>CM077003.1:58485336-63485336 GCA_039090855.1 Macrothele yani | reverse complement strand
ATAGTATATAGAATTGATTTTAACATTGTGCTCAACTTTTCCTAGATTTAATACCCAATTATACGAGAAACTATCAATAATCTTGATTCCTTTCTGCAACTTTCTTTGGATTCTTAGAACCAAATTTGTAAGTCTTTCTCTGTTCTTTTGCGATAGTAAATCGACCATTTTTTTTGTTATAATCGCTTATAGGTAGATCGGTGCTTGTTCTTTGAGCTTCTAGCCCAAATGCTGTCGTAGTGGTGTATGATAGCGCTGCTGTTCTACGCGCATTTCTAACCGGTACCAGCTTCACTTCTTTTTCTTTCCTCTGTGGGTTTCAAAAGGGATCACAGTTTCATGAGTACTATTTCAGAACGTCAGTTTTCCGTGTATGCCAAAATTTCTCTTGCTCTGTTGACTTATAGTCTTCAGTATCATACTAGTTTCTTTAGTGAAGCCAACAGTAATATAATTATTTATAAAATAAGAACAACGATTCTATCATGTAATGATAGAAATACAGGGTGTCCCGGAACTTCGTGTACAAACTTGGAGGGAGGTAGAGAACAGCGTTTGGAACCAGAATTAAATAGGAAAGCATGGGCGGAAATGATAGGCGGCGCTGTACGCGAGCTCGCAAGGTCGGCACGTGTGGCTTCCTCATTGTAGACGCGGACTGCGTGTGATCAACATGAATCGTTTCACACACGCCGAGTTGACGGATATGCACGTCGTCTATGGCCTAACCAACGGAAATGGACGCGCTGCTGGTCGGTTGTACCGGGAAAGATATCCAACGAGGCGCCAACCAAATCATACATCTTACCACCTCGACTGGACGCTCGCAAGTATCACGTCTTTCTTCAGGAGGTTCTTCCGGAAATGCTGCACGATGTCCCCGCACATGCTTGACGCGGAATATGGTTGCAACATGATGGGGCGCCATCTCATTACGCAAGGTGCGTACGTGACCATTTGGACCGGACATTTAGAACCAAGTGGATTGGGCGTGGCGGTCCCGCAGAATGGCGCCCCAGATCACCTGATTTATCTCCTCTTGATTATTATCTCTGGTGTGCCATGAAGAGCATTGTGTACGACACGCCAGTAAATTCTGAAATGGACCTGTAGGCACGAATCTCCATCGGTGCTGCTACGGTCCGCGAAACGCCAGGTATCTTCGACAATGTTCGCCAATCCATGTCGCGTAGGTGTCATGCGTGCATCCAGGCCAATGGGCGCAATTTCGAACACCTCCTGCGATGCTTGTAAGTCCTACATTGTACTCTTTTGTTGTGTAATAAAGCGTTTTACACTGCTTTCTGTATTGTGGCCTTACTGTGTCTTTGTGTCTCTTTCTCACATGAGGGTGACGTTTCCGCCCATGCTTTCCTGTTTAATTCTGGTTCCTAATGCTGTTCTCTACCTCTCCTCCAAGTTTGTACACGAAGTTCCGGGACACCCTGTATATTTGAAATGAGGGTGTCAGTATTGCTCTGAATTACAAATAGAAGGTACAAGGAATTTTAGAACTTTAAGTGTAGTTAACAGCCTTGAAAAGTACAAAACTCGAGTAATGGGCACTGTTTAGGTTATTACTTTGCTTTCTGTAAATCGAACCCAGCTGTTTTAAGCTCAGAACTAGGGTGGAGTTGGCATTACAAGTTCCACATATTGATCTAATTTGAAACAGAAATTTTCCGAGTGCCTTTCACTCTTGTGAACACGCACAAATACACGCACAGTACTATTACTTAAAAGCTCATGCATACAAAGTGCCATTTCCTTAAACGCATAGTTTCAACAAGGAAAACGTTGTGTGTGTGCAGAGTAAAATTTTATTCGCTTACATGTGGAATGCAGAATTTTATTACTGAAGATTTATGCCCATGTTCTACAGATGCGGTCAGTAAAGCGAAAGCTTCGAGCTATCAAGTTCCGGGATATTAAGCTGTTATGTACAAGATCAATTTATCAGGCTTTTTAACGCATTACACGAAATCGTGTTTACCTCGATTTGCCAAAGTTAAAAGTCGTGTCCACGTCATGCCTTCATTTCGATAGTTAAGCACCTTCTCTTTCTACCTTTGAAATGAGGGTGTCTGGTCTGCCATCCAGACTTTGAGATTTAATTAACAGATTGCATTACGTCTGGGTCACGTCTGAATCACATGAAAAGTCAACTGGATTTCTAAGTGGCCAGAACTTAAAATTCACATGGAATGGTATTTGAGGATTGTTCGACTTTTGTAATGCTGTTTATCGTGTTTCTGCTTTCTGTAGATGTTTATGACATCATTCGATTTCAGTTACGAACAATGAATATCACTGAAAGATATTTGGATCAAAACCTGTGTTGTACCATACGCTTTCTGACTCTGAGTTCGTAAAGCGCTTGTTATTATCCGAGATGAATCGTGGTGTAGAGTTTCTGTAAAAATAAATGTATTACATACATGCAATACATACATATCATTAAGCTGTTCTCTGAGATTCCATAGGTTAGCTCCTCAAAGAAAGACCATCTGTCAAGTAAACACCCCGCACGGGGATAACTGGTTTTCCAGTTATTTGGGGAGCAACGCCCCCATGGCCAGAGCTAACCTTGTGACGGTTTCTCTTGCCTCAGCGGCTTTGACGATTACATCACCGAAGGGACAGCTGTTCATCCAGCTGATGGGGATGGCGTCCCCACGGCCCGAGCCGATTTTCTCTTATTGTTTTTTCCATTTTCGTCTTTTGTTCTTTTCTGACCATGCACCCGCCTCAGTTGTAGGCTGCTGAGGTTGTGATGAGGCGCCAGCTCCGGTTTTTTGTTCCTCATTTCCCTTCCCTGTCTTTTCTCTTTTATGTTACATTTTCTGTTTTTCCGGAACTGGTTAGCTTAGACCTAACTGCACGTTTGCCGTGTGCGGTGACCCGTACAGGTGGAAATGGGGATACTGGAGGCTGAGGTATCTGGGGGCCGGGTTGTAGTGTCTCCAGATGCCAACACTCCTCTTTGTCCTCTGCTTCACCCTAAACGGGAGGCTGGGAGCTAACCCACTCCTAGTCAGGAAGTCTGTGGCCGAGTGGCGTCCAGACTTCTAGCGGCTTGTCGTTCTGTTCGGCTGGGTGAGTTTGGGGGTATGGTGGGCATGCCAAAGGAGTGTTCCCCGGGCACGGGAAAGTCTGGGTGCACGCCGAGCGTGTGTCTGCTCTACCAACTTGCTATATCCGCTGACTATCCCTAGAGCCGTGTCCTGCGTCCTCTTGGGCTTGCGGACCTCCGGCTCTCCTTCGTTGGGCTCGGTAGTGGGTGGGGTGGATAAAGAATAGTATTTCCTTTTTAAGTACAGGAGTTATAACATTATTTTTGCAATAGTATATAGAATTGATTTTAACATTGTGCTCAACTTTTCCTAGATTTAATACCCAATTATACGAGAAACTATCAATAATCTTGATTCCTTTCTGCAACTTTCTTTGGATTCTTGGAACCAAATTTGTAAGTCTTTCTCTGTTCTTTTGCGATAGTAAATCGACCATTTTTTTTGTTATAATCGCTTATAGGTAGATCGGTGCTTGTTCTTTGAGCTTCTAGCCCAAATGCTGTCGTGGCGGTGTATGATAGCGCTGCTGTTCTACGCGCATTTCTAACCGGTACCAGCTTCACTTCTTTTTCTTTCCTCTGTGGGTTTCAAAAGGGATCACAGTTTCATGAGTACTATTTCAGAACGTCAGTTTTCCGTGTATGCCAAAATTTCTCTTGCTCTGTTGACTTATAGTCTTCAGTATCATACTAGTTTCTTTAGTGAAGCCAACAGTAATATAATTATTTATAAAATAAGAACAACGATTCTATCATGTAATGATAGAAATACAGGGTGTCCCGGAACTTCGTGTACAAACTTGGAGGGGAGGTAGAGAACAGCGTTTGGAACCAGAATTAAATAGGAAAGCATGGGCGGAAATGATAGGCGGCGCTGTACGCGAGCTCGCAAGGTCGGCACGTGTGGCTTCCTCATTGTAGACGCGGACTGCGTGCGATCAACATGAATCGTTTCACACACGCCGAGTTGACGGATATGCACGTCGTCTATGGCCTAACCAACGGAAATGGACGCGCTGCTGGTCGGTTGTACCGGGAAAGATATCCAACGAGGCGCCAACCAAATCATACATCTTACCACCTCGACTGGACGCTCGCAAGTATCACGTCTTTCTTCAGGAGGTTCTTCCGGAAATGCTGCACGATGTCCCCGCACATGCTTGACGCGGAATATGGTTGCAACATGATGGGGCGCCATCTCATTACGCAAGGTGCGTACGTGACCATTTGGACCGGACATTTAGAACCAAGTGGATTGGGCGTGGCGGTCCCGCAGAATGGCGCCCCAGATCACCTGATTTATCTCCTCTTGATTATTATCTCTGGTGTGCCATGAAGAGCATTGTGTACGACACGCCAGTAAATTCTGAAATGGACCTGTAGGCACGAATCTCCATCGGTGCTGCTACGGTCCGCGAAACGCCAGGTATCTTCGACAATGTTCGCCAATCCATGTCGCGTAGGTGTCATGCGTGCATCCAGGCCAATGGGCGCAATTTCGAACACCTCCTGCGATGCTTGTAAGTCCTACATTGTACTCTTTTGTTGTGTAATAAAGCGTTTTACACTGCTTTCTGTATTGTGGCCTTACTGTGTCTTTGTGTCTCTTTCTCACATGAGGGTGACGTTTCCGCCCATGCTTTCCTGTTTAATTCTGGTTCCTAATGCTGTTCTCTACCTCTCCTCCAAGTTTGTACACGAAGTTCCGGGACACCCTGTATATTTGAAATGAGGGTGTCAGTATTGCTCTGAATTACAAATAGAAGGTACAAGGAATTTTAGAACTTTAAGTGTAGTTAACAGCCTTGAAAAGTACAAAACTCGAGTAATGGGCACTGTTTAGGTTATTACTTTGCTTTCTGTAAATCGAACCCAGCTGTTTTAAGCTCAGAACTAGGGTGGAGTTGGCATTACAAGTTCCACATATTGATCTAATTTGAAACAGAAATTTTCCGAGTGCCTTTCACTCTTGTGAACACGCACAAATACACGCACAGTACTATTACTTAAAAGCTCATGCATACAAAGTGCCATTTCCTTAAACGCATAGTTTCAACAAGGAAAACGTTGTGTGTGTGCAGAGTAAAATTTTATTCGCTTACACGTGGAATGCAGAATTTTATTACTGAAGATTTATGCCCATGTTCTACAGATGCGGTCAGTAAAGCGAAAGCTTCCAGCTATCAAGTTCCGGGATATTAAGCTGTAATGTACAAGATCAATTTATCAGGCTTTTTAACGCATTACACGAAATCGTGTTTACCTCGATTTGCCAAAGTTAAAAGTCGTGTCCACGTCATGCCTTCATTTCGATAGTTAAGCACCTTCTCTTTCTACCTTTGAAATGAGGGTGTCTGGTCTGCCATCCAGACTTTGAGATTTAATTAACAGATTGCATTACGTCTGGGTCACGTCTGAATCACATGAAAAGTCAACTGGATTTCTAAGTGGCCAGAACTTAAAATTCACATGGAATGGTATTTGAGGATTGGTGTTTATCATGTTTCTGCTTTCTGTAGATGTTTATGACATCATTCGATTTCAGTTACGAACAATGAATATCACTGAAAGATATTTGGATCAAAACCTGTGTTGTACCATACGCTTTCTGACTCTGAGTTCGTAAAGCGCTTGTTATTATCCGAGATGAATCGTGGTGTAGAGTTTCTGTAAAAATAAATGTATTACATACATGCAATACATACATATCATTAAGCTGTTCTCTGAGATTCCATAGGTTAGCTCCTCAAAGAAAGACCATCTGTCAAGTAAACACCCCGCACGGGGATAACTGGTTTTCCAGTTATTTGGGGAGCGGCGCCCCCATGGCCAGAGCTAACCTTGTGACGGTTTCTCTTGCCTCAGCGGCTTTGACGATTACATCACCGAAGGGACAGCTGTTCATCCAGCTGATGGGGGATGGCGTCCCCACGGCCCGAGCCGATTTTCTCTTATTGTTTTTTCCATTTTCGTCTTTTGTTCTTTTCTGACCATGCACCCGCCTCAGTTGTAGGCTGCTGAGGTTGTGATGAGGCGCCAGCTCCGGTTTTTTGTTCCTCCTTTCCCTTCCCTGTCTTTTTCTCTTTTATGTTACATTTTCTGTTTTTCCGGAACTGGTTAGCTTAGACCTAACTGCACGTTTGTCGTGTGCGGTGACCCATACAGGTGGAAATGGGGATACTGGAGGCTGAGGTATCTGGGGGCCGGGTTGTAGTGTCTCCAGATGCCAACACTCCTCTTTGTCCTCTGCTTCACCCTAAACGGGAGGCTGGGAGCTAACCCACTCCTAGTCAGGAAGTCTGTGGCCGAGTGGCGTCCAGACTTCTAGCGGCTTGTCGTTCTGTTCGGCTGGGTGAGTTTGGGGGTACGGTGGGCATGCCAAAGGAGTGTTCCCCGGGCACGGGAAAGTCTGGGTGCACGCCGAGCGTGTGTCTGCTCTACCAACTTGCTATATCCGCTGACTATCCCTAGAGCCGTGTCCTGCGTCCTCTTGGGCTTGCGGACCTCCGGCTCTCCCTCGTTGGGCTCGGTAGTGGGTGGGGAGGTCGGCGGACGAATCTTTTCACTTCTTCATGGAAACCCAAAGTGTTTCCTATGCTCACAATTTAAAGCACCCTGTGGAGGAAAGTACACCTTCCTCCACAAAGAAACTTGTCACATCTAATTGCAATGTTCTGTTTCTTTCGATCAAATCTGGTGACTCTTCACAGTCACTCAGTAACAAGAGTCCTTTCTGGATCAACAAGGCTCTGCAAGCCGTTGCTGGCTCTCCAAAGAGTGTCAAGAAGCTCCCTTCCGGGGATCTTCTTGTGGAAACCTCTACTCCACGCCACAGTGCCACCTTGCTGGAAACGACCGTTTTGCTTGGCGTTCCTGTTCAGGTTTCTCCCCATGGTTACCTGGGGTGTTGACGACCTCTCGCGGGGTCGTCAACTCCCGCGACCTGCTTGCAGGTCGCGGGAGTTGACGTCAAAACCGCGAGAGGTCGTCAAAACCTGGGGTGTTGACGACCTCTCGCGGGAGTTGACGACCTCTCGCGGGGTCGTCAACTCCCGCGACCTGCTTGCAGCGATGAGGAATTGCTGGAGGAACTTGGTGAACAGCATGTCATTGGGGTTCGGCGGGTTCTTTTTAGGCGGGATGGAAAATCTATTCCCTCCCGTAACATCATCCTCACCTTTGACTCCCCAACCCTGCCTACTTCCATCAAGGCAGGTTATTTACGGCTTGATGTTCGGCCGTATATCCCGAACCCCTTGCGATGTTTCCGGTGCCAGCATTACGGTCACTCCCAGCAGTCTTGCCGTAATGTTGCAAAGTGTGGTCGCTGTGGTTCCACAGAACACTCTTTGCCGGAATGCTCTGCAGAGTCTGATCATTGTGTTAACTGCGAAGGGACTCATCCTGCATCTTCTAAGCAGTGTCCAAAGTGGATAGAGGAACAGGCAATCCAATGCCTGAAGACAACTGAGCATCTCTCATATCCCGAGGCTAGACGGCAGATCGCCCCTTTACAACCAGGCCGGCGGTCATGTGCTTCAGTTGTGGTGCAGAAGGCTTCAGTGGCTGTCCAGACTGAGGTGACCATCCCATCGCGGTGTCCTTATGATTTTGAGGACATCGTTGCTGCTGGATTGGAGGCGCTGAAGTCTCGCCGCATTGCATCCAAGGCGACATCAACATCGTCGCCTAAACCTTCCTCTATGCCAAAAACATCTTCTGCCAGCACAGGGACCTAGGGCACGGCAAAGAAGAAGCCGGAGAAGTTGAAACCAGGCTCATCCTCCCCGAAACAGAGCAGGCAAAAAACCACCTCTCAACACAGGGGGTAAACACAGCCCAGTGTTACCTCCAGACACTGCTGATGGGTTGGAGGTGACGGACGACATGCAGACTTTCTAGTCGTCTGTTTTCATTCTTTCATTTCATTTTTCATTATGGCCAAGTTCATTCAGTGGAATTGCCGAGGTCTGCGTTCACGCATTGATGATTTAAAAGGCTTACTGTCTTCGCAAACACCTGTGCGCGTGTGTCTCCACGAGACAAAGCTTCGCCCGACGGACACTCCTTCGCTGCGGAGACATTCTTTTTTCCGCAAAGATCACCAGGACGGCGTTATTACCTGCGGAGGAGTGGCCGTCGTTGTTCCTCATGGTGTTCCTGTCACTGAGGTTGCCCTTCGGACGACTTTGCTGGCAGTGGCAGTGAGACTATCTGTGAACACTCTGTTCACGGTGTGTTTCATCTACATACCACCAGATGAAGCTGTAAGGCTTTCGGATCTGGAAGATTTAGTTGACCAGCTGCCGCCTCCTTTCTTCCTCTTAGGAGATTCCAATGCACACAATCCGTTGTTGGGTTCTACCGCTCGAGACTCCAGGGGCCGTGTTGTTGAGTCTCTTCTCTCCAACACGTCCCTCTGTCTCCACAACACCGGGGCAGTGACGTATTTTCATGAACCCACCCGCTCGTACTCAGCCATTGATTTGTCTCTGAGTTCACCATCATTATATATATTTTTTTTAATTGGAGGTTTAACGACCACCGTGAGCAACTCAATGGGCTATAAGCAGTCGCCCGTCCCTAATTTAGGGTCACTGGTTCCAGGGAAGGGAGAGAGCCAGTGCCGTAAGACAAACACAACATCCACGCCTCACCGGGATTCGAACCCGGACCCCTTACGGACGAATGATCAGAGGCCATCGCTTAGACCACTGCGCCACCGGGGCGGCCATCATTATATCCTGCCTGGTCCTGGAGCGTGTCTGGTGATCCCCTTGGCAGCGATCACTTTCCCATCTTTCTCCGTCTAGCGAGTGGCGGATACCGTTACCCTACTCGCTCTGCTAGATGGAATATTGATCGAGCCAAGTGGGACACTTTCACGGCTTCGGCAATTCTTACTCCAGCTATGGTGACCTCAGGAACGGTCAATGACGCTGTTGCGGTGGTAACGGATTGTATTGTGCAAGCGGCAGAACTTACCATCCCCAGGACGTCGACTAATCTTCCACGTTGCCCGAGACCTTGGTGGAATTCCACTTGCATGGCAGCTCGTCAGGCCTAACATCGGGCTTGGGGTAGGTTTCGTCGGTACCCCACCGACGCGAACCTACTTGCTTTCAAGAAAGCCAAGTCCTACGCGCGATTGGTTTGTAGGCGTAGTCAACGGGAGTCCTGGATACAATATGTATCCGGGATTAACGCCAATACTAGCCCTAAGATCGTTTGGGACAGGATCCGTAAGATTCGGGGACAGTACCCATCTGGGGAAATCTCCATTATTGAGAGTGATGGAGGAACGGTTGCTGACGCTCAGGGTATTGCTGACTGTCTGGGCGCCCCTTTTTCTTCGGTATCTAGCAGCAGCAATTACCCTGCTTCGTTCCGGCAGTTACAGCCGCGGCTTGAACGGTCCAAGATTTCTTTTGGACCGTTTTCTTCCGCAGATTACAACAGCCCGCTGACTGCTGTGGAGCTGAAGATCGCTCTGAATAGGTCCGGCCGGACATCTGTCGGACTAGATAACATCCATTACGAGATGCTGAAGCACCTTTCTCCGTCCTCTCTTGAATGTCTGCTAATCCTGTTTAAAAGGATTTGGCAAGAGCATGTTTTTCCCGAATCTTGGCACACTGCCATTGTCGTTCCTGTTCCCAAACCTGGTCAAGATCCCACCAACCCGCTGAACTACCGGCCAATTGCCATGACGAGCTGCCTTTGCAAAGTCCTCGAGCGTATTATAAATTTTCGCCTCATTTTTTATTTAGAGTTTCATCACATTTTTTCACCTCATCAGAGTGGATTTCGGAAATTCCGATCCACCTCAGATCATCATTTTCGCCTTGAAACATCTGTCAGGGAGGCGTTTGTCCGGCGTCAGCACATGGTCTCCGTGTTCTTCGACATGGAAAAGGCCTACGATCGAACCTGTAGATAAGGCATTCTCCGTGATCTGCGTAACTGCGGATTGCGAGGAAATTTGCCTACCTTCATTGCCGGATTTCTCCAGAACCGGATGCTCCGTGTGCGCGTCAGATCGACCCTCCCTGCGTTATACCCACAAGAGCAGGGTGTCCCTCAAGGCTCCATTCTTTCTGTGACATTGTTCATCCTTCGTGTTAATCATATTTTCACTCTCCTTCCTCCGACGGTTCGTGGCTCCATGTACGTGGATGATCTGCAGATCTCTTGCGCATCTGTCAACATGCGCACTATTGAGAGGCAGCTGCAGTCGGCCATTACTAAGATCTCTATCTGGGCTTTCCATAATGGATTTGGCTTCTCGACGCAGAAGACCGTTTGCGTGCATTTTTGCCGCAAACGGGGTCTTCACCCAGACCCCAGCCTCCGTCTGGGGTGCTCTACCATCCCTGTGGTGTCAGAAGTCTTGTTCCTTGGGCTAACTTTTGACCGAGTGCTCACCTTCCGGCCTCACATCCAGTCTTTGAAGGTGAAGTGCACGAAGCCATTGAGTATCCTGAAGGTCCTCTCTCGAACATCTTGGGGGCTGACAGGTGCTCAATGCTTCGCATTTACCATTCTCTGATTAGGTCAAAGTTAGACTTCGGTTGCATAACGTACGGTTCGGCACCTCCTTTCGTGTTGCGGCCTCTGGATCCTGTCTATCACCAGACTCTGCGGCTATGCACTGGTGCTTTCCGTACCTCTCCCGTGCATAGCCTGTATGTCGAGGCCCATGAACCTCCGTTATGCATCCGTCGAAAGCAGCTGTCTCTTCAGTTTTATACAAAACTGAAATCTCTTCCTGATCATCCACTGCATGGTTCCATCTTCCAACCGGACTGCGCCCGCTTGTTTTCCCACCGCCCCTCCTGTGTTCCGACGTTCGGGATTCGGATGTCTGCCATAGTGCGCGATGCTGGTCTAAACTTGTCTGGGATTGGTTTAACCACCTTTTTTAACCAACCTCCTTGGCAGCCCGTTCAAGCAACGGCTGACCTTTCTCTTTGTGTGTGGCCTAAGTCGTCCACTCCTGCTCTGGTGTACCAGCAGCTCTTTGCTGAAAAACTGTCTGTCTACCCGGATTTCGTGCCTGTGTTTACCGATGGCTCGAAATCCGGGGATGTCGTTGGATCCGCTTTTGTGTGTGGCGATGCCTCACATGCTGAGAGGCTTCCGCCTGAATCCACCGTCTTTTGGGCAGAGATGCGTGTGGTACACCTCGCTTTATGCCACATACAGTCTCGATCACATCGTCGCGCTATGGTTTGCTCTGATTCCCAGTCCGTCATCCAAGTTTTATCTTCTCCAGAGGACACGGACTCACCTGTCATCCGTGACGTCCGTCGTCTTCTTGGAACTTTGGAGGGTGATGGCTTCCTGGTCCGATTCTGTTGGGTTCCTGGCCATGTTGGGGTCCGGGGTAACGAGCTAGCAGATCTCTCTGCCAGGTCTGTTTCCTCCATGTCGCCAGCTCGGCTGCCACTGTCTTTCCGAGATTTTCGCCCTTTGATCCGGAAAATTGTTTTGGATGAGTAGCAGTCCCTGTGGTCTCAGCAGGGCAGCAAAAAACTCTATGCCATCAAACCACTATGCCATCAAACCACTATGCCATCAAACCACAGATTGGACTATGGAAGTCTAGTTTGCGGAAGAACCGTCGCGAGGAAGTTGTTCTTGCGCGTTTCCGCATTGGGCACTGTCGTTTTACCCACCGCTTTTTGCTGTGTGGCGACAGTGCCCCAATGTGTGAGGCGTGCCACTGTTGTCTCACCGTCCTTCATGTTTTGTGTACTTGTGTTCGTTTTTGGGATCATCGTTTTCGTTATTTTCATTCTCATTTGTTGGACGAAGGAGCAGCTACGCTGCAGACTCTCATAGGTGAGGACTGTGACCTGACCGCAGTGTTTTCCTTTTTTAAGGAAATTGACTTTTTCAACCTCATCTAGTTTTACCGTATTCATTTCCATCTTTCACTTTTACCGCTTCATCCTGTTTTTAACCTTGTGTACGTGTTTTATTGATTTTGTTCTCTTTTGATGTCTTATGTTTGGCGCTCTTTGGCCAACCCTGGCCCTTGCGCCATTAAAATCTACTTACCAACCAACCAAGTAAACATTTCACTGATGGAACTAGAATTTACTTACTCTTGGTGTATCAAATGTTTCCATTTACAACGACTCGGGATACAGCACGAGCTTCATTACCATCCAGCGCATGCCGCACAAAAGACCTTTTGTTCTTCATAGTCAATGTTAATCTCAGAGTACGATTTTCCCAAAGTGTTTCAGACGCTAATTATAAACAACAAAATCCATTACACTCTTTAATCCCAGAGTACGATTTTCCCAAGTGTATGTGTGGATATACACTATCCACCAACAAGTAATTGGACACCCCTGAAATCGACGATATCTGCGGTCCTGATACACGTCACTGCCGCCGCCGTTAAATATACTGTGGGAAACAACAACGCAACCAGTCGCATGCAAGATGCCACGCAGTTCGGAGCTCTCTGATTTCGAGAAAGGTGTAATCTTCGGGTATCACAGATATGGCCGATCCATACGTGACATATCCAACGAGTTGAAGTACCCAAAATCGACAGTGGCCTACGTGATTGGCAAGTGGAAGATGAGAGCTGACTGTCGGAATGTGCCCCGACCCGGCAGATCCACAAAACTGGGAGTTAGAGAACGACGGGTGCTGGCCAGAGAAATTCGGAAGAACCGCACCAAATCGATGGGTCACATCCACGAGGAGTTTCAGCAGGCATCCGGGAGTGTTCTTTCGATGAATACCATCCGTAAGGAAGCCCATATGCTCGGTTATCATGGACCTGCTGCCGCCCACAAGCCTTTGATCACCAAGTCCAATAGCGCTGCTCGGCTAACGTGGTGCAAAAAACGTCGACAGTGGACCGTTGAACAGTGGAAACAGGTTCTCTGGAGCGACTAATCAAGGTTCACACTCTATTGTTCGGATGGCAGGGTCTGGGTTTGGCGTCTGCCTGGATAAACCCTCCTGCCGGAATGTATTGTGCCAACTGTGAAGTTCGGCGGCGGTGGAATTATGTTATGGGGTTTTTTCTCCTGGTATGGCACGGGACCCTTGGTCGCAATCCCTGGTAGACTCAACGCCGAGACCTACTGCACCATTTTGGTGACCATGCGCTTCCTACGTTGTGGCAGTTTTACGGGGTGGACCCATGTTACTTTCAGGATGACAATTCCACCTGTCTTGCTGCGAGGTACACCATGGCTTGGTATGGTGACAATGGGGTAAATCGAATGGACTGGTCTGCGCAGAGCCCGGACCTTAACCCCATCGATCACCTCTGGGACGAGTTGGAGCCTCGACTTAAGGGGTGCCCCCACCGTCCGAAATCGGTGAAGGATCTGACCTGTCTTCCCCAAGCCGAGTGGAAGAAAATACCGCTAGCCGTCGTACAACGTCTGGTTGAGAGTATGCCCCGGAGGGTCGCAGCTGTAATCGCCGCTCGTGGAGGCTCCACCAACTATTGAAGGTGAATAAACTTCGTTTTCCTTTGCTATCACAGGTGTCCAATTACTTGTTGGTAGATAGTGTACTTGTGGTTGAAAAACGTATTAGATACCCACAATCTATTTTCAATGCAGAGTTCAATTAATCTTTCACCATTATCATTCACACCAGGATCGTGAAACTTACCCAGAACGTTATCAGAGATCCCATTCTGAATACCTACTCTAGCATTAAAAATCTCCAGCTATAATAACTTTCCCTTTAGCACCAAACAGGCTCAAAAGAGCTTTTAGCTCATTCTAGAAACCTTTCTTCCTATTACAGGGATCTGAATCATAAGGAGCATACGCTACAATTTGGAGATGTGTTGCAGATGTGCAAGGTGAGGCAAAAGTAAGGTGAGGAATATTCTTAGGTATTTTGGCAATGTTGAAAGAATGAGTGAGGTGCAAACTAAGAAAATTTTTTCAGCCCAAGTGGCGCAGAAAAGAAAGTTAGAGGAAGGCCAGAGAAATCATGGGAGGACCACATTCAAGAATGTCTGCTTGAGAAAAAGACTGAGTATCAATAAATGCAGAAGGACTCTCATAAAAGGTATGGTATTACTGGAATACAAATTACTCCGGGCTTTCAGCTTGGAAATATCGTCCCAACACTTCGTAGCAGCAGTAAAAATTAACAGCAGTATGCCGATACGTGTACTGTTGTTACCTTTTCGTTTGTTTTTTTTTTCAAAGCAATTGTGAATAACATACACTGCTGTCTGTTGAAAATGAAACCCCTAGAAAGACCTGAGACATTGAAATGAGATTTGCAGGGTGTATTCCTTATGATACAACACGTAAGTCATCAGAAGTACAGACCTGTGAGGGATGTGGAACACAGAGTACTCAGGTACCTCGTGTTGCCACCGCAAGCGGAAATATACGCAGTGGCATCTACACTGTTAAAAAGTTTGTGGTAGGTTGCACCAAAAAGTGGTGCTGCACCAGCTGCACTACTTTCTGAGGAAATATCCTCGACTTTGTGGTACAAACAAAACCAAATAACATGGTGTTCCCTTGTACAATAATGTAGTGCAACCTTATACTATAACGTGGTACAAAGCTTCACCATGGTTTTTGGGTTTTGTTTGCACCACACAATGGTGTATATTTTCTCAGAAAGTGGTGCAGCTGGTGTAACACTACGTTTTGCAACCTACCACAAATTTTTTAAGTGTACTGGAAGAGGTTCAGGATATCGCACTGCGGAGAGGTCATTCCCTGCTTTATCGAAACGTACCCAAAATCCATCTTGGGTAACTGGCGGCGAAGTCTGACGGGCCAGACGTCCAGCGACCATATGCCCCGCTTGATTAAGTGGGCAACAAATCAGACTAACGCGGGTGACCAAGGAAGACGTGGCGTGTGTCAGGCATCAAGGAGCTGTAAGACAGTCCACGCCACATGTGGTCTGGCATTGTCCTGTTGAAAGATGGCACCGGGAACCACCTGCAGATATGGCAACACTTCAGACTCTACAACTTCTGCGATGTACCGCTGGTTCCTGCAATGCGTAGGAAGGCAGGAACGCGAATGGAACCCAACAGCATCCCACACAGGAAGGCTTGGTGTCCGGCTCGTATGGCTCTGCATAATGCATACCTCTAGCAGCCGTTCACCACGCTGTCGCCGTACATAGATACGTCCATCATGGGTCAATTGATTGAACCGCGACTCATCAGAAAACACTATTTGATACCATTCATCATGCCAGAGTCTGCGTTCTTGGCCCCCATTACAACCGCTGATGTCTGTGTCTTAAGGTCAAGGGAAGTCGAAGCATCAGATTGTGTAGGATGACGCCTCTCTCCTGAAGTCTCTTCTGTCATGCGGCGAAGCCCCCACACTTAGTGTAGCGTAGCCGCTTGACAGAATTGTTTTTTTATTTAGTATAATGCAAGGTATAGAAAATAAAATGCATGAACTAAGAGAAGATCTTTCCTGAACTGCCATCAAAAATGACAACCCTTCCCCAGACTAATCCGTTCAGCAATAAAATAGAGTAACACTTATAATCCTTACACTACAAGGCAAAGATATTGAAATGGTAAATCCTTATACTTGTTTGAGTCAACTTAATACAGTTTAGAAGAATGATAGAGAAAGTGATGAGAACAAGAGGAGGACAAAGCTGGGTCTGATATCCTCTGTTCAATGCGTACTTTCTGTGATAGCTAATGAAAGTGTGACGTAGAGTGTGACTGCAGATATAACAAATAATTTGAAAGAGTGAAAATGGAGAAATGCATGTTGGATTTTTCACTGATGGACCGCAGAACAAATCACTACGTGGAAAAGGCAAATTTGAGATGGATGGCTACCTTCCCCAATACAAGGACAAGAAATGGAAAAAGTTGTAACTGAATGGTTACCACGTGATGTAAGAGAAAATGACCGAAGGAAAAACGATGGGATGAAATAGAAATGACGACAGCAGAGAAATTGATCAGAAGAGCCGAGGAAGGATTAGGATTGCAAATTCATGAAGAGTCTCTCATCCAGCAGGGGATCGATAATGGTTGAGAAAGAAAATATTTTAGTGAAATGTTGCTTTCCACTAAAATAGATTAGCACCCCAATTATCCAACTTTCGTTTATGTGACATAGCCGTATGACAGGCGCGGGTCGCTAAGAATCTAAATCATCACACAAGGCTTTGCCTGTAAGTCTTGTAAGCCTTTAATCACGAAGAGTTATCAAGATCAGAACTGAGAAATCCACGAGGATTGACCTTCTCTTTAACATCTCAGCATGCTTCGTCATTTTTACTCAGACACATAATAAAGGTTTAAGGCCCGAATTTACACTAACCAAAATATTGGGGGGAACGAAAAGTAATGTCGTTTTTTTTGGGGGGGGGGGGTAAGTTTGGGGAGCAGTTGTGAGGTGTTTATGTATATTCAAAGGAAAGTAAGTGTATGTACAAGTGAATAAACTGTACGCTTTTAATTTATGTATGTAATTTTGTCTTCCAGATTTGCAGAATAAAATGAGTGACATAAAACCTGAGGAGAGCCATGTTCGCCATTTTATGCTGTAGAAATTTCACATGGGGAACAATGCAACCGTGTCCACTAATAACATCTGCGCTGTTTATCCGAATGCGTTAAATGTCCGCAAGTGTCTGCGTTGGTTCGCCCAATTCCGGTAGGGAAATTTTGACCTCTCTGATGCTCTTCGCGTAGTAAGACCCATGGAGCTGGAAAATGAGCTGCTGCATGCAGCCGTTGAGGCAGATAGATCCTCGTCAAACCATTGATGAATTATCTCAACATCTTAATGCATCATGGTGTAGTGTTAAAGAGCACCTGCAATAGATAGGGAAGGTCTGTAGACAAGGAGTTTGGGTCCCACACCAATTTTCACTTGGCAACAAAGCTCAGCGTTCCGCCATCTGCAACTCTTTTCTCAGCCGACAGGAGAAGGATCCATTTCTTCAACGAATTGTCACTGGAGATGAAAAGTGGGTTCATTACGTGAACAACAAACGCAGAAAACCAGTGGCTTTTTCCAGGTCAGACCTACATCAAAACCTCAAAAAGGTTTTGTTCTGTGTTTGGTGGACTACCGATAGCACAGCTCAGTTTGAGCTTTTGGAACCCGGACAGACCGTGACGGCAGATTTCTATTGTCAACAATTGGACAATTTGAAGAAAGATTTTCCTGTAAAACATCCAGCACTGGCCAACAGAAAAGGTGTCATCCTCCGGTATTAGAACGCGAGACCTCACATGGCGAGACGAACCCAGCTAACGATCAGAGATTTTGTCTAGGAAGCTCTGCCCCCATCCCCCTTATTCCCCTGACATTGCACCATCTGATTTCCATTTGTCCATACCTCTGCAACACTTTCTTAATGGGAAAATATCCCACAATATTAATGATATCAAAACGGGGCTCTCGGACTTCTTAGCATCATAGCCAACGTCTTTTTATAAAGACGGCATTGTAAGTTTGGTTTCACGATAGGCAAGTTTGATCGATAATGATGGCGATTATACACTGAGTGGCCACTTTATTATGACCACCCCTCAGTACTTTGTAGGGCCACCTTTTGCCTTTAATACTGCGCCGATTCTTCGTGGCATGGACTCCACGAGATGTTGATAGGTGGTTTGTGGAATCTCAGACCATGCCTGATCAATAGCACTTTCCAGGAGTGTGAGATTGCAGAGTTGTGGATCCAGCTGTCTGATGGCTCGTTCAACTTCATCCCACAAATCCTCAATGGGGTTGAGTTCTGGAGATTGTGGGGGCCACCTAAGCAAAGTAAACTCACCGGCATGTTCCTGAAACCAATCCTGTATATACGAGCACTATGGCAGAACGCATTATCTTGTTGAAAGTAGATATCGTCATTGGGAAAAACCATCTACATGACAGGATGCACTTAGTCCGCAACGATGTTTAGATATTATGTGCCAGTCAGATACGAAATAAAAGGGCACAAAGCATGCCGGGAAAACATTCCCCAAATCATAATGTTGCCTCCACCAGCTCGAAGGGTTGTAGCAATGCATTTGGGGTCCATGCTTTCGTGCTGCTTCCGCCAAATTCTCACTCGGCCATCGGCATGGAGCAACTGAAAACGTGATTCATCGGACCACATAATTTGTTTCCAATTATCGACTGTCCAATCCTTGTACTCCTGTGCGAACTGGAGACGTTTTCTCTTGTTAACTGCCGACAGCAAAGGTGTTCGAACAACCATAGCCCATCCGATGCAGTGTACGGTGAACAGTGCGTGCACAGATCATTTGAGGGGATCCTTGATTAAGATGGTCTGTAATTTGTTGCACTGTTGCCCTTCTGTTGTCTGTTACCAGTCTGGACACTCTCCGTTCCGCCCGAGCTGTAATTAGTCGATGGCGACCACGCGTTGCACGTAGATACCCAGTTTTTTGGCTGACAGTCCAGTCTTTAAACACTTTAACAGCAGCTTCTCTGGAACATTTCACGAATGCGGCGGTTTCGGTGATACTCGCTCCATGGCTCAGAGCTCCTACAATCATCCCACGTTGAAAGTCCGTCAAATCGCATTTTTTACCCATCTCGTCTTCCAAAAATCCCTTCTACTACTGTCGCAACCACTAAGCTTTCCCTTTTTATACTAGTCTTGCCCTCTGGCGGCAACAGCGTGCAGCCATAGCTCATTTGCTTAAAACTGTCAATTGGTCATAATAAAGAGGCCACTCAGTGTATAACTGATTAAGAAATAATTTTGTTTCTGTTACAAACACTGTTCCTCTTCTTTTCCAAAAACGATATCAATTTCCAGTTCCCCAATATATTAGCCTACAATCAAATTTTTGGAAACACCGGTTTATTCTCTAAATAATAAAAGACATAACACTACTGCAAATCTTTATGCAATCAGAGATTTAACACTATATACACTGAGTGTATACTGAATTACGACCACCTGCCATAATACTTCGTTGGCCCTCCTGTCGTCCGGAGAATGGCCGACACATGGCGTAGCATCCTCTCCACGAGGTGTCTGTACAGTTAGTTGTATTTGGGAATTTGCAACAAAGCTCCTTGTATTGCGGTCCACAGACCCTATGTATCTGTACAGTAGTGCGTGGGACATTGCAATTATGCTCCTTGTATTGAGGTCACAGTCCCGAGGCGGCTGTACAGTTGTGTGTCCAAGAGGTGTCTGTACAGTTGTGTGTCCACGAGCAGTCTGTACAGTTGTGTGTGGGGGAATTTGCAACCAAGCTCCTTGCATTGCGATCCACAGTCCCGAGGCGGCTGTACTGTTGTGTGTCCACGAAGTGTCTGTACAGTTGTGTGTCCACGAGGTGTCTGTACAGTTCTGTGTGTAGGAATTTGCAACCAAGCTCCTTGCATTGCAGTCCACAGTCCCGAGGTGTATGCACAGTTGTGTGTCCACGAAGTGTCTGTACAGTTGTGTGTCCACGAGGTGTCTGTACAGTTCTGTGTATAGGAATTTGCAACCAACCTCCTTGCGTTGCAGTCCACGTCCCTACGTGCCTGTACAGTTGTGTGTGTGTGGAAATTTGCAACCAAGCCCCTTTCATTGCGGTCCACAGTCCCGAGGTGTCTGTACAGTTGTGTGTCTACGAGGTGTCTGTTCAGTTCTGTGTGTGGGAATTTGCAACCAAGCTCCTTGCATTGCGGTCCACAATCTCGAGGTGTCTGTGCAGTTGTGTGTCCACGAAGTGTCCGTACAGTTTTGTGTCCACGAGGTGTCTGCACAGTTCTGTGTGTAGGAATTTGCCACCAAGCTCCTTGTATTGCAGTCCACAGTCCCGAGGTGTATGCACAGTTGTGTGTCCACGAAGTGTCCATACAGTTTTGTGTCCACGAGGTGTCTGTACAGTTCTGTGTGTAGGAATTTGCAACCAAGCTCCTTGCATTGCAGTTCCAGTCCCAAGGTGTCTGTACAGTTGTGTGTCCACGAGGTGTTTGTACAGTTCTGTGTCCACGAGGTGTCTGCACAGTTCTGTGTGTAGGAATTTTCAACCAAGCTCCTTGCATTGCGGTCCACAATCCCGAGGTGTCTGTACAGTTGTGTGCCCACGAAGTGTCTGTACAGTTGTGTGCCCACGAAGTGTCCGTACAATTTTGTGTCCACGAGGTGTCTGCACAGTTCTGTGTGTAGGAATTTGTAACCAAGCTCCTTGCATTGCAGTCCACAGTCCCGAGGTGTATGTACAGTTGTGTGTCCACGAAGTGTCCATACAGTTTTGTGTCCACGAGGTGTCTGTACAGTTCTGTGTGTAGGAATTTGCAACCAAGCTCCTTGCATTGCAGTCCACAGTCCCGAGGTGTATGTACAGTTCTGTGTCCTCGAAGTGTCCATACAGTTTTGTGTCCACGAGGTGTCTGCACAGTTCTGTGTGTAGGAATTTGCAACCAAGCTCCTTGCGTTGCAGTCCACAGTCCCGAGGTGTCTGTACAGTTGTGTGTCCACGAGGTGTTTGTACAGTTCTGTGTGTGAGAATTCGCAACCAAGCTCCTTGCATTTCGGTCCACAATCCCGAGGTATCTTTACAGTTGTGTGTCCACGAAGTGTCTGTACAGTTATGTGTCCACGAAGTGTCTGTACAGTTATGTGTCCACGAGGTGTCTGTACAGTTCTGTGTGAAGGAATTTGCAACCAAGCTCCTTGCATTGCAGTCCACAGTCCCGAGGTGTCTCTACAGTTGTATGTCCACGAGATGTTTGTACAGCTGTGTGTGCGGGGAGAAGGGATTTTCAACCAAGTTCCTAGTCCCGACATGTTGCGGGGTGGTGTCACCAACTGCTTCACCTGGCATTCAATAACATCTCCGAGTTGGGATCATTTCATCATTGGTTGGTTGTAAATTCTCACACACAACAGTACATATGCATCATCATACCTGAGTTGAAATCAGGTGTTCAATTGGGAGAGATCAAACGGGTTTGTAGGCCCTTCGATATGTTTTATATCAGCATGTGTTTGTCGAACCATTCTTGCACGACGCGGGCAGCATAAGTTGGGTATTATTGTCATGAAAGAAAACATCTCCTTATGGGTGGAGGTACAACATTGGGGGATGTACATAGTCTGCATGCAATATCTAGTAGTACCCGGCATCCATACGTTGGTCTACAAGCACCAGAAGTTACAGTTCATACCAGCTAAACGTACTCCATATCACACAACCGCCACTGTCTGCCTGCATAGTCGATGTCATGCATGAGGCATCCATAGCCTCATACTGCTAGTAGCACCAGAACAGTCATTTACATCGATAGATTGTTGTTAGGAAAAGAGTGGAATATAGGCCGTTTGCTCTTGCAGTCCATCTGCGCCGACGCACGACCTATAGTTGAGAGGGATTGTTTCTGGTTGACTCATATTGTATTGGGCAGTCAACTGCGCAAGAGTGCTGCGCTGAGTGCTCTCTGTACAAGGGGACGCACCACCTCTGGATTTTTACTTTTCGGCGTCCTTTACAGTTGTGTCGCCGTTTGGTTGCTTATACATTTCGGTTCCACTCTTGTTGCCCTTTAACCAACAGAGAGGTTTTCGAACAACATATAAGTACCAACGTTCTCGAAATGGACACAAACTCATCGTGCGCCCACAATTTGCCATTCCGATAAATCCTTGGTCCACCCATAACGTCTGAAATTTCACTCTCTACTGAACCACCAACCATTTATATACCCCCCCCCACTTTAACTTACATGCCACGCCTTTCTTCTCGTTACTTCAGTATGGGGTGTATCTCACTTAGCGTTAGGGTGGTCGTAATTCAATGAGTACTCAGTGTGTAGTAGAACACATTCATAGACGGTGCGAACACTCACTTGAATGAGGTGCCTAATCAGTATCGACCTTAATATTTTGGGTACTCTGTACCAGTTTTCATAACTTCGCTGATTGCCGGTCGTATCCCAAAAGGACAAAATCTCACGGGAGTTCAAATGTGACGTTCAGTAGGAAAAACATAAAAAGCGGCAACAAAAATTGACATAAGTGAAACGTTACCAAAAATAGAAGGTTAAAAATGCAGTAATGTGTCACAACACGAACTTCTCTCCTCTGCCTACTCACTTTGTTTTTGTTTTTTTTTGTTGTTTTTTTTTTAATCTCTGCGCATGAAGAAAACAAATCAAAGAAACTTCATTCTCCGCCTTCATGAGGTAGCAAAAAGGAAAAGTGAACTTCTTCCTGAGGGCCACATGAGCTGTTTTAGCTGCTTCTCTTCATGGGAAAATGATCTCGAACATAATCACTCTGCATCCGCCCCCTAAAAAAAGAAGCGGGCGAATAAAGCTCAGAAACAAAATTAAACCACTCTTTTTTTAAACAATAACTTTTTCGTTTTGACATACTTTATACGAGATGTTGCAATACATTAATTTAAAATTCATTGCTCATGAAACTGATTTTTTCAAATAATGTTCTGTACTTTTTTATGTTAGTTTTACTGTGGAATTATTAAGCTACCTACAAAAAATAACTTTTTTTTGTCCTACAAAAAAATATATGTGATTTTAAAAGGAATTTTCATGCTGAACTCGGACTCGGATATATTAGGGTTTTTTCTATCACACAAGGTTTGTTTTAGTGACACACCGTTTATTTCTGAATAAATCGCGTATTTACTTTTATGTATTTAGCGTATTTAGCGTATTTACTTTTACGTATTTACTTCCCAGGTAGGACAACCTTAAATTTAACGTAGGCGCAACACTGAGCCACCGTCATCTATTCGTAAAAGACGGTGGCTCACTGTTGGGCCTACGGTTAATTGCAAAGCTGTGCTAGTAGGTTGTACCTAAATAAATTATCTAGTACGTAACAATTGATTACTTCCTGGTGTATTTCGCTCGTGGTACGTCTCTCTTTGGTGTCCAGAAGTAGTTAGATACCATACTGGGACTCCATTTGCCGTAATACTGTTTCTACATATCCGAAAAATCTTGATGAAATCGCTGCTATGTCCTTCGATGACAGCGCTTACTTTAGAAAAGAAATCCAAGCCGAAGTCCAGGAAACTGATTTTCAGGAACATATTAGCATCCCAAAGCTTTTTTTATGAATCCAAGAGTTCATACACTAAGTCACGATAGTTCTCGCCACGGAGTTTACGCCATTCCATGAAAGGCCATAGACTTCAATGAAAGAGATTCTGTAAGTTCTACTGAGTCTCTTTCATATATAGGTTCTAAATTTCGTAATCTAAAATGCAGAATATATTAACACAAATACAATTTAAAAACAAATTCCTCTGCTACGGCGTTATCCAGAATATGCTTGGAAGGAAATCACGAGCCACTATGGAACCTTACTACTATCCTTCCGGCTCCAACAACACGCTTTGCTACTCTATTCTCTAAAAGCTTATGGATATACAAGTATGGAACAAAATGTTGCAATGGCGACAGACCTGTTCAGATACCTCTCCTTTGGAACTTTTTTTTTAAACTGGAACCACAACTTGAAGTTGTTCAGAACTTTAATTATTTATATAAATCTAATTTTTGGCATGCGTAGTGTACTTTATTAACATATCTTTATTCTGTATTTAAGTCACCCAACCTTTCATTTCTATTGCTCAGTGTGTATGATCTGATGAAGGGACCGACGCGGTCACCGAAAGATCTCGTCACTTTTTAATGTTTTTAATGTGTTTTGAACAGCATCTTTAAATATACTGGCGTGCAAAAATTAAGGACGAGACGGTTTTTCGAATGTAACGTCGTGCAGAAGTGCTCCACATCGACTCAAATCATACCATAAGATCCCCAAGATGTAAAAATATGGGACAAGTTAGCAAAACCGTCCAAACAAGGAATCCAAAGGATACAAAGGTACTTTATTGAAAAGGTAGCTTCGAGAACAACTGGACAGATGACAGGAACGTCCATGTGACAGGCGGCTGCCAAAAAAATCCAGTCTTTAGTAGGGGATATGATCACCCCTGACTGCGTTGCAGGATTTACAACGTCTGTCCATGCTGAGGACGAGGTTGTCAAGGAGCTGTGGAGGCATCGCGGTCCATTCCTCTTGTAGCGCCAATCGCAGCTGCGGAATCGTTGCTGGCAGCTGTTGACGTGCTGCCAAGCGTCTCCCGAGAAGGTCCCACACGTGTTCGATTGGATTTAGGTCCGGAGGACCTTACGGGCCATTCCATGCGTTGAATATCTTCACTATCTAACAGCTCTGCGACAGCCACTGTACAATGAGGTGTAGCGTTGTTGGAACTCAGGAACCACAGCACCTCTAAACAGACGCACGTAAGGCAGGAGAACCTCGGTACAATAGCGGACACCAGTGACTTAACATCCTTGAAAGATGTGGATATCAGTACGTCTACCAAGCATGATACCGCCCCCAACGAGAACTCCGCCACCTCCAAACCGGTTCCTTTCGATGATGTTGGAGGTGTGATTGCGTGTTCCCTGCTCTCTCCAGATGTGAATACGTCCAGAATCGCTCGTCAGACTAAATCGGCTCTCATCCGTAAAGAGAACTCGACCCCATTGCTGATGTGTCCAGTTCTTGTATTCCTGGCACCACAGAAACCGCCACCTCCGATGAACAGGCGTTAATGGCACACACCGTACTCGTCGTTGTGCAAATAGACCACCTTTGTGCAGCCTCCTGGCCACGGTAAAACGCGATAACGGACGTCCAGTTGTCTGTTGCGTGTGCCTTGCGATTTCTCCCGCTGTCTGCCGTCTGTCTCTTCTCGCCTATAGGACGATATACCGATCGTGGACGACCACTACTAAACTCTCGGACAGCTGTTCCTGTCGTTTGAAATGTTCTCCAAGCTCGTGAAACGATGCTGTTAGCGATCCCGAACTCCTCGGCCACACTAGTCACACTTCGAGATTCTTCCAAATTCCCAATGACGCGACCTCGGGTAAAGTCATCCAGATGTCGTCTACTGGATTGCCTGTTGGCCATATCACACGGTGGCAGCAACTCGACGTCGTTCAAACCGATGTACAGCGTGCAATAGCTTTCACCGAATTGCTGAGCGTACACCGCCCATGTGCTTTATACCCTTCCGACACCCCCCCCTATGTCATGCTGCATATATGCGCATGCTCAACCGCACCGGACCCTAGTCTATCTCCTGAGGGGTCTTTCGGTTCGTTCTGCCTGCTCGTTTCGCTGTTATGCTAATTTCTCCTTTTCGTCCTTAATTTTTGCGCACCAGTGTAGTTTGGTATATTACTTCAACAAAGTTTTTCATAAGTCCTGTTTTCACCGTTTAAGCGGCCGATGTACCTTAACAAAGCAGTGTCCAAATTTTCTACGCTCCCCAAACGGTTCATGTAGGGGCCGGGATTTACGATAGCTAAGGGGATATAATGTGTTACCACCCCCACCCTCGTCTCATCTCAGCATAACCGATCATAAATCTTCTACTGGTGGTACTAGATCCATTCGAATAACCTATTCTCTGCTCCAGACCCAAAGCATGATCTGCAGGAACTAAGTTTCCCTGACACGGACATCATGCCACTGGGTAGAAAAAACGATTCAAACATCTTAACTAATTACCTGCCGAAAAAGCTGTAACAATAACGAAGAACCTAAGAAAATACAGGGTGTCCACAAAGTCTCTTTACAACTTTGCACATTTATTACGGACATCCTGTACTATGTAAGTTTTTTTGTTATAGGTTCTTTAACTGACGTAGCAGGTGCTGTTTTATGAAAATGTGGTTCTCACAAGAGAGAGCACAGTGCGTCGCTTGGTTCATCGAAACAAAATCTGATATACAAACGCAAAGACATTTCCGGACTAAGTATGGAGTATGGAACAAGAACTTCATGGAGACTGGGTCCGTTTTGCGTCAAGGTCTCGTAGTGGCCGCCCACGAGCATCTAATGAAGATATCGAACGTGTTCGTGATTCATTTTCACGAAGCCCGAAGAAGTCGATTTGTTCCGCTGCCAGAGAACTACAAATGCCCCGGTCCACGGTACACAGGGTGCTACACAGAAATCTACGCTTATATGCATACATAGTGTAACTGTTACAAGCACTTGAGGCGAACGATAGGCCACGACGGAAAGAATTCGCAGTAACAATGCTGGATAGACTGAGTGAATATCCCGAATTTCTCGCACATGTTTGTTTTACGGATGAGGCAACTTTTCATGTCTCTGGGCAGTTAAACAGACACAATGTCAGGATTTAAGGGTAAGAAAATTCGCTTACGTTTATGGAACTTGCGAGAGACAGTCTTAAAGTGAACGTGTGGTGCGGTGTTGTGCATTACCGAGTCCCTGGACCCTTTTTCTTCAGTGAGGAAACAGTGACAGCAGATGTTTACCTAGATGTTTTGCGTGAGTATGTTGTGCTACAGCTGGAAGGCCTACAACCAAGCGTGATATTCCAATAGGACGGTGCACCACCACACTGGGGGAACGAAGGTTCGGGGCTTTTTAAACACAACATTCCCTGGGAGGTGGACTGGACGGGATGGTTCAATTGCATGGCCATCCCGTTCCCCCGACGTTACACCTCTGGACTTTTTTTGTATGAGGATATGTGAAGGATATCGATTACCTGAAATCGAGGATCAACAATGTCATTTCGACCATTACTGAGGACATGCTGCAGCGCACATGGTTGGAACTAGAGTTTATGCTAAATCTTCTACGCGCAACAAATGGTGCGCATACTGAGCTTTTGTAATGAGGTAGAAAAAACTTCAGTCTTTGATGCTCAACCACATTTGTCTATCTCATACAGTGTATCCGTAATAAATGTGTAAAGTTGTAAAGAGACTTTGTGGACATACTGTATATACCATTTCTTAGGTTCTGTGCCACTCTTATAGTTTTGTTATTCAAAGTGCTCATATAGGGGAATAGTTGACACTTATCCTATCTGAGGTAACCAGTCAGATAGGATAAGGGTCAACTATTCCTCTATATGACCACTTTGAATAACAAAACTGAGGGGAAAGCAACGCTTTCTGATGCGCAAGTTCACTCTTTCCAGACAGATTCGGGCCACTTCTTAGACAGCGAATATATTCGTTCGAGCTGATTTCAGCCCATTTTGCTAACCCGAGATAATACGTTCCATCCGGTTAAAGGGTTAATGTGAAGAGTGAAGGGGAAAGTTAACATTTTTTGCGGGGTTTACCAGCGGAGGGTTTACGACATTTTTCTACCGTGGAGTGACTCATTTTGCGGTTAGCCGTTTCTCACAATGACCTCTCTCTCTCTCTCTCTCTCTCTCTCTCTCACTCTCACTCTCTCTTTTCTATCCCACTCACACAGGAAACGACAAAATGTTTGCATCCCAACTGCAAAGAGCAAAGACGGCTCTTTGCTTAGTTTGCAGTTTGGATGCAAACAACTAAGCAAAGAGCAAAGACGGCTATACTAGCGTATAGCCCGTCCTAGGACGGTTGTTTTTAAGCTTTAAATAAATATTAATATATAAGGGATGTTGCCCGTCCTATGACGGAGTGAAATTTTTAATTGAAGCAGATTGAAAACAAATCTAATAGACGCCGGATTTCTGTAAGGAAATACAGTAAAAACTTATATAGTAAGAACTCATTCATGCTAGAACTAAAAATCATATGCTATTTATTTCCGTTTTTCAAAACAGCGATAAATAACATTCTATGTAAAATATTTGTTGTTTAACAACTGTAGATTAGAGCGTTTAGATAAATCGATATTTTGCAAAATGTGTAATATAAGCAGCACTAAACTCGGAAAGTTGTTTTCGTGTAAACTTATCTTAATAACTTTTACTTTGGTTTTTCGCGTTAAATTACTTTTTCTCCGGTACGCTTGTTATTCCGTCCACGGCTTGTTTTAGACTGTCCCATTCGACGGTTAGTTTGAAACTTCACACGAAAGCTTTTTCTACAAAATAATGCAACATCTGGTATTACAAATCGGAACTATGTAAATTCCCGACAATGTGCTATTGGGGCGGCATCTGCTTTTACATGCAATTTTGCTCACTTTGACATCTCAAGATTTCAGTTTTTATTCTAGGTTAGAGCGTTCAGATAGATCTATATTTTTCAAAATGTATATTATAATCAGCACTAAACTCGGAAAGTTAGTTAAATTAAAAAAAAATAATCATTAAAGCGTACAAATTAATATTCGAATTGTGCTAAATTAAATTAATATAGAAACGCAACTTGCCGTGATATTAAGATTTTACTTCGAATTTTGTAGATCGGATAAACAGAAACCGAGTAATTGATGATCCAATGTTTTTAAATTAGCATGTTTTAAAATTGTGTCATCTTTATTACCCAGTGCTTCCATTTCAGAGCAAAAAGCCATTACAAAATACTAAATTTCTTTCTTGTGAAAGACATTTTTAAATTCAACCCCACAGGGACTCGTGAAAAAATAAAAATTAGTATTTCGGTAGAGAAGATTCCATCGTTTTAAAGTGGATTCTAAAAATAAAAAATACGTCGGTGCATAAATCATTCCTGACCGCGGCCAAGCACACTTTATAGTGATAGATCGTTTTTATTTTTTCCCCAAACTACATTCGAAATAAAATACAACAAACGAGTACTTAAAAACACCTTTATGTAAATTTTTTCTGTTGATTTAATACATAAAAATTCAATAATCAATAATTTTAAAAAAAAGTCACATCAAAATGTGGGTAATAGAAAATTCTGATTACATTTTGTAATTCACCGTAAAAAGTTACTCTACAAAAGCAATAAATGCTCCATTGGACAAAAATTGTTTACCAGTGTTACTAATAAACCTGATTTATGAGTTACACTACACTTGCATTTAATTCGCAATTTGTTTCACCTCTCAACCAGACTTCTTTCCTCATTATCCGACCACCGATTGCTCTCGCTTAGGTCAGTTAATCGGTACTCTCTTGCATACAAAATAAAAACTATTAGAAAAGACTTTCATCCACGCACAAAATATTTTTCGATTACTAGTAGAGTAATCTTTCGTATTTAATTTCATTGATCTTTGAATTATGACCACCCCTGTCAAAACTGGATGCGGCCAGTTGACCTCGTGATTTCCGAGAGGACGCGACTAGTCGACCGACGTAGCATATATAAGGTGTGAGTGTAGCAGAAGGTAGTAAACTTCGTAGCGTGGTGGGTAAACGAAAGGATTTATCGGGCTTTGAGGAAGGACAGATTGTGTGAGAGCGGGATTAGTCGACCGACGTAGCATATATCAGGTGTGAGTGGAGCAGTGGGTAGTAATATTCGGAGCGTGATGGGTAAACGGAGGGATTTATCGGGCTTTGAGGAAGGACAGATTGTGTGAGAGCGGGATTAGTCGACCGACGTAGCATATATCAGGTGTGAGTGGAGCAGTGGGTAGTAATATTCGGAGCGTGATGGGTAAACGGAGGGATTTATCGGGCTTTGAGGAAGGACAGATTGTGTGAGAGCGGGATTAGTCGACCGACGTAGCATATATCAGGTGTGAGTGGAGCAGTAGGTAGTAATATTCGGAGCGTGATTGGTAAACGGAAGGATTTATCGGGCTTTGAGGAAGGACAGATTGTGTGAGAGCGGGATTAGTCGACCGACGTAGCATATATCAGGTGTGAGTGGAGCAGTAGGTAGTAATATTCAGAGCGTGATGGGTAAACGGAAGGATTTATCGGGCTTTGAGGAAGGACATATTGTGTGAGAGCGGGATTAGTCAACCGACGTAGCATATATCAGGTGTGAGTGGAGCAGTAGGTAGTAATATTCGGAGCATGATGGGTAAACGGAAGGATTTATCGGGCTTTGAGGAAGGACAGATTGTGTGAGAGCGGGATTAGTCGACCGACGTAGCATATATCAGGTGTAAGTGGAGCAGTAGGTAGTAATATTCGGAGCGTAATGGGTAAACGGAAGGATTTATCGGGCTTTGAGGAAGGACAGATTGTGTGAGAGCGGGATTAGTCGACCGACGTAGCATATATCAGGTGTGAGTGGAGCAGTAGGTAGTAATATTCGGAGCGTGATGGGTAAACGGAAGGATTTATCGGACTTTGAGAAAGGACAGATTGTGTGAGAGCGGGATTAGTCGACCGACGTAGCATATATCAGGTGTGAGTGGAGCAGTAGGTAGTAATATTCGGAGCGTGATGTGTAAATGGAAGGATTTATCGGACTTTGAGGAAGGACAGATTGTGTGAGAACGGGATTATTCGACCGACGTAGCATATATCAGGTGTGAGTGGAGCAGTAGGTAGTAATATTCGGAGCGTGATGGGTAAACGGAAGGATTTATCGGGCTTTGAGGAAGGACAGATTGTGTGAGAGCGGGATTAGTCGACCGACGTAGCATATATCAGGTGTGAGTGGAGCAGTAGGTAGTAATATTCGGAGCGTGATGGGTAAACGGAAGGATTGATCGGGCTTTGAGGAAGGACAGATTGTGTGAGAGCGGGATTAGTCAACCGACGTAGCATATATCAGGTGTGAGTGGAGCAATAGGTAGTAATATTCGGAGCGTGATGGGTAAACGGAAGGATTTATCGGGCTTTGAGGAAGGACAGATTGTGTGAGAGCGGGATTAGTCAACCGACGTAGCATATATCAGGTGTGAGTGGAGCAGTAGGTAGTAATATTCGGAGCGTGATGGGTAAACGGAAGGATTTATCGGGCTTTGAGGAAGGACAGATTGTGTGAGAGCGGGATTAGTCGACCGACGTAGCATATATCAGGTGTGAGTGGAGCAGTAGGTAGTAATATTCGGAGCGTGATGGGTAAACGGAAGGATTTATCGGGCTTTGAGGAAGGACAGATTGTGTGAGAGCGGGATTAGTCGACCGACGTAGCATATATCAGGTGTGAGTGGAGCAGTAGGTAGTAATATTCGGAGCGTGATTGGTAAACGGAAGGATTTATCGGGCTTTGAGGAAGGACAGATTGTGTGAGAGCGGGATTAGTCGACCGACGTAGCATATATCAGGTGTGAGTGGAGCAGTAGGTAGTAATATTCAGAGCGTGATGGGTAAACGGAAGGATTTATCGGGCTTTGAGGAAGGACATATTGTGTGAGAGCGGGATTAGTCAACCGACGTAGCATATATCAGGTGTGAGTGGAGCAGTAGGTAGTAATATTCGGAGCATGATGGGTAAACGGAAGGATTTATCGGGCTTTGAGGAAGGACAGATTGTGTGAGAGCGGGATTAGTCGACCGACGTAGCATATATCAGGTGTAAGTGGAGCAGTAGGTAGTAATATTCGGAGCGTAATGGGTAAACGGAAGGATTTATCGGGCTTTGAGGAAGGACAGATTGTGTGAGAGCGGGATTAGTCGACCGACGTAGCATATATCAGGTGTGAGTGGAGCAGTAGGTAGTAATATTCGGAGCGTGATGGGTAAACGGAAGGATTTATCGGACTTTGAGAAAGGACAGATTGTGTGAGAGCGGGATTAGTCGACCGACGTAGCATATATCAGGTGTGAGTGGAGCAGTAGGTAGTAATATTCGGAGCGTGATGTGTAAATGGAAGGATTTATCGGACTTTGAGGAAGGACAGATTGTGTGAGAACGGGATTATTCGACCGACGTAGCATATATCAGGTGTGAGTGGAGCAGTAGGTAGTAATATTCGGAGCGTGATGGGTAAACGGAAGGATTTATCGGGCTTTGAGGAAGGACAGATTGTGTGAGAGCGGGATTAGTCGACCGACGTAGCATATATCAGGTGTGAGTGGAGCAGTAGGTAGTAATATTCGGAGCGTGATGGGTAAACGGAAGGATTGATCGGGCTTTGAGGAAGGACAGATTGTGTGAGAGCGGGATTAGTCAACCGACGTAGCATATATCAGGTGTGAGTGGAGCAATAGGTAGTAATATTCGGAGCGTGATGGGTAAACGGAAGGATTTATCGGGCTTTGAGGAAGGACAGATTGTGTGAGAGCGGGATTAGTCAACCGACGTAGCATATATCAGGTGTGAGTGGAGCAGTAGGTAGTAATATTCGGAGCGTGATGGGTAAACGGAAGGATTTATCGGGCTTTGAGGAAGGACAGATTGTGTGAGAGCGGGATTAGTCGACCGACGTAGCATATATCAGGTGTGAGTGGAGCAGTAGGTAGTAATATTCGGAGCGTGATGGGTAAACGGAAGGATTTATCGGGCTTTGAGGAAGGACAGATTGTGTGAGAGCGGGATTAGTCGACCGACGTAGCATATATCAGGTGTGAGTTGAGCAGTAGGTAGTAATATTCGGAGCGTGATTGGTAAACGGAAGGATTTATCGGGCTTTGAGGAAGGACAGATTGTGTGAGAGCGGGATTAGTCGACCGACGTAGCATATATCAGGTGTGAGTGGAGCAGTGGGTAGTAATATTCGGAGCGTGATGGGTAAACGGAGGGATTTATCGGGCTTTGAGGAAGGACAGATTGTGTGAGAGCAGGATTAGTCGACCGACGTAGCATATATCAGGTGTGAGTGGAGCAGTAGGTAGTAATATTCGGAGCGTGATTGGTAAACGGAAGGATTTATCGGGCTTTGAGGAAGGACAGATTGTGTGAGAGCGGGATTAGTCGACCGACGTAGCATATATCAGGTGTGAGTGGAGCAGTAGGTAGTAATATTCGGAGCGTGATTGGTAAACGGAAGGATTTATCGGGCTTTGAGGAAGGACAGATTGTGTGAGAGCGGGATTAGTCGACCGACGTAGCATATATCAGGTGTGAGTGGAGCAGTGGGTAGTAATATTCGGAGCGTGATGGGTAAACGGAGGGATTTATCGGGCTTTGAGGAAGGACAGATTGTGTGAGAGCGGGATTAGTCGACCGACGTAGCATATATCAGGTGTGAGTGGAGCAGTAGGTAGTAATATTCGGAGCGTGATTGGTAAACGGAAGGATTTATCGGGCTTTGAGGAAGGACAGATTGTGTGAGAGCGGGATTAGTCGACCGACGTAGCATATATCAGGTGTGAGTGGAGCAGTAGGTAGTAATATTCGGAGCGTGATGGGTAAACGGAAGGATTTATCGGACTTTGAGGAAGGACAGATTGTGTGAGAGCGGGATTAGTCGACCGACGTAGCATATATCAGGTGTGAGTGAAGCAGTAGGTAGTAATATTCGGAGCGTGTTGGGTAAACGGAAAGATTTATCGGACTTTGAGGAAGGACAGATTGTGGGAGCTCTCAGAGTGCACTGAGAAAAATGTTTTGTTAATTCAGCAAAAAAAGCGTTGAATCAACCAAAAACTTTTGTCGATATGCAGTCAACAGAAATGTTTGTTGAATTTACAAATGTATTTTGCTCAAAAGTATTGCTGATTCAACAGAATTCATGGTTATGACAAAACGTTTTGTTCATTTAACAAAATGCCTAGGTCGATTTTCGGGAATTTGTTTGATCCAAGAATATGTATTGTTATCGTGATAAAACGTTTAGTTAAATTAACAAAATATAACCAAACAACTAATTTTGTGTTGCCAACAAAACAATTCCGATTGAGTTTGGCTGAAGCAACAAAATAAATCGACAAAACAGCGCGACGAAACTATTTTGTTGTTTTAAACAAACTTTTTTACTCAGTGTGGGTGCATCGATTTCTCAAACGGCTGAACCGGTGGGTTGTTCGCGAGCTGCTGCCATAGTTAAAGTGTGTCAGTACTGGCGTTAAAAATGATCAAACAACGACCCTGAGCCAAAACTGCACATGACAGCGAAAGGTTGATGTGAGAGGTGAGCGCAGGGTCCGAAAACTCGTACAGTCAACAGACTCAGCACTGTTCAACAGTTGCCTACCCAATACAACAGAGGTCAACCTGGAACAGTATCTGTCATGACCGCGCGTTGCATGTATGGGCTATAACAGCAGACGACCCCGACGACACCCTCATCTCATCACGGTTCAACGGCAAGAAAGACATGCCAGTTGGACGTCCGGTGACTGGAAAACAGTGTGATGGTCTGATGAGTCGCGAATTTTACTCCACTCCGTGGATAGTCTTGTGCGTACAGTAGTGGCCAAAATTGTGGAAACCTTTTGGGGAAAGTGTATTTTTGAGGTTTGACACCACTTTGGTTTTTTTTGTTTTTTTTTTTTTTTTTGGAGTAATACCATAAAATTATAGGGTGTCTCAGAATTCTTTGACACATTTCAAAAATTAAAAAAAAACAAAAAACGATTCATGATAGGAACAAATTCTTTCCAGATTTTGTTAACTTACTTAACAAAGTTTTTTTCGTGTAGTTAATAAACTTGAATATGTGCACCTTTTGTTGCGCGGATTACATCAAGCCGATAGTAAATCTCTGTCCATGTACGTGCCAACATGGATTCTGTAACATGCAATTGCAGCAACTATGCGATATGTGTCGATTGACTCTTCTTCAAACATGGACAGTTGCTTCATCTGTAAATAAAATGTTTCGTAGGAAGTCATTATCTTCTTCTACATGCTTTAGCATTTCACCAGCAAAGTTAGGACGGTGTGGCTTGTTGTCCGGCTGAAGAGTTTGCAATATCTGCACTTTGTAGGCATACGGGCGGAGTTTCTGGTGTTAAGACTCGATGCACTGTTGCACGAGGAATTACCAATTCGTTTGCGGCGGTTCGTATCGATTTCCTTGGGCTACGTGAAAAGGCTTCACGAATGATTTCGATGTCGCCTTCGCTGGCACTTGGTCATCCAGATCTGGGCCGATTAAGGACACTTCCAGTTGCCAGAAACTTATTGTGCCAACCCACGATGCTATTTCGACTTGGAGGATGTCTTCCAAATTTCGAACGAAAATTTCTTTGCACTTTGGTAACAGATTTGGTTTCGAAAAACCACCCGACACAGATAGCTTTCTCCGCTGGAGTTGACATTTCTTCCACTAACCTTGGGATTGGATCAGTAGCCCCACCTAGTGACCTAAATGGGAAACAGAAAAAAACTTTGTTAAGTAAGTTAACAAAATCTGAAAACATTTTGTTCCTATCATGAATCGTTTTTGTTTTTTTTATATGTAAATTTTTCAAATGTGTCAAGGACTTCTGAGACCCTCTGTATATCAATGGAAAGCTAATTTCATCAAGAATATAATGCAATAACTTTTATGAAGGATTTTTTATTAGAACAGCAGTTATAAAGAAGAAAAGTGAAACATAGAAAAACTGAGATATACAAAAATCCTCACCATGTTAGTTAACACTTAGTTGGGTAAACTTTAGCGCTACCTACGGCCTTACAACGTCTTCCCATGGAGTGAACCAAGTTTTTTTTATTTCTGCAGCTGTTATAATGTGAAATCAAGATTGAATTATTGCTTTTATTAATTGGGTTTTATTGCTTGGTTGCTTCTGATTAACAAGTTTTTTTAGTCGGCCCCATAGATTTTCGATGGGGTTAAGGTCTGGGCTATTCCCAGGCCATTCCAGCAGTGGAAAATGATTATCTTGAAACCACTTTTTGCACACAGCAGCAAAATTACATGGAACTGAATCCTGTTGAAATATAAATGCTTCATTATCTTGGAAAAGATCACGTGCGAAAGGCTTCAGTTTGGGCTCAAGCATTTCATTAATGTATTTTTGGCCATTTATATTCCCATTAATCCCACAAATTTTGCCCACACCTTTTGCTGTCATACAACCCCAGATCATAACACTAACTGGGTGTTTCATGGTACGTGTAATGCAATCAGGATGCAAATCTTCTCCGATTCTTCCCCTTACGTATTTTATGCCATCACTACTAAACAGGGAGATTTTGGTCTCATCACTCCAAATAACACCGTCCCATTGTTCCGCTGTCCAATTAACATGGGTTTTAGCCCAGTTTAATCTTTTCAACCTTTGTTTGAGAGATAAAAATGGCTTTTTTCGTGAAATTCTATCTTTCAGACCAAATTCCTGCAGTCTGCGCCGAACAGTCCTTGCACTCAGCTTCACATTGCATTACGCCATTTCACCTTGTATACACCCAGATGATTTTCTTCTGTCACCTAGGCACAGTCTCCTAAATCTTCTCTCATCACTTGCTGTTGTGCATCCTTTCCTGCCTTTACCAGTCAAGTTTTGTAGTGACTACCTCTTCAAAATTTAGAAATGCCACCTTTGGTTACGTTTCCACCAATTTTTCTAATAATTTCTTCATAACTGAAGCCTTGTTCACCTAATAGTACTATGTTGCATCGCTTTCTGAGTGACCAGTCAACTCTTTGCGCCATTTCTTTAATTTTATTACGTTTTACAAGCTCACTAAAGGAAAGAACACACACACACACACACACACACAAACTTGATAGCAATCACATAACACACTGATAAATGTCCTCCTCTCAGCTCCAATACATGATATCAGTAGCTGAACACTATTGTGACCTGATTGGTTCATTGCCAAAAGTAGATGACACCTGATTGGCTATCTAAACACTCACGCTCATTGGCTACATTCAAATAAAGGAAAGCTACTTGATATCAACCTAAGCAAGTTGTGCTTTCTTTTTCTGGTTATTTGGCTATAACTTTTTATAGAATACAGATAATTGAACAAACGTTGTTGCATTACATTCTTGATGAAATGATTGTTTCATTGACATACACTGACGGAAAAAAATGTCCCAACACCAAGATGGGGTTGTGTTAGATAAACGACAGTTGGTAGGCGGTGAGAGTACATCTGTAAGATGACGTCTATTCAAATTTCGCGATCGGCGCATACGTGTGGCGCTACTAGCGCCCTCGGAACATGCAAAGCAGGTTTGCTGTAAATACGCGCTGTAACGTTCGTGAGCGTTAATTATCGTTGAGATTCGACGTAGTGTGTTGATGTTAGTCAAAATGCTTTTAAGAAGACGAAGAAGCCATTATCAACAGCTCACGGAGTTTGAACGAGGTCGTGTAATAGGGCTACGAGAAGGTGGATTTTCGTTCCGCAATATTGCAGAACGACTTGGCAGGAATGTAGCCACTGTGCATGATTGTTGGCAGCGGTGGTCAAGGGAAGGTACTGCCTCAAGAAAACCGGGTTCCGGCCGGCCACGTGGCACTACTGAGAGGGAAGACCGCCGTGTACGACGTATGGCCGTGGTGCATCGTACCGCGTCTGCGGCAGCAATTCGAGCTGCAGTTGCCACCACAGTGACACAACGAACTGTTACAAATCGGTTACTTGAAGGACAGCTCCGAGCCAGACGCCCTGTAGCGTGCATTCCACTTACTCCAAACCACTGCCGTTTGCGACGTCAGTGGTGTCAAGCTAGAGCTCATTGGAGGACGGAGTGGAGATCTGTTGTGTTTTCTGGTGAAAGCCGGTTCTGCCTGGGTGCCAGTGATGGCCGTGTGTTGGTCAGAAGGAGGCCAGGTGAGCGCCTGCAACCAACCTGTCTGCGGCCGAGACACACTGGACCTACACCTGGAGTTATGGTCTGGGGAGCAATTTCCTATGACAGCAGGAGCACTGTCGTGGTTATCCCACGCACCCTGACGGCACAGTTGTACGTCGGTCTGGTGATTCAACCTGTTGTGCTGCCATTCATGAACAGCTTTCCAGGGGTGTTTTCCAACAGGATAACGCTCGTCCGCATACCTCTGTTGTAACCCAACATGCTCTACAGAGTGTCGACATGTTGCCGTGGCCTGCTAGATCACCAGATCTTTCACCAATCGAGCACGTATGGGACATCATTGGACGACAACTCCAGCGTCACCCCCAACCAGCATTAACCGTCCCTGTATTGACCGACCACGTGCAACAGGCATGGAACTCCATCCCACAAAGTGACATCCAGCACCTGTACGACACAATGCATGAACGTTTGCGTTCTTGCATTCAACATTCTGGCGGTTACACCGGTTATTAATGTACCAGCATTTCACATTTAAAATGGCTCTTCTCGCGCTTACATTAAGCTGTGATCTTGAAACCTTAATCGATTAAATATGTTACCTATACAAATGTATTGCCGCCATTTCATTCCTCTACAACTATTTTTTCGTGGTGTTGGGATTTTTTTCCGTCAGTGTATAATTTTATGGTATTACTCCAAAAAAAGTGGTGTTACGAGCCATCAAAATCCAGAAATACACTTTTTTCAAAAGGTTTCCACAATTTAAGCCACTACTGTATTTGGCGCAAACAATACAAATGGACAGTTTGCAATATATTTATATATATATAATATACTGCCTTGCACTGTGGAGACCTGCATGATCTCCACAGTGCAAGCCAGTGGAGGAGGTTGTATGGTATTGGGCATGTGTGCCTGGCAGCAACTTGGACCTCTAGTGCATGTGGAACAACGTACGACTGGTGCCTACTAATTGCTTGCTGGCTCTATACACCCAGCAATGTTGCATATTTTTACGTCTTTTGTGAAAAAAGATCGTGCTTATATTATCGGTTTGTCTGTCCGTCCGTCTGTTGACACGATATCTCAGCAACTAATAGTCGGATTTTAATTTTTTTTTTTTCCACTAGGAAGCTTCAAATGTGCGAATGATGATCCTTTATTTCGTTTATTTTTTACGATGCAAAATTTCGCCGCTAGAGGGCGTAAATGCAGATGATATCGAATTCAAAACACATTCTAATCCATATATTTGCTTTTACTCATTCAATTCAAAAAATTATTTTACTTTCCGATTCCATTCATGTCGAAGATTATTTTAGTGGTAGTCACTTTTCCAAGTTACGCATATGTTCTCCGCTAAGGGGCGTAAAATTAAATTGCTTTTCCGCAGATATCTCTGCTTCTAAAACTCCGATTTGCAAAATGTTTCTTCAGCGGATGCAGCTCATGATGGGAAATATTTTGCCTATAATTTCTAATTTTTGGTATAAAATAGTTTCGTCACCATGGGGCGTAAGCGTTGATTTCTGCTTCTAATGTATTTGCAGCAAAATCTGAGCTTCTAAAATCTCAATTGAAAAAATTATTTCGTAGACAGATACTACTCTCGTAGACAAACCTTTCTGGAATTTTTTCTTCTTAAAATAATGCATCGTTTCTCCGCCAGGGGCGTAGATATATATCTAGTTTCTGTCAATATCTCTGCTTCTAATGATCCGATTGGAAAAATTTCTTTTTCATTGGGTAGACTTTCCGGTGAGACATGTTTGTAATACATATAATTTCAAAATTTTCAAATAATTCATTGACTTTCCGCTAGGGGGAGTAAAAGTGTTTTTCCCCATATCTCTGCTTCTAAAACTTCGATTTGAAAAATTCTTCCAGCACCGGATACAGCTCCTGGTGGGAAACTTTTTTATTGTAATTTCTAATTTTTTTATAAAATATGGTTTGGCCACCAGGGGGCGTAGGGGTTAAATTTCTGCTTCGTAGGTATTTGCAGCAATATATCAGCTTCTAATAGTCCGATTGAAAAAGTTATTTATTTCGTGGACCGATACCGCACCTGTCGATAAACATTTGAGAATATTTTCATCTTAAAATAACGCATGGTTTTTCCAACAGAGGGCGTAGATTTCTATCTTATTTCTGTCAATGTTTCTGCTTCTAAAAGTCGGATTTGAAAAATTCCTTTCTCAGATAGCGTATCTGGTGTAAAAATGTTTCTTATATAAGTTCAAAATTTTCAAGTAATGCATAGACTTTCCGCTAGGGGGCGTAAAGGTAAATTGCGTTTTCCTCAATATCTCTGCTTCTAAAACTCCGATTTGAAAAATTCTTTATGCACCGGATACAGCTCCTGATAGGAAATGCTCAGCATATAACTTCTAGCATTTGATAAAGAATGGTTTGGCCATCAGAGGGCGTAAGAGTTAATTTTTGCGTCTCGTGTATTTGCAGTAAAATCTGAGCTCCTGAAAACTCGACTGAAAAAATTCTTTCATGGACCGATGCCTCTCACATCCAAAAACCTTGTAAAATACTTTGTTTTTAAAATAATGCATGTTTTTTTTCCGCGGGGGAAGCGTAGATGCATATCTTACATTTGTCGATGTCTCTGCTTCTAAGAGCTCGATTTGAAAAATCCTTTCTTTGTTGGAGAGCGTTTCCGCTGCTAAAAGTTTCTCATATAAATTCAGATTTTTCTGAACGCACAAGTCTGCCATCACAGGGCGTAAGCTGTCGTTTCCGTTTACAGCAATATCTGCGGGATTAAAAACCCGATTGATTTTTTTTTCTTTCGTCAGATACTACTGTTTTCCATACCGGTTCCATTGATTTCGAATAGCTTTGGCAAATTTAATTCGCATCAGAACGGATTGAAAAGACTTGCTCATTTCACCCGAAAATTCGGTGTCATCTTTCTTGTTTCCGAATGGCGTCTTCCATGATAACAATGCGCTGAGCTACAGGTTCAATGCTGTGCAAGACTAGTTCGACGAACACAGTTCAGACTTTCAGCATTATCAATAAGCCTCCGAACTTCTCCGATATCAATACCATAGAGCACCTGTGCGATACTATGGAACGAAATATCAGACGCCTAAATACCTGCATTGAAGGCCGCATTGCCCACAGCTTTGTTGGGCATATCTCCCAACTGCTATCGGCAGCTTATTGAATCGATGCCATATTGGATAGCTGCTGTACTGAGGACGAAAGGAGGACCTACGAAGTATTAAACAGATGGTCATAATTTAATGATCACTCATTGTATGCAACTTTTGTGGAAACAACCATTAGCCATTACTCCATTATTCCTTCATGTTTGTCTTTTCAAACTTAATCGTTGGCACAAATGTGCCGTATTTTCACTGTTAACACAACTCCTTCAGAAACCTTGAAAGCTACACTGCCCAGGAGCGGGAATCGAACCCGCATATCCCGATTTCCGTTCGAGCATGCAAATCCGTTACACCACCCAGGAAAAGGAAGTTCTAAGCAATTGAAGCTAGGAAGATGTAGCCTAGAAATCTGAGAACCGTTTCAGATTTGCGCTAGTCGAAACTATTCCGTGACCTTTTCTCACATCCGGGGTCGGATGTAGGTCATAAGTTCCAGTGCTTCAGAGATCATACATAAAACGAATTTCTTTGTAGAAATAATTCTTTACAAATACGTACATGGAAGGCAATACAAATCTAATCGTTGGTACAAATGTGCTGTATCTCATTAGCTTCAGTTGCTTGTAACTTTCTTGTCCTGGGTAGCTTAACGCATGGCATGCTCGAACGGAAATCTGGAGATGCGGGTTCGATTCCCGCTCTCGTGCAATGTAATTTTCAAGTTCTTCTGAAGGAGTTGCTAGATGGGAAATCAAAATACGGCACAACGATTACACTATTGCCTCACATGTGTTTGCGAAGAATTATTTCTTGAGGGAAATTCCTTTCCCACTTACGTATAATGTTGACTGCCTTTTCGTTCGTTTAAATTCTTCGGACACCCTATGGACACCCCGAAAAAGTACGACTAATGGCAAACACTTTAAAATCCTAAACTGAAATGAGAATTAATAACGTGAATAGTAAGGTGCGTCGCATAAATATAGAGACAGTCTACTTTGCGCTGTGAACGTAATGCGAGTATAGGTAGGAAGCTGAAGTGGTACCTAATTAGACATAACCCTACAACAAACGTTTCGATCCGTCGAAACTACCGGATTGTGTGAAAAGAACACCACAAAGTGAAATAGTGTAATTTAGGCGTCTCATAAATATAAAGACAACTATGTAAAGTAGCCACATGTAAATGAGATGTACAAATTAGCATGTTCTACGCACGCGCATGGACCGTAATTCGGTCCAGCGTACAAAAGACAGCGGACCTGCCGTCAGACATTCATTTGCCGAAATTCCAGGCAACAGTCAACTTTCTGGTGAGGAGGTGCAGAAGATTTGGAGACTGAGAGCAAATGGATTGCCTGCAGCGAAAATTTGTAAAGCCATGGGGAGGAGTAGGGCAGTCATTTATAAGACTTTATCGAAACACGGTGCGTTAACTGCCAGAAAACGGCCTGGGATTCCAAAGGTTATCACTATGTCAAGTTTCTCGGACTGTTGGTGTCACCGTATCAAAGGACACAGTTCATCGACGAATCAACGAAAGTCGCAACATTGTGCTCCGTAAAATGCGCCGTCTGCCACAGCTCACGCGGCGCCACAAGAAAGCTAGATTGTTATGGGCAAGCAGCCACATGCACTGGACGGACGAGTGGATCACAAATATTTTCTCCGATGAGAAAAAGTTAAACCTGGGCGGCTCTGACCGTTGGAACTGCTATTGTCATGATTTACAACGCGAGCCACGCAACTTCTTCAGCAGACAGAAAGGAGGGGGATCTGTGATGGTCTGGGGAGCTTTTGCGTTCAATGGGACAACGGATATCGCTTTCCTGCAAGGCAGGCAAAACTCCGAAACGTATCAGGACATACACAGCAGCCACCTTTTATGGTGTGCCGAAACTCTAGCGGGTGTTGATTATCTGTTCCAGCAGGACAGTGCCTCTATCCATCGGTCTGCATCAACGAAAAGCTGGTTTAACACTCATCATGTGACCGTAATGGATTGGCCAGCACTCAGTCCAGATCTGAACCCTATCGAGAACCTCTGGGTTATCCTCGCTCGTGATGTGTATGCGAATGAACTGCAGTTTTCAAGCGTGGTGGCATTGAAAAAGCAGATTGAACGAAGCTGGTACACACTCTGTCGAGAACACTTACATCACTTGGTCTACAGGATGCCCAATGGGGTTTTCAGTGTTATTCGGAACAACGGCTCCACTATTCGTACCGGAGGTGCTCATAACTAGTAAGGCCTTATATTTTTGAGGCAGCGTATTTCTGTTTTTTTCTTGTGCTTGGCGTTGGAATTATGTTTCCGTCAAACTATTGTGCAGCTGCGTGTCCTATGCTATTTTTGCTATAAATATGAGGTGTACATTTCAGCTTGTTGTTGTTTCTTTTTTATTCGAGAATTTGTTCTGTCTCTATATTTATGCGGCGCACTATAATTTTCGTAACAAGTAATAGTTTAAGTTTGTAGTTCATCGTTATACTGTCTTACCCTTTCAGCTTCATTTTTTTCCCCCGCTACAATCATTTTGAAACACGTGGTTTAAGTTAGCTCACCCCGTCGCGTTAAGCGCTGAGTCTATTAAAGGGATCATCTCACGCTTCCCTTACCTTCGCATGCGCAAGAAAAATATTCTTGGTGCTGCTTCGCTCCTCGTAGAGAACGAGTTGCCACATTGTCGGTGACAGCTCCTTGATGACATAATCACTTCGGTTCGAGAATGGCCCACAGCTATTTTTTTGGCGGTAAGGACCCAGCATACCGCACTCTTCAATCACGCACGGCAAACACTACACCCTATTAACGCCTTCCAGGCAGATTTTTCTCACCCTTCCTTAGTCACTATCGCTCCCCTCCCCCTTCCTCCTTCCACGCTCTTTTTTTCTTTTACAGTTTTTTTATTCAGATATTAAATATCTCCAAGCTGTTCATGTTTTTATGTCATTGCTGCATAACATCCTGCTGAATTATGATATATATTTGAACTTCTTCACTTTTCGTGTACACAGCATTCTCTAGAACAAAAGAAGAAAGAAAAAAGGCCTTAGTCTGGATGCCAAAGAGTATTATAGCAACAGTGTTAGAACGATTACTTTGGCTCTTCCTTTTATTATTCGAAATATGGCAAAATAAAGGAAGGCCGCGCCCCGGTGGCGCAGTGGTCTAAGGCGTTGGCCTCTGATCATTCGTCCGAAGGGGGTCCGGGTTCGAATCCCGGTGAGGCATGGATGTTGTGTTTGTCTTACGGCACTGGCTCTCTCCCTTCCCTGGAGCCAGTGACCCTAAATTAGGGACGGGCGACTGCTTATAGCCCATTGAGTTGCTCACGGTGGTCGTTAAACCTCCAAACAAAACAAACAAAATAAATAAATAAAGGAAGATATTGCGCAGAGTGTGACGTACTACGTAGGTGAATCACGTGTCAAGGCGACAAATCTGCAGCGGTTCATTCCATCCGTGTTAGGTTAGTTGGGAGGGTAACTTACTCCGGAGTGAGGGAGTGCGCTTTCGATCACGTTATGGACAAATTCGTGTTTTCACATTGGCGCCCGAACATAAAAGTGGATGTACTGGCCGTTGGGTTCTTCGAAAAATATGTGATTTTTGCTCCACACATCGTCTGGAATTAATGAAAAAATTCCTATTTCACCTTAAAAAAAAAAAAAAAAAAATTAAAAGGGGGAAATATGTGACGTACTACATAGGTGAATCACGTGTCAAGACGACAAATCTGCAGCGGTACATTCCGTCCGTGTATCTTAGTTGGGAGAGCAACATACTTCGGGGTAAGGAGGGCTCGGATTCGATCCGCGTCACGGACAAATTTGTTTTTTCACAAGGCTAGAGTGTTGAATAGCACTGGAGTGTTTACATTTTTAACGATGCATTACCTCAAAGACATGGCGCGCTCAGGTTTAACGAACGACGCGTCACGCACACAGACAAAGATGAAACGATTGAGCTTTCAGGCCCGTGCAACTTGCGGAACACGCAGACATCAATAGTTCGTGTGGCCCCCATGGTTGGCAATAACGGCCGTTACACGCCGCGGCCTCGAACGAAAGAAGCTTTGGATATGGGCTTGGGGTATGTCGGTCCAGGCTGCTTCCACACGTTGCCACAGTTCATCATGCGTAGCCACGGGTGGTGCTTGCTGGGCCACTCGGTTGCCGATCAGTGACCAGACGTGTTCGATAGGCAACATATCGGGAGAACAGGCGGGCCACATTAGCAGTGACACCAGGTGGGCCGTGAAGAATTGTTGCACGATGCGTGCCACATGCGGGCGCGCATTGTCATGTTGAAACGTAGCCGCTGGCAGGTCCTGCAGGTAAGGGAGGACTACAGGCTCAAAAACGTCGGAGATGGTGAGGTGGCTGTAGAGTGTACCAACGATGCGTACCAGAGGGGTGTGGGTGTCATATCCAATTGCGCCCCTAACCATAACGCCAGGCGAAGGACTCGGTATGGCAATGCATTATGCAGGCGTCATACAATCTCTCGCCGCGGTGCTGCCACACGCGGACCTGACCATCGTGGTGTTGCAGGGAGAAGCGGGATTCGTCGGAGAAGACAATGTCGTCATTCTGTAGTCCAGGTGCGGCGTTCAACGGCCCACTGCCGCCGCACTCGCCGGTGGTGTAACGTCAATGGTAATCGGAGCAAGTGGGCGCCGTGCGACAAGTCCCCACTCCTGCAGACGACGTCGAACGGTACGCGCTGACACAGGTTGTTGCACAACACACCCTAATTCCTGCGCTGACGTTCGTGATGTGGCGGTGCGAGTCGTCAATGCCCGCCGCACAACATGCCGGTCCTCTCGCTCGGTGGTGTGCCGCGGCTGCGGCGATCGCTCACGTCAGTCCGTCCGTCCCTCCTGCACCCACCGAATCCATACTTGCCTCACTGTGGCTGGATGTAGTCCCACACGGGCGCCGATGTCTCGGTACGATAAACAGCTGTCGCGATAAGCCACTATTCTTCCTCTGTCGAACTCCGAAACGTGCTGGAATGAGTGCCGTATTCTGCGACGAGGCATCAGGAAGCTTCCCACGCACAAGCCCGGTAGCCAGTGCGTGGGAAGCTTCCACTTCCACTACTTACATCCCGACTTCTGTGCACCGTTCTTAGAATGCTACTTGGTGGTGTGCTGGGCGCACATGATTTGCATATGTCCTGGAATGCTAATCGTTTGCATGTCCTCTCACGGGCGAAGCATGCTGCGAATTTCAGGCCAATCGGATGCATCCTTCTTGGTGTTGCATTTTGGGTGGCCAGCAATGTAGATAGACAAACTGCACGCACACCATACAACACTAAATTTGGGTGTTCTTTATTTCTTTTTTTTTCCGTGAAACTTTTTGCAGTCAGGAAAAGATATTCTGCACCATAAGAGAAACCTTAAATTCTATCACTGACTATAGAATGTGTCCATCCACTAATATATCAGGCCGTAAAAAAAGTTTCCGAAAAATAGAAAAGTATGTATTTTTAAGCCTAATCTTCCAGTTAGTCTAGTCCCCAATTCCAATAGTGACTACCTGAACGATTACGTAGTTTTAAACTAATTGTCCAAGTAGAACTCATTGGAACTGATGACCTTGTTCCACCGATCTGTGAGTTGAAATATTCTATTGCGATAGAAGTCTGGCGAGAAGGAGATGAAGTCATCAATGCAACGTTTTACATCATTGTCATTAGCAAAGTTTTTCTCATCGAAAAAATTCGACAAAGCCCGGAAGAGGTGAAAGTCTGACGGGGCAAGTTCATAGAAATAAGGGCGCAGGTAGTACAGCCTTACAATTTATCGTAGGCACAACATTGAACCACCGTTTTTTTAGGAAAAGAAGACGGTGGCTTAGTTTTAGGCCTACTTTAAATTGCAAGACTTTGCTACCTGGCAAGCGGGGTGCGACAATATTTCCCATTTCGGCTCGTGCAATTTCTTCTGGGCCCGTAAAGTTAGATGTGGGCGAACGTTATCCAGGTGAAAAACAACTCCATGGCGATTAAACAACTCTGGGCGTTTTTCTGGCAGTATCACCTTGGAGACTGTCCAACTGTTCGATGTAAGCATTTGCTGTGATGGTGTTGCTCCGTGGTAAGAGTTCATAGTGAATCACACCGCGACAATACCATCAGCAACTCAGCATTACCTTCCGTCCATGAAGGGGTGGCTTAGCGACCTTCTGTGGGGGTTGTTCCTGCTTGGTCCATGCTCTTCGTCGCGTAACATTCACGTATGTAACCTATATTTTGTCACTCGTGAGCCCCCAACCAATGCAAAAAAATCCTCCCGTTTATCTCTTCCACGCAGAGGAACAGCAATGGAGTAGCGTTTCATCCGGTTCTGGTCAGATAAAGCATGGAGTACCCATTTGCGCCCTTTACACGAATATCCCAACTTCCCAAGTCAGTTCTTGATGGTCGTATGGGAGGTCTTCAGTTGCTCTGCCAGTTCCCGTAGTGTTGCTGCAGGCTTAGTCGATAGCACGTGTCGGTCGATAGAACATGATCCACGCAGTCCCCAGTTAGCAACCCAATTGAAAACCTGCGGAATGAGATTGATAGAGCTATTTGTAATGGAAATCCTCCTGCAGGGAACATTTGGCAGTTGACGGAAGCTATCACACTTGACAATTGAAAATATCTGTAGAATGTCAGCACTTCTTTGAAGCCATGTCACATCGAATCGAGGCTATTTTGAAGGCCAAGGGAACCTCCACACGTTATTAGGTCCCTGTTTATAATGACTTTCTACTTCAGTGTAGTTCTGAAAATGCACGTCTGATGATTACGATGATTTGTATATGGAAATTGCCAAAAATATTATGCGCGCTTTGTCACATCGAATCGAGGCTGTTTGGAAGTTTCCAAAAATGCCAACTGAAGTCATGCCACATCGAATCGAAGCTGTTGTGAAGGCCAAGGGGTTCTCAGCACGTTATTAGGACGCTGTTCCTAAAGATTTTCTACTTCAGTATAGTTCAAGAATGTATGTCGGATGAATATAATTCATGAAAGTTGCCAAAATTGCCATTAGCGAGGCATGAAAGAAAGAAAGGAGAAAATAAGTTCAGATCAGATCATATGTAGAGGATTTTAGGAAGGGAGTGTCTGACCCCAGGTCTTAAACAACCCTTAGAAATAGGAAGCTAGGAGATTTGGGCTAGAGTGCCCGATAGGAAAGTGACACGGAAGCGAGGTAGAAAGGTAGAGGAAGACGCCCTTATTTATTACCGGGGATAGAGGGTAGTACCCGGGCCCGACGGTTTAACGTGCCCATCCGACGCACAGTGGGTATCAATGGTTCGAGCGTTCGTACCTGCTGGGATCGAAACTGAGGTCTTCTCCGTGACAGTCACAAACTTTGACCATTAGGCCACCCGGGGCCCGAGAAAATAAGTTTGTTCGCATTTAAAGAACGATTTAAGAATTTTTACCAATCTGTGAAACGAACTACTATCTGACAGGCTAATAAAACGATGTCTCTTTTAAAGCAATAAAGTGTCTCCCATGCCTAATTTAAAGACACTGGTTTTCGGGAAAAGGAAAATCAACGCCGGAAGAACGAAAACAAGGTCTTTTGTCTTGCTTCCGGATTCAAATCAGGACCCTGCTGTGCGAGAAGTTAGAAACCCGCACATCAAGCCACTCACGACGCAAAGGAATTTGTACATCTTGGACAGAAAAAGATGATCTTCCGCTTCCGTTTATAGTCGTTGCAGCAAAATGTATAATATAGGCCCATTTCACACATACTTCTCGTATAAACTGTTTGATATTTAGGGTCATGTGATGATTATTTGGGTAAATTATTTTACTATTCTACAGGAAAATATTTCCAGTTGGAATTACAGTAGCATTAAATGAGTGAACCCAAATATCCACAGTTTCCTGTGATTGAATATATAGCTGAGCTATGTGTGTTCTTTTTGCTACGATTCTGTTTTTACCTACATTTTTTCTTATTATATTATTTCAATGGAAGGTTGTTTTAAGGAAGCCTTCTTTAATGAAGACAAGCGAACCCCTTCTAAGAAAGAAGGATTAATGAAGCCTAATCTGGAGTACATAGTTGAAGAAAAAAATCTCTATTGACGCAGGAGCTTAGCATACATGAATTGTGTTACCTGAATTTGTTTTTGTTCATCAAGTTTTGGACGAGATGTCTGACTCGAGAAACTTTAATATCCAATACCTTTGCTACTGATGGATCTCGCTTGAAATTTCAGAAAACAAAAAAACTGTACTAGATATAAAGTTTCGGTGAGTTTCGAAAGAAAAATGTAATCAAGATCATAGCCAATGATAATACCTATAATTCACAGTTTTTCGTGCTTCTCCGGCATGAACATTTGCGTCGTATAGCACTCCTTATAAAAAAAATGAAATTACGGGGGAAGAGTGCGTTTTTAAATCTTCATCAAACAGAGGTCATCGCTCTTTCCACGTTTATAAGTGAGTCATGGAAAAATGATCATCGGCCGCCATCTGTGGTGCAGTGGAAGCATGTCCGGCGCGTAACTGGAAGACACTGGGTTCGATTTCCGGTGGCGGCCAATGAGAATTTTTTCCATGACTCACTTATAAACGTGGAAAGAGCGATGACCTCTGTTTGATGTTCCTAGTGCACGTCAAATGTCTGTATTAATTAATTAATTAATTTAGTTTTTAAATCTAATACTCCGGAAATACGAGGCCGCGCGCAAACGTTTGGCTTCCACTGAAACGTTCGGGATAGGAACGGAGAAATTGCAGAAGTTAAATGTTTCTTCAATAACCAATTAGAAACAAGAAAATGTTTCATTGATTTTTTGATAGGCTGTTTTAAATGCAGTTTTGATCTTTATAAAAAATAATTGAAAAATTGAAGAATATCTAAAAGCTAAAGAACAGTTCTTCAATACTAAACCTTCCTTTAATATAAAATATTTGAATTTTTACAAAAAAAATTCAAATATTTGAACAATATTCGAATACAAAATATTTGAAAAAATTCAAATATTTTTGAATAATATTCGAATACAAAATATTTGAACATTGATTGTTTTTTTCCAAAACAGGATTTTTTAAGCGCCGTTTTTTTTTTTTTTTTCTCTTGGGAAAGCTCTTGGTAGAAAAGTGAATGTTGTTTGCCGTGAACTTATAACTAGTCCGTAACCCGTGCCATGCACGGTTGAAAAAGCTGTGGCTGAAATTTTTTCTTATCATATAACACGAATAGTAAAAAAATGCATAATTATAATAAACTGTTGAATTAGTAATGGCCAGTGTATAAGATGGGTCACCAACAATAACATTTTTGTAATATTTCCATTAATTTTTAATTTTTCCAACTACTCGTATACGAATTTAACGATGACGTTCCTCATTATTGTATAAACATGTGCTTACCCGTCGTTGACGGGCTTGCATTGGAGTATTGAGGTATTCTTTCAGTGACACGAAATTATATCGTGTCAAAATAACCACACAATGTGGTTAAAAATGTGTTTTAGTTTGCCAGTTTGGTTTTAAAAAAATTTTTTTTTTGGTATAATTATATAATCTATACTAATATATAAAGAGAAACTTTGTGTGTTTGAGGTAATCTCGAAAATTACTGAACCGATTTGGATAATTCTTTCACCGTTGGGAAGCTTATTTCTTTCCGGTGCACATAGGCAATTTCGTTTATTTTTTATTATTTTTGGCTGTACTATCAAATCAGATCGCTTTCAAGTAATTATATATGTAGAAACGACGCTGTCACTGCACGATTAAAAAACATGTTCACACACTGTCTGTAAGTTAAAAGATTTAATACACATTAAAATACATACATGCTAAAAATAAAACCAGATCTTTCGGCTGGGCGGCGTGGCACACCTATAAGTTCACCACTCTCCGCGATCTTGGCGGAGATTGTTATGCAGGCCCTTTACGATAAGGTTCTCACCCAATCTATCTTACGGCCCTTGTTTTATATGCGATGCATAGACGATATACTTCTTTTTTGGCAGTACTCTATCGAGGACTTGCACCAATTTACCAGTATTATGTCAATCCAATTTGATTCTTTAAAATTCACTGTCGAACTTGAAGCCTCCCACTCTCTACCATTCTTGCATATCCTGATTCAACGTCATTGACTTAAAATTCTCAGTATACCGTTAACTTCCTCACGTTCCTGTTCTAATTCCTATCTGCTCAGCACACCCGATGAGGTACAAGATAGCTGCTTTATATCACTTAATACGACGTGCTTATAGACATTCTGCTACTGTTACAGCATGCAGAATTGAACTACAGAAAATTTCAGTCATCGCTGAAGAACATGGTTTCTCAAAGAACTGCGTATTAAAAGTCCACCGAAATGTGAGACGTTTGTCCAGTACAACCTTAGTACGTGAAACTATGGAAGACCGGTTTGTTGGATATATTCAGTGCCCACCATAAATCTCCAACATTCTGAGAAATGCGTGTCATAAGTTTCACTTAGCTTTTGGCGAAATGATTTTTTTTTCTTGTATCAATAACTTGTTCTCCGTTGTCAAAAAGGATCGAGACCCAATTACCACTTTACATAAATCCGGTGTCTACTGCATTCCTTTAAGATGTAATGAATCTGACTCTGAAAACCAAATGTATATCGGATCCTCACTACGTACACTAGGAGTCCGTCTGTCTGAACATAAGTATAACATCAGATGCCACTCCTCACTTTCGCAGTTAGTGGAAAGTTGAAAATTTACCCCAATTTGGGAAAATACTTACGTGCTGCTGACTTTGTGGTCTAAAAAATCAACCCACCTGGCTGAAAGCTTGGTGATTTCCCGATTTGGAGACAAGTGTTTGTAACGAAGATCTGCCCACTTAAGTACCTACCTTAGCCATGGAGATAACTTGTGATGGATTTCAGATACAGACCGGCTGACGATTTTACTTAATCTGTCATAATATTGGTAAGTGAACTATTCTGAAAAAATTTTCTGAGTCCGCGAGCATACGCTAAACTTGCTTGCTTACGCCATATAGCTTCGTCTCCATGTACTTGTATATAGCATTCCGATGTCTTGCGTCCGTTCGCAGTGTTAAACCTGAAAATGGGTTGGGGCTGCCCACCCGAAAGATCTAGTTTTACTTTTAACACGTATATCATCTACTTTTACTTTTAACATGTATATTATCTAGTTTTACTTTTAGCACGTATATCATCTAGTTTTACTTTCAACATGCATATATTACCTAGTTTTACTTTTAACATGTATATCATCTAGTTTTACGTTTAACATGTATATTGTCTAGTTTTACTTTTAACATGCATATTACATATATATTCTAATGTGTATTAAATCTTTCAACTTACAGTGTGTGAACTTGTTTTTAGAACGTCTTTTGTAAAAAAAGATCGTGCTTATGATACCGGTTTGTCCATCCGCCCGTCCGCACCCACGGAATCTCTGCAAATATTAGTCCGATTTGAAAAATTCTTTTTGCATTGTGAAGCTTGAAATATGCGAATGATGTTCCTTTGTTTCTTTTTTTTTTATGATGTACAATTTCGTCGCTAGAGGGCATAAATGCAGATGATGTCGAATTCAAAAATACGTTTTATTTCACATATTTGCTTCTAAACATCCGATTGAAAAAATTCTTTCATCTTTCGATTTCATTAATATCGAAGAATATTTTAGATATAGTTACTTTTTCAAATTACGCATAGACTTCCCGCTAGGGGGCGTAAAAGTAAACTACATTTTTCCCGATAACTCTTCTTCTAAAACTCCGATTTGAGAAATATTTTCTTCAGCGGATACACCTCCTGATGGAAAATCTTTTGCATGTAATTTCAAAATTTTGGTAAACAATACTTTGGCCATCAGGGGGCGTAAGTGTTAATTTTCGCTTCTGATGTATTTTCCATAAAATCTGAGCTTCTAAAATAAAAATTGAATAAATTATTTTCTGGACTGATGCCACTCACATCGATAAACCTTTTCAAAATATTTTCTTCTTAAAATATTCCACAGTTTCTCCGCAAGGGGGCGTAGATGTATATCTTATTTTTGTCAATGTCTCTACTTCTAGAAGTCCGATTTAAAAAATTCCTTCTTTGTTGGATAGTGTTTCCACTGTGACATGTTTTTCATATAATTTCAAAAATTTTAAGTAATTCGTAGACTTTCAGCTAGGAGGCGTAAAGGTAAATTGCTTTTTCCCCTATATCTCTGCTTCTAAATCTCCGATTTAAAAAATTCTTTCTGCACCGGATACAGCTCCTGATGGGAAATCCTTTGCACATAATTTCTAATTTTTGTTAAAAATGGTTTGGCCACCAGGTGGCGCAAGTCTTAATTTCCGCTTCTGATGTATTTGCAGGAAAATATGAGCTTCTAAAATCTCGATTGCAAAAAAAATCGTTTGTTGACCGATACTACTCATGTCGACAAACCTTTAAGGAACATTTTCTTCTTGAACTAATGCATGGTTTCTACGCCAGGTGGCGTAGATATATATCTTATTTTTGTCAATATCTCTACTTCTAGGAGTCCTATTTGAAAAATGCCTTCTTTGTTGAATAGTGTTTCGATCCGAAATGTTTTTCCTATAAATTCAAAATTTTCCTGTAAATCATAGACTTTCCGCTAGGGGGCACAAAAGTAAATTGCGTTTTATGCGTTATTTCTGCTTCTAAAACTCCGATTCGAAAAATTTTTCCTGTATCGCATACAAGACCTGATGACAGGTCCAAATTTCCCAATCGAAATTGTTCGAATTAACGACAGCCCTTAAGACGTGATGTGTATGGCATTAGGGTACACACTAGTCAAATTCCTTACAGCACTTGGGACGGTGCTACCACGACGAAACTCATCATGAAATGGCGGTTATACTGTTTGTCCACTTCCATGTTGGTTGGAGCTTACACTCTTCGCCTTCTGACAGCTAACTGCCTCTGACTTAAATCACCTATCTGCTGATGTCATGCCGGTGTACTGCACAATCTCAGTGGCCAATGTGAGCCATGGCTGGGGCTTCGACTTCGGTTACTTCGTCATCGGAATTACTTTCTTTCCAACCCAATATACTTCTATGTCTGAAGTGGGCCGCTTACTTTATTTTTGTTACCACGCAGCTGTGGTTTCTTGTCGTTATACGTGCTCCGTCGGTGCATACTTCCACACATTTACCCCAATCCAGCACATTAGCATTTATGAAACGTATAAAAACATAGACCTAAGTCATTGCACGATCCAATTTCATGTAAAAATATCCTCAAGTGCTACACTGAACTACGTATATTTATTTACATGAGGTTAAAAGCTATATACAATAGATTAAAACACAAAATCTTTCGCAGTAGCAGCAACCGCATCATCGGGTGACACATAGCATATGGAACCAGAGTACTTAAATAGTTTTAATATGATGGTATTGAAGAAACTATAAAGCGCCGCCTGACCGTACAGTAATGACATACATCACTGAAATACATTCGTAACGCCCCCTGCAAAAAAATAACAACTCAGAATAGTAATTATAATCGTAATGGTAGTCCATTTAACAAGTTCTTCCAGGTCCGAGGAATATGGTACAGCATATCATCATTGCAACATTTATCACCGAACAGGTGAATAAACATGCTTTCCATATACAATAAAGAAACTTTGTCCTTTGGGCCGTAAGTCAACAGATGCGAAGCATTCCAGGAATGTAAGTACCAGCACTGACCAGGCGTGAGAGAGAAGTATCAGTAGATTTACGCCAGACATTATACTGATGTTCAGCCTACCTGATACCAAAATGTCTAAAAGTCGAACTTATGTATCTACTATCAGGAACAACCGACCTAAGTGGAACACAATAAACCCCATGTCTGGAAAATTTGTGAAGAGGGTCCCGATCTTTACGAATAAAAGAAAATAACGACCTAGTCTTTAGACCGAAGGCCAAATGACAACCTCGGCACAGACTACTCAAACCAGAGCAAACACTAGGTAGGTAATCCAGCAAACCCACAAATCTGATTTCACGGGACGGGCGTGCAAAGGCAGTAAATCTCAACCTCGATACATGAGCAATTATACGGGAGATACAACTCTGGGTGTACCCATGGCTAACAGCAATGTGCCCAATGATACTGAATTCCCGTTGGCGTAAACGAGAAGTGGAAGAATGTATGAACGCGCGATGAACAAAATAATATATTGCCGAAAGTTTATAACGGAAGGGATCAGCCGAATTAGCAGGGATAATACAAGAAATAACAGAAGGCTTGCGGTAAACAGAAGTAGTTAAACGATGGGATACTGGGTCACGCTGTAACAAAATATCCAGAAATGGGAGGAAGCAAGAATTCTCAACCTCAACTGTAAAATTGATAGATGAAAACTGAGCTGACATAAGTTCGGAATAAGCGCCATAAGTTCATCGAGAGAATAAGTCCAAAAAATAAGAATATCATCAATGTATCTTAAATATAATGCGGGACGCAAGACACATCGACTAAACACACGCTCTTCCAAAGATTGCAAGGCGATTTCCGCCAAAATTCCAGACAGTGGCGAACCCATAGGCGTACCTTCTAATTGTTGGTAAATAACGCTATTGAATTTGAAATAAAAACGTTGGTGAATAAATTTCAAAACTTGCACGACGGCTAAGGCTTCCACGGGTTGGCATAATCCAAACGCAAGGAGCCTGGAGTCAATAATATCGATAACATCGGGAACAGGAACACTGGGGAACAAAGATGTTACGTCAAGAGATACCATAATAAAACCATTACCTCCAGAGTTAAAAGCACGAATTTTATCCAAGGCCTGCTTTGAACTTCTAATAGAAAATTGTGAGTCGGAAATCAACGGAGCCAAAATATCTTCTATAGCCCTTTCTAGAGTACGACAAGGGTTAGAAGAACTGGATACTAAAGGTCTAATAGGATGTCCTGGCTTATGCAGCTTAACCCTACCAAACAAATCCGGCACATGGGGGCCAGGGGTGGGTGCATAAAACGAACAATAGAAATTGGCAAGGCAGAATGGTTTTTTAACTTCCCCAATGCCGCCACTGTAGCTGCACAGGGGTCAAACCTCATAATTTTATGAGGAATTTGATTTATTGCCTCTTCCATTTTTTCAACGTATGCAGTTTTGTCATAAATGACAATTTGTTGTGACTTGTCAGCCAAAATCAGAGATAAGTCTTGTTGTTCTGTCAGTTGCTTTAGTTGTCCGATTTCCTCCTGGTAGTGGCGTTCATCCGGTTGAAAACTTCTCTCACGGCAGTTAACTAAAAATGCTAAGTGCATTCCTTCAATTTTATGAAACCATCAATTATTATCAGGATGACCGCAGAAGTTGTATGAGTAGTGAGTGGTTCACAGGATAAAAATCCTTCACGAAGAGTCTCTCATTTCAAATCTAACAAAACACATAAGCTATGCAAAGTTTGCTACATCCCTCGACTCATCAAACTGGAGAGCAAAGTACTTACTACGCTTCAGTTTTTCAATCACTTGCTCCTTAACATTGTCTGCCATGGCACTTATTCTTCGTGACGCAGTATTACCAGACAGGGATATTGCATCAAGCTGTTTTGCAGCTGATTCTTCCAGGACTGAAGAAACAATGTTCATCGCAGCTGGCAAAACTAAATTTCCCCTAGTTGTGTGCGATTCTCCTACATGTGCTATTTTCACACTAGCTTTGAATGATGCTTCAACTGCTTTCTTATTCACAGCCGACAAAGACAATATTTCCCCTTATTGACCATTAATGCACGTTCTTTCCGCCGAAAAACTTCCACACCCTTGTTTTGCAAACTCTCCTGCTCTGCTTTGAAGTGACGTTGGGGGAGTTCATGAAACCATTGGATAATGTTTTAAAACAAATTACACACTGGGGAATAGAATCACTTTCCTCACCCGTATAAGTAAATCCAAATGATAATAAATATGAGGGGTCATACTTCCGTTAACGACCTTTGTTTACTTCGTCTTTAGGTAGGTGTACGTGTCGGAGTGTAGCAACTAGCCACACTTCGCCTGTACTCACTGCTGTTATCGCTTGCATGGAATCACGTTTTGATTAATAACAAGGAACTCTACACTAACTGTACTTAAAATAGTATAACTATACTGCTGGCCACCCAAAATGCAGCACCAAGAAGGACACGAGATAGCAAAGACAAATTTACTGGACACATAACAACAGATACAAAGATGAAACGATTGAGCTTACAGGTCCGTGCGACTTGCGGAACACGCAGACATCAATAGTTCGTGTGACCCCCATGGCTGGCAATAACGGCCGCTACACATCGCGGCATCGAACGAAAGAGGCTTTGGATGTGGGCTTGAGGTATGTCGGTCCAGGCTGCTTCCACACGTTGTCACAGTTCATCAGGCGTAGCCGCGGGTGGTGCTTGCCGGGCCACTCGGTTGCCGATCAGCGACCAGACGTGTTCGATGGGCGACATATCTGGAGAACAGGCGGGGCACGGCAGCAGTGACACCTGGTGGGCCCTAAAGAATTGTTGCACGCTGCGTGCCACGTGCGGGCGCGCATTGTCCTGTTGAAACGTGGCCGCTGGCAGGTCCTGCAAGTAAGGGAGGACTACAGGCTCCAAAACGTCGGAGATGTAGCGGTGGCTGTTGAGTGTACCGGCGGTGCGTACCAGAGAGGTGCGGATGTCATATCCAATTGCGCCCCAAAACATAACGCCAGGCGACGGACCTGTATGGCGATGCATAATGTAGACGTGATACAGTCTCTCGCCGCGGTGCCGCCACACGTGGATCTGACCATCGTGGTGTTCCAGGCAGAAGCGGCATTCGTCGGAGAAGACAATGTCGTGCCATTCCGTAGTCTAGGTGCGGCGTTCAACGGCCCACTGCCTCCGCACTCGCCGGTGGTGTAGCGTCAATGGTAATCGGAGCAATGGGCACCGTGCGACAAGTCCCCGCTCCTGCAGACGACGTCGAACGGTACGTGCTGACACAGGTTGTTGCACAACACACCCTAATTCCTGCGCTAAATTTCTTGATGTGGCGGTGCGAGCCGTCAACGCTCGCCGCACAACATGCCGGTCCTTTCGTACGGTGGTGTGCAGCGGCGATCACTCACGTCGGTCCGTCCGTCCCTCCTGCACCCACCGAATCCATACTCGCTTCACTGTGGCTGGATGTCGTCCCACACGGGCGCCGATGTCCCGGTACGATTAATCGCTGTCTCGATAAGCCACTCTTCGTCCTCTGTCGAACTCCCAAACGTGCTAGAATGACTGCCGTATTCTGCAACGAGGCATCAGGAAGCTTCCCACGCACAGGTCCGGCTGCACAACACACTTCCACTAGTTACACCCCGCCTTCTGTGCACCCTTCTTATAGTGCATCGCGGTGGCGTGCCGAGCGCACATGATTTGCATATGACCTGCAATGCTAATCGTTTGCATGTCCACTTGCGGGCGACGCATGCTGCGAATTTCAGGCCAATCGGATGCTTCCTTCTTGGTGTTGCATTTCGGGTGGCCAGCAGTGTAAATTGCGCAATTGAGTAAAGTAGTGCTTCTGCGACGACGGGTGAAAGCAAGGATCCCATTGGAGAGCCATATGTCTGTTTATAGATTTGTCCTTGGAAAGTGAAGTAGCTGGAATTTTAGACCAAGTCCATTAACTTGATGATTCTGAGTCAAGATTGCTGCGAATAAAGCAGTAAATTAAATATGGGGTCTTTTAACTATCCGATGGCTTCCGTCACGGAGACTGAAAGGTAAAGAGAAACCACCTCGAAACTGCCGATGACGTCGCGTTGTTCGACAGGGATTTGCTTAGTTTTCGTGATAAAATCTAAAGTGGCAGTCATTATAAAGTCCGATTTAGGGAGATGATTAGCCAGAAATTTGGATAGTAATTTCTCTAAATAGTACGAGGTGCGAACTTACTTGACACGATGGGTCTCAATGGATTACAGGACTTGTGTCTAAGTCTTCCTAACAGATTCGGGATCTGAGGGCCTGGTGGCAATTTGGTGGATTTCTTGAGATCGTCTGGGATAGCGGTCAGCCTGGCAGCTCTTTGTACCTGTGCAATCCAACAATTTAGAGGGTTTGTTGGTAGTACTATAGATCCAGAAGCGGACATAAAATCTTCGAGCTTCTGATTGCAGTTTACAGCATCCATAACAGCTATATGACCGGATTTGTCCGTTAGCTTTAATATTATGAAACTGTCATTTCTGAGGTTCGAAATCGGTCTCGGAATTTTAAATTTATTAGACGTTTGTTTTGGATTGTATCCCAAGATCGTAACCTAGAGCAACAGACTTGGCGTAGTTCATCTTTGTCGTCTTGCAGTCAGAAACTCGAGGATTTCATCTTTTCTTCTAGATCTACATGAAATTCCGCCCACAACCTAGAGTAGGGTTAAAAGTGAAAATAAACGTGACGCTCGTAATATTTTTTAAAGCAATTTAAAAAGGCATACTGGAATACGACGTTCGGATGATAGTCTTTATACATTGTGAAACAGTTATTTAAACTGATGGAACCCGTTACCAGTATAATTTTTAAACTCTAATCATGTTCTAAAATTTTACCCACCCTCCTCCTACTCGTATCCGTGCGTACTGCTGGACGACAGTTCACGTACTACCGATTGAAAAACGCAGTTCTAAAGCAGAAGTTACCAATTCCCATCACTAACGTACTTGCGATTCATCTTTTCTTTCTATCTTGAGGTGAGAGTTTAGCTTGGGCATGCGCAGATGGATTTTTAGCTACATCACACATTTCATCGCTGTCAGGGTTGTTTCTTAAGTTCGCCTAAATCTGAATAATGTATAATGATAATGATAATAATAAAAATATTGTTTTTGAAAAACTAAACAGTCGAAATACTTCCCATTGCCGTCGCCATAGTTAAGCAAATATAGACTTTTATGACTCACATATATTCTTTAATTAGTTTTATGACGATAGTATTCATTATTCCACCTACCTAAGTAGTACTCAATAACAGGAATTAGTAAACCTTATTGTTTGTTGTAATGATTTAATTCTACTTAGTATGTACCGCGGTGTGACTGAGTGTGGTCGTAAGTGACACGAATAAATACAATGTATTGTACATAAATAAATGTATACTCTCAAATTACTGTTTTAATTTACACCCGCAAACATCTCGACATGTAAAAGATATATGATTTAATTCCACTTAGTATGTACTAAGTAATTCGTTAGTATACATTTATTTATTGTTTTCCCTTCCCACTTATACCTCATATGTATATATATATATATATATATATATAGAGAGAGAGAGAGAGAGAGAGAGAGAGAGAATGAAAATATTACGGACCAAAAATAAAAAAATTTCAAAACAAGTGAAAACTGGAACAGGTTTTCACTTATTTTGAAATTTTTGTATTTTTGTTCTGTAATATTTTCATTCTATATAAGATACTACATGAGGTTTAGCTGCCTTCGGCGCTTCTCATGGTATTAGCCTTTTTTGTCTAATTTCTTTGTGTTAAAATAATTTATTTATAAAGTCATTTTTTGTTTTATTTATGTACTATTAATTATATAAGTGTTCCTCGATGTAAAAATATAATGTGTGTAAAATTTCTACCATTTTAATTAACATTTAGTGGTAGCTCAATACGCTCAAAGTTTTACATGTGATTGCATATATTGTACATCATAAAAATATACATCAATTAGTGCAGAAATACTGATTAATTAATTACTCTGAAAAATTCCAAACACAAATCCTTATTTAAATTAATTTTGCCTATCAAAGACAACAGAACATTATTTCCTCTTGAAGTAATATTCACTGTTGACACTGAGAAAATCAATCACTTAAATCAGAGTTCCTTGTAACTTGACTCATCTGAGATTAAGTTTTTTTCCCTGTAGTCGGGATAACGACACCTGTTTTGTTCTACAACATGTAAAAAATATTATTTTTGGTCTTCATTCTCTGTTGTTTTTTTTTTGTTGTTGTTGTTTTATTGGAGGTTTAACTACCACTATGAGCAACTCAATGGGCTATAAGCAGCCGCCTGTCCCTAATTTAGGGCCACTGGTTCCAGGAAGGAGAGAGTGTCAGTGCCATAAGACAAACACAGCACCCATGCCTCACCGGGATTCGAACACTGACCCATCTCGGACGAATGATCAGAAGCCATGACTTAGACCACTGTAATCCATGACTTAAGCTATGACTTATACCCCTGTAATCCATGACTTAAGCTATGACTTATACCACAAAGCCATGACTTAGACCACTGGCTGGCCATTTCAGGATCAAAATCTAAATAATCTCTTGGGATATTAAGGCAATTAAAGAAATTCATAGTGTTTTTTTATCACAAAATCTTCAATCTTCATATCACGAGAAATCTTGCCACTCAGCTTGATGCATTTAAGAGGTTCGTCGACCCCGTCCTATTTCATTAAGAGACCAAAACATAGCTTTTTTTGGACTTGTAGATTTTGTACACTTGTAGACACGTTTTGTTTTCCTTCTGCAATTTGTTTTCAGCTTGAGCCACTTTTCATGAAGTTTCTCCAATTTCTTGATACAATCCTGTTCATGGCGTATGGGAATACGGGCCTTTTCCCAAAACACAACAGTTTCCTTAACAACAGCCCTACAACTCTCACGAATTGTCTTCTTCAAGGTTTATGTAGTCAAGCTTGTTTCTGGAACTGTACAGAATTTTCCAATAATGTGAAATAAAAATATACATCACCTTATTTATATGGAGTATTTAATTGTCACTTAAGTCTAATAGCACAAGAGAAGGTCAATGGAGAAGTCAGGCGATGGGGATAATACGGTAAGTGAATATTTCAACTGACTTGAGCGACCTCTAAATATAGTCTGATCTGCCTGAAACTTTACAAAAAATATTTTTTTATATGGTAGAACAATGTGGGAGGGTCAGACATCTAAATAATCTCTTGGGATATTAGGACAATTAAAGAAACACAAAAGACTGCATATATATATATATATACACACTGAATAGCAATTCAATTAGAGACAGCTGGCGTTATGCAAATGTGGCGCTGTGGGCGGACCTGTAAATGGAAATGACATGACATATGCAGTGATCCTACAATATACGGTGTGATGCGACGGGAATCAGTAAGAGTCGGACGCCGTATGGGTAAGACCAAGGATCTAACCGTATTTGATCGTGGGCAAATTGTCGGGGCCCGACGAATGGGTCACTCCATCTCGGAAGTCGTGCAGGCACTAGGACTTTCACGAGCCACTGTGTCACGGGTGCACCGTGAGTACATCGAATCCGGTAAAACCATCCCTGCAAGGGCCAACTGCCGTGGAAAACAGCATGTGGATGAGCAGGGTCATTGTCGGCTAGCTCGCATTGTAACAGCGGATAGATGGGCTACAGTGCAAGAAATCACTCGGCAATTTAACGCTGGTGCACAAAAACGTGTAAGCAGCCACACCATCCAAAACCATCATCTCGCTATGGGGTACAAAAGCCATCGTCCCACGAGGGTACTGCTGCTGACCGCACATCACACGGTGCAAAGATTAGCATGGGCGCGGGAACATTGCAACTGGACCCTAGACATGTGGAAAAATGTTGCCTGGACTGATGAGTCGAGATTCACGTTGGTACATGCGGATGGCAGGATACGAGTACGGCGCAAACTACATGAAGCGATGGATCCTTCTTGCCAGCAGAGTACTCTTCAAGCTGGTGAGGGTGGCATTCTCGTCTGGGGACTGTTTACGTGAACTGAAATAGGACCCCTGGTACGTGTAACATCGTCCCTCACAGGTCAACGTTACCGGGATATCCTGGACGACCATTTGCTCCCGTTTGTGCGTCTTCAACATCCCACTGGGGACCTCATTCTGCAACAAAACAATGCACCTTGCCATCGCTCCCGAATTGTATCCGAATGGTTGGATGAACACTCCACCTACGTGACCTTGCTTCCTTGGCCAGCTAGGTCACCTGACCTCAATCCCATCGAGAGAGATGTTCGAGACTCTGACCCCCTCCATCAAATCTTCGTGAACTGTGGGAGCTTGTTCAGGGGTCGTGGATCCGTATGGCTTCCAAACGCTTCCGGTGTCTTGTCGAGTCCATGCCGAGATGAATCACCGCCGTCATCAGGGCGAAAGGTGGTGTTACACGTTACTAGACAGATATCTCTAATTCAATTGCTCTTCAGTGTATAGTGGAATTAAATCGTCATATTTGGTACATATTAAGTGGACGTCGTCATTTTTGCAACTACCCCTTCAGTACTACAGAGTATGATCCAGGAACTTGCTGACAAGAGTAAAGTAGTAGGGAATAAAAATCAACTTCCAGAAGATAAAACTGATGTGCAATGCTTTTACAAGAAATGAAGATTTATCGATTGATGGGAAAAGCTGGAGACAACCAATTACCACATTTACCTTGGGAAGCAGATGTCAAGCGAGGGTCACATTGATGAAGAAATTAATCGACGTATAAAACTTCGTTGGAGAGTTTTCGGAAGAAACAGTACAATTTTAAGAGCAATATGTCAATATGTTTTAAAAGATCTGATCAATGCATCTTTCCAGTGTTTACGTACGGAGCAGGGACGTGGATCTTAACTAAAAAAAAGACGTACAAAGACTGCAGACAACTGAAAGAAGCATGGAAAAATGCATGCTTGGTGTAGGGAAGAAAGATAAAGAAAGGAACTCGTGGATAAGGAAAATGACAAGAGTGGAAGACATCATGATCAGAGTAAAATCCCTGAAATGGCAATGGGCTGGGCATATTACCAGAAGAACGGACCAACGACGGACAACCTAAAGTTTCGACTAGATTCCAAAAGACAAGAAGAGACCCAGAAAAAAGACCACACGGCAAATGGACGGATGAAAATCGAAAGCATGCAGGAGCGGCGTGGAGGAGGCTAACGCAAGACAGACGTTTGTGGAAGAAACTTGGGAAGACCTTCATCCAGCAGTGAATTGATAATGGTTGACAATGATGATGATGATGATGATATATATATGTAATTATAAATTGAGTTTCGAATCTGTAGTTCAAAGCTGATTTGTCCGGGTCGGGTCTGGGTCAGTTACGAATCCGCTTCTGGTCCAGATCGGGTCCAATTATGTGACGCCCGTGTGGGGTGCGGGTCCAAAATATTTGGCGCATTTCCAATTCTGGATTTGATTAACACACCCAGTGAGACGTTTCGAGTACTTTTTCACTATTGTGGTTCTAAAGAAACTATTTCTCATAAAAAAACTTAGGCTTCTTTTAAAATGGGATAGTGCTGTGCAAGTGGAAGTTCCAACTCACACACTAAAGCGCCTATTGATGTAACTTTTCATCGGTAATTTTACATGGAATATTAATCTTATATATAAAACACAAAACGTCTGTTTGTCTGAAGCAACAAAAACTCTCGAACACCGAACTGTGGCAGCGTGAAATTTGCATAGCTTATTAATACTGGAATTTCTAGGTCAACGCAACTATCTTAAGATCTCTAAGTTGTTCCGTTCGCGAGGTATGAATTAATTAATAAGCTAATCAATAAAGTCCGCGTCGTTTGCTACGTCATCGTTATCTGTTCCAAATCTGATAGCACGTGACTGCATTTATCCACAGTTGTTTCTATTCTTTGAGAAACTGTGCATAAAAAATGCAGAAACGAACTTTGCGAAATCTTAACGAAACGGGCTGAAATTTTTGTCAACACCATGAATTGGTAATAAGAGGAGTCCCTCAAAATTTCACCGGAGTCCGGTCAAAACTTTTTAAAATAGGTATGGAATTTTTAATTCATCGGTAAACAGAAATATATACGCAGAAACGGTTAATAAAATTTTTACGGCTAATTTAAAAAGTTATTTATCGATTCAGGCAAAATTTGGAGGTCATGTTCCTATTAACGATTTATGGTGTTCATTAAAATTTCAGCCAGTTTCATAAAATATTCGCAAAGATACGTTTTTAACTTTTTTATTCCAGAGATTCGCCTCTCAAAGACGTCTGAAACGGAAAGCACGTGATGCATTTGATCGTCGATAACAAATTGTTAACGAATTTTGTTCAGCCAGTGTTCCAATGCTGTGTCTCCTTGACGCGTGTTAAATAATTCGTAACGCTTTTGGTCCGTTTGATTCTACAGCTGTATGTTCGAATGCCAAGAACAAAGGATCCAACAAAATTATATATTGTCGCCGATGAAAGAGAAACCAAAAATGTTGTGTACGGCCAAGTGCTGAAATAATCACACTATGAATAAATAATTTGTAATAACCGAATTTGTGAAATCAGCTTTTTTCTTTCTTGCAAGCACCAATTTTTTCAGTGACATATAAGGGAATATGAAATTAATAAGCCTAAATCCCGAGCAAAGCCGGGTAGTATAGCTGGTTTTTCTATAAATTTTGTGTTTTTAGGAAGTCACTAGAGTTTTTTTGTTTGTTCATTTGGGGATTTAACGAACACCCTGAGCAATTGAATAAAGGAAGTCTGCCGTCTCTAATTTGGGGTTATTGGTTCCAGGGAAAGAAGAGAGTCAGTGCCGTAAGACAAATACACCATCCATGCCTCACCAGAGATTCGAACCCGAACCCATCTCGGATGAATCGTCAGAATCCAGCGCTTAAACCACTGCGCCACCGCGATGACAGGATTAAAGCAAGCTAAAAAATGAATCCCCATGGCCGAAGTAGTTTGAATCCCATATTAACGAAGTATGCTTCGTTTTATGAACGAAAAGACCGAATTCCTCCGCTTTTTCACTTAGTAAGATAAACTTTCATTTAATCTTTTCTCAACCAATGAAACATGTATATAGCATAAACATGTGCTCTTTGTACTATCGTTATACGAGGGCCGTTCAAAAAATAGACTGATTTTACATGGGGCAGAAGTGTAATGCATTAAACACACTTACATACTTTCGAAGTATTTTTCCTCTATCTGAATGCACCGGTCTTCCAAGACATATGGTTCACGATACCCATCTCAGCGTTGTTCAATTCAGTATTTGATGCAAAACGATGCCAACGAAATTGTTTTTTCACTTCAGAGAATAGGTGTAAGTCACACGGCACCAGGTCCGGTGAATATGAATGGTGCGCTATCATTCCGATGCCTAGATCTTGAATAACCAGCTGGATAATCAACGGTTGATGTGCAAGGTATTACCTTAACGCAAACTCCAACCAGTTTGATCAGCAAAGAAAGAAAAGAATATCATTAATGGAACCATCGGACATCTGCATCACATTAGCAAATTCCTTAGTGGTCATTCGCGGGCTTCGGGCAGGAGTACCTCGATGGTATTAACCTCCGTAGTCGATGTCGAAAGCCTACCGGAGCGTGGCACGTTTTAAAAACACTCTTGACCATTCACATATTTTTTTGTGCGACTCAAAAACTTTTGTACGGAACAAAGCACCTTCCTCATAGGCTGTTTTAATCATTTCGTGCGTTTCTGTGGCAGTTTTATTCAAACGCACGCAAAATTTTATAGCTGCTCTTTGATCCAGTTTTAAATCCATACTGGGTTACAGAAACACGTCTGAACTCTACCCCGTCTTCTGGAAGAATTAACTAGCGGAGCGCTGTAACGACGCGTCGTCACGTGACTGGCCTTTCATGTGTTCCGACACAGGCAGCTGCATTTTTCTGCGTATGTTTGTTTTGGCGCTATGACGTCTGTCTCTTTGCTTTTTGAACGACTGTGTAGCTATAATTATCACTGCCACTGTTATTTGGCTTCTTCTTAGTCCACAAATTCTAATATTATTATCCTATATCGTTTTCCTAGTCCTAAATTTCTTATTGTTAGAAAAGGCAAAGAGATTGAATTAGTTTTATGAAAATATGATTCGGAATGATACTATGTAATGTTTGACCGTTTTGATAGCAGTAGTTTAAGTGCTTTTTTATTTTTTTATTTTTGTTGAACATATATTCAAACTTCTGAAATACGGCAGGTAGAAAGAATCAGCGAAAGACTTACATAAATGCAACTGTTTATTCCGCAGTCAGCTTGTAACGTACCAAGAGATGTGACGTACCTGCCAGCAGGACGCACACGACATAAAGGCACATAGCAATCAGAACAAACGTCCGCGTAGCTCAATTGGTAGAGTGACTTATTCCGGAATGAGGGGATCCGGGTTCGAATCCTGGCGTGGCCAGAAATGACGGAGAAATTTACTTCGTTATAAGCTGACTATATTCAACAAGCCGTACCGCTGACAATAAATCACAGCTTTTCTATCAACATATGATTCTGAAACAGATGGCTACATCACTTGTTCGCAATCTCTCGATTTCTGCATCATTTAACATTCAATGTCGATTATATATTTCGCACTGACTAGAGTTTTCCAAAATGTACCAGCTGTTCACGGAAGTAATACACTGTCGGTTGAAAATGCCTCAAAAAGCAAGAAAGAAACGAAAATTTGCAGAAGAAAACTCTCTCAAAAGGAAGGTTGAATAGATTAATGTGTCACAGATTGTAAAAGCATATTCATACCATAGTCAGACGATTAATTGCTTGTAACTGTTGATTGTATACTACGAAGGTGTGATTGCTACAGCAAACTATTGATGTTAAGTGCCACCGTGGTGTAACTTCTACATTTCGGCAGAATAAACAACTTAGATTTTGACGTAAGTTGCTCTTATTCACGCAAACCTACGGCATCCTTTATGTTGGCAGACCTTAGATACGAGGGCTATTCCGATTTCAAACTCCGTTGCAATGTACCGCGCTATGTAAGCACAGTAGCCAGCTCGCGCATGCGCCATAACATCACGTGATGCTTCCCCTTTCCACACACAACGCAATCGGCCTTCTGGCGTTAGTTCTCAGATTCGTATGGGCGAGTAAACAAGTGTGCTGCAAGCGATGCTCTCGCCAGCTGTGGAATTCAGGCCGTCATCCGTTTTTTTTTTTTTTTTTCCACGCTGAAGGGAAAAGTGCTGCAGAAATTCATCGGAGAATGAGTGGTGTGTACGGTCCGAACTTTGAGTGAAGAATGTGTGAGAGAGTGGTGTAGAAAATTCAGAGATGGGCGAACGGACGTGCATGATAAAGGGGGGTCAAGGTCGGCAATCCGTGGTGACTGGTGAACTTGTTCATATTGTTGACCAAATATTGAGCGAATGACGTCGCTTCAGAATATCTGAGCTGTCGCGTGATTTTCCCCAAATTTCTCGAACTGTTCTGTGCGAGATCATTACAGTTAGGATAGGCGTTCTGTGCCAGATGGGTGCTAAAAATGCTTGCCGATGTGAACAAAATATAGAGAATGGGATCAGTGTTTGACCTACCTGCTGAGTAACATCGAAGTTGGGGATGCATTTCTTGACCATAGGCGTGACAGGTGATGAAACGTGTGTTCAATTCGTGAATGTCGAACACAAAGAGCAGACGAAGCAGTGGATGCACACACATTCACCAAGCAAGTCCAGAAAGTGCAAACAAACCTTTTCACATAATAAGCTGATGGTAACTGATTTCTGGGATTGGAAAGGACTGCTGTGACTGACTTCATGGAACCAGGAACCACAACAACGGCAGAGAGGTAGGACACTAAAAACATTGCGCAGGACAACTCAGAATAAAAGGCGAAGGAATGCTAACGTCAGGCGTTGTGCTCTTTCATGACAACGCCCGGCCACACACGGCTGAACGCACACGAGCCTTGCTGGAGTAGTTTGGTTGTGAGGTGCTGGACCACCCACCGTGTAGTATGGATCTGGAACAGGGCGATTATCTCCTCTTTACCCAAATGAAAAACCTGGTTGGGATCGCAGCGCTTCAGTGACAATAAAGAGTTGAAGAATGGCGTCCAATCCTGGCTAAGTTCCCAGGTGGCGATCTTCTTTGATGCAGCAATACAAAAGTTCGTACCGCGATACGATGAGTGTTTCAGTTTAGGGGGTGACTATGTTTCGAAGTAGCCTAGACCTGTATGTTTCTCAAAGAATAAAATATTTCGTTTTCATTGCTTGTTCACAGCCCACCGTAGGTCGATATCCGAATAGCCTACGTATTTGCTCAACAAGTAATTTGGTAAAGATGAAATCAATCTTCAAGATATTATAGATGATAAAATAATAAAAAAAATAATTCTAATCACACTAGGATTTATTGATCGAAATAAAGTATGCCCGATTTCTTATGAATTATTCGCTGATTTCACCCAGTTACTTTTATAGGCTCCTCATTCTAGGGAGCAAGCAAAAACAACATGAGTTCCTTCGTAACCGGCACGCATGGCTAGAGAACAGGAAAGTACTCAGAGTATGGCTTCCGAAAAGATTCACTCGTAAGAATTTATTCTCTAAGATGCTTGAAATCAGCTTTGCGGATAATCTAGAAGCTGCAGTGTTCGTCCACACACACGTAGATTTCCACCCCTTTACTACGCACGACAAATATGACCCTCCCCTAGCTAGCTAGCACCAGGTCCAAAATGCGTATATCGATCACTTTTCGGTAGATCATTATGTACTCCCAACTCCCTTTCAGCAGAACAAGACCTGTATCAAATGTCCAGGCAATTATTTTCGCTGATTATATTCGTGAAACGATTAAAACAGCCGAACGCATGGTCCCCGGAGTAAATTTCGTCATGTACCTTCCGTTATCTTTATCGCGCTATTTTCTTAGCCACAAGGGCTGTCTCTCTCTCTCTCTCTCTCTCTCTCTCTCTCTCGTCTTCCCTTTTGCTTGCTTTCTTTCTGGAAAAATAGAAAGAAAGCAGTAGAGAGGTAAAAAAAAGGGCGAAAAAAACCGTAGAGAGAAGAAATAAAGAAGAGAGCAGATGATGCTGGGGCCTTTGATGCTGAGGCATCGAGTTGCATGCCAGTAATTACACAGCAGAAAGTAGTTGCCTGCGCTGTGGTTTGGAGCAAGTAACCTAATACCACTGCAATCACAAAGCACGGGAAAACAGAAGGTCTTGGTAGGAATTCTACACGAAACAAACCCTTCTCTCTCTCTCTCTCTCTCTCTCTCCCCTGGAAGAAGAACACAGCATTTTCTTCTCCTACCTCCTTTACGGCCTCCTTTTCAGCAAGCCCCCAGCACAATTATATTTTAAACCTTCCGTTTTCTAGTCGTGTCCCGCAGGAATCAAATATTCAGGATGAGCTTCGGGCGCGTCCAAATCCCATTTTAAGACGTCTCGCCGCGCTTGCTTCTGTCACGGTATCCATCGAGTCTTCTCCGAACTCCGAAGATTACAATTGCGACGCGGAAATTTCAGAATCTCTTCGATGTCTTATGATGCTTCATCCCTCCTCCCCGCCTCTTCCTCCCTGTTCTCGGCTTGGTAAAAGTGTCTTCCGCCATATTTCGTGTCCCTAATGTCTGCGGTATATTAGCTTTCGCCCTACGCAACATCTTCGGGAATGTTGTCTTTTATTTCGCAGTCGCGATCAGCGCATGCGCGCGAAGTTCAAAAGTACTCAGCAGATCGCTGCATGACGTAGTAATATTTTTTTTTTTTGAATGGAACACGAAATATTTAATTACCATATATATATATATATATATCATCATCATCATCATCATCATTGTCAACCATTATCAATCCCCTGCTGGACGAAGGTCTCCCCAAGTTTCCTCCACAACGGTCTGTTTTGTGCCAGTCTCCTCCATGTCACTCCCGCATACTTTCGAATTTCATCCACCCATCTTCCATGTGGTCTTCTTCTGGGTCTTTTCCTGTCCCTTGGAATCCAATCTAAAATTGCGGCTGTCCATCGATGGTCTGTTCTTCTGGCAGTATGTCCAGCCCATTGCCATTTCAGGGATTTAACTCTGATCATGATGTCTTCCACTCTTGTCATTTTTCGAATCCACGTGTTCCTCTTCTTATCTCTCCTGGTTACACCGAACATGCACCTCTCCGTGCTTCTTTGAGTTGTCTGCAGCCTTTGTATGTCTCTTTTAGCTAAGGTCCACGTCTCTGCACCATACGTAAGCACTGGAAGGATACATTGATCAAACACTTTTCTTTTAAGACATAATGGCATATTGCTCTTGAAAATTATGCTGTTTCTTCCAAAAGCTCTCCAGGCAAGTTTTGTACGCCGATTAATTTCTTCATCAATGTGACCCTCACTTGATATCTGCTGTCCAAGATAAACGTACGTGTCTGTTATCTCCAGCTTTTCTCCATCAATCGATAAATCTTCATTTCTTGTAAAAGCATTGAACATCACTTTTGTCTTCTGAAAGTTCATTTTTAATCCCACTTCTTTACTCTTGTCAGCAAGTTCCTGCATCATACTCTGTAGCTCTGATGGGGTAGTTGCAAAAATGACTATGTCATCAGCAAAACGAAGGTGGGTTAGATAATTTCCATTAATCTTTATGCCTTTGTTTTCCCAGTTCAGTGATTGAAAGACATTTTCCAATGTGGCATTAAAGAGCTTCAGAGATATGGTGTCACCTTGTCTCACTCCTTTTCCAATTTTTATGTGTGTTGTATTTTCAAATAGCAGAATCTTTGCACTTGCATTTTCATAGATGTTATTAATAATATTAATGTATGCATCTTCAATACCGCAGGATTTCAGAGCCATTGCAACTGCTGATGGTTTCACCGAATCAAAGGCTTTTTCATAATCGATAAAAGCCATGCACAATGGAAGTTCATATTCCCTCGCTCTTTCAATTAGTTCTCTCAGTACGTGGATATGATCTATTGTGCTGTAGCCACTCCTGAATCCAGCTTGTTCTCTCGGTTGAGCCATGTCCAGTGTTACCTTCAAGCGGTGTGAAAGAACTTTAGTGAAGATTTTATAAACCACTGATAGGAGGCTGATAGGTCTGTATTTCCTGAGATCCTCAATGTCACCTTTTTTATGTAGCAAGATCATTGTAGTGTTGTTCCAATCCTCAGGAATTTTCCCTTCATTAAGGCATCGAGTGAAAATTCGGGCGAGTACTGTTTCGATTTCTCCACTTGCTTCTTGTATGATGTCTACAGTAATTCCATCTTCTCCTGGAGCCTTTCCTCGCTTCATGTTCTTGATTGCATGTGCAACTTCTGCTGGAAGGACTGGAAGAACTCTGGTACTGGTACCTTTCATGATGCCTGGAGTACACGTATCATCCCTTTCATATAATTTGGAGTAGAAATCTTTCACTCTTGTCAAAATTTCGCCTCTATTTCTTGTTACAGAACCATCTTCTTTTCTCAGTGCCATAATCTGTTTTTTTCCCTTACTGAGATGTCCCTTTGCTATCTTTAGGCTTTGGTTGTTTTCAATTGCTTTCCTTACTAGTTCACAGTTGAATTTCCTTACGTCTTCAGTGATACTTTTTCGTACTGTCTTGCATAGCTCTATATATTCCACTTTGGAAGTCACGTCTTTTTTAGTTGTCCTCATCTCTATTCTTTTTTGCATCAACATTTTGGTTTTTCCTGATAATTTGTTCACATGCAATTTGTTCTTAGACCTAGCTAATTTTGTTGCTGTTTCCATAAGAGCTTTGGTTACTTTTCTGTTAACTTCAGAAATATCCACTTCTTCCGATGTTAGGCCTTCTAAAGCAGAGAATCTGTTCTTCAGTTCCAATTTGAAGGTATTATGGTGTTTTTTAAGGTTGGTTATGTCAATACATTTTGTTTGTCTTATGAGCTTGCTACGTTCGAGTTTAGTGTTGAGGTGCATCTTACATCTCACCAATATATGGTCACTGCCTGTGTTGAACTTATTTAGCACACTGCAGTCTTCTATGACGAATTTTTTGTTGCACATAATAAAATCAATTTCACTTGTCGTCCCATTTGGATGTCTCCATGTCCATTTCCTGTGTGGCTTTTTCTTGAAAAAGGAGTTCAAGATGAAAAACCCTTCTGCCTCTGCAAACTCAACGAGAGTATTTCCACGCTGATTTCTGTTGCCGTGACCGAATTTACCTACTGAAGTTTCATTCTGTTGCCGTTGCCCTATTTTTGCATTGAAATCTCCCATAATTATCTTCAAGTGCTGCTTACCTTTATTATTTAGATGACGAATTTCCTCATAAAATTCTTCAATTTCTTCTTCAGCATGACTTGTGGTGGGTGCATAAGTTTCAATAATCTGAGCCTGGTATCTTCTCGAGAGTTGGATAACGAGTCGTGCAGCTCTGTCAGAGGAACTTTCAACTTCTACAACTTTATCCTTCAGTTTCTTGTTTATTATAAATCCAACACCACTAGTTCTGCCAGTATCTGTCCCACGATAGTAGAAGAGATGTCCACTTTTCAGTTCAATGAGATCTTCTCCTTTTCTCCTTACCTCACTTAGCCCGACGATGCCCCACTTGATCCTTTGTAGTTCCTCTTCCAATTCAAGAAGCCTTGAATCAGAAGATAGGGAGCGTCCGTTATACGTAGCCAAGGTCAGCATCAGATGGCAGCCTAGTCCGGTCCTCCGGGGATTCTTAGCACCCTCTGCCTTCATGTCGCACTGGCCGCTGCCTTGGCCAGGTACATTCCAGCTGCCGGAGACTGAGGGCCAAGATTTAAGTTGTGGAGTCATTTTGGAGGGTTTGGCCATAACTCACCACGCTGGCCAAGCGGGTTGGTGAGTGTGGGATAGAATTTCCTCTAATCCCGATGGTATAGTTATACCGCTATTGGCGGTCGTCAGAGCCCCTTTAGTGGGAACAGGATGTACCACGAGAAGGCGGGGTTGACATTTGTCAAGGAGAGGCTGTGATGTTACGCATCACCTGACCTTATATATATATATATTCACCTACGTGCCAAAAATTGGTTTTGCAAATAAAGTTAGGGTTTATAAAGCGAGCCATATAAAAATTAATAGTTCAGAAGAGCGACTAATAATTTAGCGAGTCATATAAAAATTTATGGTTTAGAAGAGCGAGTAAATAATTTTTAAAGAACTTTTCCAAAGAAATGCTTGTTGTTGTTGTTTTCATTCCTTGATGTATCTATACTTGTTATATCAATCGACAGCACAAGATTTTTTTTTTTCTGTTTTTAAGCGAAATTAAAATATTAATTTTCCCTTACGTGCCGCTGTCTTAGAGTTGTTTGTACAGTATAATTCTCAGAAGTACAGGTTCAGTATTTCTTATTCGTATTGCTTCTGGCCGCAAGTATTTCGGATTTTTGTCGGTGCCGATTTGTTCGGGAATTTTTTTTTTTTTTTTTTTTTTTTTGGTTTGACGACCACTGCGAGCAACTTGATGGACTCGTCCCTAATTTAGGGCCATTGTTTCCAGGTATTGAAGAGATCGTCCCTAATTTAGCGCCATTATTTCCAGGTATGGAAGAGATCGTCCCTAATTTAGAGCCATTGTTTCCAGGTATGGAAGAGATCGTCCCTAATTTAGGGTCATTGTTTCCAGATATGGGAGAGATTGTCCCTAATTTAAGGCCCTAATTTAGGGCCATTGTTTCCAGGTATGGAAGAGATCGCCTCTAATCTAAGGCCACTGGTCCAAGATTTGGAAGAGATCCTGTGCCGTAAGACCAACACCACATCCATGCCTCACCAGGATTGGAACTCAGAGCCATCTCGAACGAATGGTCAGGTGCCAGCGTTTAGATCCCTGGGCCACCGGGGAGGCATTTGTTCAGGAAGAACGCATAGGCCGACACAGCCGTTAGCGAACGATTCTTTCCTGAAAAAAAAAATATTTTGCGAAAGAGCTGATTCCCTCAAATAATCGGTCAAAATGGCTTTTCACTAGACATGAAATGCTCACCACGTTGTCTCAATGAGTTTCATGTTCAGATAAGAAAACGCAACTTTATTTAGAAGCGTAAGAAATGCAATAATTTTCTGAACGTTTGTGACGTATACTCTAATTTAACCTTGCTTTTTTAGTTCCTGACTTTTTATGTAAATTTGGTTTATTATCGTTAAACGCTTTTCACACTAAACGCCACATTTTTCTCTCTCTGTGAATTCGTTTGTCAACCCTGATAAGCGCAGTGGTCTTTGCGATGGCCTCTGATCATTTGTCCGAAAGGTGTCCGGGTTCAAATCCCGGTGAGGCGTGGATGTTGTGTTTGTCTTACGACACTAGCTCTTTAGAGTCACTGGTTCTCTTCACTGGAACCAGTTACCCTAAATTAGGGACAGGCGACTGCTTATAGCCCACTGAGTTGCTCACTGTGGTCGTTAAACCTCCAATCAAAAAAAAAAAAATTAGCCCTGATAACAGGTCAAAGGGAAATTGCGTACACGGTAAAAAATAAGTGGCGTGAATTCACGGAAAATTTCTGAAAATAACGGGAAGTAATAACGGTGTAACGGTAAGCGCAAGTCTTTTAACAAAATTTACGTTTTTAAAAGTTCCTTTTTTTTTTTTTTTTTTTTAGCTTTCGTATTTCCACAGATTTTTGTAGTCAGTTTATCCGTTTATTTCAGAGAAGTCCTTTTCAGTTTCAAGTTTTCCCGTGTTTATACATAAATTTCGCAAAATCGAAGACGCTGAATTTTTCAGCCTTTACGAAAAAGAATCTTTTCTGCGCCGGTAGCGGGGATCGAACTCATTTCGATTGGGTTGGCTTCTGATCATTCGTCCAAGTTGGAATTCCGGTGGGGCATAGATGTTGTTTGTCTTACGACCCTGATTCATTTACCTCCATGGACTATAGAGGATTCCTCGACCAAGTAGGTTAGAAGTAGAGGTGGTGAAGGGACCCGTTTTGAGTGAAGCCAAAACAGATCAGCTGTTTCTGCTCTCTCTCTCTCTCTCTGAGGTGGTGGGAGTCTGCGCTGTGGGAGTTCGGGAACGTGACGTCACTTCCCGTGACTTGAGCAGTTTTGCTTAGCGCATGCAAACCAAGGATGGAAAGAAGGAATATTTCGGACTTCTTATTTCTTAACATTAGGCTTTTGGTTATATTTTAAACATGGTTACTTGCACATGGGCAGTAAGTAACCATGCGCACTATGCACTTCCGCTCAAAAAGTCATTATTTTGTTCAATTTTTTAAAGAAATACCAACACATATTTTCCTGTTTTTTCCGGAATTTTTTTATTATGGGAATGAATATTTCAACCTCAACTTTTTTCATGCCTGTATGGGTAGAGTAAGGGTCCGAAAAATCCGCTCAAAATCACAATTTCCCCATAGAGATATACAGGAGATTCTCAGGTTGGGCGCGTTGGCGTAGTCAGCTGATAAAAAGTGGCGTCACGCCAGAAGCACAGGGAGAGGGGCTGTTGCCACCTCCTCTTACTTCCAACCTCCTTGTCCTCGAAGTCGAATCCGTACATTCTACTAGCAGTTGAGTGAGTTTGAGAGAGGGCTTATAATTGGGCTGAGAGAAGCCGGTTGGTCAAGTCACCGTATTGCCATGCATTTGGATCGGAGCGACACTGCAAGTGGATCGAGGAGGTCACAAAGGCGTCAGTGGGTCGAGGAGGTCACAAACTAGCAGAACGCGGGCAATGGACGGCCGAGAGCAACGACAGAACGTGAGGATCGAGCGATTGTGAGACCCGCACGAACAGAACCGAATTCGTTGCTCTCAACCATTCTTGGCTATGTTGCGTCGTCTACAGGCACGGAATTGGCCATTGGGACCGTTGCCAGACGACTTGCGGAACGGGGACTAGCGAGCATCGCCGGCATAGGTTGCAGTTTAGTCGGGCCTGATCAGCGTGGGATGATGTCCAGTGGCGTCGTGTTGTCTTCAGCGATGAGTCACAGTTTGCACTTGTCGCCGATGTCCAGCGCATACGTGTCTGGTGACTAGCCGTCCAACCCACGGATCCTGCCTTTACCTTGAAACGGCACACGGATCGCACACAGGGAGTTACGGTCTGGTGAGTCATTTTCTACGATAGCCGGAAACCCTTGGTAGTCCTCTGTACTACGCTCAATGGTACGCGACAACATTATTCGACCTGTTGTGTTGCCATTCCTGTCGCAGCATCACCGAGCAATTTTTCAACAGAATAATGCCCGATCACAAACGGCACGGCTCTCTCAGGCGTGCGCCCGTTATGTCGACACCCCTCCATGGCCAGCCCATATTTGGGGTATATTGGGACGTCACTTACGCCCATCCCAGAACGTCGCGAACTGGCCCGCAATTTGGACACCAGCTGGCACGCTATACCTGAGGGCAGTCGTCTGGCAACGGTCCATAAACTGTGTGCGTCTATGTCATGCCGGGGAGCCGCATGTATCCGAGCCAGAGGTATTGCTACAACGTACTGGCCTGTTCCACTCTTGCAGTTGTTTTATCCGAATAAATGGCCCGGATCCTCTGGAATTGCAATAATTTTTTTCGTATTCATGTACATTGCACATGCCAATTTTCATCTCTACTGGATGATTCCTTTTGGGTGCTTCGTTTTTTATTTACGCTTTCCAACCGTAGGTTGAAGAAGCGTATATGCTCCAACTTTGTCCATCCGTCCGCACGATAACTCACGTGAAAATACTTCGATTTCGACAAAATTTTAGTATGTGGTAGGAGACCACCTGGGGACGAATCCTATTGAAAATGGGCGAAACAGGATCAAAGGTCAGAACATAGGAGAGGGATCCATTCCATTGCTCTTATGCGTCATTACTTGCGTACAAATGGTTCGATTTCGATGAAATTTTAGTATGTGGTAAGGAACCACTTGGAGACGAACCCTATTGAAAATGGCCGGAATCGGGTCAAAGGTCAGGACGTAAAAGCGGGATCCATTCCATTGCCTTTATGCATCATAAGATGCGTAAATATGGTTCGATTTCGACGAACTTTTAGTATGGGGTAGGGAACCACCTGGGCACGAACCCTATTAAAAATAGGCGAAATGTGGTCATAGGTCAGGCAGGGCATAAGAGCGGGATTTATTCCATTGCCCTTATGCGTCATAACTTGCGTAAAAATGGTTCGATTTCGATGAAATTTTAGTATGTGGTAAGGAACCACTGGGGACTAACCCTATTGAACATGGGCGAAATGGTGTCAAATGTCAGTACACTGGGGTAGGATCCATTCCATTGCCTTTATGCATCATAACTTACCTAAAAATGCTTCGATTGCGACAAAACGTTATCATGTTGTTCCGGGGGTATACTGAACCGGTTCTGTTGAATATCAACGAAATGGGGTCAAAGGTGATTGCACAAAAGCAAGATTTATTCCACAGCCATTATTCTCATAACTTGCGTAAAACGGCTTCTATTGCGACAAAACTTTAGTATGTTATTCCTGAAATATACTGAACCGGTTCTGTTGAATATCATAGAAATGGGGTCAAAGATCAGGGCACAGGAGCGAGATTTATTCCACAGCCATTATCCACATAACTTGAGTAATTATTTCTGATATGTTGGAAAGCGTATCATAATCAATGCATTGCATGATTTTACTAACTTGTTTAGTGTATTTCTCGCTTTTTAATGCTTTCCAGTCATAGGTTGAAGAAGCGTATATGCTCCAGCTTTGTCCGTCTGTCTGTCCGTCCGTCTGTCCGCACGATAAATCGCGTAAAAATGGTTCGATTTCGATAAAATTTTAGTATGTGGTAGAGGACAACTTGGGGACAAACCCTATTGAAAATGGACGAAATGGGGTCAAATGTCGGGACATAGGAGCGGGATCCATTCCACTGCCCGTATGCGTCATAACTTAAGTACAAATGCTTCGATTTGCGACAAAACTTTAGTATGTTGTTCCGAAGGTATACTGAACCGGCTCTGTTGAATACCATCAAAATGGGGTCAAAGGTCAGGGCACAGGAGCAAATATTTATTCCACAGCCATTATCCTCATAACTTGTGTAATGATTTCTGGTATGTTGGAAAGCGTATCATAATCAATGCATTGCATGATTTAACTAACTTGTTTATTTACAGTGTATTTCTCGCTTTTTTACGCTTTTCAACCGTAGGTTGAAGAATCGTATATGCTCCAGCTTTGTATGTCTGTCAGTCCGCACGATAACTCGCGTAAAAATGGTTCGATTTAGATGAAATTTTAGAATGTGGTAAGGGACAACCTGGGGACGAACCCTATTGAAAACGGACGAAATGGGGTCAAAGGTCGGGAGATGGGAGCGGATCCATTCCATCACCCTTATGCGTCATAACTTACGTAAAAAAGCTTCGATTCCGACAAAATTTTGTCATGTTGTTCCCGAGGTATACTTAACTGGTTGTTCCCGAGGTATACTTAACTGGTTGTTCCCGAGGTATACTTAACAGGAGCGAGATTTATTCCACAGCCATTATCCTCATAACTTGACTAAAAATGCATCTTTGCGATAAAACTTTATCATATTGTTCCAGAGGTATAATACTGAACCGGTTCTGTTGAATATCATCGTAATAGGGTAAAGGTCAGAGCACAGGAGCAAGATTTATTCCACAGCCATTATCCTCATAACTTGAGTAATAACTTGCGTAAAAATGCTTCGATTGCGACGAAATACAGTACATTGTTCCGTAACGATGTTGGAAGCAATTCCGCCAAAAATGTTTTTTGTCAGCACTTGCGGGCAGTGTGCATACGTGAGATACGTGAGATTCGTTATCCATTATTTTCGCACGATAACTTCCGTGAAAATTGCCCGATTTAAATGGGATTTTTAATTATAAAACGGCTTATGTGTTGTATCTATTAATAACAGAAATAGGTAACACGGGTACAAAGAGATTTAATTTTGATATATGTGAACCTCAAACGTTATACCATTGTTTAGTCCCCTCAAAACCAAGGCGTTTTCCTATGATTTCTGGTATGTTTGAAAGTGTATCATAATCAATGCATTGCATGATTTTACAAACTTGTTAATAGTCAAAAACTGGACACATTTTGCTTTCGGACGATATGTTTGTTTCTGGTTTGGTTTCATTCATTGCTATTTTGATAAAATAATTTCATTTCATTGATCAGCGGTATCATTCGGTTACTGACATCAAAACATCTGTGTCCCGAAGTGACTACACTAACTGCGTCTACTTGTACATCTGTTTCGAGAAGATAAGTTTGAATAATTCCGTCCGGATCGGATTGCGATTAGTATGAACAGGATCTCAGAATGTTTTTTTTTTTTTTAGTTTTCCCCAGCACACAATTTTTTTTTATTTGTCGTAAATGATTTACGTGGTATCTCTGCTTGTTAAAGACGCGTTAGAAATATTCGCTTGAACAGAGTAAATGTAATCATGCCCGTAAAGCGTATTTTTCACTTCCTTTTTTCTTAGCCGGAATCTTTTGTCGTGTGTTTGGCCACACCTGCACTTCAAAATTTTAAATCAGTTTTGGCTCGATATCTGCCAACTATAACTAAGAGTTTCCAGTTTCTCGTAGCCACGAATTTCCGAGCTAATTTTCAGTAAAATATAGTGTAAAAACCTAGAAGGGGAGAAGCTGTTTGTTGACATGGTATAACTTTTGTCAATATTCTTCGTAATTATAGAATATTGAAAAAATTGAAGATTGTCAAAAGACATGTTTATTATTTCCGAGTCTAGTCTTCCATACTATCTCCTTTGTTTATTTGTTGAAGCATTTGTCGTAGTGCAATCACATAAAAGAACTTGAGTATTTCAGAAATGTGTTTACCTAAATTAGATTCGCAGATATATTCAAACAGTTTCCTTGAACTTATCGTACAAAATATTGCAAGAAATCCAGGCAGTTTCGTCTTCAAAACCACAGTAGTCATTACTATGAGAAAGATTTCCCATGTGAGATCTAAGCCAATACAAACACAAACTTCATTAATTTCTAGAATAACATTTGTTGTGCAAAACGATGTCCTGAAAAGACGTTCGGCGACGTTTGCAAAGAAGCTCTAATGCAGATACGAAGGAAACCAATCCGGCGCAGCCAACTTAATTATTTCTTCCTCTTAGCAACAGCTGAAGGAGAAGATACGATGTTTGTTTCTCTGGTGGAAGTTTTTGTTCTTCAAAATTTCTGCGAAGAGGCAGCCAAACACAAAGCAATTATTGCATGAAAAAAAAAGCACGTTTGTCTCTAGATGTATTAGTTTTCGAAATGTACAGCTATCGATAAAATGGCTATTCTCAGCTTTTAATAAAAAGTGGTAAAAAAATGCTTTTTTTTTCAGTACTAAAGTAATCCCGAAACATTCGGCTTTTACAAACCTTTTGATGATTGTTTTATGTTTATATATTTAGATATACACTTTTACATATTCTTTGTTTAGCAGATTTTTTTTACTGAAAAAAACTTAGTCCCTGTAAAGATGGAGATATATTGATGTGCCATTACATTATGACCACCTACCAAATAAAGGACACCCTTTAGCCCGCAAAACAGCTGCGACACGGCGAGGTATCGATTCGATGAGGTGGCGATAGGTATCGTGGGGTATCTGGTACCATAATGTCAACAGCAAGTCCTCCAGTTTTCGTACATTTCGTAGTGGTGGTGGTTTAACGCGAACCAGCTTTTCCAAGTCGACCACAATTTTTCGATTGGGTTCATGTCAGGTGAATTTAGAGGCCAGGGAATTTAACAGAAAGTCACCAGCATGTTCCTCGAACCACTCCTTGATGAATATTGCAGTGTGGCATGGCCCATATCATCCTATTGGCAATGGCCATCACCAGAAGGGAACACAGTTGCTATGAATGGGTGATCGTGTTTCCATAAGAAGGGACACAGTTCCCATGAATGGGTGATCCTTTCTGGTGTTTCCATCACCAGAAGGGAGCACAGTTGCCATGAATGGGTGATCGTGTTTCCATCACTAGAAGGGAGCACAGTCCCCATGAATGGATGATCGTGTTTCCATCACCAGAAGGGAACACATTTGCTATGAATAGATGATCGTGTTTCCATCACCAGAAGGGAACACAGTTGCCGTGAATGGGTGATCGTGTTTCCATCACCAGAAGGGAACACAGTTGCTATGAATGGGTCATCGTGTTTCCATCAGAAGGGAACACAGTTGCCATGAATGGGTGATCCCTTCTGGTGTTTCCATCACCAGAAGGGAACACAGTTGCCATGAATGGGTGATCTTGGTCCATAACGATGTTGAGATACCGGACAGCTGTCAGGGATTGTGCTATTAACAACTTTACATATTCTTTGTTATTATGATAATGGGGCTTAAAGTGTCCTAAGAAAACATCTCTCACAGCATAACACCACCACCGCCGTCACCCTGTTTCCGCACAAGACTGAATCCAGGTACCATAGCCTCCGTTAATAACGGCATATCCGCGATCGGCCGTCTACTTGATGAACCAGAAATCTCGATTCATCAGACCACGCCTCTTTCTTCACATCATCAACGGTCCAATCAGGATGATCTTGGGCCCATTTCACGCAGGCCCGTGCGCAGAAGGCTGAGATGAACTCTGTGCTGTGACACATTGCCCTGATCACCACTGCTGTAGCTGCGGGTGATTTGTCGAACTTCAGCCCGCGACAGTCTCCGCTCGCTTATGGCATCAATTAACTGCGGACGACACACGACAATTCGTCGATTGGCCATCAGTGCCCCACTTTTGATACGTACTCACTACAGCGGTACGTGAACAAGCCACGCCGTTTCCGAGATCGTATTTCGGAGGCGCTGTGTCATCATAATTTGTCCTTAATCGAACTCCGATATATCGGCAGGTTTTCCCATTCTGACTCCGAACACTTTACTAACCGAAAGCCGGTCCTCGGGCTGTATGTATACTAATCTGTGAATTTCATCTGCGCCACCGTTTGGTCTCCAGGCGCGCTCATTTCTATAGGCTGTGGGAGATGAAACAACTGCACTGATGAAAATAAGAAATCGTACAGGATCCCTTAATCTAGTTTTTATAATAAAATTAGAATAAAAAAAATGAATCCAACATTTAGAAAAGGCGTCCGCTTAAAATAGCAAACAAAATATTCACGTATGTATGTCTTACATTATAAGTTAGGACACTCAAAAATTGCGAGATTTTTTTTTTCTTTTTGGAGGCATTCAAAATCTTACAATAGTATTTATCATTTTAAATTACTTTTATGCGGTTTTTAAGGCCATCACCTAGAAAAACATATAACCGAGGTTCCACTGTACACTGAAGTCACACTGAGGTATTGTGCAGTATATGCATAAGTTTCCATCGTTTTATGTTCGAACATACATTATATTAAGAAATGTCACCGGACACCCCTTTAAAAGCAAATGAACGGATCCGCTGGGTTGTTAACATCCGTGGTACAGCTGCAAACGGTATAAAAACAAGCCTGCAGCTGACCGCGATCATATCGCATTGTGAGGTTGGGTGAAAATGTCGTGACGGGAGAGAATTGACTTTGAGAAAGGAAAGATTGTTGGGTGTTATATGAGTGGGTTGTCCATAAGAGAAACCGGAGACGTTTAAACATACCCAAGTTAATCTGTTTTATATGTACTGAATAAATGGAAGACACATGGCGTGCCTGAAGCAGTAAAACATACCGGCAGACCAAAGAAAATCAGTGATAGAGGACGTCGAAGCCTCAGAAGAGTCGTTACAGCTAATCGACGGAATATTGCATAGGACCTCAGTGTACAGGTGAGTAAAAATGCTGGAACCTCGGTTTGTACACGTACCATTCGCAGAGAACTTTATTCCAAGGGTTACCGTGGTCTTGCGGCTGCTCGTAAGCCTTTCATCTCCATTCGGAATGCTACTCGTCGTTTAGCATGGTGTAAAGAACATTTATCGTGGACAATAGATCAATGGAAACGGTTCCTATGGACTGATGAATCCAGATACACGATCCATCCGTCTGATGCTATTCGTCGTTTAGCATGGTGTAAAGAACATTTATCGTGGACAATAAATCAATGAAAACGGGTCCTATGGACTGATGAATCCAGATACACGATCCATCCATCTGATGGCCGTGTGTGGGTATGGCGGCAGCCGGGGAACGCTATTTACCACAGTGTACTGTTCCTACGGTAAAGTTTGGAGAGGGCGATGTACTCGTGTAGGAGTGTTTTTCGTGGTATGGTCATGGCCCATTGGTTATCGTGGGAAAACCTGTTAACCAGCACGTCTGTCTCGATGTTCTGGACAATTATGCCCTACCAAATTTGTGGCAATACTTTGGAACCGAGCCTTTTTGGTACCAGCAGGATAATGCACAGAGCCATGAAGCAAGGACTGTTACGGCGTGGTTTCGCAATAATTCCGTATCGTATGTGGACTGGCCAGCACAGAGCCCTGATCTTAATCCCGTAGAGCACCTATAGGATGAATTAGAGCGTCTCATAAGAAGTTTGGAACCAAGGCCTACTACTAAGCAACAGTTAGCAGTAGCATTATGTTCGGAATGGAAGCGCATACCTACTGTTGTGTTCCAAAATCTTGTCGAAAGCATATCTCGAAAGCTCAGTGCATGCATTAAGGCCAAAGGTGAAACGAGACCGTACTAATGTATGTCAATAAATGCTATTTTGTGTTTCTCTTCGAGGTGTCCGGTGACTTTTGTTCAATATAGTGTATATGCATATAATTTTTAAGTACTATATATACATATTAGAAGTAATTAATATACGAGTACATGTAGCAATTACTTCTTCAAACGTTTCGAGAACAAACTTGCTCCAGCTAAACGAGGGGAAGAGGTGATTTGATAATATTGCGAATTGGACTACAGCCACAAAATCTCATTCTGAAAATAGTCCGTCGCAAAATAAAAATATATGATCATATAAATGCTGCCACATTAGTGAAAACCATGTTAAAATGTGAAGTTTAGCTTGTCAATTCCCTAAAAAAAAAATTTGGTTTCACCAACAGAATTTTCAGAATAGGGCAGCACTGTAAAATAACTTTTTTCATATGATCTAATAATAACAATTGAAAATGCACATGTGAAATTAAAACTGTAGAATGAGTATCCCAGTTAGGATGAGTAGTTTACAAATGGTTTAATACTTATATAATAAAAAATACATCATAGGAAATAATTCATGAAGCACTATTCATTTAATCACTTTCACTCAGTTACACTGTTGTTTTTTCGTTTTGGTTTTTTCACGTCCGTTATACTGAATGGCTTGAAATCCTTATCTATTAAAATGCATTCAACTCATTCCTGATCCTGAATCGCGATTACCTGACCATGAGGTATGAATAGTCTACTTATAGTTTGAAGAACGACACGTGTCTTAATACACTTTTTATGCAAACTAAACAATAATTCTTGAACAAATATTAAAAAATACTCGTATATAAGTATATTTGGAGAAATATTTGAAGCATCAAAAGAAACCAAACTTTCTTTTTCCTTATAGCCTGAATTTATTAACATTTGACTCGGTAACATAAAATGTCTCAAGGAGGGGGGGTGAATAGTCGTTTCGGGAGGGGGCTTGGCCCACCTGGATGTATGCCTGAAAGAAACACTGTTTGGGTATCTTCTACTCTGTGCATAAGATGCGCATGTCAGCTGCCCAACACCCCTATCGCAAATCTTTTGTCTAGTGACTGGATGTACGAGGGATGTCCGACTTGTATCCGGATTTTTATTCTTATCGATACAAAACCGTGTGTATAATCGTATGTATGCGTGAAACTATTACAACTACTTTCAGTGAAGCGCCGTAAAAGCGGAGCGGCTTGATACCAGAGATGGACAGGAATGCATTGCAAAGTAATGGAAGTACAGATTAGAATTAAAGTGTAATGCATTACAAGGTAATCCCAAGTATGGTTTGCACAAATTAATGGAATTAATCTGTAATGCATTACAATGAAGAGGATATAATTCAATTATTTAACAATGCCATTCAAACGCAATGGAATTATTTGGTAACGAAATTACACAATTTGCAAATAATAATTACATACCAGCAGTTTATAGAAATGTACGTGTGCCAAAAGCTATGTCTAGAAAAGACGCCCATGCAACATAGCAGATAGAGACAGAAGTGTGTTGTAGAATGCTCTAGAAGCGGCAAGAATGGGTTAGACGTTTGTAGAATGTTCCAGAATGATCGCGCAGTGGGATATTGGAGAGCTTTATGTAAATCAAGAATATTCCAGAAGGTTCAGGTTTTGAAGTATATATAAAGGAGTTAGTCGCTCGCTAGTCCAGTGTTCGTATCGGACAAGTAATGGACAACAACACTCGAGAATTACGGCAAAAATGTCAAGAGTTCGCAAATTTCTGTAATATTCGGCAGTGCACCCTGAGTTGCTGAACTGTGAGTGTAGTGCTAATATGTGCTTGCGGCTATAGTGGGGTAACTATTTTGGACAGTGAAACGTATGTAGTGGACGAGAATACTGTACTAGAGATGGACAAAATGAGTACCTCTAACCGAAATAAACATACCATTCGTACTTACTTCACATGTATTATTTCGTTCAAATGACTTTACTTCCGGTGAAGATGGGGCAACTACTCATGTCATACACGTACAATCTCCAATACCTAAATGCACGCATTTGAGGTCAGAGGAGTGGAACAATTGTCAAATAACCCTCACAACGTGCAAGGGCGTACTGGTTGCTGGTTTATTTACGTTGTATTGTTACCCATAAGTTATTGGTTAATTACCAAATATAGTTAATCATTAACCATTGCGACTATAATGGGTAACTGCTACATGTCATTACAATTACCATGTAATTCTAATGACCAGGTCAGTATTGCCGTGTAATGGTAACGCTAAGTTCTTGTTCCCATTATCCTTACGCTGTAATGCATTACCGATTAATTAAATTACGATTTTGTACAACTCTGCTTGATACTAATGGTAGGTGGCGCTGTCGACCAAAAACAATAGTGGCTACCTGTGTGTTCAGTTCGAGCAGCGAGAAGTAGTGAAATGTTTAACGAAAGAAGGCGTAAATGCCGTGGGGATTACAAGAAGACTTAGGACGGTATATGGTGATGGGGATATGTCTCGTTCCAGTGTTTATGAATGGATAACGAAGTTCAAAGCTGGACACGAGGGCCTTGGAGATGGGGCACGGTTAGGTACGCCTAACACGGAGGTGACTGATGAAATGATTAAACGGGTTGACGACTTTATTAAAGTAGACAGACGCATTCGTGTTCGGGATATTGCCATGGAATTGGATTTCAGTAAAGATTCTGTTGAACGAATTATTCGTGAACATCTCAACTATAGGAAGATCTGTGCCAGACGGGTACCCCGAATGCTTACAGTGGGTGCATAAATACATAATCACCGGCGATGGCACATGGATTCATCAGTTCGAACCGGAGACCAAACGGCAAAGTAGGCAATGGCGTCATCCGAATTCGCCCCCATCAAAGAAGTTCAAAGTTGGCGTCGGCTTCCAAGGTCATGGTTAGTGTCTTCTGGGACAAGCACGGTATCATTCTGGTTGAGTACTTGGCAAAAAATGAAACAATAAATGTGAAGACCTATGTGAAGACACTAAAATAAAACTTGCGCAGCGTATCCGGACTAAACGGCCAACATTGAAACACAATCAAGTGTTGCTTCAGCGTGATAACGCTCACCCGCATATAGGTAAACCACTGCAAACAGAAATCGCAAAACATAGGTGGACCATTCTTCCGCACCCTGCTTACAGTCCGGACTTGGCACCTTCCGACTTTCATGTTTTCGGTTCCTTAATGGAAAGTCTTCGTGGACGATCTGCGAGCGGCTGTCCCTCAATGGATTCGCAACACCCCTGATGATTTCTTCGCTACCGGAATTAATGGACTTGTTGATCGGTGGAGGAAATGCACTGCGCAGAACGAAGAATACGTGGAAAAGTGATTTTGATTGTTCGTACCGCTGTATTACATATGTGAATATCATATTTATGCATCCCACATTTTTTATTTCTCTCCTGTAATTGGTAGGAATAAAAATCCGGATACATATCAGACATCCCTTGTATAACAGAAAAAGTGCTTTCATAGAATAAAACAAAACTTACGAAAACTATCAAAAATAAAATCATCGCAACAAGTATAAATAATATAGGCTCCATAAAGCAAGCAGGGGCGGATCCATAAGTTTACTCTAAGGGGGCAGTTTTGGGGTTACAAAAAGGGGGGCAGAAGCCATTATGAATTTTTTTTTATGTATATAACGTTAGCATATACACTGAAGAGCAGTTGAATTAGAGATACCTGTCTAGTAACGTGTACCACCACCTTTCGCCCTGATGACGGCGGCGATTGGTCTCGGCATGGATACGACAAGACACCGGAAGCGTTGGGAAGCCATACGGATCCACGACCCCTGAACAAGCTCCCACAGTTCACGAAGATTTGATGGCGGGGTGGGGGAGGGGGTCAGAGCCTCGAACATCTCTCTCAATGGGATTGAGGTCAGGTGACCTAGTTGTCCTACGAAGCGAGGTCGCGTCGGTGGAGTGTTCATCCAACCATTCGGATACAATTCGGGAGCGATGACACGGTGCATTGTCATGTTGCAGGATGAGGTCCCCATTGGGATGATAAAGACGCACAAACGGGTGCAAATGGTCGTCCAGGATATCCCGGTAACGTTGACCTGTGAGGGACGATGTCAAACGTACCAGGGGTCCCATTTAAGTCCACCTAAACAGTCCCCAGACGAGAATGCCACCCACACCAGCTTGAAGTACCCCGCTGGCAAGAAGGATCCATCGCTTCATGTGGTTTGCACCGTACTCGTATCCTTCCATCCGCATGTACCAACGTGAATCTCGACTCATCAGTACAGGCAACATTTTTCCACATGTCTAGGGTCCAGTGGCGATGTTCCCGCGCCCATGCTAATCTTTGCACACTGTGATGTGCGGTCAGCAGCGGTACCCTCGTGGGACGATGGCTTCTGAACCCCATAGAGAGGAGATGGTTTTGGATGGTGTGGCTGCTTACACGTTTTTGTGCACCAGCGTTAAATTGCCGAGTGATTTCTTGCACTGTGGCCCGTCTATCCGCTTGTACAATGCGAGCTAGCCGACGATGACCCCGCTCATCCACACGCTGTTGTTCACGGCAGTTGGCCCTTGCAGGGAGGGTTTTACCGGATTCGATGTACTCACGGTGCACCCGTGACACAGTGGCTCGTGAAAATTCCAGTACCTGCACGACCTCCGAGATGGAGTGACCCATTCGTCGGGCCCCGACAATTTGCCCACGATCAAATGCGCTTAGCTCCTTCGTCTTACCCATCCTGCGTCCGACTCTTACTGATTCCTGTCGCATCACTCCTTATATTGTCGGATCTCTGCATACGTCATGTCGTTTCCTTTTACAGGGCCGCCCACAGCGCCACATTTGCATAACGCCAGCTGTCTCTAATTCAATTGTTCTTCAGTGTATATACGGTATATATAATTTTAGTAGCAGGTGATGCCGAGACTCGGCCCCGTATTAGGCACGCTGCCTCCTTCCCAGCCCACCCCACCCAAACGGGGATTGACTTCGGAGTAGGTGGAACAATGGGAAGCGCTCGTGAGGCCTAAGGGAGCAGGAAAAATAAGAAAAAAAGTCCTAAAAAGACCAACTGGGAGGAAGCGGTGGGGACATTTTTACGAATTTTCTTTATGACCCAATTAGATACGCACGTAGATCAGATTTTTATTCACAGTTTCTCCCACCTACTCTGATTTCAGTACCAAGCTCTGCCTTATCCTGTTTCGAGACGTTACAGATGTAAGACAATGTGACAATAGCAAAGAACTGACAAAGAATATCCCCATGTTTTTTCCAACGCTGTCCCTGTTTTCGCTTTATCTTTTGCGCTCCTCTCTCTCTCTCTCTGTGTCTCTCTCTCCCTCCCTCACTCTCTCTCTCTCTCTCCCTCCCTCCCTCACTCTCTCTCTCCCTCCCTCCCTCCCTCTCTCTCTCTCTTTCTCTGTCTCTCTCTCCCCCTCCCTCCCTCCCTCCCTCCCTCTCTCTCTCTCTCTCTCTCTCTCTTTCTCTGTCTCTCTCTCCCTCCCCTCCCTCCCTCCCTCTCTCTCTCTCTCTTTCTCTGTCTCTCTGTCTCTCCCTCCCTCCCTCTCTCTCTCTCTCTCTCTCTCTCTCTCTCTCTCTCTCTCTCTCTCTTCTATTCCCATCTCTTTCTTTTTTTACTGAACCTAAATCAATGTAATAAGTATTTCAAATCCTCCGTACTAAGTTTAATTGTTAATGTTTTTTAGAAAAACTGAAAACAAAATATGCAAAGTTAATCATTTACCATCTTCGCTACTTTAAACGTAAAAACTTCGTTAGGGGTTTTTTTTTTTTTTTGGGGGGGGGGGGGTCGCCGCAATCACCACCCGCCGCTGGATCCACCACTGAAAGCAAGGTGAATAAGAACTTATTTCAGTAAACTCTCAAGGGGAAGGCCATGAGCTCTGTGGCATCCCCTTTGCATCCGCTCTTGTTAGAAACAAATACATCAAAATCAAATTTGGGAAAGGAGCTCAGAAAGGCTTTTATAAGGTCCTTCCTTTTCTCTTTGCTATACCCATAGATTCCCTTTCTCGCCAATTTTCAAATTCTTCGTAAAGAATCTTATTATCCTACTAAAATTAATCGCGAACTTCCAAACCTTCACCTGTAGTAATAAATTCATTTTCAATTGAGGACACTAAGACAGCAAACGGAGCACATTTAACTGGGCAAATAAGAATAGGGAGTTTTTATTTTCTCCCCCGAACGGAGGTCTTGAAAAGTAGAAACTTTCGGTGGTTACCACAACTGGAGGGTGTGCGTAGGTGAGTGACACTGAAAATGCTTCAGTTGACGTTTAAAGGATCCTTCCAATCGATTACGTCACCCACGGAATCGATAGGGGGAAGATCACTCGTAGTAAAAGGAGGTGGACTCTCTGTCCCTTCTTCCTCCACATTAACCCTCCGGCTGACCTCCGCTCAATAACACAGACGAAGCCCACTGCAAATTGACGCCCTTTGCTATTCTTACTCTTTACTCTTGAGTTCACAGAGCACTTGCGGTTTTTTCTTCTCTTTCCCTTTCCCTTTTTTTAGTTTAACTCGCTCTCTATTTCTCTATCTCTTTCTAACTCTGAACTCAACAAAAAAGCATTACCACTGGAGGCATTATTATTTTATTCGTACGCCATATGGGGGAAAGGAGAAAATAACAAAGGGCAGATACATTTTAGTGACGTAAGTTCGAATGTTTTCCGGAAGAACTTTTCCATAACTTTTGGAGAAAAGTTATGTGCTTCATTATTCTTTCCACTAAGAATATATATATATATATATATATATATATATATATATATATATATATATATATATATATATATATATATATATATATATATATTAGTTTTAATGCAACGGTGAACTAAGCTATGTTTTTACATGTAAGAACAATAATACGATAGATAAATAAGACAAAATATGTTGCGCGTAAATCAGAACGAATCTATTAATAGAAAAGTACTAAAATGTGTAGGGGATATTTTTTCTTAAAAATATAAACGCTACTTATAAAATATAGAGTACATTGTTTTTCACTTGCATAGTGCGATCCAAGAACTTGCTGATAACAATATATGGGTGAGACTAAAAAGGAATTTATAGAAAATAATAAATAAAACCGACGACGTACAAGGCTTTTACAGGAACTGCTGATTTAGTGGTTGATTAGGCAAATGTGCAACGGCCGTTCCACAAAAACCGAGAGTAAGATCACACAAAATGAAGAAATATAGGAACAGCAAAATGCATGTTATTCTTTCTCAAATTATCTTCCCTCGGATGATATGCAACGGCCCAATCGTTCAGTCCACTTTTCAAAGCATGTGGCGAATGCATTTTGTAGAAGCTGCTTTAGTGACTTCTGTACAACTTGAACAACGTCAGCATCTGTGTTGAATATTGCGCCCCGGAACATCTTCTTCAATGTTGGAAACAATCAGAAATCGCACGGGGCGAGGTCAGGACTATAGGCAGGCTGCAACATGATTTCAATACTGCATTTCGTAAGAAACTGTTGAACACAAGCAGCCACATCTGAGCGGGCTTTATCATGGTGTAGGGTCCACTTGCCCACCCTTCCGGTCGCTTAATCGATATGTGTCGTCCCAGACACTTCAAGACTGAAATGTAATTTGTGGAGGAATGGCATGCTGATAGACTTACACCTTTATGATCAAAGCAAATTATCATCTTCCCGGCGGTTTTGGTTTGGCGGACTTTTTTTTTTGGAGGAGGCGAACCTGTGTGTTTCCAGGCACTCGTTGCGCGCTTTGTAAGGGAGTCGAAATACTGGACTCATGTTTCATCGGCAGTTATTACCGTGTTTAGAAAGTTTGGATCCTTTGCAATCATTTGTTTCCACTCATAACACACCTGAACTCTGGCTGACAATTGTTCACTCGTCAGGTGATGAGGTGCCCATGTGGAACACACACGATGCAGCAGTAATTTGTTGGGTAGAATGCGTAATGTCGACGTATTTAAAATATTTATTGATGCTGCTGTGTCTTCATGCGTCATTCGTCGATCTTCTTGCAGGGTTGCCCTAACAGTGTTAACAATACGCTACGTAACAACACTTTCAGGTCGACCAGGCCTAAGAGCAAGTTCTGCCAACAAACGCCCATTTTTGAAATCATTTAAAAATTGTTGACTCACCGAAATATTTATCTTTGTAAGCTTTTTTCATTAAATCAACTGTTTCTGGAGGCTTTTTACCCAAACGATAGCAAAATTTTATCGCACAACGCATTTCACTTCTTAACTCTGAATCACTCACCTCTATAGCTGTATGGCGAAATGCAGACGTACCTTAAACAACTGCGCAATACCAAAACCAGAATCGTCTGCCACGGCTAATAACTGTTGCCATAGATACTTCCTTAATTCAGTTAGTCGTCTGCATGGTTATTTCTCCCCTTCGCTCTGTTGTCAACTGGAAAAAAAAGCATTCTCAGTTTTTATGGAACGGCCTTTGTAGAAGTAACTGGTGCCTACACTTATCAAGCGAGTGTCACATCAAATTAAAATTAGCAGGTGCATAAAACTTTGCTAGAGTGCATTTAGAAGAAACATGGCATTTTTCAAGAGCAATTTACCGTTGCGTCTTAAAATAAAAAAAAGCTTTTAAACAATGAATCGCTCTAGTTCTTACTTATGGATTAGATTATATGGACCTTAACTAATAAGATACTGTAGATAATGAAATTTTTTGACCAAATTGTGATTTAGGTGATGTAATACACTCAACGGACAAAGCATTAGAGATACCTACCTAATAGCGTGTTGGTCCACCTCTAGCTCGAATAACAGCATGTACACGCCGAGGCATCAACTCAACCAGTGCCGTAGGATTTTCGAAAGTAATGCCAGCCATGCCAGTTGCAGAACTGTCCACAATTTCGTTCGAGACGTCAGTCCAGGATCCATGGATCTGATATTCCGTTCTACGGCATCCCACAGAGCTTCCTCCGGGGACCCTGGGGGCCACTGGATGGTTCTAAAAACAAATGAGTGTCCTTTGAGCCATGCCTGGGTGGTTTCGGCCCAATGGGACGGCGCACTCTTCTGCTGGAACAGACCATCGCCTGCACGATACGCGAAGGCCGTGAAAGCGTGTACGTGATCAGCCAACACATGATGGTAGAGCGCAGCTGTTAAGGACCTCTCCAGACACAATAAGGGACCTAACGTCTCCTATGAGAAGGCTCCCCAAACCATAGCAGAGCCACCACCGGCTTTAACAGAGCCGACATAGCACGCTGTCGACACCACACCGTCAGCTCGGTACAGCTCGAAACGAGATTCATCTGACCACGTGACGCGGCGCCACCCTGCATAGGTCTAGTTTTGATGTTCCCGGCACCAGGCGAGGAGTAATGTTCGATGACCAGCAGTCAACAGTAACATATGGGTAGTGCGTCAGATTCCGTTACCAGGGAATGAAGCGTGCGCTGTACCGTTCGCTTGCTAACACTGGTTGGGCCTCAACTCCTGGATGTGATTTGAAATGGATGTGATTCTTGGGGGTCTGGTTCATTTGCCCGACGTTTATTTCACCGAAGGGTCACTTGACCGATAATTACTTCATCGAAAAGTTCATTTCACCGAAAGGTCTCTTTACCTAAAAGTCCATTTCACTGAAGGGTCAGGTCAGTTTATCGAAAACTTTGGATTTCATTACAGGATCTGTTGAAGCATGGTGCAAGTTCGGCAGACAGACCACCGAAACGTTAGGGGATTATACTCAAATTGCACTTTTGATTTCTCCGTGTCACAAAGAATGCAAAAATTTAGTTTTAAAACAAATCTTTTTTTTTTAAGACACGATGCGTGAAGGCCATGAAAACATGTCTCGGCTTAGGCCTTTTTAGCCAGGTCTCGGCTTAGGCCTTTTTAGCAAATTTTAATAATGTTCATAAGGTTTACATAAACGTCATGTTCAGTGCTTATGTTCATGAGGTTTACATAAAAGTAAAATTAATACTGTTGCACATTTTTTCAGGCAAAAAATCAATTTTAGGTCACTAGGCCTTGGCTTAGGCCTTTTTACCCAATTTTAATTGTGCGATCACATATTCACAAGGTTTATATAAAAGTCAAGTTAATAATGTTGCACATTTTTTCAGGCAAAAAGAATCAATTGTAGGGCCTTAGGTCTCGGCTTAGGCCTTTTTAGCAAATTTTAACCGTGCGTGCTCATGTTCATAAGGTTTACATAAAAAGTTACTTTACATTTTATGTAATGCTTATGAATATGAGTAGGGTTAAAATCTATTAAAATGGCCTGCATCTAGACCTACGGTCAAAAAATTAATGTTTTGTGGTTGAGTAAAAGTAGAACAATGTTTACTTGATTTGCTATGTAACCCTTATAACGAAGTCAATTCCTCCGTCATTTTTGTCCACGCCGGGCTCGAACCCGGGTCCCCTCATTCCGGAATTAGTCACTCTACCAATTGAGCTACGCGGACGTTCGTTCTGACTGCTATCTGCCTTTATGTCGCCTGCGTCCTGCTGGGCAGGACGGGCAGGACGCACACTGGTTGAGTAAAAGTAGAACATTGTTTACTTGATTTGCTATGTAACCCTTATAAGGAAGTCAATTTCTCCGTTATTTTTGTCCACGCCGGGGCTCGAACCCGGTCCCCTCATTCCGGAATAACTCACTCTACCAATTGAGCTACGCGGACATTCGTTCTGACTGCTATCTGCCTTTATACCGTGTGCATCCTGCTGGGCAGGCACGTCACATCCCCCCCCGAAAAAGGGCTGGGGCATGGCCCACGGGTCAGCCGTGACCATGAGTCGTTGCAGGCAGCCATACGTTGTAGAACGTGCACCTGAGAACTCCCAGTAAATCTGGTGTGTGGAATGTAACGTCACACACATTTATTTTTCGAAGCGCTGGAGAAGGGCTTCTCTTATTTTTCCTATCTCGCGGTGTGGAAAGAACATCACACCATTGCGAGATCTTGAACGGCCGGTGCATCTGGGAAGTTCGGGCGCCATTATAACGAAGTAAATTTCTCCGTCATTTTTTACCACGCCGGGGCTATAACCCGGGTCCCCTCATTCCGGAATAAGTCACTCTACGAATTGAGCTACGCGGACGTTCGTTCTGACTGCTATCTGCCTTTATGTCGAGTGCGTCCTGCTGGGCAGGCACATCACACCCTTATGAATATGAGCTCGGAGGATTAAATTTTGACAAAAAGGCACAGATCTACGTCTTATAATAAATGTTATATTTCGAAAAACCTACTCATGGGGATGTGTTTCATAGAAATTAAAAGTGTATTTTTTATACAATCCGATAATGTTTAGTTGGCCAGTTTTTCAAAAACCCGCACAACACTCCAACAGATCTCTATCAATAAAATTTTAAGTTTTTGATAAACTGACCATTCGGTGAAATGATCTTTCGATATAATGAACTTTTTGGTAAAGTAATCCTTCGGTGAAATGAACTTTTCAATCAAATGTCCTTTCGATGAAATGAACTTTTAGGTTAAGTGAACTGTCGGTGAAATTAACTTTTCCGTCAAGTGGTCCTTCGGTGAAATGTACCTTTCGATCAAGTGATTTTCGGCGAAGTGATTTTCGGTCAAGTGACCTTTCGATCAAGTGAACGATGCCTGATTCTTGGATGCATTCCTGGGTGTGATTCTTGATGTGATTTGCGCCACCGTTGTCAAGCCGTCAGTCTGTATGGGACTGAACAGTTTACCTCGACCCCAGTCATCAATGGGGTGTAGTCGGTCACTGCTTGCTCTCTGGGAGCTGGTACGTCTGTCGATGGTATACTCTCGGTACACCCTTCATACGGTTGGCCTCGGGAACCCTAAAGTGATGACCACTTGGGAGATAGATTGACCCATGTGCCTTGCGCCGACAATGCGTCCACGATCAAAGTCGCTCAGATCACCACGTTTACCCATGTTCGTCGATTGCGATACATTGTTGGTAGTTCTTGCTGGCCGCATATTTATCACCTGTGTTCGGTTTGGGTCTGTTCCACTCTGTGTGGAGGATGCCCATATCAACTGCCCTTCATCCCTATCTCGAATTATTTGTCTACTGAGTGTACTTCGGTAAAATGATCTTTCGGTAACCGAACTATTCACTTAAAAGGCGCTTCGGAAAACTCAAAGAAGCATGAGCACTGGTGGAAGCAAAGAAGACAGGAAGAGGAACTCCATGGATCAGAAAAATGGTAAGAGCTGATGACATTGTGATTAAAGTGAAGACCCTCAATTGGCAATGCACATTATTGGACATATTGCTAGAAGGACTAACCACCGCTGGACAACTCAAATAATGGACAATTCAAAATAATATATATAAACAATGATATATGTATATCAAGGGAGAGGAAAAGACACAGACCAGCTACGTAAGAAATGGGTGGCATGGAAGATAATTGCTCGAAACAGGTAGTTGTGAAGGTTGCATGACTGATTTTTATGGAACAAGGGCCATGTTTGGCCAAAGAGCGCCTAGTTGTGAAGGCCACCCTAAGGCTCTTGGGGTGGCCTTTATCAAGTAGTGGATTGATAATGGTTGATGATGATGAAGTAAAAGAATAAAAGGGAAATAGCATGAAGACCACGAATCTTGAAACGAAAAGCAAGAAGTAAGGACAATGCAAGAAACGAGAATTTTTAACCTGGGCTTTCCTATGTTCAAGACCTATGGAGAGTTATGGAAACACGCCGTGACCGATATAAATAGCGACAGATGTCAAGCAACGTGGCATGTTCTGCTAACTCGAGAATATATAGAACGATATACAAGCGCGCATTCAGTTATACGATATACAAGACATTCAGTTATATACGAGACATTCAGTACGATATACGAGACATTCAGTTTGTGTGAATGTAATAGAGAGTATTGGACGTTGCTTCTTGGATTTGTGTCTGCCATTGTAAAAGACTGGTGTAGTGACTAAATTATGTTCATCCTTCGCAATTACTATTCACCGAAAGCTGTTCAGTATGCGTCTAAAACTGTGGATTGTCCTTTTTTTTCTACTGTTGATCAAATACACACTATTTTCTATTTTCTAATAAAATTCGGAAGCTGACTTATTGCTTTTAAGGTGAGTGATTTCAAATTCTCTATAGTTTTGCATTCGATTCAGGATTCTTTAGCTGACCCATGCTAATGAAGAACTGCATTTATCTTGGGCTCCCGTGTCCCCAAGACATATGGGAAGAAACTCCAGGACGTATGATAGCTATTTATACTTTTAAGATTTTAAGTCAATTAGTAACAATAATAATAAACGTTTTTCAGCTGGGATACGAAGTTTCTATTGTTCTCAGTACAAAGTACAGCGCATCTAAAGCATTAAGAACCCCTGACCTATAGCATGTAGGTAAGCTACAGCGGGCCGCCCCGGTGGCGCAGTGGTCTAAGCGATGGCCTCTGATCATTCGTCCGAACGGGGTACGGGTTCGAATCCCGGTGAGGCATGGATGTTGTGTTTGTCTTACGGCACTGGTTCTCTCCCTTCCCTGGAACCAGTGACCCTTAATTAGGGACGGGCGACTGCTTATAGCCCATTGAGTTGCTCATGGTGGTCGTTAAACCTCCAATCAAAAAAAAAAAAAGCTACAGCGGTTGTCTAAGCGCTAGTTTTTGACCATTTCAAGGCATCAGGTTCTCGTGCGAAATGAGTCAATCATAATATTTCAGGTAGCAGTCTTAAAAGCACAATAATTAAAACATTAGGCAATCTTCTTACGAAGTGAACAACATATTTAATGTAGAAGTTGAAAGGTTAAAAATAAAGCCATAAGAACTTTTGGTCTTCCTAAAGACCATCTTCAGATGGATGTATCTGAAGATGGTCTGAAGAAGGTCTTCCTAAAGACCATCTTCAGCTATATGTATCTTAAGATGGTCTTTAGGAAGACCGAAAGTTTTTATGACTTTATTTTTAACCTTTTAACTTCTACATTAAATATGTTACTCACTTCGTAAGAAAATTGTGTAATGTTTTAATTATCGTGATTTTAAGACTGCTACCTTAATTTTATGATTGGGGTTTAGACCATTTGTCCGAGATGGCCCAGAATTCGAATGGTGAGGCACGGATGGTGCGTTTGTCTTAGGGTATTGGCTTTCTCCCCTCCCTGGAACCAGTGGCCCCAAATTAGTAACCAGCGACTGCTTATAGTCCATCTAGTTGCTCACAGTGATCGTTAAACTTCCAAAACAAAACAAAAGATTGTTGAGCAGGTTCTCACAGACCTCGATGTGTTGATGAGTCTGAGCTGGAATCAGTCTGTGTTACAGCTCGTGTCGACCTTTTCGGGCATGTATAGGTGATCAGCGATAATCGATTAGAAAACTTTCAGCCCGGCCGGCAAATTGTGGTTGTTACTTTGTTGGATTTGCTTCAACAGCCGTGAGCAAAGTGTCTCAATCAACGAGAGAGGAAATTTTCAAACATTTCCTCTTCTATACTAGTTTACGACTTCTACTCCTTGGACAAGATTTGCGCAATGCAAGTGACCGCACCACCTTTCGACTTCGCTGAGTTTTCGGACTGCTTTATCCGCTTTAAACCCTTACTTCCAGAAATGGCGCAACAAAACCAAGATTTCAAATTTCGTGGCCATTTTGTGCAATGTGATAATTTACGGATTGTTCGATTCACGTTTCGAATCCGCGGACCATTACATGAACTTGTTCCCCATGCAGCGACATTTCTTACAAACTGCAACATTGGCAACCTTTTTCGACGCTGAAGCTATGTAAATTGGTGACACTAAAGAAGACAGTGAAAAAGCGCAACTTATTGTTCCGGGTAGCCATATAAATTAATACCGCATATGGTGACACTTTTATGCTATGTAAATTGGTGACACTAAAGCAGACAGTGAAAAAGCGCAACTTATTGTTCCGGGTAGCCATATAAATTAATGTCGCATATGGTAACACTTTTATGCTATGTAAATTGGTGACACTAAAGCAGACAGTGAAAAAGCGCAACTTATTGTTCCGGGTAGCCATATAAATTAATATTGCATATGGTGACACTTTTATGCTATGTAAATTGGTGACACTAAAGCAGACAGTGAAAAAGCGCAACTTATTGTTCTGGGTAGCCATATAAATTAATGTCGCATATGGTGACACTTTTATGCTATGTAAATTGGTGACACTAAAGCAGACAGTGAAAAAGCGCAACTTATTGTTTAGGGTAGCCATATAAATTAATATCGCAAATGGTGACACTTTTATGCTATGTAAATTGGTGACACTAAAGCAGACAGTGAAAAAGCGCAACTTATTGTTCCGGGTTGCCATATAAATTAATGTCGCATATGGTAACACTTTTATGCTATGTAAATTGGTGACACTAAAGCAGACAGTGAAAAAGCGCAACTTATTGTTCCGGGTAGCCATATAAATTAATATTGCATATGGTGACACTTTTATGCTATGTAAATTGGTGACACTAAAGCAGACAGTGAAAAAGCGCAACTTATTGTTCCGGGTAGCCATATAAATTAATGTCGCATATGGTGACTTTTTTATGCTATGTAAATTGGTGACACCAAAGCAGACAGTGAAAAAGCGCAACTTATTGTTCCGGGTAGCCATATAAATTAATATTGCATATGGTGACACTTTTATGCTATGTAAATTGGTGACACTAAAGCAGACAGTGAAAAAGCTCAACTTATTGTTCCGGGTAGCCATATAAATTAATATCGCATAAAAACACAATGATGCAGCCTCCAAATTGTATATATTTAACCAAATACTGCAGTGGTTTCCCCTCTACCTTATTTTTTTCTCCCCATTATATTAATAAGTGGGAATTCTTCTCAAAGTGGATAATTTCCTGTGTCAGATTCCCAGACCCCTTTCGTATTAAATGTGTAAATATGTATCTATATTTTAATTTTCACCACTGGGTCAGAAGGTATATCTGTTTGCGCAATTCGTCCATGAGAATGGAAATGCTCCTGACGACAGACTCTAAGGGTAGAAAGCGGCAAGCATTACGAACTCTTGTAAATAGATTAACAGTGTTGCACCACCCAATTATAACGGGTGCCATATTGTGGTAGAATGGCTGTATAGGCTCATGTATTATTTCAATGTGTTGCGTAAATGTGTCGCCGCGTGTTTGCCACTTTGGTGTCGGTAAATGGAAAACGTGCAAGAAAGGGTAAGAATAAGTGTCTTCAAAGTCTCCTAAGCAGAACGATCAGCACCGCCATAGGTTTCGATAAAATATGTAAGCATTATTTTGGCGAAAGAAGAAGTTATTCTGGTTCAGTTTGCGTCAGCAGTCGGACGCGTGCGAAGTGTCCAAATCAGGCAGGACGTTTAACATTTTCTTCGTCAGCACTTGTAGGGACGAAAAGGGTGAAAACGCAGCACTCTCATTGTAAGTCTATGTAATTTCACAATTAACAATTTCAGGAAGTCTCATCCAGCATTACATAATCATAATCTTCAATATGAAAGTTTATATTTGGTTCGCTACCGTTTTTAATTATTATACACTGAAGAGCAATTGAATTAGAGACAGCTGGCGTTTTGCAAATGTGGCGCTGTGGGCGGCCCTGTAAACAGGAACGACATGACGTATGCAGCGATCCGACAATATAAGGAGTGATGCGACGATAATCAGTTAGAGTCGGACGCAGTATGGGTAAGACGAAGGATCTAAGCTCATTTGATCGTGGGCAAATTATCAGGGCCCGACGAATGGGTCACTCCATCTCGGAAGACGTGCAGGTACTGGGATTTTCACGAGACACTGTGTCACGGGTGCACCGTGAGTACATCGAATCCGGTAAAACCATCCCTGCAAGGGCCAACTCCCCTGGACAACAGCGTGTGGATGAGCGGGGTCATTGTCGGCTAGCTCGCATTGTAACAGCGGATAGACGGGCCACAGTGCAAGAAATCACTCGGCAATTTAACGCTGGTGCACAGAAACGTGTAAGCGGCCACACCATCCAGAACCATCTCCTTGCTATGGAGTACAGAAGCCATCGTCTCACTAGAGTACCGCTGTTGACCGCACATCATGTAACGTATACTCTATATTCACTTTCCTTTTGATTTTACTATCTCTGGTTATTTTATTTTACTATGTAAATTATCTTCTTACTGAACGAGATGTTATTTCACCCGCTGAATGAGATCTGGCAATGAGTGTAAGTCATGACGTGGTGGTAGCCAGTATAAATAGGCGCGTTCAACGATAGCCAAGGAGAGCGTTTGTTGTTATACTAGGAGAGCGTTGTTGTTGTAAGGAGAGCGTTTGTTGTTATACTAGAGGAGCGTTGTTGTTGTGAGGGAGAGAGTTTGTTGTTGTTGTTGTATTGAGAGCTTCGTTCGATGTGATTAGTTTGATTCTTCATTATTGAGAAAAGAGTTGTGTGTGTGCGTTGGATGATCAAGAGTTACATAATAAAAGAGCTTTGTCGTAAGTACGTCTTTCTCAATTCATAGTTGTTGTCAGATCTCTGTCTGGCTGTTAGGTTTATGTCATTAGTTTATTACTATTAGCAACCAGCGTTAAGACTTTATTCATCTTACTTACTGTTACAACTCTACTACCAGTTATAAGTTTGTTCAATACTATTACTACACTACTAGCAGGAGACTTTATTCATGATCTTAATTAACTAGTAACAACAACCATTTGAATTCACTATTTGAAGTTTAGTACAAGTATATCATTCAGTAGCAGAAGCATTATACTTAGCTCAGTAGAAAGAGTTTATCCATTATAATTAGCTTAGCGGAAAGCAAATAAAGCTTATTCATTATAATCACAGTGTGCAAAGATTAGCATGGGCGTGGGAACATTGCAACTGGACCCTAGACATGTGTGAAAATGTTGCCTGGACTGATGAGTCGAGATCCACGTTGGTACATGCGGATGGCAGGATACGAGTACGGCGCAAACCACGTGAAGCGATGGATCCTTCTTGCCAGTAGAGTACTCTTCAAGCTGGTGTGGGTGGCATTCTCGTCTGGGGACTGTTTACGTGGACTGAAATGGGACCACTGGTACGTGTGACATCGTCCCTAACAGTTCAACGTTACCGGGATATCCCAACTGGGGACCTCATCCTGCAACAAGACAATGCTTCAACATCCCACTGGGGATCTCATCCTGCAACAAGACAATGATTCAACATCCCACTGTGGACCTCATCCTGCAACAAGACAATGCACCGTGCCATCGCTCCCGAATTGTATCCCAATGGTTGGATAAACACTCCACCGACGTGACCCCGCTTCCTTGGCCAGCTAGGTAACCTGGCCTCAATCCCATCGAGCACATCTGGGATTCCATCGAGAGAGTTGTTCGAGGCTCAAACCCCCCTCCATCAAATCTTCGTGAACTGTGCGAGCCTGTTCCAGAAGTCGTGGATCCGTATGGCTTCCCAACGCTTCCGGGGTCTTGTCGAGTCCATGCCGAGACGAATCGCCGCCGTCATCAGGACGAAAGTTGGTGCTACACGTTACTTGACAGGTATCTCTAATTCAATTTCTCTTCAGTGTATATATTTGAAATGAAGGACATAACATGGGTGCAGTGAAAATTGTATCATTCACGAAATGCACTGCCGTCGTGCACTTCAGGTAGTTCCTCCTAGAAACTCTGCTCTATGTTTCCAGTGGTAAATCTCCTGTCGACATTTTCTTTGAAGTTAATGTATTCCCAAGGATTAAAATTTGCACACAATAAAAATAACTTTGAATTATAGCATATACTTAATATTTGCAAAAACTTAAATATAATTATATTAAAACTCGGTTTTCTTTGGGTAATGTTGAGACTCGCTGACAGATAACGCGACCTGTACATTAATGACATCAGTGGACGAAACAAGTATTTAATGGCTTATTTCGGAATTAAAAACCAGCAGTACCTACAGTACTTCTGATTTCTTTCAATAATTTTATTAATTTCGGATTGAAAACAGAACTTGTGTCTATCCATGTGATAGTCTAGAATGTTTAGAATGTTTTGAGCCACTTAAATTAAATGTTCTGGAAATATTTCAGCTGAAAATATCAACAAAACTGTATGTAGTGCTGATTAGTTATCGCAAACAAAATAATTTGCTTTGTCTGAACGTTTGTCCCACTTTGGTGGCGCAGTGGAAAGAGTCGTCAGCATACGAACAATCGAGAAAAAAATATTTGTGACGTTATGCTTAGCTATTCCTATCTTCATGCAGGTGTTCAGTGAATGGAATCTGCTTTCCGGACTAAATCAGAATCGTCATCACCTTAGAAACAACTGAGAAAGGTATATTTGTGACGACACGCTTAGTTGTCGTGTTTTCGTTCAGATGTGTAGTGAATGGAAACTGCTTCCCGGATGTAATTATGTGACGTCATCACCATAGCACCAAATAAGAAATATTTGGGACGTCACGCTTAGCTTTTTGTGTTTTCGGGCAGGTGCTTCGTGAATGGAAACTGCGAAATATATCGGCATGTGACGTAGTTCCTTTTTTTTTTTTTTTTATTGTAGAAATGTTCATTAAACATACTTTCACATTTGTACATCACAAACAAAAAGAATATTTAGTTATTAAAAACTTATTCAACATGTTTTATTTTCCCCCTCATTATTGACGGGGCTTCACCTAGTTCAGAAATAAGCCATCAAACATTTGTTTGTCCACTGACGTCATCAATGCACATGTATCGCCATCTATTAGAAGGCTTCAACGTTACCCAAAGAAAAATGATTAATTTTCAATATAATTATGGTTAATTTTTAGTAAATATTAAGTAAGCCATGCTATACTTTAAGGTTATTTTTATCTATGTGCAAATTTTAATCCTTAGGAGTACATGTTTGCGAAGAAAATGTCGACAAAAGTTTTTACCATTGGAAACATAGCACAGAGTTTTCAGGTGAAACCAGCTTAAGGAGGAACATGAAACCCGACGATAACAGAACATCATGGGACCTACCAGCGGATACGTTTCACTATGACAGTGGGCGCCCAATAGTGGCACGCATCGTGCAACAGTTCTTCACGGCCCACCAGGTGTCACTGCTGCCGTGGCCAGCCTGTTCTCCTGATATGTCTCCCATCGAACACGTCTGGTCGCTGATCGGCAACCGAGTGGCCCAGCAAGCACCACCCGCGCTTACGCCTGATGAACTGTGGCAACGTGTGGAAGCATCCTGGACAGACATACCCCAAGCCCACATCCAAAGCCTCTTTAGTTCGATGCTGCTGCGTGTAGCGGCCGTTATTGCCAGCCATAGGGGCCACACGAACTATTGATGTCTGCGTGTTCCGCAAGTCGCACGGGCCTGTAAGCTCAATCGTTTCATCTTTGTATCTGTTGTTATGTGCCCAATAAATCTGGCTTTGCTATCTCGTGTCCTTTTTGGTGTTGCATTTTCGGTGGCCAGTAGTGTAGTTTAACAGATTGCCAAGAAGTTCTGTTATCCAACGGGTAGTTAAATTCGCAAGCAGTGGCGTAACTAACACAACGTCCCCCCCCCCCGAAAAGATTAACTTCAGCACCCCTAAGCACAGTAATTTCTCCACCAGGATCAAAGAGAGTGTCTGCAAATTAATGGTGATACCTAAAGCACTGTAGTTTCAACTTTTTAAGTAATAGATTTGACCAAAAGTGTAATTGCTTTGTCCAAAACTAAAACATATCACTTGAAGAAATCACCCTCTTATACGGGCAGATCTGCGGCCGCAGCGAATAAATGTTGACGCCTGTCGTGCACGTAATCCTAGGTAACTGACTGTTTTCCCACAACCTCCATGGGAAATCCCACTGTGGCCTCGCGCTTTTCCTCAGCAGCGCAGAGAGGGCGATTGGAGAGCGATCGTATTGTTTATAACCCATTGCAGAGCAATCGTATTACAACCCGAAGTCAAAGAACCGAACACTTTCAATCTGTAGGACATTCAGTGTTTTAAAAGTAAAACTAGGCATTTATTTATGCAAAGATAAATATAGGCAAAATATGAACCTTTGGGTTAATTATTGTGCGAGTTCGAATTTTTTCATAAAACTATAACTGGCAGCTGCAGTACGCTCCTTCGTTACCTGCGCCCCACCCCTGCCCGCAGCTGCGGGCGGGGGGGGTTACGCCATTGTTCGCAAGCGTAGGAGTTTTTCTTTTAAATATAGAGCCATAAAACGACTTTGAAACCTTGCAAAGATTAAAACTTCTGACAAAATATTACCAGCGCATTTAATGAGGAAGAAGCAAAAAATACCGAGGAACTTTCTAACGCAAAAGTTGATTTGGAGACTCTAAAAATAATATCGAGGTTCTATGACGCAAGGGAAAGTAATCACGGAATATTGCAGAAAACTCTTTGACATCGAAGGCAATATTGAACGTGTATATTAATCTGCAGAAGGGAAACAAATGGAAATGACAAATACCTTTGCAACATAGATGATATGTTCGTTTCTGAAAATTAGTTGAAGCTATGCTTTCTGTTTGTTTAGAGAAAATTATATTTTCACTGTAATGTAATTTTCAAGTAATTTCTTTCTTTATTAGATAAAGGAAAACAAATATTAGTCTCGATTGTTTTATGTCCTAGTCGACCAAGGTTTCGCTGTGCTTTGGCCCAAGTTCTTCACGACGAATGGCACGTAAATATTCAAATTGCATGTGACATCATCAACGTTGTTGACGGTCACAGGTTTTTGTCACAGCTCGATGGAACAGGTGTGGACGTCATGTCGTTGACAAGTTGCGGAAAATTCTGACATAAATGAAAAGCTTCCAAAGTTCGATGATTGAATCCGGTTTCTTCATAAACTTAGCTTCTTCAAATAGAAAGCTATGATCGTTTTCGTGGCAGTGGTCACTGATTTATTTAGATCAAAGAAATTGAAATACAGTAAAAATCTCAAAATGACGGTCACTGCTCAAACCGGGAGAAAGGGACCGTTGCTGGAAGGTAGCAGTTGTTCGGAGGTTAGGCTTACGTTAAGGCTGTCTTTGAATAAGTGTAAGAGAAATTCTATCCAACATCTGCAATGTAAATTCTTTTGTACACATTTTCTCGAAGACTATTACTTTGGAGTGTTTGAAATTCTGAGCACAAATAAAAACTACCTATGGCTAATATGTGCCACTTATTATTCTGAAAAAAATTTTATAATTGTTTTTTAAATTCAATTTATCTGACTCGAAAGTATTCCAATTTGGGCGCTAGATGGCGCGTTAAGTTAACTTAGCAGTGTTTTTGTCTGGAAGAAACGAAATCTCTCATTTCTGTCTGATTTTTTGAACTATCTAGGCCAAATAGAAATAACTGAATGGGGCCAAAAGTGAGACTGGAACCTTGTCTTCCATAAATCATCTTTAATCCTACTCCGCCTACCTACTAAGCTCCACCTCAAACTACGTTATTCGTTAAAATGTAACACTGCGTATTTTGTCTTTTCATTGTGGAGCCAACGAGAGACCGTTCTCATTCTGAATATGGCGAGATTTGCAGTGATTCGGTGACGCCAATTTCTGGGACAGTCCCTCAAGACGTAAAAGCCAAGCCCAAGGGGGATTTTTTTGCGCCATCTATTGTAGAAGAGGAACCCTAATACTCGTTCAAAGGCAGCCTTAACATTGCTAGGCCGTTGTTTTTGTGCAAAAGTAGAATGAATAAATAAAGTTTACGCACAATAAAGAAAACGTTGCAGTGCTTTTCCAAAATACTGACTGCCAGATATAATAATTAAATAGATAATTCACGGTGTAGATAATTTTAAGAAGGCAGTTTCTGTCCTCTGGTCTTAAACAGCTCTTAGAAATAGCAAGCTAGGAGATTAAAGGTAGGGTATGCTATAGGAGATTAAAAAAATGTTAGACAGTAAAGCGTAACTGCACGACTAGCAAAACCCAGCGCCCTGAAGCAAAAACAGGGCCACAGGGTCCAAACTAAGAGACATCGCCCAGAACGGGAAAAATTCCAGGCCCGATCAACCAATCCACAATCCCCCGTGGGCGATTAAAACATACATGGGAGCTGCAACTCTCCTCATGTAGAACTAAACTTTAAACTCCTTTCTTTCCACTTAAGCATATTAATGTGCCAGCTGTAATGTAACCTATTATAGCTTTAGCAATAAATATTCTTTGTCCCTGTCTTATCCTTTTGCTGAAGTACCGAAAGAACTACGTAAAATCCAGTGCACAGTGGTTCCGTTAGATCTACTTCGGGACTGACTGGAGTGCCCGTTGCCAGCTGTTAAGAGGTGTTTCGTTGTTCGGAGGTTATCACTAATGTTAATCCTACGGAAACTGTTCAGTACCAACCCAAACTTGCCGTTTTTCGAAGGTGTCCGTTAACGGAGGTTTCACAGTATTACAAGTTGATCATTAGTTATCAGCAAATCTCAAAACCGAAAATCTCTTCTGCGCATGACGGTTACGACACGTGACCTCAGAAACTCTCCCAGAGGCGGATTCAGAAGCATTCCTTACGGTGGAGGCGCAGTTTCGATGGTCTAAAAAAAAAAAAAAAAAAGACTGATGCAAAGTCTTTGATCTTTCTCACACACACACACACACACACACACACAAACTGACAGAGCTGCTGCCCCTCTTTCGCTTTGCACGGAGCTATAAGAAATTTTTCATAAAAAAAAATCGTGCAAATGTTTATACCACAAGGAGGGGAAAAACAACAGAAAAATCAGCACAACTTTCCCGGAGTTCCATTGCCTGCTTTGTGAGGAAATGAGCTCCATGCTTTTTAAATATCAGGTCTGGATAGAACCTTTCAAAATAAATTTGAGCCCTTCTATTCAAACGTCTTAATTTAATAGAAATATTTCTAGCTTGAATCATTCCAAAGCATATCACTGGAATTTTGTTTTTAAATATTCGTTTATTCTTTTTCAATATATTATTCCCTTGTCTTCTGAAAGGAACTTCCATTTATTTCACTTCATCCAGTCATTCCTGCGCCATTCATTGTCTTACAAGCGATTTATCTCGGGTTTGAGGATGTATTACGTTAAACAAAGCACACCCATTGCTTTTTATGATCTGTCGAAATCTCTTTTCCCTTCCGCTTTCTGCTTCTAAAACTCTAGTTTTATTTTATTTTTTTATTTCTGCTTTATCTCTCTCTCTCTCTCTCTCTCACACACAAAAATTTTAATTGCTATGAAAACTTGAAAACTTTTACGAAAATCCGTGCGTTTATTACTATATAATTTCACAAAATTTATACAGTAATTATATACGATCTTGGCCATTGAAAACCAAAAAATCAGTTTTAGTGGGAGGGGGGGGCAACGCCGTAGTTGGCTCTCAGTTGATCCTCTACTGTATCCTGGGTGGGAATCTGACGCTCTGATGTTTAGTAACCATGGGCAAATCGATTCTTTCGATTAAAAATTCATCGATTCTTTTGATAAAAAAATTCATTCTCACAGATTTGTTCGGTGACACCTTCTGTGAACGATTTTTGGAGAAAATGACCCTTGCGGGGCGGATCCGCTTTTATCGTTCGTTGACTTACTCCTTAGTCATCGATTTTCACTTTAAATTTATTTTTTTAATTTCCCGGCATATCCATTAATTTAGTGTTTAGACTTGGTCCCGATCCCCAAACTATCTCATTATACATGTATGCTGTATGCAAATACTCCAAAACCCGAAAAAAAAATCCGAAATTCGAGACTCTTCTGACACCAACACCAAGCAGTTAGGATAAGGAAACCTCAACCTCTATTATGATACTGGTATAATTGGGATCTAAAGAAATCGTCGATATGCGTATATACATATCATCATCATTGTCGTCCATTATCAATCTACTGCTGGATGAAAGTCTTCTCAAGTTTCTTCCACAACTGTCTTGAGCCTATCTTCTCCACGTTACTTCCGCTTGTTTTCGAATTTCAGTCAACCAATTTCCCATGTGACTTTTTCTGTGGGACTTTTTCTGTCCCTTCGAATCCAATCTAAAATTTCGGTTGTCCATCCGTGGTTTGTTCTTTCGGCAACATGTTCAGTCGGCTGTCATTTCAGGGGTTTTACTTTGATCATAATGTCTTTCACTCTTGTCATTTTCCTTATCCACGAGTTCCTCTTATTATGCTTCCTCGTTACACTAAACATTCATCCCTCCATGCTTCTGTACAGCCGCCACATGTCTCTGGGTATTGGACAAGGACGTCGTTGCATCTGTGCGTGCCGCTTTCACGATCCCATAGTCTTCTCTGCTGATATTGTGTCTGAGTCGTCCAGAGCCAGTCCGCCGCGTCTGGGTGTCTTTCTGTGTCCATTGCTCCCAACACGATCGCACCGTACTGTCCGACCGACACAAATAGTGGCTGGTTCGGCGTGCCCGCCACCCTTCCTCTCTCATCCCGACGATACGGCCTCCTTCAAACTCCGTCAGTTGCCCATATTTACGGCGGCTCCTCGGCACGTCTATCGCTCAGGGATCTCACCTGACTCTTACCGTGCACTTTGGCACGAACGTGGAGTCCCGTGCGCAGCGCCTTATAAGCCACATGGATGGCGCTTGCAGCGCCGGTCTTGGACGTACGAGCATGCGGAATCGCACAGTTTTTTTCTTGGTGCGCGGATTTTTATTACAATGACTGTATATATATACACTGGCGTGCAAAAATTAAGGACGAGACTGTTTTTCGAATGTAACGTCGTGCAGAAGTGCTCCACATCGACTCAAATCATACCATAAGATCCCCAAGATGTAAGAATATGGGACATGTGAGCAAAACCGTCAAAACAAGGAATCCAAAGGATACATAGGCACTTTATTGAAAAGGTAGCTTCGAGCACAACTGGACAGAAGACAGAAACGTCCATGTGACAGGCGGCTGCCAAGAAAAATCCAGTCTTTAGTAAGGGATATGATCCCCTCTGACTGCGTTGCAGGATTTACAACGTCTGTTCATGCTGAGGACGAAGTTGTCAAGGAGCTGTTGAGGCATCGCGGCCCATTCCTCTTGTAGCGCCAATCGCAGCTGCGGAATCGTTGCTGGCGGCTGGTGACGTGCTGCCAAGCGTCTCCCGAGAAGGTTCCACACGTGTTCGATTGAATTTAGGTCCGGGTACTTTGCGGGCCAATCCATGCGTTGAATATCTTCACTCTCCAACAGCTCTGCGATAGCCACTGTACGATGAGGTGTAGCGTTGTCGTTCCATGACGAGGAACTCAGGACCCACAGCACCTCTAAACAGACGCACGTGAGGCAGGAGAACCTCGGTACAATAGCGGACACCAGTGACTGAACCTCCTTGGAAGATGTGGAGGTCAGTACGGCTACCAAGCATGATACCGCCCCAAACGAGAACTCCGCCACCTCCAAACCGGTCCCTTTCGATGATGTTGGAGGAGTGATTGCGTGTTCCCTGCTCTCTCTAGACGTGTATACGTCCAGAATCGCTCGTCAGACTAAATCGGCTCTCATCCGTAAAGAGAACTCGACCCCATTGTTGATGTGTCCAGTTCTTGTGTTCCTGGCACCACAGAAACCGCCGTCTCCGATGATCAGGCGTTAATGGCACACACCGTACTGGCCGTCGTGCAAATAAACCACCTTTGTGTAGCCTCCTGGCCACGGTAGAACGCGATAATGGACGCCCAGTTGTCTGTTGCATGTGCTTTGCGATTTCTCCCGCTGTCTGCCGTCTGTCTCTTCTCACCTGTAAGACAAAATACCGGTCGTGCGCCACCGTGGTTGCTCGTGGACGACCACTGCTAAACTTTTGGACAGCTGTTCCTGTCGTTTGAAATGCTGTCCAAGCTCGTGAAACAATGCTGTGAGCGATCCCGAACTCCTCGGCCACACTAGTCACACTTCGACCTTCTTCCAACTTCCCAATGACGCGACCTCGGGTAAAGTCATCCAGAAGTCGTCTACTGGATTGCTTGTTGGCCATATCACACGGTGGCAGCAACTCGATATCGTTCAAACCGATGTACACCGTGCAATAGCTTTCACCGAATTGCTGAGCGTCCACCGCCCGTGTGCTTTATACCCTTCCGGCACCCCCCGTGTCATGCTGCAAATATGCGCGTGCCCTACCGTACCGGACCCTAGTCTATCTTCTGAGTGGTCTTTCGGTCCGTTCTGCCTGCTCGTTCCGCTGTTATGCTAATTTCTCCTCTTCGTCCTTAATTTTTGCACACCAGTGTATTATATATCGACGATTCTTGGGGAAGCTGAAACAAAGCACAGAAAAAGACATTAATCAAGACTAAAGTTTGTTTTTAGTAATCTTATATTTCTCACAATGCCTACAATTTGTAACATCCCTAATCTGTTGGTTTATCTGGATTTGATGGCGTGAGGACAATGTTTCGCGAATCAGCGCCGCAACGTAAAACTAGCCTACTCGTTCGAATTGTGGAGAGATGTCAACTCGGAAAACTACGAGTAGTACATACGTCGTTCGATTAAATACAATTTCACTGGCATATTGGTTTGTATAAAGATGTGGAGTTCCGATTATGAGCTCTTGACGTAGTTCCGAATATAATTGCGCTTTATCTACATATAAGGCCTGCACATACCATCCATCACGGGGCAAAAAAAAAAACGAGCTAAAAACATAACATGAAAAAGAAATATTTGCAGCGACTGTTTTTTTAATAGAATATACAGTATTTAAAATACAAAACAAAGATCAATACATGAGGCGCGGAACATATATTTCCGGCTTAGCAAAAGAAGAGCTGAAGACATTTTCGCGCACAGATGGTTTTACTATTTGTTCCTGAATGTTAAATTATAATGTTTCTGAATGATTACTTCCATTCTGTTGATTAAATTTCTTTGATTCCTGAAATGGGATCTGAATGCTGCATTCGGCATCTACGTGGAACCAGAAATTTCAGGAGCCTGTCGGCCAAAATTTCCGACATAGAAGTATGGATTAGATCCTCGTTGCTTTTGCTGCCATTAATTAATGATCATTAAAAGTAGGTGAAAAATTACCAAATTACATATATGTCTAAATATATATTCTTTTTCTTTCTAGAGGTTCAATGGTCATCTTGAGCATCTCATTCGGCAATCGCACGCCCCTAATTTAGAGCCGCAGTCTCGGTGACACAATGAGCAAAGCGCTAGTTTGTGTCCTTTCGTCCAAGATGGGTCCAGGTTCGAATCCCGAAGGCATGGATGTTGTGTTTCTCTTACGAATCTCTTCCTTCCCTGGAACCTGAAAGGGAGAGATCCGTAACACGAACACAACATCCATGCCTAGAGGTCTGCACGGGCCCGGGCCGGGCCTTTGCTCATTTCTGAGTTGGGAAAACGGGCCGGGCCGGGCCAAGCCTTCAATATTTAATGAAAAACAGACACGGGCGAGCAGGGTTGCAGGGTTTTTTTTTATAAGCAAAACAATTGCGGTGCGATGCCTTTCACGTTTGGAAAACTCGCAACCTTCAGCAGCAGGATAAGATTGAATAATTTCCGCTGATGGAAAAAATAGAAGTTTTACGACATCCTTCCCTGCTACAAAACAATTGGAGTGGGTCAGCTCCCTTAGTTTTTCAATGTGAATGTGGTCCCTTCTCTCTCTTTCCCTAACTTCCACCCTCCTCTCATGCTTCCGGGCAGGCTATTAACTGCACCATTTCTAAACCAACCCACCCACTCGTAGACCAAGTTTGTCGCAGACGATCTTTTTATTGTTCTGGTCGGCGGCACTTTGTTCTCTAGGTGTGTGAAAAAGCTTTTAAGTTGTCTTAAATGGCAAGGGAGAAATGGTCTGAGAGAACCTTATTTCTGTGTATAAATCTGTGCCGTATTTTCCCCATTTGTACTATCGGGCAGCCGTTTTCAAAACTCCTGTGACACTGATTAGTTGGGCAGTCTGTCGTTGTTTTCCCTTAGCATATGCTCAGTTCAGTGTTGCTGATAAATACTCTCCCATACTTATTATGCATTTTAAGAAAGCAAAAGATTTTCGCGAAAAACTCGCTTCCGGAGAATATGTGCTTGTAGACAATGTAAAGGGAAAGCGATATTTGGAAATATTTAAAATTACTCTCCCGTTCTGAAACTGGTTGGCCGGTAAACGTTGTGCAGTACACTAAATGCAAAAACGTTTTGAGTTACGATAGCACGAAGTCTGGAACATCGCATCTTAAGCGGCACGAATGTGCTGCTCCCCATACACCCACGAGAGACATATTGTGCTCCAGTGATATGATATGCCAGTAGAGATAAGTGCAGTTTATAAAGCCATAAAATCTTTTCCAGTAAAACGATCGGAATCATAATTCTGGGTATTTCGTAATTTTCGAATCCCCCCTCCTATCCCCAAGGATATTTCCGGGTCCGGCCGTAGGTAATGATAATTTGAAAACCCAGAAAATTTGAATAGCGTGGAAATTGTCCTTTTCATGCAATATTTTTTAGTGTACAAGCCCCCCTCCTCGGACGTCACGTAGCTTATACAGAGTCTCAGAAATATTCTGAATTAACGTTTATTGTAATAGAGTACGTATAGCAATTTAGAAAACAAAAAAGCTTCAGGAGTCGAATGACCAAGTGCACCAGGTGTCAAATTCGTGTTTTGGTAATTGTTGAAATTTTACGGGCCGGGCTTTCCAAATTAAGGCTCGTGCTCTATCCATGCCTAGCGTGGCCCTAAATTAAGGACGGGATTTCAGGACCGTAAATTAGGGACGGGCTAATTTTATGACCGTAAATTAGGGACGGGCAAATTTCAGGACCCAAAATTAGGGACGGGTTAATTTCAGGACCCTAAATTAGGGACGAGCTGATATCCTGACCGTAAATTAGGGACGGGATAATTTCATGACCCTAAATTAGGGACGGGCTAATTGCATGTCCCTAAATTAGAGACGGGCTAATTCAGGGCCTTAAATTACGGACGAGATACTGCGTATAGCGCATTGAATTGCTAACGGTGGTCGTTAAAATCTGAAGAAAAACAAAAAATATAGAGACGCTGGCTCCAGGGAAGGGAAAGAAGCAGTGCTGTAAAGCAAGTATACGATCCATGCCTCACTCAGGATTTGAACCCGGATCCATCTTCGACGAATGATGATTTGAAGCCAGCCTTTCATACCACTCGTATACTTAGGTAGCAAATTATACATCGAAGACACAAAACATTATGACCAGAGCGTCTTCATGCAAATCGAAGCAACTGCCGGCAAACGGCGACGCTTGTGAAGGTCATGAAATGATATAAATACCACAGGACACTGAGCTCTGTTAATCAGTGCTTTTCTTGTCTTCAGATGGGAAAGACAGCGGACTTTAAGCGAGTTTGATAAAGGTCAAATGGTAATGGCCAGTCAACTGGGTCCGAGCATTTCCGAGACGGCAAGGCTTGTTCGGTGCATCGATCTCGAGAATGTCCCAAATAAAAACGGATATGGCGAAATTCCTCGAATACACGAGAGAATCTCATGCCTGAAGATTACAGCAAAATCTTCGTGCCGTTTTAACTTCCGTTTTCGGAAATCGTTTCCTACTTGCCTACAGTTTCATGCTGAAATACAAACATTCAAGCAATAAAATTATACTTAACAACAGTACTGGACAGAGGCAGCAACACCAGAAAAAAAAGGAATTACGATTATGAGAAAAATCTTCGTTCCGTTTAATTTCCGTTTTCGAAAGTTTTCGAAGACAAAATACCGTCCCCAGATAGGAAGCGACCCCTCTCTCTCTCCGTATTAATCCCCCCAAAAAAATTTTCATTTTTGCATCAATCTTGAGAATGACCCAAATAACGACAAAAAAAAAAAAAAAAAAAAAAGCAGAATTCTGCGAATCCGCGGAAGAATTTCATTTCACCCATTATTTGCCAAAGTCCAATGCAATGCAAAAAAAAAAAAAAAATTGTCCTACATACAGGTGCTCAATAGAATATTTGGTTCTTGGTGCAAAAATACACTGAAGAGACAAAATATTCTGGCCAGCACGTCTTTATGCAGGTAAACAATGACATCAGTGAAGGCTATGCAACTATGTAAATAACACCTGATACTGAGCTCTGTTAATCAGTGTTATTCATGTTCTTCAGATAGGAAAGACGCGGACATAAGCGAGTTTGATGAAGGCCAAAATTGTAATGGCCAGTCAAGTGGGTCTCAGCATTGCCGAGACGGTGGGGTGCTCATGATCAGCTGTGGTTATTACCTTCAAAAAGTGGTCCGAGGAGGGGTAAACTACGAAATGACGGCAATGGGTGTGCCAACCACGTTTTCACCGATGCTCTAGGTGAGTATGAATGAGTCTATCCCGTATGGTAACAGCCAACAGAAAGAGCACTGTGGCGCAACTTGCCAGTAATTTGAAAGCTATTGATGGATTAATGTGACACAACACACAGTACATCGAACCGTGCTGGAAATGGGGATGTGTAGTAGCAGGCCTCTCCGAGTGCCCACGCTAACCTCGATTCACCGTCGAAAGCGTATAGAATGGGCACGCAAGCATCAAAATTGATCCTTAAAGGATTGAAAGAAGGTCGTCTGGTCCAATGAATTTCGCTTCGTGTTGCACCACGTGGACTGCCGGGTACGTGTGCATCGTTTACACGGAGAAGTGTTGGCACCCGGATGCACCGTGGAACGAAAAGGAGTCGGTGGATGAAGAGTGATGCTTTCAGGAATGTTCTGCTGGGAAACCATGGGACCAGTCATTCATGTGCAGGAAACTAGAATTTCGGTCACCTATCTAAACATCACTGTAGACCAGGTACATCTTTTCATGGCAACAGAATTCTCCTCTAGCAGTGCTTTCTTTCACCAGATAATGCACCATGTCACACTGCCCCGATCGATCGAGAATGGTTTGCGAAACATGAAGAAGACTTCCAGATATTGTCCTGGCCACCAACTTTCCCAGATATCAATCCAATCGAGCATCTGTAGTTTGTGTTGGAACAGCAAATCCAATCTCCTGCGTCTCAACCACGTAACTTACAAGAGTTAAAGGATCTGCTTGTAGCATGTATGTACAAGATACTGTGACGTATATTCTAAATTAACTTTCATTTTTAGTTTCTTTCACTATGTAAATTTGAGTTTGTTCTGCTTATACTCTAAACTTAATGTGACATCTTTTTCCTCAAACGAATACTGATGGCAATACACTTTGAGGTCTGAGTGAACGTGACGCATGAATTGAATGTATGAGGTAAGAACGATAGATAAAACCAACGATACAATAGTTGTTCGTGTGTGGTGGATATGTGGTGTGTGGCTATGTGAATTACGTTATACCTGAAAGTGCAATATCTATGCTGTTGATATAATGGTGGAGTAAAGAATCAATTACAGTAAGTTGACTTCTGTCTTATGTTTCGTCTGGCCGTAAAGGTTTAATCAAGGAAGTGTTCCATCGTATTCTTACCTAATGATTTAGACATAACGTAAGAACGACAATATTTCAGCACGAAAAGAAATTAAGTAATAATACCACAAGACACCTTTAGAAATCTTGTAGAGTTAAAGGACCTGCTGGTAGCATGTCGGTACAAGATACCACAAGACACCTTTAGAAATCTTGTAGAGTTAAAGGATCTGCTGGTAGCAGTTTGGTACAAGATACCACAAGTCCCTTTAGAAATATTGTAGAGTTAAAGGATCTGCTGGTAGCATGTTGGTACAAGATACCACAAGACACCTTTAGAAATATTGTAGAGTTAAAGAATCTGCTGGTAGCATGTTGGGACAAGATACCACAAGACACCTTTAGAAATCTTGTAGAGTTAAAGGATCTGTTGGTAGCATGTTGGTACAAGATGCCACAAGTCCCTTTAGAAATCCTGTAGAGTTAAAGGATCTGCTGGTAGCAGGTTGGTACCAGATACCACAACACACCTTTAGAAATATTGTAGAGTTAAAGGATCTGCTGGTAGCATGTTGGGACAAGATACCACAAGACACCTTTAGAAATCTTGTAGAGTTAAAGGATCTGTTAGTAGCACGTTGGTACAAGATACCACAAGTCCCTTTAGAAATCCTGTAGAGTTAAAGGATTTGCTGGTAGCAGGTTGGTACAAGATACCACAACACCCCTTTAGAAATATTGTAGAGTTAAAGGATCTGCTGGTAGCATGTTGGGACAAGATACCACAAGACACCTTTAGAAATCTTGTAGAGTTAAAGGATCTGCTGGTAGCATGTTGGTACAAGATACCACAAGACACCTTTAAAAATCTTGTAGGGTTAAAGGATCTGCTGGTAGCATGTTGGTACAAGATACCAGAAGTCCCTTTAGAAATCTTGTAGAGTTAAAGGATCTGCTGGTAGCAGGTTGGTACAAGATACCACAAGACACCTTTAGAAATCTTGTAGGGTTAAAGGATCTGCTGGTAGCATGTTGGTACAAGATACCACAAGTCCCTTCAGAAATCTTGTAGAGTTAAAGGATCTGCTGGTAGCAGGTTGGTACAAGATACCACAAGACACCTTTGGAAATCTTGTAGAGTTAAAGGATCTGCTGGTAGCATGTTGGTACAAGATACCACAAGTCCCTTTAGAAATATTGTAGAGTTAAAGGATCTGCTGGTAGCAGGTTGGTACAAGATACCACAAGACACCTTTGGAAATCTTGTAGAGTTAAAGGATCTGCTGGTAGCATGTTGGTACAAGATACCACAAGTCCCTTTAGAAATATTGTAGAGTTAAAGGATCTGCTGGTAGGATGTTGGTACAAGATACCACAAGACACCTTTAGAAATCTTGTAGAGTTAAAGGATCTGCTGGTAGCATGTTGGTACAAGATACCACAAGTCCCTTTAGAAATATTGTAGAGTTAAAGGATCTGCTGGTAGCATGTTGGTACAAGATACCACAAGACACCTTTAGAAATCGTGTAGAGTTAAAGGATCTGCTGGTAGCATGTTGGTACAAGATACCACAAGTCCCTTTAGAAATATTGTAGAGTTAAAGGATCTGCTGGTAGCATGTTGGTACAAGATACCACAAGACACCTTTAGAAATCGTGTAGAGTTAAAGGATCTTCTGGTAGCATGTTGGGACAAGATATTACAAGACACCTTTAGAAATCTTGTAGAGTTAAAGGATCTGCTGGTAGCATGTTGGTACAAGATACCACAAGTCCCTTTAGAAATATTGTAGAGTTAAAGGATCTGCTGGTAGCATGTTGGTACAAGATACCACAAGACACCTTTAGAAATCGTGTAGAGTTAAAGGATCTGCTGGTAGCATGTTGGTACAAGATACCACAAGTCCCTTTAGAAATATTGTAGAGTTAAAGGATCTGCTGGTAGCATGTTGGTACAAGATACCACAAGACACCTTTAGAAATCGTGTAGAGTTAAAGGATCTTCTGGTAGCATGTTGGGACAAGATATTACAAGACACCTTTAGAAATCTTGTAGAGTTAAAGGATCTGCTGTTAGCATGTTGGTACAAGATACCACAAGTCCCTTTAGAAATATTGTAGAGTTAAAGGATCTGCTGGTAGCATGTTGGTACAAGATACCACAAGACACCTTTAGAAATCGTGTAGAGTTAAAGGATCTGCTGGTAGCATGTTGGTACAAGATACCACAAGTCCCTTTAGAAATATTGTAGAGTTAAAGGATCTGCTGGTAGCATGTTGGTACAAGATACCACAAGACACCTTTAGAAATCGTGTAGAGTTAAAGGATCTTCTGGTAGCATGTTGGGACAAGATATTACAAGACACCTTTAGAAATCTTGTAGAGTTAAAGGATCTGCTGGTAGCATATTGGTACAAGATACCACAAGGCACCTTCAGAAATCTTGTAGCGTTGATGCTTTGCCGGGTAAGGGCTGTTTTGTCGACACGTGGAGGAAAGACATCATATTAGACAGCTGGTCACAATGTTTCGGCTCTACAATGTATATTATATATTTTAAAGAAAGGAATTTTTCAACTGATATCTATTTGTACTATGTTTAAATTACATAGTTCTGCTGAACCACCTTATTAGAAAACACACACACAAAATCTTTTAAGCTAATTGCAACAATTACTCGTAGAATGAAAAAATATTACTCAATTATTATTCTACAATTCTTTCGTGTACAAGAAGCCATTTTGTTGTCGTATAAAAAGAATCCATGTTGTAGCAGCATCTAAATTATTTATTATACTAACAAATACTTCTCATGAAATGTAGAGGAGGACCTAGTTCCTTTTCCCCGTGACTGTGGGTATAGGCAGGCAAGGGACGGATTGGCCCACCTTCTACATTTCATGGTAGACGACTAGAGATTTAGTCCACTTTCTCGTATTCTTTTTGTCTGGATGTTTTGGAACAAACGAATAATTCTTTTGGTAAATATGAATAATAATCAGAAAAATATGCAAAGCAAACTGAATTTGCTTGTACCACTTACAGGTCATCCATGTAACACTTCACAGAAAACTAGAAATTTTCAATCGTTCTGGAGCGGGAATCGAACCCCGCATCTCCCAATTACCAGTCGACTATGCTAACCATTACACCACCCAGGACAGTGAAGTTCTAAGCAACTGAGACATAGGAATCTGGAAGTCCTCAGATTTTCACTAGTCGAAGCATCCCAGCTTCCTCATAGAGCATTGATCCAATTCCCATTCGGACGGATGTAGGTCGGAGGTCACCATTACCACAGATAAATCAATGAAGGAAGAAATATTCCTCATAATACATGGAAAATCGACAGAAAATTCAGTTTTCTGAGAAGTGTTATATGTGTGACCAGTAAGTGGTACAAGCAAATTCAGTTTGCTTTGAATATTCTGTTGATTTTCCATGTATTATGAAGAATATTTTTTCTTTCATTGATTTATGAATAATAATCGTTAACTTCATTTGAGCTTTATATCTGTCTGAAAAGTCATTTCCTTAAACAAAAGCGTTTCCTGCTATTTATATATTGGGAGTTTGCTCAAAAGACTAGTTACAGCTTGACTTGGAACCAAAGTCATTGGCATGCCCTACACTCCGTTTGTAATTTTGAAGGATACAGTAGTACCAGATGATCCATCATCCCACTTTATTCCCAGACTGATACAGAGCTCAAATCAATTATTCAGCAGAGATGTTCCGAAATACATGTTCCACAACATTTTAATATAAAAGGAAATAACGATTTACCATTACCGGTTCATGGATTAGATCATGAGTCAAAATAATGAGTAGACTTTAAAAAGTCATCTGCTCGAGGAGGAGTCACTGATCCCCCGTAGTAGAAGATCAGTGACCAAAATATTGGGTTGGTGCGAATGAAATGTCCGACAAAGAATCAGCACACGTGGACGGCGAGAACGGAAAAGTAGGACAACTCACCTAGGCAAAATTATCCCCCTCGACATCAACGTATAGTTGCCATCTGTCCGGCAAAACCGTGATCCCGGAACGCAAAAAGTCTTGTGGCTGGGACCCGAAGAAGTCATCAACTGCACGTTGAACATCGTTGTCTGTCGTGAACTGTTTCCCTGACAGGAAGTGATCCAGGCGACGAAACAGATGATAGTCTGTCAGAGACAAGTCCAGGCAATATGCAGGATGAGGCAGTGCTTTATAGCCCCAAGGAACTTAGCCTGTTGTGCGATATGAGGGCGAGCGTTGTCCTGGAACACCATGTCTGTTAGGCCAAAGCCGGTTGTTTCTACAGCAATCTCCGGTGCATCTGGTGTAATTCCGCACAATAACGTATAGTAACAGACACCATGAGACCCCACTATGGTAACAGACACCATGAGACCAGACATGGTGTTAACAGACACCATGAGACCAGACATGGTGGTAACAGAAACCATGTCTGTTAGGCCAAAGCTGGTTGTTTCTACAGCAATCTCCGGTGCATCTGGTGTAATTCCGCATAATAACGTACAGTAACAGACACTATGAGACCCCACTATGGTAACAGACACCATGAGACCAGACATGGTGGTAACAGACACCATGTCTGTTAGGCCAAAGCCGGTTGTTTCTACAGCAATCTCCGGTGCATCTGGTGTAATTCCCCACAATAACGTTCTGCAGTGATGCTTTGGCCTCTTGCCGATAAACTCCAAAGAATTATCCCGGCTGTGGACCACCAGACAAGGAGCATCATCATCTTGGTGTGTAGGGGTGGCTTAGGATGCCCTCCAGCACGCTGTATCTTGCTTAACCATTGTGCAGATCGTTTCCGATTATCATAAAGGACCCACTTTTCGTCTCAGGTGAGGATTCGATGCAGCAGAGGTTCCTGTTTATTCCCGGAAAGCAGGGACGTGCGGACTTCCAAACGCCTAGTCTTGTTGGCAGTTTTCAAATCATGCGGCAGCCACATGTACAGCTTTTTGACCTTACCCATCGCAGCTAGATGCCGAACAACTGTTGTGTGGTGGACACCTACCTCTGCCGCTATCCCACGACATGTTTTTCGGGGGTCCACTTCAACCACACGTAACAGAGCATCGTCAGAAACAGCAACAGGTCCGTTTCTCCACTTCAAAACTTCACAAACCATCGCCGACTGGTTCGTTCGTCGGCTGTATTATCCCCAAACGCTTTGTTAATGTTTCGAGTGGCAATTCCTGCAGAACGGCGTAGTTTAAATTCATAAAGGAAGATGACCCCCAAATCCGGCGCTTACATGTTTCCTTTGCAAGCCACGTTACCTCCAAACAAACCACGCCTGAACCTTGTTCTTCACACACGTGTTAGCTATGTATAGTAACTCTGTGACGTAATACCCGCACCACATGATGGGTGGTTCCATTCCGCTGTGGTGGAGGCCTGTCTCCACTGCTAGTTCGCGCCGGACATTTCATTCGCACCAACCCAACACATTTGAAAAATCTTAATTGCATACCAAAATTGCTATGTGCACATTTCAAAAAATTGCGTACGAAAAATTGCTATGTGCACATTTCAAAGAAATAATTGCGTACCAAAATTGCTATGTGCACATTTCAAAGAAATAATTGCGTACCAAAATTGCTATGTGCACATTTCAAAAACTTAATGGGTTACCAAAATTCCTATGTGCGCATTTCAAAAAATTAATTGCGTACGAAATTGCTATGTGCACATTCTTCCAGAGTGATTTTCATGGTAAATTAGATGGAAACGATATCTTCAAGAGATTCGTCATCTTTTTTTTTTTCTTTTATATTTTGTCAAAACCAGTTTTCAAAGTTAAATAATTATCTGGCACAGCACCCGGTTTTGAATGTCGGATTTTTTATATTATTTCACCATTGAAATGTTAATAAAAAATTTTCACGGCTGAATTTGTTTTGCAGTGCATATTTCAACAGTTCACCTTCATCTAGGATCCAACAAAATTTTTTTTTCACGAAGGAATTTACACTGCTGGCCACCCAAAATGCAACACCAAGAAGGAAGCATCCGATTGACCTGAAATTCGCAGCATGCGTCGCCCGCGAGAGGACATGCAAACGATTAGCACTGCAGGGCATATGCAAATCATGTGCGCCCGGCACGCCACCGAGAAGCACTATAAGAAGGGTGCACAGAAGGCGAGGTGTAAGTAGTGGAAGTGTGTTGTGCTGTCGGACCTGTGCGTGGGAAGCTTCCCAATGCCTCGTCGCAGAATACGGCAGTCATTCCAGCATGTTTCGGAGTTCGACAGAGGGCGAATAGTGGCTTATCGCGACAGCGGTTTATCGTACTGAGACATCGGCGCCCGTGTGGGACGACATCCAGCCACAGTGAGGCGAGTATGGATTCGATGGGTGCAGGAGAGACCGACGGACCGACGTGAGCGATTGCCACAGCCGCGGCACACCACCGAACGAGAGGACCGGCATGTTGTGCGGCGGGCACTGACGGCTCGCAACGCCACATCACGAACGTTAGCGAAGGAATTAGGGTGTGTTGCGTAACAACCTGTGTCAGCACGTACCGTTCGACGTTGTCTGCAGGAGCGGGGACTTATCGCACGGCGCCCAATGCTGCAATTACCATTGACGTTACACCACCGGCGAGTGCGGCGGCAGTGGGCTGTTGAACGCCGCACCTGGACTACGGAATGGCACGACATTGTCTTCTCCGACGAATCCCGCTTCTGCCTGCAACACCACGATGGTCGGATCCGCGTGAGACGGCACCGCGGCGAGAGACTGTATGACGCCTGAATTATGCCTCGCCATACCGGTCCGTCGCCTGGCGTTATGCTTTGGGTCGCAATTGGATATGACACCCGCACCCCTCTGGTACGCATCGCCGGTACACTCAACACCCGCCACTACATCTCCGACGTATTGAAGTCTGTAGTCCTCCCTTACCTGCAGGACCTGCAGCGGCCACGTTTCAACAGGACAATGCGCGCCCGCACGTGGCACGCATCGTGAAACAATTATTCACTGCCCTCCAGGTGTCACTGCTGCCGTGGTCCGCCTGTTCTCCCCATAGGTCGCCCATCGAACACGTCTGGTCGCTGATCGGCAACCGAGTGGCCCGGCAAGCACCACCCGCGGCTACGCCTGATGAACTACGGCAACGTGTGGAAGCAGCCTGGACAGACATACCCCAAGCCCACATCCAAAGCCTCTTTCGTTCGATGCCGCGGCGTGTAGCGGAATTATTGCCAGCCATGGGGCCCACACGAACTATTGATGTCTGTGTGTTCCGCAAGTCGCACGGGCCTGTAAGCTCAATCGTTTCATCTTTGTATCTGTTGTAATGTGTCCAGTAAATCTGGCTTGCTATCTCGTGTCCTTCTTGGTGTTGCATTTTGGGTGGCCAGCAGTGCAGATTTATAGGAAATCGCCATCTCCTAAATAAAAAAATAAAAAAAATACATCGTAGGATTCGCCAATTTGCAATCTCAACTCTGCAGAGAGACGGGGTTTGGAATAAATTTATTGGATATTCGATTATATCCCTAATGTGACCTCTATCTTGAAAAACGCCAGCAGAAATCACAATCTCGTTTTCGTATCAAGACACAAAAAAGGGGATAAGCTGTGTCCAAGACACACCCGCAGGATTTATTTACTTGGATACGTGTTTGACAGTAAGGGGTTTTAGGTAGAAGTCGGTTGATAAATGAAAGAGGAATGCAGTTAGACTATAATTTTATTTATTAAAGGGCGATGATATGAGGAGTAACAAACAAATGACATACAATTCACACATCTATGTTTCGTACAAGTATTGCATAAGGTAGTTGGTTGAGAATTTCTATAAGTCAAGCGGAAATTGTCTTTCATGAACTTGAGTAATTTGGTGTTTTGTTGCACAACAATGTGAAAGTCTCCAGTGAGAATGATAGGCACTTGGGTGTCCGGTACCATACTTGTTATGTTTTCGTGATGTTTTCAGAGTAATCGCTTTAGCATCCGGAACATTAAGACATCTAGTGATGTTTGCGAAACGTTGGGATAAATGTAAACCGAACCAAGTATGAAGCGAGTTTGAGCAGACTCTGTCATATCAACAAGACACATTTCACCCACATAGTCATCTTCAATTCTCAATCTGTCGTTGACTGAGACATTTACGGGTTGGCAATCTGTTAGACTATTGATGTTTCTGCAAATGGCAACTCCCCCGCAGTTCGTTTTGTGGGCGAAGTAGTACGTTTGGAAGTGGATGGTTTGTGTTGGGCTATTGCCCTATTTCTTTTCGCCTTCAATTCGAAACCGGGCAAATGTATGGGACTAGAATCGTCCACCCAAGTTTCAGTCACGACCAAGTAGTCCATTGCTTCACATGTACTAGCTGTAGAAGTGCTTGGTTGTGGCTCCACTGCGGCTTTCCTCTTCTTCTTCTGTCTATAAGCCCTACATCGTTCTGTATTAGTCCTTTTGGGCTTATTCGATTCCTGTTGAGTTCTTCTTTCTTCCGATATACGTTTGTAGTATTTTGAGTCGAACTTTTGCTTCAAATATTTAGACGTTTTGATTTTCTCATAGATATTGTTTCGTTTATCACTTAAAACTTATAAAGTACTTATTAAATGTTTATGAATTATTGGTTTTTAGATAGATCTTATCTGGACGAATCGTTTGAGACCAATATCACGATCCTACCTCTAGGCAATCTCGAGTTATTCTGACTTCAAGGTGCTTGACTCAACGTATTCAACCCCAAAATGGTTGACGCCTTCCCTCTCCCCGCGCGTGCGCATGACTTTGAAGTTGATATTTTTAGAATAATTGGTTACTACTCATTTCATTCCAGTTATTAGTTTTAGCTATTTGTTATAATTTTGAAATTATAAGCGTTTGTTCAATCGTAAGAAATTACGTCAGTCAAGTTTCCCTAGAGGGTATCCCATGAATGATACCGATTTTAAAGACGTTTCCGGTTCAAAATATTAATGACCATGATTAAAAAAGATCGGGACTTGGCACCCATGATCAATAGGCACGGTGTGTTCCGAATACCATTGAAGACCTTGGACCCAAACTGAAGCCGAGCAAATCTACTTCGGATCCACTCTTCGGACACTGGGTAACAGATTACCCGAACATAAATGCGACGTCAAAAATCATTCAGCTTCCACATAACTTTCCAGACTTTCGAATCCGGGGGACTGATTATCCCCTTTGGAACGAAGCTACCGATCAAGCAAGTGCAGCTGTAAAGAGTTCAACCTTACTAACCGAAAGTTCATATATTTACAGCAATGACAAATCCAGCTGTAATGATGAACTACCTAAATGTATTCCACTACCATGGAAACCTGTATTTGGGGGTTCTGAGGGGGAAGGTGAAGTACTTTTCACCTACACAAACATGATTTAGCTTATGATGAATTGTTGAACTAGGTCATATCGTCTCTCTGATACGATGCGCGCGACCCAACGCTTACGTCACTAACATTCACCACCTGCCTCTTTATTTAAGGCATGCTTTAGTATTCCTACCTGAAGATGAACCAGTTGCTGGTTCGAAAGATCTCTTATAGATATTTTGACAAGAGTTTTTAATAAATTAAAGTTTTTAACTAGAATAGGTTTTATTACCGTTTTTTAGTTATTCATCGTGCAGTGACGGCGATATTTATTCAGTGATGTGACTAGGACAAGCCGCCAACGGTAACCGATAACTTGGGTGCAGCTGGCAAATTTTGAGCGAAGCTATTGCGAAATCTAAGCTCATTAAGGAGTCTATTATAACAAATTCTAAAAAACGAACACCTAAAATTTATGGACTCCCAGAACAAAAGTACGAAGCATTCTAAAAACGAAATGCCTAAAATTGATTATGAACAATTTTCCTTCACGCTGACTGTCATCAGATTGCATGTACACAAAGCGGAAAGACACACTCAGATTGGGAGCCACGTGTTTTTATTTTGTATCGCGAAAGACAGACACACACATACACAAACTTCCTTTAATATTATAGATGTGTTGAACTAACAGACGGAGTCTTTCCATTCCTTCGTTTTTTAAATCAAACAATTTTAATTTTTTTTTTAAATTAATGTTAGTGAGCCTACTTTCATGAAACGGTTCAAGTAAAAAGCCATCTAGTTTTAATTGAAATTCCTCAATGACACAGAATTTCGGGAATCAGAAAGCGTCAAAACCTGACCATGGACGATGTCCAATCGCATGCCAAAAATCACGGTGATCGGATACATCATGTCGTAGCTATGCCCGGCCCGAGTCTCGTATAGAGAGCGGATTTTTCAATTATTATTAAAACTGGTCAGTTTTTTATTGGTCATTATTTTTATATGATACGACCCCAAGTACCATGATACCAACCCCATGTCACTCGCCATGTCCTTCCCTTTCTCTGTGGCAAGTGTCACCGCAATCGGCTGAAGAACTTTGGAGGAGATAGGTAACAAACGATCCCTTCTCAAAACCCTGACAACCCCCCAAAAGTGCTGGACGATTATTCCTCAATGACACGGAATTTCGGTAATTGGAAGGCGTCAAAACCTGACCATGGACGATGTCCAATAGCATGCTAAAACTCACGGGGATCGGATGTGTCATCTCGTACCTATGCCTGAACAACTAATTGTCTCGAGTCTCGTAAAGAGAGCTCCGATCGGCCTTCGGCCTCGCTTCGCTCAATTAACACGACGTCTTTCACCAGAAAAACTCCAGTTCCTGATTTGGTGTCATTGTCTCCACGGAAGCGAGAGCGCAAGCGCCGTAAGACGAACGTGTCTCCCATACCTAATCCGGGACTTAAACCCATTCAAGCTTGGTCGACTGGCTGAAAACAAGCTCCTCTTGCCACTCGACCACCGAAGCAGGCTGTAGCAGTCTAATAACTAATTCAAATACACGTAGCATTTAAAGTTAGAGTTTTCATTTTAAGCATCAGTTCCGCTGCAGTGTGTCTTGTGATCTATGTTTGTCTTGAATTTAACGACACTGCGATATGAAGTCATAAACGTCACCTATTTGAGTATAACGTCATCGCGGTCATTGGAATTACGTATAATAGAATTCTACTGTATGCAAAAAAAAACTAGAAAATATATGAAAAAGAGTGACATGGAGTGACATCTATGCAATACAAAATGAATATTTTCATCCGTATTTAAGATCTCATATACGCTGACAGAATAAGGCAGTGGCATAATACTGACTGATGGAACTCGCATGTCAAAGATGAATTTATAATAATGAAATTACCGTGTACGCCTGTCAATCGCTTGTAGAAGAAGCTATTGGACTTACGTTTGAGCCGCCCCGGTGGCGCAGTGGTCTAAGCGATGGCCTCTGATCATTCGTCCGAGCGGGGTCCGGGTTCGAATCCCGGTGAGGCATGGATGTTGTGTGTCTTACGGCACTGGCTCTCTCCCTTCCCTGGAACCAGTGACCCTAAATTAGGGACGGGTGACTGCTTATAGCCCATTGAGTTGCTCATGGTGGTCGTTAAACCTCCAAAAAAAAAAAAAAAAAAAAAAAAAAACCTACGTTTGAAATTCGGCTAAAATCTGCACATGAGGGTGTGGACATAGGAGCTCTTTTTTGAAGTTCGAATTTCAAAATTTTAATTATTTTAATACCTTTTTAAAGCTTTCAACAATTATTGAGAAAATCATCGTTGAAATTTTTTCTCGCGGGATTTTGTGACATAAGCTCAAGCAACAACAGTTCATTTCAACCTTGAGCAACAATATTTCATCACACTCTGCATATACGCAATAACATTTCATTACACTGTGCATATACGCAAAAAACTATTTCATTGCACTCTCGTGCAAACTGGGAGAACCTCACGCCAAATATGGTAGAAGCAACAACATTAATTGCTTGTGCCAAAATATTTGGGCTGCGCTTCCAAACTTCGTGTATTCTTCCGCCACGGTTGACGACGGATTTTGTTTACATTTTGGACCGCGGCTCCGCGTGTGTTTACCACACATTATAAATAATTCCAAACTATTTCTACAAGAAGATTTTGATTTGGTACCTTTAATCATTATTTCGAATTTGATATAACGCCAGAGATTTACAATTTCAAATTTTATTGTGCTTTTTACATTGAGAATAAGTGTCATTCCGCCGCAGTTGCCGGCGGACTTGTTTAGGTTTCAGACAGAGGCTTATTACGCGCTATAAATAGTTCCACTATTAAAAAAAATTGTAACGTGATTCTTTTAGAAAAGAAATAAATTTCGATGAAACGCAAATAGAATTCGTGAAATGGAATAGGAGAAAAATGTGAATTTTCTCGCATTTCGTTTTTCAGAGCTTAACATTGCTGTTATTTTTTTTCGTGCATCCTCCTATATTATCTAGACTATTTAGTTTATTTTGACGTCATCTGGATCCACATAACCTTTGCCATGGGACACCACTGGCTGTCAAGAAACTTCTTTCAAGTGTAATCGCAACCACCATTATGACATTCATTTTTTTATTTCATTTTTTTATTTGACCATTTTTTTTATTTCACGTTTTCCAGTCGTCCCAGCTCAGACCTTCCATCTCAGTTTAAACGCCCACAGTTTCCTGTTCGTGTCAGTTTAGCCATGAGTATCTTCCATTTCAGTTTAAACGCCCATAGTTTCTTGTTCTTCTTAGTTTCGCCATGAGTATTTTCCATTTTAGTTTAAAGCCCATAGTTTCCTGTTCTTCTGTTTCGCCATGAGTACCAACAAGACTCATGGCAAAACAGACGAGCAGAAAGCTTTCGAGGTAGTTTTCCCTAACTTACAGCAACATTTTATCAGAATTCTTTGCTCCAAGACTCGGGGTCAGTCGTTAAGAATTGTTGCACTCAACCTGCGAACTCCATGCTATTTCCATTACCATCTCTATATTGGTTGCCCTAGAGTTGGCAAAAATTAAAATATCTTCATTTTTGGCTTCAAATGGAAGAACACCCAAAGTCATTGACCTACAGGCTCTTCAAAAATAAGATTACTTTTGCTTGAGAAGAACTGTACATTACACAGATCCTAACACAATAGAAAAATGTTGGGATGTTCCAGATATTTTAAATTTCCTGTGATCACAGCCAATAAAGACCGCTGATTTCAACCAATTGTGCCGGCACACATATCAGATCATATGTAGAGGATTTTAGGAAGGGAATGTCTGACCCCAGGTCTTAAACAACCCTTATAAATAGGAAGCTAGGAGATTTGAACTAGAGTGCCCGATAGGAAAGTGACACGGAAACGAGGTAGAAAGAGGGAGGAAGACACCCTTATTTATTACCGGGGAGCCAGTACCCTGGGGTCCGACTGTTTAACGTACCCATCCGACGCACGGCGGATATTTAGTGATTCGAGCGTTCGTACCTGCCTGGGATCGAACCCGTGGTCTTCTCCGTGGCCGTCACGAACGTTAACCACTAGGCCACCCACGGCCCACCGGCACATGTATAGACTTTGTTCTTTCTTTTATTGCTTTCTTTTTATTACTGAACACATTTCAATTAAATGCTTCCGTGTAATACGTGTCATTCATAATTTAAAAAAAATTCGGGCCTAGAATCCGTTTTTTTTTTTTGTTGTTGTTGTTAAACTCAGGCAACGCCAGGCCCCTTTAACTAGTTCACAATAAACCCGACCGTTTGGTGCTCATGCGGAACAAAAGTCGAAAATGTGTAGGTACATTTAATTTAATACAGATAGTTGCCTCATTTAACTTTACTTTCCGGTCAGACAACGAGGCAAGGCATTATTAGGCTGTATCCTAAGTCGAATCTTATAACGAACAGAGACATATACGCGGCCGCCCCGGTGGCGCAGTGGTCTAAGGCGATGGCTTCTGATCATTCGTCCGTAAGGGGTCCGGGTTCGAATCCCGGTCAGAATGGATGTTGTGTTTGGCTCTCTCCCTTCCCTGGAACCAGTGACCCTAAATTAGGGACGGGCGACTGCTTATAGCCCATTGAGTTGCTCACGGTGGTCGTTAAACCTCCAATCAAAAAAAAAAAAAAAAAAAAAAAAAAAAGACATATACGCACATCAGCTACAGCCGTTAGAATTAAAAAAAAAGCCGTTGACCTTTCTCTCCAAAACAACGATAACAGGATTGAAGTGTTTCTAATGTGATAACACCACGTTAGCAAGTTAGACCCATTTGAATGCTAACACAACTGACAATGAGTGGTTTGTTGCAGGAGAAAAAGATGCCAGAACTCTTAAAAATAACTTGTTGTATTGTAAAAGGGGAAGGAGGTTTGTGAAAACACAAATCAGCCGGTGACGAGGCTCGAACTTGCATCCTTCTGCTCCGGAGCCAAATGCTTTTTCACTTAAGCTACACTGAAGGAATTTATCGCTGCAACTTTGCTGTCTTGACATGTGCTTCACCTAAGTAGTGCGCCACATATATCCCCCCACCCCTTGAGAAAGGCGGGAGCACGGAATCGGAACCGACGGAAACCCTCGTAAAATCTGCGGAACGCTAAATTCGTTTTGGGGTTAAAATTCTCACCATGTAGAAATATATATGTACCTTTTGTGGCATACTACTGAGGTCAGGCGTGAGTCACATCGACAATGAAGCAGAGCTATGCCCTCCGGTGTAGTTTAGTCGGGAGAATATCCCATACCGGAGTAAGAAAACGTGAGTTCGAATACACACACTCCCATGTGGCGCAGTGGTCTAAGCGATGGCTTCTGATCATGCGTCCGAGATGGGTCCGGGTTCGAATCCCGGTGAGGTATGGATGTTGTGTTTGTCTTACGAGACTGGCTCTCTCCCTTTCCAGGGAAACCAGTAGGCCTAAATTGGAGACGGGCGACTGTGCTTGTAGCTCGTTGAGTTGCTCCCTGTGGTCGTTAAACCCCCAATCAAACACACCCACACACACAATGGGCCCTTTAACCCCTTAAGCGGCCGATATACTAGAAACAAATGATGCCCCACGTTTTCTGCGCTCTCCAAAGAGAAATGCTCACATAGCGGCCGAGTTTTACGAAAGCTACTGCAAAACGATTCCTTTCGCTTTGTCATCTGGACAGCACCGGCCATAAACTTGCGACAACCAACCATCACCAGTGCCTGCCATAACCCTGATGATAGAAACTCCTTTCTAGTCCTTTGTTTTATGCTCCATGACCCAAGGCATAATGGGGAAGGCCAAGTACCTCTGACGCGAACATCATGCCACTGGGCCGAAACAAGTGACTCGAACATTTTCTTTCTCCATTCTTAGGATCGTATAACTGTTATTACAGTCTTTTCAGCAGGTTATCAGTCCGAAAGGGTTAGTGTCAATCATCTCCATAAATGACCACTTTGAATAAGAAAGCTAAGAGAAAAACAAAATCTTTCTGGTGCACAGGTTTACTCTCAACCGCGTTCGGCCCATTTATTAGACAGCCAATATATTTGATCGAGATGATTTCAGTCAATTTTGCTAACCCCGAATTAATTCATTCCAGCCGGTTAAAGGGTTAAATAATGAGAAAAAAATTATTGCATCAAAACAACAAACTATATTTTGATTTGTCACTTACACAGATTCAAAACAATCTTCCTCAAACTCCACACAACGGTGAGATCTTTCGTGCAGGTGCTCGAAGGCACGGTAGAAGTCCTGAACAGAAACCTCCTTCAGTCTGTTGGTCACACCTCACTGGACGTACTCAACGTCGGTGAAGCGCTCCTCTTTCAAGGTACGCTTCACTTTTGGAAAGAGAAAAACGTTTGCGGAAGCCAAATCTGGCGAATAGGGTGGATGTTTGATCGCACCCATTGATTTCGAAGCCAGAACTGCTCCACAGGCACCGCACATTCTGCGAGCGCGTTGACGTGTGTGGCACAAACCTCGAACAAATCTTCCTCTTGTGAAGATTTTTACCCTAGCCGTTTCTTACCGACACCAAGCTGTTCAGCGAGTAGCATAATGGTTATTAGCCTGTCATGGGCAACAATTTCGCTAGCCTTCACCACGTTTTCATCTGTCGGTGAGCAAACTGGACGTCCTGTGCGAAGGACTTCATCCTCGAGGGACTCCCATCTTTAAACGTTGAAACCAGCTGAACACCTGTTCATGACTCAGACATTCATTGCCGTAAACTTTTTTTAAGACTTGGTACATTTCCGAGGTAGTTTACCCTAATTTGCAGCAAAATTTTATCAGAATTCTTTGCACAATTACGCAACTTCTGAGACGCTCCACTCACGCAGTCTTACTTCAACTGTGGCCAACAACAACAAAAAACTGCTGTGTCATCCGACTCGAAAGTTGCTTCTGCGATTACAGCGCACTCTAACAGTCAAAACTATAAACATGTGTGTTACTTTTATTCAAAGGGCTGTCCCGTAAAACATCAAAACGGGCGCACTGAGTATGTCATGATTTTTCACACATTGTCTGGAATTAATAAGAACTTCCTCATCTACAGGGAGTTCCTTCAAGCATGGTTTGTCGGCGGATCCGAAAACTGCGATTTCGTGTCCTCACCGAACTGAGGCAAGGGATATACACTATATAGACAAAAGTTACCGGACACCTAGAATAGAAACACAACATAGCATTTTTTGACATACATTAGTACGGTGTTGGTCCACCTATGGCCTTACTGCATGCACTGACCCTTCCTGACATGCTTTTGACAATGTTTTGGAACACAGCAATAGGTATGCTCTTCCATTCAGTACATAATGCTGCTGCTAACTGTTGCTCAGTAGTAAGCCTTGGCTCCAAACTTCTTATGCGGCGCTCTAAGTCATCCCGTAAGTGCTCTATGGAATTAGATCAAGGCTCTGTGCTGGCCAGTCCACACACGATACGGAATTATTGTCAAACCACGCCGTAACAGTCCTTGCTTTATGTCTCGGTGCATTATCTTGCTGGTACCAACAAGGTTCGGCTCCAGAGTATTGCCACAGAGTTGGTAAGGCATAATTGTCCAGAATATCGAGGTAGACGTGCTGTTGAACAGGTTTGTCCACGATAACCAATGGGCCGGAACCATACCACGAAAAATACCCCCACACGAGTGCACTGCCAACTCCAAACTTGACCGTAGGAACAGTACACTGTGGTAAATAGCGTTCCCCGGCTGCCGCCATACCCACACACGGCCATCAGACTGATGAATCGTGTATCTGGATTCATCAGTCTATACGACCCGTTTTAATTGATATATGGTCCACGATAAATGTTCCTTACACCATGCTAAACGACGAGTAGCATTCCGAATGGAGATGAAAGGCTTGTGCGCAGCCGCACGACCACGGTAACCCGTGGAATGAAGTTCTTTGCGAATGGTACGTGTACATACCGAGGTTCCAGCATTTTTACTCACCTGTATACCGAGGTCTTGTGCAGTACTCCGTCGATTAGCTGTAACGGCTCTCCTGAGGCTTCGACGTCCTCTATTACTGATTTTCTTTTGTTTGTCGGTACGTTTTGCTGCTTCAGGTACGCCATGTGTGTTCCACTTATTCAGTACACCCAAAACAGTTGTCTTGGGTATGTTTAAACGCCTCTCGGTTTCTCTTATGGGCAGCGCACTAATATAACACCCAATAATCTTTCCTTTCTCAAAGTCAGTTCTCTACCTATACACAAGCTAGAAGACTTCGTGCAACAGAACTAAAAAGGCTGCAATGGAATACCGTTTTAGCACGATTTATTTTGAAAGATGAAATGCTATATACAGGTTAAAACGTACATTAGTACTTTCGAAGTGACACTTACTTCGTCTTCAGATATACTGAAACAAACGCCATCTCAATATCATATATATACACTTGTGCACCATGAGTACCCTACTACTTGGTCACGTGATAGACGTGGATGTTGTAAAATTTGTATGCAAATCATGATAACGATAATTTATGAGTGCGAGATTACATTAGAATTAAAACATGTCATACTACTCGATACAACAATCAGTCTCGTAATACATGAATAAGTTGTTCCCAATCTCCAGATAACTCAGCAGGGGTGTAATGATTGTAGCATTGGTCTCCAAAGGCTGGGATGTATACGCTCTCCAAGCATAGTAGTGAGTGGGTAGAGGCGGGGGTTGCCAGTAGATACAGTTTAAAGGCAAACCTACGCAGCACAACCCTGGCTAGGAATGTTATTTCTGGTGATATGTACCCAGACCGGGAAAATACTAAACTACTGGCAACCCCCGACTCTACCCACTCACTACTATGCTTGGAGAGCGTATACATCACAGCCTTTGTAGACCAATGCTGCAATGATTACACCCCTGCTGAGTCATCTGGAGATTGGGAACAACTTATACATGTATTACGAGACTGATTGTTGTATCGAGTAGTATGACATGTTTTAATTCTAATGTAATCTCGAACTCATAAATTATCCTCATCATGATTTGCATACACATTTCACAACAGCGACGTCATATCACGTGACCAAGTAGTAGGGTACCCATTAGGTGAACAAGTGTATATATATATGATATTGAGATGGCGTTTGTTTCAGTACATCTGAAGATGTAGTGAGTGTCACTTCGAAAGTACTAACGTACGTTTTAACCTGTATATAGTATTTCATCTTTTAAAATAAATCGTGCTTAGACGGTATTCCATTGCAGCCTATTGAGTTCTCTACCGTTGCGACATTTTCACTCAACCTCGCAGTGCGAGATGATCGCGGTCAGCTGCAAGCTTATTTTTATACCGTTTGCAGCTGTACCGCGCATTTGCTTTTGAAGGAGGGTACGGTGACGTTTTTCAATATAGTGTATGTGATGTACTACTGAAGTGACGGAGAAGTGAAATTGACCATGAAGCAGCAATAAACCAGACAGCGTAGTTCAGTCGAGATAATATCCAGCTTCCAAGTAGGAAGACGACGGTTCGAATCCCACCGCCGGCAAAAAGGACATTTTGGTGCACACTAGGCATTACTTTAATACTGTAGTTAATTAAATCATTCAAGGATATTCAACTCGAAGGCCGCGTTAGACTTACCGCTTTTTAACTACACAACACACATGAAGGAAAAGCAGCGTCCGGTTTCGAATCCCGTGAGGCATGCATGTATGTTGGGTTTATCTTACGGCACTCCCTTTCCTGGAACCAGTGACCCGAAATTAGGGACGGGCGACTGCTTTTAGATCATTGAGTTGCTCACGGTGGTCGTTAAACCTTCAATCAAAATAATAGTAATCATAATAATAATAATAAAGAAGCAAAAGCAGCACACTACTTCCCAATGAAAAATGTGTTGAAAAACTCACTTGGAGGGTGAATGGGGCAATGGGCACAGTTCCAGGAATTATCTCCTACTCCGCCGACATCCACATTGCATTTTTTCTCTATCTCTCTCTGCAGTTGTCGCCCAGAAATCCACTTACATATGTGTAAGTCCTCCCTAGCTTATTTTCACCAAGAGGTAGATGGCTTTTTTTCAGCTGCTTATGTCATTCCTTGGAGTGGGCGGCGGCGAGAATCTCTTGCGCAACTCGCTTATTGAGCACTTGGTGTACTTCCACCGCATTGCTTTTCTAAAAACATTCTTCCACTAGCAAACAAGGATATTCCCGCGCTTTTGCAATTTGGATCATTTCGATTCCTCCATTCCTGGACAGTGTGTAGCTGATTTTTTCTCTGCCCCTTTACATATGGAATTTTATTAAATTTTGTTACGTTGTTTGTCAAGTGTTCATCTCAGCTTTTCTCTCCCTCATTAAATCCGGGATATACTCATGGGCGTATTGATAGGTCCCTCATGGCTAGGAGGGCGTCCAGCCTCAGCAGAAGGATTTTTCAAAACTTTTGAGGGAACTTCATATGAAACTGGTTAAGGAAATAGCCAGGAATGTTTGACGGCTTGAATGAAGTATTAAAAAAAACGCATTTTTATTTTTTCAGTAAATAAGTAAAATCTTCAAGAAATCATTTTCTCTTTAGCTTTTAAAAGTTTGTGACGAAAAAGCCGCTATTCCAGAGGATTTGAGGACCTTTTCACAGCCATAGAATGCATGTATATTAACAAGAGAATGTGAATGAAATATCGGTTGAATAAATGAAATTTTTATATCAGTAAGGATAAGGCGTTGTATAATACACTTGTTTGCACATAACTACACATCCTTTAGAATATAATGGGCTAAGAGTTGTTCTTCGCGGGAACGAAAAATGCAGAGACCTGTGTCATTTTTTTTTATAACAGAGTCAAAGGAAAAGACTTTTACCATGTGCAAAACATTCTAACGTTATGTTAAATGTGTTTTTTATACTCAAGAATAAATTATTTAATTTTATCCTTTTTGTAGCACAATTCTGAATTCTTAGTTTTTAATTTGCTTACTTATGTTCTGTAGACTTTCGTATAAATCGGGAAAGGTCATTAGGCACTGCATTACGTGTTTTGTGTGGGTGATCGTGAGGCATTTCAAAGAGGTTGTACTCATTTCTCTAAAAGAATAAAATTTGCATGATGTGATTAACTTTGGCGAAAGTGTTTTGTGATACTTTGTATTGGTATAAAACTAGGACAATCATTTTATTTACAACGTGTGCATTTGTGTTACCGCAATAAAGCGTAACAATTTTGTTTTTACGAAAATAACCTGTAGGTTCCAAAGAATTTGAATTACAGAACGCCCGTAAAACCTAGTGTAAATACGGAATTCGGAAAATTCGAGTAATTGAAAGTAAATAGATTTTCGCAAAAGGGCCTCGAATATATTTTTGCAGGGGGAGGGAGAGTTTTTCGGGAACGCCCCTGGATATATTATAAAATTACGTTCGTTAAATACGATCAAATTAGTTTTGAATCAACATTACAGTTAATAAAAGTACTTGTTTTGCTCGTTAAATCAGAGCTCTTGCTAAATACGGACTCGTTATATGCGGATTCTGTTATATAAAGTTTTTCGTATTGCGAGCCTAGTGGGGCTCAGAAATCATCCTCACGAACAGCAGACACCTTCTAATGCTGAAGTCCCAGGGTGTCAGCTATTCAGAGGATTTTCTGTATTGACGGTCGTCTCCAATTTTCATATTATTTGAAAATTACCAGTGCAAAAGGGGTTCCTTTAAAAAACACATTTTCTAATGTTTGCTTCAGCACCTTCTAATGTTGGCTTCAATACCTTCTGATGTTAAAGTCCCAGAGTGTCAGCTATTCAGAGGATTTTCTGTATTGACGATCGTCTCCAATCTTCATATTATTTGAAAATTACCAGTGCAAAAGGGGTTCCCTTAAAAACACATTTTCTAATGTTTGCTTCAACACCTTCTAATGTTGGCTTCAACACCTTCTAATGTTTGCTTCAACGCCTTCTAATGTTTGCTTCAACACCTTCTAATGTTGGCTTCAACACCTTCTAATGTTTGGCTTCAACACCTTCTAATGTTGGCTTCAACACCTTCTAATGTTGGCTTCAACACCTTCTGATGTTGAAGTCCCAGAGTGTCAGCTATTCAGAGGATTTTCTGTATTGATGGTCGTCTCCAATCTTCACATTATTTTAAAGTTACCAGTGCAAAAGATGTTCCTTTAAAAAAAACCACCTTCTAATGTTTGCTTCAACACCTTCTAATGTTTGCTTCAACACCTTCTAATGTTTGCTTCAACACCTTCTAATGTTGGCTTCAACACCTTCTTATGTTGGCTTCAACACCTTCTGATGTTTGCTTCAATATCTTCTAATGCTGAAGTCCCAGAGTGTCAGCTATTCAGAAGATTTTCTGTATTGATGGTCGTACCCAATCTTCGCATTACTTGAAAGTTACCAGTGCAAAAGAGAGGTTCCTTTCGGAATTTCTTTTGAACCGTAAAATACATTTATTTCTCTTTGAAACTTCTCAGATATGTAGGAAATGTAAACAAATAGTATTCACAGCGGTCATAACACCACATAAGTCTCCCGTTTAGTTCTGTGCCAAACTCGCCGCATCCTCCAAACCAGAACCCATTTACAGTAAAAGTATGTTCACTAATGTGCTTAAACAAAGAGGATTATGGAATCGCTGTTAAATACTTGATGAAGCACATTTAGGTAATTAATTTTCGAATGGTCCAGCAAATACGGGAGAATTATATCCAATAATTAGAGGATGCAGCTTGCATTGTAAATAGCACTCCTGATGTCGCGACCTGAAATGAAAATTCTGCGGCGAAATCTTTTGTGTTTAGGGTGCTTTTTTTATCATCATGTACGTTTCCGCTTATCAATTTACGTTTTCTTAGAAAGGCGAATGCGTCTCGTCCTGCCTCCGCGATTTAATGTTTTGGCTCCTGCAGCGAAGTTCGTTAATTGTATTTTAAAATTTCTTGAGTGATGATGCTAAAGTTTCTATCGTGTTAATAACCTGATGAATAGGGAACTGTGGGAAACATGAAGAGGAGGTACACGTGGAAACGAAGAAAATAAACAAGCACAGTGAATGAGAAGCCCTGGTGAATGAGTGTGTCCGTGTGTGTGCTTCTCTCCTCTTTTGACGTTCAAGAGGGAGGATGAGTGGGTATTTACGGTAGACTGGTCAGTTCATTAGTCGTTCAATCTAAAATTAGTCGTATTCCGTGGACGTGAAATAATCCTTCGGGGCAGCGATCCAAAAAACACTGCGGCGGCTCTGTCGGCAACTGCTTTGATCGCACCGCCCCATCAGGACCATTCTTCGACTTCCTTTCATCAATGTAAAGATACTTTCACTCTAGCTTTCTTCATCCACTCTTTCTCCCTCCTCTTCTCTGTCTCTCTCTCCCCCATTCTCGCCGAAACGCCCCCTTTGCATCTTCCCAGCAGCCACCTACTTAACATTAATTGCCCGACTTGGCTCAGTGACGGTGCACTAATAGACCTATCGCCCTGGGCGCCTCTCTGACTGCTCTTTGGGTTTCTTCCTCTCTTTTGGACCCAGGAATCATCACTCGAGACAACATGGAAGCCGAGAAATCACCCATCCGTGCTCCGTAATTAACGCCTCAGATAAGGGACTCGCATGTCCTCGTCTTAACGCCTCTTCGCTCTCCTCAGACGAGGGAGTTTTTCCTAATGCGATGGCCAAGAACTCCGGTCACGTGACCCCAGTGGCCTCATTATTCGATTTGAGTTTGATCGTTTCTAAGTAATGCCACCGTGAGACCCAAAAGAAAGTAATAACCGAAGAGATATTATACACTAGACTAGAATCGCAACTGGAAATGTCAGCGGCCGTCGCGATAAGGAGAGGACGTGAAGAAAGGTTGTACTTGCTTGAATAAAATTTCTGCTTTCGCGTTAGGATTTCCCCAGGAAAAGAAGACATTTTACTAGGTATTTTGCATGAAAGAATCAAGGTACACCTTTTCACTACAAAAAAAATAAAAATAGATAAATTAATAGGTAAGGAAATCTGAATCCGTTGAAACACCAAACACTCTCTAATGCTACTGTTACAGTGCTTTTCATTGTTTTCTCTTAGGACAGGTTTCGTGACTGTTTCCAGTATTGAAAAAGTTAAGATGACTTAAGAGGATTGCAAAAATTACAATATACGAGAGGTGTCTGATAAGTATCCGGATTTTTATTCTTATCAATTACAGGAGAGAAATAAAAAATACAGGATGCAGAAATATGACACACACATATGTAACACAGTGGCACGAACAGTAAAAATCACTTTCCCACGAATTCTCCGTTCAGCACAGTGCATTTTCTCCACCGATCAACAAGTCCATTCATTCCGGTAGCGGAGAAATCAGCAGGTGTGTTGCGAATCCATTGAGGGACAGCCGCTCGCAGATCGTCCATGCTCTCATAGTGGTGGCCACGAAGACTATCCTTCAAGGGACCAAAAACATGAAGCCGCGGTGGCGCAGTGGTCTAAGCGATGGCCTCTGATCGTTCGTCCGAAAGCCATGCCTCACCGGGTTCGAATCCCGGTGAGGCATGGATGTTGTGTTTGTCTTACGGCACTGGCTCTCTCATTTCCCTGGAACCAGTTACCCTAAATTAGGGACGGGCGACTGCTTATAGCCCATTAAGTTGCTCACAGTGGTCGTTAAACCTCCAATCAAAAAAAAAAAAAAAACCATGAAAATCGGAAGGTGCCAAGTCCGGACTGTAAGCAAAGAACGGTTCAACCTCTGTTTTGCGATTCCTGCTTGCACTAGTTTAGCAAATGCGGGCGAGCGTTACCATACTGAAGCGACACTTGATTGTTTTTCCATGTTGGATGTTTGGTCCGGATATTCTGTGTTTCTCAGTGTCTTCACATATGCCTTCGCATTTATTGTTTCATTTTTTCCAAGTTCTCAACCAGAAGGATACCGTGTTTTTCCGGGAAGACAGTAGCCATGACTTTGAATGCCGACGAACCAACTTTGAACTTTTTTGATGGGAGAGAATTTGGATGACGCCATTGCATATTTGTCTCCGGTTCGAACGGATAAATCTAGATTTCGTCACCTGTGATTATGCATCTCAGGAATGCTTCGCCCTCTTCCTCATAACGCTGTACCAGTTCATTGCAAATGTCTAGCCTTTTGGCGTCTATGCACTGCTGTATGCATTCGGGGTACCCATCTGGCAAAGATCTTGCTTTAGAGGTCTGCACGAGCCGGGTCGGGCATTTGCTCATTTCTAAGTTGGGAAAACGGGCCGGGCCGGGCCGGGACTTCAATATTTAATGTAAAACAGACATGGGCCGAGCAGGAGTTTTTTTATGAGCAAAACAATCGCTGTACGGTGCCTTTCTCGTTTGGAAAACTCGCAACATACAGCAGCAGGATAAGATTGAATAATTTCCGCTGTTGGAAAAAATAGAAGTTTTACGATATCCTCCCCTCCTACAAAACAATTGGAGTGGGTCAGCTCCCTTAGTTTTTTAATGCGAATGTGGTCCCCCCCCCCTATCTCTCTCTCTCTCTAACTTTCACCCTCATTTCATGCTTCAGGGCAGGCTATTAACTGCAGCATTTCTAAACCGACCCACCCGCACGCAGACGATCTTTTTTATTGTTCTGGTCGGCGGCACTTTGTTCTCTAGATGTGTGAGAAGCTTTTAAGTTGTCTTAAATGGCACGGGGGAAATGGGCTGGGAGAAACTTACTTCTGTGTATAAATCAGTGCCGTATTTTCCCCATTTGTACTCTCAGGTAGCCGTTCTCAAAACTTTTTTGTGACACTGATTAGCTGGGCAGTCTGTCATTGTTTTCCCTTAGCATATGCTCAGTTCAGTGTTGCTTATAAATACTCTCCCATACTTATTATGCATTTTAAGAAAGCGAATGATTTTCGCGAAAAAATCGCTTCCGGAGAATATGTGCTTGCAGACAATGTAAAAGGGAAAAGCGATATTTGCAAATATTTTAAATTACTGTCCCCTTCTGAAACTAGTCGGCCGGAAAAACGTTGTGCAGTGCACTAAATGCAAAAACCTTTTTGTGTTACGATAATAGCACAAAATCTGGAAAATCGCATCTTAAGTGGCACAACCCCCCCCCCCCCACACACACGAGAGAGACATATTGGGTTGATGATATGCCTCTAGAGATAGGTGCAGTTTATAAAGCCAAAAATCTTCTCCCAGTATAACGCTTGTTGAATTACCCCCCCCTCTTATCCCCAAGGATATTTGCGGGTCCGGCGGTAGGTAATGATAATTTGAAAACCCAGAAAATTTGAAACGCATGGAAATTTTCCTTTTCATGCAATATTTTTGAGTATACAAGCCCCCCCCTCCTCGGACGTCACGTGTCTTTATACAGAGTAATAGAATACTTGTAATAATTAAGAAAACGAAAACTCTTCAGGAGTCGAATGACCGAGTGCACCAAGTGTTAAATTCGTGTTTTGGCAATTGTTGAAATTTTACGGGCAGGGCCGGGGCTTGAAAACAGGAGTAATATACGGGCCGGGCCTTGAAAACAGGAGAAATATACAGGCCGGGCCGGGCCCTGGACGTGCGGGCTTCGGTCTGGCCTGGCTTTCCAAATTAAGGCCCGTGCAGACCTCTAGATCTTGCTATACTTGAGATGTTCATGAATAATACGTCCAACAGAATCTTTACTGATATCCAATTCCATCACAATATCCCGAACAACACGAATTCGTCTTTCACTTTTAAACTAGTCGTCAACCTGTTTAATCGTTTTAGTAGTCACCGCTGGTTAGGCCTACCTGAGCGTCTCACCTTCAAGGATCTCGTGGCCAGGCTTTGAACTTCGTAACCGATTCATAAACACTGGAACGAGACATAGGCGCATCACCACACATCGTCCGAAGTCTTCTCGTAATGTCTACGGTCTATACGCTTTGTTTCGTTAAAAATTTCACTACTGCTCGCTGCTCGAACTGAACACTTAACGTAGCCGCCATTGCTTTTGATCTACAGCACCGCCTAAGACTAGTATGAAGCCGCTCGACGTTTACGGCGCTTCACTGAAAGTAGTGACCATGCACACAGTTTTGTATCTATAGGAATAACAATCCGGATACTTATCGGACACCCTCGTATATAAGGAAGAAACTGCTGTCCAAGACTTAAGGATGAGCATAAAATATGACGATTACAGAGCATCTTGCGGCAAGCGCGACGCTACACTGTTAAAAGTTTTTGAGGTAGGTTGCACCAAAAAGTGGTGCTAAACCAGCTGCACCACTTTCTGAGAAAAGATACATCATAGTGTGATGCAAACAAAACCCAACAACATGGTGCAACCTTGCACCATAATGTGGTGCAATCTTGTGTCATTACGTGGTGCAGAGTTGCACCATGTTTTGGGGTTTTGTTTGTATCACACTATGGTATATCTTTTCTCAGAAAGTGGTGTAATACCACTTTTTGGTGCAACTTACCCTAAAATTGTTAACAGTGTACCAGTGGGCTAGAGTGGGCTTCACTCCACCCAACTTTTCTTTTACTTTCAGCATAGAAAATAAAATAAGAAGTGAAGCAGCGAGTTTTCTAAGTTGATGTCTAGGCTTGATCAATCGTTAAAAGAACATGATTTGTGTTTTCTTTCCTTAAGGAGAAGAAGGTCATAGCCATTGTTTAGCGATCGTATAACATAGGATTTCCTGTTCAGATTTTCCTGGCTTGGCATAATGCAGAGAAAATAATTGCCTCAGCTCCAGCTTCAGATGCTGATGTAACTACAGTTTATCTTTAGCTCGCCAAAATATTTAAGCAGTTAAAACACATAACGAGCGCAGCCATGTAAGACTTTAGAGAACTTAGATAAAAGTATGTGAATTTTTTGAATTCACAGAAATTTTGTTTTACAAAATGAATTTTTTGTTAAATTTAGTTTTGTACTGTTCTGTGAACTGGAGGGGATTTCCTGAGCGAATGTCTAAGAGACCAGTAAAAAGACTCCAACTATTTTCGCAATTGTAGTTTAAAAAGTTTAGATATTCCTTGTCAAATTACAAAGTAAAAATTCTAAGCCGCTTTACAACAGCAAATATTAAAAAAAATATTCAGAAAATAACGTACGTTAGCTTAAATTGCGAAGAAATAGTAACTTGTTAAAGGCCTTGGATATTCGTATCCATGGTTCCCAGTACTACATATACTGAATAAATACTAGATACAGTATGCACCTAAAAACTTTTTCCATACTGGGGATGACGTCATCAGCGTGGGGTTAAATCTCCATGTGCGGAATGTTTTGGCAAAATTTCTGCCAACCACTTTAAAATTTGTGCTCCCCTTCACGACACTTAGGCCAATAATAGCCCACACAGTTCTGAATTTCTGGCATCGCCACTTCCATGTGGCTAAAACAGCTTGGCCGCCCAGGTGGCGCAGTGCTCTAGGCGATGGCTTCTGATCATTCGTCCGAGCTGGGTCCGGATTGGAGTCCGGGTGAGGCATGGATGTTGTGTTTGTCTTACGGAACTGGCTCTCTCCCTTCCCTGGAACCAGTGGTCCTAAATTAGGGACGGGCGACTGCTTACAACTGAATGAGTTGCTCACGGCGGTCGTTAAACCCCAAATAATAATAAAAACCAGCTTGCTAACATACCTAGAAGACTATAGTGTGACGTATGAAGATATTTTATGACGTAAGTCAGAGTTCAAATTTGTTTTGAGCACGTAGCAGCTACCGAGGGTGCGGCACGAAGCCGAGTCGAGTCCCATACGAATTCATTCTGTGTGTGGGTGTGTGTGTGTGTGTCCTTGCGTACCTGAGGTAACAGAAGGATGACTAAAATCATATAGAGGATCTTACCTGAGGCCGAGTAATCGGCAAGCGCGAAGAAGGCATAACTATGACCGATGTCGTCAGAGAGTTTGAAGTAACACAGTTCGTCTGTTCCGCGGTGCTATCCGCGCAGATTTCATTTTCGCTGATGATAAAACTCGCCCGCACCGCCGAGCCGATGTAGATGAAGTATTAGCTAGTAGAGATGTCCATGAAATGGATGGCCAGCACGCCCCTTTGATCTCAGTCTAATAGAACATGCCTGAGACTCTCGAGGGAAACGTGCAGCGTAAAGGAATCGGCCACTAGAGACCATTCCAGCACTTATCAGTGCTGTCCAACAGGAGTGCAAGCACTTACCCCAAGAGCTCGTTAAACAATTTGGTGCCAAACCTACATTAATGTGCAGAATGGACATACCCCTACTGAAGACATTACGAGGAATAGACATACCCCTACAGCAGTCTGCTTACGCAGTGCTGATGAAAGAGTCTCACTGGACGATATGTGAGCCTGTACCTTCTCCGTAACATTTTGTTCTGATTTGATCTCTATTGCACATTACTTTTGACTTTTGATGACGTGCGTTTTATTTTACTGTTGCTATTGCCATCGATACTGCTTTTCCCAGGTCAAAATGCACCGCGTTCTTAAGTTTTGGACAGCATTGTCATTAAGTGCAGAGTGTTACTTTAAGTAATGTATTGGGTGATCCAAAAGTCTTGCACATTTTGAAAACTTAATATTTCCCGGTCGGGCATGGATGTTGTGTTTGTCTTAGGGCGCTGGCTCTCTCCCTTCTCTGGAACCAGTGACCCTAAATTAGGGACGGGCGACTGCTTATAGCCCATTGAGTTGCTCACGGTGGTCGTTAAACCTCCAATCAAAAAAAAAAAAAAAAAAAACTTAATAACTCGCGGAGTTTTGAGAGTAGGGCAAGGCGGTTTGCGTAGAAATGATCAGAATGACATCGGGTTTTTTATGAAATCACATAAATTTTTACTCATTTTACTTACATTTTTCATCGCCAGATGGTGCCATAGGAGAACAGGTTTGGGATAGTGGGTATAAAAGCAGCAGCTGGGAAGCAACCACACGTCACAGCGGTCCGTGTCAGTATGCTGTCATTACCAGACAAAGAGCTCTAGGTGAAATTGTTCTATTGCAACGCTCTGAATGTGCGAGTGCTACGTTGAGAGCCTACCGGTGACTGAAAGGTTATCGCAGTGGGAAAGGACCGATGGAAAGTGCTGTGCTGCGGCGAATGGTGAAAAAATTCGAGGAAACGGGATCTTTGGCAGCACGCCCACGAAGCGGTAGACCACGAAAACGTGCTGCTGCAGCAGAGACGATTACGCAGGAAATGGATGTGATTGGATTGTCATCTGTACATGGCGACTCCAGTGCTCGCCATGTGTCTCGGCAAACGGGCTTTCTATACGGGACTGTATGGCGAACACTACGACGGATTCTGCACATATACCCGTACAAACTGCAACGGCATCACGAACTGCAAGCTGGCGATTTCGTACAGCGTCAGAAGTTCGCAGCATGGTTTTTTCGACAAATGGATGTCGACGAGAACTGGCTGATGAACGTTTTAGGGACTGATGAGGCACACCTTTCCCTAAACGGAGCGGTAAACACGCACAACTGCTGCATCTGGGCCACGGAATATCCCCGAGCAGTCGTTGAAGCGCCACTTCATCAGCCGAAAGTGATAGAGTAGTGTGGATTCACGGCTTCCTTCATTATCGGTCCTTTTTTTATTTTTTAAGAGGTCCGCGGCACCTCCTTCGAAACCGTTTCAGTGACAGGTGCACGTTATCGGAACATGTTACGAACGTACGTTATCCCTAGCTCGCAAGCGCGAGATGCAGTGAGTCTGTATACATTTATGCGGGATGGAGCACCACTTCACATCGCACGTTCCGTTAAGCAACTGCTGCAAGAGGCGTTTGGCGCAAATCGTGTGTTGAGCCTACACTTTCCGAAGGCCTGGCCTCCTCGGTCACCAGACCTGACACCCTGCGGTTTCTGGCCCTGGGGTTACCTAAAATCACAAGTGTACAGATGTCGCCCCACTTCATTAACCATGCTGAAAGATGCCATTCGACACCATGTGGCAGCTATACCACCGGACATGCTCTTCAATGCCGTCCATGGTGTTTTCTCTCGTCTGCAAGCAGTGCTAGAACAGGACGGCCATCACATTGAACACCTGGTACAATGAGGTGTCTAATATGGTACAATCAGGTGTCTGTTTTCCTCGAAACTTCGAACCTGGGGTTGCTGCGCCATGTGGCGATGAAAAATGTCAGTACAATGAGTAAAAATGTATGTGATTTCATAAAACACCCGATGTCATTCTGATCATTTCTACGCAAACCGCGTTACCCTTCTCTCAAAACTCCGCGAGTTATTACGTTTTCAAAATGTGCAAGACTTTTGGATCACCCGGTAGTTCTTGAAAAGGGTACTGCAAGTATATACTTTCAAAAGAATCTTACCTTAAACGTTGCTTAAAAGGTAAAGTGATTCCGTATCGATAGCATACAGAGTGTGGGTTGGAGACAGGGTCGCCACAGACAATTACCTGAAATTAGTAGACCAGATCTCGGAAAATCAGTACATCAGGTATTTGTTGCTTGACATGTACACCACTTCACATAAGTAATGTACTATTCGATGTAATTTCAATACGAAGTAAGCCGCTGTGGTCTAAGCGCTGCCTTATGATCATTCGTCCGAGAGGGGTCCAGGTTCGAATCCCGGTGAGGTATGGATGTTGTGTTTGTCTTACGGCACTGGCTCTCTCCCTTCCTTGGAACCAGTGACACTGAATTAGGGACGGGCGACTGCTTATAGCCCATTGAGTTGCTCACGGTGGTCGTTAAACCTCCAATAAACAAAACCAAAGTAACTCTTAAATCTACTGGTATTTCAAACAATACCAGAATTTAACAAACTGCTATTAAACACCAAAATAAAATTCAAACCAATACAATCCTGAATTGCTTTTTTATAAGATATTTAAAATTCACTGAGCTATTTTAAGATGTTTTAATTTCACTGTGCCGCCCCGGTGGCGCAGTGGTCTAAGGCGCTGGCCTCTGATCATTCGTCCGTAAGGGGTCCGAGTTCGAATCCCGGTCAGGCATGGATGTTGTATTTGTCTTACGGCACTGGCTCTCTCCCATCCCTGGAACCAGTGACCCTAAATTAGGGACGGGCGACTGCTTATAGCCCATTGAGTTGCTCACGGTGGTCGCTAAACCTCCAAAAAAAAAAAAAAAAAATTTCACTGAGCTACTTTAAGATATTTAAAATTCCGCGGCTATTTAAAATTCACTGAGCACGAATGACCATCTTTATAAAGTAATGGTCACGATTAAAACTAATGTTGGTGTAAATAATTATGGCACTTGCCTTTTAATATAGTCACAATTGGATCGGTCTTACTTGCTGTCTATCTGAAAACAAATAGTTATATACTTACAGCTCCTTTCTAAACGATACCCAGATGTTCTCAAAGTACGTGAAATAAGTGCTGTACTCAAAATATCATTAGCACAAATATCGTAGTAAAGCTGTTTTCCTAAAATTCTGCGTTATAACAAAACTAGGGAAAATCTTTGTGTAACAGACTTATCAGTTACCTAAAATAAAAAAATATTTATGGAAACCAGTGTGAATTAAAAGAAAACAAGAATGATGACACCGAATTTTCAAGTGTAATAAACACGTCTTTTGAATCCGTTCTGACGCAAATTAAATTTATCAAAGCTCTTCAAAGTCAATGGAGCCGGTATGGAAAACAACAGTATCTGACAGAAGAAAGAGGTTTTTCAATCGGGTGTTTAATCCCTCAGATATTGCTGTAATTAGATATCGCTGTAATAAGCTTACGCCCTCTGGTTGCAGACTTGTGTGTTAAAAAAAACATGAATTTATATAACAAACATTTCGCACCGGAAACGCTCTCCAACACAGAAATAATTTTTCAAATCGGACTATTAGAAACAGTGATATCGACAAAACTAAATGTGACTTTACGTCCCCTGGTGGGAAAACCATGCATTATTTTAGGAAGAAAGTATTCTCAAAAGGATTTTCCATATAAGCAGTATGGGTCCAAGAAAATAAAAAAATAGTCGAGTTTTCAGGAGCCCAGATTTTGCTACAAATACATCAGAAGCAGAAATTAACACTTATGCCCCCTGGTGGCCAAACCATTCTTTACCAAACATTAGAAATTATGTGAAAAATATTTTCCATCAGGACTTGTATGCGATACAGTAAGAATTTTTCAAAACGGAGTTTTAGAAGCAGAAATAACGCAGAAAACGCAATTTGGCTTTGTGTGCCCTAGCGGAAACTCTATGATTTACGTGAAAATTTTGAATTTTTAGGAAAAACATTTCTCGTCGGAAACACTATCCAACAAAGAAGGAATTTTCCAAATCGGACTCCTAGAAGTAGAGATATTGACAAAAATAAGATATACATCTACGCCCCTGGCGTAAACCATGCATTATTTCAAGAAGAAAATGTTCCTAAAAGGTTTGTCGACATGAGTAGTATCTGTCAACAAATGACTTTTTTTTCAATCGATATTTTAGAAGCTCATATTTTGTTGCAAATATATCAGAAGCGGAAATTAAGACTTACGCCGCCTGGTGGCCAAACCATTTTTCCAAAAATTAGAAATTATGTGCAAACGATTTCCCATCAGCAGCTGTATCCAGTGCAGAAAGACTTTTTCAAATCGGAGATTTAGAAGCAGAGAAATAGGAGGACACACAATTTACCTCTACGCCCCCTAGCGGAAAGTCGATGAATTACTTGAAAATTTTGAAATTATATGAACAACATGTCACACCGAAAACATTATCCAACAAAGAAGAAATTTTTCAAACTGGACTTCTAGAAGTAGAGATATTGACGAAAATAAGATATACATATACGCCCTCTGGCGCAGAAACTGTGGAATATTTTAAGAAGAAAATATTCTCGAAAGGTTTATCGATGTGAGTGGCATCAGTCCACGAAAATTTTTTTCAATCGATATTTTGGAAGTTCAGATTGTATGGTAAATATATCGAAAGCAAAAATTACCACTTACGCCCCCTGGTGGCCAAAGTATTCTTTACCCAAAATTTGAAGTTATATGCAAAACATTTTCCATCAGGAGGTGTATCCGCTGAAGAAAACATTTTTCAAATCGGAGTTTTAGAAGAAGAGTTATCGGGAAAAATGTAATTTACTTTTAGGCCCCATAGCGGAAAATCTATGCGTAATTTGAAAAAGTAACTATATCTAAAATACTCTTCGACATAAATGGAATCGAAAGATAAAAGATTTTTTTCAATCGGACGTTTAGAAGCAAATATATGGATTAAAACGTATTTTTGAATTCGACGTCATCTACATTTACGCCCTCTAGCGGCGAAATTGTACATCGTAAAAAAACACGAAATAAAGGATCATCATTCGCATATTTCAAGCTTCCCAATGCAAAAGAATTTTTCAAATCGGTCTAATAGTTGCAGAGATATCGAGGGTAAAGGCGGACGGACGGACTGACGGACAAACCGATAACATAAGCACGATCTTTTTTACAAAAGACGTGCTAAAAAATAGATAGCACCTGTTTATAGTTTCAGCAGATTTTCCTCTGGAGACCAGTTCTGAGGTTAGCCTTGACGATTGGATCAGTAGACGATGAGAACTGAAAGAATGCAGATATTCTTAGACAGCATTTTCCTGATAGGCTATGTACTCTTGAAACAGAGAAAAATCAGGCGCTTACAAAACCTATCAGCGGACTTGAGTCAAAATTAGTACATCTACTGATAAATCAGTAGAATGGCAACACTGGTTGGAGCCCATTCTGAAATTTTTATTGGCCACCCAGTTTAAGATGTACCATTTTTCAAACTTTTTAACTTTAAAAATGTAATTTGGACTTTGCCAAGTAATGATGAGCCTCATGATTTTCGCCATGTTTTAACAGTGTAGCTCTGCGTATTTCACTCCTAGAACTTGCGTTGTTTACTTCTCCCTAGAATGGTTATCAAAATAGTATCCGCAGGACCATGAAAATTCGGTTGTTCTCCACTCTTCCCATACTTATTTTATTGCAAGCCCCTTTTTTACGCTTTCCAACCGTAGGTTGAAGAAGCGTATATGCTCCAGCTTTAAAGTCTGTCTGTCAGTCCGTCTGCACGATAACTAATGTAAAAATGGTTGTGATTTCGATGAAATTTTAGTATGTGGTAGAGGACCACCAGGGAACGGACAGTATTGAAAATGGGCGAAATGGGGTCAAAGGTCAGGACATAGGAGTGAGGTCCATTCCATTGCCCTTATGCGTTATAACTTACGTAAAAATGCTTCGATTGCGACGAAACTTTATCATGTTGTTTCGGAAGTATACTGAACCGGTCCTGTTGAATATCATCGGGGTTAAAGGGCAGGACACAGGAGTGACATTTATTCCACAGCCATTGTCCTCATAACTTTACAAAAATGCTACTATTGCGACAAAATTTTAGTATGTTGTTCCGGTGATATACTGAACAAATTCTGTTGAATGTCTTTGAAATGGGTCAAAGGTCAGGGCACAGGAGCAAGATTTATTCCACAGCCATTATCCTCATAACTTCAGTAATGATTTCTGGTATGTTGGAAAGCGTATCATAATCAATGCATTGCATGATTTTACTAACTTTTTTAACAGTTTATTTCGCTAAAACTATGTGGCTTGGGACTTCTGCTATATGGACCCTAGACCGACACCGTTTTTCCGTACACCGACGTCGCTGCTACCGACACCAAAACTCGCCACACTCTCCGGAAACGTCTTGTTCTCTCTAATTTTCACGACCCGACCTCTTTCTCAAAACCTAAGGTCCCGTCTGTCTCCCTTCCACTTCCAAAGTGTTTTCTCTTAAAAACTTCGGAAAATTTCCACTCCCCACTTAATCGGATTTAATTTTCATCTCCATTAAGCTACATGCGAAACACCGTTAAGCTTGCGTTTCTCTCATTAACTCACCCTTGAGATATTCCCATGGCCACACAAGACAGGTACAGTGCACTTCAAATACTATTGGCTTAAACATAAGCCAATAGTATTTGAAGTGCACTGTACCTGACATGCGGTTAACCGCGTGTATCTGACAGCAACAGCCTTAAACATGCTGATTTCGTCTGCTCTGCCCCAAAATGGAGCGAACAAAGAAATTCTACCTGGGAATGAATATATACATACATATTCACATCTATTTTTTATGATCCGGGGGCTCGCGAGTCTTACAACAAGGTTGTTGACTTGAAGGAAGAGAGTTAAGGAGGGAGGAAGATACAGTACTGTGTCTGCGAGATGTGGCGCGCCTGCACATGAGATAAAGGCAGATAGCAGTGAGAGCACATGTCCACGTAGCTTAGTTGGGAGAGCAACTTACTCCGGAGCGAGGGACCCGAGTTCGACGCCCGGCGCTGACAAACTTGTACGTTATAGTCTTCGTAGGCATGAAATTTTCTGTTAATCAGTGAGTGCGCTGTTGGCGATGATGGCTGCGCTGTTGGCGATGATGGCAGTGTGTGATGTTTGCCATACGGGTATAATTCTTCAGGTTTTACTAATTTTACTAAAACTGATTAACAAAAGAAAACAAGAAAAATGACACCGAATTTTCGGGTGTAATAAACACGTCTTTTGAATCCGTTCTGACGCAAATTAAATTTATCAAAGCTATTCAAATTCAATGGAACTGGTATGGAAAACAATAGATCTGACGAAAGAAAGAAGATTTTTAATCGGAGTTCTAATCCCTCAGATATTGCTGTAAACGGAATCGTGAGCTTACGAACTCTTAGAAACAGAGATATCGACAAATATAAGATGTGACTTTACGTCCCCTGGTGGGAAAACCATGCGTTGTTTTAGGAAGAAAGTATTCTCAAAAGGTTTATCCATTAAGTGGTATCAGTCCAGGAAAAAAAAAAAATTAGTCGAGTATTCAGGAGCCCAGATTTTGCTGCAATACATCAGAAGCAGAAATTAACACTTATGACCCCTGGTGGCCAAACCATTATTTACCAAACATTAGAAATTATGTGAAAAATATTTCCAACGGGTCTTGTATGCGATACAGGAAGAATTTTTCAAATCGGAGCTTTAGGAGCAGAAATGACGCAGAAAACGCAATTTACCTTTGTGCCCCCTAGCGGAAAGTCTATGATTTGCTTGTAAATTTTGAATTTATAGGAAAAACATTTCGCATCGGAAACACTATCCAACAAAGAAGGAATTTTTCAAATCGGACTCTTAGAAGTAGAGATATTGACAAAAATAAGATATATCATCTACGCCCCCTGGCGTAAAAACCATGCATTATTTCCAGAAGAAAATTTTCCTAAAAGATTTGTCGACATGAGTAGTATCGGTCAACAAACGACTTTTTTTTAATCGAGAATTTAGAAGCTCATATTTTGCTGCAAATACATCAGAAGCGGAAATTAAATCTTACGCCACCTGGTGGCCAAACCATTTTTTACAAAAATTTGAAATTATGTGCAAACAGTTTCCCATCAGGAGCTGTATCTGGTGCAGAAAGAATTTTTCAAATCGGAGATTAAGAAACAGAGATATAGAGGTAAACGCAATTTACATTTACGCCCCCTAGCAGAAAGTCTATGAATTACTTGAAAACTTTGAAATTATATGAAACACATGTCACATTGCAAACACTATCCAACAAAGTAGGAATTTTTCAAATCGGACTCCTAGAAGTAGAAATATTGACAACAATAAGATGCACATCTACGCCCCCTGGCGGAGAAAGTGAGGAAGATTTTAGGAAAAAAATATTCCAAAAAGGTTTGTCCATGTGAGTGGCATCAGTCCACGAAGGAATTTTTTCAATCGATATTTTAGAAGCTCAGATTTTATGGCAATACATCAGAAGCAAAAATGAACACTTACGCCCCCTGGTGGCTGAAGTATTCTTTACCAAAAATTAGAAATTCTATGCAAAAGAGTTTCCATCAAGAGATGTATCCGCTGAAGAATTTTTTTTTGAAAATCGGAGTTTTAGAAGAAGAGTTATCGGGAAAAATGTAATTTACTTTTACACCCCTAGCGGAAAATCTATGCGTAATTTGAAAAGGAAACTATATCTAAAACACTCTTCGCCATAAATGGAATCGAAAGATAAAATAATTTTTCCAATCTGATGTTTAGAAGCTAATATGTGGAATAAAACGTATTTTTGAATTCGACATAATCTACATTTACGCCCTCTAGCGGCGAAATTATACATCGTAAAAAAATTGAAACAAAGGATCATCATTCGCAAATTTCAAGCTTCCCAATGCAAAAAGAATTTTTCAAATCGGACTAATAGTTGCAGAGATATCGTGGGTACAGACGGACTGACTGACGGACGGACAAACCGATAACATAAACACGATCTTTTTTTACAAAAGACGTGCTAAAAATGGATTCTTTCGTATTCCAAAAAGTACAACAGTTCCAAACTTAAGGAGTATGTATCATTAAGTTTGGAGTTCATTTTACATGAATAGCATTAAAAATCGTTTCAGTATTTCGTAAATGAAGTTGCTATCAAACTCGCCGCAACATAAATAATGCTCGCGCACCCTGATTTCGAAGTCTAGTGACGTTTCCGACAACGTGTACCGAAAAATGAAGCGCTTTAGTAAAGTTAATACATGTGACTGATTATAGCCCATCGAGCTGCTCACGGTGGTCGTTGAGTAAAATTAATACAACTTGCGCTCAAAAATGATGTGCTTAGCAAAGGTTTACACTAGGTCGTTCAGAAAATGATGGCCGGGTTGGAGGCTAAAAACGGAAGACACGTAACTCATAGCACACAACCTTGTTTTACTCAAAATAGGCGCCTTCTGCAGCTACAGACCTCTGCCAGCGAGTGGCACGTGCTTTGATGTCAGTTCGAAAGAAATCTGGCTAACCGGAGTCAAGGAAGTCCCGTAATGTAATTTCGGCCTCCTCTCGGTTTCTCAAGGTCCTGTCCTCGATGCAATTTCTAAAATGCATGAACAGGTGGAAATCGGTAGGTGCCAAGTCAGATGAGTAGGTTGGATGTGGGAGGGTTTCGAACCTCAGTTCGTGTAGTTTCTGTTTCGTCATTCATGACACTTGTGGCCTCGCGTTATCATGGAGGAGAATAGGACCCTTCCTGTTCACCAAAGACGGCTGTTTGGAACACAACTTCTGATACATTCTGTCAGTCTCTTCACAGTATGTGACTGAGGTAATGCTTTCACCAGCATTCAAGAACCTGTAGTGTATGACACCGTGAACAGTCCACCACATTCTCAACAAAACCTTCTTTGGCGTCAACCTGGGTTTATAGGATGTTGTCTCGGTGGTTCACCATTTTCAGCCACTGTTCAGATAGCACCAAAGATGGCTGTTTGGAACACAACTTCTGGTACATTCGGTCAATTCTTTTCACAGTATGTGACTAAGGTAATGCTTTCACCAGCATTCAAGAACCTGTAGTGTATGATACCATGAACACTCCACCACACTGTCAACAAAACCTTCTTTGGCGTCAACCTTGGTTTATAGGATGTTGTCTCGGTGGTTCACCATTGTTCAGCCACTGTTCAGATAGCACCAAAGATGGCTGTTTGGAACACAACTTCTGGTACATTAGGTCAATTTCTTCGCAATATGTGACTGAGATAATGCTTTCACCAGCATTCAAGAACCTGTAGTGTATGACACCGTGAACAGTCCACCACACTCTCAACAAACCCTTCTTTGGCGTCAACCTTGGTTTATAGGATGTTGTTTCGGTGGTTCACCATTGTTCAGCCACTGTTCAGATAGCACCAAAGATGGCTGTTTGGAACACAACTTCTGGTACATTCGGTCAATTTCTTCACAGTATGTGACTGAGGTAATGCTTTCACCTGCATTCAAGAACCTGTAGAGTATGACACCGTGAACAGTCCACCGCATTCTCAACAAAACCTTCTTTGGCGTCAACCTTGATTTATAGGATGTTGTTTCGGTGGTTCACCATTGTTCAGCCACTGTTCAGATAGCACCAAAGATGGCTGTTTGGAACACAACTTCTGGTACATTCGGTCAATTCTTTTCACAGTATGTGACTAAGGTAATGCTTTCACCAGCATTCAAGAACCTGTAGTGTATGATACCATGAATACTCCACCACACTGTCAACAAAACCTTCTTTGGCGTCAACCTTGGTTTATAGGATGTTGTCTCGGTGGTTCACCATTGTTCAGCCACTGTTCAGATAGCACCAAAGATGGCTGTTTGGAACACAACTTCTGGTACATTCAGTCAATTTCTTCACAGTATGTGACTAAGGTAATGCTTTCACCAGCATTCAAGAACCTACCTGTAGTGTATGACACCGCGAAAAGTCCGCCACACTGTCAACAAAACCTTCTTTAGCGTCAACCTTGGTTTAGGACATTTTTTCGATGGTTTACCATAAAAAAATATCCTAAACCAAGGTTGTGACAGTGGCTGTGTCCAGATCGCTTACAGTTGTCGTATTTTGTCCATCACAGGTTACAATGCGATCAAGTATGGGCTCTTTTTCGTTGCAAAGCAGAAGATTACTGCACATCTCAAACTGTTGTTTATTTCTGAAGCTCCGTTAGTTAGTGTGCGACCTACGTATTCAGCTTCTTGACCTTACCAATTTGATGGCGATGTTCGGGAATGATTGACACCGACACACTGTACTGTTTGGAGAGTTCTCTGACTGTGACGCAAGGATTTGCCTCCACATTTGCCTTCAGAGCGTCGTTGTCAATGGCCGAATGTCGTCCTCGGCCCTTTTCATCTTGTAGGCTCGTGTCACCGGAACGAAACTTTTCAAACCACCGACGAACCGTACATTCAAATGTTTCCTCCTCGCCCCATGCCTCGACCACATTACGAACAGTACTCCTCGACCACCAACGAACAGTACGTTGAGATGTATATTAGGACAAAGACCTCTGTAGTACTGTTACACTCGTTGTACAGAGCTCAGAAAAGACAAGTTGACTTCAATGATAATGGAATATTTATATCTGAACTTAAGAATATTTCTACATGTACAGTATATTTACATTTAAGTGTTGAAAGCTCATATAGGTTATATCCAGTGAAACATAAAAATCAGCAATGAAGTATATGGAGCAACACATATTGCGTTCACCTTACTCCCGCTTCAATCCCTCTGGTTTGCAACCAATTATGCTTCTTGTCCGGTGTCCACTGTTGTACTACGTCATTAAAGGTATTCCACGTTCAAAGTTCAACATAAACACGAACATCAGCACAATTCTTACTCCGGCTTCAGTCCCCTTGGATTGCAATGAATTATGCCTCTCGTCCAATGTCCACTGTTGTACCACATCGTTGAAGGTATTCCACGTTCAAAGTTCAACACAAACACAAATATCAGCACAATTCTAAAAGAAGGGGGTGATGAGTTTATGTTGAACTTTGAACGTGGAATACCTTTAATGACGTAGTACAACAGTGGACACAGGACAAGAAGTATAATTGTTTGCAAACCAGAGGGGCTGAAGCCGGAGTAAGGTGAGCGCAATATGTGTTGCTCCATGAACTTCATTGCTGATTTTTATGTCTCACTGGATATAACCTATATGAGCTTTCAACACTTAAATATAAATATACTGTACATGTAGAAATAGTCTTAAGTTCAGATATAAATATTCCATTATCATTGAAGTCAACTTGTCTTTTCTGAGCTCATATACTACAACGTGTGTAACAGTACTATAGAGGACTTTGTCCTAATATACATTGCCTATCCCCCACGTATTTTATTGTTCAAATACACTGGCGGAAAGTGAAAAAACACCACCAAGAAGGAGACATCTGATACCAAAGAAATTTATACAGCATAATAACGGAATACAGAGGATAACGTGATAAAAACATTATGGCAAAATACAGCTGTATTTGCTGGTAAACTGAAAAATAACATTTCCATGTAACATGGTTAGTACGAGGTTGAACCACCATGAACTGCGTCACACTGTGCAATTCTGGCATGGAGTCTGTCGTACAGATGTTCGATGTAAGTTTGGGGTATTGAGTTCCAAGCATCCTCAAACTGGGCGCGTAAATCGGGGATGGTCGTGGCTGGCTGTGGAGACCGGATAAGTCGTTGTCCCATAAAATCCCACACGTGCTCAATGAGGGACAACACCAGTGAACGTGCAGGCCATGGAAGTTGCCTGACACCCTGAAGTGCATTTTGCGTTGCACGTGCCGTGTGTGGGCGTGCGTTATCTTGCTGGAAAACACCACGATTGACCGACCTTACAAATGGCACAACAACGGGCTGAATGATGTTGTTGATGTAGGAGGTGCTGTTTAACAAACACTAGTTGCGTACGGAAGTGATAGCTGATCGCTCCCCACACCAGGAGACCAGGTGTAGGCCCTGTGTGTCGCTAGCGGATGCAAGAAGGGTGGAGACGCTTCCCTGTGCGTCTGCAAACACGTATAAAGCCATCGGAGGCTCCCAAGCACAATCTGCTTTCATCGCTGAACACGACAGATCGCCATTGCGTTCTCCAGTGCAGACGTTGGTGACACCACTGCAGCCGTTTCTGACGGTGGGCTGGAGTCAGAGGTACACATGCCAGAGGCACACGTGCACGTAGTCCTGCATCCAGTAGACAGTTGCGGATTGTTCGCACAGTCACCTCAGGTGCAACGGCAGCTCGGATTTGCGTCGCAGTGGATGTTCTGCTTGACAACGCGGCTCTTCTTATGCGTCGATCGGTCCGCTCATCAGTCCATCTGTGACTCCCGGTTCGCTCATCAGTCCGTCTGTGACTCCCGGTTCGCTCATCAGTCCGTCTGTGACTCCCGGTTCCACGTCTTCTCGTGTGGGAATGTTCCTCGGACCATCTACGCCACCATCGTACCACCACCGATACTGCCCGTCCAATTCGCTCCGCAATACGACGATACGACCACCCGGCCTCGCAGAGTCCGACTAGACGACCTCGCTCAAAGTCCGATAACTGCTGAAATCGTACACGTCTTCCATGTCCAGGCATTGCAGCTTCTTCAGGGTCTTCGCACGTATCCGTACGCCGACGACTAATTATATTCACTTTGCCGTACTCCTTAAATACCACCGACGATAATTTGCATATTATTATGCCGTGCTGTGGCGTAAGCGCTCACCGGTTGGTTCCGAAATTAACATCACACCTACGTAAACTCGACCCCATTAACATATATAAATTTCATGATCGTCCGCCAATTCCTTCTTCGTGTTCTTTTTTCACTTTCCGCCAGTATATATGTATGCATAGACTGAATTTCTACTGAAAAGTACGTTGAGATGTTGCCTCCTTGCTCCATGCCTCGACCACATTACGGACAGTACTCCTCGACCATCGACGAACAGTACGTTGAGATGTTGCCTCCTCGGCCCATACCTCGACCACATTACGAACAGTACTCCTCGATCACAGGCATGTTGCGTCCTCGCCCCATGCCTCGACACATTACGAACAGTACGTTCAGATGTTGCCTCCTCACCCCATGCCTCGACCATATTACGAACAGTACGTTCAGATGTTGCCTCCTCGCCCCATGTCCCTACCACATTACAGTAGGTTTGTCCCGCATTACGACCCAATTTGAATTCGTGAAGCAGAGCCACCCGTAACTCACTCCTTTCTAACATGTCGCACCGACTACTCTCTCACGAGTAGCAAAGACTGCAGCTCAACCAATTATGGCGTGTATGTGGCGTCTGAGTCACCCTAGAACTCGTATGAATGGTGCTGCGAGCGGGTTGGTCTGCAAGGATTGTGGATGAGTTGAATGTGGCACCTCAGAAAATCGGCCATTATTTTCCAAACGACCTGATATAAAGTTCATCCAATAACGACGCCCTTTGAAGAAGCTGAAACAAAATGAATGCACAAGAGACGCACTATGGTAAAGCTGATGCATTGTGCATCAAAATTTGAAACAGACTTTTGAAACAGTCCTCATTCCTCCGAGAAGTGTTCGGGTTCGAATCCCTGTGAGGAATGGATGTCGTGCTTGTCTTACGGCCCTGGCTCTCTCCCTTACCTGGAGACAATGGCCCTAAATCAGGGACGGGTGACTGCTTATAGCCCATTGAGTTGCTCACGGTGGCCGTTAAACCTCCAATCAAAAAAAAAAAGTTCGAAAAATAAGATAAAAATAAGAAACTTTGGGTAGTGTCTCTACAACATGCGTTCATAAGATGACATTCTTCTTTTAATATTTGTGATGGTCATATAGAATGTATATACTACTGACAAACTACAACCGCACCAGTGCTTCATAACAAATTCAAAAATCACCTATTTTGTAAGAGAAACTCCGTTGTGTTCTTTTCCGCAAGTGGTTTACATAGTTGATTCATTCCATTGCTTTTTTTTCTTTCGTTCCTTACGCCAAGGATACCGAGCAAAATGAAGCATGGGCTTTTAATCATCAAGGAGGTTAGAATAAGGTATCTGGAGATGCCTTCAATAGAGCAGTACCACTTTGCGTGAAGCCTATAACCGTGAGCGACGGCCGTCAAAGTGTGGGAAAGCTCACGGTTTTCGAGGCTATTGCAATGCATTTTGTGTTGGCTGAATCGCCTTCTTTCGTTGCAAATGTTTCCAATTTCGCATTGTAACTTGCTGCCGATGTGTAAGTAAATGCTGAATTTATAAAATTCTTAATTATCTGTGGCTCCTTCTTATTTTTATTTTAAATTGAAATTCACGAACGCTAGTGCGAATTCTGAACAAAACATAACGTTGAAATTGAAAACTTAACTCGTGTAAAAGGTATAATTCATTCCGGTTTGATATTAACACGATTTCTGCAACTAAAAACGACGCAATTCCAAAATACACACATTTGAAATTACACAGGTTTCATGTAAACAACGTCAAATTCCCTCATCTTGCAGCTTCATGGTTAAGAGACTCAGGGCATCTCCAGAAGTATTGCTAATCATTTGTCCGAGATGATGTCCTGGTAAATGTTTCTCCTTACTGATGAGTCCTCGCTAATCAGTCGTCCGAGATGGGTCCTGGTCAAAGTTTCTGGGTTTAACGATAATTATTAGCTCTTTGTACGGCTGTGAGCAATCGTCCATCCCTAATTTAGGGCCACTGGTTACCAAGTTAGAGGGAAAAGATCCAGCGCCATCATGCCTCATGCGGAACTCGAGTCCAGCGTCCCAAACCATCTGGCCACGCGGCCATTTTTTACAAATATCTGACTCATGTTCTGTTATTGAAACGTTTTACAATGCAAGAGTTAATTATTGAAATTCGTGCAGTTGTACATTACTGGGGAAATAAAGAGTAAAAGCTACTGAAGCGGCCAGAACAATATAAGAAGTTAAAGATCAGAGAGAAAGTTTCTATTAGCGATTCCCAAACTTTATTTAATGAGTTTAAAAGGTGATGTGTTTCGAGTATCAAACGAAAGCTGCGATCGGGTTGTCCAACATTTAGAGATCGTAGCATTCTTTGCTACGTTGTGTGACGTACTACAGAGGTGAAAACGCGTATCAAGAAGACAAATCTGCACCGAGAGATTCTGTCCGCGTAGCTTAGTTGGGAGAGCGATTTACTCCGGAGTCAGGGGACACGCCTTCGATGCCTGTCGCTGACAAACTTGTGTTTTCGCAGTTGTTAAAGCTGATATGTTAATAAGCGTTTGAAGGCTCTTGTACCAGCTTAGTTGCTCAAATGCAACTATACTTAAATATCTACAACGCGTCGGTAAGGTGTCTAGGAGTTGCCGAAGTGATCTACATGCGAACTGACTACTGAATAAGTTAACCATCGAATTTTCTGCAGGAAAGTTCCCGCGATCATTTCATAAGCAAGCTGCGTCGATAATCCGAACAGCTGGCTGTTGCACTTTACACTGAAGTGCTAAAAATCATGGGATACGTACTTAGTATCGAATAGGTCCTCCTCTAGCCCAGCGAAGTGAACGACGTGGCATCGGTTCCACAAGTGGCCGGAAGACTTCTGGAGAGATGTTAAGCCATATCGTCTGAATAGCCACCCACAGTTTCCTGGTATTTGTAGGTACAGGATTTTGGGTGCGAATGGGCTTTCCCACCACGTGCTCTAACGGGCGAACATGGTCACCACACCCTCCGTCGGAATTGTCCAGAACGCTCCTAGAACCAATTTTGGACAACTCGGGTCCGATGACATGGTGCATTGTCCGCCTGGAAAACCCAACCGTTGTTGGGATACATAAAGTCCATGAAAGCTGCAAATGGCCACCCACCAGAGCAACAAAGCGATCACCGAGTAATGACATGTTTACGAGGACCAGAGGACCCAAACAGCGCCACGTATAGACACCTCGCACATGTATGGAACCACCACCAGCTAGCATTGTGCCTTGTTGACAGCTTATGTCCATGACCTAATGGGGTGTGTGCCACACACGAGCCTTACCATCAGCTCGTAACAGCTGGTAGCGTGACTCATAGGAGCACGCCACATGCAGGCAGTCATCCAGGTTTCAATTTCTGTGTTCACGAGCCCAGGTGAGTCGCAGTGTCCGATGTCGTGTTGTTAACAAAGGCATTCTGGTGGGTCTTCTGCCCCCATATCCCATGGACGCTAAATTACGCTGCACTGAGCAGATGGATATATCTCTAGTACCTCCTGCAACGAATGTGGATGACATTTGAGCCAGTGTCGCTTGTCTGTTAGTGTGGACAATCCTGGTCAGACGCCGTTGTTCACGGTCATTTAGCACCCGTGGTCGGCCGCTGCGCTGTCCACGGTGGGTGGTAATGCCTTTCATGAGGTATTCTCGGTACACACGTGACACCGTGGATCGAGAAATGCTGAATGTTCGCACAACTTTGGAAATTGAATGCCCACATCCGTCTGGCTTCCATTTTCATGCCTCGTTCAAACTCCAATAATTCACGTCAGCCTTCCATAATCCTACTGGTGGTTGTTCAACCTGACTCACGAGGTTAGACCTCGCAACTGATAAAATTCGTGGCGTGCGTCGAAGCCTTTATACGACGGCAACCCCAGTTAAAAATTTGCATGTTGCTATCACGTGACTTTTGGCACTTCACTGTAGTAGCTTTCCGCCAACCTGAGCTTTCTGCTTTAGAGAGATGACTATTTATTGGAAACGAAGGAAATTTTGTGGGTTTGGTGGAAATTTAAGGTTGTGTACTTCAATGTATTTAAGTGTACCTCGGATTAATTATCTATGGACGTTCCCTCAATGCTGATATTCAGGCAGAAAAGCTACAACGCATGCGATCTGTGATGTTGCGATCAAGTCCGTTTATAAAATAGAATACGACTCTAGAAAGATGAGTTTCCTTCCTTCAGTGACGTCATGACGACAGCAAGTCTTGAGTGTCGTCAAACCCGACACTGACGTACCAAGCCATGTAACTTTAGTGTCATCACAAAAGGGGAATACAATCAGAGCAATCTCCTTTCCAGATGGCCTCGCTTCAACATAAACCTGTTTGGTAAACAGACATCAATAGAGGGGTAACTAGGCATTTCTACACCCGAGGCAAACCACAAAATATTGCGCCCTCATCTGTGTTTCTATCTTACATCATGCTGGATAAAGGTCTCCCCAAGTTTCTTCCACAACGGTCTGTTATAAGCCAGTATCTTTCATGCCACACCGGTATGCTTTCGAAACTTACCCACTCATCCCCCACGTGGTTTTCTTCTGAGTCTTTTTCTGTCCCCTGGTATCCAGTCCAACATTTCAGCTGTCCATCGGTGGTATGTTCTTCTGGCAATATGTCCAGCCCATTGCCATTTCAAAGACTATTATATTAAATTTGCAATAATGTCGAGCAGTGTATGCTTTAAACCTAAATATGTTTGTATCGCTTTTCGCAACTGCTTCGGAGAGTTTGGACCTTAGATACCACATCAAACAGGCCAAATGTAGCTGGCAGTGGCGGCACGCAGCCGCAATAATGATCGAATAGCCCCAAGAGAATCTTGAGAAATGTGAACGGCATGCATATCTTGCAGCATACTAAAGAATGCTGTGCCCCGTTGTTGTCAACGGGTTCTTCTTAGTTGGATCAACTATAGAACCGTGGTTCTTCTTTAGTAGGACGAACTATAGAACCGTACCTTCATTTCTGAATGTGAGCAACTAACATCCCCTGAACATTGACCTAAGGCCGCATTCCACTCCTAGTGCGAGAAAAGAGTAATGTTACATACCACGTTGAGCCATCAACAGTGAAAACAAAGAGACATAAATAATTTATGAGTTGCGCAATTCCAATCGCATCAGAGAAAGACTCAAAGGAGCTGCTCAAACTGGCGTTCAAGGACGTCTTTGCACAGCCCACACCGACGAAGGAAGGATTGTCGCACCCTGTCGTAGACTCCCGGTGTGGTGTTGACCTTGTCAGCAGCAACAGCGATTTGCTCGACGAGATCTTCCAGGGAGTCCACAGGTGTCTCGTACACCAATGTTTTCATGTGCCCCCAGAAGAAGTCCGGTGGATTAAGGTCCGGGGAGCGTGAAGGCCAAGCCACGGGTCCACCGCCAGGAATATGTTCCATTTAGGAAGTATCAGACCTAAGTGGTAAAGTGCGCTGGGGCCCCATCATGCATAAACCACATGTCCCTCCGTGTGGTGAGAGGAACATCCTGCAACAGACCGGGAAGCACTTTCTCCAGGAACACACGGTACGCTGCGCCGGTCAGACGTATACGTCAATTCTCATGTGATGTTCGCACGGTAATATCGCTGAACGGGTTCGGCTGCGTTTTTAAATGTTTGCTCCTGATCGTCTACGCACGGACGTTTTTCGAATGTGCTGTTTTCTGGCAGTAGGAGTGGAATGCGGCCCTAGTCTTGATGTGTACTATCACCCCTCTTGTTTAGTTGAAGGAGTTTACAATCACCCTGTATACTGCTATGTGCCGTAGGAATTCTCAACCGGTGGTGGTCGTAATACCAACAGTTGCAGTGTGTAAGTGCTTCCATTTTTTTTTTCTTTCAAATATTTTTCACCTTAATTTTTATCTTACTTCAGATTTTAACTGGATTTCGTGATGTTCGCACAAGTTACCCCACGAGAAGCCGGCCACAACGCGTTCGGGGGCTGTATTAAAATTACATTTTCGATTTCTCACGCGCAACTTCAATGTAGGTTGGCCACCAACCATTAGGGAGCCGTATAAAAATTGTATTATTGTTTATTTCGTGTCCTCTTCCATGTAGGCCGACCACAATATCGTTAAGGGCCGTATAAAATTGCATTTTTTAGCACGTCTTTTGTAAAAAAAGATCGTGCTTATGTTATCGGTTTGTCCGTCCGTCCTTCTGTACCCACGAAATCTTTGCAACTATTAGTCCGATTTGAAAAATTATTTTTGCATTGGGAAGCTTGAAATATGCGAATGATGATCCTTCATTTCGTTTTTTTTTACGAGGTGCAATTTTGCCGCTAGAGGGCGTAAATGCAGATGATGTCGAATTCAAAAATACGTTTTATTCCACATATTTGCTTCTAAACATCCGATTGAAAAAATGCTTTTATCTTTCGATTCCATTTATGTCGAAGAGTATTTTAGATATAGTTACTTTTCAAAATTACGCATAAATTTTCCGCTAGGGGGCGTAAAAGTAAATTACATTTTTCCCGATAAATCTTCTTTTAAAACTCCGAAATGAAAACTTTTTTCTTCAGCGGATACACCTCCTGATGGAAAATCTTTTGCATATAATTTATAATTTTTGGTAAACCATACTTTGGCCACCAGGGGGCGTAAGTGTTAATTTTTGCTTCTGATGTATTTGCCATAAAATCTGAGCATAAACATTTCGTGGACTGATGCCATAAACATTTCGTAGACTGATGCCACTCACATCGGTAAACCTTTTCGGAACATTTTCTTCTTAAAATATTCCACCGTTTCTCCGCCAGGGGGCGTAGATGTATATCTTATATTTATGAATATCTCTACTTCTAGGAGTCCGATTTGAAAAATTCCTTCTTTGTTGGATAGTGTTTTCAGTGTGACATAATTTTCATATAATTTCAAAGTTTTCAAGTAATGCATAGACTTTCCGCTTGGGGCGTAGAGGTAAATTGCGTTTCCCCCTATATCTCTGCTTCTAAATCTCCGATTTGAAAAAGTCTGATGTTCCTGATGGGAAATCGTTTGCACATAATTTCTAATTTTTGTAAAAAAAAAAAATGGTTTGGCCACTAGGGGGCGTAAATCTAATTTCCGTTCTGATGTATTTGCAGCAAAATATGAGCTTCTAAATTCTCGATTGAAAAAAACGTCGTTTGAAGACCGATACCTCCCATGTCGACAAACCTTTTAGAAACATTTCTTCTTAGAATAATGCATGGTTTCTACGCCAGGGGGCGTAGATGTATATCTTATTTTTATTTTCTTGTGACCACTTCCACATAGGCTGGCCGGAAACGTGTTAGAAGGTAGTATAAAATCACATTATTAATTTCTTCGTGTCCACTGCCATGCAGGCTGTCCATAAAACCATTAAGGGGTTGTACAAAAGTAGCACTTTTATTTTCACCATGTCCGCTTCTCCGTATATGTATAGGTCACGTGTAAACAGGGCAAATTTATTGTAGCCAATAAATTTGTCCTGTTTAGGAATGTTCGGATGAGAGAAGCAGGATTTTCCTACTGCGAAATTGTCACTCGTACGGGACGACGAGTCTGGGAAGTGGAAAATTATAGGCAATTATGCCGTGTCTAGGAAGTGGGCATTATGCCGCGTCGCGTCTGGGATACACAATATACACTACTGTTCGTGAAAATTATAACAACATGGACTGCTGGTATTAACTTGAAACTAACAGGTTATGTTCAACAACTTAAGACATGCAAATACATAATTCAAATGCCAGTGAAAATCTAACTGTCCGGTCTCGGGTATAATGAGCTGGCTCAAACGAGATGTTGCAATCAGTGTAGAGCCGACATTAGTCGAAAGGGTGTTTCTCGTGTCTCACTATGCCCCGTTACCAAAGAAGGTCGCTTTATGAAAACCTGACGGACTTTGAGGGAGGAAGGATTGTTCGGATGAGAGAAGCTCGATTTTCCTACTGCGAAATTGCCACTCGTACGGGACGAATTCCAGCACAGTGATTCAAACTTGGCGTCAGTGGACAGGTGAGGCTCCAAAGCACAGAAATGCGAAAAATAGACTGCAATATCGCATGACTGCACGGGATATACCGCATGGCGGTGGCTGATCCCAGAACGACATACACGGTATTATTGCAGCTGTCGAACTCTGCTGTCGTCCAGCACAGTTCGACGCCGTCTGCTTGGCAGAGGACTCGTTACTAGCAGCCCATTCCTGTGCATTCCTTTGACCCTCAACCACAGACTCCTCAAGCTGCAATGGGGTCTCGAACACAGACATTGCCGCGTTGATTAGCAACAGGTCGTGTTTTCTGACGAGTCACGATTCAGATTGATGCACCATGATGATCGCATACGTGTTCCATGACATCGTGGTGAACGGCACCTTGCAGCATTATACCAGCCCAACGCCGAGCGTCATGGTTTAGGGCGCCATTGGGTTCAATTTGCAATCTCGCCAGATACGAATTGGGGGAACCCTCAACAGCCAGCGACACATCAGGGATGTTTTTAGAGGCAGAGGGGATACCATTCCTTCAGAGTTATCCTGGCGCTATATTCCAGCAGGACAATGCTAGGCCACATGTCGCCCGGAATGTCCAAGACCTCTTCCATGCCAGGCAGATACCTCCCGCTTCTTCCCTGGCCCATACGTTTACCGGATATGTCCTCGATCGAACATGTGTGCGACATGGTAGTTAAGCGACTGGTCCTTCGAACGCTCCGCTAGTCACCACTAATGAGCTCTGGTCTCGCTAGGAAGCAGCCGGCTATTCCCCGAGACGATATCAAAACCTCTTCCATTCAATACCAAGCTGTGTAGAGGCTATTATTATTGCTTTAGGTATCTTCGCACGATACTGAGTTTCGAAGCGAAAAAATCTTTTACAGCTCTACAAATGTAATCAGTTATCTCCTGTACCAGGAGGAATCTGTGATATAAATTTTATTTAAGTAGCATGATAGTAGTATAAAATGACGGGGACTGGCGCAAGGATGCATCCTTCTAGAGAAGGATGGGGGGCGTGGCTTGGGGCAGAAGGATGGGGCGTGGCTTGCGGCAGAAGGATGGGGGCGTGGCAGATGACGCTAGTGTGTTGGGTGGATGCTGCCCCTAGCGGTGATTCTTGGAACTTTCGATGGATTTTAGAGAGATAGCAACGACCGAGTGGGGGAAAGGAGATGTGCTGCCCCTTACGGTGCTTCTTGGAACTTTATTATTATGTCAGATCTTTTTTTTTTTTTGAGAGATGGCAACGACCGAGTGGGAGAAAGGGCGTTTCAGATGACGCTAGTGTGTTGGGTCGATGTGCTGCCCCTAGCGGTGCTTTTTGGAACTTCCGATGGATCTTTGAGAGATGGCAACGACCAAGTGGGGGATAGGGGATGTGCACGTTGCCCCCTAGCGGTGCTTTTTCGAACTTTTCTCAGGAGATTTATTGGACGTTGACAAATTTTTGAAGGAAGTTTTTTTGTCGTTTCCAATATGTTTTTTTTTTATTAAATTTATATTTTCAGGAATTCCCTGAGGTGTTATAATTTTTATAGACGTTGCATTATTTTTTTAATTCTTATATTGGTCCTCCCTCCAATTTTAATTTAGGCGAGGAAAGACTTTGTTTGAAAGGATTTCGTTCCCGTTGATTCATGTTCCGCCATTTTAGTTTCACCACGTTGTCATTTTGTGAACCATGTGTTTTGGGATGAGTCACAATTTTCTCTTTGACTCAGAAAATTTTGTATGACACGGGTTTTGGGATGATTCATTATGATGGGTAACGCATTCGTGATAGCAGACATGATATCAGCCAACGTCGTTTTCTCCTCAGCGGGGTCGGCTTTATTTATTTTTTTTATTTTCTCGGGAGATTTACTAGACTTTGTCAAATTTTTGAAGGAAGTTTTTTTTGTCGTTTCCAATATGTTTTTTTTATTAAATTTATATTTTCAGGAATTCCCTGAGGTGTTAGGAATTTTTAAACACGTTGCAGTATGTTTTTAATTTTCTCGGGAGATTTATTGGACGTTGTCAAATTTTTGGGAAGTCTTTCCAATATTTATTTTTTTATTTTATTTTCTCGGGAGATTTACTGGACTTTGTCAAATTTTTGAAGGAAGTTTTTTCAATCGAAGCATTTCCTCGAATTTGTTTTATTAAATTTATATTTTCAGGAATTCCCCGAGGTGTTAGGAATTTTTATAGACGTTTCATTATTTTTTTAATTTTATCGGGATATTTATTAGACTTTGTCAAATTTTTGAAGGAAATTTTTTGTCGTTTCCAATTTTTTTTACTGGTATTTTTTTTTGTCCTATTTTTTCTCTCTAATTTATTTTATTAAACTTATATTTTTAGAAATTCCGTGAGGTGTTATAATTTTTATAGACGTTGCATTATTTTTTTAATTCTTATATTTTTCTTCCCTACAATTTTAATTTAGACGAGGAAAGGCTTTGTTTGAAAAGATTTCGTTCCTGTTGATTCATGTTCCGCTATCTTTTGTCCGCCATGTGTTTTGGAATGACTCACCATTTTCTCTTTGCCTCAGAAAATTTTGTATGACACGTGTTTTGGGACGAGTGACTATGATGGGTGACGCATGTCGTGATAGCAGACATGACATCAGCCAACGCCATTTGCTCAGCGGGGTCGGCGGTATACGTCATTTAAGATTCTGTTAGACACATTAAGTTCCAAGACTAATTTCTTTTCAATAACTTGATCATTTTGCAACGAATTTATTCCTTATTTTTTCCTCATAATTTCCCATTTTATGTTCATAATTTTTCAACGTAACGATTTTTTTATTTTCTTTGAGGAGACTTCACGCATTTTCAACGGAGGTTCCAACATAAAGACGTTTTCCAAAGTTTTGTGCTGCAGACTTAATCTTAAAACGCGATTGTTTATTAATGTATTTACGTGTTCATGGCATTTTCTGTTACATTTTTTAACGTTGTACCTTTTTCCAACGTACAAAGCCACAACTTTTTACGCATAGTTAAAATGTTTATGTTTTCGTATTTTTTTATTTCTTCATGATTATTCAGTGAAATGTACCTTTAAATGCATTATCTTAATCTTTTTTTTTTTCTAAATGCTTGCATACTCGTTAAATTTTTCGATGTACCAACATTATTTTATTTTCTAACTAAGAACTACTTTTATCGAGACTTTATTTTTTCTGTCTCAGGAGAATTTTTTTAGTTTATTCTCTCAAGATATGAAAATTAATTATAACGAAATCCTTTCACTTTTCTATCGCTAAGAATTTATCTTAAAATAAGTCCTGAGCTATAGTTCGCTTTGTCTGGTTAGAGGTGATTCATCAGTAGCATGTTTGTGACCAGATAAGGTCTCCGTGCAGTTACTGCCTGAAGCGATGACGCATGGTGACGGGTACGTCGTGATGTCATCCTTGTGAACTTGGAATGTCATCATACTGTTACACGGCACTAGCAGTGTTCCTGCCGAGTCTGCCGGTAACGGTGCTTGAGACCTGAAGTACAATTTAGTTGGCCGCGGCACCAGGTGAGAATCTCAGGTGCACTGCTGCACTCAAAGATTCACACCAGAACATAAAAAATGAAAAGTTGAAGAATGACCCGAAGCATAAGGCTTGGGTGAATCCACCTTGTGAACAAAATAACAACAACAAATAAAAAATAAAATAAACTAAAAAAAAAATTATACTTTGGGATCAGAGTTGTGATGAGGTTCACCCGCAATCACCAATTCGTGACTGAGTGTAGTGGTCCGGATCTTACTCCGGTACATTCAATCCCCAACCAGCCAGTACAACACTCACTTTCGCAAATAACACATGATTCTCAAATACACAACACAACATTTAATAACGTTCTGCGAGATTTAAACAGATACGGCGCTCTCTAGGCGCATAGACAATTGCCCCTCATATGTGGGCAGCATACGGTGTCACACTTTACTGTCGGAAGACGCAGCCGACTGAGTCTCCACCGGACTATCTGAACAAGAGATACTACTCGTTTCACACTAAATAGAGCTGCAGGTGATATTCATATACAATTGCTTAGAGAATGAAAAAAAAATTATATGCAAACGATCACATTAAAAATACTCGCGACACAAAATACACAAGCACGTTAATTTGCGGTATACGATTATAGGTGCGAAATACTGCCAAAGTTAATTAACTAAATCTAATAAGCATGCACATGCAAATCCCTTCCCCGCTCGCTTTGGCCCTGAACCAAAGTTAAAAGAAACTGTCCCGCCCAGCGGAATTTGTGGCCACACCTTCTCCCTTATTCATGTAAAAAATAATCAGGAAATGGGCCCGGTAAGAAATTGAAATCTGTATGTGCAGGTATTTCCTCTGAGGTTCAGTCACTCAGCATTACTGCATCTATGTCCATGCAGCTTTGGGTGTCGGGATGACACCAGTTCGCAGATGTGCTAAGAAAGAAAAAGGAAATATTCATCTACTTACAGTTTCGTGACTTTGCTGTGCAAATCCAGTGTGCATCACATAATATCACACGACAAAAAAAAACACGCACACACACAGACACTTGCGCCATGTGGCAGCACCGATGATTCAACACTTCACTTTGACGCTTGATGTAAATGAAGCACACAATTAAAAATGGTAATATCACGCCGCACTTTGTTGCAATGATTAGAGTGCACACTGATCTATTCTCGTGACGATTTGAAGGTGGCCGTTAAACAAAATAGGCCCTCTCACATCTGCTGTTGCGGTTTCCAAGATTGATTTTCTGTGTTCCTGGGAAATGATTTTTGTTGTCGTGAAGAAATAATTGTGAACGTCAACTGCTTGGAGAGTGGCACGCCCTCACTTCCGCTGCTGCTATAGTAGATTCCGTCCGTCGCTACCTTCCGTCCTTTTTGACCGTTCATTCCCAATTCAGTCAGTTCCTTTCCGTTAGCAAACCATCTACCCTGCCTGAGTACGCAGTTCAAACATGCCTCTCGCAGGTTTTGTTTTCCATTTTTTTTATCGAGTTTCGACCGCCAGCCCTGAGATTAATTTTCTCGGCCGAGCGAAATCAGACGTGCTTTTACCTTAAGCGTATATCAGCAACTCAACATTTCACCTGTATATTTGTTAGGTATCGAAGCCACCGCGCTTACGCTCATATTTTTCTTTCGCCATGTTTTTATCCCGTCGCACTTACACGTAGTGGCTTCGCTGCTTACGTGACCACACACACGCACACATGGGGCCTCGCTTCGCCCCGTAAGACAAGCGCGTCTCTTCACTTCCTCCACAGTAGGGGATGAATGGGGGTGACGATTCCACACTGCAGTGGTTGGCATCCGAACCCGACTTTGCTTGGCTTCGTTTTTCATTGGAATGACCACTGTCCACTCGCAGACTTCTTAATTCCCCTGTAACTTGGCTTTCATTAGTCCAAACAGTCGCTGATTTCCATTACGCTCCGCGCCTAGAAATTTCTGCGTTATCACGCGGATTTAGGCATTCTGCTGTCTTTATGGCAAACTGGCATCTCCAGCTGCCTCGAGTTGTCTCCATTTCTTACCAAATGCGGGGAGGTTTGCTGCTTCATTTTTCCCCAATTCATTTTTTGCAGATCCAAGGCATCCAGCCTTTCACATCGGAGAGCGCACAGACAACTAACTTTCTTCCTTATGTTCATGCCAAGTGCGAACTCTTATTTTTCTGCACGGACCACACAGAGAGCAATTGTTCTCGAAAATGCCCCAAACAATCGACGAATTTACGATTATTCGCTAAACCTTTTGTCCCCATCTTCATTCATTTACTCAAGTGGACCCCTCTTCGAAAGGTACCACTTTCCCTTTCGGTGTTGCTTAGCTTCCCGTCAGCTGCGCCCTGATATTTATGACCTAACAGAGCTATTCTGAGACCACCCAGCCAGAGAGAGAATTCTTCGCCTCTTTTCTTTCCAAACCCCCAGATAAAACTTTATCTGCTGTTTACACTTTTAAACTCCAATCAAGCCTCGAACATAATTAATACTTAATTAATTTCACACATCAACCACGCCCATTAATTACTAAATTAATGGCGGGTGTGGGTCGTAACATCGGCCCCTCCTCAAGAAATCCAGAAGTCCTCTTCTGGGCCTATCGCTTTGCTCTTATCAATTTCCAGAGTAACCATTGAGTGCTACCTTTTCCCACAGGTAGAAACAATTCAAAATGGCAAAAATATTGCGTTTCTTGCCTTCAAGAGCATTGGAGCGACTTCCTAATTATCCCGCAATTTTGTTAATTAATTTTAGAGAACATCCGAAAGAAAAAACAACGTAAATGAGAAATAAATACAAAAACTGAACTGTAAAAGAACATGTGAGCCTGCCGAACTGTGATTCCTAGCTGCCTCATACAATACGCGACATGGCGGACAAATTTTAAAGTTTTCTTCAGGTTTTAGGATGGGGGGGGTGTCCACTGTAACAATACTGCTTGAAGCGATGACGCACGGTGACGGGTTTTACGTGATGTCATCTTTGTGAACAGATCCCAGAAGAATTTCAGAAACTGTTTCAACTTCGAACCAATGACGTTTCTTCCAATGTCGGGGGGGGGTCAAAAGTGAATCCTGTTCGCTATAATAAAATTTCATACTTTCACCAAAAATCATATTCTTAAACGCGCTTTTTTTTTCATGTATAACTAAATTTTTATTGTTTACTCACCTCATCAAAGTCAATCTCGTTCCTTTTCTTCATTTAGTTCGCTTTAAACTGAGATGTTTCAAAACTTCGCGTATATTTCATTCACTCAATGTCCGGTTCTCCAGTGTCTGTCCCTTCATTTTCAACTTCTGTGCATGCTGCATTTTTTCTTTAGACGTTTAGTTTCATTGACCTTTTCTTTCGTTTTAATTAGGTTTTCATTATCGTATATTTTATTCATTGTCTCAGCAGAAAAAACTTTCATGCTGGAGACATAGCGACTAAGTCCGTACTTCCTCTAAACATTTTTTTCCTTTTTTTTTACGTTTTACTAATTGTTCAGAAAAGCAGTTGTTTCCAAAGTCCCATAGTGAAAATATCGTATTCCCCTTATAGTACTTATTATATTTTTCCTTCTGTTCAGTGTTGTATGATTCTTCAAACTTTGGTTTATTTTTATGAAACTTCTTTTTTTTTCTTAATTTTTTTTTCTGATTCAAACTTTCAATCTTTTCCTATCGATTTATTTACTCTTATTTTCCCATTCGACTTTACTTTTGAACAGAAATGCATCTAAAATCTTCAGATGTATTTTAGTCTACAAGTCCGATTCTTCCCTGTTTCAAATAAAGTCATTGTAGGATTTTAGTGTAAATGCCCCTAAATCTTTAGAACTTACTTTTCATAGTTAGATACAAATTCCTCGAGGTTTACATTCAAACATGAAAGAAGAGTGTTTTTACGCTCTCTCCAGTGTGTGAGCTTTCCCCAAGGAATTAACTTTGAATTCCCCCTGTTTCTGTCGGAAACTGACAATCTCCTGCGACGGTTTTCACGCGTCTCTTGCTTACAGGAAAACCTCATAATGCATGAAATCACTTTGCTTGGGAGATTAAACTAAATTCTGGTTTTGAACTTTGAATCCAAACTCAAGCTCGCAAAAGCATAGTTTTCTGAGCAAACTTAAACTGTCTAAGATGACAAAAATCTAAAACTGCTGACTCAATGGGACAGAGCGTTTGACTTTGCCGTTCATTCACCATTTAAGAGATCCGTCGTGAACCACTAGAAGGGAAGTAAGTAGACCCTGGATTTAGTCCACTGTTTCCAAGGAAGGTAGAAAGCTAGTGTCGTAATTCAAAAGCTCTTAACTCAAGCCTCCCCAGGATTCAATTTCGGACGAACGAATACTCAGATCTCAATGCTTAGACATTGAAAAATTGCTTCAGACAAATATTTTCTTACTTAAAGTGCTTCAATTCAGAATTTGTACCATTCATTCTGAAGCATTCTTTCTTACGATAAAATTTATATTCTTTGCAATATATTTTCAGTATATTTTTTCTAAATCAACAGAAAAAACATTCATTCTGGAGACATAGCGACCAAGTCCGTACTTCCACTAAACATCATATTCTTAGCAAACATTTTTTCCCCTACATAGCAATTTCCTAACTCACCAGAAAAGCAGCTATTCTCAACATGTAGCTAAAATAACGAATTTCTCCAAACAAATGTAATAATTTTTTTAAGAAAGACTTAGTTCTTTTCTCTGTATAACGACTTAATCTATTTTTTCGAAAAACTGTTTTACGTTTACGTATTTTGTTTAACTTTGCTTTACACTGTACTTTGATTTTTTTCTTTCGTAGTACTTTTTTCCTGTTTCATTCCAACAAACTTGTTTCTTTTCGACTCGATCACTCTCACATTTCCATACAAACTTTCCTAATATCAGAAATGTAACAAAAACTTCAGATATATTTTTCAACTTTAGAATAAGTCTCACCGACATTTATTATCATGACATAAACTAAAATTTCCTACTTTCCCCAAAAATAATTTTCTTAATGAGTTGTTTTACACTTTTTTCATAATTGGCAGGGACTATTTTTTTTTATATAAGGTTAGTTTCGAGAAAGTTAAATTTCGTCTAGTGTTAATCGAACAGAAGAAATATACATCAAGGAAAGAAAACTGAAATTATACATATGCAAAGAATTTGCTACGGCTGAAGGTCCCCCGAGTGAGTTATTCAACCAATGCTCGTATTACCCATTCAAAGATGGAGGTATCAGGATGACCAAATCCCTCGTTGTTGTCTTCTTGTAGCAAAAGAGGTGGTGAACTTCACCAAACATGGTTCCATAATATTGGAGAAACACATTAAGGTTTACGGAGCAATTAAGCCCACGCCAGTGACCTTCTTCGTTCACATACACTCACATTCAAACAGAAAAAAATATGAATGAATGACAAAAAATAATGAAATAAAAGTAGTCCTGAAAAGGACTGATGTTTAGTCCTAAAAGGACTTTTTTTTATTCCTCAAAAGAACTTTTTTTCTCCAACGTATTCCACATTCTTGAGCTTCCACAAGAATTTTCTTCACAACAATGTTCTCGAAGAAAAAGTGAGTAATGGTGGGACGTATCAGCGATTGAAGGCGCTCACCAAAGTATTTCCTCAAAGTTTTGGGTTCAACAAGAGCAAATGCTTCGTCAAAGCATAGAGTCCATTTGTCTTCTTCTGTTTCGTTAAAGCACCTATGCCCCAGCTGATTGTTTGGCATGAGATTAGGATGCAAATGACATTCTCTGCAGTAATACACTTTTGCAATGTTTTTTCCAACCGCATCGACCAGAGCAAGTTTAAGAGCATTGGTGTCTTGATCAGATATCGTATGTTCGAGTCCGAATTTACTGCATACCAATCTCACTGCATCACGAAAAACTGTTCCAAACTGTAATTGTAGAATACCGTCCCACAGCTTTTCAGAAGCATCACGAAGCGTGTTGAATTGTTCCCAGGTTAGGGACACCGAAGCACAATTCAATTGCAAGACATCATTGGAGCACGTGAACAGTTGTTGAAAAGTGTACACAGGCCCATCAGATGAAGGTGAAAAGTTCATCAACAGTTCTTTATTGATCACTTTGATTTTGTTGAGAGCGTCATAACAATGCGAGCGGTCCATGAACTTCTTGAATGTTCTAGCAGACATTGTCACGCCATATTTGGTAGGAAACAGTTTTTCTCCTTTGGTAGTGTAGCTGCGAATGTGCACTCTCACAGTTCCAGAAAAATCAGTCACTTTAGCAACTTTGTTTCCCCCGAGGGACACATGATGAAGAGGCATGCTTTCTAATGAAATACCGTGAGGAGGAGGTTCGGCAAACGGATCAGGACATCCATAGTTTAAAAGCTTCCATCGTGCTTCCATTAAGCGCGGATCATCACTCACTTTTTCTTGGCATCAGAAACATCTGAAGACGAAGAAGTTCGCTTCATGTTTAACGCAGATCGATGAGGAAGTAGGTAACACAACGTGCACAGAATTCGAAGGCAGAGAACAGAATCAGTGAGCTGGTCTGTCCTCGGCCAAAACTGATAACAAATTGTTGTTGACGCATGCGCGTTGTTCACTGTGTGATGATGTGATTGTATAGCCACGTGATAAAGGAGCATCTGTTATCATCTTTCTATAGGTCAGATTTAATCGAACATCAGGTGCATTTTCGCAACGTGGAAGGTCGTGAAACCATGACTCATTCGTCTTGTTCACGCATGTGTGTTGTTCGCTTCTTGATGACGTGATTGCATAGTCACGTGATAAGGGTGACCCTGTTATCATCTTTCTAAATGTCAGATTTAGACGAATATTGGGAGCATTCTTGCAACGTGGCAGTCCATGATACCATGACTCATTCGTGGGGGTAGCATTTGTAAAAGGGATCCACATTCCAAAGCTATGACGACAGGTTGAAAACCATCTCTTTTAAAAACAAAGACCCTTGTTTGGCCTAGAGAAACTGAGGCAATGCATGAATTTTTTACAATTTCACATTCGTCATCTCTGTGAAAACCAATACAGGGATTTCCATTTTTATACTTATTAATGAAAACAAAATTGAATATTTCTCCACATACATTCTCAACAGCATCCTTGATTTCACGAAGTACTGGTATCCAAGGTTTAGCCAGCACACTCAATCCACTGAATGAGTAATGGAGATGATTATCACCGTAGACCACATGTTGTCTAAGAATTTTATATGTTTTTCCATAAATCTTAATTTTGCTGAGATCATCACCGATATATTCTACTTCATTTTCGAGGTGGTTAAGATAATCTATAGCTTCAGAATCAGAAAATAATTTCTCATAGGAAAAATGGAGGTCATCCTTATGATACATCTTAGAAGAATACATTTCTTCAGACGAAAGAAAATGTAGCAGTAATTGAAAAAAGCAGTATCTTCACACCGAGCAACGAAGCGAGAATGAAACAGACAGACTACGACATTAGTCTTGTGTGAGTCGAGGGGGAAAATGCGGACGAGTCGTCTTCTATGACAATGGTTCACGTTCGTTTCTGTTCGCATAGGAAAAATGAAATCTGAGGGTGGAACAATGGAGATAGTAACACTGATTTTACAAATTTTTGTGAATGGTGGCAATATAAGAAGAAGGAAGTTTAATATCTACTTCTTGGAGATGTGATTTGTACGCCACGTGTGTTGGTGAGTCGCCATGTTGGATGTTGCCATCCTACTAGCTGTCGTCGCCATTTTCTTTTTGGGGGGAGGGGGTCGACGTTTCACGATCACCACTATTTTGTTTTCTCACATGTAGTCAATTTCATTTTCACGCCTTCGGAAATTGTACTTTTTGCCTGATTATTTGACACTGGTTTTAAACGAACATGCTAAATTCTTGATCATTTACACATGTCCGTAACGTGCTCGTGCTTGCATCGCCGATGACTCATGCACTCGTTAATCGTATGTCTTATCTCAAGTCTGTCTGTTTCATTCTCGCTTCGTTGCTCGGTGTGAAGATACTGCTTTTTTCAATTACTGCTACATTTTCTTTCGTCTGAAGAAATGTATTCTTCTAAGATGTATCATAAGGATGACCTCCATTTTTCCTATGAGAAATTATTTTCTGATTCTGAAGCTACAGATTAGCTACAGATTATCTTAACCACCTCGAAAATGAAGTAGAATATATCGGTGATGATCTCAGCAAAATTAAGATTTATGGAAAAACATATAAAATTCCTAGACAACATGTGGTCTACGGTGATAATCATCTCCATTACTCATTCAGTGGATTGAGTGTGCTGGCTAAACCTTGGATACCAGTACTTCGTGAAATCAAGGATGCTGTTGAGAATGTATGTGGAGAAATATTCAATTTTGTTTTCATTAATAAGTATAAAAATGGAAATCCCTGTATTGGTTTTCACAGAGATGACGAATGTGAAATTGTAAAAAATTCATGCATTGCCTCAGTTTCTCTAGGCCAAACAAATGACTTTGTTTTTAAAAGAGATGGTTTTCAGCCTGTCGTCATAGCTTTGGAATGTGGACCCCTTTTACAAATGCTACCCCCACGAATGAGTCATGGTATCATGGACTGCCACGTTGCAAGAATGCTCCCAATATTCGTCTAAATCTGACATTTAGAAAGATAATAACAGGGTCACCCTTATCACGTGACTATGCAATCACGTCATCAAGAAGCGAACAACACACATGCGTGAACAAGACGAATGAGTCATGGTTTCACGACCTTCCACGTTGCGAAAATGCACCTGATGTTCGATTAAATCTGACCTATAGAAAGATGATAACAGAGGCTCCTTTATCACGTGGCTATACAATCACGTCATCACACAGTGAACAACGCGCATGCGTCAACAACAATTTGTTATCAGTTTTGGCCGAGGACAGACCAGCTCACTGATTCTGTTCTCTGCCTTCGAATTCTGTGCACGTTGTGTTACCTACCTCCTCGTCGATCTGCGTTAAACATGAAGCGAACTTCTTCGAAATACTTTGGTGAGCGCCTTCAATCGCTGATACGTCCCACCATTACTCACTTTTTCTTCGAGAACATTGTTGTGAAGAAAATTCTTGTGGAAGCTCAAGAATGTGGAATACGTTGGAGCAATTTAGAGTCCAGATGAGAAAAAAGTTCTTTTGAGGAATAAAAAAAAAAAGTTCTTTTGAGGAATAAAAAAAAGTCCTTTTTAGGACTAAACATCAGTCCTTTTCAGGACTACTTTTATTTCATTATTTTTTGTCATTCATTCATATTTTTTTCTGTTTGAATGTGAGTGTATGTGAACGAAGAAGGTCACTGGCGTGGGCTTAATTGCTCCGTAAATCTTAATGTGTTTCTCCAATATTATGGAACCATGTTTGGTGAAGTTCACCACCTCTTTTGCTACAAGAAGGCAACAACGAGGGATTTGGTCATCCTGATACCTCCATCTTTGAATGGGTAATACGAGCATTGGTTGAATAACTCACTCGGGGGACCTTCAGCCGTAGCAAATTCTTTGCATATGTATAATTTCAGTTTTCTTTCCTTTGATGTATATTTCTTCTGTTCGATTAACACTAGACGAAATTTAACTTTCTCGAAACTAACCTTATATAAAAAAAAATAGTCCCTGCCAATTATGAAAAAAGTGTAAAACAACTCATTAAGAAAATTATTTTTGGGGAAAGTAGGAAATTTTAGTTTATGTCATGATAATAAATGTCGGTGAGACTTATTCTAAAGTTGAAAAATATATCTGAAGTTTTTGTTACATTTCTGATATTAGGAAAGTTTGTATGGAAATGTGAGAGTGATCGAGTCGAAAAGAAACAAGTTTGTTGGAATGAAACAGAAAAAAAGTACTACAAAGAAAAAGAATCAAAGTACAGTGTAAAGCAAAGTTAAACAAAATACGTAAACGTAGAACAGTTTTTCGAAAAATAGATCAAGTCGTTATTCAGAGAAAAGAACTAAGTCTTTCTTAAAAAAATTATTACATTTGTTTGGAGAAATTCGTTATTTTAGCTACATGTTGAGAATAGCTGCTTTTCTGGTGAGTTAGGAAATTGCTATGTAGGGGAAAAAATGTTTGCTAAGAATATGATGTTTAGTGGAAGTACGGACTTGGTCGCTATGTCTCCAGAATGAATGTTTTTTCTGTTGATTTAGAAAAAATATACTGAGAATATATTGCAAAGAATATAAATTTTATCGTAAGAAAGAATGCTTCAGAATGAATGGTACGAAGGGGTCCGGGTTCGAATCCCGGTGAGGCATGGATGTTGTGTTTGTCTTACGGCACTGGCTCTCTCCCTTCCCTGGAACCAGTGACCCTAAATTAGGGACGGGCGACTGCTTATAGCCCATTGAGTTGCTCACGGTGGTCGTTAAACCTCCAATTAAAAAAAAAAATGAATGGTACGAATTCTGAATTGAAGCACTTTAAGTAAGAAAATATTTGTCTGAAGCAAATTTTTAATGTCTAAGCATTGAGATCTGAGTATTCGTTCGTCCGAAATTGAATCCTGGGAAGGCTTGAGTTAAGAGCTTTTGAATTACGACACTAGCTTTCTACCTTCCTTGGAAACAGTGGACTAAATCCAGGGTCTACTTACTTCCCTTCTAGGGGTTCACGACGGATCTCTTAAATGGTGAATGAACGGCAAAGTCGTCAAACGCTCTGTCCCATTGAGTCAGCAGTTTTAGATTTTTGTCATCTTAGACAGTTTAAGTTTGCTCAGAAAATTATGCTTTTGCGAGCTTGAGTTTGCATTCAAAGTTCAAAACCAGAATTTAGTTTAATATCCCAAGCAAGTGATTTCATGCCATATGAGGTTTTCCTGTAAGCAAGAGACGCGTGAAAACAGTCGCAGGAGATTGTCAGTTTCCGATAGAAACAGGGGGGAATTCAAAGTTAATTCCTTGGGGAAAGCTCACACACTGGAGAGAGCGTAAAAACACTCTTCTTTCATGTTTTAATGTAAACCTCGAGGAATTTGTATCTAACTATGAAAAGTAAGTTCTAAAGATTTAGGGGCATTTACACTAAAATCCTACAATGACTTTATTTGAAACAGGGAAGAATCGGACTTGTAGACTAAAATACATCTGAAGATTTTAGATGCATTTCTGTTCAAAAGTAAAGTCGAATGGGAAAATAAGAGTAAATAAATCGATAGGAAAAGATTGAAAGTTTGAATCAGAAAAAAAATTAAGAAAAAAAGAAGTTTCATAAAAATAAACCAAAGTTTGAAGAATCATACAACACTGAACAGAAGGAAAAATATAATAAGTACTATAAGGGGAATACGATATTTTCACTATGGGAGTTTGGAAACAACTGCTTTTCTGAACAATTAGTAAAACGTAAAAAAAAAAGGAAAAAAAATGTTTAGAGGAAGTACGGACTTAGTCGCTATGTCTCCAGCATGAAAGTTTTTTCTGCTGAGACAATGAATAAAAAATACGATAATGAAAACCTAATTAAAACGAAAGAAAAGGTCAATGAAACTAAACGTCTAAAGAAAAAATGCAACATGAACAGAAGTTGAAAATGAAGGGACAGACACTGGAGAACCGGACATTGAGTGAATGAAATATACGCGAAGTTTTGAAACATCTCAATTTAAAGCGAACTAAATGAAGAAAAGGAATGAGATTGACTTTGATGAGGTGAGTAAACAATAAAAATTTAGTTATACATGAAAAAAAAGCGCGTTTAAGAATATGATTTTTGGTGAAAGTATGAAATTTTATTATAGCGAACAGGATTCACTTTTGACCCCCCCCCGCCCCCGACATTGGAAGAAACGTCATTGGTTCGAAGTTGAAACAGTTTCTGAAATTCTTCTGGGATCTGTTCACAAAGATGACATCACGAAAAACCCGTCACCGTGCGTCATCGCTTCAAGCAGTATGATGACATTCCAAGTTCACAAGGATGACATCACGACGTACCCGTCACCATGCGTCATCGCTTCAGGCAGTAACTGCACGGAGACCTTATCTGGTCACAAACATGCTACTGATGAATCACCTCTAACCAGACAAAGCGAACTATAGCTCAGGACTTATTTTAAGATAAATTCTTAGCGATAGAAAAGTGAAAGGATTTCGTTATAATTAATTTTCATATCTTGAGAGAATAAACTAAAAAAATTCTCCTGAGACAGAAAAAATAAAGTCTCGATAAAAGTAGTTCTTAGTTAGAAAATAAAATAATGTTGGTACATCGAAAAATTTAACGAGTATGCAAGCATTTAGAAAAAAGATTAAGATAATGCATTAAAAGGTACATTTCACTGAATAATCATGAAGAAATTAAAAAAATACGAAAAAATAAACATTTTAACTATGCGTAAAAAGTTGTGGCTTTGTACGTTGGAAAAAGGTACAACGTTAAAAAATGTAACAGAAAATGCCATTAACACGTAAATACATCAATAAACAATCGTGTTTTAAGATTATGTCTGCCGCACAAAACTTTGGAAAACGTCTTTATGTTGGAACCTCCGTTGAAAATGCGCGAAGTCTCCTCAAAGAAAATAAAAAATTCGTTACGTTGAAAAATTATGAACATAAAATGGGAAATTATGAGGAAAAAATAAAGAATAAATTCGTTGCAAAATGATCAAGTTATTGAAAAGAAATTAGTCTTGGAACTTAATGTGTCTAACAGAATCTCAAATGACGTATACCGCCGAATCCGCTGAGGAAATGGCGTTGGCTGATGTCATGTCTGCTATCACGACATGCGTCACCCATCATAGTCACTCGTCCCAAAACACGTGTCATACAAAATTTTCTGAGGCAAAGAGAAAATGGTGAGTCTTTCCAAAACACATGGCGGACAAAAGATAGCGGAACATGAATCAACAGGAACGAAATCTTTTCAAACAAAGCCTTTCCTCGTCTAAATTAAAATTGTAGGGAAGAAAAATATAAGAATTAAAAAAATAATGCAACGTCTATAAAAATTATAACACCTCACGGAATTTCTAAAAATATAAGTTTAATAAAATAAATTAGAGAGAAAAAATAGGACAAAAAAAATGCCAGTAAAAAAATTGGAAACGACAAAAAACTTCCTTCAAAAATTTGACAAAGTCTAATAAATAACCCGAGAAAATTAAGAAAATAATGCAACGTCTATAAAAATTCCTAACACCTCGGGGAATTCCTGAAAATATAAATTTAATAAAACAAATTCGAGGAAATGCTTCGATTGAAAAAACTTCCTTCAAAAATTTGACAAAGTCCAGTAAATCTCCCGAGAAAATAAAAAAAATAAATAAATATTGGAAAGACTTCCCAAAAATTTGACAACGTCCAATAAATCTCCCGAGAAAATTAAAAACATACTGCAACGTGTATAAAAATTCCTAACACCTCAGGGAATTCCTGAAAATATAAATTTAATAAAAAAAAACATATTGGAAACGACAAAAAAACTTCCTTCAAAAATTTGACAAAGTCCAGTAAATCTCCCGAGAAAATAATAAAAATAAATAAAGCCGACCCCGCTGAGGAGAAAACGACGTTGGCTGATATCATGTCTACTATCACGAATGCGTCACCCATCATAATGACTCATACCAAAACCCGTGTCATACAAAATTTTCTGAGTCAAAGAGAAAATTGTGACTCATCCCAAAACACATGGTTCACAAAATGACAACGTGGTGAAACTAAAATGGCGGAACATGAATCAACGGGAACGAAATCTTTTCAAACAAAGTCTTTCCTCGCCTAAATTAAAATTGGAGGGAGGACCAATATAAGAATTAAAAAAATAATGCACCCTCTTTAAAAATTATAACACCTCAGGGAATTCCTGAAAATATAAATTTAATAAAAAAAAAACATATTGGAAACGACAAAAAAACTTCCTTCAAAAATTTGTCAACGTCCAATAAATCTCCCGAGAAAAGTTCGAAAAAGCACCGCTAGGGGGCAACGTGCACATCCCCTTTCCCCCACTCGGTCGTTGCCATCTCTCAAAGATCCATCGAAAGTTCCAAAAAGCACCGCTAGGGGGCAGCACATCGACCCAACACACTAGCGTCATCTGAAACGCCCTTTCTCCCACTCGGTCGTTGCCATCTCTCAAAAACAAAGATCTAACATAATAATAAAGTTCCAAGAAGCACCGCTAGGGGGCAGCACATCTCCTTTCCCCCCACTCGGTCGTTGCCATCCCTCTAAAATCCATCGAAAATTCCAAGAATCACCGCTAGGGGCAGCATCGACCCAACACACTAGCGTCATCTGCCACGCCCCCATACTTCTGCCGCAAGCCACGCCCCCATCCTTCTCTAGAAGGATGCATCCTTGCGCCAGTCCCCGTCATTTTATACTACTCATGATTCTTTCTTGGTGTTGCAATTTTCAGGAACAGCAGCGTATATATAATAAACATAATGCCACACTTTTACTTAAACAAAAAACATTAATTACAAAGAACGACCTAGTCCTTTTTAGCAACTTTTAATCCGCCATGATCATATTCATAAGGTTTGCATGACAAGTTAATAATGCTGAGCTATTACTCAGGAACCGAACATTTATTGAAAGGCACTAATCTTTCTTAGAAATCTTTAATCGCAATGTTCATTTTTATAAAGTTTGCATAGCAAATCAAGTTAATGTTGTGCTTTAATTTCGACACCAAACATTAATTATTAGTCTCTAGACCTAGGCCATTTTAGAAATTTTTAATAAGCGTAACATTATTAATTTGACTTGTCATGCAAACCCTATGATCACGGGGAATTAAAAATTACTAAAAAGGCCTACACCCCATTAATTAATGATAAAAAGGCCTAGAAAATATTAACGAGTCTTTTGTGCCTGCGTAAAAGCACAGTTTACTTTTCCACTTTGCCGAAGAGGCACGAGTACGGTGAGGTGACCACAGCCAAATTGCACTGTTTACAGGCGACCTACTCATACATACGGGGAAGCGTACAAGGTAAAAAACAAAAGTGCGATTCTTCTACGATCCCTAAGACATTTGAGGCCAGCCTACATAGTAATAGACACGAAGAAATGAAAACTGTAATTTTTATACGACTTCCCGAACGCTTTGGTGGGCAGCCTGTATGGAAGCGGGCACAAGGAAGCCAAATATGAAATTATTATATGACCCCTTAACGGTATTGTGGTCAGCCTACATGGAAGTGGGCACGGTGAAATCGAAAATGTAGTTTTAATACGGTCCCAACTGTCTTTGCGTCGGTCCGAGAGGATCCGAGTTCGAATACCGGTAAGGCATGGATGTAGTTTTTATCTTACGGCACTGGAACAGGTGACCATAAATTAGGGACGGATGACTGCTTATATCCCACTGAGTTGCTCACGGTGGTTCTTAAATGCACAAAAAAAAAAAAAAAAAAAAATGGTGGCTAGGCTATGTCCGGGACAAATCCGCAGGTTTTATTTACGTGGATACGTGTTTGACAGTAAGGGGTTTGAGGTAGAAGTCCGTTGATTAATAAAAGAGGAATGCAGTTAGACTATGATTTTATTTATAAAAGGGCGATGAGTTGAGAAGTAACAAACACATGGCATACAATTCACATCTGTTTCGTACAAAGGTTTAGTCGATATAAATATTGCCTATGGTAGTTGGTGGAGAATTTCTATAAGTCAAGCCAAAATAGTCTTTCATGGACTTAAGTAAGTTTGTGTTTTGTTGCACATCAATGTTAAAGTCAGCAGTGAGAATGATAGGTGCTTGGGTATCCGGTACCATACTTGGTATTATTTTCTTGATGTTTTCAGAGTAATCGCATAGCATCTGGAACATGAATACCTCTAGTGATATTTGGGAAACGTTGAGGTGAATGAAAACCGAACCGAGTATGAAGCGAGTTTGAGCAGATACTGTCACATCAACTAGACACATGTCACCCACATAGTCATCTTCAATTCTCAATCTGTTGTTGACTGAGACATTTACGGGTTGGCAATCTGTTAGACTATTGATATTTCTGCAAATGGTAACTTCCCACGCAGTTCGTTTTGTGGGCGAAGTAGTGCGTTTGGAAGTGGATGGTTTGTGTACGGCTATTGCCCTATTTCTTTTCCCTTCAATTTGAAACCGGGAAAATGTATGGGACTAGAATCACCCATCCAAGTTTCACTCACGGCCAAGTAGTCTATTGGTTCACATGTACTAGTTGTAGAAGTGTTTGGTTGTGGCTCCACGCGTTACGCCCCTTCGGCTTTCTTCTTCTTCTTCTGTCTATAAGCACTACATTGTTCTGCTTTAGTCGTTTTGGGCTTATTCGATTCTTTTTGAGTTCTTTCTTCTGATATACGTTTGTAGTATTTTCAGTCGGACTTTTGCTTCAAATATTTAGACATTTTGATTTTCTTCCAAATATTTTTTTCGTTTTTGACTTATAACTTATAAAGTACTAATTAAATGTTTGTGAGGTTTTAGTTTTTAGATAGATCTCATTCAGACGAATCGTTTGAGACCAATATCACGATGCTATCTCTACGAGATCTCGAGTTATACTGATTTTTTTTTATTGGAGGTTTAACGACCGCCATGAGCAACTCAATGGGCTATAAGCGGTCGCCCGTCCCTAATTTAGGGTCACTGCCGTAAGACAAACACAACATCCATGCCTCACCGGGATTCGAACCCGGACCCATCTCGGACGAGTGATCTGAAGCCATCGCTTAGACCACTGTGCCACCGGAGCGTCATACTGATTTCAAGGCGCTTGATTCAGCGTATTCGGTCCCGAAATTGCGGACGGCCTCCTCTCTCCCCGCGCATGCGCATGAAGTTGATATTTTCAGAATCATTAATTATTACTTTTTTTTTATGTCAGTTATTGGATTTTAGCTATTTGTTATAATTTAGAAGTTATAAGCATTTGAACAATCGTAAGAAATGTCAGTCACAGATTTTACAGACGATTTTAAAGACTTATCCACTTCAAAAAAAAAAAAAAATGCTTTGTGGCAAGTTTCCCTTGTGGCCACTTGTCTGGACAGCAAGAAAAACACAGAAAATCTGAAATGCAAAAATAATGAGGCTTGTCGACACCCTTCTCAAAGGTAGATTTAGACCTAACTCCTTCAGCCTCAAAAAGAGCCACTTATGAGAACGGGAGAGGCAGGCTAAAGCTCCTCTACAGAAAAGTCATGGGCCCAGTGGAGCACAGCGGCGATGACTGATTTTAAAGGGGAATCCTTGCCCCATGTCCGTCAGCCAGGTGCACTCATTGCCACTCATTTACTGGATGAACCCTGTCGTAAAGGAGGCGATAGACTGGCTACACATCCCATCGTGATCGCCACCAGCCCAGACTCAACAACGATCCTGTAGGATTTACAGACACAGAGAAGGCTTAGACGTGACTAGCTACGCTTCTTACAGGCTTTTTTGAGCCGAGTATAAGAAACAAAGTGACATTAGTCTCACTTGTAAGCCTAGCACAATGCTTAGCTAATAGTGCCGTCGCTGACGTCAAAATGCACAGTAGCAAATAGGGAGAGAGAGAAAATAATCCCTTATTTTTAACGGGGGAACCAGTACCCCTGGGTTAGACGGCTTAACGTGCCCATCCAATGCCAGCGGATATTTTGTGAGTCAATACGTCTAACCTGCTCGGAATCAATCCAGGGACCTTCCCCTGTTCGTCAGGAGGACGTGTTAAGCACAAGGCCATCCGCTGCTGTCGAGAGTGAGAAGTTGATGACTAATTTTGATAGAAAATCCTTGCCTCAAGACTGGCGTGCTCTTCGCGGCGCGATCGATATTTATTCAGTCGAACTTCTTTAAAAGCAGACAGATTAACGAATGAATAGAAAGATTCATACATATTTATACTTTTTTCTTTCATGTGCTTTCTCTTGTCACCAAAATAATTTTTTTTTAATTTGACTCACCGAAGACACGATGCCCTTTTGTCAGACTGATAAAAGGAATTACAGGTACGTTTCAAAATTTCCACACTTTTGTTTAAAGTTTGTAACGATTTATAAGCTACTCGTAGGGTTATACTGTATGTATCGATCCTCCCTAATTTAGGGCCATTGTTTCAGGCAAAAAGACAGTCTTAGCGCTGTTCGATAAATACATCACTCATGGACTCGAAACTATAAAATTATAATATAATATAATATAATATAATATAATATAATATAATATAATATACGATGTGGGGTAAGTTAAACTAAAATTAAGATGCGTAGTGAGATTTAAGTGGAACTTACTCAAAATTAAAACTACTTTCTCTTTAAGAATAAATTATCAACGTTTATTCACAATTAAATGCTTTATTAGCATCGAATATAGTTTCGCAGAGCGTTTGGCTCGGCATCATCAGGACTAAAATTAAGATGCGGAGTGAGATTTAAGTGGAATTTATTCGTCCTGATGATGCGGAGCCAAACGCTCTGCGAAACTATAGTCGATGCTAATAAAGCGTTTAATTGTGAATAAACGTTGATAATTTATTCTTAATCAACATCACAAGTGTGTAGTCTCGAATTATACACTGCTGGACAATTGCTAAGGACGGATCATAAACGGCTATATAGCGCATAAAAAAGTAAGTGTGGGTGGATGCCAAGTGAAATAAAATAATGTCAGAATGCCAGGACTTTACAAGAAAGACAATTTATTGTGCTCTGCAATCCAGAAGGCGTTGGAACGTGTTCAAGGGACAAACAGGCCATTTTGTGCAGAATACGTAAACGTTAAAAAAATTGCAATTACCGTCCGCAGGCGTTCCGACGTAAGATGTCAATACGGGATATGGCCACCATGGAGGGCGATGCAAGATTCCACACGTCGTGTCACGCTTTGCACAACATTATCAAGCAGCTGTTGGGGTAATTTATCCCATTCCTCTGTCAGTGCATGGATGAGGGTGTCCTTGTTTATCGGAGGGCATTGGCGACCAGCAAGACTCCTCCCCAAAGCATCCCACATATTTTCAATGGGATTCAGATCTGGAGAACGTGCTGGCCATACGAGGCGTTGAATATCCTTGCTCTCAAGACACTCCTGGACAGCGACTGTTCGATGACATGTTGAGTTGTCGTCCATGAAAACGAATCTATCACTCACAGCACCACGGAACATGCGAACATGAGGTAGCAGAACATCATTAATGTATCGTTGGCCAGTCATAGTCCCAGTTGGAAGCACATAGAGGGACGTACGGCCATTGATCATGATGCCAGCCCATACCATGACACTACATGTCGGATATTGGTCCCTTTCCTGTATGTTTGCTGGACAATATGCAGTACCACTATCACGCCAGATCAGTTGTCGTCGACAATCAGACGATAGACTGTATCTACTCTCATCTCAGAAGAGGACAGCAGACCAGTCGTTATCAGTCCAATTGCGATGTTGATGGCACCATTGCAAACGGGCGGTACGGTAACGCCTGGACAATGGGATGCACACAACAGGACGGCGGGCGTATAGTCCTCCTTCATGCAAACGTCTGGCGACAGTTTTTCGGGAGATCCGCTTGCCAGTAGCAGCCATAAACTGATTTGCTACCTCACTAGCTGTGCTGCGCCGGTGTCTTTTTGTTGATAGCACTATGTACCGATCTTTTGCAGGTGTCGTACTGCGAACACGACCTCCCCCGTGACGTTTGCTACACTCTCCATTTGTTTGAAATGATGGTTGGTTGGTTGATTGAGTTTAATGGCGCAAGGGCCATGGTTGGCCAAAGAGCGCCAAACAAAGACATCAAAACGAAACAAAATTAAAAAAAAACGTACACAAGGCTAAAAACAGGCTGATGCGGTAAAAATGAAATATGACAGTGAACAAGGTAAAATCTAGACGAGTTTAAAAAAGGCAATTTCCTGTAAAAATGAAAACACTGCTCTCGTGTCGCAGGCTTCACCGATAATAGTTTGCAGCGTAGCTGCTCTTTCGTCCAACAAATGAGAATGAAAATAACGAAAACGATGATCACAAAAGCGAACACAAGTACACAAAACATGAAGGACGGTGAGACGACATTGGCACGCCTCACACATCGGGGCACTGTCGCCACACAGCAAAAAGCGGTGAGTAAAACGACAGTGCCCAATGCGGAGACGTGCAAGAACAACTTCCTCACGACGGTTCCTCCGCAAACTAGACTTCCATAGTCCGATCTGTGGTTTGATGGCATAAAGTTCATTGCTGCCCTGCTGAGACCACAGGGACTGCCACTCGTCCGGGAGAAATGTCCGGATCAGAGGTCGAAAATCACGGAAAGACAGTGGCAGCCGAGCTGGCGACATGGAGGAAACAGACCTGGCAGAGAGATCTGCCAGCTCGATACCCCGGATCCCAACATGGCCAGGAACCCAACAGAACCGGACCAGGAAGCCATCACCCTCCAAAGTTCCAAGAAGACGACGGACATCACGGATGACAGGTGAGTCCGTGTCCTCTGGAGAAGAAAAGACTTGGAGGACGGACTGGGAATCGGAGAAAATCAGAGCGCGACGATGAGGTCTAGACTGTACGTGACACAAACGAGGTGTACCGCACGCATCTCTGCCGAAAAGACGGTGGATTCAGTCGGAAGCCTCTCAGCATGGGAGGCTTCGCCACACACAAAAGCGGATCCAACGACATCCCCGGACCTCGAGCCATCGGTGAACACAGGCACGAAATCCGTGTAGACAGACAGTTTTTCAGCAAAGAGCTGCTGGTACACCAGAGCAGGAGTGGAAGACTTTGGCCACACACAAAGAAAAAGGTCAGCCGTTGCTTGAACCGGCTGCCAAGGCGGTTCATTGTAGAACCGGGTCAAACCAATCCTTGACAAGTCTAGATCAGCATCGCGCACTATGGCAGACATCCGAATCCCGAACGTCGGAACACAGGAAGGGCGGTGGGAAAACAAGCGGACACAGTCCGGTTGGAAGATGGAACCATACAGTGGATGATCAGGGAAAGATTTCAATTTTGTATAAAACTGAAGAGACAGCTGCTTACGACGGATGCATAACGGCGGCTCATGAGCCTCCGCATACAGGCTATGCACGGGAGAGGTGCGGAAAGCACCAGTACATAGCCGCAATGCCTGGTGATGGACGGGGTCCAAAGGTTTTAAAATCGATGGACGCGCCGAGCCGTACGTAATGCATCCGAAGTCCAACTTTGACCGAATGAGAGAGTGGTAAATGCGAAGCATTAAGCACCTGTCAGCCCCCCAAGATGTTCGGGAGAGGACCTTCAGGATACTCAATGACCTCGAGCACTTCACCTTCAAAGACTGAATGTGAGGTCGGAAGGTGAGCGCTTGGTCAAAAGTTAGCCCAAGGAACTTGGCTTCTGACACCACGGGGATGGTAGAACACCCCAGACGGAGGCTGGGGTCTGGGTGAAGACCACGTTTGCGGCAAAAATGCACGCAAACGGTCTTATGCGTCGAGAAGCCAAATCCATTTTGGGAAGCCCAGTGAGAGATCTTGGTAATGGCAGACTGGAGCTGTCTCTCGATGGTGCGCATGTTAACTGAGGCGCAAGAGATATGCAGATCATCTACGTACATGGTTCCACGAACCGTCGGAGGAAGCAGTTTGAATATGTGATTCACACGAAGGATCAGCAGAGTGACTGATAAAATGGAGCCTTGAGGTACACCCTGTTCTTGCGGGTACATCGCAGAGAGCGTCGACCCTACGCGCACACGGAAACTCCGGTCCCGGAGAAATCCGGCGATGAAAGATGGTAAGTTTCCCCGCAATCCGCACTCGTGCAGATCACAGAGAATGCCGTATCTCCAGGTACGGTCATAGGCTTTCTCCATGTCGAAGAATACGGAGACCATGTGCTGACGCCGGACAAACGCCTCCCTGACAGATGTCTCAAGGCGAAGATGATGATCGGTGGTGGATCGAGATTTGCGAAATCCACTCTGATGAGGTGAAAAAATGTGATGAATTTCCAAATAAAAAATGAGACGAAAATTAATGATACGCTCGAGTACTTTGCAAAGGCAGCTCGTCATAGCAATTGGCCGGTAGTTCAACGGGTTGGTGGGATCTTTACCAGGTTTGGGAACAGGAACGACAATGGCAGTGTGCCAAGATTCGGGAAAGACATGCTCCTGCCAAATCCTGTTAAACAGGATTAGCAGACATTCGAGAGAGGACGGAGAAAGGTGCTTCAGCATCTCGTAATGGATGTTATCTGGTCCGACAGATGTCTGGCCGGACCTATTCAGAGCGGTCTTCAGCTCCACGGCAGTCAGCGGGCTGTTATACTCTTCGGAAGAAAACGGTCCAAAAGAAATCTTGGACCGTTCAAGCCGCGGCTGTAACTGCCGGAACGAAGCAGGGTAATTGCTGCTGCTGGACACCGAAGAAAAAGCGGCGCCCAGACAGTCAGCAATACCCTGAGCGTCAGCAACCGTTCCTCCATCACTCTCAAGAATGGAGATTTCCCCAGATGGGTACTGTCCCCGAATCTTACGGATCCTGTCCCAAACGATCTTAGGGCTGGTAGTGGTGTTAATCCCGGAGACATAGTGTACCCAGGACTCCCGTTGACTACGCCTACGAACCAATCGCGCGTAGGACTTGGCCTTCTTGAAAGCAAGTAGGTTCGCGTCGGTGGGGTACCGACGAAACCTACCCCAAGCCCGATGTTGGGCCTGACGAGCTGCCATGCAAGTGGAATTCCACCAAGGTCTCGGGCAACGTGGAAGTTTAGTCGACGTCCTGGGGATGGTAAGTTCTGCCGCTTGCACAATACAATCCGTCACCGCTGCAACAGCGCCAATGACCGTTCCTGAGCTCACCATAGCTGGAGTGATACTTGCCGAAGCCGTGAATGTGTCCCACTTGGCTCGATCAATATTCCATCTAGCAGGGCGAATGGGGTAACGGTACCCGCCGCTTGCTAGACGGAGAAAGATGGGAAAGTGTGTTTGAAATGATTTTCAAAGCCTTGAAACAACACTGTGGCTGACGTCGAACTCCCTGGCAACATCTGTTATTTTTCGCCCTTCTTCAATCTTGCCAATAATACGGCACGCGTAAAATTATCTAGGTGATGTCGGGAAGACATACTGAAAATTGCAAGTTCGTCAATTGATTCTTTCCCTTTCAACTTTGCGTTTGAACAACAACGGTCAATACGCGTCAAATCCTTTATATCTCTTATCAGCGCTATGACGTCACGAACAAGTTCGGCAATCCAAAATTTGCATACGCACAACACGTCTTACTGTATCCCGCACTTATGCTAATTTCCACATTTTCCTGCCTTCCATTTTATGGTTGCTATCGTTGCTATTGTCATCCGTCCTTAGCAATTGTCCGGCAGTGTATATACTTTCTCTTTAGTTTGCTTTTTTATCTCACTCCACACCCTATATTTTTTTTATTTACTTGTTTGGCTAAATCCTTTTTTGCAGCAACTTGTGCGTCCACGTGTACCAACTACTGGCTTTTCTGTTTCTCCACAGTAATTATATTTTTTCCCTCCCTTTCATTTTCGTTTGATTTATATATACACTGAAGTGCCAGAAAAACTGGTACACCTGTCTAATACTTGGTATGTCCCCCATGGAGGCGAAGAACTGCAGAAATACGACGGGGCATGGACTCCACTAGGTTCTGGCAATATGCTGTAGGCAATGCACACCATACTTCCTGCAGAGTGTTCCACAATCCGGTTGTATTCCGAGGTCTCAGATTCCTGTGTTCCATAGCACGTTGCATGGCATCCCAAATGTGTTCTATCACGTTCAGATTTGGGGACTTGGGTGGGAATGGCAGCACCCCAAACTCAGATGAATGCTCCTCTAACCATAATGTGACGTCCCGATACTTGTGTGGAGGTGCATTGTCTGTTGGAACAGGCCCAACCCATCAGCATGAATGCAGGACATGAACGGGAGTACCTCGTCAGAAAGGATGAGCACGTAGCGTTAGCCGGTCACAGACGTTTGTAGATGTACCAGAGGTCCCAGTGAATTCCAGCTAAACACACCCCATACCATTACAGTCCCCCCACCAGCCGGTACATAGGCGGGATCCATGGCTTCATGGAGTTTGCGCCGCTCACGAATCCTTCCATCTGCCCGATACAGTTGGAAACGCGACTCGTCAGACCAGGCTACTTGTTTCCATGCATCAAGTGTCCAGTGGCGGTGTTGCCGTGCCCTAGCGAGGCACAGAGCTCTGTGTCGTGCACCCATCAAGGGGGCGAGTTGGGCGTCGGCTCCCAAAGCCCATATCGTGCAGGGAACGTTGCACAGTCCAGACGCTGATGCTTGTTGAGGCTCCAGCATTGAATTCCGATGATACCTGCGAAAGTGTTGCGCACCTATCGCGTGAAACGATTCTTCACAGCCGACGATGGTCACGTTCACCCCATGTCTTTTTACGGCTACACTGGTATCGTAGGTTGTAAGTTTTGCCCGAATTCTTGTAGTCACGGTACACCCTTGCAACGGTCGTCCGTGAAAATCCAAACTTCGTTTCTACCTCCAAAATACTATGGCCCATCTCACGAGCGCCAACTATGACACCGCGTTGAAAATCGCTTAAATCGTTATTACTTGTCATTCTCATGCCGAAAACCGCTCTGATAGCTGGCAAGGATGTCTATCGCTTTATATACCTACTCGCGGATGCAACCGAGTACGCGCATAGGTGACGTTGCTATGTATTTTGCATAAGCCCGTCTGTACCATTTCTGGCACTTCAGTGTATATATATATATACACTGAAGAGCAATTGAATTAGAGACAGCTGGCGTTATGATAATGTGGCGCTGTGGGCTGACCTGTAAACGGATGCAGCGATCCGACAATATAAGGAGTGATGCGACGGGAATCAGTAAGAGTCGGACGAAGGATCTAAGCGCATTTGATCGTGGGCAAATTGTCGGGGCCCGACGAATGGATCACTTCATCTCGGAAATCGTGCAGGCACTGGGATTTTCACGAGCCACTGTGTCACGAGTGCACCGTGAGTACATCGAATCCGATAAAACCATTCCTGTAAGGATCAACTGCCGTAGACAACAGCGTGTGGATGAGCGGGGGTCATCGTCGGCTAGCTCGCATTGTAACAGCGGATAGACGGGCCACAGTGCAAGAAATCACTCGGCAATTTAACGCTGGTGCACAAAAACGTGTAAGCAGCCACACCATACAGAACCATCTCCTCGCTGAAGCATCGTCCCTCTCAGAAGCCATCGTCCCACGAGGGTACCGCTGCTGACCGCACATCACAGGGTGCAAAGATTAGCATAGGCGCGGAAACATCGACACTGGACCCTAGACATGTGGGAAAATGTTGCCTGGACTGATGAGTCGAGATTCACGTTAGTACACGCGGATGGCAGGATACGAGTACGGCGCAAACCACATAAAGCGATGGATCCTTCTTGCCAGCAGGGTACTCTTCAAGCACGTGGGGGTGGCATTCTCGTCCGTGAACTGTTTACGTTGACTGAAATGGGACACCTAGTACGTGTGAAATCGCTCCTCACAGGTCAACGTTACCGGGATACCCTGGACAACCATTTGCTCCCGTTTGTGCGTTTTCAATATTCCACTGGGGACCTTATCCTGCAACATGACAATGCATCGTGCCATCGCTCCCGAATTGTATGTCAGAATGGTTGGATGAACACTCCACCGACGTGACTCCGCTTCCTTGGCCAGCCAGGTCACCTGACCTCAATCCCATCGAGCACATCTAGGATGCCATTGAGAGAGATGTTCGAGGCTCTGCCCCCCTCCATCAAATCTTCGTGAACTGTGGGAGCTTGTTCAGGGGTCGCGGATCCGTATGGCTTGCCAACGCTTCCGGTGTCTTGTCGGGTCCATGCCGAGACGAATCGCCGCCGTCGTCAGGGCGAAAGGCGGTGCTACACGTTAGTAGACAGGTATCTCTAATTCAATTGCTTTTCAGTGTATATATATCGCTATAATTGACATCCCACTTTTCAGGCAGAAAAGTGCATGTTTAGGAAACGTTTCAGGTTTTGTTTTTAAATTCCAAGCAAAACAGCATCCTTAAAACACAAAAACTTCTGCCCCTTCCTCCCATAAGAAAAAATAGGTTGTCTCCAGTCATCGGCCCACACGTTGGTCGCGCCATCTGCTGACAAGTGACATTAACGGGCGATATTTGTTTCCAGAGTCGTACCACCTGACTATCATACACCGTGCTCTGTACTCTGATTAGCTGTGCGAAATACTGTATGCTGCTAACTAAAGCCTAAAAAAAATATTAAAATGTATAATTTTCTTTTACGGGTAAAATTTTCAGTGAATTTATTCACACGCTGCGCTTTTGTACGCTTTCCAAGGTTGAAGAAGCGTATACACTGAGTAGCCACTTTATATGGACCATCTGACAGTTTTAAGCAAATGTGCTGTGGCTGCACGCTGTTGCCGCCAGAGGGCGAGGCTAGTATAAAAAGGGAAAGCTTAGTGCTTGCGACAGTAGTAAAGTGATTTTGGGTGACGAGATGGGTAAAAAATGCGATTTGACGGACTTTTAACGTGGGATGATTGTAGGAGTTCGGAACCATGGAGCGAGTATCACCGAAACTACCGCATTCGTGAAATGTTCCAGAGAAGTTGTTGTTAAAGTGTTAAAGACTGGACTGTCAGCCAAAAAACTCGATCTCTACGTGCAACGTGTGGTCGTCATCGACTAGTGACTGCTCGGGAGAAACGGAGAGTGTCCAGACTGGTAACAGACAACAGAAGGGCAACAGTGCAGCAAATTACAGACCATCTTAATCAAGGACCCCCTCAAATGATATTTGCATGCACTATTCGCCGTACGCTGCATCGGATGGAATATGGTAGCCGAAAGCCTGTTCGAACACCTTTACTGTCTGCAGTTAACAAGAGAAAACGTCTCCAGTTCGCACAGGAGCACAAGAATTGGACAGTCGATAATTGGAAACAAATTATGTGGTCCGATGAATCACGTTTTCAGTTGCATCATGCCGATGGCCCAGTTAGAATTTGGCGGAAACAGCACGAAAGCATGGACCCCAAATGCATTGCTACAACTCTTCAAGCTGGTGGAGGCAACGTTATAGTTTGGGGAATGTTTTCCTGGCATGCTTTGGACCCTTTAATTCGTGTTGATCGTCTGACTGGCACATCATATCTAAACATCGTTGCGGACCAAGTGCATCCTGTCATGTGGATGGTTTATCCCAATGGCGATGGCTACTTTCAACAAGATAATGCGTCCTACCACAGTGCTCGTATTGTACAGGATTGGTTTCAGGAACATGCCGGTGAGTTTACTTTGCTTAGGTGGCCCCCACAATCTCCAGATCTCAACCCCATTGAGAATTTGTGGGATGAAGTTGAACGAGCCATCAGACAGCTCCACAACCCTGCAATCCCACACTCCTGGAAAGTGCTATTCATCAAGCATTGTCTCAGATTCCACAAACCACCTATTAACATCTCGTGGAGTCCATGCCACGAAGAATCGACGCAGTATTAAAGGCAAAAGGTGGCCCAACGAAGTACTGGGAGTGTGGCCATTTTGTGTATGCTCCAGCTTTGTCCGTCTGCACGGTAGCTTGCATAAAAATGGTTCGATTTCTATGAAATTTTAGTATGTGGTTGGGACAACCTAAGGACGAACCCTATTGAAAATGGGCGAAATGGAATCAAAGATCAGGACATAGGAGCGGGATCCATTCCATCGCCCTTATGCGTCATAACGTATGTGAAAATGCTTCGATAGCGACAAAACTTTAGCATGTTGTTCCGGAGGTATACTGAACCGGTTCTGTTGAATATCATCGATATGGGGTCCGGGCGCAGGAGCGAGATTTATTCCACAGCCATAATCCTAATAACTTGACTAAAAATGCCTCTATTGCGACAAAACTTCAGTATGTTGTTCCCGAGGTATACTGAACGAATGAATAGTAAGGGTAGGGAGCAGAGTTTGTCTGCGCGTGATTTCTGGTATGTTGGAAAGCGTATCATAATCAATGCATTTCATGATTATACTAACTTATTATTTTTACGCCCCTCAGAACACGAATTTACGCCCCTGGTATCATCATTCTAGGAGGTTCACTACCCTCCCTGTTCTCCTGGTAGCTAAGGCCCTGCATTCCACGTAAATAGCTCATATCTTATGAGCTATTTCCGAGCGCCACAAACCACAGCGCGGCAGGTGTCAAGGTTAAAGAGATAGTCGTGCTAAAAGAACTAATAGTAAAACTAATGCCGTCTTATACACGACTAGCTTTACTACTCGGCTTTGCCCGGTACAGAATGTATGGAATCTGTAGAATCAAACGGACCAAAAGCGTTACGAATTATTTAACACGCGTCCAGGAGACGCGGATGGCTTAGTGGTTAGTGTTTCAGGCTATCGATGCTGGGTCCCCAGGTTCAAGCCTGGTCTGATCTTTCAGAGATGGCGTGATTTACTAACAATCGCTGAATATCCGCCGTGCATCGGATGAGCACGTAAAGTGACGGCCCCCAGGCTGGACCCACTGGTTAAATGGGTATCCTTTCCTATATCCTCCCTGAAATTCTCTCACCCATCTATGTGCAATATCGTACTTGTACGGTGGCGCCATCTACTGTACTCTAATCTCACTACAAACTGTTCTGTCAAAAGTCGCTAGACTTGCTCTCATTCCTTCCGTCTCTGTGTCCTGCCCAAAAGGCGATCTCGCTGTAGGTGGCTGGGACCTAAACTCTACTACCTGTGGACGGAAGTCCTACAAGAAAATGACGCTGACCCTACTACTAAAGAAACACAGCATTAGAACACTGACTGAACAAGCTTTGTTAACAATTTGTTATCGACGATCAAATGCATCACGTGCTTTCAGTTGTAGTATTCTTTGAGGGGGGCTCTCTGGGATAAAAAAGTTAAAAAACTTATCTTGCGAATATTTTATGAAACTGGTTGAAATTTTAATGATCACCATAAATCGTTAATAGGAACATGATCTCCAAATTTCGCCTGAATCGGTAAATAACTTTTTAAATTAGCTGTCAACATTTTATTAACCGTTTCTGCGTATATATATCTATTTACCAATGAATTAAAAATTCCATGCCAATTTTTAAAAAAATTGGACCTGATTCCGGTGAAATTTTGAGGGACTCCTCTTATTACCAATATATGGTGTTGATAAAAATTTCAGCCCGTTTTGTTAAGATTTCGCAAAGTTCGTTTTTGCATTTTTTATGCACAGTTATGTTCTCAAAGAATAGAAATACCTGTGGATGTGCCGGGGCGATGAATGCAGTCACGTGCTTTCAGATTTCGAACAGAATGACGTAACAAACGTCTCTGACTTTATTGATTAGCTTATTAATTAATTCATAACTAGCGAACGGGACAACATAGACATCTTAAAATAGTTGCGTTGACCTAGAAATTCCAGTATTAATGAGCTACGCAAATTTCACGATGCCACAGTTCGGCGTTCGAGAGTTTTTGCTGCTTCAGACAATAAGATTAAAATAGCTTTAATGTTAAAACACACTAGTTAAAATACATAAGACCCTTCGAGTTAGCTTCTAACTCATCTTCAGATGTGAGAACAATGCACATAAACTGTAAAAGAACATAGATTATATACTGGTGTACGTTAGAAGTCATGAAGTGACTTAACTGTACGGTAAAGCGCGTGCCCAATGAAAGTCAGGAAATCGTCAATAGGACAATGGAATAAGTTCAGTCTCATTTTGTCTATCCTTATGGATTAAAAGTCCCACGGTAGAGGAATTACGTATGGGTAATCCCCGTTACAATATCTCTGGTCCATTTTGTATATCAGCAAACTTTCAGTAAAAGCAGGGAGGATCGTAATTTTGGAGCGCTAAGTATCGTCGCCTCGGTCCAAAGTTGTTGATAGGTACCTCGCAGGCATGTCCTCTGTCAACGTTCTGTTCATCAACTGCTCTTTCAAGAACATGCCTGCGAGATACACATCAACCACTTTGGACCGAAGTGAAGAAACCTTAGCACCCCAAAATTACGATTTTCCCTGCTTTTAACTGAAAGCTTGTTAATTTGTTTTTTGTCCCATTGACGATTTCGGGACTTTCATTGGAGAAGCGCTTTACCGTATAGTTACGCCACTTCATGGCATCTAACGTACACCATAATATAAGCTGACCAGAAGTACCCAATTCTTGAGGACAGTCCTCGAATTTAGTTTACTGTCCCTAAAAACGTCTGATGCCTTTGAGAAGCAAATTGTCTTCAAATTTTTGTTTGTCCTAAAATGACCTCGAATTTACACTTCATTAGTTTTCTAATGAAAAATGTTCTTAAAAGTAGTTTTCGTTGTAATAATTTTCCAACGTGCTTCTTGTGAAAAAAATTTTTTGACTATGTATTTTTTCTTCTTTCCGAGTTTGACCACCGCGAGCAACTCTAAGCAATCACCAGTCTCTAATTTGGAGGCTTTTGTTCTATGGAAGGGAGAGAGCAAATGCTGTAAGACAAACCAACCACCCACGCCTCATTCGGGACTCGACCCCGTACCAACTTGTACGAATGGTCAGTGGCCAGCACAAAGACACTGCACGACTGGCGCGGTCAAATTTCGACTGTACTTGTTCTGAATTCCTCCAAAACTTTCGCAAAAGCAAAAATTGGCCATACAATTACTTTGGTATGCAGCTTGATTTTAATTCGGCACATATACAAGGTAAAGCATTTCACTTTTGCTAATATGTTCTGGCCAGCGTAATTCTACTTTCTCAATACAAATTACCAACATTCTACAAGATATATCCTTTCAAGACATAAATTTTCATATGTATTATCACACTAATAGAAACAATACAGTTCTATGACAAACATATTTGCATATTCATTTTGAGTATGTATGTGTCCCCAAATGATCTGCTAATTTGGGAACGCCACGACATTTTGTCCTCAAATCAGTGTTCCAATATCTGGTCACCTTACCAGTATATAAACTATGATCTTGTCGGGTTTACGTGCACTGTTCTTACATCTGAAGATGAGTTAGAAGATAACTCGAAAGTTCCAATATATTTTAACTAGTGTGTTTTAACATTAAAACTATTTTAATCGTGTATAAGGCGGCATTAGTTTTACCATTAGCTATAAACCACAGTAACACATCACTTTTCAAAGTTGTGGATGCGCAAAATACAAATTCGTTCTCGTGATCGCTAGAAGAAATTAAAATGATTTTAAAAAAAGAAAGAAAAAAGAATGACTCCTGTTTTAAAAAAAAAAAAACTTTATTCTTTTACCATTTATTCATCTGAATCACGACGTGCAAATTTACACGAGTAACAAAGAAAAATGCAATGCGCATATATTTTCAAATTTCTACTGCAAACAACTATGAAACACATACAAGAATCCCAATTTCATCAACATAAAGACTTAAAATAAAATAAAACTCTTTCATGATAAATATGATATTACATTTATTTTATATTGCAAATGACAAAAACAAGAAACAAATGTAAAACATCTTTAAATAATCGCAATAAATATGTTTCATATATTATTATAATTACATCTGAAACAGAAGTACAGGCACTTCCGAAATTTACCTAAATACAGATAGAATGAACTACCAAATTTCATTGTTTACATTTTCCACAGGCATATAGAGATACAACAAGGAAGTCTTCCGCAACAATTTTTTTTTAATTGATGTAATCTGTTATGAACACTCGAAATACAGAAATGAAAGCTGACGCTTTAACATGCATTTAGTATGTTATTTTCGCAATAGCACTGGTAGCAACAGCATTCTAAAAATGGAGATTCCTTTGTGTGTGTGATTATGCAAACGAGCAGAGATATACAGGGTGATTGTAAACTCCTTCAACAAAACAAGAGGGGGTGATAGTACACATCAAGATGAACAATATTTGCAATGGAACCTAGGGCCGCATTCCATTTCAAGTCCCAGAAATTAGCACGTTCGGAAAACGTCCAGCAGGCACACGGAGTTCCAACCAGTGCATGAGAAGCACAAGATGCAAATCAGGTGCGCTGAACACCTGCGTAGACGATGAGGAGCAAACGTTTAAAAACGCAACCGAACCCGTTCAGCGATATTACCGTACGAACATCACATGAGAATTGACGTATACGTCTGTCCGGCGCAGCGTACCGTGTGTTCCTGGAGCAAATGCTTCCCGGTTTGTTGCAGGATGTTCCGCTCACCACAATGATGGGCATGTGGTTTATGCATGGTGGGGGGCCCCAGCACACTTTGCCACCGCGGTCTGATACTTCCAAAATGCGACATATCTCGGGCGGTGGATTGGACGCAGTGGACCTGTTTCTTGGCATCCATGCTCCCCGGACCTTAATCCACTGGACAGTTTCTTCTGGGGGCACATGAAAACATTGGTGTACGAGACACCTGTGGACTCCCTGGAAGATCTCGTCGCGCGAAACGCTGTTACCGGGAGTCTACGAGAGGGTGCGACAATCCTTTATTTGTCGGTGTGGGCTGTACAACGACGCCCTTGGACGCCAGTTTGAGCAGCTTTTTTTGAGTCTTTCTCTGATGCGATTGGAATTGTGCAACTCATAAATTATGTATGTCTCTTTGTTTTCACTGTTAAAGGTTCAACGTGGTTATGTAACTTTACTCTTTTCTGGCACTAGGAGTGGAATGCGGCCCTAGGTTCCAATGCAAATATTGTTCGTTTTGATCTGTACTATCACCCCTCTTGTTTTGTTGAAGGACTTTACAATCACTCTGTATACTTTTAGTGGCCCATATTGTTGCTCATGTTACCCATGTACATGTGGTAAACTGCTTGTCACGCCAGAAAATAAATTTCTTGGACATGGATTTGTTATCTTAGTGGTCCTAACAGTGCAAAACATTTTTTTCGGTCTGACTTCAACAGTTCTTAAACAGCTGAAAATACTAATCTATTGTTAAAATTTTTTTAGTAGGTTGCACCCAAAAGTGGTGCAACATGAGCTACACCACTTTCTGAGAAAATATAAACCGCTGTGCGATGCAAACAAACCCCAAAAACACTGTGCAACCTCACACCATATTGTCGTGCAAAGTTACACCTTGTTGTTGGGTTTTGTTTGTACCACACAGTGGTGTATCTTTTCTCAGAAAGCGGTGCAGCTGGTATAGCACCACTTTTTGGTGCAACCTACCACAAAAGTTTTAAAAATGTATATTCCAAGGTGATATTTATTATCATATATAGGCGCCATCTGCCCATAAAATTCCCAATCTGGTACGATAACTTCACAACACTTTTTTGGACCACCGGCGTGGATACAGACAGGGAAAATTCCGTCTGAAGTACCCTAACGTGCAGCGTTGCTATCTACTGGAAAATTCATATTTCAATTGTACATATTCTCTAATGTTCATAGAAATGTAATACGTCATATAAATATGTTGGCAATATATATTTTTTAATTCATCGTATAACATGCTGCAAGTATTTCCAACGTTAAGAACGAATGAACAAAGCCAACAAACGTTATTACTGTTTCCGTGTGTGTTAACAAGAGAGCACTTAAAAATAGAAACATGCACGTAGCGGAAATCACTTTGATAAAGACCTAGTAATCGTATATGCCGCTTCTTAAAGACAAAATACACTGCTGTTTATTGAAAATGGAGCACCAGGAGAAACGAGGTCGGATTGAAATTCGTAGGATGGGATGGTCACGTGAATAGGTGCAAATTATTACAATCGCAGCGCACAGGCAAATGATTTGTGCTAGCCACGCCCTCGTAGCTCTCCAGCAGGAAGCACAGGGCAAGTTGCCATAGTCCAGGGCTCGGCATTTCGGCACTTAAAAAGGGCCAAAAAGTAGTAAAATACACATTCTTTACTTTCAGAAGAGCCACGAATGGCGGCAATGTGAACTGTGGCGTCTACTGCAGCCCCCGGGCGACACAGGCAAAATTTGCGAAAATGTACGCACAATATTTAATATAGACCTTGATTAATATTATATTAATATTATTACGCTTCGAATCAAAATATATAGCAGAATCGAAGTTTCACAAAATCTCCACTTTAAAGCAGGATGAAACAGAAGTGCATAGTTAACAGAGTAACGATAGCATCTGTCTTTTAAAAGAAAAAACAAAGGGAGAAGAAATATTCAGAGTTCGTTTTTTCTGACGCTGGTTTTTCAGCTCGTTGGTGACAAACATATTCGAAGTGAAAGATAAAAAAAAAACTGTTACAATTTTAACAAACTTTAGTGTTAGTGACTACTGCTAATCTGTCCCCTGAGATTTCACAACTACTACCAAACATCGACTACCACTGATGGATTTGTCACGGCGATGGGCGACAGGCATATCCTGTTGGTGCTCCAGCACTCAACTCTCTTGCCGAATGTGGAATTTAATGCTGAGCAATGACTCACCAGCCGGCGAGTAGAACGCTCTGTTGCTCCTCCGAAATGAACTTTGAACCAAATCGTGGAGTTGCGCAGAGTGTAACGGGTGCAGAGCTGACCGCACCAGAGAGAGAGAAACCCTTGAACGATGGGTCGCGGCCATGCAGCCTGCAATCACTCACAAATACACATTGGAAAATAAGGTTTTCGGTCATCGTCAAGGGTTTAATATATTTAGGTTCCTGTCTCTCATATTGGAGAGTAAATGGGATTTTTCTATGAAGAAGGATTGCATCGAAGTAGAAGCTGAAACTTCGCAAATTGTTTTATTCCTTCAAGTACCCAAAGAGCCATATCTGGCTTGCGAGCCATATGTTGCCGACCCGGGTTATAGTCGATTCGCTGGAATTGTGATGACAACCAGAGTTAAAAACGGGTCAAAAATTTTGGACCCGGAAAAATCTGCTTTGAACTATAAATTTAAAACGCAATTTATAATTATACTGGACGTTCAAAAAGTCTCTCCGCACAGTGAGTATCGTAGGTTATACGGTCTTAGTTATATAGAAATCATATAACTGCTGTGACATACTACAGAAGTGAACATGTGTCAAGATGACAAATCTGCAGCGAGATATTCTGTCCGCGTAGCTCAGTTGGGAGAGCGATTTACTCCGGAGTGAGGGGACAAACTTGTGTTTTCACATTGGCGCCCGATTGTGGAAAATGGATTCAATGGCCGTTGGGTTCTTCGAAAAATGTGCGATGTCTGTTCCACACATTATTTGGATTTAATGAAAAATTCCTACTTCACTTCAAAGAGAGAAATGATGTGACGTACTACAGAGGTGAAAACATGTGTCAAGATGACAGATCTCCAGCGGGACATTCTGTCCGCGTAGCTCAGTTGGGAGAGCGACCTACTCCGGAATGAGGGGACACGATTTCGATGTCCATCGCGGACAAGGTGGTGTTTGCACACTGTATTATAGAAACGTATAATTTACTTACTTACAGAAAGTGTTGAAACTGTCGTTCTTCACATAACCTGTTTTCCACAGGTTTTCAAACACATAAGCGAAAGCCAAAATGTCCCTCCGCATTTATGTTAAAACTGTTCCGCATACTTTTGATGTGCTACAGTCAAAATTTTTGAATTAAGTAACTTGCATATTTAATTTCAGTTTTTGTTGTTTTCTTGATGAGTTTCCAAAACGTGGATGTTGATTTCATCATCGCCCCTCAGAAGGAAGGAACACTCATGAAATGAACATTCACATTCGGTGACGTAGCCAGAAATTTCTTAAGGGTAAGTGTCTATGGATTTGACTCATTGGTGAAAGCATCACATATGCCTTTTTCAATCACCTTATTAACAATAAGGCATATCATCATCATCATTGTCAACCATTATCAATCCACTGCTGGACGAAGGTCTCCCCAAGTTTCCTCCACAACGGTCTGTCTTGTGCCAGTCTCCTCCATGTCACTCCCGCATACTTTCGAATTTCATCCACCCATCTCCCATGAGGTCTTTCTGGGTCTTTTCCTGTCCCTTGAAATCCAATCTAAAATTTCGGCTGTCCATCGATGGTCTGTCCTTCTGGCAGTATGCCCAGCCCATTGCCATTTCAGGGATTTAAGTCTGATCACGATGTCTTCCACTCTTGTCATTTTTCGGATCCACGAGTTCCTCTTCTTATCTCTCCTGGTTACACCAAGCATGCACCTCTCCATGCTTGTTTGAGTTGTCTGCAGCCTTTGTATGTCTCTTTTAGCTAAGGTCCACGTCTCTGCACCATACGTAAGCACTGGAAGGATGCATTGATCAAACACTTTTCTTTTAAGACATAATGACATATTGCTCTTGAAAATTATGCTGTTTCTTCCAAAAGCTCTCCAGGCAAGTTTTGTACGCCGATTAATTTCTTCATCAATGTGACCCTCACTCGATATCTGCTGTCCAAGATAAACGTACGTGGCTGTTATCTCCAGCTTTACTCCAACAATCGATAAATCTTCATTTCTTGTAAAAGCATTGAACATCACTTTTGTCTTCTGAAAGTTCATTTTTAATCCAACTTCTTTACTCTTGTCAGCAAGTTCCTGGATCTTACTCTGCAGCTCTGATGGGGTAGTTGCAAAAATGACTACGTCATCGGCAAAACGAAGGTGGGTTAGATAATCTCCATTAATCTTAATCCTATATATATATCGATTTAAATTCGTACTTAATCCCCAAACGGGGGGGGGCTTCGAACCCGAGGACCCCGTGGCAATTTCAACTCATTACAAGCTTGTGAAAATGGGTGTTGCTGTGAAACATGTTCTGGTTCCTAATGAGACAAAACAACTTCCAGCATTCACTCTTACCCTTTTTGCTTTCAACAAGAACGCGTTTATTGGCCTCGATGCCTTTTTCAATCTCCTTAATATTAAATTCAACCATATTAACAAATAAGGCATTAATTCTGACGCGACATGCAATGGAACGGGATGTTAGCACGTCAAACGGAAACCTCTGAATGCTCAATGCAAAAGTAACTCTCAGTCTTACAATGTGACACGCAGGGTGACAGAGAGTGAATCATCAGAAAAGCAGGCGACATACATTTGCTTGTATCTGCCTGCGGACAATCGCACTGAAAACAAATGCAAAGGAACTCTCGTTTTGCGATATCGTATCATCGGTCGGTAGAAATCTTCTTTGCTTTAAGAAAGAGACGGCAATATTTTTGTATGACAAATCATTTTTCACTCCGCTGGCACCAGCATCGAGCACAGAATTTCACAGGACGCATTTTTCTTTTCAAAAATAAAAAGGAAATAAGGTCAGGAACACCTTGACCCGACCCGTTGTTCCGTTTCCATTTCTGGTGTAAACTGAGTGAGACCCGTACGTACAACTGACGGACTTTGAGCAAAGTCGATGTGTTGAACTGCGGGGAGGCGGACTTTTCTTCTGTGGCATCGCAGCTCGTTTTGGACGAAACGCGAACACAGTAATCCGAATATGGTGCCAGTGGGAAGAGGAATGTCTGCAGCACCGACGTGAGGGTGGAGCCCAACAACGACGAACACACGGGAAGACCGTCATCTCCACCGTATGGCGTTGGCGTGAACAGGCACGTACAGGGGGTTAGCGCAACAATAGAGGTCTGTACCACATCAAGGGTTGTCTGCAAGCTCTTCACGACACCGTTTGCTTCAGATAGGCTTTGTAGCTCACTGTCTGTTGTTTTAGCTTCCTTTGACCTTAAACCATAGACGTCAGCGCAGAACAAGAACGCAGACACAAACGTGATAAATTGCAGAGCATAGTGTTTTCCGACGAGTCGCGGTTCAACCTAATTGCCCATGATGAATGCCTCCTTATACAGCGACGCAGTCTTGAACGAGTGCTGCAGGCATGCATTATACAGCGTTGCTCGAAACCGAGCGTTCTGGTGTGGGCTGCTGTTGGCTTCCATTTACTTTCGTGCCTGCTACGTACTGCAGGAACCAATGCCAGCCAGTGGTACATTGTCCTGTCATTTTTCAACAGGACAATGTTCGACCACATGTGGCGCGGAATGTTTTACAGTTTCTTATTGCCCAACATGTGCCACGTCTTCCTTGGCCAGCGCGTTCACCAAATTTGCAGCCCATTGAACAAGTGTGGGATATTGTCGCTCGACGCCAGTTACCCAAGATGAACTTTGGATACGAATCGAGACAGCCTGGAATGACCTTGCAAAACCTCTACCAGTCGATGCCACGCCGAGTACGAGCAGTCATTGTCGCTCGTGGTGGGTACACAAAGTACTGAGTATTGCGTGATCCACATCACTTAAGGTCTGTACTTCTGATCACTTCAATATCTTAGAGCTTTCTTGGAGTTGCATTTTCAACAGGCAGCAGTGTATATATCATTCACTAATCCATAGTAAAGAATGGAAATGAAATAGCAAAATGCTGTTGAAAAATTGGAAATTAAACGGTTAAACATTTTAAAACGAAAAGTTCGGTTAATTTTTCGTGGATAATTTTGCTAAAAAATTTTGAACTGTTAATTGAATAGTTACGTTACCATGTTCTGTAAAAGTTTGAATGGTAATTGATGTTCGCAAATATATCATTTGAACTTTTCCAGGAGAAGAAAAAAATAGACAAGTCGATCTCTTCATTGTCTATGAAACCCAATACATAGTTTGCACTATGTTTTGGGTTTCATAGACAATGTTCTGATTATTCGTTTCTACTCGAAACATTAATAAGATATCTTTCTCTACACTAATTGCTATCTCAGTACGCGGTAACATTTAACAATGAACCTGCAGCTCAGGAAAATATTTCGCCGTAATAACGATGGATACGATTTTTCTAAAGAAATTTTTCACATTTGCCAGTTATAGGATTAATCACTTTTTTTTTCTGGTTAACATACTAAAAATGTGAGTATTTTGCTCCTCGACGGTAGTTTTGAGCCAGCCAATGACAGTTCCTTTTCGTAATTCACCGTTTATCTGTTTATTTATTTTTTATTCCTGAGCCAATATACCGGACACTTTATTACATGGAAAGGATACAAGCAAACACTCTGATTTGAATACGTAAGGCTCGCTTACTGCCATTGATTGAAATTCAGTTGGCTGGGAAAAGGAAGCAAGTGCAACAATAAGAGGAAGCAAAAAAAAGGTGTATGGATAGACACAATGATATCATATTAATACAGGTTCAGGTTGCGTATTGATTTTTGGAAGTCCGTTTAAGGAGTTTTCCAGGGGTAGACGACGACATCAGAACTTTTTAAGGATCAATTTTTCTGAAAATGCAGGGTTGTTTCCCATTTCTCAATCATTTCTTGCTCACCAAAAACATTAAAGTTCAAAATGAGAACTTTCAACTTTCCGTCGGCCTTTCGTTTCCAGCAAAGTCCTTTTCTATGCACAGTGAGCAAGAAATAGCGTTTTTGAATTTCCCTTTCAAAATGATGAGAGGGAAATTAATATACAAAGGACCCTTTCGAAAGAAAAAAAAATGATTGCCTTTCACATAGCGCGGGGTGACTAAGGAAACGTTTTAAGCAAAATTAAATATCCACACTGCATTGTTCACTCAACGAGAAAACAATTTTACGGCTCACAGAAATGGCTTAGATACCATCAGGGACAGTTAACAATTACCAAATTTTTAATTTATTTTCGCTTCGGAAGGGAGGGGTGTGGCATATTTGCTGTTCAAGAAAAGACTCTCAGAAATAATAAAACTGGTATTTCATTAGAAAAAAATTCTAAAAATTCCGGAGTTGCTCTATTTTTTAGCACGTCTTTTGTAAAAGAGGTCGTGTTTATGTTACCGGTTTGTCCGTCCGTCTGTACCCACGATATCTCTGCAACTATTAGTCAGATTTGAAAAATTCTTTTTGCATTGGGAAGCTTGAAATATTCGAAAGATGATCCTTCATTTCGTTTTTTTTTTTTACGATGTATAATTTCGCCGCTAGAGGGTGTAAATGCAGATGATGTCGAATTCAAAAATACGTTTTATTCCACATATTTGCTTTTAAACATCCGATTGAAAAAATTCTTTATCTTTCGATTCCATTTATGTTGAAGAGTATTTTAGATATATAGTTACTTTTTCAAATTACGCATAGATGTTTCGCTAGGGGGTGTAAGAGTAAATTACATTTTCCCCCTGATAACTCTTCTTCTATAACCCTAATTTTAAAATTTTTTTCTTCCGCGAATACACCTCCTGACGGAAAATCTTTTGCATATAATTTCAAATTTTTGGTAAAGAATACTTTGGCCACCAGGGGGCGTGAGGGTTAATTTTTGCTTCTGATGTATTTGCCATAAAATCTAAGCTTCTAAAATATCGATTGAAAAAATTATTTCGTGGACTAATGCCACTCACATCGATAAACCTTTTCGGAATATTTTCTTCTTAAAATATTCGAGTTTCTCCGCCAGGGGGCGTAGATGTATATCTTATTTTTGTCAATATCTCTACTTCTAGGAGTCAGATTTGAAAAATTTCATCTTTGTTGGATAGTGTTTCCAGTGTGACATGTTTTTCATATAATTCATAAACTTTCCGCAAGGGCGCGTACAAGTAAATTGTTTTTCCCCCTATATCTTTGCTTCTAAATCTCCGATTTGAAAAATTCTTTCTGCACCAGATACAGCTCCTGATGGGAAATCGTTTGCACATAATTTCTAATTGTTGTGAAAAATGGTTTGGCCACCAGGTGAGGTAAGTCTTAATTTCCGCTTCTGATGTATTTGCAGAAAATATGAGCTTCAAAAATCTCGATTGCAAAAAAAGTCGTTTGTTGACCGATACTACTCATGTCGATAAACCTTTTAGGAACCTTTTCTTCTTGAAATAATGCATAGTTTCTACGCCAGGGGGCCTAGATATATATCTTATTTTTGTCAATATGTCTACTTCTAGGAGTCCGATTTGAAAAATTCCTTCTTTGTTGGATAGTGTTTCCGATGCGAAATGTTTTTCCTATAAATTCAAAATTTTCAAGTAAATCATAGACATTCCGCTAGGGGGCACAAAAGTAAATTGCGTTTTCTGCGTTATTTCTGTTTCTAAATCTCCGATTTGAAAAATTCTTCCTGTATCGCGTACGAGAACTGATGGAAAATATTTTTCACATAATTTCTAATATTTAGTAAAGAATGGTTTGGCCACCAGGGGGCATAAGTGTTAATTTCTGCTTTTGATGTATTTGAAGCAAAATCTGGGATCCTGAAAACTCGAGTACATTTTTTTTTCTTGGCCGATACCGCTCATATGGAAAAACCTATTGAGAATACTTTCTTCCTAAAATAATGCATGATTTTCCCACCAGGGGACGTAAAGTCACACCTTATTTTTGTCGATATCTCTGTTTCTAAGAGACCGATTTGAAAAGTTCTTTCGGTGTTGGTGAGCGTTTCCGGTACGAAATGTTTCTCATATAAATTCATGTTTTTCTTAACGCACAAGTCTACAACCAGAGGGCGTAAGCTCACGATTCCGTTTTCAGCAATATTTGAGGTATTAAAAACCCGATTGAAAAACTTCTTTCTTCCGTCAGATACTATTGTTTATCATACCGGTTCCATTAACTTTGAATAACTTTGATAAATTTAATTTGCGTCAGAATGTATTCAAAATACGTGCTTATTACACCCGAAAATTCGGTGTCATCTTTCTTGTTTTTAACTATTACCAAAGATACTGAAAACAAAGAATATAATAAGGAATAAGAATTGAAAAAAAAATGAACCTTGTAAACTCCGAAAATCGCGGAACATCCTCATTGTTCGCAGAGCAATAATTTCAGGCGGTACCAAACATTTTCAGCCAGCAGACGGCATGAAGACTTTCACCAAACATCCAATAAATGAAAGATCGAAAAAATTACAATATTTTCAGGAGTCTGAGGGAAAATAAGGAGAAAATGCCAGTTTTAGGAGTTCTCTATAAATTCCAAGAGGCACACGAACCCTGTGAGTCATGCGGTTAAGTGGCTAAAAAACAAACAGAGCCTTATTAAATACTTTCTTTTTTCGACTCCGTCGTAGTGGACAACAGTGATCAATATGCGGAATTATAAGGTACATTGAATACTTTCTCTAGTAATTGTTAACATCAATTTCACAAAAGCATATGAAAACACAAAGTCGATTTTCGGCGATATAAAGCAAATACCTTTTCAGACAAATCACATACACGATGCAAAACGGTAAAAGACAAGAACGTTGAACAGCAACATTACCCGAAAACAACCAAAAACATTTTTAACTGAGAAATCAATTTACATTTCCATGAAAGGGGACATTACGCCAGGCCATTAAAATTTGTTTTTCTTTTCTTCCATCCAATGTTAAAAACCTAACCTATTTAGGTATTATCACGTTCACAAAAAAAATGCGCGAGTTGCAATCTATAACATGTCATGCAAGGTAACGTCTCAAGTACTAGTGAATTCATATTAAATAGAACACAGAGTATTTTGCAAATTTTACGAAAGTTTAGGTTTTTTTTTCACAGGGAATTATTATTTATAGATATATATTTTTACATCCGGGGCTCAACGAATTCACGTGGCATGGCATCAAAATTCAGGGAAGTTCCTCAAAACACATGAACTGACGAAACGACTTTGTTACTTTTCACGGCAGCAGTGATTACAATCAACTGAAAGGTTTCCAGAGAGCAGGTAATAACATACGAGCACCCTGTTGATTTGATCACGACGTCATCTACAGAAAGACGACCGTTAAAACAAGAAGGAATGGGAGGAGAAGCATTGAACAACAACAAAAAAAAATATTCTATATTCAAGAGGTACAAAGATATAAAAACAAAAGTGCATGAAGCATTCACAGACAAATTCACCAAAAAAAAAAAAAAACCTCTACAGTGAACTTCCTAACCACAATAAGGTTTTGCACATCGCATAAACTGCTAGATTTATACAAGTGAATTTTTTTTTAAACGTAATTGACACATCACTGCCTATTTAAAGCTTTCGAGGATTACACACACAAAAAGAAATTCAATCGACAAAAATATTTGGCGAACTCTACACTACCTTACCTTTTTTAATATTTAGAATACCAGTTTCAAAACAAACTTATTGAAACTAGTCACACACGGAGGGAAAAAAAAGAAGACATTTTTTAAAATCGTACCGCAGTTATCTTTCTATGTCTAGGTTAGTTATTTGCAGGTTTCACATCACTGGAATAATAAAAGCAGAAACTGCAGAGAGGTTTTGATGTAAGAAATGCCTTAAAATTTACAGACATCGAAGTGTATTTTCTGAGTTATACAAGAGCCCCATCACAAGAAAGGTGCTATTTGATTGAAGAAAGCTTTAGGTCTAGAAAATTTATTAAAGAAATCATGCAACAGAAATAAGTGGGATGCAACTTAGAAACAAAAACTCTAGCGAAATTCAATATTATTAAACAAACATAATTAATCGCCCCATTTTTTCCCTATAGCATCTGTACATATATAGTCTATTAAGCAGATGTATATGAAAAAGGAAGCTATTTTTTTCCGTAATTCTTTGCAAACCATTTGCATTTTTACTTATATCAACAACCACTATACAAAGATCAAATTTATGACTTTAGTAATCATCAGCGGACGGCCGTCAGTATTTCGCAGCTCTTTCTGGAACACCCTTAGTACTTTGACAGACCGTTTATGATGAGTCATTGCTAAAAAGGAGGGCGGGAAGGTAGGATCATTGTTTAGTGGCGATTAACTGATTGTCTCTGAATCCGCTAAGCATGGTCCTATCACATTCATTTTGGTCACAGTTTTGTGAAGTTTCTGGTGTCAGGCTGGTATCTTCGGCAGGGGCTAAGCGTGGCGTGTGTGTGCATTCCCCGCGCAATATACTTTCATTGCTGCACTGGCATCTGGCGAAATAAGATATCTCGTGTTCCCATTTGACGCTGCTGGAACCACCACACTCGTTCGTTTCTTCTGGTATGGACGTCTTCGACAGCTCACTTGAATGGGTGGTTTCCACGTCCTCTACTACTGGTGGCGGCTTATCATCCGATTGCATTGGTGCAGCGTCGTTCTCAACCTGTTCCAAGTACGAAACGGAAGACGACGTCGAATCATCCGGAACTCCTGTATCGGAAGACATTCCTGGAACACTTCCTTTAGCGTTGGATATCTCTCCTTCAGTGGCACCCGAATGTCGGCTGTTCTCAGGGTCATTTGGCAGTTCAGCCGTTGAGAGGGAAATGGATTCGGTTGCAAGAACATGTCCGCTGTCGTTAGGCTGTTGATTATCGGCAGATGAGTCTTCGTTATGAGCAAGAGCCTGTTCTGCGGAAGGGGCAGGATGTTCCACTGAAGGCGTATCTTCCCTATTTTCGGCTTGCGAAACATCTGGCGGAAGATTTTGGGCTGGATTCAACTGGTGCAGGATCGCTGGTAACTCGTAGTGGTGAAAAAAATACACCATGGAGTGCTGCAAAAGAAAAAATTAAATTGTTAATTCACCCATTTTAAATAAACCGGAGGTATATGAAACAATAGGCCCAAAACTAACTTTAGTGCTCTATACACTGAAGTCGTAAAATTATCAGAAAAGCCCAACAACAATCAGACACTTTTCATCCTTACTTACGCACGCCACTATGACGTTGAAATAGCTTCGTAAACAGCTCACTGCAAAGGGAACCGAGGATGATCTGGTGGTCAGCGCTTCTGCCAGCGTCGCATGGGCACGTGAAGACGTCGGACCACCGCCCCGGTGGCGCAGTGGTCTAAGCGATGGCCTCTGATCATTCGTCCGAACGTGGTCCGGGTTCGAATCCCGGTGAGGCATGGATGTTGTGTTTGTCTTACGGCACTGGCTCTCTCCCTTCCCTGGAAGCAGTGACCCTAAATTAGGGACGGGCGACTGCTTATAGCCCATTTAGTTGCTCACGGTGGTCGTTAAACCTCCAATAAAAAAATTAAAAATAAATAAATAAAAAAAAGACGTCGGACCCAGGGTACTGGTCCCCTTGGTTAACATAAGGGCGCTTGTTTCTCCAACCAACCCTTTCTCTCTCCCCCACTGCCGGTGTGTACGTTCAGGTTGTGTGACGTCAAAGTGCACACCACTTGTAGCTAAGCATTTTGACCTCTCTCTGTCTACTCACTTTCCTATCGTGAAGCTCCAGGTTCCATCTAATGTAACTTTGTTTCTCGTACTCGGCTCAAAAGCCTGTGCCAGGCATAGCTAGTTGACTCTAAACCTTCTGTGTGGTTGTAAATTCTGCAAAGGAATCAGACGTGAAAAAAGCGTAGCAATCACGTGACTCTGAAAGAGGCATGATAGTGGATGCTAGGAGCGAGGCTGCAAGTATCCCAGAAACGGCAAACCTTATCTGCTATGCCAGAACAACGAGTGCTGCACAAGCGATCTTCCGTAGAAACTGCTGGTCAATGTTAGAGGGCAACGGCATCTAGAGAGGATTGTACGAGGCAACAGACTAGCTCCATTGAGCGAAATAACCGCGTATTATAAGAATGGTATCGAGAGAATTTCATTATACGCAGCCGGACGTGAATGGACTATCGTCTAAGCTCAACAAATTAGTCTGCTATGGGCACGGGAGCCCCAAATCTGAACCCTTGAAAACGGGTGAAAGGTCACCTGGTCCAATGAACACAAGCCAATGGGCTGACTGTCCAGAATACGGCATCAACATCACGTATCAATGGATCCCAGGCGACAAGCATTAACTGTACAAGATGGTGTAATTATCAGTTTTCATGACGGGAATCGCGTTCCTTAATACCTCTGAAACAGCGCTTGGATACCACCAGGTTATCTTAAACAACATTTCGGACCAGGAATGGTGTTTCTTGATGGAGAGAGATAATAGCAGCAGGACAGTGAGCCATGCCACATGACTCCTACGGTCACACAATGGCCTCAGGAGCACGACAGTGTCAAGTCTTAGTCTTTTATCAGTCTTAATACCTCTGAATGAAACAGCGCTTCGACGCCACGAGGTATCTTAAGAACATTTCGGACCAGGAATGGTGTATCCTGATGAAGAGATATCATACCAGTAGGACAGTGAGCCATGCCACATGACTCAGACGGCCACACAATGGCTCCAGGAGCACGACAGTGACATCAAAGTTCTAAAATGGGCCCCCAGAACTTAATCCAACATCATACATGTGATTGTGAGGGCCATCCGCAACAGAGACCCTTCTCCAGCGAACGCCATCACATTCACTTGGCTGAAGATATCTGTAGAACGATATCAGCACCTCGTTGAATTCATGCTACATCGAATTAAGGCTGGGTTTTTTTTTGTAGGACACGGGTGACCTCACACGTTATGAAGATGTTTCTAATAATTTGTAACTTCAGTGTACATCAGTGGTCTCAAATTGGCGGGCCGCGTGTGGCCCGGCGCCAACTGTTTTGCGGCCCGCATGAATGATTACAAAAAATAAATAAATCACCCTTTTGTCAAGTATATTATAATATATTAAATATAATGAAAACATATTATTGCTTGGCAAAGGCATCTGCTTTATAAGTAACAAGTTTATTTACGAAGAATGTAACTGTATGGCGGTTTGAATGTTTCAAAGATATGGAAAATGTTTTCAATATATTCAAGTCTCCATTTTCCTATAATGCTGATAACGCACCTGAAGAACATCAGCGTGAATTAATAGACTTTCAGTGTGATTCTTTCCTAAAAGAAATATTCAATAGCTGCAATCTAACATAGTTTTACCAGTTAGTTTCAAAGGACAAGTAGGTAAACATTCATAACCTATATAGCTGCAAGGGTTCTGTCTATGTGCGGAACAACATACTCATGTGAACTGTTGTTTTCAAGAATGAACCAAGTAAAATGTCTTGAAAGGAATATGTTAGGTGACAGTCACTTATGCTCACTTTTAAAAGTAGGATGCGTGTTCAAAGGACATTATTCCAAATATCGATAAGTTGGTGACAGAGAAGCCAGAACATGTAATATTTTCTGTACCGTGTACAGTTGTAAAATGTGATTGTTTTAAGATTTAAGAGAAAAATAACTTATGTATAAGTGATTGACGAAGCATTTGTTTTTACTATTTACCGATAATTACAAATGATATTCCACTGTAGTGCCAAGCCACTGGAGTAGTACTGGAAAGTGGCCCTTCCAAGGGTCTGAGTTTGAGATCACTGGTGTACATGAATAATGAATGTTACTTATACACAGAGTATCTCATATAAAACGCAACCCATCCGCATATATCTGCAATTAATGAATTATCGACAATAACACCTTACTGGAATCTACTATCCAACATTCGGACACCCCTCCGACGCAATAGACCCATCGCTGCAGCCATTATGACGTCACCAGTGTTTCCGGCGCGGTGCGAGCGTCAAAATGGTTTATTCAGAAGAGAAACGCGTTTTTATCGTTGAGGCTTATTTCTCCACGCGAGCGTTTAGGCGTATATATGCAGAGAGAACAGTTCCAAATGAGGCTTCCACATTTAGAATGGTGACGAAATTCAGACAGACAGGATTCGTGAAGAACAAGAACCATGACAGTGTTGACTGCGGAAACAGTGTGCGATATCGCGGATGGACTGCAGAACTCGCCACGGAAGTCAATACGGCCCTTATCAGCTGAAATTGGTGTGCCTAGATCTTCCGTTGATCGAGCCACAAAACTGTTAAACTTGCGGCCATATCGAATATAATCTGTGCAGCAGATGAAAAGAATAGAATATAGCCGTTGGTTCAGTCGTTTTGCGCGTGAAAGGATTCGTGTACTGGACTTGTTATTTTTCACAGACGAGGCACGGTTTCGTTCGAATGACTATGTTAATAGCCAAAACAGCAAGATTTGGAATGCCGCTGTGCGCGTTGTTCTGTGAAAGAATTATTGTTTTTTTCAGGACACCATTAATGCCGAACAATACCAACGTGTGTTGATGCGGATTATTGCACTTTTGGATACAGCATCACGACGCAACATCACACTTCGCCAACACAACCACTGCTTTCTTGTAGGAATTTTTCAGTGATCGTGTCATCTGTCCTGTATTATAGACACCCAGATGTCCTCACTTCACCGCATTTTTTTCTCTGAGGTTGCCTCAAGGAGACTGTCTATAAAAAAACAAACCGTCGACATTGAACAAGCCGTGACAAATATCCGCTCAGAAACTTTAAAAAAAGCTAGCAAGAAACACATGTGAAAAGGGTGAATGACTGTATTCAGGCAGATTGAGGACACTTCCAGCACTTACTGTAACATATGAATGCATTCATTCATGCATCTTATATTACAATACTGATTGACGTGTTTCTTGTTCTAACCATCGGGTTGAGTTTTATATGGGACACCCTGTACTATACTGTACATTAAACACAAACCACTTATACCTGTGCAGTTTAATTTCACTACTTGTTTTGTACCAAATGTTCTCCAGTGCTTTAGAAATCCTTCAAAAGTTGCATTTTTGAGGTTGAATTTTGATTACTTGAGCAGACTACGGTGATCACTTGAGCTTAACATGGAAAAGTTGTACAACAATGAGATTCACTGAGAGAACCAAACATAATCAAATCTACACACGGAACGCTTATAGCGTAATAAATCTGTTTATTTTCGTGGTGTCAATTGGTATGGCGAATCTTTATACAAATTTACACCACGAAAATAAACTGATTTATTATGCTACAAACGTTCCTTGCGTATTCAAAATAAGACAGAACCAAACTATTTGATAAAGGCACATCTGCCAAATGGATAAAGCAGCCTTGCGAAACTCGAGAGTCCTCTTTAACTAATTATTACTGTATTTTTAAAAATGGCGTGTGGAAGATTTTAAAGTTCTTGGAAAACTTAAAAACACGGAGGTCTAACAAACGTTTGAGAAAATTCGTACAAAACAACGACTGGAAGTTAATTCCCAGCTTTCAAATCTAACATGAAATTTACACTCTAGTTCTTAGGAGGAGCTGGGAGAATATTGTATTTAATCTGAACACCCCCCCCTCCCCCCAAGCATGCAGATATTTTTTCTCAGTTACGAAAGGAAACAGGCTGCGCCGCGCTAAATTCCGAACCCCACGGTTTATGTGGAGTAGAGCCAACAAAAAGGACTGCATTACCATAATATTTTCTAGCAGAGATACACCGAATTCTGGTGTTACAGTGAAGCCAATTCCTCGCAAAAGCTTGTTGCTGCATCGTCCTGAAGCAGAAATCGAACAGGCGCCTCCCAATTTCTCTCCGAGTACGCTACCCACACCACAACGCTGGACAACCCATTTTTCAAGTAACTGAAGAATATAGGAATAGAATATATCATCAGAGCCTCAACATAGCGACGATGATCATTCCAATCTAACGAAAAATCTTGGCTGACAACTATCAGTTCTTTAGACTATTTTATTAATACAGTCTGGATTACAGATGTGTTGCTGCATATTTCAGTTTTGTAAGATTCTCTAACACCGGCTCAGATATTATCATTATAAAGTTCATTCCCACGTGGAATTCTTTTGGCGGAGTAGTCAAGATAAGTATGTCAAAGTATTGTACTGAAGCTGTGGGACAAGGTATTATCGCTTTACGGTGTGTGAATGAGAGACGCGCGCTTAAGAGCAGTTTACAGGTAGCCAAACTATTGGTGTACAACTTAATTCTCGGCCCCTAACCGCAAGCGATCATAGAACGTCGGCAAGTGCAAATATCTGTGTGCGATAATGGCTGATTGCAGCACCATCCAATATCTTTCCTGGCAACCGCAATTGCTCACAACTGTAGTGACAGAAGGGACGAAAGTTGACGGTGAAAGCAATGTCGTTCGAGAAGCAACATTTGAGGCACTGCCTCCTGTTCGCGTTTCAGCTGAAAACAAGTGCCGCGGAAGCCCAGCAAATGATCTGTGCTGCTTTGGGTGAGGCTGCTGTGTCCTACAGTACGTGTAAAAAGTGGTTCCAGTGGTTTAAGCCTAGAAATTTCGATCTCCATGATGCAGAAAGTTGACGATGAGGAACTGGAACAACTGTTGGACGCGGATCCCTGTCGCACACAGTCAGAGCTCGCCCAGGAACTCGGAGTAACACGGCAAGCCATTGCAAAGCGCCTGCACAAGTTTGAACGGATTCACAAGGAGGGCCGTTGGGTGCCATACCAACTCACAGCTGCGAACAAGTCTAGGCGCTACGATGTTGTTGTGTCCTTGCTCTCCAGATTCAAGAAGTAGGATTTCCTCTATAAGATTTTGACCTGTGATGAGAATTGGATCCTCTACGATAAAGCTAAGCGGCGCAAATCGAGGGTTTATCCAGGTCAACCTACCACCAGTACCGCCAAACCGAATATTCATGCCAGGAAGTTGTTGCTGTGCATATGGTGGGATCAGCGCGGTGTCGTACACTATGAGTTGCTCAAACCTGGTGAAACGGTCAATGCTGAGCGTTAATGACAGCAACTCATTCGTGTAAGTGATGCAATGGAGGCGAAAAGGCCATACACCGGAAATGGCGGAAGGTCGGTTCTGTTGCTTCAGGATAACGCGCGTCCTCGCACCGCGAAAACGACTTTAAACACGATCACCGACCTGAGATGGGAGATTTTGTCCCACCCGGCGAATTTTCCAGACTTCGCCCCGTCGGATTATCACCTCTTTCGCTCCCTGCGACATCACCTGAGTGATACGCACTTTACTTCTGTCGAGGAAGTCCACACAAGTATTGATGACTCTTTTTTCCGCAGTGGCATTCGGCAGCTCCCTGATTAGGTACGTATTCGATTTGCTATAATTTGCTGTCAACGTGTCTTGCCTGTGGCCGAGAATTAAGTTGCACACCTAATAGTTAGGATTTAACTCCGGGACACAGTCAAAAGAGGAGTGGAGAAATTCCGCTGGTTAAGAGGAGCACTTGATTGTTCATTGGTTTTCTAGGACCACGGTCTTTGGTCTGAAGGGAGGAGAGACATCTAAAGCGAACGAAAAACACTAAACAGGGCTTTGCGTGAATGGAGCTGTAAGGCGTATTACGGTAGTAGATGAGCCGAAAGCGTGTTAAGGAGTCCAAGTCAGTAAGACGGACGAATACTGGAATGTGCGAGTCTCCCATTCACTGCCAGCTTGATATCTCCCAATCCAGAGTAAATTAATTACGTTGAACTATTTATTTGTTGCTGTTTTAAAGAGAGGTTTGGGCTCTTATTTCACGCAATTATTCTGTGTATCGAACCAGGTGAGTTTTCTCAGAGACGTTAACAGAATAAACAGGAGCCAAGCGTATTTAGCGAGGCAATGGGACCTTGCCCCCCCCCGAAAGTGTTTATTTTTTACGCTTTCCAACCGTAGGTTGAAGAAGCGTATATGCTCCAGCTTTTTCCGTCTGTCCGCACGATAACTTGCGTAAATATGGTTCGATTTCAATGGAGTTTTAATATGTGGTAGGATACCACCTGGGGACGAACCCTATTGAAAATGGGTGAAGTGGAGTCAAAGGTCAGGACATAGGAGCGGGATGCATTCCATTGTCCTTATGCGTCATAAGGTGCGTAAAAATGGTTCGATTTCGATTACATTTTAGTATGTGGTAGGGGACCTCCTGGAGAGGAACCCTATTGAAAATGGGGCAAATGGAGTCAAAGGTCAGGACATAGGATCGGGATCCATTCCACCGCCCTTATCCCACACTATTAAGGTGGACGGCAAGTAAGTTTGCTTCCTATATTTCCAATGGAAAACCTTTTGTACACATTTCCTTCACAATTAGTGTGTTCCCAAGGATGGAAATTTGAACATCGATTAAAATAACTTCATACTATAACTTGGAATACTTAACATTTTCTAAAACATAAGCATAATTATATTAAAAAACAATAACGTTTCCTTTAGTGGTGTTGAAACCAGAAAAAAGATGGCGTGACCTGTACTTTGATGACGTCAGTGGACAAATAAATGTTAGATCGCATAATTACGGTTATGGCTGAGAAAATATTATTACGGTTATGGTTTAGAAAATATTAAGTATTCCAAGTTATTTTTTTTTTTTTTTTTTTTTTTTTTTTTTTATTCGAGGTTTAACGACCACCGTGAGCAACTCAATGGGCTATAAGCAGTCGCCCGTCCCTAATTTAGGGTCACTGGTTCCAGGGAAGGGAGAGAGCCAGTGCCGTAAGACAAACACAACATCCATGCCTGACCGGGATTCGAACCCGGACCCCTTACGGACGAATGATCAGAGGCCAACGCCTTAGACCACTGCGCCACCGGGGCGGCATTCCAAGTTATGAAATGAAGATATTTTAATCGATGTACAAATTTTCATTCTTGGGAACGCATTAATTGTGAAGAAAATGTGTACAGAAGTTTTTCCACTGGAAGAATAGGAAGCAAAATTACTTGACGTCCACCTTAAAGTAGCAATTCTTGTATGTATGTACATTTTATTTTAAAAACAGCTCTAAGAATGTTGATGAAAGTCGTTAACCTACTGCTTTCTGGTACTAGAAATCGATTTAGCTTGATCTCGACTTTAGGAGAATTCGTTTAGTGGGTTAAATAACCACCCCGAATTATAACGTTTTTAGTGTCATGGCGTCGTTCCATTAATGCTTCCAATGCTTAGAAATCTATGACGTCACAATCTCGCGTTTGAGAATGTTGGCGCGCGTCACGCCATCTGTCTCATTACGTCACGCGTTGTGTTTGGATCCTATTAAAGTTTTATGACGTCATAGTCTTGTGAGCATATGGTCGCGATTCCCATCTGCTTCATTACGTCACGCGTTGTGTGCGTACGTCCGTCCCCACGATAACTCGCGTAACAATCGTTCGATTTCGATGAAATTTTAGTATCTGGTAGGGTATCACCTGGGAAGGAAGCTTATTTAAAGTGAACGAAATGGGGTGAAAGGTCAGTACATAGGAGCGGGGTCTATTCCACTGCTATTATGCGTCATAACTAACGTAAAAAAGGTTCGATTTCGATGAAATTTTAGTATGTGGTAGGGGACCACCTGGCCACAAACCCTATTGAAAATGGGCGAAATGGGGTCAAAGGTCAGGACATAGGAGCGGAATCACTTCCATCGCCATTATGCGTCATAACTTACGTAAAAATGCTTCGATTTGAATGAAATGTTAGTATGCTGTAGGGGCCTGCTTGGGGACGAATTCTATTGAAAATGGGCGAAATGGGGTCAAAGGTTAGGACACAGGAGCGGGATCTATTCCATAGCCCTTATGCATCATAACTTACGTAAAATTGCTTCGATTGCGACAAAACTTTATCATGTTATTTCGGAGGTATACCGAACCGGTTCTGTTGAATATCATCGATGTGGGATCAAGGGTCAGGGCACAGGACTGAGATTTATTCCACAGCCATTATTCTCATAACTTGAGTAATGATTTCTGGTATGTTGGAAAGCGTATTATAATCAATGCATTGCATGATTTTACAAACTTGTTTTGTAAAACTGAGACTTAATTAGAAAATAATGCTTTAAGTTTTCTTCTATTTTCCGTCCCCCCCCCCTTCGAAATAAATACTACATTCGCCTATGAGAGAACCTGACGCATTAGCGCACCCATGGAGGGGCCTTCGGGGGCTTAAGCCCCCACCAATAAGATTAAGACCTACATAAGTGTCAAATTAAACATTAAAAATTATGATTTTACATGTTTTTTTATTGGAGGTTTAACGACCACCGTGGGCAACTCAATGGGCTATAAGCAGTCACCCGTCCCTAATTTAGGAAACACTGGTTCCAGGGAAGTAAGAGAGCCAGTGCCGTAAGAAAAACACAACATCCATGCCTCACCGGGTTTCGGACGAATGATGATCAGAAGCCATCGCTTAGACAACTGCGCCACCGCGGCGGCATTTTACATGTTCAAAAAATTATGTAGTGTCTTCTATTACATGGTGCCTTCTTCCCAAAGAGATTGAGAGCGACGTATGTCACAAATTGAAAATTCAAAAATATTATATTGCATGTTCAAAAAATTCCATAGTGTCTGGCATACTGTATTACATATAGTGTCTTCTTCTCAAAGCTCCATAGTTTATATACGGTTGTGCCGTAAGTTGGTGCGACGTAGGAGGATGCATATTAACTAACAACAGAAACCTATAGTGCTATGGACAGGATAGTCTTATTAAAAATAAAAATAATAATCACAAAAAAGTTTATAATTTGATTAAAAAATTAAATAAAAAATGTAAAAAGTAAACTAGATAATCTATGTCTAGAATAGCTAACATAAAAATGGTAAAACTTACGTTAACATAAATAGGTTACTACTGGTTGTGTCTGCAGATGTACACTAAGGTATTTTAATACAGGTAAAAAAATTATTAAATACACATCAGGTATATTTGAGCATAATTTTCGTGTATTCTGGAGAGTTATTCTACTCTTACTGGACAAGCAGGTCTTCATTCTAAGTTTTGTAATTTTGTTTGGAAGAATTTCGAGTGCAGCGTATTTTTGTGCGGGACAGTCATAGGGACTCTCCCCTCCTCCTTGGCTGCTGTTGTGAGGTCGGCCATTTTGTGTCATTGGAGGGCAGAGGTAGCAGCATTGTGAGTAAGCTCTTGCCTTTGTTCTTGCGCAGGTTCTTTCTCTTGTTTTAATTGATTTCGTTAAATGCTTAAAATATATTATTTTTCTTTTTTGGCATTGGTGCAAATTGTATTCTAACTATTTGTGTTTTTTCTTTCATTTACTTTTGGCCATGAGCTCGTTTTTGGGCTCTTTATTAGAGCTCTTAGCTGGTCACTCGACCTCGTGGTTGACGTCGTTTTTTCGGAGTTGGTTGGAACAAATTTTCTATTTTTGTAATCTTAAAGCATTTCTATAATACTTTGTAAATATCGCAACTTTTATTTTTAACTTTAAGTACCTATTCCAAAGCATTCTTTCGCATTTTTTTGTTCTTCTAGCTTCCGTTTTTTCTTGGGAACTGTATATAAAAAGTTCCTATTTACTACCGTGGTCTCTGTTATAATTTTTTATTCTTTTATTTTTATTTTATTTTATTTTTGGAAGTGTTTTTTCCCCAGGGAATGACATTTCTAAGTGCTTTTTTATTCTTTGGTTCACGTTTGGAACTTCACTTGGGCGGTCTGATTGCTTAACCACGTGCTAAAACTGTATTTTTCTGTTAGTTGTTTCCAAGCCTTCTCACATTTTTTGTGAGTTTTTTGACAACGTTTTTCTGTTTCTTTGTGGGAGATGATGAGAATGGGTTGGGCTAGGAAAGTGATAGATGTATGCTAAAACTTTTGCTTAATTATTTTTTCCGCACCTTTGAGGGCGGTTATGTAAAATAAAAAAAATTGGGGGGGGGAGATTTGCATCTATGGCTTTGCAGAAACCCATTTTCAACTAGGTCGTTGTGGAAGTGAGAAAATGCAGAGTTTTGCTGGTCCTTGATAAAGCAAAGGCTCGGCATTCTCGACACTTTCTGCATTCTGGTCTTGTTATATATATATATTTTTCTTCTCTTGCCTGTTGGGTTTTGAGTTTTTATTTGTAATTTTTGTCATCGTTAAAAAACTTTTTTTGTTTCAGTCTCTTGCTTTGTAGGTTGTTTGTTCTGATTTTTCGTCACTGCTGCGTTGCACGTCATTATCTTCAGAATGTAAGTTCAAAAAAAAATTTGATTCCTAAATTTTGTCTTTAACTCTGCTTTTGGATATATTTATATATATATATATATATATATATATATATATATATATATATATATATATATATATATATTTAATCTCCCGAAACCTGCAAAAGCAAGCAATAGCTTAATCTGATAGAACTTCTAAGCTCGGTCTTAAATCAAAGGAGTAATTAAAAAAACATGACCGATTGTTCAAGTGGTTTTGGGTTTGAATCTCGGCAAGGCGTGGATGTTGTGTTTGTCTCACGGCACTGGCTCTCTCCCATCCCTGGAACCAGTGACCCTAAATTATGAACGGGCGACTGCTTATAGCCTATTGAGTTGCTCACGATGCTCGTTAAACCCTCTTAAACAACAACAACAACACTTTAGTTTTCTTCAGCCCCATGAGTTCGGAAACGAATTCCCAATAAGAAAAGTAATGTCAAGAATTGATAAGTGTTAACAGCTATGTGACTGAGCAATCAGTCAGTGAGCTAGAAAGTAATGTGAAACCTTGAGAACACGTGAATGCCATTCACTTGAATGGTGTAACTGAATCGTTCGCTTGTGGCAAATCATTCATGGCTTTCTTTTGTGCAGTTTGGCAAAAAGAGCTGTAGCCTTGAACGCGCTTCGTCGTGAACACGAGATCCCTGCTACCCATGGTTTACTCAATGAACGTGGTGACAATCTAGAATTTATTTTTTAGCAAAAAATAAATAAATTCTAGATTGAAAAAAAAGATGGTGCTTATGTTATCGGGTTTTCCGTCCGTCTGTCGACACCATATCTCAGTAACTATTAGTCTGATTTGAAAAATTCTTTTTGCATTGGGAATCTTGAAAATATGCGAATGATGGATCCTTCATTTCGTTTTTTTTTTTTTTTTTACGATGTACAGTTTCGCCGCTAGAGGGCGTAAATGCAGATCATATCGAATTCAAAATACATTTTATTCCATAAATTTGCTTCTAAACATCCGATTGAAAAAGTTTTTTTTATTTTCCGATTCCATTTATGTCGAAACGTATTTCAACTGTAGTCACTTTTTCAAGTTACGCATAGATTTTCCGCTAGGGGGCGTAAAAATCGATTACGTATTGCACGATCTCTCTTCTAAAACTCCGATTTGAGAACTTTTTTCTTCAGCGGATACAGCTCCTGATGGAAAATCCTTTGCATATAATTTCTAATTTTTCGTAAACAACACTTTGGCCACCAGGGGACGTAAGTGTGAATTTTTGTTTATGATGTATTTGCAGCAAAATCTGAGCTCCTGAAAACTTGAATGAAAAAATTCTTCGCTGGACCAATACGTGTCACATGGAAAACACTTTTGAGAATACTTTCTTCTTAAAATAAAGCATGTTTTCCCGCTAGGGGCGTAGATGCATATCTTATATTTGTCAATATCTCTGCTTCTAAGGGTCCAATTTGAAAAATTCCTTCTTCGTTGGGGAACGTTTTCGCTGCGAAATGTGTCCCATATAATTTCAAATTTTCAAGAAATTCATAGAATTTGCGCTAGGGGGCGTAAAGGTAAATTGCGTTTTCTTGATATCTCTGCTTTTAAAACACCGATTTGAAAAAATCTTTCTGCACCGGATGCAGCTCCTGATGGGAAATCCTTTGCATACAATTTCTAAGTTTTGGTAAAAAATGGTTTACCCACCAGGGGGCGTAGGCCTTAATTTCTGCTTCTGATGTGTTTGCAGCAAAATCTGAGCTTCAAAAATCTCGATTGAAAAAAATTCGTTTGTGGACCAATACTACTCACGTCAACAAACCTTTTAAAAATATTTTTCTTCTTAAAATAATACATGGTTTCCACGCCAGGGGGCGAAGATATATCTTATTTTTGTCAATATCTCCAGTTTTAGGAGTCTGATTTGAAAAATTCCATCTTTGTTGGATAGTGTTTCCGATGCGAAAAGTTTTTTTTATATAAATTCAAAATTTTCAAGTAAATTATAGATTTTCCGCCAGGGGGCGCAAAGTTAAATTGCGTTTTCCCTGATTCTTCTGCTTCTAAAACTCCGATTTGAAAAATTCTTCCTGCATCGCATACAGTCTTGAAGGAAAATGTTTTTCATATAATTTTTTTGGTAAATAATGGTTTGGCCACCAGGGTCATAAGTGTTAATTTCTGCTTCTGGTGTATTTGCAACAAAATCTGAACTCCTGAAACTCGACTAAAAGTTTTTTCTTGGACCGATACCGCTCACATCGAAAAACATTTTGAGAATACTTTATTCCTAAAATAATTCATGGTTTCCCCGCGAGGGGGCGTAGTTGCATATCTTATATTTGTTCATATCTCTTCTTCAAAGTGTCACATTTGAAAAAATTCTTTCTCTGTTGGACAGCGTTTCCGCTGCGAAATGATTCCCACATAATTTCAAATTTTTCTAAACGCACAAGTCTGCTACCAGAGGGTGTATGTCCACGATTCCGTTTACAGCAATATCTGCGGGATTAAAAACCCGGCTGAAAAACTTCTTCCTTCGGTCAAATTTTATTATTGTTTTCCATACAGGCTCCATCGACTTTGAATAGCTTTGATACATATAATTCTCGTCAGAACGGATTCAAAAGACGTGCTCATTAAACCCGAAAATTCGGTGTCACCCTTCTTGTATTATTGATGGGAGTGGGCCTAATGAGCAACTCATTGGGCTATAATCAGTCGCCCGTCCCTAATTTATGACCACTGGTTCCAGGGAAGGGACAGAGCCAGTGCCGTTAGGCAAACGCAATATCTATGCCTCACCAGGATTTGAACCCGGTCCCATCTTGGAAGAATGGTCAGAAGCCACCGCTTAGACCACTAGGTTACCAGGGCGGCTTGTACAAATTGAATCATTCGTGTGAATGATGAATGAACTCCCAAGAAGGAATGATTTATGTCATCAGTACAGTAAAGTTGACGAATAGCGTAAATGTTCTACCTTTTCCAGTAAGCTAATCGGAAATAAAAGAGAGAAAAAAACTAAAACACCATAGAATTCGTAGTTAAATGGCATAAAACATATTCCCAGTAGAAGTGATCATCACACATCCAGCTATGATGTATCCAACAACATTTCGTTAGTGGTAATTAATTGCAGAATTTATGTTGGACGTATTGATGACCATAACAATTGCTTGTATAAACTGTAGTTCACACGACCCTCCCCTTTAAAAATAGTATACGACTGTGCTGTGATCTCATGGTAAATTACTTGTTTATGTTGAGAAAGTTTAGAATAAAAAATAAAAAAAGACAGAGAAATTGATAAAAATATGAAGACTATTATATTCATGACTATGATATAATTTAAAAGGTAAGGTTCACAGAAATGAAAATACTGCTGGTCTTAAATATTCCTATGTATATATTACTTGGAGAACAAAACCCATCCTACAAAATTACTTTATACAGTACAAGGATAATGCGTAACATACATTCGGTATCGCTGTGTTGTCTAAAGCGATTTAGATAGTATGCTATTAAAGCGTCTAGTTGCAGGTTCTCTTCAAAATGTTTCCGTAGAAGGACTGCGTGAGGGATAGCATGATGCAATCGTTTCCAATGTCACTTCGCTTGAAAGCTAGACTTCAGCAGAAGAGTGTCGTGCCTTCGCTTGCTCTATCAACTGCCTAGATTTCACTTCATTCATTTCAGAATGGAGGCTCAGAGTAACTCTGATCAGATAATCAGTAGAGACCTATCCTTGTACATTTAAATTGCAACTGCTCATGGGAAGTGCCCCTAAAACACCTCAACGCCTTACTAACGAGAAGACTGAAACGATGGAGCAGTGGATTGCTAAGAGCAACATATCACGTTAGACAAGCAAACGATGCTAAACGTGACTGCGACAGTTGAGTCTTTCAGAAGAGCCTCATCGTAAGACATTTGTAAGAAAGGGGGGGGGGGTGCTTATAAAGCACATATGTCTGACCACTTGTTGATAATTCTTGCCGTAAGGCAAAGGCTGCCTGAAAATCAGTCTCGTAGTAACTTACATAAGAGCAGAGCTACGGTGTCGTTTCTAGGTCGAAGAATGTTACCTACTGAACACTAAGGTAGCGATTGATAGAACTGAATCAGAACTGAACTGTTAACACTCCCACTAAAAATTCAATTTTCCTCACCGAAAGAAAAAAGACGTGAGAAAATCAAAATCATACCAAGGGTGAAATAATAACTCCGACACCTGCATACGTCAAAAAGTTACTAAAAGATAAGTTGCAGCTGCGAAAATTCGCACAAACACCTCTCTAGCAAAAATATGGAAGGCAGAACCTTTGTAATTTTAACGTGTACAACATGAGTTCTTCATAGTACGACATCTTTTCAAAATGAAAGGAAACACTCAGTAGCAAACGCTTTTGGGGTCAAGTGTTTAAAATAACCCGACCAATCCGTTTCGACAGCAGGACTTAGCCGAAATAACCCCCAGGGATCATTTTAGCAGCAGGTGTTAGTCAAAGTAACCCACAGAGATCCGTTCAAGCAGAATGTGTGTCAGCCGAAAAGTTTCCCTTCCGATAAATTTCAGCAGCAGGAGAAAGTCGAAAAAACCCCAGAGATCAGATTTAGTAGTACGTGTCGGCTGAAGTAACCCAGAGGTCCATTTTGCCAGTAGATATTAGCCGAAGTAACCCCCAGCGATCCGTTTTGGGAACAAATGTCCGAGCAATCTGTTTCGTGAAAAGTTGTCGGCCAAAGCCAGTAAATAGAAGAATTCGCTTTGGGATGCGCTGTTGACAAAAGTAAACCCAATGATACACTCTGGGAACAGGTGACAGCCGAAGTATCCAGAACAATCATTTTTGGGAGCAAATGTCTGACGAGGTAAATTCAGAAATCTTTTTTTAGAAGCAAGTGTAAGCTGAGGTAACAAAATCGGTCTTCTCGAGAAGTACGTGTGAGCCGAGGTTGCCCATCCAATCAATTTCAGTCGTTTTAAGCTGATGTCCGCCTAGCATGCCCTTTTGAGAACAGGGTTCACACTATTGTTCGTAACTTTGCAAAACCTACGCAAGAGCTTATTTCCTCTTGAAAACATCCTTTCCCCCTTGTCTGTACATGAGTCTGATCACAGAAGTCATATAAGTGCATGGATACAATTAGTATGATTTCGATTCCGTGGCTTAACAAATAGATGCCTTACTGAAAGAGACGATATGCGTAGGAAAACTTCTCCAAACTTAAGTTACATAGGCATATTTAAGAAAGCTTGGGGGGGGGGGGAGGGATGTTTGGCACGAAAAATCCTACATTCTGCAACATTTGTCTGACTTCTTCAATTTATGATCTTCGTGGTGTATCAATGGAATGTGGCTCTTTTGCAGTTTAAAACAATAATAACAAAGGGACCATTATCGCCTTTTCTTCCAAAGATGCATGGCAAAGCATGCCATTCAAGAACTTAAACAAAAAATTGCAGCGAAAACATAGTTTATTCGTTTCAGTAAGATTTACATAGCCTTAAACTTTTTCAAGTACTTTCAGGGACTTGAAAATGAACTTTTATTATTCAAGGACTTTTCAAGGAGGGTACGAACCATGGAAGATCTTCCCACGTCTCTTCCAGAGCTCTACGTACGCCTTGAGCATTTCGCTTCCACATTTTCACTCCGGCATGATCTTAAATTTCATGCACTCATCTACCACATGGTCTTCTCTCTAGTATTCCAGTTCCAGCAATATGTCAAATCCATGGCTATTTGAGGGTCTGTAATCTATTCTTCTCATTTTTCTGATTCATGAGTTTTTTTGTTATTTTTTCCCTATCTGTCACTTCATGCTTCTTTGATCAACCTATGCATGTGCATATATGGTGTATATATATATACACTGAAGTGCCAGAAAAACTGGTACAGACGAGCTTATGCAAAATACATAGCAACGTCACCTATGCGCGTACTCGGTTGCGTCCGCCAGTGCGTATATAAAGCGATAGACATCCTTGCCAGCTGTCAGAGCTGTTTTTCGGCACGAGAATGACAAGCAATAACGATTTAAGTGATTTTCAACGCGGTGTCATAGTTGGCGCTCGTGAGATGGGCCATAGTATTTCGGAGGTAGAAACGAAGTTCGGATTTTCACGGACGACCATTGCAAGGGTGTACCGTGACAACATGGATTCCGGCAAAACCTCCAACCTACGATACCAGCGTGGCCGCAAAAAGACATTGGGTGAACGTGACCATCATCGGCTGTCAAGAATCGTTTCAGGCGATAGGCATGCCACACTCTCGTAAGTATCATCGGAATTCAATGCTGGAGCCTCAAAAAGCATCAGCGTCCGAACTGTGCAACGTACCCTGCACGATATGGGCTTTGGGAGCCGACGCCCAACTCGAGTCCCCTTGATGGGTGCACGACACAGAGTTATGCGCTCGCTTGGGCACGGCAACACCGCCACTGGACACTTGATGACTGGAAACAAGTAGCCTGGTCTGATGAGTCGCGTTTCCAACTGTATCGGGCAGATGGAAGGATTCGTGTGTGGCGCAAACTCCATGAAGCCATGGATACCGCCTGTCAACAGGGAACAGTACCGGCTGGTGGGAGGGGGGGTCTATAATGGTATGGGGTGTGTTTAGCTGGACTTCACTGGGACCCCTGGTACGTCTACAAACGTCTGTGACCGGCCAATGCTATGTGCGCATCCTTTCTGACGAGGTACACCCGTTCATGTCCTGCATTCATGCTGATGGGTTGGGCCTGTTCCAACAGGACAATGCACCTCCACACAAGTGTCGGGACGCCACATATTGGTTAGAGGAGAATTCATCTGAGTTTGGGGTGTTGCCATTCCCACCTAAGTCCCCAGATCTGAACGTGATAGAACACATTCGGGATGCCATGCAACACGCTAGCGAACATAGGAATCCGAGACCTCGGAACGCTCTGCAGGAAGTATGGTGTGCATTGCCTACAGCATATTTCCAGAAGCTAGTGGAGTCCATTCCCGTCGTATTTCTGCATTCTTGCGCTCCCGTGGGGGACATACCAAGCATTAGACTGGTGTACCAGTTTTTCTGGCACTTCAGTGTATATAGCCTCTGGTCAATCAAAAATGTCTCGCGCATACTGAAATGAGGGAGTAGCAAAGTCTTGTACATAAAATCGAACATCTGCATAACGAACTCTTGCTTCACGAATATCTTCGGTAATTTCCCTTAATGAAGACAGTTTCGGTTTTGCGAAGTTTTTATTTAAGAATCTCCATGAGTTGGTTGGGTCACGTTGGAATTTACAAATAACTTCACTTCCTGGTAGTATTTTTTGTTGTTTTCTTATCTCAGCTTTTATTCCTTTATTCAGAGCTTCCCCACTCCCAATGGAATTCTTGTTCTCCATCACAATTGTTGGAGTCATTTAGCTAATGCGTGTGGGTGGGAAACATTTGCACCCCGAATGATCGGAAACACTCAATAAGCTAGTACACAACCTTCCCCTCTGTTTAGTGCACACAGAGAGTTGTCAAGCCCAATAGTATAACAACAAGTGGGGCTAGCGAAGCTCGGTGGAAGGGGTATGAAAACTTCGGTGATCAAAGAAAGGACTGAAATATTGTTTCCATAGGAGCAGTCCTGTAAATCGAACTTCCACGAGTAACTCCCGAAAGGCTCATTTTACCAATGCCATATGTTTTTGATTTTTAATTTAACAATTAAAACATTAAAAATGTACTACAGTCTGATTTATCCATGTTTAACTTATTGTTTATTAGTATGGGGGCAAACTACTAAGGCTAATTTATATAAATTACAATCATTACAAAATAGGATGGTCAGAATTTTAAATAATTTTAGGGGAATTAACTTGAATATGGGGGTACGGATAAATTCTTATGGATTTTTAAATATTGAGAAATTATGGCAATTTAGATTATTAGGATTCATGTATAAAAAAATAAAAGAGAATAGGCATCAACATTTAATTCAACTGAACACTGTTGGTCACAACTATCAAACAAGAGATAGAAATGCATTTTTGTTACCGATGATTAAAATTATTGATTAAAAAGATTTATTGATTACCAGGGATTGATGTTATGGATAACCTATCTTATCAATTAACACATATTAATAATTATAATTATTTTCGGAAGCAACTAAAAAAATATTTGCTAACAAATTAAAATATAAAATTCTATGGCAAAATTTATTAATCAGACCACATATGAATACATTTTATATGTGCACGACGTTTGACTTAACTACGTACTTTAGGGGAATTGGGATTCACTCAGGTTATATATATATATATCATCATCATCATCATCATCATCATTGTCAACCATTATCAATCCACTGCTGGACGAAGGTCTCCCCAAGTTTCCTCCACAACGGTCTGTCTTGTGACAGTCTCCTCCATGTCACCCCTGCATACTTTCGAATTTCATCCACCCATCTCCCATGTGGTCTTCTTCTGGGTCTTTTCCTGTCCCTTGGAATCCAATCTAAAATTTCGGCTGTCCATCGATGATCTGTCCTTCTGGCAGTATGTCCAGCCCATTGCCATTTCAGGGATTTAACTCTGATCATGATGTCTTCCACTCTTGTCATTTTTCGGATCCACGAGTTCCTCTTCTTATCTCTCCTTGTTACACCAAGCATGCACCTCTCCATGCTGCTTTGAGTTGTCTGCAGCCTTTGTATGTCTCTTTTAGTTAAGGTCCACGTCTCCGCACCATACGTAAGCACTGGAAGGATGCATTGATCAAACACTTTTCTTTTAAGACATAATGGCATATTGCTCTTGAAAATTATGCTGTTTCTTCCAAAAGCTCTCCAGGCAAGTTTTGTACGCCGATTAATTTCTTTTTTTTTTTTTCTTTTTTTTTTTTTTTTGATTGGAGGTTTAACGACCACCGTGAGCAACTCAATGGGCTATAAGCAGTCGCCCGTCCCTAATTTAGGGTCACTGGTTCCAGGGAAGGGAGAGAGCCTGTGCCGTAAGACAAACACAACATCCATGCCTCACCAGGATTCGAACCCGGACCCCTTTTGGACGAATGATCAAAGGCCATCGCTTAGACCACTGCGCCACCGCGGCGGCATTAATTTCTTCATCAATGTAACTCTCACTTGATATCTGCTGTCCAAGATAAACGTACGTGTCTGTTATCTCCAGCTTTTCTCCATCAATCGATAAATCTTCATTTCCTGTAAAAGCATTGAACATCACTTTTGTCTTCTGAAAGTTCATTTTTAATCCCACTTCTTTACTTTTGTCAGCAAGTTCCTGGATCATACTCTGCAGCTCTGATGGGGTAGTTGCAAAAATGACTACGTCATCAGCAAAACGAAGGTGGGTTAGATAATCTCCATTAATCTTTATCCCCTTGTTTTCCCAGCTCAGCGACTGAAAAACACCCTCCAATGTGGCATTAAAGAGCTTCGGAGATATGGTGTCACCTTGTCTCACTCCCTTTCAAATTTTTACGTGTGTTGTATTTTCAAACAGCCGAATCTTTGCACTTGCATTTTCATAGATGTTATTAATAATATTAATGTATGCATCTTCAATACCGCAGGTTTTCAGAGCCATTGTAACTGCTGATGGTTTCACCGAATCAAAGGCTATTTCACAATCGATAAAAGCCATGCACAATGGAAGTTCATATTCCCTCGCTCTTTCAATTAGTTCTCTCAGTACGTGGATATGATCTATTGTGCTGTAGCCACTCCTGAATCCAGCTTGTTCTCTCGGTTGAGCCATGTCCAGTGTTACCTTCAAGCGGTGTGAAAGAACTTTAGTGAAGATTTTATAAACTACTGATAGGAGGCTGATAGGTCTGTAGTTTCCGAGATCCTCAATGTCACCTTTCTTATGTAGCAGGATCATTGTAGCGGTGTTCCAATCCTCAGGAATTTTTCCTTCATTAAGGCATCGAGTGAAAATTTGGGCGAGTACTGTTTCGATTTCTCCACTTGCTTCTTGTATGATGTCTACAGTAATTCCATCTTCTCCTGGAGCTTTTCCCCGCTTCATGTTCTTGATTGCATGTGCAACTTCTGCTGGAAGGACTGGAGGAACTCTGGTACTGGTATCTTTCATGATGTCTGGAGTGCATGTATCATCCCTTTCATATAATTTGGAGTAGAAATCTTTCACTCTTGTCAAAATTTCGCCTCTATTTCTTGTTACAGAACCATCTTCTTTTCTCAGTGCCATAATCTGTTTTCTTCCCTTACTGAGATGTCCCTTTGCTATCTTCAGGCTTTGGTTGTTTTCAATTGCTTTCTTCACTAGTTCACAGTTGAATTTTCTTACGTCTTCAGTGATACTTTTTCTTACTGTCTTGCATAGCTCTATATATTCCACTTTGGAAGTCACATCTTCTTTAGTTGTCCTCATCTCTCTTCTTTTTTGCATCAACATTTTGGTTTTTCCTGATAATTTGTTTACATGCAACTTATTCTTAGACCCAGCTAATTTTGTTGCTGTTTCCATAAGAGCTTTGGTTACTTTTCTGTTAACTTCAGAGATGTCCACTTCTTCCGATGTTAGGCATTCTAAAGCAGAGAACCTGTTCTTCAGTTCCAACTTGAATGTATTATGGTGTTTTTTAAGGGTGGTTATGTCAATAGATTTTGTTTGTCTTATGAGCTTGCCACGTTCACGTTTAGTGTTGAGGTGCATCTTACATCTCACCAATCTATGGTCACTACCTGTGTTGAACTTGTTTAGCACACTGCAGTCTTCTATGACGAATTTTTTGTTACACATAATAAAATCAATTTCACTTGTCGTCCCATTTGGATGTCTCCATGTCCATTTCCTGTGTGGCTTTTTCTTGAAGAAGTTCAAGATGAAAAACCCTTCTGCCTCTGCAAACTCAACGAGAGTATTTCCACGCTGGTTTCTGTTGCCGTGACCGAATTTACCTACTGAAGTTTCATTCTGTTGCCGTTGCCCTATTTTTGCATTAAAATCTCCCATAATTATTTTCAAGTGCTGCTTACCTTTATTATTTAGATGACAAATTTCCTCATAAAATTCTTCAATTTCTTCTTCAGGATGACTTGTGGTGGGTGCATAAGTTTGAATAATCTGAGCCTGGTATCTTTTCGAGAGTTGGATAACAAGTCGTGCAGCTCTGTCAGAGGAACTTTCAACTTCTACAACTTTATCCTTCAGTTTCTTGTTTATTATAAATCCAACACCACTAGTTCTGCCAGTATCTGTCCCACGATAGTAGAAGAGATGTCCACTTTTCAATTCGATGAGATCTTCTCCTTTTCTCCTTACCTCACTTAGCCCCACGATGTCCCACTTGATCCTTTGTAGTTCCTCTTCCAATTCAAGAAGCCTTGAATCAGAAGATAGGGAGCGTCCATTATACGTAGCCAAGGTCAGCATCAGATGGCAGCCTAGTCCGGTCCTCCGGGGATTCTTAGCACCCTCTGCCTTCATGTCGCACTGGCCGCTGCCTTGGCCAGGTGCATTCCAGCTGCCGGAGACTGAGGGCCAAGATTTAAGTTGTGGAATCATTTTGGAGGGGTTTGCCCATAACTCACCACGCTGGCCAAGCGGGTTGGTGAGTGTGGGATAGAATTTCCTCTAATCCCGATGGTATAGTTATACCGCTATTGGCGGTCGTCAGAGTCCCTTTAGTGGGAACAGGATGCACCACGAGAAGGCGGGGTTGACATTTGTCAAGGAGAGGCTGTGACGTTTGACTTGACTACGTACTTTAGGGGAATTGGGATTCACTCAGGTTATATATATATATATATATTCTATAAAGAAGATACCTAAGCAAAAAAATACATATATAATTTTGACTCACACCTAGTACAACATAGAAAAGGTTATGTATCTACCTGTGTGAGTAAAAGGAGAAAAAGATAAAAAAATAAAATAAAACAACTGAATGTAGAAGGTGTCGAGAATACTGAGCCTTGGCTTTATCAAGGACCAGCAAAAACTCTGCATTTTCTCACTTCCACAAAGACCTAGTTGGAAATGGGTTTCTGCAAGGCCATAGATGCAAGTAACATTCCCACCTAAAATAGTTTAACAAATATATATATGTCATGTCCTCCGTAGAGTTGCATGACCTAGCACTAGTTAACAATTTCGCTTGCATCCATTAACCTTCCTGGCCCGACCCATGCTCTTCATCTGTTACTATTAAACAGAGAGAAGAAGATTAAAGAGAACTCAAGCTGTGAGAGTGACATAATAATTAGAAATGATTTTCAGCCATAACGAAATTCCAAGTTCGTTTGAGAGAGAATTTAAACCTGAAAATCAATGCAAAGAAATCCAAATTTTTACATTGCAATTAAAAAAGGAAATATTAATTTTTAACGAACAGATTTTTGAAAGAAAACTTGAGTCTAAACCCCCCTACTCTACAACTTATGACAGCACGAAAACGAGAATAAGTTAAAGATAATAATTAACTAAAGAAAACTTTGTGAAAGTTATATACCTTAAACAGTTAGTTGCAATATGTACAAAGTATTTCAGCAGTGCTTTAAGTGCATAATTAATTAGTTATTAAGAACTTAACTACTTTGAAAAAACAGCGCATAGACAGCGCATAGAAAAGGAACAAGCTTAGCCATCTTCTGTTCCTAGGTACCCCAAAAGACGCTCAAAGTTACAGAGAAAAGAAAGAGTTAAAACCCGCAAAAATGTTAACAGACAAACCAATGCCTAAAAGCTGAGAAGCTAAAAAACGACAGAGAAAAAGTACATGAAGTACAAACATTGAACTTATAAAACCTAGAACCCAAAAACAAGGAAGAGAGCTTACCTCTTGTGTGACAAAAACTTTTCTCCTCACAAGAGAAGAACATGGCTGACCTCTTCCGCCACTCCCTAGACGCTGGGGGGCAGTGAGGGTGGGGCTGATGGCCTCCTCATACAGCAAGAAACCAACGCGCGGAGATTTTAACCAGAGAAAAAAAATATATAAACTTAAGACTGTGGATCTGTATGATCAGAAAGAGCAGAATTAACTCTCCAGAATACATGAGAAATATTATAAAATACACGAGCAGTGTATTTAATAATCTTTGCATGTATTAAATCACCTTAGTGAGCTTCTATAGAATAATCAGAATCTTATTAATTTTAATGTTGGTTTTACTATTTTTAGTATAGCTATCCTAGTGATGAATAACTAGTTTTCTTTTTTATTTGTTTTTATTTTCTTTTATAAACAGATTTTTAAGCTTTTTTTTGTGATTTTGTTTATATTATTTAATTTTTTGTTTTAATAGGACCGTCATATCCATAGCACTAAGGTTCCAGTGGCGCAAGAGGTTAGCCATGTTCTTCTCTTGTGAGGAGAAAAGTTTTTGTCACACAAGAGGTAAGCTCTCTTCCTTGTTTTTGGGTTCTAGGTTTTATAAGTTCAATGTTTGTACTTCATGTACTTTTTCTCTGTCGTTTTTTAGCTTTTCAGCTTTTAGGCATTGGTTTGTCTGTTAACATTTTTGCGGGTTTTAACTCTTTCTTTTCTCTGTAACTTTGAGCGTCTTTTGGGGTACCTAGGAACAGAAGATGGCTAAGCTTGTTCCTTTTCTATGCGCTGTTTTTTCAAAGTAGTTAAGTTCTTAATAACTAATTAATTATGCACTTAAAGCACTGCTGAAATACTTTGTACATATTGCAACTAACTGTTTAAGGTATATAACTTTCACAAAGTTTTCTTTAGTTAATTATTATCTTTAACTTATTCTCGTTTTCGTGCTGTCATAAGTTGTAGAGTAGGGGGTTTTAGACTCAAGTTTTCTTTCAAAAATCTGTTCGTTAAAAATTAATATTTCCTTTTTTAATTGCAATGTAAAAATTTGGATTTCTTTTGCATTGATTTTCAGGTTTAAATTCTCTCTCAAACGAACTTGAAATTTCGTTATGGCTGAAAATCATTTCTAATTATTATGTCACTCTCACAGCTTGAGTTCTCTTTAATCTTCTTCTCTCTGTTTAATAGTAACAGATGAAGAGCATGGGTCGGGCCAGGAAGGTTAATGGATGCAAGCGAAATTGTTAACTAGTGCTAGGTCATGCAACTCTACGGAGGACATGACATATATATATTTGTTAAACTATTTTAGGTGGGAATGTTACTTGCATCTATGGCCTTGCAGAAACCCATTTCCAACTAGGTCTTTGTGGAAGTGAGAAAATGCAGAGTTTTTGCTGGTCCTTGATAAAGCCAAGGCTCAGTATTCTCGACACCTTCTAGATTCAGTTGTTTTATTTTATTTTTTTATCTTTTCTCCTTTTACTCACACAGGTAGATACATAACCTTTTCTATGTTGTACTAGGTGTGAGTCAAAATTATATATGTATTTTTTTGCTTAGGTATCTTCTTTATAGAATGTGAATTCTGAATTTTCAAAACTGCTGCGTTGCGCGTTTTGATTTTCAGGTTATTTTGCAACCTTCGTTTTAAATTCTAAAGTTTTTCCTTAGTCTTCAGTTTTGCTCTTAAGTATATATATATATATATAGCCTTTTACTCAATTTCCTGTTCTGTGGTTACCCTGTACATAAGTATTCACATTATATATGTTGTTTTTTTTTAAAATATATGTTATGAAATGAAATGAAGGTTGTGATTTGCTGGGCAGACGTTTTTAACAAAAGAAAACAGGAAGAAGAAATTGTACAATGGAGATTGGAGACGCATAAGGAGGACGGATCCTTGTGACGAGAAAAAGTGGCAGAGTGGAGATGGAATCAAATTCATTTGATGTCAGGAAATTGAGAATGGAGAAAAGGCCATTAAATGTTTCTGAGACTGAGTAAAAGAAAAAGACTAGTGTTTTGTTTCAGTCTTATTTTTTTTCTATGACTGCGGATTAAACCACCACCGTGAGCAACTCTTACCTCTTACGGCCGTCATTAATTTAGGGACACTAGCTCCAAGGAAGGGATATATAAAGTGCCGTAAGACAACACCGCCCATGCCTCAAACTGACGAAAAGACAGAGGTCACCGCTTAGACCATTGCGTCATCGCAGCGGCTTAGAAAATTTCCAACAAATTTCATATTTTGTCTCTGGGAAAATGGAAGGTTTTTTTTTTTTTTTTTTTGATTGGAGGTTTAACGACCACCGTGAGCAACTCAATGGGCTATAAGCAGTCGTCCGTCCCTAATTTAGGGTCACTGGTTCCAGAGAAGGGAGAGAGCCAGTGCCGTAAGACAAACACAACATCCATGCCTGACCGGGATTCGAACCCGGACCCCTTACGGACGAATGATCAGAGGCCAACGCCTTAGACCACTGCGCCACCGGAGCGGCAATGGAAGGTTTAGACACAACTTAGATGTTTCTCAGACACTTCTTTCAGTTTAATTTCTGAAGGACAAACTCAAAGGCAAAATATCTGAAAGAATAATTTTTTACTGGGGGTTTAACGACCACCGTGAGCAACTCAACAGGCTATAAGCAGTCACCCGTCCCTAATGCCAAGGAAGGAAGAGAGCTAGCGCCTTAAGACCAACACAACATCCATGCTTTACCGGGATTCAAACCCGGACCAATCTTGGAATGACCAGAAGCCATCTCTTAGACCACTGATCCAACGGGGCGGCCTGAAAGAATATACTGTATTTGCGCACAAGCGAGAAATTAAAAGTGTTAGGAAATCAAACAGAAGTCATCGCTCTTTCCACGTTTATAAGTGAGTCACAGAAAAATTCTCATTGGCCGCCACCGGGAATCGAACCGAGGGTCTTCCAGTTACAGTCCGGACATGCTTCCACTGCACCACAGCGGCATCGAATTCCTCCAGACTCGCACACACTAACTGCCAAGCCACTTGACAGTTTGCTACTTGGATCCCCGCACAAGAACGTGGAAAGAGCGATGACTTCTGTTTGATGTTCCTAGTCCACGTCAAATGTCTGTATTAATTATTCATTCGCCTTCTAGTTATTTGTTCAGTTTCTGCTTATCATCTTTGGTGAATACCCAGCATTGTGCGGGGCTCCAAGAAGCAATCTGCCAAGTAAGTGGCTTGGCAGTTAGCGTATGTGGGTCTGGAGGAATTCGAGGCCACAGTGGTGCAGTGGGAGAATATCCGGTGCGTAACTGGAAGACCCTGGGTTCGATTCCCGGTGGCGGCCAATGCGAATTTTTCCGTGACTCACTTATAAACGTGGAAAGAGGGATAACTTCTGTTTGGTGTTCCTAGTCCACGTCAAATGTCTGTGTTAGGAAATGTTGATCAAGACTAAGAAAAAGAAAATGTTGCTTCAAAATCTGAGATCACAGCTAACAATATGTAAACAATTTCGAAAAATCGGAAAGTGAGTTTGAAATAAAGTTAACAAGCCGGCTGAAGCAGAAAACGAACAAAATATGTATGTGCGAAAAGGTAGATGAGTCTGCATTGAAATCGGTTCGAATGCTTTGTGAAATTAATATGCCCCTCTATGGCTTTTTAATTCAAGAAAAAGCTCTCCGGTATGATAAATCTCTTTCGAATACAGAATTCTAGGCGAGTATGGGATAGCTTCATAAATTCAAGAAGTGACATGGAATAGTCCAAAAAGAGAATTTGGAATAGTCCCGGGAAATCGCGCATGCCAACGAAGAAGGCTGTGTTCAGAGTAAAATAAAAAAAATGTTCCTAAGGACATGTTTAATGAGACGAAGCAGCAATATTTTTTGAGTTCCTACCCAATAAAATTTTAAATTTTAAAAACGATAAATGCTTTGATTTAGCGCACAGCAAAGAAAGAACAACGTTAATGGTGTATGAGTGGAGAAGAAAACCAGAACCTGTTAGCTACACGCAAGTGCAAAAATCCTAGATGCTTGAAATGTGTGAAGTCTTTAAAAATTATTATAAATTTAATAAAAAAACGTGGATGACAGGAAAAGTTTACGAAGAATGGATATTAAAAACTAGCAAGCGTAAAGCTAAGTAATGTCGCAAACTAGCCTTATTTATTAATCACTGTCCTGCTCAACATTTAGCTGATTTCAAAACTTTAAGAAACTTAAAACTTGTCTTCTACTTTGGACTTCTAAGATTACAGCCAACTGATCAGGCTACTATTAAAAACCTCAAATTTCATTATCGGGGACGGATATTAACGAAACTTATTATGGTCATTGAGAATATATAACCAGCTGATTAAGTAGTGTATTTGCAAGAATACTTGCACGATTTTTGATTGATCATAATACAGGGTGATTCAAAAATCCCCGAACTCTATATTTTAAAACGTATTTGCTGTAAAACCATAAAAGTGATCCGAGTATTGCTGCTTGTGGCTGTTGAGTGTGACCTTGGGGAACGAGCTGCAGCACACGACACTACGCTTACGTGGGCGCTGGCAAGCAGTAACGTTCAGTTAGCCATGAGTCTCACGCATGAACAGAGAGTCGCTTTGTTAGTTTATTTTGCGGAAAAATCTTACCAACGTTACATCCAGCTCTTTCAAAGGAAGTTACCTGGTGCTCCTATACCAGGAAAAACACCTGTGTATGACCTTGTGAACCGGTTTCGCGAGAAAGGGAGTGTTCAGGATAAGCCTAAAAGCGGCCGGCCGTCAGTGGTGACCACCACGTTTCTGGAGAAAATTCACGTTTCCCTGCAGCGCTCTCCCAAGAAGTCACTTCGGCGGCTGTCTCAAGAGTTAGGGCATCGTATTCAGCCTGCCAGAGGGCTACTAAACGTCTAAAGCTACTGCCGTACGGAATTCGAGTAGTGCAAGAGCTACGTCCTTTGGACTCGGAAAAAGTGCATTGCCTACTGCCAATGGTTTAAGAGTTTCACGCGCAACAATGTGACTAACCAGCTTAACAGCACTTTTTTCAGTGACGAGGCATGGTTTCATTTGAATGGATATGTTAAGGAGCCAAAACACTAGCACATGGGCTGCAGAAAATCCACACGCATTGCATGAGGTTGGACTTCACTGTCAGAAATTTGGAGTGTGGTGCGCCATGTCTAGACGGCGAATTGTAGAGCCATACGTTTTCGACACAACTGTAAATCCCGCTGTATATGCAGACATCATCCATCAACTCGTAGCAATGATGGAAGAACACGAACGTTACTGTTGGTTTCAACAAGATGGAGCAACGTGCCACACATCAAATGACACAATGGAGATGTTTCGTGAGTTCTTCCACGATCGATTAATCTCGAAAAAACTTTGGCCGCCTCGCTCACCAGACTCGAGTCCTCCAGACTTTTATTTTTGGGGCTATCTGAAAGACACAGTTTACCACAACAACCCTAAGGCGGTACTGGACCTGCGGAACAACACCATTACAGCCGTGAGGGACATACCAGCCAACACGCTGAAAAGAGTGTCCACCAACATGTGTCGTCGGGTGAATTTGTGTCTTCAACAGAATGGTGGACAATTCCAGCATCTATTTGTAAAGTGGTTTTCATTACCTGAAAGTATGAGTATCGATATAACAGTATGCAAAAATAGTTATACATCACTATATTCGTGGTAGAAATATTTGAATTCAGAGTTCGGGGACTTTTGAATCACCCTGTACTTTCCTATAACAATGGTGCGTGAGAAAATAAAAACCACGTATTATTTGAGTGGAACTCGAAGAGACCTAACTTCAAGTTTCGCCCTCCCAGATAAGAAAAGCTTGCTACGGTCCTGCTGCCTAATATGATGCGGGTTTTCAACGTGCCGCCAAAACAGCTCTTACCCAAAGAAGCATCGACACCACAAGATTTCTAAAGCAGTCTTGTGGTATCTGGTACCAACACGTTACCAGCAGATCCTTTAACTCTTGCAAGTTAGATTTCTAAAGATGTCTTGTGGTATCTGGCACCAATACGTTACCAGCAGATCCTTTAACTCTTGTAAGTTAGATTTCTAAAGATGTCTTGTGGTATCTGGTACAAACTGGTTACCAGCAGATCCTTTAACTCTTGTAAGTTAGATTTCTAAAGATGTCTTCTGGTATCTGGTACCAACACGCTACCAGCAGATCCTTTAACTCTTGCAAGTTAGATTTCTAAAGCAGTCTTGTGGTATCTGGTACCAACACGTTACCAGCAGATCCTTTAACTCTTTTAAGTTAGATTTCTAAAGATGTCTTGTGGTATCTGGCACCAATACGTTACCAGCAGATCCTTTAACTCTTGTAAGTTAGATTTCTAAAGATGTCTTGTGGTATCTGGTACAAACTGGTTACCAGCAGATCCTTTAACTCTTGTAAGTTAGATTTCTAAAGATGTCTTGTGGTATCTGGTACCAACACGCTACCAGCAGATCCTTTAACTCCTGCAAGTTAGATTTCTAAAGCAGTCTTGTGGTATCTGATACCAACACGTTACCAGCAGATCCTTTAACTCCTGTAAGTCGCCGCAGATTGCATTTGCTGTTCCAACACAAACCACAGATGCCCGATTGGATTGATGTCTGGGAAGTTTGGAGGCCAAGGCAATACCTGGAAGTCTTCTCCATATTCCTCGAATAATCCGGGCGGTATAGCATGGCGCATTATCTTGTTGAAAGATGGCACTATTCGAGGGGAAAACCGTTTTCATGAAAGCATGTACCTGGTCTACAATGATGTTTAGATAGGTGGTAGACGTCATGATTTCCTGCACTTGAATGACTAGACCCAGGGTTCCTAAGCAGAACATTACCCAAAGCATAACACTTCCTCCACCAGCTAGTTTTCGTCCCACGGTGCATCCTGATGCTAACACTTCCCCAAGTAAACAATGCACACGTACCGTTCACATGATGAAACAGAAAACGAAATTCATTGGACCAGACAACCTTCTTCCAATCATTCAAGATTCAGTTTTGATGCTCGCGGGCCCATTATAGGCGCTTTCCACGGTGAACAGAGGTTAGCATGGGAAATCGGCGCGGTCTACGGCTGCGCAGCCCCATTTTCAACAGGGTTCGACGTACTGTGTGTTGTGACGCATTACTCTCGTCACCAACACGCAAATTACTAGCGTCTGTTGGCTCGTACCATACTGGATAGCCTTCGCTCACCTTTAACATAGATGAGCCGTGGTATGCCCACACTTTGCGTGTGGTTCTTCTCCTCGGACCATTTTTTGAAGGTACTAACAATGGCTGACAATGAGCACCCCACAAGCCAACTTGCTGTCTCGGAAATGCTCTAACTCAATCGTCTGGGCATTACAATGTGGCCTTTGTCGAACTTGCTTAAAGTCTGCTGCCTTTTCCATCTGAAGAATAACAATGATTAATAGAGATTAGTATCAGGTGCTATTTATACCGTTTAATGACCTTCACACGCGACGTCCTTTACCTGCAGATACTTCGATTTGCATACAGGCACGCTGATCATAATGTTTTGGCTCTTCGTTGTATTTCTTGACTGGCAAAAGCATGGCAGTATTCGTGTCTAAAAGGCGAAACTTTTACTGGAGGAAAAAGTACTAAAGAATCGTCTTACAGTTTTTCTTTGTGCGTTAATGTCTGGCAATATGGAATAAGAAAACGCGGGGAGGAAGCTATATAAATAAAACCTGACGCAGAAAAACCACGGGGCTTCTTCAACTTGGATTTAAGATAATGTTACGTGGCTTTAGGAAATTTTAAAGGATTTTAGAATTAATTCGTTTCCAAATAAGGAATAGTCGAAGGGGCTATGTGGCGGTAAGGGTAATTGGAAGTTGTAAAGCAGTGTTCCCAAGCTGTGTTCCTTTGTATTGAAGAGCCGTTTCAGAAGAAGTTAAGTGCTTTCTATCGTTTTATGGGCCTACGCTGCAATCATGTACATTGTAATCGAAAAGCAATCGAGGCAGCTATATTAGTTTATTGCCAAGGAGGCGTCAGAGAGAAACACTCTCCCTTTCGTGCTAGGGTGAGACACAGGGACACGACAGAGCAGGCGGGACAATGATTTGAGAAAAAAAAAAAACTTTTTTTTGGATCTCAAGGATCACGATAGCGAAGTAAAATGAAAGGCTAGTAGAGTAAATAAGAAAGAGCGAATAGTTAAAAAACAGAAAGAGCAGCGAGAGGATTGAAACATTAAGTTATAACTTACCAATCTGGGACAACCTGCACAATAAATTTAAGCAAATAATAAACTGATTATAATTACAGCTTTGCTCTGTATCTTCCGACCTCTTACGATAGTTTCCTGTTGAGTGGAAATCGAACAAGAAAGTGGGCGAGTGGCTAACAAGTTTTAATTCAAAGATGAAAAAACAAAACAGACATTATTTTGCTTTCGGACAATGCAACTTGTCATCCAGAGATGGAAACGGGTCACCCGATTTTGCACCAATTTTATTTTTGAAAAGAAAACAATATTTCAAAGAACGCTTCAAAAGTTTTTGAATAATACTTCCGAGTTACAGAGTATGATCCAGGAACTTGCTGAGAAGGGGAAAGAAATGACATTAAAAATGAACTTTCGGAAGACAGAACTGAAGTACAATGCTTTTACAAGGAATGAAGATTTATATCACTTGATGGGGGAAAGCTGGAGACAACCAATTCCCACATTTACCTAAGGCAGCAGACATCAAGTGTGGGTTACATTGATGGAGAAATTAATTGGCGTATAAAACTTGGTTGGAGAGCTTTTAGAAGAAGCAGTACAATTTGTAAGAGCAATGTGACATTACATCCTTCCAGTGTTTACGTACAGAGCAGAGACGTGGAGAGATGCGTGCTTGGTGTAATCATGAGAGATAAGAAGAGGAACTCGTGGATAAGGAAAATGACAAGAGTGGAAGACATCATGATCAGAGTAAAATCCCTGAAATGGCAATGGGCTGGACATGCTGCCAGAAGAACGGAACACCGATGAAAAACCGAAATTTTAGACTGGATTCCAAGGGGCAGGAAAAGACCCAGGAGGAGACTGGCCCAAGGCAGTCCACCGATGAAAAACCGAAATTTTAGACTGGATTCCAAGGGGCAGGAAAAGACCCAGCAGGAGACTGGCCCAAGGCAGTCCGTTGTGGAAGAAACATGGGGAGACCTTTAATCAGCAGTGGATTGATAATGATGATATATTCGAATTTATAGTTCAAAGAAGATTTGTCAGGGTCGGGTTTAATTATGTGACGGTCGGGTAGGGGTCCAAAGTTTTTGACCCGTTTCCGTACCTATCTAATGTAAAACTTGCGTGGTTTCCATCAAACCCAACCAGCATATTCTACTATTTTTTAATACCACTATTCCTTATGTCCAGTGGTAGATAAATATCTATTACGTAGCTCTTGAATGTGGGCGCCGCCTAGTATCAGAAGAAATTTATTTAATTTTTAAGTAAGGGCTTATCTAAACCAAGTACTACGAATACATTTTTCGAAATTATTCAGGATAATAATTTAACTTCAAAAAACCATAGAATAAGACATTGGGATAGAGACTCGGTCCTGTGACTTGATTAGGTCAGCATTCGGCTTCGAATACGCGGGAAGGAAGCAACATAAATAAGCAAATAAATAAAATGTGACGTAAACGCATTACACGTATCAAGTGCAGCGCTTTCCCCTCCAAAAACAAGGGTCAACTTCCATTGTTATTACAGGGTCTTTTATGTTCGACGGCGGGCGAGTAGTCCACAACAGATAGAGAGACAGTGAGGCGAAGAGATTTATAGTTCAAAAGCGTGTAGCGGTGATAATTTAAATGAATTGGCGACAAGACGCCTGACGTTAGTTAATGGCGCCCGTTGTCAGAGAAGAGCAGAGCAGAAACAAGATGGGTAAAAGAAGACGAATAGGAGAAGCGAACAAAAAAAAAAAGAAAAAAGATAAGGATGGAGCGAAGAAAGATGGGGAAGACATGAAACCTCATCCTTGCGATGGGAGTAGGAGGAATAATTATGATTAAAAGCACGTTCCTCCCGAAGGGCTTAATGAAGCGGTTTTCACCAGATCAACTGTGAGATGCACCACTGAAAAGGTTGTCGGCGCCACTGGCCGAGAGGAGGTACGCAGGGTCGGGTGAGATTAACTTCCTGACTCCAATCTGTTCTCCTTGACTGGGACTCTTCTTTTCCTTCTCTGATGAACATTTTTTTTTCTTCTCTCGCTTTTAATTTTTCCTTTCTTTTTTCTATATTTTTCTTTTTTTCCCCCTTCCCTTTCGTTTTTTTTTATTCCGAGCGTACGTGTAAGTAAGTGTGAACAAATAAGGACAAAAGGAATGGGGGAACATACTACAAAGAAAAAGGAATTAATGGATTATTAATGGTAAGTGTGAACGACACTTGGGACCAATCTAGCATGCTTTAAAGCAAGGGATGAGGAAGAGGAAACTGTTGGAGGCACGTAATTAAGGATGTTGAGGTGAAATATTGAACCTAAAAATCAAGCACTGCCCACTTGTTAGAGAGCACTAATTCAATACACTAGTGAATAATACATCAAAATATTATAGCCTCTTCAACCTGATCTCAGATCGTAAAACAAAATAATGACTACAGAAAACCATTTCCGAAAAAAATAAAAAATAAATCAATGAACATGATCCACTGGTTCTCCTTCAAAATCATCCTGCATAGTCGCGTACTAAGCAATACGCAATTAACCTGAAAAAAAAATTCCTCGCTCAGAATCGAAGTGCAGAAAAGTTTCGCAGTGCCTGCGAAATACTTAAGGGCTAACAAACAGAAGACGATTTATTTTGGGGTTAACGACCACCATGAGCAACTCTGAGAGTTATAAACAGTCGCCCGTCCCCAATTTGAGGGCACTGGTTTCAGGGAAGGGACAGAGGCAGCGCCGCAACAAGAACACCCATCCACGCCTCGTGCGGAACTCTAATCCGGCCCTACTAGGACGATCATTCTGAAAGCTACGCTGCTGACCACTCGGCTACCGTGGAAGGAAGATTTGTAATAATACAGGGTAACGTCGATACTACTTTTTTTCGCGGGTACACACTTTTTACTTTTATACGTAACTGCGCTACTCCATATTTTACAACGGGCATCCTGAAAGTAATGCCTCCTTGAAATTTTGAACTGATTTTAATGAAACTGTACTGAAATGTGGGAACAATTTTTTTTTTCAGAATCTGAAATAAATATCATGAATGACAGAGCAAAGCAGCTAGAAGTAATTGAATTCCTGGAAAAAGAGGCTCCAGAAATCCACAGAAGACTCCTGGCGGTGTATCGGGCTGCCACAATCTATATCAGTAATGTCCGAAGATCGATGAACAGGTTTCGAGAGGGAGAAAGTTCAGCGTCGGACAAACAACGGAGTGGAAGACCCGCAACTGCAGTGACAGATGCCAACAGGCAACGAGTGAAAGAACTCATCACAGCAGACATTGAAGAAACTAAAGGAAGTTATCAAAAGGAAAAAACGTGACATTCCACTTCATAGTGTTGTTTTACACCATGATAACGCACGTCCCCACGTATCAATGGAGACTTCACAGGCTATTGCCAAAACGAGATGGACGGTGATGCCCCTCCCCCCTATTCCATAAAAGGTATATGGGGAATAATAAATTGGCCATTGTGCCGGAAGTACGAGTACAGAACACGCAGATACTCAACAAGAAATCATTGGAACACTACTGGAAGTTGTTTTTTTTTGTTTTTTTAGCAAAACACGCATATCATAGTATTGCATCAATTAAGTAACTTGGTACTTTTTTTTTTTACTGGTTGTCTTTGCCATGTTGATAAATTTTAATTTAACTAAACAGTCATTTCCAAAAGTTTAAGACCACCTGTTGGTATTAGGAGATTTCTGCCGATTGCGTCATCTACTGTCTGTATTAATCAACTTCCTTTCGGTGTTGCATCACCTTACAGCGGCAGCTGTTGACAGAGTTGGAGGAAACGTGCTAGTGTCAGTTTGATTATAGTTTTCATGCTGAGAGTGGAACATTCAAACAAAAAAAACCTACAATAATAACTTTTGGGATTTTTCAACATCAGTGTTGCATTTTATTTATATTTTCATTTATCATGGCCTTAAGATAATTGAATTTATTTTTGTTTCGAAATGCATCCACCCATCTCCCAAATTATAATTTTTCATCAAAATCCAACTTTTAACATAATTTAATTATTTACATAAATCTAAATAGTAATTACACAGAAAAACTAATCTCTTTTTCCCCGCCACAACAAGTGTTTTTTTACGTATTTCCTATATAGCGAAAAAACGCGTCATTAAGTGTTACTCAGATGGCACAAACAATGATTTTATATCATGAAGGCGACGTAAGCAGAAAGGTGAATGTGAGCAAAACTGCTATTCATAACGCGACCAAAAGAGAAGTGGACGTCCAAGGAAAACAGCCCCACATGATGACAATGCTACAAGGTGAATAGTTATGCGTTCTCCGGGAAGTTCGTGCAAGAAAATTAAGTCCTTTCTACATTCAGAAGGGTCTGATATTAGTATCAACACTGTTTCCCGACGTCTTATAAACCTGCACGTAAACTTAGACTAACCTCTGTCATGAAAAAGAAGAGATTCCAGTTTGGGAAGGGTCATCAATCGTGGACTGCTGAAAATTGGAGACAAATTCTTTTTTTCCGATGAATCAACTGTGCGTCAATTTGAAGCACATGTTCGACGCCCAAAAGGTTTGATGAAAAATACACCGTTAGTATCGTGAGACACCTCCTAGTCAGATGATATGAGAGCATCCGGTACTGCTTCATTATCCTTTTTGCCGACAGGTACTACCATGACTGGTCCTTCTTATGTGGAAATGTTACGTAAGAAGCTGTTAACTCATATGCAAGTGCACAGATGCACAATTTTATGCATGATGGTGCTCCGTGCCACAGATCAAAGATAGTAAAGGACTACCTGCAGAAGAAAAACATAAATGTGCTTGACTGGACCGGTAATAGTCACGACCTTAACCCCATCGAAAATTCGTGGACCATTTTAAAAGACAAAGTAGCAGAAAAACAGCCATCAAATTCCCATGCTTTGATTGACGCGATAAAGTACGTGTGGCACAAAGACATTTCAAGTGACTACTGCAAATCCCTCAATGAGAGTATGTCACATCGTATTCTGTCCGTTATAAAAAAAACAACAAAGGCGGCCATACAAATTACTGATTTCTTGTGTTCTAAAGAAGGTAAGTATTCATCTGTGGTGTCATTGTTTTCAAATATCTCTAACTAGCAATTAGTTGTTTCTTTGAAAATCTTAATTTTCAATACAATGACAGGTGGTCTTAAACTTTTGTAAATGACTGTATATATAGACTCCCCCGCAAAAGGTGCAGCACTATTTGTCTTTACAATACAGTTACAAAAAGGGCCGGAATATGGGTGCAGTGCACTACTAAGGAAGGCCTCAAGAATTCATCTATGTATAGAAAAATTGTTTATAAAAAAGGGGACGGAGAAACACAGCTGGATTCACCACAACTGTAAAAATTCAGTTGTTACGAGGGTATTAGTAGTACCTAAACTGGAACATTTTTGCTAGAATTAACTTTTGAATCCTGTTCTTCTATAAATGAAATACTTGCTCAGTTAGATAACAGGTTTTGAGTTGTTTAATTCGGCGCACAGTAAATAAGCATTTTTTACCCAAATGAGCTGTACTTCTATTGAAACTATGTTAGCACCTGCTAAAGAATTCATTAAATTTAGTGCTAATGTCTTTCAGATAGTTACGAATTGTAAGAGATCTTCCCTGGCGGACAACAACAAACAAAAACAACAACATCGTGGTCCTCAAGAGCTTATCAACACACAATTCATTGCAATTACAGAGATGTTTCCCTACATTTGATCGTTTTACGATTATTTCTGACTATACCAGTAACGGTCGCAAGTTCCGAAAGATCGTTAAAATATATGTAAGATCAGGCATAACCCAAGATAGTTTTTCATCTTTAGCGATGTTATGCAATTTTGATTCCGTAATAAAAAAAATGGATCCAGAATGAAGAAAGAAAATTACTGAAAAAGCTTATTTCAAAAATCGATCGGAAAGTGTGTTTCATATTTTCCTGCAACAAAGACAGTTGAATTCATCCATTTCTATTTTTGAAGTACTTATGTCCTGATTTTTAGTGCAGACAACTAAAATTTGCGTGAAATCCTAACTCTTGAATGACCGACGGACAACATATTCGCAATTATCATTACTCTGTCATTTGAATGACTTTAAAAATTTTATACAATGACTGATGAGCAACAATCGGATGCTTAGGTAAGGGAGCGTTGTATTAATTTCTGTCCCATAATAACAATTATAAAATCTTCAAAACAAAAAAATACGCATTTCTAAAGTATTAGTTGACCACATTGCTCATAAAACAGAATAAACGGTTGTAATTATAAACATTTTTTATACGGCCCATGTTCAAAGAATTCATTTTTTTTATTTGCTGTGGGGAAGGAGCCTCATTAATTGTTTTGAACCCGGCACCGATAAACTACACACACTGCTCCTGGTTACAAGGTATGATGTCGAATGTATTTCACACCAAGAGGGTTCTTCGCTGATGCAGAACAACGTTACTTCACGTAACAGAAGAAGCCATCTATTGGATTGCCAAGAAAGTTCTGAGCTTGAGAGTTTGTGACAGGTGTATGGTTGAGCGTGACGTATGCAGTCGTGCTTTTTGAAAACATACAAGGTGTTGGCAACAATGAAAGATGGAATCTGCATACGGCGTTCAGACACGTGTGGTTGACGATAAGTGGAAGCTGTGTTTGTTTAATACGTATTAAACATGGATGATCAAAAGTAGTTGTATTTTCGGTATGTGATGCAAAAACATTTGTGAAGTGTATGGAGAGAATGCTATTGGTAAATCAACGGTTCGGAGATTGATGTGGGGAGACCTTCAGCTGTGGACGACGATCTCATAAGAGGAGAAATTGAGTGAAACGCAAAATTAACCACTCGGGAGTTAGAAGAGACTGTGAAAATGACGAAAAGTACCGTTTCATGAACATTTGGTGAAGCTGGGATACACTTCTCGTTATGATGCTTGGGCCCCACACAAGCTGTCCGAGAAAAACTGCATGGACCGGTATTCCATATGCGATATGCTCCTAAAATGCAATAACGGGGACGGATTTTTGAAACGATTTCTGACAGGGGTTGAAAAATGGATGGTTAGTCTACGACAATGTAGTGCTGAACGGATCCTGGGGTCACGCTGGTGAAACACGTAAACAAACACCGAAGTCAAATATTCATGGACGCAAGGTTATGCTCTCTGTTTGGTGGTATTGCAAAGGCATTATTTACTATGAGCTCCTCCAATACAATCAAACGATCAATTCGGATGTGTATAAGTGGAGCCAGTTGGAACAATTGAACCAAAACCTGCAACAGAAGAGGCCAGAATGGGTGTTGTGTTCCGGCAGAAAGCATGTGGCCACACGTTTCTTTGGTCACCCGCAGAAAGTTGCATGCCATGGGCTGGGATGTCTTACTCCACCCACCTTATTCTCTAAACACTGCGTCTTTCGACTTCCATTTGTTTCGGTCTCTGCAAAACTCTTTAAATAAAAAATCATTCTGTGATCTCAACGCTGTCTAGTAACACGTGGCTGATTTTTTGCGTCTAAGCTAACCACGTTCTACAGGGATGGCATTCGAAAATTGCCCGAAAGATGGACTAAAATCGGAAAAAAATGGACAATACTTTGAGGAATAAAGGTATGTTCTTAAACTCATTGCATATGTTTCATTTCACATGAAAAAAAAAACGCTCAAGGCTTTCCGGACAACACAATAAAAAACTCCACCAAAAATACTAAGTATTATATGTACTAGGAGAGTCACATACAAATCATCAGATCACGTTCTACCACCAAACAGCTATCTCAAGTACTACCAACACAGGGTTTACGATATGCCCATTAATATCAATTGTCCGATTGCTTGAATTATCTAATTAATCCATAGATAGAGCCAATGCTGGGTAAAATTCTGAATTCATTCATCGTTCTCATGTTAATGCGCACATCGTAAATTACACAATTATCTGATTTCTTGCATTATCTAATTAATCCATAGATAGAGCCAATGCTAGGTAAACTGAATTCATTCATCGTTTTCATGTTAATGCGCACATCGTAAACCACACAATTATCTGATTTTTCGCATTATCTAATTAATCCATAGATACAGCCAATGCTGGGTAAAATTCTGAATTCATTCATCGTTCTCATATTAATGCGAACATCGTAAACCACACAATTGTCAGATTTCTCGCATTATCTAATTAATCCATAGATACAGCCAATGCTGGGTAAAATTCTGAATTCATTCATCGTTCTCATATTTTCCCCACTCTAATGCCGTTTGCCTAAAATGAACTCTCGCAATTACAAAATAGAATTATCGTGCTGTATCTGTCGCGTCACAAATTAGCCTTCACTTTCACATAACGACTTTACAAAATTACTAAAAAAAAAAAAAAAATTCAGGCAACCAGAAGCAAATTTCCACCGCAAATACTGTAATTCCTGCCTTGTATTTTAAGTACTTAGTTCTACAGTAACTTCAGGTCACTTAAACGTCGTTTTTATTGCGCTAAATTCCCAGTCATTACGTTACCATCAACACTTCGAAGACATGATCCCCCGTTTTTATTGCGTCCTGAATGGATTCCTGTGAAATTATTTCTCTGTGGGCGCATAAAACTTTTATCTTCTGATACTTCGGCAGATCTTCAGGAAATACCTCGAAATTCAGTGCTAGCAGCAATTTCTCGGCCCATTTCCCCGCTGAAAAATGCACTTATTCTAACATAAAGGGCAATAAATGAAACTATTTTACACCTACTTAAGTTTCTAACAACCGCACGTTTGAAATATTGAGCTCTCACTGAACTATACGGAATCAGTTCTTACAGTACAAAAATCATAACAATACAGAAAAAATAAAATAAAATCTACTTCTGAATGTGATTCGCCTTGCTTCGCAAGATGGCCAAGAGATAAGCCAGTAAATTCTTCCTGTCATATTAACGATTTCAGAAAGTCACTAATATTCACATGAAAAGCAAATTTTCTGCATATTCCCCTAACCTCAGTTCTCTTCGGAAATTCGAATGTCTTCAGGGGGGATGGACGTACACGCACTGTCAAAGCCGGATTAGGGGGTCTATAGGGGCTACAGCCTAGGGCCCCCGACGGTTTCAGCTTTTTCATTGCCATCCATCCACACCTCCCAATGTGCACTTGGTCGAAGTCCCCTGTGGCTCCACGTTGCATAACAAAACAGATGCACTAAGAAAAGTATACAATGCTAAATCATTAGAAAATCCATGATATCTAGGAACTTAGGCTTTTAACTCATGTTCTTTTGAGAACAATGGAAAGTACAGTGACTTATTATCAGGGCTTGAAAAATGCCGTCGTCTACTCATATATGATGAGTGAAAAGTTTTTTGTTTGCGAGGGAAAAAAATTTAGTAGAGCAGTTTAAATTCAATTGGCAATTATTTATACGTTATTATATCTATTGTTCGATACGTAAAACATTTAGTTTGTTAAAAACAGCTTACTTTAATTCACGGAAGTGATGCGTGATTGTGCGCCATCATAGGGAAACCGGTTTCTCTGTGAAAGAAACTGGACAGTGAAGCCCTGAGTCAAAACATCCTGGCACGGTGCGCTTAACAAAGAACACGATGAACGATGCCGCAAGCCCGGTAGAATGATTTCCTTTAACGCTGTTTGAAAAAGTTAGGCAGTGGAAGAGCCACATACGTCTCGCGGGCTGTCACTTTGCAAATTACTGTCGTAGGTCAAAGGGCAAACCCAGGAATCCATGTTACCGCGGAGCTGTTAGGAAAGTTCTAAAACACTGAAATATTCTTACATCATTTACTCTAAAGGGAGAAAACTGAGTTTGTTTATGTACAATGGTTAATCATTTAAATTAGGTTAGCGATAAAATGTTATTTGAAAGATGTGTATAAATGTTTAACAAATTAAAGTTTAAAACACGGAACAAAATCGACAACCCTGCGAAGCAGTCGATTTTCAGCTGGAGAATGGCATATTTGCATGACTGGTGAACCAGTATGAAATTTTTACAAGCCCTGCTTATTATGAAAACTCTGAAGATAGTTTATTAGTTTGAAGATTGCGCTACGTACTAATTATTACAAGCATATTGCTACAAATTTGTGTTTTAACGGATTTCATAATTATTTCCCGACATAAGTTCTTCGGGGGCTCCATTCAGATGTCTTAACTTTGGGGCCCACTAAAATGTCTTAGCCTAGGGGTCCATTCAGCCCTGCGGACTGATGAAAAATTAAATTACACACGAGGCGCGGGACAAGTTAAATGGAAGTTCTGAAACTACCACTTATTGCATTTCTCTGCACATAACGACGTGTCCCCATTTCGCAGAAAACACACTGTTCACTATGGAAACCACAACACCAACAAGTATAGTTGGAAAACTCACAGGACGGCAAGAGCGTGGAAAAGAATAAAAAACGAAATGTGAGAAGGTAATTTGCAAGCTTTTTATTCAAGAATTTGGTGATAGTGAACAAAAGGCCCTCCTTTTCCCAATTCAGTGTGTCATCTTAGGAGCAGTTATACGTACAAGCCCGCAGACGACGACTCATGCATCAATGAGATCGTCAATGGTTTGGATATTTCGAGGCAGCAACCACCTGGGAACGCAGCTGTTGGAAGTCCACTGCCGCACGGATTAGGCGACTCGTACGGTTCAGCACATGCTCAATGGACAACAAATCCGGTGAGATGGGAGAATATTCACATTGCCCCTTGTAACACGAGCAATGTCCACCTGTAGGAACTTTCCTGGAGGGCGGCAAAGAAAGGTCGTACGACGACATTGGTGATGGCTTCGGCGTAACGTTCCGCTGTCACAGTACCACGAATATGGACAAGAGACGTCATGCTGTCATATCGGATTCCACCTCACACCACAGCATTGCATGACGGGCGATTGTAAACGCCTCCGCATGTCGTTGATAACCATGACGCCATATGGATGTGCAGTCATTTGGCATGCAGAATCAGAATCTGAACTCGTCCATGAATATTATACTCCTCCACTTCGTTGTCCAGTGTCGTCACTGCAATAACTTGTATTACACTGGGCGCAAACTTTTTCACATAATTTGGTTGGCCATCTCCGTAACTGCAGCAACTCTCAGGTTGCCATGGTTATCGCGTCGCGAACAGATCCATACGGAGTAAGCGATCTTAACGTGCTGTGGTCCGCCATCTTGGTTAACTTCCTTCCTGTTCCGTCATTTGGAACTCAATGTTGCACTATGCTCCCACTACACAGCACCAGCACAGAGGTTGCTCGCAAGCTGAGATACATACCGACGACCTTCTGCGGCGCTATGTCAGTCAACTTAACAAGGGTGTCGCGTCGGCAAATTCAGCACATATTCCGAACATTATCAACGAACACATTTGTCTGTAAACGTCTGACTTACTATGATGCGAGCCGTTACGTCCAACGCATTTAAACCCTGCTGAACCCACATGACTACTACTACGTGACTGATCTTTGCGTAATTTGAATCATCTCTAGTAGCCAATGGGATTTTTACACCTTCACAACAAATCCACCTCGGTGTTGCGATTTCCACGAAAAGCAGCGCATTTTTTAGGATGAAGAAACGCATTTTCTTTAATATTTGTTTATACTAGTTTATTTATACAATAGGCAAACATAGTTACATGTACTTGGAGTGCCACTTTTCCAAAATAAAAAATCAACGCTGCCAAAGTTTTGCACTAGTTTTGTACACCCGAAAGAAAATTTTGTACAGCACTGGAAGTGGTACTTTTCGGCTCTCTAAAAAGTGGCACTCCAAGTGCATGCTGGAGTGCCACTTTTTCAAAAGCGAAAATAAATACGCCAGAGTTTTGTACTAGTTTTGTACACCGAAAAGAAAATTTTGTACACCACCGGAAGTAGTACTATTTGACTCTCTTTTGTGGCACACGAGCATGTACTTGGAGTGCCACTTTTCCAAAATCGAAAATAAACACTGCCAGAATGTTGTACTAGTTTTGTACACCCAAAATAAAATTTTGTACCCCACCGGAAGTGGTACTTTTTTACTCTCCTTTGTGGCTATCCAGCATGTACTTGGAGTGCCACTTTGCAAAATCGAAAATAAACACTGCCAGAATGTTGTACTACTTTTGTACACCCAAAAGAAAATTTTGTACACCACCGGAAGTGGTAATTTTTTACTCTCCTTTGTGGCTCTCGAGCATGTAGTTGGAGTGCCACTTTTCCAAAATCGAAAATAAACACTGCCAGAATGTTGTACTAGTTTTGTACACCCAAAATAAAATTTTGTACACCACCGGAAGTGGTACTTTTTTACTCTCCTTTGTGGCTCTCCAGCATGTACTTGGAGTGCCACTTTGCAAAATCGAAAATAAACACTGCTAGAATGTTGTGCTAGTTTTGAACAATTTCGTACACCACCGGAAGTGTTACTTTTTTACTCTCCTTTGTGGCTCTCGAGCATGTACTTGGAGTGCCACTTTTCCTAAATCGAAAACAAACACTGCCAGAATGTTGTACTACTTTTGTACACCCAAAAGAAAATTTTGTACACCACCGGAAGTGGTAATTTTTTACTCTCCTTTGTGGCTCTCGAGCATGTATTTGGAGTGCCACTTTTCCAAAATCGAAAATAAACACTGCCAGAATGTTACACTAGTTTTGTACACGCAAAAGAAAATTTGGTACACCACCGGAAGTGGTACTTTTTTTACTCCTTTGTGGCTCTCGAGCATGTAATTGGAGTGCCACTTTTCCAAAATCGAAACTACAGACTGCCAGAGTGTTGTACTAGTTTTGTACACCTAAAAGAAAGTTACGTACCTCTCCGGAGATGGTTCTCCAGCATGCTCTTAGAGTAGCATTTATGGAAATTCGGAAGTAAACACTGCTATCTTTTTCCAGTTGATTACATATTTTTAACTTCTGTTCGTTAAACACAGCCAGCTGTTTTCGTGTTCCTTATACGCAATTTTCATTTGTACAAGGTCGCCAAATCACCGTGCGGTTGTCTTGTATAAACTAAGAAATTGTAGGAGCCTTCATTTTTATAGTAAAGGAAGAAAAGAAGCAGACAGTTATTTGTTGCTTTATTTAAGCAAAAGCATTTTGGAAACGCGAGGAAAAGGAATTCTTGATATCAGAGCGTATCATCGCTTCCAGTCCAGCAGCCATGCTGAGCAAGGTCAGAAGGAGGGGAAGTCGCAAAACACCTCGGCGCACTCGCACAACTTGTGCCACCCCGGAAAGTTTATTTCAACACCCCTAAGCATACTAATTTTTCCTGGATTTCGAACACTAGGGAGGATGTTTTTTTCACGGTGTTTGCGTTGGGAGAATGGGGATGTCAGGAAGTTAGGGAGACTGTCTGGAAAAGTAAAGGAAATACCTAGAGCCCTCTAGTTTTAACTTTTAAAATTATTTTTGGAACAGAAGTACATAATGCAAGGTTATCAATCAGCCTATCAGATTTAACACGGAGAGCTGACAGATGCATGATCATGAATAGACATTTTATCGCATTGAAACGAATTCGGTAAAATATATTTAAATGTTTAAGATTAACAACTATAAGACTTTAGTGATTTACAAAATGATTTTTTACAATTTCGCATTTTCAATACATCAAAAAAAAAAATGTTTTACTTTTTAAAAACTTGGTAGTAAATCCGAATGTTATTGTGTTTTATATTCGTACCCCTATTACACTGAAATATTCAAAGATTAATGAATATTTCACTCAATACTGTTGAAAAATCAACTATATAAAGATACAAATTTTGAAGATGACAATCCGATTTTTGGCGTAAATATGACAAGGATGGTAAGTCAGATAATATCTGAAAACTTGAAAATTTTCATCGTCCTGGAGCGGGACTCCAACCCGCGTCTCCCAGAAAACGCCTTGGTATGCTAACCACTACACCACCCAGAACGACCAAGTTTCAAGTTTCCGATCAATTTGAATTCGAGTCCCGCTCCAGGACGATGAAAATTTTCAAGTTTTCAGATATTATCTGACTTACCATCCTTGTCATATTTACGCCAAAAATCGGATTGTCATCTTCAAAATTTGTATTATATGGCGTAATCCCGTATTTCTTTCATGATTTATCTGCTTCTCCGGGCAATCACGGGATAGGATTATTAACCTCCAGATTCGCTAAACATGAATGCCGGTTGCTTCGACTAGCGAATCCTGTGATGGTTAAATTCAAATTGATCGGAAACTTGAAACTTGGTCGTTCTGGGTGGTGTAGTGGTTAGCATACCTAGGCGTTTTCTGGGAGACGCGGGTTCGATTCCCGCTCCAGGACGATGAAAATTTTCAAGTTTTCAGATATTATCTGACTTACCATCCTTGTCATATTTACGCCAAAAATCGGATTGTCATCTTCAAAATTTGTATCTTTATATAGTTGATTTTTCAACAGTATTGAGTGAAATATTCATTAATCTTTGCTTGTTTAAACTTTCTCTAAGTCAGGGAAAAACATAACTGTGAACGTTATTAAGTTTTTAGTTGCACCATCTGTTTCATGGCTAAACAACAAAAACAAAAAAAAAAAAAAAAAAAAGGCTCGCACCATGTCAAAAGAAGCTGTAGCTTGCCTAAGAGTACGTTTCATTCAGAGCAACGATTGCGAAATAAATTTTTCATCCAAACCGAAAGTAAATAACATACCCTTCTCTGATGGGATCAAGGTTCAACTTTGGCTACACAAAGAACTCAGCAACGCTGTCTCGATTCTCTCAAACTTGTAATACACCGGTTAGGTATACGTAAACGAATCAAAGAACTGTGTGTTTGTGATAATCTGAAATTTAAAATTTTATGCACATCGAAAACAGCGTATAAAGTAATTAATTACATGTTATCGAATTGGAAAAACTTAGAAACTACAGTAAAATATCGGGACTAACGCAGAATTACGTACAAATGTCAAAAAATATAACTGGAATACGTATAACCGAAGTTTCACTGAATATCCCCTTATTTCTACAAAGCAATGCTTAATTTTAAAAACTTTGTTTAAACTGAAAACCACTAGATTGAAAACACATTGCGCAGAAATTCAAATTGCTTGATTTTCAGTCTGTGACGTATACCTCTAACTTAACCCTCCTTTCGAGTTGCTGCTTTCTTATAAAAATTTCGTTGCTTCTAAACTAAACATTTTCTACTGAACAGTTCGTTACTTCTTTAAACAGCTTGTACATTTTAGCGACACTGACAGTAAGTCACATCAAAATATGTATGGACAACGTTGATTGTAAATAATGGGGGGGGGGGTGTAGAGAGAGAGAGATCGCAAGTAATTGTGGGGAATTGATGTAAAGAAAGAGATTTAAGCGAATTCGTATTGTTGCTATATGATTGAGATCTATGTCGATCTAAGAGCTATTTTGTGACAAATGATGAATCACAACGTTACGATTTTTTATACGGATGATCTTCGAACTTTCATTGAGTGGAAAATTAAGAGCAAGGAGATTTTAAACATAAATCCTTTAGCTCATTCTTTCAATTTGTCCGTTTGGCTACTGAGTTATTACAAAAGTGTGTTTTATATGCAACAAAGTAGCAACATTAATCAAATTAGTTAACCATTTAAGCTACTGCTTCGAAAAGCAAAAATTCTACAAGTTACTAATGCAGTCATAGGGGTATCCACAACTAAGAATAGCCCTTCTACAGTCTCAAAATGTACAAATATGTAATTCCAAAAAATAGATTAACGTCAGGTACAAAAAACTTCAGTAAGACGAAAATTGGAAATTAAGAACTGTAATCTGCTCACACACGCTCAGAGATCATTAAATTTTTACCACTGAGGAATCTTATAAAATAATTTCTTATATTTCAAAATGGAGCACGTTTCTCGCACTTACAAAACACGACGAAACTAGTAGAAAACGTGTGTGAATATTTCGGATTTGTGGAATGGTACAAGAAATGCATGTCTGGTACTGAACTAAGATGGATGAAAAGTACACATCCGGTAAAGTACAAAATCTCATTTCGAGCTAAAAAAAAAATAAATACAACGACCTTTTATATTTTGGACTGCACGCACATGTTTAGCGGTACACCAAGTAGAAAAGCACTATTCTCTTCAGGAAAATAATTTAAATTTTCACGGCAGAACATAATACAAAATGTTAGTGGTGTCTATTTTCATTTTTGGAGAAACTTTCTACGATGGCTTTCTAGGATAACAAATGCTAGTTTGCTTAGGGGTAGTAAGTGAACGGTTCCCTTTCGGTGGTGTACAAAACCGTACGAAACTTGTACAGCACTCTGGCAGTGTTCATATTCGATTTTAGAAAAAGGGCAAGAGCGCATGCCGGAGAGCCACTAAGGAGAGGTGAAAAGAACCTCCTCCGGCACAGTACAAATTTTCTTTAGGATATGAACACCCTGGCAGTGTTTATTTTTGATTTAAAAAAAATGACACTCTGAGTACATGCTGGTGAGCCAATAAGAACCACTTTCGATGGTGTAAAAATTTTTCTTTTGGTGTACAAAACTAGTACAACATTCTGGCAGTGTATATTTTCAATTTTGGAAAAGTGGCACACCAAGTACATGCTCGAGAGCCTCAAAGGAGAGTCAAAAAGTACCACTTCCGGTGGTGTACAACATTTTCTTTTGGGTGTACAAAACTAGTACAACATTCTGGCAGTATTTATTTTCGATTTTGAAAAAGTGGCACTCAGCATGTACTTGGAGTGCCACTTTTAGAAAACCGAAAAGTACCACTTCCGGTGGTGTACAAAATTTTCTTTTGGGTGTACAAAACTGTGCAAAACTAGTACAAAATACTGGCGGTATTTATTTTCGATTTTGAAAAAATGGCACTCCAGCATGTACTTGGAGTGCCACTTTTAGAGAGCCGAAAAGTACCACTTCCGGTGGTGCACAAAATTTTCTTTTGGGTATACAAAACGGTACAAAACTAGTACAAAATTTTGGCATCGTTGATTTTTTATTTTGGAAAAGTGACACTCCAAGTGCATGTACCTGGCAAACATGATGTGCACGTCTGCTTAAATGGAATTTATTCTCAGCGATGATTCTAGACCAACCAGTATTTGATAGCACTCAACAATTTTTGCGATTTCTACGGTAGGAAACATCGTATTGTGTAGCAATAGAAAAAAAGTGTGTAAAGCATAAATTTCAATAAAAATGTTTTGCATGAAAGAGAAACTAGAAGTAGCTGAAATATATCAGAAAAAACACAAAGAAGGAAGATAAAGAGCCACTCCCTTCTGTAAAATTCGCAATCTTTTTTTTTTCCAAAATTACAGTTGATTTCAGATGCCATAAAATGACAAATAAGATACTGAAAGTCCATTCATTTACTTAATGCAACGCAAGAAATGTCGATGTTAATAACTACGAAAGACCTGAAAAGTCCCACGATGGAAACATGGTGATTATATGCCCATTCCTTTTTTTCTTTTCCTTTTCGTGCCACAAAATACAATTGCAACATAGAAATTGGGGCACGCAGAAGCGGTGGAAAACTTTAACAGGCACCAACGGATTGAACAGTATGAAAGACATGATTATGCTCTTTCGAAACTAATGGACAATTTAATTACCTGAAAAATAAGGCACATCAGTAAATGGCACAACCACGTCTTTTGGAAAAGCATTCAGAAATGCGTAATAGAGCAATCCTATAGCTTCCTGCAGCACTGTCCACAAAGCTTCCTGCACCTGGTCTTGCACGCAGCCATTGCCTGCGCTGGTTTCGGGTGTGTATATTGAGATGCCGTCCAACTACGTCCACATACATGCTCTAATGGAGACAGATTTCGGGGATCTTGTTGGGCATGGCAAAACCTTGACAGCCCCTATGTGTTCTCTGGAGATGCTTGCAATATGCGGACGCGTATTACTTTGCTGAAACATTATGACAGATAATCCTGAAGAAGGATAGCTACAATCCAGAATATTCTCCACATAGTACCGAGCTGCCTAACTGCCAGTGACGAGTATATTTTAATCATGTGAATATCTCCAGTTGTTCGAAGATGCCATCGCTATATGCCGTTAGACAATCACTCTTGAATTGGCCCGTTTTCCCGTCGTTTCCACACGTCAAGCCAGCAACCTTCGGATTCCAAACAAAAGCGAGATTCGTTACTGAATATGACACGACGACATTCTGTCCGCCAGTTCACTTGAGCTCAGCACAACCCCAGATGCTAACAACGATTATCACTAAATAAGGGCAACCGACGCAATGGACATCACGCGTAAAGAGAACGTCTGTAGAAGCTTGTCACCAGATCAAGTGCTCTTCCCGTAGTGTGGTCGCCGGCGTGCTCCAGCTCCTAGCCAAGGAATCGTCGTACCTTCTCTCAAAAAACTACTGCCAGTAGCGATGGGCGTTGCGGTGTCACGGTCCAAATGCTGGGCAATACAGCAAGTCGAACACACACTCTCACGGAGACCACAATCCGTCCCCTCTTAATGTACTCTACTGGCGATATCGGGGAGTATGGTGGCTCGGCATTTTGTTCGTAGTTCGCCTTCACCTCGAAATCGAAGTTGGAAGATTCTTCTGACAAGAAAAAACAGTCTGAGCTGTGACGGCTCAGCAAACTGATGCCGGTTGTATCGGCAAACGTTGCAATCAGATTGGTTCTATATTTTAATCATGTCAATATCTCGGCTCAACGTGGCCGCCTACTGATTGACATGCGCTTCCGATCATACCTTCAGGGTGTTACAACTTCAATTAATGAACAGAGATAGCCAACTAATCTTAAAATCATACTTACAATGATGAACAGCGACGAAGTGAGAAGAGCCAAACCACTGTACTGTCCACTAAATCTGTAGTCGTAAGCGTAGAAAGCAAAATGGTAGAGGTAAAAGAACCTATAAGGAAGAAAAAAGATCAAATTTGCTAATTTCACTTGATTTATCCATTGTTGCTACTTTAACACGTTTAAAAAAAGTACACAGATATATACCTATAATTTAAGACTACACGCTTGTGATGTTGAGATAGAATAAATTATCAACATTTATTCACAAATAAATGTTTATTTATCATCGACTATAGTTTTGCAGAGTGTTTGGCTTGGCATCATCAGGACAAATGGAGCGTAAACATTCAGATCATTGTGACAAGATTCCATCGCTGCATGCCGTTGGACAATCACTCTTGAATTGGCCCGTTCTCCCGTCGTCAGAGTTCTGGCGGTCACGGATTTTGGTGAGTTGTTTCCATGCGCTTGAAAGAAATGGAGTAGACGTCATGTCGTTGACAAATCATGAAGAACTACAGTATATGTGGAAAGTTTCTAATGCATTAAGCTTGATAGTCGAATCAGATTTATCAATATAAGCAATGGCATTTTCAAACAAAAAATTATGGTTATTTTCGCGACAATGTTGGCCTATAGGCGACTTCTTCAGTTCACAGTTCCGTACGTAAGTCTTGTGTTCCTTCACACGGAAACTTAAAGCCTTGTCCTATATATGAAAGTTCACATCAGAAGGTATCTGATAAAGTCCACCGGAATTTATGTCTTCGACACAGTCTTTTGATCTGTAAAAATGCACCTTGTTTAGTGGTTTGAAAACAACTTTGAGACTAAGACTTTTGAGAATTTTGAAATTCCAAACCAAATCTGAGGAGCAAATGGGATAACCAACCAATTTTTTCGTACTGGGAGGTCTATTGGCGTGAACGAGCAGACAGGCTACGGTTTCCTAAATATTTGGATAGCTTCGTCTATAACGGAAGGGCTATATCCTCTGTGTACAACAGTTTGTTTAAGAAAATCAGGCTCTTTCTGTTAGGAATCCTCAGTTGAACATATATGTATTGCATGATATACGTATGTGCAGAAAGTAGAGATTGTTGTTTCCATGAGTGATCTGATTTTGCATGTGGGGTAAGGAGACAGCAAATGGTTTTCGATAAACTGTTAGTACACCTGTTATCGAAAACCGATAGACCTTTTTGGGGGATAACAGGAAGAAATATCCGGTGCCACAATAACCAAAATTTTATGCGATATGCTATACACAAAATCCTATCTCCTTACAGAACTTCACAATCAGAATCTCTGACAGCGATTGAAATCTAACAGTTAATCAAACCTCAAGTATTCCTGCTAATATCTCTTTATTAACAGGAATTTCCCGTCATTTGGATACGGAAAAGTGAGAACAAAGTTTTTTCCGTTAATATATGAAAGGAATTGTAGAAAGGTTTCTTAAAATTCAGACTTTTCCGTTAACACATCTTAAAAACTTCAATTTACCGTCATTGTAAGAAAGGAATTGCAGAAAGGTTGCTGGAGAACAAAAAAGTCCGCGAAATTTAGGGGGTTTTCGCGCCATTTCACGGGAAAAGTTGCGTCAGTAATATGATGGAAAGTGGGTCGTAAATGTCAAAAGTTGTTTTACACAGAACCCAAGTGGAAGAAAATCGGAATCATTTCCTTCAGAGGAGAAGATACGTACTTAAATTTAGATAGCTGATGGCATTAACAAAATATGCATTATGTCCATAAACTGATTACAGTACGATATAATGTTTTTTTTTCTAACATCTGTTTTCTTCTTGCAGGGAGTTTCTGTGCTGGTGTGTTTCGTCTTATGTTGGCACTATGTCCGTCCGGCTCTGTGGATCTCTGCACCTATTATACCGATCTGAAAAATTGTTTTTGCATTTGGGAAGATTGAAGTGTGTGAACGAGCGCCAGCCAGACAAGACACCGACAAGTGTTTCATTTCGTTGCTGCATCAACAGTCGGCGCTTTATAAATATCAATAATTCTGTGCGGCAGCTACATAATACAGTTTTGTTTTTGTTTTATTATCGGATTACTCGAAGTCATGAAGTTCTTTTAAATAATTTAATAAATACTCAACATGTAATTTAAAATCATAAATAAATACCTTTAAACTCCAAATCATAGCTTACATTAAGAAATTAAAAGCGCTAAACTGCTCCGGTGGAGCACTGGTTTAAGCGATGGGTCCTGACCATTCGTCCAAGATGCGTTCGGGTTCGAATCCCTATGAGGCATAGATGCTGTGTTTGTCTTACGGCACTGACTTTCTCTGTGCCTGGAACCAGTGGCTCAAAATTATGGACGAGTAACTGTTTATAGCCCATCGAGTTGCTCACGGTGGTCGTTAAATCGCTATACAAAATAAATAAATAAAAGTGCTAAAAAGATTTTTGGCAGCGAACACCTGCTCTGACAATCTGTATCCCCAAATAAAAGGGGAATTTTTAGCGGCCCCTTACTGCTGTTCAAACAAAGCAACCTTTTCATTGGTACTGCAGCGCCGACTGTCGTCAAAGCAGAAAGATAAGACTTCAATTTTACAACTTCACAAATGGGAAAACGTAAAATGCTGACAATGTGTGGGTATTTTGATCCAGACCCGTGTGAACAACGATTTTTCCCTTCTGGTCTTTTTCCGATGCATAATTTGGCCGCAAGGGGGCGTAAATGCGGATGCTATCGGATTTAAAATATATTTTATTCAATATCACTAATTACAAATATCACACTGGAAAAAAAAATATCACACTGGAAAAAAAAAAGGGGGGATCTTTCTTTCATTCGATACTTTTTACAACGAAAACAAATTTAACGTACAGTTTTCTTTTCAAACACTACACGGTTTTCCTGACTTGGGCCTAAATATATATAAATACAGAGTGATTCATAAAGAAGTATACAGTTTCAACGCACTATAAAACAAGAATAATGTAAGATATTTTATGTTACCTGTAACAGAATTGTCAGGGAATGTTTCAAGTCTTTTTAGACAGTCACAGATGTTCCATGTGTGCACCCTTAGTCACACGACACACATCGAGCCGGTAATCCATTTCCGCCCAAACGCGAGGTAAGATATCTGAATCAAGTGCTGTGATGTACTTTGTATGGAATCATTTTCAGCTTCTTTCTCAAAATTCTCCAGACAGTGGGCTGTGAAATCGGCACTTCACGACTCACCCTCCGCGTTGATTTTCCCGGGCTTCGTTGAATGGCGGTGCAAACACTACCGACGACATCTTCCGATACACGCGGTCGTCCAGGACTTTTTAAGTTTGCACAAAGAGCCCGTAATTTCAAATTTTTTATGCCAATCGTAGATGGATTTTCTCGTTGGAGGTTCTTTTCCGAATCGTGATCGAAAATACCGTTGCACAACAGTAACAGATTCCGTTTTGCTCAATTCAAGAACACAAAGCGCCTTCTCCACTGCAGACGATGCCATTTTGACTGACTAATCACGTCCCAGCAAAACTACAAGTGCTGGGAAACTGCTGGCCACCAGCTGGTAGTGATGGGTCACTGCTGGCTGAAATCTGCCGCTCACGGCCCGGTAGTGGTCCGTTGGTGGCAACACTATCAGTTGGCGAGCCATTGATGGCCCTGCAGCATCGCCGTGAATTGTGGGCCTCCAAGCAAGTGCCACTAGTGGCCCGTTGCTGGCAACCAATGCAACCCAACAGCAGGTGGAAGCAACGGGACTGCGCATACGCAGAAGCAACACTTGCTGTGTCTCTTATGGTACCAGTTAGTTGAAGACGACGCTATCGCCATCGTGTTATTTTAGTGGATGTTAAGAAAAAAAATCCATATGTAGAGAGGCGAATTAATTTCCTAATGAAATTTTACGTCGACGGAGATATCAGTTAAGCCGTGAAATACTAGAACACAGCCATGAAATACACCCACTCCATTCCCATGAATAACAATTCATGGAATGGATGTGGGTGTCAATTCATGGAATGGAGTGGGTGTCAATTCATGGAATGGAGTGGGTGTCAATTCATGGAATGGAGTGGGTGTATTACAATTCATGAATAACAATTCATGGAATGGAGTGGAAGAATAACAAGAAAAAATTTTAAACCGCTTGAAATAAATGTCCTGGAAAACTATTAAAACAACGTTTGTTGGAAAAAAAAATTATACGTGTACAAAATTTATTAATTATTTGAAAGAAGAAAAAAGCAACGCTATGTGGTGTACTCATCCATGGGTTGAATACACAAGACTGGGAGGAATTCGCTTCTAAAAATAACGAGAAGTAAAATAAAATATCTTTCCTCTTTAAAACAAATGTAGCTTCGGACAACGGAAAGGAAACACACAACGTTAAAAATATAACAGAATGTGACATGAACTCAGGTAAATATATATTTATTCAACAATCTCTTTTCAAGACGAAAAGGACAGTACAAAACTTTGGAAAGCGACAAGAATAATGCAAGAAATGAGTGAAATTCCCTGAAGGTAAAAAAAAAACTAACGTTACGTTGAAAAAATTAATTTATGAATTATATGAAACTGACTTTTATGAAAAATACCTCGCAATATTGTAAAATGAAAGAGGGAAGCATTCGATTACACATTGCATACGAAACAGACAGCTTCTAGAACACGCTCGAGCGTGGCAAATTAGTCCGGTCGGTAGAGAGCTCAGCTACCACGCCAACGGCCCTGGTTAAAATCCACTCAGATGCAAGCGGGCATTTTTCCAGTCTGTTGAGAAAATTTCCCCAGCGCAATGCGAGAATTCACAAGTTTCATAAGGGTAGAAAAAAAAATGTAGCTTTGGGAAACTGCGGTTATCCTTGATTTTTTTTTTTTTTATTTTTTTTTGCTACTACTAGGAAATTGGCGGACAAGATTCGGCAAGCCGCCAGTTACGTCACGTGGTTGCCAGCTGCCACTACCGGCAAACTAGCGGACCACATTAGGCTAGCCATCATTTCTGGCACGTGCTTGCAGGGCCACTGAAGGGCCACTTGTGGCAGCTACTGCCTGTGATGGACAACTGATGGCCCTGTTATGGCATATGACAACTGATGCGGTTCCAACTGTTGGCCAGCTGTTGGCCTTTACTGCTGGCCCTTCTGTTGGCCGCCCGGACATTTTATCGACGGTTTGGCAGCGGCAACATAATGCTGGGCCATTGCTGGCAGTGCTGGCCCAGCAAGACTGTGTTTGCTGGCGTAACACGCACGCTATCGCCCACGTCACTTCCCTCAGTAACGGGACACAAAATTCATGAGTACATCTAAATAACGGTTGGCAGTTGTGGTCCGTGTCTTCAACTGTTACTGTTTTACAGCATCTGGAAACTGTATACTTTTTTATGAATCACCCTGTATAATTTAATTTCTCCCGATCTGTCGACTAAAGTTCCATCGTGGTGTAGAATGTTTTCCATGAAATTTCTAATTTTTCGTAACGCATATTTTTGCCGCTAGTGGGAAAGAGTAGTTATTTCTCACTCTGTGCGTGCGTGCGTGCGTGCGTGTGTGAATGATTTAACCAAAGGCAGAAATTCGGTTCAAAATTTATTTATTCACTGAAGAAAGAAATTGCGTATTTTAAACAGTGAGGAATGTTTCCTACAAGGGGGCATAAACTTGTTCTCTTTTTTGTAAAATATTTCTTTTTCTAAAAGTCAACTTTTAAAAAATCCCTTCGTGTCGGCAAGGATACAAAAGACGTGTCTATTACACCCGAGAATTTGGTGACATCTTTCTTGTTTTATATTTGATGCCGTACCGTTATGAACGTTTCATAGTACACAAATGTATGAATACTTAATAGCCTCCAGAAAGCAAAAATACAGCGCTTGCTTTTTACACACGGAGTCTTCTTGTGCACTTCAGATTCTTTAATTTGTCTGACCAGCAACATATTGCACGTACAGAAATCGCTATCAAGCGTGAAAACGGATCAGCGGGTAGTAACAACGAATACTGAGTTTCTATTTTCCTGAAAATGATTATCAAGGAAGACACTGATGATTTATCTTTCATCTGTATTGCACTGATGCAGAAATTTTTCTGGAATATGCATGGCAATATACAATACACCCAAAATAATGACCTGATTTACTCTGTTATTCAGGATTCACAATCTGACTTACTTTCGTATTCAAGATTCACAATCTGGTTTACTCTCGTATTCAGGATTCACAATCAACGCGAATAAACTTTGTTGATTGCTGCGAGTACAGGTATCCCCTAGTGATGTTTCTAAATCAAATGGTTCCCAAACTTTTCTAAGCTCCCCAAATAGAAATTGTTCACATAGCGTCTTGATTCTACGAAAGGTATCCCTAGCATTAAGCGATTAATTGGTTCTGAGAAATCGCGTCAGGCGAATCGATTTTTAAGATACACAAAGTAGCGATATATTAAAAAATCTGAAATCTTTAAAGAAATGCATTTGTTCTCTCCCTTTTTTTTTTTTTTTTTCAGTTAGTACATACATTGACTCGTACATGAACCTCGTACATTGATCATCTCTGGAGAGGCCAGCAGCCTCGGATCTGAGTGGTGTGCGCCTGTTGCGAGTTCTAATGCCATGCTGTCGACCAGCTAACGGTTTTCCGCGAATATAACACGTGAATCAGGTGGAGAGATCCTTAAAATCGGACCTGGACGTATCGACCCGTTTCTGGCAGTGCTCTCCCTGACACTTGATGAGGAAGGCAATAATCACCTCAACTTAATCCTCTTTCCCTAGGATATTCGTCACCACGACTGTACGCAGCTCGTGTTGATGAATCGCCAACGTGACACTCTGGACATGTCACCTGAAGAAGAACAGGGGGGCACTTCATGTGGAAAGCAACGGAAAACCACCTCACAGTGATTCCCGTCCCCAGAATAGTTGTTCCAATGATCGTGCGTAACTCATCGTGGTGAAACAGCAACTCTCTATCTGGACACGGTACCTGAAGATAGATAATTAATTTACATGCTCCGGGCATGGTATTTTTCACGCCTTCCGGTGGGCGTCTGAACCTATCCTGATGTTAGTTTTGCCCTATCCATAGTGTAATACATGAAATGGGCCTGGTGAGGCAACCGTTCACTTAAGCAGTGGGGGTTCTAGTAGACTGCACACACACCTGTACTGTTCTTATTTTCATTTCTTGACTCGTTTTCTGCTTCGTGCAGCGGCTCTTCGGCAGGTGAAATGAGTGAAGCGCCACTTCAGCTAGGATTTAAGAGCATTCTCTTTCTTTCTTAACAAATTAATCAGAACATTAAACCATTTTTATTATTTTAGCAGTTGAACAAGCCAAACATTAGATAATTCCGTTTCAAATTATACTCCACGTCACATTTTCCAGTGAAGATGTCATAGAATCAACTGTTACTCGCTTCTTGCAAGAGGATATGTGAGGAGATATTGCAGCTTTTCTTGCCGCACTTGCACATCCTTGGAAACAAAACGATGGTCATCCTTCCTCTTTGACATTTTCACTTAACACGAAATTGTTTCACATTTCTAATCCACTTAAAGCCCAGTTATCAACTTTCAGGCTTACTGAACCATTAAAATTATTTCTAATTATCAGTCTAGTCAGAGGTATCAGTTTAATATTCCCATACATTATCTGAAAAAGAAAAGTTTCATACAGAACCGCAAATTGCTGGAAACGTTTCCAGGTGGCAGGGTTAACATTCAATAAGCCTTCCAAACGACTTCATGTTCATAAGAACATCTTAATGATTTTTCCAGTAAAAGCAGAAGATCGCAGAGTTATAACTTAATCCACCGTTCTAATGATAACGTATGCATTCGCGGAGTTTTCAAGTAACCCTTCAACATATGAACGAGGAACATTTCCATGGAAGTACTTGTTGCATATTGTTCCTCAACGATCTGGAACCAAAGATACTATCCAATTCTTCTAACTTTCCTGATGAATCTAAACATATGTACAATATTATCAAAAGTATTCGGACACTGCTAAATATTTACATAAATGTAAGGAACGGTTGCCCAGGAAGGTGCGCTGTGAATGGGGAGGTACGTACACATTTGTATAAAAAGCCGAGACGTTCTGTTGTATTATCACTAAATTTGAAGCGGATATAACGCATGGTTGTGAACTTTCCCAGTTCAAGGGTAGGCTGGTCATAGGATGTCATTTGAGTAACGTTTACATACGGAGCATTGCAGCTAAACTAAAGATACCAAAATCGACTGTAAGTATAGATGAAAGAGTAACTTCGTACAAATGTGTCAAATGAAATAAAAACTTCACCGTCTTGGTACGATATTTAATAAAAGATGAAACTATTTACAGATTAAAATACCCCACTAGTACTTTCGGGGCAACATTCACCCCATCATCAGGTGGAACAGAGAGGGGTAATTCAGCATTCGCTTAGCTTTTTTATAGGATTGCAGCGATGCACTATGGGAATGTTGCTCCAGTCACGACCCACATGACATCTTGAGTGTCATGTGGGTCGTGACTGTTGCCATTACATCGGAACAAAAGATACAAAAAATTCCCATACAGCAATTTCACATTAAATAGAAATGTTGTTACAAATGAATGTTATTGTCATATTGGTAAATTGTTGATAATATTTAATTTATTACTACTGTAATTTAAAGTTCAAGTTGGTAATATGATCTTTCCAAATTTTTGAAATGTGCCTAGGTGTGTAGTCATTGCAGCATTTGTCCCCCAAGGCTTCAATATACATGCTTTCAACAAAATACAGCGAGTGTGTATACATTGGAGTGTTCAGTAGTTAAATGTTCACCCAGTCTGGTTGTAGTATTTCATTAACGACATTCCTTGATAATGCCGTATTGTTACTACTGGTTCGGATATCGTATTTATGTTCATAGACACGGGTACCCAAGCTCCTACGTGTCGAGCCTATATAATTGCTGACGTGTTCTCGTGTAGTAGGGTCCAGTAGTGGAATATTGTATACACCCCATTTGCTCATGATATCAGTTGTTCCGCGATCTTTTTTAACAGATGATAGAAGGTTTCGTGATCGGGTGCCAAACTGTATATTATGTTGTGAGCAAATACGAGATAGTGCATTGTTGATATGGGGGTGTTGATCCAATGCTCCCACGTACCGTTTATTAGGCCTCGGGTCTTGCTTCAGATTAATGGTTCGTTCATTTAGTATTCTGTTATATAATGTGTTAACCATCATCCTTGGGTATCCATGTTTATCCGCCAATTTGAAAATGAACTTAATCTCAGACTGTAAATGGCTATCGTTTGAAGAATGCGTGAAGGCTCTTCTAATAAGTAAATTGATAGCAGATAATTTTGGGGGGATTGGGTGTGAGGAGTTAAATGGGATAAGACTATTACAATCAGTTGGTTTTCGATAAACACAGAAAGACAGAGAATTAGTATTTGCATCACGAATTATACGAAAATCCAAGAAAGGTAAAGAGAGACTAGATTCTAGTTCTATCGTGAGCCCGATAGTAGGAAATACTGACGAAAGTGCGTCGGCGAATTGAATTAAATCATCCTTTGAGTGAGGCCAGAACACAAGGATGTCGTCGACGTACCTAAGGTGAAGACTGGGAACTAAAGAAAATTTATTGAGAACTTTGTTTTCAATGCATTAACACTGCGGAAAGTGGGGAGCCCGTATATGTGAGCCTTCAGTTTGCAAATAGATTCTGTCATGGAATTTGATGTATGAACGCCATTTAACTAAACGAAGTGCGTTCATAATGGCAGAAATTTCGGAAGTGGGAACATTAATATCAGCGAGTTTGGCCTTAATGATACGATGAGTGGTGTCCACAGGTACGTTAGGGTACAGTGAAACCATATCTAGAGAGGCTAGTATGAAAGGGCCAGTATGTGGCTGAATCATTCGGATCATTTTTATTGCTCTAGTGGAGCTTTTGGTAGAATAAGGGGATTTCTCAGCTAACTTAGCTAAATATAGGGCAAGAGCTTTTTCAAGTGGTCGGGTAGGGCTAACGTAGCCCGCGATCAAAGGTCTTATGGGTATCCCCTCCTTATGTAGTTTGATACGCCCAAATATATCGGGCACACGACAACCGGGTGGGAGAATAAATGCTTTAGAAAAGCCTTCAGGAAAATTATAAGCATTCTTCAATCTGGTTAACGCTGCGCATGTTGCTTTGGTTGGTTCACGCTCAACTACTTTGTGTGGAATAGAAGATATGGCTTCATGCATTTTATGCCTGTACTTTGAGCTGTCTAATAAGACCGTCTGATGCGTCTTATCTTCAGCCAAAATAGAAATTTCGTTACTATTTCTAAGTACAGCCAGTTGATGTTTTTCTTCATTATACATCTGGGATGAGTTAGGTTGTTGTCCCTGATAAAAAATGTCTGGGACATGGTATCTAAGCGACTGGCCCATCAAGTGCCTCCGCGAGTCACCATAAATGAACTCTGGTCTCGCATAAAAGCAGCCTGGCTGGCTATTCCCCAGGACTGAGGGCCGCGGGTGGCCTAGTGGGCAGCGTTCGTGACTGCCATCATGGAAAAGGATCTCAGGTTCGATCACAGGCAGGTACGAACGCTCGATCAATTAAATATCCGCCGTACGTCGGATGGGCACGTTAAGCCGTCGGACCCCGGGTACTGGCCCCCGGTAATAAATAAGGGCGTCTTCCTCCCCCTTTCTACTTCGCTTCCGTGTCACTTTCCTATCGGGCACTCTAGCCCAAATCTCCTAGCTTCCTATTTCTAAGGGTTGTTTAAGACCTGGGGTCAGCACTCCCTTCCTAAAATCCTCTACATATGATCATGATCGGACCAATGCAGAGCTCCACCGATATGCTTCATTGTGTTTTCGCCAACGTGGAACGACGTTTAGAAATGTGCTTAGTAGCTAGGGCAGAAATTTTCAACAATTTCCTTAATGTGTCATGCTTGTCATGTGGAAAGTCATTACACCCACTACTTGTTGTTATGGTGTTTTCATACAGTCAGAATTTATTACACCTAATTAGCGTTGCGCAGCGAGTGGATCTCCCTGTATTACGATCACACACGAACAATTCAGAAAAAGAACCCTACAACCAGCAGCAAGGAGAATTTTCCCCACTTTTCCGGGGAGATTCAAAAGTTGCACTCGTTAATACCAAGTATGTATTCAAAAGGGTGGCAACTTTAATGTAATGAGAACAAAGTTTTTTTTTTTTTTTATACGTAACGGCACGACATAGGATTCGAATCCGCACAATTTTCTCTGTGGAAAGATCGGTACCCCTGGTTAATTGCACTAATTTATTCCGTAGAGATGATGTCTGCAATCGAAGGAACGTGTGAAAAGAACTGACTAACAGTCACTTCTTCTCAACAATGAAACAGGTTAGAACAACTTTTGTGGCAGTTTGAAAACGCTTCAGAAATCACTTTATTTATTTATTTGATTGGAGGTTTAACGACCACCGTGAGCAACTCAATATACTATAAGCAGTCGCCAGTCCCTAATTTAGGGTCATTGGTTCCAAGGAAGGGAGAGAGCCAGTGCCGTAAGACAAGCACATCATCTATGCTTCATCGGGATCCGGACCCCTTACGGACGAATGATCAGAGGTCATCGCTTAGACCACTGGGCCACCGGAGCGACTCACTTTGTTTAAAATTATAACCTGCACCTTTTGCGCTCTCAATCACCAATGAAAGCAGAAACAACACGATAAATAATTCAACGTTATCGCTAATCAACCTCACTAAGTGTAGCTTTTCATCATCATCATCATCATCATTATGAACAAGTATTTTCAATCCACTGATGGACGAAGGTCTCCCCAAGTCTCTTCCACAAATCTCTGTCTTGAGCAATTCATTTCCATGTCACTACACGGCAGAATTTCGAATTTCATCCAGCTATCTCCCATGTGGTCTTCTGGGTCAATTTGTGTCCCTTGGTATCTAAACAGGTATTTCAGTTGTCTACCGGTGGTGAGATCTTCTAGCAATATGTCCAGCTCTTTACCGCATGAGGGGTTTTACTCTGATGACGTCAACTCTTGTCGTATCCTGATCCATGAGTTCCTTTCCCTTTCTTGGTTACACCAAGAATGCATCTCTCCATGCTTCTTTGAATTGTCCATAACATCTGTATGTCTTTTCCAATAAAGGTTCGTATCCGTAAATAAGAACTGGAATGACACTGTAACAAATAAGTGGTGTGAATTGAAGAAAAATGTCTGAAAATAACGTGCAGCAAAGTTGTCGTTAATTAAGTGTCCGTCTTCCAACGGAATTTTATTGTTTTTAAAATTTTTCCGGTTGTTGTTTTTTTTAACTTCCGTAGTCGGTAATTCTGTTTATTTCAGAAAAGTCAGTTTTAATTTTCTCCATATTTAGATATAAATTTTGCAAAAACCAACACGCTGAATATTTCAGCCCATACGCGAAAGAATCCATTTTGCGACAGTTGTGGGGATTGAGCCCAGGTCGTTTGGGTTGAAACCCCACGTCTTACCCACTGAGCCAGAAAGTCACGGGAATCAGACTCACGTTCAAGGTAAAACTAATCCCGCGATGATAAAAAAAATTTCACTAACTACTGATTTATTCATTTCATTTTCTATTGGAGCTGATTATTTTTTGAATACGTTTGTAATAATTTTATTTTTTCCTGTACGAGGTGTTATTACAAATAACGTACTTTTTTTCATCGTGATTTTTCGAGGCAACCGGATTATCTGTAGTTTGAGATCTTTTTTTCAACTGACAACTTTCAATTACCTTTAAGAGAAGGTGAAATGTACTGTTTTAAAATGTTATTTCACAAAACTTTTAAATATAAAATTTACTCTTGATAGCTATGTAGCCTTTGTCCTAAGGTCCACACAGACTGATACATAAACATCGCACAATCACATATACAATAATTTAAGTACCACGTTTCTTGCTGTAGCACAATATATAATAACTGGTGCACAAAATGGGGAAGAGAAGAAATATCCTGTGCCACATTACCCAAAATACAACATGCGATATACTATCCACGATATCCTATCTCGCTACAGAACTTCAAACTTAAATACTTCGACAGAGCATGGAAATTTAACTGCTAATCGAAACCCTAAGAATTCTTTCCATTACCGGAAATTTTATGGATACGGAAAAAGTGAAAACACAGTTTTTGCGTTAATATAGGAAAGGAATTGCGGAAAGGTTTCTGAAAATTCAGAATTTTCTGTTAACATCTGTTGAAAAAAGTAATTTACCGTCAATATCAGAAAGGAATTGCGAAAACGTTTCTGAAAATTCAGATTTTTTCTGGAGTATGAAAAATCAGTGAAATTCGGAGTTTTTCCCCGTCATTTCACTGGAAAAGCTGTATAAGAAATATGCTTCGTTAATTCACGAAAAAAATCACGCAAAGTGTCTCTTGAATTTCAGAATTTTTTCACAGTGGATGTACTGACTAAAACTTTTCTTTGAAGACAACGGTAAACTACTCTTGAAAATTTTACTGTTTCGCCAATTAATTTCTTCTTCGACGTGGCCCTTGCTTGATATCTGTTGTCCGAAATAGGTGTACCTACCTCCAGTGATTCTTAGCAGTATTGGCGCTCATGCCACACTGGCTGCTTTTCAACATAAATAATTACTACATATAAATCAATTAATACATACAACAGAAGTGCGATTTTAAATCAGATAAAAATAAGAATGATAAAAAATTAAATCAAATGTTGTACTGTTCTCGTTAACTAGATAAATGTTGCAACAGTAAATTTATTATAAATCGCTTTTAAGAGCAGAATTCGAAAAACATGTTTTATAAACCGGAGTGGTGGGATGTTTTCTCGAAAATATACATATCACCGATTTTAAACTTCATGAAAAGTTGCACCACAGCAAGTACCTTTCGAAAGAATTTACATTCACTCTTTTCCGTTGTCGCCTGAGGTAATTTTCCTGCAATATGCACCACACTAATTTTCAATAACAGTGTTTTATTCCCAAGACAAAGGCCAAATTTAAAAAATGCTGCTGCTTTGGATAAATGAAAACAAAAAGCATCCATTATTCCTATAGAACAAGTTAAGAAAGGACTAGAAAACGCCACTTAAGTTTCCTTATATTCGTTTCTCATTTTTTACGGCATTTTAATCCAAGTTTCTCCTGAAATTTTCGGCTATGAATTTCATGATTTTGACTCCACTCTCAAATAGCATTTCTAGCAAACTTAAAAAAATGGAGTGCACTCTCAGAACGAAATATAACTGGAAAATCGCAGCGATTCAAAAAAGTTTTAAACGCTGAACGTTATTAGTGACAACTAACATTTTAGTTCAAGAACGTTAGGCTGCGTTTTTATAGAGCGTTGCTCTTTCTTCTACCTACTTTCAATGAAACATGAAGTCAGCTCTTTGTAGTTTACAGCTGCTTTGTGACAAAAAGCAAAGTAAACATAAAATTGAAAATGGAGTGCATTCCCAGAACAAAATTTAACTGGAAAATCGCAGCGCTACAAGAAAAAGTTTTAAACGCTGAACGTTATTCGGGACTACTATCACTTTAGTTCAAGTACGTTATACTGCTTTTCTGTAGAGCGTTACTCTTTCTTCTACCTACTTTTAATGAAAAATAAAGGCAGCTCTTTGGAGTTGTAGCTTACCGCTGCACTGTGACAAGCAGCAAATTAAACTACAACTTATCATGCCGTTTAGCACTAAAAAGGGCAGTTACAAAAGGTAAGCATGCGCCTTTGTGTATTCCTTCCGGTAAAATTTCAGAGACCACAGAAGTTTTCTCTAATTCTCGAGTTTCCAGATTTCTTCATCGAAGCTCTACTCTTCGTGATAATAATAATAATAAAACGACAGCTGGGGCCTCATCCCCTTTATTACATGATTACGTAGAACAAAATAACTGAATGCAATGTTCAACTTCTTGTTGCAAATTTACATTTCCCTTCCCTAGAATCCCCTTCCTTCGCGTAATGCTTTAGACAGTCGTCTTTTCATATTAGAAACACGTTCTCGCATTTCAAAGAGGGAGAGTTTTCTTTTCCACGAAGAGTGAGAGAAATGCTCACACGCAAAGATTAAAACCCCAGAGTCCCGCAGATAAAGATGCTAATTGCCCTTAATTCCCACCGAATAAATCCCTAGAAATCGTCGCCTTTTGCCCTTTTAGAAGAGAGCCCATCGCCGCACGGTGTCTGTCGCCTGCTGGGTAAGACATCCCCGATTGTCTACGACAACTCACCTAGACGTATACAGCACTCGAAATAAACTGCGCCATTCAAATTGTTCATCCAGATGTTGCTTTGGTGGATGCGCAAAATCATCGAGGTATGGCTGGATATCAGATCATGAGGAAGAGACTGAGTGAGAGAAGAAGAACAGGAGGCGGAGATCATAAGGATGATGGAGGGTGGGAGGTAGGGTGGGAGGGGCGATAAATAAACTGTACGGTTATCCGGGGTAGTTGGCATGCAGCCGTCTCGTCATCAACTATTTATGGTCGCTTCGAGATGTGGTGGGCCTAACGAGGATGGAGTGAAGGCCGCCGGGGAGAAGGATTACGCGAAGGGTTCCATGAAAAATGGCGGACGACGAGCACTCCCAGACCGCAAGACTCGCTTTGTGTTCGGGGGTTGTTGGTGGTCTGTCGCTGGGCACCCCCAGTCCTTTGTTGTTTTATTGTGGACGCTGGAAGGGCCCGGTGAGGTACGGTCGAGCACGCAAACTCAATGGGAAGCGGAAAATATTGCGCGTAGACGCCATCACTAGGCAGGTGATTGCACGAGTTGTGTGAGAGAGCCAGCGGTTCCTACTACGGGAACACAAAGAGCAGAAAAAGACAAATGGTTGGGTGGGTACACAAAGTCAAGAGAAACAGAGAAATCATAAATAATATTACATCTTCCAGGACATTTGCTACTGGAGATAAATACAATTAATTTGAAAACACACGGAAGATATCCGGGATTTTAAATTAATAAATTCCTGCTTTGTTTCTTCAGTAGGAGAACATTTTAATGGAATGGGACAATATTTTAACTGCGATTACACTAAAACAAGCACTGTATTTTACTGTCCAGCAGAAATTTTTGATGTGAGCATCTACAACAAGACAGTCATCGCATGCATGTCTTTTCTACGGGGTGTAAATAAAATCTTTCGCGATTGCATCAAAGTCAATACATATTTTGTTCCCATAGTTTAAGCTTGAAGTTAAATTTAAGGAAATAAAAAAGCTCCAGTGACCGAGTGGTTTGGGGCATTGGCCTCCGACCATTTGTCTGAAGTTCGAGTCATGAATACCGCCCCTCGCTGGAACTAGTAGTCGCAAATTATAAATTATTTTAAGTAGTTTTGGTTAGGAAGTGTCTAACTCCAGGTCTAGAACAGCCCTTAAAAAAAGCCAGATGATTTGAGTAAGTGAACTCTATAGGGCCTCCCCGGTGGCGCAGTGGTCTAAGCGCTGGCTTATGACCATTCGTACGAGAAAGGTCTTGGTTCGAATCCAGTGAGGCATGGATGTTTTGTTTGTCTTACGGCACTGGCTCTCTCTCTTCCCTGGAACCAGTGACACTAAATCAGGGACGGGCGACGCTTATAAGCCCATTATGATGTCTACGGTGGTCGTTAAACCTCCAACAAAAAAAAAACAAAAAAGGACTGAATAGGAAACAAAAATTGACGGATTTGGTGACAGCGAGAGAACTGAAGGTCTCAGAAGTAACTGCGCTGTCAGAGCCAGAGGAATGGGGGCCAAACACCCAGCCGGGAGAAACCCACTGTCATCGCCCCCCTCCTCCGGGGGAGTGAAGTTTCAAAAAAACATATCGGGTGCCAAACCAGTCATCAGTACTTACCACCACACACCAAGCTGAAAACAAATAGGGTGGTGTGTCTAAAATTAGGAACATTCGGCTGGCTGCTCATAACCTTGCAAGCTGCTCATCGTTAAATTTCAAAATAAAAAAAAATTCTGAATTCACCTTTTGTACTTATAAAAAAGTATAATACAAATTTTCCATTGCTTTGCGAAACGGAATGAATTTAATTTTCAATTCAATCTTTAATTTTTTTAAGGAGATTTCCTCTTAAATTTGGTTCCTACTTATTCTTAATTGAATTCTTTTACATTTTAAACATTCATCCTGAGTTCCTTAAAGCCAGTATCAAGCATACAGGCTTAATGGAGCAAGGGCAAGAAAGTCAACAATCAGAGAACACCAAGTAACAGAAAAGCAACAATATTAAGAAAATAATATGCAAAGGGTAGGTGTTAGGAGTATAGCTCGCCACGTGACGTAGGATATGTCGTTCCGTCCAAAAGAGAAATTTAGCTTGGTGACGATTCCATTTGTGAAATATAAAAAAGGCAGGTACCCATGAGAAATTGTTTTTTCTTGGAGGTGATACCACTCATGACAGAGATGCATAAGTTGAGAACGCCCCTACACGTGGAAAATAACTGGGGACAACGGCACGTGTGAAGGACAGAAGTTAATATGAGGAAGACACCATCTGTAAGAGACGGAGAATACAGGATACGAGTACGAGAAATTCACAACAAAATTTATCGCTCCGAATTCACAGACGTAACCTATTTTATACAATTCGGACACCACCTCTATTTCGAACTAAGTGGTGTGTGTTGGAAAGAAGATAAAGTGACAGTGCACACGTTAACAACTGTAATAAATCAGTTGCTATAAATCGAACGTTCTGCAGTATAATAACAGAAATTGGTGCTCCAGCTTCGTCCTAAGAAGCAGATGACACAAAAAACCCGCATAAATCACTAACGACTTTACGAGGAACATTAAAATGATTGTAATACGGCATTTTAGAAGTTGACAAAGAACTTCTGCTATTAAAAGACATAACATACATAGGTAATGTCTACGAACTAATTATCAGCAACGGTTGGTGTAACAGGCTAAGAGGCACTACAGAACTCAATTTTCCAAGCATAACACTTTTGAAGATGCATGATGCCAGGTATCGTAATATCAAGTATAGATGGGATTATACTAAAGTACCAAAAGTCATGGGATGCGTAACCCTGTTATCGTGAAGGACCTCCTCTAGCCCGGAGAAGTGCAGCAACTCGACGAGGCATCGATTCCACAAGTGGCTGGAAGATTTCTGGAGAGATGCTGAACCATGTCGCCTGAACAGCCGCCAACAGTTCCCTGGTATTCGCAGGTGCAGGATCTTGGGTGCGAATGGACCTTTTCCACCACGTCCCATAAGTGTTTTATTGGGTTCATGTCGGGCGAACATGGTGGCCACACCGTCCGTCGGAATTGTCCAAAATGCTTCTTGAACCAATTTTGGACAACTTGAATCCGATGACATGGTACATTGTCCGCCTGGAAAATTCCATCTTGTTGGGGTACATGAAGTCCATGAACGGCTACAAATAGTCACTCAGCAGACCAACAAAGCAATACTGGTTAATGACGTATTTACGAGGGCCAGAGGACCCAAACCTTGCCACGTAAAGACACCTCACATATGTATGGAAACACCACCACAACACAGTGCCTTGTTGACAGCTTGGGTCCATGACCTCATGGGGTGTGTGCCACACCCGAACCTTGCTACTAGCTCGTAACCACCGGTAACGTGACTCGTCGGACCACGCCACATGATGCCAGTCTTCCAGGGTCCAATTACCGTGTTCACGAACCCAAGTGAGGCGCTGTGTCCGATCTCGTGGTGTTAACAAAGACACCCTAGTGGGTCGTCTGCTTCCATACCCCATGGGCGCTAAATCACTCTGCATTGGCCTGATGGATTTGTCTCTGGTACCTCCTGCATTGAATGTGGATGTTATTTGAACCAGTGTCGCTTGTCTGTCAGCATGGACAATCCTGGTCAGACGCCGGTGGTCACGATCTTTCAGCACCCGTGGTCGGCCACTGCGTTGTCCACGGTGGGTGGTAATGCCTTCCATGAGATATTCTCGGTACACACGTGACACCGTGGATCGTGGAATGTTGAATGTTCGCACAACTTCGGAAATTGAATGTCCCATCCGTCTGGCTTTGCATACTGCTATCCCATGACTTTTGGCACTTTAGTGAGATGGGATTATATAACTTCCTCTTTGCGTAAACTCGTTACTGTTTTTTTCAGGAATCGGTGTTTGATATATTTGATTTATTGTACTATAGGTTTTGTAGGGGCGTTTGAAAATATCTTCATAGGCCTTGGCATTAAAGAAAAAAAGGTTGGATTCACTCATTCTTTTTTTCCTTTTTCTAAGCTAAGGTTTAGAACACCCGTTTACTTTCATTTTCCTGATGCACGATGACTTTCCTTTGACCTGAGTTGAAAATACACCATCTGATCAAAAGTATCCGAGTACTTGCCTATCCACAAAACTCTCTATAATAAATGGGAAGGGAATTAACATCGAATTGATCCACCTCTTGCTATCACAGACTCCACCTGCTGGGAAGGTTTTCCACTAGATTGTGCTAAGGTGATGCCGAAATTGCTTTCCATTCTGCCCCCAAAGCATTAGTCAGGTCGGTCACTGACGTCAGGCGTTTCGGTCTGGCTGCCAGTCGCCGTTCTAGTTCACCACAAAGGTGTTCCATGGGGTTAAGATCAGTGCTCTGTGCAGGGCGGTCAAGTTCTTTCAAACCCATCTTATCATACCATTCCTGTACGGACTTCGCTTTGCGGAAGGGGGAATTGTCCTTTTGGTAAAGCAAAGGGCCTTCGCCGACCTGTTACCATAATGTTAGGAGCACAGAATTGTCGAGTATGCCATTATAGACCACAGCATTAAGATGCCCGAACCATGAGAAACAGCACCAGAGCATGATGCCTCCTCCACCAAACTTCGCAGTCGGCACAACTCAGTGCGGCAAGTAGCGTTCACCTGGCATCCTACACACCCAGATTCGTCCATCGGACTGCCCAGATGGTAAAGCATGATTCATCACTCCATAAAACGCGTTCATACTACTGCAGAGCCCACTAGCGTCGAGCTCTACACCACTCCAACCGATGCTTGGCGTTGATTTTGCTGATATTAGGCTTGTGTGCAACTGCTCGGCCAAGGAAACTCATTCCCTTCAGCTCTCGACGAACTGTTATGCTTCTAGCGTTCCTTCCAGAGGTATTTTGGCACAAGGGCAAGAGATTTTGTCGCAAAACCTTCTTCAGCAGTTGGCGGTCTTCCTCTGTCATTCTACATGGGCTACCAGGTCGCCTAGGCGTTTCTACTTCCTTCACAATAACATCACTTACAGTTCTTAAGGGCAACTGGCCGCCCCGGTGGCGCAGTGGTCTAAGCGATGGCCTCTGATCATTCGTCCGAACGGGGTCCGGGTTCGAATCCCGGTGAGGCATGGATGTTGTGTTTGTCTTAGGGCACTGGTTCTCTCCCTTCCCTGGAATCAGTGACCCTAAATTAGGGACGGGCGACTGCTTATAGCTTATTGAGTTGCTCACGGTGGTCGTTAAACCTCCAATCAAAAAAAAAAAAAGGGCAACTGCAGCAAGACAAAAATTTCCCGAACTGACTTGCTCCTAACGTGGCATTCTATGACCATACCACATTGAAAGTTTACTGAGCAACGTCATACGTTCCATTCCAGTCTATGATGCTTGCCACGTTACGTGTACCTTTTAATGGCCACGGCTGTGACGTACATGTGCAAATCAACTACTCAAAGGCGGCGCCTTGATACTTCTGATTACATAGTGTACTTACCCACACGTAAATCAAAAGTTCTCAAAGATACGAACGAGTCCGTACTTCGAACTCACTAGCACTTCCTATAAATTCAATGTCTGTAGTGACGATAACTTTCCGAGTAGGGTTGGAACAGAGATCATGCAGGCGTAGCGTCACCTGACTCCAATAAAGTGGGACAGCAAGAAGTGCCATAAGCTTGCAATAGCGTTATGGAACGACTGTAACTTGTGTATCGAAAACTTAATGGGATTACTAGTGGATCAAGGATTTTATATTTTTCCTGCGCATCCAAATCCATCCCAGCAAAGAAATACTGGGTGATACAAAATGATTGTCCCGATTACAAAGGACAATACCTGGTTTAGGAACATAGATACTGTGACGTGCCTGCACCGCAGGACGCACATGAGATAAAGGCAGATAGCTGCGGAGCATACGTCCCCGTAGCTCAGTTGGGAGAGCGATTTATTCCGGAATGAGGGGACCCGGGTTCGATGCCGGCGTGGACAAAAGTGACGTAGAAATTTACTTCGTTATAATACACAGATCACATTGTTACACAATAAAGAAGGAAGTTAAGAATTGTGTTTCCATACCTTACAAATGTTCTATGTGACTTCCCTGGGTCACGCGGACAACATCTAAATGGTAAACCATTTCACGCCATACATTATAAGGCCTGTCCGTAGTCACTCATGCCAGTGAAAGCTGAATGCGCATCTTTAGTTCTTGCAGTGTTCTCGGAAAAGGTGGCACATACATATGGTCTTTCACATACCCCCACAAAATGAAGTCACAAGGAGTAAGATCCGCAGACCTGGAGGGCAAATTCCCTGTCGTCTTGTCCACAACGGCTACGGGTCCGGAGACCTGGAGGCCACTTGCAGAAATCCCTGTCGTCCTATCCACAACATGTTGCTAAGTGACTACGTCACCATAGCAACACAGTAGTAGGTTCCAATAAAATTCTCAAATAGCTTCTTTCTTGTGTAGGGATAGCAGCTGTCTATTTATCTTCATGAACACGTTATTGTCATTTGTAATCGGGGCAATCATTTTGAATTACCCTGTATTGTGGAACAATATTATGCAAGAAATTGTACATGGATTTGTCATTTTCTTACACACAAAATTCATTAATTCATTTAGATGTAATGATGAAAAACAGAAAGAAGGTGGGCGGATCAGAAAAATTATCGAGACAGTCTTTACCTAGATAGCCCTTTCTATCTACACTATGGCCAGTTTTTATATTCATGCAGAACAATTCTCAGCGCGAAAAATGTTTACAAGGTTTTCCTTTCAGATGAGGAGGAGGACGATAGATGGAAAAAAAAAGAGATGAGAGCAGAAGCAGACCCATCCTCAAAATACATGATAAAAATGTAAAGAATAAAAATAATACCTAAATTAGGAAGTAAGAAAGGTATCATCAAGTTTGGAAAACAATGTTAATACTGCAATTGCGGGTATACAGTGCAGTTTCAATAAATGTGACGTAGATTCAATGCAAAACAAGTTACTTTGTATCAAAACGGAGTTACAATTTTTCTTGCTCCTAGGGTCTACTTTTATGTACTAAAAAGAAGATTTCACGCTTTGCCTCTCGTCTTTGTGCTTATATTCCGGTCCCTTTCCTCCACTTCATTATTTCTCTATACAACCAGCTGTATTGAAAAACATTTTTCGCATTGATTTTTCTTAATTTCGCATACTCCCAATCCTTGGTCATTTGCACTCATCACGAACACATCCCATCAATTTGTCATTTCAAAGAGCAATTTTTCCCATGATTTTCCATCAATGGATCTCACTTATACCTCCTTAATATCCTTCCGTACTCATTTCCATATTTCTGCATATCCTATTTAGTGAGAACGCTCCGTTTCTTCTTTTAAAAGGCTTTGCTATCTACCACTATTTAATTCCACTAGCTTTTGTCATATGTTCGACATTCCACCCGTTTCAAATTTTGTGCTGCTTATCGTGTATAGGGTGACAATATAACAGACACAAACCTAAAGTCGCCTCAATTTTCATTACACTAATTACGCCAACAACTGACCTTCACTTCCCTAAAATTTTTCAGAACTCCATCTACACACGTGGGGCCTTTTAGAGGGCACAAAATTACAGTGCAGAAAAAAAAAATAATTTATATGGAGTCCATTTAACTTCAGTGTGAGTAATGGATAAGGCAGGAAAATCGCAGTGCTTTTCATCCGAAATTTGCAGATGAAATATAATTGTGCTGAATTCTTATATACACTATATTGACAAAGTCATCGGACACCTAGACGAGAAACACATCATAGCATTTATTGACGTACATTAGTACGGTGTCGATCAACCTTTGGCCTTAATGCATGCACTGACCCTTCGAGACATGCTTTCGACAAGGTTTTGGAACACAGCGATAGGCATGCGCTTCCATTCAGTACATAATGCTGCCGCTAACTGTTGCTTAGTAGTAGGCCTTGGTTCCAAATTTCTTATGCGGCACTCTAATTCATCCCATAGATGCTCTATGGGATTAAGATCAGGGTTCTGTGCTGGCCAGTCCACATACACGATACGGAAATATCGTCAAACCTCGCCGTAACACTTTATGACTCGGTGCATTATCCTGCTGGTACCAACAAGGCTCGGTTCCATAGTATTGCCACAGAGTTGGTAGGGCATAATTCCTCAGAATATCGAGGTAGACGTGCTGCTTAACAGGTTTGTCCACGATAACCAATGGTCCGGGACCATACCACGGAAAACACCTCCACGCGAGTACACTGCAAGCTCCAAACTTAACCGTAGGAACAGTACACTGTGGTAAATAGCGTTCCCCGGCTGTCGCCATGCCCACACACGGCCATCAGACTGATGGATCGGGTAGCTGGATTCATCAGTCCATAGGACCCGTTTCCATTGATCTACGGCCCACGATAAATGTTCTTTACACCATGCTAAACGACGAGTAGCATCACGAGTGGAAATAAAAGGCTTATGAGCGGCCGCACGACCACGGTATGAAGTTCTCTGCGAATGGTACATGTACATGCCGAGGTTCCAGCATTTTTACTTATCCATGCAATGAGATCTTCTGCAGTACTCCGCCGATTAGCTGTAACGATTCTCCTGTGGCTTTGACGTCCTCTATCACTGATTTTCTTTGGTCTGCCGGTACGTTTTGCTGCTTCAGGCATGCCATGTGTCTTCCACTTATTTAGTACATCCAAAACAGTTGACTTGGGTATGTTTAAACGCCTTTTGTTTCTCTTATGGACAACCCACTAATATAACACCCAACAATCTTTCCTTCCTCAAAGTCAGTTCTCTCCCGCCGCGACATTTTCACTCAACCTCACAGTGCGATATAATCGCGGTCAGCTGCAGCTATACCGCGCATCTTAACCACGCAGCAGATCCGTTCATTTGCTGAAGAGGTGTCCGGTGACTTTTGTCAATATAGTATATATACTATACAACTCTTGAGAGAGATTTTGCAATTTTGCATTGCTAAGATACTTTGTAGAAGCTTTGAGTATATTTCATTTTTGTAAATCATCAGATTTTAAAATTCCTTGGGTCTCAATTAAGTGAATTAACGGCTGAATAATGTGCTTTTATGAGTGGGAGAATTATCCAATTACGCATGTTTGCTCAAATCTGTATCATTCCTCTGTTAATAGAATTATTCTAGTATAATATTGAACACATCGCAGGTGATTAATCAGCTACATGGGAGTTCACTTTGCCCCCAAAATCAGTCTGTACCAAGTCTATAGACTTAGCAAACAGAACAGCATTTATAAATACTGTTCATAGGTTAAAAATGAAATTAAAAGGGGATGAATAATTTAACATCTGTGGAATTTGATTTATTACATAATTAAATGTGAAAATAGCAATAGATTATTAATGTAAACAAGACCAAGGCTATGATATTTTCTAAACTACAGATACTACAATCTATGAGTGACGTGGTGGTCTTGAATGGAGTTAAAATTGATTTTGTGAATAGTTATTCTTACTTGGGAGTATTGATTCGAAATGATTTGAAATGGAATATGCATATTGACAACCTGACTAATATAATATCTAGAAACATTGGGGTAGTTAGTAAGATTATGATAAATTTGTCCCCTAAAATAATGATACTTTTATACTACACACTAATACAAACACATATAAATTACTGTATACTGACATGGGGGCAAACAACACAATATAACTTTAAAAAAATACAGGTATTACAGAATAGATACATAAGATTAATAGACCTAAAAACTCTTAGTTATTCTATACCTAATTTTACCTTCAGGTCAGAAGTAAATCCCAATAAATATAATATACTTACAATAAAACAATTATTTGACTATAATCTTGGTAAAATAATGTTCAGAAGAATTAAAAATGATTTATACCATGACTTAATATCATTAAATATTCGTACTCATACTTATGAAACCAGGAATCGATTAACACTCATACCTAATTTCCCTCGGACGGAAACAATTAAAATGAATATTAATTATTGGGGTCCAAAACTTTGGAACTCCTTGCCTTATGACATAAAATCTATTAACAATTTTGACCTATTTAAAAAAAAATTCAAGCATCACCTTATTAACAAGTCTCTCAATTAGTGCTGAGTTGACCTGATCTGGTCGCTGGATTGATTTCACGGCTTATGAATAGACCTTGCATCTATGTACACATATGTATTTATTTAATCTTTCAGTTATATTCAATGTGCCTTTGACTTGTCTTTTGTATTGTTATGTGTTATTTGTTGTTCGTGTCCTTTTTTCTTTTTTTTTTTTTTTAGTACTAGGGGTGGGAGGGCTATGCCAGGCCTTACGGCCTTTTCCCTCCTCCTCCTAGTTGCTACATTTTTTGTAATTGATTATATTGTTTGTATTTTGAATTGTAATATGTGGCAACTGAAAAATGAATAAATGAAAATAAATGAAATGAAAATAAACTACTGAATAGTGTTTTACTAACTTGTCTATATTTTGAAGTACGAACTTCCTTGCTAATATTAACATTTAATAAAAGTAGATGTTATTTCATATTTTCCCCCGCACAGAGTCCTATTTATTAAATTAGCTTTTAAATTAATTGATAATATTCAGCGGCGACAAATACACTTGCTGTTGCAAGAATGTGGACGGGTAGAAGGCCGGCCTCAACTTGTGCTGTGCTTAGGGCCCGATTCTGTGTAAATCGGGCACTGCGTGGGGCACATCGTTATGACCACCCCTGCCACTACGAGTGGACGCGTTCCACATCCCGTTGAAGCAACGTCACAGACCAGCGCAAAATATACGTACACTGAATGGACAAATTACATATTATATACACCCCGATAGGACGCTGAAACTGGCAATGCCTATAAATAGAGAAGGTCTCTGCGCATTGGAAACCAGTCCAGGAAAGGAATCAAGGGTGAAAGAAGCGATGTAAGTGAATTTTTTGACATGGGCAAATAGCTGTGAGAAAGGCTGGTTGTTTGATTACCGCAATTGCTGAACTGTTGGAATTTCCACGTCAGATCGTCGCACGTGTATACCAATACCAAGACTACGTGAAATACGGCAAACTTCCAACCAACGGGAGAAATGTGGAAATGAGTAACATGTAGTTGACTTTCGAGGTGAGAGCAAATTGTTCCGCATCGTTACAAGGAATTGCAGATAACGTCGGAATTTAATGAGGGCGCGTTCACAACCATATGCACGAAGACTATCCATCGAATCATGGCCTTTTTCACAGCTACTATTCGCCCATGGCCATGGCAGTTGACGTCCACGTCGTGCCCCTTGTTGACTGCAAGGCACTGGAAGATTAGGCTGCAGTTTGCAAAGGCTTACTGTAACTGCGACACGGAGGACTGAAAATCTAGTCATCTGGTCTGACGAATCACGGTTTTAACTCTATCACGCCGATAGGAGAGTGCGTGTGTATCGTGAACAACACGAAGCGATGAACGCAGCTTTCCAGGTTGGGGTCACACAGGCAGATGGAGGCGGCGAAATAGTTTGAGTTCCTTTTACGTGGGCTTGCTTGGGGCCCCCTTCGCACCCATCCAGACATCGGCAGCCGTCACACGGTATGTGAACACCCTCGCCCCACACTTGTTCATAACGATTATACTATTCCGGCGCCACCTTTCAACAGGACCATGCAGCATACTTCGTGAGTGGCGGCCAAGTGTGGCTACACACTCGAATAGGCCCTCCTTCAATCACAGAACCTTAACCCCATTGAAAATTTGTGGGTGGTACGAATTGAAAAGATCTACTGGAGCAAGAAAACCCCTACCGACAACTGTCAATGCTCTAGAACATGTCTCATAGGTAAAATGTCTTTTTTGTACAATTCTTATAATTGCTCAATTAGCAGCGGACGTGTTTCCTTTGCCCCTTAATGGTGAGAGTGAGTAGGCTGTATGTAAATAAGGCCCAGTGATGCACACGAAGTTAGGAACTATTTGAAAACCTAGAGCTGCGAAAGTTCAGCTAAACAGCTGTTTCAGAGAGGTAAAGTAAGACCCATCTCTTGCTAAAATCCGTGTGCGCATGCTGCGCGTGTGGACATTGTTCTTTGTTCCATCGCTTTATGTTGTCTCAGTGAGGAAAAACAGGTTTTGACGTGGTTTCTATCCAAGAGGCAACAGGGCTCTGTTCCTCATCGACAGAGATCGCAAATTGATGAGACGCCTCAGTTTAGTTTTCCTCAGTTTAGAAGACAGTGTGAATGTGGACATCGCTTTAAAAAAGTAATTAGTATAAAGATATGTGACGAAACATACCAAATGAACAAAACGAATAATCTTAACAGCCTTAAAATTTCTGAAAAGGCACTGCCCCCTTCCTAAAAATGCCCTTGCCTCCTCCCTAAAACCGCCACTCTGCCCCCCAGCCCACACCCTTACCACCAAATACTACCTAGGCACTGTTCGGTATTGTGCGAGTGTGTGTGTGTGTGTGTGTGTGTGTGTGTGTGTGTGCGCGCGCGCATGTTGAATAGTATCCAGATGACACTGGACTCTTTCGTCAACGCCTAGTGTCACAATACCCGTACTGTGAAGTAATGGTTCGAGGATCACGTCCAATTACCTCATGGGTGCCCCTTGCCTTTATATTCTTGTGACTTGAATCCCATCGAACATTTGCCAGATGCAGTGGAGCACAGCATTTGCCGGTCCATACCAGTCAGTGCCTCACTCCGCCGACAAACTCCAGGACATCATTCTGTCCAGTTAGTGCAGAATACCTGAAGACAACTTCCGCGATCGTGCACAGTCGATGCCATCCATGCCTGGTGCATGCGATTATAGCAACGAAAGGCGGTCGAACACGATATTTGATACATGTTCATGGTACAATGGCTCGTGAGTGCATTACCTATTCCTCACAGACCACGTTCTTACGAACATGCATATGTACATCCCTCCCTCACACCAAAAATGATGTGTTTGCATTATTGTCCAGTCAGCCCGTCTCCCCGATCCCTTGAGAACACCCATATCCGTTTCTAGAAGCTGTAATGGGAAATATATTATATGTAATATATGCTAATATCACCATACATCCATTTTGTTTGTTTCTGTTTTCCTTGGAGCAGGAATTTCCAGCTCGTTTGTGAAAACCAATTTTTGTCTAAACCGTATCTTTGTCTCTGAAAGAGGGACTAGCAAATGTTTCCCTCAATCTCAGTAGTATTACCCATATTTTTCGCATATATACTACTCAACATAGGAAACTATATCATATCATATGCAGAGGATTTTAGGAAGGGAGTGTCCGAACCCAGGTCTTCAACAACCCTTAGAAAGAGGAAGCTAGGAGATTTGGGCTAGAGTGCCCGATAGAAAAGTGACACGGAAGCGAGGTAAGAGGAAGACACCCTTATTTATTACCGGGGGGGGGGCAGTATCTCGGGTACAACGGCTTAACGTCCCTATCCTGCGCACGGCGGGTATTTGGTGTTTCGAGTGTTCGTAACTGCATGGGATAGAACCAGAGATTTCTCCGTGGTAGTCACGAACGTTCACCATAGGAAAAGACACACCAAGAAGTATTTGCAGTAGGGCCATACAAACTGACGGGTATTTGTCGACAGTTAGGCTATATAAATGATTGTAGTTGCGGATCAATCACGTGATAAGTGAGGGTGATAAAAGGGCAAAACGGCTCGGCGTAGCTAAGTTTAGTAGTCCAGCGTGGACCACTGTATCGGAGCGATCTCGGTGGCAAAAGCACGCATAAGGAGTGAAACTACCAGGGCGACATCATCGAGAATTCTACCATCACACGAACATCTTTACCCGAGGCTTCATCACAGACCTACGAAACGGCTGATTGGTCCCTGCGTCGCCCAGCGGCGGAAACGCATCGGGATGCAACAATTGTCGACAGAATGTGGCGATAGTTGTTGGAGGAAAGTAACATGCGTCGCCACAGAGGGACTGGTGCACGTAAAAGGACGTTCGAAAGCCACAATCGCCCCACAATCCACAGCGGACGACATCAGACGAGGTGTACGAGCCGCGGATGGCTTAGCGGTAGCAGTTTAGACTATCGAAGCATGGTCCTCAGGTTCGAACCTGTGCTGATCTTTCAGAGATGGTGTGATTTGCTAACAATCGCTGAATATCTGCCGTGCATCGGACGAGCACGTTAAGTGACGGCCCCCAGGCTGGACCCACTGGTTAAATGGGTATCCTTTCCTATGCCCCACCTGAAATTCTCTCACCCCTCTATGTGCAATATCGTACTTGTACGGTGGCGCCATCTACTGTACTCTAATCTCACTACAAACTGTTCTGTCAAAGTCGCTTGACTTGCTCTCATTCCTTCCGTTTCTGTGTCCTGCCCAACAGGCGATCTCGCTGTAGGTGGCTGGTACCTAAACTCTACTCCCTGTGGACGGAAGTCCTACAAGAAAATGAAGCTGAGCCCATGGGCAGACGAGGTGTACAGGCAATTATGAACATCCTCGTATCGACCTGGATTGTCAATTGCAGAATGGCTAAGGTAGGTTTGCGCTCTCGACAGCCATTGTGAGGGTTGCAACTCACTGCAGCACATCGTAGCGCAAGTTTGCAGTGGTGCCGTACCAGACATGCTATGCGGGGTGAGTAGAACAATGCCGTATTTCGCGAAGAGTCTCGCTACTGTCTAAGACCAGCCGATCGCGAGTCTGGAAATGATGTGGCCACCAGGCTGATCTTTCTGCCAACCGCGAACTTCACATGACTCATCAGCCTTGTGTCACGGTTTAGAGCGCAGCTAGTTTCAACAGCTATTCAACGCTCAGGCGCATAGTGGGTAAAATAACAGCACGACGACACATCGAGAAGGTGCTGCACTCCGGTTTTTTTTTTTTGCTTAGTTATTAATTTTTTTAATTAGTTTTAAAGTATAGGAAATGAATATTTATTTGCCAAAAAATAGAATAACAGCTTTATTAATACTGATTTCCGGTGAAGCTGAGTAAGGTTACCCCAAAGTTTTTTTGATAAAAAAAAAACTTTGGGGTAACCCTCCCCGCCAAAGTATCTTTGTATTATCGCCCCTGCCGCAGTTCGCGGGAACCTAGCGAAATACTCAGATATGGAGGAAAGAGAAAAGGAGGCGTTCAACAGTCCAGATTCTCACGGGCGTTAAAGGCAGGGTACAATCACATAGTCTCATAGCTACAGCTGGTTGAATAGGAGGGTCGTAATAAATATTTTGGGGGAGTCATCCCATTCAGAACCCACACGATGCGAGCATCCCTGCATTGTCCGGGGAATCGATGAAAATCGAGGTACGTCACGTCGCCGGAAATACCTACCTGACAATTCTGCTTCCAAAAGGCTGGGCGCCGTCAATTAGTAGAAAGGTGTGCGAACGAGTTGACAGCTGAAAGAAGACAAAATTTTGGGCAGGTTGAACCAAGAGACGGAGAGCAGGCGATTCCCACGAAGGATGTCAGGGAGATGCGCGAATCGCATAGCTGGACATCCTGTAAGGAACAATGACGTAACCCGACGCTATTCGGACGACAGTGCTGTTGCGCCTCCTCGAAACCGGACATTCGACGCGGAAAAATGAGAGAACGTACACACTAAGAGAGAAAGTGATCTTGGTATCATGAGCGCGGAGTCCAGCGGTTTTTTTTTTTTTTTTTGAGAAGTCCAAAATTTAGGGCAGAAGATGGATACTTGTTGATGGTAGAGGCAAAAAAGTTAGTCTTTCGTTGCGTATCATCATAGGAGTTTTTAACCGGCCGGCGAGCATGTTTTGAAGTCCCAGCAGATAGCCACCAGATAACCAGCCTCCTAACGGGGCGACTGAAAGAAAAAGAGGGTAAAATGCTTTCCATCTCATGCATTTCTGATTCATTCCTCATAGCTTTGCATGTGCTATGAAGGACCTATTTCCAGACAGTATAACCCATAGTGCTTTTATTATTTTTCTCTGGCGCTCCACGCCGTGTTCTCAATATACACTGCTGGCCACCCAAAATTTCATCTTTTGCGAGCTTCATTGCTCGCAAACGTATACCAGTTCGCGTTACAATGTAACCATTTTGTCTGCAGCCCACAATCCAATCATTCAAGACAACTTTCCAAGCTCTGGGAAAGATGTCGTTCCACGGCGCAGCGCCTTTTGCGATTTCGGATGCAACACCAAGAAGGAAGCATCCGACTGGCCTGAAATTCGCAGCATGCGTCGCCCGCGGAAAGACAAGCAAAAGATTAGCATTGCAGGGCATCTGCAAATCATATGCGCCCGGCACGCCATCGAGAAGCACTATAAGAAGGGTGCACAGAAGGCGGGGTGTAAGTAGCGGAAGTGTGCTGTGCTGTCGGACCTGTGCGTGGGAAGCTTCCTGATGCCTCGTCGCAGAATACGGCAGTCATTCCAGCACGTTTCGGAGTTCGACAGAGGACGAATAGTGGCTTATCGCGACAGCGGTTTATCGTACCGAGATATCGGCGCCCGTGTGGGACGACATCCAGCCACAGTGAGGCTAGTATGTATTCGGTGGGTGAAGGAGGGACGGACGGACCGACGTGAGCGATTGCCGCAGCCGCAGCACACCACCGAACGAGAGGACCGACATGCTGTGCCGCGGACATTAACGGCTCGCACCGCCACATCACGAACGTTAGCGCAGGAATTAGGGTGTGTTGCACAACAACCTGTGTCAGCACGTACCGTTCGACGTCGTCTGCAGGAGTGTTGCACGGCGCCCATTGTTCCGTTTACCATTGACGTTACACCACCGGCGAGTGCGGCGGCAGTGGGCCGTTGAACGCCGCACCTGGACTACGGAATGGCATGACATTGTCTTCTCCGACGAATCCCGCTTCTGCCTGCATGGTCGGATCCGCGTGTGGCGGCACCGCGGCGAGAGACTGTATGACGCCTGCATTATGCATCTCCATACCGGTCCGTCGCCTGGCGTTATGGTTTGGGGCGCAATTGGATATGACACCCGCACCCCTCTGGTACGCATCGCCGGTACACTCAACAGCCTCCGCTACACCTCCGACGTTTTGGAGCCTGTAGTCCTTCCTTACCTGCAGGACCTGCCAGCGGCCACGTTTCAATACGACAATGAGCGCCCGCACGTGGCACGCATCGTGCGACAATTCTTCACGGCCCACCAGGTGTCACTGCTGCCGTGGCCCGCCTGTTCTCTTGATATGGCGCCCATCGAACACGTCTGGTCGCTGATCGGCAACCGAGTGGCCCGGCAAGCACCAACCGCGGCTACGCCTGATGAACTGTGGCAACGTGTGGAAGCAGCCTGGACCGACATACCCCAAGCCCACACCCAAAGCCTCTTTCGTTCGATGCCGCGGCGTGTAGCGGCCGTTATTGCCAGCCATGAGGGCCACGCGAACTATTGATGTCTGCGTGTTCCGCAAGTCGCACAGGCCTGTAAGCTCAATCGTTTCATCTTTGTATCTGTTGTTATGTGTCCAGTAAATCTGGCTTTGCTATCTCGTGCTCTTCTTGGTGTTGCATTTTAGGTGGCCAGCAGTGTATACCATGAAGTTTAAGGATTAAATTTATTAGCTATGTGCATATAACCAGTTAGCAATTATCCTAAAATGTTTATTTAAAAACAGTCAACCTCACCGGTATACTGTACCTAGATTTAAGATCACTTTCTAAAGAATAAATAGCTAAATAGAATTTACTGCGTCACTCGGTCATTTCTCTAAAGTTAATGTGAAATTTCAAAAATCAGTGATATTTTCACCAATGTTCTTCATGCATTTTTTTTATTTATTTTAACTTCTTTGCGGCATGGGGAAGAGCATGGAAACCCTAGGCAAATTCATATGAAACACAACGCGATGCATTTGTCGACCCTGAGCTTGGAGACCCTTATTTACGGAACCCCACTGCATCGTTGACACCACTAGGCGAAAATTTGGGGGGTGAATTGATTATGCAGATTTTGACCTTATTAACCTTTTCCCACTACGGCGAATAAGACGTAGTAATGGTTCGCTGATACCCGACAAGGGAGCGATAATAGCGCACCAAGAAGGAGCCGTTGGATTGATAGTATAGCCCCACGAGTTTCTTTGACCATCCGTTTCTTCCAAAAATGCTTTGCACGGGATCAGAAAAAAATGGGTGGCACAGCATTGTACATCGTACGTTGCTCAAAAGAATTAGCAGAGTGCTTCCGCGTGGAGGTAGTATTGCGGGGGGAAATTTCGTCAGCGTGCTATCTATAGTTCTTGAAGAAACGTTTCCTTCGCAAAAATCCAGTAATTCATGGCATATGGCATTTGTTACCCAAGCCAGGAATGAATCGCGCTGCCGAGTTCCCACTCTCCATTCAGACCCACTTACCGAATAATTATCTTTAACAGCTAAAAAGTGTAAAAACCGTTGCGTGTGCTAAATAAAAAAAAACCCTTTAAAAAAAAAAAAAAAAAAAAAAAAAGGAAGGAAGAAAATTCGATCCCTTTCTGAGAGGCCGAGCCCGCAGTTCAGTAAGTATTATGCAGTCTGAGCCCGCACTCCAGTAAGAATTATGCAGTCCGAGCCCGCACTCCAGTAACTATTATGCAGTCCGAGCCGAGTTGGAGACCGGGGTAGACCAGTCTCTGTACTGATACGAACGTGAATGAGATTTTAGAGCATCTGCTGACAGATAATTTTTTTGTCTAGGCGGCTGTAGTGCATAATACAACTGAAAAAGAAATCATACATTGTGTGTCTATGGACGCGATTATAAACTGTATTAGAATTTCCTTTGTAGCATCATGCCATTCTAAAATAGTGCAGAAATTACTAAATTCAGTATTCCTTGTTCAAATCATGCATTTTCGCACCTGTGAATTCGGTAGCATCTCATATATTTAATTTAGTAAAATTATTTTATATTGTATACCAAAGGATAAATAATTCTTCAGAATGAACGATGCAGTAAAACAACAAATTAAATTTGTATGGCACATTATTTAGAAGTTTTCTCGCGTTGTATTTTATATTCCAAACATTTTCTTTAAAATTTCACAGGACTTTGACTTTTACTATCCTTTTTTTTTATTTTTGTCGTACTATCTACTTTACGATCCACTCCACATTTTCAGGTTTGTTGCCTTTTAACGTTTAAACTCAGCTCGTAATACGACAGGTTTAAGAATTTTTGCTCCATTTTGCATTCAGCGTGTCATACTTTCGAAGAGCCTTAAACATGTTAGTGGCATGTTTCTAAAGGAAAACACTTGATCGGAACTTTTAAGAGTACTAAGCTGGTTAAAAAAAGGGTAATCCTTCCGGAGTCAAAGCAGAATAGAAGACCGTTCACATTTAAAAAATGCCGAAAGATAACTTCTGCTTTTCACACGATAATTTCCTCAATTTTTAACTCTAAAAACTATTTAAAAAAACTCACAAAATTTGAGAGCACATAGATCGTGAAAGAAAAAAAATGCAAACAATGATTTTTTTTTCTTGCAGGTTTAAAGACTACACGACTCAATGAGCTATAAGCAGTCGCCCGTCACTAATATAGGGTCACTGACTCCAAGGAAGGGAGAGAGCCAGTGCCGTAAGACAAACACAACATCCATGCCTCACCCGGATTCGAACCCGGACTCATCTCGGACGAATGGTCAGAAGCCAGCGCTTAGACCACTGTCCCATCGGGGAGGCGCAAATAATACTGAGAAACAATCTTTCCAGTCTACAATATTACTAATAAAGAAAAAGAGAGTGAATGCACGTCATTTTTCAAAAACCAATAAACGCACAAACCTCAAATTTGTGCATCAACGCAAACCTTGGAACTTTGCACCGGGATGACACTATTATTATTATTATTATTGACGAGGGAGCCGTGGGAATTACACTGTCGTGGTTCTACACTTCTGCAAATTTTAGGGAAGCTTTTGCACAAATGCTTGTGTGTTATGACTACACCGTTTAAGCTACCACTGTTGCATCGTAATTTCTGATTCTGCTTCTACATATTCATCTGGCGTTAAGGTTTTGACTACCCAAAAGGTTTTGATTGTCTCCGCAAAAACATGCGAAAGCACACGAAGTACAACTCTTGTTTCGCTGGCTAGGCATTGTTCACACAAATAAGTCAACAGATGCTGCAGGATGCGTACACAAAGTATTTAAGGCGAATATAAATTCCCGAATTCTTTGTAAACAGCACAGGTACCTCCTCAGAACTCAATTTGAAGGTGAGTGAACGCACACTACCGTTCTAGAATGTATCAGGTTGTAAAGAAAGATTTCGGAAAAAATCGTGTGTGGCGTTTGTAATGCAAGATACTGCGGGTCTCCGGTGACGTAACATCCCAGAGTGCTGTGCGCGAAAGAATAGATTCTAAGGACAGAACGTACTCTGTTGTGGTGAGAATTAGTAGCACGTGGTGACGATACGATGGCGATATCGATAGAAGGTGAGCGTTCAATATTTGCTCTATGAATATTTGAATGGCGTGAAAGTTACGGAAGCACTTGGAAAACGGCGAAACGCGTGTGGTGACGATATTATCTGTCAAAGTGCTTGGTATGAGTGGTACAGAAAATTCGACACTGATGTACGAGATCTATCTGATGCGTCCAGAAGTGGCATACCGATTAAGATTGAAGATGATACACTGCAACACGTGCTATCGACCAAGCCTGCTGCAACACTACAGAAACTGGCAGAGGAACTGAAGATCTCCCGTATGACCATCAACACCCCGACTTCGGAAGTTGCAATATCCGTGTAAACAGTGCAAATGTGTACCCCATGCTTTGTCGAACCAGAATCGGGCGCAACGCTACTCCAAAAACGGGAGGGTTTTTAGCATCGGCTGAAGGAGGGGAGGGGCGGGGGGGTCACGGTTGACGAAAAATGGGTCACATACGTGAATGTTACGAGACAATGAGCATGGACCATGCACGCACAACTCCCGCAGAAGGTCGCTATGGCACCCTTTCATGGACGGAAGGTGATGCTGAGTTGCTGGTGGGAATGTAGTGCTATGATTCACTATGAACTCTTACCACAGCGGATGCTTACATCCAACAGTTGGACCGTCTCCAAGCTGCAATGCAAGAAAAGTGTCCAGAGTTGATTAACTAATCGCCATTGAGTTGTTTTTCACGAGGATAACGTTCGTCCACACGTAGCTTTACGGACCCAGCAAATATTGCTCGAGCTGGAATGGGAAATATTGTCGTACCTCCCTTATTTCCAGGACCTAGTAGCCCCGTCCAACTTTCATCTCTTCCGGCTTTTGTCGAATTTTCTCGCTGAGAAAAACCATGCTAATGACGATGATGTGAAACGTTTTCAATTCCCGCTTGCCAAACCTCTTTCGAAATGGAATATTTCAAATCGTAGATCGGTGGAAGAAGGTCATCTGTTCCAATGGGAACTACCTGGACTATTACGTTGAGTTTTGTACGATTTTTTAAGCTTGAAATACAATGATTCTCTATTATCCGGATGCTTTCTTTACAACCTGATAGATCCTTCCGCCCTTCTGCAACACACCACCACGATGGCAAGAAGTTCACATCCCACAGCACTGAATCTACAAAGATGGATAGATCTACTGTGTACATCCCTCGAGGTTCCATAATCCTATTAGACTTTTCATTTCGTTTTAAGCGGCAATCATTTCTATATGCCAGAGTTCATCATCACAGCGTCAGTCACTAACTGCTGTTTGGCCCAAATAGCCAATAGTGGTCAATACCTGTTTGGTTCAACAAACGAAAGCTTTATCAAGCTTAATTTCAAAAGAAAAGAGAAAAGCAAAACGAAAAAGGTGGTTTCCATAACGGGATGGGGAGTGGAACTTACTTTTTAAAAGCAAGATAACAAGATTATAAATATACGACAATGTTGATGTGTGCATTCTTTCAATCTATCAGTTTTTATATGGTACGTCAAGGGAATGACGAAACCAATGTTCTAGGCTTTAATTCTTCTGAAAAGTGGTTGTAAAGCGTAATCCCTTGATAAGCCAAGAGTTAGTTTCTTTGCAGAGGATTTTCCTGCTATTAAATTTGCTTTTTTCTTGATCTTGCTCCTTTTATTATTTTTTTTTTTAATTCATGTTTTGGTCTCTGTTGTTCTTGCCTTTTACCTTACCCGATATCTTAACAACCATTCTAATTCTCTATTTATTTTTGTTGTTAGATTTTTTTATATTCAAGCTCCCTCTTACAGGCATATTACTCTCTTTTCCCTATAAATAAAAACAAAATTCCGGACTGGTTTTAGCTGCCTAGAAAGAATACTTTCATTCTACGCCTAGGCTGCGATACTGTAATCATTTTTGGTCCCATTAGGTCTGTTCTTTGGCTTTGCTAGAAAATACTTTGCTCCTTTATGGCAGTTTAAATTATCTACCCACATAAATATACAATGAAGTAACACATTGCAATGGAGCCTCGGTGATACGGCCTCAAAAAAAAGTATAAATGAAATTTCAAAAAGTTAAATGCTATTGTAAAATTTTAAATGCCTCCAAAAACAAAAATGAGGGATGGCGGCTCTGAAAAACCTGTAATTTTGGATAATGCTAATTTTAATGTATTGTGTAGGAAACAAAGTAGTGTCCGATGATGAGGTACTGGATGTCGAAGCTGCAGCCACGGCGCACATTGGCCACTGAGATTGCGCAGCACACCGGCATACATCAATAGGTAGGTGGCTTTAGTCAGTGGCAGTTAGCCGTCAAACGATGAACACTGTAAGCGCCAGGAAACATGGAAGTGCACAAGGAGCACATCCTCCATTGAATGCTGTACGAATTTCGTCGCTGTAGCACACCCGTAAGCGCTGTAAGGAACATTATCACTGTGCACCCCAATGCCATATCACATCGTCAGGGCTGTCATTGGTTTGAACGGTTTCGAGAGGGAAATTTTAACCTGTCCGGCAGTCCCAAAGCCGGAAGATCAGCAACAGTGGATACGGACATGTTGAGGACCTCAGCTGAGACCGAACCACGTGTACCACGTAGGAGTTGCCCAAACAGCTAGGGACTACCCACACGAGCATTATCGCGCAAGTTGCGAACGTGCACAAGAGAAGAGTTTGGGTACCCCATCAACACACAGTTGAGCTGAAAGCAAGTCGCCTGAGCGCATGCGTTTCACTGCCTGCACGTAACCATGTTGGACCGCAAGCAGGTGACAAGAAATGGGTCCTGTCCTGTATGACAATGTCAGCGCCCGGTGGTTGAATCCACAACAGAAGCCCATGCCAACCGTCAAAATCGGCTTACACCTTTGATCCTGCTGTCTGTTTGGTGGAATATGCGCCGTGTCATGTTTTTTGAGCTGCTGCCGGACACCACCTCTATCACCGCGGATGTGTACTGCCGTCAGCTCGACGATCTATGCACATCGCTCACGCAGGGCCCGACTTAGGTCAGTCGAGGCCCTGTGCACATCTTTATATCTGGGGACCCCTCGATTAAAATTTTCAGTCAATAGTTGAAAAAAATATTTGCTAGCAAATAATTTTTTTTTGCAAGCAGTTTTTCTAGTAGTGAAAACATTAAAACACATCCCACATGCTGAATAAATTGTAAAGCCAATGTGGCTTGTAATAAGACAAGCATTCACACCACTTGTACTTCCCCGCACCTGCAGAGCTTACAACTGTATAACATTAATCGCTCTGGAATTCTATTTTTGTTTTATAGTATCATTTACGAAACAAATAACTATCCTACCAGTGATATAATTTAAAACCTCTAGTTTACCATAAATTTAATGGAAAGGATGAACCGATAGTAGTTTAAGCTGTAAGAAGTAATCCCTCAGTGTTACAACTGATGGCACACATTGTAAGATAAACTATTGCAGTCCATGTAAATTATCACAACAGCCTTTTAATAAAGTAGTGTAAATAGAATTTTTCGTTTTTTTACTTATGTAATAAATCCTACATTATTATGAATATTGATTCACAAAAATTGTTCTCACAAAACTAATAATATTTTTTAGCAAATTCTACGTGTTTTGCTGAAATGCTTTTCATGTATAACATACAGTCTTGCTCCGAATATAGACTACACCCGAGATATGAGATCTCAAGAAAAAACGAACCGTACCTACATGTTATTATAGGAGCGTGATTATAAGTCACACCCCGTTTTTAAACAAACTATTAGAAATGTATGAAAAAAAATTAAGATAATACCTGATTTTTAACTGTTGAATTGGCAGCAGGACATTAAAACTGTTGAATTGGTAGCAGGGTCTGTGAATAAATATTTCGTGCCTAAATAAAAAAGCAATATTATTAACTTGATTTGATGTTTAAACGTTGTGAATATGACACTGGTAGAATAAAACCTGTTAAAAAGGCCCTATGCCTGTGGCCTATAATGACTATTTAGTGCCTAAGTAAAAGAGCAATGCTATTGACTTGATTTGATCGGTAAGCGTTATGAATATAAAGTCGGCGAATTAAAAGCTGTTAAAAAGGCCGAGGTGTAGGGCCTATTAATTAATTAGGTAAAAGAAAAATACTACAAATACTGTATGACATGTTATGTAAACATTTAGTGCCTAAGTAAAAGTGCAGCGTTATTAAAAAAAATTCCCACCTTATTGGTCTTTCCTGAACAAAACAATTTTTGATCGGCTTGCATAGAACGTTTTCTCGAAATTTGTTTGGAGTTCCCAATTCAATTCTCATTATAGGCCAAGAAACGGCAATCTTTACACCCCCACCCCTCACCCCACCCTCGAACTTCTGTGGCCAGTTGCCCTAAGTATGTACCGACATGAAAATTCAGACAAACAAAAGAGCTCCTTCCCATCGTTAGGCACCTTGGGAAACTGGCACACATAATTCGGAAACTTGGAAAACTGCCACACATTCAAAGTGTTCCTCGGAGGAATAGCAATTTGTGCACGGCCCCTTAATGAAAATCGTGGGGCAGTTTTCCTGTGTGGCGGTTTTCCGATGTGTGGCAGTTTTCTAAGTTGCTGAAAAATGTGTGGCAGTTTTCCCGTGTGGCAGTCTTCCTCCAACCACTAAATTCAACTTTCCAAGGCAAATGAGGAAATCTGTGTTCTCAATGAATTTTTTTGTCAGCATTCGAAACTGAAGGAACTCATCAGCAAAGTCTTCTTCAAGTTCATTTGAATACCGCTTTGGCAGCAACAATTCAGCTGCTTTCCAGCACATCACTTAGGTCATTCTTGTAGAATATTCAAATCTAGAGTCCAATTCCTCCTATGACTTCTTTCTGGTTTGCAGCTGTGAAACAAGATTATCACATATTACGTAAAACGTTTGAGTGATGAAGAAATCTCGATTTTAAAAAAAAACTACAGTTGATGAATCATCTAGAAGTCGGCTCTTTGGTATTTTCTTCCTTCTTGGAGATTCGTAATCCATTTCCGACCTCAGGTTGGATTCTTTTTTGAATAGTTCAAAGCTTTTTCTCACAGAATTCAGGATGAAGTCAATAATTGACTCATAACTATAATGGAAGAACTAATGACAAATTGCCCATAGAAGATTACACAGAACTGCTCACTTTGTTGATTCGTTTCAATGTTGTCCCAGATAATTAACACAGAAGTCTCTTTTTTCATTAATTTGGCATGAAGGGACAAACAATATATTTGATTTTTGGAGGTAATTTGGAGCCCCCTCCCAAATTCTGAGGCCCTGTGCACGTGCAGAAATCAGGCCCTGCGCTCACGTCGAAACGAGCACCACTGCTGAATCTCAAAGGCGTCCTCCCAGCAGGATGGAGCTACACCTCACACAGCACAGGTGACCTGTCAACAAATCAGGGAGCTGGGCTGGTAGCTGCTGCCGCACCCAGCCTATTCCACAGACATTGACCCAAGCGACTGCAACATTTTCCGGTTGTTGCGCATTTCCTGGAAGGACATCGGTTCACAAACCGGGACGATGTCGAATGCGCACTTCTTTGTGTTCAAGCCGCCGCAAATCTACAGGGATAGTATCCAACAGCTGCCGAGACGATGGTAGCAGGTCGTGGCAAAAGTCTTAAATGATTTACGTGAAAATTTTGTATTTATAGGAAAAACATTTCGCATCGGAAATCCAACAACGAAGGAATTTTTCGAATTTGACTTTTAGAAGTAGAGATATTGACAAAAATCAGATATACATCTACGCCCCCTGGCGTACAAACCATGCACTATTTTAAGAAGAAAATGTTCCTAAACGGTTTGTCGACATGAGTAGTATCGGTCTACAAACGACGTTTTTCTTAATCGAGAATTTAGGAGCTCATATTTTGCTGCAAATACATCAGAAGCGGAAATTAAGATTTACGCCCCCTGGAGGCCAAACTATTTTTTTACAAAAATTAGAAATTATGTGCAAACGATTTCCCATCAGGAGCTGTATCCGGTGCAGAAAGAATTTTTCAAATCGGAGATTTAGAAGCAGAGATATAGGGGAAACGAAATTTACCTTTACGCCCCCTAGCGGAAAGTATATGAATTACTGGAAAGTTTTGAAATTATATGAAAAACATGTCACACGGAAAACACAATTAAACAAAGAAGAAATTTTTCAAATTGGACTCCTAGAAACAGAGACATGGACAAAAATAAGATATACGTGTACGCCTCCTGGTGGAAAAATTATGCACTATTTTAAGCAGGAGGTATTCTCAAAATGTTTTCCGAGGTGAGCGGTATCGGTTCACAGAAGAATTTTTTCAATTGAGTTTCCAGCTCAGATTTTGTAGGAAATACATCAGAAGCAAAAATAAATACTTACACCCCTGGTGGCCAAATCATTATTTACCGAAAATGAGAGTTTATATCCAAAACATTTCCCCTCACAATCTGTATCCAACGCAGAAAGAATTTTTCAAAGTGGGCTTTCAGAAGCGGAGATATTGGGAAAATCGCGATTTACTTTTACGCCCCCTAGCGGAAAATTTATGCATTATTTGAAAAAGGGACTTTACTAAATTAGTCTTCGATGTAAATGTCATCGAAAGGAAAAATAATTTTTTCGATTGAATATTTAGAAGCAAATATATGAAATAAAATGCATCTTAAATTCGATACGATCTCCATTTGCGCCCTCTAGCGGCGAAGTTGTGCATCGGAAAAAAACAGAACGAATGGATCAACATTATCACATTTTAAGTTTCCCAATACAAAAAGAATTTTACAAATCGAACTAATAATTGCAGAAATATGGTCTCCTTGGCCGGACAGACAAAGTGATAACATAAGCACGACGCAAAAAATGCTAATAACGCAGTTTCAGTCTTCCTAACAGACAAGAAAACCAACAGCCCCCCCTCCTCCCGCGTCTTGCAGGGGGTGGGGAGGAAATCTGTAAGACATATGTTATGTCAGTAGAAAAATTCTCAACTACAAAACATCGCGCAGGGACAAAAAGGCACGAATGGATATAATTCCAGGACATAACAGAATTTTAGGACAATTCCAGTAACTTTTCCAGGAGAGAAGGGAATTCCAGGATTTTTCCAGGATTTTCACAGGACGCGTACGAACCATGCTTTCAGGATGCCCCTTGTATCTGTGAAAATCTCGCAGTACTGAGATTCTCTCGAAATATCTTTACTCCTTCCTACCCGCAGGTTAGGAACCAATAATGATCTAAGGCTATAAGGAGTCACCCGTCGCAAATTTGGAACCACTGGTTCTAGGCAAGGGGCAGAATCAGTGCCCCGAGGAAAACATGCCATCAGTATCTCATTTCGGGGCATGAATTTCGGCGTACGATTAGTCAGACACCCGTGCCTCTGACCACTCGAATACCGGAATGGCATTTCGCCGTTAAAAACACCCAAATGACGACGGAAAAAGCTAAAAGTAAGGGGGGCCGAATCAGTGCCCCGAGAACAACATGCCATCAGTATCTCATTTGGGGCATGAATTCCGGCGGACGATTAGTCAGACACCCGTGCCTCTGACCACTCGACTACCGGGATAGCATTTCCCCGTTAAAAACACACTGAAATAATTAGCAGATATCATACATGTGACTGACGGAGAAAACAAAAGCTGAGCCTTTTAACCGGGTGAAAAATCAGAACGTGCTAGAAAACAGTGTAAATATGACGCAGTGCGTGCAAGACAAAATTGATCACTGAAACTTATTTCTGCAAAAACTGGAGCACATCACTCTATTCAAAATATAAAATTACTGACATTTATAACAACAAAGCAGGAGAGTGGGAACATAGCAGAGGGGAAAATTACGACTGGGGACGAAATCTTCTCTCTGTCCGACTTCGGAAATTTTCCCTCCATTTTCCAGTTGAAATATAAATATTCATTGAATAAATTCATATGTAACACTATTGGGTGGAAAAAACATCGCGAGAAAAAAATTACTGCACTGCTGGACAATTGCTAAGGACGGATCATAAACGGCTATATAGCACATAAAAAAGTAAGTGTGGTTGGATGCCAAGTGAAATAAAATAATGTCAGAATGCTAGGACATTACAAGAAAGACAATTTATTGTGCTCTGAAATCCAGAAGGCTTTGGAACGTGTTCAAGGGTCAAACAGGCCATTTTGTGCAGAATACGTAAACGTGAAAAAAATGCAATTACCGTCCGCAGGCGTTCCGGCGTAAGATGTCAATACGGGATATGGCCACCATGGAGGGCGATGCAAGATTCCACGCGTCGTGTCATGCTTTGCACAACATTATCAAGCAGCTGTTGGGGTAATTTATCCCATTCCTCTGTCAGTGCACGGATGAGGGTGTCCTTGTTTATTGGAGGGCATTGGCGACCAGCAAGACATCCCACACATTTTCAATGGGATTCAGATCTGGAGAACGTGCTGGCCATACGAGGGGTTGAATATCCTCGCTTTCAAGACACTCCTGGACAGCGACTGTTCGATGTCATGTTGCGTTGTCGTCCATGAAAATGAATCTATCACCGACAGCACCACGGAACATGCAAACATGAGGTAGCAGAACATCATTAATGTATCGTTGGCCAGTCATAGTCCCAGTTGGAAGCACATAGAGGGACGTACGGCCATTGATCATGATGCCAGCCCATACCATGACACTACATGTCGGATATCGGTCCCTTTCCTGTATGTTTGCTGGACAATATGCAGTACCACTATCACGCCAGATCAGTTGTCGTCGACAATCAGACGATAGACTGTATCTACTCTCATCTGAGAAGAGGACAGCAGACCAGTCGTTATCAGTCCAATTGCGATGTTGATGGCACCATTGCAAACGGGCGGTACGGTGACGTCTGGACAACGGGATGCACACAACAGGATGGCGGGCGTATAGTCCTCCTTCATGCAAACGTCTGGCGACAGTTTTTCGGGAGATCCGCTTGCCAGTAGCAGCCATAAACTGATTCGCTACCTCACTAGCTGTGCTGCGCCGGTGTCTTTTTGTTGATAGCACTATGTACCGATCTTCTGCATGTGCCGTACTGCGAACACGACCTCCATCGTGACGTTTGCTACACTCTCCATTTGTTTGAAATGCTTTCCAAAGCCTTGAAACAACACTGTGGCTGACGTTGAACTCCCTGGCAACATCTGTTATTTTTCGCCCTTCTTCAATCTTGCCAATAATACGGCCACGCGTAAAATCATCTAGGTGATGTCGGGAAGACATACTGAAAATTGCAAGTTCGTCAATTGATTCTTTCCCTTTCAACTTTGCGTTTGAACAACAACGGTCAATACGCGTCAAATCCTTTATATCTCTCTCTTATCAGCGCTATGACGTCACGAACAAGTTCGGCAATCCAAAATTTGCATACGCACAACACGTCTTACTGTATCTCGCACTTATGCTAATTTCCACATTTTCCTGCCTTCCATTTTATGGTTGCTATCGTTGCTATTGTCATCCGTCCTTAGCAATTGTCCAGCAGTGTATTACGGGAGAAGTCTTCACGCCGTCTAACTTCCTTTTCCGAAAGTCGGAATCCTGTCGTCAGATGGAAAACGATCCCACCCCTCTACCACCTCCAACTCCATCCCAAAATTTGTGTTAAATTATGCATCGATCTCGAGAAACACCCAAGTGACGATGAAAAAAGCTGAATTCTTTGAATCCGGGGAAGAATCTCGTGCCTGAAGATTAAAAGAGAAATTTTCGCGCCGTCTAACTTCTGCTTTTGAAAATTGTTTTGCAATTTTCAAAGTGAACTACTAACATTTATGGAATAAAATTACATTTAACAACTACCAGGAGTGATTGTGAGGTCAAACAAAAAAACCCGGAAGCTTTGAGCTATAATAAATATATAATGTGCATTATTATACATTATAAGCACACCGGACAAAAAATTACGGAATGCTCATTTTATTGGTTAATATGGGGTTACATCACCACGAGCTCGAAGCACAGCCTTGATTTTCTTTGGCATGCTGTCAATATGGGACCGGATGACAACGTCCAGTTTGCCCCACGCCGTGAACAACTGGTCCCGCAGAGCAGTCAAATTGGGAGGGTGTTGTTGTCTCTTCTTAACGGCCCGTTCGAGCATGTCCCAAATCTTCTGTATAACATTGAGATCAGGCGAATTGGCGGGTCAGATGAGATGTGGAACGTCGACCTCATGTTCTGCAAACCAATCCTGCACAATGGCAGCTCGGTGGACAGTGCAGTTGTCGTCTTATTAAAGTGGATCTGGAATGGCGGCATGTTGGAGGAACTGGACGTATGGCAACACCTCGTTATCCAACAGTTTCACGTAGTCCACCGCTTTCATGCCATTAGACAAGTGAACTAAGGGACCCACCCCAGCACTGGATATACACCCCCAAAACATGACACTTCCAGCCCCCTTCTGTACTGCCCTTTGCACACACTCTGCGTTGAAAGCTTCTCCGGCCTTCCGCGTGACCCTGGATCGACCATAATTGAAATACAGGCAGTACCTGGATTCGTCCGACCAGATGATGCGTCGCCACTGTTCTGTGGTCTAGTGTTGGTGTTCCCGTCGCCCATTCCAGCCGCTTTTTCTTGTGTATGGCAGACAGCTTGGGACGTACCCTAGCTACAAGACTGAATATTCCTAAACCATGCAGTTCTCGCCGAAGCGTTCGTTCGGAAACAGGCTGACTGGGTCCCGCATTGTACTCTTGCAGCAATTCCTGCTGGGTTTGGAACCGTTTTGCGGTTGATAATCGCCCTAGACGTCGACGATCACGGTTGCCCATGATGGTTTTTCTACCGCAGCTCTTCCGACGGGAATTGTCTCTGGCAGACTCCTTCCACGCTAAATGAACACTACTGACTGTGGACTTGGACATGCCAACGAACTCCGCCACCTCCATCAGCGAATGACCATGTTCACGACCAAAGACAATAGCTCCCTTTTGCCACTCTGTTACGTCACCTTTTTTACCCATGGCACTACCTGTAAGTAACAATGAAACTGAGTAGGCATGCACGTCTTACAAGGCTGAAAAAGTAAAAAGTAACATACAATACTTTCCATTCCATTATATATACACATTTTTCTCTGCCTGACCAGTTTCCAACTGTTCCTCCGGATGACAGCATTCCGTAATTTTTTGTCCGGCGTGCTTATATTATTATACTATATATATTTATTAGAGATCAAAGTTTCCGGGTCTTTTTGTTCTCTGAGCCAATATAAATACATGATGTATAATATTTATATATTACGCACGTATTAACTAGCTACACAGCAGATAGGCACAAGTGCTTGTGCAGTTTAACCTCGCATTTTTTCCTGTACCAAATTTTCTTTCAATGTGCTAGAAGTCCTTCAGACACTGCATGTTTTGAAGACAAATTTCGCACTTCATGCTATATATTATTTGGGCATTCTATGGAGATCAGTTCAGTTCTGGAAGCCTACAGTGGTTTCCATTCAATTTCTAAATGTAACGCATTGGATTTAACTGCATCTAATATAACCAAATAATTTGATACAGATGCACCTTCAAAAACTATGAAAAAAGCCTTCCTTCGAGGAGGGAGGAGAGAGAGAGAGAGAGAGAGAGAGAGAGAGAGAGAGAGAGAGAGAGACAGAGAGAGAGAGAGAGAGAGAGACAGAGAGAGGGAGAGAGAGAGAGAGAGAGACAGAGAGAGGGAGAGAGAGAGAGCTTCTAAAACTTAAAAACCCGGATTTTCGGACAACACCCCAGATTTCTAGACTACACCAGGATTATAGACCGGTCTGAACCACTGAGCAAAAGGAACATCGCGAGAAAAATAAATTACGATTACCGGAAAAATCTTCACTCCGTTTTGAAAAACGAAATACCGGTCCCTGACAAAAAAAAAAACTCCCCAACTAACTAATCTTCCGAAAATTTATCTTCAGTTTTGTATCAGTCTCGAGAGTGACTCCAACGATGACAAAAATAAAAAAAAAAAAAATCCGCGAATCCGCGGAAAAATCTGATGCATGAGATGGTGTTCGTTCAGTTATTTATAAACTGGTAGATTTTGATAAAGTGTGTGAACCTGAAAGTTTCATGAGCTTCTATTTTTTCCCTACGGCTTCTCTGATATATGCAAGCAAGAGCAGAGATCTCGCACGATGAAATGGTGAAACCCCAGGATAAAGAAACATTTTACTTTCTACAGGTAGCTGTTTTATGAAACCGGCGAAAAACATAAAAAGAAGCGATTCGAAAGATCCATTTATAAACCATTTTGCTCGAGATCTTACCTGTTTATCTCAAGTGATTTTCTGCACGCAAGATCCTCCCTAATAACCACAGAACGTAACCTTTTTTGTAGAGCAACCCACCGTTTCTATTCAACAGAGAATAGCCGTATGCCATCTGCTCCTCCACTGAAAAACGCAATCCATTACACGCTGCATGTTTCTTTTTTTTTTTTTTTTCCTTCATTGCATTCTTGCAGCACTCCAGTTAATAAATCGTCAAGGTCATTAAAATTTTGATTAGTTCGCGCAAAAAATCGTACAACTTCATGTCAACCAAATCTTGATGTTTCTATGTACGATAAGGCCTACTTCACGTAAATTAAGAGACACTTGATGAGCAATCGTAATTTACGTTAAGAATATAACAAAAGGCCGCTAATACGCTTATGTTTAATTCTTTGGACAGCTCTCTATAATGTATTTAATGCAAAAATTCACGTGGAAAGGGGGTATGAAAAACCACCTAAATTCAATCTTCCTGCTGTCTTTTTTTACGCTTTCCAACCGTAGGTTGAAGAAGCGTATATGGTCCAACTGCGTCCGTCTGTCTGTCCGTCCGCACGATAACTCACGTAAAAATGGTTCGATTTCAATGAAATTTTGGTATGTGGTAGGGGACCATCTGGGGACGAACCTTATTGAAAATGGGCGAAATGGAGTCAAAGGTCAGGACATAGGAGCGGGATCCATTCCATCGCTCTTATGCGTTAAATTACGTAAAAATGCTTCGATTGCGACAAAACTTTATCATGTTGTTCTGGTGGTATACTGAACTGGTTCTGTTGAATACCATCGAAGCCGCCCCGGTGGCGCAGTGTTCTAAGCGATGGCCTTTGATCATTCGTCCGAACGGGGTCCGGGTTCGAATCCCGGTGAGGATGGATGTTGTGTTTGTCTTACGGCACTGGCTCTCTCCCTTCCCTGGAACCAGTGACCCTAAATTAGGGACGGGCGACTGCTTATAGCCCATTGAGTTGCTCACGGTGGTCGTTAAACCTTCAATCCAAAAAAAAAAAAAAAAAAAAAAAAAAAAACCCATCGAAATGGCGTCAAAGATCAGGGCACAGGAGCGAGATTTATTCCACAGCTATTATCCTCATAACTTGTCTAAAAATGCTTCTATTGCGACAAAATTTTATGTTGTTCCGGAGGTATACTGAACAAATTCTGTTTCATATAATCGAAATTGGGTTACAGGTCAGGGCACAGGAACGAGATTTATTCCACAGCCATTATTCTCATAACTTGAGTAATGATTTCTGGCATGTTGGAAAGCGTATCATAATCAATGCATTGCATGATTTTACTAACTCGTTAATTTCCTTTTCTCTCATTCCCTCAGCAACTGTTTTTAATACTTGTACAAACAATAACCTTCACGGACAACGTAAAAGCGACTTCAGCTGGTGATGCCCTCCATAAGACATGGGTATTTTTTAAATGCGAATAATTGCCATATAGACATGCAATTATATGATACTTTAATGCCTACTTACAGTTTCGCATGGAAACCTGGTTTGGTTTCTTCAAAACAACGCGGGAAAACAGCAAATTTCGCGACAAAGCTGAACAAGGTTTCACGAACCTATTGTAGGCACTAAAGTGCTTCGTAATTTCATTTATGTACGTTGATTAGTTTTATAATAAAAATATTGCTGTGTTCGAGGGGGGGGGGATGCACTTTGTGTTCTATTGTGTCGCTAATCTGCATGGTTTCTGAGTTGTAAGCGGGTCAAAAATTTTGGATGGACGCAGACGTCACATAATTGGACCCGACGCAGACAAATCTGCTTTGAACTATAATATATATAGGGCGTTCAAAAAATATCTCCGCAGTGGGTTTCTTAGGTTATATGGAAATCAAATAAATGTATTATAGGAACGTATAATTCACTCAATTACTTAGCGGAAGTATTGAAACTGTCGTCCTTCATTTTCAAAACATAACCTAACTGTTTTACACATGTTTTAAAACATCTGCGAGAGTCAAAAAGTCCCTCCACAGTAATGTTAAGTCTGTTCACCTAATTTTGAGGGCGCTACAGTCAAAATTTTTGAATTAAGCAACTTCTTGTATTCTTAATTTGTTTTTGCTGTTTTCTTGTTAACATATCAATCTCTAGAACATGTTTCAGAGCAACACCAATTCACAATTTAATATGAGTTGAAAGTTTCCAAAATGTGGATGTTGTTTTCATCGTTGCCCCTCAGAAGAAAGGGCCACTTTTTTTTTCTGAGGACAATCTTCCTTCATATTGTATACCAAATCATTTTTCACTCCGTCGGCACTAGTATCGAGCACAAAATTCCACAGCGCGCATTTTTTTTTTTTTTTTGCTTTTCAAAAATAAAACCAGGTCGAAATCTGGTCAGGAACATCTTCACCAGACCCGTTAGACCGGCTAGAAATTGTCGACCCGTTGACCCGTGACCCGTTTCCATCTCTGCATGGTTTCAAAGAGATAGGTTGCCGATTCTATAAAAGCTCGTCGCGTAGGGAATCGTGCCTTGTGTGGTACACGTCTTTCGAAACGCACACTGAATGCTGATTGGATTGCAAAAAATAGTCACCAAGTATGAATTAAATCTTGGTTCAGTTGCACCATTTCTGGAAGCAAGGATTTAAAGCCGCAGAAATAGTCCAAACAGCAAGCGAAGTCGCAGAAGTTTCGGACCCTCGAACAACTCAAATCTGGTTCAAGAAGTATTCAGCTGTCGACATGAATTTAAGATAGTAAAAAAGGTTATAGGAGGTCCTTAATGGTAGATTAGGACGCCAAATCCTACAGCCAGCACCAGCAACGTTGGTGCAGTATTGTAAATTTATCGTCGTTCTTTTTCAGGTAAGGTAGCGCAGCTACCACGACTTGGAAATAACGAAAAAATTGAGCGTCCTCTTTCTTCAGCGAAAGTCTTGTAAGAGGATTTGGGGACGCGGTTCAACTTTCGCAACCCAAACAAACCCTCTATGATCAAAAATATCAGGACACCACTTTTGAGTAGCGTATTTGCCCATAAATGATATAGCCACGGCCCACACAGGCCAAAAATGCGCACATGGGTTGGCAAACATCATAAACAAGCATGGAAAGTTGAATGGGCAATATGGCAGAGCTCAGTGACTTTTAACGTAACACGTTCATAGGATGCCATATTTTTTTTTTTTTTTTGTTGTAGGTTTAATTACCACCGTGAGCAAATCAATGGGCTATAAGCAGTCGCCCATCCCTAATTAAGGGCCACTGGCTCCAGGGAAGGCAGAGAGCCAGTGCCGTAAGACGAACACAACATCCATGCCTCAGCGGGATTCGAACCCGCACCCTTCTCGGACAAATGGTTATAAGCAGCACTTAACCCACTGCAACACCGGGGCGGCAATGCCATATTAGTAACAAGTAAGTTAGGGAAATTTCTGCGGTGCTGCATCTGCCCCGACCAGCTATTAAATGACGTTACTGTGAATTGGAAACACCCAGGAGCAACAAAAGCGCAATGGTGAGCTGGTAGGCCACATGAAATGACATAGGAGAACCGCCAAGTGATGACGCGTGTGGTGAGACACAATCGCCTGCCATTGGTTGCAACACTCACCAACGAGTTCCGACAATCCTCTTGAAGAAACGCCAGAACTATAACGGTACGTCAAGAGCTGAAGACACTGTGCTTCATTGGTCGAGCAGCATCACACTAGTATAACATGAGGAAAAATCAACGACAAGAGTCGGTTGGAGTGAATAAAACTCGATGCCAGTGGAATATGGACCAATGGAAACGTGTTCTCTGGAGTGAAGAATCACGCTTGATTATCTGGAAGTCCAACGGAGAAGTTTGGTCTGGAGCTCTTTTCAATGTTTCGGTTGGCCGCTTTAGTTCCAGGGTCCGGAAATCTCAACACTAAGGCTTATAATGACGTACTCGACAATTCTGTGCTCCAGACATTATGGCAATAGTCTCCTTTACCAACAGACCAAAGCCTCCGTCCACAAAACGAGGTCCGTACAGGAATGGTTTGATGAGATGGGTGCCGAAGAACTTGAGTGGCCTGCACAAAGCCACGATCTTAACACCATGGACTACTTTTGTGATGAACTAAAACGTCGATTGAGAGCCAGGTCGAACCACTCCACATCAGTGAGCAACCTATTAATGCTCTTGTTGCAGAATTGAAGGCAATCTCCGATGCAACGTACTAAATTCGAGTGGAAGGCCTTCCCAGTAGAGAGGAGGCTGTAATAGTAGCAAAGCGTGGGCCAACTCGATATTACTGGGTTGTCAGAAAAGTCATGGCGTGTTTTGGCACCCGATGGTGGTTGGGCGCTTTTGGAAGTACTAAAGGCATGCAGCTCTGTTATCGCTATGGCATTCGACAGGTGCCAGTTCTAGCTGCAGTCTAAAAGGAATAGTGAGCGATTTGGTTGATTTGCGGAGATTTGACATCAAGTTGAAGATGGAAGACCAAACTGTGCATTTTCGCCGTATTTTACTGTTTTACTTCCGTAAAGGGAAGAACGCGCGTCAAGCTTCTGAAAAGTTGCTTAAAGTGTACGGTGATAATGCTCTACAAGAACGACAGTGCCAGCGGTGGTTCGCGAAATTCCGTGCTGGTGATTTTGCCCTCAACGATGATCCTCTGTCTGGGAGGCCCACCGAGGTTGATGACGACCAAATCAAGGCATTGATCAAGTCAAACCCACGTTACACGACACGAGAGATTGCAGACACATTGCACATCCATCATTCAAGCGTTCACGACCACCTGAAGAAGCTGGGATACGTAAGCAAGCTCGATGTGTGGGTTCCTCATGAACTCAAAGAAGCTCAATTGACGGCGCGTAGAAACATCTGCGATATGCTCGTTAAACGTGAGGAAAACGATCCTTTCTTGAAGCGACTGATAACTGGTGACGAAAAGTGGATTGTGTACAACAATGTGCTACGCAAACGGTCTTGGTCCCGACGTGCCGCTTCTCCTCAAACGACATCCAAAGCAGACATTCATGAGCGGAAGGTTCTGGTCTCAGTGTGGTGGGATTTTAAAGGTGTCGTGTTTTTCGAGCTCCTAATACGGAACCAAACAATCAATTCGAATGTGTACTGTCGGCAATTGGACAGTTTGAACGAATCCATCATCCAGAAACGTCCAGAGCTCGTTTATCGTAAAGGTGTTGTGTTTCATCACGACAACGCCAGACCACACACAAGTTTGATCACCCGCCAAAAATTATTGGAGCTTGGGTGGGATGTGTTGCCACACCCAGCATACTCGCCTGACCTTGCGCGGTCAGACTTCCACTTGTTTCGCTCTCTTCGACAGTCCTTGCGTGGTATAACGTTCAATTCAGACGAGGCTGTAAATCAGCACCTTGTACAGTTTTTTTGCCACGAAAGACAGGTCCTTCTATGAACGAGGCATTCTGCAACTCACTGAAAGATAGCAAAAGGTTATCGAACAAAACAGGCATTATATCATTGATTGATCTTTGTTCTTTCTATCAATAAATGACCTTTGCAAAACATGGCTAAACTACGTCATTACTCTTCCGACAACCAAATAATTATTTTCCTACTATACGGAGTTAGTCGAAATTCAAGTGTCCAGATACTTTTGATTAGATGGTGTAGTTGTCGCTCTTTTTAGGAGTTGTATAGTCATGAAATCACGGCCCATCGCCTCCAGCAATGTGAATAGACGAAGTAATCGCTCTTTCCACGTTTTCTTTAATTAACACACAGCAACCGAAAAATTGTTATCCGGACACCGCTGGGATACACCCCAGATCTCTCGATAACTAGTAGAGTGCGTTCTTGCGCTACGGTGGTCAACAATCCACGGCGCTGTGTGTGTTTATCTGTCAGAATCAGACTTCACACATCCCTAGAGATGGGCTCAGCAACTGAAACGTCTCCACCTGGTGGGGCTTAACGGCACAAGCTATTAAATTATAGATAATAAATCCAAAGGCCGAGAGTGATAGTAAATATCTTTTAATGTTTGGGCATTGACTTGTCTACTCACATTGTCTCCAGGTATTTGGAAGATTTTCGCCTCCAGCTATGTCTGAGAACACAGTATTCAAACACTGCCAATATCTGATGGGGAAAATCTGGAGCAAATCGATACCTACACTTATTTACCTTGGGCAACAGATATAGAACGAGGGCCACATCGAATAATTAATAGGTGTATAAAACATGGCTGAAGTACATTCGGAAGAAGGAAGGGAGTGTCTAGCTAGAAGATTTGGACTAGAGTGCCCGATAGGAAAGTGACATGAAAGCGAAGTAGAAAGGGGGAGGAGGACGCCCTTATTTATTACCGGGGGCCAGTACCCGGGGTCCGACGGCTTAACGTGCCCATCCGACGCACGGCGAATATTTAGTGGATCGAACCTGAGGTCTTTTCCGTGGCAGTCACGAACGTTGCCCACTAGGCCACCCGCGGCCCATTTCGATGATATTACACAATTTGTTAAGTATACCTCTGGAGCTCTGGAACAACATACCAAAATTTTGTCGCAATAGAAGCATTTTTAGTCAAGTTATGAGGATAATTAATGACTGTGGAATAAATTTTGCTCCTGTGCCCTGATCGTTGACTCCATTTCGATGATATTTAACAGAACCAGTTCAGTATACCTGCAGAACAAAGTGATAAAGTTTTGTCGCAATCGAAGCATTTTTACATAAGTTATGACGCATAAGGGCGATGGAATGGATCGCGCTCCTATGTTCTGACTTTTGAACCCATTTCGCCCATTTTCGATAGGGTTCCTTCCCAGGTTGTCCATACCACATACTAAAATTTCATCGAAATCTAACCATTATTACGCGAGTTATCGTGCAGACAGACAGAGAAAGCTGGAGCATATACGGTAAAAAAAGGACGAGAATGGAAGACATCATTATCAAAGTTAAATCCCTGAAATGTCAATAGGTTACATATATTGCTAAAAGAACTGGCGACCGATGGGCAATTAAAATTTTAGACTAGATACCAAGGGACAGAAAATGACCCAGAAGACCACGTGGGGCATGGGCGAATGAAATTCCAAAGCATGCTGAAGTGACTTGGAGGAGAATGAAGGCAGACAGTGGTGAAAGAAACTTGGGTAGACTTTCAGCCAGGAGTGGACTGATAATGGATGATGATAACATAAATAAAGAAGCAAATAGCCACGCACGTTCATGGCCTCTTATTTATGTTATCGGCAAGGCTATGTATGTAACAAAAAAGAGAGCTAAATGTTCTTGTAGCACAAGTTACCCAACTTAAAAAACGATAACTTTTAAGATTGTGGCTCTCTTTCAAGTTACACAATGAAAACCTTTTTTCAAATCTGGCTATTATAGGCAGAAAAACGTTATAAAGTACAAACATGAGACTGACGAAGGGGGAAAGAAAATTGAACTTTTTAACTGGGTAAAGAACCAAAATGCGCGGCAAGAATGTGGGCTACTATCTGCTTGGCTTTTGTTGACTCAGCAGCTGCACAGTATCAATTGCTCATTTTTTTTTCTTTCTGCTGATATCTTTCGTCTCTTTTCTTTCTTTTATGCCCTCTGACGACAATTTCATGCGTCATGTTGAAAGAACTTTCAGCCTGAAGACAATGGGTGCATGAAATCAAAGCTTTAACTATTTTAGATAAATGGTGGAACTTTGAGAATGTGAATACTTTTGAACACCATGCATCAATTCTTACAAATTTTCCACCTTCGTCACTTACGTTTTCGGAAAGTTTTGCCTCCCTTATCAAGCTTAAATGCAAACACTGAAGGGGGAAATAGCATTTGGCAACAACGCAGGAGAGTGGGAAAATCACGAGGTAAAAACTCTGAAGTTGGGGAGAAATCTTTGCTCCATCCGACTTCCAGTTTTGAAACAACCTCCACCATTTTCAAGCTGAAATATAAATATTTATGGAATAAAATGTCATTTAACAACAATAATGAGCATAAGAAACGCCGCGAGAAAAAAAAATTACGATTACCGAAAAAATCATCACTCCGTCGACCTTACGTTTTCGAAAGTTTCGTAAATATGGAATTCCTTCCTTCGCGGAACCGCTGCCACCACCAATCCCCCAAAAATGTCTGTTCAGTTGGGCGCATCGATCTCGTGCATGACCAAAATGATAACGGAAAAGGGGGACTTCCTTGAATTTGCGCAAGAATATCGTGTCTGAAGATTACAGGGAAATTTTTGCGCAGTCTAACTTCCCTTTTTGTAAATGGTTGCCTGCAGTTTCAAGCTGACATACGAACATTTATGCAATAAAATGGTATTTAGCAACAATACTGTATCGCGAGAAAAAAAAATTACGATTACGGAAAAAAATTGCATTCCGTTTAACTTCCGTTTTCGAAAGTTTTGAAAAACGAAACACCATCTTATCATCAAAAACGGCTACCCTCCCTCCCAAATCTCTTCAGTTTCCCATCGATCTCGAGAATAACCTAAACTATGACAGGAAAAGCGGAATTCCGCTAATCCGTGGAAGAACCTCATGTATGAAAGTATTATTTAGTATCGAGACGTCATTTTGATACTAAATAATACTTCCGAATATAGTGCGCGGAGAAAGGCGTATTAAAAATGTTTTTATGAATCACTTCAACGCATCATGATTCTTGGAACAATAACAGCGCAGTAATTAAGCCAGATAACAACAACAAAAAATATATATAATCAGAATAATTTCTCTTCACCTACGTATGTATGACCTACTCTTTCTACCTCATACAGAATACTGACTTGATTTGCATATGATACTACCAACTCTGAAAGAGTCCTTCCTTATTTCCAGCTGCTAGGTTTATACGTACAAACAAGGTACGCTATTTCACATATCCTCATAATAAATTCTTAAGTGGCGCAGTGGTCTAAGCCATGGCTTCTGGTCATTCGTCCGACATGGGTCCGGATTCGAATCCCGGCGAGGCAGGGATGTTGTGTTTGCGTTACGGCACTGGCTCTCTCCCTTCCCTGGAACCAGTGACCCAAAATTAGGGACGGGCGACTGCTTATAGCCCATTGAGTTGCTCACGGTGGTCGTTAAACCTCCAATCAAAAAAAAAACTTCCAATACAAAACAAAATCTTTAAAGCAATGCGAGCATAAAGAATCGCCCAAAATTAATCACCACAACTGCATTTTAAGGAAAAGAACTTTCTTTTCATTTTGCATTCCAGTTTTCCGCACACAAAACAACATTTATTCGCGAGGTTTAACATTCTTAGAGATTTTACATAAGCTAGCACCTACAATTCGAATGCTTTCACAATGAAAACTAGAAAATCTTTCTCAAAAGCATATATTCTTCCTACAATATCTTACATTTTGGTATATTTATCTCCTTCGTGCTTTTCTTTCGGCAAAGTTAAACGTAGAATTGTTTTACAATGCACAAGAGGCGTTAATAAAAATTTCTTCAATTTCTGAATCAACACACTACGGCAACAAATTGCATAAAAGTATTACTGGTTAAAAGCCTTTAACTCTATGTATCAACAAAGGGTATCTCAAGAAAGGAAAATTATCTTTCAAATGCATCGCATTTCACGCACCGTCGATGATACTAGTGATTATAATAAAGCTGCTGCATTAATGTTTTCTTTCCTGTCAGCATAGTAAAACGAGCAGCAGCACATTTTTAATACGGCTGACTCTGCTGCTTTTAATGAACGGCTAAGGAACTTATCCAACAAATTGCTTTAGTATCAAAAACACGCTTTTTTTATTTCCTCTTTCAGAAAACCGAGCCTATCCTAAAATTTTCTTGTGGAAATTGTTTTTTTCTATGTGAATTAAGTGCACAGAAATAAACTGTTTCGTTATACTACACTCAATAGACAAAACGTTAGAAATAGAAATAATTTTCTATTTCTTATTATGTAAGTACGTTTGCTCTCCGATCGTATTCGAGCAGTCAAAATAATTTCCGAATACTACAAACAAAATACACTCAGTAGACAAAATATTAGAGATAGAGTTGATGGGCAGTTGGCATGGGCAGTTGGCATGGGCAACCCTTGCGCAGAGTGGAGCAGACCCAAACCGAACACAAGCGATATTTGCACAGCAGTATCGGAATTGGGCCTCCGCTGATGGGTAAAGTATTGACTTCTCCGATGAGTCACGTTTTCTGCTTCATCGAACGGATGGACGTTAGTGTATAAGGCCAGAAACATCGGAGAACAAACACGTTTTAACCATTGCTAGAAGAACACAAGCTGGTGGGGGAAGCGTTATGGTCTGGGGAATATTTTCTTGGTATTCTCTGGGTCCACCAGGGGTGTTAGTGCCCCTACCGTGTTTCGGAGTAGTTCTTGGAGCGGGAAAATATGCAATTTGGAGCAGAACGTTGGATTTTGGAGCGAGGAAATTTGCATTTTGGTGCAGAGCTCAAATTTTGAAGCAGCTAATGATAGCATTTTAATTGTTTAAAGTCCATGCTGTGCTTTAAGTTTAGATACTGAATTACCATTATTTTATGAACTATGAAAAAATGTTATATTTCAGGTTTGTTGACATTTTACTGATTTTCTTATGACTGTTAATTAGCATTTCTGTCATTCCTACAGTGAGATAAATGGGAAAACAATTATACTACCCACGATTTATTGAAAACTACATGACCTGCAACATTTTAAGCGTAACACATTAATATCAGGGATTTTCTTCTGAATGCATTTGTTTCGCTGTAACACGAATAGGATGCTGCCGCGTCCAAGAACTGCTGCTACTGTTACTGAATGCTTGCGAATATACACTTAGGAAGAATAAATCATATGTAATTACTGTTTGTTCTTTGGTTGGGTTTTAGCAGCATAGTTTTCGAGATTCGTGGAATTCAGATGAAAATACATTATTTCTGAAACCAACCAACTGGCAAGCCACGCGTACGTGGTTTGCATGTGCATCACAAACTCCTAAGGTTTTCTGAAGGAAAGCGTACCTTCGATATAAAAGGAAAACTAATGTAACATTTAATAATCAAATTGTAAAATCACCTTTCAGCAGTTGCGCCATGATACTCTTCATACAATGTTTTTCATCCAGTAATTATCAATGTCAAACTTTCGTTATTGCAGTGAACAATTACAACTGGAACCAAAACTATAAGATAACAACGAGATTTAGTAAAGTTGGTTAGATAAAAGCTGCTTCCGTTGCTTAACGCTTGTGCAGTGACATTTTGGCGCGGGATTGCCCCCCCCCAACCTTCTTCAGTAGTAGTCTGAAAGAGCCACTGCTCTTGCATACGTGGGATCCTGTATGTATGGACATTAAGCAGACGATTGCGAGTTAGTAAGTGGTTCAACGCACCTTCCATCTGGAAAAAGAAAAGTGTGAGGGTGAAGATATTCCCCAAGGTAGGTCAAAATGAGAAAAAGAAAGCCTCCTAAAAATTCTGCTCCCTGAATGTAAGGGGCAAAATTCAGACTTTAAGTAAGAACCAAAAGTTTGGTATTCCTGATAATTAATTACAAGTTATGCGATATAAACAATCCTTTCATTTATCCATAGCGCTCGTGAGCGATTTTAATTAACATACATGAGACTGACGAAGAAAAAAAACAAAGCTGTACTTTTTCATTTGGTGAAAAATCAGACTGCGCGGTGAGAAAGTGAATATTACGCAGCACAAACAAAACTGAATCGTTCACTGTAATTTATTTATGAAAATATTTAACTAGATCACAACACTGTATTCACAATTACATATAAAATTACTGAATTCCAAACAAAATTGGGTGGTTTTAAAAGACATAGCTTCAAACAGGTTTTTTCCCCGGTTTTGTTCTTGTATTTGCTAGAAAATTAGCTCTAGTTTCCTCTTGCGAGCAAACCCTACTTTATTATCAGCAAGTTCCACAGCCATATTTGTCTTTTGTTGACTGCCATTGCACGGAGTCAACACTCAAAGAAAAGAAAGAAAGAAAAAAAGATCGAACCAGGACCGTTATCACATTGTGAAAGAATACACCATTTAAGATGTTTAGTTGTGATCAAATACCGTAATATTCGTACTTGGCGTGATTTTTATGACACCCGAATAACTGCACTGTAGTGGTTAGTGGTTGCTACGAGTAAGACTGGCGTGCTACGAGTAAGACTGAGTGGTTGCTACGTCGGTCTTACTCGTATGGTACGTTTGTGTGTATGAATTAAGGTAAATTTTATTTTATTTGTCTTTTGTTGACTCTGCCACGGCACAGCATCCACTGCTTACTTTTTTTATGCTTTCCAACCGTAGGCTGAAGAAGCGTATATGCTCCAGCTTTTTCCGTCCGTACGATAACTGGCGTAAAAATGGTTCCATTTCGATGAAATTTTGGTATGTGGTAGGGGACCACCTGGGGAGGAATCCTTATGGAAATGGGGTCAAAGGTCAGGACATAAGATTGGGATCCATTCCATCGCCCTTATCCCATATTACATATTAAGGTGGACATCAAGTAATTCTGCTACCTATACTTCCAATGGAAAAACTTTTGTACACATTTCCTTCACAATTAATGTGTCCCCAATGATGAAAATTTGAACATCGATTAAAATAACTTCATATTATAACTTGGAATGCTTAATATTTTCTAAAACATAACCATAATTATATTAAAAATATATAACTTTTCCTTTGGTGGTGTTGAAACTAGAAAAAGGATGGGGCGACCTGTTCTTTGATGACGTCAGTAGACAAACAAATGTTGGATTGCATAATTATGGTTATGTTTTAGAAAATATCAAGTATTCCAAGTTATAAAATGAAGCTATTTTAACCGATGTTCAAATTTCCATCCTTAGGAACGCATTCATTGTCCAGAAAAAAGATGGCGCGACCTGTACTTTCTTGACGTCAGTAGACAAACAAATGTTGGATTGCATAATTATGGTTACGTTTTAGAAAACATTAAGTATTCCAAGTTATAAAATGAAAATATTTTAATCGATGTTCGAATTTTCATCCTTTGGAACGCATTAATTGGGAAGAAAATGTGTACAGAAATTTTCCATTCGAAGTACAGGTAGCAAAATTACTTGACGTTCACCTTGAAGGAGCAATTCTTGTATGTATGTAAATTTTACTTTGAAAACGGCTCTAAGGATTATGAAGTTGTTAACTTACCGTTTTCTGGTACTAGAAATAGATTTAGCTTGATCTCGACTTTAGGAAAATTCGTTTAGTGGGTTAAATAATCACCCAGAATTACCAAGTTTTTAGTGTCATGACGTCGTCCCATTAATGTTATCCGTGCTTAGAAATCTTATGACGTCATACTCTCGCAATACTGACGTCGGCGCGAGGTCACGCGTTTTGTGTGGATCCTATTAAAGTTTTATGACGTTACACGCTTCCGATTAGATGGTCGCGATTCCCATCTGCCTCATTACGTCACGCGTTGTGTGCGTATGTTCGTCCGCACGATAACTCGCGTAAAAATCGTTCGATTTCGATGAAATTTTAGTATGTGGTAGGGGAACACCTGGGAAGGAACCCTATTGAAAGTGAACGAAATAGGGTCAAAGATCAGGACATAGGAGCGGGATCCATTCCACTGCTCTTACGCGTCATAACTAACATAAATAAAAAAGGTTCGATTTCGATTAAATTTTAGTATGTGGTAGGGGACCATCTGGGGACAAACCCTATTGAAAATGGGTGAAATGGAGTCAAAAGTCAGGACATAGGAGCGGAATCACTTCCATCGCCATTATGCGTCATAACTTACGTAAAAATAGTTCGATTTAGATGAAATGTTAGTATGTTGTAGGGACCTGCCTGGGGACGAATCCTATTGAAAATGGGCGAAATGGGGTCAAAGGTTAGGACACAGGAGCGGGATCTATTCCATAGCCCTTATGCATCATAACTTACGCAAAATTGCTTCGATTGCGACAAAACTTTATCATGTTATTTCGGAGGTATACTGAATTAGTTCTGTTGAATATCATCGAAATGGGATCAAAGGTCAGGGCACAGGAGCGAGATTTATTCCACAGCCATTATCCTCATAACTTGAGTAATTATTTCTGGTATGTTGGAAAGCGTATCATAATCAATGCATTGCATGATTTTTCTAACTTGTTTTTTCTGCTGATAGTTTTTCCCTTACCATTTTTCTTTGTTACTTTTCTTTCTTTTTTCGTTCTTTTTTTTAATTCCCTCAGATGGCAATTTTATCCATCATGCTGAAAGAACTTTCAACCTGAGAACCATGAATTCTGATATCAGAGCTTTCACTATTTTAGATAAATGGTGAAGTTTCCAGAGAATGAATACTTTTTCTTTTTAACACCATGCATCAATTCTTACAAATTTCCAAACTTCGTCACTTCCGTTTTCGGAAATTTCACCCACCCTTATTAAGCTAAAATGTACCCATATTTATGAGGGTGATGACATTTAACAACTACATAGGAGGAATGGAAACGTCGCGGGGGGGTATACAATTACGGAAGAAATCTTCGCTTCGTCCGAAATCCGTTTTCGAAAATTTATCCAACATTTTCAAGCTGAAATACAAATATTTATAGAATAAAATGATATCTAGCAATACTGGGTAAAGGAAACATCGCGAAAAAAAAATAAATTACGATTACGAGAGAAATCTTACCTCCGTCTACTTTCCGTTTTCGAAGGATGAAATTCCGTCCTCCGACAAAGAAAACGATCCCCCACACCACCACCAACCCTCCCAAAATTTCAGTATAGTTATGCATCAATCTCGTAAATGGTCCAAATGATAACAAAAAAGACGGAATTCCTGGAATCAGCGCAAGAATCTCGTGGCCGAAGATTACGGGGAAATTTTCGAGTGGCCTAACTTCCGTTTTCGGAAATCGCTGGCTACAATTTCAAGCTGAAATTATGTAATGCAATTATATTTAACAACAATACTGAACAGAAGCAATATGGAGAGAGAAAAAAATAGGATTACGGGAAAAAATCTGCACTCCGTTTAACTTACGTTTCCGAACGTTTAAAAAGACAAAGCAACGTACCCAGACGGAATACGACCCCCCTTCCAATTAATACCCAGAAAATTTCTTCACTTTTGCATTAATCTCGAAAATGACAAAAAAATGGGGGGGGGGAGGGAACTCTGCGAATCCGTGGAAGAATCTCACGTAAGAATTCACCGCTGAATCGATTTCGAATGTCGTAAGATTACTCTAAAATATCGATGACCGGTAAATTTTAACTTTTGGTGCAGATTTCGTCAAGATCGCGATTTTTTAGCAGAAAGATGCAAGAACAACGTTTTCACGCGGGCTGGCGCAATTGGCGCAGGTCTGGCAGCCCTGGTTCACTCATACCTGTGGAAGGCACTATGGGCCAAATTCGTTATGAATCCATCCCTGCAGACCACGTACACCCAAACATGCTCATTGTCTTCCCTGAGGAGGATAGGATCTTCCGGCACGACAATGCAACGTGTCACACAGCTAGAAATGTCCGAGAGTGGTTGGAAGAACACGATGAAGACTTCAAAGTACTTAAAGTACTTCCCTGGCCTCGTAATTCCCCAGACTTAAATCCAATTGAGCATCTGTGGGACCACCTCTCATCGTGTTGTTCGCACCCTCTAGCAGCTGTCAGATGCACTGCAGTCAGCATGGCTCCACATACCTGTGAACACCTTATTGAGTCCCTCCAAGCCCGTCTAGCTGCTGTCCGCGCTGCACACGGCGGTTACTCTGGTTATTAGCTGGTGGTCACAATAATGTGACTCGACCGTGTTACAGTAAGAAACCGGGCATTTAAATTATTGTACAGGTGATTGTACGATGTCTATGTATCAGTCCGTGGAGTGCTAAGACAAAAGCTATTATAGTTATCAAGAGTAAATTCTATATTCAGAAGTTTTGTGAAATATTACTATAAAACAGTACATTTCACCATTTCTTAAAAATAGTTGAAAAGTGTTGTCAGTTGAAAAAAAAAACAGATTTTGAGTTCCAAAGCAATCTGTTGCTTTGAAATATCACGTTGAAAAACACTACTTTATTTGTGATATCCTCCTACAGAAAAGAATAAAATTATTAAAAACGTATTCAAAGAGAAAGTAAAGAGCTCCAACAGAAAATAAAATGACTAAAGTACTCGCATTAACGAAAAAACAAATCATCATTGCAAGGTTAGTTTTACCTTGAACGAAACTGCAATCCTTACCGACTTTCGGGCTCAGCAGTTAAAACGCGCGTTTTGTGTAGACCTAGCCCAATCGACCCCAGTTCGATCCCCGCCACCAGGGCTAAAAACATTCTTTGGCGTAAGGGCTGAAAAATTCAGCGACTTCGATTTTGTGAAATTTCTGCATAAATACGGAAAAACTTGAACCGGTTTTTTCTGAAATATACGGAATTTGTGACAACGGAAAATATGCGAAAATACGGAAGTTAAAGAAAAGGGCACTTTTAAAAACGTAAATTTCGTTAAAAGACGAACACTTACCGGCAACTTTGCTTAACGCTATTTTCAGAAACTTTCGGCGAATTCACACCACTTATTTTTTAAAGTATGGTAAAAGCGCTCCCTTCTAGTCTTTCATTCTCTGCTCCACGTAACAAGGCATTATGGGAAAAGGCTAGTTTTCTGGCACGGACATCATGCCACTGGGTGGAGACAAGTAACTCAAACATCGTCTCATTTCTTTCTGGAGTTATACGCCGTTGTTATAGACCTTTTAGCAGGAAATCAGTTCGGAAAGATTAGTGTCAATCACTCTCTTAAACAACTTTAAATAACACAGCTATAGAGCCTTTCTAATGCGTAGATTCACTCGTTCCCGCCGCGTTCAACCTACTTCTTAGACAGCGAGTACATTATATTGAAAAAAGTCACCGGACACCTAGAAGAGAAACACAACATAACATTTATTGACATATATTAAGCACGGTGTCGGTCCACCTTTGGCCTTAATGCATGCACTGACCCTTCCAGATATGCTTTCGACAAGGTTTTGGAACACAGCGATAGGTATGCGCTTCCATTCAGTACATAATGCTGCCGCTAACTTTTGCTTAGTAGTAGGCCTTGGTTCCAAACATCTTATGCGGCACTCTAATTCATCCCATAGTTGCTCTACGGGATTAAGATCAGTGCTCTGTGCTGGCCAGTCCACACACGATACGGAATTATTGTCAAACCACGCTGTAACAGCCCTTAATTTATGGCTCGGTGCATTATCCTGCTGGTATCAGCAAGGCTCGGTTCCATAGTATTGCCACAGAGTTGGTAGGGCATAATTGTCCAGAATATCGAGATAGGCGTGCTTGTTAACAAGCTTGTCCACGATAACAAATGGGCTGATACCATACCACGAAAAACACCACCACACGAGTACACTGCCAGCTCCAAACTTGACCGTACGAACAGTACGCTATGGTAAATAGGGTTCCCACGGCTGCGGCCATACCCACACACGGCCATCAGACTGATGGATCGTGTAACATGATTCATCACTATATAGGACCCGTTTTCCATTGATCTACGGTCCACGATAAATGTTCTTCACACCATGCTAAACGACGAGTAGCATTCCGAGTGGAGATGAAAGGCTTATGAGCAGCCGCAAGACTACGGTAGCCCATGGAATGAAGTTCTCTGCGAATGGTACGTGTACATACCGAGGTTCCAGCATTTTTACTCACCTGTACACTGAGGTCTTGTGCAGATCAGTGCTCTGTGCTGACGTCCTCTTCACTGATTTTCTTTGGTCTGCCGGTACGTTTTGCTGCTTCAATACATCCAAAACAGTTGACTTGGGTATGTTTAAACGCCTCTCGGCTTCTCTTATGGACAAAACCCACTAATATAACACCGAACAATATTTTCTTTCTCAAAGTCAGTTCTCTCTCGCCGCGACATTTTCACTCAACCTCAGAGTGCTATATGATCGCGGTCAGCTGCAGGCTTGTTTTTATGCCGTTTGCAGCTGAACCGCGCATCTTAACAAAGCAGCGGATCCGTTCATTTGCTTTCGAAAGGGTGTCCGGCGACTTTTGTCAATATAGTGTATATTCGTTAGAGCTTAATTCAGCTCATTTTGCTAACCCCGAGGTAATTCGTTCCAGCCGGTTAAAGGGTTACGAATAACTTTTAATCCCATTCTGGTCACAAGCAGCCAAAGTGCAGTTATGAAGAGAGTCAACAGTAACAGACTGAGAATGGAGTTGGCACATTTAAGCTCTAGGAAATATGATCTTTGGCGCACCATCTCAGCACAAGAACCAGAGTGCGAGCGTCTACGCAAACTAACTTAATGGGATCTGCTGTAGGGAAATAAATATATCGCAACTTCATCAGCGAAGGGAGAGGGGGCCTATAATATCTGCATGTTCTACTTATATGAGAAACGTGCACGTCCAAGAGTATGAAAACTGTCGGAATTTCTTTCGTCACAGAGATATGGAAATCAAGTGTGCACCAGAAACAGATTCATGTTCTTTTAAAAGGTAAACCTGAATTAACAAACGCACAAAATTTACCAAGAGTGCGAGGAAATGATCTGCCGACGAAATACGGCAAACGAAATTTAGTGCGAATGGAACACCTTGGGGACCACGGAACAGTACCTCAAGAGTGCGTTAGGAGGGTGAGGCCTAAGGGAGATAGGGGAGATAGGGGGAAAGGAGTGTACGCGGAGAACTTCGCTTTTGAGAAGAGCAGGAAAATGAGAAACTCTCCAAGGCAGCCCAAAAGACGAAACGATGCTTTTCAAGTTGCCGACTAATTAAATTAATGTGTCGAACGAAATGCTGGCATAAGAGGAGGAAATTCTAACTGCCAGGCGAGAGCGGGCACCAATCTGAAAATTGCCACCATCAGAGCTGCGTTCGCTCTGCCAAGATTAAGTCCTCCTTCAACAGGAGCACAAATGAAAACGTTTTAACATGTTACTAGTTGCCGACGCCGAGAGTAGGAGGAGAAGGAGAACCGGCGAAAACTACCGCTCTGGCAAAACGAAAGCAGTAAAAACTCTCTTTCGCCTCGACATTTTTCTTCTTAAGCCTCTCGAACAGGAGTTATGGAGCTGAAAAGTGCTCGCGGAATAATGACGGCTCTCGAGCATCCGGACCCCATTTGCAAAGCATAATCCGACAATGCACGCGAAAACTAAGTGCATCTTGCGATTTCCGGTCTAATTTATAAGCTCCCTAATCAGTGAGGAACTAATGTACACCGGCGAGGAGCACTGCAGAGGAGGTGCCGGAACAAAGGAAGCGAGCGATGGGCACGGCACACATCAACCTGGAGTTTAAGTGCCCATTTACAACACCGACTAACGAGCGCTTGAAGTCAATGCCATTAAAAACCCTCATATATGATACGTGAAAAGAAATTAATGAAGTTCAAATCAAACCCTGCGAGAACACCTCAACCGTGCAATTAGGAAAAGCATGTTTATCATCGACGTCTTCTTTTGTACACTGTAACACGCGTAGCGCTCAGCAGATTAACCTTTTTTATTGAGCACAATTTTAAATATGCCTATGAAGAAAACAATCGCAGAACTCTTTTGAGACGCACGTTTGAAACGCGGTATTTTTAAATCGCACATCTTTAAAACACAGTATTTCACGTAATTCTGCAATAAATTTTTCAATCTGGCATTATCTGTCACCGTTTACTCGTAGGGCGTTCTGAGAGACGGTAGTCCACTTGTTCCCTGTCCTACGCTTTGACAGCTACCATACCCTACGCAACATTGATGTTGTAACACTGTTTGCTCCGTCATTTTGTTCCGTCTCTCACTTTCTCTCTTTTTGTTCATTCTTCCCATTCTGACTCTTTCTAGTTTCTCATTTTCTATCACCTCTAACGTTTCCAGCATGCTTCCGTTTGCTCTATATTATGTCATCCTATAAATAGTCACGTGATCGCTTGCCATTTCATAAAACGGTTTCATACAAAGGTTGTCCTGAAACAACTGAGAATGTTTTTATAAAAAAAAATGCGTACCTTAATTATCAGGAAAGTGGTCATCTTTTTTGAAATACTGTCTATTGCATCGAATACAGGTGTCCCAACGTTCCTCCCACTGTTTGAATGTCTTCTGGAATTCTTCTGAAATACTGTTGAAGTTCCCCTGTGCAACTGTAATAAGTTGTTGATCAGTCTCAAATTGTCGTCTCCGTAATGTTTCCATTCTTTTTTTTTTTTTTTTTTTTTTTTTAATGAGGAACAACCAGAAGTCACATGGTGAAAAGTCTGGACTATACAGGGTGATTAAACTCCTTCAACAAAAACAAGAGGGGTGATAGTACACATCAAGACGAACAATATTTGCAATGGAACCTAACGCCGCATTCCACACCTAGTGCCAGAAAAGAGTAAAGTTACATATCCACGTTGAGCCTTCAGCAGTGAAAACAAAGAGACATACTTAATTTATGAGTTGCACAATTCCAATCGCATCAGAGAAAGACTCAATGGAGCTGCTCAAACTGGCGTCCAAGGGCGTCTTTGCAGAACCCACACCGGCGAATGAAGGACTGTCACACCCTCTCGTAGACTCCCGGTGTGGTGTTGATCTTGTCCGCAGCAATAGCGATTTGCGCGACGAGATCTTTTAGGGAGTCCACAGTAGAGATGAGCTCGGACCCGGGCTCAGAATTCATTAACTACCGACAAACCCGGACCCGGGCTCAGAATTCATTAACTACCGACAAACCCGGACCCGGGCTCGGAATTACAAGTCATGAATTTCATTACTGTAATTAATTCAACACGTGCAATTCCGAGCCCGGTTGAATTACACGTGTTGAATTTCATTGTGGATTTGTTACCATGGTGGAAGGATTTTCAATTTTCTAAGCTAACTGCCATTATTATGCATTGTCCAACGGCCTAAGCAAGGATTAGTTTAAGGAGGTCTGGTATCGAAAAACTGGGAAAACATCACTTTCCCATTTTTTGTATTTTATTAAAAATCAAGAATCTTATTTTTAAAATTATGTATTAATTTCCAAAATTGTACAGTTAGAAGTATTGTTATTTTTTTTTTTAAATTTCCTAACCCTCATGATTTTTGGGGTGACGTTGGTTTTTAGTGCAAAAGGTCGAGTTTTAGAGAAAAGAAGATCAAGTTGAAGCGCTGAGGCATTAGATGCAATTCTCTCTCTCTCTCTCTCTCTCTCTCTCTCTCTCTCTCTCTCTCTCTTTCTCTCTCTCTTTCATGATGAACTTGATCTGGAAACTGCACACACATATGATAATATTGTGATTATTATACTATTAAGAGCAAACCTTTGTTAATGTTGCAAAATGCAAAATAATCTGGTCTGGAATACTTTCACGTTCTTTTTTTTTTTTTTTTTTTTTTTTATTTTGAGAATTTCCCTACATACTTTATTACTTTTTTCAACCAAAATATTCTACTACATCACTCTAAACTACCTTTTACACTCTAAACTACCTTTACCAATTAGCATATATGTAAATTTTATTGCAAAGATTAGTTTTCTAGAGTCAAAATTTCAAACACTTGCAACTGTCTGTACGGCGTTGTACGTTTCATAATGCCATTTATTCAAAATAAAAGTAAATTTAGAAATCAAACAGAAATAACGAATGGAATTGTTTGTTTCTAAACGATTTTCTTTTCTTCAGCTTTTACCAAAATTTCCGATTCCCTTGATACGGTCGAAGGGCACGTTTTTTATTTATTTATTTTCAAATCCACATTTTAGAACATTTGGCTTTATGCGTAATATTTCTAAAAACATATTAATATTGTGAATTGGATTAACTGAACTAAACTTTTTAAACTAATGATTTTTAAACTAATCCTTGTTTGGGCCATATCTTTGCCCAGTGTATAATGCATAAGTGCAAGCCTTGATAAGCAAAATTTTCCAAGAATCCGGGTCCGGGCTCAGCAAACACATGTAATCAAAGAAAGCGAGCCGAACCCGGGCTCTAGGCCTTTGGACCCGGGCGGGCCCGGGCTCCTAAAATTGAGCCCGAACTCATCTCTCGTCCACAGGTGCCTCGTACACCAATGTTTTGATGTGCCTCCAGTAGAAGTCCAGTGGGTTAATGTCCAGGGAGCGTGGAGGCCAAGCCACAGGTCCACCGCGTCCAATCCACTGCCCGGGATATGTTCCATTTAGGAAGTATCGGACCTCAGTGGTAAAGTGTGCTGGGGTCCCATCATGCATAAACCACATGTCCTTCCGTGTGGTGAGCGGAATAACCTGCAACAGACCAAGAAGCACTTGCCCCAGAAACATACGGTACGCTGCGCCTGTCAGACCTGTACGTCAATTACCTTGTGATGTTCGCACGGTAATATCGCTGAACGGATTCGGCTGCGTTTTTAAATGTTTGCTTCTCGTCGTCTACGCACGTGTTCAACGCATCTGATTTGCATCTTATGCTTCTCACGCACTGGTTGGAACTCCGTGTGCCTGCTGGACGTTTTCGAACGTGCTCTTTTCTGGCACTTGGAGTAGAATGCGGCCCTAGGTTCCATTGTAAATATTGTTCGTCTTGATGTGTACTATCACCCCTCTTTTTTCGTTGAAGGAGTTTACAATCACCCTGTATACAGGTTGGGGCATCAACTTAATATTCATTTTCATCAGATAAGAAACGACAGAACTGGCCATGTGCTGTCTTACATTGTTTTTTTTTATTGGAGGTTTAACGACCACCGTGAGCAACTCAATGGGCTATAAGCAGTCGCCCGTCCCTAATTTAGGGTCACTGGTTCCAGGGATGGGAGAGAGCCAGTGCCGTAAGACAAACACAACATCCATGCCTCACCGGGATTCGAACCCGGACCCAGTTCGGACGAATGATCAGAGGCCAGCGCCTTAGACCACTGCGCCACCGGGGCGGCCGGACGAATGATCAGAGGCCATCGCTTAGACCACTGCGCCACCGGGGCGGCATCTTACATTGTGCTGAACATGAAAAGAAATGGGGAACCCAAGTTTAACAAACTCTTTTCATGCCGAAATGCTTGGTTAAAATTCTGCGAATTGATGATTTTGGAATGTGAACTATATCTTCGATATTTCTAATTGATAGATGTCTGTCTGCCCGTATAATAGCACCCATCGTATTGATATTTACCTGTGCAATACTCGTTGAAGGTCTTCCTCCATGCGCGATTAAAGCCGCCGACCCACGACCAATAAATTCTTTATGCCATATGTATATTGTTAATTTTCCTAGACATTCATCTGTACAAACCTCTTGCGTAAGACGGAAAGTCTCTTCGGCAGACTTCTTTGGTCGACAGAAAAATTTATTAGCGCATCTTTCTTCCTCTTTCGTGTCCATTTGTATGAAAAATCACAGCGCGAAAACAAACGCCTGTTAGGGGTTCACAAAACAACCCTTATTAAACTGCGCACTACAGACGACGCATGCGTGATAAATAGGTGCGACCGGTTGCTATGGTTGCAACAACGACTACAGTTTTCTTTCGAGACTCTTGCCAAGGTCGAACGTAGTATTGCACATTTTATATAAAAACATGCTCAGTTGTTTTGGGACAAGACACATATTTTCATTTCAGACGTTTCGTCCAGTTACCGCATCCAGAGAGTCGTATCACAGTAACGACGAAGAAGTGTACCATACGTCACACAATACGTAAGCCCATCAAGTAATCTGCACTGCCCCATTAAACTGTTAAAGAACTTATCCAACATAGCGAAAGTTCACCGCTGGGGGAAATTATAGCTGCAATTTTAGTTAAGCGAGTACCAAAATTCCTGATCTTGTTACTTACTCACCCTATAGATTCCCTGACTGCAGCTGCCCAGCACGGATGTGCCATTCGCAAGTCAAGCACACGTTCCCAATGAGATTCAAATCCTGCGACTGGGTTGGCCAAAGAGAATGCAGGGCACCACTACAATACTACGCGAAATATTTTTGTACAATCTGTGCCCTACAGGCAGCAGCACTGTCGTTTTCGAACAGGCCTACCCGTCCTGGTACAGGGTTTAATTGCCGAATTAACATGGCTTGTTACAACGCTCTGCTAAATCCTCAAGTTGAGAAGGCCTTCCGGAATAAGGAGTGAAGTCGCGCCGTTTCTGCAAAACATTTTTTCAAAAGAACAGTAGTCGAAGGATGCAGTCGGGTTCCATTGCTTAGGGAGGTACCCTCCATGTGACTCTAGGTGGCAGATAACACTGCCCAAAAGATGGCGTGGCGTTCTTAAGCGGAAGGGCAGCATAAACGAAATGGCGGCGCTCTTAGCAGTTTGCACCGTATAGGAACAAAGGGCAATCATAAGGTTTTTGTGGTCTGAGAGTGTAAAACCTCGTAAAATTCATAGAAGAATGCTGCAACAGTATGGAAATACATGCATTGGCAAAAGAAGAGTGTTCGAGTGGGTAGATGCGTATAAAAAATAAGCGAACATCCATCCGTGGTGAGCAACGCTCCGGTCGTTCCAGCACGGCCGTCACTCATGAGAAGGTGGGTCGCGCTGACGCCATTATTCGTGAAAACAGGTGCATTTCTTTAGAAGTTCTGGCCAGGGAATTGAATGTCAGTATCGAATCCGCTCATACCATTGTCACGGAGGTTCTCGAGCATCGAAAGTTGTGTGCACAGTGGGTACCTAGGATGCTGACTAATGAGTACAAGATGATTCGTGTGCAAAATTCCACAGCGTTTTTGGCGCGGTATAACGAAGAAGTAGACGACTTCCTGGTACGTATCGTCACAGGGGACGAAACCTGGGTTCATCATTATGAGCCCGAAAGCAAGAGGCAGTCTTCAGAATGGCTGCACACATCGTCTCCAGTCAAAAAGAAGTTCAAGTCTCAACCGTCCACCGGAAAGGTCTTGTTTACTGTCTTCTGGTACATGAATGGACCAATTTTTGAGCACTATCAGAAAAAAGGGGAAACAGTGAATAGTGCCAGATACAGCGCAATGTTGCAGGAGGAGCTGAAGCCAGCAATATGGAGCCGTCGCAGAGGATTTTGCCTAAAGGCGTTCTTCTCCTTCATGATAATGCCCGCCCTCACACAACCGCTGCAACTCTCGATATAATTCGGAGATTGAGATTTCAGATCTTACAGCATCCCCCATACAGCCTGAACTTGCTCCCTCTGATTATCGGACCTTGAAGGACGCTTTGAGAGGACGAAGTTTTGGGAGTGATGAGGTGGTCGAAGAAGCGGTGCATTCCTGACTGAAGGCACAATAAAAAACATTTTTTTCTGATGCACAAAAGAAGTTGGTGCAACGGTGTGACAAATGTAATGAAAAGGTGGGTGTTTATGTAGAAAAATGAGATACCATTTGTATCTCTAATTGAATTATGTATCTCAAAATATTCAATTTTCTGTTACTTTTTGAACTGCTCTCGTATGATCATGCTTCTCGTAAAGTCGATTAAGGTTGTTCCACCTAAAATCTCTACCTTATGTTTCCAATGGTAAAACTTCTTAACATATTTTCTTCGCAATTAATGTATTCCCAAGGCTGAAAATTTGCACATCGATAAAACTAACTCTAAGTTATAGCATGGGATGCTTAATACTTGCTAAAACCTAACCATAATTATATTAAAAATCAATCATTTTTGTTTGAGTAATGATCAGACCTGTTAATAGATGGCGCGACCTGTACATTAATGACGCCAGTAGAGAAACAAATGTTGGATTGCTTAATTATGGTTATGTTTTAGCAAGCATTAAGTATCCCATGTTACAACTTAGAGTTAGTTTTATCGATATGCAAATTTTCAGCCTTGGGAATACATTAATTGCGAAGAAAATATGTACAAAGTTTTACCATCGGAAACATAAGGCAGAGATTTTAGGTGGGACCACCTTAAGTTGCTTGTATTTCCGATTATAAACCTGAGTTCACTCCACTGATTGCGCACTGGCGACATTTAGAAAACGAAATGATGTAGTAACTGAAGCGCTATCTTTTTTTTTTTTTTTTTTTTTTTTTTTTTTTTCGGGGGTTTGACGACTACCGTGAGCATCCAAGGCTGTAGCAGTGACCCGTCCTCAGTCTGGCTCCAGGGAAAGGAAAGATCCAGAGCTGTATGATGAACAGATAAACACACTACCCATGCCTCGGAACCGCGCCTAAATGGGACGCTTAGCCAACGCCTTCGACCACTCGGCGACCGGGGTGGCAAGTACTAGAGATGAGCTCGGGCCCGGGATCGGACGGCTCAGAATTCATTAACTACAGAAAAACCCGAGCCCGGGTTCGGACGGGTTCAGAATTCATTAACTACTAAAAACTCCGGGCTCGGAATTACAAGTCTTGAATTCCATTACTCTAATTAATTCAACACGTGTAATTCCGAGCCCGGCTGAATTACACGTGATGAATTGCATTGTGGATTTGTTACCATGGTGAAAAAATTTTCAATTTCCTAAGCTAGCTGCCATTGCAAGACAAATTTTGCTTAGCAAGACTTGCATTATGCATTGTCCAAAGCTATGGCCCAAGCAAGGATTAGTTTAAGGAGGTCTGGTATCGAAAAACTGGGGAAAAATCACATTCCCATTTTTTGTATTTTATTAAAAATCAAGAATCTTATCTTTAAAATGATGTATTAATTTCCAAAACTGTGCAGTTAGAAGTATGGTTATTTATTTTTTTTAATTTTCTGACTCCCGCGATTTTTGGGGTGACGGTTTTTTTTTGTGCAGCAGATCGAGTTTAGAGAAAAGAAGATCAAGTTGAAGCGCATTAGATGCAATTCTCTCTCTCTTTTCTCATCATGAACTTGATCTGGAAACTGCGCACACATATGATAGCATTGTGATTATTATACTATTAAGTGTAAAGCTTTGTTAATGTTACAAAATGCAGAATAATCTGGTCTGGAATGCTTTTACGTTTGTTTTTTTTTAATTTTGGAAATTTCCCTACGGGTTTTTTTTTTATATTCTACTACATCACTCTAAACTACCTTTACCAATTAGCATATAGTAAATTATATTGCAAAGATTAGTTTTCTAGAGTCAAAATTTCCAACACTTGCAACTGTCTGTACGGCGTTGTACGTTTTATAATGCAAATTATTCAAAATAAAAGTAAATTTAGAAATCAAACAGAAATAACGAATGGAATTTTTGTTTCCAAACGATTTTTCATTTCTTCAGATTTTACCAAAATTACTGATTCCCCTGATGCGGTCGAAGGGCACGTTGATTATTTATTTATTTTCCAATCCACATTTTAGAACATTTGGCTTTATGCGTAGTATTTCTAAAAACATATTAATATTGTGAAGTGGATTAACTGAACTAAACTTTTTAAACTAATTATTTCTAAACTAATCCTTGCTTGGGCCATATCTTTCGCCAGTGTATAATGCATAAATGCAATCCTTTACAATCAAAAGTTTCCACGAGTCAGGGAAACACATGTAATCAAAGAAAGCGGGCCGGGCCCGGGCTCCTAAAATTGAGCCCGAACTCATGTCTAGCAAGTACTACTTCATTTGCACGTGCATACTGGAACGATGAATTTTGTTACATTTAGATAGGCCGCCAAGTCACAGTGTACCAGGGCCACGCTTCACGAACGGTTAAATGTCGGTGTCGGCTGGCTCAAGAAGCACACGGGGGTCAGGACTGACGACAAATCCTGCTACAATTCGACGAAATGCAATTGCTTTCGACAATCCCCGGAGGATGTTGTGTGTGTTTTTTAATCAAAATAACACTTACGCGTTTCTTCCAATAATGCGAATCAGCAAAACTTCTTTTTTCACCCTGGTTAGAAACAAATACAAGTACTGCATCGCAAAGGCACAAACCAGGAGACTCTGAGGTAAATCTTCCATAGAGACTCATGGCAACAATTCGGCCCCAAAGATCTCAATAGAACAGCGCGACAGTGGACGGACATGGAATTAAAACAACGAACCGTAACCGTCTGCCTATATACATACACTGGCGGAAAGTGAAAAAAGAACACCAAGAAGGAATTGGCGGACGATCATGAAATTTGCATATGTTAATGGGGTCGAGTTTACGTAGGTGTGATGTTAATTTCGGGACCAACCGGTGAGCGCTTTACGCCACAGCACGGCATAATATGCAAATTATCGTCGGTGGTATTTAAGTAGTACGGCGAATGAATGTAATCAGTCGTCGGCGTACGGACACGTGCGAAGACCCTGAAGAAGCTGCAATGCCTGGATATGGAAGACGTGTACGATTTTAGCAGTTATCGGACTTTGAGCGAGGTCGTCTAGTCGGACTCCGCGAGGCCGGGTCGTCGTATCGTGGAGCGAATTGAACGGAAAGTATCGGTGGTGGTACGATGGTGGCGTAGATGGTTCGAGGAGCATTCCCACACGAGAAGACGTGGAACCGGGAGTCACAGACGGACTGATGAGCGGACCGATCGACGCATAAGAAGAGCGGGTTGTCAAGCAGAACATCCACTGCGACGCAAATCGGAGCTGCTGTTGCACCTGAGGTGACTGTGCGAACAATCCGCAACCGTCTACTGGATGCAGGACTACGTGCACGTGTGCCTCTGGCATGTGTACCTCTGACTCCAGCCCACCGTCACGTACGGCTGTAATGGTGTCGCCAACGTCTGCACTGGAGAACTCAATGGCGATCTGTGGTGTTCAGCGATGAAAGCAGATTCTGCTTGGGAGCCTCCGATGGCCGTATGCGTGTTCGTAGACGAAAAAGGGAGCGTCTCCACCCTTCTTGCATCCGCCAGCAACACACAGGGCCTACACCTGGTCTCCTGGTGTTGGGAGCAATCAGCTATCACTCCCGTACACAACTAGTGTTTGTGCCGGGTACGTTAAACAGCACCTACTACATCAACATCATCATTCAGCCCGTTGTTGTACCATTTGTAAGGTCGGTCCATCGTGGTGTTTTCCAGCAAGATAACGCACGTCCACACACGGCACGTGCAACGCAACATGCACTTCAGGGTGTGAGACAACTTCCATGGCTTGCACGTTCACCGGATTTGTCCCCCATTGAGCACGTGTGGGATTTTATGGGACAACGACTTATCCGGTCTCCAAGACCAGCCACGACCATCCCCGATTTACGCGTCCAGGTTGAGGATGCTTGGAACTCAATACCCCAAACTTACATCCAACATCTGTACGACAGACTCCATGCCAGAATTGCACAGTGTGACGCAGTTCATGGCGGTTCAACCTCGTACTAACCATGTTACATGGAAATGTTATTTTTCAGTTTACCAGCAAATACAGCTGTATTTTGCCATAATGTTTTGATCACGCTATCCTCTGTATTCCGTTATTATGCTGTATAAATTTCGTTGGTATCAGACGTCTCCTTCTTGGTGTTCTTTTTTCACTTTCCGGGAGTGTATATATATATATCATCATCATCATCATTGTCAACCATTATCAATCCACTGCTGGACGAAGGTCTCCCCAAGTTTCCTCCACAACGGTCTGTCTTGTGCCAGTCTCCTCCATGTCACCCCTGCATACTTTCGAATTTCATCCACCCATCTCCCATGTGGTCTTCTTCTGGGTCTTTTCCTGTCCCTTGGAATCCAATCTAAAATTTCGGCTGTCCATCGATGATCTGTCCTTCTGGCAGTATGTCCAGCCCATTGCCATTTCAGGGATTTAACTCTGATCATGATGTCTTCCACTCTTGTCATTTTTCGGATCCACGAGTTCCTCTTCTTATCTCTCCTGGTTACACCAAGTATGCACCTCTCCATGCTTCTTTGAGTTGTCTGCAGCCTTTGTATGTCTCTTTTAGTTAAGGTCCACGTCTCTGCACCATACGTAAGCACTGGAAGGATGCATTGATCAAACACTTTTCTTTTAAGACATAATGGCATATTGCTCTTGAAAATTATGCTGTTTCTTCCAAAAGCTCTCCAGGCAAGTTTTGTACGCCGATTAATTTCTTCATCAATGTGACCCTCACTTGATATCTGCTGCCCAAGATAAACGTACGTATCTGTTATCTCCAGCTTTTCTCCATCAATCGATAAATCTTCATTTCTTGTAAAAGCATTGAACATCACTTTTGTCTTCTGAAAGTTCATTTTTAATCCCACTTCTTTACTCTTGTCAGCAAGTTCCTGGATCATACTCTGCAGCTCTGATGGGCTAGTTGCAAAAATGACTACGTCATCAGCAAAACGAAGGTGGGTTAGATAATCTCCATTAATCTTTATCCCCTTGTTTTCCCAGCTCAGTGACTGAAAACACCCTCCAATGTGGCATTAAAGAGCTTCGGAGATATGGTGTCACCTTGTCTCACTCACTTTCCAATTTTTATGTGTGTTGTATTTTCAAGCAGCCTAATCTTTGCACTTGCATTTTCATAGATGTTATTAATAATATTAATGTATGCATCTTCAATACCGCAGGTTTTCAGAGCCATTGTAACTGCTGATGGTTTCACCGAATCAAAGGCTTTTTCATAATCGATAAAAGCCATGCACAATGGAAGTTCATATTCCCTCGCTCTTTCAATTAGTTCTCTCAGCACATGGATATGATCTTTTGTGCTGTAGCCACTCCTGAATCCAGCTTGTTCTCTCGGTTGAGCCATGTCCAGTGTTACCTTCAAGCGGTGTGAAAGAACTTTAGTGAAGATTTTATAAACTACTGATAGGAGGCTGATAGGTCTGTAGTTTCCGAGATCCTCAATGTCACCTTTCTTACGTAGCAGGATCATTGTAGCGGTGTTCCAATCCTCAGGAATCTTTCCTTCATTAAGGCATCGAGTGAAAATTTGGGCGAGTACTGTTTCGATTTCTCCACTTGCTTCTTGTATGATGTCTACAGTAATTCCATCTTCTCCTGGAGCTTTTCCCCGCTTCATGTTCTTGATTGCATGTGCAACTTCTGCTGGAAGGACTGGAGGAATTCTGGTACTGGTATCTTTCATGATGTCTGGAGTGCATGTATCATCCCTTTCATATAATTTGGAGTAGAAATCTTTCACTCTTGTCAAAATTTCGCCTCTATTTCTTGTAACAGAACCATCTTCTTTTCTCAGTGCCATAATCTGTTTTCTTCCCTTACTGAGATGTCCCTTTGCTATCTTTAGGCTTTGGTTGTTTTCAATTGCTTTCCTCACTAGTTCACAGTTGAATTTTCTTACGTCTTCAGTGATACTTTTTCGTACTGTCTTGCATAGCTCTATATATTCCACTTTGGAAGTCACATCTTCCTTAGTTGTCCTCATATCTCTTCTTTTTTGCATCAACATTTTCGTTTTTCCTGATAATTTATTTACATGCAACTTGTTCTTAGACCCAGCTAATTTTGTTGCTGTTTCCATAAGAGCTTTTGTTACTTTTCTATTAACTTCAGAGATGTCCACTTCTTCCGATGTTAGGCCTTCCAAAGCAGAGAACCTGTTCTTCAGTTCCAACTTGAACGTATTATGGTGTTTTTTAAGGTTGGTTATGTCAATACATTTTGTTTGTCTTATGAGCTTGCCACGTTCAAGTTTAGTGTTGAGGTGCATCTTACATCTCACCAATCTATGGTCACTACCTGTGTTAAACTTGTTTAGCACACTGCAGTCTTCTATGACGAATTTTTTTGTTACACATAATAAAATCAATTTCACTTGTCGTCCCATTTGGATGTCTCCATGTCCATTTCCTGTGTGGCTTTTTCTTGAAGAAGGAGTTCAAGATGAAAAACCCTTCTGCCTCTGCAAACTCAACGAGAGTATTTCCACGCTGGTTTCTGTTGCCGTGACCGAATTTACCTACTGAAGTTTCATTCTGTTGCCGTTGCCCTATTTTTGCATTGAAATCTCCCATAATTATTTTCAAGTGCTGCTTACCTTTATTATTTAGATGACAAATTTCCTCATAAAATTCTTCAATTTCTTCTTCAGGATGACTTGTGGTGGGTGCATAAGTTTGAATAATCTGAGCCTGGTATCTTCTCGATAGTTGGATAACGAGTCGTGCAGCTCTGTCAGAGGAACTTTCAACTTCTACCACTTTATCCTTCAGTTTCTTGTTTATTATAAATCCAACACCACTAGTTCTGCCAGTATCTGTCCCACGATAGTAGAAGAGATGTCCACTTTTCAGTTCGATGAGATCTTCTCCTTTTCTCCTTACCTCACTTAGCCCCACGATGTCCCACTTGATCCTTTGTAGTTCCTCTTCCAATTCAAGAAGCCTTGAATCAGAAGATAGGGAGCGTCCATTGTACGTTGCCAAGGTCAGCATCAGATGGCAGCCTAGTCCGGTCCTCCGGGGATTCTTAGCACCCTCTGCCTTCATGTCGCACTGGCCGCTGCCTTGGCCAGGTACATTCCAGCTGCCGGAGACTGAGGGCCAAGATTTAAGTTGTGGAGTCATTTTGGAGGGGTTTGGCCATAATTCACCACGCTGGCCAAGCGGGTTGGTGAGTGTGGGATAGAATTTCCTCTGATCCCGATGGTATAGTTATACCGCTATTGGCGGTCGTCAGAGCCCCTTTAGTGGGAACAGGATGCACCACGAGAAGGCGGGGTTGACATTTGTCAAGGAGAGGCTGTGATGTTACGCATCGCCTGACCTTACATCCCATATATATATATATATATATATATATATATATATATATTATTTTTTTTTTTTTTCAAGGGTTTACAACTCAGATCAGATCATACGTAGATGATTTATTTTAGGAAGAGAGTGTCTTGACCTAGGTTTTAAACAACCCTTAGAAATAGGAAGCTAGAAGATTTGGGCTAGAGTGCCCGATAGGAAAGTCACACGGAAGCAAGGTAGAAAGGGGTAGGAAGACGCCATTATTTATTACCGGGGGCCAGTGCCCGGGTCCCGACGGCTTAACGAGCCCATTCGACGCACGGCGGATGTTTAGTGGTTCGACCGTTCGTACCCGCCTGCGATCGAACCCGAGGTCTTCTCCGAGGCTGTCACGAACGTTGATCAAGAGGCCATCCGCGGCCGTAGTTTACAACTCAGATGAGATTATATGTAGAGGATTTTAGGTAGGGTAGGTGTCTGACCCCGGGTCTTGAACAACCCTTAGAAATAGCAAGCTAGGAGATTTGGGCTAGAGTGCCCGATAGGAAAGTCACATGGAAGCGAGGTAGAAAGGGGGGACGCCCTTATTTATTACGGGGGGGCAGTACCCGAGGTCTGACGGCTTAACGTGCCTATCCGACGCAAGGCAGATATTTAGTGGTTCGAGCGTTCGTACCTTCTGGGGTCGAACCCGGGTCTTCCCCGTGGCAGTCACGAACGTTGACCACTAGGCCACCCGCGGCCTGAGTTTACACCTCTCTCCGCGGAGCTACTTATATAGCCACTACTATCGTAGTTTCATATCCGACCACTAGGGCGCTGTCACAAACACGAGACTTTGACCCCTGTCATTCCTTCTCTGTGCTCTAAGGTTAGGAACAGTCGTAAGTTGGTACGTCACTCCAATAAGTTTCGGCGAGTATCTGATCTTCGGTGTCATTGAAATCACATGGTTTATAATTTAGTAAAATCAATACATAAGCAGCCTACAACAAACAGAATGGTTAAGGGCTAAATGGTCGGTCTAACACTTTAAGAAGGGTAAACACGAACCGGCGTAGTCTGAGAACAGATGGCCTACCGAACGCTTTGCATAACTATTAACGAAATAAATCCCAAATAAATGACTTTTTTATACACTGCTGGCCACTCAAAATGCAACACCAAGAAGGACACGAGATAGCAAAGCCAGATTTACTGGACACATAACAACAGATACAAAGATGAAACGATTGAGCTTACGGGCCCGTGCGACTTGCAAAACACGCAGACATCAATTGTTCGTGTGGCCCCCATGGCTGGCAATTACGGCCGCTACACGCCGCGGCATCGAACGAAAGAGGATTTGGATGTGGACTTGGGGTATGTCGGTCGAGGCTGCTTCCATACGTTGCCACAGTTCATCAGGAGTAGCCGCGGGTGGTGCTTGCCGGGCCACTAGGTTGCCGATCAGCGACCAGACGTGTTCGGTGGGCGACATATCGGGAGAACAAGCGGGCCACGGCAACAGTGACACCTAGTGGGCCGTGAAGAATTGTTGCACGATGCGTGCCACGTGCGGGCGCGCATTGTCCTGTTGAAACGTGGCCGCTGGCAGGTCCAGCAGGTAAGGGAGGACTACAGGCTCCAGAACGTCTGAGATGTAGCGGTGGCTGTTGAGTGTACCGGCGATGCGTACCAGAGGGGTGCGGGTGTCATATCCAATTGCGCCCCAAACCATAACGCCAGGCAACGGACCGGTATGGCGATGCATAATGCAGGCGTCACACAGTCTCTCACCGCGGTGCCGACCATCGTGGTGTTGCAGGCAGAAGCAGGATTCGTCGGAGAAGACAATGTCGTGCCATTCCGTCGTCCAGGTGCGGTGTTCAACAGCCCACTGCCACCGCACTCGCCGGTAGTGTAACGTCAATGGTAATCGGAACAATGGGCGCCGTGCGACAAGTCCCCGCTCCTGCAGACGATGTCGAACGGTACCTGCTGACACAGGTTGTTGCGCAACACACCCTAATTCCTGCGCTAACGTTCGTGATGTGGCGGTGCGAGCCGTCAATGCCCGCCGCACAACATGCCGGTCCTCTGTTTCGGTGGTGTGCCGCTGCTGCGGCAATCACTCACGTCGGTCTGTCCGTCCCTCCTGTACCCACCGAATCCACACTCGCTTCACTGTGGCTGGATGGGTTCCACACGGGCGCCAATGTCTCGGTACGATAAACCGCTGTCGCGATAAGCCTCTATTCGTCCTCTGTCGAACTCCGAAACGTGCTGGAATGACTGCCGTATTCTGCGACGAGGCATCAGGAAGCTTACCACGCACAGGTCCGGCAGCACAACACACTTCCACTACTTACACCCCGCCTTCTGTGCTCCCTTCTTATAGTGCTTCTCGGTGGCGTGCCGGGCGCACATGAATTGCATATGCCCTGCAATGCTAATCGTTTGCATGTCCTATCGCGGGCGACGCATGCTGCGAATTTCAAGCCAATCGGATGCTTCCTTCTTGGTGTTGCATTTTGGGTGGCCAGCAGTGTATGTTTCTAGGTTTAACGACCACGGTTAGCATCTAAGGTTATATGCAGTTGTCCGTCCCTATTTAGGGACCATTGATTCTAGGAAAGAGGAGAAAGACAGCGCCGTAGGACAAATGGCACCACCCATGTCCACCCGGGAGCACCGTTTATGATCACCCAGAAGCCCTCGCATGCGACAACTCGACTAGCGGGGCGGCCATAGATACAATAGCATGCTGACAAAATCAACGTCGCGAATGCATAAGTTTCCACTCAAGCTAGCATAACTTTTATTATAGCGCAACGCAAATGATATTGTATATTAGATCCCGGTTGACTGTGCCAGCGGTTAATCGGGACAGCTATTTATTTAGGAGAATTCTTGAAGAACATCCACAAATTAGCTCTTTGGGATAAAGTTTCGCATAATTGGGACAGCCGTTAAGTGGGCCAAAGCGTTCTAGCCCCGATGTGTCCCGATTAACCGGAATCTACTGTACCTAAAATAGGCTTACCACAAGCACCAGAACAACCGTACATATTTATTTATCATTGAAAACAATTTACACAGCCGTGACTGTCCAGTCAAATAAAGCAAGTTCGTGATGTCATCTGACACGATATTTACCTCTGTGTTGCAATTTTTAGACCTCCTAACATTAATTTTACGATTCAACAGATAAGCGCAAAAAAGTTATGTATCCTATGCATCACTCATTCGAAATCTGGGAAATCCGCACTTCTGGGAAATCCCAAATTTTCCATGTTTTAGTAAGTATTCAGTATCCCATGCTATAATTAAAGATAGTTTTATCGATGTGCAAATTTTGATCCTTGGGAATACATTAATTGCAAAGGAAATATGTAAAGAAGTTTTACCATTGGAAACATGAGGCACAGATTTTAGGTGGAACCACCTTAAGGCTTGAATAAACGGCATCTGCTTTGAGTCAGTGCAAAACGCATGCTCTATTCTAAACAATTAATAATAATTCGAGTTTAATGCTAAGTGAACCGAAAGAACCTGTGTAATACAGACCGCACTGAAAACTGCTCTCTTAGATGTTCCGCGTGGCTTTCGGTGTCGGCGTCTGCTCGCGCTCGCTCGCTCTCTCTCTCTCTCTCTCTCTCTGCTTGATGCTTTCTGCATTCTTCTTCTGCTGGAGTTCCTGTAAGCGAAGTTTGTCTGGAGGTTTAGTATGCAGTTAAGTACGTAGGTAGTTTGTCTGGAGGTTTAGCATCCAGTTATGCAGACTTCATAACGGATAACCGTTAACTCTCAACTGTTTTCTAATAACGGAACTCTGTTCAGCTTCTCAATATTTCAGCACAAAAATCTTATTAAAAAAAGAAAGAAAAGAAAGGCAGGGCTGTTAACCTCCTTCAGGGACTTCAATCGTTTTGTCAAAACACCTGTCCTTCCGTTCGTTGCATTTCAAGAAGGTGGATCAGAAAAATCACATTTTGATACGACTGTTTCCAGTTTGCTCTACAGAGTTTTTTTTTTTTTGTTTATCGTTGTAGATACAATATCGTACATGAAACACACATATACCGAGGATAGTCTGCTTGTGCAGGTTACGGTTCCAGCGGCGCGCTGGGATTTCGTAGAAGGTTGCACGTGATTGCGTAATATTGGTTCGAAGTTTCAACTACGTCTCTTTCTCCTTGTTTCTTTAAACCCTTTTCCCTCAAAAGTACGTGCACATAACAGTGCAAACACCGGTAATATCCTCCCTTTGTTACTTTTTATAGTACGAATTTCAACTCATCCTTGTAATTCTTTGACTTAGTTTTTTGTTAGTATGTATTTTACTAAATATATATTTTATGTTTTTAACTAGCGTAATTAGTTCAGTTTCTGTTTGCATTAGCTTCCAATCTCGTGTAAACATCGTTGCGAGTATTACACCCGAACTCAAAGCTCATTTCTGGTTTCCGTTGCAAATGACGAACAAGTTATCTTCGGCTTTGGAAGTAATAAAGAAATGGCTGTTTTTCCTGTGATATCCACATGACAAAGAGCTCGTCGTGAAAGGTACAAACGTTTCTGTGACCACACGACAAAACTTCAGATGAAACGACAAATTATTTTCGTTTAATGAAACACGGTAATGCATTAAATTTAGTTTACATTCCTCATTAGCGATATAAAGACGTACTGATATCAAACACCAGATAAAACGAAATGCAAATAAGGAGAGATGAAAAAGGAACGATAATTTTAGCATTATATAATAAAACAAAAGCTAAAAGCACTTCTAACCACTATTTGCTGTGCAAACAGATCGCATGTTTTTTTGTTTTTTTTTTTTTTTATTTCTTCAAATGCGAAATGAAAAATTAGATTTCGCCACGAGAACGATTTAAATTTCTACCCGGACCTCGCATACGAAACTGACTCCGGGTATTTTCGTAGTTGCTGCGGTTAAAACAATCACCAGTACAGTGACATCGCTAAAGAACATACATCGCAACTGTGCATGCTTTAGGTTAACACGTTCATTTTTTAAATCTCCTACTAATCAAACTTAGAGTAAAACTATTCTAAAATAACTGATCACAACATAACGTACTTTCGAATCATACTGTGAAATTTCCAGTGCCCTACAAAAGGACTTATATGATTCTGAGACAATTCTTAACGGCAAATGATCCTCATACACATGTATATGGTTCATTATCAGTTATTCGTTTCACAATAGGGAAAGAAAGACTGGGGAATCCTTCCAGTTCTCCATATGTAAGAACTGGAAAGATGCATTGATTAAACACTTTTCTTTTGAGATATAATAGAACATTGCTCTTGAAAATTGTACTGCCTCTTCCAAAAGCTTTCAAGCCAAGTTTTATACCCCGATTAATATCTTCATCAATGTGACCTTGCTTGATATCTGTTGTCCAAGGTAAATGTAGGTATCGGTTACCTGAAGACTTTCCAAGTCAATCGCAAAATCTTCATTCCTTGTAAAAGCATTGTAAATCACTTTTGTCTTCTGAAAATTCACCTTTAATTCCATTTCTTTACTCTTGTCAGCAAGTTCCTGGATCACACTCTGCAGCTCTGAAGAAGTAGTTGCAAAATTGATTACGTCCTCCGTGAAACGAAGTGATTTAAAAAATCTCTATTAATCTTTATCTCCTTCATTATCAATCAACTGCTGGATGAAGGTCTACCCAAGTCTCTTCCACAGCTCTTCGTCTTCAGCCTGTCTCCTCCATATCACTCCGGCACGCTTTCGAATTTCATCCAGCCATCTCCCATGTGGTCTTTTTCTGGGGCTTTTTGTGTCCCTTGGAATCCAGTCTAAAATTTCGGTTGTCCATCGAGGTCCGTTCTTTTGGCAACATGACCATCTCATTACCATTTCAGTGATTTCACTCTGGTCATGATGTCCACTCCTGTCATTTTCCTTATCCACAAGTTCCTCTTCTTATTTTTCCTGATTACATCAAGCATGCATCTCTCCATGCTTCTTTGAGTTGTCTGCAGTCTTTGTATGTCTTTTTTACGCTTTCCAACCAGAGGTTGAAGAAGCGTATATGCTCCAGCTTTGTCCGTCCGTCTGTCCGCACGATAACTCGCATAAAAATAGTTCGATTTCGATGAAATTTCAGTATGTGGTAGGGGATCACTAGGGATGAACCCTATTGAGAATGGGGCGAATGGGGTCAAAGGTCACGACATAGGAGCATTATCCATTCCATTGCCCTTATGCGTCATAACTTCGGTAAATATGGTTCGATTTCAATGAAATTTTAGTATTTGATAGGGGACCACCTGGGGACGAACCCTATTGAAAATGGGTGAAGTGGGGTCAAAGGTCACGACATAAGAGCGGTATCCATTCCATTGCCCTTATGCGTTATAACTTGCGCAAATATGGTTCGATTTCGATGAAATTTTAGTATGTGGTAGGGGACCACCTGGGGACGAACCCTATTGAAAATGGGTGAAATGGGGCCAAAGGTCAAGACATAGGATCGGGATCCATTCCATCGCCCCTATGCGTTATAGCTTACGTAAAAATGCTTCGATTGAGACAAAACTTTATCATATTGTTCCGGAAGTATACTTTACCGGTTCTGTTGAATATCATCGAAATGGGGGTCAAAGGTCAGGTCATAGGAACGAGATTTATTCTACAGCCATTATCCTCATAACTTGAGGAATGATTTCTGGTATGTTCGAAAGCGTATCATAATCAATGCTTTGCATAATTTTAATAACTTGTTTAGTTAAGGCCCACGTCTCTGCTCCATACGTAAGCACTGGCAGGACGCAGTGATTAAACATTTTTCTTTTAAGGCATAATGACATAGTGCTCTTAAAAATTGTACTGTTTCTTTCATAAGCTCTCCATCCAAGTTTCATACGACGATTAATTTCTTCATCAATATGACCCTCACTCGCTATCTGCTGCCCAAGGTAAATGTAGGTATTGGGTATCTGCAGCTTTTCCCAGTCAATCGATAAATCTTCTTTTCTTGTAAAAACATTGTACATCACTTTTGTTTTCGAAAAGTTCATTTTTAATCCCACTTCTTTACTCTTGACAGAAAGTTCTTGGATCATACTCTGCAGCTTATACATATATTTAACGAAATCTCCGGATTTAACGAGGGAAACAAATGCTAAGGTGATCACCTTTAACAAGCAAAGTAACAAAATTTAATGTTTCATATTTAACGAGGCAGAGAAAATGTGCTGCGTACTGTCGCAGAATGGAGGAATAGAAATGGTGGCATACAGGACGAATTGCAACAAAGCTGAGAAATTTCTGTGTTCTAGTGGAAAACTGTGGATAGGAAAGCAATGAGAAGGAAGTACATGAAATGCTCCAGAAGAGAGACTGTCAGCCACCCATTCCAAGGGGCTATGCTTTGGTAGTATTGCTTCAGCAAAGTTGAAAACAAGCGACTTACTCCTAGGCAAAAAGAGGATGGGTGGAACTGTAAGTGGATTTCTGGGCGATAATAGCAGTGAAGAGAGGGGAATAATGGAATAAGGATGTCGCTGGATTAGAAATGGCAGATAACAATTCCTGCAATTGTTTCCGGAATTTGCTTCTTTCATCCTCCAAGTGAGTGATGCAGTGGGAGGATCGGTGCTGCTTTTATTTCACGTGTGTTGTGAAATCAAACACTGGCCAGTTTCACGTGGAAGTAAAGTTGAATATACTTTAAAGGTTTAATTAATTAAATATAGTGTATTAAAGTATTTATTTAAATCTTTTAAGTATGTCCTATTGTTGTGGATATAGTACACTCGTGTCCAAAAGTTAGGCATTATCAATATATACCTGTGAATATTTCAAAACCAATCGTCGGAAAGGCACGAAACTGGGTATGCTTGTATAATAACAACTACAACTGCAGACAAAGCAAGTTTATTGCATTACTTATGCAAACTGACAAAAATCAACAACACAATGATTTTCGTGCTGAGTGCATAAAATTGAGAAAATGATTGCAGCCACGCAAGCCTCGCATTGACTTCTCATGCTGCTTATCCGATTGTCCAAGAGCTCTGTGGGCAGCAAGTCTCACTCCTGACGATGAGCAGTTCGGAGCTCCGGAACGGTTCTTAGTGGAGGCTGACGGAATGCAATTCGCCTCCCTAATGCATCCCATACATTCTGCATCGGATTCGTATCCGGTCTGGAGATTTTGACGTGCATCTTTCACATCAAAATCTCCAGACCGAAATTTTGCAAACCAATTCTGACACTGCCGTATATTTAAGGCATCTTAACCATACACATCACATAAATTTTTATGAGCCTTGCACAGCGTTTTGTTCCTTTTCAGAAGTAATGCAGCAAAACATGACGAAAATGTTCCTTGTGATTGTCCATTTTGAAATCGACGTCAAACAAACACTTGCTAACGAAATCGTGCACTATCTATCCCTAAAACAAGCTTGAAATGTCAGCTGCCACGTTACATCATGAACTTGCGGTTTCAAATGACGTTAGTTACATTTCAAGACATGTTTCGTCATCTATGTGAAAAAAAAAAAGCAATGACTTTTTTGGCCAACCCGATTTAATGCACTTAATCGCACTGCAAAAATCATAAACGCTATGAAAATAAAACTCGTCTTTCGATTACTTCATCTGTCTATAAGAATCCTGGGCTGCGAGTGGCCTAGTGGTCAATGTTCGTGACTGCCACGGAGAAAAACCTCAGGCTCGATCCCAGGCAGGTGCGAACGCTCGAACCACTAAATATCCGCCGTGCGTCGGATGGGCACGTTAAGCCGTCGGACCCCGGGTACTGGCCAGCCGGTAATAAATAAGGGTGTCTTCCTCACCCTTTATACCTCGCTTCCGTGTCTCTTTCCTGTCGGGGGCCGCGGGTGGCCCAGTGGTCAGCGTTCGTCACTGCCATGGAGAAGACCTCAGGTTCGATCCCACGCAGGTACGAACGCTCGAACCACTAAATATCTGCCGTGCGTCGAATGGGCACGTTAAGCCGTCGGACCCCGGGTACTGGCCAGCCGGTAATAAATAAGGGCGTCTTCCTCCCCCTTTCTACATCGCTTCCGTGTCACTTTCACTCTAGCCTAAATCTCCTAGCTACCTATTTCTAAGGGTTGTTTAAGACCTGGGGTCAGACACTCATCCTAATCTTGTACACAAGATTTGATCTGATCTAAGTGAAATCTTCATAACTAAGAATCTGAGACCAGCGCTTCAGTATGGAACTCATGAATTGACAGCTTTTGTTTTCTGCGGATACTGAGTGCATAAATTTGAAACCAGAATGTTGAATATTCTATTCTACAGATTTAGGATTTTATTTCTATACATTTAAGATTCTATTTAGGATTCTATTTCTATACATTTAAGATTCTACTTAGGATTCTATTTCTATACATTTAAGATTCTATTTAGGATTCTATTTCTATACATTTAAGAATCTATTTAGGATCTATTTCTATACATTTAAGATTCTATACTTTAAGATTCTGTTTCTATACATTTAGGATTCTATTTCTATACATTTAGGATTCCATTTCTATACATTTAAGATTCTATACATTTCGGATTCTGTTTCTATACATTTAGGATTCTATTTCTATATATTTCGGATTCTATTTCTATACATTTAGGGTTCTATTCTACTACGCTACAAAATAGTGGAGCCCAAAAAGTTACATCCGAGAGGTTGATCAATTTTTAAAGAGCGCATATGAGTGTGAGTCTCGAAATGCGAAATCCACTGCTGGATGAAGGTCTGCCCAGTCTTTTCTGCTATCTTCCATTTTAAGCCAGTCACTCGAATGTTACTGAAGCATGCTTTTGAATGTCATCCAACCATGTTCTACATAGCGTTTTTCTAGGTCTTGTCACTCCGGAATCTCTACTTTGATTATGTGATTAATTGTTGTCATTTTCTTGACCCTGTGAATTCATTTTCCAATCTTTTCTGGTTGCATCAAGATTGCTTCTTTAGATTTTTACTTTCATTAAATCCTTTAGTCTGGGGGTCGGCATATTTTGTTAGCAGAGCTGCGAGTTTAGAAACTGATATAGACGCATTTTGATTCCCCAAATAATAACAATAACACTAAACAGGAATACATACAGAGAACAGGAGAATAATTCTTCCGCGATTAAGGCATCAACACTCACCTAAATGGAAAAAGAAAAGAAAGAAACACATACATTAAGAATTTCGAAAGAAGTGATTAACAGAGACAAAAACCTTAATCATTGAAAGAGAAAATCATACAATTCAACAAAAATCAGCATACCAGGTAGTACAAAAAACTGTCCTAATTAAAACATTTTAAAATCGCAGTTGAAATAACCCTTCTTTAGAGTTGTTCCTGGGGATTGAAGATCAAATCTTCTCTGGTGAAATCAAGGTTCACCTTTGAGCCGGTGCTGTTGTGTATCAGCGTTGCTGTTTTCCAAGAAAGAACACAACAGCGCTGGCTCAGTTCTCTAACAGATGTAACATACCGGGTTGCGTATAAAAGAATAAACCAACCGTGTATTTTTTTATAATCTGAAATTCAAAATTTAACATACACCGATCAGCCATTCGATTATGATCACCCAAGGCCTAGGTGCGCTTTAGGCCCACCCAAGGCCTAGAGCGCACTTAGAGACTGAACCCAGAGCAGTATATATACAACCAGAGGACCGGCTTTCGGTTAGTAGAGTGTTCGGAGTCAGAGTGGGAAAAGCTTCCGATTTATCGGAGTTTGATAAAGGACAAATTGTGATGGCATAACGCCTCGGAACTACGATCTCGGAAACGGCGCGGCTTGTGGGTTGTTCACGTGCCGCTGTAGTGAGTACGTATCAAAAGTGGTGCACAGATGGCCAAACGAAGAACCGTCGTCCAGCCGTGTGCGTCCGCAGCTCATTAACGCCAGATGGGAGCGGAGACTGTCGCGCATTGTTCACGGCGACTGCGGGGCCACAGTTTCACAAATCACCCGCAGCTACAACAGTGGTTAATCAGGGCAGTGTGTCACAGCACACAGTTCATCGCAGCTTTCTGCGCATGGGCCTGTGTAGCCGGAGACCCAGCCAGGTCCCCGCATGCTCACTGCACGTCACCGCCAACAACGCATGAAATGGGCCGAAGATAATCGAGATTGGATAGTGGATGATTGGAAGAAAGCGGCCTGCTCTGACGAATCGAGATTACTGGCGCATCACGTAGACGGCCGAGCGCGGATACGCCGATTACCAATGGAGGCTATGGCACCTGGATGCACTGTTGGGCGGAAAGAAGCCGGCGACGGGGGCGGCATTATGCAGTGGGCGATGTTTTTTTTTTTTTTTTTTCGATTGGAGGTTTAACGACCACCGTGAGCAACTCAATGGGTTATAAGCAGTCGCCCGACTCTAATTTAGGGCCACTGGTTCCAGGGAAGGGAGAGAGCCAGTGCCGTAAGACAAACACAACATCCATGCCTGACCGGGATTCGAACCCGGACCCCTTACGGACGAATGATCAGAGGCCAGCGCCTTAGACCACTGCGCCACCGGGGCGGCGGCGATGTTTTCTTGGGACACTTTAGAACCCATTATCCCAACAGCACAATCCCTGACAGCTGTCAGGTATCTGAACATCGTTGCGGACCAAGTTCACCCATTCATGACAATTGTGTTCCCTGCGGGTGATGGCCATTACCAAGAGGATAATGCGCCATGCCAAACTGCCAGAATCGTCAAGAAGTGGTTCAAGGAACATGCTGGTGACTTTTTGTTTAATGTCCTGGCCTCCAAATTCGCCTTCCGTGAACTCAATCGAACATTTGTGATTCGACTTGGAAAAACGGGCTCGCACTAAATCACCACCACCCCGAAATGTACGGGAACTGGAGGAACTGCTGTTGACATTATGGTACTAAATCACCCAGAATAGCTATCGCTACCTCATCGAATCGATGCATCGCCTAGTGGCCGCTATTGTGCGGCCTACAGGGGGTCCTACAACTTATTAGGTAGGTGGTCATAATGTAATGGCTCATTTTTGTATAACTGTAAAAAGCGTATAAGTGAATTAAGTATAATCGAGTTAAATAACGTTAGAAACTACAGTAAAATATCGAGACTAACGCAGAATTACGTGCAAAAGTGGAAAAGATATAACTGAGAAACGTATAACCGAGGTTCCACTGTACTGGGAACAGTTAACACCAAATGAACAATGTAGGAGTCCACCTGCCAGTCGTCATGCTTTTAGGAAGGCAATACCCCACGACAAACAGCAGGTAATTTAAAGTCATGAGCGAAGGACGGATATATTACTATTTCTAGGTACACTGCTGACCATTAAGTGCAACACCAGGAAGATTGCATCCCAGGGGCTCCAAAGTTGGCAGAAGGGCAGGACACAGGCGCACATGTAAATGAATAACCGGGCTGTAAATGATTAACCGGGCAGAACATATCAAAATAATATGGGACAGTAAAGCCCCCTAGAAATTGTATTAGAGGGGTGAACACGGAACCGGTGTTAAGTACTCGAAGTGAGTTTGTTCGCCGTTCCCAGCCACGAACAGTTGCAGCATTCCTTCGTCTGCCTTTGACTGTACGCGTCTGCAATGTCTGCGACTACCTTTGACTGTATTGCGTCTGAGACTGCAATAGTGCCAAAAACGTCACGCATGCAGGCGAATGGATCGTGTTTTCAGATGAATCCCGCTTCAGTATGCATCATCGTGATGGACGAATCCATGTCTGACGGTACCGCGGCGACCGGCTGAGTGAGTCCTGCATTATGGCTGTGCCATACCGGCCCGACACCCGGCGTTATGGTATGGGATGCCATTGGATTCCACTCCCGCACGCACCTCACCCACATTACCGGTATGTTAAACTGAGGTGTTTGTTCACTGAGGTGCTGGAGCCTGATGTTGTGCCATGTCTTCAGCGATTGTCTGGTGCCATTTACCAACAGGATAACGCGCGACCGCATGTGGCATGCGACGTCCAAGACTACCTGGATACGCCACCATGTGCCACGTCTTCCTTGTCCTGCGCGGTTCCCGGATATGTCGCTTATTGAGCACGTGTGGTCCATGCTCGCTGGACGACTGGCATGCCAGCGACCACCCCCAGCTACAACAGAGGAGCTGTGGAATCGTATCGAAGCTGCGTGGACGGATATTCCCCCAAAACACATCCAACGTCTCTTCCTCTCAATGCTGGGCCGTGTAGCAGTTAATTGCCGCCCAGGGTGGCTACATCAGATACTAATTGTTATGTGATCCCCTCGTCTCATCGCATGCTGTATTTGTAATCGATTCACCTTTGTATAACTGCTTCCTGTACAATAAATATGGCTTTGATATCTCATGTCTTCCGTGGTGTTGCACTTTCAACGGCCAGCACTGTATATCTGCGGTACTGTCCCTCGCCATAAGTTCGCAACCAGATTCATGGGTGCCCGAACCGTCCTCCTCAAAACAAAAATGCGAGAAAGATAACCGGAACTATTTCTGAAGCCCTCAGACGTGAGTTGCGCTTTTTTAGTTTTTAATGAACAAACTCGTTTCCTCCGCAGATGGAAGGAAAAGAAGTCCGGCCTGCATCAACTTCTCTCTCTGAGACATTTGCGCAACGACGGAACGCGGTTTGAAAATTCCCATTAAATTCGAGAGCCGCGAGGCGAGAAATCCGATACCGGTTTGCCGGCTCCAGGCCAAAGTAGCCACATGCCCCTGAAGACAGAAGGCCACCTTCTGGGTCGAAGTAGGAAAGACCGGATATTTAACGCAGAAATAACTCATCAGAGTAGTAATGTTATATGGGTTCGCCTTTTCAATGGCCGCTAACGATCTGGATCTCCCCTGTCGGCCTCACGCACGTGACGAAGCTCTCCACTTCCAGTTACGCCCACGCTTCATCAACGCGGGTGGGAAGGAGAGAAAGTGGGAGACTATAAAGGAAATTAAGTCCCGGTGACTGGATGGGGACAGGGCCCCTTTACAAGCTGCTTCCCAGCAATGAAGCCAACCTAACGAAGAAAACACAATCCTAGGGGAGACATGGAACCCACGATTGAGGGCTTCCGAAAGCGACCAACTACAGAAAAGGGTGCCGCCTGTTTGCCCTGTCAACAAGCGACGATAACCGCACTTTCAAGCACATACTCTTTGTATAATTGGGCGTTGGTCTGACGAGAAGAATAACAGCGTCCTTTACGAATCCCTCGTCGCATAAAAACAAAAGATGAAGCCATTTCGAATGTAAAAGCAAATGTTACTCTTATATATATATATATATATATATATAATGAAAAAAAAATAAAGAACAAAAATTGTACTCTAGAAATCCAAGGAACTCGAATATATCTGGGCGTGAAATGAATGACCTTCGGTAAAAGCACCCTGCTCCGGTATTTCTGCCTCACTCTATTGATTATTTCATGAACATAATCGGCATATGACACGAAATACTTTTAATTCATTTCGGTCGAGCCTCTGTGTCCTTCCTTTTTGATCCCTGCTGACTGCTGATACTTCTACATTTCTTCGCAAGAAAAAAGGTCGAATATCTTTAAGGAACACATACTGCAAAACAGCACTGCATACTTTGGGACGCTTTCCAATAACTACAGATTAAAATAGAAAATCTTTGAGATACACAGGGGTTCAGATACACCTTCAAATAATCTATTTATTAATATATTTGTATACAGGTACAATTTCCGTGTCTCTAGGTGTAATACACTACGAAATCAAAATTGCAAGCTTTCGCTGCCACGAGCAGCTTCTTCAGGCTGAGGAACATAAACAACAACAATTAAAAACAATTACAATTTTGTTTTTAAGTTCGAGTTCCTTTTTCAGGTTCTTACAACAATTAAAAACAATTACAATTTTGTTTTTAAGTTCGAGTTCCTTTTTCAGATTCTGCTGTTGTTTATGTTCCTCAGCCATATTCAAATTAATCGGAAACTTGAAACTTGGCCGTTCTGGATAGTGTAGTGGGTAGCATACTCGGGAGCTATCCGGGAGAAGCGGGTTCGTTTCCCGCTCCAGGACGACGAAATTTTCAAGTTTCCCGGATATTATCTGGCTTACCATTCATGTCATATTTACACCAATAAACGGATTTACAACTTCAAAATTTGTACTACTGTTACTTTCGGTCACAGCGTAAGAATCCGACAAGAAATAACGAATTTTGTCTTCCCACAACTGCTCTTTTTCCCTTAATAGCAGCTGTAGCTAAAAATGCAACCACTCTCTCTTCTCCAGCTCCACTGTAAACGCACTAACCCCATCAATCTATCGCCCCTAAGAAAAGAATGAGCTAATGCGTCTCAAATTCGTCCCGTTCCCAACTTTTAGGCACAGATGATAGCATACAAGAAAGCATACGATTTAGGTTGCATTTCTGTCCGCCTCTCCTGCAAGGACAAGGGACGGTTCTCCGCTTAGAAATGTTGATTATCGGAATTATCTTTCTTTTCCATGAGAGGAAAGAACTGCAAAAGACTTCAGACATTATTCCTTCCGTCAGTTGCTGTTTGTCTGTCCGTCCGCAGAAATTGCATTTCGCGGACGGAAATTCTATCTGTAACTGATGACAGATGGAGACAGGCACGCGCACAAGGCTATCGATGTTTGTTCTTTCTATCATGCGCTCATCCGCTTAACTGCAGAAATGATACTAGGCCGTTAGAAGTGCAGACATAATTTTTACGGACAGACAGACAAACTGACGAACAGATGGACAGAGGGAAAGACGTTTGAAATGTTAAAATCGTGTATTTCCCTTTTGGCAGAGAAGGAAGTTCTACGATCAGATATTTTGAAACGGACATTAACAGACGGTCAAAAAAACCCGAAGGAGTGATGCCTGAAATCTTATGTAGTTCTTTGAGCAAATCGGTCTTTAGAAGCGGAACTACCGCTGTTGCAGGAGAGAGACAGATGGGCAGAAAGGCAATACGAGTCGTATGCTTTCCTAAAGTATAAATTAACTTTCATGTAACTACAAGTTGGGAATCTGACGGATTGAAGCGACACCGCCTAAATCGATGTGCTCGTAGCACGAGAACGTATGAGAAAGTTATTACTCAGTTAGCTTATGACTAAGGCCCAGGGTTTGATAACTTTTGCAATTTTCAGGGGTTTCCTTTCTCTAGGGCAATTTTCTGGGTAATTTGTTGACCATTTATCAGCATTTTGCTTGTATAGGGGAAGGATAGGGCACTTTCAGCTCTTTAATTTTTACGAACAATTAAAAGAAATTTGCATACTTTTCACCATGATTTCAAGTTGTAGTTTTTCTCGGGAAAGGGGAGGGGGTTAACGATCACCGTGAGCAACTCGATTGGCTGTAAGCAGTAGCCCGTCCCTAATTTAAAGCCACTAATTCCAAACAAGGGAGAGCGCCAATGCCGTAAGACAAACACAACATCCATGCCTCATCGGGATTTGACCCCAGACCCATCTCCGACGAACGGTCGGAAGCCAGAGCTTAGGCCACTGCGCCACCGGGGAGCGGGTCGGGGGGGGGGGCTTTCAAGAGTTACCAGCATCTTGTTGAAAATACATTTTCCAGCACTTAAAAGGGTCCTTTTTCCATGAAATAAGACAAAAGAAAGCTGTTTTGAGAGTGCCTCGTGTTCTCCAGCTTGAGAGACACTGACCGATGCGATCGTTTACATTGACGAAGCAAGACAAGTTCTTAAAGAAGCCAAAGGCAAAATTATATTCGGCATCGTTGTCACATTTAACACTGTTCAGGAAAAAAACACTACGTTCCAGCCTTTCAGGAAAATCGCCCGTATCTTGACCGGAGAAGTAGACACTTTTCAAAAACGAAGAACTACTATGAGCAAGTGAATCCGTTTTTGTTTAGTCTTTCTTTTCAAGTACGCCCCCAGATTTTGGGTTGATGCATAAGTTCATGCCGTTTTATTTCACAAGTGTTTCCCAGGTCAGTAGTGACAGTGCAGATGGCCATTTGTATATAAAAATGTAGCCAGTAATATGGTGTATCTAAATCGTATTGCGTTGTGTGATTGTGGCTAATGGTTTTTTGGTTTTCTGGTCCGGAAGTATGGAGTATCAAGTACAGAGGAATGAACATTTCAGACATCTGCTTCTCTACGAGTTTAACACGGGATCCACAGCCACCGAGGCTACTCGACAAATTTGTGCTGTGTATGGGGAGGATGCTATTGCTCCGAGGACAGCCCACAAATGGTTTGAGCGGTTAAGAGGTGGCAAGTTTGACCTCAACAACTCTCCACGCTCAGGTCGTCCATCTCACTTTGATGAGGATCGTTTGAACCATCTCATCCACTTGGATCCGCGTCAATCTACACGCGAATCGGCCACTGAGATGGACTGTAATCAAGCGACAGTGGTGGGACACCTGAAACGTATAGGAAAGGTCCGGAAATTGGGGTCTTCGGTGCCTCACATTCTCATTGAGGACAACAAGAATCAGCGTGTTGTAATATACGGTTCCTTGCTCGCCCGTTGTCGCGAATGTTCTCAGCAACACAAACCCTTTCTGTCACGTATTGCTACTGGAGAAAAGAAGTGGTGCCTGTACGTGAATTTCAGGCATCGGAGGTAATGGTTAAGCCCAAACAAGACGCCCACACCACGTCCAAAACATGACTTTCATCCTGCGGAGATCATGTTGTGTGTCTGGTGGGACATGGAAGGCATTATTCTCTGGGAAATGATGCCGAGGAATCGGACAATTAACGCTGCCCTCTGTTGTAAGCAACTCCGCTGTGTGGAGGAAGCAATTCAGCAGAAACCGCCACATCGGCGCCATGGTGTCCTTCTCCAACATGATAACGCACGCCCTCACAGTGTAAACATGACCAAAATGGCCATTTAGTACATGAAATGGGAATGATCCTTTCACATCTGGCATATTCCCCAGATGTCGCCTCTTTTAGACTATCACCTATTCCGATCTCTGTCGAATGCACTCCGTGGTAGAACGTTCAACAATAATGTTGATCTCCAGAATTTTCTTGATGATTTCTTCGCAGCAAAACCTGCACGTTTTTTCAGGAATAGCATTGCAGACCTATCCAGACGTCGGAACACCATCGTAAAAAATGGGAGGGGTGGGGGATACATAGCTGATTGATTCCCTTTTCCCTTTTGATGTAATACATTCTGTAGTGCTGTGAAAAAGCGGCAGCAACTTATGCATCAACCGAATACATTCCTAATTGTCGAGAGAAGTTTGCAAAAGAACGACAAACTTAATTTCAGGCAATAGACGTTCGTTTACATTAGAAAGCATTAAGATGCCTCTAATAATACACTGCAATTTTGATGTACTTTTATTTGTGGAAAGAGATTTTTAGAATGCAAGCAAATAATATTCGAGGAGACAAGTACGTATCGTTTCTTTCTTTTTCACCTCTTGAAGTTAATATTATTTTTTAAAGACCAGAAATGTACGTACACTTTATCAATTTGCAAATGATATGCAACCCTAATTTTCAACAAACATTAAGATGAAACTGTTATAGGCTGGTTTCATTTTTCAACTTCTACGGACATTTTAAAGAAATGTTTATGTCATTTAAATGCGGCTTTATTTATGGCCTTCAAGATTCAATGACAGCTCCTGAAGTAAAAACAGAACAGAACGAGTGTAATAGTGCAGTTTAAAAAGAGAAAAAAACAAATATGATACAGCAGTCAGAAACACATAAAACAAGTTAGTAAAATTATGCAATGCATTGATTATGATACGCTTTCCAACATACCAGAAACCATTACTCAAGTTATGACGATAATAGCTGTGGAATAAATCTCGCTCCTGTGCCCTGACCTTTGTCTCCATTTCGATGATATTAAACAGCACTGGTTCAGGATACCTTCGGAACAACATACTAAAGTTTTGTCGCAATAGAAGCATTTTTAGTCAAGTTATGAGGATAATGGCTTTGGAATAAATCTCGCTTCTGTGCCCTGACCTTTGACCACATTTCAATTACATTCAACAGAACCGGTTCAGTATACCTCCGGAACAACATGATAACGTTTTGTCGCAATCGAAGCATTTTTACGTAAGTTATGACGCGTAAGGGAGATGGAATGGATCTTGCTCCTATGTCCTGACCTTTGACCCCATTTCGCCCATTTTCAATAGGGTTTGTCCCCAGGTTGTCCCTTACCACATACTTTTAAAATTTCATCGAAATCGAACAATTTTTACGCAAGTTATCATGCGGACAGTCAGACAAAGCTGGAGCATATACGCTTCTTCAATTTACGGTTGGAAAGAGTAAAAAATGAGAAATTTACTGAAAAAAAGGAGAAATATACTGAAGCCTAAAACACGACGAAATGAGGATAAGAGCAGTTAAAAACATGGAAAGGAGAACGATATAGCAGCTTAAAACCAGGACTAAACAAAGGGATGCCAGCAATTGCATGGGAAAAGCGGGATGCTATTGTAGGTATATCTAAAAAAAAAAAAAAAAAAAACATGACAAAATAAGGAAGCCATCAGTTCAAAACATGGGAAAGGAATGACGATGCTCCTCCTAAAAACAAGACAAAATAAGGATACCAGCAGTTAAAAATAAACTTGGCAAGATGAGGATGACACTATAGCTAAAAAATATATAAAAAAAAAAAAAGTATCAGCAGGACCACAGTTAAAAATATGACAAAAAGGTTTAGTAACTCTTCAGAACATACACACAAACACACACACACACACACACACACAAACAAACAAACAAAAGGAATATCAGCAATTAAAAAAAACACGGCAAGAGGAGGATACTACTGTAGTTCCAATATGGCCAGAGGATACTACTGCAGTTTAAAATACCGCAGCGTAAGCAGCTTACAAGCAGAGAAAAACGTGGAAGAACGAGATTGGTTAAAAAAAAAAAAATGGCAGGCGCAACTAAGCGTCCAGAGACGCTTTCTATTCAGAAGAATGCAAATGTTTGAAGCAACCGACGCACACCCTTTATCACGAAAAGTGGATCGCGAATTTCAGGAATTTTTTTAGAGTATTGCTACTAGCTTCACTTCAGTTCAGCATATACAGGGTGATCAAAGCGCCATAATGCTAATTAAAACATCGCACTTCAATTCAATAGTTCACGCAATGCTCGAAATTGAATTACTTTGTTTCTAAATATTACTTGTACTACAAAATCATATCGCATTGAATTAATGAATAAAGTGATCCCATCCTTAACTACGCAACTCGTCCTCCCACAGAACGCCGGAACTTCAAGTAACATGCAACCATCCTTTTCAAAGCAAAATCACAACGAGGAAAACTCTGTCGCAAAAGCAACGGGCAAAGAAATTTGTTGCCAATCATGCGAGCATGACTTTCACCTACTTATACAAATTTAAACAGAAGAGCATTAAAATAATTGCTGTTATTTTCTTTAGAAAAATTTTCCATTCCAAAACTTTTAATGCCGATTATAACATTCTCATGTTTCAACACGAAACAACATGATATCTTACACAACTCACATTTCCGAAATGAAGATAGGTCGTTTATAAATACGAGTACTAAAGATCGCGTTTGATGATGAAAGATTTAGCTACCTTAAGTGATCACGATATTTAGTACAGTAATTTGGAGTAATGAAAGTTCACCGCAAACTTTCGTTTTTGGCTTTTACGCTTCAAAATGCATCAGCGAATTAATCGAAGGAGAATACTTCATCAACGACAATTTTCTTGCTGTACTACATATCCACAGAAATCACTGGCAATCCTTCGGAGGAAAAAAAAAGCGAAGTGGTACCTAATGGCACTTCCTGGCTTTCTCATTTCCATATACGAAAACCATTCATATTTTAGAAACCAACGGCAGGAAACATTTTCGCGGTATAATGAGAACTTTCCAAGGCCGATAAAATTGCAGAATCGCAGCGGGAACACGAACCTAATAATTCTCTCCCAATGTTATAATCTGCGGCTCGTCTTCCTTTTATTTTTTTCGCCTATTCCCAAGGAAAATGGAAAAAGAGTCACTTCCACTTAATTTACCTTATGGGTCACTTCGGAAGCAGAGATCCACGGTCGGAGTGCGAACAGGACACCCATTTTCACAAGAGGCGAATCCATGATTTTATTCCAAAAATTCTTAACCATTACCAGTGGGAACAAAGTTTTTTTTTTTTTTTTTTTAACTAGCAATCGTGCCCGTTCTCCGAACTGTGAATCTATAAAAACATTTTTTGAACATAAAATTAAAGAAAGGGAAAAGTAATTAAGAGAAAGAAAAGTAATTAAAAATCCGTAACTGTTTTACGATTTAGAACAGCGTGGTGACGTCAATGCATATGGTTTGACGTAACGCAGTAGGCTTCGGCGCCCCTTAATTTTAAATCAAATTTTCAAAGCATTTCAGTAATTCTAACAAAATTATCTTTAAACCTATTAGCATTCTGAAACAGTAAAGCTAAGCCACCCTTTTGAATTTTTTTGATTTTCAGACTTTTTTCTAGGTGTAGAACTGGTAGAAAAATTCAAGCAGACAATGTTTCAAAGCGCTGTTTTTTTCTCCCCTTTTTTTTTTTTTTTTTTTTTTTTCGTGCATTTGCAGGTATCCAGACTTTAAGACCTACCAGCATGCCAATTTTTAGATCTCTAAGGTTATTTAGAAGTGGTTTAACAATTCGCGTAAAGTTCAAGCAAACAATATTCCAAAGACCCCATTTTCGTTGGGGTTTTTTGGGGGGGGGGGATGGGGTCGGACTTTTATAGGTGTCCGGACCTAAAAGACCTATGAGCATGCCAATTTTCAGATCTCTAGGTCATTTAGAAGTTGTCAAACAATTCACGAAAAATTCAAGCAGACAATGTATCGAATCCAAGATAGCTGCTTTTTTACAGTTTTTGTTTCGCTTCTGGTGAACTCCCTGTTGGATTTCTGCGGAACTTTTTCAATTTTTCAATTTCCTTCTATTTTATTGAAGGACTTTGCTCCGCCGCCATTCCGAAGTTTCCGAGATTTTTTACTGTCGTTATTTTTTGGAACTTTTGTCGTTTGCACTTATAGGACTTACTAAATTTACCACTAAGGAAGACAAAGGCGGTCCGAAAAGCATTTCCGTAAACCGTAAACCGTTATGCTAAACCGTTAAACAACTGAGATAGCCTTACCAACAAAACATATGCAGAACAAATTCTATGCGTCACCATGACAGCAGATCACGGGACCAGAACGTTCCTCTGTGGTTATTCGTGAAAACAGACCTCGTTCGCTTCTTTCTTTCCTTTTCGTCTGTAAAAAAAATGTTTTTTTCCTGTGGATTTTTCGTCTTCTTTAGTGGTTCGTGTTGACTGTGTTGTGTTTTCATCGTTTTGCCTCACTTGAAGTGAGTGTGTGTGTGCCTCATGTTACGTTATTTTGTGTTTCTTCTGTGTGACGCAGTTGCAGCACACAGTGTTGTGTTTTTAGGCGTGCGGCCATGATGGCTGCTTACCAAATGCAAATGCAAGCTCCTACTGCTGATGATATCTCCGCTGAATTTTCTTCGTCTACTTCGGCCGCTCCTGAGACCACTATGACATCATCAAGTGTGAATTTGTCTACTTCAAATTGTGTTTCTGCTTCTAATGTGCTTCGTCCTAATGTTTCTGCATCGAATGTTCTTCGTCCTAATTTGAATATCCTAAATGCCGAGTCACGTTCTGCTAACCTGGCTGCTTCCCTTCCACGCTCGTATGCTGCGACTGCTTGTCCAATCCAATCTTCTCATGCACCTGTTTCAATGCAACCAGAATTTTCTAGAGAAGATAATGTTCTCAAGATTCGGATTTCTGACGATTCACCAGCAGGTAAAGAACTTTCTTCAGCTTTGTTATTAAGTGTGTATTTTCAGTCTCTTCGTGACACTCCCCCTCTATTTGGAGGCCTTAGTTAAAGTTGTTCCCAAGGAGAGCATTGTTTCAATTATTCGTATTGGAGGGTGTTGTCGTTCATTTTGTTCACCAAAAAGTCACCGACACCGTTCTTGCTACAGGCATTGATATTGGCTCCTTTCACTTGCAACCTGTTGCTTCTGCACAGCGCCCGGTCACAGTAACAATTTCTCCAGTGCCTACTGCTATTCCTGACAATTTGCTTGTTGCTGCACTCGGCACTCTTGGTCGAGTAGTGGGAAGAGACAAAATTTCTCCCAGCTGCCGCGAGAGACTCTCCATTCAAATTTGTGCAAGGAGGACGTCGCCAATATCGTGTTATTTTCCCCACTGACCAAGCCATTTCTAACCGCCCCACAACTGTGCAACTTGTTACGGACACACGAACATACGTTTTCAACTTATTTGCTGGTGTCCAGTGTTTCCGGTGTCGAACTGAGGGACACCTGGTTTCTGAGTGCCCTCAGCGCACACCTGTGCAAAGGTGCTGTCCCTTCGTTGAAGGTTCCTGGTACACCTCCATCATACACTTCTTCCTCACTTACTACTGAACAAACTGTTGCCCCAATGTCAACCACGTCACCATCTCTGCTACTTGCTCCTTCAATGACTGCAGATATTTCGTTGTCTTCACCTGTTTCAGTTCCGCCACTGCCATTCAACTCCGAACAGCCGTTGTCTTTCAAAACTCCTTCGCGGTTATTGCCAAGCACTGAACAGCCATTACCATTCAACTCCGAGCAGGCGCTTTCTTTCAAAACAACTACGCAGTTATTGCCAAGCACTGAACTGCCATTTCCATTCAACTCCGAGCAGCAGCTTTCTTCCGAAACTACTGCGTCATCATTGCCCAGCTCTCAAGCGCCACCACCGAGCAACAAATTGCCTCCCGTTTCACAGCCTGTTTCGCAAGTGCAAACACCTGCTTCTGAACTGTTCAAATCTGCTCTCATTGTTGGCATGTCATTTCCACCTCTTCCTACTTCGGTGGGCTCCTCTGGACCCAAAACTGCCGGGAAACACCCAAATTCTGCTGAGTCTTCTCCTAGACGTTCGCGTCGCACTAGGCGTTTTCGGACCAAATCTTCTGCCACTTCCTCTGGAACCTCACCTGGCGTAGAAAATATTTCTTCTCAACTTCATACAACAAACAGATTCGCTTGCCTCCCAACTGATGATGATATGGATGTTGCTGCTAATTTAAGTGAATCAGCACCGATTGCTTCGGATGTTGATGGAGATAATTCTTCTCTTCCCACCATTCCCAAACTTTCCGCTCTGTTCAAAGACTGTTCTGTTCCAATGCAACCGCTCACATATACTGAACTTCTTGAACTAATTCTGAACTAATTCAACGCCTTAGGATTGACAAATTTCTAACAATCCCGTGTATTCAATCCAAGTTAAATTGGCTACCTGATATGCTTCAACAACTTCAATTGCTTGATGAATTTTTGATTAGCGTTTCCGTTCCCCCTGAAGATGCCCAGCTTCAGCATCGTCTGTGGTACATGCTGAAGTTGCTCACAGCTGAACTCGAAAACAATCAACAGCCCGTTCATGATTTCCCAACTGACTTGTGTTAGTTTCAACTGCCGCGGCTTTTCGGCATCGGCAGCTAATGCTCTTGTCTTCGTTGATTTCGTTTTATTAGAGCTGACAGCATTCTCCTAAGGCATGCATACTTCATGTGTCTGATGTTTCAGCTCTTGTTCTGACTGATGTTCTCTCTCCTTCCAAAAAGTTTGTGCTCACCTTCAAATCACCTTGTGTTTTGTCACCACTATCCGTCGGCTCCCACAAAAATTCAAGTGCGCTTCTTCCTAATTCTTCAAGCGAAGTATACAGTCTACCTGTGCTTTCATCACAGCATCGACCAACCTTCCCTTTGCCGTTTTCACACAGCTCGTCGTTTCCTCTGCCGCAGATTTCGTCGCTCCGTTCAGCCAGCCTACAAACCGAATTTGACATTGCACGGGCAAAACTTCAGGTCAATTTGGTCACCTCAACAGATTTGGTTCCAAGTCGTCGTAAATGGCGTGGAACTGCTGGCTTTTCCTTCAGCTTTCCACTACAGTGTTTTTATTCCATCATAAGTGTTCTTCATTAATGTTCTGTGTCTACGTTTCTGCCCATAAGTGAGACTGAGTATTTTTTTCTTCTGAATAAAAAATTTGTTTTGAAATTGTTTACCTTTGAACTTGTACTGCTTTACCGTCTGTTTTTTTGTTTCGTTTTCGGCGAACTCTTAGACACAGTTTAATACTATTGTTATCAACAGACTCAGACTTTTATTTTTACTACTGTTCAACTGGGCAGCCTGTGAGCGCCCTCTTTTTCACACCCCTTACATTGTTGTTATTGGTTTTTTTTTTTTTAAATGCTTGCGTATACCTTGTTCTCTCCCACATCTTGCTACTGTTTTGTATTTTGTACTAGTTCATATCTTGTAGAGGCGTTTTTTATACCTAACATTTTGAGCCATAAATACCTTATGAAGACAAGCCGTTCGTTTCTTTCCTTTGCGCCTTTAAAAAATGCTTAAAAATCAGAAAATGACTTTTTCTTAATTTTTTTTTTGTAAAAAAGGGATGATAATTGTAAGTTTAAGCTGTAAAAATTGCAATACGTTATGATTTATAGTTTGCCATATATACGTTTTCTTAAATGGATCCCATCGCGAAACAGAGAATTTTGTGAAATTTAAAAATTTAATTTCTGGTAAACTAAATCGAAATTCAGAAAAAGGGGCGACGAGGTGCAAAAATTCGGTCATGACACTACATGCTTACAAAGTTTCGTAGTTCTGTTTCGTAGTTTCCGACCTGATAGCTCTTTTTTGATTACATTAACTTTGAAATACAATAGCTGTTGAAGTATCGCCAAAATCGAGAAACGGTTTATTTCCGTGTATTTTCCGAACATTTCTCTACATACGATATAAATTTCATATTTTTGTGTTCAATACGTTTTGCGCTGCGAGCTAGGAAAGCAAGAGTGTCCGAAATTTCCTAAAACAGAGGCAGCAGTTACTTGTTTTTTTAGAATAGAGAGATTTGTTTTGGGGTATAGCGGACACCATGAGCAATTCTATGGGCTATAAAGCAATCATCAGTCATTAATTTAGGCTCAGTGATTCCAGGGAAGACGTAAAAAGACAGCGCTGAATGACAAGCGCGTGCACATGCCACATCGGCTGTAGTCCGGACATATTCGAGTTTGCCGATATTTCGACGTCGAGTAAAATCATCCATATGATATTTAAGAGACATCCTTTTGTTACCTCAGACGCGCAGTTTCTCGCTCCATTGCTGGAACACACGAAAAACAGAATGATCTCATCTGAGATATGATTCAGCCTCCTACCAATATACACCCTCACCAGAGATCACGTGCTCACAACACATTTGCACACGGCCTGTGCAAATGGAATACCTCCATACGTCGCATCGCACTCGTGTGTATACGCTAGCAACAGAGGCGTATTTATAGGAGGGAGGCTAGGAAGGCCTTGGCACCCTAAAGTGAATAAACAAAGACATCGCTCTTTCCACGTTTTATCAACACATAGCAACCGAAAAATTGTTATTCGGTCACCGCTGGGGATCCGAATCCCAGATCTCTCGATATCTAGCCAAGCGCATCATTGGGAAAAAAAGCGAATTTGCACTGTTAAAAAAATCTACTTAAAAATGAAAACCTGAACAGACTCGTTTTTTTTTTTTACCTTTTAACGACCATGACCCAAATATATTGCATCAGTCTAAATTACATAACGCCCGAAATTGTCTGCTGTTTCACTACTAATTTTAATAACAACAATAGTGACAGAGAGTGACTTCTGCTGATCCCACATAGGTCAAGGAAATTTGAAGAATCAGTAAGGATAAGAAATCTGACTCACTCTAGACAGGCGTTTTGGGCGTCTATCGCCGTTTGTACATACGGGCGCTTTGGGCGTTATGGTCGTTAAAGGGTAATACAATCGTACCGTAAACGAGTACATGACATGCTCAAATATAAGTAACCATACGTACTTACAAATAACTGCGTCAATAAATATAATCTCGTATTACTTCATTTTAGATATTATAGATTTCAAGAGAAATTGTTTAATAAATGTGTAAAGTGACACATATAAATAATTAGTACAACAAAGTCACTGATCACAAGTAATTTAATTATGCATAAAGTATCTTTGTGTATGTTTTTACATTAACTATATTTGTGTCAATCTCATAAATAATATATTGCCGCTTCATCACTATATTTGTCATAAAATTGTGCGGTCCATTGGCCGAGCATGTGACAACGAGTATGTCTATTATCCCAGATGCGCCATCGAATAATATACTTCCAGTTGATTGTATGAATAAATGAGTATGTATGGAGTACACGTATTCCAAATTTGAAATCGAGCCGCGGATGGCTTAGTGGTTAGAGATTCTGACTATTGATGGAGGGACCGCAGGTTCAAACCTAGCCTGATAGGCTTGAACCTAGGGGCTCTCCGTGGTGGTGTGAATTTCTAACAATCGCTTAATATCCGCCGTGCATCGGACGAGCACGTTAAGTGACGGCCCCCGGGTAGGTATCTCCCGGTTTCGTATAAAGGTGTTAATTCCCAGATCCTCCTGATTTCTCTCTGCCTTCTTTTTCTCACAAGGAGGTTTTTCTGTGCTCTGCCCGAAAGGGCACAGAAACTGGATGAAGTTAGAGTACATATATTTGAAATATATGGATTTTTTGAGTACATATATTTCAAATTAGAAATACCAGATATACTCACAATTGATTCCCTGTATATACTAAGAAATGGATACGTGTCTTTTCCAAAAATGAGACACAAGTACAAGAATGTACTCAAAAACGAGTTTCTAAAATGAGACACAGCCCAGATTGTACTCAAAAACGAGTACATTTTGCTTATTTCTAAGTACCAATTTTTAACAGTGTGGATAACAATTTTTCGGCTATGTGTTGATAAAACGGGAAAAGAGCGATGTCTTTGTTTATTCACTGTGACGCCAGGTATTTGGAAGATTTTCACTTTGGATCTGGCCCCTTTGAATTTAACTGCTATAATTAATATATAGCCAAAGCCGTTAATACCCACCAGATGAAGACGCCTCAGTTGCTGAGCCCATCTTACGAATTTATGAATGTCAGAAGCTGACAGAAAAAACACATAGCGCCGTTGATTGTTGGCCGCCGCAGCGTAAGGCTAACGCACTCGGCTAGATATCGAGAGATCTGAAATTGGGATCCCCAGCGGTGACCGGATAACAGTTTTTCGGTTGCTATGTGTTGGTAAAACGTGGAGAGAGCGATGTCTTTGTTTATTCACTGACGCCAGGTATTTGGGCCCTAAAGTGCTTCATTTGTTTAAGTTTTTGGTTAAAATGTGACATTACATTAGAAAAAAAAAGTCTTAATTTAATAAAATGCATGAACTTACATTAGACAAACATGCTGTAATTTTTTTCTTCTACTTTTTGTTAACTTTAATTTTGTTAAGGAGGATTTCAAAAACTTCCACTGTGGTCCTCCCCCACCCCCGAATTATTTTTTTTTATATACGCCCCTGGTTAGTAAGTTCTTTTAACCCCTTGACGCTCTGTAATCGAAGTGATTTTGATATCTAATTTATACTAACACATCGTTAATGCTGATTAATACTACTGGTTCAAAAATCATTTATAAATGCAAGGCGGCAGGCAGTGATTGAATTTTTAACAAAAGGACTCGCGCGGCTTAAGGCTCTACGAGACCCGCCATCTTGTATTGCTGCCTTCTGTTGTTAATCAACGGGCAAGCGTATTTCACAAATTGCTCGGGCAATTTTGCACATTTTGGAACACCGTTTGTGGCTAACGCAAGATATATGATAAATAAAGAGTTCTCTGGTTTCAGATTTTCATTTTGGACTCTAAGTATTTTTTTATTAATTAATAAAACTATGGGAGATGCCTTGGTACGACTTTCGCTGCAGATAAAAAAATGAAGAGAAAGGTCAATAAAAATTCTGAAACCAGGGAACTCATTATTTATCATATATATCTTGCGTTAGCCACAAACGGTGTTCCAAACTGTGCAAAATTGCCCGAGCAATTTGTGAAATACGCTTGGCCCTTGGTTAACAAGAGAAGGCAACAATATAAGATCGCGGGTCTCGTAGAGCCTTAACATTCAAGAGACTCTGGTGAACATTAAACCATTGGTCACATGTTTAATATTCATGATAACGTAAAATGCTGCACTGACAAAAACATTTATTGGCAGATGATGTCTTATAACTAGGGATTTATACTAACTAATGAAATTGTTTGTTATTCTATGGAAAAATATTATTATTCAATGGAAAAAAATTTTTATTCAATAAAAAATATCGTCCAATGGAAAAAAGTAACCTCTTTCATCAATTTTGTAGAAGAGGTGATATGGACGAAAATGGAAATTTACGTTTCTCTCCCCGAGCGGTAAATTGTACAAGGGTTGTCCCGAAGCTACTGAGAATGTTTTTGTAAAAAAATCTATGCGTACCTTAATTATCAAGGGAAAATGGTCATCTTTTTAGGAATGCTGTCCATTGCATTGAATACAGGTGTCCCAACGTTCCTCCCGCTGTTTTGAATGGCATCTGGAATTCTTCTGAAATGCTGTTGAAGCACTCCTGCGAAGCTGTATTAAATTGTTGTTGATCAGTCTCAAATTGTCGTTCCCGTAATATCACTTTTAACATGGGGAAAAACAAGAAGTCACATGGTGAAAAGTCAGGACTGTATTCCGGTTGGGGCATCAAGTTAATATTCATTTTTTCCAAATAAGAAACGACAGAACGGCCCATGTGCGGCCCTTGCATAAAACGGAAAGTCTCTCCGACAGACTTCTTAAGTCGACGGCAAAGCGGCCCTTGCATAAAACGGAAAGTCTCTCCGACAGACTTCTTAAGTCAACGGCAAAGCGGCCCTTGCATAAAACAAAAAATCTCTCCGACAGATTTCTTAAGTCAATGGCAAAGCGGCCCTTGCATAAAACGGAAAGTCTCTCCGACAGACATCTTAAGTCAACGGCAAAGCGGCTTTTGCATAAAACGGATAGTCCCTCAGTCAGACTTCTTAAGTCAACGGCAAAGCGGCCCTTGCATAAAACGGAAAGTCTCTCCGACAGACTTCTTCAGCAGCCCTTGCATAAAACGAAAAGTCTCTCCGACAGACTTCTTAAGTCAACGGCAAAATTTAATGGCACATCTCTGTTTCTTCTTCACATCCATTTTTTCGAAAAATCCCAGCGCGAAAACACTTGTTAGGGGTTAACAGTACAACGTTTATTAAACTGTGCACTCATTATACAACGCTTATTAAACTGATAAACTGGTGTCGCAGGTTGCTATGGTTACTACAAGGACTACCGTTTTTTTCGAGACTCGTGCCAAGGTCGAACGCAGTATTACACATTTTTTATAAAAACATTCTTAGTTGTTTGTGGACAAACCATGTGCATCACCGAAAGCAAAAAAAAAAAAAAACGTGGCCACTGACACAGAAAGAGATGTTTGTTTTGTTTCGGTCCAACCGTTGGAAGCACAGATACAAATCTCAGTTCATTCAGAGGAAAAGCTGTAGAATGCAATCCGAACACTAAACTGGGAAGACAAGGGAATAGATATCCTGGAGGTCATTTAACCTACCTTCTTTTTGCTAACGACATTGTCATTTTTACCCATACACCCTCTGAGCTGTTCAGCACTGACACACCGATTAATTTCTTCATCAATGTGACCCTTGTTTGATATCTGCTGCCCAATTTAAATGCAGGTATCGGTTATCTCCAGTTTTTCCCCATCAATTGATAAATCTTCATTTCGTGTAAAACCATTCATTGTACATTAGTTTTGTCTTCTGAAAGTTAATTTTTAATCCCACTTCTTTACTCTTGTCAGCAAATTCCTGTATCATACTCTGCAGCTCTGCAGGAGTAGTTGCAAAAATGACGTCATTCATAACACGAAGGTGAGTTAAATAATCTGCCTTAATCTTTATACCCTTGTTTTCCCAGTTCAATGATTGAAAGACATTTTGCAATGTGGCATTAAAGAGTTCGGGAGATACGGTGTCCCCTTGTCTCACCCCTTTCCAATTTTTATTGGTGCCGCATCCTCAACTAGCCGAACCTTTGCACTTGCATTTTCATAGATGTTATTAATAATGTTAATATATGCATCTTCAATACCGCAGAATTTCAAAGCCATTGTAACTGCTGAAGGTTTCACGGAATCAAAGGCATTTTCATAAACCATACATGATGGGAGTTCATATTCCTTGGTTCTTTGAAATAGTTCTATCTGTACATGGATATGGTCCATCGTGCTGTAGCGTTGATTAAACACTTTTCTTTTTATACATATATGAAGAAGTATGGAGACGTGCATGCTTGGCATAACCAGCAAAGGTAGGGAAAGCAACTGATGGAACAGTAAAATGACAAGAGTTGATGACATCATGATCATGGTAAAATCATTCAGGTGGCAATGGGCTGGACATGTTGCTAGAAAAACTGACCACCGTTGGACAACTGAAATGTCAAGACTAGATTTTTTTTTTTTTTTTTTTTTTTTTGATTCAATGTTTAACGACCACCGTGAGCAACTCGATGGGCTATAAGAAGTTTTCTGTCCCTAATTTAGGGCGAATAGTTCCAGGGAAGGAACAGAACTAGTGCCCTAAGACAAACACAACATCCATGCCTCACCGGGACTTGAACTTGGACCCATCTCTGACGAACAGTCAGAAGCCGGCGCCTAGACCATGCGCCACCGGGCAGAGTTGGGAACGTCTCAAATATTTCGGACCCGGACCCGTAACTGACTATGACAAATCTGCTTTGAACTATAAATTCGAAACTCAATTTATATATATGTACATATAAACGTAATATATGTATTCACCCCAATAACTCCTTGATATTTAATAACTGAAATCCTTTTTTAATAATAAAATCTGGTTACTTGCTAAATTTTAGTGCCATTTTTAGTGCCACTATTTTGCGTAATCCAGAAGTAATGGCTGACTATGACCGTGACCATGAAGTATATTACAAATGGGAATCATTATTTACGATTACACAAATGCATTTTTTAATGTATTTAGATTGTTCGCTCTTTCCACGCTTTGATGGAGGTGCGCATACTTTCATATGGCCAGTTAGATTTCTGGTTCCATAATATTTTATTACACGTCGACATCTTTCTTTGTAATTATACACTTTCCACATTTTGAACAACAAGCAAGACCAAACAACACAGAATTATTCACCGGTTCCTTAATGAGACGAAACAATTTCCAGCATTCACTCTTTCCCTTGTGGTTTTCAATAAGCACGTATTTGTTGGACTCAACGCCTTTCTCAACCTCCTTAATATTAAATCCATCCATATTGACAAATAAGGAGTTAATTTCGATATGACATGTCATGGGAACGCGATGTTAGCACATCAATCGAAAAACTCTGAATGCTCAATGTAAAAGATACGATGTGAAAAGTAACTCTTAGTCATACAGTGAACTTCGCACGGAGAAAGTGAATCAGCTGAGAAGCAGGCGAATGGCGTTTGTCTGTACCTTGCCCTGGACAATCTCACTGTAAAAGAACGCAAAGGAAAGATTTTTTACGATATGGAATCGGTGAGTTGTCTGACGTCGTTAGGTGGAAATCTTCTTTGCTTTAAGAAAGAGACAATATTTTTGCACGGCAAATCATTATTCACTCCGTGAGCACCAGTATCAACTACAGAATTCCACAACGCGCATTTTTATTTGGAATATATTTTTCTCTTTTCAAAATTAAAACGGGAATAAAAGAAATTATTGACCCGTGACCATCTCTGCTACCGGGACGTCCCTTCACTTCACTTTCTTGTTTCGTGCCCTCCAGATGACCTCATGGGTTAAGAATTTTGTTTTATTAACAGTGAGATAAGACTACAGCAAACTTACTCTTGAATCATTTTATAAAAAAGAAGTCATATTTAAGCGTACAATGTAACTTCAAGATACCCAGCACAAAGGTTCAGATTTTTTTAATAAAAATATCAAACTGAAAGTATCTTTGATTTTAAACAACAGACTGGGTATTTGGTATTTCGAGCATTTTGCCATTTTGTATATTTATTTCTTCCAATATTATACTAAATTCCGTACTAACAGTATAACTCGAAATATCGGTCGTGCAGAAAGTACTTATTAAGTTAGCATCGTGATTCCTTCAGGTACTAACTTAATAGGTATCGTAATTCCTTTTTTTAACGCTTTCCAACCGTAGGTTGAAGAAGCGTATATGCTCCAGCTTTGTCCGTCCGTCCGCACGATATCTCACGTGAAAATAGTTCCATTTCGACGAAATTTTAGTATGTGGTAGACGACCACCTAAGGACGAACCCTGTTGAAAATGGGCGAAGCAGGGTCAAAGGTCAGGACATAGGAGCGGGTTCCATTCCATTGCTCTTATGCGTCATAACTTGCGTAAAAAATTGTTCGCGGTAAAATTTTAGTATGTGGTAGGGAACTACCTGGGGACGATCCCTATTAAAAATGGGTGAAATTGGTTCAAAGGTAAGGATATAGGAGCTGGATCCATTCCATTGTCTTTATGCGTCATAACTTGTGTAAAAAATGGTTCGCGATGAAATTCTAGTATGTGACAGGGAACCACCTGGGGACAAACCCTATTGAAAATGGGTGAAATAGGGTCAAAGATCAGGACATAGGAGCTAGATCCATTCTATTGCCTTTATGCGTCATAACTTGCGTAAAAATGGTTCGATTTCGATGAAATTTTAGTATGTGGTAGGGAACCACCTGGGCACGAGCCCTATTGAAAATGGGAAGAATGGGGTCAAAGGTCAGGACATAAAAGCGGGATCCATTCCATTGCCTTTATGCGTCATAACATGCGTAAATATGGTTCGATTTCAATGAAATTTGAGTATGTGGTAGGGAACCACCTGGGCACGAAACCTATTGAAAATAAGCGAAATGAGGTCAAAGGTCAGGCAGGGCATAAGAGCGGGATTTATTCCATTGCCCTTATGCGTCATAACTTGCGTAAAAATGGTTCGATTTCGATGAAATTTTAGCATGTGGTAGGGAGCCACTGGGGACGAACCCTATTGAAAATGGGCAAAATGGGGTTAAAGGACGCTGGAGTGGGATCCATTCCATTGCCCTTGTGCATCATAACTTACCTGAAATGCTTGGATTGCGACAAAACTTTATTATGTTGTTCCGGAGGTACAGTGAGCCGGTTCTGTTGAATATCAACGAAATGGGGTCACAGGACATTGCACAAAAGCCAGATTTATTCCACATAACTTGCGTAAAACTGCTTCTATTGCAACAAAACTTTATCATGTTGTCCCGGAGGTATAGTGAACCGGTTCTGTTGAATATCATCGAAATGGGGTCAAAGGTCAGGACACAGCAGTGAGATTTATTCCACAGCCATTATCCACATAACTTGAGTAATGATTTCTGGTATGTTGGAAAGCGTATCATAATCAATACATTGCATGATTTTACTAACTTTTTTTTTTTATTGAAGGTTTAACGACCACCGTGAGCAACTCGATGGGCTACACGCAGCTGCCCGTCCCTAATTTAGGGCGACTGGTTCTAGGGAAAACAGAGAGCCAGTGCCGTAAGACAAACACAACATCAATGGGGATTCGAACCCGGACCCTTCTCGGGCGAATAGTCACAAGTCAGCGCTTAGAACACTGCGCCAGCGGAGCGTCAGATTGGATTCCAAGGCACAGGAAAAGATCCAGAAAAAGCGCGTGTGGGAGATGGGTGGATGAAATTTGAGAGCATGTCGGAATTGTAAAGATGTGTGATGGGAAGCCGTGTTATAATCGGACGAGATTGGATCAAGACGGAAAGTTGAAGAAGAAACTTTGGGAGATCTTGATCCAGCAGCTGATTGAAAATGGTTGAAGACTTAAACCAGTTAAAAGATGCTGTTCGGCAATGTCACGACGATATGGCGTGTGAAAAGCAACGAGCTCACGAAGTCATTTGTACTACAATAAGATAAAACCAATCTCAGCTGTGATCCAATGACAGCTGCATTAAGAGAAAAACTTCAACACGTCGTATGTAATGTTATATGGATTATTTGAGCAAAAAAGATGATAAATTGACATGATATAGCAGCTTTTAAAGTGTACAATTTGGCTAGCCAGAATAAGTGCAAGTACGCTGTGATCGAACGCCTCTTATTGACCACTCTGTTTAAAGGCTTAATAACAGCGCTTCGCATACTTTTCTTGGTTTATTACCTGTTGTGGAAATGCTTTAAAGTTTTGATCCGCCTATTAGCCTCCAGTTGAGACAATATGGAAAGATAAGCTCTTTTGTTATCAGTGCACTCGCCAATATCCTTCTCCAGATCACCTGCACATGTTGTCATTGACTCCCAACGACCTCCTTTCCCCCTTCTATAAGCCCCCTTGCGCGAAGCATATTACTTCGTTGGGAGTGCTACTTTCGAAAACCGTCGAATTCGCCGGCGAGTTACGACCGCTGTGTTATAAACCAGACTAAATGATCGGGATAACTGATTTTGAAAGCAATTTGTGCCACAAATAATTACGTGATGAAAGCGTTTCATTATGGTCGACGTCTGGTGGATGGATCTATTTAATTTCTATTAAAGCGGGATCTAAATCTCCCCATTCGATGTCTATAGCACCCCGCTGCTGCGTTTTAATCTGCTCTAGCTGGAAGTGCGCCTCTTTTCCACCCCTGTGAGCTGAAGCTGAATCCCCGTTGCCACCAAGCCCCTGCAGTCCGGAAATTTGCTGTGCATTAGTTGGAACGTTTAATTTCATTTTAGCCGTACTGAAAGGAGCGCTCTTAGAAAAGGGTGGTGGCACTGCTTTGGGAAGCCGTATTATAAATTGTGAGGTCGCAGCCGGAGGTCCTCAGCCGTGGGCCTTTACCCGGGGGCCCCGCCCAGCCACAAGTGACCGATACAGACTGTCACCGTCCACCGATTCTAATTGGAAACGATGGCCTGATTTTGTGCCACCGGTGAAATATTCCGCCCTATTTCTGTCATTGTAGGCCTCAGAGTTCATGCTTTACTCAAGTGAAACTTTTGTTCTTGTTGTTAACTCCCTCCCCACACTCCGTCCCTTCTCTTTCAGTGTCTTCTTTAAAGGCGAATAGTCCTCTGCAGTTCTCGGAGGGGAGTTTCATATTATCAGCCTGCAAGTGAGCGGGGAGTTCGTTTAAGTGTAATTTATTGGCCTCCAGGACTTGCAGTTTAGACGTAATACACTGCCCTTAAATGATATCTAAAAATGTAGCCCCATATACTCGCAGAAATACAGCCCCGTTATGAAGACAGGAACTTCTCTGATTATGATCCACGATGTTACTTAACGTTAGCTGAAGCATCTGAGCTATTTAGCTATGCCGTTCGCCGTAATAAAATGAGGAGAATCTTTCACGACAAATTTACAAAAGCGTTATCAACTCTCATGGGAGCTAATTTTACCAATATTACTCCTAAGTGCGGGGTTTAAGCACACACACACACACACACACACACACACACACACACATTGAAATTGAGTAAGTTAAAATTTGACGTCACTAGAGTCATGCTGTCTACATATTAGGTGCATTTCATATCCTTTTCTCTAGCAGTGTTTTCCAGTAATCCACAGTCTAAGGCAAGACAAACGTAGAACTGCAATGTCAGCTTTTGACATCACTTGCCCAACGCAGGAAGATGAAGCTCAGCTAACTGTATAAAAATGTATTACAAGATTGATAAACCGCGATTGGTGTCATTTAGACAGCTTGAATAAACAAGAAACAATGCTTCTGCGAGGTAGCAACTAAAATGATGATTTAAATGTTAAAATTACGAACAAAGTTATGAATGCCCATTAATAGACAGCAATAAAATTATACAGCCGAGCATCAATAACGCCCATTACTTTTGCCGCGAATTGTTTCCTCATTCCCAGCAATCTTCATTTTTATTAAGTGTCTTTTAATTCTTTTAACATGAATACGCTTATATATATATATATACGTATATCAAATACCAATATCAAATACAGGTTAAATGGCGCGAACCACCATTTTTCTTTTAATTTGTTAATGCTGCTGCTTGGTCCCGTTCATTTTGAAGCCTACTAGGACACTTGGAACTATAGAACTATTGCATTGATCCCTCATGCTGGCAAGGTTTTGCGAAAGATCATGCAGAGAAGGTTAGAAACCATATATATATATATATATATATATATATATATATATATATATATATATATATAGAAAGAGAGAGAGAATTGCCAGTACAACAACCTAGCTTTAGAAAAGGAACACGAAATCAAACTGCCAACGTTAGATGGATAATGGAGAAATCAAGAGAATTCCAGAAGGATGTTTGCCTTTGTTTCATTGACTATAACAAAGCTCCGATGCCATTCATGACGGAGATCATTTTGGGTGGTGTTACTTTTGAAAGTACTGAACAATTTTTTCATATCGGTAAATTGAGATTTCCCTGATATGTCTGCTCCTAAAAGTCCGGTCCGGTAAATCCTTTTTCCCACGGACAGAGAGTCCCTCGTGAGAAATGTTCTACATATAATTTTTAATTTTCCATAAAGAACTGTTTTGTCACTAGGGGCATAAGGCTATGTTTCTGTTCCCGATGAATTTCAGCAAAATCCACGCTTCTGAAAGGTCGACTGAAAAATTCCGTTAGCGATAAAATACCGTTCGACACGGGAAAACGTTGGCTCATATTTTCTGCATAAAATAATGTACAGTTTTTTTTCCACTAGGGAACGTAAAAATTACATATTATTTTACTCGGTATCTCTGCTTCTAACAGTCCGATTTCGAAATTCTTTTCTTTTCCGCAGGACAGCGTATCTAGTACGAAATGTTTCGCGTATCATTAAATATTTTCTTGAAGCACAAACTGCTGTTGGAAATAAAAATTATTTAAAATAAATTTAGTTCAACATGCACGCGAAAAAGGGGATAGCCCCAGGGGATGTCGGATGGGTTGCAAGATTCGATGCGGTCAGCCGCCTAGAAGGGAGCGAGGTGACCTTGACCTCCGCGGATTAGGTCAAATACCCAGAAGGTGAAGTGACCTTGGCATCCGCGGACAAGGTGAAACCCGAGAAGGTCAGAGGGGATTAGACTGGTCAAGGACAGCTCGAGCAGTGGAGGTCCAGTAGCAGAGAGACAGGGAGGCGGAGTTCAGTTCGAGGGAGAGTGAGTGACTGGTGACAGTGGAGTACAGTAGTTTTTGAGAGAACCTTATTTTTGAGTACTGAAGCTGGTGAGCGATATATATAGATATGAGCGGACACCGATGAGAGATTCCAGATAAGCTATGTTTTTCCTTTTCTCTGTTATTGCATGTACTTGCTTAAATTTATTCATAAACCTACTTAGAGCACGTCGCGTGTGTGATGGTCATGATCAAACAATGAAAACCCAGTTAGCTAGGTAAAACATTTAAGTAAAGCGTAGGAGAAAAGGGACTAGAAGTAAAATAAATCACTAAGCATTGCACTTATATTTATATATATGTATGCAGAAATGATTGGAGACGTTATAGAGAAAAATCGTAATAATAATAAATTTTATGTGTAAGGTATTATTAACGGCTGCAGCACCCACACAAGTGGTACCTTAGTGTTCCTAAATCTCGCGTATTAAACCATTTTTATTACTTCCACATAAGATTCCTGTTTGTTTTCCTTATAACCACACAAGACATAGATTAAAGTATGTGTAAACTAAGATATGTGTTTATGTTTCTAATTTCTTTCACGAGCGGCACCTTTATTCCCCCACTATTCCAGTGACGGGATAAAGGTGAATCACAACGCCGTGCTTTATTATATGCCAGTGCATATAAGGGGCACGTTTTTGTCCATATACGATCACTGTAGAACAAAGTTCCCATAGTTATAGCATTGGCACATTAAATTAAATTTAATCGGTAAATAATCTATAATTGATGCACATATAATTTGTTCGTAATAATAAATATAACATAGCTGCAATTGACCCATTGTGTTTATAAAATTAACGCATTATATATATCGTTGGTAACGTTGACACGTGTTCCATTGTGAATAACATTAACACGTGTTCCTTTGTGAATAACCTTAACACGTGTTCCATTGTTCATAACATTAACATGTGTTTCATATTAGAATATAACGTTGGTACCGACTAACATTTCATTATTCCTTTGATTAAACTGATTAACGTTTGAGGATAACTATGGTGAATTGTTTCGTAAAGTATATACCATTGGTACATTGAATCCTTTGTTTATAACACTGCCACTAGACGGCATAAATTGAAATTTCTGCTAACATCATATTTGCTGCAATATCTGCGCTTCTAAAAGTCCCTACTAAGAATAGTTTTCTTATCCAGATACTACTAATCACGAAAACATTTTATGAGCATTTCCTGCCCAAAATAACACACAATTTCTCTACAGATGGAGAGGGTGATTAATCTTTTTTTTTTTTTTTTCGGTATCTCTGCTTCTAAACATCTGATTTTAGAAATTCTTTTAAAACCGGACACCATTCACATTGTGAAACATTTTGCATATACGCGTGGGATTTTTTTGTACACACACCGGTCACTGAATTAGAAACCTTTATGTAGATGCACAGACGTCACTTACGCAGCGTGTATGTAAAATACGTGGTCACGAGCCTCATCGCGTAATCCCGGCAATTATTTAAGACTGCTGCTCGTCAGTAGTGTTGATCACAGTGCGAAAAACAAAGGATCTTTCAGATTTCGATAAACGGCATAGTGTTGGTGCCCATCTGGCTGGAGAGACGATTTTGAAAACAGCAGAACTGACTAGTTTCTCAAAATGTGAGATATCACGGGTCTTCAATCAGTGGAAAAATAACCCACATTGCTTGTTTAAGAGGCGTAACTGCGCCCCGACGACAATCTGTCAGGAACCAGATCCCCCGTCGTCTGAGAAGGCTTGCACGGGAAAACGGGACTTTCTGTGCGCAGTAGAGCTGCGTTCGGGCTCAATTTTCGGAGCGGCTGTGGAATAAATCTCGCTCCTGTTCCCTGACCTTTGACCCCATTTCGATGATATTCAACAGAATTGGTTCAGTGTACCTCCGGAACAACATGATAAAAGATTTGTCGCAATCGTAGTATTTTTAGGTAAGTTATGACGCATAAGGGCAATGGAATAGATCCCGCTCCTGCGTCATGACCTTTGACCTCATTTCGCCCATTTTCAATAGGGTTCGTCCCCAGTTGGTCCCCTACTACATACTAATATTTCATCGAAATCGAACTATTTTTACGCGAGTTATCGTGCGGGCAGACAAAGCTGGAGCACATACGCTTCTTCATCCTACGGTTGGAAAGCGTAAAAATGATAAAATTGTTCTCCGTAAAGGTATATAGTGTTTCAAAAATGTTTAGTCGAACTTGCAGAACGTGGTCAACTGCGTATTGTGAAGAAAATCTTCAAATGAACACCATGACGGAAACGATTTCCTTCCGAATCATAGCACATTTTCACAGTAACCAAGTTAATTATTCTGTACTTCACTTGTTACAGCACCATGTAAGTGATCAATTATGTCAGTCTACGTCAGAGCACATGTTCGAAATGCCTCCCTGAGCCGCAATACACAACAGTAGCGTAGCGAAAGTGTCTGGCGCGCCAGGAGACAAAATACACTCACTGACAATGAAATTTGCGCACCAAGAAGAAAGCATCTGATTGAACTGAAATTTCATGGACGTTATGATACAGATGAATGATGGCAAAAACAAAGCTGCAAGACAATTACAGAGGGATCTGTGGCACGCAGTCCGGTCATATTCAATAGCGCGTCGCACCAACTCGTGCGGCGATACATGATGCAATACAGTCCGGCATGGAGGCGAACAGGCGCCTGATGTTGTCCTGCGGCAGACTGACCCACACGTGTTGAACGGTGTGCTCCAAATCCCGGATAGTGCGGCAAGGCGGCAACTGGCTTTTCAGCTGGTCCCGCACTTGCTCGATAGGGGACATATCCGGGGAGAGGGCCGGCCGTGGAAGTGTCTGGACATGACGTAAGCAGTCCTGTGAAACCCGAGCCGTGTGCGGGCGGGCATTATTCTGCTGGTGTAGCACACCCGGAATCCCAGCCAGGAACGGGAGAACATGGGACCGTAGGATCTCATCCACATACCGCTGGCATGTCAATGATCCACGTACCACTACTACAGCTGATCGGCTATCATAGGGAATGGTTCCCTAGACCATAATCCCTGCAGTGGATCAGGTGTAGCGCCCGATAGCTAGGTTGTGATTGTGCCGTTGCCCCGGGGACCTCCACACCCGGACACGATCATCATCTGTCCTCAAATCGAAGCGGCACTCATCGCTAAACACCACACGTCGGCGATGGGGCACTGGGATCAGAGATTCGTTTCCGCGAGGCGTCGGGAAATGGTTCGTGGACACACAGGAGCCACTACATCTACCTGTATAGTGGACCGGGTTCCCGTGAGACCCGTTTGTGCCTAGCGCACGATCCGTCGATTCTCTCTACCTGTGGTCCGTCTGGAGCCACGTGGCAGTGCCGTCACGTGTCCACTGCTCCCAACACAGTCGGACGGTATGGTCATAACGATCCACGTAGCGGGCTATATGGCGTTCCGAACACCCTCCGGTTTTCAGCCCGATGATCAAGCTTCTCTCAAAGTCCGTAAGTTGCGTAAATTGACGTCTCTGGCGTCTACCCGGCATTCTTGTCACGAAATTTTCAGGTTTTCGGATATTATCTGACTTACCATCCTTGTCATGTTTACACCAAAAAGCGGACTGTCATCTTCAAAAATAATATTCTGAGTATTTATTCAAATCAAATTTAATTTCATACTCTATAAAATACTTAACAGCATTAACCTCGATTAGACAGTGAAAAAAGTATATTCAGTGCCGGGACGAATCAAGGAGCACCAAAAAGCTAATAACACCTGACAAGAGTTACTCCTTTCTTCCTCAGAGAGAAATCGCTGTTAGATTTTTTTTTTTTGTGATTGGAGGTTTAACGACCACCGTGAGAAACTCAGTGGGCTATAATAAGTCGTCCGTCCCTAATTTAGGGCCACTGGTTCCAGGGAAAGGAGACAGCCAGGGCCGTACGACAAACACACAACATCCATCCATGCCTCAAGCGATTCGAACCCGGACCCATATCGGATGAATGGTCAGAAACCATCGCTTAGACCACTGCGCTACCGGGGCAGCGATAGAAGAATGTACGGAAAGTTTCTGCTTCCCGTCACGGTGGCATAGACTCACTGCCCCCTTATTTGTTCTGAGAAATACTTGAAAACCATGAGATATCTTTGTGGTTAAAAGGCTTTTTCAGCTTTTACTCCATAATCAGGTCAGGTTTGCCCCGACATGATTATGGAGTTAAACTTCAGTATAGTCTTCGGGCAAAAAGGATCAGGTCTTTCAAAGAAACCGATAAATGTCGACAAATGTATACATAGATGAAAATCTGCGTTGCGGGAAAACTATCTTCAGAGGCGCGAAGTTTCATTGCTATTTCCGTTAGCTCATCCAAAAATGAAATGAATATATATGCCATTTCATCATTGGAGAACAGATTATTTATCGTCAAGGTCACAAGTAACAAACACGTGTTTTGATAATAACGACAACATCACTACTGATTCACTTACACGTAACTTCCGAACAACTACCAACTCACTTTAAGCTGAATACTCTCACTCAGGAGCGGTGAGATTTCGTTCATTTGCATACATGCCGTCAGGAATGCAAGAGATGGAAATTTACCTAACAGAATATCTCTTGGAATGTTTCTTTACTTGAACTCTCAAAATATGCGGTAATTTAGAAGGGAAACATTTCCCGTGCAGTGTTCACACAAACGTTTTTCATGACCGTGCACATGTTACCGAAGTTTGACTATATGGTTTGGAAACACACTGTACAGCAAAAGAAAAAAAAAGAAGGAAAATACGCAAATATGATATAAACCTACCACCTAACAAACAAATCTTGCCAGCAAGGTTTGGGCAATATTTTGAAGCTCCATTCTTACGCAACAAGGCGCAAATTAATGTTAAAGTAGTTGTGTGCAACCATCGAACTGCACGAAACCTCGTTAGCAAGCAATTTAAAAATAATCTATCTCTCGATACAGTATTAGTTATTAGGTTCACAAATAAATTTTTAAAGCGTTTTAAGACAACGCAACATGTAATTTGAGAGAAAACAACAATACCTTTACGAATCAAAATATGCGCCGTCATTATTTATCACCTTCCGCCATCGGTCGGGCAGCTGACAGATTCCAGCCATGAAGAATACTTCATCGTGTGATGCGGTGAAGTCGTCAACCCATTTCTGCACTTCGTCACATGTCCGGAACCGTACAGCAGACAAACCATGTTGCATCGATCGGAATAAATAATAGTCTGAAGGGGCTATGTCGGGACTATACGCCGGGTGCTCCAAAACTTCCCAGCCAAGCGTCAATTACGTTTCCTTGACCGATTTCGCGACATGCGGCCTAGCGTTAACATGCAGTAATTTCACGGGACGTAATCCTTGACTGTGAATGGACGTTTCCGACAGATTTCCTGCTTCAATCGCAGCAATTGTTGATACACTGTCAGCTGAGTGGTCAGTCAATAAACCGTAATTTTACAGTCCCATACCGTAATGTTCATTAACAGTCTAATGACCAAGAGATAAAAACGTGTTGCCCACAGAGGTGTTGCCAGTCGACTGATTACACGTGAGAAAACAGGTATATAACCAATTTAAGAAGAACGTTGCCAGATTGTCAAGGTTAAAATACAATAACAGTTTAAACACCGTGAACATGTAGTTTATATACTGAAAATTTATGGTTGACCGCCAGGTGGCGTGCTTCTGACCCCCTGTGTTTTCGTCTTCGCGCGAATGGCATATGCGTCTGACCCCTTCGATGCAATAAAACAATTAGGACGTCTGGAATTCGCTTTGCGGATAACATTGTACATGATTCAAGCGTAGACCAATAAAACGATTTAAGCACTTAAGGTTTTCTGAAACGGCTCTTCATTACAAGACGAACTGCCTGTGAATTCTGTAACTTCTGATCACCGACTGCCGCCGTAGATAACTGCTTTCGAATTTACCACTATAATATTCCTTGCAGGGAAATGAGTTGTTACTAAAATGCTTTAAAATTTCTTAGATCCACGTAACATTATAACAGGAAGTTCGCTGTTACCATGTGCCTGAAAAATTGGAACGCATTACAATTCACGTTTAATTCGCACGACCTGAAATGTTCATAAGAATACAAGTAATAGACATATTGGCTAATACATTTTGATTTGCTTTTTCATAATTATTTTTTGCTCATGACGTCAGATTCCATTCGCTTCCTTCTGAAAGTGATGCAATTCAGTATTCCATGGGAGATAGGAAATTTATCGAGCCATCTGGATTGCGTTTTACTCCCCGCCATCATTACGTGAGTGTTTAAACTTCGCTCGCTATTGATTCGCAGTTTGCTGAATGTGTTGTGCAGGTGTAGGATATTTACATCTTTTTTTTTTTTTTTTTTTTTTTTAAGTAGAGTAAACACAAGTTCTGTCGCATGAAGTATCTCCCGTCTACGTGAATTTACTAATAAAAAATTATATCCCGTTTTCTGATTTCACTGAGCTGAATTAGAGTAGACAGGGATATTGTGTTTCTTTCTCCAGTGCAGAATCTTTTTCTTACATAGAGCCAGTTTTCTGAAATTAGAGATGAGAAAGATTTTTTCCTAAAAATCTTTGTCTATAGGAATAACTGAATTACCGCAAATAAAATAAAAATTTGCATTGTGTTTTCGTTAAAAGTATTAAAAAACGATGAAAGCGGATTGTTTTTTCTCGGATGCAGACTTTAATATAAAGACGTTGAGTATAATAAAACAAGTTAGTAAAATCATGCGATGCATTGATTATGATACGCTTTCCAACATACCAGAAATCATTACTCAAGTTATGAGGATAATGGCTGTGGAATAAAGTTCGCTCCTGTGCCCTGACCTTTGATCCCATTTCGATGATATTCTACAGAACTGGTCCAGTATATCTCCGAAATAACATGATAAAGTTTTGTCGCAATCGAAGCAATTTTACGTAAGTTATGATGCATAAGGGCTATGGAATAGATCCCGCTCCTGTGTCCTCACCTTTGACCCCATTTCCAATAGGTTCGTCCCCAGGCAGGTCCCTACAACATACTAACATTTCATCCAAATCGAAACATTTTTACGTAAGTTATGACGCATAATGGCGATGGAAGTGATTCCGTTTCTATGTCCTGACCTTTGACCCCATTTCGCGCATTTTCATAGGCTTTGTCCCCAGATGGTCCCCTACCACATACTAAAATTTAATCGAAATCGAACCTTTTTTTACGTTAGTTATGACGCATAAGAGCAGTGGAATAGATCCCGCTCCTATGTCCTGACCTTTGACTCCATTTCATTCACTTTCAACAGGGTTCCTTCCCAGGTGTTTCCCTACCACATACTAAAATTTCACCGAAATCGAACGATTTTTGCGCGAGTTATCGTGCGGATGAACATACGCACACAACGCGTGACGTAATGAGGCAGATGGGAATCGCGACCATCTGCTCGCAAGCATAGCCCACTGGAAACAAGAGGCCCTGAAACGAACGGCTGCCACTGAGGTCATGTGACCAACTTAGTCTCACTAACGTGTGTGCGTCGTCTCAGCTATCAGTAATGTGCTGATGGGCTGAGAGAATAGCGGGAGAACTTCATAAAACGTGAGCTGATGGAAACTTCGAAGATTGTGTTGCAATATGTATAAAATGTGCTATGCCGCCCCGGTGGCGCAGTGGTCTAAGCGATGGCCTTTGATCATTCGTCCGAACGGGGTCCGGGTTCGAATCCCGGTGAGGCATGGATGTTGTGTTTGTCTTACGGCACTGGCTCTCTCCCTTCCCTGGAACCAGTGACCCTAAATTAGGGACGGGCGACTGCTTATAGCCCATTGAGTTGCTCACGGTGGTCGTTAAACCTCCAATCAAAAAAAAAATGTGCTATAATTTAGTTCACAAATTACTTTGAAAGTTTTACACAAAATGAAAGAAATGCTAATGTTTTAACGAAACTGACAAAGTACGTATTTGCGAAGTTTTCGCTTAGAATTCTAGCTGATGGGAACTCTGAAATTTGCCGCACAAAATAAATGAAATCTGCTGTGGTTTTGTTGACAAATTACTTAAAACGTTGTGGCACGAAATGCAAATATTTTAATGTTTTTGATGGCATATGACTGTATCGATTCCAAAATAGCGGCTTGTTTACATTTTTGTTTCGCTCCTGAGGAACTCCTTGTTGAATTTTTGCGGAACGTTTTTCAATTTCCTACTATTTTTATTAAAGGACTTTGCTCCGCCTCCATTGCCGAAGTTCCTGCGTCAGTATTTTTGGTTTTGGCCAATACCTGTAATCTTAACATCACCGGTGTGCGGTGTCGGTGTGTTCCTTATTCATGGATTACTAAAGAAAGGAAACCTACGTACTTTTTGTATTACTTTTGCTTGACGTGAACATATTTTCAGAGTTTTTTTACTGTCGTTAATTTTTGGAAAGGTGGACTAATGTCGTTTGAACTTACAGCACATAGTAAATCTACCACTAAGGAAAACAAAGGCAGTGCAAAAAACGTTTCCCTAAGATGTATACATCTTACCGAAATGCTAAACCGTTAAACAACTGAGACAGCTTTACCAACAAAACATATGAGTAATAAATCCTTTCTTCAATGTATATACAAATAACTAAACTTTGCATGTTATATTACTTAAGACAGAAAAGGAATTTTGTATATCAGTAACAGAAGGAATCAGCAGGTAGAAGTCATAACGCTCCAACATTTTCCTTCTGCTGTAGTGGTAAATGAACAATATATGTTATTACGAGTGTTAATTTGTTTTTCTTTGGAAAAAAAATAACAATAATAAATCACAATAATAAAATATAAACAACTTCACAGCAACATACTAACAGACTAATGAACTTCACCTGCAGTTCGGAGCATGGAATTTAAGAACTTCTTGGTCACATGACTAAATCGTTTCAGAGCCTCTTGTTTCCAGTGGGCTATGGCACGCAATAGTGTGACGTCATAAAACTTTAATAGGATCCACACACAACGCGTGACGTAATGAGACAGATGGCGTGGCAGCGCACCAACATCTGAATCGCGAGAGTATGACGTCATAAGATTTCTAAGCATGGATAACATTAATGGGACGACGCCATGACACTAAAAACTTGGTAATTCGGGGTGGTTATTTAACCCACTAAACGAATTTTCCCAAATTCGAGATCAAGCTGAATCGATTTCTAGTACCAGAAAACGGTAGGTTAACGACTTTCATCAAAATCCTTAGAGCCGTTTTCAAAATAAAATTTACATACATACAAGAATTGCTCCTTTAAGGTTAACGTCAAGTAATTTTGCTTCCTGTACTTCGAATGGAAAAATTTCTGTACACATTTTCTTCCCAATTAATGCGTTCCCAAGGATAAAAATTTGAACGTCGATTACAATATCTTCATTTTATAACTTGGAATACTTAATATTTTCTAAAACATAACCATAATTATGCAATGCAACATTTGTTTGTCTACTGACGTCCTCAAAGTACAGGTCGCGCCATCCTTTCTCTGGGTTCAACACCACCAAAGGAAAAGTTATTGATTTTTAATATAATTATGGTTATGTTTTAGAAAATATTAAGTATTCCAAGTTATAGTATGAAGTTATTTTAATCGATGTTCAAATTTTCATCCTTGGGAACACATTAATTGTGAAGGAAATGTGTACAAAAGTTTTTCCATTGAAAGTATGGGAAGCAAAATTACTTGACGTCCACCTTAATAATATGGGATAAGGGCGATGGAATGCATCCCAATCCTATGTCCTGACATTTGACCCAATTTCGTCCATTTTCAATAGGGTTCGTCCGCAGGTGGTCCCCTACCACATAATAAAATTTCATCGAAATCGAACCATCTTTACGCCAGTTATCATGCGGACAGGCGGACGGACGGACAGGCGTAAAAAGCTGGAGCATATACGCTTCTTCAACCTACGGTTGGAAAGCGCAAAAAAACGCACATTAATTTTCTTTTTTTATATTTTACATACAAAGGAGGATTATATCGTCTGCATAGGTGACGGTTCAGTGTAAACGAGAAACGTTACAACTTTCGTAGAGTCACACCAGGAGTAACAGTGTCACTTTGAACAGAAATCATTCAAATCATAATTCGAACGCGTGCCCCACGTCGAACCAAGCCGTCCGAGCAATGCAATAAACAAAGAAGTTTAGATGAGTATACGTTAAGAGCTTGTAAGAGCACCCCGTTTGGACACTGGAAGTCAGAAGGAGCATAAATAGATCGACCCTTTAAGGCATTTAAATTACTTACTTTTTAAAAAGTTGTTATGAGCTTATTAAATTGCTGTAGGTAAATAGTGACCTGATTTTAAATGCATTAACACTAGCTCTTGAAATAAAAATGTTGATGGCTAAGTATATGACAAGTTTTTTTTTTTTTTTTTCCGTTCGCCGTATCTTTCAACTCACATTGGGCAGACAGCACTCTTTACATTGTAACATTAACAAGCTTAGCGATGAACAGTTGCATTAGTAAAACCTTAGAACAATATCAAAAGGCTAAGTAAATGACGACTTGTTTATTTTTCCCTTCGCCGTATCTTTCAACTCACACTGGGCAGACAGCACTCTTTACATTGCAACATTAACAAGCTTAGCGATGAACAGTTGCATTAGTAAAACCTTAGAACAATATCAAAAGGCTAAGTAAATGACAAGTTGTTTATTCTTTCAGTTCTTAGTAAAACCTTAGAACAATATCAAAAGGCTAAGTAAATGGCAAGTTGTTTATTTTTCATTTCGCCGTATCTTTCAACTCACACTGGGCAGACAGCACTCTTTACATTAGAACATTAACAAGCTTAGCGATGAACAGTTGCATTAGTAAAACCTTAGAACAATATCAAAAGGCTAAGTAAATGACAAGTTGTTTATTTTTTCAGTTCTTAGTAAAACCTTAGAACAATATCAAAAGGCTAAGTAAATGGCAAGTTGCTTATTTTTCATTTCGCCGTATCTTTTAACTCACACTGGGCAGACAGCACTCTTTACATTACAACATTAACAAGCTTAGTGATGAACAGTTGCATTAGTAAAACCTTGGAACGATATCGTTAGCTGAATTATTCACAATCGTTACTTCTGTAATGGCAGATTTAGTTGGTAAACAGACTAGAACGTTGCACAAGGAAAATAAATGGAAAATAAATGAAATATACTCTCATACTAAGAGTATATTTTATTTATTTTCCTCTTCACAACGGTATTTTTTGAGAATAACGCCGTAGTTCCATTTATCTCTTTGGTACTCAGATAGGATGAGACGTATTCCAGTACAGCACCCCAAAAACTTTCCATACATTGATTGTCCACCAGTGGCTCAATTCCTCACACGCATCGAAGCCAGCACTGCATCCACATACAGTTATACTGTGTGTATTGTGGACCGCACGTGGTGTTGTTCATTATGAACACTTGCAACGAGGCCAAACGATCACCTCTGCAGTGTACTATGAACAATTGAAACGTGTGTATGAGGACTTGAAAAAGATGGAAACAGCGCTGGTCAACAGGAAGGGAGTTCTGCTCCTTCAAGATAACACTCGTGCCCACTCCGCTTCATTGACCATAAACACTATTAAAGAACTTATGTGTGACCTTTTATGTCATCCAGCTTACTCACCAAATATCTCTCCTTTAAACTGTCAATTGTTTCTTTCACTTGACAAACATTTACGTGGGCACGACTTCTCCAACTTTGATGAGTTACACGCTGCCCTACAAAACTTATCTTCCCATGACCCGGCATTTTATCGCAGGGGTATTATACACACTCGAGTCACATCATTGTGACCACCTTCCACTTTTGACGTCAACGGCGCGTAGCCAATGAAAGAAAGCACGTGTCGTGAGATGGCTTGAAGGGTATAAAAAGTGTGCAATAGGCATTGTGAAAACAAAGCCGCGGGTGGCCTAGTGGTCAACGTTCGTGACTGCCATGGAGATGACCTCAGGTTCGATCCCGGACAGGTACGAACGCTCGAACCACTAAATACCCGCCGTGCGTCGGATGGGCACGTTAAGCCGTCGGACCCCGGGTACTGGCTCCCGATAACAAATCAGGGCGTCTCCCTCCCCTTTCTACCTCTATTCGAGTGATATAGTCCTATCGGGCACTCTAGCCCAAATCCCCAACCTTCCTATTTCTAAGGGTTGTTTAAGACCTGGGGTCAGACACTCCCTTCCTAAAATCCGCTACATCTGATCTGATCTCACCTGTGAAAACATATCGCTCGTTGCTGTCATGGATAAAAGGAGCGATTTACCAGATTTCCAAAAAGGGATGATTATCGGCTTTCGGGACAGCGCATTTCTGAAACAGCGCAGTTAGTGAACTGATCGTGATTGGAGAAATGACACCATTGAGAATAAGCCACGTAAACTGTGGAACACCACGTGCCGTTGATGTGAGAGGTGAACGTCGGCTGCGAAGCTGCGTGAGGGCCGACTAACACGCTGTAGTGCAACTCACTGGCCGAATGAACCAGGGAGCTACCGGAAGTGTGTCTAAAACGACAGTTTAGTGAACCCTGCTGCGTATGGGGGGGGGGGGGGCTTCGATACAGACGGATGGTCACTGCATCTATGCTAACGAAGGTACATCGGCAAAAAAGGCTTACATTTGCATGGCAGAATCTTAATTGGACCTCCGAAGATTTGCAAAGGATTGCCTTCTCCGATGAGTCACGTTTTCTGCTTCATCGATCTGATGGACGTTGGCGTATAAGGCGAAAAACACCGGAGAACAAACACTCTTCAACCATTGCTGGAAGAACACAAGCTGGTGGGGGCAGCGTTATGGTCTGGGGAATGTTTTCGTGGAATTCCCTGGGTCTACTCATACCTATGGAAGGCACTATGGACCGAACTCGTTATAAACCAATCCTTACAGACCACTTACATACATGCTGATTGTCTTCCCTGGGGAGGATGGGATTTCCCAGCACGACAATGCGACGTATCACACAGCTAGAAATGTCCGAGAGTGGTTGGAAGAGCACGATGAATACCTCAAAGTACTTCCCTGGCCCCCTAATTCCCCAGACGTAAACCCAATTGAGCATCTATGGGACCACCTCGATCGTATTGTTCGCTCTATGGATCCTCCACCACGCACCGTCCAGCAGCTGTCAGATGCACTGCAGTCAGCATAGTTCCACATATCTGTGAACACCTTCCAGCACCTTATTGAGTCACTCCCAGCCAGTCTAGCTGATGTCCGCGCTGCACACGGCGGTTACTCTAGATATTAGCTGGTGGTCACAGTAATGTGACTCGACCGTGTATAAATTCTCCACCAACTACCTAAGGCAATACTTGCATCGACTTAACCTTTGTACGAAACATAGATGTGAATTGTATACCATATATATGTTTGTTACTTCTCATATCATCGCTCTTTAATAAATAAAATTATATTCTAACTGCCTTCCTCTTTCATTTACCAACTGACTTCTACCTCAAGCCCCTTACTGTCAAACACGTATCCAAGTAAATAAAACTTGCGGGTGTATCCTGGACACAGCCTACCACCACTTTTTTTTTTTTAGAAATCCTTTTCTTGAAGTACGGTGCCGTTAAAAAAAACCGCCATGCTCTCTGCAGGAAATGTCAGATAAAGAACACTACAAAACACTAGTGCAAAAATTGTATAATTGGACACGTTTTTACCACAAAATGTTTCTAGTTTAAGACTTGATTTCGGGACCTGCTACGTTTAAGGAATGAATTCGGCATGCTTCCAAAACGTTAAAATTACTTTTACAGTTGCTATTTAAAAAGTTTTAAAGCTACATACTAGTGCAGAATGCAGTATCTTCCCAGCGTAAAAATATATTTGGGTTCTTGTCAACGCGTTTTCTATTCCGAAGAACAAAAGAAATAAAAAAAAAACCGCTACATTTTACTGGTTTCGTACAGCATCGGCGCTCTTCGCAACAGGTGTGGAGGTCTTTTCCCGCTCCGAACAAAAATACATGTTGTAAAACGACATATATGTCATCCTCAACAATAAAGCTGGGGTTGGCTGGAATTTGATGGCCCTGCTTCGCATTATGTAAAAAGCAGATCGTCGATTGAAAAACGCAATTTAAACTATTCATGCGGAAGACAATGGATAAATAGATGGAGAAGGCGAAAAATGAAGATACAAAGTGATAAATGGCCCGGAAGAGCAAAGCACCAAACGAAACAGACAGCAAATGTCGTGTCTACAAGCACAGTGGCTGCGCATCGGATGAGAGAGGGAAAAGGGGAGGGGGAGGGGTTAGAGCGGAGGAAGTCGGAAGAAGGGGGGACGGCATATCGTATGCAGTGTTGTGACAAAATAGGTTGGGTTTGCGACTGCTGGTGTAAAGAAGGCTCAGCGATATGAGAAGCAGAGGAGAAAAGGGGGGGGAGGACTTCAATTCGCGCTTTCTCAATTACTCAGCGATAGAGCTGAGAAGGAAGAAGAGGATGAAACAGAGAGAGAGAGAGAGAGAGATGCAGGAGACAAGATTTAGTATGCACCAGCCGTGGGATTTGCAAGGATTCAGGCGGAGATATACAATTCAGAGCTTCCTCCCGTCATTAGTTGCTCGCTGGCGTCGGCGGAAATGAGACGGACGGTCGGCTATTCAATGGGCCACCTACTTTTAAAATGACCCGATTAGTTTATCAGATTGAACACTTAAGTTCAGGTGGGTTCATGATTCATTTTTATAACTGCCTTTCCTGTCACGATGAAAACAAATGGAAAGAGAAGCACTAGCTGTGTTTACAGATGATGTATGCATAAAAGGAAGAAGAATAACTTTAAGCAAAAAAGAGGTGCCCGCAAATGCTGTTGCGAACAGAATTATTGATAAATGCCGGAACACGACACAAGGTTTGGAAATGACACGCACGAACACTTCACATTTATATACTTCTCTGCCAGGAAAGAGATTTGTTCGACAACTTCCGCTTACTGAAAGCTTCTGATTAACTTGCATGACGGGAAAAGCATAAATCCCCATATAATGCGTAAAAGCCACCCGATTCGTGATTTAGAAAACGTCGCAGATTGTACGCGCACTCTCAGGTAAATAACAGAAAAACGAGCAAACATCTACGGGGTCTTTTCGTTTGGTCTTCGTGCGCAATAAGTTTTTAGTTACCTTAAAACGCAAGCAACAGCAAACGCGTAATACACGGTGTGTCAATTAAGTTCAGAGAATTAAGAATGAACAACAGGTAAGATTTAAAAAAATTTACTTTACTGGGTCTTCAAAATAATTGACATCCCCCCCCCCCTCGGTAACAACACACCTTTCGCATTGTTCATATAATTGCTGGAAGCAATGAGAAAAACTTTTCTTTCTCATCGACTGCAGTTAGGTCGTCACGTTCATTGTAGTGTCGAAAAATCTCTTCGCCTTCAGCTCCAATTCCAGACGGACAAGCAAAAGGTAGTCAGCCGGCACCAAATCAGACGAATACGGTGGGTGATTCAACGCTGCAAAACCTAGTGGCTAGAAGGTGCGGGAGAAATCTTGGTCTCCTCGGTAGCGTAGTGGTCATAACGCTGGTTTCCACCCTTTCGTCCGAGAAAAATCCGAGTTACAATCCCGGTGAGGCATGAATCTCTCCCTCCTCTGGAACCTGTGACCCAGTGGAAGAGCGACTGCTTGTAGTCCATCGAGTTGCTCACGGTGGTCGCCAAACCCCTAAACAAAAAAAGAATCTTGAACAGATCTAGCACTTCTTCAAATCCTCTTTTTAAATAGTACAGACTGTTTTTTATTCAGTTCCTCAGCGGTCATTCGGACTGTCAGCCGACGATCATCAGCTAGGAATTCAAACACATTTTAATTTTCAGGATTTTTGGTAGTCGCAGGCCTTCCACTCCGGGGGCGTCCTCAATGGAGTCCCGTCGGGAAACGCTTGAACCAGTCGAAAACACACTTTAAGGTTACTGCTTCATCCCTGTAAACTTCTTTCTGCATTGCATGCGTTTTCCGATATGGATTTTCAAGATTTGAAACATAACCTCATATTGGTTCTTTGCTCTCCATTTTTGCCCGCTAACAACGTGCACCTACATCAGGTGCAGTGACACGCTCTCTGTGCCACATCCTTTCTCACAGCTCAGCGACTATTACGGACATGTTCGCTCATGCATTTTACTGCGTCGTACAAGTTAGCGCACCTTTCACAACCTCGCCAACTTCGGCACCATTCGCCGAACTTCCTTGACGCACTTTGTATAATACAAATGTGCAGAAAGTATATGTTAGATAAATTAGATATAATCGGTATAATATACGCCGATATAGCTATGGCGAATGTGTTTGTGTTTGTAACAGCAACACACTCATTTTTTCAGGGGACTCATAGATGAAGGATGTCTGTAAATGTGAATACGCAGCTCTTAGATTTATTTTTATTTTATTTACTTTTCGCTGCCGCCACCTTAAGAAAATCAGATTGTTAGGCTACTCACACGGGAGTAACTTCACATATATTGGTTTTGCCTGTTAGTTTTTTCATACGGAGTAGAATCCAAAAGTTCGGGGACAGCGCCTACCCGTGACAACACAGTTACGGCGTCTGAAATACATCCCGCCATCTCTCTCCTCCGTAGTCAGAAATGTTTGGCCCATAGAATGTGATCGGAATGAGCGCGCATACGTTTGCTGCTGTGGTTAGTGGTCTGTCTTCTGCGATGTGAGAAACACGGCTTTTGAAGAGCAACGTTGCAACATTAAATTTTGTCATCGTTTGGGTAAAACAGCTGTAGAGACCTCAGAAATGCTTCCGAAGGTGTACGGTCACTCTACGATGGGGAGATCGAAGGTGTACGAGTGGTATCGACGTTTCAAAGAGACCCGAGAATCCATCGCAGATAATGAGCGCTGTGGTCGACCTGTGACTGCACGCAGTGAGGAAAACATTACGATGGTGGCGCAGTGTGTTCGTCAGGATCGTCGCCGAACCACTGAGGAAATCGCTAACGCAATAACTTATCGCAATAACTTATGTACGGTCACTCTACGATGGGGAGATCGAAGGTGTACGAGTGGTATCGACGTTTCAAAGAGACCCGAGAATCCATCGCAGATAATGAACACTGTGGTCGACCTGTGACTGCACGCAGTGAGGAAAACATTACGATGGTGGCGCAGTGTGTTCGTCAGGATCGTCGCCGAACAATTGAGGAAATCGCTAACGCAATAACTTATCGCAATAACTTATGTACGGTCACTCTACGATGGGGAGATCGAAGGTGTACGAGTGGTATCGACGTTTCAAAGAGACCCGAGAATCCATCGCAGATAATGAACACTGTGGTCGACCTGTGACCGCACGCAGTGAGGAAAACATTACGATGGTGGCGCAGTGTGTTCGCCAGGATCGTCGCCGAACCACTGAGGAAATCACTAACGCAATAACGTATCGCAATAACTTATGTACGGTCACTCTACGATGGGGAGATCGAAGGTGTACGAGTGGTATCGACGTTTCAAAGAGACCCGAGAATCCATCGCAGATAATGAACACTGTGGTCGACCTGTGACTGCACGCAGTGAGGAAAACATTACGATGGTGGCGCAGTGTGTTCGCCAGGATCGTCGCCGAACCACTGAGGAAATCGCTAACGCAATAACTTATCGCAATAACTTATGTACGGTCACTCTACGATGGGGAGATCGAAGGTGTACGAGTGGTATCGACGTTTCAAAGAGACCCGAGAATCCATCGCAGATAATGAACACTGTGGTCGACCTGTGACTGCACGCAGTGAGGAAAACATTACGATGGTGGCGCAGTGTGTTTGTCAGGATCGCCGCCGAACCACTGAGGAAATCGCTAACGCAATAACTTATCGCAATAACTTATGTACGGTCACTCTACGATGGGGAGATCGAAGGTGTACGAGTGGTATCGACGTTTCAAAGAGACCCGAGAATCCATCGCAGATAATGAACACTGTGGTCGACCTGTGACTGCACGCAGTGAGGAAAACATTACGATGGTGGCGCAGTGTGTTCGCCAGGATCGTCGCCGAACAATTGAGGAAATCGCTAACGCAATAACTTATCGCAATAACTTATGTACGGTCACTCTACGATGGAGAGATCGAAGGTGTACGAGTGGTATCGACGTTTCAAAGAGACCCGAGAATCCATCGCAGATAATGAGCGCTGTGGTCGACCTGTGACTGCACGCAGTGAGGAAAACATTACGATGGTGGCGCAGTGTGTTCGTCAGGATCGTCGCCGAACCACTGAGGAAATCGCTAACGCAATAACTTATCGCAATAACTTATGTACGGTCACTCTACGATGGGGAGATCGAAGGTGTACGAGTGGTATCGACGTTTCAAAGAGACCCGAGAATCCATCGCAGATAATGAACACTGTGGTCGACCTGTGACTGCACGCAGTGAGGAAAACATTACGATGGTGGCGCAGTGTGTTCGCCAGGATCGTCGCCGAACAATTGAGGAAATGGCTAACGCAATAACTTATGTACGGTCACTCTACGATGGGGAGATCGAAGGTGTACGAGTGGTATCGACGTTTCAAAGAGACCCGAGAATCCATCGCAGATAATGAACACTGTGGTCGACCTGTGACTGCACGCAGTGAGGAAAACATTACGATGGTGGCGCAGTGTGTTAGTCAGGATCGCAGCCGAACCACCGAGGAAATCGCTAACGCAATAACTTATCGCAATAACTTATGTACGGTCACTCTACGATGGGGAGATCGAAGGTGTACGAGTGGTATCGACGTTTCAAAGAGACCCGAGAATCCATCGCAGATAATGAGCGCTGTGGTCGACCTGTGACTGCACGCAGTGAGGAAAACATTACGATGGTGGCGCAGTGTGTTCGTCAGGATCGTCGCCGAACCACTGAGGAAATCGCTAACGCAATAACTTATCGCAATAACTTATGTACGGTCACTCTACGATGGGGAGATCGAAGGTGTACGAGTGGTATCGACGTTTCAAAGAGACCCGAGAATCCATCGCAGATAATGAGCGCTGTGGTCGACCTGTGACTGCACGCAGTGAGGAAAACATTACGATGGTGGCGCAGTGTGTTCGTCAGGATCGTCGCCGAACCACTGAGGAAATCGCTAACGCAATAACTTATCGCAATAACTTATGTACGGTCACTCTACGATGGGGAGATCGAAGGTGTACGAGTGGTATCGACGTTTCAAAGAGACCCGAGAATCCATCGCAGATAATGAACACTGTGGTCGACCTGTGACTGCACGCAGTGAGGAAAACATTACGATGGTGGCGCAGTGTGTTCGCCAGGATCGTCGCCGAACAATTGAGGAAATCGCTAACGCAATAACTTATCGCAATAACTTATGTACGGTCACTCTACGATGGGGAGATCGAAGGTGTACGAGTGGTATCGACGTTTCAAAGAGACCCGAGAATCCATCGCAGATAATGAACACTGTGGTCGACCTGTGACTGCACGCAGTGAGGAAAACATTACGATGGTGGCGCAGTGTGTTCGCCAGGATCGTCGCCGAACAATTGAGGAAATCGCTAACGCAATAACTTATCGCAATAACTTATGTACGGTCACTCTACGATGGGGAGATCGAAGGTGTACGAGTGGTATCGACGTTTCAAAGAGACCCGAGAATCCATCGCAGATAATGAACACTGTGGTCGACCTGTGACTGCACGCAGTGAGGAAAACATTACGATGGTGGCGCAGTGTGTTCGCCAGGATCGTCGCCGAACAATTGAGGAAATCGCTAACGCAATAACTTATCGCAATAACTTATGTACGGTCACTCTACGATGGGGAGATCGAAGGTGTACGAGTGGTATCGACGTTTCAAAGAGACCCGAGAATCCATCGCAGATAATGAACACTGTGGTCGACCTGTGACTGCACGCAGTGAGGAAAACATTACGATGGTGGCGCAGTGTGTTCGCCAGGATCGTCGCCGAACCACTGAGGAAATCGCTAACGCAATAACTTATCGCAATAACTTATGTACGGTCACTCTACGATGGGGAGATCGAAGGTGTACGAGTGGTATCGACGTTTCAAAGAGACCCGAGAATCCATCGCAGATAATGAACACTGTGGTCGACCTGTGACTGCACGCAGTGAGGAAAACATTACGATGGTGGCGCAGTGTGTTCGCCAGGATCGTCGCCGAACAATTGAGGAAATCGCTAACGCAATAACTTATCGCAATAACTTATGTACGGTCACTCTACGATGGGGAGATCGAAGGTGTACGAGTGGTATCGACGTTTCAAAGAGACCCGAGAATCCATCGCAGATAATGAACACTGTGGTCGACCTGTGACTGCACGCAGTGAGGAAAACATTACGATGGTGGCGCAGTGTGTTCGCCAGGATCGTCGCCGAACAATTGAGGAAATCGCTAACGCAATAACTTATCGCAATAACTTATGTACGGTCACTCTACGATGGGGAGATCGAAGGTGTACGAGTGGTATCGACGTTTCAAAGAGACCCGAGAATCCATCGCAGATAATGAACACTGTGGTCGACCTGTGACTGCACGCAGTGAGGAAAACATTACGATGGTGGCGCAGTGTGTTCGCCAGGATCGTCGCCGAACAATTGAGGAAATCGCTAACGCAATAACTTATCGCAATAACTTATGTACGGTCACTCTACGATGGGGAGATCGAAGGTGTACGAGTGGTATCGACGTTTCAAAGAGACCCGAGAATCCATCGCAGATAATGAACACTGTGGTCGACCTGTGACTGCACGCAGTGAGGAAAACATTACGATGGTGGCGCAGTGTGTTCGCCAGGATCGTCGCCGAACAATTGAGGAAATCGCTAACGCAATAACTTATCGCAATAACTTATGTACGGTCACTCTACGATGGGGAGATCGAAGGTGTACGAGTGGTATCGACGTTTCAAAGAGACCCGAGAATCCATCGCAGATAATGAACACTGTGGTCGACCTGTGACTGCACGCAGTGAGGAAAACATTACGATGGTGGCGCAGTGTGTTCGCCAGGATCGTCGCCGAACAATTGAGGAAATCGCTAACGCAATAACTTATCGCAATAACTTATGTACGGTCACTCTACGATGGGGAGATCGAAGGTGTACGAGTGGTATCGACGTTTCAAAGAGACCCGAGAATCCATCGCAGATAATGAACACTGTGGTCGACCTGTGACTGCACGCAGTGAGGAAAACATTACGATGGTGGCGCAGTGTGTTCGCCAGGATCGTCGCCGAACAATTGAGGAAATCGCTAACGCAATAACTTATCGCAATAACTTATGTACGGTCACTCTACGATGGGGAGATCGAAGGTGTACGAGTGGTATCGACGTTTCAAAGAGACCCGAGAATCCATCGCAGATAATGAACACTGTGGTCGACCTGTGACTGCACGCAGTGAGGAAAACATTACGATGGTGGCGCAGTGTGTTCGCCAGGATCGTCGCCGAACAATTGAGGAAATCGCTAACGCAATAACTTATCGCAATAACTTATGTACGGTCACTCTACGATGGGGAGATCGAAGGTGTACGAGTGGTATCGACGTTTCAAAGAGACCCGAGAATCCATCGCAGATAATGAACACTGTGGTCGACCTGTGACTGCACGCAGTGAGGAAAACATTACGATGGTGGCGCAGTGTGTTCGCCAGGATCGTCGCCGAACAATTGAGGAAATCGCTAACGCAATAACTTATCGCAATAACTTATGTACGGTCACTCTACGATGGGGAGATCGAAGGTGTACGAGTGGTATCGACGTTTCAAAGAGACCCGAGAATCCATCGCAGATAATGAACACTGTGGTCGACCTGTGACTGCACGCAGTGAGGAAAACATTACGATGGTGGCGCAGTGTGTTCGCCAGGATCGTCGCCGAACAATTGAGGAAATCGCTAACGCAATAACTTATCGCAATAACTTATGTACGGTCACTCTACGATGGGGAGATCGAAGGTGTACGAGTGGTATCGACGTTTCAAAGAGACCCGAGAATCCATCGCAGATAATGAACACTGTGGTCGACCTGTGACTGCACGCAGTGAGGAAAACATTACGATGGTGGCGCAGTGTGTTCGTCAGGATCGTCGCCGAACCACTGAGGAAATCGCTAACGCAATAACTTATCGCAATAACTTATGTACGGTCACTCTACGATGGGGAGATCGAAGGTGTACGAGTGGTATCGACGTTTCAAAGAGACCCGAGAATCCATCGCAGATAATGAACACTGTGGTCGACCTGTGACTGCACGCAGTGAGGAAAACATTACGATGGTGGCGCAGTGTGTTCGTCAGGATCGTCGCCGAACCATTGAGGAAATCGCTAACGCAATAACTTATCGCAATAACTTATGTACGGTCACTCTACGATGGGGAGATCGAAGGTGTACGAGTGGTATCGACGTTTCAAAGAGACCCGAGAATCCATCGCAGATAATGAACACTGTGGTCGACCTGTGACTGCACGCAGTGAGGAAAACATTACGATGGTGGCGCAGTGTGTTCGCCAGGATCGTCGCCGAACAATTGAGGAAATCGCTAACGCAATAACTTATCGCAATAACTTATGTACGGTCACTCTACGATGGGGAGATCGAAGGTGTACGAGTGGTATCGACGTTTCAAAGAGACCCGAGAATCCATCGCAGATAATGAACACTGTGGTCGACCTGTGACTGCACGCAGTGAGGAAAACATTACGATGGTGGCGCAGTGTGTTCGCCAGGATCGTCGCCGAACAATTGAGGAAATCGCTAACGCAATAACTTATCGCAATAACTTATGTACGGTCACTCTACGATGGGGAGATCGAAGGTGTACGAGTGGTATCGACGTTTCAAAGAGACCCGAGAATCCATCGCAGATAATGAACACTGTGGTCGACCTGTGACTGCACGCAGTGAGGAAAACATTACGATGGTGGCGCAGTGTGTTCGCCAGGATCGTCGCCGAACAATTGAGGAAATCGCTAACGCAATAACTTATCGCAATAACTTATGTACGGTCACTCTACGATGGGGAGATCGAAGGTGTACGAGTGGTATCGACGTTTCAAAGAGACCCGAGAATCCATCGCAGATAATGAGCGCTGTGGTCGACCTGTGACTGCACGCAGTGAGGAAAACATTACGATGGTGGCGCAGTGTGTTCGTCAGGATCGTCGCCGAACCACTGAGGAAATCGCTAACGCAATAACTTATCGCAATAACTTATGTACGGTCACTCTACGATGGGGAGATCGAAGGTGTACGAGTGGTATCGACGTTTCAAAGAGACCCGAGAATCCATCGCAGATAATGAACACTGTGGTCGACCTGTGACTGCACGCAGTGAGGAAAACATTACGATGGTGGCGCAGTGTGTTCGCCAGGATCGTCGCCGAACAATTGAGGAAATCGCTAACGCAATAACTTATCGCAATAACTTATGTACGGTCACTCTACGATGGGGAGATCGAAGGTGTACGAGTGGTATCGACGTTTCAAAGAGACCCGAGAATCCATCGCAGATAATGAACACTGTGGTCGACCTGTGACTGCACGCAGTGAGGAAAACATTACGATGGTGGCGCAGTGTGTTCGCCAGGATCGTCGCCGAACAATTGAGGAAATCGCTAACGCAATAACTTATCGCAATAACTTATGTACGGTCACTCTACGATGGGGAGATCGAAGGTGTACGAGTGGTATCGACGTTTCAAAGAGACCCGAGAATCCATCGCAGATAATGAACACTGTGGTCGACCTGTGACTGCACGCAGTGAGGAAAACATTACGATGGTGGCGCAGTGTGTTCGCCAGGATCGTCGCCGAACCAATTGAGGAAATCGCTAACGCAATAACTTATCGCAATAACTTATGTACGGTCACTCTACGATGGGGAGATCGAAGGTGTACGAGTGGTATCGACGTTTCAAAGAGACCCGAGAATCCATCGCAGATAATGAACACTGTGGTCGACCTGTGACTGCACGCAGTGAGGAAAACATTACGATGGTGGCGCAGTGTGTTCGCCAGGATCGTCGCCGAACCACTGAGGAAATCGCTAACGCAATAACTTATCGCAATAACTTATGTACGGTCACTCTACGATGGGGAGATCGAAGGTGTACGAGTGGTATCGACGTTTCAAAGAGACCCGAGAATCCATCGCAGATAATGAACACTGTGGTCGACCTGTGACTGCACGCAGTGAGGAAAACATTACGATGGTGGCGCAGTGTGTTCGTCAGGATCGTCGCCGAACCACTGAGGAAATCGCTAACGCAATAACTTATCGCAATAACTTATGTACGGTCACTCTACGATGGGGAGATCGAAGGTGTACGAGTGGTATCGACGTTTCAAAGAGACCCGAGAATCCATCGCAGATAATGAACACTGTGGTCGACCTGTGACTGCACGCAGTGAGGAAAACATTACGATGGTGGCGCAGTGTGTTCGCCAGGATCGTCGCCGAACAATTGAGGAAATCGCTAACGCAATAACTTATCGCAATAACTTATGTACGGTCACTCTACGATGGGGAGATCGAAGGTGTACGAGTGGTATCGACGTTTCAAAGAGACCCGAGAATCCATCGCAGATAATGAGCGCTGTGGTCGACCTGTGACTGCACGCAGTGAGGAAAACATTACGATGGTGGCGCAGTGTGTTCGTCAGGATCGTCGCCGAACCACTGAGGAAATCGCTAACGCAATAACTTATCGCAATAACTTATGTACGGTCACTCTACGATGGGGAGATCGAAGGTGTACGAGTGGTATCGACGTTTCAAAGAGACCCGAGAATCCATCGCAGATAATGAACACTGTGGTCGACCTGTGACTGCACGCAGTGAGGAAAACATTACGATGGTGGCGCAGTGTGTTCGCCAGGATCGTCGCCGAACAATTGAGGAAATCGCTAACGCAATAACTTATCGCAATAACTTATGTACGGTCACTCTACGATGGGGAGATCGAAGGTGTACGAGTGGTATCGACGTTTCAAAGAGACCCGAGAATCCATCGCAGATAATGAACGCTGTGGTCGACCTGTGACTGCACGCAGTGAGGAAAACATTACGATGGTGGCGCAGTGTGTTCGTCAGGATCGTCGCCGAACCACTGAGGAAATCGCTAACGCAATAACTTATCGCAATAACTTATGTACGGTCACTCTACGATGGGGAGATCGAAGGTGTACGAGTGGTATCGACGTTTCAAAGAGACCCGAGAATCCATCGCAGATAATGAACACTGTGGTCGACCTGTGACTGCACGCAGTGAGGAAAACATTACGATGGTGGCGCAGTGTGTTCGCCAGGATCGTCGCCGAACCACTGAGGAAATCGCTAACGCAATAACTTATCGCAATAACTTATGTACGGTCACTCTACGATGGGGAGATCGAAGGTGTACGAGTGGTATCGACGTTTCAAAGAGACCCGAGAATCCATCGCAGATAATGAACACTGTGGTCGACCTGTGACTGCACGCAGTGAGGAAAACATTACGATGGTGGCGCAGTGTGTTCGCCAGGATCGTCGCCGAACCAATTGAGGAAATCGCTAACGCAATAACTTATCGCAATAACTTATGTACGGTCACTCTACGATGGGGAGATCGAAGGTGTACGAGTGGTATCGACGTTTCAAAGAGACCCGAGAATCCATCGCAGATAATGAGCGCTGTGGTCGACCTGTGACTGCACGCAGTGAGGAAAACATTACGATGGTGGCGCAGTGTGTTCGTCAGGATCGTCGCCGAACCACTGAGGAAATCGCTAACGCAATAACTTATCGCAATAACTTATGTACGGTCACTCTACGATGGGGAGATCGAAGGTGTACGAGTGGTATCGACGTTTCAAAGAGACCCGAGAATCCATCGCAGATAATGAACACTGTGGTCGACCTGTGACTGCACGCAGTGAGGAAAACATTACGATGGTGGCGCAGTGTGTTCGCCAGGATCGTCGCCGAACAATTGAGGAAATCGCTAACGCAATAACTTATCGCAATAACTTATGTACGGTCACTCTACGATGGGGAGATCGAAGGTGTACGAGTGGTATCGACGTTTCAAAGAGACCCGAGAATCCATCGCAGATAATGAACACTGTGGTCGACCTGTGACTGCACGCAGTGAGGAAAACATTACGATGGTGGCGCAGTGTGTTCGCCAGGATCGTCGCCGAACAATTGAGGAAATCGCTAACGCAATAACTTATCGCAATAACTTATGTACGGTCACTCTACGATGGGGAGATCGAAGGTGTACGAGTGGTATCGACGTTTCAAAGAGACCCGAGAATCCATCGCAGATAATGAACACTGTGGTCGACCTGTGACTGCACGCAGTGAGGAAAACATTACGATGGTGGCGCAGTGTGTTCGCCAGGATCGTCGCCGAACAATTGAGGAAATCGCTAACGCAATAACTTATCGCAATAACTTATGTACGGTCACTCTACGATGGGGAGATCGAAGGTGTACGAGTGGTATCGACGTTTCAAAGAGACCCGAGAATCCATCGCAGATAATGAGCGCTGTGGTCGACCTGTGACTGCACGCAGTGAGGAAAACATTACGATGGTGGCGCAGTGTGTTCGTCAGGATCGTCGCCGAACCACTGAGGAAATCGCTAACGCAATAACTTATCGCAATAACTTATGTACGGTCACTCTACGATGGGGAGATCGAAGGTGTACGAGTGGTATCGACGTTTCAAAGAGACCCGAGAATCCATCGCAGATAATGAACACTGTGGTCGACCTGTGACTGCACGCAGTGAGGAAAACATTACGATGGTGGCGCAGTGTGTTCGCCAGGATCGTCGCCGAACAATTGAGGAAATCGCTAACGCAATAACTTATCGCAATAACTTATGTACGGTCACTCTACGATGGGGAGATCGAAGGTGTACGAGTGGTATCGACGTTTCAAAGAGACCCGAGAATCCATCGCAGATAATGAACACTGTGGTCGACCTGTGACTGCACGCAGTGAGGAAAACATTACGATGGTGGCGCAGTGTGTTCGCCAGGATCGTCGCCGAACAATTGAGGAAATCGCTAACGCAATAACTTATCGCAATAACTTATGTACGGTCACTCTACGATGGGGAGATCGAAGGTGTACGAGTGGTATCGACGTTTCAAAGAGACCCGAGAATCCATCGCAGATAATGAACACTGTGGTCGACCTGTGACTGCACGCAGTGAGGAAAACATTACGATGGTGGCGCAGTGTGTTCGTCAGGATCGCAGCCGAACCACTGAGGAAATCGCTAACGCAATAACTTATCGCAATAACTTATGTACGGTCACTCTACGATGGGGAGATCGAAGGTGTACGAGTGGTATCGACGTTTCAAAGAGACCCGAGAATCCATCGCAGATAATGAACACTGTGGTCGACCTGTGACTGCACGCAGTGAGGAAAACATTACGATGGTGGCGCAGTGTGTTCGCCAGGATCGTCGCCGAACAATTGAGGAAATCGCTAACGCAATAACTTATCGCAATAACTTATGTACGGTCACTCTACGATGGGGAGATCGAAGGTGTACGAGTGGTATCGACGTTTCAAAGAGACCCGAGAATCCATCGCAGATAATGAACACTGTGGTCGACCTGTGACTGCACGCAGTGAGGAAAACATTACGATGGTGGCGCAGTGTGTTCGTCAGGATCGTCGCCGAACCACTGAGGAAATCGCTAACGCAATAACTTATCGCAATAACTTATGTACGGTCACTCTACGATGGGGAGATCGAAGGTGTACGAGTGGTATCGACGTTTCAAAGAGACCCGAGAATCCATCGCAGATAATGAACACTGTGGTCGACCTGTGACTGCACGCAGTGAGGAAAACATTACGATGGTGGCGCAGTGTGTTCGCCAGGATCGTCGCCGAACCACTGAGGAAATCGCTAACGCAATAACTTATCGCAATAACTTATGTACGGTCACTCTACGATGGGGAGATCGAAGGTGTACGAGTGGTATCGACGTTTCAAAGAGACCCGAGAATCCATCGCAGATAATGAACACTGTGGTCGACCTGTGACTGCACGCAGTGAGGAAAACATTACGATGGTGGCGCAGTGTGTTCGCCAGGATCGTCGCCGAACAATTGAGGAAATCGCTAACGCAATAACTTATCGCAATAACTTATGTACGGTCACTCTACGATGGGGAGATCGAAGGTGTACGAGTGGTATCGACGTTTCAAAGAGACCCGAGAATCCATCGCAGATAATGAACACTGTGGTCGACCTGTGACTGCACGCAGTGAGGAAAACATTACGATGGTGGCGCAGTGTGTTCGCCAGGATCGTCGCCGAACCACTGAGGAAATCGCTAACGCAATAACTTATCGCAATAACTTATGTACGGTCACTCTACGATGGGGAGATCGAAGGTGTACGAGTGGTATCGACGTTTCAAAGAGACCCGAGAATCCATCGCAGATAATGAGCGCTGTGGTCGACCTGTGACTGCACGCAGTGAGGAAAACATTACGATGGTGGCGCAGTGTGTTCGTCAGGATCGTCGCCGAACCACTGAGGAAATCGCTAACGCAATAACTTATCGCAATAACTTATGTACGGTCACTCTACGATGGGGAGATCGAAGGTGTACGAGTGGTATCGACGTTTCAAAGAGACCCGAGAATCCATCGCAGATAATGAACGCTGTGGTCGACCTGTGACTGCACGCAGTGAGGAAAACATTACGATGGTGGCGCAGTGTGTTCGTCAGGATCGTCGCCGAACCACTGAGGAAATCGCTAACGCAATAACTTATCGCAATAACTTATGTACGGTCACTCTACGATGGGGAGATCGAAGGTGTACGAGTGGTATCGACGTTTCAAAGAGACCCGAGAATCCATCGCAGATAATGAACACTGTGGTCGACCTGTGACTGCACGCAGTGAGGAAAACATTACGATGGTGGCGCAGTGTGTTCGCCAGGATCGTCGCCGAACAATTGAGGAAATCGCTAACGCAATAACTTATCGCAATAACTTATGTACGGTCACTCTACGATGGGGAGATCGAAGGTGTACGAGTGGTATCGACGTTTCAAAGAGACCCGAGAATCCATCGCAGATAATGAACACTGTGGTCGACCTGTGACTGCACGCAGTGAGGAAAACATTACGATGGTGGCGCAGTGTGTTCGCCAGGATCGTCGCCGAACCACTGAGGAAATCGCTAACGCAATAACTTATCGCAATAACTTATGTACGGTCACTCTACGATGGGGAGATCGAAGGTGTACGAGTGGTATCGACGTTTCAAAGAGACCCGAGAATCCATCGCAGATAATGAACACTGTGGTCGACCTGTGACTGCACGCAGTGAGGAAAACATTACGATGGTGGCGCAGTGTGTTCGCCAGGATCGTCGCCGAACAATTGAGGAAATCGCTAACGCAATAACTTATCGCAATAACTTATGTACGGTCACTCTACGATGGGGAGATCGAAGGTGTACGAGTGGTATCGACGTTTCAAAGAGACCCGAGAATCCATCGCAGATAATGAACACTGTGGTCGACCTGTGACTGCACGCAGTGAGGAAAACATTACGATGGTGGCGCAGTGTGTTCGCCAGGATCGTCGCCGAACAATTGAGGAAATCGCTAACGCAATAACTTATCGCAATAACTTATGTACGGTCACTCTACGATGGGGAGATCGAAGGTGTACGAGTGGTATCGACGTTTCAAAGAGACCCGAGAATCCATCGCAGATAATGAACACTGTGGTCGACCTGTGACTGCACGCAGTGAGGAAAACATTACGATGGTGGCGCAGTGTGTTCGCCAGGATCGTCGCCGAACCACTGAGGAAATCGCTAACGCAATAACTTATCGCAATAACTTATGTACGGTCACTCTACGATGGGGAGATCGAAGGTGTACGAGTGGTATCGACGTTTCAAAGAGACCCGAGAATCCATCGCAGATAATGAACACTGTGGTCGACCTGTGACTGCACGCAGTGAGGAAAACATTACGATGGTGGTGCAGTGTGTTCGTCAGGATCGTCGCCGAACCACTGAGGAAATCGCTAACGCAATAACTTATCGCAATAACTTATGTACGGTCACTCTACGATGGGGAGATCGAAGGTGTACGAGTGGTATCGACGTTTCAAAGAGACCCGAGAATCCATCGCAGATAATGAACACTGTGGTCGACCTGTGACTGCACGCAGTGAGGAAAACATTACGATGGTGGCGCAGTGTGTTCGCCAGGATCGTCGCCGAACCACTGAGGAAATCGCTAACGCAATAACTTATCGCAATAACTTATGTACGGTCACTCTACGATGGGGAGATCGAAGGTGTACGAGTGGTATCGACGTTTCAAAGAGACCCGAGAATCCATCGCAGATAATGAACACTGTGGTCGACCTGTGACTGCACGCAGTGAGGAAAACATTACGATGGTGGCGCAGTGTGTTCGCCAGGATCGTCGCCGAACAATTGAGGAAATCGCTAACGCAATAACTTATCGCAATAACTTATGTACGGTCACTCTACGATGGAGAGATCGAAGGTGTACGAGTGGTATCGACGTTTCAAAGAGACCCGAGAATCCATCGCAGATAATGAGCGCTGTGGTCGACCTGTGACTGCACGCAGTGAGGAAAACATTACGATGGTGGCGCAGTGTGTTCGTCAGGATCGTCGCCGAACCACTGAGGAAATCGCTAACGCAATAACTTATCGCAATAACTTATGTACGGTCACTCTACGATGGGGAGATCGAAGGTGTACGAGTGGTATCGACGTTTCAAAGAGACCCGAGAATCCATCGCAGATAATGAACACTGTGGTCGACCTGTGACTGCACGCAGTGAGGAAAACATTACGATGGTGGCGCAGTGTGTTCGCCAGGATCGTCGCCGAACAATTGAGGAAATCGCTAACGCAATAACTTATGTACGGTCACTCTACGATGGGGAGATCGAAGGTGTACGAGTGGTATCGACGTTTCAAAGAGACCCGAGAATCCATCGCAGATAATGAACACTGTGGTCGACCTGTGACTGCACGCAGTGAGGAAAACATTACGATGGTGGCGCAGTGTGTTCGCCAGGATCGTCGCCGAACAATTGAGGAAATCGCTAACGCAATAACTTATGTACGGTCACTCTACGATGGGGAGATCGAAGGTGTACGAGTGGTATCGACGTTTCAAAGAGACCCGAGAATCCATCGCAGATAATGAACACTGTGGTCGACCTGTGACTGCACGCAGTGAGGAAAACATTACGATGGTGGCGCAGTGTGTTCGTCAGGATCGCCGCCGAACCACTGAGGAAATCGCTAACGCAATAACTTATCGCAATAACTTATGTACGGTCACTCTACGATGGGGAGATCGAAGGTGTACGAGTGGTATCGACGTTTCAAAGAGACCCGAGAATCCATCGCAGATAATGAACACTGTGGTCGACCTGTGACTGCACGCAGTGAGGAAAACATTACGATGGTGGCGCAGTGTGTTCGCCAGGATCGTCGCCGAACAATTGAGGAAATCGCTAACGCAATAACTTATGTACGGTCACTCTACGATGGGGAGATCGAAGGTGTACGAGTGGTATCGACGTTTCAAAGAGACCCGAGAATCCATCGCAGATAATGAACACTGTGGTCGACCTGTGACTGCACGCAGTGAGGAAAACATTACGATGGTGGCGCAGTGTGTTCGTCAGGATCGCCGCCGAACCACTGAGGAAATCGCTAACGCAATAACTTATCGCAATAACTTATGTACGGTCACTCTACGATGGGGAGATCGAAGGTGTACGAGTGGTATCGACGTTTCAAAGAGACCCGAGAATCCATCGCAGATAATGAACACTGTGGTCGACCTGTGACTGCACGCAGTGAGGAAAACATTACGATGGTGGCGCAGTGTGTTCGTCAGGATCGCAGCCGAACCACCGAGGAAATCGCTAACGCAATAACTTATCGCAATAACTTATGTACGGTCACTCTACGATGGGGAGATCGAAGGTGTACGAGTGGTATCGACGTTTCAAAGAGACCCGAGAATCCATCGCAGATAATGAGCGCTGTGGTCGACCTGTGACTGCACGCAGTGAGGAAAACATTACGATGGTGGCGCAGTGTGTTCGTCAGGATCGTCGCCGAACCACTGAGGAAATCGCTAACGCAATAACTTATCGCAATAACTTATGTACGGTCACTCTACGATGGGGAGATCGAAGGTGTACGAGTGGTATCGACGTTTCAAAGAGACCCGAGAATCCATCGCAGATAATGAGCGCTGTGGTCGACCTGTGACTGCACGCAGTGAGGAAAACATTACGATGGTGGCGCAGTGTGTTCGTCAGGATCGCCGCCGAACCACTGAGGAAATCGCTAACGCAATAACTTATCGCAATAACTTATGTACGGTCACTCTACGATGGGGAGATCGAAGGTGTACGAGTGGTATCGACGTTTCAAAGAGACCCGAGAATCCATCGCAGATAATGAGCGCTGTGGTCGACCTGTGACTGCACGCAGTGAGGAAAACATTACGATGGTGGCGCAGTGTGTTCGCCAGGATCGTCGCCGAACAATTGAGGAAATCGCTAACGCAATAACTTATCGGAAACCACATGCCATCGGATTTTAACAAAGGTTCTTAACATGCACCGCGTGTGTCAGGAAATCGTCCCTCGCCTTTTGACCTCCAATGAAAACGATGAACGGATGTGGATATCGGGCCAATTAATCGACAAAGCGGATAGCGATCCTACGTTTTTGGATAACATCACCACAGGTGATGAAAAGTGGTGCTACTTGTTTGGTATTCAGCCAAAGCGTGCTTCTTCAACATGAAAATCACTGTCTTCACCGCGATCAAATAAATGCAGGCAGGGTCCCAGCAAAGGGAAAGTTATGCTGGAGGTGCTTTTTGATTCTCAGGACATTGTCCATTCCGAATTTATTCCTGAGGGCACAACAGTTAACAAGGAACGTTATCTGGACATTTTACGTCGCAGTCAATCCGTCGTAAACGGTCGGAGATGTGGCAAAGTGGACAATGGTATCTTCTCCATAACAACGCGCCTGCACATCGGTCCCTAACTGGTTACGGAGTTTCTCGCCAGAAATCGTTCTAATGTGCTTTCACATCCACCCTATTCACCCGACTTAGCCCCCTGCGATTTTTACCTCTTTCCACTGATGAAACAAAATCTGCAGGGACGTTGTTTTGTGTCATGAGGTGAAAACAGCAACGCAGGAGGCATTACGAGGCGTTGCAAAACATGGCTTTCAGCAATGCTTCCAGAAGCTTTACGAGTGCATGGCAAAAGTGCATCGTCGCCCAAGAGAATTATTTATGAAGGTGGTTGTGCATCGTTGTTTTAAAGTATTCAAGGAAAGGAACTGTACGCCTAGTCCCCGAACTTTTGGATCCTACCTCGTATAATGGGAACGCCATGTAATAACTTTTGTTGTTTATTTTGAAACACTAAGTTCCCTGTCGATAATGATGTGCATTTGCCTGAGTTTACAGCGATATAGAAAACAGAGAGCACAAACGATATCCACGTCAGCTCAACTACATGCACCCATTAACTCATGTTTGTACCAAGGTTTTAAGAAATATATGATGCTTCCATCGCATTATTTATTCCTTCTGGACTAAATCTGGAAACGGGATTACTTAATGCATATTATCAGGGACGGTGAAAAAGGCAGAGGGCGCAATGCTGGTGCCTCGCTACTAAGGAAGCCTCAAAATCCTTTTGCCAATCTATGCTATTCCAATGTCTTTGATATGACATCAATAGATAACAAGTCCAAACGGAGAAGATTGAATATATGTAGAATTAAAAGTGGCTTATATTACACTGGTGTGCAAAATTAAAGCATAATAAAGAAAATCGCACTAAACGCGCCCTGTACGAACGGAAATGCAATGACAGAGGATAAATATGCAAATATAGTGATAGCACAGAAAAAACCATGTGCATGTGCGTCTCTGCATGTTAGCGCAAAATAACAACTCAGGACCGCGTCATAAAGGTGGTAGATCGGCTCGCTTTTTATCGCACTTCGTTTTTATTCCTTCTCGAACTAGTCTGGGTAGTATTGCGATGTTACATTGAGTTGAAAATGTCTCAAAGACAACATTCGGACGATTCGCAGCGGTTGCAAGTAAACAGTAGGATGAAAGCAGGTCGGTCCCACTCCGAGGTGCAGAGCGTTAAATATAACACAAAAAGTCATCTCAAGACTATGGAGGCGGTTCTTCAGTGCAGGAGTGGTTCATCGTCGACCAGGACAAGGCCGTCCCAGAGCTCCCACTGCTGCCGAAGTAAGCTATAGGGCTCTAAAAGTGAGAAGACATTGGCAGAAAACACGTAGGGAAGTGACCGTAGAGTACGCAGCAGCCACTGGCATGAGAATAACTCTATTTATAGTTTACCGTAGGCTAAATAAGAGAGGTCTCTGTGCATGCGTACTCAGTGTCAGTTCCGTATGTGCGTGTGTGTGTATCGCTAACTCCCTCCTCCAGAAAGGGGCGTTTAAGATGTTGTCGCCAACCTTGCCTGTGGAGCCCAGTCAACTGAGATCGCGTGCTTCTCACTGATAAGTCACTACACAGTTTAAATACTGATTCCTGATGTACTCTTATCCGGCGAGAACCAGGGATTCACGACAGCCCCCTCAGATATCCGTAAAAGGTCCACTTTTTCACGGCGGAGGTTTCCTTGTCTGGGAAGGCATCATTACAAAAGGGTCGCACCGACCTGCACGTCTTCAGCGTGGCTGGAAGACCGGCCAGAGATATAGAGATGACATTCTGGAACCCTATGTTAGGCTGTTCAGGGCCAGATTTCCTCCTGGTGGGCGATAATGCGAGACCGCAGTGCGTTCAGCTAGTAAACGAGTGTCTGGAAACAGAAGATATCGTTCGAATGGCCTGGCCAGCATATTCTCCCAAAATGAATCTTATTGGGAATGTCTAGAATGCCTTGAGAAGGGGAGCTGCAAAACGCCAGCCCTCACTTAAGAACTCCAAGCAGCCCTTTTAGAGGAGTGGCTGTAAGTTCCACAAACCTTAATTGACGTAACTGTATGAGGAGTCGTAGGGAGCGTTGTACATCTGGTTAGAGGTAATCATACATCTTACTGACTGTTCCAGGCAACGACAAAGGAAAACTCCTATTTTGCTCTTCCGGTTCCCATGAACGTATTACCTATTACTGATTTAATTGCAAAGTTTCTGCAAAATCTTGTAACGTCTCAATTAAAATTCCTGTCAAACATCGATACATTTTCTATAGCGAGTAATGTAGGAATCTGTAGATTGCATTTTAGTTTTGCACACCAGTGTAAAAAACAAACATACAATCCAACAATCAACTGCAATTTCTGTAAAGCAAAATACAGGTAAGTCGAGTAGGAAAGATTCACAAAATGCTTGTCCTGATTGCAAAGCTTGTTTGCAGACTTGAACGGAAGTACCTGAAGTACAAAAAAAAAAAAAAAAAAGGAATTTTCTGAAGTTGTATTAAAAGCACGAAATTACCGAAACCGTGTTTGGATAATACAAATCCTTCTGAACGTATTACGTTAGTGGGACCGCAGACAGAAGTATCTCTTGGGCTACGACCTTGCTGGTTTTGAACACGGTCAAATTTTCCATATGGCTTTCCACAAAGCCAATACATAAACCAGGATAGAGCTATTGTTTTGTTTTATCCTGAGTTAGATCATTTGAAAGGTAGTGCATACTAAAAAAAGCTGGCGCTTGCGTACTGACAGAAGTCCAATAATTCTGCGCCGAAACATCTGCGCATGTTAAGCCGGGTACATACAAGTAAGTATCTGAGAAACGCTTTTTAAGAAATGCTAGTTTACACGTTCTCAATTAACAGATTTTACAAATGCAATAGTACAACAGGGTGAGGATCATTTCAGGATCGAACATATAACAAGGAAACTGGGAGATAGTTCCGTTCGGAAAGCCTACCGCTGTTCCGATGCCGACACGGCGTCTACACCGAAGACAAGGAAGGATTCAGAAAACGAGGAAGAGCGCGCGAGAGAGAGAGAGAGAGAGAGACAGAGGCAGAGAGAGGGAAAAGATCCAGGGAGTAAAGTAGGAAGAGCAAATCTCCCTCAATTTGCAGTAAAGCAGGAAGGGAGGGAAAGCGCGTCACCGAGTGAAGCCAATCTGTTGCGCTGAGATAAATGGGTCGGACCGAGAAACAAAAGGCCACGCACAGTGGCAGTGTCTCCCAGATAGGGGCTAATCCCACAACAGTGCTGATGGCAAGTCGTAACAAGGCTGCGTGTGGATGCATTTCCCGGTCTCCTAGATTCAATAACATCAGCCCACACATGTTCGTCGATCGTATTAGCAGCGTTTTTTACCCACGTTCTTTGGAACTAGCCAGGGAGACCACTCAGAAATCTGTCAGTCGCAAGAGAACGTTCATTCCGATGAAAACACGTTTACTCCGCAGCTGTTTCACTACGGAATAATAAGAAACGAATCTGCTTTCGCCGTGTAACTCAAAGTCCTAAACTAGCAAAAAGGAAGAACTTCGAAAGCACAGAAAAATTCACTTTTTACACATACTTTTACTCACGCAGATACAGGAACTCAAATTCCAAATACATGCTTTCGCGGGACTCTTAAATCCTTTCTAGTTCATTTAAAAACACAAGAGCTACATTTAACTATCTTTTTTACCCTTCAATGCGCAATCTCCTTACAATTACAGGAGGTCGTCGTTCCGTCTTTATGCGAAGAACTAGCGGATCCAGCTGGGTGGCGAAAAGGGCGATTTTTTTTTTTTAATTATTATTGGAGGTTTAACGACCACCGTGAGCAACTCAATGGGCTATAAGCAGTCGCCCGTCCCTAATTTAGGGCCTTTGACTCTAGGAAAGGGAGAGAGCTAGAGCCGTAAGACAAACACAACATCCATGCCTTACCGGGATTCGAACCCAGACCCATCTCGGGCGAATGATCAGAAGCCATCGCTTAGACCACTACGTCACTGGAGAGTCACGCGGATGAACGCCCCCAACCGAAAAAACAGACTTTTCCTTTTTAAGATCGCATATATTTATTTGCAAATAATTATTAATTATAATTAATGTATTTATTTTTGTAAAGTTATAGTAATAAATGCAGATTTTCGTAGAAGTTCATATAACGATGACAATTTGCTGGGAATTTGAAAATTAACTGTTCTGTTCTAGCATCAGATACAGAACAGAAAGACAAAAAAAAACGAAAGTAAAAAACTAGAGTTTCAGAAACTGAGGAAACTAAGAGCGGAGGGGAAAAGAGGTTTTGGCTGATCACGAAAAGCCAAGGTCAGGATGGCTTTTTTTAACGTAGTATATCCGCAAACTTCTACGAGACAATCGCCAGTGAAGGGGCGGAAAGCCTTATGCTAATTACCACAGACCACATCAATCTTATCTTTCCGTGATTAAAAAAATTATCCTCACAGCACAAAAGAGGTGAAGTTTTTACAATAGAACTATCCAACTAATAATTAATAAGGATAGCGAGTCGCTCGCTCTCTCAGCTTCGCCGAATAAATCTGCTATCGAGAGAGGGGAAGTAAGGATAGCAGCATAATCACTCAGGCACGAAGAATTTAGCAGGCATATAGAGGCGAAATTTTGACAAGAGTGAAAGATTTCTACTCCAAATTATATGAAAGGGATGATACATGTACTCCAGGCATCATGAAAGGTACCAGAGTTCTTCCAGTCCTTCCAGCAGAAGTTGCACATGCAATCAAGAACATGAAGCGGGGAAAAGCTCCAGGAGAAGATGGAATTACTGTAGACATCATACAAGAAGCAAGTGGAGAAATCGAAACAGTACTCGCCCAAATTTTCACTCGATGCCTTAATGAAGGAAAGATTCCTGAGGATTGGAACACCGCTACAATGATCCTGCTACATAAGAAAGGTGACATTGAGGATCTCGAAACTACAGACCTATCAGCCTCCTATCAGTGGTTTATAAAATCTTCACTAAAGTTCTTTCACACCGCTTGAAGGTGACACTGGACATGGCTCAACCGAGAGAACAAGCTGGATTCAGGAGTGGCTACAGCACAATAGATCATATCCACGTACTGAGAGAACTAATTGAAAGAGCGAGGGAATATGAACTTCCATTGTGCATGGCTTTTATCGATTATGAAAAAGCCTTTGATTCGGTGAAACCATCAGCAGTTACAATGGCTCTGAAAACCTGCGGTATTGAAGATGCATACATTAATATTATTAATAACATCTATGAAAATGCAAGTGCAAAGAATAGGCTGTTTGAAAATACAACACACGTAAAAATTGGAAAGGGAGTGAGACAAGGTGACACCATATCTCCGAAGCTCTTTAATGCCACATTGGAGGGTGTTTTTCAGTCGCTGAGCTGGGAAAACAAGGGGATAAAGATTAATGGAGATTATCTAACCCACCTTCGCTTTGCTGATGACGTAGTCATTTTTGCAACTACCCCATCAGAGCTGCAGAGTATGATCCAGGAACTTGCTGACAAGAGTAAAGAAGTGGGATTAAAAATGAACTTTCAGAAGACAAAAGTGATGTTCAATGCTTTTACAAGAAATGAAGATTTATCGATTGATGGAGAAAAGCTGGAGATAACAGACACGTACGTTTATCTTGGACAGCAGATATCAAGTGAGGGTCACATTGATGAAGAAATTAATCGGCGTACAAAACTTGCCTGGAGAGCTTTTGGAAGAAACAGCATAATTTTCAAGAGCAATATGCCATTATGTCTTAAAAGAAAAGTGTTTGATCAATGCATCCTTCCAGTGCTTACGTATGGTGCAGAGACGTGGACCTTAACTAAAAGAGACATACAAAGGCTGCGGACAGCTCAAAGCAGCATGGAGAGGTGCATGCTTGGTGTAACCAGGAGAGATAAGAAGAGGAACTCGTGGATCCGAAAAATGACAAGAGTGGAAGACATCATGATCAGAGTTAAATCCCTGAAATGGCAATGGGCTGGACATACTGCCAGAAGGACAGATCATCGATGGACAGCCGAAATTTTAGATTGGATTCCAAGGGACAGGAAAAGACCCAGAAGAAGACCACATGGGAGATGGGTGGATGAAATTCGAAAGTATGCAGGGGTGACATGGAGGAGACTGGCACAAGACAGACCGTTGTGGAGGAAACTTGGGGAGACCTTCGTCCAGCAGTGGATTGATAATGGTTGACAATGATGATGATGATGAAATAAAATTCAACAAGTTTTAATAATAGCACAGAGTCCTGCCGTCGCGATTTTACGATTCCGTGGTTTACTGTGAAATAGATGTAGCGGTTTGAATGTCGACACCTTCGCTAAACTGCTCGTAACTCTAGGGCCCGTTGTTTCCCTTTACCTAACTTACGGAATGAGAGCTACACATAGCCTGTAGCACTTGAACTTCAGTCCGTAGCTACACGCAATAGAAAAACAAAAACAGTCTACGTCGGTGAGATCCTTGCAAAGCCTGTATCACCGTGACTATGCAATTCCCGTAACTTCGGGAAGAACTTAGCGTCTCTTCATTGAGAAAGCTTCCTAGCGCGAGTTCCTCGCTCGAACCCGGCTCCTCTTCAAAATCCAACCTTCACTCGTCAAGACTGGAAAACGACTATATCTTTTTCCGATGCTCCCTCTCCGGCCTAACATCCTCCCTACTTCCTATTGGCTCCTACTTACCTGCTCCGCCGGGAGGCAATCCTTACCCTCCTGCCTTGGGTGCTCCTAACCAAGGTCATCCGACTTACACTCCTCGCTCCCCCAAAATTCGGAGTCTCCCGTCTTTGACTCAGCGGCGAACCTACGTTAGGTGATCTACGGCTTCGCTACACTTAGGATCTTTAATGCGCCGTGACTATTGCAATTTTAAACGCACGGATCGCAATGAGCGCTTGTGAATACACCTATTAGTGAACAACATACATTAGAATGTAAAAGGTTACAATAGGACAGCCAGACATTCTGGCGCCTGGCTAGTTTCAACAAAATATCGTGTGTACTTCCACACCAATGGAAGATCCTATCTACTTCCTCAAGATAAATATTTATTGTTCAAAGGCAATGCTAGCATATTCTAAGGCGTCGCTGTGGCGTCGTCCGAAGTCTGGTATGTCTCCCACTCCTAGACAAAGAATGATCTGGAATGTTCGAAAGCTGCGTCTTGTTTCTTTGTTAAGAAGAACAGCTGCGTTTCCTTCCACGCACGTGTAACATTATGCTGATTAATGTTCATCAGATAATATGACAGTCTCATTATATATGCATAATTATGCTAAAAAATGTCCATCAACAATCACACAACTCATTAATAACAAGGAACAATACACCAACTGTACTTAAATAGTATAACTATACTAGTGATCCAAAATTTCTTGGCGTAGAATAGAAATCAAAGTTTTCAAGCTTTCGCACATTAACCAGATGGCTTTTTCAAGGACGGCAGATTGTTTACCTCCCTTGAAAAAATCATCTGGCTGATGTGAGAAAGCTTGGAAACTTTGATTTCTATTCTACGCCAAGAAATTTTCGGATCACTAGTATAGTTATAATATTTAAATATCACGCAAAATAATTAATTTTCGCCCTTACAGTTAGTAAGACAGTGAATGGTGCAGGAATGACTTGGTGAAGTGAAGTAAATAGAGGTTCTCTGTTCAAAAGAAGTGGGAATCATGCATTACGAAAGAATAAATATTTAAAAGTGGAATTACCGGTCATATTGCTAAAGAATGATTCGATGATTCAAACTTGAATTTTTTCTATGAAGTCTCCTAAATAGAAGGACTCAAATTTATTTTCAAAGATTCTATCCAGACTTGCCATTTAAAAAGCGCGGTGATCGTTTTTTCGGAAAACGGGCAATTGAACACCAGGATCATAGTGCTGATTTTTCAGTGGATTTTTTCCCATTTGGTGATCTAAAAAAATTGCATAATTTTTTTGATGGAAAAGTTTTAAAAAAAGTCGCGCAAAGCCAGGGTGGAGAGAGAGAGAGAGAGAGAGAGAGAGAGAGAGAGAGAGAGAGAGAGAGAGAGAGAGAGAGAGAGAGAGACCCATGAACATTTTCATCATTTTTTTTTTTTTAACTAGAACAACTCTGTGATTTTCGTGTGACTTTCCTATCGGGCACTCTAGCCCAAATCTTCTAGCTTCCTATTTCTAAGGGTTGTTTAAGACCTGGAGTCAGACACTCCCTTCCTAAAATCCTCTACATATGATCTGATCTGAAAGTAATTCTTGGCAGTAAGAGCAGGATTAGAGCATGAGGCGGACTGATACCGCTCTAGCGTTTCATGGAGTCGCTACGAACCGGCTACCCTACCTTCCACAACAGCACACTCTTATGCTGACTTGAACAATGATGCACATCAATAGAAATAGAGGGGAGGAGCTCGTAAATTTTTAATATAAATCTTATTTATCTCCCTAAACTAATTTGGAGTGACGAAATCCCTGAAATTCATTTATTGACCAACCTTTCTGAAATACAAAATCGATAACGTGAACAGTGAATTCCACTATATATTAAGATAATACAACGCAGTTTGTCACAAATATTTATTTTTTCAAATCGACCATGGTTTCGCTGGGTTTTTCTAGCTTCATCAGGACGTGCGTCCTGATGAAGCTAAAGAAGCAAAAGTTTTACTTTGCTTTAGTTTTACTTTGAAGAAGCAAAACTAATTGACAGGCCAGATTCAACCACCAAACTTGATATTTTGGAAGCTTTCCATATATATCAGAAGTCTTCACAACATGATAATGACATGGCATCCACCCCATTTCTATCAAGCACGTGGAAGCAACTAACCAAAACCCGTGACTGTAATCACTATTTATGATATCATATAAAATTTGAATATTGACGTGCCCTTCGTCCTGATGAATCTAGGTCAATACCCAGCAAAACCAAGGTCGACTTGAAAAACATAAATATATGTGACAAACTACGTTGTATTATCTTAATATACACAATACTGTAGTCTTTGAGATCAAGAGTGAATTTCATTATTTGATGAACCCGCTTAGTCGCTTCTGAAAACTGGTTGCAGGTGTGTAATATAATGTGTATATCTCTCCATTGCTCGGAAACACAGTGTAATCACTCTGTAGGGGTCGGACTAGCATGAACCTTTGACGCAAACGGGGTCAAAAAGTCTTGTACATAATTGTGTCAATCATGACGCGCCTCCAATGATTATGACATGTCCTCTACAGTAAATGAACTATATGGGCAAGATATGGCTAAATATCGTCAAACAGAACAGAGGGAAGGCTTTAGTGTCACGTCCTTTGGCTATCAATCAGGCCTAAAAACTCAGAGTGTTTCCACAATATTCCAAAATCATGTGAAATGAACACGGAATTCAACACAATACACAGTGCAGTGATTTTTCATTTTCTTTCTTTCCTTTTATTTTTCTTACGATAGTGAAAGATACTACTGCGTAGCTGATTCTATACCACGGAAATCAGGAAAATCCTGATCAATATCTATATTCGACATCACTCGTAGGAAATGAGATATCACAAACAGACATTTAAACAATAATACATTTCCGCCAAATAGCGAGGAAATCGTACATCAGGTTAAGGTTTGAAACTTTATGGAAAACCCTTGGATTAATTACTTTTATCAGATCCATTGTGTTTTTTAGTCGCCTTCTAGAAATAGGTAAAGTAAAATACAGAATGCACGAAAAATATGACACCAAATATCTGGATGTAATCAGCAGGTTTTTCGAAATCCTTTCCTGCACAAAAAGAATTTTTAAGAGGACTAGTAAGTGCACAGATGTGGTGTCTACAGACGGACATTATGAAAACACAAGCGTGATAAAATAGAGAAGTAATAACAGAAAATTTAGTTAGCAATCAATTCAGGCCATAGGGGAACTACTAATGAACTGGAGCGTAGCCGAATCTGGGGCGCTAAGCGTTGGCTTCTGACCACTCGTCCGAGAAGGATTCTGGTTCGAATCCCGCGAGTGATGCATGGATGTTGTATTTGCTATATGGCGCTAGTTTTCTTCCTTCCTTGAAACCAGTGGCCATAAATTCGGCACGGCGACTGGTTATTGCCAATCCAGTTGCTCACTGTGGTTGTTAAACCTTCAAACAAAAAAAAAAGAACTGGAGGGTCAGTTTATCCAATACGACGCCCGCACCTTTTGCATTCATGTGCGCTGCAACCCCAAAATAAACGCTCTATATATAAAATAAATTTTCGGGACAATTACTGAATGGAAGCAGTTACTGATTCAATTTTGCAAAAAATTTAACCTCGGTTAATACCAAATAATAAATAATTTTATGTCGTCCAGGTAAAACTGTCAGAGTTGCACACATTCTATTTTTATTTCACTTCTGTGAAGGATTTAATGATGTGGGTTTTGGTCTATCCAAATGTAAGCTTTTGCCTACACAATTTGGATTCCTATCTTTTGTTTTTGATGATACTAACTTCAATAGAAATAAAAGCTATAATGTCTTTCATGAAAACGATTTGCCGCTTCTTTCAAAGGTCAAAGGTCAACACGGTTGCTTCTTTCAAAGGTCAACACGGTTGTTCTTTTATTATAGTTAACATGATTATTTTAATTTGGAGTGCCAGGAGATTACATGAGCATTCGCGACGGCGTTTTGTTCTATTGCATCTAATGTGCTTTGCTTATGTTGGCGCCGGAGCAGCTTCGATGACAGATAGCGGTGCTAAGGGCGTCACCTCCGTTCAGCTTTATTCCCTTTCCATGTTTGATGTAGTATCCAGGAGAAAGTAATTCTATTCATTGGGACTGATTGAGTTTCTGTATCAAGTCTACGTGATCCGAGCATCACGCGTGGTCCCGATGGAATAGAACTCGCCTTTATTACGCTCTCGATCCACAAGGAACGCGATTTTGAAAGCCTAATTAAATAGAAGCTTTAGGCTGCAAGTCCCATATCATCGCCAGTCAGCAACAAGTGCGCCAGCCTGATCAAAACACACAGCATTTGACAGTCACCTTAAGTAACGGACGAAGAGCTCTTTTACAATTTGAACTACTTTTTCTCCCCTTTTATCCTATTGGTACAACTTCATTAACTCCATATTTAATTTCAAGTACACACAATCAGTCACTCGCGCAGATGTTTCTTAATACCCAGCTTCTTTCATCTAGAATGGGTAAATTCATTTCATCTGGATACCAATCGAAGATAAGGCATCTACTGCCTTTGATACCGACAGACTCTTTATAGTCTAATTAACGTCAACTCGCTTTTTAAAATGAACCCGTTGTTTTCACCATCTTGAAAGCAAATAAGAGCACTTGAGCACAAAATTCAGGAGACGATTGGTGTGCGCGCTACGTTTGACGAGAGTGATCACACGAACAACTTAATTGTGAATTCTGCGAGAACGAGGCAGTAAGAAATTTACACCGTAAAGGCACTGATAATCTAAAATTACTTGTGTTCTACGGCCACGTATGATCACAGCATAAAATTCCCCAGATAAACACACACCAGAAGATATCTATTTCAATTCATTTAATGTCATTATAATATCCTGATGACATTCGCCTGCACCGCCTGTGGGCTTAGCAGGGATTAATCGATCTCACGCAGGAAGAAAAGGATAGTTGCGACAGCAACCCCAACCACGGAGAAAATTCCAGATCCGGACATCAGGCCGTCTGCGAACAGCAGCATCAAACACTATCCGCAGGAGAAGACCGAAACAGGTTGGAAATGGATCAGGAAAAACACGCAAAAGAAACGGGAGAATTGGAAATGGATCAGGAAAAGTTAAGCAGAAGAAATGGGAGAATTGGAAATGCATCACGAAGGGACACGCAGAAAAAATGGGAGAGCTTGAAATGGATCAGGAAAGGACACGCAGAAAATATGGGAGAATTGGAAATGGATCATGAAAGGACATGCATAAGAAATGGGAAATGTTTGGAAACCTTTTTTTCCAAACAATCCCTTTTCTCGGGACCAACTTGGTCCTTTATTAAAATTGAAAACAAGTTTTAAATTAAACAACTCAAATTACCATTCTAAGATACTAAAATTTGTATTGTTCAATGCGAATTGGACTGAGTAGATTCGCAATACCAATCCATGAAGAATCAAAGAATTTTTTTTTACGACAAACGAACGAGATCGAAGTATGCACAAAATTATTATTTACCACAGTTACATTACTGCAAAACAGGATAAGACCGAAAAACACCAGTGCTGAAATTAGTGCGATGTTACTGGATCTCGATCAACAAGTACAAACTACACTGCTGGCCGCCCAAAATGCAACACCAAGAAGGAAGCATCCGATTGGCTTGAAATTCGCAGCATGCGTCGCCCGCGAGAGGACATACAAACGATTAGCATTGCAGGTCATATGCATATCATGTGCGCCCTGCACGCCCCCGAGAAGCACTATAAGAAGGTTGCACAGAAGGCGGAGTATAAGTAGTGGAAGTGTGTTGTGCTGCCAGGCCTGTGCGTGGGAAGCTTCTTGATGCCTCGTCGCAGAATACGGCAGTCATTCCAGCACGTTTCGGAGTTCGACAGAAGACGAATAGTGGCTATCGCCACAGCGGTTTATCGTACCGAGACATCGGAGCCCGTGTGGGACGACATCCAGATACAGTGAGGCGAGTATGGATTCGGTGGGTGCAAGAGGGACGGACGGACCGACGTGAGCAATTGCCGCAGCCGCGGCACACCACCGAACGAGAGGACCGGCACGTTGTGCGGCGGGCATTGACGGCTCTCACCGCCACATCACGAACGTTAGCGCAGGAATTAGGGTGTGTTGCGGAACAGCCTGTGTCAGCACGTACCGTTCGACGTCGTCTGCAAGAGCGGGGACTTGTCGCACGGCGCTCATTGCTCCGATCACTATTGACGTTACACCACCGGCGAGTGCGGCGGCAGTGGGCCGTTGAACGCCGCACCTGGACTACGGAATGGCATGATATTGTCTTCTCCGACGAATACCGCTTCTGCCTGCAACACCACGATGGTCGGATCCGCGTGTGGCGGCACCGCGGCGAGAGACTGTATGACGCCTGCATTATGCATCGCCATACCGGTCCGTCGCCTGGCGTTATAGTTTGGGGCGCAATTGGATATGACATCCGCACCCCTCTGGTACGCATCGCCGGTACACTCAACAGCCACTGCTACATCTCCGACGTTTTAGAGCCTGTAGTCCTCCCTTACCTGCAGGACCTATCAGCGGCCACGTTTCAACAGGACAATGCGTGCCCGCACGTGGCACGCATCGTGCAACAATTCTTCACGGCCCACGAAGTGTCACTGCTGCCGTGACCCGCCTGTTCTCCCGATATGTCGCAAATCGAACACGTCTCGTCGCTGATCGTCAACCGAGTGTCTCGGCAAGCACCACCCGCGGCTACGACTGATGAACTGTGGCAACGTGTGGAAGCAGCCTGGACCGACATACCCCAAGCCCACATCCAGAGCCTCTTTCGTTCGATGCCGCGGCGTGTAGCGGCCGTTATTGCCACCCATGGGGGCCACACGAACTATTGATGTCTGCGTGTTCAGCAAGTCGCACGGGCCTGTAAGCTCAATCGTTTCATCTTTGTATCTGTTGTTATTGTGGTTATTGTGTTCAGTAAATCTGGCTTTGCTATCTCGTGTCCTTCTTGGTGTAGCATTTTGGATTGCCAGCAGTGTATATCAGAGAAGGAACGCTATGCACATTATTTGCAAAAACATTTACAACCTTAACAGTGATTCGAAGTAACATGCTTCATTCACAATAGAAAAAATGTAGTTGTGGCAGTAGCACAATACAAAACAAAGTAGCCCGTGGCGGATAATTACGCTACAAATCGTTCTACTATTAAAAACTTAAAAAAAGTTCAATCACGTGACATTTCGGGATTTCACGGAATATTATTGGCTGGAACAGAGAGGGTTAAGAGTGATTTGCCTACAACAACGTAACTGACTGGACTTTCATTGTGAAAATTGGCCAAAAATGTTAACCTTTAAGTAATATCTTCCTTACTTTCTGCTACTTACAGGGAAGTCATTTCCGTCAGCCTAGGAATACAACACGTGCGATATTGAACACCAAGTTGAGAAACAGTCTACACACATTATTAACTCAAAGTATCCGCAAACCACCTTCAAGTCACTAAAAACTTTACTAAAAGCTAAAATGTTATGATCAAATAAAAATATGATCTTTTGGGAAACACTCTGTTTCCATGTGCCCGATATACTGTATATACGACAATGTTAGACATGAAAATGACGTATGTTGCGCATTGAGTGCCCTCTGGTGGCGGGGAGGTTAGTAAACCAATGCATTATGCCAATTATTAGGCCTACTAGATTGCAGTAGGAGAATCACGCGTTTGATTGCCTAATGTCCATATGTAAATTAGGCAATCAAATGCGGGATTTTCCTAATGTAGATGTAAGTGAATTACTTTTCTTACATCTACATTAGGAAAATCTAGCAAGATGTAAGTGAATTACTTTTCTTTGGATCTTTCTCAGTTCACGGAAATAACATTTCCTGACTTCTTTATAACCTAACACACAAAACCCCCTTACTTCCAGAAACGTTCAGTTCAGATGTTGTACTTTTACACAAAATGCAATAATTTTTTTTTTTTTTGTTCTTTTCGCAGAACATAAAGAAAACAAGAAATCCTAACCTGAATTAAAATTTTCACACTGAATTTGAATTCACTGGCTTTGGAGATGTAGCAGAAATCCAGGTTCAGCGTTTTAAGATTCCCTGCAATATCCATTTACAGGTACAGCATTCTTGCACATAGGCGTAGCCAAGATGGTGGTCCTCGGGTCCGGACCCCCTTGAGGGGAGATTTAGTATGAATTTAAAGCGATATATATGTACATCTGGGGCTTTCACCAATGAACCAAACCCGTGGGAACCCCCCCCCCTTAAGAAATTTCTGGCAACGCCACTGTTCTTCTTGCAGGTTGCGAAAATAATTCTTCGAGTGGAATTCCAATGCATAAAACGAACTTTAGGTTCAAATTTTCACGTCGCCCCGATTTGTAATTAAACAACAATCTTTTTTTTTTTTTTTTTTTCTGTTGAAGGTTTAACGACCACCGTGAGCAAATCAATGGGCTATTAGCAGTCGCCTGTCCCTAATTTAGGGCCACTGGTTCCAGGGAAGAGAGAGAGCCAGTGCCGTAACACAAACACAACATTCAATGCCTCATTAGGATTCGAACCCGGTCCCTTCTCGGACGAACGGTCGTCAGCCAGCGCTTAGAACACTGCGCCACCGGGGCGGCCAACAGTTTTTCGTATGTTCAGTGCAAACGGCTTTTCCTTTTGCTTAAATAGAGTGGGACTTCTCTTTAATTATGCTCACGAGGATCCATAGGGATCACCCTGCTGCACAAAATTCAAGGCCACCCCGGAGGCGCAGTGGTCTAAGCGATGGCCTCTGATCATTCGTCCGAAAGGGATCCGGGTTCGAATCTTTTTTTTTTTTTTTTTTGGTTGGAGGTTTAACGACCACCGTGAGCAACTCAATGGGCTATAAGCAGTCGCCCGTCCCTAATTTAGGGTCACTGGTTCCAGGGAAGGGAGAGAGCCAGTGCCGTAAGACAAACACAACTTCCATGCCTTACCGGGATTCGAACCCGGACCCCGTTCGGACGAATGATCAGAGGCCATCGCTTAGACCACTGCGCCACCGGGGCGGCCGGGGTTCGAATCCCAGTGAGGCATGGATGTTGTGTTTGTCTTACGGCACTGGCTGTCTCGCTTCCCTGGAACCAGTGACCCTAAATTTGGGAAGGACGACTTATAGCCCATTGATTTGCTCACGGTGGTTGTTAAACCTCCAATAAAAAAAAAAAGTTCAAGATCTTCCGCATACTGAATCGAAAGGACGGCACTTATCAGCGACTACATATAAAATGCAGCAAACAAATATATGTGGGCACATCACAAAAATGAAAAGTTTTTTTTAGCATTATATATACACTGACGGAAAAAAATCCCAACACCACGAAAAAATAGTTGTAGAGGAATTAAATGGCGGCAATACATTTGTATAGGTAACATATTTAATCGATTAAGGTTTCAACATCACAGCTTATTGTAAGCGCGAGAAGAGCCATTTTAAATGTGAAATGCTGGTACATTAATAACCGGTGTAACCGCCAGAATCTTGAATGCAAGCACGCAAACGTTCATGCATTGTGTCGTAGAGGTGCTGGATGTCAGTTTGTGGGATGGAGTTCCATGCCTGTTGCACTTGGTCGGTCAATACAGGGACTGTTAATGCTGGTTGGTGGTGACGCTGGAGTTGTCGCCCAATGATGTCCCATACGTGCTCGATTGGTGAAAGATCTGGTGATCTATCAGGCCACGACAACATGTCGACACTCTGTAGAGCATGTTGGGTTACAACAGCGGTATGCGGGCGAGCGTTATCCTGTTGGAAAACACTCCCTGGAATGCTGTTCATGAATGGCAGCGCAACAGGTTGAATCACCAGACCGACGTACAACTGTGCCGTCAGGGTGCGTGGGATAACCACGAGAGTGCTCCTGCTGTCATAGGAAATTGCTCCCCAGGCCATAACTCCAGGTGTAGGTCCAGTGTGTCTCGGCCGCAGACAGGTTGGTTGCAGGCGCTCACCTGGCCTCCTCCTAACCAACACACGGCCATCACTGGCACCCAGGCAGAACCGGCTTTCATCAGAAAACACAACAGATCTCTACTCCGTCCTCCAATGAGCTCTAGGTTGACACCACTGACGTCGCAAACGGCAGTGGTTTGGAGTAAGTGAATGGACGCTACAGGGAGTTTGGCTCGGAGCTGTTCTTCAAGTAACCGATTTGTAACAGTTCGTTGTGTCACTGTGGTGGCAACTGCATCTCGAATTGCTGCCACAGACGCGGTACGATGCGCCACGGCCATACGCCGTACACGGCGGTCTTCCCTCTCAGTAGTGCCACGTGGCAGGCCGGAACCCGGTCTTCTTGAGGCAGTACCTTCCCTTGACCACCGCTGATAACAATCATGCACAGTGGTTACATTCCTGCCAAGTCGTTCTGCAATATTGCGGAAAGAAAATCCACCTTCTCGTAGCCCTATTACACGACCTCGTTCAAACTCCGTGAGCTGTTGATAATGGCTTCTTCGTCTTCTTAAAGGCATTCTTGACTAACATCAGCACCCTACGTCGAATCTCAACGATAACTAATGCTCACGAACGTTAAAGCGCGTATTTACAGCAAACCTGCTTTGCATGTTCCGAGGGGCGCTACTAGCGCCACACGTATGCGCCGAGCGCGAAATTTGCATAGACGTCATCTTACAGATGTACTCTCACCGCCTACCAACTGTCGTTTATCTAACACAACCCCTTCTTTGTGTTGGGATTTTTTTTTCGTCAGTGTATATATAGCCAAAGTATTTGATAAAACTACTCTAAAAACTCATCAAAATTGACAGCCCAAAGTGGATAGTAGAAATCATAAACTCTTATCTAGAAGATAGATACTTTTTTGTTAAAGTTAGTGTCTCACAGCATCAAATAAATACCAACTTGGCTGGTGTACCGCAAGGATAATGCGCGAGTTAATTCCTTTTACTGATTTATTTTTATGATATACCAAAAACGGACAATATCAAATTAGTACTTTATGCAGATGATACTGCCAGATCAATAAACAGAGTTAAAAGTGCTGACTATATAAGGAAAATATCTAAAAACATCGGAAGCCTATTACTTCAAATGGAATATCAAAATTAACGCAAAAAAATCTACTGCTATGAGCTGCTAGCCCCAAAAACATTTAGAAAAAAATGAAAGACATTAATATATTTGGACAAAAGATATGGACAACTCAAGCCAAATACCTGGGAGTTATAATTGACAAACTTGGAAACTTCATGTACAATGTATTTTTGTCAAAATGAGGCAACGCAGTAGTGCTCTTTTCTATAATAGTAGCAGCTTAAGTACCAAAATCGGGCTCATTCTGTATAAAAAATACTTTATGCCTGTTCTTACTTATGTATGTTCAGTCTGGGGATATATTGCTCTAGGACTTATATTAAAAAGCTGGAAAGCTGCAACTCTGGTTTGCTCCGAAGAATTGCTAACCCTCCAAAAGGAATAAAAAATCTGAACTGCCACAAAAAATATAAACTAACATCCATTTTTCAAAGAGTACTGGAATTAACCTATAAATGCTATGAAAAATTAGATGAATCCTAATAAGGGACTATTTTAAACAGTCTCACATGAGTACTTTAAAGAAAGAAAAATAAAAAAAACAAGAAATTCACTTCTATCAGAACTTTCTGATAAAGAATGGTAACATACAAGATCTTCCAATTTAAAAAGTAAAAATAACAAATGCTGTTAAGCCACACTTAACTAATGGCAGAATTGGTTGGTTGGGGATAGGTATGGCTTAGTACAAGTATAAACACTATCAAACGACCAGGATAAGCTCCTCATTGTTTATGGGTTGCAGCAAAGAAGATCACAAAGGCGGCAACACGAGAAGCAAAGCGCTACTGTTGCCTCGTGGGCCTTTTTTCTGCGTTTCAGCTTGGCGGGGATTTTCTTCAACTGAGGCAAATGAAATGTGACGCAATTTTCTTTTCCTTCTGACCTTCCTTGGGGGACATCATTGCCCTCGCACTTTCCTTTTCCGTTTCTAAACAAGGAAACCATCTAGTTACGTGGCAACCCCTTACGAACTCGCAATCCTTTGATTAACGTCGATGTCGTTTAAAACTCCTCAAACTGTTTTTTCGTAGGGAAGATGATTGTTTATCATCCTCTCTCCTGCAATTAAAACATATCTGAACAAAAATGAATGCGAATAGTAAATTGCACGAATGGAAAACTTCGGAATGCGAGTAGAAACGCTAATTTAAAACGTGCTCTAAAGGTATCTGATAAAATAAAATGCCCATAAACTATCCTAAAATTAGTTGAGAATGCCTTTTAAATCAAAACAACTAAACCTTCATAATTTTTGTTTACTACTTGCATCTTTTAAATTCCAATAATGATATCATAAACTTTTCCTTTTTTTTTTTTTTTTTTTTTTTTTTCTGTTTCGGGGTTTAATATCTCACATGCGTAACTCGTTCATAGGACTTATAAGAAGTAGGCCTTCCCTAATTTGGGCCAGTTCCATGTTGTTGTTTTTTTGTTATTGTTGTTGGGGGTTAAACGAGCACCGGGAACAACTCAATGGGCAGTTGCCCGTCTCGTCTCTACTTTAGGGCCACCGGTTCCAGGGAAGGGAGCCCTGCCGTAAGACAAAAACACAATCCATTCCTCACAGGGATTCGAACCCATCTCGGACGCATGGCCATAAGCAAACTACTCCACCGGGTCGGCAGTTCCAGGTTAGAGAAAAAGCCAGCGTTGTAAAACAAACCCCACCCATGCCTCATTTGGGACTCCAACCCGTCACATCTATATAGGACGAAAGGTCATACGCTAGCACCTCAGACCGCTCAGCCTCAGGAGCGGTTCATTACAGTCTAATACACTGCTGGCCACCCAAAATGCAACACCAAAAAGGAAGCATCCGATTGGCCTGAAATTCGCAGCATGCGTCGCCCGCGAGAGGACATGCAAACGATTAGCATTGCGGGGCATATGCAAATCATGTGCGCCCGGCACGCCACCGAGAAGCACTATAAGAAGGGTGCACAGAAGGCGGGGTGTAAGTAGTGGAAGTGTGTTGTGCTGCCGGACCTGTGCGTGGGAAGCCTTCCTGATGCCTCGTCGCAGAATACCGCAGTCATTCCAGCACGTTTCGGAGTTCGACAGAGGATGAATAGTGGCTTATCGCGACAGCGGTTTATCGTACCGAGACATCGGCGCCCGTGTGGGATGCCATCCAGCCACAGTGAGGAGAGTATGGATTCGGTGCGTGCAGGAGGGACTGACGGACCGACGTGAGTGATTGCCACAGCCGCGGCACACCACCGAACGAGAGGACCAGCATGATGTGCGGCGGGCATTGACGGATCGCACTGCCACATCACGAACGTTAGCGCAGGAATAGAGTGTGTTGCGCAACCTGTGTCAGCACGTACCGTTCGACGTCGTCTGCAGGAGCGGGGACTTGTCGCGCGGCGCTCATTGCTCCGATTACCATTGGCGTTACACCACCGGCGAGTGCGGCGGCAGTGGGCCGTTGAACGCCGCACCTGAATGGCACGACATTGTCTTCTCCGACAAATCCCGCTTCAGCCTGAAACACCGCGATGGTCGGATCTGCATGTGGCGGCACCGCGGCGAGAGACTGTATGACGCCTGCATTATGCATCGCCATAACAGTCCGTCGCCTGGCGCTATAGTTTGGGGCGCAATTGGATATGACATCCACACCCCTCTGGTACGCATCGCCGGTACACTCAACAGCCGCCACTACATCTCCGACGTTTTGGAGCCTGTAGTCCTCCTTTACCTGCAGGACCTGCCAGCGGCCACGTTTCAACAGGACAATGCGCGCCCGCACGTGGCACGCATCGTGCAACAATTTTTCACGGCCCACCAGGCGCCACTGCTGCCGTGGCCCCCTGTTCTTCCGATATGTCGCCCATCGAACACGTCTGGTTGCTGATCGGCAACCGAGTGGCCCGGCAAGCACCACCCGCGGCTATGCCTGATGAACTGTGGCAACGTGTGGAAGCAGCCTGGACCGACATACCCCAAGCCCACATCCAAAGCCTCTTTCGTTCGATGCCGCGGCGTGTAGCGGCCGTTATTGCCACCCATGGGGGCCCCACGAACTATTGGTGTCTGTGTGTTCCGCAAGTCGACCGGGCCTGTAAGCTCAATCGTTTCATCTTTCTATCTGTTGTTATTGTGGTTATTGTGTTCAGTAAATCTGGCTTTGCTATCTCGCGTCCTTCTTGGTGTTGCATTTTCGGGGGCCAGCAGTGTAGATCTTTCGTCAAAATAGTATAATAATAAAAATTATCCGAAATCTTTTGGCTTAGAATAGAAATAAAACTTTCCAAGCTTTCGCGCATAAAGCGGATGGCTTTTTCAAGGAAGGTAAGCAGCTAACTGCAAACTAGATAACAGAACGTTTCAACAATTTGAACGCGGTGATCTGACGCTGCTGGTCAATATTTCCAAGGTTTCGCGAATGACAGTAGATTTGGGTGTGGAGTATGAAGCTAATTCCTTTACATCACTCCATATAGGATTGGGGTATTTGAACTTGACTTCTCTTTATAGGGCAGTGCTTAAATTTTCCGTCTTTTGTATCCCTTTTATGTTCGCTGATTCTAATTCCAAACGAACGTTTGGTCATTCCGATGTAGTATCGCCTGGAGCCGTCCGGATATTGCAGCGGGATGGCCTAAACACCTGCCTCGTTGAGAAGAGGGGGCTAGTCAATATTTCTCTTAAGCATCGTATATAAGGATGCCGGAGACCTTATGCCGATACCGATCCTCCTGAGCTCGTTTTTGAGTTTATAGAAAACATTTGGTATGTAGGGAACAAAGCCCAGGTAGCAAAGTTGCGGAACAGAAATATTAGTTTGGAATTAGAATCAGCGAACATAAAAGGGATACAAAAGACGGGAAAATAACCACTGCCCTATCAAGAGAAGTCAAGTTCAAGTCCGCCGATCCTATGTGGAGTGATGTAAAGCAATTAGCTTCATATTCCAAACCCAAATCTACTGCCATTCGCGAAACCTTGACCAGCAGCGAGGCTTGCAATGATAGCGTCTCTCCGGAGTTGCCACGTATTTGGAATCAAGTCTTCAAATAATGCTGCGGTTTCTACCATGGTACTGCGTGCCCAACCAACGTGACCTCGTTTCTTCGAATTATCCGTTTGCGCCTATTCATTTATTGTCTAGTCAAGTCACTGCGTTCAAATTGTTGAAACGTTCTATTATCCAGTTTGCAGTTAGCTGTCTACCTTCCTTGAAATGGCCATTTGGTTGATGTACGAAAGCTTGGAAAGTTATATTTTTATTCTACGCCAAGAGATTTTGGATTATTTTTATTGTTATACTATTTTGAGTATAAATGGTGTACAGTTCCTACTTATACGATCTTTCGTCTCAAAGTTTCTTAAACTTTTTTTTCCCCAATATGATCGATTATTTTCAAATATTACAAATTATATTTTTGTTCTCTTGTTCTCATGGTAGCAACATGTAACTTAAAGTGAGCAAATACAAAAAAAAAAAAAAAAAAAAAAACCAAAAAAAAAATCTGCTTGCAACATATACAAAAGATTTAAATTCTGGTAAATGTACTTGCCATGGGCACTGATCCAGCAGACTCCGTGGTCACGTGGATCTACAAGGTAATGGCAGGGTAGCCGTACTAAAATTGTTTCGAACTGTGCATCGAACACGTTCTCAACTTGCGCGACGCTCTCGTGATATATTTCCTCCTTGTACACAATTGAAGTCGCGGCCTTCAGACAGTGAGAATCAGCTCATAAGAGTAGTACGATTTACCACACAAGCAGGGCTGGGTTAAGGGGGAGTGGTCTAACGGGACTACAGCTTAGGAGACCACCATTACCAGAGATGGTCGCGAGTCAGCGAGTCAACAGTTTCCTGCGGGTCAAACGAGTCGGCTCAAGGTATTCCTGACACGATTTCGATCCTGTTTTATTTCCGCTTTTCATTTTGGAAAAGAAAAAGAAATTCGAAGGAAAATGCGTACTGTGGAACTTTGTGCTCAATACTGGTGACAGCGGAATGAAAAATGTTTTGTCAAAACGTTTCCGTCTATTTCTTAAAGCAACGAAGGTTTCCACCGACCGACGACACAGCGCAGACGATAGACTCATCGATATTATATCGTAAAACGATACTTCCTTTGCGTTTGTTTTCAGTGCGATTGTCCGCAGCAAGATACAAGCAAATGTATGTCGCCTGCTTCTCTGGTGATTCATTCTCTCACACCCCGCGTGTCACATCGTGAGACTGAGACTTACACTTTTCACATCGCATCTTTTGCATTGAGCATTCAGATGCTTTCGTGTGACGCGCTAACATCCCGTTCCATTGCATGCCGTGTCGCAATTAATGCCTTATTTATTAAAATGGATGAATTTAATATTAAGGGGGTTGAAAAAAGGGTCGAGGCCAACAAATACGTTCTAGTTGAAAACAAAAAGGGGAAGAGTGAATGCTGGAAGTTGTTTCGTCTCATTAAGAAACCAGAATATGTTTCACACGAACACCAATTTTCACAAGTTTGTGATGAGTTGAAAGTTTCCAAAATGTGAACAGAGGCGTAGCCACGGGGAGATGGCCCTCGGGTTCGGTCCCCCTTCCCCCATTTGGAAAATTAAGTACGAATTTAAAGCGATATGTATGTACATGTGTATACGATACTTTCACCAATGAACCAAATCCATGGACCCTAACCCTTAAGAGATTTCTGTCCACGCCACTGAATGTGAATTTCATGAGTGTTCCTTCCTTCTGAGGGGCAGTGATGAAAACAACAGCCACATTTTGGAAACTTTCAACTCATTATAGAAGCTGGTTGAAACTGGTGTTGCTGTGAAACTATTCTGAAGATTGATATGTTATCAAGAAAACAGCAAAAAACAGAAATTAAACGTACAACAAGTTACTTATTTCAAAATTTTTTGAATTAAGTAACTTGTTGCCCATCTTTACTTGCTGTCCTTATAAGAAATCACAAATTAAGTGGAACAGTATTAATTAACATCGTTGCGGATAGAATTTTTGATTCTCGTAAATGAGTTTGAAAACATGTGTAAAACAGTTAGGTTATGCCAAGGACGACAGTTTCAAACTTTTTATATGTGAGTAAATTATACGTTCCCGTAATACATTTGTATGATTTCTATATAACCTACAATACCCCCTGGAAAGATACTTTTCGAAAGCCCTGCGCGCTTGTGTGTGTGTGTGTGTTTGTGCATAAAAATATGATTATGTATAATTATAAATTGAGTTTCGAATTTATAGTTCAAAGCAGATTTGTCGGGATCAAGTTCAATTATGTGACGTCCGGATCCAAAATGTTTGACCCGTTTCCAACTCTGACTACTACCTAGGGCTCAGGAGCTGGGCCTGATTTACGGAAAAACAATCGGGGCAAGTGTCCAGCGATCCGACCTTTGAGGGGGCCCGAAAATATAGTTATACATTAATCGCTTTTGCATCAAACTGATTCGCAATGTTCATTCATCCACTGAAAAAAGTTAAAATGGTAATTTCATAACTGTACGTTGAAACACATGGAAATGACAATTATAATGTCCACAAATAACTAGAACACCATATTATTGGCACATTAATGTTTTAATCTGCCAATAATAACTATGCAACCGGTCTTCAATCATACAGGCATGCATATATAACACGGGATTCTGGGGGCAGAAAGCTTCTTGTCCAGGGCCCCAAAAATATATCCACAGCTTATATATTTTTATAGAGAGAGAGAAGTAAAATAGTTTTAGTTTTGTCTCATATGATTTCCACTGGATCGCAAACAGAGGACAGAAGTCGAACATATTTTAAGGCAGTGACACATTAAGGGCAAACGTTTCATGTCGCTGTGTACGCGGGGTCGGTGAGACAGTTTCAGCTTTTTCACTACCATCCATCCACACCTCCCTGTTTGCACTCGGAACCTTTAATGAAGGAAATCCACTGTGACTGCACATTGCGTAACAAAAAAGATACACCAAGAAAAGTACACGATGCTAAATTATGAAAAATTCCAAGACAAAATCTAGGAATCTTAAGCTTTTGACTCATGTTCTTGTGAGAGCAATGAAAAATACAGGGACCTGTTACGTAAACACTGCAGATAATTTATTAAGAATGCACTACGTATTAATTATCACAGGCAGAGGAGACTTTAGATCTTTTGGGGCCCTAGGCACTAAAAGGTTCAGGGCCCCCCCCCCCTCCTCCTTCTTATCCCTTCAGAAATTTTCATCCGTCAGATTAACTAAAAAAAGGGGGGGGGAGTCAAGAAAAAGGTTTTTACACTTTTTTAAAATGACATCACTTCCTATTATTAGAACGTTCTGTAAGAAACAGTGCTAGTGTAAAAATTTTGTCTGTCCGTGCACATCGAACTTTTTGATTTCAGAGATATTTCAAAAATTATTTTTGCGGCTAACAGGAAATCAATGGATATTAAGTTTGGCACTTTTAATATCCCATATACTTCATGCACTGCAGTTATCATAAACAGAATTTTGAGGCTAATAGGGAATCAATGGATGTTAGGTTTGGCACTTTAAATACCCGTATCCCATTTATACCGGCACTACAGTTATCAGAAACAGAAGCATACAAATTAAATGCAAAAGATCCGGTTTGAAAATGGAAAAGCAGGAACTGCAGGTTTTTGATTAAAATTATCATTGAAACTTTTTATTGCTTTTTCAAAAACTAGTTTTAAGTCGATTTAAGGAATAGAAAAAGTGAGAATACTTCATAATTATCAGTATTAAACCAAGGGAGCAGAAAGTAATGAGAAAATGTTGTTGCAACACAATATAAATTACTTTTAACACTATTAAATAAAATAGTGTGATATTCTCAAATTTCTTTTAAGATGGTTTAGAGATATTAGGGCCGAGAAAGAACTTGATTGTCCTAAGAAGAGTTATCCGGTGAAGAATATTTCTTTCTTCATTGATTATCCTACCACGAAGGAAAAAACTATTAACAGCAAACACGCCCGATCATCAGGAAAGTTTTTCACAAGTACTCCTCATCGCAACTCGGGAAGAAGGTGGGAAAGTTCCAACGCAGATCTGTTCCCTTGGCTGGAAGTAGCATGAAAGCAATTTATATAGCACAGCAGGCCAGTTAAGAATTCGCCTTAAACAATGAAAAGTGTGGGAAGCGTGAATACCTTCTTTACCAACCACTAAAAGGAACTCAAAATTATTTTAACCGTTCCTTTCAAAATAAGCACATCGATAAGAACTCGAAAATTTGTAATATCAGCAACAGCACGAACAAATGTTATTATTAATATGAGAAAGTAAAATATCAATTGACAATAAAAAGTAGTCGCTTTAAGGATTGATTTGCTTCGGTCCGTGAAAACCAAAACTGAAAATCCAATTAAATGTTTTCGGGGCCCCTGAAATAGCGAGGCCCTAGGCGCGCGCCTAGTGCGCCTAGCCGGAAATCCGCCCCTGATCACAGGCATATTGCTCAAGTTTCCTGTTTCAACGGATTTTAACAATGATGCTCCGTCATAATTTCTTCACCCTTGGTAGCCCACTCAGATGTCTTAGCGTAGGGCCCCAGTAAGGCCTTAATCCGGCACTGCACACGAGCTGCCCTCATAAGAAATCACAATTATGACTCCTAAGAGTGCATCTGGGAGAAATACCAGTATGTGCACCCAAGTTTTACGCAAAATATTGGAAATCACTGAAATAACAGAACCTAGCGTCCAATGCAAGAGTATCATTTCATATGTTCTGAGTTGTGCATTATAATCTCAAATGCAGTAGAACCTCGTCTATGTTTCTCATTCATACTTTTTGTTGTTGTCTTTTTTTTTTCATTTATACAATAAACGTCGCTGACCAAAAATTCTCTCAATTGCCCTTAACGTTTCCTTTGTTTCTTTTATGCATTTTTAATTATATGTGGATGCCAACCACTATGGATTTCCCATATTATTGCGAATTTTTGGTTGGAATTACGATGAAATTACGGAAAATCGCCATTTCTTCTTTCTGCTTCGGAAACAGCCATGAGATTTTTCTTCTGAATCCTGCTTTTTCGTCATCATTTGGGTATTCTTGAGATCAATGCTATACTGAATATAATTTGTGGGGAAGGGAGGTATTAGTAGGTGGCGTCATTTCCTGTCGGGAGACATCTTTCAAAACTCTTAAAAACGAATATTAGACGGAGTGAAAATTTCTCCCGAGTCGTAATTTTTTTACTCTCGATGTTGCCTCTGTCCAGCATTGCTGTTAAATACAGTATTTTGCATAAATGTCGGCTTTTCAGCTTGAAAATATAGGCAACAATCTCCAAAACCAGAAGTTAGACGGAGCGAAAATGCTCCCGTAATTTGTAAATTCTGTTCCTCGCGATGTTCCTTCTACCCTCTATTGTTGTTAAATATAATTTTGTTCCATAAATATTTGTATTTCAGCAGGAAAATGGAGGGGAAATGTCCAAAAACGGAAGTTTTACGTACAGCAAATATCTCCATTAGTCATTTTTTTTTTCGATGGTTTTAGTGTCCTTTAATGTTCTTAATTTTTTTTTTTTTTTTCTATAAATGTTTGCGTTTTAGCTTGATAAGGGAGGGACAGTTTTCCGAAAACGGAAGTCATGAAGTTAGGAAATATGTACGAACTGTTAGGTAGTGTTCAAAAGTATTCATATTCTCAAGTTACACAATTTATCTAAAACAGTGAAGGCTTTTGTTATTATGCATTCATTGTCCTCAGGATGGAAATTCTTTTGGCACGATGGATGAAATTATATTCATAAAGTCAGGAAGAACAACAAAACCCATTTAGCTACACAAACTGTGAACTACAACAAATCTTAAACACAGGGTAAGTCTATACCGTTCAGTTCTTCAGTAAAATGGGTCGTACAGGAGAAGCAGTTGATTCGAACTCTGTCAAAATCTGAGGTTACTGAGAGAAAAGGAGAGGAAAGAGAGGGGGAGAGGTGGAGACAGGAGGGAGAGAGGGGAGAGAGAGAGAGGATTACTAAAGGTAATTTTTGGATTATTCCTGTAGACAGGATTTTTAATTCTACCACCAGCAAATTATCGTTTGATGTATTTATTTTTTTCTTTCTTTTCTTTTCTTTTCTTTTTTTTTTTTAGCAAATTTTCTTTTTGAACAGTGTATAATTCTTTTTGCGATCAAACAGTCGATCCTGAAAGTTTTTTTTTTTTTTTGCTTCTGATAGATGTTTTTTTTATAAGTAACATACTCTGTGTGACATCTCTACAACTGAAATTCAGTTTTCTGGCGGAGCCGCAAATGGATATTTGTACTTGTGCGTCTAAATGAACAGACAAATTAAAGATGTTCCTGCTTTATCATAAAACATTTCTTACGACGAACAAATTTAACGTAATCAACATGAACTCTTAGTTTTAAAATGTCCTATGCCAGCAAATATCCAATGATTTTTATCTTTTACATTATCTCTCATAATTTCGGTTAGGCTCACTACGCCTCATAATCGGTGCAATCCTTCTTATCAAGTTCAACGCCAAAATAGAACAGGGCACTTGATCTTCAAGGATACACGTGGTTTGGGCTGTTAAAGGTAAAGGGTAATATCGCGATCCTTATTCAAACTGAACTCATAAAGCAGATTTCAGTACGATGTGCAAAAAATAAAACTAAGCACTAATATCAGGTCGCCGAATCAGCCTTACGATGCAGTTGTTTTAACAGAAATTCATTCTTCTCCCATCTGTTAAATTTTGCTCAATAAAACACGTTTATCTGTTAAAATGCCCTTCAATAACTAAGTAGTGCGGAAGTATTCAGAGTTAACACACCAAACTTTAAAGATAATGAGAACATTCTCAATATGGCACATATGTTTAAAAACTTCCACGTCTTAAAACTGCTAATCTACCTTATCAAAGTTCTACTAAATTTGCCGCTACAACGTGATTTTTGCCTGTTCGCAAGAACAGCGCGAACCAATCATCAACACGGGAATATGAGGGATAGGTGTTCACTTAATTATATATTTTAATGCGATATACAGAAATTATTTTATTTAAAAGTGAGCATTTCCGCAGGCACACACACAGTTCACGAAAGTCTTCCAACATGCCTTTGACGCGAAAGATATCAAAAGCACGAAAAGACATTATTGACCCTAATATGGAAAAATTGTTACGGCTTAGGATTTATACGCCCCCCCCCCCCAGCAAAACTACCCAGCATCAGTCCCAAATTTTCTTAGACCACCTCCCCAATCTCAACAACCCTCCATTTGAAGGTGTACGCTAAATTTGGGTGTAAAATTATTCTGTAACATTTTGAAGTAGTAGGGGCTAGTTTCTAATATCAGCCGGAAGGTATGCATGTTGACTATAGGGCTTTCATAGGTGTGACCTGTTCATTACCTTTGTACAATATGAGATTTCGTCGATAGGTGATAATTTTCTGGAAATAAGTGATTCTGCGATACAGTGTAATTTTCTGGGAAATAATTACATGGTGTAGTTCCTGGGAAAAAGTAATTTAGTGGATTTTTCTGGAAATAATGCGAGTCTTCGTATGGTTTTTCTCTAGGAGCTGTGTGCCTGGGGAAAAATAATTTGGGGCAAAATAATTCTTGCAGGATACTTTTCCCTATGTGGACATACTTCGTGTCTGAAAGGGTGTTTATGAGGTTGGTTGGTTGGTTGGTAAGTAGATTTTAATGGCGCAAGGGCCAGGGTTGGCCAAAGAGCGCCAAACATAAGACATCAAAAGAGAACAAAATCAATAAAACACGCACACAAGGCTAAAAACAGGATGAAGCGGTAAAAATGAAAGATGGAAATGAATACGGTAAAAACTAGATTAGGTTAAAAAAGTCAATGTCCTTAAAAAGGAGAACACTGCGGTCAGGTCGCAGTCCTCACCAATGAGAGTCTGCAGCGTAGCTGCTCCTTCGTCCAACAAATGAGAATGAAAATAACGAAAACGATGATCACAAAAACGAACACAAGTACACAAAACATGAAGGACGGTGAGACGACATTGGCACGCCTCACACATCGGGGCACTGTCGCCACACAGCAAAAAGCGGTGCGTAAAACGACAGTGCCCAATGCAGAGACGCGCAAGAACAACTTCCTCACGACGGTTCGTCCGCAAACTAGACTTCCATAATCCGATCTGTGGTTTGATGGCATAAAGTTTATTGCTGCCCTGCTGAGAACACAGGGACTGCCACTCATCCAAAACAATTTTCCGGATCAAAGGGCGAAAATCTCGGAATGACAGTGGCAGCCGAGCTGGCGACATGGAGGAAACAGACCTGGCAGAGAGATCTGCCAGCTCGTTATACCGGATCCCAACATGGCCAGGAACCCAACAGAATCGGACCAGGAAGCCATCACCCTCCAAAGTTCCAAGAAGATGACGGACATCACGGATGACAGGTGAGTCCGTGTCCTCTGGAGAAGATAAAACCTGGATGACGGACTGGGATATCAGAGCAAACCATAGCGCGACGATGTGATCGAGACTGTATGTGGCACAAAGCGAGGTGTACCGCACGCATCTCTGCCGAAAAGATGGTGGATTCAGGCGGAAGCCTCTCAGCATGTGAGGCATCGCCACACACAAAAGCGGATCCAACGACATCCCCAGATTTCGAGCCATCGGTGAACACAGGCACGAAATCCGGGTAGACAGACTGTAATTCAGCAAAGAGCTGCTTGTACATCAGAGCAGGAGTGGACGACTTTGGCAACAGACAAAGAGAAAGGTCAGCCGTTGCTTGAACGGGCTGCCAAGGAGGTTGGTTGAAAAAGGTGGTCAAACCAATCCTGGACAAATTTAGGCCAGCATCGCGCACTATGGCAGACATTCGAATCCCGAACGTCGGAACACAGGAAGGGCGGTGGCAAAACAAGCGGACACAGTCCCGGTTGGAAGATGGAAGCCATGCAGCGGATGATCAGGAAGAGATTTCAGTTTCGAGTAAAACTGAAGAGACAGTTGCTTACGACGGATGCATAACGGCGGCTCATGAGCCTCCGCATACAGGCTATGCACGGGAGAGGTACAGAACGCACCAGTACATAGCCGCAATGCCTGATGATGGACGGGGTCCAAAGGCTTTAAAACCGATGGACGTGCTGAACCGTACGTAATGCATCCGAAGTCTAACTTTCACCGAATGAGAGAGTGGTAAATGCGAAGCATTGAGCACCTGTCAGCCCCCAAGATGTTCGAGAGAGGACCTTCAGGATACTCAATGACTTCGTGCACTTCACCTTCAAAGACTGAATGTGCGGCCGGAAGGTGAGCGCTCGGTCAAAAGTTAGCCCAAGGAACTTGGCTTCTGACACCACGGGGATGGTAGAACACCCCAGACGGAGGCTGGGGTCTGGGTGAAGACCCCGTTTGCGGAAAAAATGCACGCAAACGGTCTTCTGCGTCGAGAAGCCAAATCTATTTTGGGAAGCCCAGTTAGAGATCTTGGTAATGGCAGACTGGAGCTGTCTCTCGATGGTGCGCATGTTAACTGAGGCGCAAGAGATATGCAGATCATTCACGTACATGGTTCCACGAACCGTCGGAGGAAGCAGTTTGAATATGTGATTCACACGAAGGATGAACAGAGTGACTGATAAAATGGAGACCTTGAGGTACACCCTGTTCTTGCGGGTACAACGCAGAGAGGGTCGACCCGACACGCACACGGAAACTCCGGTCCTGGAGAAATCCGGCGATGAAAGATGGTAAGTTTCCCCGCAATCCGCACTCGTGCAGATCACGGAGAATGCCGTATCTCCAGGTACGGTCATAGGCTTTCTCCATGTCGAAGTAGACGGAGACCATGTGCTGACGCCGGACAAACGCCTCCCTGACAGACGTCTCAAGGCGAAGATGATGATCGCTGGTGGATCGAGATTTGCGAAAACCACTCTGATGAGGTAAAAAAATGCGATGAAACTCCAAATAAAAAATGAGACGAAAATTAATGATACGCTCAAGTACTTTGCAAAGGCAGCTCGTCATAGCAATTGGCCGGTAGTTCAACGGGTTGGTGGGATCTTTACCAGGTTTGGGAACAGGAACGACAATGGCAGTGTGCCAAGATTCGGGAAAGACATGCTCTTGCCAAATCCTATTAAACAGGATTAGCAGACATTCAAGAGAGGACGGAGAAAGGTGCTTCAGCATCTCGTAATGGATGTTATCTGGTCCGACAGATGTCTGGCCGGACCTATTCAGAGCGGTCTTCAGCTCCACGGCAGTCAGCGGGCTGTTGTAATCTGTGGAAGAAAACGGTCCAAAAGAAATCTTGGACCTTTCAAGCCGCGGCTGTAACTGCCGGAACGAAGCAGGGTAATTGCTGCTGCTGGACACCGAAGAAAAAGCGGTGCCCAGACAGTCAGCAATACCCTGAGCGTCCGCAACCGTTCCTCCATCACTCTCAAGAATGAAAATTTCCCCAGATGGGTACTGTCCCCGAATCTTACGGATGCTGTCCCAAACGATCTTAGGGCTAGAATTGGTGTTAATCCCGGATACATATTGTATCCAGGACTCCCGTTGACTACGCCTACGAACCAATCGCGCGTAGGACTTGGCTTTCTTGAAAGCAAGTAGGTTCGCGTCGGTTGGGTACCGACGAAACCTACCCCAAGCCCGATGTTTGGGCCTGACGAGCTGTCATGCAAGTGGAATTCCACCAAGGTCTCGGGCAACGTGGAAGATTAGTCGACGTCCTGGGGATGGTAAGTTCTGCCGCTTGCACAATACAATCCGTTACCGCCGCAACAGCGTCATCGACCGTTCCTGAGGTCACCATAGCATGGGTAAGACTTGCTGAAGCCGTGAATGGGTCCCACTTGGCACGATCAATATTCCATCTAGCAGGGCGAGTAGGGTAACGGTACCCGCCACTCGCTAGACGGAGAAAGATGGGAAAGTGATCGCTGCCAAGGGGATCACCAGACACGCTCCAGGACCAGGCAGGATATAATGATGGTGAACTCAGAGACAAATCAATGGCTGAGTACGAGCGGGTGGGTTCATGGAAATAAGTGACTGCCCCGGTGTTGTGGAGACAGAGGGACGTGTTGGAGAGAAGGGACTCAACAACACGGCCCCTGGAGTCACGAGTGGTAGAACCCCACAACGGATTGTGTGCGTTGAAATCCCCTAAGATGAAGAAAGGAGGCGGCAGTTGGTCGACCAAATCTTCCAGATCCGAAAGGCTCACAGCTTCATCTGGTGGTATGTAAACAGAACACACCGTGAACAGAGTGTTCACAGATAATCTCACTGCCACTGACTGCAAAGTCGTCCGAAGGGCAACCGCAGTGACAGGAACACCATGAGGAACAACGACGGCCACTCCTCCGCAGGCAATAACGCCGTCCTGGTGATCTTTGCGGAAAAAGAATGTCTCCGCAGCGAAGGAGTGTCCGTCGTGCGAAGCTTTGTCTCCTGGAGACACACGCACACAGGTGTGTGCGAAGACAGTAAGCCTTTCAAATCATCAATGCGTGATCGCAGACCTCGGCAATTCCACTGAATGAGCGTGGCTATAATGAAAAATGAAATGAAAGAATGAAAAAGACAGACGACTAGAAGGTCTCCATGTCGTCCATCACCTCCAATCCATCGGCAGTGTCTGGAGGTAACACAGGGCTGTGTTTACCCCCATGTGTTGAGAGGTGGTTTTTGTCTGCTCTGTTTCGGGGAGGATAAGCCCGGTTTAACCTTTTCCGGCTTCTTCTTAGCAGTGGCCTGGGCCTGGGTCCCTGTGATGGCCGAAGATGTTTTCGGCATAGAGGAAGGTTTAGGCGACGATGTTGATGTCACCTTGGATGCAATGCGGCGAGACTTCAGCGCCTCCAATCCAGCAGCAACGATGTCCTCAAAATCATAAGGACACCGCGCTGGGATGGTCACCTCAGTCTGGACCGCCACTGAAGCCTTCTGCACACCACAACTGAAGCATATGACCTGCCGGCCTGGTTGTAAAGGGGCGATCCGCCGTCTATCTTCGGGATACGAGAGATGCTCAGTTGTCTTCAGGCGTTGGATTGCCTGTTTCCTCTATCCACTTTGGACACTGCTTAGAAGATGCAGGATGAGTCCCTTCGCAGTTAACACAATGATCAGACTCTGCAGAGCATTCCGCCAAAGAGTGTTCTGTGGAACCACAGCGACCACACTTTGCAACATTACGGCAAGACTGCTGGGAGTGACCGTAATGCTGGCACCGGAAACATCGCAAGGGGTTCGGGATATACGGCCGAACATCAAGCCGTAAATAACCTGCCTTGATGGAAGTAGGCAGGGTTGGGGAGTCAAAGGTGAGGATGATGTTGCGGGAGGGAATAGATTTCCCATCATGCCTAAAAAGAATCCGTCGAACCCCAATGACATGCTGTTCACCAAGTTCCTCCAGCAATTCCTCATCGCTGCATTCAAGCAGGTCGCGGGAGTTGACGACGCCGCGAGAGGAATTGAGGTAACCATGGCGAGAAACCTGAACAGGAATGCCAAGCAAAACGGTCGTGTCCAGCAAGGTGGCACTGTGGCGTGGATTAGAGGTTTCCACGAGAAGATCCCCTGAAGGGAGCTTCTTGACACTCTTTGGAGAGCCAGCAACGGCCTGCAGAGCCTTGTTGATCCAGAAGGGACTCTTCGAACTGAGTGACTGTGAAGAGTCACCAGATTTTATTAAAAGAAACAGAGCATTGCATTGAGTTGAGACAAGTTTCTTTGTGGAGGAAGGTGTACCATCCTCCACAGGGCGCTTTAACGTGGTAGCATGGGAAACACTTTGTGTTGCCATGAAGAAGAGAAAAATTCTTCCTCCGACCTCCCCACCCACTACCGAGCCCAACGAGGGAGAGCCGGAGGTCCGCAAGCCCAAGAGGACGCAGGACACGGCTCTAGGGATAGTCAGCGGATATAGCAAGTTGGTAAGGCAGACATACGCTCGGCGTGCACCCAGACTTTCCCGTGCCCGGGGAACACCCCTTTGGCATGCCCACCCTACCCCCAAACTCACCCTGCCGAACAGAACGACAAGCCGCTAGAAGTCTGGGCGCCACTCGGCCACAGACTTCCTGACTAGGAGTGGGTTAGCTCCCAGCCTCCCGTTTAGGGTGAAGCAGAGGGCAAAGAGGAGTGTTGGCAGCTGGAGACAACTACAACCCGGCCCCCAGATACCGCAGCCTCCAGCATCCCCGTTTCCACCTGTACGGGTCACCGCACACGGCAAACGTGCAGGTAGGTCTAAGCTAACCAGCTCCGGAAAAACATAAAATATAACAGAAAAGAGAAAAGACAGGGAAGGAAACGAGGAACAAAACCCAGAGCTGGCGCCTCATCACAACCTCAGCAGCCTACAACTGAGGCGGGTACGTGTCAATATATGAACTTAAGACGAAAAAAGCAAAGCAATAAGAGAAAATCGGCTCGGGTCGTGGGGACGCCATCCCCCATCAGCTGGATGAACAGCTGTCCCTTCGGTGGTGTAATCGTCAAAGCCGCAGAGGCAATAGAAACCGTCACAAGGTTAGCTCGGGCCGTGGGGGCGCCGCTCCCCAAATAACTGGAAAACCAGTTATCCCCGTGCGGGGGTGTTTATGAGGACCAATTTGGGGGAATTTGTCTTCTACCCTGAGTAAAATCGTCGGCCCATAGGAAGTGGCTCCGAGCAAGGTACGTTCATGAGTGTTGTCCCAAAAGCAGTAAGTGAAGAAAGCAGTACAAGGTGATTTGTCACACATATGTTCTCCCATTTTGGTGAATACGCCTGATTGGCTTCATGACGCAATCAGACTTATTGATATTTCTTCAGAATGTAGTTTTTGTTTTCAAGGAAAATGGGTCCGATAAATAAGATGTTTATATAGCCAGTACTTTACGTTTACTATATGGGTTTATTAAAATTGGTAAAAACTTACCTAGTGGAATTTTGAAAATTTGGATTAATTTGTTTATGAATTGCTTGTCAGAACTAGTTGTGTAATTTAAAATTTTGGTGAACAGCAAGATTGCATATAAATATGAGTTCTAGTTCAGGAGTGTAGGAAATTAGTGTTTGCCTTTTTATTTGCATGGCAAGATATTGATCGAGTACTCAGAGCAAGTTTGTGTTAGTGAAGTATTTGAATTTCATGATGATAGTGTGAATTTTAATTCTTTCTGCCAGTGTTGCAAGTCAATGGTAAATTTTGGGTGAATTGAGTAAGGTATTTAGTGCAGTATGTTTAGTATAGTGTCTAGAATTGATTTTGTATCAAGTAATGCTAGAGTGTTGTGCTATGTTATTGTAAGGCAAATTTCCCTGGGAGTGTAGAACAGTTTAGTAATGTAACTTTTGATTATTTGTAAATTTTTGCTGAGTTGTTGTAATTCCTAAATTTAAATGGGTTCAGTAAACTGGTTTACTTTAAATGGTTGAGTAAACTGGTTTACTCAACCCATTTCGAAAGGGGTTAATCAAAACTATAGTACACATATTCTTATAACTTTCCAAACTGAGATGAGAGAGAGAGGCATTGCACTTCAGCGACAGAACTTGTTCACCATGTTGTATCAGGTGTTTATGTATGTTCTATACTTACAAGGGGGTTTTATGTGATTTTGAAAGTCATGATTTTCTGGATAAAATTGATTACTAAATTGCTGTAATAACTCGGTTCGGATGTATGTGAGATATTATGCTAATATGAGTAACCAAATTTGGTTGAGCTTTCGGCCTGCTATGACAATGTAAAATTTAGTGCAACCACTTGTTAGGTAGAGAATTGAAGCAATATCTCATTTTGTGTGTATAAATTTTTGTTTCTTTGGGAGCACCTAAGATGTGTGTCATCTGATTATTTTTTATTGTGCCCATTGCGTAGGGCTGGAAATTTTGAAAATATGTAAAGCGACTGTGTTCAGGCAGCAAATATTTGTAGACATAGTTATTCCTCGACTTAATGACATGCTTTGTTTTCATTATGGTTAAGTTTTTAAAATAAATACAGGCCAAGTGGCCTTTCAAAAACCCAAACTTTGTGCAGTGAAGAGTTATATGTCTCGGTTGGATTTCATCCCAGGGTCTCATGTAAATCCGCCTTAGCGTGCCTAAGGTTAGATATGTAACCTGGTATATTGTTTTTATTTAACCTGCTATGACATTTATTTAAGTCCTACCACTAAAATTGACCTTCACCGCCTCCAAAAGTTATTTATACGTGTACATTGTCTACTAGTGAATGTTTAGTTACACACATTGGTGCACATGTAAACAATTAATACCTTTTGTCATTTTCAGGTTACTCAGCTCATCAACAACGCAAACTGACAGTAATAACTTTTGGGATTTCAAAACTCAGTGTTGCAGTTTTTATTTTTATCATGGCCTTAAAACAGAATTTTCCTTTTGTTTCGAAATGCATCTCCCAAATTTTAATTAATATCAAATTTTTCATGTTTACCTTCAATTTAAACATTTGCATAAATTGTCCATAAATACAAATATAAGCTCAAGCTTTTAGATATAACAATCAGAAACCATCGCTAAGACCACTGCGCCACTGGGGCGGCCCAGTTTTGTATAAAAACGTCAACAGTTCTATTCTCCATTTTTCAAAGCTTTTTTCAATTTTAATTCTAGGTTTAAAGACTAAACATTTAGTCTTCCAAAAAGTTGGCTTTCATTTAAGACCCCCTAATTTTTTTCGAAACAACACCTTACCCCCAATTTGCAATTCCTGGAAAAAACCCAGGCTGCATCGTACGTGAATCACTAAAATTAAGTTGAAGAAAGAACATATACTAAACAGTGATTCGAAGTATGCAAGTTTGGCAATGTTCATTCAGAACAAAACTGATCGACAAAATTATAAAAATCCAGTAAGTTCCAGCATCTTTTTTTTTTTTTTTTTTTTTTTTTTTTGTTTATGAATAAAAAAATTATTTCTTTGTCGAATGACGACCTGCTTTTATAAAACAGAAAAGTTTGGAAATAAAAGTGTAAGAGTATACCTGCCATAATTACGACTATATTTACTTCTGATTAACAATATCTATTTATATATCATTAACAAGCTATGACCTCCTCGCTTTTTATATAAAGGGAAACTGACAGGGCAAAATGGAAACTCCAGAAAGGAAAAGTAACAAAAAAAAGTATTTTCCTACTTATTTGACTTTCTCTGGTTAAGAGAATAAGGGGAAAGGCGGCGCAACCTATGTACGAGAAACACCGGACGCCAATCGCAATGACTTGGCGACTACGGACCTGAGTAATGGAATCTACCAGCAGGTGTCTTTCTAATCCAACGCGCCTCTTAATGAATGACGCTTTTCCTACGAAGAAAGTGCACCAATGACCCGACGGAGCTACTTTCTGAAAGCCGCCATATTATCGATGAGCTGTGACCAACAGCATTTCACCGCCATCTATCGGAGGAAATAGCAATTAAATAACAAAGCTACAGAAAACTCTTTTGGAAACTGAATACTTAAGACTGGACGGGTAGCGCATATACAAAAATACATATAAACGGTTTATTATTAGGAATTTTTCATTCCTTTTAATTTTTCACTGGAAGAGCTCTCAAGTAATCAATACTGCACTTAATTGCAACTGATATATTAACATTCATATATTAACATATTATTAATATATCAACACTCAGCTAATAAAATCGACAAAAATTAGGTACAAAATCTAACGAGTTATGAACAGAATAATGACGCGTATATGGTGATACATATTTCAATCATTTTAAGACCTACGAGAATACATAAGTACTACTCCGATAAAATACGACTATTCCAGCGAAACGCAGAACTTTAAATGACATAAACGACAATGTGTACGGTCAACATTTATACGACAACTTTTTTTTTACGAAATAATCGAAACCACGCTTTTCATCAGCTCAGTAAAATACGTAATACATATCTCTATTATCTGGTATTTTATTTTTTATTTTTTTAATGAGCAGACTTAAATAAAGGCACAGACGTCGCCTTTGCAAAAATTTTCGGGGTACGTTATGTAACCACCTACACGGAATATTTTTTTATGCAGTTTTAGCCCGCTGTTATGCGTACTAGTATGATAAATCTAATTTTCGGTTCTTGATTAATTAGAGGCAGGTAGGGAATGAAATCAGGCAAATAGCGTTTATAAAATTGCTAGGGATGGGACATTCGAATCCTTGAATACTCGCGCTTTTTTCGTCATTATTCACCTTAAAAACTTGGCGTTTGGTGCTTGTTCTAGAGCGATATTTGTTCGAATTTTTGTCGGCATGATGAGTTCTGACATTAGAAGGCAATCGACGAAGATCGTCAACAGTGTGAACTTGAAATAGCTCTTTACTTCCAAAATTTGAGGAAACTCTCTAAAAAGTTCTTAATCACACCACCATCCACAGTAATGTCAGAAAGACTATTCAGCACATCATAGCTGATAAAAACACGAAGTAGGCTAGACCCAACGCGAGTTCGAATGCTAGTGTTTTTAAATAAAAATCTCCATTAAAGGTTTCTGATTTTTTTTTTTTTTTTTGCATTGACCTGAAAGAGTTCATTGTCTTTATTAACTCTTAAAACAAACATGTCTTTGATTTTTCTTAATTTCCTGGAAACAATTTACTCAATTTAGTGTTTTATGTTTAGTGTTTATCTACATTAACTCTTGAAATAATCTTCCCCAGCTTCACACTTGCTTTGATTTAAAAAGGTTTTGGAACTTTTGTTATTAAAGAAAAATGTCAATAGTGTGAATTGTTACTCAAATATTTTTGTTGTCAAATTATGTTCAGAAAATGGAAATGAACTTCAAGACTCAAAAGTTATGTAATTCGTTTAGTAAATGTAAATTATAAATTTCATTTGTACCTTCTTAATAAGTATGGGTATATTTTTTGAAAACTGTATTCTTTAATTTGTTTTTCATTCAACACAGATTTCAAATTTTGCTTTAATTAAAAACTTTTAATTTTAAGTAGGAGTCTTTTCTTTCCCTTTTTTTCTTATAATTATTCTTATATGAAGGATTCGAGAGATTCGAGATCCGGGAGATTCGAGAAAATTTAGAATTCGTCCCACCTCTAAAAATTATTTATATGACTTTTCTTGTTTTGTATATAACTGTCAATTGTATCCAAGTGTTAACGAATTCCTGTTTATACATATGGATCTCGTCATTTCGATATTTTGTCTCGCTCATTAATTATTTATGCTGAAATTTTTGGATTAGTGCATTGTATTGTACACACGTATAGCCCCCATTGAGTAGTTTTGCATTATGCACGTATGCAATTGTTGATTTCACCTCTGAGATGCTTATGTACATATTAATGATCTGTTCTAGTCACCTTTTTGTTGTATTACCATGTTTCTAATATATCCCTACGTCTCTCACGTCAATAAAGCATTATTTTTGGGATCAATTGCATTGTGCTTTCCTTGTGAAGGCCTTATCATTATGATACCCTTTCTTGTGTCCTAAAACTTGATTTGTGATCATACTACTTTCTAATTAATTACTCTATGTTTGCATTGATTAATTGTAATTATTGGAATGTTCTCACCCATCCTGGGGGTGGTTTCTTTTTATGTTTAACTGTAATATTTTGTTTTATTGTGAACCGCCCCCATATGTGGGGCTCAATTATAAGTTGTTAGCACTTACTCTTACAGCACCTTCTACCACCTATTACTTGGTAAAGTCTATGAAACACAGAATTATAAATTAATTTCATGAATATTCAGACGAATAAAATAAATGAAATTTTTTTAGAAATAAAGATCGTATTGTTATCTTCAAAATTTGTAAAAGAAATTTGTTATGCCGCGATTTCTTGAAAACTGCGTACATTAACAATAATTAAAATACATATTAATAACACGTGTACAATAATGCTAAATTTAATCTGTGTAATAATGTAAAATTTAACTTTCAACATAACGAACATTCCTAATATTAGTTCAAAGTATATCAGATTGTGCACAATCATAAAGCGCTTACAGCGTAGTAAAGGCAGTTTATTTATTGGCGTAAGACGTATATAGATTCGCCGAGCTTTCGCTCTCCACTGGGAGGCTTTTTCAAGGTAATGGGTACACATAAAATGCCTACATTTATGGCATGTCTACTTATGTGTGAATTTTATGTCTACCTATTGCCCTGAAAAAAAACCTCACTGGTGAGCGAAAGCTTAGAAAAAAATCTATATCAGTCTTACGCCAGTAAATAAACGGATTTTACTACGCTATAAGCGCTTTTTGATTAAGAGCATTCCTCTTAAAATCAGAAGCATTTATGAATTGATTTGCAATTTCAATAATATTTCTACCCAGGTTTTTGCGAATTACACTCATCGTCAAAAAAAAAAAAAAAAAAAAAAAATAGTTGCACACAGAAGGACGTGTCGGATTGCAATGATATTCGGGAGGAAGGTAAAGGGTATGAGGAACAATAAATGATTAAACATTGTGATTGATATGGGCATTATTTATCGAGCTAAACCCCAATAAGTAGTGTATCTCAGTATGACATCAGGCCACTATGTTTGCTCACACAGCACGCCAGACGTCTCGGCATTGAGTTGTACGGGTTCCTAATGGTGTCCTGCTATAAGCTATCCCATGGAGCTTGAATCTTCTCGCGCAGTTCCTGCAGATTGTGCGGTAGGGGTGCAGTGTGGATAGTGCGTCCAATAGCATCCCACACATTTTGAATAGGCGATAGGTCTGGCGATGTGCCATGGCAGAGTGTCAGTGCCTTGAAGGCATGCTCTCGAGACAGCAGCAGTGTACGGACGAGCGTTGTCCTGTTGGAAAATCGCACCGAAGTGAGCGTTCAGAAAAGGTAAGGGCCATTGGTTGCAGGACCTCATTAACGTAGCGATGGGCTGTCAAAGTGCCTGTAATAAACACCAAAGGTGATCTGGCATCGTACTCAACTGTACCCCACACCATGACACAGGCCTTCTAGACGTGTCAAGCTCGACAACGAACCGTTCATCTTGGCGCAGACCACGGTGCCTCCACACACGGATTCATTGGTCGTCTCTTCCAAAACAAAAGCGGGACTCGTCACTGAAGATCACCCGCTGCCATTCTCAGTGGCTCTATGGCAGTTTGGCACGACACTATTGCAGTCTTTGGCGACGATGCAATGGTGTTAAGGGCAGTCGTCGTAACGGTCTGTGTGCGTGTAGTTCTACGTCGTGCAGCCGTCTGCCAATGGTGCTGGCAATAATCGGACGATGCATGGAGTGCACCTCTGCTCGCTGAATATCCGCAGTCGTGGCTGTTGGGTCACTCCGCGCATGTCGGACAACCCGTCGGTCCTCTCTCTCGATGGTTCATCTAGATCTCTCACACCCTTCCTGTCGCTGCTGCGTGCCATGTTCTATCCACTGCCGCTAACAGCGTGCTATGGTGGCATCCGTACGACCGGTATGGCGCGCAATACGGCGATAAGACCATCCCGCTTCCCGGATGACGACGATGCGGCCCCTCTCGAACTCCTCCAGCTTCTTCCGAACTTTTCTCCGAAGCATACTTCACATGCAAAAGACGCAACCAACACAATAGCATGAGTCAGAATGGCAAGCGCGCGCAATGGGACTACCGTATATAGCCGGTCAAGCACAGCGCTGAGAACCCTCCCTGCTTGCGTCACGTGCTCGGCCGAGCGCGGTATCTGAATCACTTGCATGTCTTACGATGTCGAACCTACCCACCCAGTTTCATTCCTGTCGGTTGCTTCCTTCTGGGTGCCACTATTTTTCTGACGATGAGTGTAAGTAAAATTGCCAAATCGTTCATTCTTTCTTTGTGCCGTTGTCGACGTTAAAAACTTTTTCAGTCATCTAAACGCAAAAAAAAAAAAAAATGGCAGATCATGAAGCGAAAAATGACAGCTCATGAAGTATTTGAGTCGTCTAAGCGCAGATAAAATGACTGCTCATGAATTTTGTACATGAAGCTACACGCACAGCATACATGAGACTGAAGAAGAGGGGGGGGGGACCGAACTTTTTAACCAAGCGAAAAATCAGAACGCGCGGCGAAAAGGTGTGAATATAACGCTGCATGAGTAAGACGGAATTTTTCACTGTTAATTTATCACGAGTCAAATTAAAACCTTAAAAGTGCGATAAAAAATTCAAAACACAGTGTCATTGTCCTGTAGCTCGGCAATATTGTTGTTACCAATGACTAAAAAATTTTCTTATAGGTGGCAGCACGGTGCAGACAATCTTAGTGACGTCACAGTAACAGTGTAAATATGGCCGCCCCATGAGACATGAACCAAAGAAAAGCAACGTTCTGTCATCCGTTTTTGGAGTAGAAAAGGCGTGAAACCTATTGAAATTCATCGTCGAATGAAGTTGCAGTATGGTGATGCATGTTTGTCACTAAAGCAAGAATGGACTAGGAAGTTCCGAAAAGGTGCCTGTTCTGCGACAGATTCTCCTCGGCCAGGTCAGGCAAACGCAGTAGTGACATCAGAGTCCATTACAGCAGTTAAAGGCATTGTGATGGGAATTCGCCGAGTGACGGTGGATGAAATAGCCGCGCTTTTGAACATCAGTCATGGTTCAGCGCACCACATCATCTATTATGTACTCCAGTTCAACGAAGTGTCTGCAAGGAGGGTGCCCCGTTAGCTGACTCCAGAATCGAAACAACGACATGTTGATGCCTAACAAGAACTTTTGCGGCACCTTGAAGCAGAAGATGAAGGCTTACTACAGAGAGTTGTTACTGGAGATGATACCTGGGCTCACAATCATTAGCTAGAAACTAAGAGAGCAGGCAAGGAATGGCGCCATCTCTCCTCACCAAAACCTAAGAAGTTCCGCACGTAGCCAACTGAAGGAAAGGTTATACTGACTCTTTTGGGATGAACGAGGAGTAGTTTTGGAGAACTACATGCCCAGAGAGAACACTGTACCCAGTCAGAAGTCATCGCTCTTTCCAAGTTTAGAAGTGAGTCACGGAAAAATTATCATTGGCCGCCACCGGGAATCGAACCCAGGGTCTTCCAGTTACGCGCCGGATATGCTTCCACTGCACCACAGCGGCCTTGAATTCTCCCAGACTCACATACACTAACTACCAAGCTACTTGGCAGGTTGCTTCTTGGAGCCCCGCACTATGCTGGGTATTCACCAAAGATGGTAAGCAGCAACTGAGCAAATAATTAGAAGGCGAATGAATAATAAATACATACATTTGACGAGGACCAGGAACATCAAACAGAAGTCATTGTTCACTCCATGTTTAGAAGTGAGTCACGGAAAAATTCTCATTGGCCGCCACCGGGAATCCAACCCAGGGTCTTCCGGTTACGCGCCGGATATGTATATGTGAGTCTGTGAGAATTCGAGGCCGCTGTGGTGCAGTGGAAGCATATCCGGCGCCCAACTGGAAGACCCTGGGTTCGATTCCCGGTGGCGGTCGATGAAAATTTTTCCGTGACTCACTTCTAAACGTGGAAAGAGCGATTACTTCTGTTTGATGTTCCTGGTCCATGTCAAATGTCTGTTTTTACTGTACCCAGTGACACGTATTCAGATTTTATCAGGAATCATCTTCGACCTGCCGTCAAACCCAAACGACGTGGACTTCTAAGTATTGGTGTATTGTTGCAATATGACAACGCTCGGCCTGTAAAACTGTTGTAACCACACAAGACCTGCACTTCGAGTGTCTTCTACATCCGTCGTATTCACCAGACTTTGTCCCAAGTGATTACCACATCTTTGGACCACTCAAAGTTGAGATGGGAGGAAAGACTTTCAGGTTCGATGAATAGGTCCAGCAGGTAGTGCAAGAGTGGCTGCACATGCGACCGAAAGGTTTTTTTTTCTACACGAACTATGTGCACTTTGTAAGCGCTGGAGGACTTGTATTGCACAAAATGGAGAATACATTGAAAATGATACAGGTGTGTACTACTTTTGTTCAATAAATTGTGAGAAAAAAATGTTTAAATGTTTTCAGTTGACTCTCGCTTGTATGTATGTATGTAAATATTGAACTGAAGGGCACCACTTGTATTTTAGAATACAAAATTACAACTAGAAACAAAACGAAAGTTCTAAAAGACATTGCTCCACTTGTTTTTTGTTTTGTTTTTTCTTGTTTCGTTTTACTTGCTATAGAACAGCAGCTCAAGTTCCCACTTGTGATCAAGTCTTGCTTTCTTCTCAGCAAAGTTCAACAGTTATACGTATTTGTCTCTTGTTGACTGCGCAGAATCCCTCGCTTAATTTTCCTTTCTATTGATATATTTCCCTCCCCGTTTCTTTATTGTCAGTTTTCTTTCCCTTTTTATGCCTTCAGATGACAGTAATTTCATCCATCATTCTGAAAGGACTTTCAGCCTGAAGATTATGAATGCATGTTAGCAAAGATTTCACTATTTTAAATAAGTGGGGTAACATTGAGAATATTAATTCTTTCTAACACCATGAATCAATTCATAGAAATGTTTCAACTTCATCACTTCCGTTTTCAGAAATCCCCCCCCCTACTTTTTATAAAGATGAAATAGAAACTTTTATGGAAGGAGATAGTATTCAACAACAGCACAAGATTGATAAAACATCGAGAGGGGAAAAATCACGATTACGGGAGAGATCTTCTCTCCGTCCGATTTCCAGTTTCAGAAAATTTCCCTCCATTTTTAACCTGAAATACAAATATTTATGGAGTAAAATGATATTTATATAAAAACAATACTAAAGAAAAGGAACATCTCGATAATAACAAAATTACGATTACGGGAGAAATCTTCACTTCGTCTAACTTCCGTTTTTGAAAGTTTTGAAATACGAAATTCCGTCCTCAGACGGAAATAACCGTCAGCCACCACCAATCTCCCCAAAATTTCTGTTCAGTTTCGCATCGATCTCGAAAACACCCAAATGATGACGGAAAAGAAGAAATTCTTCGGATCCGCGGCAGAATATCGTGCCTGAAGAATACATGAAAATTTGTGAGGATTCTAACTTCCGTTTTCGGAAATTGCTGCCTACAGTTTCATGCTGAAATACAAACATTTATGCAATAAAATTACGTTTAGCAATAATACTGGGAAGAGACAACATCGCGAGAAAAATAAATTACCATTACGGGAAAAATCTTCATTTCGTTTAACTTCCGTTTTCGAAAGTTTTGGAATACAGAATTCCGTCCCCAGATGAAAAAGGACCCCACTTACTACTACCCCCCCCCCTCCCACCACCACCAAAAATAAAAAAAAACTCTAGTTTTGCATCAATTCGCGAATGATAAAAATGATGACAAAAAAGGCGGAGTTCCGTGATTCCGCGGAAGAAGCTCATGTATGGTATAGTTAAAATAATCCTTACAGACATAACATTTTGGCAGCAATTCACTTTGGACATTGTCTTCTCCACTTAAAATGCTTACAATATCTAATAACTTGGGTAACTTTTTCCCTTTTTACACATCTACAAACATCTCCCGATGCACTGTGAGTTTGGCCTTATCATAATCTAACTCAGGCAATTGTACAGTTTGATCAGCATGTTTGCTACCTGTATAATTACACCTCAAGTTGTAAACTGCGTTCCATAAATTTCCTTTTCAAAGCTAAACTTCAATGAGTTCACAGTCACAGCAGTGCATGGCTGCAAAAAAAAAAAAAAAAAAAAAAAAAAAAAAAAAATTGCGGATGTATTTCCTTTGACGTCCCAAACACATAGGGTTAGGTGCATCTGTTACAATAAAAAATTCCCAACTGCTGATTCTCCGGGTGCTCCAGCCCCGGTATACCCATGAACACTGAGACGCGCCGAGCTTGGGCACGTAACGGGATCGAGCTGCATAATAGTTACTGTGATTCGGGCACTGAGAGAATTTTCAAATAATTCTATTGGGGGTACAGCATTTCCGGATCTAAGAATAGCTACGATAAATCCTATACATGTATAAGTAGGATACCCCTCACTATGAAGAATATACATTCCACCAACCCCTGCCGCCACATCTGGCAGTCGCAACCCGACGAGTCGCAGGTACCAACCAACAGTACGTAACCCTAAGATGAAGCCTCAGGTAAAGGTATTCGTGTGAGAGTGGGATTTCCGGTGACGTCAAAAGCACCTTACACGTGCTTTCGCCACCGAGATTACCCCGATGCAGTGGTCCAGAAGCCCAGATCAAGAAGACCAAATTTAGCTAGGCGGAGTCATTTTTACCCTTTTACCTCCTTCACCTATCACACGATTGTGTTACGGAAGATTTTAAAAGATTTTAGAATCAACCCGTTTCCTGGAACAGTAGGCAAAATTCAGTAGCAGGTCTTCCTTTTGTTAGTCAGCATCGGAATTTTCGAAGATGCTATCGGCAGATATGCAAAATCCACGTTTTTCTAGGCAAATCGAACTTACACCGTCGTATTAGAATAATATGACCACCCCCGGAATCACAGTGTACCCGCCCGAGCGCATCATACAGTGCACGTGACAAGGTCGACCACACGGAGATATAAGCGGCCAGTCAGGACCGATGAGCCACAGTGCGTGACGTGAGCACAATGGGCAGAGGTAGTGATTTGACGGACATTCAAAAAAGGAATGATCATCGGCTACCGCGCCAAGGGTGGAAGCATCTCAGAAACAGCAGACTTCGTGGGCTGTTCGCGAGGTGTTGTAGTAAGGGTGTACCAAGAATGGACCACTGGCACACCGAGTACCTCTCGACGTCATAACTGTGGAGTCCCAAACACCATCGACCCCAGAGAAGAACGTCGCCTCCATCGACTGGTAAAGGGCAATCGGCGCGTAACAGTGTAGCAAATGAACGCTGCGGCACTCAGGTACGTGTCCCCGACAATCGTAGAGCGAACGCTGTTACTTATGGTTCTCCGGAGTCGACGCTGCGTCAAGGAGCCCATGTTGACCCGGGTCCACTGGCAACGACGCCTGCAGTTCGCATGGGACTACCATCATTGGACAGTGGAAGAGTGGGAAAAAGTTACCTTCTCCGACGAATCAAGATTTCGCCGCCCCGGTGGCGCAGTGGTCTAAGCGCTGGCCTTTGATCATTCGTCCAAAAGGGGTCCGGGTTCGAATCCCGGTGAGGCATGGATGTTGTGTTTTGTCTAACGGCACTGGCTCTCTCTCTTTCCTGGAACCAGTGACTCTAAATTAGGGACGGGCGACTGCTTATAGCCTATTGAGTTGCTCACGGTGATCGTTAAACCTTCAATCAAAAAAATAATCAAGATTTCTACTCCACAGAAGTGACGGGCGGTGGCGGATATGACGTCAGACACACGAGAATCAACACCCGGACACGCTTGTCGGTCAAGTACAGGCCGGCGGTGGCAGTGCGCATGTCTGGGGGATGCTTTCTTGGTATAGCCTGGGACCGCTGGTACCACTGGGTGGGTCCCTGAACGCCACCAGCTATCTTTCCACCCTCACTGACCACATGCATCCCTTCATGTAGGACGTTCACCCTGGTGGTGATGGTGTCTACCAACAGAAAAATGCGCCCTGCCACGTCACTAAGGGGGTGCGTGACTGGTTCCAGAAACACGACAACGATGTCTCCGTTCTCCCTTGGCCGGCGAAATCGCCCGACCTCAATCCCATAATGCACTTGCGAGACTATTTGGATAGGCAGGTTCGGCGTGCCGACCCGCAACCTCCGTGACCTCGGTGCTCTGCTGCAGTCCGAATGGGCACGTGTGCCTCGGGCAATATTCCAGGACCTCATTGAGTCCATACCACGCCATCTCGCCACTGTCATCAGGGCCCAGGGTCAAGGGTGGTTATTTCCATTATTAGGTAGGTGGTCATATTATTTTAATACGACTGTGTATATATATATATAGTAAGTGCTCCGATAATTTTATTGCCCACAAATTGTAATTCAAAGGCGTCCCCAGACTCCTTAAAGAGTTTATTGCTCTTCGAGGCGTGAGAGTAATGTGGGAGAAGTATGGCGAGGGTCAGAGGACACGGAGGTCACGCTAGGACAGGAAAAACTTTGGGAGAGAGGGAAGAGGAAGGATGTACCTCCGAATGGCCAGCTCGAAAGAATAAGAAAGTTACGAAAATGTGGGAAGGAGTAAGAAAGTGCTAGGAATTATAGGAAACGGAATAATTAGCCAGAAGAAGAGATCTTTAAAGAACTAAAATAAATTATGGGACAACCTACGTAACAAGATTAAGCAAATGATACATAGATTGTAACGGCAATTGATCCCCACAATTCCTTCGTGTTATAACTTTTCTGCACAACGAGATCGAATTAGGCTTAAATATCGAACCTGAACGAGGCTTATAACTGCACGTCGACAAAGCTCCCTTTAACAATTGGTTCGCAACTGCAATTTTACGTAACACAACCATCGACCAGGGCAGGATTAAGAGGGGAGACCTAACGGGGCTATGGCCTAGGAGCACAAAATTACCAAGGCCACAGGAGGCATGCCTCTACCGTGCAAATAATACACAGCGTATATACAGGGTAATTCAAAATAATTCATCCGATTTCAAATGACTATATTTTCGAAGTTTACAAATACAGAGTGAGTAATGATACACCAATCAAAAGAAAAACTGTCCGAGTTTTTGTTTCTAATCTTATAAGTGCTTTGTGTGACTTCCCTTAATTACACTAGCAACGTCGAGACGATAGTTTATTTCCTCCAAAACTTGCTCCAGCATGTCTGTTGTCACTGAATCAACCGCAGTAACAATGCGTTTTTTGAGCTCATCCAGGATTGTAGGCAACGGTGGCACGTACACAGTATCCTTAACATACCACCAAAAGAAGAAGTTGCACGGCGTAAGTTCCGGTGACCTAGGCGTCCAGCTGTAGAGCACCAAGTCATGGAGTCCACTGCGACCAATCCAATGGCAAAGGAGCACTTTGTTAAAGGAACGGTGAACAGCACAATACCAATGACGCGGCCCCACAGCGAAAGTGGAGCCACCTCATGGTGACCTACTAAAACTCGGAGATTTCCTACACGGTTTATAGGTATGGATTTGTACTTTTTTGAAATCAGCTGAATAATTTTGAATTACCCTGTACTGAGAGAGAGAGAGAGAATTAAAACAGTTTTAGTTTTGTCTCATATGATTTCCACTCAATCGCAAATAGATTCTAGAAGACTAACATGTTTCAAGACAGTGACTTATCACTAAGGGTAAAACGTTTCCTGTCGCTATATACAACGGGGTCGACGGGATATTTCAGCTTTTTCACTACCATCCACCCGCAGCTGCCTGCTTGCACTTGGAACCGTTAAGGTGGTTTCCCCTAAAATCTCTGGCTCATGCTTCCAATGGTAAAACTTCTTTACATATTTTCTATGCAATTAATGTATTCCCAAGGATCAAAATTTGCACATCCATAATACTAACTTTAAGTTATAGCATGGGATACTTAATACTTGCTAAAACATAACCATAATTAAGCAATCCAACATTTGTCTACTGACATCATCAATGTACACGTCGCGCCATCTATTAACAGGTCTGAACATTACTCAAAGAAAAATGATTGATTTTTAATATAATTATGGTTATGTTTTAGCAAGTATTAAGTATCCCATGCTATAACTTAAAGTTAGTTTTATCGATGTGCAAATTTTCATCCTTGGGAATACATTAATTGCGAAGAAAATATGTAAAGTTTCACCTTTGGAAACATAAGGCAGAGATTTTAGGTGGAACCACCTTAATGGACGAAAACCACTGTGACTGAACATTGCGTAACAAAAAAGATGCATCAAGAAAAGTATACAAGGCTAAATTATTAAATATTCCGAGACAAAATCTAGGAATCTTAAGCTTTTAACCACCGTTCTTGTAAGAAAAGTGGAAAATACAGCGACTTTTCATGAAAACTCCGCAGATAATTTATTTGTTTGATGAACGCACTACTTATTAATTATCCCAAACATATTGCTACCGTTCCGTTTTTTAATGGACTCGGTAATGATACTTCGTTGTAAGTTTTTTGAGGGCCTACTCAGATCTCGTAGCCTAGGGGCCCACAAAGGCTTTAAATACGCCCTGCCGGCGACCCGTATGCACCAATTTGCATGGAGCTCCAACAATACTTACCGGTGTCGCATTTTCTAGGTCGAGCAGTGCGCTTGGAAACTCCAACAGTTAGTCGAATTCCGAACTGTTTTAAAGAAGATAATTTTACAAATTTGTATAATTCTAATTCAATTAAATATTGTTTTCCGAACTCTAAAAATTCAACGTGGACTTCTATGTGGTGTTCCCGATTATTTTTTACCAATTTTTAGCTGTTGAACTAAGGTGTTGGCTCAGCGGTGTAGTTGGGCCTGAACGGAGAACTTTTTTTCCTAGTCGGCACGTGTTTCGGTAAACCTTATACAGATTACTGATTTCAACCAATCTATATACTTTCTCATACTATAAACATAAGAAAGTAAAAAGGGGAGAGACGGAATATACGGGAGGTAAGAAGAGAACTTTCCCAATTAGCACTACACCACTACTTATACGAAAGTACACGGGATTTTAATTTACTCCCATTGGAGAAAGCGTTAGTTCTAGCGTTGATATTCTCCTCTCAGTAATTACCGAAATATCTGGTAGTGAGTTTGAGAAAGTAGTGAAATAGAAAGTTGTTCGCGAAACGTGACCTGATACGGCGTACCAGCTTGAATATTCATAAAGATGCTTCAACAGGCTCGAGTTAATGGCTTAGTTTGTTCTCCGACATTTTGTTTGTGTGACACCCAACATCCTGTCCTTTTAAGAAAATGTATTTGGTTTCACGTTGTGTAAAACTGATTTTAAAAAGATTTCTTGCTGATATTCGTACGGAGGTGGGATTTCACACGTTTCTGGTTACAAATCGCGTGTGTGTGTGTGTGTCGTCGGATTAAGCTCAGTTTTGTTTATAAAAGGGTAGGCTGACTGCCAAATTTATAATTTTGTCACCTTAAACTATCGCCCCCCCTTCCCCATTTTACTCCGGTGATAGAGATTGGGAGTATTTTTATGTTAATCTTCAAAATCTTGTACATAAAGTTCGGCTCAGAAGCAAATTTTATTGCTCAGTAAAAAGAAAATCGTACACGACGCTGTTTCCATGTGTGCTATTCCCGATGGAGAAAATTAGTGTTGTGTTCGTAAAGTCAGAGTTATGAAAAGAAAAATAGAAGCACTCAAGGTAAAGTTGCTAAGCATTAGGGTAATTCAAAAGTCATTGTCGTTCGACGGAAATTTGTGCTGTTAAAGGTGAAGAAGCAGTGCCTGAAAAGAACGGCAAGATATTGGTTTCAGCGATCAGCAATTTAAAAAATATGGACTGCACGTGCTAAAGGATCTTGGACGGTGAATTCTGAAGCTGTACACTAAGCCGTAGAGTCAAATCCGTACACCAGCATTAGACCAGGGCGCACAATCTTTTGACAACTACGGGCCTATTTCAAATTTACTGAATAACGGCGGGCAGCAGGATATACCCTCCAGCAAAACGTTCCAAAAATATCCCACAAACAAATTATTAAAAAATAAATAAAAGCTAAAAAGAAGTGCACAGAAATGAATTAAACAAACGAATTTACTAATTGTTTGTTTAATTCATTAGCTTAAAAAATATGCAGACGTCGCCAAAACCTTTTTTTTTTTTTTTTTTTGGTAGGTATCCACAGAGGAATTTCATATTTTTTTTTAGTTGGTCTTTCAATGACTGGTTCAAAGTTGGACGGACGCAGCGATCCGCGGGTTTCTTTCCAAGTGTTCATCAGTTAGACGGGAACGACTTCTTGATTTCACCAGTTCCATTACCGAAAATGGTTATTAGCATAAGAAGGTGCTTTCGAATAATGTTGCAGTTTTTTTAAGCGTGGATTTTCAATGTCTTCATTTCACAAGGCAATTAGCTTATGTAAAATTCTAGCAAACAAACGTCTGCAAATTTAGCCTCGAATTCGAGGTTACAATGCTGGCCATCCAAAATGCAAAACCACGAAGGAAGCATCCGATTGGCCTTAAATTCGCAGCATGCGTCGCTCGCGAGAGCACATGCAAACGATTAGAATTGCAGGACATATGCAAATCATGTGCGCCCGGCACGCCACCGAGAAGCATTATAAGAAGGGTACACAGAAGGCGGGGTGTAAGTAGTGGAAGTGTGTTGTGCTGCCGGACCTGTGCGTGGGAAGCTTCCTGATGCCTCGTCGCACAATACAGCAGTCAATCGAGCACGTTTCGGAGTTCGACAGAGGACGAATAGTGGCTTATCGCGACAGCGGTTTATCGTACCGAGACATCGGCGCCCGTGTGGGACGACATCCAGCTACAGTGAGGCGAGTATGGATTCGGTGGATGCAGGAGGGACGGACGGACTGACGTGAGCAATTGCCGCAGCCCCGGCACACCACCGAACGAGAGAACCGGCATGTTGTGCGGCGGGCATTGACGGCTCGCACCGCCACATCACGAACTTTAGCGCAGGAATTAGGGTGTGTTGTGCAACAACCTGTGTCAGCACGTACCGTTCGACGTTATCTGCAGGAGCGGGGATTTGTCACACGGCGCCCATTGCTCCGATTACCATTGACGTTACACCACCGGCGAGTGCGGCGGCAGTGTGCCGTTGAACGCCGCACCTGGACTACGGAATGGCACGACATTGTCTTCTCCGACGAATACCGCTTCTGCCTGCAAAGCCACGATGGTCGGATCCACGTGTGGCGGCACCGCGGCGAGAGACTGTATGACGCCCGCATTATGCATCGCCATAGCGGTCCGTCGCCTGGCGTTATCGTTTGGAGCGCAATTGGATATGACACCCGCACCCCTCTGGTACGCATCGCCGGTACACTAAACAGCCACCGCACCATCTCCGACGTTTCGGAGCCTGTAGTCCTCCCTTACCTGCAGGACTTGCCAGCGGCCACGTTTCAACAGGACAATGCGCGCCCGCACGTGGCGCGCATCGTGCAACAATTCTTCACGGCCCACCAGGTGTTATTGCTGCCGTGGCCTGCCTGTTCTCCCGATATGTCGCCCATCGAACACGCCTGGTTGCTGATCGGCAAGCACCACCCGCGGCTGCGCCTGATGAGCTGTGGCAACGTGTTGAAGCAGCCTGGACCCGACATACCCCAAGCCCACATCCAAAGCCTCTTTCGTTCGATGCCGCGGCGTGTAGCGGCCGGTATTGCCAGCCATGGGGGCCACACGAACTATTGACGTCTGCGTGTTCCGCAAGTCGCACGGGCCTGTAAGCTCAATCGTTTCATCTTTGTATCTGTTGTTATGTATCCAGTAAATCTGGCTTTACTATCTCGTGCTCATATACTAGCATAAAATATTCTACAAAGTAAATGGCATTCAGTGTTTAAAGAATTCTTTAAATCCGTCACGCAGAAGCAGAGATATTGAGAAAAACAGATTAAGTTTTCACGCCCCCTTGCGACGAAATTGTGCATTTTTTCGGGAACAAAATACAAACACAGAGTTTGCTTGGTTAGTAGTATCTGACCCAAGAAAGTTTTTCAGTAGGGTCTTTAGTCCCGAAGATTTTGCTGTAAACGGAAACGTGAACTTACGCCCTCTGGTGGCAGACTTGTGAGTTTAAAAAAAATTGAAATTATATGAGAAACATTTCGCAGCGGAAACGCTCTCAAAAAAGAAAAAAAAATTTTTAAATCGGACTCTTAGAAGCAGAGCTATGGACAAAAATAAGCTATGCATATACGCCCCTTGGCGGAAAACCAATGAATTATTTTAAGAAGAAAATATTCTCGAAAGGTTTTTTGATGTGAGCGGTATCGGTCCACGAAAGACTTTTTTCAAAAGAGATTTTAGAAGCTCAGGTTTTGCTGCAAATACATCAGAAGTATAAATTAGCACTTACGCCCCCTGGTGGCCAAACCATTCTTTACCAAATTTTAGAAATTATATGCAAAATATTTCCCATAAAGAGCTATATACGATGCAGAAAAAAAAATTTCAAATCGGAGATTTAGAAGCAAAGATATAGGGGAAAACGCAAAACCTTAACTCCCCTAGAGGAAAGTCTATGAATCACTTGAAAATTTTGAAATTATATGAGAAACATTTCGCACTGGAAGCGCTATCTAACAAAGAAGGAATTTTTCAAATCAGACTCTTAAAAGCAGATATATTAAACAAAAATAAGATATACATCTACGCTCCCTGACAGAGAAACCATGCACTATTTTAAGAAGAAAATATTCCGAAAAGGTTCATCGGCGTGAGCGATATTGCTCCACGAAAGATTTTTTCCAATCGAGATTTTAGAAGCTCAAATTCTGCTGTAAATACATCAGAAGCAGAAATTAACACGTACGTCCTCTGGTGGCCAAACTATTCTTTACAGAACGTTAGAAATGATATGCAAAACATTTCTCATCAGGAGCTGTATCCCACGCAGAAAGAATTTTTCAAATCGGAGTTTTAGATGCAGAGAACTTAGGGAAAACACAATTTATTTTTACGCATCCTAGCAGGAAATCTATGCTTAACTTGAAAGTGACTATAACTAGAATAGTCTTCGATATAAATGGAATCGAAAGGAAACAGAATTTTTTCAGTCGGATAATTAGAAGCAAATATATGGAATAAATGTATTTGAATTCGATATCATCTGCATTTACGCCATTTAGCGGAGCAATTGTGCATCGTAAAAAAAAAAAAAACTAAATAAAGGATCCTCATTCGCATATTTGAAGCTTCCCAATGCAAAAAGAGTTTTTCAAATCGGACTAATAGTTGCGGAAACATGGTGTCTACAGACGGACAGATGTACAAACCGGTAACATAAACACGACCTGCAAAAGACGTGCTAAAAAGAAACTACAGTATTAACTTGCCGCCCATACGGCGCAGTAGCATAAGCAGCACTGGCTTATGACCATTCGTCCAAACGGGTTCGGGTTCGAGTCGCGGATGACGCAATAGTGGTGTGCTTGTCATACGGAACTGGCTCTCCCTCTTCTCTCGAAATAGTGCCTCAAAATTAGAGGCTGTAGATTATAACCATGGTGGTCGATAAACACAGAAATTTTTTTTTTAATTCTGAAAATTTTGAAATATTTATTAGGAGATTGTTTATTTTGCAAAAAAGCAGGAGATGCTATGATATGGAGACATCAGACATTGGTATGCAAAAGTTTCCACCGCCCCCGCTAGCTGGCGCTGTGGGGGTCTAATCGGCTGGCGACCCGTGCTGTCAGTTCGTACATGAAGCCAAGCATGGCGGTCGGTAAAGTTCACTTGCGGCACTGTTTATTATTCATGTTTAATTATTATTTTTTTTATTTTTTTTTTATTGGAGGTTTAACGACCACCATGAGCAACTCAATGGGCTATAAGCAGTCGCCTGTCCCTAATTTAGGATCACTGGTTCCAGGGAAGGGAGAGCCAGTGCCGTAAGACAAACACAACATCCATGCCTCACCGGGATTCGAACCCGGACCCCTTACGGACGAATGATCAGAGGCCATCGCTTAGACCACTGCGCCACCGGGGCGGCATATGTTTAATTAGGGGAACGTGCGAATGAAGCATACGGTTCAATATGTCAGGCGTATAGCGAAACGGTTATAGGTGAGCGGACGTGTCGAGAATGATTTGCCACGTTTAAGAAAGGTGATCTAAGCTCGGAAGACAAGCCACGTGTAGGTAGACCGCAGGAACTCGCAGACGAGGAGCTGGAATCGCTGTTGCAAGAGGATGCCACACAATCGACCACGCAACTGGCGAAACGTTTGAAAGTGGCCCAATCGACAGTGGTAAGGCATCTACAGGCCTTGGGGAAGATCCAGAAGATTGATAAGTGAGTTCCGCATACTTTAACGGAGCGTAATATCAGTCAACGATAGGGCATCTTCACGTCGTTGCTGAAGAGGTTTCAAGGGAAGAATTTCTTGTGGAAGGTTGTCATCGGGGATCAAAAATAGGTCTATTTGCGACAACCCCGTACGCAAGCGATCCTGGGTCGACCGAGGCCAGCCATCAACATCCACTGCAAAACAGGATATCCACGGGGGAAAGGTGCTGTTGTGCGTGTGGTGGGATATCCATGCAGCGCTGTACTTCGAACTGTTGAAACCGGGCGAAACAATCAATACACAACGATATAGCGATCCGTTGAAGAAACTGAACGTCGTATTCGAGCAAAAACGCCCATGGACAGGTAAAAACAAGTTAGTAAAATCATGCAATGCATTGATTATGATACGCTTTCCAACATACCAGAAATCATTACTCAAGTTATGAGGATAATGGCTGTGGAATAAATCTCGTTCCTGTGCCCTGACCTTTGACCCCATTTCGATGATATTAAACAGAATTGGTTCAGTATACCACCGGAACAACACGAAAACGTTTCTTTACGTAAGTTATGACGTACAAGGACAATGGAATGAATCCCGCTCCTATGCCCAGACCTTTGACCCCAGTTCACCCATTTTCAGTAGGGTTCGTCCCCGGGAGGTCCCCTAGCACATACTAAAATTTCATCGAAATCGAACCCTTTTTCATTAAAGTTATTACGCATAAGCGCAACGGAATGGATCCCTCTCCAATGCCCTGACCTTTTACTCCATTTCACTCATTTTCAATAGGTTTCATCCCCAGTTGATCCCCTATCATATACTGACATTTCATCGAAATCGAAACATTTTTACTCGAGTTATGGCGCATAAGGGCATTGGAATGGATCCAGCTCCGATGTTCTGACCTTTGACCCCATTTCACCCATTTTCAATTGGGTTCGTCCCCAGTTGATCCCCTATCATAAACTGGCATTTCATCGAAATCGAAGCATTTTTTCTCAAGTTATGGCGCAGGGCAATGGAATGGATCCCTCTCCGCTGTCCTGAACGACCTTTGACCCTATTTCACCCATTTTCAATTGGGTTCGTCCCCAGGTGATCTCCTATCATAAACTGAAATTTCATCGAAATCGAACCATTTTTACAAGTTATATTTCACCCATTTTCAATAGGGTTCGTTCCCAGTGATCCCCTATCATATACTGAAATTTCATCGAAATCGAACCATTTTTACAAGTTATGGCGCATAAGGGCAACGGAATGGATCCCGCTCGGATGTCCTGACCTTTGACCCTATTTCACTCATTTTCAACAGGGTTCGTCCCCAGGTGATCCCCTATCATATACTGAAATTTCATCAAAATCGAACCATTTTTACAAGTTATGGCGCATAAGGGCAACGGAATGGATCCCGCTCCGATGTCCTTACCTTTGACCCTGTTTCACCCATTTTCAACAAGGTTTATTCCCATGCTATCCCCTATCATATACTGACATTTCATGGAAATCGAAACATTTTTACTCGAGTTATGGCGCATAAGGGCATTGGAATGGATCCAGCTCCGATGTCCTGACCTTTGATCCCATTTCACCCATTTTCAATAGAGTTCGTCCTTATGTGGTCCCTTACCACATACTAAAATTTCACTGAAATCGAACGATATTTACGCAAATAATTACGCATAAGGGCAAGGGAATGAATCCCGTCCCTATGTCGTGACCTTTGACCCCATTAACCCCATTTTCAATAGAGTTCGTTCCCAGGTGTTTCCCTACCACATACTAAAATTTCATAGAAATCGAACGATTTTTACGCGAGTTATCGTGTGGACGGACGGACGGACAAAGCTGGAGTATATACGCTTCTTCAACCTACGATTGGAAAGCGTAAAAAGGATGCCGCCCAGTCATCCTGTTACACGATAATACACTGAGAGGTTTTACCGTACTCTGCTTACTCCCCGGACCTTGCACCCTCAGACTTTTATCTGTTTCGCTCTATGCAACATGCCCGAGCCCAACAGCGACATTTCCACAGGTGGAAAATTTCGTCACTGCGTTCTTCAGCCAAAGGGGCATTCATTTGTTGCCTGTAAAATGGCAAAAGGTCATTGATGTTAACGACCAATATTTCGTTGAATTATGCGCACTGGTTTCCTGATTGTCCCTGTCTCCTTTCTCCTTAAAACGGCGGAAATGATCATGATCATTTGTAGAAGATTTTAGGAAGGTAGTGTCTGACCCAAGGTCTTAAACAACCCTTAGAAATAGGAAACTAGGAGATTTGGGCTAGAGCGCCCGATAGGAAAGTGACACGGAAGCGAAGTAGAAGGAGGAGGAAGACGCCCTTATTTATTACCGGGGGCCCAGTACCCGGGGTCCGACGGCTTAACGTGCCCATCCGACGCACGTCGGGTATTTAGTGGATCGAGCGTTCGTACCTGCCTGGGATCGAACCTGAGGCCCCTCCCGTGGCAGTCACGAACGTTGCCCACTCGGCCACCCGTGGCCTAAAACGGCGGAAACTTCTGCATACCCCTATAATACATACGGGGATATCTTCCTTAGTATTCACATTTTTTAAGTGCCACTCCAGACACCAGACGTTAACGTTGGTAAACTGGGTGTCGTGACACATCCAGACATGGCACTTCCAAGTATAATACAATGAACATATTTTCAGATCCGTACAAGCAAGCATTCCTCCACTGCATCCCCCAAAGGAGAGAGGGAGGCAAACTGATCGTGTGTCACTTCCGTGCAAGGGTCCCCCTAATCCTTTCGCAAGGGGAGAGGGAGGCAAACTGATCGTGAGTTACTTCCGTACAAAGAGCGAGCTTCATTACTTTGTCAGTTTCTTCTTTTAAAATTATGCAGCACAGTGCTGTTGTTGCATCTGGAGATTCTGTTTAAACAAAATGAATTATCTTGTTTGTAGTGTTGTCACGGTAGTCGTTAAACTTCCATTACAAAAAAAAAAAAAGCAAAGCTTTGTTGTGATTCACATGCCGAATTCGCATGGTATGCAATCGTTCAGGAAATAATGTTTTATTATTCTCCTTAGTTTTCGTATGATACACTCTTCCCCGGAAAAATCTGTTCCATGGATTGACTGGGAAACTGTTTCAAAATATTCGATGGTTTTCATCCAAGAGCCAGAATTCAAATTTTCAACGTTCCTAAATATGGTGCCCAATAAAAGCCGATGCTTATTTCTTGGCTTCACACTTCTAGTTTACTTATTTATTGATTTTTCACACATTTTATCGGACCACTGTTCTGGTCATGGTTTGCTGCAAATTTTTTTCCACCCTTCGAAAAATGCCCCCCACCCTCCTTTTTATTCAACCAGGGGCATCGCTAGACTTTGAAATCAAAATGGGCGATGGGTGGGCGGGTATTATTTTTGATAGACCAAGCTTGATAGCAACTTTATTAACAAAAACACTGACAGAAAGAATTTGTTTGTCTTTTTCTACAGGCTGCAAATGGTATTCGCAATATCCCCCCCCCCCATTCTCCTCCTGGATACATACTCATTAATTTTGGAACTGCCTTGAAGTTTTTGCATTTTTTGGAATACAAAAGAATCTAAAGTTTAGAGTCATTTTTTGCTATTGTTCCGTCCATCCATTTTTAATAAAATTAATAAAACCTAAAGAGTTACATACTCGTACAATAAACATGACACTCTGCCGCCGCCACCACCACCAGTAACACGCCCTGATTAAAAGAAAATTTCGTGCGCAGGAGAAAGGTCTTAAAAGCAAATGTTTTCGTGGATTAGGGTTGAGGGGAAATGTTCATGTTAGTATGATTAACTTGCACATTTCCGTATGATTCCCAAATGCTGACAATACTTTTCCTCTCCTTAACTCCTTTCCTTCAAGCCAGCAACCATGTCCTGCATTCATTTCTTCCAAAGTAGTCGTCAGCCACGTCCTGCCCCTCTCACTGCCCGGCATAGGCTAAAGAAAGCGCTTGTATAGCTTTAGTCTCCACTTTCCGCGTTGGAAACCCGTGCTCAGTAGCACAAGCAAACAGCAGAGCAATTAGTAAATTTCTATTCACCCTCTTCATTCGCCCCTGATCATACTAACTTGAAAAAAGTGTGACGTATATTCTAATTTAACTTCCAATTTTAGTTTTTTTTTCCTATGTAAATCTGAGTTTGTTCTCTTTTGCACATTCCAAACTTAACGTGATATCTTCTCTCTCACATGAATGAGGTTGGAAACACTTTTGAGGTCAGAGAGTGACGTATGAATGTGATAAGACCGTTACATAAAAAGGACGATACAGCTGTTGTTTAGTGTGTGTGTGTGTGTGTGTGTGTGTGTGTGTGTGTGTGTGTGTGTGTGATGATGTTCGATCGTTGTTAAGATAGATTATACGACAGATAATTAAAGCATTATATGTGAAGTGTAAAACTCGTAGTGCTATATGTTTGATTTCATCAAATATTGCTGGACCAATAAAAGGTTATCGTAAGTTTCACATCTGTATATGTTTCATGTGGCCGTAAAACCTTAATCGCGTGAAACTATTGCATCGCATTCTCATTTAGTTCAACATTTCCTTAGTCATGCTTTTAGACATAGCGTAACACCAATCTCGCACACGAAAAAGGGTTTACGTTATAAAAGGCTTAAATTGAGGATTTGAACGAATGGAGAATAACTGAATTTTCATGGCCCAGAGGATGCTATGTTGATAACCTTTCAACAGAGAAGGAAAAACACGGGAGTCATGACTCCTTGGCACATTCCAGATTATATTTTAAAGTTAAAAAATATTGAAATATGGCACATTCTGAACTGGGTCAGGGTGGGCACGACAATTTTAAGCCCTTGCATACCCTTGGCGACATCCTTGCATTCAACCCCCCCCCACACACACACACACGCGCGCGCGCGCACACACTCACAAATAAATAAAAAAAGTCAGAACTCCCTCAATATGAAATCGTGAGCAAACTTCTGAATCCATTCCTTTACAGTGACGTTGTTATTAACAGGAAAAACGTCATGAACCACACACACTCCGTCCATGGTTTCCTTCTATTTCAACAACTGGCCACAAGCCCACTGCCCAAAATGAAGGCATTTTGTAACTTAAAATAAATATAAACAATAGATGTTGTTCACAAAGAAATGGGAACCAAAATATTATTCGGTTCTCAAGTTTACTGCCAAAAGATTGCCCAGCCCTCTCTTTCTAAAACCCTGGTTCACACAAAGGGAGCCAAGTCAAAGATGATCACCAGGCATCTTCTGGGTACAAGCGAGTTAAATACCTTTTTGTACGCAACTCACACAAAAACGGTAGGGCTGTAAAAGATCTCAAATTCGATGCGTAATTAACATTACATTTGTACGGAAGTGACGCTAAAATTTCGATGTACGGAAGTGACGCTAAAATTTCGATGTACGGAAGTGTCATGTCCGGATCTGCCAGTAACCGTTTCACACAACTCAGGAAAAAATCATTTACAACCATGATTTGTTTGTTTGTTTTTGGGGTTTAATACGACCACCATGAGCAACTCAGCAACTCAATGGGCTATAAGCTATCGTCCGTCCCTAATTTGGAGATACTGGTTCCAGGAAAGGGACAGAGCCAGTGCCGTAATACAAACTGCATTATCCATGCCTCCTTATCTTTCTAAAGCCCTGGTTCACACAAAGGGTGAAAGGTCAAAGATGATCAACAGGCATCTTCTGGGTACAAGAGTTAAATTCCCTTTTGTACGCAAATGACACAAAAACGGTAGGAATGTAGGAGATCTCAAATACGATGCGTAATTAACATTACATTTGTACGGAAGTGCCATATCCGGATCTGCCAGTAACCCCGTAAATAGATGTTCCTAATGTTTACATGCGAATCTTCCTTAATATTCACATTATTTCAAGGGCCACTCTAGCCATCAGATGACGGCAAATTGACCTTCCTAATGTTCACATACGGATCTTCTACAGTATTCACCTTCTAAGGGCAACGGTACCGCTCTTCACTGTATTAAGATATGTACCGCAGCCTGTACGTGCTTATGTAAAAGTGATGAAAAGGAAGTACTGATTATAGATTACTATTAAACGAATTGAAGGCTCAACAACAACACCTCATTACTTCAAGCGAAGGAACATCTATTTCACTTTCACTCCAAATTGGATTGGCAGTCATTTTTGCTTTAGAGATATTTTGAGATGTAATTTCCTAAGCAACCAATTCGAGGATGAAGAATGAACTTAATTACATTTCAAAATCAGTTTCTCATAAATCTTATGCGGACGTTTCTAAACTGGAGTGCGTGTGTTGAAAATGCTCAATCGTATTGTGTCAGCCATTACAGTCAACGTCCCCCTCCATCACGGCGTAGAAATCCTAATGCAGTATTCCCAGATGCGACAGTATAAATTGCGAGCATCAAAACTGCACTTTTGCAAGGAAAACGTTTTAAAACTTCAATTATTATTGGGTAAGAGTAGGAAACTGCCTAATTTGAGGCTGCCTAAAACCCTCACTTCGCGGATCCGTCGCATGACCTCCCCACAGTGTTTCCCAAAATGTCGCATTGTGCTGAATATAAAATTATGAGTCGCTTTACGAACCCGTGGGGAATTTGGAGTTACTGGAATAAATTGCTCCGTTTTAGAATGTAAGAATAGTTGCGGAAGAGTGGATGCCCATGGGAATACCATAGTGACGAGAGTCTATAGCACCATTTCATCTTTCCGGTCTGCACAAGCTGAGTTTGTGTAAACACTGCGGCACTGCAGATCTATAGCGGTGTAGATCGGCATATTTTTAAACTGTCACGAATTCATAGACACGGTTGTTATTAAATAAAGGATTGAAACAGTTATTCGTATTTTGTATTGTCCAAACAAGCCTACTGAACTTTTTTCCGTTCTTCGCAGCACGTAGCTTAAACAATACGTTTTCTGCTTCTTCGATCATGCCTTTTTCTCACGAAGATCATGCCTTTTTCTCCTGTCGATCACTTCTTTTCAGCTTTCCACGCTAATCCATCACTTCGTCTTGTACGATTTAATCTTCTTTTTGGTGTACTGGAATTCTATATGTTTACTATTTTCTGTTGTTTATTAAGAACGAATTCGTGTTATATTATATCACGTGTCCTTCGAAATTCTATATTATATCAAGTGTACTTTGAAATCTCCGATCATGCCTTTTTCTTTCACGAGGTCTTCTCCTCTCGATCACTTCTTTTCAGCTTTCCACACTAATCCATCACTTCGTCTAGTACGATTTAATCTTCTTTTTGGTGTACTGGAATTCTATATGTTTACTATTTTCTGTTGTTTATTAAGAACGAATTCGTGTTATATTATATCACGTGTCCTTCAAAATTCTATATTATATCAAGTGTACTTTGAAATCTTCGATCATGCCTTTTTCTTTCACGAGGTCTTCTCCTGTCGATCACTTCTTTTCAGCTTTCCACGCTAATCCATGACTTCGTCTAGTACGATTTAATCTTCTTTTTGGTGTACTGGAATTCTATATGTTTACTATTTTCTGTTGTTTATTAAGAACGAATTCGTGTTATATTATATCACGTGTCCTTCGAAATTCTATATTATATCAAGTGTACTTTGAAATCTTCGATCATGCCTTTTTCTTTCACGAGGTCTTCTCCTGTCGATCACTTCTTTTCAGCATTCCAGGCTAATTAATCTTCTTTTTGGTGTACTGGAATTCTACATGTTTACTATTTTCTGTTGCTTTTGTAAAACAATGAATTCGTGTAAATTGTATCACGTGTCCTTCGAAATTCTGCCCGTTTAGTGATTTAATATTTACACACTAGGTGGACAAAAGTGATTTGAACACTGTAAGTAAACACAAAAACAGTATTTTATTTACATCAGTGCAGGTAGGTCATCCATTTGCAGATATTACAGCAGCTAACTGTCGAAGCAAATTGTCCACAAGTCCATGCAGTACGGAGAGCAGTATGTTCCTCCATTCCGCGTTGAGTGCATCGACCAACTCTGTCACTGAAGAAGGTCGTGTTGGTCTACACTTTGCCCATCGTTCAAATTCATCCCATAAGAGTTCAATGGGATTGAGGTCCGGGCTCTGAGCAGGCCAGTTCACTTGCGATACCTCATTTTCTTCATACAACTATATTTAGGCTCTGGAAACATAACAAGTGGCACTACCGTCCTGGAAGAAACAATCGTCGTGTCCCTAGAACTGCCACAACGTTGGGAAGGTTGAGTTATCTAGGATATAACTCAAGCACAGAGTTCATGTTGCCATGAATAACAATCAGTGGGCCCACACCATATCAGCTGAAACAGCCTCATACCATAACTCCGCCGCTTCCGTGCTTCACAGTTGGCACTGGGTTGCAATTTCGTGGGCCTTCTAGGGAGAGGTGAATTCCTGCAATGACCTGTTTTCTTCCACTAGTTGATGACAAAGGCCACAGTTGATTTGGCGACCCGTCTGACATCAGCAGTGCTTCTTATGCTGATATCTCAAATTGAGCGGCATATTATAACGCCCTTTTCAAACTCGGAGAACTCTCTCCTGTTAGCCATTTTATCAGCGATTGATCTGAGCGTACTCCCGCTCTCGTTTCTATACCTTATCGACCACGTGTCTGCTGTGGAAAGACACCGTTGCGTCTGCATGGGGGTGCTCAATAACTTTTGTCGTTGTCGGTTTGACGAAACGAAAGTTTAATTAGAACTTGTAAGTTTTTTTTTACTTTTTCTTTTCCTCTTCTGCTGTTATTGGTATTTGAAGTGCATATTTATACTAAAAATAATGTTTGTCGTTTTCTTTCTTTCTTTTTTCCCGGGCCTGGTATGCCAACTTCCATAAGTCGCGCTTGCGAAATTTATCTAACGTCGGCTAAATGGAACATTTTATTTGTATCTGGAGTTGAGTCTGTTCAATTCTCCCACCACACCTCTATTTCCCGGAGGAGGACTACAAAAAAATTTCGTTGTACGTTAAACCCAGCAAAAAATTCTGTCTTTCCACCGATGCACGGCTTCTTCTCTCGGTGCGGACTCCATTTGCTATAACCCATGGAGTTGCTATTTAGCAGTCGTCCGTCCTTACTAATTTAGGGCCAGTATCGTGAGACAAACACAACATTCATGCCTCACTGGGATTCGAAACCGGACTCATTTCGGACGAATGGTCAGAAAACAGCGCTTAGAAAGCTGCTACACCGGGACAGCTCCACTTTTTCACTTGACACAGAAAACTGTAATAGGGAAAAGTCGTTACAGCAAGTTTAATGGGAAAGCAACGCAATCTTGGACTTTGAAAGTAGGATTACAGTAGGTGCTCGCAGGAGTGGATGATCCAGCAAAAACCCGGTAGTGACCACATGACATGCAGTTGGAAACACCCGAAGAGAGCGAAGAATACCTAGATTTGTACGAAATAACAGACGCAAAATAGTGAATCAAATACAAGGGGAATTTGAATCATGCACAACTTTAGGCCCCTTGTTTACTTACTATGGCTGCTTTTCCAACGACAGAAGGCTTATCCCTACGCCATTGCTGTCTGCAGCGGGCAAAACAAAACTTCTTCAGTTGGTTCGACCCCATCTTGCCTGGTTACAACTCTGCTGGTTGTCGGAGGCCATGTTTTAATGGGAAATGTTACGCCCCTTGTTTACTTACTATTGTTGCTCTTCGAACCAGAGACTTCTCTTTGCACCATTGCTGTCTGCAGCGGACAAAACAAAACATTTCCAGTGGGTTCTATCCATTTTGCATGGTCACGACTCTCCAGGTTGGAGGAGGAGGTGTAATGGCGTGGATCATGTTTCCATAGGAGAATTCAGGCACATTGTTTACTTACTACTGTTGCTCTTCCAACTGCAGAAGACTTGTCCTTACATAGTTAATGTATGCGGCGAACAAAAAAAAAATCAACACTTCTTCAGTTGGCTCAGGTGCATCGGGAACATAAAAGGACTGGGAAAAAGTCATGGGGTGTAATGGATCCTGTTTTCAACTGCACCATGCTATGCGGGGGATGGGGATTTTTAGAAGAAAAAAACAGTTCAGGAGTATAGGACCATTTCGGGTGATCACGACTCTCAAGGCCGGTGGTGGCAATGTCATCGTGTGGGTCGTATTTTCGTGGGAGACTTAAGGCCTTTTTATTCGAGTGCACCTATGCCTAGATCCGAACCGTATTAACACATTGTTGCTAATAAAGTTCATCTAGACACTGTCACTCTCAAACCACGCGGTGATGAATACTTCCGGCAAAAAAAAAAAAAAAAAAAAAAAAAATCTACCCCACTACAGTGCTCACATTATCTTGGGATAGTTTCTGGAACATGACGGCGACTTTTCCCCTGCTTCGCTGGTTACCTGAGTCCCCAGATCGCAACGCCATGGAGCAATTTGATGAAAAAGTCTAACACATCAGACATCTTTATGCAGGGCGAACCAAACTATCTGATTACATTGGCATGCGTATTGCGGAATTTCACTGGAACGTTACCCGATATAGTAGAATCAGTGCCGAAGCGGATTGCAGCTGGTTGGTAGGTGGTTCTAATATATTGGCAACTCAGTGTACATTCACCCCAAAGCTTGAGGGGAAACTGAGAAAAAACTAAAAGCACAGAGATCATTGTCATACCTATTTGACGTAAAAACAATTTTTGTAGTTCAACTTATAGGCATGAAAGTAGCGCAAACGAAAACGGACGAAGCGGTAGCACAAAAACGTCTTTTCTTTTTTTTCCACAAAAACTAAAATGTGAATAAGAATTTGAGAAAAAAGTTTATCCTATCGAGTACCATTCTCGAAACGCTATACTCACCAACAGTCAACTCGGTGATTTCTGATCTACAAAGAAGTGCAAAAGCAATTGTTACAATGCTTTGGTTAAAAATAAAGTCAGACAATGTGTATTCCGCTAATACCCCGCAAGCCTATATAATAACATACGTTTGAAATTATAACATAAATATTCATACACCTATATCTATATCCAAAAACCATTTCGGTATAACTCTGCGACGTAGGTATAGTCGAATGGTCCCTCCGTGCTATCAAAGTTTAATGTCACCGTCGTCTTTGTGAGGCTGTTTCTACGCTTTTCCTTCTGTCGACACATCTGTCAAATGCGATTGATGAGAGAAATAAATTGCTAGTCGCAGTTCCAGCGGGACGGAGGAACACGTTGCTCTTCCTTAATCCCGCCCCTCCCTTCACTTTTTATTGCCCCCACTTGCCTAGTTTTCCACACAACAGCAGAGGGACAGGGAAACGGGTGGGGCAAGCAAGCATAATAAAGTCGGCGCCAGGTTGGTGGGCTCGCTGATGGCGGATCGCAGCCACGTAATTGGCCATTTTCGGCTTATAAACAGACTCCGCGGATCCCGCCGCTACATACATACATACACACACACACACACACATATATTCTGCTCTTGCTGCTCCTTCGCTGTCACAGTTGCATCACTTTTACTCTCACTCTTAGACTCCATCCATCCCTGCTTCTCTCTCTCTCTCTCTCTTTCTCTCTTACTTCCTCGCTGTCTTAACCCAGCTATGTTTCTCTATTTCAGCGATGGTTACAGAATGGTGCTCCTGTGAGATGGGATTGGCGAACGAAGTCAGCTAAAGGAAACAGAAACACATAAACACACCATTTCATTTTCTGAAGCTTTAAGTATAAAATATACAGAAAGGGGGGAAACTAGAGTTTTTTCTTTAAAGGGATGCACACACAAACCACAAGCATGTGCATGCGTCCTGGTCAACGGACTGTATACACAGATTTTTTTTTTTTTTCCTTTTTCTTAAATTTTGAAAAAGTACCCACTGATCTGCATTCACGCGTTTGCCTTGTGTTTATCGCACGTGGCAGAGATTCGCACGCACCGAAGTGCTAACGTGACTGCGGCGATTGTTTCATTGCACTACTCCATATTTCCACAATCGTGTGTTTCGTATTTCCCACAGAAAAAGGAGACAGGCGAAACATATACAAAGAACAAAATATCCCAGAAATCGGACCCAGTGGTACACCAAGAGAGAAAGTAACCCTAGCCATTCCGTCAAACGCGATTTTTTTTTTTTTAATTGGAGGTTTAACGGCCACCGTGAGCAACTCAGTGGGCTCTATGCAGTCGCCCGTCCCTAATTTAGGGTAGCTGGTTCCAGGGAAGGGGAGGAACCAGTGCCGTAAGACAAACACAACATCTCACCGGGATTCGAACCCGGACCCATCTCGGACGAATGGTCATAAGCCAGCGCCACCGGGAGGGGGAAGGGGCTGCACGAGATTTCGGGAAATAAATAAGAATACATTTGCTACTAATTTTTTCCCGCTTTGGCGTTTAGCAACTCCTCTGTGAGGAGCTCGTACCTTATTTAGGACCACTGGTTCTACGGAAAGGACAAAACCAACACCGAAAGACACGCAATCCATGCTTTATTAGAAAGTCGAACGATTAACCAGAAGTCGCGTCTCTGACCGCTCGGCCACAGAGGCGACGTGCGGAATTTCAAAGATAAATGTGAACCTTTATTTTATTGTACTTCCAGAAACTGTTTGTGGAAATGAACAACATGATGGATGACATGACATGAAACTCCTGAAGATTGTATGGCATTATCTTTCTGTTATTTACCCTGTTCGGATTCCATATTTAAGCCTAGTTGCAGAAAGTACATAACGAAGGGATAGATGCGAAAGTTGCAGTTTCAATTAATTTATTATTTACTTAAACTTTTGTGCAGGTTGTCCCGGATTGGTCTCTTTGGTAAATTATTACTTAGAATTTTCTGTCCTCTTGCTAGTTATTCTATTTCTTAATTTCTCGTTCTTTTGCATTGACTCCAATTCAACGCAATTTTTCATTCTCTTACGATGGCTTTCTCGGAGACCCGAAAAAGTGTTTCTTCTTCAGATCATTCTCTCGCGACCTCTCCCTAAACTTCTGTTTTTCTCCTGTGACCTCTCTCTCTCTCTGTCGTCCGAACTTCTCTCCAGCCCTAGCTTGAAGGAGGGGTGCTTCCTCGGCTCCAACGGCAATAAAATCATTTAACCGTCTCGATGCGAATCGGATCACAATGTGCTAGTCAGTAGGCTAATAAAATCGTAAAACAATTTACTAAGTTCGATTTCCATGGGAAACGCTGCTGCTTTATAACTCTGCTACTAACAGTTGGCGATAAGCGTCTTTGTGGAAGTGTTGATGTTTCCCATTTCGAACTCGCAAAAGAAAGACCCTCTGTTGAAAATTCCCTACTTGGAAATGATTTAATTCTGAAAATATTATTTAATTCCCCATAACAGTTGGTTAGCATTGATACACGAATGCATTGGAAAGAAACAAAATCGGTGAACGCTCCAAGAGAGTCAAATTAAATCTTATATATCTCCAGAATATTGCTTTGGTTTTATTGTTTACAGCACGCAATGTCTCCACTATCCACGATATTCAGTTTATTTCCACATAAGCTCAGAGACGGCGGATGCCAGGGCATTTTTTTTTTTTTTTTTTTTTTTTTTGTGCAGTACGAGAGAATTGAAAACAGTAAAAGCATGTTCCACAATCGTATTTTTCGTATTTCCCACACTTTTCACGTCAAAAGATATCAGAGCGCGCACAGTGTGCACTCTTATTTTGTAAAGAAGCCAACTTGAAGCTTAACCATATTGCCCTCGCGACATTTTATACTACAACCAGCAAAGCATCTGGAAGTTCCCCTAGAAACATACAAAAAAAATATCGAGTACCTGATTTATGGTTTTACTTCGTAACATTTGCACCGTACAACTGGTTTCGAGCCTTGCCCTTCTGGTCCATCCTGTAAACGTGCAACACAGTTGCCCATCTGAAAAGGAAGGGATCTCAAGTGTTCTGCTAGCGACTTGATTCGTATAAAAAAAAAATGCCTGTTTACTTGCGTAACTGATGGCGTTTAAATACAAAACGTCATTACTGCAAGAATAAAAAGAATGCGTGAAATGAAATACTATCTAAGCAAGCAGCGCGTGACGTCCAGCCGCTTAGAGCTAGTGAAGAGCAACGATACGTTTACGAAAATTTTGTGTACTGCGGTGTTTACGGTTTAAAGATACGCTTCCTGCTTTGCGAATATAACCGAAGACTATGCTTCCACGAAATGATAGTTCCTTATCAACAAGTACATGCGACATGGAAATGGTTGCCATTTTGGAAAAGTAGAATGATGCTACTAAGAAGAACGTACTCGATCATTTGTGTGATGAGCCATTAAATTATGACCACCCCCAGCCTAGAGAAATGAGCACGCCTGGGAACCGAACGGTGCCGCAGGTTAAGTTCACAGAGCAGTATATATACAACACGAGGACTTTCGGTTAGTCGAGTGTTAGGAGCCAGCTTGGGTAAACCTGCCCTTTTATCGGGGTTTAATAAAGGGCAAATTGTGATGGCACGGTGCCCCGGAACTACGATCACGGAAACGGCGCATCTTGTGGGTTGTTCGCGTGCCGCTGTAGTGAGTACGTATCAAAAGTGGTGCACAGATGACCAAACGACGAACCTTCATCCAGCCGTGTGTCGTTCGCACCTCATTGATGTCAGCGGGGAGCAGAAACGGTCGCGCATTGTTCACAGCCACAGCAGGGCCACAATGCGACAAATCACACGCAGCTGCAGCAGTGGTGATCAGGGCAATGTGTCACAGCACACAGTTCATCGCAGCCTTCTGCGCATGCGCCTACGTATCTAAAGATCTAGCCGGGTCCCCATGCTCACAGCACGTCATCGCCAACAACACATGAAATGGGCCCAAGATCAACGAGATTAGACCGTGGATGATTAGAAGAAAGTGGCCTGGTCTAACGATTCAGGATTCCTGGTGCATCACGTAGACGGCGGAGCGCGGATACGCCGATTACCAACGGAGGCTATGGCACCTGGATACACTGTTGGAAGGGGAAAGGCCGGCGGCGGTGGTATTATGCTGTGGGCAATGTTTTCTTGGGACACTTTAGGCCCAATTATCCCAATAGCACAATAGCTGACAGCCGTCAGGTATCTGAACATCGTTGCGGATCAAGTTCATGGCAACTGTGCTCCCTGCTGGCGATGGCCATTACTAACAGGATAATGCGCCATGCCACACTGCCAGAATTGTCAAGGAGTAGTTCGAGGAACATGCTGGTGAATTTCCAGTTAATGCCCTGGTCTCCAAATTCACCTGACATGAACCCAATCGAACATTTGTGGTTCCCCCCGAAATGTACGGGAACTGGAGGACCTGCTGTTGAAATTATGGTGCCAGATAACCCAGAATACCTATGGTAATGGGGGTCCTACAGCTTCTTAGGTAGGTGGTCATAATGTAATGGCTCATCGCTGTATAACATAGTGAACAACAAAATCAAACTTCTAACTTTAAATGGCACGCGTTATTTCAAATTCTGAGCAATGACTGAAGAAACAAACGGAGGCAAATTTCACGACTAAAAGTACCTATAATACCAAAATATTATAGTATCCCTGGACAGAAAAGTTTGGGGGTGCCATCAAGCCCAGTGCTTCTCAAAGTGGTGGTTCGCGGGCAAAGCAATCAGACGCCGATCCGCAGCGTCTAGCCAGGAAAGAAAAATGTTCCTAGTAACATACCAAAGAAAGTATACTTTGGCAAACACCGCCGATACACTCGCAGAACTTGTGACGTAAACCTCTAATTAACTTGTAAATTGCATTACTTCTTGGTATAAGATATCACTGAACGGCACCAATACTTACCCGAACAACTTTTACAATTTGGCAACGATGACAGTGAATCACAGAAATATTAAATGACGACATTGATTATGAATAATATAGAGGCGTTGATGAGAGCGGAGATTGCGAATAGATTACAGAGAGAGTTGATACAGGGAAAGCGACTGAAGTCTGTTATACATCTACATCAATCGAATAATACGCATTGCTATTCCATGATTGAGCTGTTGTACATGATACCGGAAATATTAGGTGTGCAACTTAATTCTCGGCCCCTAAACGCAAACGATCATAGAACGGTCGCAAATGCAAATAGCTGTGTACGATAATGGCTGATTGCAGCGCCATCCAACAGCTTTCCAGGCAACCGTAATCGCTCACAGCTGTAATGACAGAAGGGACGAAAGTTGACGGTGAAAGCAATGTCGTTCGAGAAGCAACATTTGAGGCTCTGCCTCCTGTTCGCGTTTCAGCTGAAAAAAAGTGCCGCGGAAGCCCAGAAATTAATCTGTGCTGCTTTAGGTGAGGCCGCTGTGTCCTACAGTACGTGTAAGAAGTGGTTCCAGTGGTTTAAGCAGGGAAAATTCGATCTCCGTGATGTAGAACGTCCGGGACAGCCACAGAAAGTTGATGATGAGGAACTCGAACAACTGCTGGACGCGGATCCCTGTCGCACACAGTCACAGCTCGCCCAGGAACTCGGAGTAACACGGCAAGTCATTGCAAAGCGCCTGCACAAGCTTGGACGGATTCACAAGGAGGGCCGTTGGGTGACCCACCAACTCACAGCTGCGAACAAGTCTAGGCGCTACGGTGTCGCTGTGTCCTTGTTTTCCAGATTCAAGAAGAAGGATTTCCTCCTCAAGATTTTGACCTGTGATGAGAAGTGGATCCTCTACGATAATCCTAAGCTGCGCAAATCGTGGGTTTATCTACGTCAGCCTACCACCAGTACCGCCAAACCTAATATCCCTGCCAGGAAGTTGTTGCTGTGCGTATGGTGGGATCAGTGCAGTGTCGTACACTATGAGTTGCTCAAACCTGGTGAAACGGTCAATGCTGAGCGTTATTGTCAGCAACTCATTCGTGTGAGTGACGCACTGGAGGCGAAAAGGCCATACAACGGCAAGGGTAGAAGGTCGGTCCTGTTGCTTCAGAATAACGCGCGTCCTTACACCGCGAAAACCACTTTAAACACGATCACCGACCTGGGATGGGAGATTTTGTCCCACCCGGCGTATTCTCCAGACTTCGTCCAGTCGGATTATCACCTCTTTCGCTCCCTGCAACATCACCTGAGTGGTACGCACTTCTCTTTTGTCGAGGTGGTCCACACAAGTATTGATGACTTTATCAACTCGAAACAGCCATCTTTTTTCCGCAGTGGCATTTGGCAGCTACCTGACCGATATCTCAAATGTATCCAACACGACGGGGATTATTTCCCTGATTAGGTACGTATTCAATTTGCTATAATTTGCTGTCAACGTGTCATGCCTATGGCCGAGAATTAAGTTGCACACCTAATGGTTTTGTCAGTGGATTATATAGACGACCTTTGAACTTCTAGTGAGAGGAAGAATAAAGGAACAAGTTGTCGTGACACGTAAGTGCTGACCCTTTGGCCCCCAGCCGTTGTTATAATTATTCACTTAGTTATTGCAGAAGTGAAATATACGTTCAACAAGTTCAAAGCTAGCTAAGAACATTAGTTAATTAATTAAACAACTGCATTAAATTCTAAAATCTTGGTGCTACATCCCTAAGAAACATCTTAGAAAATACTTGACAAAGTTAGTCAAATATTTCGAGTTCAACTTTTCGAAAACCGAACATCAGCGGAAAAGAACTGAAGGAAGATTTACCTTTGCACTGAAGAAAGATTTGCCCGTCACTGTGGTGATTGAATTATTGGAGCTTCTGAGTAAATATTGAAAAGTAGTCTTGGAACTGTGCCATCATTTGCTTGCTTTTGGATCGAAATGACAGTAGAATATCATGAACATGCTAAAAATTGCAGTGAAAACTCTTATACCATACTCTCCTTCCCCGCACCAGCATGCATCTTTGAGACTTATTCCTCAGTCATCAGCATCATTAAGTCCTCTTCTTTTTCTTAAGGCTGGCTGTCTTTGAAGCACATACTCGCCAATTATGGAAACGGAAATTCACTTTCTGGAATATAACAAATGAACCAAAGGCTTTCAAAACTGGTGACACGATAAGGAATGTACTAAAGTCAAACGCATGACGTAGACACAGCGAAAACTCAAGGAATTTAAAGGTGTAATGATAATGTTAATTCAACGGTATGTGGCGCCATCTACATTCTACATATACGTTGAGCAGAAAAGAAAATATAAAATAAATGCTCCCATTACAGAAAAAAACACAATAGTAGTGCCATCTGGTTTTATCAAAACACCAGATGAAATCTAGATTTTTAGCAATCCTATTGAACGAATAGAACGACACTGAAAATTTGCACTCTCACAAACATCATAGAAAATTACGAATTTCAGTAGGCTGTAGAAAAGGAGTTATTCAATGCATTCATGGAAATAAGAATTTGCCGCACGTTTAGAAATTATATTTGATTTTATTCCTAACGAATTTTCTGAATGTAGATGGCGCCACATACCGTTAAATTACAATCAATTATTATTGCACATATAAATACCCTGATTTTTCGCGGTTTTTTAGTCACACGTTAAACTTTAGTGCATTTGCTACCGAATCACCAATTTTCAAAGCTTTCGGTTCATTTGTTATATTCCAGAATGCGAATTTCCGTTTTCACCATTGACGAGTATAAATTGAAAGACAGACTTAGCGGAATTGTATTGTTTCATTTTTAATATAAAAAATTATATACAGAATTTTTCAATTTGGGTATATTTGCAAATTGTCCGAAGTTTGGAACCCTACAATTGGTTAAGTCTGCCTTGGACTCCGTAATTACCCCATTTGAATCAAAGGAGAGGACTATCAGTTCATGGATTAGCCAATGTGTGAATCACGACTATGCACGAAGGTTTCACTAGATGGGTTGAGGACACCTGAAACTACTTAGTATGCAATAGTGACGAAAAGCATTTACAGACTTAGGACCATTACCTATTTTCAACGAGGGGTTACCTCCGTGGAGAAGGTAGGCAGCCTTCTTCACGTAAATCCCAAGGGACTACCAGGTAGGGCGAAGCAGGAAGTGACACAAACTCCTCGTGGGACAGAGGGTGGACAGGTGTGAGAAGTAGGAATGCCAGATCTAAAGTACGAGTCGACATAGCTGGGAATGCCACACTGTGACGTCAAAAGTAACACTTCCGAGGGCCGAGATGAGAGCAGGGGAAAAAACAGACGACCATATTTTAATAGGGAGGAGGTCCAGTACCCAAGGCCCTGCAGTTTAACGTGCCCGTCCGAAGTATGGCGAATATTCCGTGGTTCAGAGCAGTAACTCAGGTCGAATCAAAACTTGGCACAAGATAATTAATAGCTGACACTCCAGTCCAACGAAGGAACTAAATATTCATTACTGTAGTTTGAAAATCATTTTACCACTCACAACGGTGTGATTTCTAAAATGAAGTATTGTGCGCGCGCGCGCGCGTGTGTGTGTGTGTGTGTGTGTGTGTGGGTGGGTGGGTGGGTGGGTGCGCGCGCGCGCGTGCGAGAATGTGTAGTCAATCCATCCTTCCAGTGTTTACGTACAGGGAGAGACATGGAACATAACTGAAAGAGACAAAGACTGCAGATAACTGAAAGCAGCCTGGAGAGATGCATGCTTAGTGTAACGAAAAATAAGAAGAGGATCTCTTGGATAAGGAAAACAAGAGTGGAAGACGTCCTGATCAGAGTAACATACCTGAAATGGCAATGGGCTGCGCATATTGCCAGAAGAACAGAATACTGATGGACAACCGAAATTTTAAACTGGATTCCAAAAGACGGAAAACGATTCAGAAAAAGGCCACATGGAAGATGGATGGATTAAATTCGACAGTATGCAGGAGTGACATGGAGGAGAATGGCTCAAAAAACAGACAGTTGTGGAAGAAATTTAGAGATACCTCCATCCAGCATTGAATTGATAATGCTTCATGATGATGATATAATGGTGGACAATGATGATATATACACTGCTGGCCACCCGAAATGCAACACCAAGAATGAAGCATCCGATTGGCCTGAAATTCGCAGCATGCGTCGCACGCGAGAGGACATGCAAACGATTAGCATTGCAGGCCATATGCAAATCATGTGCGCCTGGCACGCCACCGAGAAGCACTATAAAAAGGGTGCACAGAAGGCGGGGTGTAAGTAGTGGAAGTGTGTTGTGCTGCCGGACATGTGCGTGGGAAGCATCCTGGTGCCTCGTCGCAGAATACGGCAGTCATTCCAGCACGTTTCGGTGTTCGACAGAGGACGAATAGTGGCTTATCGCGACAGCGGTTTATCGTACCGAGACATCGGCGCCAGTGTGGGACGACATCCAGCCACAGTGAGGCGAGCATGGATTCGGTTGGTGCAGGAGGGACGGATGGACCGACGTGAGCGATTGCCGCAGCCGAGGTATACCACCGAACGAGAGGACCGGCATGTTGTGCGGCGGGCATTGACGGCTCGCACCGCCAAATCACGAACGTTAGCGCAGGAATTAGGGTGTGATGCCCAACAACCTGTGTCAGCACGTACCGTTCGACGTCGTCTGCAGGGTCGGGGACTTGTCGCACGGCGCCCATTGCTCCGATTACCATTGACGTTACACCACAGGCGAGTGCGTCGGCAGTGGGCCGTTGTACGCCGCACCTGAACTACGGAATGGCACGACATTGTCTTCTCTGACGAATCCCGCTTCTGCCTGCAACACCACGACGGTCGGATACGCATGTGGCGGCACCGCGGAGAGAGACTGTATGACGCCTGCATTATGCATCTCCATACCGGTCCGTCGCCTGGCGTTATGGTTTGGGGCGCAATTGGATATGACATTCGCACCCCTCTGGTACGCATCGCCGGTACACTCAACAGCCACTGCTGCATCTCTGACGTTTTGGAGCCTGTAGTCCTCCCTTACCTGCAGGACTTGCCAGCGGCCACGTTTCAACAGGACAATGCGCGCCCGCACACGGCACGCATCGTGCAATAATTCTTCACGGCCCACCAGGTGTCACTGCTGCCGTGGCCCGCCTGCTCTCCCGATATGTCGCCCGTCGAACACGTATGGTCGCTTATCGGCAACCGAGTGGACCGGCAAGCACCACCCGCGGCTACGCCTGATGAACTGTGGCAACGTGTGGAAGCAGCCTGGACCGACATACCCCAAGCCCACATCCAAAGCCTCTTTCGTTCGATGCCACGGCGTGTAGCGGCCGTTATTGCCAGCCATGGGGGCCACACGAACTATTGATGTCTGCGTGTTCGTTTCATCTTTGTATCTGTTGTTATGTGTCCAGTAAATCTGGCTTTGCTATCTCGTGTCCTTCTTGGTGTTGCATTTTGGGTGGCCAGCATTGTATGTACAGTATATATATACACTGAAGTACCTAAAAAGTCATGGGATAGCAATATGCAAATTTTGAACTGGCAGTGCCAACGTATAAAGGCATCGCCGCAAACCACAATTTTTATCAGTTGCGAGGTGTAATCACATGAGTCAGGTTGAACAACTGCCAGTAGGATATCAAGGCAAGCCGACGTGAATTATCGGAGTTTGAACGAGGCATCGTAGTGGCAGCCAGACGGATGCGGCATTTAGTTTAAGAAGTTGTGCGAACATTCAGCATTTCTCGATCCACGGTGTCACGTGTGTACCGAGAATACCTCATGGAAGGCATTACCACCCACCGTGGACAGCGCAGTGGCCGACCACGGGTGCTAAATGACCTTGACCAACGGCGTCTGACCAAGATTGTCCATGCTAAAAGACAAGCGACACTGGCTCAAATAACATTCACATTCAATGCAGGAAGACATATCCATCAGATCAGTGCAGCGTAATTTAGCGTCCATGAGTTATGGGAACAGAAGATCTACCAGAGTACCTTTGTTAACACCACGACATCGGACACAGCGGCTCACCTGGGCTCGTAAACGCGGTAATTAGACCATGCAAGACTGACAACATGTGGCGTGGTCCGACGAGTCGTACTACCAGTTGTTACGAGCTGATAGTAGGTTCAGGTGTGGCGCAGACCCCATGAGGCCATGGACCCAAGCTGTCAACAAGGCACAATGCAAGCTGGTGGTGGTTCTATACATGTGTGGAGTGTCTTTACGGGGCACGGTTTGAGTCCTCTGGTCGGCATAAACACGTCATTAACCGGCAATCACTTTGTTCCTCTGCTGGGTGACCATTTGCAGCCCGTCATGGACATCATGTATCCCAACAACGATGGGATTTTCCAGGCGTACAAAGCACCATGTCATCGGGCACAGGTTGTCCAAAATTGGTTCGAGGAACATTCTGGATAGTTCCGACGGATGGTCTGTCCACCACGTTCGCCCGACATGAACCCAATAGAGCACTTATGGGGCGTGGTGGAAAGGTCCGCCTGCACCTACAGATACCAGGGAACTGTGGGCGGCCGTTCAAACGACATGGCTCAATATCTCTCCAGAAGTCTTCCGGCCACTTTTGGACTCGATGCCACATCGAGTTGTTGCACTTTGCCGGGCTAGAGGAGGTCCTACACAATACCAAGCATATATCCCATGACTTTTGGCATTTCAGTGTATATTACGTAAAGAGACGAATAGCAGGTAGTCTTATTGTCATTTAAAGGCAAGCCATAACCGATATGTGTGCATCCTCAATTTGAACCACTTCTTCACAAGCTCGACAAGGATTATAAACCCTAACAATTAGCACAAACACTGCGTACATGGCGTGGACAATAAAGTACAGTCATGACTGTAGAATACACGTAAATACTCGTGTCACGTGCTACAGAATACGATTACGACTTAACCAACATCTGAGGTAAGAAAGTCCTATTTACTGCACTAAAGCACCAGGCGGAATCAAAAATAAAAAAGAGAGCTGCGTGTTCTGCTCTTTGACATGAATCAGAAGCTTGAGAAACCACGATAAGAGACCTGGAAAGAACAGAAATTAAGAAGCTCAGATCAGTGAATGGGTTAACAAAGAACGAACGCAGAAGAAATGAGGATAGATTGTAATTAGAAAAGTTGAAAGTCGTATAATATGGTTCTGACATACCCAGAGAGGAAATCCGATATGAAAAACAATAACAATCCAGGTGGAGAAAAATAGGAAGACCAAGAAAAAAGATAGCAAGGCGAAAATAGTGGAAAACCTGCTGAAAATTGAAGCAAAAGAAAGGATATACTGGGCAGAAAAAATGGAGATGCCTTGTTATAGAGGCAGACCTTATCCGGAACTAAAATCCCCGGAAACAAGAAAAATTACTAAAGCACCAGGAGCTTTATTTTTCCTATGAAATCATAGCAATATTTTTCTTGTTTCTGGTGATTTTAAACACGTTTCGTAGCAACTTGTTTATTCCTCTACCGACGGAAAGCCTTTAAGCTTTCTGAAACATGCAGTGATTACCGCGCTGCTCGAAATGAATTACGTTTACGGCCACCGTATTATTGATGCTCTTGCTCCTCTTCTATTAGAGTATTCATCACTTACTGTTAGCACCACACACAAACTTCAGCACGGAATGCTAAATTTATTGAGATCTGTGAAGAAGTATTGTAAACGATCCCCGGACAAATGGTGGGGAGATATGTTTTGGAATTTTGTGAATATGGAAAAGCCTACTTTAAACATCGGGTGCTTAAATAGTCATCAGCTCCATATATAATCGATAATTAGAAGCTAGTTCTCAGCAGAGCGTGGGAGGAAACACAAACATGCAATATTTCGCTTAATTTTGTTCTCCTCAAAACTATATTTTCAGCCTGATCTGGCACAAAATGCCGATATTTGCATTCGCTGCATTGACGATGCCCTCCCACACAGCTCTGTTTTCCTGAAATGCTAATACCGAAACAAGCAACAAGCAAATGTCATCCCTCCCTGTTATACAGGGACGCCTGTGAATAAACAGGCTTAATTTCAAGCTCCCCGTGCAAGCAAGCTTTCACTATTCTATGCCCAAGACTATTGGTGTGCTGCGCTTTAAACGGCTCTGCCTCGCGCAATATCTCCCGGTGACAGGCCGGACGTGTTAGCGAAGCCCCAAACAAAAGGCAGCGCGTACAATTTCGCTGAGGAAAATTGGGGAAACCTGATCCCGAGAACAAAGGCACCGAGACTCCAAAGGCTTAAGGATGCTGTAAAGACGGATCGAAGCGGCTTCCCTCGCCAGATGAAAAGATCGCTTTAAAGTCAGCTCTCCCTAATGTTAAAGCACTGCTGCGCCCAATTTTAAATGGAAGCCAGGAAACCATAGGGGCAAACTACCAAAGAGATCCAGCGGCTACCAAAGTTTTAAACAAACTTTGTTATTAAGTCGACTCGATAATGCGCCAATCTACTCTACGTCCACACTGCTCAAACGCTTTAAAATAGCGATATGCACCGAGAAGCTGACGATGGGCACGCATGAAGTAATGGGACATCACAATAACCACTTCTAAAACACAGAACCTGCTAGGTTAAATCCAAAATCGCCGTCATTTTCCCTTAATATACTGAAAATATTTCAGAATAAACAAAGTGAATATTGAAGGAGTTATTAAAAACTTTCTCCCTTCGTATCACGAAATCCTAACCAAGGCGCCTGTGCTTTTAAGGTCTAACACCTGAGGAAGTGTTGAAGATCATTACGAGTGACTTTCATTTTAACAGGAGTGCTGCACTGAATCGCAGAATCGACAGCAGTTTTACCACTCAAACGTACAAGCGTATACAGTATAACAAGAAATATGACACTGAATTTTCGGTTGTAGTAAGCACGTATTTTGAATCCTATCCGACACGAATAAAATTTATCTAAGTTATTCAAAGTGAATGGAACCGGTTATAAAAAAATCAACCGGTTTTCTACAATCGATAAAACAACCAGAAATAAACACAGCTACTTACTTCCACCAGCGGCTAAAACTTATGTTACGAAAATTAACAAATGGCGCACAAAAAGTTTCTCATAACAGAAGGAATATCAGAGACAAAGAGATTTCCAAATCGAACAGCTAAAAAAGAGTGAAATATCGAAGGAAGCACGATATAACTTTATGCCTTCCAGCAGAAGAATTTTGCATCATGGAGGTTGAAAATAGGCGAAAAATATTTTTCATGAAAAAGGCTGTGCTAAGGAAAAACAACTTCTCAAATACGTCTACCGGAAGCAGCTACAGATATCGAAAACAAGTTTTGACCTTCACGTTCCCCAGCGGGAAAGCTGTGCATTATTTAAAGTGGATAATGCTCAACATCTCTACTGTACTGTAGCGAATGGCATACAGTAAAGAAGAATTTTCTCAATAGCGTTTTTAGAAGCGGAGATACAGCAACAAAAGTACACAAACAACACCTAGCGACAGAACTGTGAACCATAAAACTCCTCATACACTAACCTAAAGTGTTCCACAAGGTGAATTGCATCCGGTGTTGCAAGAATTTTTTAAATCGCACATGAGGAAGCAGATATATTGAAAAAACAGATTAAGTATTTGCGCCACCTAGCGGCAAAATTGTGCATTATTTTGGGAAGAAAATTTACTGAAAAAGTTTGCATAGTTAGTAGTAGCATCTGAACGAAAAAGAAGTTTTTCAATCAGGTTTTTAGTCCGACATATATTACCAATATTATCAAAGGGCGCACAAAAAGTTACTCATAGCAGAAGGAAGTTATTTTCAAATCGAACAGTTAAATGAAGAAATATTGGAGAACACATGGTATAACTCTACGCATTCAAAAGGAAGAATTTTACAAAACCGAAAAGCTGAATATATGCTAAAAGTATTCTTCATGGCAAAAGCTATGCTAAGGAAAAAGACCTTTTTAAATACGTCTCCTGGAAGCAGTGAATGCGAGAAAAAGGTTTTGATCTTTACGCCCCCTGTAGCAAAAAAGCTGCGCGTTATTTAAAAAGTTTAATGCTTGCTTCCCATCTTTATTGTAGCGAACTGCATACAGTAAAAAAAGAAATTTCTCAATACGGTTTTCAGAAGCTGAGAACAGCTGCAAAAGGGAAGAAAACAAACACCACCTAGCGACAAAACTGTGAACTACAAAATTCTTCAAATATTAGCCTTAAGTATGCCACAAGATCAATGGTATCCAGTGTTAAAAGATTTTTTTAAGTCGCACATTTAGAAGCAGATATTTAGAAAAATAGATCCCACATTTGCGCTCCTAGCGGCGAAATTGTGCATTATTTTGATACGAAAATACACAGAGTTTTAATAGTAGTATCAGTTCAAAAAATATTTTTTTCAATCTGGTGTTTAATCCCGCAGATACTGTTGTAAATGAAAACGTGATCTAACGCCCTCTCGAAGCACATTTGTGCATTAAGAAAATTTTGAAATTATATGAGAAACATTTCACACCGGAATCGCTCTCCAACAATGAGAGAATTTTTCAAATCGGACTCTTAGAAGCATAGATACCGATAAAAATAAGATATATTTCTACGCCGCCTGGCGGAAGATCTATGCACTATTTTAAACAGGAGATACTCTCAAAAGGTATTCCGAGATAAGCATCGTCCACATATTAATTTTTCAGTCGAGTTTTAAGAAACTCAGACTTTGCTGGAAATACATCGGAAGCGAAAATAAGTACTTACTGGCCCTGGTGGCCAAAATATTCTTTACCAAAAATTAGAAATTATACGCAAAACATTTCCCATCAGGAGCTATATCCGATGCAGGAATAATTTTTGAAATCGGACTTTTACAAGCAGAGATACTGCGGGAAACGCAATTAACCTTTCCGTCCCCTAGCGGAAAACCTACGCATTATTTGGGGGAAAAGGAACTATACCTAAAATAGTTTTTGATATAAATGGCATCCAAAGGAAAAAGAATTTTTTCAATCGGATATTTAGAAGCAAATATATGGAGTAAAATGTATTTTGAGTTCGATATCATCTGCATAAACGTCCTCCAGCGGCAAAGTTGTAAATCGGAAAAAAAAAACAAAAAAACGAAATGCAATGATCATCATTTTCATATTTCAAACTTCCCAAAGCAAAAAAAAAAATAAAATCGTACTAATAGTTGCAGAGATATAGTGTCCACCGTCAGACGGACGGACAGACAAAGTGAAAATATATAAGCACGGTCTTTTTTTACAAAAGACAAACTTAAAATGAGATGAGGTACGAGCGGTATTCAACGGTTCGTTCCTCGTTGAGTGTGGGCACCATATTTGGGATGACGCAATACAAAGCACCAAATTACCGTTTGCCCACAAATCGCTGAAAATATCCAAAATATTCATATATCGATTGCATAATCTGAAATGAGCATAACGATATCAAACGTGGGGAAACAAAGCTTCTTCTGATTAGTTTCGTAATTATATCGGAGTAAATACTCAATTCGCACCTCCCGAAACTTTCACGGATCCCATCGTTTCAGTGGCATCACTTTAAGCTTTGTGTGTGTGTGCGCGTGTGTGTGTGCAAGGATAGATAGATAGATAGATTAGGGCATATCTATCTATCTATCACCAACCATTATCAACCCACTGCTGGATGAAGGTATCCCCAAGTTTTTTCATCAGCCAGTTACTTCCATGTCACTCTTGCATGTTACACATATGTGTGTGTGTGTGTGTGTGTGTGTGTGTGTGTGTGTGTGTGTGTGCGTGCGCGCGCGCGCGTGGTGCGTGAGTGCAACATTTATAGATTTTGAAAATCTATCTATATATATATATATATACGGGGTGATTCATAAAGAAGTATACAGTTTCCAGATGCTATAAAACAGTAACAGTTGAAGACACGGACCACAACTGCGAACCGTTAGGTAGATGTACTCATAAAGTCTGTGTCCCGCTACTGAGGGAAGTGACGTAGGCGATAGCGCGCGTGTCACGTGACTAGTCAGTCAAAATGGCAGCGTCTGCAATGGAGAAGGCGCTTTGTGTTCTTGAAATGAGCAAAGGGGACTCTGTAACTGTTGTGCAACGGCATTTTCGATCACGATTCGGAAAACAACCTTCAATGAGAAAATCTATCTACGATTAGCATAAACAATTTGAAACTACGGGCTGTTTGTGCAAACTTAAAAGTCCTGGACGACCGCGTGTATCGGAAGAAGTCTTAGATAGTGTTTGCACCGCCATTCAACGAAGCCCGGGAAAATCAACGCGGAGGGTGAGTCGTGAAGTGCAGATTTCACAGCCCACTGTCTGGAGAATTTTGAGAAAGAAGCTGAAAACGATTCCATACAAAGTGCAGATGTTGCAAAATCCCACTGATCTTGACAAGACAAAGCGCTTTGAATTCTGTGCCGAAATGCAGCACCGTTTTGAAAATGACGATTTTGCCGATCACTTAGTTTTCACCGATGAAGCTACATTTCAAGTGAGTGGTCAGATAAACAAGCACAATGTTCGCTTTTGCAGAAAGGACAATCCTTCCTGTTGATCTAGCGGTGCTGAAACAATGTATCACAGCCACTATCACTGCACTTGATTCAGATATCTTACCTCGCGTTTGGACGGAAATGAATTACCAGCGCGATGTGTGTCGGGTGACTAAGGGTGCACACATAGAACATCTGTGACTGTCTCTAAAAAAACTTGAAACATTCCCCTACAATTCTGTTACAGGTAACATAAAATATCTTACATTGTTCTTGCTTTATAGTGCGTTGAAACTGTATACTTCTTTATGAATCACCCTGTGTGTGAGTATATATATATATATATATATATATATATATATATATATATATCATCACTGTCATCCATTATCAATCCACTGTTGGGTGAAGGTCTCCCCAAGTTTCTTCCACAACTGTCTTGAGCCTGTCTTCTCCATGTTGCCCCCGCATGCCTTCGAATTTCAATCCACTCATCTCCTCGGTCTTCCTTTGGGTCTTTTCCTGTCCCAGAGTCTAGTCTAAAATTTCGGTTGTCCGTTCTCCTGGCAATATGTCCAGCCCATTGCCATTTCAGGGGTTTTACTCTGATCATGATGTCTTCCACTCTTGCCGATTTCCTTATCCACGAATTCCTCTTCTTGTCCTTCCTGGTTACACCAAGTACGCATCTCTCCATGCTTGTTACCGTTGTATGCTGCTTTTGTATGTCCTTTTTAGTTAACGTCCATGTCTCTGCCCCGTACGTAATAACTGGAAGGATGTATTGATTAAGCACTTTTCTTTTAACACATAATGGTATATTGGTTTTGAAAATTGTACTGTTTCTTCCAAAAACTCTCCAACAAAGTTTTAAATGACGCCAAATTTATTTCTTCATCAATGTGGCCCTCGCTTGATATTCTGTTGCCCATGCTTAAATGTAGGTACCGGTTGTCTGCAGCTTTTCACCATCAATCGCTAAATCTTCATTTCACATAAATTGTGGAATCATTTTGAGGGAGTTTGAGCTTAACTAAACACGCTGGCAAAGCGGGTTGATAAGTGTGGGATAGTATTTCCACTAATCCCGTTGGTTTAGTTATACCGCTACGTGGCGGTCGGGAGAGCCCCTTCAGTGGCGACAGAATGAACTGCGAGAAGGCAGGGTTGACGATTGTCAAGGAGGGGCTACATTATGTTTGCGCATCACCTGACCATTGTATATATAGAGAGAACTTTAACGTAAAGGTGTCAAACTATATATATATATATTCTCACGTTCGTTTTACACGAAGCACAAACAAAGCTGTGAATTTCACTCCCAAGCTCATGCCTTTCAAGCATTGAACTGGGATAAGGGAGAAATGATCAACATAAATATTTTAACCCATCATCGTTTTGCCAATGAAACTGCAATTTTCTCAAGTACCCACATCACAGCTGCAGAATATGAACCATGAACTTACTGACAAAGGTAAAAAAGTGGTATAATAGAACTTACAAAAACTGATGTACAATGCTTTGCAGGAACTTAAGATTTGGAAGCTCATTGGGCAAATTTAGAAGTAACTGATGTCTACATCTACCTTGTACAACAGATATCAAGCACAAAGCTATACTGAAGATGAAATTAACAGGTATATAAAACTTGGGTGGTGAGCATTTGCAAGAAACAGAACAATTTTCAAGCGCAACTTATGTCTTAAAAGAAAAGTGTTTAATTAACGCAGCCTTCGAGTTCTTACTTATGGCTCAGAGACATGGACAATAACTGTAAAAGACATAATGCCGCGGCGAGGAACTCAGAGAAAGCTGGAGAAATGGATGCTTGGTGTAACCGAGATAAACTGGGAAAAGAACTCATGGATCAAGAAAATTACAAGCTTTGGTGATGTCATGATCACAGTAACAAACCTCAAGGAGCTAGACACACTGCTAGAAGAACTGATAGACAACGGAAGTATTAGATTGAATATCAAGTGACGTGAAAAGACCCAGAAGAAAAGCATGCCGGAGCCGCATGGAAAGTAATTTCACAAGGAAGAGCAGTGGAGGAGACTGAGCGTGATCTTCATCCAGCAGTGGATGAGACTGAGGGTGATCTTCATTAAGCAATGGATTGAGAATGGTAGATGATGATCTGATATGAAAATAACTATTTTCTTTCAGCAGCATAATGCATTTCAACAGCAAGCCAATACCGATGCGATATGAATGACTACAAGAAACACCATTCGTGCTCGCATCGCTCACGACATCACGTTCGCTCTCCAATTGTACGCTCGCTGCACGCCTCGCTAAGCATACAGCGCAGATAAAACATGAAAAAAAATAAATAAATACGGATAACATTAGAATTTACGAGAAGTAAGAAGACGAACTGTCGATTAATCAATTTGATCAGCAACTTCAAACACAACTACAAATCAAACAAAGCTCTTTAACCTCAATTTCACATGCATTTCAACCAAAAGGAATTTCCGGCGAATTAAGTACGACCGATGTAACTTCTAGATCATTCTGCTTTCTTAAAGTTCTTCTGCATGCGTTAAATAGATCACTGAACTAAAAATATGAAGTATTACTTTCTTTTCTCAGATGAAACACTAAATTCTCTCATACTTAATTACTTCTCTCTTTTTTTCTTTTTTGAACGCTCGATTAGTATAACTGAATTTACATATGAAATATCTCATTTTAATATTTTATTCTCCAATTCACATGAACACATAGAAGCTCATCCCTATTTTACAGTAGCCTTCGCCGCCAACATTTATATTTTATTTCGATATTGTAAAGAATAAGTCATGTGAATTCACAGAAAATTCCTGCAAATAATGTTCAGTGCCTGGATATGTCCGTCCTTTAAAGAAACTTCCGTTTCGAAAAAAATTCCGTTGCTAATAATGGAAACTTCAGTGCTTTGATAGATTTTCTGTTGTCAGTATTTTTTTTTTTTTTTTTTTTTTCAAAAATATCGGTTTCAGGGTTTTCTGTTTTTATACAGAAATTTCCCGAGTTTGTTTATAAAAACTTCGACTGTGACTCTTTCACAGAAGTAATTTATGTCCCCACTTTTTAAAAGCCTAAATGCAACAATGGCATTACTGGACTTTTTTTACGTATGAAGTGAAAGATCCATTGAAGTGAAAGAACCCTTGCCTGATGTGGGGATCGTGTCCACTATAATTTGTACCCCACTGAGAACCGCTATCAAATGAACTACAAAGAACCGGGTACGGAGAACTGGCCACATTGCAATTTCAGTGCCATCAAATTGTTGTGAATAAACAAATATCGTGTGGCTATATCCCCCACTACTTGAGCAACCATTGTTCACAAAACAATTTTTTTTATATTTAATTTTCAATAAATAATTTAGACATTTCCATGATTTTCGGGCCAAAGACCAAGCGGAGAACTGGCCACAACATTTTAAAGGGCCGTATAAAAATTGCGTTCTTGACTGCTCCGTGGACACGTCTGCAGAGGTTGGTGATCTGACTCACATAAAGATTTCGTATTTTCTTAACTGCGATATTTAATGTAATTCCTCATAAAATATGTTGGTAATTTACAACTCAACAAAAAAAAAATTAAAGGTTTATAAACTACAATTCCACAAATTCTCTGAGTGCATGTACAAACGCAGGAAACACGTTGGAGGACGGGGGGGGGGCTAACACCTAAAATACAAAATATAAAAAATTTGTAGCCCAGTCGGAACATTTTTAGGGCTTACAAAGTACAGCCCAAAAACCTATCTGCGAGCATGTGCTAACCCAGTAAACCTGTCGGGAGGAGGAGGGGGGGGGGGCTTAATACCAAAAATTATTTTAAATATAAAGAATTTCTGGTCCGATCGGGAGATTTTCGACGTTTACAATCTAAACTTTTGTGGCCAACTTCCATCTCACAGACAAGCTTCCTTTCACATTGATGAAAAAATACATGTCCGAAATTTTTTGTAAAGTTGTACTTTGTAAACGCTGAAAATCTCCGGATTGGATCAGAAATTCTTCACATTTTATATTTCCGGGGTTTTACTCTTTTCCTTGTTCGTCATGATTTCCTCAAAGCAGCAGAATGTTTTGGAATTAGAGATTTTTTTGAAACTGACAATAACCTTATTTATTACTTCTTCTTTTCTTTTTTTAAGCAGGTATCAATGGGCTATAAATGCAGTCGCCCGTCCTCGATTTAGGGCCACTGGTTACAGGCAAGACAGAGAGCCAGTGACGTAAGACAAACACACCATCCATGCTTCACCGTGATTCGAACCGGCACCCTCTTAGACGAATGGTACTAAGCCAGCGCTTAGACCACTGCTCCACCGGGGTAGCGACAATAAGTTTCAGTTACGCTTAAGAAAAGGTGAAATGCACTACTTCTTAGTGCAGAGGGTGTTCACAAAGTACTGCCTCCATACTTATATATTAGGTGTACAATATATGTATATATATATACTTATATATTAGCATTTTTGTTGGATATTTCTGAAGTTAACAGAAAAGTAACCAAAGCTCTTATAGAAACAGCAACAAAATTAGCTGGGCCAAAGAACAAGTTGCATGTGAACAAATTATCAGGAAAAATCAAAAAGTTGATGCAAAAAAGAAGAGAGATGAGGACAACTAAAGAAGATGTGACTTCCAAAGTGGAATATATAGAGCTATGCAAGACAGTACGAAAAAGTATCACTGAAGACGTAAGGAAATTCAACTGTGAACTAGTGAGGAAAGCAATTGAAAACAACCAAAGTCTAAAGATAGCAAAGAGACATCTCAGTAAGGAAAGAAAACAGATTATGGCACTGAGAAAAGAAGATGGTTCTGTAACAAGAAATAGAGGCGAAATTTTGACAAGAGTGAAAGATTTCTACTCCAAATTATATGAAAGGGATGATACATGTACTCCAGACATCATGAAAGGTACCAGTACCAGAGTTCTTCCAGTCCTCCCGGCTCATGTTCTCAATTGCACATGCAATTAAGAACATGAGGCGGAGAAAAGCTCCAGGAGAAGACGGAATTACTGTAGACATCATACTAAAAGTAAGTGGAGAAATTGAAACAGTACTCGCCCAAATTTTCACTCGATGCCTTAATGAAGGCGCCTGAGGATTGGGACAACGCTACAATGCTCCTGCTACATAAAAAAGATGACTGAAATAGGAAATATTTTCGCATGGAATGGTATATGTACAAAATATGCTGTCTATACATGCGATAAAAGCAAACCACGTCTTCAATAAGCAAATTAAAATCAATTTATTTACAAATTAAAAGCGGTTAAAAGCAGACTAGCGCTTTCGGGGGATCTCCCGTCCCCATCTACTGGTCAATGCGCCACGGGATCCAACAGAGTCAACCCTTATATACTTGATAACACGACCCATCATGCACCACGTCAACAATAGACCATGATGTCACAGTATAAGCCAAATTGTAAAATTTCAATTCCAAAATCAATATAACATAAATATAAGAATACAAAATATTTACAAAAATGTACTATTCCGATGTTTTAAAATTCCTCATGTGTCAAAGTCTCTTGTTGGGCAACCATTTTTCGCCAAGGTCTTGGTACAAATTTGGGGAGATCTAAATTACAACAGTTGTCTCCGTATGCAATAATATATAAACTTTCTGAAAAGAAAACAGTATTTTTGTTGACATTGGAGTTCAAGATTTTAACATTCTCCCAAACCGGGGTGTAACCACTCTGTTTAACAGCCATAGTAAAGGCAGTACTAATAGTTTCTGTCCGGAGGGTGTACTTGTGTTCACCCAACCGGGTATTCAGAGTCCTAATTGTAGAACCTATATAAAATTTGTCAATAACACCCGAATCCTCATGGGCGAGCGGAATGCAGTATACACTATATTTCATGAGTTTGGGTACTTTATCTCTGTCATTTCTCAGTAAAGTAAATACATTTTTAGTGCAAACTCCAAATGTCTAATTATACCTATGGCATATCTTCTTGAGGGTGTTAACTATTGGAGGGAGATAATCCATCTTTCCAACGTATCTAGTGATTTTATTGTCCGTGGACAAGGTCGTGAATCTCAACCTGGTGAACCTTCTCAATAGACTGGGAAAGTAGTGCTCTGGGTAGGCGAAGATCCGTGCCAAAGTTGAGGCCTTAGAGAGTTCGTCCCGTCTTGCTTTGTTGGAAGAAGAGTGTGTGAATGCGCGTTTGATTAGAAACCGAAGTGATGATGCTTTTTGTTCAGGGGGGGGTGAGAAGAGTTAAACGGTATGATACATGGTATGAACGTAGGTTTTCGGTACACGGAGTATTTAATCTGGTGAGTGTTGAGGTCCCTTGATAACAAAAAATCAAGAAAAGGTAGCTTACCCCCCTGCTCAAGTTCTTTCGTAAATTTTATTGTGGGAAAAAGTGAAGATAAGCAGTCAATGAAAACATCTAGTTGGAGAAGTGAGTAGGGCCAAAAAAGTAGCATATCATCGACATACCTATACCAACAGAGAGAGGGCCCATGGGCTCACCACTCTTCCCTGTGCAGGCTGAGATGTTTTTACAATCCTTGGAGGACAAGGTTTTGCTGGACTCTCCACTTCAACCATTACTAATAATCAGGTATGTCGATGATATGCTACTTTTTTGGCCCTACTCACTTCCCCAACTAGATGTTTTCATTGACTGCTTATCTTCACTTTTTCCCACAATAAAATTTACGAAAGAACTTGAGCAGGGGGTAAGCTACCTTTTCTTGATTTTTTGTTATCAAGGGACCTCAACACTCACCAGATTAAATACTCCGTGTACCGAAAACCTACGTTCATACCATGTATCATACCATTTAAACTCTTCTCACCCCCCCCCCCGCCTGAACAAAAAGCATCATCACTTCGGTTTCTAATCAAACGCGCATTCACACACTCTTCTTCCAACAAAGCAAGACGGGACGAACTCTCTAAGGCCTCAACTTTGGCACGGATCTTCGGCTACCCTGAGCACTACTTTCCCGGTCTATTGAGAAGGTTTACCAGGTTGAGATACACGACCTTGTCCACGGACAATAAAATCACTAGATACGTTGAAAAGATGGATTATCTCCCTCCCAATAGTTAACATCCTCAAGAAGATATGCCATACGTATAATTTGACATTTGGAGTTTGCACTAAAAATGTATTTACTTTACTGAGAAATGACAGAGATAAAGTACCCAAACTCATGAAATATGGTGTATACTGCATTCCGCTCGCCCATGAGGATTCGGTTGTTATTGACAAATTTTATATAGGTTCTACAATTAGGACTCTGAATACCCGGTTGGGTGAACACAAGTACACCCTCCGGACAGAAACTATTAATACTGCCTTTACTATGGCTGTTAAACAGGGTGGTTACACCCCGGTTTGGGAGAATGTTAAAATCTTGAACTCCAATGTCAACAAAAAATACTGTTTTCTTTTCAGAAAGTTTATATATTATTGCATACGGAGACAACTGTTGTAATTTAGATCTCCCCACATTTGTACTAAGACCTTGGCGAAAAATGGTTGCTCCACAAGAGACTTTGACACATGAGTAATTTTAAAACATCGGAATAGTACATTTTTGTAAATATTTTGTATTCTTATATTTATGTTATATTGATTTTGGAATTGAAATTTTACAATTTGGCTTATACTGTGACATCATGGTCTGTTGTTGACGTGGTGCATGATGGGTCGTGTTATCAAGTATATAAGGGTTGACTCTGTTGGATCCCGTGGCGCATTGACCAGTAGATGGGGACGGGAGATCCCCGAAAGCGCTAGTCTGCTTTTAACCGCTTTTAATTTGTAAATAAATTGATTTTAATTTGCTTATTAAAGACGTGGTTTGCCTTTCATCGCATGTATAGACAGCATATTTTGTACATATACATAAAAAAGATGACATTGAGGATCTCAGGAACTACAGACCTATCAGTCTCCTATCAGTGGTTTATAAAATCTTCACTAAAGTTCTTTCACACCGCTTGAAGGTAACACTGGACATGGCTCAACCGAGAGAACAAGCTGGATTCAGGAGTGGCTACAGCACTATAGATCATCTCCACGTACTGAGAGAACTAATTGAAAGAGCGAGGGAATATGAACTTTCATTGTGCATGGCTTTTATCGATTATGAAAAGGCCTATGATTCAGTGAAACCGTCAGCAGTTACAATGGCTTTGAAATCCTGCGGTATTGAAGATGCATACATTAATATTATTAATAACATCTATGAAAATGCAAGTGCAATGATTCGGCTGTTTGAAATTACAACACACATGAAAACTGGAAAGGGAGTGAGACAAGGTGACACCATATCTCCGAAGCTCTTTAATGCCACATTGGAAAATGTCTTTCAATCACTGAACTGGGAAAACAAAGGGATGAAGATTAATGGAGATTATCTAACCCACCTTCGTTTTGCTGATGACGTACTCATTTTGCAACTACCCCATCACAGCTGCAGAGTATGATCCAGGAACTTTCTGACAAAAGTAAAGAAGTGGAATTAAACATGAATTTTCAGAAGACAAAAGTGATGTACAATGGTTTTACAAGAAATGAAGATTTATCGATTGATGGAGAAAAGCTGGAGATAACAGACACGTACGTTTATCTTGGACAGCAGATATCAAGTGAGGGTCACATTGATGAAGAAATTAATCGGCGTACAAAACTTGCCTGGAGAGCTTTTGGAAGAAACATCATAATTTTCAAGAGCAATATGCCATTATGTCTTAAAAGAAAAGTGTTTGATCAATGCATCCTTCCAGTGCTTACGTATGGTGCAGAGACGTGGACCTTAACTAAAAGAGACATACAAAGGCTGCAGACAACTCAAAGCAGCATGGAGAGGTGCATGCTTGGTGTAACCAGGAGAGATAAGAAGAGGAACTCGTAGATCCGAAAAATGACAAGAGTGGAAGACATCATGATCAGAGTTAAATCCCTAGAAATGGCAATGGGCTGGACATACTGCCAGAAGGACAGACCATCGATGGACAGCCGAAATTTTAGATTGGATTCCAAGGGACATGAAAAGACCCAGATGACGACCACATGGGAGATGGTTGGATGAAATTCGAAAGTATGCGGGAGTAACATGGAGGAGACTGGCACAAGACAGATCGTTGTGGAAGAAACTTGGGGAGATCTTCGTCCAGCAGTGGATTGATAATGGTTGACGACGATATTAGCATTTTTTGTGGGACGTATACCGCTAATTTACATATCCGGCATTCTCCGCGCTGTTGTCATGTGACCGTAACTGGTCCAGAGTATAAAATGTGACACAGAAGTTTGCCAAACAGTCAAACGCACTCGCACCTCGGTAGGTGAAAGATGGCAAGCGATACTGCATTTATTCGACACTACATTCGTTACGAATTTTATCAAGAAAACAGTGCTGCAAAAGCATGTGCATCGATCTGTTCTGTTCTGGGGAAGAATATTATATCGAAAAACACGTGTGAGTTTTGGTTTAGACAGTTTAAAGCAGGTGATTTTGATGCTAGCGATCGAGAACGTAGCGGCGCTTCGCAGAAGGTTGCAAGTGAGGAACTACAAACATTGCTGGATGAAGATTCGTCTCAAAAGCAAAAAGAACTAACTGGACAACTAACCATTTCCAATCGTTTACGCGCCCAATGGGAAAGATTCAGAAGGAAGGAAAATGGGTGCCATATGACCTAAGCCAGAGGAATAAGGATGAACGTAACATGAAGTGTTTGAATCTGTTGAATAAACAACACAGAAAGTCTTTCCTGTGGAAAATCGTAACGGGTGATGAAAAGTGGATATGTTACGACAATTCCAAACGCAAATAACACTGGTTATACCCGGTGAAGCAACGACTTCGACACCGAAACGCAATATTCACTACAAGAAAGTTCTGCTGTGCATCTGGTGGAATATCAAGGGGGTGCTCTATTATGAACTATTGAACAGGGTCGAACTGTTACTGCTGATCGCTACAAGCAACAAGCGCTACGATTGAACCAGAAAATCTGTCGGAAATTTCCATTCATAGGCAAAGGATTGCGTCCCGTGAAATTACTGCATGACAACGCTAAGCCACATGTCGCGAAATCGGCCAAGGAAAAGTTATTGACGCTTGGCTAGGAAGTTTTGGAGCACCCAGCTTACAATCCCAACATAGCCCCTTCAGACTATCGTTTGTTCCGATGAATGCAAGATGGTTTGTCTGCTGTACGGTTCCGGACATGTGACGAAGTACAAAAATGGGTTGACGACTTCATCGCGTCACACGACGAAGTATTCTTCGTGGCTGGAATCCGTCAGCTACCCGACCGATGGCGAAAGGTGATAGATAATGACGGCGCATATTTTGGTTCGTAAAGGTATTGTTGTTTTCTCTCAAATTATTATTTTTTTTTCTGATTGAAGGTTTAACAACCACCGTGAGCAACTCAGTGGGTTACAAGCAGTCGCCCTTCCCTAATTTAGGGCCACTGGTTCCAGAGAAAGGAGAGGGCCAACCCCGGAAGAAAAACACAACATCCATGCCTCACCGGGATTCGAACCCGGACCCATCTCGGATAAATGATCAGAAGCCATCGCTTAGACCACTGCGCCACACCGGGGCGACACTCTCAAATTACATCTTGCATTGTCTTAAAACGCTTTAAAACTTATTTGCACACTTAGAACATGCCCAGAGGCAAGATATCAAATTGAAACAGAACAAAAACAAAGCTCAGAATTTCTACTTTAATTTATATATTCTATTTTTCTACATAGTATCTCTCACGCTCGATACTAATATGCCAACGTTTAACAAGCTTTTTAAGCCCCGTTTCTACAGAAATCTTCAAGTTTTTCTCAGATCCATTACCTCGTAGCAGCTTAAACATCTTCGTCACAGGTGAACTGAATTTCTCTCAGATGTCTCTTGTGAGAGAATAAACCACAACCAGAAGTCGGACTGCGCCAAATCTGGGGTATAGGTTGGGTGTTCAAGAACTTCAAACCAGATTTTCTGCATGGCACTAGCGTGGGGTTTGGCGTTGTAGTATTGCAGAATCATTATTGTTTTTGTTTTTTTCCCCACGCACGCGGTTAATTCTTTGCTTTAACTTTTTTAAGGCATGCACGTAACTCTCAAGAGTTGATAGCTGTACCTTTGACCATGCACTCCTGATGAATAATGTATCTGTACTCTAAGAACACAGTGAGCATGAACTTACAGCCAGAAATTTGAGTTTTGAATTTTTTCACTCGATGAGAAGATGGGTATCGATATTCCAGCTATTGATTTTTCATTTCTGGGTCATAATAGTGAACCTAACTCTCATCACCCCTCTTTTCACGTGCCAATACTTTTTTCTTCGGTGTATACCAACCGCCATGAGCAACTGATAAGGCCATAAGCAGTCTCCCGTTCCTACTTTTGTACCACTGGCTTCGGGGAAGGTGTTCACAGCCAGCGCAATTATACAGAAATAACACCCACATAGCATCCGACACTTGAACCCTGTCCTATTTCGGACAAAAGGTCAGAAATTAGCGCGTCAGACATCGCCACCGGGACAGCCAAACCTTGATGGATTCTCCGAGTTCTTTTGCAAGTGGAGTTTTGCCATTTTGTTTTTCATTAAAATTTAATTTTTGAACGATATTTTTTGTTGAACCTACGACGCATGTTACTACAGACAGAAAACAAATTTAAACTAAGAAAAGAGGGCGCAACTACTGTAATTTCACTGATTTTACTTTACGGTGTCATATATACAGGGTGTCTATAAATGAAGTATGCAATTTTAGTGTGCTATTAAAAAACTACGATAGAAAAATTACTTTAAACGTCAAGAGACGTGGCATGCGTTAAAGTTCGTTAAATCAGATGATAGATGGCGCCAGGTGTCTCATGCAATGAAAAATCTCTTCAAACACGGAATGCAACAGACATGGCTTCCCCAGTGGAGAAAACAGTATTGTGTGTGTGTGTGTGTGTGTGTGTGTGTGTGTGTGTGTGTGTGTGTGTGTGTGTGTGTGTGTGTGTTTTGGTTTGCAGAGTTAAAATCTCCAACAACAAACAGATCAGCGTAAAGTTCAGAACGGTGGACAAGAGACAGCCGTCAACATGAAGGAGCATCGAACAATGCGTAAATAAACTCAAAGCAGCAGGAACTATCTTGAAAGGCAAAAGCACTGAGAGACCTTCCATTTCGGACGAAAAGGTATCATTACCTTCGCTGAACCAAATGTTACTGGCTTAACGTACCTGGACAGGTTACAACAATCTGCAATTCCACAAATCCAGGATGTTCAAGACATCATTTACCAGCAAGATGGCGCGCCTCCGCACTAGTCTTTGGATATACGCAGATATTTAGACCACCAATTTCTAGGGCATTGGATTGGACGTGTGACCCCGACGGCATGGCCACCTCTCTCTCTCTCTCTCTCTCTCTCTCTCTCTCTATATATATATATATATCATCTCTCCTGGTTACATCAAGCATGCACCTCTCCATGCTACTTTGAGTTGTCTGCAGCCTTTGTATGTCTCTTTTAGTTAAGGTCCACGTCTCTGCACCATACGTAAGCACTGGAAGGATGCATTGATCAAACACTTTTCTTTTAAGACATAATGGCATATTGCTCTCGAAAATTATGCTGTTTCTTCCAAAAGATCTCCAGGCAAGTTTTATACGCCGATTAATTTCTTCATCAATGTGACCCTCACTTGATATCTGCTGTCCAAGATAAACGTACGTGTCTGTTATCTCCAGCTTTTCTCCATCAATCGATAAATCTTCATTTCTTGTAAAAGCATTGAACATCACTTTTGTCTTCTGAAAGTTCATTTTTAATCCCACTTCTTTACTCTTGTCAGCAAGTTCCTGGATCATGCTCTGCAGCTCTGATGGGGTAGTTTGAAAAAATGACTACGTCATCAGCAAAACGAAGGTGGAGTTAATTAATCTCCATTAATCTTTATCACCTTGTTTTCCCAGCTCAGCGACTGAAAAACACCCTAAAATGTGGCATTAAAGAGCTCACTCCCTTTCCAATTTTTACGTGTGTTGTATTTTCAAACAGCCGAATCTTTGCACTTGCATTTTCATAGATGTTATTAATAATATTAATGTATGCATCTTCAATACCGCAGGTTTTCAGAGCCATTGAAACTGCTGATGGTATCACCGAATCAAAGGCTTTTTCATAATCGATAAAACCCATGCACAATGGAAGTTCATATTCCCTCGCTCTTTCAATTAGTTCTCTCAGTACGTGGATATGATCTATTGTGCTGTAGCCACTCCTGAATCCAGCTTGTTCTCTCGGTTGAGCCATGTCCAGTGTTACCTTCAAGCGGTGTGAAAGAACTTTAGTGAAGATTTTATAAACTACTGATAGGAGGCTGATAGGTCTGTAGTTTCCGAGATCCTCAATGTCACCTTTCTTATGTAGCAGGATCATTGTAGCGGTGCTCCAATCCTCAGGAATCTTTCCTTCATTAAGGCATCGAGTGAAAATTTGGGCGAGTACTGTTTCGATTTCTCCACTTGCTTCTTGTATGATGTCTACAGTAATTCCATCTTCTCCTGGAGCTTTTCCCCGCTTCATGTTCTTGATTGCATGTGCAACTTCTGCTGGAAGGACTGGAAGAACTCTGGTACTGGTATCTTTCATGATGTCTGGAGTGCATGTATCATCCCTTTCATATAATTTGGAGTAGAAATCTTTCACTCTTATCAAAATTTCGCCTCTATTTCTTGTTACAGAACCATCTTCTTTTCTCAGTGCCATAATCTGTTTTCTTCCCTTACTGAGATGTCCCTTTGCTATCTTTAGGCTTTGGTTGTTTTCAATTGCTTTCCTCACTAGTTCACAGTTGAATTTTCTTACGTCTTCAGTGATACTTTTTCTTACTGTCTTGCATAGCTCTATATATTCCACTTTGGAAGTCAAATCTTCTTTAGTTGTCCTCATCTCTCTTCTTTTTTTGCATCAACATTTTCGTTTTTCCTGATAATTTGTTTACATGCAACTTGTTCTTAGACCCAGCTAATTTTGTTGCTGTTTCCACAAGAGCTTTGGTTACTTTTCTGTTAACTTCAGAGATGTCCACTTCTTCCGATGTTAGGCCTTCTAAAGCAGAGAACCTGTTCTTCAGTTCCAACTTGAAGGTATTATGGTGTTTTTTAAGGTTGGTTATGTCAATAGATTTTGTTTGTCTTATGAGCTTGCCACGTTCAAGTTTAGTGTTGAGGTGCATCTTACATCTCACCAATCTATGGTCACTACCTGTGTTGAACTTGTTTAGCACACTGCAGTCTTCTATGACGAATTTTTTGTTACACATAATAAAATCAATTTCACTTGTCGTCCCATTTGGATGTCTCCATGTCCATTTCCTGTGTGGCTTTTTCTTGAAGAAGGAGTTCAAGATGAAAAACCCTTCTGCCTCTGCAAACTCAACGAGAGTATTTCCACGCTGGTTTCTGTTGCCGTGACCGAATTTACCTACTGATGTTTCATTCTGTTGCCGTTGCCCTATTTTTGCATTGAAATCTCCCATAATTATTTTCAAGTGCTGCTTACCTTTATTATTTACATGACAAATTTCCTCATAAAATTCTTCAATTTCTTCTTCAGGATGACTTGTGGTGGGTGCATAAGTTTGAATAATCTGAGCCTGGTATCTTTTCGAAAGTTGGATAACAAGTCGTGCAGCTCTGTCAGAGGAACTTTCAACTTCTACAACTTTACCCTTCAGTTATATATATATACACCATATCTCCGAAGCTCTTTAATGCCACATTGGAGGGTGTTTTTCAGTCACTGAGCTGGGAAAACAAGGGGATAAAGATTAATGGAGATTATCTAACCCACCTTCGTTTTGCTGATGACGTAGTCATTTTTGCAACTAGCCCATCAGAGCTGCAGAGCATGATCCAGGAACTTGCTGACAAGAGTAAAGAAGTGGGATTAAAAATGAACTTTCGGAAGACAAAGTGATGTTCAATGCTTTTACAAGAAATGAAGATTTATCGATTGATGGAGAAAAGCTGGAGATAACAGACACGTACGTTTATCTTGGACAGCAGATATCAAGTAAGGGTCACATTGATGAAGAAATTAATCGGCGTTTAAAACTTGCCTGGAGAGCTTTTGGAAGAAACAGCATAATTTTCAAGAGCAATATGCCATTATGTCATAAAAGAAAAGTGTTTGATCAATGCATCCTTCCAGTGCTTACGTATGGTGCAGAGACGTGGACCTTAACTAAAAGAGACATACAAAGGCTGCAGACAACTCAAAGAAGCATGGACAGGTGCATACTTGGTGTAACCAGGAGAGATAAGAAGAGGAACTTGTGGATCCGAAAAATGACAAGAGTGGAAGACATCATGATCAGAGTTAAATCCCTGAAATGGCAATGGGCTGGACATACTGCCAGAAGGACAGATCATCGATGGACAGCCGAAATTTTAGATTGGATTCTAAGGGACAGGAAAAGACCCAGAAGAAGACCACGTGGGAGATGGGTGGATGAAATTCGAAAGTATGCAGGGGTGACATGGAGGAGACTGGCACAAGACAGACCGTTGTGGAGGAAACTTAGGGAGACCTTCGTCCAGCAGTGGATTGATAATGGTTGACAATGATGATGATGATGATGATGATATACATATTTTTTTTATTTTGTTGGAGGTTTAACGACCACCGTGAGCAACTCAATGGGCTATAAGCAGTCGCCCATCCCTAATTTAGCGTCACTGGTTTCAGGGAAGGGAGAGAGCCAGTGCCGCAAGACAAACACAGCATCTATGCATCACCGGAATTAGAACCCGTACCTCTTTCGGACGAATGATCAGAGGCCACCGCTTAGACCACTGCGGCTCTGCTGATATCCCCCCATGCGATTTTTTTCTTTGGGGCTTTATTAGGTACATTGCGTACAAGAAAAAGGTTACATCTATCACTGAGCTCAAAGAAGGCATTACTGCAGCCTTCCTCCTTGTTACACCTAACATTCTGCAGCATTCGCGGGTGGAACTGGACTATAATTTAGACATCCTGAGAGAAACTAACGGAGCACACGTGGAGATCTAATGACATTTTTCAAATAAAAAAAAACTTCCCAAGTGTTTTGTCATTAAAAGTAAGTTGTTATTTATTGTAGATTTTTTTTTTCAATAGCATACTGAAGTTGTATACTTCTTTTATGGACACCCTGTATAATGGGGCACTGTACTTTCAATCTTTATGATTTTAACAAGTAAACGAATGACATGAAGAATAGCGCTGTAACTGGGAAATAGTGGTTTACGACGATCCTATTCGATGCGAGACACAAGTTCCAGAAGTAACAGTCCATTCATCAATCTCCAACCCCCTAAGCCTGGCTGGGGTTAACCACCGCCAGTAAGGAGTTCTTAAAATGGGTAGTTAAAGCTCGCCTGGCATCTGCAGTAGCAAGCAGACATCCCTTCAATGGCGAGTGATCAGAGAACAGAACGGCTGGCAATGTCGTGGGGCAGTAATTGCAACTACATCGGAAAGCAGCAGATATCTTGAAAGAGGAAAACGGTAATAGCCCAGGAAATTAGGAAGCGGGACAGTCATCGTTTCGATGGAGAGAATAATTGGCTCTTTTGTTTTTCTGTCTGCTTCGGTTTCAATTAATTCTGGGACCACGACGTCGCTGCTCAATCAACAAATGCCGAATTGTTGTGACTGGACCTCGACTACCCCCCCCCCCCCCACCTTCATCTAAACTCATGATACTCCCTCCTCCTTCAAAAGTCGGTGAGCCATTTACTTTCAGAAGGATCGGGAATGTGAGCGTGTGTGTGTGTATGTGTGCGCGCACGCGTGTATTAGACTAAGGGTTGTGGGCCTGAGCGTCGTTTGTCGCCTGTCAATTACCGGATCAAGATGCGGGGATTAGGAGCAGCAAGACGGATGGAGCCCGTCCGGACGTCGGGCGCTGTAAATATTTGTACTCCGCAGCCCAAGTAATGGCCCTGTCAGCCTGCTTCTCCTACTTCTCTTGCCACTTCCCCCGGAGTGTCAATCTTCTCCGTGCATGATCCCTTTTATCAGTCGATTTCCTTTTCTCTACATCTGTTTGATGGTGGCGAACAGTTAAAAGCACACGGCCACTCACCTTCTTCTGGGAAGTTACATCCTCTTGTAGAACAACTACCCGTTTCTTGTATTGCTTTCGCAGTTTAAAGTATCCCTGTAACAATGCATCTAAAAGAATGTTTTCCTCAACAATAGCGTGATTAGAAACAGGATTTCTTATTTCTATAAGTAGGAACTGTACACCAATCATACTCAAAATAGTATGACTATAGTAATAATCCGAAATTTCTTGGGGTAGAATAGAAATAAAAAAACATAAAAGAAAAGAGATACAAAAAGCATAAAAGAAACATAAAAGGGATACAAAAGACGGAAAAATAACCACTGCCCTATCAACAGAAGTCAAGTTCAAGTCCCCCGATCATATATAGAGTGATGTGAAGAAATTAGCTCATATTCCACACATATATCTACTGCCATTCGCGAAACCTTAGAAATCTTAACCATCTGCGAGGCTTGCAAAGATAGCGTCTCTCTGGAGTTGCCACATATTTGAAATCAATTCTTCAAATAATGCTGCGTTTTCTACCATGGTATCGCGTGCCCAACCAACGTGACCTCGTTTCTTCGAATTATCACGTTTGCGCCTATTCATTTATTGTATAGTCAAGTCACTGTGTTCAAATTGTTGAAACGTTCTACAGCGTGCGCCATACAAAAGAGGCCCGAGTATAATGAACGACAACAGTGGGCCGCGGGTGGCCTAGTGGGCAACGTTCGTGACTGCCACAGAAAGGACCTCAGGTTTGATCCCCTATATATCCGCCGTACGTCGGTTGGGCACGTTAAGTCGTCGGACCCTGGGTACTGGACCCCCGGTAATAAATAAGGGCGTCTTCCCCCCCCCTCCTTTCAACTTCGCTTCCGTGTCACTTTCCTATCGAGCATTCTCGCCCAAATCTCCTAGCTTCCTATTTCAAAGGGTTGTTTTAAGACCTGGGGTCAGACACTACCTTCCTAAAATCCTCTACATATGATCATTAATGAACATTTGAACGACAACAGTTAGGCAATGTTACTATACACGGTAAAGAATAGTTGAAATGACAGAAAACAGAAGTAGAACCTGCGTTTACAACAATTGCTGAAAGTTCTGTCCTCCGATATCAAGACACAGCTGCACACGACGGTGCATGTTGTTCGTAACGCGCCACAACTCATATGCAGTAATCTGGGCTATGGCATCCGTAATGTTCACTTTTAATTCATCAAGGGTGTGCGGACTAGTTGCGTACACTTTCCTATTCAATGCTTCCCACAGATAAAAGTCACAGGTGAAGGGATTGGGTGATCTGGGTGGCATAGTCTCTTCGACACAGTTCTGTCCTCCCCAAACCCTTCATGCACAGCACGTAGCCTATTCCGCGCAGTATGCGCCGTTGCAGCATCCTGCTGAAAGGAAGCATGTTCGATTTTCTTCTGTAAGTGCGGCAACAAGTGGGTACATAGGGTGCTGAACATAGCGCTCCGAGTTGATAGTGTCAGTGAAAAAGAATGGGCTGACTATCCTCTTCGCAGACACAGCACAACAAACGCCAATCTTTTGGTCGTACAGAGGAGTCTCTATTGTCCGTCTGGGATTATTGTATGTCTAAATCCTGATGTTTTGCGCATTGACATACCCGGACAGATGAAACTATGCTTCATCTGTCATGTAATAAAGCGTTGGGTCCATTTCACCGCTGACAATGGTCTCCTGAAACCACTTACAATATTGCATCCGTTTTGCATAATCAGGAGTTTTAAGTTCTTGGAGCGCCATAACTTTTTACGGCAGAAATTACAAATCCACCTTAAGTATGATTCGGCATGACGTAGCAGATATTCCCGTTGCAGACGATTATCGGCGAATCGACTTCCGAGGGCTTTGTAACATCATTGTGCACACACCCTTGTTATTGTTTTCAGTATGAATTGTCTTGGGTTTGATTCTTTTCCTGTTGCACACCGTGCCGGTTTCACGAAATTTCCACACTAAGTTCCGTACCACTGATTTCGACGGTGCTGCACAATGTGAAAAATTTTCTGTAAAGAACTCATTTAAAATCTTGTATGAGTTATTTCTGAAATACTGTTCCACAATAAAAATCCGCTGTTACGTGCTTAATACCATTTCCGTTGCCTTTGTTCTCTCTTCGCTTACAATATGACCGCGTACCTACACTGCTCTTGATGGTGTAAGTTAAAAACTAAGAAAAGATTTGCAACGGTAACTATGTTCATAATCGACAGACTCCTCATTTAAGTTTATCGTTATTTATTCTTGACTAAACACACAACTAAAACGCTAATGAAAGTTGACTGATAATACTAAACATAAAACGAATGAGTTATCAATCAACAACATTTAGTCTGTTTTAAACAGTCTTACCATAATTAATATTCCTTTGGCTTTTGACACAAAAACAGTTTATTCCAGCGATAGTCCTTTTATCATCACTCTTTTAGAGCACTTTTGTAAGAACAACGAATAACGTGTTCACACACATCGAAGCGACGCCATCATCTCTCTATTGTCCAGGGTTATGATCCCACAATTCTCTGCAATGAACCGCTGGCTGGCTACTCGGCATCAACGCAACTGAAACTCGCAAATGTAAACAAACTTGCAGCAGGTGTTCGATGAAAAATAAAAGAAACGAGCAAAGAACGCTAGCATCTAACAGTTCTGGCTGTGACCAACCACTCCGGAGAAATCCTTTGCAGCTGTACACGCAGAAACCGGTTAGAAGTAGAACAAAGCGGTTTTAACTGGAAACCCGCCAAACAACGTTAACCCGCCTAATAACGTCTGGCCAAGGGGCCTGTTTTACATGGCGCACCCGGGATTATCCAGTTTGCAGTTAGCTGTCTATCTTCCTTGAAAAAGCAGTCTGGTTGATGTGCGAAAGCTTGGAAAGTTTTATTTCTATTCTACGCCAAGGAATTTTAGATTATTAGTATAGTCATACTATTTTCTTATTTCTTTTACTGAAATCCGCCTTCTAGAAAACGACCACTTAGCATTGCTAGGTGAAACAGTGAGCAGTGGCGGATTGGGTCAACGAATCCAGGCCAGGAATTTTATTCTTGCGGTCCACAACAGAAACACACGTACCCATAAGTAAACACCTCCTAACTCAAAATAGTATAACTATATACTAAAAATCCGAAAATTTATTGGCGTAGAATAAATAATCAAAATTTCCAAGCTTTCGCACATCAACCAGATGGCTTTCTCAAGGAAGGTAGACAGCTAACTGCAAACAGGATGTTTGCAGTTAATCAACCAGATGGCTTTCTCAAGGAAGGTAGACAGCTAACTGCAAACATCCTGTTTGCAGTTAGCTGTCTACCTTCCTTGAGAAAGCCATCTGGTTGATGTGCGAAAGCTTGGAAATTTTGATAATTTATTCTACGCCAATAAATTTTCGGATTTTTAGTATATAGTTATACTATTTTGAGTTTAATTTGGTGTACAGTTCCTACTTTTTGAACACCTCCTAAATTCTCTCAACTCCTGAATTAAATTAGAACTATTGAAATATGCAATGTAAAACTAATTCAGACGTGAAAAAAAAAAGTTAGCAGCAATTTAAGAGCGAAAGGATTTTAAAAATCCCCTCTTGATTGAAAGTATCATTATAAAACTATGACCAAGCCGGGGTGTTGTAACCGATAATTATATTTATTTGGTCACTGATTGTATAGAATACAAAACTATTTGTACCACCTCCTTGAATAAACGCCTTTTTCTAAGTCAACCCATTATTTTGACTCATGAACTACCATTTTGATTTATGAACAAGTACCGTTAAACCATTGTTTCTTTTAAGATAAATTTGGGTGGGTCACGAATTTCGGAACATCTCTGCCGAAGAATCGTTTTGTGCTCTGTACGTAGATATAGGTGTTGAGATGATGGACCATCAAAAGCGTTGTTTGTACCTCTTTCAAGATTACAAAAGGGCAATAGGGCCTACATGTGTGACTTTTGCTCTAAGACCAAAGACCTACTTCTTAATCGTAGTTAACTTAAAATAGTATAACTATTTTAGTAATCGATATATCTCTATATATAAAAGTGAAAGTTTGTATGTTTGTTCCGCATACGTTCCTAAAAGGTTTGATGGATTTGCACCAAAATTGTCATACACACTCTTCATCACCCAGATTAAAATACAGGCGGAACGATTTTTAGAAATTCCATCCCTCAAGGGGTCAAATGTGTTCTTACGAGGCCCTCTATAGACTGGGTGCAAGTTGGCTGCTGCGGTATTTCTCCGCGTGTCAGAGCAACGGTCGTCAGGTGACGCCTCACTCCTCGCAAGCTTTCGCGGTTCAGCCATACGGGGAAGAGTCCGATTTTTAAAAACACAACGCACCGGCGGAACATATTGTCACAAGTATTTTTCTGTTTATGTTACCAAGGCATTTTCTTTGTAAAGATTAGGTTTCATTAGACTCCCAACAATTGGCGCAGGAATCTCAAATATGGGTGGAGCTACAGATTCCCACCAATAGGCGTGGTCCTCTCAAACAGCATCAAGGTTACGTTGAAGTTAAAACAGACGGTCTTCTTCATACATAAAATTTAAATACAAGATTAGTATTGGTATTAGTACAGATAAAAGAAATAACCTATGTCAACCGGAAAGAAGTAAGCTTCCCAACGGTGAAAGAATTATCCGAATGGGTTTAGTTTTCGAGATTAGTAAAAAAATGTCCGTATATTATCGTGAACTACTTTCTTTCACGTTGGGTGTGATCAGGTTGTATATCTACACTCTAGAAAGCTGAATGCGGAGTGCAGGAAGTGCATTATTGTGCGTGTTTGCTATTTCGAGTTTTTAAGGATCAGAACGGCCATTATAAATTTTGATTTTTATAATAAATTTTCATTAAGTGCGGTGCAATGCCTCCACGAAAACGCAAACCCATCGGACAAGTTCAGCCGAAAGCAAAGAAAGTAAAATTACTTCGAAAGAGTGAGACAACTGAACAACGTGATCGAAGACTTGTGGATCAGCGGGAAAGAGCCAGTGTATATATGGCGGCAGAGACCTTGGAACAGCGTGAGGCCCGACTTGAGCGTTGTTCATCATCGTAAGATTTTTTTATATATATATATAGTGCGATTTACATTGTTACTTGAAAACAAACTTTATGTTTATCCCGGGCAACACCGGGTATCTCCGCTAGTGATTTATCATATACACCAAGAATTCAAAATTACTATTTTAAGTGTAATTGGTGTACAGTTCCTTGTTATTACTACGTAGTTTGTTTATAATAGCCTTGGCCAGGTGGGAGATTTTTTCCCAAAGTAAAGAGAATTTTGCTTTGACATTTTAGAGCAAATACCCAAAATACAGATACAGATAGAAGGAAACGCCATTTTTTTTTCAAAGACAACAACGATTTAGACAGATAATATAAAGCTCAAATGAAGTTAACGATCATGATTCATAGGCATCAAAATAATTATTCGTTCTTTCAAACCAATCCATACAAAGAGAATACGAGAAATAGTGGGACATTTCTCGAGCGGTCCACCGGGAAATGTCCCGGTGTCCCAGTGGGCCAATCCGCCCCTGGCAGTGAGGTCGCTGAAACTAAATTTCACACAGGAATAATCGATGCAAAATCAACATTGAAACAATTAAATAAGATTCGGTTTAAAAGAGCAGACGCATTTTGATTGATTCCTAACACACATCAGAACAAGCATAAAGAAAAAAAGTTTTGCGAAAGATAACGCTCACTGAGCTGCCCCAGTGGCGGAGTGGTCTGAGGTCCGGACATCGGGTCTCTTGTCACAATTGGGCCCAGTTTGAGTTCCGGTGTAGGCGGCGTGTTTGTTCGCCCCTTCCATAGGTTACAACTTCCCAAACCAACTGCGTGCATCCCGAGTGAATAATGTCACGAAGAATTTTCACAGTGTTATATCCGTGGGAATTCACATGGCCTGGCACAGATAAAGAACAAAATAATTTACGATCTGTTACAGCTTCACGAAAATAATGTTTTACTCACATAAAGTCCGTTTTTTTGGTCTACGAGTTAATTAATAATATCTGACTGGTATTTATGCATTTATATAACACAAAATATCTTATACCGCTAAGATATTTTTTGTTTTATAAATCCATAAATACCAGTCAGATATTTAGGTAATAATACGTGAAATCAAAATTTTGATAGATATAAAAACGCCACCCATACATCGTTGAATAAGGTTCGATTTAACGAGTATGTGCATTTTAATTCAGTTCTAGTACGTTCATTTCAAAACAAACGTGTAAAATTTTTACGATAAATTACAGCCACTATAGCTTAATGAAAGCCATATTTCACTCGCATAACGTTATTTGTACATTCGTGCACAACTTATCTCCCCCAGCTAACTTACAAAAGCACCTCCAAGATACAATATCTGACCAAAAGTATCCAGACACTTGCCCATCCACAAAAAGTCCCTGTAACAGGAAAAGGAATGAATTAATAACGAATTAGTCTACCATTCGCCGCCATCACAGCCTGTCCACTGAATTTTAGTATGTTGCTGCAGGAATTGTCTTTTTTTACGACCACCGTGAGCAACTGGATGGGCCCTGATTTAGGGTCACTGGTTTCGGGAAAAAGAGAGCACCAGTGCCGTAAGACAAACACAATATCCATGCCACGCCGAGATTCAAACTCGGACCCATCTCGGAGGAACGGTCAGAAGCCAAAGCTTAGACCACTGCACCACAGGGAATTGCCCATTATTCTGCCACAAGAGCATTAAGTCAGTTCAGACACCAATGTCGGAGGGTTCTCTCTGGCTCTCAGTCAGCGTTCCAATTCATCCGAAAGGTTTTCCATGGGGTTGAGATCGGTACACTGCGTAGACAACTCAAGTTCTTCCACATCCATCTCATTAAAACATTTCTGTACGAACCTCGCTTTGTGTGCCAGAGTGCTGTGTTGTTGGTGAAGGAAAGGGCCTTCACCGAACTGTTGCCATAATGCTGGAATCAGAGCTAACGAAATCAGCATGTTTATGGCTGTTGCTGTCAGATACACGCGATTAGCCGCATTGCAATCTGCTTAATACATAAGTATTTGAAGTGTAACAAATATATATACGATCGATGAAGAAACGGGTTTCTGTACGCCCAATTAATGTGGAAGACAATAAAAATAAAAAGTGAACTCCGTTTATTAGGCGTAGAAAATAAGGGAATCAAAAGATGCTAGCTTTCACTACCTCCGGGTAGCTTCATCAGGCATTTTGGTTCTGCGATCTTTAACTACTAAATGCCTGACGAAGCTACCCGGAGGTAGTGAAAGCTAGCATCTTTTGATTCCCTTATTTTCTACGCCTAATAAACGGAGTTCACTTTTTATTTTTTTTATTTTTATTGTCTTCCACATTTGAAGTGTATTGTACCTGTCTTGTGTGGCAATGGAATTATCTCAAGGGCGCGTTCAGTAGCGAAAGACAAGTTTAAGTGTGTGGCGGGTAGCCCCACGTGGGGGATATTAACTCGGAAATCCGATAGCATGGCTTTTCTGAAGTTTAAAGAGAGAAAGAGCACTTTTTACTTTTGAAGTGGAAGAGAGAGAAACGGGACAGGAGTTTTGGAGGGATAGGTGTAGTCGGAAGTTTCGGCATTGGCGGTAGCAGCGACGTCGGAGTACTGAAAACACGAAGTTCGGGTCTAGTGTCGATAGCTCGGGCGGGAACGAAGTAAACTTCCATTAACCAACCCTAGAAAAGTCCCAAGCCACATCGTTTTAGCGGATTAAACTGTTCGTCTTTGTTAGTGTTAAAAAAGGACCTGAATTCTATTTTTCTTCAAGTGCGTGATTCTACTACGGACCGAACCAAAGGAAAAATATGTGACGGCTCTCGAGTCTCTGTTGAGAAAGAACTAAGAAAGGAGCAAGGGTCGTTACAGTGCCGGTGTTGCTTTCAGAAGCATTTTGTAACTCTGTGGTGAGCGTCGCAACCAAGGACAGGTGATTTTGTCCTACTACCTGCTTTACCATACAGTGGTCCATCTCTGTCAATTTACGTAGCCTACTAGGTCGCGATTGCACGATGATTACTCCTCTGCGTTTTCACTTTACAATATGATCACTTACAGTTAATCGTGGCAGCAGGGGAGAAATTTCCGAACTGATTCATTGATAAGATGGATGGCATCCCATGACCATGCCTCGCTGAAAATCACTGAACTCTGCCGTACTGCCCATTCTACTGTTCATGCCTGTCTATGATGTTTACTAGGCCAATTGCGTTTTTTTATAACTGTATGGGCTAGGGCTGTGACGTAAATGAGCAAATCCACTACTCGAAAGAGGTGTGTCTGGATACTTTTGATATGCAGTGTATTTTTCGCTGCTTAATTCGCTAAATACTAGTAAGACACATGCGTGTGAACGCTCTGCGTCATACTGTATCAATTACGTTTATGTTACACTACTGGTTTGTTATCGGGGGATAACTTTTCCGCATTGTGATCGATTAGTATTTCAACTTTTACCTAGAAAAATATATCATGAAGAAGTCAAATGAGAATAATTGTATTCTTTAACTAATTTATTATCACCAACAGCTTTTTGTTATATTGAAACCCCTTTGCCCTGGAATTCATTTAGCTATTTATTTACACTCTCATTTTTATCACTACTCTTCTTGTCCGCTCATCATCGCCTTTTTCGTATTTCCCTACTGAGTCCCGAGTCTTCGAGCCACGAAAACCTCGCGTCCGCCCCTTACTACTTCTCGTAACCTTATTCCTCCGATACCTGTTTTTGGACCCTCTGGTAACCCCCTGAAAGAAACATACAGTAACGGCAATTAAGGTGTAACCTAATTACGTAGTCTGGAATCGCTTTCGCTCACCGTGATAATATTTGCTGAGGGCGTAGTGCAAACGACTGCAATAAAACTCTGAACATACAAATACTCGATTGTTCTGGGAAACGCTTTAGAACTGTCATGAATGATTATTACCATTGGTGATGAGCCTTTGAAGGCCCTGTAAACTTACCTTTCTTGATATCTGTAAGATGGTGACAAAGAGACCTATGTTTGAATATTATATTCTCGGTAACGAATAATTTCCAGTAGCAACGTAACAGCTGTCCTTACCAAACATTTTATCGTAATTTCTGTTGAACAGAATTTGACTAGTATCAGAATAATAGGACCACCTACCTAATAATGGGAATAACTATTCTTGGCCCGGATGACAGCGGTGAGACGGCGTGGCATGAACGCAATGAGACCCTGGAGGGTTGATCAAGGCACACGTGGCCATTAGGACTGCAGCAGAGCAGTGAGGTCCCGGAGATGACGTGATTGTGGGTCGGCACGTCGGACCTGTCGATCTAAATAATCCAACAAGTGCCCTACGGGACAGAGGTCGGGCGATTTCGCCGGCCTTGGGAGAACTAAGACATCGCTGTCGTGTTCCTGGAACCAGTCAGGCACCCCCTTAATGAAGCGGCACGGAGCATTGTTCTGTTGGTAGACACCATCACTACCAGGGTAAACGTCCAACATGAAGGGATGCATGTGGTCAGCGAGGATGGACAGGTAGCCATTTGCGTTCAGGGACCCACCCAGTGGTACCAGCGGTCCCAGGCCATACCAAGAAAACATCAACCAGACATGCGCACTGCCACCGCCGGCTTATGTTTGACCGACAAGTGTGTCCGGGTGTTGGTTCTCGTGTGTCTGACGTCATATCCGCCACCACCCGTCACTTCTGTGGAGTAGAAACCTCGATTCGTCGGAGAAGGAAACCTTTTCCCACTCTTGCATTGTCCAATGACGGTAGTCCCATGCGAACTACAGGCGTCGTTGCTGATGGACCTGGGTTAACATAGGCACCTTGGTACAGCGTCGACTCCGGAGATCCATGCGTAACAGGGTTCGCTCTACTGTTATCGGGGATACGTACCTGGGTGCCCCAGAGTGAGTTCATTTGCGTGGTCAATTGCTGCGCTGTTGCGTGCCTGGTGTCAATGGCCTTTGGGGCTCCACAGTTATGACGTCGGGAGGTACTCGGTGTGCCAGCGGTCCATTCTTGGAACACCCTTACTATAGCACCTCGCGAACAGCCCACGAAGTCTGCTGTTTCTGAGATGTTTCCACCCTTGGCGCGGTAGACGATGATCATTCCTTTTTTGAGCGTCCGTCAAATCACTACCATTGTGCTCACGTTAATCGCTAGGGCTCATCTGTCCTGGCCGGCTGCTTATATCCCCGTGTGGCGGACATTGTCACGTGCACTCTGTGACGCACCTGGGCGGGTACAATGTGATTCCGGGGGAGGTCATATCATTCTGATACGACTGTGAACATTGTGACGTACTTTAGAGCTCAAGCACGTGTCAAGACGACAAATCTGCAGCGATACATTCCGTCGGTGTAGCTTAGTCCGTTAGAGAAACTCACGCCGGAGCAAAGAGTTGTGACGTACTACAGAGGTGAAGCACGTGTCAAGACGACAAATCTGCAACAATACATTCCGTCGGTGTAGCTTAGTCCGTTAGAGAAACTCACTCCGGAGCAAAGAGTTGTGACGTACTACAGAGGTGAAGCACGTGTCAAGACGACAAATCTGCAGCAATACTTTCCGTCGGTGTAGCTTAGTCGGTTAGAGAAACTCACTCCGGAGCAAAGAGTTGTGACGTACTACAGAGGTGAAGCACGTGTCAAGACGACAAATATGCAGCGATACATTCCGTCGTTGTAGCTTAGTCGGTTAGAGCAACTCACTCCGGAGCAAAGAGTTGTGACGTACTACGGAGGTGAAGCACGTGTCAAGACGACAAATCTGCAGCGATACATTCCGTCGGTGTAGCTTAGTCGGTTAGAGCAACTCACTCCAGAGAAAAGAGTTGTGACGTACTACAGAGGTGAAGCACGTCTCAAGACGACAAATATGCAGCGATACATTCCGTTGGTGTAGCTTAGTCGGTAAGAGCAACTCACTCCGGAGCAAAGAGTTGTGACGTACTACGGAGGTGAAGCACGTGTCAAGACGACAAATCTGCAGCGATACATTCCGTCGGTGTAGCTTAGTCGGTTACAGCAACTCACTCCAGAGCAAAGAGTTGTGACGTACTACGGAGGTAAAGCACGTGTCAAGACGACAAATCTGCAGCGATACATTCCGTCGGTGTAGCTTAGTCGGTTAGAGAAACTTACTCCGGAGCAAAGAGTTGTGACGTACTACAGAGGTGAAGCACGTGTCAAGACGACAAATCTGCAGCAATACATTCCGTCGGTGTAGCTTAGTCGGTTAGAGAAACTCACTCCGGAGCAAAGAGTTGTGACGTACTACAGAGGTGAAGCACGTGTCAAGACGACAAATCTGCAGCAATACATTTCGTCGGTGTAGCTTAGTCGGTTAGAGAAACTCACTCCGGAGCAAAGAGTTGTGACGTACTACAGAGGTGAAGCAGGTGTCAAGACGACAAATATGCAGCGATACATTCCGTTGGTGTAGCTTAGTCGGTAAGAGCAACTCACTCCGGAGCAAAGAGTTGTGACGTACTACGGAGGTGAAGCACGTCTCAAGACGACAAATCTGCAGCGATACATTCCGTCGGTGTAGCTTAGTCGGTTAGAGAAACTCACTCCGGAGCAAAGAGTTGTGACGTACTACAGAGGTGAAGCACGTGTCAAGACGACAAATCTGCAGCGATACATTCCGTCGGTGTAGCTTAGTCGGTTAGAGCAATTCACTCCGGAGCAAAGAGTTGTGACGTACTACAGAGGTGAAGCACGTGTCAAGACGACAAATCTGCAGCGATACATTCCGTCGGTGTAGCTTAGTCGGTTAGAGCAACTCACTCCGGAGCAAAGAGTTGTGACGTACTACAGAGGTGAAGCACGTCTCAAGACGACAAATATGCAGCGATACATTCCGTTGGTGTAGCTTAGTCGGTAAGAGCAACTCACTCCGGAGCAAAGAGTTGTGACGTACTACAGAGGTGAAGCACGTGTCAAGACGACAAATCTGCAGCGATACATTCCGTCGGTGTAGCTTAGTCGGTTAGAGAAACTCACTCCGGAGCAAAGAGTTGTGACGTACTGCGGAGGTAAAGCAAGTGTCAAGACGACAAATCTGCAGCGATACATTCCGTCGGTGTAGCTTAGTCGGTTACAGCAACTCACTCCAGAGCAAAGAGTTGTGACGTACTACGGAGGTGAAGCACGTGTCAAGACGACAAATCTGCAGCGATACATTCCGTTGGTGTAGCGTAGTCGGTAAGAGCAACTCACTCCGGAGCAAAGAGTTGTGACGTACTACGGAGGTGAAGCACGTGTCAAGACGACAAATCTGCAGCGATACATTCCGTCGGTGTAGCTTAGTCGGTTAGAGAAACTCACTCCGGAGCAAAGAGTTGTGACGTACTACAGAGGTGAAGCACGTGTCAAGACGAGAAATCTGCAGCGATACATTCAGTCGGTGTAGCTCAGTGGTTAGAACAACTGGCTCCGGAGCGAATCGATCCTTGTGACCAACAAATTTGTGTTTTCACAACATCAAATCCCCTCTCCCATTACATTAACACTGAATCGTACAGCTCTGCTTTTATCTTACATTATTCATTTATCGGTTCATTCGATTATTCACTCAGTGACACTGACTACACTGTTGAAAAAGTTTGGCGTTGCAACAAAAAATGGCGCTACAACGGCTGCATCTCCTTTCGGGAAAAAGGTAAACCACTGTGTGGAGAATAAAACACGAGCAATGGGTGACTTCACAACAGTCAGGGCGAATACCATAACACGTTGCATACTTCGAACATGCTTTTATCTGTTTCATGCGCTACGTAATAGGTTTCTGTCTTTACCTCAAAAGGTATTGCAGCTGGTGTAGCACTACTTTTTAGTGCACCATTTTTAACAGTATATTGCTATTTACTAGAGATATTTTTTCCTTAGTCTCGTAGCTTTCCCAAATTACTTGATACCCAAATTACTAGTTTTCCCAAATTACTTGATTTTTATCCATAATTACCGCACAATACTTTTGACATGCCTAATCACGGCGCGTGGTAGCGAAATTTGAATCTCAACCTGCTACTGACGAGAGCTTTAAGGTGATTCCACCTAAAATCTCTGTCTTATGTTTGCAACGGTAAAACTTCTTTACATATTTTCTTCCCAATTAATCTATTCCCAAGGATGAAAATTTGCACATCGATAAAACTAACTTTAAGTTATAGCATGGGATACTTAACACTTGCAAAAACATAACCATAACTAAGCAATCCAACATATGCTTGTCCACTGACATCATCAATGTACAGGTCACGCCATCTATTAACAGGTCTGAACATTACTCAAAGAAAAAGATTGAGTTTTAATATAATTATGGTTATATTTTAGCAAGTATTAGGTATACTATGCTATAACTTAAAGTTAGTTCTATCGATGTGCTAATTTTCATCCTTGGGAATACATTAATTGCAAAGAAAATATGTAAAGAAATTTCACCATTGGAGACATCTTAGGGTGAATCGAAGTTAAGTACCACTCAGTTTCAGGAATTAGTAAATTTTATTTGTTATGAATAATTCTACTTATCATGTACCGGACTGTGGCTCGGTGTGATCCTGAGTGAGGCGAATAAATGCAATGTGTTGTACATATATAAACGCATACTCTCGAATCACTCGTTTTATTTTACACCCACAAAGATCTTGGCAAGCGAAAGGTGCATAACATAAATTATTATATGCAAAGAGTAAGTACCAATATACTCTCTGGATTTTTCCTTTTTTTAAATAAATTTTTTAGTCAGGAATAAAGCTCAAATCAATTAACGATTTTTTATCCATAATTACCGAAATAATAATTTCTTTCATTCCTAAAAAATATCCAAACAAAATGAATATAAAAAAGTGGGCCATTTCTCAACTGATTCAGCATTTCTCAACTGCCCCTGCTCATAGCATTTCGGAGCACAAGGAAACAAATACTGCTGCTCACAAGTACTCGTCTTCCCTTTCTTTTCACATTTTTGGAATGAAGATTATTTCTAGAAACCAAAATATTGTGTTGATGCATAAGTTCATGCCGTTTTATTTCAGGAGTGCTTCCCAGGTCAGTAGTGACGGTGCAGATGGCCAGTTGTATATCAAAATGTAGCCAGTAATGTCGTGCATCTAAACCACATTGCGTTGTGTGATTGTGTCTAATGGTTTTATGGTTTTCAGGTCCGAAAGTATGGAGTGTCAAGTAGAGAGGAATGAACATTTCCGACATCTGCTCCTCTACGAGTTTAACAAGGGATCCACAGCTGCTTAGGCTACTCGACAAATTTGTGCTGTGAATGGGGAGGATGCTATTGCTCCGAGGACAGCCCGCAAATGGTTCGAGCGGTTCCGAAGTGGCAATTTTGACCTCAACGACTCTCCACACTCAGGTCGTCCATCTCACTCTGATGAGGATCGTTTGAAGCATCTCATCCACTTGGATCTGCGTCAAATCACACGTGAATTGGCCACTGAGATTGACTGTGATCAGGCCACCGTGGTGCGACACCTGGAACGTATGGGAAAAGTCCAGAAATCGGGGTCTTGGGTGCCTCACACTCTTACCGAGGACAAGAATCACCGTGTTGCCATATGTGGTTCCTTGCTCGCCCGCTATCGCGAATGTTCTCAGCAACACAAACCGTTTCTGTCACGTATTGTGACTGGAGATGAGAAGTGGTGCCTGTAGGTGAATTTCAGGCATCGGAGGGAATGGTTAAGCCCAAACAAGACGCCCACACCACGTCCAAAACGTGACATTCATCCTGCGAAGATCGTGTGTATCTGGTGGGACATCGAAGGCATTATTCACGGGGAAATGCTGCCAAGGAATAGTACCATCAACGCTGCACTCTATTTCGAGCAACTCCGCAGAAACCGCCACATCGTCACCATGGTGTTCTTCTCCAACGTGACGCACGCCCTCACCGTGCAAACATGACCAAAATGGCCGAAATGGGAGAACCTTCCACATCCGGCCTATTTCCCAGATGTCGCCCTTTCAGAGTATCACCTGTTCCGATCTCTGTCGAATGCATTCCGCGGCAGAACGTTCAACAATGATGTTGATCTCCAGAATTTCCTTGATGATTTCTTCGCAGCAAAACCTGTACGGTTTTTTTTTTTTTTTTTTTCAAGAATGGCATTGCAGACCTATCCAGATACCATCGTAAGCAATGGGGAGGGAATACATAGTTGATTGATTCCGTTTTCCCTTCTGATGTAATACATTCCTGTAGTGCGGTGAACAAGCCGGCATGAACTTATGCATCAACCCAATAATACAAATACAGGTTTGATACTTATTTTCCTTGAACCCCCACTCAAAAATAGACACCATTTCCGAAAACCGTAAATCCCACAAACACTAGCACACTTTTCACAACACTGACTAAACACACTGCCAACTACATCGAACGAAAACTAAAAAAACAAAAAAAACTAAAGAGCATTTGGAAACTTAGAACCACTTTTCTTTTGGATTATCAGATTTCACTCTAATAACGTCACGACCTCAAACCCAGCCAGCTCTCTCTATCTCTCACTCAGTTCCAAAGAAAAATACCCGGCCTCCCATAGAAAAATAAATAAAAATAAACGTCGTGGGGATGGGGGAATGAAACAACTTCTTCGGAGATAAGGTGTGAGGAAACAAGAGGAGTACCTGAGAAAAATGATAATGAAAAAACGGAACGAAAGAGCGCACGCAACTCGACTGGGTATCCGCAGGTAGCATCCCATCGCCGGAGGGAAAATACGTGAGCCACCATAAGACACACAGCTCAACAGCGGCCTTTGCTCCCATTAAAAAATCCCCTGTTCTAGAAAGAAACACGGACCGTTAATACCGCCCACAATCCCTAGCAAAGGCAGCGTTAGCAAGGACTCCATTAAGGACTAAAAAAAAAAAAAAAAACGTCCTAGATCTTAGAACTTTTTTTTTTTTTTTTTGGATATTTCCTAAAGGGAAAAGGAATAAAGCGGCGGACTTCTAATCCCATTACACTGATGCTTTAAATTGGAACATGAAGTGGAAGGTATAAAACTAAGCTACGGACAAAGAACTGCAATAAAAAAGAAAGAAAAAAGTGATCTGACACCACCTTTCGCTCTCACTAATCCGACGATTGTTAAAAGAACTTAGCATTTTCCCGAACACTTTTTTTACTTTTTTTTATCTTTTTTTTTTTTTCATTAAAACAGCACACGACGTTCCACGTGGTTCATTACCAATGCAGGAGACGAATCCAAGCGCATCGTGCAGATCGCATTTGCATGTCGATTCATTTAAAAGTAATGGCTCCGATATCCAGGCAATAAGTACGGTAAAAAGCAGCGGGAAACAAATCACAAATTCAAAATGGTTTTTCGCGAGAAATCGCGCTCTAGTTTATGCAGTGGTTGGTGGCGAAGGAAGCGAGACAGTGAAGTAGCATTCACAAGCACAAAGGCAATTGTTCGTTGAAGAACTGACGGTCGTACGAGCTCCGATTGCTAAGTCCTTTTCAACTACTTTCCGTTTGAATAAATCCCTCAAGTCGACGGAAAAATAGACATTTATTCAAGCAGGTGGCTTGGAAATGGAATTGAATGCAAAACACACACACACACACACACACACACTGGCATTCAGAAAATTATCAAGAGGTGCGGGATCCCAATTCACTCGCCCGCGCTAAAAGAAACATAATACTGACACTTCACAAAGAAGCATTACATAGATGAAAAAGCAAACGTTCCACTGTAAATGCTCCCTGCAAAAACAAGACGGATATGGAAAGAAAAGAAAATTAGCACAACAATGTAACTCTTGGAAGAGTTTTTTATCCTAAATGCATTGCTCGAGAAAAAACACTGGAATACTCAACATCAAAATGTGTTTTGCGTAAAACTTACACCGTTATTGAAGAAGTAACACATTCAAAGCCTCTGACACATTCAAATGAACTTCAACCTAATTATAAATTCCGTACATCATTTATAGTTTACCCATAACCAAGAATTAACTTGAAAAGTCTGCTATATGACAACAAAGAACCAACGGTCGTTCCGAAAAAATCCTATTTTGAAACGTCAAATAAAGGAATCGGAACTGAACCTCACAGAGTAAAGGACAGTACTAGTGACGCCAGTAGTTCAGAACCGGGGTACTATTAGGAGGGTCGAGTATCATACGGATAATCACAAATTTGAAGTATTTGGTGGAAATTATGCCAAAAAATTCCGTTCATGTAGATTTTATTCGACGCTCATGTCATCCTCAAGTAAAAAAAAAAAAAAAAAAAAAAAAAAACGTTTAAAGGTTTCATACTGTATGTAGTACTTATTCAATGTAGTAACACTGTGAAATATAAACGGTGACGTATATTTTAATTTAACTTTCATTTTTAGTTCCTTTTCTATGTAAATTTGTAAAATGTAAATTCTCTTTTACACTTTCCAAACTTAACGTGATATCTTCTCTCTCACATGAATGAGGTTGGCAAGACTTTCAAGGTTAGAGAGAGTGACGTATGAATGTGATAAGAACGATACATAAAAAAGGACGATACAGCAGTTGTTTAGTCGCGCGCGCCCGCGCGCGTGTGTGTGTGTGTGTGTGTGTGTGTCGAGATGTTCGATCACTGTTAAGATAAATTGTACCACAAATAATTAAGGTATTGTATGTGGCTATAGAATGGTAAGATGTAAGACGCACCTTAATGCTAAACTCGAGCGTGGCCAGCTCATAAAACAAACAAAGTGTATTGACGTGACCAACCTTAAAAAGCATCATAATACCTTCAAATTAGAACTGAGGAACATATTTTCTATTCTAGAAGGTCTAACATCAGAAGAAGTGGACATCTCTGAATTTAACAGAAAGGTAACCAAAGCTCTTATGGAAACAGCAACACAATTAGCAGGGTCTAAGAACAAGTTGCATGTGAACAAATTATCAGGAAAAACCAAAATGTTGATGCAAAAAAGAAGAGAGATGAGGACAACTAAAGAAGATGCGACTTCCAAAGTGCAATATATAGAGCTGTGCAAGACAGTACGAAAAAGTAGCCCTGAAGACGTAAGAAATTTCAACAGTGAACTAGTGAGGAAAGCAATTGAAAATAACCAAAGCCTAAAAATAGCAAAGGGACATCTCAGTAAGGGAAAAAAAAACAGATTATGGCAATGAGAAAAGAAGATGGTTCTGTAACAAGAAATAGAGGTGAAATTTTGACAAGAGTGAAAGATTTCTACTGCAAATTATATGAAAGGGAAGATACATGTACTCTAGACATCATGAAAGATACCAGTACCAGAGTTCTTCCAGTCCTCCCAGCAGAAGTTGCGCATGCAATCAAGAACATGAAGCGGAGAAAAGCTCCAGGAGAAGATGGAATTACTGTAGACATCATACAAGAAGCAAGTGGAGAAATCGAAACAGTACTCGCCCAAGTTTTCACTCGATGCCTTAATGAAGGGAAGATTCCTGAGGATTGGAACAATGCTACAATGATCCTGCTACATAAAAAAGGTGACATTGAGGATCTCAGGAACTACAGACCTATCAGCCTCCTATCAGTGGTTTATAAAATCTTCACTAAAGTTCTTTCACACAGCTTGAAGGTAACACTGGATATGGCTCAACCGAGAGAACAAGCTGGATTCAGGAGTGGCTACAGCACTATAGATCATATCCACGTACTGAGAGAACTAATTGAAAGAGCGAGGGAATATGAACTTCCATTGGGCATGGCTTTTATCGATTATGAAAAGGCCTTTGATTCAGTGAAACCATCGGCAGTTACAATGGCTTTGAAACCCTGCGGTATTGAAGATGCATACATTAAAATTATTAATAACATCTATGAACCTGCAAGTGCAAAGATTCGGCTGTTTAGGAATACAGCACACATAAAAATTGGAAAGGGAGTGAGACAAGGTGACACCATATCTCCCAAGCTCTTTAATGCCACATTGGAAAATGTCTTTCAATCACTGAACTGGGAAAACAAAGGGATAAAGATTAATGGAGATTATCTAACGCACCTTCGTTTTGCTGCTGACGTAGTCATCTTTGCAACTACCCCATCAGAGCTGCAGAGTATAATCCAGGAACTTGCTGACAAAAGTAAAGAAATGGGATTAAAAATGAACTTTCAGAAGACAAAAGTGATGTTCAATGCTTTTACAAGAAATGAAGATCTATCGATTGATGGAGAAAAGCTGGAGATAACAGACACGTACGTTTATCTTGGACAGCAGATATCAACTGAGGGTCACATTGATGAAGAAATTAATCGGCGTATAAAACTTGCCTGGAGAGCTTTTGGAAGAAACAGCATAATTTTCAAGAGCAATATGCCATTATGTCTTAAAAGAAAAGTGTTTGATCAATGCATCCTTCCAGTACTTACGTATGGTGCAAAGACGTGGACCTTAACTAAAAGAGACGTACAAAGGCTGCAGACAACTCAAAGAACCATGAACAGGTGCATGCTTGGTGTAACCAGGAGAGAAAAGAAGAGGAGCTCATGGATCCGAAAAAGGACAATAGTGGAAGACATCATGATCAGAGTAAAATCCCTGGACATAGAGCTGGACATACTACCAGAAGAACAGACCATCGATGGACAGCCGAAATTTTAGATTGGATTCCAAGGGACAGGGAAAGACCCAGAAGAAGACCACGCGGTAGACGGGTGGATGAAATTCCAAAGTATGCGGGAGTAACATGGAGGACACTGGCACAAGACAGACCGTTGTGAAAGAGGCTTGGAGAGACCTTCGTCCAGCAGTGGATCGATAATGGTTGATGATGATGATGATGTGGCTATAATGTGGATGTCATCATTCGTTGCTGGACCAATAAAAGGTTATCGCAAGTTTGGCTTCTGTATATGTTTCGTCTGGCAGTAAAATCTTAAATTAGAGCTATTTCGTGCATCTATTGCATCGTATTCTCATTTAGTTAAACATTTCCTTAGTCATGGTTTTAAACATAGCGTAACACCAATCTCGCACACGAAAAAGGGTTACGTTATAAAATACTATGTGCAAACCTCCATGGCAATTAACAAGTTATTTTTTCTCAATTTTAATTTACTTCATTTTTATTTTGTAATATTTGCTGTCATAAGGCTGTTTATGAATTATAGTTTGTAACCTGATAAGGAATCTCTCTCTCTCTCTCTCTCTCGTCTTTTTAAACTCTAATTACGAAAATGGTATCTTCATACTGCTCCGTGATTATTCACTCAGTGGACATCCCTCGTTTTACAGAATAGTTACATATTATATTTAACAGAAAATTCATTTTGTACAACAAAATCTTTGTAAATTCGAAAAATTCACAAAAGCTTATCCTAGAAAGGCAAACAAAGGGAGATGGAAAGTAAAAAACACTGAGAGGGATGGGAAACTTGTTTTTAATTTATTCTTTTGTTGTTATTGGAGGGTGGCAGTTAACGACCACCGTAAGCAACTCGATGAGCTATAAGCAGTAACCATTCCATAAATTTTGGACCACTGGTCCCAGGAAATGGCAAGAGAGCCAGTGCAGGAAGACAAATACATCTATGCCTCACTGAGATTCATGCTCGAACCCAACTCGGACGAATGGTCAGAAGCCAGTGCTTAAACCACTGTGCCACCAGGGCGGCAGAGGGAAGACTTTCACTGTTTATCTCAACAGCGTTGACATCAATAACAGGTGCGCTAGAACCGGCTGAATGACACCACTGCGTGTAACATACACAAAGTTGTTGCTAAAATTAGTGAAGCACTATAATTAAGTAACTGAGTAATTTTAAAACCTACTAGCAGTTTCCTGCGGCGCAACTTACCGTAACTCGACTTTCAGAGGATAAACACTGCTCCTCAGTAGGAAGCACAATACGAAAACAAAACAAACAACAAAAAAAACGGAAATGATTTTCATTCATAAGCTGCAACTCATGGATTCCCCATTCTAATCCCAACATAAAACTACGAACCATGGAAATAGCAACGAAATTACTGGAAAAATGGGAATAATCGAGAAGATGGAAATCACAGGGGAAACAGAAATCATTGGGAAAATGGAAGTTACACGAAAAATAAAAATGTATTGGGAAAACGGAAATAACTGAAAAATGGCAATCACTGGGGATATGGGAATTACGGAGGAAATGAAAATTGTGGGAATATGGAAATCACAAGAAAAATGGGAATAAGTGGAAAAGTCGAAATCCCTAGGAAAATGGAAATTACAGGGGACATGAAAGTCATCGGGAAAATGGAAAACATCGGAAAAACGGAAATCACTCGGAAAATGGAAATTACACGGAAACTGAAATTACTGGAAAAATCACTGGGAAATAGAAATTACTGGGGAAGTGGAAATTACTAAATCACAGGGAAAGTAGACATCACTGGGGAAAATGGAATTTACAGGGAAGTGGAAATGGAAATTACACGGAAAATTCATATTATAAAGAAAGACGGCAGAGCTAGGATGACCTCCCTCGTGCCGGAAAACCGATTTAGATCACGCATGGTGTTATGGTACTTACGGTACTGAAGTGCATATTCAAAGAACGACGGATACAAGAACAATAGAAATTATTGGGAAAATGGTAATCACTAGAGAAATGGTAATTACTGAGGAAATGGCAACGCGTTGGTCGTGACACTCACAGTGTTCTTCGAACTGATTTTTGGAATTCCATTTTAGGAGTTTTTCACAAGTCGACAACGATATCAGAACTATTTTTTTAAAGTTCAATTTTTCTAAAAATGCATGGTTTCCTATTTTTTAGTCACTTCTTGCTATATCAGCAGACAAAAAGAGCAAGTAGTATCACAGTATCGGCTACCGAAGGCATGCGCAAACGTTTTTCTTCCGCAATTACTAGAGACGCCACGCGGTAGGAAACCTTACTTATCAATCAACCCTCGTACAGGTATTATTTACCTTCTAGTAACTGATACACAGTTTATGGTTGTCTAGTTTTAACCGGACATAATGTAATATGCTTAGATTATAACGAAGTTCGCATATATCGAATGTTTTTAAGTCTCCCTTCAACTTCGTTATAAGCGGATTCGACTGTATCAAAAAACGGCATTGCATTGTTCTGCCTACCATAAAAACAATTCCGCAAAGTCACGGAGATGCCTCAAGTTCTATCATGGACATATTAAGTACCGAATTTGAAATTTAATTACGCTTTTAAAAGAGGAAGGGGTACAAACATGCTTGCTCCATTGATTAGTTTTGAAAAAGAGACTGTTAAACAGAGGAAAACATGTATTTCACTACAAACATATTCTCAAAGTCGCTCTTTTTTACTATCAGCAAAGATATTAAAAACGAGGATCATGATCAGAAAAATTGAAAAACTAAGAATGTAATCAGGAAGAGGAAACAAATTTAGTCAGAAAACTTCGAAATCCCGAAAATCACAGAAGATTCTCATCCCCGCTAGAACAATAATTTTCGGCGGATCCGAACAATTTCGGCCAGCTGATATCATGAAGACGCAAAAGAAATTTCGAAACAACATTGACGAAATGTCACGATACTAGAAATATCCAATAAATAATTCCAAATTTTGTAAATAAGTGTTAGAAACTTGCAAACATGAAAATAAACTTTACACAGATGTTCAATAACATTATTTCACCAAGATTTTCGTGGAATGTTCTCTTTCCTGTACTGCTTAGCGGACCAACAATTTTTGTAGTGATTTCGTAACATTTCGACTATCTGGGTCTTCTCCGAAGCAATACCGAGGCACGTGACGAAGGTCGTCCAATCACGCCTGCTCTTCTCACCCTCAGCAGGAGAGGACGAGGTGCCTGTCCGCTGGGAAAGATGAAATCAAAATGGCTTCCATCAGACTAAGGGAAAACGCGAATTTCGGGGGAGCGGGTCATCTCCCGCCTGCTGAATAGTAACGGAAGACATGAAAAAAGTCCGAAGTACAATAATATCCAGGAGTCACAATTTCTTTTCTAGAAGCCATAACTGAATTTAAGGACTTTTCCATGAGTCTGTGGGGAAACAAAATAAGGAAGAAAGGGTATATCAAATGACTTTTTAAACTCCAGGAGGTGTACGAACCCTGCACTCAAAGCAAAACGTTTACCACCAATAAATGCAGACTCACTTTATTCGATGGAGCACACAACCTTTGTGACGTGTCTGCCCCGCAGGAGGCACAAATAAAAGTAGATAGCAGCGAGAGCATACGTCCGCGTACCTCAGTTGGGAGAGCGACTTATTCCGGAATGAGGGGACCCGGGTTCGATGTCCGGCGTGGTCAAAGATGACGGAGAAATTTACTTTGTCATATAGGCGCCCGAACTTCCCGGATGACCCGGCTGTTAGAATTTTCGCAATGGTGTAATGTTCTTTCCACACCGCGAGATAGGAAAAATGAGAATCCCTTCTTCAGCGCTTCGAAAAATAAATGTGTGTGATGTTACGTTTCCCACACGAAATTGACTGGGATTTCTCAAATGCCCGTTTTTCGTGGGATGACTGCCTACAGCGACACATGGTCCCGGCTGACCCGTGGGACATGCCCCCGGCCATCTTGGGGGGGGGGGGGAGATGTGACGTGCCTGCACCGGAGGGCGCACATGAGATAAAGTCATATAGCAGCGAGAGCATACGTCCGCGTAGCTCAGTTGGGAGAGCGACTTCCTCGGGAGTGAGGGGACCCAGGTACGATGTCCGGCGTGGACAAAAATGACGGAGAAATTTACTTTCACAAATAAAAAAGAAAACAGATGAAAGAGAGGGTTAACGTAAGAAAAATAACATGCGTAAATAATAATGAATGAAATGATCCCCACATCAAGATGCAGTGCTTTTCGGTAATTTTTGTCGAGAAAAAATAAACAGTGAAGAAGAATATTTTGCAAGACCCTCCTTTTAATTTTTTTTATTACATTTTTGACTATTTCAGTAACTCCTATTTCTTAACCGGTGCTTCTATAACGGCCTTTATCTCGATCACTGTTTTGCTGCTGCTCACCCTAGATGCGTCACCATTATCAGACAAACTACGTCACATTTTATAGTCTTTGTTCGCAATCACCAAAAGTGCTGCTACTTACGTAATTTTGCCATTAGGCAGATTGATATTCGGTGAATGCGAAGTGAAGGCTCACATTTTCTATAACGTACACTCATGGCCACAAAAATGAAACCACCATGAAACACTCTAACGAAATGGTTTCAAGTTGAGACTTTAATGGAGTACGCTATAGAATATCCACGCTAATAACAATATTGTATAAAAAAAAATCTGTGGCATGTTACTGAAAAACAAAAGGGAGTCTATTGGCAGTTTGCTGTCTTCTACTTCCTGAAAAAACCATCTGTGGAAACAACTGCTTGGAAGCGAATTTTTTACATCAATAAATTGGGATAAATAATATAGTTTTCCTATTTTAATAAATAGAAAGCTTAGCTGCCTCAACACTTTTTACGCTTTTCCAACCGTAGTATTACCGCTCCCTGTCGGGTATCAGCGAACCATTACTACGTCTTATTCGCCGTAGTGGGTAAAAGTTAAAAAGGTCAAAATCCCATACTAATCAATTCACTTTCTAAATTTCGCCTAGTGGTGTCAACAATGAATTTGGATTCCCTAACTAAGGGTCTCTAAGCTCAGGGTCGACAAATGCATCGCGTTGTGTTTCATATGAATCAGCATGGGGTTTCCATGCTCATTCATATGCCGCAAAGAAGTTAAAATAAAAAGTCGCATGAATAAAAATAATGAAATCACAAATTTAACTCTAATGAGATTTGTAGAAATGATCTGAGTGACACGTGAATAAAAAATTTAACTGTTTATTTCTTTTTAAAATATGGTGTTAAAGCTAGGTACAATGTACCGGTGAGGTTGCTTGCTTTAGCTAAACAATTTAGTTTTAGTTTCGAACGGATATAATGCACTTAATATTACATAACTGACTTTAAATCCTAGTTACTGGTTTAAACTCGGCGCGGTACGCCAGAGGAAAAACATTGTTAATGCACTTTGTGAGAGACTTTTGGGTAACTGGTCCTGCATAGCACATGCAAAGCTATGAGGCATGAATCAGAAATGCGTAAGACAAATGTCATCATACCCTCTTTTCCTTGAGAAGCCCCGATCGCAAATCTGGGTTGCCGGCTGGTCGTAGAGTCCGTTCTCTTCTTAGTTGGCGGTGAACCAACGTCGACTATGCTCTAAAATATTTGCTACTTCATTTCTCTATCTTGGAAACATCTCTCCTCCGAAACCGCTGAGACCTCTCTTCAGCTCAGACTGCAATTCTCTAGTGTTCCCTCTGTTAAGTTATTTTTGAATCTCTCCGTAGTCGACTCTCCTCTCAGTCTTCATTCCCGATTTTAATTCTCTTTTTCCCGTGTCCGGTGTCCATCTTGGGGCGTGACGGCCCGGCCGTCCGAATCGCGTCGGGTTATGTCATTGGCCCTCACAGATAGCCCTGCTATGCGATTCGCTGGCTATCCGTTCAGTTCGGGTCACTTTCCCAAAAATTATGTCTTCTTTCAGCTGTCAACTTGTCTTCGCACCTTTTTGGTTAATTGACCTCGCCTAGCTACTTAGAAGCGAAGATTGTCACGTAGGTATTTCCGGCGACGTGACTTATCTCAAATTTTGTCGCTACTTTGGACAATGCAGAGACGCTTGCAATAGTAGCTGGAGAAAAGGGGTGACGCCCCCAAGAGGATTTATTGCGCTCCTGCTATTCTCTTCGTTTCTTTGAGTTTCGTGAGAAAAATAACTGTGAATTTCTTCCTTTCTCTTCCTTCCCATCTGGGATTTTCATCAGGTTTCCGTGAGGAAAAAAATATAATTTTCCCCTTTTCGTTTGGCTTGAGTGCAATTAGGACAGACCTAATTATCATCCTAAACTTTCGGGTAACCTGGCTCAGCTTCACCGGAAAGTAATTTTTATCATTGATATTCTATTTTGGCAATTTAAATATTTATTTCCTACCGCCTTAGAGTAAAAATGAAAAAAATACTAAATGATCAAAATTATACGGATGAAATTTAAATGTTACGGGGATATAGAAAATTCCGCGGTAACAGTAGGTTTAAGAAGCGTATATGCTCCAGCTTTGTCCGTCTGTCTGTAGGTCAGTCCGCACCATAACTCACGTAAAAGTGGTTCGATTTCGATGAAATTTTAGTATGTGGTAGGGGACCACCTGGAGACGAACCTTATTGAAAATGGGCGAAATGGATCCAAAGGTCAGGACATAGGAGCGAAATCCATCCCATTGCCCTCGTGTGTCATTACTTGCGTAAAAATGGTTCGACTTAGATGAAATTTTATTATGTGGTAAAGGACTACCTGGGTACGAACACTATTGAAAATGGGCGAAATGAGTCAGGACATAGGAGCGGGATCCATTTCATTGCCCTTATGCGTCATAACTTGCGTAAAAATGGTTCGATTTCGATGAAATTTTATTATGTGGTAAAGGACTACCTGGGTACACTATTGAAAATGGGCGAAATGAGATCAAAAGTCAGGACACAGGAGCTGGATCCATTCCATTGCCTATATGCGTCATAACTTGCGTAAAAATGGTTCACTTTCGATGAAATTTTAGTATGTTGTTCCGTAGGTATACTGAACCAATTTTGTTTAACATCGTCGAAATGGGGTCAAAGGTCAGCACAGGAGCGAGATTTATTCAACAGCCATTATCCTCATAACTTGAAGTAATGATTTCTGGTATGTTGGAAAGCGTATCATAATCAATAAATTGCATGATTTTACTATCTTGTTGAAAAAGTTATACATAGAAATCCCGACAAATGTTCCACACACATTTGAAAAAGTCTGAAATAATGTGACAGGCTGATTTTGTGGAACGCTCCCCAATAAACATGGGGAAATTTCGGAAAAGTGGTATGGTCAGGGGCACATGCAGCTCACATTAGAGATGGGTAGGAAATCACGTCATTGTTATTTTGACACCATTACTGAAAAATTACTCTCATTGTTACGACCAGTGACAAAAGCTAACAGTTCCAAATTCACTGATAAGAATGTCACCGTTAGCAGTGCGACTAGAAAGTTCAAGGCCATGACATTAGAGACATGGGTTCTTTCTGTTAATGACGTCACTCTCACGCTACAGAGAATGATACATCGGTGTCGTGTTTGACGTCATACACAACAGTGTTGGAAACCAGTCGAGAGCCTTGGCTTCCGTGTGACGTCACTAAAAGAGGAAACTCAGCTCTCTAATGTTATGGCCTTGTATTTCCTAAACCGCCTTGGACCGCAATGCTTGCGGTGCAATGTCACTGTTAAATCATAGTTACGAATACCAAATCTAAACAATTTGTCTCCTTTTCTGCTGAAACATCACAGAGGTCGCTAGTGATGTGAGCTTTCTTACAATCTCCATTTTTTCCCACGCTCTAGATAGTTTCTGTTTTGGCTTTCGTTCTGCGACTGTTCCCTCGTAAACAAAGAATTCAAGGCCAACGAACAGAGATTTTGTCAGTGTTAAACGGGAAAAGTTAACTTGCCGTTCCGTTACTGCTCTGTCACCCCTGCCGTAAACAGCGATTTTGTCATCGTTACAAGCAATGGGCAATGCGTGCCTAACCCAATGAGCTGGGTAGGTATCAAAACCACTTGGGCAAAAATTTTATTTTCTCAGCTTGAAGAATTTTATGAGGAAATTCGTCATCTAAATAATAAAGGTAAGCAGCATTTGAAGATAATTATGGGAGATTTCAATGCAAAAATAGGGCAACGGCAACAGAATGAAACTTCAGTAGGTAAATTCGGTCACGGCAACAGAAACCAGCGTGGAAATACTCTCATTGAGTTTGCAGAGGTAGAAGGGATTTTCATCCTGAACTCCTTCTTCAAGAAAAAGCCACACAGGAAATGGACATGGAGACATCCAAATGGAACGACAAGTGAAATTAATTTTATTATGTGTAACAAAAAATTCGTCATAGAAGACTGCAGTGTGCTAAACAAGTTCAACACAGGTAGTGACCATAGATTGGTGAGATGTAAGATGCATCTCAACACTAAACTTGAACGTGGCAAGCTCATAAGACAAACAAAATGTATTGACATAACCAACCTTAAAAAACACCATAATACCTTCAAGTTGGAACTGAAGAACAGATTCTCCGCTTTAGAAGGCCCAACATCGAAAGAAGTAGATATTTCTGAAGTTAACAGAAAAGTAACCAAAGCTCTTATGGAAACAGCAACAAAATTAGCTGGGTCTAAGAACAAGTTGCATGTGAACAAATTATCAGGAAAAACCAAAATGTTGATGCAAAAAAAAAAAAAAAGAGAGATGAGGACAACTAAAGAAGATGTGACTTCCAAAGTGGAATATATAGAGCTATGCAAGGCAGTACGAAAAAGTATCACTGAAGACGTAAGGAAATTCAACTGTGAACTAGTGAGGAAAGCAATTGAAAACAACCAAAGCCTAAAGATAGCAAAAGAGACATCTCAGTAAGGGAAGAAAACAGATTATGGCACTGACAAAAGAAGATGGTTCTGTAACAAGAAATAGAGGCGAAATTTTGACAAGAGTGAAAGATTTCTACTCCAAATTATATGAAAGGGATGATACATGTACTCCAGACATCATGAAAGATACCAGTACCAGAGTTCTTCCAGTCCTCCCAGCAGAAGTTGATCATGCAATCAAAAGCATGAAGCGGGGAAAAGCTCCTGGAAAACATGGAATTACTGCAGACATCATACAAGAAGGAAGTGGAGAAATCGAAACAGTACTCGCCCAAATTTTCACTCGATGCCTTAATGAAGGGAAGATTCCTGAGGATTGGAACAACGCTACAATGATCCTGCTACATAAAAAGGGTGACATTGAGGATCTCAGGGTCTACAGACCTGTCAGCCTCCTATCAGTGGTTTATAAAATCTTCACTAAAGTTCTTTCACACCGTTTGAATATAACACTGGACATGGCTCAACCGAGAGAACAAGCTGGATTCAGGAGTGGCTACAGCACTATAGATCATATCCACGTACTGAGAGAACTAATTGAAAGAGCGAGGGAATATGAACTTTCATTGTGCGTGGCTTTTATCGATTATGAAAAAGCCTTTGATTCGGTGAAACCATCAGCAGTTACAATGGCTCTGAAATCCTGTGGTATTGAAGATGCATACATTAATATTATTAATAACATCTATGAAAATGCAAGTGCAAAGATTCGGCTGTTTGAGAATACAGCACACATAAAAGTAGGAAAGGGAGTGAGACTAGGTGACACCATATCTCCCAAGCTCTTTAATGCTACATTGGAGGGTGTCTTTCAGTCGCTGAGCTGGGAAAACAAAGGGATAAAGATTAATGGAGATTATTTAACTCACCTTCGTTTTGCTGATGACATAGTAATTTTTGCAACTACCCCATCAGAGCTGCAGTGTATGATCCAGGAACTTGCTGACAAGAGTAAAGAAGTGGGATTAAAAATGAACTTTCGGAAGACAAAAGTGATGTTCAATGCTTTTACAAGAAATGAAGATCTATCGATTGATGGAGAAAAGCTGGAGATAACAGACACGTACGTTTATCTTGGACTGCAGATATCAACTGAGGGTCACATTGATGAAGAAATTAATTGGCGTACAAAACTTGCCTGGAGAGCTTTTGGAAGAAACAGCATAGTTTTCAAGAGCAATATGCCATTATGTCTTAAAAGAAAAGTGTTTGATCAATGCATCCTTCCAGTACTTACGTATGGTGCAAAGACGTGGACCTTAACTAAAAGAGACGTACAAAGGCTGCAGACAACTCAAAGAACCATGAACAGGTGCATGCTTGGTGTAACCAGGAGAGAAAAGAAGAGGAACTCGTGGATCCGAAAAATGACAAGAGTGGAAGACATCATGATCAGAGTTAAATCACTGAAATGGCAATGGGCTGTACATATTGCCAGAAGGACAGACCATCGATGGACAGCCGAAATTTTAGATTGGATTCCAAGGGACAGGAAAAGACCCAGAAGAAGACCACATGGGAGATGGATGGATGAAATTCGAAAGTATGCGGGAGTGACATGGAGGAGACTGGCACAAGACAGACCGTTGTGGAGGAAACTTGGGGAGACCTTCGTCCAGCAGTGGATTGATAATGGTTGACAAGGATGATGATGATATGACGTAATTACAAAATGCCACCTAGTGTGGGATAGCAACAAACTGACAAAACACACGATTAAAATACCGATTAATTATTAAACTGCATCAGGTTGACCTGTCGAATTATGAAAACAAGGATGTCCAAGGTCTCGGTACAACATGAGGAACATAGTCTTTGCAACATAAATGCCCCCTCCAAATAATGAATACACTTTCGGCAAACGTTAAATGCGACCTCCTACCTGGGGTAAGGAGGATTGCCGCTTCCTTTCCAAATGGGGAAGTGTGTTCCCGAGTGAACCAATCTAGCGAGTGCAGTTGTCATACCTCCAACATGAACACTGTACATATGTTCCTTGATTCGGGTGTTCAATCTGCGGGAGGTAGACCCTATGTATTCTTGATCCACATCTCCCGGGTTGGACGCTTTCAGTTGAATACGATAAATACCATGTCTGTTACCCATTTCCACCAGGTCTCAGTCTTTTTTAACCCTAGAAAGGATGTTTTGTGTTTCTACACCAAAACCAAGTCCACATGGTTTACACACATTGTTCAAAATGTTCACTATCCGTGGGACATATTCACCAGATCCATCATACCTGATTCGTGAAGATTCTTAACTCAAGGAGGTGTCACGCGCATTCCTAATCCTGCGGAAGACCCTGTGGACAAGTGAGTCACTGCGTCCATGAGATCTGGCTATATCACAAATTCGCTTGATTTCCAGCCTTCTAAGTTTATTATTTGAAGAATGACTAATCGCTCTGTTCACAGGGAATCGAATAGCAGCCAATTTGTGTCTCATCGGGTGGGAGGACTGGTGCTGGGATTATAACATTAGTAGCCGTGGGTTTTCGATAAACCGAATACTGCAAAGACTGTGTAAATGAAAGTCCAAGAAAGATAAACTGCCCTCTTTTTCGCACTCCAAAGTGAAGTTTATGGAGGTGACCTGCGATGACATGTAAGAAGTAAACGAATGCAGGTCTTCTATGCTATGAGTCCAAAATAACAAAATGCCATCGACATACCTCACGTAAAGGCTTGGAACCTTGGTGAGTTCTGACATCACTTTCTCCTCTAGAAATTGTAAAATCAGTTCTGCTAAAATTGGAGACAGTGGGGAACCCATAGGTGCCCCATTGCATTGTCGGTAAATTACACCATCAATCTTGAAGTAAGAGCGTTTTTAAGTAAGTTTCAAGGCCATCAAGGTATCCTGTATCTCCTCCGGTGAAAATTCATTTGCATAACTCAACTTGGACTCAATGATTTACTGAACAGAATCAACAGGTATACTGGGGAAGTTGTGACCCTATGGGGCCACCTGTTTCAAGTATCTTAGCAGAAGCGGTATTTGCCCGTTAGAAACAACAATTAATAATAATTCGATGAATAAACCCAAAATTTGACTCAAATGCCTTGGCCTTGTTTATGTTTAATTATGGAAGAGGAAATGCGTTCACATTTGCAACAGGAGTAGATAGTCAGCTCCAAACCTCCTCTGTGGGATAATTATTAAGGGAAATCCCAGTCTCTTTGTCTTGCATTCAATTTAGTACTCAGGTACTTCAGTTCAGTAGAGCAGCTTGTTTTTTCAGAGGAAGCCTTGCGTATTTTGTAACAAGTGGCGGAGAATGTGGGATGAAAGCCTAAAGCGGGACGGGACGGGCTTTCCGAATTAAGGCTCGTGCAGATCGCTATGCTGCTCTCTCTCTCTCTCTCTCTCTCTCTCTCTCTCTCTCTCTCTCTCTCTCTCTCTCTCTCCATTCCCCAGTGTTAGGTATGTTTCTCATTGTTGGCGATGCACACAGCAAGCAGTTTCTCAGCTTTCGCACATCAACCAGATGACTTTTTCATGGAAGGTCGACAACAAACTTCCTTAAAAAAGTTTGCTGTCTACCTTCCTTGAAAAAGCCATCTGGTTGATGTGCGAAAGCTTGGATACTTTGATTTCTACTCTACGCCAAGAAATTTCGGATCACTAGTACAGTTATACTATTTAAGTACAATTGGTGTATAGTTCCTTGTTATTTAATAAGCAGTTTCTCACTGTTTTCGATACACACAGCAAGCAGTAGTTGGCGGCACTATTTTTCAAATCGTGTCTTGCTGCACGTTCCACTATTTTTATTTGACATAGAAACACGGGGTGTACCAGGGCCATATTAAGGAGGGGAGGGGGTCTATAGCCTTGGGCCCCACCATTACCAAGGAGAGAGAGAGATAGATAGATAGATAGATAGAGAGAGAGAGAGAGATAGAGAGAGAGAGAGAGAGAGAGAGAGAGAGAGATAGATAGATAGATAGATAGATAGATAGATAGATAGATAGATAGATAGATAGATAGATAGATAGATAGATAGATAGATAGATAGATAGATAGATAGATAGATAGATAGATAGATAGATAGATAGATAGATAGATAGTGTTATAGGGTGCAGCCTAACTTGTGGAAAATTTTTATATTTCATTTAAGCGGTAAATGTGTGTTTCGATGTAACTGCAAGGCGACACTCATAGTTATAATTAATTACGGTAATTGATCCTCTAATTTGTTCATCACTGCCATTGTTAAAATTTGTTCAGTATTTGATAAGTGCATAATTCGTAGCCTTCTGGCAAACGAGAATTGTGAAAGGCCACATGGCAACAGACCATCTCTATTTCGGACTCATAGCAACAGTCGTGTGCATTTTCAACTAACGAAAGACAGCAAAACTCACCCCCAAAAGTCCCTCTGCAAGCCAAGAGACATTCGGTGGTTGCAGTTTTTCTCCGAACTGAACGGGATAAGCGAGAACCGACTATCACCCACAGTTGAAAAACAAGGTGATAAATCCCTTTTCAAGTGGCTAAGAGAAGCCCTGTGACAGGACAAAGAGGAGAGAAACGAGGAGAAGAGAAGCAAGCGGCGATTCATTCGGAGGGCGGATTCGAAAAGACACGCACGAGAAAAGCACCAGCGAGGGGCATGGAACCAAGGCCGGAGAGCTGACCGCTGGGAGAGCTCGGAAAAAGAAGCAGAGAGCAAGTAAGGATTGCTATGAATGATCCCCTCTTAAACGAGGACATCTCATTCCTTCGGACTTCTCGACCGATACTAGGTCGACATTAGTGCACTTTGCCTAGGCTGTCTATATACCAAAAAGGCAGGACATTTCTTGCCACTTCTCTGCGCTGAGGACCTCAGACAACGGTTGCCAAGGTATGTGGTCTTTACATGAACATTTGCTCACGACTTACAAGTGCCGTCGGACAGTGAACAGCATATAGAACTCTGTCCCCTGTGAAAATGAATACGCACGACAGCGGAGGCCTTCAACACATTTTATTCGTGATTTTTATTTGTGTTATGGCCATAAGTTTAAGAGCTCTTCCCTGCTAATTTGGCATCAAGCCTATGCAGGTATGTGTAATGGTATAAAGATATATATAGCTTATAATTAAACTGCGGCAGTCATGATAATTACGGTATCATTTTAATTGCTGGTACCCACGCTCGTACTCAATTATAGTTTTCTAAAGTGTGTATTTAAATGTTTTGGGTAATCTCTCACATATGTTTCCTTCGCTCTATTTGTTTATTGTGCATACTAGAATTTCATCAGTGAACAGTGTTTGAATAAGTGTTAATTGTTAAATCAGTGTTAGATAAATCAGTGGTATCGTTTAATCAGTGATAAAGTGTTTAAATCATTGTGCATAATTAAGCTGCCGATAGAGCAGCCCACCATACATTCATCTCAGCAGATTTTTGTGCCACTTCATGGATAAAGGTGGCAGTGTATATAATATAACGTTGGATATTAAATGTCAAGCGTACGTGAAATGAGCGTTGGGTATCTTTTCGAGTGTGTGTGTGCGTTGCTGTGATTTTCGGTAGATTGGGACGTGCTGGAGTTAAATCCAGGCATCCACGCCCAATCGCGGTACGGGTTTTGCGGGAAGTTAATAATTAATTTGTTATAATTAATTATGGGAGGTCATTATTAATTATTGGAATCAGATAATTAATTTGTTGTCGCAGAATTTTCGGTTGTCAACGCAAGTAGGAAAACTCCTTGCTAGCCCCTAGCAGCAGAGGAGGAGAGCAAAATTTTTGACAAAATTTTCTTTAGTTTTTTTATTTTTATTTAGATATTTATTTTTTTTCGGTGGAGATATCGGGTGCTTCACTGCAGGCGATACTTCACCTGGTGCCGCGGCCACATCAGCCTGAAAAGGTAAGATCCAACAATTGGTTCCGATGACCAGGATTCTTACTTGTTTGTACCTCCAAAGCAGAGCAACACACACAAACGTTTGGAATATTGCGAATTGACTGCCATATCAAATTTATTTCAGTACGAGCATAGTTTAGCATATCATAAGTATTGTAAGCCTTAAGCATTTTGTGTGTAAAAGACTGCCTTAGGTTAAGTGTATTTAAATATGGCAAATAAAGGAGAGAAGCCGAACACCAAACCTACTGACTCAGATGATTCTGATCATCATGATGGGGAGGAACATAGCATTCCCACAGGAGAATCAACTGATCTGGTAACTAGTAATTCAGTAACAAGTATCGCAGGAGTGTCAGAGACTAGAATGACAGCTCCAGGTATGTTAATGTACGGCGGTGAACAGATAGCAGGATGCATTAATATGCTCAGATATTATACAGGCACAGATCCTCTATATCGTGCCAAACATTTTTTTCAAGATGTAGAAAATGTAGCTACAGTAGGGAGATGGAGCGAACAAACAAAATTGGCAGTAGTAAAGTCGAAATTCAGGGAAAGGGCTGCAGAATTTTTGTCAGATAGTGATGAGCTGAGATTAGAAGGAAATTATGAAAATTTTAAACGTCTAGTGATCGATCGTTTCCAAGCGGAAGAACCTCTTATTACCCGTATGAAACAATTCATGAGTTGTGTTCAAATGCCGGGACAAGATGTAAGACAGTATGCAACGCGACTCAAAAGTGCAGCGGCAAAATATTTTGGTCATACAACTGATATGTCAGAAGACATCAGGCAGCATAGGGATCAGACAGTGATGTGTCAGTTTGTATCTGGTTTATCCGAATCTATCAGGCGCTGGGTTTTAACGAAGTGCCCAGAAACTCTAGACGCTGCTATTCTCACAGCAATTCAGGAAGAAGATAATTTGGCGCTCATGAGTAAGAAAGCATCAGTAAATGCAGTAGAGAGATCGGAAACAAACCCAGGATCTGATTTATTAGCGCGTACTCTGGAAGAGATGATGGCACGAATGGAAGCGACGGAAAGATCAGTGGGTCAGTTAGCCGTAAATTTTCAGGAAAGCGAAAATCGGAGACGAGAAAGAAACTCCAGAGAGGAAGAAAGTTTGCAGTTACCCAGGTTTCAGTCATCTGGACTCGAACTCGTTCGACAGTATGGGGCAAATAATAATGAACGCGGAGAATCGGGTACTCGAAATCACTCGCGCGCTGAGAACCAGCAAGCGCAGTACAGGAGTAACAGGATTATGTGCTACGGATGCAGACAGGAAGGTCATGTGATCAGGCTATGCCCGAATAACGGTCGAAATAGGGATAGGGCAGAAACAACACCGAAACAGAGGTTTAGGAATAACAACGACAGAGATACTCATTATCAATCAACAGGAAAGTTTAGTGCTCAAGGACTCGAGCGTAAGAACAAACAGTTAAACTGAATCGGAGTCGAACTGTGAGAGGTAGTGCGGCTCAGAAATATTTAAAACCCTCTAAAGTGCGGTACGTGTCTATGAAAAATGGGAATGATTTACCAATCATTAATGCGGATCTGGATGGGGATAAAATTAAAGTGCTAATTGACACAGGGTCATCAGTCACTTTATTAGCTAACGATGCTTATCGTAGATTAAAATTTCGCAGAAAGTTAAAATCTGTTGATTTAAATGTAAAAATCAAAAGCATCACAGGAGAAGTGATTCAAACGCTGGGTTGCTACGAGGTAAATCTGCGAATTAAGGGAAGAGACATATGGGTCAAGGCATTTGTGACAAAAAATCCCCTGAGTCAAAATTACTCAGCTTTGTTGGGAATAGATGCTTTACGAAACCACCGTCTTACGTTCGAAGCAGATACAAACCAGCTTCACTTCCCTGACAACCCATCTCAGCCACCCACCCCACAGGAGCGGAGAGGTAATGATGTTTCCAACAGACACCCCAGGATAGCAGCACTGACTCGTAAAACTTGCATTCCCCCCAACAGCGAAACTTTTCTCCAAGTGGCGCTTAGTAAACCCTCAGTGGGGAAAACAGAAGGAAGTATTATGTTCGAGCCATTACCGAGAGCACGCAGAAATAGGTTACTGTTAGCACGTTCAGTTAATAATGTTTCGGCAAGCGGACTGTATGATGTAAGAGCAGCTAACCACAGTGATTCACCAATTTGGCTAAATAAACATACGAAACTCTTTCAGGCAGAACCAGTGGAAATTAAGCGTTGTTCGCAAGGAACATCCCGAAAATCTCAACCAATCTCTGTGGAAGATTTTAAATTAGAACACCTGGAATTTAGCGAACGAGAGAAAATGCTAAATTTATTGCAGAAATATTCTGATGTTTTTGCACGGAATTCTTTAGACTTAGAAGGTACGGATCTTACAGAGCATGAAATTCATCTCACGGATGATAAACCTATTAAGTTGCGTCAGTATACTGTACCACATGCCCTAAGACCCGAAGTAAAAGCTCAGGTAAACGAATTACTTGACGCAGGAATCATATCAAAATCAGATAGTCCCTACAGCTTTCCTATTGTTCTCGTGAGACGCGGAAACTCTTATCGTTTCTGTATTGATTTTCGAAAATTAAATGAAATTACCCGAAAGGATAGCTACCCTGTTCCCCGAATCCAGCAAACTTTATCCTTACTACATGGATGCAAGTATTTTTCAAAAATTGACCTTTTGGCTGGTTATCACCAAATTAAAGTTAGAGAACAGGATAGGCATAAAACTGCTTTCTCATGCGAATTCGGACATTTCCAGTGGAATCGCTTGCCTTTTGGACTTTGCAACAGTCCGGCAACATTTGAAAGAGCACTTGATTCTCTATTTATGGACAAAAGAGATGATGGCATTTTGGTATATGTGGATGACATCTTGTGTGCCTCCAGGACATTATCTGAACACCTTGAGAAATTGGAATTAATTTTTCAGAGATTAAGGAAGCACCATCTAAAAATTAAGCCCAGTAAGTGTGAATTTTTGGCGGAAGAAGTGACATACCTAGGGCACCTTTTAGATCGTCAGGGCATTAGACCTAACCCACAGAACGTGGAAGCTGTTCGGGAATTCCCTACTCCACGGAAAGTGAAACATGTTCGAGCATTCCTTGGAATGGCAGGATATTATAGGCGCCACATCAAAGATTTTTCGTCCATTGCCTTACCGCTAACAAACCTTACTAGGAGAAACGTGAAATTCATTTGGGACGAACACTGCGATAAATCTTTTCAAGAGCTGAAACGTGCACTAGTGAGTGAGCCACTATTAATATTTCCTGATTTCAGCAAGAAATTTTTCGTCACCACAGACGCCTCCAAAGTAGCGATTGCCGGTATTCTCGAGCAGGAGGATGACGAAGGACACAGACATCCCATCGCTTACTTTAGCAGGAAACTTAATCCAGCTGAGAAAAATTACAGCACGACAGAACAGGAAGCACTGGCAATAATATCATCCATCACCCATTGGCGCGAATATTTGGTAGGTCAGCAGTTTACGGTTATTACCGACCATAGACCTCTAAAGTGGCTTATGAATTTGAAAACTCCTAATTCTAGACTGGTCAGATGGAATCTTAGTCTGTCGGAGTATAACTTCGATGTGCAATATCGACCAGGAAAGAAAGACACAAACGCCGACGTGCTATCTAGGCACATTGCAGCAGTGGAAGCCAATGATACAGTCGCAGTTGTACCACTTAATAACAAAACTCTGAAATCAGCACAAAGAACAGATCCTAAATTAGTTGAAGTAATTGATTGTCTTGAAGGGCGTGATTATTCAGCAGTCGACAAAATTACTGACACCTATTTTATGAGGGACGACCTTTTATTTCCTTTTGCCTTACCAGCAAAAAACAGCCCACGGAAATTGATCGCAGAACAGTTAGTGATACCTGATAAGTTAAAATCAGAAGTGATGAAATCAGAACATGACGGACTATGCGCCGGTCACTTCGGTTTTGAAAAGACCCTTGGGAGAATTAAACAGAAATACTTTTGGATTAACATGTTCTCAGACATCAAGAACTACACGGCGAGTTGCGAACAATGCCTGAAACGTCGTGGTTTCAAAAAGAAGCAAAAAGCGGGTCTAATTACCCCGGAAATTGTATCTGTCCCATGGTCCAAAATTTCGATGGATATCGCTGGACCTCTCCCACTGACAGAGGATGGAAATAAATATTTATTGGTTGTCACCGACTCATTCACTAAGTACATCGAGCTGATTCCATTAAAGACTATGCGATCTGCAGAAATTGCCGAAAAATTTGCTTCTAACGTGATAGCGCGTCACGGTGTCCCACATCTGTTACTCACGGACAGAGGAACAAATTTTTTGTCCGATTTAATGACCGAGTTGTACCGTAAGTTTGGCATCAAAAAACTGAATACATCTCCACACCATGCACAGACAGACGGACAAGCCGAAAGACAAATTCAGACAATAATGCACTCTTTAGCAATTTATTGTTCCCCTAAGGGAAAGGATTGGGACAAGTATACAGAATTTGTGGCCATGTCCTACAGAAGCGCGACACACAGTGCTACTAAAGAAACACCCAACTTTCTCATGTTCGGAAGAGATCTGAACATGCCAGGACAGTTGTTGAATGAGGAAATCCCTTTTAACTACGCTGAATCCCAGAGCTACGCCGAGAGCTTAGTCACAAGGATGCAAGAAGCGTATAAAATTGTCAAGGATAATCTGGAAGAGGCAGCCCAAACTTCCAGGGAATATCGAGCAAAGTCGGCTGTAGACAAACAGATCAAGATTGGGGACATAGTGTACCAGCACGACCCATCAGCATCCAAAACAAGGTCGCGCAAGTTGGCAAAACCTTCTATAGGACCTTTCAGAGTAATTGAGAAAACATCCCCAGTGAACTTTAAAATCGCCCCAGTAAATGATATGAGACGAACTCGACTCACACACGTAGACAGGATTTTCAAACCACCACAGAGAAGGGTGTTTGACACAGGGCAATTTCAAGATGAAAAGGGGGATGAGGAAATTTCGTTGAGCATAGGTATGCCAACCGCAGACGAAAGGCATCATGAAGAAGAGTTCTCAGAGCAGGATGATGACTGGGTGACGCCCGCTTGGCCGGTGATCGCAAGGGATATGCGCTGTTTTCAGCCGCATGAATCGGAAACACGTCAGGGGTTGGAAGAGACCGGGACAGCGGCCCAGCCTGCTCCCATGTTGAAGGACGCAGCAGCTCACGAAGGAAACGCAGAGGGGAGCAAAGAAAAAGTCCCCCCATCATAACGAGAGCGTCGTTGAGACCCCGAGACGAGCACGGGAGAGTGGGGAAACCTCTCAGCTTTGGACATCAGGCTGAAGAGGAAAAATCCAGCGAAGAAATGGTTGCAGACGAGGAGGATAGTGATAGCACAGAAATATACAGTTGTGAGGAGGAAGAAGATTTCGCGAGCCAAACTCAGGACCGCGCAGAAGTGCAGACCTAGATAAGAGGAAAGGCACGTTGAGTCCAAAAGGGTTTTGGTCGGACGCACATTGGCTCTCACCTGTGTAACTTATGTTTATATTCTTTTCTTGTTATGGGCAACGATGAATGGATCAGAGATGTTATCGATACTTTCCCATTACCCTTGATGTGTCTAAAATCCGGAATTAGACATGTCATGGAATATAGGAAAGAGGGAGATATCCATATTCAAAATTTTCCATTCTTCAAGGAAAAAAAAAAAAGAAAAATACATTCATATTTTTTTTTCTTTGAAAGGTAGAAGGATTGTTATAGGGTGCAGCCTAACTTGTGGAAAATTTTTATATTTCATTTAAGCGGTAAATGTGTGTTTCGATGTAACTGCAAGGCGACACTCATAGTTATAATTAATTACGGTAATTGATCCTCTAATTTGTTCATCACTGCCATTGTTAAAATTTGTTCAGTATTTGATAAGTGCATAATTCGTAGCCTTCTGGCAAACGAGAATTGTGAAAGGCCACATGGCAACAGACCATCTCTATTTCGGACTCATAGCAACAGTCGTGTGCATTTTCAACTAACGAAAGACTGCAAAACTCACCCCCCAAAAGTCCCTCTGCAAGCCAAGAGACATTCGGTGGTTGCAGTTTTTCTCCGAACTGAACGGGATAAGCGAGAACCGACTATCACCCACAGTTGAAAAACAAGGTGATAAATCCCTTTTCAAGTGGCTAAGAGAAGCCCTGTGACAGGACAAAGAGGAGAGAAACGAGGAGAAGAGAAGCAAGCGGCGATTCATTCGGAGGGCGGATTCGAAAAGACACGCACGAGAAAAGCACCAGCGAGGGGCATGGAACCAAGGCCGGAGAGCTGACCGCTGGGAGAGCTCGGAAAAAGAAGCAGAAAGCAAGTAAGGATTGCTATGAATGATCCCCTCTTAAACGAGGACATCTCATTCCTTCGGACTTCTCGACCGATACTAGGTCGACATTAGTGCACTTTGCCTAGGCTGTCTATATACCAAAAAGGCAGGACATTTCTTGCCACTTCTCTGCGCTGAGGACCTCAGACAACGGTTGCCAAGGTATGTGGTCTTTACATGAACATTTGCTCACGACTTACAAGTGCCGTCGGACAGTGAACAGCATATAGAACTCTGTCCCCTGTGAAAATGAATACGCACGACAGCGGAGGCCTTCAACACATTTTATTCGTGATTTTTATTTGTGTTATGGCCATAAGTTTAAGAGCTCTTCCCTGCTAATTTGGCATCAAGCCTATGCAGGTATGTGTAATGGTATAAAGATATATATAGCTTATAATTAAACTGCGGCAGTCATGATAATTACGGTATCATTTTAATTGCTGGTACCCACGCTCGTACTCAATTATAGTTTTCTAAAGTGTGTATTTAAATGTTTTGGGTAATCTCTCACATATGTTTCCTTCGCTCTATTTGTTTATTGTGCATACTAGAATTTCATCAGTGAACAGTGTTTGAATAAGTGTTAATTGTTAAATCAGTGTTAGATAAATCAGTGGTATCGTTTAATCAGTGATAAAGTGTTTAAATCATTGTGCATAATTAAGCTGCCGATAGAGCAGCCCACCATACATTCATCTCAGCAGATTTTTGTGCCACTTCATGGATAAAGGTGGCAGTGTATATAATATAACGTTGGATATTAAATGTCAAGCGTACGTGAAATGAGCGTTGGGTATCTTTTCGAGTGTGTGTGTGCGTTGCTGTGATTTTCGGTAGATTGGGACGTGCTGGAGTTAAATCCAGGCATCCACGCCCAATCGCGGTACGGGTTTTGCGGGAAGTTAATAATTAATTTGTTATAATTAATTATGGGAGGTCATTATTAATTATTGGAATCAGATAATTAATTTGTTGTCGCAGAATTTTCGGTTGTCAACGCAAGTAGGAAAACTCCTTGCTAGCCCCTAGCAGCAGAGGAGGAGAGCAAAATTTTTGACAAAATTTTCTTTAGTTTTTTTATTTTTATTTAGATATTTATTTTTTTTCGGTGGAGATATCGGGTGCTTCACTGCAGGCGATACTTCACCCTGGTGCCGCGGCCACATCAGCCTGAAAAGGTAAGATCCAACAATAGATAGATAGATAGATAGATAGATAGATAGATAGATAGATAGATAGATAGATAGATAGATAGATAGATAGATAGATAGATAGATAGATAGATGATATGTATTTTCCATGTTCTTATGAGAACAATGGAAAATACAGAGACTTATTACGAAAACTCTGCAGATAATTTATTAGTTTCAAGAATGCACTACATATTAATCAGCAAGAGCATATTGCTAGCGTTTCGTATTTTAACGAACTTCGTAATGATTCTTGGTTCTTTGGGGCTCCACTCGGATGCCTTAGCCTAGGAGACCAATCAAATGTGTTAGTCTAGGGCAGTGGTTCCCAAACTTTTTCGATTCTCAGCGCCCTTGCTGAATCCAGGATTTCCCAAGGCGCCCTATGTCAAATTCTAACAAGTACACTTTGACTATGTCAAATTCTAACAAGTACATTTAGGTAAAAATAAAAAAAAACACGTATTGAAGATCACAAAAAAATGTAATTGAAGAAATTTAACTAATTATAATTAGTGAGATGGATGAGCCTGTTGATCACCGCACATTTTATCAAATCTTGGAATCAAACTGGGCCCAGCCAGCCTCATTTCCTTCTCCCCATTGATTTTCGCGCGATACTTAGTTTTTATCACATCGGTCGCTGTGATAAAAAAAACTAAGTAAATGGATCGGTTTTTACTGTTTAGTAAAAATCGATCAATTTTTTAAAATACATACGAGAAGAAAAACTTCACTTAATCACAACAATATTCAGTTGATACGCCTAAACTCAGCGACAGAGCATCAACATAACGGACCGCTAATCCCCACATGAGTCACAAATGACAACGGATGAACATATTTAAAGGATCTGGTGGTGATCTCGAAAAATCTAGACTGAGAGTCTCATTTCTAGACACCCAGGAGAACGAGGGAGGAATGTTTATCAGAAGCACGGAGGCTGGAACGAAAGCTCAGGTTACTTCCGGTAGCGGCCTCGCGGAAACACACATGTGCGCCCGTCGAGCGGCAATCGTGCGGAGGGACAGCTTGTAACATTATTGTAGAGCGCCATCTAGTAACCATTTGTAGAGGCTTCTTCAAACAGTTATTACTAAGTGAGTTACTGGTTTGCACCAGGTCCGCTAGATGTTGCGTCCTATCACATTGAATTGAAAATGGAAATAAAATAATGAAAATTTTGTAATATTTCGCGGCGCCCCTGTGAAGAAGCCGCGGCTCCCCAGGGCGCCGCGGCGCACACTTTGGGAATTACTGGTCTAGGGGCTCGCTAAAGCCTTAATCCGTCTATGCTGGATCCTGTCATCCAACACAGACGGATTAAGTCCTCCAGCACGGACGAATTAGGAAGGCAGGATCACATGACATTGCACAAGTGGGAGAAATATCGGGAGACATGGCTTGCCATAGGTGTTTTCATCATTTAGATACTGTATATACACTTCGCATCAAGACATTAACAAATAAAAGCGTTTTGCAAAATGTGTTGTACACACTACTTTTTCGCATACATCACGCATTTCTTGTATTATGATCACTTCGTTTAGCTAATAAAGCTTGAGCTGGCGACGTCGTATTCCTGGAAGCGCTCAGATAATCGGATTTGTGACTGGATGAACTATCATTTTGCGCTGTCACCATCTGCAAAGTGCATTGCCCTGCGCATAACAGTAAGACAGCGAGGACTAACATCAAACAGATTAAAAGTTAATTATCCTCACCGCGCTGCAATTCAAACGACCAAGAAACGTGCAGTCGGATAACTAACATTGATTTCCGACTCCATAACATTCCGCGGAGATCAAGCAAAAATATTATGACAAATAAAAAAAATTAGAAGAGGAGATAAAAAAATGAATAGGGGAATGATCAACTCAGTACGGACAGCAAAAAAAAAAAAAAAACTTTGTGGAAAGCAAAATTAATTACTGGAAAAGAGCGATTACGCGATGAAAGGAGAGGTAAAAAAAATCCAGATGCCAAAGGAAATTAGAAATACCAATTACTCCTGCTCAGTGATAAAGTCCAAGTACACCCTTGTATTACATTATCGGTAGCGATCCAATTCACCAGCGGTAAATCCAAATGGACAAAACATGGAGAGGAGGAAAATAATTCCGCGAAATCTGAAAAAGGACACGACGATTACAAAGCCATTAATAAACGCCTCCGGAGTGACAGCGGGAAAAAAATGGCTCAACGGAATGTCAGTATAATTCCCGAAAGGAGTTACCCTCGCCCTCCCCCACTCGTTCTTCTTCCAGCACGGGAGAAAAGACAATTACATTTGTGCTGCAGAGGCCACGCTGTTCATAATTACTTCTTTGTACAATAATCCGGACCAAAAGTAATTACTCTTGACATGCCATCCGTTAATTTCCGACATTAATATTACCCACGGATTAGTACATCACGTCTCGGTCGGAAGAGAATCAATCTTAGAGAGTAAATGCTGTCAGATCGCTGAATATGCGAGAGAGACGGAGAAGGGAGAGGAAGGCACAGAGAAAGGGAGAGCAAGGATACTTCGAGAAGGAAAACGAAAGGGCACACACCACAAAGAAAGATGAGAACGCACACACGCTTCTACAGTTACGCTGTTACAGTGGTGCTTTTCGAGATACTTGAAGCCACCGGTAAAAAAACTGAAGACAAGCCTATTTTGCTCATTTCGCCACAGTTGTACAGGTACAAAGTAACAACACCAATGTTTTTTGTTGTTGTTTTTTGGTATTTTTCACCCCTCCGTCAAAAAAAAAAAAAAAATCAACTGCGAATCAAGTGGTCCCGTTCAGTTGAGATTTTCAGCGATCAGTGAAAAAACAAAGCAACATAAATTACGCACGATTCTAAATTTCAAAACTAACAAGCTGTACTAATGAAATCTTGTGAAACGATTTGGAAACCTTATGCATTCACTGTATACTAGAGATGAGCTCGGGCCAGGCCCTTGCTCGGACGGGGTCATAATTCATTAACTACCAAAAAACCCGGGCCCGGGATCGGAATTACACGTCTTGAATTTCATTACTGTAATTAATTCAACACGTGTCATTCCGAGCCCGGTTGAATTACACGTGTTGAATTTCATTGTGGATTTGTTACCATGGTGGAAGCTTTTTCAATTTCCTAAGCTAGCTGTCATTGCAAGACAAATTTTGCTTAGCAAAACTTGCATTATATAAGCATTGTCCAAAGTGTTACAGTGGACACCCCCCCCCCCCATCCTAAAACTGAAGAAAACTTTAAAATTTGTCCGCCATGTCGCGTATTGTATGAGGCAGCTAGGAATCACAGTTCGGCAGGCTCACATGTTCTTTTACAGTTCAGTTTTTTTTTATTTATTTCTCATTTACGTTGTTTTTTCTTTCGGATGTTCTCTAAATTAATTAACAAAATTGCGGGATAATTGGGAAGTCGCTCCAATGCTCTTGAAGGCAAGAAACGCAATATTTTTGCCATTTTGAATTATTTCTACCTGTGGGAAAAGGTAGCACTCAATGGTTGCTCTGGAAATTGATAAGAGCAAAGCGATAGGCCCAGAAGAGGACTTCTAGATTTCTTGATTAGGGGCCGATGTTACGACCCACCCCCGCCATTAATTTAGTAATTAATGGGCGTGGTTGATGTGTGAAATTAATTAAGTATTAATTATGTTCGAGGCTTGATTGGAGTTTAAAAGTGTAAACAGCAGATAAAGTTTTATCTGGGGGTTTGGAAAAAGAAAAGAGGCGACGAATTCTCTCTCTGGCTGGGTGGTCTCAGAATAGCTCTGTTAGGTCATAAATATCAGGGCGCAGCTGACGGGAAACTAAGCAACACGGAATGGTACCTTTCGAAGAGGGGTCCACTTGAGTAAATGAATGAAGATGGGGACAAAAGGTTTAGCGAATAATCGTAAATTAGTCGATTGTTTGGGGCATTTTTCGAGAACAATTGCTCTCTGTGTGGTCCGTGCAGAAAAATAAGAGTTCGCACTTGGCATGAACATAAGGAAGAAAGTTCAGTTGTCTGTGCGCTCTCCGATGTGAAAGGCTGGATGCCTTGGATCTGCAAAAAAAAATGAATTGGGAAAAATGAAGCAGCAAACCTCCCCGCATTTGGTAAGAAATGGAGACAACTCGAGGCAGCTGGAGATGCCAGTTTGCCATAAAGACAGCAGAATGCCTAAATCCGCGGGATAAAGCAGAAATTTCTAGGCTGGAGCGTAATGGAACTCAGCGACTGTTTGGCCTAATGAAAGCCAAGTTACAGGGGAATTAAGAAGTCTGCGAGTGGACAGTGGTCATTCCTATGAGAAGCGAAGCCAAGCAAAGTCGGGTTCGGATGCCAACCACTGCAGTGTGGAATCGTCACCCCCATTCATCCCCTACTGTGGAGGAAGTGAAGAGATGCGCTTGTCTTACGGGGTGAAGCGAGGCCCCATGTGTGCGTGTGTGTGTGGTCGCGTAAGCAGCGAAGCCACTACGTGTAAGTGCGACGGGATAAAAACATGTCGAAAGAAAAATATGAGCGTAAGAGCGGTGGCTTCGATACCTAACAAATATACAGGTGAAATGTTGAGTTGCCGATATACGCTTAAGGTAAAAGCACGTCTGATTTCGCTCGGCCGAGAAAATTAATCTTGGAAACCGCAACATCAGATGTGAGAGGGCCTATTTTGCTTAACGCCCACCTTCAAATCGTCACGAGAATAGATCAGTGTGCACTCTAATCATTGCAACAAAGTGCGGCGTGATATTACCATTTTTAATTGTGTGCTTCATTTACATCAAGCGTCAAAGTGAAGTGTTGAATCATCGGTGCTGCCACATGGTGCAAGTGTCTGTGTGCGTGTTTTTTTTTTGTCGAGTGATATTATGTGATGCACAACGGATTTGCACAGCAAAGTCACGAAACTGTAAGTAGATGAATATTTCCTTTTTCTTTCTTCGCACATCTGCGAACTTGTGCCATCCCGACACCCAAAGCTGCATGGACATAGATGCAGTAATGCTGAGTGACTGAACCTCAGAGGAAATACCTGCACATACAGATTTCAATTTCTTACAGGGCCCATTTCCTGATTACTTTTTTTACATGAATAAGGGAGAAGGTGTGGCTACAAATTCCGCTGGGCGGGACAGTTTCTTTTAACTTTGGTTCAGGACCAACGTCAGCGGGGCAGGGTTCTGCATGTGCATGCTTATTAGATTTAGTTAATTAACTTTGGCAGTATTTCGCACCTATAATCTTATACCGCAAATTAACGTGCTTGTGTATTTTGTGTCGCGAGTATTTTTAATGTGATCGTTTGCATATAATTTTTTTTTTCATTCTCTAAGCAATTGTATATGAATATCACCTGCAGCTCTATTTAGTGTGTAAACGAGTAGTATCTCTTGTTCAGATAGTCCGGTGGAGACTCAGTCGGCTGCGTTATCCGACAGTAAAGTGTGACACCGTATGCTGCCCACATATGAGGGGCAATTGTCTATGCGCCTAGAGAGCGCCGGATCTGTTTAAATCTCGCAGAACGTTATTAAATGTTGTGTTGTGTATTTGAGAATCATGTGTTATTTGCGAAAGTGAGTGTTGTACTGACTGGTTGGGGATTGAATGTACCGGAGTAAGATCCGGACCACTACACTCAGTCACGAATTGGTGATTGCGGGTGAACCTCATCACAACTCTGATCCCAAAGTATCATTTTTTTTTAGATTATTTTATTGTTTATTTGTTGTTGTTATTTTGTTCACAAGGTGGATTCACCCAAGCCTTATGCTTCGGGTCATTCTTCAACTTTTCATTTTTTATGTTCTGGTGTGAATCTTTGAGTGCAGCAGTGCACCTGAGATTCTCACCTGGTGCCGTGGCCAACTAAATTGTACTTCAGGTCTCAAGCACCGTTACCGGCAGACTAGGCAGGAACACTGCTAGTGCCGTGTAACATTAATGATGCCGTTGTCCCAGGATCGATACCTATATTTTGCAGCTAGCGGAACAACACTCATGTTCGTAAAATAAGTGCGAATTGACTGCCATTACTATTTTTATTTAGTTTTGTTCGGTGCGAATTTTGTATAATTTAGCATTAAGTAAGCCTTAAGCTGTTTTCTAAGAACTGCCATAATTTTAGTGGGTAAGAAAAACAAAATGGCTAACACGAAAAAATCGTCATCTGCGAGTCACATGGATTCAGATGATTCTGGTGGTCACTCTGACGGAGAACATGTGAGCACTGGGGCTGCAATTGTTCCGGAAGAGAGTACACCTGTTACAAGTACAGCGGGTACATCACAGCTGAGACAAACAGCTTTAGCCGCACCTATGGTTTACGGTGAGCAAATAGCGGGATGCATAAACATGTTGAGGCTATTTACAGGCACTGATCCGCTGTATCGTGCTAAACACTTTTTTCAGGATGTCGAAAGTGTAGCGATGGTGGGTAGATGGTGTGAGCAAACTAAACTCGCGATTGCAAAATCTAAATTTCGGGAGAGAGCTGCTGAATTTCTATCTGATAGCGATGAGCTGAGGGCAGAAACCGAACCCTTTGCAGCGCGAACCCGCATGATTGTGGATCCCTTACGAGTGCAGGGAAGCCAGGTCAAAAGTCCTCCAATCATTTCGCGGGCGTAGGAGCATCGAACGTGAGAGATCTGTGGAACTCGTGGATTCTCGAAGCTATGCCTCATATTTAAACTTTCTTTCCGCATATCTCGACGGGTAGCAATGAACGTGTGATGAAATCCTTAAACTTTCCTTCCGCTCTCAGGGCACTTAAATCCGGAATTAGGTGCCTTGCGACGGTGGGAAAGGGTTGAGTGTTTACAGTTAAAAAAAAAAAAATAGAATGATTGGATGAATAAACTTCATCCAGTCACCCCTTTTTTTTTCTTTCATGGGGGATGGAATGTTACAGTGGACACCCCCCCCCCCATCCTAAAACCTGAAGAAAACTTTAAAATTTGTCCGCCATGTCGCGTATTGTATGAGGCAGCTAGGAATCACAGTTCGGCAGGCTCACATGTTCTTTTACAGTTCAGTTTTTTTTATTTATTTCTCATTTACGTTGTTTTTTCTTTCGGATGTTCTCTAAATTAATTAACAAAATTGCGGGATAATTGGGAAGTCGCTCCAATGCTCTTGAAGGCAAGAAACGCAATATTTTTGCCATTTTGAATTATTTCTACCTGTGGGAAAAGGTAGCACTCAATGGTTGCTCTGGAAATTGATAAGAGCAAAGCGATAGGCCCAGAAGAGGACTTCTAGATTTCTTGATTAGGGGCCGATGTTACGACCCACCCCCGCCATTAATTTAGTAATTAATGGGCGTGGTTGATGTGTGAAATTAATTAAGTATTAATTATGTTCGAGGCTTGATTGGAGTTTAAAAGTGTAAACAGCAGATAAAGTTTTATCTGGGGGTTTGGAAAGAAAAGAGGCGACGAATTCTCTCTGGCTGGGTGGTCTCAGAATAGCTCTGTTAGGTCATAAATATCAGGGCGCAGCTGACGGGAAACTAAGCAACACGGAATGGTACCTTTCGAAGAGGGGTCCACTTGAGTAAATGAATGAAGATGGGGACAAAAGGTTTAGCGAATAATCGTAAATTAGTCGATTGTTTGGGGCATTTTCGAGAACAATTGCTCTCTGTGTGGTCCGTGCAGAAAAATAAGAGTTCGCACTTGGCATGAACATAAGGAAGAAAGTTCAGTTGTCTGTGCGCTCTCCGATGTGAAAGGCTGGATGCCTTGGATCTGCAAAAAAAAATGAATTGGGAAAAATGAAGCAGCAAACCTCCCCGCATTTGGTAAGAAATGGAGACAACTCGAGGCAGCTGGAGATGCCAGTTTGCCATAAAGACAGCAGAATGCCTAAATCCGCGGGATAAAGCAGAAATTTCTAGGCTGGAGCGTAATGGAACTCAGCGACTGTTTGGCCTAATGAAAGCCAAGTTACAGGGGAATTAAGAAGTCTGCGAGTGGACAGTGGTCATTCCTATGAGAAGCGAAGCCAAGCAAAGTCGGGTTCGGATGCCAACCACTGCAGTGTGGAATCGTCACCCCCATTCATCCCCTACTGTGGAGGAAGTGAAGAGATGCGCTTGTCTTACGGGGTGAAGCGAGGCCCCATGTGTGCGTGTGTGTGTGGTCGCGTAAGCAGCGAAGCCACTACGTGTAAGTGCGACGGGATAAAAACATGTCGAAAGAAAAATATGAGCGTAAGAGCGGTGGCTTCGATACCTAACAAATATACAGGTGAAATGTTGAGTTGCCGATATACGCTTAAGGTAAAAGCACGTCTGATTTCGCTCGGCCGAGAAAATTAATCTTGGAAACCGCAACATCAGATGTGAGAGGGCCTATTTTGCTTAACGCCCACCTTCAAATCGTCACGAGAATAGATCAGTGTGCACTCTAATCATTGCAACAAAGTGCGGCGTGATATTACCATTTTTAATTGTGTGCTTCATTTACATCAAGCGTCAAAGTGAAGTGTTGAATCATCGGTGCTGCCACATGGTGCAAGTGTCTGTGTGCGTGTTTTTTTTTTGTCGAGTGATATTATGTGATGCACAACGGATTTGCACAGCAAAGTCACGAAACTGTAAGTAGATGAATATTTCCTTTTCTTTTCTTCGCACATCTGCGAACTTGTGCCATCCCGACACCCAAAGCTGCATGGACATAGATGCAGTAATGCTGAGTGACTGAACCTCAGAGGAAATACCTGCACATACAGATTTCAATTTCTTACAGGGCCCATTTCCTGATTACTTTTTTTTACATGAATAAGGGAGAAGGTGTGGCCACAAATTCCGCTGGGCGGGACAGTTTCTTTTAACTTTGGTTCAGGACCAACGTCAGCGGGGCAGGGTTCTGCATGTGCATGCTTATTAGATTTAGTTAATTAACTTTGGCAGTATTTCGCACCTATAATCTTATACCGCAAATTAACGTGCTTGTGTATTTTGTGTCGCGAGTATTTTTAATGTGATCGTTTGCATATAATTTTTTTTTCATTCTCTAAGCAATTGTATATGAATATCACCTGCAGCTCTATTTAGTGTGTAAACGAGTAGTATCTCTTGTTCAGATAGTCCGGTGGAGACTCAGTCGGCTGCGTTATCCGACAGTAAAGTGTGACACCGTATGCTGCCCACATATGAGGGGCAATTGTCTATGCGCCTAGAGAGCGCCGGATCTGTTTAAATCTCGCAGAACGTTATTAAATGTTGTGTTGTGTATTTGAGAATCATGTGTTATTTGCGAAAGTGAGTGTTGTACTGACTGGTTGGGGATTGAATGTACCGGAGTAAGATCCGGACCACTACACTCAGTCACGAATTGGTGATTGCGGGTGAACCTCATCACAACTCTGATCCCAAAGTATCATTTTTTTTAGATTATTTTATTGTTTATTTGTTGTTGTTATTTTGTTCACAAGGTGGATTCACCCAAGCCTTATGCTTCGGGTCATTCTTCAACTTTTCATTTTTTATGTTCTGGTGTGAATCTTTGAGTGCAGCAGTGCACCTGAGATTCTCACCTGGTGCCGTGGCCAACTAAATTGTACTTCAGGTCTCAAGCACCGTTACCGGCAGACTAGGCAGGAACACTGCTAGTGCCGTGTAACAAAGCTATGGCCCAAGCAAGGATTAGTTTAAGGAGGTCTGGTATCGAAAAACTGGGAAAAAATCACATTCAAATTTTTTGTATTTTATTAAAAAACAATAATCATATTTAAAATAATGTATTAATTTCCAAAATTGTGCAGTTACAAGTTTTTTTGTTTTTTTTTTAATTTTCTCACTCCCGCGATTTTTGGGGTGACGTTGGTTTTTAGTGCAGCAGGTCGAGTTTTAGAGAAAAGAAGATCAAGTTGAAGCGCTGAGGCATTAGATGAAATTCTCTCTCTCTCTCTCTTTTCATGATGAACTTGATCTGGAAACTGCACACACATATGATATTATTGTGATTGTTATATTATCAAGCGCAAAGCTTTGTTAATGTTACAAAATGCAGAATAATCTGGTCTGGAATGCTTTTTACGTTCTTCTTTTTTTAATTTTGGAAATTTCCCTACATGCTTTTTTTTTATATTCTACTACATCACTCTAAACTACCTTTACAATTAACATATGTGTAAATTATATTGCAAAGATTAGTTTTCTAGAGTCAAAATTTCAAACATTTGCAACTGTCTGTACGGCGTTGTACGTTTTATAACGCAAGTTATTCAATATAAAAGTAAATTTAGAAATCAAAAAGAAAAAACGAATTGAATTTTTTGTTTCTAAACGATTTTTTTTTCTTCAGCTTTTACCAAAATTACTGATTCCCCTGATGCGGTCGAAGGGCACGTTGATTATTTATTTATTTTCAAATCCACATTTTAGAACATTTGGCTTTATGCGTAGTATTTCTAAAAACATATTAATATTGTGAAGTAGATTAACTGAACTAAACTTTTTAAACTAATCCTTGCTTGGGCCATATTTTTGGCCAGTGTATAATGCATAAATGCAAGCCTTGATAAGCAAAATTTTCCAATAATCCGGGTCCGGGCTCAGCAAACACGTGTAATCAAAGAAAACGGGCCGAGCCCGGGCTCTTAAAATTGAGCCCGAACTCATCTCTACCGTATACCACCTTCACAAAAAGTTTTAAAAAAACTTTCAAATGAAACACCTTAAATATAAGACTGAATGGGAGATGGGCGGATAAAATTCGAAAGACCAAGTGGCATGGAAAAAAATTGCTAAGGACAGAAAGTTATAAAACAGACTTTGGGGTGACTTTCATTCAGCAGTAGATTCATAACCTTTCTTGAAAACGATGAAGAGATTTTTGATTGCCCTACCCAAAAGAAGTGAGGATAGATGAGTGAAATTGAGCATGCAAATAGAAATACATAAGGGTTTACCTTGATGTTATTTTCAGCCACGTGCAGTGTTTATCAGAGGAGATAATGCAGCACGATGTGTGCGCCTCAGTAAGTGGTCGCACTGCCGCGAACGGCGAAACAGGCAGCAATACGGCGTGGCAATGAGTCATACAGTCGAGAGATATCGTCCTGAGGAATGGAACACCAAGCACGGTTGGCTTGCTCCCATAATTCACAGATATCGTGCGCAAGGCGATTCGTTCACAGACGACGTCCAATGTGGCCCCACAGGTTTTCGATTGGGGATAAATCGGGCCATTTTGCTGGCCAAAGCAGTGTTTGAACATGTTGCAAACATTGTCTTGAGACCCGACTGGTGTGTACATGGGCGTTATCTTGTTCGAAAATGGGGTGCTATAGGTCATTCAGGAACGGTATCAAAATGGGCTGCAGAACCGCACTCACGTATCGTGCAGCTGTCAGTCTGCCCGTGATGAGGACAAGAGGTGACGCGCAATAACACCCCATACCATGAGTTTAAACACCGTGAACATGTCGTTTATCTACCGAAATTTTATGGTTGACCACCAGGTGGCGTGCTTACGATCTGTAAACCGTCTTAATCCGGGTGAAACAATGACTATTCACGGATTTTTTTACAGTGCAGATTTCAACGTTATATCTGCTTAGCTTCAGTTGCCTGGAACTTCCTTGTTCTGGGTGGTGTAACGGATTGCCTGCTCGACCGGTAATCGGGAGGTGAGGGTTCGCTTCCCGCACCAGGGCAATGTAATTTTCAAGTTTTCTGAAAAGGACAACAATGAAAATACGGCACATCAGCGCCAATGATTACATTCGTTATGGAAATAACTGTATCTTACACTCTACCTGGAGAAAACGCTTTCCATTAGACAACGTCAAAAATGCCTGGAAAACGTTGACAGTAATAATATTTAATGCAAAAACAAATTTTAAAACATTACTTTTTGATGCGCAACCAACCAGACAGACAAATGGAAATTTCTGGAAAATCAGAAGACATGTGGATACTGTTGATTCTGGTTAGAACAAGCCAGAACTTTCTTTTTTTCGGGTTTAACAACCGCTATGAACAACTCGTAAGGACATAAGCAGTCGCCTGTCGCAAATTTGGGGCACCACTGTTTCCAGGGAAAAGCGAGAAACAGTGCCAAAGAACAAGCTTCATCTGAGATCCGAACCCTGACCCAACTTGGGCGAATGGTCAAAGGCTAGCGCCTCACAACCAGTCGGCCACCGGGGAGTTTTTGAACTTTAGATGCCGTCGAAAAGAAAATCGAAATTTGCGCCATCTAACAGCAAAATTGCAAAAGGTTTTGAAATGTGCTCCTGGCTGTATGGGGGAAACATTTTTCCAAAACAAGTTCTAGATCCACAGACGTTGTACCACGACACAGCCTAGCTGGAAAATTACTGCACCAGGAAAATCAGTCGGTATTAGACTGAAGAGCAACTGAATTAGAGACAGCTGGCGTTATGCAAATATGGCGCTGTGGGCAGCCCTATAAACGGAAACGACATGACGTATGCAGCGATCCGATAATATAAGGAGTGATTCGACGGGAATCAGTAAGAGTCGGGCGCAGTATGGGTAAGACGAAGGATCTAAGCGCATTTGGTCGTGGGCAAATTGTCGGGGCCCGACGAATGGGTCACTCCATCTCGGAAGTCGTGCAGGCACTGGAATTTTCACTAGCCACTGTGTCACGGGTGCCCCGTGAGTACATCGAATCCGGTAAAAACATCCCTGCAAGGGCTAACTGCCGTGGACAACAGCGTGTGGATGAGCGGGGGTCATCGTCGGCTAGCTCGCATTGTAACAGCAGATAGACGGGCCACAGTGCAAGAAATCACTCGGCAATTTAACGCTGGTGCACAAAAACGTGTAAGCAGCCACACCATCCAGAACCATCTCTTCGCTATGGGGTACAGAAGCCATCGTTCCACGAGGGTACCGCTGCTGACCGCACATAGTGCAAAGATTAGCATGGGCGCGGGAGCATCGCCACTGGACCCTAGACATGTGGGAAAATGTTTCCTGGACTGATGAGTCGAGATTCACGTTGGTACATGCGGATGGCAGAATACGAGTACGGCGCAAACCACATGAAGCGATGGTTCCTTCTTGTCAGCAGGGTACTCTTCAAGCTGGTGGGGGTGGCATTCTCGTCTGGGTACTGTTTACGTGAACTGAAATGGGACCCCTGGTACGTGTGACATCGTCCCTCACAGGCCAACGTTACCAGGATATCCTGGACGACCATTTGCGCGTCTTCAACATCCCACTGGGAACCTCATCCTGCAACAAGACAATGCACCGTGCCATCGCTCCCGAATTGTATCCGAATGGTTGGATGAACACTCCACCGACGTGACCTCGCTTCCTTTTCAAGCTAATTCACCTGACCTCAATCCCATCGAGCACATCTGGGATGCCATCGAGAGAGATGTTCGAGGCTCTGACTCCTCTCCATCAAATCTTCGTGAACTGTGGGAGCTTGTTCAGGGGTCGTGGATCTGTATGGCTTCCCAACGCTTCCGGTGTCTTGTCGAGATGAATCGCCGCCGTCATCAGGGCGACAGGTGGTGCTACACGTTACTAGACAGGTATTTTTAATTCAATTGCTCTTCAGTGTATATTGATCATAGTAAAAGTTGAGAATGTAACTTTTGAACTATTAGCGGCCAGAAACGTAGATGTTGCAAAAGAAAGAATCTAAATTTACGCCATCTGGCGAAATAATTTACCGTAAAATGCTTAGGAGACGCTCAAATTCTAGAATACATTTCCACATATGAATTGAGTATCATTGCCCCTCATATGACTTGAGTAGGCAGCCTTGTACTCTGGACAAAAAGACTTTTTCGTCAAAAAATTTATATATTTTCTTTTAATCTTTGTATGAAAAATCAAACAATAACTAACGAAAAATATTTTCGTGGATCAAATAGCACGAAACATTTATATATATATATATCATCATCATCATCATCATTGTCAACCATTATCAATCCACTGCTGGACGAAGGTCTCCCCAAGTTTCCTCCACAACGGTCTGTCTTGTGCCAGTCTCCTCCATGTCACTCCCGCATATTTACGAATTTCATCCACCCATCTCCCATGTGGTCTTTTTCTGGGTCTTTTCCTGTCCCTTGGAATCCAATCTAAAATTTCGGCTGTCCATCTATGGTCTGTCCTTCTGGCAGTATGTCCAGCCCATTGCCATTTCAGGGATTTAACTCTGATCATGATGTCTTCCACTCTCGTCATTTTCCGGATCCACGAGTTCCTCTTCTTATCTCTCCTGGTTATACCAAGCATGCACCTCTCCATGCTTCTTTGAGTTGTCTGCAGCCTTTGTATGTCTCTTTTAGTTAAGGTCCACGTCTCTGCACCATACGTAAGCACTGGAAGGATGCATTGATCAAACACTTTTCTTTTAAGACATAATGGCATATTGCTCTTGAAAATTATGCTGTTTCTTCCAAAAGCTCTCCAGGCAAGTTTTGTACGCCGATTAATTTCTTCATCAATGTGACCCTCACTTGATATCTGCTGTCCAAGATAAACATATGTATCTGTTATCTCCAGTTTTTCTCCATCAATCGATAAATCTTCATTTCTTGTAAAAGCATTGAACATCACTTTTGTCTTCTGAAAGTTCATTTTTAATCCCACTTCTTTACTCTTGTCAGCAAGTTCCTGGATCATACTCTGCAGCTCTGATGGGGTAGTTGCAAAAATGACTACGTCATCAGCAAAACGAAGGTGGGTTAGATAATCTCCATTAATCTTTATCCCTTTGTTTTCCCAGTTCAGTGATTGAAAGACATTTTCCAATGTGGCATTAAAGAGCTTCGGAGATATGGTGTCACCTTGTCTCACTCCCTTTCCAATTTTTTATGTGTATTGTATTTTCAAACAGCCGAATCTTTGCACTTGCATTTTCATAGATGTTATTAATAATATTAATGTATGCATCTTCAATACCGCAGGATTTCAGAGCCGTGGTAACTGCTGATGGTTTCACCGAATCAAAGGCTTTTTCATAATCTATAAAAGCCATGCACAATGGAAGTTCATATTCCCTCGCTCTTTCAATTAGTTCTCTCAGTACGTGGATATGATCTATTGTGCTGTAGCCACTCCTGAATCCAGCTTGTTCTCTCGGTTGAGCCATGTCCAGTGTTACCTTCAGGCGGTGTGAAAGAACTTTAGTGAAGATTTTATAAACCACTGATAGGAGGCTGATAGGTCTGTAGTTCCTGAGATCCTCAATGTCACCTTTTTTATGTAGCAGGATCATTGTAGCGTTGTTCCAATCCTCAGGAATCTTCCCTTCATTAAGGCATCGAGTGAAAATTTGGGCGAGTACAGTTTCAATTTCTCCACTTGCTTCTTGTATGATGTCTATAGTAATTCCATCTTCTCCTGGAGCTTTCCCCCGCTTCATGTTCTTGATTGCATGAGCAACTTCTGCTGGGAGGACTGGAAGAACTCTGGTACCTTTCATGATGTCTGGAGTACATGTATCATCCCTTTCATATAATTTGGAGTAGAAATCTTTCACTCTTGTCAAAATTTCGCCTCTATATATATATATATATTTACTCCTAACGCCGAGTAGAGGCGTCGACAGGTTAGTTGCGTTCCCTGGAAAACTCGGTGTCGATAAGAAACCGAAAGAGTAAGGGAGTGAGGTAGAGTAGCTTACAGAATAGCCAAAGTATGTCTGATTGAAACGTGTTGAGTTGTGATTTTTGTTTTGAGAAAAGAAAAAAGAACGCATGATTATGAAGCCTCTATACGTCCGGGATACTAGCACAATTTCGATGATAGGCTAGCAAAGGCGCACATTTCAAAATTTCTTCGTCTTCCCTGCTCTGCAATACAGAAAACGATCTTTTCTTTTTCTGGGTAAGTCCTGTTTTCTGCATTAGAAGGGAGAGGGAGACGAAAAAATTTGAAAGTGTTTTTTATTTTCTCTTTTTCTTTCATATGTAGAGGATTTTAGGAAGGGAGTGTCTGTCCCCAGGTCTTAAACAACCCTTAGAAATAGAAAGCTAGGAGATTTGGAGCTACAGTGCCCGATAGGAAAGTGATATGGAAGCGAACTAGAAAGGGGGAGGAAGACGCAATTATTTATTACCGGGGGACCAGTAACCGGAATCCGACGGCTTAACGTGTCAATCCGACGCACGGCGGATATTTAGTGGATCGAGCGTTCGTACCAGCCTGGGATCTTAGGAAGGATTTCAGGAAGGGAGTGTCTGACCCCAGGTCTTAAACAACCCTTAGAAATAGGAAGCTAGGAGATTTGGGGTTAGAGTGCCCGATAGGAGTGATATGGAAGCGAAGTAGAAAGGGGAAGGAAGACGCCCTTATTTATTACCGGGGGGCCAGTACCCGGGTACCGACGGCTTAGCTTGCCCATCCGACGAACGGCGGATATTTAGTGGATCGAGCGTTCGTACCTGACTGGGATCGAACCTGAGGTTCTTTCCGCGGCAGTCACAAACGTTGCCCACTAGGCCACCCGCGGCCCTAATTTGAAAGTGTACGCCGTTGCTATAGGCTTTTATAGGAATTATGCACGCATCATGGCGGAATTAAAAGAAAATAACTTATCAAAATTCTGCAGGCACCGAAGGAATTTGTATTTGGAAACACATTTATAGGTGGGAGCGCTGCAGGACACTGATATCTGCACTCTCCACTGCTTAGTGTACTACGTAGCATCACTCTTTTAATTTTTTTATTTTTATTTACTTATTTATTTTTTTATTTTGAGCAAGCGACACGAACGGACACAAGGTTAAGCACCTGCTATCCTCTAGCCCATCATTAAATACAGGTTGAGGTAGTGGGAAAACTGAAGGCCCGACAATCGCTAATATGAAATCTTTCTCGGGGATCAAAACGTTTTTCTCCCCCCCCCCATTTTCTTTTGGCTAGTGACGTGTTCAACAGTGGTCACCACGGTCTGTCCTCCCAGGTCCATCACTAAATATTAGTTGAAATAGTGGGCACACTAAAGGCCGGAAGATCGTCGACATAAAATATTTTTTGAGGATCAAAAGATTTCGTTTTGTTTTTTGTTTTTTTTTTTTTTAGTTCTTTACGATACGGACGTGTTTGTTGGATACAGAGGTAACCACAGCCTTTACACCCAAGGACATTATTAAATACTGGTTGAAATAGTGGGCGCACTAAAGGGCGGAAGATCGCTGATATAATTGCTATTAAACTTTTTTTCCTTTTTGAGCTAAGGTCATGTTTATTGGATGGAGGGGTAATCATACTGCTGTCTCCCGAGTCCATTATTTATTATTAAGGGGAGTTGGGGGACTAGGGAGGTTTGAAATATCGAGAATATCGATATCGGGTTTTTGCATATTTCGATAGTGTCCCGTTTGAATTTTTGAAAAATTCACAAAATTGTGGTCAGAGGATCATAAAACGTGATGTGGCGCGCAATCAGTGCTACCTCCCTTACCCGAGTACAAGTTAGTACAAGTCGAGTAGAATGTCAGTATTTTACGGACCTGACTTTCAGTTATTCAAGGGAGAGTGCGTTGGTCCCATGTAAAAACTTATGTGTACCAAAATATGTAACGTAAAAAAAACGGGGAAAGGCTTTAGTGGTAAAGGCAAATTGACAGATGTTCTTATACACGAATTGACAATATACTACGGCAGCGCCATCAGAAGTAATGATACTGTTGAAAGCATGAAGAATGCCATATGGACGACATTCCATCATAACATAAATGTTCTACGGATGATGCTCCTCAACATGACGACTGACCCTCTGGACCACATAGCTGGTGTACACGGCAAAGAGCTTAAGTGGCTGGCACATTGGCAAAGTATAAACACATGCCAGTACTTCATGTCGATGTACAACAAGCGATAAAGCCAGTATATGAAGTATTATCTGCAGAAGAATTATTGGACCGATGCGTAGGCCACTTTACGCAAAACGCCAACGATTAAGTTTCCATTCGGTCGTCTGGAAAATAGCCGCAAAAGAATCATTCAGCGGCATTGAAATCGTACAAATTGCTACATATACTGCAGTCGTAATCTTCAATGGTGGCTGCATTCGTCTGCTGACATAATGAATGAATTAAATTTACAAGTGGGCCAGCGTGCTTTCGAAATGTCCAGCGAGCAAGATAGTATTCGCTTAGCGGGCGCGTATAAAAAGAAGCACGACAATACAAAGTAGGCTCGACAAGAAAAAACCAAACGTTCTGCGGCTGCTACTGAAGCTGAACGTACTTTGGAAACTGCAGTGCAGGAAATTTTTAACGCGTAAGTACGAGTGTTCGAACAAAAATATTGTACCAAATATTTGAACGCGATTTTCTCGAATCTACACTTCTGGCCACCCAAAATGCAATACCAAGAAAGAAGCATCCGATTGGTCTGAAATTCGCAGCATGCGTCCCCCGCGAGAGAACATGCAAACGATTAGAATTGAAGGGCATATGCAAATCATGTGCGCCTGGCACACCACCGAGAAACACTATAAGAAGGAAGCACAGATGGCGGGGTGTAGTGGAAGTGTGTTGTGCTGCCGGACCTGTGCGTGGGAAGCTTCCTGATGTCTCGTCGCAGAATGCGGCAGTCATTCCAGCACGTTTCGGAGTTCGACAGAGGATGAATAGTGGCTTATCGCGACAGCAGTTTATCGTACCGAGACATCGGCGCCCGTGTGGGACGACATCCAGCCACAATGAGGCGAGTATGGATTCGGTGGGTGCAGCAGGGACGGACGGACCGACGTGAGCGATTGCCGCAGCCGCGGACACCACCGAACGAGAGGACCGGCATGTTGTGCGGCGGGCATTGACGGCTCGCACCGCCACATCACGAACGTTAGCGCAGGAATTAGGGTGTGTTGCGCAACAATCTGTGTCAGCACGTACCGTTCGACGTCGTCTGCAGGAGCGGGGACTTGTCGCACGGCACCCATTGCTCCGATTAACATTGACGTTACACCACCGGCGAGTGCGGCGGCAGTGGGCCGTTCAACGCCGCACCTGAACTACGGAATGGCACGACATGGTCTTCTCCGACGAATCCCGCTTCTGCCTGCAACACCAAACTGGTCGGATCCGCGTGTGGCAGCACCGCAGCGAGAGACTGTATGACGCCTGCATTATGCATCGCCACCCCGGTCCGTCGCCTGGCGTTACGGTTTGGGGCGCAATTGGATATGACACCCGTACCCCTCTGGTACGCATCGCCGGTACACTCAACAGCCACAGCTACATCACCACATCTCCGACTTTTTGGAGCCTGTTCCTCCCTTACCTGCAGGACCTGCCAGCGGCCACGTTTCAACAGGACAATGCGCGCTCGCACGTGACACGCATCGTGCAACAATTCTTCACGGCCCACCAGGTGTCACTGCTGCCGTGGCCCGCCTGTTCTCCCGATATGTCGCTCATCGAGCACGTCTAGTCGCTGATCGGCAACCGAGTGGTCCGGCGAGCACCACCCGCGGCTACGCCTGATGAACGGTAGCAACGTGTGGAAGCAGCCTGGACCGACATACCCCTAAGCCCACATCCAAAGCCTCTTTCGTTCGATGCCGCGGCGTGTAGCGGCCGTTATTGCCAGCCATTGAGAGGCCACACGAACTATTGATGTCTGCGTGTTCCGCAAGTCGCACGGGCCTGTAAGCTCAATTGTTTCATCTTTGTATCTGTTGTTATGTGTCCAGTATATCTGGCTTTGCTATCTCGTGTCCTTCTTGGTGTTGCATTTTGGGTGGCCAGCAGTGTATATGTTTTGGTGATTTTACCACGATATCTCGAAAACAGCTAGAGATGAAATTTATACCGGAATTGTAAAACACTGTGACGCATTAATTATACCTGACATCTGATTGAATAAAAATGTTTTCACCATTTTATAATATAAGAACGAATAACTCACATTTTCCCACATTTTTCGTTATCTGGACGCCATTTTTTGCATTTTGTTTTAATTTTCAATTTTTCAGGTATAATCAATAGAGGGAAGCCTAAGAAGAAGAAATATCCCTGGGATTTCCCGAAATCTTCATCCATTCGACTGTAATCGTGGTAAAATCGGATTTTACATTAGTTTGCCTCATTACGTTGGAGCGCCAATAATATTCAACTGGGAATAAATATCGCAGCATTATCTTATTTTATCATTTTATACTAAATACCCCTACACAGACAAAACGTTTTATATTTATTCGCGACCAATTAAACGCAAGCCACTTTTTGAAATGTCAAACCTCCCTTAAACACAGGTTGAAACAGTGGACAGACACATTGAAGACCTGAAAATAGCTGATGTGAAAGTTATTCGGGGGGAGGGAGGTCAGAAGCTTTTTTTTTTTTTTTTTTTCCCGCCACTTAGGGCCCTAAAGTCATGTTTCGGGAGGATGCGTAAATTGAGCCTACGGAGCTGCTGTAGAAATAGAGATACATATCCAAATGTAAGTATACATTCACGGAACTTCACAAAAAAATCTAAATATGCGCCACCCAATGGAAAAACGCTGCATTGCACTTCGTGAGGAAAGCATGGGAAGTTTTACACGGAGCCTCATTGATCTAATGCACAGCGACTTTCCCAGTTCCAGCTATAGAGGTGCAGAGAGTGTACAAAAATTAAAAACATTTTTCTCCACAAGACAAGAAAAGTAGGCATTGCAGTAATATGTATAAACGTGGGCGTGTCATCATTGCTTCGGTTAGCACTATCCGCTGTTATAGCATTCTTCGAATCCGACTCATGGATGCTGGATAGCATGCGGACGGACTCAGTAACGTCCATTTTTTTTTCAAAGGCGTGCTAAAAAATCCCTAGTCAAATAAACAAATATGAGTAACAAAGAAGAAAATTACGACTGGCAAAGCACAGAAACAATAATAAAACTGAAATTCCAATTAGAAGAATCTGCTGAGACGCTAAAATGAGTTTTGTAACACATATAACTAAAGATGACACTTAGAACGAAAGAAAAAAAAATCGTAACTGTCCAGCTATATGCGTAGAATCACCACGCAAGACTACAATGAAAAGAATTCACTTGCATTGTTATTCCTACTGTAAAAGTAATCATAACTGAGATCTCATCTTCTATGCTGTTTCACAAACTTTTTCAGATATCAAAATTGTAAAACGAATCTCATACTACACGAAATAATAAAAAAAAAAAAAAAAAAGAGCGAGGACGAAACATTTTTACTTCTAATTCGAGTAAAAAGCTGGAAGAAACGCAAAAGTATTCGCAAAACTGCCATACAATGCTTCACTTTGTTTTTCTGGGATTAAGACGTTACTCAACAACTTAAAACAACTGACAAGATGCTGAAAGGTTCCGAACAAAAACTACCACTTTCAGTTGAACAAATCTTCAAATGCGAGAGTGCAAGTAAACATTTATTTCTTTATTATCAGAAACACAAACGCACTTGCCTTCTTAATATGATATTTCGGGCTGAAGAATTTTTAATAACTATGTCATGAAACGGCTGAACAGCTGCAAAAACATAACAGAGAATTACATCTATAAAGAAGCAAGTTTTTCTCCCTCACATGCGATGCTTGTGGTAAAACATGAAAAAACAACAACACGAATACATTCTTATTTTTACATTCTTTCGAACGATGTGTCTAGCTCAACGTAGTTGCGAAAACAATAAGTGAAATGCGCATGAATGCGCAAGAAACGAGTTAGGAATACTTAACAAAAACTGTATTACATAGTTTTTTTTTAAGTGAAAATCTGTGCAGAACAGCATGTATTCAAGAATGCATCACAGTTTGAAATATTTGCTCATCATATTTCGAAGTATTTCTGGAAACCTCTCTGAAGAAAGTGGGGTGTTATACATCCTTCCCATTCGAAATTCCCAGGAAATTAGTCAACTTGACTAGAATGCGTGTGATCTGAAACTATTTGCAAAGAAATTGAGAAAAACTACTTTTGAACCTTTTAAAATCGCTTCAAATCTTACACAAGCGGATGATCTATCACCTCACCTTTCCAACTTTTCTCCTGAAAAAATAACAACACTGAACAAAACAAATGAGGAATATCACTCAATGCAATATATCATCAATCATAAAAGCTTAATGTAGCAATCTTAAAAGTACGATAATTAAAACACTACGCAGGCTTCCGATTAAGTGAAGAACTTATTTAATGTATAAGTTAAAATATTAAAAATAAAGCCATAAGAACTTTCGGTCTTCCTAAAGACCATCATCAGATGGAAATACTGAAGGAGCATTTTTGGGTGGGGAGACATACACTGCTGGACAATTGCTAAGGACGGATCATAAACGGCTATATAGCGCATAAAAAAGTAAGTGTGGTTGGATGCCAAGTGAAAAAAAATAATGTCAGAATGCCAGGATATTACAAGAAAGACAATTTATTGTGCTCTGAAATCCAGAAGGCTTTGGAACGTGTTCAAGGGACAAACAGGCCATTTTGTGCAGAATACGCAAACGTGAAAAAATGCAATTACCGTCCGCAGGCGTTCCGGCGTAAGATGTCAATACGGGATATGGCCACCATGGAGGGCGATGCAAGATTCCACACGTCGTGTCATGCTTTGCACAACATTATCAAGCAGCTGTTGGGGTAATTTATCCCATTCCTCTGTCAGTGCACGGATGAGGGTGTCCTTGTTTATTGGAGGGCATTGGCGACCAGCAAGACTCCTCCCCAAAGCATCCCACACATTTTCAATGGGATTCAGATCTGGAGAACGTGCTGGCCCTACGAGGTGTTGAATATCCTCGCTCTCAAGACACTCCTGGACAGCGACTGTTCGATGACATGTTGCGTTGTCGTCCATGAAAATGAATCTATCACGGACAGCACCACGGAACATGCGAACATGAGGTAGCAGAACATCATTAATGTATCGTTGGCCAGTCATAGTCCCAGTTAGAAGCACATAGAGGGACGTACGGCCATTGATCATGATGCCAGCCCATACCATGACACTACATGTCGGATATCGGTCCCTTTCCTGTATGTTCCTCGACAATATGCAGTACCACTATCACGCCAGATCAGTTGTCGTCGACAATCAGACGATAGACTGTATCTACTCTCATCTGAGAAGAGGACAGCAGACCAGTCGTTATCAGTCCAATTGCGATGTTGATGGCACCATTGCAAACGGGCGGTACGGTGACGTCTGGACAATGGGATGCACACAATAGGACGGCGGGCGTATAGTCCTCCTTCATGCAAACGTCTGCCGACAGTTTTTCGGGAGAACCGCTTGCCAGTAGCAGCCATAAACTGATTTGCTACCTTACTAGCTGTGCTGCGCCGGTGTCTTTTTGTTGATAGCACTATGTACCGATCTTCTGCAGGTGTCGTACTGCGAACACGACCTCCCCCGTGACGTTTGCTACATTTGTTTGAAATTATTTCCAAAGCCTTGAAACAACACTGTGGCTGACGTCGAACTCCATGGCAACATCTGTTATTTTTCGCCCTTCTTCAATCTTGCCAATAATACGGCCACGCGTAAAATCATCTAGGAGATGTCGAGAAGACATACTGAAAATTGCAAGTTCGTCAATTGATTCTTTCCCTTTCAACTTTGCGTTTGAACAACAACGGTCAATACGCGTCAAATCCTTTATATATCTCTTATCAGTGCTATGACGTCACGAACAAGTTCGGCAATCCAAAATTTGCATACGCACAACACGTCTTACTGTATCCCGCACTTATGCTAATTTCCACATTTTCCTGCCTTCCATTTTATGGTTGCTATCGTTGCTATTGTCATCCGTCATTAGCAATTGTCCGGCAGTGTATAATAAGTAACCTACAGGCGTGACGTACGAAACAGGTGATCATGTCGTCAATCCAAATATGATGATTTTAAATCGATATATGAATACATACAATCAAATGGTCAAATTATAGTTTTAGCCCTGGGCACATGGCAATTGTCATCTTGGAAGACAAGAGTGGCAATGTGATGCTGCTCCTGGAGATGTTGGGCAAAGGACAACACCTCATCATTCAGAATGAGGAGGTACGCATGCTGGTTCAAATTTATCGTCACTGCAACGAGACAGCCCATTTCGTAGTACGAAAAACGCGCTCAAAACATCATAAAACCCCTTCCAGCTTGAACAACACCTACGACACAATCAGGATTAAAGGCTTCATTGGGCCTGCGATGCACTCGTCGCCTCCCATTATTGGAGTACAAACAAAAACGAGACCCATCAGCCCAAATTACTCGTTTCCAATCCTCCACAGTAAATTTTGGTGCCTCTGAGTCCATTGATAACGTGCGACTTCGTGACTTGCTGTTAAAAGAGGTCTCTTTTAACAGCAATTGTCCTTCACGAACTGAGGAGAGCTGAAGCAAACTGCCGAGTGGAAGGGTGCACGAAACTCGTAGAAAACCGTTTCATCAAGAGAATTGTTACGTGCGATGAAAAGTGTGTCTATTTTCGTAATCATAACACACAACGGCAGTGGTTGAGCCCGGGCCAGCTTTCTGAACCTGTTACCAAACGTGGGCGCTTCGAGCATAAGGTGACTCTCTGCATCTGGTGGAATTTCGAGGGGATAATCCATTACGAATTTGTTCCAGACGGTCGGACTATCAACGCCAACCTCTACTCTGAACAGCTGGAGCGGATGTATGCCGTTTTGGAGGAGAAGTACCCGGCACTGGTGTACAGAAAGCGCGCTCTCTTACAGCAGGACAATGCTGGGCCCCATACCGCACGAAAGACACGGGCAAAACTCCAGGAACTTGAAGGCATCGAACTGATGCCACACCCAGCATATAGTCCGGACCCTACCCCGGCGGATTATTACTTGTTCCGGTCCATGGCCCACTTCCTTCGCGGGCGGCACTTCAACAACCAGGAGGAGGTGGCAGCTGGGGTGAAGGAGTTCTTCGCCTCGAAGGACAAGAACTGGTACCGCCGCGGAATTGAAGAACTGGCAGACAGATGGTTAAAGACCGTGAAACACGATGGCCTATACTTTGAATGATAGTCATCTTTCGTCGTAAAGGTACGTATGAAGACATAAAGTGATCCAAATATTGCAAAACTTTTGACTCACCCTTTGTAGAATCGAAGAACTGGCAGACAGATGGCTAAAGATGGTGAAACACGATGGCCTATACTTTGAATGATAGTCAGCTATCGTCGTAAAGGTACGTATGAAGACATAAAGTGATCCAAATATTGCAAAACTTTCGACTCACTCTCTGTAGAATCGAAGAATTGGCAGACAGATGGCTAAAGACGGTGCAACACGATGGCCTATACTTTGAATGCTAGTCAGCTTTCGTCGTAAAAGTACGTATGAAGACATAAAGTTATCCAAATATGGCAACCCCCTCCCCCCCCTTCCCTCTGTACTAACCTTGGTTTGGATTACGCCAATTACTCGTTTCGGACAGAAACCATGATACTGGACAATTACTCACTGCCGCCGTTGTGGTACTACTTTGGGGAAGGCTTATACCTCTATCTTGAAGACCGCGCGCCGTGACATACTGCTCTCATTGTTGCAGATTGATTTGAAGATATCTACATGAGGGCCCATAGCTTAATTTTAATGTCAAACAGACATCGGGACTAAAAATAACATATACAAACACCATATGCATATTTCCTTGTGGCTTCTTGTTATCTAACCGTTTTTACTAAGACTCTGAACAGAAATTTAATTGAAAACCAAAAGACCCGAAAACTATATAAAAAAAGATGGATACAAATGAAATTAGACATCGTGTTAGGACAGTAAGGAAATTTCTTTGTCATTCTTTTTGATCATTTTTGAACTACAAAACCCCATAGACTACTCAAGTGACCATAAGGAAGGGACAAATACCCTCAAGACAAATTTCAGGTGGAAATTTTGAGAGATTATTGCCCAGCAGTGAATAACTGCTGCAGACGATGAGATCTTGTCCATCAGTGTTCTTCCTCCAGCAATAAATAGCTGCCAATAGGAAATTTCACACGTACTTTCTACTGTAAATTTTCTCTTTCTCTACTCAATATTCCCAACATTTTCTCTTTCTTACTACAACACATGCATCCAAATATTCTACAGAAAAATTAGCAATCAGAATTAGTGTTGTCGCAAAATCTCAGTACTAACTTCCAAGAAGTGATATGGCATGGTCCGATTTCCAGGAGACGGCAAATGCCGCTTCTTGTCCTGTTACAGGGGCGCTTATGGATATGTGCTTCAAAAAGTTGAACTGACCAGCGCAGTGTCCTGACATGAACCCTATAATGAATCACTGGGACGAATTGGATCGTCGAGTGCGTGGAAGAACGGATCGCCCAACAAACAAAACAGAACTGGTTACTGCTTTGAAAGCCGAATGGCAGAGCATATCAGCAGACAGTTACAAAGAAACTGGTGGAGGGTATTCCACAAAGACTAAAGGCCGTCACAAGGGCCAGAGATAGCAGCACATCATATTATAATTAATAAACGAAGATATATATAAACAATAAAAATAACATAATAAACTTGTAGACAGGTGTCCGGATATTGATGATAGGCCAGCGTATATACAGGTGATGTTCACGCATTTTTATGACGATTTTCAGCAATATAATTAATGTTTAAAATAAAATTATTTCTTTCTTAAATTTTCTATTTGAGAGCTTTTTCCTCTGGACTATGAACCTACATGTAGATTTTCAAGACAACAGGGAATTTCTTAAAATTGGTAGTGGTATTTTATTCCACTCCTCTTCCACTGCTTTCCATAGTCCAATCATTGCTTTAGGTCTGCGTTTAGAAAGCGCTCCTTTTAGCAGTCCGAAAGCACAATAGCCCATTTGTGACACATCAGAAGACTTTGAAGGAATATGAGCAAAAAAGGCTCTTTTATCATTTTTTCAAGAAATAGAGTGGTAGATGTATGACTGGTATCTATATCCTGACGGAGTTCTACTCTTTGAAGGCTCTGTGGATAAAGGAATGGTATTCTCTCTTTAAATATAGGAGTTAAGACATTATTTTGGTGATATATAGAATTGATTTTAACATTCTTTTCAACTTTTCTTAATTTCTACTCTTTTGCGAAAGTAAATCGACCTTTCCTTTTTCTTACAGTCATTTGGGTAGATCCGTGTTTCATCATAGTCACAATAAATTTCGACTTATCTCCGGCTAAGTGATTTTCATAGAGAAGTCTACAACGTGTTCTTTCAGCCACATGCCTAGGCAAAGGCGGTGAACATTATGTTGCCTTTTTTTTTTAATTCAAATCCTTGTTTATTACTTTGTTTACAGTTTATACAGAGCTTCTAATGACTTAGTGATTGCTCTTTGGGTCGGTGGATTTTCTTTTTTAAGACAAAAGACCTTTCTTTTGTAACAGTCGTAAAAGTACGCATCTTCTTTAGATATTCGTTTAATGTTCTTTTTCCTGTTAAAAGCAATGCTTGACGATTTGTTCCTCTGCGATTAATAATATTGCTTATTTTACATTTAGAAATGCTAATTCCATGATTTTCAAAGCATTTCATAACCTTCTATCCACAGCTTGTTCAAGTGCGCCATTTTCTTAGTAGACGATATTTAACTGCAGCAGATGTTTCTTTCGTATTCATCTAATACGCTGCTGCTAATTTCAATTCTCGAAACTTCTTTCATTTTCTGTAATTTCTTACCAAAAATCTCTCTATTCTAAAAAAAGTAACTGCCGCTATACCGTCGCTGTTTTAGAAATTTCGCGACCCTCGCGCTTTTCTAGCTTGCAGTGCAAATGGTATTGAACACAAAAATATGAAATTTACATCGTTTGTAGAAAATTGTTCGGAGAACACGCTGAAACAAACCGTTTTTCGATTCGGGCGATACTTCAAGAGCTATTGTATTTCAAAGTTAAGGTAAGCAAAAAAGTGCTATCAATTCGCGTTCCGGACACACTAACAGCAACAGAATCGCGAAACTTTGTAGGCATGTAGGGCCATGGCCAATTTTTGCACCTCGTCGCCCTTTTTTTTTTATTTTGATTTAGTTTATGAGAAATTATTTTTTTAAATTTCACAGAATTCTTTATTTCGCGATGGGATCCGTTTTAAAAAACGGATATATCGCAAACTATAAATCATAACGCATTGCAATTTTTACAGCATAAACTCACGACTATTGTCCCTTTTTTACAAAAACGTTTTTTAAGAAAAAGTAATTGGAACTAGCGGCTTACTCTGTCTCAGCGTTAACCACACAGGAAAGTTCTGATCCCGTGACCTGCTGCCATGGTGACGCACCTATATTTAGCACTCTCTTCTCTTTAGGTGAAAGGACAGGCTACAATCAAACTGGTAATGAGGCAATGCTTAATGACGTAGCGACGCTTTTTAAGTTCGGCCTTTTTTTCCGCCGGCATACGTGAACACCTACGTAAATATAGGCTTTTACCTCGCATATAAAAAGCAAAGAGGAAAAATGCGAGTGTGTTCGTCCGCTAATTGTTAGACCACTTCTAAATGATCTAGAGTTCTAAAAATTAGCATGCTGATAGGTCTTAAGGGTCCGGCTACCTAGAAAATTCAGAAAAAAATGGCGGCTTTGGAACATTGTCTGCTTGAATTTTTCGCGAACTGTTAGGCCACTTCTAAATAACCTAGAAATCTAAAAATTGGCATGCTGGTAGGTCTTAAAGTCCGGATACTAAAAAATGCACGAAACCAAAAAACGGCGCGTTGCAACATTGTCTGCTTGAATCTTTCTACCACTTCTGCACCTAGAAAAAAGTCTGAAAACCAAAAAATTCAAAAGGGGGACTTAGCTTTACTGTTTCATAATGCTGATAGGTTTAAAGATCATTTTGTCAGAATCAATGAAATGCTTTGAAAATTTCAAATTTTGATTTAAAATTAAGGGGCACCAAAGAAAGCCTCCTCCGTTTTACGTCAAACTTTATTCATTGACATCACGACGCTGTTCTAAATCGTAAAACAGTTACGGATCTGAAATGCCTTTTCTTTCCCTTAATTACTTTTCCATTTCTTTAATTTTATGTTCAAAAATTATTTTATAGATTCACCGTTCGGAGAACAGGCATGATTGCTAATGTTCTAAAAATGTGTGAACATCCTCAGTAAATCCATTCAGAATAAACAAACAAGGATTTCCTCGTTTAAAAACTGATAACTCACGAAAAATTTCAAACTTTAAATGACTAGAGACAGTTCTCGGCTGATGAAACTTAATGAATCTAGAAATTAATGCTAAACTGCAAAGTAGCAATTTAAGTTATTTTTCTAACCAAATAAATCTTCAAATATTTCGAACTGATTATTTACAAGGCAGTAATACTGCCCATATTACTTTATTGTTATGTGACCTGGACAATGTCTAAATGGACAGAAATGAACAAGAATATTTTGTCGTAAAAAGGAATGAAAAGCACAGTGTGTTTGGAGAAAACTGCATAACTCAGAGGAAGACGTAGAATGGAAATTATTTTATATACAATTAAGAGGACAAGACTGGAATCTGTACTGTTCAAAGAGAAAAGGAAAGCAAGTTACCTGATATTTCGTCAAATTTCTCGTGGAAGAACCGGGGGAGGGAGGGAATCTCCACATCTGTTCTTCCCGTGGAAGAAGAACGGTAATTTACATTTCGCATTAGATGTTCCTCATAAGTTGTTATTCCCTTTAATACAATAACCTACTCACAATTTTTGTTGGTCCTGTTCCTTCATATTTAGCAGCTTTGTTGCCCGTAGAATCTTCAGCATTTCTGTACATATCCAAATCTTATAAGCTTCTGGTTCTTCAACTTTAGTGACTTTAGGAAAGGAATTGCAAAGTCACTTCCGCAACTCAAAAAATAAGTGCATTAATTTCATAAATCTACAGTCATCAACTTCACTGCTAACTTATTAAACAAATTTAGAATAAGTCATTGTGGATACCACACTGCAGATGTTTGAAGTAGATTCAGAACAAAATCATTTCTTATCTGCTAATTTCTACAGAAATTTTGAATAAGTCATTGTGTCACTGCAAATTTCTTTGCCTACTAAAAATTATAGTGTTAGTAATCCCTGTCGATCTCTGAAACACTGAATAAATCACTATTACTGTTGATTTCTACCTTGTCGAGATCACTGTGCAACTTCTGCAACTGTATACAAAATTGTATCACTTTTATAGCTGTATGAATAATTCCGTAATTTCTGATATCTTGTTCATCCTTCCCCATAATGTTACATGTGTCAAGGCCGTATAGAAAGTATGAGACCATGACACGAGAGAGATCAGTTCCCACCTTCAGTGACGTCATGCGGAAAACCAAGGCTTTCGAATGGTAACCACAGAAGAAAAAGTAGTAAACAGTTTTTGACGTTGCAACCGAGGTTATTCATTCAGTAAGTCTCTCGCGAAATATGGCTATACAGTGTAAATACTGCCCATTTACTGCGCCCTGGGATCGTAGATTTTAGCCAAGAATAAAATAAAAATAATAATATTAAATGATAGAGAAAGACAGAGATACCGAATTTTGGCTGCATTTTGAAAACAGCTCACCTATTTATTGTAAGGGCTTAAAAGAATACACTGCCTATATGCAAATTTTCAAAGTCACGCGCAAAAAAATTATCATTTTCTTCTCGATTTCCTGCAACTACGTTAAACCACATCCGAAGAAGTGCAAGAATATGTACATCACACTCACCGATGATCTGCACAAAAAAATTCATCGTGTTTGAATGTCGAACTAACACACAATATTTCGCACAATGTACCGTATGGCTTTTATTGATCATGAAAAGGTTTTTGATTCCGTTAAACCATTAGCAGTTATAATGTCTTTGAAATCCTGCGGCAATGAAGATGCACACGCAAAAATATTGGAAAAGGAGTAAGACAAGGTAGCATCGTTTCTCCCAAGCTCTTCAAATGGCACACTGCTGAATGTCCCTTTCATTCACTGGAACTGGGAAGCCAAAGGGATAAAGATTAGTCAGGGGTCGCGCTGCCGATCGCATTCTTCGCAATTTGCTAAAAAAAAAATAGTTTGGGCAATGGGAAAAAAAATTTGGTGAAAATATTGGCGATTATTTTTTTGTGCTTTCTCAACACTTTAGCGAAATAAAATTGGTGAATGGGTTGGCGGAAACTTGAATGGAGATCGTTTAGCCCACCTTCGTTTTGCTGACGACATAGTCATTTTTGCAAGTACTCCCTCAGAACTGCAGAGCATGATACAGGAACTTACTGACAAAAGCAAAGAAGTGAGAACAAATATAAAATGAAGGAAAACAAAACTGATGTACAATACTTTTACAAGAACTAAAGATTTGGCTGTTGATAGGGGAAATTTAGAAGTAACTGATGCCTACATATCTACCTTTCACAGCAGATATCAAGCGAAGGCCACATCGAAGAAGAAATTAATAGACATACACTACATTGACAAAGGTCACCGGACAACACTTCAAAAGCAAATGAATTGATCCGCTGCGTGGTTAAGATGCGCGGAACAGCTGCAAACGGTATAAAAACAAGCCAGCAGCTGATCACGATCGTGTTTCACCGTGAGGTTGAGTGAAAATGTCGCGGCGGGAGAGAACTGACTTTGAGAAAGAAAAGATTGTTCAGTGCTATATTAATGGATTGCCCATAAGAGAAACCGAGAGGCGTTTAAACATACCCAAGTCAACTGTTTTGGATGTACTGAATAAGTGGAAGACATATGGCGTGCCTGAAACAGCAAAACCTACTGGCAGACCAAAGAAAATCAGTGATAGAGCACATCGAGGCCTCAGGAGAGCCGTTACAGCTAATCACGGAGTACTGCACAAGACCTCCGTGTACAGGTGAGTAAAAATTCTGGAACCTCGGTATGTATACGTGCCATTCACAAAGAACTTCATTCCATGGGGTTACCGTGGTCGTGCAGCTGCTCATAAGCCTTTCATCTCCACTCGGAATGCTGCTCGTCGTTTAGCATGATGTAAAGAACATTTATCGTGGGCCGTAGATCAATAGAATCGGGTCCTATGGACTGATGAATCCAGATACACGATCCATCAGTTTGATGGCCATGTGTGGGTATGGCGGCAGATGGGCGAACGCTATTTACCACAGTGTACTGTTCTTACGGTCAAGTTTGGAGCTGGCAATGTACTCGTGAGGAGGTGTTTTTCGTGGTATGGTCCCAGCCCATTGTTTATCGTGGACAAACCTGTTAAACAGGACGTCTACCTCCATATTCTGGATCATTATGCTCTACCAACTCTGTGGCAATACTATGCAACCGAGTCTTGTTGGTACCAGCAGAATAATGCACTGAGCCATAAAGCAAAGACTGAAACGGCGTGGTTTGACGATAATTCCGTGTCGTGTGTGGACTGGCCAGCACAGAGCCCTGATCTTAATCCCATAGAGCACCTATGGGATGAATTAGAGCACCGCATAAGAAGTTTGGAGCCAAGGCCTACTACTAAGCAACAGTTAACGACAGCATTATGTACTGAATGGAAGCGCATACCTATCGCTGTGTTCCAAAACCTTGTCGAAAACTTGTCTCGAAGGGTCAGTGCATGCATTAAGGCCGAAGGTGGACCGACACCGTATATACTAATGTATGTCAATAAATGCTATGTTGTGTTTTTCTCCTAGGTGTCTGGTGACCTTTGTCAATATAGCGTATAACACTTGGCAGCTGCTCATTTGGCAAAAACAATACAATTTTCAAGAGCATTATGTCTTAGAAGGAAAATGTTTAATCAATGCATCCTTCCAGTTCTAATAGATGAGAGACATGGGCCTTAACCTTTTAATCGACCGATGTACCTGAACCAATAGTGGCGCAGTGGTCTAAGCGATGGCTTCTGATAATTCGTCCGAAAGGGGTCCGGGTTCGAATCCGGGTGAGGCATGGCTGTTGTGTTTGTCTTACGGACCTGGCTCTCTCCCTTCCCTGGAGTCAGTGACCCTAAATTAGGGACAAGCGACTGCTTATAGCCCATTGAGTTGCTCACGGTGGTCGTTCAACCACCAATCGAATAAAAAAAATAAAAAAAAAGAACCAATAGTGCTCAAAATTTTTGTGCTTTCAGAATAGAAATGTTCACATAACTTCCGAGTTTTAGGAAACTACAGCTAAGCAATTCCTTTCCCCCTTTCTCATCTCAACCGTACTGACCATTAACCTGTCACTGGGGAAGGGCTAGTATCCCTGACGGGGACATCGTAGCACTGGGTAGCAACAAGTGACTCAAACATCTCTCTTTTTTCTTCAGTTCGACGCTATTGTTATAGCCCTTTTAGCAGGCAATCAGTCAAAAAGAATTAGTGTGGAATATCCCACTAAATGGCCCCTTTGAATAAAAAGCTAACGGGGAAACCAAGGGTTTCTGATGCGCGTGTTCACTCGTTCCAGCCGCGTTTGGCCTTCTTGTTAGACAGCGAATACATCCATCCAGGCTGATTTGAACCCATTTTGCTAACCCCGAGTTAATTCGTTCCAGCCAGTTACAGAGTTAACTAAACAGGTTAGTAAAATCATGCAATGAGTTGATTACGATACGCTTTCCAACATACCAGAAATAATTGCTGAAGTTATTACTCAAGTTATGAAGATAATGGCTGTAAAATAAATCTTGCTCCTATGACCTGACCTTTGACCCTATAACAGAACCAGTAAAGTATACTTCCGGAACAACATGATAAAGTTTTGTCTCAATTGAAGCATTTTTACGTAAGTTATAACGCATAAGGGTGATAGAATGGATCCCCATCCTATATTCTAATCTTTGACCCCATTTCGCCCATTTTCAGTAGGGTTCGTCCCCAGGTGGTCCCCTACCACATACTAAAACTTCATCGAAATCGAACCATTTTTACGCAAGTTATAACGCATAAGAGCAATGGAATGGACCCCACTCCTATGCCCTGACCTTTGACTCCACTTCACCCATTTTCAATGGGGTTCATTCCCAGGTGGTCCTCTACGACAAATTAAAATTTCATCGAAATCGAACCATATTTACGCAAGTTATGACGCATAAGTGCAATGGAATGCATCCCGCTCCTATGTCCTGACCTTTGACCCCATTTCACCCATTTTCAAGAGGATTTGTTCTTAGGTTCTCCCCTACCACATACTAACATTTCATTGAAATCGAACCATATTTACGCAAGTTATGACGCATAAGGGCAAGGGAATGGATCCCGCTTTTACGTCGTGAACTTTGACCCCACTTCACCCATTTTCAATAGAATTCATCCCGAGGTGATCCCCTACCACATACTAAAATTTCATTGAAATCGAATCATATTTACGCAAGTTATGACGCATAAGGGCAAGGGAATGGATCTTGCTCCTATGTCGTGACCTTTGACCCCATTTGTCCCATTTACAGTAAGGTTCGTCCCCAGGTGGTCCCCTACCACATGCTAAAATTTCATCGAAATCGAACCATTTTTACGCGAGTTATCGTTCGGACAGACAGACAGACGGACAAAGGTGGAGCCTATACGCTTCTTCAACCTACGGTTGGAAAGCGTAAAAAAGACATCGAAACTGCGAACAACTCAAAAAAGTATGGAGACGTGCATGCTTGAGTTCTTTTTCCAAGATAGGGAAAGGAACTCAAGCATCAGGAAAATGACAAGAGTGGATGACATCATGATCAATGTAAAGTGTTGGCTTGGTTAATTCTAAGTGTCGAAGTGGACGCCAACTGATCAGAAAAATCGTTGGTGTTTGCAGGTTCCTGTCATTGAAGCCGGGAAGCAAATAAATAAATACTTAAGCAAATTGAATGTAATGACAGATCATTTCGTCCGAACATATTTTTATTCATCAGATGGGAGGAAAAGGGGAAATATTGGCTAGTCAAAATAAATGGTATATACTTCCAGCGGGTGATGGATATTTCGGGTGACTTCCTCCAGTGGCGTACCCAGAAATTAATTTTGGGGTACGCCAATTAATTTTGGGGTAACCACGAATGCGAAATTTTGTAGTTTGAATTATCGCTATTTAAAAATTAAATTCCATCAAAGAATCACTTCTGCAATTACATCAGACTATTCAAGCACTATACATAACATTTACATCACGTTGCATCTGTATTATGCATCAGAGAATGAAATTTTATATAATGTAAAGTCAACAATCGAAAAATTCTCACATTCATGGTTTGATCAGTGCAGCTACGATATCATTCCTTCCTAAAGCGACGAAAAAAATGCGCATGAGAACAGGCATTTTTATATTTCTTAAATACACAAATGCTATTATTTAGAAAGTAACGTTCATTCTACGATTTTGTTTTCCTGCTATGGTATGTACTCAAGATACCCCTCCCTGCCGCAAGCCCCAGTCCCCACCGTTCATTAGACTGACGCCCTGACCACTACAACATGCAACACCATTTCGCTCTCTTCTTTCTTTGGTGGCATACGAGTGGGAAATACGCACGAGGGGGGGGGATAGGCACTAACAAGAGGCATATGTGACCTCGTCTGACCATTCCAAATAAAGAAGCAACTAAGGGCAATTTAAGGAAGACTAGAATGGCGACATTAGCAAATAACGTCAACGACTTTTTTTTTTTTTTCAATTTTTAATGTACGCCACTGACTTCCTCTATGTAATTCCGGCCAAAATTTCCTTCCATTTCATCCCGAACAAAAGCGTTTCCCCTGTCTTGTGTCCGAGGAAAGTCCTTTGTCGTTCTCCCCTCAAATCTCCAACCAGACTTCTCGTTTATGACTCCTAACCTGTCTAATTCCCATTGGCTATCTGTCCCCGAGAAAGATGCTCTTGACGAAAGAAGTTGACTGTTAATTGCTTACTCCGATTGTCCCTGGCGGGCTCTCTCTGAGGGAGATGTCCTCAAACAATCGGGGGATAAGGAAGGGTGTCCTTTTGTTCGTGGAAGGACCCGTTCAATGAAAGAATGGCTTTCAGGATCTTAACTGAGGGTAAATCTCTCTAGCTACCGTTCGCACATAGAATAACAAAAGTTACAGTTTAATTATATTTCAAATATTCTCATATAACAGTGATAATGTGCTGGACATATTGCTAAAATAACTGACCACTGCTGGACAACTGAAATACTAAAATACTACACTGGATAGCAAGGGACAACAAAAGACCGAGAAGAACACCACATAGCATATGGGAGGATGAAATTCGAAAGTATGCCGACAGAGTTGAAGAGATTTGTGGTAGCAATCATCCAGCAGCAGACTGAGAATGTTTGACTATGATGTATTCAAACTTCTAAACCGCGTGAGAGCAAACTAAAAACAAGTTCAAGTGTTTTGTATCGGAACGAAGTAGTTTAATCTGACGCTGCGCGCAAACATTAGGAAAACCGAAATTTACGGTAAGACTGCCACAAGCCGATCTAAAGGAAAAACCGAAAGAAACAAAAATGCGAGGAGGAGGAAAGAGAGGAGTTACAGGGGAAGAGGGAGGGAGGTCTGCATGTCAATTAGGAAGCTCTGAGTAATGCCCTTTGGTTAGTTAAGTCAGAGTAACGACTGCTGGAATAGCACTCGATCTAATAACCGCATCTGGGGAAAAATAACGCAGCCTGGCATCCCAACCCCTTTCTGCATTTCCCTCTTGCGTCGCTAAGTCCCGCATGGCACGCTTATGTCAACAAGATGATGAGATATTTAAATATGGAGCCTGGATAACGTTGAAGCACACACTCGCGTAACCCCTCTTCACCACCATCAATTAGACCAATTCCACTGGACCCGCGGTATTTTTTTCAAATTATACACGACAAGTGGGTTTCTATATCAAAGGATTCAACAAACCGCACTACACAATTAGACGAACTACTGAATACCACAAAGAAAAAGACAGATACAAGGACATATTAGTTTTCTCATGCAGCAGACATAACTGCATTCATATAAAAAATAAAATCAAGAACGTTAACCATAACGTAGTGTAAGAACTTCCAGCGAGAGGTCTATGCTCTCCTCTTCCTAAAATATCTTGATGCACTTTTTAACAATTAAGAAAAATTTCGCCGAATGACTTAAGATAACATTCTGCACAAATGCACAACCTCCATAAATACTACTTATTCATCTTGTTTGATTACTGCGTTCTACTCGGCACTGCATTTAAAAACACATATCACGCAATTCGACTAAATTACATTTTCACCGATTTTGTGATTGCATGAAATATCAAAATCCACAAAAGACCATTGTCTTTTCTTGTTGTTGTTGTTTTTTTTTTTTTTTTTTTCTTTTTTTTATTTTTCAGTCTCTAAGTTGGTTGATTGCCTGATTTTTGCCTATTGGCGAAAGGGTGTCTTTAATGTCCCAAAGAGTGCCAAGTCCAAAGGTTCAGAGAAATATTATTAGGAATATATACCAGTACAGTACAACAATTTTCAAATATGCAGTAGTTTCAAAAATCTTGGATTCATAAGTGATCTGATTGGATACATTACGGCCCAAGAGTTCAGGTACGAGTTCAAAAGGATTGTACCAGAATACTGTCCGTTACATTTTTGCAAAATCATTATTTTTTTTATTATTGGGGGTTTAACGACCACCGTGGGCAACTCGAGGGGCTATAAGCAGTCGCTCGTCCCTAATTTAAGGCCAGTGGTTCCAGATAAGCGAGAGAGCCAGTTCCGTAAGACAAACACAACATTCATTCCTCACCGGGATTCGAACCCGAACCCACCTCCGAACAAATGGTCAAAAAAAAAAAAAACATCGATTGACCAATGCGCCACCGGGGCAGCAAATACATTAATTTGGTTTAGTCTGTTACACTTTGATATTTCACAAATGCTCATGATTTTCAAATAGAATGCTATTTGAAAATCACGAACATACAAAAATCTACACTGCCGTGCAAAAATTAAGGACGAGACGGTTTTCTGAATGTAACGTCGTGCAGAAGTGTTCCACATCGACTCAAATCATACCATAAGATCCCCAAGATGTAAGAATATGGGACAAGTGAGCAAAACCGTCCAAACAAGGAATCCAAAGGACACAAAGGCACTTTATGGAAAAGGTAGCTTCGAGCACAACTGGACAGAAGACAGAAACGTCCATGTGACAGGCGGCTGTCATGAAAAATCCAGTCTATAGTAGGGAATATGATCACCCCTGACTGCGCTGCAGGATTTACAACGTCTGTCCATGCTGAGGACGAGGTTGTCAAGGAGCTGTTGAGGCATCGCGGCCCATTCCTCTTGTAGCGCCAATCGCAGCTGCAGAATCGTTAATGGCGCCTGGGGACGTGCTGCCAAGCGTCTCCCGAGAAGGTCCCACACGTGTTCGATTGGATTTAGGTCCGGGGATCTTGCGGGCCAATCCATGCGTTGAATATCTTCACTCTCCAACAGCTCTGCGACAGCCATTGTACGATGAGGTGTAGCGTTGTAGTCCATGAAGAGGAACTCAGGACCCACAGCACCTCTAAACAGACGCACGTGAGGCAGGAGAACTTCGGTACAATAGCGGACACCAGTGACTGAACTTCCTTGGAAGATGTGGAGGTCAGTACGGCTACCAAGCATGATACCGCCCCAAACGAGAACTCCGCCACCTCCAAACCGGTCCCTTTCGATGATGTTGGAGGTGTGATTGCGTGTTCCCTGCTGTCTCCAGATGTGTATGCATCCAGAATCGCTCGTCAGACTAAATCGGCTCCCATCCGTAAAGAGAACTCGACCCCATTGCTGATGTGTCCAGTTCTTGTGTGCCTGGCACCACAGAAACCGCCGTATCCGATGAGCAGGCGCTAATGGCACACACCGTACTGGTCGTCGTGCAAATAGACTACCTTTGTGCAGCCTCCTGGCCACGGTAAAACGCGATAACGGACGTCCAGTTGTCTGTTGCATGTGCTTTGCGACTCCTACCGCTGTCTGCCGTCTGTCTCTTCTCGCCTGTAGCATAATATACCGGTCGTCCGCCGCCGTTATTGCTCGTGGACGACCACTGCTAAACTCTTGGACAGCTGTTCCTGTCGTTTGAAATGCTCTCCAAGCTCGTGAAACGATGCTGTGAGCGATCCCGAACTCCTCGGCCACACTAGTCACACTTCGACCTTTCTTCCAGCTTCCCAATGACGCGACCTCGGGTAAAGTCATCCAGATGTCGTCTACTGGAATGCCTGTTGTCCATATCACACGGTGGCAGCAACGCTACGTCGTTCAAACTGATGCACACCGTGCAATAGCTTTCACCGAATTGCTGAGCGCACACCGCACGTGTGCTTTATATCCTTCTGACCCCCCCGAGCACCACCCTACGTCATACTGCAAATGTGCGCATGCCCTACCGTACCTTACCCTAGTCTATCTCCTGAGTGGTCTTTCGGTCCGTTCTGCCTGCTCGTTCCGCTGTTATGCTAATTTCTCCTCTTTGTCCTTAATTTTTACACACCAGTGTAGTATGTACATCTGTAAATGTTGCCCCACACGAAGCAACCTGTGCAGATTACTGGCGAGCCCTCCCAGCTATCGAATTCAGTCTCTCCCGATGGAGCGTGAAGAAAAAGACTGTAATTTATGTACTAACAAAAATGTGAAAAATGGGTGCTTGTTGTTAATGATAATTGTTTTTATTTGTAAATCAGTTTTACATTTTTATGAAATTCATAATTACGAAGGTTGACCAATAAGTAACTTCCCGACGAACTTTTAAGGTGAATTAGGGATACAAAAATTGGTGTTTCCCAACTTTATTCCGCTCTTCTGACTAGAGGACGTTGTTTAGCGAAGGAGATTGAATAAAAAGGCAACATATTGGGGCGCAGACGATGATCCGCCTGGAAACATAGTCTCACTCGGAGGTGAAGGTGGTAGTAATTAAGCTGAACGATGTGACATGCGGCTTCGAAAGAAACATTTCTTACACAAAATCGCCCGTCTATCTTCTTGCACCAGAGCCTCAACACACAAACGCCACGTTGTTGTCTGTTGTTGAAGGCCTGAGCTGCGTTTCTCATGCGTCAACGCATTGTGACCGAGTGCGAATTCTGAACACCATTCTGATACGCTCCGAACGCTCATAACTTGTGGACCATAGAGTTCTTGCAGTTGGCGATCGATCTCTGCTGCCATCGGTTACCATGGACAAACCGAAATATCGCGCGTACCTCCAAGTGAGACCTCGTTTCCAGGTGGGTCGCCATGTTCACTTGAATCTGTTCTCCGACATGTTGCTCTTTTTATCCAAACTCCTGTGTCACACAACGTCCTCTAGCAAGAAGAGTAACGACGTTTGTGAGAAACCGATATACATATCCCAAATCTGCAGTCAAAGTTCATCAGAAGTTACTTATTGACCAGCCATGCCTTCTTATTCAAACTCATGTGCCCGACAATACCCTCTAGCCAGGAAAGTACTATGACGTTGACAGACACCGATTCACATATCTGCCGTCAAAGTTCATCGGAAGTTACTTATTATCGGCCCTGTTTTTTATTCAAACTCCTCTGCCACACAACGCCCTCTAGCTAGAATAGTGATATGACGTTGAGAGACACCGATTCACAAATCTCTGACCTGTCGTCAAAGTTCGTCAGAAGTTATTTATTATCGGTCTACTTTTTTTTCAATCTCATATGCCAGACACCCTCTAGCCAGGAAAGTACTATGATGTTAAGAGACACCGATTCACATATCTCCAATCTGCCGTTAAAGTTCACGAAAGTTGCTTGTTAATAAGCCTTGCCTTCTTATTCAAACTCATGTGCCAGACAACGCCCTCTAGCCTGGAAAGTGCTATGACGTTGAGAGACACCGATTCAAATATCTTTGATCTGCCGTCAAAATTCATCGGAAGTTACTTATTATCGGCCCTGCTTTTCTATTCAAACTCCTCTGCCAAACAACGCCCTTTAGCCTGGAAAGTGCTATGACGTTGAGAGACACCGATTCACATATCTCTGATCTGTCGTCAAAGTTCAGCTAAAGTTACTTATTAATCAGCCTTGCGTTCTTATTCAAACTCGTGTGCCAGACAACGCCCTCTAGCCAGGAAAGTACTATGACGCTGAGAGACACCGATTCACATATCTCTAATCTGCCGTCAAAATTCAGTGGAAGTTATTTATTATCAGCCCTGCTTCTTTATTCAAACTCCTGCACAAAACAACGCCATCTAGCCAGGAGAGTGCAATGACGCTGTGAGGCGCCGATTTACATAGCCTTAAAGCGCAAATAAAGGTCATTGGAAATTACTGAATAGTCTAGGTGATGTTATCATATTTTTCTGTAAAAACGCAAAATTGTCGACAGCAGAAATATTAAGTTAATTATGAAAGAAAAAAGAAAAAATTGAAGAATTTAATATCAAGATTTACAACTTTTCTATTTGGGAGTTTTTTGGAGTTTTTTTTTACGTTTCTGTTTTAATGTAAATGTTTTCATACGTATTATCGCTCTCAAGATAAACTCATTTGGTGTTTCATTAGGGTCGAGTGAAGTAACAGTTGAAGGGAGTACTACAGTTCAGGTGGCTTTGACATATAGTTGATTTAATGCATGACAAAAGCCTCCTAAAGCTGAAAAAATATCTTTCAGTAATACATACTGACACCACAATGGTTAACAACAGACGAACAAATTTTACCACTTCTGGAAGTATGTCCATCATGTAAGCCCCCCACCTCACTTTCTTTTAGAATCTCAAGAACGTGAATAAAACTATTAAAACCGTAACTTCTGTGTCGTGCGTTCTTTCTATAATCTATCATCATATTTATGTGCAAGATTAATCTACTCGGATCACTAAGGTGTTTGTAAAATATTAAAATTTCTGCATGGTCATTTTTTTTTATTGGAGGTTTAACGACCACCACGAGCAACTCAAATGGGCTATAAGCAGTCGCCCATCCCTAATTTAGGGTCACCGGTTCCAGGTAAGGGAGAGAGCCAGTGCCGTAAAACAAACACAACATCCATGCCGCACTGGGATTCGAACCCGGACCCCTTTCGGACGAATTATCAGAGGCCATCGCTTAGCCCACTGCGCCACCGGGGCGGCGCATTGTCATTGGTGGCCCCAGTAATAAACTGTTCAGTCTTAATGAGGGATGTGAAATGTTTTGCTTAAAATTTCGAAGTTAACCTTAACTGAAGTGTCAGTCACTTCAAAGAAAAAACTGCAGTACATGTCTTATTTGAACTACTGAAATGATGAAGGTGAGAGCCACTACAACCCTCATCAATGCATTTTGGAATGAATCTGTTGCAAGGTAATTGCAGTCCTGGCAAGACCGTATTATTTGCTCTTGTTAGTGAGATACTTAGAATACATACTAATCAGTGGACTGTTTACAGACATGCTTATCAGTGGACTGTGTACAGACATGCTTGTTAGTTGGTTGTGTACCACATATATGCTTGTTAGGGGGTTGTATAGCAGACACATGGTTATTGGTAGGTTGTGTTGCTGACAATATTTTTAATGTATTGTTTAGAAGATAGATTGGTATGTATATAGTATGTGCATCTTGAAGTAAGAAACACGTAGGTTGGTATGTTTTTGTGGCTCAAGGACCTCGATGGGCCAAAGAAGGCCAAGTACCACGGTCTACAACAGGAGCGTATTTAGAAGGGAGGGGGGGACAAGGGGCATTTCTCGCCCCGAAAGCGTTTCATATTTTTTTGTTTTTGGTTAAAATGCGATTTAAATTAGAAACAAAAATGCTTTATTTTAATAAAAATGTATTAGCTTACATTATAGAAAAATGCTTTAATATTGTTTTCTATTTTTCATCAACTTTTATCTTGTTCTGGTGGATTTCAAAGACTTCCATTTTTCGTCAGTTCCCTCCGAAAAAAAATTCTATATACGCCTCTGACGGTTTATAACAGAAGCAGAAATACAGAAAATTCACGTTTATTGTTTGATAATGAACAGAAGGCTATGTAGCAGATGCATGCCTGTTAGTAGGCATGACATCCTTATTAGTGGGTTGAATAGCAGACATGATTATTAGTGGATCTTGTAGCAGATACTAAATGCTAATGGGCTACTATTAGTGGATTATGTAGCAGATAGATATTGCTAATGGGCGAGTGATCACTGAATTATGACCACCCCTATCAAAAGTGGATGCGGCCCGTTGACAACGGGATTTCCGAGAGGGCGCGATTAGTCGACAGATGTAGCATATGGTAACGGTGTAAGTGGACCAATAAGTAGTAAAATTCGGAGCGTGATTGATGGGTAAACGGTAGGATTTGTCAGACTTTGAGAAAGGACAGATTATGGGGTCTCAGTGAGCGGGTGCCTTGATTTCCCAAAGGGCAGAACTGGTGGGTTGTTCGCGAGCCCCGGTATAACTGCATACGACAGAAAAAGGTTGATATGAGAGGTGAGAGCGGGGCCCGACGACTCGTACAGTCCAACAGATGCAGCACTGCTCCCACAGTTGGCTACCCAATAAAACAGAGGTCAACCCGGAACACTATCTGTCATAGTCATGTATCGCACGCTCGCACGTATGGGTTACATCAGCAGACCACCCTGACGACATCCTCTCCTAAATACGGTTCATCGGCGCAAAAGACTCGCCTGGTGCAAAGATCAAAGATCATGCAAGTTGGACGTCAGATGACTGGAAGAAAGTGTGCTGGTCTGACGAGTCGTGTTTTTCACTTCCACTCCGTGGATAGTGTGTACGTATTTGGCGCAAACAACATGAGACATTCGATCCATCCTGCATGGTCTCTACAGTGAAAGCTGGTGGAGGCGGTTGTATGGTGTAGAGCATATTTACCTTACAGGAACTGCGGACAACTGGTGCATGTGGAACAACGTATGACTCGTGCCAACTATACTGAACTGCTTGCAAACTCTATGCAAACAGCAATGTTGCACTTTTTCCCGAATGGCGACGATGTCTTCCAAGATGACAATGCGCCGAGACACAGGTCCAATGTGGTGCAAGAATGGTTTGAGGAACACAGTTCAGACTTCCCGCATATCGACTGGCCTCTGGACTCCCATGATATCATTCACATAAAGCACTTGTGGGACACCATGGAATGACATATCAGGCGTCTGGATACACCAATCGCCTCTATGCCTGCACTGAAGGCTGCATTATACACAGCTTGGTTGGCCATACCTGTCATCTACTCGCAGCATCTTATTGAATCGATGCCACATCGGATAGGTGTTGTAGTGAGGGCGAAAGGAGAACCTACGAAGTATTAGGTAGGTGGTCATAGTTTAGTGATCACTCAGTGTAATTGCCAGCGAGTTGTGCAGCGAACAACACACTCTGCAACATCGAGATTACAACACCCGAAAAGAATTATTTGATGCATATGTAGATCAGTAGGTGGATCAGTTGAACGGAGATACGCACATGATTAAAATATGAGACTAATGTGATATCCGTGGTTGTCGACATAACAGAGGGCGTCTTGGCCGTAACCTCAATGCTGGTTTCCTCGTCAAAAGAGCATTCCGACTTCTAGCTGCGGTTTATAGAATGAAGCAAACTTCGTTCAGAATGTCAAGGCACCAATTCTCTGATCATATCGGCAGCTGAGAGTGTTTCACAGAGGGTCGGATTATCGGTCTCCGAGAGTGTGGAAGGTCGATTCGCCGCAATGCGGAACTTTTGGATAGTCAAATGCAGCAGTGTACTGATGCTGACAGCAGTTTTTGAGAGAAAGTACGACCTCTCGGCGGACTGGAGCACGCGATCTGAATAATAAAACATTTCAACAATTTGAACGTGGTGACTTAGACTGGACAATAATCGGATAAATGAGAATGCAATTTTCATTAGAAAAAAAAAAAAAAAGAAGCGTCACGTTGGTTGGGTACGGGGGACATCAGGGAAAGAAAAAGGCGTTATTTAAAGAACTGTTTCTAAGTCCATATCAATTCTAGAGAAACGCTATCATTGCAAGCCCCACTGTTAGCAATGATCTCCAAGGTTTCTCGAACGGCTGTTGATTTAGAAGTGGAATAGGAAGCTGATATCATCCATAGGACCAGAGGACTTGAGTTTGGCTTCTCTGGATATGGACGTGGTTACTTGATCGTCCTTTGTGTATCCTTTACGCTCGTTGATTCTAATATATTCTAAATGAACGCTTGGTCCTTTCGATAAAATATCGTTTGGAGCCGTCCGGATATTGTAGTCATTGCATAAACACCTGCTTTGTTGGAAAGCATATCCAATGTTGGAAGGCATATCCCATGCAGCCTTCTGCTCATAGATGACGCTGAAAATCACATTGTTTCTGCTACCCCTTCTTGTAAAGGTCCTGTGTGAATTTCGTTAAGTTTTTTCCTTATCAGATGGTGATCTCTGAATAAGCTGCTGTCAGCATCTTAGCTTACCAGCACCTGATTTACATAAGTTTGCGGGTAGTAAAGTCAATAAACTGTAATGTGATTTTAAAAATTACTGGCATCCTAAACAAAAGTATACAACTGCTCAATCATCATTGCCTGTATGAAAACTTTTAATATTCAAGAAAAAAAGGTAAGGAAGTGCCACGTTTCCAGTACCTCATGTATTAGAGCGCCACCTATTAACGATATGCAACACTACTCCAACACGCAGAAATTTTATTTTAAAATATTCCCTACACTTTTTTCACAAATTTGCAAGAAAATTATTACAGTTCAGTGTCTTTTTCGTCCGTGTGCCAATGTTAACGAGTAAGGAAGCATTTTGTGTATGTGAACTTATGTAACTCAATTTTCACCATTGCAAGTACAGCGGCGAGTTTTCTCTTGACGTCCACCTTAAGCATGGTATACATAAGTTTATAAAGATGCAGGAGACATCCCGACACTGTAGTTCATTTTCTTCGTTCTTCAGTTGGTAGCAAGACCAGCTTATATAGATATGACCTGCCCATTCAGAGGATCCCTTCCTGAAATTGCTCCGCCCCTGTAGTATTTATTTGTCTCCAGATGGCGGTACCTTTCGTCGTATCATATTGTGTACTTGTACGTTGCTGAAGCTAGCGGTTGATCTATGTCAGAGGCGACAAAAAAAAAAAAAATTGGACCTAACTAGACCAACTTATCAATTGTAATATTTGTGCTTTCGGCAAAGGCAGGTAAGTTTCAAATTTACTACGAAACGAGTTTTCTAATCGAGTTACGGCAGAAAGCTCGTAGTGTTTACTGGTCTTGTGTTTACAACTTTGTCGTGAATCACAGGATAACTTTTTTTTTCTCAGTTCTGTTTCTATTTTTGAAAGTAGGGTGTTTTATTTATAAATTAATATGACAAAAGCCATTAAGTCAACGCTGACTTCAGGACGCTTTCCGAGGAAATCCCTTGGAACATACATCACATTGGTAAGGCTTTTCGGTAAATGTGTAGATTAGCGTCCTAAATTACTTCGTCGGAAAAATATTAGTACATGAAAAAAGTGCGACGTACAGATTTTAGAGTATAGAAATTAATGACAAATGTTGCAGAAATTTCATGTTTCGAATGTCTTTTAAAAAATTTTAACGTAATATTTTCCTGTAAGTGCGATGCTGTGAAGAGACGCTGCGGTAGGCCTAATGCATCGCTACCGTGACGATGTCAAGCTTTGTTCCGTTAAAAGGAAGATTCGCTTCGGCGTGTAATTGAAGCGCGGATGACTACAAGTACAGCCGCGTACGTTCTTGCCAGGGGTGCGAAGCATCATGTACTCATACGCTACAGAATACAGTTCGTTCATGTTTTGTCCATGTTTTTAAAGCAGGTGTTGAGAAATGATTCTTTCTTTCACACATGATTCCATGATTCCAAATAGAAAGTACGAATATGCCTTTCTATGTTGTACGAGAAACAGGGGAAGTATAACTTTCGGTTCTGCTTTGAACGCCTTCCATTCATAGTTGATTTGCTGTGCCACTGTACTTTTGTTTCTCCTGTTAATATTTTCTTCGCAGGTCAGTTTCTATCTCACTGATACGTATGTTTTGCAAATCAAAGAGGTTTTTTTCCGGTTTTTCCTGCCAACAACGTACAGGATACAACAAAATAGAGGGTGAATAATCTGGACCTCACTTTTGTCGCGTATCACTACAACATTTATCGCTCTTCTGCCAACAACTTAACCGCTTTCTCCTGTACTCTTCCGCCCGTCATTTCGGTACAGCAACGAACCTTCCTTTTAACGGAGGCATCGTCGCGGTAGCGATGCGTTAGGCCTACCGCAGCGTCTCTTCGCAGCATCGCACTTACAGGTAAATATTACGATCAAAATCTTTGCAACACATTTAAAATATGAAATTTCTGCACCATTTGCCATTATTTTCCATACTCTAAAATCTGTACGTCGCACTTTTTCCAGGTACAAACATTTTTCCGACGAAATAATTTAGGACGCTAATCTACACATTTACCGGCTTTTCACCTGAATGAATAAGCATATGCCTTGAAAGATTACTTTTCTGAGCAAATTGCTTACAGGACACATCATATTGATGAGGCTTTTCACCTATGTGCATAGCCACATGCTCTGAAAGATTACTTTTCCGAGCAAATTGCTTGGAACATGCATCACACTGTTAAGGCTTTTCACCTGTGTGCATAAGCACATGTTCTGAAAGATGACTTTTCCGAGCAAATTTTTAGAAAAGATTACTTTTCCGAGTTTCCATTAGAATTGTTTCTTCTGTTAGCACAACAAAATATGCTGTTCCGCGCCATTCTGTCAATCAAAATGAGAAATTAAACTGGTCATGAGTTCAGGGAAACTTGTGAAAAGAAATTTGAATCTCGTTAACATTCTTTTTTTTAATCTGATTTACAGAATGGCACTGAACAATATGACATTTTGCTGTGCTAACAGTGGAAAAAATTCTAATAGAAACTAACGTTTAACGCACATGCCAGCTTCTTAGAACCGCTGAAATGCAGCGCCATCTAGGGGCAAATTTATTCGCAAAGGGCGGTCATGGAGCAGCGTGAAATGGGCAAGTCATATCTATGTAAGCTGGTCTTGGTTGGTAGGAAACAATTTTGTACGCAGGGAACTGAGCCAAGGTAGCGTAGCTGCACAGCATAGAAAGATTTAAACGTTTGATTTTGGCTTTTTCGATAAAGCTATGTAGCTAGTTCGACTTGTATCCTACCTCAGTGGACAAAGAGATTCGTTTACTTTTTTTAGGTTTCTTACTAAAACACAGGATAATAAACAAACCATACACTAAATTTCAAAATGCGACGCTTGTTACCAAAGGAAGAGTATACCGGAAAAACATACCTCAGCCAATGTCGTTTGGTAATAGCAGTGCGGCAACATATGGCATCGTACTGATCAGCAACCCATACAATTAGAATGATGTAAAACGCTGTAGTGGTGTCGTTGAAAAATTCCGACATGATTGCTTCCATACCTGTAAATTTGTATGAACTTATATTAACGCGCGAGCATTCGTATTTTATCTTTATTACACAGAATTAGCAAACAGAAACGATTACAGCAGCAAGTAATCTAATACTAATAAAACAGTGAAAATGCACATTCTTAAGAAATAACAACTGTTCACAAATATGTACTTTTTTTGTTGATAATAATTCAGCAGGAATTGAATTGCGTTCCACAATACCAACATTTTTTTTTTTTTTTTTTTTTTGTTCCGTAAATGTTTCAGAGGCAGGAATTACTCCGGATACGAGAAGTTATTTTAAGAGTTCTTCCGTGGTGAAAAGATTGGGAAACACTAGTCTAAGCTATCAAGAGAAGTTCGTAATCTACCAGGTCTTTCATAGATATCTGGAGGCTGAGCTTCAGGAGTGACTGCCCTACTGGTGAAACAGGAACTAATAGGCTATTTAGACCCACCCAGTGTTTTCAGGACCATTGTAGTGAAATTAAAAACCATTTAAAATAGTACTAGTGATCCGAATTTCTTGGAGTAGAATATAAATCAAAGTTTCCAAGCTTTCGCACATCAACCAGATGGCTTTTTCAAGGAAGGTAGACAGCTAACTGCAAACTTGAATAATGGAGCACTTCAACAATTTGAACGTGGTGACTTGACTAGGCAATAAATGAATAGGCGCAATTGTGATCAGTCATTCAAAAAAACGAGGTCACGTTGGTTGGGCGCGCGGTAGTGTGGTAGAAAACACCGCATTATTTGAAGAATTGATTCCAAATGCGTGGCAAATCCAGAGAGACGCTATCATTGCAAGCCTCACTGTTGGTCAAGATTTCCAAGGTTTCGCCAATGGTGGTAAGATTTGGGTGTGGAGTATAAAGCTAATTTCTTGATATATTCCAGATTAGGGTCAGCGGACTTGAACTTGACCTCTCCTGATAGGGTAGTGGTTATTTTACCGTCTTTTGTATCCCTTTTATGTTCGCTGATTCTAATTCCAAACGAACGTTTGGTCATTCCGATGTAGTATAGCCTGCAGCCGTCCGGATATTGTAGTGCGATTGCATAAACGCCTGCCTCATTGAGAAGAGGGGGCTTGTCATTATTTATCTTAAGCATCGTATATAAAGAGGCCGGACACCTTATGCCGACACCGAATCTTATCCTCCTGAGCGCGTTTTTGAGTTGATAGGAAACTTTAGGTATGTAGGGAATAGAGCCCAGGTAGTCCTTGAAAAAAGCCATCTAGTTGATGTGCGAAAGCTTGGAAACTTTAGTTTATATTCTACGCCAAGAAATTCGGATCACTAGTGCTATTTTAAATGTAATTGGTGTACAGTTCCTTGTTATTAATTAAAAACCATGTTTTTTCTAAATAGGATTATAATCATTTTATTTTTTCTGTAGGACTTACCACAAATTACATTTGATTTCCATCATGGTTTTTCAAACCAACTGAAGTTTCGGAACTCGAAACTTTTTCAAACTGACAATCCCTTTCAATTAATTTTAAAAAAAGGTCAAATGTATTGTTTTACAGTATCATTTCACAAAAACCTTAAATATAAAATTTACTCTTGATAGCTACAAGGGAGAATCGAAAAGTAATGCACAGCATTTTTTTTTTTTTTTTTCTCTTTGCAGGTTGAAGTTTGGCAGACAACGAGTTTGAATATGACGCTACAGACCGGTTTGGATGGATCAGGTGTCGCCATGGTGGAAGAAAGTGTGAATGACGGCACAAAGATGTAGCGTTTGTTAACGCGTCGTCTAGTAATGAAGAGCAACGCGGTGTAGTCTGATATTTGGGTGCTAAACGGAAAACTCCGACGGAAATTCACAGAGAAATGCTCGAAGTGTATGGTAGTGATTGCCTGGATCGTAGCAACATCTCCAGATGGTGCAGTTTCTTTGCAGAGGGCCGTGGCAGCCTTACCGTTTCGCCACGTTCCGGTCGACCTGTAACCGAGTCATCACCTGCCACTGTGAGAGGCATTGAACAGGCAAATCTGAGTGACCGGCGGATCCATCTGCGCATATTGCCACAGAAGTTCAACATTTCGTACGGTATGGCGTACGCTATTGTGCATGACAAACAGCAATTTCGCAAGGTCCGTGCGCGATAGATGCCCAAGAACTTCATAGACGACCAGAAGGGACAGAGAAAATTGCGCGATTTGGCTGGGAGCTGCTTCGACACCCACCGTACAGTCTGGACCTGAGTCCTTCGTATTTTCGTCTGTTTGGTTTCTTGAAAAGATTCCTGTGCCGCCAAAGCTTCGATTCTGCTGACTAAAAGTCAAATGGGTTGTCCGCAGGTGGCTATACGCGCGAGAAAAGGGACTTTTATAAACAAAGTACACTAAAACATTTAATACGCTAAGATAAAAATGTCTCGAGCGTCTCGGTTCTTATGCTGACAATAGCGAGAAATGTAGTTTCACCGTGTACATGTTTTGTTTTGCCTATCGATTAAACTGTTGCCAAAAAAAAAATAGTGTCCACATCGATCCACTCTCGTATAACAGCTTTTGTGTTAAGGGTTTCAACATCGTTTTATTGTTGAACTAAAGTAGGAATACAGTTATTGTGAAACATAAAATTACAGCAATGAGTATATACGAGTACTTGTGGAAGATGATACGTACAATATGGCACTGGACAAGACACATATGCCAGTGACAACGAGTGATGCGTCAAGTAGGTAATACAATGATGAACATGACGGGAAGTGAAAACATGACGGGAAGTGAAAACATGACGGTAAAGTCAATGCAGGAAAAAAGAGCAAGCTGGAGCTGTGACAGAAGCACAGCAAGGTGAACAACATCATGGTCTACCTGGAACCAAGGAAGTCCATGCGGATAGGTTGCATAAAAGTCAGCAAAGCGGGAGGTGCGACGTGCTTCTGTGTAGTCTGTCGTGAGCCGAGCTCGAAAGTGGCAAGAGTCTCCACTTGAAAGTTGGAGTCGTGGAGGTCCGGTTGAGACGAAAGACATAAAATTATGAGCTTTGCAAGGAGAAACATGTATGTGCACCTGGAGGAAAACGGCAGGTAAAAGCAGATGGGTCTATCGAAAATTTATATAGTGTAAGGAAGAGGGTACATGCACTGATTTTCTGAGGGACGGTGAACATGGCATTGAAAGAGCGGAAGGAGCATAGAACAGTAGAGATAAATACGCGAGACCTCAGCAATAGAAGAGCAGAAAGAACAGAGAGGGAAGGAGACGATAGACATACGATGGAAAATGGTGGGGACTTGGAGATGGTGATGGAGGAACTGCCACTGAATGTTAATTTCGGTGTAAAAATGTGTGCTCAGAAGCAGACCAGTTAGAGTACAGGGAGGGGAGAAACAGAGACGAAATAGAAGAAGGAGGAAGAGAGGGAAGACAGAGAAGGTGTTAGAAGTCACGGGAGGTGAGAGAGTAAAGTGGAATGGTGCCGCCCCGAACGGTAACAAAGAAATGCAGGGGAGCTCTGCAGAAGAGAGAGAGACAGCGCGAGGGTAGGACGGAAGGTCCAGCGGAAGACGGAAAGAAGTCAATAAGAGAGAAGCGGAGGGTATCAAAATTAGCAAGAGTTTCGGGGATGTCAGGTAAAAGAGGGGAGCGATTGGAGAAAGGTGTCCACGACAGATCAGGGTGGACAATTTGGCGAACTGTAACGAGACCAGCATGAAGCCATCAGGAGAAGTTGAAAAGTGAAAATTTGGGTGGACGGAGTACGAATGGGAAGAAAACGGGTTGTAAGAGAAGATCAGGGGTAGAAGAAGGAGGAGACCGAAGTCGGGGCGAAGAAAAGTAGCAGTTTCAGTGTAGGTGGGAGGAAAACGGGTGGGGGAAAAGCGGTTAGCAGTCCATATGGAGGAAAGTGAGAAAGGAAAGAAATGGAGTTCGCTGTGAGGAAATGGCGTTTAATAAGGCAGAAGCAAAAGTGTTGGGGTGAACACATGAAGAAGAAAACAGACGATTCGAAGAGTGCGGTAGTGGAGAGGGACATGGAGGCCACCAGAGCAGGAGGGAAAGAAAGAGTCGGAGCTGGGAGCCAGTGGACTCGATACCAGATCAGGCTGACCCTGGAGGAGAGGATAAACGCTGACACCGGTCAAGCAGTCCAGGAATATGTTTATTTGGAGGGAATGTAGGTATTAGCAATGGCGGCTCGGTTGCGGTACGAGGAGTAGAAGTGCGCCCGCTTCCAGAAGGCAAGGAAGCAAAAACGTCCAAATTGCAGAATTAGAGGTCATTGGAGAGCCGAGGAAGACGACTAAGAATTTCTGGGTTCGGGAAGGCCACTGTGCACCCCAGGCTGTGTCGGTCCTAGAGGACCACCCTCCACACCAGAAGCCGGGGAGCTCTTAGAAACGCTGCGTGAGGCTCCATACTACAAGGCATAGTAGTCATATAAGCGGAAGAGGTCGTCAAACTGTACAGAACGAATGGAGACAGTTACATCGTCTGCATACGCACAGACGATGACTCTTTGATGACGAGTGCTGAAGATTGTGGGAGAAAAACGTGCCATAAAAGACTTACGAACCGCACAAGGGACGATTCAAAAACTACAACTGCCCTGTCGGATGCCTCGTAGGAAAGGAACGGGAGCGGTAAGAAAGGAAGCGGCACAGATATGAAAAACGGCATCCCAATAGAGGGCTAGTATCTTCAAAATCAGGTTCTCTGGCAGATGACTAAAATTTAATAGTTGATTAAATCTGAAGTACTACTACTGAGAACCTCTTCAATTACTGGAAATTTTCCGAAAATTCAGAACTTTCCCTTAACACATCGGTGGACGTCAAGTAATTTTGCTTCCTATACTTCCAATGGAAAAACTTTTGTACACATTTCCTTCACAATTAGTGTGTTCCCAAGGATAAAAATTTGAACATCGATTAAAATAACTTCGTATTTTAACTTGGAATACTTAATAATTTCTAAAACATAACCATATTTATATTAAAAATGAATAGCTTTTCCTCTGGTTGTGTTAAAACCGGAAAAAAGAAGGGGCGACCTGTATTTTGATGACGTCAGTAGACAAAGAAATGTTGGATTGCATAATTATAGTTATGTTTTAGAAAATATTAAGTATTCCAAGTTATAAAATGAAGCTATTTTAATCAATGTTCAAATTTTTATCCTTGGGAACGCATTAATTGTACACATTTTCTTCAGAAAATTCAGAAAATGTGTACAGAAGTTTTTCCATTGGAAGTATAGGAAGCAAAATTACTTAACGTCCACCTTAGAAACGGCGATTTTCCGATATTATATGAAAATTCCTTTCGCATTGCGTAAACGTTTTCTGAAAATTCAGAAAATTTCAGAAAATTTTCAAAATTAAAAAAAAATTATTCAGAAAATTTTGAATTTTTTTTTTATTTCAAAATTAGAAAAAAAATGTTTTTGTTATTGCGGAAAAGTTATCTGAAAATTAAATTTTCCGTTAACAACTTTTAAAACAGCAACATTAACCAGAGAAAGTGAAACACGAGTATTTCTGTCAATTCATGCACGGAAAATCTGGAAAATTCAGTTTTTCCCAGATTTTCGAAGCGTATTCCTGGTTTAACCTTTTTCTTAAAAAGGTTGAACCAGGAATACGCTTCGTTAATTCATGAAAGAAATCACGGAAAACGGGTGGTGAATTTCAGGAGATTTTTTACAGCGTAGGTTACTTCGTAACACAACTCCTACTTTCGAAAGCCGGATATATTTTCCATCGCTTTTTTTTTTTTTTTTTTTAACTCATCCTTTCGCTCTTAAAAGTAATTTCCGGAAAATCTTAAGATGTTAACTCCAAATGCGAGCAGTCTGTCACGTGAAATATTTTCTTTCATTGCCACTTACGGCCCTAATATTTCGTTCGTCAACACGCAGGGCAGCAACTAACTGCTGCCAATAAATCTCTAATTTAAGGCACTTTTCCCTCATCAATCAAAACTTACTTAAAAAGCGCACTTCGCTTTTTTTTTTTTTTTTTTTTTTTCTTTCTCACGCAAATCAGTCGCAACTTCTGCAATCAAGTCTAACCGTTTAATTTAAAACTGCAATGATATTAGCAGGTAATGAAACCGTACTGCGGCAGGAAAACTCTTTAAGCCATCACATGAGAACAATTTCAAGGCGGTAATATTTCCCTTTACGCTCCCCACTCCAAAGACCGCCTCCCCCTCTCCTTCAGCTCTCTCTCTCTCTCTCTCTCTCTCTCTCTCTCTCTCTCTCTCTCTTTTTCACTCTCAGAAAGCGCGCGCTCGCCTCTTTTGATGATGATCGCGACGAGACGTTATTGCTTCAATTAAGAGGCTTTACCATTTAACTTTAGAGCTTCTTAATTGCACAAGATGAGGAAACCTTACTTTACAAAGACATGCGCTTTTTCTTTTCCTTTTTTTTTTTTTTTTTTTTTTTTTCTGACTGCTACCTCCTCTTGTTTTTCCTGTGTGGGGTAATTTTCACCTTTTTACTTACACCACGGATGACTCCAATCAGTTCATTAGGCAAAGGGTGAAATCGTACATCAGCAATTACACAAAGATTAATGGAGCGTGGTGTGCTGGTAAAAATCGAAGAAACGAACCTATACAAGTGCACAGTGCCCGAAAAATTAAAAATTAAAGAAAGATTTTACCTGAAAGCTAACGAAATTCGCGACATGCGAGTAAAGAGCTTCTCACCCACGTCTCTGTCTGCAACACTTCCATCTCAATCGTTCCGATACTTTTAAAAACGAACGATAATCTAGCCAACTATCAACTTTTTGGGGAGGGGCGTAAACAACCCCAATGATACAGTTCCCAGGAAGAAAAATAAACTTGTGGGGAACTCTTAAGTATCCCCCCCCAACAAATTATAAGGACCTTACCTACTGCATGGTAGAAGTTTCCACTTGAGATAATGAGCACGGGCCCGGGGTATGACAAAAAGCCCAGAAACGGTTCCTTGCCGGCCCCGGGGCCGGACGGGCTCTTATAACAAATCTTTAACTAAAACTCGGCGTGCCCGTACAATCCCAGCTGGGCTCCAGTTAATTTTCCCTTTCACTTGTTCAATTAATTTTATTTAACACTGCTAACCGAATTAACTAACGCAATGGAAAACTGACAGCTGAATAGCTAGACTATACTATCTCTTTTGTTCTTTGCTGAAAATTGTTAATTATTTTTTGTTGCGTATTTCGCGTGCATTTCGTAACGTGTGTCAATGTTTCAAGTAGCAACTATATATTTTTTCCTAGAAACGATGAAAACCGATAGCATAAAGTTTTCTGGCGACTAAATTTCAATTTCTGCTAGCTGCAATATGAAAAATGGGAATTTTCCGTCATTCAGTAAAAACATATAGGTGAGTCGAGGTAAAAGAGTCAACTTGATGCACTTGGAAAACAAAATGAAGAACATTTTGTTACCTGAATATGATGCACATAATAATTATATCTCTTTTATTGGGGGGGGGGGAGAGTCGACGTTAACGAGAAGCACTAACATTCTTATCTGATGACAAAAAAATTAATTGGAGCAAAGCAATATGCTTTAGTTTTTCCTTATTCACAAAGCAAAAATTTGCAAAAATGTTCACACCCGGGCCTTGATAAAGGAGCCCGGGTTCATCTTTGGTCTGCACGAGCCGAGCCCGGCCCGGGCTTTTTATTTTATTTTGTTTTTTATCAGCTAAATAAAAAAATTTGGGTTCCGGCCGCACCTTTACTATAAGGTTTAGCATTTTGCTCCTGCACTAAAAAAATATTTTTGTTTGTCTCACAAAACGAAGACTGACTTGTGAAATAATCTGATGGCGAAGTTCACTGAATAAAACGAGAAATCACATCCACCACAAGATATGTTGATTAATTACAGCTAAAACCGACAAGTTGGAGTGTAAGATGAGAATCTAAAATGGGATGGTTTGTTTCCTTTAAGTTTGAAATCTAATTCCGTTTTCACTTCGATGGCTTTAGTGACTGAAACACGCGGCTTTTTTACGCTTTCCAACCGTAGCTTTCCAACCTGCGGTTCCAAACTATGGTTGGAAAGCTAGGTAACGAAATGAAGTAGCTTTCCAACCTACGGAACATATGAAAGCTACGAGGAAAGCTGGAGCATATACGCTTTCTAACCGTAGGTTGAAAAGGATTTCTTTACATATTTGGGAATCGAGGGCTACCTTGTTCCTATGTAAATGTAAAGGAGCATTTGCATTCCAACCGTAGGTTGGAAAGCGTATATGCTCCAGCTTTGTCCGACTGTCTGTCTGTCTGCCCGTCCGTCCGCAAGACAACTCGTGTAAAAATGGTTCGATTTCGATGTAATTTTACTATGCGGTAGGGGACAACCTGGGGACGAACCCTATTGAAAATGGACGAAATGGGGTGAAAGGTCAGGACATAGGAGCAGGATCCATTCCATCGCCCTTATGCATCATACCTTATTTAACAAGTTAGTAAAATCATGCAATGCATTGATTATAACACGCTTTCCAACATACCAGAAATTATTACACAAGTTATCACTCAAGTTATGAGGATAATGGCTGTGGAATAAATATCGATCCTGAGCCCTGATCGGGAGCTTGAATTATACGCATGATAATCCTTCACTTCGTTTCTTTTTTTACGATGTGCAATTTCGCCGCCACAGGGCGTAATGCAGATGATATCAAATTCGAAATACATTTTATTCCATATATTTGCTTGCAAACATCCGATCGAAAAAATTATTTTACCTTTCGATTCCATTTATGTCGAAGAGTATGTTAGATATAGTCATTTTTTCAAGTTACGCATAGATTTTCCGCTAGAGAGGGTTTTAAAAGTAAATTGCGTTTTCCCCCATATCTCTACTTCTAAAACTCCTATCTGAAAAATGTTTTCCTCAGCGGATGAAGCTCCTCATGGGAAATCTTTTACATATAATTTCTAATTTTGGCAAAAAACGATCTGTCCACCAGGGGGCGTAAGTTCTAATTTCCACTGCTGATGAATTTGCCCCAAAATCAGAGTTTCAAAAATCTTGACTGGAAAATTCGTTCGTGGACCGATGCCAGTCACGTCGAAAAAACTTTTCGGAATATTTTCTTCTTAAAATAATGTATAGTTTCTCCGGCAGCGGGCTTAAATGTATTAATATACCTTATTTTTGCCAATATCTCTGCTTCAGATGGTCCAATTTGAAAAATTCCTGTTTTATTGGATAGAATTTCCACTGCGACATTTTTTCATTTTATTTTAAAATTTTCAAGTAATTCATATACTTCCGCTAGGGGTCGTAAAGATAAATTTCGTTTTCCTCGATATCTCTGCTTCTAAAACCCCGATTTGAAAAATTCTTTCTGCACCTGATACAGCTGATACAGCTCCTGATGGGAAATCTGTTGTATATATTTTCTAACAATCGGTAAGAAATAGTTTGGCCACTAGGGGGCGCAAGTCATAATTTCTGCTTCTGATGTATTTGCAGCAAAATCTGAGCTTCTAAAATCTGGACTGAAAAAATTCATATCTACTCACATCGATAAAGCTTTTCCGAATATTTTCTTCTTAAAATAATGCATGGTTTCTCCGTCATGGGGCGTAGATGTATACCTTACTTTTGTAAATATCTCTGCTTCTAAGACTTCGATTTGAAAAATTCTATCTTTCTTGGATAGCTTTTCCGGAGCGAAATGCTTTTCATATAGTTTCAAAATTTTCAAGTAACTCATAGACTTTCCGCTAGGGGGCGTTAAGGTAAATTGCATTTTTCCTGATATTTCTGCTTCAAAACTCCGATTTGAAAAATTATTTTTGCGCCGGATACAGCTTCTGATGGAAAATGCTTTGCATATAATTTCTAATATTTGGTAAAGAATGGTTCGGCCACCAGGGGCGTAAATGTTAATTTCTGCTTTTGATGCGTTTGCAACAAAATCTGAGCTCTGAAAACTCGACTGAAAAAATTCTTTCCTAGACCAATACCGCTCACATCGAAAAACCTTTTGAGAATACTCCTAAAATAATGCATATTTTCCCGCCAGGGGGCGTAGATGCATATCTTGTATTTGTCGATATCTCTGCTTCTAAGAGTCCGATTCGAAAAATTCTTTCTTTTTTGGAGAGCGTTTCCGCTGAGAAATGTTTCTGACACAATTTCAAATTTTTCTTAACGCACAAGTTTGCAACCAGAGGGCGTAAAATTAAGATTCCGTTTGCAGCAATATCTGCGGGATTAAAAGCCCGATTGAAAATCTTTCTTCGGTCAGATACAACTGTTTCCCATACCTGTTTCACTGACTTTGAATAGCATTGATAAATTTGTTTCGCGTCAGAACAGATTCAAAAGACGTGTTCATTACACCCGAAAATTCGGTCTCATCTTTCCTGTTTTTAATTTTATTTAACACTGCTAACCGAATTAACTAACACAATGGGAAACGCACAACTGAATGGTTAGGCTATAAGTCCATCTTTTGTTCTTAGCTTAAAATTCTTAATTATTGTTTGTTGCGCGTGAAAACTGATAGTACAAAGTTTTCTGGAGATTAAAATTTGAAGTTCTGCTAGCTACAGTACCAAAAATCGGAATTTTCGGTTATTCGGTGGAAACATAAAGGTGAGCCAAGGTACGCAAATTATTAACTTGATACACTTGGAAACAAAATGGACATTTTGTTGCCTGAATATGATGCACATAATAATTCTCTCTCTCTTTTTCTCTCCCCCCTCTACCTGGGGGTCGGCTTTAACGGAAAGCCCTAACATTCTTATCTGATGATGAAAATATAAATAGGCGTAAAGCAATATGCTACATTTCCTCCTTATTCGCACAAGGAAAATTTGCACGAATGTTCAAACCAGGTTCATCTGTAGCGGACATCATAGCAAAACGAAATAGAATTCGAAGGCACGTGAAACGTAAAAATGAATGCGTTTATTATGAGTACCGATTATTTTGGAGAGGTTTTAAACTCTAAAACTTAGCTTCCGGAAAAAGAAAATGTGCAGTCAACAGAATATTTATGTTACAAAGAATTCCGAAGTAGGTACCTGACACGCCTACATTTTTCATAACTCTTAAAAATTTTCAGTTATAGAATTTATTGTAACACAGCTCCTAGAAGATTTGAGAATTCTAAGTACGTGTACCCAAGGTACCTGGATATTGTGAGCAACATCTCGTGGTCCTTTAAAAAGGGGCCACGGGTTGAAGACACCTGCTCTAAAGGACTAGCATTAAATGGCGGAGAACGCTTGATGAAAGTCTGAAACGGGTCGGGTCGAGCCGGGTTATCCAGATTAAGACTCGTACAAAAGTCTACTATGCAAGCTGAAGTATGCTGATGAAGTTTGTAGGATTTTTCCATATAATTTAAGTCAGCGGATGTGATAAATAAGAATTTAAAAGATAGCTCTTTTTGTCAAATTAATTTCATACCTGGGAAAATGATCACATATGCAATAAAGTATAATTAAATTGTAAATCTATAAATATATGAGTTCAAGATTTGAATTTTGCACATAATTGTGATTTATATTACAAAACCAAAGGCAAAATTTCATAATCAAGATTTCAAATTGCACCTAATTTTCTCATGGTACAACTGAATAATTGTTATTTGCACATACTATACGAAAGTTAAATATTAGTACCAAAAGATGGTGATGGGGCTTGTTAGGTGGAATCTGCTGGATGTGTTTCATTTAACCTGCGGTTCTTCAGTTTATATCAGCGAATTACTTATCTTACACTGCCACATGCTCTCCCCCACAGGCTTTCAACTGACGTTACATGACGTCATCATCGACATAGACAACCAGCAGCAGGTATTTGAGGCACTATAATTATTTTTTTTTTTTTGAGTGAAGGTTTAACGACCACCGTGAGCAAGTCAATGGACTATAAGCAGGTGCCCGTCCCTAATATAGAAACACTGGTTCCAGGGAACGGAGAGAGCCAGTGCATTAAGACAAACACAACATCCATGCCTCACCGGTATTTGAACTCAGACCCCTTTCGGACGAACAATGAGAACTATAATTTCCGGATTTTGCGCCGTTGGTTAAGTAAAATAAATACTTTTTGCCATTTTTGGCAAAAAATAAGGACTCATATAAACCCTTAAAAAAAAGCACTTTTTAAGGATTTATAAGGGCTGCATGAACCCTGTATAAGGAACAGCTAGTCCCTAATTTAGAGTCACTAGTTCTGGAGACCAAACACAACATGAGTAGCTGCTTGAACTGCTTGGATGTTCGGGGTGATCACACTCCATATTAAAATACCACAACTTACCCACTGCGTAGACGTAGACCACTGGGTGACTGAACGGACTATTTCACAGTCTTACGGAAAGTCATATCATACGCGGTCCGCGTGGGACATGCTCGGCCCTTTATTTTTCAAGCCGAACTGGGTAAGTGTGCCGAATACCCCTCCCCTTCTATTCGAATTACACGAGGCAGAATTGGTGACGGTGCGGGCTCTATTAATTCGCAACTTACACTGTTCAGTCGTGTTCTTATTTTCCTGTCCGATTTGTCGCATAATAATCAGATGTTTAAATTTTTGCTTCTTCCGTTTCGGATGCACACAATTACACCAGAAAATACCTTGCAAAATTTCATATAAAAAAATCAAAGGGAGCGCAAGAGTAACAGTACTGTGCCACAACCTACAACGCAGAACTACGTCAACTGCCACTATTTCATGCCACTATTTCACTACTTCTACGTCCTTAAAGTATTCAGCGAAGGACAGTTGACGCAGCCCTACGTTGTAGGTTGCGGCACTGTGCCACTTTGATTTTTTTTATCTAAAAAATAAATAATCCACTTTATTTCGGTTTATCAGATACGCCCGTTAGCTCTGACAGTCAGCTACGGAATGCGGGTCTGAGGTCATCGCTATCATTATCTATTCACTAGTTATCAACTTTAAAACGGCGAGCGGAGAAAGAAAAGCACGCGAAATTTACCTTAACTTTCTAATGCTACTGTATCGAACGGTTAAGGGGTGCAGGACTGAAACTTATTTTGTTATAAATGGGACTATAAAATTTCTAATGGTGTTATTATTTATTACTCTACGATTTTTAGTTTCGAAGATATAAGCGTTCAAAGTGTGGCATGTTGTCGCTGCATCCGTTCTCCTGATGTTACTTAACCCCCTACCCAGCGCGGGGAAAGACTACGACAAAACAGAAATGTTTCATGCCATATCCTCTTAAAATAATGGAGCTCCATAAACAGGATATAACTATTAACAGTTCAAAAGATCTTATATTCTCTGTTTGCTCTAAAATAACCTACAAATCTACTGCAGTATACCTTCAGGCCACTACTGGCAGAACAAAATAAGAGTACATGTTAGCAGAGAGAGAGTACCTGTTACCACTGAACTGCAGCCCCTGGTCCTCTACATGTGGTGTTCAAACATTTACAATCCCCACGAATTTCATCGGAGTATTAGTACACTGGTGTGCAAAAATTAAGGACGAAGAGGAAAAATTAGCATAACAGCGGAACGAGCAGGCAGAACGGACCGAAAGACCACTCAGGAGATAGATTAGGGTCAGGTACGGTAGGGCGTGCGCATATATGCAGCATGACGTAGGGGGGGGAGTGTCGGAAGGGTATAAAGCACATGGACGGTGTACGCTCAGCAATTCGGTGAAAGCTATTGCACGGTGTACATCGGTTTGAACGACGTTGAGTTGCTGCCACCGTGTGATATGGCCAACAGGCAATTAAATAGACGACATCTGGATAACTTCACCCGAGGTCGCGTCATTGGGAAGTTGGAAGTAGGTCGAAGTGTGACTAGTGTGGCCGAGGAGTTCGGGATCGCTCACAGAATCGCTTCACGAGCTTGTAGAGCATTTCAAACGACAGGAACAGCTGTCCGAGAGTTTAGCAGTGGTCGTCCACGAGCAACCACGGCGGCGGACGACCGGTATATTGTCCTACAAGCGAGAAGAGACAGACGGCAGACAGCGGGAGAAATCGCAAGGCACATGAAACAGACAACTAGACGTCCGTTATCGCGTTTTACCGTGGCCAGGAGGCTGCACTAAGGTGGTCTATTTGCACGACGACCAGTACGGTGTGTGCCATTAACGCCTGCTCATCGGAGACGGCGGTTTCTGGGGTGCCAGGAACACAAGAACTGGACACATCAGCAATGAGGTCGAGTTCTCTTTACGGATGAGAGCCGATTTGGTCTGACGAGCGACTATCGACGTACACACTTCTGGAGAGAGCAGGGAACACGCAATCACACCTCCAACATCATCGAAAGGGACTGGTTTGGAGGTGGCGGAGTTCTCGTTTGGGGCGGTATCATGCTTGGTAGGTGTACTGACCTCCACATCTTCCAAGTAGATTCAGTCACTGGTGTCCGCTATTGTACCGAGGTTCTCCTGCCTCACGTGCGTCTGTTTAGAGGTGATGTGGGTCCTGAGTTCCTCATCATGGACGACAACGCTACACCTCATCGTACAATGGCTGTTGGAGAGTGAAGATATGCAACGCATGGATTGGCCCTCAAAGTCTCCGGACCTAAATCGAAACGAACACGTGTGGGACCTACTCGGGAGACGCTTGGCAGCACGTCACCAGCCGCCAGGAACGATTCCGCAGCTGCGATTGGCGCTACAAGAGGAATGAGCCGCGATGCCTCAACAGCTCCTTGACAACTTCGTCCTCAGCATGGACAGAGACGTTGTAAATCCTGCAACGCTGTCAGGGGTGATCGTATACCCTACTAAAGACTGGATTTTTCTTTGCAGCCGCCTGTCACATGGACGTTTCTGTCTTCTGTCCAGTTATGCTCGAAGTTATCTTTTCAATAAAGTGCCTTTGTATCCTTTGGATTCCTTGTTTGGACGGTTTTGCTCACTTATCCCATATTCTTACATCTTGGGGATCGTATGGTATGATTTGAGTCACTTCTGCGAGACGTTGCATTCGAAAAACCGTTTCGTCCTTAATTTTTGCACGCCAGTGTATAGCTTCATGCATACTTAAAACGTTTTTTTTTTCCCCTTTGTATATTTTGTTTTGGCAGGACCGGGTTATTTCACTAGTGTTTGTGAAAATAGCAACACCAAGAAAGAATAGTGCTATTAAAATGGAATTTACATCACAGATTCCTCGTGGTACAGGAGATAACAGATTACATTTGTAGAGCTATACAAGATTTTTTCGTTTCAAAACTCAGTATCGTGTGAAGCCATCTCGAGCAACAATAACAACCTCTACAAGGCGAATGGAAGAGATTTTTGATATCGTCATCGGGAATAGCCAACCAGGCTGCTTCTATGCGAGATTAGAGTTCATTTGTGGTGACTGGCAGTGGCGTAACTAGCACAATGTGCGTGTCCACCTCCCCCCACAACCCCGGAAGATTTACTTCTGCACCCCTAAGCACATTAATTTTCCCAGAATTTCGAACACGAGGGAGAGTGCATCTTTCGCGGTGTGTGTGTGTGTGTGTGTGTGTGTGTGGTGGTTGGGGAAGGGAGGGGTTAGGAAGTCAGGGAGAGTGTCTGCAAAAGTAATGGTGGTACCTAGAGCCCTGTAGTTTTAACTTTTCAAGTAACAGATTTGACCATACGTGTCATTGCTTTGTCCAAAACTAGAAGAAATCACTCACTTACACATACCAGATCTGCGGCTGCTGTGAATACATGTTGACGCCTGTCGTGCACGTAATCCTAGGTACCTGACTGTTTTCCTATATCCTCCACGGGGAATCCCACTGTGGCCTCGCGCTTTTCCTCAGCAGCGCAGAGAGAGGGCGATTGGAGAGCGATCGTATTGTTTACAACCCATTGCAGAGCAATCGTTTTACAACCCGAGGTCAAACAGCGGAACACTTTTAATCCGTAGGACATTCAGTGTTTCAAAATTGAAAATAGGCATTTATTTAGGCAAAGCTAAATACACTGAAGAGCAATTGAATTAGAGACAGCTGGCGTTATGCAAATGTTGCGCTGTGGGCGGCCCTGTAAACGGAAACGACATGGCGTATGCAGCGATCCGACAATATAAGGAGCGATGCGACGGGAATCAGTAAGAGTCGGACGCAGTATGGGTAAGACGAAGGATCTAAGGGCATTTGATCGTGGGCAAATTGTCGGGGCCCTCCAACTCGGGAGTCGTGCAGGCACTGGGATTGTCACGAGCCACTGCGTCACGGGTGCATCGTGAGTACATCGAATCCAGTAAAACCATCCCTGCAAGGGCCAACTGCCGTGGACAACAGCGTGTGGATGAGCGGGGTCATCGTCGGCTAGCTCGCATTGTAACAGCGGATAAACGGGCCACAGTGCAAGAAATCATTCGGCAACTTAACGCTGATGCACAAAAACGTGTAAGCAGCCACACCATCCCGAATCATCTCCTCGCTATGGGGTACAGAAGCCATCGTCCCACGAGGGTACCGCTGCTGACCGCACATCACAGGGTGCAAAGATTAGCATGGGCGCGGGAACATCGCCACTGTACCCTAGACATGTGGGAAAATGTTGCCTGGACTGATGAGTCGAGATTCACGTTGGTACATGCGGATGGCAGGATACGAGTACGGCGCAAACCACATGAAGCGATGGATCCTTCTTGCCAGCAGGGTACTCTTCAAACTGGTTGGGGGTGACATTCTCGTCTGGGGACTGTTTACGTGGACTGAAATGGAACACCTGGTACGTGTGATATCGTCCCTCACAGGTCAACGCTACCGGGATATCCTGGACGACCATTTGCTCCCGTTTGTGCGTCTTCAACATCCCACTGAGGACCTCATCCTGCAACGAAACAATGCACCGTGTCATCGCTGCCGAATTGTATCCCAATGGTTGGATGAACACTCCACCGACGTGACTTCGCTTCCTTGGCCAGCTAGGTCACCTGACCTCAATCCCATCGAGCACATCTGGGATGCCATCGAGAGAGATGTTCGAGGCTCTGACTCCCTCTATCAAATATTCGTGAACTGTGGGAGCTTGTTCAGGGGTCGTGGATCCGTATGGCTTTCCAACGCTTTCAGTGTCTTGTCGAGTCCATGCCGAGGCGAATCGCCGCCGTCATCAGGACGAAAGGTGGTGCTAAACGTTACTAGAAAGGTATCTCTAATTCAATTGCTCTTCAGTGTACAGAGAAATATCTAGGCACGCCGTGTACACTTGAAATCAGTGTGTTTGAAGAACAAATAGCTTTTTTTAGTTATTACATCTTTGAAGATCTCTCGATGGGGCTGAATAGTAAAAGATAAGGTTTCATCTAAGTATATGGCAGAACAAGAAAACTGAAACAACAACAAAATGGAAATCTGGATAGACCTGCAATACGGAAAGGGAAATTTTCAAGTCATTAGTTGGAGTTAAATCAGTTAGATACCATCACCAAACTGAGCATAACAGTTAGTAAGAAACAATAACATTGAATAACGCCTAATCTTTCAGATTCTCATATAGGCCAATGGAAGCAGCACACAAGAATACGACGATTTCGTAATAAATATCGTGTGACGTATACCTCTAAATTAACCTTCCTTATATAAATCTGCGGTTTCTTCTCGTTAAATGTTTTCTTAACTTAATACCGCAAAGTTTTTCCCGATGAATTTGAAGTTGGAGGGAAGGGGTGTAAGTGACATGCCACTGTGATGACACAAGAGTAAAAACAGCAAGCCAAGGTCGGTGTAGTTCAGTCGGGAGAATAACTGGCTCCGGAGCGAGAAGACGTGATTTCGAATGCTACCACCGGCAAAATGGGCGATATTTTCACAAAGTAGAAAATTCATTTTGGGGAGTGATGTTTTTTCCTTAAACTTAGTAATGATTCTATTGATGGTGGGCGGTAACTTCTGCTGTTTATATTTATTTATTCTTTGTACAGTTGAATTTATTATTTCATCAAAAACTTGCAGTTAATTTTTGGAAGATCATTTTTTTCACATTCTTTAAAAAACGAGCGTCACTTCATGGACGCCTAATTCACACGATAGTTTTCAGGTTTTTGTACATTACTGCAGAAATATTGTATAGTTATTAGTTAAAAGCCTTTTTCCCTTATTTCAGAACGTTTTTGTGAGAAAAATAAATCTGCTTTCATGGATGAAAGTGCTGCGGCGGTCCCTTTCATTAAGGAGAGAGGAGGTACTTAAATGTAATCTAATGCTCTTCTCCCTTTTGCATGAATTGTTATCATCGACCTTATCCCCCAGTCTGTCATTCGTTCTGCTATCTGGTCATTGGTTATAATTGCATCATCACTGGAAATATCTGAAACTTTGCATGGGGTTGAAACGATTAGAAAAATTGCCGCCGACAGTTGAAGTGCGAAAGGAACGTGCAGCTTAAATGAAAATAAAAAAAAAGTTGAGAAAACGAAGATTTTGTGAGGCTTTTCCTTGTCGCAATTATCGCAGCGCAAGATGCTGGCAATTTTTGCTTCCCTCTGGGGTACACAAGGAACTCATCTGCTATGTAGTCCCCACGAAGATCTTCCTCCCCCTCCCCACGCGTCGTCTTTATGGTATCCTTCTTTACTTCCTGCTAGCACTTTGTCTTTCATTATCTTAGTCGTCCTTCCCCCCCCACCTCAAGCTCGATTATCACTTCCACTTTTATGCCCCCCCTCCCCACTCCTACCCTCTCCCAGCTCATCCCAATCTTTACTCAAGCCATCATGAACAGACCGTGCGTCAATTGAGCTGCAAATGAGATTAATCATGTGCGGAAAAAGCTTCGCCATGCTCTTCGGAGACGTCTTTGAATATGATATGATCCTGCCTGGTTCCCCGAAATCTCTCGAAACGCAGGTAGGCATTCCCAAGTGCAAAAATGCAGTGATCCTCCGTTCGAGTTTTACTGTTCGTCTTCGATCAGCGTCATCGTCGCGTGTCCGTAGGGGATGAATTGCGAATGTAGGCTTTTCGCTTTATTATATATATATATACTTACTCGCCGTTGCTCAGCGAAATATTTATAAGATTTTTATCCGAATATCTCTGTGCGCCCTTGTCCTGTCTTCTTTTGCTTTCTGTTCTCCAGTTCTGTTTCTTCCTGTCAGCCGAATTTCTACCTCGCGTACTCCCCCTCCCCCCCCAACCCCTCCCAGTTTTCCCTTTCCGCCCACGGACTTCAATAATGCTGCGTAAAAGCGAGAGCAATGAGATTTCGCAGCCATTAGCCACTAATGAATGTCGTTTGCTCGCTGCTGGTTATGGCGTTTTAATCTGCGCCCGCGAGCGGTGGATGTTGTTTTAAGGATGGAAAGAGATGGCGGCGGGGGTGGACGGTCGCTTGAAAAACTGCACCCCCCCTACAGCAAGAGCTTTCTCCACTGAAAAATTCGTGTTGACTGGGCTCCTAGTTGCGCATTAACTGTTCGCGGAATTTTAATATTTTACTTTTGCGTATGTTACAGCCCTTATTCAATAACATAACTTCATACAGGAAATAATTGAAAAAAAAAATCTATATTTATTACAGGTGCGTACAAATTTTAGTAGAAGTGGCTTGAGAACAAACACTGTGATAAAAATAATAATATTAATATGTGAACAAAATTAAATTCAACTGTAAACGGAAATGCACAACAAAAATTAATTCAACTGGCAACCAATATTCCCTCTAAGTGGCCATGGGCAATGCGCACCTAACCCAATGAGCTGTGCAGGCAGCAAAAATACCTGGGCAAAAAATTTTATTTTCTCAACTTCTCTTATTAATGCAGTAGAAGTTGGAACTTGGATTGGAATCCTTATTTTTTTCTAATCCCCCCTCCATTTTTATCACAGTTCTTTCCGGAATTGATTTTAAATTTTAAAAATATTTAAAACATTTCATTAATTAAAAATTTTATTTTATAAAAAGTGAGAAGCTCAAACTTCTGGAATGCTTACAATTTAACTGGCCAACGGCTTATAATTTAACTGACCGGAATACCTTTTCCCCCGCCATTAGTCAGAACAATGAACTTGGTTAAGGTTTGCTGATGTATTGTTTTGAGAAAAGACTCAATATCTGCCTCTTTCTCGACGTGGGAAAATCACTAATCCGCATTCTCACGTTCACTATCTGCTCGCACGAGGCAACGTTGCAAGAAGCCTTTGAGAATGAAGAGGACAATTAGACGAACTTAGAAGGAGGCGAACGACATTTAAAAAAAGTGTTGTTTTGAGATAATATCCGCCTCGACGTGGGAAAATCACTAATCCGCATTCTCGCATTCACTGTCTGCTCGCACGAGGCTACTTTGCAAGAAGCCTTTGAGAATGAAGAGGACAATGAGACGAACTAAGGAGGAGGCGAACGTCATTAAAGAAAAGTGTTGTTTTGAGATAATATTTGCTGCCTCTTTCTCGGCGTGGGAAAATCACTAATCCGCATTCTCGCATTCACTATCTGCTCGCACGAGGCTACTTTGCAAGAAGCCTTTGAGAATGAAGAGGACAATGAGACGAACTTAGGAGGAGGCGAACGACATTAAAGAAAAGTGTTGTTTTGAGATAATATCTGCTGCCTCTTTCTCGGAGTGGGAAAATCACTAATCCGCATTCTCGCGTTCACTATCTGCTCGCACGAGGCCACTTTGGAAGAAGCCTTTGAGAATGAAGAGGACAATGAGACTAACTTAGGAGGAGGCGAACGTCATTAAAGAAAAGTGTTGTTTTGAGATAATATCTGCTGCCTCTTTCTCGGCGTGGGAAAATCACTAATCCGCATTCTCGCGTTCACTATCTGCTCGCACGAGGCTACTTTGGAAGAAGCCTTTGAGAATGAAGAGGACAATGAGACGAACTTAGGAGGAGGCGAACGTCATTAAAGAAAAGTGTTGCTTTGAGATAATATCTGCTGCCTCTTTCTCGGCGTGGGAAAATCACTAATCCGCATTCTCGCGTTCACTATCTGCTCGCACGAGGCTACTTTGGAAAGAAGCCTTTGAGAATGAAGAGGACAATGAGACGAACTTAGGAGGAGGCGAACGACATTAAAGAAAAGTGTTGTTTTGAGATAATATCTGCTGCCTCTTTCTCGGCGTGGGAAAATCACTAATCCGCATTCTCGCGTTCACTATCTGCTCGCACGAGGCTACTTTGGAAGAAGCCTTTGAGAATGAAGAAGACAATGAGACGAACTTAGGGGGCGAACGGCATTTAAGAAAAGTGTTGTTTTGACTTTTGAGAGCCCCAATTTTATTTATTTATTATTACTATTGCAGGTAATTGATTTTCGATTTATGAAAATTATTTATAGATTTGGGAATTTTAGTCTAAAATGCTTACTGCGTGGAGGAAGATAAGTCGCTGCGCGCGCGAGCTCAGCTTAGAGAGAATATTGTTGTCAACGGAAAAATTAATTCAACTGGTAACGAATTGCAGTTGTACCAATATCAAGTTCCTTGCCGAATCTTATTTGAAAATTCATCAAAATATGTCTTTAGAGATAGTTTCAAAAAATTGTGGTCTCATATATATATATTAATTTTTTAATGTTTCGCGGTCCGGCACGCTATGAGTAATTTGGAGGGCTATAAAGCAGCGGCAGTCTCTAATTTCGGGCCACTGATTACAGGGGAAAAGAGAGTCCTAATAAAATCAGTAAATTAATCGTCGCACTTCTGCTAAAGTCCGTAACATTCAGGCACGACGCTACAGACTGACCCCTAAATAAAATATTTAAGAAGTTAGAGCACATGGCGTGTGCAAAAGACACGCCATTATTTGCTTTTTATTATTGGGAGTTTAACGACCACCGTGAGCATCTCGATGGAATAGAAGCGGTCGCCCGCGCCTAATTTAGGGCCACTGGTTCCAGGGAAGGGAGAGCAAGGGCCGTAAAACAAAACACAACAACCATCCCCACGGGGATTAGAACCCGACCCATCTCGGAAAAACGGTCAAAAGCCAGCGCTTAGACCACAGCGTCACCGGGGCGGCCAGAAGATTTTAGAGACCGTTGATATTGAGAGATATCTGAATCTTTGGAATTCGCAGAAATTTTGTCATGTAAAATAAATTCTTGTTAAATTTAATGTTGTACTGTTCTGTGAAACGAAGTTCGGCCACTGAGCTAATGTCTAAGAAAATAAAGACACAATTTTCGAAATTATAGTTTAAAAAGATCATATATACACCGAAGAACCAAAGCAATAACTATATACCTGCTTAATATAACGTTGGTCCTTCACGTGGCGCCAAAGCAGCTCTTACCCGGCGAAGCATAGAAGCAATAACGCACCTGGGCAACTCCCCCCCCCAGCCTAAAATATCTTAAAAGCTCTTTTGTGAAAATCTATTTGTTAATTAATGAAAATTTTAAATTAACTAGGTTTTAGGGGCGATTTAATAATTCAAATTCTTTGGAACCTATAGTTATTTTCATAACACCAAAATTGTTACACTTTATCGCGTATAACACAAATGTACACGCTGTAATTCATGATCATATGTAGAGGATTTTAGGAAGCGAGTGTCTGACCCCAGGTCTTAAACAACCCTTAGAAATAGGAAACTAGGAGATTGGGCTAGAGCGCCCGATAGGAAAGTGAAACGGAAGCGAAGTAAGAAGGAGGAGGAAGACGCCCTTATTTATTACCGGGGGTCCAGTACCCGGGGTCCGACGGCTTAACGTGCCCATCCGACGCACGGTGGGTATTTAGTGGATCGAGCGTTCGTACCTGCCTGGGATCGAACCTGAGGCCTTTTCCGTGGCAGTCACGAACGTTGCCCACTAGGCCACCCGCGGCCTCACGTTGTAATTCAAATGACTATCCTAGTTTTATATCAATGCAAAGTATTACAAAACACTTACGCCAAAGTTAATCATATCATGGAAATTATATTCTTTTAGACAACAAAGGCCAGCGCCTCTTTGAAATGACTCACGATCATACAGGCAAAACAATTAACAGCCGTGTGACAGAGTCCAAATGACATTCCGATTTATACAGAAATACAAAACATAAGCAAGCAAATAAAAAAGTAATAATTCAGAATTGTGGCACAAAAGGAGTAAAATTATTTAAATTATTTACTCTTGAATATAAAAAAACACACTTAACATAATGTTTTGCACATGGCAAAAGTATTTTTTTTTTTTTTTACATATATAAAAAAATGGCGTTTTTTTTTTTTTCGTTCCCGCGAAGAACATCTTTTAGCTCATTATATTATGAAGGATGGGTGTATTTATGTGCAAACAAGTGTAAGATATTACGCCTTGTCCTCATTGATATAGAAATTTCATTTATTCAACTGATATTTCATTCACGTTTTCTTGTTATTATACATACAAAGGAACTATTACTATGGCTCTGAAAAGTGGCTTTAGGTCCTCTGCAATAGCTGCTTTCCCGTCTTCCAGTTTTTATAAACTAAAGCAAAAATGATTTCAAGATTTTACTCATTTACTGAAAAAAAAAAATTACTTTTCTTTTTAATACTTCATTCAAAGCTGCCGTTAAAGATTCCTGGCTACTTCTTTAAATCAGTTTCATATGAAGTTCCAGCAAAAATTTTGAAAAATTTTTCTGCTGAGGCTAAGGCCCTCTTAGCCTTGAGGTCCTCCCGCACTGCGGAGTTTGCGGGAGCTATCAGCATGCCCATGCATTGAGGCTATGAGGTTAATATACGAATTTTCTTGTCGTATCTGGTACTAACACGTTACAAGCACATCGTTGAATTCTTGGAAGTCACGTGGTTGAGCCGCCGCAAATAGGATGCGCTGTTCCAACACAAACGACAAATGCTCGATTGGATTTGATGTCTGGGGAAGTTGGAGGTCAGAGCAATACCTGAAAGTCTTCTTCGTGTTCCTCGTGCCATTCTTGAACGATCCGGCCACTGTGTCATGTGTTACGGAGATTTAATTCTAGAATTTAGCCAAAGTTATTAAATCTCATTTCGCAACTTTTATTTCGTTTCGTGCTCCTTTTCCTTTGTTTCCACGAAGCGTGAGAGAAATTTTGTTCTGTCACTCCATTAAACATCGGAAGCACGGTTCATTTAGAGACGCCAGTTTGTCTCATTTTAGAGTCTAAACCCATGTATGTTGCAAGAGATTTTGTATTGTCGTGCTCATTTGATCCTCTACATTCTTTATTTCAAAGCAGCCGACTGAAAGCGCAAGCCCTCTTAACTTTTAACTTGATGCTTTGTATTAGCCGATGCAGGCGTATTTCTCACAGGAACTTGGGAGCCGATGGGGTTTTGTGGAGGCAACGGTGTAAGTAGGTGGAAGCAAAGGGGGAGGGGGCGAAGACAGTCTTTTCTGGATAGGAAAGCGACGGTCCGGAAGGGCCTGAGGTGTTAGGCAGAGGTCTTAAACTGATCGGGGCGATGCAGGGATTCTCCACAGCACGAAAAGATGACGGGAGAGAGATTTAGGGAAGAAAAATTAGAGTTTCAGACGAATAGCAAGAAACAATTACAGAGCTGATGGACAACCTTTCTGCGATTAAGCAAAGGAAATAATAAATGTTTCTAAGAGATATAAAATGATCGAAATAATTATTTGCTTATAACTATTATCATTCTTATTATTATCTTCAACCACGCAAGACTTAGAAAGTTAACATCAACTACGTAACACATGACGTATTATCCTGCTGAAAGAAGTCACTACCAGAGAGGAATACCGTTTCAGTGAGACCTGGTCTGCAATGATGCTTAGGTAGGTGGTTATAGTTCCTGCACGTAAATGGCTGTACCTAGGGTTTCCCAGCAGAACATTGTCCAAAGCATTACACTTCCTCCACTGGCTTGATTTCGTCCCAGGGTGCATCCTGGTGCCAACATTTCGTCAGGTAAACTACGCAGACATAGCGGCCGTCCACATGGTGCAACATGAAACGAGATTCATCGGATCAGATGCCCTTCTTCCATAATTCAAGGTCCTGTTGTGATGCTCGTGTGCCCATTGTATGCACTTTCGACGGTGAACCAAGGTTAGCATGGAAACTAGGAGAGGCCTTCGACTACGCTGCCCAATTTTCAGCAAAGTTCGATGTACTTGGTGTTGGAACACATTACTTCTGTCCAACATTCAAATTGCCGGCGAGTTGAGCCACTGCATCCACGCTGTTGGCTCGTACCATACGGGATAACCTTCGCTTACGTCGACTAAAATCGATGAGCCGTTGTCGGCCCACACTGTGCCGACGGTTCGTCGTTTTACCCTCCTCGGACCACCTTTCGAGGGTACTAACCATGGCTGATCGTGAGCAGTCCACAAGCCTTGACGTCTCGGAAATGATCTGACCTATTCGCCTGACCGTTATACTTTGGCTTTTGTCAAACTCGCTTTAAATCCGCTGCCTTTCCCATCTGAACAACAAGAATAACACTGATTAACAGAGCTCAGTATCAGGTATTATTTATACCGTTTCATGACCTTCACACGCGCCGTTCTTTACCTGCAGTTGCTTCAATTTGCATAAAGACGAGCTGGTCATAATGTTTCAGCTCTTCGGTGAATATCGCTAACATACACAGTAAAAAAATTACTGTAGATTTTACGGTTTTAAACCGTTTTCCAGGGTGCCAACACAAAACCGTAAAATCTACAGTTTTATATTGTGTTGGAGCAAAGCTATAGCTTTGCTCCAACACAATCAACACATTCGTTCCAGCCAAATTTTTGTCTTTTCGTGATTATTTGGACTGTGACTCGCTCCAGCCAAATTCTGTGATGTTTTCTTCATTAAATGCGGTGTTGGAGCAAAGCTATAGCTTTGCCCCAACACGGCATAAAACTGTAGATTTTACGGTTTTGTGTTGGCACCCTGGAAAACGGTTTAAAACCGTAAAATCTACAATTTTTTTACAGTGTATTTATTCACTTTAATAAGAATTCTTCGTGCGCTAAACATAATTTTAATTAGAAAACCCTTCTCAGCACGATGAATAAATTTATTAATACTGCCTGTACTTAAAATTGCATTTTTAAGGTACAGCAACTTACAAGATCTTTCAAAGCACCGAGTGCTCCATCATCAGGTATTTCAATAAATATAAACAAAACAACGGATAAAAACAAGAAGCATTTTCAAATTACGCGAGCACGTGATAACAATAACGAGGTTTGCAATAAATGTAGTGGAAGCTTGGTCATGTGGTAATAGAATTCAACAAAATAATAATACTAGGTATCACTATTACGTACGTGGAGAAATATATACACACAGGATAATTTATAGGGTAACATAAAACATCAAACTGTAAGTGAATTATTAGGAGTGGACTGCTGTTGGAGAGAACAATCTTGCTTGGGTGTATTAACATGGCACTGGAACAAAACGTAGAGTTTCTTAGCAGACAGTGTTGTGCGATAATATACACTGAGTGGCCACTTTATTATGACCACCTGACAGTTTTAAGCAAATGAGCTATGGCTGCACACTGTTGCCGCCAGAGGGTGAGGCTAGTATAAAAAGGGAAAGCTTAGTGCTTGCGACAGTAGTAGAAGTGATGTTTGGGTGACGAGATGGGTAAAAAATGCGATTTGACGGACTTTCAAAGTGGGATGGTTGTAGGAGCTCGGAGCCATGGAGCGAGTATCACCGAAACCGCCGCATTCGTAAAATGTTCCAGAGCAGCTGTTGTTAAAGAGTTTAAAGACTGGACTGTCGGCCAAAAATCTGGGTCTCTACGTGCAACGTGTGGTCGTCATCGACCAGTGACTGCTCGGGCGGAACGGAGTGTGTCCAGACTGGTAACAGACAACAGAAGGGCAACAGTACAGCAAATTACAGACCAACTTAATCAAGGATCCCCTCAAATGATCTCTGCACGCACTGTTCGCCGTACACTGCATCGGATGGGATATGGTTGTTCGAACACCTTTGCTGTCTGCAGTTAACAAGAGAAAAGGTCTCCAGTTTGCACAGGAGCACAAGGATTGGACAGTCGATAATTGGAAACAATTTATGTGGTCCGATGAATCACGTTTTCAGTTGCACCTTGCCGATGGCCGAGTGAGAATTTGGCGGAAACAGCACGAAAGCATGGACCCCAAATGCATTGCTACAACCCTTCAAGCTGGTGGAGGCAACGTTATGGTTTGGGGAATGTTTCCCTGGCATGCTTTGGGCCCTTTAATTCGTGTTGATCAACGTCTGAGAGGCACATCATATCTAAACATCGTTGCGGACCAAGTGCATCCTGTCATGTGGATGGTTTATCCCAATGACGATGGCTACTTTCAACAAGATAATGCGTCCTGCCATAGTGCTCGTATTGTACAGGATTGGTTTCAGGAACATGCCAGTGAGTTTACTTTACTTAGGTGGCCCCCACAATCTCCAGATCTCAACCCCATTGAGAATTTGAGGGATGAAGTTGAACGAGCCATCAGACAGCTGGATCCACAAACCTGCAATCTCGCACTCCTGGAAAGTGCTATTCATCAAGCATGGTCTCAGATTCCACAAACCGCCTATCAACATCTCGTGGAGTCCATGCAACGAAGAATCGACGCAGTATTAAAGGCAAAAGGTGGTGCAACGAAGTACTGAGGGGGTGGTCATAATAAAGTGGCCACTCAGTGTATATAAACTTTCAGCAAACCATAAGGATCGCCTTGTACGATTTGAACTCAGCAACTGGCATTGGTCCAGTATGGTTGTTAGGTACCTCTGTTAAAAAACCGTGCAAGAGAGGTAGCATCAGAGTTGTTAGCAATGGAATGCTTGTGCTCATATGTTCTCGTGCGCAATGGGCGTGCAGTGGATCCTATATATGCTAATACCGGATCTTCCGGATCAACAGGATTTAAGGGTATTTTGTAAACCACGTTTGGTTTCAGTGCCTTGTACCGTGTTAATACAGCCAAGAAACAATGTTCCTCTCCAACAGCAATCCACTCCTAATAATTCACTTACAGTTTGATGTTTAATGTTAACCTATTAATTAACCTGTGTGTATATATTTCTCCACGTACGTAATAGTGATACCTAGTATTATTATTTTGTTGAATTCTATTAGCACATGACCAAGCTTCCACTACATTTATAGCAAACCTCGTTATTGTTATCACGTGCTCGCGTAATTTGAAAATGCTTCTTGTTTTTATCAGTTGTTTTGTTTATATTTATTGAAATACCTGATGATGGAGCACTCGGTGCTTTGAAAGATCTTGTAAGTTGCTGTACCTTAAAAATGCTATTTTAAGTACAGGCAGTATTAATAAATGTATTTATGGTGCTGAGAATGCTTTTCTAATTAAAATAATATTTATTCACTATAGTCATTTCCAAAAGTTTAAAACCACCTGTCAATTTATTAAAAATTAAGAGTTTCAAAGAAACAACTAATAGTCACAGATATTTTAAAAAATAATACCACAGGTGAAAACTTACATTCTTTAGAACACAAAAAGTCCGAAATCAGTACTTTGTGTGGCCACCTTTGTTTTCTATAACGGGCAGAACACGATGTGGCATACTCTCAATTCAATGAGGGATTTACGGTAGACACTTGAAATGTCTTTGCACCACACGGACTTTATCGCGTCAATCAAAACTTTGTAATTTGATAGATGTTTTTCAGCTACCATGTCTTTTAAAATGGTTCAAAAATGTTCGATGGGGTTCAGGTCGGAACTATCACTGGGCCAGTCAAGCACAGTTATGTTTCTCCTCTGCAGGTACTGTCTTTATCTCTGCTTTACTGTCTTTGGTCTGTGGCACGGAGCACCATCATGCATAAAGATTGTGCGTCTGTGCACTTGCATATGAGTTAACAGCTTCTCACGTAACATTTCCACATGAAAAGGACCAATCATGGTAGTACCTGTCGGCAAAAAGGATAATGAAGCAGTACCGGATGCAGACATAGCACCCCATATCATCTGACTGAGTTGATGTCTCACGGTGTTAACGGTGTATTTTTCATTAAACCTTTTGCGTTTTGGTCGTCGAACATGTACTTCACGTGACTCAAATTGACGCACAGTTGATTCATCGGAACAAAAGAACTTGGCTCCAATTTTCAGCAGTCCACGATTGATGACGCTTCCCAAACTGGAGTCTCTTCTTTTTCACGACAGAGGTTAGTTTAAGTTGATGTGCATGTTTATAAGACTTCAATCCAAAATCTTTGCTAAGACGTCGGAAAACAGTGCTGATACTAATAACAGACCCTTTTGAATGTAGAAAGGTCTTGATTTCTTTGCACGAACTCCTCGAAGAACGCATAATTATTCGCCTTATGGTATTGTCGTCACATGGGGTTGTTTTCCTTGGACGTCCACTTCTGTTTCGGTCCCTAAATTCACCTGTATCTCGAAATTTCATGATCGTATTATGAATAGCAGTCTTGCTCAGATTCACCTTTCTGCTTATGTCACGTTCGGAGTATCCTTCATGATATAAAGTCACTATTTGTGCCCTCTGAGTAACACTTAATGACGTTTTTTTGCCCAGTTTTTGCTATATAGAAAATACGTACAAAATCTCTCAGCATGAAAACCAGATGCAAACTGACACTCATACGCTTGCCCCAACTATATCAACAGCTGCCGCTGTAAGATGATGCAACACCGACAGGACGTTGAGTAATACAGACAGTAGCTGAGGCAATCGGCAGAAATCTCCTAATACTAATAGGTGGTCTTAAACTTTTGCAACTGACCTTACTAACTATCTCTACATTTTCATTCAACGTTGACTATTTATTTTATTCTGACTCACTGTCTGCGTTACGAAAATGTACAAGCTGTTTGGGGTATTAATGTGCCGTTCAATGAGAAAATCTTTAACCGAGAAGCAATGATTTTTCTCTTCTTTTCAGCTGGGGGTTTGACAATCGCCGTGAGCAACTCGATGGGCGATGAGAAGTCACCCATCCTTATTTAGGATCGCTGGTTCCAAAAGAGAAAGAGAGAGCTAGTGTCGTAAGACAAACACAACATCGATGCCTCATGGAGAGTCGAACGCGGAACCATCTCGGGCGATGGTCAGAAGCCACCGCTTGACCACTGTGCCACAGGGGCGGCGTAACGAAATTTATATAAGGAAGCAGAAACTCAAAAGGAAGGTCAAATAGAGGTATACGGCACAGAATGTCAGCTGTACACATGCTCGCACTGCATACCAGAAAATGCTTTAAGTGTTACACATCTTCATTCATTCACTGGCTTTCAGAAAATATTACTCACACGACGAAAAACATCCATCACACAGAACTGCAGACAGAACGCGATGAAAAGAAACTCAAAGAATTTCGACTATGCCAGAAAATTTAACTGGACTAAGGCTGCACAGGTACTTCAAAGAAAAAATGGGGAGACAGAGAGTGAACAAACGGACCTAGAAATTTGACGTAAAGATAGTGGTTTAATATTTTATTTTGCCCTCATATAAAATTCCATTCGCTAAACGGAAACTCAATCTTAACCACAGATACCACAAACGGGGGGGACTCCCCGATGTTTCCAGTTGTTAAAAAATTCATTCAAAGCCATTACAGGTCATTCTCCTTATTCAGAGAAATATCTTTACTTAAGAGAAAGCACTACATGGATGTTTACATCCTGAACATTTTACAGCAGATATAGCATTTTTCTAACTCGGTATGTAATTATAGGAAAACAAATATGATCGAAACTGCATAGGCATTTCTAAAAATAGCAAAGCAACATATTTCGATACACGAACTTAAATTCCAACGCATGGATCAACAAAAATTTCGCACTCCTTGGATAAAGTGAACAGAATAAATAACAATCCACCTGCACGAGAGTCTAAAAAATAAAAACGTAAATCTCACGCCTTTATTCAAAACTAGTATTAAAATTCCGCGAAACTGAGAAATAACATCGAAATAATTAACGGATAAGTGTGCGATAGCAAACTGCAAGAGTTGAGTCATACTCAGAATGTCCTCGTCGACTATATAAGATCTAATTAAAAACTATCCGACCGCATGTTTCTTCTATGAAACTAAACAAGAGCGCGGTTCAGAGATTTAGTAACGCGCAACCATGAACTTTAGTGATAAAACACGATAGGTGTGAACAACAACTCATACCTAGTTAATTGAGTAACCAGAAAAGTGTGATAAATACATCTATACTGAATTAAAACAATAAAACATGTGTAACAATAAATGATATGTAACTGGCATTAAAGTTATATAACATTTTCCGCAGAACAACTCTTGAAGGCGAATACAGTATGAAAGTTAGCAAGGGTACGATAACATAAAACGCTGCAAACACTAATGCAACCATTTGTCGCGCCGTAAAATCAGCAATACATGATATTATAATGCCGCAACAAAACAGTTAATCATGACACTAAAGAAGTACACCCGCAAAAATAGAAAGCCAGATACAATCAAGACGTGCATTAACCACGTACTGTAACTTACTTTTTCTAGTTACACAAAAATGAAGACACACATATGAAACAAAATGACACTTCTAAACATGGAAGTATCGAAAAAAGGATAATATGCAAAAACGATGGAAGTTCCACAAAAAGAACAGGACGGATTCCATGAAAAAAAAGTACATCCAGGAAATTACAACGAGACGTTTCTTTAGAACTCCAATTAATGAAGTCCAAAACAAGACCAATTAACATTAGATTAGTTATTCACTAAGAATTTTTTTTTATTGGAGGTTTAACGACCACCGTGAGCAACTCAATGGGATATAAGCAGTCGCCCGTCCCTAATCTAGGGTCACTGGTTCCAGGGAAGGGAGAGAGCCAGTGCCGTAAGACAAACACAACATCCATGCCTCACCGGGATTCGAACAAGGACCCCTTTCGGACGAATGATCAGAGGCCATCGCTTAGACCACTGCGCCACCAGGGCGGCACTAAGAAAATTAACCCTATGTAACAGGATTCACCATGTAGCCATGGCAATTCTTCAAAACGAAGACAATACCCGGTGTACACTACAAAACATTGGTAAAGTCTACCCATAAATAAGTAAGACAGTAATCACGGAAGTCATATCAAGTCACATAACAGTGGGAAAATCAGAGTTCAAAAGACCATCACTGGAATAAGTAACCATTCCAGTGATGTCTCTGTTCCTTTAGAAACGTGTAAAAAATGTCGTCTATTCTATAGCCAAAAAAATCATGGTACTCACCCATTAATGCACTTTACTGCGCATGCTTGAAGTTTTGCTACGCTGCCGGCTGGATACTATTTAAAGTACCGTCACTTTTAGGGATCGCTAATAGGTGCTGCGTTGCGTTCTTACTGATATCCTCTGTGTCTTTAAATCTTCTCCGCTTCAAAGACATTTTCAAATTCGGGAACAACCAGAAATCGCAAGGAGTCTCGTCTGGTGAGTATAGAGCGTGCCTGAATTCTGAGATCCGGTGTTTGGCCAAAAAAGATCTGAATGCGTGGTGAGACGAATGGGCGGGAGCATGGTGCAGCTGCAAGTCACCTTACTGCCACAGCGCAGGCCCCTTCCGCACCACGCCATCCCGTAGGCGACTGCCTGATAATACTCCTTGCTGACAGTTTGTTTACTGCAAGCACACTCTCGATCATTTCGGGGTCCCTGCTCGTGGAGGGCCTTTCCTGGACGCCCATCACTTTCAACAGACGTTCGTCCATCTTTGAAGCGCCGATACTACTCCTTGTATGGCTTTTCCTTTTTCCAAGAAAACACAGCACCGGTGAGATATGCTAATTATTTGGTTGATGCCTCAACTGCACGATGACAGTGACAATTTCATTTTCCAACAGGAATGGGGAACCACCCCATTGGCATTCGAAAAGTTAGAAATTTCCTCGATGAAAATCTTCCACGCCGCTTGATTGGCAGCGCAACGTGCGACAACATGACACCTGTTAGCCACCACGAAGTTCGGATCTAACACCCTATGACTTTGTTTTTTGAGTCTATGCGAAAGACAAGGTCTCCGCCCTTCCCCTTCCTGTTAATTTAGCTGTTCTGAAACAACGTATCCTAACAGCTATTGCTGGAGTTGGTGAAGATCCTGGTCTGACCGAATAACTGACGTTACAGTAGTGGGATAAAAATATTAGCCAGAAGACATCAGTCCTTGGCCAATCAGCAAACAGCTGGAAACCGGTTTATACCGGTATCGACAGGCGGCAAACGGGCATTATGGGAGCCATAGCAACCGTTCTCGTCTCATTTTATTTTAGCCATGGAAAATCAGAGAGTAAACATCTGTTTTTGTTGGAAACTTGGTAAATCAGCTACTGAAACTTAGAGAATGTTAAAAAAAAGCTCATGGAAACACAGCATTATCCCGCACTAGAGTTTTCGAGTGGTATTCACGGTTTCGTGACGGGCGGGAATCCTTTGATGATGGTCCGAGATCTGGTTGTTCCTCCAGTGTGCGGACAGCGGAAAAAAATCAAAAAGCTGCGGAATCAGTTAAAGAAAGATCGCCGAATTACAGTGAGACTTTTGGCTGAGTCGGTGGGTATCTATCTGTCATGAGATTCAACCCGAGGATCTGGGAAAAGGAAAACTTTATGCCGGATTGGTAACCCGCATTTTTAATGATGATCAAAAGGAGGCTCGTTCATCGTTCTGTTCCGATCTGCTAGGAACTGCCGCCCAGGATCCTAATTTTTGCTCCAGAAGATGAAACATGGTGCCCGCATTATGATCCACAAACCATGCGGCAAAGCACTGAATGGAGAGGTACCTACTCACCATCGACCAAGAAAGCCCGCTTGTAACCATGAGCGGTAGAGACGATGCTGATATTCGCATGGTCCAGATCAATACCACCACCTTTCATTCACTGTTTATTTGTTTGTTTTGGGTTTCAATGGGCTATAAGAAGCGGCCCGTTCCGAGTTTGGGGCTGTAGGACAAACACGCCATCCGTGCGTCATTAAGATTCGAACCGAAACCCATCTCAGACGAATGTTCGGAAGCCAGCGCTCAGACCACTGCGCCACCTCCTTTTATTGCTCTCCAATGACGTGAAGTAGACACAAAGATCATGAAGCATACATAGGGGCCGACTTCTGAAAATTTCGAGGGTTGCTGAAATTCAAAAGACAGGTACCGTCTCCAGTGTTGAAATTTTAGATTTTTAAATGGAACTTGTTTTCACTGTAAACGCAAACAAACCGATACATGATTTCGTGATAAAGATATTACATGTTTTTTTTTATAGCAACCACATTCTTGAACCCCCTTTTTAATTCTTCCGATTATATAAAAGAAAACTAGTTATTCACTCACTAGAATAACTATACTAAAAATAGTAAAACTAACATTAAAATTAATAGGATTCTGAATAGTCTAAAGAAGCTCACTAAGGTGATTAAATACATGCAAAGATTATTAAATACACTACTTGTGTATTTCATAATATTTCTCATGTATTATGGAGAGTTAATTCTGCTCTTTCTGATCATACAGGTCCACATTCTTAATTATATATATTTTTTCTCTGGTTAAAATCTCCGCGAATCGGATCTTTTCAGTGCGTGGAGGCCTGCAGCCCCACCCACGCTGCCCCCCAGCGACTATGGAATAGCAGAGGGGTTTAGAAGTTTGGGTGAAAAGGTCGGCCATGTTTTTCCTCAAGTGTGGAGGAAGTTCAGTTGCACAAGAGGTAAGCTCTCTTCTTTGTCTTTGGGTTTTAGGTTTTACAAGTTCAATGTTTGTACTTCTTGTACTTTTTCCCTTTATTTTGCTTTAAGCATTTAGGCACTGGCAAGTCTATTAACTTTTTTGGGGATTTTAACTCTTTCTTTTCTTGGTAACTTTGCGCGTTTTTTAGGCACTTAGGCCAAGCAGCTGGCCATTCATTATTCATAGTTCTTGAATTGCGTTATGTTTTCAAAGTAGTTAGGTTCTTAATAACAACTTTATTATGCACTTAAAGCACTTCTGAATTACTTTGTACATATTGCAACTAATTGTTTATGTCATATAACCTTCACAAAGCATTTCTTTAGTTAATTATTGTCTTTGTTTTGTTCTCGTTTTTGTGTTGTCAGAAGTTGTGGAGTGGGGGTATCATAATCCAGTTTTCTTTCAGGAATCTGGGTTTTTAAAAAAATTAATATTTCCTTTTTTAATTGCAATGTTAAAAAATTTTGAATACTTTTGTATTACTATTCAGGTTTAAATTCTCTCTCAGGCGAACTTGGCAATTTGTTATTGCTGAACATTATTTCTAATTATCATGTCACTCTCACAACTCCAATTTTCTATATTCTTCTTCTTTCTGTTTAATAGTAACAGATGAAGAGCATGGGTCGGGCCAGGAAAGTTATGGATGCTAGCTAAATTGTTAACTAAAGCTAAGTCATACAACTTTGCGGAGATCATGACATATATATATATATATTTTAAAATTTTTGGTGGGCTTATTTCTTGCATCTATGACTTTGCAGAAACCCATTTCCAACTAGGTCTTTGTGGAAGTGGAAAAATGCAGAGTTTTTGCTGGTCCTTGATAAAGCCAAGGCTCAGTATTCTCGACACTTTCTACATTCGGTTGTTTTATTTTTTTCTCTTTTTACTCACACCGGTAAATACATAACTTTTTCTATGTTGTACTTGGTATGAGTCAAAAAATTATTTTTGCTGCGGTCTCTTCTTAATAGAATGTGAATTCTGAATTTTCATAACTGCTGCGTTGCGCGTTTTGATCTTCAGGTTATTTTGCAACTTTCATTTTAAATTCAAAAGTTTTTCTTTTGTTTTCAGCTTTGCTCTTCAGTATATATATATATATATATATATACTTAAGAGCAAAACTGAAGACTAAGGAAAAAATTTTAGAATTTAAAACGAAGGGTGCAAAAATAACCTGAAAATCAAAACGCGCAACGCAGCAGTTTTGAAAAAATTCAGAATACACATTCTATAAAGAAGATACCTAAGCAAAAAAATACATATATAATTTTGACTCACACCTAATACAACATAGAAAAGGTTATGTATCTACCTGTGTGAGTAAAAGGAGAAAAGATAAAAAATAAAAATAAAACAACTGAATGTAGAAGGTGTCGAGAATACTGAGCCTTGGCTTTATCAAGGACCAGCAAAAACTCTGCATTTTCTCACTTCCACAAAGACCTAGTTGGAAATGGGTTTCTGCAAGGCCATAGATGCAAGTAACATTCCCACCTAAAATAGTTTAAAAAATATATATATAAGTCATGTCCTCCGTAGAGTAGCATGACCTAGCACTAGTTAACAATTTCGCTTGCATCCATTAACCTTCATGGCCCGACCCATGCTCTTCATCTGTTACTATTAAACAGAGAGAAGAAGATTAAAGAGAACTCAAGCTGTGAGAGTGACATAATAATTAGAAATGATTTTCAGCTATAACGAAATTCCAAGTTCGTTTGAGAGAGAATTTAAACCTGAAAAACAATGCAAAAGAAATCCAAATTTTACATTGCAATTAAAAAAGGAAATGTTAATTTATAACGAACAGATTTTTGAAAGAAAACTTGAGTCTAAAACCCCCTACTCTACAACTTATGACAGCACGAAAACGAGAATAAGTTAAAGATAAATATTAACTAAAGAAAACTTTGTGAAAGTTATATACCTTAAACAGTTAGTTGCAATATGTACAAAGTATTTCAGCAGTGCTTTAAGTGCATAATTAATTAGTTATTAAGAACTTAACTACTTTGAAAAACAGCGCATAGACAGCGCATAGAAAAGGAACAGGCTTAGCCTTCTTCTGTTCCTAGGTACCCCAAAAGACGCTCAAAGTTACAAAGAAAAGTAAGAGTTAAAACCCTGCAAAAATGTTAACAGACAAACCAATGCTTAAAAGCTGAAAAGCTAAAAAACGACAGAGAAAAGGTACATAAAGTACAAACATTGAACTTATAAAACCTAGAACCCAAAAAACAAGGAAGAGAGCTTACCTCTTGTGTGACAAAACCTTTCTCCACACAAGAGGAGAACATGGCTGACCCCTTCCGCCACTCCCAAGACGCTGGGGGGCAGTGAGGGTGGGGCTGATTGCCTCCTCATACAGCAAGAAACCAACGCGCGGAGATTTTAACCAGAGAAAAAAAAATATATAAATTTAAGACTGTGGATCTGTATGATCAGAATGAGCAGAATTAACTCTCCAGAATACATGAGAAATATTATAAAATACACGAGCAGTTTATTTAATAATCTTTGCATGTATTAAATCACCTTAGTGAGCTTCTATAGATTAATCAGAATCTTATTAATTTTAATGTTGGTTTTACTATTTTTAGTATAGCTATCCTAGTGATGAATAACTAGTTTTCTTTTTTTATTTGTTTTTATTTTCTTTTATAAACAGATTTTTAAGCTTTTTTTGTGATTTTGTTTATATTATTTAATTTTTTGTTTTAATAGGACCGTCATATCCATAGCACTAAGGTTCCTTTAGTTAGTTAATAGGCATCCTCTAGCCAACTTCCTTACGGCTTTGATTGGTCAGAATCATATTATTAACTGTGTAGAAAATTAAAGCAGATCTGCCAACCTTACTCTATTATTCAGAATAATTTTTCTTAAAGTTCTTTTGATGAAAGAAGAAGGAATTTCGTTCTCTAGAAAACTTTCTAATAGTATATTAATGTGGTAATTGAAATCCAAATTGTTGCTGCAAATTCTTGAAATTCTTAGGACCTGAGAAATTAGTACATTCTCAATTACTTTGGTTGAAATGTTATTATTCCAGTGTAGATATTTAATTACTTTGAAAGGAAAATTAACTCTTTTATCAAAGAGGCTAATAGATGGGTTACCTCTGTTGAGCTTAATGCTTAAGTCTAGGAACTCAAGTTCCTGATTACTGTGGTTGGTTTTACATAAGTTAAGAGAGCTAGGATAGATATTATCAAAATCACTTTCTATAACTTCTGAATTATTGATACACAGCAGATCATCAATATATCTAAAAGTGTAAAGGTAGTTATCTGAGCAGGTGGGGTGATTTTTAATGAATTTATATTCCTTAAAGAACAGGAATAGATTAGCGATATTTGTGGACATTGATGTTCCCATTGGAATACCGTTCACTTGCTTATAGAGAGTATTATTATATAAGATATGGTTATTTTTTATGCAGCAATTGAGATAAGAGTTCCAAGATCCTACATCAACAAATTTGTTAAGTTTAAATTCTGCATACAGCTCCTTAAATGTAGTGATTATATCTGATAGAGGCAGATTAGTATATAGGTTTTCAAAATCATAACTATTAATATCTAGGGGACAAACTTTGAGTATAGTAGAAATTACTTCTGCATTATTATTAATTATCCAAAAATCTCTGTACATCAAGTTAGAACAGTTTCTAATGTGTTTCAAAACCTTCTTTAAGACATCTTCAAAAGCAAGATCTATTTTCTTTTTATGACTCCTTACTCCACTAGCTATGAACCTGAACTTCACAGGATCCTTATGAAACTTAACTGTTGCAAAAAGAAATGGAAATTCAGGCCCATATCTTCTAGTTTGTGGAATTTTAAGTTTCTTGAAGAATGCCTTAAACCGATTTTCTAACTGCTTGGTAGAATAACTTACGGGCTCGTATGTTACTCTATTATTGAGTTCCATAGTTAACAATTCAAAATAGAACTTCTTACAGATAATTGCAAAATTATTGCTAGCTTTATCCGTAGTGGTAAAAATAAATTGGTCTTGTAGTTTGGAGAGTGACCTTTTTAGCTTCTCCAGAGAAAAAGAGATTTCTGTCGAAACAAAAGTCCAGACCTGCCAACTCACCGGTGAAGCTATTGATTATATTATATTTCATTCTGCGAAGGCCTCAATAGGCTGATTGTACGTCAAACTAGTTTTTACGATGTACTTATTTACATCTTGAGTGAAGCTCTCAAGAATCCTTTCTTTTGGAAATTGTGAAGGAAGGTCTGAATTTAGAGCCATACTCTAATAAATTCCTAAGCTTTTCATTTTCAACATAACTCAAGTTTCCGGTGATAATATGGTTGTAATTCTTATCATAGTGAACTGTTTCTTTATGTTCATCACAAGAACAAGAAGTAATTACAGGAATGTAGCTCGAAGAGTTAAGTTTGTAGTTTTTAACTATTGACCCTAAGGTCTTAACATATTTAAAACTTACAATAGACTGGTGCCTGTGGATGGGAAAAAAAATTGCATTATTGTAGAACAGCTTCCTTACATTGAGATTATCGTAGGCTTTATTTAGGAACCTGATGGTAACAAAATTACTGGAAAATTCTTTAAGAGAAATTTTATCTTTAAGAATATGTTTAAGAATGTCCAGAACCAAAGCAAAAACATGCTTATCAACATGGTCAGCAGTTTCATTCCAGAATTTGAAAAAACATTTAAGGACAGAGTGCTTGAAGGACTTGAGAATTTTGTAAGTATTTTTAACAAAATTAGTGCCAGTTTTAAAGCTTTCCAGAGTTTTTAGCAAGTTAGCAAAATCAACTTTGCTTGATGTGCGAAATAACCTCTGTCCTCTATTACCTCTAGAGCAGCTCTTATTATTAACAAGAAAGAAGAGTTCACGAATTGAAAATTTATGCTGATTATGCTACCAAAGTAATTGAGAATGTACTAATTTCTCAGGTCCTAAGAATTTCAAGAATTTGCAGCAACAATTTGGATTTCAATTACAACATTAATATACTATTAGAAAGTTTTCTAGAGAACGAAATTCCTTCTTCTTTCATCAAAAGAACTTTAAGAAAAATTATTCTGAATAATAGAGTAAGGTTGGCAGATCTGCTTTAATTTTCTACACAGTTAATAATATGATTCTGACCAATCAAAGCCGTAAGGAAGTTGGCTAGAGGATGCCTATTAACTAACTAAAGGAACCTTAGTGCTATGGATATGACGGTCCTATTAAAACAAAAAATTAAATAATATAAACAAAATCACAAAAAAAGCTTAAAAATCTGTTTATAAAAGAAAATAAAAACAAATAAAAAGAAAACTAGTTATTCATCACTAGGATAGCTATACTAAAAATAGTAAAACCAACATTAAAATTAATAAGATTCTGATTAATCTATAGAAGCTCACTAAGGTGATTTAATACATGCAAAGATTATTAAATAAACTGCTCGTGTATTTTATAATATTTCTCATGTATTCTGGAGAGTTAATTCTGCTCATTCTGATCATACAGATCCACAGTCTTAAATTTATATATTTTTTTTCTCTGGTTAAAATCTCCGCGCGTTGGTTTCTTGCTGTATGAGGAGGCCATCAGCCCCACCCTCACTGCCCCCAGCGTCTTGGGAGTGGCGGAAGGGGTCAGCCATGTTCTCCTCTTGTGTGGAGAAAGGTTTTGTCACACAAGAGGTAAGCTCTCTTCCTTGTTTTTGGGTTCTAGGTTTTATAAGTTCAATGTTTGTACTTTATGTAACTTTTCTCTGTCGTTTTTTAGCTTTTCAGCTTTTAAGCATTGGTTTGTCTGTTAACATTTTTGCGGGTTTTAACTCTTACTTTTCTTTGTAACTTTGAGCGTTCTTTTGGGGTACCTAGGAACAGAAGAAGGCTAAGCCTGTTCCTTTTCTATGCGCTGTCTATGCGCTGTTTTTTCAAAGTAGTTAAGTTCTTAATAACTAATTAATTATGCACTTAAAGCACTGCTGAAATACTTTGTACATATTGCAACTAACTGTTTAAGGTATATAACTTTCACAAAGTTTTCTTTAGTTAATATTTATCTTTAACTTATTCTCGTTTTCGTGCTGTCATAAGTTGTAGAGTAGGGGGTTTTAGACTCAAGTTTTCTTTCAAAAATCTGTTCGTTATAAATTAACATTTCCTTTTTTAATTGCAATGTAAAATTTGGATTTCTTTTGCATTGTTTTTCAGGTTTAAATTTTCTCAAATGAACTTGGAATTTCGTTATAGCTGAAAATCATTTTATTTATTATGTCAATTTTCACAGCTTGAGTTCTCTTTAATCTTCTTCTCCTTGTTTAATAATAACAGATGAAGCAGTCGGGCCATGAAGGTTAATGGATGCAAGCGAAATTGTTAACTAGTGCTAGTCATGCTATTTACGGAGGACATGACTTATATATATATATTTTTTAACTATTTTAGGTGGGAATGTTACTTGCATCTATACCTTGCAGAAACCCATTTCCAACTAGGTCTTTGTGGAAGTGAGAAAATGCAGAGTTTTTGCTGGTCCTTGATAGCCAAGGCTCAGTATTTCGACACCTTCTACATTCAGTTGTTTTATTTTATTTTTTATCTTTTCTCCTTTTTACTCACACAGGTAGATACATAACCTTTTCTATGTTGTATTAGGTGTGAGTCAAAATTATATATGTATTTTTTTGCTTAGGTATCTTCTTTATAGAATATATATATATATATATATACTTAAGAGCAAAACTGAAGACTAAGGAAAAAATTTTAGAATTTAGAACGAAGGGTGCAAAATAACCTGAAAATCAAAACGCGCAACGCAGCAGTTTTGAAAATTCAGAATTCACATTCTATAAAGATACCTAAGCAAAAAAAATATACAAATATAATTTTGACTCACACCTAGTACAACATAGAAAAGGTTATGTATCTACCTGTGTGAGTAAAAGGAGAAAAGAAAAAAAAATAAAATAAAACAACTGAATGTAGAAGGTGTCGAGAATACTGAGCCTTGGCTTTATCAAGGACCAGCAAAAACTCTGCATTTTCTCACTTCCACAAAGACCTAGTTGGAAATGGGTTTCTGCAAGGCCATAGATGCAAGTAACATTCCCACCTAAAATAGTTTAAAATATATATATATAAGTCATGTCCTCCGTAGAGTAGCATGACCTAGCACTAGTTAACAATTTCGCTTGCATCCATTAACCTTCATGGCCCGACCCATGCTCTTCATCTGTTACTATTAAACAGAGAGAAGAAGATTAAAGAGAACTCAAGCTGTGAGAGTGACATAATAAATAGAAATGATTTTCAGCTATAACGAAATTCCACCTCTTGAAAAAAGGCTAAGATTGGCAGTATGTGTCATTAGTCAAAACAAACAGTAGCGATACCTTACAGGAGTTCGCTCTAGCAGTAGCAAAGAAACTGACGTGTTCAGTGTTGGAATGGAACGCACTTCAAAATCATTGCGCTGTATTATTTTCCTTACTTGTTATTGTTAGCATTTAGCGTATAACGCTACATATATCACAGTGAATTTTTTGCTTTGATCAATAAGTGTGACTTGGAAAACGCCACCCCATCATTCATCTTGCAGTCCATGTGAATCAATTGTTATCGATTTGACATATCACCCCTGCGTGGATTGATTGGTGTTACTATTGGTGACAGCTTATATGTTTTATAAAGCTGGGGAGAAAAAAAGGCCTCAACAGAATTATGTCAAACAAACAGTAACTGCAACAACAACAGAAAAAAAATTGTAATTATCCTTTGAATGAGAAGAGATCATTCGCAGTCTCGTTGTGTGTCTTCTGCTCTCGGACAGTCATTCATTACTCCCGCTCTGACATTTATGGCTTTATGACCCTACAGAAGTTCAATGAGTGCATGGTGAGCTGCTGACAACTTACTGACGTGCAAGGAACGTGATTGCGAAAAAATCGGTAGCTTTAAACAATTAGGAAGGTAGGGTACAAACCACATCACACACCCCCAATTCCTTGCTTGCTTGGCTGTCTTATTTCTTAAGAGTTTATTCAGTATCAGTAGTTAAAACACGATTTTTTCAAGATATCGATTTTTTTTTTTATAGAAACCAAATATTTGCGCTATATTTCGATTGCCAGGTGAATTTAGCGTACAATACACGCCTGTTTTAATATTGTCTCCCTTATAGCCAAATCTGTTATACAAGATGATCTTAATCCCGACTGGAGTAATGCAAGAATAATTAATACTCCTAGTAAACTTGGTGACCTTTTAATTGCAGAAAGTGTATATATAGAGGCTTCCGGTGAGCAATGTTGTAATGAACATGCCCCTATGAGTTACATAACGTTTGGAAATCACTTATTAAAACAGTAAATTACACTGCTGGTCACCTAAAATGCAACACCAAGAAGGAAGCATCCGATTGGCCTGAAATTCGCAGCATGCGTCGCCCGCGAGAGGACATGCAAACGATTAGCATTGCAGGGTATATGCAAATCATATACGCCTGGCACGCCACCGAGAAGCACTATAAGAAGGGTGCACAAAAGGCGGGGTGTAAGTAGTAGAAGTGTGTTGTGCTGACCTGTGCGTGGGAAGCTTTCTGATGCCTCGTCGCAGAATACGGTAGTCATTCCAGCACGTTTCGGAGTTCGACAGAGGACGAATAGTAGCTTTTCGCGACAGCGATTTATCATAGCGAGACATCGGCGCCCGTGTGGGACGACATCCAGCCACAGTGAGGCGAGTATGGGTTCGGTGGGTGCAGGAGGGACGGACGGACGGACGGACCTAAGTGAGCGATTGCCGCAGCCGCGGCACACCACCGAACGAGAGAACCAGCATGTAGTGCGGCGGGCATTGACGGCTCGCACCGCCACATCACAAACGTCAGCGCAGGAATTAGGGTGTGTTGCGCAGCAACCTGTGTCAGCACGTACCGTTCGACGTCGTTCGCAGGAGCGGGGACTTGTCGCACGGCGCCCACTGCTCCGATGGCCATTGACGCTACACCCCCGGCGAGTGCGGTGGCAGTGGCCCGTTGAATGCCGCACCTGGACTACGGAATGACACGACATTGTCTTCTCCGACGAATCCCGCTCCTGCCTGCAACACCACGATGGTCGGATCCGCGTGTGGCGGCACCGCGGCGAGAGACTGTATGACGCCTGCATTATGCATCGCCATACCGGTCCGTCGCCTGGCGTTACGGTTTGGGGCGCAATTGGATATGACATGACACCCGCACCCATCTGGTACGCATCGCCGGTACACTCAACAGCCACCGCTACATCTCTGACGTTTTGGAGCATGTAGTCCTCCCTTACTTGCAGGATTTGCCAGCGGCCACGTTTCAACAGGACAATGCGCGCCCGCACGTGGCACGCATCGTGCAATAATTCTTCACGGCCCACCAGGTGTCACTGCTCCGAGTGGCCGGGCAGGCATCACCCGCGGCTACGCCTGATGAACTGTGGCAACGTATGGGAGCAGCCTGGACCGACATACCCCAAGCCCACATTCAAAGCCTCTTTCGTTCGATGCCGCGGCGTGTAGCGGCCGTTATTGCCAGCCATGGGGGCCACACGAACTATTGATGTCTGCGTGTTCCGCAAGTAACACGGGCCTGTAAGCTCAATCGTTTCATCTTTGTATCTGTTGTTATGTGTCCAGTAAATCTGGCTTTGCTATCTCGTGTCCTTCTTGGTGTTGCATTTTGGGTGGCCAGCAATGTATAAATTGTAATATAAACTTAAAATTGAATGTTTACCCCACCCTACACCATTTCTTATTTCTATAATATATTTTCATGATTTCTTCACAGACCATTGGGCCAACAGTATACGCAACAATTTGGCGCATGTAGATTACTATTGGCTAATAACTTACCATGCTTCCCACAAAGCAATGATCTGTATTATATATAGATTAAACGTGTCTCTATTTATTACATCTGAAGATGAGGCAGCCGCTGCCTCGAAAGTGCTCATGGTTTTAATTGTATATATTTCTCATCTTTTATCATTAAATTTTGCTAAAGACGGAAAACTTTCATCGTTTCAGTGAGTCATTGTCAGTTTTAAAAAATCATGTTGCAAAGTAATTTGTTGCTTCGAAAAACCACGATGAAAAATGCTTATTATTTGAAAAGTCCTCCTACAGGGAAAAAAATAAATTACAAACCTATTCAGAAAAATAATAACCTCCAACAGAAAATAAAATGACTAAATCACTCACATTAATGACAAAAAACAAAATTTCGTTGTCGTGTGATTTGTTTTGTGAAGTACGTGAGTCAGGTTGCCGAGCATTTGTGGCTCAGTTGGTAATGGCACAAGTTGCCTGTCCGGCGAGCTATAACGTCGGGAGTTCGATCCTGACCTCTGCGGGTAAGTGCTGTGCAGGATTGTTGATTTTGCGGAATTTCAATTGAAGTACGGAAACACCAGAAATGGATTTTTCTGAAATAAACGGAATTTCTGTCTACGGATATATCTGTGAAAATACGGAAGTTAAAACGAACGGGCACTTTTCCGAACGGAAATTTCTGAAGAACACGGATACCTACCGGCAACTTTGCTGCACGTCATTTTCAGAAATTTTCCGTGAATTCACACCACTCATTTTTTACAGTGTATGGGAAAATTTCCAAATTGAGAGGAACATAATTCATGGATTTTTTTTTTTTTTTCGGAAAGTAACGATCGCCATGAGCAACTCTGAGGGCTATACAAAATCAATCTCTCTCTCCCTCTCCCCCTCCCTCCCTCTCTCACTCCCTCCCTCCCTCCCTCCCTCCCTCTCTCACTCCCTCCCTCCCTTCCTCCCTCTCTCTCCCTCCCCCCTTCCTCCCTCTCTCTCTCCCTTCCCCTCTCCCTCCCTCTCTCTCTCTCGCCCCCCTCGCCCCCCTCCCCCCTCTCACTCTCTCTCGTCCGCCCATGGCGGGTTGTGTTCGTAAAGACGACTATGCGCCCTTGAGGATTACTGGCAAACTAATGCAGCCGGATTGCCATTTTTTTGCTGCATATACGGAGAAGAGACAAAGTGCGTCCGGGGCCGACTTCGCAGGGAACCATCTAAGCATTCGCGTCCCCAAACACAGGGAGTCAGCGAAAAATCCCGGAGAAACCGCAGACTAGATGGCCGGCAGGACCGCGATTCGAACACCCGTCAGAAACGTCCGCCTCCATCACAGCGCATAGCGAATTAACCAACTGTATAAACAATCGCCTGTTCCTAATTTGGGGCCACTGGTTTAAAGGAAAAAACAGAACCAGTGCCCCACCCATGGGTCATCTGAAACTTGAACCCGGGCATATCTCGAATGAGTGTTCAGAAGCCAGCACCAGTCACTGACCGCTCGGACGTCAATTTATGAATTGAACCATACATATATCAAATTTTTTCCTAAACATTTTTTTTTTTTTTTTTTTTTGTTGGTGATGATGGAGGGGTGGGGTTAACGACAACCGTGAGCATCCAAGACTATAAGCATTCACCCGTTCCCGATTTAGGGCCACTACATCCCGGGAAGAAGGAAAGTCAGCGCAGTACAACGAACACCACAGCTATATATCATCCGGGGCTCGAAACCGAGACAGCTATGAAGGCTAGGCAGAAACCAGTACCTCTGACTACTCAGCCACCAGAAAGGCGAGAAAATGCATATCACCTTGTTTGGTATCCAACGCAAAAAAAAAAAAAAATTCTTTCGGTTGATAAATTTAGGAGCAACGATGGTTACATATGAAAATATGCATTTCTACTCCCTTAGCGACAGAACTCTGCATCAGGGAAACATAAAAAGTGTACATGGAATCATGAAACATTTCTCATGATAAATGCTTCCAAACAAATCAATAACGAAGAACAGTACACTAATTATGTAGAAAATAGTAAAACTATACTATTGATCCGTTATTGGCGTAGGAATATATAAATATGCGTTTCCAAGCTTTCGCACATCAACTAGATGGCTTTTTCAAGGAAGTTAGACAGAAACTGTAATCTGCATAATAGGACGCTTTAACATTTGTTAAAGCGGTCGGTCTGTACGGGCCTGGATAGTCAACGTCGATCCCGGTCATCAATGGCGTGTGGTCGGCGTTGGTACGTGCGTCGGTGGTATAGTCGCGGTACACCCTTGATACGATTGCACTCGGGAACCCTAGGGTTCTTACCACTTGGGCTATAGAATGACCCATTTGTCTTGCACCGACAATGTATACACGATCAAAGTCGCTCAGATCACCACGTTTACCCATGTTGTTTTTTTTTTATCGCGATACTCTTATTTAGCCCTGGTGTCTGCCTGTCTATGTCAACTGCCCATCACCCTTATATCTAATGTTTTGTCTACTGAGTGTATTTTTACTAAGTAATTTTTCTCCATTTTCTTTATATTTTTTTTATCGCCACTGCTCTCGCATAGCAGGTAAAGTCTGTCTGTCTCTCTCTCTCTCTCTCTTTCTTTCTCTCTCTCTCTCTCTCTCTTTCTTTCTTTCTCTTTCTCTCTCTCTCTCTTTCTTTCTTTCTTCTCTCTTTCTTTCTTTCTCTCTCTCTCTCTCTCTCTCTCTCTCTCTCTCTCTCAAGAAGTTCTGTCAAGACTGCAACGGCTTTTCTCAAAAATATCTGGCAGTAAATAGAAGCCACCTGCAAACAACACGACGGTCTATTTATATCATTACAGTGGTACAGTAGGTAATAACATTAAACTCGTATGTCTAAAAACGTCGTTTCAAAACTCAGTACAAGAAGCAACGAACGCTAAAGAAATTTCCGCACACCTATCACTTATTTGTTTTCTTTTATATGAATATTTCTTTTGAAAGTTCGGAATCGTATTCCCGAAAGAACCGCTATCAAACGCTAATATTATGCAATTTATAAATTCTAACGACATCAAAAGCATTTGAAAATGCAAGAAAATTATTTTATTCAACTAAAATTCAGAGAACCTGTAACTAGAGTCAAAAACTTCAACATCGTTCTCAGGTAAAACAAGAGTTACATTGGACAAAACTGAGGTGAGGAAAAGGGAAGAATCCAAAAATAAATTATTGAAACTTACTCGGGGAAAAATAAACACACAGCAAGAGATATGAAAGTTCATCTAATATTAATGAAACGCGAATACTTATCGAATATTTCTAACGCGGTTTCGACGAAAGACTGTATATTCCCTTCCGCAAAAAACTCACGAAAGAAATATCCACAAAAAATGGGAAGTATGCGATAACAAAACGCCACGTGGAATGTAAATTTAAAATCATTTTACCTTTGGAATGTATGAAATACTCTCGTTCAAAAAAGAAACAGTTGAGCATAACAGCACGGTCTGGTGCAACTAAACCAACTTTCGTGGAGAGTTCTGAAACTGTTGACATTAATATTCAACGATCTCAGAGAATATTGCGAATTCTCATGCTTAAAAAGAAGACCTCTCGATGACACAAAAATCCCCAGTACATCGCCTTTCCTATCATCCACTACTAAAATTAGCTGAAAAATCTGAAACCAGATCTGCAGAACACAAGTTCAGGATCTCTTCAACAAATCCATGTAACGAGTCCAAATGTTAAGGATCACTTTCCTTCTTCTTTGATACACAACTATTTGTGTGTTGCAGTTCGCGAAGCCGCTGACGTTATCCTTGGAATACTGGGTACGAATAATTATCTCATTCGGCGTGGGCCGCAAATGGCCTAGTTGTCAACTTTCGTGACTGCCACGGAGAAAGCTCAGGTTCGATTCCAGGCAGGTACGAACGCTCGAACCACTAAATATCCGCTGTGCGTCGGATGGGAACTTTAAACCGTCGGACCCCAGGCACTGCCCCCACCCCAGGTTATTAATAAGGGCATCTTCCTCCCATTTTCTACCTCGCTTCTCTGTGGCCATATCGTCGGGCACTCTAGCCCAAATCTCGTAGCTTCCTACTTCTAAGAGGGTTATACAAAACCTAGGGTCAGACACTCCCTTCCTAAAAATGCTCTACATAAATCTCTAATCTTTACTTCATTCGGCTAAATGTTTTTGCAATGCTGAAAATACCATTACAGTCATTTGCAAAAGTTTAAGACCACCTGTTGGTATTAGGATTTTTCTGCCGATTGCGCCAGCTACTGTCTGTATTACTCAACTTCCTGTCGGTGTTACATCATCCTACAGCGGCAGCTGTTGATAGAGTTGGAGGAAGCGTGCCAGCGACAGTTTGCTTCTGGTTTTCGTGCTGAGAGGTTTTGTACGTATTTTCTACACAGCGAAAAATGGGCACAAATAGTGATTTTATATCATGAAAGATACTTCGAACGTGACATAAGCAGAAAGGTGAATGTGAGCAAGACAGCTATTCATAATACAATCATGAAATATCGAGATACAGCTGAATTTAGCGACCGAACGAGAAGTGGACGTCCAAGGATAACAACCACACGTGATGACAATACCATAAGGCGAATAGCTATGCGTTCTCCGAGGAGTTCGTGCAAGAAAATCATGGCCTTTCTACATTCAAAATGATCTGATATTAGTATCAGCACTGTCCCAACGCCTTAGCAAAGATTTTGGATTAATGTCTTATAAACCTTCACATAAACCTAGACTAACCTCTGTCATGAAAAGAAGAGACTCCAGTTTGGGAAGCGTCATCAAGCTGAAAATTGGAGCCAAGTTCTTTTTTCGATGAATCAACTGAGCGTGAATTTGAGTCACGTGAAGTACATGTTTGACGACCAAAAGTCAAACAGTTTGATTAAAAATACACCGTTAACCATCTGTCTAGTCAGATGATATTGTCAGCATCCGGTACTGCTTCATTATCCTTTTTGCCGAAAGGCACTACCATGACTGGTCCTTTTTATGCGTAAATGTTGTGTGAGGAGCTGTTAACTCATATGCAAGTGCTCAGATGCACAATCTTTATGCATGATGGTGCTCCATGCCACAGATCAAAGACAGTAAAGGACTACCTGCAGAGGAAAAACATATAACTATGCTTGACTGGCCCGGTAACAGTCCCGACCTTAACCCCATCGAAAATTTGTGGACCATTATAAAAGAAAAAGTACGTGTGGTGCAAATACATTTCAAGTTACTATATCAAATCCCTCATTGAGAGTATGTCACATCGTATGCTGTCCGTTATAAAAAACAAAGGTGGCCACACAAAGAACTGGTTTCGGTTTTTGTGTGTTTTAAAGGATGCAAATACTTATCTGTGGTGTAATTTTTTTTTAAATATCTGTGACTAGTAATTAGTTGTTTCTTTGAAACTCTTAATTTTCAATTAATTGACAGGTGGTCTTAAAATTTTCCAAATGACTGTACTTTAGTAGTTTAACGAACAAGACGGTACTTATTTGAGTATTGCATACATGCACGCTGCTCGGCAAGGAAATCGTAACACCAAGGAAGACTTAGTTGTAGCAGTGGCGGATCCAGCGGGGACAAATGTGGCGATTACCCCCCCCCCCCCTAAACCCTAAAACCCTAACGAAGTTTTTACGTTTAAAGTAGCGAAGATCGTAAATGATTAACTTTGCATATTTTGCTTTAAGTTTTTCAAAAAAAAAAAAAAAATTAGCAATTATTTTTCGGATTTAAAATATGTATTACACTGATTTAGCTTCAGTAATCAGTAGAATAGAATACATAGACAGACAGACAGACAGACAGACAGATAGATAGATAGATAGATAGATAGATAGATAGATAGATAGATAGATAGATAGATAGATAGATAGATAGATAGATAGATAGATAGATAGAGGGAGACATAAAGAGAGAGAGCAAAAGATAAAGGGAAGACAGGGACAGCGGGGGATGCATGGGAGTATTCTTTGATACTTCTTTGCTATTGTCATGTCGTCTAGCGTCTGCAACGTCTCGAAACAGTTTGTGAAAAATTTACAACAAACCTGAATCCTGAATCCATAATTCAAACCTACTCATTTTTCTCATGAAAGTTAATGTTTCTAAATTGTAATCCAGATAGTAGTCTATTCTGAACTATCATAAAAACGGAAACTTTCTAACTTTCTATTAGCTTTTGGGAATTTGATGCTATAAAATTTTCGCAGGAAAAGATTAATAATATCGCAAAAATTCCAAGATGTTTAAATTTGGAAATCGTCGAAAATTAGGAGGCACTATTTACTTTGTTTCACATTACGTACTCATTTAAAGGAAGTTTTTAGTTCCTCAAACATGATTAGGGGAACTTTGTTTTTCAAAAGAAAAACTAAGTTCTCTTTATCTCATTTTTGTACGAGTGTGATTGTAGCACACACTGAGCACGCCCGTGTGCCTACCATCTTTCATTGGAGTTTTCATTCATGTACCTGAGGTAACTGATATCAGAATTGCTTTTTTTTTTTTTTTTTTTTTTACTTTAGTTTCCAATGGACGTAGAGTTTCGTTATTTCATCACCAATGAAAAGAAGTCGAAAATGATTCTTTTTGTCGCCGTCGGGCACAGTAAAAACAAAAAAGAGGGGGAAGGGAAGAGCAAAATTCCAGTTACCGTGTTTTATATTTAGCGATTTTATGACTAAACCGTGTGTTCACTATGTTTTGGTTGAAATCAGGCATGTATGTATGAGAATATGTGAGGTGGAGACCACATTTTCTTTATTTTTTTTATTTTTTTTTTTTGTAAATTAACCAACTCCGAATATAAGTGCTTGGGTTTTATTTTGAAGGATTTCATTCAGACGTAGTTTGTGTCGATTTCAAAAAAGCATGAAGTTCATTTCTTCGGGAAACGCGCAATTGATCGCCCTGAAACAATTGTGATTTTTCACCCATTGCTTGCTCTCGTTCAGGTATTTAACGACTTAACATTCCAGGAGCAAGTGAAAGTGTTTTCAAGACCTTGCAAAGGAACGCCAGGTACGAGCGGCACTGCCAATATGTATAATGTTACAACCAAAAAACCCGTCCATAATGTCTTCTCCCCCTCCCTTTGTATACCCGAAAGACCCCCTACCCCTACATAGAGTAAACTTCTGGATCCGCCCCTGAGTCGTAGAGGAACAAATCATGAGGGCTGCCTTATGTACGCAAATAAAAAATAATTAAAATTTCGCTGCAATAGATAAAGTGGATGCAGGACTTATTCTTGAGAAAAAACTTTTTTTTCTGTTCACTACAGAAGTTCAGTTCCTGGTTTTCACTTAACCTGTTGTTGGAGTTTCAACACGTTAACTTTCATGAGATGCTGCTCCAATGGCCGGGCGGTAAGATGTGCTGGCTTCTAATCACTTGTCCGAAATGGGTCCGGGTTCGAATCTTAGGTGAGGCATGGATGGTGTGTTTGTCTTCGGACTGAATCTCACCCCTGGAACCAGTTACCTTAAATTAGAGCAGGGCGACTGCTTATGACCCGGGAACTCTAAGCTGCTTACAGCAGAGTGAACGTTAAACTTACTTAACCTTTTACACACACACACACACACACACACACACACACACGTTTTACAAAATGCGTCTATGCTCTGGTAAAAAAATAAATCCAAACTTTTGTATATACCATGTAATCTTACACCAAATACACTGCTGGCCATTAAAGGTGCAACACCAGGAAGATCGCATCCGAAGGGCTCCAAAGTTCGCAGAAGTACAGAACACGGGCGTACATGTAAATGATCAACCGGGCAACACATATGGAAATCACGTAGGACAGTAACGCCCACTGGAAGTCGTATAAAAGGGATGAACAAGGAGCCGGTGTTAAGGACTCGCAGTTCCTAGACACGGACAGCTGCAGCATGCCTCGTCGAAGACAACGGCAGCCCTACCAGCAGGTTTCCGACTATGATCGCGGGAGCATTGTGGCATATCGGAAATCGGTGCTCGAGTGGAACGGTATGCGAACACGGTGCGGAGAATATGGTGTCAGTGGGTAGCGGAGGAACCAAATAACCGACTTGCGGGAACCCAACCGCCCAGTCACACCACCGAACGAGAGGATCAACACTAATGCGCATGGCTCTGACTGATAGCACAGACACATCGACCACGGTAGCTCAACAGATCGGGGGTGTGGCACAACACCCAGTCTCCGCACGGACGGTTCGACGTCGTCTGCAGCAGTGGGGAATTTTTCCACAGCGCATATTGCTTCGGCTACCTTTGACTGTATAACACCGGCGTCTGCGACTGCAATGGTGCCAAGAACGTCGCGCATGGAGGAGCGAATGTCAAGGCATCGTGTTTTCCGACGAATCCCGCTTCAGTTTGTAGCACCATGATGGACGAATCCATGTCTTGCGGTACCGCGGCGACCAGCTCAGTGAGTCCGGCTGTGTGCTATGCCACACCGGCCCTGCACCCGGCGTTATAGTATAGGGTGCCATTGAATTCCACTCCCGCACGCGCCTCGTCCACATTACCGGTACGTTGAACAGCCGTTGTTACATCACCGAGGTTTTGGAGCCTGCTGTTGTACCATATATTCAAGGACTGTCAGATGCCATTTACCAACAGGTTAATGCGCGACCTCATGGGGCACGCAAAGCTCGAAACTTCCTAGATCGCCACCACGTGCCACGTCTTCCTTGGCCAGCGCAGTCCACAGATATGTGGCCTATTTAACACGTGTAGTCCATTATCGCCTGACGACTGGTACGCCAGCGACCATCAGCGGCTACAACGGAGGAACGGTGGAATCGTATCGAAGCTGCGTGGACGGATATTCCCCAAACACATATCCAACGTCTCTTCCTCACGATTGCGGGCCGTGTAGCAGCTGTAATTGCCGTCCATGGTGGCTACACCAGATACTGATCGTTATGTGATATCTCTTGTCCTTCGTTGTGTTGAACTTTTAATGGCCAGCAGTGTAGTTCCGTTTCCTTTTTAGGTAAAGATACACCTGGTAAAATCAGAAACCACCTTCTTCGATATTGCTCCGAGTGAATGAGTGAAGCAGTTCATTTGGCATTTTTTTAGCCTCTTGCAATTTTTCTTTTTTGTTCGTACTTTTTTTTTTTTTTTTGCTTTCCTCTGAACATGTAATTCGGGGTAACCCGGGAAAATGCTCTGATAAGCACCATTCTTTAAATTAGGAGTTTTCTTACTTTGAATTGTATTTCATCTCTTTGTCGAGTGATTCGTCATATGCTACGATCAATGATTCCTTGCACCAATTGCTCCGACAATTTTTCTCGGGAATTTTTTGCAACCACAAGGTATCTTGTTGATCAGCACATTTAGGGAAACGAAAAACAGTTTGTTTGAGCCTTTGTAGTCGAATCGGCACGCCGTTACGAAACGTCGATCAGGCATCTAATGCTCTTTCAGGATAAGGCATCTAATGCTTATTCAGACATTTTAAAATGCAACTAATGATCATTAAAACATGGAACTCAAGAAGAAGCGAAACAGGCGTAAAATAAATAAGAACAACTCCTTTCCTTCCCCAATTCTCGAGTCTGTAATAACCATACCTTTTGACAAAATTCAGAAACTGAGTACGATAAAGGTATTTCTCCCTTTTTCTCTTTCTCTATGCAGTCAACAGACGTCTAATAAAAAATACATAGTTTTACGCCCAAACCATGCGTCATAGTAGTTCCTAACGGCATGGAAATACGCGTTATAACGACAGCTATCAGAGATACAAAAAATAATTTATCACAACAGGGTTCCCACTCAAAAGTAATAAAAAAATTCCCTGACTTTTCCAGGTTCTCCAGGTGGTTTTTAAAGTTTTCCAGAGTGGCATGTTGCAAAGAATTGTTACATTTCATTCCATTCCATTCATTTTTCTCACCAAAGCACACACTTGTTACTTCTTTACGTAATTTGTCTTTATAAAATTACATGCTTTTCATTAATAACAACTAACTGTTGACATTATTTTCTGTATCGAAGTTCCTTGAACTTTTGTGAATACTACCCACACGGAATTTGTAAATACATTCCCATAGAAACAGGTCATATGTAAGAAAAAATCTGTCAGTTGAATAGTTTCAGTTTTTCTATAACACAATGCAGCTAAGCTTAATGATGGAATGGCTCTGTTCAAAGAAACATGTTTCAAGAGAACCAACAGACAAAGGACTTTGGTCCATCATTTGGTTGGTTCTCTTGTGAAGTGTTTCTTCAAGCAGGAGCCATTGTGCCTAATTGTTCCATGTTATAACAACTGCCTGCAGAAATTGAGCAAAAGCTTAATAACTGGCAATTTTAAAAATTCAATTTTGCATCTCTTTTTAGAGAATAAAGGAAATACTTAATATAACTGAAAGTAAGATCTACCAAATTCTAGGCAGGCAGTAATTGTAAGCAAAAGTTTGAAATCTTGAAAAATAAAGTTTTTTGGCAAAATAAAGTATCCATTGATTTTTACAAAAAAAAAAGGGGGGGGGTAATGTTCCCTGAGAAACTGAGTACGATAAAGGTATTTCCCTGACTTTTACAAAAAAGGGTAATTTTTCCTGATTTTTGGAACCATTTTCAAAGTCCCTGAGAATTCCAGGTTTTCCCTGTTATCCAGGTTGAGTGGGAACCCTGCACAACACTTTAAGCACACATAAGAATTTAAACGCAAACATGCTGCAATGCTACCCGTAGAAATAGTGACTATAGAAAAATACGCAGTCGAGTCACATTATTGTGACCTCCTCCTACTTTTGACGTCAACAGCGCGTAGCCAATGAATGAAGGCGCGTGTTGTGAGCTGGCTTGGATGGTATATAAAGCGTAGTGTAGGCATTCTGAAAACATATCACTCGTTCCTGTCATGGATAAACGGATCGATTTATCAGATTTGTTAAAAAGGGATGATTATCGGCTTTCGGGCCAAGGCTGGCAGAATTTCTGAAACAGCGCAGTTTGTGAACTGTTCGCGTACGGCTATGGTTAAAGTGTATCGTGATTGGAGAAATGGCACCATTGCGAATAAGCGACGTGTAAACTTCGAAGCACCACGTGCCATTGATGTGAGAGGTGAACGTCAGCTGCGAAGGTGCGTGAGGGCCGATCAACACGCTACAGTGGAGCAACTCACTGGCCGAATGAACCAGGGGGGCTACCGAAAGTGAGTCTAAAATGATAGTTCAGTGAACCCTGCTGCGTATGGAGCTCCGATGCAGACGGGTGGTCATTGCACCTATGCTAACGAAGGTGCATCGGCAAAAAAAAAGGCTTACATTTGCACGGCAGTATCGGAATTGGACCTCCGCTGATTGGCAAAGTATTGCCTTCTCCGATGAGTCACGTTTTCTGCTTCATCGAACGGACGGACGTTGGCGTATAAGGCGAGAAACGTCGAAGAACAAACACTCTTCAATACCATTGCTGGCTGAACGCAAGCTGGAGAGGGCAGCGTTATGGTCTGTGGAATGTTTTCGTGGCATTTTCTGGGTCCACTCATACCTGTGGAAGGCACTATGGACCGAAATCGTTATGAATCCATCCTTGCACACCATGTACACCCATACATGCTGATTGTCTTTCCTGGGTCGGATGGGATATTCCAGCACGACAATGTGACGTGTCACACAGGTAGAAATGTCCGAGAGTGGTTGAAAAAGCACGAAGAAAAACTTCAAAGTACTTCCCTGGCCCCCTAATTCCCCAGGCTTAAACCCAATTAAGCATCTGTGGGACCACCTCGATCGTGTTGTTTACTCTATGGATTCTCCAGCAGTTGTCAGATGCACTGCAGTTAGCATGGCTCCACATACCTGTGAACACCTTCCAGCAGCTTATTGAGTCACTCCCAGCCCGTCTAGCTGCTGCCCGCACTGCACACGGCGGTTACTCTGGATATTAGCTGGTGGTCACAATAATGTGACTCGTCCGTGTATATGATATAATGAATAAGGCTTCTCTACTACTAAGCTAAGCTAAGCTTCTACTGAGCTAATATTATGATGAATTCAATGTTTGTACTAAGCTTCTAATAGTGAATTCAAATGGTTGTTGTTACCAGTTAATTAAGATCATGAATAAAGCCTCCTGCTAGTAGTGTAGTAATAATAATGAACAAGCTTATAACTGGTAGTAATGCTGTAGTAGTAATTAAGATGAATAAAGTCTTATGCTGGTTGTTACTAATAACACTAAATGAAATAAACCTAACAGCCAGACAGAGGTCTGACAGTACTATGAACTGAGAAAGACGTACTTACGTAAAACCTTTTATTATGAACTTCTACTGGTATCTTCGCACACAGCTACTCAAATAACACGTAGCTCCTTGCACATGAACAAAGCTCTATACTCATAAACAACAGCTCTCCACATAAACAAACGCTCTTCCTATACAACAACAAACGCTCTCTCCGTACAACAACAAACGCTCTCCTCAGGTATCGTTGAACGCGCCTATTTATACTGGCTACCACCACGTCATGACTTACACTCATTGCCAGATCTCATTCAGCGGGTGAAATAACATCTCGTTCAGTAAGAAGATAATTTACATAGAAAAATAAAATAACCAGAGATAGTAAAATCAAAAAGAAAGTGAATCGAGAGTATACGTTACAATGAAATTGGGCTACACTGATATGGCCAAAGCTAGCCGTTGCCACAATTCTTCCTATCCCATAACAAAGATATCGTTGAACTTTCACTAAATTCACATCAAGTACCCGAGGATAGCCGACGGGGGTAGGGAGCAGTCGCCTCTAGGCGCCTGTCAACGAGAGGGCCGAAAAGTTTGGAGTAATGTTGCATTGTTAAAGCTGGAAATGCGTCACGGCATGCAATTTTATAGTATGAGACATATACACTTTTCACACAAAGAAAATTTTCTGGCAATTGAATGTTCATCTTTTTAACTTTTTTTTTTGTTTGTTTTTGAGAATCAATTACCATCATGAGCAACTCTACGGGAAAGGATGCATGACATGATGTGTGTGACCTTGCTTTCGTTTTTTTTTTTTTTCTTCCTATCAGCTGCGCCGGAGCGGCTTCTCCGACTGTTTGGTCGGAGGGAAGGAATACGGCAGCGTAAGTTCGTAAGAAAAAATTAACTTAATAAATTCCACTTTTATCTGAAAAAATTACGAAATTTGTTTTACTTTCTTTTAACACTTTTTGAAATATTAAAAATATAGTTACAAAATTTCTGAACACTAACCGTATTCGTTCTAGGGTCGTATGATACCCAGGATCAACTTATGTACGAATGAATATAAGGAAATTGAGAAATTTTACCCATTCGACTGACGTCTGTCTTACAAAGAGCATGAAATTTCAAGAAAGAAAAATTGGAAATGGCAATTTCAATTAAAGGTACCGTTATTACATTTTTCCAGTGGATGTGGCGATATCAATGACTTGAGAATACAATTAACTCCCGTAAAGGAGAAAAAAAATTGATAAATAGTCAAATAAAAAAAAGATGTTAGTGATAGTAAATTTTGTAACTGAAAGCCTAACGCGCTTTTATGGTTTGGAAATTCTATATATAACACAAAAAAAAAAACTGATTCGTGATATGAAACCTGGCTACAATAAGTTTGCTGGCTCCAAAGAACTAGATATTTCTATGTAAATGATAAGAAGAAAAAAATGTGCGCATCGCCAAGCGGAAGAAATCTTTACAACACTACGCATAAATCAAACCTCGGAAGCAACACTGATATTCCGGTGCTGAAGAATATCGAGTATATATAGATAGATAGGCTTTCTCATACGCATGGGTTATGTGCATTTTTTTACAGAAAACTGAAAGGAATTCTGTTCTGAAACTCCTTTTCCCGGAGACTGTGAAAAGGCCGTCCATTCCATTAAAAACAGAAGCCACCGAAAACTTAGTATTGGGCATAAATGCAGAAAAAACATACAGATCGCATTAAAAAAATCTACAATAAATTGATTGCAAACTTCAGGTCAAAGGAAATTGATAAAAATATTGCTCTGAAAATAAACACCACCCCAACCTTTAAACTATTCTATATAATATGATAATTAATCAGTACGTATCAAACACTCAACTATTGGCTGATCCGAGTGTCGTGCACAAGCGAACCAATTACTGCTCCCATCACATTTTCCCATAGCTGCTAAATAATTTAAAGCTCTAGTATGTGTTTAGAAGTTATTTTAAATTTTTGTTACTTCTTCACTGAAAACACATATTTTACAGCATCCGCAAGAAAGATACTGCTGCATTAGTCTTTGTACATTACGCAATAATCTTACCTGCTAGAATAAGCAAGAATCTTTTCTTTGTTTTTATAGCAAAGCCCATTCAGGTCCAACATTTTTTTTTTTTTTTTTTTCCCCCGCTATACAGAATTTCGTTGTTGTACCAAAAAATCTGTAAGTTAAACAACGCACTTTGCTGAACCAATCTACACTGCTGGCCACCCAAAATGCAACACCAAGAAGGAAGCGTCCGATTGGCCTCAAATTCGCTGCAAGCGTCGCCCGCGAGAGGACATGCAAACGATTAGCATTGTAGGACATATGCAATTCATGTGCGCCCGGCACGCCACCGAGAAGCACTATAAGAAGGGTGCACAGAAGGCGGGGTGTAAATAGTGGAAGTTTGTTGCGCTACCGGACCTGTGCGTGGGAAGCTTCCTGATGCCTCGTCGCAGAATACGGCAGTAATTCCAGCACGTTTCGGAGTTCGACAGAGGACGAATAGTGGCTTATCGCGACAGGGGTTTATCGTATCGAGACATCGGCGCCCGTGTGGGACGACATCCAGCCACAGTGAGGCGAGTATGGATTCGGTGGGTGCAGGAGGGATGGATGGATCGACGTGAGCGATTGCCGCGGCCGCGGCACACCACCGAACGAGAGGTCCGGCATGTTGTGCGGCGGGCATTGACGGCTCGCACCGCCACATCACGAATGTTAGCGCAGGAATCAGGGTGTGTTGCGCAACAACCTGTGTCAGCACGTACCGTTCGACGTTTTTTTTTTTCGTCTGCAGGAGCGGAGACTTGTCGCACGGCGCCTATTGCTCCGTTTACCATTGACGTTACACCACCGGAGAGTGCGGCGGCAGTGGGCCGTTGAACGCCGCACCTGGACTACGGAATGGCACGACGTTGTCTTCTCCGACGAATTCCGCTTCTGCCTGCAACACCACGATGGTCGGATCCGCGTGTGGCGGCACCGCGGCGAGAGACTGTGTGACGCCTGCATTATGCATCGCCATACCGCTCCGTCGCCTGACGTTATGGTTAGGGGCGCAATCGGATATGACACCCGCACCCATCTGGTACGCATCGCTGGTACACTCAACAGCCACCGCTACATCTCCGACGTTTTGGAGCCGGTAGTCCTCCCTTATCTGCAGGACCTGCCAGCGGCCACGTTTCAAAAGGACAATGCGTGCCTGGCCACGTTTCAAAAGGACAATGCGTGCCTGGCCACGTTTCAAAAGGACAATGCGTGCCTGGCCACGTTTCAACAACACAATGCGTGCCTGGCCACGTTTCAACAGGACAATGCGCACCTGCACGTGGCACGCATTGTGCAACAATTCTTCACGGCCCACCAGGTGTCACTGCTGCCGTGGCCCGCCTGTTCTCCCGATATGTCGCCAATCGAACACGTCTGGTTGCTGATCGGCAACCCAGTGGCCCGGCAAGCAGCACCCGCGGCTACGCCTGATGAACTGTGGCAACGTTTGGAAGCAGCCCAGACCGACATACCCCAAGCTCACATCCAAAGCCTCTTTCGTTCGATGACGCGGCGTGTAGCGGCCGTTATTGCAAGCCATGGGAGCCACACGAACTATTGATGTCGGCGTATTCCGCAAGTCGCACGGGCCTGTAAGCTCAATCGTTTCATCTTTGTATCTGTTGTTATATGTCCAGTACATCTGGCTTTGCTATCTCGTGTCCTTCTTGGTGTTGCATGTTGGGTGGCCAGCAGTTTAATACACTAATTATGTGTGTCATGTTTACAGCCATTAACAATTTTGAAGTGAAGCAAACTTATAACTAAATATTTAGCTAGGTATTTTGTTGGGCACAATTAAGTTCGGGACACCGGAAATTTCAACCAATACGTTTTTCAACATATACGTACTATACACAACCGAACGCTTTCGTCGTTCCTTAACGCCATAAGCGCAGCCGGAAGCGTGGGGGCGGGGTTCCTCGGGGCCGGACCCCCTTTGAGGAGAGATTGAGCACGAATTTAAAGTGATATATAAAACCTATATAATAGGCAACGTCTGTCCCTAACGCTCTGACGTAAATTCAGTACTTGCAGCGCCATCTGCTTTTATCAGGTGGCCGAAATTGGAACTAAGCTTACCGCTATCGCACGGTACGTAAAATCAAGAAGAAATACCAGAAAATAAAATAAAGTTAGTAAGGCAAACGACTTCATTTGTGGTAACTTCGTCCTCGAACAACTCTCTGCGACGCTTGTTCTGCTACATAGGTGTTATGTCGTGTTTTACTTCATTTTTTTCGCATTGCAGAGTAATTTCAAGGAATCAGCGTTATTTTATTTTATTTCATAAAAAGGAACACGTAAAATTGTAAGTAAATAACTGCAGGCGTACTTTTAATTCACCGCGAGGGAAATTTTAAAAACCATTGGTTCCGTGGAATTTTTACCACGTCTTTTATAAAAAAAAGATCGTGCTTATGTTACCGGTTTGTCCGTCCGTCTGTACCCACGATATCTCTGCAACTATTAGTCCGATTTTAAAAATTCTTTTTGCATTGGGAAGCTTGAAATATGCGAATGATGATTCTTTATTTCGTTTTTTTTTTTTTTTACAATGTACAATTTTTCCGCTAGAGGTCGTAAATGCAGATGTCGAACTTAAAAATACGTTTTATCCCACATATTTCCTTCTAAACATGTGATTGAAAAAAAATATTTTATCTTTCGATCCCATTTATGTCGAAGGGTATTTTAGATACAGTTACTTTTTCAAATTACGCATAGATTTTCCGCTAGGGGCGCAAAAGTAAATTACATTTTTCCAGATAACTCTTCTTCTAAAATTCCGATTTGAAAAAAAATTTCTTCAGCGGATACACCTCCTGATGGAAAATCTTTTGCATATAATTTCTAATTTTTGGTAAAGAATATTTTCGCCACCAGGGGCGTAAGGGTTGATTTTTGCTTCTGGTGTATTTGCCATAAAAATCTGAGCTTCTAAAATATCGATTGAAAAAAAATTTTTAGTGGACTGATTCCACTCACATCGATAAACCTTTTCGGAATATTTTTTTTTTTTAAATATTCCACAATTTCTCCGCCAGGGGGCGTATATGTATATCTTATTTTTTGCCATATTTATACTTCTAGGAGTCCGATTTGAAGAATTCTTTCTTTGTTGGATAGTGTTTTCAGTGTGACATGCTTTTCATAAAATTTCAAAATTTTCAAGTAATTCATAAACTTTCCGCTAGGGGGCGTAGAGGGAAATTGCGTTTCCTCCTATATCTCTGCTTCTAAATCTTCGATTTGAAAAATTCTTTTTGCACCGGATACAGCTTCTGGTGGGAAATCGTTTGCAAATAATTTTTAATTTTTGTAAAAAAATGGTTTTGTCACCAAGGGGTGCAAACCTTAATTTCCGCTTCTGATGTATTTGCAGCAAAACACGAGCTTCAAAATTCTCAATTGAAAAAAACGTCGTTTGTAGACCGATACTACTCATGTCGACAAACCTTTTAGAAACATTTTCTTCTTAAAATAATGCATGATTTCAACGCCGGGGGCGTAGATGTATATCTTATTTTTGTTAATATCTCTACTTTTAGGAGTCCGATTTGAAAAATTCCTTCTTTGCTGGATAGTGTTTCCAGTGTGACATGTTTTTCATATAAATTCAAAATTTTCAAGTAAATCATAGACCTTCCGCTAGGGGGCACAAAGGTAAATTGCGTTTCTTGCATTACTTCTGCTTCTAAAACTCCGATTTGAAAACTTCTTCCTGTATCGCATACAAGACCTATATTTTTCATACAAGAAAATACTTTTCACATAATTTCTAATGTTTGGTAAAGAATGGTTTAGCCACCAGGAGGCATAAGTGTTAATTTCTGCTTCTGATGTATTTGTAGCAAAATCTGGGCTCCTGAAAACTCGACTAAATTTTCTTTTTCTTGGACCGGTACCGCTCATATCGAAAAACCTTTTGAAAATACTTTCTTCCTAAAATAATGCATGGTTTTCCTACCAAGGTCCGTAAAGTCACATCTTAGTTTTGTCGATATCTCTGTTTCTAAGAGTCCGATTTGAGAAATTATTTCTGTGTTGGAGAGCGTTTCCGGGGCGATATGTTTCTCATAAAAATTCATATTTTTCTTAACGTACAAATCGCATCTAGAGGGCGTAAACTCACGATTCCGTTTACAGCAATATCTGAGGGATTAAAAACCCGATTGGAAAAACTGCTTTCTTCCGTCAGATACTGTTGTTTTGCACGCCGGTTCCATTGACTTTGAATAGCTTTGATAAATTTAATTTGCGTCTGAACGGATTCAAAAGACGTGCTTATTACACCCGAAAATTCGGTGTCATCTTTCTTGTTTCTTGGCAGTACAAGATGGAAGAAGATAAAGCTGAAAGAAAATGTCGCTTGAATAGAGAAAGACAATGGCGATGGCGTCAACCGCTTCTTATAGTTATGTGTGTATATGTATTTTATGATTCGTGTTATAAAAATTTCAGTCACAACTTTTTCACCCGTGCATGGCACGAGCTATATGAGCCAATATGCATGATTCCGTGCACCAAGCGGATGTGTCCTGAGCATACACAAAGGTGAATGACCAGGTGGACTGAGCGGACAAGGAATAGGGGACAGCTTCAATGAGTGTTGTGGCGCAAAGTTCTACAACTTGAATTAGTAACAGGGTACAGAGAGAATGAAGGCATTCGAATTCACATAAAAATGTGTGCCGTCCTTGCTTGTTTACCAGAAAAGGAAATCGATAACGGCTGGCTCTACATTATGGAAAATTCTCCACAAAGTCAAAAGCTTTCAGAATGTAATGATTATTTTCTGGAGCAATGGTTGGACAACCCCTAAATGCCAGTGCAACTTTGGAACGTCCATGGTCAAAGACACAGAGAACCAATAACGCGATTGAAGGTTGGCATTCTAAATTAAATCACAGAACGGGAATAAAAAACCCAAATATATATATATATATATATTCTTGTAAATGGGAGATGGGTGGATGAAATTCGAAAGTATGCGGTAATGACATGGAGGAGACTGGCACAAGACAGACCGTTGTGGAGGAAACTTGGGGAGACCTTCGTCCAGCAGTGGATTGATAATGGTTGACAATGATGATGAAATAAATTAAAGGAAGATGCACAGCATACAGAATTCATTCTGAAACGATTGGAAACAGGCGAACCTCTTCGCAAACGAAAAAGAATGACTTCCAAACAGACCAGAAAATGGAAAATATTTGCAAAAAATTTTAACAAGACGGAGATACAGGAAAGTGTTTACGATCGTTAGCACACATTCAAACACTTCAATGAAATCTGCATTTCGCGATATGGTAGCAGTTTAGAATGAAATGTGTACTATTTTTCAGTAGTATGTATTTGTAGTATTTTTGGCGGTATGTATTTGTTGTATTTTTGAGCACAAATTAATACAACCTTTTTGAAAAAAATAATAAATTCACCTTTTAAACACACTTATTCTGTGGTTCATTTGAAGGCATGAACGCAAGATACCCAGCCTAAATCTGGAAATAAAGTGTGAAGGGAAGGTGGTATTTTTTGCAAAATCATAGTATTTTTGAGCAAAAATAATAAAAATGTAATTCTAAACCCCTTTTGAAACAATTAATAAATTCACCTTTTAAACACACCTATTTTGAGGTTCATTTGAAGGCAAGATAGCCAGTCATAAGTCTGGGTATAAAGTGTAAAAGGAAACATTTAGCATTTACGTCCAACATTTAGCGGACAAGTTATTGGAAAAGTGTCCGCTAAGTACACGCTGAAATACAGAATGTACGCACAGGACACGATTTTCCACTGTACGGGGAGTGGTTGGGGTCCAGTGATTTTCCACTGATTTTCCACTGTTGGTGTCGCGGGACACGTCTGCTCAGTCCACGACACCAATGAGACTGATCACTAAAGAACCAAGCCCATGGACCCCCCCCCGCTACACCACTGCTGCACGCACTGCCATTCCGTTTCCCAGGTGCAGCACTAGGTCATCGCGGCATCCATATTGGAGGTGTAGATTGCTTTGGGGATTAAGTACTTCTTCCTAACGTTATAATAATTACGGAGTTTTCAAAATACAACAGAGAGCTGAGACCTGTCAAGTAAGATTATTCAGATATTTGACGATAACGATAGATAAGTCTAAATGCATTTAATTACATAAGTAATTTTAAGATGATGCAACAAATGATCCACGTTAAAGAAAACTTTTGTGGGGATTTTTCGAGCAAATTCGAATATATGTTGCAATATCGTACTGAGAGCTACACGCTATTGTTAGCGTAGTGGCTTACAATTGACGTATCGGACGAGGGGTAGTGTCCGTATTTAACAGGATTGCTGCTGTAATTCAAGCAAAGGGAGCTGTTACATAGTATTAGGTAACAAAATGGCAGAGGTGACTAACATTACTTCGTCTGGTGATCTTACAATAGAACTTTAAATGAAACGCATTAAATAAAATGTCGTCACGATGGGAAAGTTCGTTCGGAACAATGAAAACATTAGGAACGCTAGTGGTACCATAGAGGATGTTCACATATTTTTAGAACGTTTTTGATAAGAAACTACAGAAAATAAAAGTAGTTCAATTAATTGAAACTGGCAAGAGCGTGTTAGATGAAAACGAAACAAGCATCTGCTGCAGTTAAATACCGTCTGCTCAGAAAATGGAGCACGTAAACAAGCTGTGGATAAAAGGTTACGTTTTTGCTCTTTACGAAGAGAAATATTCGTATTTTGTAATTAGAAAACGCTGTGAAGATCATGGAATTAGCATTTTTTGCAGTCAACTGAAAAACGGCGACGTAACTGTGGCCAAAAAAAAAAAAAAAAAAAAACGATTCTCACCAACAGGGAATGCCGCCATGTTTCACGCCAAGTAACTGCAGATCGGTTTCAAACCAGGCAACAATTGCCCCAAACAGTCAATGAAAGTCCACTCCAACCAATTTCCGAAAAGACATTGCGACGAGAACTGCATGCGATGTACATCTGGAGCAGAGTAGCACGGAAGAGGCCCCTTTTAGCAGCAAGTCACAAAGTCGCACGTTATCAATGGACTCGGATGCACCAAAACTTTACTGTGGAGGATTGGAAACGAGTAATTTGGTCTGATGAGTCTCGTTCCTGTTTGTACTCCAATGATGGGAGGCCCAATGAAGCCTTTTATCCTGATTGTGTCGAAGGTGTTGTTCAAGCTGGAGGAGGTTCTGTGATGTCTTGGGGATGTTTTTCGTACCACGAAATGGGCGCTCTCGTTGCAGTGACGATGAATTTAAACCAGCCTTCGTACCTCCGCATTCTGAATGACGAAGTGTTGCCCTTCGCCCTACATCTCCAGGAGCAGCATCACATTGCCACTCTTGTCTGCCAAGACGACAATTGCCATGTGCCCAGGGCTAAAACTGTGTCTGAGCGGTACGACAAACAATCAGCAACACTGTCTCACCTCGACTGGCCCGCCAAATCCCCAGATTTAAATTCTATTGAAAATCTGTGGAAACATTTGGAACAGACGGTGAAACGCCTAAATAGACACCCACGTACTCTGGCAGAACTTCGAAACCAATTGGCGCACGAGTGGATGCAAATCGATGTTTACTGCATCCACAACCTGGAAGTCTCTACCACACCGGATCGATGCTGTTATCAAGGCAAGAGGCGCCGTCACCCGTTAATAGGCAAGTTCTGACAGGTGTTACTAATTTTTTTGTCCTGTGTGCGTATAGAATGTGGTATCCGACTAAGGTCTCATGGACCGCGTGAGAACAAAGGTAATTTAATTTAAACTGCGCACTAATCGATTATTATAACATTATCTGTCTTTGAAGATACAAGTGCCAGAAAAATAAACTTTCTTTTTCATCCTGAACACGGCATTTATATCTCCCACACAATAACTGATGGCTAACATGTATGGATTTCTTATTATTCTGTCCTCCAGTATGTCTTAGATGTAAGTAACCTAAAAACAACCGATTACTGTGTGAAAACTGCAATCGCATCATGCGGTAAATAAAAACGAGTTAAAATGCACAACGACAGAGGACAAGAAATATTTGAACTACGCATTTCTGAACACGCAAAACCGAGAGATGCCCATTAACTCAAACTGACAACTTCAAAAACTAAACAACAACAATAAATCCAAGCAGAGAAAAGAACAACAGCAGAAAAAGTTCCTGGAAACAGTCGACCAACACACAGTACAGACTTGCGGGCATCGCCACGGATTGAACCACTGCATTTGACACTAATGCAGCCAGGTTTCACGATGCAACGTTTACATTACGGGCCGAACCAGAGACATAAAATGGCAGGAAAAGGGAAGTCGGTAATCAGATTTCGTCATTGGTAATTAGCGGACGGGGGTCCGTTCCGCCAGGGAACGAGGTAGACACACAGCGCTAATCTGTTGGTAAGCCTCTGCCGCGGGTTTGAAGGAATAGGATTAACTGTGGCTGACCGCGCTGGCGTACTTAGCTCGCTTTAGGACATCCTACCTGCCGCTCATTCATCTGTTTAATCTGCGACATAATGGACACGAGCTTCGGCTGGGATCTTCATCGTAACAATGGGTTGCCAACAGGTGTTTCATCTTACAACTTAACATACAAGAAGTCATGAATAACAAATGCCCAAGAAACAAAACTAAGTGCGCACACTTCACGCGAAAAGAAAACCATTCACGACTTGTTCAACAACAGTACGATAAGGAAACTGAAACCATTCATTTTATATACCACATAGCACTTATTCTGTCATATTAACCAGCAAGCAGTCAAAGCGACTTTTTACAGCCTTGCTGTTTAAACTTTTCATAGCCATAATACAAATCATTTTTTGTTCTTTACATCACTGTCTAGGGGCGTATTTAAAGGGGAAGGGGGCCGTGCTCCCCGAAAATGTTTCATTTCTTTCTTAAAATGCGACTTACATTAGAAAAAAAAATTAATTTAATAAAAATGCATCAATTTATAGAAAAAAAATTTAATTTAATAAAAATGCATCAATTTACAATAGAAAATAATGCTTTAATTTTCTCTTCTATTTTTCATTAACTTTTATTTTGTCCTGATGGACTTTAAGAACTTCCACTTTCGCTCCCCGCCTTCGAAAAAGAAATGTATACACTGAGTGGCCACTTTATTATGACCACCCCCTCAGTACTTCGTTGGGCCACCTTTTGCTTTTATTACTGCGTCGATTCTTCGTGGCATGGACTCCACGAGATGTTGATAGGTGGTTTGTGGAATCTGAGACTATGCTTGATGAATAGCACTTTCCAGGAGTGTGAGATCGCAGGGTTGTGGATCCAGCTGTCTGATGGCTCGTTCAACTTCATCCCAGAAATTCTCAATGGGGTTGAGATCTGGAGATTGTGGGGGCCACATAAGCAAAGTAAACTCACCGGCACGTTCCTGAAACCAATCCTGTACAGTACGAGCACTATGGCAGGACGCATTATCTTGTTGAAAGTAGCCATCGCCATTGGGATAAACCATCCACATGACAGGATGCACATGGTCCGCAACGATATTTAGATGTGATGTGTCAGTCAGACGTTGATCAACACGAATTAAAGGGCCCAAAGCATGCCAGGAAAACATTCCCCAAACTATAACGTTGCCTCCACCAGCTTGAAGGGTTGTAGCAATGCATTTGGGGTCCATGCTTTCGTGCTGTTTCCGCTAAATTCGCACTCGGCCATCGGCATGGTGCAACTGACAACGTGATTCATCGGACCACATAATTTGTTTCCAATTATCGACTGTCCAATCCTCGTACTCCTGTGCAAACTGGAGACATTTTCTCTCGTTAACTGCAGACAGCAAAGGTGTTCGAACAGGCCTTCGGCTGCCATATCCCATCCGATGCAGTGTACGGCGAACAGTGCGTGTAGAGATCATTTGAAGGGATTCTTGATTAAGATAGTCTGAAATTCGCTACACTGTTGCCCTGCTGTTGTCTGTTACCAGTCTGGACACTCTCCGTTTCGCCCGAGCAGTCACTAGTCGATGACGACCACACGTTGCACGTAGAGACCCAGTTTTTTGGCTGACAGTCCAGTCTTTAAACACTTTAACAACAGCTGCTCTGGAACATTTAACGAATGCGGCGGTATCGGTGATACTCGCTCCATGGCTCCGAGCTCCTACAATCATCCCACGTTGAAAGTCCATCAAATCGCATTTTTTACCCATCTCGTTACCCAAAAATCACTTCTACTACTGTCGCAAGCACTAAGCTTTCCCTTTTTATACTGGCCTCGCCCTCTGGCGGCAACAGCGTGTAGCCATAGCTCATTAGCTTAAAACTGTCAGGTGGTCATAATAATGTGGCCACTCAGTGTATACGCCCCTGTCACTGTCAACCATATTTTACTACCCGAAAACTCTTAACAGTTAAAAGTGGGGTAAAAGCAAAAAAAAATAAAAACGTGGGTGAAAAGAAACAAAACTGTTTCATTCTCTCAACACGCCTTTTTCCTAACTAATTCAGCATAGGTCAGCACTGTTTTTACAACGGTGTCTCCTGAAACGTGTGAAAGGGTAAAATTAAATTTATGATTTGTCCGTAACATTTTACTCACGTTATCTCACCGTTCCATTTTTAGGAGCCACAATTCTCCTAATTTTCGATGTTTCCTCTTAGACAAAGGGGACCTATTCACAATTACGACACCTTACTGTGAACTTAACAAGACCACGTGTTAGATGTGCAGTTTCCGTAACATCGAAAATGGTGCTATTTCCATAAAAATAAAATGGGTTATGGTTTGTGGACCAATACTCCTCACGTCGACAAATCTTTTCGGAATATTTTTTTCTAAAAATAATGCATGGTTTCTCCGCCAGGGGCGTAGATGTGTATCTTATTTTTGTCAATATCTCTACTTCTAAAAGTCCGATTTGAAAAATTCCTTTCTTGTTGGATAGCGTTCCCGGTGCGAAATGGTTTTCATGTAATTTAAAAATTTTCAAGTAATTCATACACTTTCCCTAGGGAGAGTTAAGATAAATTGCGTTTTCCCCGATATTTCTGCTTCTAAAACTCCGATTTAAAAAATTCTTCCTATATCGCGAACAGTTCTTGATTGGAAATGTTTTTCATTTAATTTCGAATACTTGGTAAAGAATGGTTTGGCCACCAGGGGGCATAAATTCTAATTTTTGCTTGTGATGTATTTGTTGCAGCAAAATCTGAGCTTCTGAAAACTCGACTGAAAAAATTCTTTCCTCGATCGATACCACTCTCATCGAAAAAACTTTTGAGAATACTTTCTTCTTAAAATAATGCATGTTTTTCCCGCCAGGGTGCGTAAATGCATATCTTATATTTGCCGATATCTCTGCTTCTAAGAGTCCGATCTAAAAAAATTATTTTTTTGTTGGAGAGCGTTTCCGCTGCGAAATGTTTTATTATACAATTTCAATTTTTTTCTTAACGCACAAGTTTGCAACCAGAGAAGGAAAGTTCACGATTCCGTTTACAGGGATATCTACGGGATTAAAAACACGATTGAAAAACTTCTTTCTTCGGTCAGATACTACTGTTTTCTATACCAGCTCCATTGACTTTGAATAGCTTTGATAAATTTAATTCGCGTCACAACGGATTCAAAAGGCGTGCTCATTACACCCGAAATATCTGTGCCGTCTTTCTTGTTACAGTGTATGTTAGGTTTTCCCTCTGAAAATGCCCGGCGGAACCTCAGTGCAACGGTCACGTTTTTATGGTCCTAATGATGACGTCACGAAGGTTGTGCGGAAAGTAAGGCAAAAGTGGGCATAACTTTTTTATTAACTGACAGAGGTCATTCAAATTGCACATGTTGGTAGAGTAACTCTTCTTCTATAGTAACCCTTCTTCTTCATTGCAGGTAAATAATGGATTCTAAGCAGAAGCAACGTGCCGTCATTGAGTTCTTGACGAAGGAAGTGTGCAGTCTGTCCGACATCCACAGAAGGCCACAGAATGTTTACGGAGATGACACCATTGGCAAGAGCAATGTGCACAAATGTATGAAGGAGTTTAAAGAAGGGGAAACCAGCACTGAAAACAAACCACGCAGAGGGAGACCATCATCTGCGACCACTGACACGAATCGTCAACGAGTGGATGAACTGATTCGCGCGGAGAGACGAGTCACAATCCGTGAGCTTGTTGCACAACTGGACTGTAGTCACAATGCCGTTCAGAAGAGGTGAAAGACTTAAGGTATCGGAAAGTGTGTGCAAAGTGGGTACCTCGGCAGTTGACACTCGATTTGAAGGAAAGAAGGGTGGACATCTGCTCTGAACAGTTTCAAGTGTTTGAAGCCAATGAAGACGCATTCTTTTTCGATCTGGTGACAGGGGATGAAACATGGGCGTTTCTTTACGATCCGGAAACGAAGAATCAGTCCATGGAATGGCGTCACACCTCTTCACCTCGGCCTAAGAAGTTCAAGTGCCAGCGATCAGCACAGAAAGCCATAGCGACTGTTTTTTGGGGATGTCAGGGGTGTCAATCTCCTTGATTATATCTAGAACGCGGCCGTACCGCTACCAGCACATTGAGACATTCAAGAAGCTTAGAGAAGCCATAAGGAGGAAGAGACCGAACAGGAATCTGGAAAGGATCCACATTTACCATGACAATGCGAGACCACACACATCTTTGGCAACAAATCTGGCGATCAGCAAATTAGGCAGGTCGGTGGTCCCCCATCCACCGTGCTGTCCAGATCTGGTGGCCTCCGACTTCCACCTGTCGGTCCAATGAAGGATAGTCACCGGGGACAACGATTTGGTGGCATAGAGACGAGGTGAAAGTGGCTGTGAAGAAGTTGGTACAACTGTCCACACCTGAATTTTTTCAAAGAGGATTCGATAGTTGAGTTCAACGGTGACGCAAATGCATCGCTTGTGATGGAGACTATGTTGAGTAGTACCTTTGTATAGAGAAAGAGTTACTCTACCAACATGTGCAGTTTGAACGACCTCTGTTAGTTAATTAAAAAAATTATGCCCACTTTTGCATTACTTTCGGTACAACACTCGTATTTGGAGGTTTCACGGCACATGCTTATGAAAGATTTAGTAGCATCTGTTACCTATTTTATTAGTTTTCCTTTTATATTTAATCTGCATACAAGAGAGGTTGACGAAACTGCAGTGAATGTTTCCAAACTGATCTCACCTGACTGGAAATTTATCAACAGTTTAAGTTGGAAGAAAATATAAAGAGGTGCTGCACATAAAATCATTGCCTTTCATCTGGTCAGTTGAAGTGGGCGGTATTTTTCAGTTTCCCAAAATGACTATTAAAACAAATTTAAAAGTCTGTTACTGAAATTTCAAGATCTAACGTGAATGAAAGAGAATGGGTATAAATAGTTCCAGATGAAGAAAAGAGGGGAGGGTGGAGGAAAAAAACGTTTTATTTCCACAGGAAGCAGAACGATGTCCCGCTGTTTCTTAAACAGCACCAACAAACAACTCTCTAATTTCGATTTCCAACCCGTGTTCCTTAGGCGGACACACACACACACACACAAAATCAAATTGCAGAGTAACGAGACATGTCATGCCTCTCTGTCAGAAACAGAATATGAAGCAAATTACAGGGCGACCTCCCGCACCGAGAATTTCAATGAACTACGAATGAAATACTTCAAATTACGAATTCCAACCCATTCCCTCAAATCGGACCATTCATGTTTCCACAAGAGGTGATTTCTGCGATGCACCATGGTTTCCGATCAAATTCTTTTCTCCGGTGAAAGGCCCATTTTGAGGAAACAAATGGGTATTTGAGTCCGTAATTACCAGCCAGAAAAAAAAAAAAAAAGAAAGAAACACCGATGTATGTAAGATTTGCGGATGCAGACTTTTTGAGTTTCATAATCTAGAAAACACAAACTCTTTCGAACTGCAGAAAAGACACAAAATCATAAGTGGATCGAATTGGAATTCAGGACTTAATACGACGCGTTATTTCATACTAGATACGATTTTTAACATGGCTCCAGAAAATTAATCGCCTTTGTAATTAAAATCCAAGACAATTTGGGATCTATTGTTTCTTCAATACGGAGTTTTTTGGCGAATTGCCATATTTACGAGGAGTGTTCAAAAAGTTTCGTTTTAATGTACATACTTCTAGTAATATTTAGATTTTTTTTTCTGACAGTCTTTTTACGGTGATTTTATGAATTAAACCAAAAAGACTGCGGAATGAAGAAATAACTGGGCGGTGATAAAGTACCAGACTTTCGAAGAAAAAAGAACTACTGGTGGTGATAAAATACCTGTCTTTGGAAAGAAAACAGAGCTATGGAAAGTAATAAAGTGCCTGTCTTGAGAAGAAAAACAACTGCTGGCGGTAATAAAACACAACTTTGGAAGAAAAAAGAACTTCGGGCGATGATAAATACTTCTCTTTGGAAAAAAGAAACTGCGGGCGGTGATAAAAACACTTGTCTTTGAAAAAAAACTGTGGGCGGTGATAAAAGACCTGCCTTTGGAAGAAAAAAACTATATACGGGCGATGATAAAATACCTGTCTTTGCAAGTAAAAAAGAACTGCGGCGGTGAAAAAAAAAAAAAAAGAAATGTGGGCGGTAATAAAATTGAAAGAAAAATGAACTACGTAGTGGAAGAAAACTGAACTACGGGCGGTGATCAAATACTTGTCTTTAGAAGAAACAGAACTGCGGGCGGTGTTAAAAGCCTGTCTTCGAAAGACATGTCCTCACAAGATGTACAGCGCAGATCGTTCTGGACGATTTGCCACATCTGAAGTAAAACAGCTACAGCGTGCATGACCTCGTGACGCAAGACAGACAAATAAACTGTTCAGTGTATGGCTGAGTCCGTAGGCATTTCAATCAGCAGCGTCTATCCAATCTTGATGAATTCTTCGAAGCTGAAAAAATGTCAACACGTGATTTTCGCCCCGAATGTTGGCAGATGAGCAAAAGGCAGTGCCCCACCAACTTGAACATGCTGCGTGCGGATCCAATACAATTCTAGTCCCGGATTGTTACAGTGGATGAAACACGGATTAATCGCTTTGATCCAGAGACTACCAAACAAAGTCTAACGCGGAAGCATGCATCTTCTTAAGTCAACAGCCAAATTTAGCCAATTCATGGCGTCAGTTTTTTGGTAGGTCATCATTGTTGACTACCGAGAAAAGAGGCACTACTATCACTGGTGCAGAATACGTCAATCTTACAAGCCAAACTTAGTGCTGCCGTCAAGAAAGAAAGGCGTCTTCCTCCTTCAAGACAATGCGCCGAATAACAAACACTTCGCACACTGCGAAAACTGCCTTGCTGGCCTAGTTGTACGAGGTGTTGGCATCTAATCATTCGTCCAATATGTGTGAAGGTTCGAATTTCGGGTGAGGCATGGACCGAGTATCTGTCTTGCGCGCGGTTCGCTCGCTCGCTCTCTCTCCCTGGAACCAGTGACCCTAAATTAGGGTCGGACGACAGCTAATAGCCCACTGAGTTGTCCTTCTCGGTCGTTAAGCACCGAAGCGAAAAAAAGATTGTGAAGATCGCCATACAGACTTTAAGATTTCAGCTGCATCAGCATCTACCTTATTTCCAGATCTCGCACCGTGTAATCATTATTTGTTCCCCAAGCTGACGGAAAACACCTATACGAAGCGATATGCCTTCAACTCTAAGGTGACGGTCGCAACTGTGGGGATATGGCTGGAAGATCAAAATAACGATATTCTTTTTTTCATTCAGCGGAATGAGGGCACCATGGCATCTGCGTAAAAAGTGCGTTCTAGTGGTCGGGGGCTATGTCTAAAAACAAAGATGGAATCATAATGGTATTGCTTACTTGTATGTATTAGAATACGAACTTTTTAAGTTACTTAACGTAATTATAAATATACCACACTGTGAATACTCAAGAGACGCATATAGCGTATTAAATCCGTTTATTTTTGTTGTGTAGTAAGCACAAAGATTCGCCAAGCTTTCGCACTCCACTGGAAGGCTTTTTCAAGGCACTGGTAAACATAAAAATACAGCTTTACGTATTTTATGTCTGCCATATGTTTTTTTATGGATTTAATATACGCCATATGCGTCTCTTGAGTATTTTTAAGTTACCTTTGTAGATACTGAAAATTAGGTACAGATAAAACGGTCATAGAGCTCGGTCTTTGGATACGGTAATCCGCAATGATCACAATACTATATAATCAAGTGCGTCTGAATATGCGCAGTCATGATCAAATCTACATCGTAAAAAAATTTCTAAAATTCACAAGCAATTTCCCGTGATTTCTTTCCTGAATTAACGAAGCATATTCCTGACACAACGGCTTCCGTGAAATGACGGGGGGGGGGGGAACCACGGATTTCACACATTTTTTGTTCATCGGGAAAATTCTGAATTTTTAGAAACCTTTCCGCAATTCCTGTCGTGTATTAACGGAAAAATTGTGCTCTCACTTTTTCCATATCCATATGACGGAAATTTTCAGGTAATACGAACGATTTCCGGGAATACCTGAGGTTTTATTAAATGTTAAATTTCCAATCATAGGTCGAAAAATCTGATTTTGAAGTTCTGTAGCAAGATCGGATATACCGTGGATAGCACATCGCATGAAATTTTGGTTATTGTGGCACCAGACTTTTTTCCCTCACCCCCATTTTGTATACCATCTATTATATATAGTACATAGTTCCCACTGTTTCTCCACCAAAAAAATCAAGGACTCTTTCACAAGTTTTCAAGGACTCATAAAAAATTTCAAGACCATATTCATGCCCAATAAGAACTCTCATTAAACACTAAAATTAGTTGTAAAAGTCAAAATATTCAATTAAAATTATAGTTATATCTAAACATAAGGACATACTTTTTGGTGAGGTATTATTGTTCCACAAGATAGATATATATAAATATATAGTTATGAAATAAATGAAATAAAATCATATTCATACGTACAATATCCATTTCAGTGTTGCGCTTTGCAGCTGCCTACACTACAAGAAGATAATATAATAACAATAATTAATAATACCCTAAACAAACCGACAACTTCAACCTCTACTTCCCCAAAATTAAACACAAAACTTATAATTTTAAAAATGACGAGAGGTTAAAGTTGTCGGTCTGTTTAGGGTATTATTATTATTATTATATCATCATCATTGTCAACCATTATCAATCCACTGCTGGACGAAGGTCTCCCCAAGTTTCCTGCACAACGGTTTGTCTTGTTCCAGTCTCCTCCATGTCACTCCCACATACTTTCGAATTTCATCCACCCATCGCCCATGTGGTCTTCTTCTGGGTCATTTCCTGTCCCTTGGGATCCAATCTAAAATTTCGGCTGTCCATCGATGGTCTGTCCTTCTGGCACTGTGTCCAGCCCATTGCCATTTCAGGGATTTAACTCTGATCATGATGTCTTCCACTCTTGTCATTTTTCTCATCCACGAGTTCCTCTTCTTATCTCTCCTGGTTAGACTAAGCATGCACCTCTCCATGCTAATTTGAGTTGTCTGCAGCCTTTGTATGTCTCTTTTAGTTAAGGTCCACGTCTCTGCACCATACGTAAGCACTGGAAGGATGCATTGATCAAACACTTTTCTTTTAAGACATAATGGCATATTGCTCTTGAAAATTATGCTGTTTCTTCCAAAAGCTCTCCAGGCAAGTTTTGTACGCCGATTAATTTCTTCATCAATGTGACCCTCACTTGATATCTGCTGTCCTGGATAAACGTACGTGTCTGTTATCTCCAGCTTTTCTCCATCAATCGATAAATCTTCATTTCTTGTAAAAGCATTGAACATCACTTTTGTCTTCTGAAAGTTCATTTTTAATCCCACTTCTTTACTCTTGTCAGCAAGTTCCTGGATCATACTCTGCAGCTCTGATGGGGTAGCTGCAAAAATGACTACGTCATCAGCAAAACGAAGGTGGGTTAGATAATCTCCATTAATCTTTATCCCTTTGTTTTCCCAGTTCAGTGATTGAAAGACATTTTCCAATGTGGCATTAAAGAGCTTCGGAGATATGGTGTCACCTTGTCTCACTCCTTTTCCAATTTTTATGTGTGTTGTGTTTTCCAACAGCCGAATCTTTGCACTTTCATTTTCATAGATGTTATTAATACTAGTAATATTAATGTATGCATCTTCAATACCGCAGGATTTCAGGGCCATTGTAACTGCTGATGGTTTCACCGAATCAAATGCTTTTTCCTAATCGATAAAAGCCATGCACAATGGATGTTCATATTCCCTCGCTCTTTCAATTAGTTCTCTCAATACGTGGATATGATCGATTGTGCTGCAGCCACTCATGAATCCAGCTTGTTCTCTCGGTTGAGCCACGTCCAGTGTTACCTTCAAACGGTGTGAAAGAACTTTAGTGAAGATTTTATAAACCACTGATAGGATGCTGATAGGTCTGTAGTTCCTGAGATCTTCAATATCACCTTTTTTATGTGGCAGGATCATTGTAGCGTTGTTCCAATCCTCAGGAATCTTCCCTTCATTAAGGCATCGAGTGAAAATTTGGGCGAGTACTGTTTCGATTTCTCCACTTGCTTCTTGTATGATGTCTACAGTAATTCCATCTTCTACTGGAACTTTTCCCCACTTCATGTTCTTGATTGCATGTGCAACTTCTGCTGGGAGGACTGGAAGAACTCTGGTACCTTTCATGATGTCTGGAGTACATGTATCATCCCTTACATATAATTTGGAGTAGAAATCTTTCACTCTTGTCAAAATTTCGCCTCTATTTCTTGTTACAGAACCATCTTCTTTTCGCAGTGCCATAATCTGTTTTCTTCCCTTACTGAGATGTCCCTTTGCTATCTTTAGGCTTTGGTTGTTTTCAATTGCTTTCCTCACTAGTTCACAGTTGAATTTCCTTACGTCTTCAGTGATACTTTTTCGTACTGTCTTGCATAGCTCTATATATTCCACTTTGGAAGTCACATCTTCTTTAGTTGTCTTCATCTCTATTCTTTTTTGCATCAACATTTTGGTTTTTCCTGATAATTTGTTCACATGCAACTTTTTCTTAAACCCAGCTAATTTTGTTGCTGTTTCCATAAGAGCTTTGGTTACTTTTCTGTTAATTTCAGAAATAACATGTTCGAGTTTAGTGTTGAGGTGCATCTTACATCTCACCAATCTATGGTCACTACCTGTGTTGAACTTGTTTAGCACACTGCAGTCTTCTATGACGAATTTTTTGTTACACATAATAAAATCAATTTCACTTGTCGTCCCATTTGGATGTCTCCATGTCCATTTCCTGTGTAGTTTTTTCTTGAAAAAGGAGTTCTAGATGAAAAACCCTTCTACCTGTGCAAACTCAACGAGAGTATTTCCACGCTGGTTTCTGTTGCCGTGACCGAATTTACCTACTGAAGTATCATTCTGTTGCTGTTGCCCTATTTTTTCATTGAAATCTCCCATAATTATCTTCAAGTGCTGCTTACCTTTATTATTTAGATGACCAATTTCCTCATAAAATTCTTCAATTTCTTCTTCAGGATGACTTGTGGTGGGTGCATAAGTTTGAATAATCTGAGCCTTGTATCTTCTCGAGAGTTGGATAACGAGTCGTGCAGCTCTGTCAGAGGAACTTTCATCTTCTACAACTTTATCCTTCAGTTTCTTGTTTATTATAAATCCAACACCACTAGTTCTGCCAGTATCTGTCCCACGATAGTAGAAGAGATATCCACTTTTCAGTTCAATGAGATCTTCTCCTTTTCTCCTTACCTCAATTAGCCCGACGATGTCCCACTTGATCCTTTGTAGTTCCTCTTCCAATTCAAGAAGCCTTGAATCAGAAGATAGGGAGCGTCCATTATACGTAGCCAAGGTCAGCATCAGATGGCAGCCTGTATTCCTCACAGAGCTGCTTATACTGTGTCGAAGGAAGATTTAGGCCTCATGATTTGGATCTCCGAATTACCCACATTAACCACGACGCAGAAGGAATTTCGGTACGAAACTGCACAGAATAATCTTGCGTGGTATCGTCGCAATTGTAGGGCGCTCGCTCACACGGTTCCTCTGCTTAAGTGAAAGTGGCGTGGAATTTTAAGTTCCCAGACAACGGCATCAGTCATGGTCCTGGGTTGAACCCAGTAATTCCGCTGTTATTTTACCCCATGCAGAGCTGCATGAGCTTAAAATCTGACTGGTCATTTGTCATGAATTTTCGCGGTGTGCCTTTTGGGAAGACGTATGATGAGAAAATCGCCACGACATCGGAGCGGTAGAAATCATGTCTCTAGGACTGCATCCTGGTATGGGCACTGCGACATCATGTACATCAAACTCTCTTCTTACACGACAACGCACAGCCGCACAAGGCCCGGATTGTTCGGTTGCTCAATGAACAGAGAGGTCGGATTGAGGTGACCCACCCACCGTATTCAACGAAATGAAGTCATGTGATTTCAAAGTTTTGGCCATTTGAAAAGGGAGGTGTGCGGTACTCTCTACAACAGCAAACGAGATTTGGATCTACGTATTACCCACATTTTCCACAGACTTAGTAAATCACATGACTTCATTTACGACAGGAATGGTAACAGAAATAGGCCATGAAAATTTTATGAAATTCGAAAACCATAGGGAGGAAGACGACTTTTCAGAAAAACAGGAAGCCTGAGACACCGAAGAGATGCGAGACCGAGGGGAGTGTTTTAAGTCATAGATAAAGGGTAGGTTGATTTAATGCTCAGGACCTAAATGTCAAAAGGTTCCAGAAGGTTTTTGGGGTATGGTGGGCCACACAGCGCATGGGAACAGCGCATCAAGATGAGTATATCAAGAGCAAAAACCTCGCACACAGGGAGAATTGTGACAGTGGATTGCCGTTGCATTAACCTCCAAGGGCTGTGAGATTGCGTCGACGTCGGATCCGTGCTGTGCACTATACGAGCAGTTGAGCGAGTCTGAGACAAGACGCATAATTGGGCTGAGAGAGGCCGGTTGGTCAAGATGCTGTATTGCCAGGCATTTGGATTGGAGCGAGGCGGCAATCGGACGAAGTAAGCGCCAATGGGTCGAGCAGGGCACAATCCAGAGACATACGGGTAGTGGACGGCCGAGGGCAACGACAGCCGCATGAACAGAACCAATTTCGTTCCTCTCAACCAACCATGGCCATGTTGCGTCGTCTACAGGTACAGAAGTGGCCATCTAGACCGTTGCCAGGCGACTTGCGGCACTGGGACTACATTTGAGGAGGCCACTACGCGGCCTACCACTGAGCACAGCGCATCGCCGGCACCGGTTGCAGTGGTGTCGGGCCCGAATAACATGGGATAGAGTCTAGTGGCGTCGTGTTGTCTTCGGTGATGAGTTACCGTCTGCATTTGGAGTCGATGACCAGCGCATACGTGGCTGGAGACCAGCCTACCAGCGCAACGATCCTGCCTTTACCGTGGAACGGCACACGGCTCGCACACGGGGTTGTGGGGCCTGTCTGGGGAGCAATTTCTAACGATAGCCGGACACACTTGGTAGTCCTCCGTACCACCCTCACGGCTCAACGGTACGTCGACGACATTCTACGACCTGTTGTGTTACCATTCCCGTTGCAGCATCACAGAGTAATTTTTGAACAGGATAATGCCCGACCACACACCGGCTCTCCCAGGCCTGCCTTAGCAACGTCGACACCTTTCAATGGCTAGCCTAATCTCCCGACCTCTTACCGATCGAACATGCTTGGGACATAATGGGACGCCACATACACCCATCCCGGAATCTCGGCTAACCAGTCCGCAATATGGACATCATCTGGCATGCTATATACCTCAGGACAGTACCCGTAAACTGTACGTGTCTGTGCCACGCCGGGTAACCGCTTGTATCCGAACCAAAGGTGGGGCTACAACGTACTGACTTGTTCCACTCTTGTAGCTGATTTATCAGAATAAACGGCCCAACTGCTCTGGAATTGCAATAATTCCCTTTCCTATAAATGTACATTGCACTTACCAATTTTTATCTCGATTGGACGATTCCTTCCGGGTGCGTTTTTAATTAATTTATTTATTTTTTTATTTTTTTTTTTTTTGCAAGGAGTGTGTATTTTAATTTTTAGCACGTCTTTTGTAAAAAAAGATCGTGCTTTTGTTATCGGTTTGTCCGTCCGTCTGTAATCACGGTATCTCCGCAACTATTAGTCCGATTTGAAAAATTCTTTTTTGCATTCGGAAGCTTGAAATATGCGAATGATGATCCTTCATTTCGTTTTTTTTTACGATGTACAATTGCCGCTAGGGGGCGTAAATGCAGATGATGTCGAATTCAAAATTACGTTTTAATCCACATATTTGCTTCTAAACATCCGATTGAAAAAATTATTTTATCTTTCGATTCCATTTATGTCGAAGAGTGTTTTAGATATAGTTTCCTTTTCAAATTACGCATAGATTTTCCCCTAGGGGTCGTAAAAGTAAATTACATTTTTTTTTATAACTCTTCTCCTAAAACTCCGATTTGAAAAATCTTTTTTTCAGCGGATACGTCTCCTAATGGAAAATCTTTTGCATATAGTTTCGAATTTTTGGTAAAGAATATTTTGGCCACCAGGGGGCGTAAGCGCTAATTTTTGCTTCCGATGTATTTTCCATAAAATCTGAGCTTCTAAAATATCGATTGAAAAAATTCTTTCGTGGACTTATGCAACTCACATCGATAAACCTTTTCGGAACATTTTCTTCTTAAAATATTCCACAGTTTCTCCGCCAGGGGGCGTAGATGTATATCTTATTTTTGTGAATATCTCTACTTCTAGGAGTCCGATTTGAAAAATTCCTTCTTTGTTGGATAGTGTTTTCAGTGTGACATGTTTTTCATATAATTTGAAAATTTTCAAGTAATTCATAGACTTTCCGCTAGGGGGCTTAAAGGTAAATTGCGTTTCGCCCTTATATCTCTGCTTCTAAATCTCCGATTTGAAAAATTCTTTCTGCACCGGATACAGCTCCTGATGGGAAATCGTTTGCACATAATTTCTAATTTTTGTTAAAAAAAATGGTTTGGCCACCAGGGGGCGTAAATCTTAGTTTCCGCTTCTGATGTATTTGCAGCAAAATATGAGCTTCTAAATTCTCGATTAAACAAAACGTCGTTTGTAGACCGATACTACTCATGTCGACAAACCTTTTAGGAACCTTTTCTTCTTAAAATAGTGCATGGTTTCTACGCCAGGGGGCGTAGATGTATATCTTATTTTTGGAAATATCTCGCCTTCTAGGAGTCCGATTTGAAAAATTCCTTCTTTGTTGGATAGTGTTTAGTCTAGTGTGACATGTGGTTCATGTAATTTTAAAATTTTCAAGTAATTCATAGACTTTCCGCTAGGGGGCGTAAATGTAAATTGCGTTTCCCCCTATATCTCTGCTTCTAAATCTCCGATTTGAAAACTTCTTTCTGCACCGCACACAGCTCCTGATGGGAAATCGTTTGCACATATTTTCTAATTTTTGTAAGAAATGGTTTAGCCACCAGGTGGCGTAAGTCTTAATTTCCGCTTCTGTTGTATTTGCAGCAAAATATGAGCTTCTAAAATCTCGATTGAAAAAAAAGTCGTTTTTTGACCGATACTACTCATGTCGATAAACCTTTTAGGAAAATTTTCTTCTTGAAAAAATGCATGCATTCTACGCCAGGGGGCGTAGATGTATATCTTATTTTTGTCAATATCTCTACTTCTAAGAGTACGATTTGAAAAATTCCTTTTTGTTGGATAGTGTTTCCGATGCGAAATGTTTTTCCTATAAGTTCAAAATTTTCACGTAAATTATTTAAGACTTTCCGCGGTAAATTGCGTTTTCTGCTCCTAAAACTCCGATTTGAAAAATTCTTCCTGTATCGCATACAAGACCTGGTGGAAAATATTTTTCACATAATTTCTAATGTTTTGTAAAGAATGGTTTGGCCACCAGGGGTCAAAGTGTTGATTTCTGCTTCAGATGTATTTGTAGCAAAATCTGGGCTCCTGAAAACTCGACTAAATTTTTTTTCTTGGACCGATACCGCTCATATGGATAAACCTTTTGATAATACTTTCTTTCTAAAATAATGCATAGTTTTCCCACCAGGGGACGTAAAGTCACATCTTATTTTTGTCGATAACTCTGTTTCTAAGAGTTCGTAAGCTCAAGATTCCATTTACACCAATATCTGAGGGATTAAAGACCCGATTGAAGAACTTCTTTCTTCCGTCAGATACTATTGTTTTTCATACCGGTTCTACCGATTTTGAATAGCTTTGATAAATTTAATTTGCGTCAGAACGGATTCAAAAGACGTGCTTATTACACCAGAAAATTCGGTGTCATCTTTCTTGTTAGGCTAATAGTTTTGAAATTATCAGCACATAAAAATTAAATATTTTTTTAAAACACTGTTCAGCATAAACCCGATTTTCAAAAAATTTTCGGAAAGAATTATCCGCTTAGGCATACTGCGCAGATTTCAGTTTCCCCAAGTAATTTCAGAATGCAAGGGTACGGAAATGAAATGGGTTCATTTTGCATCAGTCATCAGTTTTCGATAAAATCATAAAAGCGGTTGAGAGCGCCACTTACCGTACTAACTATCAAGATCTCCAAGGGAAGGGGGATACACAAGCCGTGTAAAAGTAGTGAATAACATCGCTGCTTCATGCGAAGAATTTTTATTTCCCGAACAACGATTCTGCGTTTAATTCCCACGAGCGGTAACACATTTCCCTTCCGGTACCCACAATCCTTAATTAATGCCGGGCAATTTCCGGCTTTGGTACGTGAGAACACGGCTGTTTGAAAAATCTCTTGGCTTACCCTTTCGTTAAGGTATTTCCAGACAAATGGACCCTAAATTTACTCAAAAATTGTTTAATGAACCAATTATGCTCGGCACCTACGCTGCAATTAAAATTAAAAACAAAAATTATTAATTACCACTTCACGTGGAGATCACAAATTCGCTGATCCATCACGTAACAATTAGCCGAGGGGAAACTGGCTTTACCTTCGGGTGAAATTGGATTAAAGGCGCACCATTCGTTAATGTGACAACAATAACACAACCTCGAATCAACAAGAGGGAGGGAGGGAGAGAGAGAGAGAGAGAGAGAGAACGGGCAGAGAGATAATGCAAATAGTTCTTTTATCAGGTCTGCGATCGCATGAATAAGCACCGATGTTACAAATTCCCGCCTGGTATCCCTTTTCAAGTGTATTATACTTCAGCCTCGAAAATTTAATTCCGAGGGAGCCGGTGACATATACTTGGCGGGAACTGTGGCATTTGTGAAACACCTTTTCATAAAAAGGACTTCATTGTTCGTTTAGGGCGCTTTCGCGCGCGAAGGTTTTCGTCCAAACAGCTTTCAATTGAAACATCTTCCCCATTCTGAATGTAAATGCAGTTCTCTAAAGCAAAGCATTAAAAAAAAAAAAAAAAAGAAAAACACCTTTAGCTCTGACATTCAATCACGAGTAAGGAGAACACACAAAGGGATGAATTCTCTTATGTCTAGGCGTTAAATCTTGTTTCAGCTATGAATATTTAGCTACTGTGTAACTTTTGTTGTCCTAAGAACTCTTATGTTAAACACGCATTAGCAAAACAAAGACATTCCAATCCTGTGACCCAACTTCACCAATGGCATACACTAAATGCTACAACGGACAAGCAAGTGTGAGCAGAAAGGAAATAAAAAGATTAAAAATAGAAAAACAAACATTGATTTTATCACGAGAACTGCAGATGTTAAAAGACAAGTCGTTTGGATGTTAGCTCTAGCGCAGTGAAACTCTATTCCAAGTCAAGAAATCCTGGTATTCCGTTATATATATTTCCCTTTCCTGGAGGCAACAGAATAATTTTAGATAGAACCACCGTGAAAATTCCGAAACTATGAAGATAACGTAGACACAAATATTTCAATTATACCATAAGCAAAAGCCACCCAAAGGCAAAATTCTCTTCAGGCGTATTTACGAACTATATACGCCCATGAACCATTACATTATGACCACCCCCAGCTGCAGAAATGAGCGCGCCCGGAAACCGAACGGTGGCGCAGGTGAAGCTCACAGAGCAGTATATATACAACTCGAGCACCGGCTTTCGGCTAGTAGAGTGTTCGGAGTCCGAATGGGAAAAGCTGCCGATTTATCGGAGTTTGACAAAGGACAAAGTGTGACGGCGCAGCACCTCGGAGCTACGATCTCGGAAACGCGGCTTGTTCACGTGCCGCTGTAGTGAGTACGTATCAAAAGTGGTGCACAGATGTCCGAACGACGAGCCGTCATCCAGCCTTGTGTCGTTCGCAGCTCATTGATGCCAGAGGGGAGCGGAGACTGTTGCGCATTGTTCACAGCGACCGCAGGGCCACAGTGCGACAAATGACGCACAGCTACAACAGTGATAATCAGGGCAATGTGTCACAGCACACAGTTCACCGCAGCCTTCTGCGCATGGGCCTGCGTAGCCGAAGACCCAGCCGGGTCCCCATGATCAGTGAACTTCATCGCCAACAACGCATGAAATAGGCCCAATGTCACCCAGATTTGACCGTGGATGATTGGCAGAAAGTCGCCTGGTCTGACGAATCAAGATTCCTGGTGCATCACGTAGACGGCAGAGCGCGGATACGCCGATTACCAACAGAGGCGATGGCACCTGGATGCACTGTTGGGCGGAAACAGGCCGGCGGTGTTATGCTGTACGTGTTTTCTTTTTTCTTTTTTTTTTTTTTTGAATGGAGGTTTAACGACCACCGTGAGCAACTCAATGGGCTATAAGCAGTCGCCCGTCCCTAATTTTGGGTCACTGGTTCCAGGGAAGGGAAAGAGCCAGTGCCGTAAGACAAACACAACATCCATGCCTCACCGGGATTCGAACCCGGACCCCTTACGAACGAATGATCAGAGGCCATCGCCTTAGACCACTGCGCCACCGGGGCGGCAGTCGCCTGGTCTGACGAATCAAGATTCCTGGTGCATCACGTAGACGGCAGAGCGCGGATACGCCGATTACCAACAGAGGCGATGGCACCTGGATGCACTGTTGGGCGGAAACAAGCCGGCGGTGTTATGCTGTACGTGTTTTCTTGGAACACTTTAAGCCCATTATTCCAATAGCACCATCCCTGACAGCTGTCAGGAATCTGAACATCATTGCGGACCAAGTTCACCAATTTAACCAATTCATGGCAACTTTGTTTCCTTCTAGTGATGGCTATTACTCACAGGATAATGCGCCATGCCACACTGACAGAATCGTCAAGGAGTGGTTCGAGGAACAACCTCGTGACTTTCTGTTAAATGCCCTGGCCTCCAAATTCACTTGACATGAACACAATTTAACATTTGTGGTTCGACTTGGAAAAGCGGGTTCGCGCTAAATCACCAGCACCCTGAAATGTAAGGAAACTGGAAGACCTGCTGTTGACATTATAGTACCAGATACCTACCCCGCCACCTCATCAAATCGATGTCTCGCCGAGTGGACGCTATTTTGCTGGCTAAACGGGGTCATACAGCTTATTAGGTAGGTGGTCATAATGCAATGACTCATCGGTGTATATTACTCGTGCCACGTAGGGAAATTTTACAAATCTACGGGGGGGGTCAACAAAATAACGCATAAGCAACCAAGAAATGAAAACGAATGTGACAGAGTATTACATTTACTATACAATTCGCGGACTAAAATGTCCATTGAACAATCTTAAGTACGGCAACCTCCGCTTTTATACGCTCTCCCATCATTAGACAGCCACATTATAAAATGCAAAACTGGAAATCCCAAAGTCGTTTTCGTGCGGTAATAGACTCAATGACAGATTCGCTTGTTACTGAACTTTATTGCTTTTCCACTCGCATGCGTTTGTCGACATTTCGAATCTTTTGCGGAAAATACGTTTACAGAATGAGTTTTCCGCAAAGACGAGATTCCTGAACTTCTCTTTAGAAAATAAATTCATCCCATTTAGAAATCTTTACAGCTGACGGAAATTTGCGTTTATAGCCATGAGTCACTTTATTCCCCTTTTTTTCTTATGGTAAGTCAGTGAGACTGAACTCATGTGCAAAAGTTAAGTTACAAAAGATATTTTCACCGTAGTAAGGAAAGGAATGAAATATACAGGGGTTGTCCGAAATAATGGAAACACCTTGAAACAATAGGTGTTACGTACCTAATATGGTGTGGGAGCACCCTTGGCATATTAAACTGCTTGAATCCTCCTTGGATATACCACTTTACCACCTGGATGGTGGTAAAGTGGTATATCATTCTTCCTGCAGAAACTGCTCCAATTCCTTGAGAGAAGCAGCAGGAGGATAACGGGATCGCACTCTGTTTTCCAACACAGACCAATTATGTTTAAGTCTGATGATTGTGCAGTGTGCAGGTCAGGGAAGGTGTGCAACTTCATCCTCATGTTCCTCAAACCATGGTTGAACAGTTAGACTTCTGTGAATTGGGACATTACCATCTTTAAAGGTGCAATCCCCTGACGGAAACAATGTCTGCACCATTGAATGCACATGGTCGGAAGAGTGACATAGTCACCGCTAGTTATCCATCAGTGTAAGGTGATAATGGGACCTGCTGCAAACCACGAGATCATGACCCAAACCATTACGGAACCGCCCTCATGCTTTACTGTAGGTAGGAGACAGTTTGGGTTGTAGGCTTCTGCTGGGGTTCTCCACACGTAAACCCGTCCTGTGGTGGGGAATAGTGAGAAACTTGATTCCTCGGAAAACAAGACATGTTTCCATTGATCCTCAGTCCACGTTTTATGTTCCTGGCACCACTGTAGTCTCCGTTTCATATTCACCTATGACAGCAGGGGTTTTGCAATCGCAGCTCTGCCGTAAATATTGTGCTTATGCAATTTCCTTCGCACGGTATGGGTCGACACTGGGTTTTGGAGATGTGCATTAAGCTCAGCAGTCACTTTCGTCGCCGTGGTCTTCTTTGCGGTCACAATCCTCTTTAATGTCATCGTGTCTCTCGCAGTGAGTTTGATTTACCTTCCACAGTTGTGTCTCGCAGATGATGTTGTGCCGTGAACATTGTGTATGCTGCCATGACCTTCGACACGGTACCTCTCGACACCCCCAATACCTGTGCCATTGTGGTTACCGATGCACCAGCCAGACGGGCTCCTACAATCTTCCCTCTTTGGAACTCCGACAGATCAGTCATTGTTCCTTCGCCTGGAACGAAATTATGCAAACACCGATTTACAATGCAATCACACAGACCCTTGAGACTATAAGTAACACTTTTTTACAAAAAAAAAAAAAGTAGCTACATGTTCGTTTTACTCAAAAAGCAGCACATACCAAAGTCACTGTTTTCAGCTACGTGTTTACATTATTTTGGACAACCCCTGTATGGTCTGAGACTTTTACAGGGAGTATAACAGACTGTGGCGGGTATGTGAAGTAAGGCATGACGGCATGATGACACGCGTATGACATTCCCATAGGGCGTTGCACACAGACTCGAGAAGCCAACAGACGTGAAGGGCAGGCAAGAACAAGGGTGTAAAAGGTCTTCGCTGTTGTCAAACTGCAAGTAATCTTGATAACACGGCACAAAGTACTGCTGTAATAGACGGTCGTCAGGCCAGTGCTCACCTACGCCGCTCCCATCTGGATAGGTCTCAGAAGGAGACAGCGAAAGAGAATCGAAAGGGTGCAGAACCCAGCACTTCGTATGATCACTGAGGCTCCCATCTGGACCCCACTTCGGGACCTGAGGAACAGACTTGGAGTTGAGAGGTGAAAGCGGCCCTGAAGACTATTGACAAGGATTGTTTCGCACAAGCAAATCGGACAGCTTACCTTGAAGGCAGGCTGCCCGTTCGGCAGGAGTCAAGCTGCAAAGCCGACGCCAATGTGGCTTCCTACGCCGGTGGCTAGGAAAGGGGCTAGCACGGCGAAAGGATCTTCGCCCGCCCCGATTGGGAATAAAAATAAAAATAAGAAAAAGTCGGGAGACAAGAGACACGTGCTTTTGGTCTACACCACAGTCGAGAGTGCGTCCTCAGAGGACACAAAGAAGACCCTGAAGACTGCAGTCAACCCAACTAAACTGCAGATAGGGGTCAAGAGCATTCGGTGCATTAGGAAAGGTGGGATCGCGGTGGAGTGTTCCCATCCCGGGGAGCTCGACCGCCTTGCCCAGGAGTTGAGCAGCAATCCGTTGACCAAGGATTGCACACTTCCCACGGCCCCACGAAAGAGACACCCCCGGTTGATAGTCTATGGGGTCGACGGGGATCTCTCAGGGAAAGAGTTCGAAGAAGCGGTTCGCGAGAACGGGTTTAAAGCATGTTTCCCCACCACGGGCAAGGGAGGTAGGGTCCACTGGGTGGCAGACGTGGTGCCCAAGGCCTTCAAGCACTTGGTGAGGCGGAAGACACTGAACTTGGGTTGGTCCGTGCTCCGCCTAAAGGAATTGTTTGCGGAAGGTCAGGTGCTTCCGGTGCAATGGCTTCGGCCATTTCCAGGGCAACTGCCCCGAGTCAGAAGCAAGATGTGGCAATTGTGGTGAAGTTGGGCACCAGCACCATCAGTGTGCAGCCGCACCGAAATGCAGCAACTGCAATGCTGCGAATGCTAAGTTCCGCCTGAAGTTGGACGTCTCTCACTCCAGCTTCAGTAAGACATGCCCTAGTCTTATTAGGGAACTTGAGCAAAGGAAAAACCGGGTCAACTATGGTTGACAGATGGTAGTACCCTCAGAGGTACGTAGCTCTCGACATTGAGCTTTTGGGTCTATTGGCCAAGGTGTTTCTGATGACCCTGGCCTGGGGTCATCACCACAGCACTGGCCCTAGCGCTGTGGACCATGTAAATATTTTCAATGTGTTTTAGTGTCTGAATATTTCTGTGAGGGGTGCAATAGACCCTCACAGTGTAATGTGCATGTATTTTTGTTTTGATACCAAATAAAATACTTTTGTCCCAAAAACTCGCGTTGCGGACGATCTCCCGGCCACGAGATGAGATATTTATTGAAAAGTTGCTTGCCCCAACTGCCCATAGCACGTCGCACACACGGATTATGACAGAAGGGTGTAAGGTACCGGTCCCGTGGGGAGGCGATCCCCACAGGTCTCCAGACCGAATCTGTCCGAGTGGAAGACTGTGGTTTCCGGTGACTGACGGGCTAGCTATCGCAGCGCCGTCAGGAACCTTAAAAGTTCCGAACTATTGAGAGAGTTTAATATTCCCCTGTGAAGTCTTCACTTAGACGGTACAGGTAGAGTCATCAGCTAGTGTTACATGAGTTCATCAGACTCGCCAAAAAGTTCTGTAGGAAAGCGGCAGTCCATCCTAATGAACTTGTTTAGGGGTGCGGTTGACGACGATCCCAGCAAATTCCTTAGGTATCCCAGAACTAAGGCTGCGATCATTGTCCAGCCACCACCCCCACCACCCAACCCCACAACGACTCGTACATGTGGGAAGGCGGCACAGTTGAGTACTGTTCCTTGGGTCAGATGGAGGACTGGATCGGATGGAGAGTGTGTGAATACTAGGTGGGTGTTAGGCAAACCATCACCAGCTTTCTGTTTCAGGTTGGCGTGAAACGGTGAGTACTGATTGCTGCTCCGACTTCCGGATGCGGTTTTCGTGAGATGCGCTCCTCCGCGGTGGCTGGATGGTTTGTGGTGTACTGGGTGTGGTTCACCTGTGTCGGTTGATCCCCCCTTCTTCGTTACCCTCTCCCCCTTTCTCCCGGGCAGGTGCGGCAGTTTGCTTCGAAGATCAACTCCCTCCACCCTGTCTCTAAATTTTTCTTTCTCTTTCCTATAGAGTTCACTTACATTTCCTAGCTTCCAATTTCTAAGGGCAGTTTTAGACCTAGGGTCAGACACTCCCTTCCTAAAACTACTTCAAAGAAATGCAAATGCAAACTGAAACTGCAAGTAAAGAACATGCTATCTTGAAAACATCACACAGACACCGTTTAAGCGACTATGTGCGATCGGGAGGCTGAGCAATCTCAAACAGAGGTGGCAAGTTGGATTCGTGTGTCTCGAATGGTTATCATCAGGCTCTTGAGACATTTCCGAAATACAAGTGTTCGTAGACGACCTGCACTAAGCCGTCCAAAGTCAACTTCTGTCCCTGATTTCCGCTGTCTTGCCTTAACTGCAAGACGCAACAAAAGCGCGAGAGCTGGCTTCAGAGTTGACAGCAGCAACTGGACGATCAATATCCCGCTGGGCAATGACCAAAAGGCTTCCGAAAAGCGATTTTTATTCCAGAACACTTGTGGTGTGTGTACCGCTAGCATCTTCCCACAGGAGAGAACAATTACTTTGGGATCGGGAACATCTGCACTGGACACGTGAAGTAGTCTAATGTTCTCTTCATTGCAAACAGATTCCCGACGTGCATTCATCTGGAGAAAACGTGGCATGCATTACCATCCATCAAACCAGCCGCGAGTGGGATACATATGGAGGCGGTGCTTGTATGGTGTGGGCAGGAATAATGCTTAACGGACTAACCGACCTGCACTTGTTTTCCAGGATTTCCATCAATGTTGTCTGCCATCGAGATGAAATTGTAGCCTCATGTTCGCTTGTACGCAGCCACTAGTTCGCCCAAAATTTGTTTTAATGCAGGACAATGCCCGAATTCATACTGCTCGACTGGTGCTGAAATACCTTGAAACTGAAGGTGTTGCGGTCATGGAGTGGCCAGCAAGGTCTCCGGACCTTAATCCAATAGAACACCTGTGGGACGCTTTAGGGAAATGGGTTGCTGCTCTGAGACCCCCCTCCAAGGAACATACAGGAGCTGAGAAGTGCTGTTCTACAGCAGTTGCTCTCAGAACTTAACTTTATTAGGCAGCAGGACGCAACGGCGCGCAATAACCATGAGAGGTGATCGCGCACCATAAGGCCAAAGTATGTCTTTCTGGCATGTTTATCAATTTGTATATTTGTGTTTCTTTCTTTTTCTTTTTTTAATAACGGTTTATTGGAAATGGAATCAGTTCTTTATCTTCACTTTTGAATACATTATGTGTTGCCCATGTTATTACTCTTCCGCGTTTCAGTGTAATATCTCTAACCATTTTCTCACAATGTTGGTAACAAAGGATGTTCGACATTTTTAGACGTTTTTATTAAAAAAAATACAGAAAATAAAAGAAGTTAAAAGAATTGAAGTTGGAAAACAGCGTGTTAGATAAACACGAAAGGGACATCTGCTGCAGTTACATCGTCTGCTGAGAAAATGACGCACGTAAACAAACTGCGGATAGAATGTTATGGTTTTGCTCTCTACAAATAGAATTATTCGCATTCTGTAATTAAAAATAGCTGTGAAAATTATGGAATTACATTTCTAAATGTAAAATAAGCAATATTATTAAAAATAGAGGGGGGGGGGAATCGTCAAGCATTGCTTTCAACAGGAAAAAGAACACCAAACGCATATCCAAAGAAAGTAAGTACTTTTACGGCTGTTTCGAAAGTAAGGTCTCTGGTCTTAAAAGGTCGGTGGATTTTCCACCGACCTAAAGAGCAATCGCTAAGTCGTTAAAAATATCTGTATCAACTGCAAACAAGGTAATAAATGAAGATTTGAATCTGAAAAATATATATATAATGTTCTCCGCCTTTTGCCTATGGCACGAGGCTGAGCGCAGAACACGGTGTAAACTTCTTTATGAAAATCACTTAGTTGAAGATAGATGAAAATTTATTGAGGACAGATATAAAATGTATCGTTAGTAGATTCGTATATCATCAATAGATGATATACGGATCTACCTAAACGACTGTAACAAAACAAGCTCGACTTACTCTCGCAAAAAAGCAGAAAAAGACTTACAAAACTTGGTTCCAAGAATTCAAAAAAAGTTTCAGTAAAGGATTCATGATTATTACTGGTTTCTCGTACAATGGGAAACTAAAGTTAAGAAAAGTTGAAAAGAATGCTAAAATCAATTTTACGTATTACCAAAATAATGTTTTAGCTCCTATATTTAAACAGGAAATACCATTCCTTTATCCACAGAGCCTTCAAAGAGTAGAACTCCATCAGGATAAGGCTACCAGTCATACATCCAAATCTACCACTCTATTTCTTGAAAAAATGAAAACAAAGAGACAAGTATCAAGTCTATACCTTTTGCGGGTCAGGGATGGCCAAGTGGTCAACGTTCGTGACTACCACCGGGGAATCTCAGGTTCGATCACAGGCAGGTACGAACGCTAGAAACATTAAATATCCGCCATGCGTCGAATGTGTACGTTAAACCGTCGGACCCCGGGTACTGCCCCCCCCCCGGTAATAAATAGAGGCGTCTTCCTCCCCCTTTCTACCTTGTTTCCGTGTGACTTTCCTATCGGCCACTCTAGCCCAAATCACTTAGTTTCCTATTTCTAAGGTTTGTTTAAGACCTGGGGTCAGACACTCCCTTCCTAAAATCCCCTACATATGATACGATCTGATCTATATGTTTTCCTCATATTCCTTCAAAGTGCCCTGGTGTGTCACCAATGGACTATTGTGCCTTCGGTCTGCTAAAAAGAGTGCTTTCTAAACGCAGACCTAAAACAGTGATTGGACTATGGAAAGCAGTGGAAGAGAAGTGGAATAAAATACCACTACTAATCTTAAATTTCTTGCTATCTTAGAAAACTAGATGTAGATACATTCAGAAAAAGAGCTATCAAGCAAAACATTTACGAAAGAAATGATTTTTTAAACATTAATTATATTGCTGGAAAATCATTCTAAAAATCCTTTGTATTTACCATTATGTCTTAAAAGGATAGTGTTTAATCAATGCACCCTTTCTAGTTCTTAATCATGAATCAGAAACATGGATTTTAAGGAAGTTATTCAGAGGTTGAAGTAAACTGGAAGAAGAATGAAGAGTTGAATTCTTGGTATAACCAAAAAAAGATAGCAAGACTACCTCATGGGTCAAGAAAATGACAAGAATGGGTGATAAAAGAATCGAAGTAAAGACCATGAAGTGGCGATGGCCTGGGCATATTGCTAGAACTGGCCACCGCGGCAAAACAAACTCTAGACTGCAGTGGCGCACCGAGGATTTCTTTACGGGTCTGGCCCTAAATTTTGAAGATGCAAACAAAAATACCCCGGAGAAAATATCTGCCAAAATATTGGGAAGCGATAAAAATGTCCGTCGCATTAAAGGGAGTTCCCAATGATTCGTAAAATACACCGAGTGATCACTGAATTATGACCATCCCTATCAGAAGTGGATGCGTCCCGTTTACCACGTGATTTCCGATAGGGCGTGATTAGTCGACCGACGTAGCATATAAGGGGTGTGATTGGAGCAGTAAGTAGTAAAATTCTGAGCGTGATGGGTGGAAGGAAAGAGGGCCGCGGGTGTCAGCTTTCGTGACTGCCACAGAGAGGACCTCAGGTTCGATCCCAGGTAGGTACGAACGTTCGAACCACTAAATGCCTGCCGTATTAGTGGTTCGAACACCATCCACTAAATACCCGCCATATAAGTGGTCCACCGTAAGGGTGGGCACGTTAAGCCGTCGGGACTCGATTACTGCCCCCCCCCTCTTCACGGTAATAAATAAGGGTTTCTTCCTCTCCCTTTCTACTTCGCTTACGTGTCACTTTCCTATCGGGCATTCTAGCCCAAATCTCCTAGCTTCCTATTTCTAAAGGTTGTTTAAGACCTGGGGTTAGACACTCCCTTCCTAAAGTCCGCTATGTATGATCTATATGTTTTGCTCAAATTCCTTCAAAGTCCCCTGATGTGTCACCAATGGGCTATTGTGCCTTCGGACTGTAAAAGGAGTGCTTTCTAGACGCAGACCTAAAACAATGACTGGACTACGGAAAGCAATTGAAGAGGAGTGGAATAAAACACCACTACCAATTTTAAGAAATGCCCTGTTATCTTGGAAATCTAGATGTAGGTTCATAGTCAAGAGAAGGGCTATCAGATAGAACCTTTAAGAAAGAAATAATTTTATTTTAAACAATTATATTGCGGAAAAATCGTTTAAAAAATGTGTAAGCATCCTCTGTATTGGTGTTTGTAACTTAACTTTTGCACATAAGTGTAGCTATCAATTGTATCAAACTTAAAGAAAGGAAAAGAGGAACTCGTAAGAGTTATTGAGAGGGTGGGTTGTATGGAACCTAACGTCTGTAACAATGTTGTTTTTCCATTACTTAATCTCTAGAAGCAGAGTGTCTCACGATTTCTTGAGAGCAGAATGACAAATATACGTCGTATGGCATGTCCGGCATAACAGCATGAGGATCACCTAATTCTTTTACAGTAAAGTAAAATCACTTACAGCACAGTAAAAGCTTTTGTCTATAGTCACTCTGGAGCAGGGGTTCTTAACCTTTTTTGGCTACGACCCAAAATCAATGATTCGCAACATAGGGTCTATTTTGAAATAAAAAATGCTAATGTAATAATATAAAATAAGTATAATAATTATTCATTATTACACAGAATATCACAAAATGTTTGGCTTCTGAAACTGCAGTCAAACCAGTGGCGCAACCAAGTAGGGGGAGGAAGGGTTTAGGATTATCTATATAGTGGGAAGGTATGAATAATAACATATTGTGAGACAAATAATATGAATAATTGGAAATTAAAACCTTTTATAAAACACATTTCAAAAATAATTACTCACAATAGTTCAGTGCGATCCTTGGCCTTGCACTACTGCTGAAAGCTCATCAAATCGTGGTCGTGTCTTTGAAAGACAGCAGCATCTCAAGTCATGCTCTGGTTGTGTAGTCGGCTTCTAATCTTAAGTTTTCATGTCGAGAAACCAGCTTTACATAGGTAGGTAGTCGAAAACGGAAGTAACACTTGCATAACTTGGTTGATTAGAATGTTTTTTTTTTTTCTTTTTTTTGTTTTTTTTTTTTATTTTATCTAAAAGAAACAGTGTTTGTTTTTGGAAACTTTGACGTAAAGCTTCATCACTTTGGATTTCAATGAGCTCTTCCTGGAGTCCTACAATGTCTGAAAAGTGTTCAGACAAGTCTTCAATGTCAAATGGATTAAGCACCCAACTATAATTTAGCTCTATCTTCTGGAATGCAGCGATCGAACTCAAGACTTAATTTCTGCAGATGCTCCATTGCCACATTTTTATCCTATGCTAGCTCAGTGTTTTCAACTTCCAGAAGCAGGTTTAAAGTAAGAAAAGAAGCCACTTCATTTTCTTCTATTTTCTGTTTCCAAAGTTTCAACTTTCCTTTGAATGTTGTAAATTTCCTCCACACGTGTTAAACACGAAGGTTTAAAAAAATTTTAATTAACTTTTTTTTTTTTTTTTTTTTTCTGAGAAGTTAAGGCGATCCAAATTTGGGTCACGACCCAAAGGTTCAGAACCCCTAGTCTTGAGCATATTTCGTAGCAAGCAGGTGTTTTGAACATTACGAGGTAAGCCTTAAATTTGCCAGAGAAGTAACTGGTACTAGAGTGTTGCAGTGGAAAACTAAACATGCACATTTGAAGGTTCACCAGATGTTCGCAGCCTTTAAGACACGGCCACTTATATGAGTCCGCAGACATAATCTTTACCTGCTTGTTTATATTTATATAATTTTTACTTTCCATGTTACTTTAACAAGAAGATGTAATCCAAAAGATTTGAAAATCCATGTACGTGATAACCATTATCAGGGAAAGATATCTGACAACCGTACTTTTGCAAAAATATATTTTACTAAGGAAGTTTTAAATAAATAAAATTTCACTTACTGTTGCTCTATACTTTTAATTTTTTTCCACCATCATTTTTGACGGATGTTAACTAGTAATAAATATAATGGTCGTTGCATGATGCGCGACGGACCGAACAGCACAACAGATATGTAAACTCGAAAACAAATGACATGATGCCACATGACAACATATATACTTAAAAAGGCATGCACTGTTATATAAATACTGTGTCTGCGGACCCAAAGTGCAACATATAATACATGCAGCATGTAGGAAATGACGGATCTGACAGACTTGGAAGGATGTTTGTCGAACGTCAAAGGCTTCCAAAAATGTAGAAATTTCAACAAGTACCTAATCAAGTGACTCAAACTCCCAGATATAATTTGGGTGACAGTACACCAATTTCAGTCACAGTCATGTTACATTCCTTGGGCCCACGGGTATATGTTGCAATACGGTTCAAGAAAATAATCCCTCTCACATACGAACTGACGAAACATATCAAGAAAAAAAGAGTACTTTTCTTAAAACCAGGGTTGGCGAGTTTTTGCCGAAGTCGCAAAAATAGGGATTTACTGTGTTTATTTACGGGACAAATAATCAAGTTATTTTTGTTTTCTACAAATGATTTTAAAGGAAAAAGAAATAATTTTTAATTTTTAATCTTTGATTTAAGGGTTAAGTATTATTTTTTGAAATAAAATACATTTTTATCACTTTGAAACTGATTTAAGGAAATATGAGTACAAAATACAAATTATGTGTTTATAAAGGTATAATTTTGTTTATCCAATTCATAGGGATGAAAATCATTCCCTCATTCAAAACAATAATCAAAATCAAAAGCTATTAACAAACTGCTTGTAAGAGCGGAAGCATTATGTATGCATGCGAAATAATTACTTGAACATTATACCTGAATAATCAGAAAATTCATATCTTAATCGACTAATGATGGGAGCAGTATGCCCACATAATATTAAATCAATGTGTGGTGTATGGACTTATGATACGAATATCCATGTATATAATTATTAACAAAACTTAAAACGTGCTCCCAGTAGACAAAGAAGAAATGTATGATTCTAGAACTCTTTCGGAATTGTTTGTATAATACAATGGAGCACTGTTGTTCACACGCTCGGAGGAAGGGAGCTAACTAACGACATCCGCCAGATATTGTCAGCGAAGAGCAGACGCCAAGATGTCTAGCAAGCTGACCATCAGTTATTGTTTGTATGTAGTAGTGTGTATTGTGTTTAATGTGTTGTTGTGCTTTAGAGTAAGTTAAGTCTGTCCAAAGAAGCACCGATAATGGAGGTACATCAAACGGGCTATCTAGTGAAGGACCGGTGAGTTCGTAAACAGGATGGGCGCGTCCACCGGACGCGAACAGAGAAAAATGCTGGTCATCGCATGACGTTGGCGTCAGCGGCAGGAGAGAGAGCGGTACGCCCAGAGGGCAAAGAAGCGGAAGTGACGTACGCGCGGCGGAGTGGAGCGTGGTTCCGGGCGGAGGCGAAAGAGAGATAGCGAGGGAGTTAGTTAGTCTGACTTCGGTAAGCGAAGTTCTCTGGTTGGCGTAACTTGGAGGGGGTCGAATAGGGGCGGACCAGGCGATACGGGGTCCCGTAGTTCAGTCGCGTACTGAACGGTAGCGAGAGGTTTTGCGAAGTTAATATACCTGTGATATAGGTCTCATAGCCAGAGAGTCGCACGAAAATTCGGAAGTAAGTTTTTTTTCTAGACAGCGAAGACGAAGGTCGGAGCTGAATTTTGATACGGCACGGAGGTAGAAGATCACGAGAGATACAGGTCTTGTCTCGGAGAAGAAAGACTCTCTCTCAAGTGCTGAGCAATAGTGTTAGTAGATAGACGCCAAGTTTACAATTGGCATGTTACGAACTTTTCAACGGATAACAGACGTTTTGATCTGCCATCAACGGCGGCGACTTAACGGACAGACTGACTTTCCAAATCTCAGACCTATTCAAATAAACTTGTTGAGTTTGAACAAGTCCTCGTGTATCATTTTAGGACATTGATAATTCTTGTTTGAGTTTCAGCGGTCTAGATCCATCTTCCTGATTCGCAGATTAAAAATAGAAAAGCGGGGAGGATTTTGTTCACTCACCCAATCTTGGTTTTGGGGAAGCTCTTACGAAAGTACCTCATATTTCTATTGGCTGTGAGGGGGTCCTATAACGTGAACGGCCACGAAACATAATTTTGGGCGTGCCCACATAATTAGACGAGTACGCTTGCCCTTACACTGCTCATGTTTATACTGAGAAATTAATTACAGTAATAACAATATTTCAAACATCCCCTCCACAGAAAATTTTGAATTTCAAGTCCTGACTATGTTACTAAGGCTAAAATCTTTCTTTGTGCAAAAAAAGAAATAGTGAAAAACCATATCAAAACTCGTCTACTAAACTAAGATTTCAAAAAACTTATGACATTAAATTAATGAATGTAGAAGTCAGTTCATAATTCATATATAAACCCTTGTATCTCTTAAAAATTGATGACTGACAAAATATTGCATTTTTTAAAATATTTTAATGAAATGAAAACCCCAGCATAAATTATAATTAGTTCCCAAAATAATTCATTTTAATCAACTACTTTTATGGTTTCTTATTAATTTCGAAATAATCTTAATTTCAAAGAACCTATTTCATCCACTGATGAAACAGATTCTTACAATACTAATTTTTTTCAACATTGAAATTGTTTTACATTGTATTTTAAATATGTTTTTAATTAACAAAAATAATAAATGATACTGAGTGATATATAAAAAATATTTCACTGTTGACATGACTATAAATCATTGCTATGTAAAGTGCATTATTGTGTTTGGTCTAATGTACTTTCTATTTTGCCTGCATGGTTATTACCAGTTTTTGCCACTGCCCCGACAAAAATACCTTTCTGCCGGCAAATTGACCAACCTGCTTAAAACTAATCTTACATACAGAAAAGAGACGCCTGATGACGCGATGCACGATCCATGGACCGTAAGGTGTTTCATTTTCATTACAGAGTGCGAATTTTATCATGAATTTCACAATGTCTTGAAACGGAACAAATCACAAAAGAAGGAAAAGTTCAACCAAACAAAACAGAAAAACGTTACAAAAAAACTAGTAGAGAAGCTGAAGAACATAAACAAAAATGTCCAAAAAAGACCGACAACGAATACAATAAGACGAAGCGCGGAGAAAGCCAGGGCTGTAAAGAGAAGGCACATGAGCGTCAGCAAAGGACCACATGAGCATATACGTATTTCGAGAATCCTGCATTTGTTCAAAATCAGTTATACACGGTCGTATCAGAATAATATAACCATCCCCGGAATCACATTGTACCAGCCCTAGCGCGTGACAGAGTGCACGTGAAAAGATCGACCACGCGGAGATATAAACGGCCGGCCAGGGCAGCTGGGCTACAGTGCGTTACGTGAGCACAATGGGCAGAGGTAGTGATTTGACGGACGTTCAAAAAGGAATGATCATCGGCTACCGCGCCCAGGGTGGAATCGTCTAAGAAACAGCACACTTCGTGGACTGTTCGCGATGTGCTGTAGTAAGGGTGTACCAAGAATGGACAGATAGTACACCGAGTACCTAATGACGTCATAACTGTGGAGCCCCAAAGGCCATCGACCCCAGAGGAGAACATCGCCTCCATCGACAGGTAAAAGGCAATCGACGCACAACAGTGCTGCAACTGACCACGCAAATGAACGCTGGAGCACACAGGTGGGTGTCCCCGATAACAGCAGAGCGAACCCTGTTACGCATGGCTCACCGGAGTCGACGCCGCGTCAAGGCGCCCATGTTAACCCAGGTCCATCGGCAACGACGCCAGCAGTTCTCATGGGACTATCGTCATTGGACAGTGGGAGAGTGAAAAAATGTTGCCTTCTCCGAGGAATCGAAGTTTCTACTCCACAGAAATGGCGCATACGGCGTCAAACACACGAGAACTAACACCCGGACACGCTTATCGGTCAAATACAGGCCGACGGTTGCAGTGTGCATGTCTGGGGGATGTTTTTCTGGACCTGGAAACGCTGGTACCACTGGATCATTGAACGCCAGTGGCCACATGTCCATCCTTGCTGACCATATGCATCTCTTGATGCTGGACGTTTACCCTGGTGGTGATGGAGTCTACCAAGAGACAATGCGCCCTGCCACGACGCTAAGGGTGTGCGTGACTGGTTCCAGGAACACGACAGCGATGCCTCCGTTCTCCCTTGGCAGGCGAAATCGCCCGACCTCAATCTCATAGAGCACTTGCAGGACTATTTGGATCGACAGGTTCGACGTGCCGACCCACAACTGACGTCATCTCCGAGATCTCCGTGCTCTGCTGCAGTCCGAATGGCCACGTGTGCCTCTGGCAACCTTCTTCTAGGGCCTCGTTGTGTCCATGCCACGCCGTCTCGCAGCTGTCATCCGGGCAAAGGGTGATTATTCCCATTATTAGATAGGTGGTCACATTATTCTGATACGACTGTGTATATTACACTAAGAAAAATATTATAGAAAAGCGAATTTTCTTTATTTACAAGGCTGAATGTAAAAATGTAACGTGAAATGTTTTAGGCGCTGTTTGTATTCCTGGTAACCGGTATCCACAACCAACATATAGTGTCAGCAAAACCTTACGAGATGAGGTTTTTTTCGAAGTACGGAACACAGAGACCGGGAGAGAAGAAACCGGAAATGCGGGTGGAAGGAGGTCGCTTCCAGGTACGCCACTGAGATAGAATGGAAAGTGATCCTCGTGGTAGCAGAACATGTCCCTAACTGCTAAGAGTGGATAAGCTGTGCCAGTGGAGTTGACGTTACAAATAAATTCTGAAATTCCCAGAAAAATCTATAATGTTTAATGAAAACTTGGTTCCCATTGGCGACACCACGATTACTTGCCTCCCTATAACCGAATATTTAAAAGTCAGGGAGAGCTGGAGGGTATAGAACCTAGTCAAGCCCCCTACAATCTCTCTATTCTAAAAAAAAGTAACTGCCGGCGCCGTCGCTGTTTTAGAAATTTCGCGACACTCGCGTTTTCTAGCTCGCAGCGCAAAAAGTATTGAACACAAAAATATGAAATTTACATCGTTTGTAGATAATTCTTGGGAGAACACGCTGAAATAAACCGTTTTTCGATTCTGGCGATACTTCAAGAGCTATTGTATTTCAAAGTTAAGGTAAGCAAAAAAAGTGCTATCAGTTCGCCTTCCGGACACACTAACAGCAACAGAACCACAAGACTTTGTAGGCATGTAGGGCCTTGCCTGAATTTTTTGCACCTCGTGGCCCTTTTTTTTAATTTCGATTTAGTTTACGAGAAATAAAATTTTTAAATTTCACAAAATTCTCTATTTCGCGATGGAATCTATTTTCAAAAACGGATATATGGCAAACTAAAAATCATAGGGCATTGCAATTTTTACAGCATAAACTCACAACTATCGCCCCTCTTTTACAAAAATTATTTTTATGAAAAAGTCATTTTCTAATTTTTAAGCATTTTTTAAAGGCGCAAAGGAAAGGAACGAGCGGCTTACTGTGTTTTCAGCGTTAGCCACCAAGAAAGTTCTGGTCTCGTGACCTGCTGCCATGGTGACGCACCTATTTTTAGCACTCTCCACTCATTGGGTTGAAGGACAGGCTACAATCAAACTGGTAATGACACAACGCTTAATGACGTAGCTACGGTTTTCAAGATCGGCGTTTTCCGCCGTCATATGTGAATAGCTATGTATAAAAAGCAAAAAGGGAAAATGCGAGTGTGTTCGTCAGCGAATTGTTCGACACTTCTAAATGACCTAGAGATCTGAAAATTGGCATGCTGGTAGGTCTTAAGGTCCGTATACCTAGAAAAGTACGAAAACAAAACAAACAAACAAACAAATCAAAACGGCGGCTTTGGAACATTGTCTGCTTGAATTTTTCGCGAATTGTTTGACCACTTCTAAATGACCTAGAGATCTGAAAGCTGGCTTGTTGATAGGTCTTAAGTTTCGGATACCTAGAAAAGTTCGAAAACTAAAAAAACCAAAATGGCGGCTTTGGAACATTGTCTGCTTGAAATTTTCGCGAATCGTTAGACCACTTCTGAATAACCTAGATATCTAAAAATTGGCATGCTGGTAGGTCTTAAGGTCCGGATACCTGTAAATGCACGAAAACAAACAAAAAAAGCGCTTTGAAACATTGTCAGCTTGAATTTTTCTACCACTTCTACACCTAGAAAAAAGTCTGAAAACCAAATAGTTCAAAAGGGTGGCTTAGCTTTACTGTTTCAAAATGCTGATAGGTTTAAAGATTATTTTGTCAGAATCCCTGGAATGCTTTGAAAATTTCAAATTTTGATTTAAAATTAAGGGGCGTTAAAGCCTGCTCCGTTTTACGTCATACATTGACTCACAAAGCCTGCTCCGTATGCATTGACGTCAGGACGCTGTTCTAAGTCGTAAAAGAGTTACGGATTTTAAATTACTTTTCTTTTCCTTAATTGCTTTTCCCTTTCTTTAATTTTATGTTCAAAAAATTATTATATGGATTCCCGTTCGGAGAACGGGCATGATTGCTAGTCACTAAAAAATTACAAGAATATCCTGCAAACGCGGAAGTAAAATTAATGACAACAACAAAACGTACACGCCAAAAGTTATGTAACAAAGATATTTGGAGAAATAAAATTTTATTTATAATATCGATTACTTTTATATTGCGTTTCGATAAGAACTTAAGTCTAGAGCACAACTATGGAATTCCAGTAAGCAAATGGAATCCTAAGGACATTACATATTCGTTATTCTTTTCTCCACTTTATAGTTCTTTACCTTTTTTAAAAAGTTTTCCCAAACGGGAGAATACTAGTGCTTAAATTCTGAAGAAAAACGAATAAGTTAGGATACTGCCGCAACTAAATGGGAAAACAGAATGGACGATTTATTCTACACTAAAGCTCTTAATGCCGATCACTCGGCGCTTAATGGAACGGTTGCTGGAGTTTAATCATTGACATAATGGCTGTAGCTACGTGAAAGTAAGGAAAAGGAATAAATTCAAAGTTTTATTCATTTCAGAAAAAAAGAAATGTACACTTAAATTTACATACCATACAGAGGAATCAGAGAACTAGCATACAACGATTAATAAAATCGGAAAACCTTATTCTCTGTAACCCAGAGCTGGCAGTTTTTACGCGTGTCATTGTTTTAACTGCTTGCTCTTTTGAGAAGATGGGAAGACAATGTGATTACCTAAACAACATTCGTTTACAAAACATTAAAAAAAAAAACATGTGTGATCAAATGCGACAGCCTATTAAACATTAGGGAAAAACATACGAAAATAAAGATTAATTCTATGGCAGGTGGTGAAAAACTAAAAGATAAAAAGAAGAAAAAAAAAAAGAATGAAGGGAAAATCCTCCCTTTCGGAATTTACCAAGGTTTCGGGGCATTTATTGAGTTACCTATTATCACAACTTGGTCAAGATTTTTTCGTCCAAAAAGGGGAGGTGATGGGGGAAGTAATAAAAGGCTTCAAAAACGTGTGGGCCGGTGAAACTAGATTCTTCAGGTAAGATAAGATTTTTTTTTCTTCCTTTCTCTTTTTTCTTTTTAAGGTTTACAGCAACGGTTTTTGATAGAACTGGAAACCTGAGAACAGGAGAAAGAGGGAAGAGAGAACTTTCGAAAAACTTACGCTTTTACTCTCTCTCTCTCACCTCCCGCTTTCTCAAACTACGGAGTTAGATGCATTACTCATCCTTATACACTGCTGATCTGTAGAGCACAACCTTTTAATACATGATTTTATATGGCGTGTAAGAACAAGGTAAGTCTTTCAACAAGCATTTTTCCAGCGCGCATTTCCTGTCCCTCTCTCTCCTCTAATTGCGACGGAGAAAACTTTCGGTAAGACAAAATCTCAAAATTAGAGCTAATTTCCAGCAAGTTCTTCGGTATCATCATCGTCGATCAATTTCAATCCACTGCTGGATGCAGAACTAACCAAGCTTTTTCCACAACTCTGTCTTCAGCAGTTCTTTTTCATGTCGCTCTGACATGAATTCGAATTTCCGCATGTTGCATTATTACGGTTGTTTTTCCTGTCTCTTGGTATCTATCTAATCTGTAGGGCTCGAAAATTATATTGCCCGACGAGCACGTAAAAATTCTGTCCGGACATATACTTTTTTCCTACGTGCCCAATCGGGCATATCAAAAAAGTAGCTCTCTACATGATAAAAAGTTTTAAAAAAAGTAATATTTTTTTTTATTTCCGACTCAGTTTTGTTATTACCAAGAGGCTCGCGCTCCCTCGCTTAGCTTTATTAATTAAAATTAATCGGGTGTGTTTTGATAAATTAAAGGTCAAATGGATGACCTTGAAAACTAAATGGCCCACGGTATAGTTGTGTGATATCTCAAAAAGAAGCTCATCTAGTAGCTTTCAAATGGCCTAATGCGTGTTCGGTTGACCAATTACGTCTGCATTTATCGTCATTTGTGAAAAGCATGGTAGCCACAGAAATGTCTTTTTTTAGCACGTCTTTTGTAAAAAAAGATCGTGCTTATGTTATCGGTTCGTCCGTCCGTCTGTACCCACGATATCTCTGCAACTATTAGTCCGATTTGAAAAATTCTTTTTACATTGGGAAGCTTGAAATATGCGAATAATGATCCTTCATTTCGTTTTCTTTTACGATGTGCAATTTGGCCGCTAGAGGGCATGATCGCAGATGATGTCGAATTCAAAAATACGTTTTATTCCACATATTTGCTTCTAAACATCCGATTGACAAAATAATTTTATCTTTCGATTCCATTTATATCGAAGAGTATTTTAGATATAGTTACATTTTTAAATTAAGCATAGATTTCCCGCTAGGGGGCGTAAAAGTAAATTACATTTTTCCCGATAACTCTTCTTCTAAAACTCCGATTTGAAAAACATTTTCTGCAGCGGATACACCTCTTGATGGAAAATCTTTTGCACATAATTTCTAGTTTTTGGTAAAGCATACTTTGGCCACCAGGGAGCGTAAGAGTTAATTTTTGCTTCTGATGTATTTGCCATAAAACCTGAGCTTCTAAAATATCGATTGAAAAAATTATTTCGTGGACTTATGCAACTCACATCGATAAACCTTTTCGGAACATTTTCTTCTTAAAATATTCCACAGTTTCTCCGCCAGGAGGCGTAGATGTATATCTTATTTTTGTGAATATCTCTACTTCTAGGAGTCCGATTTGAAAAATTCCTTCTTTGTTGGATAGTGTTTTCAGTGTGACATGTTTTTCATATAATTTGAAAATTTTCAAGTAATTCATAGACTTTCCGCTAGGGGGCGTAGAGGTAAATTGCGTTTACCCCTATATCTCTGCTTCTAAATTTCCGATTTCAAAAAGTTTTTCTGCACCGGATACAGCTCCTGGTGGGAAATCGTTTGCACATATTTTCTAATTTTTGTAAGAACTGGTTTGGCCACCAGGTGGCGTGAGATTAATTTCCGCTTCTGATGTATTTGCAGCAAAATATGAGCTTCTAAAATCTCGACTGAAAAAAAAGTCGTTTGTTGACCAATACTACTCCTCATGTCGACAAACCTTTTAAGAAAATTTTTGTCTTGAAAAAATGCATGGTTTTTACGCCAGGAGACGTAGATGTATATCTTATTTTTGCCATTATCTCTACTTCTGAGAGTCCGATTTGAAAAATTCCTTCTTTGTTGGATAGTGTTTCCGATGCAAATGTTTTCCCTATAAATTCAAAATTTTCAAGTAAATCATAGACTTTCCGCTAGTGGGCACAAAAGTAAATTGCGTTTTCTGCGTTATTTCTGCTTCTAAAACTCCCATTTGAAAAATTCTTCCTATATGACATACAAGACCTGATGGAAAAAAAATTTCACATAATTTTTAATGTTTTGTAAAGAATCGTTTGGCCACCACGGGGCACAAGTGTTAATTTCTGCTTCTGATGTATTTGTAGTAAAATGTGGCTCCTGAAAACTCGACTAATTTTTTTTTTTTTTTTTTTCTTGGACCGATACCGCTCATATAGAAACTGTTTCTAAGAGTTCGTAAGCTCATGATTCCGTTTACAGCAATATCTGAGGGATTAAAAACCAGATTGAAAAACTTCTTTCTTCCGTCAGATACTATTGTTTTCCATACCGGTTCATTGACTTTGAATAGCTTTGATAAATTTAATTTGCGTCAGAACGGATTGAAAAAACGAGCTTATTACACCCGAAAATTCGGCGTCATCTTTCTTGTTGTAAATTTCAAAAAGTCTATCCTATAACTATAGAATATTATATGTAGGGAGTTAAAATTGAGCACTGATTAATTTCTTTCTAAGGCATGCAAGTTCACCAAATTTCATGAAAATCAAAAAGGTTCAGGTCAAAAACGTTACATTTTTGTGCTGATTTGGCCATAGACAAGTTCATATTTTACTACAGGGTGAAATTTATGAAATTCAGTGAAATATAATCGAGTTCAAATTCCGTTGTTGAGGAACAGTTTATGAAATGCAGTAAAAATATTTTGTTTCTTATATTGTTTCTGAAATGTTTAAAAAAAATACACTACACAAAATAAGTGGTGTGAATTCACGAAAAATTCCTGAAAGTAACGTGCAGCAAAGTTGCCGGTAAGTGTCCGTCTTTTAACGAAATTTCCGTTGTTGTTTTTTAACGTTCTTGTTTTCACAGATTTTCCGTAGTCAAAAATTCCGTTTATTTGAGAAAAGACCGTATGACGAAGTAAATTTCTCCATCGTGTTTGTCCACGCCGGACAACGAAGCCGGGTCCCCTTACTCCGGAGTAAGTCGCTCTCCCAACTGAGCTACGCGGACGTATGTTCTCACTGCTATCGGCCTTTATCTCATGTGCGTCCTACGGTGCGGGCACGTCACATCTACCCCCACAATAACTAAAATTCATGCGATATGCTATCCACAGTATCCGATCTCGCTACAGAACATCAAAATCAGATCCGTCAATAGACGATTGAATAAAGAACTTCAAAATCAGATCCGTCAACAGACGATTAAATGAAGAACTTCAAAATCAGATCCGCCGACAGACGATTGAATGAAGACCTCCAAAATCAGATCCGTCAACAGACGATTGAATGAAGAACTTCAAAATCAGATCCGTCAACAGACATTGAATGAAGAACTTCAAAATCAGATCCGTCAACAAACGATTGAATGAAGAATTTCAAAATCAGATCCGTCAACAGACGATTAAATGAAGAACTTCAAAATCAGATCCGTCAACAGACGATTGAATGAAGAACTTCAAAATCAGATCCGTCAACAGACGATTGAATGAAGAACTTCAAAAGCAGATCCGTCGACAGACTATCGCGGGAATAAGCCTATTCCCGCGAATCGCTCTTATTACCGGACAATTTTCATCATTTATATATTTAAAACACAAGGCCGTTTCTTTCTACAATCCGCCAGGGCCATCCACTGGAATGATTTTCCAGATCACTGTGATTTTCATTTTCACTGAGGGTCAGTAGCTGTCATTTATCTTTATATAAATGAAAGCAGCTGACCCACAGATTTGTCATCGCTAATTTTTATTGTCATACGTAATTTTCTTTTATGCTACTACCATGGCATTTTTTTTTTTTTTTTTTGTACAATCCGCCGTTCATTATTCTGGCGTTTGTTCTCACTTCAGTACTTGCAGCGCCATCTGCCTTTCTGCGGTGGTCAGACTTGGAACCACGCCCTCCGATATCAACTACGTTGTTGTAATTATCCGAGCCTGTTCAGTAGTTTTCGAGATTAGTAAAAAAATCCCTTATAGTTTACTTTCTTTCACGTTGGGTGTGATCAGGTTGTACGTAAACAAAGTGAAACGATATACGGGAAATCGGGAACTACTTGAAAGCGATCTGACTCGGTAGTACAGCCGAAAATAATAAAAAACAATAAAAAAGATAATAAAAGTTAGAAAAATAATAAACGAAATAGCCTATGTCCACTTAAAAGAAATAAGCTTTCCAACGGTGAAAGAATTATACAAACCAGTTCAGTAGTTTTCAAGATTACCTCAAACACCTGTGATGGTTATATTCAAATTAATCGGAAACTTGAGACTTGGTCGTTCTGGGTGGTGTAGTTGTTAGCATACCCGGGCGCTATTTGGAAGACGCGGATTCGATTCCCGATCCAGAAGGACGAAATTTTCAAGTTTTTGGATATTATCTGACTTACCATCCTTGTCATATTTACACCAAAAAATGGATTGCCATCTTCAAAATTTGTATTATAAGGTGTAATCCCGTATTTCATTCATGAAAGCTTCTCTCTTTATACACTGGCGTGCAAAAATTAAGGACGAGACGGTTTTTCGAATGTAACGTCGTGCAGAAGTGCTCCACATCGACTCAAACCATACCATAAGATCCCCAAGATGTAAGAATATGGGACAAGTGAGCAAAACCGTCCAAACAAGGAATCCAAAGGATACAAAGGCACTTTATTGAAAAGGTAGCTTCGAGCACAACTGGACAGAAGACAGAAACGTCCATGTGACAGGCGGCTGCCAAGAAAAATCCAGTCTTTAGTAGGGGATATGATCACCCCTGACTGCGTTGCAGGATTTACAACGTCTGTCCATGCTGAGGACGAGGTTGTCAAGGAGCTGTTAAGGCAGCGCGGCCCACTCTTGTAGCGCCAATCGCAGCTGCAGAATCGTTGCTGGCGGCTGGTGACGTGCTGCCAAGCGTCTCCCGAGAAGGTCCCACACGTGTTCGGTTGGATTTAGGTCCGGGGGCCTTGCGGGCCAATCCATGTGTTCAATATCTTCACTCTCCAACAGCTCTGCGACAGCCACTGTACGATGAGGTGTAGCGTTGTCGTCAGTGAAGAGGAACTCGGGACCCACAGCACCTCTAAGCAGACGAACGTGAGGCAGGAGAACCTCGGTACAATAGCAGACACCAGTGACTGAACCTCCTTGGAAGATGTGGGGGTCAGTACGGCTACCAAGCATGATACCGCCCCAAACGAGAACTCCGCCACCTCCAAACCGGTCCCTTTCGGTGATGTTGGAGGTGTGATTGCGTGTTCCATGCTCTCTTCAAATGTGTATATGTCCAGAATCGCTAGTCAGACAAAATCGGCTCTGATCCGTAAAGAGAACTCGACCCCATTACTGATGTGTCCAGTTCTTGTGTTCCTGGCACCACAGAAACCACCGTCTCCGATGAGCAGGCGTTAATGGCACACACCGTACTGGTCGTCGTGCAAATAGACTACCTTTGTGCAGCCTCCTGGCCACAGTAAAACGCGATAACGGACGTCCAGTTGTCTGTTGCATGTGCCTTGCGATTTCTCTCGCTTTTTGCCGTCTGTCTCTTCTCGCCTGTAGGACAATATACCGGTCGCCCGCCGCCGTGGTTGCTCGTGGACGACCACTGCTGAACTCTCGGACAGCTGTTCCTGTCGTTTGAAATGCCAAGCTCGTGAAACGATGCTGTGGGCTATCCCGAACTCCTTGGCCACACTAGTCACACTTCGACCTTCTTCCAACTTCCCAATGACGCGACCTCGGGTAAAGTCATCCAGATGTCGTTTACTGGATTACCTGTTGGCCATATCACACGGTGGCAGCAACTCGACGTCGTTCAAACCGATGTACACCGTGCAATAGCTTTCACCGAATTGCTGAGCGTACACCGCCCGTGTGCTTTATACCCTTCCGACACCCCCCCCCCCCCGCCACCCCCACGTCATGCTGCATATATGCGCATGCCCTACCGCACCGGACCTTAGTCTATCCCCTAAGTGGTCTTTCGGTCAGTTCTGCCTGCTCCTTCCGCTGTTATGCTAATTTCTCCTCTTCGTCCTTAATTTTTGCACACCAGTGTATATTATTAGTATTAGTACAGATAAACGAAATAGCCTATGTCCATCGAAAAGAAGTAAGCTTCCCAACGGTGAAAGAATTACCGGAACCGGTTTAGTAGTTTACGAGATTAGTAAAAAAATTCCGTATATTATCGTGAACTACTTTCTTTCACGTTGGGTGTGATCAGGTTGCATGTAAACAAAGCGAAACGAGACACGGGAAATCGATAATTACTTGAAAGCGATCTGATTCGATAGTACAGACAAAATTAATAAAAAATAATGAAAAAATAATAAAAACTAAACAAAATAGCCTATGTCCACCGGAAAGAAATAAGCTTCCAAACGGTGAAAGGATTATCCAAATCGGTTCAGTAGTTTTCGAGATTACCTCAAACACACAAAGTTTCTCTCTTTATATATTAATCAGTATAGATTATATAATGACAATAAAAAAAAATTGTTAAAACCAAACTGGCAAAATGAAACACATTTTAACCCCATTGTGTAGTTATCTAGACACGATATCATTTCGGGTCACTGAAAGAATGTCTCAATACTCATAGCCCGTCAACGACGGGTAAGCACATGTTTATACAATAATGAGGAACGTCATCGTTAAATTCGTATCGAATAGTTGGAAAATTTTAAAATTAATGGGAATATTAAGAAAATGTTGTTGTAGGTGACCTATCTTATACACTGCCATTAATAATTCAACAATTTATTATAGTTATACGTTTTATTACGATTCGTGTGACACGACAAGAAAAAATTTCAGTCACAGCTTTTTCAACAGTGCATGGCACGGGTTACTGACTAGTGTGGATGAAGTGGGAACGCAGTTTTTCTCTTAATATAAGAAAGGAATTGTGGAAAGGTTTCTGAAAATTCAGAATTTTCCGTTAACACATCCCGAAAACGGCTATTTACCATCGATATAAGAAAGGAATAGCGGAAAGGTTTTTGAAATTTTCATAATTTTCCTGGCGTACGAAAAATCCGTAAAATTCAGTTTTGTTTCAGTCATTTTACGAAAAAGGTTGCATCAGATGCATGCTTCGTTAACGAAATTCACGAAAGGTATCACGGAAAGTCGATCGTGAATTTCTGAATTATTTTTTAAAGTGTAGTCTAGTATCTGCGTAATGTGTGTGCAGAGTGTGTAAGTGTACGAGAATGCATTTTTCTGGACAGCATGCTATAATTTTGAAAATTTTCTACACTTACTAGTCTGGTATTTCAGTCGTCCAACGGTGTTCAGTTCTACCAATATGTCCTGCCCGTTGCGACTTGATCACAATATCATCAACTCCTGCCATTTTTTTCTTGAGTTCCTTTTATTATCTTTCTTGGTTATGCCAAGTATGCATCTTATTAGTTAAGGTCCATGGCTCTGATCCAAATGTAAGAACTAGACGGATGCATTTATTTAACATAGTTCCCACTCTTTTTCCACCAAAAAAAATCAAGGACTTCTCCAGGACTTTTCAAGGACTCATAAAAATCAAGACTACATTCATGCTCAATAAGAACTCTCATGAAACACTAAAATAAGTTGTAACAAACAATCAAAAAGTTCAATTAAAATTATAGTTATATCTAAACATAGGGACATACTTTGGTGAGGTATTATTGTTCCACAAGATCTCTTGCACAGCTACAGATGTATAATGTATCTCTTTATATATAATGTATGTATATATATATATGGAAGACATCATGATCAGAGTAGAATCCCTGAAGATAAGCTGGACATATTGCCAGAAGGACAAACCACCGATGGACAACCGAAATTTCAGACTGCATTCCTGGGCTACAAGCATTCAGCAGATCGCAAATTCGGTTTCAGATGCTAGTAGCTTACATGCCCTCGCATTCGCTTATTGTAGTTCAGAATTCTCTTCGCATTTGCTTATTGTAGTTCAGAATTCTCTTCGCATTCGCTTATTGTAGTTCAGAATTCTTTTCGCATTCGCTTATCGTAGTTCAGAATCACAACCGTGTGAAAACCAGAAATGTGACAGCTACGTGCTCTTGATTCCAATAGAACGATCTACAATACAGCGCGGCCACCTGTGACATTTTGACGATAGCTTCTCTTCAATGAACTGCAGCTATTCTGAAATTTGGTGAACGGGAAAAAAATCAAGCACTTTTCAAGAACTCTTACAAATTTCAAGGACTTTCAAAGGCCCTTGAAAAGGAAAATTAAATTCAAGGAGTTTTCAAGGACTTTCAAGGACCGTGGGAACCCTGTTATTAAATACTTTTCTTCCAAGACACGATGTCAAATCGTTTTTGAAAATTGTACTGTTCCTCCCTAACGCACTACAGCCAAGTTTTATACTCCTGTTGATTTCTTCTAAGATGTGCCATTCGCTTGATAACCCTAGTCTAAGATAGATATAGGTAACCATTAATGCTAAATTTTAAATTTACCTCATTATCTTCCAGATCTTTAGTTCTTGTAAAATACTTTGTGCATGAGTTTTGTTTTCTATAAGTTCATCTTTAATCCCGAATCTATTCCTGATCGTACTTTGCAGCTCTGAGGGAATAATTGAAAAAATGGCTATGTCGTCAGAAAAACGAACGTTGGCTTTTTTTAACTATACAGTAATGGCCGAAACTGTGGAAACCTTTCGGAAATAGTGTGTTTTTGAGGTTTGATGGCTAATAACACCACTTTTGTTTGTAGTAATACCATAAAATTATATATCAATGAAAAGATAATTTCATCAAGAAGGTAATGCAATAACTTTTATGAAGGATTTCGTATTAGAACATCAGTTATAAAGAAGAAAAAATGAAACACACAGAAAAATTGAGATATACAAAAATTCTCACCATGTCAGTTAATACTTAGTTGGGTAACCTTTAGCGTTAATTGCGGCCTTACAACGCCTTCCCATGGAGTGAACCAAGTTTTTTAGTTCTGCAGCTGTTATAATGTGAAACCAAGATTGAATTATTGCTTCTATTAATTGGGTTTTATTGCTGGGTTGCTTCTGAGAAACAGGTTTCTTTAGTCGGCCCCATAGATTTTCGATGGGGTTAAGGTCTGGGGTATTCCCAGGCCATTCCAGCAGTGGAATGTGATTATCTTGAAACCCCTTTTTGCACACGGCAGCAACATGACATGGAGCTGAATCCTGTTGAAATATAAATGCTTCATTATCTTAGAAAATATCACGTGCGAAAGGCGTCAGTTTGGGCTCAAGTATTTCATTAATGTATTTTTGGCCATTTATATTCCCATTAATCACGCAAATTCTGCTCACACCTTTTGATGTCATACAACTCCAGATCATAACACTAACTAGGTGTTTCACGGTACATGTAATGCAATTAGGATGCAAATCTCTTCTCCGATTCTTCTCCTTACGTATTTTATGCCATCACTACCAAACAAGGAGATTTTGGTCTCATCACTCCAAATAACACTGTCCCATTGTTCCGGTGTCCAGTTAACATGGGTTTTAGCCCATTTTAATCTCTTCAACTTTTGTTTTAGCGATAAAATCGGCGTTTCTCATGGAATTCCAGATTTTAGACCAAATTCCTGGAGTCTGCGCCGAACAGTCCTTGCACTCGACTGCACATTGCATTGCGCCATTTCATCTCGTATACACCCAGATGATTTTCTTCTGTCACGTAGGCACAGTCTCTTAATTCTTCTATCACCACTTGCTGTTGTGCACCTTTTTCTGCCTTTACCAATCTGGTGTTGTAGTGACTGAGTCTCCTTATATCTCTTCAAAAATTTAGAAATGCCACCTTTGGTTAAGTTTCCGTCAATTTTTCTTCTAATTTCTTCATAACTGAAGCTTTGTTCACTTAATAATACTATTTTACATCGCTTTCTGGGAGACCAGTCAACTCTTTGCGCCATTTCTTTAATTTTATTACGTTTTACAAGCTCACTAAATGAAAGAACACAAAAAGAAACCCGACCAACTTTATAGCAATCACATAACACATTGAAAAATTTTCCTCTAAGCTCCAATACGTGACATCAATAGCTGAATCCTACTGTGACTTGATTTGGGTCATTGCCAAAACAAGATGACACCTGATTGGCCTTCTAAACACTCATGCTCATTTGCTACATTCAAATGAAGGAAAGCTTCTTCATATCAACCTGGTTATTTGGCTATAACTTTTCATAGAAAAAAAATAATAAAATTATGTATCAATGGAAAGATAATTTCATTAAGAATGTAATGCAGTAAAGTTTGTTTAATTATCTATTTATACAGATAATTAAACAAACTTTATTGCATTACATTCTTGATGAAATTATCTTTCCATTGATATATAATTTTATGGTATTAATCCAAAAACAAGTGGTGTTGTGAGCCATCAAACCTCAAAAATACACTTTTTCCAAAAGGTTTTTCACAATTTTGGCCACTACTGTATGTTCATTAATCATTATTCCCCTGTCTTCCCAGTTCAGTGCTTGAAAGATACAATAAAATAACGTACGCGAATAAGTACAAAGTACTTCGTATTTCGGGCCACTAAAGTTTGCAGAGCCAAAATCTGTAGTGGAAAATATAACTGAAATGAAGGAATTATTTATCTGCGAAAAGACTATTTACAACATTCACAGCAACTGAAATGCTACTATACTTCGGTTACTTACCGACTAAAGCCAGGATGACGGTCAGAAGAGGAGCAGCAGGAAAATTAATAGTGGCATGAAGTTCCAGCATATGAAGAAGCTCAACTATAGAAAATAAATGGGAAACACAAAAGAAAAGCAAAACTTTGGACAATGCATTAGAATCATTCGCAATTTTTATCCAATTTTACTTGGATTAATCTAGATTTGGTTCCACTTAAAAGACATTTAAAAAAAAAAAAAAAAAAAAAAAAGGAAACACTGTCTCCCATTATTTGTGAGATCACTGTCAAACTCCAATAAGTCACATTCAATAATCAAACATTTGAATTTCCACCTCCTTATTAGTTTGTTACAAGTAAAAAAAAAAAAAAGAGGCAGTTGCACTCTAAAAAAATTCTCAAATTCGTGAAGATAGCCATCTACCTGCCGACCTCGTACTCTGATTCACTCTCATTTCCCACCAATCATTTACAGCCCTTCGGCTGTCTGATGTCATTTTACTTCAAACTTGAAGTTAGCATAACTACAGTACGTGTTATATCACGTAACCACTTTCTATTGCTGACGCGTGCTAGCAGCCGGACATCTGAAGCTTTGTTCGCGTTTTCTTGTCTTCTCTGTAGGTATTTCTGTTGAACCAAGTGTCTTTTTGTACTAATTAAAACACCGCTCTTTCATTTTGTAATTGGACTTTTTTGCGTATCTCTCTTGGTTTCTGAGTTAGTTTTGCTAAGTTCCGTATTTCGCCACTAGCGGCGCTACAAGCACGTCCAATCGATTGCGCATGGTCACTTTCCTATAGATACACGTTACTGACGTTACTGCCGTGGCGGTACGATACGGGGTTTAAAAGTTAGAGGGGGTAAACGGACTTTCCTAAGAACCCTGTATAGCAAGAAGCAAAGAGAATGAGAATAAATATCAGTTATAGAATGTGAATAAATAACAACAGAATGTGGATAAATAACAGAATATATGAAATTTTTATATCAAATAGGATAAGGCGTGTTATATATTACACTTGTTTACGCATCCTTTAGAATATAATGAGCTAAAAGGTGTTCTTCGCAGGAACGAAAAAAATTGAGGCCAGTGTCATTTTTTTTTTTACAACAGTCAAAAGAAAGGGCTTTTACTATGTGCAAAATATTGTGTTTTCTTATATTCAAGAGAAAATAATTTAAATAATTGTGTATCATAATGCTTTGTTGCCTTTTTTCCTTTTCATTTTTTTTTTTTTTTTTTTTTTTTTTTTGCTTGCTTATGTTCTGTATTTTTGTATAAATCGGAAGGGTATTAGACACCTCCACACGGCGGTTACGTGTTTTGTGTCATCATGAAGTATTTCAGAGTCTGACCTTCGTTCTAGAAAATAATAGAATTTGCACGATATGATTAACTTTGGCATAAATGTTTTGTAATACTCTACATTTTAATTACAACAACATGTACGCTCGTGTTACACGCAATAAAGTGTAACAGTTTTGGTTTTACGAAAAATACCTATAGAGATTCCAAAGAATTTGAATTATTAAGAACGCCCGTACAACCTAGTTAATAATACGAAATTTAAAAATTTCTGTTATAGAAAGCAAATAGATTTTCGCAAAAGGGGCCTCGAAGATATTCTTTGCGGGAAAGCAACTAGTTTTTCAGGTACGCCACTGGCACGTGGATATTGGTTCGAGCCTCGCCACCGGCACATTTGTGTTTAACAGACGTCAATAAATGAAACGTCTTTAACACTCACGTGCGCTTGGTTTCTTTTTTTTTTTATTGGAGATTTTAACTACCACCGTGAGCAACTCAATGGGCTATAAGCAGTCGCCCGTCCCTAATTTAGGATCACTGGTTCCAGGGAAAGGACAGAACTAATGCCGCAAGACAGATACAACATCCATGCCTCACCGGGATTCGAACCCAGATCAGATCATACGTAGAGGATTTTAGGAAGGGAGTGTCTGACCCCAAGTCTTAAACAACCCTTAGAAATAGGAAACTAGGAGATTTGGGCTAGAGTGCCCGATAGGAAAGTGACACGGGAGCGAGGTAGAAAGGGGGAGGAAGACGCCGTTTTTTATTACCGGGGGCCAAGCACCCGGGTTCCGACGGCTTAACGTGCCTATCCGACGCACGGCGGGTATTTAGTGGTTCGAACGTTCGTACCTGCCCAGGATCGAACCTGAGGTCCTTTCCGTAGCAGTCACGAACGCTGACCACTAGGCCACCCGCGGCCCGATGTGTTCGAACCCAGATCCTTCCACCGCCTTCTATATATACACTGCCTGCCCAATCGTGCTGAAACGTTTTTCGGTTATGACCTAAATGTCCGCTCGATGGCGTTACATTAGTTGACCTCTTTCGTATTTGTTTACCGCGTAGTTTAACGTCAGTAATTTTATTTTAACTGTTTAGATAATTTTAATTTTAATAACTAGGCTTTCTACTCTCCACAAAGTTCATTGAAAGGTTGGAAACTCATTTTCCTGTGGTTTCTTCACCAAAATGTTCTTCTGTTTCGTTCATCCTAGCAACAGAAACTGATTTTAGTATGTACAGAAGTTTCTTAGGAACAATATTTAGCGCGTTTTTTGAATTGTAAACGAAAACTGTTATCATATATCAGTCAATAAATAAGGAATACAGACTGTCAAAACGTATTTGTGGACAGTTCATGTATTATGGTTTTTACTGGGGCCATAACTTGTGCATTAGGTTTTACTTTTGGTGGGTGGATAGAATGGATTGTAAGGATTTTAATGCGTACTGTAAACTTAAAATGAAATCACTATATGTGTCCAGGCATAATTTATGAATGCTATGAGTGATTATTAAGTCATATTCTTTTTATGTTGTGCTTATCAGATGCCTTTATATGTGTAATAAAGCTTTATGTTTCACTTAAAAATGGCATTACTTGTCGATCGCTTTCTCGATGTGATGAAAATACGGGATTAGTTGCTCTAAAAAAGAACGACCGTGTAGTGCTTATCTGTCTACAGGTCACGCAACTGTCGTTGGCAGTAGCCGATCATTTATAAATACGACATGATGAATAAACTGAACTGGCATCTTAACTTATTTCATTTAATTCTTCTTTGCTAGGCTATTTCTATTTAATTCTCGTCTGCTGTGCTAGTTCTTTAACAAAATGCTGAGATAACTCGTTGCATATAATTCGTTTTAAATTCAAAACTGATTATTAAAGACGCTAACTGGAAACTTCCATTTTCCTAAGCGAACGCTCAGTGGAGAGAAAATTTGAATTTACTAAATGACACCTAAATAAATAAGAAAATAACGCTTCCGTAAGAAAGTGTTTTGATTTCGAAACAATAATAATTTGATACGCAAACGAGCTTATGATTATCTTCTGCACATCAGAACGGAGTCAACGTATCTAGCGCCGCTCGCGGCCAATTGCTGAACGATCGTCATCACGCCTTAAGCACTGAAACGAGCTCGACTGGGCAGGCAGTGTATATATAGAAGGTGGTGATCCTTCTCGGACGAATGGCCACTGCGCCACCAGAGCGGCGCACTTGGTTTCAAAGGGAGAGATTGCACACAATTTAACCAGCGGAAAAGACTGGTAAAGTTTTGACACTAATTCTTAATTTTTCTTTTGTTTTTAGAATTTCTCCCCGGTAGGTGGGTATATCGGGCGTCAGAAATGGAGGCACTCCCGCAAAATAAGGGCCTACTTTCGCAATATCGTTCACGCCAAGCACAGTGCAGAGTCCACTGCTGTGTTAAGGTGGATTTGCCTAAAATCTTTTCCTTGTATTTCCAATGGGAAAACTTCTGTAGCCATTTTCTTCCCAATTATTGCATTCCCAAGGATGAAAATTTGAACAACGATAAAAATAATTTCATATTGCAGCCTAGTATACTTAATATTTTCTAAAACTTAACCATAATTATATTAAAAGTCAATAACTTTTCCTTTGGTGGTGTTGAGACCAGAAAATTCATTGGCGCCGCATCTGCATGTGACTTACTGAATGCTATCACGTAGCATTTTATTTTCAATAATTTTATTAATTTTCGGAATGAAATCAAAATTTCAGTGTATCCATGTGACAGTCTGGAATGCTTAGAATGATTTGAGCTACTTAGATTAAATATTCTAATAATAATTTATCTGAAAATGTAGATGCTTATCTCAAAATTGCAGATGCTGCTGATTTTTAATTTCGAAATAAACCAACGAGCTCACTGTGCAGCATTTTCAGCTAAATTAATGTTAGAATATTTAATATAAATGTCTCGAATCACATTCTAAACCTTAAGGACTATCACATGGATGGACATAAGTGTTGATTGCAGTCCAAAAATTAATGAAATTATTGAAAAAAATGCGACGTGAGAGCATTCAGTAAGTCACATGTAGATGTGGGCATGTGGCGCCATCTATTTTCTGGTCTCAACACCACCAAAGGAAAAGTTATTGATTTTTAACATAATTATGGTTAAGTTTTAGAAAATATTAAGTATACTAGGCTATAATATGAAGTTATTTTTATCGATGTTCAAATTTTCATCCTTGGGAACGCATTAATTGTAACGAAAATAGCTACAGAAGTTTTCCTATAGGAAATACAAGGCAAGGATTTTAGGTTGATCCACCTTAAAGAGCGTAGCAAGTAATTTAGAAATAAATACCAGGTATATAGATTGGCGTAAACAAAGCAAAAATACAAAACGAAGAAATTTTTTGAAAGTACACAGAGCATGATAAGATTATAAAAAATGCCGATCACAAAATGTCTCCAGAAAACTGCGAAAGTAATGGGTAGGGGAGGAAAAGTCAAGTAAAACATGCGTAGGCGAAAGTGGTGCGATAGGGACGCGAAAAAAAAAAAAAAAAAAAAAAAAAGAACGGTAAGTATTCACCCTGTGGTAGCGCTAATCCCTAAGAGCTTGAGCGCAGTTGGGTTTGACGAGTGACATGGGCACGCGGAACTTCACTACATAAACCACGCAGCTCTACGTCGAATTGGAGATCGGTTAATCTGCTTTCGCTGACGGAAAGCTGAAATTACAGGATCTGTGATCCCTATTGACTTCCGCACGACTACTACACAGAAAAAAAAATACAAATAAAAAAAAAAAGTAAAAACCAAACCAGAGGATAGGGGAAGGCAGTTTGCCTGCATGTGACGACATGTAAGTCCATAATTGAGAAAGGGGGCAAATCCTCCTCTGCTGCGCAAAAAGGAAATATACCTGTTCTCCGAAAGCGAAAACAAAGCAAGAAAAATAAATTCGATCCCGCACAAAGCTTAACGACATTTTCAGAAAGGTAACTCCAGGAATTCCTTTCATCAAAACCTTCAATTCTTATTTGGACGATTAATTTTTGAAAACTCGAGCCTTACTTTCTTTAACTCTCTGCCACACAACGCAGAAAACACCATAACCTTTTTAAAAAATGAACTTAAGAGTTTAATGAATAGCACACAAAAGTTGACTTTGATTCAGAATTTCAAATTCGTATTGTTCTCATCACTACTGCTTAGTGCTATTTCTTTGATTTCGAAGGTACCTAGAGAACTAACACTTTAAAAATATGCCTGCAATTGGATTTCTTGTTTTGTATTTTATAATATAACGTGAAGTTCAAACAGAAAGGTCAGAAATGATAATATTGTTGAGAGAATACTTGCGAAATATTCGCCTTTTCCTATTCGTTCAACTTGCATTATGCCGCCCTGGTAAACGCAGTGGCCTAAGCGATAGCTTCTGACCACTCGTCCGAGATGGGTCCGGGCTCGGATGCTGGTGAAGCATGGATGTTGTGTTTGTCTTTTACGGTACAGACTGTCTATCTTCTCTGGAACTAGTGGCCCTAAATTAGGGTCTAGCGACTGCTTATGGCCCATCGAGTTGTTCACTGTGGTCGTTATGCATTAACACACACACAAACACACACACACACACATAAGCTGGCATTTTTTTATTTTTTTTTATTTTTTTTTGAGATTTAACGACCACCGTGAGCAACTCAATGGGCTATAAGCAGTCGCCCGTCCCTAATTTTGTGTCACTGGCTCCAGGGAAGGGAGAGAGCCAGTGCCGTAAGACAAACACAACATCCATGCCTCACCGGGATTCGAACCCGGACCCCTTCCGACGAACGATCAGAGGCCAACGCCTTAGACCACTGCGCCACCGGGGCGGCCATAAGCTGGCATCATAACCGTTATTAGAAAAGCATCTATCAACGCATCTTATCGAACGCTTGCTATCCACATGAAAAACACTTGGCTCCGAAAATTTGTGGTTTATTAATAATCTTTTCTTTGAATGATCTAATAAACAATCTCGCCGATCCCAATGTAGATTGGTGAAATTACCTTCATGTTTAGCATCATCCTCCACCATTAATAGGGTGAGCCAAAAAAAACTTTTTTTAATTTGCATATCGCCTAGTGCGGAAAAGTTGCCATTTGGTTCAACAAGAATAACAAAATAATTTTTTTTGAAATCGACCAATATCTTACTTACATCTCCGCACGGCACACTGATTCCACGTTTTTCCGACCGCATTGGGCCGTAAGCAAAAACGAATGGAATTTTTTGTAATTGAAATCGAGTAACCCCTAGTGCGGAAAAGTGTCCTTTAGTGTTCCCAATAACAGTGATTTTTTTTTTTTTTTTTTTTTTGAAGTTGATCAATATGCTATGTCTCCGCACTGCTCGCGAAGTTCACCATTTTCTTCCCACATTTGGCCCGTAGGTAAAGGCATCCTGGCATGTAGGGCATCGGAAAAATTCGTAGGAAATTGCACTGTTCTGAGTGCACCATGCGTGTGCATGTGTAGTACACTCGGTTTGCTTTGCAATGAGCTTGTAGCTCTTCGCTTGCTTCCAATGTCACATGGAAACAACCCAGAACTCACTACGAGGAGATGGCTACTGGTAACACTTCAAGTTCCGCCAACCCTCCCTCCAGCTCAGAATTTTATTTTAATTCTACGTGGTATATCTTGTTCGGTAATCCGCTTTACTCGAAAAATGTGGCATTAATTGCCGTGATGTAATTGTTGCTCTTATGAACGAATCTCTAGCTTCAAATCCACACACTGAGGCAGCTGCTTCGGTCACCTGTTTCACGCAAAGTTCCACAGCTTGCGTGTGGCAGGGAATCTTGGTTATTTCTTCGCCAGCTGCGGCAGAAGTTGCGATTAGTCGATCCAGATCTTCGTCTGGGATGTGTTTTGTCAGGGGTTGTTGGGTAAGACGCGTTTTAGTCCAATCGATCATCTCATAATAATCATTAGCAACCAAATTTTATTGTGGCACTTCGAATTCTCTTATGACGTCATTCATTTATTGTTGTCTAGCTTTCTTTATTCTTCTCCATCGCAAAGCTCCAACGTGGGTGCGTTCGTCCGGAATCATACTTAGCAATATATTCTCTGGGTGACTGAAGAACGAGTTTCTCTTGATCACTGCATCAATGTCGTCGCCACTCAAAACCCATCGCAAACTTTGATCTGGGTTGCCGACTACATAATGAAGGCATATGCCCAGGTCTGGTTTTTCATAAAGAAAAAGCCTTCGTGCACAAAAGGGGTCAAACACTTTTGGAAACTGATAAACTTATCGCGCTTCATGGATTTGAAGGGCAAAGTAATCATCGATGCAGTGATCAACAGAAAAACGCATTCTTCAGTAACCGAGATAATATATTGCTAAGTATGACTGCGGATGAACACACCCACGTTAGAGCTCTTGGATGGAGAAGAATAAAGAAAGCTAGACAACAACAAATGAATGACGTCATAAGAGAATTCAAATTTGGATGCTAATGAATATTATGAGATGATCGAGTGGACTAAAATGCGTCTTGCCGAACAACCCCAGACAAAACACATCTAAGACGAAGATCTGGATTGACTAATCGCAACTACTGCTGCAGCTGGCGAAGAAATAACCAAGATTCCATGCCACACGCAAGCTGTGGAACGTACTGTGAAACTGGTGACCGAAGCAGCTGCCTCAGTGTGTGGATTTCAAGCTAGAGATTCGTTCATAAGAGCAACAATTGCATCACGGCAATTAATGCCACATTTTTCGAGGAAAGTGGATTACCGAACAAAATATACCACGTAGAAATGAAATTCTGAGCTGGAGGGAGGGTAGGAGGAACTCGAAGTGTAACCATCTCCTCGTGGTGAGTTCTGGGTTGTTTCGATATGTGACATTGGAAACAAGCGAAGGGCTACACGCTACACAGTGCAATGCAAACCGAGTGTACTACACATGCACACGCATGGTGCACTCAGAACAGTGCAATTTCCTACGGATTTTTCCGATACCCTACATGCCAGGATACCTTTATCTAGCCTAGCCCTACGGGCCAAATGTGGGAAGAAAATGGTGACCTTCGCGAGCAGTGCGGAGACACGGTATATTGATCAACTTCAAAAAAAAAAATTTTTCACTGTTATTGGAAACACTAAAGGACACTTTTCCGCACTAGGGGTTACTCGATTTCAATTACAAAAAAATTCCATCCGTTTTTGCTTACGGCCCAATGCGGTCGGAAACAAGCGAACTTAGTGTGCCGTGCGGAGACGTAAGATATTGGTCAGTCTGAAAAAAATGTCTTTTGTTATTCTTGTTGACCCAAATGGCAACTGTTCCGCACTCGGCGATATGCAAATTAAAAACAGTTTTTTTTTCGGCCCACCCTAACCATCAACCACTGCAGGTGAAGATCTCTTTAAGTCCCTACCACAGCTGTCTTTTTTTTTTTTTTTTTTTTTTGATTGGAGGTTTAACGACCACCGTGAGCAACTCAATGGGCTATAAGCAGTCGCCCGTCCCTAATTTAGGGTCACTGGTTCCAGGGAAGGGAGAGAGCCAGTGCCGTAAGACAAACACAACATCCATGCCTGACCGGGATTCGAACCCGGACCCCTTACGGACGAATGATCAGAGGCCAACGCCTTAGACCACTGCACCACCGGGGCGGCCCACAGCTGTCTGCCTTAAGTAATACCCTTCCCTGTTTTTATGGGAATTTGGGTGGGAGGGGTTAACGACGACCGTGAGCAACTTAACTGGTTATAAGGAGTTGCCCCTCCCTAATTTGGGGCAACTGGTCCTACGGAGAGGAGAAAGCCAGTGCCGTAAGACAAGCACAACATCCATACCTAACGGGATTCGAACCAAGACTCATCTCAGATAAGTGGTCAAAAGCAAGCGATTAGACCACTGCGCTACCGGGCAGTGGTCTAATCTCTTCCCTGTCACCACGGCATGCTTTCGAATATCACCCAGCACTGAAATTCGAAAACAAGTGCCACGTGGTCTTCTCTGGGTCATTTTCTGTCCCTTAGTATCCAATTCAGTATTTCAGTTGTCCAACGATAGTCAGTTCTAGAAATATGTTCAGCCCACTGCATTTCAGGGTTTTTAATTTGATCATGATGTCATCCACTCTCGTCATTTTCCTAATATATGAGTTCCTTTTCCTACCTTTGTTACACCAAGCATGCATATAAGAACTTACACCGAGTGATCACTGAATTATGATCATCTCTACCAAACTCTAGATGCGACACGTTGACCACGTAATTTACGAGAAAAATAGTAAATTCGGAGTGTGATGGGTAAAGGGAAGGATTTATCGGACTTTAAAAAGGTCAGATTGCGGGAGCTCGCAGAGAGCGTGCCTCGATTACCCAAACGGTTGAACTGGTGGGTTGTTCAGGAGCCGCCGTAGTTGAAGTGCATCAGAACTGGCGTGAAAACGGTCAAACAACAACCCGGATGCAAAACTGCACAGGACAGCAAAAGGTTGATGTGAAAGGTGAGCGCCAAGTCTGATAATGACTCCTATAGGCCAACAGACGCAGCACTGCTCTAGTAGACTACTCAATACAATAGATGTCAACACGGAACAGTATCTGTCATTACCATGCGTCGCATGCTCGCACGTATGGGCTAAAACAGCAGATGACCCCCACGACATCCTCTCCAAACCACGGTTCATCGGCGCAGAAGGCTCGCTGGTGCAAAGATCATGCAAGTTGGACGTCAGATGACTGGGAAAAAATGTGCTGCTCTGAGGAGTAGCGTTGTTTACTTCCACTCCGTGGATAGTGTGTACGTATTTGGCACAAACTACATGAGGCACTCGATCCATGCTGCATGGTCTCCACAATGCAAGCCGGTGGAGGACGTTGTACGCTGTGGGGCATGCTTTTTTTGAGGGGGGATGCTTAACGTACAACGTGAGCAACTCAATGGGCTATAAACAGTCGCCCGTCCCTAATTTAGGGACACTGGTTCCAGGGAAGGGAGAAAGCCAGTGCCGTAAGACAAACACAACATCCATTCCTCACTGGGATTCGAACCCGGACCCCTTCTAAACGAATGATCAAAAGACCTCACTTATACCACTGCGCCACAGGGGCGACGGGGTATGTTTACCTGGCAAGAACTTGGACCCCCTGGTGAATGTGGAACAACGTATGACTAGCGCCCACTATCGTGAATTGCTTGCTGACTCTGTACACCCAGCAATGTTGCACTTTTTCCCGAATGGTGACGGTGTCTTCCAAAATGACAATGCGCCGAGCCACAGGTCCAGCTATCTATCGTGAATTGCTTGCTGACTCTGTACACCCAGCAATGCTGCACTTTTTCCCGAATGGCGACGGTGTCTTCCAAAGTGAAAATGCGACGAGCCACAGGCCCAGCTATCTATCGTGAATTGTTTGCTGATTCTGTACACCCAGCAATGCTGCACTTTTTATAGAAAGGCGACGGTGTCTTCCAAAGTGACAATGCGCCGAGTCACAGGTCCAGCTATCTATCGTGAATTGCTTGCTGACTCTGTATACCCAGCAGTGTTGCACTTTTTCCCGAATGGCGACGGTGTCTTCCAAGGTGACAATGCGCCGAGCCACAGGCCCAGCTATCTATCGTGAATTGCTTGCTGACTCGGTATACCCAGCAGTGTTGCACTTCTTCCCGAATGGCGACGGTGTCTTCCAAGGTGACAATGCGCCGAGCCACAGGCCCAGCTATCTATCGTGAATTGCTTGCTGACTCTGTACACCTAGCAATGTTGCACTTTTTACCGAATGGCAACGCTGTCTTCCAAGATAACAATGCGCCGAGCCACAGGTCCAGCTATCTATCGTGAATTGCTTGCTGACTCTGTACACCCAGCAATGTTGCACTTTTTACTGAATGGCGACGGTGTCTTCTAAGATAACAATGCGCCGAGCCACAGGTCCAGCTATCTATCGTGAATTGCTTGCTGATTCTGTACACCCAGCAATGTTGCACTTTTTACCGAATGGCAACGCTGTCTTCCAAGATAACAATGCGCCGAGCCACAGGTCCAGTGCTGTGAAGGAACGGTTTGAGGAACACAGTTCAGACCCCTCCTCCCTCAAGCATATTGATTGGCCTCCGATACCAATCCTATAGAGTACTTGTGGGACACTATGGAGCAGCATATCAGGCGTCTGGATACATCAATCACCTCCATACCTGCATTGAATGCCGCATTACACACAGCTTTACTGGCCATACCTACCAACTGCTTCCGGCATCTTATTGAACGGATGCCACGTCGAATAACTGCTGCACTGAGGGCAAAAGGAGGACCTACGAAGTATTACGTAGATGGTCATAATTCAGTGATTCACTCAGTGTATATTAACACTGATCAACAGCCTGGGTGCAACGAACGTTGTGCAGCATCGGCTTGAAATCACAGTTCGACTTGGCGTAGTCAGGAAAATATATACATGTCAGCAGCTAAGCTCGACCTCTGGAGTTCTGCACAAAGTTGAGTAACTAACTGGCCGCACTAGTAAGAGAGGTTTCTTAGTGCTTGGTAAGAAAACACTTTCTTGCATAGACGAAAATTAACGAATTCATCGATTTTTCATTGGAGATATTAACTCTTTAAGCGGCTGGTGTACATGAACCAAACCGTGCCCCAAACTTTCTGCATTCCCCAAACATTAACGACACAGAGAAACAATTGCAGAGAAACAGAAAGACGCAGAGAAACAATTGCTTTCTCCTTATCTCAGCAATACCATGCGCAGGTTCACTTGTTTGCAAAATACAGGGTGGCGCACATAAAACTGGCCCCACAGGCTGTTGGGTCACAGTTGTAAAGTTATATTTCGCAGTAAGCCGCCGGAAACTAAACGACGCTTTCGCGCTTGCGTATATGAGTTCAGTGATCCTTCAGACTCCGGGAAACAGTCTGCAGCTGTCTGCGTGTGAGTCATGCCATATCAAATTGAACGACGCGTTTTCATTGTGGTGGAGTATTTTCGCACATGTTGCCAAGCCCGTTACGTCGTTATTTATGACTGTCGCGGCTTCTAGCTCGGTTTTGAACATTTGTGCACATTTCCCCATGTGAATAAGGAAAAAATGAAGCATGTTGTTTTACTCCTATTTATATATTCATCACCTGATAAGAATGTTAGGGCTTCCCGTTAATGTCGACAAGCTTTGAATGGCGGGGGAGGGTGGACGCCCTTCAAAGAGAAAAAAAAAAGAGAGAGAGAAAGAATTATTATTATGTACATTCAGGGACGCTACAAAATCATGAACAAAAAATTCCCTGACTTTTCCAGGTTTTCCAGGTGAAAAAGCACTTTTTCCCTCACCACTGCATACAAACCAGAAAAGTTGATGAATACAAAGGCAAATAATATAAAAACGTTTTTGCTTCTATTTTTACAAATGAAGTCAACTCTTGATAACTCTTAACTTTGATAACACTGAATTTCTGATAACTCAAAAAAATGTAAAATTCCTTGGAAGTGCCCTAGGCACATAATGAAGTTATGGTCTTGATAAGTCAAAAATTTTTTAGTGGCCAACATAACTCAAAATATTCTTGTTTAAAAATAAAAAATAGCCCATAAAATGCAAACAACATAAGGATTTGATGCACAACTCATTCATAACATTAGACAACAAAAGCAAACATTCCACGCTGACCACTTTAACCTTGGAAAGTGACCTCCTTCTGAAATAATTCTGCCGCCACTCAGCCAGGGACAGACTGCAACTACACTCCTTGCAGCACATCTTCAATTTCCACCAATAAGTAATCAAAAAGTCATCTTTAATTAACATTCAAAAAGAATTTCAGACTGGCATCTTACCATTCGACCTCATAGACAGATGGTGTTCAGTAGCACTTTTTGTTAATGTTGCATACTCATGTCATTCAACCTTTGATTTCATAAAATTTATTTTCCTAAACTTGTGGCTTCAAATCACAAGTTGAACACATTGTCTTTTGCTGATAAAATCAGTTATTAAAGATGTTGAAGGCAGCCAAAAAAAAAATTGTACAGCATTTTGTAATACTGGAAAGCACAATGTCTACAATTCTAAAGAATAAAAAAGTGATTCATATTCCTATTTTTTTTAAAGGAAGTCTCATCAAAAAGAAAAAAAAAGAAATGTGCAGAGTATTAGAATATTTGAAGGATGCTTAATGGAAATGAAATATGTATTCAGTGTAAAGATAAAAATCAGAATTCCACGATGCTTGACAGACAGGAAATCACAGAAAGCGAACACGCAGTGCACGAACCTCTACTTACCATATGATCATACTGCTTCTAAAATTGCAGTTTACGACAAGATGAGACCACAGAAGGAGGGGGGGGGAGCTGAACATTTTAGCTAGTGAAAAATCAAAACAGACAGCAAGAGTGCAGATTACTGTTAGTCTGTCTTTTATTGACTCTGCAACTGCACAGCATCGATTGTTTAATTTTTCTTTCTGCTGTTATCATTCTCTCCCTACTTCTTCATTGTCGCTTTTTTCTTTCTTTTCTTGATTTGTGTGCCCTCTGATAACAACCATCAGCCTGAGGACCATGAGCGCATGATATCAAAGCTTAAACTATTTCAGATAAATGGTGTAGCTTTGGGAATATTAATACTTTTGAACACCACGAATGAATTTTTACAAATTTTCCAACTTCGTCACTTCCGTTTTCCTTCTTCCCTTATCAAAATTAAATGCAAAAACTTATGGGGCGGGGGATATTCAACAAGGCTGGAGAGTGGGAACATCACGGGAGGTGGGGGGTGATTACGGGAATTCCATCCGACTTCCGGTTTGGGACATTTTTCTCCTATTTTCAAGGTGAAATGCAAAAATTTCTGCAGTAAAATATTACTTAATACTGGACACAGGCAACATCGCGAGAAAAAAAGAAATTACGATTACGGAAAAAATCTGAACTCCGTCGACTTTCCGTTTTCGAAAGTTTCGTAAAGATGGAATTCCGTCCTCCAACGAACATCTTCCCCCCCCCCTCACACACACACACACACACACGCGCGCGCGCGATTCTTTTTACTTGCGCATCGATCTCCTGAGTGGCCAACATAACGAAAAAGGCGGAATTTCTCGAATTCGCGGTAGAACCTCAAGCCTGAAGATTAGGAGGCAATTTTCGCAGCGTCTAACTTCCGTTTCTACAAATTCTTGCCTACAATTTCAAGCTGAAATACGAACATATATGCCATAAAATGATATTTAACAAGAATACTAGACACAAACGCAACATCTGGAGAAAAAAATTACGATTAGGGAAAATTCTTTTTACTCCATTTAACTACTGTTTTCGAAAGCTTTGAAACACGAAATACCGTCCCCAGACGGAAAATAACCCAACCCCCAAATTCTTTTCAGTCTTGCATCAACCATGATAGCGATCTAAATGATGACTAAGAAAAACCAAAAAAAAAAAAAAAAAAAAAAAAACGACGGAGAATTCCGCGAATCCGCTTAAGAATCTTATGTATATCATAAAATAATAGCAAAGTATTTTTTTTTTTTAAACAAATGAAAATTTGTAGAATCCGTAGTTAGACAACTAAATCGGTAGAAATACGAACATTCCGTGGTAACTGGCATGAATAACAGTCGTATAATCGGCACCACGTGATCCGCACCTATCATGTTAATCGTGAATCGTAATTTCCGACAGAAAACTGCGATTCACAGGACCGACTCAGAAATCCAAAGATGCAAGAAAAGAAATGATCTTCTTATTGAAACAGTAACTGTCATTTTGAAGTACTTTTGTGTTACTTTAAAGTAAAAAAAGAACTAAAATCGTTTTAGTTATAGACTTAAAAATCCGTTGAAATTGCGGACAGTCCATAGCACTGTCATATTTCTGAATACGTTTCAATTGAATACCGTAAAAAACCTTAACTAAAACAATCAGCGCACCAAAACTAGGCGATGCGATTCGCAGAATGGCTACACGCTACGGAATAGCGTTGCGCGATTCCCGAGAGTCACGGATTCTTACACCGCGCAGGCTTCCGCATGCGCAATAGTAACGCCTTCCTTGCGTCATATTTTCTGTCAAAATACTTCTAAGTAAAAGGAAAAAATATATATTCTTACAATCTCTTTGCAGTCTTCTATCTCGCTGTTACGTCATATTTTTTCTGTTACCGCATTTTTGGTACTTTCCCAATAACACCACCTCTCCTGACAATTACCTCGCGGACTTTTTAAAACGACGCACCGTTTGTTTGTTTTTTTACCGGTGTCAGCAGCACCTAAATTTATAACCTTTTAATAGATAATTATCTATTAAAAGGTTATAAATTTCTGTTGTGTAATCCATATATTATAATATATGGATTACACAACAGAAATTACGGCATTTGCTGCAATATATTACGAAATCTCAACTAAGAAGAAAATTAGACGCCACGGCCTGAATTTTAGGCGCCTGTGCGACCTGGCGCAAGGAATTTGTGGAGCCCTGGACATACCGATAACAGAAGCACAATCTTTTTTAACAAAAGACGTGCTGAAGAGACAAAGCTTGCGAAATTTGCTGAAAACCCGGCTTGTCTTGTGCAAAGGATGTCTCCTCAAGGTCACTCCTAAGGCCGAACCCCACACTGCAAACGCTCGGCACACATTTGGAACACGTTGGGAACGCTTTTTTATAAATGCGTTCCAAATGTGTTTCGGTTGTGTTCTGCTGACGACAAATGTGTTCCCAATGCGCTCCAAATATGTTCCTCATGTGTTCTTCTCCTGTACAATGTGCTCTAGTGTTAATTTTTAGAACATATTATTTTCCAGATCACATTCGGAACACTTTGCGCGTGAGAATGGAACATTTTATGCGTGAGAATGGAACACATTCGGAACACATTTAGAAAGCATTGGGAACACATTACGAATGTGTTCTAAATGTTTTCCGAACTGTTATGTCTCATATTTGCTTTCGTTTTGAGCAATTTTTCATCTCTTGGGCGTTCCCATATCAGAAATTTTTGTTCTTTTTGAAACACAATGAAATCATAGCTTAATATAATTTAACAAATCGGCAAATGAGATGGTTGAACAAACGCACCATTACGTGGGCTACAGCACTCGTATTTGCCACTATACGGAGTTTTAATGGGGAGGTGGGCGTACCCCCCAAATAATATATTTTTAAATTTTTTAAATCATATACTTTACGGGTTTTTTTTCCGTTGTTTGTTTTTCTTATACGATTACATTAACCCATTATTTACACACTTTCAAGTCTCGGAATGTACTGTATACGAACAGCACATTCCGCGTTACTGAGTTCTATTTGTACAGTGAGGAAAGACACAAAGCTCATGATCTGAATTTTACGAATTTTTACTTTAGTAATTTTTTTTCTCTCAATTGCACGAATCGATTATTCCATTTCAGCAGCGCTGCCTTTCACTCGCATTTGCCATGATATGAAGATTTATACAAAATGCTCAAAAAGTTATAATCCAAGTTTTATGATTTGTTTTTCAAAACAAAGAAAGGTATAATACTGGTTCAAGCCGCATACATACTGACTTTTCATGCCATTTATACGTACATACTCTCAGTGTACCTTCCTGTCAGCGAACTTTTGATAGAAGAATTTGTTGTTACTCAGTTTACTGTGAGTTTATAGTCACAACATATTGATTGATTCCTACGTAGACTTATTATTTGAAAATCAATAATCCAATCGCTGTTGAAAAAACAATATTTTCAAGAAATTTCGTAATTTTTTCTATTGTAAAGTGTCAGTAATAGTTTTCATGAATTGAAGCAGGTGCCCATTTTATGAACTTCGTTTATTATGTATTTGTTCTTTTTACGAAATCTTGAGAATTTCATTTCGAGAGAGCTCAGCTGATGAAGGCATTAACAACAGGGCCTGATTTAAGAGAGGTCATTCGGGGCACGTGCTCTGGGCCCCGAACTTTGAGGGGCCCCTAAGATATAGCTATATATTACTTGCTTTGCAGCAAAGCGATTCACACGGGATGCCGGGGGACCCTGAAAGCCTCTTGCCCAGTGCCCCAAACTGTCTAAGTCGGTCCCCGATTAAGAAAGCTAAGCATGAGATAATAATATGGCTTTTGCATAGACTACTATGCTGCTAGAATAAGTTTTGCGTTCCTCCTAATCCAGGCAGCACACACGCAGGCTTGCAATTTAACGTAGGCCCAAGCAGGGATCGACCTAGGCTATAGTCAGGGCCCTGTGGACATCCTGTGTATACCCTCCTCCGCTCGATTAAAGTTTTCAATCAATCGTTTAAAAGAATATTTGCTGATGATCTATATTATTATCAAGATAGTTCTGACCGCCCCCCCCCCCCCCCAAAAAAAAAATTTGAGGTCCTGTGCACGTGCGGAAATCAGGCTATGGGCCCAACACTGAGCTACCGTCTCTACTTTTCTATTCCTAAATTCGTTGGCACAGTGTTTCCGTTGTATGTTGACGTAGGTAGAACAGCCTACACTTTTCTAACAACCACGGTGTGTATTCACTAATCCGATTACCAGCAAAGGAACAAAGTTCCAACCTTTACCACCTGAGGCAACATGCAAGCAGCTTTTGTGGAGCAACATGTGAGCAACACGAAGGCTTTGGTTCCACTGTTGTCCAAACAGCACGTGCTACAACTGGATATTTCCACAATTTCAAGTAAGTAGAATGAATCTTATGGCTCGAGTTTTTTTCATACTTTTACTATACATAAAATAATTTCAAAATATCTGTTTGAAAACTGGCGGCATAATTTTGTAGATACTGGATCTTTTTTTTTTTTTATTGAAGGGTTAACGACTACCCTGAGCGACTCGATGGGCTATAAGCAGTTGCCCGTCTCTAATTTAGGGTCACTGGCTCCATGGAAGAGAGATCCAGTGCCGTAAGACAAACACATCATGCCTCACCGGGATTCGAACCCGTATCCCTTCACGGACGAATAGTCAAAAGCCAGCGCTTAGACCATGCGTCACAGGAGCAGCAGATACTGGTTCAAGTTGTATATTTATTGTGCTTTATTTCTGCGGTACGAAACTGAATTTTAGAAGATAAACACATCGTGCATAAAATAATAATGATTTAAAAGCCGCTCCCCGCCACTCAAAAAAAAAACCCGTTGCATTACATTCAGAGTTCAGACCAACGAGGTTCAGACACAGAATGACGGTAAACTAAACAAGCTACTCCGTAAAGCGAGTTCTTCGTCACTTCCGCTATTCTTGAGAAACAGGAAGTTCCGCCATTGATGGAAGAGGATGGCTCACATGGCTGGCGTGTTGATGTGTGTTCGTGAGATTTGAAATATCACCCAGCTCTTATGGATATGTCATTTGTCAGGTAATTTAAATTGTTTCGCTCACACTGTCGTTTATACGCTGTTAAATGTGTAGATTAGCGTCCTTTTTAGATAGCAGTGTTCAGGCTTTTTTATTCAAATTTTTCCACCACTCTGTAATAATTTCCCTCACTTCTTTTGCATCACTCCTATTAGTAAGAAAAAGATGTTTTTAACCTGATCTACGAGAATTTATCGAAAAGCAGATTAATTCATTTCAGAAAGGTTGTGTTGCAGTAATAATTAATATTGCTAAATATTCATGATATCAAGAAAAACTAGTTCATATTGTAAGTTATGTGCCCTTCAAAATCCAAAATAGCATATCATGTCTTGCAGTGACTGTAGATAGTCTATTTCAAATTACACTGACTGTCCTCTGTAATATGCTTTGAAACTGATTTTTCAGAAAGACTACAGCATGTTCTTTAATAACAATAAGATATTTTTAACCATCCCGGTGGTGTTTACATGCTCATCACAAGACACCTGGAAAATTTCCAGTCTCACCCTACCAGATAAGCTTTTCTTATCTGGTAGGGTGAGACTGGAAACTATGTCCCTTTGACTTCCATTCAAATAATACATGGTTTTTATTTTCTTACACGTTGCGGTTATATAGGAAGATATTATGATCATTCAAGAATTACACATCAGGTTTTTGATATAATTTTATTAAAAATGTAAAAACTGAGTAAATACTCAAGGACCACAGGTTGTAAATACCAAATAAAGTGTAAACGTTGTGTGAATGCCAACAACACAACACCCCACAGAAATGCATAGCGAAAAACAAACCAGTGCAGAACAAATGAGTACCGGATAGTGACAATGCCACCCTGGTAGTGCAGTGGTCTAAGCTATAGCCTCTGATCATTCGTCCGGAAGGGGTCTGGGTTTGAATCCCGGTGAGTCATGGATGTTGTGTCTGTCCTATGGCACTGGCTCTCTCCCTTCCTTGGAGCCAGTGACCCTAAATTAGGGACGGGCGACTGCTTATAGCCCATTGAGTTGCTCATGGTGGTCGTTTAAACCTTCAATCAAAAAAAAAAAAAAAAGAACGTAACAATAGGAAAAAGCTTTAGGCGTAGGGCTTGGGGAAAATTCTGTTAAAGGTTAAACACTGGGATAGACTTCTTGCAACAGAGCACAAATTATAAATTAGGTCTTCATCCCAACTACATGTTTGAAAAGGTCATGGGGGTCAGGCATATCAGCATTTGATTTATGGGCTTCCACTGTTTTAGAAAATTCCTTTCCTGCATATATGAGGTATTCACACCTCATAGTGTATGCCACTCTTTACTGCATGGAATGCTGTATGAGACTAAGTCAAGTCTTTAAAAAGAAAATTCTGAAGGGTATACCTATCTTTTTTAGTTAGAATTTATATTTTTTACATTTCCCAGAGCATGAATTTATGCCCCTGGAATGACCATTCTCCTTGCCCTTCCTGTAGCTATGGCTCTGCAAGTTCGTGGAGAAGGTATTCTTAATAAATACCATAGGCACAATACACCACAGAAGCAGAATATAGAAGCAAAATTTCTTTAAGCAGTGTATGAAGAACTTCCACACAAAAGATTGCTTTTGAATTTCAAACACTATGATAAATATTTAAACTTATGCAAATTTATTAAAAGCAACAGTGCTTTTAATAAATTAAAAGCAATAATAATGGACTATCTAGTTACATATCTTCCAGCTGGAAATTTTATTTTTGTCTTATAAAAACATGTTTTTAAGAAGAAAAAGAAAAGCTTCCTTTCTACCATTTTGTTCCTACTGCAGTCAAGTCAATTTGCTGACACCGCCTCGGTGGCGCAGTGGTCTAAGCGATGGCCTCTGATCATTCGTCCGGCCGCCCCGGTGGCGCAGTGGTCTAAGGCGGTGGCCGCTGATCATTCGTCCGTAAGGGGTACGGGTTCGAATCCCGGTCAGGCATGGGTGTTGTGTTTGTCTTACAGCACTGGCTCTCTCCCTTCCCTGGAACCAGTGACCCTAAATTAGGGACGGGCGACTGCTTATAGCCCATTGAGTTGCTCACGGTAGTCGTTAAACCTCCAATCAAAAAAAAAAAAAATCATTCGTCCGAAAGGGGTCCGGGTTCGAAACCCAGTAAGGCATGGATGTTGTGTTTGTCTTACGGCACTGGCTCTCCCTTCCCTGAAAACAGTGACCCTAAATTAGGGAAAGGCGACTGCTTATAGCCCATTGAGTTGCTCACGGTGGTCGTTAAACTTCCAATGAAAAAAAAATACAATTTGGTGACTTTTAGTTCATGTAAAAGATCGAATCATTGCAAGAAGAAAAACAGAACTTATTCATCACCATTTCAATCTTTCAGTGTCTATCCTATGCCATTTTCATCTTTTTGATGTTTTTCAAGAGAACAAAAAAAAAATTGTGTTATAACTTGTTCCTCAGCAAAAAAAAAAAAAAAAAAAAAAAAAAAAACCACAAGTTTAGTCAAAGAAAAAATTAAATTTAAGATAGGCATTACTACTTACATGTATCAGTTAGAGGGAGTGATATATTAATTGTTCACTTGTCTATTTACTTCATATGAACATGTTTATGGATGATCAAAATCAAAAGTGCTCGGTTATAAAATTAGATGACATTGAGTGCTGTTTTGTTCATTCAAGTCATACTGTATGTAGAGATAGCTGTTAAAATTATAATTCATTGAGTATGAAAGTAGCACTGCAATTTGGATGTCTAAGGAAAAGCAGCAATGGTCTTGTAAACTTAAAACATTTATACCCCCTTTATTTCTTATACTATATGTAATATTTACTTTGCATCAGCTCATGGGGTAAAAATATTTTTCAATAACAGTTTTAGGAAGTTAAGAAAATATGAGGGAAAGATAATGCAGTATACTTAAATTTGTATTTCTGCAACTTCATGTATTAATGTTCATGCTTGGTGAGCTTATATACAGGGTGTCCGAGAATTATTGGACACATTACAAAATTATATAAAACAAAACATTAAACAGATACAAAGAAACTGACTGTACTAACTTATGTACAGTGTAACCACACAAGTTAATAAATTTCAATGTGAGATCCCTTGGTTGCTCGTAGTACGTCCAAGCGATACTCAATTTCATGCCATGTATTGGCAAGCATCTGAGGAATTATGGAATTAATAGCAGCTGTGATAGGCTGCTTCAGTTCCTGCAAATCAGTACAAGGCGTTTGATAGACGCGGTCCTTCGCATAACCCCACATGAAATAATCCAATGGAGTTAGATCTGGAGAGGCCACGGAATTGGACCACCATACCCAATCCATCCGTTGGGGAAATGCTTATTTAGGCACTTGCGTACAAACGTTGACCAATGCGGTGGCACGCCGTCTTGTTGGAAAACAACGTCATATATTTTGATCTGGGATATAGCAAAATTTTCTAGCATATCCAGGTAAATGTCACTATTTATGGTTTTTTGCCGAAGAAGAAAGGGCCAATCACTTTTCTTTTTGATAGGGCGCACCACACATTAACTTTTGGAGAATCACGTTCCAGTTCAATAGCAGCATGAGGCAGTTCACTGCCCCATATCCTACAGTTGTGACGATTCATAATATCTGATACATGAAATGTGAATTCATCACTAAAAATTACAGTACTGAGAAAGTTTTCTTCGTTTTCCACTCGATGCAGCATATCCACAGTGAAATCGTATCGCAGAGTGGGATCATTTACATGCATCTTTTGCACTATTCGAATTTTATAATCATGAAACTTTAATTTCTTGTGCAAGATTTCGTAAACTGTCAATTTCGGAATGCACAGTTCTCTGCTTGCTTTATTAACGGATTTCCTGGGGCTTCGTCGGAAACTTTCATTAACTTAGTCAACCGCCTCACCGCTGACGCTAGGCCTGCCGGCTCCTCCACGATGTTCCACATTGCCAGTTTCTTTAAACTGTTTCATCCACTGCTTAATTGAATTAATTGGTGGAGGATTACAACCATACTCTAAACGGTACCGTCTTTTAACTTTAACGACAGACTTTAATTCCGCAAGCCATAACATACACATCGCCTTCTGCTGTATGGATGACATAACTACTGATTGCAAGCACTTCTCACAGATTCCTCATTAGGCCCCACCTAGCGCCATCTATCGGATTCTGGGAATAACAATTCTGCAAAACAAAAATATAGAAACTGTGTTAGTAATACGTGACATAGAAAAACAGACAGCGCTCATAGGTTTTTTTTTTTTTTTTTTTTTGTACATAATTTTGTAATGTGTCCAATAATTCTCGGACACCCTGTATAACACCGTATTTTCTGTTTACGATAATAGCTGATTTTTGTCGAAATTGAGAACTTGTTAATTGCAATTTGATTTTGAAATGTGTTCATTCATGAATATTCTTTCTGCATTATTTATGCAATACTTTATGAGTTGAATCAAATGCCGTACCTTTCCAATAGCCATGTATTTCCCACCAACTTCCACAATTGCAGAGGGCATTGCTAGCTCAATTGATTTCCTTCATTTTTTTTTAGAAGTGACAGCATTACATTTGCCCATCTACCTCCCTCCAATGCATTTGGTTTCATCCCATGGTTATTTTTTTGTTATGTTCAGGAAGTAAACATCTGTACCTGTGCATGAGACAACTGTCTGACATGAGACGATTCTGCCTGTGTTTCAGCATTTCGTTTTGGTTACTTCGACAGTATCCAAAATTTAAATCAGGGTAAGTTTGTCAGTAATAATTTTGCAAGATTACTTTATTTGCTTTGGCTTTTTAGTTTTTTTTCATTTGTGTGTCAGAAAACATAAAACAAGTTGCATGCTTCTCTTTCCCATCTGCTGTTTGATACACTATATGTGTAATGATGGCAGCAAGTTGCTTGTGCTGTCTGCAAACATTTTACTGTTCTCAATTCTTGATATTTTGGCATACTGTTGTCTTGCATCAAAGGACTGGCTGTAGGGGTTTAGTTTTCTTTGGGGAGAGTTATTTAAGGCTAAATTTTTTTGTCTTGAGTCTAAAATATAATTTTGTAGAAACTTATAAATAATTCATCTGACATAATTTTAGGATGGTAATTAGTAAATAAAAAGACACATTAAGGATTTATATCTTTAGGTATGTTTTGCACTGTTCATTCTTTCAAAAGGCACGAATCCTTAATATTGCTTGTTTTAACGTATAATTGGAAGAGAAACAACTATATGCATCAAACTATTTAGCAGTGGCTACTATGCATTTATGATGTAAAACACTGTAGGGCTATTTTATCCATTAATAAGTGACAAGAAACAGTATGCTGAAACAACTAGCCAAATACAGATGGCAAATTAACTTGATTATATATTTTTTTATTTGTTGAACGCAACTGATCAGATCAACTTAGAGCTGGATTCAAAATGTGGTTTTCAACACCTGTTCAGTTAATATCATCAGTTGCAACACAATTTGTATGGAAAATAGAATCAAAACCCCTTTTCATGCATATTTCTTTACTTTCAGTGTGACTAGTTTAACCAATATACACACTTGAGTTCATGCAGAAGAAGTGAAAATTCACATAATTCGAAAATTTTATATTCTTAGATTTCAATTCCTTAAAAAAATTGTGTGTGCTCAGTAAAAAAAAGCAAACATAAAATTAATTTCAGTAAATTTTAGGTTATGGTGTGAACGGACTTCAATGATGCTGCATGCTTTGAAAAGGCCTCCTGTTTTAATATTACCTCGGTGAGAGAGATTTTTGCAAATTTAATGGTAATACATCTTTTGGACACAAAACATACAACTAAAAATATTTTCTGTGGTCAATGAAATTGCATTACTTTCATGCAGTCAATGATAGGAAATGTGAATATTTTTCTGTGCTGTCTTTAGCACAAAAGTGTACAGTATGCAAAATTTTTGAATGAAAACAGGTTTTCTGTGGTATTTTATGATATTAACACTGATTTTTGCTGACACAATTTATTTGAAGTATCTGCAAAATCAGCCAATAATTTAGAACGTATCTGCAAAATCTGCTAATAATTTGAAAACTATCTGCGTACGTCTACATTCTGCTACTCTAACCATAACACACAGCTTTGTTAAGTACAGTGTATTAACAGATAGTGTAACTTTTAGATCATCCTGCACAGACACACACATACACACTTTTGCAAGTGGATGTGGTCAGAATATTTTGATATGTGAAATATAAATAGAATGAAAATACCAACATTTAACACAATAAAAGGTTTATTATGCATTGACTATAGTTTCGCAGAGCGTTTGACTCGACATCATCAGGATGAATGGAGCATAAACATTCAAATCATTGTAACATTTTGTAAACATTCAAATCATTGTGGAAGATTTTTCCAACAGACGGAAGGCCTTGCAATGGGCAGACCACTGTCGCCTATTTCATGCAAAGTCTATATGTGTCACTTTGAGGACAAACTCTTTCAGCTTGTCACATTTGATCTGTAGATTCGATATGTAGATTATACTTTTATTCTCTGGAATAGCATGAACTCGGAAATACCTAAATTAGTTGAACTTATCAATTAAATTGATCCTCATACAGTACATATGTGAGACTGAAAATAATGGCTGCTAACCATTCTTTGACGTCCTTGTGCCATGCTCTGAAGGATACTTTAGTACAACAGCTTATCGAAAACCATTTGCTGTTCCCTTACTCCCACATGCAAAACCAAATCACCCATGGAAACAAAAAAATCTCCACCTTCTACATATACGTATATCGGGCAATACACATATGCCCCACTTGCTCACGGTAGTCGTTAAACCTCCAATAAAAATAAAAAAATAAAAAAATAAAAAAATAAATAAAAAAACAACAACATATGCTCCACTGAGGATTCCTTGCAGAAAGAGCTTGATTTTCTTACAAATTGCAGTACACAGAGGATATAGCCTTTCCGTTATAGATAAAGCTGTCCAAAAATTTAGGAAACTGAAACCAGTCTGCTCGCTCATGCCAATAGACCTCGCAATACGAGAGAATTCGGTGGTTATCCCTTTTGCTCCTCAGATTTGCTTTGGAATTTCAAAAATTCTCAAAAGTTTTAATTTCAAAGTGGTTTTTAAACCCATAAACAAGATAAATTTTTACAGATCAAAAGACTACGTCGAAGACATAAATTCCTGGGGAATTTATCAGATACTTTGTGAATGTGGACTTTCATGTATAGGACAGACCCGCAGGGCTTAAGTTTCTGTGTGACGGAACACAAGGCTTGCGTACAGAACTGTGAACTGAAGAAGTCATCTGTAGCCCAACATTGTCACAAAAATAACCATAAATTTTTGTTTGGAAACGCTTACGCTTATTGGATAAATCTGATTCGACTGTCAAGCTTAATGTATTAGAAGCTTTCCACATATACCGGAACTCTTCACGGCTTGTCACCAACATGACATCAACTCCATTTCTTTCAAGCGAGTGGAATCAACACACGAAAAACCGTGACTAACCAGAACTTTGATAATGTCACAATGATTTGAATGTTATGCTCCATTCATCCTGATGATGCCGAGCCTAACGCTCTGCGAAACTATAGTCAATGCATAATAACCCTTTGATTGTGGAAAACATTGGTATTTTCATTCTATCTCACCACCACAAGTTCTGTAGTCACAAATTATATACATGTGAAATATAATTCTCTTCTGTTAAAAATGTTCATACCAAATTGTGATCTTAGTTTTTCATAATGAAAATGAAAAGCCTAATGCAGAGTATATTAATGTAAATAAATTCTATAACAAATTGAAATAGATTTAAACTAATGAAAGCTTCAAGAAGAATGTGATGAAGTAAGTGAAACTTTATTCCATTTATACATTGTTGCTAATGTAAGAAGGTTCACAGCTACAGTATATTTTGGTAAAGTAAAAATAAACGATCTTTCTGTGAAAAGAAATTAGGTTTCTAGGTGAAAGTGTACTAATATAAATGGTTACTAGATGTGGATGTTTTTTGTGTTCACTTATTGTTTTTATGTACTTCATCATTCTAAAATTAGATTTTGAATAGATTCAATAAAACCACACACACATCCAGCATTTTTTCAGATTCTGAAATGTCTTGCATTTACTTTTTCTGTGGAAAGGGATGTTCTGTCTGAACTAAATAACGATAAAAAAAGTTGATAATCAGAAAAGTTTGTTAATGCCCTTTTTCTATTCTTTTCTGTCCAGCAGCCCAGATGAAAAGAAATATTTATCAATCAAAATATCAAACCCTTTGAGCTTTTACCCAGGAATTTTTCCTCAGCAAAGTTATCTAAAGTTAGATTCGTAATACTTTGAAAATTCTTTTTGCTGACTATCACAACAAACATTTTCTCTTCAGCTGTTTTTGTAGTAGTGTCTATACGAAAAATAATAATTGAGGTCTCAGAGATCCTAAACAAAAATATATTTAAATTGATTAACAGAACATGGCTTCAATTAATTACTTCACTGTGTGTACAAGGGAAGCTTTAATTCGTAACCATTTCTATGATATTTAACACCATGTGTGCATCAAATTGCAACAATCTCTGATGCCTGATTGCCTGTGAATACATAAGTCATTTCTTTGTATTGTACAAATGAAGGCATAAAATAGAATAGTGGTGAAATATTGTACATTAAGATCCTGTGAAAGCTTTTGGTAAACTTAGCCCTCAGAAAGAACATGTATGAAGTGCAAATATTATTTTTCTCCCTATACTTGTTAAACTGCAAGTTTAAAAGCATACCAGTTTGCTTCCATAATAGAAAGCTTGATTTGTATTGTTTATTTTTCATTAATGCCATTTAAAAAAAGGCATCAGTGAAATTATTTCCTTCATAGAAAACATACACGGTTGTATCAGATTTATATGACCACCTACCTGATAATGGGAATAACCACCCTTGGCCTGGATGACAGCTCTGCGAGACGGAGTAGTATGGACACAATGAGGCCCTGGAACATTGCCTGAGGCACACGGGCCCATCGGGACTGCAGCAGAGCACGAGGGTCCTGGAAATGGCATGGTTTGTGGGTCAGCACGTCAAACCTGTCAATCCAAATAGTTCCACAAGTGCTCTATGGGATTGAGGTCGGGTGATTTCACTGGCCAAGGGAGAACAGAGACACCACTGTCATGTTCCTGGAACCAGTCGTGCACCCCTTAGCGACATGACAGGGCACATTGTCCTGTTGGTAGACACCATCACCACCAGGGAAAACATCTAACATGAAGGGATGCATGTGGTCAGCGAGGATGGACAGGGAGCCATTGGTGTTCAGGGACCCATCCAGTAGTACCAGCGGTCCCAGGTCATACCAGGAAAATATATCCCAGACATGCAAACTGCCATTGCCAGCCTGTACTTGGCCAACAAGCGTGTCCGGGTGTTAGTTCTCATGTGTCCGATGTTCTATCGCCACTGCCCGTCACTTCTGTGGAGTAGAAACGTCGATTTATCTGAGAAGGCAACCTTTTCCCACTCTTCCACTGTCCAATGACAGTAATCCCATGTGAACTGCAGAGCTTGTTGTCGATGGACCTAGGTTATCATGGGTGCCTTGACGGAGCGTTGACTCCAGAGACCCATGTGTGAGAGGATTGGCTGTACTGTTATTGGGGACATGTACCTGGGTGCCCCAGTGTGCATTTGCGTGGTCAATTGCTGCACTGGTGCGCATCAATTGCCCTTTACCAGTCAACGGAGGCGACGTTCTCCATAGGGGTCAATGACTTTGGGCTCCACAGTTATGACGTTGGGAGATATTCGGTGTGCCAGCGGTCCATCCTTAGTACACCCTTACTACAGCACCTTGCAAACAGCCCGCAAATTCTGCTGTTTCTGAGATGCTTTCACCTTTGGTGTGGTAGCCAATTATCATTCCCTTTGAACATCTGTCAAATCACTGCCTCTGTCCATTGTGTTTACTTAACACACTATGGCTCATCTGTCCTGACCGGCCGCTTATATCTCCATGTGGTCGTCCTTGTCACATGCACTCTGTGACACGCCTGGGTGGGTACACTGGTTTGTGATGAATTGTCCAAGCTGGGCCCAAGTTCAGCTCCTGGATACGGCACAGGTGATGTGTTTTACTATCTTACAGCATTGACTGTCTTTCCTAAAACCACTTACCAGTGGTCCTTAATTAAAGATGGAAAACTGTTTATAGCCCTCAGAGTTCCTTAAGTGGTCATTAAGAACTTTAAAACAAGCTCGGAACAAAAGTATAAATTTTTTTCTGGTGTATTGTATGTACAGCAGGGCCGTAGCTAGATCTCCACCAGGGAAGGCATTGGGATGGGATGGCCGTAGCTAGATCTCCACCGGATGATACATTGGGATGGGATGGGAAGGGGGGGAGGTCATTGTTCAAATGGCAAAGTACATTCATTCATGAATACAAATACAAGTTTTGCTATGTGTTTTTATTCCTTTTATGAATATTTCACGACCCAATGATTTCTCCAGCCGAAAAGTGGGGGGGATTAGAATATGAAAAAGAGGAGAAGGATGAAGGAAACTTTGGAAGGGAAAAAATAAATTGCATTTTCAGAATTCGTTCAATGGTGGCTAAGTGTCAGGGTCATTATCACTGGAGGAAACATAACTTCCAATAGCATGAGAAAACGATTTTTTAGTTTACTATTCTGGTTTTTTTTTCATGAATACATGCAATGGCATCAAGGAGTTGATGCCAAATTTTGGCCCTTTCTTCTCCATCATTAATCATGCATTCTCCTTTGCTGGTGCTCAGAGGTAACCTCTTCTTAACAGGATGAACAGTCAAACATCCCTACCCCTACTCAAAAACCCGTAGATTCCTGCCGATAAACACTTCTCCCACACATGCATCGAAAAACTCGTACTGAAAAACAATCGACAGTAAGAAGTTAAAAGCTTTCTCTCTCTTGTACAAAAAAAAACCTCTTTAGTACTGTTCTACATCACCTAGAAGAATGTTTAGCTAAAACATTCCCATGACAACACTTCTTTGTAGGAGTATGAAATTAACCAACTGGAACTTTTTTAACAGCAGTCTAACATATGTCATAGTCAACTACCTAATGATGAAATGTTTTATTCATATGGCGAACTGTGCTTTTGCCCTCCCCCTTTTTTACGTTCTTTTACATTTCATGTTTCTCAAATAATAATAATAACATTAATAATAATGCTCTAAACAATGTAGGCTAGACTAAAATCATGCTGTAAGAACATTACAAGTGTAGCTTTCGCCATCTTTACATGATATTTCAGAAATGATTAAAACATTTAAATTCTAAAATTTAATGATAGTTAAAATCACGAGTTCTTTCAAAACACTGCGTTTCACCATCAGGTAAAATGACATACAAGCACAACAGGGAACACTGTTTTATAGACATCAGCCATGGGGTTCAAGAAATGCATGCCCACAGCTACAATCAAGATCTAATCTCATTAATCGCAAGGCGTTTTGAAGGATCTGATGATTTTAACTATAATTAAATTTTGGAATTTAAATATTGTTTTAATCATTCCTGAAATATCGTGTAAAGACGGTTAAAGCTAAACTTTTAATAATACTTTTTCTGACCCTTAGCAGCAGCAAGTTTGGTGCCCATATGGCAGAGAATCATTGGCACAGCTGTTCCTACAGATTCATTTCCAGAAGGAATTTTTTTCAGTTATCCATTGTTCATGGTGTATCAGTGCAATTTTGCTTTTTTTAAATTACATGAATATACAAAGCAAAATATTTGTGCTTATAATGAAATGCAAAAAGGAATTTCCATAAACCACTGAAAATAAAATTGCAGATAATTAACGATAGCATCAACTTTCCAGGGGAACTTTGCTTGCCTTGTGGGAGAGGGGGCTGAGCTTCCTCTGGCTCCCTGCTAGCTATAGCCCTGATGTACAGTCAACTCAAATCTTTTTTATATTTACTGTTGATACTATATACTTAACGTAAAATTTATTTAAATGAAATTACTCTTTTCAGATACTATAACTATTGTTTATAGCCCTATGAGTTGCTTGTGGTGGCTAAAACCACCACAAAAGAGGAAGGTTTGATTTGACAGCTGTTACATTCTAAATTAACTGGTCATAGTCCAAATACCTAGAAAGATATCAATTGATGGTGCAAAACTAGTTTGTCTGCTAGTGGTAAAGGAAGCATATTTCCAATAAATATTGCAATGAAAAGAAATAAGAGAGTTGGGATTAATCTGATTTTCAATTTTTTTTTTATTGGTGCTGTTTGTTTTGTGCCCCTCCAATCTGAATACCTTTGGATGAATGACAGGGAAAAGGTGATGTGGAATAATTGCATGCCGACGTTTTTGTACTGGTCATGTTGGGTTTTAAAATACTGTGCCATTCATTTTTAAAGCTTGTATAGATATTGGCTGGTTAAAAAATACCTCTCAAATATTTTTTGCAAATTATTTAAGACACTTTTTTTCTGTGCAAGAAATGGGTTATTTATGTTAGAATAATTCTTGATGTTCACATATCGCGCATAAGTTATGTAAAAATTACAAGTGGTGGGACCTTTCGGTAGTAACTTCTACCTTCATCAGCCATGGAATGAAACATGTGGTATAAGCATTAGTTGTTGCCAGATTTCAAAATAGCTTTACAAATAATAAGTATGTTAAAAGGTGCATCTGTATTGCAGGTGTTAGGAGTACAGAAGATTTCAATGCTTTTGCGGTACCAGAGGGCTTTTCGATTGCTGAACGGAGCGATACATTTAACATTTTGCCAATCGGGAATCGCGGACGTATCGCTGATAGTTAAAATTAAAAGGGCGGGGGGGGGTAGAAGGGTTGCTTTTCTTAGCATCAGCGATATGTTTCACCAATCACAGGTTGATGCTTTGTTAAGTAAGCTATCAATATAGTGGGTAACACCTGTGGAAGTGTTGACAGGGATAGAGTAGATACCTTGTAACTCTAGGGGTTTATTGGGATCTCTGTCATTAAGGATAAGGTTAAGAAGATGTGGAGGTGGTTTAACAGCAATCCTGTAGCCAAAAGATTTGAAATCAGAGCAAACTTTGTGAGTGAAGGCCAGGCTAAAGGGCAAAGTGCCAACAAACTGAGTGGTGGAAAGTTCAGGCAGTAAAGTAGTAGATCTATTCTGTGATTCAAATTTTTAATTAGCCTGTGTGCTAAGAGAGGTGGAAAGCCATGTAATTTGCCAATGTTGATGATCTGATATTTGTTTTGAAGAGCTGAAGGGCTGTTACAAATAAGGTTAGCTCTGTGGATGTATGCCTTTAATACAGTCAATTTGTATTTTCCAAAGGTGCAGGAATGGTAAGAGATGATATTATGGGTGGCAGAAGGTTTCCTGTAAACAGAGGGACCAAGTGAGAAGTCTGGGTTGATGTTAACATCCAGAAAACTAATGTCGATCTGTTCTTGATACGAGAATTTTATATGAAGGAATTTGGAAGTTATAGAGGATATAAGTTCAAACAGAGAGTGTTTCTGAAAATATTCTAATGTTTCATGTGTTACGTGTTTCACTGCCAATTATTCTCACTAGGGTTATTTATGTTAAACCAACAAAGCATTTTCAACTTGACTAACTTGGATTTTCATGAAACTTTGCAGTTTTGTTAGCAGAAACAAGGCGTGATTGTGTGTTAAGTTTTCAGCACCATAATTTTTTAATTAACAAACTGATGAAGTAAAAAAAATTAGAAAATCTGCCAAATTCTTACATTGGAGAAATATAAATCAAGTTAACTTTACCGCAGAGTAAGAAAATTGGTCTCTCTTAAGTGCCTTTTTTCAGGCTTCAAAATGATACTTTAGTGCACAATTTTTTTTATTTTAAATTCAGTGTCATGCAATATTAAATTTGATGTTGAGTATCTCAAAAACTGGAATTTTGATTTTTTTTATTTGTGTAAATACCCTAGAATGATAATTTGCCATAAACTGTGAGTTAGCTACTGAAAAATATTACAATTTATAGGGAATCAAAAAATTACATGATGGGGTCAACATGTGACAAATATGTTTAGGAGAAAACTAGGTAATCTTAGGGAAAATGTAAAATCTGCTCAGTCAGTATCATGAAAGGAATATTTTAGCAGTTTCACTTGAAATCACAGTATGCATTGTAAAGTGTTGATTGTTAACATAATAAAGGTTTGAAACTTTGCACTGATCAGTGAATAATTTAAATCATGTTAAAAGCATTTAATTCCTAGAACCATGGTAATATTACAATGTAACTAAAGAACAATATTTGTATTATAAGTAAAGCAGGGATTAGAGTTGTCCTGAAATTCTTGATTTTTCTTTTTCGTGCCCTGAAAAATCCTTAGATTTTACCATTTTGTTCTGAAATTTTGAAGATATAATAATTCACTCTTAAAATTTGACCTGTCTTTTTTTTTAGGCAGCTACAAATAGCAATAGTGAAAAAAGAACTTGCCCTAGATTAGAATGTTATAACTACCACTTGCAACACTTCCCACTTCCTCTCCTCCACAAGCAATAACAAGGAACAATAGTTCCTGCCAATAAAAGTGTCAGCATTTCTAATAATGGGCCAAAGTCTAGATATTAGTTTCCTCAAAACATGATGCTCCAAGCTATAATGGCAGTGTTTCTCTAAATAGCAACCTAAAATTTGTTTATGTGTAATTCAATAAGTTTTCATTGGATTTGAGTAAAAATTGAAGGTTAGTTACAGAATCTATAAAACTCAGAAGATGCAAATATCTGTAAATATTGGTTCGAGATTCCAGATATTAAAGATTCAGCTGGTGGGTCCTTATTACATCATCATATACATATCACTAAGCTGTTCTCTGGGATTCAGAGGTTAGCTCCACAAAGAAAAAACAGATAATTTTTAACTGATTGCTGTATCAAACTTCTCCAAGCAGGTCTAACACTATTGCCTGCTAGCATACAGCTGGAAAGGAGCTTTTCATAAAACAATTGCATTGTTACAAAGGAAAGAATTTATTTTGGATTCATGCATTCACTCCGTATGTCTGTAACGATGCAATCTGACTGCATAAAAACTCCATTAATTCCATTCCAATTCCTAAACAGCTCTTGAATTATGTGAAGCAGTCCCATGCTATATATATATGCTTCATACTTAGAACAGCTAAAGGATAAAGAAAAGTGAGAAAAAGAAATGAAAGGCAGATAAAATAGCTGATTTATGGAATGCAGAAAGGTTCTTAGTGATCTAGCAAAATGCGTATATCACGTTTCCGGAATTGCCTTTTTTTACTGTGATTATAACTAAGAATATTTCTATAGATACTAGAGAAACAACCTGGCATACAGTACATTTTAACATAATGCTTTATATGATATCCGAATAAGTTACAAGTGCAAAGCCTGTTAGTGTATATCCATAAAAATCATTGTATACAATTGTGGCAATGGAAAAAGTGGTGAAATGTAATTACATTAGCACATACTACTTCTCAGTACCACCTCATACAATCTATAACTTTTGTGTTTGTAAAAAGAACACATATTTTAGGGGAGGAGAAATAACACAAATGAATAGCAGTGTTGGATTTCACATAAAATATGTGTTTCTGTAAATATACTTAAGAGGAAACCAGACTATGGGAGAAGATCAGTTCTCTATTAAACAAGTGATTTGCTCTTAAACCTGCAAATGCAAATTGTGATTTTTTTTTTCTAAGCATGTTTGTCCTAAATTTTATTTTTAAAAAATGTCAAATTTAATTTTGCTATCCATAATTTCAAATATCTTAAGTCATTGTTCAGAGTGGCATATACAGCTTATTTGTTTGTCTTTTTTAATTTCAGGATGCTGTGGAATTCATAGAAAAAGTGCAGAGTGTGGAAGAGTATGTTTTACCCTATGCGATAGTACAAATAGAGTGGAAACAAACAACAGATGCTGCTGTTCTGTTCCAGGGGAATTTTATCGCTATTGCCCAGACGCTGTCGCTGTTAACTGTGCTGCTAACATTTTACTACACATTTGAACTGAACTACCTCAAAAAAAAAAAATATATATATATATATAGGTCAAAAATCAAAAAGGCTATCAGCTCATTATCATAAAACTGACGGAACAAAAAAAAACCCCATATGTTGTTTGGGAAACTAAATAAAGTCCTTATTAAAAATAAAAATATTGTCAATAAATTATTTTGCTGTATAGTGGACTGTTTGTGTTACATTTATATGAACATTTATTTTTCATTCCTATTAAAGCAATATGTTATTACTTTATGGTGAAAATTCCATTGGTAAACATAGTTCAAAATTTACCCACAAACATTAAAAACATATTTCATCACTCAGCACTATTAATTTCAAAAGAATAAATTTAGCTTGAGCAATTAACTGTCTTAGATGAACGTTACCTATCCTTAAGAGAAGTTTCAAAATTATCATCAGTTTCCAGAAGCAAATATCTGAAATAAATTTCTAATCCACAATACACACTTGGAATTCAGAGTTTGCTGACATGGTACACCTGTATTTCGCAGCAATCCATTTTGTCAATGAGTTGCCCAGAATGTGTTCAAAATACGTTTTGAATGTCCCCAATATGTTGGTAATGGGCTCCTAACATATTTTGCATATATTCCCATTCAATTATGAATGTGCTCCTGATATGTTCTCAATGTGTTCTAAAATTTACACCCGATGTGTTCTAAATTCGAACACATTAAGAACACATAAAATGTGTTCTTAATCTAGCACAGAACGTGTTCTGCATTTTGCTGCTATTGTGTTCTGATTGAAACACAATGGGAACACATTTCAGAAGGCATTTAAAAATGTGTTCTAATAGTAACACATTAGGAACGCATTTCATTAATGTGTTCTCAGCAAGAGCACATTGAGAACACATTAATGTGTTCCTAAACTGGAACAAAATGTGTTCTAAAACTTACTCCCAATGTGTTCTAAATAAGAACATATTGGGAACACGTTAATGTGTTCTCAAAATATGTTCTTAAAATGTGTTCCAAATATGTTCTAAATAAGAACACATTAAAGTGTTCTTAATCTGGCACACATTGCGTTCTAAAATAAGGTCCTAATGTGTTCTTAATGTGTTCCAAGGATTTGCAGTGCAGAAACTGCGAAGCGTACGTAACAAATAATTTATACTATTACACTTCGTAAATAAAAGAGAAAATACGACCTATAAACATGAATTAAAAACAATCTAATTCCGAAATTGTTTCCTTCCTTTTTTTTTTTTTTTAACACACTATTATATCTCGTTTCGATTTTTTATGGTGTGCGCACACATAATTCAGTCTGAATGATGTATATTTACAACAACATGAAGCCATTCCCAGAAACATCGTGCTGGCATTAGGGGCAGATGCGGAATTGTGGATTGATTGAACAAGGATGCGTTGGAGCCTGAGTCAAAGAAAACATGGCCATTTAGACGATAAAACTACATCGTTTTAATGAAATAGTATGCAGACATAAAGCTCGCAAATATATTTGGCTAAAACAACATCCAATATTTTATTGTTTTATCGCTGGCAAGATGAGCTAGGACGACACGAAATAAAAATTCCAGACTTCGTTCGATTTGCCACAAATTTCCATGACTTTTCCATGACTTTTCCCGATCGAAGGAAATTCCCTGACTTTTCCCCATTTTCCATATTTTCCAGGTCTGTCGCCACCCTGACATTATATTTGAGACTCACATACAACAAACTGCTAAACAAACCACCTGGCAGGTTGCTTCTTTGCGGCCCCACACAATGCTGGGGATTCACCAAAGATGAACAGCAGCAACTGAACAAATAACCAGAAGGCGAATGAATAATAAATAAATACACAGTTGACGTGGATTAGGAACAACAAATCGAAGTCATAACTCTGACTTCAATTTGATTTGGAACATCAAATAGAAGTCAGAGCGATGACTTCTATTTGATGTTTCTAATCCACGTCAACTGTGTATTTATCACTCCTTGATGATTCTGGCACTGTGGAATGGCGCATTATCCTGCTGCTAATGGCCATCACCAGCAGGGAGGATACACAATTGGCATGAATGGATGAACTTGGTCCGCAACGATATTCAAATCCCTGACAGCTAGGGATTATGCTATTGTGATAATGGGGAAAGTATCCCAAGAAAACATCGCCTGCAGCATAGCACCGCCGCCGCCAGCCTGTTTCCACCCAACAGTGCATCCAGGTGCCATAGTCACCTGGATGCACTGTTGGGTGGAAATCATCAATATTTTATTTTTTTCCATCGATATTATATTTTTTAAATAACTGCAATAAATATAATATCGATGGATTTTGGAAGAAGTGGGGGTAAGAGATAAAATTATGTTGATTATACGAATAAAATTATGTTGATTATGTTGATTATAAGAGATAAATTACTGCCTGCCGAACAATCATTTAAACCAAATCCTCAATTTTGGTAGCGTTTTAACCATATGAAACAAAGCAAGACATAATGAACCTAAAATTCCAAAACAAAATGTATAACATTTTCATGTGACAGGGGTTTTCCATAAAATAAATTTTAGCGGTACGTAATGTGATTTTTAATATAAAAATTAAATTCGCTTATATGTGCATGGATATAACGAGGTCGACACCTCAGTGTGCAAATGCAATCCCGAGTTTGAACTGCATTTACGAATAAGTTTTTTTTTCACTTACGCAAAATAAGCACTTTGACGGGTTATCCAGCCAACCCTTAGTAGTATAAAAAGGAGAGTTCTGCTGGAGAAGCGCGGGTGCCGTTCTGCGACAGACATGAAGAGCGCGTGGGAGGGGGGGCGGAGATGGCGCGGTTCGGTGGATGGAGCGCGGAGTAGATGTGGTTGCTCATGTAGACCAGAAGGTCAGCCTCTAGCGGTGGAACTTGATTAGTTTCTACCGCAGAGACCTGGGGCTGAGAGCAAATTCCCCCGTTCTGAACCCCATCGCAGTGAAACACAGCATTTGCCGGCTCACACCAGTGCCTCTCTCCATCGCCAAACTCTGGGAGTTCATTCCGTCCAGTTCGTACGGAATACCTATGGCCACCTTCCGTGGTTTAGCAGAGTCGATGCCACCTTGGATGAAAGCGGCTGTCGGGATAGTATGAAAGCGACTGTCGGAATTGTCACATAGTATATACACCATCTTCCAACAAGTAATTGGACACCCCTGCAATCGACGATATCTGCGGTCCTGATACACGTCACGGCCGCCACCTTTAAATATCGTGTGGGAAACAACAACGCAACCAGTCGTATTCAAGATGCCACGCAGTTCGGAGCTCTCTGATTTCGAGAAAGGTGTAATCGTCGGGTATCACAAAAATGGCCGATTCATACGTGACATATCCAGCTAGTTGAAGTACCTAAAATCGACAGTGGACTACGTGATTGGCAAGTGGAAGATGAGAGGTGACTGTCGGAATGTGCCCCGAACCGGCAGACCCACAAAACTAGGAGTTAGAGACGGACGGGTGCTGGCCAGAGAAATTCGGAAGAACCGCACCAAATCGATGGGCCACATCCGCGAGGAGTTTCAACAGGCATCCGGGAGTGTTCTTTCGATGAATAACATCCGTAAGGAAGCCCATCTGCTCGTTTATCATGGACGTGCTGCCACCCACAAGCCTTTGATCACCTGTTCGGCTAACGTGGTGCAAAGAACGTCGACAGTGCACCGTTGAACAGCGGAAACAGGTTTAGTGAAGCGACGAATCAAGGTTCACCCTCTACCGTTCGGATGGCAGGGTCTGGGTTTGGCGTCTGCTTGGAGAACGCCTCCTGCCGGAATGTATTGTGCCAACTGTGAAGTTCGGCGGCGATGGAATTATGCTATGGGGGTGTTTCTCCTGGTATGGCACGAGACCCTTGGTCGCAATTCCTGGTAGACTGACCGCCGAGACCTACTGCACCATTTTGGATGACCATGCGCTTCCTACGTTGTGGCAGTTTAACGGGGTGGACCCATGTTACTTTCAGGATGACAATGCCACCTGTCATGTTGCGAGGTCCACCATGGCTTGGTATGGTGACAATGGTTAATCGAATGGACTGGCCTGCGCAGAGCCCGGACCTTAACCCTATCGAGCACCTCTGGGACGAGTTGGAGCTTCGACTTAAGGGGTTCTCTCCACCGTCCGAAATTGGTGAAGGAACTGACCTTTCTTCTCCAAGCCGAGTGGAAGAAAATACTGCTAGCCGTCGTACAACGCGTGGTTGAGAGTATGCCCCGGAGGGTTGCAGCTGTAATCGCCGCTCGTGGAGGCTCCACCAACTATTGAAGGTGAATAAACTTCGTTTTGCTTTGCTATCACAGGTGTCCAATTACTTGTTGGTAGATAGTGTATATTCTATGTGCGTATACACACACACATACCCCCCCCCCCCCAACAGGAATTCCTGGGTGCACCACTGCCCTTACCTCTCCCAAAAACCGCGACATTCAATGGCTTTTTCTTCATCAACGTCTCCTTACACATTGTATCGTTTTTATATTACTTCCTCTCCGCTTTGCTACTTTTGCTGTACACCGATGCTGACTTGATCGATACATAGGTATTATCTGTGCCAATTTCTCTCCACATTACCGCTTACGTTCCAATTTACCAATACTGTCAGTCATATTGCCCACACAAGTAGAGACTACTACCTCCTTCCTGCCCATAACCCACTTACTGTTGTTCTGACATCTGCCCTTACTTATTCATCCTGGCAAAATCTGTTATTTATCAAAATACTCTCTTGGAGCGTGTGACACCAATATCCGCCACATCGCTACGGCAGGCACACAAACATATTTGTGCCAAATTCTGTTCTATCTTGAAATCACACCTATAACTTGAATTCAACTCTGCCATTATATGTCATACGCAAAGCAAACAAAAGGTATTGCCATTCACAAAACAAACAGAACAAGCATATAAAACAGCTTTAAACCCTAAGCTGTTCTTGGGCGTTGGAATTTTTATAAAGTTTTAAAAAGGAAATCTGATAAAAAGGGCCGGATGGTTCGCACTCCATAACAAAATGATTGGCGTCCGGATCTGACTTTGCCTGCTATGTTATTCAACTCTCCAGCTTTGTTTTGTTTCAGCAACCTCTTTGGGACTAGTCAATTTCTCATCCTCCTAAACATTTTGGACTCCCGCTGAGAGTCATGCTGATTTTTGTTCCATGGACTTTGTAGTTCAAGCTCAGTGGTGCGCAACCTTCTTATGGGTGCGACCCCACTGAAGCATTATTTTATTATGGAGACCCCATGTCACCATGTAAATAAAACAAGGGGTTAAAAATTATAATTGCATATGCATTTTTAAAAGCATTCATTTTATATTCACCAATATTAGTTATATTTATTAATTAAAAATTTCAAAATGTTTTATCTAACTAGAAATATTATGTAGGAAATATTGAAACCAAAAATAAACACAATTAGTGGGAGGGGGGAAAAAACTACACAACCTTTGTTTGACAATCCTAATGTGAAATTTCAGCTTGAATCTTGGGAATCATGCTCTCCATTCTTGGTTTTATAAAAAGAGGAAAAAAATAAAATAAAATGGCGACCCTTTAATAAACCCTCGCGACCCCAAAAAGGGTCCCGATTGCCCACCCTTAGTTCAAAGTATCTGCTTTATTTTCATTTCCACTGAGGCTGTGGCTTTGAGTTGCTTTTGTCATTTGATTTACAAGTATACTGCTGCTTTTGTATATGCGCATCTTTTTCGACGCTTTTTACCATGTCTGTGCATCATTTTCGTGTTTTACACTCACTGTCATAAAAATCCGCGCACGAAGAAAAACTCCTGCGATTAAGGCGAAACTCAGCGAGGGAGGGCAGACATGCAAATGATTAAAGTTTCGTGCGATTCCGCATGCCCGCGCTTCCAAGGCCGGCGCTGCAATCGCAATCCTTGAGGCTTATATAAGGCGCTGCGCAGGGGACTCCACATTCGTGCCGAAGGGCACGGTAAGAGTCAGGTGAGATCCCTGAGCGATAGACATGACGAGGATCTGCCGTAGATGTGCGTACGGGCAACTGACAGAGTTTGAACGAGGCCGTATCGTCGGGATGAGATAGGCAGGGCGGCCGGCGCGCCGAATCGGCCGCTATTTGGGCCAGTCGGACAGTACGGTGCGATCGCGTTGGGAGCAATGGACACGGGAAGGCACCCAGGCACGACGGACTGGCTCTGAACGACTCAGACACACCACCAGCAGAGATGGCCGTCGGATCGTGAAAGCGGCACGCACAGATGCAACAACGTCCTTGTCCAATATCCAGAGACATGTGGCGGCTGTACAAAGTACTCCTGTGTCCACCAGTGTGACAGCGCTCGCGACCTCTAGGCTGCACATTTAGGTGGAAAATCAGTTTCCGAATTTATTTATTTATTTATTTATTCATTTTTATTAATTCTAGTAATTTTTGAGGAAAGAGTACGTTTTATTTACTTTTTATTGTATTTTGCCATTTAGCCCCACTTTCGGGTGATTCTTCTTTTGTTTTCTTCTTTGTCCCCCTCTCCCCGCACAAGGCGTCGCTTAACGTAAGACTAGACAGCGTATGGCGTCATCCATCAACGGACCGACTTTGTAGTAGATGTTTTATGGGGAAATAGATGTGACCGCCTTGTCTGGCTTCCACAATGCGTTGGGTCGAATGTAGACTTTTTGGAACCGAAACTAACAGTTTTATTGGGTTAGGATTTATGGCCCGGTGGTTATATCACGCGGCTAACGTAACTTGAAGAGCTGTTGTCAGAATTTTCGCGGGAGCGGATAGCAATTTTGACCCCCTAACGAATAGATGAACTAAATGTTGATTCTCTGACCAGTAGAATTTAGGCTTGGAAATTTAATTCGGGGAGGCTTGCGTTTCCCAGCTAGTGATTGGATGATGGCGTAATTTTTGGGGTAATGGGGGTCTTCCCAAGTTGTCGAAACTTTTGCAAGAGAAAGGAGACTTCTGCATTTTTACTTTTTTTCACGGCGTGCATCACTTTTTTATTCCTTGTGACTTGGGTTTCCTTTGCCGTGAATGTTGGTGACTTTCCTTCATGAGGAGCTGCTATGTAAAGCTTTGCCCTTTGCCTGCATTTCGGTTTTATATGTGCGTGGCCCAAAACTTGGTCACCGCCATGATATATCAGTGACTGGCAACTTAATCGCTGCCAAATATTACGGCAGGACTAAAGCATCCGTAACTGCGTACCGTTTCCCGACGCGGATGGAGGATCTCAACCGAGGTTCACAAGGAAAGGAACCCTGCTAAGAACGATGAGAGCCCACCCCAATTATGACGGACCAGGACACCCAGCGCAGGCCTCTTGGTGGAAGAACAGCGATAGTAGTGTTTTATACGAACGATAAGTGACGACAAGAAAACTGGACTTTCATGTGGTTCCATTTCTTCCGTGTGCTATCGGAGTAGCAGTGCAACCTCCACGCAAGATTCGGATGTTAAGGTAGGAAATCCATCCTATTCTTTCTTTTGGTGTCCCCTCATAATATGCGTTTATCGATCAGTGCATACGAAACGCTTTCGTCCTAATTAATATTTTTTTTATATGCGAGTAGTCAATGAGCACATGTTCCTGTCAGAAAGTCGTTATCATTCTTGCTAATATTGTGTGTCATTTTAGCGATGTTGATATAAATATAAATGATTAAAAGGTGACTGCAAGTTTAACACATACAACTTACATACTTGAAGTAATGAGCACAGGGTCCTAAACTATTGTGTGTGTGTGTATCTTTATTATTATGCCGAAACATAACTAATAAATTGTTTTCTATGTTAATTTGCCTACGTACTATCATGAGTGTATCTTTAATTTCAAATTGTGTACTCAACCCTGGATTTTTGGAGATAATGTATATTTTACGACAGGGACCCAGAAATTCTTTCACTTGTGTTTTTAAAAAATTCTAGACGTTCACGAAAACATTGCGGCACACAGCAGACCCTTTGACTCCCAAAGGAAAATCTATAACATACGGCGTCTCTTTGATTCCATGCCGGACCCTATCACCGCATGCATCCGAGCACGAGGCGATCCGAAGCGGTACTACCGCTGACCGGAATGTGTACTGTATGCCCGCGGAAAAACGTCCTGCTGCTGTGATATTTTAATCACTTCTGTCCTTGGTATGTACCATCTCACTACTAAAATCTCATTTCAGTCCTACGCCTCGTTCTTAGTGCGCGGATTTTTTTATGACAATGAGTGTATATTTCGCTACATCACCTTATTTGATCACCCCCCCCCCCCACACACACACACACTGAATTTGTGGCGTAAAGTTACATTCGTCGTATGATTTAAGTGTACGAGACTTTCACGTGCTCTTGTAGATACTTATCTTTTCTCGACGCTTGTCAGCATGTTTGTATTTTATTTTCGTACCTTATAATTTCGTTGCATCACCCTCGTACTACCGGATCTTGTTTTGTAATGATGTGTCAGTTCCTTTGGTTGCATTTGGAGACTTATCATTCCTATTGTGTATAACCATTTGTATATACTCATGGTTTTAAGTTTTAGCCTGTATTTTATGTGCCCTTTTACTGCAAATAAATCCTTTGGAACTCCTCAACAAACTTGAAAATTATATCGTTCTGCGAGCAAACTGAACCTTCATCTCCCGAGCATTATGCGCAACCCAGGGCACAAACGCACTTCTAAACAGTTGAACCAATATCAATGTTTTTTATTTTGGTGGGAAATAGGAAAAAAAAAAGTAAGCTATGCTAAACTTTCTCTCATCGCCGCTGTTAGCGAGTGACTAGCCCATATACTAACCACAGCACCCCATAAACTACATAAGGGGCAATTCCGTCATAAATACACATTATATAAGGTACCATCAAGCCATAAATACACACAGCCCAAAGTGCGAGCGCATTTTCATCTCATCATCAAACCTCTCAAGTGGCAATAACGTATCAGGGCGTGAGAAATGCAGGTCAAGTAATTATGCCACTTCATCTGGATGGTGACATGCAATCTCCCTCTCTGAGTTACAGCCACATCGGCAAGCATGGTATCAATTTAGTGGCTTCTAGGTTTACATCTATATCATCAAGTGTAATCAAGTTCTCGGTGATATAAAACGATCTACAAGCACACAAACCCAGAGAGACCCTTAAGTTTGCTGGTGCTCTGATGTCTTCCAATTCCTAACCAACATGAGACGTCATATATAAACAAGAAATCGAAGAGTGTTTCAAGAATTTTTCGTTAAAACACAAGAGCACTTAAAAAAAATCCTAGGCATCAATATGGCTCATCTTATCATATATTTTACATACACGAAGAAAGGGTCGAGTGACATGAGAAATTTGATAGGAAAGAGTCATTAAATTTACTTATACGCCTCTAAATGCTTCTGCCACTGGAACTTGAGCTACCACGCATTGCATTCAGCAAAAGACCGGAATAGAAAAAAAAAATGCAGGAGGGAGGTCATCGAAGATTCCTTCGGCAGAAGGAAAATTTAATCACGGCATCTCATTTTAAACGGTTATTGCTTTTCGTGTAGCTCCTGTTTTCCAGAACAGAGACCGGGAAGGACAAGAGGTAAAAAATAAAACGAGAGTGCAGGTAGGAATGAGAAACAGAAGAGTGGAGTCGCGAAAAATTCAATTAACCTCTGCACACTTGAGGACGGCACCAAGCGAGGAGATCTCTTTTCAGCCTCCTCCTCTTACACTGCCGTTTAACGGGAAAACAAAGAGAAAAAAAGTAGAAAAGAGAGACGAAAAAGAATCCAGAACGACATTTAAAAGTACATTAACAGGAGGAGGGCTGCATTATCGGCCTAATCGCCACTTCCCAATGACGAGCTTCCAAAACAAAAGAAGCACTGCTCAAAAACTCTGCATTACGTTGAATCCGGTGACTAATGTGAAAGGTTGCTGAGGCTACACTTTTTTTCTTCTCTCTCTCTATCTCTCTCTCTCTCTCTTGTCATAAAATCCCCCCATTGTCCTACTACTTTTCGGGCGTTCCAAGCATATCTAGAAGAAAATAACGCCCTCGTGCGTTAGAAATTTGATCGGCGATGTCGAAATGGGGCAAGACAAAAGAAAGGATAATTCATTGGAGAACGCGCGCATTTTTGTCAAAGCACGTCAGCTTACTAAAACATAAGCCTTCGTTTGCGAAGGATGAGGACTTTTTCCAACATTTTTCGTGTCAGATAAAAAAAAACACACACACACACAAGTAGAACCTCTGCTGCAGCGACAAGATTTTCTCTTATTCAATAAGAAGGGCCCTTTTTATCAGATTGCCTTATTAAAACTTTATAAAAATTCTAAAGTCCAAGAACAGCTTAGGGTTTAAAGCTGTTTATATGCTTGTTCCGTTTGTTTTGCGTACAACAATACACACACCTAAAGCTGACGCGCTCGCTTAGAGCCGACTTATTTTGCCCACCCTTCTTAGTGAAGCTGAAACAAAATCAGCAGAAAATATACAATTTTCAGACAGATCAAATATTAAACGTCAATTTTTCTTCCTCAAACCTCAGCAACACCACCTTTGAAAAATGGGACTTTTCGGATTTCCCGTAAGAATTATACACTCATGAACAAAGAAATCTGCGCACCTAGAAGAAAACATGCTACAACCGCGAAACTTTGCAAATAGCTAGAGTGCGTGCTGGTGTGCAAATGATCTACGTTTGGTGTGATGGCGCATGGCCGCACACCCTGTGGCGCCGCTGCAAAAATGAACCGGCAGCCTTATAAACAGGCGTGTAGTTGATGCCCCATGAAAGCGAAAAGCACCGACCGACACAAGCAAGAGTACAGAGTGACAAGAATGCCGGGTAGATGCCAAGGACGTCGAATTACGCAACTTACGGACTTTGAGAGAGGCCTGATCATCGGGCTGAAAACCGCAGGGTGGTTGGAGCACCGTATAGCCCGCCACGTGGATCGTTCTGACCATACCGTCCGACTGTGTTGGGAACAGTGGACACGTGACGGCGCTGCTACACAGCAAAGATGATCAGCACGGACCAGGAGGACCACCGGTAAAGAGCATCGAAGGATCGTGCGCCAGGCACAAACGGATCAAACGGGGACACGGTCCACTATACAGGCAGATGTAGCGGCTTTTGTGTACCCACGAGCCATTTCCCGATTCCTCGCGGAAGCTAATATACGATCAGAGCGCCCCTTATGTGTGCTGCCGCTAACACCGGAACATCGCCGGCTCCGTTTGCAGTGGTGCCCGGTCACGCCACAGACTGGCGATGTGTGGCGTTGAGCGATGAGTGCCACTTCGTTTTGGGGACAGATGATCATCGTGTCCGGGAGTAGAGGTCCCCAGGTCAACGGCACAATCCCAACTTCGCTATCGAGCGCCTCACCTCCCCCACTGCAGGCATTATGGTCTGGGGAGCCATAGCCTACGATAGCCGATCAGCTCTAGTAGTGGTACGTGGATCATTGACGGGCCATCGGTATATGGATGAGATCCTACGACCCCATGTGCTCCCATTCCTGGCCGGGATTCCAGGTGCGCTATACCAGCAGGATAATGCCCACCCGCACACGGCTAGGGTTGCCCAGCAATGCCTACGTCATGTCCAGACACTTCCATGGCCTGCCCACTCCCCAGACATTGCCCCTATCGAGCACGCGTTGGACCAGTTGAAACGCCAGCTGCCGACGTGCCGCACAAACCAGGATTTGGATCACACCGTCCAACAGTTGTGGGCCAGTCTGCCGCAGGACAACAACAGGCGTCTGTTCGCCTCCATGCCGGACCGTATTGCAGCATGTATCGCCGTGCGAGGCGGTGCGATGCGCTATTTAAGATGACCGGACTGCGAGCCACAGATCCCTCTGTAATTGTCCTGCAGCTCTGTGTTTGCCATCATGTATATCATTCATCTGTATCATTACGTCCATAAAATTTTAGTTCAATCCGATGCTTCCTTCTTGGTGCGCAAATTTCATTGTCCATGAGTGTATATATTTTTTTCCGCTGAATATACAAGGGAGAATCAAATGTGAACCTTAAATATTTTTTTCTCATAATTCATTGAACAAAAGTGGTACACACTATCATTTTTCAACGTTACCTCCATTTTGAGCCATAGAAGTTCTCCAGCGCTTACAAAGTGCATAGATTCCTGCAGGAAAAAATTATTTGGGTCGCGTGTGCAGCCACTAATGCACAACCTGCTGCACCTCTTCATCGGACCTTAAAGTCTTCCCTCCCGTCGCATCTTTGAATGGTCCAAAGATGTGGTAATCACTTGGGAGCAAGGTCTGGTGAGTACGGCGGAAGTGGAATACACTCAAAGTGCAGTTTTTGTATGGTTGTAACCATTGCACAGACAGTAAACCTGGGTCGATCATTACGGGTGATGAAACCTGGGTAGATGGTTACGGGTGATGAAACCTGCGTAGATGGTTACGGGTGATGAAACCTGGGACGATAGTTACGGGTGATGAAACCTGGTTCTACGGTTACGACCCTGAAACAGAAGTCCAAATTGCTCATTGGAAACCCCCGTCCTTCCCAAGACCCAAGAAAGCACGTCTGTCGTTTTTCAATATCGAAGGATTGGTTCATTGGGAATTCCTACCGTGTGGCTCCTCTGTTAATGCTTCACGTTACTTGGAAATTCTGAAACGCCTGAGGACTGCAGCCCATCGCAAGAGGCCGGACAAGAACAGTGGATAGAGGTTTCACCATAACAGCGCGCCAAGTCACACTGCTCTGCTCATAATCAAATTCATGGCTGCAAAATCTATTCCGGTGCTCCCCCCACCCCCTTCCCTTATTAACTGGACTTTGCACTGGGTGACTTTTGGCTGATCCCGAAACTTAAGGCAGTTATGAAAGCTAAACTCTGTGGAAGATATCAAAAGTAATGCAACGTGGTCTCAAAGGGCATTCCGAAACAGGACTTTTCTGGATGTTTCCAGAAATGACACAACTGCTGAAATAAGTGTGTGTGTGTCAAGGGGATTATTTTGAAGGGGATTAATTTGTGTCACTTTACTATAAAATTTCTGTCTTCAGTGAAAACATTCACCTTATTTTTCGATCTCACCTTGTATATACACTGCTGTGCAAAAATTAAGGACAAAGAGGAGAAATTAGCATAACAGCGGAAAGAGCAGGCAGAACTAGGGGGGAGTGTTGGGAGGGTATAAAGCACACGGGCGGTGCACGCTCAGCAATTCCGTGAAAGCTTTGCAAGGTGTACATTGTTTTGAACGACGTCGAGTTGCTGCCACCGTGTAATATGGCCGACAGGCAATCCAGTAGACGACATCTGGATGACTTTACCCGAGGTCGTGTCATTGGGAAGTTGGAAGGAAGTCGAAGTGCGACTAGTGTGGCCAAGAAGTTCGGGATAGCTCACAGCATCGTTTCACGAGCTTGGAGAGCATTTCAAACGACAGGAACAGCTGTCCGAGAGTTTAGCAGTGGTCGTCCACGAGCAACCACGGCGGCGGACGACCGGTATATTGTCCTACAGGCGAGAAGAGACAGACGGCAGACAGCGGGAGAAATCGCAAGGCACATGCAACAGACAACTGGACGTCCGTTATCGCGTTTTACCGTGGCCAGGAGGCTTCACAAAGGTGGTTTATTTGCACGACGACCAGTACGGTGTGTGCCATTAACACCTGCTCATCGGAGACGGCGGTTTCTGTGGTGCCAGGAACACAAGAACTGGACACATCAGCAATGGAGTCGAGTTGTCTTTACGGATGAGAGCCGATTTAGTCTGACGAGCGATTCTGGACGTATACACATCTGAAGAGAGCAGGAAACACGCAATCACACCTCCAACATCAGCGAAAGGTATCGGTTTGGAGGTGGCGGAGTTCTCGTTTGGGGCGGTATCATGCTTGGTAGCCGTACTGACCTCCACATCTTCCAAGGAGGTTCAGTCACTCACTGGTGTCCGCTATTGTACCGAGGTTCTCCTGCCTCACATGCGTCTGTTTAGAGGTGCTGTGGGTCCTGAGTTCCACTTCATGGACGACAACGCTACACCTCATCGTACAGTGGCTGTCGCAGAGCTGTAGGAGAGTGAAGATATTCAACTCATGGATTTGCCTGCAAGGTCCCCGGACCTAAACCCAATCGAACACGAGTGGGACCTTCTCGGGAGACGCTTGGCAGCGCCTCACCAGCCGCCAGCAACGATTCCGCAGCTGCGATTGGCGCTACAAGAGGAATGGGCGGCGATGCCTCAACAGCTCCTTGACAAACTCGTCCTCAGCATGGACAGACGTTGTAAATCCTGCAACGCAGTCATGGGTGATCATATTCCCACAAAAGACGATTTTTCTTGGCAGCCGCCTGTCACATGGACGTTTCTGTCTTCTGTCCAGTTGTGCTCGAAGCTACCTTTTCAATAAAGTGCCTTTGTATCCTTTGGATTCCTTGTTTGGACGGTTTTGCTCACTTGTCCCATATTCTTACATCTTGGGGATCTTATGGTATGGTTTGAGTCGATGTGGAGCACTTCTGCACGACGTTACATTCGAAAAATCGTCTCGTCCTTAATTTTTGCACGCCAGTGTATATATACACGCATAACGCCATCTAGAAGGAAATCTGTTCAACAGTGAAGTTCATGGATCATAATTCGCAAATCTACGACTACAGGATACAAACTAATTTTTTCAACCTCGCTAACAGATACGGAGCTACCAAGCACGCAGATGGCCAGACAATGTGATTCCAAAGGCCATCATTTCTGATGTGCCTTCATAACCAAAAAAGAAAAAAATTCGAACAATACAAGAGGACGAATATAAAACGAAATTGCGTCAAAAAAGACAATAAACATCTCACAAAGAACGAAAAAAAAAACCACTGATGGAAGAAGAATCGTCGAGAAAAGACGTAGTCACTGCGTCTCATTTACAATACGGCGATTAAACAAAGCGAAAAGGATTTCACATAAAAAACGACAAAAACGAAACATGATGGATGGCACGTCCCACTGTTAAGGCAGCAGGCACCGATCCATCACTGCATTCAAATGCTAAAGAACTGGGTGTGATAAAATACAATACAGACCAGAAACCTTTTTTAATTTTTTTCTTTACTTGCCTCAGTTAGGATACTTTCAGCACCAGTGTACAAAATTTACCAATGAAGCTTTTCTCATTGATTTTAATCTATATTTCGATGAATTATGAAATGTCAAAGCTATGTCGAAACCACTTCCGCAGCTGTGAATTACGATGCTAATTCTCCCTAGTTATTCTTGTTCTCAAGTCATAATATTTGAATATTATTGAAATTAAATACAGAACACAAAAAAGGAATATTTTTCACATTTATCAACTGATTATTTTCCACATCTATCTGTTTCACATATAATCACGAAATGTAAGTGCAAGAGTACATATAAATGTCTTCCATGGGACAAAAAGTAATTTTGACCCAGTTTAGACAGATACATTTTAAAAATAATCAGTTCTTACAAAATGAAGCATTTTAATAGCATACAATTAAAAAGAAACATTTATTTGTCAGTATTTATCACCTATGTCACTACTGAGCTGATCCTTTGAATCTGAAGACTACGCATCGTCTGGGAAATCGATCGAAATTACGAAAAACTAAACATTAATTTATCCCGATTCGAGACTAATTTTAAAGTAAACAGAGTGCATGATGGAATCTTCAAGTAAAACAAGAAATTCCAACTGCTTAAAATGGGAGACGCTTAAGAAGAAGAAAGATCGATAAAAAGTCAAAACTAGAAAATAGCTTTTCCGTCTGAATTCTAAGAAGTGTTCACACATACACACACTGACTGGCTAGTTTATTACAGTATTAGCCTGATGGTAAGGGGGAGATAAAAGCTTGGTCTTTTCTTCGTGGTTACTGTTTTTAAAATATTCATTCAGAAATCGTTTGTCTGGGGGTCAGCAAGGTTGAGAAACGTCATGGAACCTGGGAAGTTTCCTTTTGTCTTACCTTATTAAGTCACAATTAGGGGAAAGAGTCCGCGACGCATGGTACCCCCATTAGTACGCAGAGAAATACTGGCACACAAGAGATATCTTGTCGGTGAATCCGTTTCACAGCATTAACAGTGTAATCAGGTTAGCTGGCTTTCCTGTTTCAGAAGGGATGGATTAAAAAATTAGTTTAACAAACACACCTTGTATAATAAATACTTTATGAAGCGTACGTTAAAGAGTTTTGCCGAATTCGAGACAAGTAGTGTGGGAGATTTAGTTGCATGCATGGCAAGAGCGACGACGTGCATTCGTCTCCGGTAAAAATGCCAACCACCGATCGGATAATAACTGCCCAAATATAGAAAGTTGTCTAACTTCTCGTGCTACGCACGCGACTAGAACATTTCGATGTTAACGTCAATACCAAGGCACACTCTTTCGAAGTCACACACGCATTCTCAGCTGCCTGGTAAATTTCTTAGTTCCTCTAAGTAATAGCACAACACTGAAGATATTTGGTAGGGGGAGGAGGAATGTTCGCCTTGAAACCGACCAAATCAGATCATATCATATGTAGAGAATTTTAGGAAAGGAGTGTCTGACCCCAGGTCTTAAACAACCCTTAGAAATAGGAAGCTAGGAGATTTGGGCTAGAGTGCCCGATAGGAAGGTGACACGGAAAGCGAAGTAGAAAGGGGGAGGAAGACGCCCTTATTTATTACCGGGGGCCAGTACCCGGGGTCTGACGGCTGAACGTGCCCATCCGACGCACGGCGGATATTTAGTGGATCGCGCGTTCGTACCTGCCTGGGGTCGAACCTGAGGTCCTTTCCGTGGCAGTCACGAACGTTGCCCACTAGGTGACCGGCGGCTTGAAACCGACTACTGCATCTCGGAATGCAATGAAAACAATCTTCCAAATTTTTAAGTGTCTACCACGATTTGCCGATGCTACAAAGACACACACCTTTCATTGGGCGTATCTTGGGTCCAAGACCTAGGCTATCTCACCTGCCCCTGTACTCTGCCCCCAGTACTGTATTTTTTTTTATTGCGAAGTGTCATGGCGAAAATTTTAACCTCTGGTGAATTTCAGAGAGACCTGATCAATCTTTCTGTTGGTTTATCGGAGATTAATTAATGCAAAAATTTTCTCCCATGACATACGTTAGAAGAAAATTCCTGGTTGAAAGGCAGAGGAATTCGTGCGCAAAATTCGCTTGTCTTAGTCACAACCAGGCAGGAAAACAAAATTTCATGTTAAAGAAAAAAAAAAAAAGAGGAAAAGAATAATATTTGATTTAACTGACTTTGGGCTTTTGAAAATAATTATTTTATCTGTTCTTTTATCGCGATAGGAAAAGGCGAGTAGGTGTGCAGCTCAGAGAATCAAAATTAATTTTAGTTTAACATCACGGAGCGAGAGAAAAAGAAAATTAAAATTAGTGATTTTCTGCAAAGCAAGAATTCGCCATTTTTCGTTCCTCGTTTCCAACGTCTTGAAAAGTCGCCCAAAAGTGCAACATCTTTTCGTCTTTTGGGTAAGGAATTCAGCAACAGAATCTATTTTTAGACCTCAGGGTCAAAAGCTTGGTCCCTACGTGTGAAGGTCAGAGTGTCACCCCTGGCTTGCGTGGGAGTGAAATTCCGTTGGGAAGCCGTGAGTTGCTAGGCTGAAGTTTCGACCAATGAGAGGGGTCAGCGGTTTCAAGCACCCCAGAGTTTTATCTGTTGAGAGAAGACACTTTTGTTCTTGTCCTCTTGCTGGCCGGGAGAAAGAGGGGACAGCCGAGTCTCTCCTCGCCTTTTGGTGGGGAGAGCGTTTTGCTGACCACCATGATTTGACATCGAGGTAAAAAAGCTTAAAAGGAGCCTAGTAGCGGCGGTCTTCTAGCGTGGGGACTTGTCAGGCTCATGGTTGGTTACATGAAAAAAAATTTACAAGGAGCTCAGGGCTTGCGATGAATTTCTCGCGGATTCCACCAGATGAAAAGAGGTGGAAGAAATTATGAAGAAAGGACAGGATCACCGTAGGACGAGACCTCCTCAGGGCGCAGCGAAAGATGATCACCGATGCACTCCTAAGCATTCTCGTGAGAGCTGATGGATAAAGAAAGGGGAACCTCCGCGCCTTTGCCGTCCACCTTCCAATGCAGCCGACCAAATTCCTACCAGGGATGGGCATCGAAAAGGACAAGGGAGAATTACTCCCTCTGAGAGGGTCCATCATCACCAGCTTCGGGATGTCTTTTGTTTTCCCTGTGTTCAGGTGAAGTGCTCGGGCACATTGTGTCCAAAAAGAAAGAGAAAGACATTATTGGAGACGAAGAGATTATCAACAGTGACGAGAAGATTTTTTTTTATTTGAAACAAGATTTGTTCCTGCCCAGCCCAGAAGGTAAATTCTGACTCGATTTTTTTTTTTGTATTATGTTGTGACCGCTGCGGAATTGTTGAACGAGTGGGTCAGCAATGTGAAATCAAATTTATAGTTCTGCGAAAAAAAAAAAAGAAGAAATTTTCTTTTTTTTTTTTAGGTTAGCTGGATGTGGGACAGATGTCCCCATATTGTTGTCGTTCAGTTTTCAAAATTAAGATTTATTAGTTCCTCAGGCATGAGTTCGAAAAAAAAAAAAAGAGAGGGGAGTTGAAAATGTTTTCATTTATGTTTTTTTTGTGTGTTGTCGTGTCTGGTATTGTAGCAACTTCCCAGGCCAGTAAATTTTGATGTATCAGAAAAATTTAGTTTAATGTTTGGGCACAGTAAATTTTGGTGCATCGATAATAGTTTAGTTGGGCATGTGATAATTGAAAAGCAGTGTTATTGTGATGTCGTGGGTGATAAAATAATAGTAAACATTTCTCTCTAGTCTTTTACAGCGTTGAGTTATTTTTTTTTTGAGTGAAGATAAATTATGGGATGATTTATATTGGGATTTTGGGAGCATATTATAGTGTGATGAAATTGGAAACCTAAAGTGCTGTTTACATTCTTGGAGTGTTGAGTGTCGAAATTAAGATGGTAGGTGTGTTATTTGAGGACCAGTATTTTACATGCTCCAGATGAGTGTTAATCTCCCATTGGAAAGGGGTGATCTTAGGGCAAGCCGGGAACTTGTCCTAGGGCAGAGGGCTCTGAGTAGGGAATTTTCACCAGCATGCGATATGTGCAGAATAGAAGTTAAAGTATTTTTTGTTCTCAAGTTTAGTATTTCACAAAAAGAATGAACATCATGGGTTGAGAAGACACACTTTTGCTCACCAGTTCCAGTATAAATTGTTCTTTTCTTTGGCCTAGATTTTCTTGTTTTTACAAAAAAGTCTAAATGTAATTTTAATTTTCAATAAGGTGAAAATATTTAGTGGGTTATGTAAATGGTCAGTGTTATTGTCTGAAGTGGACCTGCGCATTGCCATGGTGCAGAAGAATTTCCTTGCAAGTGATTTTTCCTGGGATATATGTGGATATAGAGATAAGTGGATTTTCCTGGGATATATGTGGATATTGTGATTTAGGATTTCTTGGGATATAGAGAGATAAGTGAATTTTCCTGGGATATATGTGGATATTGTGATTTAGGATTTCTTGGGATATATAGAGAGATAAGTGAATTTTTCCTGGGATATAGTTGTGTTGGTTCTGGGCCGGATGTGCCTGGAGTATTTAGGGTTGAAGTACGACAGGCTCTTGCAGGCGTGGTTGATCAAGGTGGGATCATGCATTGGTTCGAAAAGGGAGATCCTCGAGGACGTGGTTTTTGGGGGAAAACTTGTCTTCAAACCACCCCCCCCCAGTAGTTTCGCTGCTCACGGAGATATGTACTGCCAGCGAGGGTCGGTCGGGCGTTGCTTCAAGAAATGTGGCGAGATCATGTTAGAGGAAATTTTGTGCCTAATGATGATGTGTCGCACTTGAGGATTTTTTCCTTTCCCTTTGCATAGGCTGAAATTGGATTCACGACCCAATTTCACGCCTTCAGCCTGACTGGTATTTTCTTCCTGTGTTGGTTCTCAAAAACCCAGGGTAGTGTCTGAACTGAGAGTATTTGCCTCACCGCTACCTCAGGAATTCACTGCAGGTGTTAAATTTAAGTTTGTTTGGTGATTTAAAGTATCTAAATTTATTTGTTTATGATTTGCTGTAGTGCTAGGGATGTAAATTCTGGTTGTTAGTGTTAGTGAGCATGATATTTGGTTTGGAAATTTAGTTAATTGGTATTTTGAGCTTTTGTTTACAGTATAGAGTTATTAAGTATCTTGAGCTATTATGTGAAGTGCAGAGTGAGGTGATTTTTATGAGCAAGCTAAGGCAAGAAGATTGTTTGAATTTCTGAATTATGTTGATGTTATGAGTAGTGATAATTCTTAAGTTAGTGAGGTTTCTTTATAAGTGAAGTGGGTTCATTCAGGGTAGTTCTATAGGTTATGTAATGTTAATTAATGCTTGTGCTCAGTGTAAATTCTGTTTTGAGGATAATTTACTTGGTTTGTTTACTTGCTGATAGTAGATTTGTTAAAGTATAATTTGTGGCTCTTAAAATAACTGTAAATTTAAATTGAAGTCTTCGAAGCTGGTCTGGGAGATTGCGGAGTTTGCTAAGATTGTTTAGGTGCTGTAAATTTAAATCAATAAGTGTAAAATTGTAAATTTGTCATTGAGCTAACTAGGTGAGAGAGAAGAGAGTACGTTTCAAAAGAACAGAACTCGTCCACCTTGTGGAATTAAAAATAATCCAGTATCTTTTTTTTTTTTTTTTTTTGTGTAAGCTATGTGAATCATGGTATAATTTTGGATGCATAAAGTCAATGCCTAGTGTTCAAACCAACTGTGTTGAAATATGTAAAGTTGTGTTGTTCATAAGGCCAGTGGCCAAAGAGAAATAGAAAAGAAATTGAGATTCTGTTTTTATACTGCTGTGTTTTAGCAAACAACAAAAAGGAATGCCATCTGATTGTCCACTAAATGACCTTATTAAGTTTTTAAAGAAAAATAATAAATACAGGCAGTAGCCTTTCTAAAAAAGTCCAAAATTAGTGCAGTGTGAAAATTTTTGTGTGCTGTTGTCTTCCATGACTTGGTCCCATGTACTCCACCTTAGCTTGACTAAGGCTATCGATCCGAATCCTGGTTTTATAAGGTATTTCATAACTGCAATTTTTGTCCTATCCTTTTAAATTGACTTTCACAGCCTCCACAAGTTGTTATTGAACGAGTACAGTTTATCCTAGGACTTATAGTGACACCTTTTCATACACATGCAACAATATTCACTTATTTTTGCACTTTCAGGTGACTCAACTCTGCGTAAACACAAACAACGCAAACTTTCCAATAACTTCTTGTGGAATGTAAATTTTCAGATGCATTTTTGTTTAGGATGTTCATGGCCTTCTAATACTTAGAAAATATTTTTGTTTCGAAATGCATCCACCCATCTCCCAAAGTTAAATTTTAGTCGAAATTCAAAATTTCCCTTCAGATTTAATTTTGGCTACCTATTTAATAAATATATAACGTGGCTGAGATTTTTCACCATAACATTTTTTCAGTTATTAATTGACAGAAATAATTTTTCTAAATTTTAGGTACATGCTATTGCTAATATAATAAAAAATAATTATGATGATTAATAACAATAATTATGATGATTAATAACAATAATTATGATGATTATTTGTACATGAACTCCATTCTTCTTTCCTTTTGTGTGAACTTGAGTGTTACGTTTCATAAAAAATTTCTTCCAAGTACTTTTTCATATTTATAAAGAATATTTAACTCTGTTGACAGAACAGCCAAGTTTCTCAAGTGTGCATGTCCTTGTGTGGCTCTAAGATATGTCTTGATTCTTTGTAAACAAAAAAACTTCTGTATTACAAAGATTCAAGACATATCTTTAATATTAGGTCTGCTAATTTGTACACCTCACAATGTCGAATTTATTCAATTTCATGTAACAAGTAATGTCTCTTACTGATTTCTTTTTGAATTCATCAAGGGAATAAAACAGCTTTAGTTCATTTTTCAGTCGAACTGTATCAAAATTTGAAGCATAGGTTCTTTAAGTTCTGACAGTAGATGTTCAGGAAAGCTTTCGCAAAATTTATCAAAACTGTTCGAATCCAACAAAGCCACGAATTTAAGATATAATAACACTGATTTTAATTCATTGACACTTCACACAACTGAAACATCTCTGGCGAAACACATGCGGTTACGGGCGGGAGCATGCGAGTGGCATGTAGTCCTAAGTCTTCTCTTTTCTGATCCAACCGTCGCCCAAAGCAATGGCCCCTTCACCTGCTCATTCATGTTGTCATGGAAACGCTAGCTGACGATCGTAATGCCTCTTTTATGCAAGCGTTTCTTGCCGCGCGTTTCGGCGACGGCAAAAAACGTCCGTTCTGTAAAGCAATAATTGGGACAAGCTGTTCCTTTTATGCACTGACGTCGCGTTTTCTTGTGGTCGCGTCGTGAAAAACATGCGGTCGTGTTCTAGAAAACGTCAGGCAGCAAAAAGACGCTCAGCATTTCCAAGTACATGTTGGGGAGTGGGACTATTTATGCAGACGCCGCGTTTCCTGCCATCGTCTAGTAATGAATCAACCTCCCCCATCTGCAATCCAAGGGTCGCTGACAACCGGTCTGCAAAGTGTCCACTGTCCATCAGTGTTCATCGCCGTGGGATTACATTGTGCTAGTTGAAGTGACATTGTTATATTTTGTAAGAAATGGATGATGTTGAAACAGAACGTTTTATAGATGCTATTAAAAATAATATAGCAATTTGGGATTCATCATTGGAGGACTACAAAAATAAAAACCTGAAAAAAAAAATCAGTGGATCGAAGTGTGCACTCTATTTAACCCGGAGTTCGAAGGATTGGATGTTAAAGAGAAATATAGTCTTGGTTAGTTCAAACTGTTATTATTATTGTTTAATCTTAATGTTATTTATTACAAGCTTTTAGCCCGTCGCTTTGCTGACGCTGTTTCAGATTTGAATTAAAAAAGTACACTATTGCAAATGATGCAACTGTACTTCTCTTTTAATTCATCCAGCGTTCGAGTACGATTTCGGTGCAAATTGCCAATGAAAATAATTGCTGTTTAAGGAATAGCTTTTTCATCTTTTACATGCAATGTGTATGTAAAAGGTGAGAGAGAAAAATCCGGGAGAGTCAAATTGCAGTTATTTTACTTGTGACCATACCATGTATAACGAAGATATTAGACACAATAAGAATAAAAAAAAATTAACGTATCGGTTGTAGGTAAAAAACTCGAAAGTACCCAAGACGTGCATCACTGCAAATTTTTAAGCCTCAAGTGCCCCAGTGGTGTTGGAAAAAAAAAGTTTTGCGTCTTTTACAAGAATTTTTACAAATTTGAACTGCCCTGGTAATGAAAATCGGAAATAAATCAAAATTTTTAATTGAAAAAGCAAAAATCAAAAATTTTGGGCATCATGTTCAAGTGCTTTGAAAGCACACAGATTTTGAAAAATTTTGAAAAAAATATTAAAAAATTAATGAAATAACTGCTGAAAATGTTATTGTCTTCGACAACAGGTTGTGATATTTTGGGCTGATATCTATCTAACAGCCTTAAAACCTAGGTTATATACAGACTTTTTGAAAAAAGTTAGTCTGCATTTTATTTCCAAACCTCAATGCCCGCGGAGGGAGGGGGATAAGGAGTCGTTTCTATTCTCGTACTCCATGTTATTGTTATGTGTTTGTGCACCCATTGGATTTCTGGAAAGTCGGCGCCCATGGTCCGCAGTTTTGTTCCAAAACAAAATGCAAAACATTTACAGGGTTCGCCAACGTAGAAAACCCCCGTGGGGTTTTTCAAGCTGGGCCCAGTTGAAAAAAACCACCTAAAGGGCCACCTGGGCTTTCTCAAAATATTTTCCACTTTTTTTGCTTCTGCAAATTTGTAAATTTAATGAGCACCCAACGACGCTACTGACATTCTAAAATAATTAAAAAACTTTTCGCTGCCGTCCCTCAATTTTTCGTAGAGATTACGAAATGCCCCATCTACAAATCTAGTACAGTTGATGGGATGAACATCCCATCTTCTTTTCAGTCTCTCCATTGCAATGCGCCGATACAAACAATACATCATGCACGGATCCATCTTCCACTCTGCATAGAATGCGAAGAGTCACTGGCAGCACTGACTACACAATCTGCCGTCGTCGAAGCGCGCGGCACGAAACGTCCGCGTAAAAAGACGCAACGACGGCAAAAACGCGACGTTTTTTGCCGTCCGTAAAACGCGCCGCAAAAAACGTCTGCATAAAAGCGCTCTAAGTCCTCGAATCACACAGCGAAGACTTGTAGAGCTGGTTGCGTTACGATGACACCAACGCTCTACTAGGAGCCCCGTTGGTCTTTGCTCGCCAGACTGATTCTCTTAGTCAAAAGAAGCGAATCCACACGTATTTTTTTTTTTTTCGCAGCGAAAGCATAGACATATCTTAATGCCGATGATAATTGACTTTTATTTGTGCATTTTCTGGACTTTACAGCTAGCCTAGCTACCCTCGAATATACGCCACTGACAACTTTTATTATTACATTGTACGAATGTCAATCAGAAAAATGAGTTTAAACGTCAATATTATTCAAGACGCCTATGTCGTTAACACCTTAAATGCTGCTTATACACTAACTACCAACAAGTAATTGGACACCAGTGATAGCAAAGGAAAACGAAGTTTATTCACCTTCAATAGTTGGTGGAGCCTCCACGAGCGGCGATTACAGCTGCAACCCTCCGGGGCATACTCTCAACCAGGCGTTGTACGACCGCTAGCGGTATTTTCTTCCACTCGGCTTGGAGAAGACAGGTCAGTTCCTTCACCGATTTCGGACGGTGGGGGCACCCCTTAAGTCGACGCTCCAACTCGTCCCAGAGGTGCTCGATAGGGTTAAGGTCCGGGCTCTGCGCAGGCCAGTCCATTCGATTACCCCATTGTCACCATACCAAGCCATGGTGGACCTCGCAACATGACACGTGGCATTGTCATCCTGAAAGTAACATGGGTCCACCCCGTAAAACTGCCACAACGTAGGAAGCGCATGGTCATCCAAAATGGTGCAGTAGGTCTCGGCGTTGAGTCTACCAGGAATTGCGACCAAGGGTCCAGTGCCATACCAGGAGAAACACCCCATAGCATAATTCCACCGCCGCCGAACTTCACAGTTGGCACAATACATTCCGGCAGGAGGCATTCTCCAGGCAGACGCCAAACCCAGACCCTGCCATCCGAAAGGTAGAGAGTGAACCTTGATTCGTCGCTCCAGAGAACCTGTTTCCACTGTTCAACGGTCCACTGTCGACGTTCTGTGCACCACGTTGGCCGAGCAGCGCCATTGGACTTGGTGATCAAAGGCTTGTGGTCGGCAGCACGTCCATGATAACCGAGCAGATGGGCTTCCTTACGGATGGTATTCATCGAAAGAACACTCACGGATGTATGTTGAAACTCCTCGCGGATGTGGCCCATCGATTTGGTGCGGTTCTTCCGAATTTCTCTGGCCAGCACCCGTCGGTTTCTAACTCCCAGTTTTGTTGGTCTGCCGGGTCGGGGCACATTCCGACAGTCACCTTTCATCTTCCACTTGCCAATCACGTAGGCCACTATCGATTTTGGGTACTTCAACTAGCTGGATATGTCACGTATGGATCGGCCATTTCTGTGATACCCGACGATTACACCTTTCTCGAAATCAGAGAGCTCCGAACTGCGTGGCATCTTGCATGCGACTGGTTGCGTTGTTGTTCCCCACACGATATTTAACGGCGGCGGCCGTGACGCGTATCAGGACCGCAGATATCGTCGATTGCAGGGGTGTCCAATTACTTGTTGGTAGATAGTGTATATTATAGATGGCTCTAGTGTTCAGTGACCATGTGAGTGGAATATTACGCACAGCAGGAGCTGAACTGAAACAGTTGACATGACGACAGGCTTGGATAACTGGTCTCGCGTTGAAGTGAGAAGAATGATACCCTTCCTGTAGACAAAGAAAGTGCCCGCAGCCGATATCCATCCACAGCACGCCGAAGTGTGCAGAAACGCAGCATTGTCAAGGCAACAGGTTCCCATATGATCCCGTGCCTCTAAATCAGGCAGGGAGAATGTGTCGATCGAAACTCCGACTGCGCATGCTCCCCAACGAAAGAAGTCAACACCGCACGCGTCCAGGAACTCATTCAAGAGGAAAGCTGGGTGACTTTTCGGCATATGGCATAAGATCTGGGATTTTCCTACAGCACATAGTGGTGGAGGTGCTAAGTAAGCGAAGGTCGGTGCATGTTGGTGCCTCGTGAGTCAACAGACGACTAGAGAACAAACAGCACGAATGATGGCATATTTGAGTTTACTGCAGCATCTCAGTCTAGTCGTTACTAGTAATGAAACCTAGCTACATTACTTCACTCCCACCACTAAGTGATCAAGCACGGAGTGGAACCACACCGTCTCACCGAGGATGTAGTTTAAAGTCACACCCTCTGCTAGAAAAGTGACGGCCATCGTCTTATGGAACGCGTCGGGGGTATTACCCATGGACCTCTTATATCACATACGCGCTGTGAACGCTGATAGGTACCGTGCCTTAGCAAGAGGCCATCAGAAGAAAACGTCGCGGTTTTTTTAACAATGGCTTGATCCTTCTCCAGACAACGCCCATGCGCACACGGCACAGCAAACACGGAACTTCTTGCGAGATTTCCATTGGGAACTGTATTCACATCCACCCTGCAATCCTGGCTTTTTTTTTTTATTATTGGAGGTTTAACGACCACTATGAGCAACTCAATGGGCTATAAGCAGTCGCCCGTCCCTAATTTAGGGTCACTGGTGCCAGGGAAGGGAGAGAGGCAGTGCCGTAAGACAAACACAACATCCATGCCTCACCGGGATTCGAACCCGGACCCCTTTCGGACCAATGATCAGAGGCCATCGCTTAGACCACTGCGCCACCGGGGCGGCCAATCCTGGTTTGGCTCCCAGTGACTATCACCTACTTCCAACCTTGAAAGGGCACTTGTCGTGACCTCGTTTCCCTTGCGATGACAAACGTGTCTGCATCCGGGATGGATCGACTTATGCGCTGTAACAATTGCCTCAATCGCCGTGGCGATTTTATTGAAAAGAAGTGTATCAGTGACACTTTCATTGTACACCGATCTGTCATTATATTATGACCACATACCTAATAAGCTGTAGGACCTCCTTTAGCCCGCAAAACAGCGGCCACTCAGCGAGGCATCAATTCGATGAGGTGGCGATAAGTATCCTGGGGTACCATAATGTCAACAGCAGGTCCTCCAGTTTCCGTACATTTCGGGGTGGTGATGATGTAACGCCAACCCGCTTTTCCAAGCCGAACCACAAATGCTCGATTGGGTTCATGTCAGGGGAATTTGGAAGCCACGGGCATTAACATAAAGTCACCAGCATGTTCCTCGAACCACTTCTAGACGATTCTGGCAGCGTGGCATGGCGCATAATCCTCTTGGTAATGGCCAACACCAGCAGGGAACACAGTTGCCATGAACGGGTGAACTTGGTCAGCAACGATGTCAGGGTTTGTGCTATTGGGATAATGGGGCCTAAAGCGCCCCAAGAAAACATCGCCCACAGCATAACACCACCCACAGCATAACACCGCCGCCGGCTTTTTTCCGTCCAACTGTGCATCCAGGTGCCATAGCGTCCTTTGGTAATCGGCGTATCCGCGCTCGGCCGTCTACGTAATCCACCAGGAATCTTGATTCGCCAGACCAGGCGACTTTCTTCCGATCATTCACGGCCCAATCTCTATTATCTTGTGCCCAGTTCCTGCGTTGTTGGCGATGACGTGCAGTGAGCATGGGGACCCGGCTGGGTCTTCGGCTACACATACCACTGTTGTAGCTGCGGGTGATTTGTTGCACTGTGGCCCTGCGATCGCTGTGAACAATGTACGACAGTCTCCGATCCCCTCTGGCATCAATGAGCTGCGGACGACACACGGCTGGACGACGGTTCATTTGACCCTCTGTGCACCACTTTTGATACGTACTCACTACAGCGGCACGTGAACAACCCACAAGCGGCGCCGATTCCGAGATCGTAGTTCCGAAACGCCGTGCCATCACAATTTGTCCTTTATCAAACTCCGATAAATCGGCAACTTTTCCGATTTTTGACTCCGAACACTCTACTAACCGAAAGCCGGTCCTCGGGTTGTATGTATACTGCTCTGTAAACTTCAGCCGCGACACTGTTCAGTGTCTAGGCATGCTCATTTCTCTAGGCTAGGGGTAGTCATAGTGTAGTGACTCATCGGTGTAAAGTATCCCTCGTGAAACACTTAACTGCGATTTATGAGCACTGTAGACTTTTTCCAATCGACTCCGGTAGATACATTGCTAACACTATGTTCGTAGCTCGCGGGGATGATCAGGGTCCGAAAACTTCGTTCGTAGAATAACCTATCAAGACTGACAGCTCTCTCAATTGTCCCACTGCACATGCACTGGCGGAAAGTGAAAAAAGAGCACCAAGAAGGATACGTCTGATACCAACGAAATTTATACAGCATAATAACGGAATACAGAGGATAACGTGATCAAAACATTATGGCAAAATACAGCTGTATTTGCTGGTAAACTGAAAAATAACATTTCCATGTAACATGGTTAGTACGAGGTTGAACCGCCATGAACTGCGTCACACTGTGCAGTTCTGGCATGGAGTCTGTCGTACAGATGTTGGATGTAAGTTTGGGGTATTGAGTTCCAAGCATCCTCAACCTGGACGCGTAAATCGGGGATGATCGTGGCTGGCCGTGGAGACCGGATAAAGTCGTTGCCCCATAAAATCCCACACGTGCTCAATGGGGGACAAATCCGGTGAACGTGCAGGCCATGGAATTTGTCTCACAACCTGAAGTGCATGTTGCGCTGCACGTACCATGTGTGGGCGTGCGTTATCTTGCTGGAAAACGCCACGATGAAACGACCTTACAAATGGCACAACAACGGGCTGAATGATGTTGTTCATGTAGGAGGTGCTGTTTAACGTACCCGGTACAAACACTAGTTGTGTACGGGAGTGATAGCTGATCGCTCCCCACACCAGGAGACCAGGTGTAGGCCCTGTGTGTCGCTGGCGGATGCAAGAAGGGTGGAGACGCTCCCCTGTGCGTCTGCGAACACGCATACGGCCATCGGAGGCTCTCAAGAAGAATCTGCTTTCATCGCTAAACACGACAGATCGCCATTGCGTTCTCCAGTGCAGACGTTGGCGACACCACTGCAGCCGTTCCTGACGGTGGGCTTGAGTCAGAGGTACACATGCCAGAGGCACACAGACGGTTGCGGATTGTTCGCACAGTCACCTCAGGTGCAACGGCAGCTCGGATTTGCGTCGCAGTGGATGTTCTGCTTAACAACGCCGCTCGGTCCGCTCATCAGTCCGTCTGTGACTCCCGGTTCCACGTCTTCTCCTGTGGAAATGTTCCTCGGACCATCTACGCCACCATCGTACCACCACCGATACTTCCTGTCCAATTCGCTCCGCAATACGACGATACGACCACCCGGCCTTGCGGAGTCCGACTAGACGACCTCGCTCAAAGTCCGATAACTGCTGAAATCGTACATGTCTTCCATGTCCAGGCATTGCAGCTTCTTCAGTTACTTCGCATATGTCCGTACGCAGACGACTGATTACATTCACTTCACCGTACTCCTTAAATACCACCGACGATAATTTGCATATTATGCCGTGCTGTGGCGTAAGCGCTCACCGGTTGGTCCCGAAATTAACATCACACCTACGTAAATTCGACCCCATTAACATATGTAAATTTCATGATCGTCCGCCAATTCCTTCTTAGTGTTCTTTTTTCACTTGCCGCCAGTGTATTTACATCATTAAGGCTTACGAGGGGAGTACACAACAGCTTGTGACTTGTCTCTGACCTGTAACTTGAAAGTTTTTAATAATGACTTTTCTTCAAGTTAGTCTTCATATCACTAAGCATCAGAAATTGCATCATTTTCAATTTGAAGATGAAACATGCATCATTTTTTCCATTTAATCTGTAACATGCATCATTTTTTCCATTTAATCTGTAACATGCTGTACAAACTACTTTTGCACTTGAAATATAGACATCTGTTATCTTGACTTCAAGTTATCTTCAAATGACATGACTTGAAGTCTACTTTCTACACGTAGGCCAGCTGCACTGATCGGAAGAAGAGCCATGAATTTGCAAGCTACAAACTGTAGATGTATAATAGCATAGGGGATACTTCTAACAGGGGGGGCGAGATTTGGCGCAAAGTATTGCCAGTACGTAACCAGTTAAATTTCGCTGTCAACGTTATGTTTTAATGTAACAAATATCTAGAACAACCGTTCATCCTAAATATCAGTCCCTGGTGTGGTCTTCTAACTTCTCATACCACCAAGCAAAGGTGTTTAAATGTGGAGGCAAGACATGGATGTCCTGTTCATCCTTCTGGCTCTACCTGGGAACTAGTGGTTCTACATTAGAGACTGGTGTCTGCTTATGGCCCTTAGACGCTCATGGTGTTTGACAAACTCTGAAACAACAAATTAAAAGGGGGGGGGGACAGTAGCATGCCAACCATTCTTAAACAATAAGCCTTATCTTACCGAACACACTACGACTGTTGGATCGTGCAGTGGCCATGAAGATGCCTTTGAGTTCACGAACTGTAAACGGGCTGCTTTGTTCCATAGTTTTGATACGAGCAAGATCCCACAACTGCGCAAACCAGGGAAGAAATATAAAGTCTGCATCATTTTCTGCATGACAACAAAACAATATGTTAGCAACTAACAGCAGTGACAGCATTCTGGAACATGCAAACTCCTCTAGCATGACTAAAAGTAAGGGAGGCATCCTTGCTTGAGAGACCAGATTCATGCCATGCAACTGCTCCCCCTTCCCCATTGGGGGCTGTGCATGATAAGATCTCAGCTTGGTGGTGCTGCTACCACCCTTCAAAATACAAAGCAATTAGGCGGTCCACGTGAAACCGAAACTCTATTACACACACTTGCCATTTCTTTTACCATCACAGTCACACTAGACTATTATGTGGTAAGATGAAAGGCTCTACAGTTCCTTCACAGCTCGAAAACTGCAGATGGCTTAACTCTCAAAGTACATTTCAGTTGACTTGGATGAACTAGTGCATAGAGAACAGATAATCGCCAAGCAACTGAAGTTCTATTTTGCATAGCAATGCATATCAATCTGAGTCTATCCCTCACAAAAAGAAGTAACTTCCAGGCACATTTCTTAGTTAGTTAGTTAACTGATTTTAGTGGCGCAAGGGCCAGGTTTGGCCAAAGAGCGCCAGACACAGAACTATCAGTTAAAGATTTTTTTTTTTTTTTTTTTTTTAGAGGCGGGGTGAAATGATTAGGAGCAGACAGGCTTGGTAATAGAAACAGGCACATTTCTTATGATATTTTGTGTGTACATGGCCATGCAGAAAATTGATATGAGACTGCCCCATGGAATTTGTTCCCCCAAATTCCATGGTCTTTGCTAAGGAAGTCCATGGTCTTTGCTAAGGAAACTCTAATGGATGAAATTTCATTCAAACTTTGGAATATCAGCCATTTCCCTCCTGTTGCAATTCTCATTGCACTGTAACTTCAATATGTATAACTTTCTGGGTGTGTGCTTTGGGGTTTAATGACATCTATAAGCACCTAGGATATAATGAGAAGCCCATCCTTAATTCAGAGCCACTGGTTCTTGGGAAAGGTGATGGCTAGCACTGGAAAGACACAGAAAATATATCATGTTCTGCCCTACAAATCGATGATGAACCCAGCAGTAACAGAAATCAGAAGCCCACACTCTAGATCATTGAACAACTTAGTTCTGGCTTCCTTCATCACAAAGTCGAGTAGATTTGTTCAAGAAACAGTAGTACACAGGGTTACCAAAAAGTAAGGCAACACATTTTTTTATTTTTTTATTTTTTATAATGAGCAAGGGAAATGAAATAAAATGACACAGTCAGATAGTGCTACCATCACAACAGTTGCAAGATGGAAACTACTGAGAGAATGTGGTACAAAACAGAATTGAATGAAGTTGTACGCTTTTCCGCAAGCTATGTGCTTTTGGAGCAATGAATTCAAAAACAGCAGTGCTGACATCGAAGATGAACATCTGGCAGGCAGGCCAACAACAAGCAAGACAGAAGACAACATTTTGATTTTGCACATTAAGGGCATTGTTCTTCAAAACAGGCAAGTGAAGCTCTGTGAAACTGCACAGGAGGTCAACTTGTCAAAGTCCAAAATTTATGAAATTATCCAGATGTCCTCAAATTCTGAAATGAAGTTCATCAGGAGCTGAACTGTTGGTTAATTGGTTTGGGCATGAACTTCTTTTGTAGCAGAATTCATGAACTTATCAAACACTGGGACAAGGGTTTCGACGAATCTGGTCATTATGTGGATAAGTAGTTCATGTTCACTTCTTTGTTAATGTGCAATTTCAACTTTCACTGATTTAACATTGTGAAGAACTAAAACATATTGCCTAACTTTTCGGAAATCCCTCCTAGTAGTACACCCTAAAAAAGTAGGAAAGGAAAAAAAAGGGGGAAGATAAGCAAGCAATATCCTCTTCAGCAACACAGTAAAGGATAACAAGGAGATTGGAGAACAAACTCTTAGAAATCATGGTTTTAATTCATGCTTGTACTTAGCTGCCTAATTTCATGCAATGGGCAACTGAAGTTCAAAAAACGACTTTCTAAGAATAACAAACATGACAGAAGTTATGACTGCATCTTGTATTGGTGACGATGCACAGGCAGACATCCTGGTTTGGTTTATAAAGTTAGGACTTCCATAACTTCATGGAAATCTGTGGGTAGAAGAAATGTAAATACTGAAATGCACAATAGAGTACCCTGACTGGAGAATGTTGAAAGGGTACAGAAAAAGGTTGTTTTATTTATTTATTTATAAGCACATTTCTAAAGATCTAACTACAGAAACTGCTTTAACATTATTGTGCATTGAAAGAAATTTAAATAATACATAGACTTATTTACCACAAGGAGTACCTATCCGGGAACACAGGTTTATATCTGACTACCAAATAGCGGCAGCTGTTTGTCTGTCACAGAACATGAAATGGTTCAGAACCCAAGCCATGTATGTGCATTAACCACTAGACCACCTGTAAGTATCACCACACACTATAGTACTTCAAGTCAACTTAACAGCGTGCTGTTTTGGAAGATACGTAGTAGCATTTACATCCACTATGAAAAGCAGTTTTTTTGCTTAGAGCAAAAAACAATAGAACTGTTTCTCAGAATCTTCATATTTGTTTCCTCAAAAGTTTATCATGCAAAATTACTATTTAAAACATTTTTTTTTTCAAAATGACAAGGTGTTTTAGAAATAAATTTAATATAAGAAATTGCTCAACCAAGAGCCTTGCACTTTCTGCCACTGACTGTTCAGCTGAGCATAAAAAGGATCAAATTCTTAAAATATTTACAATACAGAGAAAATAAATTGACAAAGAGGAAATGCAAAAGGTGTGTGCTGAAGTATCCACAGAGAAACATTTCTTTAAAGTACAAACATAAATGGGGGGTCAGTGCAGGAATAATGCTTGGCAGCAAGGACACAGCAGGAATGGAATACCACATGGATTAATACTGTGTGTGAGCTAGATACCCTACTTTTCACAGCAGTACACTCTTAAGTTGACTTGGATTACCACACTAGACCGCACATACACAGTCGTGTCGCTGTGTGCTGTTGATGGTAACATTTGTTTACGTCTGGCTCAGATGGCAACAACAAATTTGCAGGCCTGTATTCGTGAGCAACCACTGTGTTAGTCACATATAACATTTAATTATAATCAAGCAAAAAATATTTTTTACCTCCCATCTAACTGTGAGGAGCACTGGCTAATAATATTCATTATTCGCTAACAATAACAAAAAGTAATGAAAACTAAAACTCACCTATAAATACAAATATCTGGTGATGAGAATACCTCAATAACATGGATATAGATAGGGTCTGAAAAGAAAAAAGAAAAAAAAAGTCTGATTTTCTATTTATAATCTGAAATCACAAACAATGTTGGTGCTGAAAAATCCTCAGTAGGCTTTATACAGTTTGCAAGTTATGTGCTATAAAAATTTACAAGATCTGCAATTATTATTTATATTTATGAACTTCGCATGTAAATAATCCACTCACAAACTTTACACTGAACCAAACTTGCTGGTGAAGCATTTTAACTACAAGGCATTTTCTCCTTGCAGTGCAGTAATTAGTTTTGACTGCAATGTTTTAACGATTTTCTGAAACTTTTGATTCTAGCCCGCAGGAGAAGAAAAATATAATAAAATATGGGTACCATTTTTTATTTTTTTTTCATTTCGAGGTTTATAGACCGCCATTAGCAACTCGTAGGGGCGTTAAGCAGTCGTCCATCTTTAAATTTAAGGCAACTCTTTCCAGGGAAGGGAGAGTGCAAGTGCCGTAAGACAAGCACACCCATCCATGTCTCACCGGGACTCAAACCCAGACACGTCTCGAGCGCCTGGCTACTAGCCAGCGCCTCAAACCACTCGACCACTAGGGCTCTTCTTCTTCAGAAACAAAATACCACCGGGATGTCAAGTTGTAGGTAATGGACTCACCACTGTACCATTGTAATATGACCACATAATAAGAATCAGTAAGACAATGTGTCACCCCTGAGGCCAGTGGTATGAGATTCTGGTTTCTAATCATTTATCCGAGATGGGTGCAGGTTCGAATGCTGGGTGTGGCATGGATGGTACATTTGTCTCTTACGGCACTTGCTCTTTTCTCTCCCCGAAACCAGTGGCCACAGATTAGGGACAGGAGACTCATAGTCCATTGAGTTGGGACGGAGACTCATAGTTTGTAAAAACTAGGGACAGAAGACTCGTAGTCCATTGAGTTGGGACAGAGCCGTATATAACTACAAGGCATTTTCTCCTTGCAGTGCAGTAATTAGTTTTGACTGCAATGTTTTAACGATTTTCTGAAACTTTTGATTCTAGCCCGTAGGAGAAGAAAAATATAATAAAATATGGGTACCATTTTTTTTTTCATTTCGAGGTTTATAGATCGCCATTAGCAACTCGTAGGGGCGTTAAGCAGTCTTCCATCTTTAAATTTAAGGCCACTCTTTCCAGGGAAGGGAGAGTGCAAGTGCCGTAAGACAAGCACACCCATCCATGTTTCACCGGGACTCAAACCCAGACACGTCTCGAGCGCCTGGCTACTAGCCAGCGCCTCAAACCACTCGACCACTGGGGCTCTTCTTCTTCAGAAACAAAATACCACCGGGATGCCAAGTTGTAGGTAATGGACTCACCACTGTACCATTGTTATATGACCACATAATAAGAATCAGTAAGACAATGTGTCACCCCTGAGGCCCAGTGGTATGAGATTCTGGCTTCTAATCATTTATCCGAGATGGGTGCAGGTTCGAATGCTGGGTGAGGCATGGATGGTACATTTGTCTCTTACGGCACTTGCTCTTTTCTCTCCCCGAAACCAGTGGCCACAGATTAGGGACAGGAGACTCATAGTCCATTGAGTTGGGACGGAGACTCATAGTTTGTAAAAACTAGGGACAGAAGACTCGTAGTCTATTGAGTTGGGACAGAGCCGCATATCCTAATATATAATTTGCTAGAGTCCTCCTCCGTGCCACTTTTTAAGTCCTCATAACAACAACCGAGAAACAAATGTTTGTGACGTCACGCTTTGCTTTTCGTGTTTTCGTGTAGGTGACGTCATCACATACGCGTATATGACTTTGTTTTGTTGTCATAGCAACAAAGAACACAGCTGTTGCTGTGACCTCATCAAGTCCAAATCATTCTCACATGACGTCAGAGTTGCGTTACGTCACACGGTCAACTCTTTAGAGATTCGAAAACTTTACCTCACGAATTTTGGTTCTATTTCATATAGGGTATATAAATAATAATAAATTTTATTTTTTGCAGCCTACAATGTAACAGCAAAAAATAAAATTCTTTATTATTATTATTTATATACCCTTGATATGCTTTATTACGCTGTTTAATAGAAAAAGACGAACATTTTTATTCCGGTGTTCAAACTGTGTTATACGTACCCGTTCCTGTTTAATGTTTTGTTTACATCTTTTTTTGTTCTTTCGTTCGAAGTTAGAGGGGTCTTTTTTACGGGTGTGTGCGATTTGAGGTCATTTAATTCATATTGTGGGTCTCAAAACATCGACTTTGTTTTGCGTGAGTTTTAACAACAACATTGCAAATATGCCTCCTAAACGGAAAAAATCTGCTGAGGAAGTAGCTTTCCAAAAAAAAGCAGCAAAAAGGCAAAAGGCAGAGCAAGAAATGGCCCGTCGGGAAAGTATGTCTGCTCTGCAAAGAGAATGCGATCGGAATCGTCATCGCGTAGCAAATATAACTCCTCAGCAAATTGAACGAAGTCGGGAACGTCACCGAATTGCAAACATGACGTCAGAACAAATCGCGCAAGGTCGCAAACGACATGAGATTGCAGACATGTCACAATCGCAAATATTACGCCAGAGACGTGGTGTTACAATCCGCCGACAAAATCACGAACTAGAAACCAAGCTGTTCTTGACGCAGTTAACGTTGTAGAACCAAATGTAGACGCTCATAACTGTGGTTCTATGGACAGTGATTGCGAATTTTGTCATGCAAAACATTTTGCGGCAGAAGAGCCATCTGACAAACTTTTTACGCAATGCTGACATAAAGGCAAAGCAAAATTAAATGCTATAAGATCAGCCACTGTTATTCAGCAGTTAACGAAAGAACATCCTCAACATTCGAAAAATTTCATGGACAACATAAGATCAATAAATACCGCTTTGGCGTTTGCGTCCATGGGAGCTAACATTGCTCCGCCTCCAGGATACGGTCCCTGTTGTTTCCGAATAAGAGGACAAATTTACCATCGAGCAGGAGCTTTGCGCCCAGCAAATGGGGACCGGAGAAAGTTTGCTCAACTGTATATATTGGAACCGGAAGAGGCTGGTGATCAAAGGGGCCGCGCGGATGGCCGTGTCAACGTTCGTGACTGCCACGAAGAAGACCTCAGGTTCGATCCCAGGCAGGTACGAACGCTCGAACCATTAAATATCCGCCGTGCGCCGGATGGGCACGTTAAGCCGTCGTTAATAAATAAGGGCGTCTTTCTCCCACTTTCTACCTCTTTTCCGTGTCACTTTCCTATCGGGCACTCTAGCCCAAATCTCCTAGCTTCCTATTTCTAAGGGTTGTTTAAGACCTGGAGTCAGACACTCCCTTCCTGAAATCCTCTACATATGATCTGATCTGATCTCTGGTGATCAAAGAATGAGGATTAGAAAAAACGCCCAGAGCAATCCAAGTCTGATGCAAGAGTTAAGCACTTTCATGTCTCAAAATAATCCTTATTTGCTGACCAAGTCCGATGCAAGAGTTAAGCACTTTCATGTCTCAAAATAATCCTTATTTGCTGACGCATGCAAAATGCTTAATGAAGTTGAACAAGAAAGCATTAATAATGATGCCGCTCTGCATGGCGTTGAGCAGGCAAAAATAGTTCACGAAAAGAACAGGGGAAATTGATACAGGGTTGTTCGCAGTCAGTGTGTACGAAAAATGTTGTGTTCCAGGAAGTGTTGACGAAATAAGGACGCCGCCCCGGTGGCGCAGTGGTCTAAGCGATGGCCTCTGATCATTCGTCCGAAAGGGGTCCGGGTTGGAATCCCGGTGAGGCATGGATGTTGTGTTTGTCTTACGGCACTGGCTCTCTCCCTTCCCTGGAACCAGTGACCCTAAATTAGGGACTGGTGACTGCTTATAGCCCATTGAGTTGCTCACGGTGGTCGTTAAACCTCCAATCAAAAAGAAAAAAAAAAAAAAAAAAAATAGGGACTAAAGGTTTTACAAAACACAGAACATACAACCCGTCGTATCAAATTCCATAACCGACTGCTTGGGAAATTTTCAGAAAGCTGTGGAACAACGTCGCCATCTATTGACGTGGAACTCTAAATAAATGTCAATAATTTCTGTACCATAAATTTGATTTTCCCTCTCATTATTGGCGGGCTTTCATCTAGTAGTTTGTATAAATTTGGGACGGAAGACTCATAGTCTATTGAGTTGGGACGGAGACTCATATGTATATTTATACGTAATTTCTATAAATTACGGACGGGAAACTCATAGTCCATTGAGTTGCTCTGGCTTGGTTTTTGTTAAACCCTCAAATAAACAAATACAAATCAAGACAATTTATATAGTATCACCACTGCAAACTTCCACTAAAATAACAAATGTGTTTTAATTTAACGGCGGTCCCTTGAAAACGTTTTTGTTTTGTTTTTTTCACATTTGAAAAACTACGAAAAGACATTTAAAAAAAGATTTTTTTGGTCTTAAGACATTATAGCAAAGTACACGAAGACATGTTAAACGTGACCCCTTTGTATTTTCTTGAAACTTCTGTACACATACACACACGTTAGGTTCCCAAATATATGTACAGAAACCAAGTTCGTGTGCTGAAGACTCCCGAAAACACAAAGGACATCTTTAGTAACATGGTCCTTTACTGTCTTACTGTCAAAAAATTTTAATTTCCATGTTTTTATAGGACTTGAAATACTACTACTCGCTCTAAATACAGCGTTCAACATGAATATACGAAGCTTTGGAGCAGCACTTCCGGTTCCTCGTCGATTTTATTTACTTTTTAATTCGGGGGGTGTACAATAAGCAGCGTCTCGCGGATTAATTTTTTGCGGCTGTTACCACCATATATGACTTAGGAAAAAATAAGGGAAAAGTAATTTAGAATAAATTACAGTATTAATGGAAACTATCACTGTTTAATACAGGGTGTCCGAAAAATAACTGTGCGCTGAAAGTAGCATTTGCCATGTAGAATTGGTTCCTACAGGAGGTGTTGGAAATGGGCCCCCACCGACGTCCAGACATGTATGCACACGCTTCTGCATGTTGGTGAAGACCTTTCTCAGGGTATGTGATGTGATTTGTTGGATGTGGGTGTTATTGCTGCCTGTAGCTCTTGAAGTGTATGCACATTACCTGCGCACACCTTCCGCTTCAGTGCTTCCCACAGAAAAAAGTTAGGTCCAGAATGTCCTCACCTTCTTCAGACAGGAACTCTTGGAACCACCTGCAGTACCAAACACGGGCCTCGTGGTCTGTTTCTTTCAGCTGATGCAGACAGACATTTTGTACGGGTGGGAACGCAACATCCTTTTCAGAATATCGTGGGCTGTACTCTTTGGCACATTAGCTTATTGTGACAGCCGCCTCACGGACTAGTGTGGACTCCTCTGTATCCTGTCCTGCATATCCTGTATGGTTTCGTCTGCCATGGATAGCCTACCGGGGCGGAGTGCATCCAGAACACTGCCAGTTTCCCAAAATTTCGCTACGAGCTGACGTACCGCATTACAGTGGAGGACGTCTGCATCAAGAAATTTCCTAGCGAACTGTTTTTGCACTTCGTCTGTGTACTCAAAAACACTTTCTGTTCAACCGTCAACACCACTGTTCTTGTGTCGAAACCAGTGGAGCAGCACTTCCGGTTCATCGTCGATTTTCTTTCGTTTTTGGAAACAACCTGTAGTTCGTTTGAAACAAAATTTTGAACATGCTTTCAAACGGAATTTTCCTGAGTAAACCCTGAGCGCTTGGTCCTTCGCCCAAGCGCTCGGGAATGACCTTCGCTCGGAATGACAGCTGCGCGCGCCTTGGGATGGGGAGACATGAAGGCTAGCAGATACCGAGCACTTCCACGTAGCGGGTCAGTTCTACGGTAATTCCATTCAAAATGTCTTTATTATATTACTGCAATTCGTGCATTCAGTGCACAGTCATTATTCGGACACCCTGAATATAATTGTTTTCCTTGATGCGCACCTCGCATTGCAACCACAGAGCAATAATAAAGACGTTAGGAAATCTCCAATTTTTTTTCGCTGATCTTTAATGTTGGTGCTGAGGAAGTGACTACAGCTTTACAAATGGAATCGAACACAACAATAAGCCGAAATTCAGTGAGATTCCTCTATTAAACTCTTCTGAACATTGTTCTTCTTAGAAAACGGGCAACCTACGACGGCTGATAAAAAAATAAGTTTACGAAGCTGATCAATCCCAATAGCCCTGGATCAATCCACGAGCACATCAGCAGGAAGTGAAATAGTGATTATCGACAGTTAATGTACCCGAATGGCAATACTGCTGAAGATGCATGCGCACATTATAGCGGTGTTCATCATCATCAACAACCATTATCAATCCACTACTGGATGAAGGTCTCCCCAAGTTTCTTTCACAATTGTCTGTCTTGGGCCTGTCTCCTCCATGTCACAACAGCATACTTACGAATTTCATCCTTTCATCTCCCAAGGGATCTTCTGGGTCTTTTCCTGTCCCTCGGAATCCAGTCTAAGATTTCGGTTGTCCATCGGTGGTCCGTTCTTCTGGCAAGAGTAAAGAAGTGGGATTAAAAATCAACTTTCAGAAGGCAAAAGTGATGTACAATGCTTTTTCAAGAAACGAAGATTTATCAATTGATGGAGAAAAGCTTGAGACAACCGATTCCTACATTTATCTTGGGCAGCAGACATCCAGTGAGGATCACATTGATGAAGAAATATAGCGGTGCTATGGCTGTTCAAATCGGCGACAGACTGGAACGTTGATTTTGGTCTGAGGTGCAATTCGGTTTTTGTGAGCAAACAAAGTTTCCCAGGCATGATATCCAACCACAGCGTACTGAAGTGCAAGGTGAAGTTGTAATGTCGCGTCAACATGTTACTGAACCATACCGAGAGTTTGCTGCAAGTATAGTAATACTCTAACCGACAACAACAGCAGTATGTGCCCAAGCAGCTCCTCAACAGTGCTGAGACGGGCCGAGCCCCGAGCCCGGCAACACTTACCGGGCTCGTAACTCGGCTCGTCTAGAGAGCTCTGGCTTTGACAGAGGGAGAGAGTTGTCTTCCTTTTTTAAAATGTGATTTTGTATGATTTAGCACACCAGACTTTTTTTTTTTTTTTTTTTTTACACTTTCTAGTTGTTAAATAGAACTATTCGGCAGCTGGGTCTAGATGGGAAGTGGGAACTCGGCAAGGCTATTCATTCCGGGCTAGGGCAACAAATACCATGCACCATGAATTAATAGATTTCTGCGAAGGAACAGTTTCTTCAAGAACTGTAGATAGTAGATAGAAAACTAACGAAATTTTGCTCCCTACTTCAACGGGGCAGCTCCCTGGAAATTCTATTGAGCAACGCACAACGTAGATTGCTGTGCCGCCCGATTTTTCCTGATACCGACCCACCGAAGCATTTCAGGAAAAAATGGATCATCAAAGAAACTATAGAAATAGATAGACATTTCTTCCCCACTTCGCAGTTGAGAAAGACATCGGTTAATTATACAGGGAGGAAATAGTGGCAGTCTGGAAGATATATATATATATATTTTGTTACTGCCTGAACAGGTTAATCATAGTTTTCGGGTCCGTGCTCTGTCTTGCAATATAAAATTCGAGCCCGTGCTCTGTCTTGCAATATAAAATTCGGGCTCGGGCTCTTAAAATTCAGCCCGAACTCAGCTCTGCTCCTCAGCAGAAATCAACACAGCACGAATTAAAGAAACTATTCTGGGCGATAGACATGAAAATTTGACAGCAATGTGGTTACAAAGAAGAAAGAGTGAAGATCGCTGTAAAATCATTACTCTAAAAACAGGAATTTCATGTGGAGGGAATAAAGAGACTCATAACTCGTTGGCAGGTGCCTGAATATTGTTCGTGACTATGTTGAAAACCAATAAACGAATGGATGACGTTTTATTTTACACATTCTGTTCAAAGTAATAAACATACTGGTGCGAAATACAGGCCCCGTAAATTTTAAAGTTTGGTCAATCCATGTATAAAACCGCGCAAATGACGATTTTGTTTGGCAGCCATTTTAGCTCTTGAAGCAAGTTAAATCCAAAACATCGATTCCACCAAACAGACAAAGGAACACGAAACCAAACACTAATAAGTAGTCAAAAATTTCAGGAATCGGCATTTTCACTGCAATTGTCCTTATTAGGAACTTTAGGTATTTCAACGAAAATCTGTAGCGACCATTTATAATAAATATTCTGATTTGTGTATTCTTAGTATATGAACAAAACGATGTTCATGTGACTGCAATACAGGGTCTTCAAATTGCAAATTATTGGATGGTAGCACCAGCTCATGGTATGTTTGCATCCCGAAGCAAAGCTCCAATTCGGCGACTCTTTGTGAATTTTTAGTTCGAGAAAATTTAGATAATGTTTTCGAATTTAGCATACTCACATGCATTTGGCAGTTGTGACCCTTTCCACTTTCAAAAATGTTCAGATAATGTGTTTTAGTATCTATCAAGTGCTTAGTAACACAAACTGTCACGGGGTAAATGGTGATTTCTTTCACGTTAAAAAATATTGGATAGAACTGCCCCCCCCCCTCCCATGTAAAATTATTGGGTGTACTAGATTCATCTAGCCAGATAGGCGCCCTGATACCTATCTCTATTCAGAATTAAAAAAAACCGCAAGTAATTTACCAATGTCCTCTACATTTTTATTCATGCGGGAAAAAAAGGGCTTCGTGTAAATTTTAGGATGAAATTCCTCCCCACCGTTAACTGTCACTTCAAGTAGCTGCTTCCTTTGTTTAATGGGAAATATGGCACAGTTGGGGGGATGGGCTTCAGCCAATAAACACTGTATTTCGTCGTTTCCTCAGAAAAAGAAAAAAGTAAAAGGGTGAGAAGATACGTTGACGGATGCGACAAAGCAAGATAACCTGTTGTCAAATAAGGAGACAGGATAAATCGGTCAGTACCGCTTTGGGCGGGGGGGGGGGACTTCTTGTTTGCGGCTACAAAACGAAAAAATGCTATAGAAGCTCCAGTAATATTTTATCTTCTCCCACCCAGGCTACTCATCATTTAAAATTTCACAAGAGTTGAGTTGTCAACGGCGACCTCGCCCCCTTGAGAAGGCGCCCTGGTGCCTTGCTTACCGGTTTGAGCACGGCCACTTGTTCTCGGTAATAAAACCTGACTTAATGTTTTAAACATCGCACCCGCCCACTGCTTATATGCATTACCAAATTAAAAAATTCAGGACAGTGTCAGTTTTACCAAAAAAACCAGCAAACAAACATTGCATATTTTGAATACATATACCCAGTCTTAGCATAAATACTGTTACAAACGTTCGACAGACGGCGCACAACCGGTGTGCAACGTCACCGACCAACCAGGAGGCGTGAAGCAACTATACTCGGGGCAAAGCTATCCTGGCAATGAGGCCAAAGCTACGGTGACCTTTTCACTCCCAGTATTACTCCGCACTAATGGTGTGTAATTAACCTTCACTCGGAAAACTTCTCCCACAAGCCCTCAGGGCTGGCTGTCACCGTGATCCCTTACCAAACCCCTCTATTTTAACCCCCTCCCCACCGCTGCGCGCTTTGCAGACCAGTAGACAAGCAGTTTATTTCTCCCTCTCTTATCTTTTTTTTTTTTTTTTTGAGATGTTACAGAACGTGTAACGTTTCTTTCTTTCTTACTTTTAAAATGAAATTATCTTTGCTAAACACGGGAAGCAGTCTTAAGTGGCCTAATTTTGTTTTCACATATTTTTCCATTTTTTTTATATATTTCATATATTTATACTTATTGCTTGAAGATTACCAACTGCGGGATTTAATTAAAAGTAATTTTACCATGTCATCAGTTATGCGTAAAATTTCGTTCTTTCAAAAATTTTGCCTTGATTAGATTTTTTTTTATAACAGACATCCGTTAAATGTGTATGCATTTTTAACTACCCCGTGTTGCCATAAGTACTGGACAAGAGCCCGTCTCTGTGGTAAATGATATTTTAAGGTTCACTGTAAACTACCACACATCTTTCAGCAACTTGGAAAATTGCTACACATTGGAAAACTGCCACATGTTTTTCATTGATGGGCCGGGCACAAATTGCTGTTCCTCCGAGGAACACTTTCAATGTGTGGCAGTTTTCCAAGTTTCCGAATTATGTGTGGTTGGGGAAGGAACTCTTTCATTTGTCTGAATTTTCATGCCGGTTCATGCGCGTTTAAGGCAACTGCGCACAAAAGTTCAAAAGGAAAAGATGGCCGTTTCTTGGCCTATATTGAGAACTGAATTGGGAACTCCAAACTAATTTCGAGAAAACGTTCTATGTAAGCCAAGCTAGAATTGCATTTTAATTTTAAGAAATAAATTGCCGATGGATCTGAGGTACTTCAGTACTAAATTCAACCTTCATTCTCGCAATGGTGCGACTTGAAACGCCAGTGAGTTCTGCCGTAAGAACTGTTAATTCATTTGATTTATTCGGCGAATGTTTTCCCATCAATTTAGTGAAAACATTCATAATGATCACCTTAGCAGAGCTTCGTAGTGGTTTCCCAGGTTTATGCGGCTGAAATACACTCGAGTGACCGGCAGATGCCATTCGAAAAAACCGAAAAGACAGAAGAGTGTTTTAAAACAACAATCAAGGAGAAACGCGAAATGCCCTCGGAAACACTTTTTTCGCCCTCATCCTTCCACTAATGACCCCCCACCCCCACAGCAATAAATATCCCCTGGGTTGACAGCTTAACTCTGACCCAAACAAGAATGCTGTGACAGAGAACCATCAGTGACGTCACCAAAGCACGAATATCTGTATTTTTTAGAAATGCCGCTGAAACTGAGATCTGAATTTTTTAAATGCACACACACACAACGTATTGAACATCTGTGTCATTTCTAAGTGCCAGTTGAAGCTGGAGTACGAGCTTTTAGACCGGAACTATTTTATGCAGTGGAAGTATACACTCTGTAGCCTTCCTTCCAATGACAGGTTAAGTTTGCCCCGAGTATAGTGAATCATTGTGCGTTCAGTCACAGAGGAGATAACGTGTTTCGTGAAATACTTGCCATGGAGTGAGGTGATTATGAGAATCGTGTTGCTGTAATAACGCTGCACAAAGTTGAAAAATCAGCTTCAGAGATTTTCAACATGCTGAAGAAGTTCAAAATCAGACGAATTTTTTACTACTGGACCATAAAAAGGTTCCTTGAGACTGGGGCCGCCGCTGACCGCCCCATAAAGGATCGGCCGAGAACCGTGACGACTGCTCGCCTGATGAAAGCAGTGGCAGCCCGTATTCGACGAAATCCTGTCAGAAAACAATCAGCGATGGCTCGTGAGATAAACATTTCAAGAATGTCAATGTGACGCGTGCTGCGGAGTGACCTAAGGATGAGAGCTTACCAGCGGCGTTCAGGCCACTCACTTCCTAACCCCACAACTGAAGCATCAGAGGGTGCTAAAAGCGAAACGTTTGCTGCAGCGTTACGCAGACTATCGCCACAGACAGATCCTTTTCTCTGGTGAAAACATTTTTACTATTGAAGAGGCTTTCAACTGCCAAAATGACAGGGTGTGTGCGTCAACCTCACGCAAAGCTCAGGAGAAAGTTCCAAGGATCGCGAGGGGCCATCATCCTGCTTCTGTCATGGTTTAGTGGGGAGTCTCCTACGAAAGTACCACGGAGCTCCATTTCTGTGAAAAAGCAGTGAAAACATCCGCCAAAGTCCACCAGGACAGAGTTTTGGAGCCAGTGGTCAAAAATGTGAGTCACACCCTCTTCCAAAACCGACAGTGGAGCTTTTAGCAGGATTCCGCACTTGCCCACAAGGCCAAGTCAACTCAGGTGTGGCTACAGGCGAATTTGCCAGAATTCATTTCTCCAGCAGATTGGCGTTCAAGCAGCCCAGACCTCAACACATTGGATTACAAGTTGTGAGCGACACTGGAGGACATGGCCTGCAGAAAGAGACACCCCAGTACTGACAGTCTTAAACGCTCTTTGATGCGGGCTGTAGCAGCTTTCCCTGTGGAGACCCTGCGTAAAGCTATTGATGAGTGGCCACAGAGACTGAAGGAATGTGTGAAAGCAAAAGGATGCCATTTTGAAAAGTGATTGGTGCGATGTATTCACAAGTGTACTACTTACGTCATATCACATGTATATTAAAATATCTTTAAATTTCTTTTGTTATTTCATTGAATACTTTGTAATAGTGTTTATGGTAAGACTAGGTACAAGGTAAAGTGTGTTCGTGTGTGTGTGTCCATTCTTGTTTCTCGAACTTGCAAAGAAAGCAGCGGAAGTCAATACTTTAACAATAAACTTAGTGGTTTGGGAGTTTCTTACATTCATGTCTATTCATTTTGGTTGAGAAATTGGAGACTGGGCGGGAATGTAGGGTTACTAAACATTCGAAAACGTTACTTCTTTGCTAGACACTTCCATAAAGTTGCAAACTCTCAGCGTGGGTGCTCTATCGTTCGGAAATATTTCTACCAAATACAAATTCGGCAGTTCATACATAGCGGTTGCTTTGGGTCTATGAGATTTGGAAATCGCTAAGAGGCCCTCCTACACCAGAGGTGTATATAGAATTTTGGGGGGGAGGCGAAAATGGAAGTTTTTGAAACCCATCAGAACAAAATAAAAGTTAATGAAAAATAAAATAAAAATTTAAAACATTATTTCATATTGTAAGTTAATGCATTTTTATTAGAGTGCTTTTTCTAATGTAAGTCGCATTTTAACAAAGAATTTAAACTGTTTTTTGGGGGGAAAGGCTCCCTTGGCCCCCTCTAAATACGTCCCTGTCCTTCACTGTAGTGATGTATCACTCGTGCGCGATTCTCCACCGTGAAAGGCTCGCTCTCGCAGCTGTGAACGATCATTCAATCCGCCATTAAACTCTAAAGTCGAAGCATGTTCAATTCTCTTCCGTCTGCATCAGTTCACAAACGAATTCGCATTAAAAAAAGGTAATGTCGAGGATTAAAAAGTGTCTACCGTTATATGAGTGTGTCAGCTACAAAATAATGGTGAAGCTTAACAATCGGAATGGTACGTGAATGCCATTCATTCGAATAGTGTGCCTGAATCATTCGCTCCTGACAAATAATTTATCGTGAATGGTTGAAAAGCTCGCGTTCATGAGGGCAATTTCCCAAAAAAGAGCTGTCGCCGTGAAAGCGCAACACGGGATCCTTGTAACGAATGATAGAGCGTAATGAAAACCTGAAAATTGGAAGACATTATTTGCGCCAGCACAAATTCATGATAAAATCACATTTCCTCTCATGCAGGATCAGAACTCGTTAAATAGAACAACAATCAAGAAGTCACGAGTTAAAAACCATTCAATTAAAACTATTTACAAATGGTTAGATCTTTCGGCTTCACTCTGAAGCCATCCTCAGACCAAGAGTGCGTACTGAGTGCCAGTGTGTGGATTAAGTACCTCCCAAAGGAAGTACGGTGACGTTTATCAGAATCTTGTAAGGAGGTGTTGCCACTATTCATGTTGAAAAACTCTTTTACCCAAAAGTAAAAGTAAATAATATATATCATCCCTCTGAAATCTGTTCATAAATGATACACACTATTTCACTTGTTTACATATAAAAACATCGTGTCACATGGTATATAATAGGTTCTCAAAAACACTAAGATATGAAATTAATCTAAAAAAAGTCCCAAGAATGTTAAAAAGTTGGCATGGAGAGATCTTCACTTACAGACGATTGTTAGATTCCGGTTCGCCCTCTTCACCCGCAAGAAGCATCTTTCATGGGATGGCAATTTCACAATGTATGTAATCATTGCAATACATATCCTTTTTAATATATGTATATAAATAAGCTCTCCAGGAACAGAAGTGATCCCGTATTCACTGGTGTAGAAATTACCTTAGCGTCCTCCCAAGTTGCACAATGGGATCCATTATAAGTTGTTCTTGCAAGTGCTGTAGTAACAGATCGTACTTGTCAAAAATGCAGTAGCATAAAAAATTCATAAAATATTGAGCAAAAAAAGTGAAAAAATCGAAAAAAATGATACATAAATAAAATAAAAAGTAGGTAATTAAATAAATAAAACAATTTTTAAACACACCAGCGTTTTCTTATTATAAGTGTGAACACTGACAGTCCTGAGCCAGGGTAAAGTACGAAGGAAAACAATTTTGAATCTCCTACTTTTCAGCTAAAAACAAAAGGCTTGTCTGTCTCAATTTTATGTGCACCTAGTACCCGCAAATGCGATGGCACCGTCAGTTTGGGTCCGCGATTCATGCTAACTTCCAATGAGGTCTGACAGGTGTGTCAAAGATCCGCTTTACATATACAGCATCCAACTCACCCCGTGTGTGCGTCTGGTTCTACAAATGCACGTTTGTTTTCATACTGGAGAAGTGTCCGAATACTTTTGTCTGCATGGTGTATTTTGTAGGTGGATAGCCACATACTCGTCTATATTACACTGTAAAAAATCAATGCAACTGTTGTGTGAGTTAACAGCGGAAAGATACTTGATTCATTAGTTCTTCCGCTCGCCATATACTGCGCGTTGTAAAATACGAACTTCCACGCACAAAAGTGCGGAATGATACATTGACACTTAATGACTTGAGCGTGTGGTGAGTGATGTAGAGGAGTAGCGTGAGAGATATTGAAGAAGTAGGACATGCCAAGCTTTGGCTAAGACAACAAGTTTAATTTGTACCGCGGAGTGAATTCCAGTTTATGTTTTTGTGTAAAAAAGTAAAGTAATAAATGTTCTGTTGTTGTGTTCGAGTGTCTGTGATGTTACAGACAAGTGTTGTCATTCGGGTGTCTGTGATGTTACAGCGTTACCAACAACGTGAAATATCAAACTTCAGTATCCATTTTTCTTCTTTTCCTCACTTACACAGGCACATTATTGTTTCTCAATAGAAGCAGCATCGATCAAATTCGTGACACAAAGCACATACTTCAGTAACTGCAAATACCCTTTTGTAATTCATCTTGAAATTTCGAAATCGGGATCCCGTGATGATTGACATGACTTAATCCCAAAATCCAAAATTCATCCTTCTTAAAGTGGATAGCTGTCCTATAACGAACTCTCTACCAATTCCCACTTTGAAAAACAGGAACCTCTTGAAAATAACAGCTTAATTAAATTTCCAGCTCCAATTTACATTTTTGCTTGATTCGCTATGTATAATACCGACTTTCCCCATAATCCCGGTATAATAAGCATTTACTCTATTCACACTTAACTCTATTGTACATGCTCATTCTCTGATAGCAAAACTGTCCTGCCAGAAGTAATTTCGTTCACTTATCCATGAAATGCACGAGACAACACATGATAAAAGATAAATTCCATTAAAATTCAGAAAAACGCCCTTCTTTCCCTCTGCCTTTTTGCTCTTTGACCTAAATATTCGTATGACATGATTATGTTATCGCTTCATCTATCCGAAATAAAACTTCTCCTGCTAGAAATCTCACTGGATAGATAGACCTAAAAAACACTATAATAATTTTTCACATATTTTTGCTTTTTGTGAAGTTTTTTTTCTCTTATAGAATATGTTTTCACTTATCTTGACACCTCGATTTTTACAACATGGATTATAAAAATTCTTTTAGAATCGTAACAGATTTATGACCATGAAAACTTCTGCATATTTTCCAACTAGACAGTGAGCGCATGTACACGGTCGCATCAGAATAATATGACCACTCCCAGAATCACAGTGTACCCCGCCCAGGTGCGTCACAGAGTGCACGTAACAAGGTCGACCACACGGAGATATAACCGGCCGACCAGGACAGATGAGCGAGCCATAGTGAGTAATGTGAGCACAATGGGCAGAGGTAGTAATTTGACGGACGTGCAAAACGGAATGATCATCGGCTACCGCGCCAAGGGTGGAAGCATCTCAGAAACAGCAGACTTCGTGGGCTGTTCGCGAGGTGCTGTAGTAAGGGTGTACCAAGAATGGACCGCTAGCACACCGAGTACCTCTCGACGTCATAACTGTGGAGTCCCAAAGGCCATCGACCCCAGAGGAAACCGTCGACTGGTAAAGAGGAAATCGATGCGCAACAATGCAGCAGTTGACCACTCAAATGAATGCTGGGGCACCTAGGTACGTGTCCCTGATAACCCTATTACGCATGGGTCTCCGGAGTCAACGCTGCGTCAAGGCACTCATGTTAGTTAAACCAGCTCCATCGGCAACGACACCTGCAGTTCTCATGCGACTACAGTCATTGGACAGTGGAAGAATGGGAAAAGGTTGCCTTCTCCAACGAATCTAGGTTTCTACTCCACAGAAGTGACGAGCGACGACGGATAAGGCGTCAGGCACACGAGAACCAATACCCGGACACGCTTGTCGGTCAAGTACAGGCAGGCGGTGGCAGTGTGCATGTCTGGAGAATATTTTCCTGGAATGTCCTGGGACCGCTGTACCACTGGATGGGCCCCTGAACGCCAATGGCTGCCTGTCTATTCTCACTGACCACATGCATCCCTTCACGTTGGGCGTTTACCCTGGTCGTGATGTCTACCAACAGGGCAATGCGCCGCGCCACGTTGCTAAAGGGGTGCGGGACTGGAACACGACAGTGATGTCTCCGATCTCCCTTGGTCGGCGAAATCGCCCGACCTCAATCCCATAATGCATTTGTGGGACTATTTGGTTCGACAGGTTCGACGAGGTCAACCCACAATCACGTCATCGCCAGGACCTCCGTGCTCTGCTGCCGTCCGAATGGGTACGTGTGCCTCGGGCAACCCTCCAGGGCTTCATTGTGTCAATGCCACGCCGTTTCGCCGCTGTCATCCGGGCCAGCGGATGACAGCGGCGAAACGGATATTTCACGTTACCAACAACGTGAAATATCAAACTTCAGTATCCATTTTTTCTTCTTTTCCTCACTTACACAGGCACATTATTGTTTCTCAATAGAAGCAGCATCGATCAAATTCGTGACACAAAGCACATACTTCAGTAACTGCAAATACCCTTTTGTAATTCATCTTGAAATTTCGAAATCGGGATCCCGTGATGATTGACATGACTTAATCCCAAAATCCAAAATTCATCCTTCTTAAAGTGGATAGCTGTCCTATAACGAACTCTCTACCAATTCCCACTTTGAAAAACAGGAACCTCTTGAAAATAACAGCTTAATTAAATTTCCAGCTCCAATTTACATTTTTGCTTGATTCGCTATGTATAACCCCGACTTTCCCCATAATCCCGGTATAATAAGCATTTACTCTATTCACACTTAACTCTATTGTACATGCTCATTCTCTGATAGCAAAACTGTCCTGCCAGAAGTAATTTCGTTCACTTATCCATGAAATGCACGAGACAACACATGATAAAAGATAAATTCCATTAAAATTCAGAAAAACGCCCTTCTTTCCCTCTGCCTTTTTGCTCTTTGACCTAAATATTCGTATGACATGATTATGTTATCGCTTCATCTATCCGAAATAAAACTTCTCCTGCTAGAAATCTCACTGGATAGATAGACCTAAAAAACACTATAATAATTTTTCACATATTTTTGCTTTTTGTGAAGTTTTTTTTCTCTTATAGAATATGTTTTCACTTATCTTGACACCTCGATTTTTACAACATGGATTATAAAAATTCTTTTAGAATCGTAACAGATTTATGACCATGAAAACTTCTGCATATTTTCCAACTAGACAGTGAGCGCATGTACACGGTCGCATCAGAATAATATGACCACTCCCAGAATCACAGTGTACCCCGCCCAGGTGCGTCACAGAGTGCACGTAACAAGGTCGACCACACGGAGATATAACCGGCCGACCAGGACAGATGAGCGAGCCATAGTGAGTAATGTGAGCACAATGGGCAGAGGTAGTAATTTGACGGACGTGCAAAACGGAATGATCATCGGCTACCGCGCCAAGGGTGGAAGCATCTCAGAAACAGCAGACTTCGTGGGCTGTTCGCGAGGTGCTGTAGTAAGGGTGTACCAAGAATGGACCGCTAGCACACCGAGTACCTCTCGACGTCATAACTGTGGAGTCCCAAAGGCCATCGACCCCAGAGGAAACCGTCGACTGGTAAAGAGGAAATCGATGCGCAACAATGCAGCAGTTGACCACTCAAATGAATGCTGGGGCACCTAGGTACGTGTCCCTGATAACCCTATTACGCATGGGTCTCCGGAGTCAACGCTGCGTCAAGGCACTCATGTTAGTTAAACCAGCTCCATCGGCAACGACACCTGCAGTTCTCATGCGACTACAGTCATTGGACAGTGGAAGAATGGGAAAAGGTTGCCTTCTCCAACGAATCTAGGTTTCTACTCCACAGAAGTGACGAGCGACGACGGATAAGGCGTCAGGCACACGAGAACCAATACCCGGACACGCTTGTCGGTCAAGTACAGGCAGGCGGTGGCAGTGTGCATGTCTGGAGAATATTTTCCTGGAATGTCCTGGGACCGCTGTACCACTGGATGGGCCCCTGAACGCCAATGGCTGCCTGTCTATTCTCACTGACCACATGCATCCCTTCATGTTGGGCGTTTACCCTGGTCGTGATGTCTACCAACAGGGCAATGCGCCGCGCCACGTTGCTAAAGGGGTGCGGGACTGGAACACGACAGTGATGTCTCCGATCTCCCTTGGTCGGCGAAATCGCCCGACCTCAATCCCATAGTGCATTTGTGGGACTATTTGGTTCGACAGGTTCGACGAGGTCAACCCACAATCACGTCATCGCCAGGACCTCCGTGCTCTGCTGCCGTCCGAATGGGTACGTGTGCCTCGGGCAACCCTCCAGGGCTTCATTGTGTCAATGCCACGCCGTTTCGCCGCTGTCATCCGGGCCAAGGGTGGTTATTCCCATTATTAGGCAGGTGGTCAAAATATTCTGATACGACTGTGTATGTTACGACAGATGCTTTTTAAACCAGGCAGACGTAAACCTGAAAAAGGGTCTCCATCTTAATTTCTCTTTTTTCTTTTCTTCCGTTTGGTTTTCGAACACTCAAACCCCATACCTAATGGCGAACGCGAAAAACTCGCCCTCCTCACCCCGCAAAAACTAGTTTTGTGGCCCTTTTGCAGAAATTGCTTAAAATTTTCAGTAATTGATAAATTACTGAAAATTTGAAGTTCGTATCATTAACTAGGCTTTACGGGAGGTTTAATAAATCAGATTCTTTGGAACCTACCAGTATTCTTCTTAAAATCTAAATTATTTCACTTTATTTGCGTGAAACACAAATGTGTACGTTGTAATTCAAATGACTGCCTTAGTTTTATACCGATACAAATTACTACGATATACTGGCGCCAAAGTTAATAATATCACGCAAAATGTATTATTTTAATTATTTTTAAAATTTGTTCACAATGGAATTCGTTTTTCGATGCATATTTCAACAGTTCTTACTTCATCCAGGATCTAACAGAATTCTTTTCATGAGAAAATATAGGACTGCAAGACTGGAGTCAGGGGCGGATTGGGATGATTCCCGGCCTGGTTTGATCGTCCCAATCCGCCCCTGACTGTAGCACAAAAAACGTAAAACTATTTAAATTATTTACTCTGGATTATAAAAAAGCACACTCAACATAATGCCACACTGTTCTGCATATAGCAAAAAAAAATTGTTTTTATTCTGTGATTAAAAAAAAATGACACAGGTCTCGATTTTTCGCTCCCGTGAAGAACGCCTTTTAGTTCATTCTATTCTGAAGAATAAGTAGTTATGTGCAAACAACTGTAATGCATAACAACACATTCTCACTGGTATAAAAATTCCGCTTATTGAGCTGATATTTCTTTCACATTCTCTTGTCAACATACGTGCATAGAAACTATTGCAAGGACTATGAAAAGGGGCCTCAAGTTCTCTTGAATAGCTGATTCCCCGTCATTCATGAACTAAAGCAACGAAAGTGTTTTGTAAAGATGTTACTTATTTGCTGAAAAAAGGCAAAAATTGCTTTTGTTTTTAATACGTACTTCATTCAAAACTGCCTTAATTCTTGGCTATTTATTTAACCAGTTTCATACGAAGTTTCCGCAAAAAAATTGTAATATCTTTTTGCTGAGATTAGAATTAACCATAAGCTTTTCCCCCACCCCACAGAATGGGGCCATCAGTACGCCCCGGCCCATAGCTCACACAGTGGCATAAATAAATGCATTTCTGTTTCCACAATTTGGACCAGAAAAATTCTTCTTTGCATCTATGCAAGAACAACCAAAACACGTCCGGTATTTCCCAGGTGAACAATACTGTCGATAGGAAATGTAAATCTTCATTCTATTATAGATCAGATCATATGTAGAGGATTTTAGGAAGGGAGTGTCTGAACTCAGGCCTTAAACAACCCTTAGAAATAGGAAGCTAGGAGATTTGGGCTAGAGTGCCCAATAGGAAAGTGACACGGAAGCGAGGTAGAAAGGGAGAGGAATACGCCCTTATTTATAACCGGGGGGCCAGTGCCCGTCCGACGCACGGTGGATATTTAGTGGTTCGAGCGTTGTTACCTGCGTGGGATCGAACCTGAGTCCTCTCCGTAGCAGTCACGAACGCTGACCACTGGGCCATCCGCGGCCCCTTCATTCGACTATATCTAGGCAATGCGGCTTTTTAAGAAATTTCTCTTCCAGTTGTATACATCTAAGATTCTCCCCTTTCATGAATTTGCTTGATGAGTGGCGGCAACTTATAAAACAGATGAAAAAAAAATTACTTTTTGTGGAGATGATATCTTCGCTATATGAGAATATATCTAGCGATTTCACGAGATTCTGCAAGTTTATTTCTGTTTTGTTTCTTTAAACGGAAAAAAATACTTCCATTTCACAACCCAGACTTATGTGCTATCCTTACGTTTTAATTCCCCCTAGCCCTCTAGATTTAAGCAGTTATGGAAGTTACCGCTACCATCAAGTACTAAAAACAAACAGATAACATAAATCTATCCACCAGCCAAAGGAGCTAAATGAGAGGGGTAGGGCAGACTTAAAAGTGGTCACGTGTGGGGAGGGAGTACCGAAAAAAATATAAGAGGCAAACAACCAGATTCCTTTATTATTATTTTTTTATCGGGAGTTTAACGACCACCGTGAGCAACTCAGTGGGCTATAAGCAGTCGTCGGTGCCTAATTTAGGGTCACTGCTTCCAGGGAAGGGAGGGGGCCAGTGCCGTAAGACAAACACAATATCCATGCCTCACCGGGATTCGAACATGGACCCATCTCGGACGAATGATTAGAAGCCGTCGCTTAGACCACTGCGCCACCGTGGCGGCAAACCACAAGATTATACGTGCGTTTCGAAATTTGTAAACTCAATGAAAATTGAGCATGAGCAAATAAACAAGAAAAATAAAATAGTTTTGCTTAATATAAATATTTTTTTGAAAACAAAAATTCATCTTGTCATTTTACATTTCCCATCAGGAGCTGTAACCGGTGCAGGAAAAATTTTTGAAATCGGAGTTTCAGAAGCAGAGATATCGGGGAAAACGTACCTTTACGCCCCCAAGCGGAAGATCTGTGCATTACTATACAAGAAAGATGACACCGAATTTTCGAGTGTAATAAGCACGTCTTTTGAATCCGTTCTGACACAAATTAAATTTATCAAAGCTATTCAAAGTCAATGGAACCGGTATGGAAAACAGAAGCATCGTACGGAAAAAAAGTTTTTCAATCGGGTTTTGAATCCCGCAGACATTGTTGTAAACGGAATCGTGAGCTTACACCCGCTGGTTGCAGACTTGTGCGTTAAGAAAAATATGGATTTGACTGAGAAACATTTTGCACCGGAAACGCTCTCCAACGCAAAAAAAAATATTTCAAATCGGACTCTTAGAAACAGAGATATCGACAAAAATAAGATGTGACTTTACGCCGCCTGGTGGGGAAACCACGCATTATTTTAGGAAGAAACTATTCTCAAAAGGTTTTTCAATATCAGCGGTATCGGTCCAAGAAAAATAAATTCTTAGTCGAGTTTTTAGGAGCCCAGATTTTGCAGCAAATACATCAGAACCAGAAATTAACACTTATGCCGCCCCCTGGTGGCCAAACCATTCTTTGCCAAACATTAGAAATTATATGAAAAATATTTTCCATCAGGTGTATGCGATACAGGAAGACTTTTTCAAAACGGAGTTTTAGAAGCAGAAATAACGCAGAGAACGCAGTTTACTTTTGCGCCCCCTAGCGGAAAGTCTGATTTATTTGAAAATTTTGAATTTATATGAAAAACATTTCGCAACAGAAACACTATCCAACAAAGAAGGAATTTTTCAAATCGGACTCCTAGAAGTAGAGATATTGACAAAAATAAGATATACGTCTACGCCCCCTGGAATAGAAACCATGCATTATTTTAAGAAGAAAATGTTCCTAAAAGGTTTGTCGACATGAGTAGTATCGATCTACAAACGACTTTTTTTCAATCGAGATTTTAGAAGCTCATATGCTGCAAATACATCAGAATCGGAAATTACGACTTACGCCCCCTAGTGGCCAAACCATTTTTTACAAAAACTGGAAATTAGGTGCAAAGGATTTCCCATCAGGAGCTGTATCCGGTGCAGAAAGAATTTTTCAAACCAGAGATATATGTGGAAACGCAATTTACCTTTACACCCCTAGCGGAAAGTCTAGAATTACTTGAGAATATTGAAATCATGTGAAAAAAATGTCACACTGAAAACACTATCCAAAAAAGAAGGAATTTTTCAAATCGGACTCCTAGATGTAGAGATATTGACACATATAAGATACACATCTACGCCCCCTGGCGGAGAAACCATGGAATATTTTACGAAGAAAATATTCGGAAAGGTTTATCGACGTGAGTGGCATCGGTCCACGAAGGAATTTTTTTAATCGAGATTTTAGAAGCTCAGATTTTATGGCAAATAACATCAGAAGCAAAAATTAACGCCTACGCCTCCTGGTGATCAAAGCATTTTTTACCAAAATTTAGAAATTATATGCAAAAGATTTGCCATCATGAGCTGTATCCGCTAAAGAAAACATTTTTCAAATCTGAGTTTTAGAAGAAGAGATATCGGGGAAAACGTAATTTACTTTTACGCCCCCTAGCGGAAAATCTGTACGTAATTTGAAAAAGTAACTATACCTAAAATACTCTTCGACATAAATGGAATCGAAAGATAAAAGATTTTTTTCAATCTGATGTATCTGATGTTTAGAAGCAAATAGGTGGAATAAAACGTATTTTTTAATTCGACATCATCTGCAGTTACGCCATCTAGCGTCAAAATTATACATCGTAAAAAAAAACGAAATGAAGGATCATCATTCGGATATTTCAAGCTCCCCAATGCAAAAAGAAGTTTTCAAATCGGACTAATAGTTGCAGAGATATCGTGTCTACAGACGGACGGACAAACCGATAACATAAGCACGATCTTTTTTTTTTACAAAAGACGTGCTAAAAAAGAGACTATCTAAAATAGACTTCGATATAAATGACATCAAAAGGTGAAATATTTTTTTCAATCTAATATTTAGAAGCAAATATATGGAATAAAATGTATTTTGAAATCGATATCATCTGCATTTCACCCTCTAGCGGCGAAATTGTGCATTGTGAAAAAAACGGAATGCAAGGATCATCGTTCTCACATTTTCAAGCTTTCCTACGTAAAAATTATTTTTCAAATCGGACTAATAGTTGCAGAGATACGGTGTCCGTAGACGGACGGGCAGACAAAGTAATAACATAAAAACGATCTTCTTTTACAAAATACATGCTAAAAAGGGGGGACAAAAAGAAAGAAAACTAGCAGTCGTCGACCAAACAATTCTATATTTAACCTTAAATACCGTATCTGCTAAGTACATTTAGCCTGAAAGAACATCTTGTCACTAAATTTAGCCTCCCCTTCCCCTGCTAATTTAAAAGTAACTGTTGATCGGTTACAACTAAATATTCGGCTATTAATTAATCCCTAAGGTAGTTAGATTTCGTTATACCCTTTCACAAAGTGGTGAGTGTAGAAGCACATACAGATTCACTTTAATGGGGGTCGAGGAAATTTCGGGTGATCCGATGCGAGGTACATAAGCATAAAAATTTCTTTATTTGCCATTGACATTTAGGTCCGATGGAGTGTCCCCCTCTTTCACCAACTATCATCTTCGTAAGCTAGTGAGAAGTGTGTAGCGCTCTATTTCTACTTTAAACATGCCACCGTGGACATCACTCCAGAATTTTCTTGTTTCTGATTGGGGGAACCTTGAGCAATTCGATGACCTATAAGCATCTCCCATTCTTAATTTAAGACCACTGGTTCTAGGAAAGAGAGCCGGTGCCGTTAGACAAATACAACATCCATGCCTCTCTGGATTCAAACCCGGACCCATCTCGGACACAGTGTGGTCAGAAGCACATTGCTTCAGAAAGCTGTCAGCACTTGATTCATCTCCAGCAGTTTTCCACTGTATTGAAAGGAATTAATAATATAAACACCCATATCCGTCTCTCTGGAACGCTTGACGTCACATCAACATCGGCATTGTTGCGTCATCACTTATCGATCAATTCGTGTGTGCTCTCGCGGTGTCAAAATGATTGCCTGCTATATAATAGCACGAGATCACTTTCAGATGTCAAGGTGATCGCGTGATAATATAAACATTGGATTATTAATGACTCGAGTTGTTTTTCCGATCTACAAAATTCGAATTGAATTTTTAATACCACAGCAAGTTGAGTTTGCACGCGATCACATTGAAATGTTAAGGTGATCGCGTGCTAACTTAAAAACATTGGATTATCAATGACTCGAGTTCTATTTATTCGATCTACAAAATTCGAATTAAAATTTTATTATCAAGGAAAGTTGCGTTTGTATATTAATTTAATTTAGCACAATTCGAATATTAATTTGTACGCTTTAATTATTTTTTACTTTTTTAATTTAACTAACTTTTCGAGTTTAGTGCTGATTTATACTAAACATTTTGCAAAATATCGATCTATCTAAACGCTCTAACCTACAACAAAAACTGAAATCTTGAGATGTCAAAGCGAGCAAGATTGCATCTAAAAGCAGATGTCGCCCGCACATTGTAACTAATTTAAATAGTTCCGATTTGTAATGCCAGATGTCACATTATTTTGCAGAAAAAGATTTACTAAGCTTCAAACTAAACTTCGAATAAGACAGTCTAAAACAAGCCGTGAACGGAATAACATGTGTGCCGGAGAAAAAGTAATTTAACGCGAAGCAAAAGTTATTAAGGTAAGTTTACACGAAAACAACTGGACTACAAGGAAAATTATTATTAATCAACAACAAATATTTCGCAGAGAATATTTACCGCGCGGTCTTTTGAAAAACGGAAATAAATAGCATATATTTTCAGTTCTAACATGAATGAGTTCTTGCTCTAGGTCTGTCGGGTTTGATCGATTAATCGATCAATTTTTTAGTCGCCGATTATTTTCTTCTTCCAATTAATCGGTTACTAAAAAAAATTAGTATGAAAATAAAATTCATTAGGAATTGTTGCAAAAAACTGCATATAATTTTGAATTTGTTGAATAGGCTCTACACCAATGTGTGCTGGTGTCTCCACTTCTTGGAAACTAGCCTTTTTATGGCGATGGAAGTTTAAATCTGGCAGTCACCACTATCAGAATCTTCTGGACAAAATTGTGTATATTTACGACATTCAGAAGTCAAGAGTGTTTAATGAATTAAAGAGACCTTCCTATGTGAGTTTAACTGGAGATGTTTGGATCTGGCTCGCCAACGACAGCTACTTAACAATAACAGTACACTGGATTGACAATGAGTGGCATTATTGTGATGCAACTCTTCCAAGTGAAACAGGTGATGGAGAATTATACTTTAAATCAGTGTACAACTGAATTTGAGGAACCCGTCGAAAAATTGGAACTAACGGACAAGCTTGTTGCCATCTGCACTGATAATGCCAGAAATATTGTACTTAGCATTAACAGATCAAGTTTGACAGTGTATGTTCGGCACATACTTTACAGTTAAGTTATAATAAAGCTCTTACATTCGCATTGATGGAAAAGGTTATAGCTAAATGCCGAAAAATTGTAGGGTCTTTCAAACACAGCTCACATTTAGAGGCTACACTCTCGTCTAAGCAAATAGAACTTGGTCTTCCTGACACTAAGCTGCAACATGACATTGTGACAAGCTGCAATAGTACCTACATCATGGTGGAAAGTCTTGTGAAAGCTAAAAACGCAGTAGACAACATTCTGGTAGCCAACGCATCGAATACCCCTGTTCTGACAACACTTTGAGTAGGAAGTGCTTAAGAAGCTAATCAACGTATTGAAACTTTGCTTGGAAATCACTGAAATACTCGGAGGTCACAGTACGTAACTGCCAGTGTTGTCCAGCTTTTACACACCACAAAATCGCAATGAGATTGTTCGATACCGACCCAGGATATACACTGGCGTGCAAAAATTAAGGACAAGACGGTTTTTCGAATGTAACGTCGTGCAGAATTGCTCCACATCGACTCAAATCATACCATAAAAACCGTCCAAACAAGAAATCCAAAAGATACAAAGGCACTTTATTGAAAAGGTAGCTTCGAGCACAACTGGACAGAAGACAGAAACGTCCAAGTGACAGGCGGCTGCCAAGAAAAATCCAGTCTTTAGTAGGGGATATGATCACCCCTGACTGCGTTGCAGGGTTAACAACGTCTGCCCATGCTGAGGACGAGGTTGTCAAGGAGCTGTTGAGGCATCGCGGCCCATTCCTCTTGTAGCGGCAATCGCAGCTGCGGATTCGTTGCTGGCGGCTGGTGACGTGCTGCCAAGCGTCTCCCGAGAAGGTCCCACACGTGTTCGATTGGATTTAGATCCGAGGACCTTGCGGGCCAATCCCTGGGTTGAATATCTTCACTCTCCAACAGCTCTGCGACAGTCACTGTACGAATAGGTGTATTGTTGTCGTCCATGAAGAGGAACTCAGGACCCACAGCACCTCTAAACAGACGCACGTGAGACAGGAGAACCTCGGTACAATAGCGGACACCAGTGACTGAACCTCCTTGGAAGATGTGGAGGTCAGTACGGCTACCAAGCATGATACCGCCCCAAACGAGAACTCCGCCACCTCCAAACCGGTCCCTTTCGATGATGTTGGAGGTGTGATTGCATGTTCCCTGCTCTCTCCAGATGTGTATACGTCCAGAATCGCTCGTCAGACTAAATCGGCTCTCATCCGTAAAGAGAACTCGACCCTATTGCTGATGTCTCCAGTTCTTGTGTTCCTGGCACAACAAAAACCACAGTCTCCGATGAGCAGGCGTTAATGGCACACACCGTACTGGTCGTCGTGCAAATAGACCACCTTTGTGCAGCCTCCTGGCCACGGTAAAACGCGATAACGGACGTCCAGTTGTCTGTTGCATGTGCCTTGCGATTTCTCCCGGTGTCTGCCGTCTGTCTCTTATCGCCTGTACGACAATACACCGGTAGTCCGCCGCCGTGGTTGCTCGTGGACGACCACTGTTAAACTCTGGGACAGCTGTTCCTTTCGTTTGAAATGCTATCTAAGCTCGTGAAAAGATGCTGTGAGCGATCCCAAACTCCTCGGCCACACTAGTCCCACTTCGACCTTCTTCCAACTTCCCAATGACGCGACCTCGGGTAAAGTCATCCAGATGTCGTCTACTGGATTGACTGTCGGCCATATCACACGGTGGCCCGATGTACACCGTGCAATAGCTTTCACCGAATTGCTGAGCGTACAGCGTCCGTGTGCTTTATTTATACCCTTCCGACACTTCTCTCCCCCCCCTCACGTCATGCTGCATATATGTGCATGCCCTACCGCACCGGACCCTAGTCTATCTCCTGAGTGGTCTTTCGGTCCGTTCTGCCTGCTCGTCCCGCTGTTATGCTAATTTCTCCTCTTTGTCCTTAATTTTTGCACACCAGTGTATTTGCAGATTTAAAGTTACGTTGCTTGATGATCTGACGGAAAAACTCAGTCAATGGCCTTTATATGACAAGTACGAAGAAAGTACTGCCCTTAACCCTCGATTCAAGAGACTACGCTGCATATCAGAATAAAAAACTGGAACAGAATTTTATCCAGTAGCACAAATCAACAGCAGCCCTTACACCAAGAACAAAGTAATGTGCAACAGAAACGAAGAAAACTATGTTTTGAGAATTCGTCGATTCCAGAAACAGAAATAAAGGAATACACAAATGTCAGAACAACGATAGAATTAGAGCTTCAAGTTTATCAGAGCTGCCTGAACTCGACGACGATTTTTCAGATCCTCTTCAGTTAGTGAGGGAAAACTCGTGTATTACAGTTGCCGTTGCTTGCTACTTTAGCAAAACGGTTGTGCATTCCATCAACGTCTCTACCAAGTGAATGAGTGTTTAGTGCCGCTGGTATTGTTGTTAACAAACTTCGTACTTCGCTTAAACCATCCAATGTTGACAAGCTCTTGTGCCTAAAATCTTGGCTAAAGCAGTGACTGCAAACCAGGTTTAAGGTAATTATTATTAATTTGTATTTCTGATTTGTTTTAATAAATTAAAGCAATGAATACTACTAGACTAACAGGCTACGATACATTCAACACCCTAACATTTTAGACAACGGATTTGGTATCCATATAATAGAATAATGCATAATGTAATTTATAGTCGTATATTTTTTGTGACAGTATTTTTTATCACTCGATCAAATTACCGATTAATCGATCAATGGTGAAATATTAACCGATTAAAAACATTGATCGATCGACAGCCCTAGTTCTTACTATATACGTTTTTACTATATTTCCTTACAAAAGAGCCGGCGTCTATTTTATTTGTTTTCAATCTGCTCCAATTAAAAATTTCACCGTCTTACGACGGGAAACATCCACTATATATATTAATATTTACTTAAAGCTTAAAGACAACCGTCCTAGGACGGGCTATAGATTTGTGTGGTATAGTGTGCCAAAACCCATAATGTGGTCTTGTACCTACCTAAGCGTCGCATTAACTAGTTTATGAACTTATTCATTCCTGTCACATCAAACATTGGGAATTCCCTACCAGTTACGGGCTTTTCTGAGAACCACGATCTGATAGTACTAAATTCTAAGACAAACTATTTTCCAAAAAAATTCGACGTTTAAATAGCAAGAAAAAAAAAGAAAAAAATATGTATATACCCAAAAGTCTTATCATACAATGATTGCCTCTAAAAAAGATTGGAATAATACATTGTGTATACAGAAGCAAATGCATCGGGTTTTTTTGGGGTTTTTTTTTTAATTCATCTATGGCATAAGTTGCTTCTACCTAAAAGAAAATCTTCGTAAAAAAAACAAAAAACTTTGAAGTCTTGTTCAGCGACGTTGCCAGGATTTCTTTTCAGGAAGAAGGGAGAGGGGGGGGTCCTGTTTCACGCTTTTAATGCGTGTGTTTGTGTGTGTGTGTGTGTACGTATGTGCGTATATATGCTTTAAGTTCAATTAAATATGCATAAATTAAATTAAATTAAATTAAAAAATATATTTTAAGTTCAAATAAAATACATATATATTCGCATGTACTTACATACATATAGGGATGTAAGGTCAGGTGATGCGTAACATCACAGCCTCTCCTTGACAAATGTCAACCCCGCCTTCTCGTGGTGCATCCTGTTCCCACTAAAGGGGCTCTGACGACCGCAAATAGCGGTATAACTATACCATCGGGATCAGAGGAAATGCTATCCCACACTCACCAACCCGCTTGGCCAGCGTGGTGAGTTATGGCCAAACACCTCCAAAATGACTCTACAACTTAAATCTTGGCCCTCAGTCTCCGGCAGCTGGAATGTACCTGGCCAAGGCAGCGGCCAGGTACATTCCTAAGCACCTGCCTTCATGTCGCCAGTGCGACATGAAGGCAGAGGGTGCTAAGAATCCCCGGAGGACCGGACTAGGCTGCCATTTGATGCTGACCTTGGCTACCTACAACGGACGCTCCCTATCTTCTGATTCAAGGCTTCTTGAATTGGAAGAGGAACTACAAAGGATCAAGTGGGACATCGTCGGGCTGAGTGAGGTAAGGAGAAAAGGAGAAGATCTCATTGAACTGAAAAGTGGACATCTCTTCTATTATCGTGGGACAGATACTGGCAGAACTAGTGGTGTTGGATTTATAATAAACAAGAAACTGAAGGATAAAGTGGTAGAAGTTGAAAGTTCCTCTGACAGAGCTGCACGACTCGTTATCCAACTATCGAGAAGATACCAGGCTCAGATTATTCAAACTTATGCACCCACCACAAGTCATCCTGAAGAAGAAATTGAAGAATTTTATGAGGAAATTCGTCATCTAAATAATAAAGGTAAGCAGCACTTGAAGATAATTATGGGAGATTTCAATGCAAAAATAGGGCAACGGCAACAGAATGAAACTTCAGTAGGTAAATTCGGTCACGGCAACAGAAACCAGCGTGGAAATACTCTCGTTGAGTTTGCAGAGGCAGAAGGATTTTTCATCTTGAATTCCTTTTTCAAGAAAAAGCCACACAGGAAATGGACATGGAGACATCCAATTGGGACGACAAGTGAAATTGATTTTATTATGTGTAACAAAAAATTCGTCATCGAAGACTGCAGTGTGCTAAACAAGTTCAACACAGGTAGTGACCATAGATTGGTGAGATGTAAGATGCACCTCAACACTAAACTGGAACGTGGCAAGCTCATAAGACAAACAAAATGTATTGACATAACCAACCTTAAAAAACACCATAATACTTTCAAGTTGGAACTGAAGAACAGATTCTCTGCTTTAGAAGGCCTAACATCGGAAGAAGTGGATATTTCTGAAGTTAACAGAAAAGTAACCAAAGCTCTTATGGAAACAGCAACAAAATTAGCTGGGTCTAAGAACAAGTTGCATGTAAACAAATTATCAGGAAAAAACCAAAATGTTGATGCAAAAAAGAAGAGAGATGAGGACAACTAAAGAAGATGTGACTTCCAAAGTGGAATATATAGAGCTATGCAAGACAGCACGAAAAAGTATCACTGAAGACGTAAGGAAATTCAACTGTGAGCTAGTGAGGAAAGCAATTGAAAACAACCAAAGCCTAAAGATAGCAAAGGGACATCTCAGTAAGGGAAGAAAACAGATTATGGCTCTGAGAAAAGAAGATGGTTCTATAACAAGAAATAGAGGCGAAATTTTGACAAGAGTGAAAGATTTCTACTCCAAACTATATGAAAGGGATGATACATGTACTCCAGACATCATGAAAGGTACCAGAGTTCTTCCAGTCCTCCCAGCAGAAGTTGCTCATGCAATCAAGAACATGAAGCGGGGGAAAGCTCCAGGAGAAGATGGAATTACTATAGACATCATACAAGAAGCAAGTGGAGAAATTGAAACAGTACTCGCCCAAATTTTCACTCGATGCCTTAATGAAGGGAAGATTCCTGAGGATTGGAACAATGCTACAATGATCCTGCTACATAAAAAAGGTGACATTGAGGATCTCAGGAACTACAGACCTATCAGCCTCCTATCAGTGGTTTATAAAATCTTCACTAAAGTTCTTTCACACCGCTTGAAGGTAACACTGGACATGGCTCAACCGAGAGAACAAGCTGGATTCAGGAGTGGCTACAGCACAATAGATCATATCCACGTACTGAGAGAACTAATTGAAAGAGCGAGGGAATATGAACTTCCATTGTGCATGGCTTTTATCGATTATGAAAAAGCCTTTGATTCGGTGAAACCATCAGCAGTTACCACGGCTCTGAAATCCTGCGGTATTGAAGATGCATACATTAATATTATTAATAACATCTATGAAAATGCAAGTGCAAAGATTCGGCTGTTTGAAAATACAACACACATAAAAATTGGAAAGGGAGTAAGACAAGGTGACACCATATCTCCGAAGCTCTTTAATGCCACATTGGAAAATGTCTTTCAATCACTGAACTGGGAAAACAAAGGGATAAAGATTAATGGAGATTATCTAACCCACCTTCGTTTTGCTGATGACGTAGTCATTTTTGCAACTACCCCATCAGAGCTGCAGAGTATGATCCAGGAACTTGCTGACAAGAGTAAAGAAGTGGGATTAAAAATGAACTTTCAGAAGACAAAAGTGATGTTCAATGCTTTTACAAGAAATGAAGATTTATCGATTGATGGAGAAAAGCTGGAGATAACAGACACGTACGTTTATCTTGGACAGCAGATATCAAGTGAGGGTCACATTGATGAAGAAATTAATCGGCGTACAAAACTTGCCTGGAGAGCTTTTGGAAGAAACAGCATAATTTTCAAGAGCAATATGCCATTATGTCTTAAAAGAAAAGTGTTTGATCAATGCATCCTTCCAGTGCTTACGTATGGTGCAGAGACGTGGACCTTAACTAAAAGAGACATACAAAGGCTGCAGACAACTCAAAGTAGCATGGAGAGGTGCATGCTTGGTATAACCAGGAGAGATAAGAAGAGGAACTCGTGGATCCGAAAAATGACGAGAGTGGAAGACATCATGATCAGAGTTAAATCCCTGAAATGGCAATGGGCTGGACATACTGCCAGAAGGACAGACCATAGATGGACAGCCGAAATTTTAGATTGGATTCCAAGGGACAGGAAAAGACCCAGAAAAAGACCACATGGGAGATGGGTGGATGAAATTCGTAAATATGCGGGAGTGACATGGAGGAGACTGGCACAAGACAGACCGTTGTGGAGGAAACTTGGGGAGACCTTCGTCCAGCAGTGGATTGATAATGGTTGACAATGATGATGATGATGACTTACATATATACACAGTCGTCACATTATTGTGACCACCTCCTACTTTTGACGTCATCAGCGCGTAGCCAATGAAAGAAGGCAAGTGTCGTGAGCTGGTTCGAATGGTATACAAGGTGTGCTGTGGGTATTCTGAAAACATTAGGCCGCGTGTGGCCTAGTGGGCAACGTTCGTGACTGTCACGTAAAGGACCTCAGGTTCGATCCCAGGCAGGTACGAACGCTCGATCCACTAAACATCCGTCGTGCGTCGGATGCGCACGTTAAGCCGTCGGAACCCGGGTACTAGCCCCCCGGTAATAAATAAGGGCGTCTTCCTCCCCCTTTCAACCTCGCTTCCCTGTCACTTTCCTATCGGGCACTCTAGCCCAAATCTCCTAGCTTCCTATTTCTAAGGGTTGTTTAAGACCTGGGGTCAGATACTCCCTTTCTAAAATCCTCCACATATGATCATCATGATCATCTGAAAACATACAGAGCCGCGGATGGCTTAGGGATTAGCGAGTCAGACTGTCAATGCAAGGTCCTCAGGTTCGATCCTGGGCTGATCTTTCAGAGATGGTGTGATTTACTAACAATCGCTGAATATCCGGCGTGCATCGGACGAGCACGTTAAGTGACAGCCCCCAGGCTGGACCCACTGGTTAAATGGGTATCCTTTCCTATGCCCCCCCCTGATATTCTCTCGCCCCTCTCTGTGCAACATCGTACTTGTACGGTGGCGCCATCTACTGTACTCTAATCTCACTACAAACTCGCTGTAGGTGGTTGGGACCTAAACTCTACTCACTGTGGACGGAAGTCCAACAAGAAAATTACAAATGACAACTTGTCAACCTTCTGAAAACATATCACTTGTTGCTGTCATGGATAAAAACGGAGATTTATGAGATTTGCAAAATGGGATGATTATGGGCTTTTGGTTCAAGGGGGGCAGTATGTCTGAAACAGCGTAGTTTGTGAACTGCTCGCGTGCTGCTGTGTTTAAAGTGTATCATGATTGCAAAAATGGCACCATTGCGAATGAGCGACATGGAAACTACGGAACATCACCCGCCATTGATGTAAGAGCGTCCGCTTCGAAGGTACAGCGGAGCAACTCATTGGCTGAATGAAGCCCTGGAATGAACCAGTGGATTACCGGAAATGTGTCTAAAACGACAGTTGAACTCTGCTGCGTATGGGGCTACGATGCAGACGGATGGTCATTGCACCTATACTAACGAAGGTGCATCGGCAGAAAAGGATTACATTTACAAAGCAGTATCGGAACTGGATTGGCGAAGGATTGCCTTCTCCGATGAATCGCATTTTCTGCTAAATCGAACGGATGGACGTCGGCGTATAAGGCGAGAAACATCGGAGAACAAACACTCTTCAACCATTGCTGGCAGAACACAAACTGGTGGGGACAGCACTATGATCTGGGGAATGTGTTCGTGGCATTCCCTGGGTCCACTCATATTATACCTGTGGAAGGCACTATGGACCGAATTCGTTATGAATCCATCCTTACAGACCACGTACACTCATACATGCTGATTGTCTTCCCGGGGGTTGATGGGATTTTCCAGCACGACAATGCGACGTGTCACACAGCTAGAAATGTCCGAGAGTGGTTGGGAGAGCACGATGATGACTTCATAGTACTTCCCTGGCACCCTAATTCCCTCGAATTATACCCAATTGAGCATCTGTGGGACCACCTCGATCGTGTTGTTCGCTCTATGGATCGTCCACCACGCACCCTCAAGCATCTGTCAGATGCACTGCAGTCAGCATGGCTCCACATACCTGTGAACACCTTCCAGCACCTTACTGAGTCACTTCCAGCCAGTCTAGCTGTTGTCCGCGCTGCACACGGCGGTTACTCTGGATATTAGCTGGTAGTCACAATAATGTGACTCGACCGTGTATATGCAGTTCGATTATATATATATATATATGACAATAACTATAAAACCGTGTACCATTGAGTTGTATTACTTAACGGGGATCCGCGCTTAGCTGCTAGAACCACTGGTAGAGTATATATCCATACCTCACTTCCCGCTAAGAACCTTCATTGGAACCCCCCACTATTTTCTTGGTTTGGAACTCGAAACGTAAATGAGAATGAACCAAGGTATAAAATCTCACTAACCAAAAATAACACTGGAAATATAATAAGAAAAAAACACAAAAAGAAATATAAAAACTCGGGTGCCGCAGGCCACTCATCAGGGAAAGACGTCCCGCGACATCCGAGTTAGGTTCGAGTTTCGTGCAGGTGTCAGGTTAGAAAATTTTATTTTTAAAACAAATTCTCGAAACGAGGGTTCAAAAAAAATTTTTACCAAATTTTTTACTAATTTAGGACACCTGGTCTTCCCTACTCGAACCAAATATACAATATATGAAATATAACTAACTTACCTTGGCAATTAGTCCCCCCAATATCATCTCCAGTGTGGAAGGTAGGTAACTAACTCCTATCTAAAATATGTCCCTCCCCTACTGAATTTGAAATGTCTGTTCCCTGTGGAATGGAACTCACAAACCTAAGGAGTCGTGTAGCGACTAATGTCGGAACTAATAAAAAGGATAAATGAAATAAAATAAAATGGAATAAAAGTAAAACAAGATGTTGGTAATCTAATGTGTGCCAGTAAAATTTGTTAATGTTTCCGGGGCGGCTCGGAAGAAGAGATTTAAGTTTGAGGCCCGAAAATAATTAGTCCAAAATATCAGAAGTGGTGATATTGCAAAGTCTGATTTTAAATGGATTTCTAGAATTATAAGAGGTTAATAAGTTTTCGAAGTGGAATCAGCAGTACCTCCTTGGATAGTGATTTGTCAAAAACGAAGAGAAAAGTATTTTCAATTGTCTGGTACTGTTGTGCTTGTTATTGCATATTCTGGTAATCCAGATAAATTGAGATATAATATTTCTGAATACATGTTTCGATATATTGGAGTTCCAATCACTGAGAATTTTAGTTTTGAAATTAAATTGTAATCTTTTATCAAAAACATCCGTGACAATATTTTTGTTTTGTATAACAAGGTCTATGTCAAGGAATTGTACATGATTCTGGTGGTTAGTTTTGCATAGCACTAGACTAGGAGGGTAGATATTATCTACGTTTGTAGATGGAGAACCAAATGAAAAGGTTATGAGGTCGTCCACATATCTGAATGAGAAAATTGAATCTGAACTGAAGAATCCCTCATAATAATGAAGGTAAAGGTTTGCTAAAAGACTGGAGCCCATGGGTACTTCCCTTTACTTGTACATATATTTGGTTGTTGTCATAAATGTAGTTATGAGAGATACATAAATTGCATAAATTTTTCCAATATTCGAACCCTATGTCCAGTTGATGTCCGAATTTTTCGAAATAATAATCTAGGATTCTGCGTAAATCCATCAAATCTATTGAGGTAAACAAATTCGTAAAATCATATGTATTTGTTTCCATTTCAACAGGAATGATAGAGTTGACAAAGTCTAGCACTTTAATATTGTTATCTATTATCCAGGAATTATTTGAAATAAAACTATAAAAGACAGAAAGGAATTTTTTAAGGATTTCATACGCTTGAAAATTATAACTGTTAACTCCACAGGTAATAAATCTGAATTTTAATGGTTGTTTATGAAATTTTGGAATAGCAAAAACGTCTGGAAAATGTAGCTGTGTTCTATTTAATAATTTGTTAAAACCAATTAATCACTTCTTTAAGGTATTTAATGAAGTTGTTGAAACTATTTGATATGTGTTTTGGTTTGATAGTTCAGAAGTAAGTACTTGGTGATAACATTTTTTACAAATGAAAGCATAGTTATTGTTACTTTTGTCTATAGGGGTAATAATGAAATCTTTTTGAATTTCTCTAATTTGATTCTTAATTTTCCCCCAGTTTTTAACATAACCAGATTTTTGGAAGTTTTTTTCTACAGATCCAAGCAATTTATCAAGTACTTCACTCATCCAATGGAAGAACAGCTCCACAGGAGTATTGGTTCGGTCAGACCATTCATAAATAAAACTGTATAACTCTCTGATTAAAACTCTTTTAATGTTTTTCAAGGGAATAAAGATATTTGGTCTAAAATTTTCTCCGAAGCTCAGGAACTCTCTTAACTCTCCTGGTTTTACAATTTCAATGTCTCCGGTGATTATGTGGCCAAAACTTGCGTTTTAAAAAAACGTTTGTATTTTTTATCTTCACAAAAACATGGTAAGGCAATGTCTTCAATAGTCCCAAGATTTTTACAAAAATTATTATAATTGAATACCCTTCTACCCATAGGAAGCACGTATGTAAAAGAAGGAACAACTTGAAGAGATTCTTTGAGAGGAAATAGTTACACTCTAGAGCTGAATATTTTCTTGAAAGGTATCCGATCGAACCATTTGGCTTGAAAACTTAATGCACAGAATTTTCTTGGCAATAATTTTGGGTTGTCGGTAGTAACATCTAGTCTGAAGTTACAGTGATCAATAATAATATCTCTGACAAAGCAAGAAGAAAATTTAATTCCCAAGCTTATCCTCATGAGGGCCTTGAGTTTTCTTTTATTTAGACAATACAAGGCAGAGATAACTTTACGGATGCCAAATGAGCTTATAATAATAATCTCCAATTCCTTAACAAATTCAATCAAGTTGAAAAAAGTCTGTTTATTTTTGACATTACAACTATGTCCTCTTCTGTTCCCGAGACCAGTATTTTTGTATTCCATAGGAGCTGAAACTATCATTTTGTTGAAATTTCTCTTCAAGTTATAAGGGAACATATGTTGTTTAATCCATATGTGTACAAAAAAAAAAATGTTGTTTAATCCATATGGGTACAGAATCCATTGCTTCAATATTTGGTAATTTTCTATCCATAGTCATGTTGTCTCCTTTGGCTCTATATTTAATATGGTGATAGTAATATTTTCAAAATTATGGGTTTGAAAATGTATTAATTCAATGTCATTTTCATTCTTCAAATTTTTAATGTCTGATCTGTGACAGTTAATTCTAAGGTTCAAGCAGTTTGAGGTCTGACCTATATATTTTATATTGCATGTATTACAAGTGATAAAGGTAAATACAGTTTTTAACTTTGCAGAAATTTGTAGAAGTTCCTTTATGATCCAACTGACAAGCACACATAACCACACATGTTTTACATCTTGGGTCACCACATTTATTAAAACTGAGATTACATTCAGAAATTATTAAATCATCCTTTTCTTTAAACACCAGATTATTTTCAACGTTAACTGGAACAGGTAATGAAGCAACATTTTTTTGACATTTTTCCAATTTTTTATTTTTACCTATATTTTTAATTTTTTGAAAAAACTTATTTCTCATTCAGATATGTGGACGACCTCATAACCTTTTCATTTGGTTCTCCATCTACAAACATAGATAATATCTACCCTCCTAGTCTAGTGATACGCAAAACTAACCACCAGAATCATGTACAATTCCTTGGCATAGACCTTGTTATACAAAACAAAAATATTATCACGGATGTTTTTGATAAAAGATTACAAATTAATTTCAAAACTAAAATTCTCAGTGATTGGAACTCCAATATATTGAAACATGTATTCAGAAATATTATTATATCTCAATTTATCCGGATTACCAGAATATGCAATAACAAACACAACAGTACCAGACAATTGAAAATACCTTTCTCTTCCTTTTTGACAAATCACTATCCAAGGAGGTACTGCTTACTCCACTTCGAAAACTTATTAACCTCTTATAATTCTAGAAATCCATTTAAAATCAGACTTTGCAATATCACCACTTCTGATACTTTGGACTAATTATTTTCTGGCCTCAAACTTAAATCTCTTCTCCCGAGCCGCCCCGGAAACATTAACAAATTTTACTGGCACACATTAGATTACCAACATCTTGTTTTACTTTTATTCCATTTTATTTTATTTCATTTATCCTTTTTATTAGTTCCGACAGGAGTCGCTACAAGACTCCTTAGGTTTGTGAGTTCCATTCCACAGGGAACAGACATTTTAAATTCAGTAGGGGAGGGACATATTTTAGATAGGAGTTAGTTACCTACCTTCCACACTGGAGATGATATTGGGGGGACTAACTGCCAAGGTAAGTTAGTTATATCTCATATATTGTATATTTGGTTCGAGTAGGGAAGACCAGGTGTCCTAAATTAGTAAAAAGTTCGGTAAAAAAAATTTTTGAACCCTCGTTTCGAGAATTTGTTTTAAAAATAAAATTTTCTAACCTGACACCTGCACGAAACTCGAACCTAACTCGGATGTCGCAGGACGTCTTTCCCTGATGAGTGGCCTGCGGCACCCGAGTTTTTATATTTCTTTTTGCTTTGTTTTTTTCTTATTATATTTCCAGTGTTATTTTTGGTTAGTGAGATTTTATACCTTGCTTCATTCTCATTTACGTTTCGAGTTCCAAACCAAGAAAATAGTGGGGGTTCCAATGAAGGTTCTTAGCGGGAAGTGAGGTATGGATGTGTGTATATATATATACAATGAAGTGCCAGAAAAACTGGTACACCAGTCTAATACTTGGTAGGTCCCCCACGGGAGCGCAGGACTGTAGAATGTAGAAATACGACGGGGCATGGACTCCCTTCTGGAAATATGCTGTAGGCAATGCACACCACACTTCCTGCAGAGCGTTCCACAATTCGGGTGTATTCCGAGGTCTCGGATTCCTGTGTTCGATAGCGCGTTGCATGGCATCCCAAATGTGTTCTATCACGCTCAGATCTGGGGACTTGGGTGGGGATGGCAACACCCCAAAGTCAGATGAATGAATGCTCCTCTAACCATAATGTGGCGTCCCGACACTTGTGTGGAGGTGCACTGTTCTGTTGGAACAGGCCCAACCCATCAGCATGCATGCACGACATGAACGGGTGTACCTCGTCAGAAAGGATGCGCACATAGCGTTGGCCGGTTACAGACGTATGGAGACGTACCAGGGGTCGCAGTGAAGTCCAGCTAAACACACCCCATACCATTACGGACCCCCCCCCATCAGGCGGTACAGTTCCCTGTTGACAGGCGTGATCCATGGGGTTTGCGCTACACACGAATCCTTCCATCCGTCCGATACAGTTGGAAATGCGACTCGTCAGACCAGCCTACTTGTTTCCAGTCATCAAGTGTCCAGTGGCGGTGTTGCCGGGCACAAGCGAGGCGCATAGCTCTGTGTCGTGCACCCATCAAAGGGACTCAAGTTGGGCGTCGGCTCCCAAAGCCCATATCGTGCAGGGTACGTTGCACCGTCCGGACGCTAATGCTTGTTGAGGCTCCAGTATTGAATACCGATTATACCTGCGAGAGTGTTGCACGCCTATCGCGTGAAACGATTCTTGGCAACCGACGATGGTCACGTTCACCCAATGTCTTTTTACGGCCCACACTGGTATTCGTAGGTTGGAGGTTTTGCCGGAATTCTTGTAGTCACGGTACACCCTTGCAATTCGTCCGTGAAAATCAGAACTTCGTTTCTACTTCAGAAATACTATGACACCGCGTTGAAAATCGCTTAAATCGTTATTACTTGTCATTCTCATGCCGAAAACAGCTCTGACAGCTGGCAAGGATGTCTATCGCTTTATATACGCACTCGAGGACACAACCGAATAAGCGCATACGTGACGTTGCTATGTATTTTGCATAAGCTCGTCTGTGCCAGTTTTTTTCTGGCACTTCAGTGCATATATACACCGATCAGCCAAAACATTAAAACCACCTACCTGATATGATGTAGGTCCTCCACTCGCCGCCGAAAGAGTGACATAGTTGCAATGAGATGGTGGTAGGTGTCTCTTGATATCTGGTAACAATGCTTGCAACAGAAGATCCCGCAGTTCCCGTAAATTACGTGGTTGAGGTGATGATGTTCGTACCCGTTTCTCCAACTCCAACCACAAATGCTCGATAGGATTCGGGTGTGGCCAATTTTGTGGCCATGGTAATAAATGAAATCCCTCTTCATGTCCTTGGGACCATTCCTAAACCTTCTTCGCAGTGTGACATGGAGCAATGTCTTATTGAAACACACCATCTCCGCCAGGGAATACAGTTGCTATAAAGGGGTGTACTTGGTCAGCCACGATGTTCAGGTACGTGACAGCTGTCAGAGTTCCCTCTACAGCAATAATGGATCGAAGTGTTCCCCAAGAAAATATTGCCCAGGCCATCACACTCCCTCCAGCCGCCTGGATCCGTCCAACAGTGCTTCCAGGTGAGAAGGCTTCCTTGGGTAAACGTCATAGACGAGCTCGTCCGTCGACATAGTGTAACAGAAAACGAGATTCATCTTATACCATGAGACCCTTTTCCAGTCTTATATGGTCCTATGTCGATGATTACGTGCGCGCTGGAAGCGTCGGCGACGGTGAGCGGATGTGAGTACGAGCGCACGAATGGGTCTGCCCATATCTGTTAGATGTTAGCGTCCTATGCAAGTTTCTTTTATTTTCGTCGAACACCTGCTGCAAGTTTACGTTTGTGAGTTTCAGTTGCGCGGAAGCCGAACAGCCAGCCAGCGGTTCGTTGCAGAGAATTATGGGGTCACGACCCTAGACAGAGGAGATAGCGTCGCATCGATGTGTGTGAACACGCTATTTTTGTTGTTCTTACAAAAAGTGCTCTAAAAGAGTACATGTATTATGATGACCTAAAAGGATACTCGCTGGAATAAACGGTTTGTGTGTGAAGTACCAAAGGGATATTAAATTTATGGTAAGACTGTTTAAAACAATCTAAATACACTGCTGACCACCCAAAATGCAACACCAAAAAGGAAGCATCCGATTGCCTGAAATTCGCAGCATGCGTCGCCCGCGAGAGGACATGCAAACGATTAGCATTGCAGGGCATATGCAAATCATGTGCGCCCGGCACGCCACTGAGAAGCACTATAAGAAGTGTGCACAGAAGGCACCCTTCTTATTCTTCCACAGTAAGTAGTAGAAGTGTGTTGTGCTGCCGGACCTGTGCGTGGGAAGCTTCCTGATGCCTCGTCGTAGAATACGGCAGTCATTCCAGCACATTTCGGAGTTCGACAGAGGACGAAAAGTGGCTTATCCCGACAGCGGTTTATCGTACCGAGACATAGGCGCCCGTGTAGGACGACATCCAGCCACAGTGAGGCGTGTATGGATTCGGTGGGTGCAGGAGGGACGGACGGACCTGAGCGATTGCCGCAGACGCGGCACACCACCGAACGAGAGGATCGGCATGTTGTGCGGCGGGCATTGACGGCTCACACCGCCAATTCACGAACGTTAGCGCAGGAATTGGGGTGTGTTGTGCAACAACCTGTGTGAGCACGTACCGTTCGACGTCGTCTGCAGGAGCGGGGACTTGTCGCACGGCGCCCATTGCTCCGATTACCATTGACGTTACACCACCGGCGAGTGCAGCGGCAGTGGCCCATTGAACGCCGCACCTGGACTACGGAATGACACGACATTGCCTTCTCCGACGAATCCCGCTTCTGCCTGCAACACCACGATGGTCGGATCCGCGTGTGGCGGTACCGCGGCGAGAGACTGTATGACGCCTGCATTATGCATCACCATGCCGGTCAGTCGCTTGGCGTTATGGTTTGGGGCGCAATTGGATATGACACCCGCACCCCTCTGGTACGCATCGCCGGTACACTCAACAACCACCGCTACATCTCCGACGTTTTGGAGCCTGTAGTCCTCCCTTACCTACAGGACCTGCCAGCGGCCACGTTTCAACAGGACAATGCGCGCCGGCACGTGGCACGCATCGTGCAACAATTCTTCATGGCCCACCAAGTGTCACTGCTGGAGTGGCCCGCTTGTTCTTCCGATATGTCACCCATCGAACACGTCTGGTCGCTGATCGGCAACCGAGTGGCCCGGCAAGCACCACCCGAAGCTATGCCTGATGAAATGTGGCAACATGTGGAAGCAGCCTGGACCGACATACCCCAAGGCCACATCCAAAGCCTCTTTTGTTCGATGCCGCGGCTTGTAGCGGCCGTTATTGCCAGCCATGGGGGCTACATGAACTATTGATGTCTGCGTGTTCCGCAAGTCGCACGGGCCTGTAAGCTCAATCGTTTCATCTTTGTATCTGTTGTTATGTGTCCAGTAAATCTGGCTTTGCTATCTCGCGTCCTTCTTGGTGTTGCATTTTGGGTGGCCAGCAGAGTAGAAAGGAAAGTTCGTTGTTGATTAATAACTCATTCGTTTTATGTTTAGTATTATCAGTCAACTTTCATTAGCGTTTTAATTGTGTGTTTAGTCAAGAATAAATAACGATAAACTTAAATGAGGAGTCTGTCGATTATGAACATAGTTACCGTAGCAAATCATTTTTTTTTAACTTACACCATCAATATCCAAGAACGTACGATGAATTGTGTGTTCGGACACATCGGGGCTTTCACCACAATTGAAATTGTAACGTCGGCCACAGTAGCCCTTCTGTTGTTGCGGACAAGACGGGATAGCCTGCGCTGATCTCTGGCGTCAATGAGGCCACGCCTTGACGACGGCTCGAAGTGTCACCTGTTTCGGACCATCTTTAACAGGTATTAACTACTGCATAATGTGAACAGCCTACCAGCGTCGCTGTTTCGGAGATGCTCTTACCAGGGTATCTTGCCATAACGATCTGGCATTAAACAGAAGTCGTCGCTCTTTCCACGTTTATAAGTGAGTCACGGAAAATTTTTCATCGGCCGCCACCGGGAATCGAACCCAGGTCTTCCAGTTACGCGCCGGACATGCTACCACTGCACCACAGCGGCTTCAAATTCTCCAGACTCACATACGACTAACTGCCAAACCACATCGCAGGTGGCTTCTTGGAGCCCCGCGCAATGCTGGGGATTCACCAAAAATAGAAAGCAGCAACTGAACAAATAACTAGGAGGTGAATGAATAATTAATACACACTACTGACGTGGATTAGGAACATCAAACAGAAATCATCGCTCTTTCCACGTTTATAAGTGAGTCACGGAATTGGATCTGGCATTTGTCGAAATCAGATAAAACCTTTACTTTTCCCACGTTGAGACGAAATGAAATACTAATTGAGAGAACCCCAAGCCAGGTATTATATATTTTATATCATTCCCGACCTTGGCACGTGACTCTGATTGGCTGCACCCGCGCTTATCTGCATAACGTAGAGGTGGTTTTAATGATTTAGCTGATCGGTGTATATACATATATAATTTCAACTTGCCACAAGTTTTATTGGTTTATTCTATAACTCATGATAGTATTACAACCATACTTCATCTATACAAAGAGAAACATCGGAACGCACTGCACAAAGATTTAACCTATTCAATCCTTTCTGTCCAGTTTTATTTCTTAAAACGGATTTAATTCTCTCCATCATCGAAACGGATCCTCCATTTGCTGCTGACACTAAGAGCTAACCCAAAACATTTAACAGCCTCTAAATGCTTGGGTAGAATTCCTATTCACAGGCAACAAGAGCTGTAGAAACGTCCGCAGATGTCAAATTTTCTGGTGTTTGTTTCAGTTTCTCACAGCACATAAGATATTATATTATGACTTTACTCTTATACGAATCACAGATCTTCAAAATAAAGTTCAAAGTGATTTAGTAAATTAACTTTGTCTGGTGATAACTTTACAGTCCCTACTGCACAGAGACTGCTGTGTTCTCACACTACTAGAGAAAAGACAACACAAAAAAGGGTAGTGATCGAGAAAAAAATGTTGAACGTGTAACATAATGTATATTCAAATTCTGCTAAAATTATCTTATTAGGAAACAAAGTTGAGAAACACAACGTACAAACCGTATATGTCTTAAAAAATGTGTGTTTCGAAATGACTGAATGAAAACGATCTGCAGCTTAAAATTTGGGGGAGGGGAGCAGGAGCCCTGGGACCACCCCTTCGGCTAGTGCCTGGTCTCGCTCATGTTGATATCGATATGATTCCAAAATAAGCAAAAAAAATGACACCGAATTTTCAGTTGTAATGAGCACGTCTTTTCAATCCTGTCGGACGCGAACTAAATTTATCAAAGTTATTCAAATGCAACCGGTTACGGAAAAAATCAACCGGATTTCTACAATCGATAAAGAAATAGAAACAGCTACTATTTATGTTTCTAAAATAGAAATAGCTACTTACTTCCACTAGGGACTAAAAAATATGTTACGAAGATTAACAAATAGCGCACATAAAGTTTCTCGCAACAGAAAAGGTAAGAGACAAAGAGATTTTAATATCGAAGTGTTAAAGGAAGAAATATAAAAATGAAACATGGTATAACTCTACGCCTTATAGCGGAAGAATTTTGCATAATGGAAAAGTTGAAAACAGGCTTAAAATATTCTTCATGAAAAAAGCTATGCTAAGGAATAAGAACGTTTACAATACGTCTCCCGGAAGCAGAGATTGCGAGCAAAAGGTTTTGACCTTTGTAGTTTATGCTCCTAGCGGGAAATCTGTGCATCATTTAAAGAGGATAATGCTCTGTCGTAGCGAATGGCATACAGTAAAACTGAAATTTCTCAATACGATTTTTAGAAGCTGAGATACAACTGCAAACAGAAGTACACAAATACCACCAAGAGACAGCAACTATGAAACTTCTCAAATGCTAACCTAAAGTGTCCCACAAGGTAAATGGCATCCGGTGTTGAAGGAATTTTTTAACTCTTTGGTATCTGTCAACAAAATAATTGTGACTGATGTAATACTGTTTCACACGTTATACATGAATAGCTGTGAAATTGTGTGAAATTGTGCATTATGAATGGATTGGTTGGTTCGTTTAACCAACCGATCCATTAATAATGCACACGTATTAATGGATCGGTTGGTTCGTTTAACGAACTAACAGAACGTAAGTCGAAATATTTTAAATAGCACATACAAAAGCAGAGATATTGAGTAAAACAGATTAAACATCGGCGCCCCTAGCTGTGAAATTGTGCATTATTTCGGGAAGAAAATAAGCACAAAGAATTTTTATTGTTAGTAGTATCTGACCGAAAAAGAAATTTTTATATCGGGTTTTTAGTCCCGCAGGTATTACCGCAAACGGAAACGTGAAGTTACGCCCTTCTAGTGGCAAACTCGTGCGTTAAGAAAAATTTTAAATTATATGAGAAACATTTCGCATCGGAAATGCTCTTCAACTAAGAAAGGATTTTTCGAATCGGACTCTTAGAAGCAGAAATATCGGCAAAAATACGATCGACCCCCCCCCCCCCCCGGGGGGAAACTGCATTGTTTTAAGAAGAAAGTATTTTGAAAAGATGTTACGAAGTGAGCAGTATCGGTCCACGAAAGAATTTTTTCAATCGAATTTTCAGAAGCTTACATTTTGCTGCAAATGCATCAGAAGAAGAAATAAACACTAAACACTTACACCCGCTGCTGGCCAAACCATTCTTATCAACAATCGGAAATCGAATGTAAAACATTTCCCATCAGGTGCTGTACCCGATGCAGGAATAATTTTTCAAATCGGAGTTTTAGTAGCTAAGGCATCCGGGAAAATGCAATTTACCTTTATGCCCTTTAACGAAAAATCTATGCATTACTTGAAAATTTTGAAACTATATGAGAAACATTTTGAACCGGAAACTTCCCATTCATGACCTTAACAAGAAAGTCTGCTTCGAGATCAAATTTTGTCCTGGAAAAACTTCCTCCAACATCAAAAGCCTCTCATCAACATCTTCTGAGGATTTACTAACAAGTCCAAGGGTGGCTTAGAATAAACTTCTGACAACTGACTGGAAATGGAGATTAAAATACGTGGAAGAAAATGGAAAAAAAAAGAAAGCACTGAGACCTATTCCTAGCTCAATACCTTTTATCCCGAATAAACTTCTACGCCTCGTGGCCGGTAGCTGTATATCAGAATGTGGAAATTATTGCAATGACGAAAATCTGGATTAAATTACACTGCAATGGCCTATCATACTACAATCACCTGCTTTTAGTGAAGAAAGTGACACTCCTTTTTACGAGGAAATCTCCCTGTGCATATACACTACAATGACAAAAGTCACTGGACACATAGAAGAGAAATACAACATAGCATTTATTGACATACATTAGTACGGTGTCGGTCCACCTTTGGCCTTAATGCATGCACTGACCCTTCGAGACATGCTTTCGACAAGGTTTTGGAACACAGCGATAGGTATGCGCTTCCATTCAGTACATAATGCTGCCGCTAACTGTTGCTTAGTAGTAGGCCTTGGTTCCGAGCTTCTTATGCGGCGCTCTAATTCATCCCATAGGTGCTCTATGGGATTAAGATCAGGAATCTGTGCTGACCAGTCCACACACGATACGGAATTATCGTCAAACCATACCGTAATAGTCCTTCCTTTATTGCTCGGTGCATTGTCCTGCTGGTACCAACAAGGCTCGGTTCCATAGAATTGCCACGGAGTTCGTAGGGCATAATTGTCCAGAACATCGAGGTAGACGTACCGGTTAACAGGTTTGTCCACGATAACCAATGGGCCGAGACTATACCAAGAAAAACACCCTCACGCGAGTACAATGCCAGCTCCAAACTTGACCGTAGGTGCAGTACACTGTGGTAAACAGCGTTCCCCGGCTGTCGCCATACCCACACATGGCCATCAGACTGATGGATCGTGTATCTGGATTCATCAGTCCATAGGACCAGTTTCCATTTATCTACGGTACACGATAAATGTTCTTTACATCATGCTAAACGACGAGTAGCATTTCGAATGGAGATAAAAGGCTTATGAGCAGCCGCATGACCACGGTAACACATGGAATGAAGTTCTCTGCGAATGGTACGTGTACATGCGGAGGTTCCAGCATTTTTACTCACCTGTACACTGAGGTCTTGAGCAGTACTCCGTCGATTAGCTGTAACGACTCTCCTGAGGCTTCGACGTCCTCTATCATCGATTTTCTTTTGTCTGCCGGTACGTTTTGCTGTTTCAGACACGCCATGTGTCTTCCACTTATTCAGTACATTCAAAACAGCTGACTTGGGTATGTTTAAACGCCTCTCGGTTTCTCTTATGGACAACCCACTAATATAACACCCAACAATCTTTCCTTTCTCAAAGTCAGTTCTCTCCCGCCGCGACATTTTCACTCAACCTCACAGTGCGATATGATCGCGGTCAGCTGCAGGCTTGTTTTTATACCGTTTGCTGCTGTACCGTGCATCTTAACAATGCAGCGGATCCGTTCATGTGCTTTTGAAGGGGTGTCCGGTGACTTTTGTCAATATAGTGTATATTGGAAATTGTAACTGTAAACATTGATTATGCCTGGTCAAAGTCTAGGGGTATACCTGCTGGTGTAGTGGTACGATCCCACACACACGAAATCATATTTTTTTTTTTTTTTTTGATTGGAGGTTTAACGACCACCGTGAGCAACTCAATGGGCTATAAGCAGTCGCCCGTCCCTAATTTAGGGTCACTGGTTCCAGGGAAGGGAGAGAGCCAGTGCCGTAAGACAAACACAACATCCATGCCTGACCGGGATTCGAACCCAGACCCCTTACGGACGAATGATCATAGGCCAACGCCTTAGACCACTGCGCCACCGGGGCGGCTCATATTTTCTGAAGAGTCATGGGAGCAAACATGTTGATATAGACAGTATATAATTTTAAAGCTTTTGAATCAGGCTACAGCTTTCATACTAAACATATTCCCATATTGTCATTTTCAAACCAGCTACAATAATAAAATTTTCAAAACAAAAATAAAAATATAGTTTTTTTACATTTTTATTAAAATTAGGACAAAACTATTGGTATTAGCGCAAAATTGAAGACAAAATTTTTTTTAGTGCGTAATTTGATGATTAAAACTAAAAAAAAAAATACATCGTTACGATCATTGGTTATGGAAATAGAAAGTCATTTTCTAAAAGTATGCGAATGTGAAGTTCGGGGGAGGCACAGGGAGGAAGCACAAGAGGAAGGGTGGGGAGTTCGGTGAAAATACGCTTCTTATGGTCGTCTAACAACTGGCCAAAATTCAGCTTTTTCCTAATTATTCCCGACATCTTTTTTTTTTTTTTTTTTCTGGATTATAAACATTTAAACTCTTTGGTGGCCAAAGCATTCCTCACCAAAAAATTAAAATAATAAGTTTCCGATGCAAGAAGAATTTTTTCAAATCGGAGTTTTAGAAGCAGAGATATCGTAGACAATGCAATTTCCCTTTACGCCCCCTAGCGGAAAATCTATGCATCAGTTGAAAAAGAAAATGTGCCTAAAACAGTTTCCGTTATAAATGGCATCGAAAGGAAGAAATATTTTTTTCAATCTGATATGTAGAAGGAAATATATGCAATAAAATGTATTTTGGATTCGATATCATCTGCACTTACGCCCTTCTGTAGCGGCGAAATTGTGCATCGTAAAAAAAAAAAAAAAAAAAAGCAAGGATCATCATTCTCACATTTCAAGCTTCGCAATGCAAAAAGAATTTTTCAAATCGGACTATTAGTTGCAGAGATACGGTATCCACAAAGTGAAAAACCACGACTTTTTTTTTTTTTTTTTGCGAAAGTCGTGCTAAAAATGCGCTTTGTTTTACAGAATCAGATATCGGGTCAAATTCAAATATAGGTTTATACCACTTAACAGTAATATTGCATTGCCGCCCTGGTGGCCGAGTGGACTGACCTCCGACTATTCGTACGAGTTGGGCGTGGGTTCGAGTCCCGGATGATTGGGGAGGATTAACGACTACCGTGAGCAAATCGATGGGATATAAGCACTCGCCCATCCCTAATTTAGGGCCACTGGTTCCGGGGAAAGGAGAGAGCCAGTGCCGTAAGACAAACACAACATCCATGCTTCTTAATACACACAATTGACGTGGACTAGGAACATCAAACAAAAGCTCTTTCGACGTTTATAAGTGCGTCACGGAGAAATTCTCATCGGCCGCCACCGGGACTCGAACCCAGGGTCTTCCAGTTACGCACCGGACATGCTACCACTGCTGCACCACAGCGGCCTCGAATTCTTCAGACTCACATACGACTAACTACCAAACCACATGGCAGGTTACTTCTTGGAGCCCCGCACAATGCTGGGGATTCACCAATGCCTCACGGAATTCGAACCCTGACCCATCTCGGACGAATGATCAGAAGCCATCGCTTAGATCACTGCGCCACCGGGACGGCAAATGAGGAATAGGCAGTGTGTTTGCAATAAGGCACTGGGTCTCTCCTTTCCCTGGATCCAGTCGCCCTGAATGAAGGAAGGGTGATGGCTTACATGTAACCCTTAGGGTTGCTCATAACGGTCGTTGTTAAACACCGAAACAAAATTAAAAAAAAACAAAAACGGATTAATACCGAAGATTTAGTCATACTTACATTCTCATATAGATTTTTTTTTTTTCAGCGCAGGAAGTACTCAGACGGAAAGACAAAAAGATATGGAATAAAAACGGCGCTTTTGTACGACATATTAGTGCCAAAATATGATGGTAATGCAAGCATAACCTTAGTACTTCAAATCAATATTCAATTTAAAAAGAGGGGGGGGGGTCAGAAGCGTAAACGACACGATACGTTGGACAAATAGGAGACACCTGTAAACCGTCAGACATACAAGATCAAATTCACTAGGAATGATGAAGTGCAATTCTCCGATAAAGGGCCAATGAGCTGTAACTTTACTGCCCCTCCACCTGTCACTTTAGCGGCATTACTAATGATGCACATCAATATGGCAAATTCAACCATAACGAGGATATTAAAATCATTTTTAATAAAATTTCGTATGCAAAAGCTAAGAACGAGTTTAGTCTTTATTCTCTAAATCCCTCTCCCTAAACTGCATTATCACATAAGCATTTCATTTATTGAATCTCTTTCAGTCAAGCTGGTAAACCGCAAATCGCTGGGGAGCAGACAAATAATACTGAGCATGTATTTATAATTCTACTCAAGGATTTCGGCAAGCATAGTTATTCACCTTAAAGACTGTCGCTACTAATCCTGCACAAAATGGAATTCTGTCGTCAAGTCCATATTGACCTCAAGACCTTATACACCAGAAGGAATACTTTCGGGACCCACGAGAAGGTAACATCTCATTTCCCAGCGTCTCTCACAGATGATTCTGATTGCACTGATCTGGATTCCCTAAACTAATAACGGCCTTCAGTGGCTTCTGGGTTTCGAGCGGCAATTCGACTGACAGACTCCAGACATCCCAAGTCCCACCTGATGCAGGCTCATCACCTTACTAAGGATTCATTAATTCGCTTTTCTCCCTAAACGTACTATGGAGCGCTTTCATGGATCACAGAATCGAATGAGTTGTCCTTCCCAAGCCAACAAAAAATAACTTTCATGGCTCTATTGATTCTGGGCGGGACAGAACAGTACAGAATGCACCGAAGAATTTAAACTCTAAATCTCTAAATTCTTGTGGCCATATTTTGAAAGAAAATGCTAACGCTAAAATAAACTACTCAAACTCAGCTAATAATTGTCCCTCGGAATTATTGATGACGGTTACCTGACATTCAATTTCTAAGAGCATAGTCTTAAAAAAAAAAAAAAAAAAACAGCCTCTATTTAGCAAGTCCTTTGTAAAAAAAAAAGTTCGTGCTTATGTTACCACTTTGTATTTATTCGGATAAAACAGCTACACGTGTGGAACAAGTAAGTACGTTGTAGCGCCACCTCTGGCTTGGATACAAGCGGTTAGTTACCCAGCGTAGCAGAGACTCATACAGTTCACGGATACTGTCCTGAGGTATACCATGCCGGACGGTGTGCAAAATTGCGGGCCAGTTCGCCAACATTCTAGGATGGGCGTAGGTGGCATCCTATCATCTCCCAAACGTGTTCAATCGGTGAGAGGTTGTGCGATCGGGCTGGCCATGGAAGAGTGTCGACATTTTTTTTTTTTTTTTTTTTTTTTGATTGGAGGTTTAACGACCACCGTGAGCAACTCAAGGGGCCATAAGCAGTCGCCCGTCCCTAATTTAGGGTCACTGGTTCCAGGGAAGGGAGAGAGCCAGTGCCGAAAGACAAACACAACATCCATGCCTGACCGGGATTCGAACCCGGACCCCTTACAGACGAATGATCAGAGGCCATCGCCTTAGACCACTGCGCCACCGGGGCGGCGTGTCGACATTACGGAGGTAGGCCTGAAAGAGCCGTGCCTTGTGTGGCTGGGCAGTATCCTGTTGAAAAGTTGTTCAGTGATGCTGCGACAGGAATTGCAACACGACAGGAATTGCCTCACGGTTCAACGGTACGTCGACGACATTCTACGACCTTGCGACAGGAATTTAAAGGTCGTAGAATGTCGTCGACGTATCGTTGAACCGTGAGGGTGGGACGGAGGACTACCAAAGGTGTCCGACTACTGTGGGAAATGTTTTTCCAGACAGCCCCTCTCGGTGTACGAGCAGAGTGCCGTTCCATGGTAAAAGATCCGTGTGCTGGACGAGTCGTCTCCAGACACGTATGCGCTAGTCATCGGCGCCAAGTGCAAACCGTGACTCATCACTAAAGACACGACGCCACTGGACACTATCCCACGCTGATCGGGCCCAACATCGATGCCGGCGATTCTCAGTGGTAGGGGGCGGAGTGACTTCCTCGAATGTAGTGCTCGTGCCACAAGTCGTCTGGCAACGGTCCGGATGGCCACTTCCATACCTGTAAACGACGCAACATGGCCACGTTCTGTCGTTGCCCTCGGCAGTCCACTGCACGCGTGCCGCTGGGTTGTGCCCTCCTCAACCCATTAGCGACAACATCGTCTAATTGCGGCGATGCTGCGATCCAAATACCAGGCGATGTGGCGACTTGACCAAAAGACTTCTCTCGGTCCAACTACACCTCCTCAAACTCCCTCAACTGCTCGTGTTGTGCACGGTTCCGACGTCGAGGCATCCTCACAGTACGTGGAGGTTAATGCAATTTTATTCTGCAGTCACAATTGTCCCTGTGAGCAAGCTTCGCTCTTGATATAGCTTCCTCAAGGCGCAGTTGCTATGCGCTGTGGTGGGCCATTATTTAGTCATTGGTCTTTATTTTTTTAATCATTTGGGTAGTGGGCCCTGAGGTACTTGCATGCGGAATTTAATAAGGATCGAGGATCGAAGACTTTCTCGGAGTGCTTCGGTGTCCACAGGGAGTATTGGAACGGATAGTCGCAAACAACGTACCTCAATTTGGAAAATATGACACATTTTCTTTTTCTTCCTTTCCTCCTCTTTTTTTTTTTTTTTTTTTTTTTTTTTTTTGACAAATATGGCACTGTTAGCGCAGGATGTCAGCTCAAGATCTTTGCGCATCTTCAGTCCAGTATGGCCCGTTGAGAACGGCAGATTTCTAGCGCCGTGATGCATCGTAGAAATTAACCAAATCTACAAGTCACGAGGAAAACAGAAAGACCTGTATGTACGGCGTAGGGAGGCCATAATTAATTTCTACTCATATAACCAACTTCTCATAAAACTTGGAAACTGGGTCACCCTGGAGAGGAAAGCTGAGTGGCATCTCTCGATCACACTACCCATGATGCACTTTCAAGAAACTCCCGTCAAATTATTCTACAAAAATCTGGACAAACTTCTATTTGGCACTAGTCGAGGGGCATGCCTCATCGTAGCAAAGATCTATTAATCCTGAAACACATATCTGTGTCAAAAAACAGCAGTTTTCAAGGTCAGAAATCAGCACACAGCTGAAGTTAATAAAGCGAATAAGCTCCCAAACATTAAACAGTTTTGTGTGTTTATTTCCGTTCTATACAGTACTGCAGAAACCGGTTAATTTATGCGATAGAAATTCCATGATCAACAGATTAATGCTGTGCTCTGTGCTTTTAAATTTAGACTTTACAATATGCAAAATATATAAGCATTGTATTCTTTTAGAATTACAATATGCAAAATACTGTATATAAGCAATACATATATAAGAATTGCCATATGCAAATATATATTCTTTGTGTATGCATTTATTTTATTTTAAGGCTTCTTGGAAGTGCTTTTTGATACAGTTCATAATTCAGTAAGTTAGTAAAATCATGCAATGCATTGATAATGATACGCTTTCCAACATACCAGAAATCATTACTCAAGTTATTACTCAGGTTATGAGGGCAATGGCTCTACAATAAATCTCGCTCCTATGACCTAACCTTTGACCCCATTTCGATTATATTAAACAGAACCTGTAAAGTATACTTCCGGAACCGCATGATCAAGTTTTGTCTCAATCGAAGCATTTTTACGTAAGTTATAACGCATAAGGTCGATGGAATGGATCCCGATCCTATGTTCTGACCTTTGATCCCATTTCGACTATTTTCAATAGGGTTCGTCTCCAGGTGGTCCATTACCACATACTAAACTTTCATCGAAATCGAACCATTTTTACGCAAGTTATGGCGCATAAGGGCAATGGAATGCATCCCGTTCCTATGCCGTGATTTTTTACCCCATTCGTCCCATTTTCAATAAGGTTCGTCCCCAGGTGGGTCCCCTAATACATACTAAAATTTCATCGAAATCGAACCATTTTCACGCGAGTTATCGTGCGGACAGACGGCCAAAGCTGGAGCATATACAGTTGTAAAGCGTAAAAAAACGGCCATACCATACATTCTTGCACGACACTGTCCCACAAAGTTCATCATGGGAAATTTATTTGGAGATAAAGGCCACTTTTCTCTGTTTTTCCTACCTCTGAAGGATGTGTGAATGAGCCAATGGGAGTCATTTTAAGTATCGTCTCTGTCTTATTTCTTCCTTCTTCCTTCAGCAATGCTGTTGCAAGCCACACTCTGGCACTGGAGATGTAGAAAATTAGCCTCTCAGTGCTTAGCTTCACTTAATTTTCCTTTCAGACACAGCGCATAAAATATAAGTCTTCCTATTACCTTAAAAAAAAATAAGGGCAGAAAGCTACATGAAATATGTCCATCTCACAACTCGAGATCATCTTCAGCATGGTAGCCTAAGTTGATCTCTTTCAAATAAAGTTCAGTGGGGACAAACATATTCCTATGATGAACTTCGTATGACAGTGGCATACAAGGAGTTGAGTAGAAGACATGCATGGACTCTTCAGAGTTATGAACTGTATTAAAAAGCACCTTGAAGATGCCTTTAAATAAAATAAATACATATATGAAGGACAGAATGCTTTTAAATTTTATGTATTGTGCAGTAATCAATTGTCATTCATGTTTCTGATTTATATCATCACCCTCCCATAAATTAATGATTTCCTGTGCCCCTCGTGTACTTTTGATATTATTTCTTTGTTCATTTCTATGACGTTGAAGTTGTTCATTCTTGTGTGCGTCTCAAATATAAAACTATCGCGCAAAAAGCGAAATTACTGAAAGATTCACCTTGTATGCACAACCCTAGAAAGATATAGAAAGACTGAAACAAACATTTTTTTTTCCATAGAAGAGGAAATAATCCACATATACTCCTAATTAAGACATACACAACAAAAACTATGATTTGCATGTACAAAGATAATGGATTCATGCAACTCACAGAGGGAGCAGCTTTGGAAGTACTTTGGCAAATAAAAATAGAATATGAACAGAAATCAAGAGTATTATCAAGAACATAAGAGTTTCCAAAATGGTAATGTTTGGGAGCACACTGTATGTCAACACCAAAAAATGTACAGTCTGTGTATAACTGACTAGAGACCTAAAATAGAACTAGATCTAAACCATGAAAAGCAAAATAGACTTGAATACTTTGCATAAAATCAGTGCAGAATTACTATTATTTAGCAGTGGACAGAAAAGAATTCAATGAAGAATTCACTCGCCCACTAATTTCACCATCCAATTTGTTCATTCTATCAAACATGCTTCCTAAATACACAAACTCATTTACCTGATCACTGTACCATTTAGACTTATATTACATTCAGTGCTAACAGTTCTTCACTCAAAAACCATAACTTTGGTTTTTCCGTTTTTTATACTGAGTTTGAATTTCATGTAAACTTCGTACATCCGGGACAACATACTCTACAACTCACTTTTGCACTCTGCCAACAGGACTGTGTCATCAGCATACAGCAATCTGCACAAACGGATTTTACCAAGATGGACAATACCAGTGTTGTCCATCTTGGCATCATGCATGCATGCATCCATAAATTTATTAAACAGCCATGGTGACATTACACAACCTTGTCTGTAAATGGACGATGTAATCACTCTTTCCACGTTATTTTTTAAACAACGCATAGCGACTGAAAAATTGTATTTCGGCACTGCTGGGATCGAACCCCAGAACTCTCGATAACTAGTCGAGTGCGTTCGAATTTACGCTACAGCGCCAACAATTCTCAGCGCAATGCGTGGTTATCAGTCAGCATCTGACTATACGAATGCGTATTGATGGTCTCAGCAACTGAAATGTCGTCATCTGGTGGCATTTAACGCAACAGCTATTTTAATTGTAGCTGATAAATTCAAAGGGCGATAGAAATGTTTAATATATATCAAATACGTGGAGATAATGTAAATGGACGATGTAATCACTCTTTCCACGTTATTTTTTAAACAACGCATAGCGACTGAAAAATTGTATTTCGGCACTGCTGGGATCGAACCCCAGAACTCTCGATAACTAGTCGAGTGCGTTCGAATTTACGCTACAGCGCTGAGAATTGTTGGCGCTGTAGCGTAAATTCGAACGCACTCGACTAGTTATCGAGAGTTCTGGGGTTCGATCCCAGCAGTGCCGAAATACAATTTTTCAGTCGCTATGCGTTGTTTAAAAAATAACGTGGAAAGAGTGATTACATCGTCCATTTACATTATCTCCACGTATTTGATATATATTAAACCTTGTCTGACTCTTGCACCAATAGAAAACCATTTTGATAAAACACCATTCACTCGTACACAAGCTCTACTGCAAGCAAACATGGCTTTTACACTATTAAGTAGATTCCCAGTAACACCATATTTATTAAATACCTTCCACAAAAGTGCCCTATTAACTCGGTCGTAAGCTTTTCCTAAATCTATGAGACATGTTGAAAGAATGAGTGATGAGATGCTTACTAATTTTTTTTAGTTCAAGTGGCAGGAAAGGAATGCAGAGGAAGGCCAAGGAAGTCATGGGAGGATCAGATTCAGGAGTGTCTGCATGACAAAAAAATTATGAGTATGAAGTATAGAAGGTCTTGTGTACATCATGTGATGGATGTCAGTGAAGCCCAAGTAGTGTATCAAGATTGTTGTAAATGGAGAAGTTTGATATGGCAACAGTAAGTAAATAACCAATTAAACTTCTGTCTTGTAGTTTGCATTTCTTTGTGGAGCTAACCTCTGAACATCAGAGAACAGTTTAGCGGTCTGTGTGTGTGTGTGTGCGTGTGTGAAATAAGAAAGTACATTGAATTGAATAAAAAAAGGTATCTTTGGAGACTAAGTCAACCCATCTGTATCAGACGAGTGATCAGAGGTGTGGGTTTCTGGTTAATTGTCAAAGTCAGACCCAGGTTTAAATACCAGGTGAGGCATAAGTGTTCATCCCTCCCCTTGAACCAATGGTACTAAATTAGTAAGAGTACATAGGGAGAGAGAGAAAGAGACTGACACAACAGAAAATGAGTAGTAAACACATGACCTGCAGTCAGAATCTGTTTGTTGACGCACTGAGGACAGGATAGCCAGATTTGTATGGACTCGTAGACATGATGGAGCATAAATCAAATAACACAGGATAAAGGGACAATGCCAAATGGCACTCAAATAAATGGAGTGCCATAAACTGCACCATCTACATTGCAACATCTGGAGACTTGTTCATACACCACTGCTGTCTGCAACAAACAAGACAAAAACATATCCAGTGGGCTTGGGAACACCAATGATCTAAACAAAATGATTGGAAAAGGGCCATGTTGTCTGACAAATAACATTTATAGCTGCACTATGATGATGGGAAGGGTTAGAATTTTGAGATACAGCATGAAAGATATATCTTCCATGGTCAAAACTCTCCAGGCTAAGGTAGATAGTGTAAAAGTATGGTCAATGTTTTCATGGATGACTTTAGGCCCTTGTTTACTTACAACTGTTGCACTTCCAACATTAGGAGACTTGTACCTATACCACTTCTCTCTGCAGCAAACAAGACAAACCTTCTCCAACGGGTTTGATCCGTCTTTCGTGGCTACCACTCACCAGATTGGCAGAAGCAGTGTAATGGCATGGTCCCTATTTTCATGGGTGAGCTTAGACCCTTTGTTTCCTTTTTACAACACCACAAGACCTGCCCTCAAACCACTGCTCTCTGCAACAATCAAGACAAAACTTCTCCAATGGGTTCGATCTATCTTCCATAGTCACCACTCTGCAGGTTGGCAAAGACAAATAACTGCATATGGCATGTTTTAATGGAAGACTTTATATATAGCCTCCTTGTTTACTTACAGCTGTTGCTCTTTCAATATCAGTCCCTATACTATTTTGCTGTTTACAGAAAACAAGATAAAACATCTCCAGTATGTCTCATCCATCTTCCATGGTCACCACTCTCTAGGTAGGAGAATACAGTGCAATGGTGTGGGCTATGTTTTCACTGGAGACTTCAGATTCCTTGTTTACTTACTGCTATACCAGAAGACTTGTTCTTTCAATACCAGAAGACTTGTTTTTTCAATACTAGAAGACTTGTTCCTACACCACAGCTGTTTACATCAAAACATCTTCAGTGGGTTTGATTCATCATTCATAGTAACAACTCTCCAAGTTGGAAGAAGCAGTGTAATGGTGGGGGCCATGTCTTTGGAGGAGACTTAAAAAGCACCTAGTTTTGAGTGGGCCCATGCTTTAATGCGCAAGTGTATTTAGACATCATTATTGTTCAAATTCATCTAATCACAGCCACTGCCAGTGCTGGGGAAACTACTTTTGAAAGGTAGTTAGCTACAACTACAGTTACAATTTCAAAAAAGTAGTTTGTTACAAATAAAACTACTTCTCCTGAAAAGTAGTACAACTACATCTTATAAACGTAGTTTCGCTTTTAAACTACTTTTTAAAAGTTTAAAAGTTTTGTGAGTAAAAACCACAGATATCATATACAAGAAGCTAGATTGGACACCCAGCCCATGAGGCGTGAGAAGGTAGGCGCCATTTTCAGCGGGTCATCACGATCCATTTAAGCAGGACTACTTTGCATTAAGTCAAAGAAATACGAGTTTGGTACTGTGATTTTCTATTTATATTGAGATTCAAAGCAGTCAGTACCCATTTAGCGGCAGAAGTATATAAAATTTAAGTAAAAAACAGTAATATTCTTTAGTGCTAACTAGAATGCCAAGGGTCTTGCAAAATATTGAATTATTTCAGATTCGGCCAGGTCTTGAATTCCAGAGAAGACATTCCGGTATCTGCGATATAAAAAAATATCACGCTGGGTTTAATTTGCTGAGAGATATGATTTTGACGTTCCTTGTTAATGAATGCTTACATTTAATACGCCATTTCGTTGCTATATTGCCCAAATAAATGGGAAATGTTAAAACTGAAATTTCCTTAGCGCATAACAAGACGAAATATCAAAATTTTTGGTGAAATTCAAAACTTTTTGAGCAAACATAATAAATAAATCACAATGACAGAGGTAATAGCAACAAGGGAAAAGATTCACATTATTTCAGCTTTTCTATGTAAAGCATGCGGAAGCCTTTTTTTCGGGTTCAAATCAATAGTTTGTTGGATTTAATAGCTACTTATTGATTTTAAATAAATTATTATTTGCGTTTACATTATTTTAAATCGTTGCCGCATTTTTCCAATAATTTTCTATACTTGCATACAATACCAGCTTTAAATTTCTATATATATATATATATATATATATGGGATGTAAGGTCAGGTGATGCGTAACATCACAGCCTCTCCTTGACAAATGTCAACCCCGCCTTCTCGTGGTACATCCTGTTCCCACTAAAGGGGCTCTGGCGACCGCCAATAGCGGTATAACTATACCATCGGGATTAGAGGAAATTCTATCCCACACTCACCAACCCGCTTGGCCAGCGTGGTGAGTTATGGCCAAAACCCTCCAAAATGATTCCACAACTTAAATCTTGGCCCTCAGTCTCCGGCAGCTGGAATGTACCTGGCCAAGGCAGCGGCCAGTGCGACATGAAGGCAGAGGGTGCTAAGAATCCCCGGAGGACCGGACTAGGCTGCCATCTGATGCTGACCTTGGCTACGTACAACGGACGCTCCCTATCTTCTGATTCAAGGCTTCTTGAATTGGAAGAGGAACTACAAAGGATCAAGTGGGACATCGTGGGGCTAAGTGAGGTAAGGAGAAAAGGAGAAGATCTCATCGAACTGAAAAGTGGACATCTCTTCTACTATCGTGGGACAGATACTGGCAGAACTAGTGGTGTTGGATTTATAATAAACAAGAAACTGAAGGATAAAGTTGTAGAAGTTGAAAGTTCCTCTGACAGAGCTGCACGGCTTGTTATCCAACTCTCGAAAAGATACCAGGCTCAGATTATTCAAACTTATGCACCCACCACAAGTCATCCTGAAGAAGAAATTGAAGAATTTTATGAGGAAATTTGTCATCTAAATAATAAAGGTAAGCAGCACTTGAAAATAATTATGGGAGATTTCAATGCAAAAATAGGGCAACGGCAACAGAATGAAACTTCAGTAGGTAAATTCGGTCACGGCAACAGAAACCAGCGTGGAAATACTCTCGTTGAGTTTGCAGAGGCAGAAGGGTTTTTCATCTTGAACTCCTTCTTCAAGAAAAAGCCACACAGGAAATGGACATGGAGACATCCAAATGGGACGACAAGTGAAATTGATTTTATTATGTGTAACAAAAAATTCGTCATAGAAGACTGCAGTGTGCTAAACAAGTTCAACACAGGTAGTGACCATAGATTGGTGAGATGTAAGATGCACTTCAACACCAAACTTGAACGTGGCAAGCTCATAAGACAAACAAAATGTATTGACATAACTAACCTTAAAAAACACCATAATACCTTCAAATTGGAACTGAAGAACAGATTCTCTGCTTTAGAAAGCCTAACATCGGAAGAAGTGGATATTTCTGAAGTTAACAGAAAAGTAACCAAAGCTCTTATGGAAACAGCAACAAAATTTGCTGGGTCTAAGAACAAGTTGCATGTAAACAAATTATCAGGAAAAACGAAAATGTTGATGCAAAAAAGAAGAGAGATGAGGACAACTAAAGAAGATGTGACTTCCAAAGTGGAATATATAGAGCTATGCAAGACAGTAAGAAAAAGTATCACTGAAGACGTAAGAAAATTCAACTGTGAACTAGTGAGGAAAGCAATTGAAAACAACCAAAGCCTAAAGATAGCAAAGGGACATCTCAGTAAGGGAAGAAAACAGATTATGGCACTGAGAAAAGAAGATGGTTCTGTAACAAGAAATAGAGGCGAAATTTTGACAAGAGTGAAAGATTTCTACTCCAAATTATATGAAAGGGATGATACATGCACTCCAGACATCATGAAAGATACCAGTACCAGAGTTCCTCCAGTCCTTCCAGCAGAAGTTGCACATGCAATCAAGAACATGAAGCGGGGAAAAGCTCCAGGAGAAGATGGAATTACTGTAGACATCATACAAGAAGCAAGTGGAGAAATTGAAACAGTACTCGCCCAAATTTTCACTCGATGCCTTAATGAAGGAAAGATTCCTGAGGATTGGAACACCGCTACAATGATCCTGCTACATAAGAAAGGTGACATTGAGGATCTCGGAAACTACAGACCTATCAGCCTCCTATCAGTAGTTTATAAAATCTTCACTAAAGTTCTTTCACACCGCTTGAAGGTAACACTGGACATGGCTCAACCGAGAGAACAAGCTGGATTCAGGAGTGGCTACAGCACAATAGATCATATCCACGTACTGAGAGAACTAATTGAAAGAGCGAGGGAATATGAACTTCCATTGTGCATGGCTTTTATCGATTATGAAAAAGCCTTTGATTCGGTGAAACCATCAGCAGTTACAATGGCTCTGAAAACCTGCGGTACTGAAGATGCATACATTAATATTATTAATAACATCTATGAAAATGCAAGTGCAAAGATTCGGCTGTTTGAAAATACAACACACATAAAAATTGGAAAGGGAGTGAGACAAGGTGACACCATATCTCCGAAGCTCTTTAATGCCACATTGGAGGGTGTTTTTCAGTCGCTGAGCTGGGAAAACAAAGGGATAAAGATTAATGGAGATTATCTAACCCACCTTCGTTTTGCTGATGACGTAGTCATTTTTGCAACTACCCCATCAGAGCTGCAGAGTATGATCCAGGAACTTGCTGACAAGAGTAAAGAAGTGGGATTAAAATGAACTTTCAGAAGACAAAAGTGATGTTCAATGCTTTTACAAGAAATGAAGATTTATTGATTGATGGAGAAAAGCTGGAGATAACAGACACATACGTTTATCTTGGACAGCAGATATCAAGTGAGGGTCACATTGATGAAGAAATTAATCGGCGTACAAAACTTGCCTGGAGAGCTTTTGGAAGAAACAGCATAATTTTCAAGAGCAATATGCCATTATGTCTTAAAAGAAAAGTGTTTGATCAATGCATCCTTCCAGTGCTTACGTATGGTGCAGAGACGTGGACCTTAACTAAAAGAGATATACAAAGACTGCAGACAACTCAAAGAAGCATGGAGAGGAGCATACTTGGTGTAACCAGGAGAGATAAGAAGAGGAACTCGTGGATCCGAAAAATGACAAGAGTGGAAGACATCATGATCAGAGTTAAATCCCTGAAATGGCAATGGGCTGGACATACTGCCAGAAGGACAGATCATCGATGGACAGCCGAAATTTTAGATTGGATTCCAAGGGACAGGAAAAGACCCAGAAGAAGACCACATGGGAGATGGGTGGATGAAATTCGAAAGTATGCAGGGGTGACATGGAGGAGACTGGCACAAGACAGACTGTTGTGGAGGAAACTTGGGGAGACCTTCGTCCAGCAGTGGATTGATAATGGTTGACAATGATGATGATGATGATATATATATATTGTTTTCAGCATTGGGCAAGAGGCAAATAAGTAACAGCAATTATATTTTTGTCTCTCTGCGTAAGATTTTTATCTGAGGAAGCTTTCACCATGATTTATACAATAACCAAGTCCAAACTATCCTGCGTAACGTGCCATGCTCCGCCACCATCTTGACCCGCTCAATGTGGCTCCATGCTTCTCACAGCGCTAGCCCATGCTCAACAGAGCAGACAGCCAATCTAGTCCCTTATACGATATCTGTGGTAAAAACACACATGGATGCATTTACGAATCGGAGAAGTTTTCAGACGCTGGTTGAGCTAAATAAGTAGAGCTATCGCAGTGTGATTAAACGTATTTGGATAAAATACGTAAAATTTTATTAAAATATATTAAATTAAAAATTTGCATTTTCATTTAAATAAAAACAAACATAATGCATCTTTAGTGTGTTCTGATGCTTACCTGTTCCAGTCCAAATTAATATAATAAAAATTCTGATGCTCATATTCAGCAGTCTTAATAACTGCGGTTCAGTTCATCACTGCCAAGATATGCCAGTTAAAATTTATATGATGTGTAGTACTTACATTCATACAATGACATGATGCATGCACAGGAAGATGAGCAAAATGAGAAGATATACTACAATATAAGAGTCCATTTTACCAGAAGCGTGCACAGTAATACAATTTCCTCTTGTCGCTTCGCTTTTTAATTTACAACAATTACAGAAAACTTCCCAAAGAAGTTCTGTTTTAGCATTCATTCTTAGCTAAAGCATCCTGAAATATGTAATTTAGGGGTAAGCTCAGGAGATGATAAGCCAAAGAGATTGCGCCAACTTTTAAGACTGAGGTGCAAATGGAACACTTACGCATTCTCTGAAAGAATGGCCTTACAACAGGGTCTAACATTCACGCTGATTGCTTACTGAGGGTTCCCTGTTTTATGACTGTTCCTCCCCTCGGAGATGTCTCTTAGCCTCATTAGGTCATCCCCTTTTATGCTCTACCTACGATTGTGACCTATGACCTGGCATTGCAAAGGTCATGCATGCATCCTGTTGGACAACATTAGTTCTTCCGAAGGTCAAGCTGAATTCGTCAAATGATTCCTTCTGTCAGTAAAATTTGTTCCTCGTAAAAGTAGTGAAAATGTAGCGTGAAATTTCGTTACAACTACTTGATTTTTGTAGCGCATTACAGACAAAACTACTTTTTAATTTTTGTAGTTACGCTACACTACAAACTATAATAAAAGTAGTGCACTACTGTAACATCGCTAATAGTAGCGCTCTACTTTCCAGCACTGGTCACTGCCTACTCCCATGATGATGGATACTTCCATCAAGCTGGGGTAAAATACATTGTCTCAGAGTAGTTTCAGGAGCATGGCTAAGACTCCCCTCTCCTCGTTTCAATAGCCATCTTGGTCCCCAGATCTCAATCTCATGCAACATTTGTGGGATGAAGACGAATGGAACAGCAGAAGTCTGGATCTACTGCCATCCAATATGCATGAAATGGAAGATGTTATTCAATATGCATGATCAATGTTTCACATGAACATTACCAAAGCTCAGTTTAATCAATGTCCGGACAAATTCTTGCTACTCTTAGGACCAAAGGTGTACCTTACATTATTATGTATGTAGTCCTAATTAAAAAAGCCATGTTGTGTAACATTGATGTCCCTAGTGGAAAACAGTGAACTGTTGAATGTAAAAAATGCAAAAAAAAACATAAAAAACCTACCTCTGGAAATGGAGATACAGTTGCATACAGGAATTTATATTTACACCTTTAACAGAAAAAAGTTCATCACTATTCAAATTAGAAAATATAATATAAATGTTTCTCATGGTGATAAATATCTGACACTAATCCAAATTTCTTCAACTGCCATCTTAGACACTGATGTACAGGGTGTCCCGTAAAGGTGTAATCAATTTCAAATAATCATAAATGATCTCTATACACAACTTGTGTTAATTAACAGAACAGATCATGAAGTTTTACAGACATTTATCATGGGCACCATTTGTCACCCGAACAACGTCTAAACAGTATTCCAGTTCCAACCACGTTCGTTGGAGAATGTTGGTATTCATTTTCTGCAGTGCGTGTGTAATCCTCCTCTTTAGGTCAGCAATATCTGCAACAGGAGTGTTGTAACCCTCACCCTTGATGAATCCCCATAAAAAAAAAGTCACAGGGTTTTAAATCCGGCGAACGTCACACCCAATCTGCCGACTAGGAAATTTGGTATCCACTGACCAAATGAGGTGGTGTCCCATCTTGTTGGAAAATGACCAGAGTTGCAAGTTCATTTAACTGGGGATACACAAACTGCTCAATCATGTCCAGGTAATTATCAGCTCTCATGGTCGCTTGCTGAAAGAAAAAGGATCCAATAACACGATCAACCATTGTGTCATACCAAATATTCACTTTTGGGCTAGCCTGTTCATGTTCCATTGTGCAATGCGGGTGTTTAGTTCCCCAAATTCTCGCATTCTGTTTATGTACCTTTCTAGAAACATGGAAAGTACACTCATCCAAGAAACAGATTTGTCTAAGGAAAGATTCGGTACTTGTAATGTTCTTCAACATCTCTTCAGCAACCTGTTTACATTTCCCATGATCATCTGGAATTATGCGATAGGTTATCTGCAGTTTATATGGGTGCATTTCCAACCTCTGACATACCACTCTGCGCACTGACGATTTGAGGATGGCCAGCTGCAGTGCTGCTTGTCTGATTGACTTTCGAGGGCTATGAGTGAATGTTTGTCTAACACAAACTTCCCCCTATCTGGAGCCAATGATGGTCGTCCAGGGCTTTTCTTCATAAGGACGCTACAAGTTTCCTTGAATGACCTGTACCACTTTCTGATGCTGTTACATGTGGGCGGTTTGCTATGGTGTTAACAAAGACACTTTGGTGGGTCATCTGCTCCCATACCCCATGGACACTAAATTAAGCTACACTGACCTGATGGATATGTCTCTGGTACATCCTGCATTGAATGAGGATGTTATTTGAGACAGTGTCTCATGTCTGTTAGCATGGACAATTCTGGTCGGCCACTGCGCTGTCCACGGTGGGTGGTAATGCCTTCCATGAGGTATTCTCAGTACACACGTGACACCGTAGATCGAGGAATGTTGAATGTTCACACAACTTCGGAAACTGAATGTAACATCCATCTGGCTCCCACTACCATACCTCATTCAAACCCTGATAATTCACATTGGCTTGCCATAATCCTACTGGCGGTTGTTCAGCCTGATTCACGAGATTACACCTTGCAACTGATAAAAAATGTGGCATGTGCCGGAACCTTTAAACGACAGCAGCGCCAGTTAAAAATTTGCATACTGCTATCCCATGAACTTTAGTGTATTTTCCATGCTGGAATGGTACGATAATTAAAGAGTCATTAAATAATCTTTGCATACATCTACCCAAGTAATGCACCATTGTTCTCAATCTTGGTCTTCGTACTTAAATTATATATATAATGTGCTTAAAAAAAATTCACTTTTTACCACACATTTGGGTTGAGGGCCTAAACTGAAACTGCTGATTTATTTTTAAATGTTAAAACTGTACAATTTCATTTGACATAATTGTACAGGAAATATAAAAAGAGGCTGACTTTTCCAATCCATTCCAAACTATGGTCAATGGTATAATATTTTATCATCCACAATATTTTCAGGTCTTTTTCTTCTGTAAAGTTAATAATTTTCTTCAAATGTAGTAATTTTGACCACACTTTTTCAAAATTACCTCTCAAAGACTACCGCATTTTTTAAACTCTTGAATCCTGTTTAGTACAAAAGCCAACATTTTTTAAGAATTTCTGATTTTGGGAGGATGGAACTGAATACTTTTTTTTTTAATTAAAATCAAACTCTTGTATAGTTCTGCAAAAAATTTTCACACAAATTCACATATTGCCATGTATGCTATTCTGTGTTAGATCATCTTTCATTTCTCTAAAGATTCCCACAAGCTCAGGATGAAAAGATAGATGAACTTCAGTCAATCTGCCAGAATAAATCCATCTCTATAGCAGCCACTCTTGACAAAACACCTTGAATTATATATCGAAGGCAGCAATTTTACGCTCAATACGGATTAATGCTCCCTTTTTTGCCACTGTGTGGCAAGTCGAAGGCAACAAGCCAATTTCTTGGGACAGTCGCAGTAAGGACTTGCTTGGTGAATTAAACAACCTGTTACACAAGTCCTGCACTGTTTCCTTGGTCATTGTGGGATGGCTTCCCCCATGTGCATTTACCAACGTGCCTGCTGTCTCCAGTTTTTTCACCGCATCCTGCATCACACTTTTTGACAGTGTTGGAACATTAAACCGTTTTCTGATATTCGAGTGTGTAACCTTAAATGAACCTGTATAGTCCAATATGATTTGACCAAGAACACTTCATGCTCAATCATGTACATGTTTACTGCACAGAGACTGGCCACGAACTGAGCTTATCAGGGTGTGGGGAACTCAACGTTGGAAGTTGGAGACAGAACCTATGGTGGCCGCAACGCAGCACCACACGGGCGAGACATGCCGTAGTCATGTTTCATTTAAACATACCTCTATCCATATCAGTACTCCCATAGTTGCAGCCATCTTGTTTGTATATTATGTCTGTAGCATATAATAACTCAGGGCCTCCAACGAGTCGAAAACCCTGTATTTTGGTTTCTTGTAAAAAATTCTCAAACATTCGATTCCAAAAAAAAATAAAAATGAGTAAAAACCCTTATTTAAAAACGGTTTTTAACACCTTTTTTATCCCCCTTTTGATTCTGAGTGTTTGAGAGTTTTTTATTATTCACTGGATTTAAGTGTTTTGAGATTTGTTTATTATTCAGCCTTTTCTGTATCTGAGTGTTTCAGAATTTTTTACAAGAAAACAAAATATATACAATGGGGACGTACATCTAGACTGTAATGCTGAGGAATTGTAGTCTGCAAGGTAAGATTTCTTCTTGAGTCCTGCATGTAGATAATTCCAGAAGATAGCAGTGTACCCATCATACACCCAACTACCTAAGTCAGTCAGAATAAAACTATTATATAAACGTGTGAAACATGATAGTTGGATGAACATTGTAATACATGGTTTAAACTCAGGCTTCATGTGACAATAACAGATAAACATAGAAATCGAGCGAAAACACACACAGTCACGTATGGTAAAAATGTTGATTTAGTGGTAGCTTTCGGTCATCCTACGATCTTGATCACCCGCAATCAACTGCATGGGCTGGTTGCCAGAACTACAATTTGAAATTCGGGTGTTGGAACTGTTGCCATATTTCAGTAGAGAGATCCAAATAAATGGGATTTGGTGAGGGGTCTCTGAATTGCAGTGATTGGTGAACAAAATTTCAATGCCTTCTTGGAAATGCAGAGATGCTTTGTTGATGAATAGGGAAAATTTTTTTTGTTTCTTTTCAAAGGGAAACTGCAGAGGTGTCTTCAAGAGTTACTGCAAATAATGCTGTCTTTGGAAGATCATTGGAAACATCTTTTTTTGTTTTCACTAATTCTTGTATTGATGCTTTGGTATGTGCTTGCAATATACACAGAGGCCAGAGGAAGTTGAAATGGGAATAGCATAATCTCCAGGGGTGTCCAGTGGGGAGACAGGATCCCTGTCTTTAAGCAGGCACTTTATTGCAGGAGAGTTTGGGTTCACTGTGGGAGTGTAGCCCATAGTTTTGAAGAGTTTACATATCTTATAACAGAAGGATCCATGGAAAGGGATGGAACCAATGAATGGTGGTTTTTCCATTAGTATTGGTGTGAGAGCAGACAGATTTTTCAAATGGGAATTTTGGAGGACTTTTTTAATAGTAGAAAGTGGGAACTCATGGGCTTCGATAATTTTCTTTATGGTGTCAATTTCTTCATTGAAGGAAGATTCAATGTTGCAGACAATCCTGGCACAATTAACACAAGTTTTTAAGGCGGCAAATTTGTGAGCAGTAGGAAAGTGGGATGAAAATGGGATTATGTTTGTTACTGCAGAGGGTTTTCTGTAGACTGATCTGTTGAGATGATTCCCTTGCCTTGTTAGATGGACATCCAAGAAGTCGATGCTTTGTAGTGATTCTTCATTGATGGGAACTTCAGGGAAATCTTTACAAGAAGAGATTCAAGATCAGTTCTATTGTGTGGCCAAATTATAAAAACATCATCAACGTATTGAAGCCAAACAGAAGGTTGTAGATTGTGTTCCATGACTATGCTTTTTTTCGATATGTTGCATGAAAACTTCAGCCAGGAGCAAAGAGAGAGGGGTGAACCCATTGGAAGTCCATCTTGCTGACAGTAGTATTTGTTGTTGAACCTGAAACAATTAAGATCTCTCAGAGTGCAAAGGCAATCATACAGGTCTTTTGTCAGTGGGCCAGAGAGTGATTGGTTTTCTTTGAGCAATTGTACTAACAGCATATGAGAGTGGAAAAGGGTGACAGAAGGGAAGAGAGATACTACATCCAGAGTGAACATTTTGTCAGAGGGTTCAATGCTAGAAGGGATTTTTCTAATTAACTCTTTAGTGGAGGAAATTGACAAAAGATGGCTGGAGGTGAGATGTTTACATTTTTCCACAATCCTCCTTTCTAGGTTACCAGTGGGAGGGAAAGTATATTCCACGAGTGGTCGAAGTGGGAAACCAGCTTTAACAAGTTTGATTTGGAATAATAAGTGCGAAGTTCAGAAATATGGTGGTGGTTGGTGTAAAATCTCCAAGAAAGGTTTTAAGAGTGGGTTTCTTGTTGAGTCTTTCAACTGCAGTTTTAAGTTTGGGGGTGGTATCAGATTTTAGAACATTGCAATTTGAAGTTGAGAGGAATGATTCAGCTTTTCATTGAGAACAGTTTTGGAGATAATGACAGGGCAGCCAGTTTTATCAGCTTTACAGATTGCAAGATTCTTTACATTCATTAGATTGCTGTTTTCTTTGAGAAATGATAAAGAATATTTCAGGGTTTTTTCCCACTTCTGCAAGATAGACTGCTGCCTTGGCACAGAGGATCGGTTGAGCTTCTGGTTTAGTATGGTGAACTGCTGCTTCTAGAGATCGTGGCTTTTAGATTTAGATTAGTTTCAGGAGTGAATTTTGGTCCGAGTGAAAGGAAGGCTTCCAGTTTTGGAGGAAATGAATTATCTGAGAGATTCACGATGCGGGGAAAGGGGGGCGACAAGCTTGCAGTTGTGATAGGAGGAGGTTTGGCGGGACACTGTTTGTTGAGTAGAAACTGAAATTTCTTAGTGTTTTGAGGTTTCATTTTCAATCACTGTAGCGATGATTTCGGAAATGCGGATCATAAAGAAAACATAGTCATCTAACACAATCTACAACCTTCCATTTGGCTTCGATACGTTGATGATGTTTTTGTAATTTAGCCACACAATAATCTTGAATCTCTTCTTGTAAAGATTTCCCTGAAGTTCTCATCAATAAAATTCACCATCAATAAAGAATCACTACAAAGCATCGACTTCTTGGATGTCTATCTGACAAAACTAGGTAATCATCTCAACAGATCTGTCTAAAGAAAACCCTTTGAAATAACAAACACAATCCCATTTTCATCGCACTTTCACACTGCTCACAAATTTGTCCCCTTAAAAACTTATCTTAATCGTGCCAGGATTGTCTGGCACATTGAATCTTCCTTCAGTTGAGAAGTTGACACCATAAAGAAAATTGCAGAAGCCCATCAGTTCCCACCTTCAACTATTAAAAAAATCCTCCAAAATTCCCATTTGAAAAATCTGTCTGCTCTCACACCAATACTAATGGAAAAACCACCATTCATTGGTTCCATCCCTTTCCATGGATCCTTCTGTTATAAGATGTGTAAACTCTTCAAAACTATGGGCTACACTCTCACAGTGAAGCCAAACGCTCCTACAATAAAGTGCCTGCTTAAAGACAAGTGCCTCCCCACTGGACACACCTGAAGATTATGCTATTCCCATTTAAACTTCCTCTGATCTCTCAGTGTATATTGGAAGCACATACAAAAGCATCAATACAAGAATTAGTGAACACAAAAAAGATGTTTCCAATGGTCTTCCAAAGACAGCATTATCTGCACTAACCCTTGAAGACACCTCTGCAGTTCCCCTTTGAAAAAAAAGAGAAAAAGTTTCCTCATTCATCAACAAAGCATTTCTGAATTTCCAAGAAAGCATTGAAATTTTGTTCACCTAAAATTGCAATTCAGGGACCACTCACCAAATCCCATTTATTTGGATCTCTCTACCAAAATCTGGCAACAGTTCCAGCACCCCAAAGTCAAATTGTAGTTCTGGAAACCAGTCCATCCAGTCGATCGCAGGTGATCTAGGTCATATGATGACAGGAAGCTACCACTAAACGAATCTTTTTACCATACGTGACTGTGCGTTTTCGCTCGATTTCTATGTTTATCATCATAATACAATTTTGTTGAAAACATTACGTAGATATAAGCAAATGGTTTTGGCACTTACACCAAAACTTGAAGAAACCTGGTGACACGATTGCATGGTGTCTTCCTCAGTAGTGGTGCACAGCTGATCATCCCGAAGTGCCTGTGGTTGTGCACTGTGTGAAGCATCATCCAACTATTGTTCCACAACAAAATTTCTGGCACTACTTTTTGGTGGCCAGGGTCAGCATTAGGGAGGTGAGAGAGGTACCTCCGCACCAGGTTCAGTGGGGCACGGAGGTGAACTTTTATTCTATTATTACAGTAGAGCATGGATTATACGTTTTTCCAGGGACCAAATTAAAAAACACATAACTGAGAAAAACATATAAACAAAATTTCAATTCTTAACGATATTACTATAGAAAATACAAACCCCTACATTTTAAAAATACAGTATTCATCATGGGAAGCAAATGTTTGATACACTTACCACTAACGGAACATTATTCTCCTTGATTTAATCATCTTTCATTTTCCTCAATTTCTTTCTTCTTGTAAATAATAGTGGTCAGCATGGAAACAGGCATAGCAAGTTTTTAGCAAGTTTCACCTTTGTTAAATGCGGATTGTCATCCACTTGCTTTAAAATTTGCATCCTATCGCTTAGTGGCAGGGCTTTTCTTTTACGAGAAGCCATACTGAATTGAAGAGAAGGGGGAAATAGGAACCTCTAAGACAACAGCAGAACTGAATGTAGGCTAAAGGATCTAATATTTTGACAGAAAAAGTTTGGCAAAGATCTCCGAACATAAATCGAAGTGTCAAGGTCACACTAATTACAGGTCCGTTTTTGCCGAAAGAAAGACACCGTGGTTTATGGGAGCAGGCGTTTTTGACACACCTCTGTCCTCCTCACTAGATGCCTGTGGCAGCGATTAAGGGAACAGAAGAAAAACGGAAGTTTACAGTAAAAAGGGCATGTGCTTCTCGTTACTCTTCTAAGGCTCAAAAAGGGGGATTTTCCCTTTTCGCTAGAAAACGAAAATGTATACATGAAGCTTACATACTGACGAATAATGTATAACTGAAATAAATTAATGTTAGCGCTTATCGGAGTCTGCAAGGACTGCAGCAATTCAATGTATAAATAAATGATAAAACATATAATAGAGAAACGTATAATCGGTGCTCTACTGTATTGTGTGTGGGTGTGTGTGAAATGGTAGAGTATATTTTAAAAAAGGGGAAAATACCTTACTACAACAGCTATTCCATAAAAACTGTAAGTAAAATCACATAAAATGAAGAAATATAGGTACGACAAAATATATGTTATTCTTTCTGAAAGTATCTTTTCTCGGATGATATGCAATGGTCCTATCGATCAGTCCACTTTTCAAAGCATGTGGCAAAGGCATTTTGCGCAAGCTGCTTTTAGTGACCCCTGTACAGGTTGAACAATGTTAGAATCTGTGTTGAATGCTGCGCCACGGAACTTCTTGTTCATTGTTGGAAACAACCAGAAATCGCGCAGGGCGAGGTCAGGACTGTAGGCAGGCTATGGCATGATTTCAATATTGCATTTCATAAGAAATTGTTGAGCACAAGCAGCCACATGTGGGCGGGCATTATCATGGTGTAGGGTCCACTTGCCCACCAGTTATGGTTGCTTAATAGATGTATCATCGCAGACCCTCCGGGGCTTAAATGTAACTAAATGAAACCCGTCGGAATCGTCACTTTTTTTTTTTGAAAAGAATAAACATATATGAAACAACAAATGCAAACTTTATTTGATTGATAAATTCATTCAACCACTTCAGTAAAGACAATAGTCGAGGTCCATGATTTTTTTTTTTTTTTTCAACCACTGTGAGCAACTCAATGGGCTATAAGCGGTCGCCCATTCTTAATCTAGGGTCATTGGCTCCAGGGAAGGGAGAGAGCCAGTGCCGTAAGACAAACACAACATCCGCGCCTCACCAAGATTCGAACCCGGACCCTTCACGAATGAATTATCATAAGCCAGCGCTTAGACCACTGTACCACCGGGGCAGCCAGGTTCGTGATGAGCATCACGACTGCGCCCTTTTTCAGCCGTAGAATGTGAGGCGGAAGACCACTCATGTAGATCGTGTGTGAAAATTCAACTCGATAGCACACTCTTTCACTTCATCTTCAGTCACAACTGTGTTTGTAAAAGTTGTTGGAATGAGATTCACATTGCGAATACTCTTCATTCTCTCTTGTATGAGACATATAGTTGTGACCCATTGATCACTCATGCCTTCCAGTAAGGCTCTTACGTTTTCTTTCTTTTTTTTTTTTTTCTGCAGGAGAGACATTCTGTTAAGGGTAAGTATGCAATAAAGTGTTTACTTACTTTAGGACTGATCATAGAACACCATGCACACACCAAGTCTGACACTGAACTGAGCGCCTGATGTAGATAAGGGCCGCACGCTTCTCCCATAGACTTTACATGAGAACTTTGCCACCCAGCCATGCTCAAACCGTTGCTCCAATCTCAGTTTTCTCTCCGACTGGCACATCTACATGGTAAGACCTTCATTTTGATACCTGAACCATATTTTTACGTTCAGCCGTTCTCTCAAAATAGGTCTCAGAGTAAAAAACCTTATACAATGAATATATAGATGGCACAACTCACTATGTACATTCTAAATATTTTCACTAACGATGGTCAACAGAATGTTTATTTACATCTTCACATAATGGAAAACATCTTACCTACATGAATAAACTGAATCGAATGAATATTAAATTGTATATATACATCACACAGTCCAACGGCATAATGCAAGCATGTCTTCGAGAGCGTTCGCTGTTCCAATGAGAAGAACTTTGATACGACTGCCTGTTAGCTTCGCTTCACGCAATGATTCGCTCAAAAAAGAGAAGGCTTTAGACTTTGGACTATCTCAGTCCCTCCATGCTTCTGCCTTCAACACCGTGTGAGTCAACCACAGGCAATAGAATGTCAACCACACACTTCTCCCACAGACTTTACATGGGAACTTTGCTGCCCCACAATGCCCAAACCATTACCCCAATCTTATTTTTCTCTTCAACTGGCACATCTACATGGCAAGACCTTTATTTTGATACCTCAACCTTACCTTTACATTCAGCCGTTCTCTCAAAATAGGACTCACAGTAAAAAAAACTTATAGAATTAATATATAGATAATCAGCATTGACAGTAATTTGTGGAGGAACGGCATGCTGGTAGACAACACCTTTATATATAATCATCACCTTTCCAGCTCATTTGGTTTGGCGGACTTTTTTTGGAGAAGGCGAGCCTGTGTGTTTCCAGACACTCATTTTGCGCTTCATGACGCGGTCGAAATAGTGGACCCATGTTTCATCGGCAGTTATTACTGTGTTTAGAAAGTTTTGACCCTATGCAATCATTTGTTTCCACTCACGACACACCTGAACTCTCACAAACAATTGTTCTCTCATCAGGTGATGAGGTACCTATCTAGAACACACACGATGCAGCAGTAATTTGCAGCAAAGAATGCAGAATGCCGACGTTTTTGAAATATTAGTTGATGCCGTTATGTCTTCACACGTCATTCGTCGATCTTCTTGCAGGATTGCCCAAACAGTGTTAACAATACGCTCCATAACAAAACTTTCTGGTCAAATAGGCCTAGGAGCATATTCTGCTGACAAATGCCCTTTTTTGAAATCATTGTGCCATCTAAAAATCGTTGACTCACCCAAAATTTATCTTTGCGAGCTTTTTTATAAAATCAACTGTTTCTGGAACCGTTTTACCCAAACGATAGCAAAATTTCATTGCACAACGCATTTCATTTCTTAACTCTGAATCATTATATGGAGAAATGCAGACATACCTTAAACAACTGCACAAAAACAAAACCAGAATCATCTGCCATGGCTAATAACTGTTGCCATAGGTACTTCCTTAACTCAGTTAGTCGTCTGTGAGGTTATTTTCCCCTTTGCGCTGTTGCCAACTCAAAAAACATTACTCTCAGTTTTTATGGAATGACCTTCGTAGTATCGTAATTCGAGGCAATGAGTGATGATGCTTGAAGACGATAAAAGGTCTTGATGCCACAGAGAGTATCGTCACAATAGAGTATTGCTACCAGGCCTGGAGCAAACTGTTCTTATATGGAGGGTGCAATTATGCCCATGCAAATTCAAAAATTCTCCACTTCTTCTGAAATAGTGCGCAGCTTTTACTTTCTCATACCTCAATTATATGAAAATTTACGACTTTCAAAAACTGCATTTCTGGTTTTTGGCATAATTTTACAAAAGATGTGAAAACCATAGGTAACTAGGTAACTACCAATAAGCCATACGTTGTAAATATCAAGTAAAACATAAAAATTATACGAGCGTCGACAGTACATTACACTGCATAAATGACAAAGCATGAATGACTAATTGGTTTATCATCCCTACTGGGTATTCAGAAAGGTCATGAGCTAGGCCTCTCAGCAGCAGCACCATCTAAAGTCATATTTGCGCCTAGATTTCGGTGGAAAAAATTTACATAATGTTTTTAAATTTAACATGCGTTTGGCTATCCTGCCCAATTCCACTCCTAAAAATTTATAGAAAAGGTATTTTAGTACCTTACAAGTTTGGTACTTAGTCACATGAATTGCCATGGGGTAAAGAGAGATTTCATTCACTTAAAAAATGTGGGAAAAAACTGCCTACTCCAAAACTGCAAACTCTCAGAAACCGAAATCCGTAAAAAAATTAATCAATATGTTCGATGAAAATTTTAATCGATATATTCAATGAAAAATACTTGTCCAGCATGTTTATTAAATGTACTGAACATATCGATTAAAAACGATATGTTACCTTTGAAACATGTATCAACTTTTAATTGATATGACTACAGATGTTTGAATTTATCGGCATTTTTTTCGATTAAAATAGAATCTATACATAATTTCTCATTACTATGCTACAAACAATGCTATCATTATGATCTATAAAGAGATAAAATTTATTTTTATGGAGGTTTTATGGAGGTTTGCATCTCAAGGGAAGGATGTTCCACCCTTTGACCTCCAAATCCAATAGGATCGTATCCCATGCCGTCACGGAACAAACTAAAATGTTTTCAAAAACGAACCATTTTCATGCTAGGATTATCTTACGGAGAGACGGATGATGAGACAGTCAAATGAAATAACTGGGTGAATGAGGGACACTAACTGGTAAATTATGCTGAACGAAAAACGAAGTGAATAAACACCTCGCATGAATTGCCTCCAGTTCATTATAACTTTTAACAAGGGAAGTTAATACAAATTTTGAAGATGACAATCCGATTTTTTGGCGTAAATGTGACAAGGATGGTAAGTCAGATAATATCTGAAAACTTGAAAATTTTCATCATCCTGGAGCGGGACTCGAACCCGCGTCTCCCAGAAAACGCCCGGGTATGCTAACCGCTACACCACCCAGAACGACCAAGTTTCAAGTTTCCAATCAATTTGAATTTAACCGTTTTTAGTGTTTGAAACAACGCAAAACCTAACACGTGGGAAAACTGCTGCAAATGTTCCCACAAACACATTACGAATAAGCTTAACTTTCATGAAGGGAAGTAAATTTCGTATTTTTTTTCCACGCAGTCAACATTAGATTTATGCTTGGGGCTATATAATTAGTAATATCATTCCTTTCACCACACAAAATGCTGAAATTACATCGACACATAGAGCAAAATGCATATTTTTCATTTTTTGAAGATTTTTTGTAATACACAGGAAACTCTGCATAATACGCATCACAGAAAGTTTAATAGTCCCCCTCCCCCCTCCTTCTTTATTGACACTTGAAAAAAAATGCAAGTAAAACAGTAACAGTTTAAAGAGATTCAATTTGCAGAGGAAAAAATAGTACCACAACATATTATTGAATCAAGCCAAGATATTTTTATGCACGTTATCGAGAGATGAACAAAGCACGGTTGGAAAGCATACAAACTTTCTAATGGACGAGCAAAATAAATCATTGCTGGAGAAGCACTGGCTTGAATGAACATTGGACTTACTTTTTTTTTTTTCTTTTAACTTCCTCTTATAAGCAGCATTCTTTCGTTAGGTCAAATTTATTACCAGAGAAGAAGTTGCAAAACCATGACCCAATGCATTTTTAATTTCACAAAATTGACAGCTTTTGCTTAATTTCGTCATGTTGGGTATAGATTTGGGCTTAAAAATTACAGATTTAAAATCCGTTTGAATTTTTTTCTACGATAACTACGTTCTTAGATCGCGTTTTGAACTGGGGCAAAGACACCTGCTCTCAAGTGTTTGCTCCAATGCAAGTCCAAGGAGGTCACACCCCACTTTGGCCTCCTCAGAAGTTGCGACCTGGGGGACAAAGAATGCATTACCTGAAAAGGAGAAGGGGGGGGGACAGCGAGAGAGAGTCCCAAGGTTAAACAAGCCCAGCTGGTTGTTATCCTTATCAGTTTACGCGGGGCGCAAGTTTTAGTGTTTGAAACAACGCAAAACCTAACACGTGGGGAAACTGCTGCAAATGTTCCCACAAACACATTACGAATAAGCTTATTATAATAACTGAAAAGTTGTTCATAACTTACATCGGCACTTAAATAAAAAAAAGTTTGAATAGCGGGTGCAAAATCATCAGAAAAAGGAAAATAAATCTCGGGAAATCACCAAATCCGTAAAATTAACATTTTGCCCGTAAAACAAACCACGTTTCCGTAAATTTTACAGGAAAATCGTAAAACCTGGCGGGTATACTACTCCCATAAAATTATTGGGTGTACTAGATTTACACAGACAGGATTATGTCCCTGGTACTTCTCAGTACTCAGCCATTTGAGACAGAGATAAAAAAATATAAGGGTTGTTTAATAAGTAGTGATACTTTCTGCCTGAAGGAGTGAAAACATGACATACCTAAAAATAATCACCGCAATCATTTAGACAGCAGTCCCATTGCTTCACAAGTCCTTGTATTCCTACAGCATAGGAGGTGGCAGCCTGTTGTTGCAATCAGTTATCTACAGCTTCGTGCACCTCATCATCTGAAGTAAAACATTTGCCTTTCAGAAATTTTTTCATAGGTCCAAAGATGTGAAAATCGCAGGACAATAGGTTAGGACTAAATAAGCAAAATGTTGGACTTCCCAGAGAAAGTGCTGCAGTGTCCTCTGCATGATAACAGCAGTATGCGGCCAAGTGTTATCATGCAGAAGCACAATACCCTGAGTGAGGTTGCAAGGTCACTTTTGTTTTTGATGGCTTGTCAAAGCTTCCTTAAAGTTTGACAATATTGTTTAGCACTGATGGTTTATCCTTTTGGTAGCCACTCAGGAAGCAATGGTTCTTGATGGTCAAAGAACAGGGTTAACATCACCTTGCCTGCAGAAATGGTGAACTATGATTTGTCCAGCGGTGGCGATGATGATTTCGAGCCAGGGTCATGCTCTGGCATTTTGACCCTGGCTCGAAATGATGACGTCAGCTTTCGTCCCCAGCAATAATGCATAGCAAGAAATCTTCACCTTCTTCATGGTAGTGGAACAGATGCTGTAACGATAGTCCCATTCATTAACTCATCTGTTCATCGGACAGATGTTTTGGTACCCACATGGCACAGACCTTACGACATTCAATGTGAAAATGCATGATCGTATTGTATTGACAGTTCCAGTGGTCACATTTGCACTGTTCTCCAGTTCTCAGATCATGATTCTTCGGTTGGCCTTTACTGCAGCATCCACACCTGCAATTGTTGTCACTGAAACATCATGACATGGCACTCCTGATCTTGGCTGGTCTGCAGTGCTTGTTCATCCACCACTAAAGAGCTGGCTCCACCGCATTATAGTATTGCGTGGAAGACACGCAGGTCCATACACTGCTTTTGTTCGTCCGTGAATTTCACTTGGTGGTGTTGTCTCCTTTTTAAAAACTGAATTACAGCACATTGAGCAATTTGAACATATCCATGTCTTATGATAGAACAATCAAATTAGCCCAGCACATTATACAGCTTTTGTAACAAACAAGCTGCAAGGCAGTTGCATAACCTTTAAATCACCTGTACACCAGCACCACCCATTGACAAAATTACAAAGCGCAAATGCACTCCAGCCAAAGAGTTTCACTAGTTATTGAACAACCCTTATACACAAGTCATTTTTCTCAATGCCCTCTAAGTTTTATTCATGCAAAAAAAAAGTGCTTCACAAATTTTTAGAGCAAAAACTGCTACCCCAAGCAGATGCTTTGTTTAATGGGAAATACGGAACTGCGGGGGAGAGCTTAAGGCAAATAAACACTGTGCTTCATTTTCTCGGAAAGAGAAAAAAGTGAAGGGGAAAGAATATGTGTTGGCAGATGCAACAAAGCAAGATAGCCCAGTGGCCAAAGAGGGAGAACAGAAAAAATTGGTCAGTACTGCTTTTGAATGATAACCACTTTTTGCTCTTGGCAATAAAACAAAATAAAGCTACAGGAGCCTGAATTATTTTTGGTTTTCCCCAAACAAGCTATTCAGTGCTTAAAATTTTACAAGAGTTACATTGTCAAAGATGCCCCGCTGCAGAAGGCACCCAAAACCCTTGCATCCCGGCTTGAGCAGACCCCACATATCCACATATTATTTTACATACCTCTCTCCACTAATTCTCATACTTCCTTACAAGCATATGAGGGATCCACCCCTCATAGAGTGGCTTATTCTGTAGCCTGGTTATCTAAGCAGAAAAACTGTATGTGGCTAACTAAAGTCTTAAAAAAAACAAGTTAGTAAAATCATGCAATGCATTGTTTATGATACGCTTTCCAACATACTAGAAATCATTACTCAAATTATTACTCAAGTTATGAGGAAAATGGCTGTGGGATAAATCTCACTCCTGTGCCCTGACCTTTGATCCCATTTCGATGATATTCAACAGAACTGGTTCAGTATAACTCCGAAATAACGTGATAAAGTTTTGTCACAATCGAAGCAATTTTACGTAAGTCATGATGCATAAGGGCTATGGAATAGATCCCGCTTCTGTGTCCGAACCTTTGACCCCATTTCGCTCATTTTCAATAGGATTCGTCCCCAGGAAGGTCCCTACAACATACTAACATTTCATCCAAATCGAAACATTTTTACGTAAGTTATGACGCATAATGGCGATGGAAGTGATTCCACTCCTATGTTTAGACCCCCATTTCACCAATTTTCAGTAGGGTTCGTCCCCAAGTGGTCCTACCACATACTAAAATTTAATCGAAACCAAACCTCTTTTACGTTAGTTATGACGCATAAGAGCAGTGGAATGGATCCCGCTCCTATGTCCTGACCTTTGACCCCATTTTGTTCACTTTCAATAGGGTTCCTTCCCAGGTGTTCCACTACCACATACTAAAATTTCATCGAAATCAAACGACTTTTATGCGAGTTATCGTGCGGACGAACATACGCACACAACGCGTGATGTAATGAGGCAGATGGGAATCGCGACCATCTGCTTGCAAGAGTGTGACTTCATAGAACTTTAATAGGATCCACACGGAACATGTGACGTAATGAGACAGATGGCGCGACCGCGCGCCAACATCTAATGGAACGACGCCATGACACTACACTAAAAACGTGATAATTCGAGGTGGTTATTTAACCCACTAAACGAATTCTTCTAAAGTCGAGATCAAGCTAAATCGATTTCTAGTACCAGAAAACGGTAGGTTAACGACTTTCATCAAAATCCTTAGAGCCGTTTTCAAAATAAAATGTACATACATACAAGAATTGCTCCTTTAAGGTGAACGTCAAGTAATTTTGCTTCCTGTACTTTGAATGGAAAAATTTCTGTACACATTTTCTTCCCAATTAATGCGTTCCCAAGAGTGAAAATTTGAACATCGATTAAAATATTTTCATTTTATAACTTGCAATACTTAATAATTTCTAAAAGATAACCATAATTATGCAATCCAACATTTGTCTACTGACGTCATGAAAATACAGGTCGTGTCATCTTTTTTCTGGACAATTAATGCGTTTACAAGGATGAAAATTTGAACATCGATTAAAATAGCTTCATTTCATAACTTGGAATACCTAATATTTTCTAAAAGATAACCATATTTACGCAATCCAACCAAGGAGGTTACATCACTGGAGACACCACTGGCTCTGCCGCCATAGGTCACAGCTAATCTGTGGTGTGACGTCACAAGCAGGCAAAAACGAACTAAATTATACCGTTTAAAACAGTAAGCTTGTGTATCATTGATAAAGATTATTGAATTACTCATTTTATCTATTTATACGCTTAGAAGCTTTTGTTCCATTGGTTTCAAAGCAACTTCTTTTATGTGGCTGCGTAGTGTCTGCTCATGACGTCATTTGCAGCACAGACGGTGACTTACGGCGGCCAATGCTGCGTGGATAGGAGTGGTCTCTCCAGTAATATAACCTCCTTGAATCCAACATTTGTTTGTCTACTGACGTCACAAAGTACAGGTCACGCCATCTTTTTCTGGTTTCAACACCACCAAAGGAAAAGTTATTGATTTTTAATATAATTATGGTTATGTTTTAGAAAATATTAAGTATTCCAAGTTATAATATGAAATTATTTTAATCGATGTTCAAATTTTCATCCTTGGGAACACATTAATTGTGAAGGAAATGTGTACAAAAGTTTTTCCATTGGAAGTATCGGATGCAAAATTACTTATCGTATACCTTAATAATATGGGATAAGGGCGATGGAATGGATCCCAATCCTATGTCCTGACCTTTGACCCCATTTTGTCCATTTTCAATAGGGTTCGTCCCCAAGAGGTCCCCTACCACATACTAAAATTTCATCGAAATCGAACCATTTTTACGCCAGTTATCGTGCGGACGGACGGACAAAGCTGGAGCATATACGCTTCTTCAGCCTATGGTTGGAAAGCGTAAAAAAAAAAAAAAAAAAATTCTAAAGTGTGCAACTTCCCTTTACATACAGAGATTTACAATATTCAGTAACCTTATTCACTCATTATGTATTTATATTTTTTACATTCCTTAAAGCATGAATTTATGCTCCTTTTATGACCATTTTGGAAGGGCAACTGCCCTTCAGTAACTACGGCCCACATTGTTAGAATTAAGCCCAAAAAGGTACATTGTTCTTGTCACTGACCTTGGGATCAATTATGAAATTATTAATTTATATTGTATATTTTTCATGTGTGGCTGAAAAACCATACAATCCTGCAAAACACACACACAAGAAAAAAAAAGCTTGTAGGGTCACACTGGGCACCGCAAACACTAAATTTCACTGCCTGTGCCGTGTTTGCACCCAGTTTACGTTCACAGAATATACATCCCCTTATTACTGTCTATAAAGGCTTCATTTTGCTCATTGTTTCCATAAAAATATACAACAGCAGATACATGCCATCTAACCTATTAATGACCTTCAAAAGCCTTGCAGCATCATCAGCATCAGTCCCTCATTCTGCACATACACATCACCTTCCCTGTTTGCATATGCAAAAACGTTTTTGGTTAGCAATCAATGTAATCAAAGAACATACATCATGCCACTATGCTTGAAATAGCAAAATTATACTAATAATCTGAATTTATTGGCATCAAATAGAAATCAAAGTTTCCAAGCTTTCTTTGCACATCAACCAAATGGCTTTTTCAAGGAAGGCAGACATCACACTGCTTATCTGTTTCATATTAATTTCATTGTGGCCTACAGAAACACCATGCTTTAGGGATCAAACACCATCCCCAACTTTATTTGCTGTCATTTCAGGGTTTAACAATCACTATTAGCAAAGATATGGGTTTGCCTCTTCGGGGCACTCCATGGGTAATAATGGCACACACAACAGCAACAAGGGCCTCTGTGAATCTTGGAGAGGTGCCAGCTAATTCTGTGTGATATTGGCAAAAAGACCCAAACTCACTGGGTTTTGTTACAGAACCCTTAGGTTGAATGACCAATTGGAACCGTCAGCTGTGGGCTTATCACCCACACTGATGTACTTACCTGATTAAAATGACACAAAGAAAAAGTTAAAGGACTAGTGTGGGATATGGTGGACTTACCACACTTGAGAAGGATGGTCTACCACAGAAACAATATGGAAATGGAAAAGGGGAAATGGAGAAAAAGATCTCGGCTCAGTGAGTGTAAGATTGGTGTATGGAATACTAGAGGTATAAATGGCAAGATGAATGAGGTGATTGAAGAAATGAATACGTATAGATTAGATGTGCTGCGTGTAAGTGAAAACAAAAAGAAGGAAACTGGGATAGAAGAAGTGAATGGAACGGTGAGTGTGTAGTCTGGAGTATTGCATAATGTGAGCCGACAAGCTGGTGTAGGAGTCATTTTAAGTGAAAAGATGAAGAACAGCTTGATTCACTATAGCTGCATAAGTGAGAGAATTTTTTGGATTTATTTGAAAGTGAAACTTTAGAGAACAGTAATTGTTGTAGTGTATACTCCTTGTGACTTGGAACCTTATGATAGGAAGGAAGATTTCTGGAATGAGCTGAAAGCTGTTTATAGCCAGTTTGGTGCTAAAGAGAAATTATAATAGCAGGGGATTTTAATGCTATAGTTAGTAGGTGTGCAGAAAGAGATTTCTGATAATGTTCTGGGTAAGTTTAGTGATCCTTGGGTAAATGATAATGGTGAAAGATTAATTGAACTCTGCATTGATATAAGCATTGGCATTATAAAAGAAATAAAAATAAGAAAAACACAGAGAAAAGCTTTCACAAAGTTCAATCCCCATCTACCCAGTTTCACAACTCAGTGAAGACAGCAACAATAAAATCAGAGGGAAAGGAAATTGAAATAAAAGGGGAAAATAAAAAAATTCTCTAGAAACAAAGTCATTATATGACGAAATTTCTGAAAATTGGACAATCAATAGTGGAGCCACAGTACACATGTCTAACAATATAGCATTGTTCAAAGAGCTTTCTAATGATAAATCAGAATTGATCACTACAGCTGATGGCACTCAGATAAAGTCAGAGGGAACAGGAAATATTTTCCTAAATTGTAAAACTGAAAAAGATAAAGTTAGAAAATTAGAAATAAAGGATGTATTGTATTTTCTTAAACTGAAAACGAATTTATTGTCAGTTAGAAAGATAATGGAAAACGGATATGAAGTGTCATTTAAAGATAGACAGTGCATAATAAAATATGGAGAAACTATTGTAGCAACAGGAATAGTAGACAACTCAAACAATTTGTATAAATTACAGGCTACAAATAAAAAGGCTAACTTAGTTACAAAATGTGAGGAGAAAAATTGCTCAAACTTGTGACATAGAAGGTTAGGACATAGAGATATACAGATAATAAAGCAAATGGAGAAAAACGGACTAGCTAGAGGCATCATTTTATCAATTTGTAAAAAGGAAGAGAACTGTGAGGTATGCATGAAAGGTAAGCTTACCCAAAAACCGTTCTCAAAACAGAACACTTACAAAACAAAGGAAATACTAGAATTGGTGCTTACAGATAATGGGTTGTCGGAAAAGTCATGACGTATTTTGGCACCTGATGGCGGTTGGTCGGTTTTGGAAGTACTATAGGCATGCGCAGCTCTGTTATCGCTATGGCATTTGACAGGTGCTAGTTCTAGCTGCAGTCTGAAAGGAATGGTGAGCTATTTGGTTGATTTGCGGAGATTTGACATCAAGTTGAAGAACGCGCATCAAGCTTGTTAAAAGTTGCGTAAAGTGAACGGTGATAATGCTTTACAAGAACGTCAGTGCCAGCGGTGGTTCCCAAAATTCCGTGCTGGTGATTTTGATCTCAACGATGCTCCTTGGTCGGGGAGGCCCACCAAGGTTGATGACGACCAAATCAAGACATTGATCGAGTCAAACCCACGTTACATGGCACAAGAGATTTGAGACACATTGTACATCCATCATTCAAGCATTCACGACCACCTGAAGAAGCTGGGATACGTAAGCAAACTCGATGTGTGGGTTCCTCATGAACTCAAAGAAGCTCAATTGATGCCGCGTATAAACATCTGTGATATGCTCATTAAACGTGATGAAAACAATCCTTTTTTGAAGCGACTGATAACTGGTGACGAAAAGTGGATTGTGTACAACAATGTGCTGCGCAAACAATCTTGGTTCCAACGTGCTACTTCACCTCAAACGACATTCAAAGCAGGCATTCATCAGCGGAAGGTTCTGGTCTCAGTGTGGTGGGATTTTAAAGGTGTCGTGTTTTTCGAGCTCCTACCACAGCACCAAACAATCAATTTGAATGTGTACTGTCGGCAATTGGACAGTTTGAACGAATCCATCATCCAGAAACGTCCAGAGCTCGTTCATCGTAAAGGTGTTGTGTTCCATCACGACAACTCAAGACCACACACAAGTTTGATCACCCGCCAAAAATTATTGGAGCTTGGGTGGGATGTGTTGCCACACCCAGCATACTCGCCTGGTCTTGCGCCATCAGACTTCCACTTGTTTCACTCTCTTCAACAGTCCTTTCGTGGTGTAACGTTCGATTCAGATCAGGCTGTAAATCAGCACCTTGTACAGTTTTTCACTACGAAAGACAGGTCCTTCTATGAACGAGGCATTCTGCAGCTCACTGAAAGATGGCAAAAGGTTATCGAACAAAACGGGCATTATATCAATGATTGATCTTTGTTCTTTCTATCAATAAATGACCTTTGCAAGACATGGCTAAAATATGTCATGACTTTTCCGACAACCCAATATATGTGGTCCAATGAGTAAAGCCAGTCCAAGTGGTTACAAATATTTTATTACTTTTATAGATGGCTATTCTAGATACACATACACTTATTTGCTAAGAAATAATGATGAAGCAGTGATAAAATTCAAGGAATATGTAGCCTCAGTTCAAAATAAATTTGATAAGAAACCCAAAGGTGTAAAAACAGATAATGGAGGAGAGTATTGCAGAGCAAAATTTGAAAGTTTTTTAGCAGAACAGGGAATAGAGCATAAAACCACTGTTCCATATTCACCTCAAATGAATGGCATTGTTAAATGCAAAAATAGAAGCTTAATAGAAATGACAAAAGCTATGCTTTTAGATGCTGAAATAGATGATAAATATTAGGTAGTAGCTGTATTAGCTACTAGAGTTCCAACAAAGGAACAGGGAAGTCACCCTTTGAAATGTGGAAAGGATATACTCCATATTTAGGTCACATCAAGGTTTCTGGGTCAAAGGCCTATGTATACATAGCAAAACAAAAAAGGAGAAAATTGGGAAATAGAGCTCAAGAAGGAATTCTGATGGGCTATGATGAAAGATCTTGAGAATATAGAGTATTCATTCCAGAAACAAATGCACTGGTCATAACTACAACAGTAAAATTTGATGAAAGGAAAAATGTGGAAACATTTTGTAAACAAAATGAGAAGAAAACTGAAAGTAATCAAGAAATTCTAATTGAAAATAATTCATCAGGAAGTATAGTTAATGAAGAAGACAAAAAAAGATGAATCTGAAAATCGACCAAGGCGATCACCAAGAGAAAATAAAGGTCAACCACCAGAAAGACTTGCATATGTAGCAAAGATTCCATATACAAAAGATCCACAAAACTTTGGAAGAGATTCAAGAAATGGAAAATTTAGAAAAGGAAAAATGGCTGAATTCAATAAATGAAGAATTAAGTGTACTAAGAAAAACCAACAGATGGACTTGAGCAGATCTACCTGAAAGAAAAAAAACAATCAAGAACAAATGGATATTTAAAAGAAAATACAATGCTGACGGTAATATAGAAACTTCTAAGGCAAGATTAGTTGCAAAGGGATACACTCAACAACCAGGAGTAGATTTTGAAGAGACATTCTCACCAGTAGTAAAATATACCACCTTAAGAACTCTCTTGGCAGTTGCAGCAAATAAAAAGCTAAGGGTTCATAATTTGAACATTAAGACAGTGTTTCTTCATGGTAAATTAGAAGAAGACATATATATGGTTCAACCAGAAGGAATTGAAGAATCAGGTAAAGAAGACAAGTATATAAATTGAAAAGAGTATATATGGTTTAAAACAAAGTGCAAGAAATTGGAATAAAACAATTATAAAATTTTTATCCAACATAGGTTTTATTCAAAGTACATCTTATTATCATTAAATAAATTCATGCTTATTATCATTGAAGAAAAAGATAAACTTTTTTTGGCTACTTATGTAGAAGACATTAATAGCATCAAACAGCCAAGAAGAAATTGCAAGGATTACAAAACTACTGAAAAACTAGACGAAATAAAGGATTTAGGCCGAGTTACATATTATCTTGGTATACAAGTAGAAAGAGAAGAAGACGGAAGTTTTCTTCTAACCAAGGAAACAAGATCATGGAAATTATTCAGAATCATGATACCAAACCTTACAAAGAAAGTAAAACACCAATTAGTACCAACTATGGAAAAAGCATTCAAGAACCAGAATACATTAGTGAAAATGGACGATATAGACAAATAGTGGGAGCGATTATGTACCTCTCAACTGTGACAAGACAAGATGTTTTTACAGACATAGGAATACTGAGTAGAAAAGTGGAAAAACCAGCATAGAAGATTGGAAAGCCTTGATGAAGCAAATTCACTAAAAGGTAACTATTGGTTTAAAACTAAAAACTAAAACAAGGGCTGAAAGTCCACTCATCCTCACAGGATATGCAGATTCTGACTGAGCAGGTGATAGAATTGATTGGAAATCCACATCAGGATTTGTTCACATGTTGGGAAACAATGCAATATCCTGGGCAAGTCGTAAACAGTCAACAACAGCGTTATCAACTACAGAAGCTGAATTTATTGCTACAGTGGAGAGCAGCAAGGAACTTATATGGCTAAGAGAGCTTCTCAAAGAGTTAAGATGTACGTTTGATCCATGGTGATAAGATAAATTCAAGATCAAACACATCATGGTGAGTTTCTAATTCATACAAGAATTACAGGGTATGATTCTCAAATTGGATTATTGCAGAACTCATCAAATGGTAGCAGACATCCTGACAAAACCATTGGCCAAACCACAGTTCGAGAAATTAAGGACATTCCTAGGTCTCGTAGGTCAGAACTTTTCTGGACAAGTTGGAGTTTGTTAGAAGAATTACCAAGATGTTTCTGTCGCAGTTCATTTTACTGCACTGGGCGAAGCTCTCTCTTTCACTCCTCTCCAAGCGTAGTGAAGCTGCTGATCGTCTCCTGTGTCTTGATGGCAATGAAGAGGTAAAATGGCATTGTGTGCTTGTGTCTTGTCATAAAACAATATCAACTTATGTGGTGTGTGTTAAATCAAGCTGCTGTTATCAGTGAGTGATTATAAGAGTCCTTATGGTGGTGTGAATCAAATTAATGCGAATATTTTGATTAATTATACATAGTGGTAAGTACTCTCTTTTCAGTCTTCTGTTCAGTGAGTTGGAGAATTCTAGTTCTTTCGTTAGTCGTCATTTGAGATCAATGCGAAAAGTGTTATTGAGTGAACATTATAGAGTATAAAATCACTGACAGGTTGGAGGAAAAGGAATAGGAAGAGGCCTAGGATGGAACGGATAAAGGTTGAAAGACTCCCTGAAGATCATCAGTGTTACTCTAACTTACTCAGAGAATGACCGAAGGAGCTGAAGTCATATGAGAGGGATGTAGAAAAGAAGTGGGAATGTTTTAAGAACTGTGTTGTCACTGCTGCTGCAGAGGTCTGTGGCACTACAGTAGTAGGTAACAATGGAGGCGATGCTTGGTGGAATAGTGAGATAAGAAGAGGCAGTAAAGAGAAAGAAGGAAGCCTATTTAGGGATGTTGCAAGGTTGAGTTTCTGTGGATGAATATGTGTAGAGTTTCTGTGGATATGAAGCAGCTAAGCTGGTTCAACAGAGTAAGGCAAACGATAGGAAGGAGAAGGTGGAAAGGTATGAATTGGCTTTTTGGAAACATAGAAAAACTTTCTAGAAGTACACGAGGCTCAAGAAAAATAGGGGAAACAAAGTTGTAAGTTGTGTGAAGAACAGAATCAGGGAAATGATATGGGAGCTCAATTAGTTAAGTGAAAGATGGGGTGAATACTTCTGTGAGTTATTAGATCAAGAAAGCAAAGGTGATTCCGAGGCAGATGATGTAACAGTGAAAAATGGAAGCACTGGAGGGATCTCAAGAGAAGGTGTGTGTAAAGCTCTAAAATCTTTTCAGAATAGTAAGGCTCAAGGAGTTGATGGCTTAATTGCCGAGATGTAGAAAAAGTGGGGGTAACTCTGTAATTGACTGGTTAACTCAACTTTTCCAGTTGTGCTGGGAGTTAGAAATGGTCCCTTGGGATTGAAAGGATGCTGTCATTGTTCCCTTGTATAAGGGAAAAGGTGATCAGACTGACTACAAGAACTATGGTGGTATTAGCCTACGGAGTGTGTCAGGGAAAGTGTTTGATAAGGTCATTATTGAAAAAGTACGAGATCTTACATTAGAGAAAGTGTGGGATGTTCAGAGTGGTTTTATGCCTGGCCAAGGTTGCACTAACTAAATTTTTGCATTACGCATGATGATTGAAAAGTATCCGACTGTTGGTAAGGAAGTTTTTGCTGCCTTCGTAGATTTAGAGAAAGATCATGACCGAATAAATAGGACACTTTTGTGGAAGGTATTAAATAAATACAGTGTTACAGGGAATCTACTTAATATTGTAAAAGCCGTGTAGGCTGGCAGTAGAGCTTGTGCTCGAGTGAATGGTGTTTTATCAAAATAATTTTCTATTGGTGCAGGAGTCAGACAAAGTTGTGTAATGTCACCACGGCTGTTTAATATATTTATGGATGCGTGATGCCAAGATGGATAATACTGTAATGTCACCATGGCTGTTTAATATATTTATGGATGCGTGATGCCAAGATGGACAATACTGGTTTATGTCTTGGTAATATATGTGTGTGCAGATTGCTGCATACTAATGACGCAGATCCTGTTGGCAGAGAGCAAAAGTGAGTTGCAGAGTATGTTGTCACGGACGTACGAAGTTTGCATGAAATTCAAACTAAGTATAAATAAGAGAAACCCCAAAGTTATGGTTTTTGAGAGAGGAACTGGTAGTACTGAATATAATATAAGTCTAAGTGGCACAGTGATTGACCACGTGAATGAGTTTGTGTATTTAGGAAGCATGTTTGACAGAGAACAAACTGGATGGTGAAATTAGTAGGGGAGTGAATTCTTCATTGAAAGTCATAGCTGCTTTGGGAGGTTTTCACAGAAATGATGGGTTCTCTAGAGAGTCCCGCATAGCTGTGTATGAAAGTGCAATTGTTCGTACTCTGATGTATGGCAGTGAAACCTGGGTACTACGGAAGAATCACAGGAGTCATTTGTGTGCTGGAGACATGTGTTGCTTATGGGGTGTTTGTGGCAAGACACGTTCTGATCGTGTGAGGAATGAAGACGTGCTGCAGTTGTGTAATATGAAGCAAAATGTTGTTAGCAAGGTGGAGACTAATATGCCTTTGTGGTTTGGCCATTTTGAAAAAATGAGTGATGAGATGCTTACTAAGAAAATTTTTTTAGCCCAAGTGGCCGGAAGGAAAGGCAGAGGAAGGCCAAGGAAGTCATGGGAGGATCAGATTCAGTAGTGTCTGCATAAGAAAATATTATGAGTAGGAAGTATAGAAGGTCTTGTGTACATCGTATGATGGATGTCAGTGAAGCCCAAGTTTTGTGTCAAGATCACTGTAAATAGAGAAGTTTGATACGGCAACAGTAAGCAAATAGTCAGTTAAAAATCTATCTAGTATTTTGTATTTCTTTGTGGAGCTAACCTCTGAATCTCAGAGAACAGCTCAGTGATATGTATGTATGTATGTATGTATGATGTTCAAAAAAGAACTAATTTGAAACCTCAAACTGTTTTTTAAAGGAGAACTAATTTAAATCCTGACAGTATTTTGTTTCTTTATCATAATTTACCATGATAAATGTTGTGTTCATATTAATTTAAATATTTCTACATGATAATTCCAAAATCCATTTTTCTTCATGTCTAGACTAGCATTTCCTATACACCTAAGGAATTACATTACAAAGGAAGGTATGTCAAATAATTTTTTTCTGTTGTTCAGGGGTCTCATTATATGTGGACAATGGAAACTTAAAATGACTACTGATACTGGGTCCATTTATAGTAAGGACCAAATTTCCATGATAGTTAATATAACAAAGGTTTAACTTGGACTATGACAAAGGAAATGATACCCTTAGCAATGGATTTATTGGATTTTAAAATGGACATTATTATTTGATTTTTAAATGACTTTATTTTTTAAATAAAGTCCACTTTAACATCTGACCCGTAGCTAGCACACTTTATTTTAAGTGCAGGAGCTGCCCTACCAATACTTTTAAAATCTGTAGACATGGGTGCAATAATAATACATATGTAAAATAACAAATAAAGTGCTATAGATCAAAGTGAAATCTCGACATGTTTATTAATTTACAGCAGAAAGCAAAGGGACTCCATCACTCAGGTGCAGTGCTCGTAAAATGGGCCTGTATACGCTGGTATGGCATATGAGCACTTCTTTTTTTCCTAGTATTTCATACCGGCACTTTTTTACCCGAAATTTACATACTGGCACTAATTTTAGTAATGGGAACTGCAGAAATTAATTTCTTTTTTTAGTCCCTGATTTAAGAGTGTGCATTCTGAAACACAGAAAACTTTTGTGCCTCATGCCCTTTTATTCCCTTGAGAAATAGCTGTGTGAGAACCATAAAGAGAGGGGAGTGGTGTACACATGAGCCACGAGTTCAATCTTTCAAAGGATAGAAATGAAGCTGTCCATAGCGCATTATCACATCTTGTGCAAGCCCCAGATCATCCCACTAAAGATGTCTGTAATTTTCATTATTTCATTAATTTAATATATTCAATATGAACAGCTTCTTCATAGTGAAAAATTGGGAGTAATAGATTAAACACAAATTTCAGTTTCGCAGCAATGAGTATAAGCTTTTTCCACACTTAGACTTTTTTTGTTTTTTAGGTTCGGGAGATTGCTATTAATTTAAGACTGAGTATTCATTCAGATTGCGGAGATACTAAACTGCCCAACTTTCTACTTCATGAAAGCCCCTATTGGAAGGGGGCTGCTCTTTCGGCTTGGGACCATGAAGTTCTGGGTTCAAGTCCAGCTGAGTCACTAATGATTCGCTGAGATTCAGAAGCTTTGTTTATCTGTTGGTTCCAGGGTAGAGACCTCATTATAAGTAAGTCAAACCCCATTCCTCGGTGTAGTATAAGTAGTGCCGGCTGGATGCGCAAACCAACCAACTGAAATCGACTGCAATGGTTTCTGAATTATGGTGAAATAATATTCCATAGAATTGTCAATTAATAAAGGAGTTTTTCCCCCAGGGATGTTTCTTTACTTTTTCAGTTTTGGAGGCTTTTGGGTGAAGGTATTTTTTCCAGATGACTTTTAGCTAAATATGAAAATACCAGCACTTCAGAATTTCCATATCGAGCACTGTTCGTGTGAGCAGTATTCTGCATTCTTTTCTCCTCTCATGCAGTACTCAGGAAGTTAGTTGTTATATCAAGGCAAAATATCAAAAACAACAGTTGCTGCACTCAGCAAAAAAATAATAATTTAGTTAAAATAAAGATTATATATTCCCCCAGGAAATACTCTGTGACCACATAATCACATTCATTGAAATCATAACAACAACAACAAAAGGTACAAAAAATTGGGCTTTCAGACAAAATTTCTTTGGGCCAGGTCAGATTTAGGGAGGTTTCAGGCTTGGTCAAGTCGATGACAACTCAGGAGTTTTCAGGTTGAGCTGAGCCGAGCCAAACCGAACCTTTATCAGGTTAGGACCAGTCAAAAATTTCAGGCCTGTGCTGTGCTCTAAACCCAGGATTACAAACTGTTCAACTTTTCCCATACATTAAAAAGACTCCAAAACATTTCTAGGCCATTTAGGAAGTTATTTTCCATGCAATTCTGCAAATCTACATATATTTTCCCTTTTACATTTCAAGCACACTCCTTTGTCTTTGGAGAACTTCTATAATACATGGTGATTCATAATTATTGTTGGGGTTTCAGCAGATATAATGGGAAACAGCAAACTAAAAATGTAAGCAGAATATGACAGATTACAACTAAAAGTTTTATTACCTGTAGAATTGATACACATCAGATTGCTAAACCACTTTGACATATGCGCCTTTCGTGGCAGATTTCCAAGCGATAATTTCCCACCAAGCGTTCGCCAGCATTTGCGGCATTACTGTTGCTATTGCAGCACCAATTCTGGTCTTCCTGTCATCAAGGGAGGTCACAGGGATCTGGTAAATGATGTTTTTCACGTATCTCCACAGGAAGAAATCCAGTGGAGTAATATTGGGTGAACGCAGAGGCCACGAAATCACACCCAACCCTGCACCCAGTAAAATGCAGATCAAGAAATTCTTGGACAATAACAGTCCAATGCAGCAGTGTGCCATCATGTTGGTACACCACATTGGGCTGCTAATCTTCCAATTAAGGCAACAAATACAGCTGTAGCATGTCCAGATAGGTCACCGCTAACACTGTTTACTCCACAACGAAAAAGGGCCCCAACGCTTCTGAACACAACAAAGTGCACCAGACGTTCACCTTTTGACAATCTCTTTTGACTTCTCAAATGGTGTGAGGGTTTATGGAGCCCTATATTCTGCAGTTATGCCAATATACCATCCCTGAGATCACAAACATTGCTTCATCACTAAATATCCATGCCTGCAGATCTGAGATGAAAAACATTGCTTCATCAATAAATATTAAAAATATAATCTTGTCATGCCACATACTTTCCATGCAGTCTCAATAACTAATATTTTATACATATTCCATCAGCACTTTTACTGGGCAGAAGTTCATATGTTCAAAAAAACTTTCAGAAATTTACCTGTTGTAATCCAGCTTCACTACTATATTATTCAGTCTATCAACTCTGATGCATCTTAATGTCTTTGCTCATCTAAGTGTATACACCATTACAATTTGATCACTGCTTACTTCAAAACATCTGACAGTTTCAATATCCCTTGATGGCATTCCTTCAAGGTCTTTTAACTTACGGCAGTCAATTATAATTTTTCCATTTCCAGCCTCTTCCTACCAAGTAAACTTGTGGACATTATTGCGATAAGTGACTTTGTTTCAAAGAACCAGAGCACAGTGCTGGTAAGTATGATTTTGTTGCCTAAACAGACATTTACCTCTTTTCTTTTTCTTTTTTTTTCAGTTTAATAACACCTCCCCCTTTCCCAATGAGTATCTATGGTTATCATTTAGATTTACTGAACCAGGAAAAAAAGAGATAGAATCAGGTAGCCAGAGGTCCAACATACATGGGCCTCTGACTACCTGGCTACAGCAACCAGAGAACTACTCTCCAAATTCAAATATTATAATTTTGATTCCACTGTTACCATTTCCAGTTCTACCATTCAGATCCCCAAGATTAACACCCTTAACACCATTTTCCCCCACAGACTTTTAACCACCATATCAAAATTACATAACAGAATTCCACCTCTTCTGAACTACATCCATCAACTGAACCATAGACTGCCACAAGTTTTACACCTAAGCAGTCCTGTTTGAAAACAGCTTACAGAATTCTGCACAGGTATCTATCCAACCAATTATGAAAGGCACACCACCATCTTATGCTGGATTCTTGTTTACAACAAACAGAATATGTTACACTAAACTTGGCAATCAAATCAAATTCCCTTCACATACGTTTCTTGGTCTTACACAAATGCTTACAATATTATGGTCATTTTTTTTTTAATTTCTAGTTCTGCCTCTTTTTGCTTTGTTCTTATAGTTCTGCCTCTTTTTGCTTTGTTCTTTGTACAATTATGTGCCTGAGCATCATAGGCGCCAACTACGGGCATGCTCGGTTGCTTAAGCATGCCCTCATAAAAAACAGGGCATGCAGAGTTTTTCCTCATAATCCTGGACACACACAGTTCTTTTAACTCTGTACAAACCTACAAGTAATGTTTCCATTTTTTTTTTTTTTCAGATTATGGGAAAAATTCGTAGCAAATCCACATGTTTACAACAGTTTGGTTTCAGACTGGATCTTCTTCTGAGCAAAGCTATTACTATTACACATACATAAACAGTGGCCAGCGGGAGTTGCTTCAGACCCGAGTTTCCTTTGTGTCAGCTGTCAGCAACAACTTCTCACCTCACTGATGACTGCCGAAGGAGTTCATGACCTTGACAAGGTCATGAACCCCAAACCACGCTCTCTGTCTGTCTGTCTTTCTGTCTTTTTAAACTTCTCCATCACTAACCGCTGTACGCCTGTACCCTGAGGTCAACATAACAGGTTTTACTTCCCCACCCACAGTCAAAATACTAGGGATATTCCAACATCATCATTTCCGCTAGGAAACATGTTACTCCGTCTTTTTCCGTCTATATCAGTCTTTATGAACATGTAGTCTTGCGGGCTTTGATTGTGTTCTACTTGGGTACTTGCCATAGTATTTACAAATGCTCAAATGGAGAAGTTCATCAGTGTGACACGAATAAACCGAAAACTGTGTGGTGATGGAAGTGTAGCCCAACTTCAAGTGCTGAATAAAATTTCTGATGATCATGAGAAATCAGTGCCCTGTGCCAGTGATGATATGGAAATGGATTTGAAATCGAAGCATCTGATTCTGATGACAGATGAGTTTCATTCAAAGTTACATCCTTCTAATGAACATAGAAGTAAACAACTTGTCAGTGGCAGGATTTTTCAAAAACATTGATTGAATCTACAAATTTTAATGGTTAATTGTACTCTGAAAAGGAAAATAAGGTCTTCTGTTCTGTTTGCAAAGTATGTGTGGATAATAAACAGTTACTACCAAGTGCAACCTCATCTGGGAGAGATCAAGACTCATATAACGCCTTTGTTAAAAAGGGTTTCTGCAACTGGTCAGTCGCTTTGCATAGGTTTGCTTCACGTGAAAAGAGTAATTTACATCAAGGACAAATTCTGGCTACCAATACTGTTACGAAGGAAACTAATGTTTTGTCTTCCATTAGTGACTCCAAGAAAAAAAAAACAGATGTTTGAAGCAAGGCAATGCCTGCACAAAATATTTACCTCTGCTCAGTTTTTGGCTACTCAAGGCCTCGCCCTACGAGGGCATGATGATGAAACTTCAAATTTTTCCCAGCTGGTTAAACTTCATGCAAACGACATTCCAGAATTGGATGCATGGTTACAAAAGAGCGGTTGGTTATAAATGGCTCTCCCACGGCATTTTCAATGAAATACTTGATCTCATGTCCATATCAGTACAACACATACTGATTGATAACATAAAACAATCCGATTTTTATTCTATAATGCTGGACGAAACTGTGGCTATAACGGTAAAAGAGCAATTATCAGTGTGTTTCCGGGTTGTTGATAACAATATGAATGTGCACAAATTATTCTGTGGATTTTATGAACTTTCCTTAACTGATTCAGGGTCACTGTTTTCATCACTGAAAGATATTCTGATCCAATTTTCACTGGCCTTTGACCGGTACAGGGGCCAATGCTACAATGGCGCAGCTAATGTTAGCAGGCACCTCTCTGGTCTGCAATCCCGGGTTAAAGCAGTAGAACCTCGAGCTCTCTACGTTCACTGTTTCGCCCATTCTTTAAATCTTGTTCAAGATTCACTGAGTAACATTAGTGAAATCAGAGACTTTCTTTCACTGATGAAAGAATTAATTTCATTTGTACATGCTTCCCCCAAAAGATTAGCGAAGTCTACATCTTTAAAGCACCTGCTCAGTGACGCTAACAATATTTTTTAAAAGTCAAGGATCTTTGCCCATTTTGTCCAACTAGATGGTGTCTAAGAATTGTATCACTGAACTGTTTCGAAAAAATTACGATGTTCTGCTGTTTTTGGACGACATGCAAAAAACGGAAAAAAATTATTCAAGTGCCAATGCAAAAGGCTACTTAATGCAACCACTTAAGTTAGAGACTTTGCTCACGATAAAGATGCTTATTGCTATTTTTGCGAGACTTGAAGTTTTAAACCACGAGCTTCAGGCAGTTTCCTTAAATTTCAACACAGCCAAAATTGCCATTGAGAGCATTACAAAATCGATTAAAACAATGAGAGACACTGAAGAAACTAGAGCTATTTTTGATCTGATATGGGAGGAGGCAAACAAAAAATCAGATATGCTTAATTTGGATCCCCCTACACTTCGACATTCTTGGAAGGTACCCCGTAAATTTGGAAATGAAGTTCACAACTTTGAAAATTTTAAGGATAAATGCAGAAAGCTATTTTATGAGATAATTGATCAAATAGTATCTAGCCTTACTGACAGATTTCAGCCAGAAATTTTGCATCACTTTGAAAAACTGGAATCTTTTATTATTGGAAAGGAGGACACCAGTTACGTTCAAGCTTTTTACGGCAATAATTTTGACTATGGAAGACTAACATTGCACAGAGACATATTTTTAGATGTTACAAAACAACAGGTTATCAAGATAAAAAGTTTTGAGTGTGTAAGGCAGTATTTTGGAAACGGGGAACTTGCTTGAGTTTTTCTGAGGAACATGGCATCAGAATACGTAAAATTAATACAACTTATCATGACTATCCCAGTATCAACATGCACTGCAGAATGGTCCTTTTCCATGCTAAGAAGACTGAAAACATACACCAGGTCTACAATGAATCAGAATAGACTAAATCATGTGGCATTGTTGAATGTACACCATGAACTGACCCAGGAACTCAATATTGATCAGCTGGTAAATGAATTCATCAGCAGAGCTGCAGTTCTGAGGAACACATTTCAGATCCTTCCTATGTAGGGGAGGAGGGAAAACAGGTATGAAAAAGTGCAAATGACTATATTTATTGTTCGTCAAACTTTTTTTAAATCATGTTCATGGTATTTGGGATGGGTATTATCCACTTTCTGTGATATGATAACTCAACATGATAAAATAACTTTCTAATAATCGCCGGGTGTCAGTGTTTCTTGGTATTTGGGCCTTCTCAAAAGTAGCTACAAGGTAAGATTGCTGTAATTTTGCATTAAATTAATTTGTAGTATTTGCCAATCTTAAAGTAATATAATGTATTCAAATTTGACAACAAGCATGAGATTTGCCTGAAAAACAAGCACAATTTTAAAAGTTTACTACTGGCTATAGCAATTAATAATAATGCATTAATAATAATAATAAAAAAAGGTTATTTATACATTAATTTTCTTTAAGATGAATAACAAAATAATAATGCCTATGCCAGTGAGCCTGATCTCTTTGTACTTAGCTGGTAATTTTGAGAAGGCTGTTCATAAAAAAGCATTAATGATTTAAGAATTAATTTTTAGTCAGAAATGGTGAATGCAGAGGGGGAAAGTAAAGTGCACCATGTATTCATCCCTCAAGTGGATGGAAAGCTGGTTACAAGCATCACGCAAGAACAGTGTGGAAGAAATATTTTTCATATAATCCGTGAAATACATATAATTTATTAACACAGCAATCAGATACCTCTGAATCGCATGTTTTTACTGTTTTTCACGTAACATAAATCACATAATAAAACTTGAAAAATACATCGCCCTGGAGCAAGAATCAAACCTGCATCTCCCGATTTCCGTTCAAGCATGCTAGCCATTACACCACCCAGGAAGACAAAGTCCCAAGTATCTGAGTGATTAGAAATCGAACAGACTCTGATTTTTACCAGTGAAAGCAAGCTTCACTTCATCATGGCGTACTACTCAAATTAAGCAGATCACCAGTTGCTGAGGCTAACAATGTGGAAGGAATATTCTTCACTTGCTCCAAGGCGATATAGTTTTCAAGTTTTCTGATGTGATTTGTGCTACATGAGAAACAGTAAAAACACGCAATTCAGAGCTGTCCGATTGCTGTGTTAATAAATGTATTTCATGGATTATGTGAAGAATATTTCTTCCACACTGTTCCCGTCAGCAACTGGAGATCTGCTTAATTTGAGCAGTATGCAACAATGATGCAAAGCTTGTTTTGAATAGCGAAAATCACAGACTATTCTGGTTAGATACTTGGGACTTCATCATCCTGGGTGATGTAATGACTAGCATGCTCGAACAGAAATCAGGAGATGCAGGATCAATTCCTGCTCCAGGGTGATGTAGTTTTCTGATGCAATTTATGTTACATTGATAAACAGTAAAAAAACACAATTCAGAGGTGTCAGATTGCTGTGTTAATAAATCACTCGAGCACCCAAGAAATTGTTTGTAATACTGTTTGGCATTGATGCCACTTAGCTCTGAGCATGGAGCTACATACGTAGGCTTATACACATGCTAAGTAAATAATTTTGATAAGTACAATGCCTGACAGAGAAAAAGCCACACCATGAAGATGTGAATGCAATGCCATGCAAATTACAGGGTCATTTGTATAACTTGCACACGTACAAGTTATACAAATGATGACATTTGTAGGCCAATAGCACAAACGGCGTGCGGGATATGAGCAAACAACCAGCCCATCAGTCGAGACGTCACGGCCACGAGAAGTGAGTGGTTCTGCTGTAACCGTGTCTAGAAAATGAACAAAGAATGCTAATTATGTTAAGATATAATCGTATGCAATTTTGTCAAACGGATGAGTTCACGAGAGGTGTCATCGTAGGCCTTCGTACCGCCAGATGGTCCTTGCGTCTGTTGCAGAAGAAACGCAACATGATCCCACAACCATCAGTTGCACTTGGAGACAGTGGTCCTATGAAGGATCTTTGCAATGTCATAGGGGGACCGGAGCATTGAGATGGATGTCCGAGCGCACCGATCGTTGCATCCGCCGTCATGCGGTAGAGACTGACAGGCCACAATGGGCGACATTTTGTGCAGTGTACGGGAAGACTTGGATGCTCCGATACAGACGCGGACAGTGCCGTGCAGGTTAGCTGCGTCTGGTTTGCTGTCCGGCCATCCGTTGCGAAGGCTTCCCTTAACAGCGAGTCATCATCATCACCGCATGGTGTGGTATCGCTCCAGAGCTGCGTGGGGTGCCGAATGGAACAGTGTGGTGTTCAGCGATGAATTGCTGTTCAGTCTCACCACGGATGATCACCGTGTGAGAGTCTGGAGGCGATGTGGCCAACGGGCAGATTCCTCCGCCATTGTGGAGTGCCACACGGCACAGCAGCATGGAATCATGGTGCGTGTGGGGGAGGGGGCCATCAGCGCCATCAGCGCCAACAGCCGTTCACCGCTGGTACCTGGTACACATTACGGACACAATGACGGCACGCTGCCACGTTGATGAGGTGCTATGGCCCGTGGCACTACCTTATCTTCAGGGCTTCCCAAACACTGTTTTTCAACAGGACCCGGCCGCATACCGCTTGGATCAGCCTGAATGCTTTACATGGTGTGTGTGGATGCTTCTGTGGCCAGCACGCCCATCAAGCCTCTGTGGGGCACAATTGGACATCAGTTGAGTACCCTCCCACCCTCGCAATATGAAGATGAACTGTATAATCGGATCAACACCACACGGTCCACAATACTCCAGGACTTTGTTCGGACTCTCGTTGCCTTGATGCCAAGTCGGATCCCCCAAAATGTGGGCACACTCCTTATTGATCATCTTGTATATTCGATCACTGAAGCCTAGTCTGTATGTGACAATTAAATAACTTGTTCAGGACCTACTTGGCTATCTGTGTATGCAGTTAGGTCTGTTTTTGAGCATTCCTTCGTGGTCTGGCATTTTCTCTGTCAGGCAGTGTATATTAATGAGCAGTCAGCCAGCTTATTTGGTAACAATTCAGTCTAGTCTGCCTACACTTAACAGAGATCTTTCACTCTGTCCTATGAAGAAGTAGAATAGGGCAATGAACAATAAGCTCAGCTGGTTCAACACCACATCTTTAAAATTCAGCAGGTGAATCTGCTGACAGTTTAAGCATCTGCCATCAACCTTTCTAAATAGACATTAAAGAGATGTGGTGACAGTATTCATTATAGACTCTTCAATAATAAAACAGTTCTTTACTCTTCATTTTTACAGTTACTACCTGGTTGCAGAACAGATTTTTTATTAGTTCAAAATATATGCACAGGAAATCCCATTTTTTGCCCTTCTTAAAACCTGTAATGCTGCACATGCAGAAAAAGTACCTTGAGGTATTCAAGTACTTTATAGTTATCAGTTTAGCTTCTTGGCTGGATGCCAACCAGAATCCCAGTAGCTAAAATCCCTACAAAGCTTCATACTGGGTAAAGGCTGGTGTTAACTACTATTAAAACTCTATAACTAACTCAACAACTTTTCAAGCACATCCTCCCTCCTCAAATCATATTCCCCTGTGGGCTTGGCTAGTGATGTCATTGATGCTGGAAAAACTGCAGCATGTAAATTTATTTTTCTTCACATATGGTCAGCACCTTCGATAATTTTCAAAACAGCAAAAACTTTTTTTCCACCACTTTCTAAGAGAGCTAGCAGTGAGCATGAAGCATGCTTGCACAATGCTTTCTCCTTTAATGCAGCTTGTTTGCATCTCTTACATTCCACATGTTGAATGCATACTTTGAGTTGAGCCCAGTCGAAAATGTAAGAGGATAATAATCGATCACCAAATGAGAATTTTGATGGTTCTGAACAATCATGATCTTTGAGGAATTGCTCATAGTGTTTCATTCTAAATAATAATTGTTAGTTAATTAATTTAGTTTTTTTTTTTTTTGTAAATTGCCATTGTGTTATTAAAAAATATTACATTTACATATTAAATTATTTAAAATGCAGGCCTACAACTTATGCAGTTTCACAGAAAAATGAAATGTTTCTAACATGTGTGTTTCATATGATCATAAAACCGAAAAACAAGAGAATTAAATTTTAAATATCCATTTGATTTTTTTCTTTTTCTCATATTAAGAGGGTATATCACAGCTGTTGGCATCATAGATTACAGAGATTTGGTTTATTAAGATTTTAGGTTGTCGGAATCATGACCCATGTTTTAAGCTAATTTATTCTACTAGCTTCTTTTCTTTCTTTATTTATTTATTTATTTAAAAATAAAGATATTTAAAGATTTGAAACCAAAAGAAAAAAAAACATTTATTCAGTTTTGTTTAGAAAATAACACAAACTTAATGGGAAGAAATTCAATAAATTAAAGAAAACAAAAAATGGAAAAGAACTCAGAATCTCATACCACAAATAAGAGAACACAAAATTTTAAAAATGGTGACAACAATGTAATGAAACTGGCAATGTGTATAGAATCATCATTCAAGAAGGGAAAATAAAACAAACTTTACACTTTAGAACAGAAATTACTCACAAAATTATTCATTTATTATGATTGAAGATTTTAAATAATTTTCTGTAAATCCTACATCCCAAATTATTTTGGCAGATATTTTGGTAGTATTAATTTATTAAAGATGAAATTTTGGCACATTTTATGACAGTCAGATAACTTATTACACTTTTTCTCTACACTCCTACAAGCGACTAAATTTTTATTACAAATACACTTCTTGACTGAAAGGACCTTTTGTTTGAAAATAGTTCTAGTCAAACTGCCAAGTTCAGCTGACAAAGTCAATGTATGGTAGTTAGATAATAAGCTGACAACCAATGCCACTACAGATGACAGAAGAATTCCATTTACATAACTACAACTGATGAACAACATTTAGTAATGCAATTAAAATGCCTGTACACTTATTTGCTGACTAACCTTCATATAATATAAACAACAGAAAAGATGTAATCCCACTATGAAATACATGTAGAATAGGATAAGTGAAAATGGGTTCTGTAAAAAAGGACAAGAGTTAACTGAACAGCTTAAAGCAAAATGAAAACTTCACCTACTAAAAGAAATGAGGTGATGTGGAACACGTATCAACATGCAATTTTATTTATCACAACTGAAAAAAGAGGAGCAAAGTGCAGTACGTATGTGGAAAGTCCGAACCTTTTGGGTGTACATGCAGGAAAGAGTGAAGATATCACAGTAAAGAATAAAACTTGTAGAAAGTATTTCAGCTGTTTGCCACAGGCTAACTGGTGACAAAATTATATTATTAAAAGAGCTTGCCAAAAAGCAAAGCAGTACATTTCAGATACAAAAGGATTATCCAGTATTACATTTTGACCACTGCTGATTAGCAAAATTCTTATCTCCAATGATTTAACAGGTTCACAATCATTTATAATGAGGAGGAGAGGAGGAATTACAATGGCAAATTTATTTGTGTGACTGATTCAACAGGTGCCATAGGCATTAATACTCAGGCTACAAAGAAAAGAAAATATAGAGGAAATACATGTGTTTATTTATCCGCCCTCCCCACACCTGCAATTCCCCATAAAATTACTTTACAGCAGTGAAAGAAATCTACTCACAACCCCCGATTGCTTTTCAAAGTTTGCACATCACTGCAAAAATTCTAATCACCGTTTGGCAACAGGTGACCAATATTTGAGAAGGTTTTTCAGAATTAATGACATCATAAATTAACAAATGTAATACAAAAGATACTTACAAACACTATCATGATGAAAGCAGCAGCTACATATGATGTACGAGTCATCCACATGCTGACAAATCTAAAATGATCTCCAGATACTACATTCCGAACATATCCTAGACCCATATATAAAAAGAAAAGGGAACATTGAAAATCCTGAAAGCTAATATACATCAAACCAAAATAGCAAATGCCAGATCATGAACAAAAACAAATATGTTAGATCAAACATCAAAATTTTTAAACAAAAATAAAATCATAGTAAATGCAGCAGTTATGTCTGTCTGTTGCTTGTTGGAGAGTGAAGCTCTCATCTTATGCAACTTATGCTGCAAAATGTACATGATGCTTCTCCCCCTAGACCCCTTGATGAATCATAATAATTTTTTGCACATGGGTCATTGAGAGAGGTTTAGTCAAATGAAACTTTGAATTTTTCCTCACAAGATAGTGACTTCGTTTTGTTTGCCAACTGATGCATTTACTAATCTAAAGCAACTATTATGGGAATTTTACTAGGAAATTTGTTCATTTAAATTGCAAATTTTTGGAGAAAACTCTTCTCCTTCTTCAGGCTGTCTTGTTGTTGTCACTTATTCCTGTCATTTCATGTTGAACTTTCTTGATTGCTTGCCAAGTATCTGACCCATAATCTGTTCTAATTCTTTGAATAAAGCTCATGTTGAGAAATGGCTTCCTAGTTTCTTAATTCAATTACTAATCTAAAGCAACTATTATGGGAATTTTATTAGGAAATTTGTTCATTTAAATTGCAAATTTTCGGAGAAAACTATTCTCCTTCTTCAGGCTTTTTCTCCGAAAATTTGCAATTTAAATGAACAAATTTCCTAGTAAAATTCCCATAATAGTTGCTTTAGATTAGTAATTGAATTAAGAAACTAGGAAGCCATTTCTCAACATGAGCTTTATTCAAAGAACTGATACATATTATTAAGAGTCAAAATGTAAACAAAGTGAAGCCTTGTCTTCAGTAATTTGATTTAAACACGTCTTTCTAAATTTAACAATTTTGACTATGAAAGTTAATAAAATAATTTTAATCAGTCTTATATTAATTGTAATGTGTTGTAAAAGAATGCCAAATCATGCAGACAACATACCAGAATTCAGTTTTTTAACAAAAATACAACAAAGACAAATTCTATTTTTAGACTTTATTTAAACAAAACAACAAGTAATTCCTGACCCTTTTTCAGTTAAACATTTGCCCTTAAACACAGTTTCATTCTGATTTACAACTGATGACATCCCTAATCTTAAGAATCCCATGCTACTATTTGCCAATGATAAGCTACACCAAACTGTGGAAGCTATGTATGCCAACCACCATCCTGTAGTAATGAAATATGTAACACAACAATGTCCCAAGTGCATTTTGCTATAAATGCTACTTAGCAGAAAAATGAATCTACATTTTTCTTCAGAAACTGAAGATCATACAGTCTTTCCCTTTTTTACACTATACGCCCTTTTCCTCTTTTATACTATACACCATTTCCCTCTTTTATACCATACACCCTTTCCCTCTTTTATACCATACACAGTTTCCCTCTTTTATTTAAGGATGATCACTGATTTTTTGTGATCACTGGACATACAAGAAATTATATAAAAGAAAAAAAAACGTTTACACATGTCAAAAAATACCCTAACAAAATGTGATGCTCCAGGAGACAGAGTTATTCTAATTTAGTCTAAAATCCTTTTGAATTTCTTTCAAAGAAAGATTTTCCCAGGGTCTTCCAGTTTGAAACAAAATTCTTTAAGGCAACATCTGGCATAGCAATGGGTCTCCACGATCACCATTTTCTGATAAATTACACATATTTCATAGGAAAGCTATGCTATTTCAGAAACTTGTTTCTATCTTTACACAAAATATACAGACAATATTACTTCTTCAGTTAATTGCAAAAAACCTACACATTGCTAAGCTGTTCTCAAAGACTGAGATAGAAGTCAGCTGCCAAAATCAATGTTACTGATGATATTAGATTTTAATTACTCAGATTTTAATCACTCATTCTTTCAACATTGGCAAACCACCTCAAACATTTTACTTCATATTACACATCTGCAACACATCTTCATTTCTCACATGGTCACAATATGTCTTGCCACTAATCCCCATAAAAGTGCATCTTTGCAGCACACAAACAACTGCTGTGCCTCTTCTGCAGTACCCAGTTTCCACTACTGTTCATCATAATAGGAACAATTAAACTTAAACTGTCAACTATGGGCTGATCCTCCACACTGATATACTCTCTATGATTTTCAAGACTGAAAGAAAGAGTTTAGACTTAAGTACACACACACACACACACACACACACACACACACACAGTAGCATATGACACACTTCACCACACACACACACAGTAGCATATGACACACTTCACTAATTAATCTTTCTGGATGATTCACTGAGAATTTCAGCAAAAACAAAAAGAAACTACCTGATTGAGTCTCATAGTGACGCAGAAAAAAAGGTTTTGCTATACCAATATTATCAATTCTAAAGACATTTTTGGCAGAGCTAAACAGTTTTCTAAAAAAATAAAATACTTCTTTGTTCTTTTACAGAAGACTTAAAAAGCTCACATATGAAACGGGTAAATATAGTATGATCAGAAAAACAACTACCCTACTTCATTTATAAAAATGTTTGGAAGAAAACGAAATAAGCCAAGTTAAAAGTAATACTTAATTCACTGGAAAAATGTTCTGCCAAATTTTTAGTAAGACTTTTTGCTCCAAACTTTAAATAAAACAAATTCTGCAAAACCTTAAACAATAATACATCTACTTGCATTAAGGTAGGATTTAATGTATAGAGTGGAATAATCTTATAGGTTTGTTTTTGTTGCAGAAATGTTTGGCTGAAAATTGATCTGGCTGAGCATAAAGGTGAAAAAAAAATATTGTAAATAATAAAAGGATGGGTAGACATGCTCAAAATAAAGCATATGCAATGAAATGCTCAGTATTTTGAGCATCACATGTGCTGTTAAAAATCATCTCTCAACAATAATTTTTTGAAAGAAAAGTGTAAGGGAGGTGGAAATTAAAAGGTGAACAGTTGTAATTAGTGACCAAAAGGGTGGTCATTACTTTTTGAATGGCAACATTTTCTGAGAGTGTTCTAATAATGGCAGACTACTGAATAGCTTGAAAATTTTACAGTACAAAGTAATACTTCCCTCTTACCCCCATAAAAAATTTAACAAAAAACAAAAATAATAATTCTGATAAAATATCATATATAAGATCCGCACAACATACAAATGGTCATGGTGTTCTGGACTAGATCCCAATCAATATGAAATGCTTGGTTATTGCCACATAAATTATCTGGAAATATCTAGATCCCAACTTGGAGAAAACTTCCTACATACATTCAATTATTCCATTAATACTCATGTAGATTCCTGTCCTGATGCGTAGGAGAGATGGATTTGATGCCACAAATGGGTTAACAAGAAATTGTCACAGAAATGCACTCAAATTCCACCCACTACCAGTACTGTAAAATACTAAGGTTCAACAGATCTTGAGAACTCATATTTATAACAATTCTGATAAAACTTCACATGCACATGTACACTGAACTCCCAATTATCCATGCTAACTAATGCATCGATGTGCACAGAAAACCGGAAAACATGGATAATGTGAAAATGGCACTGTATACCATAAAAATGAAAGTATGTACCACTGTGTATATATATGCATTCAAATTTTAAATGAACTGTATATTATACAGTACATATACATACTGTTTTAAATAGGGATTACTGTACGTAATTAAAATAATAATAAAACTTACAAAAGATTTTCAGTTTTTCTTCTGGAAAAAGTTTGTTATATTCCTTTATTTGCAAGGCATGTTAACATTCATTCGTACAGTTTGGCGAATGTTGCACAAAGCTATGATGTAATCAAACTCGAACTCAGTTTGTTGACCCATATAGTCTATTTATTAGCTTATCTACACATCCCAGTGCCCAGCTGTGGCTCACCCTTGCTGTTTCACCATCTTCATTTTCTTCTTCCCACATTTCCACTGGCTCCCTTTGAGTCACTGAATCCAGAATAAAGTCTTACAGCCTTCATCATTCTTGTCTTTCTCCAGCTATTCTTCTATGTTTGTCTGTTTTTTCTTCATTTACATTTTCACATCTTTGAACACCAGAAATGATCTCCATATGGTGCGATGCTGTTACCTTTTCTTCGGCAGAACCTCCTTCCCTTATGATATCAGGGATCAATTTTTTCCAGCCATGAATTAGTGCTAAGCTTTTAACTTCATCCCAAGTGTTAGCATTTATTAGGTTGGCCAAAAAGTCATTGCATTTTTAACACATAGATGGCAAAGCATGTCTTGAAATGCAACTAATGTCATTTGAAACTGCAAGTTCATTATGTAACATGACAGCCGACAGTTCAAGCTTGTTTTAGGAACAGAACGTGCACCATTTCATTAATAAGTGTTTGTTTGGTGTTGATTTCAAAATGGACAATCAAAAGGAACATTTTCATCATGTTCTGCTGAATTACTTCTGAAAAGGAAAAAATGCTGTGCAAGCTCATAAAAAGTTATGTGATGTGTATGGTGAAGATGCCTTAAAACTATGGCAGTGTCACAATTGGTTAGCAAAATTTCGGTCTGGAGATTTTGATGTGAAAGATGCACCACGCTCAGGAAGGCCAATCAAAGTTGATGATGACAAAATAAAGACATTGATCAAATCCACTTGGCATTTAACAACATGAGAGATTGCTGAGAATCTGAACATGTCAAAATCGAGCATTGAAAACTATTTAAAGCAACTGGGACACATTAGTAAGCTCGATATGTGGGTACCAGAAAACAACATGACTTTTTAAAGGTGGTATACTGTTCACGAAACGTTGACTCATCAAGCTTTTGATTTTTGTTTCCGCCAGGTTGTATTCACTGTTCTCTAATGTTTTGTTTTTTCACTCACCGTACCTAGTGTGTATTGTGTCTTTACTGTTTTCTTCAGTTTCCTTTTTTTTTTCCTCGCCAATGTCGAGTAACATTGTGTGTACTGTTAATTAACTTTATTTGTGTGGCAACATGTTGCACAAATTTCCTTTTTCTTACATTGCATATTATATGTGATTTTGCTCAAGAACATGTTTTTATCCTGTAGTATGTCATTATGTCTTATTAGGTGAGTCGTGTTCTATGACGATATTATCTCCGTTAGCATCTTTGTATTTTCTGATCAAAGTTCTTGATGTGTCACCGACTTTGCGATGTTGTATCTTGTGCTTTGTGAATTGTTTTTGTTTATTACATACATCGTTGTATTTACTTACATTCTCTGTTCTAGCACACTCTCCCGAAATCATTTTGTTATTTGCTCTCATATGCTTCCTGTGTTTCTCTAGTTGTATTTCACGTATTATGGGGCTGCACTTGACCCCAGATTCCTGTACCATTACGATACTCATAGAATGCTTGCCTGCATTTGTGTTTTTATTATTTTAATCTGGGTAGCTTTACCCTCTTTCATGTGTACATATCATTATAAATGTCATGTGTATTTTTATGCTTTCGATAGGCGCGAACAATAATTGATGTAACAGCCTATTTTCTTAAATAAAAATTTGTTGAAAACCACATAAACTCAAAGAAATTCATCTCACTAAGTGTGTTGACATCTGTGATATTCACTCTTTAAACATGATGAAAATAACTTGTACAAAAAACTAGCGGATAATGCTTACCTTGGCATTCCTTTCTAGCGACTGGAACATTTCACGCACATGTTTTCCAGTCTTTGTTGATGTTATTGTCCTAAAGTCCGTTGTATGCGATGACTGGCTTTACTTCTCACACTTTTCGCTGGGTATACTCATTGGATCTTTGCCTTAGGATTCAAACATCAATTTTTACCGTTCTTTATACTCGAAATTTTCGCCCATACTCTGGGCATCTTCAGGAGCGTGGCGACTTTACCACCGATGTTCGTGGTTAACTTTGCGCTAATGGAGTCCGATACTCCTTGTTGCCATTCGTCGGAAAAACTTTCCTGGATATATTTCGTTATCAAGCCCGGCTGGCGCCATCTATGTTTCGTTAAGAACACTTTTTTTTTCCGTATTTTTTTTTATTTTTTTTTTTTTTTTATTTTCTTCTCCTATCCTGGTTTTCTTGTCTTTTTTTTGCCTGTTTTTCTTTTGTTGTTGTTTTTCTTGTCATTAGTTCTTTCCACAGGCCCGATAATGTGCTAGGGTTGTTCTGGTTACATACCCTTGTTTTATTTTTTGTAGATTAATATTGCTTCTTCCCTCCTGATTTGCCTTTCCGATTTTTTATTCTTTTTTAGCATTTTAATTTCATCGAACTTTGGGAATGTCCGGTTTTCCAAGCAGAATTGCACTAAAGCAGTTTTGGTTTCTTTTTTTGCCAGTTAGATATGTGTTGTTTAAGTCTTTTTTTTTTTTAATCTGTTTTTCGTACTTCCAATGTACAATATTGGGGGTATGTGTGCTATTGGAATTTCTTTTACGTGCGATATTGAAATATCGCACGTAAAAGAGAATAGTACAATAATTAGAGCTATATAATAGTCAGAATTAGAACTACTAAGTGGAAATGATGAAAATGATCCATTTTTGAAACGTATGATAACAGGCGATGAAAAATGGATCATCTACAACAATGTCAAATGAAAAAGATCATGAAGCAAGCATGATGAACCTGCTCAAAGCACTTCAAAAGTAGATATGCACCAAAGGGAGGTTATGCTGTCAGTCTGGTGGGATTTCAAAGGTATTGTGTATTTTGAATTCCTTCCGAGGAACTAAACCATTAATTCAGATGCGTACTGTCGTCAGCTGGATAAATTAAGTGACAGTCAAACAGAAGCATCCAGAATTGGTGAATTGCAAAGGTGTGTTTCACCATGATTACGCAAGCCCACATCATACAAGTTTGGTCACTCGTCAAAAATTGTTGCAGCTTGGATGGGATGTGCTGCCACATCCACCATATTCACCAGACCTGGCACCATCAGACTACCATTTGTTTCGTTCGTTGCAAAACACCTTGAATGGTAAAATCTTCACTGCTGATGAGGTTATCAAATCATTCTTGGAACTGTTTCTTACCAAAAAAAAAAAAAAACTTTTTCGAGCGCGGAATTATGAACTTGCCTGTGAGATGGCAAAAGGTCATCGAACAAAATGAACAATTTGTTGTTGAGTAAAGTTTTCATTTCCCATTCAAAATTTGCCTTTCATTTACACAGGGAAAAAACGCAATTACTTTTTGGCCAACCCAATAGATTTACTGCATCAAAAATTGTGAGTTTCTTCCAAAAGCTCACAAGTTTTTCATCTTCTTCAAGTACAAGTCTTAGACGATTTTTTCTGTAAAGCATTTCATTACTGATATGATCTCTTAATCCATAGACTGAATCAGTGAAGTCACATTAGGGGAAAGAACTTTAAAACGATGTCTCCATTACTAGAACAAAGATCAGTGGGATGGCATGGTGCATTGTCAAGTAAAATAATTGTTTTGTTTTTTGGCAGGCACCCTTTTCTACCCACTCGCTTACTTGTGGTACAAATTTCTTGGGAAACCACCTTGTAAACAAGTTGATATCCATCCAACCAGATGAATGGGCATCATAATAAACAGGGATTTCATTTCCAAATCTTTCCAAAACTTCTGCAAGTTGTAGCATTTCCTATGACAAGAGGCTTCAGTCTGAATGTTCTGGATGCATTTGCACAGCACATCACGGTTACTCTTTGTTTTGCTGGTTATACTGAAATTTCTTTCTCTTGCTGCATTGCTAGGGTTCTACTCGGGCGGCACTTCCAACAGATACCAGTCTTGTCAGCATTCGAAATTTTATCAAGGGACAATTCTTGTCACATAGTCACCAAATTCTTTGATGAATGACAGATGAATAATTTGCACTTAACATTTTTGCCTTTCATGCATGTCTCTCAGTTATCATACTATTTCTTAAAACATGTGAACCAGCCTGAAGATGCATTAAATGAACCCTCGATGCCTAAAGCATTGTGGAAGAACAATGCTTTTTTCATGCATATTGGGCCTGAGATAGGAACATCTGATCATTCTTAACAAACCCATTGAATCATGCAAGCATCAAGGTTTTCATAAGACGATTTTTTTACCAACTTTCTCAAGTTTGCCACTGCTCCACTATTACAGTTTCATACAAATTTCACAAATTTTTCTTTTTGTTTCTTGAAGTCATGTATAGTTTGAATGCCAATACCAAACTCCATGGTTAATTTTTTGAACAAACTCTCCTTTCTCTAGTTTATCAACTGTGTCCAGTTTTTGTTTAAGTGTTAAAACTGTCTTTCATCATTTTGGTGGCTGGCTCAGCCCACTCATTCTTGTGAAAAGCTAAAAAGCCTTTGGAGTAGAAGCATTTCTTTAAACAAACACTGAAAAATGCAAAACAAATCTTAAATAACAACCAGAGCTTTTCGACAAATGTGTAACCAAACACCACACTGACAAGTCAAAGTCACACACCGCTTACATTATTGCTTGCATAGCATTGGTGGGGGAATGCTACAGTGCCTGTAGCTTCCAAGCAGTGATGGGCTGCAGGTAAAATGTTTCATTATGACGGGGAACGCGTGTGGTACTTTGGGTGTCAGTTCACCACTTCCACAGTGGAGGTGACATGAGGATGTAGAGGGAACATTGAAACAGTTTGCCAAGGGTCAGTGGTGAAGAGGAGGGCCATAAGTCTTGGGGGTTGTATGTTGACAGCAGCAAAACTGCCTTCTTCACTGTCATCCTACCTCACCCCTCCACACACACGGGTGTATGTTGTATTAAATCATGTTTTTTTAAACAGATTACAGCAGCCTTGGCTTTTTAAGATTCTGTGAAGACAAAAAATGTGTAAGCAATTTGGACCTGATGCAACAAAAGTGATAAGAGGAAAAATATATAACATAAAACGTGTTTCTTCAATTGACGATTGAAATTGAATTTTCTCAGCTACACCAGTTAACTGAGGGATCTGGATAAAAGAGTGTTGGACAAACCAAGGTTTTACTGCACTTTGGCCTTTTACCATTTCTAACCTTCCTACTTTTTTTTGTTTGTTTAGAGTACTGACACAATGTCGCAAGTAGAAAATTCTACTCAATGGCATAGTGAAAATAGTTGAGATGGTTCTAAATGAAGGGCAAATCATGATAATAACAGTTAAGACATTATCAACACAGTGGGAAAACTGCCCACTGATGACATGTCAGAAAATGTGTGATGGACTTATTGAAAGACTAAGGCAAGGTGTCATTCATGGCCGAACACACGATATGACAATCCCTAACAAAGATTTAGACCCTATACCACAATGTGAGACTCAAGGAGCCTTTTAAAAAGAGTGAATAAAGAAAAATTAGCAGCTGGAACAGAGTGCCCTGAATGGGAAGTAAAACAGAAAACTACAAAAAAATTAGTTTTAGGAGGAACAAGAAATCATGTCAGGTCATAAAATCACAGAGAGACTGCTACAACAGAAGCCACTGCTAATGTGGCTGATGACTAGAAGAAACATTTAAATAAAAGAAACACTATCAAATTCTCAGTTGTAATGAGCATATCTTTTTAATCGTTTCCAAGGTGGAAAATATATTTCAAAGCAAATTTTTTTTTAAACATAAAAAATTCAACAAACATTTATGCCCTCTAGTGAAAAACTGCACATAATTAAAAATGCACAATGCAAGCAGTGTTTCTCAAAGTGAAGGAACTGGTTACAAAAAAGAAATTCAATCAGATTTCTACTATCAGTAAAACACCTGCAAATACAAACAGCTACTTACACCCACTAGTGGCTGAAATGTGCCACGAAATATCATAAATTTTGCACAAAATGTTTCTCTTATAAAAAAATATCTGAGAGAAAAGAGAATTTTTTTAAATCTATTGGAAGAAGAGATATGGTGGAATACACAATGTAACTCCAATCCACCTAGAAAGCTATACATTACTTTAAAAAATCAGTGTAACACACTCTTCATATGAAGAGAATGGATTTTTAGAACTGGAGATAAAATTTCAAATAGAGATATATGCTGACATCCCTTGTCAAGAAGAATTGTGAATAATGTTAAAAGCTGAAAATATGGAATGTTAAAGCAGAAAATATGTTCAATGTTTTCTTTATAGCAAAGTTACGTATAGGAAAATGAATTTTTCAGATACTACTTCAAGAGGAAGGAAGAGTGAGAAAACATTTTTACTTACACACATCCTAGTGAGAAAACGATGCAGGATTTAAAGATGGTATTTCCAATCTTTGCCATAGCAAAAACATGATTACTGCAATATTTTCAATACCTTGAAATTTTATGAGAGGTGCTATATGGTGGAATACTCTCAATTTGCATCTGTTTTGTTAAAAGATGCACTCATTCCACACAAAAAAAAAAACTTTGCTGCCACTACTCTGGGTTTCTAACTGGCTCTACATTTTTCAGTTATAAAAACCTGAATGGATCATGGCTGCGACTGAAACTATTAAGACATGGCAGCAGAGTGAATGAATGATATCCAAAGGACACAATTTTAAAAAAAGTAAGATACAAGATACATTAAACATTCTGTGTCACCAGAAACACAAAACTACTGATACTGACAGCAATGAAAGATGCTCATTAGGTTTTTATTTTGGGTTTTTTTTTTATTATTTGTTTTTTTAGGGGGTTTAACAATAACCATGAGCAACTTTGTGGGCTATAAACAGTTGGACTTTTGTTTCGACAGAAATCTCTTTTTCTCTGGAGAAGCTAAAAGGTCACTCTCCAAACTACAAGACCAATTTATTTTTACCACTACGGATAAAGCTAGCAATAATTTTGCAATTATCTGTAAGAAGTTCTATTTTGAATTGTTAACTATGGAACTCAATAATAGAGTAACATACAAGCACGTAAGTTATTCTACCAAGCAGTTAGAAAATCGGTTTAAGGCATTCTTCAAGAAACTTAAAATTCCACAAACTAGAAGATATGAGCCTGAATTTCCATTTCTTTTTGCAACGGTTAAGTTTCATAGGGATCCTGTGAAGTTCAGGTTCATAGCTAGTGGAGTAAGGAGTCACAAAAGAAAATAGATCTTGCTTTTGAAGATGTCTTAAAGAAGGTTTTGAAACACATTAGAAACTGTTCTAACTTGATGTACAGAGATTTTTGGATAATTAATAATAATGCAGAAGTAATTTCTACTATACTCAAAGTTTGTCCCCTAGATATTAATAGTTATGATTTTGAAAACCTATATACTAATCTGCCTCTATCAGATATAATCACTACCTTTAAAGAGCTGTATGCAGAATTTAAACTTAACCAATTTGTTGATGTAGGAACTTGGAACTCTTATCTCAATTGCTGCATAAAAAATAACCATATCTTATATAATAATACTCTCTATAAGCAAGTGAACGGTATTCCAATGGGAACATCAACGTCCACGAATATCGCTAATCTATTCCTGTTCTTTAAGGTATATAAATTCATTAAAAATCACCCCACCTGCTCAGATAACTACCTTTACACTTTTAGATATATTGATGATCTGCTGTGTATCAATAATTCAGAAGTTATAGAGAGTGATTTTGATAATATCTATCCTAGCTCTCTTAACTTATGTAAAACCAACCACAGTAATCAGGAACTTGAGTTCCTAGACTTAAGCATTAAGCTCAACAGAGGTAACCCATCTATTAGCCTCTTTGATAAAAGAGTTAATTTTCCTTTCAAAGTAATTAAATATCTACACTGGAATAATAACATTTCAACCAAAGTAATTGAGAATGTACTAATTTCTCAGGTCCTAAGAATTTCAAGAATTTGCAGCAACAATTTGGACTTCAATTACCACATTAATATACTATTAGAAAGTTTTCTAGAGAACGAAATTCCTTCTTCTTTCATCAAAAGAACTTTAAGAAAAATTATTCTGAATAATAGAGTAAGGTTGGCAGATCTGCTTTAATTTTCTACACAGTTAATAATATGATTCTGACCAATCAAAGCCGTAAGGAAGTTGGCTAGAGGATGCCTATTAACTACCTAAAGGAACCTTAGTGCTATGGATATGACGGTCCTATTAAAACAAAAAATTAAATAATATAAACAAAATCACAAAAAAAGCTTAAAAATCTGTTTATAAAAGAAAATAAAAACAAATAAAAAAGAAAACTAGTTATTCATCACTAGGATAGCTATACTAAAAATAGTAAAACCAACATTAAAATTAATAAGATTCTGATTAATCTATAGAAGCTCACTAAGGTGATTTAATACATGCAAAGATTATTAAATAAACTGCTCGTGTATTTTATAATATTTCTCATGTATTCTGGAGAGTTAATTCTGCTCATTCTGATCATTCAGATCCACAGTCTTAAGTTTATATATTTTTTTCTCTGGTTAAAATCTCCACGCGTTGGTTTCTTGCTGTATGAGGAGGCCATCAGCCCCACCCTCACTGCCCCCAGCGTCTAGGGAGTGGCAGAAGAGGTCAGCCATGTTCTTCTCTTGTGAGGAGAAAAGTTTTTGTCACACAAGAGGTAAGCTCTCTTCCTTGTTTTTGGGTTCTAGGTTTTATAAGTTCAATGTTTATACTTCATGTACCCTTTCCTCTGTCGTTTTTTAGCTTTTCAGCTTTTAAGCATTGGTTTGTCTGTTAACATTTTTGCGGGTTTTAACTCTTACTTTTCTTTGTAACTTTGAGCGCCTTTTGGGGTACCTAGGAACAGAAGATGGCTAACCTTGTTCCTTTTCTATGCGCTGTCTATGCGCTGTTTTTTCAAAGTAGTTAAGTTCTTAATAACTAATTAATTATGCACTTAAAGCACTGCTGAAATACTTTGTACATATTGCAACTAACTGTTTAAGGTATATAACTTTCACAAAGTTTTCTTTAGTTAATTATTATCTTTAACTTATTCTCGTTTTCGTGCTGTCATAAGTTGTAGAGTAGGGGGTTTTAGACTCAAGTTTTCTTTCAAAAATCTGTTCGTTATAAATTAACATTTCCTTTTTTAATTGCAATGTAAAATTTGGATTTCTTTTGCATTGTTTTTCAGGTTTAAATTCTCTCTCAAACGAACTTGGAATTTCGTTATAGCTGAAAATCATTTCTAATTATTATGTCACTCTCACAGCTTGAGTTCTCTTTAATCTTCTTCTCTCTGTTTAATAGTAACAGATGAAGAGCATGGGTCGGGCCATGAAGGTTAATGGATGCAAGCGAAATTGTTAACTAGTGCTAGGTCATGCTACTCTACGGAGGACATGACTTATATATATATATTTTTAAACTATTTTAGGTGGGAATGTTACTTGCATCTATGGCCTTGCAGAAACCCATTTCCAACTAGGTCTTTGTGGAAGTGAGAAAATGCAGAGTTTTTGCTGGTCCTTGATAAAGCCAAGGCTCAGTATTCTCGACACCTTCTACATTCAGTTGTTTTATTTTATTTTTTTATCTTTTCTCCTTTTACTCACACAGGTAGATACATAACCTTTTCTATGTTGTACTAGGTGTGAGTCAAAATTATATATGTATTTTTTTGCTTAGGTATCTTCTTTATAGAATGTGAATTCTGAATTTTCAAAACTGCTGCGTTGCGCGTTTTGATTTTCAGGTTATTTTGCACCCTTCGTTTTAAATTCTAAAATTTTTTCCTTAGTCTTCAGTTTTGCTCTTAAGTAACTAATTTCAAATTATTATTTAGCAGCTCATGCGCAAATTCTAGTTGAAATGTTTTATTATTTATTTTTTTTATTACTATTTTTTTACTTGAGGTTTTTTTTTTCATTTCCTAATTTTTCTTTTTAGTATGTTTTGGATGCAGCTTTTTGGAGTGTAGTTTATACTCGAGTTTGGTCTTTTCTTGGACTGCTTATTTCTAAAAAGTTTTTCCTAGTTGGTTTGCTCAGAATTTGTATGTTTTGGCCCAAGTGGAGTTCTAAGGACGATGAAAGGATTGGAGGTCAGCTCAGATATTTTAAGTCCTCCCGCTCGGTTAGGCTAGCACCCTTTCCCATAGTGTATGAACTCGCTGGCAAAGGTAATCTAAAGTTATGAAATGACAAACGTTGTTTGACATGTAAATCTGCAGATCCTAACCTGTATTCTTCTGTTGAGGATAATTGCTCCAACAAGTTTTGCAAAGCCTACAATACCATCTATAAGCTCACCTGTACTGTCTGCAACCTTAGCTATATTGGCCAAAGTAAAAATCCTCTGCATCTTAGGATTAATGGTCACAGGTCTCTAGTAAACAAGTTCTCTAATTCAGGAGCGAACCCCTCCACAAACGCCAACCAGTACTCTACCTTTGAATTAGAGCATTTCCATACTCATGGTTTTGACAAAGTGAAAATAGAGGTACTACATATTATCCCTGACCTCTATGCTCGGCTAGAAACTGAATCCCTTGAAATTTTGCAGCATCAGTCTCTTTATCCCTATGGCCTTAATTCCACTCTATCTGACAATAAGCATAATCAGCATAAATTTTCAATTCGTGAACTCTTCTTTCTTGTTAATAATAAGAGCTGCTCTAGAGGTAATAGAGGACAGAGGTTATTTCGCACATCAAGCAAAGTTGATTTTGCTAACTTGCTAAAAACTCTGGAAAGCTTTAAAACTGGCACTAATTTTGTTAAAAATACTTACAAAATTCTCAAGTCCTTCAAGCACTCTGTCCTTAAATGTTTTTTCAAATTCTGGAATGAAACTGCTGACCATGTTGATAAGCATGTTTTTGCTTTGGTTCTGGACATTCTTAAACATATTCTTAAAGATAAAATTTCTCTTAAAGAATTTTCCAGTAATTTTGTTACCATCAGGTTCCTAAATAAAGCCTACGATAATCTCAATGTAAGGAAGCTGTTCTACAATAATGCAATTTTTTTCCCATCCACAGGCACCAGTCTATTGTAAGTTTTAAATATGTTAAGACCTTAGGGTCAATAGTTAAAAACTACAAACTTAACTCTTCGAGCTACATTCCTGTAATTACTACTTGTTCTTGTGATGAACATAAAGAAACAGTTCACTATGATAAGAATTACAACCATATTATCACCGGAAACTTGAGTTTTGTTGAAAATGAAAAGCTTAGGAATTTATTAGAGTATGGCTCTAAATTCAGACCTTCCTTCACAATTTCCAAAGAAAGGATTCTTGAGAGCTTCACTCAAGATGTAAATAAGTACATTGTAAAAACCAGTTTAACGTACAATCAGCCTATTGAGGCCTTCGCAGAATGGAAATATAATATAATCAATAGCTTCACCGGTGAGTTGGCAGGTCTGGACTTTTGTTTCGACAGAAATCTCTTTTTCTCTGGAGAAGCTAAAAGGTCACTCTCCAAACTACAAGACCAATTTATTTTTACCACTACGGATAAAGCTAGCAATAATTTTGCAATTATCTGTAAGAAGTTCTATTTTGAATTGTTAACTATGGAACTCAATAATAGAGTAACATACGAGCCCGTAAGTTATTCTACCAAGCAGTTAGAAAATCGGTTTAAGGCATTCTTCAAGAAACTTAAAATTCCACAAACTAGAAGATATGAGCCTGAATTTCCATTTCTTTTTGCAACGGTTAAGTTTCATAGGGATCCTGTGAAGTTCAGGTTCATAGCTAGTGGAGTAAGGAGTCACAAAAAGAAAATAGATCTTGCTTTTGAAGATGTCTTAAAGAAGGTTTTGAAACACATTAGAAACTGTTCTAACTTGATGTACAGAGATTTTTGGATAATTAATAATAATGCAGAAGTAATTTCTACTATACTCAAAGTTTGTCCCCTAGATATTAATAGTTATGATTTTGAAAACCTATATACTAATCTGCCTCTATCAGATATAATCACTACCTTTAAAGAGCTGTATGCAGAATTTAAACTTAACCAATTTGTTGATGTAGGAACTTGGAACTCTTATCTCAATTGCTGCATAAAAAATAACCATATCTTATATAATAATACTCTCTATAAGCAAGTGAACGGTATTCCAATGGGAACATCAACGTCCACGAATATCGCTAATCTATTCCTGTTCTTTAAGGAATATAAATTCATTAAAAATCACCCCACCTGCTCAGATAACTACCTTTACACTTTTAGATATATTGATGATCTGCTGTGTATCAATAATTCAGAAGTTATAGAGAGTGATTTTGATAATATCTATCCTAGCTCTCTTAACTTATGTAAAACCAACCACAGTAATCAGGAACTTGAGTTCCTAGACTTAAGCATTAAGCTCAACAGAGGTAACCCATCTATTAGCCTCTTTGATAAAAGAGTTAATTTTCCTTTCAAAGTAATTAAATATCTACACTGGAATAATAACATTTCAACCAAAGTAATTGAGAATGTACTAATTTCTCAGGTCCTAAGAATTTCAAGAATTTGCAGCAACAATTTGGACTTCAATTACCACATTAATATACTATTAGAAAGTTTTCTAGAGAACGAAATTCCTTCTTCTTTCATCAAAAGAACTTTAAGAAAAATTATTCTGAATAATAGAGTAAGGTTGGCAGATCTGCTTTAATTTTCTACACAGTTAATAATATGATTCTGACCAATCAAAGCCGTAAGGAAGTTGGCTAGAGGATGCCTATTAACTACCTAAAGGAACCTTAGTGCTATGGATATGACGGTCCTATTAAAACAAAAAATTAAATAATATAAACAAAATCACAAAAAAAGCTTAAAAATCTGTTTATAAAAGAAAATAAAAACAAATAAAAAAGAAAACTAGTTATTCATCACTAGGATAGCTATACTAAAAATAGTAAAACCAACATTAAAATTAATAAGATTCTGATTAATCTATAGAAGCTCACTAAGGTGATTTAATACATGCAAAGATTATTAAATAAACTGCTCGTGTATTTTATAATATTTCTCATGTATTCTGGAGAGTTAATTCTGCTCATTCTGATCATTCAGATCCACAGTCTTAAGTTTATATATTTTTTTCTCTGGTTAAAATCTCCACGCGTTGGTTTCTTGCTGTATGAGGAGGCCATCAGCCCCACCCTCACTGCCCCCCAGCGTCTAGGGAGTGGCGGAAGAGGTCAGCCATGTTCTTCTCTTGTGAGGAGAAAAGTTTTTGTCACACAAGAGGTAAGCTCTCTTCCTTGTTTTTGGGTTCTAGGTTTTATAAGTTCAATGTTTATACTTCATGTACCCTTTCCTCTGTCGTTTTTTAGCTTTTCAGCTTTTAAGCATTGGTTTGTCTGTTAACATTTTTGCGGGTTTTAACTCTTACTTTTCTTTGTAACTTTGAGCGCCTTTTGGGGTACCTAGGAACAGAAGATGGCTAACCTTGTTCCTTTTCTATGCGCTGTCTATGCGCTGTTTTTTCAAAGTAGTTAAGTTCTTAATAACTAATTAATTATGCACTTAAAGCACTGCTGAAATACTTTGTACATATTGCAACTAACTGTTTAAGGTATATAACTTTCACAAAGTTTTCTTTAGTTAATTATTATCTTTAACTTATTCTCGTTTTCGTGCTGTAATAAGTTGTAGAGTAGGGAGTTTTAGACTCAAGTTTTCTTTCAAAAATCTGTTCGTTATAAATTAACATTTCCTTTTTTTAATTGCAATGTAAAATTTGGATTTCTTTTGCATTGTTTTTCAGGTTTAAATTCTCTCTCAAACGAACTTGGAATTTCGTTATAGCTGAAAATCATTTCTAATTATTATGTCACTCTCACAGCTTGAGTTCTCTTTAATCTTCTTCTCTCTGTTTAATAGTAACAGATGAAGAGCATGGGTCGGGCCATGAAGGTTAATGGATGCAAGCGAAATTGTTAACTAGTGCTAGGTCATGCTACTCTACGGAGGACATGACTTATATATATATTTTTTAAACTATTTTAGGTGGGAATGTTACTTGCATCTATGGCCTTGCAGAAACCCATTTCCAACTAGGTCTTTGTGGAAGTGAGAAAATGCAGAGTTTTTGCTGGTCCTTGATAAAGCCAAGGCTCAGTATTCTCGACACCTTCTACATTCAGTTGTTTTATTTTATTTTTTTATCTTTTCTCCTTTTACTCACACAGGTAGATACATAACCTTTTCTATGTTGTACTAGGTGTGAGTCAAAATTATATATGTATTTTTTTGCTTAGGTATCTTCTTTATAGAATATTGTTGGAACTGAAGAACAGGTTCTCTGCTTTAGAAGGCCTAACATCAGAAGAAGTGGACATCTCTGAAGTTAACAGAAAAGTAACCAAAGCTCTTATGGAAACAGCAACAAAATTAGCTGGGTCTAAGAACAAGTTGCATGTAAACAAATTATCAGGAAAAACGAAAATGTTGATGCAAAAAAGAAGAGAGATGAGGACAACTAAAGAAGATGTGACTTCCAAAGTGGAATATATAGAGCTATGCAAGACAGTAAGAAAAAGTATCACTGAAGACGTAAGAAAATTCAACTGTGAACTAGTGAGGAAAGCAATTGAAAACAACCAAAGCCTAAAGATAGCAAAGGGACATCTCAGTAAGGGAAGAAAACAGATTATGGCACTGAGAAAAGAAGATGGTTCTGTAACAAGAAATAGAGGCGAAATTTTGACAAGAGTGAAAGATTTCTACTCCAAATTATATGAAAGGGATGATACATGCACTCCAGACATCATGAAAGATACCAGTACCAGAGTTCCTCCAGTCCTTCCAGCAGAAGTTGCACATGCAATCAAGAACATGAAGCGGGGAAAAGCTCCAGGAGAAGATGGAATTACTGTAGACATCATACAAGAAGCAAGTGGAGAAATCGAAACAGTACTCGCCCAAATTTTCACTCGATGCCTTAATGAAGGAAAGATTCCTGAGGATTGGAACACCGCTACAATGATCCTGCTACATAAGAAAGGTGACATTGAGGATCTCGGAAACTACAGACCTATCAGCCTCCTATCAGTAGTTTATAAAATCTTCACTAAAGTTCTTTCACACCGCTTGAAGGTAACACTGGACATGGCTCAACCGAGAGAACAAGCTGGATTCAGGAGTGGCTACAGCACAATAGATCATATCCACGTGCTGAGAGAACTAATTGAAAGAGCGAGGGAATATGAACTTCCATTGTGCATGGCTTTTATTGATTATGAAAAAGCCTTTGATTCGGTGAAACCATCAACAGTTACAATGGCTCTGAAAACCTGCGGTATTGAAAATGCATACATTAATATTATTAATAACATCTATGAAAATGCAAGTGCAAAGATTAGGCTGTTTGAAAATACAACACACGTAAAAATTGGAAAGGGAGTGAGACAAGGTGACACCATATCTCCGAAGCTCTTTAATGCCACATTGGAGGGTGTTTTTCAGTCGCTGAGCTGGGAAAACAAGGGGATAAAGATTAATGGAGATTATCTAACCCATCTTCGTTTTGCTGATGATGTAGTCATTTTCGCAACTACCCCATCAGAGCTGCAGAGTATGATCCAGGAAATTGCTGACAAGAGTAAAGAAGTGGGATTAAAAATGAACTTTCAGAAGACAAAAGTGATGTTCAATGCTTTTACAAGAAATGAAGATTTATCGATTGATGGAGAAAAGCTGGAGATAACAGACACGTACATTTATCTTGGACAGCAGATATCAAGTGAGGGTCACATTGGTGAAGAAATTAATCGGCGTACAAAACTTGCCTGGAGAGCTTTTGGAAGAAACAGCATAATTTTCAAGAGCAATATGCCATTATGTCTTAAAAGAAAAGTGTTTGATCAATGCATCCTTCCAGTGCTTACATATGGTGCAGAGACGTGGACCTTAACTAAAAGAGACATACAAAGGCTGCAGACAACTCAAAGCAGCATGGAGAGGTGCATGCTTGGTATAACCAGGAGAGATAAGAAGAGGAACTCGTGGATCCGAAAAATGACAAGAGTGGAAGACATCATGATCAGAGTTAAATCCCTGAAATGGCAATGGGCTGGACATACTGCCAGAAGGACAGATCATCGATGGACAGCCAGGGAAATTTTAGATTGGATTCCAAGGGACAGGAAAAGACCCAGAAGAAGACCACATGGGAGATGGGTCGATGAAATTCGAAAGTATGCAGGGGTGACATGGAGGAGACTGGCACAAGACAGACCGTTGTGGAGGAAACTTGGGGAGACCTTCGTCCAGCAGTGGATTGATAATGGTTGACAATGATGATGATGATGATATATATATTTTTTTTTTTTTTTTGACAGTTCGTCCAGAAAGTGGTGGTTTATTGTATACTAGAAATTAAAGTTGTTTTCTGATGCTCAGTAACTGTTTTATCTCCAGTAAATGAGATAGCACAGAGAATACATATAGCAATGCTATGCAGCATGAGGAAGATTCATTAGATGCCAAAACTAGCCCTCATGATACACTGCATGAACAGGAAGTACATTAAAAAAAAGTGTACGACAGATGAAAAGAAAAAAAAAGACTGAAAATTATTCAAAAGACTTCAGGGCAAAACTTCATCAAAAAGCCTCTGAATTATAGCCAGAAACAACCTTAGGCTAAAGATACAACTAAAGCTTTGAACAAATTCTTACATGCAGCATTGTGGTTGATCATGCACTTATTTTGATAATGATGGTTAATAATCAGCTCAACAGATTTCAGTTTAAAAAGAAAAAAAAGGTAGACAAAAGGGAATGAACATTTCTAATAGCATTTTGTTACAAATTAATAATGAACTGCAAATCAACTGTACCTAAAATCGTAAAACTATATTGGTAAAAACATTTACTGGCATAAAAATAGAAATAAAAGTTTCCAAGCTTTCACACATCAACCAGATGGATTTTTCAAGGAAGATATACAGAAAACAGTAATCTAAATAGTAGAAAGCTTCAACAATTTGAACGCAGTGACTTGACTACACACCAAACGAACTGATGCAAATGTAATTATTATTCAAAGACAGCAGGCATCACATTTGTGACACACTGTATCTTGGAAGGAAAAAGGCACTATTTCAAGAACTGACTCCAAATTTGTGGCAACTCTAGAGAGACATTATCATTGCGTGCCTCTCTGTTGGTAAAGATTTCTAAATTTTGCAGAGGGTTGTAGATTTAGGGATGGTGTAGGAAGCTCATTTCTTTATATCATCACACAATGGAGCAACTGACTTGAATTTGACTTCTCTGGGGAAGGCTGTGATTACCTTACCATCCTTTGTGTCTCTTTTATGCTCATTGATTCTAATTCCAAGTGAACGCTTGATTGTTGCAATGTAGTATCGTTTGGAGCCATCTGGATATCGTAGAGTGATGGCATAAACACCTGCCTTGTAAGAAACAGGGTGCTCGTCAAAGTTTCTCTTAAGCATGGTATATATAGATAAAGGAGACCTTATACAGCCAACATAGTACATCTTCTACAGTGTGCTCTTGAGTTGGTAAAAAACATTTGATATGTGGAGAGTTGCACCTAGATAGTGCAATTGCAGCATAGAATGATTAAAACCATGCTTCAGAGTAACAATGACAAGTCTCGTGTCCCCAACAAGGCAGGTGTTTATGTGCCACACCCCTACAATATCTGGATGGCTCCAAACAATACAACATCAGAATGACCAAGATTTCACTTAGAATTACAATCAACAAGCAAAAATAAGAGACACAAAGGATGTTAAAGTAACAATGGTCCTCTCCAGAGAGGTCAAATTACAGTCCACTGCTCCAATGTAGGATAATATAAAGAAATCAGCTTCCTACTTCACCCCTAAATCTACAGCCATCTGGGAAACTTTCAAAATCATTACCAACTGTGAGGTTTGCAATGTTAGCATCTTTCTAGAGCTGCCACAAGTTTGGAACCAGTCCTTCCAATAGCACCTTTTTCCTTCCAAGATATCATGTGCCACCAGCATGACACATTAAGTCTTTGAATGAAAACTGTGTTCACATCCATTAGTTACTTATCTAGTCAAGATACTACATTCAAATTGTTATAACATTCTATTATTCAGACTGCAGTTTTCTGTCTTCCTTTATTGAAAAAGCCAAATGATTGATTTGCAAAAGCTTGGAAACCTTTGTTTTTATTTTTATGCCAATAAATTAGATTACTCTGGAAGTACATGAGATTCAGGAAAAACAGGGGAAACAAAGTTGTAAGTTGTGTGAAAAATAGGGTCAGGGAAATGCTATGGGAGCCCAATTAGTTAAGTGAAAGATGGGGTGAATACTTCTGCGAGTTATTAGATCAAGAAAGTAAAGGTGATTCTGAGGCAGAAGCAGCTGATGTCACAGTGAAGGATGGAAGCACAGGAGGGATCTCAAGAGAAGATGTCCATAAAGCTCTAAAATCTCTTCAGAATGGTAAGGCTCCAGGAGCTGATGTCATAAATGCCGACGAGATGTTGAAATATGGTGGTGACTCTGTAATTGACTAGTTAACTGAAATTTGCCAGTTGTGCTGGGAGTTAGGAATGGTCGCTCAGGATTGGAAGGATGCTATCATTGGGTTAAAACTCAGGCTTCACGCAACAATAACACATAAACAAGTTGCCCCTTTCATCAACAAGGCATCTCTGCGTTTCCATGAGAGCATTGAAATTTTGTTCACCAAAAACTGCAATTCAGAGACCCCTCACGAAATCCCATTTATCTGGATCTCTCTTCTAAAATCTGGCAACATTTCCAACACCCCAACTTCAAATTGTAGTTCTGGCAACCAGCCCATCCAGTCGATCGCGGATGATCAAGGTCATAGGATGACCTAAAGCTACCGCTAAACGAACTGTTTACCATACGTGACTCTGTGTGTTTCGCTCGTTTTATATGTTTCTATGTTATCATTGTTCCCTTGTGTAAGGGAAAAGGTGATCAGACTGACTGCAAGAACTATCATGGTATTAGCCTACTGAGTGTGTCAGGGAAAGTGTTTACTAAGGGCATTATTGAAAAAGTATGAGGTCTTACATCAGAGAAAGTGTGGAATGTTCAGAGTGGTTTGATGCCTGGTAAAGACTGCACTAACCAAATTTTTGCATTATGTTTGATGATTTAAAAGTATCTGTCTGTTGGTAAGAAAGTTTTTGCTGCCTTCATAGATTTAGAGAAAGCTTATGACTGAGTAAATAGGACACTTTTGTGGAAGGTAGTGAATAAATATGGTGTTGCAGGGAATCTACTTAATAGTGTAAAAGCCATGTATGCTGGCAGTAGAGCTTGTGTACGAGTGAATGGTGTTTTATCAAAATGGTTTTCTATTGGTGCAGGAGTCGGACAAAGTTGTGTAATGCTGCTTAATATATTTATGGATGCGTGCATGCGTGATGCCAAGATGGACACTACTGTTTTATGTCTTGGCAATATTTGTGAGTGCAGATTGCTGTATGCTGATGACACTGTCCTGTTGGCAGAGAGCAAAAGTGAGTTGCAGAGTATGTTTTTCTGGATGTACGATATTTGCATGAAATTCAAACTGAGTATAAGTAAGGGAAAAACCAAAATAATGGTTTTTGAGCGAGGAACTGTTAGCACTGAATGCAATATAAGTCTAAATGGTACAGTGACTGACCAGGTGAATAAGTTTGTGTATTTAGGAAGCACATTTGACAGAGAGAACAAATGGGATGGTGAAATTAGTAGGCGAGTGAATTTTTCATTGAAAGTCATAGCTGCTTTGGGAGGTTTTCACAGGAATGATGGGTTTTCAAGAGGGTCCTGCATGGCTGTGTATGAAAGTGTAATTGTTCCTACTTTGATGCATGGAAGTGAAACATGGGTATTACAGAAGAAATATAGGAGTCATTTGCATGCTGTAGAAATGCATTACTCACCGGGGGGAGAGACACGTTCTGATTGTGTAAGGAATGAAGATGTGTTGCAATTGTGTAATGTGAAGCAAAATGATGTTAGCAAGATGGAGACTAATATGCCTTTGTGGTTTGGCCATGTTGAAAAAATGAGTGATGAGATGCTTACTAAGAAATATTTTTTAGCCCAAGTGGCAGGAAGGAAAGGCAAAGGAAGGCCAAGGAAGTCAAGGGAGAATTTGATTCAGGAGTTCCTTCATGACAAAAAGATTATGAGTATGAAGTATAGAAGGTCTTGTGTATGTCGTGTGATAGATGTCAGTGAAGCCCGAGTTGTGTATCAGGATTGCTGTAAATGGAAAAGTTTGATACAGCAACAGTAAGTAAATAATCAGTTAAAAATTTGTCTGGTAGTTTGTATTTCTTTGTGGAGCTAACCTCTGAATCTCAGAAAACGGCTTAGTGATGTGCATGTAAATTAGATTACTAATATAGTTTTATTATTTTGTTACAAAATAATAAAACTGTATGTTACAAAACAATAAATCTGCCCTGCATTTACATTTTGAGAATTCAGACTGCAATAACTAAATTGTAACATCTCAGAGAACTTGAAAATTACATTACCCTGGAGAAGGAATCAAACTTGTATCTCAATGCATGTGGTTTGTGAGTCAAATATTCAATAAATGCTCTACATCAATATGTGGCTAATTGCATGGTATTATGCACATTGGTATACAATGTTACTTATTACTGTTTCACACGTCGTATTGTTTCATATGTTGAAACAATACAACATGTGAAACAGTAATAAGTAACATTGTATACCAATGTGCATAATACCTTGTATCTCAATATCCATTCAAGCATGGTACCGTTACAACACCCAGAACAGTGAAGTCCCAAGTAACTGTAACTAAACAATTACAGCTCAGGAATCTGAATGCTGAATGCAGTCAAGGCTTTCTCATAGAATCAACAACCCATTCCACAATTAGATATACAAGATAGGTTCAAAAAGTTCCGGGATACTCCTTTTTATACAAAAAGCAATAATGTTACTGTTATTTACACTGAATTTCCTTCAAAATGGTTTCTTTTGGGCAACTATACAGCTTTGCCAACATCCATAAAGCTTGAAATAAACAAAGTCATGGCAATTACTTTCAATTAAATCACTTGAAGCAAAAAGAAAAAATGTATGGGGATTACTAGGAATTAAGAGTTTTAAGTGTCAAATTTTTGGGTAGAAGCCTACCCCTTCATCACGATGATGTGCGAAGACATTTCAGAGTCTCCACACATTATCCTGATGAAGGGTAGGGCTTCTCAAGGTCTCCACACATCGTCCTGATGAAGGGTAGAGCTTCTATCCAAAAATTTGGCACTTAAAACTCTTTGAATTCCTAGTAATCTCCGTAAAAAACTTTTGCTTCAAGTGTTCCATAAAGCTGTTTGAAGCATTCTTGGAATCTATTCTTTGAAACCTTTTAGCACCTTTATCATGTTTTCAATGATGTCCCCAGTGCTCATAAATTATCCTCCTTTTAGGGAAGATTTCAACCATAGAAATAAGTAAAATCAGGGGGTGCCAACTAACTGTTTGCAGGTGCATTTTTACAGATGTTTTTTTTTTTGGACTGCATCTCTTGAGGCAATGGGAGATATCAGCATTCATTTCTTTATTCACAGTTTTGCCTTCTGGATTAAATTCATAATGAAAAAGGCCCTGGGATCCAAAGAAAACTTCCAGCATTACTTTTCCTTTACTCTTGTACAAATGGGGTTTATGTTTTCAAGGTGATGATATTGATTTCCATTCACATGATAAACATTTTTGTCTGTGGACCACACAAAAAACACCATGTCTCGTCTTCTGTGATTATGTTGATTACAAAATTGTCATCTTGATCAGCCATTGTGATTAGATCTCCAGCAAGGGTCATTCATGTTTCTTGTTGTTTACGTGTAAGCATTTTTGGAACTGAATTTTGATAAATGTGTGTAAATCATTGTGGAGAATGCTGTGAACACTTCACACTGATATTCCTACCTCTGATGGGGTTTTTTGGGGGTCATGTAGGGCAATGCTGCATACATATTAAATCTTTTCAGCAGTTGTAGAGGTACATAAGAGCCCACTACACAGATCACCATTGATACTCATATGGCCATCACAAAAACACTTATGCCACACAAAAATTTGTGATTTCTTCATTGCCATTTCACTGTGTGCTTGTGGAAGCATGGCTAATGCCTCTGATGGTGATTTTCGAAGCAAAACACAAAACTGATGTTTGTACTTTGCTCAGTTGAACACATTTTCAACAGCAAAGTTAAATGCAGAGTAAACAAAGAGGCACACCACACAAACACGAAATGGGATTATGCCACTTGTCATCAGATGTCATGAGTGCTGCCAACCTATGAAACTGAAAAATCCCCCATGCAATTTCCATAATTGGGAATGATTCCAGAAACTTTTTGAACATAGCTTGTATATCACAAAACAACTAGTTCATCATATATCATCACATAAATCAAGGAATAAATATTCTTCAAAAAATACATGTGAGATTCATGGGTGAATGCTTGAACAGAAATCAAGTGGTACAAGTTTGATTTCCACTCAACTGGGTGAGGTAATTTTAAAGTTTTCTAATAACTTTAAAATTACCATAATTTTCGCCATATTATCCGCACCGCCGTATAATCCACAGCCCGTGGAATTCACATACAAAAAAAAAATTTTCCTTCATATAATCCACAGACTGACATTAAAGAAAAAAAATCGACGCATAATCCGCATGTCATAGATGTTGAACCGGAAGTGGAATTTCCGATAGAAAAGTCGGTCACATAATGACCCATGAGTCCGAAGAAGTACGAGAAAAAAAAAACGATTTTATTAAATGAAGAAATTCATTTTTAAAGGTTACTTTTTCATATTTTTATCTCTGGACAGATAAAGGGTGTGGTATCCATAGATCACGCTGATGCAGTTCCAGAGTATTGCATTACACCTCGCTAATGATGAAAGGCTGATACAGAACAAGTCATAGAAATACTGTATGTACTCGCGTATAAGTCGAAAGTTTTTGGTGGAAATCCTGCTTTCAGAGTGGGGCGATCGGCTTATACGTGGGCTAATAAAAAAACTTTCGTTAATTTTCCGGTGGAATTTACCTATGAATTTGTTTATGTTTTAAACCACGGCACAGAGGCTTTCCGTCTGTTACCGCACAATTGTTTTCTGACCTCAAAACTATCACGCAGTGACATGATTATTCACAATTGTGTCCACCACTTCAAGTTTAAATTCGGCAGTGTAACTGAAACGTTTCCTTTTCAAAGACATCATGAATAGCAATAAAGGAAAACAGCACCAACGACGATGGTCAAAACAGCGAAAGATGAACTAAACACAAGGCAGCACACATGAGAACAGAAAGGAGGAACGCATAGGTTCGTGTAGCAAATACTGTTCGTACTTCTTTGGCTTTTTGCCAAAAACAGAGGCGGCACGATCTTCTCAACGATACAACAAAATGACCTTGCCGTCCCTCCCCACAACTCGCCTCTGCCAAAAACAGAGGCGGCACGATCTTCTCAACGATACAACAAAATGACCTTGCCGTCCCTCCCCACAACTTTCGCGATCTTTCATTACAACATTCCTCCACCACCACCACCACCCACCCCTGCTCCCCAACCTCCCCACTCCGTACAAAACTCCTGAACTGAGGAAAATTCTTCCGAGGGAGTTCCTTTTCCAATTATATCCCCTCTCTCGCAAATTTTTTAAAAATTCAAAGAGTCGTAATATTTTTTTCTTTTTTTAAATCAGCGTGTTATCCGCATTGGTGTATAATACGCAGAATGTATATTTTTAACTTTTTTAGCAGATAATCCGCGGATTATATGACGAAAATTATGGTACCTCACCCAGGTCATTTTAAAGTTATCATTAGCAAAACATTTTAAAAGTTTAAAGTATTAAAAACCTTTGTTGTCTTCTTTTTCAGCCAATTTTTTTAGAAAACATTAAAATGATATTGTTATATGGTAAACAATGAACAAAAAACAATTCAGTATAGCAATCTGATTGCTGAAAATAATGTACTTATGCATTTCTCGTGTATTTGTAAAAAAGTATTTCCTTGCCATGATGCCCTGCATTTAGTTCAGCAAGTTGTGTTGACATCTTGAACAACCCATATTCCTAACTGAATATAAAAGGTTTTTTTCTTTTTAAATTCCACCATACCCACAACTAACACCCATGATGCACCAATTTTTTTAATATTGCAATTGGCATTTTTAGTTACACGTCACAAAATGATGATAAATTTTATTCACACAACAATCCTAATGTGACTCTGAATTGCTGTAATTTACTGATCACCGAGTAACACATATTGGAAAACTTGAAAATTATCTCCCCCTTGGAGTGGGAATCAAACTCTTATCTCCCGATTTCTGTACAAGCATACTATCCATTACACCACCCAGGAGAACGACGTTCCAAGTAACCGAAGCTTAGCAATTACCACTTAGGAATCTGGGCAACTTAAGATTTTCACCAGTCAAAGCAAATCCTGCTTCATCACAGCATACTAAACCACCAACACCTACGATATGGAAATTTAGGAAATATCCCTCATAAATGCATGGGATAACCAAATAATTATTTACGCAACAATCAGAATATGACTTTAAATTGAATCATACTCTGATTACTGTAAGAATCTATTGGGTTGTTGGAAAAGTCATGATGTATTTTGGCACCCGATGGCGGTTGGGCAGTTTTGGAAGTACTAGAGGCATGTGCAGCTCTGTTATCGCTATGGCATTCGACAGGTGCTAGTCCTAGCTGCAGTCTAAAAGGAATAGTGAGCGATTTGGTTGATTTGTGGAGATCTGACATCAAGTTGAAAATGGAAGACCAAACTGTGCATTTTCGCCATATTTTACTGTTTTACTTCCGTAAAGGGAAGAACACGCATCAAGCTTGTGGAAAGTTGCGTAAAGTGTACGGTGATAATGCTCTACAAGAACGTCAGTGCCAGCGGTGGTTCGCAAAATTCTGTGCTGATGATTTTGACCTCAACGATGCTCCTCGATTGGGGAGGCCCACCGAGGTTGATGACGACCAAATCAAGGCATTGATTGAGTCAAACCCATGTTACACAACACGAGAGATTGCAGACACATTGCACATCCATCATGCAAGCGTTCATGACCACCTGAAGAAGCTGGAATACGTAAGCAAGCTCGATGTGTGGGTTCCTCATGAAATCAAAGAAGCTCAATTGACGGCGCGTATAAACATCTGCGATATGCTCGTTAAACGGGAGGAAAGCGATCCTTTTTTGAAGCGACTGATAACTGGTGACGAAAAGTGGGTTGTGTACAACAATGTGCTGTGCAAACGGTCTTGGTCGCGACGTGCTGCTTCGCCTCAAACGGCATACAAAGCAGACATTCATCGGCGGAAGGTTCTGGTCTCAGTGTGGTGGGATTTTAAAGGTGTCGTGTTTTTCAAGCTCCAACCATGGAACCAAACAATTAATTTGAATGTGTAGTGTTGGTAATTGGACAATTTGAAGGAATCCATCATCCAGAAACGTCCAGAGCTCGTTCATCGTAAAGGTGTTGTGTTCCATCACGACAACGCGAGACCACACACAAGTTTGATCACCCGCCAAAAATTATTGGAGCTTGGGTGGGATGTGTTGCCACACCCAGCATACTCGCCTGACCTTGCACAGTCAGACTTCCACTTGTTTCGCTCTCTTCAACAGTCCTTGTGTGGTATAACGTTCAATTCAGATCAGGCTGTAAATCAGCACCTTGTACAGTTTTTCGCCACGAAAAACAGGTCCTTCTATGAACGAGGCATTCTACAGCTCACTGAAAGATGGCAAAAGGTTATCGAACAAAACAGGCATTATATCATTGATTGATCTTTGTTCTTTCTATCAATAAATAACCTTTGCAAAACATGGCTAAAATATGTCATGACTTTTCCGACAACCCAATATATATATTAATTCTATAAGATTTTTTACTGTAAGACCAGTTGTGAGAGAACAGCTGAATGTAAACATATGGTTGAAGTATCAAAATAAAGGTCTTACCATGTAGATTTGCCAGTCGAAGAGAAAAATGAGATTGGGGAAACAGTTCGGGCGTTGTGGGGCAGCAAATTTCCCATGTAAAGTCAATGGGAGAAGCGTGTGGTTGACATCCGATTGCCTGCGGTTGACTCCTGCACTGTTGAAGGCGGAAGTATGGAGCGACTCGGATAGTTCAAAGTCCGAAGTCTCTCTTCTCGGCGAACCATTGTGCAAAACAAGTTCTTATCGGAACAGCGAACACTCAAAGGCCTGATTGCATTGCGCCATTGGACTGAGTGATGTATATATACAATTTAGCATTCATTCGATCCAGTATATTCATGTAGGTAAGACGTTTCCCATTATGTAAATAAACATTTCACATGAGTTTATTCTTTAAAAAAAAAAAAAAAAAAAGGAACTAATCGTCAATTCTGACAGGTTTTGTCTACTGGGAAAAAAAACACTATTCTTCGATTTCAACAGGTTTCGTCTACCGAGTTCGAATCTCGGTAAGGCATGGATGTTGTGTTTGTCTTACGGCACTGGCTCTCTCCCTTACCTGAAACAAGTTACCCTAAATTAAGGATGGGCGACTGCTTATAGCCCAAATGTTGTCTTATGATCATTCGTTCATTAAGGGTCCGGGTTCGAATCCCGGTGAGGCATGGATGGGTGTTTGTCTTACGCCACTGGCTCTCTCTCCCTTCCCTGGAACCAGTGACCCTAAATTAGGGACAGCGACTGTTTATAGCCCGTTGAGTTGCTCACGATGGTCGTTAAATCTTCAGTCACAAAAAAAAATCCCGAGCCTGGACTATTGTCTTTACTGAAGTGGTTGAATTAATTTGTCAACCAAATAAAGTTTTCATTTGTTGTTTCATATGAGTTTAATATTTAAAAAAAAAAAAAAAATACTGTCGATTCAGACAGGTTTCGTCTAGTAATTAAATATAATTATCCCAGGTATTTATGACAAATATTTCTTCCTTAATTTCCATATGATGCTAAAGCCTGTAATAATTTACATTTTGATACAATTTTCTGCTAACTTTAAATTATGTGATCTAAAACTGCACTGGCATTTATAAAGATAAAATTTTTAAAAACCTTTGTTGTCTTCTTTTTCAGCCAAATTCTTTAGACTAGCCATAAGAACATCATCATAACCCAAGAAATCATCTAACAACTTTCGGCTAAATATGTCCCCAAAACAAGAGTCAGTAGTAACAGGATCTGAAATTTCATCAAAAGATTAATATACTAATAGCAAACAACATCTGTGAAAAGATATAGATATGCTGCATGTATGTGGACAGCATACAAAAGAATTATGTAAGCATATACCATTTCTTACACAATGAAAAATAGGAAAATTCTCAAGACCTTTTAGCAGCAATTAAACAAGTATAAAATTTCTATCATTCTCCACAAAGTTTCCTCTGCACAGTAATCACACATCATTTTTTAACATCAATTTTGCTTTAAAAAAAGAATAAATGCAAGCTCTTCCCCCTTGATATAACATGAAAAAGACATATGTTTTAAGCAAAAATAAATATCAAAAATGGGTAATGCATTGTTCCTTCTGCTGGGAAAACAATTTTAAGTGTCACAGAAATTGCTCAGATTCCATTACAGACAGATTTAATACTAATTTTGAACTTTAATTTCACTTTAAAAGGGAGAAAGGATATATATGCTCAGATATATATCATCCTGGGTTACGTAACATAATGGGATAAAAATCAAGAAATGAAGGTTTGATGCCATCTTCTGGAAAACAAATTTTTCAGCTTTTTTGAGGAGTTGGCCAATGATTTTTTTTTTTTTTTTAAACCATTAGTGGACATATTTCTGTTCTAGAAATGACAGCCACATACACATAAATCCCAGTTAACCTCTTTCTGTATTATAAATATTGAACGGGAATTATAGAGGATAAATTTATTAAGGTACTTTACCTCTCAAATTTTCAATCTAGACACTAGATCATCTTCAAGAGTTCTTGCGTCTTACTACTTCCACAGGTCTGGTGACCAAGCCTGACCTGTGGAAGTAGAGGCTTGGTCACCAGACCTGTGGAAGTAGTAAGACGCAAGAACTCTTGAAGATGATCTAGTGTCTAGATTGAAAATTTGAGAGGTAAAGTACCTTAATAAATTTATCCTCTATGCGTAATTTCTGTTCAATATTTATAATACTGAAGTAATTAGAGAAAGCCATGAAGTCATTAATTATTATCTTCTTTCCTTTTTCTTACAAAACCAGAAGCATTTACAAAACTAAATTTGCAAGATATCATAATTCAGCACTATATTTACATTCCATGTATGGAGGAAATGCAGTATCACACAGAAAGCTTCAGTATATTTTGTGCGCCACTGATAGCAATTCTGAAAAAGGGGTATCAAAATAAAAAAAAATTGGAATACATTTCACCATTTACTCAAAGATGGTGCTTCACTGAACATAATTATTCTGACAGGCATATTGAGATGTTTTCTAGCAAAGAAAACTGTATTACAATGAAGAATGAACTATATATCAAAGTAATGAAGAAAAAAGTTGCAAATAATTCTGTAAATGTATTTCTGAAAACATTCAAAGCTTCATGAAGTTGAATGCTTTGATGACCAATGTAAATTACTTTCTGAAAACAAAAGTGCCTCAAGTTGAGAAGTCAATCAAGATATAACAAACATGGCTGCAAAAAAAAAAAAAAAAAAAAGCAAATAATGAATGAAGGAATAACTGGATTTTTTTTAAGTTATTCTACCAAGCATGTTCCAAGATGTCATCCACAGACAGATCAGAAATGTTATACTACGGGGTAGTATCCAAAAGTTTCGGGACAGCACCTACCCGTGACAACACAGCATGTAGTTAAACTTACAGCGTCTGAAATACATTCCGCAATCCCTTCTCTCCGTAGTCAGAATGGTTTAAAGTTATTAGAATGTGTGCACAGATATGAAAGTTACTCGAATGCGTTTGCTGCTGTAGTCACCTGTCTTCTGCTGTGAGAAACATGGCTTTTGAAGAGCAACGTTGTAACATTAAATTTTGTCAGCATTTGGGTAAAACAGCTGCAGAGACCTTAGAAATGTTATCGGAGGTGTACAGTTACTCTACGATGGGGAGATCGAAGGCGTACGAGTGGTATCGACGTTTCAAAGAGACCCGAGAATCCATCGCAGATAATGAGCGCTGTGGTCGACCTGTGACTGCACGCAGTGAGGAAAACATTACGATGGTGGCGCAGTGTGTTCGCCAGGATCGTCGCCGAACAATTGAGGAAATCGCTAACGCAATAACTTATCGCAATAACTTATGTACGGTCACTCTACGATGGGGAGATCGAAGGTGTACGAGTGGTATCGACGTTTCAACGAGGGCCGAGAATCCATCGCAGATAATGAACACTGTGGTCGACCTGTGACTGCACGCAGTGAGGAAAACATTACGATGGTGGCGCAGTGTGTTCGCCAGGATCGTCGCCGAACCACTGAGGAAATCGCTAACGCAATAACTTATCGCAATAACTTATGTACGGTCACTCTACGATGGGGAGATCGAAGGTGTACGAGTGGTATCGACGTTTCAAAGAGACCCGAGAATCCATCGCAGATAATGAGCGCTGTGGTCGACCTGTGACTGCACGCAGTGAGGAAAACATTACGATGGTGGCGCAGTGTGTTCGCCAGGATCGTCGCCGAACCACTGAGGAAATCGCTAACGCAATAACTTATCGCAATAACTTATGTACGGTCACTCTACGATGGGGAGATCGAAGGTGTACGAGTGGTATCAACGTTTCAAAGAGACCCGAGAATCCATCGCAGATAATGAGCGCTGTGGTCGACCTGTGACTGCACGCAGTGAGGAAAACATTACGATGGTGGCGCAGTGTGTTCGTCAGGATCGTCGCCGAACAATTGAGGAAATCGCTAACGCAATAACTTATCGCAATAACTTATGTACGGTCACTCTACGATGGGGAGATCGAAGGTGTACGAGTGGTATCGACGTTTCAAAGAGACCCGAGAATCCATCGCAGATAATGAGCGCTGTGGTCGACCTGTGACTGCACGCAGTGAGGAAAACATTACGATGGTGGCGCAGTGTGTTCGTCAGGATCGTCGCCGAACAATTGAGGAAATCGCTAACGCAATAACTTATCGCAATAACTTATGTACGGTCACTCTACGATGGGGAGATCGAAGGTGTACGAGTGGTATCGACGTTTCAAAGAGACCCGAGAATCCATCGCAGATAATGAACACTGTGGTCGACCTGTGACTGCACGCAGTGAGGAAAACATTACGATGGTGGCGCAGTGTGTTCGCCAGGATCGTCGCCGAACAATTGAGGAAATCGCTAACGCAATAACTTATCGCAATAACTTATGTACGGTCACTCTACGATGGGGAGATCGAAGGTGTACGAGTGGTATCGGCGTTTCAACGAGGGCCGAGAATCCATCGCAGATAATGAGCGCTGTGGTCGACCTGTGACTGCACGCAGTGAGGAAAACATTACGATGGTGGCGCAGTGTGTTCGCCAGGATCGTCGCCAAACCATTAAGGAAATCTCAAAAAACGAATATAGAGTATTAAATCAGTTTATTTTTATGGCATAATAAGCACAAAGGCTCGCCAAGCTTTCGCACTCCACTGGGAGGCTTTCTCAAGGCATTGGTAGACAGCATTTTTATGTCTACCATTGCCTTGAAAAAGCCTCCCAGTGGAGTGTGAAAGCTTGGCAAATCTTTGTGCTTATTACGCCATAAAAGTAAACGGATTTAATACACTATATGCATTTCTTGAGTATTCACATTGTGGTGTATTAAAAATAACGTTATTGAGGAAATCGCTAACGTAAACACGAGACCACATGCCAGCGCATTTTGACGGACGATCTTAACATGCACCGCGTGTGTCAGCACATTGTCCCTTGCCTTTTGACCTCTGAACAAAAGAATGAACAGATGTGGATATTGGGAGAATTAAGTGACAAAGCCAATAGTGATCCTACGTTTTGGATACCATCATCACAGGTGATGAAATGAGGTACTACTTGTTTGGCATTCAGCCAAAGCCTGCTTCTTCAACATGAAAATCACCGGCTTCACTGCGATCAAAAAATTCAGGCAGGATCGCAGCAAAGGGAAAGTCATGTTGGAGGTGTTTTTTTATTCTCACAGCATTGTCCATTCTGAATTTATTCCTGAGGGCACAACAGTTAACAAGTAACATTATCTGGACATTTTACATCGCTTACAGGAGTCAATCCGTCGTAAACAGCCAGAGATGTGGCGAAGTAGACAACGGTACCTTCTTCATGACAACATGCCTGCACATCGGTCCCTACTGGTCACAGAGTTTATTGCCAGAAATCATACTAATGAGCTTCTACATCATACCAATTCACCCGACTTAGCCAAAAACCCCTGGAGAGAAAGCCCCAGCGCGCGAGCTACGAAGGTGTGTGACGTCACGGTCAAAGGGCCATCGCAATCCCTCTCTCCAGAGAGGTCATAGAGCAAACCTAAAGGGAATGCCGATATTACCTTCACGTTCATGCGGAATTTATCAGTATTGAGCTTTTGGTAGTCGTGCATGTAAGTAAGCATTTTTATACAACATGCCTGGAAAATATTGAGTGCCTTTATATAGATCTAATTACAAAGCACATCCAAAAGCCACTGTTTTCAGCTTTCCTGAAGGTGAAAGCTTTTGAAGAAGACGGATTTCTTCCGTACCAATGAAGAATTTTGAACTCACCATGAATTCAAAGGTTGGTAAAACCTAATTTTTCTCATGACAGCATTTTCAGCTTTCATTGTAAATACAATTATAATTTAGTGAATTGTTAGTCGTTTTTTTTCGTTTTATTGACGGAGTAAAATTTAAGAGCTAGCCTTCCGATTACCAGCTCATTATTTATTGTTGTTTAAATAATGGTATTAATTACCATTCAACATTTCATTTCCATAAAGTAATAATTATGTTTCTTTACAAAATTTGTAGTTACACCAGTATCCAAATTGAAAAAAAAAAAAAAAAAAAAAGATATACACATACGTTATTATTAATCAACATTTCATTTCCGTAAAACAAATGTCATTTTTCTTCATAATATTGCTGTGTATCAGGGTCCTAAGTAAAACAAGAATTCGCACGAAATCTACAAAACTACTTGGTGCTCTGATAATCTGAAGGCTAGCCCAAAGAAAAGTTTATTGGAATGTCCAACAAATGTATCAGAAAATTTGGAATTAATATATTCCATGTTCACTTGGCAAAGAACTTTTTCCTAAATGATTTTTATTTATATTTTTTTTTACCATCTAGAGGTAGTTGCAAGATTTGAGCACACATCTTACTGTATTTTCAGTAAATATACTCACTAAATCGGAAATTTTGCTTTCGTGTTCGTTACGTAATTATGGAAAAGTCTGGTTTTTTTTTCTTTCATTTTAATAAATCGAACGCGAAGGGAATTTCTAAAAGTTTTAAAAGAAATGATTATGTTCATACAGTCCTACCAATTTGCCATTAACGCACTTAAACAGATCGTAGTTGCAAAAATGCTTAACGTAAAATGCTGGGTTTTTCATGTTATGCGTGAAAAAACTTATTTTTTGTTCCTTTAGTCAAATTGAAAACTAAAGGAAAAATTTCATGAAATTTCCCAGCACAAGAGCAAAACTTTGGAAGTTCCCCGATTTACGGATATCATTGCTGGAAACTGAGGGGGGGGGGATGAAAGCTAAGGATGTTATCTTTTGATGTTATCTAAGGACAAAAAATACAGAGAAAAAATCAGTCGATTTATTGTTGTGTGCACAAATTGTCTAGTATCGCACTTGAGAAATTATTTCTCTGCGTAAACACTGCAGTTTTTCGTTGGCATTTTCAAGAGCAGAGAGCTCGAGACTCGAGTTGGTTGGCCCACTAGCTTTGGCATCACAGACCAGTTCGGTGGCTTTCTTAATATTCAGGGAGTTTTGACTTAGCCCCCTGCCATTTTTACCTCTTTCCACTGATGAAACAAAATCTGCATGGACGTTGTTTTGTGTCAACAAATGAGGTAAAAACAGCAGTGCAGGAGGCATTACGAGGGGTTGCAAAACATGGCTTTCAGCAATACTTCCAGAAGCTTTACAAGTGCTGGTAAAAGTGCATCGTCGCCCAAGGAGATAAATTTTAAGGTACATTAGTGTTTTAAAGTATTCAAGGTAAGAAACTACACACCAAGTCCCTGAACTTTTGGATCCTACCTCATACAAGCTTGTCATTTTTATATCATCATCATCATCATCATTGTCAACCATTATCAATCCACTGCTGGACGAAGGTCTCCCCAAGTTTCCTCCACAACGGTCTGTCTTGTGCCAGTCTCCTCCATGTCACCCCTGCATACTTTCGAATTTCATCTACCCATCTCCCATGTGGTCTTCTTCTGGGTCTTTTCCTGTCCCTTGGAATCCAATCTAAAATTTTGGCTGTCCATCGATGATCTGTCCTTCTGGCAGTATGTCCAGCCCATTGCCATTTCAGGGATTTAACTCTGATCATGATGTCTTCCACTCTTGTCATTTTTCGGATCCACGAGTTCCTCTTCTTATCTCTCCTGGTTACACCAAGCATGCACCTCTCCATGCTTCTTTGAGTTGTCTGCAGCCTTTGTATGTCTCTTTTAGTTAAGGTCCACGTCTCTGCACCATACGTAAGCACTGGAAGGATGCATTGATCAAACACTTTTCTTTTAAGACATAATGGCATATTGCTCTTGAAAATTATGCTGTTTCTTCCAAAAGCTCTCCAGGCAAGTTTTATACGGCGATTAATTTCTTCGTCAATGTGACCCTCACTTGATGTCTGCTGTCCAAGATAAACGTACGTGTCTGTTATCTCCAGCTTTTCTCCATCAATCGATAAATCTTCATTTCTTGTAAAAGCATTGAACATCACTTTTGTCTTCTGAAAGTTCATTTTTAATCCCACTTCTTTACTCTTGTCAGCAAGTTCCTGGATCATACTCTGCAGCTCTGATGGGCTAGTTGCAAAAATGACTACGTCATCAGCAAAACGAAGGTGGGTTAGATAATCTCCATTAATCTTTATCCCCTTGTTTTCCCAGCTCAGTGACTGAAAAACACCCTCCAATGTGGCATTAAAGAGCTTCGGAGATATGGTGTCACCTTGTCTCACTCCCTTTCCAATTTTTATGTGTGTTGTATTTTCAAACAGCCTAATCTTTGCACTTTCATTTTCATAGATGTTATTAATAATATTAATGTATGCATCTTCAATACCACAGGTTTTCAGAGCCATTGTAACTGCTGATGGTTTCACCGAATCAAAGGCTTTTTCATAATCGATAAAAGCCATGCACAACGGAAGTTCATATTCCCTCGCTCTTTCAATTAGTTCTCTCAGCACATGGATATGATCTATTGTGCTGTAGCCACTCCTGAATCCAGCTTGTTCTCTCGGTTGAGCCATGTCCAGTGTTACCTTCAAGCGGTGTGAAAGAACTTTAGTGAAGATTTTATAAACTACTGATAGGAGGCTGATACGTCTGTAGTTTCCGAGATCCTCAATGTCACATTTCTTATGTAGCAGGATCATTGTAGCGGTGTTCCAATCCTCAGGAATCTTTCCTTCATTAAGGCATCGAGTGAAAATTTGGGCGAGTACTGTTTCGATTTCTCCACTTGCTTCTTGTATGATGTCTACAGTAATTCCATCTTCTCCTGGAGCTTTTCCCCGCTTCATGTTCTTGATTGCATGTGCAACTTCTGCTGAAAGGACTGGAGGAACTCTGGTATTGGTATCTTTCATGATGTCTGGAGTGCATGTATCATCCCTTTCATATAATTTGGAGTAGAAATCTTTCACTCTTGTCAAAATTTCGCCTCTATTTCTTGTTATAGAACCATCTTCTTTTCTCAGTGCCATAATCTGTTTTCTTCCCTTACTGAGATGTCCCTTTGCTATCTTTAGGCTTTGGTTGTTTTCAATTGCTTTCCTCACTAGTTCACAGTTGAATTTTCTTACGTCTTCAGCGATACTTTTTCGTACTGTCTTGCATAGCTCTATATATTCCACTTTGGAAGTCACATCTTCTTTAGTTGTCCTCATCTCTCTTCTTTTTTGCATCAACATTTTCGTTTTTCCTGATAATTTGTTCACATGCAACTTGTTCTTAGACCCAGCTAATTTTGTTGCTGTTTCCATAAGAGCTTTGGTTACTTTTCTGTTAACTTCAGAGATGTCCACTTCTTCCGATGTTAGGCCTTCTAAAGCAGAGAACCTGTTCTTCAGTTCCAACTTGAAGGTATTACGGTGTTTTTTAAGGTTGGTTATGTCAATAGATTTTGTTTGTCTTATGAGCTTGCCACGTTCAAGTTTAGTGTTGAGGTGCATCTTACATCTCACCAATCTATGGTCACTACCTGTGTTGAACTTGTTTAGCACACTGCAGTCTTCTATGATGAATTTTTTGTTACACATAATAAAATCAATTTCACTTGTCGTCTCATTTGGATGTCTCCATGTCCATTTCCTGTGTGGCTTTTTCTTGAAGAAGGAGTTCAAGATGAAAAACCCTTTTGCCTCTGCAAACTCAACGAGAGTATTTCCACGCTGGTTTCTGTTGCCGTGACCGAATTTACCTACTGAAGTTTCATTCTGTTGCCGTTGCCCTATTTTTGCATTGAAATCTCCCATAATTATTTTCAAGTGCTGCTTACCTTTATTATTTAGATGACAAATTTCCTCATAAAATTCTTCAATTTCTTCTTCAGGATGACTTGTGGTGGGTGCATAAGTTTGAATAATCTGAGCCTGGTATCTTTTTGAGAGTTGGATAACAAGCCGTGCAGCTCTGTCAGAGGAACTTTCAACTTCTACAACTTTATCCTTCAGTTTCTTGTTTATTATAAATCCAACACCACTAGTTCTGCCAGTATCTGTCCCACGATAGTAGAAGAGATGTCCACTTTTCAGTTCGATGAGATCTTCTCCTTTTCTCCTTACCTCACTTAGCCCCACGATGTCCCACTTGATCCTTTGTAGTTCCTCTTCCAATTCAAGAAGCCTTGAATCAGAAGATAGGGAGCATCCATTGTACGTTGCCAAGGTCAGCATCAGATGGCAGCCTAATCCGGTCCTCCGGGGATTCTTAGCACCCTCTGCCTTCACGTCGCACTGGCCGCTGCCTTGGCCAGGTACATTCCAGCTGCCGGAGACTGAGGGCCAAGATTTAAGTTGTGGAGTCATTTTGGAGGGGTTTGGCCATAACTCACCACGCTGGCCAAGCGGGTTGGTGAGTGTGGGATAGAATTTCCTCTAATCCCGATGGTATAGTTATACCGCTATTGGCGGTCGTCAGAGCCCCTTTAGTAGGAACAGGATGCACCACGAGAAGGCGGGGTTGACATTTGTCAAGGAGAGGCTGTGATGTTACGCATCACCTGACCTTACATCCCATTTTTATATACATAATTAAAACATGTATGAGAAGAACGGATCATACAAAGCACGTAGCTAAGTATGAACGAGATCCTCACTATTTCTCTACCTGCATTTAAAACTCTCGCCCAGCTACAAAAAGCCAGACGAGCAAGTGTTTTTGCAGGAAATTTAACCCCTGCACCTATCAGCAGCATTGCAACTGACAGGGGAGTCTGCATTTTATCACTATACATTTCACAAGTTATTCAAAGATGTGCTTCACTCACCTAATGTAACTATTTTGACAGATATATTGAGGCGTTTTCTAGTGGCAGGTGGTAATCGAAGGAATCCATATTCCAAAGAATACTCAACAATGTATACATCTTGCGGCCAGACTGGAAAAGAAAAATGTCATATTATAAAGAACATACACATTAAACAAATTTCTCTGTATTACTGTATGCTTATTACAACTTTTAACTTATACTGTAAATTACAAAATTCAAAAATAATTAGAGGAATCACAGTACTCTTGTTCTACATATTTCAAACAGCAGTTGGTCTGCTTTTTGAGAAAGTTATAATTAAAGAAAAATAATTTTTTAACTTCTAAGTGAAGAAAATAGTTTACTGCTATTTCTACACAAAATAGTCTGCTTCCTACATATTTGAGTAGAAAAATGTTTCACTACCTACATTCATCTAAAAAAATCTTCAATGGGTTGGGCTAAGTTGATTGCATCTAACTGAATATTACTGGCTTTCTCAGGTACAGAAAACATTTTTTAATGAATACTGGTTCTGGCGATACAGTTGGGGCAGGAACTTAAATGAACAAATGGAGAAATTTCTGTGACATCACACTTGTACATGAGCCACCTTTATAGAACAAATGTTACCTTTTAGTTTACTATTTTTCCACAACCCTTGGGAAAGCTACACATAGGAAACAGCTAAATGTGGGATAAATAAAAAAAATCTATAATGTCCATCCATCTCACATTCCCACAAGCACAGTGGGCACTGCCTAATCAACCGTTGCTCTTGTTATGATAGTTTAATGGACAGTTTAAGACAATGCTCTATTGTAAAGTAAAAACACAAAACCTGCAAAAAAGAAAAAGAAAAAAATTGGAAAGGAGATATAAAAAGTTTTCCACCAAGGCTAAGGAGTGACAGAAAAAAAAATTCAAGACACAATGTTTTTTTGTTTTGTTTTTTCAGAACGTACAATATGGTCGCATATGGTCATTATCTGGAATGTCATAAAAAAATATTTTATGTGATATATTTTTCTCTGCTTCAGTAATGAGAATAGACCAAGTAAAAAAAAATTATTATTAAAACACACTTTCAAATTATACAAAATGAGACCACATATATTAAACAGAATCATCGATAACACAGCCACAGGGAGGCAATCTAAACTATGATTGCAGTTATGTATTTCATTGTGGCTTTGTTTTATTTTTTTAAATTTGGAAATTACTTGGGCAAATTTCACTTACTTTCTTTATGATTTTGTCTAGTTCATTTCTCATAAGACAACATCATCTGGACAACTCTGCTTCCCTCATATTATTTTCTCTGACACCATTGTATAATTTTTACCAAGAGCTTGTGTGCTATATCTTATCTTGTTCAATCACCAAGAACTTCTCTGCATTCAATATATCAGCTATTTGTTCCTAAAGTTTTGCACAGCTTTTCATGTAATGCATCTGAAAGTACTTGTAGATAAGAGCTCCATATTAGAAACACTAACATTTTTTTTGCATTTTTGAACTTCACTTTTAGTTGGTAAAGTTCGATGAACACTTACCGCACGTGGGGCTTGGCTTTCAATCCATATTTCCGTTACGTGGATGCGGCACGGGATTTTTTCATTTGGCCACGGGTCTGCTTCTTCTTTTTTTTTTTTTTTTTTTTCTCCGTTGGAATTTATTTTGTCTCATCACCAAATGAGTTTTTCCTTTGCTGCATCCTCATTTACTTCAATATTTATTCATACCCGAGTACTTTCGGTACTACTACTATACCGTCTTCGAGGGGACATTTTGCTCCAACTAGCACGGACCGTGTCAGCTGGGCATTTCGGTGGTTCTCGCGGGCTGCTTCTGTCATCTGCTATCGCTTCTTCTTGGGCGTTGTGGCGCCATCTCTTGTTGGTCAGTGATCTCCTTTTTCGAACTTTTTCTTTTTTTATGCTCAATTTTAATTAAATTTCTCCAGCTGTTTCTCAAATTATTAGGGTCATTGTGGTTGCAAACTTTTGTCCTATTTTTTTCAATCATTACCGACTCTGCTATTCTCTGCTATTCTTTCAATCATTACCGACTCTGCTCGACTCTGCTATTCTCTGCTATTCATTACCGACTCTGCTATTCAAAAATGCAAATGCATTAATGCACGTTAAATAATTAACCTCCAATATCGGAAGTAAATTGAAACTAACATTTTTGTTGCACATTAAGTTTCACTATGCTGATTACAGCTGCTTTTGATTAAGAAAAAAAAAATTTGATTTCAAAAGTTATTTTAAAATTTCAGGAGTTTCATGAGAAAATGTAAAAATTAAGGACTTACAATGATATAAAAAAAGAAAAGTGAGGAATTTCAGGACAAGAAAAGAATCTGGAATATCAGGAATTTCAGGACAACTCCTACCCCTGGTTTCAGTTGTACAGGAAAAAAAACTGTAAAACACACCAAGAATGTAAGTGGTCATGGCAGAAAAAGGCTGAACTTTTCCCTCATAGGAATATGCAAAAATAATTAACCTTTTAGCATTTATTAATTACCTTAAGAACCATATATGCATATATAAAAGCCATAAAATTGTCTAACATTTATTTAGGAATGAATAAGAATTTTATTTTAGTCAGTGTGCTTACATCAAACCAATAATGTCAATCCCATATTTATACTGATATAATTTGTTTTATTGCAATTATTGCATTTCTGCATCGATCTCAGAAACTCCCCAGATCACTTCCAAAAAAGGGAATTCTGCCTTCTGGCAGAACTCTTTCAGCCCTGACACACGCACGTAAGCGCACGCACAGGCACACATCTTTAACATTTTTAATATAGATATATACAATAATAATACCTAACAGCATGCTGAGCTGCCTTTTGCTATAGTAATTGTTAGCACCTAACATGGCATCGACGAAACTCGACCCCTGGAAGGCTTTCTTCAGTATTTTGTACCAGCTGGAAAGAATGATCTTCTGGAGTTCAGTGACGAAGCATGGCACTGCTATGAACCATCCCTCAAATGTTCAATGAGATTCAATTTGGAAGCCAGAGGAGCACACAAAATGCTTCGACATGATCTGGAACTAATACTGTAAAATACAGGCTTTATTATATGGGATGTTGTCTTGCAGAAAGAGACCAGAGCATCTGGATACGGGGTCATGAGATTGGGCAACACTTGATTCAAAATGATGCCCAGGTAGGATCTGGATACTGAAGATCTGTTCAAGTGATGATGAGACTCAGTGATGCCCATGAGAATAATAATCTTCACATCATAATAAGGCTACCACTGCATTGCAAAAAAATTCTGAAATTCATGAGCCATTTTCCATGATTCCTTTCATGAATTATTGAAGCATATTTCTGATACAACCTATTCCATGAAATGAAGAGGGAACAAAACCTAAATTTCATGGATTTTTATACACTATGAAAATTCTGAATTTTCAGAAACTTTTTCACAGTTTCTTTTGCATGTTGATGGTAAATTGCCATTTTTAAGGTGTTAAGGAAAAATTATGAATTTTCAGAAACCATTTCACAGTTCCTTTTGTATGTTGATGGTAAATTGCCATTTTTAAGGTGTTAAGGGAAAATTATGAATTTTCAGAAACCATTTCACAGTTCCTTTTGTATGTTGATGGTAAATTGCCATTTTTAAGGTGTTAAGGGAAAATTATGAATTTTCAGAAACCATTTCACAGTTCCTTTTGTATGTTGATGGTAAATTGCCATTTTTAAGGTGTTAAGGGAAAATTATGAATTTTCAGAAACCATTTCACAGTTCCTTTTGTATGTAGATGGTAAATTGCCATTTTTAAGGTGTTAAGGGAAAATTATGAATTTTCAGAAACCATTTCACAGTTCCTTTTGTATGTTGATGGTAAATTGCCATTTTTAAGGTGTTAAGAGAAAATTATGAATTTTCAGAAACCTTTCCATACTTTCTTTCATATATTAACAGAAAATTTCTTTATCTGTATCTATAAAATGAAAAATTTCTGGTGACAGAAGTAATTACCAGAATACTTGAGTTTTGATTAAGTATTAAATTTCAATCGTCTGCAGGAGGACTTGATTTTGAAGTTCTCAAGGGAAATCGAGTATTGTGGATAGCATATTGCATGAAATTTGGTTACTGTAGCACTGGATATTTCTTCCCCTCTCTCCCAAATGATGCACCAGCTATTTCATACATGAGACTGACCAAGGAACTAAAAAGCTGAACTTTTTAATCGGGCAAAAATGTGACAAGACAGTGTGAATATAAAGCAGCATAAGCAAGATGGAATTGTTCACTGTATTCACAATATAAAATCACTGAATTCAAAACAAAATAAAGTGATTTTAAAAGACACTGCTTCAAACACATCTCTTTTTCTTTTCTTTTTTTTTTTTTTTTTTTTTTGTCTGTACTTGCTAGAACATCAGCTCAATTTTCCTCTAGTGTTGCTTTCTTCTCAGCAAGTTCCATGGATATATTTGGCTTTTGTTGAATCTCAGCAATCTTTGCTTAGTTTTTCTTTCTGTTGATATAATTCCCTTCCCATTTCTTCACCACTTTCCTTTCCTCCTTCCCTTTTATTATTTCAGATGACAATTTATCCATCATGCTGAAAGAACTTTCAGCCTGAGGACCAGGAACACATGATATGAAAGCTTTCACTATTTTAGATAAATGGTGTGACTTTCAGAATATGAATACTTTTGAACACCATGCATCAATTCTAACAAATTTTCAAACTACGTCACTTCCGTTTTTGGAAAATTCCCCCTCCTGTATCAAGCTGAAATGCAGACATTTATGGGGGAAAGGAACATTTAACAACAACACAGGATAGTGAGAACATCACGGGAAGAAAAAAATGCGATTTCGGGAGAAATCTTCGCTCCGACCGACTTCCGTTTTCGGAAATTTCTTCCTCCATTTTTAGGTTGAAATGCAGTATTTGTGGAATAAAATGGTATTTAAAAACAATACTGGGCAGAAGGAACATCGCGAGAAAAAAAAAAAAATTACAGGAGAAATCTTTGCTGCATCTAACTTCCGTTCTCGAAAGCTTCGTAGGACGGAATCCCGTTGTCAAACGAAAAACGAATCTCTCTCCCGCACCATTACCCCCCCCTCAAATTTCTGTTCAGTTGTGCATTGATCTGTAGAATGCCTAAAATGATAACGGAATGGAGTGCAGACATTTATGGGGGGAAAGGAACACTTAACAACACAGGATAGTGAGAACATCGCGGGAAGAAAAAATGCGATTTCGGGAGAAATCTTCGCTCCGACCGACTTCCGTTTTCGGAAATTTCTTCCTCCATTTTTAGGTTGAAATGCAGTATTTGTGGAATAAAAGGGTATTTAAGAACAATACTGGGCAGAAGGAACACCGCGAGAAAAAAAAATTACAGGAGAAATATTCGCTGCATCTAACTTCCGTTTTCGAAAGCTTCGTAGGACGGAATCCCGTTGTCAAATGAAAAACGAATCTCTCTCCCCTTACCCCCCCTATTTCTGTTCAGTTGTGCATTGATCTCTAGAATGCCTAAAATGATAACGGAAATGGCAAAATTATTCGAATCCACGAAAGAATCTTTGTCTGAAGGCTACAGGGAAATCTTCGTGCCGCCGTATCTTTCGTTTTTGGAAATCGTTGCCCACAGTTTCCTGCTGAAATACAAACATTTATGCAATAAAATTACATTTAATAACAATATTGGGAACAGGAAACATCGTGAGAAAAAAGAAATTACGATTACGGGAAAAATCGTCACTCCGTTTAACTTCAGTTTTCGAAAGTTTTGACAGACGAAATACCATCCCCAGACGGAAAACAACCCCCCCCCCTTCTCTTCGGTTCTGCCTCGATCTCGAAATGACCCAAATGATATGATGACAAAAAAGGCTGAATTCTACGAATCCGCGGAAGAATCTCATGTATGCTGAGGTCCACCCTATCCACGGGCGGATCCAGACGGGGGGGGCGTGGAGGGCGCACGCCCTCCCCTCAGGAGCAAGGAAAAGCTTCGATTTGTTAGGTTTTAATAACAAATTGAATAATTTTTCATGAAAGAAAGTATTACTTAAAAGTATATTACTTTCCTTTATTAATTGGAAGAATTTATAGACATACTAAGAACACTTTTTCATTTTGAGAAAAAATATCAGAAAGGTCCCCGGTTATTCCCGCTGCTCACGAAAATCCTAGATCCGCGACTTCTGCATTATATGTGAACAAGATCTGAAAAACCAAGAATACTGCACTACTATGTAGAAGAAATATTTTTCTCATAATACGTGGAAAATATGTCATTGTAATTAACACAGCAATCAGACATCTATAAACTGTCTGTATTTACTGTTTCTCACATAACACTAATCACATCAGAAAACTTAAAGATTACATCACCCTGGAGCGGGAACCGACCCAACATCTCCCAATTTCTGTTCGAGTGTGCTATCTGTCACACCACCCAGGACAGTTCAGAAATCTCTGATTGCTGTAGAAAAGAAGTGGGAATGTTTTAAGAACTGTGTTGTCACTGCTGCTGAAAAGGTCTGTGGCACCACAATAGTGGGTAGTAATAGAGGTGATGCTTGGTGGAATAGTGAGATTGAAAAGGCAGTAAAGAGAAAGAAGGAAACCTATTTGGGGATGCTGCAAGGTAGAGTTTCTGTGGATGAACATCGCTGTAAGAAGCGTGAAGCAGCTAAGCTGGTTTGCCAGGGTAAGGCAAAAGATAGGAAGGAGAAGGTGGAAAGACATGAACTGGCTTTTTGGAAAGATAGGAAGACTTTCTGGAAATACATAAGACTCGGGAAAAAGAGAGGAAACAAAGTTGTAAGTTGTGTGAAGAATAGGACTGGGCAAATGATATGGGAGCCCAATGAGTTAAGTAAAAGATGGGGTGAATACATCTGCGAATTATTAGATCAAGAAAGCAAAGGTGATTCTGAGGCAGAAGCAGATGATGTCATAGTGAAGGATGGAAGCACAGGAGTGATCTCAAGAAAAGAGGTGTGTAAATCTCTAAAATCTCTTCAGAATGGTAAGGCTCCAGGAGATGATGGCATAACTGCCAAGATGTTAAAATATGGTGGTGACTGTAATTGACAAGTTAACTCAAATTTTCCAGTTGTGCTGGGAGTTAGGAATGGACCCTCCAGATTGGAAGGTTGCTATCATTGGTCCCTTGCATAAGGGAAAAGGTGATCAAGACTGACTGCAAGAACTATTGTGGTATTAGCCTACTGAGTGTGCTAGGGAAAGTATTTGATAAGGTCATTATTGAAAAAGTATGGGGTCTTACATCAGAGAAAGTGTGGGATGTTCAGAGTGGCTTTATGCCTGGTAAAGGCTGCACTAACCAAATTTTTGCATTACACATGATGACTGAAAAGTATCTGGCTGTTGGTAAGAAAGCTTTTGCTGCTTTCATAGATTTAGAGAAAGCTTATGACTGAGTAAATAGGGCACTTTTGTGGAAGGTATTGAATGAATATGGTGTTACTGGGAATCTACTTAATAGTGTAAAAGCCATGTATGCTGGTAGTTGAGCTTGTATACAAGTGAATGGTGTTTTATCAAAATGGTTTTCTGTTGGTGCAGGAGTCAGACAAGGTTGTGTAATGTCACAATGGCTGTTTAATATATTTATGGATGTGTGCATGCATGATACCAAAATAGATAATACTGGTTTATGTCTTGGTGATAGCCATGTGTGGGGGAGATTGCTGTATGTTGATGACACTGTCCTGTTGGCAGAGAGCAAAAGTGAGTTGCAGAGTATGTTGTCCCGGATGTACGAAGTTTGCATGAAATTCAAACTAAGTATAAATAAGAGAAAACCCGAAGTTATGGTTTTTGAGAGAGGAACTGGTAGTACTGAATGTAATATATATCTAAATGGCACAGTGATTGACCAGGTGAATGAGTTTGTGTATTTAGGAAGCATGTTTGACAAAGAGAACAAATTAGATGGTAAAATTATTTGGCAAATGAATTCTTCATTGAAAGTCATGGCTGCTTTGGGAGGGTTTCACAGGAATGATGGGTTCTCAAGAGAGTCCCGCAAGGCTGTGTATGAAAGTGTAATTGTTCCTACTCTGATGTATGGCAGTGAAACCTGGGTACTACAGAAGAATCATAGAAGTCGTTTGTGTGCTGGAGAAATGCGTTACTTACAGAGGGGGGGGGTTGTGGCAAGACACGTTCTGACTGTGTGAGGAATGAAGATGTGTTGCAGTCAAGGGCGGCCATGAGGGGGGGGTCGAGACCCCCCTCCCCCCGCTGTTGGTATAGCCAAATTGTTGATAAATTTAAACACTAAAATAGGCGAAACCTTTTTTTTTTTTTTTTGAGGTTAAACGACCACCGTGAGCAACTCAATGGGCTATAAGCAGTCGCCCTACCCTAATTTAGGGTCACTGGTTCCAGGGAAGGGTGAGAGCCTGTGCCGTAAGACAAACACAACATCCATGCCTGACCGGGATTCGAACCCGGACCCCTTACGGACGAATGATCAGAGGCCAGCGCCTTAGACCATTGCGCCACCGGGGCGGTAAAAACCTTTTTTAAAGCATTTATAAAAATAATAAGATAATAATGATTGATTGTATCAATTATTTTTGTTGTATTTTAGTATCTTGTACACTTACTAAAATGTTTGACAGCCTTGAAGGAGGTAAGGATTTTTCTTAGTCTCCCCCCCTCCCCCTAAAAGTACTCATATGGGTGCCACTGGTTGCAGTTGTGTAATATGAAGCAAAATGTTGTTAGCAATGTGGAGACTAATATGCTTTGGTGGTTTGGGCAAGTTGAAAGAATGAGTGATGAGATGCTTACTAAGAAAATCTTTTTAGCCCAAGTGGCAAGAAGTAAAGGTAAAGGAAGGCCTAGGAAATCATGGAAGCATCAGATTCAGCAGTGTCTGCATGAGAAAAGATTATGAGTATGAAGTATAGAATATCTTGTGTACAGTGTGTGATGGATGTCAGTGAAGCCCGAGTTGTATGTCAAGATCGCTGTAAATTGAGAAGTTTGATATGGCAACAGTAAGTAAAAATTATCTGGTAGTTTGTATTTCTTTGTGGAGCTTAACCTCTGAATCTCAGAGAACAGCTTAGTGATGATGTGTGATGATGATGTGCTGTGTCAATTGTAGTGACATATTTTCCATGTATTTTGAGAATATTTCTTCCACACAATATACCTGCGTGACTGGTGATTTACTTAACAATGTTACATGGAAGTAGAATTCTCTTTGACTAGAAAGTGGTTTGAGAATATTCTGATACTCTTTACACTCAAATACTTGGGACTTTGTTGTCCTGGGTGGTGTAATGAATAGTATGCTCGAACAGAAATCGGGTGATGTGGGTTCGATTTCCGCTCGAGGGCGATGTAATTTTCAAGTTTTCTCATGTGATTAATGTTACATGAGAAACAGTAAATACAGGCATTTCAGAGATGTCTGACTGCTATGTTAATTATAGTGACTACTATGTATATTTTAATACTTTGCTCATCTATGACAACTGTGTCTATTTTTCACTTGTAAAACTTGCAACCATCATTCAGAGTTGAAGAAATATTCTTCTCATAATATGTGGTAAATACATCATGATAATTAACACCGCAATCGGACATCGCCGAATTGACTGTAATTACTGTTTCACGCGTGAATTAAATCACACCAGAAAACTTGAAAATTTCGTCGCCGTGGAGCAGGAATCGAACCCGCATCTCCCGGTTTTCGGTTGAACAGAAATCGGGAGATGCGGTTTCGATTCCTGCTCCACGGCGATGAAATTTTCAAGTTTTCTGGTGTGATTTAATTCACGCGTGAAACAGTAATTACAGTCAATTCGGTGATGTCCGATTGCTGTGTTAATTATCATTGCAGCCATCATTTTTGAGAAACAAGCAGGTTTCTTTCACACAGATACTCTTTATATCATATTACCAACAATCACCCTTAAATATAGGAGATTACATGTTATACACTGTGGCCAGTACATGATAGTACACACCAGGATGAGAATTTTTTCAAAATTGTAACATAGCCAGTCGGACATGTTGTCTGAAAAAATTACATGCCCAAACCAAAATTTTACATCCCCAAGTAAACACAAACATTATTTTTTCTAAACACTTCAGAAACAATACAAGAAACAAAGGACTTTTGCTGCATTTCATAAATGACCCCCCCCCAGCAATGAAATTTGAACTCACCAATGGGTCATTCCATATTAAATCTGTACAAAAAAAAGTAACATTTTTGAACTGAACCCTTTTGATTTTCATAAAACTTGATGAATTTGCAAGTTTTACAGGAAAATGAATGCAAAATTGTAGCTTTCTACATATTATAGTTATATGACTTTGAAATTTACAAAAAAAAGGCATTTTTGTGTATACCATAGCTATCACAAATGACAATAACTGTAGACCCCATTGGTAAACAGAGCCCATTTGAAAGCTTATTACATGAGGTTTCTTCTGAGATATCATATAATCATATTATAATCAATTTAAAATTTCAAGGTTATTCATTTTGATCATTGATTTCTCAAAGCATGCCCAGAAAGGACAGGGAGGAAGCCTTAGAGTAGTAAGAAAGTTAACTGAGAAATACAAAACATTATTTTCTTTTTAACTTTTTATACTGTATAGAACTAGATTTTTTACATGTCTGATCAGGCATGTAGGAGAAGAAAATACATGCCCAGGCAGAATTCTTACATGCTCCAGGCATGCTGGGCAATATAATTTTGGAGCTTTGGTTCACACTAAGACAAATATGCTCTCCGGAGTTTTGAAAACTTCTGGTAAAAGGTATTAACATACACTAAGTACTAACTGAATTGCAATCTGCTTTTACAGCCTTCTACTTCATAGGTGGACCTTTTTTTGTGCAGAGAATGGCCACCACTGGCATTTCATCAACACCATGAAGTGCCTGTTCAGTTATGCAGGGATTCGCAACCTAGCAATCTACAATGTGGTCCATAGTTCCAATATGAAATGGAGTGATATGTCCAACTGCCTCACCTGGTAATCCAAAACAAGTTCAATTGGGTTGCAATTAGGGGAGTTTCGGGGTCATTTTGGATGTTTCATATCAGCACTGTGTTTGTTAAACCATTCCTGCATGAAGCAGGCCCAACAACATGGAGCATTATTGACATAGAAGAATCCATCCTCCTCTGGGTGGAAGTACAATATTGTGGGCTGCTCATGATCTGAAAGCAGTCCCTGGTAGTAGCCAGCATTCATATGTTGTTCCTCATGTGCCAGGGGTGCCAGTTCATGCCAGCTAAACATGTCCAATACCATACAACCACCCCCACCAGCCTGGATAGTCAATGCCATGATAGATCCATAGCCCCCATACTGCTGATGCGGAATATGGACTCAACCATCAGCAGAATGGAGCACATATCATGATTCATTAGACCAGAACACCTGCTTCTACAGCCTTCTACCATCCAATCCTAATGCTGTTGGCACTAGTAGTTATTTAAGTTGATGGACTGTTGTTAGGAGAGGGTGGCATATAGGGCGTCTGCTCTTGTAGCCCATCCATGCCAGCGTTCAACACATAATCACATGGGATATTGTTTATGGTTGACTCCAGGGGTTGATCCAAGCAGCATTTCATAACTGCTGTTGGGTGGTATCTTCACAAAAAATATTCTCACTAAAATATATTTTTAAAATGTCTTAACATAAGATGCATCTTGAATATCGTAATGCTTAATTCATTTATTTGTGGGGCTGTGGCCAGTGGCCTTTAGACTGTTTATTTTGCTGCAAAAGCAAAAACAGGGCAGTTGGTGTTGAGAGGTTGTTGTTGTTGTTGTTTTTATTATTTTTAGGTACTCTGCCAAGCAACTGGATTTCTTAAAATAAAATAAACCATATAAGTATATTATATATAACTGGATTTCTTATTGACATGACCAGACTAATCATTTTGATGACTCCTGCATCTGGGCACGGGCATTTTACAAGTCCTGATATAATAATGATGATCCTATCTATGAATCCACACCACTTTGAACTTTCGTGCACTTTTGATGGTTTTCTTAATGTCTTTTGGCAAAATTGCTCTAAACACAAAAATAAGCAAATTTCACAAAAATGGGTATCTTCTTGAAGAACCTGGATTGACCCCTGGTTGACCCATACTGTATTGGGCTGTCAACCGAGATGCACCAATTGCCCTGTTTAAGGAGATACACCTGCCATTTACCTCTGGAATTCACCTTTCACCGCCCTTTTACAATTTACAATTGCATTTACAGTTGGTTGTTTCACCATTTTGGCAGCACTCCTGGTCCACTTTATCCTTGGTGGCCCTTGAACAACCAGAAAATGTCGCTGTTTCTGAAATGTGCACACCTACCCTTTATGCATCCACAATTCAGCCTTTAATGAACTCCAAATAAACCCTTGGTTTTATCCATCATGTTCATAACTTCATTCTCAACTAAACCACTGACCTCTTATATAAACCCCCTTAAGATTTTAGGCGTCCTCCTCCTTGTTACATCAGCATTGGGTATAACTCACTTTGCACAGGGATGGTTACAATTCAGTGAGCGCTTAGTCTCCATCAGATACATGTCATTACAGTATCATTCAAAAATGCTATACATTACTTCAAAAATATTCAGTCTTCAAAATAAAAATAATAAGCATGACAAAGCATAAAAAGCATTAATATTTACCTGCTTTTGCAAATTGAGAAAACTTGAATGGCTCACTAATTTCTTCGTCAGGCAGCAAATAATTTTCTTCAGCTGTTACATTAGCTTCATTAGGCTCTGTAGATTCCACTAATGAAGATACTTCACCATTCTCCGAAATATTCCTTGCACTCTCTAGAGTTTGTGAAGTTACTTCAACATTGGGTGAAACTTCAATGCCTGATGGAAAGAGGCTGGCATCCTGATAAGGCTCGTTACTTGACGTGGCATCAGGATCTTTATTTGCGTCACCGGTATCAAATATGGAACTATTATAATAGAAGAATGAAAAGGTGTTGCTTTCAGATTGCCTTATTTGTTCCTCTTTTTGATAAGATTTCTCGACAGTGTAGGGCTCATCATCAACATTTCTAATGATTTCCACTCGTAAGATACCTTCCCGTGGCCAGTCTTCATGCACATGACTAAGACAATTGATAGGAGTGCGTATAAAGGCAACATGTATATAAGCAAGCACAGAGAGTGACAGAAGGGCCTGTAAAAAAAATTTTAAGATAATTCTTATTTTGTTAAATATTCTGTCAACAAAAAAAAAAGTTTTATTGGACAAAATTAAATGGATTGAAACTTAGTATTTATGAAAGTTTTGCAAGAAAGTAAATTATTTTTGGACGTGCTTTCAGAGTGGAAACATTTTCCTTTTCAGGGCTTCAAAATTGTTCTCTTTTAACATGGCAAACAATCTGGAACTGCTCACTTGGTAGTAACAATGAAACAGTTCTTGTTTTTTTACACTGTTCTTTCAATTTTCTTCTTATTACTTATGGCCAATGGCTTTTAATACTGTTCATTTGTTTACTGACATTTTTTTGTGCATAAGCCAAAAAATATCTTGTCGAAGGAGCACCACATACAAGGTCGGCTCAGATTGAGGAGACACCAATCTCCAACCAACTGGAAAATGAGCTAATCTACTGGTAATTTTTGGTGATTCTCAGTTTACCCCTGAATCAGTACTGCTTACGTATCTGTCCAACCCTGTTTTACTACACATGTTTATTAATGCAGACATATGTTTCACCAATCTAGTCTTCATTTGTCTAGCAGTCTCTTTTATGTAAGTCCAAAAGCTGCAGTCAGCAATGCAAGCCACTCACTGTTGACTTTGATGAAGTAGTTTTTTTTTGTTTTTTTTGTTTAATGGTGTGGAAATAATACAGTACCTTTTTTACTTTCTTATCCAATACTCTTTCATCAGAAAGCATATTTTTTTCTTTAAACGATTTAAATAAATTTGTAACCATGCAGTTTGGAAAATTATTTTCTGAAAAAAAAATTTGTCATGCAATTTTGCTCACTCACTGAATACTTAATTTTTTTGTGAACACACTTGCTGCATTGGTTGCTATAAAAAAAGTAAGATTGCTATGAGTCATGAAACTATTTTTTGAAGGTTGAATTGTCATGATTATTTACTCAGGAAAACAAAATACCCCACAAAAAGACTTGCTATAGACAGCTTTTCCATTCTTACCAGAAAATTAGCAAAAAAAGCTCAATATAAGACTTGCATTAGGACTTACGAATAGATTTAAAAGACATTTCTCCTACATTAACAAAATTTTAGAAAAAAGTCTTACTTCAACAAGGAATACTTTACAGCATAGAATGTAGCTTTTTGACTTTCTTATATATGAAAGGCTATGAAATAAATGAAAACTAGGATGGCTAAACACAAATCAATAAAAAAGAACATGTCCAATACAACAGGATTGATAGTCATGTAAAAGAATAGATAAATTGCTAAAAAAATCAATTAGTCATTTAGCAGAGCCTGATGTTGAAAAAGATAAAAAATCCCTCATCATCAACCATATGGATTGGTTGCTATCTAAAGAGTGATCCTACTCTGTTAACTATAACCACAATGGAATTTTTATCTTTAAAAATTCCATTTTTTTAAATGGAATTTCATCAAAGACCTAAAAAAGAAGTAGTTTTCACTTTGAAAATATGTCCAAAAATGATACTCCAGTAAAAAAAATACCATAAAAAAGAGCTCTGGGAAATGTCTAATGTTATAAAATACTAGAGTAGACATGGAATCCTTTATTGCTAAAATTACTGTATTTCCCAGCATCATGGATGCTATTTTTTTCCCAGAAATAAGTCTTGAAAATTTACCGTGCGTCCTGGAGACCAGAGGTTACATTTTTTGTATGCCTATGCTAACCCCAGAAAAAGGTTATCTATGTTAAAATGTTTACTGGTAAACCTTATTAATAACAAGACTGCCTTCGTCGTGAAACGCGTCGCTTTTGCTGAGATGCATTTACCACTGAACATAACCATCAAGCCTTTTTAAGGCATTTATGAAAAAAAGAGTGGAATCAGTGGATACGGGCCATAGACCATGACCTAATCCTAACAGGTCATTTGAAAAGGCCAATAATTGCTCAGGTGTGCGAGTGCGTCCTAAAATCATGGAATGCTGTGAAGACTGAAATAATAGTAAAATATTTTTTTAAATGTGGCATCAGTAATGTGTTAGATGGCACAGAAGATAACATTCTGTTTGAAGATAGTGACACTTCGGGCAGTATTGACGACCTTGATTATGACAATGATGCCAGTCACATGGATAACACCAGTGAATTTTCTGGATTTGAGGATATGGATGACTGAAATGTTTTTCCTTATATGTAGAGGTAAAATTTGTATTGCTTTTAATCTTTATGATCTCAAAATTTTGCATTTTAAAATTGTGGTGCATCCTTGACGCCGGGAAATACGGTAAATGTTTTTCATACTAGCCTTGTAATAAAATAAGATTTCATATGTGAAGATAATGTAAAACCCACACCATTCTGTGTGTCTTCATGTATTTTAAGTTCTGGGTATGTTTGGTGATCCTAGCATGAATGATAACAGTAAGATATTAAATGAAGTTTGCAATGAGAGTGTTGTTTTTTGTTGTTGTTTTTTTTTCCTTTTTTTTTTTTTTTTTTGTATCTAACACATTTTTCAAACATAAGTTATTATTTGCACATATATAAGGAAAAATCATAATTTGAGGAAGAAAATGTTACATATTTTGTCACTTATGATCATCACTGGAAACATTTACTTATTAATACTCAGGTGACCACATGTTCTGGGTTTGATCATTAGTTTTTAGTATCATGAGTAAATCTGAACGTATGTTGGAGAAAAAAGAATACGAAGATGCAAGTAATTTGAAAAGAACAAAAGTTGGAACGCTTCCTGGTGAGCAACAGCGTTACTCTCAGTTGCTCAATGAATGACTTTAACGTACATGAGATCAGTGTGAAAAGAAGTAGGCACACTTTAAGAATGTCTTTTCATTATCACTGAAGATATTTGCAGTACGGCAATAGTGAGTAACAGGGGTTGCTCTGGCTTCTTTCAATTTTTTGCCAAATTCAATTTCATTTTGCTAAAATGTCAAGATAGTACAAAAAGGTAATCACCATTATTTTTACCAAATATTTATCACATCGCCAAAATGATTTCTTTTTGGCAAATTGTGAAGAATGTGATCAACAGTGCAACCCTTGAGCAGTATTAAAGGTAATGCCTGATGGAAGAATGACATTAAAGGAACTGAAAAGAAGAAGGAATCAAAGCTGAAGAAGTTGGAGAGTGGTGTTTCTGATAATGAATATCACTCCAAAAAGCATGATACAGCAAATATGGTTCATCACAGTATGACAAAGTGTATGAACAATAGGATGGGCAAGAAAGAACTGACTTTTTGGCAAGATAAAAACATCATGGAAGTACATGAGATGTAGAAAAAATAAGAGAAATAACAAGAGAAAAGATAAATAATTAGCTCAAGAATGACAACACCTACTATAGTGTAGTCCTGAGGAAGGGTAGGGGTGCTACCCAAACATTTGACTGTAAGTAATATCCTTTTATTCCTGAGTAAATCCCATAATTTAGTAAAATTTATCATATATCAAGTCTAGGAATAGCCATGACATCAACTACTACAAAGAGAAATAAAGTTTTAAGTTGTGTAAGAAGCAGGATCAGAGAAATGATCTTGTGAATTAAGTGAATGATGAAATAAATGCTTCTGTGAGTTATTTGAACAAGAAAACAATCAGTATACAGTATCAGAAGACAATGCTACAGAGAGGGAAGTAAACACTTCAGAGTCTTACAAGAAGAGATTTGTAAAGCTGTAAAATTTCTTCAAAATGGGAAGCCCCTAGAGCAGATGGCGTAACAGCTGAGATACTAAACTACGATGGATGTGGAGTATCTGTAAATGCCGACTAACTGTAACCAGCAAGGAGGTTTGTTTATGTGCTCTGATGAGAGCAAGGGAGAATATTGGAATCTGTAGATGTATGCAAGAGCGCCTGTGAGTATGTGTCATAAATCTGAATAAAGTTATGTCTTCAAAGCCTCTGTATGTATTTCAAAAGGTCAGTACCACAATGGTGACTGTTATTATTTAGCTGATATTTGTCAATTGTGTTAGGATCTAAGAGCTCTACCTCAGGATTGAAGAGATACTGCTATCATTATTCCTTTGTATAAAGGAAAAGGTGATCACACTGAATCTAAAAACTCTTGTGGCATTTAGATATCTGCACAGACCTTACTTTGGAAAGCCCGGCCTGGCTCATACTTTCAAATTTATGACTTGGTCTGTTTCAGACTTTCATCTCGTTCATCCTCTATCACTAATTGCAAATAATGTAATGCTTCAACTGGACAAACAAAAGCTGCTCTACTGAGCTGAACTATTTCAGTAATGAACAGAATGTGATGCAGAGAGTCATGACATTTCTCGTACAAATTCCTTGCACAGATGAGGTTCAGACTTGACTTCTGTTACAAATGTCAACACATTTCCTCTTCCACACTTAAGTATAAACAAGGTAGCTTCAACCACCAAATATGTAAACACACATTTCGAAGAAAAAATTAAATCTTAAGAATAAGTTCAAAGAACAATAATACTCCCAATTTATAACAGCAGTGAAACAGTTAATTCTCATTAATAAATAGGAACTGTACACCAACTATACTTAAAATAGTATAACTATACTAATGATCTGAATTTCTTGGCATAGAATAGGAATCAAAGTTTCCAAGCTTTATGTATTTCAAAAGGTCAGTACCACAATGGTGACTGTTATTATTTAGCTGATATTTGTCAATTGTGTTAGGATCTAAGAGCTCTACCTCAGGATTGAAGAGATACTGCTATCATTATTCCTTTGTATAAAGGAAAAGGTGATCACACTGAATCTAAAAACTCTTGTGGCATTTAGATATCTGCACAGACCTTACTTTGGAAAGCCCGGCCTGGCTCATACTTTCAAATTTATGACTTGGTCTGTTTCAGACTTAAGAATAAGTTCAAAGAACAATAATACTCCCAATTTATAACAGCAGTGAAACAGTTAATTCTCATTAATAAATAGGAACTGTACACCAACTATACTTAAAATAGTATAACTATACTAATGATCTGAATTTCTTGGCATAGAATAGGAATCAAAGTTTCCAAGCTGTATGTATTTCAAAAGGTCAGTACCACAATGGTGACTGTTATTATTTAGCTGATATTTGTCAATTGTGTTAGGATCTAAGAGCTCTACCTCAGGATTGAAGAGATACTGCTATCATTATTCCTTTGTATAAAGGAAAAGGTGATCACACTGAATCTAAAAACTCTTGTGGCATTTAGATATCTGCACAGACCTTACTTTGGAAAGCCCGGCCTGGCTCATACTTTCAAATTTATGACTTGGTCTGTTTCAGACTTTCATCTCGTTCATCCTCTATCACTAATTGCAAATAATGTAATGCTTCAACTGGACAAACAAAAGCTGCTCTACTGAGCTGAACTATTTCAGTAATGAACAGAATGTGATGCAGAGAGTCATGACATTTCTCGTACAAATTCCTTGCACAGATGAGGTTCAGACTTGACTTCTGTTACAAATGTCAACACATTTCCTCTTCCACACTTAAGTATAAACAAGGTAGCTTCAACCACCAAATATGTAAACACACATTTCGAAGAAAAAATTAAATCTTAAGAATAAGTTCAAAGAACAATAATACTCCCAATTTATAACAGCAGTGAAACAGTTAATTCTCATTAATAAATAGGAACTGTACACCAACTATACTTAAAATAGTATAACTATACTAATGATCTGAATTTCTTGGCATAGAATAGGAATCAAAGTTTCCAAGCTTTATGTATTTCAAAAGGTCAGTACCACAATGGTGACTGTTATTATTTAGCTGATATTTGTCAATTGTGTTAGGATCTAAGAGCTCTACCTCAGGATTGAAGAGATACTGCTATCATTATTCCTTTGTATAAAGGAAAAGGTGATCACACTGAATCTAAAAACTCTTGTGGCATTTAGATATCTGCACAGACCTTACTTTGGAAAGCCCGGCCTGGCTCATACTTTCAAATTTATGACTTGGTCTGTTTCAGACTTAAGAATAAGTTCAAAGAACAATAATACTCCCAATTTATAACAGCAGTGAAACAGTTAATTCTCATTAATAAATAGGAACTGTACACCAACTATACTTAAAATAGTATAACTATACTAATGATCTGAATTTCTTGGCATAGAATAGGAATCAAAGTTTCCAAGCTGTATGTATTTCAAAAGGTCAGTACCACAATGGTGACTGTTATTATTTAGCTGATATTTGTCAATTGTGTTAGGATCTAAGAGCTCTACCTCAGGATTGAAGAGATACTGCTATCATTATTCCTTTGTATAAAGGAAAAGGTGATCACACTGAATCTAAAAACTCTTGTGGCATTTAGATATCTGCACAGACCTTACTTTGGAAAGCCCGGCCTGGCTCATACTTTCAAATTTATGACTTGGTCTGTTTCAGACTTTCATCTCGTTCATCCTCTATCACTAATTGCAAATAATGTAATGCTTCAACTGGACAAACAAAAGCTGCTCTACTGAGCTGAACTATTTCAGTAATGAACAGAATGTGATGCAGAGAGTCATGACATTTCTCGTACAAATTCCTTGCACAGATGAGGTTCAGACTTGACTTCTGTTACAAATGTCAACACATTTCCTCTTCCACACTTAAGTATAAACAAGGTAGCTTCAACCACCAAATATGTAAACACACATTTCGAAGAAAAAATTAAATCTTAAGAATAAGTTCAAAGAACAATAATACTCCCAATTTATAACAGCAGTGAAACAGTTAATTCTCATTAATAAATAGGAACTGTACACCAACTATACTTAAAATAGTATAACTATACTAATGATCTGAATTTCTTGGCATAGAATAGGAATCAAAGTTTCCAAGCTTTTGCACATCAACCAGATGGCTTTCTCAAGGAAGGTAGACAGCAGACTGCATGAAGATTGACATTAAAGGAGCTGAAAAGAAGAAAGAATCAAAGCTGAAGAAGTTGCTTCAGCTTTGATTCCATCTGCTGTCTACCTTCCTTGAGAAAGCCATCTGGTTGATGTGTGAAAGCTTGAAAACTTTGATTCCTACTCTATGCCAAGAAATTTGGATCATTAGTATACTTATACTATTTTGAGAACTCTCATTAATTCACAAGTGGTGTAGTAACAAAGTTATTTTTATTTTGCCAAGCTTTAGCCTGCCAATGGGAGGCTTTATCACGGCAACTTACATTAGACAAATATAGAACCTGTTTGGAGTTCCAAGTTAAAAGAAGCAATGCCGTCTTACACACGATTTTAAAAAAAGTTATGTTAAAAGCATATGCACAGATTAAAAAATATATATACACACACATAAGACCTCTCGAGCTAACTATAAGCTCATCCTCAGATGTAATACAATACTAAATTACAAGCGAATATGTGGTGGTTATATATCATGGGAGCACATTCACATATGGCGCAGTTTGAAGCAAGGTCAACGCATGTGCTGATATAATTGAGCAAACTCGTCTTCTGGATCATCTGGATGTTTTTCGCAATCCATTGTTTCCAAAGGAGGGGGTGGTACATGGGTATTCTTCATTACAGCAAAGGTGGCTGTATTTGTAAATCAACAAACTCTCTGGGAAAAGAAGGGTTGAACGTAACCTTGGAGTGTTCAAAATAATTATATCTTCCCATATAGGGGTATGTTTGCTACCTAAGTAGAGTCTGAAGAGGGCTGTTAAATGTTCGAATAATATATTTATGTTCTGAGGTTCTACAGCTAAAAGGACGAGGATTGAACCCACATACATCATGTTTTGAATCCCTTCCTGCGAGGCTTTGAGTGGTATGGCGTAAATGTCACGCTATTGATCTAGTTTGACTACACCTCTGTCAATTTTTATAGCTGTCAGAATATAATTTGTCTTGATTCCAAAACCGATTTTATGTTTTTTACAGATAGCTGTTAAGTGGTTGGTAACACCAGGTATGAAGGGTACAGAACCAACATATTTAATAGGGTGGTTAGCTTTAGTTAAAGTTGAAGAGGGCCTTGAAGTAATATGTCGTAACAATTTTTGGAGAGTTTGTGCTGGGTATCCATATTCTGCCGCTAGTTTTTTTGGGGATCCAGAAAAGTGGCCCCTCGCATTTCGCCCACAGTAGATCTTGCCCCCGGCACATTTCGCCCCTGTAGATAATGAGTAGGTTACAAAAATGTCAATAATACACCTAATTTTTTACCTCCCACAATTCGCCTCCTACATTTCACCCCCAGTAGATAATGAGTAGGCTACAAAAATGTTAATAATACACCTAATTTTTTTATAATTCTAATTTATTTTGTTTTAATAAAATAAATGCACATTATTATTGTTTAAAACTCAAAGTTGTATGCAATGCCTCTAAGGTAATCAATCACATTACGATTTTGAAATTCTTGGACTATTCTCTTGATTCTAGCGGAAATTGCAGCATACTTCTTATTTCTTTGATTGCCTGAATTACCGGCATTTAGTTGTGTAATTTTGAAATTGAGTAGCCCTTGTTGTTTCTTTAAAGAATCAATGAATCGGTAAATATTTGGGAATAAAGTAGCATAAGTTTCCTGAAATCCCCTGTGCCACTCCTCCACGTTGTTGTTAGTAACGTTCCTAATCATTCAGTGTTTGTGTGTAAACATTCCACAATTCGATGGCACAAATGGGTAATTGCCGGCCTCTCCACTGTCTTCTTCCAATATATGTATCTTCTAAGTAGTTTGCAATCCCCATAGCTTCAATGGGGAAGTCATCAGCTTCAACTAAATCTTCAAATGCTTGAATAACGCTAGCAGGAAGAATAAATGCCAATGCCGGAATCATTCGGATCCAACGAGCAAATTCATGGTCTTGTTCGTATCGGGCTTTTAAACCTTCATTCTGTACCTTTTGCCAAACGCTTTGGGAAAGATGAAAAACACAACCGGTATTTACAATACCAGGAAATTCTTGTTGGAAGGCTTGCATGGCACTTTGTTCAAAATCTGTCATAAGTCGCTGGGGTTGGAGACCCGGTTGTAGATTTTTAACTTCTTGAAGCAACTTGACGTATGTGGCACGAGTTTTGTTTGGCAGAAGCATGTAGAGCACTGGAATAACTGCAATGAAATGAACCACATGAATTGTATAAAACTGTTGGAAATGCGTGGGTACTGTGCTAAAAGTTCCATCAGAAAACTACTCCTGGCTACGCGCCAATAACTGAAGATGGTTACTAGTGAAAAAACTAAGCATGCGACCCGGTAGCAGTACATCCTGAGAATCACACATCAAAAACTGTTGTACATTGCCATTGATAATAATTTCTTGATAATTTTGTGGAATTACTAGGTCCTGGAGATTGCTCGGCAAAGCAGGAGTACCTTTGTTGCATCGAACATGACGAATGGTTTGTTTAAGTTAATCCTTTTTAGGAAGTAATGCTGTGACATTGGCATAAGCCTCTGCAATTACTGATGCAACAATTTGCTGTGGCCGTTTGTTTGTGATTGTTGCATGTTGCCGTATTTGACCAATCAATTGCAATGCTTCCGACCTTGCAGCCTGAGCTGCATGTTCAGTTACGACTTTCACAACTGGGCCTTCCAAACCCTCTGTCCAAACATGCCCTTTGCAGGTGGAATGTTTTTCCCAAACCCAGTTTCCATGTTGTTCATCTACAGTTCTCTTTGGAAACACGTAAATGTGGTTGTCATCACCTACCAATTTTCTTTTGCCTCCTATTGACGGAACACTTTTTGCCATTGTACACACAGGATTAATCAATCAAGGTGCAAAAATAATATGCAGATATTGCACTGCCTGCAAAGTTCAGCTTGTTCATGCGATGAACCGCCGATAATGAGGTGGCAAAAATATGTGTTTAGTTAATAGAGAGAGAAAGTTGTTCACTGCGCCAGGAAATGTGAGGAGAGCCAGATGCAGTAACTTTTATTGTTTGAATTTGGACAAATCAGAACAAGATTCACTTGTTACTAAAAAGACTCCTATAAGATTACTCACTGCCCCCCCCCCCCATGTCCGTCACTAACCACGTGACTATCACCCTCGTGGTCGAGTATGTATTCTTTCCATTGTGAAAGGATTAATAGTTACAGTTAATCCTTTCACAATGGAAATAGAACCCTGAAACATACAAAAGGGGAGAAATTAGTTTAAAAGCTGCGTGACAATTTGTACACAAATGTAATTTTGAAAATTTGTTTGGAAAAGTTAAAGTTATCGGAAGTTCAGTTCGAGTAACCGATAGAGTTTAACACTGAATCTCCACAAAGGGGCTGGGACTTCAATAAAAATGTGAGTTATTGAGAGTTGATTGTATATACATTTTTGTAACCTACTCATTATCTACAGGTGCTGGGGGCGCGATGTGCTGGGGGCGAAATGTAAAGGGCGAAAAAAATGTGAGGGGCCACTTTTCCGTAAACCAGTTTTTTTATGTATGCAAGCTCCATATTGTGGAAGGCAATGTTCGATGGGTGTGTAGTTGCCCTCTTTTAACTTGGATTACTTTTAGCACAAAATTACTTTGTTCCTGTTTGGAGTTGAAGTGTAAAATCTGGAGAACAGTTCTCTGGATTTTACTTTTAAACTCCAAAGAACTGTTCTCCAGATTTTTCTTTTAAACTCCAAACAGGTTCTATATTCATCTAATGTAACTTGCCTTGATAAAGCCTCCCACTGGCAGGCGAAAGCTCGGAAAAATAAAATATTTTTATTACACCACCACTTGTAGATTCCTAGGATTTCATTGTTTTTATAAGCACTTCGAACTTCCTCTTATCTGTTGTAGCAATAATTCATACTAGAAACTCGGCCACCTGTTTTCATTAAGCTGATAAAACTGTTTATGTGAACATTTCCCAAAAAAAGAAAAAAAGCCAAGTGTTTTGGATGATAACATCTGCATTTATAAATGTCACTCGGAAACAATAGATAGGTGTTGCATGACATCCAAAGACCATGACTAATGTAAAATCTCTAATAATTATCACATTTTACATGAAGTCTTTATGGCAGTCAAGCTGACCACTGTAATAATTCTATGTATAAGTGGTCATAACTGAGTTTCCTTTCCAAATGTGAATTTTAAAAACATCCCACAAAAGCATGAAGTAACTACGAATCATAGTGAGAAGGATTGGCATTGAAACACGTAACACACAAAAAATTATGATTCCTAATATCATCATATCATGCATAGGTTACGTTAAAAACTATAAGTGGTGGGATGTTTCGGTAGTGACTTCTACCTTCATCAGCCATGGAATGAACCATGTGGTATAACCATCAGTTGCTGCCAGATTTCAAAATAACTTTCCAAATGATAGGAATGTAAAAAGGTGCACGCGAATCATGTAAAAATTATGTGTAGGTTAGTTACTCAAATTTTGATTACTGCCAAAGTCATAGTGTTAAAGGAAATTAAAGCCAATGAAGTTGGAAACAGAATTTGATTTCAGCCTTTAAGGCAATAAATAGGCCCATTTCAGACTCAGATCTCACAGCCCAACTTGTTGATTTCATCTACAATTAATCAACACAACAGGTGGTGGATGCACTTACATATCACATTAAACTTAGTGATCTTCACCAACTGATTATTTCACAGGTCAGTCTTCATTTTGTGAGTCAAAATGTTTTTCTTTGATTCAGGAGCAAAATGCTAAACCTTCCAAGTACAGACACAGAATACTCCTCAAGCTTTATGGAATAGGTCAGGCTTGTGCAGACCTCTAGTAATACAAACGAGCACAGCATGACACAAAAGATGTTTAGAAATATTATCATTGATTGGTTTAGGCCCTCAGATAAAACATGTGGGATGTCCAGAATGGTTTTATACATTGGTAAGAGCTGCACTAACCAAACGTCTTCGTTACGTATGACAACTAAAATGTACAGAGTGATTCATAAAGAAGTATACAGTTTCAACACACTATAAAACAAGAACAATGTAAGATATATTATGTTACCTGTAACAGAATTGTAGGAGAATGTTTCAAATTATTTTAGAGACAGTCACAGATGTTCTATGTGTGCACCCTTAGTCACATGACACACATCGAGCCGGTAATCCATTTCCGCCCAAACACGAGGTAAGATATCTGAATCAAGTGCAGTGATAGTGGCTGTGATACGCTGTTTCAGCTCCGCTAGATCAACAGGAAGGGGAGTTTGTGTCCCTCAGTAGCGGGACACAAACTTTATGAGTACATCTACCTAACGGTTTGCAGCTGTGGTCCGTGTCTTCAACTGTTACTGTTTTACAGCATCTGGAAACTAGAAATGGAAATGGATTACCGGCTCGATGTGTGTCGTGTGACTAAGGGTGCACACACAGAACATCTGTGACTGTCTCTAAAAAAACTTGAAACATTCCCCTACAATTCTGTTACAGGTAACATAAAATATCTTACATTATTATTGTTTTATAGAGCGTTGAAGTTGTTTACTTCTTTATGAATCACCCTGTATTTGTCTAGTTTCAATTGGTATAGGTCAATGATCTACATCATATAACGTTCTGTTCATTATGTATCAATAAGAATCATAAAATTTCATGCATATTTTGTTCCATGCAGGTCACAAGCAAAGTAAAGAAATATATTGAATTGATATGTATCATAATTTTAAATAATGACAAAGAACATATCACATACCTTGATGATCCACGTGGTCTAGGATGGTTGACACTGCAGCGAGATAAAAAGGTTGTTGGGGCTAGTTGTCTGAGTACCGCGCTTGATTTCATATGGAAGGTGGTTCAAGTCAAGAACTTATGAATATTCACAACTCATTTTCATCTATGTAAATTTCCTTCTATTCCGTTATATTTCATATTGATGTTTCTCATGGTGGACATTTTCTTGATTTTAACCACCTTCCATATGAACTCAAGTGTACATTAAATGAAAATATTAACAACTTAGCCACATGCCAATGGACCAAGATTTAAGCCTAAATTTTATTGTACACAGACAACTAACCCCAACAACCTTTTTATCTTGCTGCAGTGTTAACCATCCTAGACCATGTGGATCATCAAGGCATGCCATATGTCCTTTGTCATTATTTAAAATTATGATGCTTATCAATTTAATCCATTACTTTGCAGGAAATTTGATTGACAAACACAAAAGATGTGCATTTATTATAATTTTGATGTCCATTTTATCATGACGGGATTTTCAAATTTCAAACGTGAATGTCGAACAAATGCATTAAAGCCCTTGGAGATTATGCATAAAAATATTTGTGATGTGTGATAAGGGATAAAGTTTAAATGATTAAACTGTAAAACTACACTATCAATAAAACCTTACTTTTTCTCATCAGTTTTCATATAAAAAGCCATGCTGTGATTTGGAATTTCATCAGATGCACAATCATTTGCCTACCTAAAATTTCAAGATCATAATTGTAAAATAAAAGAGCCTTCATCACCTTACTTGGAATCGAAACCACTAGTTTTATAAACATGTTGCTTCATTTAAGAAGCTACTATCCAGTTGTCTGGCTACAGAGTAAATAGAATGTTACACTTGCTGTGGCATGCATGAAGACCAAGATCACATACAGCAACCTACCATGACAGCTTGCAATTGATTCTGATCATAGTGGAAATTTAATTATTCAACTAATATCCTTTGATTCTCCCTGGTAAATTTTTAAACTCATTAGTTGAGTCATTCATGGTGTAATGGCAACCTTATCATTAATAACAAACACTTAAATCTTAATTAAACTGCAGGGATTGCAAAAGTTTTTTTCCTAGTTGTAAATGCATTTATGGCACCTTTATTCATAGTGATTGTGGAATAACTTTTTTACGGGTCTTATAGAGGTTATTTTTCATCAAAGTTGGTTGTCAAATTTTCGAACTAAAGCCTAGTTCGTCATCAGGACTATGTCACTGGAGTAGTTGCTGCCACTCAATTGGAAGAGTCCATCCGCAATTATCGTTAATTGTGGTACTTCTTCTTCTTGCTATTTCGATCCCTTCTTCTAGTTTCCTCTTTACTAAGTTTGACTGGTGGGCGATTATTTTCACTGAGTCCCAATTTATGGAGTGTCCACTTGCTTGTATATGTCTGTCTAGCCCTGTTTTGTTCCCAATGTTCCTAATAGCTGCTTGGTGTTCTTTCATTCGGACCTTAATACTTCTCCCTGTTTCTCCTATATAGCTGAGTCCGCAGTTACAGTCGATGCAGTAAATTACTCCTTCCTGCAATTGGATGTCCAATTCTTTCTGCTTCAAAGCCGGCAGGAATTTCTTTATTTTGTTATTAAGATCTGGAGCTAGCCTGATATTATATTTTGCTCCGATCCTTTTCAGTTTCTCGAAAAGTCCCTTGTGGTATGTAATTTTGCTGGTGAATTTGAAGTTGGTTTTTTCCTGCTTCTTTTTTGGCACTTGTTTAAATATTTTCTCAACATATGGGGAGGGGTAATTGTTTTCTGCCAATATGTCCTTTAATTCTTCTTTGTGAAGATCTTTTTCAGTAGCTGAAGGTTTTTTTTTGTTGGGTTTTTTTTACAAAAACTAATTTGTAAAATGTTTCTCCCTCAAGATGACAGATTGGAGTACAACCCAAAAATTTGATAAACAGTTTAAAAAATGAATTGCCTAATAATCCTCATAATAAAACTCCAATTTCAGTAATTCTCATTACAGTGGTGTACATGGCCTGCAAAACCCATGAATTTTTAAGTTTAACACTTTTTTTAATTAACTAATTTGCATAGTTATTTCATCATTTATATGTCATTAGATGCAAAATTTAATGGAGATTTCAAAAATATCTCCTAGTTTTTCCTGTAGTTACTTCTGTTCTAAAGATGCATTACAAGAATCATAACCAAGCCAAAATTATGAAAAGGATCATTTATCCAATAGCAATAAATCGTTTTTGTAATTCAAAAGGAGTGAAATCTTTCATATACATAAAAGTGAAAGTTTGTATGTTTGTTCCGCATACATTCCTAAACGGTTTGTGGATTTGCACCAAAATTGGCATATATATTCTTCACCCAGATTAAAATACAGGAGGGACGATTTTTAGAAATTTCATCCCTAAGGGGATCAAATGTGTTTTTACGGGGCCCTCCATAGACTGGGTGCAAGTCTGCTGCTGCAGTAATTACTCCGCATGTCAGAGCAAACGGTCATCAAGCGACATCTCACTCCTCGCAAGCTTCCGCGGTTTAGGCATATGGGGAAGAGTTTGATTTTTGAAAACACAACGCACCGGTGGAACATATTGTCATAAGTATTTTTTTTTTTTTTTTGCTTATGTTACCATGCCATTTTCTTTGTAAGGATTAGGTTTCATTAGACTCTCAACAATTGGCACAGGAGTCTCAAATATGGGTGGAGCTACAGATTCCCACCAATAGGCGTGGTCCTCTCAAATAGCATCAAGGTTAAGTTGAAACAGATGGTCTTCTTCATACATAAAATTTAAATACAAGATTAGTATTGGTATTAGAACAGATAAAAGAAATAACCTATGTCCACTGGAAACAAGTAAGCTTCCCAACGGTGAAAGAATTATTCGAATGGGTTTAGTTTTCGAGATTAGTAAAAAAAAATCCGTATATTATTGTAAACTACTTTCTTTCACGTTGGGTGTGATCAGGTTGTATGTAAACAAAGCGGAACAATAGATAGGAAATTGGAATCTACTTGAAAGCAATGTTATTTCGGTAGTACAGCCAAAAATTAAAAAAAAAATTTTTTAATAATAAATAAACGAAATAGCCTGTGTCCTCCGAAATGCTTCCCAACGATGAAAGAATTATCCGAATCGGTTTAGTTTTTGAGATTAGCAAAAAAATTCTGTATGTTATCGTGAACTACTTTCTTTCACGTTGGGTGTGATCAGGTTGTATATCTACACTCTAGAAAGCTGAATGCGGAGTGCAGGCAATGCATTATTGTGCATGTTTGCTATTTCGAGTTTTTAGGGCTCAGAACGGCCATTATAAATTGTGATTTTTATAAAAAAAAATTTCATCAAGTGTGGTGAAATGCCTCCAAAAAAATACAAACCCATCGGACAAGTTTAGTTGAAAGCAAAAAAGGTAAAATTACTTCGAGAGAGTGAGACAACCGAACAACGTGATCGAAGACTTATGGATCAGTGGGAAAGAGCCAGTGCACCTAGGGCGGCATAGACCTTGGAACAGCATGAGGCAAGACTTCAGCGTTGTTCATCATGGTAGGATTTTTTTTTATAGCGCGATTTACATTGTTACTTGAAAACAAACTTTATGTCTATCCCGGGCAACGCCGGGTATCTCTGCTAGTAACATTTAAATACAGAAATATAATCACACAAAATTATAAAATGTTGCCTAATATTTTATTGCCCAGCCTTTAGCTTTAATCACAGCTTTGCATCTTGATGGCATGCTGTGAACAAGGTTTTGTAAAAGACTGGGTTGAACAATACGATTCCAAATTTGAATTACATCTTCAATAAGTTGAATTTTGGTTGCTGGATTCTTTTTTGATAGTTCATATGACACTTTGAACAACAAATTTTTGATCTGGTGTAAGTCTGATGACTGTGGTGGCCAAACTAGATGCTGAACATTTTTTTTTCCTGAAACCACTTTTTCACTATTTTAGCACAATGACAGGGAGCATTGTCATCTTGAAAAATAAAATTGCCATCATAAAGTTTTCTCGATGATGTCAGCATCTTGTTTTCTAATATCCAGATGTATTTCTGGGCATTTACCTTACCATCGACAATATGAAGGTTCCCAATGCCATGTGCGCACATGCAGCTCCAAACCATGACCTTCACCGGATGCTTAACAGTAGTTACTAAGCAACGTGGATGGAATTCTTCATGCTTGAATCTCCTTACATAGACACTACTCTGATTCTCATTAAGGCAAAATTCTGATTTATTACTGAAAAGAACATTTTCCCATTGCTTGGTTGTCCACGAGACATGCTGTTTTGCCCACTGAAGTCTATGCTGTCTTTGATTTGCGGTTAACAGTGGTTTACACCTGCCTTTGCAGCCATGTAAGTCATAGTGAATCAGCCTCCTCCTAACAGAAGATGTACTAACAGTAACATCAGTCACTTCAGACCATCTTTGAAGCAATTTAGGGGAACTGAGCCTCCTGTCTGCCAAGCTTAGCTTTCTGATCTTTCTGTCCTGCCTCGTTGTAGTGGATCTGAGCCTTCCACTGCAATGCATATTTTTAATGTTAGCAGTGTCTTATACTTTCTTCAGTAGCCTAATAACTATAAATTGATTACAGCCCACTCTCAACAATTTGCCTTGAAGTATATCCCTCTTCACGCAGAACTATTTTTACTCTGTCCACTGTGGGCATTTCCACAGTTTTAACCATTATTGAGAATGTACACAAATTATACCCTAATAACAACAAGAAGCGACCACTACCATGCTCTAGTAGCTCTGCATCAACCCTTATAAAGGCTGGAGTAGGATTAGGATAGCATTACGTAGCAGCCAATCAGGTAAAAGAATGTCTATCATTAGCTGTAACAACTGATACACAGTTAACATGAATTTCAACGTGTTTGTCAAACCCTATATTTTATGTCATATCTTAAGAATAGAAGTAGCTACAGGAAAAACTAAGACATTTTTGAAATCTCAATTAAATTTTGCATCTAATGGCATATAAATGATGAAATAATATAAAAATTAGTTAATTAAAAAAAGAATTTAACTTAAAAATTAATGGTTTTTGCAGGTAATGCAATACTTCTTTCTGCACACCATTGTACAGCTGTTTTCACAACTTCAGCCATCCATCAATCAGATCTAGCACTATGAACTATGTGCACCAACATTTTTGTAACACAGTTTTACCGTGGAACAACTAGATAGACGGCTTGTATATATGCATCACGCAAAAAAAACCATCACATCTTTTGGGAAAGGTATAAGACTTTTCTGTGTTTTAGGAGATTTCCGTCCAGCAGAATGTAAATTTTATAATGATGTATGAATATGTCTGCACAAGGCTACAGAACTAAGAAATTTGCTGAACATGTTTTACAAATACAACTGCAGTAGCAAAACACTAAGTATAGTAATATACAAACAAATAAACTAATTTCTACAACTGAACATACAAGAAAATAAAGGAATACTTACCAACACTAAAAAAATTATTTCTATAACGGTCCTCACAGGACGAGGAAAAATTTTTGCATATGCTAAAGCTACTCGAACAAAAACTGCATGGAAGAGGCGATCTCTTACATGAATCAGGGTGTTTTGATTGTTGTTGTTGTTGTTATTATTATTATTATTGTTGTTATTGTTGTTGTTATTATTCAAGTGAGCTGGGTTGTTCCTTGCATTGATGTTGTTGTTAATAATTCCAAGACGTGACATGTTGTTTCTGAGTATCTCTCAGCAGCAGAAAGCAGTCGCACATATGAAGTAGAACCTAAAAATTGGAAAAAGAACATTTCTGTTAGAAACAAATCAGGGCACTTTTTCAATACATCAAACATGAAATAAAAGAACTGTGAATTGTGTGCTTCCTTAATCAACAGAAAATGTTTAAAACTCTGTTAACTAAGAAACTACATCACATCATATCATTAAGTTGTTGTGTAAGATTCAGAAGTTAACCCCACAAAGAAAGATATTCTATGAAATTATCTGAAATCTAAATTACAGCAGATGCTAAATTTTAATTTTTTGTTGTATCAAACACCATTATTTACAGCAACCTTGGCATGCAATTAAAGCTTTGCATGCCATGTGCATGATTTCTGCCCTTCTTCATTTTCTACTTCATCCTCACAATATTTTCCTCCTTTAAACATTTATTAATCTGATTCCCTGTGATTTCCTTGACTTTCATTTAATTTTCTTTCCAATTATTTGAGCTCAATAAATTTTCTTAGCATCTCATATTTGATTCTTTTAATATGTCCAAACCACCTCAGGTTATTCGCATCCACTCTGCTACCTTTCTGTTTCACAGTACACATCTGGAAAACAGCTTCAATGCTGAAATCAACAGGAATCTATACTGAATAGATACTGAGAATGTTCACACATTTATGGGTTGTCTTTTTTTAACTAAACAGATACAGAGAATGCTCACACATTTTTAGAACGATTTTTCAGCAATATAATTAAATGTTTAAAATAAAATTATTTCTTTCTTAAATGTTTTATTTGATAGCTATTTCCCTGAATTATGAACCTACATTTAGATTTCCAAGGTAACAGGGCATTTCTTAAAATTGGTAGTGGTATTTTATTCTACTCCATAAACCAATCATTGTTTTAGGTCTGCGTTTAGAAAGCCCTCTCCCTTTTTAGCAGTCCAAAGGCAAAATAGTCCATTGGTGACACATCAGGGGACTTAAAAAGAATATTATCAAAATATATAGACTTGATACCGGTCTATTTTTTTCTTTTTCTTTTTCAAGAAATAGAGGTAGATTTGGATGTATGACCGGTAGCCTTATCATGATGGAGTTCTACTGTTTGAAGGCTCTGTGCATAAAGGAATGGTATTTCCTCTTTAAATATATAAGTTAAAACATTAGCTTAGTAATATGTAGAATTGATTTTAACATTTCAAACTTTTGTTAACTTTAATTTCCCATTGTACGAGAAACCAGCAATAACCATGAATCCTTTAATGAAACTTTCTTTGAATTCTTGAAACCAAGTTTGTAAGTATTTTTATGCTATTTTGCAATAGTAAATTGACCTTTTTTGGTTACAGTCATTTAGACAGATCCACACTTCATCAATAGTCAAAAAATTTCCATCTGTCTCAGGCTAGGTGATTTTCATAACGAAGTCTACATACACTGTGTTTTGTGCTCAGCCATGTGCCTAGGTAAAAGGTAGTGAACAGTTACGTTTTCTGGGGTTTTTTTTTTTTTTTTCAGATTCAAATCTTTGCTTGTTATCTTGTTCACAGTTGATACAGAGAATTTTGATGACTTAGTGATTGCTCTTCGAGTCGGTGGATTTTCTCTTAAGACAAGAGACCTTATTTTTTAAATAGTCGTAAAAGTATGTACTTTTTGGATATTCACTTGGTGCTCTTATCCTGTTAAAAGCAATGCTTGATGATTTGCCCCTCTATTATTAATAATATTGCATACTTATTTTACATTTAGAAATGCTAATTCCATGTTTTTCACAGTGTTTAGTTACATAATACGAATACTTCTCTTCGTAAAGAGCAAAAACATAACCTTCTATCCACAACTTGTTTACGTGTGCATTTTCTTAGCAGACGATACTTAACTGTGCAGCACATGTTTCTTTCTGTGTTCATCTAACACATTGTTGCCAGTTTTAATTCTTTGAGCTTTCCATTTTCTGTAATTTCTTATCAAAAACATTCTAAAAATGTGTGAACATCCTCTGTAAAAAACTATTAACAATAATAAAATGTTAAGACTATCAGTCAAATAATTCTAATTACATAAAAACTAACTTGGCCTCATAATTTTTGGAAAAAATAAATACACTAAATACTTTATATATTAAAAATACACAAATGGAAGAATTAAATATGATCAAAAGGAAGAGTTAGTTACCCTACCCTTCAAATCACAAATATCTTTATACGAAAGAAAAGAAAAAGAAGTCAAAAATAAATAGCCACATACCTAGAAGAATTATAAAGGAGTGTTTGAAACACTTAAGGTGATAAGTAAAAACTTTCGTGTACAACTGGCTCCAAGTTTGCACGAAAAGGTAACCAATTATCTCCTTAACACAAAGAAAAAAGAAGAAAACATTCTATTGTAAGCTGTCATCTAAAGATGAAAAAAAAAGTTAATGTGGTCTCAGCTATGTGGGAGAGATGGGCACATAACTTTAGAACAAAAGTGGCAGAACATAAAGCTGCAATAAAAAAACATTTTGAACAAAACAGATATGTACAAAATACAGAACAAAAAGTGATTTGGGAGACGAAGTACTGCCACACCAACAACACTTTTTTTAAAGAAAAATAGCAAAAAGTCTAGAAAGAGTGAGAAGAAGAAGTAATACACATTAAATGATCAGAAAAGCTGGATTTTATCCCAGGAGTGGCAGCACCTGCTGACTCCTGATAATGAACAGGTTTGCTGCTCCAGAATTTTACATATAAGTGAAAAACCATGTATTTTCTATGAAAACCCACATAACATTAAACACTCAATCCTCACAATTCACAGGGGTTAGGTTCCTTGAAAATCCATGAATACAGAACCACTGACCTTATGGGGAAAAGAAGGTTAGGCTCCTTCAGGACACTGTTTGCAATGCACTTTTGCTACCGATTAATATAAACTCATCATTTCATGTACCCTACTGGTAAAAACAGCTTATTTATCATCCTGTGCATTTCATAAATGTATTTTATACACTGTTTTCTTTGTAACAGTATAGTATTTTCTTTGTAACAGGCTTGCATTTGAAATGGCATCTAGCATTCATGTAGAAAAGAAGGTTGGACGATCCTTGAATGCTTTAAAGACAGGTAACTTTGGCGACAGTTTGTGATATGTACGTACAATTTCCTGTCAGCTTGTAGAACAACCCTGTTTCATCGGCATTAAACACTTGCTCAGAGAGGTAGCCTTTTTTCTTAATATGCTGAAGCAGGTAAGCAGCTTCCACATCAGCTGAACCTGCATCCCTGAAAAGTTCGGTGTTTTTCATGCCACATTGGTTCTTGAAGCCAGCAAGGTCGATAGTAGTGGCACCACATTTTTTACCACACATTATCTTATTAATGTATAAAATTAAACAGTTTTCCGATTTCACCATTGCCCGATCACAAATCACAGATCTAATTTTCACATTCTCTGGCACTGATTCACACACAGCTTTACATACATCTTCTTCCTTAAGGTGGATTGGGTGGATGGTGAATTCATTCACGCCAAATTTGAGGCCAAATGATGTAACAGATATCGCAGGACGAAGTTTATCCAACACACATATTTTATCACTAAGGTTCATCACAGCTTTCTTGCACTTGGGCACAATTGGCAACACACTTGCAGTAAGATGCCATTATTAATCACAAAAATAATCATAGTGTAAAACTGCAAAAACATGGATGAAAAGATGTTCATTGAAGACACGTGTAAACACAATGAAAGCCAAGAGAGAAGGAGACAGTCTCTCTTGGCTGGACTCCATTTGTGATGCTGCATGGTAGGCATCTCAAAAATTTGTGCCTACAGCACATGGCCACAAATAACAAAGAATGCAAATAGTGAGGTTAGATTGTATTATAATTTTATATTATTACATAAAATTCAGAAGAGTCATTTGTGGCAGAGATTGATCCATTTATTTAAAAACGAAAGGTGGACTGCTGACTCTTTGTTGATTATTAGCATCTCACAATCAACCAAACAAAATCTGAAAACCTGTGTGATAATAAATGACTAATTAGGACTAAGCTGTATGGCAAGGATTTAATCTAACCTTTCGTTCTGAGTGCAGGTATTTACTGTTTAAAAATCTTTACTTAAGATTAATAAATTATTTTTCAGGGCTTTTTTTTTTCTTTTACTCAAATAAACAGATAAAAAACTGGAGCCTCATTCTATCAAAGTGTGGGGGATACCACTGAGTGAAGTAACAGCAGCAGTGGTGAAAGAACAGCACGAGTGTGAATCATCCCGTTGGTTTATGCTTTTATGACATTGAAGTACACTGATAAGGAGCAGCTCCTTGTCATGGACTTATCGCCACTGTCAAAACTGCTATAAGAGGTAGCATCCCCAAGTGTTTTCCTATATCTATACGGCTTCCACGATCCAACTGTTCCTTCAATTGTCATATTTCTTGGTGAACATCATTCAAGAACTCCATTACACTGGCGTGCAAAAATTAAGGACGAGACTTTTTTTAATGTAACGTCGTGCAGAAATGCTCCACATCGACTCAAATCATACCATAAGATCCCCAAGATATAAGAATATGGGACAAGTGAACAAAACCGTCCAAACAAGGAATCCAAAGGATACAAAGGAACTTTATTGGAAAGGTAGCTTCGAGTACAACTGGACAGAAGACAGGAACGTCCAAGTGACAGGCGGCTGCCAAGAAAAATCCAGTCTTTAGTAGGGGATATGATCACCGTCAACTGTGTTGCAGGATTTACAACGTCTGTCCATGCTGAGGACGAGGTTGTCAAGGAGCTGTTGAGGCATCGTGGCCCATTCCTCTTGTAGCGCCAATCGCAACTACAGAATCGTTGCTGGCGGCTGGTGACGTGCTGCCATGCGTCTCCTGAGAAGGTCCCACATGTGTTCGATTGGATTTAGGTCCAGGGACCTTGCGGGCCAATCCATGCGTTGAATATCTTCACTCTCCAACAGCTCTGCGACAGCCACTGTACGATGAGGTGTAGCATTTTCGTCCGTGAAGAGGAACTCAGGACCCACAGCACCTTTAAACAGACGCATGTGAGGCAGGAGAACCTCAGTACAATAGCGGACACCAGTGACTGAACCTCCTTGGAAGATGTGGAGGTCAGTATGGCTACCAAGCATGATACCGCCCCACACGAGAACTCCACCACCTCCAAACCGGTCCCTTTTGATGATGTTGGAGGTGTGATTGCGTGTTCCCTGCTCTCTCCAGATGTGTATACGTCCAGAATCGCTCGTCAGACTAAATCGGCTCTCATCCGTAAAAAGAACTCAACCCCATAGCTGATGTGTCCAATTCTTGTGTTCCTGGCACCACAGAAACCGCCATCTCAGATGAGCAGGCGTTAATGGCACACGCCATACTGGTCGTCGAGAAAATAGATCACCTTTGTGCAGCCTCCTGGCCACGGTAAAACGCGATAACGGACATCCAGTTGTCTGTTGCATGTGCCTTATGATTTCTCCCGCTGTCTGCCGTCTGTCTCTTTTCGCCTGTAGAACAATATACCGGTCGTCCACCGCCGTGGTTGCTCATGGACAACCACTGCTAAACTCTCGGACAGCTGTTCCTGTTGTTTGAAATGCTCTCCAAGCTAGTGAAACGATGCTGTGAGTGATCCCGAACTCCTCGGCCACACTAGTCACACTTCGACCTTCTTCCAACTTCCCAATGACACAACCTCAGATAAAGTCATCCAGATGTTGTCTACTGGATTGCCTGTTGGCCATATCACACGGTGGCAGCAACTCGACGTCGTTCAAACCGATGTACACCGTGCAATAGCTTTCACCGAATTGCTGAGCGTACACCGCCCGCGTGCTTTATACCCTTCCGACACGTCATGCTGCATATAAGCGTATGCTATACCGTACTGGACCCTAGTCTATCTCCTGAGTGGTCTTTTGGTCCGTTCTGCCTGCTCGTTCCGCTAATTTCTCCTCTTCGTCCTTAATTTTTGCACACCAGTGTATTATCCAGCCACTCCTTCCTTGGTCTGCCATTGTTTTCCATAGAACCTAATATCAGCATTCTACACTTTGGTATTAATTCAGCCACTGCTATCTCCTTTAACTAAACTAGGGATTCCAGATACATTGGAAAAAAATATGGGACACTTACGACTGAGGGTTAAAGTTTAGTATGCGCATCCATCACATATGCCAGTCTTACAAAATAATTTTAACTATTCTTATTAATCAATCAGTCTTGCTCACTCTTGCAATACTTTTCTGAAGAATGAATTTCACTTAACAATTGTTTGTTTTTAAGAATCATGCCATGAAAAGCTACACAATCCTCATTGAAAAATGATTTTACAATAAGCATTGATTTTACAGTCTTTACAGACAATTCGTTTTTCTCATCAGTCCACAGTGCATTCATGTGAGAAAATAATCTTTTGACACAATGCATTTGTTCCAGGGATACACATAGCGAACTCCACTACTTTCTTTAAATTTGATAGTTCTCCTTCAACCTTTTTAAGAGATCCACTCAGACTTCATCTAAATGTTTGGATTTCAGAGCTGTATTCACAACCATTACTTCATCAAACAAATCAGATTCAACAATGTTTGATATGGCAGCAGTCTGATTAATAGTTTGGACTGTTTAAAGAACATTTTCCGAAGGTAATGCTGTTTTCAGTCTTGAACTCTAAAATACAGGACAAAAAGCTGTCCCGAAGAGTTTCCTTGGGACAACAGGACGCATTAGCCAAAACGGAACGTCTAGGATCCCTAAACTAAACACCTCAACCACTTGTGTCTGCAAATAGGATGAACTTCAGAATGCTGCACAGCACAACTGCTCAGTTACATGTGGTCAGAGTGCCAAAGCAGGCTCTTAGAATAATTAAAAACTTGCTGTGTACTCCATGACAAACCAATAACAAATGGCTGTTTTGGGCCTGAGTTCCTGTTACACTATATTTTGGTAAGCTGTAGTTTTAAATCTCTGAATTGTATCACTCCATGTAATTTGGCACTTATGTTACTTTTTCTCCCTCAGAAAAGCAAGTAGGAAGTTATAGATTCTGAAACACATGCACACACAATGACTTCCCTGTTCAACCACTTAATCATTTTCATTAAAAAAATTTCCACAGTCCACAGCAAATGCTCCATAACTAAGATCATAAACATGCCAAAATGATCTTATTATGTTCTTTGACATTGTTTCACGCAAAACTCCAGCCCATGTTGATTTACCAAAAGCCTCCAAAAATGGCCTCTTTCTTTTTTAACAATGTGTAACTTGTGTCGCCGGGTCAGCTCCCCATTTCTTTAAGTAATAAATTCAGCCATTTTTCTTTCTAAAACTGGGCTTTATTAGCCATAGCCAAAGAAAACACTTACATTTTATGATTATAATATTTTACATTTTATTTTCATAAATATTTTGTGTAATAAGATTTTTTTATTCTGACTTATCACTCTAGTGTACAATAGATATACCCAGGGTTCATACTCTTTTTGAAAATGGAAATTAAAGAGTTCTTAAGGACCTTCAGGCTATTTTTAAGGACCTTTAAATATTTTTTAAGGACTTCATAATCGCTGCATGCAAATATACACAATATGCAAAATGTGAGTTAACTATTACAACATAAGTCATTTTAACACAATAAATCCATTTTGTTGAAACTAATGAATATTCCCTTGCACAAATATATGAATTAAAATTAGTTCTAAAATAAACCTAAATACTCCAACAGAAGAACCAACTAACTTAAAAGTTCCTTATATACATTACTTACTGGTAATACTGGATCCATTATTTGTCCTGAAGCATATCTTTGCATCTACAGAACTAACACTCTGCTTCTTCGTATTGTGGTGTGAAGCATAAAATTTATTTACTTTGGAATTTCAATTTTCAACAAATTTTCACCCATTAATTGTGATTATAGGCCCATCTTTGTGGTTTTGGAAACTTTTTAAAATTGCATTTGTTTTTCCATCAAAGTTTGCCCGAATTTATATTTTTTTATTAATTTACAAATTCATTTTAACAAAAACAGTATTACAAATACAGCTTAGAATTTCATATGGCTGTGATTGTCAGTCTTTAAAATTTTTGGTATCTTTACCTTTCCATTCAATAACTTAATTCCTTCCATTAGAATTACTTTTACAAATATGTACAGACACAGGCTAAGAAACTAAATGCATTAATTCTGTGGGTGGCATCACTACAAGTGCTGCAGCTGGGAAAATAACACTTTTATAAAAATGCAGCACAGCTTGTTGGACTTGTTTTAGGTTAATGAAGCAAGTAAACACACTATCTAAATCAAATCGAAACACACAAGTTCATCGTAACTTAAATCATATCATCGGAATTGAAAGCCTTAAGTTCAATAAAAATGTTTGCGTAAATTTCAAAACTACACTGGCAGAATTCAAAGAATCAAAACTGAACAGTGAAGCATCACTTTCTTTTAAGTATTGATTTATTTATTTTTTTTATTTACTACACAGCTTCCGAATTCCCAAATCTGGAGAAAAATTTGGTTTTCGTAGATTTGGATGAATAACATATTTTTGCTTGTATAACTGTTGCATTTTTATTTTTATTTTATTTTTAAATTCTACAGCTGTAGCACTTGTAGTAACTTCTTCCATACACTTAATGCAGGTTGATTTCAACATTTGGCTATAGTGTATAGGTGTAAAAGCTAAAACAAACTGCAGTAACAACAAGACACCTATGAAATTTCCTTCAGAATTTTTACTTCTATTATACATCTTTTTTTTTTGCTCTCAAACTTAAAAAACAGTAATGCAAGGAAATTATATTATGTACATATTCACTTTTTTGAGGTCAAACAAAGGATGTAAGCCTACAATGAAATCAATTTTTCAGCTCCTTTTTTGCAACTACTGACATGGTAATTTCTGCCAATTCTTCATTTTTTTTTCCTTTATTAATTTTTGAAAACTATTTGATTGAAGGAAGCAGTTCATATCTCATCAATTCCTCTTGGAAGGCAAGGTCATCTGCACGTTTCTCTAATTCCTAATTCGGCAATATTTTTTTTCTACTTTCAGTTTTTTCGTACTAAGCATTTGCAATTCCTCCTCAATCAATTTACGTTTCCTCCCAGATGTTGCTTGGCACATTTTGTTTTTTTTTTTTGGCATCTAAATATTGAACATATTTCTGTCTAGCTGAAAAGACAGAAGCTCTAAAGCTCTTTACTTAGTACCACATTCTCTAATAAATAACAGAAGATAACGATCTGAACTGCACTGACCCCGCGCAAAGAAAACAAGAAGCCAGCAATAAATCTAATCTAAACCAAAGGGATTTGAAGGTAGCTGGTTGGCAAACTGCCAAAAGCAATACAGAACATGGGTTAACTTTTGCAACATGCGATCTAGTGGATCTAGTGACGAAAAACCATCATCAGTACGAAAACAGCTGGATTACGTAACGCGCGCATTTCTTTGGTTAAAAAAAAATAAATTACGACCTTTTTACCTTTTTAACGACCGAATATAATATAATTACGGTGTTTTCAAGGACTTTTTAAGATCCCTTAAAAACAGAACAGAAATTAAGAAGTTCTTAAGGGCCCTTAAAAAAGGTAAATGGAAATTAAGGAGTTCTTAAGGACTTTTTAAAGGCCCTTAAAACGGCAAATGGAAATTAAGGAGTTCTTAAGGACTTTTAAGGACCGTACGAACCCTGATACCACGTCCAGAAAAAATTCAAAATAACCAGGCCAATTTGATAAACCCAGTCCACTCCCTGTGCTCATCCATGAATTTTTATGTTCCAGCAACCTCAAACATAGCTCGCATAACTTTGCCATAACACTGATCTTTCATCAGTTTTGACATGTTAATTCACAAACAGAATTATTTTAACATCAGCACATGTTTATTCTAATGAGATGTTTCTCATTCATAGCCAAACACATCACTGAATATTTGCAAGGATATATTACTCTCAGCATGGAAAAATTACATGACATTTGATATTCCCATGCACATGGCTTCACAGACATTCTATCTATACATGACAACATTGCTCTCATAGTACTGAAACCATGATTTTGTGTGTGTGTGTGTGTGTGTGTGTGTGTGTGACAGAGAGAGAGAGAGAGGTATGTTCTTTTTTTTTTTTTATCTGCTTAAACTGGTGACTTCAAATCTTCATTCAGGATGATGTTAGAAGGTTCATGAAGAAAAGTCTTAATTAGCAAATCGATGTAGAATACTGAAGTTGTTTCATTCCTTTAAGATGCATTTATCCTTGGTGTAATGGCTATCATAACTCAAACAAAAGCTGGAATATATAAGTCCATTTCCTTCTCTAGATTCCTTAAGAGTTCTCTCCTAGATAATAACTGAAAATACTGCCAAGCATAATGTATGCTCAGATAAAACTTCATATATGAAGGCACTCTTTATATTTCGTAATATCCTTGTTTTGACCCTGACATTGAATGCAGTTTGAATTATAATTCAAATTGCATTCAGTGTCTACAAACTTTAAGAACTGGGTTCACAATCACCAAAAAGCCAGAAACATCTGCATACAAAACAAATCAGAAAAAATAGAAAATTAAGTGAATTCTTTAATTGAAAATAATTAATATTGAAATATCTAATTTATATATTGTACATACAACTGAAAAGTGGGACTGAAATTGCATATATATATATAGTTGACAGCATAACAGCTATATATATATATATATATAAGAAATAACAGCAGTTTAATTTTTAAAACCATTTACTTAAAAACACAATTTAAAAAATGTGCATGCAGTCCAAGTAGAAAAACACAGTATGAATCCATACAGTAAATGCAACCTTGTTCTGAACCAAAGTCAGATCCAGAACAATGGAATGAAGGAAGGAATTTTATCCATAAAAAATATGAAAGCTTAATTTAATACACAAAAGCATGTGTGTGTTTTTGTCAGTGGCGTATCTTGGGTCAGAGACCTAGGCTATCTCTCTCTCTCTCTCTCTCTCTCTCTCTCTCTCTCTCTCTCTCTCTCACTCACACTCACACACAGTACTGTTTTTTTTTTTTTAATTTCAAAGTTTAATTTTTAATTGTTAAATAATAGAAGTAACTTATTTTAGGTACATGCTACTGCTAACTTGATACCAAATAATTATGAGGATTCGGATTTGAATACTTTATTTGTGCATGAACTCCATTCCTCTTTCCTTTTGTGTGAACTTGAGTGTTACGTTTTCATAAAAAGTTTCTTCCGAGTAGTTTTTCACATTTAAAAAGAATATTTTTCTCTATTGACAAATCAGCCAAGTTGCTTGAATGTACATGTCTTGTGTGTCTCTAAGATATATCTTGCTTCTTTTTAAAGCAGAAAAACTTCTTTCAGAAGGTGCAGTTTTTGATGGAAAGTTTAATATTAGGTCTGCTAATTTGTACACCTCAGTAAACACTATGTCCAATTTATTCAACTTTATGTAACAAGTAATGTCTCTTACTGATTTGTTTTTGAATTCATCAAGGGAATAAAACACCTTCAGTTCATTTTTTAGTCAAGCTGTATCAAAATTTGAAGCATAGAGTTTTTTTAAGTTCTGACAGTAGATGTTCAGGGAAGCTTTCACAAAATGTATCAAAACAGTTTGAATCCAACAAAGCCACAAATTTAGGATATATCACTGATTTTAATTCATTGACACTTCACACAAACTGATTCAACTCTCATGAAACAAGTGCTGCTACAGGCGGAAGCATGCGGGTGACTGAGGTACTCGAAGTCTTCCCTTTTCTGAGCAAACCGTTGTGCAAAGCAATGGTCCATTCCCCTCCATACGCTCATTCATGTTGTCCTGGAAACGCCAACAGAAGATCGTATCGAAGGTCTTTGAATCAGAACAACGAAGACTCTAGAAGAGCTGCTTGCGTTATGCCGTTGGCTTCGCTCGTCAGACTAAGTGAAAAAAACGAATCCGCACATGTGTTTTTCACGGCGAAAGCATCGACATGTCTTAATATCTTTGACAATTAACTTTTATTTGTGTATATTTAATTGACTTTTATTTGTGTAAATTTAATTGACTTTTATTTGTGTAAATTTAATTGACTTTTATTTGTGCATCCTCTGGGCTTTGCAGCTAGCCTAGAATATACACCACTGGTTATTGCATATAGGACTTTGCAAGACCAGTCATAGCTGACGACCATTTCAATTAATTTTGTATTTATAGAACAGAACTGTGTTGTTCATCCTTTTAAATATTAATAAAAACTTATTTGAGTTGATTTTCATCAGGAAAATCAAATATCACACCTACATATTTTTGCAAAAATAAAGATCTGTTTATTTTTAAAGAAGAGAAGGGGGTCAACACCCTAATAACACCATGCTGGATTTGCAGCTGGTCTGAACCTGGGACAAGCTACACCCAAGCTGTGTGTTGTAGCCACTAGGCCATTCACAGTCACTTTGGGAAAACAAACACCTCAAGCTGTTTTATACATCAACCCAGTAGGGCAATGATTTATGACTGGGAAGAACCATTTCAGGAGACTGAAAGTTATTTTTAAAAGTAAAATACAGAAATCCAAAAACTTTTTTCTTATGCTGATATTAAACAGATGAGAAATGTGTTCATTTATAGTTTTGAAACTCTGAATGGAGGGTGTTTTCATAGAAAGAAACTGGTAAAGATGAGAAATGGCAATGTTATATCAAACAATTTATAAAAGTTCTGAAGATATTCATCCTAGAATAGAAGATATTCCAGTTTTCTGAAGAGAATTATCTTGGATGATAAAACAGTTTTCTGCTTAAGTAGCATTAATTTGATAAAACTGTAAAGTCTGATGTTCAGAAGATCCAAATGAAGTCATGCAAATAAAACACACACACCCAAATTTGTGTAGTGTGGGTGAATCTCTCGTAATGAGAAACCATAAAACCATTCTGTCACACAGAGAAAACACCATTACAGGTGTGGCCAACCTATATCTAGTAGCAGCTATGGATGGCCCTTCACATTAAAAAACTACAAATAAAGTGGAGCATATTTTTGTAGCACCTAACTTATAAATTACTCCAAAAAAGAAAAATATGTAGACCATGCTGGTTAAAATGATTCTCAACATTTTTTGTTTAATAAACCCCTTTCAACCAAGAAAATGTGTTGTGACCCCTCCAGGCACGGCTCCTGTATAGGCACTGCAGAACTGCAGCACCCCCCCCCCCCCCCTATTTTCACTCTATATTATCGATAACATTCAATATAACAAGTCTTTTTTTCTTTAATTCTTTCTTTATACTTGTACATTATATAATCCTTAAGCTTAATGTCAGTAGTCATCCCCTAGTTCATGAAAAAATTACAAACATCCTTGTATGGAACTGTGCATTTCACAGTTCCAGCGACGCTGTGTTTGGATGTTGTGCGCACGCGCACATGTCCGAGCTCTGAGATAGGAGGCAGCATGCTAGGTAGAGAGAGCACTGTCGCTCACGCAGTGCTGACCCTGTTGGGCAAGAATAAGGTACTGTTTCTTTTGGCTCCACATGGGTTGCTCTTAAAAACCGTCATACCATATTCTTTCTTGAATGTGATAAAGTGTAGAATTAGATTATTGTGAATTTGTAATGCTTCCAGCTATTCTATTTAATTCATAGGGGGGTCGGTTCTATTTTACAGAAAATTTAAATAATTTAACAATGGCCTCCTTGCATCCCCAAGAAATAAATTCTGGGACTGTAAGTGAACTTAAACAGCTTAGGTTTTCACAGTTATCTCTCCATGAGAAAGTTAGTGAAGAAAAGAGGCCGTTCAACACCTGATATTCAAATATCTCAGCCAGGAATAAGCAACAACAAGAAGTATATTCGTAGCTTTAATTCTTAATGGTACCAACGGAAAAGTTGGCTTTGCTGCTGTGAAGTAAAAAATGCATTATTTTGTTTCCAATGTTTGCTGTTTGGAGGTGACGTACCGTGGACAACAGACGGTTTTAGAAATATAAACAAAATGAAAGAAAAAAATTGAAAAACATGAGAAGTCAAAGAAGCACATTGAAAAATGTGGTTTCACTGTCACTTTTAGGGAACATAAATATTAAGGAGAAACTTAGTGAGGCATACAGACTTTCAATCAATGAGCATAACAAAAAGGTTAAAAAGAACTGTGAAATATTATCCAAAATAATAGATTGTATTTTCTTTTGTGGATACTTTGAAACTCTCTTATGTGGACATGATGAAAAAGATGATTCAGTAAATCCAGGGGTATTTAGAGGATTAATAAATGTTGCATCTAAATTAGATCCAGATTTGAAGAATCACTTAGAAACCAGTACGGTCTTCAAAGGTGTTTCTAAGACCATTCAGAATGAGATACTTGACTGCCTGCTACAAATATACCATGAGGAGATAAGGACAGAAATTAGAGAAGCTTCCTTTGTAGCTGTCATGGTTGATGACACTACAGATGTATCGGAACACACTCAAATGGTCCTTGTTCTACGTTACGTGTTGAATGGAGAAATTTTTGAGCATTTTTGGGGATTCTTTATTCCAGAAAATCAAACTCCAGATGGCATATTGAAACATATTCTAGAACAATTAGACATAACCCTTCAAGGAAATGGACAAAAACTGATAACTCAGACATTTGATGGTACAAATGCCATGAAAGGCAAAAAAGCAGGAGTTCAAGCAAAAAAAAAAAGCAGTTCATAGTAATGCACATTTGATTCACTGCTATGCGCACAACTTAATTTAATAATGAGAAATGCAGCAAATATTACACGGAAAGCAAGAATATTTTTCTCTAACATTTTGGCTATTCCAACATTCTTCTCCATGGAAGATCGCAAAGAAGTGCTCACTTTGTTGATTCATTGCAATATTGTCCCAGATAATCATTAACAAAGTGCTCAGTCTCTTTTTTCGTTAATTTGGCATGAAGAGACTTAAAAATACATTTGGTTTTTGGAGGTAATTTTAAGGCCCCCCAAATTTTGAGGCCCTGTGCATGTGCAGAAATCAGGCCCTGACTGCTATGCCACTGGACAGTTCCCTTCTTGAAAAATGCCACGAAATAATTGCCGACACAGGATTTCCAGTGACTATGATTGAATTTATCAAACATCTATAGTGCGATTTCGATGTAATCATAAAACATAATGCTTGGAATTCAGAATACAGTGGAAACCCCATTTATACATTTTTTAAGGGTCTAAGTAAAATTAAATTATAATTAAAAAAAACTATAAACAAAACATGGCATGTTTCTGTCCTTAGATGGCAGCACATTAATTTGCTTCAACTTATGGCATAGCTGTTAGTGTTATTATGGGAGGTACTAGTTTTTTTTTTTTTTTTTACGTTGTTTTTAAATGTTCTAGTGTAACTAGTATTTTCAGTTACTTTTTTCATTCACAGCATTTTTTTTTTTTAACAGCACTTGTAAATAAATACAATATTTGATAGGCAAATGCAAAAGGACTCAAAAGATATCAAGAAATATAAAGTGAAGTCTTCTAGTTAAAATAGAATTTATTTTAATCTGAGTAAAGTCCAAGTGATTTTAATATAGTATTTGGTACAAAGCATTACTGTTAATTGAATTATGATTCATGTTTTTTACAAAAGATGTGATACAGTAATTATGAAAAATGTGTACACATCAACATGATTTAAAAATCATTCATTTTTTATTGCTGTTCACTTTAAAGAAGAAACATTTTCTTTTCAAGCTACTGAGAGCCAGAATTATTTTCTCTTCAGAATTATGGTTACACAAGAAGTCCCTGACAATGCCGAACAATTTCAGTACATCACTAACTTTGGATGCTCATGCACTTACCTGGGAATGATCATCACTCTTGTCACTGTAGGCTTTCTGATTGAAATTTTTATTCTCAATCATTTCACCCACAGACATAAGTGATAACATTGCCAAATCCAGGTCACAACTCACATAATCTTAGAAATTAAACTCATCTTCCTCTTCAATTATAGCATTCTAGTCAGATCACAAAATGATATCTTCTTGGGATTTGGATCCATCTGGAAGCGAATGCAAACAAGTCTCAAGGAAGAGTCTGATATGAGAATGTCAAGCAAGAGTAGGTGTCTACTGCAGGTTTCAACTGAACTGACCATTGGTAGCTCAGTAGGAGCACATGCATTTCACAGAGTGGGTCATAAGTAGGTGCATAGCTGGAAACCAGTAGACTGAAAGGTGGAGATTGATAAATGGAAAACAGAATTCATGGCAATCAGAAAAAACAGGAAAAGAGTTTGTTATATGGAATCCATGTGGTTTGAATTTCAAATTCACACCACCACAATTTAACATATAAATGAGAAGAGTAGCAATTTGATTAACGTGTAAATGATAAAATTTAACATTAAGAATTTTTTTTTTTAATTGGAGGTTTAACGACCACCGTGAGCAACTCAATGGGCTATAAGCAGTCGCCCGTCCCTAATTTAGGGTCACTGGTTCCAGGGAAGGGAGAGAGCCAGTGCCGTAAGACAAACACAACATCCATGCCTCACCGGGATTCGAACCCGGACCCCGTTCGGACGAATGATCAGAGGCCATCGCTTAGACCACTGCGCCATTGGGTGGATTGGTGACATTTTACATATAAACATATAAGTGAGAAACCTATAAACGGGGTTCCATTGTAATTCAAAATTAGGCAGTTAGTTTCAGAGTTTAAGCTGGCCCAAAAAGTGCTGTAGCAAAAATGCTAAAATGAAGGAAAAAGTTGTAGCAAAATGCTAAAGAAATTTAGCTTCATTTGTCGACGAATTGATGCACTGCGAATCGTCGTCGAACTTGATGTGCGACGAATCATCGTTGTCGACGAACTGATGAATTGGCGCAACACCGTCAGACAGAACAATGGATGACGGAGTTTCCGTCGTATGACGCAATACTTTTACCCACGAATTAGCCATTTTAATTTTTCCCCTGGACTATGGGAGTTCAAATTTTTGGAACACAATCACTTCTGTGATATTTAAATGCCTGGCATCATTTTGCGACGGGACGCTAATTTTCTCACGCGTTTTATATTTATTCCTCACATTTTGCAAAAATAGCAATCATAGCTTAACATCTGGTTTAGTGATCTAGCATTTCATACGATCACTTTAGTTTTGATGCTGAAAATATCCTCCATCAGGCATTGTATTTTCTTTTTTTATATTTTAAAAACTCCCCCAACCACCATTTGCTTTACCTCAGCCATTTTTATGAAGGGAAACTATAAAACTACACACTTTCTTTTAAGGGTATGGCAAACTACAAATTTCAGCAGATTTGATTTTTTATGAATACCAAACATGAAGAAATTCTGAAACAAAAGAAATTCGTAAATATTTTTCAATATACTTAATTATGAAAATAATTCATTCCTCATGTGATGGTGATTCAGCTATGTGCATATGGATTTCCCATCAAAATTTTAACTACACACAGTTGAGACCAAATTATTTTTTTAATATGTATTACTGGAGAGTAATTCAGATTTCATTATCAGGAAAAGAGAAAATATTTAAGAAGCATTTGTGCTCCATGTTATGTCTATATCTCACACAACCTGTTTTCCCTTCCTCTCAACTTGGTCCAAGATAAAATGTAAACAAACTCTAAAACCCACAACCTAGCTTACATCTCACTATGATTCAAACTCAGAACTCCTCAGCACAAACATTTGTGGCATGACCACTTAGTGAACAAACAACTCCAAAGCTGTTTATAAAACGACGTTCTGTTCTGTTAGTGTTACCTCAGAATGATTTCATAAGGCTGCTTAACCTCAATGTTAAAGCTTCACTTATATTATAAAATAAAAACTGATGGAAATATTTTGTACATTTTTAAATAAACTCTTTTCGAGAAAATTAACTTACGAATATGCAGGACTTATTTACAAAGATGTATATAAAATATACTTCCGTGCCTAAAAAAAGTGTGTAAGTTATTTTACTATTTCCTACGATTAACCAAGTTTTAAAAGAATCATAATGCAATATTCTGACAGTGAAAATGAAATGCTGTAATACCTCAAATGCGTGAATGTTTAGTAGAACAGCACGGAAACAACCAAAATAGTTCTTTGAAATTTACAATGTGTTTCACTTAATGAAATTCTTAAATTTTCTGGTATATAACCTTACCTGCCTCTACCAGTTACTCAGAATTTTTCAGAATTGCACAGTGCCCATAGTTTTGGTTCTTGAAATAAAACAGCTTAAATATGTCGATTCAAAAATTAGACTACAGCACATGAAAATACGGTAAACTTCTGCGTGTGATGGATACACACATAACCAGCTGGAACACCAAACATTCAGGTTACTCTACAAAAAACATTATGTGTGTGTGTATGAAAATAACAAATGGCGGATTTCCGATTTATAACAAAAGGAATGTTTATTCCTTTTCAAAGCATAAACATTAGTTTAAAAACAGTGCTTTGGAAAACCAAGTTCAGCAATTGCTGGATTGTTGTGCCTATCGCTCACATTTTAAAGTTCCAATTGCGACATGATAGATGCCATGCAAGCATCATTGCCACCACGTTAATGAAGTTTATGGTCACTCGAAAGTTCGTGCGCTTGAGGTTCATCGGCAGCACTGAGGTTGCTGACCTGCCTAAAAAAAAAGAACCTCAGCAGCTCGTTTAGACTAGCTAATGTAGCAGCACTTCTCTTGTAAAGCCAGTTGCGATCAGTATACGATATAATAGTAATGAGGGGAAAAAAGCACTTTTCTCAAAGCTTCCAAAAATAAGTCTGTGTCATAGGTCATGAAATCAAAGGGTTGAAACATTCAAAAAAAAGTACCATGTCTTCAAAACACTAATACAAAAAAAGAAAGCGAGGACATATTTAACAATAATATTCCAAAGCCGAGTAATCTATTGGAGACGTATATACAGTTAAAACAGTGCACGTAAATTTCCAATATCTTTTTCGGCCTCTCTTCCTCCTCTCTTCGTGGCGTTCAGTTGGAAGCATAAGTCAGGTGCACTCTTAGAGTGCACTCATACACCGTGGTTGGAAAACAACCTGCAATTTTTTCTCCAAAGTGTTATTTACTACTCAGACAGGAAGGAAAATCATTAAGTATAGTTACTTAATCTATGATCACTATACTATCTCTCCTGACTAGTTTTCATTCAAATATGTAAATATTTTTCATGTGGTTTTAAAATAAAAAGAACCAAAGAACCCCTGAGCTTGTGTTTGCCTCTTCACAAAATGATAAAGCTGGAAATGTCCTTCAATATCATGTCGATTCTCAGTTTAAAATATAATTATTTTTTGAAGCAATTCCGACTTATATTTTGAAAATTTAGTAAGTTTTTTCTGAAAAAGAAATACCATCTAAGAGAAAATATGTACTCAATTTCCAGTGATTGGAAAACTACTTTTTAAAAGTAGCTAATTGCTACAGCTACGCTCTTAAAAAATAGCTTGCTACAGCTGCAACTACTTTTTCTTAAAAAGTAACTAGCTACACTACATTTTTTTAAAGTACCGAGTTTTGCTACTTTTCAGCTACTTTTTTTTACTTTTAAATTTAAACTAAAAGTGCAAATTTTGAGGATATGATATTTACATCTACATTATTGCATATGGTATTCAAAGTTAGAAACCAAGGTAAATAACACATGTAATTCATCTTTGCATTTTTCTTTGTATATGCAACACACTTTGACACATTCACTGGTGCATATTTCAAGCTAGACAGACTAGCTGAGAATCCCGGGGAATTCAATTAAACGTCATGTATCATTCTAGAATATCTGAGAAATCATTCCATTTGACTATAGAAATTGAATCTCCCAATCAAGGAATACGGTCTTCAATAAATGTGCGTGAACCAAGCCCCCGAAATTTTGGCATAAACGACAGTTCATGTCGATTCTGAAAGATCTTCGTTTGTACCGTTTAGTTTGTGCTTGCATATTTCTTTTGCTAGAGATGCTCAAATAATCGGGGGCCAGGTTCACGCTAGCCACCGAATTGTTTTAGATAAGCTCCAACTTGCATATTTCTTTTGCTAGAGTTGCTCAAATAATAGGGGACCAACTATAGTGGCATACCCCATGGGCAGTGGTCTAAGCGCTGATTTCTGACCATTCGTCTTAGATGAGTTTGAATCCTGGTGAGGCATGCATGTTGTGTTTGTCTTACGGCACTGGCTTCCCCCTTTTTCTGGAAGAACCAGTGGCCCTAAATTAGGAACGTGTGGATACTTATAGCCCATCGAGTTGCTCATCGTGGTCGTTAATGTCGCAACCAACCAAAAAAAAAACGTCAGCGTCAGTTAGCGTCATTGTCTCGTCGTTATTGTAGGCAAAGCACACTCGGAAACTCTGGTGGTTCCACCTAAAATCTCTGCCTTATTTTCCAATGGTAAAATTTTTTTACATATTTTCTTCGTAATTAATGTATTCCCAAGGAAGAAAATTTGCACATCGATAAAACTAACTTTAAGTTATAGCATTGGAGGCTTAATATTTGCTAAAACATAACCATAATTATTTTTTAAATCAATCGTTTTTCTTTGACTAATGTTCAAACCTGTTAATAGACAACAAATATTGAAGACTCGTGCGACATTAATCACTGAAGCGATGAAAGATTTCCGTCTTTAGCAAGATTTAATGATTAAAAGATGAGAAATATATACAATTAAAACCATGAGCACTTTCGAGGCAGCGGCTGCCTCTTCTTCAGATGTAATAAATAGATACACATTTAATCTATATATAATATAGATCATTGCATTGTGGGAAGCATGGTAAGTTATTAGCCAATAGTAATCTACATGCGCCAAAAATGTTGCGTATACTGTTGGCCCAATGGTCTGAAGAAAACATGGAAATATATTATAGAAATAAATGGTGTAGGGTGGGGTGAACATTCAATTTTAAGTTTATATTACAATTTATAATTTACATTTTTAATAAGGGATTTCCAAACGTTATGTAACTCATAGGGGGCATGTTCAATACAACATTGCTCACCGGAGCAGAAAGTGTGTATTACAACATTGCTCACCGGAGCTTAATTGCAGAAAGTGTGTATATAGAGGCCTCTGGTGAGCAATGTTGTAATGAACATGCCCCATATGAGTTACATAACCTTTGGAAATCCCTTATTAAAAATGTAAATTATAAATTGTAATATAAACTTAACATTGAATGTTCACCCCTCCCTACACCATTTATTTCTATAATATATTTCCATGTTTTCTTCAGACCATTGGGCCAACAGTATACGCAACATTTTTGGCGCATGTAGATTACTATTGGCTAATAACTTACCATGCTTCCCACAATGCAATGATCTATATTATATATAGATTAAATGTGTATCTATTTATTACATCTGAAGAAGAGGCAGCCGCTGCCTCGAAAGTGCTTATGGTTTTAATTGTATATATTTCTCATCTTTTAATCATTAAATCTTGCTAAAGACGGAAATCTTTCATCGCTTCACTGTTAATAGACGACGCGGCATGTATTTTGATGACGTCAGTAGACAAACAAATGTTGGATTGCTTAATTATGGTTATGTTTTAGAAAGTATCCCATGCTATACTTAAAGTTAGATTTATCGATGTGCAAATTTTGATGCTTGGGAATACATTAATTGCGAAGAAAATATGTATAGAAATTTTACCATTGGAAACATAAGGCACCTTAAAGTCAATTACACTTTTTTTTTTTGATTGGAGGTTTAACGACCACCGTGAGCAACTCAATGGGCTATAAGCAGTCGCCCGTCGCTAATTTAGGGTCACTGGTTCCAGGGAAGGGAGAGAGCCAGTGCCGTAAGACAAACACAACATCCATGCCTGACCGGGATTCGAACCCGGACCCCTTACGGACGAATGATCAGAGGCCAACGCCTTAGACCACTGCGCCACCGGGGCGGCCAATTACACTTCAGGACATCTTCAAATGTCATGTGATTTGTAGGGTACAATTTTTACCAATATGTTTAAAGTAGCACGATTTGTAGCGCAATTTTCCGCTACAGGCTACTTTATTTTGTAATGTGCTACTGCTACAACTACATTTTTCTATTTGTAGCGATGCTACATGTCACGCTACTCTAAAAGTAGCGTGCTACACTAGCAGCGTACTTCCAACCAGTGTCAATTTCCATGAGGATGTAGCAGACACGTGGCTCTCAGCATGGCAACGAGCCTTAGTAACGTAAGTGAAGGACAACCAGCCCCGTTCAAATGATGGCACCTTACTTTGAAACTTTAACTTCCGAGTACAAAATGCGGCTTTTTGCCGCCCCGGTGGCGCAGTGGTCTAAGCGATGGCCTCTGATCATTCGTCCGAACGGGGTCCGGGTTCGAATCCCGGTGAGGCATGGATGTTGTGTTTGTCTTACGGCACTGGCTCTCTCCCTTCCCTGGAACCAGTGACCCTAAATTAGGGACGGGCGACTGCTTATAGCCCATTGAGTTGCTCACGGTGGTCGTTAAACCTCCAATCAAAAAAAAAAAATGCGGTTTTTGGAAAAAAATAAAGAGATTGAAGGAAAAGTTCCTTATGTGTTGAATGCAAGTATGTTCGAAGGTGATGCGAAAAGTTTTCCGAAAGCGCAAATAGTAAATATTTTCCATTACTTCGTCTTGGTCGAAGTGCCTTTACCGCAGAACAGTTCGAGGCATATATAAGTTTCGAAGCATATAACAATTTCTTATCGTCGGTATTCTTTTACAGGGTTATTGAGTACGATCACAAATTCGTGAGTAATCAGTAATTTATAGAGAAAATAGGTACGCTGCCTTAATAAGTAAGGTTCTATTCCCTCCCAGGTGTGGAGACCTGAGTAAAAAAAGATTGGTTTTCTTTCTTTCCAGGAATCGCTGATTTTGGATAAAACTCACCCTTGAAAGGTTCTATGCCTTTTTGAGAGTTTAACTCTTCAAAAAAAGTGTCTTTCTAAGCTGTGGGAAGTGATTTCCAAGCCTTAGAAAAAGGAGCATTTTTTTTTCATAAAATTATGGAAACAAAACAAAATAATTTTGCTGGAATTTCTGCCGTATAATCTATTTATCCGTAAATAAATTTAGCAGCATGACACCGGCTTATAAACAGACCTAGACACCAAAAACGATTTAATTTAAACAATAATTTTAGCCATTATTTGCAGTTTTCCGAAAAATTGTGCTTCAGCTACAGGTAAAAATCTAGGTGTCCACTAAAAATAACATCAACGGTAGTTTGGGGAGGAAATATCATATAGAACAAAGTAGTAAACTAAAAAACCCCAACACCGACAGCCAAATAACCTTAAAAATGAAAAGCCGAAAACTCGCAAAAAAAGTGAGTCAGAGACTTAGGGGAACGGTGTGCTCGAGATCTAAAAATATAGAAGAGCCAGAGATTTGATTCTGACTAAAAGTCAGGTTTGCTAACAAATTAACTTTCAGCCCTATAAAAAGTTTCAACACCCCCTAGATCAACCAGGAACCTTCTGAAAGGAAGTCCTTGGAGAAGAAAAAATCAACAAAAAAAAAAAAAAAAAAAACACGTGCATAGAAGTGTCGACTGGGGACCGAAGCGTTTATTTAAGAAATATTTTGACTAAGAGACAAACTCTAAAAGATGTTTTATTAGAAAATAGTCAGTAGCAATAAAACCTACGCAAAAAAAAAGCCAACACCTTTAAATTTAACTTGAAAACTTTGAAAAACGAATGAAATGCCTGGCCCAATAAGCGTAAGCATTGCACTTCAATAGCATGCCAACAAGTAAAAGATTGATTCTCTACTTTACCAAAAATCACTGATTTCTAGATAAAACTAACGTTTAAAAGATTCTCTGCCTTTGAAGAGTCTAACTGTTCAATAAAAAGTGTTCTCTAAGCTCTGGGAAGCGATCTCTTTTCGTTTGGCATATAAGCGAATTTTTTCGGTACTGCCTTTAGAGGCAGCAGCTAATAGCCTGAAAAAGACTTACGGTCTCGATTTAATCTATTACCGTAATACATAATGCCGCAAAATCTAGTCATTTTGGCTTCAAATTTTTATAAACATACAGCGCTAATCATTGCACCTTTACACACTAAGTGCATGACAGCCAGCTATGCTTGTCACAGGGATACTTCGTTTTCAAAAACAAAAAATACTGTAACCTATCATTTAATTACTTTCCTTTGGAAAAATAAAATGCTCAAACTCATCACATGATTATTACCTAAGCTGACCAGAAGTCCCCAATTCTTGAAGACAGTCCTCGAATTTAGTTAACTGTCCCCAAAAACGTCTGATGCCTTTGGGGACGCAAATTGTCCTCAAATTTTGATGTGTGTCCTCACATGTCCTCGAATTTACACTTCCTCATTAGCTCGTTAGTTTTCTAATGAAAAATGTTCTTAAAAGTAGTTTTTGTTGTGCTAATTTTCCGGCATGCTTCTTGTGAAAACAAATGTTGACTTCTTTTTTCTTCTTTCTGAGTTTAACGACCACCGAGAGCAACTCTGAGGATTATAAGCAGCCACCCCTCTCTAATTTGGAGACATTCGTTCTAGGTAAGAGAGAGAAAGCAAGTGCTGTAGGACAAACACAGCATCCATGTCTCAGTCGGGACAGTGGACACGAACCCGTACCCTCTTGTACGAATGTTCAGTGGCCAGCACTAGGACACTGAACTAATGGTGCGGTCAAATTTCGACTGTACTTGATCTAAATTTCTCCAAAAACTTTGAGCCGCCCCGGTGGCGCAGTGGTCTAAAAGATGGCTTCTGATCATTCGACCGAAAGGGGTCCGGGTACGAATCCCGTTGAGGCATGGATGTTGTGTATGTCTCTCGGTACTGGTTTCTCCCTTCCCTGTAACCAGTGGACCTAAATTAGGGACGGGCGACTGCTTATAGCCCATTGAGTTGCTCACGGTGGTCGTTAATCCTCTAATAATAAAAAAAAAAAAACTTTGGCAAAATGAAAAATTCGCCATGCAATTAGTTTGGTGTGCAGCTTGATTTTGATTCGGCACATATACAAGGTAAAGCATTTCACTTTTGCTAATATATTCTGGCCATCATAATTCTACTTTCTCAATACAAATTACCAACATTCCACAAGATATATCCTTTTAAGACATAAATTTTCATATGTAATATCACACTCATTGAAAAGATTTGCATATTTATTTTGAAAACGTATATGTCCCCAAATGAACAGCCAATTTGGGGACGCCATGCCCTTTTGTCCTCAAATCAGTGTTCCGATATCTGGTCACCTTATTATTACCAGGAAAGAGGCATCACTTTTGTGTGTGTGTGTGTGTGTGTGTGTGTGTGTGTGTGTGTGTGTGTGTGAGGGGGGGGTTACGATCACCGTAAAGAAAAGGATTTATATATTGCACCGCCTTGGGCCAAGGAAAATCAGACGCCCCCTAGTAAGCGTATTTTCATGTAAAAAAATTACTTCTAAATTAAATTTCATGTGTTGTCACGTACTCTAATTTAACTTTCCTTTTTTTATGTAAATTTGAGTTCCTTCTCCTTAGCGTTTTTCAAACTTAACATGGTATCTTCTCTCTCGCAAAAGTATTGTTGGTAACACCTTGAAGTCAGGACGTATGACGTTTGTATGTGTCCAATCGAGGCTGAAGAAAAAGACGTCAGCCTCGGTGTCCAATGAGAGCCTTACTTTACGATGAGAACTAAACTTATATAAAGTTTGAGCAGAAGCAAAAGTGCGAAGTGAGCCGCGGATGGCTTAGCGGTTAGCGAGTTAGACTGTCAATAGAGGGGTCCCAGGTTCAATCCTGGGCTTATCTTCCAGAGATGGTGTGATATGCTAACAATCGCTGAAAGTGCGGAGAAAATTTTTTAAATCCTCTGCATATGATCTGATCTTTTTTTTTTTTTTTTTTTTTGATTGGAGGTTTAACGACCACCGTGAGCAACTCAATGGGCTATAAGCAGTCGCCCGTCCCTAATTTAGGGTCACTGGTTCCAGGGAAGGGAGGGAGCCAGTGCCGTAAAACAAACACAACATCCATGCCTCACCGGGATTCGAACCCGGACCCCTTACGGACGAATGATCAGAGGCCAACGCCTTAGACCACTGCGCCACCGGGGCAGCGATCTGATCTGAAAAGTGTGGAGATGGTGGAAGTTTTTTTTATTGGAGGTTTAACGACCACCGTGAGCAACTCAATGGGCTGTAAGCAGTCGCCCATCCCTAATTTAGGGTCACTGGTTCCAGGAGAGGGAGAGAGCCAGTGCCGTAAGACAAACAGAACATCCTTGCCGCACCGGGATTCGAACCCGGACCCCATTCAGACGAATGATCAGAGGCCATCGCTTAGACCACTGCGCTACTGGGGCGGCAGATGGTGGAAGTATACTGTTAATTGGGGAAAAGACGTTGTTTAGTTGAATTTGTGTCTATTTAAAGGCTGCGTGGCGTGTTGATATATACACTATCTACCAACAAGTAATTGGACACCTGTGATAGCAAAAGAAAACGAAGTTGATTCACCTTCAATAGTTGGTGGAGCCTCCACGGGCAGCGATTACAGCTGCGACCCTCCGGGGCATACTCTCAACCAAGCGTTGTACGACGGCTAGCGATATTTTCTTCCACTCGACTTGGAGAAGACAGGTCAGTTGCTGCACCGATTTCGGACGGTGGGGGCACCCCTTAAGTCGACGCTCCAACTCGTCCCAGAGGTGCTCGATAGGGTTAAGGTCTGGGCTCTGCGCAGGCCAGTCCATTCGATTAACCCCATTGTCACCATACCAAGCCATGGTGGACCTCGCAACATGACAGGTGGCATTGTCTTCCTGAAAGTAACATGGGTCCACCCCGTAAAACTGCCACAACGTAGGAAGCGCGTGGTCATCCAAAATGGTGCAGTAGGTCTCGGCGTTGAGTCTACCAGGAATTGCGACCAAGGGTCCCGTGCCATACCAGGAGAAACACCCCCATAGTATAATTCCACCGCCGCCGCCGAACTTCACAGTTGCCACAATATATTCCGGCAGGAGGCGTGCTCCAGGCAGACGCCAAACCCAGACCCTGTCATCCGAACGGCAGAGGATGAACCTTGATTCGTCGCTCCAGAGAACCTGTTTTCACTGTTCAACGGTCCACTGCCGACGTTCTTTGCACCACGTTAGCCGAGCAGCGCCATTGGACTTGGTGATCAAAGGCTCGTGGGCGGCAGCACGTCCATGATAACCGAGCAGATGGGCTTCCTTACGGATGGTATTCATCGAAAGAACACTCCCGGATGCCTGTTGAAACTCCTCACGGATATGGCTTATCGATTCGGTGCGGTTCTTCCGAATTTCTCTGGCCAGCACTCGTCGGTCTCTAACTCCCAGTTTTGTGGGTCTGCCGGGTCGCGTATTTCACAAGTGAATGTACGGAATCGCGATTAAGGCCATTTCCGTAACGCTATTGGTTCAGAGCTACTTTGGAGACTTCGAGTAGGCGGGGCCTATAAGGAGAGTCACGTAACAGGAACACTGTCTTCTATCGGGGGGAAGTTCTGCTTGCTAAGAAATTAATTGTGAGGTTACATACGCTATGTGACAAATGATCATATTGAATTATATCGTGGAAAGTTCTGCTTTCTAAGAATTCCACTGTGAGATTACTTAACATATGTGACAAATGATCATATTGAATAGGAAGGTAAAGTAATTTTGTGCACGATACCATTAGGAATATATGCAGTTTCTAGTTGAATACCATACTTCCTATCGGCCAATAGATGGCAGCACGTCTACCTGATACCCATCACGAAAAATTTATTCTGACGATCAAGCTTTTCCTCATGAATGTGAAGAGGTCTAGCTACAAAAAAACAAATCGAGTGATTTTGTAGTAGCAAAGAACTACCTAATGACACGAAGTAAGACCTAAAAACAGTGTTCTGTTGAAATAAGACAGTTCCATTGGAATAATACTTCAGAATGTTGTTTGCCATATATTGTGTCTGATAAAACAGTAAGTGATCTGTCACATATATATTTTTCTAATATTTAGGAATTTCCTCATAATTTTTGCCCCTCCAAACTTCATCAAAAATTCCTTCAATTCCACATTTCTACCCCTCTTCTCCCCGGAAATTATAAAAAAACGTTAAACACCTCATGGGTTCTCAATACAAAACACATCAGTACTAATCCTGAACTACAGGAGGAGTGAGCGCTGACGTGCTGACATCTGTCGGCTCTGTGAGAACTATATAGAGTAAGGGTAGGTACTTCGGAAGACAAGTCATAAGTCCATGAGTCTTGTTGAAATAAAAACTAAAAAGCTCCCCTACAAATAAAGTTCACTTGCTATTTACATCCTGTCGCATTCCGACTGTACAGGTAAGACAACTGAAGGTAACCACTGTTGCAAATAAAACACCCAAACATTAAAATGTCTTTTGGCGAATGCCGCTAAAAATGTCCCCGTCACATGACTGTCCTCATAGGCCCCGCCTACTCGCAATCTCCACAGTAGCTCTGAACCAATCGCGTTACGGAAATGGCCTTAATCGCAATTCCCTACATTCACTTGTGAAATACGTTGCCGGGTCGGGGCATATTCCGACAGTCACCCCTCATCTTCCACTTGCCAATCACGTAGGCCACTGTCGAGTTTGGGTACTTCAACTCTCTGGATATGTCACGTATGGATCGGCCATTTCTGTGATACCCGACGATTACACCTTTCTCGAAATCAGAGAGCTCCGAACTGCGTAGCATCTTGTATGCGACTGGTTGCGTTGTTGTTTCCCACACGATATTTAACGGCGGCGGCCGTGACGTGTATCAGGACCGCAGATATCGTCGATTGCAGGGGTGTTCAATTACTTGTTGGTAGATAGTGAATGTATTTAGCGCTGAGAGTTCTTTTTGTTATTTAGTTTTGAAGTTTACTACTAATCCGATACGTTTAACGTTCGAGTTAAAGTGTTCTGTTCTGTTGGAATGTTACTGTTCAAGGAAGTGATATGACAGAATAAAAGAATTGGTCTGTAACTAATCTTTTTTTGACGTTTTCTTGGAAGACTCCTGTTTCTTTTCTTTTTTTTTTTATTGGGGGTTTAACGACCACCGTGAGCAACTCAATGGGTCATATAAGCAGTCGCCCGTCCTTAATTTAGGTGAGGTGACCAGATATTGGAACACTGATTTGAAGACAAAAGGGCGTGGCGTCCCCAAATCGGCAATTCATTTGGGGACACATACGTACTCAAAATAAATATGCAAATCTTTTTGTCACAAAACTGCATTTCTTCAATAAGTGTGATATTACATATGAAAATTTATGCCTTAAAATGATATATCTTGTAGAATGTTGGTAATTTGTATTGACAAAGTAGAATATGATGGCCAGAACATATTAGCATAAATGAAATGCTTTACCTTGTATATGTGCCGAAATAAAATCAAGCTGCACACCAAACTAATTGCATGGCGAATTTTTCATTTTGCCAAAGTTTTTGGAGAAACTTAGATCAAGTACAGTCGAAACTTGACCGCGCCAGTAGTTCAGTGTCCTAGTGCTGGCCACTGACCACTCGTACAAGTGGGTAAGGGCTCGAGTTCCGACTGAGACATGAATGGTGTGTTTGTTTTACAGCACTTGCTCTCTCCCTTCCCTAGAATGAATGTCTCCAAATTAGAGACACGTGACTGCTTATAGCCCTTAGAGTTGCTTGCGGTGGTCGTTAAACTCGGAAAGAAGAAAAAAAAGTTAAAATTTCTTTTCACAAGTAGCATGTCGGAAAATTAGTACAACGAAAATTACTTTTAAGAACATTTTTCATTAGAAATCTAACGAGCTAATGAGGAAGTGTAAGTTCGAGGACATTTGAGGACAAACAACAAAATTTGGGAACAATCTGCGTCCCCAAAAGCATCAGATGTTTTGGGGGACAGTAAACTAAATTCGAGGACTGTCCTCAAGAATTGGGGACTTTTGGTCAGCTTAAATTTAGGGCCACTGGTTCCAGGGAAAGGAGAGAGACAGTGTTGTAAGAGAAACACAACATCCATGCTTGAACGGGATTCGAACCCGGACCCTTCTCGGACGAGTGGTCGTAAGCCAGCCCTTAGACCACCGTGCCAACAGGTCGGCCAGACTCCTAAGAATATATTTATGTGGTGTTCAGTCAGCCATAAATCCACGAACATGCAGTCTAAGTCGTGTATAGATTTTTTTTATCACACAAGGAAGCAGCAAATTCTCAAGAAAACTAGGTAGATTTTTTTAACATGTATTAATTAAAACTGGGCATTGAAATTCAATTTTAAATATCGCTTTCTCGGAAGTTTAATTTGTACAATTTTGAAATTTCATTTCACTGTCAATTTTAATATTTACAAATTAATTTGCTTGGTTTTAATATACTTTTGAAACATTTGCTCGCAAATTCGGAATATAAATCTTCGATGTAAGCAATACAATTTTTAGGATTTATTATTATTATTATTATTATTATTATTATTATTATTATTATTATTATTACAATGCTGCTACGAATGTTCATGATAAATCGATTTAATGACTGCGAGAAAAAATAAATGAATGAACATAGACTAGTAAAATTACCAAAAAGTAAAAAAAAATCTCGATTTCTTTGCAGCAGAATCTTTTACTATAGCATGAAATGTCAATGTTTTGATAATGATTTAATCAAGTTCAAGTATCAAAGTGGCAAATTCTTTCTTGAGAATTAGATGTCTTAAATAATTATGAATGGTTTCTAAAAGAAAAAAAAACTTCGTTTCTAAAAGGCTACTAATGAGTATAAAAAGCTAAATTATTAGGTTGTCATCCACATTAGGAAAAGTTGAATCTATTTTTTTTCCTGACAATATTACAACATATCCGCAACAGGAACACTTGAAACTAACACTTTTCTATCTAAATTATTCCTAAAGTTCTTAAAATGATTTTCCTGTTGGCCGAGATTTAGCCCAACGTCTTGAATTCAGTCTTTGATTTCACCTCACATGGTAACACACCTATTCCAATATACATGCGATACTTTAAACATTATTTTTCTTTTCCATAGTGTTGCTCAATTTTCTTGCGCACATCATGGAGTTGCTATTACCTTAGTATCCGAAGAGTTCGTCAATCATGCTCTTTCCAAAGGCATTGACATTCGTTATATTCATCTTATTCTCACACCCAGAGGAATAACTAGGGCAGGGCAGGGCAGGGCAGACGAGGTGGCTGCCCCGGGGCAGCTAAACATAGGGCCAAAAATCACTGTTTGGAATCTAATTACAATTGGAACTGAAACTTTTACTCAAGTTTTTGGCACCAATAAAATTACAATTTCCTCGTCAAAATGTTCAGAGTTGTTAGTTGCTCACATTCAGTAATGAAGACGCGGTTGCATAGTCCGTCCAACTGAACGGGAACGACTGCCCTCATCGACAACAATGGGGCCCGACGCCGCGGTACTGATTTAGTTGGATGGGCTGTACGTACGTTGCAAGATGAGGATGTCGTTCACATTTTTGAAGATTCTCTGGAGGTTATTCAATCTTTATTGTGGCTCATATCACGACTGTCAGCGACATTCGGTCAGCTTGATGTGGTGCCGAACGTCAGAAGCAGTTACGGAAAGCTGTAAATAAAGTCACATTTTGATGGCGGCATTTTACGTTTTTACGCCTAGTTTTGTCAGAAAGTATTTGTGGCACTGTTACATTTTTGAAATTGTATCTGCTTTTTGCTGTCTTTAATTAAAACTATTTTTTCTTGAAAATACCTCTCTGCAGCTTGCTAGCAGAGCCGTGGAGAGCGAGCTCGGGCCCCAGTGCAATAAAATCTCGCCCCCCTCCCCCCACCTCGGATCCTCTACTAACCACATAATTCATATTTCCGTTTCCTCACCTACCCCCACTCATCATTCCCCTACTTCCCGACAACCCGACCGGTTGCAACTCTTCAATCTTTTTTTTGCGGTGGATAATTTTTCACATTCTCCCCTCCGTAAACAAACCCTCGAACCCTTCCTTTCGAGAAAAGAGTTTTCTAAGAAAACTCTTGATCGCCGTCTACCGACAGGCATTCTTATTTTTCTTAGTATTTTTTCATAATCATCACGTTTTTCACCTTTCATTTTTAGGCTGTAATATACGTCTAAAGATGCAGCCTCTGGGAAAGTATCCACAAAGAATTCTCATAAGTAATCATTAAATTTTGTGTTTTCTCTTTTAAGGTGCCGCTGTGAACAGGACGACTTCATCGATCATCGGAATAAAGGAAAATAAACGAAGTCGGATTTATGAACAAAGACACTATATTCATTTATAAAAATTACTGCAATGCCAAAATAATGAGTTGAGCATAAAATAAAAAAACAAAAGGTGCCGGCTTCTGGTGGGAAACATAAAGTGACAAAATCCACATGATAAAAATTGTCTGCAGCGTATGACTAGCAATAACGTTGTATATCATACATTATAGTCTGGGTCGGTGAGTAGCAAAGCAACGCAGAGAACCCAATGTGTGCAGTGCCGAATTTAAGACTTTTGAGGCCCTAGGCCAAATTTTCTATGACCCCCCCCCCCCACACACCCGGCCACCCATATTTGAATTTGCTCCTATAAGATTTTCTAATAAACTTATCTTTAAGTTAAGAATATAATAATTGGTAGTGTATTTTTTTGTCAAATAAATATTATTTAAATAAAAAATATTTTGATTTAACCTGTTACTAAATTAAAGGTTATAAAAAAATATTTGTAAACATAGATAAAGAGGTTCATGCTGTTTTTACTTTTCGCGTTTCAATTCAATTTCAGTAATTAGAGGTATTTATATTTAACTTCTTACCTCTTCTGTGAGTCCGTGTAGGGCTCTCTGGCATCGAACATCTTCTTTGCTTCTGTTTGCAGAGTAGGATGCACATTAATATATTCCAAGAGATTTGCACATCCAAGGTATACTTGGTGAAACTAATTTATTGCAGATCATTTTATATGAATTAGATGTAAATACACACACACATAAACACACTGAATATTTCGTCGTTTGTGTTTCACGTCATAATTCTTAATATCAGTTTTGTTTTTACATTGCGGCCTCTGCCGCGAGTTCCCACGCGTCTTCACATGTCCACAATTTTCTCGTCTGGCGTTCACCTCCTCCGCTGCGCCCTCTGTCGGCGAAGTCCCAACAATGCTTATCCAGGAACAACACTTTACATTTTGAAACCTTAGACCTACATTTGAAACCGACACACGATGCATTCTTATAACACGAAAGTGAACAATAGCATTTCTTGTTTTGATTCTTTAATATTGCATTACAACAACCAAAATTAATAAAGTATATAAAAATTAATTGTATTTGCTCTCCACTTATTCCCTGCACCTGTCACTCTGTCAGACGTCGCACGCGCTCTCTATCGCACTCGTACGAACACGGGCGTGCTCGCAATAGAGCTATTATTACGTTCTGATTTCTTTAGTTTTCATTCAAGATAAAATAAAAAATTACCACTACTTTATTTTATTCAAGGAAATTAAAATAAGGGTACCTCCCTTTTTTAAGTCTTTCTGTTCTATTCTCTCCGTTTTTCTGGAATTTACAATTGCGGCCCTCTAGACCCTGCGGTCCATATAGGCGTTGGCCTAGTGGTAAATCCGTAGCTGAATGTGTGAAACAGAATTATGTTTTGATATTTCTTCTTTTATTTGATCGTAGGAAAGAAAAGAAGAAATGAAAAACGTAATACGGAGAGCTCGTTTGATTTGCCGCAGGTAACCCACGCACGTGTTGCAGTTAGCCTGGGAACTCGAGTAGCATTGTAACTTTTCGTTTTTTTTTTATTATTATTATTGCATTAATATATATCAAATACGTGGAGATAATGTAAATGGACGATGTCATCACTCTTTCCACGTTATTTTTTTTTTTTTTTTTTTTTTTTTTAAACAACGCATAGCGACTGAAAAATTGTATTCCGGCACTACTGGGATCGAACCCCAGAACTCTCGATAACTAGTCGAGTGCGTTCGAATTTCGTGGAGATAATGTAAATGGACGATGTCATCACTCTTTCCACGTTATTTTTTTTTTTTTTTTTTTTTTAAACAACGCATAGCGACTGAAAAATTGTATTCCGGCACTACTGGGATCGAACCCCAGAACTCTCGATAACTAGTCGAGTGCGTTCGAATTTACGCTACAGCGCCAACAATTCATCCAAATGCTCTCCAGGTAATGACGACATCTCAGTTGCTGAGACCATCAATACGCATTCGTGTAGTCAGATGCTGACTGATAAACCACGCATTGCGCTGAGAATTGTTGGCGCTGTAGCGTAAATTCGAACGCACTCGACTAGTTATCGAGAGTTCTGGGGTTCGATCCCAGTAGTGCCGGAATACAATTTTTCAGTCGCTATGCGTTGTTTAAAAAAAAAAAAAAAAAAAAAAAAAAATAACGTGGAAAGAGTGATGACATCGTCCATTTACATTATTATTGCATTTAAAGCAAGTTTTGGATTTATTACATTTTTTACATTTATGACATAAATTACGCATTTTTACGCGTAACTTCCCAATCCTTGTGACGGTATAGCTTGAAAAAATATTCGGACATCATATAATAATAATTAGAAAAAAATTACTTTAGAGACGGGCTCTGGGCTCCAGTGCTACAGCACCGCCTCACCCTCCCTCTCGTCAGACCTGTGTGATAGCTTAGATTTTAGACATCTTTCTCTCTATATATATCATCATCATCATTGTCAACCATTATCAATCCACTGCTGGACGAAGGTCTCCCCAAGTTTCCTCCACAACGGTATGTCTTGTGCCAGTCTCCTCCATGTCACTCCCACATACTTTCGAATTTCATCCACCCATCTCTCATGTGGTCTTCTTCTGTGTCTTTTCCTGTCCCTTGGAATCCAATCTAACATTTCGGCTGTCCATCGATGGTCTGTCCTTCTGTCAGTATGTCCATCCCATTGCCATTTCAGGGATTTAACTCTGATCACAATGTCTTCCACTCTTGTCATTTTTCGGATCCACGAGTTCCTCTTCTTATCTCTCCTGGTTACACCAAGCATGCACCTCTCCATGATTCTTTGAATTGTCTGCAGCCTTTGTATGTCTCTTTTAGTTAAGGTCCACGTCTCTGCACCATACGTAAGCACTGGAAGGATGCATTGATCAAACACTTTTCTTTTAAGACATAATGGCATATTGCTCTTTAAAATTATGCTGCTTCTTCCAAATGCTCTCCAGGTAAGTTTTGTACGCCGATTAATTTCTTTATCAATGTGACTCTCACTTGATATCTGCTGTCCAAGATAAACGTACGTGTCTGTTATCTCCAGCTTTTCTCCATCAATCGATAAATCTTCATTTCTTGTAAAAGCATTGAACATCACTTTTGTCTTCTGAAAGTTCATTTTTAATCCATTTTCTTTACTCTTGTCAGGAAGTTCCTGGATCATGCTCTACAGCTCTGATGGGGTAGTTGCAAAAATGACTACGTCATCAACAAAACGAAGGTGGGTTAGATAATCTCCATTAATCTTTATCCTTTTGTTTTCCCAGTTCAGTGACTGAAAGACATTTTCCAATGTGGCATTAAAGAGCTTCGGAGATATGGTGTGACCTTGTCTCACTCCCTTTCCAATTTTTATGTGTGTTGTATTTTCAAACAGCCGAATCATTGCACTTGCATTTTCATAGATGTTATTAATAATATTAATGTATGCATCTTCAATACCGCAGGATTTCAGAGCCATTGTAACTGCTGATGGTTTCACCGAATCAAAGGCTTTTTCATAATCGTTAAAAGCCATGCACAATGGAAGTTTATATTCCCTCGCTCTTTCAATTAGTTCTCTCAGTACGTGGATGTGATCTATTGTGCTGTAGCCACTCCTGAATCCAGCTTGTTCCCTCGGTTGAGCCATGTCCAGTGTTACCTTCAAACGGTGTGAAAAAACTTTAGTGAAGATTTTGTAAACCACTGAGAGGAGGCTGATAGGTCTGTAGTTCCTGAGATCCTCAATGTCACCTTTTTTATGTAGCAGGATCATTGTAGCGTTGTTCCAATCCTCAGGAATCTTCCCTTCATTAAGGCATTGAGTGAAAACTTGGGCGAGTACTGTTTCGATTTCTCCACTTGCTTCTTGTATGATGTCTACTGTAATTCCATCTTCTCCTGGAGCTTTTCCCAGCTTCATGTTCTTGATTGCATGTGCAACTTCTACTGGGAGGACTGGAAGAACTCTGGTACTGGTACCTTTCATGATGTCTGGAGTACATGTACCATCCCTTTCCAATGCCGTAAGACAAACACAGCATCCATGCCTCACGGGATTCGAGCCCGGATCCTTTCGGACGAATGATCAGAGGCCATCGCTTAGACCACTGCGCCCCCGGGGCGGCTACTCCTATTCCCTCTGACTTTACTGTTGGCTTAATTCGTCTCCTTCCTAAAACTGGTAACCATTTTCCCCTTGATAATTGGCAACATATTAGTTTCATTAATTCAGATTATAAATTTTTTACTGAAATTCTCTCTTAGATTAAATCCTATCCTCCCTGAGAATCATTCATCCCGAACAGACTTACACCGTTCCCTGCCGTGCTTTTCTTCAAAATCTTACTGTTCTCCGTAACCTTATCTCTCATGCTAACACAACTAAAGAGCCCCTCGTACTTTTCGCTCTCGATCAACGTCATGCAACTTTATCTCTCATGTTCCTAAAACTGGTAACCATTTTCCCCTTGATAATTGGCAACATATTAGTTTCATTAATTCAGATTAAAAACTTTTTACTAAAATTCTCTCTTAGATTAAATCCTACCCTCCCTGAGATTCATTCATCCCGAACAGACTTACACCGTTCCCTGCCGTGCTTTTCTTCAAAATCTTACTGTTCTCCGTAACCTTATCTCTCATGCTAACACAACTAAAGAGCCCCTCGTACTTTTCTCTCTCGATCAACGTCATGCAACCTTATCTCTCATGCTAACACAACTAAAGAGCCCCTGGTACTTTTCTCTCTCGATCAACGTCATGCAACCTTATCTCTCATGCTAGCACAACTAAAGAGCCCCTCGTACTTTTCTTTCTCGATCAACGTCATGCGCTTGATCGTATTAATCACACTTACTTTCCACTCGTTCTTTGCGTCACACTTTTCTTAATCCTTACCACGACTCCTTCTGTTTTCCGTAATTCTTCTTTCCTTACAGCAGCAAATCTCTTTAATAATGGCATCAGGAAGGGACTCTTTTCACTTACTATAGAACCTTTCTCCGCAAATTCTTCACCTCAGTCTTCTCGCCCCCCTCCATTTCCGTTACACGCCATCACATCCAGGTAAGCACTGTAACATCATCGGCTTACGCTGATGATGTTACAGTGCTTAATCACCGACCACATGCCACCGACTAAGCTTTTACCATTCGCCGCCACACCATCCACGAATATGAAACTCTTTCGGAACGATTCTAAATTCTCACAAAGTTACTGGTCTCTTCTCTGGTTCCAGGACAAGTACTTCTGATTCTGAAGCAGTTGCAACCAAGACCTGTTATCTCTGATTTCTAAACTTCGATCTTCCACGACTCATATTTCTTTTGAAAAGACCGTCACTTTCTTTTTACAGTAAAGCCGCTACCATTAATAGGTATCTCAAACACACCATCACTTATCTTTGATCAGTTCAAGTTCCCCCTGCATACTTCTTCAAGAAAATTCGACTGCTCAAATTTTTCTGAAAGAAACATCACTGTGGATTAAAGCCTCTACTCTTTCCGTCCCTCACAACATGGGAGTTAATTTCACTGCCCTTGAATCTCGATACTATGCCATCTGTAGGGGCGGATTTACAGGGAAGCCAACGAAGCCCAGGCGCGGGGCCCGCAGATGCTGGAGTCTCAAAAAATGGTTCTAGGTGAATTAATCGAAAACGAATTCATAGAAAACGAATTAATCGAAAACGGATTCATCGAACGGAGAATTCATCGAAAAGCAAATTCTTCGAAAATTAAGGCTTCAGGTGAATTTATCGAAAACGAATTCATCGAAAGCGAAATCACCGAAAAATATAAGATGTTTATTCATTTAAGTAATATTGTGCATCTTAGGGTATGAGCTTTTGTCGAAAACTTTGACTATAATTGGAATATGGCTAAGTGGCCACAAAAGCGTTTAGGGGACGTATAAAAATTGTAGTTTTTTATTTCTTAGACTACGCTTTCAAGTAAGATGACTACAAAACCGTTATGGAGTCTAACAAGAATCAGACTTTTGATTTCATCGTGTTGTGTCTACTATCCCCGTGGACCGCCTCTAAAGATACGGCCTAGGCAGTGGCGTTTTCAACCGCTTTTATTCCGCCGTGATCATATTCATAAGGTTTGTACACCCAGACATGTTAGTAATATCACGCTTTTTATTTGGCACTACAGATAATTAAAATGTCTAGGGCTAAACTTAGGCCTGTTCATATTCAGAAGGTTTAGACACCATGTCTTTTAAGTAATATTGCGCTTTTACTTAGGCAATAAACATTAATAAATAGGCCTTAGGCCGAGGCCTTTTTAGCAGTTTTTATTCCATCATGTTTTTTATTAGACACCAAGTCATTTAAGTAATATTGTGCTTTTATTTAGGCAGTAAATATTAATGAATAGGCCTTAGGCCTAGGCCTTTTTAACAGTTTTTATTCCATCGTGCTAATATTGATAAAGTTTAGACACCAAGTCCAATTAGTGTTATTGCGCTTTTACTTAGGCATTAAATATCAATACCTTGTGCTAGGCGTGGGCCTTTTTAAGAGTTTTTATTCCACGGTGCTCATATTCATAAGGTTTAGACACCAAGTCAAGTTAGCATTATTGCGCTTTTACTTAGGCAGGCCTTTTGAAGAGTTTTTATTCCACCTTGTTCATATTCAGAAGGTTTAGACACCAAGTCATTTAAGTAATATTGCGCTTTTACTTAGACAGTAAATATTAATAAACAGGCCTTAGGTCGAGGCCTTTTAAACAGTTTTTATTCCATCGTGTTTTTTATTAGACACCAAGTCATTTAAGTAATATTGTGCTTTTATTTAGGCAGTAAATATTAATTAACAGGCCTTAGGCTTTTTTAACAGTTTTTATTCCATCGTGTTCACATTCATAAAGTGTAGACACCAGTCAAGTTAGTATTATTGCGCTTTTACTTATACATTAAATATTGTCTAAGTAAGCGGCCTAGGTCTAGGCCTTTTTAACAGTTTTTTTGCCATCGTGCTCATACTCACAAGGTTTAGACACCAAGTCAAGTTAGTATTATCGCGCTTTCAATGAGACATTAAATATTAATACCTTGGCCTAGGCCTTTGTAACATTTTTTATTCCACCGTACTCATATTCATAAGATTTAGACACCAGGTCAAGTTCATGCTAACACAACTAAAGAGCCTCTCGTACTTTTCTCTCTCGATCAACGTCATGCACTTGATCGTATTAATCACACTTACTTTCCACTCGTTCTTGAACACTTTGACTTTTCCCCCATCTTGCGCCACACTCTTCTTAATACTTACCACGACTCCTTTCTGTTTGTCCGTATTTCTCCTTTCCTTACAGCAAAGCAGCAAAACTCTTTAATAATGGCATCAGGAAGGGACTTTTTTCACTTGATATAAAGCCTTTCTCTGCCATTCTCCGCCTCAGTCTTCTCGCCCCCCCCCCCACCATTTCCGTTACACGCCATCACAAGCCCTGCCATCACATCCAGGTAAGCACTGTAACATCATCGGCTTACGTTTATGATGTTACAGTGCTTAATCGCCGACCACATGTCACCGACTAAGCTTTTACCATTCTCCGCCACGCCATCCACGAATATGAAACTCTTTTGGAACGATTCTAAATTCCCATAAAGTTACTGGTCTCTTCTTTGGTTCCACGACAACCAGGACAACTACTTAGGCATTAAATATTAATACCTTGGCCTAGGCCTTTTTAACAGTTTTTCATTGATCGTTCTCATATTCATAAGGTTTAGACAACAAGTCAAATTAGCATTATTGAGCTTTTACTTAGGCATTAAATATCAATATCTTAGCTTAGGCCTTTTTAACAGTTTTTATTCCATCGTGTTCATATCCAGACGGTTTAGACACCAAGTCATTTAAGTAATATTGCGGTTTTACTTAGGCAGTAAATATTAATAAATAAGCCTTAGGCATAGGACTTTTGAACAGTTTTTATTCCATCGTGTTTTTTATTAGACACCAAGTTAAATTAGCATTATTGAGCTTTTACTTAGGCATTAAATATTAATATCTTAGCTTAGGCTTTTTTAACAGTTTTTATTCCATCGTGTTCATATCCAGACGGTTTAGACACCAAGTCATTTAAGTAATATTGCGGTTTTACTTAGGCAGTAAATATTAATAAATAGGCCTTAGGCATAGGACTTTTTAACAGCTTTTATTCCATCGTGTTTTTTATTAGAACACCAAGTCATTTCAGTAATATTGCGTTTTTACTTAGGCGGTAAATATTAATAAACAGGACTTACGACTAGGCCTTTTTAATGGTTTTTATTCATCGTGTTCATATTCATAAAGTGTAGACACCAGTCAAGTTAGTACTGTTGCGATTTTACTTATGCATGAAATATAATACCTTGGCCTCGGCCTTGGCTTTTTAAACAGTTTTTCTTATATCGTTCTCATATTCATAAGGTTTAGACAGCACGTCAAGTTAGTGTTATTGTGCTTTTACTTAGGCATTAAATATTAATACCTGCGCCTATGCCTTTTTTCACAGTTTTTCTTCCATCGTGCTGGTATTCATAAGGTTTAGACACGAACTCAAATTAACATTATTTAGTTTTACTTAGGCATTAAACCTTAATACCTTGGTATAGGCCTAGGCCTTTTTAACAGTTTTTGTTCCATTGTGTTCATATTCAGACGGTTTATTTTGTTCCATTGTGTTCATATTCAGACGGTTTAGACACCAAGTCATTGAAGTAATATTGCGGTTTTACTTAGGCAGTAAATATTAGTAAATAGGCCTTAGGCCTTTTTAACAGTTTTTATTCCGTTGTGCTGGTATCATAAGGTTTGAATACCAAGTCAAGTTAGTATTATTGCACTTTTACTTAGACACTAAATATTAATCAATAGGCCTTTGGTTCAAGCCTTTCTGACAGATTTTGTTCAAGTGTATGAAATATTTATTTTTAAGTAAAAGCGCAATATTACTGCTTGATGCAAAGCTGATAAATATGAGCACGACGGAATAAAACTGCTAAAAAGGTATAAGCGTAGGCCAAGGAATTGATATTTAATGCCTAAGTAAAAGCACAACGATACTAACTTGACTTGGTGTTTAAACCTTATGAATATGAACACGATGGAATAAAAACTGTTTAAAAGTCCTAAGCCAAGGTATTAAAATTTAATGCCCAAGTAAAAGTGATCCCGAAGTTCTTCGGAAGACTTAAACATCACAAGCCCGGTAATTCATCAAGACCCATCGTGTCAAGGAGGTCCGCACCGACGTACTGTTTAGGAGAAGGCTCTATCCAAATTTCTGGCTAATCATCTTCCTGACTCGGACTTTATAAAATCTTCCACTGTAAACTATATTATTAAAGTCAAGCAAATTTCTGTCCAACAAAGCGGCATTATCGGCAGTTTCGACGTCGTTTCTCTTTACCCTTCGGTGCCCGTGCCGGACGCCCTCGGAACGTAAAAAGAAGCCATAACTAATTCGTCACTTTATTCCCAGTAGTCTTGCTTCAGCATCTTGAAATTAATGGACTTAGTTTCGAATTCCAGCTACTTCAGTTTCCAAGGACAAATTCACAAACAGATAAATGGCGCTCCGATGGGATCATCACTTTCAGCCGTCGTCGCGGAAACAATACTTCTTCCAATTGAGCCATATATATTCACCAGCATCACCCCAAGACCTACCACCTGGCTAAGAAATGCGGACGATGTATTCTTCATATGGCCTCTCGGAAAGGAGACCGTCCCGCTTTAAAATCAATGATATTCACCCTACAATCAATTTCACTATGGAGCTTGAACACAATGGATGTTTTACTGAGTAAATTACCTGAAAATCGCCTTCCCACACAAGTCCATTATAAACCCACATCTGTGCCTAACCTGATGCTCCGGAACTCATTCTGCTCAGCTGACTACAAAACAGCTTTATTCCGTTCTCGAATCCGAAGAGCCTTTGTAATCTGCTCAGATGTTACTTCTAGGCAATACGAATTGAGAAACGTTATCGAGTTGGCTACTGAGACAGGATACGCCCCGAACCTGTTATATCGCTACATCGAGAAAACCCGAACCAGTCGTACTAATCTTTTTACACTGCTGTCCACCCAAAATGCAACACCAAGAAGGACACGAGATAGCAAAGCCAGATTTACTGGGCACATAACAACAGATACAAAGAAAAAACGATTGAGTTTACAGGACCGTGCGACTTGCGGAACACGCAGACATCAAAGTTCGTGTGGCTCCCATGGCTGGCAATAACGGCCGCTACACGCCGCGGCATCGAACGAAAGAGGCTTTGGATGTGGGCTTGGGGTATGTCGGTCCAGGCTGCTTCCACACGTTGCCACAGTTCATCAGGCGTAGCCGCGGGTGGTGCTTGACGGGCCACTCGGTTGCCGATCAGCGACCAGACGTGTTCAATGGGCGACATTTCGGGAGAACAGGCGGGCCACGGCAACAGCGACACGTGGTGGGCCCTGAAGAATTGTTGCACGATGCGTGCCACGTGCGGGCGCGCATTGTCCTGTTGAAACGTGGCCGCTGGCAGGTCCTGCAGGTAAGGGAGGACTACAGGCTCCAAAACGTCGGAGATGTAGAGGTGGCTGTTGAGTCTACCGGCGATGCGTACCAGAGGGGTACGGGTGTCATATCCAATTGCGCCCCAAAGCAAAACGCCAGGCGACGGACAGGTATGGCAATGCATAATGCAGGCGTCTTACAGTCTCTCGCCGCGGTGCCGCCACACGCGGATCTGACCACCATGGTGTTGCAAGCAGAAGCGGAATTCGTCGGAGAAGACAATGTCTTGTCATTCCGTAGTGCAGGTGCGGCGTTCAACGGCCCACTGCCGCGGCACTCGCCGGTGGTGTAACGTCAATGGCAATCGGAGCAATGGGCGCCGTGCGACAAGTTCCCGATCCTGCAGACGACGTCGAACGGTACGTGCTGACACAGGTTGTTGCGCAACACACCCTAATTCCTGCGCTAACGTTGGTGATGTGGTGGTACGAGCCGTCAATACCCGCCGCACAACATGCCGATCCTCTCGTTGGTGGTGTGCCGCGGTTGCGGCAATCGCTCACGTTGGTTCGTCCGTCCCTCCTGCACCCACCGAATCCATACTTGCATCACCGTGGCTGGATGTCGTCCCACACGGGCGCCGATGTCTCGGTATGATAAACGGCTGTCGCGATAAGCCACTATTCGTCCTCTGTCGAACTCCGAAACGTGCTGGAATGACCGCCGTATTCTGCGACGAGGCATCAGGAAGCTTCCCACGCACAAGTCCGGCAGCACAACACACTTCCACTACTTACACCCCGCCTTCTGTGCACCCTTCTTATAGTGCTTCTCGGTGGCGTGCCGGGCGCACATGATTTGCATATACCCTGCAATGCAGATGTTTGCATGTCCTCTCGCGGGCGACGCATGCTGCGAATTTCAGGCCAATCGGATGCTTCATTCTTTGTGTTGCATTTTGGGTGGCCAGCAGTGTATGTCGCAACTACGCTACCTGGGATGAATTCCCTATATACCAAATGTTTCCTATCAGATCAAGAACGCGCTCAAGAAGATGACCCTCTGTGTTAGCATCAGATCTCCGACATCTTTATATACCATGCTTAAGGGAAACACTGAGAAGTCCCCACCTTCCAATGAAGCAGGTGTTTATGCCATTCCTCTACTATATCCGGACGGCTCCACGCGATACTACATTGGAATGAATAAACGTTCATTTAGAATTAGAGTTAACGAACATGAAAGAGACATAAAGAACGGCAAAATAACCACAGTCATATACAGAGAAGTGAAGTTCAAGTCCGCTGCTCCTATGTGGGATGTCGTAAAAAAATTAGCTTCCTGCTCCACTCCAAAATCTACTGCCATTCGCAAAACTTTGGAGATCATAACCAACAGCGAGTCGTGCAATGATAGCGTCTCACTAGATTTGCCACGAATTTGGAACCAGTTCTTCAAATAGTGATTGCCTCTTGGTTTTCCTTCCATGATTCCGCCTGCTAAACGAGCACAGCGCCCTCGTCAAGTCAAGTCACCACGTTCAAATTGTTGAACTGTTCTATTATTCAGTTTGCAGTCTACCTTCCTTGAAAAAGCCATCTGGTTGATGTGCGAAAGCTTGGAAACTTTTATTTCTATTCTACGCCAAGAAATTTCGGATCACTAGTATAGTTATACTATTTAAGTACAGTTGATGTATTGTTCCTTGTTATTAATTAATACTAACTTGACTTGGTGTCTAAACCTTATGAATATGAACACGATGGAATAAAAACTGTTAAACAGGCCTAGGCCTAGGCATAAGCCAAGGTATTAATATTTAATGCCTAAGTAAAAGCGCAATAATACTAACTTGACCTTTTGTCTAAACCTTATGAATTTGAACACGGTGGAAGAAAAACTGTTAAAAAGGCCTAGGCGCAAAATACTAACTTGACTTGGCGTCTAAACCTTGTGAGTGTGAACACGATGGAAGAAAAACTGTTAATAAGGCCTAGGCCTGTTTAAGTAAAAGCGCAGCATTATTAGCTTGATTTCTTTTGTAAACGTTATGAATATATTGCGTCGTGATCAGATTCATAAGGTTTAGACACAAAGACTAATATTATTGCCCTTTTACTAAGGCATTTAATCCGTAGGCCTTTGCGCACGTCTGAAACCAAGAAACTGTAATTTTTATGCGGCCCCTAACTAGACCCACATATGCTTAGAGAAAGACCTACCGAAATGGTAAACTGTAGCGTCTCATTATTTCAAATGTTTACGCACAAGCGTCTCATCAGGGGTCTCTTATTACCCGCACAACTCACGGCGGCCTAGATGAATTTTGCATTGCTGTTGTGTGTTCTTAAGTGTGAATATCTCTGCAACTTAACAATCTAAATTAGTGATCTTTGTTTTTGCACTTGCATCATGCGATGCTGTGTACCATTCTCTATTTCATTCTCATGTATTAAGTACTCCTGTTATTCTACTAGTAACATATTTCATGTCTTCATATCTTCCACTAAGATCTACAGTATATACATTGCGTTTATGTTCGTACAACATACCGTGCTATTACGAACTCTGTTGGTTTCTTTTTTTCACGAGTACAATTTTTTAAACTGGCTGATATATAGTCAGTTTACTATTTATTTTAAATTCTACGCAGTTTTCTTATTAAATACTTCGATATTGATACTAGACAATCTGTAAATACGGAAAGTTGATGGAATGAACTTCTGGGCATTCCCAACAAGAATTAATATCTCCCATACAATAAATAGCTGTTAAAACGATGACGCTAACTAATTTCAATGAAAATATTACTTATGCATCACTTGGTGCAACATTTTGGATTTCATAAAGGTAAGTTTCAACTGCAAATTCTAAACAAACTTCAATATGGCGAAGGCATGAATTCATAAAGGAAGGATCTATACGTGAATTGCGATGTTTGTGCGTGTAACTAGAGCCACCATACGGTCATTTCTGTCGTAACTCAAACAAAAAATGAGACACTTTTTTTTTATTTCGACGAATTCGCGTTCGACGAATTCGTTTTCGATGAATTGGTCTTCTATTAATTCGTTTTCGATGAATTCGCCTGCTCCCCAAAAAATAATGATTTGTATAATATATATTTTTTTAATTTTGGTTCTCAAATAAAGCGATTTTGAATTCTAGGTCACAGAGCGAGGGATAAATTCGCTGTTCTGGGTTTGGGAAAATTTTGGGGCATGATTCCGCCCGAAAGCGAAGTACGTCATCTACAAGTATGAATTTAGTAACTTAAATGCAGGCTCACTAAATATCGTTTTGAAAGTAATATTACATAATGTTGCACTATAACTGAGCTTAGAAATTGGGGTGTTATTTTTGGCCAATTTCCTTAGAATGTAATGAACATTTAGCTCTTTAGTTTGGTGCTTTACATGACTCCCCATCCTTCCCTTAAAATTCCTTTCCCCACAAAGTTTAAGAGGTAATCGCAAGGCATGGTACGAGCAAAATGGCATGGAAAACGTGTTTTACGAGGCACAGGAAGAGACTTCATCTATGTTCGGACTGTCTGCAAGAGAGCAGATTCTACATCACACGTAACATAAATGTCAATCAAAGCAGTACCATAAACTAGCCTGTGGTTCAGTGGTCATCTTATAAAAGTTCCGACTTTTCTTCCATAACAAAGGGCTTTTCCACTTCAGGCATTTCTGCCCCATCGGGGTATCACTAAAAGCTTTCGGTATTACATTTCGTATTGATAGCTGTAATAATTTTTGAGTTGTAGCGACAAAAAACCACACACGCGTGGAGGTATGCGCGCTCATACACACATAAAGACACCGGCATGAAAATAGTCAAATCATGTTACGGTGGAGGCCAAAATAGCTAGTTTTCTTGAAATCTGGAAGTCAAGTCGTTTTATTGATTAAAATACTTTTTTTAGCACGTCTCTTGTAAAAAAGATCGTGCTTATGTTATCGGTTTGTCCGTTTGTGGACACCGTATCTCTGCAACTAATACTCCGATTTAAAAATTAATTTTTGCATTGGAAAGCTTGAAATGTGCGAATGATGATCTTTGCCTTCGTTTTTTTTGTCCGATGTGAAACTTCGCCGCTAGACGGCGTAAATGCAGATGATATCGAATTCAGAATACATTTTATTGCATTCATTTGCTTTTAAATATCTGATTGAACAAATCTTTCTTCCATTTGGTGTCATTTATAACGGAAACTATTTTGGACAGAGTTTTTCCTTCAAGTAATACATAGTAATGCATAGTAAATTGCGTTTCCCTCGATATCTCTACTTCTAAATGTCCGATTTGAAAAATCTTTCCTGCATCTGAAGCAGCTTTTCATACGAAATGTTTTGCATATAACTGTTAATTTCTGGTAAGGAATGATTTGCCAACCAGGACGCGTTAAGTGTTTATTTCTGCTTCTGATGTATTTGCAGAAAACTCTTAAGCTTCTGGAAACTCGATTTCAAAAGTTTTTCGTGGACCGATACAGCCAGGGTTGGATTGGCCAGTCGCGCGGTGGGCCGTTGTTGGAGCCTTTTTTTTAATCGCATTATTTGAATTTGGTAAGCAATACGTTTTTTTCATAAATTTGTGTGTGTGTGTGTGTGGTTTCAGACCTTTGGTGAAAGTTTTTCAGGCTGACATCCCTTGAAATATAATATGCCAACTAAGGATTTATGTTACTGTGAATGTGAAATATTCTTCTATCCCCAGATTACATTGCTGGGTTGCTGATGCTCAATATGGAGTTTCACCTTTGACTCTTTCGTTCTCATACACTCCGTAACGTCTGCAGTGGAATACTGTTATGACTAACCGTCTACCTCACACTTGTCCTTTTCTATAAACCAGCAGTACCCACCTAATGGTGCTGTGTCTGCTACCGGTGCCGCCTGACAGGCAAAAAACTATATGTAAAGAGCAGGCGCGCACGATTTCGTGACTGATACGTAGGTTAAAGCTCAAAGTGCTGCGTGCAGAGGATTAAGTTTTCAATCCGCAGACCCAGAGGCGTCATGCGTGGGCTGGTGGCAATAGCAAATGGAACATACACAGTCATCTCATTGCATTCAGCTGCTTGTTTTACATGGCAGGAAATTTCTACAATCCCTAAATTTAAGATAGTTTTGGATTTAAATTTTTTAATTTAGAAATTTGCTATTTTTCACAAAGAATGCGCACTCAGGATTGATTTCATCAGTTGAAATATCTCATTGTGATAATTTAAAAAATGGAAAACTGCAAACGAAAAAAAGTGTCGCAGAGAAACAGAGGAAAAAGAAAAAGAAAATACGTAGTATAATTACACTAGTAATCCGAATTTATTGGCGTAGAATGAAAATCAGTTTTCCAAGCTTTCGCACATTAACCAGATGGCTTTTTCAAGGAAGGTTGACAAAAAAGTGACTTCCTGTAAACTAACACAAAACCAAAGGAATTGATTTCATCTATACAAACTGAGTCGAACACGGGAAGCTTAACTGGACAAACAGAAACAGCACCCGAAGTTGGACAAACAGAAACAGTCCAACTGTTTTTCAGTTGGACAAACAGAAACAGCACCCGAAGCCCTAGAGCACGTTGGATCATCCTGCACAAAAATTAAAAAGAAAGCCAAAGAAGAGACAAATCTTACTCCGTTGAATTTGGCGCAGACTGATTTCGTACAGAAAACCGTAATCACTAACAACCAAAATTGTTTGAAGCATGCTGAATTAAATTCCATTTGTGCCAAGTACTGTACTTCATTTTCAAAAGATCTAAGGTCTTTAACCGGATCTTAAATTATTTGTACGCAAAGTATTCGCGGAAAAACCCTCGACAAGGAGTACTTATTCTAGAGGCCGTGATTGAATGGGTTGATCAGCTTTTTCAATGTGCATCTGATTCAATCCCTTACGGGATCGGTTTTTTTTGAGACCAAGGTTAATATTTCATAAAAAAATGATAGTACAACGAGACAGTGACTTATAATATGCAAAATACACTCACGGACAATAAAATTGCGCACCAAAAAGGAAGCATCGGATTGAACTGAAATTTCATGGACGTAATGATACACATGATGGCAGAAACAGCGGCACGACAATTACAGAGGGATCTGCGGCACGCAGTCCGGTCATCTTCAATAGCGCGTTGCACCGCTTCGTACGGCGATACATGCTGTAATACTGTCCGGCGTAGAGGCGAACAGACGCCTGTTGTCTCCAGGCAGACTGGCCCGAACGTGGTGAATGGTGTGATCCAAATCCTGGATAGTGCGGCACGTCGGCAGCTGGCGTTTCAACTGGTCCAACACGTGCTCGATAGGGGACATATCTGCATGGGGAGTGGGCAGGCCATGGAAGTGTCTGGACATGACATAGGCATTGCTGGGCAACCCTAGCCGTGTGCGGGTGGGCATTATCCTGCTGGTATAGCGCACCTGGAATCCCGTACAGGAATGGGAGCCCATGGGGCCGTAGGATCTCATCCACATACCGCTGGCCCGTAAATGATCCACGTACCACTATTAGAACTGATCGGCTATCATAGGCTATGGCTCCCCAGACCATAATGCCTGCAGCAGGGGAGGTGTGGAGCTCGATAGCGAGGTTAGGATTGTGCCTTTGACCCGGGGACCTCCACACCCGGAAACGATGACCATCTGTCCCCAAAACAAAGCGGCACTGATCGCTGAACGCCACACTTCACCAGCCTGTGGCGTTCCACGTCGCTCTAGCCTGGCACCACTGCACGCGGAACCGGCGATGTCCCGGAGTTAATTAATGCCAGCACACGTAAGAGTCGCTGGGATCGCATATTCGCTTCCGCGAGGCGTCGGGAAATGGTTCGTGGGCATACAGGAGCTGCTAAATCTGCCTTTACTGTGGACAGGGTCTCCGTGGGATCCGTTCGTGCCTGGCGCACGATTTGTCGATCCTCTCTACGAAGGTCCTCCTACTCCATCTGGAGCCGCTCCGCCGTGTGGCAGTGCCGTCACAGGTCCACTGCTCCCAACACAGTCGGACGGTATATGGTCAGAACGATCCACGTGGCAGGCTGTACGGCGCACCGACCACCCCGCGGTTTTCAACCCGATGATCAGGCCTCTCTCAAAGTCCGTAAGTTACGTAAATAGATGTATCTGGCATCTACCCGGCATTCTTGTCACTGTTGCTTGCGTCGGCCCGTGCTTTTCGCTTTCATAGGGCACCGACTACTCGCCGGTTTAAAAGGCAACCGGTTCGTGCTTGCACCACCACCACAGGGTGTGCTGTCATGCGCACTCGCACCAAACGTGGATCATTTGCATACCAGCACGCACTCTAGCTATTTGCAAAGTTTTGCGGTTGTAGCATGTTTTCTTCTAGGTGCACAAATTTCATTGCCCGTGAGTGTAAATCTTTTTACTGTACAGTGTGCTTATCATATTCGGAAGCTAAAGACACAAATGCATTCGTTAAAGAAATGATGACTAATAGATGCAAGAAAATACCGATTAACCAGCCTGTTTTTAAGGAGGAATGAGGGGAGCGCGTTGCTTGAAATTATGGCATGCAACGGTGATCGAGGTTATACGTGGAAAGTACAGGTAATGAATGCAGGAACAGCAAATTTAGAGTTGGTCACGTAGATGATATTCATATGGGTCCGAAATTTGAATTTATTTACTTTTCTAGCGAGCTTTAGATACTTATTTTTGTCCTATATTAACATAATTAATAATATATTTTGTGATAATATATTTAAATTAATAATATATTTAGTGTCTATATTAACATAATTAACGATATGTGTGTGTGTGGGCCGATCTGGATTGGATCGAGCGGGCGGATTAGTCGTATCCAGTCCAACCTTGGATACAACTCACCTGGAAAAACCTTCTGAGAATATCTCCTGTTAAAATAGCTCACAGTTTTCCCACCAGGGGGCACAGATACATATCTCATTTTTGTCGATATCTCTGCTTCTAAGTGAAGAATCTGGAAAATTCTTCAATTGTTTGAGAGCGTTTTCCGGAGCGCAGTGTTTCTCATATAGTTTTAAAATTTTCAAGTAAGGCATAGATTTACCGCTTGGGGGCGTAAAGGTAAATTGTATTTTCCCTGATATCTCTGCTTCTAACACAACGATTTGAAAAATTCTCCCTGCATCGGATACAGCTCCTCAACGAAAATATTTTGCATATAATTCTTATTTTTTGATAAATAATGATTTTGCCACCAGGAGGCGTAAGAGTTATTTCTGCTTCTGGTGTACTTGTAGCAAAAACTAAGCTCCTGAAAACTCGACTGAAAAAATTATTTCGCAAACTGATACAGCTCAGCTAGAAATATCTTTTGAGAATACTTCCTGCTTAAAATAGCGCATAGTTTTGCCGCAAGGGGATGTCAACATATATCTTACTTTTGTCGATATCTCCGCTTCTAAGAGTCCGATTTAAAAATTTCTTTCTTTGTTCGAGAGCTTTTCATATGCGAAATACTTTTCATATAGTTTTAGAATTTTCAAGTAACGCATAGATTTTCCGCTAAGGGGCGTAAAGTTAAATTGCGTTTTCCCCGATATCTCTGCTTCAAAAAGTCGGTTTGAAAAATTCTTCTTGCAGGCGTTACAGCTCGTGAAGGAAAAATGTTTTAATTATAATTTCTGATTTTTGATAAAGAATAGTTTGGCCACCAGGGGACGTAAGTGTTTATTTCTGCTTCTGAAGTATTTGCAGCAAAATCTAAGCTTCTGAAAACTCTATTGAAAAAAAAAATATTTCATGGGCCGATACTGCTCACCTCGGAAAACCTTTTCAGAATACTTTCTTCTTAAAATAATGCATAATTTTTCCGCCGGGGGTGGGGGTCATATTTTTGTCGATATCTCTGCACCTAAAAGTCATATTTGAAAGGCCGCCCCGGTGGCATAGTGGTCTAAGCGATGGCTTATGACCGTTGGTTCGTGTAGGGTCCGGGTTCAAATCGTGGTGAGGCATGGATGTTGTGTTTGTCTTACGGCACTGGCTCTCCTCTCTCCCTTCCCTGGAACCAGGAGCCCTAAATTAGGGACGGGCGACTGCTTATAGTCCATTGAGTTGCTCACGGTGGTCGTTAAACCTTCAACCAAAAAAAAAAAAAAAAATTGAAAAATTCTTTCTTTGTTGGAGAGCTTTTTCACTGCGAAATGTTTCTCACATAATTTAATATTTTTCTCAGCGCACAAGTTTGCCACTAGAAGTTCACGTTTTTTTTTTTTTTTTTTTTTTTGATTGGAGGTTTAACGACCATCGTGAGCAACTCAATGGGATATAAGCATCGCCCGTCCCTAATTCAGGGTCACTGGTTCCAGGGAAGGGAAAGAGCCAGTGCCGTAAGACATACACAACATCCATGCCTCATCGGGATTCGAACCCGGACCATTTACGGACGAATGATCAAAGGCCATCGCTTAGACCACTGCGCCACCGGGGCGGCAAGTTCACGTTTCTGTTTACTGCAATATCTGTGGGACTAAACACACGATTGAAAAATACTTTTTCAGTCAGGTACTGCTAACTATGGTCCTGATAAACTCTTTGTGTGTATTTTCTTCCAAAAACAATGCACAATTTTGACGCTAGGGAGTCCTAATGTTTAGTCTGCCTTTTTTCAATATCTCTGCTTCTACATGTGTCATTTAAAATTTTCTTTCAACACCTGATGCATTTACTTTGTGGAACACTTTAGGTTTGTATTTGAGGAGTTCACAGTTCTGTCGCTAGGTTGTGTTCGTGTACTTCTGTTTGAAGCGGTATCTAACGCTTCTAAAAACCCTATTGAGAAATTTCTTTTTACTGTATTCCGTTCGCTGCAATAGAGTAGTGGAGCATTATCTTCTTCAAATAATGCACAGGTTTCACACTAATGGACGTAGAGGTCAAAACCTTTTCCTTGCTATCTCTGCTTCCGAAAATTTTTTTTTCCTTAGCATAGCTTTTCCAAAAATAATAAATGTTTTTCGCGTACTTTCAAATTTCCATTATGCAAAATTCCTTTGCTAGAAGGCGTAGAATTATATCGTCTTTCCTTATATATATTTTCTTTTAACTTTTCGATTTGGAAATCATTTTTGTCTTCGACACCTTCCTTCTGCTATGAGAATTTTTTTTTTTTTTTTTTTTGATTGAAGGTTTAACGACCACCGTGAGCAACTCAATGGGCTATAAGCAGTCGCCCGTCCCTAATTTAGGGTCACTGGTTCCAGGGAAGGGAGAGAGCCAGTGCCGTAAGACAAACACAACATCCATGCCTGATCGGGATTCGAACCCGGACCCCTTACGGACGAATGATCAGAGACCAGCGCCTTAGACCACTGCGCCACCGGGGCGGCAAAGAGAGAAATTTTTTGTGCACCGTTTGTTAATTTTCGTAACATTCCTTTTAGCCGGTGATGGAAATAAGTAGCTGTTTCTATTTCTGGATGTTTTATTGATTGTAGAAATCCGGTTGATTTTTTTTTCCTAACCGGTTGCATTGGCTTTGAATAACTTTGTAAAATTTAATTCGCGTCAGAAGGGATTCAAATGACGTGCTCATTACAGTCGAAAATTCGGTGTCATCTTTCTTGCTTACATTTGTGGGAGAGGAAAAATGCGCTGGTTATATTTTAAGGATGCGGCAAAGTGAGGAGGGGGCATACCGATGCTGTGCGGCAGGACCCCCGTAACTCTGAATCCGCCACTGCCCATCTGTTTACATTTCTTTATTCAACAAATTATTTCCACCAACACAATAATTACAAATACCCTCGACTTATCTTCAAAAATCTGTTATCCAACGTCAAAATAATTTTTCAAATAGGACAAATAGTTGAAGAGATATGGTGTCTCCCAAACGGACTGATACTTACCTAGTCTTACTATAAATACTGTACAAAGTGTTCAATGAAATAACAAAAGAATTTTAAAGATATTTTAATATACCTGTTATATGACGTAAGTAGTAGGCTTGTGAATGCACATGGCAGCAATCACTTTTCAAAATGGCCTCCTTTGGCCATCACATTCCTTCTGTATCTGTCGCCACTCATCAATAGCATTACGCAGTCTCCACAAGGAAAGCTGCTACTGCCCGCACCAAACAGCGTTTCAGAATTCAGACTTAATACTGGAGTGTCACTTCCTGCTGGCCACATCCTCTAAAACGGTACACAACTTGTAATCCAGTGGGTTGAGGCCGTTGAGATCGGGGCTGCTGGAAGGCCAATCAGCTCCAGTGCATTTGTCTGAAGCCACTCCTGGGTTGACTTGGCCTCAGTGGCGTGCCGTTAACGTTATGCGTAGGCATACAAAAAAAAAAAAAAAAAAAAAGAGAAACGTCATTTGTAGTGGAATTCCATCCTGCGAATTTTTGATGCTTCTGTTACTTTGTGTTAAAACAGGTTCCGACATCAATCAATACCTTTTTATTAGGACTTTTTTTTTTTTTGATTGGAGGTTTAACGACCACCGTGAGCAACTCAATGGGCTATAAGCAGTCGCCCGTCCCTAATTTAGGGTCACTGGTTCCAGGGAAGGGAGAGAGAAAGTGCCGTAAGACAAACACAACATCCATGCCTGACCGGGATTCGAACCCGGACCCCTTACGGACGAATGATCAGAGACCAGCGCCTTAGACCACTGCGCCACCGGGGCGGCAGGACTTTTTCAATTGTTATTAATTATTTTTAGATGATATGTCTTGTCTTTGCGTATATTGCGTGAATAGGTTTCCATTCGCACAATTTAATGGCACAGCGTACTAGTTCCCTTAAGCATTTATCCAAACCAAGTTCGTGCGAAGCTCTGAACGATTTTCTCATTGTTTTACCAATTAATAAAAAAAATTAAGGTAAAAAAACCTTAATTCACTTTTTTTTATTGGACGAAATCAAAACGAATGAGATACGTTTCTTTTAGCGTTTCAGGCTCACTTCGGGAAATCCGATGTTTTTTGTATCACAATTTTTTGAGCCCATAAGCTTTCCATATAGAATAGTCATGGGGGATAATTATGATTTATGTATTTTTGTATGTTTAACCTGCATACTTAATGACGATATTAAGCGACTCAAGTTTGAAGTTGGCGTTTCATTGCTTACGCATTTTGGATTTTTCTATAAAACTTAGGGAATCAAAATAGGCCGCCCCGGTGGCGCAGTGGTCTAAGGCGCTGGCCTGTGATCATTCGTCCGTAAGGGGTCCGGGTTCGAATCCCGGTGAGGCATGGATGTTGTGTTTGTCTTACGGCACTGGCTCTCTCCCTTCCCTGGAACCAGTGACCCTAAATTAGGGACGGGTGACTGCTTATAGCCCATTGAGTTGCTCACGGTGGTCGTTAAACCTCCAATCAAAAAAAAAAAAAAAAAAAAAAAAAATCAAAATACTTATTAATTTTGATTCATCTATTTCTTTGTTCCCTTTTGCAGTTTCCTTAAATTACATTGAAGCATTTCAGTGCTTCAGAAAAGCAAGGAATATACAAAAATGTAGCCGTACTATTTTCCAACTGACTAGATAGTAGATACTCACCATCAAAAGAAAGCAAGCTTTCCATTGGTTGATGTGACACCCTAGTAGTATAAAAGGACCGATCCAGCCGCAAGGAGCAGCTCCTTCTAGAGAAGGATGGGGGCGTGGTTGCTGCAGAAGGATGTGGGCGTGGCGTGTGACTGAAGGATGTGGGGGCGTGGCAGATGACGCTAGTGCGTTGGGTCGATGTGCTGCCCCCTAGCGGTGCTTCTTGGAACTTTATTATTATGTTAGATCTTTGTTTTTGAGTGATGGCAACGACCGAGTCGGGAAAAGGAGATGTGCTGCCCCCTAGCGGTGTTTCTTGGAACTTTTAATGGACCTTTGAGAGATGGCAACGACCGAGTGGGAGAAAGGGGGTGGATATAGGGGGATGTCAACTCGATGTGCTGCCCCCTAGCGGTGCTTTTTGGAACTTTTAATGGATCTTTGAGAGATGGCAACGACCGAGGGGGGAAAGGGGGTGTACGTTGCCCCCCTAGCGGTGCTTTTTGGAACTTTTCTCGGGAGATTTATTGGACGTTGACAAATTTTTAAGAAGTCTTTCCAATATTTATTTTTTAATTTTCTCGGGAGATTTACTGGACTTTGTCAAATTTTTGAAGGAAGTTTTTTTGTCGTTTCCAATTTTTTTTACTCGTATTTTTTTTTGTCCTATTTTTTCTCTCTAATTTATTTTATTAAATTTATATTTTCAGGAATTCCCTGAGGTGTTAAAAATTTTAATACACGTTGCAGTATTTTTTTAATTTTCTCGGGAGATTTATTAGACTTTGTCAAATTTTTGAAGGAAGTCTTTCCAATATGTTATTTTTATTAAATTTATATTTTCAGGACTTCCGTGAGGTGTTATAATTTTTATAGAAGTTGCATTATTTTTTTCATTCTTATATTTGTCCTCCAATTTTAATTTAGGCGAGGAAAGGCTTTGTTTGAAAAGATTTCGTTCCTGTTGATTCATGTTCCGCTATCTTTTGTCCGCCATGTGTTTTGGGATGACTCACCATTTTCTCTTTGACTCAGAAAACTTTGTATGACACGTGTTTTGGGAAGAGTGACTATGATGTGTGACGCATTCGTGATAGCAGACATGACATCAGCCAACGCCATTTCCTCCGCGGGGTCGGCGGTTGACGTCATTTGAGATTCTGTAGCCACATTAAGTTCCAAGACTGATTTTTTTCAATAACTTGATCATTTTGCAACGAATTTATTCCTTATTTTTTCCTCATAATTTCCCATTTTATATTCATAATTTTTCAACGTAACGATTTTTTTTATTTTCTTTGAGGAGACTTCACGCATTTTCAACGGACGTTCCAACATAAAGACGTTTTCCAAAGTTTTGTGCTGCAGATATAATCTTAAAACACGATTGTTTATTAACGTACTTACGTGTTCATGACATTTTCTGTTACATTTTTTAACGTTGTACCTTTTTCCACCATACAAAGCCGCAATGTTTTATACATAGTTAAAATATTTTTTTTTTTATCTTTCCGTATTTTCTTTTATGATTAATCAGTGAAATGTACCTTCTAATCCATTATCTTAATCTACTTTTTTTTTCTAAATGCTTGCATACTCGTTAAACTTCTCGATGTACCATCATTATTTTATTTTCTTACTTTTCAATCTAACAACTACTTTTATCGAGGCTTTATTTTTTCTGATTTAAACAAGCAAACATTTCTTCATTATTATTTCTTTTTCCTACGCAAAGAACTTTTCTTACTTGTTTTTAATGTATGACTTAATCTGGTTTTTTATATAGATGTTTCATGTTTGCGCAAGAAATATACAGATCTATAGCAGATATACATAAAATTCGTTCTTAACAGTATCTTTTTTTTTTTAGATTTAACCCAACATACGTTTCTTAACGACTTGATATCTGTTCCACTAGGTGTTACAAAACTTCAGATTTTTAATTTTTTCCCTCTGAAACTGTTTTTTTTCTTACTTGCATTTAATGTATGGTTTAATCTATTTTTCTATCTTATTACTTTTCTATATGTGTACAAGAAATATACGAATCTATAGTAGTTAAAATTCGATTGAAACAATATTTCTTCATTCTTACTATATTTTTCCATTTCTTTCATCTATAGTAGTTAAAATTCGATTGAAACAATATTTTCTCCATTCTTACTGTATTTTTACATTTCTTTCCAACAGACGTTTTTTTCTTCTCAATTCCCGCTATCTAACTTTATCTATGTTTTGAATATCATTCTATGCTCGCGTATTCGCCCATTATTTTATTTCAAACTTTGCTAACTACCTCATACTTATATTCTGACTTTATATTTTTCATTTCAACCAACGTTTCTTAACGACTTGAATTTCCGGATGTGACAAAACTTCAGATTTATTTTTTCTCCTCTTAAACTATTTTTTTCTTACTTGCTTTAAATGTGACTTAATTTATTTTTTACATCGCTGTTTCGTGTATGTACGAGAAATATACAGATCTACAGCAGTTAAAAATTCGACTGAAACAGTATTTTCTTTATTTTTACTTTATTTTTACATTTCTTTCTGACAAACATTTTTTTTCACATTTTCCACATATTTAACTTAATTTTGTGTTTTTGAATATCATTCTATGTTCACGTATTCGTCCATTGTCTTCTTTTCTAACTTTACACTTCATTCTTACTGTATTTTTCCATTTCATTTCAACCAACGTTTTTTAACGACTTGATATCTGTTCTACAAGATGTGACGAAACTTCAGATTTTTAATTTTTTCCCTCTGAAACCGATTTTTTTTTCTTACTTGCTTTTAATGTATGGTTTAATCTATTTTTCTGCCGCCCCGGTGGCGCAGTGGTCTAAGGCGCTGGCCTCTGATCGTTCGTCCGTAAGGGGTCCGGGTTCGAATCCCGGTCAGGCATGGATGTTGTGTTTGTCTTACGGCACTGGCTCTCTCCCTTCCCTGGAACCAGTGACCCTAAATTAGGGACAAGCGACTGCTTATAGCCCGTTGAGTTGCTCACGGTGGTCGTTAAACCTCCAATCAAAAAAAAAAATCTATTTTTCTATCTCACTTTTCTATGTGTGTACAAGAAATACACGGATCTATAGTAGTTAAAATTCAATTGATTTCTTCATTCGTACTGTATTTTTCCATTTCTTTCATTTACAGTAGTTAAAATTCGATTGAAACAATATTTTCTGCATTTTTACTGTATTTATACATTTCTTTCTAACATACGTTTTTTTCTTCTCAATTCCCGCAATCTAACTTAATCTATGTTTTGAATATCATTCTATGTTCGCGCATTCGTCCATTATTTTATTTCAAACTTTGCAAACTGCCTCATATTTATATTCTGACTTTATTTTTTTTCCTTTCAACCAACGTTTCTTAACGACTTGAATTTCCGGATGTGACAAAACTTCAGATTTATTTTTTCTCCTCTTAAACTATTTTTTTTCTTACTTGCTTTAAATGTGACTTAATTTATTTTTTACATCGCTGTTTCGTGTATGTACAAGAAATATACAGATCTATAGCAGTTAAAAATTCGATTGAAACAGTATTTTCTTTATTTTTACATTTCTTTCTGACAAACATTTTTTTTTTCGTATTTTCCCCTATTTAACTTAATTTTGTGTTTTGAATATCATTTTATGTTCACGATTCAGACTTTATTTTTTCATTTCATTTCAACCAACGTTTCTTAACGACTTGATATCACAAGATGTGGCAAAACTTCAGATTTTTTTTTGTTTCTTCATGTAACGTAATATTTTTTTCAAAACTCACTTTTAAGTATTCCTGAAAGCTTACATTTATGAGAAATATACAGATCTGTAGTGGTAAAAATTGGACTGCAACAGTATTTTCTTTATTCCAACTTTACTTTTTTATATCTTTTCAACAGGCGTTTCTTCATTATTATTTCTTTTTCATATGTAAGCAACTTTTCTTTCTTTCTTTTAATGTATAACTTAATAAATTTTTCTATCTTACCTTTTCGTGGGTATACGAGAAATATACAGATTTTCTTTACTATGACTTTATTTTTTCATTTCATTTGAGTAAACGTTTCTTAACAAGTTGATATCACAAGATGTACCAAACACTTCAGAATTTTTGTGTCCCTCACTTTCCAACTCACTTAAGTATTCCTAAAAACCTGCATGTATGTGAAATATTCATATTTTTTTCATTCTATCCTAATTTGCTATACTTTTCTTTAACTGACCCAACAGGAAAAGCATTCATTGTCAAGACATTCATTCTAAAGCATTATTTCTTACGATAAAATTTATATCCTTTGCAATATATTTTCAGTATATTTTTTCTAAATCAACAGAAAAAACATTCATTCTGGAGACATAGCGACCAAGTCCGTACTTCCACTAAACATCGTATTCTTAGCAAACATTTTTTCCCCTACATAGCAATTTCCTAACTCACTAGAAAAGCAGCTATTCTCAACATGTAGCTAAAATATCGAATTTCTCCAAACAAATATAATAATTTTTTTTAAGAAAGACTTAGTTCTTTTCTCTGTATAACGACTTAATCTATTTTTCGAAAAACTTTTCTACGTTTACGTATTTTGTTTAACTTTGCTTTACACTGTACTTCGATTTTTTTTTCTTTGTAGTACTTTTTTCCTGTTTCATTCCAACAAACTTGTTTCTTTTCGACTCGATCACTCTCACATTTCCATACAAACTTTCCTAATATCAGAAATGTAACAAAAACTTCAGATATATTTTTTAACTTTAGAATAAGTCTCACCGACATTTATTATCATGACATAAACTAAAATTTCATACTTTTCCCAAAAATAGTTTTCTTAATGAGTTGTTTTACACTTTTTTCATAATTGGCAAAGACTATTTTTTTTTATAAGGTTAGTTTCGAGAAAGTTAAATTTCGTCTAGTGTTAATCGAACAGAAGAAATATACATCAAGGAAAGAAAACTGAAATTATACATATGCCAAGAATTTGCTACGGCTGAAGGTCCCCGAGTGAGTTATTCAACCAATGCTCGTATTACCCATTCAAAGATGTAGGTATCAGGATGACCAAATCCCTCGTTGTTGCCTTCTTGTAGCAAAAGAGGTGGTGAACTTCACCAAACATGGTTCCATAATATTGGAGAAACACACTAAGGTTTACGGAGCAATTAAGCCCACGCCAGTGACCTTCTTCGTTCACATACACTCACATTCAAACAGAAAAAAATATAAATGAATGACAAAAAATAATGAAATAAAAGTAGTCCTGAAAAGGACTGATGTTTAGTCGTAAAAAGGACTTTTTTTTTTATTCCTCAAAAGAACTTTTTTTTTATTCCTCAAAAGAACTTTTTTTTTATTCCTCAAAAGAACTTTTTTTTTTATTCCTCAAAAGAACTTTTCTCTCATCTGGACTATAAATTGCTCCAACGTATTCCACATTCTTGAGCTTCCACAAGAATTTTCTTCACATTAATGTTCTCGAAGAAAAAGTGAGTATGGTGGGATGTATCAGCGATTGAAGGCGCTCACCAAAGTATTTCCCCAAAGTTTTGGGTTCAACAAGAGCAAATGCTTCGTCAAAGCATAGAGTCCATTTGTCTTCTTCTGTTTCGTTAAAGCACCTATGCCCCAGCTGATTGTTTGGCATGAGATTAGGATGCAAATGACATTCTCTGCAGTAATACACTTTTGCAATGTTTTTTCCAACCGCATCGACAGAGCAAGTTTAAGAGCATTGGTATCTTGATCAGATATCGTATGTTCGAGTCCGAATTTACTGCATACCAATCTCACTGCATCACGAAAAACTGTTCCAAACTGTAATTGCAGAACACCGTCCCACAGCTTTTCAGAAGCATCACGAAGCGTGTTGAATTGTTCCCAGGTTAGGGACACAGAAGCACAATTCAATTGCAAGACATCATTGGAGCACGTGAACAGTTGTTGAAAGGCGTACAGGCCCATCAGATGAAGGTGAACAGTTCATCAACAGTTCTTTATTGATCACTTTGATTTTGTTGAGAGCGTCATAATAATGCGAGCGGTCCATGAACTTCTTGAATGTTCTAGCAGACATTGTCACGCCATATTTGTAGGAAACAGTTTTTCTCCTTTGGTAGTGTAGCGAATGCACTCTCACGGTTCCAGAAAATCAGTCACTTTAGCAACTTTGTTTCCCCCGAGGGACACATGATGAAGAGGCATGCTTTCTAATGAAATACCGTAGGAGGAGGTTCGGCAAACGGATCAGGACATCCATAGTTTAAAGCTTCCATCGTGCTTCCATTTAAGCGCGGATCATCACTCACTTTTTTCTTGGCATCAGAAACATCTGAAGACGAAGAAGTTCGCTTCATGTTTAACGCAGATCGACGAAGAGGTAGGTAACACAACGTGCACAGAATTCGATGGCAGAGAACAGAATGAGTGAGCTGGTCTGTCCTCGGCCAAAACTGATAACAAATTGTTGTTGACGCATGCGCGTTGTTCACTGTGTGATGACGTGATTGTATAGCCACGTGATGAGCCTCTGTTATCATCCTTCTATAGGTCAGATTTAATCGAACATCAGGTGCATTTTCGCAACGTGGAAGGTCGTGAAACCGTGAGTCATTCGTCTTGTTTCACGCATGTGTGTTGTTCGCTTCTTGATGACGTGATTGCATAGTCACGTGATAAGGGTGACCCTGTTATCATCTTTCTAAATGTGAGATTTAGACGAATATTGGGAGCATTCTGCAATGCGTGACAGTCCATGATACCATGACTCATTTCGTGGGGGTAGCATTTGTAAAAGGGATTCCACATTCCAAAGTTATGACGACAGGCTGAAAACCATCTCTTTTAAAAAACAAAGTCCCTTGTTTGGCCTAGAGAAACTGAGGCAATGCATGAATTTTTACAATTTCACATTCGTCATCTCTGTGAAAACTAAATACAGGGATTTCCATTTTTATACTTATTAATGAAAACAAAATTGAATATTTCTCCACATACATTCTCAACAGCATCCTTGATTTCAATGAAGTACTGGTATCCAAGGTTTATTGTTAATACTCAATCCACTGAATGAGTAATGGAGATGATTATCACCGTAGACCACATGTTGTCTAGGAATTTTATATGTTTTTCCATAAATCTTAATTTTGCTGAGATCATCACCGATATATTCTACTTCATTTTCGAGGTGGTTAAGATAATCTGTAGCTTCAGAATAAAAAAATAATTTTCATAGGAAAAGGGAGGTCATCCTTATGATACATCTTAGAAGAATACATTTCTTCAGACGAAAGAAAATGTAGCAGTAATTGAAAAAGCAGTATCTTCACACCGAGCAACGAAGCGAGAATGAAACAGACAGACTTGAGATAAGACATACGATTAACGAGTGCGTGAGTCATCGGCGATGCAAGCATGTTACGGACATGTGTAAAATGATCAAGAATTTAGCATGTTCGTTTAAAACCAGTGTCAAATAATCAGGCAAAAAGTACAATTTCCGAAGGCGTGAAAATGAAATTGACTACATGTGAGAAAACAAAATGGTGGTGATCGTGAAATGTCGACCCCCCCCCAAAAAAAAAGAAAATGGCGACGACAGCTAGTAGGATGGCAACATCCAACATGGCGACTCAGCCACACACGTGGCGTACAAATCACATCTCAAAGAAGTAGATATTAAACTTCTATCTTCTTATATTGCCACCATTCACAAAAATTTGTAAAATCAGTGTTACTATCTCCATTGTTCAACCCTCAGATTTCATTTTTCCTATGCGAATAGAAACGAACGTGAACCATTGTCATGGAAGACGACTCGTCCGCATTTTCGACTCACAAGACTAATGTCGTCGCCTAACCCCAGCAGTATGTTCTTATTAATAGGTCATGTACTTTAAATTTGGTGAACTACTGCCAGGGTTAGGCGACGACATTAGTCTTGTGTGAGTCGAGGGGGAAAATGCGGACGAGTCGTCTTCCATGACAATGGTTCACGTTCGTTTCTGTTCGCATAGGAAAAATGAAATCTGAGGGTTGAACAATGGAGATAGTAACACTGATTTTACAAATTTTTGTGAATGGTGGCAATATAAGAAGATAGAAGTTTAATATCTACTTCTTTGAGATGTGATTTGTACGCCACGTGTGTGGCTGAGTCGCCATGTTGGATGTTGCCATCCTACTAGCTGTCGTCACCATTTTCTTTTTTTGGGGGGGGGGTCGACATTTCACGATCACCACCATTTTGTTTTCTCACATGTAGTCAATTTCATTTTCACGCCTTCGGAAATTGTACTTTTTGCCTGATTATTTGACACTGGTTTTAAACGAACATGCTAAATTCTTGATCATTTACACATGTCCGTAACGTGCTCGTGCTTGCATCGCCGATGACTCACGCACTCGTTAATCGTATGTCTTATCTCAAGTCTGTCTGTTTCATTCTCGCTTCGTTGCTCGGTGTGAAGATACTGCTTTTTTCAATTACTGCTACATTTTCTTTCGTCTGAAGAAATGTATTCTTCTAAGATGTATCATAAGGATGACCTCCCTTTTTCCTATGAGAAATTATTTTTTTATTCTGAAGCTACAGATTATCTTAACCACCTCGAAAATGAAGTAGAATATATCGGTGATGATCTCAGCAAAATTAAGATTTATGGAAAAACATATAAAATTCCTAGACAACATGTGGTCTACGGTGATAATCATCTCCATTACTCATTCAGTGGATTGAGTGTGCTGGCTAAACCTTGGATACCAGTACTTCGTGAAATCAAGGATGCTGTTGAGAATGTATGTGGAGAAATATTCAATTTTGTTTTCATTAATAAGTATAAAAATGGAAATCCCTGTATTGGTTTTCACAGAGATGACGAATGTGAAATTGTAAAAAATTCATGCATTGCCTCAGTTTCTCTAGGCCAAACAAGGGACTTTGTTTTTAAAAGAGATGGTTTTCAGCCTGTCGTCATAGCTTTGGAATGTGGATCCCTTTTACAAATGCTACCCCCCACGAATGAGTCATGGTATCATGGACTGTCACGTTGCAAGAATGCTCCCAATATTCGTCTAAATCTCACATTTAGAAAGATGATAACAGGGTCACTCTTATCACGTGACTATGCAATCACGTCATCAAGAAGCGAACAACACACATGCGTGAACAAGACGAATGACTCATGGTTTCACGACCTTCCACGTTGCGAAAATGCACCTGATGTTCGATTAAATCTGACCTATAGAAGGATGATAACAGAGGCTCCTTTATCACGTGGCTATACAATCACGTCATCACACAGTGAACAACGCGCATGCGTCAACAACAATTTGTTATCAGTTTTGGCCGAGGACAGACCAGCTCACTCATTCTGTTCTCTGCCTTCGAATTCTGTGCACGTTGTGTTACCTACCTCCTCGTCGATCTGCGTTAAACATGAAGCGAACTTCTTCGTCTTCAGATGTTTCTGATGCCAAGAGAAAAAGTGAGTGATGATCCGCGTTTAATGGAAGCACGATGGAAGCTTTTAAACTATGGATGTCCTGATCCGTTTGCCGAACCTCCTCCTTACGGTATTTCATTAGAAAGCATGCCTCTTCATCATGTGTCCCTCGGGGGAAACAAAGTTGCTAAAGTGACTGATTTTTCTGGAACTGTGAGAGTGCACATTCGCAGCTACACTACCAAAGGAGAAAAACTGTTTCCTACCAAATATGGCGTGACAATGTCTGCTAGAACATTCAAGAAGTTCATGGACCGCTCGCATTGTTATGACGCTCTCAACAAAATCAAAGTGATCAATAAAGAACTGTTGATGAACTGTTCACCTTCATCTGATGGGCCTGTGTACGCCTTTCAACAACTGTTCACGTGCTCCAATGATGTCTTGCAATTGAATTGTGCTTCTGTGTCCCTAACCTGGGAACAATTCAACACGCTTCGTGATGCTTCTGAAAAGCTGTGGGACGGTATTCTGCAATTACAGTTTGGAACAGTTTTTCGTGATGCAGTGAGATTGGTATGCAGTAAATTCGGACTCGAACATACGATATCTGATCAAGATACCAATGCTCTTAAACTTGCTCTGGTCGATGCGGTTGGAAAAAACATTGCAAAAGTGTATTACTGCAGAGAATGTCATTTGCATCCTAATCTCATGCCAAACAATCAGCTGGGGCATAGGTGCTTTAACGAAACAGAAGAAGACAAATGGACTCTATGCTTTGACGAAGCATTTGCTCTTGTTGAACCCAAAACTTTGGGGAAATACTTTGGTGAGCGCCTTCAATCGCTGATACGTCCCACCATTACTCACTTTTTCTTCGAGAACATTAATGTGAAGAAAATTCTTGTGGAAGCTCAAGAATGTGGAATACGTTGGAGCAATTTATAGTCCAGATGAGAGAAAAAGTTCTTTTGAGGAATAAAAAAAAAAAGTTCTTTTGAGGAATAAAAAAAAAAAGTTCTTTTGAGGAATAAAAAAAAAGTCCTTTTTACGACTAAACATCAGTCCTTTTCAGGACTACTTTTATTTCATTATTTTTTGTCATTCATTTATATTTTTTTCTGTTTGAATGTGAGAGTATGTGAACGAAGAAGGTCACTGGCGTGGGCTTAATTGCTCCGTAAACCTTAATGTGTTTCTCCAATATTATGGAAGCATGTTTGGTGAAGTTCACCACCTCTTTTGCTACAAGAAGGCAACAACGAGGGATTTGGTCATCCTGATACCTACATCTTTGAATGGGTAATACGAGCATTGGTTGAATAACTCACTCGGGGGACCTTCAGCCGTAGCAAATTCTTGGCATATGTATAATTTCAGTTTTCTTTCCTTGATGTATATTTCTTCTGTTCGATTAACACTAGACGAAATTTAACTTTCTCGAAACTAACCTTATAAAAAAAAATAGTCTTTGCCAATTATGAAAAAAGTGTAAAACAACTCATTAAGAAAACTATTTTTGGGAAAAGTATGAAATTTTAGTTTATGTCATGATAATAAATGTCGGTGAGACTTATTCTAAAGTTAAAAAATATATCTGAAGTTTTTGTTACATTTCTGATATTAGGAAAGTTTGTATGGAAATGTGAGAGTGATCGAGTCGAAAAGAAACAAGTTTGTTGGAATGAAACAGGAAAAAAGTACTACAAAGAAAAAAATCGAAGTACAGTGTAAAGCAAAGTTAAACAAAATACGTAAACGTAGAAAAGTTTTTCGAAAAATAGATTAAGTCGTTATACAGAGAAAAGAACTAAGTCTTTCTTAAAAAAATTATTACATTTGTTTGGAGAAATTCGATATTTTAGATACATGTTGAGAATAGCTGCTTTTCTAGTGAGTTAGGAAATTGCTATGTAGGGGAAAAAATGTTTGCTAAGAATACGATGTTTAGTGGAAGTACGGACTTGGTCGCTATGTCTCCAGAATGAATGTTTTTTCTGTTGATTTAGAAAAAATATACTGAAAATATATTGCAAAGGATATAAATTTTATCGTAAGAAATAATGCTTTAGAATGAATGTCTTGACAATGAATACTTTTCCTGTTGGGTCAGTTAAAGAAAAGTATAGCAAATTAGGATAGAATGAAAAAATATGAATATTTCACATACATGCAGGTTTTTAGGAATACTTAAGTGAGTTGGAAAGTGAGGGACACAAAAATTCTGAAGTGTTTGGTACATCTTGTGATATCAACTTGTTAAGAAACGTTTACTCAAATGAAATGAAAAAATAAAGTCATAGTAAAGAAAATCTGTATATTTCTCGTATACCCACGAAAAGGTAAGATAGAAAAATTTATTAAGTTATACATTAAAAGAAAGAAAGAAAAGTTGCTTACATATGAAAAAGAAATAATAATGAAGAAACGCCTGTTGAAAAGAAATAAAAAAGTAAAGTTGGAATAAAGAAAATACTGTTGCAGTCCAATTTTTACCACTACAGATCTGTATATTTCTCATAAATGTAAGCTTTCAGGAATACTTAAAAGTGAGTTTTGAAAAAAATATTACGTTACATGAAGAAACAAAAAAAAATCTGAAGTTTTGCTACATCTTGTGATATCAAGTCGTTAAGAAACGTTGGTTGAAATGAAATGAAAAAATAAAGTCTGAATCGTGAACATAAAATGATATTCAAAACACAAAATTAAGTTAAATAGGGGAAAATACGAAAAAAAAAATGTTTGTCAGAAAGAAATGTAAAAATAAAGAAAATACTGTTTCAATCGAATTTTTAACTGCTATAGATCTGTATATTTCTTGTACATACACGAAACAGCGATGTAAAAAATAAATTAAGTCACATTTAAAGCAAGTAAGAAAAAAATAGTTTAAGAGGAGAAAAATAAATCTGAAGTTTTGTCACATCCGGAAATTCAAGTCGTTAAGAAACGTTGGTTGAAAGGAAAAAAAATAAAGTCAGAATATAAATATGAGGCAGTTTGCAAAGTTTGAAATAAAATAATGGACGAATGCGCGAACATAGAATGATATTCAAAACATAGATTAAGTTAGATTGCGGGAATTGAGAAGAAAAAACGTATGTTAGAAAGAAATGTATAAATACAGTAAAAATGCAGAAAATATTGTTTCAATCGAATTTTAACTACTGTAAATGAAAGAAATGGAAAAATACAGTACGAATGAAGAAATCAATTGAATTTTAACTACTATAGATCCGTGTATTTCTTGTACACACATAGAAAAGTGAGATAGAAAAAATAGATTAAACCATACATTAAAAGCAAGTAAGAAAAAAATCGGTTTCAGAGGGAAAAAATTAAAAATCTGAAGTTTCGTCACATCTTGTAGAACAGATATCAAGTCGTTAAAAAACGTTGGTTGAAATGAAATGGAAAAATACAGTAAGAATGAAGTGTAAAGTTAGAAAAGAAGACAATGGACGAATACGTGAACATAGAATAATATTCAAAAACACAAAATTAAGTTAAATATGTGGAAAATGTGAAAAAAAATGTTTGTCAGAAAGAAATGTAAAAATAAAGTAAAAATAAAGAAAATACTGTTTCAGTCGAATTTTTAACTGCTGTAGATCTGTATATTTCTCGTACATACACGAAACAGCGATGTAAAAAATAAATTAAGTCACATTTAAAGCAAGTAAGAAAAAAATAGTTTAAGAGGAGAAAAAATAAATCTGAAGTTTTGTCACATCCGGAAATTCAAGTCGTTAAGAAACGTTGGTTGAAATGAAAAATATAAAGTCAGAATATAAGTATGAGGTAGTTAGCAAAGTTTGAAATAAAATAATGGGCGAATACGCGAGCATAGAATGATATTCAAAACATAGATAAAGTTAGATAGCGGGAATTGAGAAGAAAAAAACGTCTGTTGGAAAGAAATGTAAAAATACAGTAAGAATGGAGAAAATATTGTTTCAATCGAATTTTAACTACTATAGATGAAAGAAATGGAAAAATATAGTAAGAATGAAGAAATATTGTTTCAATCGAATTTTAACTACTACTGTAGATTCGTATATTTCTTGTACACATATAGAAAAGTAATAAGATAGAAAAATAGATTAAACCATACATTAAATGCAAGTAAGAAAAAAACAGTTTCAGAGGGAAAAAATTAAAAATCTGAAGTTTTGTAACACCTAGTGGAACAGATATCAAGTCGTTAAGAAACGTATGTTGGGTTAAATCTAAAAAAAAAGATACTGTTAGGAACGAATTTTATGTATATCTGCTATAGATCTGTATATTTCTTGCGCAAACATGAAACATCTATATAAAAAACCAGATTAAGTCATACATTAAAAACAAGTAAGAAAAGTTCTTTGCGTAGGAAAAAGAAATAATAATGAAGAAACGTTTGCTTGTTTAAATCAGAAAAAATAAAGCCTCGATAAAAGTAGTTGTTAGATTGAAAAGTAAGAAAATAAAATAATGATGGTACATCGAGAAGTTTAACGAGTATGCAAGCATTTAGAAAAAAAGTAGATTAAGATAATGGATTAGAAGGTACATTTCACTGATTAATCATAAAAGAAAATACGGAAAGATAAAAAAAAAATATTTTAACTATGTATAAAACATTGCGGCTTTGTATGGTGGAAAAAGGTACAACGTTAAAAAATGTAACAGAAAATGTCATGAACACGTAAGTACGTTAATAAACAATCGTGTTTTAAGATTATGTCTGCAGCACAAAACTTTGGAAAACGTCTTTATGTTGGAACGTCCGTTGAAAATGCGTGAAGTCTCCTCAAAGAAAATTAAAAAAATCGTTACTTTGAAAAATTATGAATATAAAATGGGAAATTATGAGGAAAAAATAAGGAATAAATTCGTTGCAAAATGATCAAGTTATTGAAAAAAATCAGTCTTGGAACTTAATGTGGCTACAGAATCTCAAATGACGTCAACCGCCGACCCCGCGGAGGAAATGGCGTTGGCTGATGTCATGTCTGCTATCACGAATGCGTCACACATCATAGTCACTCTTCCCAAAACACGTGTCATACAAAGTTTTCTGAGTCAAAGAGAAAATGGTGAGTCATCCCAAAACACATGGCGGACAAAAGATAGCGGAACATGAATCAACAGGAACGAAATCTTTTCAAACAAAGCCTTTTCTCGCCTAAATTAAAATTGGAGGGAGGACAAATATAAGAATGAAAAAAATAATGCACCGTCTATAAAAATTATAACACCTCACGGAAGTCCTGAAAATATAAATTTAATAAAAATAACATATTGGAAAGACTTCCTTCAAAAATTTGACAAAGTCTAATAAATCTCCCGAGAAAATTAAAAAAATACTGGAACGTGTATTAAAATTCCTAACACCTCAGGGAATTCCTGAAAATATAAATTTAATAAAATAAATTAGAGAGAAAAAATAGGACAAAAAAAAAAAAATACGAGTAAAAAAAAAATTGGAAACGACAAAAAAACTTCCTTCAAAATTTGACAAAGTCCAGTAAATCTCCCGAGAAAATTAAAAAAATAAATATTGGAAAGACTTCTTAAAAATTTGTCAACGTCCAATAAATCTCCCGAGAAAAGTTCCAAAAAAGCACCGCTAGGGGGGGGGCAACGTACACCCCCTTTCCCCCCTCGGTCGTTGCCATCTCTCAAAGATCCATTAAAAGTTCCAAAAAGCACCGCTAGGGGGCAGCACATCGAGTTGACATCCCCATATATCCACCCCCTTTCTCCCACTCGGTCGTTGCCATCTCTCAAAGGTCCATTAAAAGTTCCAAGAAGCACCACTAGGGGGCAGCACATCTCCTTTCCCCGACTCGGTCGTTGCCATCACTCAAAAACAAAGATCTAACATAATAATAAAGTTCCAAGAAGCACCGCTAGGGGCAGCACATCGACCCAACGCACTGGCTTCATCTGCCACGCCCCCACATCCTTCAGTCACACGCCACGCCCCCATCCTTCTGCACAACCACGCCCCCCATCCTTCTGCAGCAAACCACGCCTCTTGCTCCTTCTCTAGAAGGAGCTGCTCCTTGCGGCTGGATCGGTCCTTTTATACTACTCACCCTCTTTCGCATTTCGCAACCGGCAGTTAACGAAGGCCCCAAATTTAGAGGGAATAAAAAGTGGGGACTGAGGAAACGGACTCCGGTTCTCTGATTGGTTGACTGCACAAACCGTAACGCCCAAACCCTGAATGCAACGGCCGATTTTGCATCAAATGTTATGTCCCTGGCAAACACGGCACTATGAGTTCGGGAACGTTGATACAAAGTTCACATTCGCGCTTTGTTTCAGTTCCGGCTAAAATACACATAAATATGTGAATGGTTTTAAATAAAACTCTTCTAAACCAGGTACTTAGTTCAAATTTCCGATAAAAAACGGCAGTACAAAACTTTCTTCGTGTAATTCTTTTGTTTTCAGAGAGCAAATTTTTGCATTCAATTAAGGCATGCAATGCGTACAACGACCGCACGCTACTGCTTGTCCTTGTGAGCAGGTGCGGAATTCTGCTAGAAGCCCCACTGGCAATGCTTGAACGGGGTGTCACTTACATTCTTGACCACTGGCTCCAAAACTTGCCCAGGTATACTTTAGCAGATGTTTTCACGCCTTTCTTACAGAGATGGAACTCCGTGGTATTCTCATAGGAGACTCTACACCAAACAATGACAGAAGAAGGGTTATGGGCTCTCATGATACTTGGGATTTTCTCCCGAGCTTCTCACGCATACATTCTGTCATTTTGGCGGTTGAAAGCCTATTCAATAGCGCAAATCTTTTCATCAGTGAAAAGAATCTTTCTGCGGCGAGTGCATGCGTAACGCAGCAGCAGATGTTTCGCTTTTACCTCCCTCTGCTGTTTCAGTTGTGGAGGAAGTGACCTGTACGCCGCAGGTAAGCTCTCACTTCTAAGCCACTCCACAGCACGTGTGACATCGACACCCTGGAAACATTCACCGCAAGGCCTCCAAAAATAGTGCACACCTTGCGGTGCTAGTGCACTTTTATCTAAGAAGTATTAGAGCTTTTTTAAAATGCTTTAATATTTTTTAAGGGAAAGCGGTAATCAATACTACTTAAAAGCAAGCCAACTTTAAGTGGTTTTATTACTTCGACCCCCCCCCCCCGACAAAGAGTCCTCTATTGTTTGTCCCATCCCCCATTTCTACCTGGGAGCTTCCTGTTTCTTTCCAGAAGTCTCTGAAGGGGTGTAACAAACAGGCATATTACCAGGGATTCAGACTGCTCCATCCTATGGTAATTTGCCTGCGTAGTCAGTTAGTTGCCCTGGAGAAACATGTCATCGGGGATTGTCAGAAGTTTGCGAGGACCAAAATGTTTGAAATGTTGGGTGGGTCTCGCTGGACCTTGACATTGGCAGTCTGCGTGGTGTCAGGGGTTGAGAGGAAAGGGCGGGTGAGTGTCCGCATTCTGTCATCGAAACGAGTCGGTTCCTTGGAGGAAGGCTTTCAAGAAATAAGTTGCAGTTGCAGTGTCTTCTATCTGTGATCAGTCCCGTCCAAAGTAGGGGGGAGGACCATCTTTCTTGAAACCACAGGTGGTTAACCCTAATTGGTGCGCGCGCAAATGTTGTGCCTTTGTGATGGACTCAAAAAGAAATCTGGGGAATTTATCGTAGAAAGATTCCCAACAAGTGGTCATCTATCTATCCACACACAGATGATCAGGGATACTTTAAAATTACGTTGATGATGATTTGTTACCGCTAGGGCACTATTTTTTTAGGACTACACCACTGATTCAGCTTACAAAACATCACCGATTGTTTTCTGACAGGATTCAGTCGAATACGAGCGGCACTGCGTTCATCACGCGAGCAGTCCTCACGGTGCACGGCCGACCTTTTCCGGAGCAGTCAGCGACGATCCCAGTCTCAAGGAACCTTTTATGTCCAGTAGACAAACATTCAACTGATTTTCAGCTTCCTCAGCATGTTGAAAATCTCGGAAGCTGACTTTCCTACTTTATGCAGCACTATTAGTCACACGATTCTCATAAATCCCCTCACTCCATGGCAAGAAACACGTATCTCCTCTGTGGCTAAACGCACAATGACTCACTAGCTACTTCGCGCCTCTTGGGTGGTCAATGACATTGCACACCGGTTATGCGCTGTCTGTTGATCCTTTGTAACAGGTACATTCTCTTACGCGTTTAAAAAATGGCTACCCATGGTCACGTCCTGCAGGTGACCGCCAAATAAAGGTTTCTGAAGCATTGTTTCTATTGATGACAACACTCGTGCGAGACAAATAACAAAACTGTCTGCTTTGGCAGGTGACGGTGGAATGCTAGTGACCACCAACGCAGTATAACTACTGAGTTCAACAGTGCAAAATTTGTGCTGTCCTTACCATTGGTGCACCTATGAAGGGGGCTTTGGGGACTCAAGCCCCCTCCAAGGAGATTAAGAGTGACAAATTAAACATTCAAAAATATTATTTTACACGTAAAAGTGTCCGACACACACACATATTAAACATTTTGCGAAAAATAATATTTTTAAACATTAAAAATATTATTTTACACAAAAAAAGTGTCTGACAGAGTGTTTTCTATTAGATGGTGTCTTCTTCCCATAGCCCGAAAGAAATTAAGAGCGACGTACGCCACAAATTAAACATTCAAAAATATTATTCTACATGTTCAAAAAATTACAAAGTGTCTTCTATTACATGGTGTCCTTTTCTCAAAGCCCCAAAGAGATTAAGAGCGACGTACGTCACAAATTAAACATTCAAAAATATCATTTCACGTGTTCAAAAAATTACATAGTGTCTTTTTCTCAAAGCCCCAAAGAGATTAAGAGCGACGTACGTCACAAATTAAACATTCAAAAATATCATTTCATGTGTTCAAAAAATTACATAATGTCTTCTTCCCAAAGCCCCAAAGAAATTAAGAGCGAGTACGTCACAACCGTATATAAATTATATATATATATGTATACTGGGATGTAAGGTCAGGTGATGCGTAACATCACAGCCTCTCCTTGACAAATGTCAACCCCGCCTTCTCGTGGTGCATCCTGTTCCCACTAAAGGGCTCTGACGACCGCAAATAGCGGTATAACTATACCATCGGGATCAGAGGAAATGCTATCCCACACTCACCAACCCGCTTGGCCAGCGTGGTGAGTTATGGCCAAACACCTCCAAAATGACTCTACAACTTAAATCTTGGCCCTCAGTCTCCGGCAGCTGGAATGTACCTGGCCAAGGCAGCGGCCAGTGCGACATGAAGGCAGAGGGTGCTAAGAATCCTCGGAGGACCGGACTAGGCTGCCATTTGATGCTGACCTTGGCTACCTACAACGGACGCTCCCTATCTTCTGATTCAAGGCTTCTTGAATTGGAAGAGGAACTACAAAGGATCAAGTGGGACATCGTCGGGCTGAGTGAGGTAAGGAGAAAAGGAGAAGATCTCATTGAACTGAAAAGTGGACATCTCTTCTATTATCGTGGGACAGATACTGGCAGAACTAGTGGTGTTGGATTTATAATAAACAAGAAACTGAAGGATAAAGTGGTAGAAGTTGAAAGTTCCTCTGACAGAGCTGCACGACTCGTTATCCAACTATCGAGAAGATACCAGGCTCAGATTATTCAAACTTATGCACCCACCACAAGTCATCCTGAAGAAGAAATTGAAGAATTTTATGAGGAAATTCGTCATCTAAATAATAAAGGTAAGCAGCACTTGAAGATAATTATGGGAGATTTCAATGCAAAAATAGGGCACCGGCAACAGAATGAAACTTCAGTAGGTAAATTCGGTCACGGCAACAGAAACCAGCGTGGAAATACTCTCGTTGAGTTTGCAGAGGCAGAAGGATTTTCATCTTGAATTCCTTTTTCAAGAAAAAGCCACACAGGAAATGGACATGGAGACATCCAATTGGGACGACAAGTGAAATTGATTTTATTATGTGTAACAAAAAATTCGTCATCGAAGACTGCAGTGTGCTAAACAAGTTCAACACAGGTAGTGACCATAGATTGGTGAGATGTAAGATGCACCTCAACACTAAACTCGAACGTGGCAAGCTCATAAGACAAACAAAATGTATTGACATAACCAACCTTAAAAAACACCATAATACTTTCAAGTTGGAACTGAAGAACAGATTCTCTGCTTTAGAAGGCCTAACATCGGAAGAAGTGGATATTTCGGAAGTTAACAGAAAAGTAACCAAAGCTCTTATGGAAACAGCAACAAAATTAGCTGGGTCTAAGAACAAGTTGCATGTAAACAAATTATCAGGAAAAACCAAAATGTTGATGCAAAAAAGAAGAGAGATGAGGACAACTAAAGAAGATGTGACTTCCAAAGTGGAATATATAGAGCTATGCAAGACAGCACGAAAAAGTATCACTGAAGACGTAAGGAAATTCAACTGTGAGCTAGTGAGGAAAGCAATTGAAAACAACCAAAGCCTAAAGATAGCAAAGGGACATCTCAGTAAGGGAAGAAAACAGATTATGGCTCTGAGAAAAGAAGATGGTACTATAACAAGAAATAGAGGCGAAATTTTGACAAGAGTGAAAGATTTCTACTCCAAATTATATGAAAGGGATGATACATGTACTCCAGACATCATGAAAGGTACCAGAGTTCTTCCAGTCCTCCCAGCAGAAGTTGCTCATGCAATCAAGAACATGAAGCGGGGGAAAGCTCCAGGAGAAGATGGAATTACTATAGACATCATACAAGAAGCAAGTGGAGAAATTGAAACAGTACTCGCCCAAATTTTCACTCGATGCCTTAATGAAGGGAAGATTCCTGAGGATTGGAACAATGCTACAATGATCCTGCTACATAAAAAAGGTGACATTGAGGATCTCAGGAACTACAGACCTATCAGCCTCCTATCAGTGGTTTATAAAATCTTCACTAAAGTTCTTTCACACCGCTTGAAGGTAACACTGGACATGGCTCAACCGAGAGAACAAGCTGGATTCAGGAGTGGCTACAGCACAATAGATCATATCCACGTACTGAGAGAACTAATTGAAAGAGCGAGGGAATATGAACTTCCATTGTGCATGGCTTTTATCGATTATGAAAAAGCCTTTGATTCGGTGAAACCATCAGCAGTTACCACGGCTCTGAAATCCTGCGGTATTGAAGATGCATACATTAATATTATTAATAACATCTATGAAAATGCAAGTGCAAAGATTCGGCTGTTTGAAAATACAACACACATAAATATTGGAAAGGGAGTGAGACAAGGTGACACCATATCTCCGAAGCTCTTTAATGCCACATTGGAAAATGTCTTTCAATCACTGAACTGGGAAAACAAAGGGATAAAGATTAATGGAGATTATCTAACCTACCTTCGTTTTGCTGATGACGTAGTCATTTTTGCAACTACCCCATCAGAGCTGCAGAGTATGATCCAGGAACTTGCTGACAAGAGTAAAGATGTGGGATTAAAAATGAACTTTCAGAAGACAAAAGTGATGTTCAATGCTTTTACAAGAAATGAAGATTGATCGATTGATGGAGAAAAACTGGAGATAACAGATACGTATGTTTATCTTGGACAGCAGATATCAAGTGAGGGTCACATTGATGAAGAAATTAATCGGCGTACAAAACTTGCCTGGAGAGCTTTTGGAAGAAACAGCATAATTTTCAAGAGCAATATGCCATTATGTCCTAAAAGAAAAGTGTTTGATCAATGCATCCTTCCAGTGCTTACGTATGGTGCAGAGACGTGGACCTTAACTAAAAGAGACATACAAAGGCTGCAGACAACTCAAACAAGTATGGAGAGGTGCATGCTTGGTGTAACCAGGAGAGATAAGAAGAGGAACTCGTGGATCCGAAAAATGACGAGAGTGGAAGACATCATGATCAGAGTTAAATCCCTGAAATGGCAATGGGCTGGACATACTGCCAGAAGGACAGACCATAGATGGACAGCCGAAATTTTAGATTGGATTCCAAGGGACAGGAAAAGACCCAGAAAAAGACCACATGGGAGATGGGTGGATGAAATTCGTAAATATGCGGGAGTGACATGGAGGAGACTGGCACAAGACAGACCGTTGTGGAGTAAACTTGGGGAGACCTTCGTCCAGCAGTGGATTGATAATGGTTGACAATGATGATGATGATATATATACTGCCGGGATGTAAGGTCAGGTGATGCGTAACATCACATCCTCTCCTTGACAAATGTCAACCCCGCCTTCTCGTGGTGCATCCTGTTCCCATTAAAGGGGCTCTGACGACCGCCAATAGCGGTATAACTATACCATCGGGATGAGAGGAAATGCTATCCCACACTCACCAACCCGCTTGGCCAGCGTGGTGAGTTATAGCCAAACCCCTCCAAAATGACTCCACAACTTAAATCTTGGCCCTCAGTCTCCGGCAGCTGGAATGTACCTGGCCACGGCAGCGGCCAGTGCGACATGAAGGCAGAGGGTGCTAAGAATCCCCGGAGAACCGGACTAGGCTGCCATCTGATGCTGACCTTGGCTACGTATGATGGACGCTCCTTATCTTCTGATTCAAGGCTTCTTGAATTAGAAGAGGAACTACAAAGGATCAAGTGGGACATCGTCGGGCTAAGTGAGGTAAGGAGAAAAGGAGATCTCATTGAACTGAGAAGTGGACATTTCTTCTACTATCTTGGGACAGATACTGGTGGAACTAGTGGTGTTGGATTTATAATAAACAAGAAACTGAAGGATAAAGTTGTAGAAGTTGAAAGTTCCTCTGACAGAGCTGCACGACTCGTTATCCAACTCTCGAAAAGATACCAGGCTCAGATTATTCAAACTTATGCACCCACCACAAGTCACCCTGAAGAAGAGATTTAAGAATTTTATGAGGAAATTCGTCATCTAAATAATAAAGGTAAGCAGCACTTGAAGATAATTATGGGAGATTTCAATGCAAAAATAGGGCAATGGCAACAGAATGAAACTTCAGTAGGTAAATTCGGTCACGGCAACAAAAACCAGAGTGGAAATACTCTTGTTGAGTTTGCAGAGGCAGAAGGGTTTTTCATCTTGAACTCCTTTTTCAAGAAAAAGCCACACAGGAAATGGACATGGAGACATCCAAATGGGACGACAAGTGAAATTGATTTTATTATGTGTAACAAAAAATTCGTCATAGAAGACTGCAGTGTGCTAAACAAGTTCAACGCAGGTAGTGACCACAGATTGGTGATATGTAAGATACACCTCAACACTAAACTCGAACGTGGCAAGCTCATAAGACAAACAAAATGTATTGACATAACCAACCTTAAAAAACACCATAATACCTTCAAGTTGGAACTGAAGAACAGATTCTCTGCTTTAGAAGGCCTAACATCGGAAGAAGTGGATATTTCTGAAGTTAACAGAAAAGTAACCAAAGCTCTTATGGAAACAGCAACAAAATTAGCTGGGTCTAAGAACAAGTTGCATGTGAACAAATTATCAGAAAAAACCAAAATGTTGATGCAAAAAAGAAGAGAGATGAGGACAGCTAAAGAAGATGTGACTTCCAAAGTGGAATATATAGAGCTATGCAAGACAGTACGAAAAAGTATCACTGAAGACGTAAGGAAATTCAACTGTGAACTAGTGAGGGAAGCAATTGAAAACAACCAACTCCTAAAGATAGCAAAGGGACATCTCAGTAAGGGAAGAAAACAGATTATGGCACTGAGAAAAGAAGATGGTTCTGTAACAAGAAATAGAGGCGAAATTTTAACAAGAGTGAAAGATTTCTACTCCAAATTATATGAAAGGGATGATACATGTACTCCAGACATCATGAAAGGTACCAGTACCAGAGTTCTTCCAGTCCTCCCAGCAGAAGTTGCACATGCAATCAAGAACATGAAGTGGGGAAAAGCTCTAGGAGAAGATGGAATTATTGTAGACATCATACAAGAAGCAAGCGGAGAAATCGAAACAGTACTTGCCCAAATTTTCACTTGATGCCTTAATGAAGGGAAGATTCCTGAGGATTGGAACACCGCTACAATGATCCTGCTACATAAAAAAGGTGACATTGAGGATCTCAGAAACTACAGGCCTGTCAGCCTCCTATTAGTGGTTTATAAAATCTTTATTAAAGCTCTTTCACACCGCTTGAAGGTAACACTGGACATGGCTCAACCGAGAGAACAAGCTAGATTCAGGAGTGGCTACAGCACAATAGATTATATCTACGTACTGAGAGAACTAATTGAAAGAGCGAGGGAATATGAACTTCCATTGTGCATGGCTTTTATCGATTATGAAAAAGCCTTTGATTCGGTGAAAGCATCAGCAGTTACAATGGCTCTGAAATCCTGCGGTATTGAAGATGCACACATTAATATTATTAATAACATCAATGAAAATGCATGTGAAAAGATTCGGCTGTTTGAAAATACAACACACATAAAAATTAGAAAGGGAGTGAGACAAGGTGACACCATATCTCTGAAGTTTTTTAATGCCACATTGGAAAATGTCTTTCAATCACTGAACTGGAAAAACAAAGGGATAAAGATTAATGGAGATTATCTAACCCACCTTCGTTTTCCTGATGACGTAGTCATTTTTGCAACTACCCCATCAGAGCTGCAGAGTATGATCCAGGAACTTGCTGACAAGAGTAAAGAAGTGGGATTAAAATGAACTTTCAGAAGACAAAAGTGATGTTCAATGCTTTTACAAGAAATGAAGATTTATCGATTGTTGGACAGCAGATATCAAGTGAGGGTCACATTGATGAAGAAATTAATCGGCGTACAAAACTTGCCTGGAGAGCTTTTGGAAGAAACAGCATAATTTTCAAGAGCAATATGCCATTATGTCTTAAAAGAAAGTGTTTGATCAATGCATTCTTCCAGTGCTTACGTATGGTGCAGAGACGTGGACCTTATCTAAAAGAGACATACAAAGGCTGCAGACAACTCAAAGTAGCATGGAAAGGTGCATGCTTGGTGTAACCAGGAGAGATAAGAAGAGGAACTCGTGGATCCGAAAATGACAAGAGTGGAAGACATCATGATCAGAGTTAAATTCCTGAAATGGCAATGGGCTGGACATACTGCCAGAAGGACAGACCATCGATGGACAGCCAAAATTTTAGATTGGATTCCAAGGGACAGGAAAAGACCCAGAAGAAGACCACATGGGAGATGAGTGGATGAAATTCGAAAGTATGCGGGAGTGACATGGAGGAGACTGGCACAAGACAGACCATTGTGGAGGAAACTTGGGGAGACCTTCGTCCAGCAGTGGATTGATAATGGTTGACAATGATGATGATATATACTGCCACCTCCAACAAAAATTCTTGTTATATAAGCTACAACTATATATATAGCCCCCTCCAACAAAAATTCCTGGGTGCACCACTGTTACTAACAATGAGGTCTTTTCAGTATCAGGTTCTGTTACTGTACCAGTCATATTGGGGAAAAGTTGAGCTAACACATACATTTCAGCTTATTCATAATTTGCCTGTGAAACATTTACTGGGACTGCATTTCATTACGTGGTTTTCCCGAACACTAATCTTTGAGGATAGTCTTATGATTTTGCCAAAACCTATAATTTCTAGTTGGGCTGAGGAGGTAGTTGACCTCACCTTTCACAATGACAGAATGTCAGACTTTCAGAAGAGCCACCTTTTCCACTTGTTGCAGAAGTGTCTTGGATTATATTCCAGTAAACAGGGGTCCATCCTTTTATTGACACTGAGCTAGCTTCCACATCTGTGGCATCAAAACCTTATCCTTGTGTCCACTTCTCCCTGGGAAAAAAAAATAAAATGTGTGAACAGATGGAAGAAATGCACCACCAAGGCTTCATTAAAGAGTCTACTAATGCTTGGGCTGCATCAGCATTTCTCATACCTAAGAAGGATGGGATCTAAATTACATTATTAAAATCTTATTTTTCAAGTTAGGAATGTCAGTCACTGTGATCCCTGAATTATTGCAGGTGTGTGCATTCCAAGTACTTTAGCAGGAAGAGGCACTTAACTTGAAAAATTCAGCTTCCTAAATTCGAAAATTTAGACACAAAATTAAGAGGTGTATAAACGAAATGATAGTGACACAAATGAAAACCATAAGTTCAATCTGCTGTCTTTCTTTCGCACCCCACCCCCTCCTTTTTCACACTGTTACAAAAAAAAAAAAAAAAAAAAAAAAAAGATAGTAAGAATACTTCTTTTATTATCACGCTAAGCAATGTTTCATGATATGACAGAAAGAACACACAGCATAAGGCCAAATGTTAAATCACCCGTGGAAGCAAAAATTCAGCACCTCCTTCACACATACATGTATTGTGCAATTCATACATGTGCAATTAAAAATTCCTTGCAGAAAGAGCTTGAGTTTCTTAAAGGTACTACAGAGCCCTTCTATTACAGACAAAGCTGTCCAAAAATTTAGGAAACCAACACTGACCTGCAAGTTCATGCCTATAGTCCCTAGTATGCCCTAGTATGAGAGAGTTGAGCTGTCATCCCATTTGTGAACACCTCAGATTTACTCCAAAATTTCTAAAATCTCCAAAGTTTTAATTTCAAAGTTATTTTCAAACCCCACAAACAAAATGAATTCTTAGAGATCAAGAGACTATGTCCCAGATACTATTTATCAAATGCCATGCGAACATGGACTTTCACATGTAGTCCAGACCAACAGGTATAACTTACATTTTCATTTTAAAGCACACAAGACTTGCACGTAGAACTGTGAACTGAAAAAGTAATCTGTAGCTCACACTGTCATGAAAATAATAATAAATTCCCATTTGAAAGTACTAAACTTACTGATAAACCTCATTTAACTATCAAGCTTGATATTGGAGGTTTTCTATATGTATTGCAATTCTTCACATGTCAACAACATGGCATCAACTCCATTTCTTTCAATGCAATTGAAACAACTTACCAAATCAACAGGGCCAGAGCAAGCTTTATTCATCTATGAGGGCAAAAACTTGAAATTTTGCCCCTCAAATTTAAAAGTTCTCTACTTCCACTCAAATAGTACCTGGTTTTTACTTTCTCATAACTCTATATAAGAAAGTACTATTATGATCCTTTAAAAATCTCACAGTTGGTTTTAGGCATAATTTTTCTAAAAATGTGAAAACTAGGTAAATACCCAAGAGTCAGGTAAAATGTAAAAGTTATGTGAATGCTGACAATACATCACTCCACAGAAATGCAGCACAAGAAATGGACCAGCACAGAACGAATGAGTATCAGATAGTGAATGTAACAACAAAAAGACGATTTCTGGGGTAGTGCTTGAAAAACTTCCATTGAAGGTTAAAGCACTCAGAGTGGCTTTCTACAACAAACCACATATGGCTAATTGGCACTTCATCCCTTCAGCTTATTTGGAAAGGATATGGACGTTAGTCATATTAACATATCGTTTTATATGTCTCGCTCTGCTGTTCTGGACAGTACCTTTCATACATATGTGAGGTCCACACCTAACACAGTAGGTTACTCTGGACGCTGATTAGCTGTGCAGAATACTGTATGCTGCCAACAAAAGCCTTTCAAAAAAGGAAATAGTAAAGCATATAACTTCCTTTTTTAGTTAAAATGTTCAGTGAATTTTTTCATACATTGTGCATATCTATTTTTGTGTCCCTCAGAGTGCAAATTTACGTCCCTAAGTATGCCGTTCTGTGAGGGCACCCCTCCCTTGCCCTCCTGGTAGCTATGGCTCTGCAAATCAGCAAGGGTCAAAATGCTTTTGATGTCACATTTTTAAAAATATTTATGCTCCGTTTGTCCTGATGAAACCAAGTCAGACACTCAGTGAAAATATAGCACACCTTAAAATAAAATATAACCATGAATGGAATGCTGTTGATTTGAAATTTCAATATCAGAAGGATTGTAATCAAATAATTTTTACATTCAACCATTCTTCAATTTAATACAGGCATTCGATAATTTACAAAACTGTATTGTTTCAACATTTTGAACAGAATGGTGACAAGCTGCTGCTGTCTGAAACACTACCATCACAGACATACTGTAAGCTTCCTTTATTAACTTAAATGTTATGACATGAATACAACAGACATGCTCATTAATACCAAGGCAGTCCCACACAACATAGCCATTTATTTGTATACAGTTAAATATGATGACACACAAAGAATAGAGAATCTTAATTTTCTTTGTTCACTATGGAAAATACAAAACATACTTTATTGTAAACACCAGTGTAGCCATGGTAGCCTTAACATTCATCCAAAAGAGACTGGAACCTGTTCACAGAACTATAGGGATATAAAGAATATGTGATACACATTGAACTCTACATCACTTTTCCAGTTGGGAGTTACCATTATTCATTTGCCTCTTGCATGGCACCAAAGAAGAGCATTCTCGATTTGGATACAAAGCCAATTATTGAAACGCATGAAAAAGAAAGTGCAACTGTCATGTAGAATCTGTTATTAACATGACAAAAATACAAATATTTACATTTGAAGGATGCACCTGTATAAAATGGAAACCTGTCTAAAACTGAAAATAGTTCCAGTCCCTTGGATTCCGTCTTAGACAGGTTTCACCGAACTTACAAAACACCCAGTTAGGAAAGTGTCAAGAAATGAGGGTAGCCTGTTCATACAAATACACTGGTGTGCAAAAATTAAGGACGGAGAGGAGAAATTAACATAACAGCGAAATGAGCAGGCAGAACGGACCGAAAGACCACTCAGGAGATAGACTAGGGTCCGGTCCAGTAGGGCATGCGCATATATGCAGCATGACGTAGCGGGGGATGGGGGTGTCGGAAGGGTATAAAGCACACGGGCGCTGCACACTCAGCAATTCGGTGAAAGCTATTGCACGGTGTACATCGATTTGAACGACGTTGAGTTGCTACCACTGTGTGATATGGCCAACAGGCAATCCAGTAGACGACATCTGGATGACTTTACCCGAGGTCGCATCATTGGAAAGTTGGAAGAAGGTCGAAATGTGACTAGTGTGGCCGAGGAGTTCGGGATCGCTCGCAGCTTCGTTTCACGAGCTTGGAGAGCATTTCAAATGACAGGAACAGCTGTCCGAGAGTTTAGCAGTGGTCGTCTACGAGCAAACACGGTGGCTGGTGACCGGTTTATTGTCCTACAGGCGAGAAGAGACAGACGGCAGACAGTGGAAGAAATCGCAAGGCACATGCAACAGACAACTGGACGTCCGTTATCGCGTTTTACCGTGGCCAGGAGGCTGCACAAAGGTGGTCTATTTGCATGACGACCAGTACGGTGTGTGCCATTAACACCTGCTCATCGAAGACTGTGGTTTCTGTGGTGCCAGGAACACAAGAACTGGACACATCAGCAATGGGGTCGAGTTCTCTTTACGGATGAGAGCCGATTTAGTCTGACGAGCGATTCTGGACGTATACACCTCTGGAGAGTGCAGGGAACACGCAATCACACCTCCAACATCATCGAAAGGGACCGGTTTCGAGGTGGCGGAGTTCTCGTTTGGGGCGGTATCATGCTTGGTAGCCGTACTGATCTCCACATCTACCAAGGAGATTCAGTCACTGGTGTCCGCTATTGTACTGAGGTTCTCCTGCCTCACGTGCGTCTGTTTAGAGGTGCTGTGGATCCTGAGTTCCTCTTCATGGATGACAACGCTACACCTCACCGTACAGTGGCTGTCGCAGAGCTGTTGGAGAGTGAAGATATTCAACGCATGGATTGGCATGCAAGGTCCTTGGACCTAAATCCAATCGAACACGTGTGGGACCTTCTTAGGAGACGTTTGGCAGCATGTCACCAGCCGCCAGCAACGATTCCGCAGCTGCGATTGGCACTACAAGAGGAATGGGCCGCGATGCCTCAACAGCTCCTTGACAACCTCGTCCTCAGCATGGGCAGACGTTGTAAATCCTGCAACGCAGTTAGGGGTGATCATATCCCCTACTAAAGACAGGATTTTTCTTGGCAGCCGCCTGTCACATGGACGTTTCTGTCTTCTGTCCAGTTGTGCTCGAAGCTACCTTTTCAATAAAGTGCCTTTATATCCTTTGGATTCCTTGTTTGGATGGTTTTGCTCACTTGTCCCATATTCTTACATCTTGGGGATCTTATGGTATGATTTGAGTCAATGTGGAGCACTTCTGCATGATGTTACATTCGAAAAACTGTCTTGTCCTTAATTTTTGCACCCCACAACCAGTTGTAATCCTCATGCAATAAATATTCCTCTTTATCCATCCTAGATTTTATTTAACCATCTTAGTGTGATTAACATCTGACTTTCATTTTTATATGTTACTATTGTTAAACTCTAGTTTTGTTCTGATATATTAATTTTCAAAGGAGTTACCACATTACAAACAATTATGCACACAATACAAATGAAGTTCAACTTGAAGGCTCACCTACAGCACCCAGTAATATTTCACTTAAGTTTCTATAAAACATTAAGAAAAGGCAAGCACAAAATATTTTTATCATACTTTGTTTCAGAAGATGAATGAATTTTCAGAAATACCACCACTTGAAGGAATCTAAAATGCAAATGATAGATGGTTTGTGTGGGTGTATTATTACTTATTGTAGTGGACATATAAATTCAATTTATGCACTCCATGAAAGTGATGTGACACAAATGGTTTTCATTTGTGTCACCATCACTTAATTTCATTCTATTTACATTCATATTTGCAATGTAAATATTAGAATGAAATGGATCTTATTTAATATATGTGTAAGCATGATGATAAATTTATATTACCTATTTAGTTCACTTTGCATGTTTAAAGGAAAATAACTGACATTTGATTCCTGATAATTTGTTTTTGCAAGCTGTTGTTTCAAAACCTTGGCAGAATTATGGTACATTAAAAACTTAAATAAATAAAAATAGCTGAGCACAGTTGAATTACAAGGGATATTCAATAAAAAGTTTTTCAGACCTAGTATTTCATATCACCTTTATACTTACATAAACAAGACTTATGCTAAAATCATGGAGCATCTTTCCTCTAAGTGTCCTAGAATTTGTGTGATGCTGCACACTGTTGCACATTCACAGCTACTGATGAAACAAAAAGACCGCAATGTTCAGTATACCTGGCCTGGTATGAGATTAGACAACATGCAATGGTTAAAGATGTGATTGAAAGAGAAAGTTTGAGCAGTTATTTGGTATCAGTGGGCTCATGGCTTGCTGGAAAGTGACATCTATATTAGACTGAGAGATGCATAAGGGGTAGATGTTATGTCCCACCAATAGTGTAAAGACAGTGTCATCTGTATTATTTGTCATACAATAACGTTATCATAATAAAAAATGTACCTCATCACTTTCTTGACATTCCACAGTTGTTCAGGTGTGACAGTCCAAGGGAGTCTTCTCAGTAAGTTTTTTTCTGCAACTTTGTTACATTAACTGTTCTTATCTTCCTTATTGAACATATTTAATTAGTTTTTCATTTAAAGTTCAAAGTTAAAAGCATATTATTAAAATCCATTTGTTACAAATTAAAATACTTTAAAAGCCATTTTTACAACTAAAAACCAACTATACAGGGTGATCAAAATCGACCGCACAATAAACCTACTGGACGATTCCTCATGGAGAAAGAAGCCGAAAACCGTTGTCTGATCGGACGTCGCATTCCGGAGATATATGCGCCGAAAGTTTCGTGACGTCACATCCGGTAATGCACATGCTCGTTGAAGAGCGACGTCGACAGTTATACAGACGCACGTATCACAAGGCAATCAAGCCACCCCGGTGGTGCAGTGGTCTAAAGCGATGGCTTCTAATCATTTGTCCGAAAGGGGTCCGGATCCCGGTGAAGCTTGGATGTTGTGTTTGTCCTACATCATTGGCTCTCTCCCTCCCCTGAAACCAGTGGTCCTAAATTCAGGATGGGCAACTACTTATAGCCCGAGTTGCTGACGATGGTCGTTAAACCTCCAATTAAAAAAAGAGGGGGGGCACTCAACATTTTAAAATGTGGCATGGGGTGGGTATGAAAATTCGAAGGACGTGGCGGTGTGAAACCATCAGTTGTATGCTTACGCAATACGGCAGGTAGGGATAAAAAGGGTTGGCGACGGTATTGGTTGGTACATTTGACCGTAGTGTGGGTAGCGATATGTTTTTTTTTTTGTTTTTTTTTTTATTGGAGGTTTAACGACCACCGTGAGCAACTCAATGGGCTATAAGCAGTCGCCTGTCCCTAATTTAGGGTCACTGGTTCCAGGGAAGGGAGACAGCCAGTGCCGTAAGACAAACACAACATCCATGCCTCACCGGGATTCAAACCCGGACCCCGTTCGGACGAATGATCAAAGGCCATCGCTTGAACCACTGCGCCACCGGGGCGGCATAGCGATATGTCATACAGTTTGAGAGAGTATTGTGACATGTATCTCTTATTGGGGGAATGCCATGGTTCAGCATTGTGTGCAGCAAGCGATACCCAGCACGACGGCATCTGGATGCCCAGGTCATACGGCGGCTTGACGCTCGAATGCGTAACACAGGCAATGTCGCACCACGTCCAAGTGTAAGACAGTGGGTGGCACTAGACCCTCTGTGATAACACCATCCCTCGAGGACGCCATACTAGAGTTCATAGAGGAGCCAACGACCAGCAGCCATGTGATCGTGTGACAGTTTGGTGTGCACCAAAGTACTGTACTTGCCGTTCCACACGACAAAGACCTGCATCCATACCACATCTCATGGGTGCAAGGCCTATTACCACAGGATTATCCTCAAAGACAGACATACTGTAAGTGGCTGCTACAGTAACATGCTGCCAATAATAGTTTCATCTGCTGGATCTTATGGACTGATGAAGCAAAGTTTACATGGCAGGGTATCTGCAACACCCATAATAGACATGTTTGGGCATCGGACAATCCGCACGCAACACGTGAACATGCTCACCAGGTTCGGTGGGGTGTTAATATCTGGTGTGGTATTGTGGGCGATATCCTAGTGGGATCATATCTTCTTCCCAAACGTGTCACAGCTGCAAACTATATGGTGTTCCTGCGTGATGTTCTGCCGGACTTACTGGAAAATGTACCATTGGCTGTTCTCAGCAATCTATGGTTCCAGCATGATGGAGCATCAGCGCATTATGCTGCAAATGTTCGCCAGTAGGTAGCTGGATACGGAATATCCCGATCGATGGCTTGGCCGTGGTGGTCCTGTTGCATGGCCCGCTAGATCGCCGGATCTTAACCCATTGGACTTCTCCCTCTGTGGTCATCTAAAGAAACTGGTATATCGACGGCCTGTCAACAGCCTGCATGACCACCTTACAAGCGGCCCTCACAATTGTAACCTTTGCCATGCTGCAATGCGTGCAGATGTTTATTCCTCGGCGGGCTACCGCCTGTTCCACACTACAAAGTGGTCATTTTGAACACATGTTGTAGTCTGATACAAATCCACATGTTTTATCATTTGTGTTGTAGTGGTACACATCAATAAATTATATGTTTTCTGTCTAAGTGATTGGGTAAGTTATTTCTAATGTCTGTATTCTTACCAGATGTGATGTCACGAACTTTCGGCACGTATATCTACGGAATGCAACGTCTGATCGGGCAACGGTTTTCGGCTTCTTTCTCCACGAGGAATCGTCCGGTAGGTTTATTGTGCGGTTGATTCTGATCTCCCTGTATACAAATTTGTTTACATTTGTGTAGGTGGGTTATTACTTCTAAACTACTTATTATATAATACACACAAAATTTACTATGTAAGCAAATTTATGTGTATTAAGCAGATGAGATTTCTGATGTGACTATCACAACTGAACTTCTATTAAACTCAGCCACAGGTATCTTGTCATCACTGCCCCAGTCACACCTGTTGTGATTAATTTCTCACTTTGCTTTCAAAAGTGAATTATTGTATTTGAAACTGCATGGCTATTAGCGAGTATGTGTTGGCTTTTCAGCACTCAGTAGTGCCTTGAGGGTGATCAAATAGAGTAGGCATTGCCCAATAAATTGCCCTTAAGAGACAAACCCATCTCCCCATAGGCTATTTTCAAGTGGACAACTTTTTACTGTTCAGTGCATTTGCTGCATTTTGATGTAGTTTAATCACATGGGTAGGGTATTGTTGCAAGCGTGACTCCATTTATCTGTCTTGTTTTTGAATGAATTCTTCAGCAATGGAGAAAACTCTATTGAGTATATGTGAAAAATTTTAATTTGTGATTATATGCACTAGAATTTTTTCTTGAAGCCAGTAATTTATTGCAAATCATTTTACAGATTTATTTGAGAAATGTATTAGCAGGTGGACATTGGGGGATATCTTGAATGAAAAATGCAAGTTGATGGGCTTGGGAAAATAATGAGGAAAATAAAATATGGTGAGCATGATAAACTAGGGCAAGCTGTAGTATTGTGGATAGAGTGAGTAAATGCCAAATATGGTGCCACTCATTACAGATGGAATTACATATTCTGAAAAATGCTCAGAAATTTGGAGTACAGCTGGACATTTTTCACATATCGCTTTATAAAGTTTCTCACTAATAATGAAATTTGGAAGTATTCACTCAGCATTTGTGGTAATACCACTGAGACTACGTTACGCTGCCCCACTGAAATGCTGTTCAGAAAATTCATGCCTTTCTCGTTTCTCCAGATTTTTGCAAAAAGAAAAAAAAAAAAAATCAAAAAGCTACTCAGTGGCAGACTTGCAGTTACTGGGGGGCCTAAGTACAGCATTGGTTTTGGGGAACCCTAGCTTTTCCAGCCATTCTGGAAAGATATTTTGTTGTTGCTGCCACATCCCTTCTCCCCCTCCTTCAATTTTAACTTTCTCATACTAATGTACGAGAAGTTATTGTAATACACACATATTTCTCGATGCATCGTGATTTAAAAACATGTTTTTCATATGTTATTCTTTTAATGGTGGTTTTAACTGTTGTACCTTTTTATATGTAATATTTCCTTTGAGTGAAAAGCAATTTCTCAGTTGGAAGTTATTAATATTCACTGCAAATATATATCTCGGTAATCGAATGTGATTCAAGGAAAAATCTTTCACGTACCTCTCGGTTGTAGGTGGTCGATGTTCAAATCTTTGCACGATTGTTCTCATCAGGTTCTTGAGTGTAAGCTTTTTCAGAGGTTAGTCCGCACATTTTCTTGACTAGGATACACTTTTTAGTTGAACTACGGGAGGCACATGAAGACAAAGGAGATGTGAAAATTACGTTGAAAAACTTGAAAAAACGGAAAACTGAATCGCTCGAAAAAATATTCGCATGAGAAGATGCAATCACCAGTCTGAAGAAACTTCGTCAGACTGGTGATTGCATCTTCTCATGCGAATATTTTTCGAGCAATTCAGTTTTCCGTTTTTTCAAGTTTTTCAACGTAATTTTCACATCTCCTTTGTCTTCATGTGCCTCCCGTAGTTCAACTAAAAAAGTGTATCCTAGTCAAGAAAATGTGCGGACTAACCTCTGAAAAAGCTTACACTCAAGAACCTGATGAAAACAACCGTGCAAAGATTTGAACATCGACCACCTACAACCGAGAGGTACGTGAAAGATTTTTCCTTGAATCACATTCGATTACCGAGATGTATATTCACAGTGAATATTAATAACTTCCAACTGAGAAATTGCTTTTCACTCAAAGGAAATATAACATGTAAAAAGTTACAACAGTTAAAACCACCATTAAATGGTTCTAACTGAAAAAGAATAAATTATTGCAATCACAAAAAACTTTGACTTCCAGATTTCAACAGAAATACACATTTTAGGTTTCCCTGTACATGATTATTTGACTATTTTCATGGTGGTAAGTGTATGTGTGGTTTGTTGCTGCCATAACTCAAAACTTACTATCTCTATGAAGACAAAATTAAATGTTTGGTGTATTTTTTATAACCTGACAGGAAAGGAATAATTGATGCTATAAGATGGAACACCTTTGCTAAGAAAAATGAGTTGCAACTTCTACGAAGATGGTTACTGAAGCACTGACTTTTATGCTACGGGCTGAGAGGGATTTACTGTTGAATATCACCAGAGTTCTGTCTCCCACACACAGTTCCTTGAAAGAGCCCTTGTGTGGATGAAATCGATTAGCACGTCTCCTAAAACCAGCTTTTTCAATGCGATTGTACTACACCGTATGCTAACAGCCTTGTAATTGCCCCTTACAATGGACTGAATGGGGAAAAACTATAAGGGAAAGATGGGAAGTCATATTAACATACAGAATTGAAAAGCAAAATGTATGTTATCAACATTCTAAATGAATCTGCTGGAAATAACACCCCAATCTCTGAGCTCAGTAGTAGTGCATGCAGTATTAAGCCAAAATGATTTTTTGTCAGCCTCTATTTAAGCTAGTAAATTAATACTTACAGATGAAATACTTCTGATTTCAGGCCAAAACATGCTCTCAAAACCCAAAACAGCAAACTCGTACCTCACTATATACCTTTTTTTTTTTTTTTTAAATCAGAAACAAAATGAAGAAAATTTTCATTTTTTGAGGCCTTCTAGCATTGCGGTGCCCTGCGCCTGGTATTTGTGGGCTTCCCCAAATCCACGTCTGAAGCCAGGGTTGGTACACATTTACAGAAAATAAATTCCAGGACTTTTCCATGGGGTTTATCCAAAAATTCCAGGAGCTTAAATTTTTGCTAGAATCAATTCATAGTGCTTTGTTTTATATTTTGCACATTAGTGTGAAATTTACTACACATTTTGAATTCTTATGAAATCCTATGGGCTCTGCAGTTATACAAAGTGTTCTTCAGTGTGTGTAACATCTACAATGAAGAGCCAAACTGTCCCCACAGAAAACTGCTCTGTATAAACTTTATATGAAACAATCTGGAACTCAGAACAATGATAATAATATAAAACAATTTCTGCAATGGCACTGCAGATTCCCTATTTCATAGTCAGCTATTCCCATGCATATTGGCAACAGGGAGGCTAAATATCAATCTCTTTACAGTGAGGAAAGCTCGTGCTAAAAGGAAGTGTCATCTTGGACCCATGGGAAAGTTTCCACATGCTGTTATCATTACATCTGCACACAACTGCTATACCACAAACCAATGTCACACGGAATATAGCCCTCAAACTTCTTGCACTGCAGTATCACATGAGATGAAAGAAATGACATCACATCTCCACATTTTATGGAAAGAAGTGATGTCGTCACAAACAGATGCCACTGAAAGCAGATCAAAGTGATACAGTTAATCCAAACATTTCAACCAATTTTTCTTTCATTGGGAAAAAAAAATCCAGTACTATATTGTATTCCAGGGCCTTTAAAAAAATATGAAATATCAAGGAATTTCCAGGCGTAAAAAACAGGGAAATCAAATTCCAGGAGTAATATCAACCATGAAGATATGGATGCAAAGAATAGAAGACAAACATTCAGTAATTAACAGCCACCATTATTCTTTTATTATTGTATTTAGTAAATAATGAATGCAATAAGCTTGGAAATATATTTTTTACAGAAACAGAACAATGATGACATATTTCCATTGATACTAAATACTCGATTTATTTAAGGAGTTACTTCACAAAAAATATTTTGCCAGAACTCACAGCAGAATGAGTAAGTACATATTCACAATTGCTGTTACAAACACAGGAGTTTTTAAAAGTATACAATGTAGGTAAAAAAACACACTAGCCAACAAATGTGTATTCTAGGTTCATACTAAGATTCTATTGCAAAATACATGCTGAATTTAACATGGACTGTTTAAATCAGACAATTATTATGCTTCACTAAAACACTAAATGTAAATGAGCAATTATAAAAGCGGAAGTTGAAAAATGGTACATGAAAATAACTTACTGGTTCAACTGCCGTTTGCACTCTCAAATCTATGTAAAACTATCTAAATTATTTTCCAGATATAACACACACTCACATGAAGTTTATGTGCACAGTGGTTGAATCAGTGATGAACAAAGTTACAAGATGAGAATTACTTTTTGACACAAGTTACCAATAACATGAATTTGTGAGTATGCACAGATGATACAAATATTTTGTTTAAGTATGTGATTGCAACAGACACATAAAAAGTACGATGGAGGAAAAAAAGCAACTTATAAATAATATTAACTTTCAATGTCCATAACCAAAACTATAACAGATGTAGCAGATCTACACAAAATGTTTCCAAAAGCTTCGTTTCTGGTTCCATCATCAGAATGATAGAAAATGCTGATGGCATACAGAACTGGAACAACATGTTGAACTACACAGAAAATAAACTGTATTCTGCATATATATCACCACATGCTGTAGTCAACATCATCATTATCAAAAGCAAGGAAGAAACCAAGAATAGTCAAGAACACTACAATGTTTCCAGCAAGAATCAGTGCGCATGCACCCCACTCGATCTGAAAAAGAAAAATGCCTGTAACAGCAGTGTGGTTGAAGAAACATCAGGTGCAATGAAACTACAGGGCAATTATAAAAGAAAGATGAAAAATTGATTACTTTTTTTAATTGGCACTATAATGCTTTCAAAAATTTTAATGTTTATCAAATGTTTACATATTAAATTAAGAAATTAACATTTGCAAGTAAATTAATATATGAAACATATATACTCACGCTACAAACATTGTAGTACTAACACTATTTTTATAGCACAAATACTCACCATTTGCAATTCCTTGATGCGTGCAAGAGCAGGTAAGAACAACGCTGGCGATAGTGACAAGAGATACACTAAAAACCTAGGTTACGATTCTATTAGCTACATTTGCGATTGAACTCACTGTATACCTCATCTGCCCATATTTTAGGTTAAAATTTATTAAAAAAAGACTAATATTGGGTTGTCGGAAAAGTCATGACGTATTTTGGCACCCGATACCGGTTGGGCGGTTTTGGAAGTACTAGAGGCATGCGCAGCTCTGTTATCGCTATGGCATTCGACAGGTGTCAGTTCTAGCTGCAGTCTAAAAGGAATAGTGAGCGATTTGGTTGATTTGTGGAGATTTGATATCAAGTTGAAGATGGAAGACCAAACTGTGCATTTTCGCCATATTTTGCTGTTTTACTTTCGTAAAGGGAAGAACGCGCTCCAAGCTTGTGAAAAGTTGCATAAAGTGTATGGTGATAATGCACCACAAGAACGTCAGTGCCAGCGGTGGATCGCAAAATTCTGTGCTGGTGATTTTGACCTCAACGATGCTCCTCGGTCCAGAAGGCCCACCAAGGTTGATGACGACCAAATCAGGGCATTGATCAAGTCAAACCCACGTTACACGACACGAGAGATTACAGACACATTGCACATCCATCATTCAAACATTCACGGCCACCTGAAGAAGCTGGGATACGTAAGTAAGCTCGATGTGTGGGTTCTTCATGAACTCAAAGAAGCTCAATTGACGGTGCGTATAAACATCTGTGATATGCTCATTAAATGTGAGGAAAACGATCCTTTTCTGAAGTGACTGATAACTGGTGACGAAAAGTGGATTGTGTACAACAATGTGCTGCGTAAACGGTCTTTGTCCCGACGTGCTGCTTCACCTCAAACGACATCCAAAGCAGACATTCATCAGCGGAAGGTTCTGGTCTCAGTGTGGGGGGATTATTAAAGGTGCCGTGTTTTTCGAGCTCCTACCACACAACCAAACAATCAATTCGAATGAGTACTGTTGGCAATTGGACAGTTTGAACGAATCCATCATCCAGAAACGTCCAGAGCTTGTTCATCGTAAAGGTGTTGTGTTCCATCATGACAATACGAGACCACACACACATGTTTGATCACCCGCCAAAAATTATTGGAGCTTGGGTGGGATGTGTTGCCACACCCAGCAAACTCGTCTGACTTTGCGCCGTCAGACTTCCACTTGTTTCGCTCCCTTCAACAGTCCTTGCGTGGTATAACGTTCAATTCAGATGAGGCTGTAAATCAGCACCTTGTACAGTCTTTCGCCATGAAAGACAAGTCCTTCAATGAACGAGGCATTCTGCAGCTCACTGAAAGATGGCAAAAGGTTATCGAACAAAACGGGCATTATATCATTCATTGATCTTTGTTCTTTCTATCAATAAATGACTTTTGCAAAACATGGCTAAAATACGCCATGACTTTTTCGACAACCCAATATATATAAAAAAAGAAAAATGTCTTTGAGCATTAATAACGCTACTAACCAAGTAAGTATCCAACCACGTCTTTTAAGGTAAGTCAAATTTAAATTTTTATTAATAGTAACAGTGTTTTCCTGAAACCAAATAATATTTTGATTACAATATAATTCTAACAATATAATTCTTACATATATTTGACCCTTCTAAATATTTATTTTTTAATATTAAACTAAGACTAAGCACACATGGTTCATATCGCGAATCAGCAAAAAAAAAAACGTGCTATAAAAGTAGTTTTAGTACTACACTACTTTTATAGCACATTTGTACAATGTTACAATAAAGTACAATGTTTGTAGTTAGAGCATACTGTATATGTTTTATATATTAATTCACCTGTAAATGTTTATTTCCTTTCAGCATGTTATAATTGCCTAAAGAACTGCTTTTAGGTGTCTTTGACTTCAAAGACAACAGTAACAAACTATTAGATTATGCAATGTGCAAAAGAGGAAGTGGTAAAGTAAGCAGCATGGATAAGTAAAGGAGAAAAACCTTCTGTCGCTGAAATTTTTTTTTACGTTAACATTGTAATAAGAGCTTAAGTATTGGGTAACAGAGTAGAAAAGTAGCACTTTCTTAATTCATTTTTCTAATGATATGCATGTTTTCACATTTCTTATTTAGAGTCTCTTGTTATTTTCAACATCAATTAACAAAGTGATTATTTTTCTTTTGATTACAGCAAAATTAAAGTTCAAAATCAGCCTCTATCTTCTTCACTATTGTCTTTTTATGACCCATAAAGTTGTTCCCACTTTCTTGGATGAACAATGGTTTCTGACAGGTCAAAGAAGTTTGGCCTGGATTTGAGTCCTAAATGAGGTATGGGGTAGTGCGTATGTCATATGGTGCTGGCTGTCTTCCTTCCCTGGAACTAATGGCCCTCAATTAAGAATAGGTGACTGCTTAGAGTCCTTTGAGTTGCTCATGGTGGTTGTTAAACCATAAAACAAAAAAGGAGGAACACATAGTGTGATTTTCAGTAATAATGTAACCACACGGTTTTGTTGAAGTGAATGCTAAAAATGCATCAAATACTTGCTATTCTTGTGCAGTGCACAGTGGTGACAAATACTGTCAAGCTAATGAAATAGAGTAATGTTTTCATTGCTACTCAACTAATGTGGTGGGATTATTGCTCTTGACCTGTTACTATTGTAAGGAAAATAGAAGAGTTCAGTCAGTGTTAGAATGCATCTACTATAAAAAAAAAAAAAGTACAGGTAATTACAGGTACAAAGTAACTTGTGCAAAACATTCTTTAAATCCCCACGCATATGGGGTACATGGAAAAGCAAAATTAACAAGTGGCTGGATAGGACTGTTTGTTTTAAATAAATCAATGACAAAAAATGTACAACTGGAACATTCTGCACAATTCAGTTTAAAAATAGGACTAGCATTTTGGTTTATGAAGCAAAACATAATTCACAGTATTAGCATACATGAAGGTAAGTGGAATAGCATACCTGTTATGTTAAGGAAAAATTGAAAAACATACTGTGGATCAGTGAAGAAATAATGCCATTATTAGGTAATATATAATAAACACTTAAGGTTCACAATGATACATGCTCACTGATGTTTTTATATGTCAGCTGACATGCACACACTAGACTTGATAACATTTTTTCTAAGTATTAGTTTATGGGTTGACCCTTTGCAAAATTAACTCTTCAGAACATATGAGTTGTAGTGCTCAATATGAAAAACATGGTAGTTAATAGAAAAATTAGACATTTTGTAAATTTTACAATGAAGATTTCATTTAAACATTTACAGCAACTGATTAACATGAAGTGTACTGAATGTAAGATCCCTCTAACTTATTTGTTTATATTAAAAAATTTTTCACAGTATTATAATTTACACATGTCTGAGACAGCTCTGCTGAGAAAAATAAATCATTTTGCCATGATGCACGTCTCTGCTGCTAAAAGCACAAATCAAAACTCTTGTATATTAGTATAATTATGTATAAAAATAATAAAAATGCTTAAGGTATATTTATTATTAAATGAATATATTATTGCAGATGATTTTTTGAGGGGAAGATTATGCTAAGTTCTCATTTGCTAAAACTTTGGCATGTTTAAGAATCAGCAGTCTCCAAACAACACTTCAATGACTTCCTAAAAAATACAAAATTTATACAAAAATTGATATTGCATGCAAAATTAGCAATGAAAAGTAACACCAGCAGGTGCTTTAGTTCATGAGTTCATACCTCAAAATGCATGGCACTATTCCATTGTAAAAGAACTATAAGTTTTCAGACACACACAAAAAAAAAGAGGTGTATTTCCTATTACTGCAACAGTGAAAAATTACTTGCAATATCTTGCTGTGCATGGCAATCAACTCAGCATTGTCTGTTAAAAATGCTTCATGTTTGTGACATCATGCTTACTCCATTAATTTTGACTCTTAAACATTCAGAGTGAGACAGGATGCCAGATTTGAATGTTCAAGTGCTTCACTGTGGTTGTTGCCAAATCATAGGGACAAAATAAGAACTACATGGATAGGATAAATATGATAGGATAGAATATATGATTAGGATAGAGATAAATAAAGACCACTGTAGTGACTGTAGTTTGAATAGGTAGATATTTCAATGCTCTCACAAAAACATAGAGCTCTTTTGTTTGTGAAAAGAGAAATTTTTGGTATTCTTCTACAGGTGCACAGCTGATGTATCTCAGATAGTAAATAATGCCAAGGAAGAATAAGGTCAACCTTGGCTAATGTCTTTTTCAAGCTCAGCCAGACCCTTAGTAATGCTTCAAAAAGTGCTGCCAATATAAACTGTGGTACCAACAGAAGTAGAAATGGAAATTTTGTACACACCAGAAACATTATCTTCGACTTTATCTCTCTCCAGAAGGATAAGTTTCATGATGGTAGTATAGGATTTAATACAAATCAAATAACCATAGAATTTAAAAAATCAATGCAACTGATAGGTAGACTGATCAAGAAAAGGAATTCAAGACTCAAGATGGTGTTGAGAGGTTTCTGGGTTTTTCATTTTTTTTTTTTTTTTAGCATAACAAAAATGCTATTTCCAACTACCTTTAGTTATCCATTACACATCTATTGCATACTTATTATTATGAGTATAAATGAGTATAAATGAGTAAGCAGAACATAAGTTTAATCCATCAGAATCAACAAACTAGTAGTGCTTTGCGGGTAGTTCTACGAAATTTTCTATTAAACACAGGAGAAAAATTTCTGCCATCAATGATTCTCATTATTATTGTCTCTGAAAGATGAATGGGTAAAAAATATATTAAATGTAAATTTGAAATAACGTGTACTTACAACATTGTAATTTGGCACAATGGACATCAATAATGCCCTTAGTTATGGCTTAGTTTCAGTTATTATGGCATATTGAACATCAATATGCCATAATAACTGTACCTTCTAAATGCACAAATAAACACACAACATACAAAAGCAACATGGAAGCTATATATGCTGTAAACATCTTATCCAGTAAAAAGTCTTTCCAGCTGAAAATAATGATATAGATTTCTTTGTTGTGGTTACAGCCAACTTACAATGCCATACCAAAGCATTCTCTTACGCACATGCACATACACTTAGTTCTCATTACATTTTAGTTGTTATAGTAATAATACATAATATAGCATGGTACATATACAAAGTGATATAATGTGGTAACAACATAGAATGAGGGAAAAGGCCAAATTGGCCTGACTTAGCCCTCTTCTCCCAAAATATCAAGAGTACTCTTAAGAGAACAAAAAGTCAAGCTGGCATGTTACTGAAGGGTGGATCAAAGTGTAACAACTATTTTCCACAATATTATTACACTATGTGGCATTAGCTAATAAACAATACTTTAATTTTTTTCTTGAGTAATGTAATATTCTTAAGGGATGTAAGATCACTTGGCAGCAAATTCCACAATATAGGACCAGCATAATTAATATGAGATCTAAAACTGTTAATTTTTTTCTTGAGTAATGTAATATTCTTAAGGGATGTAAGATCACTTGGCAGCAAATTCCACAATATAGGACCAGCATAATTAATATGAGATCTAAAACTGTCTGTTACTGGAAACATAGGAATTAAAATAGTTTTTATTTCTTGTATAATGAGAATGACTGTGTGTGTTAAGTATGATTAAGTCCTGATATAAATTATTTTTAGTTCTCTTGAACATTGATTTTCCTATATTATAGTCATATATATAATTGCTGTATTGAAAAGATGTGAAAATAATTGGATTTAAACCTACAGTGAAAAAGCGAGCTGGAGTAATGATTACTTGATAATTTCAGTTCTAAAAGTCTAATAAATTTATTCTGAAGCATCTGTACACATTGTTGGAGAACAGAAACAATATTTTAATATTAATCAAAGTATGCTCCCTCTGAAGCTACAACTTTACCCCATCTTTCGGGCAGTGAACGTATGCCCCGAAGGAAGAATTCAGGTTCCTTGGAAAAGATCCAGTTGTCCAGCCAATTTTTGATGTCTTCATAAGAACTAAACCGTTCTCCAGAAAGTGCTGACTGCATCGACCGGAACAAATGGTAATCCGATGGCGCAATATCTGGCGAATGTGGCGGGTGGGGTAGAACTTCCCAGTCGGATCCTTCTAAGTACTTTTTCTCAGGTCAAGAAACACGTGGTCTTGCGTTGTCATGCTGTAAGATGACTTTCCCGTTTCCGGCCGTTTTTGCGTGAGGCTCGTTTTAAACGCATTAATTGGGTTCGATACCGATCACCAGTAATAGTTTCTGATGGTTTCAGCAGTTCATAGTGGATCACACCCTTCTGGTCCCATCAGATATACAGCATTACCTTTGAACCATGTATATTGCATTTTGGCGTTGAAGGACCTGGTTCACCTGGCTTCACCCATGCTTTCTGCCATTTAGGGTTATTGTACCATATCCATTTCTCGTCAGCAGTAATAATATGACGCAAAAAAAACTTTCTTTTTTGCTTTTGAAGCAGCAATTCGCAAATGGTTTTTTGACGTTCAAGGTCTCTTTCCCGCAAAGCATGTGGAACCCAATTCCCTTCTTTTTGCACCATTCCCATGGCAGCTAAATGTTGTGAAATGCATGGTTGACTAACATTTAATGCTGCTGCTAGTTCGTTTTGGGTCTGGCATGGATCTTCGTCGAGTAAAGCTTCCAATTCGACATCAGCAATTTTTTTCGGTGGTCCAGAACGTTCTTTATCACTGACATCGAAATCGTTCCTTTTGAATTGTCTAAACCAATACTCACATGTTTTTATGAATGGGGAATGTTCACCACAGATTTCTGACATTAAGCGATAGCTGTCGGCAGCACTTTTCTTGACAATAAAGTAATGCACTAACACTTCCCGCAAATGCTGTTTTGTCAAGACGAAAGTTGCCATTTTCCATCGAGTAAAACAAATACGTCTTCGCACCTCAATCAAACGTCGTATACTGACTCTGACAGCTAGTGTCTCGTACTGCAATATCGCAGTGTTGCCACCTTAAAATACATGCGAGCAATAATAAGGACGACACCGAACGGAAATCCCTCAAAACTTATTTACATACCCAATATATTAATTATATTTAGTTGTCTTACCCCAGACTGAAATGCAATAATTAAGAAGAGTCTGAATTAGTATATAGTATAAAAGAATCATCAGTTGAGGAATCAGATTATTCAATGCACTGCTAATGACTCAAATGTTCCTAGCAATCTTATTGGAAAGGTAATTTAGATGACTATTCAATTTTAGGTCATGTTGAATTAAAATCCTCAGATAATTATGATTCTGAACAACTTCGATAGGTATCCCATTAAGGGACATTTATTGGTATGGGGGTGAAAAAATTAATTTGTTAGAAAAAATCATAATTTTAGTTTTACTAAAATTAACAGTAAGGTCATTAATAGTCAACCAGTCGGTCATTAACATGAAAAGGCTTCCAATTGTGATATAAGTACATCAGTATTATTTCCATGTATTATTAATGTTGCATTGTCAGCATAAAGAATTAAGTCAGAATTATGTATATAAATAAAAATATCAGTAATATAAATATTGAAAAGCAAAGGAGCAAGTATCAAGCCCTGTGGGACCCCTGTACTAACGGGTTTTAAGTCAGATTGGACATGATCAATTTCTGTATATTGCTGGCGACCTCTAAGATAATTTTTGAAAAGATCATAAATAGTTCTTCTGATACCAATAGCATATAATTTCTTTAATAAAAATTTGTGATTTTAGGTGTCAAAAGCTTTTTTTGATAAGTCTATAAAGAGACCCAATGTAACAAATAAAGGTAACTTGATCATGCTAGTTATGTTACACGAAAAAAACTTTTACAAGAAAGTTCGTAAGTTGGGAGCTTTCGACCTTATCTTAGGTCTTCATCATGTCAATGGAGGACTAAGATTGTTGCCAGATTCTACATTAGAATTGTTTCTATTTTTGTTGCCAAAACTTAGAATTGATCTCCAGATCATCAGGATGTAGAGAAGAGATTCGGAATTGCAAGTCATTGAGTTGAAAATAATTACCAACTTTCACGGTAACGGAGGGCAAAACGATTGTCAAAACAAAGCAAAACGAATGAAGACCTAAGATAAGGTTGAAAGCTCACTTACGAACTTTCTTGTAAAAGTTTTTTTCATGTAACATAACTAGCGTGATCAAGTTACCTTTATTTGTTATTATTGTTACGTTTTTTGCCCATCATCGTCAAGACCCAATGTAATTTCATTATGAGTTAGGTTTGTTTGAATTTTGGTTTTTAGATGCAACAAAGCAATTTCAGTCAAAGAGTTTGGTAAAAATCTGAATTGTTTATCGATTATCATTTAAAACATTAAATTTTTCTAAGAACGGAAGTAGGTGACTCTATAATTGACTGGTTAACTGAAATTTTCCAGTTGTGCTGGGAGTTAGGGATGGTCCCTCAGGATTGGGGGATGCTATCATTGTTCTCTTGGATAAGGGAAAGGGCAGTCAGATTAAATGCAAGAACTTTCGTGGTATCAGTTTGCTGAATGTGCCAGGGAAAATATTTGGAAAGGTTTTTATTGAACCTAATCTAGTAAAAATTCATTTTTCAAAATTTTTAGCAAATATGGATAATTTAGCGATTGGGCAATAATTATTAACATCTGTTACAGACCCAGCCTTAAAAATCAGGGTGATTTCGGCAATTTTTAGGGATTCTGGGAAAATACCAGTAGTTAGAATAGCATTAAATATATGTAGTAAAGGAGTAACAATCCAGAAGGTCGCTGGTTTTAGTACTTTAGGGTGAATATCATCATGACCAGGTCTTGTACTTAAGTTAATATGTTGTAATTGATGAATTAATTCCATTCTCGTAATTTTCAAAACATGTATTGAGTTAAGTCTGTGTGAACCTGTGTAATGAAATGAAGATTGGTTATTTAATCGAGGCAGTTGCTGTAGGATTGTTCGAGGAGCTGATATGAAATGATCATTAATGTGATTAGCAATGTCATTTGTATTAGTAATGTTTGTAACAGTATTAAAAAATTAAGATCTCAGAACAGTATAAAACCACATAAGAATGATATTCAAGCCTTTATTTTAGCCTTAAATATTTAGGGGGGGAGTGCCATGGTTACAATCTAAATTTTGTAAATTTATCTAAAAACTTAGTTTTCTCCCTGACAGGAGGTAAACATTTGGCAATGCACAAATTTTATTCTCCAATACTCTCCAGGCCACATAATCAGTTCATTTACTTAAACTTTAAGTAAATGAACTGATTATGTGGCATGTTGTACTGAAACATGCAAAGCATGTGGTTGCAAGGAATTATCACAGCATGGCTTTAAAACATTATTTGAACTTTGCACATATAATATAAAATTACAAAGAAATTTTAAAACAAAGAAGGGATAAAATGATATGGCCTGGATTCTGCAAGAACCTCAATGTGTGTTGCTAAGACTTTTGTCCATACTCTGGATGTCTTTGAAGCATCAATGTCTCCCATTAAGGTCAACAAGCTGAACACAACAATGGAGTCTTGCTCATTCTCATGTGCATGCATGTGGTGTGCGTGCAGGCGTTTGTGTGTGTGTGTGTGTGTGTGTGTGTGTGTGTGTGTGTGTGTGTGTGTGTGAGTGTCTGTGTGTATTTATGAGTGAGAGAGAGAGAGAGAAATAAGAATGGCACAAAATTTTTGGTTGGAATAAACATGCAATTTAACAAACAGACATGAATTTAGTATCCTATATGTATTTTATGGTATGTAAACAATAGTTGTTTGTAAATTGAAATTTTCTTAAATATTTTCCTATTTCACTTCAAATTATTATCAAGCTAACACATATGATGGAAACTAACTACAGTAAAACTTCTTAACAGTGAACAACTTGGGAGCTGTACACTATTTGGGAGGTTGATTTCTTTGAGTCCATCTGTAGGCTCACTATGCAAAAAAACAAACAAACCACGTATTGAATATGTACATACAATATACAGGGTGATTCCTAAAGTCCTAAGTCACCTCAATAACTTGGGAACAAAAACAGCTAGAGCTATGGAAGTAAGGTATGGTATAGCACAGGGACGGTGCCACCGGAGGGCTGTGATGGGCGCAAGCCCACCCGTCAGTCCCCCCCCCCAGAATTTTTGGCTAAATGAAGAAAATGTATTACACTTTACTATTGGAGCTGCATGCTCTTCTGTTGTAATGGGAGAACGGTAGCGTTATGCACTTATGTTTCTCGAACCATAATACATGACTCAGACGGGCAACCTTACTTGCATGTTGCACTTCCGCTTTGGCACACAGAGATTGAAGCCTGGCCAGAAGTTCAAAGATCATCATCAATCTGATGCCACGGCTCATGCCACTGGGTTGAAAAGTTGAATGAGCATCACCCTTTCAATCCCATCCCCATTGTGGCGCCCTCGCAGATTATGACAAACAGTGGGCGTTATCACGATCGTCAAAAACAGCAGACAGTGATCGGCATCAGTCAACACCAGACAGTGAGCAGAAATTTCTCTTGGCTAGTTAGTAGTTACACTCGTTTTCTTTCTCGTTCTGTTGAAAAGACTATGTTTTTCCTGCTTGATGTATGTTTTTGCACGTATTGTGTGTGATACATGAAGGTGAGGTATTTCTTCCCAAACCAAACTTTGAAATAACATGTCTGTAAAGAAATGATTGTATTTACATTTATCCGCTAAGTGACGCTGATGTGAATCTCTGCGATTTTATAGCAATGTTTGTTAATCTACGTCTGGCAACAAGTTTTCCTACTTTTACTTTCGGAAGCTGTTGTGAGCTGCAGTGAGTTGAAATGCTCTGTGTGGGAGTCGATCGAGTCGATGTAAGCAGTTTTCGTGTAGATGTTATAAAACGTGTCGTAAGTGTCGTGTAAATGTTATAAATGTGTCGCTCTTGATTTGTATTTTGTGCGCCAAGTACTCCGAGAAACCTTTGCGTCATACAACAAATTGTGATTTCATTCCTCACTACATTAGCCTTTTAGGTTCTCTTTGAGATGTGATCAGCAGTAGGATTGTTTACAGTGTTCTTGAGTTTTAGGTATTCCCGATATATATTTGAGTTTTATTGCGGAATCCAACTATGTCTGCAAAACGAACAATCCACAATTTTTTTTTTTGAACAAGTGTTAATCAGAAGGAGAAAAGTAAATTAAGCGATAGTGCCAACAAAGCGGATAATGATTATCAGACGGCTTCAACTTCATCAACAGCGTGCAGTGAATCATTAGGAATCAACAAGGATTCTTTAAGTGCTTGTAGTGATTCAATGAAAATTTTTTATGAACCCAGTGCTTGTGAAAAAAAAAAAAAAACATTGAAAGGACCACCTGGTAGCAAGGCAAAAAATGTTGAACTTGGAGAGCTTGATATAGCAACTTCCCTTTCGGATCAACCCAAACAGCTTATATTAAAACAGTTCCCACAAAAAAAAATATGGTAAAGAACAGAGAAGCTTCCAGACATTTTGGTATAACATGTTTCTATGGCTTGAATATAGTATAAAGACAGATTCCACCTTTTGTTTTCCGTGTAGAATGTTTTCATCGGACGACGAAAAACATGAGGTCACCTTAACTCAGCGAGGTTACAACAATTGGAAAAAAGCACTTGAAAAGGATTCGGGTTTTAAAAAACACCAGAACAGCTTGACCTACAAAACTTGCCTGGTGTCGTGGACCTCTTATAAGAAAATAAATTCTAGAAGCGCAGAATCATCAGTTGCCACACTTCAAAGTGCTGCATATGCTGCGAAAGTCAAGGAAAATAAAGAGTATATATAAAAAAAAATAGCGGATGCATTAAGATATACAGCTGTTCAAGGGATAGCACAACGTGGGGATGTCAAAACTTCAAATGGCACCAATAAAGAAAGTTTTGTAGAACTTCTAGAACCCATGGCGAAAAATGACCCCATCCTGAAAAGAAAGTTGAATATTGGCCCCAGAAATGCAAAGTGCACTCCAAAATGAAATACTTAGTGTATTTGCAGAAATCACGTTAGAAACCATAAAAAGAGAAGTCGATACTGCCAAGTATTTTGCTCTTATAGTCAACAAGTCGAAGGGCATTAGTAAAGTTGAACAAATTTCTGTGGTGGTTAGGTATTATTTGCGTGGCACACTTTATGAAAGATTTTTGGGGTTTCATAATGCTGACGAACTTGATGCAAGATCTCTATTTAATTACATAAAACAACTTTTGGGAAAATGGGGCATCAATCAACATGACTGCATTGCGCAGACATATGATGATGCAAATGTCATGAGTAGGCGGTTGAATGGAGTTCAAGCTCTCTTCCAGGAAGAAGTATCACAAGCGGTGTATGTTCACTGTATGAATCATAGACTGAATTTGGTTATTGTAGATTCATGCAAAAACATTAAAGCAGCTAGAGCTTTCTTTGCAATATTAGAAAAGTTTTATGTTTTCCTCTCTGGTTCGGCAACACATGTTAAATTTGTTTCGGTGCAGCGTGAAATGGGTTTAACTGTTGTGGAATTGCAACCTGTTAGTGATACCAGATGGACATGCCATTTCTCAGCCTGTTCAGCAGTTAAAAAAACATTTCTGGCAATCATCATTTTATTAACATCGCTGTTGGAAGACTGTACTGATCGGGCGACAGTACTGATCAGGCAGCTGAAACTCGCGGTCTTTTGGGGCAACTGAGTAGAGATTTTGCTATCCAACTTTGTGTTTTCTCTTGCATTTTGAATAAACTGGCATTAGTTTAGAATTATCTGCAAAACAAAGCCTGTGAAATAAACAAAGCCTTTGAGACAATTGAAACAACAGTGCATCTTTTTTCCTACCATGCGTGATTCGGAGGCAGAGTTTGCTACACTTTTTTATGAGGCAACGGATATCGCAGACGCAAACCATTTGGAACAGTTCAGTGAACAGAAATCAAATAAAAGAAAACTCCCACCACACCTGGCGAAGTATGTTACTGAAGTTTCGAATCAGGATATCCTGTTAACTAAAGAAGATTTTTGATTGCACTTTTATATCCCTGTTTTGGGCACAATCAATGAAGAACTCAAACGATGTTTTACAACCCATACTACACCCATTTGTGGCTTCAGTTCTTTGGGCCCCAGAAATGAGGAATTTTCATTTATCGACGATCTAAGGCCTCTTGCCGAGCACTATAAATGCGACATAGTTAGTATGAAATCAGAGGTCACCTTGTTACCCAGAATGATAAAGCGTTATGAAAAAGAAAGAAAATGCATTGTGGGAACTCTCAGAAAGTTAGCTGAAGTTTTGGAGGAATACAAATTAGCTTTTCATGAGCTGTATAAGCTTGCAGTCATTACACTAACCATACCAGTGACTAGTGCATCCTGCGAAAGAACACTCTCATGCATGAGAAGGTTGAAAATCTATCTCAGAAATCGAATGGCTAACGATCGTCTACATAATCTCACTGTCTTAACTATAGAGTGGACAATTGCAAAACAAATTGTTTTAAGCGAAGTCATTGATCGATTTGATGCAACCCATAGAAATCGACGTATGAATCTGCACTGAAAGGAAATTCTTATATTCATTTCACCTTGGCATGAAATAATATTAGTTGATTTTTGGTTATCAGATTTCAGTCACATTTTGTGGCGCAATGTGGATACCTCTGGCTATAGACTTTGCAAATGAGATTCTCTGCCTTTATTATCCTTTCTTATTGCTGCTAGATATGCCAATGCACTGAGACATTTCGAAAATAAATTGTGAATGAAATCGGATGTTCAGTTGTTGAAGGTAAATATTTTATATTACACATCATTTCAGAAATCCTCTCTAAATATTAATAGAGAAAGAAAAGGCTGACTATATGTATTCCAATCAAAACCTTAGTAGTCTTGCAGGACATATTTTATTCTCAGGGGTAATTTAAAAGTAATTTTCTTATAATTTACTAACGCTTTTAGCTCTAGTCTTTATTGCCAGAGAAATGTATTTACTTAAAAACTAAGTAATGCTATCACACACACACATGCACATATATATGTAAGTAATTAGAAGAATATCTAATTTTGAAGCAAGTTGAGTGTAGCAGATGCATTTAGTAGTTTATTGTAGTATATGATTTTATTGTAGTAGATGCATTTAGTAGTTTCTTTTTATTTTGTAGCAGATGCATTTACAGGGAACAGTAAATGCATTTGCCCAAACCAGAGCTCATGCCTCGCCCAGCCAGGAATAGGTTTCTGAATCTGGCTGGGCGAGGAATGAGCTCTGGTTTGGGCAAATGCATTTACTGTTCCTTGAACTGGTTACTTCTACTTTCTCTTCTCTACACTTGAGAACAATATACTCAGCTTTTATTAGTATTGTTTTGTATTAGTACTTTTGAACCTCAAATCAATATTATGGATTTATTCTTCATTTCCTCATATGCGTAGAAGAGACTGGCTTTCAGGGGCCAGTATAGTAATAGTTCATCTCATCTCTTTGGTTATAACATGTAAATATTTTTGGCATTTATTTCATATCTATTAGTTTTGGCAATTATTTCACATCTAGTTTTATTATTGAGAATCTCAATAATTAAAGGGGTTCGCAGCTTCTTGTGTATTTATTTATTTTCTCTCTTTTGGTATTTTTGCTTTTTGCCTGCTCTGCTTTGATGGTTAGAAGGCTGGTTTTTAAATTCTTTTTTAATTAGAAAGTGCTCTGAAATACCTCAAGCAAATAACTGATGTTAAATTCAATGAAAACATCCCAGCTTCACAGGTCTAGCAAAATTTATTGCTATTTGGCAAAAACCTGCTCCTGATGATTTATTTTTGTCATCTAGCAGTATGCATTGCTTTCAATATTGTTGAATTTCATTGTTACTGAATTTCTTCAAATTTACTTAAGGTTTGTTTAGGGTACGCGACGGCAATTTTTGAAAATTATTGACTTTAATTTTCTAGGGAATATTAATTTTTTTGGGTTCATGTTTGTATTACATATGAAGCATAATCACCCCCCCCCATATAAAAATTGATGCCGCCGTCCCTGGTACAGTAAAACAACCATGCGCTATCGGATGAGAGTGACTGTAGCACCCCTAGTGGCAAAATGTGGAAGTTAGCACTCCTATCTCGGAAACCATGAGAGACACGGGAAAGAGATCAATTAGAAACTTGTAGAGCATCAACGAATTAGTAGGAAATGACATATGGTAGAAACGGCTGGAGTAAGTAGTAGAAGGCTGGAAACATGAGGGAAACACAAGGTTTACTATACTCAGGCATGAATATAAATGGAGTACATTGGTCATATTTAATGCAACAGCGGTACTTACATGACATTGCGTTTAACATAAATAGGGTTCAATATGGCCACCATCTGCTACAATACACATTTGAATGCGAGACAGAACTTCCCGTTGTACGTTCGCCAGCATAACAGGTGTCACGTTCTCACACGCAGCAACAATATGCAGTCGGAGATTATGGAGACTCGTCGTTTCCACCCAGTACATGTGATCCTTTAGGTAACTCCAGAGGAAGAAATCCATGGGAGTTAGATCCGGGGATCATGGAGGCCATGTTACAGGACTACCATAGCCGATGATCTGTTGCCCGAAAGTGAAGGACAGGAAGTGCTGTACCACTGTTGGTTGATGTGCCGGAGCGCCGTAATGCTGAATCCATAATGAGCATACATCTTCCAGAGACAGATCATCTAACCACTCAGGTATTGTGCATTGTAACAGCTGCAGGTATCTTCATCCATTTAATGCACCCTCATAGAACACAGGCTCAACAATTTGGTCCTTCCAGATGCCACACCAGACATTGATCGACCAGCGCACCTGATGCCTCATTTCCCGTGTAAAAAATGGATTCTGAACTGCCCAGCAATGGGTGTTTTGTTTGTTCAGCACCCTCGCACGTGTGAACTGCGCCTCGTCAGTCCAGGGTTCGTACTCTTTTTGGGGGAAAAAATTCAAGGACTTTCCAGGCCTTTTCCAGGCCATATACAAAAATTCCAGGATGATTACTACGCTTTACAGTATCATGCTCAAATTAGTTTTTAAAAGCAATTTCAGTTTTAAGTAATAAAAATGATGAAAGATGCAAATGGATTAGGGATGATAGGGGGAAGGGAATAGAACTGTCCATAATTAGCATGTTCTCGTTGCGCTAGGCGCTTAAGCACTGCTGAATTCCGTCAGACCCCCAATGGTCAAATGATTGAAATGTGCTGATGTTCATGGAATGAAATGGTTGATCAGCTATGATAACCGCATAAAAGTTCGAAGGGCGATTTCTTTTTTACGTTATGCAACATTCTACATTACTCCAGTATTTATCTTGTCATCATCAACAATAGCAATGTAACTACCACTTACGATCGCGGATATCGGCCAACTGAAAATCTGCCATACAACTAAGGGATACAACACACAGGTATCATGTTACAGTGTATTGTAATTGAAAAAAAAAAAAAAAAAAGATTTCAGAAATTAAAATCGAAAAAAAAAAAACTTTCAGAAATTAATATCATCAAGTCATGGTGTTTCAAAAATCCGCTTTCCTTTATAATGTTTAAAAACATGTAATGTTTTTTCTTTTTTACCTGTCGTGTATAATAAAATGGGTTGATTTTTTTATGGAATCAGACGTCCATATGTCCGATTGTCTTCGTCTGAGTTCACATGTTAGCTACTGTGTACAAGTAGACATATTTTTTCAGCTCAAAAATATGTAGTTTTGTATGTATTCACAGTATAACTCATTCCGTATTCCCACAGAACAAAATTCAGCAGATACAAATGAAGAACATCAAGACCCACCCAACACCATGTTTCCGATTGTCTGCTGTTTATATTCAAGAAATGCGAATATGGATCAATGGTGAATGCAGCAACTATGGTTTTTATTTATTACCAAGAAGAAAAAAAGGAGCCTGAAAGCTGTAAAGCTGAAACGGATATTTCTCCCCCTCCCGAAAACATTCCGATTAAGTTCAAACAGCAGGAGCGTCCACGCACACTCAACCTCTGGAATGTCCTGATGGAACGGCTTCTTTTCATTTGGCACATCGCCATAAATCACCACCTGCAGCTCACTGAAGTGTCTTCCTCCTTCACCCTAACTAAAATACGTTTATCTGCTGAATTTCGCCTAAATCCATTGAAAACTTTTTAATTATAGATTTTTTTATTAAAGCAGTAACTCAGACATCTAAATAAAAATGTATGTTTGTAATTAAAATAGAGTCCATATCATCACAGAAACAAAATTTAAGGATCACTCTGTTTAAATAAACCATGGCATCTAAAAAAAAATAATTTGCTTGCTTTTCCCGTAATTTATAATTGCAGTTTCTTTTTTTTGAATCCGATTTTGCAACGGAAGATTTTTTTTTTTTTTTTTTTTTGCATCTGCTAAAGTTTCAAACGGAATTTGGCGAAATTTGCACTAGAACTTTATTGTGATGTATTTTAACCACTGTAAAAATTTTACTGTGTTCTTTTCAAAATTCCGGAAAATGGATTTCTGAAAATATCTCTTAGTCCTTTTGAGCTGTGGAAGTGATAAACAGGTGTTTGCTTTCTTCCCAACCAAGGGCTTCGGATCAGCGCTCCCAGCTGTCAATCAACCGTTGCTATGGTAACACCCTTTCTGCTCAAGGCTCACTGTCTAAAGAGGCACACATAATAAAAATTTCCAATGCTAACTTTTTGAGTTTTAAACCGATTCAAATGGAATTTTGGGAGTGAGCTTCTGTAATCCAATTATAGTAAATGTAAAAATTTCAGCCACTTTTGTGAAAAATTCGCAAAAATAGTTTTCTTATTTTTTATCATAAGTAGCCGAAGTCTCTTGAGGGGTGGGCCGGAAGCAAGCGTCTTAATGCAATAAACAAGGAGCAGATGAATGTGTTGTTCAGGCATACTCTTCACTGGTGGATGCCAGCTGACTTGGTAAACACGCGACCCCCTTGCAAATGCTAAATGTCTCTTCTTTCCCCTTCTGTTGTTCTCAGTAGTTGTCGGACGGACATCAAGCTCAGGGCTAGAGAATGCATCAAGCTTCCCTTCCCTAACAGACCTGCTAGTAATCATCCAATTTTATTGCACTGGAAGTAGTGCTTCCCCCCCCCCCAGCCAAATTAGGATTTGGGCACATCCGAAACACCACTGTAGCCGGCGGTTTCTTTGAGAACAGAGGAGAGGAACTTAAAAAAATTAAGGGGTAACAGTCAGTAACACGATTTCCTAAAAGGGCATTTTTTTTAAGCACTAATTTCAAATTTCAAGGCTTTTCAAGACAGCATTAAAAAAATACCGTTTTTCCAGGATATTCCAGGCCTTGAAAACGTAATCATGATTTTCCAGGACTTTCCAGGTTTTCAAGCACGCGTGCGCACCCTGTCAGTCTAAAGGATGTTTGATAGAAAGGCTGCATTTTTTTCTACGATGTTCATTACAAAATTGCACCAATCTAGATGTTGTTGGTTATCCCCTGGCATCAGTACGTGAAGCTGTACTGTACGGTACGGGTGGGCACCATGCTGATGCAAAATGTTCCACACACAGGATTGTGATAAGCCACATGCCATACTGACTTCCCTCGTACTGGTGGGTGGGTTGGCCAAAACGTATGCCAGAACATCAACTGATTGCACATCCCTACCCATGCCAGTGGGTCGGCCCGAACGGGGACACGCTGCAATACTGCCTGTCTCTTGTAGCCGTCAAACCGCGAGACTGATAATCCACGCTATCGGCAATGGATGTCGGAAATCATAAGCCATACTGGCATGACTCTTCCTTTGCATTGCATCCAAATTATCCATATAGCAGTACCATCTCGCAATGCTGTTCATTCGAATAGCCTGCCAGGCTAGTTCTTTACCCGATACTCACGTTACGAATGACATAGCTCCTGACCGACGATCCTTTATACATTGCCATGCCACACCTGACATGGCAGGTAAGGCATTATGTCACACCAGAATTTGCATACGACACTCACAAGTATGCGATCGCATACGTCATACATTTCTCTCTGCTAGACTGTTACTGAGACAAGGACACGAACCAGCTTTGCACAAGTTCGAATTTCCAGCCTTCTACTTACCCCAGCCGTTTCTACCATATGTCATTTCCTACTAATTTGTTGATGCTCTATAAGTTTCTAATTGATCTCTTTCCCGTATCTCTCATGGTCTCCGAGATAGGAGTGCCAACTTCCACATTTTGCCACTAGGGGTGCTGCAATCATTCTCATCCTATAGCGTATGTTAGTTTTACTATACTATACCTTACTTCCATAGCTCTAGCTGTCTTTGTTCCCAAGTTATTGAGGTAACTTAGGACTTTAGGAATCACCCTGTATAATTAAAATGTTTTTTTTATTATGTGCTTTATTTTATTGCTATTGTTTAACAATTGAAAACAAATATGATACAATTACATACATGCAGTATATGTACAGTATTTTCATTTTAAAAACTACAGCGCATACAATGTACATATTCTGATGCTTGTTGCAAAATACGAGGGTTGTACCAAAAGCAATGCAAAAGCGGGCATAACTTTTTTTAACTGACAGTGGTCATTCAAATTGCACATGTTGGCAGAGTAACTTTTTCTCTATACAAAGGTACTACTCAACATATTCTCTATTCAAGTGATGTATTTGCAACATCGTTGAACCCAACTCTTGAATCTTCTTTGAAAAAATTCAGGTGTGGACTGTTGTACCCACTTCTTCACAGCCACTTTCACCTCATCCGTGTCATCAAATCGTTGTCCCTGGAGACTGTCCTTCACTGGACCAAACAGGTGGAAGTTGGAGGGTACTAGATCTGGGCTGTATGGTGGATGGGAGACCACTAACCAGCCTGATTTGCTGATCGCCCGATTTGTTACCAAAGAAGTGTGTGGCTTGCATTGTCATGAAGAACACGGATCATTTTCAAATTCTTGTTTGATCTCTTCCTCCTTATGGCTTCTCTAAACTTCTTGAGTGTCCCAATGTATCGCTCACTGGTCATGGTATGGCCACATTCCAAAAAATCAAGGAGAATGACACCCTTGTCATTGCAAAAATTAGTCACCATGACTTTCTGTGCAGACTGCTGGCTCTTGAACTTCCTAGGCCTTGGTGAGGAGGTGTGATGCCATTCCATTTATTGATTCTTTGTTTCCGAATTGTAAAGATGAGGGATTGGATGCACACATTTCATCCCTGTCACCAGATAAGAAAACAAAAAATGTGTCTTTATTTGCTTCAAACACTTCCAGCAGATCAGAACAGACTTCCACCCTTCTCTCCTTCAAATTGGGTGTCAACTGCTAAGGTACCCACTTTGTACACACTTTCTGATACCCTAAGTCTTCCATCATCTTCTGTATGGCATTGTGACCACAGTCCAGTTGTGCAACAAGCTCATAGATTGTGACTTGTCTCTCCATGGGAATCACTGATTGATTCATGCCAGTGGTCACAGATGATGGTCTCCCACTGTGTGGTTTGTCTTAAATGCTAGTTTCCCCTTCTTTAAACTTCTTCATCCACCAGTGCACATTGCTCTTTGTTAATAGTGTCATCTCTGTAAACAATCTGTAGCCTTCTGTGGATGTTGGACAGCCTGCACCCTTCCTTTGTCAACAACTCAATGAAGGCACATTGCCTCTGCTTGGAATCCATTATTTACCTGCAATGAAGAAGAAGGGTTACCATAGAGGAAGAGTTACTCTACACACATGTGCAATTTGAACGACCTCTGTCAGTTAATAAAAAAGTTATGCCCACTTTTGCATTACTTTTGGTACAGCCCTCGTACATATATAACAATTAAATATGATACACCCTGAATTCTAAAATGTACATACTTACTGCTCATTATTTAACTAAATCAAGTCCGCACTTTCTGGCTGCAAAAAGACATGATAAAAGTGTTAGCATTTTCTTTAGCAATTCGTAGTCTGTTTTTCGAAATCTGTTTTCAAATTCAGCAGTAGTACTAATCCTACTGAATTTCCCTTTGTCTACAAAATACTTCAGTAAGTTTTCACTACACTTTGCAGCATCTTTAAAGTTCTTAATGTGGCACATCTCTTCTACAACTGCACCAGATGCTTCCTCAATCAAATAATTTTCTTCTAATGTATTCAAAGCAAAGAACTCATTGTTCGTGGTCTCTTCAATACACAGATCTGCATCTACCTTAATGAACTACAACTGCATCAGATGCTTCCTCACTCAAATCATTTTCTCCCTATGTCTTCAAAGCAAAGAACTCATTGTTCATTGTCTGTTCAATACACAGATCTGCATCTACCTTAATGAACTGCAACTGCATCAGATGCTTCCTCAATCAAATCAATTTCTTCCAATGCCTTCAAAGCAAAGAACTCATTGTTCGTTGTCATAATAAAACTAATTTTAAGTTATAACATGGGATACTTAATACTTGCTAAACCATAACCATAATTATATTAAAAATCAATCATTTTTCTTTGAGTAATGCTCATACCTGTTAATAGATGGCATGACCTGTACATTGATGATATCAATAGACAAAGAAATGTTGGATTGCTTAATTATGGTTATGTTTTAGCAAGTATTAAGTATCCCATGCTATAACTTAAAGTTAGTTTTATCGATGTGCAAATTTTCATCCTTGGGAATACATTAATTGAGAAGAAAATATGTAAAGAAGTTTTATAATGGGAAACATAAGGCAAAGATTTCAGGTTGGACCACCTTGATGAACTACAACTGAATCAGATGCTTCAACAATCAAATAATTTCTTCTGTCTTCAAAGCAGAGAACTCATTGTTCATTGTCTCTTCGATATACAGATTTGCATCTATCTTAATGAACTACAACTGCATCAGATGCTTCCTCAATCAAATCATTTTCCTGCAATATCTTCAAGCAAAGAACTCATTGTTCGTGGTCTCTTTGATACACAGATCTGAATCTACCTTAATGAACTACAACTGTATCAGATGTTTCCTCAATCAAAATTTTTCTTCTGATGTTTGCAAAGCAATGAATGTGTGCACATCCGTTGCTACTGCTTCAATACACATATATCCATCGACTGCAATAAAATCTTTTGCATTTCCTTGACAGTTTAAACACATAATTAGTACAAAAATAGCACCTACATCCTCTGCTTCTGGATTGAAAATTAATGCACTATTTTCTTTGAAAAAAGAAACAGAGCCCTTTCTGAAACACTGTGCAATACATTGCAATTTTGTGTTTCTCACAGCTGATGATATCTAAGCAACAACACTGAGAACACTAGCTGATTTTGGAAGTTCAATTGATTCGCAAAAATCCAATGTTGAAATGACACTGCTTTGCAAAAGCTTTCTGTACCACTTTTTAAAGCTGCACATTATGTCTTGGTCAAATAGTTGACACGTAGAAGTTGTATCGGGAGAAAAAAACATGACTCACAGTTTTAAACTTCAAATCTGCATAGTGAGAAATCGCTTTATCAAGAAACAACAGCATACATCACTGTTATTTTTGTTAGTACTTCGGTTCGTCTCGGACCAGTTTTTTTTTAATTTTGTTTTGTTTTCACATATTGCTATGGTGCAGTATTAGCCACTTTTGCAATTCATTTGTGGGGCAAGTGCATTTTTTTTTTTTTTTTTTGGTGAATTTTTAAAGTTAGGACTATTGTTTGCTCTGCATAGTGCTAACAATCGCAAGTGATTCGGCATTCCCATGCTAGAGGTTTTAGAGCTTCCACGCAGTTCTTGGCATTTTCATGTAACGTTGGTGTAGTACTACTTTGTTTGATGCTGTGTATTCCTATTGTAAAAGAGTTTGTCTTTATTTTTTAGCATGGCTGTTTCAACTCTAGGAAATTCTTCTACTTCTTCCGTATCGGATGTTTGTGCTGGCTGTTTGTTCACACTTTGTTGAGTTCGTCAACCGCTGCAATTGCTTTTGCCCAGCGGCATGGTTGTATGATTTCAACAGTGTCCCGCTCTACCTGTAATCGACAGATTTATTTGGATGAGGAAAATTTGCATTTCAAATGTCGCTGAATGCGTGGAACAAATTACAACAAAAAGCAGAAATTTAAATGTTTTTCGTATATAAGACCAAATCACAAACAATGCTGCACATATAGACTCAGCGAACATTTAAAAAATCCATAAAAACAAAAAATATGCCTCAGCCCCACATAAGAACTTCACTTTCAGGTTCTGTAGGGCCAACTATTCCATATAGCACAGAAAAAGGCAACAAAAACTAGGTCCGAGTTAAACTGAAGAATTACTGTTATTTTCTTATATTGGCATAAAAACCAGTTAGCCATTTTGTCATCAGTGCATGTGGTGTCATCCATGTTTTTTGGTTCACACACCAAATAACACCCACCTTTTTTTTTTTTTTTTTTTTGATGTCTATGGTTTTAAAGCACCTATGTTTTGAAAATTTACCAATAACAAGAGGTTTTAAATTCTCCTTACACATTACAGCAGAACAATAGCCCAAGCTGTTTCTTTTGATATTTTCCCACAGCTGCATTCATCATTCTTCAGACACATTGTTTTGTTAGGTACAATTCTGAATAATAGTCCCATTTCATCCACATTAAAAATGTTCCAGTCTTTATAAAACTCATATTTTTTTTAAACCTTTCACATCAAACAGTGACTTGTTTTGAGTCAACTGATTTTGCAACACCACAAATCGGGCGGTCGTAGTGAGCGATGGGGTTTGCCTCCTCGGGCGCTCCGTGGTAACAATGGCACACACAACAGCAACTAGGCCTCTGTGAATCTTGGAGAGGTGCAAGCTAGTTCTGTGTGACATTGGCAAAAGACCCCAACTCACTGGGTTTTGTTCCAGAATCCTTAGGTTGAATGACCAACTGGAACCCTCAGCTGTGGGCTAATCCCCCACACTGATGTACTTACCTGATTAAAAAGACAAAAAGAAATATTAAGAATGACTCAAGTGTGGGATATGGTGGACCTACCACACTTGAGAAGGACGGTCCACCACGGAATCGCCCTGGACTTTCTAAACGGCGTATGAGAAAGAGATCTCGGCTGAGTGAATGTAAGATTGGTGTATGGAATACTAGAGGTATAAATGGCAAGATGAGTGAGGTGATTGAGGAGATGAATAAGTATAGACTGGATGTGCTGTGTGTAAGTGAAACCAAAAGAAGGAAATTGGGGTAGAAGAAGTGAATGGCATGGTGAGTGTGTGGTCTGGAGTATTGGATAATATGAGAGGACAGGCTGGTGTAGGTGTGATTTTAAGTGAAAAGATGAAGTGAAAAGATGAAGAACAACTTGATCCATTATAGTTGCATAAGTGAGAGAAAACTCTGGATTCGTTTGAAAGTGAAACTGCAGAGAATTGTATTTGTTGTAGTGTATGCTCCTTGTGACTCGGAACCTTCTGATAAGAAAGAAGATTTCTGGAATGAGCTAAAAGCTGTTTTGAGCCAGTTTGGTGCTAAAGAAAAAGTTATAATAGCAGGGGATTTCAATGCTAGAGTAGGTGTGCAGAATGCAATTTCTGACAATGTTCTGGGTAAGTTTAATGATCCCTGTGTGAATGATAATGGTGAAAGATTAATTGAACTCTGCATTGAGAATGGTTTGTGTGTACCTAATACATTTTTCAACCACAAGTATATACACACATATACTTGGGAAAATCGTACTCTTGGTCAAAAGAGTGTGATAGATTTTGTTGTTTACGATCAGCGTTTGAAACACTTAGTTGTTGACACCCGTGTGATGAGAGGTGTGGATGTTGGTTCTGATCATTACTTGGTAGGGTCACGAGTGAAACTTAATGTTGGTTGGAGGAAAAGGAATAGGAAGAGACCCAGGATAGAAAGAATAAAGGTTGATAGGCTCCTTGAAGATCATCAGCGGTACTCTGACTTACTCAGAGAATGACTGAAGGATCTGAAATCTTGTGAGAGGGATGTAGAAAAGAAGTGGGAATGTTTTAAGAACTGTGTTGTCACTGCTGCTAAAGAGGTCTGTGGCACCACAATAGTGGGTAACAATAGAGGTGATGCTTGGTGGAATAGTGAGATTGATGAGGCAGTAAAGAAAAAGAAGGAAGCCTATTTGGGGATGTTGCAAGGTAGAGTCTCTGTGGATGAATATCGCTGTAAGAAGCGTGAAGCTGCTAAGCTGGTACGCCACAGTAAGGCAAAAGATAGGAAGGAGAAAGTGGAAAGGCATGAACTGGCTTTTTGGAAAGATAGGAAGTCCTTCTGGAAGTACATGAAACTCAGGAAAAATAGAGGAAACAAAGTTGTAAGTTGTGTGAAGAATGAGATTGGGGAAATGATACGGGAGCCCAATGAGTTAAGTGAAAGATGGGGTGAATACTTCTGTGAGTTATTAGATCAGGAGAGCAAAAATGATTCTGAGACAGATGCAGAAGATGTCACAATGAGGGATGAAAGCACAGGAGGGATCTCAAGAGAAGAAGTGTGTAAAGCACTAAAATCTCTTCAGAATGGTAAGGCTCCAGGAGTTGATGGCATAACTGCAGAGATGTTGAAGTATGGTGGTGACTGTATAATTGACTGGTTAACTGAAATTTGCCAGTTGTGATGGGAGTTAGGAATGGTCCCTCGGGATTGGAAGGATGCTATCATTGTTCCCTTGTATAAGGGAAAAGGTGATCAGACTGAATGCAAGAACTATCGTGGTATTAGCCTACTGAGTATGCCAGGGAAAGTGTTTGGTAAGGTTGTTATTGAAAAAGTATGGGGTCTTACATCATTGAAAGTGTGGGATGTTCGGAGTGGTTTTATGCCTGGTAAAGGCTGCACTAACCAGATTTTTGCATTACGCATGATGATTGAAAAGTATCTGGCTGTTGGAAAGAAAGTTTTTACTGCCTTCATAGATTTAGAGAAAGCTTACGACCGAGTGAATAGGACACTTTTGTGGAAGGTATTGAATGAATATGGTGTTACTGGGAATCTACTTAATAGTGTAAAAGCCATGTATGCTGGTAGTAGAGCTTGTGTATGAGTGAATGGTGTTTTATCAAAATGGTTTTCCATTGGTGCAGGAGTTAGACAAGGTTGTGTAATGTCACCATGGCTGTTTAATATATTTATGGATGCATGCATGCGTGAGGCCAAAATAGATAATAGTGGTTTATGTCTTGGTGATATCCGTGTGTGCAGATTGCTGTATGCTGATGACACTGTCCTGTTGGCAGAGAGCAAAAGTGAGTTGCAGAGTATGTTGACTCGGATGCACGAAGTTTGCATGAAATTCAAACTGAGTATAAATAAGGGAAAAACCAAAGTTATGGTGTTTGAGAGAGGAATGGGTAGCACTGAATGTAATGTAAGTATAAATGGCACTGTGATTGACCAGGTGAGTGAGTTTGTGTATTTAGGAAGCATGTTTGACAGAGAGAACAAGTTGGATGGTGAAATCAGTAGGCGAGTTAATTCTTCTTTGAAAGTCATAGCTGCTCTGGGAGGTTATCACAGGAATGATGGGTTCTCTAGAGAGTCCCGCATGGCTGTGTATGAAACTGTAATTGTTCCTACTCTGATGTATGGCAGTGAAACCTGGGTACTGCAGAAGAAGCATAGGAGTCGTTTGTGTGCTGGAGAAATGCATTACTTACATGGGGTTTGTGGCAAAACACGATCTGATTGTGTGAGGAATGAAGATGTATTGCAGTTGTGTGATGTAAAGCAAAATGTTGTTAGCAAGGTGGAGACCAATATGCTTCGGCAGTTTGGCCATGTTGAAAGAATGAGTGATGAAATGCTTACTAAGAAAATATTTTCAACCCAAGTGGCAGAGAGGAAAGGCAGAGGAAGGCCAAGGAAGTCATGGGTGGATCAGATGCAGGAGTGTCTGCATGAGAAAAAGATTATGAGTATGAAGTATAAAAGATCTTGTGTAAGGCGTGTAATGGATATCAGTGAAGCACGAGTTGTATGTCAAGATCGCTGTAAATGGTGAAGTTTGATACGACAACAATAAGTAAAAATATCTGGAAGTTTGTATTTCTTTTTGGAGCTAACCTCTGAATCTCAGAGAACAGCTTAGTGATATGTATGTATGTATGTATGTATGTACAAATCAATTTAAAAGAAATATGACAGAATCTAAATTTTTCAAGCCACCAGTTTAAAGTTTTAAAGTTCTACATTTCTAGTTCTTTACTGATAAAGTGCACCATTGAGAAGATTTCTGAGCCTTTCATCATTTTCCAAATCTTCCCGCCCATCCTTGAAACGTGCATACCATCGGAATATTTGTGCACGAGATTGGTAATTAGCCCCATAAACATCATGCAATGATTCAACTGTCTCAGATGCAGCTTTACCGATTTTGAAACAGAACTGGATATTTTCTCTCTGCTCCATGACAGAGCTGTGACAATGTTCTTCCACTGAATTATGTCATGCACAGTGTAAATAATCATCTGCGCAATTCTCATGTAAATGGTGTTGCCACTGCACAGCTGATGAATGATATATCGGAAAACCATGCCTTCCTGGCAAATGTGTTTTACCTGGATTTTTTTTTTAAAAATCAGCCTCATTACGTAATTGCCACACGGTGCACATATTCTAATCAATTTAGAGTAGATACAAAATATGATTGTTTATATTTAATTGTATATCTCTGCAGTTAAACTCAGTACCACTCACCTTTCTGTTCAACATGTGTTAGCAAAGTGTTTAACACCATACCAAGCTGTCATAAATGTAAGAAGTTCTAAAATATTTTTACACACCTCTTTTTTCAATGCCAATCCTTATTATAATTGATGTTTTGTTGACCTGAATTCAGTATGTTTTTGCTGCTGTTTTTTAGGCCTATTGACACTGTTATCTCATAATCCAAAATATGATGTCCTGTGAAAATATATTTGCAAAATGTTAGTAGTCTAACACAGAATTACTGTTTCACATGTTATATAGTTCATGAATAGTCCGGGTTACCCCTAAACAATGACGACAAGTGGTAGGTAACATTAAAGGTAAATTTTGTTAATAATGTAATCCTCTCTTGAGATTCAAAAGGTAAGAAATTTTTATACTACTTATGATGGACTGTTGATATTTCATAATTTTCAGCACTGCTGGATCCTCAGATGTAGTCTTGAGTTGAACAATAAGTGATAGGCCTAATCGTTTATGCAAAGTTTGCATTATTTGCTGTTGTACGAATGAAGATATATACAGATGAGCTGTACAGGAGTGAATGAAATGCCATGCAAACAAATCTGAACAAATTCATTGAAGTCAAAAGCACATTCAGAAACACCAGACAAAAAAACAACAATTGCACCTTACAGTAAAAGACTGAAGACCCGTAATGGCTAAAATTGCAAACCAATATTCATCTCATAAAAGCAATGACCTACATAGTGAAATGCCTCCACTCTGCTCAGGCATACGCAATCTCATACATCGTTTGCCGCTGCTCGACAGATGTACAAGTGTGCGAAGTGCAACCGTCATGTCAACAGCAGGTGTGGAAGCACAGAGACCTTCTAAGCCATTGACAAAGGATGTAGAAAAGCATATCAAAACCGGTCTGGTTAAAGAATGACTAGGGTTGCCCCATTGCATTCGTTTTGTCCTTTTGTTTCTTGTTTTGGTGTTCGTTTTTAATCTTCATTTGCTATGCAGGTCATTGCTTTTACGAGTTGAATATTGGTTTGCAATTTTAGCCATTACGGGTCTTCAGTCTTTTATTGTAAGGTGCAATTGTAGTTTTTTGTCTGGTGTTTCTGCATATGTTTTTGACTTCAATGAATTTGTTCACATTTGTTTGCATGGCATTTCATTCACTCCTGTGCAGCTCATCTGTATATATCTTCATTCGTACAACAGAAAATAATGCAAACTTCACATAAAATATTAAGCCTATCACTTATAGTTCAACTCAAGACTACATCTGAGGATCCAGCAGTGCTGAAAATTATGAAATATCAACAGTCCATCATAAGTAGCATAAAAATTTCTTACCTTCTGAATCTCAAGAGAGGATTACATTATTAACAAAATTTACCTTTAATGATACCTACCACTTGTCGTCATTGTTTAGGGGTAAATTGGTCTATTCGTGAACTATATAACGTGTGAAACAGTAATTCTGTGTTAGACTATTAACATTTTGAAAATATATGAAAAAGCCACGTAATATGAAGGTTTAAACAACTTTTAGCTTATAGTATTGTGAAAAGTTCTTCTTGTAAAGGTGTTAAAAGCAGTACAAGTGTGTACCATGAAGATTATTATTGGTCATGGGCAAGATATTAAACAATATTACCAATGTGCTATTCCATCTGAGTGTAACCTTTAAAAGCTAGATCCTTGAGGTTGATACTAAAATCCAAATAACAGAAGCATAATTAAAAGAAAATAGTAACTAGAAATAAGAAAATGTAAATCAAAATTTCTAAACAGTTAAAGTTAAATTGAAATGCGTTCCTCTAGGCAGCTCATCACAGTATCAAACTGTTATGTTTACACATCTACCAGATGCATTTCACCTGGCTATATTTAGTATTAATGCTCATAATCTAGCTCTCAAAATAGCACTCAAATGGAATGGCACATTAGTGATTTCATTCAGTATCTTGCCAAGACAAACAACCGTCACCATGGTAGCCATCTACACTACTTCATACAACTTTACATACAATAAATTTTCACAGCAACATCATATTTCGGCTTACACGGCAATATCAATAGGTCTAAAAATAATGGTAAGAAAGATGCATGATTCAGAGCAAAAAAATATTAATTATAATGAAGAAATAGGTATGTAAAAACGCTTTAAAATATTTTATTTTTATGAAAGCTTGGCATGGTGTTAAACATTTTATTAATATGTGTTGAACAAAAAGATGAATGGTACTGAGCATGAGATATGCAATTAAGCATAATGCCACAAATCAGGGCTATGACTGCAATACATACATCATAATTAGCCAAAAACCATACATGGATATTTACAACTGATGGTAAGTGTTACTTAACATTCTGCTTAATGACAGAATCAAATGTTTTTGACAAAAAATTACCTTCTATGTTTCTACTACAATCATTGATAAGACATGCAGTACAAAGACCATGAGTTGGTCAACACAGTGAGACAAGAGTGTGGCTAATTAAAATAAACTGTTTTTAAAAACATGATGCACCAAGAAAAATAATAATCACTAATTTAGCTTTTATGATGGCACAGTTCTAAACATCAAATGTACTTATACACACAGTAAAAATTCAATATCTTAGGCAGAAATATTTCTGATTAAATCCTGGTAATTTCAGGAATGATTTTGTGACTCACCACTGCAATGGCTTGTGGAGCATGTGCCAATACAATTGGTAGTCCAAATGCTGAAATCACTATGCCAGTTGTAATGAATATCCCTAATTCCTGGCAGGCGCTGCTAGTTCCCATATCATCTGTGTATCTTCGAGATATTACAGTTGGAAGTGGTGAAAGGATATAAAAAATAATAACAAAAAATGGCCACCAGTTGCTGAAAATGAGAAAATTAATATTACAGGCTGAAACTAAGTAATGCATGTGAATGGATATTGTCAGTAAAAAACAACAATTATACACATAACAAACAAAACTGTTCAGTGGACACAGTTGGACCTCAACATCTTACAACAAAACTGACTACTTCTATAAAGATCATGGCTTTTTTCTTTCCAAGATTTACCAACTATCGTGGACAACTCTTAGGGCTGTAAGCAGTTCACTGTCCCTAATTTTGGGCCACTAGTTCCAGAGAATAGACAGAGTCAGCATCAGCAGACAAACATGCCACCCATGCTTCATTTGGGACTAGAACCTCAGCCCATTTCGAACAAATGATCAAAATCCACACAGAAGCCCCTTGGAAATCTCAAACATTACATGGTCTCCCAGTGGAAATCTGATCTGTACCTCCCAACTTTAGTTTGGGTAAGCTAACATTTATCTGGACACCATATTTTCAAAATGGTGAAATTGGGAGATGCTGGTTCATCTTCCACTCTGTAATGATGCAGTTTTTGAGTTTTCTTAGTTGATGCTATGTGGTTGTCAGTTAATTCTGGTACAAAGCAGTGAAATACAAAATTTACATGGCAAGTTATGCAAAATTTGAATTACAATATGGTAGCTTTTCACACCTGTATTTCCAGTCTTTGAAAGGAACCAATTTAATTGTTGCCACATCTGTGTCCTAATGTTTCTGCAGATGGTTGCCAGAACCAGAAACATAATGTTTTTTCAGATGGAAAACAGATTTCCAATACACTGGGATGATCTCAGGGGAGCTCAAATTACAGTTATTAGCAGAAACATATAATTCTAGGCTTTCATGGTGATAAAATGCTAAACAAATTGAATATGGAGAAATTTGTTTAGTGTCTTTCCAACATGGTTTGACTGAAGTATTTTCTAGAGTTAGGGAAGCCAAGGCAACATTCAAGTTTTCCCAATTTCTACATCATTTTGGAGTTGGTTACAAAAGATTCGAGGTAGAGTTTGAAAGCTCCTATGCTATATTTTAATTTTAAGTAACTGAAGTGTGAGTTTTGCATTTTACTGTTTTGTTCCTAACAGTTACATGCTTTTGCCCATTTTCTTCAATAATTCAATAATTCTAGTGCTTCTATAAGCATTATTACTTTTTCTTAACGTCTGCCATGAGGAATTTGTTGCTAGCTTTGTTTTACTAAACAAATGAAAAAGCCCTAGAAAAGGACTGAAAGAAAGGGACTGTTGATTAATGGTGCCAGTCTTTAGGGATGCTGTAAAGGTTGGAATTGATGTTGCTGCTAAAGTTAGAAATACACCAAAACAAGTAATTTTATATATATATATGAAAACATATTTTTCACATGTAAAAAATTTCTTTGCAAATGAATGTTCACCTCTTTTTTCTTTTGTTTCGGAATTTAACGACAACCATGAGCGACTGTAAGGTATATATAGCCAGTCGCATATCCCTAATTAAGGACCACTGGTTCCAAAGAAGCAAAAGAGACATAGATACATAAACATCACTAAGCTGTTCTCTAAGATTCAGACATTAATTCCTCAAAGAAAGCACATCTGCCACATTAAATTTAAAAACTGATGATATGGCAGATTTTACCTACTCTTGGTGTATCAAACATCTCATTTTACCTACTCTTGGTGTACCAAAAAATGTATCACATTTTTTTGGCACACAACTCGAGCTTTACTGACATACATCACATGTCTCATACAATACTTTTTGTACTTCATATTCATCATCTTTTTCTCATGCAAAAATTTGTGAATCTGGTCTGCCCATGACTTTCCTAAGCATTCCTCTTCCTTTCTTTCCTGCCACTTGGGCTGAATAAATTCTCTTAGTAAGCATCTCACTATTCATCCTTTCAACATAGCCAAACTACATCAGAATATTTGTCTCCACCATACTAACAGCATTTTGCTTCACTTTACACATTTGCAATATATCTTCGTTCCTCACATGATCAGAATGCATCTTGCCCCCCCCCTCCCCCATCCCACAAGTAATGCATCTCTTCTGCAATACCTAGGTTTCACTGCTGTACATCAGTGTAGGAACAATTACACTTTCAAACACATTCACTCGGAACCATTTTGAGAATCTATCAGTCCTGTGAAATCCTCCTAAGACAGCTATGACCCTCAAAGATGAATTCATTTGAGTACTAATTTTAAGATCTAATCTGTTTTCTGTGTCAAACATGCTTCCTAAATATACAACTTCATCCAGCCGGTCTATCTCTATACCATTTAGACTGATGTTGCATTAAATACTAACAGTTCCTTACTCAAAAACCATACCTTTGGTTTCCCCATTGAAACTCTTTACCTTAATTTTCTGAGAAGTTGGACATGCAGATGAACACAGAATTACAATGTTTTCATACCAAAGATAATGTGCTTCTTTAGGGAATATTAAGCATGAAAATGGATGAACTGTTTTACACTGAAAAACGGAAGTTAGTTCATTCTGCACTGACAAACACTTTAAACACATCTTAGTTACTCTCCACATCATGTCACTAAAGAGTCAAACCCAAGATTGAAATCCACACTTCTGGATTTGAAAAATCAGAAGAAACATACACATTTTAAAACTTAATGAGCTTTAACTCAACTAAAGGAGACTTGTGTATCACTTCCAAACTTTTCTATATTTCAAAGCTTGCTCCTCTTCAAACTGTTCCACATGTTGACACCAGTCATGTCAGCTCAATACCTTTTGAGGAATCCATATTTTGTAAATATTCACCTGGCAAGAACAGTTACAATGCATGGAACTAAACAGGCAGTCAGTATGATACAAAAAATTTTCCACCTTTGAAGTATGTACTTTAAAACTGAAGACATATAATCTCAAATGAATTTTAAATTTATCACTACATGAGTAATGAGTATACTGAAAGAAAAAATAATCAAAGGATAACTATACACTATTGCTTCAAACATGGGAAGAATGCAATACATATGTAACAGATTAAGGTAGGCTGTAGGAAAAGCCTGCTAGTTATGTAAAGAAATTTAGAAACATGTGAAGCTTTCTGACCCAGCTTGGGTTTTGATTACCTGTACACATTCAGAGTGAGACTGACTGCCAGATTTGGATTTTCAAGTTCTTCATTATGGTTGTTGCCAAATAAATAACACGAGAGATTTCCAAACGATGTGGATAAAACAAGGACTACCAGTATTCCAGTTTGAAGAGGCAGTTTATTCCTGTCATTTGGCAACTACCATAATGAAGAACTTGAAAATTTCAGTTTTGCTCTGAATGTTTACTGGTGATAAGACCCAAGCTGAGTCTAACAGCTTCCTGTGTTTTCAAATTTTTTAATCAAACTAGCATGCTTTTTTTACAAACTTCATTGTTCTAAACATAATAAATAATTGTGGAATAACTTTTTTACGGGTCTTATAGAGGTTATTTTTCATCAAAGTTGGTTGTCAAATTTTCGAACTAAAGCCTAGTTCGTCATCAGGACTATGTCACTGGAGTAGTTGCTGCCACTCAATTGGAAGAGTCCATCCGCAATTATCGTTAATTGTGGTACTTCTTCTTCTTGCTATTTCGATCCCTTCTTCTAGTTTCCTCTTTACTAAGTTTGACTGGTGGGCGATTATTTTCACTGAGTCCCAATTTATGGAGTGTCCACTTGCTTGTATATGTCTGTCTAGCCCTGTTTTGTTCCCAATGTTCCTAATAGCTGCTTGGTGCTCTTTCATTCGGACCTTAATACTTCTCCCTGTTTCTCCTATATAGCTAAGTCCGCAGTTACAGTCGATGCAGTAAATTACTCCTTCCTGCAATTGGATGTCCAATTCTTTCTGCTTTAAAGCTGGCAGGAATTTCTTTATTTTGTTATTAAGATCTGGAGCTAGCCTGATATTATATTTTGCTCCGATCCTTTTCGGTTTCTCGAAAAGTCCCTTGTGGTACGTAATTTTGCTGGTGAATTTGAAGTTGGTTTTTTTCCTGCTTCTTTTTTGGCACTTGTTTAAATATTTTCTCAACATATGGGAGGGGTAATTGTTTTCTGCCAATATGTCCTTTAATTTTTCTTTGTGAAGATCTTTTTGAGTAGCTGAAGAGACCAAGGATTTCAATTTTTCCAAAAATTGTCTCGCCGTATTCGATTTAATATAATCAGGGTGGAATGAGCAGAAGTCTAACATCTTCCCTGTGTTGGTGGGTTTTCTAAAAAGCTGAGTGAATATTTTCCCCTCTCTTGAGGTCAAGGTTAAATCTAGGTAATTGATGCTATGGTCTTTTTCCTGTTCCAGGGTGTACTGCAAGGTATTCTCTAGTAAGTTAAATTCTTCCAGAATCTGAGAGGGTAGAGATTGGTCCACAGTATCTACTATAATTAGGACATCATCCATGTACCTTACATAGAGAGCAAACAAGGAGGGTTGTATAAGGATTTTTGCCTCTAGTTTACTTATATAATAATTTGCTAGCAGAGGTGCTAGTGGAGAACTAGCACCTCTGCTAGCAAATTATTCTCCACTAGCACCTCTGCTAGCAAATTATTATATAAGTAAACTAGATTAATTTGCTAGCAGAGGTGCTTAGAACTAGCACCTCTGCTAGCAAATTATTCTCCACTAGCACCTCTGCTAGCAAATTATTATATAAGTAAACTAGAGGCACAAATCCTTATACAACCCTCCTTGTTTGCTCTCTATGTAAGGTACATGGATGATGTCCTAATTATAGTAGATACTGTGGACCAATCTCTACCCTCTCAGATTCTGGAAGAATTTAACTTACTAGAGAATACCTTGCAGTACACCCTGGAACAGGAAAAAGACCATAGCATCAATTACCTAGATTTAACCTTGACCTCAAGAGAGGGAAAATATTCACTCAGCTTTTTAGAAAACCCACCAACACAGGGAAGATGTTAGACTTCTGCTCATTCCACCCTGATTATATTAAATCGAATGCGGCAGATAATTTTTGGAAAAAATTGAAATCCTGGTCTCTTCAGCTACTCAAAAAGATCTTCACAAAGAAGAATTAAAGGACATATTGGCAGAAAACAATTACCCTCCCCATATGTTGAGAAAATATTTAAACAAGTGCCAAAAAAGAAGCAGGAAAAACCAACTTCAAATTCACCAGCAAAATCACGTACCACAAGGGACTTTTCGAGAAACTGAAAAGGATCGGAACATAATATCAGGCTAGCTCCAGATCTTAATAACAAAATAAAGAAATTCCTGCCAGCTTTAAAGCAGAAAGAATTGGACATCCAATTGCAGGAAGGAGTAATTTACTGCATCGACTGTAACTGCGGACTCAGCTATATAGGAGAAACAGGGAGAAGTATTAAGGTCGAATGAAAGAACACCAAGCAGCTATTAAGAACATTGGGAACAAAACAGGACTAGACAAACATATACAAGCAAGTGGACACTCCATAAATTGGGACTCAGTGAAAATAATCGCCCACCAGTCCAAACTTAGTAAAGAGGAAACTAGAAGAAGGGATCGAAATAGCAAGAAGAAGAAGTACCACAATTAACGATAATTGCGGATGGACTCTTCCAATTGAGTGGCAGCAACTACTCCAGTGACATAGTCCTGATGACGAACTAGGCTTTAGTTCGAAAATTTGACAACCAACTTTCATGAAAAATAGCCTCTTAAGACCCGTAAAAGTTATTCCACAATCACTATGAATAGAGGTGCCATAAATGCATTTACAAATAATAAATAAATAAATAAAAAATACACCTACATAAATTTCACGCCATGATGCAGTGCATCTCTAATTTCTTATATAATCATGTGGCATATACTTTATGCTTTCAATAACCATGGACACTTTTTCAATGCTTTCACATGACCATGCAGTGCATCTAAATGCTTTTACAAAGTCGCTATGAGCTGACCTTCTACAATTTATATCTGGAAATTCTGTCTTATTTTGGGTTTCAATTACCCACATGAGCACCTAAAGCTATAAGAAGTTGCCCATCTAAAATTTATGAACACTGGTTCTAAGGAAGAAATGGAACCAGTGTTCTTCACCTGTCCATTTCGTCTGGGACTTAAACCAGATCCCCTTTCTGAATAAGTAACCAAATACCAAATGCCTGCAACTCTGGCGACTTGGTTATATAAATAGCAATTTCCTGGTGATACAGACATAACAAATAAACAAAAGCTAAATGATATTTTCAATAAATCTTAACTAGAAATTCCTAAATGTTTTGAATCTACAATCTGCTTCAATGACTTTCACACTTACCAAAAGTGTGAGTACTTTAAGAAACATACAAAGTTGCTGATCTAACATTTAGATAAACATGTAAATAAAATTCTTACCAAAGGTTAACATCCATAATATCATGTAATTCTGAAACAGTTTAATAGACATCTTGTTTTCTTCTTTTTACAGAGACATACATATCTTTCTTTGCTACAATGAGCATGCTTGTTTTATTTTACAAAACTAAATTACATTTGGAGTTATGTTCTTTGTCCTCACAAAAACAATAGAAATCTAAGACAAACTATTTTTGAACCACTCCTCTAAGGATGCTAGAGTTAGCATTTGTCAAAAACTAATAACAAACATGATGGACACTGGGCACGCTGGCAAGCTTCTCAAGCATCTACATAAACAGTGCAACAGTCACACTAATGCACACTGGTGCTTATAATCTATTAATTTGTATATTTATGATTTAAGAACTCTCCATTGGTCGTTTTGAGGTGTTTTTATCATTTTGTATTAAACATAGTTTGCTACTTTAAAAATAATTTTCAATTAAATAAAGCAGACTAGTGATGCGATGTTACATAAAAATAGTACATTCAACCTGAATGTACACTATCATGAAACTACATGATTTTACAAAAGTGTTTTCCTTTAATTATTATCTTTAATGACATTACATTAGTTCAAATATGAAAATTTACATGGTATGTAGTGGAGAACTTCCTGGAACCTGAATAAGTAGCTGTAAAAATCCTCTAAAACTGAAAATTATATAACTATGGCTAAAACATGTTACCATATCAAAATTTAAGATAACATATTTTCATAATGTGGTGAAATTAGTAGGCCAGTGAATTCTTCATTGAAAGTCATGGCTGCTCTCTCTCTCTGGGAGGTTTTCACAAGAATGATGGGTTCTCAAGAGAGTCACGCTTGGCTGTGTATGAGAGTGTAATTGTTCCTACTCTGATGTATGGCAGTGAAACCTGGGTACTGCAGAAGAAACATAAGAGTAGTTTGTGTGCTGGAGAAATGCGTTACTTACGGGGGATTTGTGGCAAGACACTGTCTGATTGTGTGAGGAATGAAGATGTGTTGCAGTTGTGTGATGTGAAGCAAAATGTTGTTAGCAAGGTGGAGACCAATATGCTTCGGTGGTTTGGCCATGTTGAAAGAACGAGTGGTGAGATGCTTACTAAGAAAATCTTTTTAGCCCAAGTGGCAGGAAGGAAAGGCAGAGGAAGGCCAAAGAAGTCATGGGAGGATCAGATTCAGTAGTGTCTGCATGAGAAACAAATTATGAGTATGAAGTATAGAAGATCTTGTGTACTGCGTGTAATGAATGTCAGTGAAGCCCGAGTTGTATGTCAAGATCGCTGTAAATGGAGAAGTTTGATACGGCAACAGTAAGTATAAACTATCTGGTAGTTTGTATTTCTTTTGGAGCTAACCTCTGAATCTCAGAGAACAGCTTAATGATATGTATGTATGTATTTATATTTATTTTCATAATGTACACTAATATCAAGATTAAACTTAACTGTGAGAAGTATGCCTCTCTTTTGAGGTTATTCTTCTAAATCAGTATACATAACTAATTATTGTAGGCTTAATATTATAAAGTGAAAAGTAGATTTATAATGATTATAAACAAAAAATAATAAACTATTTTGTTTGTTTTAAAACTACAGGGAAAAAATGGAAATCTTTTTGATTCAAGCCTGAAAATGTGCACCAAATGTTTTTGAGATAAATTACAGTTGGTAATATACAGGATGAGCCAAAAGTAGGTATACAGTACTGATCAGATCATGGCATTTTATTTTATTTTTATTTATTTATTATTTGTTTTACTTTACAGGTATTGAGAACGATGGCTTGGGATTTGAGTGAAGAACAAAGAAAGTGGATTCTGAAGCAGTATTGGAAGATTGAAAATGCCAAGAGAGTTCATAGAGTGGCAATAGACATTTGACACTGCTCCACCAACACGTCTCACAATTTATCGTATCAGAGATAAATTTGATGGAACAGGTTCATTGGTTAATGCACTGAAATATGAACGTCCTCGGACATCTGTGACAGAGGAGGATGAGATGAGAATGAAACCCATTCTTTCTGAAAGCAGCTACATAAAATGCATCCTTACTACTTTTGGCTAAATTGGTGTAATACTGGACTACTGTTTCCATGATTTATTGTAACTCTTAACAGTTTGGTTGAAGATATTTTAAACTAGCCTGTAGACCATCCTAGTATGGTTATTTTTAAGCTTTAAAGAAATATTAATATGTAGGGGATGTTGCCCATTCTAGGACGGGGCAAAATTTTTAGTTGAAGCAAATTGAAAACAAATGAAATTGATGCTGGATTTCTGTCAGGAAATATAGTAAAAACTCATTCATGTAAGAGCTGAAATTATATGCTATTTATTTCCGTTTTTTAAAAGACCTCATGATAAATAACATTCTGTGTAAAATATCTGTTGTTGTTTAACAATTTTCCTTGTAGTCCAGTTGTTTCCATGTAAACATTCACCTAATTGGGGTTTTGAGATAATGCAACACACAGCTGTCCATGTGAGAAGACAGGCTAATTGAGATAAACTCCAATGTACTTGAATGTTTCTTCCTGTGATTTGTTGATAGTCATGGCACATGATGATATTATCGGAAACCTGCAGCATTTCAGGACAAATGGCAGATTTACGTCACTCAGAGCTGATTCAATTCTTGGTAAGAAAACAACATTGCCGCGATTGTATTCAGAAACTATTTTCGCAGTTATAAAATTTGCATGGAGTCCAATGATCGATATGCAAATGCCATTGCAAAGTCCTTGTTGGGAAATCAAATTTCAGAGCAACATGACAATTACTCCTTTTTTCAGCAACAATGTATGTGGTGGCATGCCTGATGGAGCTTGGTCATCAGGCATGCCTCAGGTGGTAAGTACATCGTTCGGGTCTTCACACACGGCTGAATTGGAGCTGTGATAGATATATAATCCTATATTTCAGAAAGGAAAGTGGTTCATCTCATTGAGTTTATTTTATTGTGTGAGTTGTTAGTAGTTGCGTGAGAAAGCGGAAAGGCTAAACAAATCCGAGTTGTCATTCTGAAACGGCTTCCTTCAGTTTGTCCTGTTCATTATATCAGCACTATGAGTTGCTTTTCTTGACGAGCGATTGATCATTCAGATGTAAGACCAGGCCAAGGACGTCTCTGTGCCTGTGTCTTAAATAGCTGCTGCCAGTTAGAAGCGATCACATCACAATGTGTGTTGAGTACACGCATCCATTGAGGTTCACATGATTCGGCTCCTTTCCCAATGGCAATAACCATCCTTTATGGCATCCTTTCAATCTGAACATTTTAATATAGGAAGTGCCATGGTCTTTCACTGTAGCAATTAATTTAATCCTTGTGTTAAGAACAGTTTACTTGAATTTGGTGGTTTAATGCCTCAGAAATGTTTGTCAGTGTTTTGGATTTTATATCAAATACGGTTGATATTTTGCCGCAAAGTTTGTGCTGTGCACAAATTCGCCCAAAAAAAAAATTTAAAGGAGTATTTTTACTCCTTTGAAAAAATTTAGTGAGTAGTATTTAAAAGTGGGGAGTGTTTTAGAAAAATTAACATGAAATTTAAAAAAAATAAAAAAATGCTGGGCAATTACAAAAAATCAATCCAGATTTTTTTCATACCGTATATCATCATCATCATCATTGTCAACCATTATCAATCCACTGCTGGAAGAAGGTCTCCCCAAGTTTCCTCCACAACGGTCTGTCTTGTGCCAGTCTCCTCCATGTCACTCCCGCATACTTTCGAATTTCATCCACCCATCTTCCATGTGGTCTTCTTCTGGGTCTTTTCCTGTCCCTTGGAATCCAATCTAAAATTTCGGCTGTCCATCGATGGTCTGTTCTTCTGGCAGTATGTCCAGCCCATTGCCATTTCAGGGATTTTACTCTGATCATGATGTCTTCCACTCTTGTCATTTTTCGGATCCACGTGTTCCTCTTCTTATCTCTCCTGGTTACACCAAGCATGCACCTCTCCATACTTGTTTGAGTTGTCTGCAGCCTTTGTATGTCTCTTTTAGCTAAGGTCCACGTCTCTGCACCATACGTAAGCACTGGAAGGATGCATTGATCAAACACTTTTCTTTTAAGACATACTGGCATATTGCTCTTGAAAATTATGCTGTTTCTTCCAAAAGCTCTCCAGGCAAGTTTTGTACGCCGATTAATTTCTTCACCAATGTGACCCTCACTTGATATCTGCTGTCCAAGATAAACGTACGTGTCTGTTATCTCCAGCTTTTCTCCATCAATCGATAAATCTTCATTTCTTGTAAAAGCATTGTACATCACTTTTGTCTTCTGAAAGTTCATTTTTAATTCCACTTCTTTACTCTTGTCAGCAAGTTCCTGGATCATACTCTGTAGCTCTGATGGGGTAGTTGCAAAAATGACTATGTCATCAGCAAAACGAAGGTGGGTTAGATAATCTCCATTAATCTTTATCCCTTTGTTTTCCCAGTTCAGTGATTGAAAGACATTTTCCAATGTGGCATTAAAGAGCTTCGGAGATATGGTGTCACCTTGTCTCACTCCTTTTCCAATTTGTTATGTGTGTTGTATTTTCAAACAGCCGAATCTTTGCACTTGCATTTTCATAGATGTTATTAATAATATTAATGTATGCATCTTCAATACCGCAGGATTTCAGAGCCATTGCAACTGCTGATGGTTTCACCGAATCAAAGGCTTTTTCATAATCGATAAAAGCCATGCACAATGGAAGCTCATATTCCCTCGCTCTTTCAATTAGTTCTCTCAGTACGTGGATATGATCTATTGTGCTGTAGCCACTCCTGAATCCAGCTTGTTCTCTCGGTTGAGCCATGTCCAGTGTCACCTTCAAGCGGTGTGAAAGAACTTTAGTGAAGATTTTATAAACCACTGATAGGAGGCTGATAGGTCTGTAGTTCCTGAGATCCTCAATGTCACCTTTTTTATGTAGCAAGATCATTGTAGCGTTGTTCCAATCCTCAGGAATTTTCCCTTCATTAAGGCATCGAGTGAAAATTTGGGCGAGTACTGTTTCGATTTCTCCACTTGCTTCTTGTATGATGTCTACAGTAATTCCATCTTCTCCTGGAGCTTTTCCCCGCTTCATGTTCTTGATTGCATGTGCAACTTCTGCTGGAAGGACTGGAAGAACTCTGGTACTGGTACCTTTCATGATGTCTGGGGTACATGTATCATCCCTTTCATATAATTTGGAGTAGAAATCTTTCACTCTTGTCAAAATTTCGCCTCTATTTCTTGTTACAGAACCATCTTCTTTTCTCAGTGCCATAATCTGTTTTTTCCCCTTACTGAGATGTCCCTTTGCTATCTTTAGGCTTTGGTTGTTTTCAATTGCTTTCCTTACTAGTTCACAGTTGAATTTCCTTACGTCTTCAGTGATACTTTTTCGTACTGTCTTGCATAGCTCTATATATTCCACTTTGGAAGTCACATCTTCTTTAGTTGTCCTCATCACTCTTCTTTTTTGCATCAACATTTTGGTTTTTCCTGATAATTTGTTCACATGCAATTTGTTCTTAGACCCAGCTAATTTTGTTGCTGTTTCCATAAGAGCTTTGGTTACTTTTCTGTTAACTTCAGAAATATCCACTTCTTCCGATGTTAGGCCTTCTAAAGCAGAGAATCTGTTCTTCAGTTCCAATTTGAAGGTATTATGGTGTTTTTTAAGGTTGGTTATGTCAATACATTTTGTTTGTCTTATGAGCTTGCTACGTTCGAGTTTAGTGTTGAGGTGCATCTTACATCTCACCAATCTATGGTCACTGCCTGTGTTGAACTTGTTTAGCACACTGCAGTCTTCTATGACGAATTTTTTGTTACACATAATAAAATCAATTTCACTTGTCGTCCCATTTGGATGTCTCCATGTCCATTTCCTGTGTGGCTTTTTCTTGAAAAAGGAGTTCAAGATGAAAAACCCTTCTGCCTCTGCAAACTCAACGAGAGTATTTCCACGCTGGTTTCTGTTGCCGTGACCGAATTTACCTACTGAAGTTTCATTCTGTTGCCGTTGCCCTATTTTTGCATTGAAATCTCCCATAATTATCTTCAAGTGCTGCTTACCTTTATTATTTAGATCACGAATTTCCTCATAAAATTCTTCAATTTCTTCTTCAGCATGACTTGTGGTGGGTGCATAAGTTTGAATAATCTGAGCCTGGTATCTTCTCGAGAGTTGGATAACGAGTCGTGCAGCTCTGTCAGAGGAACTTTCAACTTCTACAACTTTATTCTTCAGTTTCTTGTTTATTATAAATCCAACACCACTAGTTCTGCCAGTATCTGTCCCACGGTAGTAGAAGAGATGTCCACTTTTCAGTTCAATGAGATCTTCTCCTTTTCTCCTTACCTCACTTAGCCCGACGATGTCCCAGTTGATCCTTTGTAGTTCCTCTTCCAATTCAAGAAGCCTTGAATCAGAAGATAGGGAGCGTCCGTTGTACGTAGCCAAGGTCAGCATCAGATGGCAGCCTAGTCCGGTCCTCCGGGGATTCTTAGCACCCTCTGCCTTCATGTCGCACTGGCCGCTGCCTTGGCCAGGTACATTCCAGCTGCCGGAGACTGAGGGCCAAGATTTAAGTTGTGGAGTCATTTTGGAGGGGTTTGGCCATAACTCACCACGCTGGCCAAGCGGGTTGGTGAGTGTGGGATAGCATTTCCTCTAATCCCGATGGTATAGTTATACCGCTATTGGCGGTCGTCAGAGCCCCTTTAGTGGGAACAGGATGTACCACGAGAAGGCGGGGTTGACATTTGTCAAGGAGAGGCTGTGATGTTACGCATCACCTGACCTTACATCCCATACCGTATATACTCGTGTATAAGTCGACCCCCCAATTTTTATCTGAATATCTGCAGTTTTTGATACCTACCTATCTTGTGTACTAAAAAAAAAAAAATCTTTTCCGAGGATGCGCCCGCGTGCTGATATGTGAACCTACTATTTATTGTTGTTGCTGGCTCTCGCAATGTTGCCTGCGGCAGTTTCCCGCAAAATGTGGGTGGAATTGAGGCACAATTCTGGGAAGATGATAGGGCTCACCACCTTGGTTAGAGAGTTTTCAGTGAAAGTTACACACTTTAACAATATATGAACCCACTTTTGCACATTGTTCCCCTCCCCCTTCTCCCACTTTTTGGGAGCGAGTTTTTGGCAGTTAATTCATTCATGGAGAGTAAAGCATTTGCTCCCGCAGCAAACGAATTGTGATGTATTTACCAAACGACATAAGGCACATCGTTATTTAAAAAGAAAAAAAACACTTCCTGAAACATATTTGGAAAGTGTAAATAGGTCTTGATGTCAACCTGATAGTTTTTTATCACATAAAGAATATGCATGCCATAAAAAATAAATGTGTAACTTTTGAAGTTTTCAATGGATCTCTTCAAAATTTAAAATGAATCTTTATTTTGATGTATTGCGGACACTGTGAAATTTGTATGCAACTATTTAAAAAATTGAAGAAAATTTGTTCTATAAAATTTTCTCCTACTACCCTGTGCAGCGTAGCAGCTGTCGGTCGACTGCTAAGCTGGACAACTGTGTGATTAACAGAGGTTGTTTATCTACTCCCAAGTTTCATCCCCCCTCCTCACCATGTTTGTGACAAACAATCGGCTTTAGTGACAAAACCAAACATCGCCCCATTCAGTAAAGATGCAATCCTTTTTGCTCGCTCTTAGTCTTCAGAAAAGGCTACCGTTTGTTTGATTTTTAGAGCCGGGGCGCACTCAATTTAATAACAAACGTAAGTAGGTTGTTAAACTAATGCACTTTTTTACTATCAGTGGCAATGTTATTCTGAGCGATCGTCCAAGTTTAAACACTTTCGTTTTCAGGATGCATTGATCAAGTTACCGCTGTTCTGTAGATTGCCACGCTTCTCTTCTCAGCCGTCGCTAAGCAGGGGCAGTGGTCTCCTTTTTCAATAGTCTGTTCTTTTCCCTTTTCATCCCCCCCCCCCCGTCGAGAATTGGGCACGGTCTAGGTGACAGCACGGTGCAACTTAAAATACTGGCTGACGCTTTCACCTCTTTCCTCCGGGTGATTTACCAGCGGGGCAGTCAAGGCCATATCGACAGATCTAAAATGGACTTTGAGACATCTTTGCGAAATCAGTTTTTCTATTAGTGAATAAAAAACACTCGTACATATAAAATCAAGAAAATTCTTAGCAATAACTTTCTTCTGTACCAGTAACACATGAAAAATGTATAAATATACAACTGCAAATGAACTGATACCGCAAAGGGCTCAGAATGCGCATTTCCATAAGGCATCAAAACTTTGGTTTTCAACCTATCAGAAATATTTTTTGTGTATAGTTCAACCCCCTAATTTTGACCAAAATATTTCATTAAAAAAAGTAGACTTATACACGAGTATATACGGTATTGGGATGTAAGGTCAGGTGATGCGTAACATCACAGCCTCTCCTTGACAAATGTCAACCCCGCCTTCTCGTGGTGCATCCTGTTCCCACTAAAGGGGCTCTGACGACCGCCCATAGCGGTATAACTATACCATCGGGATCAGAGGAAATTCTATCCCACACTCACCAACCCGCTTGGCCAGCGTGGTGAGTTATGGCCAAACCCCTCCAAAATGATTCCACAACTTAAATCTTGGCCCTCAGTCTCCGGCAGCTGGAATGTACCTGGCCAAGGCAGCGGCCAGTGCTACATGAAGGCAGAGGGTGCTAAGAATCCTCGAGGACCGGACTAGGCTGCCATCTGATGCTGACCTTGGCTACTTACAATGGACGCTCCCTATCTTCTGATTCAAGGCTTCTTGAATTGGAAGAGGAACTACAAAGGATCAAGTGGGACATCGTGGGGCTAAGTGAGGTAAGGAGAAAAGGAGAAGATCTCATCGAACTGAAAAGTGGACATCTCTTCTACTATCGTGGGACAGATACTGGCAGAACTAGTGGTGTTGGATTTATAATAAACAAGAAACTGAAGGATAAAGTTGTAGAAGTTGAAAGTTCCTCTGACAGAGCTGCACGACTTGTTATCCAACTCTCGAAAAGATACCAGGCTCAGATTATTCAAACTTATGCACCCACCACAAGTCATCCTGAAGAAGAAATTGAAGAATTTTATGAGGAAATTTGTCATCTAAATAATAAAGGTAAGCAGCACTTGAAAATAATTATGGGAGATTTCAATGCAAAAATAGGGCAACGGCAACAGAATGAAACTTCAGTAGGTAAATTCGGTCATGGCAACAGAAACCAGCGGAAATACTCTCGTTGAGTTTGCAGAGGCAGAAGGGTTTTTCATCTTGAACTCCTTCTTCAAGAAAAAGCCACACAGGAAATGGACATGGAGACATCCAAATGGGACGACAAGTGAAATTGATTTTATTATGTGTAACAAAAATTCGTCATAGAAGACTGCAGTGTGCTAAACAAGTTCAACACAGGTAGTGACCATAGATTGGTGAGATGTAAGATGCACCTCAACACTAAACTTGAACGTGGCAAGCTCATAAGACAAACAAAATCTATTGACATAACCAACCTTAAAAAACACCATAATACCTTCAAGTTAGAACTGAAGAACAGGTTCTCTGCTTTAGAAGGCCTAACATCGGAAGAAGTGGACATCTCTGAAGTTAACAGAAAAGTAACCAAAGCTCTTATGGAAACAGCAACAAAATTAGCTGGTTCTAAGAACAAGTTGCATGTGAACAAATTATCAGGAAAAACCAAAATGTTGATGCAAAAAAGAAGAGAGATGAGGACAACTAAAGAAGATGTGACTTCCAAAGTGGAATATATAGAGCTATGCAAGACAGTAAGAAAAAGTATCACTGAAGACGTAAGGAAATTCAACTGTGAACTAGTGAGGAAAGCAATTGAAAACAACCAAAGCCTAAAGATAGCAAAGGGACATCTCAGTAAGGGAAGAAAACAGATTATGGCACTGAGAAAAGAAGATGGTTCTGTAACAAGAAATAGAGGCGAAATTTTGACAAGAGTGAAAGATTTCTACTCCAAATTATATGAAAGGGATGATATATGCTCTCCAGACATCATGAAAGATACCAGTACCAGAGTTCCCCCAGTCCTTCCAGCAGAAGTTGCACATGCAATCAAGAACATGAAGCGAGGAAAAGCTCCAGGAGAAGATGGAATTACTGTAGACATCATACAAGAAGCAAGTGGAGAAATCGAAACAGTACTCGCCCAAATTTTCACTCGATGCCTTAATGAAGGAAAGATTCCTGAGGATTGGAACACCGCTACAATGATCCTGCTACATAAGAAAGGTGACATTGAGGATCTCGGAAACTACAGACCTATCAGCCTCCTATCAGTAGTTTATAAAATCTTCACTAAAGTTCTTTCCACACCGCTTGAAGGTAGCACTAGACATGGCTCAACCGAGAGAACAAGCTGGATTCAGGAGTGGCTACAGCACAATAGATCATATCCACGTGCTGAGAGAACTAATTGAAAGAGCGAGGGAATATGAACTTCCATTGTGCATGGCTTTTATCGATTATGAAAAAGCCTTTGATTCGGTGAAACCATCAGCAGTTACAATGGCTCTGAAAACCTGCGGTATTGAAGATGCATGCATTAATATTATTAATAACATCTATGAAAATGCAAGTGCAAAGATTAGGCTGTTTGAAAATACAACACACATAAAAATTGAAAGGGAGTGAGACAAGGTGACACCATATCTCCGAAGCTCTTTAATGCCACATTGGAGGGTGTTTTTCAGTCGCTGAGCTGGGAAAACAAGGGGATAAAGATTAATGGAGATTATCTAACCCACCTTCGTTTTGCTGATGACGTAGTCATTTTTGCAACTACCCCATCAGAGCTGCAGAGTATGATCCAGGAACTTGCTGACAAGAGTAAAGAAGTGGGATTAAAAATGAACTTTCAGAAGACAAAAGTGATGTTCAATGCTTTTACAAGAAATGAAGATTTATCGATTGATGGAGAAAAGCTGGAGATAACAGACACGTACGTTTATCTTGGACAGCAGATATCAAGTGAGGGTCACATTGATGAAGAAATTAATCGGCGTACAAAACTTGCCTGGAGAGCTTTTGGAAGAAACAGCATAATTTTCAAGAGCAATATGCCATTATGTCTTAAAAGAAAAGTGTTTGATCAATGCATCCTTCCAGTGCTTACGTATGGTGCAGAGACGTGGACCTTAACTAAAAGAGACATACAAAGGCTGCAGACAACTCAAAGAAGCATGGAGAGGTGCATGCTTGGTGTAACCAGGAGAGATAAGAAGAGGAACTCGTGGATCCGAAAAATGACAAGAGTGGAAGACGTCATGATCAGAGTTAAATCCCTGAAATGGCAATGGGCTGGACATACTGCCAGAAGGACAGATCATCGATGGACAGCCGAAATTTTAGATTGGATTCCAAGGGACAGGAAAAGACCCAGAAGAAGACCACATAGGAGATGGGTGGATGAAATTCGAAAGTATGCAGGGGTGACATGGAGGAGACTGGCACAAGACAGACCGTTGTGGAGGAAACTTGGGGAGACCTTCGTCCAGCAGTGGATTGATAATGGTTGACAATGATGATGATGATGATACGGTATTAAAAAATATTTCATTACCACTCAATGTATTGGCTTGTCGGAAAAGTCATGACGTATTTTAGCCATGTTTTGCAAAGGTCATTTATTGATAGAAAGAACAAAGATCAATCAATGATATAATGCCCGTTTTGTTCGGTAACCTTTTGCCATCTTTCAGTGAGCTGCAGAATGCCTCGTTCATAGAAGAACCTGTCTTTTGTGGCGAAAAACTGTACAAGGTGCTGATTTACAGCCTCATCTGAATTGAACGTTATACCACGCAAGGACTGTTGAAGAGAGCAAAACAAGTGAAAGTCTTACGGCGCAAGGTCAGGCAAGTATGCTGGGTGTGACAACACATCCCACCCAAGCTTCAATAATTTTTGGCGGGTGATCAAACTTCTGTGTGGTCTTGCGTTGTGGTGATGGACCACAACACGTTTACGATGAACAAGCTATGGACATTTCTGGATGATGGATTCATTCAAACTGTCCAATTGCCAACAGTACACATTCTAATTGATTGTTTGGTTCCGTGGTAGGAGCTTGAAAAACACGACACCTTTAAAAACCCACCACACTGAGACCAGAACCTTCCACTGAATGTCTGCTTTGGATGCCGTTTGAGGCAAAGTAGCACGTCGGGACCAAGACCGTTTGCACAGCACATTGTTGTGCTCAATCCACTTTTTGTCACCAGTTATCAATCGCTTCAAAAAAGGATAATTTTCCTCACGTTTCATGAGCATATCACAGATGTTTATATGCCCGTCCAATTGAGCTACTTTGAGTTCATAGGAACCCACACATCGAGCTTGCTTACGTATCCCAGCTTCTTCAGGTGGTCGTGAACGCTTTAATGATGGATGTGTAATGTATCTGCAATCTCTCGTGTAATGTAATGTGGGTTTGACTCGATCAATGCCTTGATTTGGTCGTCATCAACCTCGGTTGACCTCCCGCACCGAGGAGCATCGCTGAGGTCAAAATCACCAGCATGGAATTTTGCGAACCACCGCTGGCACTGACGCTCTTGTGGAGCATTATCACCATACACTTTACGCAACTTTTCACAAGCTTGACGCGTGTTCTTCCCTTTACAGAAGTAAAACAGTAAAATATGGCGAAAATGCACAGTTTGGTCTTCCATCTTCAACTTGATGTCAAATCTCTGCAAATCAACCAAATCGTTCACTATTCCTTTTATACTGCAGCTAGAACTGGCACCTGTCAAATGCCATAGCAATAACAGAGCTGCGCATGCCTCTAGTACTTCCAAAACCACCCAACCACCATCGGGTACCAAAATACGTCATGACTTTTCCAACAACCCAATACTTAGAATTTGGATCAGTTTTGCTTTTTGTTTTAGTAATATAATATTCATATTTTAAAACAATAACATTAAATTTATCGTGATTTGTAATGACTACATAGCAATGTATTCATTAAGTGAATACATTGAACTTTTGAGATTCATATAGCTAAAAATATCTAATAAAATAAGCTTGTTTTAATAGTCTCCCCAGGGTTTTGTGATGATTGCACATGATTTATTTCCAGTCTTCTTGTTCATTGGAACTAAAATGACTTGCTTTGCCAGCTCTTCAACTTGCATGTTGCTCAAGTTTTCACTGTAAATGGTTTCAATCAAGTTTTCTTCTGCTACCATTTGCTGAGGGATGTAATCCCACAGTAATCCTGGAATTTCTGGAAGACTGCCTGATCCAATATTCAACAGCCACGTGTTGTGTTGTTTTTTTGTCCAGTGCTGCATATATTTGTTGTGAGTGCAAGGTGGGTGAATGTACGCCAAAGAGGGCTTGATTTTATGCAGCTTTTGATGACAGCAGCTAAAGTAGCCTCTGATTACAATAACTTTTTCTCTCCGAATGGCCTAACATTGCTCATCACTTCACATAAAAGTCGATACAGTGAAAACCATCCTTTGTGAGCATTGTAATTTCATCAATGATGATGAGCACAGCTTGATGCAGTTTCTCAGCTTTCAAAGATTTGTTCTGATTGATGAAACTGATGTGGCGGAAGAGGAACAGATAGCTTGTGTGTGTGTGTGAAAATTCACTGTGAACAGTTCGTCCACCTTTCAGCAGTGTTGCAGCAATGCCAGTCAGTCCAAATGGAAGTGCAATTTCTCCTTTGCCTCAAATGAAAGACAATAGCATTGAATACAGATAAGTTTTGTCAGAACCTCCGGTACCATCAAAGTAAAAATATCCGTTGTTTTCATTTGCATTGTCAATAGCTCTGGTAATTTTCATCAAGGCAGCAAGCTGTTTTCCATTCAGGGATGCAACTCGTCTTTCTGCCTCTTCTTTTTCCTCAACTTGGTTGTAAAGCTGAACTTAAATTGCACTTCCTGTTGGCATAGGAATACCAATCGATGCACATGAGCATTTATCGGATTATAGAAGTGAAGGATCAATGCGAATGTCTGACGTAGTTGCTTTACTCTTTGATAGGCGGCATTCCACGCTTCATCTGAGTCCAGCAAGTATGATGGAAAGCTGCTTGCTTTAAAGTATCAAACAATGTTGCCAACTGTTCAGAGAAATTTGAAGCTTGTTGCACCAGAAACGTGAAAAAGCAGCATGAGCAGGAAGAAATGTTCCTCATCTTTTACACTAACCATGTACATTGTTGCAAATATCTTGTTTTCTCCTCTCTGTCACTTTTGCCAGTCATTACGAACATACACATAGCTGTAAGAAATGTCAGTGTACAACAATGCATATGCATCAGGATCTCTTTGGTTTCCTGGAACTACAACTCAAGCTTTGTTTGTGCTGTTCATGCAGCTTCCAAGGATTCCTCTTCGTGACTGGCTTGAAACATGATGTGTTGCTGGTTTGGCAGGTGAACTGACAGTCTCATCACTGCATGCAAATGGTCGTGCACGTTTGATTCAAGCAAGCACCACATTGTTCGGGTGCACTGACATATCGAGTGTCAATATAGTTTGCAATCTGATAGCGTTAGAGGTTGTCCTGTAGTCACAATCATGTTGGCACAGTCAAATCCTTCATAAATATATTTGTAAATATATTTCACTGCACACAGAGAAATGCAAACTTCGACATTAATGTGCACTTCGTGTTGTAGCAGCACATATGGACTGTAGAGCACAACAAATCTGTTGTCCACTGTCGTTCCTCATACTTCAGCTGTAACACCTCAGTTTCTATGATACAACGAATAGCCATTCACATTCTGTGCCGTTTCTGGTTGAAACTGCTTGGAAAACATTTTCTTGCACTCCATGCAAGATGCTCCAGGATTGTTGATGCCACACGGTCCATGCACCATGCATCTTGTTACGATTTCATGCAAGCACGAATTTTGATCAGCTGCTGAAATCTCAGCACACCCAAAATTGATCGATAATATTCCATAGTTGAAAACTTATCTTTGGATCATAGAACAATTAAAGTGTGAGCATATGGCAGTCCTTGCTTTTGGAAATCAATTGTGTAGACATGAGCTGTCAATTTTCCAAAGACACTTGAACTGTCAGATCTTCCGAGTGATCTCAACTTCAACTTGAAAACTCGCACCATCAAATCAGGACAGTCAAATAGGTGTTCTCCTCACCAAAAGTTTTCAGTGCTTTCTGGCCACTTTAAATTCACTGTAAATGTAATGAAGAAATCTGGTGCCCTGTGTTTGGCGAAGATGGACACTGAGTTAGAACACTGTTCTCTTATGTTGCGCAGTGATCTTTCAAATAATGATGGCAGAATCACTGGAATTCCAGCTTGCATGCCAGCATTTTGAGCCATGTTCTCAAGATTGTCAGCAAGTCCTTGGTAGAGCTCAGTTCGTAAATGCTGCTGATGCGTTTGGGTGAAATTCCGGTTATTTGCTTCTACCGACAATCCATTGCTGCGTACGTTTTCCTGCACTAATGATCAGATGGATTTCATCTCTGACAGCTGTTACTGCTGCCTGAAACATAGTCACATTAACTCAGCATTGATTTCCTTGTGCTCCATCGTAAGCCTCACAACGCTAGTTGGGTTGCCCACCAGGCTCACCATAAGGAAACAAAATCGGATATGGCATTGGATCCAAGTTTGGGCTGAGGATGTTAATATTGATGAATGGGTGCTGTGGATTTGCCGGATTCAATGGATACACACAAATTTCACATTCGAATGGAGGTTCTCCATTGCTGTTTAAAAAGACCACTGTGATTTTGTTGGCAGTCGGTGCATTATATCATCACTGATCGGAAAGATGGTCTCTTTGGAATACCATATTAACAACAAAAATATCTTCACCTGCTTGATTTGCTTCTGTGATTGCTTGAGCCTCAACCTCATGAAGCATGTGGTATGTGTCAGAAGAGTCAGTTGTGTTATCTAAAGAAGTGGTCAATCTAATCCAGAACACATGTGATACATTGCTCATTTGCCGGATGATTAACTCAGATTTCTGCAGCCTCAGTACTGTTGATCACATAGAGTTGAGCACAGTGAGGAGCATGGCCATTCACTGGTTGAATGTGACTCGTGTGGTGAAACATTTGACCATGAACTTTGAAAACATAAGGTCCTCTGGCAATGAAATCAACTACTTTGGTTCCCATTGATGCGAATGAAACAGCATTGTTGTATGAGCGAATGCTTTTGTGAAAGTTCTTATAGTTCAGATTGTCTGCTTTCATCATTAAGTCATACAGGAATTTGGATAAGGCAACGCATTGCCATCAGCATCTAAGAGCTTCTCGATCCGACTTTTCCTTTGCAACAGCAACTGGTGAATTTTCCATCAGATGGACATTCAGCAGCAAAGTTCCTTGAATCACAGAACTAGCACATAAAAAGTTCATCAGTCTGTAGTTGTGTGCTTCTACTTGAGCCTCCACAAAATTAATCGTGATGAAGTGATATATGCCCTGCACTAAGCGATGTGCTTCAGCATGGCTTCCTGGTGCACTTGAGATTGTTTGGGAGTTTCTCACTCAATGAAGCATTGATGGGCTTCGGCATCTGCATCTCAACGTGCCTGAGATAATTCTCAAATCTCTCGTACAATGCAAAGTTGATGAGCAGCAGCATGTGCATCTTGATGTGCTTGAGATTATTCTGGAATTTCTTGTTCAATGCAAAATCGATGAGCTGCAGCATCTGCATTTCGACGTGCCTGAGATTATTCTGGAGTCTCTTGTTCAATGTGAAGTCAATGAGCTGCAGCATTTGCTGCACAAATTCTGCTGAAGTGACTCCTGGCTTTGTTTCGCTAGCCATCTCGCCTTTCATTCATGGCTTTCCACCACTTTCTTATGCTGGGATCTTCTTTCTCATTCATTATTAATTACATTATTAAGGTAATTAACAACTTTACTAATTACTAATTAAAAGTTATTAACTTTTACTTTGATTTTTCACATTTAATGACTTTTTCTCCGAGCACATTTGTTATTCTGTTCATGGTTTGTTTTCGACTGTCCTATTCAATGGTTAGTTTGAGACTTCACGCCAAAGCTTTTTCTACAAAATAATGCGACATCTGTTATTACAAATTGGAGCTTTCTAAATTAACAACAATGTGAAATTGGGGCAACGTCTGCTTTTAGATGCAATTTTCTCACTTTGATACCTCAAGATTTCAGTTTTTATTGTAGGTTAGAGCATTCTACATAGGTCGGGCTATTTATATTTATAATAGTAAATAAGCCCATAGTGAAATATTTTGCAAAATGTATAATATAATCAAAACTAAACTCAAAAGTTTGATAAAATAAAAAAGTAGAAAATAACTAAAACATACAAATTAATATTTGAATTGTGCTAAATTAAATTAATATACAAACTCAAATTGCTGCGATACTAAGATTCCAATTCAAATTTTATAGATCGGACAAATAGAACTAGAGTAATTGATAATCCAATGTTTTTAAATTAGCACATCATCACTTTGAGAACTCAAGGTGATCGAGTGCTATTATATAGCATGTGATCTCTTTGACATCTCAAGGTGATTGAGTGCTATTATATAGCATACAATCACTTCAACATCTTAAGAGCATTCCAGACAGATAGATACATAGATCTGGGTATTTATATGTATAATTGCATTGCACACACCTTTCATAAACTCCTTTTTTTATTACCTTCTGATCATTGGTATTTGTGCATGACTCCCTAAATATTTCAAACAGAAAACTTCTTAGACTTTTTGGCCAAAGTTATTCAACATTCATCTTCATGGATCATTCACTGCCTGTTTCTTGTGTGGCCTATCAGTAGGGCCATTATGAAGGCAGTTCCATTTGTTTCAGCAAACTAGGCCCAATGCTTGCTTTCTCTAAGTTCATGAAACCCATCTTCAGGAAGCAATGGTTCCTTGTGGAGAGCAAGTAATTGTAGGACATTATTCTACTAAGGTATAATTGACACTGCCACACCATTTAGTCCTAATTAAGTTTGATGTTGTATCCATGAAACCACTAAATTTTGATCCTTACTGGGGTCACTGAATTACCACCCTCTGTATAAAACCCCATGGCACTCAGAACTGTATTTAGAGGACTGGCAAAGCAAGAACTTGGTACCCCCACCTGATTGCATTCAAATGTTTTTGTCATAAATTCACAGAGAAAACACTATTAAAAAAAAAACAATGTTGGCACATTTCTGTTTGAAATGTACATTTTACAGTAATATGGACATTTTGCTGTATAAGCAACCATTGCCACTCTGGAAAGGGGTGCCTTGGACAGGGGACACCCAGGCCAACCTCAAAATACAGCCCTGATACCATTAAATGGATATTTTGAAAACACATAAGCATGGATGAAAAAAAAAAAAAAAAATAAGCATTTCAAATCTTAATGGAAACAGCAATGGCATTTAGCTGATTGAGAAACAAAATGCAACCTGGCACTCCAAAGCAGTTCATAAATAAATACTGTAGGGCCTGTATTTTATCATAACAACCAATTCTTTTTTTCTAAGCACTGTGATCATGCAGGTACAAAAGTCTGTGTGATGGCACATTCACACCATCCTGACAGTGACCCCTGTTGACATTTCACAAACAAAGTCAGTATAAAGACTGCAGTAAATTTTGATATCACACAGTAATAAAATTAAATGGGTAAATAACTTCCGAGACAAATTCACTTACTTGTACTGTGGTAATGCACAACCCAAAACAAGAAGAGTCATTCCAACTGACCCAGAGAAGGCCAATCCCACCAACCTGCAATGGACATAATTTCAGAAAAATACCAAACTACCAAATAAAAAATAATTACTTGATATATTGAAACGGCACAGGCATACATAAATTTGGAGACTGGGTGTTCAAGGGTTACTTAGTACGAGAGGTTTTGTAAAAAGTAGGGTAACACATATTTGCTCTCCACAGTGTTTAATCAGAGAAAGTTGAAGTTACACGAGAAGAAAAAAAGAACATTAACTATTTCACCACATTTTAAAGAAAAGAACTTTAACTATTTCACCACATTTTAAAGAAAAGAACATTAACTATTTCACCACATTTTAAAGAAAAGAACATTAACTATTTCACCCAAATTTGTTGAGACACTTGTGTTGTCGGTTGATAAGTTTATCCATTCTGCTACAGAAGTTCACGCCCAAACCCATTAACTGACAACAAACTTCCCCATCTGTTGTGAAATGCCATCCTAAAAAGCAGTTCTTGAGAAGCTCAAACAAATGGTAGTGCAAAGGAGCTAAGTCTGGGCTGCATAAGGGAATGTGACAGAATTTCCCAGCAATTATGGTGCAACCGCTCATGTGGATTGTGCACTCTGAGGTGGAGTAGCATTATCATGCATCAAAATCACAAGAGCATCAGGAATTCAGGACATTTGCATTGAATATGTGCTTTTAGGTTGTCTAATATTGCACAGCAAATTTTGCAACAATTTGAAGTGATTTTATCTCTTCTCGGAAGAAATTCCACCAAAAGAATGCCATGGTGATCCCAGAACACTGTCACCATGACTCTTCAGACACTGGAAATAGTTTTGAATTTTTTGCACACAGCAGATTGCAGATGCTTCCAGGTCTACATAGTCTTGTTTTCTCATTGTGTAATGTGATTAACTCGCATTTCAGGCACAACTGAATTGAGAAAATTCTCATAATCTTCTCTGTAATGTATCAAAGACTCCAGACACATTCCTATGTGTTTTGCCTTGAGCTGTTCAGTCTATTATCAGTGTACCCACCGGAAGCACGCTTCAAATTCCACTGGTATCATAAACAATTTTGTAAACTGTAGATTTCAACTAACTGATCTTTTGTAATAATTTCACACAGCTTTTCTTGCCAGTTTTAAAAAATGCCTTTAATGTGTAAAATGTTGTCTAGACCGTTGAGGCTTAAACACCCAATGTTTATCTTGTATGTCAGCATGGCTCTTTTTGAATTCATTGCAGCAGAAACACATCTGCTTCTTTGACATCACCTTTTCTTCATACACAGAAAACACAGTGAATATTATCACAATGAAGTCTCTTAAAATGAAAAACTTCACAGATGACAGTTTTGGAACAACAACAAAAAGGTGGTACTGTTGCTCTAAAATTATTCATAAAAAATATTTTTAAAAATTGTGATCTCTTCTCTACATATTGGAAATGCCTGGCATGTGTAACGGTAGGGTTAAGGCTGCCTAAAGGGTTTTAAAAATGCATTAAACAGCTGCAAAAGGAATAAAAGCAATGTATACAGCAGAAGCTCACTCAAAAAATTTGGGGGAGCCTTTTATTATTATTTCCTTTCCATTATTGATTTAGTTACATTATGAAATCACATACACCAAACTTTAAAGCTTATTACCAATTAATGACCATACTTATTCCTGTTGTGCAGTTCAAATGGTTCAAAACTAGAACCATCAAACAAACATTTGATTCAAATACTTTAAACATGCTTATTTTTACACTAATTGCTTTAAAAGTAATCTGCTTTGTAATTAAAGCAAAAACCTTCAATTTAGTTACCAATTTTTTCAGATCCCACAGTGATAATTTCTTTTCTTAAAATATGGTTCTAATGCCAGTTGTCAGACAATCAAAATGAAATTTGAGATAACTTCCACCACATCATAAAGAATTATAGCATGAAATTTTAACTTAGCTTTTACAGAAATCACTATGAAAAAATATTTTGTTGTAATCCTGTAAAACTAATGTTAAATTTTACAATATTTTCTCACTAGAATTTGCCATGACTTCATTAATACATAGCACACAATTTTAGAAATGCACTATGCAAGGCACCAATGCTATTAAATCTAATATTGCAAGACAGCTTTTGGAAAAAATCAACTTCCTGGACTCTATAGAAGACCAGAAAGACACCCACAGAGAACTGAAAAGAATTTTGTAGGAAAACATTTTTCCTCCCAATTTAAAAAGAATATTTTTAGGAATAAAGAAAAAGAAAAAAAAAAAAAGATGCAGCAGCAAAATAAATTCAAATTCACCAGCAAAATTATTTACTACGACGAACTTTTCAAGAAACTAAAACTGACCTTGAGACAAACAAAGGGCATGATTTGATATCTTCATGATATTACACTATGTGAACATCAGACCCATGTAATGACCATTGCGAATTAATGTGTCTGTATTGTTATATTTATGTGATTTAAAACCTAGTTCTGTTCTCTGGATATCAATCCTAAACTCTAAATGGGTTATATGCATATCTGATGTAACTTGCTTTGATAAAAGCCTCCCATTGGCAAACGAAAGCTTGGCGAATTAAAATATCTTTGTTACTACACCAATTATGAATTCATGAGACTTTATCATCTTTTCAGTAGAAAAGATTAGTGAAAAATATAAAATCAGACTTGTCCAGATCTGAATACAGTATAACAAGTGAAAAATATTGCTTCCATCGCTAAAACAGCAAGAAGACATCCAATTACAAGAAGGAGTAGTCTATAGCATACGCTGTATCTGCAGACTAAACTATATATGTGAAATGAGAAGTGTAAAACTTCATGTAGAGAACATAAGGCAACTATCACAAACATTTCAAATAAGACAGGGTTAGACACACACAAGCAATTGGATACCAAGAACTGGGACTCAATAAGAACAATCGCCTACCAATTACACTTAGTAAAGTAGAAACTTGAAGAAGGGTTGATAATAGCTAGAAGTACCATGCTAAATGATAATTGCAGTTGGGCACCCCTGATTGAATAGAAACAACTACTCCAGTGATATGGCAACTGCCGCCCTGGTGGTGCAGTGGTCTAAGAGCTGGCTTCTGATCATTCACCCGAGATGGGTCTATGTTTAAATCCCAGGAAAGCATGGATGTTGTGTTTGTCTCACAGCCCTATACATTCTCTGGAACCAGTGGCCCTAAATTATGGATGGGTGACTGCTTATAGCCCATATAGTTGCTCAGGGTGGTCGTTAAACCTCAAACTAAATAAAGATGTGACAACTACTTCTAATGATGAACTGAGTGCTAGTTTGAAAATTTGACCACCAAATATAAAAAAATCACCTGTATAAAACCAGTAATTTCAATTCCATCATTGTAAAACATTATTTTTTTGTAATCACTATCTTAGTCCCATATCATTTTCTTTCTAATCATTTCATAGCTTATGATCAATAACACACACATAAAACTTCATTTTGTAACATCAGCTCTGACATCAAACGGAACATAAAACAGAGCATTAAATGCTGTGAAATCAGCACAATTAGAATCACAGCTCATGACTTACTGTTTACCCACTACATGAATCAACACTGACACAACCACTACAGATACACCTATGTCATGCATAAACTTGTAATTTCTTTATTGCCATTTATTTAATTGTAAGCTTGATGAAGCATGGCTCATGTCTCTGATGGCAATTTTTGAAGCAAAACACAAAATTTGATGTTTCCATATTGCTCAGTTGCTGACAATTTCAACTGCGACGTTACTAAGTGCATGGTAAACAAAGAAACTACTGGTGCTTCGAGAAAAAGGAAATGGGATCATGCCACTTGCCATCAGATGATGCCATGGGTGCTGCCAACCTTTGAAACTGAAAAATCTCCCATTGTGTTTCTTCATTTCCACAGTTGGTGATTATTCCAGGAACTTTTAGAACTACTTTGCACATATGTATGTGAGTGTAACAGAAACAGTACGAGTTTCAAGAGCAATTTATCATTATGTCTTAGAAGAAAAGTGTTTAATCAATGCATCCTTTCCAGTTCTTATTCATAGATTAGAGATATTTACCTTAATTAAAAAACATACAGAGGCAGCAGATAACCCAATGAAACATGCAGAGATGCATGCTTAGTATAACCAATAAAGACAAGAAAATTCATGGATCAGGAAAATAACAAGAGTTGATGACATCATGATCAAAGTAAATACTCTCAAGTGGCAAGGGCTGGACATATTGCTTAAGAACTGACCACTGCTGGGCAACTGAAATACTTGATTGGTTATCAAAGGAAAGGAAAAGACCTACAAGAAGACCTATGGGAGATGGACATAAGAAATTCGAAAGCATGCAAGAGTGACATGAAAGAGAACTGCTAACAACGGATAGCTCTGGAAAAGACTTTGAAATATTTGCTTTCATCCATTTGCAATCCACTTCCATCCAGCAGTGGATTGCAAATGGATGATGATGAGATATATAATTATACATTAGTCACTGGACAATGATAGGTTATAGTAAAATCTGTAAACAAATTTGAAATACATAAAAAAGTACCTTAATTAGAATTAGTATGAGCTTTAAAATCTACCCATTTTTAATTTTACCATGCTTCTTGAATGGGAATGAATCATATAACGAGGCTTGCGGATGGCAGGACTTTTTGGAGATAAATTTTTCAGTAGCATTTATTGGTAAGAATTTGTTCAAGCGTAAAATAAAGAAATTTAAAAGCTATGCCATAGGCACTTCCATCTGGCTTTGTCACTTTGTAAGGAAAGTTTGCTTATCAGTTGCTCTTTTGTTCCAAAGCAGCAGGCTCAAGTTTCATGCAATACCCTTTCCTTTCTTTTCCTCCCTCCCTCCCTCCCTCCCTCCCTCCCTCCCTCCCTCCCTCCCTCTCTCTCTCTCTCTCTCTCTCTCTCTCTCTCTCTCTCTCTCTCTCCCTTTCCTAAACAGTACTCCCCCCCCAAAAAAAAAAAAATTCAGGAAGACTTTAATGCTAGAATTAAAAAAATAAAATATGGCATAAAATTTGGAGAAGGGTTTGAACCCCGAATAGCCCACTACTGTCTACACTACTTCATACTGCTGGTGGTTTTCTGAAACTTGTGGTTCCCAACTGTTGCACTATAAGAGTTCCAATGTGAACTTCCAACAATCTTTTCTTATGTGACACCTACCACACATTATATACTAAGTAAGTCTTCATTGTAAAGTTTTGCAAAATTATGTATACAATTCGAATTTTTGCTGCAGAACTGCCACTACACCTACATCACAACAATGAGCAGGTTGTCTAATTCAGCAGCAACACTCCCTCCCCTCTCATTTTAACCCCTAATTACAGATAAGTTGCTCTTCAACAGCACCAATGCCAAAACAATAGGAAGTTTCTTCCAATGTGCTGAGAATGTCACCAACTTCTTCACTATAAAATCTGTAATTTGAAGAAATTTGGATTGCACACCTAAACTTGTGATTGCAAACTTTGCAAAATAAAACTAGATTTTGAAATGGCATTATCCTAAACCATAATACCGTAAAATTGGTTTTCATAAGGTTAATATTAATGAAATATAGAAGCACCCTGAAAAAAGTTTTGTTGTTGTTGTTGCAGAAAACATAAAAACACAAAAGTAACCAAAAATGCATAGTTTCTCTTCAGATGATTTTATGGACCATATGCAATCCTCCCCCCCCCCTCTCCCAAAGCCACCAGCACCAGTATATGTTCTGTTTAATTGTTTAAGGGACAGATCACTACAATCAAAGACAACTGAGAGTCAAGATTGCCACACCAGTTCTACTTCCAATTTTGATTTAAACTTACTTCATTTTTATGAAATTCTTTCCTAACTACGGTTGTCACATATACATTTGTCATTTTCCCAGATGTACAGATGCCCAAAGTTCATACAGCATACTAAAAAAAAAAAAAAAAAAAACACACTTTTTCAAGACAAGATATCAGCTTGTAGTTAACCCCAAGTACTACACAATGGGCTACATGAGGCAGGCTGGCATTCCAGGGAAAATGGGGTACACTTGTTTATAACAAGGAATTTACTACATGGCCAATGGCTTAATGCAACTTCTGAACCACGGAAAATGTTTGGCAAGACACTGCTTATGCTACTCAATGGGGAAAATGGAATGGGATGCAGCCACAGGTGAAATAGGGTCAACTTGTTTATAAACAGAAGTATCTATCCCAGGGCCAATGGCTTAATACAACTTCTGAACTATGGCAGGGCACTTCTTATGCTATACAGATGGCAAAATGGAAAGGGCTGCAGCCACAGGAGTAAGAGGATAGACTTGTTTAAAACGAGCAGTATATATCCTGGGACCCATGGCTTAATGCAACTTCTGAATTATGGCAATGTTCTGCAGGGCACTATTATGTTGCAAAATGGAATGGGCTGAAACCACAAAAGAAAGATATCCCCCAAAAAAGTATCTTGGGATCAATGGCTTAATATTAATTTAAACCACTCTAGGTGTTTGGCAGGAGAGGGACATGAATGAAAGGGGAGGGGGGAACCTTAATCCCCAAGTTGGGAACACTAGATACTAAGCAAACTGTGGCCTCCAGAATGATTTGTGCACATTTACCAAGACCAAGTTCACTGATGCCAATTATATTGTATGCGCTTGTCATAACATTAACCCTCAAGTTATTAGTACCTTGTAATAATCATTGTTCAAAATTACATGCGAGGGATTTAATTATCTCAGTAAAATACCTGCAGTCAATCAGAGGTAAGGCCATATGGAACTTAGTGGGGACACATACACTGAAGTGCCACAAAAACTGGCACAGACGAGCTTATGCAAAATACATAGCAACGTCACCTATGCGCATACTCAGTGCATATATAAAGCAACAGACAACCTTGCCAGCTGTCAGAGCTGTTTTCGGCATGAGAATGACAAGTAATAACCATTTAAGCGATTTTCAACGCGGTGTCATAGTTGGCACTCATGAGATGGGCCATAGTATTTCGGAGGTAGAAACGAAGTTCGGATTTTCACGGACGACCATTGCAAGGGTGTACCGTGACTACAAGAATTCCGGCAAAACCTCCAACCTACGATACCAGTGTGGCTGTAAAAAGACATTGGGTGAACGTGACCAGCGTCGGCTGTCAAGAATCGTTTCACACGATAGGCGTGCAACACTTTCGCAGGTATCATTGGAATTCAATGCTGGAGCCTCAACAAGCATCAGCGTCCGGACTGTGCAACTTACCCTGCACGATATGGGTTTGGGGAGCCGACGCCCAACTCGAGTCCCCTTGATGAGTGCATGACACAGAGCTGTGCGCCTCACTTCTTGGGCACAGCAACACCGCCACTGGAAACAAGTAGCCTGGTCTGACGAGTCGCGTTTCCAACTGTATCGGGCAGATGGAAGGATTCGTGTGTGGCACAAACCCCATGAAGCCATGGATCCTGCCTGCCAACAGGGAACTGTACCGGCTGGTGGGGGGTCTGTAATGGTATGGGGTGTGTTTAGCTGGACTTCATTGGGACCCCTGGTACGTCTGCAAATGTCTGTGACCAGCCAACGCTATGTGCGCATCCTTTCTGACGAGGTACACCCGTTCATGTCCTGCATTCATGCTGATGGGTTGGGCCTGTTCCAACATTCCAACAGGACAATGCACCTCCACACAAGTGTCGGGACACCACATTATGGTTAGAGGAGCATTCATCTGAGTTTGGGGTGTTGCCATCCCCCCCAAGTCCCCATATCTGAACGTGATAGAACACATTTGGGATGCCATGCAACGCACTATCGAACACAGGAATACGAGACCTCGGAATACACCCAAATTCTGGAACACTCCACAGGAAGTATGGTGTGCATTGGCTACAGCATATTTCCAGAAGCTAGTAGAGTCCATACCCCATCATATTTCTGCAGTCCTGCGCTACCGTGGGGGACCTATCAAGTATTAGACTCGTGTACCAGTTTTTCTGGCACTTCAGTGTATATACACAGCACTATTGCAATACGAACTACCCTTCACAAATGACCTTTTCCTTGAATCCACATGAATCTCAGTCAGACATAACCAAAAGGTTAAACATCTTTTCAGTGAAATAAGCAGAATTGCAAATATGAAAGTTGTGAATCTGGTGGCAGATGAGTCTAGTCCAGTCCTAAAGTGACTACAGCCCCCCCCTTCCCATCCAATTCAGCAAAGTGAAATTCAGCTTTTGCAAATTCAAATTCTGCTTTCTGCTAAAGTTGCTAATACATCATTACATACATACATACATACATACATACATATTGCTAAGCTGTTCTCTGATATTCAGAGGTTAGCTCCACAAAGAAATACAAACTACCAGATAATTTTTTCTAACTGTTGCTGTATCAGACTTCTCCATTTACAACGATCTTGACATACAACTTGGGCTTCACTGACATCCATTACACACCATACACAAGATCTTCTATACTTCATACTCATAATCTTTTTCTCATACAAACACTCCTGAATCTGATTCTCCCATGACTTCCTTGGCCTTCCTCTACCTTTCCTTCCTGCCACTTGGGCTAAAAAGATTTTCTTAGTAAGCATCTCATCACTCATTCTTTCAACATGGCCAAACCACTGAAGCATATTAGTCTCCACCTTGTTAACATTTTGCTTCACAATACACAACTGCAACAAATCTTCATTCCTCACACAATCACAATGTGTCTTGCCACAACCCCCCCCCCCTCGTAAATAACACATTTCTCCAGCACACAAACAACTTCTATGTTTCTTTTGCTGCACCCAGGTTTCACTGCCATACATCAGAGTAGGAACAATTACATTTTCATACACAGCCATGCGGGACTCTCTTGAGAACCCATTGTTCCTGTGAAACCCTACCAAAGTAGCCATGACTTTCAACGAAGAATTCACCCGCCTACTAATTTCACCATCCAATTTGTTCTCTCTGTCAAACATGCTTCCCAAATACACAAACTCATTCACCTGGTCAATCACTGTGCCATTTAGACTTATATTACATTCAGCACTACCAGTTCCTCTCTCAAAAACTATAACTTTGGGTTTTCCCTTATTTATACTCAGTTTGAATTTCATGCAAACTTCGTACATCTGAGACAACATACTCTGCAACTCACTTTTGCTCTCTGCCAACAGGACAGTGTCATCAGCATACAGCAATCTGCACACATGGATATCACCAAGACATAAACCAGTATTATCTATTTTGGCATCGGGCATCCATAAATATATTATTAAACAGCCATGGTGACATTACACAACCTTGTCTGACTCCTGCACCAATAGAAAACCAATTTAATAAAATACCATTTAGTCATACACAAGTTTTACTGCCAGCATACATGGCTTTTACACTGCTAAGTAGATTCCCAGTAACACCATATTCATTCAATGCCTTCCACAAAAGTGTCCTATTGACTCGGTCGTAAGCTTTCTCTAAATCTATGAAGACAGTAAAAACTTTCTTACCAACAGTCAGATACTTTTCAATCATTATGCGTAATGCAAAAATTTGGTTAGTGCAGCCTTTGCCAGGCATAAAACCACTCTGAACATCCCACACTTTCTCTGATGTAAGGCCCTGTACTTTTTCAATAATGACCTTACCAAACACTTTCCCTGACACACTCAGTAGGCTAATACCACGATATATACAGTTCTTGCAGTCAGTCTTGATCACCTTTTCCCTTATACAAGGGAACAATGATAGCATCCTTCTAATCCTGAGGGACCATTCTTAACTCCCAGCATAACTGGCAAATTTCAGTTAACCAGTCAATCACAGAGTCACCACCATATTTCAACAACTTGGCAGTTATGCCATCAACTCCCTGAGCCTTACCATTCTGAAGAGATTTTACAGCTTTACACACCTCTTCTCTTCAGATCCCTCCTGTGCTTCCATCCTTCACTGTGACATCATCTGCTTCTGCATCTGAATCCCCTTTGCTTTTCTGATCTAATAACTCACAGAAGTATTCATCCTATCTTTCACTTAACTCATTGGGCTCCCATATCATTTCCCCAATCCTATTTTTTACACAGCTTACAACTTTGTTTCCCCTATTTTTCTTGATTCTCATGTACTTCCAGAAAGTCTTCCTATCTTTCCAAAAGTCAATTCATGCCTTTACACCTTCTCCTTCCTATCTTTTGCCTTACTCTGGTGAATCAGCTTAGCGGCTTCACACTTCTTAAAGCGATATTCATCCACAGAAACTCTACCTTGCAGCATCCTCAAATAGGCTTCCTTCTTTCTTTTTACAGCCTTTTCAATCTCACTATTCCACCAAGCATCACCTCTATTGTAATCCACTTTTGTGGTGCCACAGACCTCTTCAGCAGCAGTGACAACACAGTTCTTAAAATATTCCCACTTATTTTCTACATCCCTGTCACAAGACTTCAGCTCCTTCAGTCGTTCTTTGAGTAAGCCAGATGATATTCAGGGAGCCTTTCAACCTTAATTCTTTCCATCCTGGGCCTCTTTCTATTCTTTTTCTTCCCACCAACATTCAGTTTCACTTGTGACACTACCAAGTAATGATCAGAACCAACATCCGCACTTCTCATCACATGAGTGTCAACAACTAAGAGTTTCAGACGCTGATCGTAGACAACAAAATCTATCACACTCTTTTGACCAAGAGTACGATTTTCCCAAGTATATGTGTGGATATACTTGTGGTTGAAAAATGTATTAGATACACACAAACCATTCTCAATGCAGAGTTGAATTATTCTTTAACCATTATCATTCACACAAGGATCATTAAACTTACCCAGAACTTGTACAATACTCTAGCGGACAATGCTTACCTTGGCATTCCTTGCTAGCGGTGAGTACATGTTTTCCGGTCTTTGTTGATGTTATTGTCCTAAGAGTCCATTGTATGAGATGAATATCTTTATTTCACACACTTTTCGCTGGGTATACTCAGTGGATCTTCGCTTAGGATTCAAACACATCAATTTTTACCGTTTCTTTAATACTCAAAATTTTCGCCCATTCTCTGGAGCCCAGAGAATGAAAGAAACGGTAAAAATTGATGTGTTTGAATCCTAAAGCAAAGATCCACTGAGTATACCCAGCGAAAAGTGTGTGAAATAAATATATTCATCTCATTCAATGGACTCTTAGGACATAACACCAATAAAGACCGGAAAACACGTGTGTGAAATGCGTCTCACCGCTAGCAAGGAATGCCAAGGTAAGCATTGTCCGCTAAAGTATTGTACAAGTTTATTTGAAATATTGCACATAAAAGAGAATAGTAGAATGATTAGAGCTATATAATAGTCAGAATTAGAACTACTAATAGGAATTTACCCAGAACATTGTCAGAAATCACATTCAGCACACCTACTCTAGCATTGAAGTCCCCTGCTATTATAACTTTCTTTTTAGCACCAAAATGGCACAAAACAGCTTTTAGCTCATTCCAGAATTCTTCCTTCCTATCAGAACTTTCCGAGTCACAAGCAGCATACACTACAACGATTATCATTCTCTGAAGTTTCACTTTCAAACGAATCCAAAGAATTCTCTCATTTATGTAGCTATAGTGAATCAAGTTGTTCTTCATCTTTTCACTTAAAATCACACCCACACCAGCCTGTTCTTTCTCATTATCCAATACTCCAGACCACACACTCACCATTCCATTCACTTCTATCCCAATTTCCTTCTTTTTGGTTTCACTTACACACAGCACATCCAGTCTATACTTATTCATCTCTTCAATCACCTCATTCATCTTGCCATTTATACCTCTAGTATTCCACACAGCAATCTTACACACACTCAGCCGAGATCTCTTTCTCATATGCCGTTTAGAAAGTCCAGGTCGATTCCATGGTGGACCGTTCTTCTCAAGTGTGGTAGGTCCACCATATCTTACACTTGAGTCATTTTTAATATTTCTCTGTGTCTTTTTAATCAGGTAAGGACATCAATATGGGGGATTAGCCCACAGCTGACGGTTCCAGTTGGTCATTCAACCTAAGGATTCTGGAACAAAACTCAGTGAGTTGGGGGTCTTTTTGCTAATGTCACACAGAACTAGCTGGCACCTCTCCAAGATTCACAGAGGCCCTTGTTGCTGTTATGTGTGCCATTGTTCCCATGGAGTGCCCCGAGGAGGCAAACCCATCTCTCACTAAGATCGCCCACAACTACTAATGTATATAATAAAAGTGGCATCCATAGTCTAACCTACACTAGGGTAAGTGTATATATAAATGATACAACTGTTCCAACACTGCCCACGATGGATAGCTTAAAGGCCAATGTTTGTGACTGCCACAGAAAAGTTTCAAGATCGATCCCATGGGCAGGTATGAATGCTCAAGCCACTAAAGATCTGCAGTGCATCAGATGAGCATGTTAAGTCATCAGACCCTGGGTACTGGCTCCCCAGTTATAAATAAATGCACCTTGCTTCCCCTTTCTACCTCACTTCTGTGTGACTTTTCTGCTGAGCACTCTATCCCAAATCTCCTAGCTTCCTACTTCTAACAGTTGTTTAAGACCTCGGATCAGACACTCTCTTTGTAAAATCATCTATATAAATCTCTTTAAATCTCTCCAACACTGCCCCCCCTCCCACCCTTCCAATCTCATTTATTCTACTGACTTTCCTGCTAGCATGGACCTCTACATACATTGCAAAATTTATCTGTGGAATTGTCAGGGTATTTTTTGAGATGAACATAAGAGGCTCACCCTATCAGGAAAGTCAATAAAAAAAAATGAATGGGGGTGGGAGCAGCAGTGGTGAAACAGTTTAATTTGATTTCTCGCTTTAATGACAATCGTAAAATATATACAATTTTATAAAGATAAGAAAAATTTGTCAGCTGTAGAAATGTCCCAGTGCTAAATGTGATAATGCAGACATTGAAAAAAAACAGCAGTCTCCAGAAAAACACCTCAGTAATATGTAAATCAACATCACCTAAAGGCATTAAACATAAATACAAGCAAAAACTCAAAGGTCCATTATTGGGCGTAAAAACTTTATTTTAACATAATGCAAGCTTTCACTTCCAACGGAAAACTTCGACAGGCAGCAGAAAATATAAATAGTAGATTAAACAGAATCAGAGCACAAATGCAATTCAAATATGACAATAATCAAACAGGAGCTTGAGTGCTCATGAGTTTACAATGGCCATGTTGCTGAAGACTGGTGCGCATGCTGTATGCCAAGAATCTTGTTCCAAATCGGAGAGAGTTCCATTGTAACGTCAGTGTTGCAGGATTCATAGTGCCTAAGGATTTCAATAGTTCCGCGTACAGCTGTAGATCTTGGTCCATCGTAAGGGCCTATCATGCACAGATCAGATCAAATGGGTAAGGCTACCAGGTTGGCAGCATCCTGAGCTAGAGCTGTGCTCAATTTGTTATTTCTCACGTCATGCTGGTGCTCTTTCATATGGAGCTTGAATGGCCTCTTGGTCATACCGATATAAACTTTCCTAGATGAGCCCAGGTATTGGAGAGGTACGGCGTACACTCCCGCTTGATTCCCGACACCATGTTACGACAGTCTGGTGCAAGTAGTGCAGCGATAGGTTTCGGAGACTGAATTCCAACGCCCAGGTTTAACTTTTTTAAGGCATTTTTGATGGCGTAAGTAAGTCCAGGATTATACGGGATGGACCCAACGAACTTTCTTCCCTGCTTCAGACAAGTCAGGGATCTTCTTGCATCTTTTCTAGCTGCATTGGAGATGATTTGCTCAATAGCCTCATGTCGTACCCAGAGTTGTATGCTAGGACCCTAAGGCTGTGCAGCTCATCTTCAAGATCATCAGAGGTAGATGTGAGGTCATAGGCCCTGTTCACTCGGTGTCTGAATAGCACGTATTTGTGCTCAAGAGCTCCTGCTGAACCAGGTAGGATAGGGTTTTGCACATGAGATGCTTTATAAAACACCTTAGTGTGCAGCTCTCCTGTGGGGCTCCTTGATACCAGAACATCCAGGAATGGGAATCTTGATGAACCCAATTATCTTCACCCATTAATAAAGCATTAAACATGTTTAAACATAATGTGCAAACAATGAAGTATACTCACGCTGAATCATTGAAATTTCCAAGGTAGTACAAAAAGTCAGCCACATACAAGTAACATAAGAGAAAAGAAAAAAAATTATATTAATTTTAAGATTGTTCATAAAACAAAAGTTGCAGCAATTTCACTAAAGCACCACATTAAACCAGTATACACATATAATGCTGTATGCAGAAAAAGAAAGATAGACAACATAAAATTCTGTTAGTGAATGAAACAAAAAATAATGAGCAATGTAAACATTTTTTCTTATGCACAGAATCCAATACATGTTGCATGGGAGGGGACATAAAAAGGAAGATCTACTGTGGTTAGAGCCATCAACACAACAGTCCTGGAAATAACTAATACAACAAAAGCTTCCCAAGTTCACAAAATAATTTCGTACAGAAAATCAACAATAAGATACATTTCCAAGAGATCTTGTATTGTCACACACAAAGAACCTACTCTTGTTTTGCACTAAAGTAAAGTTAGCTGTTCAGCATGTGAAACTGTAAGAAGTAATTGTTTGATTAATTATTCAATAAAAAATTTCTTGATGTGCAACATTTTTTGAATAATAGCATTTTTCACCTTTTAAGAGATAACCTTGTTGAGAGCTGTATTTTATGAAAATTCAAATACTAGCTTTATTTTTTAAATTTGAAAAGAGTACACAGAGAGAGAGAAAAACCCCTACTTATTCAAACACAAACAATATCTTCAAAATGTTTGACATAATGCTGAAAAAGATAATTATTAAGGAAGAAATTAACCAGGTTAACATGGAATCAATTGGCATCACTGCCAGAATTTAATCCTGTGATGATTTCCACAATTTGAACCTATGATGATTATGGCACGCTATGTAATCATTATAAGATCAATCTATCATTGGAAAAAACTTTCTTAAATTAGATTCCAAAGTGATGTAACAATAATGCTGTAAGTTTAAATCAGTGAAAGGGACATAACAAAATTTTAGACATGAAAATATTCTGAGCAGTGATTTAAAGGCAGAGACAACAAAATTTTAGTGAAAGAGACAACAAAATTTTAGACATGAAAATATTCTGAGAGGTGATTTAAAGGCTTTTAAAAAATTATAACAGGATGATTTGGTCTTTACTAATATATATTTTAGCTTTCCAGATATTCACACTATTACAGTGTTGTTCAATCACACAGCTTCCTCATTTTAAGTGACCAAAATAATTGCCCCTACTAACTATTCAATTAAGAGAGAGATATCTGATGTTGGCCTAACAGATTACAAGGCAAAATTAAGCCTCAGTTTGCTGATTATGGGTTATTTATCCCTTTTAACATTTGTTGAATTTTACCTTAAATTTAATTGGGCCTTATAGCAGACTAAATTAGCAGAAACCCATAAGAGACTTTGTCATAGGTCTGCAATCCCTATGTTTTTCTGGTTTTTAAAAAAATTGTTTTTTGCTTTTTGCCTGCTCTGATGCTTGTTTGTTTCGGAAGGTTTGGGGTTTTTTTTTGTTATTTTCTCTGTTTTATTCTCTATTTTAATATTGCTTTATTATTTTTTCTCTTAAATATTTTTTATTTTGCTTAGTTTTTAACAATATTTACGTATTATGTTTTGATCTTTCTTTTATGCAGCCTCCAACACTTTAGAATTTCAAAGTTGGCTGTTTTTTGGTGCTTCTATTTGGGTTTTCAGCTATATATATACATATATCTCCCTAAGGTCTCCCCAAGTTTCTTCCACAACAATCTGTCTTGTGCCAGTATCTTCCAGGTTGGTCCTGCATACTTTCGAATTTCATATACCCATCTCCCATGTGCTCTTCTTTTGGGTCTCTTCCTGACCTTTGAATTCCAGTCTAATATTTTGGGTGTCCATCAATGGTCTGTCCTTCCGGCAATATGTCCAGCCCATTGCCATTTCAGGGATTTTACTCTGATCATGATGTCTTCTATTCTTGTCATTTTTCTGTTCCACGAGTTCCTCTTCCAAGCATGCACCTCTCCATGCTACTTTGAGTTTAAGTTGTCTGTAGTCTTTGTATGTCTCTTTTAGTTAAGGTCCACGTCTCTGCACCATATGTAAAGCCCCCCCTCCCCCCTCACACACACAGACTTTTACCTTCGCACGGATTATGGTTGACCACCTGGGGTCCCTAGAGAGATTGTTCCCCTGACTAGGTTCGGCCACAGACACAAAATAAAAACTTTGCGCCTTTCATTCCCAAGTATCTCAATCAATCTTCATTCCCAGCAGAAATCTACAAAATGTCATTCTACCTTTCCGCAGAAAAGAGCAAAGCGTTAGCAGTAATAATTTCAGCAAATGGAAAAAAACGGATAAAAAAAAAAAGAAAAGAAAAGTATACATAAACGAATTTTCAACTACAGGTTGTCGAAGGCGAGAAGGGTGTCAGAAAATGCATTTGGATTTTTGGCTTCGACGTTCAGGATTTTCCACACATAGACAAATTTTTCTCTGAAAAACGTAAGACTCCATTGTGCTTGGCGCATGCATACTGCAAGACTTTCTACGGTGAAATTCAAAAAGTACATATATGCATCGTTCCTCTGCAACTTGCAAAAACAAACTAAAAATTCTACCGACACAGCTAAACAAAGCTGTAATATGTATTTGGATTATTTTAATAACAGAGGGAAAGTACCTTGGCAAGACCAAATGGTGGTAAATGCCCAATTTAGAAATGTTAGAGTGGTCAGGGAATTCTTTCAATCCAAAATAATAGTATGAAAATTTGGAAAATGATGTTTTAAATAAATTAATAGTAATATTTTGGATATCTATTATTTTATATATTTTTATAATTCTTCTTCTTTTTGATATTACAGAAATGTTTTAATGTGTTTACAAACATAACAGAAATCTATACAGGGGAAACATTTTCAAAGTAAATTACTGCTCCATATTAAATCATGCTCTCATTTTTTGAGCTACTTATTCTTTTATAAGATAATTTAACAAGGACAAATTTGTATTGGTTGTATTGAAGCTCAAAAATGGTGGTACAGATTCTGTATGTATATACATATAAATTATAATAGATAATACCATAAATTAGGAGATTTATTTAATTTTATTAATTAATTTATTAGTTGAAATATTTAAAACTGGTCATAAATTTAAATATTTAATAGCACACATATATATATATATCATCATCATTGTCAACCATTATCAATCCACTGCTGGACGAAGGTCTCCCCAAGTTTCCTCCACAACGGTCTGTCTTGTGCCAGTCTCCTCCATGTCACCCCTGCATACTTTCGAATTTCATCCACCCATCTCCCATGTGGTCTTCTTCTGGGTCTTTTCCTGTCCCTTGGAATCCAATCTAAAATTTCGGCTGTCCATCGATGATCTGTCCTTCTAGCAGTATGTCCAGCCCATTGCCATTTCAGGGATTTAACTCTGATCATGATGTCTTCCACTCTTGTCATTTTTCGGATCCACGAGTTCCTCTTCTTATCTCTCCTGGTTACACCAAGTATGCACCTCTCCATGCTGCTTTGAGTTGTCTGCAGCCTTTGTATGTCTCTTTTAGTTAAGGTCCACGTCTCTGCACCATACGTAAGCACTGGAAGGATGCATTGATCAAACACTTTTCTTTTAAGACATAATGGCATATTGCTCTTGAAAATTATGCTGTTTCTTCCAAAGCTCTCCAGGCAAGTTTTGTACGCCGATTAATTTCTTCATCAATGTGACCCTCACTTGATATCTGCTGTCCAAGATAAACGTACGTGTCAGTTATCTCCAGCTTTTCTCCATCAATCGATAAATCTTCATTTCTTGTAAAAGCATTGAACATCACTTTTGTCTTCTGAAAGCTCATTTTTAATCACACTTCTTTACTCTTGTCAGCAAGTTCCTGGATCATACTCTGCAGCTCTGATGGGGTAGTTGTAAAAATGACTACGTCATCAGCAAAACGAAGGTGGGTTAGATAATCTCCATTAATCTTTATCCCCTTGTTTTCCCAGCTCAGCGACTGAAAAACACCCTCCAATGTGGCATTAAAGAGCTTCGGAGATATGGTGTCACCTTGTCTCACTCCCTTTCCAATTTTTACGTGTGTTGTATTTTCAAACAGCCGAATCTTTGCACTTGTATTTTCATAGATGTTATTAATAATATTAATGTATGCATCTTCAATATCGCAGGTTTTCAGAGCCATTGTAACTGCTGATGGTTTCACCGAATCAAAGGCTTTTTCATAATCGATAAAAGCCATGCACAATGGAAGTTCATATTCCCTCGCTCTTTCAATTAGTTCTCTCAGTACGTGGATATGATCTATTGTGCTGTAGCCACTCTGAATCCAGCTTGTTCTCTCGGTTGAGCCATGTCCAGTGTTACCTTCAAGCGGTGTGAAAGAACTTTAGTGAAGATTTTATAAACTACTGATAGGTCTGTAGTTTCCGAGATCCTCAATGTCACCTTTCTTATGTAGCAGGATCATTGTAGCGGTGTTCCAATCCACAGGAATCTTTCCTTCATTAAGGCATCGAGTGAAAACTTGCGCGAGTACTGTTTCGATTTCTCCACTTGCTTCTTGTATGATGTCTACAGTAATTCCATCTTCTCCTGGAGCTTTTCCTCACTTCATGTTCTTGATTGCATGTGCAACTTCTGCTGGAAGGACTGGAGGAACTCTGGTACTGGTATCTTTCATGATGTCTGGAGTACATGTATCATCCCTTTCATATAATTTGGAGTAGAAATCTTTCAATCTTATCAAAATTTCGCCTCTATTTTGTGTTACAGATCCATCTTCTTTTCTCAGTGCCATAATCTGTTTTCTTCTCTTACTGAGATGTCCCTTTGGTATCTTTAGGCTTTGGTTTTCAATTGCTTTCCTCACTAGTTCACAGTTGAATTTCCTTACATCTTCAGTGATACTTTTTCGTACTGTCTTGCATAGCTCTATATATTCCACTTTGGAAGTCACATCTTCTTTAGTTGTCCTCATCACTCTTCTTTTTTGCATCAACATTTTCGTTTTTCCTGATAATTTGTTCACATGCAACTTGTTCTTAGACCCAGCTAATTTTGTTGCTGTTTCCATAAGAGCTTTGGTTACTTTTCTGTTAACTTCAGAAATATCCATTTCTTCCAATGTTAGGCCTTTTAAAGCAGAGAATCTGTTCTTCAGTTCCAACTTGAAGGTATTATGGTGTTTTTTAAGGATGGTTATGTCAATACATTTTGTTTGTCTTATGAGCTTGCCACGTTCGAGTTTAGTGTTGAGGTGCATCTTACATCTCACCAATCTATGGTCACTACCTGTGTTGAACTTGTTTAGCACACTGCAGTCTTCTATGATGAATTTTTTGTTACACATAATAAAATCAATTTCACTTGTCGTCCCATTTGGATGTTTCCATAACCATTTCCTGTGTGGCTTTTTCTTGAAAAAGGAGTTCAAGATGAAAAACCCTTCTGCCTCTGCAAACTCAACGAGAGTATTTCCACGTTGGCTTCTGTTGCCGTGACCGAATTTACCTACTGAAGTTTCATTCTGTTGCTGTTGCCCTATTTTTGCACTGAAATCTCCCCATAATTATCTTCAAGTGCTGCTTACCTTTATTATTTAGATGACGAATTTCCTCATAAAATTCTTCAATTTCTTCTTCAGGATGATTTGTGGTTCGTGCATAAGTTTTGAATAATCTGAGCCTGGTATCTTCTCGAGAGTTGGATAACGAGTCGTGCAGCTCTGTCAAAGGAACTTTCCACTTCTACAACTTTATCCTTCAGTTTCTTGTTTATTATAAATCCAACACCACTAGTTCTGCCAGTATCTGTCCCACGATAGTAGAAGAGATGTCCACTTTTCAGTTCAATGAGATCTTCTCCTTTTCCCCTTACCTCACTTAGTCCGACGATATCCCACTTGATCCTTTGATATGTTATATATATATACATATATACTATGTGCGTATACACACATCATCATCATCATCATTGTCAACCATTATCAATCCACTGCTGGACGAAGGTCTCCCCAAGTTTCCTCCACAACGGTCTGTCTTGTGCCAGTCTCCTCCATGTCACCCCTGCATACTTTCGAATTTCATCCACCCATCTCCCATGTGGTCTTCTTCTGGGTCTTTTCCTGTCCCTTGGAATCCAATCTAAAATTTCGGCTGTCCATCGATGATACCGACATATATATGTAGCATCACCCCTCGCCCCGAATTCCTCGGTGTTCCACTGGTACCGTGGGTGTAGAAGAAAAAAATTCACTTCGGAGGGCTTTGCCTGCAGACAGGTGTTCAAAACTTGCGTTTCGTCCCTCTCAGGGCCAAAAATTCTAACGCCGCCACGAATCTGAAAAACGTCCTCATCCCTCTCCACGCGCCGCCTCAGAGCGCTTAACCCTGTCCACCCACACAGGTTTAAAAACACTGTGCCACCGAGGCGGCACTGAAACTTCTGCACTGGAGTTAAAGGAGTGATCTATGTGAATAGCAGGTTCCAAATTTGTTTGTTTGGTGGTTTAACGACAACTGCGAGTAACTCAATACGCTATAAGTATTAAAAGCGTACGACGGTTTTGAGGTGAAAAACCTCGGTAAAAGTCTATGTGTGGGGGCGTTAAGCACTGGAAGGATGCATGATCAAACACTTTTCTTTTAAGACATAATGGCATATTGCTCTTGAAAATTATACTGTTTCTTCCAAAAGCTCTCCAGGCAAGTTCTATTCGCCGATTAATTTCTTCATCAATGTGACCCTCATTTGATATCTGCTGTCCAAGAGAAATGTCGGTATCGGTTATCTCCAGCTTTTCCCCATCAATCGATAAATCTTCATTTCTTGTAAAAACATTGTACATCACTTTTGTCTTCTGAAAGTTCATTTTTAATCCCACTTCTTTACTCTTGTCAGCAAGTTCTTGAATCATACTCTATTCAAAGTTGGCTGTTTTTTGGTGCTTCTATTTGGGTTTTCAGCTATATATATACATATATCTCCCTAAGGTCTCCCCAAGTTTCTTCCACAACAATCTGTCTTGTGCCAGTATCTTCCAGGTTGATCCCGCTTACTTTCGAATTTCATCCACCCATCTTCCATGTGGTCTTCTTCTGGGTCTTTTCCTGTCCCTTGGAATCCAATCTAAAATTTCGGCTGTCCATCGATGGTCTGTCCTTCTGGCAGTATGTCCAGCCCATTGCCATTTCAGGGATTTAACTCTGATCATGATGTCTTCCACTCTTGTCATTTTTCGGATCCACGTGTTCCTCTTCTTATCTCCCCTGGTTACACCAAGCATGAACCTCTCCATGCTTTTTTGAGTTGTCTGCAGCCTTTGTATGTCTCTTTTAGTTAAGGTCCACGTCTCTGCACCATACGTAAGCACTGGAAGGATGCATTGATCAAACACTTTTCTTTTAAGAAATAATGGCATATTGCTCTTGAAAATTATGCTGTTTCTTCCAAAAGCTCTCCAGGCAAGTTTTGTACGCCGATTAATTTCTTCACCAATGTGACCCTCACTTGATATCTGCTGTCCAAGATAAACGTACGTGTCTGTTATCTCCAGTTTTTCTCCATCAATCGATAAATCTTCATTTCTTGTAAAAGCATTGAACATCACTTTTGTCTTCTGAAAGTTCATTTTTAATCCCACTTCTTTACTCTTGTCAGCAAGTTCCTGCATCATACTCTGTAGCTCTGATGGGGTAGTTGCAAAAATGACTATGTCATCAGCAAAACGAAGGTGGGTTAGATAATCTCCATTAATCTTTATGCCTTTGTTTTCCCAGTTCAGTGATTGAAAGACATTTTCCAATGTAGCATTAAAGAGCTTCGGAGATATGGTGTCACCTTGTCTCACTCCTTTTCCAATTTTTATGTGTGTTGTACTTTCAAATAGCAGAATCTTTGCACTTGCATTTTCATAGATGTTATTAATAATATTAATGTATGCATCTTCAATACCGCAGGATTTCAGAGCCATTGCAACTGCTGATGGTTTCACCGAATCAAAGGCTTTTTCATAATCGATAAAAGCCATGCACAATGGAAGTTCATATTCCCTCGCTCTTTCAATTAGTTCTCTCAGTACGTGGATATGATCTATTGTGCTGTAGCCACTCCTGAATCCAGCTTGTTCTCTCGGTTGAGCCATGTCCAGTGTTACCTTCAAGCGGTGTGAAAGAACTTTAGTGAAGATTTTATAAACCACTGATAGGAGGCTGATAGGTCTGTAGTTCCTGAGATCCTCAGTGTCACCTTTTTTATGTAGCAAGATCATTGTAGCGTTGTTCCAATCCTTAGGAATTTTCCCTTCATTAAGGCATCGAGTGAAAATTTGGGCGAGTACTGTTTCGATTTCTCCACTTGCTTCTTGTATGATGTCTACAGTAATTCCATCTTCTCCTGGAGCTTTTCCCCGCTTCATGTTCTTGATTGCATGTGCAACTTCTGCTGGAAGGACTGGAAGGACTGGAAGAACTCTGGTACCTTTCATGATGCCTGGAGTACATGTATCATCCCTTTCATATAATTTGGAGTAGAAATCCTTCACTCTTGTCAAAATTTCGCCTCTATTTCTTGTTACAGAACCATCTTCTTTTCTCAGTGCCATAATCTGTTTTTTTCCCTTACTGAGATGTCCCTTTGCTATCTTTAGGCTTTGGTTGTTTTCAATTGCTTTCCTTACTAGTTCACAGTTGAATTTCCTTACGTCTTCAGTGATACTTTTTCGTACTGTCTTGCATAGCTCTATATATTCCACTTTGGAAGTCACATCTTCTTTAGTTGTCCTCATCTCTCTTCTTTTTTGCATCAACATTTTGGTTTTTCCTGATAATTAGTTCACATGCAATTTGTTTTCAGACCCAGCTAATTTTGTTGCTGTTTCCATAAGAGCTTTGGTTACTTTTCTGTTAACTTCAGAAATATCCACTTCTTCCGATGTTAGGCCTTCTAAAGCAGAGAATCTGTTCTTCAGTTCCAATTTGAAGGTATTATGGTGTTTTTTAAGGTTGGTTATGTCAATACATTTTGTTTGTCTTATGAGCTTGCTACGTTTGAGTTTAGTGTTGAGGTGCATCTTACATCTCACCAATCTATGGTCACTGCCTGTGTTGAACTTGTTTAGCACACTGCAGTCTTCTATGACGAATTTTTTGTTACACATAATAAAATCAATTTCACTTGTCGTCCCATTTGGATGTTTCCATGTCCATTTCCTGTGTGGCTTTTTCTTGAAAAAGGAGTTCAAGATGAAAAACCCTTCTGCCTCTGCAAACTCAATGAGAGTATTTCCACGCTGGTTTCTGCTGCCGTGACCAAATTTACCTACTGAAGTTTCATTCTGTTGCCGTTGCCCTATTTTTGCATTGAAATCTCCCATAATTATCTTCAAGTGCTGCTTACCTTTATTATTTACATCACGAATTTCCTCATAAAATTCTTCAATTTCTTCTTCAGCATGACTTGTGGTGGGTGCATAAGTTTGAATAATCTGAGCCTGGTATCTTCTCGAGAGTTGGATAATGAGTCGTGCAGCTCTGTCAGAGGAACTTTCAATTTCTACAACTTTATCCTTCAGTTTCTTGTTTATTATAAATCCAAAAACACTAGTTCTGCCAGTATCTGTCCCACGATAGTAGAAGAGATGTCCACTTTTCAGTTCAATGAGATCTTCTCCTTTTCTCCTTACCTCACTTAGCCCGACGATGTCCCACTTGATCCTTTGTAGTTCCTCTTCCAATTCAAGAAGCCTTGAATCAGAAGATAGGGAGCGTCCGTTATACGTAGCCAAGGTTAGCATCAGATGGCAGCCTAGTCCGGTCCTCCGGGGATTCTTAGCACCCTCTGCCTTCATGTCGCACTGGCCGCTGCCTTGGCCAGGTACATTCCAGCTGCCAGAGACTGAGGGCCAAGATTTAAGTTGTGGAGTCATTTTGGAGGGGTTTGGCCTTAACTCACCACGCTGGCCAAGCGGGTTGGTGAGTGTGGGATAGCATTTCCTCTAATCCCGATGGTATAGTTATACCGCTATTGGCGGTCATCAGAGCCCCTTTAGTGGGAACAGGATGTACCACGAGAAGGCGGGGTTGACATTTGTCAAGGAGAGGCTGTGATGTTACGCATCACCTGACCTTACATCCCATATATATATATATATATTTTTTTTTCTTATATATATATATATATATATTTTTTTTTTGTCATGGAAGACTGCAATGTGCTGAACAAGTTCAACACAGGTAGTGACCATAGAATGGTAAGATGTAAGATGCACCTCAATGCTAAACTCCAGGTTGGCAAGCTCATAAAACAAACAAAGTGTATTGACGTGACCAACCTTAAAAAGTATCAAAATACCTTCAAATCAGAACTGTGCAACAGATTCTCTATTCTAGAAGGTCTAACATCAGAAGAAGTGGACATCTCTGAAGTTAACAGAAAAGTAACCAAAGCTCTTATGGAAACAGCAACAAAATTAGCTGGGTCTAAGAACAAGTTGCATGTGAACAAATTATCAGGAAAACCCAAAATGTTGATGCAAAAAAGAAGAAAGATGAGGACAACTAAAGAAAATGTGACTTCCAAAGTGGAATATATAGATCTATGCAAGACAGTACGAAAAAGTATCACTCAAGATGTAAGGAAATTCAACTGTGAACTAGTGAGGAAAGCAATTGAAAACACCAAAGCCTAAAGATAGCAAAGGGACATCTCAGTAAGGGAAGAAAACAGATTATGGCACTGAGAAAAGAAGATGGTTCTGTAACAAGAAATAGAGGTGGAAATTTGACAAGAGTGAAAGATTTCTACTCCAAATTATATGAAAGGGATGATACATGTACTCCAGACATCATGAAAGGTACTAGTACCAGAGTTCTTCCAGTCCTCCCAGCAGAAGTTCCACATGCAATCAAGAACATGAAGCGGGGAAAAGCTCCAGGAGAAGATGGAATTACTTTGGACATCATACAAGAAGCAAGTGGAGAAATTCAAACAGTAATCGTCTAAATTTTCACTCGATGCCTTAATGAAGGGAAGATTCCTGAGGATTGGAACAATGCTACAATGATCCTCCTACATAAAAAAGGTGACATTGAGGATCTCAGGAACTATAGACCTATCAGCCTACTATCAGTGGTTTATAAAATCTTCACTAAAGTTCCTTCACACCGCTTAAAGGTAACACTAGACATGGCTAAACCGAGAGAACAAGCTGGATTCAGGAGTGGCTACAACACTAATGAAACCATCAGCAGTTACAACTAAAGAAAATGTGACTTCCAAAGGGGAATATATAGCGCTATGCAAGACAGTACAAAAAAGTATCACTCAAGATGTAAGGAAATTCAACTCTGAACTAGTGAGGAAAGCAATTGAAAACAACCAAAGCCTAAAGATAGCAAAGGGACATCTCAGTAAGGGAAGAAAACAGATTATGGCACTGAGAAAAGAAGATGGTTCTGTAACAAGAAATAGAGGTGGAATTTTGACAAGAGTGAAAGATTTCTACTCCAAATTATATGAAAGGGATGATACATGTGCTCCAGACATCATGAAAGTTACACCACTACCAGAGTTCTTTCAGTCCTCCCAGCAGAAGTTCCACATGCAATCAAGAACATGAAGCGGGGAAAAGCTCCAGGAGAAGATGGAATTACTCTGGACATCATACAAGAAGCAAGTGGAGAAATTGAAACAGTAATCGCCCAAATTTTCACTCAATGTCTTAATGAAGGGAAGATTCCTGAGGATTAGAACAATGCTACAATGATCCTCCTACATAAAAAAGGTGACATTGAGGATCTCAGGAACTATAGACCTATCAGCCTCCTATCAGTGGTTCACAAAATCTTCACTAAAGTTCCTTCGCACCGCTTGAAGGTAACACTAGACATGGCTAAACCGAGAGAACAAGCTGGATTCAGGAGTGGCTACAGCACTATAGATCATATCCACGTACTGAGAGAACTAATTGAAAGAGTGAGGGAATATGAACTTCCATTGAGCATGGCTTTTATCAATTATGAAAAGGCCTTTGATTCGGTGAAACCATCAGCAGTTACAATGGCTTTGAAATCCTGCGGTATTGAAGATGCATACATTAATATTATTAATAACATCTATGAAAATGCAAGTGCAAAGATTCGGCTGTTTGAGAATACAGCACACATAAATATTGGAAAGGGAGTGAGACAAGTTGACACCATATCTCCCAAGCTCTTTAATGCCATATTGGAAAATGTCTTTCAATCACTTAACTGGGAAAACAAAGGGATAAAGATTAATGGAGATTATCTAACTCACCTTCGTTTTGCTGATGACGTAGTCATTTGTGCAACTACCCCATCAGAGCTGCAGAGTATGATCCAGGAACTTGCTGACAAAAGTAAATAAGTGGGATTAAAATGAACTTTCAGAAGACAAAAGTGATGTACAATGCTTTCACAAGAAACGAAGATTTATCGATTGATGGAGAAAAGCTTGAGACAACCGATTCCTACATTTATCTTGGGCAGCAGATATCAAGTGAGGGTCACATTGATGAAGAAGTTAATTGACATATAAAACTTGCCTGGAGAGCTTTTGGAAGAAACAGCATAATTTTCAAGAGCAATATGCCATTATGTATTAAAAGAAAAGTGTTTGATCAATGCATCCTTCCAGTGCTTATGTATGGTGCAGAGACGTGGACCTTAACTAAAAGAGACATACAAAGGCTGCAGACAACTCAAAGAAGCATGGACAGGTGCCTGCTTGGTGTAACCAGGAGAGATAAGAAGAGGAACTCGTGGATCCGAAAAATAACAAGAGTGGAAGACATCATGATCAGAGTTAAATCCCTGAAATGGCAATAGGCTGGACATACTGCCAGAAGGACAGACCATCGATGGACAGCCGAAATTTTAGATTGGATTCCAAGGGACATGAAAAGACCCAGAAGAAGACCACATGGGAGATGGATGGATGAAATTCGAAAGTATGCGGGAGTAACATGGAGGAGACTGGCACACGACAGACTGTTGTGGAAGAGGCTTGGAGAGACCTTCATCCAGCAGTGGATTGATAATGGTTGACAATGATGATAATGATGATGATGATTATATACAGGGTGATTCATAAAGAAGTATACAGTTTCCAGATGCTGTAAAACAGTAACAGTTGAAGACACTGACCACAACTGCGAACCGTTAGGTAGATGTACTCATAAAGTTTGTGTTCTGCTACTGAGGGAAGTGACGTAGGCGATAGTGCGCGTCACATGACTAGATTATCTTGATGAACATCTTCCTCACCGATGGATTGGATGAGCCGCGGACTACAACATGCCACTGACCCAATGGCCACCCAGAATTTCTGACTTAACACCATGTGACTTTGGGGGGGGGGTACGTAAAGGACAAGGTATTCGCCCATCCCCTTCCTGTTGATCTAGCGGAGCTGAAACAGCATATCACAGCCACTATCACTGCACTTGATTCAGATATCTTACCTCGCGTTTGGGCGGTAATGGATTACCTGCACGATGTGCGTCATGTAACTAAGGGTGCACACATAGAACATCTGTGACTGTCTCTTAAAAAAACTTGAAACATTCCCCCACAATTCTGCTACAGGTAACATAAAATATTTTACATTTTTTTTGTCTTATAGTGCATTAAAACTGTATACTTCTTTATGAACCACCATATATATATATAAGAGCAAAAAATTAAAATAATAATAATGTGCGCGCCAGTGGCAGGGGCACACACTCAAGGTCATGTACGTGTTCTCAAGTGTCTCATTGTGACCCCCAGAAATATGACAATAAATATTTTTTCTGCTGATACACTCCCATTGGAACTTCAACTTGATACCAACCACTGCAACTTGGACGGCGATGAAAAACATTTTGTGGAATTTTGAATGGTCTGCCAGAATTTCGCAATGAGTTGTTATTGCGATACTCACACATCTGCATTATCTTTAATAAAAACGGATTGCAAACATATTCAGTCCAGTTTTAATTTTGAAGCCATGATAACAATTCAGCGTAGAAAAATTTGTTTTCCAAAATTTACCAACTTCGTAAATTTTCTGAACAATGATATCTGATTAAATGTTCTTTTCAAAGTAATTAACTATAATGCACTACCTCAATTAAAATGTGCAACTTATTTTTGGGAGGGAGGGGGATGCAGCAGAAAAATAAAATGTACCTAGTGGAGTGACTTCAATGATTTTTGGTGAATAAAAATTTACATGAGTTTAAAAGCGAAAATTTTGCTGTGCTTGGCAAGTGAAAAACTCAATTTTGTGCAGGTATTTCGCTGCAGAAATTAGTCTCTCTCTTTTCTTTTTTTTTCAATTTATCCAATACTGAACTCTAATCTTAATCGCAATTTGTTCACATGCCCATCTTGACCAGAAGAGAAAATATAACTTGCACAATCACTGGAATGATATCTCACTTGCAGGATCACTGGAATGATATCTCGCTGGAGGATCTACTAACCTTGGTTAAGCTAATCAAAATATTTTGGGCATGTTTGTCTTTCATTTACATCATAGATTCCTTACTTTAGGTAAGGAGAGGGAATCTACTGGTAAACTGAAAATAGTAATCATTCGAATGATTATTTCAAGTAAATATCTCGATTTTTCAAAAACTGAATGCAGCTAGGAGTGTATTATACCATCGAATGGTAAAGTCTGAAATTAAAAATCATTCGAATGACTATTTCGAACATCTTTATTTGTCAGATCTCTCAATTACAACCTTTTGATTTTTGAATTCAATTGAATATGCCCAACACTATACAGACTATGGATCAAGGAATGTCTCTGTATGTCACACTGCATTTAAGTAGATATGCTATCAGCTCTTTTGGCCCCATGACACTTTTTAATAATCAGATTTTATTTTTTCCCTTAAACTTTGCACAGAAGTGCATTTATATTCCCAGTTCTTCATTTTGATTTTTCCCCCTAATCAGTGAACTGATTAGAGATAGAAATCACAAAAACAAATTCCCTCATGCTCTGCATTTTCTGAAATTCTACAGGGTAAAATGATGGAAAACTTTGCTTTACTGCCACTACAGAAATAAACTGCTCACAATTTTCTTTCACTTAACTGCAAAAAGCATGCATTTCCCCAAAATCAAAATTGTGTGGGTACCAGTCAGCATTGTACTCTTAGTTGTACCTTAATGAAAAGGTAAACATCTGAACTCTATCACTGGAAAAATCCATGTTCACCGAAAAGAAACTTAAACACTGTAAAATAACCTCGAATGTAAAAAAAAAATCGCCCCTTTCTCATTTTACCTCTCACATTCTGCCTCATACTAAATGAGACAAAACAGGTTACACTTTTGGGTGACAAAAGCCTGCTTCAGTAACTTACCAGCCCCCCCCCACTAAAAAAAAAACGACATGAACTAAATCACACAACTGATTGAACCTAACTTTCCTAGTCATGCACTGAAAACACGTGGGTCTGTTTCCTAACTAAACATTTAATGCGTTAATTAAAAATGTTTTAAGGTTTAAAAACTATGTGCTCTTTTTATACTATCCACGCATGTGTGGATTCAACTGCTTTCAAATGGTTTTGATCACGTTATTTAAATTCAAAAGTTTTAGTTTTCCATATTTTCTAGGTTTTTTAGCATAGGACTCCAAAAATGCACAAAATCTACTAAAATAAATGGCGATTTCATGACCAGAACCTCAATATTTTCTTGTTTCGGTTTTTGTATCATGTTACAACATCTCATCTTTTTTTGTTTATACTATGCCTCATTCCCTTACCGTTCTAATCTTTAACACGTTTTGGTTTTGTTACATTCCATCAAATACATTTATCCACTTTAATCTCTTGTTCGGCGAGTTTTTTCCAACAATTTAACATTGAAAGCACAGGGATCTATAATTTATCAAGCCTGTCACGATTAAGGTTATCATTCAAAATTCTGCTGATCTGTACTTCAAACGCTTGTTAGACCTCTTCTGTGTTTTAGGTCCATTACTATTTCCAACGGTTAGAGACGACTTTCTTTGTAACTCTGCAGAAGTAAGAAACCTCTGAAGTGAGAAGAAAAGGCATCACGTGTACATGTTTCATTCCAAAAAACCAGGGTCTTTAAATTAAGCTATTAGTCACGCCTAAAACTTCATGTATTACGTACACTTATTTAACTTTTAGCAGACACAAACCTTTAATTCCGGCCATAGTTGTATACTAGTTTACTTTCCACAGAAAAATGTGCCTCACAAGTTAATCAGCAGATACTCAAACAGTGTAAACAAATTCTACAGATCTCACAAAACCGACAACACCGCGGTCGCCAATCGTCAACATCACGATTAAGAGGAAACCAAGATACAGGTCCGTAACCCGAAAAAAAAAAAAAAAAAAAGAAAAACCCAACACTGTAAGTTGAGAATTAAAACTATTAGATAAAGTTAGTAAATTGATGCTTTGATAAAAAAATCTAAATGAACGATTTTTAATTTTGTTCCGCAAGGGTTATAATTTCATTCTTTCTTTCTTATTTTTTTTTTCGATCACGGACCAATTGGGATCGCCGACGTCACACAATGAACATAGCACGAGCATGTTCTTGTGACACAGCAGAATGCACGCAGTGATTGCTGAATTGAATTGTGTTGGAAGCGAACTCCGCTTTGTGAACTTTGGTTAGGAAGCAGAAAGGGTTTGGAAATACTACTTCAGTTAATTAGGCATATCGTGAATGATTTCTTTTGGATCCCATCATTTCCTACGGATTTAATACCCTGACAATTTTTGGTTTCATTGACTTACGGAACGCTTCAGTGAATAATTTTCTACCGTCCCAGAAACATGGCTGGTAAACAAAAGTAAGGAAGCTCTTTTAAATTACATTACTAGTAAGAATTACTAATCTGTAACGTTTATATCATAATTGTGTGTTTTACATTTTACTGGAAGTAGTTCGTTAAGTTTGTTCTTATAAAATTTCGATTTGTGTTCCTGCCGGCTTTAATGAACTTTTTGAACGTTTCTTAATTTTTGGATTGTAATTTCGGTGATAAACAGTAATTAGTTGCATTCGTGTGTAACGTATTATAGAATTTATTGATTGCAAACGAATCTGCAATCGTTTTAAAACTTAAATTTTCCATAATGTTAAGCCTAAAAACGTAATTTTGCTGACTCACTCCGAAAGATTTAGGCTTAGTGATTGCATTCGAATCCGGAACTTGTGTTCTAAAAGGAAACTTGCAGTTTTAGTTTCGAATCCGATTTGGGGCTAGTACATCTCGACTTTTGTGTAAACTGGGCAGCCATTAATATAATAGTAATACGCATCAAAAATGTGTGTCGTATTACAACCAGTCTCAATTTAGAGATCGTACTTCGTTTTTTTTTTTGTTAATGATGTCAAAGCAAATATCTCTGCCAAAATTAATGTGTTCAAAAGTAATCTAAAGCGCTTTTATGGTACCTTTTGAAATAAGAGTACATGCCAGTCTCTATTTTCAGTAGTTAAAGATTTGAGTATTTTGATCGTAGTGCTCATTGGAATCTGCCTAAAAGTCGACATGGAATGAATGTGAAACTCGATTTGGTACACTGGTGTGAAGTTTCTTAACTAGTGATACAGCTGTAGTGATAAGCTTCTGGTCATAAATGTGTTCTGGGTACTCAAATTAATTGCTGGCATAAGTTAATATTAATTTTTGAATTTGTCTGAAAAAGTTTCTTAAACTGGAATTTTAAGTTTTAATATTTGTTGACACTGATCACACAGTGTTACATTCGTGATCTTCAAAGAAAGTAGTTTAAAAAAAAAAAAATCAAGATTCATATTATGGATGAAGCTTGCTGTAAACTGAACGTTTGGACAATGTCTTGAAACTTCTGATTGGTAGTGAGTCATTTGCTTTTGAATTTTGCACAAAGAAGCTAATTTCAAAACGAATTTTGTCAGAGTTTGTAATCATCAAACATTCTCAACCCACTGCTGGATGGTTTCCCAAAGCCTCTTCTACAATTTTACCTGATGACGCTGCCGTCAGCTCTTAAATCTAGGTTATGCTTATCGTGCATCTATCCTTGTTTCTCTGAGTTGTTTGCATTCACTGTCTTTTTAGTTATGGTCTGTCTCGTATCCATAAGTGAAAACTAAAAGGAAACGTTGATTTAATACTTCCATCAAGACATAATGGTAAATCGCTCTTAAAAATTGTACTGTACTTCCTGAGGCACTAGTCAAGTTATATGTGCCTATTAATTTCTTTGATGTGGCCCTCGCATGCTATCTGTTGTTCAAGGTCTGTGGAGCAAATCCTCTAAAAGGCTTGAACTACATAGAGTACAGTTACAAGGCCTGTATTTTCTATCAGTATACACTATATTGACAAGTCACCGAATACCTAATAGAGAGACACAACATGGCATTTATTGGCATACATTAGTATGGTGTCGATTCACCTTTGGCCTTAATGCATGCACTGACCCTTCGAGACATGCTTTTGACAAGGTTTTGAAACACAGCGATAGGTATGTGCTTCCATTCAGTACATAATGCTGCCGCTAACTGTTGCTTAGTAGTAGGCCTTGGTTCCAAACTTCTTATGCGGTGCTCTAATTCATCCCATAGGCGCTCTATGGGATTAAAATCAGGGCTCTGTGCTGGCCAGTCCACAGATGATACAGAATTATCGTCAAACCATACCATAACAGTCCTTGCTTTATGGCTCGGTGCATTAACCTGCTGGTACCAACAAGGCTCAGTTCCATAGTATTGCCACTGAGTTGGTAGGACATAATTGTCCAGAATGTCAAGATAGACGTGCTGGTTAACAGGTCTGCCCACGATAACTAATAGGCCGGGACCATACTGCAAAAAACACCCCCACACGAGTACACTGCCAGCTGAGTCATTCCATCTCAATTCAGGCAGATAGTACCAAAATGTGTCGGGTGACCATTTTAGATTTGTTCCAAAAAATTACCGTAGTTAAAACTATTGGAGACAAAACATCCTGAAAGGATTTTCCTAAAAAAAAATTTTTTTCATCAGCTACAGCGTTTTGAAGTTTGGCTAAAATTTAGCGATCTTTGAAAAATGGGGGAAATGCTGTATTTTAAAATGAGTGCTGCTTCAAAACTATTTAATCTATTCACTTATTTTTTTTTATTTTGTAGGTATTGAATTAAATTTTAACTTGGCATAGTTTGAATAAGCCTGACTGACATAATTAATAAGGAGAAAAAATATTATTGCAAATTTTCAGAAAAATTTTCCCACTAAATTATTTTTTAGGTAAGTAAGGATGGCAATTTGAAGTCCCTCAGATGTAGTTTTACAGCAAAATTTATTTTAAACCTGGGATGCATGCAGTCCATAAAATTTAATGTTAAGTTATGCGCAAGTTCAAAAAAGCTCAATTTTTAAATGACATTAACTCAAAAACCCATTTTTTTTTTAAATCTAAAAATCTGTCCTTTTGATGTCCTCTTAGTTGTTAATAAATTGCTCATTGCAGAATAGTGTATTTTTCCCTGGTTAATTTTATATATTTTTTTAAAGATTGCACGTTTTCAGCGTTGTTGCGTAATACAGCACAAAATGCAATAGATTCAGGGACGGCGGAAAGTGAAGTTTTTTGACCGGGCCCGAAATTTTGAATCGTGGTGCACCCTCCACCTTCCTGCTTCCCGGAACATACAGTAGAAAAACAATGCCTAAGGAGCTTGTTTGGAATTAGGACCACCCAACCACTTACCTAGAGGAACTTTCTAAGACACATCATAACAATCGCATATATGCCAAATAAAACGATAATAAAAATTAAAATTTTTGGCTGAAATTATTGACCGGGCCCAGTCACTGGAGGTTCCGCCGCCACTGAATAGATTGTCCATATTTCACTGAAAACATTGTTTGCATTTACAACTTGTTTAATCAGGTTTCAAAGTTAAAACATAGGTTACTGGTGTTTGATTAGTTCAATTACATTATATTTTGAAGTTCAGCACAAAAACATACACTAAAAAATATTTCCAGAACATGGCAGTATGTTCTTGCTGGTTTTATTTCTTTTCTGGGGGAATTATTTGCAACCCCATACTCTCTCCCTCTCTCTCTCTATATATATATACTTTAAATTATTTATTTTGTTAAACTTGTTAATTTTGTAATCGTCCACTGTTCTACTGATACTCCTCATAAATTTATAGCATTTTGTAATGAAATTGCACAAGCCACAATGCTGAAACAGCAGGTTGTGACAGGCTTTTGCAAGTACAAACATGTCCATTGATTGCTCACTGAACAGCCAATCAGCAGCTGTTATGTCCTTCATTTACTAATTCCCCACCTTTCTCCCACTCCAGTTTGCTCTTGTCTGTTGATGAGTGATGTTCAGTGAATAATTTATAATGTCTGATCATCATAGTTCTGAGAGAGTTAGATTTGTGGACTACATTAAAAGACACAAAAGAGTTGTGTACAAAACTAAGCTTGTTAGGTTCTGTGGTGTTGGATAGGTGATGAAATTCAAAGGATTGTAGGCCCATCTGTCTCTATAAATAAAAATGATTATTAGTGTTGCAATTGTGTGGCTTTTTACAAAAGAAAAATTTTGGAATATGCAAATGAAACTGAAGAAATTCCCACATCAGAGAGAGAGGGTTTTTTTATTCCCAGTCATGAAATTGTGGATGTTTTAAATAGTAGTATTACAATGCTTGATGTTAATGTGTCACCATTTAAAGCCCCTTCAGAAGTTAGGGAGGATAGAAGAGAAGCTTATGTGAAGAGGAAAAAGTTGACATTAGAGAAAACACTAACAACTTCAGCTGTGCAGAAATTAGAAGACATATGATGCTAGTGTTTCAAGTCAGTTGTCTCTTGAGAAGCCTGACTGTTCTATTTGTAATCAGTGGTAACAAATAAAGGTAACTTGATCACGCTAGTTACGTTAACTGAAAACTTTTACAAAAAGTTCGTAAGTTGGAAGCTTTCGACCTTATCTTAGGTCTTCATCACGCCAATGGAGGACTAAGATTGTTGCCAGATTCTACATTTGAATTTTTCCTATTTTTGTTGCCAAAACTTAGAATTGATCTCCAGATCAACGGAATGTAGAGAGAAGATTCGGAGTTGCAAGTCATCGAGTTGAAAATAATTTCTATGCTTTCACGATAACGGAGGGCAAAACGATTGTCAAAAGAAGCAATTCGTTTTGCTTTGTTCCAGTGGGGAACTGCAGATATGTGTCTTCCATTGTCAAAATAGACAAGGCAGTAGTAGGATTGGCTTTCGAAACATCTTTTCTATGTTCTAAAATTCTATGGTTGATGCTCCTGTATGTGCTTCCAATGTATAAGTTATCCCCAGTAGAAGAAGAGATAGGAATGCAGTAAACTCCTGGGAGGTTCAGGCTTTCAACTTTGTCCCTATCTCTTTGTAGAAGTTTCAAGATGTTTGGGGTAGATTTAATGGCAAGATGGTAACCAAAACTTCTATAAAGAATCTGTAACTTATAAGCATAGGAAGGATGGTAAGGAACAGAACCACAGAATTTCAGGTCTTCTTTCTTGTGAGGAAGGAGGCATTCGATTTTCGAATGGTTTTCATATTTCTTTATGAGGGAGTGGACTGTAACAGCAGGGAAACCATGGGAGAGGACAATTGTAGAAATTTTGGAGAGTTTTTCTTGAAGAGAGAGTTGGTTGTTGCAAATGATATGAGCCCTGTGGATGTATGACTTTAATGCTGCAAGCTTGTAGCGATGCAGGGTGCAAGATTTGTAAGGAATGATGTTAGTGGCCGCAGAAGGTTTTCGATAGACGGAACGAGTAATGGAGAGATCAGCGTTTCTGCAGATAGGTACATCCAGGAAATCAATTTTGTGATTTACTTCCTTAGATATGGTGAGCTTAATGGAAGGAAATTTTTCTGTAATGGAGTTGATCAGTATCTGTAGTTCAGACTCTGAATGTGGCCAGCTAATGAAAATGTAGTCTACATATCTTAACCATAGGGAAGGTTGAAAAGGGTGTAGAGGAATGATGGAAACTTCAATATGTTGCATGTAGATTTCAGCAAGCAAAGGGGAAAGAGGTGAGCCCATGGGGAGACCAGATTGTTGCCTATACACAATTTTGTTGAAAACAAAACAACTGTGTTGATGAATAGTGTGGAAACAATCATAAAGATCTTTGATAAGAGGACCGGGGGGTTCAAAATGAAGAATCAATTTCTTCATGAGGAGCATGTAGGAATCAAAATATGGTACAGAGGGAAACAAAGATTCTACATCAAGAGTATACAGATTATCACAAGGAGAAAAGGAATTAGGAAGGTTGTGGATGAAGTTTGAAGTAGAGACAACTGTATGAGGATGGTTGGTCGCCAGGGATTTGCATTTGAGGACCAATTTTTTTTCAAGGTTTACTGCTGGAGAAAAAGAATATTCCACTAAAGGTCTGATGGGGTTACCAGCTTTATGCAGTTTCACTTGCAGGAAAAGCCTGGGAGTTCTAAAGTAAGGACGGGGTGATATATCACCAAGGAAGGATTGAAGAGTTTCTTTCTTAGCTAATCTGTCAACTGAGTTTTTGAGTGAGTTGGTGGTTTCTGACTGCAAAGGGATGCAGTTAGCAGATGTAAGAAAAGAAAGCACTTTTTGGTTTAGAGTTTCTTTACCAATGATGACTGGGCAACCAACTTTATCTGCTTTGCATACGACTAAGTCATTTTCCTGAATAAATGACCTGAATTCTTTTAAACAAGAAGAAGAGTACTTGATTGGCACAGAATTTTGCTTGGATAAGATAACAGCAGCGTTGGCACGAAGGATAGGCTGCTGAACAGTCTCAGTTCTGTGGATGGCTGATTCTATAACAGAAACAGTTTGTGGAAAATTGATAGGAAAAGCAGGTTAAAATTTTGGGCCTAATGATAAGAATTTATCCAAGCTAGGAGGAATAGTGACAGAAGAAAGATTTACATACTTTGGCTTGTCAGTAGAGGCTGATGACGGAGATGTTGCTTGACTTTTTTGCTTGGAGAGTAGAAAATTGAATTTCTTTGTATGGCGAGCATATCTACTGGGGATAACTTATACATTGGAAGCACATACAGGAGCATTAACCATAGAATTTTAGAACATAGAAAAGATGTTTCAAAAGCCAATCCTAATACTGCCTTGTCTATTTTGACAATGGAAGACACATCTGCAGTTCCCCACTGGAACGAAGAAAAACGAATTGCTTCTTTTGACAATCGTTTTGCCCTCCGTTACCGTGAAAGCATAGAAATTATTTTCAACTCAATGACTTGCAACTCCGAATCTCCTCTCTACATTCCGTTGATCTGGAGATCAATTCTAAGTTTTGGCAACAAAAATAGGAAAAATTCAAATGTAGAATCTGGCAACAATCTTAGTCCTCCATTGGCGTGATGAAGACCTAAGATAAGGTCGAAAGCTCCCAACTTACGAACTTTTTGTAAAAGTTTTCAGTTAACGTAACTAGCGTGATCAAGTTACCTTTATTTGTTAATATTGTTACGTGTTTTGCCCATAATCGTCATGTTTCAAAGCTACGAAACTTCCGGGCATTTTATTTTGGACTGGACGAAAGATTGGATTTCCTTCCGTAAACTTCGGACTCAAGTCACTAATTCTCTTTGCAGTCTTCGTTTTCTTGTTTCCTGCAAGACTTCTGGCATTCTTCCCCAAGCTTTTCAGATCTGCAAACCCATCTTCAAAGGACGATGCCGTGCGTTACTACAGCAGACCAGCCATAACCTCCTATCTGCCGCTATCCGTGACCTGCGTTCCTCCATTGCTAAAACTGAACTTTCCTGCTACATTAGCTACCAATCACTGGCTGCTACCACTCATCCTGCTTTGCTTGATATTTTCATGGTTCGCGTCAACCAAACCCTCACAACAATTGAAGTAAATGAATATGCTCGTTATACAAAGAAATTCAATTTTCTACTCTCCAAGCAAAAAAGTCAAGCAACATCTCCGTCATCAGCCTCTACTGACAAGCCAAAGTATGTAAATCTTTCTTCTGTCACTATTCCTCCTAGCTTGGATAAATTCTTATCATTAGGCCCAAAATTTTCACCTGCTCTTCCTATCAATTTTCCACAAACTGTTTCTGTTATAGAATCAGCCATCCACAGAACTGAGACTGTTCAGCAGCCTATCCTTCGTGCCAACGCTGCTGTTATCTTATCCAAGCAAAATTCTGTGCCAATCAAGTACTCCTCTTCTTGTTTAAAAGAATTAAGGTCATTTATTCAGGAAAATGACTTAGTCGTATGCAAAGCAGATAAAGTTGGTTGCCCAGTCATCATTGGTAAAGAAACTCTAAACCAAAAAGTGCTTTCTTTTCTTACATCTGCTAACTGCATCCCTTTGCAGTCAGAAACCACCAACTCACTCAAAAACTCAGTTGACAGATTAGCTAAGAAAGAAACTCTTCAATCCTTCCTTGGTGATATATCACCCCCTCCTTGGAATTCCGACGAGTATATATATCACCCCCTCCAATGGAATTCCGACGAGTGGAATTCCGAGTGGTGAAGGAAGACTTTATGAACAGCCGCACGACCATCGTAACCCATGGAATGAAATTTTCTGCGAATGGTACGTGTACATCGGAGGTTCCACCATTTTTTACCTACCTGTACACTTAGGTCTTGTGCAGTACTCCGTCAATTAGCTGTAACGACACTCCTGAGGTTTCGACGTTCTCTATCACCTATCTTCTTTGGTCTGTCGGTATGTTTTGCTGCTTCAGGCACGCCATGTGTCTTCCACTTATTCGGTACATCCACAACAGTTGACTTGGTATGTATATGGGTAATTTCATGTCAAATCAAACAAGGCTCACAACCCGACATTTTTTATTTTTTATGAAACTTGGTATAATTGTAGTATTCATCAATATAAATAAACATGATTTTTTTTTCAAATTTTTAGTGCATCCGTTTTTGAGTTATTGATTTTTGAAATTTCAAAAAAACCCTTTAAATTTTAACATTTGAGCAAACTTTAACTGCCAATTACTCGGGTTCTAGTAGAGCTCTAGGGTCATGAATTATGGCTCATTTTAAAGATCTTGAATTGGGCTTTCATTTGATATGCCACATGACACTGTTAAAAAAATTACGTCAATTTTAAAATTGAAATATTAAAAAAGTGTTTTTTAAAAAATCTGAAAAAAATATGTTTAACAAAACATTATTTTTCTACATATCCTGAAAGTTTCATAATGGGATCGCTATAAAACAAATAATAACGTAGAACAATTCAACTGAAATGTGCCAGATGTACTTACCAGTTCCACCCATGACTTGGAAGAGTATTCTTTATGTGGTTTGTGTAAAATGTCATACTTGTTCTTTTAAACATTGTGAATGTTAAAGAATGAAAATAAACATATAAGTAATTTGCAACTGTGTCCCAAAGTAGTTCATTCCATAATTCAGTATAAGATTTTGTGTGCATATTTACACTTACAAAATTATTTTATCTTCTATATGTATCCTGCTTTTTTTCTTCTAAATTTTGCCACACTTGTATGCCAGTGCTTGATTTGCCTTCTTTGTCTCAGTCATTGTTAAATTATATACTCTTCCAGTAGCTGTTGTCGAGTCAACTTTTAACAAAACATCAGATTTATGAACCAACAGTATATCCTGTGATTGAGGATACTTGTATGATGGAGACGGACCATGCGGCTCCAGGAAGCTCACTTTTACCTCTTCTGTGTCCTCATTCACACCAAGTACACAACCCAACCACCGGTGCTCTGAGTACTTGCTAATAACAAAACCTACCAAATTTCCAAACTAATGTTCTCTTCCCCTTCATCTGTTGCACATATCTCTTCTTTAAAATGCTCAGAAAGTAAGTTTTGACTAGTAATTTGTGTTTTCCTGCAGGAATGAAACAATGGAGTTTCTGAGTACCACTTATTGTCTTAGCAGAAGCTATTCTACTTTTAAGGATAATTTCCTCCTCTTTGTAATTTTCTGTTGCAAACCGAAAGGGAATGGAGGCAATATTAGCAGTGGCCCATTCAAAGAGTTGGCGTAGGGTCATAATTTGATTATTATAAACAAGTTGTAAACTTGCCTTTGCAGCTATTTGCTTCACAGTACCCCTATCCCATCACATGCATTTTTGCCATGTGCTGTTGCAAAAAAATTCCATTCTGCTTTCATATTAAAGTCAGTTTTGTGATAGCACATGCTGAGAAAGTTTGACTTGTTTTTGTATTGTGAAGCTGCTCCATCCGAAAAAAAAATATGTTTTCAGGTTTTTGAGAAAAATGTGACTGCGTGAAATTAATTAACGCTGAAACAGATGGACAGCTATACTGTCGTGAATTAGGCAGTCGGATATAATCACAAAACTTACATGTCCTAGGTTCTGAGTTTTCTCATCTCGATAGTATATAACTATAGGATGCAGGGTTGTCACAAATTACTATGTATTGATTTTCTGTTATTGTGTCTTTAAGATGTCTTAAGTAACTTGACTGTTAAGTTGCTATAAAAGAATGGTGAAGCAGGGCTGAAAGTTTTCCAAACAACAGGTCCAAAAACTCCTGTGTGGATTTTGATAATGTTTCAAGTACTGTCTTCTCTAATTGCATCCATTGCTTGAATGTCACATTTTCTATACTATTTAGATCAAAACAATCTTCAAATCGTTGCTTGAGCTGTTCTAATCCTGGACAGTTGTTGCACTGACTGAAGTAACATGCAGGTGTAGGGTTTCCACAAATTGTGTTTGCAAGGACATCTTTATAGGAGTTTATTGGCTGAACAGTGTCTCCTGTTAATTCAGGTAACTTGCATTGTGTCATCATCAGTGTAACATTCTGATGCATTGTACAAACACAAACAGAATGTGTGCCACTTGCTCCTGCAAGAACATGGTGCTTAGGGCGAAGTTCACAGAACTTGGAGAACCCACCTTTTTCTCTTGAAATCTCTCTTTAAAAAGAGTATACAATTCACGCAAATTACTCAGAAGCGATTTTTTTTTTTACTTGTTGACACTTATTATCTATTTTAATCAGGGCAAGATTTCATCTTTTTTGCTCACTAGCAAATTTTGCTAGTGACCAAATAGTTTGCTAGCAAAACATTTGCATGACTAGTAAGTAAAACTAAATCACATCGTAACTTATTTTCTAATAAAGTTACACAGAAATTTAAATATGTACATAAATATTTTGACTTACCTTTTTGAATAATGAATAGAATCTTAGATAAGTTTAGTGACTATCTTTATTATTAATTTCTAACAAATTCTCATACCACATAAATATATTTCACTGACATTCTAATTCAGATTTCTTCCCATATGGTTTACGCTCAGGGTGTCTGACTTTGTCATCATACCACTTTATAACTGCTGACTGGATTAAAAATCTCTTGTGGCCCTTCTATTTTAATTGTCATCAGAGCATTTAAAGTTTCAACAGACAAAAATTGTTCCTCCAATCCCCTTGTATTCTTTTTAAAAAACTGAATCCCACCTCACAACATGCAGTACTAAGTGGAAGTATCGCACAAATTTCTGCTAAACTTCTACACACTTCTTATCTGCCAACTACCACACAATGCCGTAGTTTCTGCGGAATTAGTTGTCTGACTACGGATTCTACAAATTTTCATTTTGTTTCAAGTTTTTCTTTTGCTATTTTTGATATACACGAGATTCTTACAGGGATTCGCGGAATCCCGCTTTTTTTTTTTTTTTTGTCATCATTCTGAAGATCGATATTTGGGAGGGGGGGTCGTTTTCCATCTGGAGACGAAATTTCTTGCTTCAAAACTTTCGAACACAGTAATGAAACGGGGTAAGAAATTTTTTGCCATTATCGCAAATTTTTCTCCCAATGTTGTCTTTGTGTCCGCTTTTCTTGTTAAATATCATTTTATTGCTTAAATGTTTGCATTTTAGCTTGAAACTGTGGAGAACAATATGCAAAAACGGAAGTTGGCTGCTGAAAAATTTTTCTGTAATCTTCTGGCATGAGATTCTTCCGCAAATTCAAGGAATTCCGGCTTTTCGTTATTATTGGAATTCCGTCTTTACGAAACTAGAAAACAAAAAGTCGACACAATTCGGATTTTTTCCGTAATCATAATTTTTTTTCTCACGATGTTGCCTCTGTCAAGTATTATTGCTCATTAACATTTTACTGGATAAATATTTGTATTTCAGCTTGAAAATACAAGGAAAATTTCCAAAACCAAAAGTCAGACGAAGCAAAAGTTTCTTCCGTAATCGTTTACCCCCTCCACGAACACGTTTCATAAAAAAGCGTCTATCTATGCCACTCAATAAAGCTAGTTACTATGGATAAGACTTTTGCCAGTGTTGGCAGGCTATTTTCCAGCAATATTTTGGTTTGCTTCTTTCGGTTTTGTCTACCATCCGAATAAGTGGAATTATTCTTGCTTATTCATCACTGATCATTAGAGCGCAGTATTTGATGTATGCACGACTATCAAGACTTGTGGAAGTAGGCGATCGCTTGGCTTAGGGTACTACAGGAGTTGAGGGCAAAGTTCGTGGGGCAAAAGAAGGGAGTGTGGTAGCGCAGGTGGTCAAAGAACCGATCCATCCCAGAGCTCTAGGTTGCCACAGCAACCATTGCCGACGTCACATTCAGTTTCTGTAATAGACCAATGAGGGCACAATGGAGAGGAGTTTCAAATACGCCTCTACGACAGTTTCCACTGGAAGGGAGGAAAGATATGGAGAGGATGAGTATTAAGTGGCGAAAGAGAATCGCTGATCGTCGCTGTTTTAACAAGTGATAATAGAAACTGTTATGTAAACTTCGTGGATTAATAATGATTTTTGGTTACTTTAAATAAAGAAATTACCTTACTAGCAATATTTGCTACTGCGATTTTTTTTTCACTAGCAAATTTAATTTTTCACTAGCTATTTGCTAGTTGCTTATCGGTGAAATCGCGCCCTGATTTTAATAGAAAGTCATTTTTTCCTGGCATTTGGCGGCTTACATCGTCAGTCACTCTCATAAAATTCTTGTATACAATTTGCTGTCTTTGTCTAAAGTCTTTCCTGGGTTTGGATCAGAAGAAGACACAATACCTTTTTCTTTTACTAGCTTTTTAGCCTTTCTGGCCATAAAATTTGAAACTCTAAATTCTGTTCCAATTCGTTTCAGTGACCAAGATTTAGGCAGTGTACTCAATATCTGCATTCTTATGCTTTTATTTTCTGTGGAATGAAATTTTTCTTTCAACTGTCTTATAATATCTGGTTCAGGAGATGAAATATCCTTTGATTCCGACGCAGGACTTAACTTTAATAATTTTGCCCGAAATGCTTCTTGGGCTTTTTTATATTTCTCTTCAGGGTATTTTTTTTCTTGCAGGCATTTTTTCTTGATTGGTGTTTCATCCAGACATTGTAAACCTTTGTTAAATGCTTCTATAGCATGCTCGTTTTCAGGAGTTGATACTTTAATGTTTTCAGATGCAACATCATGGCCTTCGGCTTCTTGTTCATTATAGCTGTCAGAAGGTGAAGAGGAATGTTCAGCAGCTTCGGAGTGAAATTTCTGGATTGCTTTGCGACAACTGTCACAGATCTTGTCTCCAGTTTTAAGCAACTTGTTCTGTAGCAATAGATTCGTGGAAACTGGTCGCAGATTATTTTTTTTGTTATATTTATGGTTTGGTTTCCCAAGGGGGTTGCGACAAGTAAACCACACTTGAAACTTTTAATGTGGATGGTTTGCTGGCATCCATCTTTTACTTTGCTTTTACTTTAAAACCTAAGAAAGAAACACAATTTGTTACCCTTATGGATATATATTAACTTTTTAACTAATTATAATTAATTCATTAACATTTGCAGTGTTTGTAAGACCAGGGATAACATTTTAGACAGACAAAATAAACAATTCCTCAGTCACTGATGGTGTGTTTAGTAACGTCCTTCTATGTTATTTTTTTTTTAGTGATCCCATAGCGATCGCATTATGAAACTTTCAGGAAATGTAGAAAAATGTTTGTTAAAAATATTTTTTTCAGATTTTTTAAAAAATGTTTTTTAATATTTCAATTTTAAAATTGACATTAAATTTGTTTTAATAGTGTCATGTGGCATATCAAATGAAAGCCCAATTCAAGATCTTTAAAATGAGCCATAATTCATGACCCTAGCTCTACTAGAACCTGAGTAATTGGCAGTTAAAGTTTGCTCAGATGATGAAATTTCAGAGGGTTTTTTTTTTTTTTTGAAATTTCAAAAATCAATAACTCAAAAACGGATGCATTAAAAATTCTGAAAAAAATCATATGTTTATATTGATGAATTCTACAAATATACCAAGTTTCATAAAAATCAAAAATGGTCAGGTTGAAAATGCTATTTTTGCTGGTTGATTTCACATGGAAATGACCCGTCCGTATGTTTAAACGCCTCTTGGTTTCTCTTATGGACAACCCACTAATATAACACTCAAAAAATTTTCAGTTTCTCAAAGTCAGTTCTCTCCTGCCGGCTTGTATTTATACCATTTGCAGCTGTATCGCACATCTTAACAATGTAGCGGATTCGTTCATTTGCTTTTGAAGGAGTGTCTGGTGACTTTTGTCAGTATAGTGTATATAAAGCTTGAAATTATCATGCACCATTCTTATTCTGCAGCTAGATTGTCTAAGTTTCTTCCACGACTTTGGCTTGAGTCAAGTCTTCTCCATGTCATTCTAACATGCTTTTAAATTTCATCCACCCATCTCCTACATGATCTTCTTTAGGGTTGTTTCCATTCCCTTGGAATCCAGTTTAGTATTTCAGTTGTCTGTTGGTGGTTGTGACATATTGCAGAGGTGAAGCACATGCCAAAGCAGCAAAGTTGCAGCGATAAATTCAGCCTGTATAGCTTTATGGGGAAAGCATCCAGAGCAGAAGAATGCTGGTTCAAGATTCGTCACTGGCAAATTTGTTTTCACACTGGCACCTGATTGTGCAAATTGATGAAGACCCGCCACTGGTGAACAAGCCATTGAGTTCTTCAAAAAATGTTGATGTTCATTCCACATGTCTGAAATTCACGGGATTTGCTTCTTGATCATTTCAAAAATGTAGATCAGTTCTTTCTAATTTGCTCTATCAACCTCTAAGCATCAGTTCTTGTAAAATTATTTTGTTACTTTTGTTTCCTCAATTTCAGCTGGAGTTCCTAAGTGCTAACGTGTATCGTTTCGCCGCAGTTGCTAGCAGTTTTGTTTAAGTTTTAGATCGTGGTTCACCATGTATCACTGTGCAACAGTTTTTTGACCTTTCATCAGTTGTATTCTCGGCTGCTTTTGAGGGGAGGGGCTTTGGATAAGAACTGTCATGCATGATTATTCTGCTCGCAATACATAAAGAAATGCCACTCCTTCTATCAGCCAATGGAGTATATATATATATATGCTGAAGGAGGCGGCATTGGTTTTACATGGGAGTAAGAAGAAAATTATGATTTCGGAGATTTTTCACATTGTTCTACGCATTTTGCGTGTGTCACTGAAATATGTACAGTCAAACCTGTTTGAGGCATAGCCTGCATAAAATGGAACTTTTTTTGTTTTTGAAATGAAAGATGGAAAATTAGGTACTATTTAACCTGTCTAAAATGGAACCTGCCTGACATGGAAAGTGAAATGGTGGAAGGATAAATGAGCCTTGAACAACAGAATGTTCCCAGATTATCCTATACTATCAAACATTTTAATTGGATGCGAAACATATGAAAAAGTGTAATGAATTCGTACAAAAATTTGCTTGAGGTTGAAAATAATTACTTTTGGGTTGTTTACACAGTGTAGCACATCCTCTGTCGGTAAATGTGTACTTTACATACATGAGATTCTTCCGCAGATTTGTGAAATTACGTGTTTCTTTCTTTCCCCCTCTTTTCGTCATCGTTTGGGTCATACTCGAGATAGATGCAAAACTGAAGAGAAATGGGGGGGTATTAGTTGGCTCAGGAAACGAAGAAAAGATTTTCTCCATTATCGTAATTTTTTTTTTTTCGCGATGTTTCTTCTGCCCAGTATTGTTGTTCAATAACATTTTGTTTCATAAGTATTTGTATTTTAGCTTGAAAACGGGGGAAATTTTCCAAAAATGGAATTTAGATGGCGCGGAAATTTCCCTGCAATCTTTAGGCATGAGATTTTTCGGCGAATTCAAGGTATTTCGTTTTTATCATTTGTATCGATACATAACCGAACAGAATTTGGGGAAAGGTCTTTTTCCGTTGGAGGACAAAATTATGACTTTTGAAATCGGAAATTAGATGGAGTGAAGATTTCTCCCATAATCGTATTTTATTTTTTTCTTACAATATCCTTTTGCTCAGCGCTGTTGTTAAATATCATTTTATTGAATAGATGTGTATTTCAGCTTGAAAATGGAGGAAAATTTTCCGAAAACGGAAGTCAGACAATGCAAAAATTTTGCCCGTAATCTTCACCTTTTGCTCAGCATTGTTGTTAAATATCATTTTATTGAATAGATGTGTGTTTCAGCTTGAAAATGGAGGAAAATTTTCCAAAAACGCAAGTCAGGCGATGCGAAGATTTTGCCCGTTATCTTCACACACACCCTCCACTTCGCGCAATGTTTCCTCTATCTTGTGTTGTTAAATGTTAATCATTTTATATTTTGAATATAGTGATCTGGTCCAGTTTAATATTTACATAAATAAATTAACCAGAACAATTTTGTCTTGCTCATACTGTGTTTTATTCTCACTGTTTTGCTGCACATTCTGATTTTTACCCATTTAAGAAGTTCAGCTTTTTTTCTCTTTGTCAGCATGTATGACTTTAGCGTCCTAAATTATTTTGCTGCAAGTTGTGAAGTATTTTGAAAATGTGAGACATACAGATTTTAAAGTAACAAATTTCATGGCAAATGGTGAAAAAATTTCACATTTGAAGTGCTTTTTAAAGATTTTTACTGTAATATTTACCTGTAAGCAGGGTTGGTCTTTTTGCATGTATTTTTGCAGATAGTGGCAAAAACTGGTAAAAACCAGGCATAAATGGGGGAAATACGGCAAAATTGGAAAGAATGTCTTTAAATAAATAAAAAAAAAACAGATTAAACACTTACAAAATAAAAGAGAAGGAATTCATGTTACCTGTTTTAATAATTTTTACCTCACTGAGGATGTACAAAAAATGTAATACCGTATATACTCGCGTATAAGTCGACCCCCCCCCCACTTTCAGAGGAAAAAATCGTAAGAAATCGGAAACTCGCGTACAAGTCGATCCCGGAATGAGAAAAAAAAATTTCAATGAATTTATTCAAAAACATTTGAAAACGAAAAAAATTATATATATAATAAATTTAATTTGCATACCCAAAAACTTCATCGGAACCCTTAAATCCGATTCCGAGTCAGACTCTCCAAACAGTTCAAAAAAGTCTTTCTCCGTCATCGGCGCGCCATCATAAACATCAGTATTCCCATCTATGCCTGTGTCATCAGAATCATTGTCATCATCACTTCATAAAAACCTCATCATCCTCTGTGCCATCGAGTTTGTTACTAATGCAACATTTCTTGAATGATTTCACGACCATTTCTGCAGGTATCGCATCCCAAGCATCCTTGACCCATCGCGTAATCAAAACGATATCCGGCTTCTTTAGATTTCCGCCCTTGGTTTCAGTCGGCAAATCAGAACTTATCCAATTTGCCCAATACCTCCGCACATTGTCCTTGAAGGGCTTATTAAGGCAGACATCTAGTGGTTGAAGAACAGATGTCAACCCACCTGGGATGGCAGCAAGAGTTGTTTTTGAATTTTCTGCAGTTTTTTTCACTTCTGCACAACGGTGTGCAACAAACATATCCCACACCAAAAGAGAAGATTTCCTCAAAAGTGCACCTGGCCTTTTGTTTCACACATTCTTTAACCAGTCAATTGTTCCGGATTCATTCGTCCATCCTTTTTCATGAGCACGAACGAGCACACCAGACGGAAAGACAACGCTTTTCGGCAGAGTTTTGCGTTTGAAAATAATTACCGGAGGTAGCTTACTGCCGTCGGCCAAACAGGAAAGAACAACCGTGAAACTGGATTTTTCGTGGCCAGTCGTTTTGATCAAGATATTTTTTTCGCCCTTTTGGTTCACCGTCTTATTTCCAGGAAGGTCGAAACACATGGCGGTTTCATCCATGTTCCCTATTTGGGAAAGTTCAAAAGCAGTCTCTTTTCTCTTTTGAATTACATACTTTTGAAATTTCATTATCTTTGCTTCGAGGTCACGAGGTAACTTTTGTGCAATTTTGGTGCGCTGGCGTAGACACAACCCATAGCGGTTCATGAACCTTGTGCACCAACCTGGTGAGGCACGAAAAGTGTTATTTGCGGCTGCAAACTTTTCATCTTTTGCGAGCTTCATTGCTCACAAACGTATACTAGTTCGCGTTACAATGTAACCATTTTGTCTGCAGCCCACAATCCAATCATTCAAGGCACTTTCCAGCTCTGGGAAAGATATCGTTCCACAGCGCAACGCCTTTTGCAATTTTGGGATTTTCACCAAGTCTGTTTTTTTTTACGCCAATCTAGAATCAGTTTTTCGTTAATGCCAAATTGACATGAAGCAGCACAGTTGTTAGTATTTTCTGCAAAAGAAACCACTTTCAACTTGAATCCTGCGTTATAGGACATCCGTTTCTTTACACAATCCGTGTCACCCATAATAGGAGAAGCGAGACACGTGCGTTTAAGAACAAGCAACACCTAACACTGGCTGTCGCATGGCTCCGTTACGTCGAAGATCCGTGCAGTCAACTGGTAGTCTGAAGGGGGAGCTTTCTATGCGCGGCTGTGACTGCGCTGTGGATACTGAAAGCCAGGAGAGAGGAGACTTCTCAAAGCGCAGAGAAATTTGGAAGTTTGCGATTTCGTAATTCTACCACATCGACGTTTTTTCTTTCTTTCTTTCTTTTTTCTTTCGGAGAGTTGCGATTTCGTAATTAATACCGCATCGGCATTTTTATTTCTTTTGGGATGGATTGCCTTTTGTCTTACAGGAAGAACTTTTGGACTTACGATTTTTTTAGACCCCGCGTATAAGTCGACCCCATTACTTTATTTCTTGACTGATACGTGAGTATATACGGTACTTGTTTTTTAAGAATGCCAAAACAAAACAACTGTTTTATTGCTGTTTCCACAACAAGTCTGTTTCGAATATTTGAATGAATAAATGCAAAGTTCGAAAAAGTTATTTCAATTTGCAGCTGAACTCGCAGGACAAATTTGAAGGTGAGCTACAAAATCACAAAAGTCCTTTGATATGTCACAGGCACCTGATACACTGTTCCACCATTTTTCAGCAGTCAGTGAAATCATCACATTTTCTGTAAAGTACATTGGAGGGAATGGCCGATCTTTTAAATCAAATTTTAAAGCATAAGGCAGAAACTCAGAATTTATATCTTCCAGCCACTTTCTTGCAATTTCTTTCTGCTCATTGCTGAGATATTCACTTCTATATTTTTGGATGTAGTAAGTATGAAGCCAAGTGGCATGGTTAAATAGCTTTCTTAAACCTTTTCTCAATTATAGCATAGTGTGAGGATGTAAGACATCATTTCTTAGCAGCGAACACCATAAGCTACAAGCATCAGCTATTGTAGCAGAATCACTTTGTAAAATATTTAAAGCATCTGCTACAGGTTTCAATTGCAGAAGCGGATCTTTGACTTGACGATAAAGATTAAAATCTCGTATATTATGTACTATGTTTTGGCCCATTGTGATCATAAGAAATCGTTGTGTAGGCACTGTGGTTGCGTACAAACGATTCCAGACAACTAACCTGACTATTCCACCTAGTGTGTTGCATGGTAACTCAGGTCTTACAGAATCAGCACACTCTTTTAAGCCAAGCTCCTGGAGCATGATAGTTTCGAAAATATTTCTGGATTTCAACAACCTGCACATTTGAAGGAGTTATATCTTCCCCCAAAAGGTTTAGATGATGAGCTGAACAGCCGTATCCAACCAGTGCACTTTTTTGTGCTATTTCTGTTCTCATCTTTTCCATATTTTTGGCATTGTCTGTAACAATACTTTTTATTTTACACTGGTACATATTTTCCACTTTAGCAATGATTCCATTGACCTTTTCAACTAAATATTCAGCAGTCTTGTTTGGTTGTCGCCAAATTTTCAACATCCACAACACATGATTTTCCAACTTGAACACACGCAGCTGTTATAGGCTTGTTGTGAATGTTGCTCCAGCCATCAATTACCAAAGTACCTTGCTTATCTTTAAAATTTTCTTTCATTTGTTGTTCTTTCATTCATTTTTTTCTTTCATTTCAGTGTAAACATCAATGAATTCAGACAGGTGATTTGTAGGGCATCCTCAGTTTAGCAGTAAAAAAAAAAAATATTCTTGAATATTTGTTTAGATGAGCATTTTTCAAAATATTTAGTATTTACAAACCAAATGTAACAACAATTATTGAAAATGTATTTTTTTTTTTTTTTTACACAGGTGGCAAAAACGTATTTTTGCCAGGACTGTTTTTACCGTGGTTTTTTCCACTGTGGCAAAAACATGCCAACCCTGCCTGTAAGTATAACACTGTGAAAAGAAGCTGCAGCAAGTGTAGCACAAAGCTGCAGTAATCAATTCACAGGCGGAAGACTACCATGGCAACTGGGTACGTTCTTGTCAGGACAGATACATATTGAAGTGTTGCACTACAGAATATAGTTCTTCAATGTTTTCTCTCTGTTTTTAAAGCACATGCTGAGAATTTTTTCGTTGTTTTGCATATAATTCACTGATTCTAAATAGTACAAATATGCCTTTCTTGCTTGCACAGAAGAGTTAAAGTGTGCAGTTATCACCAATGAAAGTGAGATGGGAAGTGGGAAACTGAAAGTTTTGGTTCTGGTTTTAATGGTGTCCATTCACAGCTCATTTGGTGTCTCAGTGTACTTTTGATTCTGCTATTAACAAGTTGTTCACAGCTCAGTTTCTTTCACACTGATACGCATCTTTTGCATATATACCCCTTTTTTTTTCAAGTGTGGCAGGAAGGCCTAGAGCTCCATGTAGTATTGTGCCAGGTCATGAACTCCTTACAGCTGATGCAGTTTGTAACGAAGTGTGAAGGTTAACTACTTTGGCGAGAGTAACTAATACTGTCAAAAAAGCTATGTAATGGCTGAAGTGCCAAGGACTGCTTAAAAATGCCTGCACCTGTGCATACTGCAGCCAGATATGTAGACTAGTCTGCTATTCCCAAGGAATAGACAAGAAACAATGGAAATACAGTAGATACCAGTTTAAAAAAGTCAGATATTCATTGTTTCCCAGGTTTCGAACTCACTTCCCTGACGTAACTATATTCAGTAATTTCTTAGTTGTGCTTGCACAAAATTACCCTTTAGGAGAGGAAAAAAAAGATGGGGAGGAGGAGTGATGTGGACTATTTTCTGTAGCAAATCACTACAACATAGATCGCTCTCCTAGCAACAACATAACTGGTTCCTCTTGTCTTCCGCCTTCAAAACTATTTAATCAATTCACTTAATATTATTTTTATTTTGTAGCTATTGAATTAAATTTTAACTTGGCATAGTTTGATAAGCCTGACTGACATTATTGCAAAAAAAAAAAAAAAAAAAGTTTTTGCATTTTCGGGAAAAAAAATTTCCACTAAATAATTATTTTTTAGGTAAGTAAGGATGGCAATCTGAAGTCCCTCAATGGTAGTTTTACAGCAAATTTTATTTTAAACCTGTAATGCATGCAGTCCATAAAATTTAATTTTAAGTTGTGCAGAAGTTTAAAAAAGCTCAATTTTTGAATGACATTAAACTCAAAAACCCCATTTTTTAAAAATCTGAAAAACTGTCCATTTGATGCCCTCATAGTTAATAAATTGCTCATTGCAGAATAGTGTATTTTTGCTAGGTTAACAGGGCTCGCCCGGGATTTGTCAAGCCCTGTTCTTGTCTATTATAAATCCAACACCACTAGTTCTGCCAGTATCTGTCCCACGATAGTAGAAGAGAGATGTCCACTTTTCAGTTCAATGAGATCTTCTCTCCTTACCTCACTTAGCCCGACGATTTCCCACTTGATCCTTTGTAGTTCCTCTTCCAATTCAAGAAATCTTGAATCAGAAGATAGGGAGCATCCATTGTAAGTAGCCAAGGTCAGCATCAAATGGCAGCCTAGTGAGGTCCTTTCGGTGATTCTTAGCACCCTCTGCCTTCATGTCACACTGGCTGCTGCCTTGGCCAGCTACATTCCAGCTGCTGGAGATTGAGGGCCAAGATTTAAGTTGTGGAGTCATTTTGGAGGGGTTGGCTATAACTCACCACGCTGGCCAAGTGGGTTGGTGAGTGTGGGATAGCATTTCCTCTAATCCCGATGGTATAGTTAATTATACTGCTATTAGCAGTCGTCAGAGCCCCTTTATTGGGAACAGGATGCACCACGAGAAGGTGGGGTTGACATTTGTCAAGGAGAGGCTGTGATGTTGTGCATCACCTGACCTTGTACTTGCTGTTAATGTAGAATATTCTTTATATGTTTTTATCCTCAAAATTCAATTGTTTGCATTTCAATGGCTTCCATCAAAATGGAAACCAGTCTTAAACAAAATAGTTCCAGACTCTTGGATTCCATCTTTAGCAGGTTTCATTGAATGTATATTTATTAAAAAATCCAATCCTCTCAGGTTGGGTCATCATTCCACATCAGGTCAACGAGGCCATGACACCCATGGTCTCCAATTTTGATGAAACTTGGTATAACCAATCCCTCCAAGGGGATAAGTAACCCCATAAAAAATTTTCTCTCTAGCACTTCTGGTTTTAATTTTACAGCCCTTGAAACTTTTGGGGAATTCTCGTTTTTTTACCATTTCCGAGGCCTTCTACTCAAGCTACACTTGCTTACCAAAAAAATTCCATCTCGCTCAGAAATTATTCAATCTCTTTGAAATTTTACAGCCTTGTCAATGAAAGCATGAAGATTTCAGAAAAAAATATGTTAACACTCTAAATATCTGCTGTATTCCACTAAAAAATTAATAAACTATTTTTAGCGTAATTTTTTCTGTGGAAAACATGGTTTACCAAAAACGGAATTATCAACATGAGTGATAGGTATAACCCTAACATATAATTTTGTTTAATGAACCTAGAGACATGTTCCATCATACCCAGCAATAAAACTGATAACTTTTTTATTCCTTCGGCACTTTTTACCTGTAAAAAATAAGTTAGGTACAATTTTTGAACTTCTAGTCCATAACGCTCATTTTCTTTTGCGTAGCATAGCATCTAAATGTGCAGATTTTTCCTCCATCGACCTCATGCAGTCCTTTTGAGAAGTGATAGGTTCTTCCAGATATTGTCTGGGATATCAACAACAGCAAGCACATGAGGAACTGGTACTGTGCAAGAATCTTCATGGCTTGGCCAGCAGAATGATGAAGGTCCATTAGGATGAAGAAACTTTACAACAACATCGTCTTTATCTTTATCCATTGTAGACTTCCATTCCAAAATACCACAAGTGGTCATATTTACATGCAATGCAACACCCAGGGAACAACTAATCTGCAGTTACAACTGATGGGTGACAGCTTTTCAGGTTAAATGTGGGAGATGGTTCCTCATCGGTGCTGATCCTTCTAGCCGCAATAGTACCTATGGAATCCAGAGGCTTGAAGTTGTGGAAATTTCTAGTACCAGGAAGTGTGTGCACATCTTTGAACCTGTTTTCAAGAGCAGAACGAGTTGTATCTACTGTGTCTTTGTCAATAAAGTAGAAACTGACCTTGGTGGTGTTTGTTTCACAAAAATTGAAAAATGTAGCTGCTGTTTTGATGTCTCTCAAATGGTCTCTGGAGACTCTCCCTTCGAGTTAAGCGTGTTGCTGTGCCGCCAATCCCATCACATTCTGATTTTCCATGGCTTGTAGCAAAAAATGACCACTGTGCCTTCAACTGGAAGTCTTCTTCATGCAGACACAGTTTAAGGAAATTGTACTTGTTTTTATAATGTGCAGCACTCTCGTCACTGTAGTAATGTATTGCCGTAATGTGTGAAAAATTTTCTTTGAGAAAATTAACAAATGTTTCCTGGATTTTGTAAACCATATTCATTCACATCATGCTTGAGGTCATCAGATATGACACAGTGTGATGAAACAGTCTTTTCTCCTTCAGGGTTCCTACAATGTACTACAACAGGATGAACTGTACATGAATCAGAAGTCCAGTGGTACCCCTGGGCCTCATCCTGGATTGTAAAAGAGTAGTTCTCACTGAAGTCCATTAAAGTTATTGCTGTGTCTGATAGTACATTTTCTTTGAGATTTTTTAGGAACGAAGACTGTGACTTGGCTATGAAAGAGTGTGGAATCAGTTTTTCAATCTTGTTGGCTAAATCATCAATGAAATCAAGTGTTGAACTTTTTATCATCTGTCTACTGTCAGTTGACACCCATTGAGAAAATTCAATGGTGTCACTTTCTTCATAATTTTAAAATTTGGACTCTAAGTAGCTCAGTAGATGTGGTTTGGAGGGATATTTACTGAAGTGCCTGAGCATACATTCCCTCTTTGCTTCTTCACACACTAAGAACATCATAACATCCTTATAGCTCTCTTCAATTTGTGCAGCATGAAGGAGTAGTATGACATTTTGGTGAAGTGTGCATACGCATACTGAGTGGGTTCCACTGGCACCAGCTAAAATGCACCACTTTGGTCGCAAACTGCAAAATTTTGAGAATCCCACCTTAACATCAGGATACTCACACTTGAAACTTTAATATAATTCATGAAAATTACCCAAAATCAGTTGCTTTCTCTTGTAATTATTTTTACCCATGCTCACATCTTTCATTCCAGGCATAACTCTAGACTGCTCATCACTTTCATAAAAGTTACTCACTAAATTAATAATTTCAGGTTTCAGTTTTTTCCCACATCTGGGATCAGAAGTTCAGCTAAAAATCCCTTTTCCTGAACAAGTCTCTGAGCTTTATGAACAGCAAAGTCAGAAACACCAAATGTTTCTTGTATTATTTTGTGTCCATGTCAGTGAAGCAGGAATGGTTAATAGTTGAATTTGTTTTTTCCTTGAAATGGATTTCAATTGCTCTTTCATGATTTCTACAAGCTTGTCCATATCAGCTGCTTTCTGTTCCACAAGCTCATCTGTTTTGGCTTCTTTTGTTGGAATGTCAACATCTAGTATTTTATGAAATTTGCTTCGTACATTTGCCTGGAATTTTTCGAACTTTTCCCTTCCATAGATGCCTTGCTATGTTCACCAAGGGAATGTTATTTTAAAGGAGAGCAACCTATCCCAGTGAAAGATGAATTGAGTTTTTCTATCGTTTCTTTCTTCTCCAAATCGGTTACTTCTTCTGGAGTTAAACCAATGTCCTCAGGTTCAGTATGGGTATCAGTACTTTCGTCAGCACTCTGTACATCACTTTTAAATAAAGTACCTCTACATTGAGAACACAGTTTTTGCCCTGGTTTCACTTTAATTTCCTTCATTAATAAGTATTTACATTGCTGTACAGTCACCATACGTAGTGATTTTCTCACACCTCTCTTATGCTTTCTTAGGGGATCACAACACACTTTTTTGAAGAAATGCAAACTTTTTCAAAAATAAACTTTTATGATGCAGACAAAGGGTCTGTAAATCTTCAGCAGCTTCTGTTCTTAACTTCAAAATAATTTTATTTTCTTCAGTTAGATCTGCTACATTTTCAGTACCTTTCTTTGAGACATAGGTATATTTGTGACACTCTGTCAAAGTTAATTGCCCAACACTGCACTTAGAATCTTCCATTTTCTCTGTAACAAAGAAATACACTAATATTAGGACATTACTATACTTTGCCCATGCATACTTATAACATCAATAAAGTACTAAATTATACACTGGAAGAAGGTTTGAGTTTAGGAACTGAAGCAGACTGACTGACAGCTGTGCTAACAAGCTGCTGCATGTTTTGAACAAAGAGGACACACTCACAGGTTTAGACTTGGCATCTTATCGGAAGTGATGAAGGAAGTCAAAATCAGCTTCTTGGAAGTGATGTTTTTCAAGGGAAAAAAATAAAGGAGATGTTATCATTTTTTTAAGATAGGAATCTTAGAGTTTGGGTGAAATTAAAAAAATAGTTATCCAGCAGCCATTTTTTTCAAAATGGCCGAAAAAAGTGCCGAAGGAATGAAAAAGCCATCAGTTTTATTGCTGGGTATGATGGAACATGTCTCAAAGTTCATTAAAAAAATTTATATGTTAGGGTTATACCTATCCCTCATGTTGATAATTCCGTTTTTGGTAAACCATGTTTTCCACAGAAAAAATTACGCTAAAAATAGTTTATTAATTTTTTAGTGGAATACAGCAGATATTTAGAGTGTTAACATATTTTTTTCTGAAATCTTCATGCTTTCATTGACAAGGCTGTAAAATTTCAGAGATTGAATGATTTCTGAGCGAGATGGAATTTTTTTGGTAAGCAAGTGAAGCTTGAGTAGAAGGCCTCGGAAATGGTAAAAAATGAGAATTCCCCAAAAGATTCAAGGGCTGTAAAATTAAAACCAGAAGTGCTAGAGGGAAAAAATTTTATGGGGAGATTGGTTATATATACCAAGTTTCATCAAAATCGGAGACCATGGGTGTCAAAACCTCGTTTTGCGTTGATTTGACGTGGAATGACCCTCCTGCATTTCATTGTGAAGCTATTTATGTCACATAGTAAAGCACAAAGGGCTACAGCCTAAAACAGAAGGATACACATAACACTTTAGAGAAGTTCTTCCCAAAATTCATTTTTAATTCCACTTCTTTTCTGTTTTCAATTAGTTCTTTGATCATAGGATTTAGCTCTGAGGGCTTGCAGCCGTTGTGAATGGTGACCAGATATTTTGTAGTGGCTAATAAATTTTGTAATATAGTAGCCAATGATTGCCAGTAGATTTTTTCCCCCAATTCAACAACTATTTTATTTTGTCCAACTGCCCCCCCTCTCCCCACTTGTGAATGAATGTCGCCTGTGTTCCTGTAGCTGTTTCAAAAATGAATGGAAGTGAAGGTGGGCTTCGAGAGAAACTTAATCTGCTGACTGATCAGCGTGGAGTGACCAAAGGGTCAAGATTACTAAAGCAACCTTTGCTATGGTAGGCCTATACCTTGCACAAAGTATGTCATCTACGGTTAAAAGAATTATCTTTGAATCTCTATTTAGCTGCCATATATGCCGAACAAAAAAAAATAATTGTTATGGCCACGTTTTTAAGATGATGCAGTAGCTACGTCTAATGCCATGTTGTACTGTTTCTTGTGAGCATGGCTTTTCAGCAATGAAACTCATAAAAACGAGTAATCGGGCATGTCTGAATAGTGGCACTTTAAGTGACTTAATGATTACTTTTTTTATGTTTCTTTTTTGACTGTTGAAATACCTACTGATCTAGAACACAGGAAAATCAAGCAAGTGTTGTTGGTCAGGTTTTCTGGGGGGGGTTAGACTCGTGACTTTGTGCCCCCATTATAGTGACTTTTTTTTTTTTTATGAGAAAATGTAATGAAAGCATGTAATGTGACATTTTTTTTTTTTTTTTTTTTTGCCAAGCCTAATGTTTTCTTTTTAATTGAGAGAGGGAGAGATACAAGGTTTTACGTTGGCTATTCTTAAATAATTTAAATATGTATATCAATGTTAGCCAATGTAAAACCTTGAGTTTTGTGGCTCTGTGCCCTGTCAACGATTTTACACTGATCACCTGTTCCTAAGTCTGTAAAAGCAAGAAAAAGCACTAACATTTACACGGTGAGTAGAAATTTTATATGCACTGCTATCACATAGTTGAAGTATTTTTAATTTATTAAATGGAATATCCATGCATACAAGAAATTGAGGTGTGATTTTAAATATTTAAAAGTAGTTAGGAATATAAGAATTTTCAGAATTCTTTATATGTGAGCATGCAACTTAGAATTTTGATTTTTTGTAGTATGTAAGTTTGTGATTATATATTTGGTCTAATAAGTATTGTTTTTCATTGCTCTTTTAGTCCAGAGGAGCTGGCAACTGCAATTTTGAAGACCAAGCAGAAGCCAAACCGTCTCCTGGTTGAAGAAGCAGTAAATGATGATAATTCAGTTGTTGCTCTTTCACAGGTTAGTAAAAAACCTCGAACCTCTACTATGTGCTTCAAAACAGCTTTGTTTGTAATTTCCTCAGCTAGCAGATTGACATAATGTGCAGAGCACCCATAAGTCACCAAGGTTTTGTATTCCAGTTCCAAGAGTTCTCTCATTTTTACCATCTTATTTTCATTATCAGTACATATGGCAAAAACATTTCCCCCAAGTGTAGTCTTGCAGTATTCAATTGCAGTCTTGGCAATTCCGCACAATACCCCGCAGTTTTTTTTATTACTCTCACAATCTATAGCACTTCAAAAAAAAAAAAGAGCTTGTCCCAGTGTGAATGCTTGTTGCAATTATGGCATCATTTATTAACATTTGACCACCCATCCAACATCAAAGTGGTGCTACTGTTGTTATCCTCAAGATGTTTTTTAAATGCATCAACTTCACCAGATACTGTGTCCAACAGTTTCCCTCCTAGATCAATACAACTAGGACCAAAATAACCAGGGCGCAAACTTTCCATCATAGGGTCATTCCGTGTCAACTCATCACACTGTTTCAGACTGACCTTATATTTTTATGAAATTTGGGGTGCTTAATGGTCCTATGATGTAGTGCAAAAATGCCAATTTTTAGGAGCCTATGTTCATTATGTGAAATGTTAGAGCTATGTAAAGTTTTTGATTTTCGGTTCAAAATGGGCTTGAATATATTTTTTTATATTGCTTTAGCAGGCCTCCCAATTGAGATATGAAGCTGGAAGTGGTCTCATTTTAAAGCTCCTTTAATGGGCTTTTATATGATATACACTGCCGGACAATTGCTAAGGACGGATGACAATAGCAACGATAGCAACCATAAAATGGAAGGCAGGAAAATGTGGAAATTAGCAAAAGTGCGGGATACAGTAAGACGTGTTGTGCGTATGTAAATTTTGGATTGCCGAACTTGTTTGTGACGTCATAGCGCTGATAAGAGATATAAAGGATTTGACTCGTATTGACCGCTGTTTTTCAAACGCAAAGTTGAAAGGGAAAGAATCAATTGACGAACTTGCAATTTTCAGTATGTCTTCCCGACATCACCTAGATGATTTTACGCGTGGCCGTATTATTGGCAAGAATGAAGAAGGGCGAAAAATAACAGATGTTGCCAGGGAGTTCGACGTCAGCCACAGTGTTGTTTCAAGGCTTTGGAAATCATTTCAAACAAATGGATGTGTAGCAAACGTCACGGGGTAGGTCGTGTTCGCAGTACGACACCTGCAGAAGATCGGTACATAGTGCTATCAACAAAGACACCGGCGTAGCACAGCTAGTGAGGTAGCAAATCAGTTTATGGCTGCTACTGGCAAGCGGATCTCCCGAAAAACTGTCGCCAGACGTTTGCATGAAGGAGGACTATACGCCCGCCGTCCTGTTGTGTGCATCCCATTGTCCAGACGTCACCGTACCGCCCGTTTGCAATGGTGCCATCAACATCGCAATTGGACTGATAACGACTGGTCTGCTGTCCTCTTCTGAGATGAGAGTAGATGCAGTCTATCGTCTGATTGTCGACGACAACTGATTTCGCGTGATAGTGGTACTGCATATTGTCCAGCAAACATACAGGAAAGGGACCGATATCCGACATGTAGTGTCATGGTATGGGCTGGCATTATCAATGGCCGTACGTCCCTCTATGTGCTTCCAACTGGGACTATGACTGGCCAACGATACATTAATGATGTTCTGCTACCTCATGTTCGCATGTTCCGTGGTGCTGTCGTTGATAGATTCATTTTCATGGACGACAGCGCAACATGTCATCGAACAGTCGCTGTCCAGGAGTGTCTTGAGAGCAAGGATATTCAACGCCTCGTATGGCCAGCACGTTCTCCAGATCTGTGTGGGATGCTTTGGGGAGGAGTCTTGCTGGTCGCCAATGCCCTCCAATAAACAAGGACACCCTCATCCGTGCACTGACAGAGGAATGGGATAAATTACCCCAACAGCTGCTTGATAATGTTGTGCAAAGCATGACACGACGTGTGGAATCTTGCATCGCCCTCCATGGTGGCCATATCCCGTATTGACATCTTACGCCGGAACGCCTGCGGACGGTAATTGCATTTTTTTCATGTTTACGTATTCTGCACAAAAGGGCCTGTTAGTCCCTTGAACACGTTCCAAAGCCTTCTGGATTTCAGAGCACAATAAATTGTCTTTCTTGTAATGTCCTGGCATTCTGACATTATTTTATTTCACTTGGCATCCAACCACACTTACTTTTTTATGCGCTATATAGCCGTTTATGATCCGTCCTTAGCAATTGTCCAGCAGTGTACAACACAATAGGGTTTATATAAAAAAAAATTCAAAATCCAATTGAAAATTTCAAAATCTATTTTCTCAAAAACGGATATATATTTTTTTTTAATTTGAAAAAATTCTCAAAATTAGTTTATACTTATCTGTAACTACCCACAAAATATTTTTTTGGGATCATAAGATATGAGAGGTAACACATACACATGATCAAGATAAATGTGACCCAGATTTGCTGTTTTGTACTTCACACCCACCCCACCCATATACTGTAACTTTTGGGATTTTTTGTTTTTTATATTGTCTCTAGGTAGTGATCCTATGTATCTCCATTGATGTAGGGCCATAAAAATGAAGAAAACAAATACACAGTGCAATATAATTATAAAATCAATAGGCACATATGCAGTTATATCATTAAAAGATTAACTCACATAATTGTTTTAGTTCAATCCATTTTTACACAAGTGGTCATATTATTAGTATTTTCTTGAGATAGTGAACTGATGGAAGGCTTGAATAGCTTGTTGGAGTTCTGGAGCACATAAAGTGTATGTACGGCCAGTTGGTGGTACAGGGTTCACTTTACATAGGACATATGTTGACAGAATTCACAGAACATCTGGATTTTTAGGATAAGCAAATGAAGGAGATGGACCTGCTGGGTGAAGAAATGTTAACTTTACTTCATCCTTCTTTCCTGTTTTGCTAAAACATAGGCCAACCACCAATTGCCACTGTAGAGTGCAATGACATAACCACATATTTCACTGAAAAGCAGTCTTCCTGTACATATTGTTACAGTATGTTCAACTGATGTTTGAGCAAAAGAGAAAGGTTTGACTGAGATTTTTGTTTCACTTAAAGGTATGAAAGCATGTAGTTTTTCACTTCCTGGTACAGTTTGTGCCTTGCTGAAACGATCTGTCAAAAATTGCTCTGTTGCAATGTACTCTTCCTGTGTAACATGTGAAGTCAATTTTTGAAATGTTTTCTTTCGCCCAATCATAGAGTTGTCTCGGCATCATTATTTGGTCCTGGTATGGTCTTTGGAGACTTGCTGTTGCTGCCAACCTTTTCACCGTCCCTCCAACACCATCACATGCCCCTTTGCTATGAGCTGTAGCAGAAAAATGCCACTCTGCTGCAATTTTGAAATCTTTTTTATGGTGACATAAATTTAAAAAGTTCTTGTTTTTATATTGTGCAGCGCAGCCGTCAGAAAAATAATAGATTCTTTTGGGCAGTTTCTCAAATCTGCTGTTCAAAAAGTCTAAGAGTTTCTGTTGAAATAAATACACAGCTGCAGTCATTGTGTTCAAGACAGTCTGAAATGACAACAAAGCTGATATGCTGAATTTTTTCTACTGTTTTAAAATATACAACAAATGGATGCACTGTAGCTTGTTTGCTGGTTCAATGATAGGACTGTGCTTCGTCTTGCACAAAAGAATAGTTTTCCGAAAAATCGCACACAACAGCAATTTCTGAATTGGACAAATTTTCTTTGACATGATTCATAAATGAACTTTGTTGTTTAGCTATGAAGTCATGGCGAAGTAAAATGAAAATTTCTTCACAAAATAGGTTGACAAATTCAGAGACCATTTTTTGCAATGTCTCTAAGGTGCATCTGTCTACAGATGTCCACTGGCGAAAAGTTAGTCTTGATCAGATTTTCTTTGAAGGCATTTTCTAGCAAACTTTGGATTACTTGAACTCCAGGGCAGGGTGCACAATGTGGTTTTTCATTTCACCATTAGTGATTGATGATCACTTGGCATTTTCAGTCATAAGTTTTATGTTCTGATGTATGGTACACACACAAACTGCATGTGTACCACTCTGGCCAGCTAGAACACAATTCTTTGGGCATAGCTCTGCAAATTTTGAAAAGCCCACATGTACATTTGTAAACTTTTCTTTAAAAAATGTACACCTCCTTTAAATTATTAAGCATTAGGCATTTGGAGACATGAATTTTTTTGGCCAGTGCTGTTCTTCATGGAAACAGTCTTTCATGCCAGGCATAGGTCTGCTGACCTCATCACTTTCATAAAATGTTTTTATAGTTTCAGCTGTTTTTGCAAGTAGAGTTTTTCTAGGTTTCTGATCTCGAGTAGATAGAATTCCTTTTTGTTTCAAAGTTTCTTTGACTGTCTCACCATATAACTTGGTGCATTAAATTCCCGCACAATCTTCTTAGTACTCCATGATTCAGGCAAAATAGTCAGCATCATGAGTTTTTCCTTTCTGTTCATCAAAGTTTGGAATTTTGTTTTCAGGTGACCTAAAATAGTTTCATCTTGGGACTCAACTTTACTGTTGGAAGACTCTGCATTGACAAGAAGTTTGTGCTTTACAGCAGTATTGGAAGGGAATAAAACCAGTGACAACATGAATGAGATTCTTTTAACTTTTTCAGTAGAATACAGTTTGTATTCTGTCTTTTTCTGGTCAATCGGGGAATCTCCTATGTCTTGGAGGGATGTATTAAATGCTTTTAAAGCTTCTGAAGGAAATAATACAGCAGGATCACTATCACAAATAGGTACTGCAATCATAACCTACATCCTGGCTAGTACTTGGAAAACTTGTAATTTCATCTTTTGTAACCTCAGTTTTCATCTTGCTCAGTTCTTACCTACAACTATTACAAACTTTAGCTATCATTTGTGTTTCAGGAAAAAGGAAACTCATTCATGTTGTCACTGGTTTTATTCCCTTCCTTATATTTGAGTGGTTTCATTTTTTAAATGGATTAAAACAATTAAAGGCCCATTTCTTATCCATTTTAGAAAGGTTTTGTTGAAAACTTGCTAACAAAAAAAAAAAAAAAAACTGTCTCACACTATCACTTCACATTCAAAATCATTTACACTACATTCACATTTATCAACAATAAATAAAGGTAAGTTGTCTTCACATACTCTGCTGGGAGACTGAGCCAAGTGCAGTAATGTGGAGAGGAGGGGAATGGATCTGTTGCATGATCCAACATGTCCGTGCCTGTTTCAGCTTGCATTTTTCAAGCTATGAGTTTTAATTACATCACCTAAAATTGAACAAACTGTCAGAACAGAACAGAAAGGGAAAAGTAATACACACACAGAAAGCAACATTCATAAATATTGTTCAAAAATTATGCTGTGGAATTTTTTTTTTTTTTTTGGCAAATTAGGATCCCATTATTTTCTCTTGATCATGCATATGTGTTACCTCTCGTCTTATGATCCCCAAAAAATATTTTATGGATAGTTATAGATAAGTACGAACTAATCTTGAGATTTTTTTCAAAATAAAAAAAAATCCGTTTTTGAGAATCGATTTTGAAATTTTCAGTTGGATTTTGAATTTTGTGTTTTTTTATAAACCCTTTTGTGTTGTTTATCATATAAAAGCCCTTTAAATGGGCTTTAAAATGAGTCAACTTCCAACTCTATATCTCAATTGGTGGCTGATTTACAGATAGTTAAAGTATCACTGGTAGGCCATTTTTTAATGAAATTTTGAAAATTTAGGCTTAAATATCTTTCCCCCTTGTGAGCTTAAAAATAAAAAAAATGCATTTTTGCATAACTACTTAGGATCAATTAAGTATGCCAAGTTTTATCAAAATCTAAGTTGGTGAGGTAGAAAAATATTATAAATTGTGATGATTTGACATGGAATGGCCCCTTATCTTTGTATTCTGCAGTAGTTGCTGAATTAAAAGAAATGTTATTTGCATTAAAAAAAAACCTGGCAATTTTAAAATCTAATGTAGATTTTTGATTAACTGTTGTTTTTTACAGTAAAACCTGTCGTCAGTTTTTGCCTTTTGGGCATACTTTTTGTGCCATGAGTCTCTTCTTGTATCAAGTTGTATGATAGCATAGAATTCCCAGGAGTTGCTGATCAATGTGAAATTTGGATCCATTTCTGATGGGATAATCTCTGATGTACCAGGCATGGATCTTTTCAAACATCTGTTTAAGTGGCCTTTAATTCTTTCAATCTTTGCACTCCTGAACCACAGTGATCACATTTTACTTTGTTCTTGTCATCCAATCTGCTAACCTCCAACCATTCTGGGGCACATTTTTGACCACTTCCTGCTGGCATTGTATGTAAAAGTATAACTGAAGTTCCTTAAGTTTTTAAGTTTCAAATAACACAGTATAACATATACTGCAGCTGAACTGAAGGGAAAAATAGCTATGGTAGTATGCACAAGAGATAAGCATGAGATACAACAAAGGAATCTTATGACCTGTATCTGAAAAAGATTTTTGTCAAGTCTCCAGCCTTCACCCCACCCCATCAGAATCTGATAGGTTGATTTTAACTCTGATTGGTCATTGGAGTCACCTTCCATTAGTACTGGAGAGTGGGAATTAGAACTCTGAAAACAAGTCCAGTTTGCTTTCCTGATTTTTAAAACGTAGCAGATTCCCCCTTCACATACTTGTGCCTCAGGCATTAGTGCACAGATAGCATCTCACTTTGTTTGCTAGGGTAAACTGCTGCATGATTATTAATGTGTATATGGTTTGTGTTTGAGTCAGTGATGCAAAAATCAGCTGCCTGCTTTTCCAAGTAGGGTTTCAGCATGATGGGTTGTTTTAAAATATTACCATCCACCCAGATGGTCAGAAAATATCACCACTCAAGTTCTCCATTATTTATTATTTATGTAATGCAGCCTCAATGGTTTTTTTTTTTTTATATCATCATCATCATCATCATTGTCAACCATTATCAATCCACTGCTGGACGAAGGTCTCCCCACGTTTCTTCCACAACGGTCTGTCTTGTGCCAGTCTCCTCCATGTCACCCCTGCATACTTTCGAATTTCATCCACCCATCTCCCATGTGGTCTTCTTCTGGGTCTTTTCCTGTCCCTTGGAATCCAATCTAAAATTTCGGCTGTCCATCGATGATCTGTCCTTCTGGCAGTATGTCCAGCCCATTGCCATTTCAGGGATTTAACTCTGATCATGATGTCTTCCACTCTTGTCATTTTTCGGATCCACGAGTTCCTCTTCTTATCTCTCCTGGTTACACCAAGCATGAACCTCTCCATGCTTCTTTGAGTTGTCTGCAGCCTTTGTATGTCTCTTTTAGTTAAGGTCCACGTCTCTGCACCATACGTAAGCACTGGAAGGATGCATTGATCAAACACTTTTCTTTTAAGACATAATGGCATATTGCTCTTGAAAATTATGCTGTTTCTTCCAAAAGCTCTCCAGGCAAGTTTTGTACTCCGATTAATTTCTTCATCAATGTGACCCTCACTTGATATCTGCTGTCCAAGATAAACGTATGTGTCTGTTATCTCCAGCTTTTCTCCATCAATCGATAAATCTTCATTTCTTGTAAAAGCATTGAACATCACTTTTGTCTTCTGAAAGTTCATTTTTAATCCCACTTCTTTACTCTTGTCAGCAAGTTCCTGGATCATACTCTGCAGCTCTGATGGGGTAGTTGCAAAAATGACTACGTCATCAGCAAAACGAAGGTGGGTTAGATAATCTCCATTAATCTTTATCCCCTTGTTTTCCCAGCTCAGTGACTGAAAAACACCCTCCAAAGTGGCATTAAAGAGCTTCGGAGATATGGTGTCACCTTGCCTCACTCCCTTTCCAATTTTTACGTGTGTTGTATTTTCAAACAGCCTAATCTTTGCACTTGCATTTTCATAGATGTTATTAATAATATTAATGTATGCATCTTCAATACCGCAGGTTTTCAGAGCCATTGTAACTGCTGATGGTTTCACCGAATCAAAGGCTTTTTCATAATCGATAAAAGCCATGCACAATGGAAGTTCATATTCCCTCGCTCTTTCAATTAGTTCTCTCAGCACGTGGATATGATCTATTGTGCTGTAGCCACTCCTGAATCCAGCTTGTTCTCTCGGTTGAGCCATGTCTAGTGTTACCTTCAAGCGGTGTGAAAGAACTTTAGTGAAGATTTTATAAACTACTGATAGGAGGCTGATAGGTCTGTAGTTTCCAAGATCCTCAATGTCACCTTTCTTATGTAGCAGGATCATTGTAGCGTTGTTCCAATCCTCAGGAATCTTTCCTTCATTAAGGCATCGAGTGAAAATTTGGGCGAGTACTGTTTCGATTTCTCCACTTGCTTCTTGTATGATGTCTACAGTAATTCCATCTTCTCCTGGAGCTTTTCCCCGCTTCATGTTCTTGATTGCATGTGCAACTTCTGCTGGAAGGACTGGAGGAACTCTGGTACTGGTATCTTTCATGATGTCTGGAGTACATGTATCATCCCTTTCATATAATTTGGAGTAGAAATCTTTCACTCTTGTCAAAATTTCGCCTCTATTTCTTGTTACAGAACCATCTTCTTTTCTCAGTGCCATAATCTGTTTTCTTCCCTTACTGAGATGTCCCTTTGCTATCTTTAGGCTTTGGTTGTTTTCAATTGCTTTCCTCACTAGTTCACAGTTGAATTTTCTTACGTCTTCAGTGATACTTTTTCTTACTGTCTTGCATAGATCTATATATTCCACTTTGGAAGTCACATCTTCTTTAGTTGTCCTCATCTCTCTTCTTTTTTGCATCAACATTTTCGTTTTTCCTGATAATTTATTTACATGCAACTTGTTCTTAGACCCAGCTAATTTTGTTGCTGTTTCCATAACAGCTTTGGTTACTTTTCTGTTAACTTCAGAGATGTCCACTTCTTCCGATGTTAGGCCTTCTAAAGCAGAGAACCTGTTCTTCAGTTCCAACTTGAAGGTATTATGGTGTTTTTTAAGGTTGGTTATGTCAATAGATTTTGTTTGTCTTATGAGCTTGCCACGTTCAAGTTTAGTGTTGAGGTGCATCTTACATCTCACCAATCTATGGTCACTACCTGTGTTGAACTTGTTTAGCACACTGCAGTCTTCTATGACGAATTTTTTGTTACACATAATAAAATCAATTTCACTTGTCGTGCCATTTGGATGTCTCCATGTCCATTTCCTGTGTGGCTTTTTCTTGAAGAAGGAGTTCAAGATGAAAAACCCTTCTGCCTCTGCAAACTCAACGAGAGTATTTCCACGCTGGTTTCTGTTGCCGTGACCGAATTTACCTACTGAAGTTTCATTCTGTTGCCATTGCCCTATTTTTGCATTGAAATCTCCCATAATTATTTTCAAGTGCTGCTTACCTTTATTATTTAGATGACAAATTTCCTCATAAAATTCTTCAATTTCTTCTTCAGGATGACTTGTGGTGGGTGCATAAGTTTGAATAATCTGAGCCTGGTATCTTTGCGAGAGTTGGATAACAAGTCGTGCAGCTCTGTCAGAGGAACTTTCAACTTCTACAACTTTATCCTTCAGTTTCTTGTTTATTATAAATCCAACACCACTAGTTCTGCCAGTATCTGTCCCACGATAGTAGAAGAGATGTCCACTTTTCAGTTCGATGAGATCTTCTCCTTACCTCACTTAGCCCCACGATGTCCCACTTGATCCTTTGTAGTTCCTCTTCCAATTCAAGAAGCCTTGAATCAGAAGATAGGGAGCGTCCATTGTACGTAGCCAAGGTCAGCATCAGATGGCAGCCTAGTCCGGTCCTCCGGGGATTCTTAGCACCCTCTGCCTTCATGTCGCACTGGCCGCTGCCTTGGCCAGGTACATTCCAGCTGCCGGAGACTGAGGGCCAAGATTTAAGTTGTGGAATCATTTTGGAGGGGTTTGGCCATAACTCACCACGCTGGGCCAAGTGGGTTGGTGAGTGTGGGATAGAATTTCCTCTAATCCCGATGGTATAGTTATACCGCTATTGGCGGTCGTCAGAGCCCCTTTAGTGGGAACAGGATGTACCACGAGAAGGCGGGGTTGACATTTGTCAAGGAGAGGCTGTGATGTTACGCATCACCTGACCTTACATCCCTTTATATATATATATCTTAGGACAGATCCGTTGCTTCATCAGACCCGAACTGCTGGTTTCCCTTGTTAACCTTTTACCTGTTGAGTGTTTTATGCTAGAAGCAACGTTTCCTTCAGTTCAGCAGCAAATGTAATGAGTTATCTTAGGGTGCACGTGCCTGCACCCATGGCTCACTGTGTATACTTGGCATGATTAGACACCAAAGTTTGTTTTTTCTCTCCTTTATACATGATTTAAAAGCCCTACAAGAGCCATCAGTATGGCTGTACATACTCACATGGCTGTTTTGAGAACATTCATAAGATAAACAAACATTTGCATATGAAAAGCAAAATAAATTTCACGGGGAGTTGGTAGTGTAATACTTACAGAAGCAAAAGAATGCGTGTATGAGTGTATTATCTACATTTAAAATTGAAAAGCTAATTCAGTTGTACAGCACATAACACAGTAATTGCAATATTTACCACAGTGTTATTACTCACCTCAGATAATGTGATGCACAAATTACATAGATAAGTATTGCTCAGAATTTTTCTGTGGAAGTAAACTGTACAGGATGTGCTAGTAACTAATGACTGATTTCCAATTCAAATCCAAGTCCATTGTGTTGCCTCTAAGAAGTGATTTTTTCTTTTTTTCTTTTCACAAAGTTTTGCAAATAATATTACAATGCAAAAGGGGCTTTGCAGTGCAGTGGAAGAAAAACTGGCAGAAACAAGTAGTAATAGGTGACTGCTTCCTGCTAGTATTAATACAAAATATGCAGTATTTCAGTATTGTATTTGTGTAGAAATGCAGTAGTTTTTATCGTAATAATTATGGGTGTGAAGAAATTCTTTACTAATGTCTCTGTACTTGCTAAATGGATCTTACAATTACCTGGCAATGTCTTGCACCAATGGTTAAGAGCTACTAGACTGTGGTAATGTTTCCAGTTATGTCGCTTCAATCTTGATTTTTTTTTTTTTTTTTTTTTTTTTAAAAGTTGTGTTGTATTTCATTCTGTATAATGGTTTGAAGTTTTCATTAATTAAAGATTTCTTGTTCTGGCTATTTTTAGTTTAAAATGGATGAGTTGCAGTTGTTCAGAGGTGATACTGTTCTCCTTAAGGGGAAGAAGAGGCGTGAAACTGTATGTATTGTGTTATCTGATGAAACCTGCCCAAATGAGAAGATCAGAATGAACAGATGTATTAGAAACAATCTACGTGTGAGACTTGGCGATGTAGTGAGGTAAAATTCACTTATTGTTCAGCTTTAATGTTGTTTTTTCATCACCAACAAAAATACTCACTGCATTACTTATTTGCACATAAACATCATGGAGGGGGGGACCCCATGCTTTTTAAGCTGTTTTGCACAAGGTGGGAGAGCCGAAACTAATGAGCTGTACTCCCAGTTGGGTCATTTTGTCACAGAGTTGCTTGACTTTTGGGTATGGAGCACATGAAAAATCCAAGTTTTTAGATTTTGTATGCAATGGTGTTTTGTTTTTTTATAAACTTTTGAAAATTGTGAACAATGCAAGATTTGGGTGCATTTTGATGTACATACAAAAACACCTGTGAATCTGTAATGCATAGTCACAGAGACATCATCTAGAGCAAGGGTGGCGAAGTGGCACGCGAAAGAATTTTGTTGGCACACGGTAGCCAGTGCCAACCCTTCGGGGTTTTTTTTGACTCCAGAAATATATGGCCATTATCATGACTGGGAAATAATGTATAATAGATACCAATTGCTCCATCCCCTCACTCCCAAAAATGGCTGGGTGATTTTGTGCTTTAAAATGTAATTAAGCATAGTCACAAAATTGTTTTGAAACTGTTAGGTAAAAAAATTCTCATCGGTTCAGCAACAGGAGAAGACAGAAGATAGTAATTAAGGATATTTTGGTACCTGAAATTTCCACAGGCAAGCGCGATTAACAATTTCGGCATGCGGTCTCAAAAAGTTTTGCCATCCCTGATCTAAGGCTTTAATTTGGTATTATAACACATTAACTGTAAAGCTGAAAAAAAAAGTAGTCTGACTAATTTTCAAAATTTTGGTTTTTAAAAATCTCTCTTGAAAAAGTATGTTCAAGTGAAACATTTCATGACTTAATTTGCAGAATTTCAGAGTGGGATAAAAATGGAACAGTATTAAAGGGGGGGTAACAAAGTGTTACATTAAATATTAATGATATGTACCAAGAATGTGAAATGCTCAAAATTGTATTTGTGTACAGAATTGGAACTACATAACATTGGTTTTATATGCTAACTTTTTATGATTTCACTTGTGTTTACTGTTGAAAATAAAAATTACAGAATTGAATGTTACACCTTGCCTGAATCTGAACTTAAAGTAATGAAAACAACAGCAATTGTTCCCTTTGCAATCTTAAAAACTGATTTCCACTTAATAAAATAAATTTATTCTAAAGTATAAGATGTAAGAGAACATGTGAACAAAAAAACTTTTGTTTATGTGAAACAAAAGGAGGTAGGAAATCCACTTCTAGTTTGCTTAGTTTTTGTGACAAAAGAATTGAAGATCTTGAAAGAGTACTTTTATTTAAGGTGTAAACAAGTTCTGTTGAAGTTAGTTGTTCACTTGAGTTACATGGCAACAGTTGGAATATTGTGGATATCTGGATTATCAGGGAAGATAAGTGAAGGAGATGTTCCTCTCAGTTGGAGAAAGCAGACTTTCTATTTGGCATCTATATTATGTCTGACAAAAACACATGCCAACTGCCATGCTTCATCATAATCAGAAGTAATAGAACCAGGAGATCCAGTGGAAGAGCTCATAATGGAAGCACTTTCAATTACAACATGGATCTTTTCATTGTCACTGAGTAAATTAAAGCTTGTTAATGAGATCATATTGTGTATTGGACACAACACAGTGAATTTTGTGTGTCTCAGAAACAGCTCTTGCATCTTGAAATCTGCTAAGTAATATTCTTTCACTGAAGTTGTGGTCATCACTTGTTGAATAAAGTGCATGCCTGAATGTTTCCCTTCAAGAACTCTAAAAGATCCTTTCGTGTCATGATACGATTATTGTAGATGCATTGGATGCATGCTTGGGCAGCATGGTGCTTTACAGCATACCCTTTAAGCCATCACATGCACTCTTGCCATAAAATGTTGCAAAGAAATGTCTTTCAGTATTCAGTCCAAAATTCCTTTTGTAGTGACATAAGTTTAAAAGATGCAGGTTTTTTTTTTTTTTTTTTAAGATTTGGTATGACTCTGAAATTGATAAAAAGCAACACTGTTTTATAATGAACACATGTTTGGACTGTTGTCTGCATACTTGCCCAATTATAAGATTGAAACTTCACCCTGTAGGATCAAGGAATAAGTTTTTGCAAAATCCTAGATCACGTGAGCCTTCTCTTGAGCAGTGCTGTCTTATAAGGAATTATTGAATCGCTTCTGCTGTTGTGCAATGAACTTGTATGTTTTAATTAGTTTTTCACACACAAAAAGCTTCAATAAAGTTACTATACTGTGCAAATTAATTGGGACAAAGTAAAAAATTACTCTTTTTTCCAAAACTATGCCTTTATATCATTCTATGCCTTGATATACACTGATAAATACCTGTATTAGTATGAAGTATGTACTCCTTTAGCAGAAATGACCTCTTGAATTCGTCTTGGCATTGACTCCACTAATTGAGTGCACATATTTTTGACTTCATAATCGTGGAACCACACTTTTATAGCATTAGTTATCATGCGTTCTTTGGTTGTACAGTCTATTTTACCTAAACGTATCTTCAAAATATTCCATAAGTTTCCTATGGGATTTAAGTTTGGTGAATTTCCAGGTCAATCAAACAAATAAATTTGATTTTCCAGCATGAAATTCTTGACCAATTTTGAATTGTGACATGGGGCCAAGCCATGTTGAAATGTCCCGTCAAAAGTTTGCAAGAATGGAACAATCCTACATTGTAATATTTCTACGTACTTGGCTGAATTCATCATACCTTGAACAGGAACTAAGCTTCCAGTGCCATTTGATGTAAAAAAAAAAACCCCAAGACATCTGTTTCAGAGAGGTGTTTTACTGTTTGTTTGACATGCTCAGGTCTTAAGGGTTCACAGTTGCTTCGTCTAACGACATTTGCTTGGTAGCCCTGCACAAATAAATGAGTTTCATCACTGAAAATTACCCTTTTCCAGTCGTCAGCAGTCCATGATTTATATTTTTTGGCCCATGCTAAATGTTTTATCTTCATTTTCGCATTCAAATATTGTTTATTTGTCGGTCTTCTTGCCTTCTGGCCAACTTCGAGAAGCCAATGGCATACAGTTGAATCACTAACATCACAACCACTAGCCAATAAATCTCTTCGAAGGTCGGTGCTTTTTTTTTTTTTAATTACTATTTCTGATTAGATATTTATCGGTTCATGGAGTTGTTTTTAGTTTTCTTCCTCATTTACCTCTCCTGTTTGAAGACGATGATCCAGATGCATTGTATCACGTAAGCAGTCTTGATACACTTGATTTGCCTACACCAACTGCAGAAGAAATATCTCTCACTGTCATAGAAGTGTGATCCTTCAGAGCAATTATTTTTGCACGCTCCCTTGGGGAAATATCCATTTTTTTAATACACGAAAACAACACGTACTCACAGAGAGCAAAAATTAACATCCACCTGTCGCACACGAAAGCTCACACCTGAAGCTGAAGGGCCTATTTTCTGTTTAAAACCAGTCAAACCACATTCTTACTATCAAATCTTCTAACAGTCGCACCACCTCACAGCTGATAAAACCGGTTTACGTGGGTTTCCGACATCAACTGGCGATCACATTACAATTCTGAGAATAAAATAGCTTGTCCCAATTAATTTGCACGATATAGTACCATCTCCTTTAAATACAGTGTATAGGGATCTGTAGATAACCACTGTTTAAAAGTAAATTGATCAACAAACTCATCTTTCAATTTATGAATCAAAGCATTTTAACAGATCAACTCCACTCATTCATATGGTAATCTGAATGTGCTGGATTGCACATTATTTTTGCCAAACAAGTTCCTTAGGGCTTCAGTGGGGTAGGTGATTCCTCTCCATTATTTAAAATTGTATTTTGAGAATGTGTTCTCATCATTAATTTTATATTTTGATGAATAGTGCATACACATAATGTATCCTTTTCCCAACCAAAATGTATTGTTTTAAAACGACATAATTCACAGGATTTCGTGAACCCAATGTTGTTCACCCGGTACTGATTTTCTGAACATTTAATAAATAAAGGTTTGAACTGCATATAAACTGACCTTAAATTTCAAGATTTTGAAAAATATATTTATTGAAAATAAATGTTTTTCAAAGTACAATTCACTGTTGGAGTTTTCAAATAACTCCAGTAACATCCATTGCATTACTTATGTAGCATTTGTTGAGAGACCTTATATTCATTTCTGTTGAAATTGCATCCCACAATTCTTTCATCCAAGTAGGAATTTTAATACGTCCGTGTCTGCCTTCTTTCAAGTTACCACCTTTCGTTAAACACTGTCTTTGTTATTCAATATCATGAATAGTTTTTGCCAGTGTGGAGTGCAAAACATGCACATCCATGCTTGCTGTAAAAACTCGGGAAAAGGAGATACCTGATTGGCTGTGGCCCGCCCCACCAGCTGAGTGATTTACGTGGTGTCTACGGCATCCTGCGGTTGCACGCGATAGTAATGACGTATCCCATGTTTGGAAGCAAGAAATTTCAGGGTCTCGATTTGAAATGGGCTTAGGTTTTCCCTTATATTTGGCAGCACCTATTCCAGTAGGAATTCTATTCTCGGTGGAAAAGTATTTCCTTTGCGCCCCCCCCCCCCCCCGACATGGTCTAAAATGTAAACAAATCCACTGGAGAATTCACTGGAGTTGAGAACTAATTTTTAGTGACCCTCGCATATGCAGACCCCCTCACCTTTGAAGGCGGGATTTCTTCCAAAAATTTTCAGCTTACACGCAAGTATATACAGTAACTAATATATATTAGTTACCACCTTTCGTTAAACACTGTCTTTGTTATTCAATATCGTGAATGTGTATTTACAGTAACTAATATATATTAGTTACTGTATATACTTGTGTGTAAGCTGAAAGTGTTTTTGGAAGAAATCCTGCCTTCAAAGATTGGGGGGGGGGGGGTCTGCATATACGTGGGTCACTAAAAATTAGTTCTCAACTCCAGTGAATTCTCCAGCGGAATTTAGCAGTGGATTTGTTTAAACTTCAGACCATGTCTTTCTGCGCCATTTCTTTGGTCTTCTGGGAAAAAAACAAACAAAATACAAAAATATATTTTCTGGACATTAGCATGTGCCCTTTGTGACTGAAACATCCTTCTTCCCAGGCACCAATCTACAGAACTCATCATAGTTTTGTTTTTAAAAATAATTTCTAGGAACACCCTTATTCTTGATTTATGGTCCAGTGATGAAAAATACCTTCCTGTGCTACTAGTTTTTGTTTTTTTTCTCATCCATCCCTACCCATATAATTACTGACAGGGCACGAAATTTCTGGTCGCCAGCTCGCCATTGGCGAGTGAAGAATTGTCGTTTGCAAGTAAAACTTTTCTCGTTGAATTGCCATAATTTCCTTGTTAACAGCCACTACTAATTTTGACGATAAGTTTTTTTTTCAAATATGCTGTACATAATGTGGTGATGCTGAATTTGTTTTCTGCAATTACTTTTTTTTTTCCCCCTCTGAAATTTCCACCCAGATGAGTAAACGTTTTCAAAGCATTTCTTTTTTTCTTTTCCATAAACTGCCGGGTTCTCGGTGATCGTATTGCTCGTTTGAAGTCTGTAAAGATCACTCTGTAGGCTTGTTTATGTGCCACTACTGGGAACTGACCACTCAAATGAACTTCGACCAGCGGGGGATTCCATCAAGAGATGCAGGCAGGCCACAGACGAGACAATCCCTCAAACAAAGAAAGAAAAGCGTAAAATAAGCAAGCTTCCCTCAGATTTATGCCACCTGCAATTCAGCTACTAGAACAAACTTTTAAACAGTGCTCGAAAACAAAACACCGGGTCTTCGGCAACACATTTTATTTTATTTTTTTCTTTACTTTTGATAGCAAGACATAACAGAGAAACTTCGTTTACGGGGAATAAATAAAAATATGCACTATTTTAATCGTATTTTTAGAAACTGGGAAGAACAGTGTTTTTTCTTTACGAAAACAATTTTTGTAAGTATTTTACTGTTAAGAAAAGTGTGAATCACTGTAGATACTAATTTTCTAAGAAAACTGCTCACTGTCAACGGTTGATCGGAGGATTTTCACCGTCATTGTTAAATTCATGAAATGTTTACCTAATAGAAAAAATATTTGAAAGACTTGAATGATAATAAAAAAATTATAGTAGGATAAAAATGTGAATTTAAACACAGTATTCCTATCCTATGTAACCAAATGGTTTAACTTTAGGGATCGGCTCTGACTGTTTTCTACATGTCCCCAGTTGAATAGGGCTACAGCTGTTAGCGCATGTGCTGCACATACAGCAACATTTGCTCCCAAGATGATTAAATTAACACTTCGGTAAAACATTAAAATTTTATTATAAATACCATATATTCTCGCATAAAAGCCGAAAGTTTTTGGAAGAAATTCTTTTTTTTTTTTTTTTTTTTTAAGTGAAAGTGTCTGCTTATATGCAGGTCCCGGTTTTTTGCCAATTTCGAGCTGTTGAGCTAAGGGGCTTGGTTTTATACGCAAGTATATATTATATGTAAAATGCTGCTGTTTTTTTCTTTGCACCATTCTCCTTTCATGCGACATCATGATCTTCTGATTCGAGATCACAACCTTTGCAAAGCCTTCGTGCATTGTGAGCTATCAAAGTTCTTTCTGAATTGGTGGAATTCTTTAAAAAAATTGAAAATGATGTATATTATTAGATTATTCTTATGAAACCATGCTTGTATAATTGGGTCATTCCGCATCAAATCAACACAATTTTTGAACAAATTATACCTCACCATCTCGAATTTTGATTAAAATTGATGTACTAAATGCTTTCATGGTGTAAAGAAAAGCCCCAAAACTTAGGCTGATATGTCAACTGGGTTTTGCAGTTATATACGTTTAAAGTTGCCAGATTTTTCAAAAAAAACTTGTGATTGAGATTTTTTAAATTGCATTTGCTGCTCATCTAATTGAGCTAGAGGGCTGGGCAAGGTCTCGTTTTAATCCTCTTTTTATGAGCTTTATTAAGATATACAACACCATAGCGGTTTTTAAGAAATTTAATTTTTTTAATCCAAATCCAAATTTTGATTTTGAATTTTTCAAAAAGCCAAGTTTTTAAAATTTCAAAAAAAAATCTCAAAAGATGTTCATACTGTTGTTAATAAATCCTGAGAGTTGTATCGTGGAATCGTGATGGGATCACATCAGGGTTCAACAAGAACCGGATGCCAGGTCACCATAGCGCCTAAAATTTTTTGATTAAAATAAAAATTTTGATAGTTAAATTTCCCGAGTTAAGAAATTAGTTTTGTCACTTTCTTCCACAACCTGTATATAGTTTTATACGTTTTAAAAAAGTTATGTATTCTGGTCCTATCAAAATAACTATTTAGACCTATTCATTATTTTTAAATTATCTCCTTGCGACAATTCCTTTGATCAATGTCAGTTATATAGACGTTATCTTGCGTTACACTATGTTGTCCTGGGTGGATGGATGATGCTATTTGGTGGCTTGGAACTGGCTGAAGGCTTCACTGGTTTTGAGTGTTTCCACTTCGGGAAGGGTGTAGATTCGGCCTGTTGGAGTTAACGAGTGCACTTTACACAGAACATCTACTGTAGAAATCAACAAAACATCCGGCTTCCTTGGGTATGAAAAAGATGGTGATGTACCAGCTGAATGAAGGAATGTCACTTTTACTTCATCAATGTTTTCATCTTTCTCCAAAACAAATGCGAGCCACCAGTTGTTACCATAGACAGCAGTGATGTACCCTCTGATGTCAGCAAATGGGAGTTTTTCTAGTGTTGTTGTCACTGTCTGTTCCAATGAACTTCGTAAAAAGGAAAACTTCTTCACAAAGACTTGTAATAGATGCTGTAGGTAACAAAGCATGGAATTTGAGTCCCAGGAATCGTCACTGTTTCTGAAGCGATAATCCAGAAATGTTGCTGCCTCAATATGTTCTTCTTGTGTTGAGAAAGTAAAATGCATTCCAGTAATGCTTTCCTTTGCCCACTCAAAAAGTTGTTGTGGTGTAAGAATTAGATTGTCATATGGTCGCTGCAGACTAGCTCGGGCTGCTAACCTCTTAACTGTGCCGCCTACCCCCATCGCAAGGTCCTTTGCCATGAGCTGTAGCCAAAAAATGCCACTCTGCTTCTATACCAAAGTCATCTTTATGACAGCATAAGTTGGCAAAGTTTTTTTTATTCTTGTATTGTGCAGCGGACCTATCGGAGAAATAGATCTTTTTTGGTTCTTTTTCAAATATTGTCTTCAAGAAGGTTTATGAGTTTTATCTGGAAGCAGTACACTGCCACTGTGTTGTGTTCCAGACATTCTGAAATAACAACATAGCTAAGATGTTCAGTTTTTGTTTCTCCCTTGTAATAATACACTACAAATGGGTGAATCGTAGCTTGTTCACTGGTCCAATGATAGCTTTGTGCCTCATCCTGTACGGCAAATGAGTAGTTCTCAGCAAAATCAAGAGTAACTGCAAATTCTGAATCTTTTATGGTTTTTTTAATATGGTTCATGAATGAACTTTGTTGTTTTGCCAGAAAGTCATGAGGAACCAGCACAGAAAGTTTGTCAGAAAATAAATCGATAAACTCGGATGTTGATTTCTGCATTGTTTCTAAACTGAACCTGACAACAGAAATCCATTGGTGGAAAGTGACCTTTTCCACCATATTTTCATCAAACGCCTCCTCAAGTAACGTTTTGATTTCTGCAGTCCCAGGACAAGATGTACAGTCCCCCATATGGCAATCGGTTGATCCTGGGTTGCATATCACCTTTGCAAGACAGTCCTTGTATGTCTTGATATGACCATTTATTTGTTAATGAAGCCAACCTAGCATTTTCTACCATAAGTTTAATGTTTTGATGAATGGTGCACACACATACTGTATGAGTACCACTTTGACCTGCCAAAATATAGTTTTTGGGTCGAAGCTCAGCAAATTTTGAAAAACTTACTTGCATGTTAGGATACTTGTCTTTTTAACACTCTGTATGCCTCCATTAAATTACACAGAATGAGTCTCTTTGACACTTGAATTTTTTCACCATTGCTGTCTTTCATTGACACACAATCTTTTTTACCAGGCATGGCCCTGCTGATGCATAAGTTGGCATATAACAACCGAACAGTTTGTGCAGTTTCTGCTGGAAGGCTTTTCCCTGGTTTCTGATCTGGACTTGCCAAAATCCCTTTATTCTTTAAAATCTTCTTTGCTTGGCGAGCCATGTAGTTTGGAGCATTAAATTCTCGTATTATCTTCTTTACACTCCATGATTCTGGCAAGCAAGTCAGAATCATAATTTTAATTTTCCTGCTGGTTGAAATACTGAATTTAGTCTTGAGATTGTTTAAGACTGATTCATCTGGAGCCTCTCCATCGCTCTCAGAAGACTCTGCAGTAACAAAAATTTTGCGTTTTAAGGCTGAACTTATTTTCTGGATCTTTTTTGTAGAATACTGCTTGTGTTTTACCTTTTTAGTGTCCACAGGGGATTCTCCTAACTCTTGAAGGGAGGTGTTAAGAGTCTGGATTGCCTCTGACTGTAAAATAAAATCAGGATCTTTTTTTAACAATCTGACACTAAATCATCACTGTCAGCATCTTGAGAGACTGAACAATGACCCTTTTCTTGCTCATTTTTAAATTTCCCAATTTGTTTTCTGCAGCTGTCACAAATTTTAACAACTTTTGGCATGTCTGAAAATAGTGTACACATCCATTCTGAAACAGTTCTTAACCCCTTCTTATTTATTATAAGTGTGATTAGACTTTTGAAATGGGTTGAAACAATGCAACATCAGGTACCTGTCACTTTGGTCCATCCTTACTGGCCTCTTTATTTAACTAATTACAATTTAAACCTTTACCTGGAACTAAGACTCTGATGTTTCTGCTGTTGGGCTAACAAACATTATAATCTGAAAGTAAAATAAACACATTGTAAGTTGATCACGAACTGTTCAAAAAATGTCTTTTACACTAATTTTTTCCCATTTTTTGTACACTCGTTTCAAATGACAAACAAAACACACAAAAGGACCCAAAATCATTCAAACATAAAGCGCAAAGCAACAAAACTTAATTTAGAATCTGCACAATGGAGAATACATCCAACCACTGTTTACTTTGCAAAAAAAACTAAGGTAGTGTGAGAGTTCTGTGCATGATCCAACATGTCTGATGCAGGTTAAAACCTGCAAGTCTCACAGGAGAAATTCTGAGCTACTCCAAATGCACCTGAACAGGAAAAACTATTGTTTTGTTGACTTCGAGATGTGTAGTGTCTCAATAGATGCCATTTTCAACAATCACTGCAAATTGAAAGCTCATATAGCATATGATCCCATCACGATCCCACGATACAGCTCTCAGGATTTATTAACAACAGTATGAACATCTTTTGAGATTTTTTTTTAATTTTAAAAACTTGGCTTTTTGAAAAATTCAAAATTTGGATTTAAAAAATAAAATTTCTTAAAAACCCTATGGTGTTGTATATCTCATAAAAAGAGGATTAAAACGAGACCTTGCCCAGCCCTCTAGCTTAATTAGATGAGCAGCAAATGCAATTTAAAAAAATCTTGATTGCAAGCTTTTTTGAAAAATCTGGCAACTTTAAAGGTATATAACTGCAAAACCCAGTTGACATATCAGCCTAAGTTTTGGGGGGTTTTCTTAACACCCATGTCATCACTTAGTATACCAAATTTCATTACAATCTGTAACTTTCAAATTTTAACCTTGTGTTGATTTGATGCGGAATCACCCAATTGCGTAAACCAATGCTTCTGTTGTTTGGTGAACAAGGGTTCAAAATGCTAAAATACCTGCCAGGTTTTATGGAAATGCAACTGGCTTTACCTTTACAAGAATGACATTGCTATCCAGGCATTTGGACACCATCGTAAGCAATGGGGAAGGGGGGGGTTACATAGTTGATTGATACCATTTTCCTTTCTGATGTAATATACATTCCTGTAGTGCGGTAAAAAAATCAGCAAGAACCCAATATTTACTGAATAAATTTTAAACCCAAGAATGATTGGTATAGTAAGTTCTATATATTTTTATACATTTCATAAAGTATGTGAATAAAATGTATAAAATTTGTGTACGTGTACATATATTACTGTACCTGCTGTTACATTATGCATGTATGAAACAACTTCCACATCCCTGTAGTACACCAGACTTAAACCTCAAACTGCTTCCTAACAATTTCCAAGACATGTGTTGGCACTGTTATTGAGCTCTGCCAGTTCAATGGTTTTGACTGGTTTTGGAAATTTGCCTTTCACATCATAGCTTTTGAATACTGAAGAACTTGTTCCTTTGGGGCCTGTCAGAAACCTTCTTTTAGTCCATAAACACCATTTTCAAGTAGATCTTAGTTCACTTCATGAAACATTTCAGAAAACAGTACAATCAAATATACATTGTTCTGTGTCTTCCAGTATGGAAGCCACACTTGTCCTTTGCTCAGCTGATTTTCACTGCAGAGCACACACTTAAGAAGATTCCACAATAGTTTTTACAGTCCCTGTGTCTTTGTAATTATTAGCAGACTGATTGATCTCTATGAGCCACTAAGAATCAAGCCAGTTTCCCACTCCAATGAATAATCAATTGTGTGTAATCGAAGAGCGCCTGATATTCTACTATGCTTAATGATTTCTGGAATGATTTTATTAAAACCCCTTGTAGCTCTTACTTTCAGAAATAGAATCTTTTTACTGCAGTAGCACAAATGGTTACGTGTTTGTTTGGCTTCAGATTTCCATTCAAAGGGCACTAAAAAATTAATTCCATTTTTTCAATATATAAATGCATGCATAATACTAAGGTGTTCAGATTTAAAATATGTAGATAGAAAAAAAATATATATAGATAGAAAAATATTGATGCATGCATAATACTATACTAAGGAGTTGAGATATAGAGGTTAGCTCATTAACCCCCTCCCCCAAAGAAACAACATTTTGCTGCACAATATGCATCTGTGTTATGAACATGGGAGAGGTAGAGCAAAATGTGTCTTTACACAGATTTCCCCATCGATAAGTAAGGTGATTCGCCAGCTCACAAACTCCTGTCGCAGGTTTTATGTATTATACATTAAAATAGGAACAATTGCCCTTTATACCCATCTATCACCAGATGTCTTAATGAAGGGAAGATTCCTGAGGATCGGAACAATCTACAATGATCTTGCTTCATAAAAAAGGTGACATTGAGGATCTCAGGAACTACAGGCCCATCAGCCTTCTTTCAGTGGTTTATAAAATCTTCATTAAGGTTCTTTCACATCGCTTGAAGGTAACACTAGACATGGCCCAACCAAGAGAACAAGCTGGATTCAGGAGTGGCTACAGCACTACAGATCATACCCATGTACTAAGATAACTAATTGAAAGAACAAGAGAATATGAACTTCCATTATGCATGGCTTATTGACTATGAAAGGCCTTCGATTCCGTGAAACCATCAGCAGTAACAATGGCTTTGAAATCCTGCAGTATTGAAGATGCATACATTAGCATTATTAATAACATCTGTGAAAATGCAAGTGCAAAGGTTCGAATATTTGAGGATACAGCCCAAATAAGAATTGGGAAGGGAGTGAGACAAGGTGACACCATATCTCCCAAGCTCTTTAACGTCACATTGCAAAATGTCTTTCAATCGTTGAACTGGGAAAACAAAGGGATAAAGATTAAAGGAGATTACTCAAGTCACCTTCGTTTTGCTGATGATGTAGTCATCTTTGCAACTACCCCTTCAGAGCTGCAGATTATGATCCAGAAACTTGCTGACAAGAGTAAAGAAGTGGGATTAAAAATGAACTTTCAGAAGACAAAAGTGATGTACAATGTTTTCACAAGAAACTAAGATTTAGCGATTGATGGAGAAAAGCTTGATACAACCGATTCCTACATTTTTCTTGGGCAGCAGATATCGAGTAAGGGTCACATTGATGAAGAAATTAATCGGCGTATAAAACTTGGATGGAGAGCTTTTGGGAGAAACAGTACAATTTTTAAGAGCAGTGTGCCATTATGTCTTAAAAGAAAAGTGTTTGATCAATGCATCCTGCCAGTGCTTATGTATGGAGCCAAGACATGGACCTTAACTAAAAAAGGAATACAAAGACTGCAGACAACTCAAAGCAGCATGGAGAGATGCATGCTTGGTGTAAACAGGAAAGATAAGATGAGGAACTTGTGGATAAGGAAAATGACAGCAGTGGACTGCATCCTGACCAGAGTGACATAACTGAAATGGCAAAGGGCTGGACATGTCAGAACGGACCACCGATGGACAACCAAAATTTTAGACTGGATTCCAAGGGACAGTAAAATACCCAGAAGAAGACCCATGGAAGGATGAAATTCGAAAATATGTTGGAGTGACATGAAGACAGACAATTGTGGAAGAAATATGGGGAGACCTTCATCCAGTAGTGGATTGATAATGGATGATGATGCTGATTTGGGAAGTTGCACTACATACTATTAAGCTGTCCTCTGAGATTCAGAGATTAGCTTCTCAAAGAAAGATGATCTGCCAGATAAATATTTAACTGATGGGACTAAAATTTATGTACTGTTGTTGTATCAAATGTTTTCATTTACAGCAATCTCGGTACACAACTCGAGCTTCACTAACATGCATCACACGTATCACACAAGACCTTTTTTATTTCATACTCAGAATCTTTTTCTCCTGCAGACATTCCTGAATCTGGTCCTCCTATGATTTCCTTGGCTTTCTTATACCTTTCTTTCCTGACACTTGGGCTGAAAAATTCTCTCTACCTTAATAACATTTTGCCTCACATTACACATGTACAACATATCTTTGTTCCTCACATAATCAATCTGCAATATATTAAGACCTGTGAAATTGCGTAATAGAATGAGCACTTCTGCCTGCTTTCTGTGAAAGTTGGCTGTTTACATCTAAAGCAAAGGTTGATTCCAAAACATGGTCAATATTTAAGAGTGCAAATGTTTTTCCAGTTCTAAATCTTGTCTCAGTCCCATTAAGATTGGTTGAATTTCATGTATATACAGACAAATAAATTTACTTCTGATTGAAATTAGAATTTGCACACGAGTGAAATTTGGTGTTTTATTTTATTAGGTCTAAAGTGTTATAAAGTTAATTTTATCCATGTATTTTCATTTTTCTTTTGTCCTTGAATGTACCAGTTTTGGGTTAAGCTTTTGTGATTAATCAGTTACTATTTTCTCATTAAATTAGTAATTTTACACATTTTTAACTTATAAATGAAATATCCGTAGCATACAGCCATGCCCAGATGTGAAATATGGCAAAAGGATACACGTCTTACCAATTGATGACACGGTGGAAGGTCTCACTGGGTAAGTTTTAATTAAACTTTTTTTTTCTTTTAAAAAGAGAGAGTGTAACTTACTTACACTTATACATGTGTACCTTACTAATTCTATTACTTAAATTGCTTAGCAGGATTTTTTATTATTTTATTGTGATACAGTTTTAATCAAGAAGTTAAATATGTGGATGAAAGTTCTTGTGGATATAATTATTAAAATATAATGAAGGAAAACTTTATAGCGCAAGATGTGGTATGAACTTGATTGAGTTGAAAATGGAAATCTGTGGTTCGGGTAAGATCCCCATCCCCTCCCTAAATTTTTTGCGCAGTCAGTTGTAAGGATTCCATAATTTAGAAAATGATCACATTTACAATGACAGATAGGCATAGTATAAAAATTATATTCACAAACTATATATATATATATATATATATATATATATATATATATAATTATATATATGTTATATATATGTTCTCACATATATGGGAATTTTTTTTTAATTGTGATGATTTACAAGGAATAAAATGGTTATGTAAGGGTGCAAACTTTTTATAAAACCGAGAGCATTTCTTGAACTTGTGTAGCGCTTCCACAGTTAGGAGGTGTCAGCTCTTGTTATCAATCCTGCCATTTTTGTGGCTATAAGTGAATAAATACCTACCCCACAGAATCTGCTAAAACATCCTGTTCCCAAGAAGAAAAATCTGAAATTTTCATCCCTGCATCTCAAAGAGGTTATGGGGAAGTTTTGAAATTTTGCACAATGATAGTGATGTATGAATGTTATTTCCTCCAACTTGTGAAGTGATTATATTTCTGTTTTTTGAGAAATTAATTTTTCAGTTTTACATGTTTAGGCTGCTACTCTGCAGTACTCAAGAGAAGTGACTGCAAGTGTAAACCTGTAGTTTACTGTGTATTTTAAGATAACTTTAAGAACATCATTGTTTGAACAAGAGTTAAAATATGAGCCTGGGTACTTCCTGCAAGGTCATACCTAGCTAAGCCATGCAAGATGCAGACATACTGTTGTCTATCTTCTCTCTCAACTTTTGTTGCATTCCAACAGCCATTATGTTGTACATTTCCCTTACTTCTGGAAAGTTTGTAGGGAAGGGCAGAGGGATCTGCTGAAATTTCATGGGAAATTCTGGGGGAAGCAACAGGGGAGGGGGTCACATTAAATGGTTAAGAACAAAATTTCCTTGACTGTTTGACTGTTTAAAAGAGAAAAAAGTGTGTGGGGGTGGTGGGTGGGGTCACCTGAATTGCTTAAAAGTTCTACATCTGTCATAAAAATTTCAGATTTTGTATTCTATTCATAAAAGACTACACACAATCTCTTAACGAAAATTTTCATGACTAATTTTGTAAATCAATTTGGCGAAATTCTGAGGATCAGTCAGCTTCTGTTAGTTAGCTAATTATAGTGCATGCAAAAGGCCAACCTATTTCATGAAGAATTCACAAATATTTGTCTATTTTTTATAGTTTTTCCACTTTCATGAGAGAAAAAAAATTTAAAGGTTTTCACACTGAAAGTTATTTTTCTTAAAATCCTGATTATATATGTCTTAAGACCATTACATGTGCTCTCAGATCATGCAGGTTATTTTCATACAGTATAACTTTCAAATTACTATTATAGTAGGGCTGATTTTGTAATATTTCATGTAACAGCACAAAAAACATGAACCAGCATTGCTCATGCAAGTGTGGTACTTGGGGAAGAAATTATGCTGCTGTACAAGTGGGGAATTAATATGACTGACCTTTAAAAAAATGTTGCAGATCATTTGAAGTATAAATAAGCATGTACATTTTATGTTTTTTGTTTTTATATTTTAGGAGCTTGTTTGACGTATATTTAAAGCCATACTTCTTGGAAGCATATCGTCCTATCCACAAAGGAGACTTGTTCTTGATACGTGGAGGAATGAGAGCAGTTGAGTTCAAAGTTGTGGAAACTGACCCTTCACCTTATTGCATAGTTGCCCCTGATACAGTTATTCATTGTGAAGGAGATCCAATCAAAAGAGAAGTAGGTTTTTCTCTTTAAATCACATGGATGTAGTTTTTATATTGATTTGGGTTAGTTACTTGCAAAACATTTTCTTCTTTCAGATACCATATTCTAATTACACTAGCAGAGATTAAATCATGGAAAACTGTGCCTAAACTGTTTAATGGCTGTTCTGAAAATTTCCCTCTCATTATACTGATTTCAAACAAGTCAGTGTATACTCTCTTAACTGTTGTTTAGTTGCAGTTGTATTATTTGCACTAAAGGAAAATGGAAACAAAAATACCATAAAAGTGGTTACTTTTGGCAAAAATTGATGTAAGTTAAAGTTTAGAGAAACACATTTTTAGCAATTTTATCTTGAATTTAAAAAAGAAATTTGCATCTTTAAAAGTTATTATTAATATTACATGTGGCCCCATAGTGCTTATTAAGTATAAATGCTAACAGGTGTGCATTCAGTGAAAGGCATGATGGATGTGTCATCTTTTGTTGAGTTGTTCAATGCATATGTTGCACTTTGAGAATTGAAAGTGCAAGCAGCTATTAGTGCTTCAATTAGTGCCCTTTGCAGGCTCAACACTTAAGACCTAAATCTAGCAGTAACCCTGACCTTTGTAGACCATGAGAGTTACACAAGTCTCTTGATTGAACAGCCCAGTCCAGTAAATCAACAATATGTAGACTAAACATCATTATCTTGTAATGTCACATTTTTGTCAAAAGTAAGGTGGCCTGTGGATTTGACATTTCCTTCGTACTAATGGATTTTCATTGGGTCCTCTACTGTAGTGATGGCATAAATAATTATTTTTTGGGAATTCATTCGTGCAAAAGTCCTTCAAAAGTTATCATTCAAATGAATGATTCAATTTCCAAATTGTCTCTATGATCACTGAGCAGATCATTCATTCCAGGGATCCCATGTTGCACTTTCAGGGCCACAGCTCTTTTTGCCAAACTGCCCAAAAGAGTGAGCTCTTCAACTATTCACGAAGGACAATTTGCAACAAGCCAGCTTGTGGCGAATGATTTGGTTACCCCATTCAAACGATTGGCATTCATGTATCATTTTTAAGTTTTGCCATTATATTTCCTTGATGGTTGCTCACTCACATAATGATTGACACTTGTTAATTCTCCACATTACTTTTCTTCAGAGGCATAGGGCAGGGCAGCTCAGTGGAGGGCACAAAAATCCCTGCTTTACAATCTGATTAAAATTGGAATTGAAACTTTTGCACCAGTTTTTGGTACAGTTTTTTTGTTTGCTATAATTTGTCATTTATCCATTTACAGAATTTGCTTACAATATGCTTCACCAGTTTCGGTAGCTTTGGCAAATTAAAATTCACATTTCTTAATTTTTAAGGAATATCATTTGCTCATATTCAAAAAGGTAGGCAAGATTGTACGTACTCACAAGAGAATAAAATAATGTCAGTCAAGTGTTGAAGACTCTCTGGTCGCTATTTGATTATTGCTGCAACTGCGAGCCATGATTTCCAGATGCATTCAGTCCATTTGATGTAGTAGCATCCACTGTCCGAAGAATTTGGGGGAAATCCTTGCTAACAGACAATCTGATTGTGCCTCCCATAGAGATAACATTGTAGTGTGACATTAATTTTCTTTTGTTGAGTAACTTATACTTTTGAATATATACTAATATCGTGGTGCGATCAATAAATTCCAAGACTAGGTATGATGCACCAACAGGTAGCAGTACGCGGAAGCGCGAGCAGCGGTCGAGGGCAGTGACCTTCATAAGTTATTGTGCCGAGTGGCATCGTTCTGTGAATATTGGGAGCTGTGCTACACAATATTTGGTGACCACGTGCAGAACACAGCTGCGATTTCGGTATAGACTGCAAACTAGAGCAGCAAGCAAACATCAAATTCTGAGTCTAATCGGCAATGGAGACGCATGAAATGTTATGGCAATGAGTTGTGCGAGGTGTTTTGAGTGGCACTTGCGCTTCAAGAATGGCAGAATGACCCTGGAAGACAAAAGGTCAGAGCGACCATCCATTGGGCAAAACCCCCAAAATGTGGACAAAATTACGGAACTGGTGCATAAGAATCATCAGAGAACCATTCAAGACATTGCTACCATTGGCAATGTGTCATACGGAACAGTACCAGAAATTCTGACTTCTGTTTTGAACATGCACCGCGTTGCTGCAAAGATTCTGAACCCCGAATAGAAGGTGCTCCGTGTCGAACTCTGTCAAGATCTTCGTCAGTAGGTGGTGAATGAACCAACGTTCCTGTCGTGGGTCATTACTGGGGATGAGACTTGGGTCTACGGTTACGACCCAGAGACCAAACAACAGTCGTTGCGGTGGAAGAGCCCGGCATCTCCACAACATAAGAAGGCCCGACAGGTCCGGAGCACAACCAAAAGTATGCTCTCATCATGTTCTTCGACATTCCTGGGGTTGTGTACTGTGATATTCTGTGCGGCGTCTTAGGGGAGGACATTCGCTGCAAACGACCTAAAATGGGGCGCAGGGGCGATTTCCTGCTCCATCACAACAATGCAGCAGCTCACAGAGCATTAGCAACACACCAGTTTGGCATGACCACCGTTGCTCACCCATCTTACTCGCCGGATTTGGCCATCTACGACTTCTTTCTGTTCCCGAAGCTGAAGCTCAAGGGTCACCGTTTTGAAACCGTGGACGAGATCCAGTGCAAATCGCAGACCGTGCTTGACACAATTCACGAACAGGACTTCCAGGTAGCGATCCAACAGCAGCAAAAACGCTGGCAGTGGTGTATCGCTGCCCAAGGAGACTACTTAGTGCGAGATCATAGCCAGATTTAAGTGACGTAAGTACTTGTTGTATATCTGCCTAGTCTTGGAACTTTTTGATCGGACCTCGTATAACATTAGTTATATTGCTATTAAATTAGTAATGTGTGTGTGTGTATGTGTCTTTCGATCTTATATGTGTATATAAGATCAAAAGTCGAAAGACAGATGCACATAATTTGTTACTTTTCTTATTGTTTTGATATGCTGTATATGATTTCTTGTCCCATTGTTTTGTTGTTGTTGTTTTATTGGCCTTTTACACCCCTTGTTCTGCTATGTTATATGTCGTTTTCTTTTTATTTTGTTTTATAAAACTCTTGACACCATTGCGCTTGCCATTGCACCATAAAACACCAACCAACCAACCGAAAGACAGATGAGGGGGTGCAATATTTGTGGTTCACCCTGGGTGCAGAGATGCCTAGTCATGCCTGTGCTTTTCTTATTTTGAATTAATTTCTTAACTCATGGAGGCAGAATCCAGTTAAATGCACTGTGGCTTCTGTGTGTGTTGTTGTAATGGTGGTTTGAATGATCATTCCCAATAGTGAGAGTGAGTCATTCACAGTAAAGAGCAGAGTTGTATAAAAATAAAATGTATCTGCATACACAACCATTGAAGCAGAAAACTTGCTGCAAACCCGCAAATCACGAATAACAATAGAGTGCAATAATTTAAAGAAAAATTAATAAAACAAATAATTATTTGGAACATTACAGATATCAATTAGGACAAAATAAGTACATTACAGTTGAATGTGCAGCAATGTTGTGAAATGGGCCTTTATGGTAAGTATTAAAATATTGGACCATGAATCTCATAAAAACAAGTGACTAAAGAAAAAAAAAATATATATCCAGAAAAACAGTTCCATAATGAACTTCAAAAATTATAAATAGCATTTTCAACAATTTAATCAAAAATAGTAAACTTACAAAATACATAAGGAAAATATTTTAATAACTGGCAACTGCAAAAGGAATCTGGCAATTAAATTTAAATTTTCTGTGCAAACAAAATTTTTGATACATTTCCTATACATTGAGAAGCCTTGATAAAATCTAGGGGTTAGAAATGTCTGCAAAAAAAAAAAAGAACTTAGATGTGAAAAATAATTGAAAGTTCAAGTTAAAATAGAATTAAAAGGTAAGTGTTTTAATTGCTGTAAATCACATTCTCTTTAAATCTACAAGCAAAAACTATCTGCAAAACTTGCTAATAACTTGGAAACTACCCACATGCGCGTGTACATCTACATTCTGCTACTCTGGTGAAGAGTAATTTGTTGTGAACAAATAGTTTGTGAATGCAGTTCCAGCCTCTGCATTGAGTGTTTATTCATTAACGACACCATTCAGGATGCTCAGTAAAACTTTTTAGCACGTCTTTTGTAAAAAAAGATCTTGCTTCTGTTATCGGTTTGCCTGTCCGTTTGTACCCACGGTATCTCTGCAACTATTAGTCCGATTTGAAAAATTCTTTTTGCATTCGGAAGCTTGAAATGTGCGAATGATGATCCTTCATTTCTTTTCTTTTTTATGATGTACAATTTTGCCGCTAGAGGGCATAAATGCAGATGATGTTGAATTCAAAATTACGTTTTGATCCACATATTTGCTTCTAAACATCAGATTGAAAAAATTATTTTATCTTTCAATTCCATTTATGTCGAAGTGTTTTAGATATAGTTTCCTTTTCAAGTTACGCATAGATTTTCCGCTAAGGGGCGTAAAAGTAAATAACATTTTTCCCGATAACTCTTCTCCTAAAACTCTGATTTGAACATTTTTTTTTTATTCATTGGATACATCTCCTGATGGAAAATCTTTTGCATATAATTTCAAATTTTTGGTAAAGAATACTTTGGCCACCACGGGGGCGTAAGTGTTAATTTTTGCTTCTGATGTATTTGCCATAAAATCTGAGCTTCTAAATTATCGATTGAAAAAATTCTTTCGTGGACTGATGCCACTCACATCGATAAACCTTTTCGGAATATTTTCTTCCTTAAATACCCCACAGTTTCTCCGCCAGGGGGCGTAGATGTATATCTTATTTTTGTCAATATCTACTTCTAAGAGTCCGATTTGAAAAATTCCTTCTTTGTTGGATAGTGTTTTTCATATAATTTCAAAGTTTTCAAGTAATTCATAGACTTTCCACTAGGGGGCGTAAAGGTAAATTGCGTTTCTCCCTATATCTCTGCTTCTAAATCTCCGATTTGAAACATTCTTTCTGCACCGGATACAGCTCCTGATGGGAAATCGTTTGCACATAATTTCTAATTTTTGTAAAAAAAAAATGGTTTGGCTACCAGGGGGCGTAAATCTTAATTTCAGCTTCTGATGTATTTGCAGCAAAATATGAGCTTCTAAATTCTTGATAAAAAAAAAAAAAAAAAGTCATTTGTAGACCGATACTGCTCGTGTCGACAACCCTTTTAGAAACATTTTCTTCTTAAAATAGTGCATGGTTTCTGCGCCAGGGGCGTAGATGTATATCTTATTTTTGTCAATATCTCGACTTCTATGAGTCCAATTTAAAAAATTCCTTCTTTGTTGGATAGTGTTTCTAGTGTGACATGTTTTTCCTATAATTTCAAAATTGTCAAGTAATTCATAGACTTTCCGCTAGGGAGCGTAAAGCTAAATTGCTTTTCCCCCTATATCTCTGCTTCTAAACCTCCGATTTGAAAAATTCTTTCTTCACCGGATACAGCTCCTGATGGGAAATCGTTTGCACATAATTTGTAATTTTTGTAAAAAAAATGGTATGGCCACCAGGTGGCGTAAGTCTTAATTTCCGCTTCTGATGTATTTGCAGCAAAATATGAGCTTCTAAAATCTCGATTGAAAAAAAGTCTTGTTGCCTGATGCTACCCATGTCGACAAACCTTTTAGGAACACTTTCTTCTTGAAATAATGCATGGTTTCTACGCCAGGAAGTGAAAATGTATATCTTATTTTTGTCAATATCTCTACTTCTAATAGTCCAATTTGAAAAATTCCTTCGTTGTTGGATAGCGTTTCCGATGCGAAATGTTTTCCCTATAAGTTCAAAATGTTCACGTAAATCATTTAGACTTTCCGCTAGGGCGCATAAAGGTAAATTGCGTTTTCTGCTCCTAAAACTCCGATTTAAAAAAATTCTTCCTGTATCGCATACAAGACCCGATGGAAAATATTTTTCACATAATTTCTAATGTTTTGTAAAGAATGGTTTGGCCACCAGGGGTCATAGGTGTTAATTTCTGCTTCTGATGTATTTGTAGCAAAATCTGGGCTCCTGAAAACTTGACTAAATTTTTTTCTTGGACTGATACTGCTCATATGGATAAACCTTTTGCGAATACTTTCTTCCTAAAATAATGCATGGTTTTCCCACCAGCGGACGTAAAGTCACATAATATTTTTGTCGATAACTCTGTTTCTAAGAATTCGTAAGCTCAAGATTCCGTTTACACCAATATCTGAGGGATTAAAGATCCGATTAAAAAACTTCTTTCTTCCGTCAGATACTATTGTTTTCCATTGCCTTTGAATAGCTTTGCTAAATTTAATTTGCATCAGAACGGATTCAAAAGACGTGCTTATTACACCCGGAAATTCGGTGTCGTCTTTCTTGTTTGTTTTGTTGGTTTAGGGGAGGGATGTTTATTTATAAGCATGAACTTCAGAAAAATTTTAAACTTATTTTTCACATTTAAGTTGATAAGTGTGAATAGTCTGATTCACTGGATAATACCAAACCTTGCATTTTTTGCAATATTTGGCTTTGCCCAGTTTGTTATTTTGATGATACATTTGTTATTGATTTATCAAATTAGCAGTTATGAAGCTATTACAGGAGCCATGTTCTTTTGATAACAAAGATTGTACAGGGACAAAGGGTTTTTTCACGACATTGAAGTGTTCCCCTTGACAGTTTTTCTTTTACTTCTTGACTTTCCTGGGCACTGCAGTACCCAAGATCTGAACTTTTCTTCTTTTGTCCCCGCTTTCATTATTATTTAACACATTGTTTTTAGATAAGAATATTCTGATTTTATTGCCTTCTGAGCAGGGTTCGAGATTTAACGGGGGCCATGAGCAAAATGCGACTGCATTTGGCGACCAGCGATTTGACATCAGGGGCCAAATTGCGACTACATGCAATTTCTTCTGCATTTTCTTATGATTCTTTTTAATCTGAAAGGCTATTTTTGTTCGCGATTCTTAGTGGTTTGCAAGAATTGTTCCCCTTTTCCCCCGCTCAGTTTTTTAATTCATCTTCAAGATGCAGTTAACTCGTAAAACTGTGTATCAATCGTGCACGCTCATGTTGCTGACTTCCCCTTCTCGCTCGCACTATCGTCACACAAGCAAGTTAAAGAAGAGACCTTGAACAACGAGCAGGATCCTCCCATCGTGTTCGTTGGACCTTTGCGAGCACCTTTCCGCCCCCTCTCAACTTGTAGCAGAGCGGAGCCATGGCTTACCTGAAATTCCGTAATTGCAACAGAAGAGTTGTATGATTATTTGTTCATCGCTTTACACATTAGTTGTCCTTTGAATCGATTCATTGTAAATCTAGCGTCAATATAACTTCTTGGCTTATGGCACATAATTTTTTAGCATGTTGCACTAACCAGAGTTAGTATGCATCGAAATTTACCAACGCATAAAAATATGCATCCGGAATGTTTCTCGACACGTAAAAATACACTCCGAAGAGTTTTACCAATGTGACAGTATTTCATTTTTCAAAAATGGAAGTAAACGAAATAAAGATTTTTTTTCTGTAATCGTAATTTTGTTTTTCTGTGATGTTGCCTCTGCCCAGTATTGTTGTTTTAAATCATTTTATTCCATAAATATTTGAATTTCAGTTTGAAACTGGAGGAAAAATTCTCAAAAACGGAAATTCGACGACTCAAAAATTCCCCTGTAATCTTCAGACATGAGAGTGCCACAGCTTCTAGAATTTCTTCTTTTCCATCTTAATTTGCGTTATTCTCAAGATCGATGCATAACTGAACAGAAATTTTGGGGCAGTTGTTAATGGTGAATGATGCTTTCCACCTGAAACTTTCAAAAACGGAAGTTAGACGCATTGAAGATTTTTCCCATAATCGTTACTTTATTTTTAACGCAATGTTTCCTCTGCCTGGAATTGTTGTTAAATATCATTTTATTTCCTAAATATTTGTATTTCACCTTGAAAATGGAGGGGGAAATGTTCGAAAATGTAAATCAGACGTAGCAAAGATTTCTCCCTTAACTGTAATTTATTTATTTTTTTCCAACGATGTTCCTAACATGTGTCCTGTGTTCTTAAATATTCCCCCAGAAAAGGTTTGCATTTCATCTTGATGGGGGGGGGGGGGGGTCGTCCGAAAACAAAAGTGACGAAGCTGAACAGTTGGTAAGAATTGATGCATGGTGTTCAAAAGTATTAATATCCTCAAAGTTACACTTTATCATATCAAAAATAGTGAAAGCTATCATGCATTCGTGGTCCTCACAGACTGAAAGTTTTTCAGCATGATGAATAAAATAGCCATCCAAGGGCATAAAAAGAAAGAAAAAAAAATTAACAATAAAGAAATGGGAAGGGCAACAAAGATATCAACAAAATGAAAATTTAAGCACTGGATGCTGGTTAGCTGCAGAGTCAACAAAAGACAAATGTGGATGTGGTACTTGCTGAGAAGTTTATGCTGGGCGAAATCACCATCCAGAATTTTAGTTACTCTTCAATTGTGTATGTAAGAAAAAAAAAATTTGGCTCCTAAATATTTAGCTGCACGGGCCATTTCGCACATGGCAAATTTTTTTAGTTTCGTGTCCTGCTTCTGAGTTTGTGTCACGGTTTGGAGGATCTGTATGTCAGCACCAGTCTTCATTACTGCAGTTTGAGTTTCTTTTATAGAGTTATAAGACAGATGCTTTAACAAAAGAATAAAAGCCTACATAAAAGTTAGTTGCATATGCATAAATAATTATTCATAAAATGTTGCATGTATTCTATATGGACTTTGTACCATGTCTTTTTAAAGAAGCAATTACAGATAATGCCTGTGTCCATCCATCTGTAGATCTCATTCTCCTTACTTGTAATTTAGATTAGAAATAATTACATGTACAAAGTAACAACATAGTTGTATAGGTACAGTGTAGGTGCTAACCATCAGGATGATTCTTACTTCTGAAATTCTGTGTGAATAATTTTCCTGCTTGCTTTGTTTTGCACGTAATAGCTGAAACTAAGAGGATTAAAACTTTCTCTGCATTTTATACTTTGCCAAATGAGCAGTGTTTGTGAGCATTATGCATGCTCTCTGTCTTCCAAACCAGTTTACTTAAAAAAAAAAAACTACAGTTATGACCAGAGTTGTATAAAAATAAAATGTATCTGTGTACACAACCATTGAAACAGAAAACTTGCTGCAAACCCGCAAAGCGCTAACCACAATAATGGAATAAGATGGTTTAAAGAACAATTAATAAAACTATAAATAATTGTTAGATCATTACCAGAGGGAGAACACTTTTTAGAAGCTAGATATTGGACCCGCAGAGGGGGGGTATATATATGGGATGTAAGGTCTGGTGATGCGTAACATCACAGCCTCTCCTTGACAAATGTCAACCCCGCCTTCTCGTGGTACATCCTGTTCCCATTAAAGGGGCCCTGACGACCGCCAACAGCGGTATAACTATACCATCGGGATTAGAGGAAATGCTATCCCACACCTCACCAACCCGCTTGGCCAGCGTGGCCAAACCCCTCCAAAATGACTCCACAACTTAAATCGTGAGTTATGGCCAAACCCCTTCAAAATGACTCCACAACTTAAATCTTGGCCCTCAGTCTCCGGCAGCTGGAATGTACCTGGCCAAGGCAGCGGCCAGTGCGACATGAAGCCAGAGGGTGCTAAGAATCCCCGGAGGACCAGAATAGGCTGCCATCTGATGCTGACCTTGGCTACGTATAATGGACGCTCCCTATCTTCTGATTCAAGGCTTCTTGAATTGGAAGAGGAACTACAAAGGATCAAGTGGGACATCGTCGGGCTAAGTGAGGTAAGGAGAAAAGGAGATCTCATTGAACTGAAAAGTGGACATCTCTTCTACTATCGTGGGACAGATACTGGCAGAACTAGTGGTGTTGGATTTATAATAAACAAGAAACTGAAGGATAAAGTTGTAGAAGTTGAAAGTTCCTCTGACAGAGCTGCACGACTCGTTATCCAACTCTCGAGAAGATACCGGGCTCAGATTATTCAAACTTTATGCGCCCACCACTAGTCATCCTGAAGAAGAAATTGAAGAATTTTATAAGGAAATTCGTCATCTAAATAATAAAGGTAAGCAGCACTTAAAGATAGTTATGGGAGATTTCAATGCAAAAATACGGCAACAGCAACAGAATAAAACTTCAGTAGGTAAATTCGGTCACGGCAACAGAAACCAGCGTGGAAATACTCTCGTTGAGTTTGCAGAGGCAGAAGGGTTTTTCATCTTGAACTCCTTTTTCAAGAAAAAGCCACACAGGAAATGGACATGGAGACATCCAAATGGGACGACAAGTGAAATTGATTTTATTATGTGTAACAAAAAATTCGTCATAGAAGACTGCAGTGTGCTAAACAAGTTCAACACAGGTAGTGACCATAGATTGGTGAGATGTAAGATGCACCTCAACACTAAACTTGAACGTGGCAAGCTCATAAGACAAACAAAATGTATTGACATAACAAACCTTAAAAAACACCATAATACCTTCAAGTTGGAACTGAAGAACAGATTCTCTGCTTTAGAAGGCCTAACATTGGAAGAAATGGATATTACTGAAGTTAACAGAAAAGTAACCAAAGCTCTTATGGAAACAGCAACAAAATTAGCTGGGTCTACAAACAAGTTGCATGTGAACAAATTATCAGGAAAAACCAAAATGTTGATGCAAAAAAGAAGAGAGATGAGGACAACTAAAGAAGATGTGACTTCCAAAGTGGAATACATAGAGCTATGCAAGACAGTACGAAAAAGTATCACTGAAGACGTAAGGAAATTCAACTGTAAACTAGTGAGGAAAGCAATTGAAAACAACCAAAGCCTAAAGATAGCAAAGGGGCATCTCAGTAAGGGAAGAAAACAGATTATGGCACTGAGAAAAGAAGATGGTTCTGTAACGAGAAATAGAGGCGAAGTTTTGACAAGAGTGAAAGATTTCTACTCCAAATTATATGAAAGGGATGATACATGTACTCCAGACATCATGAAAGGTACCAGAGTTCTCCCAGTCCTCCCAACAGAAGTTGCACATGCAATCAAGAACATGAAGCGGGGAAAAGCTCCAGGAGAAGATGGAATTACTGTAGACATCATACAAGAAGCAAGTGGAGAAATCGAAACAGTACTCGCCCAAATTTTCACTCGATGCCTTAATGAAGGGAAGATTCCTGAGGATTGGTACAATGCTACAATGATCCTGCTACATAAAAAAGGTGACGTTGAGGATCTCGGGAACTACAGACCTATCAGCCTCCTATCAGTGGTTTATAAAATCTTCACTTAAGTTCTTTCACACCGCTTGAAGGTAACACTAGACATGGCTGAACCGAGAGAACAAGCTGGATTCAGGAGTGGCTACAGCACAATAGATCATATCCATGTACTGAGAGAACTAATTGAAAGAGCAAGGGAATATGAACTTCCATTGTGCATGGCTTTTATCAATTATGAAAAAGCCTTTGATTCGGTGAAACCATCAGCAGTTATAATGGCTTTGAAATCCTGCGGTATTGAAGATGCATACATTAATATTATTAATAACATCTATGAAAATGCAAGTGCAAAGATTCGGCTGTTTGAAAATACAACACAGATAAAAATTGGAAAGGGAGTGAGACAAGGTGACACCATATCTCTGAAGCTCTTTAATGCCCATTGGAGTGTCTTTCAGTCGCTGAACTGGGAAAACAAAGGGATAAAGATTAATGGAGATTATCTAACCCACCTTCGTTTTGCTGATGACATAGTCATTTTTGCAACTACCCCATCAGAGCTGCAGAGTATGATCCAGGAACTTGCTGACAATAGTAAAGAAGTGGGATTAAAAATGAACTTTCAGAAGACAAAAGTGATGTTCAATGCTTTTACAAGAAATGAAGATTTATCGATTGATGGAGAAAAACTGGAGATAACAGACACATACGTTTATCTTGGACAGCAGATATCAAGTGAGGGTCACATTGATGAAGAAATTAATCGGCGTACAAAACTTGCCTGGAGAGGTTTTGGAAGAAACAGCATAATTTTCAAGAGCAATATGCCATTATGTCTTAAAAGAAAAGTGTTTAATCAATGCATCCTTCCAGTGCTTACGTATGGTGCAGAGACGTGGACCTTAACTAAAAGAGACATACAAAGGCTGCAGACAACTCAAAGAGCATGGAGAGGTGCATGCTTTTTGTAACCAGGAGAGATAAGAAGAGGAACTCGTGCATCAGAAAAATGACAAGAGTGGAAGACATCATGATCAGAGTAAAATCCCTGAAATGGCAATGGGCTGGACATACTGCTAGAAGGACAGCCCATCGATGGACAGCCGAAATTTTAGATTGGATTCCAAGGGACAAGAAAAGACCCAGAAGAAGACCACATGGGAGATGGGTGGATGAAATTCGAAAGTATGTGGGAGTGACATGGAGGAGACTGGCACAAGACAGACCGTTGTAGAGGAAACTTGGGGAGACCTTCGTCCAGCAGTGGATTGATAATGGTTGACAGTGATGATATATATCATCATCATCATCATCATCATTGTCAACCATTATCAATCCACTGCTGGACGAAGGTCTCCCCAAGTTTCCTCCACAACGGTCTGTCTTGTGCCAGTCTCCTCCATGTCACCCCTGCATACTTTCGAATTTCATCCACCCATCTCCCATGTGGTCTTCTTCTGGGTCTTTTCCTGTCCCTTGGAATCCAATCTAAAATTTCGGCTGTCCATCGATGATCTGTCCTTCTGGCAGTATGTCCAGCCCATTGCCATTTCAGGGATTTAACTCTGATCATGATGTCTTCCACTCTTGTCATTTTTCGGATCCACGAGTTCCTCTTCTTATCTCTCCTGGTTACACCAAGTATGCACCTCTCCATGCTGCTTTGAGTTGTCTGCAGCCTTTGTATGTCTCTTTTAGTTAAGGTCCACGTCTCTGCACCATACGTAAGCACTGGAAGGATGCATTGATCAAACACTTTTCTTTTAAGACATAATGGCATATTGCTCTTGAAAATTATGCTGTTTCTTCCAAAAGCTCTCCAGGCAAGTTTTGTACGCTGATTAATTTCTTCATCAATGTGACCCTCACTTGATATCTGCTGTCCAAGATAAACGTACGTGTCTGTTATCTCCAGCTTTTCTCCATCAATCGATAAATCTTCATTTCTTGTAAAAGCATTGAACATCACTTTTGTCTTCTGAAAGTTCATTTTTAATCCCACTTCTTTACTCTTGTCAGCAAGTTCCTGGATCATACTCTGCAGCTCTGATGGGGTAGTTGCAAAAATGACTACGTCATCAGCAAAACGAAGGTGGGTTAGATAATCTCCATTAATCTTTATCCCCTTGTTTTCCCAGCTCAGCGACTGAAAAACACCCTCCAATGTGGCATTAAAGAGCTTCGGAGATATGGTGTCACCTTGTCTCACTCCCTTTCCAATTTTTACGTGTGTTGTATTTTCAAACAGCCTAATCTTTGCACTTGCATTTTCATAGATGTTATTAATAATATTAATGTATGCATCTTCAATACCGCAGGTTTTCAGAGCCATTGTAACTGCTGATGGTTTCACCGAATCAAAGGCTTTTTCATAATCGATAAAAGCCATGCACAATGGAAGTTCATATTCCTCGCTCTTTCAATTAGTTCTCTCAGCACGTGGATATGATCTATTGTGCTGTAGCCACTCCTGAATCCAGCTTGTTCTCTCGGTTGAGCCATGTCCAGTGTTACCTTCAAGCATCGGTGTGAAAGAACTTTAGTGAAGATTTTATAAACTACTGATAGGAGGCTGATAGGTCTGTAGTTTCCGAGATCCTCAATGTCACCTTTCTTATGTAGCAGGATCATTGTAGCGGTGTTCCAATCCTCAGGAATCTTTCCTTCATTAAGGCATCGAGTGAAAATTTGGGCGAGTACTGTTTCGATTTCTCCACTTGCTTCTTGTATGATGTCTACAGTAATTCCATCTTCTCCTGGAGCTTTTCCCCGCTTCATGTTCTTGATTGCATGTGCAACTTCTGCTGGAAGGACTGGAGGAACTCTGGTACTGGTATCTTTCATGATGTCTGGAGTGCATATATCATCCCTTTCATATAATTTGGAGTAGAAATCTTTCACTCTTGTCAAAATTTCGCCTCTATTTCTTGTTACAGAACCATCTTCTTTTCTCAGTGCCATAATCTGTTTTCTTCCCTTACTGAGATGTCCCTTTGCTATCTTTAGGCTTTGGTTGTTTTCAATTGCTTTCCTCACTAGTTCACAATTGAATTTCCTTACGTCTTCAGTGATACTTTTTCTTACTGTCTTGCATAGCTCTATATATTCCACTTTGGAAGTCACATCTTTAGTTGTCCTCATCTCTCTTCTTTTTTTTGCATCAACATTTTCGTTTTTCCTGATAATTTATTTACATGCAACTTGTTCTTAGACCCAGCTAATTTTGTTGCTGTTTCCATAAGAGCTTTGGTTACTTTTCTGTTAACTTCAGAGATGTCCACTTCTTCCGATGTTAGGCCTTCTAAAGCAGAGAACCTGTTCTTCAGTTCCAACTTGAAGGTATTATGGTGTTTTTTAAGGTTGGTTATGTCAATAGATTTTGTTTGTCTTATGAGCTTGCCACGTTCAAGTTTAGTGTTGAGGTGCATCTTACATCTCACCAATCTATGGTCACTACCTGTGTTGAACTTGTTTAGCACACTGCAGTCTTCTATGACGAATTTTTTGTTACACATAATAAAATCAATTTCACTTGTCGTCCCATTTGGATGTCTCCATGTCCATTTCCTGTGTGGCTTTTTCTTGAAGAAGGAGTTCAAGATGAAAACCCTTCTGCCTCTGCAAACTCAACGAGAGTATTTCCACGCTGGTTTCTGTTGCCATTGCCCTATTTTTGCATTGAAATCTCCCATAATTATTTTCAAGTGCTGCTTACCTTTATTATTTAGATGACGAATTTCCTCATAAAATTCTTCAATTTCTTCTTCAGGATGACTTGTGGTGGGTGCATAAGTTTGAATAATCTGAGCCTGGTATCTTTTCGAGAGTTGGATAACAAGTCGTGCAGCTCTGTCAGAGGAACTTTCAACTTCTACAACTTTATCCTTCAGTTTCTTGTTTATTATAAATCCAACACCACTAGTTCTGCCAGTATCTGTCCCACGATAGTAGAAGAGATGTCCACTTTTCAGTTCGATGAGATCTTCTCCTTTTCTCCTTACCTCACTTAGCCCCACGATGTCCCACTTGATCCTTTGTAGTTCCTCTTCCAATTCAAGAAGCCTTGAATCAGAAGAAAGGGAGCGTCCATTGTACGTAGCCAAGGTCAGCATCAGATGGCAGCCTAGTCCGGTCCTCCGGGGATTCTTAGCACCCTCTGCCTTCATGTCGCACTGGCCGCTGCCTTGGCCAGGTACATTCCAGCTGCCGGAGACTGAGGGCCAAGATTTAAGTTGTGGAATCATTTTGGAGGGGTTTGGCCATAACTCACCACGCTGGCCAAGCGGGTTGGTGAGTGTGGGATAGAATTTCCTCTAATCCCGATGGTATAGTTATACCGCTATTGGCGGTCGTCAGAGCCCCTTTAGTGGGAACAGGATGCACCACGAGAAGGCGGGGTTGACATTTGTCAAGGAGAGGCTGTGATGTTACGCATCACCTGACCTTACATCCCGATGATATATATATATATATATATATATATAAATAATAAAGTCATGTACTCTTCTGTCCACAAAAAAAATTGTACTCTTGGCTTATCTCACTGGAAAAAAAAAGTACCCCCCCCCCCCCCTTTTTTTGTCGTTTGTTCCCCGACCCTGGAATTTGCACAATTTTATTTTTTTACCTTCGTACAATCTGTGCCAGCATATAATTCGCAGATTGTGACATTCAAAGAAGAAAAAAATCGCCGTATGATCCACACATCACAAATGCTGATCTATAAGCGGAATTTTCGACAGAAAAGTCGGTCACATAAAGACCTCGAAGTCCAAAGGAATTCATTTTTAAAGGAAAAATTTTATTATATTTTTATCTTCGGACACAAAAGAAGCTTAGTGCCGTGTGGCATCCATAGAGCACACATTTTAAACATGCCGATGCAGCAGCTCTAATTTGCATTACACGTTGATGAAACGCGCTGATACAGAACAATTTATAGAAATACTGTAAATCATCATCATCATCATTGTCAACCATTATCAATCCACTGCTGGACGAAGGTCTCCCCAAGTTTCCTCCACAACGGTCTGTCCTGTGCCAGTCTCCTCCATGTCACTCCCGCATATTTACGAATTTCATCCACCCATCTCCCATGTGGTCTTTTTCTGGGTCTTTTCCTGTCCCTTGGAATCCAATCTAAAATTTCGGCTGTCCATCTATGGTCTGTCCTTCTGGCAGTATGTCCAGCCCATTGCCATTTCAGGGATTTAACTCTGATCATGATGTCTTCCACTCTCGTCATTTTTCGGATCCACGAGTTCCTCTTCTTATCTCTCCTGGTTATACCAAGCATGCACCTCTCCATGCTGCTTTGAGTTGTCTGCAGCCTTTGTATGTCTCTTTTAGTTAAGGTCCACGTCTCTGCACCATACGTAAGCACTGGAAGGATGCATTGATCAAACACTTTTCTTTTAAGACATAATGGCATATTGCTCTTGAAAATTATGCTGTTTCTTCCAAAAGCTCTCCAGGCAAGTTTTGTACGCCGATTAATTTCTTCATCAATGTGACCCTCACTTGATATCTGCTGTCCAAGATAAACATACGTATCTGTTATCTCCAGTTTTTCTCCATCAATCGATAAATCTTCATTTCTTGTAAAAGCATTGAACATCACTTTTGTCTTCTGAAAGTTCATTTTTAATCCCACTTCTTTACTCTTGTCAGCAAGTTCCTGGATCATACTCTGCAGCTCTGATGGGGTAGTTGCAAAAATGACTACGTCATCAGCAAAACGAAGGTGGGTTAGATAATCTCCATTAATCTTTATCCCTTTGTTTTCCCAATTCAGTGATTGAAAGACATTTTCCAATGTGGCATTAAAGAGCTTCGGAGATATGGTGTCACCTTGTCTCACTCCCTTTCCAATTTTTATGTGTGTTGTATTTTCAAACAGCCGAATCTTTGCACTTGCATTTTCATAGATGTTATTAATAATATTAATGTATGCATCTTCAATACCGCAGGATTTCAGAGCCGTGGTAACTGCTGATGGTTTCACCGAATCAAAGGCTTTTTCATAATCGATAAAAGCCATGCACAATGGAAGTTCATATTCCCTCGCTCTTTCAATTAGTTCTCTCAGTACATGGATATGATCTATTGTGCTGTAGCCACTCCTGAATCCAGCTTGTTCTCTCGGTTGAGCCATGTCCAGTGTTACCTTCAAGCGGTGTGAAAGAACTTTAGTGAAGATTTTATAAACCACTGATAGGAGGCTGATAGGTCTGTAGTTCCTGAGATCCTCAATGTCACCTTTTTTATGTAGCAGGATCATTGTAGCATTGTTCCAATCCTCAGGAATCTTCCCTTCATTAAGGCATCGAGTGAAAATTTGGGCGAGTACTGTTTCGATTTCTCCACTTGCTTCTTGTATGATGTCTATAGTAATTCCATCTTCTCCTGGAGCTTTCCCCCGCTTCATGTTCTTGATTGCATGAGCAACTTCTGCTGGAAGGACTGGAGGAACTCTGGTACTGGTATCTTTCATGATGTCTGGAGTGTATGTATCATCCCTTTCATATAATTTGGAGTAGAAATCTTTCACTCTTGTCAAAATTTCGCCTCTATTTCTTGTTATAGAACCATCTTCTTTTCTCAGAGCCATAATCTGTTTTCTTCCCTTACTGAGATGTCCCTTTGCTATCTTTAGGCTTTGGTTGTTTTCAATTGCTTTCCTCACTAGCTCACAGTTGAATTTCCTTACGTCTTCAGTGATACTTTTTCGTGCTGTCTTGCATAGCTCTACATATTCCACTTTGGAAGTCACATCTTCTTTAGTTGTCCTCATCTCTCTTCTTTTTTGCATCAACATTTTGGTTTTTCCTGATAATTTGTTTACATGCAACTTGTTCTTAGACCCAGCTAATTTTGTTGCTGTTTCCATAAGAGCTTTGGTTACTTTTCTGTTAACTTCCGAAATATCCACTTCTTCCGATGTTAGGCCTTCTAAAGCAGAGAATCTGTTCTTCAGTTCCAACTTGAAAGTATTATGGTGTTTTTTAAGGTTGGTTATGTCAATACATTTTGTTTGTCTTATGAGCTTGCCACGTTCCAGTTTAGTGTTGAGGTGCATCTTACATCTCACCAATCTATGGTCACTACCTGTGTTGAACTTGTTTAGCACACTGCAGTCTTCGATGACGAATTTTTTGTTACACATAATAAAATCAATTTCACTTGTCGTCCCAATTGGATGTCTCCATGTCCATTTCCTGTGTGGCTTTTTCTTGAAAAAGGAATTCAAGATGAAAAATCCTTCTGCCTCTGCAAACTCAACGAGAGTATTTCCACGCTGGTTTCTGTTGCCGTGACCGAATTTACCTACTGAAGTTTCATTCTGTTGCCGGTGCCCTATTTTTGCATTGAAATCTCCCATAATTATCTTCAAGTGCTGCTTACCTTTATTATTTAGATGACGAATTTCCTCATAAAATTCTTCAATTTCTTCTTCAGGATGACTTGTGGTGGGTGCATAAGTTTGAATAATCTGAGCCTGGTATCTTCTCGAGAGTTGGATAACGAGTCGTGCAGCTCTGTCAGAGGAACTTTCAACTTCTACAACTTTATCCTTCAGTTTCTTGTTTATTATAAATCCAACACCACTAGTTCTGCCAGTATCTGTCCCACGATAATAGAAGAGATGTCCACTTTTCAGTTCAATGAGATCTTCTCCTTTTCTCCTTACCTCACTTAGCCCGACGATGTCCCACTTGATCCTTTGTAGTTCCTCTTCCAATTCAAGAAGCCTTAAATCAGAAGATAGGGAGCGTCCGTTGTAGGTAGCCAAGGTCAGCATCAAATGGCAGCCTAGTCCGGTCCTCCGGGGATTCTTAGCACCCTCTGCCTTCATGTCGCACTGGCCGCTGCCTTGGCCAGGTACATTCCAGCTGCCGGAGACTGAGGGCCAAGATTTAAGTTGTAGAGTCATTTTGGAGGTGTTTGGCCATAACTCACCACGCTGGCCAAGCGGGTTGGTGAGTGTGGGATAGCATTTCCTCTGATCCCGATGGTATAGTTATACCGCTATTTGCGGTCGTCAGAGCCCCTTTAGTGGGAACAGGATGCACCACGAGAAGGCGGGGTTGACATTTGTCAAGGAGAGGCTGTGATGTTACGCATCACCTGACCTTACATAAATACTCGCGTGTAAATCTAAAGTTTTTGTAAGAAATCCTGCTTTCAAAGTAGGGGAGTCGTCTTAACACAGGTAAAAAAAAAAAAAAAATGGGTTGGACTTCCTTGAATTCTCCCGCAGAGATATCAGCAGCAAAGACTGGTCAAAATTGCGAAGGACGAACTAAAATACAAGGCACAGTGCACACGAGATCCAGAACATGGAACTTTGAAATGAGGCGTGCATTGTGTAGGTTTGTGCAGCAAGCGCTGTCCGTACATTTTTATTGGCCGAAGACAGGGCACAAGCACAGTCAGTGTTTTACGTTTCCCAACAAAACAAAGGCAAAAAATATCTCTCGCCGTCCCTCCCTACAACTTTTGCGGCCTTTCATTATGACACCCTCTCCAGCCCCCTTTCCTATTCGCTCCGCTCCATACAAACTCCTAATCTGAGGAAAAAATTTATGAGGGAGTTCCTTTACCAATTAACCCCCTATTCTGTACAATTACACTGCGGTTGTTGTTGTTTTTTAATCAAACTGCCGCAAAAACATTTTATTATATTTTTAATCGGCGTTTATCCGCGGATTATGCAACGAAAATTACGGTACATGTTTTTCAGTGATGTTTTCCGTGGTGGCCCGGACAAAGGGCGACCAAGCGACCACATTTTTCGACCCCTGATCATTGCAGATTTCAATGAGGACAACATACGTATATTACAATTGAATGTACAGCAATGTGTGTGAAATGGATCTTTGTTGCAAAAATATTAAAATACTAGCTATACCCGGCCACGCGTCTGTGGCACATTGTGGTTGCATGGATGAGAAATGAGGAACAAAACAAAGCATACGTTTCATAGAAGTTTAATTTTGCAATACTTGTGGGTATACAATATTTTTTGTTTTTCCATTCTCTGCGTAGATATAAAGGCTATCTGGTTTGCCGACACGGGAACACGCAACATACAGTTGTCCATGTGAGAAGCAATCCGCATCTAAATCTAAACCACACAATTCTAAAGATTGACCTTGAGCTTTATTGATTGTGATTGCGAACGCCAATCGAATTGGGAATTTCAATCTTTTAAATTGAAATGGTGTATCGGTCGGGATCATGGGAATTCGAGGGATTAGGACATCTTCACCTTCGAAAGGCCCTGTTAAAATCGTTGCTTCCACTACATTTTTCATCAGTTTTTTAACTGCGAGTAGCGTGCCGTTGCAGAGTTTTGGCTGATTAATATTCCGCAACATGATAATTGGCACATCTATTTTCAATTTTAATATGTGTGGTGGCATCCCTGGCAGATCAAGTGAGTTCAAAAATTCCGTTGGATAATTAACTACTTCATCTGCTTCCACAACTGTATCTATCGACTTGTATGTAATTTCCTCACTTTGAATGCTGGATTGAATAACATTATTAATTTGATAGACATCTTTATTCTTCGCGGCAAGGATAGCTCGTTCACTGAGCCAATCGTGATTCTTATAATTAATTTGAATATTAGGAAATACTTTTTCGATCAGTTTTTCTTTCGATGTTACTAAATTACAAAAATTATCAGGAAATGATATTCGTCTTGACGTCTCATCGACTGACAGTTGTCCGTTCCCAATGTCCAGTAACTGTCGTGAGAATACCTCGGCTGATTGATTGTTCTGCAGCTGGACACGCATATTCGTAGTCAACTGCAATGTACGTACGTGTCGCCACAATGTTGAATATTTCAGGCAAGCATTTATTTCGTCCGCTGGAGTCGATCGAGAAATTACAGGCAATATTTGCCTAAAATCTCCTGCGAGCAATATCAATGCATTCCCGAATGGTTGAACGTTTCCACGCAAATCTCGCTACGATCGATCAAGAGCTATGTGCCATCGTGCATTCATCCCAAACAATGAGTTTACATTTTTGTAATACTTTTCCCATACCGGATGCTTTGGAAATATTGCACATGGAAGTCTCGATGATTCGCATGTTTAATGGCAACTTCAGAGCTGAATGAGCAGTCCTTCCACCTGGTAACAATGTCGCAGCTATTCCAGACGAAGCGAGAGCTAAGGCTATGTCATTTTTGATCGAACCGTTGCCAGAATCAATCTGATAAGGAATGTTTTCCCAGTTCCTCCTGGCACATCCAAGAAGAAGCCCCCCCAACTCCGTCATTTATCATTTGCATTATGCGATCATAAATGCCCTTCTGTTCACACGTTAATTTGGGAATGTTTGATTGGACATATGACTGGAGATCACTGGTGTTGTAACTCTGTTCACGGCGCAAATCCGCATCAAATGAAGCAGTCGTAGTTAGGTTGGGTGCTGGCATTCCCAATTGACTAAGAACTTTATTTGCAATAGCTAAGCACTTGTCTTCAATATTTATCAATGTTTCGTTGTAAATGCCTTCTGTAAATTCCATGGTCATATTGGCATTTTCTAGGCGTACTCTATGCAAAATATCCTCAGCCATATGCGCTCGATATCTTTCCCATAACTCTGTGGGAGATGAAGGGAAGCAAGCGGTCAATATAATTGCGAATAGTGCTCGAATTTGGTTTGGATGTGCAGTGTTGCACGCGTCACTAATACATATATCCCACTGTTGGTCGTTTTCTTATAAATTAAGAGCTTGACACGCACTGCGGAAAGTGGCATGTGTGACGCCGTCAACAATTTTCAATTGCTGGAAAGATCTGGGACCAGGCACATTTACCAACAGCATGCGAAGGAAAAAACATTCATCTTGATTAGGATGCACTGTATAAAGTCTACCAATTGTATTTTCTCTGAAAATGCCAGGTTGACCGTCGACTGGCTCCCCTCGTCTGCGTCGTACGAATGCTTTTTTAGTTACATTCCACGTGTAATAAGAGGGCACTTCTGTGTACATCAGTGTTCTGGCGAAAGAGTCTTCCTGACATAGGGTGAAGAAAGCAGTCAGAGTTGTACCAGGTGGATTAAGGGCTCTTTGTTGCACATTTGCATCTGTGAAATAAACACGCTGTCCATTCTCTAAATGTACTGCTAAGTGAACCACAGCTGGATTGCGTTCATGCATGGGAAATGAAAAATTCGCCATGCAGCCTCATTGCTGCTTATGTATCTTCCAGCCTGGTATTGTGCAATTTCATAGATAACTCGTACTGCATTTCTGTCACTATTTTCTGGTTGCACACCAAAAACTGCCATATCGCTGCCTTTATTCGCATACTTACAGATGTACTTAATCGATTTGACCGAATTGCAATATTCTACGTTTATGTGCGCTTTGTATGTTTTTGACAACAGAGGCGAATATGGGACCACCCAACGGTTGTCTACATCAATATCACCATTTCTCATGTGTATAGTTGCCGAATTCCCGCCATCTTCAGTTGATCTTTTCCTATACTGAGGATATCCATCGTCTCCTGTTACTGTGTTGGCTGTGAATGCTCGAGGATATTGCTTAGAACATTTCCTGTCTACCATGCATGGTGAATTCAGATTTAGTGTACCGCATGGTCCATGTATCATGTTTTTGATAACAACTGCATGCAAATCCTTATCGACGTCGGCCCGTGGAATCTCAGCGCATATCACATCGTCGATTTCGTCTGAAGTTATTTTATCGTATAGCCAGATTAGTATATGCGCATGTGGCAATCCTCTCTTTTGCCATTCTACTGAATACATCCAGCAGCGCACAGATCCAAACACTTCATGTTTCACAATGAAATCGATCAGCGACTTGAGCTTTTGTCTGAAAACACGTGCTGTGATGTCATGCCTATCCACGGGTGATTGCCCAGGAAGTAACAGCTGCTGTATCTCGTTCCAAGCTGGATTGCACGTGAAGGTGATAAATAAGTGTGGACGCCCGTAATGACGAACATATGCCATTGAATCTTGAGCATATTCCTGCATGTGACGTGGACTGCCTATGTATGAAGATAGCAAAATTGTAAGCTTTCCAACGTTGGTTGTATTACCGTCATTCACAACTGCATCTCGCAAATGAATGTATTCTTCGGAGCGGAGTTTGGTCTGATTCAAACGAAGAAATAAGCAAACGTTACGTTTCAATTTTTGCATACATATCCACAATGTACTGGTGAAACAACTGACGGCATTTCAAAATATAATTGTCCTCGTTCCTCCGAATCATTAAGCGGTAGACGTAAAAGTTCATTGTGCTGCACTTTTTATTAATTTCTGCACCATTCACTGGGTTTATCATCTTCACATTGAAATGATATCCATCGGCACCATTCCAGAAGATAACTGGATATTGCAAAGCATCGTAACAACGGTGAGTTTCTGCGACATTTATCAATTGATCGTTTCTTCGATGGAGAACAATATCTCTAGGTTGGAACTGATCTCCGACTATGACAATTGCAACTTCGTCTATAGTTGGAGCGTTATATCTTCGGACATGTTCTCCAGCAGGCGTTTTGTCGGCGTGAATGACAATCTTGTGGGTATCTGATGGCATCATATCCATTGCCGTTTTGAACAAACGCACCAAATTGTTCTTTTCGTGAAGGAGCTCCTGTAGTTGCGAAATGATGGATCTTCTTAGCGAGGTATGTATTCCACAACGTGCATCGACTTCATCTCTATCATCACCGATGAAGTACATTTGAAGGAATTTATGGTCACTATCTCGGAACGGGAGCAGGGAGCCAGCTTTGTGATATATTTGTCCTTTGATTTTAAAAGTTGGCATGAATTGAGCAGTCACAATTTCCGCACCAAATGACGTCATTTGGAAGCAATAGTTATATTTCCTGATGTTCGATAGGAAATGCTTTGATTCAGCGGTAGATCCAGCAAGTAGAGTTTTCAACGGCTTTGGTATTGATTCAAGTTGAGGCAATTTAATTTTTCCGCCAGCGCAACACATCCCATTCGTTTCATTATTGAACTTTAGAGCCTGGCAGTAGGTACAGACATGACTCATCTGGCCAATGACAACATGCGGACTTGAACTATAATCAACAGCTGGATTGTACCGGAATGCAAGATGATTGTATTGCAGAATCAGATCTGCTGTTCTTTGGGTACGTGTTTCAGCTATCCTCGACGCCTCGCGTTCATTCTGTTGAGAACGAACCAAATCTGTTGCTGCAGAACGCGACTGCCGTGCTCGCAATCGTGCATCCTCAGGCCTGGCTGCTCGTCTTTCTGCTGGTTCCGTGTTATGCATCTGGATGGTGCTTAGTCTGTTCCTCTCTCGTACGTATGCCCACTCTTCCTCAGTCATATTCGAAAGCCGTCTTCTCGATCCTTCTGTGTGGCGAGTGCGACGACCCTAATTCGTTTTTTTGCGAGGCATTATTTCGGTTTTCACTGGAACAGAAGGAAGGGATAAGATTATAACCTCTTATGGCTCTCACAGCTCTAGGTTGAAAACCATGAGAGATAAGAGACAAAACATAACCTCTACTTATGATTTGGCGAACGGCGCAGCTGAATCACGACACGATCACCTAGTATGGAGAGTGTTCCCCTCGCTTCCAGCAGATGGCGCGTTTGCTGGTACACAGCTGACCGTTGATAAAGCTGTTTTCTCGCGGTCGCGGGTATGTAACTGAGACAAAAAATAGATAAAAACAACACGATCACCTAGTATGGAGAGTGTTCCCCTCGCTTCTGGCAGATGGCGCGTTTGCTGGTACACAGCTGACCGTTGAAAAAGCCTTCGACCATATATACTGATAGACTGTGCATGGCATCAAAATTTCTGGCTCCAACATCGCAAGCCAAGAAATCACGTGACTTCGGGCAAAAAGATGGTTAACTCGTGCTGTGCTCATCATGAATTTCAGGAGTTTCTTTTTAGAATTCCATTACGACTTTTCATTCGTGAATACATTTATTACGCTCTGATGCAGCTATTGCCAGTGCGCAGTCCATTAGTATATATGGTCGAAGGAAAAAGCTGTTTTCTCGCGATCGCGGGTATGTTACTGACGCGAAAAATAGATAAAAACAATCTTTGAAGCGGGTTGTATATAGTGTCAAAATTTGAGCTCAATCGGTGCAGAACTTTTTGAGTTTTTGAAGCGTACACAAACCAACTTGACATTTTTATATATATAGATTGGATTATGAACCTCATAATAACAAGAGACTAAGAAAGCTTTTACATCTAGAAAAACAGTTCCACTAATGAACCTTCAAAAATTATAAATTGATTTTCAACAACTTAATTCAAAAATAGTAGACTTAAAAATACACAATGAAATTGATTTTAATTTAGTAACTGGCAACTGCGAAAGGAACCTGGCAATAAAATTTTAATTCTTTCTGTGTAAACAAAAGCTTTGATACAATTTCTATACATATGATAACAACCTTGATAAAATCTGGAGTCCAGAAATGTCTGTAGAAACATAAGAACTCGGGAGATGTGAAAAATAAGTAAGTTCTTCAAGTTAAAATACGATTAAGTGTATTATCTGAGTAAAGCCTTAAGCAAGTGTTTTGATTGCTGTAGATAACATTTTTATTTTTCCAATTTGCAAGCAAAAACTCTGCTAATTTGGAAACTATCCATGTACGTCTACATTCTGCTACTCTGGTTATGACGTGGGGAGGGGGTGAAATTTTCTTGGTAGGTGGCATAAACATAGATTTTTAAGCATCTGATTTCAACTTCTAAAGAAGGGTGCAAATTTCTTTTTAAGAAATTCAAAAGTTGTGGAAAAGTTCTTGAATTTTATTTGTTTTGGCCAGTTGTGTTTTATTAGCTCATTTATTTGTTTGATGTGATCTGGTATTCATCTGGACATCTCCATTGCAGGAAGAAGAAGAAACCTTAAATGCTGTTGGTTATGATGATATTGGTGGCTGCAGGAAACAGCTGGCACAGATTAAAGAAATGGTTGAGCTTCCTCTACGTCATCCCAGTCTTTTCCGAGCCATTGGTGTGAAGGTGAGTGTTGTTAAGCCATTAGTATTAAAAAATTTGCTGACTGGTGTATGTGTATCTTTTTTTTTTTTTTTTTTTTTATAGTGTTTTTGGGTGGAAGGTAAAAATCTTTATGAACAAACTTGGCATATGATTCCAATTTACTGGTGTGATTCTATAGATTCATCAGTCACCATGAAAAAAAAATTAAGTGTTGAGGACAATATTTCAAAGTTACTACCAGTGAAATGAGTAAAGTACTGCAGGTTTTATCATTATGATTGGTAACACCTATATCTCTGTTTTTACCTTGGGTAATCCTTTTGTGAGCCGCCCCGGTGGCGCAGCGGTTTAAGGCGCTGGCCTATGATCATTCGTCCATAAGGGGTCCGGGTACGAATCCCGGTCAGGCATGGATGTTGTGTTTGTCTTACGGCACTGGCTCTCTCCCTTCCCTGGAACCAGTGACTCTAAATTAGGGACGGGCGACTGCTTATAGCCCATTGAGTTGCTCACGGTGGTCGTTAAACCTCCAATAAAAAAAAATTCCTTTTGTGATAAATTAATTTTGCAAATAATTTAGACTTTACCTTTGATTTAGATATAATTTACACATTAAGTAATTTGCCAGTCTGATTTTGCTACAACTGTAAAGTTTTTGACTGCAGTCACTGCACAGTTTTCACTTTAGATTCCTATGCTAAAACTAATTACCCATTGTCTGGCTTATCAAAAATTTCATATTTTTTTGCAAACTTTAAAGCAGTTGTGTTACCATTTTGAGATAAAGGCTTTTGAAGTTCTTGGTTGCTTATTTATGAATGAATGCAAGGATAACTGATGATTAATTCTCCTAGACCTGTATTGAGGGGTGTGCTGACCTTGAACCCAAAATTAACATTTTCCTGTGTTTTTGCCATCTCATAACTGTTAAATTTCTTGAAAGGTAATAAATAACACCATAGGAAGAAATAAAACATGCACCTTGCTTAGTGCATGTTTTATTTCTTCCTATGGTGTTATTACATTTCAAGAAATTTAACAGACAAACCAAATAGGAAGAAATAAAACATGCACCTTGCTTAGTGCAAGTTTTATTTCTTCCTATTTGGTTTCTGAAAATAGTTAGGAGAATCGGATATCTTGCTTTTGAAGCCAATGTTTCAGTTACAGGTGATAATTATAAAAGCAATAGAAATTTAGAAAAATATTGATTTCTTGGTTGGTTTAACTAAAAAAATCTTACTAATAAAAAAATGTTTTGAAAGTGCCATATAGTGTGGTGGTTCCAGAACTCCCACTTTCATCCACATGGCCAACTAATTCTTTAGGAACTGGAAAATCACAATGCGTAAAGTGTGTATTAATAGGTTTGCTTGACTGTATTGTAATAAATTGGGATTTGTAATGCATTGACTAACTTGAGAAGTTATCAAGCTTTAAGTGATTTTACATAAATAATGCTGGGTATTATTCTTGGGTATAATGAGCACATATTTTAACAAAAAATAATAAATTCTTTACTTGAAAGTAGGTATTTTCAGATTTGTAATTAATTGTGTCAAAAACATGCTTGGGAGTGTCGTCGCCTGTTGCTAGTAAGTTTTTCTGTAAAAAGTGACTTAATTTTACTTATGTTCAAAGTTGGAACATTTATTTTTTATTTCAAATCTTTTCTACATCACACTGTTCATCAGTTTCTATTTCTTCCAATGTTTGTAGATGTAGTTCATTAGGTAATAGCAGAACTTCCAGTCCAGTGACTCTGTAATGTTATTTTAATTTGAAATGTTCTGCTTTAGCTAGCATGTGTACATGCAAGTTCACAGGGGTGTAATAAACTTTTTCCGTCTGTTTGGGTACATGCAATATTTTTTGTCTGTATGTGTTGCTTGTTCCGGGTTTTCCCCTTTACCCCTGGCCTGATACCACCTCAATGTAACATCTGTGTAGGTGATGTGTTTCATCTCCTGTGCAATGCATGTCCAACTCACCTCATTAGCATTTTGTTCACAAAAGTACTACCGAGCTCAGTTCAGATGTCCGTAGTACCATCTATATATACTACTACTGAATCCATGCCTTATCCTTAAATATTCATTCTTTCCACTGTTCTCATGTTAGGTTCTGATCTAAAGAACCCATATCTTTTCACGCCCAGTGCTTGCTACTAGAAAAGATGGTATGCCTAAATACTGCACTTCATACAGATTTTATTTATGTCCAGTCACTTTCAAAGTGAAAATTTCAAATCTTCAGTTTATTTACTCTGGTCTAGGTCTGCTCTTTGCTCTGTGGCCCAGTAACCTTAATTTGAATTTTTATCTCCTAGTCTGTTCTTATCAACATCTTCCAAAAAAAGTTCTCAATCAGTTTTTAAAGGCTGCAATATTGATTTTTTTTTATTGTCACAGAGTCTGCTTGTTTTCTCTGACGTTATCACTTTCACTTCGACAGCAGTAATTTTCTTTTTAAAATGCTTTACATCACATCCAGCTTTCAGTGCCATAAAAGAAGATAGATCTAAATGTACATACTATAATGTGTGTACAACCAGTTTTGTTTGCTGACCAATGTGTGTTAGTGGAAGGACTTATTCCACTTTTCTGATTCTGTTGTCCGTTTCCTTTAATTCTTTACTATCTCAGCTATAACCACACTCATTTATAATGTTATGTTTCTAGGGAGTTAAATTTTTGGGCTCAGTTCTTTGGTGTGTATTACTCGCAACAACCTTGTGTGTGGTTTTCGCAGTCATTTACCTTCTTTTTCAGAAATTTTCAATAATTTACTAACATTTTCATATTTAATTAAAGTTGGCAGTTTCATTTAAAAATTCATTAGTTCAGGTATGGATTAAACACACTACATTTGCACTTCAAAATGTCATTGTAAAAAAGGTATTAAACAGCCACAGATGCCAACCAGTATGGATTTTCTGTAATATTGCGAATTTTGTGTTGGAATTGTAGAAGTACGGATTTGTCGATGGAATCTTGTACAGAAAATCAGCATTTGATTTTTCTGCATCAAAAAAGGCATGACATTCTTCCGCTGAATCACAAAAATTTTCTTTTTCGTCATCATTTGGGTTATTTTCAAGTTCAGTGCTATACTGAACAGAATGGGGGAGAGGGGTCTTCTGTTGGAAAAACCAAATTCAGTCTTTTTAAGACTTTTAAAAATGGAAGTTAGACAAAGTAAAGATTTCTCCCGTAATAAAGTTTTTTTTTTTATTATTATTCCTGCTGTTACTTCTGTTAAGCATTGTTGTTAAATACAATTTCTTTCATAAATGTTTGTATTTCAGCTTGAAAATATTGGCAACAATCACAAAAATGGTAAATTAGATGGAGCAAAATTTTACATCTCTGTAATTAAATTTTTTTTTTTTTCGATGTTACTTCTGCAGCCCATTGTTAAATATGATTTTATTCCATAAATATTGTATTTCAGCTTGAAAATGGTGGGAAAATTTCTGAAAACGGAAGTCAGACAGACATGAATTTCTCTTGTAATCATATTTTTTTTTCCCCCGCGATGTTTCTACTGGCCTGAATTGTTGTTAAATACCCTCCCCCATAAATGTTTGCATTTCAGCTTGATAAGAGAGGAAAAGTTTTTTTGAAAACGGAATCTCAAAGTTTACACTATTTATCTAAAATGGTGAAAGATTTTTATTATGCATTCATGGTCCTCAGGCTGAAAGTTCTTTCAACATAGTGGATGAAATTATAGTCAAAGTCAGGAAGTATGAACATCAAAAACTATTTGGGTATAGAAACTGAATTACAAGCTTAAAACACAGGGCAAGTCTGCAGTTATGTTATTCAGTAAAATGGGATATATAGGAATAGCAATGAATTCCAACTCTGCTAAAATCTAAGGGAAACAGAGAGCAGAAAGAAAAAAATAATTACAGTTTATTAAAGGTAATCTTTTAAGATTTTTCCTATAGACAGCAATTTTAATTTTGGGTCAATCTATCTCAAGTGGCCCAGAAAAAAATTAATTGGTTGCTTCACCAATTTGAAATGCTTTTATTTTTTATAGGTGATGACTGCTATATATGTTGGAGTTTAAAACTAAGATTATTTTAATTTTATATCAGCTCGTTTAGAAATGGCGCCCATTTTTGTTTCATGCCGTGCACAATTTTTTGCATTTCTAGAGGTTTGCGGGAAAACTGCATATTTCAGTTATGGTTTGTCACAGCTCTGGAACAAAAACTACTATTCTTGGCACATTCTGGAGTACATCATTTGGCTATTTTGTTTCCTTATGGGTGATTCCACAGTATTGTGCATGCTGCGGACATGTGTACAAAGTTAAGATGCACCATATTTTTATAAAAATTTGAGCTAGGTGAATAATAATATTTTTACAACTCTAATAGATGCCAATGTTTCAGGTTATATGTTGATTTAAACACCGAAATGTACTTATATTTAAAAATATATATATTTTTTAGAGTTATTATGACATGACTCACAGAAGTCCCACTTTCTATGAGTCTTGATATTTTTAAGAAAATCTGTCAATGTAAGTAACATTTTTTCCCTAAAGATTTCATGAACATTTATGCAAATGAAATTAGTAGAATTAAAAAAAAATATCTGTGTACTTGAAGACATGACATTGCAAACATGACATAAATTCCTTCAAGGGCTTTCTTTTATAAATGATACATCAGTTATGCAAGTGTGAAAAAAATGGTAAAAGTTTCTTAAACAGTCTTTAAGTAGAATGATGCTGCATTATTGTTGGTTGTTATATCACATTAAATTTTTACCAAATTATTAAATGCCAAAAACGCATAAAAGACATTTTCATATTAAGTATGGAAAGGCTCAAAACCAAGCTATGAAGAAAGTATAATTGACCAGCTTCATTCTTCACTATACTTTGTTAACAATGCTCTTTATCTTCAGTGCAATATTCAAATCATAAGGGAAAAAAGCATGCTTGTTTGATCTGGTGACGGGTCACACTGCAACACAGACAGCTATGAATTGAAAATGTTTCGAACTGTGGCATTCCCAAATACTTAAATTTGTTTTCAGCTATGGGCTTAAAAACTTGTTTCAGTCATGTGGTTTTGGTCTACATCAACTACGTGACCAGACCACCAATGTTCATCAAATAAGACCTCAATCCATTGACCTTCTTGTAAATCTTCTATTATTGGGGGGGGGGTGATTCAGAAGCTTGAGGGACATGCTGCAGAACAGTTGCAGGAAATATTATGGCTTGCTTCATCTCTTGGGGACATGAAAATGGAGAGTTGAGGAAATATTCAACTAAATTTGATCTTATAGGGTATGTATTAAATGTAGTGATCTTGTGTCAGGTACAGATTTGCAGGTACTATGTCTCCCTCTTCACCAAATCCTTGCTGACGAACATTATTTTTATCGCATTTCCTGGTGATATTTTAGAGGTTACTTCAAAAAGGACTGCATTGTTGACAACTTTTTCCTGTAGTACAGCCCTCCAAACTTTATTCTTTACAGCACCCCCAATGTCGTCAACGGTACCTTTTCCGTGGGAAGTTTTGAAAAATGGCCAAGTTCGCAAACATACAGCGGTTTTTAAATTTGCTGGCTGCTCCATCTGACCAGTAATGAACTCTGTAGATTCCACTTTTTATGGTTTGCAAATATTGTAAAATTTGTTTATTGAGCACTTTCGCAGAATCTTTACTGTGTGTCAAATCGTCAGAGATGATGGCATAAGATTGGTGCTGCAGAGTGCCATCTGGCCCTACAAAATACTCAACAAAAGTCTAAATCGTTATACTTTCAGTAGCCCAGTTTGCGCTCATGATCTCCCAATCATATTTTGTCACATAATTTTCTTCAAAGTCAATGTGCTTCATTATCTCATCATTCAGGTGCTCTTTTAGATGGTGTAGTTCTGAATGTTGCTTTGAAGCATTGTGTACATGCCTTGTAAAGGTATGCAGTTGTGCTTGAAGATCTTCCTTGGCACTGCCCAGATCTGTTACAACTTGTTTCTTTATTGTGTAGCCTACATCATTTTGACACCTGATAATACTTCACAGTGAAGTCTATCTTTTCCTCTGGTATTTTTAAATTAACGTGTTCTTCTGCACTGCACATGGGACAGTTTCTGTCAATGCATGTAATGTGATCTTGGTTGAAAGCACAAACACTTTTTTTTGCAAGCACTTCTGCATTCTTTGGGGGTCAGGACAAATAGTGCTCAATTATGAGAGAAGCATGTCGTAATGTTTTCGTGATAAATGCACATACATGCATACTTCCTGGTCTTTTTTTCCTGCTAGAAGAACATGCTTGGGGCGCAACTCGTGAAACTTAGTTTTACCAATCTCAGCTTTGGGATTTTTACTCAAAAAGACAGCATGTGCTTCTCCAATACTCAGGACTAGGTAAAGTTTCTGGTGAATTTTCCTTCCTTGTTGTTTTCACAGATACAGTCTTTCTTTCCTGGGCACACGCAGCTAATGTCATCTTTGACACAAAATTCCCTTACTTTTACGATAATTTTTTCAGACAGTATATCACACCTTGACTTCCGGTTGACACCAACTTCCATATTTAAAATAGGTAGATGTCTTTTTTCTGGAATTGTGGTTTCAATCAACCTCTTTCTCTTCAATGGTGACATTTTGGATATTGAGGTACTTAACACATGCACCTTCTTGGGTGAAGATTTTGGCAAGGCATCATTGGTTTTCTTAACAGCTTTTCCTAGAGACTGTTTGCAACTGTAGCCAGGAGAGCTTTCAGTTAGATTGGATTTTGTTTGTTCTGCCTTTTTCGTTCTGCATTTCCTTTGAGCGTCCTGTCTTTCTTCTGCTTTGCAGAGAGGACCTTTGAATGTCTGCATTTTTTTTTATTTTTATTTTTTTTTTTTGAGCTCTGCTCTGTTTCATGTGGTATATCAGCTTTCAATCTTTGTCTTCTAATACGAGATCTTTCTGTGCTTGTTAATTTATTAATGACATATTTCTGCAGATATTAGGCTAAAAAAATTAGAATGTACAGTTCTATAATGATTCAAAATCAACAAAGTTAAATATATTATTTCATTAAAGTTAATTTCTAAATGCTGAGCATAGGCAAGAGGAAAATATATTGTAATAATCTAATTGAAGATTTCCAGCATGGTAAACAGAGGGTTAGTTCAGCAATGGTATACCATTGCCATGTATTAGTATTACCAGATTTGTGAAAGTATTGGTTTATAGGTTAATGTTTAATATCTGGCAATGGTATGCCATTGCTAGATGTTAATTCTTTTAGCTAACAGCTCCACATGCAGTGCAGAAAGAAAGAAATTTCTGTTTACCATGCTGGAAACCTTCATGTAGATGCTTAGAACATGTTTTTCTAATAACCACAGATAAAATTGTGATTATATATGGTCATATGTAACCCCAAATAAAATTGAGGTTAAAAGAGCATAAATAACTTGTCATGTCTGCAACATTGCAGACATGACACAATTGAAAAAAAAAAGGAAAATATATTAATCCATAACAGAATATCCAATTTTCTTAATCAGAATGCTGAAACATTATTAATAGGCAGAGAAAATAAGCATTTTAAGATTTCAGAGTTATTAATGGCTACTCTTGAGGAAAAATTTGTCTTTTTTTTTTTTTTTTTTTTTGTTGCAGACATGACTGAATCTTAAGGGTCCCTAGAATGCAATCTGCAAGATAATTGTCTAATATTTTCTGTCTGTATTATTGATATTACATGTATGTGCAAGAAAAAATGCTTAATTATTATTACATGTGGAAACAACAGAAACCTGAAATATTGTTTGTCATGTCTGCAACTTCAAAACACGAAATTTCACTATATTTTATGGATTTTTTTTTTTTTTATTTTATGTTTTCAGTTATATAAAAATTTAACATCACAGGCTCATAATACTGTGGAATCACCCTTATGCCTCAAATTTCATGTCGAACTTTACACTTGCAGTTATAAAAAATCGAATTTCGGAAGAGCAATTTTTTTGGGAAGGGTTAAAATATCTGTCTTCAATGTTTTTTTTTTTTTAAGTACCTATGGTAGGGTAGTTTATGTAAAAAAAACAATTGAGCCCTGATACTTGTCACCTTTTTTTTTACAGGGCCCCACAAATATGCTTTTTTTGTGTGTGTGAAATTTAGGGGTAAATATCTTTAGTAGTGGGGGGGGGGCTAATTAAAAAATGTATTTTGCACTCTGTAAAGTACTATATGGTAGTAAACTCCGGTAAAAAGTGAATTTGAAATTCCAGTGGGAGCAGAATTAAGAAAAAACTAGATCAGGTAATGTATACAGCAAATATAAAGTTTTAAAGTACATTATAACTGACTGTGAGGATATATTATATATATAGCTTTACTATCAGAAAAATAAATAAGTTTTTGATTTGTGAAAGAACTTCCTTAAGACATCTAATGAGGTGAGTTTGAAATGCGTGGCCAAATGGACAGCAACTGTGTTATATGCTCTCAAGTAATCACTTAAGAATGCAGATGCAGTGTCTATTTACTTCATCACCTTTTATGTAATAATACACAAATGGATGTACAGCCAGCTAGTTTACCAAGTGATAGCCTTAGATTTCATTTTGTATGATGAATGAAAAGTTCTTGGCAATGCCTGCCAAGACAATAAATACATCCTGAATTGCTGAGACTTGTTTTCCTTTCTTTCAAAAACTGACTCTGGGCTTCAATTTCAGTAATGCCAGCTTCTCTGCCAGGGATTCAAAATACTCATCCCTGGGTTTTACCAGTGTAATTATCTCAGCTCTATCTATTGTAATCAATTGTTGTTTGAATGTTATGTTGTATGGCAATTACTCATATTCTTAAGAATCCTCAAGCATGCCTAATATGGCTTCTTTCCCTGAGCATTCAGCACACTTGTTTATTATGCAGTTGTAGTTACTTGAATCACATACACGTTTGTCAAATGAGGTCCTTGTAATCTGCATTTAGTTTAGTCCCTGTGATCATAAGCTTTATATTTTGATGATGCAAACACACTGTGTGAGTCGCAGCAGCTTAAGTCTGAAAATTCTCATTTACATCTTCTATAATCACATCAGAAGATGTTTCTAGATTTTCCCTCAGTGTTTCACACACTGTGCCTATTTTGGCTTTTAAAGCATTTTGTCTTTTGTCATAACTAAGTTTTCTTAGCTTTGAAGCAGGCAATAAACTTAACATGCTACAAGCAGCATCTACTTTGCGTAAGTTTTCAGCATGTGGGTGAGATATATAATATTATCCTTAGTAAAGTTTTTACTATTTTTACTTCCTAACATAAATGTTTTAGAATAACACATAACAATTTACCTGGTGAGTTTTATGTGTCTTTGGAAATGGTCACTGTGTATGTCTGACCAAAAAGATGACTATATCTATTTGAATGTTTTGCTTCATGGTACCCACAGACAGTCGAAACCTCAGAAGAACACTCTCTTAAAAAAGAATCTTTCATCCTCTTCTCTGAAAGTCGATCGTGATATGTTTAACAATGTCACTTGAGAACCACCTCCATGTGCAGCAGCAGCCAGAAAACAGACTAACTAACTAGGGTCTGTATGAACAAGCCCAGACATGCAGCATCTGTGGATCTGGAGCTGCCCACAACCACAAACCCTTAATATCCTCACCAGTTTAGGCTATAGTTCTGTCCTCACCAGTTTAGGCTATAGCTTTGATTGTTTTTTCAGCAAATAATTTATCTAAAAAATACATTAAATATATTCTATGATCAGGCATGTCAAAAAGTTTCGTACCTAGTATAACTGTGTTCCCAGTGGATACAGTGCCTTACAATGTGCAAAATAAAATTTTTTATTAAGACTCCACCAGAGATATTTATCCCTAAATTGTTTAAAACATTGAAAAATAGCATATATGTGGGGCCCAATTAAAAAAAAAAAAAAACGCAGAGAGGGTATCGGGGCTCAATTGCTTTTTAACATAAACTACCCTACACAGGTACTTGCAAAAAAGAAAAAAATGAAGTCGAATATTTGAACCCTTTCCAAAAAATTGCCCTTCTCAAATTCGAATTTTTTATAACTGCAAATGTCAAGTTTGGCATGAAATTTGAAGCGTAAAGAAACAAGATAGCCAAACGATGTACCTAACAAAAATGTAGTCTAGAAATGTCTAAGAATAATAGTTTTTGTTGCAGAGCTCTGTGACAAACCATAACTGAAATAAGCGGTTTTTCCCACAAACCTCTAGAAATGCAGAAAATTGTGCTCAGCATGAAAAAAGAAATGGCCATTTTTCAACGAGTTAATATAAAATTAAAATCGTGATTTTAAACTACCAACATATAGGGGTCATCACCTACAAAAAAAGAAAAATTTGTAAGAATAGTCAAGCAACCAGTGCTGGACCACTTGCTATGGATTGGCCCTTTTACCACTAGCAAATGATTGTTTAATGTATTTATTCTTTTCTTTACTTTTTTTTTCTGTAATAATTATTGTGACAGACTGGAATTCGTTGCCATGCTAGATACAGTTGCTGTAGTATGTTGGATTACTGAAAAAAATTGTTTTACTGAAAACTACTACCTGGAGTAGGCATCTATGGGCAGCTGTAACCATCAGCATGATTTCCCATGTGCTTCAGTGCTGATACGGGTCGAGCCCAGACCCGAACCTGGCTCGTGCTTAGATAGAGGGAGAGAATTTTCTTCCTTTTTTTTTTTTTTTTTAATAATGTGGTTTAGCACACAAGACTTTTTTACACTTTCTAGTTCTTGTAGAATTCTTCGGCAACTGGGTCTGGATGGATGGATGGGTAGTGGTAACTCGGCAGGGCTATTCATTCTGGGCTTGGGTAACAAATACAATAGGTCATGAAGTACTAAATTTCTGCAAAGGAAAAGTTTCTCTAAGAACTATAGATAGTAGATTTCCTATCTCAGTGGGGCAGCTCCCTGCTAAATCTATTTAGCAACATACGATGTAGATTGTTGTGCCTCCTGATTTTTCCTAATGTCCAGTTTCCCCGAAACATTTAAGGAAGAAACTATAGGAATAGATTGCCATCCCTTTCCCACTCCGCAGTTGAGAAAGACATTGGTTAATTGCACAGGGAGGAAAGAGTTAGAAGTCTGGAAGAGATTTTTTTTTTAATGCCTAAACAGGTTAATTATAGTTTGCTTTCTGGCCCGGGCTCTATCTTGCAATATAAAATTGAGCCGGAACTCAGCTCTGATGTGCTTTCACAGCATTTCAGGTGCTATAAAATGCATTCTCAGATGTGTGATGGCTACCGACTGTGTAGGAGGGGGGAAAAGTCTTCAGTTTATTAGTTGCCTTTTATTACTTTCATAGTGTCTCTCCTTTGCAGTGTAATTTTTACTTTCAGCATTGCAGGAATGTTTGGTTTAACTTAAATTTTGTAGGACCCCTGAGAAACTGAAGCAAAACCAAACATTTCAGGAAACATGAATGGTTTCTCTGGTAGATAGAACTCAGGCCATCCTTTTACATTTACTTCCTGCTGTGTATTTGCATCATTTTAGTGTTTTCTAACTGTTAGTTCTGATGGTATTAAATTATTTGACATATATGGTGCATATACTATTAAACATGCAAGATTTCCTAAGAAGAATGTGTTTAAAAGGGCATTTATTCTTCCCAATTAAAATTGAGTTTAATAATAAACTCAATGTAAATGCAGAGTTTTATTTTAATTTTCCCAAAGTTGATAATTTTGTTTTTATGTTTTTAGCCTCCTAGAGGTATTCTGCTGTATGGACCCCCAGGAACTGGAAAAACCTTAATTGCAAGGGCAGTGGCCAATGAAACAGGAGCATTTTTCTTCTTGATCAATGGTAAGTCTTTAAATTTCAGTTTCTGTTGATAAAGTTAGAGGTGCTTTTCAAGTCATAGCGTGATTTGGTATATAGTGTGGAAGAAATATTCTCATAATACGTGGCCAATTCATCATGATAATTAGCACAGCAATCAGGTGCAGCTGAATAGACTGTAATTACTGTTTTATTCGTAATATCAATCACATCAGGAAACTTGAAAATTTCATCCAAATTGTTTTTTAAATAGGTTGGATGAAATTTTGAAAATGGTAGATCCCTGGAGCTGGAAAAAATTTCCCACTCCAGGGCGATGAAATTTTCAAGTTTTCTGATATGGTTAATGTTACATGTGAAGCAGTAATTACAGTCAATTCAGCAGCGTCTGATAGCTGTATTAATTATTGTGATGAGATTGCAGTGCTATTGGTAGTCTCTATATGGGTCATTTCCATGTCAAATCAACAAGGCTCACAACCTGACATTTTTTGATTTTTATGAAACTTGGTATAATTGTAGTATTCATCAATATAAACAAACATGTTTTTTTTTTTTTTCAGAATTTTTAAGACATCCGTTTTTGAGTTATTGATTTTTGAAATTTCATCATCTGAGCAAACTTTAACTGCTAATTACTCGGGTTCTGGTAGCGCTAAGGTCATGAATTATGGCTCATTTTAAAGATCTTGAATTGGGCTTTCATTTGATATGCCACATGACACTTAAAAAAATTTAATGTCAATTTTAAAATTTTAAAATTGAAATATTAAAAAACATGTTTTTTAAAAAATCTGAAAAAAATATATGTTCAACAAACATTATTTTTCTACATATTCTGAAAGTTTCATAATGGGATCGCTATAGGATCACTATTAAAAAAAATAATAACATAAAACAATGCAACTGAAATGTGCCAGATGTACTTACCGGTTCCACCCATGACTGGAAGGATATTCTTTATGTGGTTTGTGTAAAATGTCATACTTGTTCTTTTAAACATTGCGAATGTTAAAGAATGAAAATAAACATATAAGTAATTTGCAACTGTGTCCCAAAGTAATTCATTCCATAATTCAGTATAAGATTTTGTGTGCATATTTACACTTACAAAATTATTTTATCTTCTATATGTATCCTGCTTTTTTTCTTTCTTTTAAATTTTGCTACACTTGTATGCCAGTGCTTGATTTGCCTTCTTTGTCTCAGTCATTGTTAAATTATATACTCTTCCAGTAGCTGTTGTCGAGTCAACTTTTAACAAAACATCAGATTTATGAACCAACAGTGTATCCGGTGATTGAGGATACTTGTATGATGGAGATGGACCATGCGGCTCCAGGAAGCTCACTTTTACCTCTTCTGTGTCCTCATTCACACCAAGTACACATCTCAACCACCAGTGCTCGGAGTACTTACTAATCACAAAACCTACCATGTTTTCAAAACTAATGTTCTCCTCCCCTTCATCTGTTGCACATATCTCTTCTTTAAAATGCTCAGAAAGTGAGTAGGTTTTGACTAGTAATTTGTGTTTTCCTGCAGGAATGAAACAATGGAGTTTCTAGTACCACTTATTGTCTTAGCAGAAGCTATTCTACTTTTAAGAATAATTTCCACCTCTTTGTAATTTTCTGTTGTTGCAAACCGAAAGGGAATGGAGGCAATATTAGCAGTGGCCCATTCAAAAAGTTGGCATGGGGTCATAATTTGATTATTATAAACAAGTTGTAAACTTGCCTTTGCAGCTAATTGCTTCACAGTACTCCCTATCCCATCACATGCATTTTTGCCATGTGCTGTTGCAAAAAAATTCCATTCTGCTTTCATATTAAAGTCAGTCTCGTGGTAGCACAAGCTTAGGAAGTTTGACTTGTTTTTGTATTGTGAAGCTGCTCCATCCGAAAAATAAAATACATTTTCAGGTTTTTGAGAAAAATGTGACTGCATGAAATTAATTAGATAACGCTGAAACAGATGGACAGCTATACTGTCGTGTGTACTTAATATCTGCATTCTTATGCTTTTATTTTCTGTGGAGTGAAATTTTTCTTTCAACTGTCTTATAATTTCTGGTTCAGGAGATGGAATATCCTTTGGTTCCGACGCAGGACTTAACTTTAATAATTTTGCTCGAAATGCTTCTTGGGCTTTTTTATATTTCTATTCAGGGTTTTTTTTTTTTTTTTCTTGCAGGCGTTTTTTCTTGATTGGTGTGTTTCATCCAGACATTGTAAACTTTTGTTAAATGCTTCTATAGCATGCTCTTTTTCAGGAGTTGATACTTTAATGTTTTCAGATGGAACAGCATGGCCTTCGGCTTCTTGTTCATTATAGCTGTCAGAAGGTGAAGACGAATGTTCAGCAGCTTCAGAGTGAAATTTCTGGATTGCTTTACGACAACTGTCGCAGATCTTGTCTCCAGTTTTGAGCAACTTGTTCTGTAGCAATAGATTCTTGGAAACTGGTCGCAGATTTTTTTTTATATTTATGGTTTGGTTTCCCAAGGGGGTTGCAACAGTAAACCACACTTGAAACTTTTGATGTGGATGGTCTGCTGGCATCCATCTTTTAATTTGCTTTTACTTTAAAACCTAGGAGAGAAACACAATTTGCTACCCTTATGGATATATATTAACTTTTTAACTAATTATAATTCATTAACATTTGCAGTGTTTGTAAGACCAGGGATAACATTTTAGACAGACAAAATAAACATTCCTCAGTCACTGGTGGTGCGTTTAGTAACGTCCTTCTGTGTTATTTATTTTTTTTATAGTGATCCGATAGCAATCCCATTATGAAACTTTCAGGATATGTAGAAAAATAATGTTTGTTAAACATATATTTCTTTTCAATTTTTTAAAAAGCACGTTTTTTAATATTTCAATTTCAAAATTTTAAACTTCACATTAATTTTTTTTAATTGTGTCATGTGGCATATCAAATGAAAGCCCAATTCAAGATCTTTAAAATGAGCCATAATTCATGACCCTAGTTCTACTAGAACCCGAGTAGTTGGCAGTTAAAGTTTGCCAAAATGATGAAATTTCAGGGTTTTTTTTTTTTTTTTTTTTTGAAATTTCAAAAATCAATAACTCAAAAACGCATGCATTAAAAATTCTGAAAAAATTCATATATGTTTATATTGGTGAATTTACAAATATACCAAGTTTCATAAAAATTAAAAATGGTCAAGTTGAAAATGCTATTTTTGCTGGTTGATTTCACATGGAAATGACTCATCTATATCTATAAAATGTTTTCTGCATTTTAGGTTATTATGTGTACTTTAACAAACCCCAGTAAAGTGCATTGTGAAATTGAATTGTAAAAGATTTTGTGTGGCTGGGCATTTTTGTTTGTGACAATTGCTAATAATTCTGCCTGTGACTGAATTCATTAGCTTCTGCTTTGTTAGTGATGTTGCAAGCATATTTCAAACTTTCAGCTGCATGTGTGTAGCACCATTTATACACTGCCGGACAATTGCTAAGGACGAATGACAATAGAAACGATAGCAACCATAAAACGGAAGGCAGGAAAATGTGGAAATTAGCATAAGTGCGAGATACAGTAAGACGTGTTGTGCGTATGCAAATTTTGGAATGCCGAACTTGTTCGTGACGTCATAGCGCTGATAAGAGGTATAAAGAATTTGACGCGTATTGACCGTTGTTCAAACACAAAGGTGAAAGGGAAAGAATCAATTGACGAACTTGCAAGTTTCAGTATATCTTCCCGACATCACCCAGATGATTTTACGCGTGGCCGTATTATTGGCAAGATTGAAGAAGGGCGAAAATAACAGATGTTGCCAGGGAGTTCGACGTCAACCACAGTGTTGTTTCAAGGCTTTGGAAATCATTTCAAGCAAATGGAGAGTGTAGCAAACGTCACGTGGGAGGTCGTGTTTGCAGTACGACACCTGCAGAAGATCGGTACATAGTGCTATCAACAAAAAGACACCGGCGCAGCACAGCTAGTGAGGTAGCAAATCAGTTTATGGCTGCTACTGGCAAGCGGATCTCCCGAAAAACTGTCGCCAGACGTATGCATGAAGGAGGACTATACGCCCGCTGTCCTGTTTGGTGCATCCCATTGTCCAGACGTCACCGTACCGCCCGTTTGCAATGGTGCCATCAACATCGCAATTGGACTGATAACGACTGGTCTGCTGTCCTCTTCTCAGATGAGAGTAGATACAGTCTATCGTCTGATTGTCGACGACAACTGATCAGGCGTGATAGTGGTACTGCATCTTGTCCAGCAAACATACAGGAAAGGGACCGATATCCGACATGTAGTGTCATGGTATGGGCTGGCATCATGATCAATGGCCGTATGTCCCTCTATGACTGGCCAACGATACATTAATGATGTTCTGCTACCTCATGTTCGCATGTTCCGTGGTGCTGACGGTGATAGATTCATTTTCATGGACGACAACGCAACATGTCATCGAACAGTCGCTGTCCAGGAGTGTCTTGAGAGCGAGGGTGTTCAACACCTCGTATGGCCAGCACGTTCTCTAGATCTGAATCCCATTGAAAATGTGTGGGATGCTTTGGGGAGGAGTCTTGCTGGTCACCAATGCCCTCCAATGAACAAGGACACCCTCATCCGTGCCCTGACAGAGGAATGGGATAAATTACCCCAACAGCTGCTTGATAATGTTGTGCAAAGCATGACACGACGTGTGGAATCCTGCATCGCCCTCCATGGTGGCCATATCTCGTATTGACATCTTACCGCGGAACACCTGCGGACGGTAATTGCATTTTTTTTACGTTTACGTATTCTGCACAAAATGGCCTGTTTGTCCCTTGAATACGTTCCAAAGCCTTCTGGATTTCAGAGCACAATAAATTGTCTTTCTTGTAATGTCCTGGCATTCTGACATTATTTTATTTCACTTGGCATCCAACCACACTTAATTTTTTATGTGCTATATAGCCGTTTATGATCCGTCCTTAGCAATTGTCCAGCAGTGTATTAGGCCTATGTATAAATTTCCAGCACTCCCATGTAGCAGGCTGTGAAAGTGAAACTGCTGAATTTTTTCCAGAATTTCATGCTGTGGGGATAAAATGGCAACAAGCAATATACATACACTGTCTACCAACAAGCAATTGGACACCTGTGATAGCAAAGGAAACCGAAGTTTATTCACCTTCAATAGTTGGTGGAGCCTGCACGAGTGACGATTACAGCTGCGACCCTCCGGGGCATACTCTCAACCAGGCGTTGTACGACAGCTAGCAGTATTTTCTTCCACTCGCAGGGTGCCCACGCGTCCTTGAAAATCTGGAAAGTCCTTGAATTTCAAAACAAAATTCAAGGCCTGGAATGTCCTTGAATTTTAAAATCCCACAGCCGAAAAATTTCGATTGGAATTTCCGATGTTTTTCCTTTTGTTATTTTTCACTTTTTTTCTGCAATCCCCCATTGACATTGGCAGTCAAAAAGAGTAAACTTCACAGCAGCTTTGTCACTGGGAGAAAGGGTGCACTGCGGTCTGACGGGGAGTTAAGTAGGTCAAGATTGGATCCATGAAATTCAGATCAATTTTGCAAAACCTTGTCAAAAAATTGCTCACTAAATGCCCGCTGCAGTATGCTCTTGTGCGGCACATGAAGTGATCCTAAATTAATGAGTGCCGAGAAGGAATCTTGCTTAAAAAGTTTCAAGATTATTCTAGAAATTCTCGTGGATGCAAATCATCTGAAACCTGGCGTTGTTGACACTATTATGCTGCAGTTAAAGGATTTTTTATAAGTAGTGTTGCAGCAGTAACTTCAGATTTTAAACTTTTTTATAACAATTATGAGGAATTGAGAAAATAGATGTGTTATTTTATGAACATTTATCCTCAAGTAAAAACTATGATCTGTTGTGGGAAGTAGCTGAAAAGCTGCTGTTACTCTCGCATGAACAGGCATCAGTGGAGAGAGGATTCTCCATTAATAAGAAACTAATAATTGACAATATGAAAGAAAACTATTGTTTCACAAAGAATAATATATGACCATCTAAGTAACATTGGTGGCGTGGAAAAGGTAGAGTTTTCAAAATTGCTTCTGAGTAATGTCAGATGTGCTAGGCAAAGATATGTAATAAATTTAGAAGAAAAGGCTCGGGACAAGGCTAATTCTGCTGTTGCCCAAAACAGAAACCAAATACTGGATGAAATAGAAAGTATGAAACAAAGAAAAACGTGTAGAAAATGAAGTATTAGATTTATTAAAATCAGCTGATGACTTGGCAACAAAAGCAGAAGATACTCATAATTTTAACTTCATTGTTAAATCAAATAGCTTTAGAAAGACAGCTCAAGACAATCATTGATAAAAGAAATAGATTCCGAACTCAAGAAAAAAATAGATTTAGTGAATAATTGTAAATAAATTATTCACCCATTTGCTTAATATTTTTTAATATACTTGTTAATTATATTTTAACAATGATAAATTTAATGTTGTGTTAAAAGTACTGACATTTGAGTAAAAAAATATAATTATTTAAAAATTGATTACAGTATTTTCATTTGTTAAATATTTTCACCTGAAGAAAGTTTGTCATTCAGTAAAGAACTTTTTGCAAAATTTGGAGATGCATTGTTGCTAAGATTTTTTTTTTAATAATTGGCTACCAATTACAAATACTGATGTTAATTTCTTTGGTTCAGTTTTCTGATAATAACAGAAATACACCATGGTCTTGCTTTCGTACTGTGCCATATTTAAGGTGTTTAAAACCATTTTAATGATAAACCCATAGGATATTTTTAATTTCTCTGTGGTGGAAACTTAATTCAATGGATTTCAAATCCATAATTTGTTTTCTAGTGTATGCCTAACTACTAATAACTAAAACTGTCTTATCTTCAAGTTTTTAACTTGAAGATAAACTGAAAGTAAAAGAAAAATTTTAATGCTAGTATTGTGTGTCGTTTTTCACATTTAGTGATAAAATACGACTACTTCATATTGTCCGAAAATATTGCCCACTAAAGAAAAGATCATTCAGTCTCCTCACCTCATGCCTGTGTTTCCAAAATGTTTAAAGTATCTGTTTTCATTCTTGGTATTTAATTCAATGTGTACAAAACTGGTTACCCCACAGAAGTATTTGAAAAATGACATGCATCCAAAATCCATCAATTATGTTGAGACTTGTGAATATGAAGGCTTCTTAATGTGAAAGTGTAGAAAGGATTTTATTTCTGAATAACATGAAAGTTTTCTAATTTTGCTGTTTTGAAATGTCAATATGGAAATGAGCTAATATGTTATTAAAATCTTTTGTATTTTTTTTTTCAATTCATTAAATTTAAATATTTTTTATTAATGGTAAAAAGGTTAAATGTGATATTATAAAGTATGATATAAATAATTAGATGAAAATTTGGTATTAGCATAAATCTAAAAATCATACAAAAGTGACTTCATGTGTTATACATACCTGTACATAATTCTAAAATAGATATTAAGTGTTTTATTGTTATGATAATTTTGGGTTTGAGAAATTGGGAGTTTTGAACATACAGAAAGAATTAATGTGGTGCATATAGATGTTTTATGAAGATAATGAGTGTCATAATACAACACACATAATTCTTGATATATTTTATATATTCATTGCGGTTTAGGACATTGAAAAATTCATCCTTGAATTTTTTCCTGAAATTCCTTGAATGTCCTTGGATTTTTTTCCCTGAAGAAGAGTGGGCACTCGGCTTGGAGAAGACAGGTCAGTTCCTTCACCGATTTCGGACAGTGGGGGCACCCCTTAAGTCGACGCTCCAACTAGTCTCAGAGGTGCTCGATAGGATTAAGGTCCGGGCTCTGCGCAGGCCAGTCCATTCGATTAACCCCATTAGTCATCGTACCAAGCCATGGTGGACCTCGCAACATGACAGGTGGCATTGTCATCCTGAAAGTAACATGGGTCCACCCCGTAAAACTGCCACAACTTAGGAAGCGCATGGTCATCCAAAATGGTGCAGTAGGTCTCGGCGATTAGTCTACCAGGAATTGCGACCAAAGATCCCGTGCCATACCAGGGGAAACACCCCCATAGTGTAATTCCACCGCCGCCGAACTTCACAGTTGGCACAATACATTCAGGCAGGAGGCGTTCTCCATGCAGACACCAAACCCAGACCCTGCCATCCGAACGGTAGAGGGTGAACCTTGATTTGTCGCTCCAGAGAACCTGTTTCCACTGTTCAACGGTCCACTGTCGACGTTCTTTGCAACACGTTAGCCGAGCAGCGCTATTGGACTTGGTGATCAAAGGCTTGTGGGTGGCAGCATGTCCATGATAACTGAGCAGATGGGCTTCCTTATGGATGGAATTCATTGAAAGAACACTCCTGTATGCCTGTTGAAACTCCTCGCAGATGTGGCCCAACAATTTGGTGCGGTTCTTCCGAATTTCTCTGGCCAGCACCCGTTGGACTCAAACTCCCAGTTCTGGGGGTCTGCCGGGTCGGGGCACATTCCAACAATCACCTCTCATCTTCTACCCTCCAATCACGTAGGCCACTGTCGATTTTGGGTACTTCAACTCGCTGGATATGTCACATATGGATCGGCCATTTCTGTGATACCCGACGATTACACCTTTCTCGAAATCAGAGAGCTCCGAACTGCGTGGCATCTTGCATGCGACTGGTTGCAGTGTTGTTTCCCACATGATATTTAACGGCGGCGGCCGTGACGTGTATCAGGACCGCAGACATTGTCGATTGCAGGGGTGTCCAATTACATGTTGGTAGATAGTGTATTAGCCGACAGCCAGCATGTGCTATTGGTTGAGCAAGCACATGTTTGCCCACAAGTTTCATGTTCACTGTTTGTTCACCATTAATTGTGGATTTGTTTGGCATGTGGCGAGAAAGAGTTAGGTATGTGCAAGTGATTTATGAAGTTTAGGTGTATGCATGTGCGCACAGCGTGGAGGACAAGTGGTACGGTAGATGGCCAAAGGAGATGCAGGGTGTAGATTTTCAAGTTCTTCCGGCTGAAGATGCTGCCCAGTTGACTGGCTCGCCAGTTTCATTGCTTGCCAAACATTGGGAAAAGGACTTCCTGAAGAAAATTGAGTGGAGTCATTCCATGTTGAGTGGACCAATTTTAAAGGTTATCCCCACCTGACCATCTCCAAATTTTGATGAAATTTGGCACAGAGCTTCCTTATGTTATAAAACTAAGATGTTCAAAGTTTTGCATCGTAAGAACAAAAATTGAAGGTTCTGGGGGCCCCAAAATGTCGTGTTTGTGGTACAAAAGAAAATGCCCAGTTTCATATGCTGTGAAAGTGAAACTATAATTAGTAAAGAGATAAAATTTGGGGTAACTGCACAGCTTTTGACCTCAAACCACTGACAAATTTTCAGAGGTCTAAGTTGAGGGAAAATTCAGCACACTGAATTTTTTGGCATATTGAGACTCATATTTTCAATACGAAATAATTTTAGAAATCGCCCTTTGGTAGATCAACTAAACAGTTGGTCGTTATGAGCCTCCAAGTTGTAGCACTTATTATTAAGTAGTTACAAAAATATTGCAGTATGAACATACTACCAAAAATTTATATGGATAATTTTGACCATCTTTGATAACTTGTATCTCAATTTTCTCACCTCCAATTATATTTCTTTTTGTGCCATTAGAAAGAGTTCTTAATGACCTACTGTTCACAAACAACCACTTGACGAACCATCAATTACTACTACTATTATTACCTTTGGTAATATTTCCTTAAAATTGGTTCAAAAAGATTAGTGGCCTTAATTCTGTCTGCAGAAGTTTTTTATACCTTTGATTAAAGCCTTTAAACTCAGATTTTATGAGTTGCATTTTATTCAGTAACACCTACACAAGATGTTTTTATAGTATAAATTTATTTTAATTAAGAATTTGCATCAACATCATGAAACAGTTGTATTCATAAACATCAAGACAAATAATTACTAACAGAATTGCCACATATTTTGTGTGGAATGCATTTTCATTGTAACACATTTTTAAGTTTCTTATGGATCCCAAGCCTAAGGCATACCTGGCAACTTTTGCGCATTACGTGTAAAATTTACGCATTTTAACTGTTCTTTACAATTTTACGCATAGATCACTTTTTTTTTTAAACACATTTCCATATACTGTGTTTAAAAAGAAAATTTTAATCTTCCTTGAGAAATATTTGCTAATGTTTCAGTTAAAGCATGCCTGCCAACTATTCCGGATTTTGCGAAAATTTTCTGTTTTTTTTTTTAATACAGCCTTCCAGTTTTCCAACTGGAAGAACTTTTCTTCCGGATTTTTAAAATTTTCTGTATTTTTTGCAAAAATATCCCTGTACATAAAATATATATAACGTATGGGAATTTTGTGCCAAAACAAAAAATCTTGTGCCATCTTGCTACAAAAGGCAGATTTTGCGCCATTGTGCACCAGAACACCTGTGCCCCATTATCGGGACTTTGGCACAGTAAATTCTCTGTGCACATTGTTCTACTTAATGCTGAATAAGATTATTCAGTGGGAAGAAAGATTCAGAGACTCCCAACTACTGCAGATTTTGTGCAGTTACTATGAAAATCGTAAAACATAGAGTATGCTATCGAAATCGTCAGTCCACTACGGACGTCGGAAAACGTCGAGTATGCTGTTGAAATCGTTAGTCCGCTACGGACGACGAAAATGTCAAGTATGGTATCAAAATGTGATCCAGTTTGTTTGCTAATAAACATCTAAAAATTATCAGATGCGTAAATATTTGCATTTATTTTTACTTGTACATTGTTAAATTCATTAGAAATGTCATTCACACATAGTTTTAAAAAAATCATTACAAGTGTTGATTGCGCACAATTTTACACCTTCGAATTTTCTCGAGTTGGCAGGTATGCTAAGGTGGAGTTTTTAATGGTTCCCAAGCCGTAGTACAGTAATATTGTTTGAATAATTGGAATTTTTGTTAACAAGTTGAACAATGGATTCTGAAAATGCAAATTGTAGTCCCAGTGATGTAGCAAGTTGGTGCAGGAAGAACTTAAGAATATGCTCTTCATGGACCCAACAAGTATCTCTTCTGGATGGCCAGTAGAATGAATGAGTGGGACCAAAGGGATGCAAAAAGAGTAACCAATGCATCATGTTGTTGTTGTTCTGATATTTCACAAACATTTCCAACCCACCACTGATTATTATAAACGTGTGCTACATACTGTCCAGGCTTCAAATTAAGCAGTTGTTCTTCAGGAAGATGTTCAAGAAGATCAGCTGACTGACCGATTTTGGCAAAAATAAAGTTGAGTCATTAGAAACTACTCACACAAATTTCGTGCAAATTAATGGGAGTCAACTGATGGTTTTCTCACATTCCAGCAGCAGTGGAAGCCGCTCTGAATCTTTTTCTTGAGAAAGCCTTGAGCATTCGATTTCATCTATCAAAACAAAAACAAATTTGATTTTGGAAATATTTTGATCACAAAATGTGAACAAATCATGTTCTGAAGAATCTGATTATTCACAGTACACTGAAGACTTGCACGAGCAGCAAACCTTCTGGCCATTCCACCAATGCCACTGCAAGGATATATGCCATGACTTATGCCAAAAAAATTCCATTAGGCTTTGAATCCAAAATCAAGTTCATGACATAAATTTACAAAATTTTTGTAATTGAGCTGCTGAGCCATTACTGAAATATTTTGCATATTTTAAGTCGTGTAGTGTGCATTTTAGGTAATCAATTAATTTTGTCAAAAAGATATGTACAACAGTATCATGTCGCAAACTCACCAATCATTCAGATGCTTAAGCACTGAATTTTTTCTGAATCTCAATGGTATACAACAAATGGATGCAACGTTGCCTGACTATTCTCCCGGTGAAAATTTTGCACAGCATCTTGAACAACAAATGAGTAGTTTTCCGAATAATCCATGAGCACAACAATTTCACCCGCTTTTAGATGTTCTTTGACAGTTTTTAGATACTGTGCTTGATGCTTTAAAATATAGTGGTGAATTGAAAGGTCTGAAATTTTTAGTGCTAAATCAGCTAAAAAATCTTCAACAGTCATTTGCTTTGACTCTTAAGATTGTACGATCTGTTTGTACCCATTGTTGAAAGTTAACAGTTTAATCAGGATCAACATCACTGTATATTTCAACTAAACAATTTTCGTGTGCTGTTTTACCAGGGTATTTATCACACCTGTGAAGCATACAGCTTTTTTTGACTCCCAAGTCACACACTGTTTTACTCATCAAAACTTGGTAATCGTCCATAATAATGCTGCTATCAAGCATAAACTTTTCATTTTGATGAATTGAACAAACACAAACTGAGTGCATTCCTGATGACCCAACTGTGGTGCACCATTTAGGCCTCAACTCACAGAACTTGGAAAAGCCCAATTCTGAACCATTAGTAATACGATAAGTAACATACATTTTTTTCAAATTGCTAAGTAGCAATGGTTTTTGTTTTTGGACTTTCTGACCATCAATTTGGACAGAGACTATAGTTTTTTTTTTTTTTACCTGGACGCAATCTGCTGAACTAGTCATCTTCGAAAAATTAATGACTTTATTTTTTATATCTTCTGAAAGCAATTTTCCTTTCCTATTTTCAGGAATAGGAAAGGAAAATTGCTATATTGTGCTTTTAGCTTTCGAGCATTTTTAACCATTCTTGTTGACATAGAAAATTCAGAAGCTGTGTATTCAATAGACCAACTTCTTGGAGCCAATGTAAGCATTTGCAATTTATCGGCATAATACACCGATCAGCCATTACATTATGATCACCCCTAGCCTTGAGAAATGAGTGTGCCTGGAGACCGAACAGTGGCGCAAGTAAAGTTTGCAGAGGAGTATATATACAGCCCAAGGACTGTCTTTCGGTTAGTAGATTGTGCGGAGTCAGAATGGGAAAGCTGCCGATTTATCAGAGTTTGATAAAAGACAATTTGTGATGGCATTGCGCCTCGTATCTACGATCCCGGAAACGATGTGGCATGTGGGTTGTTTATGTGCTGCTGCTGTGAGTACATATGAAAAGTGGTGCACAGATGGCCAAATGATGCACTGTCATCTAGCCGTGTGTCGTCCGCAGCTCATTGATGCCAGAGCAGAGCGGAAACTTTCACACATTGTTCACAGCGACTGCAGGGCCACAGTGCGAAAAATCACCCTCAAATACAACAGTAGTGATCAGGGCAATGTGTCTCGGCACACAGTTCATCGCAACCTTCTGCACATGGGGCTGCGTAGCTGAAGACCCAAGCGAGTCCCCGTACTCACAGCATGTCATAACCAACAACGCATGAAATCTGCCCAAGATCATCGAGATTAGACCATGGATTGGAAGAAAGTGGCCTGCTCTGACGAATCAAGATCCCTGGTGTATCGCTTAGATGGCTGAGCTCGGATACGCCGATTACCAACGGAGGTTATGGCACCCTGAATGCACTGTTCGGCAGAAACAGGGCGGCGGTGTTATGCTGTGGGCGATGCTTTCTTGGGGCACTTTAGGCCCCATATCCCAATAGGACAATCCCTGACAGCTGCCAGGTATCTGAACATTGTTGCAGACCAAGTTCACCCATTCATGGCAACGGTGTTCTCTGCTAGTGATGGCTATTACAAACAGGATAATGCGCCATGCCACACTGTCAGAATCGTCAAGGAATGGTTCCAGAAATGTGCTGGTGTTCTGTTAATGCCCTGGCCTCCAAATTCACCTGCCATGAACCCAATCGAGCATTTGTGGTTCGACTTGGATAAGCAGGTTCACGCTAAATCACCACCACCACCTCTAAAAGTACGGGAACTGGAGGACCTGCTGTTGACATTATAGTACCAGATACCCATTGCCACCTCATCGAATCAATGCCTCGCCGAATGGCCGCTGTTTTGCGGGCTAAAAGTGGTCCTACAGCTTAATTAGGTAGGTAGTCATAGTGCAATGGCTGATTGGTATAAGCTTTAATATTTCCAGACACCTACTCTGATTCTTTGTAGAGCCGTGCTATTTGGTTAAAATGAGTTATTTAGTTTTATGCATTTGCATGTGTGTATTCATATTGGAATGCAAAATAGAAAGTCATTTCATTGAGTGTCGTGTTTTGCAACACAATTGAATATACTGTATATGGTCTCAGGAAGTAACAGTATTCCTGCTACACAGAATTTTCCATTTGTTTGTTTATTTAATGAGTGGGTTCTGTTAACACAGAATTTGTTATGCTTCATATTACTTTGTCTTATTTTATGTTACATATATTAGCATTATATATGAAAGAGTACTAGTTGTGCTACGAGAAGAGAAAAACAGTGAATAATGGGATAACAATTAGTAGGCTTAACCATATCAGTTCGGCACCATCAGTAATTCATGTGCACTCTGTAACCTGGAAACAGAAGTATTTTGTTGTCCTATCATTAAATACAGATCACTGGTCCTACAGTCCATTATAAGCAATCTTTTGCTGAAGCAATCAGTAATTCATATGCACTTCATAACCATAGAGACAGACAGAAAGAAGTCTTTTGATGTGGTGCCTCACCATGAACAGCAAATCATGAGAACACCCGCTCCATCCGTCATAGGTAGTTCTGTGCTGAAGTGATCAGTAATTCATGTACCTAAGTTCCATAACCATGAAAAATCTCCTGATGTATTGTGTTAAACACCATTGTTTCGCTGATCTCTTTGCTTCGTTCCTTACCAAAGAGGTCAAAGGTGCATTTGTGTGCCAAAATCTAAACTACAGTGTTTCCACTACTGCAGAAACCTGTCCCCATTGTCAATCGGATAGTTCCTGCTTGCGTGATACACAGTTGATTTGGTACCAACGGCGAATTGCTGACGACTGCTAGCCTGTGGCATCGTGGACCTGTCGGAACTGGTTTGAACATCTCTTGTGCTTTGTGGTAGCAGAAGGTGCTTAAATTGTTGATGTCATGTATTGACACAACACCCAGCCCTAGTGTCTGGTATAATGTTGATTGAGTGGAAACTACCAGTTCTTCAAAAGCCTTAAGGCAGTTCTTTTACAGTGGTAGCAAGTATGCTTCTGTTCCTATGGGCCATTTTGTGCAATTATGGAAAGGTATGAAAATCTGGTACTGGTTTGGACTAACTACGCAAAAACCACAGGTGGATGATTTGTGGAGACACACTTTGTATGCTGCTGGGGAAAAGTTGGTGCAAAGTTTCTATGCTTCTTAAATAGGATAGCAGAGCAAAGAGTACACTAGACACAGAAACAGTGGCTAGGTTGAAATTGCCGTACACCAGAAATGTTGTGCAACAGAGTTCGATTGATCCAGGAAAGGTCCTTTTGCAAAAAATCTGGAAAGGTTTTGCTTTTAATGTCAGTTTTAGAGTGTTTCCCCAAAACTGGAATGAATTATTCTTTAGGTATGAAGAATTGCATATTTTGTCTGTGTTCGTGTTGCTTACCTCCCTAGCCATGCAAGGTCCCAGCAATTTTTCCTGTGGACTTATAAAATCTGAAGACTTGAGAAGCAAGCTCAAAGTTGCATCAACAAGGTGGTAACTGATGGTTCATTAGTGATCAGAGCTTCAGAAATTGTGTTTCTCTAGGTACTATATCATAGTTGAAAGCATGGAGATGATCCAGTGAAATATCACCACATGAAAGATGGCATTAGTTAGCTGGCATGGTTTTGGCCATATGCGCTCCCGGTTGTACCTCACACAGCTAAGTGCACATGGCTACAACCTGTGAAGTGTGTTCAGCGAGTGCTTTTTTGCCACAATAAAAGGTTTCTGGTTTCTCTGCCATGATATAGTTTGCTTTTTGATGGGGGAGGGGGGAGGTCTTGGCCTATTTATTTCTGTTGACCAAGGTAACTGGTTCAGCCTATGTAACCTTCCAGGCAAACACTGGCACCCTAGAATGTTGCATTTGTTCTTGGAGGCTCATAGTGTTTGGTGTCTTAAAAATGTGTGATGATGGTCCTCTTTGTTCATAGCCATCTATGGTCACCACTTGATCAGGGTTCCCACTCAACCTGGAAAACCTGGAATTGTCAGGGAATTTGAAAATGGTTCCAAACATCGGGGGAAACTCAGGGAAAATTACCCTTTTTGTAAAAGTCAGGGAAAACTCAGAGGAACTTGCTCTCTCTTTTTTTTTTTTTTTTTTTTTTTTTTTTTTGTAAAAGTCAAAGAAAACTCAGTGACAGTTAACCCCCCCCTTTTTTTTGTAAAAATCGATGGATACTTTATTTTGCAAAAAAAAAAAAAAAACTTATTTTTTCAAGATTTCAAACTTTTGCTTGCAATTACTGCCTGCCTAGTATTTGGTAGATCTTACTTTCAGTTATATTAAGTATTTCCTTTATTCTCTAAAAAAAGATGCAAAATTGAATTTTTAAAATTGCCAGTTATTAAGCTTTTGTTCAATTTCTGCAGGCAGTTGTTATAACATGGAACAATTGGGCACAATGGCTCCTGCTTGAAGAAACACTTCACAAAAGAACCAACCAAATGATGGATCAAAGTCCTTTGTCTGTTGGTTTTCTTGAAACATATTTCTTTGAACAGAGCCATTCCATCATTAAGCTTAGCTGCATTGTGTTATAGAAAAACTGAAACTATTCAACTGACAGATTTTTTCTTACATATGACCTGTTTCTCTGGGAATGCATTTACAAACTCCGTGTGAGTAAGTATTCACAAAAGTTCACGGAACTTTGGTACAGAAAATAATGTGCACAGTTAGTTGTTATTAATGAAAAGCAGGTAATTTTATAAAAACAAATTACGTAAAGAATTTACAAGTGTGTGCTTTGGTGAGAAAAATGAATGGAATGGAATGAAATGTAACAATTCTTTGCAACATGCCACTCTGGAAAATATTAAAAACCACCTGGAGAAACTGGAAAAGTCGGCGAATGTTTTTATTACTTTTGAGTGGGAACCCTGTTGATTCAAAGAGCATGACCATGTATATAAATATTTTTCTCAGGTTTTCAAATCACCAGATCTCAGTCTGATAAAGCACATCTACAGTGGTTTTTTTTGGGGGGGGGGGGGGGTTAAAGGCTCATTTGCTGTTTCCTCATGCCACGTCACATCACACATTGTGTTTATCATTGTTGGACATGGTAGCCCTATGCTGTATTAAGGAAGATTCTCTGCAGGTGTGTGTGTGTGTGTGTGGGTGTTTCCTGTGTATTATGCCTGTTTGTGTGCATGAATTTTGCTGAAGAATACAAAGTAGAATCTTGAAATTTCATGTAAAATTTTCCATTTCTGGTAATTACGCACTCGGAAGGTATACATTTGATCGTAATATTAATTTTTATCTAAGGTTTGCATAATATAAAGCATCCTAACTACTTCAGCTAGTTGCTCTAAGGTCAAAGCAAATTTTTTATACTGATCATGTCAGTACCTTCTACATGCAGGTATATCAGTGCACAGTAAGCACATTAATTAACTGTTAAGTGGAAAATTTATATGTTTGTAAACAAGTTTCTGTGTTGCACATTTGCTGTGTTAGTGTTAAATTGCCCATCACCGAGGAGAAGCAGTACAAATCAAAAATGTTTGTGAATGAATAGTTTTACATTGTGATCCAAAGATTTTGCTGTTATTCAACTTCTATTGTGTACTAATACAGCAATATTTTTTTTAAATGTTTTACCACAGTTAGGTCTAACATTTGCTTTTTGACTCCATAAAAAGTTATGTCCTCCAGTTTTTTTTTTTTTTTTTTTGTACGTTAGAATTTTCTTGATGTGACTGCTAATTTCTGTAGGTGCTGTTGTTAGATAAAAGTAATTTACCATTAACTTTGTTTTAGGACCTGAAATAATGAGCAAACTAGCTGGTGAATCAGAAAGCAATCTGCGTAAAGCTTTTGAAGAAGCAGAAAAAAATTCACCATCTATTATCTTCATTGATGAACTTGATGCAATTGCCCCAAAAAGGGAAAAGGTATGTTTTTTTTAGAGTTATCTTTCCATGTTTGAAGTTCTGAGAATTGCTCTTCGATGTTTCAAAATTAATTGACTTTTCCTTTCCTTTTCTTCCTTTTTTATTTTTTTCATGTTGTGCGTCATTTACTATTTCTGTTGTACGTGTTCTCAGGTTGTAGGGAAAGTGCATGTGTACTAATAATGCCTTTGCTATTGGTATTTATATTTGCATGTGCAGGATGAATTTTCTTAAGGTAGTAGTTATATGTCTGCATGAAACTGGAGTAAAATATAAAATTTTTGTTGCTCCTGTAAAAATGAGCAATAAAGAATTGATTAAAAAGTTTTAAGAAACTTTTTCTTTTTTTAAGGCTGGCTGGGTTGTTTTAAATGCCATCCTGTGATGGCATTGCAAACAGTTTTGACCATATTTATTAGGCTACGTTTTGGGGACAATATATCTTTTAAATTTGGAGGATAGTATGTTCAAAACCTGCTGTGGTTAATAAGTTGTGGAGGTGCATTAAAAGTCTGGATGGAGAAAAGTTTTACCAACAGGTAGAATTATTGGTGGCCTTGCCAAGTGTTTTAGGTATAATAAAAAATGTGCTACAATGATTTTTCATTGATCCCATTTCTATTTTTATGTGGATGGATTAGTTTTATAAATTTGCATTATTTATACTTGTCTTTTTTAAATAGTATGTACCATAATTTTGACAAATTCAAATTTGTGCATAATTGTGCTACCTGAGTTTTCTGAAGTGTAACTCCTTAGTTTATACTGATGCCTTCACCATCATACATAAAGTGCATGCATTTACAAAGATACAATGTTTGCATTGTAGTCACAACTGTGTGATCATGTCCACCCCTCCCCTGAATTAAAAGAAGGGGGTGGGGAAGCATTGTAGAAATGTAAAATGTAGATTTACTGCGATTTATTTGTAGATAAAAATCACTTATATTCTTTTATAAGCATCCAAGTTATGGAATATATTGTGTTCTCCCCAGAGCCTTTTGTCAAGGTGGTACAGTTAGTTCATGTTTTGTATTTTCCATTTCTTGGTATTGTCTAAATATGTGCACTTTATAATTGGGTTCATGAAATTATAAATTAACTACCTTTGAATTGAATTTTGGAGCAACTTAAAAGTATCTTCAGTGGTACAGGGATGAATGTTTTTGACCAGTCATATTGCTCTGGAGGGGAAGGTCTGAATTATGATCCTCTTTCCCACCCTTCTTGCAAGTGAATGCATAAGAATATTATGCATGTTGAGGCTTATGTTAAAAATGAAGTATTCATTTTGTGCTTTTTTTATTTTTAATTATCAATATTTTTATTAATTTTTTCCACTTGTCAACAGCTCCTTAACAGCACTGTAGGAGTGTTTTCCCTCTGTCCTTCCTCTGTACATCTGCACAATTCCAATTATTGACCAAACAAAATAATTTACTTGCATTTTTGAACTTCACTTTTAGTTGGTAAAGTTCGATGAACACTTACCGCACGTGGGGCTTGGCTTTCAATTCATATTTCAGTTTTTTGGATGCGGCACGGGGTTTTTCATTTGGCTACGGGTCCGCTTCTTTTTTTCTCCGTTGGAATTTATTTTGTCTCATCACCAAATGAGTTTTTCCTTTGCTGCATCCTCATTTACTTCAATATTTATTCATACCCGAGTACTTTCAGTAAAATTCCTTTACCGTCTTCAAGGGGACGTTTTGCTCAGCTGACACGGTCCGTGCTAGTCGGAGCAAAACGTCCCCTTGAAGACGGTAAAGGAATTTTACTGAAAGTACTGGGTATGAATAAATATTGAAGTAAATGAGGATGCAGCAAAGGAAAAACTCACTTGGTGATGAGACAAAATAAATTCCAACGGAGAAAAAAAAGAAGCGGACCCGTAGCCAAATGAAAAACCCCGTGCCGCATCCAAAAACGGAAATATGAATTGAAAGCCAAGCCCCACGTGCGGTAAGTGTTCATCGAACTTTACCAACTAAAAGTGAAGTTCAAAAATGCAAATGCATTAATGCACGTTAAATAATATAACCTCCAATATCGGAAGTAAATTGAAAAATAATTTACAGTCTACAGATATCAAATAAATGAAACCGTATTTCACTGGTTCTGTTAAACAAAGCTTGCAGCATTCACATTGGCATCCAACTTATATTTTTTGTGGTGCCTTTTTGAAATAATTTTTTTGGCAATGCTTAATTTTGCTTGATAGCATGGAAGAGAAAGTGTGCAATTTCTGTGCTCTTTCTCAATTAAAGAACAAGTAGTGGTGGTGGACTTGAATAGTGATGACAAAATCACTGTTTACAGTGGAGCTGTAAAGAAACAAGAACTGTGAATCACCATATTATTTGTAACAATGACAAAATCATGAATTCATTGTTTATGAGTGAATGCACCACAAATACAAAAATCATCTTAAGAGTGGGAAAAGGAGTGACTGAAAGAAAGCTCACATCACTAGCGATTTGTATAATGTTTCAACAGAAAAGCATATGAATTGTTTAGATATGGTGACATGGTAACTGAAATTATGGCATAACAGTGATTTTGGACCCCAAACATTGCTCGGACACTGCTAATGGCGACATTCATATCAGTGAATTTGGAACTTTTACTTACTGTCACTGGTTGTTACAGAGCCGTGATTTCTGACCCATCTCTAGCTGGTAGTGATGAAGCCATTGTTGTGGAATATTGAGCTGTTGTTGATAGGCTGGCTTGGGAGGGGGGGCAGTGGGGATGCAGGTGCAAACATACTGCTTTTGGAAAAGGTGACTATCTTCCCTGAATAGAAACAAAGTGATGAATGATGAGGTATGGCATGCTTCACGCATCACTATTTCAATTTGGCTAATGTCTGTTGGTTGCCATGTGTTACAGTTGTAAGCAATGACTGGATAACTCAAGTCAATAGTGACTTCAGTTAGATGGCAACAGGTGCACCTGTTGGCTTCAACCATAGTGATTGATGTTATGAAGAGGCAATAGACTTGCATTGATGATATGAGAAACTGAGATGGCAATCAGACCTTGGGGATTAGTTGAGTGAAACTATGCAGTTTTGTCCCCCCCCCCCCCCCAAGTAAGCAAAAGAAAAGGATTTTGTAGCAAAATATTATTAGAGAAGATTTTTATAGCAAGATGTTAAACCAAAAGCACACACACAAAAAAAACTTCTATGCAGTGGTGGCTCGTGGGTTATTCAAATGGGGGTTCACAATACATAAATTGTAAAAATTAAATTTTCAGTTACGACATAACATACAGGTTAAAATACATTTGTTTCTACAAGTAAAAAAAAGCAATGTAACTAAAAGAAAAAAACAGCACTCATACGTAGAAAAACTGTAACATTCAACTTTGTACAAAGGAAGATTCTGTTACAATAGTGCTTACAATTTACTTCAAAGGGAATGTTGATTACTCAAGTGCAATTTTTGTAAATTAAGTCAATCCGCCTGTCTCTTTTTGAGGCAAACAAATCAATAACATTTTCATTGAATTTAGGTATGTCATATATCATGTGTTTTTTTTTTTTTTTCAGTTGAGAGCATGGCTAGAGCGCTCAGTCTGTCCTCACTCATGATGCTTCTTAAAAATGTCTTAACTCGTTTTAAAGTTTAAAAGCATCTCTCGGCCTCAGCAGTTGTCATTGGAATAGTAGAAATAATTAGCAACAGTTTGTAGGTCTCCGAGAATGTAGTGTGCAAGTTATTTTCTGTAACGAACTGTAGAAGACTAATGGCACCGTTCATATTTCTGAAATCCGGTCTTCTGTAAATTACTCCTTGTTGAGTTTTCAGGCGATCCTTCTGTAACATGGGATAAACATCTGTTATTTTCTCAACAAGCTGATTTGGTAACTTTTTCTCGTACTCCTGAAATTTTTCAGCTTGGAGGAGAGAAACAGCAGAGTAGTGAATTATAAAAGAAAATCTATCTTTTACTTGATTTGTGATAACTTCACATATCTCTTAAGCTGCCACAGTTTTCCATTCATGTGAATATTTTATTTTTTTATTTTTTTTGATGTTTTCTCTGTTTCTGATATCTTCATGGCCACTGTGTCCTTTCTTTTTCAATTGACTGCCGGAAAGTGTTAACATGCTTTTGAATGAGTGCTGCATCAGTTAGTGTTTTCTGAAGCTGCTGGTTGTATAACACATCCACATGTGGCATAATATTGTGAACAACTGTAAGCCAAAACACAAATACAGAGTCTTCCAACATATGCCGAATAGCTCCTGCTTGATTTATTGCTACAGCTTGTTTCGATGATGACTATTTTTTTCATGCATTCAGTTAACTGTTCCCTGTGTTCATACTCTGTATTGATGGTTTGACTCTTGAAATTCCACCTGGTGGCTGAACCATGAGGTATTCTTTTTGTAACAGTTTCATCTAGAATAGCAGTCCTCTGTGGAGAGTTACTGAAAAAGTTAGTGATGTCACTTAGGTTGGAAAAAAATACTCTAACTTGTTGATTCTGACTGGTTGCTTAGCTGACAATCAAATAGAGCTGATGTGCTTAGCAATGCACAAAATGTGCATTCTTATAGGTATGTTTAATAATAGCCTGAACACCTGCGTGGTGACCACTCATCACGTTTGTACCATCGTAGCTCTGGGATATCAATTTCTCGGCTTTGTCTACAACTTTTTCCAAACTAGCTTCAATACATCCAGTGATAGATTCTGCAATCATGTCCAGGGGGATTAGTGAATTCCCAGAATCTCTCAACAGATTGTCCGTTACCTAAAATGTATTGAAAAACGACAACCAATTGGGAAGCAGATGAAACATAGTAGTTTCTTCTGTTATCACTACTACAAAACTTGCTTTTGAGGTTTCATTTTTTTATGTGGTTCTGGCACAAACAGTGAGCATACAGTCTAATAAATCATTTTGAATTTCTTTTGATGTTCCTTTAAAAACAGTGGCATTAGTGAGATGGTCTTTTAGAGATGCATCAAGATCTGCTGAGAAGTTTATAAGACCTGAAAATGCCTGGATTTAATGAATCATCGTGTTCATCATGTCCTCGAAGTGCGAGCTCAAATGCGCCGCAAAACAGAATACAGTCAATAATTTTGGAAAGAACATGACAATTTTTGGTTACTTGCTCATTGCGCTTATTAACATTCGAACAAAATGCACTGTCCAGCTGTTAACGAATATCAACTTTTTCCAGCAAACTAAACTCTAATGTGGAGTTTAAATGTGATTGGGAGCAGTGATGTTTATTTATTTTTTGAGTTAGATGTGATAAATCAGCAACACCGTAACTCATACAACTTGAATCACCACTTTGTTTTGCAAACAGGAGACAGTGAAAACAAAAGAGCCCGTTAGTTAATTCACATCCACAGATCCATGGATATTTCTCATATAAGTCGGGTTTGAATTCCCTTTTGAAATCTCTAGTTTTACATTTTGTCACGTGGATCAGCTTATGCCTAGGTGTTGGCCTGAGCATTTTAATTTCAATTTTTCTTTCCAGTGGCAACGTTGAAAAATGTAATTGCTTTAGCTCAGAAACACTGATTTTACTAAGTGCCATTTTAACTGTTTACACACGTTCTTACACACACCAATAAAACTAACCTACAAAAGCTGATAAACAGATTAATAACTGATAAACAACTACACTAACCACTTGTTGCCGCAAACCAAGGGAGAATCCGGACAAATAGCAAACTGCCTATCCATCTACGTGAGCTCCCGCACACTGAAGACTGTGCGAATTGAAAGCTTATGAGCGGCGCTTATTCCTCATTGACTTTTTGTTTACTACAAGTTTACGCTTTCATCCACTTCAGTTTTATATTTTATAAGTAATACTTTTTAAACAACGCCGATTGATTACTTACGGTTCAGTTTTTCATTTGAGTCACGTTCCTTTCAGATTCCTAAATGGTGTCTTCTGTCCTTGACATTCTCAGGGATTCAGCCACTCGTTATTTGAACATAATCGTGCAATAAATGAAAACATTAACGCCTGAGCCTCGAGGTAGTTGACTATGACTTAAGCCTAACTTTTCATGAATACAGACTCAGCTGAAAATTTTTACAAATAGGTCTAACAACCATTTATATCACATTGCGTGTCAAGTATCTGAGGCTATGAAATCATCAAAGTATGCCATAAGTTATTTATCATTTTTAAAATACTGATATTAAATCATTTCTTTTCAATACTTTGCAATTTGTACACTCCTCGTGGCACATATTTTTTTTGTAATTCCAGCTTTGCATAGGAATGCAATGAAGAGAATACGATGAAATGCAATGGTGTGGATCATGATGTACCTACACTGATTGTTCGTAAGAAAAGGATTTTGTAGCATTAGAATAGACTGTAGATAAAAATGCTTGGTGCAATATGTATTCTTGTATTGGGAAGTTGGCCAAGACTTAATGTTTAATGGTCATAGGTGTGATTCCTAAAAAGCAAAATAGTATGTGTGCATCTGTTCTCATTATCCTCCTTATTGGTAAAGACTTAAGTTTTTAAGAATTTTTAATTTTGTTGTATGTATCTCCAAATTTGTTGATCTTAAATCTCTTGATCTTAGACTCATGGTGAAGTGGAGAGGCGTATTGTGTCACAGCTACTGACCCTTATGGATGGCCTCAAGCAGAGATCACACGTCATTGTTATGGCAGCAACCAACAGGCCTAACAGTATAGATGCTGCTTTGCGTCGATTTGGTAAGTCAGAAGAGATCGATCCTCTCTCAATTGCCATATATTTATCTGGCATTAAATAAAATATGTATGATTGTTTATCTTAAGTTGAACAAAACTTCTAGTACGTAGTGTAATTAAATTCTTTTTTTGCTGCCAGGTCGATTTGATCGGGAAGTTGATATAGGGATACCTGATGCTACCGGACGATTAGAAATCCTGCGTATCCACACAAAAAACATGAAATTGGCTGATGATGTTGATTTGGAGAAGGTAATGTTTATGCTGTCCTTTCCTCATTGAATTTCCAAAACTTTGTTTCCTCTTCCATTTATCTGCAGCACAGAATGTATGTATAGATAAACTTGATTGATTTTTAAGTGCAGTGAAAATATGCACTATGGTGCCCCCTATCTTTGTAGGTGTTTTATGTCTTACATTATAATGTAGTTTTATTATGGGCTGTCCTATTCTTTTAATTTTTGTTTCCATTTCATATTGGCATAGTGTGCAAAACAGTAAATTAGAAATCTTTAGAAACAGACTGAATGAACATGAGAATATATACTGAAAGGAGGATTGCTAGAATGTATTTCTTTTTAGATCACACCTGACTGAATGTTTTGCTCATTGTGGTAATAGGAAAAAAGCTCACAATGTGGAGAAAGTGGTTTACCTGAGCTTTTTTTTTTTTTTTTTTTTTTTTACAATTTTCCTTTGCAATTTTGTACCCAATGGTTAGGAGAGGACACTAGAAATTTGACTTTTTCTTTTTTAATTGAATTTGTTTAATGGTCTGTTGGAATTGTTGAAAGAACTCCCTGGTTCTTAAAGAAAGTGCCTTAAAAGGCAGAATGATCAAAGAAATACTGATTGGTCAATTTGGAAATTTGCTGTTCTAACAGAAATTAGTGCTCTGCAAATGTTGATCAACGTACAAGTAATTTGTGCCGTAAGTCAAAACCCTTGGCAGTAAAATTACTGTTTATCTGAGATGTATTGCCTCTTAAATTTTGTGAGGTGTGAGCATGTGCCTCAAGCACATTTATGTGACATAGTGTATCATCCTGCACATTTTCTTATGATTTTTATTTGCGTTTCACAGAAAGATCTTTCAGAAAGTGCAAGGTTCAGAGATAGTTGTGGGGAGTAATGATTCATACAGCAAAGTGGATACAGATCCAGCTGATGCAAGATCAATAGACTGGCTCATTTTACCAGTAGATTAGGAAGAAATGAAGTTTTGCAGTTTCAGAGAGAGTCACACATCCACTCACATTTATTTATTTCTCTTCACTTATGAGCTCTAAAATTGCATTATTATATGCTGCTGTCTTATCTTGTGCAAGTAATGGCTCAATAGTTAACACAAAAAAATATCTAGTGGTTTAACATCACAACTGGTTCCACAAACCATTTCTCTGCAGAAGTTTTGCCATTAATCCTAATAACTGCTGTTTACTGAAAAAAGGAGGTGGTGCAGTGGTCTAAGCGCTGGCTTATGATCATTCGTCCGTGAAGGGTCCGGGTTCGAATCCCGGTGAGGCATGGATGTTGTGTTTGTCTTACGGCACTTGTTCTCTCCCTTCCCTGGAACCAGTGACCCTAAATTAGGGACGGGCGACTGCTTATAGCCCATTGAGTTGCTCGCAGTGGTCGTTAAACCTTCAATAAAAAAAGGAACTTGAGAGAAAAATTAGTTTTTGTCAAGTACTGAAGACTTGTGATCTGGGTATAGCTGTTATTAGGATGGAAGACTGGCACTAGGAGAAGCAATGCCTTCCTGGAGTGCATTTGGGGTGTTCTCTCAGGTTCCTGTGCTTTAGTTGCTCCAAAATGCAATCATTGTTCTAGGTGGGGCAATGGCAGCATACTCAAATGGAAATCTCATAGAAATGCCTGATTATTGTCAATTCCTGGAGTAAGATTCCACGAAATCCATACACTTTTGGTGATGCAATCAATTCTGCTACGAGAAAGCAGAATTGGCTTTGACTGGCTAAATCTGAAGTTATTCAGTTTCTTCTAACTCAGATACTTAGAACAGAACTTCATTGCCCTGGGTGGTGTAAAGGAGAGCATACTTACAAACGGAAATCAGGAATGGTTTGATTGCCACTCCAGGGCGATGCAATTTTCTAGTTTTCTGATGTGATGATGGTACATACACAGTCTTAGCATAAATACTGTTACAAACGTTCGACAGATGGTGCGCAACCGGCGTGCAAATCACCTACCAGTCAGGAAGCATGAAGCAGCTAGTGAATCATTGTGCATTCAGTCACAGGGTAAACAATAGGTTTCGTGTTTCTTGCCATGGAATGGGGTAATTAAGAGAATTTTGTGGCTATAATAATGCTGTGTAAAGTATGAACATCAGCTTCAGAGATTTTCAACATGTTGAAGAAGCTAAAAATCAGCTGAATGTTCATCTACTGGACCATCAAAAGGTTCCTTGAGACTGGGACGGTCAACAATAGTCTCGGAAAGGTTTGGCCATGCACCGTGAAGACTGCTCGCGTGATGAATGCAGTGGCAGCCTGTATTCAACGAAATCCTGTTAGAAAACAATCGGTGATGGCTCGTGAGCTGAACATTTCAAAAATGTTGATGCCACACATGCTGTGGGGTTACCTAAGGGTGAGAGCTTACCAGTGGCTTACAGGTCACTTCTTCACCCCACAACTGAAGCAGCCACAACTGAAGCAGCAGAGGGTGCTAAAAGCAAAACATTTGCTGCTGCGTTACGCAGACAATCGCCACAGACAGATCCTTTTCTCTGATAAAATTTTTTTTGCATTATTGAAGAGGCTTTCAACTGCCAAAATGAGAGGGTGTATGCAGCAACCTCATGAGAATTTCAGGCGAAAGCTCTAAGGATCATGAGGGTCCATTATCCTGCTTCTTTCGTGGTTTGGTGGGTAGTCTCCTATGAGGGTACCATGGAGCTTCATTTCTGTGAGAAAGAGGTGAAAACGTCCGCCAAAGTCTACCAGGACAGGGTTTTTTGATCCATTGGTCAAAAATGTGAGTCACACCCTCTTCCAAAACTGACAGTGGAGCAATCAGCAGAATTCAGCACCTGCCCACAAGGCCGAGTCAACCCAGGAGTGGCTTCAGGCCAATTTGCCAGACTTCCTTTCTCCAGCTGATTGGCCTTCAAGCATCCCAGACCTCACTCCATTAGGCTGGAAGTTGTGCGCCACACTGGAGGACCATGGCCTGCAGAAAGAGAGACTCACCAGTATTGACAGTCTCAAACACTCTTTGGTGTGGGCAGTAGCAGCTTTCCCTGTGGCGACCCTGCGTAAAGCTATTGAAGAATGGCCACAGAGACTAAAGGACTGTGAAGGCAAAAGGATGCCATTTTGAAAAGTGATAGGTGCTTGGTGCCATGTATTCACAAGTGTACTACTTACGTCATATCACAGGTATGTTAAAATATCATTAAATTTCTTTTGTTATTTCATTGCATACTTTGTAACAGCTTTTATGGTAAGACTAGGTATTGAGCAGTAAAATTGGCAATTTGGGTATATCTGATAGCTAAAATCCTATCATCTACAGAGTTTGTGCTAAACAAGAGCTCATTGTACATTGAAATATTGCACTCTTCATTGCCTGAGAACATTTCCTCTTCAACTTCTAATTTCATTAAATCTTACTGCCTGTTGCTAATGTTATTGCAGTGGCTGGGTATTTTCATGGTGTGGTACAAAAAGCACAGCTGTTAAAGTATTTTGAAGTTTTGTCATCATGCAGAGGCAGCTAGCTAATAGACTGATTACATAGTGAGCGATGTATGTTTTGCTTTTGAGCAGTTTTAAAGAGTTCAGTATTTGAAGTGTGAAGCAATCTTCTAATTAATGTCATTTTATTGAAATTTCTATGTATTTCTCTCCTATTCAGATTGCTGCAGAAACCCATGGTTTTGTTGGCTCAGATTTAGCTGCCCTTTGTTCTGAGGCTGCTTTGCAACAGATTCGGGAAAAAATGGACTTGATAGATTTAGAGGATGAACAGATCGATGCTGAAGTTCTGAGTTCCTTGGCTGTGACCATGGACAATTTCCGGGTATGTGAATCTGTATTAAGGAGACTTTGTTCTAAAAAAATTAAAACAGTGTTTAAGGTTACATTTTGAAGACACTTCAGATCACGATTTAAAAGATCATGATTTAAACAAAAAAAAAAAAAAAAAAAAAAGTAAAAATACCCGATTTAAATCTTTTTTTTATTATTATTTGTTTAAGTTTCTGTTGTTTCTGTTCAACTTTAAAATACTTCTCCATTCTTCAATGTAAACATGAAACATAACATTATTCTGTATGACGAACGTGGTGGTACATATTTTTAAAATTTAAGTAACACTGCATGACAGATAATGAATGAGAATGCAATAAGAAGAGAATGGTGTTTCTTAGTGTCATGCATTATGTTTACCGTATTGATTTATGCCTACTAAACTTCTCAATTATAACTGAAATTGAAATGTTTTATATTAAAAAAACATTTGCTTTTCATACATTTAAATCTGATCATGCACAACATGCCTAAAACAAAAAATGTGTTAGTCGTTATACTATTGGTGAAGTTTAAAACAAGTTAGTAAAACCATGCAATGCATTGATTATAATACGCTTTCCAACATACCAGAAATCATTACGCAAGTTATGAGGATAATGGCTGTGGAATAAATCTCGGTCCTCTGCCTTGACCTTTGATCCCATTTCGATTATATTTAACAGAACCGGTTCAGTATACCTCCGAAATAACATGATAAAGTTTTGTCGCAATGGAAGCATTTTTACGTAAGTTATGATGCATATAAGGGCTATGGAATAGATTCCGCTCCTGTGTTCTAACCTTTGACCCCATTTCGCCCATTTTCAATAGGATTCGTACCCAGGCAGGCCCCTAGAACATACTAACATTTAATCCAAATCAAAGAATTTTTACGTAAGTTATGATGCGTAAGAGCGGTGGAATGGATCCCGCTCCTATATCCTGACCTTTGACCCCATTTCGTTCACTTTCAATAGGGTTCCTTCTCAGGTGATCCCCTTCCACATACTAAAAGTTCATCGAAATCAAACGTGCGGATGGACATACGCATACAACGCGTGATGTAATGAGGCAGATGGGAATCGCGATCATCTGCTCACAAGAGTATGACGTCATAAAACTTTAATAGGATCCACACACAATGCGTGACCGCGCGCCAACATCTCAAGCACGAGATTGTGGCGTCATAAGATCGTCCCCTACCACATAATAAAATTTCATCAAAATCAAACCATTTTTATGCATGTTATGACGCATAAAGGCAATGGAATGCATTCCGCTCCTATGTCCTGATCTTTGGCCCCACTTCACCCTTTTTCAATAGGGCAGAGGCAGCTAGCTAATTGACTGATTACATAGTGAGCGATGTATGTTTTGTTTTTGAGCAGTTTTAAAGAGTTCAGTTTTTGAAGTGTGAAGCAATCTTCAATGTAATTTATTGAAATTCCTATGTATTTCTTTTCTATTCAGATTGCTGCAGAAACACAAAAACTGGAGCGGGATCCATTCCCAGGTGGTCCCCTGCAATATACTAAAATTTCATCGACATCGAACCATACTTACGCAAGTTATGACGCATAAGGGCAGTGGAATGGATCCCGCTCCTATGCTGTGACCTTTGACCTTATTTCGTCCATTTTCAATAGGGTTCGTCCCCAGGTGGTCCCCTACCACATACTAAAATTTCATTGAAATCGAACCATTTTTACACAAGTTATTGTGCCGACAGACGGACAAAGCTGGAGCATATACGCTTCAACCTATAGTTGGAAAGCTTAAAAAAGTTACTTCTCCGTTAAATTTGAATCATAAACACTCCAAAATTATACAGGGTGCATACGGTATTTGAGTACATGTGATTGAGCGCCTGCATTTATGTGTAGAATAATTTCTGGACCTTTATCTTTACAGAGCATCAATGGCAGACTCAGCTACCGCAAGAAATGAAGAGACACCCTGATTGTTGCGCTACACGCACAGCACAGCAATGTTGAGATTGCAAGATTTTTGAAAGTCGCCAGATCGTTTATGAACAAGGTTCGGAAGGAGTTGGAAGCCTCTGGCGGACATGTGTCGTCTGTAGCGAAGCGCAAAAAGCACTTGCAGCGTTCAGACTGTATGAGAACACCACAATTCGTACAACAGGTTCAAGACATTATCGATGCGAACCCCGGTACGTCCATCAGAGCCATTTCCCGAGTTCTCCAGGTTTCCGAGGGCACAATCCGCACTGTGGTGCATGAGGACATTTGTTATCAGTTGTGCGTGTGGAGGAAAGGGCAGTTCATGTCGGCGAAGACACAAGAACAATGACTGCTTCAAGCATAGCGATTACTGAACAAGGTGAAACGTCCAGAGGAACCTGGCTTGCTCTGGTTTTTCTCCGATGAAAAAAACTTTGACCAGGACCAAAAAGTGAACCAGAGGAATGACAAATGGTTATGTGCGGACCCTTCCGATGTCCCACGTGTTATGCACACCGAGTTTCCCGCAACTGTGTTGGTTTTAGGGGTGATGAGTAGTGAAGGCCGCGTCATGCCACCTCACTTCTTCCCACAGGGCCTTCGAGTAAATGCTGCTGGCTACATTGAGGTGCTGGAAACAGTTGTGAAGTCCTGGATAGACAGCGTACACAATGCAAGGCCATATGTCTTTCAGCAGGACTCTGCACCTACACATAAAGATCTGACAGCACAAGACTGGATGGCAACCCATCTGCATGGTCACATCACACCCAACTTATGGCCACCTAACTCGCCAAATCTCAATCCCCTGGACTATTACACATGGGGCATTGTTGAACGGGAAGCTAATCGACATCCCCTCACAACCATTGGTTCAGTAATTGGTTCAGTAAAGGCCGCCATTAGCCGACTAATGTCAGACATCCTGAAGGACCATGTAATTCGGGCATGTTGACGCTTTCGGTCTTGCGTTGAAGCTGTCATTGTGGCTAACGGTGGTTACATCGAATAAACCTGTTCTCCAACCATTACTGCATCTGTGTACCACATTTTGTATCAATAAAATACGTTGTTTGTCTTACTATCTGCAGAATGTCTTCAGATACCGTACGCACCCTGTATATTGATTGAAAAACATGAATTCCTGAGTAAATTTTAATTGAATTAAAAAAAAAGCAAGTCCTGAGAGAAACTATTTGTTCAGCAGTTTGAACAAAAATGCAAGTCTTGCTGCTTTTTGAATTCCTAGCCTATTTCTTAACTTAGAATGCACAATTGTAAATGTATGTAATTTAACAACAACATCCGCTGCGGCTGAATTGAAAATTATTTCAATTCCAGCAGCAGCAGATGATTGAGGCACTAATGAGAGTATTCAAAATTTGTATTGTATGGTGTAATCCTGTATTTCATTCATGTTGTGAATACATTCAAATGATAGGCAAATTCCTACCAAATTGTGCAGGAAATAGTATCAGTTTGTACAGCAACTATTTATATTCAATCCCAAGTTTTCAACTTTTGAGGTTTAATCATAAATTTCCTTTGGGATGGAAAAATGAGTAGTAAGATTTTGACACCAAAAGTACATGCTTAAAATTAAAAGTCATCTTTCTGAAGAATCGGTAGTCCCTTTGAACACCAAGTGAGGGCTTATGCAGCTTAGGTTTTGGGTGGTTTCCATAGTCATCCTGGCTGTATAAAGATTAGAATAGTCTTAAAGGAAACTGATACTTTTTTGACATTTCGTTTGCCTCACTTCATTGAATAAAATCATCAATGGTTCTTCCTGGGGGGGGGGGTCTGTGAATTACTTCTTTCCAGTCCCAAAAAGCTGCCATTACCTTTTCGAGTAGAGCATAACTGTTGGCTTTTAGGCTTCAGTGATGTTGGCAGTTTCCATTCCTCTGTTGTCTTGTGATTCCGGAATAAAGTAGTGTATCCTGGTCTCATATACAGGGTGTTTCACTCGCTACTTTACCTGACATTTTTGCAATAACTGTACGAAGAATGAAGATATTGTAACAAAATTTTAACTGGGCTTACCTTTGGCTGTGAGAAAGCAAACGGAAGTGACATGTAGCTGCGCTGGCGTCGTGGGAATGGTCAGCGCTAGTGTGTGGCGACTCCTTGCCGCCTGCCGGACGAGCGGACGTTTTGTCAGTTTACTGAGTTTGCCAACACAGTACAGTCGTTGTTTTGCCGCTCGTGGAACAGTACGTGTGTGTGTGTGTGTGTGTGTGTTGTTGGAGAACAGAAAATGTTGAAATGAACCGGTATACTCTAGAAAAGCGAGTGTATATTGTTCGGACATACTGGCAGACTAAATCGTTGAAGTCGTGTAAAAAAAAAAAAAAAAATGCGTTTGCAGGTCAGAAACCACCATGAAGGCCCTGCATTTTGGCCATGTAGCGGAAATTGGAAACAACAGGAAGTTTGTGTGACACGCATGGAGGAGGTTGATGACAAATGCTGGAAGAAACCGTCAAGAATGTGAGGCAGCGGGTATTGCTGTCTTCCAAAAGTCCCTACGACGTCTGTCACAGGAGATCGGCTTATCCACAAGCACTTGTTAAAAAGCTGCTAAAAAAGATAGCCTTCACCCATATCGTGTAAGTGTTGTTCACGCATTCAAAATGCCAGCCCACGTGAAAAGAGTGGTATATTGTCAGTGGTTTTGCACATTCCTGCAGCAAAATCCTGGCATACTGGATTACAGTTGGTTCACAGATGAGGCCTGGTTTCATCTTTCTGGATATGTCAAAGCCCAAAATTCCCATTTTTGGGCAACTGACTATTCCCATGTGACACACGAAGAACCCCTATATCCAGCAAAGATCGGTGTGCGGTGTCACGGCGGCGCATTATTGGGCCCATCTTCTTCGAAACAACCATCTTGGCAGTGGCTTACGTGGAAATTTTTCAATTTTTCAGACCTTCGTAAATCAGTTAGATGATAAGGAATTATCCATTGGATATTTCCAGCAGGATGGAGCAATGTGCCATACTTCCCGTGCCAGCATGGCCGAAATTGAGTTATTTTTCGAGAACAGAGTCTTTTTGAAGGAACTTTTGCCTCCGCGGTCGCCAGATTTGGCGACACTCGATTACTTTTCTGGGGCTATCTGAAAGGTAGAGTTTACGGCAATAATCCGCAATCCATCGCCACATTGAAATCCAACATCATTCAAGAAATCCAGCCAATTCCTGGGGACATACTGATCCGAACTTTACAAAATATTGAGCGTCATGTTCATGAACTTTGCCTGGATGCAAATTGTGACATTGTTGATGTTTTCAGACTGAGCATTTTCAACACTTCCTCTGCCGTCCTTAATGCTTTTATACCACTTTATACATGAGTTTGTAAGAGAAACTTCTAAGTGTCCTTGAAGTGTGATAAAAATTGAGATTTCTCCATAAACTGACTTCATCTTTTAAAGACCACATATATTGGTTTCATGTCTGTATATATTGGTTTCATGTCTGTATTTGATTTGCAATAAACAAACTACATGGTTTTTCTATAGGGTATATTCACATTTTAATGGAATTGAGCATAAAAACACTTTTTCACACGCAAGTACTTCATTTGTCCTTTGTTAGATGTTTACTTTTGTTCAACTTTAATAAAGCAGTTTTTGATTTTAGTCTCTTTAAACTCTTGTAACTACAAGTATTTCAGCTAGAAATTCCTGTTATAACTTTTTTAACTTGTTATTTCTGGTAGTCAGAATGCTGAGAACTTAAAAATAAACTAGATCTTGGAATGAAAGTTATTGAAACTTCAGTTGCTGCTTCATGGACAAATTCCACATTCTTTATAAAATTAGCAATGCATTGGATTCCATAGCCACTAGACATCCAATGATGTATATTTTGTATAAAGCATCTGGCTGTTAAAATTGGTCATGCAGTAATGTGTAATGGTCTTGACGCAATTCAAATTGTGTACTTTTGTGGTTTTGATGTCATTGAATGAGATATTAAATGGTCATTAGTTTACTCGATTGTGTGCAGTGTTGTAGCATTATATTTTGTATTTTATTTGTAGTGGGCCCTAGGCAAGAGTAGTCCCAGTGCTCTTCGTGAAACTGTTGTTGAAGTGCCTAGTGTGACATGGCAGGACATTGGTGGCTTGGAAGGTGTCAAAAGAATTGCAAGAAATGATTCAGGTAAGTAGCTTCAGAATATCAAAAAAAAAAAAAAAAAAAAAAATGCCAGTGTGTGCTTAGTCAAATGTGGAACATTGTGTGCGTGTGGTGTTCAGAACTTGAAGCTTTTTCCATCTTTCGAATTTTATGGAAAATTGTGGTGCACATCAGGGCGTGCAAAACCGCACGTCTGCGTCGGTCAAGAAGAATTCATTGCGGACAATTAATTTTCCGATGCTCTTTTTCCACAAGCTTTCGGTATGATTGTGATTAGAATGTTTTTTTTTTTTTTTTTTTCAATTTAAAATTTGCACATGCCCAAGTGCCGCAGTTTTACCAAATTAGCGATTAGCCATTCTTTGTTTTGGCGAAATAGTTCCGCAGCGGGCACCCTCCCTTCCAAAATTTTACCATTCTAAGCCAATGTCCTGCTTTCTCATTCACTCTTATCAAGTTTTCCCGTGTGAATTTTACGCGTGAAGTGGGGGGGGGTGTAAGGATGGCGACTTTGCAGGGGGTTTTTTTTTTTGTTTTGTGTTTTTCTTCTTCCTTTCTCTCCTGTCTATCTCTGTTGTCCCCCCAGTCGTCACACCCTTGTTTAGTTTCATTTGTTAATACTAGAGTGACCCAGTATTAACCAATGCAACTAAACAATGGTTGCTTCTTCCCTTCACGTGTGACCTTGATATCTTGTCCGTGTGATGCCAGCCGTAATATTGGCTTCCCATGCGTTTTCCACGTGTTTCCTGGCGTCCTTGACGACAATCGTACCAAATACCGCACTTGCACTATTCTTTCTCTCATCTTTCACCATTTTGCAGTTGAAAATTCTGGATTCCGTGTAACAAGCTTTTTGCTATGAAATCCGAAATGTATTTTATTTTCTGTATGTACATCAAAAAAAAAAAAAAAAATCAGTAAAGTGACCATATTTAATATGCACGTATTTCTCGACGTATTGAGATTAAAATACATGTTTTATATATGTTATTCTTTTTCAGTTAAATCCATTCAATAGTGGTTTATCTGTTGGAACTTTTTACGTTATATAGTTCCTTTGTGTGAAATGCAATTTCTCAGTTGGAAATTATTAGTATTTACTGGGAACAAATACCTCGGTAATCAAATGTAATTCAAGGAAAAACTTTTCACGTACCTCTCAGTTGTAAGCGGTCGATGTTCGAATCTTTTTATGGCTGTTCTCATCAGGCTGTTGAGTTTAGACTTTTAAGAATTTAGTCGGCACATTTTCTTTACGGGTCCCGAATTTGGATGGACAAATTCATCAAATAAATTAATTTGTCTATCCAATTTCGGGACCCGTGAAGAAAATGTGTTGATTACATTCTTAAAAGTCTAAACTCAAGAGCCTGATGAGAACAACAGCCATACAAAGATTCGAACATTGACCACTTACAACTGAGAGGTACGTGAAAAGTTTTTCCTTGAATTACATTAGATTACCGAGGTATTTGTTCGCAGTAAATATTAATAATTTCCAACTGAGAAATTGCATTTCACACAAAGGAACTATAACATGCAAAAAGTTCTAACAGTTAAACCACTATTGAATGAATTTAACTGAAAAAGAATGTCAATATTTAAATTCTACGTAGTTTATGGTATTTATGTCTGGCGGGTTAGTTTTAAAAGGGGTACATTTTTAGACAAACCGTCCTCGAGGACAGGAAAAATTTTCGAGATTTTTCGCGCCCTGGTGCACATAGCATTGACAGTTTAGGCCAGCAGAAGTTCATGGAACTCCTGATTAGTGTTAAGCAGAAAGGATAGAGCCTGCAGTTCAACTTTTCGTGTGTTAGTAGCCCTAAAATGGGCATTCAAGTCTAAATAATTATCTCTATCCTTTAGCTTTCATTTATCACAATTCATTAAATTGAACATGCTGCAAATCCTTTTTTGCCAGTGTCATAAGGCTTGTTTGAGCAGTAATCTCAAAAACAATTTTGCTGCCCAATAGAAATTTTGTTGAAATACTACTACTAATAGCTGAAGAGCACAGAATTGCAATTGCCCTTCCTTTAGGAAATATAACTGTGCTGAAGATAAAGAGTGCTGCAATTTTGTCATTTAACTAAGTTACCCAGTAGGGTTGCAGCAGTTGCTTTGGCTTCAAGTTTTCACAAAATCAGGGTTCCCACGCAACCTGGAAAACCGGGAATTCTCAGGGAATTTTAAAATTGTTCCAAAAATCAGGGAAAACTCAGGGAAAATTGTGTTTTTCCGTAAAAATCAAGGAATTTTTTTATCGGGGAACTATAAAGGCAGGGAATTTTTTATTTTGCCAGAAAAATATTTTGTTTCTGACTTTTTTGTAAAATATATTTCTGTATTGCTAAGTTTTAAAATAAGTCCGAGTTGTTTTATCCTTCGAGGCAACTCCGTAACCCACCCACCGCTTAAAGTGCAGCTGTGCAGGGAGTGCGTCTCTTTGCGGTTTCCCCGTCTCCAGATGATCTAAACTACAACCGAACAAACATACACGTCAAAGCGTGAAAGAAAGCCATTAATCGCACACCCATTTCGCAGGCTCTTATCTGCTGGCGTTCGCGAAGAGAGGCAGTCATTTGTTCCTGAGTAGGTGCCCCGGTTCTCTGCGTAGACTGGGGAAAAAAGTTATGAAGAAGCTATTTCCTCAATTTTTTAAATAACCGACTGAAATTTTTACAGTGGGCAAGATATATGAAAATAACGTTCCATTTCAAATTTCGCCGAAAATTCATTGGAAACTTTAGAAGTTGAGCTTTTTTTTTTTTTTCCCCCTTTTGCATGTTCTACGTGTCTTTTATCAAACCCTACAAAAACATTTTATTTTGCCGGATATTGGTCATCCAAATAAATCCCCCCCCTTCCCCTTCAACAGCAGTGTGGATGAATGTTGCAAATTGAGGGCACCTAATTTATTTTGAAAAAGGTTCGTATCACTTACGAACTAAAGCTTAAAGCTTATCGTAATTCTGTAGCAGAATTGGTATAGTTGGAAAAGTATGTACCTTCAAATGTTAGAACAGGGAAAATATTATGAAATAGGAAGATTCTTCAAAGAGGGGGAAAGATTTATTTTTTTCATAGTACTTACGAGTATTTTGACAAAAAATATATGAAAAATGCCATGCAATGAAGCTGGTACTATTGCATACCTACCATATTTCCCAGATTTCACGGCCGTTTTCTAGATTCGTTGTCTTCCGGTTTTACGGCCGGAAAGAGATTTTTTTTTTATTCTGTCATATTTCTATTTCATAATGCATGAAGAAATTTATTTATAGCTATTTTAAGACGATATTCCAATTACTGCAAGAGTTGGCTGGTTGCGAAAAATAGGGTAGTCCGACGCCCGGAACCATAGATTTTAACATCTGGGTCATTCCACGCAAAATCGTCAGATATTGAAATAATTTTCCGCCAACACCTCTCCGATTCGTGCGATTTAATTTTTTTTTTTTTTTTTACGGTTAGCTGCCTCCAAGTTATAAAAAAAAAACCCCTGAAAGTTTCAATTTTTTTTTGTTTCTGATAGATTAGAAGATATTATTTTTTGAATTTTTGTGTATAGTAGAACCGTTTTCCGTAAAAACGCAAATATCTCCGTTATTTAGAATAAGAAATATAAAATTTATCATTCTGTCGTAATTTTTCCCAAGGTTTCAGCTTATACATAGGGGAAAAAAAAATGCGAGAACAAAAAGTTAGACGGGGTAGAAATTTTCTTGTAATCGTAAATTATTCTTCTTGCGTTGCTGCACCTCACAAGATTTGCATAAATTATTCATTTCACATCTTTACCCTCGCATTGCCGGAAAAAAAAAAAAAAATCTACCTAGTTACTACTGATGAAAATCTTTGCCGTGCGTTTCAGGTTTGTCAGTGCAGGCGCTAAAGCCTCTGTCTCCGTTTTGGATGACGTTATTTGTGGGGAGTTACTGCAAATGACCTGAGTGGGCTCCAGACCTTTCTCGCACTTTGCCTGATCAACATCGCACAAATGTATTGCCCTTCGTAAAGATATTGTTAAGTATAAACATGCCACTCACCGCAGGATGATAAATTATGTTGACCAGGGTGCGCACGCGTGCTTGAAAACCTGGAAAGTCCTGGAAAATCATGATTACGTTTTCAAGGCCTGGAATATCCTGGAAAAACGGTATTTTTTTAATGCTGTCTTGAAAAGCCTTGAAATTTGAAATTAGTGCTTAAAAAAAATGCCCTTTTAGGAAATCGTGTTACTGACTGTTACCCCTTAATTTTTTTAAGTTCCCTCTCCTCTGTTCTCAAAGAAACCGCCGGCTACAGTGGTGTTTCGGATGTGCCCAAATCCTAATTTGGCTGGGGGGGAAGCACTACTTCCAGTGCAATAAAATTGGATGATTACTAGCAGGTCTGTTAGGGAAGGGAGCTTGATGCATTCTCTAGCCCTGAGCTTGATGTCCGTCCGACAACTACTGAGAACAACAGAAGGGGAAAGAAGAGACATTTAGCATTTGCAAGGGGGTCGCGTGTTTACCAAGTCAGCTGGCATCCACCAGTGAAGAGTATGCCTGAACAACACATTCATCTGCTCCTTGTTTATTGCATTAAGACGCTTGCTTCCGGCCCACCCCTCAAGAGACTTCGGCTACTTATGATAATAAATAAGAAAACTATCTTTGCGAATTTTTTCACAAAAGTGGCTGAAATTTTTACATTTACTATAATTGGATTACAGAAGCTCACTCCCAAAATTCCATTTGAATCGGTTTAAAACTTAAAAAGTTAGCATTGGAAATTTTTATTATGTGTGCCTCTTTAGACAGTGAGCCTTGAGCAGAAAGGGTGTTACCATAGCAACGGTTGATTGACAGCTGGGAGCGCTGATCCGAAGCCCTTGGTTGGGAAGAAAGCAAACACCTGTTTATCACTTCCACGGCTCAAAAGGACTAAGATATTTTCAGAAATCCATTTTCCGCAATTTTGAAAATAACACAGTAAAATTTTACAGTGGTTAAAATACATCACAATAAAGTTCTAGTGCAAATTTCGCCGAATTCCGTTTGAAACTTTAGCAGATGCAAAACAAAAAAAAAAAAAAAAATCTTCCGTTGCAAAATCGGATTCAAAAAAAGAAACGGCAATTATAAATTACGGGAAAAGCAAGCAAATTATTTTTTTTTAGATGCCATGGTTTATTTAAACAGAGTGATCCTTAAATTTTGTTTCTGTGATGATATGGACTCTATTTTAATTACAAACATACATTTTTATTCAGATGTCTGAGTTACTGTTTTAATAAAAAATCTAATTAAAAAGTTTTCAATGGATTTAGGCGAAATTCAGCAGATAAACGTATTTTAGTAAATTGCAACGTTATGACGTAAATTTGGTCATTTTGTCGAAAATTGGGCAGCATTTTTTTTTTTGCGTTTTCTCCTATAGTTAGGGTGAAGGAGGAAGACACTTCAGTGAGCTGCAGGTGGTGATTTATGGCGATGTGCCAAATGAAAAGAAGCCGTTCCATCAGGACATTCCAGAGGTTGAGTGTGCGTGGACGCGTGCTCCTGCTGTTCGAACTTAATCGGAATGTTTTCGGGAGGGGAGAAATATCCGTTTCAGCTTTACAGCTTTCAGGCTCCTTTTTTTTCTTGGTAATAAATAAAAACCATAGTTGCTGCATTCACCATTGATCCATATTCGCATTTCTTGAATATAAACAGCAGACAATCGGAAACATGGTGTTGGGTGGGTCTTGATGTTCTTCATTTGTATCTGCTGAATTTTGTTCTGTGGGAATACGGAATGAGTTATACTGTGAATACATACAAAACTACATATTTTTGAGCTGAAAAAATATGTCTACTTGTACACAGTAGCTAACGTGTGAACTCAGACGAAGACATATGGACGTCTGATTCCATAAAAAAATCAACCCATTTTATTATACACGACAGGTAAAAAAAGAAAAAACATTACATGTTTTTAAACATTATAAAGGAAAGCGGATTTTTGAAACACCATGACTTGATGATATTAATTTCTGAAAGTTTTTTTTTTTTTTCGATTTTAATTTCTGAAATCTTTTTTTTTTTCAATTACAATACACTGTAACATGATACCTGTGTGTTGTATCCCTTAGTTGTATGGCAGATTTTCAGTTGGCCGATATCCGCGATCGTAAGTGATAGTTACATTGCTATTGTTGATGATGACAAGATAAATACTGGAGTAATGTAGAATGTTGCATAACGTAAAAAAGAAATCGCCCCCTTCGAACTTTTATGCGGTTATCATAGCTGATCAACCATTTCATTCCATGAACATCAGCACATTTCAATCATTTGACCATTGGGGGTCTGACTGAATTCAGCAGTGCTTAAGCGCCTAGCGCAACGAGAACATGCTAATTATGGACAGTTCTATTCCCTTCCCCCTATCATCCCTAATCCATTTGCATCTTTCATTTTTATTACTTAAAACTGAAATTGCTTTTAAAAACTAATTTGAGCATGATACTGTAAAGCGTAGTAATCATCCTGGAATTTTTTGTATATGGCCTGGAAAAGGCCTGGAAAGTCCTTGAATTTTTTTCCCCCAAAAGAGTACGAACCCTGGTTGACAAAAAGTGTTAGGAGGATTTTATGAGCACACATGCACACAAAACTTCCTCTAATTGTTTCCCGTACAAGTAATTTGACGTAGCGTGGAAATGAACTGTGACCTGCGAGAAAAGTTCAGTACTAATGTTTGCGTCACAAACGTAGCCAATCAATTTTAAAACTTCCGGATTTTGGAAGTACTAATATGAATTGTAGCCTCTCAGGCAAAATGGTATTCCGTATTAACTGTTAGTTTTCCCCACTTGTTGCTTCCATTATTTTTTCTTTATCCCTGGGTTTAATTTTTTTTTTGCCGTTATGGCATTAGGATCTCTGTGTGCCAGCTTATTGGTTATGAAATTTAACAGCACAATGTCTAAATATCCTATGCTGCGTTATTTAGAAGCAAATGGCAGAGGTGCCAACTATTACGAATTGTCCGTAATTATTACGGTTTCGACTGTCAGATTACGGAATTACGGACAGGTTGGAAGAATTACGGAATTACGGACAGGTTGGAAGAATTACGGAATTCAGTGTGTTTGGAGAATCTCAATTTTGTATCCTTTTTGTTAAACCCTTTTAGTGCGACGCTGCTGATTTCTCGGCCTTCGATTTTGATCCGCATATTTTCCGAATCAGACTGCGGATTTCGGTGTCTCAATGATCATATCATTTATCAATCATATCGTTTTGAAATGGAATGTTCATGAATCATATCGTCAAACAGCGATATTATCGGAAGAATGGTACCGTATTTTCGTCGTATAATCCGCGGATTATCTGCTAAAAAAGTTAAAATTATAGGTTTTGCGGATTATACACCGATGCGGTTAACACGCCGATTTAAAAAATAAATAAATAAAAGACCTTCCGATTTAAAAAAAATCTGCAGCGTGATTGTGCAGGAAAAGGTGTAATAATTGGAAAAGGAACTCCCTCGGAAGAATTTTCCTCAGTTCAGGAGTTTGTACGGAGCGGGGAGGAATGTCGTAATGAAAGATCGGAATAGTTGTGGAGAGGGACGGCAGGGGTCATTTTATCGTTGAGGAGAGCTCTGACTGTCGTGCCGGCTCTGTTTTTTTTGGCAAAAAGCCAAAGAAGTACGCACAGCGCTTGCTGCACGAACCTATGCGTTTCTCCTTTCGGATTTCATGTGCGCGACCTTGTATCTAGTTTGCTTTCGTTGTTTTGGCGAACGTCGCTGCTGCTGTTTTCCTTCATTGCTAATCATGATGTCTCTGAAAAGGAAACGTTTCAGTTACACTGCCGAATTTAAACTTGAAGTGGTGGACAGAATTGAGGATATGATCATGTCACTGCGCGATAGTTTTGAGGTCAGAACACAATCGTGCAGCAACATACGGAAAGCCTCTGTGTCGCGATCTAAAACGTAAACAAATCCGTTGGTAAATTCCACGGGAGAATTCACGGAAGTTTTTTATTGGCCCACGTATAAGACGATCTCTCAATTCTGAAAGCAGGAATTCCTCCAAAAATTTTCGACTTATACGCAGTACATACGGTATTTCTACGACTTGTTCTGTATCAGCCTTTCGTCATTGGCAGTGTAATGCAATACTCTGGAGCTACATCGGCGTGATCTATGGATGCCACACCCTTTATCTGTTCGGAGATAAAAATATAAAACAGTAACCTTTAAAAATGAATTTCTTCGTTTATTAAAATATATTTTTTTTTCTCTTACTTCTTCGGACTCGTGTGTTTCTGGAACGTGGAAAGAGCGACGTATTTATTTATTTACTGACGCCACGTATTTGGAGGATTTTCACCTTGGATCTCGCCCTTTGGAATTAACTGCTATAATATATATAGCCAGTGCCGTTGATACCCACCAGATGGAGACGTCTCAGTAGCTCAGCCCATCTTACGGATTTATGATGTCAGAAGCTGACTTAAAAATACACATAGCACCGTGGACTGTTGGCCAACGTGGTGTAAAGCTAACGCGCTCGGTTAGATATCGAGAGATTCGTGACTCAATTCGCCGGCGGCGGCTGAAAACAATTTTTCGGTTGCTATGTGTTTCTGGAACGTGGAAAGAGCGATGTGTTTGTGACCGACTTTTCTGTCGGAAATTCCACTTCTGATTCAACATCTATGATGTGCGGATTATACGACGATTTTTTTCCCTAAATGTCAGTCTGCGGATTATACGAAGAATTTTTTTTTTATGTGAATTTTGCGGTCTGCGGATAATACGACGAAACTGCGGGTAATATGCCGTAAGTGTCATCGTAAAAGAGTTTGCGCTTGCTATCGGTTCCCCACGCAATTTCTCCGTGTGACAGGAGAAAGGTTACTTTAGCCAAAACGTTTCCTACTGCTGTTGAAGCAGGGTTGTTAACTTGGAATTGTTGGTGTATTATAAGACGACGTACTGTCGGAAATCACTTTTTCGAGCCCCGTTCGAAGTGCAATAACGATCAACTCGTCGCAACGCGTGGTCCCGCGATGACGGATGTTTATATTTCTTGAGGACTTTCGCCGCGCGGGAGAACGAAGTGCGGTGTTTTATTACTAGAAGCTCTTCACATTCATTTCTTTTTCCTAAACAGACACAATCGCAAAACTCCATGAATTACGAATCCCCCTCTTTTTCCAAACTCGTGTTAGCAGAGGATGACTTTATTGACAGCTTGTTCCTCAGACTAGCAGACGTGCTTTTTCCTACTGTGTGAAATTTTTTTCTAAGGTTATTTGAAATGGCTTGTAGTGAGAGTGAAAGTTTGCCAAGTGATGGTGATGATTTTGAATCATCTGAGAGTGATATTGGCCAAGCAACATCAAGCCAGAAAACTAGCCACAGTGCCACGCACACCATATCTTCTTCAGAAGGTGAAGTCTTCATAGTGAATCTTCAGATCATGAAAGTTCTGAAAGTGAATGGGAGGATGTAATAGAGGGAAGTGATGAACAACCTCAGCATCCTTTTGATTGTCATGAAATGCAGGGGCCCAAACATGCTCCTGCAACTGATGTGGCACCTATTGCATATTTTTACTTGTTTTTTACCAATTTCATCCTTGGAATTATCGTTTCTGAAACAAATAAATATGTAAAGAGGTTTCTCCAGGAACATCCAAATCTTTCTCCCAAATCTTGAGCAAGGAAATGGAAAATGCTGAAATAAAGGTTTCCTTGCGTGCCTTCTAATATGAGAGTAATCAGTAGCCCATGTAGAACGAGATGAGATGAGATGATTGCGGAAGGCATATCCAGTCAAAACAAACACCAGGATTGTGTAAAATTAAAGACTCGATCAAAGCCTTTGGATAATTTTTTTGCAAAAAAGAATGAAAATAGCGTGATAAATGCTGAATTGCTGTTTACTGCAATCGTTGTGGAGCATAACCTACCTATAGCAATCTGTGATCATGCTGGTTGCTTCTTTCATGCTATGTTCCCAGACTCTGATATTGATGAAGCTGGATATCCTTGAGCAGATGTGGCATGGAATGAAATATCTAAGATGAAGGATTCATCTGGCCTTCCCAAGTATTCTGCATTGTCTAAACTAATGTTGGCAATATTGACTATCCCTCACAGCAATTCCTCTACATAGAGAATATTTAGTATAGTAAGGAAAAACCTCGCATACTTCTGCCCAGCAATGAGCACCAAAACATTAAGTGCCCTTCTTATACAGAAAAGTAAAGCATTTTCCTCAGGTGAGTTGTGTTATAAAAAGTTTTCTGAAAAAGAATATACCACTGCAAAACAAGCAACAAGGGAGTTTTTATGTCAGCAATGACATGAGGTAAGTACAATATTGATAATTTAATTTCATATTTTTTTGTGAGGATAGTGTAAACATATAAAGTTATTACACACTTCACGCATTAATTTCTCATGAAATACCCATTCCACGCGTTAGCGATGAGGCTTCGTATGGTGATTACCGATAGGCACCTCATACAAGTATTACAGGTTACACAGTAATACTATAATATTGTCCTTAACTTTGAAAAAAAAATGGCGTGTTACATTACTGAAAGTTTGTGTTCGATTACTGAAACATTACTGTAAAATCCCCTATTGATTACTGATGCGTTCTGCTAGAGGTTGGCCCCTCTGAAATAGCATAGATTTGATGTTCTCATTGCCAAGTGCAAGAACTAACGTTAGCTAAAATAATTACAATTTTGATTTTTAAATGTCAGCAGTATTTTCCCTGATTGCTAGAAATTGTTGGGATGGTACTGGCACACGTTTTTCCTCAGACGCAGAAATGCTGTCACGATTTCTGTTCTCTCTTTCTTCTTTTTTTTTATTTTTTAATAACTGTTTTACTTTGCTTTGTTTTTAAAGATTCTAAGTAAATTCCAATAGAAAATACAAATTGGTAGATCGATTTGATAGAACCGCTCTAACAAAATGTTAAGAGACTCTGTCAGACACTCACTATTTTATCATTCCCATTAGACTTCAATTTCAGCAAACGTTTCTGTGTTGTTTAATATTTATGTAAAATAAGCACTTAAAGGATTTAAAGCTTCAGCATTGTATCATTTAAGGGCAATTTATTCTCTTCAGTCACAATTCTCCCAGCTTGCATTTTTAAACCTAACTGGAACTCTAAATGTTATGAGTCGTTTAAAATGTTATGAGTCGTTTAAAATGTTATTTATATACTTGTGTGCACTTAAAATACAGATAAATCAGTTGTATAATTTCACCTAATCGATTGAAATATTTCATTATATGTAGAATTTAAATTAAGTCTTTGTTCAAATATTCTTTAAAACATGTAAATACATGGTTTACATGTTTTAAAGGATATTTGAACCAACAGTACCAAAAATAAATAATGGTACCAAAAATAATATGCCTCATGCATTTAATTGTTATTAAAAAAAAGCAGGTAATTGTATAAAGGACAGTTATTTAAAGAATTAACAAATGTATGCTTTCGTAAGGAACGCAAGAATGTAAGGAAATGCAACAATTTGTCGCAATGTGATTTGATTTGCCGCTCTGGAAAAACTCAGGACCACCTGGAAAACCTGGAAAAGTCAGGGAATTTTTTTTTCTACTTTTGAGTGGGAACCCTGAAAATGCAATTTATTATTATTATTATTATTTATTTTTTGTTAAATGTAATCTGAAGTTGTAATTTTTTTCACTGTCCATCGAAATATAAAAACATAGTGTTATAATAGTACAAAAACAATAGCTTATACACTATCTACCAACAAGTAATTGGACACCCCTGCAATCGATGATATCTGCGGTTCTGATACACGTCATGGCCGCCGCCGTTAAATATCGTGTGGGAAACAACGCAGCCCGTCGCACGCAAGATGCCACGCAGTTCGGAGCTCTCCGATTTCGAGAAAGGTGTAATCATCGGGTATAACAGAAATGTCCGATCCATACATGACAGACGATCAGCGAGTTGAAGTACCCAAAATCGACAGTGGCCTACGTGATTGGCAAGTGGAAGATGAGAGGTGACTGTCGGAATGTGCCCCGACTCGGCAGACTCACAAAACTGGGAGTCAGAGACCGACGGGTGCTGGCCAGAGAAATTCGGAAGAACCACACCAAATCAATGGGCCACATCCGGGAGTGTTCTTTCGATGAATACTATCCGTAAGGAAGCCCATCTGCTCGGTTATCATGGACGTGCTGCCGCTCACAAGCCTTTGATCACCAAGTCCAATGGTGCTGCTCGGCTAACGTGGTGCAAAGAACGTCAACAGTGTGCACCGTTGAACAGTGGAAACAGGTTCTCTGGAGCGACGAATCAAGGTTCACTCTCTACCGTTCGGATGGCAGAGTCTGGGTTTGGCGTCTGCCTGGAGAACGCCTCCTACCGGAATGTATTGTGCCAACTGTGAAGTTCGGTGGCGGTGGAATTATGCTATGGGGGTGTTTCTCCTGGTATGGCACGGGACCCTTGGTCGCAATTCCTGGTAGACTCAACGCCGAGACCTACTGCACCATTTTGGATGACCATGGCTTCCTACGTTGTGGCAGTTTTACCGGGTGGACCCATGTTACTTTCAGGATGACAATGCCACCTGTCGTGTTGCGAGGTCCACCATGGCTTGGTATGGTGACAGTGGGGTTAATCGAATGGACTGGCCTGTGCAGAGCCCGGACCTTAACCCTTACAAGTACCTCTGGGACGAGTTGGAGCGTCGACTTAAGGGGTGCCCCACCGTCCGAAATCGGTGAAGGAACTAACCTGTCTTCTCCAAGCCGAGTGGAAGAAAATACCGCTAGCCGTCATACAACGCCTGGTTGAGAGTATGTCCCGGAGGGTCGCAGCTGTAATCGCCGCTCGTGGAGGCTCCACCAACTATTGAAGGTGAATAAACTTTGTTTTCCTTTGCTATCACAGGTGTCCAATTACTTGTTGGTAGATAGTGTAGATTCTTTACAACTAAGAAACAAAATATTATGTTATAGATCCTGGTTTCTAATAGAAAGAAGCATAGACACTTTTCAATTTTGAATTTATTACTACCTATTAAATTTCCAAATAAGGCATTATTGACAGGATAAATTTCAAATTAATTGAAAAAATTGGATGCTGCATTTATTCTGTGGCATGGTTCTAAAAGGGCCAATGTAAAAAAAAATGTTTTTGAAAAATTGCACTCTATTATTTATAGAAATTTCATCTTATAACTATTTTCATATAAGACATATATTGGTTGATAGTTCACACCAAAAGATAAGAAATCCACAAACATAATCACATTTACTAACAAAATGCTGAAATCCATTTTTATTGGTGTAATATTACAAAAACTAGAACAAAACGCTAGCTTTCACCACCACAGGTGACTTATTCGGGCAGAAGTATTATTCAAAAACAAAAACAGAGTTCCAGTTATGTATTCAAAAATAAACATGTGCTATAGATGTTATAGAATGTGCGTGTCATATTCAAGATGTGTGATTAAGGGCGCACATATTCTAAAGTGTGCACCATACATGTGGGAGGTCCATTGATGTTTCCTCATTGCATATCCCGTGGCTGGATAGAATTTCTATGGCCTCTCTGAGGAGGGGGACTCTGGCAGTCGTGCATCATACGATTTTCTTTATATGTCCCCACAAAGGTGTTGCAGAGTTGTTGGCGACTTCACGCGCTAGTGCCATAGTGAGAAGTCCTTTTTAACTTCTCTCTGGTGCTCCTGGAGTCTTAGTTATAAGGACCTCTTGATTATGCCCACGTAGTTTTTGGTGGTTTCGTCTGGGTACAAAAGGGGTATAGTGTGTATGTACTCCGGCGCCTTCCAGGTCCACTGCGGCATTTTTTTGTGGATGCGAGACAGGACGCGATTGTTCTAGGTGCTGTAATCCCTATGCTGAAACCAAGTTTTTTAAGGGAATTTTTCAAGAAATACGTGAAGCCTGGTACGTACCAGCATGAGCCGGTGTTTTGTAGTTTTTGGCTGGAACATCCGGTGCTATGGGATGCAATATTAGACCCCATCTGGTGGATGATCTGATCGACCATCTTGGGTGGGTATCCTGCAGAAAAGGCTAATGACCTCACGGTTTCAAGCTCAGCATGTAATGTGACGTCTGATCTGTGGGTAAAAGCTCGCCTGGCCAATTCTTTACTCTTGTCAACAAGTTCTTGAATTATACTCTTCAGCTCTGAAGGGGTAGTTGCAAAAATGATTGTCATCAGCAATATGAAGGTGAATTAAATAATCTGCATTAATCTTGATCCCTTTGTTTTCCCAGTTCAATGATTGAAAGACACTTTGCAATCTGGCATTGAAGAGTTTGGGAGATACAGTGTCACACTCTCTCCTTTTCCAATTTTTATTGGTGCTGTATCCTGAAACATCCAAACCTTTGCACTTGCACTTTCATAGATCTTATTAATAGTGGTAATGTTGCATCATCAGTACTGCAGGATTTCAAAGCCATTGTAACTGCAGATGGTTTCACAGAATCAAAGGCCTTTTCATAATTAGTAAAAGCCATGCATAATGGGAGCTCCTGCTCCCTCATTTTTTCAATTAGTTCTCTCAGTACATGGTTATGATCTGTCCAATGTTACCTTCAAGTGATGTGAAAGAACCTTTGTGAAGATTTTATGAACCACTGGAAGGAAGCTGATGGGCCTATAGTCCCTGAGGTATATACATATATATATATTGAGAACAGTCCCCGGACACCCCTTCAAAAGTAAATGAACGGATCCGCTGTGTTGTTAAGATGTGCAGTACAGCTGCAAATGGTATGAAACCAAGCTTGCAGCTGACCACGATCATATCGCATTGTGAAGTTGAGTGAAAATGTTGCGACGGGGGAGAACTGACTTTGAGAAAGAAAAGATTGTTGGGTGTTATATTAGTGGATTGTCCATAAGAGGAACCTAGAGGCATTTAAACATACCCATGTCAACTGTTTTGGATGTACTGAATAAGTGGAAGATACATGGCATGCCTGAAGCAGGGAAACGTACCAACAGACCGAAGAAAATAAGTGATAGAGGTCGTTGAAGCCTCAGAAGAGTAGTTAACAGTTAATCGATGAAGTACTGCACAATACCTCCGTGTACAGGTCAGTAAAAATGCTGGAACCTCAGTATGTACACTTACCATTCTCAGACAACTTCATTCCATGGGCTACCGTGGTCGTGCGGCTGCTCATAAGCCTTTCTTCTCCACTCGTAATGCTACTCGTCGCTTAGCATGGTGTAAAGAACATTTATTGTGGACTGTAGATCAGTGGAAACGAGTCCTATGGCCTGATTAATCCAGATACATGGTCCATCAATCTGCTGGCATAGGTATGGCTGCAGCTGGGGAATGCTATTTACCACAGTGTACTGTTCCTACGGTCAAGTTTGGAGCTGGCAGTGTACTCGTGTGGGGGTGTTTTTCTTGGTATGGTCGCGGCCCATTGGTTGTCGTGGACAAACCTGTTTACCAGCACATCTACCTCGATATTCTGGACAATGTGCCCCACCAACTCTGTGGCAATACTATGGAACTGAGCCCTGTTAGTACCAGCAGGATAATGCACCGAGCCATAAAGCAAGGACTGTTATGACATGGTTTGACAATAATTCTGTATAGTGTGTGTGTGGACTGGCCAGTACAAAGCCCTGAATTAATCCCGTAGAGCACCTATGGGATGAATTAGAGTGCCGCATAAGAAGTTTGGAACCAAAGCCTACTGCTAATCAATAGCTAATGGCAGCATTATGTACTGAATAGAAGCGCATAACTATCACTGTGTTCCAAAAACCTTGTCGAAAGCATGTCTCGAAGGGTCAGTGCATGGCCAAAGGTGAACCGACACCATGCTAACCTATGTTAATAAATGCTATGTTGCGTTTCTCTTTTAGGTGGCCGTTGACTTGTCAATATAGTGTGTATATATGCGTAAAAAAAAAAAAAATCAATATATTAAAACAAAATTTTCAAAGGAAAATAATCTAGTACACCACATTTTGAGCATGGTTTTGATGCTATATTCAATCACATATTATTATTATTATTATTATTATTATTATTATTTTGTTCTTTCAGCATTAAATAAAAAATTTCGTAGGATTGAATTTATTTTACAATGCACATTTTAACAGTTCTCAGTCATCCATGATCTGACCGGATTTTTTTCATGGGGGAATTTGAGATATTTCCTGTAATACATGCGTTTGCATTTTTGTAGTGGACTCTGGCCTGGTTTGGTTGTCCAAATAACCCCTACCTGTGACAACTTATTTTCGTGCAAATTGATGTGCACGAGTAAAAGCACTTCAGGAAAATTTGCCCTAAACTGAATACATTGTTTGGCATATAACATCTGGCTATACTTTTATTTCTTACATTTTTCACTGCTGTAAACAATTTTCTTATATATTATGCTGTATAGACTTGGTAATTTAAAAATTCGTTTTTTTTTTTTTTTGTTTTTTTTGTTTTTTTTTTTTTTAGTATCCAGTGGAATACCCAGACAAATTTTTGAAGTTTGGTATGACACCATCAAGAGGAGTTCTATTTTATGGACCTCCTGGTTGTGGTAAAACCCTCCTTGCAAAAGCTATAGCAAATGAGTGCCAGGCTAACTTCATTTCCATCAAAGGACCTGAATTACTTACCATGTGGTTTGGTGAATCAGAAGCTAATGTCAGAGACGTGTTTGACAAGGTAAGATTTTAAAACTTTTCTCTTTTATCAATAAGATGGTATCTACTTAATTATTAGAGAGACAGTGTAACTTGTCTAATTTGAATGTTTTTAATTCAAATTTTTCATTTTGTTCCTTGAATTTTCTATATAAATAATGTTAAAAAAAAAAAAAAAACATTTTCGTATTCTCGTATTTTCAACAATTACCTTTTAAAATGGGTATGTACTGTTTTGGATGAAGCAACAAGTTAAACCTGAAAGTATAGCCAACGGCTTTGGAAAAGTAGGCTCCCAGCACTCTGACGATGAGTCTCAACTGCATCAAGGTATTGGTGGTGGGGAGATCATACCCACTGTGGAGTACTGGGAAGGCGTAGGCCGTGATGTACCGTATGAGGCTTTTGTGAGCATTGATGCCAATTTAGCTGTTTGTAGTGTGAGCTCACAGATGATGAGATCTCGGCTGATCTTATAAATAAGAAGACCTGCTGTGTACCTTCAGATAAAGAACTGGAATGGCCAAAATTTCCTGAAGAGCGCCTTCCAAATTCAGTGGAAGCCTTAGTTCACATCCAATAGTTAAGGAAGTTTGTTGAGGGACAGCAGAATGTAAGTGACTCTCTATTCATTTACTCGAGAAACTTGAGGAATTTACACTTACCCATAGCATAAATTCCAAGAAGCAAGCCAAAATTTCACAGGTTTTTTTTTTTTTTTTTTTTTACAAAAAAAATTGTAAATTTACTTTCCTTTTTTTTTTTTTTTTTTTTATGAATAAAGGTTTTTTACAGTACTTGAATGCACCCATATTCAAACTTGCCTAATTCGAATTATTTTTGTGATCCCTTCAGCTTTGAATTATCCAAGTTACACTGTATTTGGTTGCTACATTTTTGGTTTTGTTCATATAGTTTGACACTCCAGTAAATGATATGAGCAAATGTCAGCCTGGAGAGGATGGGGGAAAAGACTTATTTATAAACTTTTTTTTATATCATCTTATTCTGTGCAGAAAATTATGCTTCCAATATATAATACTTCTAGAAATGCTCTTTTAACTGCTAAAAAAAAGGATAAAAATGTTTGATTTTAAACATTTTTACTCTGAACTAAACTTGCACTGAAATCTGAAGACATTGAACCAAAAGTGTAATCATTTACTTTATATTTTTGAACTCTATAACAAATCCTTCCCCCTTTTTTCTTCTTGAAAGCAAAGTTAAAATATTCTCTTACACTGTCTATATACAGTCACTTGCAAAAGTGTAAGACCACCTGTTGGTATTAGATTTTTGCTGATTGCATCAGCTACTGTTTGTATTACTCACCTCCTGTCGATGTTGCATCATCCTACAGCGCGGTAGCTGTTGATATAGTTGGGGGAGCATGCAGGCATCAGTTTGCTTCTGGTTTTCATGCTGAGCGGTTTTGTATGTATTTTCTATATAGCAAAAAATGGGGGAAAGCATCACTGAATGTTACTGAGAGGGCACAAATGGTGACTTAATATCATAAAGCATACTCCGAATGTGACATAAGCGGAAAGGTGAATGTGATCAAGACTGCTATTCTTAATACGATCGTGAAACATAGTGATACAGGTGAATTTAGTGACCGAAAGAGAAGTGGATATCCAAGCAAGACAACCCTACATGCTGACAATACCATAAGGCGAATAGTTATATGTTCTCTGAGGAGTTTGTGCAAGAAATTCACAGCCTTTCTACATTCAAAGGGTCTGATATTAGTATCAGCACTGTTTCCTGATGTCTTAGCAAAGATTTTGGATTAAAGTCTTATAAACCTAGACTAACCTCTGTCATGAAAAAGAAGACATTCCAGTTTGCAAAGCGTCTTCAATCGTGGACTGCAGAAAATTGAAGCCAAGTTCTTTTTTTCCGTTGAATGAACTGTTCGTCAATTTGAATCGCGTGAAGCACATTGTTAGACGACCAAAAGGCAAAAGGTTTGGTGAAAAATACACCGTTGGCACTGTGAGACATCTGTAGTCAGGGGATATGGGGTGCTGTGTCAGCATCCGGTACTGTTCCATTATCCTATTTTGGCGACAGGCATTATTACCATGACTGGTCCTTTTTATGTGTAAATGTTATGTGAGAAGCTGTCAACTCATATGCAAGTGCACAGATGCACAATCTGTATGCATGATGGTGCTCCATGCCACAGATCAAGACTTTACCTGCAGAGGAAAAACATAACTGTGCTTGACTAGCCCGGTAATAGTCCCAACCTTTACCCCGTCAAAAATTTGTGGACCATTTTAAAGGACAAGATAACAGAAAAACAGACATCAATTTTCCAAGCTTGGATTGACGCGACAAAGTATGTGTGGTGCAAAGACATTTCAAGTGAGTATTGCAAATCCCTCATTGAGAGTATGACACATTGTATTCTGTCCATTATTAAAAACAAAGGTGGCCACACAAATTACTATTTCAGTCTTTTTATGTTCTAAAGAATGTAAGAATTCATCTGTAATGTCATTTTTTCAAATATTTTTGACTAGTAATTAGTTGTTTCTTTGAAAATCTTAATTTTTAATAAATTGACAGGTGGTCTTAAACTTTTGCAAATGACTGTATATAGGAAGAAAATTGGATACAAGTAAGAATATGTTAATTCTAATTGTGATTACACCTGTCTAATGTTAAAATAATTCTGCCAATCTAAGTTGATCTCTAGAGAAGGGAGTTGTGCCACATAACAGAAAAGGTTTTCTTCATGAAAGAATGCGCATGAAATTTTGGTTCCAGTTTTGGCTTTTAGGCAAAGAAATTTTGGTTCAGATCGGACTTTCAGAGGCATATCACTATACCAAAGAAAAAAAAATTATTACAAAATTGACATACATGTTACTTTTCAATGTCTGGTTACTTATTTTTGGCTGTTCATTTTTTAGGCCCGAGCTGCTGCTCCTTGTGTTCTTTTCTTTGATGAGTTGGATTCGATTGCAAAAGCAAGAGGTGGAAACATTGGTGATGCAGGTAAAACTAATTATTTATGAGTAACATATGCAGAAATTTTCATTGCTATTTATTACTGTAATAACAATCAGTGTTTAAGCTGGAATTTTTCTATTGCAGCAATTTAATTACTTTGTCAGCAAAAGTTGTAGCAAAATGCTATGCAGATAAGCCAAATTTATGATTCTATTTTTTGCTATATTTACATATGAAAATACAAGCACACAATGCATTGGCTAAATAAATTTGTGTGCTTTAAATAGAATTCAATAATAAAAACAAGGGGTTTTGCACTTCTAATTTTATTAAAAAGTACCTGCAGTTTGGGAAAATATATACAAAAACCAGGACTGAGCAGAGCCACAACTGACGACGTATCACACAACCCAAACTGAAACAGGGCGTGCTGCAGCAGCAACAAAATGCCTCTTTCTTTATCCATTGCAGCACAGCTCTTGCAAAAGGTGCTCTTCTGCAATAGAAGAACAGTCAACAGGGATGTTAAAAATGGCATCGGGGCAGAGCAGAGTGAAATAGCGAATATGGAAAGAAAAAGTGATGGAGAAAGATACCAGGTCAGCTGAGTGAAGTGGTGAAGACTGAAATGAAAAAGTGACAGGGATAAATAAAACAACAATGCAAGGGTGAAACATAATGGACGCGAAGATGGAGGAAGTATGACGGGGATGAAAAATACAATGCAAGGCCAAAGCAAGGGTAAAGAAAAAATGGTGGAAAACCAGATTCGCTGGGCAAGGCAGCAATGACTATACAAAAAAAAAAATGACTGGGATGAAAACAGCACAAGGAAGAAGCAAGGGTTGGTGGGGTGATGAAAGAAAAATGACAGGAACATTCGTTTAAACTGTAATTTTGTGACAAAATTAGTCTTTATCGTGATTTAGCAAACAATTTTTTTTTATTTTTTTTTTTGAAAAATATAATTTGCTCTGCTAGTTTTTGCAAAATCTTCACTTTTAGTCTGAACTACCTGCACTGTTGATAAGCTTTTGCTTGTAAAGAACTAAATTGCAGTGACCTACCTATCTGCCTCACATAACCACCAACAGAGAAAGAAAACTTTAATATATTTCAATAAAGTACTGTCACAGACAACTTCATGGTGGTAAGACTAATTTGATAGTAAATGTTGGAAAGACATCAGATTACCAAAAGTTGGTATCCCCCCCTCTCCCCCCCCCATCTCTCTCTCTCTCTCTCTCTCTCTCTCTCTCTCTCTCTCTCTCTCTCTCTCTCTCTCTCTCTCTCTCTCTCTCTCAATTTGCAAGCAGTGGATCAGCATGCACACCCAAATATGCAGATCAGATTGTGGAATAGCTCTCAGTCAGTTTGTATTCTGTTACATGTTGAGATTTGTAGTGATGTGATAATGCTAAATTAAATATTGGGAGGCCTTCACAAAAAGCTAAAAATCCTTTTAGTAGTAGTTGTATGAAATGTAAAAATCTCATTCTTTCTTTCAAGAAAAAGTATGCTTGCAGCAAAAATGTAAATATGTTGCTTCAGTCAAGTTTTCATTTCATGAACTGTGCTGGTATTTGTATTGAGCAATGTTGAGGATAATTCAGGGATGAAGATTACTTTGTTCGTGCATGTATGCCACAAGTTTCAGAGATCAGAACTCTCAAAGCAAGATCACTAGCCAAAACAAAGTGATTGATGGTGTTAGATTTTACTTAATGTATAAAAAGTATGTGTGTGCAAGAGAGGGGGCAGGGTAAGTCAAACCTCCCTTCCTGTGTTGAGGGTCTTCTGGAAGCACATTTGCAGTAGCAATCAAAATAATGCCTCCAAGGGTTCGAGCAAGATATAGTCAGGTGACGAGCTAGTGCTATGGCAACAATGACACCCTGATGGCCATTTACATCTAAACACATATGGGGGGGGATTACAGTCACCTATGGAGGATTTGACTTAGAGTAGTTAGTGGTTGCACTTACATTTTTATTTAGGAAAAAATTAGTTAACATCCATTGGGATGTTACAAACTTCATTGAAGTTGCATTCAAGAAAAAGGGGTTTAGAGTACCAAAATTCAGTAAAACCGTGTGAGGGGGGCGTGCAAAATTAACATGAACTTGTTGAAACTAGTTAGTGGCAAAGGGACTGGCTGTTTGAAAAATGCAAAGCTTGCCAAGTGGCCAACAAACACCACATTCACAAATTAACAGTGAACCTGTTTATAGTTCAGTTGGTTGAGTGTAGGCAATAATACCCATCAATACTTATTATTAAAAAAAAACTGATTAAAATAATTTTGGAACCTGATAGCAAGAATTATGAAGAAAATGTGAATGATTATGAACATGGGGCAGCTGTACTAACAGGTCTTCAGTAGATCATTTTTTACCTAGAATTAAGCATACACGCTGATAAAATATCGACTTTAAGGAGTGGTCTTATGATGTATCACAAGGTGCAATATATTTTACCAAATTTAGGATAAACTTTGAAGGAAAATTACAGGGTTTGATATGTTCAAAAGAATTTTGCAGGGAGCATATTTTTCAGAAACTTTTCTGCAAAATCGAATTTTCAAAAAATCATTCCCATGAGGTAAGGGGTTGTGCAAATGTTTTGATAAATGTGCACCGTAACTGTGGTGCCCTTATTCCGGATTCATCCATTGTATATTAAAATGTTTAATGAATTTTAACAAAAGTTACACCGCTTTTAATATTTCATATTTTTTCACTTGCATGTAATTTTAGGAATCAGGGGTGCATTTACTTGTATTTTCCATGTATACTTTCAGTTGTGGTGTGATCTCATTACATTAATATATAGATTATGCGAAGATTGTTTCTGCTCTATCCTGTGATAGATTTGTCTCTGTAACATGTAGGGGTGTGTGCCAGGTTAATGAAGATTGTTTCTGCTCTATCCTGTGATAGATTTGTCTCTGTAACATGTAGGGGTGTGTGCCAGGTTAATGGTGTTCTAGGTTACAAATTGAGTGGTGCATGTCTCCAGGGTTTGCATCCCCTAGAATCCTTTTCCAAGCCAAAGAGGAAGTCCTGGTTTTCCAAATTTTTGTGGAAGGTCCTGGAACAGTTCTAGTATTTTTTTCTTATATTAAAAAAAAATTGGTTGAGTTTTGATTGATGTGATGTCATCTCATATGGTACAAGATTTTTTAGTGACCTAGGTATAGCAGTTGTGTGCATTTGGAGTCACAACAGCATGTGGAAACCTTTCTGCAATTCCAAGATGGTCATTCCTTCTACCATGTGCTTTCCTCACTGAAGGAGATTGATATCTTGCCACCAGTGTGAATCAGAAAAGGAGACTATATGGAATAGGCAAACTTTTGTACCATGGCAAAATTGCCTTTTTGTTGGTTTTATATGTGGAAGTTTTGCCACTGCATTGAAGATGTAACACTCACTGAAGAACACTTAACAGCCAAGCCCGTAAGACATCATACGATTTCTAAATACATAGTAAAATGTCACCCCAATTTGCAAAACATAAAACAAAGCACTATGATTCTAACAGAAATTTAAGGTCCTGGAATTTTTTTATGAAGTAGAAAAGTCCTAGAATTTATTTTCTGTAAATGTGTACAAACCCTGTGTTTCACTTGGGTTATTTTACTTGGATTGTTAAGTACTCTTATCTGTACGCAAATTGGCAAAAGTTTCAAATAAATAATCCATATGTGCTGTTTGTATCACATGCAGATTGTGTGCAGATTATATAATCTATTTCACAAAACTATTAACTGATCAACTAGACAAATCACCATGGTCTTAACTGCAATCCTTCAACCACCAGCTTCCAGCTCATTAACGCCTGTGTGTTTCTCATGTATGAGGGTGCTCTTAAAATTATACCAAATGCTCAAATAAATGACATTCAATTTAGATAACTTAAGAATATGTAAGTGTTATGAAGTAGGCTTTGATTACAGGTGGCACGTCACATGTTAAAAAGATGTGATGAGAAATGTATTATTGTCTTTTTATTTTCTTATTTTTTGGCAACTTAATTTTTTATTCACTTTTATGAATTGCTGTTTGCTGGCTTAGTAGAATATTAATCTCTTCAGCTAGTTTATGCATTAAATAGTTAAAATATTTTATTTCTACAGCTCTAAAATAAAATAGCCTTGGTAAGAATAATTGTTTCGTAGCATCACTTATTTTCTGAGTTCTCTTTCAGGTGGTGCAGCTGACAGAGTGATCAACCAAATTCTGACAGAAATGGATGGCATGAGCAGCAAGAAAAATGTTTTTATCATTGGTGCTACTAATAGGTAAGGCGAATTAAATATTTGTGTTGAAACATACCATACCATACATTTATGTACTTGCTGAATGTGGTGCATGATATGCATTTTTTTTTTTCCTCTCCATCTGAACAATTGTGGTAGTGCTTCGCTGAATGGCAGTTAAGAAATAGAAAGCGGTAGAATTGTAAAATCCTAAGAGTGAATTGGTACAGTTGCAGTAAAACAAAAGCTTGCTGTGCTCATCACCTATGAACAGTCTCCCCTCTACTTTTATTTATTAAATTCTGTGCTCGGAAGTTATTTCAGCATCAGCTTCAGTATTAGGAAATGATCCAAAGCTACATTTTGAGATAAATGATGAGCTGTTATTCTTTCACCTGCATTGACAGAACTTGCTATTAAGAGGTAGTGCAAAAAAACCTTCTCCACATCATAGAAAGATTACAAGACTTATTTTTTTTTAAGTTAAGTAACAGTCCATATCTAACGAAATTGATGCAGTGTACCTAGTTACATTGTTCTTGTACAAAAATAAATTAAATAAAAGGTCGTGGGGTTAACACTTTTTATCACATAACTTATAGCTTGAAAAATGCCATGCCCGAGATAGCCAGGGCATGTAAATTATTGACCTGGGCAGGTAAATAAAAAATCTAGTTGACTGGTCCGGGCAACTAAATTAAAAAAAAAAAAAAAATCATTGCATGTTGTTTTCTTTTAACTTATCACTGGAAGTTGTATTAGGTGTGCAACCTAATTCTTGGCCACAGGAATGACATGTTGACAACAAATTATAGCAAATTGAATACGTACCTAATCAGGGAAATAATCCCCGTCATGTTGGATACATTTGAGCCATTGGTCAGGGAGCTGCCGAATGCCACTGCGGAAAAAGAGGGCTGTTTCGAGTTGATAAAGTCATCAACACTTGTGTGGACCTCCTCGACAGAAGTGAAGTGCGTATCACTCAGGTGATGTTGCAGGGAGCGAAAGAGGTGATAATCTGACGGGGCGAAGTCTGGAGACTACGCCGGGTGGGACAGAATCTCCTGTCCCAGGTCGGTGTTCATGTTAAAAATCATTTTAGCAGTGTGATGACGCGCGTTATCCTGAAGCAACATGACCGACCTTCTGCCCTTGCCGGTGTATGGTCTTCTCGCCTTCATTGCGTCACTCACATGAATGAGTTGCTAACAATAACGCTCAGCATTGACCGTTTCACCAGGTTTGAGCAACTTATAGTGTACGACACCACGCTGATCCCACTATATGCACAGCAACAACTTCTTGGCATGGATATTCAGTTTGGTGATAGGCTGACCTGGATAAACCCTCGATTTGCGCCGCTTAGGATTATCGTTCAGTATCCATTTCTCATCACAGGTTAAAATCTTGTGGAGGAAATCCTTCTTCTTGAATCTGGAGAGCAAGGACACAGCAACATCGTAGTGCCTAGACTTGTTCGCAGCTGTGTGTTGGTGGGGCACCCAACGGCCCTCCTTGTGAATCCGTCCAAGCTTGTGCAGGCACTTTGCAATGGCTTGCCATGTTACTCTGAGTTCCTGGGCGAGCTCTGACTGTGTGCAACAGAGATCTGCGTCCAACAGTTGTTCCAGTTCCTCATCGTCAACTTTCTGTGGCTGTCCTAGACATTCTGCATCACGGAGATCGAAATTTCCCTGCTTAAACCGCTGGAACCACTTCTTACACATACTGTGTAGGACACAGCAGCCTCACCCAAAGCAGTACAGATAATTTGCTGGGATTCTGCGACACTTTTTTTTTTTTTTTTTTTTTTTTTTTTTAACTGAAACGCGAACAGGAGGCTGTGCCTCAAATGTTGCTTCTCAAACGGCATTGCTTTCACTGTCAACTTTCGTCCCTGCTGTCACTACAGTTCTGAGTGGTTACGGTTGCCTGGAAAGCTGTTGGATGGCGCTGCAATCAGCCATTATCGCACACAGCTATTTGCATTTGCCGACGTTCTATGATCGCTTGCGGTTAGGGGCCAAAAATTAAGTTGCACACCTAATATTGTAGTTGTACAGAAATTATTATATTATGCTGTTGATCCAGAAATTGGAACCGTATGTAGTTTTGCTCCAAATGTTATTTATTGTCAGCGGCGGAATGCATGCCTCTGGTGGAACTAGCCTCTTGTGTTTAGGAACAAAGGGTGAAAACTTGAACGAAAAGAACATGGCAGATTCACCAAATTTCTCAAGTACCAATTTCACCATCACACCATTTCATACAAATTTCGGCATCATCCTCTTAAAACTTGAGATACACACATTCATATATTGAACATTTTGAATACAGATCCCTAAAACGGAAGAGTCAAATATGAAAAAAAAATAATAGTAATAATAATAAATATTTTTTAACTTAAAAAATGAATGTTCTGATTTGTTATTTAAATGATGAATTTTCCTGTGCATCCGACTTTTACTACCTGGGCAATAATAAATAATTTCTGCACATGCCTAGTTGGGTATGTAACTTTTCAGATATTTTTCAAGTCCTGTAACTATATCCTCCCTATTTTAGTGATACTAGCATTTCTTTCCTGTTCGACAGAGAGGCATATTCTAGTGCTTTAATGTAAGAAGACTGGCTTCAGTTGTACATATGAAAGTGTTTTGGATGTGTAGATTTCTACTGGAAAAGCCCCAGAAGAGAGTCTAAATGGGAGTGAAGCTAACAGTTTAAGAAATGTGTGATTAAAAAGGTAGGCGAAAATTAAATACGAGGTAAAAAAAAAAAAAAAAAAAAAAAGAGTTCTAACTGCAAAAATGTTTTGTGGGTGAATAAAAGCTTGCAGCTTTGGACCTGCAGAATAGATGGCTTATTGACAACTGACTTATAATAGAATTAACAGTTTGATATGTTGAAAAAGTGACATTCTTCATGGGGTACATACTGTACTTAAATCTTTTCGAAACACGACATCCATTAAAGGCACACTAAAGGTGAAGTATTCAGCTTAATTTAATTTTTCTATTGTTTCAACAGAAGGCACTTAAAAACATATGATGTATTTTCAGGGTTCCCACGCAACCTGGAAAACCGGGAAAACCGGGAATTCTCAGGAATTTTAAAATTGTTCCAAAAATCAGGGAAAACTCAGGGAAAATTGTGTTTTTCCGTAAAAATCAGGGAATTTTTTATCAGGGAACTATAAAGGCAGGGAATTTTTTATTTTGCCAGAAAAATATTTTGTTTCAGACTTTTGTAAAATATATTTCTGTATTGCTAAGTTTTAAAATAAGTCCGAGTTGTTTTATCCTTCGAGGCAACTCCGTAACCCACCCACCGATTGAAGTGCAGCTGTGCAGGGGAGTGCGTCTCTTTGCGGTTTCCCCGTCTCCAGATGATCTAAACTACAACCGAACAAACATACACGTCAAAGCGTGAAAGAAAGCCATTAATCGCACACCCATTTCGCAGGCTCTGCTGGCGTTCGCGAAGAGAGGCAGTCATTTGTTCCTGAGTAGGTGCCCCGGTTCTCTGCGTAGACTGGGAAAAAATTATGAAGAAGCTATTTCCTCAATTTTTTAAATAACCGACTGAAATTTTTACAGTGGGCAAGATGTATGAAAATAACGTTCCATTTCAAATTTCGCCGAAATTCATTGGAAACTTTAGAAGTTGAGCTTCTTTTTTTTTCCCCCTTTAGCATGTTCTACGTGTCTTTTATCAAACCGTACAAAAACATTTTATTTTGCCGGATATTGGTCATCCTAATAAATCCCCCCACTTCCCCTTCAACAGCAGTGTGGATGAATGTTGCAAATTGAGGGCACCTAATTTATTTTGAAAAAGGTTCGTATCACTTACGAACTAAAGCTTAACTTTTCGTAATTCTGTAGCAGAATTGGTATAGTTGGAAAAGTATGTACCTTCAAATGTTAGAACAGGGAAAATATTATGAAATAGGAAGATTCTTCAAAGAGGGGGAAAGATTTATTTTTTTCATAGTACTTACGAGTATTTTGACATAAAATATATGAAAAATACCATGCAATGAAGCTGGTACTATTGCATACCTACCATATTTCCCAGATTTCACGGCCGTTTTCTAGATTCGTTGTCTTCCGGTTTTACAGCCGGAAAGAGATTTTTTTTATTCTGTCATATTTCTATTTCATAATGCATGAAGAAATTAATTTATAGCTATTTTAAGACGATATTCCAATTACTGCAAGAGCTGGCTGGTTGCGAAAATAGGGTAGTCCGGCGCCCGGAACCATAGATTTTCACATCTGGGTCATTCCACGCAAAATCCTCAGATAATGAAATAATTTTCCACCAACACATCTCCGATTCGTGCGATTTTTTTTTTTTTTTTTTTACGGGTAGTTGCCTCCAAGTTATAAAAAAAAAACCTGAAAGTTTCAATTTTTTTTGTTTCTGATAGATTATAAGATATTATTTTTTGAATTTTTGTGCATAGTAGAACCGTTTTCCGTAAAAATGCAAATATCTCCGTTATTTAGAATAAGAAATATAAAATTCATCATTCTCTCGTAATTTTTCCCAAGGTTTCAGCTTATACATAGGGGGAAAAAAAAATTGCGAGAACAAAAGTTAGACGGGGTAGAAATTTTCTTGTAATCGTAAATTCTTCTTCTTGCGTTGCTGCACCTCACAAGATTTGCATAAATTATTCATTTCACATCTTTACCCTCACATTGCCGAAAAAAAAAAAAAAAAATCTACCTAGTTACTACTGATGAAAATCTTTGCCGTGCGTTTCAGGTTTGTCAGTGCAGGCGCTAAAGCCTCTGTCTCCGTTTTGGATGACGTTATTTGTGGGGAGTTACTGCAAATGACCTGAGTGGGCTCCAGACCTTTCTCGCACTTTGCCTGATCAACATCGCACAAATGTATTGCCCTTCGTAACGATATTGTTAAGTATAAACATGCCACTCGCCACAGGATGATAAATTATGTTGACAAAAAAAAGTGTTAGGAGGATTTTATGAGCACACATGCACACAAAACTTCCTCTAATTGTTTCCTGTACAAGTAATTTGACGTAGCGTGGAAATGACTGTGACCTGCGAGAAAAGTTCAGTACTAATGTTTGCGTCACAAACGTAGCCAATCAATTTTAAGACCCGGATTTTGGAAGTACTAATATGATTTGTAGCCTCTCAGGCAAAATGGTATTCCGTATTAACTGTTAGTTTTCCCCACTTGTTGCTTCCATTATTTTTTCTTTATCCCTGCGTTTAATTTTTTTTTGCCGTTATGGCATTAGGATCTCTGTGTGCCAGCTTATTGGTTATGAAATTTAACAGCACAATGTCTAAATATCCTATGCTGTGTTGTTTAGAAGCAAATAGCAGAGGTGCCAACTATTACGAATTGTCCGTAATTATTACGGTTTCGACTGTCAGATTACGGAATTACGGACAGGTTGGAAGAATTACGGAATTCAGTGTGTTTTGGAGAATCTCAATTTTGTATCCTTTTTTGTTAAACCCTTTTAGTGCGACGCTGCCGATTTCTCGGCCTTCGATTTTGATCCGCATATTTTCCGAATCAGACTGCGGATTTCGGTGTCTCAATGATCATATCATTTATCAATCATATCGTTTTGAAATGGAATGTCCATGAATCATATCGTCAAACAGCGATATTATCGGAAGAATGGCACCGTAATTTTCGTCGTATAATCCGCGAATTATCTGCTAAAAAAGTTAAAATTATAGGTTTTGCGGATTATACACCGATGCGGTTAACACGCCGATTTAAAAAAATATATATAAGACCTTCCGATTTAAAAAAAAATCTGCAGCGTGATTGTGCAGGGAAAGGTGTAATAATTGGAAAAGGAACTCCCTCGGAAGAATTTTCCTCAGTTCAGGAGTTTGTACGGAGCGGGGAGGAGGGGGAGGAATGTCGTAATGAAAGATCGGGATAGTTGTGGGGAGGGACGGCAGGGGTCATTTTATCGTTGAGGAGAGCTCTGACTGTCGTGCCGGCTCTGTTTTTTGGCAAAAAGCCAAAGAAGTACGCACAGCGCTTGCTGCACGAACCTATGCGTTTCTCCTTTCGGATTTCATGTGCGCGACCTTGTATCTAGTTTGCTTTCGTTGTTTTGGCGAACGTCGCTGCTGCTGTTTACCTTCATTGCTAATCATGATGTCTCTGAAAAGGAAACGTTTCAGTTACACTGCCGAATTTAAACTTTTAAGTGGTGGACAGAATTGAGGATATGATCATGTCACTGCGCGATAGTTTTGAGGTCAGAACACAATCGTGCAGCGACATACGGAAAGCCTCTGTGTCGCGATCTAAAACTTAAACAAATCCGTTGGTAAATACCGCGGAGAATTCACCGGAAGTTTTTTATTGGCCCACGTATAAGACGATCTCTCAACTCTGAAAGCAGGAATTTCTCCAAAAAATTTTCGACTTATACGCGAGTACATACGGTATTTCTACGACTTGTTCTGTATCAGCCTTTCGTCATTGGCAGTGTAATGCAATACTCTGGAGCTACATCGACGTGATCTATGGATGCCACACCCTTTATCTGTTCGGAGATAAAAATATAAAACAGTAACCTTTAAAAATGAATTTCTTCATTTATTAAAATGTTTTTTTTTTTTTCCCCCTCTTACTTCTTCGGACTCGTGTGTTTCTGGAACGTGGAAAGAGCGACGTATTTATTTATTTACTGACGCCACGTATTTGGAGGATTTTCACCTTGGATCTCGCCTTTGGAATTAACTGCTATAATATATATAGCCAGTGCCGTTAATACCCACCAGATGGAGACGTCTCAGTAGCTGAGCCCATCTTACGGATTTATGATGTCAGAAGCTGACTTAAAAATACACATAGCACCGTGGACTGTTGGCCAACGTGGTGTAAAGCTAACGCGCTCGGTTAGATATCGAGAGATCCGTGGCTCAATTCCCCCGGCGGCTGCTGAAAACAATTTTTCGGTTGCTATGTGTTTCTGGAACGTGGAAAGAGCGATGTGTTTATGTGACCGACTTTTCTGTCGGAAATTCCACTTCTGATTCAACATCTATGATGTGCGGATTATACGGCGATTTTTTTTCCTAAATGTCACAGTCTGCGGATTATACGAAGGATTTTTTTTATGTGAATTTTGCGGTCTGCGGATAATACGACGAAAATTACGGGTAATATGCCGTAAGTGTCATCGTAAAAGAGTTTGCGCTTGCTATCGGTTCCCCACGCAATTTCTCCGTGTGACAGGAGAAAGGTTACTTTAGGCAAAACGTTTCCTACTGCAGTTGAAGCAGGGCTGTTCTGTTCACTTGGAATTGTTGGTGTATTGTAAGATGTCGTACTGCGGAAATCACTTTTTCGAGCCCCGTTCGAAGTGCAATAACGATCAACCTGCCGCAACGCGTGGTCCCGCGATGACGGACGTTTATATTTCTTGAGGACTTTCGCCGCGCGGGAGAACGAAGTGCGGTGTTTTATTACTAGAAGCTCTTCACATTATTCATTTCTTTTTCCTAAACAAACAGACACAATCTCAAAACTCCATAAATTACGAACCCCCTCTTTTTCCAAACTCATGTTAGCAGTGGATGACTTTATTGACAGCTTGTTCCTCAGACTAGCAGACGTGCTTTTTCCTACTGTGTGAAATTTTTTTCTAAGGTTATTTGAAATGGCTTGTAGTGAGAGTGAAAGTTTGCCAAGTGATGGGGATGATTTTGAATCATCTGAGAGTGATATTGGCCAAGCAACATCAAGCCAGAAAACTAGCCACAGTGCCACGCACACCATATCTTCTTCAGAAAGTGAAGATCTTCATAGTGAATCTTCAGATCATGAAAGTTCTGAAAGTGAATGGGAGGATGTAATAGAGGGAAGTGATGAACAACCTCAGCATCCTTTTGATTGTCATGAAATGCAGGGGCCCAAACATGCTCCTGCAACTGATGTGGCACCTATTGCATATTTTTACTTGTTTTTTACCAATTTCATCCTTGGAATTATCGTTTCTGAAACAAATAAATATGCAAAGAGTTTTCTCCAGGAACATCCAAATCTTTCTCCCAAATCTTGAGCAAGGAAATGGAAAATGCTGAAATAAAGGTTTCCTTGCGTGCCTTCTAATATGAGAGTAATCAGTAGCCCATGTAGGAGAGTTGAGATGATTGCCCAAGGCATATCCAGTCAAAACAAACACCAGGATTGTGTAAAATTAAAGACTCGATCAAAGCCTTTGGATAATTTTTTTGCAAAAAAGAATGAAAATAGCGTGATAAACGCTGAATTGCTGTTTACTGCAATCGTTGTGGAGCATAACCTACCTATAGCAATCTGTGATCATGCTGGTCGCTCCTTTCATGCTATGTTCCCAGACTCTGATATTGATGAAGCTGGATATCCTTGAGCAGATGTGGCATGGAATGAAATATCTAAGATGAAGGATTCATCTGGCCTTCCCAAGTATTCTGCATTGTCTAAACTAATGTTGGCAATATTGACTATCCCTCACAGCAATTCCTCTACATAGAGAATATTTAGTATAGTAAGGAAAAACCTCGCATACTTCTGCCCAACAATGAGCACCAAAACATATTAAGTGCCCTTCTTATACAGAAAAGTAAAGCATTTTCCTCAGGTGAGCTGTGTTATAAAAGTTTTCTGAAAAAGAATATACCACTGCAAAACAAGCAACAAGGGAGTTTTTATGTCAGCAATGACATGTGGTAAGTACAATATTGATAATTTAATTTCATATTTTTTGTGAGGATAGAGTAAACATATAAAGTTATTACACATTTCACGCATTAATTTCTCATGAAATACCCATTCCACACGTTAGCGATGAGGCTTCGTATGGTGATTACCGATAGGCACCTCATACAAGTATTACAGGTTACACAGTAATACTATAATATTGTCCTTAACTTTGAAAAAAAAAATGGCGTGTTACATTACTGAAAGTTTGTGTTCGATTACTGAAACCTTACTGTAAAATCCCCTATTGATTACTGATGCGTTCTGCTAGAGGTTGGCCCCTCTGAAATAGCATAGATTCTATGTTCTCATTGCCAAGTGCAAGAACTAACGTTAGCTAAAATAATTACAATTTTGATTTTTAAATGTCAGCAGTATTTTTTCCTGATTGCTAGAAATTGTTGGGATGGTACTGGCACACGTTTTTTCCTCAGACGCAGAAATGCTGTCACGATTTCTGTTCTCTCCTCTTCTTTTTTATTTTTTAATAACTGTTTTACTTTGCTTTGTCTTTAAAGATTCTAAGTAAATTCCAATAGAAAATACAAATTGGTAGATCGATTTGATAGAACCGCTCTAACAAAATGTTAAGAGACTGTCAGACACTCACCATTTTATCATTCCCATTAGACTTCAATTTCAGCAAACGTTTCTGTGTTGTTTAATATTTATGTAAAATAAGCACTTAAAGGATTTAAAGCTTCAGCATTGTATCATTTAAGGGCAATTTATTCTCTTCAGTCACAATTCTCCCAGCTTGCATTTTTAAACCTAACTGGAATTCTAAATGTTATGAGTCGTTTAAAATGTTATTTATATACTTGTGCGCACTTAAAATACAGATAAATCAGTTGTATAATTTCACCTAATCGATTGAAATATTTCATTTTATGTAGAATTTAAATTAAGTATTTGTTCAAATATTCTTTAAAACATGTAAATACATGGTTTACATGTTTTAAAGAATATTTGAACCAACATTACCAAAAATAATGGTACCAAAAATAATATGCCTCATGCATTTAATTGTTATTAAAAAAAAGCAGGTAATTGTATAAAGGACAGTTATTTAAAGAATTAACAAATGTATGCTTTCGTACGGAACGCAAGAATGTAAGGAAATGCAACAATTTGTCGCAATGTGATTTGATTTACCGCTCTGGAAAAACTCTCAAGACCACCTGGAAAACCTGGAAAAGTCAGGGAATTTTTTTTCTACTTTTGAGTGGGAACCCTGATTTTGGTAGTTTGTTTCCATTATGGGTGTGTGCAGAGAGCAAAAGTGAGTTGCAGAGTATGTTGACTCGGATGCACGAAGTTTGCATGAAATTCAAACTGAGTATAAATAAAGGAAAACCAAAGTTATGGTGTTTGAGAGAGGAACGGGTAGCTCTGAATGTAATGCAAGTATAAATGGCACTGTGATTGACCAGGTGAGTGAGTTTGTGTGTATAGGAAGCATGTTTGACAGAGAGAACAAGTTGGATGGTGAAATCAGTAGGCGAGTGAATTCTTCTTTGAAAGTCATAGCTGCTCTGGGAGGTTTTCACAGGAATGATGGATTCTCTAGAGAATCCCGCATGGCTGTGTATGAAACTGTAATTGTTCCTACTCTGATGTATGGCAGTGAAACCAGAGTACTACAGAAGAAACATAGGAGTCGTTTGTGTGCTGGAGAAATGCGTTACTTACGTGGGGTTTGTGGCAAGACACGATATGATTGTGTCAGAAATGAAGATGTATTGCAGTTGTGTGTGATGTGAAGCAAAATGTTGTTAGCAAGGTGGAGACCAATATGCTTCGGTGGTTTGACCATGTTGAAAGAATGAGTGATGAAATGCTTACTAAGAAAATCTTTTCAGCCCAAGTGGCAGGAAGGAAAGGCAGAGGAAGACCAAGGAAGACATGGGTGGATCAGATTCAGGAGTGTCTGCATGAGAAAAAGATTATGAGTATGAAGTATAAGAGATCTTGTGTACGGCGTGTAATGGATATCAGTGAAGCACGAGTTGTATGTCAAGATCGCTGTAAATGGAGAAGTTTGATACGACAACAGTAAGTAAAAATATCTGGAAGTTTGTTTTTCTTTTTAGAGCTAACCTCTGAATCTCAGAGAACAGCTTAGTGATATATATGGAATATATATATATTATAATATGTTTCCATTATGGTGGCTTTTCATTCATTCATTATGCATCTCATCTAAATTGTGTTGTGCTTGCCTGTGTGTGTGTGTGTGTGTGTGTGTGTGTGTGTGTGTGTGTGTGTGTGTGTGTGAGAGAGAGAGAGAGAGAGAGAGAGAGAGAGACAGACAGAGACTGCATGTGTGAGATAGCATGTATTTTAGGTTCTGCAAAGGAAATCTACAGTCTGGTTAATGAATTTGTTGGTGCTGTGCAGTACAGTTTCCCTCTAGAAGGAATAGTGACAGCTTGAGGAGAATTTGTGAATGAAGCTCATATTGTTTGTAGTGACCGTTGTGAAATTTTGCAAGTTCATTCAACTTATGAGTAATGCCAATTTTTTTTTCTTATATTTCAAGAATTTCAGTTTGAATATTGAAGTTTGTATTGAACTTTCTAAGAAAGTGAAGAAATAAGTTTGAAAAATCACTTGAGGAACCAGTTCAGTTTTATTGCATTTCCATCCTGTATATTTTATGAATGTTTTGGTCTGAAGTAGGGGCACTGTCATAGTGTAGCCTATCTTTTCTTGGCAGCTGTATGTAGTAGATACTTCTGGTATCAATCATTAGTTTTATGCTGTTGATTTAGTGTTATCATGAAAGAGCATTATTACTTGATCTCAGTCAGTGGAGGAAGATTTAAATAGAATTTGTAGTGTAGATAAATGTTCTGAAAACTAAATATTTTTTTTCAGTGCCAAACCCCAAATAACATTAGATTAAATGTGTTGTTCAGGAGATGATAGAACTGAAAAGATACTAATTACAGGTGGTAATAGTTTTTGGAAAATGATAAGGAATTAGTAAAGTTGTTTGACAAAGGAAGTCTTATCAGTTGAACTTGTTTTCTTTGTACTGAATGAGCATACGTGAATGCACATAATCTTAACATAAAATACTGTTTCAAACAATTGACAGGTGGAGCACAACCAGTGTGCAATGTCACCAACCACCCATGAAGTGTGAAGCAACTAGTAAGTCGTGCACTTAGCCTCAGGGTTTTTTTTTTTTTTTTTTTTTTTTTGCCATGGGGTGGGGTGAATATGAGAATTGTGTGGCTGTAATAGCACTGCATAAAGTATGAAAATCGGCTTCTGAGATTTTTTTAATATGCGGAAGAAGCTAAAAATCGGCCAGATGTTCAACTACTGGACCATCAAAAGGTTCCTTCAGACTGGAACCATCGCTGACTGCCCCATAAAGGGTCGGCCATGCACAGTGAGGACTGCTCGTATTTGGCAGAATCCTGTAAGAAAATCTATGATGGCTTGTGAGCTACATTTTTCCAGAATGTTGATGTCACGCATGCTGTGGAGTCACTTGGGATGGGAGCTTATTGGCAGCATATAAAGGCACTTCCTCACCCCACAACTGAAGCAGCACAAGGAGGTAAAAGTGAAACGTTTGCAACAGTATTACGCAGACAATTGCCACTGAAAGATTCTTTTCAGTGACAAAAAGATTTTCACTATCAAAGGCTTTCGACCGCCAAAATGACAGGGTTGTGTGCATCAACTTCACAAGAAGCTCAGGAGAAATCCCCAAGTATCATAAGGGCCCCCATCAGCCTGCTCCTGTCATGGTTTGGTGGGGAGTCCTACTGTACCATGAAGCTCCGTTTCTGTGAGAAAGGCGTGAAAGCATCCGCAGGAGTTTTCCAAGATGCAATTTTAGAGCCAGTGATCAAAAATGTGAGTAACACCCTATTGAAAAACTGCTGGTGGAACTTCCAGGAGGATTCTTCTCCTGCCCACGAGGCCAATCAAGCCAGGAGTGGCTTCAGACAAAAGTACCAGACTTCATTTCTCCAGCTGGTTGGCCGTTCAGCAGTCCCATCTTCAACCCATTGGATTACAGAATGTGCATCGTGCTGGAGGACATGGCCTGCAGAAAGCAACACCCCAGTATTGGCAGTCTGTAATGCTATTGACGAGTGATCACAGAGAAATCGGCTGTGTGACGGCCAAAGGAAGCCTTTTTGAAAAGTGATTGCTGCCATCTATTCACAACTCTACTACTTAGGTCATATGATAGGTATTTAAAAATTCTTTTGTTATTTCATTGAATACTTTGTAACAGTATATATGGTAAGACTAGGTATGCAGACATATGCATACAGCTGTGAAGCAATATTTATTACAATGTAATATTAAATCCGAGGTGGGTACTTCTGCATAAGTTGATGAAAATATTTTGAAGTAGCATATGCACATGTCATTTAAATTATAACACCTTTCATTCTTTAAATTATAAGTTATTTTTGGCTGTTCTAAGATAGCTGGGTTGCTTGCTGTAGCCCAAAAAACGCAAGCTAGTAATTAAGTGATTACAAAAAATTAACTGTTCTTTCTCCAGATTTTTAGTTTTTTACAAAATTTTATTGTACATAATATTTTAAATACCAATATGAAATTAAATGAAAAACAAAGCCGGAAATTTTTAATTTAGAATCATTGTAAGCTGAGGTTGAGTAAACCAAAATTCTGTGTTAAAAATATGGGAGTGTGCAGGTGGATGTGTATGCAAATTATACTATTTGTACTGAGCAAAGTTTCCTTGCCATGCTGTTCATTTTGAATTGCACTTTTTTTTCTCTTTGTATTTCTGTTCTTATGGCTTTGCTTTCCTACAAAAGTACTACAATCTGATAATTAAATATTACTGTTTTTTAGGCCTGACATAATAGATCCTGCTATACTAAGACCTGGTAGATTGGACCAGCTTATTTACATTCCATTGCCTGATGAGAAGTCACGAGAGTCAATCTTAAAAGCTAATTTACGCAAATCTCCAGTGTCTGCAGTAAGTGTAACTTTATTTCTGAGCACAGAATCTTTGTTCTAAGATACTTTATCACACAAATGTTTTGAATTATTGTTTGTACTTTAGTGTTAGTAACTTGTTGGCAGTTGTTTCTGATCTTTGGGAATGCCTCTCTCTCTCTCTCTCTTTAGACTCTAAACTTCTGAAATCCCATTTTTGGACTACCTAGGTATGAGAGCAGGTTGAAAAATTTTGCCTCTAATGCAACATTTGGGGTAAGGTAGAGAAGTCCAAATAAAACTAGTTTTGGATGGTCACATGAGTTCTCCATCCCACCATGCTGTATTGGGTTCTCCCTGAGCTTGACATAGTTCCTGCTCATTTTGAGTCACAATAGAGGACTGTTTAGACTAGACATGCAGTTCAAGCAGCAAGCCATCATTGAATTGTTCACTGCAGAAAAAGTCACTCCATTCAGCATTCCTCAGGGTCGAAAGTGGTTTATGGGGATCAGTGTGTTGATATGAGTACTGTGAGACCGTGGGTAAGACAATGTAAAGTTGAAGTGAAGAAAGCAAATTTGAATGATAAACTGAGGTGTTGGGGAGGCATATCATTCCCTGATCTTAGTTTGTGCAGGAAGTCATGCTTGCTGCTTTTTCTGGGAAGAGGAGCTAAAATAAATTCTGAATATTTCATTGGAACTCTAAAGAAACTGGAAACTCGTATCTGAAGGAAAGCTGTGCAGAATGGTAAAACACTTCTCCAACTCAAAACTATGACTTGCACCTGTGCTGCCACATCCTTGGCATAGCTGAAATCTTGCTCCTAGTGATTTCCACTTGTTTTCTAAACTAAAGAGTTACTTGAGGAGCCATCACTTCACATCTGACAAACAAGTGAAGGCAGAAGTATGCCAGTGGTTTCAGAATCAAAATCCTAAATTTTTTTAAGAAGACTTTGAAAACTACTGACACGTCAAATGAAATTTATTGAAGTGGAAGGTGACTGTGTTGGAAATTAATTATGCATCCTTTTAAATAAATAATAAAGGTACATTTTTTTGTTTCACTGAAAAAAATTTACTGTTTATTTTTTATTCAAATGGAGGCAATCCTTTTCAGCCCTCGTATGTATTATTATCCATCTGATTTTTCATTGCTGCAGTTTAGTAGATTAAGGTTCTAATTCAATTTATCCAATATTTCATGATATACAATTGATACATTTTAGAAATTTTGATAGTTTCTAAATGTGGTTGTGGTAAGGCTGGAATGGTAAGTTGCCTAAATTCGTGATTAAGGTTAAAAGGCACAATTTGCCCATTCCTCAAAAATTCATTCAAGAATAAAAACTGAGTGTTTTTTTTTTTTTTTTTTTTTACATATATGTAAAGCCCTTAAATGTGGAATGAGTTGTATAGATGAAATTCATTATATTATTGTTGCACAGGTATTTCCTCCATCCATGAGGGTGTATGAGTGTGCACCCTGATGGATGGAGGAAATGCGTGAGGGTGTATGAGTGTCACACTAATTAACCTCCATGATGGACAGGATTAAAAAGAGTTATAATTAATTTACATTTTTTTTTTTGTAGCTGGTTAACCAATATTACCATTTTTAGTAGAAAAATAAATCCTATAAAAAAAGTGGGTTGAACTTAGGAAGGGAAAAAAATGTTACTTATTTTTTAATTTTGTGACATTTGATGTGGCAGAAAGTGGATAGTGGTTAAGTATCAATTTTCCTTTAGGACAGTGGTTGTAGATTTCATCCTACTGCATGTCAATGCTGGTAGTTGTAACTTAGTTGCACTTTTCAGTATTTTGGGTGCCCACTGTTTATTTTTTGCATCAAACTAAAACACCATTCCTGCATTCATTTTAATAAATTTGCACTCCATTCTAGTGTGGCCACAACTAGTCTTTACAAAAATTCAATGATCAATTAATAAACTATGCATAGTGAGAATAATCGGCAGTAAAGCACGTAACACACAAAACATTAGAATAATTCTTGATGTCGACATATCACGTTTAAGTTACATAAAAATTACAAATGGTGGGATGTGTTTGGGTAGCGTCATCTACTTTCATCAGCCATGGAATGAAACACATGGTATTGCATCAGTTGTCAGATTTCAATGTATTTTGAGATCTAGCAACAATATATAGGTATTACCATCTGTTGTTGCCAGATTTCAAAATATATTTACAGGGATCGCATTCCTCCTAAAATTCCTAAAATTCCTAATATTTTGTGACCCTCCTTAAATTCCTAAAATTAGACCTAAAATTTGCTATTCATCCTAAAATTTTCGTAAGCTTATTTATTAAAAACACAACCGTTATTAACGCCAATAAATTTACCATTACGCAGGGTGCGCACGCGTGCTTGAAAACCTGGAAAGTCCTGGAAAATCATGATTACGTTTTCAAGGCCTGAATATCCTGGAAAACGGTGTTTTTTTTAATGCCGTCTTGAAAAGCCTTGAAATTTGAAATTAGTGCTTTTATGCCCTTTTAGGAAATCGTGTTACTGTTACCCCTTCAGTTTTTAAAGTTCCTTTTCTCTGTTCTCAAAGAAACCACCGGCAGCGGTTTCTCGATGTGCACCAAATCCTAATTTGGCTGGGGGAAAAAAAGAAAAAAAAGGCACTACTTCCAGTGCAATAAAATTGGATGATTACTAGTAGGTCGAAGGGGAGCTTGATGTCCGTCCGACAATTGAGAACAGAAGGGGAAAGAAGAGGCATTTAGCATTTGCAGGGGGTCGCGTATGTACCAAGTCAGCTGGCATCCACCAGTGAGGAGTATGCCTGAACAACACATTCATCATCTTCTTGTTTATGTGCATGCCACCCTCCCTCCCCTCAAGAGACTTCCACTACTTATGATAAAAAATAAGAAAACTATCTTTGCGAATTTTTCACGAAAGTGGCTGAAATTTTTACATTCACTGTAATTGGATTACAGAAGCTCACTTCCAAAATTCCAGTTGAATCGGTTTAAAACTTTAAAAGTTAGCATTGGTAATTTTTATTATGGACAAGTATGTGTGCCTCTTTGGACAGAGTGAGCCTCCAGCAGAAAGGGTGTTACCATAGCAACGGTTGATTGACAGCTGGGAGCGCTGATCTGAAGCCCTTGGTTGGGAAGAAAGCAAACACCTGTTTATCACTTCCACAGCACTAAAGGACTAAGAGAATATTTTCAGAAATCCATTTTTCTGAATTTTGAAAATAACACAGTAAAATTTTTACAGTAGTTAAGATACATCACAATAAAGTTCTAGTGCAAATTTCGCCAAATTCCGTTAGGAACTTTAGCAGATGCAAAAAAAAAAAAAAAACGTTGCATAATCGGATTGAAAAAAAAGAAACAGTAATTATAAATTACGGGAAAAGCAAGTGAATTATTTTTTTTAGATGCCATGGTTTATTTAAACAGAGTGATCCTTAAATTTTTTTTCTGTGATGATATGGACTCTATTTGAATTACAAACACGTTTTTATTCAGACGTCTGAGTTACTGTTTTAATAAAAAAATCATCTATAATTAAAAAGTTTTCAATGGATTTAAGCAATATTCAGCAGATAAACAAACGTATTTTAGTAAATTGCAACATCATGACGTAAATTTGGTAATTTAATTTTGTCGAAAATTGGGGAGCATTTTTTTTTTTTACAGTTTCTATTATAGTTAAAGTGAAGGAGGAAGGATGCAACTTGACAGTTCAGTGAGCTGCAGGTGGTGATTTATGGCGATGTGCCAAATCAAAAGAAGCCATTCCATCAGGTAATTCCAAAGGTTGTGTTGTGTGGACGCGTCCTCCTGCTGCTTGATCTTAATTGGAATGTTTTTGTGCATGGGGGGGGGGGGGGGGTTCGAGAGAAATATCCGTTTCAGCTTTACAGCTTTCACGGCTCTTTTTTTTTTTCTTGGTAATAAATAAAAATCATAGTTGCTGCATTCACCATTGATCCATGTTTGCATTTCTTGAATATAAACAGCAGACAATCAGAAACATAGTGTTGGGCGGGTCTTGATGATCTTCATTTTGCATATGCTGAATTCAGTTCTGTGGGAATAAGGAATGACTTATACTGTGAATATATACAAAACTACATATTTTTGAGCTGAAAAAATAGGTCTACTTGTACACAGTAGCTAAAGTGTGAACTCAGATGAAGACAATCAGACATACGGACGTCTGATTCCATAAAAAAAAATCAACATAGTTTTTTTATTTACACTACAGGTAAAAAAGCAAAAACATGTTTTCAAACGTTATAAAGGAAAACGGATTTTTGAAACGCATGACTTGATGATCTTAATTTCTGAAAGTTTCTTTTTTTCCACATCCTTTTTTTTTCAATTACAATACACTGTAATAGGATACTGTGTGTTATATCACTTAGAGATATGGCAGATTTTCGGTTGCTGATATCCGCGATCGTAAGCGGTAGTTGCATTGCGATTGTTGATGATGACAAGATAAATACTGGAGTGATGTAAAATGTTGCATAAACTAAAAAATAAAAAAAATAAAGCCCCCCCCCCCCCCCACCTCGAACTTTTATGCGGTCATCATAGCTGATCAACCATTTCATTCCATGAACATCAGCACATTTCAATCATTTGAACATTGGGGGTATCTGAAGGAATTCAGCCGTGCTTAAGCGCCCTAGCGCAACGAAAACATGCTAATTTTGGATAGTTCTATTCCCTTCCCCTCTACCATCCCTAATAATTCATACATTGAGAGTGTTTCAAATATTCTATTTATGAGCTAGTTTTCGCGCTGTTTGTTATGCTTTTATTTTCGAAGAAAGAGAGGGAAAATAAGGGAAAGCAGCTAGAGAAAAAAAGAAAAGCTGAGTTTGATGACAAAATAAAAGAAAATGATGCAGAAATAAATAGGCTTAAAAACGATAAAGAAGCCTCCCTAGCAGTAATTCAAGAGGGAACAGAAAGAATGAGAAAAGCTGTAGAAAAACAAAATACTGTTGAAATAGCAGTTGCCTCTAACTTGATCATACAAGTTTCAGCTGAAATAAAGAAAACTGAAAGTAAATTAGTTGTGGTAGAAGCAGAAAAAGATAGGCTAATCAGGAAAAGGTTAAAACAATAATATGAAAAAAGTAATTCAGTGAACAATTGTACATAGTTCTTGGTTTTCAATTACCTTTTTAGGATATTATAGTTTAATGTGAAACCTGAAAACTTTACTGTGAAAATTGTGAATTGCTTCTGGTTCAACAGCATATTAATGTTCAAAGTGAAACTTGAATGTGGTAAATATACTTGAATATGATAATAACACGTGAAAAGATAAGAACTGAACATTAGAAGTAAATCATACTTAAACTTTAGACATTAGACGTTATGCAAAAAATTTGGGTGTGAACTTTGACCATATATACTAATGGACTGCACATTGGCAATAGCTGCATCAAAGCCGCCATGGCTCAAACATTGGGCACGTCATCATCAGACTCCAAATTTCGTGTAAAAATGCTGTTATGATTACTAATTTACGCTGCAGAACTTCAGTGTTTTCGGTGTATTATGTGAATGCGCCTCATATATAATGAAAACTCTTCAGGTAAGTTTACTTATGAGCTATATACATGCATGATCGGGTTGTTTACATTTTGTGATTTATAATGTGATGAACATTTGCGAAGAATTTGGAACATGCATTCCATTTTTTTTTCTTAAGTTACTATATTTTTATATCAATAGCTGCAAGTTTCTGGTTAAGTAATTGAACTTTATTGACTTAGGTATTTAATTCGTTTCTTACCCATGAAAAATCATAGAACTTTCTTTACTATATCGCTCAGAGCAACCATAAGCACAGCAGGTGTAACCCATCTTTTTGACTGTTGTCATGTGATTTTATGTTGGAGCCAGAAATTTTGATGTCATGCGCAGTCTATCAGTATATATGGTTGAAGGGTGTGAAGCAAACTCTTTACAATGTATACAAAGTTGTTTTACTAGATGTATACAAATATACATCTAGTTTTTATTGAAATACACTCCTAAAATTTTCCTAAAATTTTTCTAAAAATTCCTAAAATTCCTACCTAAAATTTTCCAGAAGTATGCTATGATCCCTGATACCATAATGCCACTAAACACAGTTAAATACAATCATTCCACGAAACACAGCCCCATATCATCATACCATGGAACAGTTCCATACCATTACGTCACGAAATACAGCTCCATACAATCGTGCCGTGAAACACAGCACCCTACCATCACGCCATGGAACACAGCTCCACACCATTCACGCCACTAAACACAGCTAAATACAATCAATCCACGAAACAGTTCCACATATCATCACACCACCGATACAGCTTCAAAAAATCGTGCCACGAAACACAGCTACATACCATCGTTCTGCGAAACATAGCTCCATACCATCATGCTGCAAAATACAGCTCCATACCATTGCACCACTAAACACAACTAAATACAATATTGCTCCACGAAACAGCTCCGTATATCATCATGACATGAAGCACAGCTCTACACCATTGCATTACAAAACAGCTCCATCCATCACGCCATGAAACACAGCTCCATATCATAGCGCAACTAAACACAGCTGCATACAATCGCCCCACGAAATACAACGCCCTATTATCACGTCACTAAACACAGCTCCACATTAGCCCACTGAACATGGCTAAATACAATCACTCCATGAAACAGCTCCATATGTCATCGTGCCACGAAGTACAGCTCCATACCATCGCACCACGAAACACAGCACAATCTGCCATGCCATGGAACACAGCACTAAACGCAGCTCCATACCATACCATCATGCCAAGAAACATAACTCATCTCTGGGTCATTCCATGTCAGATCACCAAGGCCATGTCACCCACTGACTCAGATTTTAGTGAAACTTGGCAGGTAGATATACCCAAAAGTTTCAGTTTTTTAAACCTCATAGTTTTTAAAATACAGTGCACCAAAATTTAGTTGAACACCCACTTTTGCAGCTGTGCAGCAGCATGCCACTTTTTACATAACATGCTGTAGTTTGTGTGCTACTGAATTTAGGAGAATGAAACTTTGGAATCACATGGAAAAGGGTCCCTGCATATTGAAAACACTTCATTTTACCTGAAACACCAGTTAAGTGAGCGCCACCTGGTGGTGAAGTGAAAATTTACAGCAAAATTTAGACATTTTATGGGATGCTCTGTAGAATATTGCTCTGGCATGAGGGAGATAATTTTATATATATATATATATATATATATATATATATATATATATATATATATATATATATATATATATATATAATATCATCATCATCATTGTCAACCATTATCAATTCACTGCTGGACGAAGGTCTCCCCAAGTTTCCTCCACAACGGTCTGTCTTGTGCCAGTCTCCTCCATGTCACCCCTGCATACTTTTGAATATCATCCACCCATCTCCCATGTGGTCTTCTTCTGGGTCTTTTCCTGTCCCTTGGAATCCAATCTAAAATTTCGGCTGTCCATCGATGATCTGTCCTTCTGGCAGTATGTCCAGCCCATTGCCATTTCAGGGATTTAACTCTGATCATGATGTCTTCCACTCTTGTCATTTTTCGGATCCACGAGTTCCTCTTCTTATCTCTCCTGGTTACACCAAGCATGCACCTCTCCATGCTACTTTGAGTTGTCTGCAGCCTTTGTATGTCACTTTTAGTTAAGGTCCACGTCTCTGCACCATACGTAAGCACTGGAAGGATGCACTGATCAAACACTTTTCTTTTAAGACATAATGGCATATTGCTCTTGAAAATTATGCTGTTTCTTCCAAAGGCTCTCCAGGCAAGTTTTGTACGCCGATTAATTTCTTCATCAATGTGACCCTCACTTGATATCTGCTGTCCAAGATAAACGTACGTGTCTGTTATCTCCAGCTTTTCTCCATCAATCGATAAATCTTCATTTCTTGTAAAAGCATTGAACATCACTTTTGTCTTCTGAAAGTTCATTTTTAATCCCACTTCTTTACTCTTGTCAGCAAGTTCCTGGATCATACTCTGCAGCTCTGATGGGGTAGTTGCAAAAATGAATACGTCATCAGCAAAACGAAGGTGGATTAGAAAATCTCCATTAATCTTTATCCCTTTATTTTCCCAGCTCAGCGACTGAAAAACACCCTCCAATGTGGCATTAAAGAGCTTCGGAGATATGGTGTCACCTTGTCTCACTCCCTTTCCAATTTTTACGTGTGTTGTATTTTCAAACAGCCGAATCTTTGCACTTGCATTTTCATAGATGTTATTAATAATATTAATGTATGCATCTTCAATACCGCAGGTTTTCAGAGCCATTGTAACTGCTGATGGTTTCACCGGATCAAAGGCTTTTCAATAATCGATAAAAGCCATGCACAATGGAAGTTCATATTCCCTTGCTCTTTCAATTAGTTCTCTCAGTACGTGGATATGATCTATTGTGCTGTAGCCACTCCTGAATCCAGCTGTTCTCTCGGCTGAGCCATGTCCAGTGTTACCTTCAAGCAGTGTGAAAGAACTTTAGTGAAGATTTTATAAACTACTGATAGGAGGCTGAAAGGTCTGTAGTTTCCGAGATCCTCAATGTCACCTTTCTTATGTAGCAGGATCATTGTAGCGGTGTTCCAATCCTCAGGAATCTTTCCTTCATTAAGGCATCGAGTGAAAATTTGGGCGAGTACTGTTTCGATTTCTCCACTTGCTTCTTGTATGATGTCTACAGTAATTCCATCTTCTCCTGGAGCTTTTCCCCGCTTCATGTTCTTGATTGCATGTGCAACTTCTGCTGGAAGGACTGGAGGCACTCTGGTACTGGTATCTTTCATGATGTCTGGAGTGCATGTATCATCCCTTTCATATAATTTGGAGTAGAAATCTTTCACTCGTGTCAAAATTTCGCCTCTATTTCTTATTACAGAACCATCTTCTTTTCTCAGTGCCATAATCTGTTTTCTTCCCTTACTGAGATGTCCCTTTGCTATCTTTAGGCATTCATTGGTTGTTTTCAATTGCTTTCCTCACTAGTTCACAGTCGAATTTTCTTACGTCTTCAGTGATACTTTTTCTTACTGTCTTGCATAGCTCTATATATTCCACTTTGAAAGTCACATCTTCTTTACTTGTCCTCATCTCTCTTCTTTTTTGCATCAACATTTTCGTTTTTCCTGATAATTTGTTTACATGCAACTTGTTCTTAGACCCAGCTAATTTTGTTGCTGTTTCCATAAGAGCTTTGGTTACTTTTCTGTTAACTTCAGAGATGTCCACTTCTTCCGATGTTAGGCCTTCTAAAGCAGAGAACCTGTTCTTCAGTTCCAACTTGAAGGTATTATGGTGTTTTTTAAGGTTGGTTATGTCAATAGATTTTGTTTGTCTTATGAGCTTGCCACGTTCAAGTTTAGTGTTGAGGTGCATCTTACATCTCACCAATCTATGGTCATTACCTGTGTTGAACTTGTTTAGCACACTGCAGTCTTCTATGACAAATTTTTTGTTACACATAATAAAATCAATTTCACTTGTCGTCCCATTTGGATGTCTCCATGTCCATTTCCTGTGTGGCTTTTTCTTGAAGAAGGAGTTCAAGATGAAAAACCCTTCTGCCTCTGCAAACTCAACGAGAGTATTTCCACGCTGGTTTCTGTTGCCGTGACCGAATTTACCTACTGAAGTTTCATTCTGTTGCCGTTGCCCTATTTTTTGCATTGAAATCTCCCATAATTATTTTCAAGTGCTGCTTACCTTTATTATTTAGATCACGAATTTCCTCATAAAATTCTTCAATTTCTTCTTCGGGATGACTTGTGGTGGGTGCATAAGTTTGAATAATCTGAGCCTGGTATCTTTTCGAGAGTTGGATAACAAGTCTTGCAGCTCTGTCAGAGGAACTTTCAACTTCTACAACTTTATCCTTCAGTTTCTTGTTTATTATAAATCCAACACCACTAGTTCTGCCAGTATCTGTCCCACGATAGTAGAAAAGATGTCCACTTTTCAGTTCGATGAGATCTTCTCCTTTTCTCCTTACCTCACTTAGCCCCACAATGTCCCACTTGATCCTTTGTAGTTCCTCTTCCAATTCAAGAAGCCTTGAATCAGAAGATAGGGAGCGTCCATTATACGTAGCCAAGGTCAGCATCAGATGGCAGCCTAGTCCGGTCCTCCGGGGATTCTTAGCACCCTCTGCCTTCATGTCGCACTGGCCGCTGCCTTGGCCAGGTACATTCCAGCTGCCGGAGACTGAGGGCCAAGATTTAAGTTGTGGAATCATTTTGGAGGGGTTTGGCCATAACTCACCACGCTGGCCAAGCGGGTTGGTGAGTGTGGAATAGAATTTCCTCTAATCCCGATGGTATAGTTATACCGCTATTGGCGGTCGTCAGAGCCCCTTTAGTGGGAACAGGATGCACCACGAGAAGGCGGGGTTGACATTTGTCAAGGAGAGGCTGTGATGTTACGCATCACCTGAACTTGCATCCCTATATATATATATATATATATATATATATATATATATATACTTAAGAGCAAAACTGAAGACTAAGGAAAAACTTTAGAATTTAAAACGAAGGTTGCAAAATAAACGAAGGTTGCGGGTTTTAACTCTTTCTTTTCTTTGTAACTTTGAGCGTCTTTTGGGGTACCTAGGAACAGAAGATGGCTAAGCTTGTTCCTTTTCTATGCGCTGTTTTTTCAAAGTAGTTAAGTTCTTAATAACTAATTAATTATGCACTTAAAGCACTGCTGAAATACTTTGTACATATTGCAACTAACTGTTTAAGGTATATAACTTTCACAAAGTTTTCTTTGGTTAATTATTATCTTTAACTTATTCTCGTTTTCGTGCTGTCATAAGTTGTAGAGTAGGGGGTTTTAGACTCAAGTTTTCTTTCAAAAATCTGTTCGTTAAAAATTAACATTTCCTTTTTTAATTGCAATGTAAAATTTGGATTTCTTTTGCATTGATTTTCAGGTTTAAATTCTCTCTCAAACGAACTTGGAATTTCGTTATGGTTGAAAATCATTTCTAATTATTATGTCACTCTCACAGCTTGAGTTCTCTTTAATCTTCTTCTCTCTGTTTAATAGTAACAGATGAAGAGCATGGGTCGGGCCAGGAAGGTTAATGGATGCAAGCGAAATTGTTAACTAGTGCTAGGTCATGCAACTCTACGGAGGACATGAATTATATATATTTTTTAAACTATTTTAGGTGGGAATGTTACTTGCTTCTATGGCCTTGCAGAAACCCATTTCCAACTAGGTCTTTGTGGAAGTGAGAAAATGCAGAGTTTTTGCTGGTCCTTGATAAAGCCAAGGCTCAGTATTCTCGACACCTTCTACATTCAGTTGTTTTATTTTATTATTTTTTTATCTTTTCTCCTTTTACTCACACAGGTAGATACATAACCTTTTCTATGTTGTACTAGGTGTGAGTCAAAATTATATGTATTTTTTTGCTTAGGTATCTTCTTTATAGAATATATATATATATATATATATCATCATCATCATTGTCAACCATTATCAATCCACTGCTGGACGAAGGTCTCCCCAAGTTTCCTCCACAACGATCTGTCTTGTGCCAGTCTCCTCCATGTCACTCCCGCATATTTACGAATTTCATCCACCCATCTCCCATGTGGTCTTCTTCTGGGTCTTTTCCTGTCCCTTGGAATCCAATCTAAAATTTCGGCTGTCCATCTATGGTCTGTCCTTCTGGCAGTATGTCCAGCCCATTGCCATTTCAGGGATTTAACTCTGATCATGATGTCTTCCACTCTCGTCATTTTTCGGATCCACGAGTTCCTCTTCTTATCTCTCCTGGTTATACCAAGCATGCACCTCTCCATGCTACTTTGAGTTGTCTGCAGCCTTTGTATGTCACTTTTAGTTAAGGTCCACGTCTCTGCTTCATACGTAAGCACTGGAAGGATGCATTGATCAAACACTTTTCTTTTAAGACATAATGGCATATTGCTCTTGAAAATTATGCTGTTTCTTCCAAAAGCTCTCCAGGCAAGTTTTGTACGCCGATTAATTTCTTCATCAATGTGACCCTCACTTGATATCTGCTGTCCAAGATAAACATACGTATCTGTTATCTCCAGTTTTTCTCCATCAATCGATAAATCTTCATTTCTTGTAAAAGCATTGAACATCACTTTTGTCTTCTGAAAGTTCATTTTTAATCCCACTTCTTTACTCTTGTCAGCAAGTTCCTGGATCATACTCTGCAGCTCTGATGGGGTAGTTGCAAAAATGACTACGTCATCAGCAAAACGAAGGTGGGTTAGATAATCTCCATTAATCTTTATCCCTTTGTTTTCCCAGTTCAGTGATTGAAAGACATTTTCCAATGTGGCATTAAAGAGCTTCGGAGATATGGTGTCACCTTGTCTCACTCCCTTTCCAATTTTTATGTGTGTTGTATTCTCAAACAGCCGAATCTTTGCACTTGCATTTTCATAGATGTTATTAATAATATTAATGTATGCATCTTCAATACCGCAGGATTTCAGAGCCGTGGTAACTGCTGATGGTTTCACCGAATTAAAGGCTTTTTCATAATCGATAAAAGCCATGCACAATGGAAGTTCATATTCCCTCGCTCTTTCAATTAGTTCTCTCAGTACGTGGATATGATCTATTGTGCTGTAGCCACTCCTGAATCCAGCTTGTTCTCTCGGTTGAGCCATGTCCAGTGTTACCTTCAAGCGGTGCGAAAGAGCTTTAGTGAAGATTTTATAAACCACTGATAGGAGGCTGATAGGTCTGTAGTTCCTGAGATCCTCAATGTCACCTTTTTTATGTAGCAGGATCATTGTAGCATTGTTCCAATCCTCAGGAATCTTCCCTTCATTAAGGCATCGAGTGAAAATTTGGGCGAGTACTGTTTCAATTTCTCCACTTGCTTCTTGTATGATGTCTATAGTAATTCCATCTTCTCCTGGAGCTTTCTCCCGCTTCATGTTCTTGATTGCATGAGCAACTTCTGCTGGGAGGACTGGAAGAACTCTGGTACCTTTCATGTCTGGAGTACATGTATCATCCCTTTCATATAATTTGGAGTAGAAATCTTTCACTCCTGTCAAAATTTCGCCTCTATTTCTTGTTATAGAACCATCTTCTTTTCTCAGAGCCATAATCTGTTTTCTTCCCTTACTGAGATGTCCCTTTGCTATCTTTAGGCTTTGGTTGTTTTCAATTGCTTTCCTCACTAGCTCACAGTTAAATTTCCTTACGTCTTCAGTGATACTTTTTCGTGCTGTCTTGCATAGCTCTATATATTCCACTTTGGAAGTCGCATCTTCTTTAGTTGTCCTCATCTCTCTTCTTTTTTGCATCAACATTTTGGTTTTTCCTGATAATTTGTTTACATGCAACTTGTTCTTAGACCCAGCTAATTTTGTTGCTGTTTCCATAAGAGCTTTGGTTACTTTTCTGTTAACTTCCGAAATATCCACTTCTTCCGATGTTAGGCCTTCTAAAGCAGAGAATCTGTTCTTCAGTTCCAACTTGAAAGTATTATAGTTTTTTTTAAGGTTGGTTATGTCAATACATTTTGTTTGTCTTATGAGCTTGCCACGTTCCAGTTTAGTGTTGAGGTGCATCTTACATCTCACCAATCTATGGTCACTACCTGTGTTGAACTTGTTCAGCACACTGCAGTCTTCGATGACGAATTTTTTGTTAGACATAATAAAATCAATTTCACTTGTCGTCCCAATTGGATGTCTCCATGTCCATTTCCTGTGTGGCTTTTTCTTGAAAAAGGAATTCAAGATGAAAAATCCTTCTGCCTCTGCAAACTCAACGAGAGTATTTCCACGCTGGTTTCTGTTGCCGTGACCGAATTTACCTACTGAAGTTTCATTCTGTTGCCGGTGCCCTATTTTTGCATTGAAATCTCCCATAATTATCTTCAAGTGCTGCTTACCTTTATTATTTAGATGACGAATTTCCTCATAAAATTCTTCAATTTCTTCTTCAGGATGACTTGTGGTGGGTGCATAAGTTTGAATAATCTGAGCCTTGTATCTTCTCGAGAGTTGGATAACGAGTCGTGCAGCTCTGTCAGAGGAACTTTCAACTTCTACCACTTTATCCTTCAGTTTCTTGTTTATTATAAATCCAACACCACTAGTTCTGCCAGTATCTGTCCCACGATAATAGAAGAGATGTCCACTTTTCAGTTCAATGAGATCTTCTCCTTTTCTCCTTACCTCACTTAGCCCGACGATGTCCCACTTGATCCTTTGTAGTTCCTCTTCCAATTCAAGAAGCCTTGAATCAGAAGATAGGGAGCGTCCGTTGTAGGTAGCCAAGGTCAGCATCAAATGGCAGCCTAGTCCGATCCTCCGGGGATTCTTAGCACCCTCTGCCTTCATGTCGCACTGGCCGCTGCCTTGGCCAGGTACATTCCAGCTGCCGGAGACTGAGGGCCAAGATTTAAGTTGTAGAGTCATTTTGGAGGTGTTTGGCCATAACTCACCACGCTGGCCAAGCGGGTTGGTGAGTGTGGGATAGCATTTCCTCTGATCCCGATGGTATAGTTATACCGCTATTTGCGGTCGTCAGAGCCCCTTTAGTGGGAACAGGATGCACCACGAGAAGGCGGGGTTGACATTTGTCAAGGAGAGGCTGTGATGTTACGCATCACCTGACCTTACATCCCATATATATATATATATATATATATATATATATATATATATATATATATATATATCTCATTTTGGAGGTGTTTGGAGAGGTGCATGCTTGGTATAACCAGGAGAGATAAGAAGAGGAACTCGTGGATCCGAAAAATGACGAGAGTGGAAGACATCATGATCAGAGTTAAATCCCTGAAATGGCAATGGGCTGGACATACTGCCAGAAGGACAGACCATAGATGGACAGCCGAAATTTTAGATTGGATTCCAAGGGACAGGAAAAGACCCAGAAAAAGACCACATGGGAGATGGGTGGATGAAATTCGTAAATATGCGGGAGTGACATGGAGGAGACTGGCACAAGACAGACCGTTGTGGAGGAAACTTGGGGAGACCTTCGTCCAGCAGTGGATTGATAATGGTTGACAATGATGATGATGATGATGATATATATCATCATTGTCAACCATTATCAATCCACTGCTGGACGAAGGTCTCCCCAAGTTTCCTCCACAACGGTCTGTCTTGTGCCAGTCTCCTCCATGTCACCCCTGCATACTTTCGAATTTCATCCACCCATCTTCCATGTGGTCTTCTTCTGGGTCTTTTCCTGTCCCTTGGAATCCAATCTAAAATTTCGGCTGTCCATCGATGATCTGTCCTTCTGGCAGTATGTCCAGCCCATTGCCATTTCAGGGATTTAACTCTGATCATGATGTCTTCCACTCTTGTCATTTTTCGGATCCACGAGTTCCTCTTCTTATCTCTCCTATTTACACCAAGCATGCACCTCTCCATGCTACTTTGAGTTGTCTGCAGCCTTTGTATGTCGCTTTTAGTTAAGGTCCACGTCTCTGCACCATACGTAAGCACTGGAAGGATGCATTGATCAAACACTTTTCTTTTATGACATATATATATATATATATGTTGACTAACACATCCTATAACATATTTAAAAAAAAATGGTGGTTATCAGCATATTTTCTCAGATGGTTAAAATTATCTGAATTTCATAGAGGGCTCTCCTTCGACAGTTAGCCATTTTGTTCTACAAACCTGACCTACCGTTTTGGATTTTGCTGAAAATTAGCGTGTAGGGTTTACCTAACAAAGCTGCAAAAAAGCACTGCAATTTTATTTTTTTTTATCTTTCACATTCCATAGTTTCCGAGATACAGCACTCGAAAGTTAGGCCTAACCACTGGTTCGACTGCAAACTGATCCTGTTGTAAATGATGAAGCATATCATGTGGCAGCTTTTCAACTTCTTAAATCTTTGAGAGAGAGAGAGAGAGAGAGAGAGTTACTCTCACATGCTGAGGGGTAAGAACCTCTGCAAACATGAAAAGAAATAGTTTGTTCATTTTTTACATAAAATTTCAACTTTCCAATTTGCTACCCTGTAGCATACTCTGAGAATAATCAAACATGTAATTTTATTAAGAGATTGCTAGCTAGGTAGCAACAAGATCCACACACACACACACACACACACACACACACACACAAAAAAATCTTGTATATCATGATTACAAGGATTTTTTCCAGTTTTGGTAAATTTCCAAATCAAATTTACAGGCTAACTATTTTTAAATGTATTCCTTATAGTTGAAAAAATAAATTCCTATACCTGTATTCTTAATAACTGATAATTTGTACTCAATCAGAAGTTTTTTTGCTCCATTTTTTACAATTGACAAAGTGAAACAAAATCAAATAGAAATTTTTAAGCACTGGCTAATTTTTAACTACTTTGAAACATTATGTGAAATAAATTTTTCAGAGTATCAGTGCACAAAGCATCAACAAGAGTAACAATTTTTAGCATTTCATAGAACACATCATTTCAACATTTCACAAGTTTGCTTTATCAGCTGATTTAATCATCGCAACGGGATGTGGGTAGAGAAAGTGTTGAAAGATAAGAACTTTCTGAAATACGTTTCAGGGAATGGAGTTTTATTTTGGGTTTTAAACTGACAGGCAATGTTTATTTTTGGTTTGGCTTTCAACTGCCGATCAATGTTTAGTTTTGGTTTGGTTTCCAACCGCTAATAAATATTTATTTTTGGTTAGGTTTTTTCAACTGCCAATCAAAGTTTAGTTTTGGTTTGTTTCACTAGTACCGTGGTCATGACCAACCCCTTTGGTTTGCCTTTCAGTTACGAGTTTTAGCTTGCTGAGAGAGTAAGATTTAAGTTAACTGTTACTGATCTTTTGCTGAGAGGGGAAGTTTTCTTAGTTTGTACATATTCTCTTACTGCTTACTTCCTTAGTAATCTATCAACAAAACCTCTGCAGTGTTGGGCAGTTGACCCAAACACCATGTCACAAAGGGAACTGAAAAGAGTTGAGGAGATAAATGAAGTTGATGAGGAAATACTGTGTTTAAGAGCTGAAATAGCAGACTGGAAGTATTGTGACATTATGTTTTCTTCATGAATACTACTATATAACAAAATTTGAGGAACAACAAAAATCATGCTGCAATTCATTTCAAGTTCATAAAAAATCTGTTAGAAGCTCTCTAAGGATGGTCAGTCTACGATTAGCAAAGGAATTTATGCAAAAACATGTTAATGCGAAACCTGGGCAGAAGATCTGTTATAGCTGTAGAAATGGGCTATGAGACTAGAGGAGGAAGCAAGCTCTGAATCTGGTTTAGACATCATAGCTGCACAGTATGAAAGTGAAAGCACAAGTGACAACGAATTAACGCCACTACAAGAATCAGTAGAAAAAGAACAAACACTGGACGAAATCAACATGGGCACGAGTAATATTGGCTGTTCTCCTTTGAAGCTGCATTCTGTACCACAGCACAGAAGATTGCCATATGGAAAAAGGAAAATAAAACAACAAAGTTGCCCATGTACTGCAAAATGATTTTTCAAGCTCTGAAAATGAAGATACCCCTGAGAACCAGTGCAACAAAGCAAAAGGCCAAAGATTTAGATAAGCTTGTGGCTCTGATGAAAGAGAAACTTCCCACATTGAACAGGCAAAAAAAAAAAAAGTTATCCAAATGCCAACAATGGCACTTTCATCCTGGTCTTAAAAGATGATTATTGAAAGATTTCAGGTGTCAGAATATCTAGTGCGACAATCTAAAAAACTGATTAACAAAACAGGAATTATGTCACTACCAGAACCAAGGATAGGGAAAAAACTAAACAATGAAACATTGCAATTAATTCAGGGATTTTATGAAGATGACACTTCTTCTTGGCAGACGTCAGGAAAGAAGGATTTTTTTTTTTTGTGCAATCTTAAAGAACTGTATAGCTCTTTTAAACAGCAATATCCTGACAGAAAGATTGGATTTTCAAAATTTTGCAGTGTAAGACCAAAATGGTGTATTTTAGCTGGTGCTGCTGGTACTCATTCTGTATGTATGTGCACTATACCTCAAAATGTTATATTACTTCTGAATGCTGCTCAGTTCAAGGAATCGTATGAAACACTAATGGGTTAACATGGTTTGTGATTTGAAAGATCGTAACTGCATGCTCAGATACTGCAAAAACTGCCCATCTACAGATAACAAATTTTTTGAAAACAAAATTTGAAGACTGTAATGAAACCATAAAATTCAGTCAGTGGGTATCAAGTGGAAGAACAGAATTAATTAAACGAACTTTAACAATGGAAGATTTTATGCAAATTCTATTGTTGAAGATGGAAAAACTTATCCCACATGCATACATTGCAAAGGAACAATCCAGGTTTCTAAAGGAACTCAAACAAATGCTTACGCCAGACATGGCAATTATTCTTATGGACTTCAGTGAGAAATACTCATTTGTCATACAAGATGAGGCACAAGGTTATCATTGGACATCAGCGGCATGCACAGTTCACCCAGTTATTATGTACACAAGAGGTGAGACACAGTTGCTTGAAATCTCCAATCACTGCTTCTTTTCTGACGATCTGGATGATGATGCTTGTATGGTGTACAGAATTCAACAAACAACAATGCAGTAAGTACATCAAGAATAAATATCCAGAAGTTGTGAAGGTTCACTATTTTACAGATGGGTGTGCAGCACAATATAAAAATCGCAAGAATTTTTTGAATTTGTGCAAGCATGAAAATGATTTTGCAATATCTGCATCATGGTAATTTTTTGCCACTAGCCACGGGAAATCAGCTTGCGATGGTATAGGTGGTACAGTGAAGCAAATTGTAAGCAGAGTAAGCTTGTCAACAATCTATCAAAAATCAAATCACAAAACCAATGGATGCCTTTAATTTTTGTGTTTCAAACATAAAAAACATTGAGTTCCACTTTATATCAAAGCCTGAAATTGAAATTGTACAAAACAGCAGACGGGAAAAGAAACATCAGCTATTCCAGGAACCAAGAGTTTTCATTATTTTTGCCCACTTTCATCAAATACCATAGGAATGAAGAGGATAAGTAGAGATGCCAAATATTGTTTGATATTTAACTTCAAAAGTAGCACTGAACTTATAAATCGGCCACAGTTGCACACTCAATGATAGCATGCACATATGATAATAACTGGTTTTTTGGTATGATCAGTGATATTGAAAAGGATTAAGTTTATGCATCCACATGGTCCTGCAAAGTCATTTTACTGGTCACTTCATGATGCTATGTGCCTATGCAGCATATATTGTGTACAGTGCAATCCCCAATAATGACAGGCACGGCCCGAGCATATTATTTTCGTAAAGAAGACGCGAACGCTGTTCAGATCAAGTGCTGTGCAGCACAGAAAAGTTCCCTACAGTTAGAAAAACTCCCACTGAGGCATGCATCCAAATAAACTGTAGAACAACATCTGTTATACGTGTAACTGAATATTATAACATTCAAGCAAGGAATGAATAGCAGCTTAATATTAATATGCAGGTAATTATAACTTATTCCACCATTGATTCAAGATAATGCAAATTGTAGTTCATTTTTAAAAACAATTTATTTATTTCCGGTGGTTTTTTTACAGCTACTTGAAAAATGGCACTTATTTTAAACATATGATTTTATTTCTTACTCATCACTTCAGTTTAATTAACTTTTAATAACAGCATTTATTCATACTGAGCACTGTGGTTAAAGGACTGAGCTCCTTATGGATCTTTTGCTTAAATAAAAAGTATTTAAATGTTTGGATTTATGAGCCCAGCACTGCACTCAGTAACTGTACATGTACACATGTTTTCAAATTAAAAGGTACCATATAATAGACTCCACAAGTTGAAACAGGATAAGTTTGCTGTTGAACGAGTGGTTAGGCCTAACTTTTAAGTGCTGTATCTCTGAAACTATAGAATGTGGAAGGTAAAAAATTTGCAGTGTTTTTTGCAACTTTGTTAGGTAAACCTGCATTCTAATTTTCAGCAAATTCCGAAACTGTGGGTCAGGTTTGTAGAACAAAATGCAGGGATCGCATTCCTCCTAAATTTCCTAATATTTTGTGACCCTCCTTAAATTCCTAAAATTATACCTAAAATTTTCGTAAGCTTATTTATTAAAAATACAACCGTTATTAACGCCAATAAATTTACTATTACGGTAAGGTAAAAAGACCTGTTATTGTAGAAACACAGCCTATATGCTGTGCTGCTGAAGGGAGGGAAAATGACGCCATCGAGATGCACTTGCTTCGGGGCGGGCACTCCACTTTTGTGCCTTCGGACAGTTTTCGAGAGTAACAAGAGATCTAAGGGAAAAGGAGAGGGGTCATTTTCACCCCTGGTTTGCGCTTTGCAGACGAACTCCGTGGCACGCAGAAGATCGTACTTTATTTTTGTACATGCCTTGTCAGGAACCTCCTCTTTCTGCTGATGTTTTGTTATTGTAAACCGCAGGTGGGTGGAAGCAAAGAGGAAACATGTGGTCTCCTTCCGTAACCTCCGGTAATGACGATGGGATGGTAGCTGAGTGTTATCGTGGCAGGCAGTAGAGCACGTGATCATTGACCTTCGATCGTACGTCGGCGACAGCGACCTTCGATGCGCAATATATCTCGGCTCCGACTCGCTTTGACTGAACTTGCGTGAGATGCGTATGATAGTTTCTGGTTTTGCGTCTTTTATGGTGTTCTCTGTGCTGTGTGCAGGTTCAGTTCTCTAGTGGTGACCTGCTTTCCCCCCCCTCTATCTTCTGACATCCTCGCAGCCAAACTTCGGGAAGTTGTCTGGTTTTGCAATATTGGAACGTGTTTTTGTACTTCCCTTTCATTTTCTGGTTAGTAATACAAGTGTTTAAGATGCCTAAATCCAAAACGAAATTTCAAGATGCGTGGCTCGCCAAAGAATTGGACAGAGTGAAGTCGAAAGAATGGTGTTCTGCAACAGAAACAATATTTTCTGCTAAGTGTATATTGTGTTCAGAAATTTTCAATATTTCTAATAGTGGCTTTTCACAAGTAAAAGCGCATCATAAAGGAAAAAAACATTTGCATAAATTTCAAAGTAAATTTCAAAATAAGTCCATCCTGAAAGCCTTTGGAGGACGGGATCTTCAGCCCAAAACAAATATTAGTGAAGTACTGAGTCATGATTTACAGTTGGCTAAAGCCGAAGCATTATGGGCCATGAAAGTTGCTAAGGACAATATGTCTTTTGTTTCATGCACTGAAACAGTTGAATTTTTCAAAGAAATGTTTCCTGATTCTGCTATTGCAGCCAAAATGCAACTTAAAGAAAAAAGTTGCTGATGTGATATCACATGGATTGTCAAAATATTTTGAAGAGGATTTGAAAAAGACATTGCATCTAGTAGCCCAGGAAAGGTTACTATAGCATTTGATGAAACTACAAATACACAAGTGAAACAGCAGTTGGATGTGTATCTCAGGTACTGGTCTTCAGAAATAAATTCAGTTTCTTGCCGATACCTAACAAGCGTTTTTCTGGGTCATGCAACAGCAGATATTTTGCTAAAAGAAATTCTTGATGTGTTATCATCCTTCAATATTTCGTTGAACAGAATTATTTGTGTATCCATGGACAGCCCAAATGTAAATAAGTGCTTTTTACGCAAATTCAATGAAGTTGTAAAACAAGAAACGGGCCAGAAATCTTTGGAACTAGGTTTTTGCAACCTGCATGTTGTTAGTAATGCATTTAAATTATAAAGGATATAACATTGGTCACAGCCGAATTTCTTTTGCGTCATGTCAGCAACAGATGGTTAACCGTTGGTTCTGTAACCCAGAGGCTCTTGGATCAATGGCTAAATAATACAGAATATTTTTTAAACTTCTTGCCATCTCAAAAAATATTTGAAAAACAACTACGCAATTCGGCAAGGTTTAAAAGAATTCACTGTTTCCCGAAAAATGAGCTAACTCCTTGCTATTTAGCATTAATTTCATTTTCACACCAAAATTTTGAAAAGTTTTCATTATGTTATTAGAGTGAAGAACCAAAAATACACCAGTTATATTCTGATTTAAATACTTTGAGGAATGTTATGGCTCAGTTTATCCAAGATGATGTTATTGCAGGGAAATTTGGAGAAGACCTAAAGAATGTAGATTTTGAAAACAAAAATTCATGAAAAAAACTAGGGGAGTTAGAAGTTGGTATGAAGACAAAAACTCTCCTCAGGAATGTTTAGGAGACCAGGCAGAAATTATTTTTCTTAGATGTAAGATCATCACTAATTGCATACCACAAAATATTTAAAGTCAAATTTGCCATTCTGCAATCAAAAGCTAAGAGACATAGAAGGTTTAAAGGTAAAAGAACCAAAGTAAGAGTCAACTCAACTTTCAGTCACTGAAGGACTTTTGGAAATAACCAGAATTTCAAGTGTTTTGCATCTTTCTGAGGAACAAATTGATAGAGTAAGAAAAGAGTGGAAACTTTTAAATTGCGATAAGCCAACTCTAGATGAACTAGTGAAATTTTCAGAGGAAGGGCATATTCCAGTGCGGATTGATCATTACTGGTGTAATATATTTAGTATTAAAGACTAGCGGAAAAGAAAAATACTCAAATCTTGCTAAACTCATAAAGTCAATTTTAGTTTTACCTCATGGTAATGCTGATGCAGAAAGGGGATTTTCGGTTAACACTGCTCTGTTAAGGAAGGACAAGGCTAACTTAAAAGACTCAACTATAACATCATTAAGAATAGTTAAAGGGGCTATTAAACACTATGGATGTGTAAGTAAAGTTCCCATAACAAGAAATTTGTTAAATAGTGTTCGTGATTCACATAAATTTTATAAAGAGTATGTTGATAAGCTGAAGGAAGAAGAATCAAAAAAGGTAAAAGAAAGGAAGCAAAAAGAGAGGGAAAATAAGGAAAAGCAGCTAGAGAAAAAAAGAAAAGCTGAGTTTGATGACAAAATAAAAGAAAATGATGCTGAAATAAAAAGGCTTAAAAAAAGATAAAGAAGCCTCCCTAGCAGTAATTCAAGAGGGAACAGAAAGAATGAGAAAAGCTGTAGAAAAACAAAATACTGTTGAAATAGCAGTTGCCTCTAACTTGATCATACAAGGTTCAGCTGAAATAAAGAAAACTGAAAGTAAATTAGTTGTGGTGGAAGCAGAAAAAGATAGGCTTATCAGGAAAAGGTTAAAACAATAATATGAGAAAAGTAATTCAGTGAACAATTGTACATAGTTCTTGGTTTTCAATTACCTTTTTAGGATATTATAATTTAATGTGAAACCTGAAAACTTTACTGTGAAAATCGTGAATTGCTTCTGGTTCAACAGCATATTAATGTTCAAAATGAAACTTGAATGTGGTAAATATACTTGAATATGATAATAACACGTGAAAAGATAAGAACTGAACATTAGAAGTAAATCATACTTAAACTTTAGACATTAGACGTTATGCAAAAAATTTGGGTGTGAACTTCGACCATATATACTAATGGACTGCGCATTGGCAATAGCTGCATCAAAGCCGCCATGGCTCAAACATTGGGCATGTCATCACCAGACTCCAAATTTCGTGTAAAAATGCTGTTATGGTTACTAATTTACGCTGCAGAACTTCAGTGTTTTCGGTGTATTATGTGAATGCGCCTCATATATAATGAAAACTCTTCAGGTAAGTTTACTTATGAGCTATATACATGCATGAACGGGTTGTTTACATTTTGTGATTTATAATGTGATGAACATTTGCGAAGAATTAGGAACATGCATTCCATTTTTTTTTTTTTCTTAAGTTACTATATTTTTATATCAATAGCTGCAAGTTTCTGGTTAAGTAATTGAACTTTATTGACTTAGGTATTTAATTTGTTTCTTACCCATGAAAAATCATAGAACTTTCTTTACTATATTGCTCAGAGCAACCATAAGCACAGCAGGTGTAACCCATCTTTTTGACTGTTGTCATGTGATTTTATGTTGGAGCCAGAAATTTTGATGTCATGCACAGTCTATCAGTATATATGGTTGAAGGGTGTGAAGCAAACTCTTTACAATGTATACAAAGTTGTTTTACTAGATGTATACAAATATACATCTAGTTTTTATTGAAATAGACTCCTAAAATTTTTCTAAAAAGTCCTAAAATCCCTACCTAAAATTTTCCAGAAGTATGCTATGATCCCTGAAAATGGTTAAACTGTCGAAGGAGAGCCCTCTATGAAATTCAGATAATTTTAACCATCTGAGAAAATATGCTGATAACCACCTTTTTTTTTTTTTTTTTTTTTTAAATGTTATAGGATATGTTGAACATCAATATATATATAAAAAAATTATCTCCCTCATGCCACAGCAATATTCTACAGAGCCTCCCATAAAATGTCTAAATTTTGCTGTAATTTTTCACTTCACCACTAGGTGGCGCTCACTTGACTGATGTTTCAGGTAAAACGAAAAGTGTTTTCAATATGTTGGGACCCTTTTCCATGTGATTCCAAAGTTTCATTCTCCTAAATTCAGTAGCACACAAACTACAGTATGTTATGTAAAAAGTGGCATGCTACTACTGCACAGCTGCAAAAGTAGGTGTTCGGCTAAATTTTGGAGCACAGTTATTTTAAAAACTATGAGGTTTAAAAAAACTGAAACTTAGGATTTTCTCATATCTTTATCTGGTATATCTATCTACCTACCTGCCAACTTTTATGAAAATCTGAGTCGGTGGGTTACATTTTACAAAAAAAAAAAAAAAAATCTGTGATTTGACATGGAAATGACCCCTCTGTTACATTGCCAGTGTTTAATTTGACTAATCTCAGCAAAAATGTTCTGGTGAAAAATTCATAGTGTACTCAAAATTTCGTAATTGAAATCTTGCATGATGCTGTGGATGATTATTTGTCATTGTGATTAAGTATTTGCTGAGCCTGTCCTGTAGTATAGTATAAAGAAGTGTTTTCTTTTTTATCAGAAAAATATTTCCACCTTGTCAATCTTTCCTTTTTGATGATAATTTCATGCCTTCTTTGTTATTGTTGTTTTAGGATTTAAATACCACCCTGAATAAATTCCAGCATGTGAACTTACTATGTTTACTGCAGGATTGGTTTTGCATGGGAAAGCAGAGGTGTTAGCACTGTTTAGGGTTTCCTACAGGAAATCTTCAATTTATGGGGGGTTAAATAAACAATAAACTTCACTTTTTGTGTAAATTTATGCAGTCCCCCCCCCCCATTTGTTTGTTGCAAAGTGCAATACAATTTTATTCATAACTATTGGGGGGGCGAGTAATAGCCACATTGTTCTGGTGTTTACTACTGAATTCCAATGAAGGTTGAAATCTCTATTTTTAATACAAGTGTATAATATGTTCCCTAGTTTTAGCTGTAGATTTTGTTCTGAATTATTGAATATCTAAGAAATAATACATTGTTTTGACTGTTAAATGTCCCATTTCTGAATGTAGTTTTTCTTTTTATAAAGAGGCAAACGCCCCATACATTTTTGGGTTTTGTGTCTCGAATAGTGGCTCTCAGCAGAACTTTTGCAATGGTAATTCATGTATAAAAGATTTCGTTTTTTGTTGTATTTAGGTGTTAACAATTGTGGTTTTATTTCCTCAGTGTGGAACCCTTTTATCTTTAGAACTAGATTCATGGCTTGTTCTTTCTTTCCAGAATGTTGAACTTACATATATTGCTAAAGTAACTCAGGGATTCAGTGGTGCTGATCTGACAGAAGTCTGCCAGAGAGCCTGCAAGCTAGCCATTAGGGAATCCATTGAAGCAGAAATCAGAAGAGAAAAAGAAAGGCAACAGAATCCAGATGCAGCTCCCATGGTATATTTTTCATGAACCTTTTTAAGTATAGTTAATGTCTTTAAAATGTAGAAAAGTTGATTTTCATATGTTTGTGTCAGACATCATTGCCAAAATTTCAGTTTGCTACATGTATACGATACATGTCCTTAATGTACAGGGGTTTTCCAAAATAATGGAAATACTTTAAAACAATAGGTGTTATGCACCTAATATGGTGTGGGAGCACCATTGGCACTTAAAACTGCTTGAATCCTCCTTGGACTGGACGTATACAAGTCCTGGATGGTGGTAAGTGGTATGTTGTACCATTCTTCCTGCCGAAACTACTCCAATTCCTTGAGAGATGCCGGAGGAGAACGGGATCGCACTCTGTTTTCCAACACAGACCACAGGGGCTCTGATGTTTTAAGTCCTATGATTGTGCAGGCCAGGCCAGGGAAGGTGTGCAACTTCATCCTCGCGTTTCTCAAACCATGATTGAACAGTTCGACTTCTGTGAATCGGGGCATTATCATCTTGAAAGGTGCAATCCCCTGACGGAAACAATGTCTGCGCCATTGAATGCACATGGTCGGCCAAAAGGGGGACATAGTCACTGCTAGTGATCCATCCATGTAAGGTGATAATGGGACCTGCTGGAAACCATGTGTTCATGGCCCAAACCATTACAGAACCGCTCCCATGCTTTACTGTAGGAAGGAAACATTCTGAGTTGTAGGCTTTTGCGGGGGATCTCCACATATAAACCCGTCCTGTGGTGGGGAATAGTGAGAAACTTGATTCATTGGAAAACAAGACATGTTTCCATTGATCCGGAGTCCATGTTTTATGTTCCTGGCACCACTGTAGTCTCAGTTTCATATTCACCTGTGACACCAGGGGTTTTGCAATTGCAGCTCTGCCGTAAATATTGTGCTTATGCAATTCCCTCCGCATGGTATGGGTCGACACTGGGTTTTGGAGATGTGCATTAAGCTTGGCAGTCACTTTCATCTCCATAGTGTTCCTCCTTGTGGTCACAATCCTCTTTAATGTCCTTCTAAGGTCTCTCGCAGTGAGTTTGGTTTTGCTTCCACAGTTGTGTCTCACAGATGATGATGTGCCATAAACATTGCATGCTGTCATGACCTTCGACACGGTACCTCTTCGATACCCCTAATACCTGTGCCACTGTGGTTACTGACGCACCAACCAGATGGGCTCCTACAATCTGCCCTCTTTGGAACTCCGACAGGTCACTCATTGTGCCTTCACCTGGAACGAAATTATGCAATCACACAGACCCTTGAAACTAGAAGCGAAACTTTTTTACAAAAAAGAAATTGTAGCTACATGTTTGTTTTACTCAAAAATCAGCACACATAGCTGCCAATCCTTCCAATTTACCCGGAAAGCTTCCGATTTTTCATTCTCGTACTAAAAATCCCTAAATTTTTTTCTCCCCATTTCAAGAGCAAAAAAAAAAAAAAAATCTTTATTCCACTTCAAAAAAATCTTATTTCCGCTGTGACAAGAAAGTGCGAGCGGCATGGTTTTCTGCTCGCCGTGGTCTTTTGAATGGATCATTACGACTGAAAAGTCACACGCCCAGCCACACCTTCCCCTGCACAATGCTGGTGACCTCAATTCCCTTCATGACCTTGCTCTGCGTAACGAAGGGTTACAATCACGTTTTCTCTCTTGCCCCCCCCCCCCTTCTCCTTTTCAGATAACGCATTGTTCATCCCCCGTGTCGGGGTCGCAACTTCTCCATAGGCCAGCGTGGGGTGTGTCTTGCATTCGAGTACGTGTTATTACTTCCAGTTCGAAATGCCATTTCAGAACGTATTTATCATAGAAAAAAAATTCAAACAGACTTTAAAAATCTGTGGAATTTTTAAGCCCAGATCGATACCCTAACATTACGAAATTAAGCAAAAGCTGCCAGTTTTGTGAAATTAAAAATGCATTGAGGCATGGTTTCGTAACTTCTTCTGTGGCAATAAAATTGACCTAACGAAAGAATGCTACTATAAGCGGAAGTTAAAAAGAAAAAAGTCCAGTGTTCATTTAAGCCAGTGCTTCTCCAGCAATGATTTTTTTGCTGGTCCATTAGTCAGTAAGTTTTCTACGCTTTCCAACCAATTTTTTTTTTTTTTGTTGTTCGTCGCTTGATAACTTGCATAAAAATGTCTTGGCTTGATTCAACGAAATTAATATGTTGGGGTACTATTTTGTTCTCTGCAAATTTCATCTCTTTAAGCTGTTACTGTTTTACTATAGCAGTTTTACTTGCATTTTTTTTTTCAAGTATCAATAAATTTAGTATTAGTGATTCACGATGAACAGCAATATGGGGGGGTACTATCAAACATTCCGTGATGCGTATTCTGCTGAATTCCCGTGTATTGCAAAATCTTCAAAAAATGAAAAATATGCATTTTGCACTACATGTCGATGTAATTTCAGCATTTCGCGTGGTGGAAGGAATGATATTAATAATCATATTTCTAGTGCCAAGCACAAAGCTAACGTCAACTGCGTGGAAGAAAAAAATATGCGAAATTAACTTCCTTTGTTAAAAGTTATAATAAACTGGATGCAATTCGTGCAAAATGTTTGTTTGCTTCGTTTTTAGTTGAGCATAAGTTACGAATTAGTGTCGCTCATTTATTTCATTTTTTTTATTTGACTGTCTCATCGTCCCTCTCTCCGTAAGATAATCCTAGCATGAAAATGGTTTGTTTTTGAAAACATTTTAGTTTGTTCCGTGACGGCGTGGGATATGATCCTATTGGATTTGGGGGTCAAAGGGTGAAACATCCTTTCTTTTAGATGCAAGCTTCCATAAAAATAAATGTTTGTCTCTTTATAGATCATAATGATATAGCATAGTAATGAGAAATTATGTATATGTAATCGAAATAAAAACATGCCAATAAATTCAAACATCTGTAGTCACATAAATTAAAAGTTGATACTTGATTTGGGTAACATATCGTTTTTTAATCGATATGTTCTGTACATTTAATCAATATGCGCGACAAGTAATTTCATTAAATATATTGATTAAAATTTCATCGAAATATTGCTGCTGCTTTTTTTTTTTTTTTTTTTTCCTTTACGATTTTTGGTTTCTGAAAGTTGGTAGGTATGAAGCACATACCAAAGTCACTGTTTTCAGCAAGGTGTTTCCATTATTTTGGACAATCCCTGTGTCATATAATGTATTAAATCATTCGTGTATTTATTATTACTGTATATTTGGTTGATTACATACAGGGCAGTATCTCCTTTCAAAGTATTTTTAAATGCTGCAGAAGGTTAAGTTACAAAGAAATTACAATATCAGAAAGAATGAAATTAGTGGGTCATCTTTGTTTGGCTGTTTTAATTCTGTTATTGAGGAAGGTGGAACATTTCAAGTTGTGCTCAGTAGTATAACATTCTGAATGCAAAAAGCAATGTGATATGTTTGCATTAAATAACGAAGTTGTGGAACATGTTAAAAACAAAACAAGAAAAAACAGTTTAACTTTGCCAAAGTTCAGGTAATTAATTTGCACATCTGTTCCAGAGATCAGTTTGTCTAGCTGGGGGAAGCAAAAAAGTTGGTCTGTATGATTCAACAGGAAAGGGCTAGTGATAAGAGCATCTTTTGACAGAAGTTTGAAACCTGTATTACACTGTTGATATTTCAAAGTTTTTTTCGTTTTTTTAATTTGCAGTAGTAGTTTACATACAAAGAACAAAATTGGATTTTTCTCCACCTTACAGGGAAAATAAGTATCAGAAAACTGCAAAATTGCAGTTTTACAGAAATTCAAAGCCAAATAAATTGTTTAAACAGGGCCTTGAAAAATGCACACACACATATTTGTGTGTGTAGTGCTGAATGTAAAACTTGTATAGGTATGTCTTAAAGAAATAGCTCTTGTATGGTATGCCTCTTGAGAAAATAGCCCATCTGAAAAATTAAGTGTAGGTAGTATTGATTGCTGGTAGATTTTCCTGTATGACCTGTAGAAACAAAAGTACTGAACTGAAAATCTGTGTTTTTACCACTTAACAAAAGAATTTTTGTGTCAGAAATTGGGATTTTTTTCAGCTTGTCTTTTCACAGAGTGGGGTTATCCTGTGATGAACAGTCTTTTCTGCCAAGTGGTGTAAACACATCTTTGTTTGCCGTAATAAAAAAGTCTGATATATTGAAAAGTCTTTTTCACCTTCAATAGTTGGAACTATGAATTATAAGCAAAAATTTTCATTAAATAACAAGGAACTGTGCATATACGTAAAAATAGTATTACTATACTAGTAATCTGAATTTCTTTGTGTAGAATAGAAAGTTTCCAAGCTTTCACACATCAACAGATGGCTTTTTCAAAGAAGGTTAGCAGCAAATTGCAAACTGAATAATAGAACGCTTCAACTATTTGTACATGGTGACTTGTCTTTGAATGCATAATTACATTTGCATCTATTCATTTATTGTCAAGTCACCATGTTCAAATTGTTGAAGCATTCTGTTATTCAGTTTACAATTTGCTGCCTACCTTTGAAAAAGCCATCTGGTTGTGCAAAAGCTTGGGAACTTTTGATTTCTGTTCTACACCAAGAAATTTGGATTACTAATATAGTTATATTATTTTTAAGCAAAATTTTATTTGGATTTCTTGTTTTGCAGTTTCCTTGCTATGTGGCATAAATGTATTTTCTGCAAGCTAATGTAAAGGTAGATTCGTGTTTAGAACTATCCACTTTTCAATATTCAGTGTGGAAAATTATTTCTGCTCCTATTAGTTGTACTTGCAACCAAAAGTTTTGTGTGTATGTATAACAAAAAATATAAAAATGCTAGCTTGCTTTGGTAGTGAAATCAGTGATATACATACTGCTTTTCCAGACAGTATTTTTCCACTAGGGAGTGCCTTTGATATATTCTCATTTAGAACTGTAGATGCTGCTCTAAAAATATGATTTCAAAACTTCTTTGCATTTCATGCATGCCTTCTGGGTAGGTCAGAACTCCATTTTCCTTGTTATGCATGATTTTCCCACTGGGCAGCATGAAATTAAATTCCCTCCCACCTCTTCCTTAAGACAGGGAGAAAATAAATAAAAAGAAACTTGAATGCACACATGATCTTTAAAAAAAAAAAAAGTGAAGGCCTGTAGTGTGCAAGATCTGAGTGTTGTCAAAAGATAAGCGATTGTGCCCAGGGCTTTTACAGAGGAAGGGCTAGTCCGTCCCTTTGAGAGACTGAATGCTGGCCCGTTTCTGGAAGGGAGGGTAGAAAATTGGTAGGTCACTTGTTTCTACGTCATCGCGCTGGCCTGCTCTCAGAGTTAGTTTGTCAACCTGCCTACAAGATCCAATTTTCCTCTGTTATTGGTTTTGTATGCCCACGTTTTTTCTTGGTTTATAGTATTTGTTTCACGTTGCGTTTTATTTAAGTTGTACACTGAGTGTTGATTTGAATTTTTTGAAGACGCATCTCCAATTGCTTGGGAGATTGACTTGAACGAGCAGTCAAGAGAACTCTCCATTTCTGAGCAGGAAGCCATGGCTTACGTAGCTGGATACGTAGCATATCGCGATAAAGATCCTTCTTTAGGAACTATTTCTAAAAACTGCCCCGATACTAATTCTGTTCAAGATAATTGGGTAAAACTAATATCTGTTGGCGGTTTGACAGTACCATCATGCTCTTGAAATAATACTGTGAAACAGTTTGAACAGATTTTCTGCGCAGTTCATTTCAGGACATTTAGAAAAGGAAAAGGTGTTATTCAGGAACTCATAAATGAGCTAGAAAAACGTTTCCCATCTGTCAACAAAGATGCTATTCGTCTGTTTTGCAGAATCCGAACATTTATTGGAATTCGTTTTCTAAACCGAAATTCATTATTAGTGCCGCGCAGGAAAGCTCTGCAGAAAATGAAAAAATTGATTGATTCAAACGCAGTGAAAAAAACGTAATTCTTTTTTTCCTGTTTGTGCAATGAAGAAAACAGTTTCCAGTTTGTGCAATAAGGAACGTATCTTCACTTCATGAAGTAAATTTTGTTCACCCCTTTTTAAACGCAGTGAACTTCAGAAATCATGATGGATATAAAATGTAAGTAAATAATTTTGATTTTATACATTAACAGAGTGTTTGAACTACTTTTGCAGAGTTTGAAGAACTCAGCAGCTTTCCGTGTCTTGCAGGTTTTAAACAACTAATGTTTGTGAGAGAAAAAAGTTTTTAAACCACTAATTCTAGGGAATTACAAAAAAAAAAAAAAAAAAGATACACTGAGTTTTCGACATCAGAAAAATAGGGTTAGTATATTAAGCAAATTATTTTTTTAAAGAAAACGCATGCATGACAGAAATTGTTCGTTTAAAATTATCGCATTTATACTATTACATCGATGTTTTCCGATTCTAAGACTCAAAATCTTTAACTTTTATTTCCGAAAACGGCAGAGTCTAATATTTTAGTGAGCATTGCAATAGATGACACATTGTATTCTATTAAATATGGTAATAACATTAACTGAAGGTTCCTTTCCTATGGTGGTCCGTTAGAGCACAGCTCCTCGTGGCTCTTGGCTTCCGAAGAGCCAGCGCAGCTACGTCATCAACTTTGCCTGCGTGTTTCAGGGGTGGAGAGCTAAGGACCAGCCCTTATCTCCCAAGCCCTGGATTGTGCCAGAGAATTTAGTTTCCTTTCTTTAACGTCTTTCTCTTGCATTTTAGATTATGGGATAAAAAATTTGTAATCAGTTCGATTTATGCTGTAAATATCACTGATCAGAGTTTTGTGAATGCGATAATTTTGAAAAATTCACTGTGTATCATTTAAGGTGGAGAGTGAGAAAGGATGCTTTGGAGTATTTCAAGATTTGCAATATATTGTGTATGATAGATGATGACATATAGCCCTTAATATTAAGAAATAACCAGGTAAGGAAGGTTTTCCATATCTGAGAATCAAGTTTTTATTCCATTTGCATCTTCGATCCTTTGCCTAAAAATTGTGTTCAAAATCTGAGTGGTTTCATCTTTCCTGCCCTCCCCTATTTCTCCTTCAAGGCAGACACAGTCATGTGGGTGCAAAAATCAATTACAGTAATAGCTGTCGCTGTTCGAACCGTAATAAAGTGACTGTTGTTCAGAGGTTAGGCCTAAATTAACTTTACTAGTTTGATGCATTTGTACAAATGCAGAATAAGTGTATGAAGCTTTTGTCCAAAGAAAACTGTTGTATTGCTTTCTCCAAATGCTGAATTAAACTATAATAAGTAAATAAATAAATCGGTAATGGTGTAGATGATTTTAGGAAAGCAGTGCCTAATGTCTGGTCTTAACAGCCCTTAAAAATAGCTGTAAGGGATTGATTGGGATGAAAGGAATTGCTTGGTTTTGATAACACAAGATTGTAGGGGTGACTGTGGGTGGATGACCCAAATGTGCATCAATATCACATCCAACGTGACTATCATTCAGCATATAATAACCTTCAGTAACCTTTCCATGCAGTGTGCACTAGTTTGCCTTTCTTCATAAATTGTAGTTCAGCTTTGAGTGATAGAACTGTGTCATAATGAAAGTGTGAGGGGTGTTTATCATGTTTCGAGATTTGCTGGATAGAAGATATTCTTAGAGTGAGAGAACTGTATCATAATAAAAAGTGTGTGTTTCACAGCTGTGAAAATTGTGATTAACCTGTATGTAAACAGAATTGAAAAGATGGAAATACACAATAGGAACAACAGTTGTTGCATTAAATATTCATAGTACTAGAAAAGGATAGAGCTGCACAGTATCAATATGAATGAATTTCCCCAAGTGTGAGACCTTGAGGTTTGGGTGAACTTAAATAAACTTAAGTATCAAAAGTTGTTCAGAGAAAAGTATCTTGTATTTTTAGAATTAAAAAAAAAAAAAGTATTTTCGTAAGTTCAGCACTGGAAGAAATGCTGCTATAAGTGGGTTAAGTCAAAAGCAATATCTATTTGTTATAACAAGTGACTGGACTGCAAGAATTGAACTCGAAAGGTTTCCTCATCCCTGGGATAAATAGCATCAGTGGCACCGTTAATTGAGGAGGTCACTGCTGTGTGGAATAGTAGATTAATGAGATGAACATCTGGTGTGTTAAGGGAAAACATATCCGTTCATCAAAATATGCACCCTCAACAGTACATAATGTAGCCAGAAAAGAAACTGGGAAGCCAGTGGCGTGAAGAGGATACAAGCCACATATGACTGGCATTTGTAAGACCTTCATACCAGATTGTATCAAGTCTGAAATATCATATGCTGCAGATTAGCTTCACCAAACTCCCATAGCAGAAAGTTTCTGGTCAGTCTTCGACAGATATCATTGTGCCACAAAATAATCTGTGGGTGGTCAGTGTGCAAGATTAACTACTAAATGAGAAAAACAAAAAAAATTGCAGAGACATATTTTTTTACCTAAAAAGATGTCTAACCTAGGTACTGCGGCAATTACAATGCTAATTAGGATCAAGAACATTCTGGCCCTCTGTATCTGGAATTTTGCCAATATTTTCAAGCTGAAGCATAAAGATTTATGGAATAAAATTATATTTAACAGCAATATAAAGCGCAAAGGCATTACTAGAAAAAAATTTTAATAAGAGGAGAAATCTCTCTGTTCTACTTCTGTTTTCGGAACATTTTTCGCCATTTCCCATCTCAAGTTCAAACATTTATGCAATTAAATTATGATTAAACAATAATATATAGCAGCACAGCGAGTGGAGGGTTATTAGAGGGAGAAAGTTTTGCTCCGTACAACTTTGGTTTTCAGAAGAAATTTCCTCTCGATTTTCAATCTTAAATACAAACATTTATCTAATGAAATGACATTTAATGACCTTAGGAGGGCTGAGGGAATATCACAAGAAAAATAATTTAAGTTTACTGGGTTCCATCAAACTTGCGTTTTCAGAAATTGTTGCCTGCATTTTCAAACCAAAACACAAACATTTATGCAATAAAATTATATTTAACAACAATACTGGATAATCCTCTCTTCAAGCACTGAGGGAACGTCAGCAGAAAAAAAAAAAAATTACGATTGCGGGAGAAATCCTCACTCCGCCTAACTTCTGTTTTTGGAAATTTTGAAAGGCAGAAAACTTGCATCTATGATAGGTAGTCTGTCTGATAGTTTCATAGGGTTCTGGGGATATTGTTTCTGTCTGCAGGACAAAAATAAATCTGCGATGTGCATCGGCCGTCGCCGCGGTTCTGCTATGAGAATGAGTAGAAAATGAATCTGTGGTGTACGTCTGTCGTCGCTGCGATTCTGCTCTGTAAATCTGAGATGTACGTTGGCCGTTGCCGTGATTCTTCTACGGGGACGAGTACAAAATAATTCGGCGACCTACGTCGTCCTTCGCGAGAGAGAAAAATTACGATTACGGGAGAAATCCTCACTACGCCCAACTTTCGTTTTCGGAAATGTTGATAGGTGGAAAACTTGCATCTAGGATAGTGAGTCTGCAAGATGGTTTTAATAGGGTTCTGGGGATATCGTTTTTGTTTACAGGACCAAAATAAATCTGCGACGTACGTCGCCCGTCGCTGCGATTCTGCTACGGGGCACCAAACTATTTCATATCAATATTCTTTAAGTACTCAAACCTAGGCTAAAGCATTTCTTGATTTGGTTGAGAAAAAAAAATCAGAGTTTTCAGTTAATTCTACATTTATCTCTTGATTTGTTTTGAATGAAAGCAGGTAAAACAGTACTTGATCATTAATTTCTTTCTACGTTAAATCTGGATAAAGCACTTGTAAAGTAATTTTTTTTTTAAGTTAACATGTGATGAACTTCTCAACTAGAAAATAAAGGTTGGTAGCTGCAAAAGGCATTCAGGAATTTAATTGAGATTGTTTAACCATATTTCTTGCTGTGTTTTGATAAATTAGAGAGTACTTATGTGATATCTTGGTGGAATGGTATTTATTGTGTTTCAGTGTTATATTCATTCAAGTACATGGACGCATTAAATCTTCAAAGTGTACTACCACACACAAACACACACTTCTTTTATTTGTTTTCTAATATGCCTTTTTATCACTTACTGTTTAATGTAATTTTGTTTTGTGCTTCAGAAAGCAAATGCCTGATTCATGTGTTTTTGTGATATTTCAGGACATAGAGGACTATGACCCAGTACCAGAAATCCGTCGGGATCATTTTGAAGAAGCCATGAAGTTTGCTAGGAGATCAGTGAGTGACAATGACATTCGAAAATACGAAATGTTTGCACAAACTCTGCAGCAGAGTAGAGGATTTGGATCCAGTTTTAGGTAATAAGCTTTTTCCTCATTAGAACTCCCCTCCTTTTTAGAGGTTTAATATCTTTTGTGCTTGTGTATTACCCTTTTGCTGGAAGTAAATTTTCTTTAAATTAATTTAATGGGAAAACTTGCAAACACAGAAAATTGCTGTGTCCTCAATTGTGGTGGGAAAATGACTGATCTAATTAACACAGTGGCAGCCTATGTGAACTACCTTTTTTGAAGTGAAAGTGAAGTCATATACCATCAGGTACTCTTCTTAAACTGAGAGCTAGATTCTGACTAAGCTACAATGAAGAAATAAAAATTACTAGATAGTTTTTTTAATTGCCAGTTACTTATCTAATATTTAAGTTTCACATTTCACTTCTATTAATGTAGCATGTATGTTAAGTGTGTTAACCATTTCTGAATAAGAGTACATAAGGTTGTTTTGAAATGCAACATTCAAGGCATATTCTGTGAATCTTACTGGATATTTTAATAGTTCATAAATTCAAGCAAGGTTGATTTTCTAGGAATTTTTATGGGCTGTCACCACATTTATGCCCTCTGGTGGAATTTTATAAGCTTGGAATGAATCCTGGATTTAGTATTTAAGTGAAGTTAGCTGTAGTTTCAATGGCATACAATGGAGTTTTAGCAGTGATTTTGTGTGCCCCTAATCCTGTTATTCAAGCTTATGGAGTCTGGAAAAGCAACTCATAAACACAAAGAAATCCTCCCCATAAAAAATATATATTGTAATAAAGAAATTGGAACTGGCCAAACATTGTTTAAAAAGGTATGTTTTAACAATTCAAATGAAGTGTTTTACCTTTTTAATCAGTGAAATTTTTAAAGGAACAGATTAATCTTATGCTTTAAAATGAATTTTTCGTTTTTGTTCCGTAATGCTATTTTAAAGTAAAATATTCATTAATACAAAGGTGAGATACTGTGTGAAATTCTTTTTTGTTGTATCTTAAATGTAGAAGTGTTGATTGGGCTTTTTTAATGGTTGAAGGAAATTCGGGGGAAGCAGAATTAGATGGAAGTGGTGGATGAGAAGAGCAGGACCTGCACAAGGGATCTCCTGCTGCTGCTTTCTCAAAGTGTTTTCTCTACTGACAAGCACACATTTTCTTCATAAATTCAAACTTCTACATCTTAGTTGGATAAATGAAAAAGCATGTGATTTTAACAAATCTATAATTGCACCTAGTTGGTTTTTTTTTTTTTTTTTTTTTTTTTTATAATGCAAATCTTTCAAACGTGAACAGTTTAATGAATTCTTCTTTTGCAACCATTCAGCTGATAAGGTATTTGCAAGACCTTGACAAAGTTTTCCACTCACATGAAACTAAATAATGAAATCCCAAAAGCACAACATTGCTGGAAAATTGCAACACAATGTATGAAATAAGTCACCCATATGATGTAAACTTAGTAACTTTAAAACATGCTGAATTTTATGACTGGTTTAGCTACCATTGTGGGAAGAGAAAATTGTCAGCTGTTGTGTGTTGACTATGAACATTTGTATTTCCAGATTTATTTGGGTTGGGACTTTCAAGATCTAAACTAATTATAACTTATATCTCCATTTTATCAGTAACTTGGATATCGTGGATTGGCTGGAAGAAGTTTTAATATCAGTCTTTTAGTGAAATATAGAGCATATTTAGCATCTTTCGAACTCGTGAAGAAGTGGCACAAAAGAAGTCCTTTTTATAGGTATTAACTTGGAATAACCATCTCCTTGATAACATTGAAATTGAGGGTTGCATCAATCCAGCACCATATCTGCCAGCGTGGATGGCATTCATTGTGACATTTATTACTGTCTTGGGAGCTTCTATTCTTTCATGGGATCTGGTTGAATTATTATTGCAACAATTTTGTGGTGTGATACATGTTTAACCATTTTCAAGGCTACAGCAAACACATCTCCTAGCATGATTCGTGCGTGTCCTGGAAAAGTTCTGGAAATCCATTTTGTCCTGGAAATGTCCTAAGATTCTGTTGCATGTCCAGGAATTTTATCCATTCTGGCCCGGCCTTTTTAGTCTCTGCGCGATGTTTTGTAGTAGAAGATTTTTCTACTGACATAACTTATGTCTGACAAATTTTCCTCCCCACCCACTGCAAAATATGGGGGGGGTGTCTTGTCTGTTAGAACTGAAGCAGGATTATTAGCATCTTTTGGTGTCGTGCTCATGTTATCACTTTGTCTGTCAGACCGGAAAGACCATATCTCTGCAATGACTTGTTCGATTTGTAAAATTATTTTTGTATTGGGAAGCTTAAAATGTGAGAATGATGATCCATTTGTTCCGGGTTGTTTTTTTTTTCGATGCACAACTTTGCTGCTAGGAGGCGCAAATAAAGATCGTATCGAATTTAAAATGCATTTTATTTCATACATTTGCTTTTAAATATCCAATTGAAAAAATCCTTTTCCCTTTCGATGGCATTTATATCGAATACTATTTTAGTTACAGTCCCTTTTTCAAATAATACATAAAATTTCTGCTAGGGGCGTAGCAGTAAATCGTGATTTTCTCTATATCTCCACTTCTAACAGTCCGATTTGAAAAATTCTTCTTGCATTGGATACCTCTTGAGGGGAAATGTTTTGCATACAATTTCTCCTTTTTTTTGCAAAAAATGGTTTAGCCGCCAAGGGGCTTAAGTGTTTATTTTAGCTTCTGATATATTTGCAATAAAATCTGAGCTGGAAACTCGATTGAAAAAATTCCTCCCTGGACCGATACCGGTCACCTACGGAACCTTTTTGAAAATACCTCCTGCTTAAATAGTGCATAATTTTTCCACCAGGGGGCGTACACATATATCTTATTTTTGTCCATATTTCTGTTTCTAGGAGTATGATTTGAAAAATTCTTTGTTGAACATTTTTGGTGCTAAATGTTTCTCATATAATTTCAAATATTTCGTAACCACAAGTGAGCCACTAGAGGGCGTAAGTTCACGTTTCCGTTTACAGCAATATCTACAAGTCTAATAATTTTCCGCTATGGGGCGTAACGGTAAATCACAATTTTTCCCAATGTCTCCGCTTCTAAAAGTCCGATTTGAAAAATTCTTCCTGCATTGGATACAGCTCTTCGGGGGAACTGTTTTGCATATAATTTCTCATTTTTGGTAAATAATGTTTGAGCCGCAAGGGGGCGTAGGTGTTTTATTTTTTCTTCTGATGTATTTGTAATAAAATTTGAGCTTCAAAATTGATTGAAAAAATTCCTCCATGGACCGATACCACTCGCCTCCAAAAACTTTTTGAGAATACCTCCTGCTTAAATAGTGCATAATTTTTCCACCAGAGGGAGTATACGTATATCTTATTTTTGTACATATCTCTGTTTCTAGAAGTACATTTTGAAAAAAATTTTGTTGGAGAACATTTTTGGTGTGAAATGTTTCTCATATAATTTCAAATATTTTTTTAATGCACAAGTGTGCCACTAGAGGGTGTAAGTTTCAGTTTACGGTAATATCTACGGGACTAATAACTCAATTGACAAATATTCTCTTTCGACCAGATACTACTAACTATGAAAACTCCTTGTGTGTATTTTCTTCCCAAAATAATACACTATTTTGCCACTAGGGGCCCCAAATATTTAATCTATTTTTCTTAATATCTGTACTTTCTAAATGTCCGATTTAAAAAAACAGATACTGTTTACCTTAATGTGCAACACTAGGTTTGTATTTGAATAGGTTTGTGGTTTACAATTCTGCCGCCAGGTGGTGTTTATGTACTTCCGTTTGCAGCCTATCTCTGCCTCTAGAAACTCTATTGAGAAATTTCTTTTTTTACTGTATGCCATTCGCTATAATAAAGATGGAGAGTGAATAAGATCTTTGCTACAATAAGAAGATCCTCTTTAAATAATGTGTACAACTTTTTCCCTGGGGGTTGTAAAGGCCAAAACGTTTTTCTTGCTATCTCTGCTTTTGTGAGACATATTTTAAGTTTTTTTTTTTTTTCTTAGCATAGCTTTTGCTATGAGGAATACTTTTAGGCTGTTTCAACTTTTCCATTGTGCAAAATTCTTCTGCTAAAAGGCATACTGTTATATCATGTTTCCTTCTCTATCAATTCTTTTAACTGTTTGCTTTGAAAATATTTCTGTCCCTAATGCCTTCCTTCTGCTATGCGAAACGTTTTTTGCGCCATTTGTTAATTTTCGTAACATACTTTTTAGCCACTGGTGTAAGTAAGTAGCTGATTTTTTTTTTTTTTTTTGCGGGGGTTATTTTGACTTACTAAAATTTGCTAATGAATGCTCTACTTAAAAATTTGCCATGAAATTAAATTGCTTTCTAATATCAGAAACTTAAATCTAGTTGTAGTATTTTCTGAGGAAACTAATCACTTTTCATCTTCTATAATTAGTTTTCTAATCATGCCCAGTTAAATTGCCTTGATCACTTATGAATGCAGTTGTACACACAGCCCTTGAATTTAAGGTTTTCCTGTTCTCTTTCAGTTCATGTTTAAAATTTTTGTGCGCACTTTGTTTGCTGGCGAGTACAAATTTAAAACTTAGCTACAGCATCAATATTATGTTGAAAATTCCTTCCCTAAATAAAATGTAACTCAATTACTTACTCTCGTGATTATGTGTTTAAGAAATAACAATCCCTTTGGTCCTTTGAAAAAGTTCCAAATCATCTTTTTCTTACCCTTAAATTTCCAATGTAAGCATTATTTCAAAATAATTAAATATAAATAGTATTTTATGTATTGATTGTGTAGTATATGAAAGCATTTTAAGAGTAATGCCACATACCTATGTATTTTTGAGTCTTATGTTGGGGTTTTTATCCTGCAATTTGCTTCAATAATTGAAGTAGAAAAATTAAGTTTCTCAAAATCAGTGGCAGTTTCAGTATTTGAGTATTATCCGTGATTCTAAGTTTCTGATTAGCTGCAGCGGTCAACATTTTTAACATTCTGCATTCAGTTTTCACAAACATGTAAGAAGTTGTTGGTTACAGGTTGAACAGATCTATGGTTTCACTATGTTTTAAGTAAGAACGTTTGGATCGTATGTCCTGGGAAAAAATCCAAAAGTCCTGGAAATGTCCTCGAATTTTGTGATTGAAAAAGCGTATGAATCATGTCCTAGTTACTACTGGCTTATTACACTGGCTATAGTTGCCTCTGCATTGTACATTTGGAGATGCATGGTGAATTCATATTAGATTCATTACTTGGAAAGTTGAAAAAAAAATCCTTCATGAAGTGGCTTTTGTTCTCAGCATTTTCATCATCAAAAAGTTACGTAATGTGTGCTTGGAAATACAGTGTTTTCCACAGCATCTGGAGCTTTGAGGGAATCTTCTTACTTATTGTGGTTTCTTCTGTTTTTTGCATGTTCTAGCTGCATTTAAATATGCAGCCTTTTTATTCATTCTCGTGAGTAGATCATTCCTCGGAGCTGTATCAGTCTTGTTCTTGTGATGTATAGACTTCTTCCTGCTGCATATCCAGCACTCCATACATAGATGATCATACTTATTGTATTGTTCATCTTCAGTGATGTGTTACATTCATCCAAATCGTACCCTTGGTGGGAGATAACTGCATTTTGTTATGCTTGAAGAGTACACGCCTGGTATTTCTGCTGATGTGGATTTCATCCTGATCTTGTTTTGCAGTTGGTTTCTATAGTTGCACCAGTTTGCTGGACATGTTTTTGTGATGATACGATCATTGTAAAGATACAAATGGCCCTGCACATTCGGGACTTCTGTAGATACCTTCTGCCATTAAAGTGAACATACTGAAAGTTCTTTCAGTAATATCCTGGAAAACAGGCAGTGTCAGTTTATTGACCATGATTCTGTGATTCAGGCCAAATTGTAGTATGGCTATCCGCTGTGTAGTCAGTATCATGGCAGTTTATCCAGTACATCAGCAATCATGCTTTACATCCTTGTACAAGTTCTTGATGTACTTATTTGTCTGTAATCTATCTACATGCCAAATCTGTTGAACCGCGTATCGGTATGCATCGCTTGCAGCTAGCACTTCAATTTTAATTGTAGATGAAAGCACTCTAAATGAATCAAGTTTTGAATGGCACTTTTTGCAACTCTTTTACGGTTACCAGCCAACCGGGAAAACTCAGAGAATTTTTTTTTTTTTTTTTTTTTGCAAAACCTTGAAACATCAGGGGAAATAAAACTGATAATTTTTTGCATAATGCGTGTACAGTTACCAGGGATGTGAATTCTGCGGCAGAGTGCACCAAAATAAAAATCTTGCTACAAAATGCCGATTTTGCGCCATTGCGCACCGGAACCACCGGTACTTCGGCACACTAAATTCTCCATGCGGTTGGGAAGAAAGATTCAGCGATTCCAAGTACTAAGGGTGTTATGTAGTTACTATGGAAATAGTCTGTTCGCTATGGATGACGGAAAACATAGAGTATGCTATGGAAATCGTCGGTTCACTGCGGATGATGGAAAATATCCAATATGCTATGGAAATTGTTAGTCCGCTACGGACAACGGAAAATGTAGAGTATACTATGGAAATCGTCTGTCCGCTGCGGACAACGAAAAACGTAGAGTATACAATGGAAATCAAAAATTTCAGCCAGCAAATATTTCAAAGTGTACAATAGCTTTTTTAGCACGTCTTTTGTAAAAAATGATCGTGCTTTTGTTATTGGTTTGTCCATCCTCCAGTCTTGTCTGTAGACACCATATCTCAACAACTAATTAGTCCGATTTGAAAAATTCTTTTTGCATTGGGAAGCTTGAAATATGCGAATGATCCTTTTTTTTTTTTTTTTTTTTTTTACAATGATTGATTTCACCACTGAGGGCATAAATGCAGATATCTTAATTCAAAATACATTTTATCCCATATATTTGCTTCTGGTCAGACTGAAAAAAATATCTTTCGATTCCATTTATGTCAAAGTATTTTTAGGTATAGTTACTTTCTCACATTACGCATAGATTTTCCACTAGGGTGCATAAAAGTAAATTATGTCTTCCCCGATATCTCTTCATCTAAAACTCCGATTTGAAAAATCTTTTCTTCAGCGGATACAGCTTTTGATGGGAAATCTTTTGCATATAATTTCTAATTTTCGGTAAGGAATACTTTGGCCACCAGGGGTCATAATTGTTAATTTTTGTTTCTAATGTTTTTACCATAGAATCTGAGCTTCTAAAATCTTGTTTGAAAAAATTTGTGGACCGATGCTACTCGCATCGATAAACCCTTTCAGAATATTTTATTTTTAAAATATTGCATAGTTTCACCGCTAGGGGGCATAGATATATATCTTATTTTTGTTAATATCTCTGCTTCTAATGGTCCGATTTCGAAAATTCGTTCTTCATTAGATAGTTTCTGGTGCGACATGTTTTTTAAATAATTTCAAAATGTTCAAGTAATTCATAGACTTTCAGTTAGGGGTTGTAAAGGTAAATTGCGTTTTCTCCAATATTTTTGCTTCTAAAACTCCAATTTGAAAAATTCTTCCTGTATTGCATACAGCTCCTGATGGAAAATACTTTTCATATAATTTCTAATATTTTGTAAAGAATGGTTTGCCCACCAGGGGGCATAAGTTTTAATTTCTGCTTCTGATGTATTTGCAGCAAAATCTGAGCTCCTTAAAACTCGACTATAATTATTTTTTCTTGGACTGATACCATTCACATCAAAAAACCTTTCTAGAATACTTTCTTCCTAAAATTCGTGCTTTTTCACGCCAGGGGGCATAGATGCATATCTTATATTTGTCCATATCTCTGCTTCTAAAGGTCTGGTTTGAAAAATTCCTTCTTTGTTGGAGAACATTTCCGCTGTGAAATGTTTCTCATATAAATTCAAATTTTTCTTAATGTACAAGTCTGTACCCAGAGGATGCTGCCCCGGTGGCACAGTGGCTAAGCGATGGCTTCTGATCATTCGTCTAAGATGGGTCCAGGTTCAAATCCCAATGAGGCACGAATGTTGTTGTTGCTTACAGAACTGGCTGTCTCCCTTCCCTGGTGTCAGTGGCCCTAAATTAGGGACGAGCAAATGCCCTTTGCCCAATGAGTTGCTGATGGTGGTCGTTAAACCTCCAATAAAAAAAATCTGATTGAAAAACTTCTTTCTTCGGTCAGATGCTATTGTTTTCCATGCTAGTTCCATTGACTTTGAATAGCTTTGATAAATTTAATTTGCGTCAGAACGGATTCAAAAGATGTGCTCATTACACCCAAAAATTTTGTGTCATCTTTCTTGTTTTTCTTGCATTGAATATATTGCATTATAGATGTGGCATTTAGTATGTATATTATCATGGTTATACATCATCTGTAAATTTTACCTGAAATTCCTCGCAAAATTATCTTCAGGAAAACTTGGGAAATTTTAAAGCCAATATGAGTGGCAACCCTGTATTAGTTTCAGTGTGTTCCTGTGTATGGGTTGCACATGTTGACCAGTGACCACACATAAATGATTTGCTGTTGATTAGCTTACCCAGGGGTTTTGAGAAACCTCTTTGTGAGTCCTTTTGGTTCTGACATGGGCACCACATTAAGTATTTTTCTTGATTTCTACACCTGTCAGTGCTTTTATAGATGGATCCAAATCATGCCAGGTTATGGGAAGTACATTTACATTAGGTATATAGATATCACTAAGCTGTTCTGAGATTCAGAGGTTAGTTCCACAAAGAAATGCAAACTACCAGATAATTTTTACTTACTATTACTGTATCAAACTTATCCATTTACAGCGATCTTGACATACAACTCAGGCTTCCAGCACATTTACATGCTCTAAGCATATTCTTTCTTGCCATGATGTTTATAGCAAAGGTGCGCGCCATGTACTCTTTGCTGTATACAGCTTAAAACCTCGTAGGCATGCTATGGAGATATAAGGGGACTTGTACTAGATGGTCACTTTGGGATTGATGTCCATCTCTGTATTCCCTTTCTGCCCTCCCCTTCTTTTACATCCAAAGAAAATTATAATCACCTGAATTTCTAGGTATCTGATGGTGTAAATGGCAAGTACCTTCAGGAAGACGCTTTGATGTCTGTAAGTTCTGTTTTACACGTTCTGTAAAGTGGATACAGTCTGCGGTGGTGCATTAACTTATTCAATTAAAATATATATAAATCGATTAGAAGTCCTAAAATGTTACTCACGAAAGTGCATGTTCAGTCCGACGTCAGTAGTTATTGAGGGTTTCTTTGTCCGAAGTTGTATCTTGCTTCAATGCGGTCAGTTGTTAGGGTTAGCTCGAGAGCCATTTCATCAAAGGTTGTACCCTACTTCGATTATGTCCAGTTGTTCGGGTTTACTAAGTTCTGGCTGTGTCGACATCATATTGAAAGGGTAAAGGTTTCCAGATAATAATTAAAGATTCTTGAGTTAAGAGTTCCTGTTTACATACCATTTGAAGTTCCACATCGTACTTGGCCATTTGGGCTATCTCGTCAATGCTGCACGCTCGTAGAATTGCCGAAGAAATATTCAAGTTAGGTCAGGTTCGTAAAAAATTTAAAAAGCTTTAAAAAATTCCAGTTAAAATCGTTATATACACCACCCCATACCGTCCAGTCTTAATCGCCGGACGCGCGTTTCACCTGGGCTCTACCCTGGCGTTTTCAACGGAGACTTCATAATCAGGTTCCTCCAAGCGTACAAAAGGTCTTGTGGACTATTATTATTGCAGTTAATTGTTTGGTCTTATTTATTAATACTGCTTCTGCTACTTGTATTGTTCTCATATTATTCTGCTGGTTTGTGGTCACGTAATGGTATGTGAACTTTATGATATAATGGCAAGTACACTTGTGCAGAAATTAGGACTGAAACCTTTTGACTCCATGCAGGAGTATTGGAAACCACTGCAGTGGTTCACCCACAGAGAGAGTCAGATGACTCCAAGTGGAGTTTTCTTCTGGCTTGCTTACGTACGTACGGAAGAGTTTTCTTCCCTCCTGATGTCCCCACCCTCAAAGGATTTTATTTTGCTCTCCCCATTGATTCCCCAGCAACTGTGATTGGTGTCTTTGTACCTCATGCCAATTCTACTGCCACACAGCCTGACCACTAAAACTTATGGAATTCAACAGCCATAAAAGCTTGAAGATGTTTCACACTTTTCTCTTTTTTCAGCAATTCCGGCTTAAGGGGTTCATCATTTTAAGCACTGCAGCTTTGGGAGAACAAAACTTTTAAATTCATACAAACCCTGGCTTTTAGCCTGAAAGTTTCAGCAAATCGCAGTTTGAGAGTCAAAAATTGTGTAAGGTTTATAAGGATGTGCATCACTTGCCGACATTTTTAATTATTCTGTTTTTCTTTTTTTCGTGTGATCTTTCTGATTTTGTGAGATTTGGTGATTGCTTGGCATAAGTCCTGGTTAGTGGCAGATGTTAATTGTGGACTGTATTAGCAAAAAGTTCTGTTTCTTTAATCTTTGGTGATGTTGGACTGTGTTAGCAATTGTTTCTTTAATCTTGGTGATGTAGTTTGCAATAATTCATATAATTTTGTGAATTCTTCCATAATCAGGAATAAGTTCTCAGATTTCAGTATCATCCGTCACACTTGCTGAACGATTCCTTAAAGTGTGTGTGTAAGGTGTAATTCCCCCCACCCTGGTATATACTTCCCAGTATTTCTGCTTATATGCTGTATTCCTTTGATGTTTGGCAATATTGTACCAACTTCATGCAAACGTAATGCTTCTCAACTTATATGTTTGGTAATCGTGTACTTCCAATATATGAAGTGCATAGTTTTTGTAGATTTGCTGAGCCACATGCTATTATTGTGTTTGAGCACTGGTGTCTAAAACACAGGGTGCACGTAGGACCTAGAGAATATTGTTTTATAAAATTTTGTTCCAAGGCCTTTGAATACTTATTTTTTTTTTTATATTAAAAGTCAGAATAATTCTTTAAAATTAGAATTGGGTAATTTCCAATTGTTTTATCCTATAAAAAAAAAACTGAAAGACTGAGTTTAGCTAAATTGACCACAGCAAACAGAAATAGGTTTATTTCTCTCATATCATAGTAATGTGCTGAGCTTGCTTGATACAGCTGCTCGAGTATATGTAGTGATTCTACACTTTCTGTGGCAAGCTTGTTTAGAATCATCTTCCATTGGACAAGGTGAAATAAATTCATCAGTGGCACTCATTTGGCAAGGTTGCTGCCCTTGGGCAAAGAACTTACTTTTCTGTAAACTTTTTTTTTTTTAATTGGGAATATCTTTAATGGTAGATATTTCACAAATGTCTTATCTTTGTTAACATGCCCCACACCTTGTTTAATTGCAGAAGTGGTGAAAAGAGAAATGAAACATGCCAAGTTATGCAAATATTTTTTGGCTGGGTTTTGCAAGCAAGTGCAGTAATATTTATATTTGTAGAATTTTGTTTGCAGTTATTAGAACACACACATTGTAATGTACTATTGTTAGTTAATTTTTGTTTTTCATGTTTCTATGTTCTTGCACGTAGAAACATGAAAAACAACATGATTCAGTTGAGAACCTTTTCTATATTACTCTTAACTTGCACGGGTTTTATTTTTAGGTTCCCTAGTTCTCAGCCTAGTGGTCTTGGAGGTCCGCAAGCTGGAAATGGTTCAGATCGACCAGTGTTCAATGATGATGGAGATGATGATCTGTACAGCTAGAGTGTTTCTAATGTGCATAAAAGACTTACTTCCAAATTCCATTCCTATATGCACTTTTTCCACACATGCTGAGGCATAATACATAGTTAATTTTCACTGAACTTGGCATCTTCAACTGCTGCTTCGTCGATAACATTTGTTATGGCATTATTTGGACTGTTGGATTTAAATGTTATGCTCATTTTGTGTATAATAAAGCTTCTGAGAAGCAAAGTTGAAATTGTGAATGAAGAAGAGTTTTTAAAAGAACTTCAATTTTGTGACATCAGTAAATTTCATTATTCTAAAAGGATTTGAAACATGACAGAGGCGTTTGGTTGTAGTCAGTATCTGGGGCTGTGATCTAGTATTACAACCAAATTGTACTCTGTCTGTTTATCACCAAAGAAAAGCTAATATATAATTGTAACATACAAATATCAGTGATGGCTTGAAAAAGTAAAAATATGGGAATTGAAAGGAGTGCTGTAATTTTATAACTCATATATGCTTGTACATGTATAGAAACAAATAAAGTTTGGGGTAATAACTTTTTTTTTCTTTGATGCCTTACAACAAAACATGCTTGTAAACATTTTGCAAAATGTGAAGGAATGGACTAATAAATCTGTTTAAAAAATTGTCATAACTATTCATGATTTTTCATTTAATACCATTATGTTTTTAAATGACTGGGTTCAGTGTGCCATTGATTAGAAATTTAAAATATCGTAATGCTTGTGGATAGCTGCCCTCCATTAATTTAGGTATAATTTATTGATTTTCACAGTGTAGGCCTTCTGGCATGTCAACATCTGCTGGTTGTACCTTGTTATGTTAAAGAAGTTAGTGGGTTACATTTAAAAAGCAGATTCATGTCATACCAATGCTGCTAATAATAATTCTAATCGGAACTATTTTTGGAATCTAGCAGATGTGCCAACTCTCCAGATTTAGGCGGGAGATTCCGGATTTTCAGCCATTCCTTCTGCCCTCCGGATAAATGTCAAATTTTTGCCGATAATTAACCGTTACGATGGTCAAAATTCCATCAACCACCGCCTTGGATCAACGCAGAAAGAAAAAAAATTTCACAAGTGGTTCGAAATCTTTTTCTTTCTGCGTCGATGCAAGATGGCATTTACAGTCATCTGTATCGTACTTTTCCTCTCCTCATATCTGAAAAAGAAAGCCACCCCTGGTGGCGCAGTGGTATATTTTATGTTGGTTACAAACACACTCGCGCTCCAGCTGTGATTTACTTATCGTTTCAAGTCTCCCCGCTCTTAGCTGCGAGCTCTGTTTATAGTTTCTTCAGAGTTTTGCTTTACTGTGGATATTTTTATTTCTTGTTTTGCACCATGTTTGTCTCTTTTCTTTCGTCACATTTTGTGGAAGATTAATGTGCTCCTTTGTTCATCTCTAATTGCGAATCTGTTATTGTCAGCTTTGTTTTATCTTCTATTGTAGCATTTTGTGTACACTTAGTTTGTGATTTTTTTTTTTCTCTCTCATTTTTTTCGCTTACTTTTTGCGGGAGATTTTTCCTTTTGCATTACGCCGCTTTTGCAGTTTTTAATGTTTTACTTTATGCTGTATCTTTGGTGATTTGTTTCTTCTTTACATATTAGCTGTTGTTGTTTTTGCTGCATAATAAAGTTGTGAAACTGAGCACCGGCTTTCGCCAAATTATCCGATATGGGTCCAGGTTCTAATCGCAGTGGGACATGGTTGTTACCTACTTGCTAACTTTAACAGATTTTCCATAAAATTTATGGATTTCTGCCTAATTTTATTGATTTACGGATAGAAGTCTTTTTTTTTTTACTGATTTTTTCATTCTATTGCTGAATCAAAATATTTCAATCCCCTGCAAACGATCCATTTAGATTTTCTACCGGACCTTACGAGCACCATGTTACACGATGATGTCATCTTTGACTTGCTGGCTTCGTGCGGAGCCATCGAGTATAACGATGGCTCCGCTTCTTGGTGTCTCCTTGGGTAGCTCTCTCTCTCTCTCTCTCCACTGGAATACCAGAGTTCTCCAAAGTGCGTAATCTAATTACGCGTCTAGTACGCATCGAAATTTTATCGTGTGAAAATACACCAGTAATTTTTCTCGACTCATAAAAATAGGCATCTGGAATTTTTCTAGACGTGTTAAAATATGCCTCGTGAATTTTTCTCGACGCGTAAAACTACTCATCGGAGAATTTTGCCAATTTGTAAAAATACGCGTCGGGACGGTATTTCGTCTTTCAGAGACGGAAGTAAGCAGAATAAAGATTTTTTCCGTAATCGTAATTTCTTTTTCCTGTGATGTTACCTATGTCTAGTATTGTTGTTATATGTCATTTTATTCCGTAAATATTTGTATTTCAGTTTAAAAATGGAAGAAAAATTTCCGTAAACGGAAATTCGAGGGCGAAAAATTTTGCTGTAATCTTTAGGCACGAGAGTGCGGCGGCTTTAAGGAGTTTCTCCTTTTCCGTCATAATTTGGGTTATACACGAGATCGATGCATAACTGAATTGAAATTTTGGGGTAGTTAGTGGTGGAGGATGTTTTCCGCCTGAAACTTTCTAAAGTTCCGAAAGAGGAAGTTTCGTCTTTCAAAACTTTCGGAAACGGAAGTTAGACGCAGTGAAGATTTCTCCCGTAATCGTAATTTTATTTTTCACGTGATGTTTCCTCTGTCTAGTATTGTTGTTAAATATATTTTTATTTCATAAATATTTTTGTATTTCAACTTGAAAATGGAGGGGAAAATATCTGAAAACGGAAATCGGACGTAGAAAAAATATCCCCCCTGTGACTAATTTTTTTGCCCCAATGATGATCAGAACACGTATCCTGTATTCCTAAATATCCCCCCCCCCCAATTGCCTTTCAGTTTGATAAACGGGGGGGGGGGCAAAAACGAAAGTGACTAAGCTGAAAATTTTGTAAAAATGTATGCATGGTGTTAAAAAGTATTTATATTTTCAAAGTTACATTGTTCATCTTTTGTCTAAAATAGTGAAAGCTGTCATGCATTCATGATGGATAAAATTGTAATCCAAGGGCATTAAGAAAAAAGACTAGTAAAGAAATGGGAAGGGAAACAAAGATATCAGCAAATGAAAATTTTAGTTTAGTATTGAAACACCACAGGTTTGCAAGGCTAACATTGAACAAAATTAAGATTTTATTTTATGTTTTTTTTAATTATTATTTTAAACACAGATAATACTAGTTTAGTTATTGTGGCACATGCAGAGATTTTTACTGCATATTTATTAACATAATTGTTTTGTCATCTTCAAAATTTGTATAATATATATATTGTTTTATATATTGTTTTGTCATCTTCAAAATTTGTAAATCGGATTGTCATCTTCAAAATTTGTATAATTGTTTTGTTTTGTGGTAAATGGCGTTCGTACAAAAGTTTTACTGATGCACATTTTCCAAAGTTGGCAAGTATGATGATGTATTTGTCTTACGGCACTGGCTCTCTCCCTTCTCTGGAACCAGTTGCCCTAAATTAGGGATGGGCAACTGCTTATAGCCCACTGAGTCACTGTGATCCTTAAACCTCCAACCAAGAAGAAAGCTTGACACTTCCACATTTGTTTGGACAGATTCTCTCTCTCTCTCTCTCTCTCTCTCTCTCTCTATATATATATATATATATATATATATATATATATATATATATATACTTAAGAGCAAAACTGAAGACTAAGGAAAAAATTTTAGAATTTAAAACGAAGGGTGCAAAATAACCTGAAAATCAAAACGCGCAACGCAGCAGTTTTGAAAAATTCAGAATTCACATACTATAAAGATACCTAAGCAAAAAAATACATATATAATTTTGACTCACACCTAGTACAACATAGAAAAGGTTATGTATCTACCTGCGTGAGTAAAAGGAGAAAGAAAAAAAGAAAATAAAACAACTGAATGTAGAAGGTGTCGAGAATACTGAGCCTTGGCTTTATCAAGGACCAGCAAAAACTCTGCATTTTCTCACTTCCACAAAGACCTAGTTGGAAATGGGTTTCTGCAAGGCCATAGATGCAAGTAACATTCCCACCTAAAATAGTTTAAAAAATATATATATAAGTCATGTCCTCCGTAGAGTAGCATGACCTAGCACTATTACAATTTCGCTTGCATCCATTAACCTTCATGGCCCGACCCATGCTCTTCATCTGTTACTATTAAACAGAGAGAAGAAGATTAAAGAGAACTCAAGCTGTGAGAGTGACATAATAAATAGAAATGATTTTCAGCTATAACGAAATTCCAAGTTCGTTTGAGAGAGAATTTAAACCTGAAAAACAAATTTTACATTGCAATTAAAAAAGGAAATGTTAATTTATAACGAACAGATTTTGAAAGAAAACTTGAGTCTAAAACCCCCTACTCTACAACTTATGACAGCACGAAAACGAGAATAAGTTAAAGATAATAATTAACTAAAGAAAACTTTGTGAAAGTTATATACCTTAAACAGTTAGTTGCAATATGTACAAAGTATTTCAGCAGTGCTTTAAGTGCATAATTAATTAGTTATTAAGAACTTAACTACTTTGAAAAAACAGCGCATAGACAGCGCATAGAAAAGGAACAAGCTTAGCCATCTTCTGTTCCTAGGTACCACAAAAGACGCTCAAAGTTACAAAGAAAAGTAAGAGTTAAAACCCGCATAAATGTTAACAGACAAACCAATGCTTAAAAGCTGAAAAGCTAAAAAACGACAGAGAAAGGTACATGAAGTACAAACATTGAACTTATAAAACCTAGAACCCAAAAACAAGGAAGAGAGCTTACCTCTTGAGTTACAAAAACTTTTCTCCTCACAAGAGGAGAACATGGCTGACCTCTTCCGCCACTCCCTAGACGCTGGGGGGCAGAGCCATGTTCTCCTCTTGTGAGGAGAAAAGTTTTTGTAACTCAAGAGGTAAGCTCTCTTCCTTGTTTTTGGGTTCTAGGTTTTATAAGTTCAATGTTTGTACTTCATGTACCTTTCTCTGTCGTTTTTTAGCTTTTCAGCTTTTAAGCATTGGTTTGTCTGTTAACATTTATGCGGGTTTTAACTCTTACTTTTCTTTGTAACTTTGAGCGTCTTTTGTGGTACCTAGGAACAGAAGATGGCTAAGCTTGTTCCTTTTCTATGCGCTGTCTATGCGCTGTTTTTTCAAAGTAGTTAAGTTCTTAATAACTAATTAATTATGCACTTAAAGCACTGCTGAAATACTTTGTACATATTGCAACTAACTGTTTAAGGTATATAACTTTCACAAAGTTTTCTTTAGTTAATTATTATCTTTAACTTATTCTCGTTTTCGTGCTGTCATAAGTTGTAGAGTAGGGGGTTTTAGACTCAAGTTTTCTTTCAAAAATCTGTTCGTTATAAATTAACATTTCCTTTTTTAATTGCAATGTAAAATTTGTTTTTCAGGTTTAAATTCTCTCTCAAACGAACTTGGAATTTCGTTATAGCTGAAAATCATTTCTATTTATTATGTCACTCTCACAGCTTGAGTTCTCTTTAATCTTCTTCTCTCTGTTTAATAGTAACAGATGAAGAGCATGGGTCGGGCCATGAAGGTTAATGGATGCAAGCGAAATTGTTAACTAGTGCTAGGTCATGCTACTCTACGGAGGACATGACTTATATATATATTTTTTAAACTATTTTAGGTGGGAATGTTACTTGCATCTATGGCCTTGCAGAAACCCATTTCCAACTAGGTCTTTGTGGAAGTGAGAAAATGCAGAGTTTTTGCTGGTCCTTGATAAAGCCAAGGCTCAGTATTCTCGACACCTTCTACATTCAGTTGTTTTATTTTCTTTTTTCTTTTCTCCTTTTACTCACGCAGGTAGATACATAACCTTTTCTATGTTGTACTAGGTGTGAGTCAAAATTATATATGTATTTTTTTGCTTAGGTATCTTTATAGTATATATATATATATATATATATATATATATATCATCATCATTGTCAACCATTATCAATCCACTGCTGGACGAAGGTCTCCCCAAGTTTCCTCCACAACGGTCTGTCTTGTGCCAGTCTCCTCCATGTCACCCCTGCATACTTTCGAATTTCATCCACCCATCTCCCATGTGGTCTTCTTCTGGGTCTTTTCCTGTCCCTTGGAATCCAATCTAAAATTTCGGCTGTCCATCGATGATCTGTCCTTCTGGCAGTATGTCCAGCCCATTGCCATTTCAGGGATTTAACTCTGATCATGATGTCTTCCACTCTTGTCATTTTTCGGATCCATGAGTTCCTCTTCTTATCTCTCCTGGTTACACCAAGCATGCACCTCTCCATGCTACTTTGAGTTGTCTGCAGCCTTTGTATGTCTCTTTTAGTTAAGGTCCACGTCTCTGCACCATACGTAAGCACTGGAAGGATGCATTGATCAAACACTTTCTTTTAAAACATAATGGCATATTGCTCTTGAAAATTATGCTGTTTCTTCCAAAAGCTCTCCAGGCAAGTTTTGTACGCCGATTAATTTCTTCATCAATGTGACCCTCACTTGATATCTGCTGTCCAATATATATATATATATATATATATATATATATATATATATATATATCATCATCATCATTGTCAACCATTATCAATCCACTGCTGGACGAAGGTCTCCCCAAGTTTCCTCCACAACGGTCTGTCTTGTGCCAGTCTCTTCCATGTCACTCCCGCATACTTTCGAATTTCATCCACCCATCTTCCATGTGGTCTTCTTCTGGGTCTTTTCCTGTCCCTTGGAATCCAATCTAAAATTTCGGCTGTCCATCGATGGTCTGTTCTTCTGGCAGTATGCCCAGCCCATTGCCATTTCAGGGATTTAACTCTGATCATGATGTCCTCCACTCTTGTCATTCTTCGGGTCCACGTGTTCCTCTTCTTATCTCTCCTGGTTACACCAAGCATGCACCCCTCCATGCTCTTTGAGTTGTCTGCAGCCTTTGTATGTCTCTTTTAGCTAAGGTCCACGTCTCTGCACCATACGTAAGCACTGGAAGGATGCATTGATCAAACACTTTTCTTTTAAGACATAATGGCATATTGCTCTTGAAAATTATGCTGTTTCTTCCAAAAACTCTCCAGGCAAGTTTTGTACGCCGATTAATTTCTTCACCAATGTGACCTTCACTTGATATCTGCTGTCCAAGATAAACGTACGTGTCTGTTATCTCCAGCTTTTCTCCATCAATCGATAAATCTTCATTTCTTGTAAAAGCATTGGACATCACTTTTGTCTTCTGAAAGTTCATTTTTAATCCCATTTCTTTACTCTTGTCAGCAAGTTCCTGGATCATACTCTGTAGCTCTGATGGGGTAGTTGCAAAAATGACTATGTCATCAGCAAAACGAAGGTGGGTTAGATAATCTCCATTAATCTTTATCCCTTTGTTTTCCCAGTTCAGTGATTGAAAGACATTTTCCAATGTGGCATTAAAGAGCTTCGGAGATATGGTGTCACCTTGTCTCACTCCCTTTCCAATTTTTATGTGTGTTGTATTTTCAAACAGCCGAATCTTTGCACTTGCATTTTCATAGATGTTATTAATAATATTAATGTATGCATCTTCAATACCGCAGGATTTCAGAGCCATTGCAACTGCTGATGGTTTCACCGAATCAAAGGCTTTTTCATAATCGATAAAAGCCATGCACAATGGAAGTTCATATTCCCTCGCTCTTTCAATTAGTTCTCTCAGTACGTGGATATTATCTATTGTGCTGTAGCCACTCCTGAATCCAGCTTGTTCTCTCGGTTGAGCAATGTCCAGTGTCACCTTCAAGCGGTGTGAAAGAACTTTAGTGAAGATTTTATAAACCGCTGATAGGTCTGTAGTTCCTGAGATCTTCAATGTCACCTTTTTTATGTAGCAAGATCATTGTAGCGTTGTTCCAATCCTCAGGAATTTTCCCTTCATTAAGGCATCGAGTGAAAATTTGGGCGAGTACTGTTTCGATTTCTCCACTTGCTTCTTGTATGATGTCTACAGTAATTCCATCTTCTCCTGGAGCTTTTCCTCGCTTCATGTTCTTGATTGCATGTGCAACTTCTGCTGGAAGGACTGGAAGAACTCTGGTACTGGTACCTTTCATGATGTCTGGAGTACATGTATCATCCCTTTCATATAATTTGGAGTAGAAATCTTTCACTCTTGTCAAAATTTCGCCTCTATTTCTTGTTACAGAACCATCTTCTTTTCTCAGTGCCATAATCTGTTTTTTTCCCTTACTGAGATGTCCCTTTGCTATCTTTAGGCTTTGGTTGTTTTCAATTGCTTTCCTGACTAGTTCACAGTTGAATTTCCTTACGTCTTCAGTGATACTTTTTCGTACTGTCTTGCATAGCTCAATATATTCCACTTTGGAAGTCACATCTTCTTTAGTTGTCCTCATCACTCTTCTTTTTTGCATCAACAATTTGGTTTTTCCTGATAATTTGTTCACATGCAATTTGTTCTTAGACCCAGCTAATTTTGTTGCTGTTTCTATAAGAGCTTTGGTTACTTTTCTGTTAACTTCAGAAATATCCACTTCTTCCGATGTTAGGCCTTCTGAAGCAGAGAATCTGTTCTTCAGTTCCAATTTGAAGGTATTATGGTGTTTTTTAAGGTTGGTTATGTCAATACATTTTGTTTGTCTTATGAGCTTGCTACGTTCGAGTTTAGTGTTGAGGTGCATCTTACATCTCACCAATCTATGGTCACTGCCTGTGTTGAACTTGTTTAGCACACTGCAGTCTTCTATGATGAATTTTTTGTTACACATAATAAAATCAATTTCACTTGTCATCCCATTTGGATGTCTCCATGTCCATTTCCTGTGTGGCTTTTTCTTGAAAAAGGAGTTCAAGATGAAAAACCCTTCTGCCTCTGCAAACTCTACGAGAGTATTTCCACGCTGGTTTCTGTTGCCGTGACCGAATTTACCTACTGAAGTTTCATTCTGTTGCCGTTGCCCTATTTTTGCATTGAAATCTCCCATAATTATCTTCAAGTGCTGCTTACCTTTATTATTTAGATGACAAATTTCCTCATAAAATTCTTCAATTTCTTCTTCAGCATGACTTGTGGTGGGTGCATAAGTTTGAATGATCTGAGCCTGGTATCTTCTCGAGAGTTGGATAACGAGTCGTGCAGCTCTGTCAGAGGAGCTTTCAACTTCTACAACTTTATCCTTCAGTTTCTTGTTTATTATAAATCCAACACCACTAGTTCTGCCAGTATCTGTCCCACGATAGTAGAAGAGATGTCCACTTTTCAGTTTAATGAGATCTCCTTTTCTCTTACCTCACTTAGCCCGACGATGTCCCACTTGATCCTTTGTAGTTCCTCTTCCAATTCAAGTAGCCTTGAATCAGAAGATAGGGAGCGTCCGTTATACGTAGCCAAGGTCAGCATCAGATGGCAGCCTAGTCTGGTCCTCCGGTGATTCTTAGCACCCTCTGCCTTCATGTCACACTGGCCGCTGCCTTGGCCAGGTACATTCCAGCTGCCGGAGACTGAGGGCCAAGATTTAAGTTGTGGAGTCATTTTGGAGGGGTTTGGCCATAACTCACCACGCTGGCCAAGCGGGTTGGTGAGTGTGGGATAGCATTTCCTCTAATCCCGATGATATAGTTATACCGCTATTGGCGGTCGTCAGAGCCCCTTTAGTGGGAACAGGATGTACCACGAGAAGGCGGGGTTGACATTTGTCAGGATATATATATATATTCCAATACTGGAAAAACTGCTGACAGTTAAGTCCAGAATGAAAGAAAAATGCTTTGAACAAAACTTTTGTAGATCTTTGTTAAAGAGAGCTAAATTGGCTACTGTACATTCACTAAATAAGAAAAAAGATTAATTATGATTACCGTATATACTCGCGTATACGTCGGGAAATTTGGGACAAAATGAGAGCTTCAAAGTAATGGGGTCGACTTATATGCGGGGTCTAAAAATTCATAAGTCCAAAAGTTCTTCCCGCGAGGCAAGTGGCAAACAATCCCAAAAGAAATAAAAATGCCGATGCGGTATTAATTACGAAATCGCAACCCTTCGAAAGAAAAAACACCGATGTGGTTGGATGACGAAATCGCGACCCTCCGAATTTTTCTGCGCTTTGAAAAGTCTCCTCTCTCCTGGCTTTGCGTATCCACAGCGCAGTCACAGCCGCGCATAGAAAGCTCCGACCTTCCGACTACCAGTTGATTGTGCTAACCTTCGACGTAACGGAGCCATGCGACAGCCAGTGTTAGGTGTTGCTTGTTCTTAATCGCACGTGTCTCGCTTCTCCTATTACGGGTGACACGGATTGTGTAAAGAAACGGATGTCTTATAATGCAGGATTCAAGTTGAAAGTGGTTTCTTTTGCAGAAAAGACTAACAACTGTGCTGCTTCACGTCAATTTTGCATTAACGAAAAAATGATTTGAGATTGGCGTAAAAAAGCCGGACTTGGTGAAAATCGCAAAAGGCGCTGCGCCGTGGAACGACATATTTCCCAGAGCTGGAAAGTGTCTTGAATGATTGGATTGTGGGCTGCAGACAAATGGTTACATTGTAACACAAATTGGTATACGTTTGCGAGCAATGAAGCTCCCGAAAGATGAAAAGTTTGCAGCCGCAAATAACACTTTTCGTGCCTCACCAGGTTGGTGCACAAGGTTCATGAACCGCTATGGGTTGTGTCTACGCCAGCACACCAAAATTGCATAAAAGTTACCTCGTGACCTCAAAGCAAAGATAATGGAATTTCAAAAGTATGTAACTTAAAAGAGACTGCTTTTGAACTTTCCCAAATAGGGAACATGGATGAAACCGCCATGTGTTTCGACCTTCCAGGAAATAAGACGGTGAACCAAAAGGGCGAAAAAATATCTTGATCAAAACGACTGGCCACGAAAAAACTAGTTTCACTGTTGTTCTTTCCTGTTTGGCCGACGGCAGTAAGCTACCTCCGGTAATTATTTTCAAACGCAAAACTCTGCCGAAAAGCGTTGTCTTTCCATCTGGTGTGCTCGTTCGTGCCCATGAAAAAGGATGGATGAACGAATCCGGAAGAATTGACTGGTTAAAGAATGTGTGGAACAAAAGGCCAGGTGCACTTTTGAGGAAACCTTCTCTTTGGTGTGGGATATGTTTGTTGCACACCGTTGTGCAGAAGTGAAAAAAAACTGCAGAAAATTTAAAAACAACTCTTGCTGTCATCCCAGGTGGGTTGACATCTGTTCTTCAACCACTAGATGTCTGCCTTAATGAGCCCTTCAAGGACAATGTGTGGAGGTATTGGGCAGATTGGATAAGTTCCGATTTGCCGACTGAAACCAAGGGCGGAAATCTAAAGAAGCCGGATATCGTTTTGATTGCGCGATGGGTCAAGGATGCTTGGGATGCGATCGAGGGAAATGGTCGTGAAATCATTCAAGAAATGTTGCATTAGTAACAAACTTGATGGCACAGAGGATGACGAGATTTTTATGAGTGATGATGACAGTGATTCTGATGACACAGGCATAGATGGGAATACTGATGTTTATGATGACGCGCCGATGACGGAGAAAGACTTTTTGAACTGTTTGGAAAGTCCGACTCGGAATTGGATTTTGAAGGGTTCCGATGAAGTTTTTGGGTATGCAAATTAAATTTAGTATTATATATATAATTTTTTTCGTTTTCAAATGTTTTTGAATAAATTCATTGAAATTTTTTTTCTCTCGTTCCGGGATCGACTTATACGCGAGTTTCCGATTTCTTACGATTTTTTCCTCTGAAAGTGTGGGGGGGGTCGACTTATACGCGAGTATATACGGTAAATGTATCAAAAATTAAGTACGTATCTTGTGTTAATTATTAATGCTATTGTATCTGGTTGACAACTATTTTCACTATGCTTTATATTTTGCATATAAACATAGTCTGCATTTAGAATAACTTTTTAAACATTAAAAATGCTATGTACCAATAATGCTACTACTGGAAAATTGCTCCTGCGTCTGAAAAATATCGATAAAAAAATGGTGCTTATGTGATTTTATGAGCTGTAAAAAATCTCCTGATTTTTGGATTTTGATGGTTGGCACGTCTGATCTAGTCTTTAAAATTACTTTGTGCAAAAGTGCTAGAGAACAGTTATTCTAGCAGAAACCTAAGTTGTATAAGTTTTAAAAATGAAAGCTAGTGTCCAATATAACACGGCTGTCAGACCTGCGCCATTCTGCTAAAAAAAAGCGTTATTTTGACGAAATCGGCACCAATTTTGCGTCAAAAGTTAAAATTTACCGGTCATCGATATTTTAGCGTAATCTTACGACATTTGAAATCGATTCAGCGGTTAATTCGTATGCGAGATTCTTCCGCAGGTTCTAGGAGTCCCCCCCCCTTTTTTGTCATTTTCGAGATCGATCCCAAAGTTAAGGAATTTTCGGGGTATTGGGGGGGGGTGGTATTCCGTTTGGAGACGTTTTTGTTTTTTTAACGTTCAGAAACGGAAGTTGAACGGTGTGCAGATTTTTCTCGCAATAGTATTTGTTTTTTTATCTTGCGCGATTCTTCTGTTCAATATTGTAAATATAATTTCAGTTTGAAATTGTAGTCAACGATTTCCGAAAACAGAATTTAGGCCGCCAAAAAATTTCCCCGTAATTTTCGGCCATGAGATTCTTACGCTGATTTGAGGAATTCAGTCTTTTTTGGTATCATTTGGACCGGGGGGGCGTTTCTTTCGTCGGAGGACAGAATTTTATCCTTCAAAAACACGGAAAGTAGATGGAGGTAAGATTTCTCTCGTAATCATAATTTTTTTTTCTTGCAATGTTTCCTCTACCCAATATTGTTAGATATCATTTTATTCCATAAATATTTGTATTTCAGCTTGAAAATGTTGGATAAATTTTCGAAAACTGAAGTCGGACAGAGCAAAGATAATTCTTCCGTAATTGTATCTCCCCTCCCCGCGATGTTCCCACTCCTATGTAGTTGTTAAATGTCATCACCGTCATAAATGTGTGTGCATTTTAGCTTGATAAGGGTGGGAGAAATTTCCAGAAACGTAAGTGATGAAGTTTGGAAATTTGTAAGAATTGATGTGTGGTGTTCAAAAAAAAAAAAAAAGAGTATTCGTTCTCTGAAAATTACACCATTTATCTAAAATAGTGAAAGCTCTGATATCAGAATTCATGGTTCTCAGGCTGAAAGCTCTTTTAAGCATGATAGATAAAATTGTCATCTGAGGGAATAAAAAAAAAAAAGAAAGAAAAGTAACAAAAATGGTAAGTGAAAACTATCAGCAGAAAAAAAAGTAAACAGTGGATGTTGTGCAGCGTCAGAGTCAACAAAAGACAAATATGGCCGTGGAACTTGCTGAGAAGAAAGTAGGGTTTGCTCGCAAGAGGAAACCAGAGCTAATTTAATTTTCTAGCAAGTACAACAACAAAACCAAAAAAAAAAAAACTAAAGCTGTCTTTAAAAACCACCCTATTTTGTTTGGAATTCAGTAATTTTATAAATGCGAATACAGTGGTGTGATCTAGTTAAATATTTTCATAAATAAATTACAGTGAACGATTCAGTTTTGTTCATGATGTGTAATATTCACACTTTCTCACGCGCAGTCTGATTTTTCACTAAATTAAAAAGTACAGCTTTGTTTTTTTCTTCATCAGTCTCATGTATGTTAATTAAAATCACTCACAAGTGCTATGGTTATATAAGAGTATTGTTTATATTGCATAACTTGTAATCAATTATTAGGAATACCGATCTTTTGGTTCTTATTTAAAGTCTGAATTTTGCCCCGTACATTCAGGGAGCAGAATTTTTAGGAGGTTTTCTTTTCCTCATTTTGACCTACCTTGGAGAACATCTTCACCCTCACACTTTTCTTTTTCCAGATGGAAGGTGCGTTTAACTACTTACTAACTTGCAATCGTTGGTCCAACCAAGTCCATACATACAGGATCCCACGTATGCAGGAGAAGTGGCTCTTTCAGACAGCAACAACAACAAAAAAGTCATGTACTGATTCTATTACTGAAGGAGGGGGCGGCAATCCAGTGCCAAAACGTCACTGTGCAAGCGTTAAGTGCTGGAAGCAGCTTTTATCTAATCAACTTTATTAAATCTCGCTGTTATCTTATAGTTTTGGTTCCACTTGTAATTGTTCACAGCAATAACGAAAGTTTGGCATTGATAATTACTGGATAAAACACATTGTATGAAGAGTAGCGTGATACAACTGCTGAAAGGTGATTTTACAATTTGATTAATAAATGTTACATTATTTTTCCTTTTATATCAAAGGTATGCTTTCCTTCAGAAAACCTTAGGAGTTTGTGATGCACACACAAACCACGTACGTGTGGCTTGCCAGTTGGTTGGTTTCAGAAATAATGGATTTTCATCTGAATGCCACGAATCTCGAAAAACAGTAATTACATATTATTTATTCTTCCTAAGTGTATATTCGCAAGCATTCAGTAACAATAGCAACAGTTTTTGGACGCAGCAGCATCCTATTCATGTTACAGCGAAACAAATGCATTCAGAAGAAAATCCCTGATATTAATGTGTTATGCTTAAAATATTGCAGGTTGTGTAGTTTTCAATAAATCGTGGGTAGTATAATTGTTTTTCAATTTATCTCACTGTGGAAACAACAGAAATGCTAATTAACGGCCTTATGAGAAGCAGTAAAATGTCAACAAACCTGAAATATAATATTTTTTCGTAGTTGGTAATTCAGTATATAAATGTAACTTAAAGCACATCATGGACTTTAAACAATTAAAAATGCTATCATTAGCTGCTCCAAAATGCAAATTTTCTCGCTCCAAAACCCAACCTTTCTGCTTCAAATTGCATATTTTTCCCCTTCAAGAATTGCTCCAAAACATGGTAGGGGCACTAACACCCCTGAGATGCACTTGTGATAATGGTGAATGTAGCAATTGAAGACTTTTAAGGATTTTGATGTGTATGCTTAACACATCAAGTACGTCTGTTTTTAGAGAGAAAGAAATCCTGCCTAGAAAAATCCGTGGACTTAATGTCAGGGTGCTAAAGCATTGAAATACAGAAGCCTACACAGTTCAGGTTTTCGTAGTAGGAAATTTCCACTTTTAAAAGCTACCCTGTATACTTGATCATTACGTAGTGCACAGTGTTATGACTGGTGTTGGGCTTTTTTTATTCCTAATTTTTTAGTACATTAAACATCTTGTTCATGAGAACCTAGCAGAAGCCTTCAAATTCAGTAAATGTTATTAGTAAATCCTGGTTCACCTCATGAAATTTCTCAACAAGCTGACAGGAAAAAAAAAATGTTCATTATCCTTTTTGTCCATCTGATTTTCTGCCAGCCTTCCAAGCTGCTTACACAACTAAACTTTTATGGGCTTTATAAATTGTAGTGGTTGTTCCTGCAAGTTTCTCATGCTGTCGTAATGATCCTTCGCAACTTTTTCATACCTGTGATTTCAGTAAGGTAGTTCAGGATATATGTATTGTAGCATGTAACATTACCCCATCTCGGTGAAGGAATTGTATTCTTTTTTGAGTGCCTATGGTCTGTCCAGTAGTACTCCTGGTTGTCTTCATCCATTCAGTGGTCCTAAATCACTTATTTTTGAGAAGAGGGTTGTTGTGGACATCATCTTTCAACTTCAGCAGAGGTAAAATAGAAAGATTCTTGAAGTATTCTGCTACTAAAAGGGTTCATTGACAGGCAGAGGAGCTGTTGAGTTGTTGTTTTTTTAGGAGGGGGAGTATGTACTTCCATATTCTGCAAAGAAAAGGTTAAACTGGTGGCTGAATGGTCCGAGGCGCTAGTTTCACCAGCTCAGTCGTCTGGAATGGCCTGGGTTCCAGTGACAGGTGAGGCATGAGTGATGTGTTTGTCTGATGGTTCTGTTCGTTCCCTGGAACCAATGACCCTAAATTAGGGATGGGCAACTGCTTATCACTGTAAGAATTGACCATAGTTGTTGCTAAACCCCAAAACTAAACTGTTAAAATTTTTGCTCTTGTGTTTCCCATTTAAAAAAAAATGTCTAGAAACTTTCACTGAACACTAGGAATGTGTGTAAGGGATGCAGGTGAAGTACTAACAGACTGAATTTAAACAAAATGCATGAATGACCAGTCATTTTGAGTTGAAATGGTAACTAGGAGGGTTTTTTTGTACAATTCATGCAGTCTTTAAACAATTTTGGCAGTGCTGAAATTGATATTGTGTGCAACAGCTGGTATCTATACCTCCTCAGCTTAAGGTAGGTTTTGAAGGGGTTTAAGAAAAAAAAAATTAATGATGTTTTGTTATTAAGAAATCAGTTTTGTGAATCCTCGTGTATTTAGTTGAGAATGTGCCAACCAAGTGAAGTGAATTACACTGGTGTGCAAAAATTAAGGACGAAGAGGAAAAATTAGCATAACAGCGGAACAAACAGGCAGAACGGACCGAAAGACCACTCGGGAGATAAAATAGGGTTTGGTACGGTAGGGCATGCGCATATATGCAAAATGACGTGGGGGGGGGGGTCGAAAGGGTATAAAGCACACGGGCGGTGTACACTCAGCAATTCGGTGAAAGCTATTGCACAGTGTACATTGGTTTGAATGACGTCAAGTTGCTGCCACCGTGTGATATGGTCAACAGGCAATCCAGTAGACTATATCTGGATGACTTTACCCGAGGTCGCGTCATTGGAAAGGTCGAAGTGTGGCCGAGGAGTTCGGAATCGCTCACAGCATCGTTTCACGAGCTTGGAGAGCATTTCAAACGACAGGAACAGCTGCCCAAGAGTTTAGTAGTGGTCGTCCACGAGCAACCACGGCAGCGGACGACCGGTATATTGTCCTACAGGCGAGAAGAGACAGATGGCAGACAGCGGGAGAAATCGCAAGGCACATGCAACAGACAACTGAACCATTAACGCCTGCTCACCGTTATCGCGTTTTACCGTGACCAGGAGGCTGCACAAAGGTGGTCTATTTGCACGACGACCAGTACGGTGTGTGCCGTTAACGCCTGCTCATAGGAGACAGCGGTTTCTGTGGTGCCAGAAACAAAAAAACTGGACACATCAGCAATGTGGTCGAGTTCTCTTTACGGATGAAAGCCAATTTAGTCTGACGAGCGATTCTGGACGTATACACATCTGGAGAGAGCAGGGAACACTGCTCTCTCCAGATGTGTATACGTCCAGACCTCCAACATCATTGAAAGGGACCGGTTAGGAGGTGGCGGGGTTCTCGTTTGGGGGCGGTATCATGCTTGGTAGCCGTACTAACCACATCTTCCAAGGAGGTTGTCACTGGTGTCCGCTATTGTACCAAGGTTCTCCTGCCTCAGGTGCGTTTGTTTAGTGTGCTGTGGGTCCTGAGTTCCTCTTCATAAACGACAACGCTACACCTCATTGTACAGTGGCTGTTGGAGAGTAAAGATATTCAACGGATGGATTGGCCCGCAAGGTCCCCGGACCTAAATCCAATCGAACACGTGTGGGACCTTCTTGGGAGACGCTTTGCAGCACGTCACCAGCAACGATTCCGCAGCTGCGACTGGCGCTACAAGAGGAATGAGCAGTGATGCCTCAACAGCTCTTTGACAACCTCGTCCTCAGCATGGACAGACGTTGTAAATCCTGCAACGCAGTCAGGGGTGATCATATCCCCTACTACAGACTGGATTTTTCTTTGCAACCGCCTGTTACATGGACGTTTCTGTCTTCTGTCCAGTTGTGCTCGAAGCTACTTTTTCAATAAAGTGCCTTTGTATCCTTTGGATTCCTTGTTTGGACGGTTTTGCTCACTTGTCCCATATTCTTACATCTTGGGGATCTTATGGTATGATTTGAGTCGATGTGAAGCACTTCTGCACAACGTTACATTCGAAAAACCGTCGCCGCCCCGGTGGCGCAGTGGTCTAAGGCGCTGGCCTATGATCATTCGTCCGTAAGGGGTCCGGGTTCGAATCCCGGTCAGGCATGGATGTTGTGTTTGTCTTACGGCACTGGCTCTCTCCCTTCCCTGGAACCAGTGACCCTAAATTAGGGACGGGCGACTGCTTATAGCCCATTGAGTTGCTCACGGTGGTCGTTAAACCTCCAATAAAAAAAAAAAAAAAAAAAACCGTCTCGTCCTTAATTTTTGCGCGCCTGCGTACTATGAGAATGCTTCATGCATTTTTACATTTCAGCAATGTATGGTTTTCCCCACTAGGTGGCTTGAAAATTATCACAGGTTCTTCGTTTGTGAAATTTAGATTTGAAAAGTTCTGTTATTGGACTTATGTGTATAGCTTTCCATAAGTTTTCTGTGGTGCAAATATTCACTTTTGTGTGGTTACAAGTATATATATTTGCATTAGATGTTACACTTCCACATCTAAAAGTCCAGTTTTGAAAATCTTTTATGCATCTGATAGCCATCAGCAAAGCATTTATCTTTCAGAACTTTTTCTGAAGTACAGTGTTCTTTCTAGCTCCCAGATAGTACAAACTTCATTTGTATTTTAATTATGTTACTGTATTGGAAAAAACCTTGTATAATTGAATACGATAAGCAGACCTGCCAATTGTTAGATTTTATCGTATTTAGTACGATAAATCATGCTGCAGTATGCTAATACGATTTTGCAGCCAAAAATATGTTGTTGTTTTTAAATAGTCATGTTTCCCCCATTTTTTCCCTATTCAGTCAAAAGCCTTGTAACAGAATCGTGGCGACGGACGATGTACGTCGCAGATTTATTTTGGTCCTGCAGACAAAAACGACATCCCAGAACCCTATTAAACCATCTTGCAGTCTCCCTATCATGCAAGTTTTCCGCCTTTCAAAATTTCTGAAAACGGAGGTTAGGCATAGTGAATATTCTTCCGTAATCGTAATTTTATTTTTCACGTGATGTTTCCTCTGCCTAGTATTATTGTTTCATAAACATTTTTGTATTTCTTCTTGAAAATGGAGGGGAAAATATCTGAAAACTGAAATCGGACGTAGCAAAGATATCCCGCTGTGACTGTAATTTTTTGCCCCAATGATGATCAGAACATGTATCCTGTATTCCTAAATACCCCCCCCCCGTTCAAATTGCCTTTCAGTTTGATAAACGGGGGGGGGGGCAAACACGAAAGTGACAGCTGAAAATTTTGTAAAAATGTATGCATGGTGTTAAAAAGTATTTATATTTTCAAAGTCACATTGTTCATCTTTTATCTAAAATAGTGAAAGCTGTCATGCATTCATGATGGATAAAATTGTCATCCAAGGGCATTAAAAAAAAAGACTATAGTAAAGAAATGGGAAGGGAAACAAAGATATCAGCAAATGAAAATTTTAGTTTAGTATTGAAACACCACAGGTTTGCAAGGCTAACATTGAACAAAATTAAGATTTTATTTTATGGTTTTTTAAATTATTATTTTAAACACAGATAATACTAGTTTAGTTATTGTGGCACATGCAGAGATTTTTACTTCATATTTATTAATATAACTATGTTTTGTTTTGTGGTAAATGGCATTAGCGCAAAAGTTTTACTGATGCACATTTTCCAAAGTTTGCAAGTATGATGCATTTGTTTTACAGCACTGGCTCTCTCCCTTCCCTGGACCAGTGGCCCTAAATTAGGGATGGGCGACTGCTCATGGCCCACTGAGGTGCTCACTGTGGTCGTTAAACCTTGAATCAAGAAGAAAGCTTGACACTTCCACATTGCTGCCCCGGTGGCGCAGTGGTCTAAGGCGCTGGCCTCTGATCATTCGTCCGTAAGGGGTCTATGTTCGAATCCCGGTCAGGCATGGATGTTGTGTTTGTCTTACGGCACTGGCTCTCTCCCTTCCCTGGAACCAGTGACCCTAAATTAGGGACGGGCGACTGCTTATAGCCCATTGAGTTGCTCATGGTGGTCGTTAAACCTCCAATCAAAAAAAAAAAAACCTTCCACATTTGCTTTGACAGATACCTCTGTCTCTCTCTATTCCAACACTGGAAAAACTGCTGACAGTTAAGTCCAGAATGAAAGAAAAATGCTTTGAACAAAACTTTTGTAGATCTTTGTTAAAGAGAGCTAAATCGGCTACTGTACATTTACTAAATAAGGATAAAGATTAATTATGATTAAATGTATCAAAAATTAAGTACATATCTTGTGTTAATTATTAATGCTATTAATTGTATCTGGTTGACAACTATTTTCACTATGCTTTTTATTTTGCATATAAACATACAGTCTGCATTTAGAATAACTTTTTAAACTTTAAAAATGCTATGTACCAATAATACTACTTATGGAAAATTGCTCCTGCATCTGAAAAATGTCTATAAAAAATAGTGCTCATGTGATTTTATGAGCTGTAAAAAATCTCCTGATTTTTAGATTTTGAAGGTTGGCACATCTGTGTATATATAAATAACAGAATTGTGATACAGTATAATCAGTCAACAAGTTTCAGCCCCCTCAAAATTTATAACTACCCCCTTCGAAAAAACGTCTCTGAATGCAATGCTGACTGTTACGGTATGGTTTGACGATAATTCCATATCGTGTGCGGACTGCCCAGCACAGAGCCCTGATCTTAATTCCATAGAGCACCTATAGGATGAATTAGAGCTCCTCAAAAGAAGTTTGGAACCAATGCCTACTAACTAAGCAACAGTTAGCAGCAGCAGCAGCAGCATTATGTACTAAATGGAAGCGCATACCTATCGCTGTGTTCCAAAACCTTGTCGAAAGCATGTCTCGAAGGTCAGTGCATGCATTAAGGCCAAAGGTGAACTGACACCATACTAATTAATGTATGCCAATAAATGCTATGTTGTGTTTCTCTTCTAGGCGTCCGGTGACTTTTCTCAATACAGTATATTTTACATTGGAGTGAGAACAGTCTTTGGGAATTCTGACTCTTGCAAAACCAAATCTCTCATAAATAGTAAAAGTGGTCAAAATTATAATTGTTCTGTATCAGTGACTTGTGACAAGGAGTACTGTTTGTCCTAGTTCTGAACATTTTCTCCAACTTGACCATATTTTTTCCATAGCTATATATCAATTGCTTAAAAACGAGATTTAGTATTCCTATTTTTAGCTACATTCACACGTATAATAATCAGAAAGGTTTTTGTTTCTCAAAAGCTAGTAAATTGACTTTCTATTTTATGCATACACCAAGGGGACTTTGTAGCCATACATTAACTGGGTGATCATATTCCTGATTTCTTAGGTATAAGTTTTAGCTGTGTTTTTTAACAATTTTCTAGTTTCTTTTTTTTTTAAAGCATTGTGTTACCTACAATGCATAATAAAAGTATTGTGTGTGATGTTCAGAACTATTATTGTATGATGGTTTTGGCATGCAAGTTAACTACACTGCTGGCCACCCAAAATGCAACACCTAGAAGGAAGCATCCGATTGGCCTGAAATTGCGTCACTCGCGAGAGGACATGGAAACGATTATCATTGCAGGGCATATGCAAATCATGTGCGCCCGGCACGCCACCGAGAAGCACTATAAGAAGGGTGCACAGAAGGCGGGGTGTAAGTAGTGGAAGTGTGTTGTGCTGCCGGACCTGTGCGTGGAAAGCTTCTTGATGCCTCGTCGCAGAATACGGCAGTCATTCCAGCACGTTTCGGAGTTCGACAGAGGACGCATAGTGGTTTATCGTACCGAGACATCAGCGCCCGTGTGGGACGACATCCAGCTACAGTGAGGCGAGTATGGATTCGGTGGGTGCAGGAGGGACCGACGTGAGCGATTGCCTCGGCCGCGGCGCACCACCGAACGAAAGGACCGGCATGTTGTGCGGCAGGCATTGACGGCCACATCGCGAACGTTAGCGCAGGAATTAGGGTGTGTTGCGCAACAACCTGTGCAGCACGTACCGTTCGACGTCGTCTGCAGGAGCGGGGACTTGTCGCACGGCGCCCATTGCTCCGATTACCATTGACGTTACACCACAGGCGAGTGCGGCGGCAGTGGGCCGTTGAACGCCGCCCCTGGACTACGGAATGGCACGGCATTGTCTTCGACGAATCCCGCTTCTGCTTGCAACACCACGATGGTCGGATCCGCGCGTGGCGGCACCGCGGCGAGAGACTTTATGACGCCTGCATTATGCATCGCCATACCGGTCCGTCGCCTGGCGTTAGGGTTTGGGGCGCAATTGGATATGACACCCGCACCCTCTGGTACGCATCGCCGGTGCACTCAACAACCACCGCTACAACTCCAACGTTTTGGAGCCTGTAATCCTCACCTGCAGGACCTGCCAGCGGCCACGTTTCAACAGGACAATGCGCGCCCGCACGTGGCACGCATCGTGCAACAATTCCCACCAGGTGTCAATGCTGCCGTGGCCCGCCTGTTCTCCCGATGTCGCCCATCGAACACATCTGGTCGCTGATCGACAACCGAGTGGCCCGGCAAGCACCACCCGCGGCTACTCCTTATAAACTGTGGCAACGTGTGGAAGCAGCCTGGAAAGACATACCCCAAGCCCACATCCAAAGCCTCTTTCGTTCGATGCCGCGGCGTGTAGCGGCCGTTATTGCCAGCCATGGGCGCCACACGAACTATTGATGTCTGCGTGTTCCGCAAGTCGCACGGGCCTGTAAGCTCAATCGTTTTATCTGTTATGTGTCCAGTAAATCTGGCTCTGCTATCTCGTGTCCTTGGTGTTGCATTTTGAGTGGCCAGCAGTGTATGTAAAAGGCTTACTTGTGAAAAATCAATTCTAATTTGGGTAACAGTTACCATGAAATAACATACACCAAGTGATTAATCTTTCAGTGGTGGCAGGATATGGGAGCTGGACTTCCAACGTGCAGCAGGTTTGCCATTGTAACTCTCCATTGTGCCATTATGCGATGTAAATAGTTCCATAAGGAAATGCAAAAGCATGCGTGCAACTAGAATAATAGTCTCGTAAAGTCACCATAAAAGTATTGGGCGTGTGCATAAGTTCTACCCGGTTTTTTTTGGGTTTTTTTTTGTAAGCTACAAGGAAAGGAGGAGAACACAACAAATAACGTACCTAGGATTTCACATAATTACCATCATGACCTCTTGCCATCTGTCCATGAGTAGCTGAATCCCACGCCAGAAGAACTCCTATGTTTTAGAGTTAAAAAAGTCATGTAATGCCATTTTCACATCATCGAAGACTCACTGTAACGATTGAAAAATATGATCGTCCGTAGGTGTCAGGGTGAGGTAACACTTCTCAACCAATGTCCAGTAATTTTTGCCGAGTGATTAAAGCAGCGTGAAGTCTGGCTTTATCATGATTAAGGGTTACGCCTTTGCGATTGACGAGTGCTGGCCGCTTCAATATCAGTTGTTCTCGCAATCTGTCCAATTGTTGGCAGTATAGGTCAGCATTTATCTTTCAGTTAGGTGCCAACACCTCCCAGTGGATTATTCTCTGGACATCCCACCAAACACTCAACAAAACTTTTTTGGGATGCCGTCTTCCTTTGGAGGTCGATGGAGCAGACTCCACACCTTGGTACACAGTCCGTCAACGCTTTACATTACGGTACGGTACGGTACGGTACGGTACCCATTTCTCATCACCCATTACAATTCGTCCCCAAAACGGTTAATTTCTGTGAAGAGAAAACAAAGAAACGGGTACGGATTCCCTCCTCTCGTTGCTTTGCAGAAAGCTGGTGCCGAACCCAGTTATCGAACTTGGTGATGAACCCAAGCTCGTGCAGCCGTCTTTCGACTATTGTTCTGTGTACCGACAGCTTTCCCGTTAATTCTTGAATGGTCGAATGTGGGTCATTTGCTATGTCTTGGTCCACAACCTCGTCAGAAACCACAGATGGGCATCCAGAAAGTGGTTGATCTTTACAGCTTCTGTCTCCGTCTCGGAATTTCCGAAACTAACGGCGACACTGGCAAAAAATTCGGCATCGTCATCTGTGACGTAACTACTCCGATCGCAATTTGCATCTATTACAAAATGGGTAGAACTTTTGCACACACCCAATAGGTTCATCAAGACACAGTAACACTCCATATGAATAAAACACACATAAGAGCTAAAACTCTACTCAAAAGTTAACATAGGGTAGATTAAAAACAGTAAGAACTTTCAGATTTAGTCTGAAGGTGGACTCTTAGTGAGAACTCTAGAGAGATGGACTCTTAGTCTGAAGATGGTCTCATCGTGAGTCCGAGAGTTCTTAATGTTTTATTTTTTTGAGTAAAGTTTTAACACTTATGTGTGTTTTTATTCATGTGGAGTGTTATGGTGTCTTGAAGGTTAACATACTTCAGTATTGGTATCTTCATGGCACGAATTATTAAAATATTTCATTCCTCGTAAAATCAAATAGAGTTCTTCGTTTGTTCAGATGGTCTTGGATATGCAGCTGAAATGACCTTCTGGACTTGTTTTGATTTAAGAGACCGATTTCACACTTTCGTAAAGCGAGAAGCGTTAGCATTTTTTTGTTTGGATGGTATCTACTACATAGTTCTATGAATTCATAAATTTAATTAAAATAATCAAATGTAAGAAATACGAAGGTAATTGCTTTTTCGAATACTTGTAACGTTCATTCATCTGCATTTGCTTTGTTTGACTGAAGTATATTTTTTTACTTTTTAAAATAAATCTTTTGTTATAGACCGATGCTCTTTAGTTATATCCTCAGCTATGATGCTCGCCCCAGGGGAAGCATCATAGCTAAGGATATAACTTCTCTCAAAATCAACACCCCGTGGTCTAAATCGTCAACAAAACCGTCTGCAACTGCTGTGGGAGAATTATTGCGGAAGTATTTATAGCATGCAATGCCACCCGCAAAGCCATAATCTCAAATGTAAATGCATCGGCAAACAGAGAGGAGTTTGCCGATGCGTCTACGTTGTTATAAAAGTAGCATTTGATGCAAACTCATCGATATTTGTTATACTTCAGAAGTACTTCCATTATGAAGTGGAGGTGGGGCGTGTGGTTATTCTGCTTTCCTGACTTTTTTTTCTTCTTGAGGTGGGGGGGGGGATCTTTCCTTGGCTTTCGTATCCAAAAACACTAGCATTTTGTGCTCACACTTTCTTTTTTTGTGTGTGTGTGTGCATGTGAAATTGCATTTCAGAATTTACATTTAATCTGACTATGGTGAAATTATCATGCTGTTTCTGTCATTTATATAATTGTGTACATGGCAGAGTAAAAAAATGGTAGTAAGTGATTTTTGAAATTGAATTTCAATTAAAATATACACTGAAGTGCCAGAAAAACTGGTATACACCAGTCTAATACTTGGTAGGTCCCGCGCAGGACTGCAGAAATACGACGGGGCATGGACTCCACTAGCTTCTGGAAATATGCTGTAGGCAATGCACACCATATACTTCCTGCAGAGTGTTTCACAATTCAGGTGTATTCCGAGGACTCTGATTCCTGTGTTCGATAGCGCGTTGCATGGCATCCCAAATGTGTTCTATCACGTTCAGATCTGGGGACGTGGGTGGGAATGGCAACACCCCAAACTCAGATGAATGCTCCTCTAACCATAATGTGGCGTCCCGGCACTTGTGTGGAGGTGCATTGTCCTGTTGGAACAGGCCCAACCCATCAGCATGAATGCAGGACATAAACGGATGTACCTCGTCAGAAAGGATGCGCACATAGCGTTGGCCGGTCCCAGACGTTTGTAGATGTACCAGGAGTCCGAGTGAAGTCCAGCTAAACACACCCCATGCCAGCTGGTAGAGTTTCCTGCTGACAGGCGGGATCCATGGCTTCATCTCATTGGAATAACACAGCTTATACAGTTTTTCTACAACAGTATGGCTGTCCACTACTATCTGGGTGGTCAGACTCGTTAATGTGTTTTCGAGAGTTTTTAATCCCTTGCAGCTTTCTCTTCCTGGGACCGGTAAACTAACATCATTTCCATTATCGTAACTCTGACCAATAAGGCGCAAGCAAAGACACCTAATCGAATTTTGAAAGTTCCGCCCCAGTGGCGCAGTGGTCTAAGCGCTGGCTTATGACCATTCGTCCGTGAAGGGACCGGGTTCGTATCCCGGTGAGGCGTGGATGTTTGTGTTTGTCTTACGGCACTGGCTCTCTCCCTTTCCTGGAACCTGGGCCGCGGATTGCCTAGTGGTCAACTTTCGTGGCTGCCACGGAGAAACCTCAAGTTCGATCCCAGGCAGGTACGAACGCTCGAACCACTAAATATCCGCCGTGTGTCGGATTGTCACGTTAAGCCGTCGGACCCCGGGTACTGGCACCCGGTAATAAATAAGGGCGTCTTCCTCCCCCTTTCTACCTCGCTTCCGTGTCACTTTCCTATCGGGCACTCTAGCCCAAATCTCCTAGCTTCCTATTTCTAAGGGTTGTTTAAGACCTGGTGTCAGACACTCCCATCCTAAGATCCTCTGCATATGATCTGACCTTTCCTGGAACCAGGGCCCGATTAACACAGAATCGGGCCCTAGGGCACAGCACCCGTCCGCATTCTTGAAAGAGTAAGTACATTTATCGCCACTAAATATCAATTAATTTAAAAGTTGATTAAATTAATATGACACTGTGCGGGAAAAAATAGGAAATAATATCTACTTTTACTAAATCTTAATGTTAGCAAGGAAATTTGCACTTAAAACCATAGACGGGTAAGTAAAGCACTATTTAATAGTTCAGTATTGCTATTTTCGCATTTAATTATGTAATATTTCAAATATTCACAAGTGTTAAATTATTCACCCCCTTTTATTTTTAACCTATGAACATTATTTAGACGTGGCACAGACTAATTTTTGGGCGGCAAGTTGAACTTCCATGTAGTTGATTAATCACCTGTGAGCCGCCCCGGTGGCGCAGTGGTCTAAGCGATGGCCTCTGATCGTTCGTCCGAAAGGGGTCCGGGTTCGAATCCCGGTGAGGCATGGATGTTGTGTTTGTCTTACGGCACTGGCTCTCTCCCTTCCCTAGAACCAGTGACCCAAAATTAGGGACGGGCGACTGCTTGTAGCCCATTGAGTTGCTCACGGTGGTCGTTAAACCTCCAATCAAAAAAAAAAATCATCTGTGATGTGTTTCATATTACAGTAGAATAATTCTATTAACAAAGGAATGATACTTAGATTTGAGCAAACATGCGTAACTGGATAATTCTCACACTCGTAAAAGCACATTATTCAGCTCATTAATTCACTTAGTTTAGACCCCAGCAATTTTGAAGTCTGATACTTTACAATATGAAATACTCAAAGCTTCTACAAAGTGTCTTAGCAATGTAAAACCTCTCTCAAGAGGTGTATAGTATATATAGAAATATATCACATTTATATTTCATCTGCAGTTCAGATTAAAAGCACTGCGATTTTCCTGCCTTATCCATTACTCACATTTGAAATTAAGTGAAATCCATATTAATCAGGTTTTACAAGTTCCCTAAGTTCTGATTTTTCCAAGCAGTTATGTTTGTAATTTTGAGGACCAAAATTAAGTTGTGTGTACAACAACTTACTTTTGGTCCTTAAAATTACAAAAAGTAAGTTGTGTACACACACGCACACACACACACACACATACAAAAGGAACAATCATCAGTCAGAGTTGTGAGGGCCGCCCCGGTGGCGCAGTGGTCTAAGGCGCTGGCCTCTGATCATTCGTCCGTAAGGGGTCCGGGTTCGAATCCCGGTCGGGCATGGATGTTGTGTTTGTCTTACGGCACTGGCTCTCTCCCTTCCCTGGAACCAGTGACCCTAAATTAGGGACGGGCGACTGCTTATAGCCCATTGCGTTGCTCACGGTGGTCGTTAAACCTCCAATAAAAAAAAAAAAAAAAAAAAAAAGAGTTGTGAGGTGGTAGTGAAAGGGCCTATAAAAACACCAGTGTTAATAAAAAAAAAAAAATTCCATTCATAATAATTAATTTAAAAAAGCATATTTTTTGACATTGCGATTTTGGTATCACCGCGCCAAGCCCCGTTTGGGAACTTGAGGGCATAGATTTTGTTAATGATTTTTGATCTGCAAAATGGCAACAATTACAGTGGGTTTCCTATAGGCGACCCTGTCTCATCGTTGGGACTTGAAAGCGTTGTGTTTCATACGAGCTCGTACGAAATTGTCGCAAGAACTCATATGCCGCAAAGAAATTAAATTTAAAAGCTAGCATTTCAGTATCATGCTTGAATCGGGGTATCTTTGAAGAAAGAAAAACTATTACTTAAAATTAAAACAGAACACTGACACTCGTACTCATTTGCAGAGCAGCGAGAAGAAAAACACGTTGTTTAAAGAAACATATACACTGGTGTGCAAAAATTAAGGACCAAGAGGAGAAATTAGCATAACAGCGGAACGAGCAGGCAGAACGGACCGAAAGACCACTCAGGAGATAGACTAGGGTCCGGTACGGTAGGACATGCGCATATATGCAGCATGACGTAGGGCGGGGGAGTGTCGGAAGAGTATAAAGCACACTGGCGGTGTACACTCAGCAATTCGAGGCCGCGGGTGGCTGAGTGGGCAACGTTTATGACTGCCACGGAAAGGACCTCAGGTTCGATCCCAGCAGGTACGAACGCTAAATATCCGCCGTGCATCGGATGGGCACGTTAAGCCGTTGGACCCCGGGTATTGGCCCCCCGGTAATAAATAAGGGCGTCTTCTACCCCCTTTCTACTTCGCTTCCGTGTCACTTTCCTATCGGGCACTCTAGCCCAAATCTCCTAGCTTCCTATTTCTAAGGGTTGTTTAAGACCTGGGGTCAGACACTCCCTTCCTAAAATCCTCTACATATGATCATGCTCAGCAATTCGGTGAAAGCTATTGCACGGTGTACATCGGTTTTTACGACGTCGAGTTGCTGCCACCGTGTGATATGGCCAACAGGCAATCCAGTAGACAACATCTGGATGACTTTACCCGAGGTCGCGTCATTGGGAAGTTGGAAGAAGGTCGAAGTGTGACTAGTGTGGCCGAGGAGTTCGGGAACACTCACAGCATCGTTTCACGAGCTTGGAGAGCATTTCAAACGACAGGAACAGCTGTCCGAGAGTTTAGCAGTGGTCGTCCACGAGCAACCACGGCGGCGGACGACCGGTATATTGTCCTACAGGCGAGAAGAGACAGCGGGAGTAATCGCAAGGCACATGCAACAGACAACTGGACCATTAACGCCTGCTCATCGGAGACGGCGGTTTCTGTGGTGCCAGGAATACATGAACTGGACACATCAGCAATGGGGTCGAGTTCTTTTTACGGATGAGAGACGATTTAGTCTGACGAGCGATTCTGGACGTATACACATCTGGAGAGAGCAGGGAACACGCAATCAGACCTCCAACATCATCGAAAGGGACCGGTTTGGAGGTGGCGGAGTTCACGTTTGTATCATGCTTGGTAGCCGTACTGACCACATCTTCCAAGGAGGTTCAGTCACTGGTGTCTGCTATTGTACCGAGGTTCTCCTGCCTCACGTGCGTCTGTTTAGAGGTGCTGTGGGTTCTGAGTTCCTCTTCATGGACGACAACGCTACACCTCATTGTACAGTGGCTGTTGGAGAGTGAAGATATTCAGCGCATGGATTGGCCCGCAAGGTCCCCGGACCTAAATCCAATCGAACACGTGTGGGACCTTCTTGGGAGACGCTTGGCAGCACGTCACCAGCCGCCAGCAACGATTCCGCAGCTGCGATTGGCGCTACAAGAGGAATGGGCCGCGATGCCTCAACAGCTCTTTGACAACCTCGTCCTCAGCATGGACAGACGTTGTAAATCCTGCAACGCAGTCAGGGGGAGCATATCCCCTACTGAAGACTGAATTTTTCTTGGCAGCCGCCAGCCACATGGACGTTTCTGTCTTCTGTCCAGTTGTGCTCAAAGCTACCTTTTCAATAAAGTGCCTTTGTATCCTTTGGATTCCTTGTTTGGACGGTTTTGATCACTTGTTCCATATTTTTACATCTTGGGGATCTTATGGTATGATTTGAGTCGATGTGGAGCACTTCTGCACGACGTTACATTCGAAAAACCGTCTCGTCCTTAATTTTTGCACGCAGTGTATAAAATTAATTTGTGTATATTTCTTAATTTATGTACAATTTAATGGTGGGACCAGATTAAATTATAAGAAGACATCTCTACAAAAAGAAGTTATGGTTTAGCCTGAGAATTATAGAAATAGCAACGTCCCTATCAATCCAACTAGTACGAGGTGAGTAATATTATATCATTTCAAAACTTTCAATGAATACTCAGCATGCAAGGGATTGAAATATTTGGGTGATGTCTTACCCTAAAAAAACCTGCTGTGCTACACCGATCCGCTGTTGAGGATGGAGCGTGTCCTCTTGAGGCCGTGGTCTTTGGCTGGTATCCTCCCTCCTCCGTGGATAAAACATAGCCCTGGGGCGCTCGACGAATGCTGATGCTTTCTCTATTTGTCTTGGGTACGTAACATTGTTCACTGATTTGGGTCCGACTTCTTGACCCACGTACAGCTAGGCATTTCTTGCCAACCGCCGACGTCGAGCTGCGAACTTCCTACAGATGACAACAACAACCCAACTGCAACCAGAACACTGAGACGGACTCGATTTCTCCAGGTTTTTCATTTTATTTTAGTTTCGCTTTCGCTTACAGCCATGTTGCGAGACGTGTCCTTACATCCTAAAGACGTCCCTTGCCCCTTCATTGGTTTCTGGTTTCCCTTTCCTTGTTCGCGAGTTGACTGCCTTCCAGTGGCTGCTTCGAGCAGATGTTCTCCTCGCCAGCTGACCATCTGCTGAGCTAAGCCATATAAAAAATTATTTGGCCCTAACTGTCAACCCGTTTTGGAGTTCTATTATCGGAGCATTCGAGAAAACCCTTATTAAAATTTAAAGCATGCTCGGAGGCACGTATGCCCGACTGAAATATGTTCTCCGACACCGAGCCTGGGTGACATTTATTGCCTAGCCTTACCTTCTTACCAGATTTAAGATTCTTTCTTAGATAAAAATTTTGAAGATGACAATCCGATTTTTGGCGTAAATGTGACAAGGATGGTAAGTCAGATAATATCCGAAAACTTGAAAATTGTCATCGTCCTGGAGCGGGACTCGAACCCGCGTCTCCCAGAAAAACGCCCGGGTATGCTATCCACTACACCACCCAGAACGACCAAGTTTCCAGTTTCCGATCAATTTGAATTTAACCATCACAGGATTCGCTAGTCGAAGCAACCGGCATTCAAGACTTCCGCCCATATAGTCACCACTGCCCCATTGTTGGTTAGGGTTTCGTTATGTAATCCGCAGTGCTGTTGCTTCACAAATGCCGGGAAATTAAAAAAATACCTTTCGCTTCGTTTGAGGAATTTTGCACTTGGCCTAGCGTTTGCGTTTCGATCTCCTTCCCACGCGAAGGGAAAGCGAGAAGAAAAAGAAAAGAAAGGAAACCAGCGAATCCTTATGCGGCCTGGGTCGGGATAATATTTCTTGCCCCTAATTACGAATTACTCCAATTAATAAATAAAAAATTAACTATGTTAATTAATTAACATAATTAACACAATTATGTAATTAAATCCCGAATTTGGGTATTTCTTGACCAAAAGCAATATGCTCGAAATTAGAAGAATGTTAGCGGCAACACTGGTGCCCCCTGAAATGCGGGGCCCAAGGCGCGGGCCTAGGCATAAATCAGGCCCTGCGGGCGACTGCTTATATATAGCCTCATCGAATTGCTCACGGTGGTCGTGAAAACTTAAATAAAATAAAAGCTTCTTAAAGTGCAGACACCAGCTGCTATGCCACATTCAAAGTCGCTCAGATCACTCGTTTTTCCAATTCTGACCCTCAGTCGAGCGGTAACTGGTGCTCGACGAACTGGTCTGCTTGATTTATTCTGTACATTGAGCTCACGTGCCGTCTTATCTGCTGGAGAGCCGTTTATGTGGCGATGTCAGGTGTACCTAATAAATTAGTTCCCCAGTGTATTCGGCAGTTTTTGTTTTGTTTTTGTCAAGAGAATGTTTTATGTGTGTTGTGTTTGTGTGCAGCGATGTGTGTGAGGGGGGCCAGCAGGGTCATTTGGTCCAGGCCTCACATTCTTGGGGGGATTATATCAGATTTACACTTTTGACGTTAACTCTTAATTTGGTTATAGTTACAGACACAGAAATACGTCCACAGGTTTGAAAGAAGACGACGTTCATCATACAAAGGAGAAACAGGTCAAAAATTACTAACGTTCAACTATGGAACAAGATCGTTTGAATGGCCTTGCTATGCTTAACATACATTAAGACACTGGAAAACTGGATTTTTCCAGTTTAACTGGTGATTTTTTTTTTTTTTTTATTATTGGAGATTTAACGACCACCGTGAGCAACTCAATGGGCTATAAGCAGTCGCCCGTCCCTAATTTAGGGCCCCTGACTCCAGGGAAGGGAGAGAGCCAGTGCCGTAAGACAAACACAGCATCCATGCCTCATCGGGATTCGAACCCAGACCCATCTCGGACGAATGATCAGTAGCCATCGCTTAGACTACTGCGTTACCTTGGTGAATTTGCACAAAAAAGCCGGAAAATCACATGTTGAATTAAAATGGGAAAATTTATTGTAAAGTGTTACAATGTTCTTTTTCTGTGTTAAAATCGTTATTGTATTAAATGTAAACATTTAAAATATACTACTAGTTTTGTATCATTGTTTTCGCACTTCTTCAGTTTTTAATTCACTGGGGAGAGGGGGCCTCAAATTGGAATTAACTCGGCCCGGGCCTCTCTTGACCTCTGTGTTGGCGTGTGTGCGTGTTAAAATGAGAAAAATGTTTTTGAATTCTGGTAGTACCTGCTACAAAAAGAGTGAAAAAGAGAGAGGGAAAGGAAGAGGAAAGAATTAGCCAAAGTAGGCAGGAACGAAGGAAGAGAAGGTAATCAGAATTAAAGAGAGAAAAAGAATAGAGAGACAAAGAGAATGAAGAAGAGCAAAGGATGCCTACGAAACATGAAAAGTAAAAGAAGGAAAGATAGGAAAAAGTGACGGAAAACTTGAAAGGCCAGAAAAAAAAAGGGAGAAATGAAGTATGAGAGGAGGAAAGGAAGCGGAGAAAAAAGATAAACATTTTTTTTTTTTTTTTTTTTTTTTTTTACCATGCTGCGCTTAGATGTAGATCAAATGTGAAGGATATAAAGTATTATCACGAAACAAGCATGTGAAAAAAAAAACCCAAGTAATTAGTAAAGGACATCGGTGCATCAAATGCGGAAGATTCCTTTGTGTTAAATTCAAACATACTTTTTTTCCCAACAATTTCCATTCATGATAAATATAGTCTAAGCGCAAGAGAGGTAAAATAATGTTCTTTCCAATGAAATCAATTTAGCTTTCCTTGAACAAAAAAGGGGAAAAAAAGAAAGAAAGAAAAAATTGTAAGTGACATTATAAACATTTACTGCGGTCGTAAAACATTTCATGCGAAAAAGCAGTGAATTACGTGAAATGGCTGTGATTATGTACACTGCACTAAAGCCTTTTGAATTAGTTTGGAATTAAAAACTAAGAAATAGAAGACCTAATATGATCAGTAAATCAGTCCTAACGATCTTTTGGAGTTTCTCACACACACATTAATATTCATGACCTATTTCGTTGAGTTCCGCCTCGAATTTTAAAAGAAAGAGAAAAAAAAAAAAGAAGAAAAAGTAATTTAAAGAGAGAAGGGGGGGGGAAACCCCACAGAGACCAAAAAATCATATCGCAAGTAATTAGTGCTAATAACAAAGGAAGCAGTGGGTTAAAGTTTGTTTTATTTCGTCTCTGTTTTGAGGACATACTTTTTTTTATATAGATTTGCGGGATTTTTTTTTTCTTTTTGTATTTCAAGCTGGAGGCTATCAGTGTTTTTATTTATTTTTTCCTCCTCCGCTACGTGCATTATATAACGCATAGTAATGGTACATTAAAAAAAATTCGTTATGTTTGTGCCTCTCTTCTTAAGCATTAATTTGTTGCAGCTTAAAAACCAGGAATGGAGTCCAGATAAACCCAAACAAAGCTTTAATCTCCAAAGCAAGGTGGGCAGGAGGGGTGCGGAGTGCAACAGAAAACAAGTTGTCTTTTGCTGTTGTTTTTTATTTATTTATTTATTTTTTTCTATTTTAAATCGAAATACTGGATTGTTGCTGTCAATAGTCAACATAATGCGTTTCTGATTTATTTGCCATTATTAGTGAGAATCTAATCGTTTAAGTACCGGAAGATTGAGAATTAACTTTTTAAGACCTGAAGTGACAAAGAAAACGGCACATGCATTTTAATACACTGTGCCCCCATAGCAAAAAGTTCCTGATCCGTCTGCGACAAATATCATGGTGCCACAATAAATCTGCAGGTGGTCACTATGTGTGAAAAGCGATAAAAATTATCATGGGTATAGATTAAAAAAAAGACCCCACCTACCTTATTTTTTCTATATAAAAAAAAGAAAAAAAAAAAGAAAAAGCTTAACCTAGGTACTACAGCAATAATAATAATAATAATAATAATAATAATAATAATAATAAAAAACACTCTGCCCCTCTATACCTACAACTTTACCTCCATTTTCAAGCTGAAACACAAGGATTTATAGAATGAAATTATATTTAAAATCAGTACAGAACTGACGGAACATTGCTAGAAAAAAATTACGATTGCGGGAGAAATCATCGCTGCGTCCTACTTTCGTTTTCCGAAATGTTTTCTCCATTTTCGATTTTAAATACAAATATTTATGTAATTAAATTGTGTTTAAACAATAATACAGAGTGCAGGGAAAATACCGCGGGGGTGGGTGGCGATTACGGGGAAATCTTTGTGTGCCTTTGGCTTCCGTTGTCAAACATTTTTGCCTCTATTTTACGATCACGGGAGAAATTTTGCTGTGTTCAACTTCCGTTTGCAGAACAACTTTCCCCATTTTCAGTCGTAAATACAAATATTTATGCAATAAAATATTTTTACAACCATATACGGAGCAAAGGGGACATCGCAAGAAAAATGAGGTTTACTTGGCTTCTGACTTGTTGCCTCCATTTTCAAACTGAATCACAAATATTTATGCAATAAAATTATATTTAACAGAAATGCCGGTTATACGGTACAATCGCGAGAAAAAAAATTACGATCACGGGAGAAACTTTCACTCCCTCTAACTTCCGTTTTCGAAAAGTTTTGAAAGACGGAAAGCTTGCATCCACGATCGGGAGTCTGCAAGAGGGGAGTTAACGGGGGTCTGGGGATATTGTTTTTGTCTACAAGACCAAAATAAAATCTCAGACGTACGTCGTCCGTCGCCGCAATTCTGCTACGGGGCACTGTGCGGCAAAAGTCGCCTTCCCTGAAAGAGAAATTGGAATCTTTTGAAAATAGGGTCACACACTTATGGTCCAATGAGCAGAATTTTTTTCCCTTTATAGTGTATTATATTTGCTTAGATTGTACGTATCGTTAGTACGTAAAGAAGTAGTCTTTTTTAGCCATACACGCATCAGAGAGAGCCAATGCCCTAAGACAAACACACCCTCAATGTTTCATTCGGGGTCTGAGCCTAGGTCAGAAGCCAGCGCGTAGATCACTGCTCCACCGGAGCTGCGGTGACGTGTTTTTAGATACCACCAGCCCTTCTCGATGGACGCCCAGTCGGAGGAAATGATTGTGTGTTCAACGATCCCCGTAAGCATCTAAGACTATTTTTTGTTTCTGTTTAGATTTTGAACGACCACCGTAAGCAACTCGGAGGGCTTTAAGCAGTCTCCCATCCCTAATTCTGGGTCACTGGTTCCAGAGAAGGAAGAGAGCGTCGGACAAACGCAGCAGCCATGCCTTATCCGGGACTCGGACCCAAACCCATCTCGAACGAATGATCTGAAGCGCACTCGGCCACTGAGAAAGCCATCTAAGACTATGAACCGTCGCCGCCCCTAACTTGGGGCCGCTGGTTCTAGGGAAGGGAGAGAGCCAGAGCTGTCGGACAAATACACCACCGTGTCTCATTCGAGACTCGAACCCTAAACCATCTCTGGTAAATAATCATAAGCTAGCACCTCGACCACCGGGGATGCCATCGAAGACTAGAAACAGTTCCCTGTTCCCATTTTAGTGCCGTTGGTTCTAGTGAAGGAAGAAAAGCCGGCACCAAAGGCCAGCAGTTGAACTTTACACGTTTTGATATCTAACCAAGTAGAACCCGATTATAACGAGAAATTAAGAACCGACCGAAACCCTTGTTAAATCCGGGCGCTTACTAAATCCGTTTCTGGGTGAAAATTTCCACCAGGTAAAAAATATGCATACATGATAAGAAGCATATACGTTTATACACTGCCGGACAATTGCTAAGGACGGATGACAATAGCAACGATAGCAACCATAAAATGGAAGGCAGGAAAATGTGGAAATTAGCATAAGTGCGGGATACAGTAAGACGTGTTGTGCGTATGCACATTTTGGATTGCCGAACTTGTTCGTGACATCATAGCGCTGATAAGGGATATAAAGGATTTGACGCGTATTGACAGTTGTTGTTCAACCGCAAAGTTGAAAGGGAAAGAATCAATTGACGAACTTGCAATTTTCAGTATGTCTTCCCGACATCACCTAGATGATTTTACGCTTGGCCGTATTATTGGCAAGATTGAAGAAGGGCGAAAAATAACAGATGTTGCCAGGGAGTTCGACGTCAGCCACAGTGTTGTTTCAAGGCTTTGGAAATCATTTCAAACAAATGGAGAGTGTAGCAAACGTCACGGGGGAGGTCGTGTTCGCAGTACGACACCTGCAGAAGATCGGTACATAGTGCTATCAACAAAAAGACACCGGCGCAACACAGCTAGTGAGGTAGCAAATCAGTTTATGGCTGCTACTTGCAAGCGGATCTCCCGAAAAACTGTCGCCAGACGTTTGCATGAATTAGGACTATACGCCCGCCGTCCTGTTGTGTGCATCCGATTGTCCAGACGTCACCGTACCGCCCGTTTCCAATGGTGCCATCAACATCTCAATTGGACTGATAACGACTGGTCTGCTGTCCTCTTCTCAGATGAGAGTAGATACAGTCTATCGTCTGATTGTCGACGACAACTGATCTGGCGTGATAGTGGTACTGCATATTGTCCAGCAAACATACAGGAAAGGGACCGATATCCGACATGTAGTGTCATGGTATGGGCTGGCATCATGATCAATGGCCGTACGTCCCTCTATGTGCTTCCAACTGGGACTATGACTGGCCAACGATACATTAATGATGTTCTGCTGCCTCATGTTCGCATGTTCCGTGGTGCTGTCGGTGATAGATTCATTTTCATGGACGACAACGCAACATGTCATCGAACAGTCGCTGTCCAGGATTGTCTTGAGAGCAAGGATATTCAACGCCTCGTATGGCCAGCACGTTCTTCAGATCTGAATCCCATTGAAAATGTGTGGGATGCTTTGGGGAGGAGTCTTGCTGGTCGCCAATGTCCTGTAATAAACAAGGACACCCTCATCCGTGCACTGACAGAGGAATGGGATAAATTACCCCAACAGCTGCTTGATAATGTTGTGCAAAGCATGACATGACGTGTGGAATCTTGCATCGCCCTCCATGGTGGCCATATCCCGTATTGACATCTTACGCCGGAACGCCTGCGGAGGGTAATTGCATTTTTTTCACGTTTACGTATTCTGCACAAAATGGCCTGTTTGTCCCTTGAACACGTTCCAAAGCCTTCTGGATTTCAGAGCACAATAAATTGTCTTTCTTGTAATGTCCTGGCATTCTGACATTATTTTATTTCACTTGGCATCCAACCACACTTACTTTTTTATGCGCTATATAGCCGTTTATGATCCGTCCTTAGCATTTGTCCAGCAGTGTAGTATATATATAGTATATCCATAACAACTGGATATGCTAGAAATATTTAATTAACTACATTAGTACTATAGTTAATTAATTAAATCTTTCGAGTATGTTCAAATTTACGACGATGTGAGACTGACTGCTGTTCAACTATACACTTAAGCGCAACTGAATTAGATAAACCTGTCTAGTAACGTGTAGCACCACCTTTCGCCCTGATGACGGCGACGATTCGTCTCGGCATGGACTCGACAAGACACCGGAAGCGCTGGGAAGCAATACGGATCCACGACCCCTGAACAAGCTCCCACAGTTCACGAAGATTTGACGAAGGGAGTCAGAGCCTCGAAAATCTCTCTCGGTGGCATCCCAGATGTGCTCGATGGGATTGAGGTCAGGGGACTTAGCTGGCCAAGGAAGCGAGGTCACGTCGGTGGAGTGTTCATCCAGCCATTCGGATACAATTCGGGAGCGATGGCACGGTGCATTGTCTTGTTGCAGGATGAGGTCCCCAGTGGGATGTTGAAGACGCACAAACGGGAGCAAATGGTCGTCCAGGATATCCCGGTAACGTTGACCTGTGAGGGACGATGTCACACGTACCAGGGGCCCCATTTCAGTCCACGTAAACAGTCCCCAGACGAGAATGCCACCCCCACCAGCGAAGAGTACCCTGCTGGCGAGAAGGATCCATCGTTTCATGTGGTTTGTGCTGTACTCGTATCCTGCCATCCTCATGTACCAACGTGAATCTCGACTCATCAGTCCAGGCAACATTTTCCCACATGTCTAGGGTCCAGTGGCGATGTTCCCGTGCCCATGCTAATCCTTGCACCCTGTGATGTGCGGTCAGCAGCGGTACCCTCGTGGGACAATGGCTTCTGTACCCCATAGCGAGGAGATGGTTCTGGATGGTGTGGCTACTTACACATTTTTGTGCACCAGCGTTAAATTGCCGAGTCATTTCTTGCACTGTGGACCGTCTATCCGCTGTTACAATGCGAGCTGGCCGACGATGACCCCGCGCGTCCACACGCTGTTGTCCACGGCAGTTGGCTCTTGCAGGGATGGTTTTACCGGATTCGATGTACTCACGGTGTACCCGTGACACAGTGGCTCGTGAAAATCCCAGTTCCTGCACGACTTCCGAGATGGAATGACCCATTCGTTGGGCCCCGGCAATTTGCCCACGATCAAATGCGCTTAGATCCTTCGTCTTACCCATACTGCTTCCCGTCGCATCAGTCTTTATGTTGTCGGATAGCTGCATACGTCATGTCGTTTCCGTTTACAGGGTCGCCCACAGCTCCACATTTGCATAACGCCAGCTGTCTCTAATTCAATTGCTCTTTAGTGTACAACGCGCATGAAGCAAAAGCAGCACCAATCTTCCGAATGAAACGCTCACTTTGAAAGTGGCAATGGAGTAATGGAATGGGGATAACAGTTCCAGGAATTGTTATCCTTGTTTTCCTTCCGGCGACATCCCCATTCCAATCCTCCTCTCTTTCTCTATGCAACTTATACGTTTCTCAGATGAGATCATATGTAGAGGATTTTAGGAAGGGAATGTCTGATCCCAGGTCTTAAACAACCCTTAGAAATAGGAAGCTCGGAGATTTGGGCTAGAATGCCCGATAGGAAAGTGACACGGAAGCGAGGTAGAAAGAGGGTGGAAGACGCCCTTATTTATTGCCGGGGGACAAGAACCCGGGCCCGCGGGCTTAACGTGCCCATCTCTATGCAACTGTCACCCAGAAATCCTTTTATATGTTCGTGAAGCCCACCCATCCAGTCTCATTTTATCCAGGACTAGGTGACCTGTTCTTATCTCTGTTGACGCGATACAACCCTTGGAGCGGATGGCAAAGAGTCTCTTGCACAGCTTGCTTTTTAAGCATTTCATATACTCTCTTCCAATTGTTTTTCTATCATCATTCTTCCACTAGCACGCAAAGATTCCCCTGCGCTGTTACAATGTCGTCCTTATGCCACTATTTCTATTCCTCCATTCAAGGACAGTGCGCAGCAGATTTTCTTTTCCTCGATAAATATGGAATTTCGTTAAATGTTGTAACTTTGCTTTTTAAAAGTGATCATAAGCTTTTCTTTTTCTCCTTAAATCCGAGGTCTTCGTTAAATGTGTTCCTTAAAAATGATCAAATTAGCTTTTGAATTAACGTTATACCAAACAAAAATTGCTGTTTTGTTTGCTAAATCCAAGAGCTCACTAAATACAGACTCGTTATAAATGCCGATTCTACTGTACTTATATTTCAGGAACCGCATCTGCTGTGGTTTGGAGTACGAATGTAGTGAGGAGGAAGGGGGTAGCGAAAAAATATTGATTAAGGTTGTCTGGCTGCTTTCTGCTGTTGGAGTAAACTGGGGGATTTAAAAAAAAAAAAAACCCAAAAAAAACCCCAGCCCCTGAGCTTTAGATGTGTGTGGGCTCTATCGGAAATGCACATAAATGCACAGTAAAACAATTCAAAAATTTCCGAAATTTACGAGCCACTTTCCGTGATCCTTTTCGTGAATTAACGAAGCATATTCCTGATACAATCTTTTCCGCGAAATGACTGAAAGAAACCTGAATTTCACGGATTTTTCGTACGCCAGGAAAAAATTCTGAATTTTCAGAAATCTTTCCGCAATTCCTTTCTGTTATTGACAGTAAGTTTCCGTTCTTAAGATGTGTTAACGGAAACTTCTAAATCTTCAGAAACATTTCCGCAATTCTTAACGGTAATTTTGGTTTCCAAGATGTGTTACAGGAAAATTCTGAATGTTCATAAACATATCCGCAATTCCTTTGGTATAGGGCTGTTCACGGATTTCGGATTTTTGGATATCCGGATATTTTAGTATCCGAAAACCGGATTTTTAGCATTCGAATAGTTCGAACTCCGGATATCTGGATTTTAAACTGCGGTTAACCGGACTTCGAACTTCGGAAGTGCTGTTCACGGATTTCGGATTTCCAGATATTTTTCTGTCCGAAAATCAGATTTTATATAACATTCGAATAGTTCGAACTCCGGATATCCGGGTTATGAACTTCGGATTACCGGATTTACGAATTTCGGATATTCGAATATCTGTACTTAGAATACCGAATGTTCAGACTTCTAAACAACATAGATCTATCTGGCCATGATAGACCGCATGCCTCCGGTTGTTGAAACCTTAACGCAACAGTTTGTGAACGTGCGTTTTTTTTGTTTTTTTTTTTTTTGCTGCAAGATGTCGGTTTGATTAGACAAAGTGATCTTCCGTGACATTGATATTGTACTAAAAGAAGGGATAATAAATAAAATTGCAGTGTTTTATTCTGTAACAAACTCATGCGGCAATCCGAATTTCGGATATTTTGAATTCCGAAATCCGGATTTCAAAATACCCGGTTTTTGACAGCACTAGCCGGATATTCGGATTTCATGCGGCAATCTGGATGTCGGATTTATGATATTATCGGATATTTTGAAATCCAAAATCCGGATTTCAAAATATCCGGTTTTTGACAGCTCTACTTTCGTATATTAACGGGAAAACTCCGTTCTCCCTTTTTCCGTATTCATATAATGAGAAATTTCCGGTAATAGAAGCGATTCGCGGGAATACTTGAGGTTTGATTAACTGTTAAATTTCAATCGTCTGTCGAAGGACGTGATTTTAGAGTTCTGTAGCGAAATTGGATATTGTGGATAGCATAGCGCGTGAAATTTCGGTTATTGTGGTACCGGATATCCCTTCCCCTCTCCCCCATTTTGTGCTCCAACTATTGTATATTGTTACCGTAACAAACTGGGTACTTAAATTATTGTATACATGTTAATGTACGATGTCTATGTATCAGTCTGTGAAGTCCTTAAGGCACAAGGTATTAATAGTTATCAAGAGTAAATTTTATATGTAGGAGTTTTGTGAAATAATACAATAAAGCAGTACATTTCACCTTTTCTTAGAGATAATTGAAAGTCATTGTCAGTTTAAAACGACATTAAGTTCCAAAGCATTCTGCTGTTTCGAAAAATCACGATGAAAAAAAAATACTTAATTTGTGATAAATCCTCCTACAGAAAAAAATAAAATTATTACAAAACTATTGAAAAAAAAAATCTCCAACAGAAAATAAAATTTATAATTCACTCGCATAAATACCAGAAAAAAAAAATCATCGAGGTCTACCTGGACAGTGACTTCTAAATCTTTTGCCGCCTCGGTGGCACAGTGGTCTAAGCGATGACTTCTGATCATTCGTCCGAGATGGGTCCCGGTTCTAATCCCGGTGAGGCATGGATGTTGTGTTTGTCTTTCGGCACTGGCTCTCTTCCTTCCCGGGAGTCAGTGACCCTAAATTAGTGACGGGCGACTGCTTATAGCCCATTGAGTTGCTCATGGTAGTCGTTAAACCTTCAAACAAAGAAAATATATATATTTTTTTGGCTCAGTGGTTAAGACACGTGGCGGTTTCTGTTGAGCCAACCCAAACGACCTTGGATGGAATCCCACAGGGGCGAAAGGATTCTCTGGTGTAACGGCTGAAAATTTCAGTCTTCGATTTTGCGAAATTTCTGTAAATATACGGAAAACACCGAAACTGTCTTTTCTGAAATAAATTGAGTTACTGACTATGAGAAATCTGTCGAATTACGGAAATTAGAAGAAACGGGCACTTTTAAAAACTGAAATTTCGCTAAAACACGGACACCCACGGGCCACTTTGTTGTAAGTTACTTTCCGTGAATTCACACCACTTATTTTTTACAGTGTAGGAAGAGTACTAAGAAGATGGCTTTTCTTATACAGCTTTAGTTTTTATTGAGGGGTTTTCACGATGTGACAAAGTAAACAGCTAACGAAGGGATGTAAAGGAGGGGTGACAATATATGTGACCGGGGATCGCCTTGGGGAGATTATGGACCGCGTTTTTTCTCGAGGAGGGAGAAGACTCAAGAAAAGGGGGATTCATCTAGGACTTAAAGGAGGTAAAAAGCAGAGTTTGGGAGCAGGATTATCCATACTCTGTAGGACTTGGAAAGCTTTTTTAATGGCGAGGTGGGGCATTGAAAGAGAAAGAAAGTCGGGAAAGAAAAATTTAGCAGAGGGAAAAGACTAATAGATGAACAAGATACGATCAACGTGTAAATATTATAAAGAAACAAAGAAATCAGGACAAAGCTCGGAAGTGACTTTCCCCGTGTGCATCACTGAATAAAGAACGCCTATCGCAGAGAAGAGCGAATTTTCACTGTGCAAGTGATTCTTTCCATCGTCGGGAAAATATATATTTAAAACGCCGAAACTTCTAATTCTACCTACAAGGAAGGCTTGCTGAATCTACGCGACAATGTGCACTGAAAGAAACTCAGTAATAGCCTTGTAACATTGCTAGTTTTCCTGTAAAACGCGCATTCTGCAGTAGTACAGACAGCGGTATTGTCTTAGCGCAAAAGATTTTGCGAAATCCCGTTTTGGCCACCGACTTATCCCTTGGAATATTTTGGGCAGGCACATGGGCATTCTGTAGTAACTGTCCTAAGAACCTCTAGGGTAATTGTTGCAGTAGGGCCACCGGCAGAGAAAACTGCGACAATCTTTCGGCCAACATTGCTGTGACAATCTTTCGGCCAACATGGCTGTGACAATCTTTCAGCTAACATTGCTGTGGCAATCTTTCGGCTAACATTGCTGTGGCAATCTTTCGGCCAACATTGCTGAGGCAATCTTTCGGCCAACATTGCTGAGGCAATCTTTCGGCCAACATTGCTGTGGCAATCTTTCGGTCAACATGGCTGTGACAATCTTTCGGTCAACACGGCTGTAACAATCTTTCGGCCAACATTGCTGTGACAATCTTTCGGCCAACATCGCTGTGACAATCTTTCGGCCAACATTGCTGTGGCAATCTTTCGGCTAACATTGCTGTGGCAATCTTTCGGCCAACATTGCTGAGGCAATCTTTCGGCCAACATTGCTGAGGCAATCTTTCGGCCAACATTGCTGTGGCAATCTTTCGGTCAACATGGCTGTGACAATCTTTCGGTCAACACGGCTGTAACAATCTTTCGGCCAACATTGCTGTGACAATCTTTCGGCCAACATCGCTGTGACAATCTTTCGGCCAACATTGCTGTGGCAATCTTTCGGCCAACATTGCTGTGACAATCTTTCGGCCAACATTGCTGTGGCAATCTTTCGGCCAACATTGTTGTGACAATCTTTCGGTCAACATTGCTGTGACAATCTTTCGGTCAACATTGCTGTGGAAATCTTTCGGCCAGCATTGCTGTGGCAATCTTTCGGCCAACATTGCTGTGGCAATCTTTCAGCCAACATTCCTGTGACAATCTTTCGGTCAACATGGCTGTGACAATCTTTCGGTCAACATGGTGTGACAATCTTTCGGCCAACATTGCTGTGACAATCTTTCGGCGATCATTGCTGTGACAATCTTTCGGCCAACATTGCTGTGACAATCTTTCGGCCAACGTAGCTGTGACACTTGACTTTCACAGGAGAATCGTCATTTGGAAACACTTAAATTTCCGAGTGAAGTTTCATCTCGGAGTCATATTGGTATATGCAGCTGTTGTCTCTTGTGACGATGTCAAGAACCGGCAAGAGTTTCCATCTGCAAAGCTTTAAATCATTTCACGACATCACTTCACCCTGACTTTCTTCTGCATCTCTGTGAGGCACCCAAAGACAGCAAAGTTTCAGTACACGCAAGTACTTGATTAAAATTTCCAAAATCTGCGGCGAAAGAATGGCCAAAATCTACTCTACCTCTTCATAAGTTACCCTCAGATCATGGGCGCCCATTGCTTAGTTTTCAGGATGTTACTAACAGAAATCGTAATTACGAATAACCCATACAAACACCACATACAAATTTCCACTGTGCATTCTTGTTATCTAACAATTGTTGCCACACTCTCAACACACAAATTTTATTGGAAACCAGAAGTCCCAAAGGTTACATAAAAAACATTGAATAAATGAAATCAGATAGCATGTAGGACAATAAGGAAATTTATTTGCCGTTCTATTTGATCCTTTTGGTCACTTGTGTCACATGAGCCACGAAACCAAAGAGATCACTCAGTTGGTCATCAAAAATGGAAAACGTATCCTCAAGATAAAGTTCTTGGAAAACTTTCAAGAAATCTTGATATATTTTTCATTTTTTCGCCTTTCATACTCAACATGAAGTGAAAATTTTCAGTGTTACTTTCTATAGTACATTTTCATTAGAAAATTCCAGCGTTTTCCTTAATTTTACTGCATACACACACATCCGGAAGTTCTACAGAAAAATTAGCAATTAGAATGAGTGTTACAGCGAAAATCTCTGTGAAAAATTGCACGAAAATCTCTGAGAAATTTCTCTTCCAAAAAGAGAAATTCGATTTGTCCGATTTCTAGGGGAGTGCAGATGCCCCCTGTTGTCCCCCCAATATGAGAGCCCATGCCTCTGATCTTTTTTTATCAAAGCGTTTTCTTCCGTGATTATCGGAACCCGGTGGCCATTTATGATCTTCGTCTTTTAAGGATTTTCTGCCTCGACGAAATTCCGCAAACCACTCGTAAACGGTTGCGCAAAGGTTCTCTGCAATCTTTCCTCGCCCTCTTGTTGAGTAGTCCGAGTTGAAATCGTAAAACTAACGTCATGGCGCCAAAATGCTAGAGAACCCACCTCCATGATTGTGTTCTTCAATAACGCTCTCCCATAACTGAATCTGGCGTGCCATCTGTTGGCCTTCCGAGTAAATAAAAGTTTCTTTTTTTATTGTAAAGAGAAAATAATATTACCTGTCATAGTTTCTTTGAATCCGGAAAATTTATCAGTTACCCTCGTGTGCTTGAACATTCTTTGAGTTTTAAACCAATTTTCGCTACACCAAGGGTATGTGTAAATACCCTTTGAGCTTCAAATAATGTTTTTCTATACTCCGAGTTAACCTAAGAGTGTACCACTGTGGAAGGTACGAAACAGTTACCTACGCTACGGAAAGTACTCCCTAGCGCTTAGATCGAAAAGCAACAGAATTTTTGCTTAGAATCCATTTTTGTTTGCTCAGCAGTTTATCTGGTAAAACTGTTAACTATTGTAAAACAAATTTTCAAAATGTCAGAGCTTTTTTAGAAATAAATTTGGTATTGTTCAATCAAGAGCTTCGCACTTTCAGCACTTTATTTTGAAGTTACTTAATCAAGAACCTCGCTTCGGCTGCTCCTTCACTTAGCTGGGAATGTCCTGCAACTTGAAGAGGGAGAAGGGGTCAATGGCTTCTCCTAACATTCACAACACAGAGGCAATGGATTGGAAATCGGGGAAACTCTAACGGCGTGGAAGGGAATGAACTTAAGCAGAAGTAGGGAAGCATTTTTCGAAGTTCGGACTCCACCACATCGCCATTCTGTTCTATCTCCACTGCTTCTCTTGATGCGGATTCCTGTATAAGGCTCTTTCGATTCCTTGTGGTATTAAGATTAAACTCCATGCACGGTGTATTTAGTTCTGCCCGAATTTGGGTCAAAGCAGAGGTAATGCTTGACAAAAAGGACACAGAACGAATGAGTGCAGTGCGGACTAATACCGTTTTTGCGTTCGACGGAGAGGCAGTGATCTGGCTTCCCTATCTTTAACAACAGTACACTCTTACGGTGACCCTGAGTCTAGACCAAGAACATGCGCAAAACTGTTTTGAGTTTCAAGTTGACTTTTCTAATAAGTATGGTACTTCACCTTTGTGACGGACCAATGCCTTTTTTGAATTACGTTATCATTCGATACTTATTTTAATCTCGAGTGATAACCCTACTTAAAAAAGGAAACCACTAATTGCTCTGCTCAAAAAAAGCTTATTTTTAGGTAATGTTTTTTTCTCGGGGTTTAACAGTTGTCGTGAGCACCTCTACGGGATAAAAGCGGTCGTCCGTTCCTAATTTTGGGGCCACTGATTCCAGGGAAGGGAGAGAGAAGATGCCGTAAGACAAACACATCACCTATACCTCATCCGAGACTTTAGCCCGGACAGAAGCTGGAGCTTAGAGCACTCCGCCACCGGGGCGGGGTGCCTAATTTTCATCACTAGTTATAAATCTACTCAAAAAATTTTAAATTTTTACAGTACCCAGTTTTCATCACCAGCAATTGATCTACTCAAAAAATGTTTCATTTGTACGATGCCCATTTTTCATCACCAGAAAAACTGGTTCTACCCAAAAATGATTAGCTTATACCCCACCTGTTTTTTACTAGAAATAATTCAATTTAAAACTGTTATGTTTTCTTAGCGAGGAAATAACGTAATGCAAGCAGTAACTATCGATAGGACCTGACTTACGTACGAGCTTATAGGGCCCAGATCCTGGAATATCCTTTTCGGGTCCTCAAAAGCATCGTGTCGGACAATAACATTCTGCTTGTTCTATGTGCTTTCTTCAAAAGTAAGGACGTGCTGATTTCAGGGTAGGCACATGACCTTAATATCAGCACTAAATCAGCATGGCCTAATATCAGCTGGTAGGCCACCTTAATATCAGCACTGGGAAAGACAGGTTAGGTTCAAAATGTTACTGGGAATTCCTTTTGTGCAGCAGAAAGCAGTAGCATTACCTTTATTTACATTGCATTTCCGTCGAAATAGTTTCTTTGAGCAGCTGCACACTTATGCAAACGTCTACAAAGCTGTCTAAAACACTCATGGAATCCACTTTGAAAGCTCTTTCTGCGCCTTTGTCGCGTTTTCGATGATATCGTCAGCACTCGTGAATCGTCGTTCTTTTAGGGAAGATTCAACCGGGGAAATAAATCAAGATCTTGTTGTGCCAAATCAGGAGAATATGGAGGATGCTCCAGTAAGGTCACATTGTGCTTTGCGCTGTGCTGTTTGACCATTGGGGATTGAGGTGCAGGTGTATTATCATGATAAAAACAATAAAAACTCTTTGTTGTCCATTTTCCTAACGTTTTCTTCAGATTCCATCCCTGAGACGGAGAATATTGACGTACATTTCCTTTTTCACAGTCCTCCCTTCTGGAATAAATTCATAGTGGACAAGGCCATAAGTGTCAAAGAAAACTTCCAGCATTACTTTTCTTTTACTCTTGTTCAAACGATGTTTATGCTTTTGAGGTGGTGATGCTAATTTTCATTCTCTTCTCAGGATCAACTTTCGTCTGTGGATCATACAATGAATACCATATCTCGTCTACTGTGAGTGATTTTGTTACTTAGAAAATTGCCGTCTTGATCAGCCAAAATGTAGAATACATCGACTTTTTGAAAGCAATGCATACCAACTTTTGAATTGTTAGAAAATCTGAAATTGCTTTTCCACTAGCCCAATACAATACTTAAAATTTCATTTGAAAAAAAAAAAAATGTGCCTCTTTAAGTGAAGAAAGCCAGCCTGGTTTTATTTAACTCAGAATACATTTTCTTTTCAATTTTCAGACCCATATTTAATCGATTTTATTCATGTTAAATGTAGCACTTGATTGAGACCTCTGTATTTGTAACGGTCGTAATGTTTATGAAGAAGCAAAATACAGTTAATGACAGATTTTTTTTTTTTCATTTGTTTTTCCTGGTAAACGGAAGATCAACAGAATTATATCCACTGACAGCCGTAAATCTCTTAACATAAATATTGGACCAATTACACAAGACGATTGCCCCAGCGTGAATAAATATTTGTGCGATGCTGTCGACTGTTGAGGTCGCACTTTGAAACACTTTCCCTCGGGTTTCCACTGAGACAGGGTTCCGAAGATAAAGCAGAAATTTTGCCGTTGCTTGCTTCAAGACTGCGATGACAACGCTGTGGAAATTCCACGACGTCACTGTTACTATCCGAAAGAATCAGAAGTTGAATGAAGTGCGCTGTTTTTTTTTTTTTTTTTGTTACTTTTTCTGTCATTTTCTGTCTCGTTCTCTCTCTCTCTCCTTTTTTTCTCCCTCTCGTTTCCTCTGCCTACTTATCCCTGGCATACCAATTTTGTCCAGAACTGATAATTTCATTTAAAGACCTGGGAATAAAACATGTGATCTCTCCAGAGTTTGTAAAGTACATACGCGGATCTCAGTCACGAACACCGTGAACTCATGCAGAACATGTTCACCACTGACATCAGTAGCATAATACAGTGGCGTAGCCAGAGGGTGGGGGTGGTTCGGGGTTTGAACCCCTGCCTTGAAGGGAGATTGAGCACGAATTTAAAGCGATATATATGTGTATACGAGGCTTTCACCAATGAACCAAACCCATGGACCCCCCCCCCTAAGAAATTTCTGGCTATGCCACTGGCATAACACATCCAACCACTAAATTTGTTTTTTCTTTGTGCATTAATAAAGCAAAGGTGCAAGGCAACAAAGAGAGCAGATTTTACAGTGGGAAGTAAAACAGCGATTTTGTAATGCACGCTGGATTACAATGTACACTGAAGAGCAATTGAATTAGAGAAGGCTGGCGTTATGCAAATGTGCCACTGTGGGCGTCCCTCTAAACGGAAACGACATGACGTATGCAGCGATCTGACAATATAAGGGTTATGCGACGGGAATCAGCAAGAGTCGGACGCAGTATGGGTGAGACAAAGGATCCAAGCGCATTTTATCGTGGGCAAATTGTCGGGGCCCGACGAATGGGTCACTCCATCTCGGAAGTCGTGCAGGCACTGGGATTTTCACGAGCCACTGTGTCACGGGTGCACCGTGAGTACATCGAATCCGGTAAAACCATCCCTGCAAGGGCCAACTGCCGTGGACAACAGCGTGTGGACGCGCGGGGTCATCGTCGGCTAGCTCGCATTGTAACAGCGGATAGACGGGCCACTGTGCAAGAAATCACTCGGCAATTTAACGCTGGTGCACAAAAACGTGTAAACAGCCACACCAACCAGAACCATCTCCTCGCTATGGGGTACAGAAGCCATCGTCCCACGAGGGTACCGCTGCTGACCGCACATCACAGGGTGCAAAGATTAGCATAGGCGCGAGAAAATCGCCACTGGGCCCTAGACATGTGGTAAAAATGTTGCCTGGACTGATGAGTCGAGATTCACGTTGGTACATGCGGATGGCAGGATACGAGTACGGCGCAAACCACATGAAGCGATGGATCCTTCTTGCCAGCAGGGTACTCTTCAAGCTGGTGGTGGGGCATTCTCGTCTGGGGACTGTTTACGTGGACTGAAATGGGACCCCTGGTACGTGTGACATCGTCCCTTACAGGTCAACGTTACCGGGATATCCTGGACGACCATTTGCTCCCGTTTGTGCGTCTTCAACATCCCACTGGGGCCTCATCCTGCAACGAAACAATGCACTGTGCCATCGCTCCCGAATTGTATTCGAATGGTTGGATGAACACTCCACCGTGCTCGATGGGATTGAGGCCAGCTAGGTCACCGGACCTCAATCCCATCGAGCACATCTGGGATGCCATCGAGAAAGAAGTTCGAGACTCTGACCCCCTCCATCAAATCTTCGTGGACTGTGGGAGTTTGTTCAAGGGTTGTGGATCCGTATGGCTTCCCAACGCTTCCGGTGTCTTGTCGAGTCCATGCCGAGACGAATCGCCGCCGTCATCAGGACGAAAAGTGGTGCTACACGTTACTAGAGAGGTATCTCTAATTCAATTGCTCTTCAGTGTACATCCCCATAATCATAAAAACCTAGATCCACCGTTCCTGCTTTTATAAGTAATTAAATGACCAGAATTAGCAATGTGGCGTCATCTATTATCAAATTTACTACTAAACTAAGGTGACCAGACGTCCTCATTTTCTGGGGACAGTCCTCAATTTCAATGCTTTGTCCCCAATTTCGTAAAAACTTATTCAGGATATCAAATGTCCTCAATTTCTTAGTTTTTGTCCACAATTTTTTAAATTTCCCCCAAAAATTTTAAATAGGTAAAAATGTGTTTAAAAAAACGCGTAGAATTCAATTGAATTTACCAAATGCAACCAAATTTAGCATCAATTTATTCTTATTTAATTGCTAGGAAATGGATTCATAAAGGAAAGGTATGGAACCATTTTCCGAAGCGGATGAAATTTTTTTAAATTAAGTTAGAAATCATGCATGCAATATTAATGGGAGACATGCCGAAGCATTAAACAAAGTCATCTCGATAGATGTGGTGTTACGATTTCGTTTTTGTTTTAAGTACTTCTTTTCTATTTTAACTGTATTTGACTAAAATATTTTTAGGATGGGAAATGAATCTCATCTTTCTCAGCATCCACTTTCTTGCAATTAAATAAGTAATTGATGTAAAATTTGGTTACATTTGATAGATTCCATTGATAGTTACACAACTTTTGTTCAGTACATTTTTCATTAAACTGATTCTTCAAGTGAGGTTATTGGACTTGGAATATTCCTTCTCGTGGAGATAACATACAGCTATTCCATGATTTCTGCTCTGTAAGCGTATAGTAATTTTCTGGCTTCAGATATCTATTCTTGTACAGAATCACAATGGAATTTCAGTACAAATTCAAAATGTAGCTTTGTTTGCAAGTGAGATTTAAAATGAGATTAAAAATGTATCCCTACAAGTAAGATTTAAAATGTATCGGAAGCAATATTCTGCATGATACTATATTTTATTGCTATTTTATATTTTATTTCACATGAAAATCATTCTTCCGATTCATCGTATGTTTTCCAATGAAACTGAACAATTATGGGACATTTCATAACATTCTTTGCTAACCTTTGGCTTTACCATAACGCGTCAGACGCTGTCCTCAATTATGTCCTCATTTTGAAGCGAAATTGTCCTCAATTTTGTATTGAAATTGAGGACAAATGTCATTTTGTCCTCAATTGCATTCTCAAAAATCTGGTCACCTTATACTAAACACTAAAATTAGAGTAAGTAAATAAATGAAATGCTGTTTTGAGTTAAAATTTTCGACAGAAAAATATTTTTGACTTATTAACTATTTTTTTCCCGCTTGTTGGATGAAAAAAGAATTTACAAAAATGGCAACTCAACATAAAAAAAACCTCCAACTTCTTCCAAAACAGTTTTTTTTTCATTCACTTTTTTTTTTTTTTTTTTTTTTTGCGCAGTGGTCTAAGCGCCGCTGGCTCATGATCATTCGTCCATGAAGGGTCCGGGTTCGAATCCTGGTGAGCAGGGATGCTGCGTTTGTCTTACGGCACTGGTTCTCGCCCTTCCATTGAACCATTAGCCCTGAATTAGGGACGGGATACTGCTTATAGCCCATTCAGTTGCTCACGGTGGTCATTAAACTCCCAATAATAATAAAAAAAAAAAAAATCAGGAGAAAAATTTCACAAGTGCGAATTTCTATTTTTAGATTTCTATTGTTATCTCCTCGTTTCTGTTGAATCATCTCTGACGAAGAGACAAAAAATATATCCTTCACAACAGCCATTTTTCTGTATTCATCATTTGCTGAACAAAGAGCTCCTTAATTTCCTTTCAGAATTATCTTCTGATGTCATTTTAGCTTTATTATTGATTGGGTTTTGTGGCACACGTGACAGAACTAACCAAAAAGCGCGAAATCCAAAAATGCATACAGTACAACAGCAAAAAAGTGTTCTCATCGTTGCAATATACTGTGTTGTTGTTTTTTTGTTTTTTTTTTTTATGCATCTACATATATCTTTTGTGTAATTTTCAGGTATGGTATCCAATTAAACATTTCTGTTTCGCGTGTGTGTGAGTGGTAAAAACGATTATTAGCACAGAAGGAAGGGGAGATTTTCATTTGAATGTTTGATTTGCATTTGAATGTTTGATTTGCATTTGAATGTTTGATTTGCATTTGAATGTTTGATTTGCATTTGAATGTTTGATTTGCATTTGAATGTTTGATTTACATTTGAATGTTTATGTGTGTTATTTGTATTTTAAATTTTCTTCTGTTCTCTCCTGGAAACATAGTATTGGGATCATGTCTTGACGAATTAGTCGCAGACATAAGTTTGTACTTCCATAATGTTATACTTTGATCTACGATTCAAGCTAAACTGGAGAGTGTAGACAGATTCTGGAAAAATTTCTTCAGTGTAGTTTTCACATAACTAATTTAAAGTATTACTAAGTTTTAAATCCGTTTCCCTGAGGCAGTAACATGGGATTTTACTGTTTCCTGACTTTTTATACTGCATGAGTAATAGGTATTGTTTAAATGCGCTTTGGTCGCCTGGTGTCCAGGGGTTTGAAGGGAGAAGACTCTTGTTATTTTCTTTACTATTAGATATGGGTTCGAATCCCGGTTATATGTTACAGGGCTTGTTGCTGAATTATATTTCAGCGCCCTGCTGTGTGAAAGGGTTCGTAATGTTTCGCTTGCAGAGGGCTTTTTTGCATCGGGAGTTTAATCCGTATTTTACCCGACTGGAGCAGATAAATATATCAGCTAAAGTAATAACTTGTTCTTGCAGTGAGGAAAGTGTTTATTCAGTTAGTATGGGGAAGGTTTCAAGCTTTGTCTTGATTTCTCTTCATTTTCTAACTTACTAACTTCATCTCCTTCCCGTTGCGGCCAGTATTCGTTTTTATTCCTAATTATCAGCGTTGATTCCTTTCCCCCTTATCTCGTTTTCACACCGACCAGCGAGAATCTCCCACCTCCCTCTCCGCTTACTTCCAACCGACTCCCCTTCCAAAAAAAAAAAAGTCAAATCCACGGCTAAGAAAATCCCCAAGGAGCGTCTCCTTCCTATAAGGCGCAGAAGCTCTTTAATGTCTTACTCTGTGACCCCTCATAGGTCATTATCCAGTTCCTCCCTAGCCAGCAACAAAACCCCATAATTCTCACTTTCCCTCGGATGGGATGCTGAGAAGTGAGAGCCAGCCCGATTGACGCAGCAGCATCAAAATTGCGAAAAAGGCACTAACGAAAAGGAAGATGATTCAAATTCACTATCCTTAAAATGGTTACCTAAGTTCCCTTCTGACAAACATTGATGCCCAGGTTACATAGACATGATTGGAGATCTGTCTTTCCCTGTCGCTAGTGGAGAATGTGTCTATCCTAGTGGTATTCCCACGGAGTTGTCATATTCGACGGAAATAGCGAGTGCAGCATTCGTTAGATCTGCGGACTAACGGGAAAGATTAAAAAAAATCACCTGTCACGTTCGTATAAATAAGTCTACTTGTGCATCACATAAAATTAAAAAGATTAAGGACCTTAAGATTTTCTATAAATTACCTTTCATCGCGTAGGACATTCGGTGCGTTTTCAAAAATGTCTTTCTTCAGACGTCAGTTTATGAATAAACTTACCATTAAAAGATATTTATTCTGTGAAGTACTAGTCCTCTGCAGGAAAAAATAATTTACAGGAAGGAAAACATGATATATATTGTCACTTCTGGAGAAATAATTATTAATTTATAAGTACGCGTGTAGATAGCTTACTCTTCACGCGCACACACACACATGCATATGTATACACAGGTGTGGGCAAAAGTAGGTTTACAGTTGTTCGTATGGAAAAAGGCATGCAGGTTAAGATTATTACAATAGCTTTATTAACTCAAAAGAATGTCACAATGGCACAGTGCATTTAGGTACAATCCTATTAGTACTAAAATCGCCGACCTTCATTATTTACACATTCTTGCGGTCTACTTGCTACACTCAAGCACACTTTGGCACAGAGTTCTGTATTTTCATCAATATCTTGACATGCTTCTCTTATGCGGTGAATCATATCATCCACATTACGTGGTTTTCGTGAAAAGACTATTTTTGACAACACCCCAAAAAAGTCCATTGGGGTGAGGTATGGTGGCCGTTGTCTACCTATCCACCTGTTGGGAAATTGTTCATCAAGAAACTCACGCACTGTTACTACATAGTGTGAAGTCTTGTTGAAAGAAGTCGTCGTCATTATCATGCTGTTTCTGTAATTGTGGTAAAACAGTGTTCCACAGAAGATACAGATCGTATATAACAGTTGTATGGAAAAAAATAGGTCCAAGTACCCCTTTACACGAAAGACCCGCACAAACTGTTATCCCCGGCTGATTCAACTGTCGTTTTATCTTTACATGGGAATTTTCTGTTGAATAGTAAACACAAATTTACAGCACCTGAAAGTTTAAAACAAGTTAGTAAAATCATGCAATGCATTGATTATGATACGCTTTCCAACATACCAGAAATCATTACTCCAGTTATCACTCAAGTTATGAGAATTATGGCTGTGGAATAAATCTCGGTCCTGTGCCCTGACCTTTGATCCCATTTCGATGATATTCAACAGAACTGGTTCGGTATACCTCCGAAATAACATGATAATGTTTTGTCGCAATCGAAGCATTTTTACGTAAGTAATGATGCATAAGGGCTATGGAATAGATCCCGCTCCTGTGTCCTAAACTTTGACCCCATTTCGCCCATTTTCAACAGAATTCGTCCCCAGGAAGGCCCCTACAACATACTAACATTTTATCCAAATCGAAGCATTTTTACGTAAGTTATGACGCATAATGGCGATGGAAGTGATTCCGCTCCTATGTCGTGACCTTTGACCCCATTTCGCCCATTTTCAATAGGGTTTGTTGCCAGGTGGTCCCCTACCACATACTAAAATTTCATCGAAATCGATCCTTTTCTACGCTAGTTATGGCGCATAACAGCAGTGGAATGGATCTCGCTCCTATGTACTGACCTTTGACCCCATTTCATTCACTTTAAATAGGGTTCCTTCCCAGGTGATCCCCTGACAGATACTAAAATGTCATCGAAATCGAACGATTGTTACGCGAGTTATCGTGCGGACGGACATACGCACACAACGCGTGACGTAATGAGGCAGATGGGAATCGCGACCATCTGCTCGTCGCAAGAGTGTGACGTCATAAAACTTTAATAGGATCCACACACAACGCGTGACGTAATGAGACCGATGGCGTGACCGCGCGCCAACATTTTCAAACGCGAGATTGTGATGTCATAAGATTTCTAAGAATTGGTAACATTAATGGAACGATGCCATGCCAATAACAATTAGTAAAATCATGCAATGCATTGATTATAATACGCTTTCCAACATTACAGAAATCATTACTCAAGTTATCACTCAAGTTATGAGAATAATGTCTGTGGAATAAATCTCGGACCTGTGCCCTGACCTTTGATCCTATTTCGATGATATTCAACAGAACCGGCTTGGTATACCTCCGAAATAACATGATAAAGTTTTGTCGCAATCGAAGCATTTTTACGTAAGTTATGATGCATAAGGGCTATGGAATAGATCCCGCTCCTGTGTCCTAACCTTTGACCCCATTTCGCCCATTTTCAATAAGGTTTGTCGCCAGGTGGTCCCCTACCACATACTAAAATTTCATCGAAATCGAACCTTTTTTACGTTAGTTATGGCGCATAACAACAGTGGAATGGATTTCTCTCCTATGTACTGACCTTTGACCCCATTTCGTTCACTTTAAATAGGGTTCCTTCCCAGGTGATCCCCTACCAGATACTAAAATTTCATCGAAATCCAATGGTTGTTACGCGAGGTATCGTGCTGACGGACATACGCACACAACGCGTGACGTAATGAGGCAGATGGGAATCGCGACCATCTGCCCGCCGCAAGAGTGTGACGTCATAAATCTTTAATAGGATCTACACACAACGCGTGACGTAAAGAGACAGATGGCGTGACCGCGCGCCAACATTCTTAAACGTGAGTTGTAACGTCATAAAATTTCTAAGCATTGGTAACATTAATGGAACAACGCCATCACTAAAAACGTTAAAACTTAGGGTGGTTATTTAACCCACTAAACGAATTCTTCTAAAGTCGAGATCAAGCTAAATCGATTTCTAGTACCAGAAAACGGTAGGTTAACGACTTTCATCAAAATTCTTAGAGCCGTTTTCAAAATAAAATGTACATACATACATACAAGAATTGCTACTTTAAGGTGGACGTCAAGTAACTTTGCTTCCTTACTTCCAATGGAAAAACTTTTGTACACATTTTCTTCACAATTAATGCGTTCCCAAGGATGAAAATTTGAACATCGATTAAAATATCTTCATTTTATAACTTGCAATACTTAGTATTTTCTAAAAAATAACCATAATTATGCAATTCAACATTTGTTTGTCTACTGACGTCATGAAAATACAGGTCGCGCCATCTTTTTTCTGGACAATTAATGCGTTCACAAGGATGAAAATTTGAACATCGATTAAAATAGCTTCATTTCATAACTTGGAATACCTAATATTTTCTAAAGCATAACCATAATTATGCAATCCAACGTTTTTTTGTCCACTGACGTCATCAAAGTACAGGTCGCGCCATCTTTTCTCTGGTTTCAACACCACCAAAGGAAAAGTTATTGATTTTTAATATAATTATGGTTATTAGAAAATATTAAGTTTTCCAAGTTATAATATGAAGTTATTTTAATCGATGTTCAAATTTTCATCCTTGGGAAGACATTAATTGTGAAGGAATGTGTACAAAAGTTTTTCCATTGGAAGTATAGGAAGCAAAATTACTTGACGTCCACCTTAATAATATGGTATAAGGACAATGGAATGGATCGCAATCCTATGTCCTGACCTTTGACCACATTTCGTCCATTTTGAATAGGGTTCGCCCTCAGGTGGTCCTCTACTACATACTGAAATTTCATCGAAATCGAACCATTTTTACGCACGTTATGACGCATAAGGGCAATGGAATGCATCCCGATCTTATGTCCTGATATTTGACCCCACTTCACCCATTTTGAATAGGGTTCGTCCCCAGACGGTCTCCTACCACATAGTAAACTTTCATTCAAATCGAACCATATTTACGCAAGTTATGACGCATAAGGGCAATGGAATGATCCCGCTCCTACGTCGTGACCTTTGACCCCATTTGTCCCATTTTCAATAGGGTTCGTCCCTAGGTGGTCTCCTACCACATAGTAAACTTTCATTGAAATCGAACCATATTTACGCAAGTTATGACGCATAAGGGTAATGGAATGATCCCGCTCCTACGTCGTGACCTTTGACCCCATTTGTCCCATTTTCAATAGGGTTCGTCCCTAGGTGGTCTCCTACCACATAGTAAACTTTCATTGAAATCGAACCATATTTACGCAAGTTATGACGCATAAGGGTAATGGAATGATCCCGCTCCTACGTCGTGACCTTTGACCCCATTTGTCCCATTTTCAATAGGGTTCGTCCCCGGGTGGTCCCCTACCACATACTAAAATTTCATCGAAATCAACCCATTTTTACGCCAGTTATCGTGCGGACGGACGGACGGACAAAGCTGGAGCATATACGCTTCTTCAACCTACGGTTGGAAAGCGTAAATGAGCTTTGTCGGACGACGACGTAATTTTATTAATGATGCCATATGTCTTGTCTTTGTTCATTCAGAACCACTTTGCAGAATTGTAAACGTCGATCCGGATCATCCTTTAATATCCCATGAAGCAATCTTGGACGAAACATTTTCAAACTTAAACGTTGCATTTGACAACTTAAAGATCTACGAGAAATGCTTAACTCAATAGAAGGTCTTTGTTTTGAATTTTTAAGGCTCTTCGTAAATGTCTGACTCACTAATATTTCATTTTCCTGAGTGGCAACACTGACCGATCGACCACTTTTTGGAGCATTACACAGATGGACCCCATTTCATCAAATTTATCGCGTATTGTGTAAATTGTTTGTCTGATTGATGGAGGTGTATCAAATTCTTCAACCCATTTTGACTATAATTTTAGAGGTCGGAAAAAAAATTGGGTGGGGTGAGGCTTTGATTTTGAAGAAAATTTTAAAAGCTAAATTAAAAAATAGGTAAATAGCTCAGAGCTACAAGCAAACAAATGCATAAGTACAGTGAAAAAATTTCTGAGAAAGTGACAAAGAATTGTTTCAGTGCCTATTAATTATGCTGAGCAAAGTGCGTACGTAGATTGTTGCTCCTTCCGATCTTTCCGAATATCGGGCCACCCGAAACGTTTTAGGAAAAATGAATGGTCAAAGAAAATCGTGCGGCTATGCTACAGAAACAGATAGACGTCCTTCCGCGCTGTCCAGTAGAGAATAGTTTCCGGGTTCTTTTGGACCAGGGGTGGCTGTGCAAAAGTTTTTCGCTGCAGCTGCTGCTGAACGCGCTGTCTGCTGGCAATGAAACATCTGTAGTTAGGAAGCTCGTGTTCGTACTGGCCAATAGCTAGCGCCATGGACACCTGCTCAAACCAGATTTCTCTCACGTGGCAGAAGAATGGAACACCATAGATATCATTTGGCGTGCTAAAATGGAGCTGTCGAGACATGACTTTTGTGCAATGATTTTCTATGATTTTGAGAAAAAGGTTTAGGTGCACAGCAGTGTTTTGAATCGCGATCAGATAACTTTCTAAAGTCTGCTCCTTCTCTTTCCACAGTTAGGAACTCGTTTCGTGGATTTAACAGGGCAAAACATTCTTTGGAAGGTGACTTTTGCTGTGGTCAGCCCCATACAACTACGGAAAATATCGATGATGTAAGAAAACGTATCAAAGATCCTCGTGTGACCTATCATAAAATAGGAATGACACTGGGCATTGGATCAACAGCTGCACAATCAATCATTCGTGATCATTTGCATGTCAGGAAGCGATGTACCCGTTGGGTGCCTCATTCACTCACGGACCAGCAGAAGACAAGTCAAGTTGAATGAAGCCAATTTATGTTGTCTAAATCCAAAGGAGGACGTAGTAAAAACACTTACAACATCGTAACTGGTGAAGAATCATGGATTTATCACTATGATCCGGAAACAACGAAACAGTCAAGGGTCTGATGCTTCGAAGGTGACCCACCGCCAACCAAAGTCCGACGAATCCGCAGTGCAGGGAAATGGTAGCGTCCTTTTTCTGTTAAACAGGACATGTGACAACTATTGTTCTTGAAAATCAAAGAACTGTTACTGGTAATTGGTATACCAGTCAATGTCAGCTAAAGCCCATCACAGAATGGAAGCAAAAGCACCCAAGATCGAAAAATGTGTATCCCGTTTTGTACCACGGCGTTGCATCGGCTCACACTGCAGCCAAGACAGTTGATTTTTTGGCAAAAGAAGGCGTACTTGTTTTACCTCATCCAGCCTATTCTCCTAACTTGGCACCTTGTAACTGCTTCTTGTTTCCAAAATCCAAGGAAACCCTACGTGGACGTCGATTTTCGTCTGATGGAGAGGCCCTGGCTGCTTATTTTGAGGTAATTGACAGTCTGCCAAAACAAGGCTGGGAAGAGGCATATTTGCAAAATGGTTCTGTCGAATGCAAAATTGTATAGATGCTCATGGGGATTACAGGGGTCATGACCAAAAGTTCTGCACACTGTCCATTTTTGAGAGAAGTGTGAGGTAACGAAGCAAACTTACCTTATCGCCGTTTAATGTACTCCCCCTCCGCTGATAAATAATGACTGTTTGCCAGTGGTGAAGTAGATCCTGTACGCCCCATAGTATGCCATCTTTCTTTAGCTGTCGTATTACTTGGGTCACGTCCAATGACAGTTTGTGCAGCGATTCGTAGCGGATGCCACGGAGCCGATTTTTTAACTTTGGGAAAAGATCAAAGTCGGGTGGACTGAGATCAGGATTGTATGGTGGGTAGAATAAAGTTTCCCAGTCATATTTCGACAAAAGCCCCCGTACTGACGCTGCACCAGTATACGACGTGTTGTCATGAAGCAAGATAGCTTCCGCTTCCAACAAGTTGGGGCGATTTTGACGAATTTTCGCACTCAACTTTGTCCTCAGAAAGGAATTGTGCTCCGATCAAGAGTTCCTTCCCCACAAACTTCTTGCAAGGTAGTGTGGATCTGTGTCGGAGTTTTTTCCTGCAGTTTCTATTTTCACGTATGAGCGCTGGTCTAACGCTGTGACTCAACCTGAGGAGCTGCACGTTTCCATTTGCAAACCCTCCCACGTCCACACAGCAAATGATAGTGCGTCGTTCTGACACCACTGCTTTGCTGAGAGTCTGATCTTGACATGGCGCAATCATTTTCCCAATTGAATCATGCGCTTCCGTTTTAAATTAACGTGTGCAGAACTTTTGTTATGACCCTCGTATTTTCAAAAGTTTTAAGTAATTATTCGTAAATAAATATACACATGTGTTATATCTTTGAACAGCTAAAACCTTTCGTCATGCCCCTCGTACCTTGCAATATAAAATCCAAGCTCGGGCTGGCTGTTGTTGACATACTTCGTGCTTCGACTCTTAAAATTAAGCCCGAACTCAGCATTGGTAGGCAGGACATAGTCCGAGCCCTGAGCCTCCACCTTCTGGTATTGTACCCTTCCTAATGCTCCTTGCGTGCTCCGTAGGTCTTAGGCAATCTGCAGACCCAGAGTTGCTCTTCTTTTTGTGACATGTCATTTTATTAGCCCCTCATGCTGCAATGACCTATCTCACCACTAACCCATTGCCAAATGACGGCGCAGGCAGGCGCAGTGCTCGTTTTCACTTTTTAATGAAAAATAATTATGATATAAAAATATATATACTGTATATACACAAATTACTTGAAGTATTTCGCTTTATTTTAACAACCGCGTCACCGTGCCCCCCCCCTTAACTTTTGGGACAACTGGCCCCATGGATAAGACTATCGTTTACGTTGCTAAATGTACATCAATTTCGCGTCAATGTACGTACCTGACACCTCCCCCTGCAAAAAATATTTTCTAGGCCCTTTTGCGAAAAACTATTGGTTTTTAATTACTGAAATGTTTAAATTACATTTTATTAACTAGATTTTACGGGCGTTTTAATAATTCAAATTCTTTAGTACCTATTGCTATTTTTCGTAAAAGCAAAACTGTTACACTTTATTGCGTGTAGCACAAATGTACCCTGTTGTAATTAAAACGACTACCCTAGTTTTATACCAATACAAAGTATTGCAAAACACTTACGCCAAAGTTATATCATGCATTTTTTTTCTTTTAGAGAAGTAACGCCAGTAGGCTATCTTTGAAATGCTTCACGATCACATATATACAAAGTACCTAACAGCAACAGTGTCTATGACATTTTCCGAATTATACGAAAATACAAAACATAAGTAAGTAAATAAAAAAGTAGCAATTAAGAATTGTGGCACAAAAAGAGTAAAATCACTTAAATTTGCAGCCCCGGTGGCGCAGTGGTCTAAGCGCTGGCTTCTGACCATTCGTCCGATAAGGGTCCGGGTTCAAATCCCGTTAGACATGGATGTTGTTTGTCTTACGGCTCTGGCTCTCTCCCCTTCCCTGGAATCAGTGGCCCTAAGTTAGGGACGGGCGACTGCTTATAGCCCATTGAGTTGCTCACGGTGGTCGTTAAACCTCCAAACATAAAAAAAAAATTGTTTACTGTTGAATACAAAAAAACACACTTAACCTAATACCACAATGTTTCGCGCATAGTAAGACTTTTGTTTTTTCTCTATTATAAAAAAAATGACACAGGTCTCTGTTTTATCGTTCCAGCGAAAAACATCTTTTAGCTCATCATATTCCGAAGGATGCATAATTATGTACAAACAAGTGTAATATACCTAGGTATAACGCCTTATTCTCATTGATATAGAAATTTCATTTTTTCAACTGATATTTCGTTTACTCTTATTAATATACATGCATAGGAAGTATTGCTATGGCAATGAAAAGGGGCCTTGTGACGTACCTGCCAGCAGGACGCACACGACATAAAGGCACGTAGCAATCAGAATGAAACGTCTGCGTAGCTCAGTTGGTAGAGTCACTTGTTCGGGAATAAGCGGACTCGGGTTCGAATTCCGGCGTAGACCAAAAATGACGGAGAAATTTTTACTTCGCTATAATGGCGCCCGAACTATCCGGATGACCCGGCCGTTCAAAATCTCGCAATGGTGTGATGTTCTTTCCACACCGCGAGATAGGAAAAATCAGAGAATCCATTCTCCAGAGCTTCGAAAAATGTGTGATGTTGCATTCCACACACCAGATTGACTGGGAGTTCTCAAGTGAACGTTCTAGAATAGCAGCTTTCTCGTCACCCAGTTTTTATTAACTAAGGCGAAAGTGATTTCTTGAAGATTTTACTTATTTACTGAAAAAAAAAGCTTTTCTTTTTAATACTTCATAAAAACTACCATAAAAAATTCCTGGCTACTTTAACTAGTTTTATATGAAGTTTCCGCAAAATTTTTGTATACATATATAGGTTTAGTTTTTTTTTTTTTTTTTTTTGTTGTTGTTGTTGTTGTTTTTTCTGGTGAAGCCTTTAATTTCCTGGTAGACGGGAAGAATATCCGGAAAATAGGAATAATATCGGAGCAGTAGTGTATTTTTTCAGAAGATACTTTTTTTCTTTTTTTTTTTTTTTTTTTTAACTTCATTCTTCTGGTCTCATGGTGTATATTAGCGTATTTATTTTTTGTACGAACGCTCATCATTGATGAACCTTGAGAAAATGTTTGCCGACACTTGAGAAGAGCAATTACATTTTCAAAGTGCTGAGGATGATTGCATTTTAATATAGATAATTACATTTTTTGTCGGCGGTCTCATATTCTCAACGTTATGTGATACGGCGGACGGGGGCGGGGACCCAACTCGGTTGTATTTTGCATTTTAGGAACAGCTTACTCATTATTTTTTATTGCCGTGTGGAATTCAGTTAAATGATTCGGGTATTTCCTACGCAAAAAGTTTTATTTCAAGGGACTCAGATGATTTTCTGAGAAACTCTAGACTAGTTCGTGCACAGAAAGATTTGGGAAATGACAATTAGATGTTAAAATGCCTATGGATAATTGCCCTTTTCTGGAAGTCGCGTTAAAATCTGACAATGGGGGAGAAAAATATAATTCAAAAAACACATAAAAGTAATTAAGTATGTACTTTGGTTGCGAGTCCTTGTAATTCGAATTTATTTTTGGATCAGATTATTGAGTTTACAGTTAAATAATCCACAGCATTGCTAATCAAAGTCAAATCTTGACAGACAACGTAATTTGTGTTCTCTTGGTCAATGAAAAAGGAAATTATACACTGTAAATAATAAGTGATGTGGATTTACGGAATTTTTTTGAAAATAACGTGCAGCAAAGTTGCCGGTAAGTGTTCGCCTTTTAATGAAATTACCGTTTTAAAATGTGCCCGGGTTTTTCTTTTAACTTCCGTATTTTCACAGATTTTCTGTTGTCCGTAATTCCGTTTATTTCAGAAAAGTCCGTTTCACGTGTTTATGCAGAAATTTCACAAAATCGAAAACGCCGAATTTTTCAGCCGTTACGGAAGATAATACTTTCTCGCCGGTGGCTGCAGATAATTCTTTCTGGCCGGTGGCGGCGCGGATCCAACTCAGGCCGAGGCCGCCGATACTCCTCCTCTTTATCTTTACGGGCCTGGCCACCGGATCAAGAACTTGCTTGTGACGTCACGCTAAGCGACGGGCATGTCCATGGGTAGCTGAAGACATCAAAGTGAAAATATTCATTATTTGCTTCAAATTATTTAAATTCCTTTTGACTGAAGATTGTGAGCAATTACTCCATGTACAAAATATAAAATTTGTGTTAAAAGAATTAAAGGCAAAGAAGGTTGAAGAGTTGAATGTGGTAAACGGAAAATGTTCAAAGTGTAATCAAACTAAATTTGAACTGGAACTAAAGTGCGCTTCTGTATTTTTAAATATATTTTTAAATAACTACTCAAAGTTGAAAAATGACCGCTTAAATAACAGGTCAGTGAAAAGAAAATATGCTATGTTTGCAGCAGCTACTTAATTAATCTGGTCTTCCTGTGTGCCTCAACAACAATGGGAATATCTCAAAATTTTGGAAAAGACATTTGATAATCATTATTACAGGGAAATTAAATCCTAGTTCCAGTCTAACTACCCTAAACCACATACAAATAAATATATTTGAATCTTAATTTTGTATATTTTCAATCTTCATTTTTGTATATTTTCAATCTTCATTTTTGTATATTTTCAATCTTCATTTTATGTGTGGGACAAAATTATCAAGCATGCATGTTCCAACACATGTTCATAACCATGGGGGCGAAATCAGTACAAGGTGAGTTTATTTTTCATTCATTTATTTCTGTGTGTACAGTGTGCTGAGAGTTACACATTCTCAGTATCAATTTAGTCTAGTTAGCAGCCTCAAAACTTTTTTTATTTATTTCTGTATACCTTACAGCATTTGCAGATAAATAGTAAGATTATATCTCTAGTTCCTTCAATTTCAAAATAGACTAGGGGAGGGGAGAGGCTAAGTAGTTAAAATCACACATAAATATTGACTGTAGTAGCATTATTAGATTTTCTTTTGTAACTTTCTTTTCCAAATATGTTCTCAGTATTAATTTAGTAGGCTATATAGTTGGTTGGCCTCTCCCATTTATTTATTTTTTTATTCATTTCGGGGTGTACAGCAACATTAATCTTGTGCAGCATTATTATAACTTTTCTTTTGTGAATTACCTTTTCAAACACATTCTCAGTATATTAATTTTGGAACACTTTACCTCTTCAGATTTATTATTTTTAGGATGCAAACAATGTTATTTAACCAGAAAAAGTTAGGATCTAAAACCGCAATTTTGGAGGCTGTTTTATTAATTTTTCGCAGATTTTTCTTTTACACATGAAATTGTAATGTAACAGTATGTCAACGTACTAATAGATTGCGTTTCATTTATTTTCTGCATCTGTTTAAAACTACATTAACAGGACTTTTTGGTATAACCGTTTATACTCATATAGAACAGAGAAAGCGTGATTCCTGAGAAAGGTAAAATAGACTTAAATTTATTTATTTCTGGAATAATCCAATAATAATCGTCACTGTCACTGCACGATTTAAAATCCGATTTAACAAAATCACATTAAAGGTTTAAAATATATTATTTACAAGTTAAAATCTACTAGATCTTTCGTGTCGATAAAAATCTAGATCTTTCAGTGTCGATTATTATTGGAGTGGTGCACGACAACTAATTCCGAGTTCTTCCTTTCTCTCTCTCTTTTTTTTTTTTTTTAAATTTCGGTAGAACTACTATTATAAAGTAATATATCATAAAATCCTATGCAGAAAACTAAAATATAGATCATATTAAGCTGTTCCTTCAAGCATTAGGTATGACTGAATGCCGAGAAACCTTCTCCGTGTATTATTACTCCGTCGCTTAGCGTGACGTCACAAAAACGATGGCCAAGCCCATAAAGAGAGAAGGGGCGAGTCCCGGGAGCCCCGCTCAGGCCCATTTGGTTAGGTGTACACAAGCCAATCGTCTTAACCACTGAGCCAGAAAGTCTCAGGAGTTACGTTCACGGTAAAACTAAACTCGCGGCGATATATTTTTTCTTTCTTTCTTTTTCCATTAATACGAGTACATTTAGTCATTTTATTTTCTGTTGGAGCTTGCTTTTTTGAATACGTTTGTAATAATTTTATTTTTTCTGTTGGAGGACTTATCACAAATTAAGTATTTTTTTCCCATGTGATATTCTGAATGCTTTGGAATTCGAGATTTTAGCTGACAGTAACTTTTAATTATCTTTCGGAAATGGGGAAATGTACTGTTTTATAGTGTTATTTCACAAAACTTCTAAAATTTACTCTTGACAGCTTATAATAACTTTTGTCTTAAGTATCCAACAGACTGATACACAGATATCGTACAATCACCTGTACAATGATTTAAGTACCCGGTTTCTTACGGTAACACAATATATAATAGCTGGTGCACAAAATGGGGAGAGGAGAAGAAATATCCTGTGTCACAATAACCAAAATTTATGTGATATGCTATTAAGGTGGATCCACCTTAAATCTTTGCTTTGTATTTCCAATGGGAAAACTTCTGCAGTCATTTTCTTCGCAATTAATGTGTTCCCAAGGATGAAAATTTGAACATCGATAAAAAAAAAATAACTTCATATTATAGCCTATAGTATACTTAATATTTTCTAAAACTTAAACATAATTATATTAAAAATCAATTACTTTTCCTTTGGTGGTGTTGAGACTAGATAATCGATGGCGCCACATCTACATGTGACTTACTAAATGCTATCACGTCGCATTTTTTTCAATAATTTCATTAATTTTTGGACTGTAATCAACACTTGTGTCCATCTATGTGATAGTCTGGAATGTTTAGAATGATTCCAGCCACTTAGATTAAATATTCTAACATTAATTTAGCTGAAAATGTTGCAAAGTAAGCTTGCTGGTTTATCTCGGAATTAAAAATCTTCTACAATTCTGTTAACATTTTCAGCTAAATTATTATCAGAACATTTAATCTAAGTAGCTCAAATCATTCTAAGCATTCCAGACTGTCGCATGGATACACTGAAATTTTGATTTCATTCCGAAAATTATTGAAAAAAATGCGACGTGATAGCACAGGTAAGTCACATGCATATGTGGCTCCATCTGTTTTCTGATCTCTACACCATCAAAGGAAAAGTTATTGATTTTTAATATAATTACGGTTAAGTTTTAGAAAATATCAAGCATACTAGGATATATTATGAAGTTATTTTTATCGATGTTCAAATTTTCATCCTTGGGAACGCATCAATTGTGAAGAAAATGGCTACATAAGTTTGGCCATTGGAAATACAAGGCAAAGATTTTAGGTGGATCCACCTTGACAACATCCGATCTCGCTACAGAACTTCAAAATCAGTTCCTTTGACAGACGATTGAAACTTAACAGTTAATCAAATCTCAAATATTCCCGCGAATCTCTCCTATTACCGGATCCGATAATATACAAAAGAAACTGCGGAAAGGTTTTTGAAAATTCAGAATTTCCGTTAACACATCTTAAAAACAGAAATTTGCTGTCAGTATAAGAAAGGAATTGCGGAAAGGTTTCTGAAAATTCAGAATTTTCCTGTCGTACGAAATATCTGTGAAATTCATAATTATTTCTGTCATTTCACGGAAAAGGTTGTATCGGAAATACGCTTCGTTAATTCACGGAAAGTGGCTCGTGAATTTCAGAATTTTTACAGTATAGGTAAATGAAAAGGACAATTACACACAGCAGAAGCAAATTATTACGAGTATTTACCTATCAGCATGTTGGGTCGCCCTTGGTCTTCAAAACAGAATGAATTCGATGAGACATGGATTCAATGGTGTCCTTATATCGATTCAATGGTGTCCTTATATCGATTCAATGGTGTCCTTATATCGTTCTACAGCTATGTTCATCCAAGCGGATGTGGTGACGTCCGCCAATTACCGAATGCTCGCCGGAGAAGCTGATTTTAGAAGCTGTTATGAATGGCTCTCTGAATAACATTCCCCCGGTGTTCAATTAGGTTAAGATCTGGTGACTGTAGGTGATATTTTAGCACTTTGAATTCACTGTCGTGCTCCTAGAACCATTGTGTGACAATCATACGATCGTGACATGGCGCATAATTCCTCTGGAGGAAACCCTCTCCATCAGGAAGCACCACACACATGTACGGGTATGTTCTGGTCCGCCATGATGTTATGATACCTCGTAGCATCAAAATGCTGTTCCAGAGGTTTTCAAGAACCTAATTCCATCATGAAAACAGAAACCAGACCATTATATCTCCTTCACCATCTTGCAGAGTTAACACTAGGCAGTTGTGAACCATCGATTCGTGTTTTTGACGCCATATTTTTTCCCATCCAACGGAGTGTATTACTTGAAAACTTGATTCTTCGGACCACGTGATCTTTTTCAAGTCTATATGGGTCTCGTTTTGATGCTCTCGTACACTCTGCAGATGAATTTTCCAGTTTTTAGCACAGAGAAGTGGTAGTCTACACGAAGCAGAAGTCTGCGGTTATAGCGGAAAACGGCAAACTCGTATCCGGCAGATTGGTACTCGGCAAACTCATACCCGGGAAGTTGGTACATGGCAAGCTCGTACACGGCAGAGTGTTTCTCGGAAAACTCATTTCGGAGTTTGGTACCCTTGAAGTCAACGATGTTGCTGCGACGTTACAGAAGCATACACAAATTGCTCAAACGGCAACTCACCTCTTTGTAAGAAAGCATCCAAACGAGTTTTGGACAAATGACCACCTGATAACTCGCCACGCGGGCATTTGGTCATAGACACTTTAAAGGACCGCATAAAAATTGCAATTTTTTGGCCACTTTTTGACTACAGAGTTAAAGCACGTGTCAATATGGCAAATCTGCAGCGCTACATTCCGTCTGTGTAGCTTAGTCGGTTAGAGCAACTCACTCCAGAGAAAGAAGACGCAGATTCTATTCCTGTCACTGGCAAATTTGTGTTTTCACATTGCCACCCGAATGTAAAAATGGATCGCCTGGCCGTTGGGCTCTTCGAAAAATGTGTGATGTTCGTTCAACACATCGTCTGGAATTAATGAATGGTTCGTTCTTCGCTTAAAATTAAAAAAAGGTTAAGAGGGAGATGACGTGACGTACAACAGAGGTAAGGCACGTGTCAAGATCCCAAATCTGCAGTGATAAACTCCGTCGGTTAGAGCAACCCACTCTGGTGAGAGGAGACGCAGTTCTTATTCCTCTCACTGGCAAATTCCTGTTTTCACAACTTCCCTTACATAACAAAAATACAATATATTTTTATTTAAATTGACGTGCATGGATCCAGGTAAACTCCTACACCTTCTCATGTAAGGAAACGTATCTTGTCAAAGTGTAGGAGTTTTCCCCGGTGTTGTGTTTTCCTAGCGGTGGAGGAAAGTGAAAGTAGAAGAAAGTCTTTCCACCAACCCGAAAATACAGCTGTCAACAACGGCAATCACCAAAGAGGAATAATCTTCCTTTAATGCAATTCGTATATGCTACCTTGGCCGGTCAGGCGAAAATAAACTCGAAAAGTAGGAATTCTTTGTGTAAATATCTTCCATGCACGAGTGCTCCGGGGTACCAATTTGCCATGTACGAATCTTCCGGACACTAGTTTGCCGGGTACCAATCTCCCGGATATGAGTTTTCTGAAATTTAGTTATATGTAAATGCCGTGATTGTTCAATTTATGAAATAATTTACGAATTAAAAAAAAACTGTATCGGAATATTTAGAAGCGATGATGCTAAAGCCTGAATTTCAGCAATTAAAATTTAACAGAAGGGTGTGACGTACCACAGAGGTAAAACACGTGTTAAGACGACAAATCTGCAGCGATACATTCTGTCCGTGTAGCTTCATTGGGAGAGCAACTTACTCAGGAGTGAGGGGGCGTGAGATCGATCCCGTCATGGAAAATTTTCTGTTTTAACAGGGGATGAAACTGCGTGTGTACCAGTTTGCGGGTACCAATCTCCCTGGATCCGTTATAGCCTGTTCGTACCAAGCTGCGGGCGGTGCATGCTGAAATTTCTTCTGGATACCGCTGTTGTACGGCGCGGTTTTTTGGCGCAGCGGGGTTCATCTGGTACCTCCTACAATCCACTCCAGTCACCGTTGCCCTCAAACATCGAGCAGTCGTTCCCGCCCACAAGTATACCGCTCACTGCTTGTTTTATTGTTTGTGCACCACTCGTACACCCTCGATACAATTGTTCTTGCATAGTCCTTTCCACCCACGGGAAGACCGCTGACTCCTTGTTTTGTTGTTTGTGCACTACTCATTGTACACCATCGATACAGTTGTTCTTGCATAGTCCTTTCCACCCACAGGAAGAACGCTGACTCCTTGTTTTGTTGTTTGTGCACTACTCATTGTCCACCATCGATACAGTTGTTCTTGCATAGTCCTTTCCACCCACAGGAAGACCGCTGACTCCTTGTTTTGTTGTTTGTGCACCACTCATTGTCCACCATCGATACAGTTCTTCTTGCATAGTCCTTTCCATCCACAGGAAGACCGCTGACTACTTGTTTTGTTGTTTGTGCACCACTCATTGTACACCCTCGATACAATTGTTCTTGCATAGTCCTTTCCACCCACAGGAAGACCGCTGACTGCTTGTTTTGTTGTTTGTGCACCACTACGTGTACAACCTCGATACAGTTGTTCTTGCATAGTCCCTTTCCACCCACAGGAAGACCGCTGACTACTTGTTTTGTTGTTTGTGCACCACTCATTGTACACCCATCGGTGCAGTTGTTCTTGCATAGTCCTTTCCACCCACAGGAAGACCGCTGACTGCTTGTTTTGTTGTTTGTGCACCACTCATTGTACAACCCTCCATACAGTTGTTCTTGCATAGTCCTTTCCACCCACAGGAAGACCGCTGACTGCTTGTTTTGTTGTTTGTGTACCACTCATTGTACAACCTCGATACAGTTGTTCTTGCATAGTCCTTTCCATCCACAGGAAGACCGCTGACTACTTGTTTTGTCGTTTGTGCACCACTCATTGTACACCCTCGATACAGTTGTTCTTGCATAGTCCTTTCCACCCACAGGAAGACCGCTGACTGCTTGTTTTGTTGTTTGTGCACCACTCATTGTACAACCTCGATACAGTTGTTCTTGCATAGTCCTTTCCACCCACAGGAAGACCGCTGACTGCTTGTTTTGTTGTTTGTGCATCACTCATTGTACACCCTCGATACAGTTGTTCTTGCATAGTCCTTTCCACCCACAGGAAGATCGCTGACTACTTGTTTTGTTGTTTGTGCACCACTCATTGTACACCATCGATACAGTTGTTCTTGCATAGTCCTTTCCACCCACAGGAAGACCGCTGACTACTTGTTTTGTTGTTTGTGCACCACTCATTGTACACCCTCGATACAGTTGTTCTTGCATAGTCCTTTCCACCCACAGGAAGACCGCTGACTGCTTGTTTTGTTGTTTGTGCACCACTCCTTGTACAACCTCGATACAGTTGTTCTTGCATAGGCCTTTCCACCCACAGGAAGACCGCTGACTGCTTGTTTTGTTGTTTGTGCATCACTCATTGTACACCCTCGATACAGTTGTTCTTGCATAGTCCTTTCCACCCACAGGAAGATCGCTGACTGCTTGTTTTGTTGTTTGTGCACTACTCATTGTGCACCATCGATACAGTTGTTCTTGCATAGTCCTTTCCATCCACAGGAAGACCGCTGACTACTTATTTTGTTGTTTGTGTACCACTCATTGTACACCCTCGATACAGTTGTTCTTGCATAGTCCTTTCCACCCACAGGAAGACCACTGACTGCTTGTTTTGTTGTTTGTGCACCACTCCTTGTACAACCTTGATACAGTTGTTCTTGCATAGGCCTTTCCACCCACAGGAAGACCGCTGACTACTTATTTTGTTGTTTGTGTACCACTCATTGTACACCCTCGATACAGTTGTTCTTGCATAGTCCTTTCCACCCACAGGAAGACCACTGACTGCTTGTTTTGTTGTTTGTGCACCACTCCTTGTACAACCTTGATACAGTTGTTCTTGCATAGTCCTTTCCACCCACAGGAAGACCGCCGACTGCTTGTTTTGTTGTTTGTGCTCTGCTCATTGTACATCCTCGATAAAGTTCCCCTTGCACAGCCGAGAAGGTTTGCTGTTCCTGCAATGCTTTCACTTACCCGGCCTACGCTCACTGTCATGCCTTTTTCAAAGTCACTTATATCACGAGTATTTCCTATAACGCCGTTAACTAGTTATGCATCGTATAGACGTCTGAATCTTTTGCAGTCAGCTGTTTATAAAGCCATCCATGGGCGCCCATGGCTTCGTTTCCGGGAGGGAACAAACAGAAATTACACACATCATACGCAAATTTCCCTGTGCCTTTTTGACATCTAATCATTTTTATCACACAGACAAGCACGCGCGCACGCGACACATAAATTTAACTGAAAACTGAAAACGAGAAGACCCAAAATTACATAAAAGAGATGGATAAATGAAATAAGACAACATGTTGAGATCTCACGCAGTGGCGACGTCAGTAGTTCAGAACTAACACCCCTCTGCTGCGACGCGTGGGGAAAAGGATACTTTGCCTGTTCGCTGCCCTTCCCATCCAAATGGCGGGAATTGAAAGAAAATGACCACAATTCACTATCTCTAAAAATGGCTACAGAATTTCGCTTCTGATAAATATGGAAGCTCCGGTTGCAGCAGCGCGCATTGTTCTGTTGGGAGACACTATCACCACCAGGGTAAACGTTCAACATGAAGGGATGCATGTGGCCAGCGAGGATGGACAGGTAGTCATCGGGGGTCAGGGACCCATCCAGTGGTACCTGCGGTCCCAGACCATACCAGGAAAACATCCCCCGGACATGCACACTGCCATCCCTGGCCTGTACTTGGCCGACAAGGGTATCCGGGTGTCGGTTCTCGTTTGTGTCCGACTCCATATCCGCCACCGCCCATCACTTCTGTGGAGCAGAAATCTCGACTCGGCAGAGAAGGCAACCTTTTCCCACTCTTCCAATGACGGCTGTCCCATGTGAAGTGCAGGCATCGTTGCCGATGGACCTGGGTTACGATGGGCGCCTTGACGCAGCGTCGACTCCGGAAACCCATGTGTAACAGGGTTCGCTCTACTGTTTTTGGAGACTCGTTCCTGGGTGCCCCAACGTTCATTTGCGTGGTCAATTGCCCTTTACCAATCGACGGAGGCGACGTCCTCCTCTGCGGTTGATAGCTTTTGGGGCTCCACAGTTATGACGTCGGGAGGTACTCGGTGTGCCAGCGGTCCATTTTTGGTACGCCCTTACCTGCAGCACCTCTCGAACAGCCCACACGAAGTCTGCTGTTCTGAGATGCTTCCACCCTTGGCGCGGTAGCCGATGATCATTCCTTTTTGAACGTCCGTCAAATCGCTACCGTTGCCCATTTTACTCCTAGCCGGCCGCTTGTATCTCCGTGTGGTCGACCTTGTCACGTGCACTCTGTGACGCGCCAGGGCGGGGACACTATGATTCCGGGTGTGGTCACATTATTTTGACACAACCATGTAAGTACAAAGACATCTGCTATATAATTTCAGAGCAAATGTTCCAGCAAAAACACAAGTGTCGGGAAACCGCTGGCCACCATGTGACAGTGATGGGTCACTGCTGGCTGAAATCTGCCACTCACGGTACGGTTGCGATCCGTTGGTGGCAGCCATTGATGGCCCTGCAGCATCGCCGTGAACTACGGACCTCCACGCAAGTGCCACTAATGGCCCGTAGCTGGCAACCGAAGCAACCCCAACAGGAGGTGGAAGCAGCGGGACTGCACTGAAGCAACACGTGCACAGTCTTTCGTGATACCAGTTAGGTGAAGACGATGCCCTCGCCATCGTGTTACTTTAGTGGATGTTAAAAAAAAAAGGAAGGCATATGTGGAGAGACAAATTAATTTCCTAATGAAATGCCGCGTCGACGAAGATTACCGTCGGAGGAAAATTATATAAATAATTAATGAACTGTAAAAAATAGTCAATTAATCTCATGTATTTATAAAAACTCATTTCGTAGCAAAATTTCTGCACTAACACGAGAAGAATCGAGAATACAAACAGCCATGAAACACACTCACTCCATTCCCATGAATAACAAGTAATAATTTCTGTATAATCTTCATACATTAAACCGTTTCAAACAGAAGTCCCGGAAAGACATTAAAAAAATCGTTGTGTTGGAAAAAAATAAGAATTATACAAGTACAAAATGAATGTTTCCGTTACAAAATTATCTAGCATTTGAAAAAAAAAAAAAAAAGAAAAAAAAAGCAACGCTATGTGAATATAATGTACTCATCCATGCGTTGAATACACAAGATAGAAGAAATTCACTGCTAAAAATAACCGGAAGTAAAATAAAATATCTTTCCTATATTCCTATTTAGAACAAATGTGGCTTCGGATCGTGGAAAAAAAAAGATACAACGTTAAAAATGTAACAGAAAGTGACATGGATGTGTAAGTAAATAAAATAAACAATCGCCTTTCAAGACCACATGGACAGTACAAAACTTTTGAAAACGTCTTTAAGTTGGTACACTCGTTGAAAGCGAGTGAAGTGACCTCTTAAAGTAAATAAAAGAAATCGTTACGTTTAAAAAATAAATTTATGAATTACATGAAACGTACATTTACGAAAACGCCCCTGGGATAGAAATCATTCATTAATTTAAGAAGAAAATGTTCCTAAAAGGTATTATCTACGCCCCCTGGCGTAGAAACCATGCATTAATTTAAGAAGAAAATGTTCCTATAAGGTTTGTCGACATGAGTAGTATCGGTCTACAAACGACTTTTTTTTTTTTTTTTCAATCGAGATTTCAGAAGCTCATATTTTGCTGCAAATACGTCAGAAGCGGAAAACCCTTTTTTAGTGGCCAACCTATTTTTTACAAAAATTGGAAATTATGTGCAAAGGATTTCCCATCAGGAGCTGTATCCGGTGCAGAAAGATTTTTTAAATCGGAAATTTAGAACCAGAGATATAGAGGGAAACGGAATTTACCTTTACGCTCCCTTGTGGAAGGTCTATGAATTACTTGAAAATTTTGAAATTATATGAAAAAAATGTCACACCGGAAACACTAACAAAGAAGGAATTTTTCAGATTGGACTCCTAGAAGTAGAGATATTGACAAAAATCAGATGTGCATCTACGCCCTCTGGCGGAGAAACATGGAATATTTTAAGAAGAAAATATTCCTAAAAGGTTTATGGACGTGAGTGGCATTGGTCCACGGAATAATTTTTTCAGTCGAGATTTTAGAAGCTCAGATTTTAATGCAAATACATCAGAAGCAAAAATTAACACTTACGCCTTCTGGTGGCCAAAGTATTATTTACCAAAAATCAGAAATTGTATGCAAAAGATTTTTCCATCAAGAGCTGTATCCGCTAAAGGAAACATTGTTCAAATCGGAGGTTTAGAAGATGAGATATCGGGGAAAACGTAATTTACTTTTACGCCCCCTAGCGGAAAATCTATGCGTGGTTTGAAAAAGTAACTATTCCTAAAATACTCCTCGACATAAATGGAATCGAAAAATAAAAGATTTTTTTCAATCGGATGTTTAGAAGCAAATATGTGGAATAAAATGTATTTTTGAATTCGACATGATCTGCATTTAAGCCCTCTAGCGGTGAAATTGTACATCGTGAAAAAAAAACGAAATGAAGGATCATCATTCGCATTTTTCAAGCTTCCCAGTGCAAAAATAATTTTTCAAATCGGACAATAGTTGCAGAGATATCGTGTCTACAGGCGGACGGACGAACAAACCAATAACATAAGCACCATCTTTTTTTACAAAAGACGTGCTAAAAACGTGTTTGCGGCACTTAGATTTTTTTTAATCCGCGTTGTAATTGTTACGAGAGGAAATGCATGTATTTGGAAAATTACCAGAAATGCTTTGGTAAGAGGAAAACGTAACGCAATACGAAGATTGAGGTCAGCGTACAATTGGAACGTTTTGTTTCTTTACTTCAGAGCATTTTGACAGAATATACGATGCAACGAAGGTGATATTAGATATTTGCTCTCGCGGATGATCACGGGCTTCGGGAACCTCAGCGTCACATAAATTCGTGGGTGCCGCAGGTCTAACTACCGAACTGCATAATACGGAATCTAACTATAGGACTGTCAGGTGTAACTACGGAGCTGCATACTACAGCATCTGACTATAGGCTGTCTGGTCTAACTATGGAACTGCATACTACGGAATCTAACTATACGGAACCGCATACTATGGAATCTAACTACGGAACTGCATACTATGGAATCTAACTACGGAACTGCATACTACGGAATTTAACTACAGGACTGTCAGGTCTAACTACGGAAGTGGTGTTCCGTAGTTAGATCTGAATCTAACTATAGACTGTCTGGTCTAACTACGGAATTACATTCTATGGAATCTAACTACGGAACTGCATACTATGGAATCTAACTACGGAACTGCATACTACGGAATTTAACTACAGGACTGTCAGGTCTAACTACGGAAGTGGTGTTCCGTAGTTAGATCTGAATCTAACTATAGACTGTCTGGTCTAACTACGGAATTACATTCTATGGAATCTAACTACGGAACTGCATACTATGGAATCTAACTACGGAACTGCATACTACGGAAGTTAACTACAGGATTGTCAGTTCTAACTACGGAAGTGGTGTTCCGTAGTTAGATCTGAATCTAACTATAGACTGTCTGGTCTAACTACGGAACTACATACTATGGAATCTAACTATGGAACTGCAGATTACGGAATCTAACCACGAAACTGCATACTACGGAAACTATCTACAGGACTGTCAGATCTAAATACGGACCTACATGCTACGGAATCTAACAACAGGACTGTGTAACTACGAAACTGCATACTACGGAATCTAAATATCGGACTGTCAGGTTTAACTACGGAATCTAACTACAGGACTGTCCTGTTAGGTAACTTCGGAACTGCCTACCACTGAGGTTTCTTAGATTTCTGAACTATTTTCAGATGAGCAGTAGTACTCTTTCTTGAACAATCGTATGTATTTGATGCATTGAATTTGGTGGCAGTCAGAAAAAAACAAGCAATAAAGAAATGAGAAAATCACGTTCATTAATCTGTCCGTAGAAGCACATTCGCCTTTCCATAATGTAATTATTTCGAAAATTCTTATTCTTTATAGGCAGTTGTACTTTTTTGTGGGAAGCTCACAATTAATAAAATCATGGACATGCTGAAAATCCACGTGCTCACCTCGGATGCGAATGGAAAACTTCTAGGTACTGTATTTAGAAATGAAAGACATGTCTAACAATCAATTTGAAAATAAGGAAAAACATTTCTCCTGCAGCTTTGAATTTCTGATGAAATATGACATGAATGAGTAAAGAAGAGTAACGAGAAAATTATGGCTATCGCAAATTCGCGTGTTTCTATTATTATATTTATATGGTGTTAAACCTAATTCTGTTCACCGTATTTTTTATTCCTACTAAGGCTAAATTAAAAATGAAATTTATCTAGAAATACCGTATTCTCCTAAGGCTTAATTAAAAAAGGAATCTATCTGCACATGGTTTTATAATTTCAATATTCTGGTTTTTCATTGAGATTAATTATTTTTCTGGACATTTTAGTTCCAGTTTTTAAAGTGCGATGTTACAGGGCTTGGTGCTGAGTTATATTTCAGTGCCCTGTGTGAAGGGTCCGTTGATGCTTCGCTTGCAGAGAGTGATTTTTGTATCGTAAGTTTAACCCGTACTTTACCCGACTGGAGCTAATAAATAAAATATCAGCTAAAATTAGAACTCGATCTTGCAGCGAGGAATGTATTTATTCAGATGTTATGGGGAAGGTCTCAAGCACTGTCCTGATTTCCATTCATTCTCTATATTATTAACACGTTGATTTCCTTCTCTCGCGGCCAGTATTCCCTTTCCTACTTTTCCGTTTTCCTTTGATGATCAGCATTATCTCCGTTTCACGCTGCGGAGAGAACCTTTTTCGCTCTCTGGCTTCCAACCGAATCCCCTCAGAAAAGTCAAATCATCGGCTAAGAAACACCAAATTATATCCCCTTGTTCCTAGAAGGCGCAGATCTTCCTTAATTGCCTTCCTCTCACCCCCTCAGAGATCATTATCCGATTCTTTCCCTCGCACTGCAACAAAAAAATAAAAATAAAAAAAATAAACATAAGTCTACCTTTCTCTCGTATGGGACGCTGAGAAAGTGAGAGCCATGCCCACTGGCCACCTGCATCGAAATGGGGAACAAGAGCTAAGGAAAGATGATTGAAATTTACTATACTCAAAATTGTTTCCAAAGTTCACTCCTGACAAACATTGATGCCCAGGTTACAGTGCGCATCAGTGCTGATTTGTTCCAAAATTCATTAAAAAAGGTACATACGTACCCTGCAATGGCAACGGGCTGGACATATTGCTAGAAGAACTGACCACCCTTGGACAAGTGATATAGCAAATTGGATTTCAAGGGACCGGATAAGACCTAGAAGAAAAAGACCCCGAAGGAGATGGGTGAATGAAATTCGAAAGCATGGCGGAGGCGATGTCGCACGATTGGTCGGCAGCACGATTGGTCGACATAACGATCAATCGACCGTAACGAATAGTCGACAGTAACGATCAGTCGACCGTAACGACTGGTCGACATAACGATCAGTCGACCGTAACGACTGGTCGACAGCACGATTGGTCGAGATAACCATTGGTTCAGAGGATTATGGTTTACATTCGCAGCCGCACCTCTCAGAACGTACTGACCTCTCAAAACGTAACGCTCCTTTTTGGAAATAATATCTTTTGGAATGGTAGTCCTCATAACGTACAGCATTATAACATATTATTTCCAAATAGGCCCCCTTGTCATCTTTTGTACTCTAAGTGAAATCTATAGAGGGCCTTCTGAACGATGTTATTTCCGAAAGGGCCCCGGAGCACTTTAGGTATAGGCACCTTGGAAACTGCCACACATAATTCGGAAACTCGGAAAATTGCCATACATTCAAAGCGTTTCTCGGACGAACGGCGATTTGTGCTCGTCCCCTTAACGAAAACCATGTGGCAATTTTCCGGTGGGGCCATTTTTCTGTGTGGCAATTTTCTGGGTTGCTGAAAGTTTTCCGGACAGTTTTGTGACAGTTTTGTGACAGTGACAGTTTTCAAATGTGACAGTTTTCCGGTGGGGAAATTTACCGCCAAACTGTTTGCACTTATTCATTTTTTTTATTTTTTTTTTTCCGCACCGGTGGCGCAGTGGTCTAAGCGATGGCCTCTGATCATTCGTCCGAAAGAGGTCCGGGTTCGGATCCCGGAGAGGCATGGATGTTGTGTTTGTCTTACGGTACTGGCTCTCTCCCTTCCCTGGAACCAGTGACCCCAAATTAGAGACGAGCGACTGCTTATAGCCCATTGAGTTGTTCACGATGGTCGTTAAACCTCCAATCAAAAAAAAAAAAAAATTCATTTTTTTTTTCAGGTTCCCTTGACCATTTTATGTCAACCAATGTCGACTAATCGTTATATCGACCAGTCGTTACTGTTATGTCGATCAAACGTGCTGTCGACCAATCGTTATGTCGATCAAACGTGCTGTCGAACAGTCGTTACTGTCGACTAATCATTACTGTCGACTAATCATTTCTGTCGACTAATCATTTCTGTCGACCAATCGTTATGTCGACCAATCGTTACTGTCGGCCAATTGTTATGTCGACCAATCGTTACTGTCGGCCAATTGTTATGTCGACCAACCGTTACTGTTGGCCAATCGTTATGTCGACCAACCGTTTGTCGACCGATTGTTACATACCCGGCTGAGGCACATGGAGTTTTTTTTTTGTTTGATTTTCTGGTTGAAAGACGGGGAAGACAACTGGTGGCAAAAGCGTTACGGAGGACGGGGCCGTATAAAAATTTCCTTTTTATTATTATTCATGTCTACTTTCATGTGATGTAGAATGACCACAAAACTGTTGAGAGCAGCACAAAAATCGCATTTTCGATGTCACTGTGTTAAGTTCCCTGTAGGTCGCCTCTATAAAGATTACATTTTTATTTCTGCTACCTTACCATGCTACCGCGTTTAGTTTTTAATACACCGATCTCATATTCAGATTGTTTACCTAATAAGACAAATTAACACCGCTGCGCTTTTAATTAAGCGCGAATTATTAATTAATAGGCCCTAAGCCTAGGCGTTTTCAACAATTTTTATAAAAAGCCTGGGGGGGGGCGTTAAAATAGAAACTATCAACTTATCGTCCTTTTTCCGAACATAGCATGTGCCATGCTATCATTCCATTGGTGTAGGAGAAATATGTTTATGTCGGCAGAGTTTCCATTCAATTCTCATTTTATAAATGACACTAATTTTTGTTAAGCATGAGAATTGAAAACTTCTTTCTTCTTGCGCAACAACATATTTCCGTTATGTGGGTGAAGTGGCCAAGAATTTTGATGCCGCCCCTATCGCTTTTGTGACCAGTTTGTCCATGTGGGCTTCTGTCCGAATCCCTTTGAGCAACTTGATGGATTACATAAGCATTCTCCCTTTTTTTAATTTAAAGTCGCTGGTTCCAGGGAAGGGAGAGAGGCAGGGCCCGTAAAACAAGCACTCCATCCAACATCCTGGATTCCAACCTGGACACATCTCAGACGAATGTCCGAAGCCAGCGCTTAGACCACTGCACACCACCCCGGTGGCACAGGAGTGTATAGGAGAACTGGCCGCCGGAGAAGTGGCCACCGGAGAACTGGCCACCGGAGAACTGACTACCCGGAGAGCTGGCCACAAAAATTTAAGAGGTCGTATAAAAATTGCGTTTTTGACCGCTTCATGCCCACGACCCCCAGAGGTTGGTTATCTGATTCATATAAAGTTTCCGTAATTTCGTCTCTTCTTAATTGCGATAATTAATGTAATTTTTTATAAAAAATGTTTATGAACTACATTTCAACAGAAGATTTCAGGGTTTTCAAACTACAAGTCTGCAAATTATCTGAGCGCATGTGCTGACTCAGGAAACTTGTCGGGGGGGGGGTTAAGGGGTTAATACCAGAAGTGTAACATATGAAAAATGTTTCGTCCGATCGGAAGATTTTCAGCATTTATATGCTACAACTCGGCGAATTTTCTGACAGCCTGTGCCTACTCAGCATACTGTCGGGGGGGATACCAAAACTGTAAAATATGAAAAATTTCTCGTCCGATCCGGAGATTTTCAGCATTTACAAGCTACGTACAACTCGACACATTATCTGAGGGCATGTGCCTGCTTTGCAAACCCGTCGGGGGAGGAGGGGGTTAATACCAAAAGTGTAAGATATGAAGAATTTCTCGTCCGATCGTGAGATTTTCAGCATTTACAAGCTACAACTCGACATATTATCTGAGCGTATGTGCTTACTCTGGAAACCTGTCTGGCGGGGGTGGGGGGCGTTAATACCAAAACTGTAAAATATGAAGATTTTCTCGTCCGATCCGAAGATTTTCAGAATTTACAAGCTCCCCCCCCGACAGGTTTCATAAGTAGGCGCATGCCTTCAGATAATCTTTTGGTATTACCCCCGCCCCCCTCCCAGACAGGTTTACTGAGTAGGCACACGCCTTCAGATAATGTGTCTAGTTCTAGCTGCTAAATGCTGAAAATCTGCCGATCGGATGAGAAATGCTTCATATTTTACACTTTTGGTATGCCCCCCCCCCTCACACACACAGGTTTGCTGAGTAGGCACACACCCTCAAATAATGTGTCGAGTTGTAAATGCCAAAAATCTGCCGATCGGACGAGAAATTCTTCATGTTTTACAGTTTTGGTATGCCCCCCCCTCACATACACAGATTTGCTGAGTAGGCACATGCCTTCAACTAATGTGTCGAGTTGTAGCTTGTAAATGCAAAAATCTCCCGATCGGACGAGGAATTTTTCATATTTTACACTTTTGGTATTAAACCCGGTCGCCGACAGGTTTTCAGAGAGTGCACATGCGCTGCGAAAATTTGTCGAGTTGCAGCTTGTAAATGCTGAAGATCTCCCGATCGGAAGAGAAATGGGAAATTCTTGATATTTTTCGCTTTTGGTAACCCCCCCCCCCCCCCACACACACACACACACACTAGTTTCCTGAGGCAGCAGATGCCCTCAGAAATTCGATGACTTGCAGCTTGTAATGGCTGAAAATCTCCCGATCAGACCGGAAATTCTTTCATATTTCATATTTTAGGTTTTAAGCCCCCCCCCCCCCCCCCCGACAAGTTTCCCGGGTTTGCTCATACTCGCAGGGAATTTGTTTAGTTATAGTTTATGGAAAAATATCGCAAATAAGAAAATACGAAATTACGGACATTTTATGTGTGTCAGGTAACCAATCTTGGGGAGACGTAGCCACGGAGCAGCCCAGAACGCAATTTTTATACGGCCCCTAAAAATTTTTGTGGTCAGTTCTCCGCTTAGTCTAAGCTCCGAAAATCATGGAAATGTCTAAATTTCTTACTGAAAATGAAATATTAAAAAAAATGCTTTGTGAACAACAGTTGCTCAAGTAGTGGTAAATATAGCCACACGATATTTGTTTATTCAGAACAATTTTATGGCACTGAAATTGCAATGTGTCCAGTTCTCCGGTGGCCACTTTTACGGTGGCCACTTCTCCGGGAGCCAGTTCTCCGGTGGCCAGTTCTCCGTACCCGGTGGCACAGTGGTCTGCACACCACCCCGGTGGCACAGTGGTCTAAGGGATGGCTTTTGATCATTCGTTCGAGATGGTTGCGGGCTCGAATCCCGATGAGGCATGGATGTTGGTTTTGCCTTACGGCACTGACTCTCTCTCCTTCCTTGGAACCAGTGGCCCTAAATTAAGGACAGGCGACTACTTACAGCCCATTGAGTTGCTGGTCGTTAAACCTCCAATAATAATAATAATAATAATAATAATAAAATACCTGCACCACTAGGACGGCGCAAATGGAGTGACTGGCTGAAGACAGAAAGTTGTGTAAGAAACTTGGAGAGGCCTTCATCCATCAATGGATTGAGATTGATTGATCATACATATGTTTTAATTTAGCTGTAGTTGGAATAAGGTATATATATAATTTAACCCTTTGTTTTGGTCCCGTAAATTTTTTGCTGGAACCTCCCTCACCCTACCCCGAGGAAATTCTGTGTGCGCCATTGAGTACGTGAGATCCCAAAACATTAGGAGAGACGTTTTGATTTACCATTCTGCTTCACGAACATCCGCTCATTATTTTTGCATTGTGTCGTTTCGATCCCACAATTTTTCAGGGGACTCGTTTCCGTGGGAATTCATCGGGGATTATCGTTGAGAAAATTCCTGTTAACAATTGGCAAGGGTTTGTCACGCAAGGAAAAAAAAAAAAAGAGTAGAAAGAGTTTTTTTTTTTTTTTTTTTTTACAACCTCCTCTCTCTCTTGACAAGATGCGGTAAACTTTCCTGACGGAATCAGAATATTATATACAATCTGGGTTAAGTGACTGGCGGAGCTTGTGCGAATGCAAATCGCAGAGACCTGCTTACGAAATCCACCCAGATAAACAATAATGCAGAATCGACGAAGTGTGTGTGATTAATCGTGCTACCACGCTGTTTATTTTATCGTTATTACTTGCCATGGATGTCATTTTTTGTCAGTCCACGTGACTCGAGATATCAGTAATCAGGGGCTTCTTCTGACGTGTACCGAGAAATGCGATCTTAGGAAGCATCGTAGCTGGCCATGCTGAACGCTGAAAATCGGAGGCCCCAGAGACTCGACTTGGGTGGTCTGCCACTATTAAAAGACCACCGGAGAAGCTGCCTGGGTGGCCGTTCCCTATCACATGTCCGATCTGCAGCGCCGCCTATAGCTCATTCGCGGAAGATGCTGTGGTTGGAGATTTCTACCGAGTCAAGCGACCTAATGAATTCGCTACACCTAGGCAGTGGATAAGGAAGGCATGACTGCCGAGCGTTTTGGCTTCAGCCGGGACTTGGGCCGAGAATTAGTCACGGCAATTTGAGACTTAAAAGAATTTGGCTAACACCGCACACAGCTGAAATCCCTGAGTGACACTAAGCAACTGATTCTCCATGGGACTCGGGTTTCGGCAATTACTAATCTCTCTCTCTTCAACGTATTTAAGGAATTATTATTATTCAAAACGCTAATGGGAAGTTTCAGGTGGAAAACACTGATAACAAAATCTACTTGAGAGTTTCGTAAAACTTATGACGCTCTTCTGGTTAACGTTAAAACCCTCCTCCCACCAATCGTATACAGTTCTCTCAGCTAAAGTTAAAAGCAGCACACAAAATTCTAACCGTTTAAATCAAATGAAATGTGGTTTAGGATCAGTGGCGCACCCAGGAATTCCTGTTGGAGGGGGGCTATATGCTTTGGGAAGAAGACATATATATATACAGGGCCCGATTTACTACATGCGAGGCCCAGGGCACAAAACATTTTCGGGGCCCCCCTCCTTATTCTCTATCGACCAAATAATAGTCACTGTGTGCAGAGTAGCAGAATGTAGACGTACATGCGTACGCATGATAGTTTCCAAATCCTTAGCAGGTTTGCAGATAGTTTTTTCATGTAGATTAAACAAATAAAAATGCTAGGCCTATATACAGCAATTAAAACACTTACTCAACACTTTACTCAGATTAATATACTTAATTCTATTTTAACTGAAGAAAATTATTTTTCACATCTTCTGAGTTCTTTTGTTTTTACAGACATTTCTGGCCTCTAGATTTTATCAAGGCCTGTTCTCAATGTATACAAACTGTATTAAAAGTTTTGTTTACACAGAATTTAAATTTTATTGCCAGGTTCCTCTTTCAGTTGCCAATTAAATAAAAATATTTCCTTATGCATTTTGTAAGTCCAGTATTTTTGAATGAACTTGTTGAAAATCATATTTATAATTTTTGAAGGTTCACTGATAGAACTGCTTTTCTGGATATAAAAGCTTTCTTTAATTAATCTCTTGTTTTTATGAGGTAGGTAGTCCAATATTTTTAATATTTTGCCATAAAAGTCCATTTTACACACATTGCTGCACATTCAATTAGAATGTACTATTTTGTCCTCATTGGAATCTGTAATGTTCTAATAATTATTTGTTTTATTAATTTTCCTTTAAATTATCTTATTCTATTATCATGGTATGCAGGTTGGCAGCGAGTCTTCTGTTTCAATAGCTGTGCACGCAGATGCATTTTATTTTTATACAACTCTGGCTGTGCGGGTACAACTAGTTAATCAGTAGTTTGTGGTGTTAATGACCCCCATAGACTCTAACTATAACAATATATTTATGACAAAATGGATGGACATCTTAATTTTAGTGAATATTGTGGTCTTGCAATGTACTGATTCTTGCGTCTAGAACATGAGAACAATGCAGCCAACAAAAATGTGAACTAAAACAAGAAAAAAAAATCCATGGTGACCTCCACTGGACTTCCTCATAAATAGAGATGTGAAACTGCATAAAAAATTGAAAAAGTGCTATGGGCTTCACGGTTTCTGCCAAGATCAAATCAGCGCATCATGATCAATATATCAGAAAACTGCAAAACATAAAATTTTGTGTTGATGAGGAAGAGTCTGAGTTACACACACACAAAAAAAAAAAAAAATAATAATAATAACAAAACAAAAAACATAATAATCTGAAAAGCTGAGGGGAACACCTAGTCCGGTTCAATTTTTGGTAAATGTGTTGTACTTCGGCATCCTAAATTATTTGGTCAGAAAAGTTGTAAAATTAAAAAAAAAAAAAAAAAAAAAGCATATTAAAGACAACAGGAATCAGGGACGCTCTTGTCAGGAAAGAGTAGCAGAATATACTGCTATGCTAAAGAATGAAGTTTGTAATTTCTGTCTCACTTTTTAAAAAAACATGCAGAGACTGTCTTTGTTCTTTGGTATGTAATTCCGTGATACGAAATAGTAAGTACGCACATGCCTTTCTTGTTTCTAGAAAAGCGTTAGAGTAGGTGTCGCATTCTCTCTAACGGAAGTTAGATGGCAAGTCTCAAAGTGAAAGTTTGATTACTAAAAAGAAAAGCTTTCGCGGAGAAATGAGTTCATACATTCAGCATCAAAGAATCCCATGTGAAAAAAACAAGAAACTGTCCGATTGCGATGTCAAGAACTGACACCGAAATTAACTATTTTCTGTAGCGTAGCACTACACTCTTTCCTGACAACAGCGTACCCGGATCCTGTTGTACTATTTTGCCCGTGAATGTCCTGGCTGCAGCGATCCTTCCTTTCAACGGAGCACAGCTTCATGTCAACGCCTCAGCGTTGTTTAAGGCCTCCCGCAGTGTCTGCTGACTCGTCATACTTGGAGTTCAAGTTTTTCGGTAAACATCTTTAATATTCATTCTAACGATGAAATTTTTTCACCATTTCCCCTTAAATTGCCTATTTTAGAATCTGTACGTCACACTTTTTAGAAATTTTACAACTTTTCCGACCAAATAATTTACCACGCTAAACTACACATTTCCCCAATTTTTACCAAAATCTAATGAGCACATAATGCCATGAATGTATAAATTGTCCAATGTCAAACAAAACTGACAATACGATGACAAAGTGCTGTGTTTGGGCACCAGATCTTTTTATTTGTAATAACTCGTTTACTATTCTTTATTTTTAGGAATGAATAAAAACAATTGAAAATTTACCTCCTATATCAGGATGAAACAGTTGGGTTGAATATTTTTCTTCTACATTTCCTAGATGCAAAGTCATGTATCAGAGAATCATAATTTAAAGACTGTGTCACATCACTCTCCAAAGACAGCAGAGCTAATGATGCCAGTTTTGTTTGTCGCATGGTTGATCGTAAGGGATTTTTCAGTCTTTTCAGCAAAGAAAATGATCTCTCACTTGTACAATTTGAAATCGGTAATGTCATGAACATTCTAAGTGCAGTCTCAGTGTTCGGAAATGTGGCTTCTAAATTGTTTACCTTCAAAGTTTGCAACATCTGGGGAATGGTTGCATGCTCCCCAATCATTGAGGAGAATTGCAAAAACTCATCTGCAAACTGGTCGTCAAGGTCATTGTTATAGTATTCCTGCAATGCTTTTGCACCTTCAAAAATTTCAGATCTTGATTTTTTTGTAAAAAATTCAAATTTTCTCATTATATTTTCATAAGCACTTTTTCTGCTTGAAAGCTGAGTGACTAAAGCATCACAAAGCACATAATAAACTTGAGTTCTAAATATATCCCTTGCACTGAGTTCTATATGTTCAATGTTACATTCATCTAGGTGTTTATTCTGGGGCACCTTCTTTCTTCGGGAATCATGACCATGGTATTGCACATTTTCAGACACTAATGTTTGAGCTTCCTCTTCATAGACTTCAAAATTTTCCCTCACGAACTGAATGAATTCAATTAACGACTGGAAAATTTTAGGTACTTCAGAAATATTTCCTTTTAGATTCTGGCAAGTTTGATTTGCACAGTTTAATCTCTGAAGTATTGTGTCCCAAACTACTGTGCTGATCGATATTTCCATTGTTCTCATTTTCTTCAGCAGTGATTTTGCTTCATCTCTTGTCTGTGGAGAATCATCAACATTTTCTGACAAAAATACTAAAACTTTCTCTATTTCACGATAATTTTTCCTCACTGATCGTGTAGCTGCAGCATCTGCACACCATCTGGTAACTGACCGACTCTTCAGTGTGAGTGATGAATTTCCATGTGCTTCTTGGACTTTCTCCTGAAGCATCTTCCAACGGTGAGTTGATGCAGAAAAAAAGTATAGAGTTTTTGCAAAAATGTGAAAAAAGAGAGAACTTTACCACAACTATCTATGCTATTCACACCAACTAAATTTAAAGTGTGAGCAGAACATGGCACATATTCCCCTAGTGGATTGATTTCCCTAATGCGTGTTTGAACACCAGAATACTTCCCAGACATGTTGCTGGCATTGTCATAGCTTTGGCCTCTGACATTCATAATATCCAAGCCAGCCTCTTGTAGAAAAGATATCATGGTATTTGTAATGTTTTCTGCAGTATGTCCATGGAATGGAATAAATGTCAAAAACCGTTCTTTTGCTTCACAATCTTTGTTGACATACCTTATGATAAAAGCCAGTTGATCTATGTGTGTAATGTCTGGAGTAGAGTCGACTATGACAGAAAAATATTTTGACATTTTTATTTCATCAGTGATGGCATTAAAAACACGTACAGCCATTAATTCAACAAATTCATCCACACATGTTGAAGATAAGTAACTGGTGTTACCACTTCCTGGATTCCCACATTTTTCCAAGTGTTGAGCTAAGAATGGATCAAATTCTGCAATTAATTCTAAGCAGCCCAGGAAATTTCCATTCTGAACTGATCCAATTGTTTCATCATCACCATACATTGGCAACCCACGAACTGAGAGATACTTAACTGTTGCAACAACTCTATGCAAAACATCTTGCCAGTACTTGGATTCATTCCGATACTGCACAACTATCTCACAGTCAATGCGTGCAGAAGCATTCATGCGTGATGAATAGTCACATACTGCTTGCCTGTGTATGTGTGAATTTTCATGCTCTGTAAGACGTTCACTTGCATGCTTCCAGTCAGAAAAACCTGTGGATCCTAATGCTGTAGTGCTCCTAGCATACAATTTGCATATCCAGCAGAATAGTAAACAAGTTGATGGGGATAAAAGAAGCCAGTCGCGTTTTACCTTCTCATTATTTTTTTTTTATTCTGAAAAAATTACCTTCTGTTAGAAAACGTTTTTTACCACATATATCCTTCCCTGTGAATGCCAGCAACTTCAAATCTTGGACTGGTGGATCGCTCAAAAGCATTCGCGCATTTCTTCTGTAATTTCTCCCAAGGCAGGATCCACTGCATTCATTGTGGAACTTGTGCTCTCTTCATTAGATGAATTCAAAAGATTTCCCAAATTAGGAGCACCTGTGATGTTAGATGATTCTGAAGTCAGATTACGCTCAAGAGACTCACCAGTACTAAAATTAGATGAATTTGTAGAACGTTTGGGACCAAGTGAAATATCCAATTTTTTAATGGCAAAACGTTCAATGCTACCATGCTGCAGGTCATCATCCTTCAGTTTCAATTGTTTGGCTTTCCGTTTAGCGCTGCCTGATAAGTATGTACGTTTTGACATAATTTAACTGTTAAATAATTCAACTTAAATATATTGTTACAACTAACTAAATTTGATTATATATAAATTTAACAAATATTCAACATTCCATCAGACTACAAGAAACGCAACGCAAAATACAACCAAACCTTCGTGGTTACAATTACGACAACGACAAGCCATCAGCCATGTGCAGGAAGTTGAAGGATCAGTTGAGTTTAGGTGCGTTCGGAAACGCAAGAAAAGGCACGTGACTCAATGGAAGCGATCCTTCTTTTCACTGGCCACCTGAAGGCTATTAAACCACTGAAACTCATTAATGGCCACGTGTTTACGTGAAATTCGAACCTCAAACTCACTGTGTGTAAGTACCACATCTATAAACACATGACTCATGAGCATGCAAAAGTAAAAATAATAAATTTTGAATATACACACACAAAACTCCCATTATTTAAGTACACATTTAATTCAAATTTGGGGGCCCCCAAAAATCGGGGGCCCTGGGCACGTGCCCCGTGTGCCCTCCCGTAAATCGGGGCCTGTATATATATATATATATATATATATATATATATATATACTGAAGAGCAAAGCTGAAAACTAAGGAAAAACTTTAGAATTTGAAACGAAAGTTGCAAAATATATATTTTTTAAAACAATTTTTGGTGGACTTATTACTTGCATCTATGGCCTTGCAGAAACCCATTTCCAACTAGGTCTTTGTGGAAGTGAGAAAATGCAGAGTTTTTGCTGGTCCTTGATAAAGCCAAGGCTCAGTATTCTCGACACTTTCTACATTCAGTTGTTTTATTTTATTTTTTTATCTTTTCTCCTTTTACTCACACCGGTAGATACATAACCTTTTCTATGTTGTACTTGGTATGAGTCAAAAATATATATATATTTTTTTTTGCTTAGGTCTCTTCTTAATAGAATATATATATATACGGTTGTCACGTACGTCGTCGCTCTTAATCTCTTTGGGGCTTTGTGAAGAAGACACTATATCAGACACTATGTAATTTGTTGGACATGTAAAATAATATTTTTGAATGTTTAATTTGTGACGTACGTCGCTCTTAATCTCTTTGGGGCTTTGGGAAGAAGACATCATGTAATAGAAGACACTATGTAATTTTTTGAACATGTGAAATAATATTTTTGAATGTTTAATTTGTGACGTAAGTCGCTTTTAATCTCATTGGAGGAGGCTTAAGCCCCCAAAGCTCCCTCCGTGGGTGCGCCAATGTTAGGATAACCGGATTGGAAAGTAAAAAAAAACAAGGCAAGAAGATGTGTAAGTTTTATTTTAGAAATACCTATGAAACTGTATTTATGCATGATCCCCCCACCCCCACCCTCCCCCTTAAAAATAGGAAATAGGCTAGCAAAAGAAGACTGGAATTGCCCAAGCAAGAGTTTGAAACTTTTTAAGAAAAAAAAACTGCGAGTTCGAATATTTGAGTAACTCCGTATTTTCTTTTTTTCTCAAATTTCAGATAAACTGGAAAACTTGCAAACACGGGAAAACACTTTGCTGCAGTCATTTCAGAAACAACACGGTTGTAACATTATAAAATCAGTTACGTTTGGAAATGCACTTAAATTATCAAAAGTACTCGGACACCACAATATTTTGGGACAAATGGCTTTATTATCGCAATTAGTAGCTAATTGGTCCTCCTTTTGCTTGTAAAAAGGGCATCCCGAAAGTAATGCCTCGCCACTCATAAGAGTTTTTTATTTGTAGCAGCAAAAATGTGAAACTTGGTAGCAAAATACTTGGACATTTTGTTAATAATGCTAGCCTATTCAAAGTATTGTCCATCACTTTCTATATATTTCCGACATCTTTGAACCCATTAGTAAAATCTATTTTGGAAAAATTCCTGAGGCTGTCGTTTCACCCATGGGTTCACAGCCAGTTTAACGTCTGTCACATTGTCGAAACGTTGCCCACGAACGGTGGTTTTCAAAGGGGCAAACAAGAAAAAGTCTGAGGGAGCCAAATCAGGACTCTAGGGTAGTTAGTCTCCATTGAGGTGTGGGGACGTGCGTTATCACCAAGGTGTGGGACGTTATTATCATAGTGTTGTTTGTACACCAAGTTTCACAAGATGTAAAACAACACTATGTCAGTCCACCTTTTGGAATGTCACGTCTTTTCCTTCTGATAGCTTCCTTTAGCTTCTTCAATGTCTGCATATAGTGAGCACTGTTTTATTGTTGCAACTCCTGGATGGTGACACGACGATCAGCTGTGATGATCAGCTGTGATGTCTTTCATTCGTTGCCTGTTGGCATCTGTCACTGCAGTTGCGGGTCTTCCACTCCGTTGCTTTTCCGACACTGAAGTTTCTCCTCTCGAAACCTCTTCATCTATCTTCGTACATTACTGATATCGATTGTGACAGCTGCTTGGGAGTCTCCTGCTGTCACTGTCATCCCTCATCCAAGTTCTCTGCCTTCAACTGACCTTACTACATCTGGTTACTCACCTTCTGAATGGTTTACCATTACTGATGAGACTGTTGTTGATTCCAGTGGCCGCTCCGCAAAACGCACTGACTTCAAAACTCCTTGTGCTCCAGCTAAACGTGGACGTTCACGAGTGTTTCGTTCTCGATCTTCTTCTAGCACTCGTTCTCCTCCAGCGTCCCCCAGAGGGTATTGCCTTACGAATAATCCAGAGGAACTCACAGAGGCTGCGCTTCAAGCGCAATTCGAACAGTTTTGTCAAGATACCGAAGTGCTCACTCGACCCTTTACCCAAAGACAACTGTTTCGTCATTTTCTCTCTTCCGGGATCCATCGTTCGACATGGTCGCTTACCTCTCCTACTCCTGTAACCGGGGCTTCCATATTTATCAGAAGCGAGATTCTGTAGCCATTTTTAGAGATAGTGAGTTGGAATCATTTTATTTCATTTCCCGCCATTTGGATGGAAGGCCAGCAAAAGGCAAAGAAAGTATTTCCTTTCCCACGGGTCACATCAGAGGGGACAACAGCAAAGCAATTAAGAAAATAAGAGTTTTTGAGAGTGAAGGCGTGGCTGCGCTTTCTTGGAATTAGACTGACCAAGGAGGTTTTTCTCTCTCCGGGCATGAGAGGAGGACTCGGTGGCGAAAAGTCGAGGGAGAAGGGAATATTTTTAGGAGGCTTTAAAAACCTCGGGTGTTGGTCAGAACGGATGAGGGAAGAGGTTTGTTTGGATGGACGGGAAGAGATAAAGAGATTTTCGGCGAGTAAGACACCGGGGGAGAACTAAAAGAATGAAAGCACGAAAATGACGGACAAAAGCTTGATGTCATTCCCCGCAAGATCGGAATAAAAGTTTTCCTCACTGCAAAATTTAGCCTCACTCGATTCACTTTTCTATGCTTTGTATTGTTTTTATCTGCTCCAGTTTTGATAAATACGGATTAAACCACCGATACCGAACTTACTACAAATGAAGCATCTAACGAACCCTCCACACATGGCGCTGTAATAGAACTCAGCACCAAGCCCTGTAACACTCCACTTTCCCTCCAGATGATGTTTATCGCCGGCTAACGTGTATCAGAGCTGATCTTGAGGCTCTTTGTAAGACTGACTGTGCTTTCCGTTCTTGTTATCAACGGCTCTGTGAAATGGAGGAAACCTCTCAACTGTCTGCTTCATTTCTTCGTCATTCCCCTGCTGATGATTAGGACTTTTCCTGACTAGTCCTATATTTCTACAGCGTCTCTGGACTTTCCTTTCCTTCCAAATCGACTTTATAGTCCGTCACTAAATGTAATTTATCCGGATTGTTTCCGGGCTTTTTTTATACATATGTTATTTTCTGTTACTACCTCTGTATCAGTGATTTATCTTGCCACATGTATTCATCTGTAGATACTGTCATTCGTTGAATTTTTTTATGGTTTCATCGCGCGAGGTGCGCTTGTATCATCATTTTATGAATAAAATTTATTGTTGAACTCCATACATCGCTAGGAGTCTTCTGTGGATTTTTGGAGCGTCACATCCCTCTTTTTCCAGGAATTCAATTACGGCTCGCTGCTTTTTTCTCTTTCAGTCATGATCTTTATTTCCGATTCTGAAAAAAAAATTCCCACATTGGTAACATATCATCTTAGCACACTTATCAGCGCAATTTCATTAAAATGACTTAAAAATTTCAAAAGTTATTAAGGTGGAGGCATTACTTTCAGTATGCCCGTTGTATGATTGCGGCAACACGTCGAGGCATACGACCAACCAATTTTCGATAGGTCTCGCTCGAAAAGAATAGCTCGATATTCGTCCCGCAAACCTGCTGCCAGAGTGGAGAACGAAGACGGTCGATTTCGTATCCGCCACTTCAGTTCATCCCAGAGGTGTTCTGTGGGATTAAGATCAGGAATCTGAGCAGGCCAATATAATAATTTCACCGTATTTTCAAGAAACCTGTCCTGCACACGCCGTACAGTGTGGCAGGGAGCTCAATCGTGTTGGAAGAAGCAAAATAATCATTTCCGTAATACCGCCACATTGTTGGTAGGGCAGAATTATTAGAATGTCGAGATACAATTAAGAGTTCATGGTTCGTGGAATAATAACCAACGGGCCGAGTTCCATCCATGAAAAATAACTCCATACCATGTTGGAGCCTCCGCCAAACGTAACAGTTGGAAGAACACAGTCCAACGAAAATCATTCGCCGGGCTGTCGCTAAATCCAAGCACGTCCACCAGATTGAAAGAGTGAAAAGCGTGACTCATCACTCCAAAGAACAGCTTTCCAGTCGCCCACAGTCCTGGAACGACGGAAGACACACCACTCCAAAGAACAGCTTTCCAGTCGCCCACAGTACTGGAACGACGGAAGACACACCACTCCAAATGGCGCTTCTCATTCACGGTAGAGATGTGTGGATTGTGTGCCGCTGCTCTACCATAATAACCCACACTGTGCATCTCTCTGCGGATAGAGCCATCATAAGCACTTATTGCTTCAGCACGATGGAAACGGCAGAGAAGAAACGAGATTTCTTAACATTTCTTACTATGGCTTTTCTGTCATGTTCCGTCAGTTTGTGCAGCCTTCCTGAACGTTTCTTTTGCTCTAGTTGCACCGTCCAACTTCCATCTCTTCGCGACATCACTAACAGTCGATTTTGGTATCTTTAGTTTAGCTGCAATGCTCCGTATGGAAACTTTACTCAAATGACATCCTGTGTCCAGCACACGCTAGAACTCGGAAAGTCCACGCATCGCATCCGCTTCAAAGTTACTGATAATACAACAGAACATCTCAGCTTCACATACGTACCTTCCAACTCACAACGTATGTTCTTGTGCAACCCGGGCTTCCATATTTATCAGAAGCGAAATTCAGTAGCCATTTTAAAGATTGTGAATTGTAGTCATTTTCTTTCAATCCCCGCCATTTTGATGGGCTGGGCAGCGAACAGGCAAAGTACTTCTTTTCCCACGCGTCGCAGCAGAGGGGGTGTTAGATTTATAGTTTCGTCTATGTGAGAAGAATGAAACTCAACATAATTGCTTTTCCGCCGTCCCAAGCAGTACGATGTAGAGGGGGCCAGCGAGCCAATTAATGAATCTTGCGTTTTTCGGAGAGGATGCATCTTAGGGTGTGGCTTTACTTAGGAGGAATTCGTCGGACTTCAGACGGGGAAGAGTTTTTTTTCGTTCGGGGATCTGCTATCGGAGCAAGAAAGAGCAGAGAAAACTCGGTGGCAAAAAGGCGACGAAGCAGGAGACCTTTAGTGGGGGTGCCAGTATCGTGGGGACAAAGGGAAGGAGGAAGGAATGAGGCCGATGATGAGAGAGACGGAAGGAGATTATGAGGGGTTAATATGTAGAAAGAACGGAGATCAGGACCAGGCTTAAAGACATTCCCGTAACATCTGAATAGAAGTTTTCCTAACTGCAAAATTTAGCCTCAGTCGATTCACTTTTCTATACTTTGTATTGTATTTATCTGCTCCACTTGGGAGAATTACGGATTATACCACCGATACAGAACTTACTGCAAAGGAAGCATCAAACGAAGCCTCCACACAGTGCGCTGTAATAGAACTCAGCACCAAGCCCTGTAACACTTGCGTAACCATTCTTTGCACTTATGCGAATATTTGGTAAACGGTAAAAATACCCCCGAAGAAAATACTCCTGAAAACTGAAAAGCGGTAAAAATACCCCGGAGGAAATACCCCCAGAACAAACGGTTCACTGTAAACTGCCACACAGGAACACTGATGTGTGGCAGTGTTCCGGTGTGGCAATTCACCGGCAACTTTGCCACACATCTTTCAGCAACTTGGCCACAAAAGTTCAAGGTTGGGAGGGAGCTACAAGGATGGCCGTTTCTGGTCCTATATTATTGAGAACTGAATTGGGAAATGTAAGCTAAGCGAGAATTGTACTTTAATTTGAAGAAATAAATTGCCGAGGATCCGAGGTACACTTGGTTTGGGGGATAGGGCTCTACCCCCAACTTCCGTAATATTATATTCTAGGCCCGCTGGAGTTTGTCAGTGTATCCATCAACCATTGCTGGAAGAACACAAGCTGGTGGGCCAGCGTTATGGTCTGGAGAATGATTTCGTGGCATTCTCTGGGTCCACTCATACCTGTGGAAGGCACTACGGACCGAATTCAATATGAATTCATCATTGTAAGCCACGTTAACCCATACATGCTGATTGCCTTCCGTGGGGAAGATGGGATCTTCCAGCACGGCAATGCGACGTGTCACACAGCTGGAAATGTCCGAGAATGGTTGGGAGAGCACGATGAAGACTTCTAAGTACTTCCCTGGCCCCCCTAACTCCCCAGACTTAAACCCAATTGGGCATGTGTGGGACCACCTCGATCGTGTTGTTTGCTGTATGGATCCTCCACCACGCACCCTCCAGCAGCTGTCCTATGCACTGCTGTCAGTATGGCTCCACATAACCTGTGAACACTTTCCAGCACCTTATTGAGTCACTCCCAGCCCGTCTCGGTGCTGTCCGCACTGAACACAGAGGTTACTCTGGATATTAGCTGGTGGTTACAATAATGTGACTCGACCGTGTGTTATATCCCACAAATGTTCAGTTGGGTTACAGTCAGAGGAGTTTGGGAGCCAAGGGAATGTAATGAATTTGTTGTCCTTGGTTCCTCCAAACACTCAATAGTTATACGATCCCGATGACATGGTGCGTTGTAATACAGCAATGTGGTCCAGATACTCTCGACAAATGGAAGAAGGTCGATATCATCTATGCAAATACTCTCGACAGATGGATGAGTCCATTGCATTGTCCAGTCTTAGACCATCGAGAGTTCATTGCCTATGCTAGGACTCTAGACAGATGGTCCATGCAAGGCGTTGTTCGATGACTGGGCGTCACCATGGCTACCCTCGTTGGTCTCCGGCTGTGGAATTGCAGGGGAAACAAGGTACGGCGCAAGGTGTATTTGGAAATAGGTCGAACTTCACCGCTGTTGTACTGGTGGGTGAACTGGGTGACTGTTGCATGTCGTTGATTTTTTTTTATTTGAGGTTTAACGACCACCGTGAGCAACTCAATGGGCTATAAGCAGTCGCCCGTCCCTAATTTAGGGTCACTGGTTCCAGGGAAGGGAGAGAGTCAGTGCCGTAAGACAAACACAACATCCATGCCTCACCGGGATTCGAACTCGGACCCCTTACGGACGAATGATCAGAGGCCATCGCTTAGACCACTGCGGCACCGGGGCGGCCATGTCGTTGTTGAGGTACTAGTAGTGACACCCGACGTTCATTTTTAGGATCAACAGCGCGTGGATGACCAGTGTGAGCCCTTCTGCTGGATGTCTGTGCATGGTTAATCCAGTCCTGGTACACACTTGATACAGTAGTACGGGAGCAGCCAACAAGTATGGCTGATCAATGTGAGCCCTTCTTCTGGATGCCTGTGCATGGTTAATCCAGTTCTGGTACACACTTGATACAGTAGTACGGGAGCAGCCAACAAGTGTGGCTGACCAATGTGAGCCCTTCTTCTGGACGCCTGTGCATGGTTAATCCAGTTCTGGTACACACTTGATACAGTAGTACGGGAGCAGTCAACAAGTGTGGCTGACCAATGTGAGCCCTGCTGCTGGATGCTGTGCATGGGTCATCCAGTCCTGGTGTACCCTTGTTACAGTAGTACGGGAGCAGCCAGCAAGGGCGGCTGTTTCTGAAATACTGGTACCTACCCTCCGGGAATATATCTGGCAACGGTCAAATTAACTTAAGTCGCCACGTCTCCTCCGTTACTTGCAACCGTTTACTGATTACGTGCAGTACAGATCAGATCATATGTAGAGGATTTGAGGAAGGGAGTGTCTGACCCAGGTCTTATTTTTTTTTTTTTATTGGAGGTTTAACGACCACCGTGAGCAACTCAATGGGCTATAAGCAATCGCCCGTCCCTAATTTAGGGTCACTGGCTCCAGGGAAGGGAGAGAGCCAGCACCGTAAGACAAACACAACATCCATGCCTGACCGGGATTCGAACCCGGACCCCTTACGGACGAATGATCAGAGGCCAGCGCCTTAGACCACTGTGCCACCGGGGCGGCCCCCAGGTCTTAAACAACCCTTAAAAATAGGAAGCTAGAAGATTTGGGCTAGAGTGCCCGATAGGAAAGTAAGAAGGAAGCAAGGCGAGGTACTACCGGGGTGCCAGTACCCCGGGGCTCGACGGCTTAACATGCCCGGCGGATATTTAGTGGTTCGAGCGTTCGTACCTGCTTGGGATCGAACCTGAGACCTCTCCGTAGCAGTCACGAACGTTGACCGTCCGCGGCGTACAGAGAACAGGTGTGAACAATTTATAGTAGCCGCACATGACGTTGATATCAAGTGGTACTTCGTTATCGCTTCAAATATGTAAAACGGGGGTGTTCCTAATGCAAAGCTTACTCAGTTCAAAATTAATTCTAAAACTGAAGATCTCGGGTTACATTGGTTGTAAGTGAAATTAAATTAATTAATTTAATTATTTAAAATTCAAAACGCAATTAACTTAAAAGTGACAACTGCCAATTTTAAAATTATGATTTTTTTTTGTCGCTATAGGAAAGGGGGAATTTGGTGACTGCGAAGTAGTGAAAAAAATTAAGCCCTGATCAGCCCCTTCCTCCCAATCTTCTTAGTGTAGTGACACCCTGATATGAAGGTTTATTAAAAACTAAGAAGAGGCAGAGAAAAGGAGAGAGAGCGCGAAAGAAAAAAAGATACAGAAATTGTTAATAACGGCCTTTTATTGACAGGGTCCAAAATCATACACTGTTCGCCTCATTTTGGTCCCCTCTCACGTAGTGAAAAATTTATAAATTAAATAAAAAGAATTCGAAAATTAATTGCTTCTTTCTTTAAAGACGTAAGATTCTTTAAATCCACCTGGCATCTCACAAAAGTGATGAAGAGAAACGTACACAAAATAAATTTGGAGGGTCGTTTATATTGCAGTTGCGCTCTAGGCCCAGAGAAACGCCTCTCGTTTGTTTCTAAATTCAGCCGTTATTATCGTTTTGAATGTTCCGCCCTGAAGGAAGGGAGGCTACACAAGAGTTTCCTCAAATTTCCATCTAATGACAGCATTTGACGAAAATTATCTGTCACTCAACGTTTGCCGAAAGACTTTTCTTGGCCTCCCTTACCTATAGGTCTTTATTAGCGCCCAGTTGCTACAGGAATTCCTTTCCTGTTCCAACACACAGTCGTTTGGGATGGCTTCCGACAGACTCCCCGTTAACCCTTGTAGAAGTAGGACGGAGGAATGGTGAAGATTATACTTATTCAAACATATAATAATTATAAAAAATAATTTTACCCAAATCAGTGCAAGAATGACTCAACTTTCTACACTGGTGTGCGACAGTATTGCATCACCTGCAAAAACCGTGAATTTTTAAGTTTAACTCTTTTTTTAAGTAATTAATTTTAGCAGTTAGTTCATCCTTTATATGTCATTAGATGCAAAATTTAATGGGTGTTGCAAAAATATCTTAGTTTTTCCTGTAGCTACTTCTGTTCTTAAGATATGACATAAAATATGGGGTTTGACAAACACATTGAAATTCACGTTAGCTACGTATCTTTTGTTACAGCCAATCATAGACATTCTTTTAACTGATTGGTTACTTCCTAATGCTGCACTAATCCTACTCCAACGTTTGTAAGGGTTGAAGCAGAGTCACTAGAGCATTGTAGTGGTCACTTCTTGTTGTTATTAGGCTATAATTTGTGTACATTCTCAATAATGGTTAAAACTGCGGAACTGTCCACAGCGGACAGAATAAAAGTAGTTGTTCTGCATGAAGAATATTTTTCAAGCCAAATCGCTGAAAGAGTGGGTTATAATCAATCTACAGATATTAGGCTACTGAAGAAAATGAAAGACATTGGTGATATTAAAAATATGTGTCGCAGGTCCACTACAACCAGGCAGGACAGAGCGTTCGGACAGCTAAGCTTGGCAGACAGGAGGCTCAATTCACCTGAATTGCTTCAAAGATGGTTTGAAGTGACTGATGTTACTGTTGGTACATCTACTGTTAGGAGAAGGCTGCTTCACTATGACTTGCGTGGCTGCAAAGCAGGTGTAAAGCGCTGATAACTGCAAATCAAAGACAGCGTAGACTTCAGTCGGCAAAAACATAAGGTCTCATGGACAAACAATGGGAAACGTTCTTTTCAGTGATGAATCAGAATTCTGCCATAATGGGAATCAGAGTAGTGCCTGTGTAAGGAGACTCAAGCACGAAGAATCCCATCCAAGTTGCTTAGTGACTACTGTTAAGCATCCGGTGAAGGTCATGGTTTGGACCTGCATGTGCGCACATGGCGTTGGGAACCTCCATTTTGTCGATGGTACGGTAAATTCCCAGAAATACATTTGGATATCAGAAAACAAAATGCTACCATCATCTAGAAGACTATATGACGTCAATTTTGTTTTTCAAGATAACAATGCTCCATGTCACCGTGCTAAAGTAGTGAGAAAAAGTGGTTTCAGAAACGCACAGCATCTTGATTGGCCACCACAGTCAACGGACTTAAACTCGATCGAAAATTTGTGGCTCAAAGTGCTGTATCAACTATCAAAAAAGAAGCCAGCAACCAAATTTCAACTAATTGAAGATGTAATTCAAATTTGGAATCGTATTGTTCAACCCAATCTTTTACAAAACCTTGTTCACAGTATGCCATCAAGATGCAAAGCTGTGATTAAAGCTAAAGGCTGGACAACAAAATATTAGGTATACATTTTATAATTTTGCTTCATCATATTTCTGTATTTAAATGTTATTTCATTACTTATGAATTACAAAAACGATGTTTGCTGTAAAACTAAGTATTGGATAAATGATCCTTTTCATAATAATTTCGACTTGGTCATGATTTTTGTAACGTATCTTAAGAGCAGATATAGCTACAAGTAAAAGCAAGCCATTTTTTAAATCTCCATTAAATTTAGCATCTAATGACATATAAATGTTGAAATAACTATGAAGATCAGTTAATTAAACAAAGAATTAAACTCAAAAATTCACGGTTTTTGCAACTGATGCAATACTTTTGCACACCACTGTAAATACACAAAAGTAGGTACTACAAGTACGTATTACCTTCACTTTATTTTAGCATCACATAGTCTAGAATCGAAAATACAAATTACACGCTCATTTTTTTTTTCTTTATTGTCACGCCGACTCGAGTCTAAAATATAAACAGTATGTTGATCTTTTTATCGTCACACCGGCTAGAATCCTAAGTACATGTTCGTTTCTTAGCTTAACATTCGGATAGAATCTGAAGTACAAATACACTGCGTGACCACACAAAAAGTCGCGGTGTGAATAGAAACATTCAAGTACCGAGGAGGGCATGACAGGTGAAGCATTTCGAATATTTGCATAATGCTGCGGCCACTACAACCTTTAAATGGAACGGGATGAGCATGCGGATTATCAGTTCTAAGCGATCATGGCGGAAGACGTTATACGCGGTCGCGGAAAAGATGTGACAGAGTTCACAAAGGGCCAAATTATTGACCTGTGGCAAGGGCAGAAGACCTGAAAGCAGATTGCTGAAATCACTGGCACCGGATTACGAACTGTCCAACGCATTATTAAATCGTGGAATGATGGCGGTGAAGTATCAACTTTGCGGAAAATGTATGGTCGGAAAACAGTCCTGAATAATCGTGACCGAAGAGCATTAAAATGCTTAGTGAAATCGCATCCCCCAAAAAAAACGACACTAGAACTCACAACCATGTTCAATAGTGGAAGCAAGACCATTTCCACTCGCACGATGAGATGGGAACTTAAAAGGACTGGGATTAAACAGTTGTGTTGCAAAAAGGAAGCCACTGGTTAGTGGAGGAATCGGAAAAAAAGACTCCAATTCGCCACGGAACATAAAAATTAGACTGCTGAGCAATGGGGGAGAGTCATGTGGTCTGATGAGTCTCTGTTCCAACATGATGGACGCATCAAGGTTCGAAGGGAACTGCATGAAGTATTGGATCCTTCCTGCACTGTATCCACCGTACAGGCCTCAGGAAGGAGTGTTATGATCTGGGATTGCCTCTGTTCGGCTGATCAAGGCGCAGCAACACTATGCAGCAATGAAATAAAGTCACCTGAGTATCTCAGCATACTGAATGGCCACCTTATTTCATCAATGGAATTTTTCTTCCCTAAAGACAATGGCCAATTCCTGGATGACAATGCCACAATTCATCGCGCTAAAATTGTGAAAGATTGGTTCGAGGTGTACAAGGCATCATTCGCACACTTGAATTGGCCACCACAAAGTCCTGACCTGAACCCCATTGAGGGTATGTGGGATATACTGAAGAGGAATCTAAGGAGTAATTCCACTCTTTCGTCATCAACCAAGGATCTTGGCAAAATGCTACTGCAAAGCTGGCCAGAAATCAGCGGAGAGACAGTGTATAAACTCATAGACACCATGCTACGCCGAATGCGTGTTGTAATTCGTGCAAAAGGTGGTCCCACGAAGCATAAACATGCACGACTTTTAACTTGGCCAGGCAGTGTAATATGTTCATTTCTTATCGTCAAACGTGCTATAGAATCTAAAGTACAAATAGTATGCACATTTTTTAGCGTCATACCGTCTGGAACATAAATGCATTTTTAGCACATATATTTTTAAAAAAATAAAGAAAAACGGACATACTTACTGTATGTTATCACTATGTCTGTCCGTCCGTCTGTGGACACCATATCTCTGCACCTATTTGTCCGTTTTGAAAAATTCGTTTTACATTGGAAAGTTTGTAATACACTGGTGTGCTAAAATTCAGTAAGAAGATGAGAAATTAGCATAACAGCGGAACGAGCAGGCAGAACGGACCGAAAGACCACTCAGTAGACGGACTAGGGTCCAATACGGTAGGGCATACGCATATAAGCAGCATGACGTAGGGGGGTGACGGAAGGGTATAAAGCACACGGGCGGTGTACGCTCAGCAATTCGGTGAAAGCTATTGCACGGTGTACATCGGTTTGAACGACGTCGAGTTGCTGCCACCGTGTAATAGGGCCAACAGGCAATCCAGTAGACGACATCTAGATGACTTTACCCTAGGTCGCGTCATTGGGAAGTTGGAAGAAGGTCGAAATGTGACTAGTGTGGCCGAGGAGTTCGGGATCGCTCACAACATCCTTTCACGAGCTTGGATAGCATTCCAAACGACAGGAACAGCTGTCCGAGAGTTTAGCAGTGGTCGTCCACGAGCAACCACGGCGGCGGACGACGGGTATATTGTCCTACAGGTGAGAAGAGACAGACAGCGGGAGAAATCGCAAGGCACATGCAACAGACAACTGGACGTCCGTTAACGCGTTTTACCGTGGCCAGGAGGCTGCACATAGGTGGTCTATTTGCACGACGACCAGTACGGTTTTGCCATTAACGCCTGCTCATCAGAGACGGCGGTTTCTGTGGTGCCAGAAACACAAGAACTAGACACATCAGCAATGGGGTCGAGTTCTCTTTACGGATGAGAGCCGATTTAGTCTGACGAGCGATTCTGGACGTATACACATCTGGAGAGAGCAGGGAACACGCAATCACACCTCCAACATCATCGAAAGGGACCGGTTTGGAGGTAGCGGAGTTCTCGTTTGGGGCGGTATCATGCTTGGTAGCAGTACTGGCCTCCCCATCTTCCAAGGAGGTTCAGTCACTGGTGTCCGCTTTTGTACCAAGGTTCTCCTGCCTCACGTGCGTCTGTTTAGAGGGGCTGTGGGTCCCGAGTTCCTCTTCATGGACGACAACGCTACATCTCATCGTACAGTGGCTGTCGCAGAGCTGTTGGAGAGTGAAGATATTCAACGCATGGATTGGCCCGCAAGGTCCCCGGACCTAAATCTAATCGAACACGTGTGGTACCTTCTCGGGAGACGCTTGGCAGCACGTCACCAGCCGCCAGCAACGATTCCGCAGCTGCGATTGCCGCTACAAGAGGAATGGGCCGCGATGCCTCAACAGCTCTTTGACAACCTCGTCCTCAGCATGGACAGACATTGTAAATCCTGCAACGCTGTCAGGGGTGATCATATTCCCTACTAAAGACTGGATTTTTCTTGTCAGCCGCCTGTCATATGGACGTTTCTGTCTTCTGTCCAGTTGTGCTCGAAGCTACCTTTTCAGTAAAGTGCCTTTATATCCTTTGGATTCCTTGTTTGGACGGTTTTGCTAACTTGTCCCATATTCTTACATCTTGGGGATCTTATGGTATGATTTGAGTCGATGTGGAGCACTTCTGCACGACGTTACATTCGAAAAACCGTCACGTCCTTAATTTTTGCACGCCAGTGCATGATGACAATGATGCTTGCCTTTTGTCTTTTTCCTCTAGAGGACGCAAATATAGATGCAGTCGAAATTCAAAATACACTGTCTGATCAAAAGTTTCCCGACACTTGCCTATCCACAAACTACCTGTAATAGGAAAGGAATTAATATTGAGTTGGTCCATCCTTTGCTGCTATCACAGCCTCCACTCAGCTGGGAAGACTTACTACTAAATTTTCGTACATTGCTGAAGGAGTTGCCTTCCATTCTATTTATTTATTTATTTATTTGTAAGCACATCCCTACAGATGGTATATCTAGTTGCAGGAATTGCTATAGTTATATTTACAGTGATAATTACCAAGTGATATTTACAATCTTGCAAATCAGGCTTTACGAAAAAAATTACTGATATCCGGACATTATTCATGTGAGTTGTGAATCCTATACATTTTACATAACGAAGGATTTTTTCCAGCACCAGTTCTGCAAAATGGCACTGCAAATAGTTCACATTTTGTCCTCGGTAAACGTGGGACACGGAAACTTAATTAATTTACTATTTGAGTATCATCAACCTCTCCACTGATGATGCCGTACAGGAACTTGAGTTGGAGAGCCTTCCTTCTCGAATGCAAAGAGGTCATCTTGAAGAATGTCAGAAGACCATTAGTCAGGTCCGTGGTCGTTGTCTTGCGGTTCAATCTCGCTGGCAGTCGGAGTTCCAATTCATCCCAAAGGTGTTCCATGGGGTTGAGATATGGACTCTGTGCAGGCCAGTCAAATTCTTCCACACCCATCTCATTGAACCGTTCCTGCATGAACCTCGCTTTGCGGACGGGGAACGTTGTCCTGTTGATAAGGGAAAGGCCCTTCACCGAATTTTTGCATTAATGATGAGAACCGAATTGTTGAGAATGTCATTATAGTCCGCAGCGTTAAGATTCCCGGGCACTTGAGTTCGGGATTCCCCACCCAAACCATAAAATTCAGGCCCAGATTGTGATAGTTCCTTCACCAAATTTCACAGTTGGTTTAGCACAGTCAAGTAGGTAGCGTCCACTTGCCAGTCGGACTGCCAGACGGTGAAGCATGATTTATCACTCCAGATAACGCGTTTCCACTGCTCCAGAGTATACTGGAGCCGAGATTTTACACCACTCCAACCGACGCTTGGTGTTGAACTTGCTGATGTTAGGCTTGTGTGCGACTGCTCGTCCATGGAAACCCATTTCCGTCAGCTCCAAAGTATACTGGCGCCAAGATTTACACCACTCCAACCGACGCTTGTTTTTGATCTTGCTGATGTTAGGCTAGTGTGCGACTGCTCGTCCATGGAAACCCATTCACTTCAGCTCCAGAGTATACTAGCGCCGAGATTTACACCACTCCAACCGACGTTTGGAATTGATCTTGCTGATGTTAGGCTTGTGTGCGACTGCTCGTCCATGGAAACCCATTCTCATCAGCTCCAGAGTATACTGGCATCAAGATTTACACCACTCCAACCGACGCTTGTTTTTGATCTTGCTGATGTTAAGCTTGTGTGCGACTGCTCGTCCATGGAAACCCATTCCCGTCAGCCCCAGAGTATACTGGCGCCGAGATTTACACCACTCCAACCGACGCTTGTTTTTGATCTTGCTGATGTTAGGCTTGTGTGCGACTGCTCGTCCATGGAAACTCATTCCCTTCAGCTCCAGATTCCACTGGCGCCGAGTTTTACACCACTCCAAGCGACGCTTGGCGTTGATCTTGCTGATGTTAGGCTTGTGTGCTCGTCCATGGGCACCCATTCCCTTTAGCTCTCGACGAACTGTTATGGTACTGACGTTGCTTCCAGATTCATTTGGGAACTTGGTGGTGAGTGTTGCAACTGAGGCCAGGCGATTTTGTCGCGTCGGCTTCAGCGGTCCCACTCCGTAATTTTACGTAGCCTACCAGGCCGCGATCGCGCTGTTGTTGCTCCTATAGGCGTTTCTGCTTCACAATAACATCACTTACAGTTGATCGGGATAGCTACAGCATGGTAGATACTTCTCAAACTGACTTGTTGCTAAGATAAGATCATAAGACCGTGCCACGTTGAAAGTCACTGAGATCTGCTGTACGCCTAGCATTTAAATACGCATTTTCTAGATGTGAATAAAACGGTTAAATCTAATTATATTTAATTGTTGGGGGAAAGGGGAATCACAAAACAATTTACATATATCCCCAAATGAAAGTGCAATTTACATACTGCGCCCTGTAATGCTGTTCAACAAAGCAACTATTCCATTGGTACTGCAGCAGAGCCCATTTAAGAGAGGGGGAGACTAGGGAGGCTGCCGCCCCGGACCCTGCATTTTCAAGGGCCCCAGAATTATGCAAGATGCTTGAAGAATTGACAGAGTTCTATTTTTATTTTTTATTTTTTTTTTGCAGGTAGCACAGCGAAAACTATAAGAAATGCCCTGTGAAAAAAATTTCCTATTTCTTTCCCCTTTTTTAGGGATGAGTCCGCAAAAAAATGTAGTCACCCGCAGTTCATCCTCAAATGTTTCGAAAGCATTACAGATATTTTTTCGTACACATCGGTAATTGGGGGAAATTTTCATACTTCAGAATTCGTTTCAATCGTGATATTTGGATCATATTTTGTCCACTATATTTATACTGTACTAGCTAAGTACCCGTTCTTCGAACGAGAAAATAAACAATTTCGTCGTAAATAATTGAATAAACAATTTCGTTCGAAACTGTACATTTAAAAGCTAGAAAGTCAGATGTTTTGGGAAACGTGCGCAAAATTGTGTTGCCATCGTTAATATCTCAAGGGGGAAACTTTATTTTTTTTTTAAATTTCAATTACTATGAAAATCTACCGGCATATTTATATTTATTGCCGTCACCTTACCACTTATACATGACGTCACGTTGTTTCGATGAAAACGAATGCTGGTAATCTGATTTTGACTCAAAAAAAAAAAAAAAAAACTACACTTATATGACGTCACCGTTGCTTCGGTTAAAACAAATGTTGGTAATTTGATTTTGACTCAAAAAACCTTGACATTCAATATGTCAAACGATAATATAAATGTTTAAATGCAAAGCATATTATGATATAGCTCTTTTTACGTGATTTTTAAGGGTTTTTTTTAAATAAATTCAGATCAAATAAATTTAGAATGAAAAATGACAAGAGTGGAAGACATCATGATCAAAGTTAAATCCCTGAAATGGCAATGGGCTGGACATACTGCCAGAAGGACAGATCATCGATGGACAGCCGAAATTTTAGATTGGATTCCAAGGGACAGGAAAAGACCCAGAAGAAGACCACATAGGAGATGGGTGGATGAAATTCGAAAGTATGCAGGGGTGACATGGAGGAGACTGGCACAAGACAGACCGTTGTGGAGGAAACTTGGGGAGACCTTCGTCCAGCAGTGGATTGATAATGGTTGACAATGATGATGATGATGATATGCTGAGCAGGTCAACTCAAGTCATTCAAAACTTAGGGCGGGGCTTCAGTTGCTGGGCAACAATGGCTCGATCAGTGCAAAACGTCCTAGCGTTATCTAAGCTGGATTATTTAAAAAACCTATTTCGATCCACTTAAAGTTATCGTAGGAAGAAATCCTTTCTTAGTGCACCTCTATGTTGTAAAAGGAACATTCCTGCCAAATAGGAAAGTTCTAAGTTCAGTAGTTTCTGAGATTCGGTGATGAGTCAGTGAGGGCTTTCAGTTTTATATGTAAAGATAATTTCACCATGCATTTTTACATTTTCTTGCTAACACTGATTCGCCCATGAACCATAGAATACACACTTCAGTATGGCTGGGATATTTTTATGGGTCCCGCCTGATATTTTGGGAATGTTTTCTTCTTGGTATTTCTATTCAGCCACCCAGCTCTCTGTCTCCTTAAGTGAGCTCTGTACTGGAGACACAAATTTATTTCAATCGAGTTTTCAGTTCAATTCTGATTTCATAAGTAACAACGATATTTGTCGGACATGTAAGACTTACACAAAATTATCTTTCTTCTTGTATAGAAGCGATAGCCGCAGAAAAACTGGCCACCAAAGTGCAATTTTTATACGGCTACGTAAAGGGTATGTAGTCAGTTTTCCTGAGTATTAACGAATTTGATTGAACTCTTAGGCATAAAATAATACAGGCGCACCACAAAGTGGGAAAAACAATAATTAAACAATGAATAAAAGTAATGACATTATCAACAGATGAATGCGGCTACGTCGGTCAAGATAATATGAAAAATGCTAAAAACCACAACAAGGTGGTAAAATACACGATACACAGAGACAGCAAAGTACACGAAAGCAGTTACAATTGGCACTGGCAATAGCCAGGATGTAATCGAGGAACGCCTAACAACAGAAAAAGACATCCAACACGGCACTCTATTAACAATCAGGAAAACCGGAAATAGAAACAATAAATACAGTAAGCACTATAACACCAACAGTGCGCAACAAACACGGTAAAATTCACATGAATACCACTCAAATGAGTGATTCTTAAGACAAGATTAAGGCGTGCCACACTGAGCGACGCTAAACAATGAGAAAACAGATCTACAAGTGAACGGGCATCACCACTCAAGAACATAGAGGGGAAACATAAAGGAACAACATAGCATCATTCACAATTCGAAAAACGGTACAAATAAATGTGAGCACAATGACACCGACTCGAACAGAAATCGCACGAGGTTTGAAGATACAATACAAAGCGCCAAAAACGTAAGTGCAAAACCCCCGGGGCACATCGGGGATACAAAACAAACAAGAATTACAAATAGCACGGTGCACTGTGAACAGGAAAAATACGCGTGAGAGATAGTTGATAATGACAGCAAGCACAGAATGCAGATTACGGTAAGTTACATAATACGCACTACAGGTGAATGGCAAGCGCCAACTAAACAAAAACAGAACAATAAAAATTACAACTCACACTTGATGGTAAGCTCAATTCACAAAAATTAACATTGATACAAAATTTATAGTGACCCTGGACTCAACCAAGGATCAACGAATCACAAAGGAACTAGTACCAACAGAAATGCCGAAGAAAAGTACACTGTATACATACAAGAAAACAGAAAAAATTGTACAAAATCAAGAAAAGGCCATTTTTAATAAACCCGGTTTCGAAAAACTCAACACATTGGAATTTGAGAGCAGTAAAGCTGTTCTGTATAAATACAGTTGCCATATTTCTCTCTACTTGAGTAATTATTTTGCACACTTTTTTTCATATCTCATTATCACTAAAAAAATTGTGCGTTTTATGATTTTCTGGCTAAACGACAAAGAAGAAAATTGGTCGCAGGAACACTGCCTAGATTTCTTATGATTTTCGGAAATAAGTGTACTTATTAAAGAGTAAATGGGAAATTTTGCGTATTGTGCAACAATATTTTGTGTTCTTTACGTTATTACTTATTTGCATGAATTTCGGAGAATTTGAGACAAGTATGTACTGTATTTAAAAAATAAAATAGATTAATTACAAAAATTAGTAATGTAAAAAAAGATAGAAAATTAAAGAAAGAGAGAGAGAGAGAGAGAGAGAGAGAGAGAGAAATATGGGTGACACTTAGGTGAAAGATTTTAGTTTCCCCACTGGGAAGCCGCAGATGGTTCAAAAAATTTCAGTACAGGGATTAAATCCTATTGGTTTCTCTCCCTGCTTTTTTATGCCTTTGTAAAACCAGCTGCTCCTTATGATGCTAAAGGTCATACTTATATATTTGCGGTTTCAGATGTAAGTTTCCACCCTGCCCAGTTCCATGCTTTTCTCCCCCTCACCCCGCGTTTTTTTTTTTTTTTTTTTTTTTCAGCCGTACTCTGAAGCGTGGTTAGTTCCTAATAGTGGCACACCCAGTTCTCTTGGTAGGTTGCTCAAGCCTTGATTTAGGAATGTAATACTTTCATTGAAATGTCCGAAAAATTGAAAATAGAATTTTTAAGCTTTGGAAGAAATTGTTTATTGGTAATCAACAAATGAATCAAAGTTCGTCTATAAATTAGATAAACATAAATTTAACTTCTGAAATAATTAAGTGAATAATATTAACGGTCAAGTTGCAAGAATCTGCACTTACGTGTAACTGCAACTTTTTCCTTTATTTTTCCTCTCACTGGGAAGTTCAGATCATTAAAATATTCACGTTGTAATTTATTCACTGACACAAAATATCTCTCGCACTATATAAATCTCGATCGTATATCAACAAGCTATTACAGAAATCTGTTTTTTATTGGTTTTATCTAGGTAGACTAATACTGTAGGGTGTCCGAAAAGTAACTGTACATGTCTAACTGAGTTATTATTTTTTGTTTCTTTTTTTTTTTTGGGGGGGGGGGGGGGGGGTCATTCTAGATTAGTACCAACAGTGGAGTTAGGCGCGTCGTGGCCTCCGGCGGGTGTAGAAGCGTTTAATCCTTTTCAAGTTCCTTTGTTTAATACCGTAATTTTATTGTAAAGGTAAGTGTAACATGGGCGCATCAGTGTTTATTATCTAATGACTTAGACGATGCGGTTAGGGCATTTTGGGCGTGACGTGAGGATTGGGTCTGTATTTTCTTTTTCTTCAAGGATTCGAATACTTTATAGTAACGTTCGGAATTAGAGACTCAGTGTTTGGGTCAGTGTTTTTTGTCGCTACAGGATTTCATGGTCTTCATGTAGTTATTGGGTCGATGTTTTTGGTAGTGATGTGAGTTGGGTTATACTGGTTCCTACAGGAGGTGTTGGAAATGGGCCCCACCGACGTCTAGACATGTCTAAACACGCTTCTGCATGTTGGTGAAGACCTTTCTCAGGGTATGTGGTGTGATTTGTTGGATGTGGGTCGTTATTACAGCTTGTAGCTCTTGAAGTGTATGCGGATTATCTGTGTACACCTTCTCCTTCATTGCCCCCTCCCCCACAGAAAAAAAAGTCAAGCGATGTCAGATTCGGTGAGCGGGCAGGCCACAGTCCCCAGGAGATGATGCGATTTCCGAAGAATTCCTCCAAAAGCTGTATTGATGAGACAGCGGTATGAACAGTTGCACTGTCTTGCTGAAACCATCCTTCGTTGATTTCGCGTTTCGTGAGTTCGGATATGAATGGTTGCATAATCTGAGCATGGGTAGCGTTCTGAGTTAATGGTTTCACTGAAGAAAATGGGCCCAGCAATGCGCGTACGCGTCATGGAACACCAAACACCGACCTTCTGGTTGCGAAGAAGCACTTCCTTAAATTCGTGGGGAGTTTTAGTACCCCACAGACGAGTGTTTGGGCTATTATTGTACCCGGACAGGTAGAACCATGACTCATCTGTAAAGAAAGTCATGTCCAGAATGCCCTTACCTTCTTCAGACAGGAACTCTTAGAAACACCTGCAGTACAGAACATGGGCCTCGTGGTCTGTTCCTTTCAGATGTTACACGACAGACACTTTATACCAATGGAAACGCAACTTCCTTTTCAGAATAGCGTGGGCTGTACTCTTTGGCACATTGGCTTGTTGTGACAGTCGCCTCACGGATTTGTGTGGACTCCTCCGTATCCTGTCTTGGATATCCTATACGTTTTCGTCTGCCATTGATGGCCTACCGGGGCGGGGGCATCCAGAACACTGCCAGTTTCCCGAAATTTCGCTCTAAGCTGACATAATGCATTACGGTGGGAGACGTCTACATCACAAAATTTCCTCTCGAACTGTTTTTGCATTTCGTCAGTGTACCTGTCGTCATGGCGAAAGACATGTTCCTCCCAAAACACCCTGTTCAACCGTCACCACCATTGTCCTTGTGACGGGACGAGTGATCAATCGACACGTCTACCTCCGTCGACCAAGCGTTCGGGAATGTCCTTCGCTCTGAATGACAGCTGCGCGCCTCTCCGAGTGGGGAAGACTTGGAGGTTACCAGACACAGAGTACTTCCACGTGGCAGGTCACTTCTATTGTAATTCCATTCAAAATTTCTTTATTACTACGTACTGCAATTTGTACATTCAGTGCACAGTCATTATTCGGACACCCTGTACCAACCTATTTTGTAGTATTAAAGGCATTACACACTACGTCTACGTCGGAACTGAAACTAACTTTTCACATCGGAACATGCCGGAACTCAAACGAAGTTTGCCCGTACGCTAGGTCGGAAAAACACAAAGGAATCGGAATCATTCATCGGGAATAGGTCGACCGCGTTGGAAGTATTATTGCGCGTACTGCACTATAATTGCAACTGCAATATTATTTTTTAACATAATGGTTTAGTTACAGATTGTTTACTTAGCAAACAACCTAATCTTAGCAAAAACCTATTTGCACAATTTTCTACAAGGAAAAGATGGAAATAGTTATCAAACCGAGGGCTATTCGGATTTCAACCTCTGTTGCAATCTACCGCATGTTGTAAGCACAGCAGCCAGCTCGTGCATGCGCCATAGCATCTCGTGATGCTTGCCCACGCGATCGGCCATCTGGGGTTAGTTCTAAGTGTCGTACGGATGAGTAAACATGTGTGCACTGTGCAGCAATCGATGTTCCCGCCAGCTGTGAAATTCACGTTGTCATCCGGTTTTGTTTTGTTTTTACGCTGAAGGGAAAAGTGCCGCAGAAACTCTTCGGAGAATGAGCAGAGTGTACGGTCCGAACTTATGTATGTGTGATGGAGTTGTGTAGAAAATTTAGAGATGGGATGAACAGACATGCGTGATAAAGGGGGTCATGATCGGCGATCCATGGTGGCTGATGAACTTGTTCAAAGTGTTGACCAAAAAGTAAGAGAAAGACGTCGCTTCACAAACCCCGACCTGCCGTTTGACTTCCCCCTAATTTTTCGAACTGTTCTGTATAAGAACATTACAGGTAGGCTGGGCTACCATAAGTTCTGCGTCAGATGGGGGGCCAAAAATGCTTACTGATGTGAACAAAAATGCAAATAATGGGATCAGATTTGACATTCTGGCAACGTTACAGCGAAGTTGGGGATACATTTCTTCACCATATCGTGACGTGTGATAAAACGTGGGTTCAATATGTAAATGTCAAACGCAAAGAGCAGTCAAAGCAGTGCATGCACACTGCTTTGACTGCTCACAAGCCCAAAAATTGCAAACAAACGTTTTCACGGAAAAAGCTGATGGTAGCCATTTTTCAGGGATTGGAAAGGAGTGCTTCTGACTGAGTTCATGGAACCAGGAACCGCAGTAACTGCAAAGAGGTACTGTGAAATACTAAGAAATTGCGCAGGACAATGAAGAATAAAAGGAGAGGAGTGATGATGACGTCAGGCGTTGTGCTCTTCCACAACAATGAGCATCCACACACCGCTGCACTCACACGAGCGCTGCTAGAACAATTTCGTTGGGAGGTGTTCGACCACAGAACTTCGAACAGTATTTTACGTGAAGCGTTTTTAATTTATAACATCAATGGAAAATAGATTCCTGGATTTTAATTTAAAATTTCCTTGAACTTATCCTCAGGGGTTTATGCAGGAATTTCATATCTGTGTGGATGAGGGGGGGGGTTGGATGAAAGCAAATTTTTCGTAACAGCTCCGGTGGTGCACAGTGGTTTGAGCGATGGCTTTTGACCATTCGACCATTCGTCCGTGATGGGTCTGAGTTCGAATTACGGTGAGGCATGGATGTTGTGTTTGTCTTACGGCGCTGGCTCTGTCCCTTCCCTAGAACCACTGGCACTAAATTAGGGACGGGTGACTGCTTATAGCCTATCGAGTTGCTCACGGTGGACGTTAAACCTTCAATCAAAAAAGAAAAAAAAATGGAAGGCAGCAATTATTTATGGTGAAATACGTATTTAGGCTTTAAACCTAGGTTTAAAAATAGGAAGCATTTCAAAAAATAGAGAATTGCAGAAATTTTTAATAGTTAAGAATGGTTATAACCGGGAATCTACACTGACGGAAAAAAATCCCAACAATACGAAAAAATAGTTGTAGAGGAATGAAATGGCGGCAATACATTTGTATAGGTAACATATTTAATCGATTAAGGTTTCAAGATCACAGCTTATTGTAAGCGCGAGAAGAGCCATTTTAAATGTGAAATTCTGGTACATTAATAACCGGTGAAACCGCCAGAATGTTGAATGCAAGCACGCAAACGTTCATGCATTGTGTCGTACAGGTGCTGGATGTCAGTTTGTGGGATGGAGTTCCATGCCTGTTGCACTTGGTCGGTCAATACAGGGACGGTTAATGCTGGTTGGGGGTGACGCTGGAGTTGTCGTCCAATGATGTCCCATACGTGCTCGATTGGTGAAAGATCTGGTGATCTAGCAGGCCACGGCCACATGTCGACACTCTGTAGAGCATGTTGGGTTACAACAGCGGTATACGGGCTAGCGTTATCCTGTTGGAAAACACCCCCTGTAATGCTGTTCATGAATGGCAGCACAACAGGTTGAATCACCAGACCGACGTACAACTGTGCCGTCAGGGTGCGTGGGATAACCACGAGAGTGCTCCTGCTGTCATAGGAAATTGCTCCCCAGATCATAACTCCAGGTGTAGGTCCAGTGTGTCTCGGCCGCAGACAGGTTGGTTGCAGGCGCTCACCTGGCCTCCTTCTAACCAACACACGGCCATCACTGGCACCCAGGCAGAACCGGCTTTCATCAGAAAACACAACAGATCTCCACTCCGTCCTCCAATGAGCTCTAGCTTGACACCACTGACGTCGCAAACGGCAGTGGTTTGGAGTAAGTGCAATGCACGCTACAGGGCGTCTGGCTCAGAGCTGTCCTTCAAGTAACCGATTTGTAACAGTTCATTGTGTCACTGTGGTGGCAACTGCAGCTCGAATTGCTGCCGCAGACGCAGTACGATGCGCCACGGCCATACGCCGTACACGGCGGTCTTCCCTCTCAGTAGTGCCACGTGGCCGGCCGGAACCCGGTCTTCTTGAGGCAGTACCTTCCCTTGACCACCGCTGCCAACAATCATGCACAGTGGCTACATTCCTGCCAAGTCGTTCTGCAATATTGCGGAAAGAAGATCCACCTTCTCGTAGCCTTATTACACGACCTCGTTCAAACTCCGTGAGCTGTTGACAATGGCTTCTTCATCTTCTTAAAGGCATTCTTGATTAACATCAACACACTACGTCGAATCTCAACGATAACTAACGCGCACGAACGTTACAGCGCGTATTTGGCGCATACGAGCGGCGCTACTAGCGAACGTTACAGCGCGCTCGGCGCATACGAGCGGCGCTACTAGCGCCACACGTATGCGCCGAGCGCGAAATTTGCATAGACGTCATCTTACAGATGTACTCTCACCGCCTACCAACTGTCGTTTATCTAACACAACCCCTTCTTGGTGTTGGGATTTTTTTCCGTCAGTGTATTTTCCAGGAACTGCAGGCAGTTATTTTGTTTTTGAGCTGCATTTAATGTTTTATCACTCATGCCTAATGCTTCCTTGGTGGTATGTAAATTGTGAACTAGAGCGTGTAAATTGGGAACGAAAATCAGACCGCCATTAAAACTCTAAGCAAATTGCGAACCAAGGCCCATGACCGCTATATGTAAATTCCGAACCCACTTCTCTGAACATCTGAGGGAATTTAACATTTGGGATCTGTCTGGCATCGAAAAATTCAGAAGCTGAGTATGAGCAAAGAATATAAAGATAAAACCAGTGGTGGCTGCGAAACTTGTTCGGACTGTCATTTTTGTATTCTATAGAAGTAGGTGAGTGTTTTGCAATTGATTTAGCCGAATTCTAACCGATTCATCCAAGTGTCACGAAAATGGCAGATTATTTGACTGACAATTATATTGACAGCAGTTCGAATTTTCCTCCAGATTTGTGGGCAGAAGCCAGTGCATCTAATGAACACACTATAAATGCATGCGAGTCCTTTCATTGTAGATTCAACGCCCATTTGTATCATCTGCACCCAAGTTTGTACAATTTCGTAGAAGTGTTGAAATTATCATCATTATAAAATGTGATTGTTTTCGAAAATGGGGTGGGGGGGGGGGGATTAGCATGGCCACTGCGCAAGGATGGCAAACTAGTTTTATTGTTCTCGTGAATTCATTGCTTTACATTGTTTTCATCATTATTTGTTTACTTTTGACACTGTTTAAAAATACATATATACTTACTTAACACATTGGTTGTTTTCGTGAATACATTGAATTAAGTACATATACTAAATATGGAAAATTACAGAGCAAATTAGCATGGCTCCTACGCAAGGATGACAAACTACTTTTATTGTTTTCGTGAATACATTGCTTTACATTGTTTTAATCATTATTTTTTCATACTGGTATATTATTAGCACGTCTTTTGTAAAAAAAGATCGTGCTAATGTTACCGGTTTGTCCCGTCCGTCGGTCCATCTGTACCCACGATATCTCTGCAGCTATTTATTAGTCCGATTTGAAAAAATTCGTTTTGCATTGAGAAACTTGAAATATGAGAATGATGATCCTTCATTTCGTTTTTTTTTTTACGATGTACAATTTCGCCGCTAGATGGCGTACATGCAGATGATGTCGAATTCAAAAATACGTTTTATTCCACATATTTGCTTCTAAACATCCCATTGAAAAAATTCTTTTATCTTTCCATTCCATTTATGTCGAAGAGTATTTTAGATATAGCTACTTTTTCAAATTACGCATAGATTTAGGGAGCGTTTGAAAAAAAAATTTCTTCAGAGGATATACTTCCTGATGGAAATCTTTTGCATATAATTTCAAATTTTTGGTAAAGAATACTTTGGCCACCAGGGGGCGTAAGTGTTAATTTTTGCTTCTGATGTATTTGCCATAAAATCTGAGCTTCTAAAATATCGATTGAAAATATTCTTTCGTGGACTGATGCCACTCACATCGATAAACCTTTTCGGAATATTTTCTTCTTAAAATATTCCACAGTTTCTCCGCCAGGGGGCGTAGTTGTATATCTTATTTTTGTCAATATAATTCCAGGAGTCCGATTTGAAAAATTCCTTCTTTGTTGGATAGTGTTTCCAGTGTGACATGTTTTTCATATAATTTCAAAATTTTCAAGTAATCCATAGACTTTCCGCTAGGGGGCGTAAAGTTAAATTGACCCCCCCCCCTATCCCTGCTTCTAAATCTCCGATTTGAAAAATTCTTTCTGCACCGGATACAGCTTCTGATGGGAAATCATTTGCACATAAATTCTAATTTTTGTAAAAAAATGGTTTGGCCACCAGGTGGCGTAAGCCTTAATTTCCGCTTCTGATGTACTTGCAGCAAAATATGAGCTTCTAAAATCTCGACTGAAAAAAGTCGTTTGTTGACCGATACTACTCCTGTCGAGAAACCTTTTAGGAACATTTTCTTCTTAAAATACTGCATGGTTTCCCCGCCAGGGGGCGTAAATGTATATCTTATGTTTGCCAATATCTCTACTTCTAGGAGTCCGATTTGAAAAATTCTTTTTTTGTTGGATAGTGTTTCCGATGCGAAATGTTTTTCCTATAAATTCAAAATTTTCAAGTAAATCATAGACTTTCCGCTAGGGGGCAAAAAGGTAAATTGCGTTTTCTGCGTTATTTCTGCTTCTAAAACTCCGATTTGAAAACTTCTTCCTATATCGCATACAATACCTGATGGAAAATATTTTTCACATAATTTCTGATGTTTGGTGAAGAATGGTTTGGCCACCAGGGGGCATAAGTGTTAATTTCTGCTTCTGATGTACACTGCTGGCCACCCAAAATGCAACACCAAGAAGGAAGCATCCGATTGGCCTGAAATTCGCAGCATGCGTCGCCCGCGAGAGGACATGCAAACGATTATGCATTGCAGGGCATATGCAAATCATGTGCGACCGGCACGCCACCGTGAAGCACCATAAGAAGGGTGCACAGAAGGCGGGGTGTAAGTAGTGGAAGTGTGTTGTGCTGCCGGACCTGTGCGTGGGAAGCTTCCTGATGCCTCGTCGCAGAATAAGGCAGTCATTCCAGCACGTTTCGAAGTTCGACAGAGGACGAATAGTGGCTTATCGTGACAGCGGTTTATCGTACCGAGACATCGGCGCCCATGTGGGACGACATCCAGCCACAGTGATGCGAGTATGGATTCAGTGGGTGCAGGAGGGACGGACGGACCGGCGTGAGCGATTGCCGCAGCCTCGGCACACCACCGAACGAGAGGACCGGCATGTTGTGCGGCGGGCATTGACTGCTCGCCCGCCACATCACGAACGTTGGCACAGGAATTAAGGTGTGTTGCGCAACAACCTGTGTCAGCACGTACCGTTTGACGTCGTCTGCAGGAGCGGGGACTTGTCGCACGGTGCCCATTGCTCCGATTACCATTGAGGTTACACCACCGGCGAGTGCGGCGGCAGTGGGCCGTTGAACGCCGCACCTGGACTACGGAATGGCACGACATTGTCTTCTCCAACGAATCCCGCTTCTGCCTGCAACACCACGATGGTCGGATCCGCGTGTGGCGGCACCGCGGCGAGAGACTGTATGACACCTGCATTATGCATCGTCATACCGGTCCGTCGTCTGGCGTTATGGCTTGGGGCGTAATTGGATATGACACCCGCACCCCTCTGGTACGCATCGCCGGTACACTCAACAGCCACCGCTACATCTCCCACGTTTTGGAGCCTGTAGTCCTCCCTTACCTGCAGGACCTGCCAGCGGCCACGTTTCAACAGGACAATGCGTGCCCGCACGTGGCACGCATCGTGCAACAATTCTTCACGGCCCACCAGGTGTCACTGCTGCCGTGTCCCGCCTGTTCTCCCGATATGTCGCCCATCGAACACGTCTGGTCGCTGATCGGCAACCGAGTGGCCCGGCAAGCACCAGCCGCGGCTACGCCTGATGAACTGTGGCAACGTGTGGAAGCATCCTATACTGACATACCCCAAGCCAACACCCAAAGCCTCTTTCGTTCTATGCCGTGGCGTGTAGCGGCTTTTATTGCCAACCATGGGGATCACACGAACTATTGATGTCTGCGTGTTCCGCAAGTCGCACGGGCCTGTAAGCTCAATCGTTTCATCTTTGTATCTGTTGTTATGTGTCCAGTAAATCTTTCTTTGCTATCTCGTGTCCTTCTTGGTGTTGCATTTTGGGTGGCCAGTAGTGTATTTGTAGCAAAATCTAGGCTCCTGAAAACTCGACTATTTTTTTTTTTTTTAATCTTGGACCGATACCGCTCATATGGAAAAACCTTTTGAGAATACTTTCTTCCTAAAATAATGCATGGTTTTCCCACCAGGAGACGTAAAGTCACATCTTATTCTTGTCGCTATATCTGTTTCTAAGAGTCCGATTTGAAAAATTATTTCTGTGTTGGAGAGCGTTTCCGGTGCGAAATGTTTCTCATATACATTCATGTTTTTCTTAACGTACAAGTCTGCAACCAGAGGGCGTAAGCTCACGATTCCGTTTACAGCAATATCTGAGGGATTAAAAACCCGATTGAAAAACTTCTTTCATCCGTCAGATACTATTGTTTTCCATACCGGTTCGATTGACTTTGAATAGTTTTGATAAATTTAATTTTCGTCAGAACGGATTCAAAAGACGTGTTTATTACACCCAAAAATTCGGTGTCATCTTTGTTGTTTCATGCTGGTTTATTTTTTCATATCGTTAGAATGGGCGCAGAAAAGTTGGTTCGCAATTTGCACATAGTCTGCAAAAGTTGGTTCACAACTTACGCATAGGGCTCTGATTTTGGTTCGCAATGTACGCGCTCCGGCTTCCTTATAGAAGGCTACAGCAAAGAAGTGTTAACATGGGTTGCTGAAACAGTCGATACTGTTCTTTTCATAAAGCTTGTAATGCTGAAATGATTCAAAGGTATATCTGCAAAACTGTAACAAACTAAAATGAAAAGATACATACATATGTTTCATGGTTGCAATCAGAGACTGAAACGGGTCGACGGATCGACAATTTCTTGCGGGTCCAACGGGTCGGGTCAAGGTGTTCCTGACCCGATTTTGACTCGGTTTTGTTCCCGTTTTATTTTTGAAAAGAGAAAAATATATTCCAAAGAAAAATGCGCGTTGTGGAATTCTGTAATCGATACTGGTGCCCACAGAGTGAATAATGATTTCCATGCAAAAATATTGTCGTCTCTTTCTTAAAACAACGAAGATTTCCACCGAACGACGTCAGACACACCGACACCATATCGTAAAATGATACTTCCTTTGCGTTCTTTTACAGTGCGATTGTCCAGAGCAAGGTACAGGCAAACGCCATTCGCCTGCTTCTCAGCTGATTCCTTCGCTCCGTGCGAAGTTCACTGTATGACTAAGAGTTACTTTTCACATCGCATCTTTTACATTGAGCATTCAGAGGTTTTCGATTGATGTGCTACCATCCTGTTCCCATGACATGTCATGTCGAAATTAACTCCTTATTTGTTAATATGGATGGATTTAATATTAAGGAGGTTGAGAAAGGCGTCGAGGCCAACAAAAACGTGCTTGTTGAAAACCATAAGGGGAAGAGTGAATGCTGGAAATTGTTTCGTCTCATTAAGGAACCAGTGTATAATTCTGTGTTGTTTGGTCTTGCTTGTTGTTCAAAATGTGGAAAGTGTATAATTACAAAGAAAGATTATAGAACCAAAAATCTAACGGGCCATATGAAAGTATGCGCACCTCCATCAAAGCGTGGAAAGAGTGAACAATCTAAATACATTTAAAAAATGCATTTGTGTAATCGTAAATAATGATTCCCATTTGTAATATACTCCATGGTCACGGTTATAGTCAGCCATTATTTCTGGATTACGTAAAATAGTGGCACTAAAAATGACATTAAAATTCAGCAAGTAACCAAATTTTATTATTCACACTGCCCCCCAGCGACTAGGGAGTGGCGGAAGAGGTCAGCCATGTTTTAATCTTGTGAGGAGAAAGTTTCGTCGCACAAGAGGTAAGCTCTCTTCCTTGTTTTTGGGTTTTAGGTCTTATAAGTTCAATGTTTGTACTTCATGTACTTTTTCTCTGTTGATTTTTTGCTTTTCAGCTTTTAGGCACTGGCTTGTCTGTTAACATTTTTGCGGGTTTTAACTCTTTCTTTTCTTTGTAACTTTGCGCGTCTTTTGGGGAACCTAGAAACAGCAGATGGCTAAGCTTGTTCCTTTTCTTTGCGCTGTATTTTCAAAGTAGTTAAGTACTTAATAACTAATTAATTATGCACTTAAAGCACTGCTGAAATACTTTGTACATATTGCAACTAACTGTTTAAGTCATATAACTTTCACAAAGTTTTCTTTAGTTAATTATTGTCTGTAACTTATTCTCGTTTTCGTGCTGTCATAAGTTGTAGAGTAGGGGGTTTTAGACTCAAGTTTTCTTTCAAAAATCTGTTTTTTAAAAATTAATATTTCCTTTTTTAATTGCAATGAAAAAATTTGGATTTCTTTTGCATTGTTTTTCAGGTTTAAATTCTCTCTCAAACGAACTTGGCATTTCGTTATAGCTGATAATTATTTCTAATTATTATGTCACTCTCACAGCTTGAGTTCTCTTTAATCTTCTTCTCTCTGTTTAATAGTAACAGATGAAGAGCATGGGTCGGGCCAGGAAGGTTCATGGATGCAAGCGAAATTGTTAACTAGTGCTAGGTCATACAACTCTGCGGAGGACATGACATATATATATATATTTTTTTAAAACAATTTTAGGTGGGAATGTTACTTGCATCTATGGCCTTGCAGAAACCCATTTCCAACTAGGTCTTTGTGGAAGTGAGAAAATGCAGAGTTTTTGCTGGTCCTTGATAAAGCCAAGGCTCAGTATTCTCGACACCTTCTACATTCAGTTGTTTTATTTTATTTTTTATCTTTTCTCCTTTTACTCACACAGGTAGATACATAACCTTTTCTATGTTGTACTTGGTATGAGTCAAAATTATATATGTATTTTTGTGCTTAGGTATCTTCTTAATAGAATGTGAATTCTGAATTTTCAAAACTGCTGCGTTGCGCGTTTTGATTTTCAGGTTATTTTGCACCCTTCGTTTTAAATTCTAAAATTTTTTCCTTAGTCTTCAGTTTTGCTCTTTAGTATATATATATAAAATAACCTGAAAATCAAAACGCGCAACGCAGCAGTTTTGAAAATTCAGAATTCACATTCTATAAAGAAGATACCTAAGCAAAAATACATATATATATTTTGATACCTAGTACAACATAGAAAAGGTTATGTATCTACCTGTGTGATCAAAAGGAAAAAGATAAAAAAATAAAATAAAACAACTGAATGTAGAAGGTGTCGAGAATACTGAGCCTTGGCTTTATCAAGGACCAGCAAAAACTCTGCATTTTCTCACTTCCACAAAGACCTAGTTGGAAATGGGTTTCTGCAAGGCCATAGATGCAAGTAACATTCCCACCTAAAATAGTTTAAAAAATATATATATAAGTCATGTCCTCCTTAGAGTTGCATGACCTAGCACTAGTTAACAATTTCGCTTGCATCCATTAACCTTCTGGCCCGACCCATACTCTTCATCTGTTACTATTAAACAGAGAGAAGAAGATTAAAGAGAACTCAAGCTGTGAGAGTGACATAATAATTAGAAATGATTTTCAGCCATAACGAAATTCCAAGTTCGTTTGAGAGAATTTAAACCTGAAAAACAATGCAAAAGAAATCCAAATTTTACATTGCAATTAAAAAAGGAAATGTTAATTTATAACGAACAGATTTTTGAAAGAAAACTTGAGTCTAAAACCTACTCTACAACTTATGACAACACGAAAACGAGAATAAGTTAAAGATAATAATTAACTAAAGAAAACTTTGTGAAAGTTATATACCTTAAACAGTTAGTTGCAATATGTACAAAGTATTTCAGCAGTGCTTTAAGTGCATAATTAATTAGTTATTAAGAACTTAACTACTTTGAAAAAACAGCGCATAGACAGCGCATAGAAAAGGAACAAGCTAAGCCATCTTCTGTTCCTAGGTACCCCAAAAGACGCTCAAAGTTACAAAGAAAAGAAAGAGTTAAAAACCCGCAAAAATGTTAACAGACAAACCAATGCCTAAAAGTTGAAAAGCTAAAAAACGACAGAGAAAGGTACATGAAGTACAAACATTGAACTTATAAAACCTAGAACCCAAAAACAAGGAAAGAGCTTACCTCTTGTGTTACAAAAACTTTTCTCCTCACAAGAGAAGAACATGGCTGACCTCTTCTGCCACTCCCTAGACGCTGGGGGCAGTGAGGTGGGGCTGATGGCCTCCTCATACAGCAAGAAACCAACGCGCGGAGATTTTAACCAGAGAAAAAATATATAAACATAAGACTGTGGATCTGTATGATCAGAAAGAGCAAAATTAACTCTCCAGAATACATGAGAAATATTATAAAATACACGAGCAGTTTATTTAATAATCTTTGCATGTATTAAATCACCTTAGTGAGCTTCTATAGATTAATCAGAATCTTATTAATTTTAATGTTGGTTTTACTATTTTTAGTATAGCTATCCTAGTGATGAATAACTAGTTTTCTTTTTTATTTGTTTTTATTTTCTTTTATAAACGGATTTTTAAGCTTTTTTGTGATTTTGTTTATATTATTTAATTTTTTGTTTTAATAGGACCGTCATATCCATAGCACTAAGGTTCCTTTAGGTAGTTAATAGGCATCCTCTAGCCAACTTCCTTACGGCTTTGATTGGTCAGAATCATATTATTAACTGTGTAGAAAATTAAAGCAGATCTGCCAACCTTACTCTATTATTCAGAATAATTTTTCTTAAAGTTCTTTTGATGAAAGAAGAAGGAATTTCGTTCTCTAGAAAACTTTCTAATAGTATATTAATGTGGTAATTGAAGTCCAAATTGTTGCTGCAAATTCTTGAAATTCTTAGGACCTGAGAAATTAGTACATTCTCAATTACTTTGGTTGAAATGTTATTATTCCAGTGTAGATATTTAATTACTTTGAAAGGAAAATTAACTCTTTTATCATAGAGGCTAATAGATGGGTTACCTCTGTTGAGCTTAATGCTTAAGTCTAGGAACTCAAGTTCCTGATTACTGTGGTTGGTTTTACATAAGTTAAGAGAGCTAGGATAGATATTATCAAAATCACTCTCTATGACTTCTGAATTATTGATACACAGCAGATCATCAATATATCTAAAAGTGTAAAGGTAGTTATCTGAGCAGGTGGGGTGATTTTTAATGAATTTATATTCCTTAAAGAACAGGAATAGATTAGCGATATGCGTGGACGTTGATGTTCCCATTGGAATACCGTTCACTTGCTTATAGAGAGTATTATTATATAAGATATGGTTATTTATTATGCAGCAATTGAGATAAGAGTTCCAAGTTCCTACATCAACAAATTGGTTAAGTTTAAATTCTGCATACAGCTCTTTAAAGGTAGTGATTATATCTGATAGAGGCAGATTAGTATATAGGTTTTCAAAATCATAACTATTAATATCTAGGGGACAAACTTTGAGTATAGTAGAAATTACTTCTGCATTATTATTAATTATCCAAAAATCTCTGTACATCAAGTTAGAACAGTTTCTAATGTGTTTCAAAACCTTCTTTAAGACATCTTCAAAAGCAAGATCTATTTTCTTTTTATGACTCCTTACTCCACTAGCTATGAACCTGAACTTCACAGGATCCTTATGAAACTTAACCGTTGCAAAAAGAAATGGAAATTCAGGCTCATATCTTCTAGTTTGTGGAATTTTAAGTTTCTTGAAGAATGCCTTAAACCGATTTTCTAACTGCTTGGTAGAATAACTTACGGGCTCGTATGTTACTCTATTATTGAGTTCCATAGTTAACAATTCAAAATAGAACTTCTTACAGATAATTGCAAAATTATTGCTAGCTTTATCCGTAGTGGTAAAAATAAATTGGTCTTGCAGTTTGGAGAGTGACCTTTTAGCTTCTCCAGAGAAAAAGAGATTTCTGTCGAAACAAAGTCCAGACCTGCCAACTCACCGGTGAAGCTATTGATTATATTATATTTCCATTCTGCGAAGGCCTCAATAGGCTGATTGTACGTTAAACTGGTTTTTACGATGTATTTATTTACATCTTGAGTGAAGCTCTCAAGAATCCTTTCTTTGGAAATTGTGAAGGAAGGTCTGAATTTAGAGCCATACTCTAATAAATTCCTAAGCTTTTCATTTTTCAACAAAACTCAAGTTTCCGGTGATAATATGGTTGTAATTCTTATCATAGTGAACTGTTTCTTTATGTTCATCACAAGAACAAGTAGTAATTACAGGAATGTAGCTCGAAGAGTTAAGTTTGTAGTTTTTAACTATTGACCCTAAGGTCTTAACATATTTAAAACTTACAATAGACTGGTGCCTGTGGATGGGAAAAAAAATTGCATTATTGTAGAACAGCTTCCTTACATTGAGATTATCGTAGGCTTTATTTAGGAACCTGATGGTAACAAAATTACTGGAAAATTCTTTAAGAGAAATTTTATCTTTAAGAATATGTTTAAGAATGTCCAGAACCAAAGCAAAAACATGCTTATCAACATGGTCAGCAGTTTCATTCCAGAATTTGAAAAAACATTTAAGAACAGAGTGCTTGAAGGACTTGAGAATTTTGTAAGTATTTTTAACAAAATTAGTGCCAGTTTTAAAGCCTTCCAGAGTTTTTAGCAAGTTAGCAAAATCAACTTTGCTTGATGTGCGAAATAACCTCTGTCCTCTATTACCTCTAGAGCAGCTCTTATTATTAACAAGAAAGAAGAGTTCACGAATTGAAAATTTATGCTGATTATGCTTATTGTCAGATAGAGTGGAATTAAGGCCATAGGGATAAAGAGACTGATGCTGCAAAATTTCAAGGGATTCAGTTTCTAGCCGAGCATAGAGGTCAGGGATAATATGTAGTACCTCTATTTTCACTTTGTCAAAACCATGAGTATGGAAATGCTCTAATTCAAAGGTAGAGTACTGGTTGGCGTTTGTGGAGGTTCACTCCTGAATTAGAGAACTTGTTTACTAGAGACCTGTGACCATTAATCCTAAGATGAAGAGGATTTTTACTTTGGCCAATATAGCTAAGGTTGCAGACAGTACAGGTGAGCTTATAGATGGTATTGTAGGCTTTGCAAAACTTGTTGGAGCAATTATCCTCAACATAAGAATAGAGGTTAGGATCTGCAGATTTACATGTCAAACAACGTTTGTCATTTCATAACTTTAGATTACCTTTGCCAGCGAGTTCATACACTATGGGAAAGGGTGCTAGCCTAACCGAGCGGGAGGACTTAAAATATCTGAGCTGACCTCCAATCCTTTCATCGTCCTTAGAACTCCACTTGGGCCAAAACATACAAATTCTGAGCATACCAACTAGGAAAAACTTTTTAGAAATAAGCAGTCCAAGAAAAGACCAAACTCGAGTATAAACTACACTCCAAAAAGCTGCATCCAAAACATACTAAAAAGAAAAAATTAGAAATGCAACTCTAAGGAGGACATGACTTATATATATATTTTTTAAACTATTTTAGGTGGGAATGTTACTTGCATCTATGGCCTTGCAGAAACCCATTTCCAACTAGGTCTGTGGAAGTGAGAAAATGCAGAGTTTTTGCTGGTCCTTGATAAAGCCAAGGCTCAGTATTCTCGACACCTTCTACATTCAGTTGTTTTATTTTATTTTTATCTTTTTTCCTTTTGATCACACAGGTAGATACATAACCTTTTCTATGTTGTACTAGGTGTGAGTCAAAATTATATATGTATTTTTTTGCTTAGGTATCTTCTTTATAGAATATATATATATATATATATATATATATATATATATAAATTGAGTTTCGAATTTATAGTTCAAAGCAGATTTGTCCGGGTCAGTTACGGGTCTGGATCGGGTCGGGTCTAATTATGGGACGTCCGGGTCAGAAATTTTTGACCCGTTTCCAACTCTGGTTGCAATCACTGACTTTAAACATACGATTTAAACAAGAAAAGCTTAAAACACGCACACACACACACACACATTAGACTGCTATGCAGTATACATATGCGTCAAATTGGAAAGAAACAGAAAGAAAATATAGTGCATTATAGTAAGAGATATGTGACGGTAAAGCTGCGAGATTCGTGTACATTGTACATGCTAACTGCTGTTGACCACTGAGCTACATGATAATTAAAAACAAAACGTCTAACGTAAAAGTTAAAAAGTATATGTACAATAGAGCTGAGACGGGCTGAGCCCGAAAGCCCGAAGCAGAGCCCGGGCCCGAATCGGGCTCAGGCTGTAGAATATTTACTGCGGTTTTGGCTCGGGCGGGCACCGGGTTCTTAGGGAGAGGGAGAGCGAGATAGAAAATTTTTAATATAAATGTGATTTTATATGATTTAGCAAATGAGACATTTTGTAGCTGGTAAAGAGAATTCTTCGGCAACTGGTTCTGGTTGGGGAGCGGGCATTCAAGATGGCTATTTATTCCAGGCTTTGTTAGAAAATGCTATAAGCCGTGTATTAGTGTGTTTCTGCAGAAAAGAAAAAACTTTTCAAGAACTAGAGATATTGGATAGTTGATAGCTTGCCGACGCTAATTTACTCCCTATTTCCACGCAGTAGCTCCCTGCTAATTCTATTTAGCAACGTACATATTGCAGCGCATTATAGCGTGATAATATTAGCATTATTTGAGCAACATACAACTGCAGCACCACTCGAACATTTTCGATGTCTGGTCGCCCGAAGCATTTCAGGTGGAAACGAACGGTCAAAGAAAATCGTACAGTTACACTGTAAAAATACAGGTCCCTTCCCCGCTCCCTATTTGAGAAATACATTGGTTAATTGCAGAAGGAAGAGAGGGTGGAAGTGTGGGAAAGATGTTTTTTTATTAATGGTTGAACAGGTTAGCCAGTTTTCGGGCTCGTTCTGGCCCTGGTTCTATATCTTGCAATACAAAATTCGCGCTCGGGTAGGCTCGGACTGATATACCACGGGCTCGGGCTGACATACCACGGGCTCGGGCTGACATACTACGGGCTCGGGCTGACATACCACGGGCTCGGGCTGATATACCACGGGCTCGGGCTGATATACCACGGGCTCGGGCTTCGAAAATTGAGCCCGAACTCAGCTCTAGTATACAACATACATTTAACTCACCTTCGTTTTGCAGATGACATAGTAATTTTTTCAACTACCCCTTCAGCGCTGCGGAGTATGATCCAGGAACTTGCTGACAAAAGTAAAAAAGTTGGATTAAAAATAAACTGGCAGAAAATAAAAATGATGCACGACCGTACATTGCTTTTACAAGAAATGACGATTTAGCGATTGATATGAAAATTCTAGAGTTAACCGACATCAACATTTACCTTGGGCAACAGATATCAAGCGAGGGCCACACGATGAAGAAATTAACCCGCGTGTAAAATTTGGTTGCAGAGCATTTGGAAGAAACAGCATAGTTTTCAAGAGCAACTTATGTCTTAGAAAGAAAAGTGCTTAATCAATGCAACTTTCCAGTTCTTACGTATGGAGCAGAGATATGGAACTTAACTTAAAAGGGCATACAGAGGCTGCTAGCAACTGAAAGAAGCACGAAGAGATGTATGCTTGGTGTAACCAAGAAAGATAAGAAGACAAACGCGTGTATCAGAACAATGACAAGAGTGAAATACATCAAAGTAAAATTTGTGAAACGGCAATGGTCTGGACATATTGCTAGGAAAACGGACAACCCATGGACAACTGAAATGTTAGACTGGATATCAAGGAACAGAAAAAGTCCCGGAAGAAGACTACGTGAAAGATGGGTGGAGGCAATTCGAAAGCATGCCGGAGGGATATGGAGGAGACTGACTCAAAACAGACAGTTTGGGAAGGAACTTGGGGAGACCTTCATCCAGCGCTGAATGGATAGTGTTGAAAATAATGAAAAGGATAATTTTGAAAAAAAAAACTGGAAGGATACATTTTTTAATTTCTTTTCTTCTTAGACATAATGGTAAATCGCTCCTGAAAACTGTGCTGCTTCTTTCAAATGCTCTCCAGCCAAGTTTTATGCGCCCATTAATTTCTTCTTCGATGTGGCCCAAGCTTGCTAACTGTTGTTGCTCAAAGTAAATATAGGCATCAGTTTCTTCTAAATTTGCCACATAACCTCTAAATCTTCAGTTCTTGCAAAAGCACTCCGGATCAATTCTGTTTTCTTCTTCAATCTTAATTCTTGTCAGCAAGTGGTCCTACTTTGGGAGCTCTGAGGGGGTACTTTAAAAAATAACTGTGGTCACCAAGACGTAGGTGGGCTATTAAACTTTATCCCCTTTTCTTCCCAGTTCAAAGACTGAAAGACGTTCTGAAATGTATCTGCTGTATAAAAAGTGGATGAAGGTTAATCTAATAATAACCGTTAATCTTTATTCCCCCTTTTTTTCCTAGTTCAGTGATTGAAAGGCATCCAGAAAGGTAGGATTGAAGAGTTTTGGAGGTAGCTCACCCTATCTCACTCCCTTTCAAATTTTCGTGCGTGCTATGTCCTCAACAGTCGATCCTTTGCACTTGAATTTTAATAGATGTATGCTATCAATAATATTAACGTCAGTAACTTCAACATCGCACGATTTCAAACTGCTGTTGGCTTCAAGGAATCAAAAGCGTTATCGTAATCAATAAAAGCCAGACAGAGTGGGAGTTCATATTTATTCGCTCTTTCAATTAGTTCTCTCAGTACATGAGTACATTATCTTATATAGCTCTGCATCCATTCCTGAATTCAGCTTGTTCCCTTGGTTGAGCCAGGTCTATTGTTTTCTTCAAATGATGTGACAGCACCGTAGTGAACATTTTGAAAACAATTGATAGGAGGCTAATGTGTCTGTATCCTCATACGAATTATTATTTTTTTTTAAATTCTTCTTAAATTTATGTTTTTGGTGTGGTCCTATTCCAGGACGATTAGGTACTGGTAAGCAAAATTATGGCGTTTGGGGGAGGGATTTTCTTCGTCTTGTTTTAGTAATTTCAGTGTGTAGCATTTGAGTCCAAAATACATATGTGATATAGCAGAAATTCACATTCAACTAGGTCTTTATGGAAATGAGAGAATGGTAGTTCTTGTTAGCTCTTGATAAAGCCACAAATTAGGGCCCAAAATATTCTCCATATTCTTCCAATTTGTTCCAAACTTGCTTCAGATTGTTCTTTGGTATACACTTTCATGCCTAGCTTCTTTTGTTAGTTTGTTAAAATTTTCGTCATGAATTTTGTCTTGTATCTGAGCTTTATTCATTTTAGTATTCTTGATTTTAAGCTATTTGCACATGATAATTTGATTTTACAGCTTTTGCGCAGATTAGATAAAATTTTTGGGGTTTATTTATATACAATACATAAACTCATAAATACACACCGAAGAACTAAACCATTATTACCAGTGTTTCTTTCAGGACTTTTTAACCGGGGGGTCAAATGAAACCCTAGAGGGGCAAGTTTTCCATTTGCTATATATATATAATTTTATCTACTATATTTATATACAATATATGGAAGTAATTACTATACATCTAGCACAGGGGTGCATTCAGAGAGGGCCTTGCCCCCCCCCGGAAAATGTGTCATTTTTTTGTTTTTTGGTTAAAATGCGACTTACATTAGAAAAAAATGCCTTAATTTAATAAAAATGTATCGACTTACATTGAACAAAAAATGCTTTAATTTTTCTTCAATTTGTCATTAACTTTGATTTTGTGCCAGATGGTGGATTTCAAAAACTTCCTATTTTGGCCCCCTCCCCCGAAGAAATTTTTATATACATATCTGATATAGTTATTACTTCTTCAAACATTTGAGGAATAACAAACTTTCTTCAGCTAAAGGAGGGGGCTTCCGCAGGCTTGAAATGTTCATCTATTAAAATGCATTCAACGCACTCTTGATCCTGAATCACGATTCCCAGGCAATTAGGTATGATTAGTCTACTTATTATATTTTGAAGAACATCATGCATCGTAATACACTTTTTAATAAAATAAACTAAAACTAGTACCATTGGAACAAATATTTAAAAATACATAATTGGAGAAATATTTGTAGCATAAAAAGAAACGAAACTTCCTTTTCCATCATAGCCTAAATTTATTAAAATTTGGCTCAATGTCCTAAAATGTCTCCGGGGTTTAAAATTGGTCGTTTCCGATATCTTAAATGTCTACGGAGGCGATTGGTTGTTTCCGGGAGGGCTTCGCCCCTGGATGTATGTCTGAAAGAAACACTGATTATGACCAGCGCGTCTTTGTGCAAATCGAAGCAGCAGGAGGTAAACGACGGCGCATGTAAAGGTCATGAAACTATAAAAATAACACCTGATATTGAACTCTGTTAATCAGTGTTATCCTTGTTCTTCATATGGGAAAAGCAACGGACTTAAGCGAGTTTGATAAAGGCCAAATTATAATGGCCAGACTACTGAGTCAGAGCATTTCAGAGACGGTAAAAGCTTGTGGAGTGCTCACGGTCGCGTATGATTGGTACCTTCATAAAGTGGTCCGAGAAGTAAATAACCACGAACCGCCTGTAAGGTATGGGTTACCGACGACTCATAGATGCTGAAAGTCAGCAAAGACTATTCCGTATGGTACGAACCAACAGAACATTATTTCTATTTTTTTTTTATTTGACAAATGTGCGCTTTTTTGTTGGGATGTGCCTTAGAAAGTTTCTCTAGCTAAGGGGCCGTCCATAAAGTACGTCCGATATACAGGGGGAGGGGAGGGGTTTCTGACAACCGGACCAAATGTGACATGGGGGAGGGGGAGGTGTAGTAATTCGGGCGACCAGCGGCAAAAATATCATGAATGGTATGTCTTCGTTTTGTTTTCTCTTCTTTTCTTCTTTGAATAGTTAAAAAAAAAGGTATGAAATATTTCAGATTTCTGATGATATTTAGTTAAATCAGAAAATTAATATTAAGTTCTCGTATTTGTGCTACCAAATCTATCGTGTTTTGTGGGTGCTATGATCGGGAGTTTTGAAAACCTTGAACGCGTGCGTTCATTTGTAGATCTTTATTTCAGAATGATAAAGTTCGGGTGGCGTTTGGGAATAAATTAATGCCTACATTATAAATATTTTCTGGAGAAAAAGTGTAAATACATGGAAGATTCCTTTAAATAATTACATGTTTTCTTTCTGTTTCTCAACGGACTTCTAAAAGCAGTTGTCAAAAATAAAGTGTTTAGCGGGAATTAAGACGTACTTTTTAGGGGGCGGGAGGTGTCGGACAAAATGTGACATGGGGAAGGGGTGCGAGTCTAAAATTAGTAAAAAATCACGGACATACTTTATGGACGGCCCCTAAGTGGTCAGGTGGTCCTAATCCCTAGCAAAGCTCCTTAGGCATTGTTTTTCTTCTGTTTGTTCCGGGAAACGGGAAGGGGGGGAGCACTACGATTCGAAATATCGGTCCCGGTTAACGAACCTCACTTTCCGCCGCCCCTGCAACAGAAGGAATACTATGGTGAAACTCGCTGGTAATTTCAATACTGATGGCGACGGGAGTAATGTGTCACAACACAGAGTACATCGAATCCTCCTGAAAATGGGGCTGCGTAGAAGCACGCCGCTCCGAATGTTCATGCTAACTTCGGTTTAGCCTGAAAGCATCAAAACTGGGCCATGAATGATTGAAAGAGGGTAGTCTGGTCCGATTTTCCGCAAATGATCATCATGATGATATGTAGAGGATTTTAGGAAGGGAGTGTCCGACCCTAGGTCTTAAACAACCCTTAGAAATAGGAAGCTAGGAGATTTGGGCAAGAGTGCCCGATAGGAAAGTGACACGGAAGAGAAGTAGAGTCTGGTCCGATGAATCTCGTTTCCTGTTGTATCATGTGGACGGCCGGTTACGTGTAAGTTGTTTCCTGGGGAAGTGGTGTTGCCACCAGGATGCACAATGGGACGAAAACAAGCCGATGGAGGAAGTGTAATGCTTTGGGCAATATTCTGCCGGGAAACCCTCGGTCCAGCCATTCATGTCCAGGAAACTATGACATCTAACACCTACGTAAACATCATTGCAGACCAGGTACGTCCTTTCGTGGCAACGGCATTCCCCTTTAGTAGTGCCTTTTTTCAGAAAGATAATACACCCCTGGATTGTTCGAGAATGGTTCGCGGAATATGAGCAAGATTTACAAGTATTACCCAGGACTCCAAATTTTCCAAACATAAATCCAATCGAGCATCTCTGGTTTCTGTTGGAACAGCAAATCCGGCGACGGCTGACGCCACATAACTTACAAGAGTAAAAGGATCTGCTGGTAACGTGTTGGTATCATATACCACTAGACACCTTTAGAAATCTAACTTAGAAGAGTTAAAGGATCTGCTGGTAAAATGTTTGTACAAGATACCACAAGACATCTTTAGAAATCTAACTTAAAAGAGTTAAAGGATCTGCTGGTAACATGTTTGTACAAGATACCACAAGACATCTTTAGAAATCTAACTTAAAAGAGTTAAAGGATCTGCTGGTAACATGTTTGTACAAGATACCACAAGACATCTTTAGAAATCTAATTTACAAGAGTTAAAGGATCTGCTGGTAACATGTTGGTACCAGATACCACAAGACATCTTTAGAAATCTAACTTACAAGAGTTAAAGGATCTGCTGATAACGTGTTGGTACCAGATACCACAATACATCTTTAGAAATCTAACTTTGAAGAGTTAAAGGATCTGCTGGTAACATGTCTGTACAAGATACCACAAGACATCGTTAGAAATCTAACTTAGAAGAGTTAAAGGATCTGCTGGTAACGTGTTGGTACCAGATACCACAAGACATCTTTAGAAATCTAATTTAGAAGAGTTAAAGGATCTGCTGATAACGTGTTGGTACCAGATACCACAATACATCTTTAGAAATCTAACTTAGAAGAGTTAAAGGATCTGCTGGTAACATGTTGGTACAAGATACCACAACACATCTTTAGAAATCTAACTTACAAGAGTTAAATGATCTGCTGGTAACATGTTTGTACCAGATACCACAAGACATCTTTAGAAATCTAACTTAGAAGAATTAAAGGATCTGCTGGTAACGTGTTGGTACCATGTACCACAAGACATCTTTAGAAATCTAACTTACAAGAGTTAAAGGATCTGCTAGTAACGTGTTGGTACCAGATACCACAAGACATCTTTAGAAATCTAACTTACAAGAGTTAAAGGATCTGCTGGTAACGTGTTGGTTCCAGATACCACAAGACACGTTTAAAAAGCTTGTAGCGTCCATGTCTCGCCGGATAAGAGGGTTTCAATCTTCCAAATTTGTGGAGACAATGTAAATAGGCACAGCCATTGCTCTTTCCACGTTTTTCTTTAATTAGCACACAACAACCGAAAAATTATATTTCGATACCGCTGAGATCGAATCCCAGATCTCTCGATAACTAGCCGAGTGCGTTCGCTTTACGCTACGGTGCCTACAATCCACTGCGCTATGTGTGTTTATCTGTCAGCATCTGACCTCACAGATCCGTAGGGATGGGCTCAGCAACTGAGACGTCTCCATCTGGTGGGAATTAACGTCACAAGCTATGGACATCTCTTGATTGTTAGCACCGTAGCGTAAAGCAAAGGCACTTGGCTGGTTATCGAGAGATCTGGGGTTTGATCCCAGCGGTGACGAAATACGGGTTTTTGGCTGTTGTGTGTTAATTAAAAAGAAACGTGGAAAGAGCCAGGACTGTGTCTATTTGGAGAAGAGGGTTTTGGCGGAACTATAACGAAGTGAATTTCTCCGTCATTTTTATCCTCGCCGGGGTACGAACCCGGATCCCCTCATTCCGGAATAAGTCATTCTACCAGTTGAGCTACGCGGACATTTTATTCTGATTCCTATCTGCCTTTATGTGGTGTGCGTCCTTCTGGCAGGTACGTCACATCTCCTGGTACGTTACATCATCTTCCCCTTATTTTTTTATATTTTTCGAAGTGCTGGAGAAAGGATTCTCTTATTTGTCCTATCTCGCGGTGTGGAAATAACATCACACCAATGCGAGATTTTGAACGGTCGGGTCATCCGGATAGTTCGGGCGCCATTATAACCAAGTGAATTTCTCCGTCATTTTTATCCGCGCCGGGGTACGAACCCGGATCCCCTCATTCCAGAATAAGTCACTCTACCAGTTGAGCTACGCGGACATTTTATTCTGATTCCTATCTGCCTTTATGTGGTGTGCGTCCTTCTGGCAGGTACGTCACATCTCCTGGTACGTTACAGAACGTGGAGGACCAACATCATAGTAGGCAGGTGGTCATAATGTTTTGGCTCTTCACTGTATATATACTTTAAAATTCTGGATAGCCTCTTGGGACTCAGTGTAACTCTCACCCCATGTAAGCACTATGCCCGCTCGTCCGACTATCTGTCGGTGCGCTTCGATTAATATTTAGGGAACCATTTCAGGTGGGAGTTACCATGTTAATAAAAAAGTGTAAGAATAAAATGAGCGTTTTTCACAATACAAAATTAAAAGTGTTTTTTTTTTTCTCTCATTTCGTCTAACCCTTCAGAACACACACCTTCAATCTTAGGATCATTTTTATTATTTTAGGGGAGGAGGCGGGTCCGGACCCGTTTGTCGGTGCGCCACTGACTGAAGTTAGCGGGTTCCAAACAGTATGCATACGTCAAAAAGAAATTTCCTTAATGTCAGGAACAAAATTTTTCAAATTCGATATGAAAAGTACAAAAAGAATTCATATATTGTGCTACAATACATTTAAATAATTAAAGTGGACACATGAAAAGTCACATGACACGAAAAGAACAGGCTTTTTGTTTCTCAAAACTTGTCTTTTAATGTCAAGAAAATAAAAAAATAAAAATGCACACGAAAAGGACGTTTACTGATTTTCTCTTTGCTTTCAGCTGAAGTTATTACTTCATTTAGAAATTCACAGTGAGATAATATAGTTAAGATTTTTTTAGGAAAATCTGAAAGTAAAACAAATTAATTAAAAGCTACAGAGTATTTACGGTCTTGGCTACTTTATGGAATAAAAAAGAATTAATTTCAGTGGGAACGGTCGACCCAATTGTCATGCCCCCCCCCCTTTAAAACCGCTGTTTCTGTACTGCATTTTTCTCTATTAACTGAAATCATCAATCGACTTTTAATCCTGAGTTGTTCAAGAATCAACATGTTCGAAAATTTGTCAGCCGTTTTCATTCTTCGAATTCCTCTAATTGCCTACAATTTATATCATTCTCCTTCGGGATCCAGGTTTCTAGACTATGCAATAACGGGGACCAAATATAACATTTGGAATTAGGTGAAATAGTTTTTATTTTTGCTTCCCCCTTTTGCTTGAGGCAGCATAATTCTCCTTGAATCTGCTTCGGGTTGATAACGGAGCAGTAAGCTAAATCTTTGGGCGTTGTTTTTCTTTAATGCCCCCATCCATCTTGTGGGCTTTGCCCTGTTTCGATATTCTTCTGGTAATTCATTCCTGACCCCCTTCCAGCGCCCCCAGGTGTCAGGAAGCAACTTGGAGCATGTCGAATGGTCAAATACTCAGCCATTTTCCCTGATCGTTCAGGGATTACAGAGCTCAGTCATCCGATTAAGCTCACTCCAGGTCACCAATGAGGCTGGAAGAAGAAGGGTAATGTCTGAGGGAGAAATCCGTGGAATTTCTTTCAAATACCGGGATTACATCTGACAGCATTCTTTTCAACCGAAACTTCAGACGATGGATTTGAGTGACAGAGCACATGTACAGTTAATCATTCTAACTGAAAGCAAATACAATACTCAAATAACATACCTTACATTCATTTCAAAGAGCATTTTACTTTCACTCAACATCCGTCATTTCCTCGATTGCATAGGTGCTATTTTATGGAAAAATAAAAAATTAAGCTGCTTTGCACTTAATCAAAGTTCTACTTTTTTCATATTCTTTTATTATTGGCATCATTCCATTTTTCTTATAACTGTTCTATGCAGGGCCGGATTATGGCCTTAGTGGGCCTCTAGGCTAAGACATTTGAATGGACTCCTGGGCTAGACATGTTATATTCAATTATTTGAAACGTTATAATCATAGGAATAATCATATGTTATAAACAAATATTTAGCTCATACCAATTCACCATAGTTATATACTTTATGAAACAATTCACCATAAATCTTCAAACGTTAATCTGTACCAACGTTACATTCTAATACAAAACACGTGTTAAAGTTATGAACAATGGAACACGTGTTGATGCTATTCATTGGAACACGTGTTACTGTCATCAATGTTAAATACAAGGTGTTAATTTTATTGTTATATTTATTATTATGAACAAATTATAGGTGCATCAGTTACAGATCATTTACCGATTAAATTTACTTTATCGTGCCTTTTTATAACTATGGGACTTTTTGTTCTACAGTGATCGTATATGGACAAAAACGTGCCCCTTTATATGTACTGGCATATAATAAAGCACGGCGTTGTGATTCACCTTTATCCCGTCACTGGAATGGTGGGGGAATAAAGGTGCCGCTCGTGAAAGAAATTAGAAACATAAACACATATTTTAACTTACACATACCTTAACTTATGTCTTGTGTGGTTATAAGGAAAACAAACAGGAGTCTTATGTGGAAGTAATAAAAATGGTTTAATACGTGAGATTTAGGAACACTAAGGTACCACGTGCGTGGGTGCAGCCGTTAGCAATACCTTACACATAAAATTTACTATTATTACGATTTTTCTCTATAACGTCTCCGATCATTTCTCCATACATCTATCTATATATATAAGTGCAAAGCTTAGTGATTCATTTTACTTCTAGTTCCTTTTCTCCTATGCTTTACTTAAATGTTTTACCTAGCTAACTGGGTTTTCATTGTTTGATCATGACCAATACACACGCCACGTGCTCTAAATAGGGTTATGAATTAATTTAAGCAAGTACATGCAATAACAGGGAAAAGGAAAAATAACTTAACTGGTATTTCCATATGTCTTTCAGGTTTTCAATCCAAATCTTTTTCCAATTGTCAGCGCTGGCAGTACTTCATCTATCTCTCGTCACATCGCTCGACGATCCGCTATTAACGTCTGTCCCTTGTCGCTACACGCACTCCACCCTGTTGACCAGTGAAGACCTTCTGAGCTTCACCTTGTCCGCGGATGCCAAGGTCACTTGACCAGTCTGGAATTCATCTAATCCGTCCGGGGAACGTTACTTCGCTCCCTCCTTGGGAACTGACCCTTCAACTTTTCCGACCCCCTATATCCCCTGGGGCCTAAGTATCGTCACAAGGCTTGAGATTGCCTCCCGCTATCCCCTGGGGCTATCTATGCACGTGCATGTTGGACTAAATTTATTTTAAATAATTTTATTTCCAACATTCCTCCCTTACCAGATGTAATCTTTATGGGGGGCCAAAAGGAATGCTGGGGGGAAAAACTACACGCACGGATAGACTACTCCATCCTTACCTAGTAATCCTCTATCTTTTTCCTCATGTGCACTTATATATACATATAGCAATGAAATTATATAAAATTTACTATTATTACGATTTTTCTCTATAACGTCTCCGATCATTTCTCCATACATCTATCTATATATATAAGTGCAAAGCTTAGTGATTCATTTTACTTCTAGTTCCTTTTCTCCTATGCTTTACTTAAATGTTTTACCTAGCTAACTGGGTTTTCATTGTTTGATCATGACCAATACACACGCCACGTGCTCTAAATAGGGTTATGAATTAATTTAAGCAAGTACATGCAATAACAGGGAAAAGGAAAAATAACTTAACTGGTATTTCCATATGTCTTTCAGGTTTTCAATCCAAATCTTTTTCCAATTGTCAGCGCTGGCAGTACTTCATCTATCTCTCGTCACATCGCTCGACGATCCGCTATTAACGTCTGTCCCTTGTCGCTACACGCACTCCACCCTGTTGACCAGTGAAGACCTTCTGAGCTTCACCTTGTCCGCGGATGCCAAGGTCACTTGACCAGTCTGGAATTCATCTAATCCGTCCGGGGAACGTTACTTCGCTCCCTCCTTGGGAACTGACCCTTCAACTTTTCCGACCCCCTATATCCCCTGGGGCCTAAGTATCGTCACAAGGCTTGAGATTGCCTCCCGCTATCCCCTGGGGCTATCTATGCACGTGCATGTTGGACTAAATTTATTTTAAATAATTTTATTTCCAACAGACATCTGAGTGGGCCCCTTGGCTAAGACACCTGAGTGGGACCTCAAAGAATTTGACTGACAACCATTATGAAGTCCGTTAAAACACAAAACTGTAGCAATGTCCTTATGCTACTACGTATAATGCATTCTTCTAACTAATAAATTATCTACAGAATTTTCATAAAACGATGGCTTCTGATCATTCGTCCGAGATGGATTCGGGTTCGAATCCCGGTGAGGCATGGATGTTGTGTTTGTCTTACGGTGCTGGCTCTCTCCCTTCCGAAGAACCAGTGGCTCTAAATTAGGAACGGGCGACTACTTATAGCCCACTGAGTTGCTCACGCCGTCCTTAAAATTCCAATAATTTAAAAAAAGTCATAACAAGTCAATGTATTTTCCATTGTTCTCATAAGAACATGAGTTAAAAGCTTAATATTCCTGGAATCTTTTTTTCTTAACGACCACCATGAGATATAAGCAGTCGACCGTCCCTAATTCAGGACCACTGACTCTAGGGAACGGAGAGAACCAATGCCGTAAGACAAACACAACATCTATCCTCACGGGATTCGGACCCGGACCTACCTCGGACGAATTGTTCAGAAACCATCGTTTAGACCACTGCGCCACCGGCGAGACCATCTTTTTCGTTAATCCACTGTGAAGCAACAAAGGACTTTGACCATTAACGGTTCCAAGTGCAGGTACGGAGGTGTGGGTGGATGGTAGGGAAAAAGCTAAAACTGTCTCGCTGATCCAGCTGTACACAGCAACATGAAACCTATTCTTTTAGTGAGACAATGCCTTGAAATCCGTTTGTCTTTCAGCCTCTGTATTTTATAAACTTCTTTCTCTCTCTACTGTTTATTATTTCCGCTGTATCGCCATGTCTCCCGGGCCCTTGGTAATGGTGGGCTCCTAGGCTACAGCTCCCCCCCCGTTTAATCCGGCCCTGGTCCTATGTGCGAATGCCTGTTATCTTTCTTCTGATTTAGAACAAAATAACGCTAATGTTCGGAGCACATTTACGGAGACAGGGGGCCCGGATGCTGGACAGTATTTCGGGTCCTTAGTCTTAGCGGCACATCTAGGATTTCACTATATGTGGATGAATAAAAATACCCAGGAGAAAACATTTCCAAACCCCCGCCGTATTGAAGTGTGTATCCCATGATTCACGGACGAATCAGTGGTAGCAAGAATATGTAAAAATGCATAGTTGAAAAATATCCATTGGGACTTAATGGATGTCAGTTCAGTTCCTCTTTAATCCCCCCCCAGGGTTCAGCTTATTAAAATTATATCAAAGTAGTGGACAAAATAATATGATCTAAATGGCTTTTATTGATTATGAGAAGGCCTTCGATTCCGTGAAACCATCAGCAGTAACAATGGCTTTGAAATCCTGCGGTATTGAAGATGCATATATTAGCATTATTAATAACATCTACGAAAATGCAAATGCAAAGGTTCGGATATTTGAGGATACAGCATAAATAAGAATTGGAAAGGGAGTGAGATAAGGTGACGACACCATATCTCCCAAGCTCTTTAACGCCACATTGCAAAATGTCTTTCAATCATGGAACTGGGAAAACAAAGGGATAAAGATTAATGGAGATTACTTAACTCACCTTCGTTTTGCTGATCCGGGTTCGAATCCCGGTGAGGCATGGATGTTGTGTTTGTCTTACGGTACTGGCTTTCTCTCTTCCCTGGAACCAGTGACCCTAAATTAGGGACGGGCGACTGCTTATAGTCCATTGAGTTGCTCACGGTGGTCGTTAAACCTCTAATCAAAAAAAAAAGAGCTGCAGAGTATGATGCAAGAACTTGCTGACAAGAGTAAAGGGAGAGCTTTTGGAAGAAACAGTACAATTTTTAAGAGCAGTATTCCATTATGTCTTAAAAGTAAAGTGTTTAATCAATGCATCCTACCAGTGTTTACGTATGGAGCGGAGACATGGACCTTAAGGCTCTACGAGACCCACCATCTTGTATTGCTGCCTTCTCTTGTTAACCAACGGGCATGCGTATTTCACAAATTGCTCGGGCAATTTTGCACATTTGGAACACCATAAAGAGTTCCCTGGTTTCAGAATTTTTATTGACCTTTCACTTCATTTTTTATCTGCAGCGAAAGTCGTAACAAGGCGTCTTCCATAGTTTTATTAATTAATAAAAAATACTTAAAGAGTCCAAAATGAAAATCTGAAACCAGGGAACTTTTTATTTATCATATATCTTGCGTTAGCCACAAACGGTGTTCCAAAATGTGCAAAATTGTCCGAGCAATTTGTGAAACACGCTTGCCCGTTGGTTAACAAGAGAAGGCACAATGCAAGATGGCGGGTCTCGTAGAGTCTTGTGTAAAAAGACATACAAAGACTGCAGTCAACTCAAAGAGGCGTGGAGAGATGCATGCTCGGTGTAACCAGGAAAGATAAGAAGAGAAACTTGTTGATAAGGAAAATGACAGGAGTGAACGACATCATGACCAGAGTGAAATCACTGAAAAGGCTGGACATGTTGCCAGAAGAACGGACCACCGATGGACAACCGAAATTTTAGACTAGAATCCGAGGGGCAGGAAAAGACCCAGTAGAAGATTCCATGGGAGATGGATGAATGAAATTCGAAAGTATGCTGGAGTGACGTGGAGGAGACAGGCTCAAGAAAGAAAATTGTGGAAGAAACTTGGGGGGACCTTCATCCAGCAGTGAATTGATAATGGTTGATGAGGATGATGATGAAATATCAAGATTCAAACGAATTCTTAATGTATGAAAATTTCTCCCAATTACAGATGTGTACAAGAAAACATCTGTAATGCTTTCGAAAGATTTGAAGATGGACTGGGGCGACTATATTTTTTGCGGCCTCCTAAAAAAGCAAAAAGAAATAGAATTTTTTTACAAGGCAGTTTCTTATTGTTTTTGCTGTGCTATAAGCAAAAAGTATCAACAAAACCTGTAGAACTCTGCCAATTCTTCAAGCATCCTGCATAATTCTGGAGCCCCTTGAAAATGTGAGGCCCGGGGCTGCAGCCCCCTCTTAAATGGGCTCTACTAATGTTGAACAGAACTGTTAGACCAGAACATCCGGCGGTTTGAGAGGTTTTAAAGATGGGCGCTGCATGATAATAGGGATACATAGTCCTGTTATATTACAAAACGGGACGCTAATGTGTTAATTAGCAATGCTTGTGAATTATGCAATCTTCGAGATTTTTGACATGTACAGTAAACCCTTACATAACGCCGCCCTTTGAGTCTGAATAAACGTGCTTTACGTAAAACATCCCTTGATATACTACCACACCCTTGGCATCCGCCAACCGCCAATATACACTCATCGTCAAAAAAATAGTTGCACCCAGAAGGAAGCAACTGACATGAATAGAACTTGGTGGGTAAGTTTGACATCGTGAGACATGCAAATGATTCAAATGTCGCGCTCAGCCGCGCAGGTGACGCAAGCAAGGAGGGGTTGTAGCGCTGTGCCCGACCGGTTATATAAGGTCGTCCCGTTGTGCGCACTTGCCATTCTGACTCGTGCTGTTATGTTGGATGCATCCTTTGCAAGTGAAGTATGCCCCGGAGAAAAGTTCGGAAGCAATTCGAGCAGTTGGAGGAATTTGAGAGGGGACGCATTGTCGGGCTCGGGGAAGCAGGATCGTCTTATCGCCGTATTGCGCGCCATACCGGTCTTGCGGATATCACAATAGCACGCTGTTGGCGGAAATGGATAGAACAAGGCACACAGCAGCGACAGGAAGGTTATGGCATAAAGAAAGGATTACAGAGTGGAAACAGACATAGGAGCTCGTGGAAACTCCTTCCATAGAAAGTGGCGCCCTCATCGACCTAGAACAGAACCAAACTGTGACGTGAATCCATCCTGTTGGCAATGGTCGGTTCCTATGGCAACCCTAACCCAGTGCTGGGGTGGTGAGGAGCAGCTGCTCTGCGCCACCCTTCCGTACACCCCCTTCCCCCACTACCTTTGCCCACAACTGCTGTCCCAATCTAAGCCAAGTAAGGCATCGGAAAGATGGCAATAACTAAATATCCATAGATATTGAAGCCAAACACGTAGATATCGAAACAGATGACAATGGAATACAAATCAGAATTGAACGTAAAGCTATATTGTGAAAAAAACAATGACAAAGTATGCGTGAATGAAATGTGCAACAAACACCGTAGAAACCTAAGTAATGGAATTTACAAAGTAAAAGTTAACGATCAGTAAGGAATAAGCAAGAATAATGGCACTTATTAGAATGCTACAGGAATACTGGAAGATGCAAACCAAAAAGAATCCGGAAAATTATAGGTATATGTTGTATACGTAGTCTTCTACTCTGACGGGAGTTCGAAGCTCAAATGGACAAAGTCACGTGGTTCGCGGTGATTCCTGGGAAGCCCAGCCGTCAATCAACGGTAATTATGTTGTTGGTCGATGGTGCGCTGCAGTCGACTTCATGACGTCGTCAGTTTCAGCTCAATACAGCTAGTGTCTTACCTATGTATTCTTCCTTTATGGGCTATGGGAGACCTAGACGAACCACGGAGAGACAGGATTGCTGGGTTGTCCGACATGCGCGGAGTGACCCAACAGCCACGATTGTGGATATTCAGCTAGCAGTGGTGCTCTCTATGCATCGTCCGATTAGCGCCAGCACCATTGGCAGACGGCTGCACGACGTAGGACTACACGCACGCAGACCGCTACGGCGACTGCCCTTAACACTATTGCATCGTCGCCAAACACTGCAATGGTGTCGTGCCAGACTGTCATGGAGCCACTCAGAATGACAGTGGGTGATCTTCATTGACGACTCCCGCTTTTGTCTTGGAGGAGACGACCAACGAGTCCGTGTGTGGAGGCACCGTGGTCAGCGCCAAGATGAACGGTGTGTTGTCGAGCGTCACACGTCCAGAAGGCCTGGTGTCATGGTGTCAGGTACAATTGCTTACGATGCCAGATTGCCTTCATTACAGGCACTTTGACAGCCCAACGGCACGTTAATGAGGTCCTGCAACCAGTGGTCCTACCTTTTCTGAACGCTTACTCCGGTGCGATTTTCCAACAGGACAACGCTTGTCCGCATACTGTTTCTGCCTCGAGAGCTGGCGTTGCCTTCAAAGCACTTACACTCTGCCATGGCCAGCCGCATCGCCATACCTATCACCTATTGAAAATGTGTGGGATGCTATTGAACGCGTTATCCCCACTTCACCCCTACCGCACGATCTGCAGGAACTGAGTGAGAAGTTTCAAGCTCCATGGGATGGCTTATCGCTGGACACCATTGGGGATCTGTGCAACTTCATGCCGAGACGTCTGGCATGCTGTGAGAGCAAACACGGGGGCCCGACGCCATACTGAGAGGCACTACTTATCTATCGGCGTGTAGCTCAATAAATATTGCCCATATCAGTCTCAATATTTAATCATTTATTGTTCCCGGTAACCTTTACCTTCCTCCCTAATAACATGGCAATCCGACACATCCTTCTGGGTGCAATTATTTTTTTTACAGTGAGTGTATATTACTGGACCAACCTGCCTTTTCCAACCCAAAACATACTTGATGTACCGCCACTTGTAAGGTGTGTGTGAACTGCCTTCCCGTTTTTACAGACCATGATTAAATCGTGGCTAACCTTTTAGCAGGGAAATTGTCAGACGTTGCCTATGGCAGAAGTCAGCTGCCCCTTCCGAAAACATGCCACAATGAGGCATCTATACTACTCCCGCTTTTGTAGAGTGGCACGGTGTTCAAAAATAAAGGAATAAGTCACAGAACCGTATCTGGGATATAATTATTGCCTGGATTTATTACGATTTTGGGGAGGTTAATCTGTTTCTATTTATTAGGACTAAATGGATGTCACACGACACTTTCCTCCTGAACCATGTCCTCCATTTGCGTACAGAGAAGCATCAGCGAAGAGTGCCTACGGTGGGCCTGCTTACCTTCGAATCAAGCGGCTGTCTTCTCAGTTGGGGTGTTGTCTACTTCTCACTATCGTCCTGTCCTCTTTGGTGGAAGAAAAGTGCTTGCGTTCTTTAACCTCTACCAACTGTCAATTAAGATGACAAAAGAGTCGACACCTTTTTCCAATGTCATAACGTTTCTTTTAATCCACATGATGCTTGCTGTCTTTAGTTTATCTTCTCGGCTCTGCAAATCAGTCTGCAACTGTTTACACGCATCGAAACAAAAAACGAAATTTGTTGTTGTTGTTGTTTGCTGTTTGGAAAAAGATATTGGAAAGAATAGTTCTTACCATAAAACAGAATTAGCATTACACAAATGGTATCAAAAACCATTTTGTGTAATGCTATTAATTTTCACATGACAAAATTTTAGTAGCATAACATGATTTTTATTTATTGCTTTATACATGTAATTGAAGTGTTAATTTTGTCTTTCTACTATGCAAAGTACATTTCCGCATTTAATGAGTCCTAGAAACTTCCGAGATCAAAGTGAACACTCCGAACTACAGTGCGAACTATAGATAACGTACTCAACATACACTGCCGGACAATTGCTAAGGACGGATGACAATAGCAACGATAGCAACCATAAAATGGAAGGCAGGAAAATGTGGAAATTAGCATAAGTGCGGGATACAGTAAGACGTGCTGTGCGTATGCAAATTTTGGATTGCCGAAATTGTCCGTGACGTCATAGCGCTGATAAGAGATATAAAGGATCTGACGCGTATTGACCGTTGTTGTTCAAACGCAAAGTTGAAAGGGAAAAAATCAATTGACGAACTTTCAAGTTTCAGTATGTCTTCCCGACATCACCTAGATGATTTTACGCGTGGCCGTATTATTGGCAAGATTGAAGAAGGGCGAAAAATAACAGATGTTGCCAGGGAGTTCGACGTCAGCCACAGTGTTGTTTCAAGGCTTTGGAAATCATTTCAAACAAATGGAGAGTGTAGCAAACGTCAAGGGGGAGGTCGTGTTCACAGTACGACACCTGCAGAAGATCGGTACATAGTGCTATCAACAAAAAGACACCGGCGCAGCACAGCTAGTGAGGTAGAAAATCAGTTTATGGCTGCTACTGGCAAGCGGATCTCCCGAAAAACTGTCGCCAGACGTTTGCATGAAGGAGGACTATACGCCCGCCGTCCTGTTGTGTGCATCCCATTGTCCAGACGTCACCGTACCGCCCGTTTGCAATGGTTCCATCAACATCGCAATTGGACTGATAACGACTGGTCTGCTGTCCTCTTCTCAGATGAGAGTAGATACAGACTATCGTCTGATTGTCGACGACAACTGATCTGGCGTGATAGTGGTACTGCATATTGTCCAGCAAACATACAGGAAAGGGACCGATATCCGACATGTAGTGTCATGGTATGGGCTGGCATCATGATCAATGGCCGTACGTCCCTCTATGTGCTTCCAACTAGGACTATGACTGGCCAACGATACATTAATGATGTCCTGCTACCTCATGTTCGCATGTTCCGTGGTGCTGTCGGTGATAGATTCATTTTCATGGACGACAACGCAACATGTCATCGAACAATCGCTGTCCAGGATTGTCTTGAGAGCGAGGATATTCAACGCCTCGTATGGCCAGCACATTCTCCAGATCTGAATCCCATTGAAAATGTGTGGGATGCTTTGGGGAGGAGTCTTGCTGGTCGCCAATGCCCTCCAATAAACAAGGACACCCTCATCCGTGCACTGACAGAGGAATGGGATAAATTACCCCAACAGCTGCTTGATAATGTTGTGCAAAGCATGACACGACGTGTGGAATCTTGCATCGCCCTCCATGGTGGCCATATCCCGTATTGACATCTTACGCCGGAACGCCTGCGGAGGGTAATTGCATTTTTCACGTTTACGTATTCTGCACAAAATGGCCTGTTTGTCCCTTGAACACGTTCCAAAGCCTTCTGGATTTCAGAGCACAATAAATTGTCTTTCTTGTAATGTCCTGGCATTCTGACATTATTTTATTTCACTTGGCATCCAACCACACTTACTTTTTATGCGCTATATAGCCGTTTATGATCCGTCCTTAGCAATTGTCAAGCAGTGTATAACTGCATTTTTTTTTCTAATTATAACGTGTTTTCAATTGAATGATAATTATGATTTTCGAAGAATCATAATTAATAAAATTTGTGTTATTTAAAAATAATTGGTAAATTTTATATAACTGCACAATGTAATAGAACAAACGGGGGAACATCAAGAGTTGACTGTATTTGCTTACGTCGTGTTTAGTGTGTGCAATAATACTATAATTAAACAGCACAATGAATGGAGCAATAAAAGATACGAAATATTGTGGACATAAACAAAGCCACTTTTAATCTGTGTCCGAACTATGTTTGAGCAGCACTGTGGGGGAAAGATCAATTTGATTTCGTTAAATTAGACGCTGATAAGAATCCTCTTTATAAATAACACTTAATTACATCTAATTTAACCTAAGGGTTGCCACCCAGCAATTTCACGTAGGATTGCACCCAAAGGGAAGGTTCAGACGCAACTACGTACACTGTATTGACGAAAGTCACCGGACACTCCTTCAAAAGCAATGAACAGATCCGCTGCGTTGTTAAGGTGCGCAGTACAGCTGCAAGCTGTATAAAAAGAAGCCTGCAGCTGACCGCCATCATATTTCACTGTAAGGTTGAGTGAAAATGCCGTGGCGGGAGAGAACTGACGTTGAGAAAGGTTGTTGGGTGTTATATTAGTGGGTTGTCCATAAGAGAAACCGAGAGGCGTTTAAACATGCCCAAGTCAACTGTTTTGGATGTACTGAATAAGTGGAAGACACATGGCGTGCCTGAAGTAGCCAAACGTACCGGCAGACCAAAGAAAATCAGTGATAGAGAACGTCGAAGACTCAGGAGATGTCGAGGTTTGTCGATGTGAGCGGTATCGGTCCACGAACGAATTGTTTCAATCGATGTTTTAGAAGCTCAGATTTTGCTGCAAATGCAACAGAAGCTGAAATTAACAATTACGCCCCCCCACCCTGTGGCCAAATCGTTTTTTACTAAAAACTATGAATTATATGCAAACAACTTCCCATCAGGAGCTGTATTCGCTGCATAAAGATTTTTCTAAATCAGAGTTTTGGAAGCAGATATATCGCGGAAAACGTAGTTTACTTTTACATCCCCCAGCGGAAAATTGATGCGTAACTTGAAAAAGTGACTACACCTAAAATAGTCTTCGACATAAATGGAATCGAAAGGTTAAATAATTTTTTCAGTCGGATGTTTAGAAGCAAATATATGGAATAAAATGTATTTTAAATTCGTCTGCATTTACGCCCTCTAGCGGTAAACTTGTACATCGTGAAAAAAAACAACTAAAACTAAATAAAGGATCATCATTCGGACATTTCAAGGTTCCCAATGCAAAAAGAATTTGTGAAATTTGATTATTAGTTGCAGATATGCTGTCCACAGTAGGACGGACGGACGGACGAACCGATAACATAAGCACGATCTGTTTTACAAAAGACGTGCTAAAAGATCAGATCAGATCATATGTAGAGGATTTTAGGAAGGGAGTGTCTGACGCCAGGTCTTAAACAACCCCTAGAAATTGGAAGCTAGGAGATTTGGGCTAGAATGCCCGATAGGAAAGTGACACGGAAGCGAGGTAGAAAGGGGGAGGATGACGCCCTTATCTATTACAGGGGAGGCCAGTACTCATGGTTTGACGGTTTAACGTGCCCATCCGACGCACGGCAGATATTTAATCGTTCGAGCGTTCGTACCTGCCTGGGATCGAACCTGAGGTTCCTCCGTGGCAGTCACGAGCGTTGACCATTAAGCCATCCGCGGCCAAACGCATCTAAAAGAAAGAAAAAAGAAAAGAAAAAAACAAAAAAACGCGCAGCGCAGAATTAGAAGAAAAGGAATTAACCCAAACGCTTTAGAGGAATATTTCGCTAAGATAGGTAGTTGAAATTCTGGACGTATGCCAGCTTACCTGCAGTGAACATATGCAGTGTTCATGCCCGCGAATAGTATATACAATACATATGGGAGACATGTGCAAATCCATATAAAAAAGAACAACCGGCATGTTGGCTGTTCAGACAATAGAGGCATTCGATGTGATCCATTTGACAATGCACATTTCTGAAAATAACGTGCAGCAGAGTTGCCGGTAGGTATCCGTATTTTTCAGAAATTTCTGTTTTTGAAAGTGACAGTTTATTTTAACTTTCGTATTTTCACAGATTTTCCGTAGACAGAAATTCCGTTTATTTCCGAAAAGTCCATTTCAGTTTTTCGTTATTTAAATTGAAATTCTGCAAAATCGACAATCACTTACCCCAGATAATCCTTCCTCTGAGGTGATCTTTAGAGCTGGCCGGCTCAACAGGTAACTCACGCCTTTAACAACTGAGCCACAAACGTTCGGCTGCCGGAGTTACGTACATCGTAAAACGAATTCCGCGAAGATGAATTTTGTGTTTTGTCATTAATGTGAGTGAGTGACTTAGTCATTTTATTTTCAGTTGGAGCTTGGTATTTTTCTGAATAGGTTTGCAGTATATATATATATATATATATATATATATACATATGGGATGTAAGGTCAGGTGATGCGTAACATCACAGCCTCTCCTTGACAAATGTCAACCCCGCCTTCTCGTGGTACATCCTGACGACCGCCAATAGCGGTATAACTATACCATCGGGATTAGAGGAAATGCTATCCCACACTGACCAACCCGCTTGGCCAGCGTGGTGAGTTATGGCCAAACCCCTCCAAAATGAATCCACAACTTAAATCTTGGCCCTCAGTCTCCGGCAGCTGGAATGTACTTGGCCAAGGCAGCTGCCAGTGCGACATGAAGGCAGAGGGTGCTAAGAATCCCCGGAGGACCGGACTAGGCTGCCATCTGATGCTGACCTTGGCTACGTATAATGGCGCTCCCTATCTTCTGATTCAAGGCTTCTTGAATTGGAAGAGGAATTACAAAGGATCAAGTGGGACATCGTCGGGCTAAGTGAGGTAAGGAGAAAAGGAGAAGATCTCATTGAACTGAAAAGTGAACATCTCTTCTACTATCGTGGGACAGATACTGGCAGAACTAGTGGTGTTGGATTTATAATAAACAAGAAACTGAAGGATAAAGTTGTAGAAGTTGAAAGTTCCTCTGACAGAGCTGCACGACTCGTTATCCAACTCTCGAGAAGATACCAGGCTCAGATTATTCAAACTTATGCACCCACCACAAGTCATGCTGAAGAAGAAATTGAAGAATTTTATGAGGAAATTCGTGATCTAAATAATAAAGGTAAGCAGCACTTGAAGATAATTATGGGAGATTTCAATGCAAAAATAGAGCAACGGCAACAGAATGAAACTTCAGTAGGTAAATTCGGTCACGGCAACAGAAGCCAACGTGGAAATACTCTCGTAGAGTTTGCAGAGGCAGAAGGGTTTTTCATCTTGAACTCCTTTTTCAAGAAAAAGCCACACAGGAAATGGACATGGAGACATCCAAATGGGACGACAAGTGAAATTGATTTTATTATGTGTAACAAAAAATTCGTCATAGAAGACTGCAGTGTGCTAAACAAGTTCAACACAGGCAGTGACCATAGATTGGAGAGATGTAAGATGCACCTCAACACTAAACTCGAACGTAGCAAGCTCATAAGACAAACAAAATGTATTGACATAACCAACCTTAAAAAACACCATAATACCTTCAAATTGGAACTGAAGAACAGATTCTCTGCTTTAGAAGGCCTAACATCGGAAAAAGTGGATATTTCTGAAGTTAACAGAAAAGTAACCAAAGCTCTTATGGAAACAGCAACAAAATTAGCTGGGTCTAAGAACAAAGTGCATGTGAACAAATTATCAGGAAAAACCAAAATGTTGATGCAAAAAAGAAGTGTGATGAGGACAACTAAAGAAGATGTGACTTCCAAAGTGGAATATATAGAGCTATGCAAGACAGTACGAAAAAGTATCACTGAAGATGTAAGGAAATTCAACTGTGAACTAGTAAGGAAAGCAACTGAAAACAACCAAAGCCTAAAGATAGCAAAGGGACATCTCAGTAAGGGGAAAAAACAGATTATGGCACTGAGAAAAGAAGATGGTTCTGTAACAAGAAATAGAGGCAGAAATTTTGACAAGAGTGAAATATTTCTACTCCAAATTATATGAAAGGAATGATACATGTACTCCAGACATCATGAAAGGTACCAGTACCAGAGTTCTTCCAGTCCTTCCAGCAGAAGTTGCACATGCAATCAAGAACATGAAGCGGGGAAAAGCTCCAGGAGAAGATGGAATTACTGTAGACATCATACAAGAAGCAAGTGGAGAAATCGAAACAGTACTCGCCCAAATTTTCACTCGATGCCTTAATGAAGGGAAGATTCCTGAGGATTGGAACAACGCTACAATGATCTTGCTACATAAAAAAGGTAACATTGAGGATCTCAGGAACTACAGACCTATCAGCCTCCTATCAGTGGTTTATAAAATCTTCACTAAAGTTCTTTCACACCGCTTGAAGGTGACACTGGACATGGCTCAACCGAGAGAACAAGCTGGATTCAGGAGTGGCTACAGCACAAAAGATCATATTCACGTACTGAGAGAACTAATTGAAAGAGCGAGGGAATATGAACTTTCATTGTGCATGGCTTTTATCGATTATGAAAAAGCCTTTGATTCGGTGAAACCATCAGCAGTTGCAATGGCTCTAAAATCCTGCGGTATTGAAGATGCATACATTAATATTATTAATAACATCTATGAAAATGCAAGTGCAAAGATTCGGCTGTTTGAAAATACAACACACATAAAAATTGGAAAAGGAGGGAGACAAGGTGACACCATATCTCCGAAGCTCTTTAATGCCACATTGGAAAATGTCTTTCAATCACTGAACTGGGAAAACAAAGGGATAAAGATTAATGGAGATTATCTAACCCACCTTCGTTTTGCTGATGACATAGTCATTTTTGCAACTACCCCATCAGAGCTACAGAGTACGATCCAAGAACTTGCTGACAAGAGTAAAGAAGTGGGATTAAAAATGAACTTTCAGAAGACAAAAGTGATGTACAATGCTTTTACAAGAAATGAAGATTTATCGATTGATGGAGAAAAGCTGGAGATAACAGACACGTACGTTTATCTTGGACAGCAGATATCAAGTGAGGATCACATTGGTGAAGAAATTAATCGGCGTACAAACCTTGGCTGGAGAGCTTTTGGAAGAAACAGCATAATTTTCAAGAGTAATATGCCATTATGTCTTAAAAGAAAAGTGTTTGATCAATGCATCCTTCCAGTGCTTACGTATGGTGCAGAGACGTGGACCTTAGCTAAAAGAGACATACAAAGGCTGCAGACAACTCAAAGAAGCATGGAGAGGTTCATGCTTGGTGTAACCAGGAGAGATAAGAAGAGGAACACGTGGATCCGAAAAATGACAAGAGTGGAAGACATCATGATCAGAGTTAAATCCCTGAAATGGCAATGGGCTGGACATACTGCCAGAAGAACAGACCATCGATGGACAGCCGAAATTTTAGATTGGATTCCAAGGGACAGGAAAAGACCCAGAAGAAGACCACATGGAAGATGGGTGGATGAAATTCGAAAGTATGCGGGAGTGACATGGAGGAGACTGGCACAAGGCAGACCGTTGTGGAGGAAACTTGGGGAGACCTTCGTCCAGCAGTGGATTGATAATGGTTGACAATGATGATGATGATATATATATATATATATATATATATATATATATATATTATATATATTTGTGGGATGTAAGGTCAGGTGATGCGTAACATCACAGCCTCTCCTTGACAAATGTCAACCCCGCCTTCTCGTGGTGCATCCTGTTCCCACTAAAGGGGCTCTGACGACCGCAAATAGCGGTATAACTATACCATCGGGATCAGAGGAAATGCTATCCCACACTCACCAACCCGCTTGGCCAGCGTGGTGAGTTATGGCCAAACACCTCCAAAATGACTCTACAACTTAAATCTTGGCCCTCAGTCTCCGGCAGCTGGAATGTACCTGGCCAAGGCAGCGGCCAGTGCGACATGAAGGCAGAGGGTGCTAAGAATCCCCGGAGGACCGGACTAGGCTGCCATTTGATGCTGACCTTGGCTACCTACAACGGACGCTCCCTATCTTCTGATTCAAGGCTTCTTGAATTGGAAGAGGAACTACAAAGGATCAAGTGGGACATCGTCGGGCTAAGTGAGGTAAGGAGAAAAGGAGAAGATCTCATCGAACTGAAAAGTGGACATCTCTTCTACTATCGTGGGACAGATACTGGCAGAACTAGTGGTGTTGGATTTATAATAAACAAGAAACTGAAGGATAAAGTGGTAGAAGTTGAAAGTTCCTCTGACAGAGCTGCACGACTCGTTATCCAACTATCGAGAAGATACCAGGCTCAGATTATTCAAACTTATGCACCCACCATAAGTCATCCTGAAGAAGAAATTGACGAATTTTATGAGGAAATTCGTCATCTAAATAATAAAGGTAAGCAGCACTTGAAGATAATTATGGGAGATTTCAATGCAAAAATAGGGCACCGGCAACAGAATGAAACTTCAGTAGGTAAATTCGGTCACGGCAACAGAAACCAGCGTGGAAATACTCTCGTTGAGTTTGCAGAGGCAGAAGGATTTTTCATCTTGAATTCCTTTTTCAAGAAAAAGCCACACAGGAAATGGACATGGAGACATCCAATTGGGACGACAAGTGAAATTGATTTTATTATGTGTAACAAAAAATTCGTCATCGAAGACTGCAGTGTGCTGAACAAGTTCAACACAGGTAGTGACCATAGATTGGTGAGATGTAAGATGCACCTCAACACTAAACTGGAACGTGGCAAGCTCATAAGACAAACAGAATGTATTGACATAACCAACCTTAAAAAACACCATAATACTTTCAAGTTGGAACTGAAGAACAGATTCTCTGCTTTAGAAGGCCTAACATCGGAAGAAGTGGATATTTCGGAAGTTAACAGAAAAGTAACCAAAGCTCTTATGGAAACAGCAACAAAATTAGCTGGGTCTAAGAACAAGTTGCATGTAAACAAATTATCAGGAAAAACCAAAATGTTGATGCAAAAAAGAAGAGAGATGAGGACAACTAAAGAAGATGTGACTTCCAAAGTGGAATATATAGAGCTATGCAAGACAGCACGAAAAAGTATCACTGAAGACGTAAGGAAATTCAACTGTGAGCTAGTGAGGAAAGCAATTGAAAACAACCAAAGCCTAAAGATAGCAAAGGGACATCTCAGTAAGGGAAGAAAACAGATTATGGCTCTGAGAAAAGAAGATGGTTCTATAACAAGAAATAGAGGCGAAATTTTGACAAGAGTGAAAGATTTCTACTCCAAATTATATGAAAGGGATGATACATGTACTCCAGACATCATGAAAGGTACCAGAGTTCTTCCAGTCCTCCCAGCAGAAGTTGCTCATGCAATCAAGAACATGAAGCGGGGGAAAGCTCCAGGAGAAGATGGAATTACTATAGACATCATACAAGAAGCAAGTGGAGAAATTGAAACAGTACTCGCCCAAATTTTCACTCGATGCCTTAATGAAGGGAAGATTCCTGAGGATTGGAACAATGCTACAATGATCCTGCTACATAAAAAAGGTGACATTGAGGATCTCAGGAACTACAGACCTATCAGCCTCCTATCAGTGGTTTATAAAATCTTCACTAAAGTTCTTTCACACCGCTTGAAGGTGACACTGGACATGGCTCAACCGAGAGAACAAGCTGGATTCAGGAGTGGCTACAGCACAATAGATCATATCCACGTACTGAGAGAACTAATTGAAAGAGCGAGGGAATATGAACTTCCATTGTGCATGGCTTTTATCGATTATGAAAAAGCCTTTGATTCGGTGAAACCATCAGCAGTTACCACGGCTCTGAAATCCTGCGGTATTGAAGATGCATACATTAATATTATTAATAACATCTATGAAAATGCAAGTGCAAAGATTCGGCTGTTTGAAAATACAACACACATAAAAATTGGAAATAGAGTGAGACAAGGTGACACCATATCTCCGAAGCTCTTTAATGCCATATTGGAAAATGTCTTTCAATCACTGAACTGGGAAAACAAGGGGATAAGGATTAATGGAGATTATCTAACCCACCTTCGTTTTGCTGATGACGTAGTCATTTTTGCAACTACCCCATCAGAGCTGCAGAGTATGATCCAGGAACTTGCTGACAAGAGTAAAGAAGTGGGATTAAAAATGAACTTTCAGAAGACAAAAGTGATGTTCAATGCTTTTACAAGAAATGAAGATTTATCGATTGATGGAGAACAACTGGAGATAACAGATACGTATGTTTATCTTAGACAGCAGATATCAAATGAGGGTCACATTGATGAAGAAATTAATCGGCGTACAAAACTTGCCTGGAGAGCTTTTGGAAGAAACAGCATAATTTTCAAGAGCAATATGCCATTATGTCTTAAAAGAAAAGTGTTTGATCAATGCATCCTTCCAGTGCTTACGTATGGTGCAGAGACGTGGACCTTAACTAAAAGAGACATACAAAGGCTGCAGACAACTCAAAGCGGCATGGAGAGGTGCATGCTTGGTATAACCAGGAGAGATAAGAAGAGGAACTCGTGGATCCGAAAAATGACGAGAGTGGAAGACATCATGATCAGAGTTAAATCCCTGAAATGGCAATGGGCTGGACATACTGCCAGAAGGACAGACCATAGATGGACAGCCGAAATTTTAGATTGGATTCCAAGGGACAGGAAAAGACCCAGAAAAAGACCACATTGGAGATGGGTGGATGAAATTCGTAAATATGCGGGAGTGACATGGAGGAGACTGGCACAAGACAGACCGTTGTGGAGGAAACTTGGGGAGACCTTCGTCCAGCAGTGGATTGATAATGGTTGACAATGATGATGATGATGATATATTTGTACGAGGACTTTTCACAAATTAAGCATTTTTCATCGTGATTTTCGAAGCAATAAAAAGCTTTGCAACTTGATTTATTTTTAACTGACAACGACTCTCAGTTATCTTTAAAAAAGGTGAAATGTACGTTTTATTGTTATATCACCAAAAAGAAAACTAATAATTAAATTTTACTTTTGATTGCTATAATAGCTTTTGTCTTAAGTTGTTCGAAGACTGATACACAGACATCGTATAATCATCTGTACAATAAGTACCCGGTTTCTTACAGTAACACAATATATAATAAGTAGCTGGTGCATCAAATAGGGGAAAACAGAAGAAATATTCTGTGCCACAATAAACTAAATCCGTGCGATATGCTATCCACAACATCCGATCTCGCTACGGAACTTCAAAATTCGACACACGATTGAAATTTAAAAGTTAATCAAACCATGAGTATTCTCACCAATCGCTTCTATTACAGGTAATTTCTCGTCATAAGGAGACGGAAAAAGTGAGAACGGAAATTCTCCGTTAATTTACGAAAGGAATTACGGAAAGGTTTCTGAAAATTCAGAATTTTCCGTTAACACATCTCTAAAACGGTAATTTGCCGTCAATATAAGAAAGAAACTGAGAAAAGGTTTCTGAAAATTCAGAATTTTCCCGTGTTACGAAAAATCCGTTAAATTCAGGTTTCTTTCAGTCATTTCCCGGAAAACGTTATTTCAGAAACAATGTTTCGTTAATTGACGAAAGAAATGACGGAAACTTGCCCGTGAATTTCAGAAATTTATTTTACAGTGCATGTTTACGATGCATTAAACTTTGACTTTGGTTTTCGTGGGGGGCCGTATAAATATTGAATTTTCGTATTTTTCGGAAATCACCCATTCTGGGGGAGGAGGATACATACAACAATCATAGCTGAACTGTCCTCTGTTTGCTGCGTATTTTGGATTTTTCACTTTACTGCCACGACCAACCGTTACTTTACTATTCCTTTTCGGACTCTCTTCGTTGATATATTCCTCTTCGGGTACGGAGAACTGGACACATTGCAATTTCAGTGCCATAAAATTGTTCTGCATAAACAAATTTCGTGTGGCTATATTCCCCACTACTTGAGCAACTATTGTTCATAATTTTTTTTTTTTTAATATTTCATTTTGAGTAAGAAATTTAGACATTTCCATGATTTTCGGAACTAAGACTAAGCGGAGAACTAGCCACCGGAGAACTGACCACCGGAGAACTAGCCACCCGGAGAACTGGCCACAAAAAATTTAAGGGGCCGTATAAAAATTGCATTCTGGGCTGCTCCGTGGCTACGTCTCCCCGAGAGTGGTTATCTGACACACATAAAATGTCCGCAGTTTCATATTTTCTGATTTACGATATTTTTCTATAAACTATAACTAAACAAATTCTCTGCGAGTATGAGCAAACCCAAGAAACTTGTGGGGGGGGGGGGGGGCTTAAAACCTAAAATATGAAATATAAAGAATTTCTGGTCCGATCAGGAGATTTTCAGCGTTTACGAGCTACAAGTCATCGAATTATCTGAGGGCGTCTGCTGCCTCAGGAAACTAGTCGGGTGGGGAGGGGGCCAAATTCGTAAAATATCAAGAATTTCTCTTCCGATCGGGAGATCTTCAGCAATTACAAACTACAACTCGACAAATTTTCTCAGCGCATGTGCACTCTCTGGAAACCTGTCGGCGAGGAGGGGGGGGTAATACCAAAAGTGTAAAATATGGACAATTTCTCGTCTGATCGGGAGATTTTCAGTATTTACAGGTTGCAACTCGAAAATTTTTCTGAGCGCATGTGCTTAGTCGGCAAACCCGTCCGGGGGGGGGGGTCAAAAGTGTAACATATGAAGCATTTCTCGTCCGATCGGCAGATTTTTGACATTTACAAGCTACAATTCGACACATTATTTGAGGGTATGTACCTACTCGACAAACCTGTGTGTGTGGGGGGGGCATACCAAAAGTGTAAAATATGAGCAATTTCTCGTCCGATCGGGAGATTTTCAGCATTTAGCAGCTACAACTCGACACATTATCAAATTCTTCATATTTTACACTTTTGGCAATCCCCCCCCCCCCCCGACAGGTTTTCTGAGTAAGCACATGCCTTCAAATAATGTGTCGAGTTGTAGTGCTGAAAATCTCCCGATTGAACGAGAAAATTTTTCATATTTAACACTTTTGGTATTGACCCCCCCCCCCCACACACACACACATATGGTTTACTGAGTAAGCACATGCCATGAGTTAATGTCTCGAGTTGTAGTTTGTAAATGATGAAAATCTCCCGATCGGACGAGAAATTCTCTATATTTCACAATTATCATACCCCCTCCCCCGGGACAGTTTCGCTGAGTAGGCACGTGACCTCAATTAATCTGCCGACTTGTAGCTTGCAAATGCTGAAAATCTCCCGATGGAACGATACATTTTTCAAATTTTACAGTTTTTTTATTACCCCCATCCCCTCTGACAGGTTTCCAGAGTAGGCACATGCGCTCAGATAATGTGTCGAGTTGTAGCTTTAAATGCCGAAAACCCCCCGATCGGACCAGAAATGCTTTATATTTTACACTTTTGGTACCCCCCCCCCCCCCCAGGTTTCCTGAGTCAGCACATGCGCTCAAATAATTTGCAGACTTGTAGTTTGAAAACCCTTAAATATTTTGCTGAGATGTAGATCATAAACATTTGTTATAAAGAATTACATTAATTATATCGCAATTAAGAAAAGACGAAATTACGGAAACTTTATATGACTCAGATTACCAACCTCTGGGGATCGTGGGCACGAAGCGGTCAAAAATGTTATTTTTATACGGCCCCTTAAAAATTTTGTGGCCAGTTCTCCGGGTGGCCAGTTCTCCGGTGCCCACTTCTCCGGTGGTCAGTTCTCCGGTGGCCAGTTCTCCTACACCCATTCCTTTTCGGACTCTCTTCCCTGTAGATATTTTAGTGAAATCCGGTAACGAGATATCAGTGAATTAAAAATCGGTTAAGGTGCAGAAATTCCGGCAATCTTTTTTCTTCTATTATTATTGTTTCTTCTTTCGCATGCGACTAAGATTTCTGGATAATTGTGTTTAGAAACAATTTTTTTCTCATATTTTTCATTTTTGCATTTGTTTGATTCAATATTTCTTTTTCTGTTAGATAAACACAATATTTGATTGAAAAATTTCTTCCACTCGCAAACATTGTATTACCATTAAAACTATTTTAACAAATGCAGAGAGATATTTTCATTCTGATGCTATTTGTTGTTCTACTTAAAATTGTAATTTTGTAACGATAACAATTGATAGAAACAACCGTTTGGAGTTCCGTCCTAACGAAAAATTTGGCGATTTTGAACCCTCCCTCTCCTTCAGTGTCAACAGCCTGCTTTTCAAATACTGAAAGACACAAATGTGATTAGACGTTTGCGTACCCTAACCGCGAAATGGTTCCACAGCCCTGGTGACGAAGTGGTCTGAGGCTCGGGCTTCCTATCAGTTGTGTGAAAGGGCTCGGGTTCGAGTCCTCGATGAGGTATGGTAGGTGTACTTATGGTCGGATGGCGCTGGTTTGTCCCCTTACTTGCAGTAGCACATCCAGGATTTCTGCTCGGGAGGAGGGAGGAGTCCAGTCTAGCTGGAATCCAGGCCGTATACAGGTGGGCGTCCGGAATAAGAACCCAACCCCCGGAAATCATTAACATCCGTTATCCAATTCAGTGCTGGATGAAGGTCTCTCCAAGTTTCTTCCACAACTTTCTGTTTTGAGTCCGTCTCCTCCATGGTCTTTTTCGAACTTTTTCATACTTTCGAATTTCACTTGGGCTTTTTTTATCCCTTGGAATCCAGTCTAGTATTTCAGTTGCCCAACGGTGGTCATTTCTTGTAACAGCATGCCCACTTGGGTGGGGGTGGGGTGACAATAACGCACTACGCTGACTGACCGGATTGGTGAGTGCGGGATGGCATTTCCACTAATTCCGATTCTACTGATATGGTAGCATCCATACTATATTAGTTGGTAGTCAGAACCCATTTAGTGGAAACTGGATGTGCACGAAAAGGCACGTTGATGTTTTCAAAGGATAAACTGTATATTGCGCATCACTTGACCTTGCCCATCCCCACCCCCTCTCAGAATATATATATATATATATATATATTCCTTTTAACTCTTTCAGAAAGTGGGTTGTGAACGACAAAAACAGAAGAAACATATTTGTTTATTCAGCCTTGTTATCAAGAAGCGACAATAGTCGAGAAAACGTCGAAAAAAAAATCCATCTAAGTGTTATTCCAAAAGAAAATCCATCTAAGTGTTGTTCTCCCCCTCCCCTCTTTATTTCAGCTAAGAATGAATTAAAAAGAAAATGTATTTCGGGAGGAAGGTGTACTGACTTGTTGGACTCCCTCCTAGTTGTACGTCTGCTTCCCTGGAGCCAGTAACCGTAAATTAGGGACAGGCGACTGTTCGTAGCTCTCAGAGTTGCTCATGGTTGTCGTTAGCCCTCGGACGTCGCCAAAGGAATGCACGGGTTGGTTAGTGTCCATCTTACCGCTTGCCCAGTTCAAGATGCTCTATTTTTCAATTTTTTTAAACTTTAAAATATAATCAGCACATTGCTAAGCAGCAATAAGCCCCATGTTTTTCGTCGTGTAGCCCTACCTTTTTCACCTCCAGGAAGTCCGTTACCTATCGTAGAAAAGTTATCAAACTAGCATCCGTAGGACCATGAAAATCTAAATTGTTCTCCGCTCTTCCGAATCCTTAGTTTAAGGCTGTCTTTGAATGAGTGTTAGGGTTCCTCTTCGGCGATAGATGGCGCAAAAATCCCTTATTAGGCGTGGCTTTTACGTTTTGAGGGGCTGTCCTAGAAGTTGGCGTCAGCGAATCATTGCAGACCTCACCATATTCAGAATGGAAACGGTCTCTCGTTGGCTCCACAGAGAAAAGACAAAATACCCGCTGTAACGTTTTAAGCAATGACGTTCTTCGGTGATGGAGTTCAGTATAGGCGGAGTCTCTATAGCTCAGATTCAGGGGTTCTCTGCTAATGTACACATTTTCTCTTCAAAAAATGAACGTACAATAGAATTTAATATGAATTACCGAATAAAAGATTGAAATCTCCCTTTTGCCCCTATTCATTTATTTCTATTTGGCTCAGATAATTAGAAAAATCAGACAGAAATGAGAGATTTTGTTTCTTCCAGACAGAAAAACTGCTAAGCTAACTTATCTCACCATCTAGCGCCAAATCGGAATACTTTCGAGTCCGATAAATTGAATTTACAAAAAAATTCTGACAAATTTTTCGGAATAATAACTGTGGCATACATTAGCTATGGATCGTTTTTATTTGTACTCAAAATTTCAAACACTACAAAATAAGTCTTTGAGAAAGTATGTACATTACAGATGTACACTATATTGACAAAAGTCATCGTACACCCCTTCAAAAGCAAATGAATGGATCCGCCGCGTTGTTAAGATGCGTGGTATAGCTGCAAACGGTATAAAAACAAGCCTGCAGCTGACCGTCATCATATCGCACTGTGAGGTTGAGTGAAAATGTCACGGCGGGAGAGAACTGACTTTGAGAAAGGAAAGATTGTTCAGTGTTATATTAGTGGGTTGTCCGTAAGAGAAACCGAAAGGCGTTTAAACATGGCCAAGTCAACTGTTTTGGATGTACTGAATAAGTGGAAGACACATGGCGTGCCTGAAGCAGCAAAACGTACTGGCAGACCAAAGAAAATCAGTAATGGAGGACGTCGAAGCCTCAGGAGAGTCGTTATAGCTGATCGACGGAGTACTGCACAAGACCTCAGTGCACAGCTGAGTAAAAATGCTGGAACCTTGGCATGTACACGTACCATTCGCAAAGAACTTCATTCCATGGGTTACCGTGGTCGTGCGGTTGCTCATAAGCCTTTCATCTCTACTCGGAATGCTACTCGTCGTTTAGCCTGGTGTAAAGAACATTTATCGTGGACCGTAGATCGTTGGAAACGGGTCCTATGGACTGATGAATCCAGATACACGATCCATCAGTCTGATGGCCGTGTGTGGGTATGGGAGCAGCTGGGGGAACGTTATTTACCATAGTGTACTGTTCCAACGGGATGTAAGGTCAGGTGATGCGTAATATCACAGCCTCTCCTTGACAAATGTCAACCCCGCCTTCTCGTGGTGCATCTTGTTCCCACTAAAGGGGCTCTGACGACCGCCAATAGCGGTATAACTATACCATCGGGATCAGAGGAAATGCTATCCCACACTCACCAACCCGCTTGGCCAGCGTGGTGAGTTATGGCCAAACACCTCCAAAATGACTCCACAACTTAAATCTTGGCCCTCAGTCTCCGGCAGCTGGAATGTACCTGGCCAAGGCAGCGGCCAGTGCGACATGAAGGCAGAGGGTGCTAAGAATCCCCGGAGGACCGGACTAGGCTGCCATTTGATGCTGACCTTGGCTACCTACAACGGACGCTCCCTATCTTCTGATTCAAGGCTTCTTGAATTGGAAGAGGAACTACAAAGGATCAAGTGGGACATCGTCGGGCTAAGTGAGGTAAGGAGAAAAGGAGAAGATCTCATTGAACTGAAAAGTGGACATCTCTTCTATTATCGTGGGACAGATACTGGCAGAACTAGTGGTGTTGGATTTATAATAAACAAGAAACTGAAGGATAAAGTGGTAGAAGTTGAAAGTTCCTCTGACAGAGCTGCACGACTCGTTATCCAACTATCGAGAAGATACCAGGCTCAGATTATTCAAACTTATGCACCCACCACAAGTCATCCTGAAGAAGAAATTGAAGAATTTTATGAGGAAATTCGTCATCTAAATAATAAAGGTAAGCAGCACTTGAAGATAATTATGGGAGATTTCAATGCAAAAATAGGGCACCGGCAACAGAATGAAACTTCAGTAGGTAAATTCGGTCACGGCAACAGAAACCAGCGTGGAAATACTCTCGTTGAGTTTGCAGAGGCAGAAGGATTTTTCATCTTGAATTCCTTTTTCAAGAAAAAGCCACACAGGAAATGGACATGGAGACATCCAATTGGGAAGACAAGTGAAATTGATTTTATTATGTGTAACAAAAAATTCGTCATCGAAGACTGCAGTGTGCTGAACAAGTTCAACACAGGTAGTGACCATAGATTGGTGAGATGTAAGATGCACCTCAACACTAAACTGGAACGTGGCAAGCTCATAAGACAAACAAAATGTATTGACATAACCAACCTTAAAAAACACCATAATACTTTCAAGTTGGAACTGAAGAACAGATTCTCTGCTTTAGAAGGCCTAACATCGAAAGAAGTTTATATTTCGGAAGTTAACAGAAAAGTAACCAAAGCTCTTATGGAAACAGCAACAAAATTAGCTGGGTCTAAGAACAAGTTGCATGTAAACAAATTATCAGGAAAAACCAAAATGTTGATGCAAAAAGAAGAGAGATGAGGACAACTAAAAAAGATGTGACTTCCAAAGTGGAATATATAGAGCTATGCAAGACAGCACGAAAAAGTATCACTGAAGACGTAAGGAAATTCAACTGTGAGCTAGTGAGGAAAGCAATTGAAAACAACCAAAGCCTAAAGATAGCAAAGGGACATCTCAGTAAGGGAAGAAAACAGATTATGGCTCTGAGAAAAGAAGATGGTTCTATAACAAGAAATAGAGGCGAAATTTTGACAAGAGTGAAAGATTTCTACTCCAAATTATATGAAAGGGATGATACATGTACTCCAGACATCATGAAAGGTACCAGAGTTCTTCCAGTCCTCCCAGCAGAAGTTGCTCATGCAATCAAGAACATGAAGCGGGGGAAAGCTCCAGGAGAAGATGGAATTACTATAGACATCATACAAGAAGCAAGTGGAGAAATTGAAACAGTACTCGCCCAAATTTTCACTCGATGCCTTAATGAAGGGAAGATTCCTGAGGATTGGAACAATGCTACAATGATCCTGCTACATAAAAAAGGTGACATTGAGGATCTCAGGAACTACAGACCTATCAGCCTCCTATCAGTGGTTTATAAAATCTTCACTAAAGTTCTTTCACACCGCTTGAAGGTGACACTGGACATGGCTCAACCGAGAGAACAAGCTGGATTCAGGAGTGGCTACAGCACAATAGATCATATCCACGTACTGAGAGAACTAATCGAAAGAGCGAGGGAATATGAACTTCCATTGTGCATGGCTTTTATCGATTATGAAAAAGCCTTTGATTCGGTGAAACCATCAGCAGTTACCACGGCTCTGAAATCCTGCGGTATTGAAGATGCATACATTAATATTATTAATAACATCTATGAAAATGCAAGTGCAAAGATTCGGCTGTTTGAAAATACAACACACATAAAAATTGGAAAGGGAGTGAGACAAAGGTGACACCATATCTCCGAAGCTCTTTAATGCCATATTGGAAAATGTCTTTCAATCACTGAACTGGGAAAACAAGGGGATAAGGATTAATGGAGATTATCTAACCCACCTTCGTTTTGCTGATGACGTAGTCATTTTTGCAACTACCCCATCAGAGCTGCAGAGTATGATCCAGGAACTTGCTGACAAGAGTAAAGAAGTGGGATTAAAAATGAACTTTCAGAAGACAAAAGTGATGTTCAATGCTTTTACAAGAAATGAAGATTTATCGATTGATGGAGAAAAACTGGAGATAACAGATACGTATGTTTATCTTGGACAGCAGATATCAAGTGAGGGTCACATTGATGAAGAAATTAATCGGCGTACAAAACTTGCCTGGAGAGCTTTTGGAAGAAACAGCATAATTTTCAAGAGCAATATGCCATTATGTCTTAAAAGAAAAGTGTTTGATCAATGCATCCTTCCAGTGCTTACGTATGGTGCAGAGACGTGGACCTTAACTAAAAGAGACATACAAAGGCTGCAGACAACTCAAAGCGGCATGGAGAGGTGCATGCTTGGTATAACCAGGAGAGATAAGAAGAGGAACTCGTGGATCCGAAAAATGACGAGAGTGGAAGACATCATGATCAGAGTTAAATCCCTGAAATGGCAATGGGCTGGACATACTGCCAGAAGGACAGACCATAGATGGACAGCCGAAATTTTAGATTGGATTCCAAGGGACAGGAAAAGACCCAGAAAAAGACCACATGTAAGATGGGTGGATGAAATTCGTAAATATGCGGGAGTGACATGGAGGAGACTGGCACAAGACAGACCGTTGTGGAGGAAACTTGGGGAGACCTTCGTCCAGCAGTGGATTGATAATGGTTGACAATGATGATGATGATGACTGTTCCAACGGTCAAGTTTGGAGTTGGCAGTGTACTCGTGTGGGGGTGTTCTTCGTGGTATAGTCCCGGCCCATTGGTTATCGTGGACAAACCTGTTAACTAGAACGTCCATCTCCATATTCTGGACAATTATGCCTTACCAACTTTGTGGCAATACTATGGAACCGAGTCTTGTTGGTACCAGCAGAATAATGCACCGAGCCATAAAGCAAGGACAGTTACGGCGTTGTTTGACGATAATTCCGTATCGTGTGTGGATTGGCCAGCACAGAGCCCTGATCTTAATCCCGTAGAGCACCTTGGGATGAATTAGAGCGCCGCATAAGAAGTTTGGAGCCAAGGCCTACTACTAAGCAACAGTTACTGAATGGAAGCGCATGTCTATGGCTGTGTTCCAAAATCTTGTCGAAAGCATGTCTCGAAGGGTCAGTACATGCATTAAGACCAAAGGTGGACCGATACCGTACTAATGTATGTCAATAAATGCTATGTTGTGTTTCTCTTCTAGGTGTCCGGTTACTTTTTCAATGTAGTGCAAGATAGAAGATGAACCCTAAGACTCATTTAGAGACAGCCTTAAGCCTTTGTATAACGAAGTGAATTTCTCCGTCCTTTTTATCCGCGCCGGGGTTCGAACCCGGGTCCACTCATTCCGGAATAAGTTGCTCTACCAATTAAGCTACGCGGACATTTTATTCTGATTGCTATCTGCCTTTATGTCGTGTGCGTCCTTCTGGCAGGTACGTCACATCTCCTGGTACGTTACATCATCTCCCCCTTATTTTTCTTTTCTTTCGAAGTGCTGCTCATATTTTTCCTATCTCGCGGTGTGGAAATAACATCACACCAATGCGAGATTTTGAACGGGCGGGTCATCCGGATAGTTCGGGCGCCATTATAACGAAGTAAATTTCTCCACCATGTTTGGTCTACGCCGGGATTCGAACCCGAGGCCGCTTACTCCGGAATAAGTTGCTCTACCAATTAAGCTACGCGGACATTTTATTCTGATTGCTATCTGCCTTTATGTCGTGTGCGTCCTTCTGGCAGGTACGTCACATCTCCTGGTACGTTACATTTGTTTCATGTTAGTATGGCCAGGGACGAATGAGGAGGGTAGATAGGCATTCACTGAGGTAGGTGACTGATTACCAATTGCTCTGCTGATTGTGAGTGCTACTAATTAGGGGATTCCAACTCAGAAAGTAATGTGAAAAAGCTATACCAGCGCTCTTAAGCCTGCTTTGAAGGAGATGAGTGCAAGACAAGGTTGCGGGCGTGAAAGAAGGGAGTTAAGGAGGTATGTCTGCTTGCTGTTATTTCTCCGTAATCCTAACAAACGAAAACTGTGCTTTTAGACCCTTCTCGTAGGCATGACATTTACCTTTTAATTGTGCGTGATATTGCTGTTGGTGGCAGCGCGTCACGTTTGTTATACAAGCACGTACTAATTTTATTAAAAATGTTACGCAAACACGTAGAATTTACTAATTTTATTGAAAATAAATGCACGGAACAATGACAAAAAACGCCTCCAAACTTTATATTCTTTTGTATTCCGAAAAGTACAAAAACTTCAAGACAGTTCCAAAAATAATGAGTACGTATCGGCAGGGGGAGGGGGGGTTAGCAGGCACTACTTTGCAGCCTGCTGCATAAAGCATTAAAAATTCGTTCAGCGTCTGGTAAATAAATTTGCTATCAAACTTGCTCCAGCCAAAATAATCCTCTTCCACCAGGGCTGCCACTACTAGTGAGCTTCCGCCCACTCAACTTTTCTTTGAGCCCACTTTTTTAGCTCCTTTTTCCCCAAAAAAATATTTATGCAGTTGGAACATATGACGGCCACCCCCGGTGGCGCAGTGGTCTAAGGCGATGGCCTCAGATCATTCGTCCGAAACGGGTCCGGGTTCGAATCCCGGTGACGCATGGATGTTGTGTTGGTCTTACGGCACTGGCTGTCTCCCTTCCCTGGAACCAGTGACCCTAAATTAGGGACGGGCGACTGCTTATAGCCCATTGAGTTGCTCACGGTGGTCGTTAAACCTACAAAAAAAAAAAAAAAAAAAAAAACATATGACGAATGCAATCGTCTAAGATTCTAGGGAACTTGGATAAATGTATGTAAATTTCTCAAATTCACTGAAATTCTGTTATATAAAATGAATTGTTTGTATACTTATGGAAAATGGAGGGAGTCCTTTGAACGACTTCTTTTTTTTTAGTTGGAGGTTTAACGATCACTCAATGGGCTGCAAGCAGTCGCCCGTCCCTAATTTAGGGTCACTGGTTCCAGGGAAGGGAGAGAGCTAGTGCCGTAAGACAAACACAACATCCATGCCTCACCGGGATTCGAACCTGTGTTACCCGTATGTCCTCCGGAATATCGTGTAACATTGGAGGACCATGATTTCGTAGGTATGAATTTCGGAAAGGGGGCCTACAAATTAGTAAGTGTAGTAAAGCAATATATTCACCAAATAATTCCTACGGTATCGCATAGTACGAGGAAATAGTTAAACGAGGAAGAGTAGTTACCAAGTAAACAATTTAGAGAGCGCGGGAATTGGGAAAGAAAATCCGAGAAGCATAATGCGGGCAGGCATTCTAAGAGGATAATTATAATACATATTTCATAATTATTCTAAGACCTGGCTGAGCAGATTTCTTTCTTGAGGAGGAAATGCCTTATTTTTTTTTCCTCATTCTTTTGAATTGCTGTTTTTTTTATTTTTTTTGTGTTCCCCGAGCTCGCCGGAATTCAAGTAAGAATACGCCCGACACACACCCCTTGGTTAGTAAAGAGAAAACTCGGAGGGTTACAACGAGCAACACTACGAGAGTGAAATGGTCGCAATCACAGGTGGGGGCCAATTTACTGGACCTTTCGCTATTAACGAAGTCACGTTTTACGCACGCTAGCGGGCAACGAACAGGGCATATTTCTCGTAGTGGGCGTAACTGGTTGACACCAACAGAAAGAGTCACACAGGAAGCGTACGTGAAAATTCTAAGGCAGCGCGGACATCCCGCGGAGCAGTTGACAAGATAAAGGAATATTCATCTTCAAGAAAACTCCATGTTCTCAAGCCTTTGCCAACGAATCGGAGGGATTCCCATACAGGGATGTAAACCAATGCCGAAGCGAGGAAAACCGGCCCAACCAATAAGGGGAGAGCCATTTGGGTAGGACAGGAACACCCCCGAACCCCTTAAACATAGACGAGAGAAAAACTTTGCCTTCAGACATGATTTTGAGAGAACACGGAATGGAATGTTGACTGCTAATTCTGGGTGAACGCAGAGAGGACAGAATGGACTCTAGATGAATCCTGGGCAGAATATCGCAGAGAAAATTAAGTTAGGAGTTTTCCTGGGAGGACGCTCAAAATGGAGCAAGATGATTTCCAAGCAAGGGAAGTATGATGTTTTTTCCTGAGAGGTTTTTTTTACAATTTTTGGGTGAAGCATCGAGTGATCTCATGCGGGCAGTGTGCATCCAGCAGGACCGGATGAGGTCCCAACCATAGACTTTATACCTATAAGTAATACCGGACGACAACGAATGTGATGAAAAGAAAATAATTTGGTGAGAAAAATTTCATAATTCCCAATATCTCGTTAGCATGATCATGATTTTGTCTCCTATACATCCTCGGTAGAAAAGATATTTTTAATCTCTTGCAAGTGCTGGATAACATAATGTGTCTTATATTTTGTGAAAGGTGAACTTTAAAATATGATTTGCGAATATCAAAAAGCATAATGAACTTAAAATATATTTTGGTTTTAATTAATAGAAATCTCCACCGATCAGTGTAATAGATTTTAAGGAAACACTAATGAAAATAAATTCTGTATTTTATAATGAAATTTACCCGAGTTTCTCAAATCTTTGAAAATTCAAAATAAGTGAATATTTGTTTATTTTAACCTGAATAATTAAGTAGAACAATCGTAAAGTTTTGATAGAGTAGCAACTCCAAGATTTTAAGAAGAAAATAACTTTTAGCATTTAGCAAGCCCAGTCACAGGATAAAAGGTCCAAATCTGACATCATGAGTTTTTTTTAAATTTCAAGCGGCATATGGAGGAATATGGGTTTCCCATGTTCTCCCATATGAAACACAACGCAATGCACCCGTCAACCCTGAGCTTGGAGACCCTCAATTAGGGAACCCAACTTCACGGTAGACACCCATAGGCGGAAGATAATAGAAGATAAAGAGTTACGAAAATTAACGGTCTTTTAAATAATTAATCCCACTGCAGCGAATAGGACGCAGCAGATGGTTCGCCCTCACATCGAGTAGAGGGTGGTAATATAAAACTGGTGCCGTGTGACCAGGATTTTTTCAGTTCTTTGGTTAATTAATATAAAATTTGTGCTAGGACCAGGATTTCTTTGATCCTGTGGTTAAAAAAAAAAAAAGAATATTTGTTTTCGGTGGTCATGATAATTAATCAAGTATACAGAATTAGCAGAATAATGCGATGTGTTTCTATTATCTCCCCTTCAATTCTGAGTAACAAGATGCAGGTTTTATAGAAAAATTAAGGAAATTGTAGCAAGATTTAACTTCAAAAAAAAAAAAAAAATTAGCGTAGGTGAAATGCAAGTAAGAATAAGTTGCAGGAAATCAGATTATGCTGAAATAAATTTAAATTTCTAAGGAAATAGGCAGAAAAACAAATAAGAGTTATACTGCTAATTTAGCAATTGAATAGATGAAATCTTACAGAAAATTCATGAAAATTAATAGTACGGAGAAAATAAATTTATACAAGTGTAATTCATGAATAATTTTGATTTATCGTTGAAAATCAAGGGAAAATTCCTTGCAAATCAAAGTGAAATTTTTTTTGATGTGTTGTTTATTTGTGCATTTGAGTGTTGTGATTTTAAATCGGTAACTAAGAAGAATAATAGGTTCATTGATAACTTGGGGATTGTATAATTTAACGGTGAGGCACTGATAGAAGAGTAGTGATGAGAAGTTGTGGTGATATATATTTTAAAATCAAAAGTGCATTATTATTGAAGTGTGATTTTATTATGTGTGTTGATGCATTGATCAGAAACTGATAATTTAAGAAGGAATAGGCAGGTTAATTATTGATAAGAGAAATTAATTTTTTTCTGCAAGATATAGGAACTAATAGAAGGTTAAGCAGTAATCTTGATTTGTTTTGGAAGACTAAAAGGGAATGTAATATCTAAGTGTGTGTTTTATTGTGCATTTAAATGTGTAGAGGTACTTGGGAGTGTAGACAGAGAGTAGTTAAGTGGATTAATATTTGGGAAAGAGTAATAAAAAGGACTAGTGCAAGAAGAATTGGTAGGAGTAATAATTGGATAATGCTGGAACAAATTTTTGAAATGAAAATAGTGTTTATTGAAGTGTGATTTATTGTGCTTTAAAGGTGTGATTTATATGCATCCAGCAAGGGAAGTAGACAGAGGTTATTGCTAGTATACTAAAATTTAATGAATTTAGGAAGTCAGCATAAGTATTTAAGGTGTGGTTCTAATTTCTTGGAAAAGTGGTTATCGTATATAATTTTGTTGCAAGTGCATAATTTGATCTCAAGTGTTTCTAGTGTATTTATATATATATTTAAGACGTTCAAATTTATTTCATATCTTAGTGTGAAGTGCTGGTTATATATGTGCATATTTTGTTTAGTGTGTCGCGAGTTAGGTACAGTTAAGTTGAAAGCCGAATGCAATTTATGAGTAAGCTAGGAACGTTAATCATTTAATTCGTAGCAATTGTTTTCTGATCATAAGTCAAGTGGGTTAGCAGACGAAGCAGCGAGTTACGTTAGAGTGAATTTTTTTTTATTTTTACGTGGTAGCTTCACCAGAATTTTTCTAATTTTATGTGACTTTACGAGATTACGAAGCATATAGTAGAAGCCGTGGGAATTTAATTTAGTAAGGTTAAAGAATAAATATATGGCTAACCAACAGAACGGAGAACAGAGCAACGGTGAACAGAATTTTGTTTCGGAAAATTGCATAGTTGATCAACAGAACCAGGAGAACGATCTTCAGGGCACTCTAGAAGGGGAAGCCGTGTCAGAAAATTGTGTAGTAGCCCCGCAGAACGTACCAATAATGGCGGGAATGTTGGCGTATATCCCCACATTCAGCGGATCGGATGAAAATCTGACCGCACGTCAATTTTTCGAAACGTTGGAGAGCACCGCCGAACTGTCAGGATGGAACGACGCCGTTAAAATTTTGTCAGCTAAAGCAAAATTCAAAGGAGCTGCCAGTCACTTTCTTTCGGAGGCCGTCGATATTAGGAGGGAGACCGAGTACGAACGATTTAAGCAGGCGATAGTACAAAGATTCGACGCATTGCAACCGGTTACCGTGAGAATGCAGAAATTTACGACTTGCCGACAAAAACCAGGAGAACGGGTGGCCGAGTATGTAGCTCGTCTTAACGGCTTAGCTTATTCCTACATGGAGACGATGGATTTAGAAAATGAGCAAGTACGAGGACTGGTAGACAGCACTAAAATGTCGCAGTTTTTGAATGGATTAAACCCCAAATTGAGGCGCACGGTTTTATCCTTCGCCCCGGAAAATTTTCAGGCAGCAGTTCAGAGAGCGCTGGCCGAAGAGTCTCACAATCTCTTATTAGACCGGGACGTTAACGCTTACGATGCACAGCAGGAATCGAGTTCGATCCCAGGGACTTCACAAGGGCAACAGAGCCATTCAACGGACCAGATAGCTGACTTGTGTTCTATGATGGCGAAGCAGCTAGCAACTCATGAGATGCAGGTGAACGCTCTGAAAAGTGAGGCAGGTCATTTGAGGGAAAGGCTAAGGCAAGCAGAGAATTCGCATCGGACGCACGCAAATCGCATGAGAAATTTCCAAAGCACTAATTATCAATCTAGGGGAAATTTACCCGACGTAGACATTACTTCGGCCATCTGCTATAACTGCGGCGATTTTGGCCATATCAAGCGATTTTGTTATCGGAACAATCGGGAAGGAGCAGCTTATACGCAACCATCGCAGCAAGCTGAAAGAGGTTCATGGGACAGGGCACCCAACCCTTCGTACCCGCGACAGCAGAATAACTTCTCCCCTGGCGACAGCCGCGGTAATCAGTATCGCTCCTACAGGAACTACAGCGCCACTTACCGAGAGGACGCTCACGTCCCACAGAATCCAAGGAACTTAGGAAACAGAAGAGAAAACCGCGTTCGTTTCGAAGAGGATGCACCAGGAAGAGATTGCAATAGGTATTCCAGACAAAATTCGCGTCCTTTAAACTAATTTCGGGTCAAGATAAGGGGACCGCCCTTGGCCGGAATTATAATAAGGTCCGTGGAGTTACTTTAACAAATTGTTACGTCCGAGGTGATGGAGCACTCCCGTTAGTGAAAGTTAGGATAGGAGATACTCACGCGTTTGCACTCATCGACAGCGGAGCATGTATCTCAATCTTTTGTGCTTCACTATTAGAGGAGATAAAGGGAAAGATTCGTATACGTGACTTAGGATCAGCAGTTTTAGTGAAAGGCATTACTGGAAGCACTTTACCTACATCTCAGTGCTATGAGATACCGGTAGAAATCGGAGGAGAAACCATTTTACATCCCTATCACGTTACTCAGCGGAAGTTGCATCAAGATTATTCTCTAATCTTAGGCTGGGATCTATTGAAGGAGCACGGATACGTATTCGACGCAGGAAAAGGAATTTTGAAACGGGAAAGCAGAGCAAATTTAGCTACGGCAGAGTACGGTAGAGGAAGGAATAACCGGAAAAGAAATTTTAAAGGAAAAGCACGCAGTCGAAAATTCGAACCCAGGTCTTGTCCGTGCCTTCAGCGGAAAGGACCAATCCCATTAACCCCGACGTAACCAAGATAGGAAGGACCGTCCATAAGGAACTCATCCCACCGTATTCGGAAAGGGTTATTCGGATCCGATGTGGGAAATTTTCGGGATGTCAGGTTAACCAAGTGCTAGTACAGCCGTTAGAAAGATACGCCCAGGGAAAAGTACGCTTGGGTCGTTCAGTAAACACGCTGGACAAATCAGGCATCATACCCGTATTGATAGCTAACCTCACAAATCGTCCCATTCACTTCAATAAGAAGACCAGATTAGCGAAAATTCAACCAATTGTATACGGAAATTTGCAAGAAGCTGCTGCGAAACAAGAGAAGTATGCAGACAGGCACGCTGCGGAAAAGAATCTACATTTAGGCGACAGAGTATTTTTGCACACCCCTTTTTCACAGCCACATTTATCGCGTAAGCTAGCTCGAACTAACTGCGGAGATTGGGAGATAGTTTCGTTCCCCACCCCAGTAAATGTTCAGTTGAGGTCAGTCGAAAATCCGAACAAATATCAGACCGTGCATAAAAATCGAGTCTTTAAGCGGACTGAACGCCTACCCCAGCTTATAGCAGAGTCACCGGTACAGGACAATATAGAGGTACAAGTACCCAGACAATCGCAGGATTTCTCTGACGACGGATCGGAGAGCACACAGGACTACGACTATCTGGATTGGGTCGATTTTCCCAGAGTAGTCATGCCGCAACCGACAAGCAGCAGAGCAATGCCGCCCGTAAGTCAACCGCCCAACATCAGAGTACCGATAAATTCGCCGCCCGCTACGTCGAGTTCAGCGCGAAGGGAGACAAGCAGGGAAGTACCGCTGCCCTCGCAACATGTTGAAGAGCCGAGGCGCACACAGGCAATCGCGGAACCAACGGAGGAGACCATACCGTCACAGGATTCCTATCAGGAAAGTAGCAGCCGACAAACACAAGAAGCAACGCGCCAAAGGGTTATTAGAGATCCATATCTACTACGTTCGCAGGACAGAATTCAGCTGACAGCAGCAATACACCCCACAGCAAATTCACAAGGGCCCAACACTTTGGAAATAGACCTGAATCGCACGTACCCAAAGGAAATTGTGGTCAGCGACTCGACCGAAAGACTTGAGCAGCCGGAAGATACTAGCTTAGTAAATAGAATGTTGAAAAGTCTCAGTCAACCCAATAATCCAGAGGGAACCTCTTGGTTCGATTTAGCCGACCGCTATTTGTCGCAGCGCATTCAAGAAAACCTAAGCGCAGGGACACCAGAAGGAGCACCCGTCAATAATCTTTATCCACAGTGGAGGAAAATCGTAGCGAAACCTCAGGAATCGTGGGTTTAAGCCCGAGGAAGTAGGAAGAACGCTGGGCGAAGATAAAAAATGTGTGTGTGTTGTGAAAAAAAAAAGAGCGATGCGGAATAAGAGGGAAGATCCCTGAATTTTCATGGTAAATGTTTAGCAGAAAATAAATTTGATAGGTAAAAAAAAAATTTGCGATCTGATCAGTAATCGAAAATAATTCGTAAAGAGAGCCTAGCTAGAAAATGGTGTATAAACATGGAAGAATGTGCAGGAAGTAATTAGTAATATTCATAGGAGGACCGCAGCCTAGTACGTGCATCGCAATCTTTCCAGTTTTGAGTTCACGAACCACGGAAAACTAGAAAAAAAATTTTGTTTTGCTACGATAAGGGGAAAATTAATATTAAGTAAGGAAAATACATTACGTAAGTAAAAAAGAGAAAGAATGGGTCAGGAATTAAGCACCCAGCAAAAACCTGCGGAGGAAGCAATGTTTTTATTTCAGAGAAAAGACTGAACGGTAGCAATCATTCCTTTTACAAAAAAAAATTTTTTTGTTGGAAGAGAAAAAAAAAAGGAGAAAAAATAATAATTTTCCGCTCGAATTTTATTAATGATAGGCAGTCAGAGGATAAGCGAAGGTAATCGTAGGCAGAATGATGTCGCTCATGCACGGGGCTTGCAAGAGTAGAGGAACGGACGGACCGTGTTTCCAGTTTGAGAAACCCCGTACACAAACTGGCTGGCAAGGAGCAAAAGGAAGAATGGGAAGACGCCATCTTGGGCCGCCATCTTGAAGCAAGAATGCAAAGAAGGAAAATTTATCGGTAAAAGAACGGGAACGTTCAGTAAGATATTTTGTACAGCAAAGGCCGAGCATTTCAAAGGATGGAAACTATAAACGGGAGCACAGCACGACGAGAAAAAAAAAAAAAAAAATTTTCTCTCAAAACTTTCTGTAGTAGAAGCATAGGCCGGAGTGATATATCACTAGAGAAAAAAAAACGTAAGCACCTTCTGCGGAGAAATAGCCGTGCGGAAACACCGACGGAACGCAATAAGATTAGCAGCGTATCGGGTAATGCAGTGGTTCAAAATTGGCATCCAATCAGGTATTCAAAGCAATTAAAATACGCGAACCTGAAACAAACATGGTATAAGAAAGTAGCAACAAACATGATCGACGCGTAGCCTAAACGTCACCTAACATAGCCTAACCATAGCCTATCGAAATGACAGTAAAAAGCACTTACCTTGAAGAGAAATATCCAAAGGTACTATATTTTTTTTGTTTTGTTTTTGTGGATAGTAGGAAAATTCAGTTTTAATTGATAAGGAAGGCAAGTATAACGGAAGAAAAGTATAGAAATGAAATCGAGGTAGAAATGCACTAGGTACATCGTGAGGTTAGAGGTTGAGTAAAGCAGAAGAGGAAATGTGAATGACAAATTCACCAGGCCTAGCTCCCCATCCTCTACCACCGCAGCACACGAGGAGCAGTTGCAGATTCTCCCAAACCACAACTGGCGTCGAGCATGCGAAAAATGCGACGAGGTGAGATGAGGATTAATACGTGCAGACATGGTGCAACGATACCAATAGAAAAAAAAAAGAGATAAAGCAGAAGAGGAAATTTGAATGACAAGTTCACCAGACGAAAAGAAGCGTGATGTTTCAATGAAATCCGTCAGCAAACTGAGCACTGACCTGCAGAAATTAGAGGGGTGGTTTTAGCCCCAGGTAACAGAATACTCAGTGGATGCATCTACATAGGCTAAACAAGAAGCCTCCGATGTAAGCAAAACATGCAAGAGGCTACGCTATTGTGCGCTCACTTACACCCACAGGCATCAGCGCAGGTGTTTCAGAGTTCAAGCCGAGAGAAACGGTCAACTTAGACACACAGGAAGGAACCAAAATTTTTGAAGCGACGAATTTGCAGGGGTGACATCGCCCAAAGGGGACCCTCGCAAGCATTTTCGAGGAAATCCCCTATTTTCCGAAATCATCGGCGTTCCTTAAATGGTCGCCGCACACCTGCGAATACACGAGAAAAGCATCTGGTCGTGAAATCAGAAATAGCCAGGAATGAGAATACAATTGTAATACGCGAGAAAAAAAAAGAGAGAGAAGAAAAAAAGGGAAACACGAAAGAGAAAAGGGAGTAAAGCACGAAAGATAAAATGACAAGAAATAGTTCAGCAAAGAACTAACGATTAAGTTAGACAACGTAAAAGGAAATAAGCGACTATACGCGGGTAATATCTGGTAGACAATACGACAAACACGAAAAGGGAAATTAATAATTTTTCTTTTAGAAGTAGTAGACGCACCAGCGAATGGAAATAATAGCTGCAGAATAGATAAATGGGAAGTAAACAACCGTTATTTAATTATAATTTAGTAAGCTTAAGAAACACGAGTGATGAGATTTTTATTTTTGTTGTTGTTGTTGTTGTTGGAGAAAACCTACAAGTAGGAAGAAAAAATACAATTAGAGAAAAGGGAAGCCTGGGATGGAATGCGCTTCGGAATTTCGAAAAAAATATATATAAAAATAAATATGCACATAAAAACCCTTCACTTCTCGTAGGTCAGAGTGAAACGAGCTTTTCGAAGGAAAAATTAACTAGTTCTTAATGTAAAGTGTATATAATGCATGTGCAAGAGAAATACCGAGGTGATAAGGAGTGATTTCATGTGTATGCTTGTTTTGAGATAATTATGGCCGACAAGTGTCGACAGAACCATTACCATTTTTAAGATATTTGAAGAGAGTGACATTTCGTCAATAAAATGGACAAGATGAACGTGATTGCGTTCGCCTTAGTAATCTGGACAGTTAGCGGAGTAGCTGCTAATCACGAACTTTGTCATTTCAAGGGAGATAAATATCAGTGCACTGTAGCATCTCGTGCCGAACTTTTGAAACTAGGAATGCCGCGGAGTGCTTGTCATGCACATTCATGTGACGAGTGCGTGAAAGCCTGGAGGACATTTATTACGCACAACCATGAGCTTATCGAACCGAGAAATTTCTTCGTTCAGCAGGAACCGAACCCACAAGGAGCCCTTTCATTAATGGAGTGCACAGGAGATGGTTTACACTGTGCCTGCACAGCCGATGCACCGTGCAGTGGAGCGAGCGAATATTGTGCACTGGCGAGCTGTGTGAATAAATCCGTCACTACATGCAACTGCCGCCTAACGCCAGCAGTATCTACACTGATACATGAAGCGGAAGGACTACGGATTTCGAACCCAGCGCTGATCTCTTTCACAGAGTGCGTTGGAAAACCGCGCACTAATATTTTACCTCGGCGCCGTCACCAGAGACATTTGCTGTCTGACGAAGAGGCAGTATTTCAAAGGGAAAATATCAAAGTATCATACAACGACCCAATCATCACCAGCTCACTTCCAGGAACCCTGGTGATTCGAGTTAGAGGTATGGAGCGGGTTATCACTTTAAGGAACGCTCCGTATCAGACATCATTGCCACCGGAACTACTAGAGCTTTCTGCGGAACTAACTTTGATTTTCGTTACCACGGATGGAAAAACCCTAAGGGGTGCTTTGCAAATCGTAATTAGAACAACGTGTAGACCCCTACAGTGCATACTGTGTCGTGAGATGCTACGACAGCTAAAGTGTTTACCCCACGCAGTCACTTATGTAGTGTATATTGTACTAGTTTTAATTTCAGCGGTAACCTTTCTATATGCCAGGAAAGTAGTAATTAGCATCTGGAAGCTGTTGTATGGAGTCGGAATAATTCTTTGGAAGTCATATAGATTCCTCAGAGGAACAACGTTTGTGGCAGTAAAGACAGGAGCCCTAACAGGAAATGCTTTACGTAACGGAGTAAATCAGATGCACGAATATTTGGAGAGGCAAGTTGCCCGTCCAGCGGCGCAACCGCCTTTACACGGACTGGTACTTTTGAGCTTATTTCTGTTGGTAAACGGAACTTCCGCGGAATGTAACGCACATTCGATTGTTGCATCAAAGGTGAAGGAGTGCACGGACTCAGAGGTAGAGCGCAACTGCCGTTTAACTACTAATGCGCAGGTAACCCTAATGAATTTGGGGCATGAACAATGCATATGGTTTACGGACCAGGAAAATGACCATACACTTTTTTTCCTTGAAAGTAACCTACCAGCAAGCAAACTGTATCTGGCACACGACGAGAGACTATTTTACGCACGTGACTACAATGCGTTATCTCAGCCAATTGGTTTGTGCAAATCACGAGACTTGCAATTGGGGAAAAGGAGGTGTGCGATCAAAACAATTTGACGCACTGACAAAACAATCGCTAGACTGGCCCGGCATCACAGGCTGTCAGCCGTCCGACAGTGGGTCCACGTCATGCTGGATCATTGACTCGCAACATTGCCATTTCTTTCGAATATGGCTGGAAGCAGATTTCCTGCGAGCATACGACGTACGCAGAATAGTATCGATGCAGTGTAGTTATCAGCTACTAATTCAACAGCACAACAACGACACCGTAGAGACTCTGACGATTAAGAACCAAGCCACGACCTCTACGGGCATCACAGCAGTGGCGGCCCGTCAGATGAGGCAAGTGAGGCGCCGCCTCACCTGAAATTCCGCAGAATGAGAAGTGAAAAAAACAACTTCGGTCAGTAAAAAAGATATAAGAACTTTGCAGGATAAATGAAACACTGAAATTCACATTGTGATTCATGAATTAGGTTAAAGAAAGGCTTTCAAGAAGAGGAATGAATCATTATTTTTGCAAAGGAGCTGTACGTTTTAAGCGCTTAGAGGCGACCGGCTGAATCGTCTCGATGAGAAGCCGGTTTGGAAACTGGGGATCAGAGAAGAGCCCTACAGAGTGAACCCCCACCCCCACGGTCCGAAGTCTACCTAAGGAGGTGCCGGACTTCCAGTAAGAGAAAGGAAATTTCTGAGGCGACCCTCCATTTCGCTTAAACTGGAATCGCATCTCTGCTGTTATTGGAGAATCCAAGGATTGTGTATCCAATGGGCGCGGGAAAATGAGCAGATGACCTTGGTAAAAATTGGTTTTACAGGCGATGACGCCGTTCGCCTCTATTCGCTTTGGAGTACGATGATTTCTGCGTAGCTTTAACTATTCGTCAGAGTGTATTTGAGTCTAACTTTTTGTAGTGTGTTTTCAATCCTCTCTTCTGCGTGTGTTGGCTAGTTCATAGTAATGTTGAGTTTTTCTTCTTTTTTATTTTGTTATTGTTACTAAACAGCATATTTTGATTTTGGTTGGAAAATATGAATGGCCCAACAAACGACGTGATTTGTGTTCTGGAAGAAATTCCTTTTAAACACTGGAAAGACTATGATAAAAGGGATGTTCTCATATCTGGAAGACCGACACCTATAATAAGTTCAATATCTAAAGATAAGAAGTGCGGCAAATCGTTTTTCACGTCTTTCAATAAGTCATGGTACGAAAATTTCCCCTGGCTTTCTGGTAGCTATTACAAGCAAACTCTCTTTTGCTGGCCATGTTTACTTTTGAGCAATAAGAAAAATGTGTGGAATACAACGGGTTATTTTGATCTGAAAAACTTTTCTCGTAGTGCAAAATTGCACGAAAGCTCTAAAGAGCATATAACTACCCACGTAGGTCTGAAACGAATGGAAAAAAAATATAAACACTATTTCTGATATGCTCAAAGAAAATGCTGCTCTTCATAAAGCTAAGTTTAATGAAAAGGTCAGACTAAATAGGCTTTTTATGGAACATATAATCGATTTAGTTGTCGTTCTAAGCAAGCAAGAACTGCCTTTTCGAGGACATGATGGATCTATTTCCTCATTAAATAAAGGTAATTTCAAGGAGATGTTCCGTTTGTTACTTCGTAGAAGCACCCCAGAATTAAGCATATTTTGAAGAAATACGAAGATTATTTTCTGGACAATCAAAAACGATACAGAATGATTTACTGGAGTGTATTCATGAATATATAAACGAATGTGTTAAAAGCGAAATTAATGAGTCAACATTTTTTTCAGTGCAAGTTGATGATACAACTGATATTACTCAAAAATCACAGTGTTCAATAATTGTCAGATACATATTGGACTCAAATTGTGAAGTAGTTGAGCGCTTCCTTGGTTTTTATTATATCAGCACTGACAGGACTGCTGTGGCACTGTATGATCTGCTAGCTTCGGTTTTGGAGGAGTTTGATTTTAAATCAAAGTTAGTAGGCCCGTGTTATGATGGTGCAAGCGTTATGGCTGGAGAGTTGAGCAGTTTGCAGAAAAGAGTCAAGCTAGAAACCCCGCAAGCTTTGTTTACCCACTGTTTCGCCCACCGCCTTAACCTTGTCCTACAACAGGGGTGCAAAAGTATTGTAAAATGTCGCATATATTTCACACCTCAATCCAGCATGCCCTCATTTTTTCATAAATCTGCCAAGAGAACCCACGTAGCAGATTCAGTTGTTGGGAAACGGATTCCTCAAATAGCTGAAACACGTTGGGCATCACGTTCGCAAATTTTGCGTTTAATTGTAAGCGAATGAGGCAAACTAAAGAATGTGTTTGAAAACATAATGAATGACCCGGAATCAACGGCAGAATCAATCAACGGAGCCATAGGATATTTGAAAAATTTCACTAATTTTGAATTTGCTTTTTTATCACTGATTTTTGATGACATTTTTGGAATTACGGATGTACTGTTTGATGTTTTACAAAAAAAGACTTTAGATATCAGTTATTGCCAAAGACAAATTAAACAATGTTGCGAACGAATAAATAAAAAAAGGAATGTAACCACTTATTTGAAACATTTCAGTGAAGCAATTAGTTTGAGTGGAGGTCCTAAATGTCGCCAAAAGAAACATTTGGCTGAAGAAGAAGTGGAAAACTATTACAAAATTTTGTTTTACGAAACCGTTGACAGCATAATAGTCCAAATAAATACCAGATTTGAAGATATGGGGAAGCTCGAGTTTCTGCAGCTAGTTGACAACTCAAAATACCATAGTAATTCAGAGTCATTTCCATCCAGTGCCCTTAACACTCTCAAAAAAAAAATTATCTAAACATTTTTACAGACACACAACGACTAAAAAACGAATTAATTTTTTATATAATGATCACAACTTGGGGGAACTCAGTGTTCAGAAAACCTTGAAAACAATGAAAGAAAACGAGTTGAAAGATGTGTTACCAGAAGCCTACGAATTATTTTCTTTTGTATTGACACTGGCATCAACAAGTTCTTCTGCTGAAAGGAGTTTTTTCTTGTTTGAAGAGAATTAAGACTTACCTCCGTAATACAACGGCACAAGATCGTTTGTCTTCACTCGCTAAAATTTCAATCGAGAAAGAATTGCTGAACCATCTAATGTCCACTCAACCATTTTATGATCTGATCATAGACAAATTTGCTGCCAAAAAGGATCGCAGAATTAAACTTATTTATAAAACATAAACTGAAAGCATTCTGTTCGAGACCAAAGCAAATTAATATCGTATTCCTCTGTTTTTAATTCCAGGTTTAAATTACCTAATACTTTTTTAATATAGAAATGTGCTTCCTTAACTTGACTTCTCCTGTACATAGTTATCACGAGCCTGGTCTTCAGTTTGTGACCCGTGCTAAATGCACCTTCACTAATATGCCAATCGAACTGTGACTTTTATTCAAGCTCAAGAAACATTTCGTGAGAAAACAATTTCTATTCAAATGATTTACTTTGAATTTTTTAAGAAGTGTATCTCCGACTGGCGTTGGGATGTGAGTGTAGCATTGACTAGCTAAAGAAACCGCACAAATTGCGTATTTTCGCTGAAGTGTATTACATAAAAGAATACAGGTGAAATATTTCTTTCTTTGTTGTAAAATTATCGAATAATTGTTTTCATAAAAATATTGTTGCAAAAGTAGCGTATATTACACACACACACACACATATATATAGTGGTATATGCACATTTTCCCTCTAAAATTTTTGGATTTTTTCGTGAAGAAAGATTCCCCACGCCGTGTTTCATATATTTCTGTAATTTTATTCCATTACTGTTGAATAATATTTGTATATAAGGGCTTAATGGCATGGGCTGAAGCCCTAAGGAATGGGATTTACAGCTGTTTATAACAAGGCGCCTACCCGGGACCAATGGCTTAACGAGACTTCCGAATCTCAGCGGAATTTAATGATTCAGCCGACTCGAACCCAGGACTTCAAATATATTCGATGGGTGATACTGCCTTTGACATGAAACTTTTTGAGGGGGGGGAAGGGTTCTGCACTTCTGCTGTATAACTGTGTATAAGTACATGTAACAATTGGGGGGGGGCGCTTCGACAAATATTTTTCTATTGGTACGTACGCACATCTTGAACATTAATACAAAACGAAGCTAATTTAATAAAATGAAGAAAATGCAATAAATTATAGTTGCTTTAATAAAAATTTAATAAAGCAACTTCTTTGGCCGCTTTGCTTTACTTTCTCTTCTATTATCAAGAAATTACATTGATATTATGTATCAATGTAATTTATTTGTATTACATTGTAAGTTATGTAAAAATCAATGAATTTAAATAGGGAAATTATCTATAAAACGTACTTAGAAAAAGCTAACTGTCTCGCATACTTAGGGGGGTGCAAACCACGACCCCCCTGGCTACGCCACTGATATGTATATATGTTCGTATAACGGTATACGAATTTATATATATTTCAATAACATATGTTTTACTGTTTTACATTTACATCAAGACCGTTCGCCTCACCAGCATTTTACACCACGAGCCGCCACTGCATCACAGTGCAAGTAGTCGGATCACTGGACCAGCCCACACAAATCGTGAACACCCATCTGATCTCTCGAGTGGGAAACCCTCAAGAGAGTTATATAGAAAGGGCAAGCTTACCTTCACGACCGATGAAAGGACATATCGGCGATACGCAGAGCAACGAATCGATGTCGAAAAGTTTTATCTTCGACGAAAGCATGTTTTCTTGTAGCTATTATGAGGACTCTATGAAATGCCACCGACAACAGTCGTATTTACTAAGTATGATAGAACAAAAAAAAGAGCGCCTTACCAATGGCATCAGCATGGCATCAACTGAAGGTTGACAGAAATGGCCAACTTGTTTCGGAACTGTTACACTCAGCCCCTATAGTGGTAAATCTTCAATTCCAGAAGTACAAGTACTCGATCGACACCAGAACTGTCTGCCCAAAATTCACGGAGGCAGAAATCAAGGTAACAGGCTGTTTTGCATGTGAGCCTTTGGCTACGGTAGAGATCGAAGCTTTCTCATCGTGCGCAGCCGGGATTGTGGACGTTCACTTCGAAAAACTCACGGTGCACACTCGATCGGTAAAGCTACAGACGGAAAGACGAACGATCAAGATAAATCTAAAGACGGACGCTAAGTGCCACAGCGAAAAACTCTGCTTAAAGGCCCGAACCGTTACCGCTTGTACCACTTTAGACTTTTGCTTAGAACAACCTTCAGTTCAGCTGACTTATCCTAATATCTCCAGCGCATACTGGCAACCAGCAGGCCCACCCGAATGGAGCAGTGGGCTACTGTTCAACGCCTTCGGCACTTCCCTGTTCGGAGCTTTCAAAATAATCGCAGCCGGAGCCGCTGCGGTAATAATAATTCTGTTTATCGCTTCGTCGGTCATCACTTGCTGCAGGCGGTAAATGTTACCAGGAACTATTCCTCGGCGTAATGGCACGGCACCCTTATGAACTGAACGTTTAGATGGTGTTAGCCTACATCACTCCCAACGGGGAGGCTGATCTCCAAAGGAACTCTGAGAAACTAGCTGAGTGCTTAAGAGATGGGAACGCCCAAAACCGAAACCATATCGCCGAACGGAGGCGCGTACCCGAGCAAATATTGTGTGTCGCCGAGAAGACGGCGGCTGAAGAAATATGTCACTATCGGAAAGAATTCATATATATATATATATATATATATATATATACAGTGCATATGTTATCTGTCAATATCAAACTTAGAATTAGATTCGGTGGAGGAATTTAATATTTATTGAACATTATTATAATAATCTTACTCGTAGTTTTATGCTTATTGTATGTGCTTATAATTACATTATGTGTCATATGTGTGCATAAGTTTTCGCAAATGATTGTAATTCATCGCATGTTGAAATGAGCGAAAACGAGCAGCCTTGCAAGAGAGGAAGGAATCCACAGCACCTAACTTTGGGGGACAACACTCTTCAACCCTATGGGAGAGGGAGATAATGTTACCCGTATGTCCTCCGGAATATCGTGTAACATTGGAGGACCATGATTTCGTAGGTATGAATTTCGGAAAGGGGGCCTACAAATTAGTAAGTGTAGGAAAGCAATATATTCACCAAATAATTCCTACGGTATCGCATAGTACGAGGAAATAGTTAAACGAGGAAGAGTAGTTACCAAGTAAACAATTTAGAGAGCGCGGGAATTGGGAAAGAAAATCCGAGAAGCATAATGCGGACAGGCATTCTAAGAGGATAATTATAATACATATTTCATAATTATTCTAAGACCTGGCTGAGCAGATTTCTTTCTTGAGGAGGAAATGCCTTATTTTTTTTTTTTCATCATTCTTTTGAATTGCTGTTTTTTTTATTTTTTTTTTGTGTTCCCCGAGCTCGCCGGAATTCAAGTAAGAATACGCCCGACACACACCCCTTGGTTAGTAAAGAGAAAACTCGGAGGGTTACAACGAGCAACACTACGAGAGTGAAATGGTCGCAATCACAGGTGGGGGCCAATTTACTGGACCTTTCGCTATTAACGAAGTCACGTTTTACGCACGCTAGCGGGCAACGAACAGGGCATATTTCTCGTAGTGGGCGTAACTGGTTGACACCAACAGAAAGAGTCACACAGGAAGCGTACGTGAAAATTCTAAGGCAGCGCGGACATCCCGCGGAGCAGTTGACAAGATAAAGGAATATTCATCTTCAAGAAAACTCCATGTTCTCAAGCCTTTGCCAACGAATCGGAGGGATTCCCATACAGGGATGTAAACCAATGCCGAAGCGAGGAAAACCGGCCCAACCAATAAGGGAGAGCCATTTGGGTAGGACAGGAACACCCCCGAACCCCTTAAACATAGACGAGAGAAAAACTTTGCCTTCAGACATGATTTTGAGAGAACACGGAATGGAATGTTGACTGCTAATTCTGGGTGAACGCAGAGAGGACAGAATGGACTCTAGATGAATCCTGGGCAGAATATCGCAGAGAAAATTAAGTTAGGAGTTTTCCTGGGAGGACGCTCAAAATGGAGCAAGATGATTTCCAAGCAAGGGAAGTATGATGTTTTTTCCTGAGAGGTTTTTTTACAATTTTTGGGTGAAGCATCGAGTGATCTCATGCGGGCAGTGTGCATCCAGCAGGACCGGATGAGGTCCCAACCATAGACTTTATACCTATAAGTAATACCGGACGACAACGAATGTGATGAAAAGAAAATAATTTGGTGAGAAAAATTTCATAATTCCCAATATCTCGTTAGCATGATCATGATTTTGTCTCCTATACATCCTCGGTAGAAAAGATATTTTTAATCTCTTGCAAGTGCTGGATAACATAATGTGTCTTATATTTTGTGAAAGGTGAACTTTAAAATATGATTTGCGAATATCAAAAAGCATAATGAACTTAAAATATATTTTGGTTTTAATTAATAGAAATCTCCACCGATCAGTGTAATAGATTTTAAGGAAACACTAATGAAAATAAATTCTGTATTTTATAATGAAATTTACCCGAGTTTCTCAAATCTTTGAAAATTCAAAATAAGTGAATATTTGTTTATTTTAACCTGAATAATTAAGTAGAACAATCGTAAAGTTTTGATAGAGTAGCAACTCCAAGATTTTAAGAAGAAAATAACTTTTAGCATTTAGCAAGCCCAGTCACAGGATAAAAGGTCCAAATCTGACATCATGAGTTTTTTTAAATTTCAAGCGGCATATGGAGGAATATGGGTTTCCCATGTTCTCCCATATGAAACACAACGCAATGCACCCGTCAACCCTGAGCTTGGAGACCCTCAATTAGGGAACCCAACTTCACGGTAGACACCCATAGGCGGAAGATAATAGAAGATAAAGAGTTACGAAAATTAACGGTCTTTTAAATAATTAATCCCACTGCAGCGAATAGGACGCAGCAGATGGTTCGCCCTCACATCGAGTAGGGGGTGGTAATACCTGGACCCCGTTCAGACGAATGGTTAGAGGCCAACGCTTAGACCACTGCGCCAACGGGGCGGCCTGAACGACTTCCTAAAAGAATGGCAGAAACACACCATTTTGTAACTATAGTTTTAAACAATGAGAGAGAGAAAGAGAGAGTGAGAGAGAGAGAGAGATATGTTCTTTTGCAATAATTTGTCAGGTTACAAACTAAAATTCATAAACAGCCTTATAAAAGCAAAAAAAAAAAAAAAAAAAACACGAAAAGGAAAAAAAGGTCCTAAATAAGCTAAAATTACGAAGAAATAGTGACTTGCCATAAAAATTCGTATCCGTGGTACCCATACTACATGGTAAACGGTAAAAATACCCCCGGAGAAAATACCCCCGAAAATTGAAAAGCGGAATAAATGCCCCCGGACAAAATACCCCCGGAAGAAATACCCCCAGAACAAACGGTTCACTGTAAACTGCCACACCGGAACACTGATGTGCGGCAGTGTTCCGGTGTGGCAATTTACCGGGAACCCTGCCACATACCTTTCAGCAGCAACTTGGCCACAAAAGTTCAAGGGGGGGGGCTACAAAGATTGCCGTTTCTGGGCCTACATTGATAACTGAATTGGGAAATGAATTTCGCGAAAACATTCCATGTAAGCCAAGCGAGAATTGTACTTTAATTTGAAGAAATAAATTGCCGAGGATCCGAGGTGCACTGGGGGTGGGTGGGGCTCAACCCTCAACTTCCGTAATATTAGATTCTGCGCCTCTGGAGTCTGTCAGTGTATCCAGGCTGTTCCCCATGAAGCGCCCGCGAGGTCCGTGAGCTTTGGGGGGAGGGATTCCCCCAAAATGTTAAAATGAACGTAGAGCTGTAAACATTAGAACCATGCTTTACATAATGATTCTGTACACGACCACGAATTTTCAAGAGGGTGGGGTGAATTCACCCTCCCCAAGTTTCTAAGAGCGCAGACAAGTGTTCAAGGTAAGGGATTTGCTCGCAATTTCTATGTATTTCTAACTATGTATGCCCTTCCCCCTCCCCCCTCCCCCAGAAATATGGTGAAGCCTGTGAAAGGGATACGAGGTGCTTGGTTTGGAGGGCTCTACCCCCAACTTCCGTAATTTTATATTCTGGACCTTAGAGTCAGTCAGTGTATCCTCGATGTTACCCCTGAATAGCTCTTAGAAACTAGGGGGAGGGTTACCCCACCCTCCTGAAAATTCGTGGTCGGGTACAGAATCATTATATAAAGCATGATACTAATGTTTACAGCTCTACGTCCATTTTAACATTTGGGGGGAAGGCCCCCAGCTCGTGGACCTCGCGGACACTTCAAGGGGAACTTCCTTGGATACACTGGCAGACTCCAGCGGCCCAGAATATAATATTACGGAAGTTCAGGGTAGAGCCCCCTCTCCCCCTACCAAGTGTACCTCGGATCCTCGGCAGTTTATTTCTTCAAATTAAAGTACAATTCTCGCTTGGCTTACATGGAACGTTTTCGCGAAATTCGTTTCCCAATTCAGTTACCAATGTAGGCCCAGAAACGGCAATCTTTGTAGCCCTCCCCCTTTGAACTTTTGTGGCCAAGTTGCTGCTGAAAGATGTGTGGCAGGGTTGCCGGTAAATTGCCACACCGGAACACTGCCACACATCAGTGTTCCTGTGTGGCAGTTTACAGTGAACCGTTTGTTCTGGGGGTATTTCTTCCGGGGGCATTATTTCAGCTTTTCAGTTTTCAGGGGTATTTTCTCCGGGGGTATTTCTTCCGGGGGCATTATTTCCGCTTTTTAGTTTTCAGGGGTATTTTCTCCGGGGGTATTTTTACCTACATCCATACTACATACAATACATTGAATAAATACAGCGTAAAGATTCACTTGAAAACTTTTTATTAAGGATAACATTATGAGCGCAAGATTAAATGCACACGAGCAGAATTTTTTGCCAAAATTTCTGCAAAACACTTGAAAATTTGTGCCCCCTCCCATCATGCTTACCCCCCCCCCCAATAGTTCCCCCAAGCGGTCGGCGTCGCCACTGTCGCCCATCCTGATTTCGAAGTCAGGCGACGTCCCTGGTTAAGCCTCCGAAAAATAAAAATAAAACTGGATCCTAAATGCGCGTATCCAGTCTAATTTTTGTAAGCTTGTTTAACCACCATAGCCGCTAAATTGTTGTGCATCGTCATTTTGAGCCTGAACCAGTTTCCATATCAACAAGAACACGCACGCACACAAAACAACAACAACAAAAAGAAGCATGTAAGTTGCCTTACTAACAGTTGGGATATTTATGAACTGATAAAGTTAGTTTTCAGTAGTTGCTATTGATGTTGGTCACGTAGTAATAAAGGCTTTGGTTTCGTTTACAGCTGCATCTGGTGAGTGACGACGGATATATTACCGGGAAGAAGAATACAAGCACTTTGGGAGATCGCCTGATGAGAGAAAACTCACTCTTCCCTGCGGCTAATACGTAGACGAATCAGCGGAGACATTTGTTTAGGCCATCGTCGTGGGTGGTCTTCACATCACATTCACATACCCAGTGATGAACATGTGGTTTTCGTTTTAACGAAGAGAAAAAAAAAAAGAAAGGAAGAAAGATAGCGATAGAGGTGTGGTGTGAATCGTTTCCTGAAAAAAAAAAAAAAAACTTGTGAGAGATAGAGAGAGATCTATGTAGTTAAGTAAAAAAATATAAAAGCTCTTCCTTAAGCTCATTCTCATTAATTAGCTACTGCAGAGACCTGTAATTAAGAGAAAGTTTATATTATCCTTTCATACACAAGAATGTAGGAAGAGGGAAGGAGATGTACGTGAATTCCTGGAAAATAGCAGCACAATGTCCGTCCGCCGTATGCGACTGAAAGGGAATGAAACATTACAGTCTCTGAATGATAAAATTATGGCCTTTCCCTATTCTCCAGGGACATTACAATTTGGTTTGGCTAAAAAAAAAAAAAAAAAAGAGGACAATAACAGAAAGACGAAAAGAAGAAATGTAAAGCTCTTCATCTTTGAAACGAATAGATGTTTCTTATACATTCCAATTTTGTAGTTGTTTTAACTGAAAAGGAAATAAATTTACATTGTTAAAAACACAAATGTAGCGTGTTGCGAAACAAATTGATAGTAGATTATTTATGGATTTCTTACAGATGCTGGAGAAAGTTAAACAAAAATTATATGAATGTGTAATACTTAGAAAGAGTTCGGCTAACTGGCCACCGACATACGGACGACGACTAGCCAGACACTAGTTCACTGTAAGGTTCACTGTAAACCGTTACACAGGAAACCCGCCACACATTCAAAGTGTTTCTCAGAGGAACAACAATTTGTGTCCGGCCCCTTAATGAAAGACGTGTGGTAGTTTTCCTGTGTGGCGGTTTCCCGGCAACCTCATTGTAAACCATGCGGGGTACCGAGAACTGGCCACCAGAGAACTTGCCACATTGCAATTTCAGTGCCATAAAATTGTTCTGAATAAACAAATATCGTGTGGCTATATTTCCCACTACTTGAGCAACTGTTGTTCACAAAGCATTTTTTTTTTTTTTTTAATATTTCATTTTCAGTAAGAAATTTAGACATTTCCATGATTTTCGGGCCAAAGACAAAGCGGAGAACTCGCCACAAAAAGTTTTGAGAGGCCGTATAAAAATAGCGTTTTAACCGTTTTGTAGCAACGTCCCCAGAGGTTGGTTCTGAGTCACATTAAGTTCCCGTAATTTCGTATTTTCTTAATTGCGATATTTAAAGTAATTCTTTACAAAAAAAAAAAAAAAAAAATATAATCTACAACTCAACAAAAGAGTTTCTGGGTATGTAAACTATAACACAACAAATTCTCTGCAAGCATGTGCAAACTCAGGAAACCTGTCGGGGGGGGGGGGGGGGCTTAATACCACAAATAAAAAATATAAAGAATTTCTGGTCCAATCCGGAGATTTTCAACTTTTACGAACTACAGCCAACAAATTCTCTGCGGGCACGTTCAAACGCAGAAAACCCGTCGGCGGGGGGAGGGGGGGGTAATGCCGAAAATGTAAAATATAAAGCATTTCTGGTCCGATCCGATTCGGAGACCTTCAGCGTTGTACCATAATACCTTTTTCACACTTACAGGTTTTCAACTCTGCAAAACGCAAACAACTCCAACATACAATAACTTTTGGATTTTAAAGCTGAGTGTTGAACTTTGTTGGGAAACTGCTGGCCACCAGCTGGCAATGATGGGTCACTGCTGGCTGAAATCGGCCACTCACGGTACGATAGCGATCCGTTGGTAGGCAGCGCCATCAGTTGTCAGCCATTGACGGCCCTGCAGCATCGCCGTAAAATACGGGCCTCCACGCAAGTGCCACTAGTGGCCCGTAGGTAGCAACAGAAGCAACCTCAACAGGAGGTGGAAGCAGCGGGATTACGCATGCGCTGAAGCAACACGTGGACAGTCTTTCGTGGTACCAGTTAGTTGAAGACTACGCCCTCGCCATCGTGTTGTTTAGTGGATGTTAAAAAAAAAGCCATGTGTAGAGTGACAGGTTAATTTCCTAATGAAATGCGGCGTCGACGAAGATTATCGTCGGAGGAAAATTATATGCCGCCCCTGTGGCGCAGTGGTCTAAGCGATGACCTCTGTCCGAAAGGGGTCCGGGTTCGAATTCCGGTGACGCATGGATGTTGTGTTTGTCTTACTGCACTGGCTCTCTTTCTTCCCTGGAACCAGTGGCCCAAAATTAGGGACGGGCGACTGCTTATAGCCCATTGAGTTGCTCACGGTGGTCGTTAAACCTCCGATAATAATAATAATAACAATAATAAAACTTTGGAAAACGTCTTTAAATTGGTACACTCGTTGAAAGTGAGTGAAGTTCGCTTAAAGTAAATAAAAAAATCGTTATGTTGAAAAAATGAATTTATGGATATATGAAACGTACATTTACGAAAACGAACTCACAATATTGCGAAATTAGAAAGGGAACCCTTTGTTTCACATCGCTTAGGAGAGAGGCTCGCCTCCAAGCTGACGGTCACGCATGGCAAACTAGTATAGTGCTTAGAGCATCCGCTTCGCAAACGAGCCGTCCTTAGTTAGATCCATCGGGCGATTTGCCGGACCTGTTGAGGAAATTTCCTTAGCGCCGTGACATCATGTAGGAGCTTCGCTGGGGAGAAAAAAGCAGGTGTTGTGTGTGTTGACTTTGGTGTACTATAATTATCTTTTTCTTTTTTTCTTTTTTTACAACTATTGGGAAATTGAAGGACAAGATTCGACAAGCCTTCAGTTATGTCACCTGATTGCCGGCTGGCACTGCCGGGACACTAACGGACCACATTAGGCTAGCCATCATTTTTGACACGTACTTCCACGGCCTTTTAAGGGCCGCTTGTGGCAGCCACAGCCTGTGATGGATAACTGATGGTCCTGTTCTGGCATATGACAACTGATGGGGTGCCAACTGTTAAACACCTGCTGGCTTGAGCTGCTGGTTCATCTAGTGGCAGCCGGGACATTTCATTGACGGTTCATGTAACCGCAACATATTGCTTGCCCAGCAAAACTGTTTTTACTGGGTTATGACGGTCTTAGATGAAAATTTTTAGTGTTCCCAATTTCATCCACCCATCTCCCAAGTTTAATATTTGACCTCTTTCTTGTCACATCATTAATCAATCACCTAAACATTTTGGTGCCGAGACCTGGACCAGAAACAGGGTTATTGTGGCCATTTCTAGCAATGTCCACGTAACATTCTGTTTTATCTTGGGTTTTTTTATATATATGACCATTATATTCTCATTTACATGAGTACAATAAATACCTTTCTTACTAGTGTACACATTGCTACACATGTAACAAGTACGAAAACTGTGATTTGTGACACACCAAAATTCTCCTAGTGTTTGGCAACAAAAGTGTTTTTACGAAGGCATACAACCATTCAAGGCAAAAATACCAGTATACTGTTTATTTATATTGTACTTACACATAACACTTACAGATCGCTACAACAGCGTTTACAAATTACAGCTCAACAAGTTCTCTGCGGGCATGTGCTAACGCAGGAAACCTGTCGGGGTGGGGTGGGGGCTTAATACCAAAAATATAAAATATAAAGAATTTTTGTTCCGATCCGATCTGGAGGTTTTCAGCGTTTACTTAAGCCCAACAAATTCTCTGTGGGTATCTGCTAACGCACAAAAACCTGTCGGGAGGGGAGAAGCATAGTACCGAAAATATAAAATATAAAGAATTTGTAGCCGAATCGGAAGATTTTCAGCGTTTACACACAAGTCAACAAATTGTAAATGGGCATGTGCTAACGCAGAAATATTTTATATTTGCGGTATTATGCCTACCCCACTACCCCCGACACGTTTTCTGCATTAGCACATGCCCTCAGAGAATTTGTTGATTTGTAATGTGTAAACGCTGAAAATTTCCTAATTGGGCTGCAAATTCTTTACATTTTATATTTTCGTTTTAAAGCGCCAATCCCCCCTCTTCGACAAGTTTCCACCATTCGTACATGCCCGAAGAGAATTTGTTGAGCTGTAGTTTGCAAAAGGTGAAAAATCTCCAGATTGGGCTACAAATTCTTTACATTTTATATTTTCGGTCTTGAGCCGCCACCCCCCCCCCCCCACCCGCCGCATTTCCTTCATTCGCACATGTCTGCAGACACTATGTTCAGCTGTAGTTTGTAAACGCTGAAAATCTTCCGATGGAACCAGAAATTCTTTATAGCTTACTTTTAGTATTACTTCCCCCCCCCCCCCATACACACAGGTTATATGCGTTAGTATATGCCCGCAGAGAATTTGTTGAGTATAGTGTTTATGAACGCCGAAAATCTCCCGACAGGGATACAAATTTTTTGTGTTTTATATTTTCAGTCTTAAGCGCCCCCCCACCCGACAGGTTTCCTGGGTTTGCACGTGCCCTCAAATAATTTGTAGAGTTGTAGTTTGCAAACGCTAAAAAATCTTCGGTTCGGACCAGAAATCCTTTATATTTTATATTTTTGATACTAAGTCCCCCCCCCCCCCCCCACGACAGGCTTCTTGCATTTACACATGCCCGCAGAGAATTTGTTTAGCTACAAATTTTAAACCGCGAAATTCATTTGTTGTTTTGTAGGTTATACAAATTTTTATAAAGAATTACATTAAATATCCCAGGAAAAACACAAGTGTTGGGAAATTGCTGGACACCAGCTGGCAATAATGGCTCACTGCTGGCTGAAACGGGTACAAAAAAAATAGTAGTATAGTAATAAAATATACCAAAAATATGGTAATTAAACAATCGCATAAATATAGTAATTAAACAATCGCCTTTCAAACCCGCAAGGACTGCACAAAACTTTGGAAAACGTCTTTAAGTTAGCACACTCGTTGGAAATGAGTGAAGTTCCCTTATGGTAAAATAAAAAAAAACAAAAAAAAAAAACAATAGTTACGTTGAGAAAATAAATTTATGATTTATATGAAACGGACATTCCTGAAAAGTAAGTCGCAATATTGTAAAATTAAAAACTTCGTTTCACATCGCGCAGAAAAGAGGTTCATCTTCAAGCAAGCGCTCATGCCTGGCAAACTACTGTAATGGCTAAAGCGACTGCTTCGCGCACACGTTGTTGATGTTACACTGATCCAGACGGGTGTTTTTCAGGGCCTGTTGAGAATATTTCCTCCTGCAGTGCCTTGCTGTCATGAAGAAATTTCATTGGGAAAGAAAGAAGAGTTGTGCCTCTGGGGAATTGTGATTATCTATATTTGTTTTCTTTTTTTGGCTACTAATGGGGAATTGGCGGACAAGATTAGGCCACCATCAGTTGCGTCACGCGATTGCTGGCTGCCACTGCCGGGAAACTGGCGGACCACATTAGACTAGCCAACATTTGTGGCACGTGCTTGCAAGACCGCTTAAGGGCTGCTTGTGGCAGCCATTGCCTCTGATGGATAACTGATGGCAGTGTTCTGGCATATGACAACTGATGGCGGTGCCAACTGTTGGCCCATGTGGTGGCCGCCGGGACATTTTGTGGGCAGCGGCAATATAGTGCTGGTGCCAGTTCTGGCTGCCAGTGCTGGTTCAACAACAATGTTTTTGCTGGATTACTTATGTTCTGTATTTTCATATATTGAGTTGTAAAGAAAGTAATGTCTGCAAATGCAAAGCAACAGAAAAGTGCTAATTACCGTATAAATCAGTTCAAAATGTAGTCATCATCGTTTGACACGACCTGCTACCATCGTCTGGGCAGCTCCTGGATGCCGCCCTAGTAGAACTGTGGTGGCTTGGACGTAAAGAAGTGAATAAGTGCGCGTTCGACATCGTCCCGGTTGGTGAACCGCTGTCTGTGCAGGTAATACTGCAACGATCGGAAAAGGTGGTAGTTGCTTGGAGAATAGGCTTGGTGCAGCAACAGCTCCCAGCCTAGGTCCCTTGTCTTGTGACAGGCCACCTGTACTGTCCTGCTGTAGGAGTACTCCCTTGCGGTTCAGCAGTGCTGGTCGTTTCGACGTGAGCGATGCATGCAGATCGTCGAGCTGACGACAGTACACATCGGTGGAGATGGTATTGTCCAGCAGCAGCTATAAAAAAAAAAAAAAACACGACACCCAGCATATCTCACCAAACAGACAGCAGAATCTTACGTGGGTGTAAGTCGGCTTTGGGGATCGGCATGGACTTCTGTTTTTGCTCCAACCACTGTTTCTGGGCGCTGACATTGTCATACAGGACCCATTTCTCTTCACCTGTCACATGCTGTCCAACAAGAACGGTTCTTTTTTTTTTTTTTTTTTTTTTTTTTTTTGGATTGTAGGTTTAACGACCACCGCGAGCAACTCAATGGGCTATAAGCAGTCGCCTGTCCCTAATTTAGGGTCACTGGTTCCAGGGAAGGGAGAGAGTCAGTGCCGTAAGACAAACACAACATCCATGCCTCACCGGGATTCGAAACCGGACCCCTTTCGGACGAATGATCAGAGGCCATCGCTTAGACCACTGCGCCACCGGGGCTGCCAAGAACGGTTCAACTTGGTCACGTGCAAGTCGTGAAATACACGCACTCATGCGATTTGCTTTCTGTTCAACTGAAAGTTGATAAGGTATCCAAACTCCTCTCCTCTTGCGCACCTTCTCAATTGGACGCAGGTGCGTAATAATTCTCATGTGGGTAGTCCCCAGCTGTTCGGCTAAGTCTGGCGTAGTCATATACGTGGATCGGTCTCCACTAAGGTGTTCAACATGTCCAAATCCACTGTTGCGGGTCGTCCGGCTTTGGGATCGTCTGACAGGTTGAAATTTCCCTCTCGAAACCGTTCGAACCAACGACAGAACTGGCGATGGGATATGGCATTGCCGTAGACACTGATGCTCCTTGGAGCATTTGCGGGGTACTACGGTGACGAAACTCCTATAGCATGTAATGGTGGATGTCCTCCTTGTCCACTTCCATGTTGGCTGTCGCTTACACTCTTCACCTTCTGATGGCTAATTGCCACTGACTTAAGCCACCTACCTTCTGATGGCATGCCGGTGTGAGGCGCAATCTCAGTGGCCAATGTGTGCCGTGGCCGGGGCTTTGACTTCAGGTACCTCGTCGTAGGACATTACCTTCTTACCAACACAAAAAATCGGAAAAGGTCATTAGATATTGTCACACGGCAATTACGTGCTGTGTGTGTGTGTGTGTGTGTGTGTGTGTGTGTGTGTGTGTGTGTGTGTGTGTGTGTGTGTGTGTGTGTGTGTGACAGAGCTGAGTTCGGGCTCAATTTTCGGAGCCCAAGCCCACCCGAGACCGAATATTATATTGCAAGATAGAGCCCGGGCCCGAAAACTGGCTAACCTTTTCAACCATTAATAAAAAACATATCCTTTTCTACACTTCCACTCTCTCCTTCTCCAGCAATTAACCAATGTATTTCTCAAATGGGGAGTGGGGAAGGGACACGTCTATCTATTTTTACAATGTAACTGTACGATTTTCTTTGACCGTTCGTTTCCACCTGAAGTGCTTCGGGCGGCCGAACATCCAAAATAATAGGGCAGGGCTGCAATTGTATGTTTCTCAAAAAATGCTAATATTATCGCGTCATACTGCGCTGCAATATGTACGTTGCTAAATAGAATTATCAGGAAGTTATACTGTGTGCAGATAGGGGGTAAATTATCGTTGGCAACCTATCAACTATCCAATATCTCTAGTTCTTGAAAAAGCTTTTTCTTCTCTGCAGAAACACAATAATGTGCGGCCTATGGAATTTTCTACGCAAATCTGGAATAAATAGCCGTCTCGAATGCTCGCTTCCCAACCAGAAACAACTGCAGAAGAATTCCCTTTGCCAACTACACTGCTGACCACCCAAAATGCAACACCAAGAAGGAAGTATCCGATTGGCCTGAAATTCGCAGCATGCGTCGCCCGTGAGAGGACATGCAAACGATTAGCATTGCAGGGCATATGCAAATCATGTGCGCCCGGCACGCCACCGAGAAGCACTATAAGAAGGGTGCACAGAAGGCGGGGTGTAAGTAGTGGAAGTGTGTTGTGCTGTCGGACCTGTGCGTGAGAAGCTTTCTGATGTCTCGTCGCAGAATACGGCAGTCATTCCAGCACGTTTCGGAGTTCGACAGAGGACGAATAGTGGCTTATCGCGACAGCGGTTTATCGTACCGAGGCATCGGCGTCCGTGTGGGACGACATCCAGCCACAGTGAGGCGAGTATGGATTCGGTGGGTGCAGGAGGGACTGACGGACCGACGTGAGCGATTGCCGCAGCCGCGGTACACCACCGAACGAGAGGACCGGCATGTTGAGCGGCGCGCATTGACGACTCGCGCCGCCACATCACAAACGTTAGCGCCAGAATTAGGGTGTTTTACGCAACAACCTGTGTCGGCACGTACCGTTCGACGTAGTCTGCAGGAGCGGGAACTTGTCGCACGGCGCCCATTGCTCCGATTACCATTGACGTTACACCACAGGCGAGTGCGGCGGCAGTGGGCCGTTGAACGCCGCACCTGGACTACAGAATGGCACGACATTGTCTTCTCCGAAGAATCCCACTTCTGCCTGCAACACCACGAAGGTCGGATACGCGTGTGGCGGCACCGCGGCGAGAGACTGTATGACGCCTGCATTATGCATCGCCATACCGGTCCGTCGCCTGGCGTTATGGTTTGGGGCGCAATTGGATACGACACCCGCACTCCTCTGGTACGCATCGCCGGTACACTCAGCACCCACCGCACCATCTTCGACGTTTTGGAGCCTGTAGTCCTCCCTTACCTGCAGGACCTGCCAGCGGCCACGTTTCAACAGGACAATGCGCGCCCGCACGTGGCACGCATCGTGCAACAATTCTTCACGGCCCACCAGGTGTCACTGCTGCCGTGTCCCGCCTGTTCTCCCGATAGGTCGCCCATCGAACACGTCTGGTCGCTGATCGGCAACCGAGTGGCCCGGCAAGCACCACCCGCGGCTACGCCTGATGAACTGTGGCAACGTGTGGAAGCAGCCTGGACCGACATATCCCAATCCCACATCCAAAGCCTCTTTCGTTCGATGCCGCGGCGTGTAGCGGCCGTTATTGCCAGCCATGGGGGCCACACGAACTATTGATGTCTGCGTGTTCCGCAAGTCGCACGGGCCTGTAAGCTCAATCGTTTCATCTTTATATCTGTTGTTATGTGTCCAGTAAATCTGGGTTTGCTATCTCGTGTCCTTTTTGGTGTTGCATTTTGGGTGGCCAGCAGTGTATTAAGTGTCTCATTTGATAAATCATATAAAATCACATTTATATATAAAAATATTCTCTCGCTCTCGCTCTCTGTAAGAGCCCGAGCCAGCCTTAGCCCGAACCGCATTAAATATTCTACAGCCCGAGTCCGATTCGGGCCCGGGCTCTGCTTTGGGCTTTTGGGCTCGAGCTCAGCCCGTCTCAGCTCTGATGTGTGATCGTGAGGCATTTCAAAGTGGTTGGTCTTAGTTCCCTAAAGAAATAAAATTTCCATATGGTTAACTTTGGGATAAGTATTTTGTACTAATTTGTGTTGGTAAAAAACTATAGGGCAAACATTTTAATTACTACGTGTACATTTGTGTTGCACGCAGTACAGTAATTTTGGTTTTACGAAAAATACTTATAAGTTCCAAAGAATATGAATTATTAAATTCATATTCTTTTGAAAATTTTCCCCATAAGACCTAGTTAATAATATGGAATTTAAAAATTTCAGTAATTAAAAGTTAATAGAATTTCGCAAAAGGGCCTCGAAGGTATTTTTTTCGGGGGGGGGGGGGAGGTGCGAGTTTTTCCGGTACGTCACTGACACTACGGAGAATTTGTACTGAGAAAACGCGTTATTGTCAGAACGAATTCGCGTGGGCCAACTCTACCAGTTTCGTCTTAGAATCAGGTGATGAACTAAAACATAAAATTACGAAAAGATCTGTCGAACGACAGCGGATTTAGTCCATTTGGCCCCAAATATTTCACAACCCATACACCCCTTCCTTAATTAAGTTTAGTGATCCAAACCTGTACCATTCTCTAACCAGAACGGCGGAAGAGGAGCCCATGTGTTAAGTTTCTTGGTTAGTGCTGTGATACTAGGTCACAGACGTAGTGACGCACGGTCAAATTTCAGCTTCTGCACCAGTGAACTAAGCACTTATGCAGGCTGGCAAAAATATTTCTTGGCAGGCGAATTTGATTTTCAACCTTCCTGGGAGCCCTAGAGGGATATTCGCGATTCAACTTGCAAGTTTTTGAAGACGTTCTTAATCATACCCCTTTATCTCTTTCTAAAATAAATCGACTTTTGAGAAAAAAAACCGTGAACAAAAGTATTTAATGTTTATAGAGATAGATAATTTATAATGCATTTAGTAAAAAAAACGTAACTTATTTACACATGTACGGCATAGGAAAACCAAAACGTTATTCTAGGAATAAGAGTTGACCACAGTGTAACTCATTGAAAGAAAGATAAAAAGAGTAGATGAATAGATTAATTATCCTTCGGAACAGGTAAAGTATCTTAAAGAATAAAGAATACACTGTAAAAATATTTCTGAAATTCACGAGCTATTATCCATGATTCGAGAATTAACGAAGCATATTTCTGAAATTCACGAGCTATTATCCATGATTCGAGAATTAACGAAGCATATTTCTGAAATTCACGAGCTATTATCCATGATTCGAGAATTAACGAAGCATATTTCTGAAATTCACGAGCTATTATCCATGATTCGAGAATTAACGAAGCATATTTCTGAAATTCACGAGCTATTATCCATGATTCGAGAATTAACGAAGCATATTTCTGACACAACCTTTTCCTTGAAATGACGGGGGAAACCCTGAATTTCACGAATTTTTCATACGCCAGGAAAATTCTGAATTTTCAGAAAACTTTCAAAATTCCTTTCGTATACGTATTTACAGTAAATTGCCGATTTAAAAATGTATTAACGGAAAATTCTGAATTTTCAGAATCCTTTGCTTAAGTCTTTAAGTATATTAAAGGGAAAATGATATTCTCACTTTTTCCGTGTCCGTATGAAGAGAAATTTCCGGTAATAGGAGCGATTCCTAGGAATACTTTATTGAAGTTTGATTAACTGTTAACTTTCAAGTTGTCGAAGGATCTGATTTTGAAATTCTGCAGCAAGATCGGATATTGTGGATAGCATATCGCATGAATTTTGGTTTTGTGGCACAGGATATTTCTTCTCTTCTTTCCAATTTTGTCAACCTGCTATTATATATAGTGTTACCGTAAAAAACCGGGTATTTATATTATTGTGCAGGTGAATTGACTGAACGGATATGTCTTTGGATCCCTTAACGCTATTAATAGCTATCAAGAGTAAATTTTATATATATGAGTTTTGTGAAATGATATTATAAAACAGTGCATTCTCCATTTCTTAAAGATAATTGAAAATCATTGTCAGTTTATAAAGATCTCAAATTCCATAGCATTGTGCTGCTTCCAAAAAATTGCGATGAGAAAAAATATTTAATTTGTGATAAGTCCTATTACAGATAAAATAAAATTACTACAAACTTATTCAAAAAAGTAATAAGCTCCAACATAAAATGAAATGATTAAATCACTCGCATTAATGAAAAAAAAAATCGTCGCGCAATTAGTTTTCCCATGAAGGTGATTCAGACTTCTGAGTCTCTCTGGCTCAGTGGTTAAGACGCGCGTTATCTGTTGAGCCACCCTAAACGCAATTGGTTCGATCCCCACCGCTGCGAAAAGATTGTCTGGTATAAGGGCTGAAATATTCAGTGTCTTCGATTTTGCTGTCAACTCTCTCCCCCTATCACTGATTTTTCTGTTTTACCTTCCTATTGAGTTCACTTACTCAAACCTCCTATAGCTTCCAATTTCTAAGTATATACAGTTAGACCTGGTGATCTGAAACTCCCTTCCTAAAAATACTTCATACAAGTGCTAGTCTTCGATATTGGGCAATTTCTACATTGCCATGACCGAATAGAAGTATGCCGATCGTTCCTTTCTTTGTTCCTTTATTTATGGTTTTTATTTCTTTTATCCATCATATGTATTTTTATACCAATCTCATTTTGCTTAAGTGAGTTGCCGTTTTCCTTTTTAACGACAAGAGCTTTATTCGAATTATTATTTACAGATATTTTTACAAAAATACATTAACCCACCTTCCGTTGGTTACCAATTTGAATGTCAGATCAGATCAGATCATATGTAGAGGATTTTAGGAAGGGAATGTCTGACCCCAGGTCTTAAACAACCCTTAAAAATAGGAAGCTAGGAGATTTGGGCTAGATTGCCCGATAGGAAAGTGACACGGAAGCGAAGTAGAAAGGGGGAGGAAGACGCCCTTATTTATTACCGGGGGGCCAGTGCCCTGGGTCCGACGGCTTAACGTGCCCATCCGACGCACGGCGGATATTTAGTGGTTCGAGCGTTCGTACCTACCTGGGATCGAACCCGAGGTCTTCTCCGTGACAGGCACGAACGTTGACCACTAGGCCACCTGCGGCCAATTTGAACGTCCTCTAGCCCTTCCTCTTATAACCCTGCCGTGGCTCCATGTTCCCTGTGGCCTTTACCCTGGCTTGCCCCTCCCCCTCCTTCTCTTCGACCACGCCCGACCTCGCGCCACCTTGACTTTTCCGATTTCTTAGAAATTGACCCCTTTTCCGATCCACGCTGTTATGCCAAAGAATATAAAGCTTTGCGTGAAGAACGTCAACTCTCGTTGAGATAACGTAAAACAGGCGAAAACAGCGCCCTGACAAGTTGGGAGCTTATATGCTTTGCCGGAAAGCAAACATTCAGGAGCAAAGAACATTCACTTGCTCTAACGTAGTGAACGTTCTTGTATTTCTTTTCTCATTGAGATCGTTTGGCAACGGCACCCATACATAAATGTGTTTTCTGGAACTCCAACTTGTCTTTCATCTGATGATGTACTCGTAGCGAGCACGAAAGTACTCATGTCTATTTAAACCATGTAAATATATTTTAACTTGTGTGTGTTTTTAGTTATTAAAGTTTGCCCATAACTGGAACCATTCAGAAAGTTTGTACATCGTGCGTTAACAGCAAGTTTCTTACCCTGAGTAATCTATGTGGCACGAAAACTTTGTTTCATTATCAAATGTAGCTGTATTGGTATGTGATTTTAAACTATCATCTTGCATTTTATTCTTCAAGTATGGAGTACGCCATTACGATGTTTCGTCGTTTTCGGAGAAAACTTTTTATTGAGGAGACACATTTATCGTTTGTAGTGAACTGTAGAGACTTGCAGGTTGTTCCCAACTACCTGAAGTTGCGTTGTTTTCCAGTCTCTCGCCGAGATGCCTCAGTCCTTGCTTCTGCAGAATACGAAAGACTCACTTCAGAGATCCGAACGAAGCGTAGTTTCATAGACTATTTGCACAGGAAATCATATTACGCTTTTTTGCATTTACCATTATACTTTCACCCTGCACTACTGGATAGGCTTCTTATTACATTTTTGGCCTCCTACAATACAGAAGTACAACTTTTTCAAAACAGACTGTAACGTACCAGGAGAGGAGATGTGACGTACCTGCCAGCAGGACGCACACGACATAAAGGCAGATAGGAATCAGAACAAATGTCCGCGTAGCTTAATTGGTAGAGCAACTTATTCCGGAATGAGTGGACCCGGGTTCGAACCCCGGCGCGGATAAAAATGACGGAGAAATTCACTTCGTTATAATGGCGCCCGAACTATCCGGATGACCCGACCGTTCAAAATCTCGCATTGGTGTGATGTTATTTCCACACCGCGAGATAGGAAAAATATGAGCAGCACTTCGAAAGAAAAGAAAAATAAGGGGGAGATGATGTAACGTACCAGGAGATGTGACGTACCTGCCAGAAGGATGCACACGACATAAAGGCAGATAGCAATTAGAATCAATGTCCGCGTAGCTTAATTGGTAGAGCAACTTATTCCGGAATGAGTGGACCCGGGTTCGAACCCCGGCGCGGATAAAAATGACGGAGAAATTCACTTCGTTATAAGACAGATAAAGAAACTACGCAACTCAGTTGCGGACTCTTGTTCTGCAAGGCGTTGTTGTTCACAGCTGCAAAGGCAAAGTTCTACCGCTCAACCAGCATACATTAACTTCAGTTCTCATCCTCTTATTTCTTTACAAAAGTCTGCCTTAAATAGAGGTCCCAAATATGCTTATCCGGAGTTTAACCCTAATCCCTTTCAGCTTATTTCCCAGGTAGAAAAGATTATTCAATCTCTCCGTACTCCTGAACGAAAACCCACCAGGTATAAGGTAGCGAAAGCCATCAAATTCAGTAGAAGTTCAAATACCTCCCCTACATCTAAAACCCTCCGTAAAGAAAAACTCAGCTGCAGGCTTTTCGCACAAATCCTAATTTGGCAGTTATCACAGCAGACAAATCCAATCAGGTTTTAATTCTCGATAAGCAGGACTACGTAATGAAAATGGAAAATGCCATTGATAATACCCCCATTCTATCATTCAAGGTGATCCTACTTCTGCCACTATTTCTGCTTTAAGCAGACTCCGTAATCATGGGTCCTTACTATCTTGCATTTCCAACTTCATGCACCCACCTTTTGGACCTAGGGTCCCAGAATTGTTTGGGAAACTGAAAACCCATAAGGAAAATCACCCCATTAGGCCTTTGGTTTCTGGGTATGCTAATCCCACTAGGCCTTTGGAGAAAGCACTTGTCAAATATCTTACCCCTCTAATCTCTTCCTCACAATATTCCATTTCTAGCTCCGTAAAAGCCTTGCAACGAATTAAGGCTTTCAACCATCCTGGTTCCTCTTTCCTTATGGCTTCTTTAGACGTAGTGTCTCTGTTTCCTAACGTCCTCATTTCTATTGTACACAATATCATTGAAAGCAAACTTTCCCAATTGTGGTCTGTACCCCCTGAGGAAATTCAAGCCGTTCTGCAGGCATTACGCCTCATTCAGAAACGTTCTTTTTTCAGGTTTAATGGCATTTTATATCGCCAACTTGATGGAGCCCCCATGGGGTCCCCACTCTCCCTCTGTTGGCTGAACTTCTTCTTCAAGACACAGAAAACCGCATTTTGGACTTTTGTCAGATTACACCTTTATTATATCTTCGGTATGTTGACGCTGTCTTGGTCTTTTGGCCTTCGTCAGTTGAAAATTTTTTCTCCTTTGCAACCACGTTGTCGTCTGTTTATCCTTCTATATCCTTGACCGTGGAGGTTGAATGTGACAATTCACTTCCGTTTTTAGACTTCCAACTTTGTAGGAACCCCACCTCCCAGTACCTGAGTTATTCGATTTACAGAAAGCCTTCCTCTGTACCTATCTTGATACCACGCGTTTCTGCCCACCCAACCGTTTTTTATTCGTAGAGCATTTACCCACTCCTCTTCTGTAGCCTTCCGTGAGGAGGAACTTCAAAAGATATATACCATTGCTTATCAGCACGGATTTTCACATTCAGATGTCCATAGAATCTACCGAAAAATCCAAAATTCAACATTTTTTACCCTGACACGTGAACGAAGGGATATCAAATATGTTGGATAGATGACTTACGTCCCTCATGTGAATGGTAATTTATTGAACATCTGTCACAGTCACGGTGTCGGTTTTGGGTTAAAAACATCGAACATTTATTCCCTGATTAAAAATGATCGGGACCGTGTTGAATTGTTGGACAAATGTGGCATCTATTCCATTACTATGAAATCTGTCGATCCTCAAGACAAGGATCTAATATATATCGGCTCAACCCTACGGAGACTGCAAACAAGAATTAAGGAACACCAACGGAGTGTAAAAAATGGCTCGTCATCGACTGCTTTAGCCAGGTTTTCTTCAGCTGGTACACATTACCCATCTTGGACAGACGTCTCCATTCTTTCTACCTCTACAACGAGGGAAACAGTGCTCTTTACAGAGAGTCTGCACATTTTACATCGAGTGGACACTTGTTGCAATGATGAAGTACCCAGCTATATTTCCCAGGCCTGGAAAACTTTACTGTCCTTGATTCCTGTTTCTACCTCTTACATCGCAGACTCTGCCCATCATTAATAGGACTCTATAGGCCTCTATTTGCTTACATTACGTTAAAGCAAGTGAACGTTCTTGTATTTCTTTCCTCATTGAGAACGTTTGGCAACGGCACCATACATAAATGTGTTTTCTGGAACTCCAACTTGTCTTTCATCTGATGATGTGCTCGTAGCGAGCACGAAAGTACTCATGTCTTTTTAACCATGTAAATATATTTTAACTTATGTGGGTTTTTAGTTATTAAAGTTTGCCTATAACTGGAACCATTCAGAAAGTTTGTACATCGTGCGTTAACAGCAAGTTTCTTACCCTGAGTAGTCTATGTGGCACGAAAACCTTGTTTCATTATCAACTCTCAACTGCTTCCAGCATCTTTTTGAATCGATTCTATGTCAGATAGCTGTTGTACCGAGAGCGAAAGAAGGACCTGCGAAGTAGGTGGACATCACTCAGTGTATTGTTACAGAGATTTAATTCTAGATTATAGGCAAACATATTAAATCTCATCTCGCAACTTTTATTTCGCTTTAGTGCTCCTTTCCTTTGTTTCCACGAAGCGTGAGAGAAATGTCGCTGTCTCATCCCGCATTGAAACATCGGAGACACGGTTCATTTAGAGACGCCAGTTTGTCTCATTTTAGAGTATACACCTTTGTATGTTGCAAGGGGATTAGTTTTGTCGTGCTCGTTTGATGCTTTCTCCCTCTTCATTTCAAAACAGCCGACTGAAGGCGGACGCCCTTTTAATTTTTGCCTTGATGTTTTGTATTAGCCGCTGCTGGCGTGTTTTTCCCGTGGAGGCTTCGTGGCGTAAATGGGGTGATTTTCGCGTGGGAACAAAGGAGGAGGCTAAGGGGTGGCTTCTAGGATTTGAAAGCGAACGGTCGAGGAGCACGAGGGCAGGAAAAAGCCTGAGGTGTTGCGGAAAGAGGTCTTAAGCTGACCGGGGGAATGGGAGGCATTCTCGGCAGCAGAAAGAATGACCGAAGGAGGATTTTGGGAATAATTTCTTAGTTACAGACGAATAGCGAGGAACAATTACTGAGCTGATGGACAACCTTTCTCCGATTAAGCAAAGAAAATAATAAATGTTTCTGAGAGATATAAAAGGATCGCAAAATTTATTACTTATAATTATTTTATTAACTTCAACCACGCGAGACTTTAGCAACTCAACTAAACCACGTAACAGTGTTTATCCCTAAGAATAAATTAAGAGATCGTGAAATTATACGTAATGCCTACAGTCACATATTGAATTGATGCATATCGAATGAATATACAAGGAAGAGTTGATAGCGGCCATAAGAATGAACAGTTGCTCAGATTTTGAATGGCGTTCTTCTGATGATCTTTATGAACGAAGTTCATTGAACTTATATGGATCAACCAGGTATGTTCTTACGCTTTCTACACAAAAAGACTGCGGTTGCGGTTTGCAGGTAGATTCTTACTTTATTTGTCATCTTCTTGATTTACTGTGCGATGGCTTTTCGTTCGGAGATCAGCACACCCAAGTTAGGGAAGTTCAGTTAAATGCTACTTTGACGTAAAAACCATAGTACAGAAGAGGAGAAAATTGGGCAAATGGCCAATTATGCTGCAATTGCTTTTCTTGACCTGCGGAAATGCAGGGATGACCAAGGTTAACCTGCGAGAAAATTTCACTTTCGTTCCCTTGAAATCTGCTTGTCCAACGTGTTTGAGCTGATTGAAAAGAAAAGAATGTGGTGTGCCTTTTGCCTTTTTCTTTCCTGCTTCATGCGTAAAGACCGCGTTTTGTGGTTAGTTCTTTTTTTATTTATTTATTGGAGGTTTAACGACCACTATGAGCAACTCAATGGTCTATAAGCAGTCGCCCGTCCCTAATTTTTAGGATCACTGGTTCCTGGGAAGGGAGAGAGCCAGTGCCGTAAGACAAACACAACATCCATACCTCAGCGGGATTCGAACCCGAACCCCTTTCAGACGAATTTCCAGAAGCCATCGCTTAGACCACTGCGCCACCGGGGCGGCGTGGTTAGTTTTGTGAATATAAGACATGATTTTTTACGCATAATGGCAATGCTTCTGTAGTATCTGGATCATGAAATCTGTATAAAGCCTGTTAATGTGACAAGACAAAATGTTTTGTCCCTCTTTCTGTAAGATTCTCCAATCCCAGGTCAACAAAAATGAGCAAAAATTAAGTGCGGATACACACACACACACACACACACACACACATTGGTACCCGTCGGTGCCAATGTTAAAAGCACCAAATTTAGCTGAAAATAGTTTCTTCTCATAATAAGACCTGGATATTATCGGAGACCCTTTACCAGTGTACCAAATGTTAAGATATGAAAATTTTTGCTGTGCGTTTTTACACACCCAAGAGCCAAAACTTTATGACCAGTACGTCTTTATGCAAATCGAAGTAACTTCAGGTAAACGACGGCGACTGTGAAGTTCACGTAACGTTATATAAATAACGCCTGATGCTGATCTCTGTTAATCAGTGTTATTCTTCTTCTTCAGATGGGGAAGGCAGCGGACTTAATCGAGTTTGACGAGGGCAAAATTGTAATGGTCAGACTACTGGGTCAGAGCGCACTGTTAAATAAAATCTACTTAAAGATGATAACCTGAACCTACTCGTTTTTTAAAGTACAATAAAATCGTAAACGAGTACAGGACATGGTCAAATATAAGTCACATACATACAACCAACCTTAAAAAACACCATAATACTTTCAAGTTAGAACTGAAGAACAGATTCTCTGCTTTAGAAGGCCTAACATCGGAAGAAGTGGATATTTCGGAAGTTAACAGAAAAAGTAACCAAAGCTCTAATGGAAACAGCAACAAAATTAGCTGGGTCTAAGAACAAGTTGCATGTGAACAAATTATCAGGAAAAACCAAAATGTTGATGCAAAAAAGAAGAGAGATGAGGACAACTAAAGAAGATGTGACTTCCAAAGTGGAATATATAGAGCTATGCAAGACAACACGAAAAAGTATCACTGAAGACGTAAGGAAATTCAACTGTGAGCTAGTGAGGAAAGCAATTGAAAACAACCAAAGCCTTAAGATAGCAAAGGGACATCTCAGTAAGGAAGAAAACAGATTATGGCTCTGAGAAAAGAAGATGGTTCTATAACAAGAAATAGAGGCGAAATTTTGACAAGAGTGAAAGATTTCTACTCCAAATTATATGAAAGGGATGATACATGTACTCCAGACATCATGAAAGGTACCAGAGTTCTTCCAGTCCTCCCAGCAGAAGTTGCTCATGCAATCAAGAACATGAAGCGGGGGAAAGCTCCAGGAGAAGATGGAATTACTATAGACATCATACAAGAAGCAAGTGGAGAAATCGAAACAGTACTCGCCCAAATTTTCACTCGATGCCTTAATGAAGGGAAGATTCTGAGGATTGGAACAATGCTACAATGATCCTGCTACATCTCAGGAACTACAGACCTATCAGCCTCCTATCAGTGGTTTATAAAATCTTCACTAAAGTTCTTTCACACCGCTTGAAGGTAACACTGGACATGGCTCAACCGAGAGAACAAGCTGGATTCAGGAGTGGCTACAGCACAATAGATCATATCCACGTACTGAGAGAACTAATTGAAAGAGCGAGGGAATATGAACTTCCATTGTGCATGGCTTTTATCGATTATGAAAAAGCCTTTGATTCGGTGAAACCATCAGCAGTTACCACGGCTCTGAAATCCTGCGGTATTGAAGATGCATACATTAATATTATTAATCACATCTATGAAAATGCAAGTGCAAAGATTCGGCTGTTTGAAAATACAACACACATAAAAATTGGAAAGGGAGTGAGACAAGGTGACACCATATCTCCGAAGCTCTTTAATGCCACATTGGAAAATGTCTTTCAATCACTGAACTGGGAAAACAAAGGGATAAAGATTAATGGAGATTATCTAACCCACCTTCGTTTTGCTGATGACGTAGTCATTTTTGCAACTACCCCATCAGAGCTGCAGAGTATGATCCAGGAACTTGCTGACAAGAGTAAAGAAGTGGGATTAAAAATGAACTTTCAGAAGACAAAAGTGATGTTCAATGCCTCTACAAGAAATGAAGATTTATCGATTGATGGAGAAAAACTGGAGATAACAGATACGTATGTTTATCTTGGACAGCAGATATCAAGTGAGGGTCACATTGATGAAGAAATTAATCGGCGTACAAAACTTGCCTGGAGAGCTTTTGGAAGAAACAGCATAATTTTCAAGAGCAATATGCCATTATGTCTTAAAAGAAAAGTGTTTGATCAATGCATCCTTCCAGTGCTTACGTATGGTGCAGAGACGTGGACCTTAACTAAAAGAGACATACAAAGGCTGCAGACAACTCAAAGATGCATGGAGAGGTGCATGCTTGGTATAACCAGGAGAGATAAGAAGAGAAACTCGTGGATCCGAAAAATGACGAGAGTGGAAGACATCATGATCAGGGTTAAATCCCTGAAATGGCAATGGGCTGGACATACTGCCAGAAGGACAGACCATAGATGGACAGCCGAAATTTTAGATTGGATTCCAAGGGACAGGAAAAGACCCAGAAAAAGACCACATGGGAGATGGGTGGATGAAATTCGTAAATATGCGGGAGTGACATGGAGGAGACTGGCACAAGACAGACCGTTGTGGAGGAAACTTGGGGAGACCTTCGTCCAGCAGTGGATTGATAATGGTTGACAATGATGATGATGATGACATACTTACAAATAACTGCGTCAATAAATATAAATATAATCTCGTATTACTTCATTTTAGATATTATATATTCAAGAGAAATTGTCTAACAAATGTGTAAAGCGGCAAAAATAAATACAACAAAATCACTGATCACAAGTTATAGTAAAACACATTCACTGATCACAAGTAATTTAATTATGCATAAAGCACCTTTGTGTACGTTTTTACATTAACTATAGTAGTGTCAATTTCATAAATAATATATTGTCGCTTCATCACTATATTTCTCATAAAATTGTGCGGTCCATTTGCCCAGCATGTGACAACGAGTATATTTATTATCCCAGATGTGCCATCAAATAATATACTTTCAGTTGATTCTATGAGTAAGTGAGTATGTATGAAGTGCATGTATTCCAAATTTGAAATCGAGCTGAGGATGTCTTAGTGGTTAGAGGTTCTGACTCCTGGCGGAGAGACCCCAGGTTCAAACCTAGCCTGGTTGTGTGAATTTCTAACAATCGCAGAATATCGGATGAGCACGTTCTGTGACGGCACCCGGGTTAGAATCCCTCGGTTAAAGTTCCTAAGCCCGCTCTCCCCTTCTAATTTCTCGCTGCCTTCTATGTGCAAAATCGTACACTTGTACGGTGGCGCCATCTAGTGTGCTGTCTCTCACTTACAAAGTATCCTTTCAGAATCGCTAGATTCGCTCTAACTTCCTTCAGTTTCTGTTACCTGCCCGAAAGGGCACCGAAACTGAATGAAGTTAGAGCACATATATATACCTGAAATACGTGGATTTTTTTAATGCATACATTTGAAATACCAGATATACTCACAATTGATTCCCTGTGTGTACTGAAAAATGAGTATGTGTCTTTTTCAAAAATGAGACTCAAGTACTCGGAGCTATTACAAGCCAAGGATGTACTCAAAAACAAGTACAGTTTGCTTATTTCTAAGTACCAATTTTTAACAGTTTATTTCCGAGACCGTAAAGCTTGTGGAAGCTCACCGTCACCTGTGGTCAGTGTATTCATAAAGTGGTCCGAGGACGAAAAAACCACGAACCGCAGACAAGGTGGGCCACCCACGGCTAATTGATGCTAAAAGTGATCAAAGATTATCACCTAGCCAACAGAAGGGATACTGTGGCACAACTTGCAGATAATTTGAATGCTGGTGACGGGAGTAATGTGTCACAACACACAATACATTGAACCCTGCTGAAAATGGTGCTACGTGGCAGTAGGCCACTCCGAGTGCCTATGCTAAATTCTATTCACCGTCGAAAGCGTTTACTGTGGACAAGCGAGCATCATAACTGCACCTCGAATGATTGGGAAAAGGTTGTCTGATCCGATGAATAGCGTTTCCTGTTGCACCATGTGGACGGCCGGGTACGCGTACGTCGTTTACTTGGGGAAGTGTTAGCACCAGGATGTACCGTGGAACGAAAACAAGCCGGTGCGTGTTTTCCTAGAAATTGTCTTACTAAATTATCACTTGAATCTTCTCTCGCTACTTACCTCAAAATAATAATTTTTCGCAATAATTCGAAATAATTCGGTGGTGGTGTTTCGTAATAATTCGCTCTTTTGTACTTACTCCAATCCTATGCAAATTTTCATTCTCTCGCGACTTCTCCGACTCCTAAGCAATAAACTCATTTAGCCGTCTCCATGTGCTTTTCGGATCACAATATACTAAATGCTACGTGGGCTAATGTAACCATAAAAAGCATTTAACGTTTTCTGAACAGGCTCTTCAACACAAAGCACAATTATCTGGGAACACTGTTTTACAACTCTACTAATTACCGTTGACGTCGTAGTTAGCACCTTCGAACATTCCCATGCTGATCGAAAAAGACTTAGCGCTAAATTTTTCTTACTTGGAAATTAATTTATTCTAAAACCTAAAAATCTCCGTATTGATTCTCCGTAACACAGGTGGTCATAATGCTTTGGCTCTTCGTTGTAAACTTCTCGTGCACGAAAAAAATATTTGGTAAATAACTATTTCATACTTATCAAATTTTTGATATTTTGCAAGAATTGGTATAATCTGAAAGGTTTAGTTATTAATTAAATTACAAGTTATTAGAATTGAAAGCTTCAATGTTAGAAAAAATCTACTTAAAAATGAGAGCCTGAAACTGCTGGTTTTTTTAAAAGTACAATCGTATCGTAAATGAGTACATAACATGTTCAAATATAAGTAACCATACGTACTTACAAATAACTGCGTCAATAAATATAAATATAATCTCGTATTACTTCATTTTAGATGTTATAGATTTCAAGAGAAATTGTTTAATAAATGTGTATAGTGACACACATAAATAATTAGTACAACAAAGTCACTGATCACAAGTAATTTAATTATGCATAAAGTATCTTTTGTACGTTTTTACATTAACTATATTTGTGACAATCTCATAAATAATATATTGTCGCTTCATCACTATGTTTGTCATAAAATTGTGCGGTCCATTTGCCTAGCATGTGACAAGAGTATATCTATTATCCTAGATTTGCCATCGAATAGTATACTTCCAATTGATTCTATGAATAAATGAGTATGTGAACTTTTATTCATAGAATCAACTGGAAGTATATTGAATCTCGCCCTATACTTAAAGTTAGGGTGAGATCCAGTATACTTCCGGTTTTTTTTTTTTTTTTTATTGGAGGTTTAACGACCACCGTGAGCAACTCAATGGGCTATAAGCAGTCGCCCGTCCCTAATTTAGGGTCACTGGTTCCAGGGAAGGGAGAGAGCCAGTGCCGAAAGACAAACACAACATCCATGCCTGACCGGGATTCGAACCCGGACCCTTACGGACGAATGAGCAGAGGCCAGCGCCTTAGACCACTGCGCCACCGGGCGGCACTTCCGGTTGATTTCAATGTGAATGGTTGATTCGATGAATAAAAGATCTGTATGTGAACTTTTATTCATCGAATCAACCGTTCACATTGGATCTCGCCCTTTGGATTTAACTGCTATAATTAATATTATAGCCAGTGCCGTTAATGCCCACCAGATGGAGACGTCTCAGTAGCTGGGCCCATCTTACGAATTTATGATGTCAGATGCTGACAGGAAAAAGCCTATAACGCCGCAGATTGTTGCCCACCGTGGTGTAATGCTAACGCGCTCGGCTACATGTCGAGAGATCCGGGATTCAATTCCGCGACGGTGACTGAATAATAATTTTTCGGTTGCTGTGTGTTAAAACGTGGAAACAGCGATGTCTTTGTTTATATAAATGTGTATGTATGGAGTACACGTATTCTAAATTTGAAATCGAGCCGCGGATGGCTTAGTGGTTAGAGATTCGGACTACTGATGGAAGGACCCCAGGTTCAAACCTAGCCTGTTAGTGGGAATTTCTAACAATCGCTGAATATCCGCCATGCATCGGACGAGCAAGTTAAGTGACGGCCCTCGGGTAGGAATCCCTCGGTTAAAGTTCCTAAGCCTTCTTAATTTCTCTCTGCCTTCTATGTGCAAAAATCGTACGATTGGACGGTGGCGCCATCTAGTTTGCTCTCTCTTACTTACAAACTATTTTGTCAGAATCGCTAGATTCGCTCTAACTTCCTTCACTTTCTGTGCCCTGCCCGAAAGGGCCACCCAAAAATGCAACACCAAGAAAGACACGAGATAGCAAAGCCAGATTTACTGGACACATAACAACAGATACAAAGATGAAACGATTGAGCTTACAGGTCCGTGCGCCTTGCGGAACACTCAGGCATCAATAGTTCGTGTAACCCCCATGGCTGGCAATAACGGCCGCTACACGACGCGGCATCGAGCGAATGAGGCTTTGGATGTGGGTTTGGGGTATGTAGGTCCAGGCTACTTCCACACGTTGCCACAGTTCATCAGGCGTAGCAGCGGGTGGTGCTTGCCGGGCCACTTGGTTGCGATCAGGGACCAGACGTGTTCGATGGACGACATATCGGGAGAACAGGCAGGCCCTAGTGGACCGTGAAGAATTGTTGCACGATGCGTGCCACGTGCGGGCGTGCATTGTCCTGTTGAAACGTGGCAGCTGGCAGGTCCTACAGATAAGGGTGGACTACCGACTCCAAAACGTCGGAGATGTAGCGTTGGCTGTTGAGCGTACCGGCGATGCGTACCAGAGGGGTGCGGGGATTATATGCAATTGCGCCACAAATCATAACGCCAGGCGGCGGACCGGTATGGCGATGCATAATGCAGGCATCATACAGTATCTCGCCGCGGTGCCGCCACACGCGGATCCGACCATCGTGGTGGTTCAGGCAGAAGCGGGATTCGTCGGAGAAGACAATGTCGTGCCATTCCGTAGTCCAGGTGCGGCGTTCAACGGCCCACTGCCGCCGCACTCTCGGGTGGGGCAACGTCAATGGTAATCGGAGCAATGGGCGCTGTACGACAAGTCCCCGTTCCTGCAGACGACATCGAACGGTACGTGCTGACACAGGTTGTTGCGCAACACACCATAATTCCTGCGCTAACGTCCGTGATGTGGCGGTGAAAGCCGTCAATGCCCGCCGCACAACATGCCGGTTCTCTCGTTCGGTGGTGTGCCGTGGCTGCGTAAATCGCTCACGTCGGTACGTCCATCGCTCCTGCACCCACCGAATTCATACTCGCCTCACTGTGGCATGATGTCGTCCTACACTGGCACCGATGTCTCGGTACGATAAGCCGCTGTCGCGATAAGCCGCTGTCGCGATAAGCCATTATTTGTCCTCTTTCGAACTCCGAAACGTGCTGGAATGACTGCCGCATTCTGCGACGAGGCATCAGGAAGCTTATCACGCACATGTCCGGCAGCACAACACACTTTCACTACTTACACCCCGCCTTCTGTGCACCCTTCTTATAGTGCTTCTCGGTGGCGTTCCGGGCGCACATGATTTGCATATGCCCTGCAATGCTAATAGTATGCATGTCCTCTCGCGGGCGACGCATTCTGCGAATTTCAGGCCAATCGGATGCTTCCTTCTTGGTGTTGCATTTTGGGTGGCCAGCAGTGTATTTCAAATGAGAAATACCAGATATACTCACAACTGATTCCCTGTATGTACTGAAAAATGAATACGTGTCTTTTTCAAAAATGAGACACAAGTACTCGGAGCTATTATAAACCCAGAATGTACTCAAAAACGAATACATTTCGCTTATTTCTAAGAACCAATTTTTAACAGTGTTGAATATTCACTGAATTATTTTCTACTGCAAAACTTGGTTGAATTCCCTAAACAGTTTCAATTTAACGTAAGAAGGATGGCAGTAGTTTCAAAATTTAACCGGTCCACGAGCACAGTGGACAAAATGGCCGTTACATGGATCTCACCGCTGCATGAATAGGTATTGGGCAAATAGGCATTGGACCAATTATAGAAATGGACACTGGACTAGTCGTCCTTATATATATCTTCGGGACCGAGAAAACGAGGACTTCATTATGTGTAGGTGAGGTATGGTTATATAGCATGATGGACAAAACAAGTGGGAAGAAGAAAAAATACAAAAGCAGGATTAAATTAGACTAGGTTGTCCTTTAACAGTGCCATTCGTCCAACTATAGAACGACTACACTGCGGATACACATGTATGTATACATAGATTTTGAAGATTTATGCACGCACATATGCGTGAAGAGAACGATTCTGCCGTAACCAGAACGTGACCTGCACTAGTGGGTTTTATCGAAGTTAGATGGCAGCCTCTAGCAACTGGAAATTTTTAAGCACAGCCATTAAGTTGTGATGTTACAATGTAACAAAACAAGGCTTCAGTCATTTTGTTCTTACGCCGCGAAACGGTGGGTAATTTAAAAAAGCTTAGCTTCTCGAAGCGACTCCAACATCCATCACGCAATTCTGGGTCCTGGCGACCTTTCACTTTTTCTTCTGGCTCTCACTCTCTCACTCATTTTTCAACTATCATTAATCATTCAAGAAATAAATTGCTCCTCGCTCATCTCTTTCTAACTTGGCAATGCTCTGGACTAATTTTAAGTGTGACAGTTTTTTGTTGAAGTAAGCACTGTAACTTCTGATAATGTCAAAACGGTGTTTCAGTAATGGTGTGTTTGAATTCAGCTCTTTAAAATTTAAGCTGTTTTTTTTTTTTTTTTTAGAAGTTTTAGCTTTGTGCAGTAAAAAAGGTAGATTATGCGCTGGATCCGTATGTGCAATTTCCATACAAGTGGATTAAAAAATTCTGACAAAGTGCAGGTGTCGCACAGGTATTAAGACGAGTTATACAAAGAATGGGTCTATATTGAATATACGTACAAAGGAAATGCGATATGTGTTCCCATAAAGGAATGCGATATATATTCCTATATATAAAGAATTGCGTTTACAGATTTGTGTCAGTCAAGGGTCCAACAGAACAATATATACACTGTTGGCCACCCAAAATGCAACACCAAGAAGGAAGTATCCGATATGGCCTGAAATTCGCAGCATACGTAGCCCGCGAGACGACATGCATACGATTAGCATTGCAGGGCATATGCAAATCATGTGCGCCCGGTACGCCACCAAGAAGCACTATAAGAAGGGTGCACAGAAGGCGGGGTGTAAGTAGTGGAAGTGTGTTGTGCTGTCGGACCTGTGCGTCGGAAGCTTCCTGATGCCTCGTCGCAGAATACGGCAGTCATTCCAGCATGTTTCGGAGTTCGACAGATAACGAATAGTGGCTTATCGCGACAGCGGCTTATCGTACCGAGACATCGGCACCCGTGTGGGACGACATCCAGCCACAGTGAGGCGAGTATGGATTCGGTGGGTGCAGGAGGGACGGACGGACCGACGTGAACGATTGCCGCAGCCGCGGCACACCACCAATCGAGAAGACCGGCATGTTGTGCGGCGGGCATTGACGGCTCGCACCGCCACATCACAAACGTTAGCGCAGGAATTAGGGTGTGTTGCGCAACAACCTATGTTATGACGCACCGTTTGACGTCGTCTGCAGGAGCGGAGACTTGTCGCACGGCGCCCATTGCTCCGTTTACCATAGACGTTACACCACTGGCGAGTGCGGCCGCAGTGGGCCGTTGAACGCCGCACCTGGACTACGGAATGGCACGACATTGTCTTCTCCGACGAATCCCGCTTCCGCCTGCAACACCACGATGGTCGTATCCGCGTTTGGCGGCACCGCGGCGAGAGAATGTATGACGCCTGCATTATGCATCGCCATACCGGTCCTTCGCCTGGCGTTTTGGTTTGGGGTGCAATTGGATATAACACCCGCACCCCTCTGGTACGCATCGCATGTACACTCAACAGCCACCGCTACATCTCCGACGTTTTGGAGCCTCTAGTCCTCCCTTACCTGCAGGACCTGCCAGCGGCCACTTTTCAAGAGGACAATGCGCGCCCGCACGTGGCACGCATCGTGCAACAATTCTTCACTGCCCACCCGGTGTCTCTGCTGCCGTGGCCTGCCTGTTCTTCCGATAGGTCGCCCATCAAACACGTCTGGTCGCTGATCGGCAACCAAGTGGCCCGGCAAGCACCACCCGCGGCTACGTCTGATGAACTGTGGTAACGTGTGGAAGCAGCTTGGGCCGACATACCTCAAGTCCACATCCAAAGCCTCTTTCGTTCCATGCCGCAGCGTGTAGCGGCCGTTATTGCCAGCGATGGGGGCCACACGAACTATTGATGTCTGCGTGTTCCGCAAGTCGCACGGGCCTGTAAGCTCAATCGTTTGATCTTTGTACCTGTTGTTATGTGTCCAGTAAATCTGGCTTTGCTATCTCGTGTCCTTCTTGGTGTTGCATTTTGGGTGGCCAGCAGTGTGTATATATACTTACAATAAGCAGAAATAACTACAGCAGGAGCTAAAATATGAAAAAGTATATATATATTACACACGCAGTCGAGTCACATTTTTGTGACCACCTCCTTGAAAACGTTATCAATATGGAGTCGGCCAAATCCTTGAAAACGTTATGAATACGAAGTCGACTGAAAACGTTATGAATATGGAGTCGACTGAAAACGTTATGAATATGGAGTCGACGGATTAAAAATCGTCAAAAAGGCCTAGGCCTAGGGTCTATGAATTAATATTTTGTGCTTAAGTAAAATCGCAATATTATTAACTTTATTTTATGCGTAAACGTTTTGAATATGACATCGGTGGAGTAAAAACAAATAAAAAGGGCCTAGGGCCTAGAAATTAATATTTCGTGCCTAAGAAAACGCCCAATATTATTAACTTGATTTGCTCTGTAAACGTTGTGAATATGACATTGATAGAATAAAAACTGGTAAAAGGGCCTAAGCCTAGGGCCTGTGAATTAATATTCCGTGCCTAAGTAAAAGCGCAATATTATTAACTTGATGTGTAAACGTTGTGAATATGGCATTAATAGTATAAAAACTGTTAAAAAGGCCTCGGCCTGGGGCCTATGATTTTAATATTCAGTGCCTAAGTAAAAGCGCAATGCTGTTGATTTGATATGTAAACATTATGAATATGAAGTCGGTGGATTAAAAACTGTCAAAAAGGCGAAGGTGTAGGGCCTGTGAATTAATTAAGTAAAAGAAAAATATTACGAACTTGACATGTTATGTAAATATTTAGTGCCTAAGTAAAAGTGCAGCGTTATTAAAAAATCCCACCTTAGAGTCCTTTTCTGAACATAGCATGAATTACGCTGTAATTCTCGCTTGGCTTACATAGAACGTTTTCTCGAAATTTGTTTGGAGTTTCCAATAATTCATTTCCCAATATAGGCCAAGAAACGGTAATATTTATACCCCCCCCCCATTCCCGTCGTTAGACACCTTGGAAAACTGCCAGACATAATTCGGAAACTTGAAAAACTGCCACACGTTCAGAGTGTTCCTCAGAAGAACAGCAATTTGTGGCCAGCCCCTTGAGGAAAAGCATGTAGCAGTTTTCCTGTGTGGCCGTTTACAATGAACCATGGACGTTGGTATATAAGGCGAGAAACATCGGAGAACAAACACTCAACCATTGCTGGAAAAACACATGCTGGTTGGGGTAGCGTTATGGTTTGGGGAATGCTTTTGTGGCATTCCCTGGGTTCACTGATTACTGTGAAAGGCACTATGGACCGAATTCGTTATTATTCTATTCTTGCATACCACGTACGTACACCCATGCCTGCTGATTGTTTTCCCAGGGCGGATGTTCACCCATACATGCTGTTTGTCTTCCCTGGGCGGATGTTCACCCATACATGCTGTTTGTCTTCCTTGGGCGGATGTTCACCCATACATGCTGATTGTCTTCCCTGGGCGGATGTTCACCCATACATGCTGATTGTCTTCCTTGGGCGGATGTTCACATGTACATGCTGATTGTCTTCCCTGGGCGGATATTCACCCATACATGCTGATTGTCTTCCTTGGGCGGATGTTCACCCATACATGCTGTTTGTCTTCCCTGGGCGGATGTTCACCCATACATGCTGTTTGTCTTCCTTGGGCGGATGTTCACCCATACATGCTGATTGTCTTCCTTGGGCGGATGTTCACCCATACATGCTGATTGTCTTCCTTGGGCGGATGTTCACCCATACATGCTGTTTGTCTTCCTTGGGCGGATGTTCACCCATACATGCTGATTGTCTTCCCTGGGCGGGTGTTCACCCATACATGCTGATTGTCTTCCTTGGGCGGATGTTCACATATACATGCTGATTGTCTTCCCTGGGCGGATATTCACCCATACATGCTGATTGTCTTCCTTGGGCGGATGTTCACCCATACATGCTGTTTTTCTTCCTTGGGCGGATGTTCACCCATACATGCTGATTGTCTTCCTTGGGCGGATGTTCACCCATACATGCTGTTTGTCTTCCTTGGGCGGATGTTCACCCATACATGCTGTTTGTCTTCCTTGGGCGGATGTTCACCCATACATGCTGATTGTCTTCCCTTGGCGGATGTTCACCCATACATGCTGATTGTCTTCCTTGGGCGGATGTTCACCCATACATGCTGTTTGTCTTCCTTGGGCGGATGTTCACCCATACATGCTGATTGTCTTCCTTGGGCGGATGTTCACCCATACATGCTGATTGTCTTCCTTGGGCGGATGTTCACCCATACATGCTGATTGTCTTCCCTGGGCGGATGTTCACCCATACATGCTGATTGTCTTCCTTGGGCGGATGTTCACCCATACATGCTGTTTGTCTTCCCTGGGGCGGATGGGATCTTCCAGTACGACAATGCGACGTGTCACACAGTCATAAAAGTCCCAGAGCGGTTAAAAGAGCACGATGAAGACTTCAAAGCACTTTCCTGGCACTTTTTTAATTCCTCAGACTTAAACCCAATTGAGTATCTGTGGGACCACTTCGATCGTGTTGTTCGCTCTATGGATCCTCCACCACGTACCCTCCAGCAGCTGTCAGATGCACTGCAGTCACCGTGGCTCCACATACCTGTGCAGCACCTTTTAGTAGAAGTTCAATCTATACTTACATATATATATATACACTGCTGGCCACCCAAAATGCAGCACCAAGAAGGACACGAGATAGCAAAGCCAGATTTACTAGACACATAACAACAGATACAAAGATCAAACGATTGAGCTTACAGGCCCGTGCGACTAGCGGAACACACAGACATCAATAGTTCGTGTGGCCCCCATAGCTGGCAATAACGGCCGCTACACGCCGCGGCATGGAACGAAAGAGGCTTTGGATGTGGACTTGGGTTATGTCCGTCCAGGCTGCTTCCACACGTTGCCACAGTTCATCAGGCGTAACAGCGGGTGGTGCTTGCTGGGCCACTCGGTTGCCGATCAGCGACCAGACGTGTCCGATGGGCGACCTATCGGGAGAACAGGTCGGGCCACGGCAGCAGTGACAGCAAGTGGGCCGTGAAGAATTGTTGCACGATGCGTGCCACGTACGGGCGCGCATTGTCCTCTTGAAAAGTGGCCGCTGACAGGTCCTGCAGGTAAGGGAGGACTACAAGCTCCAAAACGTCGGAGATGTAGCGGTGGCTGTTGAGTGTATCTGCGATGCGTACCAGATAGGTGCGGGTGTCAGTTCCAATAGCGCCCCAATCCATAACGCCAGGCGACGGACCGGTATGGCGATGCATAATGCAGGCGTCATACAGTCTCTCGCCGCGGTGCCGCCACACGCGGATCCGACCATCGTGGCGGGATTCGTCGGAGAAGACAATGTCGTGCCATTCCGTAGTCCAGGTGCGGCGTTCAATGGCCCACTGCGGCCGCACTCGCCAGTGGTGTAACGTCAACGGTAATCGGAGCAATGGGCGCCGTCCGACAAGTCCCCGCTTCTACAGACGACGTCGAACGGTACGTGCTAACATAGTTGCGCAACACACCCTAATTCCTGCGCTAACGTTCGTGATGTGGTGGTGCGAGCCGTGAATACCCGCAGCACATCATGCCGGTCTTCTCGCTCGGTGGTATGCAGCGGCTGCGGCAATCGCTCACGTCGGTCCGCCCGTCCCTCCTGCACCCACCGAATCCATACTCGCCTCACTGTGGCTGGATGTCGTCCCACACGGGCGCCGATGTCTTGGTACGATAAACCGCTGTCGCGATAAGCCACTATTCGTCTTCTGTTGAACTCCGAAACGTGCTAGAATGACTGCCGTATTCGGCGACGAGGCATCAGGAAGCTTCCCACGCACAGGTCCGACAGCACAACACACTTCCACTGCTTACACCCCGCCTTCTGTGCACCCTTCTTATAGTGCTTCTCGGTGGCGTGCCGGGCGCACATGGTTTGTATATGCCCTGCAATGCTAATCGTTTGCGTGTCCTCTCGCGGGCGACGCATGCTGCGAATTTCAGGCCAATCGGATGTTTCCTTCTTGGTGTTTCATTTTGGGTGTCCAGCAGTGTATTTGAGCAACAAAATACGTGGGAGATAGGCAATGTATAGGACAAAGTCCTCTATAGTACTGTTACACACGTTATATAATACATGAGCCCAAAACCGACAAGTTCACTTTGATGACAATGGAATATTTACACCTGAACCTAAGAATATCTCTACATATACAATATATTTACATTAAATTTTGAAAGCTTATATGAGTTACATCTAGTGAGACATAAAATCAGTCATGTGGTATATGGAGCAACACATATTGCGCTCACCTTATTCCGGCTTCAGTCCTCCTGGTTTGCAAAAGTCTGGCGTAAACATACCTATTACATTTCAGCTCAATCTTGCCACTTGTCCGGTGTCCACTGTTGCACCACATCATTAAAAAATATTTAATGTTCACAGTTCAACACAAACACGAAGAACTGCACAATTCCAAAGGAAGGGGGTGATGAGTTAAAATTATTCAAAGATTGTAGTTAAGACCACATCGACGCAGCTAGAATTTCAGCAATTGAAGTATTTCACTGTTCGATGCCAATTATTGTGAAGAATCAAAATTAGAAAAGTCAAGAAGTCGTTCCCCGCGTTCCCGGACATGTTTCAGGTTACTAAGTGCCCATCTTCAGCGGTCGGGTGCAAGCAAGCTCTCTCAGCGTCATTTTCTTGTAGGACTTCCGTCCACAGATAGTAGAGTTTAGGTCCCAGCCACCTACAGCGAGATCGCCTTTTGGGCAGGACACAGAAACGGAAGGAATGAGAGCAAGTCTAGCGACTTTGACAGAACAGTTTGTAGTGAGATTAGAGTACAGTAGGTGGCGCCACCGTACAAGTACGATATTGCACATAGAGGGGTGAGAGAATTTCAGGTGGGGTATAGGAAAGGATACCCATTTAACCAGTGGGTCCAGCCTGGGGGCCGTCACTTAACGTACTCGTCCGATGCACTGCGGATATTCAGCGATTGTTAGTAAATCACACCATCTCTGAAAGATCAGCCCAGGCTTGAACCTGGGGACCCAGCATCGATAGTCTGATACACTAACCACTAAGCCATCCGCGGTCGGGTGCAATAGATACCCATCTGCTTTTATTGCACTGACTACCTCCAAGTCACCACGTCGACTCATCGCCCATTGGTCCAGTGTCAGTACGTAGGTTGGTCTCGTGATTTTCGACATTTCTTATTGTTGCACCATCTGGTGTTCATTTTATGTAATTTCATTAGTCATCGTTATTGGATGAGACATTTTCAATAAATTTAGTTTTTATGCTCTTTTCTTCTGTTTCGTTTTCTTTTGTAATTATTATGTACTGTCAGGCAAAACGGCAATTCAAGCGGTGTCTGTTCATTACAATTAAATCCATTGTTTTTTTCTATCACAATAGATTCAGAATACAAAATCTTCTTATGTGTATTATGCTAGTATATATGTTTGCATTTTTCCACTCAGGGATAGAATTATTATTAATGCAATAGGTCGAGAAAATGTCCCGAGCGCCGTGCCGTCATTATGCAGAAGTTTCAGTTGGAAAGAAAGACGAGTTGTACCTTTGAGCAACTGTGGTGGTCTTTTTTTTTTTTTTTTTTTTTTTTTTCAAGATTCGGCAATCCATCAGTTATATCACGTGATTGCCTGCTGCCACTGTCGTGAGACTGGCGGACCACATCAGGCTAGCCATCACTTATGGCACGTGCATGCGGGTGTAGAAGAACTGGCCACCGGAGAACTGGCCACCCGGAGAACTGACCACCGGAGAAGTGGCCATCGGAGAAGTGGCCACCGGAGAACTGGCCACAAAATTTTTAAAGAGCCGTATAAAAATTACGTTTTTGACCGCTTCGTGCCCACGACCCCCAGAGGTTGATAATCTGAGTCATATAAAGTTTTCGTAATTTCGTCTTTTCTTAATTGCGATAATTAATGTAATTCTTTATAACAAATGTTTATCATCTACATCTCAGCAAAAGATTTAAGGGTTTTCAAACTACAAGTCTGCAAATTATCTGAGCGAATGTGCCTACTCAGCAAACCGGGAGGGGGGAGGATGATAATTATAAAATAAAAAGAATTTCTCGACCGATCGGGAGATTTTCAGCATTTACAAACTACAATTGGAGACATTATCTCAGGGCATGTGCCTACTCTGGAAACCTGTCGGGGGGGGGGGGGGGGGGGGTTAATGCCAAAACTGCAAAATTTGAAAAATTGATCGTCCGATCGGGAGATTTTCAGCATTTATAAGCTACAACTCGGCAAATTTTCGGAGGGCATGATTCTACTCAGCAAACCCGCCGGGACAGGAGGGGGGGGGGGGTTAATACCAAAAGTGTAAAATAGGAACAATTTCTAGTCTGATCGGGAGATTCTCAGCATTTACCAGCTACAACTCAAGAAATTATCTGAGGTGTGCCTACTCAGGAAACCTGTCGGGGGGGGGGGGGGGGGGTAATACAATTCTCGTCCGATAGAGAGGAGATTTTCAGCATTTAGAAGCAACAACTCGACACATTATCTGAGGGTATGTGCCTACACTCAGCAAACTGTCGGGGGGCGGGGAAGATGCCGAAAATATGAAATACAGAGAGTTTCTGGTCTTCACATCGGGAAATTTTCAGCGTTTACAAATTAGAACTCAACAATTTTTTTTTTTTCTGCAGATGTCTGCTGCCACAGTAAACCTGTGTCGGCATCAGCAGGGAAAAACATTTTTGCTTCTGTATCTAAATTACATAAAATTCCGATGAAAACTGTAGTGAGACACATACACGTTACGTGCACGTCGATCTCTGTATTCAAACAGGCTAACAATCATAGGCGACGACTGTAGGATGGCAGGTGAATCCCCCCCCCAATAACTTTCCTTGGTAAGCAGTTCGCGCCCAATATTTTTCACCCATATTAATTAAACTTTTCTTTTTGTGTGCGTATGTCATTTTCGAAAAGCGTGAGTTCAAATATTTCTATAGAGGGACAAACAATGTTTTTCCATGCTATTTTTTTTTGCGCGCGACTATATAGGAACCTGTGAATCCCGGACTTTCAGATCAGATTAGATTTAGAGGATTTTAGGAAGGGAGTATCTGACCCCAGGTCTTGAACAACCCTTAGAAATAGAAAGCGAGGAGATTTGGGCTAGAGTGCCCGATAGGAAAGTGACACGGAAGCGAGGTAGAAAGGGGAGAAAGACGCCCTTATTTATTGCCGGGGGAAGGCAGTACCCGGGGTCCGACGTCTTAACGTTCCCATCCGACGCACGGCGGGCATTTTGTGGTTCGAACGTTCGTACGTGCCCAGGATCGAACCTGAGGTCATCCCTATGGCAGTCACGAACGCTGACCACTAGGGCACCCGCGGCCCGGTGGTCGTAAAATAGAAACGGGCGACTACTTATAGCTCTGAGGGCGGCCACAGACACACACGTTTGAATGACACGCTTGAGTGTCACACCAGCAATGGGGGTCTGGTGCCTGAGGCAGTATGTAGCGTGGAGTGAAGCAGGAGTGAAGCTCTTTAAAGGCGGCCACTGATACCCACTTTTGAATGACACTTTTGAGTGTAGGGATAGCAAATGGGAACTTTTTCCCTTCGGGTGGCACGTGACGAGGAGTGAACCGGAATTTCAAGCAGGCGTTGAAGAGCGTCGTTTCTGGTTCACACTACGTCACATGTCGCCCGGGGCGCCTAATTAGTACCACATTTGCTGACCCTACACTCAAAACTGTCATTCAAAAGTGTGTCTGTGGCCACCTTAACGCCTGCCTGAAAAGCAGAGCATTAATGGAACCCTAAGAACAATATACAATCAATGCAAACTCTTCATATTTTCTACATTTTGTACTAAGCCAGAAAATCTGCCCAGTTCGAACGATAAATTCTTAATATTTCACGCTTTTGGTACCCCCCCCCCACGGGTTGACAGGTTACCTGAGCAGGCACGCCTCAGATAATGAGTCGAGTTGTAGCTTGTAAATGCTGAAAATCTCCCGTTCGGACCAGAAATATTTCATATTTTACACGTTTGGTACTACCCCCCCGCCCCCTGCGACAGGTTTGTTGAGTAGGCACATGCCTCAGATAATGTGTCGCGTTGTACGTAGCTTGTAAATACTGAAAACCTCCCGATCGGACCAGAAATTCTTCATATTTTACACATTTGGTACATACAACCCTAACAGGTTTCCAGAGTAGGCACATGCGCTCAGAAAATTTGTCGAGTTGCAGCTTGTAAATGCTGAAAATCACCCTATCGGACGAGGAATGCTTTATATTTTACACTTTTCATATTACCCCCCCCCCCGACAGTTTTCCTGAATAGGTACACCTCAGGTAATATTTTGAGTTGTAGGAAGTAAATGCTGAAAATATCCCAATCGGACGAGGAATATTCATATTTTACGCTTTTGAAGACACCCCCACCCCCTGACAGGTTTTCTGAGTAGGCACATGCCTTCAGATAATTTGTGTCGAGTTGTAGCTTGTAAATGCTGAAAATCTCCCGATCAGACGAGAAATTGTTCATATTTTACACTTTTGGTATTAACCCCCCCCCCCCCCCCACCACACACACACACATGTTCTCAGAGCGGGTACATGCGCTCAGAAAATTTGTCCAGTTGCAATTTGTAAATGCTGAAAATCTCCCGAACGGACGAGAAATCTATATACGTATTTTACAATTTTGGTATTGTCCACCCCCACCCCCCGACTAGTATCCTGAGGCAGCAGATGCCCTCAGATAATTCGATGAGTTGTAGCTTGTAAACGCTGCAAATCTCCCGATCGGACAAAAAATTCTTTATATTTCATATTTTAGGTTTTAAGCACCCCCCCCCCCCCCCCCCGACAAGTTCCCTGGGTTTGCACATACTCGCAGAGAATTTGTTTAGTTGTAGTTTATAGAAAAATATCGTAAATAAGAAAATACGAAATTACGGACATTTTATGTGTGTCTGATAACCAATCTAGGGGAGACGTAGCCACGGAGCAGCCCAGAACGCATATTTTATACGGCCCCTTAAAATTTTTGTGGCCAGTTCTCCGGGTGGCCAATTCTCCGGTGTCCACTTCTCCGGTGGCCAGTTCTCCGGAGGCCAGTTCTCCGCTTGTTCTTAGCCCCGAAAATCATGGAAATGTCTAAATTTCTTACTGAAAATGAAATATTAAGAAAAAAAAAATTATGAACAATATAGTTGCTCAAGTAGTGGGGAAAATAGCCACACGAAATTTGTTTATGCAGAACACTTTTATGGCACTGAAATTCCAATGTGACCAGTTCTCCGTGTGGCCAGTTCTCCGGGGGCCAGTTCTCTGGTGGCCACTTCGCCGTACCCGTGTGCATGCAGGATCGCTTCAGAGCAGCTTGCGGCAGCCGTTGCTGTGATGGATAACCGATGAGCCTGTTGTGGCATATGACAACAGATGGGGGTGCCAACTGATGGCCCGCTGCTGGCCCATGTGGTGGCCGCCGGGACACATTACTGAAGTTTGGGCAACGGCAACACAGCCACTGCTGGCTCAGCAAGACTGCTTTTGGTAGGTTATGCGTACGTAAAAAAAATTTTTTTTTTTTTTCGGGAATATATGTAATACCCGTTTGCCTAACTATCCACGATTAACAGTTTTTGAAAACTGTAATCGGAAAGTCCCCCACAGAAAAACTGCCACTCATGAAAACTGCCACACAGGAAACTTCCCCACATGGGAAAACTCACACACAGGAAAATTGCCACATGTTTCTCATTAAGGGACCGGACACAAATTGCTGTTCCTCCAAGGAATACTTTGAATGTGCGACAGTTTTCCAAGTTTCCGAATTACGTGTGACAGTTTTCCAAGGTGCCTAACGGCGGGAAGGAGCTCTTTTGTTTGTCTGAATTTTCATGCCGTTTCATACGAGCTTAGGGCAACTGGCCATAAAGGTTCAGAAGGGGGGGGGGGGTATGAGGATATCCGTTTCTTGGCCTATAGTGAGAATTGAATTGGGAACTCCAAACAAATTTTCGAGAAAACTTTTTATGTTAGCCAAGCGAGAACTGACCTTTAATTTAATGAAATAAATTGCCGTGATTTAGTACATTACTTAAAACTGTTGTGTTGGACGAAACAACGGAATTAAAGCATGACTCATGCTGTGTTCAGAAAAGGATGATAAGGTGGGATTTTTTGAAATAACACTACAATTTTACTTAGGCACTAAATATTTACATGTCAAGTTTGTAATTTTTTCTTTTGTTTAATTAATTCATAGGCGCTATAGGCCTAGGCCTTTTTAACAGTTCTTATTCTACCGATGTCATATTCATAACGTTTACGTATCAACTCAAGTTAATAGCATTGAACTTTTACTCAGGCACTAAATATTAATTCCGAGACTTAGGCCTAGGCCCTTTTAAGAGTATTTATTCTATCGATATTATACTCCCAATGTTTACATGTCAAGTCAAGTTAATAATACTGGCATAACTAAGAAGGAAAAGAAGAGGAACTATTGGATCAGGAAAATAACCAAAGTAGAAGACATCATGTTCAAAGTAAAATCCCTGAAATGACTTAGGCTGGACATACGGCTAGAAGAATGGACCACTGACGGATATTGAAGAATTAGACAGCAAAAACCTGAACAAAAACCGGAAGACTACGTGGAAGAAGGGTGGATGAAATTCGAAAGGCTGCCGGAATGACATGGAAGAAATTGTGTCAGACAGACACTTGTGGAAGAAACTTGGGAAACCTTCATCCAACAGTGGATTGATAGATTTAAAATTTAGAATGCATGTTAATTTAAGTTAATTTTAATATTTTATGTGTAACACGTTCACGTGTTGTTTTACAAAACACAATAAGATTTGTGACCTGACGACGGTTGGCGGAAGACCGCCACACAGGAAAACTGCCACACATCGGAAAACCGCCACACAGGAAAACTGCCACACTCTTTTCATTAAGCGGCCGGGCACAATTCCTCCAAGGAACACTTCGAATGTGTGGCAGTTTTCCAAGTTTCCGAATTATGTGTGGCAGTTTTTCAAGTTTCCGAATTATGTGTGGCAGTTTCCCAAGGTGCCTAACGATGGGAAGGAACTCTTTTGTTTGTTTGAATTTTCATGTCGGCTCATACTTAATGCAAATGGCCACAGAAGTTCGATGGGGGGGGGGGGGTATAACCATTGCGGTTTCCTGGCCTATATTGAGAATTGAATTGCGAACTCCAAACAAATTTCGAGAAAACGTTCTATGTAAGCCTAGCGAAAATTGCTGTGCTCAGGAAAGGACAATAAGGTGGGATTTTTCAATAACGCTGCACTTTTACTTAGGCACTAAATATTTACATAACCTGTCAAATTCGTAATATTTTCCTTTTACTTAATGAATTCATAGGACCTACACCTCGGATTTTTTAACAGCTTTTAATCCGCCGACTTCATATTGATAACGCTTACGTATCAAATCAAGTCAATAGCATTGCGCTTCCCAGCAAAAACAGTCTTTCTGGGCCAGCAATGGCCCATCACTAGGTTGCCGCTGCCGAATCGTCAATATAATGTCCGGGCGGCGAATAGAAGGGCCAGCAGTTCAGGCCAACAGCTGGCCGACAGTTGACACCCCATCAGTTGTCACATGCCAGAACAGGGCCATCAGTTGTCCATCACAGGCAGTAGCTGCCACAAGTGGCCCTTCATTGGCCCTGCTAGCACGTGCCAGAAATGATGGCTAGCCTAATGTGGTCCGCTAGTGTGCCGGTAGTGGCAGCCGGCAACCACGTGACGTAACTGGTGGCTTGCCGAATCTTGTCCGCCAATTTCCAGTAGTAGCCATAAAAAAAAAAAAAAATCAAGGATAACCGCAGTTTCCCATAGATACACCTTATTATTTTTTTTTACCATTCCGAAAGTAGTGAATTTTAGCACTGCGCTGGGGAAATTTTCTCAACAGACCGGAAAAACCCTCGATTGAATCTGAGCGGATACGAACCTGAGCCGTTCATGGGGGATCTGGGCTCTCTACCAACTGGACAAATTAGCCACTTCCTCGCGTGTGCTTGGAGCTGTCTGTTTTGTACGGAATATGTAACTGAATTCTTCCCTCTTTCATTTTATAATATTGCGAGGTATTTTTCATAAAAGTCAGTTTCATATAATTCATAAATTTATTTTTTCAACATAACCATAGTTTTTTTTTTTTTTTTTTTTTAACTTTAAGGGAACTTCACTCATTTTCAAGGAGTGTAGATACTTAGAGTCGCTTTCCAAAGTTTTGTACTGTCCTTGTCGTCTTGAAAGAAGATTGTTGAATTAATATATATTTACCCGGGTTCATGTCACATTCTGTTACATTTTTAACGTTGTATCTTTCCTTTCCGTTGTCCGAAGCTACATTTGTTTTAAAGAGGAAAGATATTTTATTTAACTTCTCGTCATTTTTAGAAGCTAATTCCTCCCAGTCTTGTGTATTCAACCCATGGATGAGTACATTATTATATCCACATAGCGTTGCTTTTTTTTCTAATAATAATTCTTCTTTTTTTTCCAACAAACGTTTTTTTAATGGTTTTCCAAGACATTCGTTTCAAGCGGTTTCAATATTTTTCTTGTTATTTACCCACACCATTCCATGAATTGTTATTCATGGGAATGGAGTGGGTGTATTTCATGGCTGTAATCTAGTATTTCATAGCTTAATCTGATATCTTCGTCGACGTGGAATTTCATTAGGAAATTAATTCGCCTCTCTACATATGGATTTTTTTTTCTTAGCATCCACTAAAATAACACGGTGGCGATAGCGTCGTCTTCAACTAACTGGTACCATGAGAGACACAGCAACTGTTGTTTCTGCGCATGCGCAGTCCCGTTGCTTCCACCTGCTGTTGGGGTTACATTGGTTGCCAGCAACGGACCACTAGTGGCACTTGCTTGGACGCCCACAATTGGCGGCGATGCTGCAGGGCCATCACTGGCTCGCCGACTGATAGCGCTGCCACCAACGGACCACTACCGGGCCGTGAGCGGCAGATTTCAGCCAGCAGTGACCCATCACTGCCAGCTGGTGGCCAGCAGTTTCCCAGCACTTGTGTTTTTGCTGTGTTTTACTTAGGCACTAAATATCAAAGTCATAAGCCACAGGCGTAGGCCTTTTTAACAGTTTTTATTCTACCAGTGTGATATTCCCAACGTTTACACATCAAATCAAGTTAATAATATTGCGCTTTCATTTACGCACGAAATATTTATTCACAGGCCCTAGGCCTAGGCTTAGGCCCTTCTACCAGTTTTTATTCTAACAATGCCATATTCACAACGTTTACACAGGAAATCAAGTTAATGATATTGGGCGTTTACTTAGGCACGAAATATTAATTCATAGGCCCTAGGCCTAGGCCTTTTTGACAGTGTTTATTCTACCAATGCCACATTCACAACGTTTACACATCAAATTAAGTTATAATAATATTGCGCTTTTATTTAGGCACTAAATATTTATTCACAGGTCCTAGGCCTATAGGCTTATGCCCTTTTACCAGTTTTTATTCTAACAATGTCATATTCACAACGTTTACACGCGTTAGAAGCATGCTTTACATAATGATTCTCTGCACGACCACGAATTTTCAGGAGGGTGGGGTGCAAGTATCTAAGAGCGCAGACAAGTCTTCAAGGTAAGGGATTTGCTCGCAATTTCTGTGCTTCATGTTGTGTTTAATGGTAAACTATGTATGCCCTTCCGCCCTCCCCCAGAAATTTGGTGAAGCCTGTGAGAGGGATACGAGGTGCTTGGTTTGGAGGGCTCCACCCCCAACTTCCGTAATTTTATATTCTGGACCTCTAGAGTCGGTCAGTGTATCCTCGATGTTACCCCTGAATAGCTCTTAGAAACTCAGGGAGTGGGGTAAACCCCCACCCTCCTGAAAATTCGTGGTCGTGTACAGAATCATTATATAAAGCAAGGTACTAATGTTTACAGCTCTACGTCCATTTTAACATTTTGGGGGAAAGCCCCTCCCAGCTCATGGACCTTGCGGACACTTAAAGGGGAACAGCCTGGATACACTGACAGACTCCAGCGGCCCAGAATCTAATATTACGGAAATTGGGGGTTGAGCCCCCCCCCCCCCCCCGCCCCAAGTGTAACTCGGATCCACGGCAATTTATTTCTTCAAATTAAAGTACAATTCCCGCTTGGCTTACATGGAAAGTTTTCGCGAAATTCGTTTCCCAATTCAGTTATCAATGTAGGCCTAGAAACGGCAATCTTTATAGCCCCCCCCCTCCTCCCTTTGAACTTTTGTAGCCAAATTGCTGAAAGATGTGTGGCAGGGTTGCCGGTAAATTGCCACACCGGAACACTGCCACAAATCAGTGTTCCTGTGTGGCAGTTTACAGTGAACCGTTTGTTCTAGGGGTATTTCTTCCGGGGGCATTTTTTCCGCTTTTCAATTTTCGGTGGTATTTTTTCCTGGGGGTGTTTTTACCTACATCCCCCCTCCTCGAACTTCTGTGGCCATTTGTCCTAAGTATGAACCGACATATAAATTCAGACAAATAAAAGAGCTCCTTCCCATCGTTAGGCACCTTGGGAAACTGCCATACATAATTCGGAAACTTGGAAAATTGCCACACCAGAAAACTGCCACACATTCAAAATGTTTCTCGGAGGAACAGCAATTTGTACCCTGCCCCTTAATAAAAAGTTTTCCTGTGTGGCAATCTTCCGGTGTGGCAGTTTTCCTGTGTGGCGGTTTACAGTGAACCAAAAATTCATACGCTGAGACAGTTTTTTTACTATAAACAGCGATAAATGTTTGAAATGCCGAGCCCGGAATTTTCCCCAACATATTTGTGCACGTTGTGCGGCTGCATCTCGTTTTAAACAGCGTGAAAATGGAAATGGTAGCCCCGGAAATCTCCCTCACGTTCCACATTCAGTGTAAAACGCAATTTGTGCACTTTCCCTGACTGAAAAAGGTGGAGGACTTTTCCTACGCAGCACTCTTCCGATGAGGGGCTTTTCCGAAAGTGGGGGAAATTTCCTGTGGGGACGCTTCCGTCCACCCTTAAAATCATGGTGATGTGAGAACTGCTCAATTTGAAATATAAATAAAAATAAAAACAACTTTAAGTTCTTATTACTGGCTGATAGCAAAATTCTTTTAGGGCTTCACGGCACTAACTTCTACAAACACTGAAAACTTTTTAAGGTTCATTGTGATTACGTACTTCAAAATTTAAAACCAGAAAAAAACTCTAATTCGAAATTTCCTTTTTATCTCCTCTTCTAAATTCGGTTGACGAATCACAAGAGGCACCGAACACGTGGTAGGCCACACGTGGCGACTAAGTGGAGTAGAACAAACACTCACCGGAACTTAATGAAGACGCCGGTGAAGCGAGGGACCTGTCACTCCCCCATTCACCCCACGAAGAAGGGCATCTTCGTCTTAATCAGAGTCAATGGTTGGCGATTGCGACCCCTCGGCGGCAACCTCATTTGGACATTTCCTCTTTGGCCGTCAGCTAGGCCGGCCTCGTGGACACTCCTCCTGCCAAGGTGGTCGACTTCATGTGCGTCACCTCCTCTCTTGGTTCATCGCTGAGGTGCTATTAACCAGTTGTACTGAAGCCATAGAGGCTGTGGCTTAGACCACTATCACAACAGACTCCTGCCGACTATCCGAGGTCCCTGTGTCCCTCCCCCCAACCGTTTCTCCGCAGGCGAGTGACAAGACTTCCATTGTGGTCGACGCCTCCCTTGTAGCTCCAGAAATTCCCACTTGAACAGCAAGCAATCAGTCCACCTCCTGGCAATAGACGGGGACAGTTTTATGCCTTTGGAGTCTATGGCGTTATACAAATGGGCCACAATGTCTTCTCTCCATCCCATAAATTACAATACCTATGTGTGAAAGCTCACCGGGGTCACGTGAAAGGTTCGTGCATCATTCCCTTTGGTCATTCTAGAACCTATTTAGTCTACGGATCGAATTACGTGATCAAGTGGCGTACTGAAATAACTTTTGCCTTTTCAAAGCAGGCAGGAAATAGTTAATGGTTTCCGTAAGCTATAAAAGCAAAGATTCTTTAGACTGTGTTTGAAATACACCTGTAACAAGAATTTTAACAAGAAAGGGAAAATCATATGTTTAGAAAGAGGAGAAATGCAACCCAATCAAGTCGCTCGTTGAATGAGCACCGTGTTTAAAACAATTCAAACTGAGAGTGTCCTAAAATGTCAATTACCTTGAACCAAAAACGGATACTTAGAAGAGGAAACTCGCAGCTTAGTTTTCAGATGGGGCCAAACGGAAATTATAAACACAAATAAGATACGCAGATTTCTATTACGCCTTCTCTACTGTCCAATAGTTTTTAAAACGGATCCAGGAAAACTCCCTACACTTTCTCACGTAAGAGAATATGCACCAATTGCGTTTCTTCCCGAGATCTTGTCAAAGTGTGGGAGTTTTTCTATCCGACCAAAACGAAATATTCCAGTTTTCCTAGGGATATAAATGCGTATGTCATGTTCATAGTGATCCAAGGTTTATGTAGTAGCTTTCCGATCCACTAAATCTTGAGTTATGATTTTAATATTTCGCATGTAATAACAAGCAACAATGACTAATCAACGGGAACTCAACGAATCGATCTTCAGGTGCTGATCTTTTTAGAAGATTTTAAATTACAACCTTCATACTTAAAAAAAAAGAAATTATATTTCATTTTCTACATAATCACTCACCTTTGCGCACTACATTTCTCACACCGTTACACCAACTTCTTTAGTCCATCAGAAAAAAATGTTTTTGGCTGTGCCTTCAGCCAGGAATGCACCGCTTGTTTAACTTCTTCATCACTCCCAAATCTTCGTGCTCTCAAAGCGTCCTTCAAGAGTACAAACGGTTCACTGTAAACCGCCACAAAGGAAAACTGCCACACGCTTTTCATGAAGGGGTAGGGTGCGAATTGCCGCGTAGCCTCACTTCCCCTAATCCATTTCCCCTAATTCCCGTTTGCCCTAATCCCGTTTACCCCAATGGCGTTTCTCCGAAATCGCTTTTATCCGAATTCCCATTTCCCCTAATTTCGTTTCCCCTAATCTCGTTTCCCCTAAATCTCATTTCCCTTAATTCACTTTTGCCCTAAACACGTTTACCCCAATGGCGTTTTCCCGAAATCGCTTTTACCCGAATTCCCATTTCCCCTAATTTCGTTTGCCCTAATCTCGTTTCCCTTAAATCGCGTTTCCCCTATTTCACGTTTGCCCGTATCAAGGTTTTCCTAATTCGCGTTTGCCTTATTTCGCGTTTGCCCTAATTTATATTTGTCCTAATTTTTATTAACCGAAATAAAACGGTGGGTCTTGATATCGCAAGAGAATTATTCTTTCCTTTCTTGTTGATGACTTTGATAATCATGCCAACAAAAGTGTAAAGAAGTGCACATGGTGAGGACCATTATACGGTTTGTCCTTAACGCAGCCATTGTATCCGTCACGCCCCCACAGATAAAGTACTACATCGCACTTAACTTTTATTAAAGCAAGGAATAAAATTGTGAACGCAGAAGGCCCACTTTTTAAGAGTTCTTAGCGTACTAGACCCCTCCCCTCTCCCCACCTTTCGTCCCCTGGTGGCCAAACCATTTTTACCAAAAAATTAGAAACTATAATCCAAACGATTTCACATCAGGAGCTGTATTTTACGCCCTTTAGCCAAAAATCTATGCGAAACATGAAAAAGTGACTTTGCTTAAAAAATAGCCTTCGACATAAACGGAATCGAAAGTTAAAAGTATTTTTTTCAATTGGATGTTTAGAAGCAAATATATGGAATAAAATGTATTTCTAATTCAACATCACCTGCATTTACGCCCTCTAGCAGCGAAATTGTGCATCGTATATAAAAAAAAAAAAAGACATGTAGGATCATCATTCGCACATTTCAAGCTTTCCAACGCAAAAAGAATATTTGAAATCGGACTAATAGTTGCAGAGATATTGTGTCCACAGACGGACGAACGGACAAACAGAAAACATAAACAGGATCTGTTTTACAAACTACGTGCTACAAATATTCTCTTACACGGCGCGGCAAATGTCCTTCGCTCGCCCTTGTTTGGATGAATGGATGGAGGGCTTTTGGAAGAAACAATAAAATTTTAAAGAGCAATACGTCATTATGTCTCAAAAAGAAAAGTGTCTAGTCAATGTATCCTTCGAGTTCTTACATATATGGATGGGTGACATGGATTTTAACTAAAAAAGACATAGAAAGGCTGCAGACAACTGAAAGAGGCATGGAGAGATACATGCTTGGTGCAACCAGGAGAGATGAGAAAAGGAACTCATGAATAAGGAAAATGACAAGAGAGGAAGACATGATCAGAGTAAAATCTTTGAAAAGGATCGGCTGGACATGTTGCCAGAAGAACGGACCTCCGACGGACAACCGAAATTCTGGACTGGATTCCAAGGGACAGGAAAAGACCCAGAAGAAGACCACATTGGAGATGGGTGGATGAAATTCGAAAGCATGCGTGAGTGAGATGGTGGAGACTGGGGCAAGACAGACCCTAGTGGAAGAAACTTGGTGAGATCTCCATTCATTCAGCAGTAGATTGATAATGGTTTATGATGATGATTAAATATACATATATTTTCCTAAATTTGACGATAAAAAATTACATACAACGATTTTTCTCCTAAATTTGACGATAAACCCAATTTTTTTTTTCCTGAATTTTGGCGATGAAAAAAACGTTTTATTTCGCTTAACGAAAATCAGGACAAACATGAATTACGGAAAACATGAATTTGGGAAAACGCGAATCAAGGCAAAGGAGAATTAGAACAAACTTGATACAGTAAATGTTTTTAGAGGAAACTTTGACACGGACAAACGTGTTAAGGGCAAACGTGAATTAGGGGAAACGAGATATAGGGGAAACGAGATTAGGGCAAACGAAATTAGGGGAAATGGGAATTCGGGTAAAAGCGATTTAGGGGAAACGCCATTGGGGTAAACGTGTTTAGGGCAAACGGGAATTAGGGGAAACAGATTACGGGAAACGGATTAGGGAAACGGGTGTTCACCCAAATTACTATTTCTCCGAGGAACACTTCGAATGTGTGGCAGTTTTCAAAGTTGCCGAATTATGTGTGGCAGTTTTCAAAGTTGCCGAATTATGTGTGGCAGTATCCCAAGGTGCCTAACGATGGGAAGGAGCTCTTTTGTTTGTCTGAATTTTCATGTCGGTTCATACTTATAGGGCAACTGGCCACAGAAGTTCGAGGGGGGAAGGGCATGGGCGGTGAAAGGTGGGGTACCCGGGGTCCAGACCCCTCTGGAATTTCATGGTCCCCCTCACTGAGGGGGTCAACCCAGGAAACGTCCTAAAGCCATGTATCCGGTTCACGGATGTAGGTAAAAATACCCCGGGAAAAATACCCCCGGAGAAAATACCCATGAAAACTCAAAAGCGGAAAAAAATGCCCACGGAAAAAATACCCCCGGCAGAAATACCCCCAGAGCAAACGGTTCACTGTAAATTGCCACACAGGAACACTGATGTGTGGCAGTGTTCCAGTGTGGCAATTTACCGGCTACCCTGCCACACATCTTTCAGTAACTTGGCTACAAAAGTTCAAAAGGGGGGGGGGGGTCCATAAAGATTGCCGTTTCTGGGCCTACATTAATAACTGAATTGGGAACTCCAAACGAATTTCGCGAAAACGTTCCATGTAAGCCAAGCGGGAATTGTACTTCAATTTGAAGAAATAAATTGCCGAGGATCCGAGGTGCACTTGGTGGAAGGGGAGGGGGCGCTCAACCCCCAATTTTCGTAATATTAGATTCTGGGCCGCTGGAGTCTGTCAGTGTATCCAGGCTGTTCCCCTTGAAGTGTCCGCAAGGTCCATGAGCTGGGGGGGGGGGGCTTTCCCCCAAAATGTTAAAATGGACGTAGAGCTGTAAACATTAGTACCATGCTTTATATAATGATTCTGTACACGACCACGAATTTTCAGGATGGTGGGGTAACCCCCCGTTTCTAAGAGCTATTCAGGGGTAAAATCGAGGATACACTGACCGACTCTAGAGGTCCAGAATATAAAATTACGGAAGTTGGGTGTAGAGCCCTCCAAACTAAGCACCTCGTATCCCTTTCACAGGCTTCACCAAATTTCTGAGGGAGGGGGAAGGGCATACATAGTTTACCATTAAACACAACATGAAGCATAGAAATTGCGAGCAAATCCCTTACCTTGAACACTTATCTGCGCTCTTAGTAACTTTCACCCGACCATCCTGAAAATTCGTATTCGTGTACAGAGTCATTATGTAAAGCATGGTTCTAATGTTTACAGCTCTACGGCCATTTTAACATTTTGGGGACCCCCCCCCCTCCTCCGCTCACGGACCGCGTGGACGCTTCAAGGGGAACAACAGCCTGGATACATTGACAGACTCCAGCGGCCCAGAATATAATATTACGGAAGTTCGGGGTAGAGCCCCCCCCCCAAGTGCACCTCGGATCCTAGGCAATTTATTTCTTCAAATTAAAGTACAATTTTTGCTTGGCATACATCGAACGTTTTAGCGCGAAATTCGTTTGGAGTTCCCAATTCAGTTATCAATGTATGCCCAGAAACGGCAATCTTTATGTACTCCCCCCCTTTGAACTTTTGTAGCCAAGTTACTGAAAGATGTGTGGCAGGGTAGCCGGTAAATTGCCACACTGGAACACTGCCACACATCAGTGTTCCTGTGTGGCAATTTACAGTGAACCGTTTGCTCTGGGGGTATTTTTTCCGGGGGCATTTTTTCCGCTTTTCAGTTTTCGGGGGTATTTTCTCCGGGGGTATTTTTTCCCGCGGGTATTTTTACCTACATCCATTTTCTCCGGGTGTAGGTTCACATATAATTTATAGGTTTTTTTGGGGTTTTTTTTTTACGATTTCCTGGATACCGTCGCCATGCTTCTCAGTTTTCTGGAAAACTCTTCAAGTACAATTTTGAAAATTGATTTCGCACAAATATACTGAAAAGTTCATTCAACGCTGTTTTTCTCCATAAAAAAGATCGTCAAAGAATTCTATAAATTACTTTAAAGCATTAACCACGGTGGAGAATGGTTTTCTCTCCTTCTTTCCATGCGTTCTTTTTTTTTTTTTTTCCCTTTTTAATTCCAAGTCCGAATGCGTCTTACCGAAATCAGAAAAACCCATTAAATATATATGAAAAATAAATAACTGAACAAAAGTACTCGAACTCAAATTAATTAAGCGATAAGTATACTACTAGTGCACAGAGCACAGGTCATTCATTCATTCTTGGTGTTTCCTCACATGGTAATCGGTAAATGTCCGAGGAAAAAAAGTCCAGGTAAAAAAATCTGAGGAAAAAAAGTCCGAGACTGATGATAAATGCGGAAAAAAAGTCCAGGAAATAAAGTCTGGGAAAAAACTCCGATATGGGCGTTTTGATTGTCATCATGGGCATACTAATAAGTTGATTTGACATACCCAGCAAAAACAGTCTTGCTGGGCCAACACTGCCAGCAATGGCCCAGCACTATGTTGCCGCTGCCGAACCGTCAATAAAATGCCCGGGCGGCCAACAGTTCAGGCCAACAGTTGGCACCCCATCAGTTGTCATATGCCACAACAGGGCCATCAGTGGTCCATCACAGGCAGTAGCTGCCACAAGTGGTCCTGCAAGCACGTGCCAGAAATGATGGCTAGCCTAATGTGGTCCACTAGTGTGCCGTTAGTGGCAGCCAGCAACTACGCTAATGTGGTCCACTAGTGTGCCGTTAGTGGCAGCCAGCAACTACGCTAATGTGGTCCACTAGTGTGCCGTTAGTGGCAGCCAGCAACTACGTGACGTAACTGGTGGCTTGCCGAATCTTGTCCGCCAATTTCCCAGTAGTAACCATAATAATAATAAAGCAAGGATAACCGCAGTTTCCCCAAAGCTACAATTTCTTTTTTCCTACCCTTACGAAGCTTGTGAAATAACGCACTGCGGTGGGAAATTTTCTCAACAGACCGGAAAATCGCCCACTTGCAGCTGAGTAGATTTGAACCTGGACCAATCGCGTGGTAGCTGAGCTCTCTACCGACCGGACTAATTTGCCACGCTCGAGCGCCTGCTTAAACTGTTTATTTCTGTACATAATGTGTAACCGAATGCTTCGCCCTTTCATTTTATAATATTGGGAGGTATTTTTCTTAAAAGTCAGTTTCATATAATTCATAAATTTATTTTTTCAACGCAACCATAGTTTTTTTTTTACCTTAAGGGAACTTCACTCATTTTCAAGGCGTGTACAATACTTAGAGTCGCTTTCCAAAGTTTTGTACTGTCCTTGCCGTCTTGAAAAGAGATTGTTGAATTAATATATATTTACCCGGGTTCATGTCACATTCTGTTACATTTTTAACGTTGTGTCTTTCCTTTCCGTTGTCGGAAGCTACATTTGTTTTTAAGAGTAAAAGATATTTTATTTTACTTCTCGTTATTTTTAGAAGCGAATTCCTCCCAGTCTTGTGTATTCAACCCATGGATGAGTACACCGCATAGCTTCGCTTTTTTTTTCATTTCAAATAATTAATAAATTTTGTACGCGTATAATTTTTTTTTTTTTTTTTCGAACAAACGTTGTTTTAATGGTTTTCCATGATATTTGTTTCCAGCGGTTTCAAATTTTTCTTGTTATTCATCCACTCCAATCCATGAATTGTTATTCATGGGAATGGAACAATTCGTGGAATGGAGTGGCTGTTATCTAGTATTTCACGGCTTAAACTGATATCTTCGTCGACGTAAAATTTCATTAGGAAATTAATTCACCTCTCCACATACGGATTTTTTTGTTAACATCCATTAAAAATAACACGATGGCGATAGCGACGTCTTCAACTACCCAGCAAAAACACAAGTGCTGGGAAACTGCTGGCCACCAGCTGGCAGTGATGGGTCACTGCTAGCTGAAATCTGCCGCTCACGGCCCGGTAGTGGTCCGTTGGTGGCAGTGCTATCAGTTGGCGAGCCATTGATGGCCCTGCATCATCGCCGTGAATTGTGGGCCTCCAAGCAAGTGCCACTAGTGGCCCGTTGCTGGCAACCAATGCAACCCCCAACAGCAGGTGGAAGCATCGGGACTGGAGCATGCGCAGAAGCAACACTTGCTGTGTCTTTCATGGTACCAGTTAGTTGAAGACGACGCTATCGCCATCGTGTTATTTTAGTGGATGTTAAGAAAAAAATCCATATGTGGAGAGGCGAATTAATTTCCTAATGGAATTTTACGTCGACGAAGATATCAGATTAAGCCGTGAAATACTAGATTACAGCCATGAAATACACCCACTCCATTCCCATGAATAACAATTCGTGGAATGGAGTGGATGAATAACAAGAAAAATTTGAAACCGCTTGTAACACATATCCTGGAAAACCAGCGTTTGTTGGAAAAAAAGAATTATACGCGTACAAAATTTATTAATTATTTGAAAGAAAAAAAAGCAACGCTATGTGGTGTACTCATCCATGGGTTGAATACACAAGACTGGGAGGAATTCGCTTCTAAAAATAACAAGTAAAATAAAATATCTTTTACTCTTTGAAACAAATGTAGCTTCGGACAACGGAAAGGAAAGACATAACGTTAAAAATGTAACAGAATGTGACATGAACCCGGGTAAATATATATTTATTCAACAATCTATTTTCAAGACGGCAAGGACAGTACAAAACTTTGGAAAGCGACTCTAAGTATGTACACGCATTGAAAATGAGTGAAGTTCCCTTAAGGTAAAAAAAAAACTATCGTTGCGTTGAAAAAATTAATTTATCAATTATATGAAACTGACTTTTATGAAAAATACCTCGCAATATTGTAAAATGAAAGTGGGAAGCATTCGATTACAAATTATATACTGAACAGATAGCTTCCAGCACGTACCCGAGCTTCGTGAGTTAGTCCGGTCGGTAGCGAGCGCGGCTTCCACGTAAACGGCCCAGGATCGAATGTAGTCAGATGCAAACGGCGTTTTTCCGGTCTGTCGAGAAAATTTCCCCAATGCAGTGCGTTAATTCACAAGCTTCGTAAGGGTAGAAAAAATTGTAGCTTTACGAAACTGCGGTTACCCTTGCTTTTTTTTTTATTATTGCTACTACTGGGAAATTGGCGGACAAGATTCGGCAAGCCACCAGTTACGTCACGTGGTTGCTGGCTGCCACTAACGTCCCACTACCGGACCACATTAGGCTAGCCATCATTTCTGGCAAGTACTTGCAGGGCCACTGAAGGGCCACTTGTGGCAGCTACTGCCTGTGATGGACCACTGATGGCCCTGTTGTGGTATATGACAACTGATGGGGTGCCAACTGTTGGCCTGAACTGCTGGCCCTTCTGTTGGCCGCCCGGACATTTTATTGACGGTTCGGCAGCGGCAACATAGTGCTGGGCCATTGCTGGCAGTGCTGGCTGCCAGTAATGGTCCACTGGTGGCCCAGCAATACTGTTTTTGCTGGGTAACTGGTACCATGAGAGACACATCAAGTGTTGTTTCTGCGCATGCGCAGTCCCGTTGCTTCCTCCTCCTGTTGGGGGGTTGCATTGGTTGCCAGCAACGGTCCACTAGTGGCACTTGCTTGGACGCCCACAATTCACAGCGATGCTGCAGGGCCATCAATGGCTCGCCAACTGATAGCGCTGCCACCAACGGACCACTACCGGGCCGTGAGCGGCAGATTTCAGCCAGCAGTGACCCATCACTGCCAGCTGGTGGCCAGCAGTTTCCCAGCACTTGTGTTTTTGCTGGGATACTGTTTGAATGCGGGTACGGAGAACTGGCCACCGGAGAACTGGACACATTGCAATTTCAGTGGCATAAAATTGTTCTGCATAAACAAATTTCGTGTGGCTATATTCCCCACTACTTGCGCAACTATTGTTCATATCATCATTGTCAACCATTATCAATCCACAGCTGGACGAAAGTCTCCCCAAGTTTCCTCCACAACGGTCTGTCTTGTGCCCGTCTCCTCCATGTCACTCCTGCATACTTTCGAATTTCATTCACCCATCTCCCATGTGGTCTTCTTCTGGGTCTTTTCCTGTCCCTTGGAATCCAATCTAAAATTTCGGCTGTCCATCGATGGTCTGTCCTTCTGGCAGTATGCCCAGCCCATTGCCATTTCAGGGATTTAACTCTGATCATGATGTCTTCCACTCTTGTCATTTTTCGGATCCACGAGTTCCTCTTCTTATCTCTCCTGGTTACACCAAGCATGCACCTCTCCATGCTGCTTTGAGTTATCTGCAGCCTTTGTATGTCTATCTGCAGCCTTTGTATGTCTCTTTTAGTTAAGGTCCACGTCTCTGCACCATACGTAAGCACTGGAAGGATGCATTGATCAAACACTTTTCCTTTAAGACATAATGGCACATTGCTCTTGAAAATTATGCTGTTTCTTCCAAAAGCTCTCCAGGCAAGTTTTGTACGCCGATTAATTTCTTCATCAATGTGACCCTCACTTGATATCTGCTGTACAAGATAAACGTACGTGTCTGTTATCTCCAGCTTTTCTCCATCAATCGATAAATCTTCATTTCTTGTAAAAGCATTGAACATCACTTTTGTCTTCTGAAAGTTCATTTTTAATCCCACTTCTTTACTCTTGTCAGCAAGTTCCTGGATCATACTCTACAGCTCTGATTAGGTAATTGCAAAAATGACTACGTCATCAGCAAAACGAAGGTGGGTTAAATAATCTCCATTAATCTTTATCCCTTTGTTTTCCCAGTTCAGTGATTGAAAGACATTTTCCAATATGGCAATCAAGAGCTTCGGAGATATGGTGTCACCTTGTCTCACTCCCTTTCCAATTTTTATGTGTGTGTTGTATTTTCAAATAGCCGAATCTTTGCACTTGCATTTTCATAGATGCTATTAATAATATTAATGTATGCATCTTCAATACCGCAGGATTTCAGAGCCATTCTAACTGCTGATGGTTTCACCGAATCAAAGGCTTTTTCATAATCGATAAAAGCCATGCACAATAGAAGTTCATTTTTCATCGCTCTTTCAATTAGTTCTCTCAGTACGTGGATCTGATCTATAGTGCTGTAGCCACTCCTGAATCCAGCTTGTTCTCTCGGTTGAGCCATGTCCACTGTTACCTTCAAACGGTGTGAAAGAACTTTAGTGAAGATTTTATAAACCACTGATAGCAGGCTGATAGGTCTGTAGTTCCTGAGATCCTCAATGTCACCTTTTTCATGTAGCAGGATTATTGTAGCGTTGTTCCAATCCTCAGGAATCTTCCCTTCATTAAGGCATCGGGTGAAAATTTGGGCGAGTACTGTTTCGATTTCTCCACTTGCTTCTTGTATGATGTCTACAGTAATTCCATCTTCTCCTGGAGCTTTTCCCAGCTTCATGTTCTTGATTGCATGTGCAACTTCTGCTGGAAGGACCGGAAGAACTCTGGTATTGGTACCTTTCACGATGTCTGGAGTACATGCATCATCCCTTTCATATAATTTGGAGTACAAATCTTTCACTCTTGTCAAAATTTCGCCTCTATTTCTTGTTACAGAACCATCTTCTTTTATCAGTGCCATAATCTGTTTTTTTCCTTTGCTGAGATGTCCCTTTGCTATCTTTAGGCTTTGGTTGCTTTCAATTGCTTTCGTCACTAGTTCACAGTTGAATTTCCTTACGTCTTCAGTGATACTTTTTCGTACTGTCTTGCATAGCTCTATGTATTCCACTTTAGAAGACACATCTTTAGTTGTCCTCATCTCTCTTCTTTTTTGCATCAACCTTTTGGTTTTTCCTGATAATTTGTTCTCATGCAACTTGTTCTTAGACCCAGCTAATTTTGTTGCTGTTTCCATAAGAGCTTTGGTTACTTTTCTGTTAACTTCAGAGATGTCCACTTCTTCCGATGTTAGGCCTTCTAAAGCAGAGAATATGTTCTTCAGTTCCAACTTGAAGTTATTATGGTGTTTTTTAAGGTTGGTTATGTCAATAGATTTTGTTTGTCTTATGAGCTTGCCACGTTCGAGTTTAGTGTTGAGGTGCATCTTACATCTCACCAATCTATGGTCACTACCTGTGTTGAACTTGTTTAGCACACTGCAGTCTTCTATGACGAATATTTTGTTACACATAATAAAATTAATTTCACTTGTCGTCCCATTTGGATGTCTCCATGTCCATTTCCTGTGTGGATTTTTCTTGAAAAAGGAGGTCATGATGAAAAATCCTTCTACCTCTGCAAACTCTACGAGCGTATTTCCACGCATGTTTGTATTGCCATGACCAAATTTACCTACTAAAGTTTCATTCTGTTGCTGTTGCCCTATTTTTGGATTGAAATTTCCCATAATTATCTTCAAGTGCTGCTTACCTTTATTATTTAGATGACGAATTTCCTCATAAAATTCTTCAATTTCTTCTTCAGTTTCTTGTTTATTATAAATCCAACACCACTAGTTCTGCCAGTATCTGTCTCACGATAGTAGAAGAGATGTCCACTTTTCAGTTCAATGAGATCTTCTCCTTTTCTCCTTACCTCACTTAGCCCGACGGTGTGGTATGAGGAAAGAATGCCCACGGAAAAAACGCCCACGGAAAAATCGCCCACGGAAAAAACGCCCACGGAAAAAACGCCCACGGAAAAAACGCCCACTTCGCGAAAGTAGGAAAAAACGCCCACGGAAAAATCGCCCACAGGCAAAATGCTCACGGGAAAAATATGTGATCGACTGATAAGTTTATATGTCTGTTATAAACGGTGTTCGGACAACTGGTCACACATTGCTGGCCAAAAAACCGTTAGGGGTCATATAAAAATTGCGGTTTCTTGGCCACCTCACCTACATAACGAAAATGGGTGTAGGAGAATTGGCCACAAAAGTTCAAGGGGGGGTGTAAGTATTATTGATTTTTGGCCTACATTGAGAATTGAATTAGGAACTCCAAACAAATTTCGAGAAAACGTTCTATGTAAGCCAAGCGAGAATTACAGCATAATTCATGTATGTTCGGAAAAGGACCCTAAGGTGGGATTTTTTAATAACGCTGCACTTTTACGTAGGTACTAAATATTTACATAACATGTCAAGTTTGCAATATTTTTCTTTTACTTAATTAATTCACAGGCGAAGAAAAAAGTGTTGAATAGGCTTAGGCCTACGGCCTATTAATTAATGTATGGATTGAATGTATGGTGCATAAGTAGAAGCGCAATATTACTGACAATTAAGTCAGACATTTGACGTGGAATAGGAATAGCTGTGGTGCAGTGGAAGCATATCCGGCGCGTAACTGGAAGACCCTGAGTTCGATTCCTGGTGGCGGCCACTGAGAATTTTTCCGTGACTCACTTATAAACGTGGAAAGAGCGATGACTTCTGTTTGATTATTGACAATACTTGTTATGTAAATTTACGAATATGGGAATGGCGGAACGAAAACTTTTAGAAGGGCCTAAACGTTAGTCCTAATATTATTTTTTGCCTGAGTAACACCGCAATATTAATAATTTGATGTGTTACGTAAACGTTATGAATATAACATCGTTAGAATAAAAACTGTTAAATAGGCCAAGGCCTAGGACTTATGACTTAAGGGCCGCGGGTGGCCTAGTGAAAGAACCAAATAAGATTGTTAACTTTCAACTTCCTACTGTAGAGTGGGATGTAAGGTCAGGTGATGCGTAACATCACAGCCTCTCCTTGACAAATGTCAACCCCGCCTTCTCGTGGTGCATCCTGTTCCTACTAAAGGGGCTCTGACGACCGCCAATAGCGGTATAACTATACCATCGGGATTAGAGGAAATTCTATCCCACACTCACCAACCCGCTTGGCCAGCGTGGTGAGTTATGGCCAAACCCCTCCAAAATGACTCCACAACTTAAATCTTGGCCCTCAGTCTCCGGCAGCTGGAATGTACCTGGCCAAGGCAGCGGCCAGTGCGACATGAAGGCAGAGGGTGCTAAGAATCCCCGGAGGACCGGACTAGGCTGCCATCTGATGCTGACCTTGGCAACGTACAATGGACGCTCCCTATCTTCTGATTCAAGGCTTCTTGAATTGGAAGAGGAACTACAAAGGATCAAGTGGGACATCGTGGGGCTAAGTGAGGTAAGGAGAAAAGGAGAAGATCTCATCGAACTGAAAAGTGGACATCTCTTCTACTATCGTGCGACAGATACTGGCAGAACTAGTGGTGTTGGATTTATAATAAACAAGAAACTGAAGGATAAAGTTGTAGAAGTTGAAAGTTCCTCTGACAGAGCTGCAAGGCTTGTTATCCAACTCTCGAAAAGATACCAGGCTCAGATTATTCAAACTTATGCACCCACCACAAGTCATCCTGAAGAAGAAATTGAAGAATTTTATGAGGAAATTTGTCATCTAAATAATAAAGGTAAGCAGCACTTGAAAATAATTATGGGAGATTTCAATGCAAAAATAGGGCAACGGCAACAGAATGAAACTTCAGTAGGTAAATTCGGTCACGGCAACAGAAACCAGCGTGGAAATACTCTCGTTGAGTTTGCAGAGGCAGAAGGGTTTTTCATCTTGAACTCCTTCTTCAAGAAAAAGCCACACAGGAAATGGACATGGAGACATCCAAATGGGACGACAAGTGAAATTGATTTTATTATGTGTAACAAAAAATTCGTCATAGAAGACTGCAGTGTGCTAAACAAGTTCAACACAGGTAGTGACCATAGATTGGTGAGATGTAAGATGCACCTCAACACTAAACTTGAACGTGGCAAGCTCATAAGACAAACAAAATCTATTGACATAACCAACCTTATAAAACACCATAATACCTTCAAGTTGGAACTGAAGAACAGGTTCTCTGCTTTAGAAGGCCTAACATCGGAAGAAGTGGACATCTCTGAAGTTAACAGAAAAGTAACCAAAGCTCTTATGGAAACAGCAACAAAATTAGCTGGGTCTAAGAACAAGTTGCATGTAAATAAATTATCAGGAAAAACGAAAATGTTGATGCAAAAAGAAGAGAGATGAGGACAACTAAAGAAGATGTGACTTCCAAAGTGGAATATATAGAGCTATGCAAGACAGTACGAAAAAGTATCACTGAAGACGTAAGAAAATTCAACTGTGAACTAGTGAGGAAAGCAATTGAAAACAACCAAAGCCTAAAGATAGCAGAGGGACATCTCAGTAAGGGAAGAAAACAGATTATGGCACTGAGAAAAGAAGATGGTTCTGTAACAAGAAATAGAGGCAAAATTTTGACAAGAGTGAAAGATTTCTACTCCAAATTATATGAAAGGGATGATACATGCACTCCAGACATCATGAAAGATACCAGTACCAGAGTTCCTCCAGTCCTTCCAGCAGAAGTTGCACATGCAATCAAGAACATGAAGCGGGGAAAAGCTCCAGGAGAAGATGGAATTACTGTAGACATCATACAAGAAGCAAGTGGAGAAATCGAAACAGTACTCGCCCAAATTTTCACTCGATGCCTAAATGAAGGAAAGATTCCTGAGGATTGGAACACCGCTACAATGATCCTGCTACATAAGAAAGGTGACATTGAGGATCTCGGAAACTACAGACCTATCAGCCTCCTATCAGTAGTTTATAAAATCTTCACTAAAGTTCTTTCACACCGCTTGAAGATAACACTGGACATGGCTCAACCGAGAGAACAAGCTGGATTCAGGAGTGGCTACAGCACAATAGATCATATCCATGTGCTGAGAGAACTAATTGAAAGAGCGAGGGAATATGAACTTCCATTGTGCATGGCTTTTATCGATTATGAAAAAGCCTTTGATACGGTGAAACCATCAGCAGTTACAATGTCTCTGAAAACCTGCGGTATTGAAGATGCATACATTAATATTATTAATAACATCTATGAAAATGCAAGTGCAAAGATTAGGCTGTTTGAAAATACAACACGCATAAAAATTGGAAAGGGAGTGAGACAAGGTGACACCATATCTCCGAAGCTCTTTAATGCGACATTGGAGGGTGTTTTTCAGTCGCTGAGCTGGGAAAACAAGGGGATAAAGATTAATGGAGATTATCTAACCCACCTTCGTTTTGCTGATGACGTAGTCATTTTTGCAACTAGCCCATCAGAGCTGCAAAGTATGATCCAGGAACTTGCTGACAAGAGTAAAGAAGTGGGATTAAAAATGAACTTTCAGAAGACAAAAGTGATGTTCAATGCTTTTACAAGAAATGAAGATTTATCGATTGATGGAGAAAAGCTGGAGATAACAGACACGTACGTTTATCTTGGACAGCAGATATCAAGTGAGGGTCACATTGATGAAGAAATTAATCGGCGTACAAAACTTGCCTGGAGAGCTTTTGAAAGAAACAGCATAATTTTCAAGAGCAATATGCCATTATGTCTTAAAAGAAAAGTGTTTGATCAATGCATCCTTCCAGTGCTTACGTATGGTGCAGAGACGTGGACCTTAACTAAAAGAGACATACAAAGGCTGCAGACAACTCAATGACGCATGGAGAGGTGCATACTTGGTGTAACAAGGAGAGATAAGAAGAGGAACTCGTGGATCCGAAAAATGACAAGAGTGGAAGACATCATGATCAGAGTTAAATCCCTGAAATGGCAATGGGCTGGACATACTGCCAGAAGGACAGATCATAGATGGACAGCCGAAATTTTAGATTGGATTCCAAGGGACAGGAAAAGACCCAGAAGAAGACCACATGGGAGATGGGTGGATGAAATTCGAAAGTATGCAGGGGTGACATGGAGGAGACTGGCACAAGACAGACCGTTGTGGAGGAAACTTGGGGAGACCTTCGTCCAGCAGTGGATTGATAATGGTTGATGATGATGATGATGATGACTGTAGAGTAGCTACTTTCTTAAAAATCCAGTTCGGCTTTACTGTAAAAAATTTGTGACTATTCTTATTTTTTAAAGTAAGGTCTTAATTTTTATAAAACTATGCATGTTTGTTATTTAACTATATCGATTAAAAGGGAAATCATTAAAAGTCAGATTATTTTATTTATAAAAACTTGTAAAGTATAGCATTTAATTGTAAAAGCGATTTTCGTAAAAGGCGCAATGTACAGATATAACTTTGTGTAATGTGCTTTCTTTGCACTCTTGTCTCTTTTGGAAATCCTCTTTTGTGTACGGCGAGCCGAAGGGGGAGGGGAGCATCTGTCTTTCGTCAAAGTGGTGCTTTGCAGCTGCAGCTGGAACGTTTGCTAGCGACCGCACCCCAAATAACAAGGGATATATTTCATTTAAATTTATCGGTTGGCCACCGGTCAGGGTGTGTCTTCCCCGTGAGTAGTATAATCTCAAGTTACAGGCATACTTCTTTTCTTCCCAGTGTAAAGAAAAAAATACGCACTCATAGCTTCCTGGGAGTTTTCCAAAGGACAACTAAAACAGTTAATTTCTACATGACGGGTGTAGGAGAACTGGCCACAAAAATTTTAAGGGGCCTCATAAAAATAACGTTTTCGACCGCTTCGTGCCCACGAACCCTAGAGGTTGGTAATCAGAGTCATATAAAGTTTCCGTAATTTCGTCTTTTCTTAATTGCGATAATTAATGTAATTCTTTATAAGAAATGTTTATGATCTACATCTCAGCAAAAGATTTAAGGGTTTTCAAACTACAAGTCTGCAAAATATCTGAGCGCATGTGCTGACTCAGGAAACCTGTCCGGGGGGGGGGATATCAAAACTCTAAGATTTGAAAAATGTATCGTCCCATCGGGATCTTTTTCAGCATTTACAAGCTACAGTTGGACAGATTATTTGAGGGTACGTGCCTACTCAGCAAACCTGGGGGTGGGGTGGGGGGGTTATATGATAATTGTGAATTATATAGAATTTCTTGTCCGATCGGGCGATTTTCAGCATTTACAAACTACAACTGGAGACATTATCTCCGGGCATGAACCTACTGAGCAAACCTGTCGGGGGGTAGGGGGGTAATACCAAAAGTGTAGAATATGAAGAATTTCTCTTCCGACCCGGAGATTTTCATCATTCACATGCCTTCCAGATAATGTGTCGAGTTGTAGCTGCTAATTGCCGAGAATCTCCCGATCGGACGAGAAATTGTTCATATCTTACACTTTTGGTATTACCCCCCCCTCCCTCTTCGCCGACAGGTTTCCAGAGAGTGACATGCGCTAAGAAAATTTGTCGAGTTGCAGTTTCTAAATACTGAAGATCTCCAGATCGGAAGAGATATTCTTGATATTTTACGATTTTGGTATACCCCCCCCCCGACTATTTTCCTGAGGCAGCAGATACCCTCAGATAATTCGACGTGTTGTAGCTTGTAAACACTGGAAATCTCCCGATCGGACCAGAAATTCTTTATATTACATATTTTAGATTTTAAGCACCCCCCTCCTCCCCAGACAAATTCCCTGGGTTTGCACATACTCGCAGAGAATTTTTTATTTGTAGTTTCTAGAAAAATATCGTATAGCAGTTGGCTTGAAGACAACGGTGAATCATTAGTATGTTTTAAAATAAATGTTGCATAAGACTACCACGGCTTTCAGGCCAACACCATACAACCTCTACAGTCAATCAGTGCAATCCTAACTTTCCTCTCATATTTGTAAGGTTTGCAGAAAATATTTTACACATCAAATTATTAATATTGCGGTATTACTTAGGCAGAAAATAATATTAGTACTAACGTTTAGGCCCTTCTAAAAGTTTTCATTCCGTCATTCCCATATTCGCGTTATGTAGGTGAGGTGGCCAAGAAACCGCAATTTTTATATGACCCCTAACGATTTTTTGGCCAGCAGTCTGTGACTAGTTGTCCGAACACCGTTTATAACAGACATAAAAACTTATCAGTCGATCACATATTTTTCCTGTGAGCATTTTGTCTGTGGGCGATTTTTCCGTGGGCGTTTTTTCCTACTTTCGAAAAATGGGCGTTTTTTCCGTGGGCGTTTTTTCCGTGGGCGTTTTTTCCGTGGGCGATTTTTCCGTGGGCGTTTTTTCCGTGGGCATTCTTTCATACAATCGACGGTGTCCCATTTGATTCTTTGTAGTTCCTCTTCCAATTTAAGAAGCCTTGAATCAGAAGATAGGGAGCGTCCATTATACGTAGCTAACGTCAGCATCAGGTGGCAGCCTAGTCCGGTCCTCCGGGGATTCTTAGCATCCTCTGCCTTCATGTCGCACTGGCCGCTGCCTTGGCCAGGTACATTCCAGCTGCCGGAGACTGAGGGCCAAGATTTAAGTTGTAGAGTCATTTTTGAGGGGTTTGGCCATAACTCACCACGCTGGCCAAGCGGGTTGATGAGTGTGGGATAGCATTTCCTCTAATCCCGATGGTATAGTTATACCGCTATTGGCGGTCGTCAGAGCCCCTTTAGTGGGAACAGGATGCACCACGAGAAGGCGGGGTTGACATTTGTCAAGGAGAGGCTGTGATGTTGCGCATCACCTGACCTTACATCCCATTCATATATATATATATTTTTTAATATTTCATTTGCAGTAAGAAATTTAGACATTTCCATGATTTTCGGAGCTAAGACTAAGCGGAGAACTGGCCACCGGAGAAGTAGCCACCGGAGAACTGGCCACAAAAATTTTAAGGGGCCGCATAAAAAATTGCGTTCTGGGCTGCTCCGTGGCCCCATCAAATAATGTGTCGAGTTGTGATGCTGAAAATCTTCCGATTGAACGAGAAAATGTTCATATTTTACACTTTTGGGTATTGAACCCCCCCCCCCCAATCGGGTTTACTGAGTAAGCACATGCCCTGAGTTAATGTCTCGAGTTGTAGTTTGTATATGATGAAAATCTCCCTGTCGGAAGATATATATATTAGTTTAGGTTTTGGGGTAACCCCCGTACATTTTAACATTTGTGAAACAAACAGCAATTTTTATACAATCCATAAATATTTCTGTAATCAGTTTTCATACACTTGATCGGAAACGTCCTCCGAAGTTACGTATTATCTACAAATCATCCATAGTGGGCAAGTGTCCGGGTGGGCAAATGTCCGGTGGGCAAATGTCCGGTGAGCAAATGTCCAGTGGGTTTTTGTCCGGACCCCGGTGTAGGGCCTATGAATTAATTAAGTAAACGAAAAATATTACAAATTTGACATGTTATGTAAATATTTAGTGCCTAAGTAAAAGCGCAGCGTTATTAAAAAAATCCCACCTTATTGTTCTTTCCTGAACGCTTGGCGCTTAAATAGAACGTTTTCTGAAAATTTGTTTGGAGTTCCCAATTCAATTCTCAATATAGGCCAAGAAACGCCATTCTTTATAAATCGAACTTCTGTGGCCAGTTGCCGTAAGTATGAACCGACATGAAAATTCAGACAAACAAAAGAGCTCCTTCCCATCGTTAGGCACCTTGGGAAACTGCTACACATAATTCGGAAACTTGAAAAACTGCCACACCAGAAAACTGCCACACATTCAAAGTGTTCCTCGGAAGAATAGCAATTTGTGCACGGCCCCTTAATGAAAATCGTATGGCAGTTTTCCTGTGTGGCAATCTTCCGGTGTGGCAGTTTTCCTGTGTGGCAATCTTCCGGTGTGGCAGTTTTCTTGTGTGGCAGTTTTCCTGTGTGGCGGTTTACAGTGAACCGCCGTTCCCCATACGCCACACTACACGCTCGCTAAGCGATATGCAAATACGTCTTCCATGTCATTCAAACACATATTTTCTGCGTTCATCTATTGTACAAACGTCTACAAAAAATCCTTTGTTCGCTATTTCTTCGCTGGGGTTTTTGTGTGTTGTGTTTTGATCCGGCTGTCTCTTCTTTAGTTTTAAAAGTCATAAAGTCATATCCTTTACGGTAAACGGAAAACTCGTACCCGGGAGATTGGTACCCTTCAAAGTCAACGATGTTGCTGCGACGTTACGGGGGCGTTACAAACATTCCCACCTTTACATTTGGCCAAGTATAATTTTAAAACAGCAGAAAGGAAGAAAAGAAAGAAACGTAATTTTTTTTCTTAGTCATGAAAAATAATTATCCGTGTAAAGTTCTATATTTTTTATATTTTTTTCAGTATTTCATCTAAGAAACAACGACAACATTAATTTTGCTACATCTCGAAGATTTCTGTGCCCTGTCATTTTTTATGGTCGTCGACCAGTTTCTTCATAAAAAATATATATGAAGCTGCCATGACTTTTTAAATTTCATTTTAGAAATTCAGTTCATGGTTTTAGTGAAGGAGGGGGAGAGAATTGAAATGAGATAGGAAAACGTGTCGGCACTTCAATACTCAATATTCTTCCCAACATTGCTCTCCTGGTGTAAAACTACATAGCTGCACGGAGACATTTGATAGACCTCATTCCATTCATTCATTTTTACACGTGGTGTTGCAGCCACAGGCCAGTGCAGAAAAGGCCAGGTCGTAATTAGTAACCGCTGTGAGGGTGGGTGGTCCCAAGGACTTCTACATGGGGTCAACAGGGCGTGTGTGTTGGGAGGTCAGACCACCCGCACTCTACTGGCTTATTTCCGATTGCACTACAAGCAAGAAGACCCGGAGCAGATGTCTCTCTCGAGAACTTATTTAAATTGCCGTTGGTTTTTCACTTAATGGATCTTCTGCAGGTGTCGGCCATTTACCAGGAACCAATCTTTCACCATATCTTTCCCCGCCAAGTCACGGAGGAAAACTATCGAGATAGCATAATCTAAATGTTTTTCGTTTTTTCTTTCAATAAGAAATAAAGCATGACTAATCCATTATAATTTCAGAAATATTATATTATATTATATCATATTATATTATATTATATTAACCCATAGCCCGTCCTAGGACAGTTGTTTTTAAGCTTTAAATAAATATTAATATAATGGGGATGTTTCCCGTCCTAAGACGGGGTCAAATTTTAATTGAAGCAGATTGAAAACAAATCAAATGGACGTCGTCTTTTTGTAAGGAAATATAGTAAAAATCCTAAATGGCTTTTTCTCAGGCACACTTATTCTGTTCGGTTGGAGGAAGACCTACACACAGGAAGATTGCCACACAGGAAAACTGCCACACATTTTCCAGCAACTTAGAAAACTGTCACACATCGGAAAACCGCCACACAGGAAAACTGCCACACGATTTTCATTAAGGGGCCGTGCACAAATTGCTATTCCTCCGAGGAACACTTTGAATGTGTGGCAGTTTTCTGGTGTGGCAGTTTTCCAAGTTTCCGAATTATGTGTGGCAGTTTCCCAAGGTGCCTAACGATGGGAAGGAGCTCTTTTGGATTGTATGAAAGAATGCCCACGGAAAAAACGCCCACGGAAAAATCGCCCACGGAAAAAACGCCCACGGAAAAAACGCCCACGGAAAAAACGCCCACTTTTCGAAAGTAGGAAAAAACGCCCACGGAAAAATCGCCCACAGACAAAATGCTCACGGGAAAAATATGTGATCGACTGATAAGTTTTTATGTCTGTTATAAACGGTGACAGGACAACTGGTCACAGACTGCTATCCAAAAAATCGTTAGGGGTTATATAAAAATTGCGGTTTCTTCGCCACCTCACCTACATAACGCGAATATGGGAATGACGGAATGAAAACTTTTAGAAGGGCCTAAACGTCAGTACTAACATTATTTTCTGCCTAAGTAATACCGCAATATTAATAATTTGATGTGTAAAATATTTTCTGCAAACCTTACAAATATGAGAGGAAAGTTCGGATTGCACTGATTGACTGTAGAGGTTGTATGGTCTTGGCCTGAAAGCCGTGGTAGTCTTATGCAACATTTATTTAAAAACACACTAATGATTCACCGTTGTCTTCAAGCCAACTGCTATACGATATTTTTCTAGAAACTACAAATAAAAAATTCTCTGCGAGTATGTGCAAACCCAGGGAATTTGTCTGGGGAGGGGGGGTGCTTAAAATCTAAAATATGAAATATAAAGAATTTCTGGTAAGATCGGGAGATTTCCAGCGTTTACAAGCTACAACACGTCGAATTATCTGAGGGTATCTGCTGCCTCAGGAAACTAGTCGGGGGGGGGGGGGGGTAATACCAAAATCGTGAATATCAAGAATATCTCTTCCGATCTGGAGATCTTCAGCATTTAGAAACTGCAACTCGACAAATTTTCTTAGCGCATGTCACTCTCTGGAAACCTGTCGGCGAAGAGGGGGGGGTAATACCAAAAGTGTAAGATATGAACAATTTCTCGTCCGATCGGGAGATTCTCGGCAATTAGCAGCTACAACTCGACACATTATCTGAAGACATGTGAATGATGAAAATCTCCGGGTCGGACAAGAAATTCTATATAATTCACAATTATCATATAACCATCCCATTTAGTAGCTGGTGAACAAAACAAGCATAAACTGAAGAGGATTGCTAATACACTGCAGTGAGGGAAATGTATATTATAGCAGTGAGGGAAATGTATATTATAGCAGTGAGGATGGGTGTTAGTGCGTATTTTTTCTTTACACTGGGAAGAAAAGAAGTATGCCTGTAACTTGAGATTATACTACTCACGGGGAAGACACACCCTGACCGGTGGCCAACCGATAAATTTAAATGACATATATCGCTTGTAATTTGGGGTGCGGTCGCTAGCAAACGTTCAAGCTGCAGCTGCAAAGTACCACTTTGACGAAAGACAGATGTCCCCCCTCCGCTTCCGCTCGCCGTACTCAACAGACAACAGTGGAAAGAAAGCACATTACACAAAGTTATATCAGTAAACTGCGGCTTTTACGAAAATCGCTTTTACAATTAAATGCATTAAACTTTAAAAATATTTATAAATAACATAATCTGACTTTTAATGATTTCTTTTTTAATTGATATAGTTAAATAATAAACATGCATAGTTTTATAAAAATTAAGACCTTACTTTAAAAAATAAGAATAGTCACAAATTTATTATAGTACAGCCGAACTGGAATTTTTTAAGAAAGTAGCTACTCTACAGTAGGAAGTTGAAAGTTAACAATCTTATTTGGTTCTTCACTAGGCCACCCGCGGCCCTTAAGTCATAAGTCCTAGGCCTTGGCCTATTTAACAGTTTTTATTCTAACGATGTTATATTCATAACGTTTACGTAACACATCAAATTATTAATATTGCGGTATTACTCAGGCACAAAATAATATTAGGACTAACGTTTAGGCCCTTCTAAAAGTTTTCGTTCCGTCATTCCCATATTCGTAAAATTTACATAACAAGTATTGTCAATAATCAAACAAGTCATCGCTCTTTTTTTTTTTTTTGATTGGAGGTTTAACGACCACCGTGAGCAACTCAATGGGCTATAAGCAGTCGCTTGTCCCTAATTTAGGGTCACTGGTTCCAGGGAAGGGAAAGAGCCAGTGCCGTAAGACAAACACAAAATCCATGCCTGACCGGGATTCGAACCCGGACCCCTTACGGACGAATGATCAGAGGCCAACGCCTTAGACCACTGCGTCACCGGGGCGGCAAGTCATCGCTCTTTCCACGTTTATAAGTGAGTCACTGAAAAATTCTCAGTGGCCGCCTCCAGGAATCGAACTCAGGGTCTTCCAGTTACGCGCCGGATATGCTTCCACGGCACCACAGCTATTCCTATTCCACGTCAAATGTCTGTATTAATTGTCAATAATATTGCGCTTCTACTTATGCACCATACATTCAATCCATACATTAATTAATAGGCCGTAGGCCTAAGCCAATTCAACACTTTTTTCTTCGCCTGTGAATTAATTAAGTGCCGCCCCGGTGGCGCTGGCCTCTGATCATTCGTCCGTAAGGGTCAGGGTTCGAATCCCGGTCAGGCATGGATTTTGTGTTTGTCTTACGGCACTGGCTCTCTCCCTTCCCTGGAACCAGTGACCCTAAATTAGGGACGGGCGACTGCTTATAGCCCATTGAGTTGCTCACGGTGGTCGTTAAACCTCCAATCAAAAAAAAAAAAAAAAAAAAAAAAAAGAATTAATTAAGTAAAAGAAAATATTGCAAACTTGACATGTTATGTAAATATTTAGTACCTACGTAAAAGTGCAGCGTTATTAAAAAATCCCACCCCTTAGGGTCCTTTTCCGAACATACATGAATTATGCTGTAATTCTCGCTTGGCTTACATAGAACGTTTTCTCGAAATTTGTTTGGAGTTCCTAATTCAATTCTCAATGTAGGCCAAAAATCGATAAGACTTACTCCCCCCCCCCCCCCCACACACACCCTTGAACTTTTGTGGCCAATTCTCCTACACCCATTCGCGTTATGTAGGTGAGGTGGCCAAGAAACCGCAATTTTTATATGACCCCTAACGATTTTTTGGCCAGCAGTCTGTGACCAGCTGTCCTGTCACCGTTTATAACAGACATATAAACTTATCAGTCGATCACATATTTTTCCCGTGAGCATTTTGTCTGTGGGCGATTTTTCCGTGGGCGTTTTTTCCTACTTTCGAGAAGTGGGCGTTTTTTCCGTGGGCGTTTTTTCCGTGGGCGATTTTTCCGTGGGCGTTTTTTCCGTGGGCATTCTTTCCTCATACCCTCTTTTGTTTGTCTGAATTTTCATGTCGGTTCATACTTACGGCAACTGGCCACAGAAGTAAGAGGGGGTGGGGTTGGGGGTGGGGGTATAAAGAATGCCGTTTCTTGGCCTATATTGAGAATTGAATTGGGAACTCAAAACAAATTTCGAGAAAACGTTCTATGTAAGCCAAATAAAAATTGTTTTGTTCAGGAAAGACCAATGAGGTGGGAATTTTTTAATAACGCTGCACTTTTACTTAGGCACTAAATATTTACATAAGATGTCAAGTTTGTAATATTTTTCTTTTACTTAATTCATAGGGACTACACCTTCGTCTTTTTAACATCTTTTAATCCGCCGACTTCATATTCATATAATGTTTACGTATCAAATCAAGTCAATAGCATTGCTCTTTTACTTAGGCACTAAATAGTCATAGGCCACAGTCATAAGCCTTTTTAACAGGTTTTATTCTACCAGTGTCATATTCACAACGTTTACACATCAAATCAAGTTAATAATATTGCGCTTTTATTTAGGCACGAAATATTTATTCACAGGCTCCAGGCCTAGGTTTAGGCCCTTTTTACCAGTTTTTATTCTACCAATGCCATATTCACAACGTTTAATATAAAATCAAGTTAATAATATTGGGCATTTACTTAGGCACGAAATATTAATTCATAGGCCCTAGGCCTAGGCCTTTTTAATAGTTTTTACTTTATCACTGCCATATTCACAACATTTGCACAACAAATAAATGTAATAATATTACGCTTTTACTTGGGCAGGAAATATTAATTCATAGGCCCTTGGCCTAGGCGTTTTTGACAGTTTTTATTCTACCAATGCCATATTCACAACGTTTACACATCAAATTAAGTTAATAATATTACGCTTTTATTTAGGCACGAAATATTTATTCACAGGTCCTAGGCCTAGGCCCTTTTACCAGTTTTTATTTTATACCAATGTCATATTCACAACGTTTGCACAGCCAGTCATGTTAATAATATTGGGCGTTTACTGAGGCACGAAATATAAATTCATAGGCCGTAGGCCTTTTTAATAGTTTTGACTCTATCAATACCATATTCACTACGTTTACACAACAAATCGATTTAATCATATTACGCTTTTACTTGGGCACGAAATATTAATTCATAGGCCCAAAACTAGGACCTATGAACGAATATTTCGTGCTTAAGTAAAAGAGCAATATTATTACATTTTTTTTGTGTGTGTGTGTGTGTAAACGGTGTGAATATGTCATTGAAAGAGTAAAAACTATTAACAAGGCCTAGGCCTAGGGCCAGTGAAGTAATATTTCGTGCCTAAGTAAAAACGCAATATTATTACAATTATTTGTTGTGTAAACGTTGTGAATATGGCTGTAAGGGTCGCCCGCAATCAAACTGTCAATTATGAATTTATGTACTTTTAATATTGTGATGAACACGTGCGGACGGACGTTTCATTCCGCCATTTTGTTGTTTCAGATAAGAACTGATATTCTTCACCACCCACGTGGTACGACTTTAATCCTATGGGGGATTAAGAGAGAGGTGCATGAACACCTGGGGCATCTGACCTTGAAGAGTCAGCTGCTCGAGTGCTTCTGTTAAACAAGTTGTCATACTGCTTTTGTATACGTGCAAGGTGGTAATCCCCTGCGGGTATCCGACGACATTCCTGAGTTCAGGTATTTCACGTGCTCACCGGGAAAACCAGTTTTTCTTGCGCATGCGTGATAGAGGACAGAAAGGGCGAGGAGGATTAAGTGAGACAGTTGAGCTTCGGTCGTCAAGGAGAGAGGGTCCTGGTTTGGACAACAGTTTCTGACGAAAGGACTGCGGTTATCGCAGACGTGCAGCGTGGTGAACGGGAAGGAGGATTCCTTCGTCCACCGGGTATCGCGGAAAGAATTGTGGAAAGGTAGCACGTGGTCAGCACGGGAACCTGAGCGAAAAATCATTGGAAACCCGTGAAGCAAATGTTATCGGAATAATAAAGTCTTGTTGTTGTTTTTATTTCCGTGTACTGGACTGTGTTTGTCGAGGTAATTATTCTTCTACACAAGGACGCCTTCAGCCGCCTTGATAGCCAGATTGTATAGTAAAGGCGAGGCGGTAGCTCGCTATACGGCGGGAAACAAAAGGTATTATCTAAGAATTGATATGTCTGGCCCTACAGCCAGATAAAGTGGCGCAGTCGGCAGGATCAGCCTGAAAGCGAGCTCATGAATGACGTGAATGGCGACACGTGTGAAGAAGGAACAACGGACTTTTTGTGAAAATTCCTGTGACCGAATGACAGAACTCTGACGACGTGCCGACCGGAAGAAAGAGACACCAGCGTGCTAGCCGAGATAAGGTATCCATCGTGTCGACTAAGACAAAGACAGTGTGCACTTCAGCGTACGGAAATCCCAAGCATAACGAGGACTTACAAGCAAGACAAGAGAAGGGGCCTGAGTGCTCCGGTAACGTACCACATTTTTTTCTGAGATTATTTCTGTGTCTTTGCCTGTGCATTTGGTATAATTTAGGGTTAAGAGTAGAAGTTCTCATCATGGTACTAGAAAGGAAAGGGAAAGCTAAGAATTAGATATTCTCAGAGTAAAGCATTGTAAAGTAAAATTTTGTAACAGTTAATTTTATGTCAGTTGCTAGAGAATGCGAAGTGTCAAAATATTTTCGTTAAGTAATAAGTGTTTAGATAAGTCGAGATTTCATGTTTACGATTTAAGAAATTTGAAGCTAAAATAGCGTAGTTTTTTTTTACGTGTAGCGAAAGAGGCAGATGGAATATAAGTATTCTGAGTAAAACAGGATAATAGATGTTCGGGTAATGCATGAAGGTAGAGATAGGTTAGAAACAAAACAAGAAGCAGATTAACCTTCGATGATTTAATGCGGAAGTTTGCATGATTTCTTTTCTTATTTCTTTGCATGAGTGTATTTTTTGAATGTGTATTGTAGTGTATTATCATGACTGAGCTTTTTGGAAGGGAAAGTTGAGGATAATTTAGACGCGGACAACGAAGATAATAGTATTCTTAGCGATTCAGAATTAGATTCTAGTAAAGAAGTAAGCATTAATATGGAAGACAAGAAAAATAATCCAGCTAGAATGGAATGGGAACTTCAATTTAAAATGCTTGAGATAGAAGAGAGAAAGGCTGAGAGGGAACAAAGAATGCTAGAATTACAATTAGCGGATAGGAAAGAAGAAAGGGAATTTGAGTTAAGAAAATTAGAATTAATTAATGAGAAGGAGTCTATTAAAAGTAAAAATGAGGGTAAGTTGGCCGACTACATGAGAATCTTAGAAAGAACTTTACCCAGAAGTCCCAGTAAGCCGGAAGAAATTCTGGACTTCTTTGATTCGTTAGAAAGGGCATTTGTATTACACTCAGTACCGGAAGAAATGAAAAGTCGTTTGGTGATAGCCTTATTCAATTCAGAATGTGTGAACCACTTATTTCGCCGTTTGACTATAGAGCAGTACGATAAGTACGAAATAGTTAAGGAGGCAATTTTGATGGAATGCCATTTGACTCCGGATATTTATTTGAAACAATTTGAGAATATTAGTAAGAACAAAGGGGAAAGCTACTTGCAGTTAGCGGGACGTATTAAGAGGACCCTAACATACTACATCAACAGTAGTGAAGTGAAAGAATTCGATCAGTTGGTCAATTTGTTGGTATGCGACAAATTCAAAACTTTGTTGTCCCCAGAACTGAAGACCTACATTCTTCAAAGAGGTTCCGTAGGGAAGTTAGTTCCTTCGACAGAATTAGGAGAACTTTGTGATTTATACGAAAGTCACGTGGGAGCTATGGGAATAGAAGTAGGAAGATGCAAACCCAGTCATCCCTTGGGAACGTATTTCAAAGGAGGTCAATCAGAAACCTGGAAGAAGGGAAGTTTTCAGACAGGCGGAAATCAATTGAAAGGAAAGTTTTCCGGGACAGATCAGAGCGTCGGACATAAGCCAGGTTATTCAGCAGCGAGGCCTATCGTAGGGAATTCCAGTTTGGATAAGGGAATAATATGCTTTAGATGTGGAGTAGTAGGGCACCGTAAAGCAAACTGTAACCAGAAGGCATCCCAGAGTACTCCCAGCTCTTACTCTCAGAATTGGAGGAAAGATCCCCCAAATAAGGTAAACAGAGTAGCGATGGGACAAAAGAGAGCCGAAGATGTTTCAGAGAGAAGGATAGAGCCGGTAGAGATAAGTGATGATAAAAGAATGACAGCTAAGGTAGATAGAGTTTTAGGCCAAGAAGGAAGTCAGAACGAGGTAATAGAAATTCCGGTAGGAGAAGTGAAGAGGGTTAAGTCGGAATGCGGAAAGAACACCGAAATCCTTATTGACTCAGGCGCGGAGGTGAGTTGTGTAAGAGGAGGTTTACTTGGCGAAGAGTTGTTGGAACCAAAGGGTAGAATAATTTTAAGAGGCTTCGATGGTAGTAAGGGAGAGTTTGTCATGAAACAATTGAATCTCCGATTAGATGAAGAGGGATTAGAAACAGGAGAAGCACCAGAAAGTTTTTGCGAAGTGATGTGTGCAATTGTTCCTAATCTGGTGAACAGGGTAATTATAGCAACGGAGGATTACCAGCGCATGAAAAGTTTAAGGGAAGCTACTCCGATGTGGGCAACCTCGTGTGGAAAGGCGTTAGAGTTAGGGAATAGGTCGGATGTGCATCCAGAAACTGAGACTGGCGAAGCGCTAATCGAAGAGGAGGATATTCTAGGAATGGAAAGCCCGGCGATCACAGATATTTCAGCGGAGGAGGAGCAAGCGCGCTTGGTTGGTAAAGCGTGGCTTGAAGAGCAAAATAGTCCCAGGATATTAGCGCTCAGTGCTGGAGGCGGCGAGGAGAATCAGCGAGGGCAACAGCAGGTCGACCAATCAGGAGAGGAAAAGAGAGCTAGCGAGGGAACAGGAGATAGCGTTACTGATTTGGATACGAGTGAAGCTCAGGAGAGTTGAGACAGACGCTTGTTTACAGAGCAACAAAAGAGGTGTATGACGTTAGCAGCCGCTAGGAATGAGGCGGAAAATGGCAGAGGTGGTTATCTCTATACGGATGGAATGTTGTATCATCGGGAGCAAGTGTTGGGACAGGTTACGTTACAGTTGGTAGAACCTGAAGAAATCAGGATAGATAGGGAGAGGATAACTCGGGAGCAACTTAGGGAGTTACAGGAGCTGGTGAACAGCTCGAAGAAGTTCTTTTCGGGAGAAGTGGGAGAGACGTCAGTGGGGAAGCACGCAATTACACTCAAGCCGGAAAGCGTACTTCGTACCCAGCACAGGTACAAGGTGCCACAATCGATGCAGAGAGCAGTGGAGATCCAGGAGTTGTGGGATCGTGGGATGATTGAAGAATCAAAAGAAGAGTATAGTCATCCGGTAGTATGTGTGGCTAAGAAAAATGGAGAAGTTCGGATGTGTGTAGATTACAGAATGTTAAATTCTCACACTGTTCCGGACGCATTTCCGATGTCTCATATCCCAGATTTGTTAGCGAAGGTGGGGGCAGCCCGGTATATTACTACGCTTGATATGTTAAAGGGGTACTATCAAATCCCAATGGACCCCGACAGTAGAAAGTATACCACTTTTGCAACGCATAAGGGGCTCTATCAATGGAAAGTAATGCCCTTTGGGTTATCAGGAGCGGCGGCTACTTTTCAGAGAGCCATGAATAAGGTTTTGACCCCGCACCAAGACTATGCGATAGCGTACCTGGACGACGTGGCTATTTTTTCTGGCTCATGGGAGGAGCATTTGAAACATTTGAAAGGAGTAATTGAAAGTTTGGAGGCGGCAGGCTTTACGGGAAATTTGAACAAATGCTGTTTCGCCCGTACGGAGGTGAATTACTTAGGGCACGTGGTCGGCTCGGGCCATCACCGGCCGGACCCCGAGAAATTACAGGCCATCAGGGACCTTTGCCCCCTCAGACAAAAAAGGAAATACGTAGCTTTTTGGGATTATGTGGGTATTACCGTGATTACGTACCTAACTTCGCAAAGATAGCTAAACCTTTAACAGATTGCACAGGAAAAAGGGCGGCAGATAGGGTAGTTTGGTCGGAAAAGTTGGAGGAATCATTCAGGACTCTGAAGGAAAATTTGTGTAAGGCACCGGTATTAAACACCCCGGATTTCAGTAAGCATTTTATCTTACACACGGATGCGAGTTCCTTTGCGGTGGCATGTTGTTTGAGTCAGAGGGATGAGGAAGGCAACATTAGGCCAGTGGCCTATGCTAGCAAAAAATTAAATGGGACACAAGCCAGATGGGCGGTCAGCCATCAGGAGGCGTACGCCATAGTATGGGGTTTGCAAAGGTTTGAAGGGTGGATTTTCGGTAACCGGGTCGAAGTTATGTCCGATCACAACCCCCTTACTTTTCTCACCCGTTCCGCATCGCAAAGTTCAAAATTACAGCGTTGGAGTTTGGCTATTTCCCAATTTAATTTATCCATATCTCATGTCGCGGGCAAACTAATTCCTCACGCCGATGCGTTGTCAAGACTCAGTTTTAAAGAGTAGGGCAGCGCCATGGTGAGAATGTTTCACGGCACAGGTGGAGATCCACAGAAGGTCTCAGGGTGGTACAAGTGTATATGTTACATAACGTGCGAGAAGTGAAAAAAGTGTATTATGTTGTGTCACCCAAGATCTGCAGGCAAGGAAGAGACTGCCTCGAGAATACGGCAAAAGACCGTATCTCTCGTTCATTTGGTGGGGGCCTGTAAGGGTCGCCCGCAATCAAACTGTCAATTATGAATTTATGTACTTTTAATATTGTGATGAACACGTGCGGACGGACGTTTCATTCCGCCATTTTGTTGTTTCAGATAAGAACTGATATTCTTCACCACCCACGTGGTACGACTTTAATCCTATGGGGGATTAAGAGAGAGGTGCATGAACACCTGGGGCATCTGACCTTGAAGAGTCAGCTGCTCGAGTGCTTCTGTTAAACAAGTTGTCATACTGCTTTTGTATACGTGCAAGGTGGTAATCCCCTGCGGGTATCCGACGACATTCCTGAGTTCAGGTATTTCACGTGCTCACCGGGAAAACCAGTTTTTCTTGCGCATGCGTGATAGAGGACAGAAAGGGCGAGGAGGATTAAGTGAGACAGTTGAGCTTCGGTCGTCAAGGAGAGAGGGTCCTGGTTTAGACAACAGTTTCTGACGAAAGGACTGCGGTTATCGCAGACGTGCAGCGTGGTGAACGGGAAGGAGGATTCCTTCGTCCACCGGGTATCGCGGAAAGAATTGTGGAAAGGTAGCACGTGGTCAGCACGGGAACCTGAGCGAAAAATCATTGGAAACCCGTGAAGCAAATGTTATCGGAATAATAAAGTCTTGTTGTTGTTTTTATTTCCGTGTACTGGACTGTGTTTGTCGAGGTAATTATTCTTCTACACAAGGACGCCTTCAGCCGCCTTGATAGCCAGATTGTATAGTAAAGGCGAGGCGGTAGCTCGCTATACGGCGGGAAACAAAAGGTATTATCTAAGAATTGATATGTCTGGCCCTACAATGGCATTGATAAAGTAAAAACTATTAACAAGGTCTAGGCCTAGGGCCCGTGAATTAATATTTCGTGCCTAAGAAAACGCCCAATATTTTTAACATGATTTTCTGTGTAAACGTTGTGAATATGGCATTGGTAGAATAAAAACTGGTAAAAGGACCTAAGACTAGGCCTAGGGCCTGTGAATAAATATTTCGTGTCTAAATAGAAGCGCAGTATTATTAACTTGATTTGATGTTTAAACGTTGTGAATATGACACTGGTAGAATAAAACCTGTTAAAAAGGCCTATGCCTGTGGCCTATCACTCTTTAGTGCCTAAGCAAAAGAGCAATGCTATTGACTTGATTTGATACGTAAGCGTTATGAATATAAATTCGGCGAATTAAAAGCTGTTAAAAAAGCCGAGGTGGAGGGGCCTATGAATTAATTAAATAAAAGAAAAATATTACAAATTTGACATGTTATGTAAATATTTAGTGCCTAAGTAAAAGTGCAACGTTATTTAAAAAAATCCCCCCTTATTGTTCTTTCCTGAAAGCTTAGCGCTTAAATAGAACGTTTTCTCGAAATTTGTTTGTAGTTCCCAATTCAGTTCTCAATATAGGCCAAGAAACGGCGCAAACTTTATACCCCCCCCCCCCCTTCGAACTTCTGTGGCCAGTTGCCTTAAGTATGAACCGACATGAAAATTCAGACAAACAAAAGAGCTCCTTCCCATCGTTAGGCACCTTGGGAAACTGCCACACATAATTCGGAAACTTGCAAAACTGCCACACATAATTCGGAAACTTGCAAAACTGCCACACCAGAAAACTGCCACACATTCAAAGTGTTCCTCGAAGGAATAGCAATTTGTGCCCGGCTCCTTAATGAAAAGCGTGTGGCAGTTTTCCTGTGTGGCAATCTTCCGGTGTGGCAGTTTTCTAGTGTGGCAATCTTCCGGTGTGGCAGTTTTCTTGTGTGGCAGTTTTCCTGTGTGTCGGTTTACAGTGAACCATTCTGTTCACGGTTTGTCCTATTCGACGGTTAGTTTGAAACTCATAACAAAGCTTTTCTACAAAATAATGCGACATCTGGTGTTACTAATCGGAACTATGTAAATTCTCGACAATGTGCTACTGGGGCGACATCTGCTTTTAGATGAAATCTTGCTCACTTTGACATCTCAAGATTTCAGTTTCTATTGTAGGTTAGTGCGTTTAGATAGATCGATATTTTGAAAAATGAAAAATAATAATCAGCACTAAACTCGGAAAGTTAGTTAAATTAAAAAAGTAGAAAATAATCAGAGCGTACAAATTAATATTCGAATTGTGCTAAATTAAATTAATATACAAACTCAACTTGCCGTGACATTAAGATTTCAATTCGAATTTTGTAGATCGGATAAATATTAGGTGAGCAACTTAATTCTCAGCGTCTAACCGCAAGCGTTCATAGAACGTCGGCAGGTGCAAATAGCTGTGTGCGATGGTAAACGGTAAAAATACCCCCGGAGAAATACCCCTGAAAACTGAAAAGCGGAAAAAATGCCCCCGAGAAATACCCCCAGAACAAACGGTTCACTGTAAACTGCCACACAGGAACACTGATGTGTGGCAGTGTTCCGGTGTGGCAATTTACCGGCAACCCTGCCACACATCTTCAGCAACTTCGCTACAAATGTTCAAGTAGGGGGGGTGTCTATAAATATTGCCGTGTCTGGGCCTGTATTGAGAACTGAATTGGGAACTGCAAACGAAATTCGCGAAAGCGTGTCGTGTAAGCCAAGCGAGAATTGGACAAACCAGGGTCGTAGCTACCCTCTCGGTAGCTACGGCCCTGGTTTGTACATATTACATTTTTAAGGCATTCACTTGTACGGTGGGTTCCGGGAGCGAATAATTTCCATTTCCAATACTGTGTATAGGAACTATTGCTAGACTTGAGGCCGTAAAAAGGGCCTCAAGTCTATCCAGCTTCCATAAATAAAAACTTTCCACAATTCCCTCATCCAGCTTCCATAAACTAAAACCGCAAAAATGATTTCCAAATATTTTACCTATTTATTGAAAAAAATATTGAAAATTCCTTTTCTTTCTAATATTTCATTCAAAGCTGCCGTCAAAAATTCCTAGCTTCATATGAGTTCGTTATTTTTAAAATAAGCAGCTTCTAATGTAATTTCCGCAAAAAATTTTGTAAAAACTTTTTCCTGAGGTTAGAGGCGTGAGGCTCTGGGGGCTATCAGTACACCCCTGTTACCATGAGTGCCTGAGAAGATATGAGCATTCACGCAATTGGAGCACTTGTGACTTATTTGATTTGAACTGTTAAAAACCATAACTTCGTTTTTAGAAAACAGGAAAAAGGGACAGAAACAACAATTTTATCCAAAAGTTTGCGTTTTGCATGGTCTTCGTGTAAAAACATTTCGGTTCGCTGAATTTTTTTATTACTAAAGTGATTGAACTATGAATATATCACCATCAACCGTTATAAATCCACTGCTGGATGAAGGTCTCCCCAAATTTCTTCCCCAATTGTCTGTCTTGGGCCAGTCTCCTCCATGTCACTCCAGCATACTTTCTAATTTCATCCATCCATCTCCCATAGGGTCTTCTTCTGGGTCTTTTCCTGTCCCTCGGAATCCAGTCTAAAATTTCGGTTGTCCATCGGTGGTCCTTTCTTCTGGCAACATGTCCAGCCCATTGCCATTTCAGTGATTTCACTCTGGTCATGATATCGTCCAATTCTGTCATTTTCCTTATCCACAAGTTCCTCTTCTTATCTTTCCTTGTTGTACCAAGCATGCATATCTCCACGCTTCTTTGAGTTGACTGCAGTTTTTGTATGTCTTTTTTTAGCACTGGAAAGATGCATTGATTAAATACTTTTCTTTTGAGACATAATGGCATACTACTCTTAAAAATTGTACTGTTTCTCCTAAAGGCTCTCCATCCAAGTTTTATACGCCGACTAATTTCTTCATCAATGTGACCCTCACTCTATATCTGCTGCCCAAGATAAATGTAGCAATCGGTTGTCTCAAGCTTTTCTCTATCAATCGATAAATCTTCGTTTCTTGTGAAAGCATTGTACATCACTTTTGTCTTCTGAAATAATCTGGGCCTGGTATCTTTTCGAGAGTTGGATAACGAGTCGTGCAGCTCTGTCAGAGGAACTTTCAACTTCTACAACTTTATCCTTTAGTTTCTTGTTTATTATATCATCATCATCATCATTGTCAACCATTATCAATCCACTGCTGGACGAAGGTCTCCCCAAGTTTCCTCCACAACGGTCTGTCTTGTGCCAGTCTCCTCCATGTCACCCCTGCATACTTTCGAATTTCATCCACCCATCTCCCATGTGGTCTTCTTCTGGGTCTTTTCCTGTCCCTTGGAATCCAATCTAAAATTTCGGCTGTCCATCGATGATCTGTCCTTCTGGCAGTATGTCCAGCCCATTGCCATTTCAGGGATTTAACTCTGATCATGATGTCTTCCACTCTTGTCATTTTTCGGATCCACGAGTTCCTCTTCTTATCCCTCCTGGTTACACCAAGCATGCACCTCTCCATGCTTCTTTGAGTTGTCTGCAGCCTTTGTATGTCTCTTTTAGTTAAGGTCCACGTCTCTGCACCATACGTAAGCACTGGAAGGATGCATTGATCAAACACTTTTCTTTTAAGACATAATGGCATATTGCTCTTGAAAATTATGCTGTTTCTTCCAAAAGCTCTCCAGGCAAGTTTTGTACGCCGATTAATTTCTTCATCAATGTGACCCTCACTTGATATCTGCTGTCCAAGATAAACGTACGTGTCTGTTATCTCCAGCTTTTCTCCATCAATCGATAAATCTTCATTTCTTGTAAAAGCATTGAACATCACTTTTGTCTTCTGAAAGTTCATTTTTAATCCCACTTCTTTACTCTTGTCAGCAAGTTCCTGGATCATACTCTGCAGCTCTGATGGGGTAGTTGCAAAAATGACTACGTCATCAGCAAAGCGAAGGTGGGTTAGATAATCTCCATTAATCTTTATTCCCTTGTTTTCCCAGCTCAGCGACTGAAAAACACCCTCCAATGTGGCATTAAAGAGCTTCGGAGATATGGTGTCCCCTTGTCTCACTCCCTTTCCAATTTTTACGTGTGTTGTATTATCAAACAGCCTAATCTTTGCACTTGCATTTTCATAGATGTTATTAATAATATTAATGTATGCATCTTCAATACCGCAGGTTTTCAGAGCCATTGTAACTGCTGATGGTTTCACCGAATCAAAGGCTTTTTCATAATCGATAAAAGCCATGCACAATGGAAGTTCATATTCCCTCGCTCTTTCAATTAGTTCTCTCAGCACGTGGATATGATCTATTGTGCTGTAGCCACTCCTGAATCCAGCTTGTTCTCTCGGTTGAGCCATGTCCAGTGTTATATATAAATACATATATATATATATATATATATATATATATCATCATCATCATTGTCAACCATTATCAATCCACTGCTGGACGAAGGTCTCCCCAAGTTTCCTCCACAACGGTCTGTCTTGTGCCAGTCTCCTCCATGTCACTCCCGCATATTTACGAATTTCATCCACCCATCTCCCATGTGGTCTTTTTCTGGGTCTTTTCCTGTCCCTTGGAATCCAATCTAAAATTTCGGCTGTCCATCTATGGTCTGCCCTTCTGGCAGTATGTCCAGCCCATTGCCATTTCAGGGATTTAACTCTGATCATGATGTCTTCCACTCTCGTCATTTTTCGGATCCACGAGTTCCTCTTCTTATCTCTCCTGGTTATACCAAGCATGCACCTCTCCATGCTACTTTGAGTTGTCTGCAGCCTTTGTATGTCTCTTTTAGTTAAGGTCCACGTCTCTGCACCATACGTAAGCACTGGAAGGATGCATTGATCAAACACTTTTCTTTTAAGACATAATGGCATATTGCTCTTGAAAATTATGCTGTTTCTTCCAAAAGCTCTCCAGGCAAGTTTTGTACGTCGATTAATTTCTTCATCAATGTGACCCTCACTTGATATCTGCTGTCCAAGATAAACATATGTATCAGTTATCTCCAGTTTTTCTCCATCAATCGATAAATCTTCATTTCTTGTAAAAGCATTGAACATCACTTTTGTCTTCTGAAAGTTCATTTTTAATCCCACTTCTTTACTCTTGTCAGCAAGTTCCTGGATCATACTCTGCAGTTCTGATGGGGTAGTTGCAAAAATGACTACGTCATCAGCAAAACGAAGGTGGGTTAGATAATCTCCATTAATCTTTATCCCTTTGTTTTCCCAGTTCAGTGATTGAAAGACATTTTCCAATGTGGCATTAAAGAGCTTCGGAGATATGGTGTCACCTTGTCTCACTCCCTTTCCAATTTTTATGTGTGTTGTATTTTCAAACAGCCGAATCTTTGCACTTGCATTTTCATAGATGTTATTAATAATATTAATGTACGCATCTTCAATACCGCAGGATTTCAGAGCCGTGGTAACTGCTGATGGTTTCACCGAATCAAAGGCTTTTTCATAATCGATAAAAGCCATGCACAATGGAAGTTCATATTCCTCGCTCTTTCAATTAGTTCTCTCAGTACGTGGATATGATCTATTGTGCTGTAGCCACTCCTGAATCCAGCTTGTTCTCTCGGTTGAGCCATGTCCAGTGTTACCTTCAAGCGGTGTGAAAGAACTTTAGTGAAGATTTTATAAACCACTGATAGGAGGCTGATAGGTCTGTAGTTCCTGAGATCCTCAATGTCACCTTTTTTATGTAGCAGGATCATTGTAGCGTTGTTCCAATCCTCAGGAATCTTCCCTTCATTAAGGCATCGAGTGAAAATTTGGGCGAGTACTGTTTCAATTTCTCCACTTGCTTCTTGTATGATGTCTATAGTAATTCCATCTTCTCCTGGAGCTTTCCCCCGCTTCATGTTCTTGATTGCATGAGCAACTTCTGCTGGGAGGACTGGAAGAACTCTGGTACCTTTCATGATGTCTGGAGTACATGTATCATCCCTTTCATATAATTTGGAGTAGAAATCTTTCACTCTTGTCAAAATTTCGCCTCTATTTCTTGTTATAGAACCATCTTCTTTTTTCAGAGCCATAATCTGTTTTCTTCCCTTACTGAGATGTCCCTTTGCTATCTTAAGGCTTTGGTTGTTTTCAATTGCTTTCCTCACTAGCTCACAGTTGAATTTCCTTACATCTTCAGTGATACTTTTTCGTGTTGTCTTGCATAGCTCTATATATTCCACTTTGGAAGTCACATCTTCTTTAGTTGTCCTCATCTCTCTTCTTTTTTGCATCAACATTTTGGTTTTTCCTGATAATTTGTTCACATGCAACTTGTTCTTAGACCCAGCTAATTTTGTTGCTGTTTCCATTAGAGCTTTGGTTACTTTTCTGTTAACTTCCGAAATATCCACTTCTTCCGATGTTAGGCCTTCTAAAGCAGAGAATCTGTTCTTCAGTTCCAACTTGAAAGTATTATGGTGTTTTTTAAGGTTGGTTATGTCAATACATTTTGTTTGTCTTATGAGCTTGCCACGTTCCAGTTTAGTGTTGAGGTGCATCTTACATCTCACCAATCTATGGTCACTACCTGTGTTGAACTTGTTCAGCACACTGCAGTCTTCGATGACGAATTTTTTGTTACACATAATAAAATCAATTTCACTTGTCGTCCCAATTGGATGTCTCCATGTCCATTTCCTGTGTGGCTTTTTCTTGAAAAAGGAGTTCAAGATGAAAAATCCTTCTGCCTCTGCAAACTCAACGAGAGTATTTCCACGCTGGTTTCTGTTGCCGTGACCGAATTTACCTACTGAAGTTTCATTCTGTTGCCGTTGCCCTATTTTTGCATTGAAATCTCCCATAATTATCTTCAAGTGCTGCTTACCTTTATTATTTAGATGACGAATTTCCTCATAAAATTCTTCAATTTCTTCTTCAGGATGACTTGTGGTGGGTGCATAAGTTTGAATAATCTGAGCCTGGTATCTACTCGATAGTTGGATAACGAGTCGTGCAGCTCTGTCAGAGGAACTTTCAACTTCTACCACTTTATCCTTCAGTTTCTTGTTTATTATAAATCCAACACCACTAGTTCTGCCAGTATCTGTCCCACGATAATAGAAGAGATGTCCACTTTTCAGTTCAATGAGATCTTCTCCTTTTCTCCTTACCTCACTTAGCCCGACGATGTCCCACTTGATCCTTTGTAGTTCCTCTTCCAATTCAAGAAGCCTTGAATCAGAAGATAGGGAGCGTCCGTTATAGGTAGCCAAGGTCAGCATCAAATGGCAGCCTAGTCCGGTCCTCCGGGGATTCTTAGCACCCTCTGCCTTCATGTCGCACTGGCCGCTGCCTTGGCCAGGTACATTCCAGCTGCCGGAGACTGAGGGCCAAGATTTAAGTTGTAGAGTCATTTTGGAGGTGTTTGGCCATAACTCACCACGCTGGCCAAGCGGGTTGGTGAGTGTGGGATAGCATTTCCTCTGATCCCGATGGTATAGTTATACCGCTATTGGCGGTCGCCAGAGCCCCTTTAGTGGGAACAGGATGCACCACGAGAAGGCGGGGTTGACATTTGTCAAGGAGAGGCTGTGATGTTACGCATCATCTGACCTTACATCCCCTATATATATATATATATATATATATATATATATATATACTGTATATATACACAAGACCACATGGAAGATGGGTGGATGAAATTAGAAGGTATGCGGGAGTGACATGGAGGAGACTGGCACAAGACAGACCGTTGTGGAGGAAACTTGGGGAGACCTTCGTCCAGCAGTGGATTGATAATGGTTGACAATGATGATGATGATGACTATGATGATGATGGTGATGGTGATATACACATATGCAGTATATTAGAGATCGGACGAATCCTAAATTTTCTCGAATCCGAATCCTAAAAGGATCTCGAATCCCTCGAATCTCAAATCTTTCGAATCCTTCATATATAAGAATAATTATAAGAAAAATAGGAAAGAAAGACTTCTACTTAAAATTAAAAGTTTTTAATTGAAGAAAAATTTGAAGTCTGTGTTTAATGAAAAACAAATTCAATAATACAGTTTTCAAAAAATACACCCATACTTATTAAGAAGATACAAATGAAATTTATAATTTACATTTACTATATGAAGTACATAACTCTTGAGTCTTATTTCCATTTTCTGAACATAATTTGGCAAAAAAAATATTTGAGTAACAATTCACATTTTTGACATTTTTCTTTAATAACAAAAGTTCCAAAACCTTTTTAAATCAAAGCAAATGTAGATGTGGGGATGATTATTTCAAGAGTTAATGTTTATCTACACTAAACATGGAATACTAAATTCAGTAAATTCTTTCCAGAAAATTAAGAAAAATCAAAAACATGTTTGTTTTAAGAGTTAATAAAAACACCAAACCCTGAACTCTTTCAGAGCAGTGTAAAAAAATCAGAAACCTTTAATGGAGATTTCATACTGACAAAAATTCAAACAAATATTGCTCTACAAAAAACACCAAAAGCCAAGTTTTTTCTGTTAGGATTCGAAAGATTCGAATGAAGAAAAAAGCGCGACGATTCGAGTTTTCGAATCTCGAATCTTTTTAAAGATCCGCGGGATTCGAGGATTCGAATGTCCCATCCCTAATATATATACGAGTAGGTGACATTGAGGATCTCAGGAACTACAGACCTATCAGTCTCCTATCAGTGATTTATAAAAAATTCACTAAAGTTATTTCAAACCGTTTGAAGGTAACACTGGACATGGCTCAACCGAGAGAACAAGCTGGATTCAGGAGTGGCTACAGCACAATAGATCATACCCACGTACTGAGAGAACTAATTGAAAGAGCGAGGGAATATGAACTTCCATTGTGCATGGCTTTTATCGATTATGAAAAAGCCTTTGATTCGGTGAAACCGTCAGCAGTTACAATGGCTCTGAAATCCTGCGGTATCGAAGATGCATACATTAATATTATTAATAACATCTATGAAAATGCAAGTGCAAAGATTCGGCTGTTTGAAAATACAACACACCTAGAAATTGGAAAGGGAGTGAGACAAGGTGACACCATATCTCCGAAGCTCTTTAATGCCACATTGGAAAATGCCTTTCAATCACTGAACTGGGAAAACAAAGGGATAAAGATTAATGGAGACTATCTAACCCACCTTCGTTTTGCTGATGACGTAGTCATTTTTGCAACTACCCCATCAGAGGTGCAGAATATGATCCAGGAACTTGCTGACAAGAGTAAAGAAGTGGGATAAAAAATGAACTTTTAGAAGACAAAAGTGATGTTCAATGCTTTTACAAGAAATGGAGATTTATCGATTGATGGAGAAAAGCCGGAGAAAACAGACACGTACGTTTATCTTGGACAGCAGATATCAAGTGAGGGTCACATTGATGAAGAAATTAATCGGCGTACAAAACTTGCCTGGAGAGCTTTTGGAAGAAACAGCATAATTTTCAAAAGCGATATGTCATTATGTCTTAAAAGAAAAGTGTTTGATCAATGCATCCTTCCAGTGCTTACGTATGGTGCAGAGACGTGGACCTTAACTAAAAGAGGCATACAAAGGCTGCAGACAACTCAAAGCAGCATGGAGACGTGCATGCTTGGGGTAACCAGGAGAGATAAGAAGAGGAACTCGTGGATCCGAAAAATGACAAGAGTGGAAGACATCATGATCAGAGTTAAATCCCTGAAATGGCAATGGGCTGGACATACTGCCAGAAGGACAGACCATAGATGGACACCCGAAATTTTAGATTGGATTCCAAGGGACAGGAAAAGACCCAGAAGAAGACCACTTGGGAGATGGGTGGATGAAATTCGAAAGTATGCGGGAGTGACATGGAGGAGACTGGCACAAGACAGACCGTTGTGGAGGAAACTTGAGGAAACCTTCGTCCAGCAGTGGATTGATAATGGTTGACGACGACGATGATGATGATGATATATATTTAGTGCTGCTTTTCTGTCTTTTACGTAATTACACAGCCTTAAAAAAAAACGAGAATTGTATATCTCATTCCCAGACAGTCACTCAAAAAAAAAAAAAAGAAAAATATTGAAGTGGGGTCATTAAGATTGAAGTCATGCCCATAGATAAGTTTCCATCAACTCGATCGCTATTATTGCATGACAAAAAGTTTAATAAAAATAACAAAAGAGAGGAAAGGGAAGAAATGAAATATCCGCCTTGCAGTTAACCCCAAGAAGAGTTCTGGAACCAAACGATCCCGAAAAAGAAAGGCATACGAGGCACATCCTTTGTAGCTAATTGCTCTATTTGACAACCCCTTCCATCGGATGAGTGATCGCCGTGCCCCCTATTAGCCAACACGAGAATGAATATCCATTCTGTCATGGCGGATGAAGGATTGGTGTAACTAGTGTCGAAGTTTTCCATCGCATGTAGGTCTGAAACACCCCTTTCGGCCATGAAAGCCTCTCGAACATACAGCGAGAAAGACAGACGCCAGAAAAAAGAAAAAGAATCTAAACCCCACACTTCCTAATCTGAGAGAATTGGTTTTGAATTTCTTCGAATGTGGTTCCCTCATTTAGATACAATGTATAATTTTGGTAGATGATATTTGCGATATAATAACAGCGGAGAAGATCTACCTTTTACTGGCCGCCAAATTTGCTTTGGACACGGCTTTTACTTTACGAAGACAATGTTGTGCGAGAGATGATCTCGTATTAAAAGCACCTCGGGTTTTGATTCATGCAACCCACTTCTTAGGAGGTGCTTAGTCGAAATATGAATAATGAGGCACAGAAGACCTATGACTTGGGCGTGTATAAACCTCTTTATCTTTAAGTACATCGGATATGGGACCACCAAGTGTTACATAAAGTTTGGTTCTGTATTTAATTATTTATTTATCCGGTTCTCATAGGCTTATGATATTAGGGGCAAATTGTAAAACAAAAAATGAAAATAAAATATAACTAAAATCCTACTATCTTTTGTTTGTGGATGGAAATGTGGCTCTGTCTACAAGACATAAACGCCGACTGTGGTCAAAGCACCTTTCATTTCTTTTTTTCTTTTAATTTTAGCTTGTATTAGAGAGTGCCTACACACCGAATGCTCTTTAAAAGTAAAACCAGTTTCTAACGAACCCATATTTAGCGAGATCCCGGATTTAACGAGCAAAACAAGGACTTTTGTTCGTTAGAATCTTAATTCAAAGCTAATTTGGTCATTTTTAACAAACAAAATTTAATGAAGTCCCGCATTTAACGAGGGAGAGAAAAATAAAAGATGATCACTTTTAACGAACAAAGTAACAAAATTTAATGAAATTCCATATTTAATGAGGCACAGAAAATCGGCACCGCACTGTCCTGGAATGAAGTAATTGAAATGGGGGCGGGCATAGGTCAGTTGCACTCACACCCATCTCTGATCCTTATCTATAGATCAGTTGCACTCATAAGGGAAGACAACAAAACGATCGACTACACTCACCCAGGCCCTTGCTTACTAGAGGGAATGTGAAAAACCTATGTATGGAACAGGGAGCCTCTGGCATAAGATGCTCTCTGCTGGACAATGATCCACCGACTCACTAAAAAGCAATGGTACCACTGCATCATTCATCAAACAGCGATTATAGAGGTAGCATGGAGTTTATGTACAGCGAAAAAGGGAAAAAAAGCTATTGATTGATACCAAAGTTGGGGGAGGGAGGGGACGGGGAGTGATAATTGAGAAAAATGATTTCACTGGAGCCTTATACCTTCTTGAGATGTCATTCCTGGTTTCTTTGCATTGTAATTACTGATTCAGTCATAGTTGTACATAATTAATGTATTCACCCTATGTGCACTGATTTGCTCAGTGACCTGGAACATGCGCAGACCTAACCAGTAGGGTGCGCCTGAATTGGTATTTTTTTATTTTTAGTCTGCATATTGCCTAGTGCGGAAAAGTTGCCATTTGGGTCAACAAGAATAACAAAAGATTTTTTTTTTGAAATCGACCAATATCTTAAATCTCCGCACGGCACACTGAGTTCGCGTTTTTCCTGACCGTATTGGGCGTAAGCAAAAACGGATGGAATTTTTTTGTAATTGAAATCGAGTAATCCTTAGCGCGGAAAAGTGTCCTTTAGTGTTCCTAATAACACTGGAAAAAAACAAACGTTTTGAAGTTGATCAATAAGCTATGCTTCCGCACTGCACGCGAAGTTCACCATTTTCTTCCCACATTTGGCTCGTAGGCCTAGGCTAGGTAAAGGCATCCTGTCATGTAGTGCATCTGAAAAATCCGTAGGAAATTGTACTGTTCTGAGTGCACTATGCGCGTGCATGTGTAGTAACGTGGGTTTGACTCGATCAATGACTTGATTTGGACGTCATCAAATTCGGTGGGCCTCCCCGACAGAGGAGCATCGTTGAGGTCAAAATCACCAGCACGGAATTTTGCGAACCACCGCTGGCACTGACGCTCTTGTATAGAGCATCGTCCCCGTACACTTTACGCAACTTTTCACAAGTTTGACGCGCGTTCTTCCCTTTACGGAAGTAAAACAGTAAAATATGGCAAAAATGCACAGTTTGGTCTTCCATCTTCAACTTGATGTCAAATATCCGCAAATCAACCAAATCGCTCACTATTGCTTTTAGACTGGAGCTAGAACTGGAACCTGTCGAATGCCATAGCGATAACAGAGCTGCGCATGCCTCTAGTTTTTCCAAAACCGCTCAACCGCCATCGGGTGCCCAAATACGTCATGACTTTTCCGACAACCCAATAGTAAAAGAATGCTAACAGAAAAGCAATGGGGACGGAGTGCATGAAATGTTGAACAAGTGAGTTGTGCAAGAGTACCTCCACAACGTACTCCAAGGGGCTTGCCGTAGAAGTATCGCCTCAGCAGAGTTGAAAACTGGCGACCCACTTTTAGGTAAAAAGAGGATGGGTGTGATTCCCGCCCATGTTAAGTGGATTTCGAGCAACGATTGTAGAGAAGGATAGGGAAGTAATGGAATGAAGAGCGGAATAGGGGAGTAATATGAAAATGTTTTTCGTCGAAAATTAAGGGAAAATGTAAAATAAAACAAAAACATCTTTCATTTTGATGTTTCCACACGACATCTGCTTCAGGATTCGTTGCCAATATGTATTCATGTAAATGCTTACTTTAATTTGATTTGTACTAATCTGGGTAATTAATTAAATCTTTACAGCATATCCAGTTGTTATGTACTGTATATATCATCATCATCATCATTGTCAACCATTATCAATCCACTGCTGGACGAAGGTCTCCCCAAGTTTCCTCCACAACGGTCTGTCTTGTGCCAGTCTCCTCCATGTCACCCCTGCATACTTTCGAATTTCATCCACCCATCTCCCATGTGGTCTTCTTCTGGGTCTTTTCCTGTCCCTTGGAATCCAATCTAAAATTTCGGCTGTCCATCGATGATCTGTCCTTCTGGCAGTATGTCCAGCCCATTGCCATTTCAGGGATTTAACTCTGATCATGATGTCTTCCACTCTTGTCATTTTTCGGATCCAGGAGTTCCTCTTCTTATCTCTCCTGGTTACACCAAGCATGCACCTCTCCATGCTTCTTTGAGTTGTCTGCAGCCTTTGTATGTCTCTTTTAGTTAAGGTCCACGTCTCTGCACCATACGTAAGCACTGGAAGGATGCATTGATCAAACACTTTTCTTTTAAGACATAATGGCATATTGCTCTTGAAAATTATGCTGTTTCTTCCAAAAGCTCTCCAGGCAAGTTTTGTACGCCGATTAATTTCTTCATCAATGTGACCCTCACTTGATATCTGCTGTCCAAGATAAACGTACGTGTCTGTTATCTCCAGCTTTTCTCCATCAATCGATAAATCTTCATTTCTTGTAAAAGCATTGAACATCACTTTTGTCTTCTGAAAGTTCATTTTTAATCCCACTTCTTTACTCTTGTCAGCAAGTTCCTGGATCATACTCTGCAGCTCTGATGGGGTAGTTGCAAAAATGACTACATCATCAGCAAAACGAAGGTGGGTTAGATAATCTCCATTAATCTTTATCCCTTTGTTTTCCCAGCTCAGCGACTGAAAAACACCCTCCAATGTGGCATTAAAGAGCTTCGGAGATATGGTGTCACCTTGTCTCACTCCCTTTCCAATTTTTATGTGTGTTGTATTTTCAAACAGCCGAATCTTTGCACTTGCATTTTCATAGATGTTATTAATAATATTAATGTATGCATCTTCAATACCGCAGGTTTTCAGAGCCATTGTAACTGCTGATGGTTTCACCGAATCAAAGGCTTTTTCATAATCGATAAAAGCCATGCACAATGGAAGTTCATATTCCCTCGCTCTTTCAATTAGTTCTCTCAGTACGTGGATATGATCTATTGTGCTGTAGCCACTCCTGAATCCAGCTTGTTCTCTCGGTTGAGCCATGTCCAGTGTTACCTTCAAGCGGTGTGAAAGAACTTTAGTGAAGATTTTATAAACTACTGATAGGAGGCTGATAGGTCTGTAGTTTCCGAGATCCTCAATGTCACCTTTCTTATGTAGCAGGATCATTGTAGCGGTGTTCCAATCCTCAGGAATCTTTCCTTCATTAAGGCATCGAGTGAAAATTTGGGCGAGTACTGTTTCGATTTCTCCACTTGCTTCTTGTATGATGTCTACAGTAATTCCATCTTCTCCTGGAGCTTTTCCCCGCTTCATGTTCTTGATTGCATGTGCAACTTCTGCTGGAAGGACTGGAGGAACTCTGGTACTGGTATCTTTTATGATGTCTGGAGTGCATGTATCTTCCCTTTCATATAATTTGGAGTAGAAATCTTTCACTCTTGTCAAAATTTCGCCTCTATTTCTTGTTACAGAACCATCTTCTTTTCTCAGTGCCATAATCTGTTTTCTTCCCTTACTGAGATGTCCCTTTGCTATCTTTAGGCTTTGGTTGTTTTCAATTGCTTTCCTCACTAGTTCACAGTTGAATTTTCTTACGTCTTCAGTGATACTTTTTCTTACTGTCTTGCATAGCTCTATATATTCCACTTTGGAAGTCACATCTTCTTTAGTTGTCCTCATCTCTCTTCTTTTTTGCATCAACATTTTCGTTTTTCCTGATAATTTGTTTACATGCAACTTGTTCTTAGACCCAGCTAATTTTGTTGCTGTTTCCATAAGAGCTTTGGTTACTTTTCTGTTAACTTCAGAGATGTCCACTTCTTCCGATGTTAGGCCTTCCAAAGCAGAGAACCTGTTCTTCAGTTCCAACTTGAAGGTATTATGGTGTTTTTTAAGGTTGGTTATGTCAATAGGTTTTGTTTGTCTTATGAGCTTGCCACGTTCAAGTTTAGTGTTGAGGTGCATCTTACATCTCACCAATCTATGGTCACTACCTGTGTTGAACTTGTTTAGCACACTGCAGTCTTTTATGACGAATTTTTTGTTACACATAATAAAATCAATTTCACTTGTCGTCCCATTTGGATGTCTCCATGTCCATTTCCTGTGTGGCTTTTTCTTGAAGAAGGAGTTCAAGATGAAAAACCCTTCTGCCTCTGCAAACTCAACGAGAGTATTTCCACGCTGGTTTCTGTTGCCGTGACCGAATTTACCTACTGAAGTTTCATTCTGTTGCCGTTGCCCTATTTTTGCATTGAAATCTCCCATAATTATTTTCAAGTGCTGCTTACCTTTATTATTTAGATGACAAATTTCCTCATAAAATTCTTCAATTTCTTCTTCAGGATGACTTGTGGTGGGTGCATAAGTTTGAATAATCTGAGCCTGGTATCTTTTCGAGAGTTGGATAACAAGTCGTGCAGCTCTGTCAGAGGAACTTTCAACTTCTACAACTTTATATATATATATATATATATATATATATATATATATGCATCATAAACGCATATCCATATTATCACATACGCATATTTTTACACTCCCGGTGGGATTTTTCACCTCAAAAATATTTCAGCGAGTGCCCGGATTTAGCTAGGATTTCCATTAGTACCGAGCTGTTAAGCGAGTTCTACCGTAGAAATTTTTCAAATAAACAGCAGCTAACAGGACTCGAATATGTGCCACTTAAGGAGGTCGTTTCAATGTCATTCAGCCTTCTTACTGACAGACTTGACGTAAAACTATAGTGCTATGCCTTTTTTCTTGTTTTCTTCTCTTTGTTAATGCGTTACCTCTTTCCTACATTTCTGTTATTGTTTCTTCCTTCTGAAACAACTCATGCAGAGTGTGGGTACGAGTATTACCCATTTATATTTCTGCTGTTTTCATTTTAGGAGTTTGAGTAGAAGAAATTGAAACGATGCATTCGAAATTTGCGTGAAGTCGCTGCAATAATATACGATTATGATCAAATTCATACAATAGGTACAGAAGTTTTAGTGCGCATGCGATGAATATACGTACAGTATTATTAGCATGCTGATGTTACAATTGCGATGGGGAATGTATTAATATAATTAACCAATGTGTGTATTTGTAATCCTCTCTTGTAACGGTCCTTGAGCTTTTCCGCCGCTTTATGTGTTGATTAAATAGTCGTTGGGATCCAGTGAGAGTCGTTACATTCATGCAGGTTCATTCCTTCTACGATAAGATACCCTTAGTTCCTCTTTTATTTTTTAGTATATCTGAGGAAGCTAACTTTTTTTTTTCCAAAACAGGACCATGCTCGTAAAATAAGACTCCAGGCTTCTCTGGTAACGAAATAATAAAGAGGTTTAATGAATTTTCTAAACGTGATTAATTTGTCTTTATGCTCATTATTACCGCCAAGTGGATAGCGAACTTCCACTAAAATCAGGATTCAATGTTTTATAGTACGACTTTTTTTTTTTTTTTTTTTTTTTTTTTTGGAAGGTATTATGGAAAAGTTAAAATTTTTTTGATTTTCAGGGCGCGTCTGGAAGCATTCAAAAAATAAATGCAGGATGGATCGGGTTTTGTTCATCATCATATACGCTACTAATTTTCTACCAAATCTTCAAATGAGGTTAAAAAGTTAAGTTTGAGCCTAGTTTACTACTGAAATATGGAAAATGCATCAACATTTTGTGTAGGCTTGTCGGTCTTTGATTCATCATTTTCTTCTGGAAACTGGAAACACGGGCAGCATAAACATGAATACGTATTTGCCTTTTTAAAAAACTGCTCATTGAAAAAGAAAAAAAAAAAAAAAACCGAACGATGTATGGAAAATTTTGGCAATGCTTACATGTTTTCCATGCATTTATTTTTTGAATTTTTTTTTTTTTTTTTTGGGAGGGTATTATGGAAAAGTTAAATTTTTTTTGATTTTCAGGGCGCGTCTGGAAGCATTCAAAAAATAAATGCATTCAAAAAATAAATGCATGGAAAACATGTAAGCATTGCCAAAATTTTCCATACATCGTTCGGTTTTTTTTTGTTTTTTTTTCTTTTTCAATGAGCAGTTTTTTAAAAAGGCAAATACGTATTCATGTTTATGCTGCCCGTGTTTCCAGTTTCCAGAAGAAAGGGATGAATCAAAGACCGACAAGCCTACACAAAATGTTAATCATTTTCCATATTTCAGTAGTAAACTAGGCTCAAACTTAACTTTTTAACCTCATTTGAAGATTTGGTAGAAAATTAGTAGCGTATATGATGATGAACAAAACCCGATCCATCCTAAAAAAATATATATATTATTTCGTAATAATATGATAATTATTGGTGAGATGAAAGATGGACTTAATGAAAATTCTTTCTTGCTCATATAAGGAGGGTTTATCTTAATCTATATATAGAATAACGGTTTATATATGCATTTTGGTTTTCCATGGTGCACAATTTTACTTAGGTGTCATTAACGTAAATTTAAAAATTATCATCAACCATTCTGGATCCACTGCTGGATGAAAGTCTCCTCAAATCTCATCCACAACTCACTGTCTTGAGCAATTCTCTTTCATATCACTCTGGCATGCTTCCGAATCGCATCCACCCATCTCCCAAGTGGTCTTTTTCTGGGTCTTTTCCTATTCTTTTGGTAATGAGCCAAATATTTCACTTGTCCAACAGTGATCAGTTCTTTCAATAAAATCTCTAGTCCACTGCCACTTGAGAGTCTCTAGTTTGATCATGATGTCCTCCATTCTGCCATTTTCCTGATTCATTAGTTGTTTTTCCTACTTCTCTTGGTTACGCCAAGCATGTATCTTTCCATGCTTCTTCGAAGTTTCCCACATCCTCTATATGTCTTTTTCAATTAAAATCCGTGTCTCTGATCCATAAGTAAAAACTGGAAAGATGTATTTTGATTAAACACTTCATTTTAAAAACGGTAAATTGCTCTTGAAAATTTAGCTGCTCCTTACAAACGAGCTTCGTCTTTAGGATTTATACGCCAATTAACTTCTCTCGTTTGACCTTAGCACTCTCTGTCTTCATGTCACACTGGTCGTTGCCTTGGCCAGGTATATATTCCAGTCACCGGAGACTGTATCAGTCTGTAAATGGAATGACAGACTTTCACACTTTTAACAGGAAATTGTTTTCACTGCAAGCCTCAGCGTAGTGCCAAGGAGCCAACACCCGAAGACGGAAACGATTTGAAGCGGAACTTGTCCACCCGAAGTTTTCGCTAGCATATACCAATAGCTAACTTCTTGCTCATTTCTCCTAAATTTCTGTCTCGCTCTTTTTCTATTTAATCTTCTTTCTTCCGGTTACTTGTTCACTCCCCTCCTTCTTTGCTCTTTTTTCTTTTCAAATTGAATGCACAAATTTTCGTTTCCCACTTGAACAATATATCTCCTGTTTATCTCTCTTTATCCCTCAAATATTACGCCTCTCTCATAACGCTCTCATATTCTTCTCCCTCTGTTACATTTTCTCTCCAAATCACTTAAAATATCTTGCTGTTCCTCTGTATGTTTGTTTCGCTTTCTCGTTTCTTTCTCACTTCCCTCCAGAAAATTCAATCTCGCTCCCACTCTCTCTGAACCTTCTTTCTTAACCACGTCTGTATTTCTCTCTGAACCTCTATTTTTCTCCTCCATCCCTCCATATAACTGTGTCAGAAAGATCTTTCAGCATTTCTTCTCTCATCCTCTATTCCCTTTGCTTTTCTCTCTCTCTCTCTCTCTCTCTCTCTCTCTCTCTCTCTCTCTCTCTCTCTCTCTCTCTCTCTCTCTCTCTCTCTCTCTCCACTTTCTCTTCTTTCATTCCCTCTCTATTTCTATCTCGCACTCCGTCCATTCCTTCTGTTTTCTCCGTTTGGTTTCTTCCACACCTGCGTTCTCTTTGCACACGTGAATGGATATTCATTGCCGATCGCATGGAAGTTATCTTTGCAAGAGATATTAAAAAACACAAGCAATCGTTTAACGTTATGTGTGCAGTACAAGTAGAAATTGAAAAAAAAAAAAAAAAAAAAAGGAATCAGGAGAGGTATTAATAACAAAGCAAACATAACTTTACAGCAGTCATTTATCAAAGTACGTAAATCGTTAACTGATTTCTATTGAGCAGTCATTTTTCTTTTTCAGAAGAGAAAATATAGCCAATCCAAAATTGCGATAGTCTTCCTATATGACATTATTTCTCCTGTACTTAAAAAAAGTGAATTATTGTATTGTTCGAAATGAAAAAAACACAATCGAATCGTTAGTGATCGCTTTGGAATCGTATCCTTCTGTACGGCACATTGCATGTGCATAATCTGGAGATCTTCCAATCAAGATTGCCGTCTTCCCGTGATATAATGATATTTTGAAAATTCCAGAAAACAACTTTTGCAATGAACTGGTTTTTTTTCCTTTATTAGCCTGCTTAGACTTTAATGCTCACCTACGTCATTTTAACCTCCCTCCTCCCGCCCAAACAAAAACAAACTTTTGGCTTCTCCTATTTCCTGGAACAAACAGCCCTAAATTAAAGATGACTACTCCACCTAACTTTCGATGCTCATTTATGTATTTAGTGCCTTCCATGCAAAAAGGGAAATTTTTCCTACCTTATATTATGAATACCCGAGTTCACCTAGGTTTCGATGTTCATGGCTTTTTTTTTGGGTTTTTTTTTTTTTTATTGGAGGTTTAACGACCATCGTGAGCATCTCAGTGGGCTATAAGCAGTCCAGGGAAGGGAGAGAGCCAGTGCCGTAAGACAAGCACAACATCCATGCCTCACGGGATTCGAACTCGGACCCATCTCGGTCGAATGATGAGAAGCTAGCGCTTAGACCACTGCGCTGCCGGAGGAAAGTAGGGGGGGGGTGTTTATGTACTTCATGATAACTCACACTAAATGTGTGTGTGTGTTTTTTTTTTTTTCCTTTCACTTTCCCCGTAAAATTATCACCAAATTACATAGTAAAGTATAACTTTTGTGAATTTACAGGAAAATCTCGAAAATAAAGTTCAGCGTTTTGGTAAATTTTTCGTTAATTCCGTATTTTTACAGAAATGTCAGTTTCGGGTTTTCGCATTTATTATAGAAATTTCAGTCCAGGCATTTCCGTTTTTAAATGACATTTCCAGAGTTCCACAAAATTTTGATTTTTTTCAGTTTCTATGCAGAAATTTCGTTCCATGTCAAGAAAATTCTGTGTCTACCTTTTTTAGTCACTTCATGTAGGCTGCAGAGAGGAGCGGCAGGACTTGGGTGATTGTACAAAATTCCTCTTCCAATCTTTGTGTATTATCTAATCTTTTTATTACCTTGAACAGTTTTTAATTACTGAGAATCTCCCTACGTATGGGACATCATCATCATCATCATCATTGTCAACCATTATCAATCCACTGCTGGACGAAGGTCTCCCCAAGTTTCCTCCACAACGGTCTGTCTTGTGCCAGTCTCCTCCATGTCACCCCTGCATACTTTCGAATTTCATCCACCCATCTCCCATGTGGTCTTCTTCTGGGTCTTTTCCTGTCCCTTGGAATCCAATCTAAAATTTCGGCTGTCCATCGATGATCTGTCCTTCTGGCAGTATGTCCAGCCCATTGCCATTTCAGGGATTTAACTCTGATCATGATGTCTTCCACTCTTGTCATTTTTGGGATCCACGAGTTCCTCTTCTTATCTCTCCTGGTTACACCAAGTATGCACCTCTCCATGCTTCTTTGAGTTATCTGCAGCCTTTGTATGTCTCTTTTAGTTAGGGTCCACGTCTCTGCACCATACGTAAGCACTGGAAGGATGCATTGATCAAACACTTTTCTTTTAAGACATAATGGCATATTGCTCTTGAAAATTATGCTGTTTCTTCCAAAAGCTCTCCAGGCAAGTTTTGTACGCCGATTAATTTCTTCATCAATGTGACCCTCACTTGATATCTGCTGTCCAAGATAAACGTACGTGTCTGTTATCTCCAGCTTTTCTCCATCAATCGATAAATCTTCATTTCTTGTAAAAGCATTGAACATCACTTTTGTCTTCTGAAAGTTCATTTTTAATCCCACTTCTTTACTCTTGTCAGCAAGTTCCTGGATCATACTCTGCAGCTCTGATGGGCTAGTTGCAAAAATGACTACGTCATCAGCAAAATGAAGGTGGGTTAGATAATCTCCATTAATCTTTATCCCCTTGTTTTCCCAGCTCAGTGGCTGAAAAACACCCTCCAATGGGGCATTAAAGAGCTTCGGAGATATGGTGTCACCTTGTCTCACTCCTTTTCCAATTTTTATGTGTGTTGTATTATCAAACAGCCTAATCTTTGCACTTGCATTTTCATAGATGTTATTAATAATATTAATGTATGCATCTTCAATACCGCAGGTTTTCAGAGCCATTGTAACTGCTGATGGTTTCACCGAATCAAAGGCTTTTTCATAATCGATAAAAGCCATGCACAATGGAAGTTCATATTCCCTCGCTCTTTCAATTAGTTCTCTCAGCACATGGATATGATCTATTGTGCTGTAGCCACTCCTGAATCCAGCTTGTTCTCTCGGTTGAGCCATGTCCAGTGTTACCTTCAAGCGGTGTGAAAGAACTTTAGTGAAGATTTTATAAACTACTGATAGGAGGCTGATAGGTCTGTAGTTTCCGAGATCCTCAATGTCACCTTTCTTATGTAGCAAGATCATTGTAGCGGTGTTCCAATCCTCAGGAATCTTTCCTTCATTAAGGCATCGAGTGAAAATTTGGGCGAGTACTGTTTCGATTTCTCCACTTGCTTCTTGTATGATGTCTACAGTAATTCCATCTTCTCCTGGAGCTTTTCCCCGCTTCATGTTCTTGATTGCATGTGCAACTTCTGCTGGAAGGACTGGAGGAACTCTGGTACTGGTATCTTTCATGATGTCTGGAGTGCATGTATCATCCCTTTCATATAATTTGGAGTAGAAATCTTTCACTCTTGTCAAAATTTCGCCTCTATTTCTTGTTACAGAACCATCTTCTTTTCTCAGTGCCATAATCTGTTTTCTTCCCTTACTGAGATGTCCCTTTGCTATCTTTAGGCTTTGGTTGTTTTCAATTGCTTTCCTCACTAGTTCACAGTTGAATTTTCTTACGTCTTCAGTGATACTTTTTCGTACTGTCTTGCATAGCTCTATATATTCCACTTTGGAAGTCACATCTTCTTTAGTTGTCCTCATCTCTCTTCTTTTTTGCATCAACATTTTCGTTTTTCCTGATAATTTATTTACATGCAACTTGTTCTTAGACCCAGCTAATTTTGTTGCTGTTTCCATAAGAGCTTTGGTTACTTTTCTGTTAACTTCAGAGATGTCCACTTCTTCCGATGTTAGGCCTTCTAAAGCAGAGAACCTGTTCTTCAGTTCCAACTTGAAGGTATTATGGTGTTTTTTAAGGTTGGTTATGTCAATAGATTTTGTTTGTCTTATGAGCTTGCCACGTTCAAGTTTAGTGTTGAGGTGCATCTTACATCTCACCAATCTATGGTCACTACCTGTGTTGAACTTGTTTAGCACACTGCAGTCTTCTATGACGAATTTTTTGTTACACATAATAAAATCAATTTCACTTGTCGTCCCATTTGGATGTCTCCATGTCCATTTCCTGTGTGGCTTTTTCTTGAAGAAGGAGTTCAAGATGAAAAACCCTTCTGCCTCTGCAAACTCAACGAGAGTATTTCCACGCTGGTTTCTGTTGCCGTGACCGAATTTACCTACTGAAGTTTCATTCTGTTGCCGCTGCCCTATTTTTGCATTGAAATCTCCCATAATTATTTTCAAGTGCTGCTTACCTTTATTACCATAACTCACCACGCTGGCCAAGCGGGTTGGTGAGTGTGGGATAGAATTTCCTCTAATCCCGATGGTATAGTTATACCGCTATTGGCGGTCGTCAGAGCCCCTTTAATAGGAACAGGATGCACCACGAGAAGGCGGGGTTGACATTTGTCAAGGAGAGGCTGTGATGTTACGCATCACCTGACCTTACATCCCGTATGGGACATATATGTATCAAAGTCAAGAGTTCTGTTTTTATGAAATACTCAGGTACCGTAAAAACTAAAATTGTAATCTTATCGTGATAATGTCTGTAAACTTCAAAGAATCTCTTTTTTCTCAATTCACCTAATCTGTAATATAGCCGTAATGTAAATATTCACCATTCATCATTTTGTATATATTGTATTAATCCTTTTGCATTGCAGAATAAAGAAAATCTGAATTTCATAACATGCGATATGCTACTTACTATCCACAATTTTAAAATCTCAGAAACAGGTACGCCCACAGACGAGGGTTCAAATGTTACTACCAAAGAAGTTTAAGCAGGTTTTTGCGGTTACAATAACCGGTGGTGGGAATGACGTGTGATTCAACCGAACAGCTGAATTTAAATTTCATAAATAGTTAACGAAACCTTTTTAAGTTCAAGTTTTTCCGCGAACCTCTCATATTATCGGTAATTTTTCGTCGTATGAATATGGAAAAAATAATAAGAGCAGAATTTTGCCGTTAATATACGAATCGAATCAAGGAAAGGTTCCCTGAAAAACTCAGTTTTTTTTTCCAGATAATTCCTCTGGAAAACGAAAATTTTCCGTTATTAATCGGAGAAAGATGAATTTCTGTCAATTCACGTATGAAAAATTCATGGAGTTCAGGTTTTTCTCGTCATTTCACGGAAAAGGTTGAATCAGGAATATATTTCGTTAATCCACGAAAGGAATCACGGTAAATGACTCATGAATGTGAGGAAATGTTTTAGAGTAGCAATGGGAGACTCCGCCGCCTAGCCTTATGTTTGTAACTCGTACTTATAGCTTAAAAAGGAAGTGTCGTGCTTTACCCTTCTCTGGAATCATTTTTACTATATTAGAAATGAGCGTTTCTACCTAGCATTCGATGCTCAAGCACTTTGTTGCAGGTCAAAACTTATTGTATATTTTTACTTACCTAGAAGCATCGGTCCTAAATTAGGTATGGCCGACTCCTCGTGGTCTTCCTCATTTGGGTGGTCGTTCCACTAAAAAGCGAGAGAGCTAACGTCCATCTTCATTAGTGGCGTATGGAGAAGCAGGCAGTTAGAACCAGTGGTGAAAGTGGGCAGGAACGGTGGGGAACGGCGTTTCCCTAAATAGTGGTGAACACAACATTGAAAAATAATACTGTATATGTGCTGCAGAACTATACTGAGGAAATTTTGGCTAGCAGTTAGTTTATATCTATGAATTCTATTCGTAATTTTTGTAAAATATTTACGTTTGAAATTTTTGTCCCTGATTTTGCAGTTTTCAGAGCTTTTGACCCGAGACAGAAAATTTGGCTTTTCGGACTCTCACTAAAGACCCGTAGCTAAGGCGATGCTTGCATTCGCTTGTTTTGCTTTCATGCTTTCCAGTTTCATGCAGGAATGTTGAACTAGTAACAATGTTGCAGGCTTGATTTAAAACAGGATCAATAGAGTCTACTAACCTTGGCTTTAGAATACCAAACTCAAATTCATTCACAGTAACAATTCGGTACATAGCAGCTGGCCAAGTCCGCATTGGCTTCAGGAAGAGACGGCATTCTCTAATTGTTTAAAGTGGTGTCTAACAGCAGTGGTTTCTTTGGTAACTTAAACTTAGATAAGAACACTCTCTGAGGTGTTCCTCTCGTTGAATTACTGGAGTATGTAGTTTTTGTCCTTTTGATACTGCATAACGTCAATGAACTGAATATGCTTATTTATGATGACTATTACAATTAGTGAATTCCAGATATTTTCACTATTTTTCAGCTGCGCAATTAAGAAAAACGAAACTCCTTCAACTGACGCGTAGCCTGTTCCTTGTGGTATAGACATTTTGTAATAGTGGTAATGTAAATAATCTAATAATAACGTAATGGAACGGGAATGTTTATTTTATGAAATGTAATGTCATGTAAATATCTTTTAATTATTGAATTTTAATGAATATGTAAATAATTAAGAACCCTTGCAGTTTCAGAATGTTTGAAAAGTAATCGTGGGAAACTTCTTAGGAATATATTTTTTGAGTTCGATTTGGTAGAGCCAGTAAGTCACCGGAAACGATTAGTTTATCGGCGGACTTCCTGAAGAAGGACAACACACAGGATTTCTGGTGTAGATAGCTACAATAGAGAAGGCTTTATTTTTAGAGTTTTAAAGCGACTCATTAGGAAGAACTTCCGTTATCGAGTAAGGGGGTTTCCTTCTGGGTGATGGCATTAGGAGTGGACATAGAGACGCATCGAGAAGAGGGTGTTCGGACGGAGGCTTGAGGCTCGTGTTTTGGAAGTAGTGCGATAAACAATAAGAACGGGTCATCTGAAGGAAAGATGAGGACGTGTCTTTAGGCAGTATGTGACTGAGAGGAAGGACATTTAGGTTGGGAGATTTTTCGGAGGAGAAGTAGACTTTGGGAAGGGGTGCGGGGTCTCCGCGCCCAAGCGAAAAGAAGGAATGTAGCGAGGAGTTAGGACATGAGAGAGGGGCTAATCGCACGGTGACCCGGAGTAATCATAAATTAAACAAAATCACGAAAAAGAAGGATTTTATCAGACACCAAATCGCTTCTGTTGACTTACCTAGTACTTCTGTATTGATGTTTACAGTGCTCAACGAACCTTGTAATCTTCTGATTATAACATATTTCGGTGATGAATTATAAATTTATTAGGGTTTAGTTTTTGTTCATTATAATATTTCTTTAATTTATGTGCATATAAAAGGGCACTGACGTGTAAAAAAAGTGTGTGGAGAGAGGGAAGAGAGAGAGAGAGAGAGAGAGAGAGAGAGAGAGAGAGTCGGCCTATACATTAAACACTGCATTCCCTCAAGACAAACCGTCTACTTCCACCACTGGTTAGAACGAACCAGAAATCAATAAAAAATACATATGTTTCAGTTCCCATGCACATAACCAAATGCTGTAAACGCCCACTAGACCCATCGAAGAATCCCTTCTTCAAAACAACTGTGTGTTTGTCACTGGTTTTTGTCCTGGTACGACCTAATGTGTGAATGGACGCGATCGAAACGATTATGATCTATTTATTTCTAGTTTCTGAGTAATTATCGGCAACATGGAGCTTAAATGAAGCTGTTTCAAATTGCTATATGCGACAAAAAGTATTCTGCATTATTTATGAATTCTTTTGAAGTCTACCATTTAGGTTGGTGCGAATGAAATGTCCGGCGCGAACGAACAGTGGAGACAGGCCCCAGCCACAGCGGAATGAAACCACCCACAGGTGTTGCAGGTATTACGTCACAGAGTTACTATACATAGCTAGCACTTGTATAAAGAACAAGATTCAGGCGTGGTTTGTTTGGACGTAACATGGCTGGCAAAGAAAACATGCAGATGCCGGATTTGAGAGTCATCTTCCTTTATAACTTTTAACTCGACCATTCTGCAGAAATTGCAGCTCGAAACGTTAAAAAAGCGTTTGGGGAGAATACAGCCAACAAACGAACCATTCGGCGATGGTTTGTGAAGTTTCAAAGCGGAGATTACCACGTGCTTCATTTCGCATGTCGAAGCACGTGGTAACCGACCTGTTGCTGTTTCTGACGATGTTCTGTTCCGTATGGTTGAAGCGGACCCTCGAAAAATGTGTCGTGAGATAGCGGCAGAGGTAGGTGTCCACCACACGACAGTTGTTCGGCGTCTGGCTTCGCTGGGTAAGGTAAAATAGCTGCCGTATGAATTGACAACTGCCAAGGCGTTTAGAAGTCTGCACGTCGCTGCTTACCAGGAATAAACAGGAACCTCTACTGCATCGAATCGTCACCTGAGACGAGAAGTGGGTCCTTTGTGATAATCAGAAACGATCTGCACAAAGGTTAAGCAATGCACAGCCTGCTAAGCCATCCCTACACATCAAGAAGATAATGCTCCTTGTCTGGTGGTCCACAGCTGAGATAATTCGTCGGAGTTTCTTAGCAAGAGGCCAAACCATCACTGCAGAACGTTACTGTGCTGAATTGCACCAGATGCACCGGTAATTTCTGCAGAAACAACCGGCTTTGATCTACAGACATGATGTTCTTCTGCTCCAGGACAACGCTCGCTCTCATGTCGCACAACGATCGATGCTGACCCTAAGTGGCTTGGGCTATAAAGCAAGGCTTCTTCCTGCCTATTTCCCGGACTTCTCTACGACAGACTATCATCTGTTTGGTCGCCTGGATCACTTCCTGTCCGGGACACAGTTCACGACAAATAACGCCGTTTAACATGCAGTTGATGACTTCTTCGGGTCCCAGCTACAAGACTTCTTTTGTTCCGGGATCATGGCCTTGCCGGACAGATGGCAACTAAGTGTCGATGCCGAGGGGGATTATTTTGCCCAGGTAAGTTGTCATACTTTTCTGTTCTCGCTGTCCACGTGTGCTGGTCCTTTGCCGGACATTTCATTCGCACCAACCCAATATATAGAAAGACTAAAGATCAAAATTTAATGCCTGAGGGTATAAACTTGTGCAATCACTTTTGTAACCTAAAGATTTATTAGAGGTTTCAACCCTGTGGTTCTTGTCGGTGATACACGCAGTGGTAGTTGATTTTAATGGGATCTGTCAGATGTGCCGTAAATTTGCATAAATATATTTAAATTTTTTTCATGGTGAATGTATTATTTCTCGCAAATGTCGAGTAGCCACTGTTGGCATCAGGGCATGCATTTGATTACGTGTTTCTGATTTCACGTAAGTGTGCCCCAATCACTACACGATTCCACAAATTTATTGGTGTCTACGTTTCTCCGCTGGGCTCATTTAGTTTCAAGACGCGTCGCATATTACTTACTGTATGGCAAGAGGTTTTAATTTTCAAACCTCCGAAAAAGAGTTTGGCCATGGTGTGAAAAACATGCTACAGATTATTTTATGTGTCGTCTTTAATCATTTGGCTTTCAACAGCTGTGTCTTCTCTTGCGAAGGGTGAGAATTTTCAATATATTTTCCTCCGTAAGTCAGTGCAATATAGATAGAACGGGTGTGCCAATTTCGCTAAGTCAGGGCCTTGACTTGGCTTTCAAAAAGTTCAAGTTTTTATGTGCTGTTGTAGTGAAATGACAAGCACAGTAGCGAGTAAATACACGGTCGAGTCACATTATTTTGACCACCAGCTAATATCCAGAGTAACAGAAGGGTGCAGCGCGGAAATCAGCTAGACGGGTTGGGAGTGATTCAATAAGGTGCTGGAAGGTGTTCACAGGTATGTGGAGCCATGCTGGCTGCAGTGCATCGGACAGCTTTTGGAGGGGGCGTGGTGGAGGATCAGTGGAGCGAACAACACGATCGAGGTGGTCCCACAGATGCTCAATTGGGTTAAAGTCTGGGAAATTGGGGGCCAGAGAAGTACTTTGAAGTCTTCGTCGTGCTCTTCCAGCCACTCTCGGACATTTCTAGCTGTGTGACATGTCGCATTGTCGTTCTGGAAGATCCCATCCGCCCCAGGGAAGACAATCAGCATATACGGGTGAGTGTACGTGGTCTGAAAGGATGGATTCATAACGAATTCGGTGCATAGTACCTTCCAAAGGTACGAGTGGACACAGAGAATGACACGAAAACATTCCCCAGAGCATAACGCTGCCCCCATCAGCTTGTGTTCTTCCAGCAATGGTTGAAGAGTGTTTGTCTTCCGATGTTTCTCGCCTTATATGCCAACGTCCATCCGTTCGACGAAGCAGAAAACGTTACTCATCGGAGAAGGCAATCCTTTGCCAATCAGCGGATGTCCAATTCGATACTGCCGTGCAAATGTAAGTTTTTTCTGATCTTTTTAGTATAGGTGCAATGACCATCTGTTTGCATCGTAGCCCCATATGGAGCAGGCTTCGTTGAACAGTCGTTTTAGACACACTTTAGGTAACCCCTGGTTCATTCGGCGGGTGAGTTGCTCCACTGTAACGTGTCAATTGGCCCTCACACACCTTCGAAGTCGACGTTCACCTTACACATCAATGGCACGTGGTGCTCCGCAGTTTCCACCGTCGCTTATTTTTTCTTTTTTTTTTTTTTTTTGATTGGAGATTTAACGACCACCGTGAGCAACTCAATGGGCTATAAGCAGTCGCCCGTCCCTAATTTAGGGTCACTGGTTCCAGGGAAGGGAGAGAGCCAGTGTCGTAAGACAAACACAACATCCATGCCTCACCGGGATTCGAACCCGGACCCCGTTCGGACGAATGATCAGAGGCCATCGCTTAGACCACTGCGCCACCGGGGCGGCGTCGCTTATTCGCAATGGTGTCCTTTCTTCAATTACAATGCACTTTAACCACAGCAGCACGGGAACAGTTCACTAACTGCCCTGTTTCAAAAATACTGCCACCCTTGGCCCAAAAGACGATAATCATCCCTTTTTGCAAATCTGATAAATCGCTCCTGTTATCCATGACAGCAACGAATGATATGTTTTCAGATTGCCTACAGCACACCTGATATACCCTGCACAAGCCAGCTCACGACACGTGCTTTCTTTCATTGGCTATGCATGCGCTGTTGACGTCAAAAGTAAGAAGTGGTCACAGTAATATAACTCGACAGTGTATTTTTGCATTCAAAACATTTGAAAATCTGGAAATGTACAGTGCATTTTTTTTTTTTTTTTTTTGCTAAGTACTGCTACTACTATATAAAAAGATTGACATACTTATACAAACATCGGCCACTGTATTAGAAACCTTCAGTGGCCGATGTGTGTATAAGTATGATGTCAGTAAACGCAGTGTAGGCCTATATGCAAAATACGTGGTCACGTGCGTCACCACGTTATCTAAGCAACTATGTAATTCCTGCTTATAAAGAGTGTTGATCACAATGCGAAAAGCAAAAGATCGTTCGGGGTTCGACAAAAGGTTTATCGAGGGTGCCCGTCTGGCTGGAGCGACAATTTTGGTTTCTCAAAAAATGAGATATCCTGATCTTTAATCAGTGTAAAAATAACCCATATTGATTGTCTAAGAGGTGTAGCTGTGGCTCGACGACAATTTGTCAGGAACGAGATCGTCATCGTCGGAGAAGGCATCTACGGAGAAACAGAACTTCCTGTGTGCAGCAATTGGCCGAAGCATTCAGTGACGGCTGTTCTCGACCCATGTCTCAGCAAACTGCGCGCTGGGAATTGAAGAGAATCGATGCTGGCATCCGCATGCCTATACGGAAACAACTGATTTCTGCGAAGAACCGGAAACTTCGTCTACAATGGTGTAAGGGAGTAACTGGACATCGGAAGACTGGAGAAAAGTCATGTGGTCCGACGAGTCTCTGTTCTGACAATTAGCAGAGCGTTTGATTGGAGCCCCATTAAGCAATGGGCCCAGTTTGTCTTCTAAATACAACTCAAGGCTCTGAAGGTGTTGTCGTGGTGTAGGGCACGTTTTGTTGGTACGGAACGGGTCCCTGATATTGCCGGAAGGTTGTGTTTTCCAATCAAGTACATCTTACAATGTTGATTTTTAGCACGTCTTTTGTAAGTACCCACTATATCTCTGCAACTATTAGTCCGATTTGAAAAATTCTTTTTGTATTGGGAAGCCTGAAATATGCGAACGGTGATCCTTTATTTCGTTTTTTTTTACGATGTACAGTTTCGCCGCTAGAGGGCGTAAATGCAGATGATGTCGAATTCAGAAATACATTTTATTCCACATATTTGCTTCTAAACAACCGATTGAAAAAATTCTTTTATCTCTCGATTCCATTTATTTTTAAGAGTATTTTAGATATAGTTACTTTTTCAAATTGCGCATAGATTTTCCGCTAGGAGGCGTAAAACTAAATTACTTTTTCCCCAATAACTCTTCTTCTAAAGCTCCGATTTGAAAAAAAAATTCTTCAGCGGATACACCTCCTGATGGAAAATCTTTCGCATATAATTTCAAATTTTTGGTAAAGAATACTTTAGCCACCAGGGGGCGTAAGTGTTAATTTTTGCTTCTGGTGTATTTGCCATAAAATCTGAGCTTCTAAAATATCGATTGAAAAAATTCTTTCGTGGACTGATGCCACTCACATTGATAAACCTTTTCGGAATATTTTCTTCTTTAAATATTCCACAGTTTCTCCGCCAGGGGAGATATCTTATTTTTGTCAATATCTCTACTTGTAGGGGTCCGATTTGAAAAATTCCTTCTTTGTTGGATAGTGTTTCCAGTGTGACATGTTTTTCATATAATTTCAAAATTTTCAAGTAATTCATAGATTTTCCGCTAGGGGGCATAGAGGTAAATTGCGTTTCCCCCTATATCTCTGCTTCTAAATCTCCGATTTGAAAAAATCTTTCTGCACGAATACAGCTCCTAATGGGAAATCCTTTGCACATAATTTCTAATTTTTGTAAAAAATAATTTGGCCACCAGGGGTCGTAAATTTTAATTTCCGCTTCTGATGTAATTGCAGCAAAACATGAGCTTTTAAATTCTCGATTGAAAAAAACGTCGTTTGTAGGCCGATACTACTCATGTCGACAAACCTTTTAGAAGCATTTTCTTCTTAAAACAATGCAGGATTTCTACGCCAGGGGGATTTATATCTTATTTTTGTCAATATATCTACTTCTAGGAGTCCGATTTGAAAAATTGCTTCTTTGTTGGATAGTATTTCCGATGAGAAATTGTTTTCCTATAAATTCAAAATTTTCAAGTAAAATCATAGACTTTCCGCTAGGGAACACAAAGGTAAATTGCATTTTCTGCGTTATTTCTGCTTCTAAAACTCCGATTCGAAAAATTCTTCCTGTATCGCATACAAGACCTGATGGGAAAATTTTTCACATAATTTCCAATGTTTGGTAAAGAATGGTTTGGCCACTAGGGGGCATAAGTGTTAATTTCTGCTTCTGATGTATTTGTAGCAAAATTTGGGCTCCTGAAAACTCGACTAAATTTTTTTTTCTTGGACCGATAGTGCTCATATGGAAAAACCTATTGAGAATACTTTCTTCCTAAAATAATGCATGGTTTTCCCACCAGGGGACGTAAAGTCACATCTTATTTTTGTCGATATCTTTGTTTCTAAAAGTCCGATTTGAAAAATTCTTTCTGTGTTGGAGAGCGTTTCCGTTGCGAAATGTTTCTCATATAAATTCATGTTTTTCTTAACGCACAAGTCTGCAACCGGAGGGCGTAAGCTCACGATTCCGTTTACAGCAATGTCTGAGGGATTAAAAAACTCGATTGAAAAACTTCTTTCTTCCGTCAGATACTATTGTTTTCCATGCCGGTTCCATTGTTTGAATAGCTTTGATAAATTTAATTTGCATCAGAACGGATTCAAAAGACGTGCTTATTACACCCAATAATTCGGTGTCATCTTTCTTGTTTATCCTGCAGTTGACGGCTGTTTAACGGACGACAAAAACTGCTACTCTTCATCGCGCAAGATGTGTTAAGCAGTGATTCAGCGAGTATGACAGTGAGTTCCACCATCTTACACCCGGATCTGAACCCCATTGGGAGTGTATGAGAGATGTTAGAAAAACAGGGATCGGGGAGCGAAATTCACTTCCGTCAAATCTGAGCCAGTTAAAGGATTGTGTGGCGACGTCTAGCTTGCTGTATAAGTACATGTACTCTAAAGCCTTGTAGAATCTATGCCACACTAAATACGAGCTGTAATTCGGGCTGAAGGAGACCCAACTCTGTACTGAATAAAAGTTTTTTCAAATTCAGTGGCCGGTACGTGTGAGAACTCCTCGAATCAAACAACAGTTTTGTTTTTAATAGTATACAACTGATTAATACACCAAGTATATAAGATTGTATCCGTTAAGCAGAAAATCCGTTTAAAATATAAGTGGTAATCCGGTTTAACTGGCGTATAAGAAACAAAATACAACCGGCCGATAGGCAGAGAGTTTGGTTGGAGCCCCATGAAACAATGGGCCCTGAGGACATTTTGTTTGTTTGAAATGAAAATTACATATACTTATGGCGGACGTCTAGTAATTTTGCTCCCTGAACTACTAATGGAAAAAATTTGGACCCTATTTCCCCAGCTAAGAAAGATTTCCTATACATCAAAATTGGGCAACTGATACAATTGGTACTCAGAAATAAGCAAAATGTACTCGCTTTTGAGTACATTTTGTGCTTATAATAGCTCCGAGTACTTGTCTCATTTTTGGATAAGACACATACTCATTTTTGAGTACATACAGGTAATCAGTTGAGTGCATCTGGCATTTCTAATTTGAAATATATGTACTCATTGTTGAGTACATATATTTCAAGTACATCATGTACTAAAAAAAATCCATATTTTTCAAATATGTGTGCATTATATGTCTTCATTCAGTTTCTCTGCCCTGCCCGAAAAGGCAGAGAAACTGAAGGAAGTTAGAGCGAATATAGCAGGATAGTTTGTAATTGAGAGAGAGCGCTCTAGATGGCACCACCACACAAGCGTACGATTTTGCACATAGAAGGCAGACAGAAATTAGGGGGGCTTAGGAACTTTAACGGGGAATTTTCTACCCTGGGGCCGTTACTTAACGTGCTCGTCCGATGCACGGCGGATATTCAGCGATTGTTAGAAATTCCCACTAACAGGCTAGGCTTGAACCTGGGGTTCTTCTATCAGTAGTCAGAATATCTAACCACTAAGCCATCCGCGGCTCGATTTCAAATTTGGAATACGTGTACTCCATACATACTCATTTATTCATACAATCAACTGGAAATATATTATTCGACGGCACTTCTGGGATTATAGATATACTCGTTGTCACATGCTGGGCAGATGGAGCGCACAATTTTATGACAAATATAGTGATGAAGCGACAATCTATTATTTATGATATTGACACAAATATAGTTTAAAAACGTACACAAAGATACTTCATGCATAATTAAATTACTTGTGATCAGTGACTTTGTTGTACTAATTGTTTATGTCTGTCGCTTTACATATTTTTTTATTAAACAATCTCTCTTGAAATCTATAATATCTAAAATGAAGTAATACGTGATTATATTTATATTTATTGACGCAGTTATTGGTAAATACGTATGGTTACTTATATTTGAGCATATCATGTACTCGTTTACGATACGATTGAAAAAAGCCGAGTAGGTTCAGGCTCTCATTTTTAAGTAGATTTTTTTTAACAGTGATCTTAACTTAGATTGGCAATCTTTTTTTTTTTTTTTTTTTTTTTTTTTTTTAAAAGACTTTCCTGAACAATATTAAAATTTAATAACTTTACTTCCATGTAATGGTAAGGAAGAGTGGCGCCACCTGTAAGCGAGTATCATTAGCAAATCGAAGCAGGGACGTCGTTAGACTTCGAAATCACAATGGGCGACCATTATGTTGGGTGGGGCAAGCTCGACAGCAACTTTAAAACGATTTTTTTTTTGTTGTTGTTGGAGGTTTAACCACCACCGTGAGCAACTCAATGGGCTATAAGCAGTCGCCCGTCCCTAATTTAGGGTCACTGGTTCCAGGGAAGGGTGAGAGCCAGTGCCGTAAGACAAACACAACATCCATGCCTGACTGGGATTGGAACCCGGACCCCTTACGGACGAAAGATCAGAGGCCAGCGCCTTAGACCACTGCGCCATCGGGGCAGCAACGAATTTTTAATGCTTTCTTTTGATTGAAGGTTTAACGATCACCGTGAGCAACTCAATGGGTTATGAGCAGTCCCCCGTTCCTAATTTAAGGCCATTGGTTCCAGGGAAGGGAGAAAGCCCGTGCCGTAAGACAAACACAACATCCGTTTCTCACCGGGGATTCGAACCCCGACTCTTCTCGGATGAATGGTGATACGCCAACGCTTAGACTACTGCACCACTTTTCACTGCCGGCTACAAAATAATTCGTGCAATCCCGACCCCTCCACCTGGACACATATACATACACGGATCTGACTAGTTACGCCACTGGTGTAAGATACAAGTATTGGTAGAATGTCGCCGTCAACTTTTTACTTGCTCTGAATATGTTGTCTTAAATTGCATTTCAAAATTTTGCATTTTTGCTTACGAAAATAATATTGTACTTGAACAACTTATTTAAAAGAAAATGCCGTTTTTGTTTATCTGTATCAAATTTTAACGTCGTGCCCCGCAGACACAATACCTCTCCCCTATTTAACTTCCTTCCTTCCAGCCAGCGACTTTGCTTTACATTCCTCTCCTACAAAGCAGTCGTTAGACACTTTCTTCACTTTCACTGTCCCGGGGCGCTGGTGTAGCTTTAAACTCCACTTTCCGTGTTGGAATCCCCTATTTTGTAAAGAAAACAAACAGAGCAATTATTAGTGACCCCCTCAGTGAATTCTTATCCACCCTCCTCATTAGCCCCCTGGCCATACAAACCTGGAAAAGAGGCTTAAGGTGGTTCCACCTAAAATCTCTGCCTTATGTTTCCAATGGTAAAACTTCTTTACATATTTTCTTCGTAATTAATGTATTCCCAAGAATGAAAATTTGCACATCGATAAAACTAACTTTAAGTTATAACATGGGATACTTAATACTTGTTAGAACACAACCACAATTAAGCAATCCAATATTTGTTTGTCTACTGACGTCATTAATGTACAGGTCGCGCCATCTATTAACAGGTCTGAACATTACTAAAAAAATGATTGATTTTTAATATAATTATGGTCATGTTTCAGCAAGTATTAAACATTCCATGCTATAACTTAAAGTTGGTTTTATCGATGTGCAAATTTTCATTCTTGGGAATACATTAATTGCGAAGAAAATATGTAAAGAAGTTTTACCATTGGAAATATAAGGCAGAGATTTTAGGTGGAACTACCTTAAACTAAAGAATTGGAAGAGTAGAGAACAACTGAAGTTTCATGGCCCTGCGGATGCCATTTTGATAACCTTTTCTTGGAGACGTAAACGACGTACTTCCTAGGGGAAAATACGTAAGGCTACATGAAATAAAACACAAGACTTATTACTCAGCAAAGGGCAGATTATATTTTAAAGTTGACTGTATTGAAAAATGGCGCATTTTAAACTGGGTGGGCGGTAGGGTAGGCAAGACAAATTTCAGGGTGAGCTCAAGCCTACCCTCGCACCCTCTTGGCGACGTCCCTACATGGAAGCCAAGTTATTGATTTTTAATATAGTTCAGGAAAACTTTTTGCAAAGCAAATACCACCGATTGTACAATCTGAGTTAGGATGTCTTTTTTTTTTTTTTTTTTTTTTTTATCAGGGGGCTAATTTTGATGTATGGGAAATCTTTCTTCGCTGAGAAAATTATGGGCGAATTTTTTTCTATTGCAAGTATAGGGAGCAAAATCAGCAGACGTCCACTTAACTGATTTTATTCCGAAACTCTTCTTTCATGCACATATTTATAATGGTGATCTAATTAGTGCCATTAAAAAAAATTACCATCTAGCCACGCACTTATAGTTTTTAAGGAAAAGATTGTTTGGCCATTGACATTGCTGTATTTATCGTAAGGATGCATCTCTTGTTAATATTTGGTCGTTTCACATAAATATTAACGTACATCGCGAGCACTGGCGTAACTAGCACAACGTGCGCCCCCCCCCCTCCCGAAAGATTCACTGCAGCACCCTTAAGCACAGTAATTTTCCCAGGATTTCGAACACGAGGGAGGATGCATTTTTAGCGGTGTCTCTGTGTGTGTGTGTGTGTGTGTGTGTGGTGGTTGGGCAGGGGGTGGGGAGTGGGGGTTAGGAAGTCAGGGAGAGTGTCCACAAAAGTAATGGTGGTACCTAGAGCCCTGTAGTTTTAATTTTTAAAGTAATCAATCTTGCAATACGTGTAATTGCTTTGCCCAAAACTAAAATAAATCGCTTAAAAAATCACCCTCTTACACATCGCAGATCTGCGGCTGTTGTGAATAAATGTTGTGGCCTGTCATGCACATAATCCTAGATAACTGACTGTTTTCCCACATCCTCCACGGGGAATCCCACTGTGGCCTCGCGCTTTTCCTCAGCAGCGCAGAGAGAGGACGATTGGAGAGCGATCGTATTATTTACAACCCATTGCAGAGCAATCGTATTACAACCCGAAGTCAAAGAGCCGAACACTTTCAATCTGTAGGACATTCAGTGTTTTAAAAGTGATACTAGGCATTTATTTAGGCAAAGCTAAATATATCTTAAAGCAAAATTTGAATCTTTGAGTTAATTATTGTGCATTTTCCAATTTTTTTCGTAAAACTATAACTGGCAACTGCGGTACGCCCCTTCGTTACCTGCGCCCCCGCACCTGCGGGGGCAGTAGTTACGCCACTGATCGCGAGTCCGATAGAATATTTGATCTTTATTTATACTGAATAAATTTTCATTTCATCTTTTTCCGACCCTGATTTATGTATACGGCGTTTTTTTTTTTTTTATGTTCTCGCTTCCCATACGAGTATTTGCACTGAAGTTTTAGTTGTCTTCAGTCTATAAAAAGTATTTTCGATTGGACCAAATACCAAACATTTTACGGCGTCATCTTTCTATGTTTCTCCTCTTCCGTTTTTGATTAGTGGTAAGTTACTGGCTCCAGTGTAAATTTCGTGGAGAAGACAATCTTTAAAATCTCAGAGTTTACTATACAGTTCCCCCCGCTATCCAAAAGTTCCTATGAAACCTTTCGTAAGCAGAAATAGCGTAAAGCGAAGAAGCAAGTACCTTTAATTTATATGGGAAATAATTTTGAGCGTTCCCTTATCCAAAACGTTACCTAACAAATCATACCAAATAACACATAAAACCTAAAATAACGCTAACATATAGTAAAAGAAGGAATGATATGATAAATACACAGTATACTTATAAATGCACATACTTATAAATAAATGCACAGTATACATATAAATACACATTTTATTCATTACTGAATGCCGACTAAAAGAGACCACTTTGCTACTAGTACAGCCAATAATAACTTCGGCAGCTTTCAAGATCCTATCTCTCTTCATGTAAATAGTACAGATGGTGGACGAAGGACGAAGCATGCGCAATGTCTTTCTTTATTTCGTTCACCACGATCGAAACGCTTAATCACGTCTAGTTTTAAGCTAAGAGTAACAAGTACTTCTCTCTTAGGTACTTCTGATACCTTTGGACACATCATGCTAATCGATTCGCAAAATAAATAAAATAAAGCTAAGAGTAACACCTTTACGTACTCTCTTAGGTACTTCTGATACCTTTGGACACATCATGCTAATGGATTCACAAAATAAATCGAGATAAAGCACAGATACTCACAGATACAGTCAGAGGCGCGTAACTAGGTATTTCTGCGCTGGGGAAAACTACAAAATATTACGCCCTCTGCTCTCTCTCTCTCCCTCCACATCCCTCTCATATCTATCAATCTCTCTTCCCCTCCTTCTCATCTTTTTCTATCTCTCTCTCTCTCTCCCCTCCTACTCATCTCTCTCTTCCCTCCTTCTCCTCTCTCTCTTCCCCTCTTTCTCATCTCTCCCTTCCCTCCTTCTCATCTCTCTCTCCCCCTCTTTCTCATCTTTCTCTCTCTCCCCCTCTCCCTCCCTCTCTCCCCCTCCTTCTCATCTCTCTCTCTCTCTCTCTCTCTCTCTCTCTCTCTTTCTCTCTCTCTCCTTCTGAATGAACAGCCTTTCAACGGTTGATTACTGTTTTTCAAAGTTTCAAGTCTCTTCGTGAAATTTCACCTATTGAATTCTTCATGTTCTAAGAATTTAAATTTAGAGCTCAGTTATTTGGAATAAAAACTTATTCAAATGGAGCTGAATAAAGGTCCTGTTAAATAAAGGTTAATTTCCTCTAATTTCTCTTATCCATCGCAAAGTTTTTGTTTATATATATATATATATATATATATATATATATATATATATATATATATATATATATAATGTAGGAACTTGGAACTCTTATCTCAATTGCTGCATAGAAAATAACCATATCTTATATAATAATACTCTCTATAAGCAAGTGAACGGTATTCCCATGGGAACATCAACGTCCACGAATATCGCTAATCTATTCCTGTTCTTTAAGGAATATAAATTCATTAAAAATCACCCCACCTGCTCAGATAACTACCTTTACACTTTTAGATATATTGATGATCTGCTGTGTATCAATAATTCAGAAGTTATAGAGAGTGATTTTGATAATATCTATCCTAGCTCTCTTAACTTATGTAAAACCAACCACAGTAATCAGGAACTTGAGTTCCTAGACTTAAGCATTAAGCTCAACAGAGGTAACCCATCTATTAGCCTCTTTGATAAAAGAGTTAATTTTCCTTTCAAAGTAATTAAATATCCACACTGGAATAATAACATTTCAACCAAAGTAATTGAGAATGTACTAATTTCTCAGGTCCTAAGAATTTCAAGAATTTGCAGCAACAATTTGGACTTCAATTACCACATTAATATACTATTAGAAAGTTTTCTAGAGAACGAAATTCCTTCTTCTTTCATCAAAAGAACTTTAAGAAAAATTATTCTGAATAATAGAGTAAGGTTGGCAGATCTGCTTTAATTTTCTACACAGTTAATAATATGATTCTGACCAATCAAAGCCGTAAGGAAGTTGGCTAGAGGATGCCTATTAACTACCTAAAGGAACCTTAGTGCTATGGATATGACGGTCCTATTAAAACAAAAAATTAAATAATATAAACAAAATCACAAAAAAAGCTTAAAAATCTGTTTATAAAAGAAAATAAAAACAAATAAAAAAGAAAACTAGTTATTCATCACTAGGATAGCTATACTAAAAATAGTAAAACCAACATTAAAATTAATAAGATTCTGATTAATCTATAGAAGCTCACTAAGGTGATTTAATACATGCAAAGATTATTAAATACACTGCTCGTGTATTTTATAATATTTCTCATGTATTCTGGAGAGTTAATTCTGCTCTTTCTGATCATACAGATCCACAGTCTTAAGTTTATATATATTTTTTTCTCTGGTTAAAATATCCGCGCGTTGGTTTCTTGCTGTATGAGGAGGCCATCAGCCCCACCCTCACTGCCCCCCAGCAACTAGGGAGTGGCGGAAGAGGTCAGCCATGTTCTTCTCTTGTGAGGAGAAAAGTTTTTGTCACACAAGAGGTAAGCTCTCTTCCTTGTTTTTGGGTTCTAGGTTTTATAAGTTCAATGTTTGTACTTCATGTACTTTTTCTCTGTTGTTTTTTAGCTTTTCAGCTTTTAGGCGTTGGTTTGTCTGTTAACATTTTTGCGGGTTTTAACTCTTTCTTTTCTTTGTAACTTTGAGCGTCTTTTGGGGTACCTAGGAACAGAAGATGGCTAAGCTTGTTCCTTTTCTATGCGCTGTTTTTTCAAAGTAGTTAAGTTCTTAATAACTAATTAATTATGCACTTAAAGCACTGCTGAAATACTTTGTACATATTGCAACTAACTGTTTAAGGTATATAACTTTCACAAAGTTTTCTTTAGTTTATTATTATCTTTAACTTATTCTCGTTTTCGTGCTGTCATAAGTTGTAGAGTAGGGGGTTTTAGACTCAAGTTTTCTTTCAAAAATCTGTTCGTTAAAAATTAATATTTCCTTTTTTAATTGCAATGTAAAAATTTGGATTTCTTTTGCATTGATTTTCAGGTTTAAATTCTCTCTCAAACGAACTTGGCGTTTCGTTATGGCTGAAAATCATTTCTAATTATTATGTCACTCTCACAGCTTGAGTTCTCTTTAATCTTCTTCTCTCTGTTTAATAGTAACAGATGAAGAGCATGGGTCGGGCCAGTAAGGTTAATGGATGCAAGCGAAATTGTTAACTAGTGCTAGGTCATGCAACTCTACGGAGGACATGACATATATATATATTTTAAACTATTTTAGGTGGGAATGTTACTTGCATCTATGGCCTTGCAGAAACCCATTTCCAACTAGGTCTTTGTGGAAGTGAGAAAATGCAGAGTTTTTGCTGGTCCTTGATAAAGCCAAGGCTCAGTATTCTCGACACCTTCTACATTCAGTAGTTTTATTTTATTTTTTTATCTTTTCTCCTTTTACTCACACAGGTAGATACATAACCTTTTCTATGTTGTACTAGGTGTGAGTCAAAATTATATCTGTATTTTTTTGCTTAGGTATCTTCTTTATAGAATGTGAATTCTGAATTTTCAAAACTGCTGCGTTGCGCGTTTTGATCTTCAGGTTATTTTGCAACCTTCGTTTTAAATTCTAAAGTTTTTCCTTAGTCTTCAGTTTTGCTCTTAAGTATATATATATATATATATATATAAATATATACAGTGAAATATATAATACATAAATATATATAAATATATTAAAATGTATAATATATAAATATGTTGATATATATTATGTAAATTAAAATCACATCCGAATATTATCTCTATGGGAAGGCACCATCTGACTGATTGTACGGCTTTTCCCACTCCTTTGGACGACCTTCGGTACAACATCAAGCAAAGCAAATGCAGCTGGATGTCATGGCTCACACTGCCAGTAATTATCAAATAGCCCCAAGAGAATCTTCAGCAATCTAAACAACATCATTTTCTTCCAACGTACGTAAAACCGCGCCTTCATTTTTAAATGCAAGCAACTAATATCCCTTGAACACTTTGATAAAGAAATGCGCATTTTAATTTACCAAGGTTATCAAAAATGGGGGGTACATATTGTAAGCAAATTATGTAAACAAATAGTGAAAAGTATGGCGCCCAAAAACTGTACCAGAAACTGGTGAAAAAGTTTTATTTCAAATTTTAATAAATGATTCCTGGGCCCTATCTTCAGCTGCGCCCGGGACAGCCGCCCCGTCCCGCTTGCCCTGTCCTAGTTACGCCTCTGATCACAGTTCAAAGCCATAACGGCTTGATGCTGAGTGTAGTTCCGGGAAATGAGCTGGGCAACACCATTCTCGCTGCTGGAGGTGCGCGCGCTGCCTAAATAACTTATCGCTGCAAAACAAACGCTGAACTCTGCTTTCGATTTTCACCTTGTTTTCGTAAAAGCGAAAATCCTTTTTGGTTCAAACAGGTACTAATGTAGATCCTTCGTAAAAGCAAAATGGCGTAAAGCGAACTTTCCGAAATTGGGGGATACCTGCAGGGCAGCGACTTTGGTTTTTACTGAGTGATGCACATTCTTTCGTAGAATAATTATTTATTATCGATTATGTAAAATATGATATATCATCATCACCATCGTCAATCATTATCAAACCAAAGGTTTAACGATCTCCTTTAGGTTTAACGACAGGCGGTTAAACCTGTCGTTAAACCTAAAGGCGGTCGTAACTGCTTATAGCTCATTGAGTTGCTCACGGCGCGCCATGAGCAACTCAATGGGCTATAAGCAGTCGCCCGTCCCTAGTTTAGGGCCACTGGTTCCAGAAAAGGGAGAGAGCCAGTGCCGTAAGACAAGCACAACATCCATGCATCACGGGATTCGAACCCGGACCCATCTCGGACGAATGGTCAGAAGCCATCGCTTAGACCACTGCGCCACCGGGGCAGCCCTTCGAATTTAATCCACTTCATCTTCCCCGTGGTCTTCTGTGCCTTTTCCCTTATATATATATATATATATATATATATATATATATATATATATATATATATATATATATATATATACAGTGGACAAAAAAAGTATTTGTACACATGCATTACTTTGCATAAATAAACATGGAAAGCAATTGTGACGAAATATTTTAAACCATTGGATTACTTTTACAATACACACAAACGTTTCTGTTTTTACTAATCAGAAGAAACATAAACGAGGGTTGCACCGAAACTTATGCAAAAATGGGCATAATATTTTTTTATGAACTGGCAGAGATCCCCCCCCCCCACTCACCGCATAGGTTTCCAGTGTTTGCACATGTCCACAGAGAATTTGTTGAGCTGTAATTTACAAACCTTAAAATTCTTTTGTTGAGTTGTAGATTATAACAATTTTCTATAAGGAATTACATTAAATGTCGTAATTAAGAAAAAACAAAATTACGGAAACTTTATGTGAGTCAGATAACCAATCGTCTCTGGAGACGTGGCCACGAATGCAGCTTTTATACGGCCACTTAAAATTTTTGTGGTCAGTTCTCCGTTTTGTCTTTGGCTGGCCCGAAAATCATGGAAATGTCTACACTTCTTTTTGAAAATAAAATATTAAGAAAAATGTTTTGTAAACAATAGTTACTTAAGTAGTAGGAAATATAGCCGCATGGTATTTGTTTATTCAGAACAAATTTATGGTACTGGAATTGCAATGTGGCCAGTTCTTCGTACACGAATTGCTTTTATACGTCCATAAAAATGATAGCATAAAATCCTGGAAACTGATTTATCACGGTGTTTTTTAATGATATTTTTCATCGGTAAGTTCTGTAAATTTCAAATGAGCATATTTTCCGCTAACTGTTTTTCTACTCTAGAAAATAAAATGTAGGTAAACACGAAATGGCAATAGAAATTGCTGCACACGATTTTAAAACAAAAAAAGTTACATACCTGATGTACTGTACCTTCACTGTTGTCCATGTAGCCACTCTTTCAGAAAACTTGAAAATTACATTACCCTGGAGCGCGAATCGAACCCGCACCTCCAGATTGCCAGTCGAGCATGCTATCCGTTACACCACCCAGGACAAGGAGGTTCCAAGCAACTGAAGCTAAGCAGATGTAACTTAGAAATCTGAGAAAATTTCAGATTTGCGCTAGTCGAAGCAACTATAAGCTTCATTGTAGCGTCCCAACGACCTTTTCTCACATCTAGGGTCGGATGTAGGTCTTTTAAGTTCCAGTGCTTCATTGAACATCACACATAAATGGGAAACGAATTTCCCCGACGAAATAATTCTCAAATACATGGAAGGCGATACAAATGTAATGATAGGAAATTATGAGCCGTATCTTCACTGTTGTCCATGTAGTCCCTCTTTCAGAAAACTTTATTACGTTTGTATCGCCTTCCATGTATTTGAGAAGAAGTATTTCTTCGGGGAAATTCGTTTCCCACTTATGTATGATGTTCGTTTCCCATTTATGTACGTGCTGCACAAAAGCTTCGCGAGACCTCAGTGAAAAGGTAAACTAGGCAAAGGTAAACCTTTTTCATGTGCTTCAGTGCAGATATGGCAAATAGCTCTCCCATCAGCATTTAGTCTTGGCCAAGGGAAATGAATTTTCCACTGCACTCGAGATTTACATCCGGAAGCATTGGGAACTGTATCCGTTCTGTACCAAGCTTCATCTTGCAGGGATGGACCAGTTTCATTTTGCGTTGATGGAGAAGAGTGAATTTCACGCACTTAACTGTTCTCAACCGCTTTGATTTCGCACTCATTGCCGTTTTCATCATTTTCGTTGTTTCCTTTTCATTTATTCACAAAAGAAAATGATGTTGATTGCCGCCTTTTAGAGTTCATGGCAAAATAATCTATTTCGTTTAACACTTTAGTAATAGTAGAACTGAACTCAAAACATATTACTGCTTGGCGATATTTGAATGCTCCAATTTTAAATCAATGTCAGTCTCACTGACTATTGAGTATGAGTGATCTAAACAGTTCGTTTCCGGGCACGCATTCGCATTGCCCCTTGGGTCATTTTTACTTCGGAGATATAGCTAATCAGACAAGGTCTTATACCACGAATCTATTGCTTTCAATAGCACATTTTCCATGTCCTGATGCCTGAAGTCGAGGGGGAGGAGAGTAAAGGCATTTTCCGTAACGCATGAAGCGAAAGACCCAGGAAAACTTCAAAGAACCTTTACCGCCATTGACCCCCTTGCGGGTACGTTACGTGGGTGTGTGTGGGTGTGTGTGGAAAGGGGGATCAATTTGGCCTTTTTTTTAAAGTGGTTTTTAGTATATTTTTCCATGCTGACCAGCAGAGGATGATCAAAACAGAAGTCCTCCTCCTTAGCCACAAGAAATTCTCTCTCCAGCGAGGTCTATGTGTGAAGTAAGATAAGGAACCTTCGAACCACACGCTGAAAGCATGGCTGTGAACATCAGAAGAACACAGCTTAGATGGAGTTCAATTAGGACATTGATTTATAAAAAAGGGGTTACTTCGGCGTTGAAAGAACCCAGAGGGCGGCATTCGGTTTTAATGTAACTCTCATTTGAGTCCAGCAATTTCTTGCTTTTTCTTTGCGCCAGAAAGAAATCCCCTGCCCCCTCGCTGTCCGTCCCGCATACCGGAAGAAGTCCCTGAAACTTTTGAAGGTCATCACCATACAATACTTGCTGCCTACTTACTGCTGTAGCCCGGAAAGCCACCCTCACCTCACTTGAAAGTTGCCTTCTGGGATCAGGGGTATTTGAGTTGGCGAACGGTGCATCACTTGAAAATTGAAAGACCCGAGTTAACCCTCTAAAACAGAACGCCTACTAGGCTTAACATTTTTTATTTTTCATTTTCTGAAAGATTGGGCTAAACACACACATCTCTATCTTTTCTGATGATAATAATAATAATATTTGTAACACGATAAATGAATTTGGAGTGGTGCATTCCAACACACTAATTTTCTGGAGTGGTGCTAACGCACCACTGGCAATAGAATAGACGCCGCCCCTGGATACCTGTAATTATCTTTCTATGAGGAATCTCAATTCAGGAGCCTGGTTGTAGTCATACCATGCAGTCGTCAGTCTCCAGACCTTTCGAAAGCCACTCAGGAAATACTTATGATTAAGGAAAGATGATAATGGAGAAATTACAAAAGAAAGTCTTGGGAAAAGAAAGAGGATATAAAACTGCTGCTGAAAATGAGAGGTCTCCAACAGCAAACCAAGAATGATCGTGGGTATTGAACCCTTCTTCGCCATTCCGATAGCCGAGTGCAGGTTTCCGACTGATCGTATACGAGTAGGGCGTGGGCGTTATATTTGTGTTTATAGCGCTGGTTTTGTCCTTTTCCTTATAGAAGTGGCTCTAAATTAGGGAGGGGTGACTCTCATGAGGGTGGGGTCATATTCCTACTTTCCTAAAATTTCTTCTTGGTCACACTTCATGGAGACCAAACCTGCAACCGAACTTATGCGTCAGCCAGCTTCCAAAGCGAATTAAATTATGACTTGCCAGTGAATAGTTGCAGTGCTTCTGCCACCGATGAAGAGTATATTGCCTCGCTTCTAAATTTCGTTTGCTTTTTATTGTGTAAACATAATTTTTAGACAGCTTTTCAAAAATGTAGGGAAAAGAAATTGTGACAAAAAGCCATTATTAGTGCGCGTGCGCACCAGCCTGTCAAAACTGTGCTTCTGCACTGTTAAAATTTTTTGGTAGGTTGCACCAAAAACTGGTGCTACCAGGTGCACCACTTTCTAAGAAAAGGTTCGTCACTATGTTGTGCAAAATAGACCCAAAAAACGTGGTGCAACCTTGTACCATAACGTGGTGAAAAGTTGAACCAAGTTGTTCGGTTTTGTTTGCAAAACATGATCGTGTACCTTTACTCAGAAAGTGGTGCAGCTGGAGTACCACCACTTTTTGGTGAAACCTATCACAAAATTTTTAACAGTGTGTGCTGTTCAGCGTTATTTTGCGGACATTACATTAAAGGAATAAATGACCACAAGCTTTACAGGGTAAGGCAAATATTTTGATTTTTTTTTACCACTTATTTGAGTCCGAGGTGCTGGAGGCACCGTTTAGTTCTAGATCCTAAACGATTGGTAAAAAGCATAAGCGGTTATTAAAAAGAATAGGATTTTTTTTTCTCGGTAAATAAATAAGACATTTAGAAATCATTTTCGCTGTTTTAGTTTGTAAAAACTGGATGACGAGAAATCAACTATTGTACAGAACTTAGGACTTTGAGGCCAGTTTTCACAGCCATATACGTAAGTGTATATTAACGAGAATGTGAAGGAAATGTCAGTTCAATGAATGAAATTTTTACATCGATGAGGATAAGTTGTCATGTTTTACAGTTGTTTGCACGTAACTACGCATTCTTCAGAATATAATGAACTAAAAGGTGTTCTTCGCGGGGACGAAGAACACCTTTTAGTTCATTATATTCTTTTTACGCTTTCCAATCGTGGGTTGAAGAAGCGTGTATGCTCCAGCTTTATCCGTCTCTGTCTGTCTGTCCGCACGATAACTTGCGTAAAAATGGCTCGATTTCGATGAAATTTTAGTATATGGTAGGGAACAACCTGGGGACGAACCCTATTGAAAATGGGCGAAATGGGGTCAAAGGTCAGGACATGGGAGCGGGATCCATTTCATCGCCCTTATGCGTCATAACTTACGTAAAATGCTTCGATTGCAACAAAACTTAATCATATTGTTCCGGAGGTATACTGAACCGGTTTTGTTGAATATCATCGACATGGGGTCAAAAGTCAGGGCACAGGAGCGATATTTATTACACAGCCATTATCCTCATAACTTGGCTAAAAATGCTTCTATTGTGACAAAACTTTAGATGTTGTTCCGGAGATATACTGAACCAATTCTGTTTCATATAATCGAAATAGGGTCAAAGGTCAGGACACAGAGCGAAATATATTCCACAGCCGTTATCCTCATAACTTGAGTAATGATTTCTGGTATGTTGGAAAGCGTACCATAATCAATGCATTGCATGATTTTACTAACGTATTTTATTACAGTCAAGAGAAAAAATTGCAAACCATTGTGGCATTATGTTAAGGGTGTTTTTCATACTCAAGAGTAAATAATTTAAGTATACTTTTGCCTTTTTTTTTTGTGCCACAATTTTTAATTGTTATTTATTTATTTGTTTACGCATTTATGTTCTGTATTTTTGTATAAATCGGAAAAGGTCATTAGACTCTGTCACACGGCAGTTACGTGTTTTGTGTGTTAGAAGGTGAGTCATTTCAAGGAGGCTGGCTTTAGTTCTCTAGAGAATAAAAAAATTTCAAGTTATTATTAACTTTGGCGTAACAGTTTCGTAGTATTTTTTGTGGTATAAAAGTAAGACAAACATTTTAATCACAAAATGCACATTTGTGTTTCAAGCAATGAAAGTGCAATAATTTTGGTTCTACGAAAAATACCTGTAGGTTCCAAAGAATTTGAATTAGTAAAATGCCCATAAAATCTAGTTAACAACACATAATTAAAAAAAAATCAGTAATTGAAAGCTAGTAAAATTTAGAAAAGTGTCGCGAAGATATTTTTTTGTGGGGAGGTCCCGAGTTTTTTCGGTACCCCACTGAAATTAACTTTTAGGTTACAGTGGCATTTAAGTTTTCATTAAAGCATTAAGTTGAAGTTAAAACCGTTATTATTTACAAACAAACTAATACTTAACTATTATTTTGCAATACTGAAGAGCAATTGAATTAGAGATACCTGTCTAGTAACGTGTAGCACCACCTTTCGCCCTGATGACGGCGGCGATTCGTCTCGGCATGGACTCGACAAGACGCCGGAAGCGTTGGGAAGCCATACGAATCCACGACCCCTCAACAAGCTCCCACAGTTCACGAAGATTTGATGGAGGAGGTCAGAGCCTCGAACATCTCTCTCGATGGCATCCCAGATGTGCTCGATGGGATTGAAGTCAGGTGACCTTGCTGGCCAAAGAAGAGAGGTCACGTCGGTGGAGTGTTCTTCCAACCATTCGGATACAATTCGGGAGCGATGACACTATGCATTGTCTTGTTGCAGGATGAGGTTCCCAGTGGGATGTTGAAGACGCGCAAACGGGAACAAATGGTAGTCCAAGATATCCCGGTAACCTTGACCTGTGAGGGACGATGTCACACGTACCAGGGGTCCCATTTCAGTCCACGTAAGCAGTCCCCAGACGAGAATACCACCCCCACCAGCTTGAAGAGTGCCCTGCTGGCAAGAAGGATCCTTCGCTTCATGTGGTTTGCGCCGTACTCGTATCCTGCCATCCGCATGTATGAACGTGAATCTCGACTCATCAGTCCAGGCAACATTTTGCCATATGTCTAGGGTCCAGTGGCGATGTTCCAGCTCCCATGCTAATCTTTGCACCCTGTGATGTGCGGTCAGCAGCGGTACCCTCGTGGGACGATGGCTTCTGTACCCCATAGCGAGGCTATGGTTCTGGATGGTGTGGCTGCTTACACGGTTTTGTGAACCAGCGTTAAATTGCCGAGTGATTTCTTGCACTGTGGCCCGTCTATCCGCTGTTACAATGCGAGCTAGCCGACGATGATCCCGCTAATCCACACGCTGTTGTCCACGGCAGTTGGCCCTTGCATAGATGGTTTTACCGGATTCGATGTACTTACGGTGCACCCGTAACACAGTGGCTCGTGAAAATCCCAGTGCCTGACTTCCGAGATGGAGTGACCCATTCGTCGGTCCCCGACAATTTGCCCACGATCAAATAAAAAGTCCTTCGTCTTACCCATGCTGCGTCCGAATCTTACTGATTCTTCCAACGTCATTTTCTTGTAGGACTTCCGTCCACAGGGAGTAGAGTTTAGGTCCCAGCCACCTACAGCGAGATCGCCTTTTGGGCAGGACACAGAAACGGAAGGAATGAGAGCAAGTCTGGCGACTTTGACAGAACAGTTTGTAGTGAGATTAGAGTACAGTAGATGGCGCCACCGTACTAGTACGATATTGCACATAGAGGGGATAGAGAATTTCAGGTGGGGTATAGGAAAGGATACCCATTTAACCAGTGGGTCCAGCCTGGGGGCCGTCACTTAACGTGCTCGTCCGATGCACGGCGGATATTCAGCGATTGTTAGTAAATCACACCATCTCTGAAAGATCAGCCCAGGCTTGAACCTGGGGACCCAGCATCGACAGTCTGAAACACTAACCACTAAGCCATCCGCGGCTCATCTTACTGATTCCCGTCGCATCACTCCTTATATTGTCGGATCTCTGCATACGTCATGTCGTTTCAGTTTACAGGGTCGCCCACAGCGCCACATTTGCATAACGCGAGCGGTCTCTAATTCAATTGCTCTTCACTGTATATGCCACTGAATAAACGGATTTATACTACGCTGTAAGCGTTTTGAACTTGCAGAGTTAGGGTACTTTGAACTGATATTTAGAAATTTTGATATGCCGCCCCAGTGGTGCAGTGGTCTATGCGATGGCTTCTGCTCATTCGTCCGTGATGGGTTTGAGTTCGAATCCTGGTGAGGCATGGATATTTTGTTTGTCTCACTGGCTCTGTCCCTTCCTTGGAATCAGTGGCCCTAAATTAGGAACGGGTGACTGCTTATAGCCCATTGAGTTGCTCACGGTGGTCGTTTAATCCCCAATAAAAAAAAAGAAAAAAGAATTTTGTTATTTTGCAATACAAGCATGAATTCATAGTCGAAATTCTTAACTAAGATGAAGTTTTGCTTTTCCAACTAATTTCAAAATCGAGAAAAAAAAACACGAAGAAGCTGTTTCGTGAGAAAGAAGTGACTTATTGCCTCCAGACATCAGCAGTCTCCCTGCTTAGTTGCCAGCCGACAAAGATAATTAGACCATAATTAGGCCAGCTTAATTTTCTCATGGAGTTGCCTTGCTACGTGATACATTCAGTCCATTTATTTTTAGCTATAAATGAAAAAACAGATAAAACTGTCTTTTATCCAGTCTGTCAGATTAAGCTGTGTATTGTGTGCTCTCTTTCCTTCTCCCTCTCTATCTCACTCTTTTTTATTTGCAAATTTAGTAATAGACTCTTTTTTTTTTTTTTCAACTTCGAAATAAAGTAATTTCCCCCTAATCGTGAACAGTAGCAATTGTTTTCAGCGAAGGCCGTTTTCCTTATCTTCAGGAAACGTCTGCGAAATCGTGTTTTAAAGAATTTTAGGAAATTGACGCATATTTAACGCTCAGAGCATATTAAATTATTGTTATTATTAGATTTATCTGTTACAATGGCACTCGCTTCCCGTCTTTGATGATAAAGCTGCTGCTGGACTACCAATGCCACGGAGATCATCGAAATAGAATAATCATCAATGTGCAGTTGTATGCATCGTTAGAAGCAATCAGAGGAACCGAAAAATAAAAACGAAAAAGGAAAGGGTGTGGAAAGGAACCAGGATATGAGGCAGTTCGAGGCTTTTATCATCAGGAGGTCATGAGAGGCTGATCAATCAGCTTGGGTGGTCTTCGTTCCAGCATCTAAGCACAATGAGTGATTCGTTCTGCATCTGAAGGGGCACCTGCTATTGACAGAATACGAAGAGCTCCAATCTTTTTCTGCTGATTTTTCTTTTATTCCTTTCCTTGTATTTTAAGCATAAACGTTCTCAATGTTCTCTCTAAGTAATCCATCAAAGAAATGTTAATAAATACGAGGAACGGATAAATTGGTTAAACACAACGAGGGAACTGAGGAGCTCAAAAGCTCCTAACACTCCCCCCCCCCTCCTTTCCTTTTTTACATGCAGTAGAACTCGGTTCCGTGGATCGAACGGAACGTGAACTGAGCGCACAAGAAGAGGGGTAAACGGTAAAAATACCCCCGGGAAAAAATACCCCCGGAGAAAATACCCCTGAAAACTGAAAAGCGGAAAAAATGTCCCCGGAAGAAATACCCCCAGAACAAACGGTTCACTGTAAACTGCCACCCAGGAACACTGATGTGTGGCAGTGTTCCGGGGTGGCAATTTACCGGCAACCCTGCCACACATTTTTCAGCAACATGGCCACAAAAGTGCATAGGGGGAAGGGGGGGGTATAAAGATTGCCGTTTCTGGGCCTATATTGAGAACTGAATTGGGAACTCCAAACGAATTTCGTGAATACGTTCCATGTAAGCCAAGCGAGAATTGCACTTTAATTTGAAGAAATAAATGGCCGAGGATCCAAGGTACACTTGGTGGTGGGAGGAGGGGGGGTCAACCGCTCAACTTCCGCAATGTTAGATTCTGGGCCGCTGGAGTCTGTCAGTGTATCCAGGCTGTTCCCCTTGAAGCGCCCGCAAGGTACGTGAGCTTGGGGGGGATTCCCCAAAATGTTAAAATGGACGTAGACCTGTAAACATTAGAACCATGCTTTACATAATGAATCTGTACACGACCACGAATTTTCAGGATAGAGGGGGGCTGAATTCACCCCCCCAAGTTTCTAAAACGCGGACAAGTGTTCAAGGTAAGGGATTTGCTCGCAATTTCTATGCTTCATGTTGTGTTTAAAGGCAAACTATGTATGCCCTTACCCCCTCCCCCAGAAATTTAGTGAAACCTGTGAAACGGATATGAGGTGCTTGATTTGGAGGGCTCTACCCCCAATTTCCGTAATTTTATATTTTGAACCTCTATATAGAGTCGGTCAGTGTATCCCCGATGTTACCCCTGAATAGCTCTTAGAAATTAAGGGGGTGGGGGCTTACCCCACCCTCCTGAAAATTCGTGGTCGTGTACAGAATCTTTATATAAAGCATGGCACTATTGTTTATAGCTCTACGTCCATTTTAACATTTTGAGGGAAAGCTACCCTCCCCCAAGCTCATGGACCACGCGGACACTTCAAGGGGAACTTCCTGGATACACTGACAGACTGCAGCGGCCCAGAATATAATATTACGAAAGTTTAGGGTAGAGCACCCCCCCCCCTCCCCAACCAAGTGTACCTTGGCAATTTATTTCTTCAAATTAAAGTACAATTCTCGCTTGGCTTACATGGAACGTTTTTGCGAAATTCGTTTGGAGTTCCCAATTCAGTTCTCAATATAGGCCCAGAAACGGCAATCTTTATAGACCACCCCCCCCCCCCCCAACTTTTGTAGCCAAGTTGCTGAAGATGTGTGGCAGGGTTGCTGGTAAATTGCCACACCGGAACACTGCCACACATCAGTGTTCCTGTGTGACAGTTTACAGTGAACCGTTTGTTCTGGGGGTATTTCTTCCGGGGGCATTTTTTCCGCTTTTCAGTTTTCAGGGGTATTTTCTCCGGGGGTATTTTACCTACATCCAAGAAGAGGTTTCAAAATACAAAGTGAAAACCTCCAAAGTTCGAAAGTTTTTTGGAGAGCCGACAGACATGGTGTCGCAAATGGAAATTTCCGGAAGTTCTGAAAAGGTTCCCCGGCATTGCGTATAAGCCTCCTTACGCACCCCGACGGTTGGGACACGTGACCTTACGTACTCTAGTCGGGGCGCTGATGCGCTTTTCTGTTATAGAAATGCGCAAACCGATTCTTTTCGAAAGAATAAATTCTTTCGAATCGATTCACTAAAACAAATCGTTCGTTGACACTTCCAGTGAACGATTTCCGAAGGGAATTACTTTCGAATCGACTCACTAAAACAATTCGTTCGTTGACACTTCTGATGAACGATTTCCGAAGGGAATTACTCTCGCAAATGGGTTCTGAGTCGGATGCGTTTGTATCGTTCTTTCACTCTTCTGGTAAACGATTTCAGCAGGAATGACTCGCGCGCTTTGGTACAGGATCGGATCAATTTGTTTTTCGTTGATTCTTTTAGTTTAGTGAAAAATTGATTTTCAGTTTAAATTTATTTTTAAATCTTACCGTGAACATTTTTTTCGTAGTTCTTAAATAAGTTGATTACAAAGCGTTCACGAATTGCCTTTTTTTTTTTTTTTTTTGCACTTCGGATTAAAGTTGCGTTTTCTGACCGGAACATGAACCTCATCAAAACACCCTGGCGAACGTTTGATGTCTAGTGAAAAGAAATTCTGGTCACTTATTTGAAAAGAATCGTTTGTGAATAACTTCAGTTTCTTGAAATGTAAATGGATTTAATGTTTAGACTTGGTTCTATTCCGAAGCCATCTCTTATAACTATGCAAAAAAAATTCCCCTTTTATGCACCATATATTAGCGTGAGTCGAATACGGAAATGTTTTTGATCAAATCGCTATAGTGCAGAAAAGTTGCCCCTGGTATAGTTGAAGATAACGCAAAAAATATTTAAAAAAATAGACAATATTTTCCGTCCGCGCATGACGATCGAAGTTACAGAAATTTCCGGAATTTACGCAATTGTATTGATTTTTTCCAAGTACCAAATAAATAACAATCAAAAAACTGTGATGCAGAAAAGTTGCCTCTGGTCTAGCTAAATATTAGGGCATGAAAAAGCTTCCGCCACCCCTGCTAGCGGGCGGTGTAGGGGTCTAACCGGCCGGCGACCCGTGCTGTCAGTTCGTACGTGAAGCCAAGCATGGCGGTCGATAAAGTTCATTTGCGGTCCTGTTTGTTATTCATGTTTAATTTAGGGAAAAGTGCGAGTGAAGCATACGGTTCAATATGTCAGGCGTATGGCGAAACGGTTATGGGTGAGCGGATGTATCGAGAATGGTTTGCCAGGTTTAAGAAAGGTGATCTAAGCTTGGGGAGACAAGCCACGTGGAGGTAGACCGTAGGAACTCGCGCAGACGAGGAGTTGGATCGCTGTTGCAAGAGGATGCCACACAATCGACCACGCAACTGGCGAAACATTTGAAAATGGCTCAATCCACGGTGGTACGGCGCCTACAGGCCTTGGGGAAGATCCAGAAGATTGATAAGTGGGTTCCGCATATTTTAACGGAGCGTAACATGGATCAACGATTGGGCATCTTCATGTCGTTGCTGAAGAGGTTTCAAGGGAAGAATTTCTTGTGGAAGGTTGTCACTGGGGATGAAAAATGGGTCTATTGCGTCAACCCCGTACGCAACCGATCCTGGGTCGACCCAGCCCAGCCATCAACATCCATTGCAAAACAGGATATCCACGGGGAAAAGGTGCTGTTGTGTGTGTGGTGGGATATGCGTGGAGTGTTGTACTTCGAACTGTTGAAACCGGGCGAAGCAATCACTGCACAACGATATAGCAATCAGTTGATGAAACCTATCGCCGCAATTGAGCAAAAACGCCCATGAACAGGTAAACGACGCCACCCAGTCATCCTGTTACGCGATAATGCCAGACCACATGTCGATGCAACCACGAAATTAACAGTTACACGGGAGGTTTTACCGCACTCGGCTTACTCCCCGGACCTTGCACCCTCAGACTTTCATCTGTTTCGCTCTATGCAACATGCCCTAGCCCAACAGCGGTTTACCACAGTTCCAGAAGTGGAAAATTTCGTCACTGCGTTCCTCAGCTCAGACCCGAGTCCTATCACAGGGGGATTCATTTCTTGCCTGAAAAATGGCAAAGGGTCATTGATTCTAACGGCCAATATTTCATTGAATAAATGTGTACTGGTTTCCTAATAGTTCCTGTCTCCTTTCTCCTTAAAACGGCGGAAACGTTTGCATACCCCTAATATAATGTAAAAAAGTTTTTTTTTAATTAAGATAATATTTTCTGTTCGCGCATGAAGATCAAAATTATAGAAATTCCACAAATTTAGACAATTTTTCAGTTTCAACTTTACTTCTTTTATTCGATATGATGAAGAGATATGATGAAGAGACTATCGTGCTGATTGATACACAAATAAAAAAGATAGCTGTCTAGGCACGAACACTTTAGCTCAAACCAATTACAACACTCAAATGAAGCTAAGACGTATCACCGGTATCAAAAGTATACACAGTTAAAACCATGACGACACAAATAACTCATTCCATTGAGGTTTAAAAAGGTTTAATGTTAAAAACTTGCGAGATCTTTCGAACCTACGACTTATAGGTTCATCATCAGGCACCAAAACTCGCAAGGCGCACATGAAACGTAGTGGTTATATACACGTGTGGTTATGGGCAAAGACCGCGCATGCGTACAAGTCGGAACAGTATGAGGTCATAAAATACATACATTTAAAATAACCTGTAGGGTAAAAAACACATAATGGTTGTCATAAATATAAGAAATATAAAATGAAGGTCAAAGTTCCCTCGCCTGAGTTTTATATATGTACAATAAAATCAATGGTTGTCTAATCTTGTTTCTTGGTTTTTCAGTAGGTATCCCCGGCCGGTTAGACCCCTTCTTTTATTCGTTTTCTTTTTTGAGAATCACTTTGAGAACAGCCCTTTGTGAGAATTCAGGCGTGATAGATCTTGATAGCAATGTTGCACAGATGTACCTGTCTCTGGCCTGAGAATCAGAAACCTAGTTTGATGCTTATATAGTTTGTTCACCAGAAAGAAATTCGTGTTCTTTTCCTTGTTTCCTATTTTTAATTTTTTTGGGTTTCCTCTATATTTATTGGTCCAATCCTTCCTATCCCATGCTGTCTTTGGAGGTGCAGAAAAGTTTCAGTTCAATTGATGGGACTTTTTGATTTCTCAGAGGTGTATGTGATTGATTTTGGGCAAACACAAGAGTCACGTTTTTTGTTACAAACGCAATTCAGCTGCATAAAACACTGGCATGCAGCAACATCAAAAAGTGCCTTAGATTCTTTTTTAAAACTGTTACGCTTGTTTCGAAATTTTGGTTTGTTTTTGTCCCGGTTATAACACTTACTTATTTTGTAATATTTATCATGTTAGGCATTAAATAAGCTGCACTGCTCTATACTCAGATATTGTAGGGATGCATGCTTTGTTAAACGAAGATTTTATTTTGTTTGACACTGCCGCCGCAACAGATGAAAAGTTAGCGTTCATATTGTTACATTCCGATGCCAGTTTATATTGTATCTCTCTTCGAAACAGCATCGTATTACATCCTCATGTGTAGGCAGTTTTGTTTCGAACAATATCTCTTGGATGGCCAAATAAAGGGCAGATAAATTCTTGTCTCGTTATATGTTTATGTGCTGCTTCCATAATTGGGAAACACACAATTAAACTGTGATGTCACAAGGTAAAAATAAGTATTGACTTAACTATAGCCACTGGACTAAACTCAAACTCTGATCAGAACTTGTTGCGAGGGTGTCGTCGCAAAAAAGCAACCGGGGTTGAAATGGTAGTAAAACCGACCTGCTTAAAGCAGATGGATAGAGGAAGAAAGAACGAAGGGTCAGATGGGAGGTGGGGCAGTCAGAATTTCGGACTGAGCCCATAGGCTTCTTCCATTTCAGTCAGTTTCGGCCAATAACAAACTTCGGCAGAGCATCTTTGTTCTCGGATTGGAACCATTTGTTTCAGCGCCAAGCGGATCTCATTGAGCAAAGCGAGGCCGAAGGCCGAGTGTAGCTCTAGAGAGAATTGAGTTCTCATATGGAGCTCTGAGAACTCGAGACAATTAGTTGTTCGGGCATAGGTACGAGATGACACATCCGATCATCGTGATTTTTTGCATGCCATTGGACATCGTCCATGGTCAGGTTTTGACGCCTTCCGATTCCCTATATTCCGTGTCATTGAGGAATAATAGTCCAAAAAAATTGTATATTTAGGGGTTTTTTCAGGGTTTTGAGAAGGGGTTATCCTCCAAAGATCTTCAGCCGATCGCGGTGACACTAGCCACAGAGAAAGGGAAGGACATGGTGAGTAACATGAGGTTGGTATCATGATGATTGGTCCTGTCGTATAAAAATAATGACCATTAAAAAACTAACCAATTTTAATTGTAATTGAAAAAATCCACTCTCTATACGAGACTCGGGACAAGTTCAGACATAGCTACGACATGACAAATCTGATCACCGTGGTTTTTGTCATGCGATTGTACATCGTCCATGGTCAGGTTTTGACGCCTTTCGATCCACAAAATTCCGTGTCATTGAGGAATTTCAATTAAAACTAGATGGCCTTTTATTTGAACAGTTTGACGAAAGTCGGCTCACTAACATTTATTTAAAAAAAAAATCATTTAAATTGAAAAACGAAGAAATTGAAAGACTCCGTCTGTTAGCTCAACACTTGCTTAATCTATAATAATAAAAGGAAGTTTGTGTGTGTGTGTGTGTGTGTGTGTGTGTGTGTGTGTGTCTTTCCCGATACAAAATGAAAAACGTGGTTCCCGATCTGAGTGTGCCTTTCCGCTTTGTTTACATGCAACCTGATCACAACCAACGTGAAGGCGTGAAAGAAAGTAGTTCATGACAAATTTTAGGCATTTCTTTTTTAGAATGTTTCATACTTTTGTTCTGAAAGTCATAAATTTTACGCGTTTGTTTTTTAGAATTTGTTATAATAGACGCCTTAATGAGCTTAGATTTTGCAATAGCTTCGCTCAAACTTTGCCAACTGTACCCTAATTATCGGTTACCGTTGGTGGCTTGTCCCAGTTTGTAATTTGTTATATCAAATCCAGAGGCCTTTTTTAGACAAAATGCCCTTAGATTTTCACTCTGAAGCATGGAGAAGTTAGAAATCATCAAAACTAACAAAGGTAAGCCGTGTGCAGTACCCTGTGGATATCAATATCGCGTTCACAGAAAAAATTAAAATAGCACAATAACTTGACTGTGTAGGAAAGTAAAGAAGGAAAATTGTACAAGCAGGATTTTTATGAAAGCCTGTGAAGTTTACGTCAATCAATCCATGTACGTAAACCAGATGAAGCAGGAAACAACGTGCAAATAAAAATGTATAATGCAAATAGGAGGAACACCCGCCGTTACCGAAGATAATAGGTGATCTGGTGACCCGTGGATGCGATTTTGTGACCCAAATCCCACTGTACTCCATAGCGAAGCACAGTTTAAAATATACTGGGAGAAAAGCGAAAGGACATCTAAAAGATCCTAATTCTGTGATGGATATCGTATTTACGGAGGATATGTCACCAATGAACGGAGGCAAGGAGAGTTTTCTTTTAGCTGATGATCAGTCTACAGAAAGAATAAATGCATTTGGCAGTAAAAAAAGACAAGAAGTTTTATCAGAAAAAATGATATGCTTCATAGATGGTACTTTTAAAAGTTACTCAAGCAGTTTGGACTATACATGTGGATTAAAGAAAAGTTCGTTTCGTGCTGTTAAATATCAATATCAAATGGTTATACCGTTTTGCACACTTTTAAAAACTCAACAGGAGCACAATCCTTTACGAGTTAAAAATAATGTTACTAAAAGCTGAAAATAAATGCAGGTTAAAAACAACGCCATGAGATCTTTCGAGCTCCACTATGCTTTACAAGACTGAAAGGTTTTCCCGTCTTGTAAAGCATAATATACCACATTGGAACCCGCAGATAGTGAATATGGACTTTGAAGAAGCTGCCATACTTTCTCTGCAGAAAGTTTTCCGTACCGTTAATATCCATGAAAGTAACTACCACTACAACCAGTGCCTGTGGAGAAAAGTGTGAGAGCTTGGACTAGCAATAAAACTACATATTCGCATGTGTGCAGCTTTGGCGTATCTCCCAGTAGAAGATGTCGATGAAGGATGGCTATGCATACAAAATACGCCTGATGATCCACTTCTACGAAGGTTTTATGATTATTTTATGGAACAGTGGCTTGAGAACTCGATTATAATCAGAAACATTGGGAATTGCCACGATTTGCTCAATAGGGCGAATAACCCAGTTGGAGGATGGAACTTTAAATTAAATTCAATTGTACCGAAACCTCACCCAAATTTCTGTAATTTAGTCAAATGTTTGAAAGAAGAAGCTCAGTGCAATGATTTTCTGCACGATAAAATTATCCTAAATTTTGAAGGAAAGGGAAGAAAAAGAATGTACTACATGAAAGTAGATGAACAAACCAGAAAAACAATAGAGTCCTTCAAGTAGAACAAAGATATCGGAGCATACCTTAAAACTCTCTTTTACATCATCATCATCATCATTGTCAACCATTATCAATCCACTGCTGGACGAAGGTCTCCCCAAGTTTCCTCCACAACGGTCTGTCTTGTGCCAGTCTCCTCCATGTCACCCCTGCATACTTTCGAATTTCATCCACCCATCTCCCATGTGGTCTTCTTCTGGGTCTTTTCCTGTCCCTTGGAATCCAATCTAAAATTTCGGCTGTCCATCGATGATCTGTCCTTCTGGCAGTATGTCCAGCCCATTGCCATTTCAGGGATTTAACTCTGATCATGATGTCTTCCACTCTTGTCATTTTTCGGATCCACGAGTTCCTCTTCTTATCTCTCCTGGTTACACCAAGCATGCACCTCTCCATGCTACTTTGAGTTGTCTGCAGCCTTTGTATGTCTCTTTTAGTTAAGGTCCACGTCTCTGCACCATACGTAAGCACTGGAAGGATGCATGCTGTTTCTTCCAAAAGCTCTCAAGTTTTGTACGCCGATTAATTTCTTCATCAATGTGACCCTCACTTGATATCTGCTGTCCAAGATAAACGTACGTGTCTGTTATCTCCAGCTTTTCTCCATCAATCGATAAAACTTCATTTCTTGTAAAAGCATTGAACATCACTTTTGTCTTCTGAAAGTTCATTTTTAATCCCACTTCTTTACTTTTGTCAGCAAGTTCCTGGATCATACTCTGCAGCGCTGATGGGGTAGTTGCAAAAATGACTACGTCATCAGCAAAACGAAGGTGGGTTAGATAATCTCCATTAATCTTTATCCCCTTGTTTTCCCAGCTCAGCGACTGAAAAACACCCTCCAATGTGGCATTAAAGAGCTTCGGAGATATGGTGTCACCTTGTCTCACTCCCTTTCCAATTTTTACGTGTGTTGTATTTTCAAACAGCCTAATCTTTGCACTTGCATTTTCATAGATGTTACTAATAATATTAATGTATGCATCTTCAATACCGCAGGTTTTCAGAGCCATTGTAACTGCTGATGGTTTCACCGAATCGAAGGCTTTTTCATAATCGATAAAAGCCATGCACAATGGAAGTTCATATTCCCTCGCTCTTTCAATTAGTTCTCTCAGTACGTGGATATGATCTATTGTGCTGTAGCCACTCCTGAATCCAGCTTGTTCTCTCGGTTGAGCCATGTCCAGTGTTACCTTCAAGCGGTGTGAAAGAACTTTAGTGAAGATTTTATAAACTACTGATAGGAGGCTGATAGGTCTGTAGTTTCCGAGATCCTCAATGTCACCTTTCTTATGTAGCAGGATCATTGTAGCGGTGTTCCAATCCTCAGGAATCTTTCCTTCATTAAGGCATCGAGTGAAAATTTGGGCGAGTACTGTTTCGATTTCTCCACTTGCTTCTTGTATGATGTCTACAGTAATTCCATCTTCTCCTGGAGCTTTTCCTCGCTTCATGTTCTTGATTGCATGTGCAACTTCTGCTGGAAGGACTGGAGGAACTCTGGTACTGGTATCTTTCATGATGTCTGGAGTGCATATATCATCCCTTTCATATAATTCGGAGTAGAAATCTTTCACTCTTGTCAAGATTTCGCCTCTATTTCTTGTTACAGAACCATCTTCTTTTCTCAGTGCCATAATCTGTTTTCTTCCGTTACTGAGATGTCCCTTTGCTATCTTTAGGCTTTGGTTGTTTTCAATTGCTTTCCTCACTAGTTCACAGTTGAATTTCCTTACGTCTTCAGTGATACTTTTTCTTACTGTCTTGCATAGCTCTATATATTCCACTTTGGAAGTCACATCTTCTTTAGTTGTCCTCATCTCTCTTCTTTTTTGCATCAACATTTTGGGTTTTCCTGATAATTTGTTCACATGCAACTTGTTCTTAGACCCAGCTAATTTTGTTGCTGTTTCCATAAGAGCTTTAGTTACTTTTCTGTTAACTTCAGAGATGTCCACTTCTTCCGATGTTAGGCCTTCTAAAGCAGAGAACCTGTTCTTCAGTTCTAACTTGAAGGTATTATGGTGTTTTTTAAGGTTGGTTATGTCAATAGATTTTGTTTGTCTTATGAGCTTGCCACGTTCAAGTTTAGTGTTGAGGTGCATCTTACATCTCACCAATCTATGGTCACTACCTGTGTTGAATTTGTTTAGCACACTGTAGTCTTCTATGACGAATTTTTTGTTACACATAATAAAATCAATTTCACTTGTGGTCCCATTTGGATGTCTCCATGTCCATTTCCTGTGTGGCTTTTTCTTGAACATACATACAGCTGTTAAAGTGAGTATAGAAATTGAAAAAAACAAAAAACTTTTAAACACGCCAGCGTTTGTAGTTTCCGACAAATTATAGCGCTGCCAGTCCTAAACCTGGATAAAGTGTGAAAGGAAGCTTGCACACAAATATTACTAACATTTTTAAGGCTCCAGTTTCATTTTATAAGGAACTTTCTAAATGAAGGAGCTAAGTTCCCAAACATACACTTTTCCAAAGTTCGAATTCCGGTAAAGAAGGAACGAAGTTTTGATATATACGCAATTGCATGTTCGTCTGCATTAGGAACCCTCTGATCCCCGCACCCTTACTCCGTTTAACATCCCTCCTGTCATCGCTCAAAATCAGAAGCAGTCGCTTCCTCCCGGCTCCCTTCTTTCTTCCCCATCCCTTTGTGCTCCTGCTGTCTCTTTTGCTACCATTTGAACTCCGGTAGCTTTTGCGAAGGCTTCGTTTGAGAGCTAGATAATAAAGACTAGACCAAGAAACGGCGGTTTGGTCAAGTCGACACGTGTCTCAGCAGCAGATGGTATGTTTGTCAAGGTAGGTCAAGGTTGACGACTCTCACCCGCAAGTGAGCGGAAGGGGAAGGATTTTGTATTTAGGACGAATCTCTACAAATGTCTAAATTTGTGGAATTTCTATAAGTTTGATCGTCATGTGCGAACGGAAAATATTGTCTCAATTCAAAAAACGTTTTTACATTATATTTAGCTGTACTAGAGGCAACGTTTCCGTGTCACAATGATTCGATGGTAAACTATTTGGTATTTAGAGAAAAATAAATATGATTGCGTAAATTTTGGAAATTTCTATAATTTCGACCGTCATGTGCGGATGGAAAATATTGCCTGATTTAAAAAAAAATGTTATCTTTCGCTATACCAGGAGCAACTTTTCGATCAAAAACATTTTGTATTTTCGATCCACCCTACTATGTATATGCGCATCTTGTTAGCAGTGCAGTAGTAATATCTTTTGGAATACATGAATGCGGAAAAAATCTCAGTTATAAGCTTAAAATACCCCTTATGAACCACGCCAATAATTTAACATGGTAATCACTCTAGACTCCCAACGAAATGCATAGTTGCGTTCTTTTGCGGTTGTTTGATCCGAGAGATTTACCAGTGTCCACTCAGTCAAAGATTTCCCCTATGTCGGAAAAATTGTTTTCATTTCTTTTATTTGTTAAGAATCTCTACTATTTTTGCTCGCTTTCATCCTCTTACACGTTATGAGATGCTAATTAATTAAGTACACTTACCTGGTAGCGTATTGTGTCGCCCTTGGCCTTCAGAGCAGCCCGAATTCGACGAAGTATGAAACATACCAGACGCTGGAAGCGTGGTGCAGAAATGTTGTACCATGCGGAAATGATTGAGTTGCTACAGATAGGCTGGTAGCACTGTGTCGCAGCCAGAGCCAGATTAAAGCCTTAGTGGGCCCCAATGCTGAGAAATCTGAGTGGGCCCTAAAAGAATTATGACGGAAAATCGTTATGAAGTCCGTTAACCCTTTAACGACCATGACCCAAAAATCTTGTATCGCTCTAAATACCATAACGCCCGAAACTATCTGTTGTTTCACTTCTTTGTTTATGGTAACTCGTGCTGATCCCTCATTGGTCGAGAAAGTTTGAAAAACAAGTATGTGTAGGAAATCTGACTCACTCTAGACAGGCGTTTCAGGAGGCTATGGCCGTTTGTACGTACGGGCGTTTTAGGCATTATGGTCGTTAAAGGGTTAAAACACAAAACTGTAGCAATACGCTTGTGATAATTAATACGTAGTGCATTCTTCAAACTCATAAATTACTTGCAGTTTTTATAGTAAGTCATTGTAGTTTTCATTGTTCTCACAAGGACATGAGTTAAAAGCTTAAGACTTTCAGATTTTGTCTTAGATTTTCTAATGATTTAGCATTGTATAATTTTCTTTGTGCATCTTTTTTGTTACGCAATGTGAAGCCATAAAGGACTTCGACCATTAATGGTTCCAAGTGCAAATTGGGAGGTGTGGATGGATGGTAGTGAAAAAGCTGAAACTTTTTCGCCAACCCCGCTGTACAGAGCGACATGAAACCTTTAAATTTGGTGAGTCACTGCCGTGAAATCTGTTCGTCTTTCAGCCTCTGTTTCTGATCAAGTGGAAATCATACAAGACAATAGTAACATTATTTTATATAAACGTCTCTCTCTCTCTTATTTTACCAGACATGCCTCCTTGGCCCTTGGTCGCAGCGAACATGCCGTTCCATCTCATCTAGAAGTTACGCAATGGGGTTTAAATCCGGGGAATATGCAGGCCACTGAAGCAAGGAAAACTCGTCGGTATGTTCCTGTAACAATTCAATGACGATACAAGCCTTGTGAGCATGTGAGTTATTCTGCTGGTGGTTTCCATCTCTTTAGGAATAAACCGGAACCATAAAGGGTTGAATTTGATCGAATCAATGATGTTCAGATACGCAGTGGCGTCCGGATGTCCATCGATGGGTATCGGGGGCCATAACGTTTTTCGGGAAAACACTACCCATCTCCACCATCAGCCTGTACTGCTGACACCGGGCAGGATAGCTCCGTGACCTCATCTTGCTTGAGCCAAATTCGGATCCTCTCGCCCGCATGGTGCAGAATTAACTTTGATTCTTCCATCAGAGTCACCTTGTGACGTACCTGCCAGCAGGACGCACACGACATAGAGGCAGATAGGATTCAGAACAAACGTCTGCGTAGCTCAGTTGGTAGAGCCACTTGTTCCGGAATAAGCGGCCTCGGGTTCGAATCCCGGCGTAGACCAAAAATGACGGAGAAATTTACTTCGTTATAATGGCGCCCGAACTATCCGGATGACCCGGCCGTTCAAAATCTCGCATGGTGTGATGTTCTTTCCACACCGCGAGATAGGAAAAATCCGAGAATCCCTTCTCCAGCGCTTCGAAAAATAAATGTGTGTGACGTTGCATTTCACACACCAGATTGACTGGGAGTTCTCAAGTGCACGTTCTACAGTGGATGGCTGCCTTCAACGATTGATGGTCACGGCTGACCCGTGGGCCATGCCCCCGGCCCTCTTTCGGGGGGAGATGTGACGTACCTGCCAGCAGGACGCACACGACATAGAGGCAGATAGGATTCAGAACAAACGTCTGCGTAGCTCAGTTGGTAGAGCGACTTGTTCCGGAATAAGCGGCCTCGGGTTCGAATCCCGGCGTAGACCAAAAATGACGGAGAAATTTACTTCGTTATAACCTTTTTCCTGCTGTAAATGGTCCAGTGTGGATAATGAACTGTTAGGGTGCGCTGGAGACAGTGTTCTGCGTTCTGTGTTCTGCGCTGACAACATCGGCACTCAACATGGTCGTCAGCTGTTGTACAGCACATTTGTGACATGGTTCGATACTTGGTGCGTTCGGAAATAAACCCCGGCACATTACACTCGGGGCAAACTTAACCTGACTATGGGCTGGAGGCTGAAAAGACTGATTCACTAAAAAGGTGTCACGGTTTCTCGGTATTTCTCCGCACCAATGAGGTGCAGTGCAGAGCCGTGGCCATGGGTGGGCCAGACCGGACGGAGCCCGACCTGCGATTCCTTTTGCCCGTCCTAGCGACTCACACTACCGTCCGGTGCCCGACGTCTTCTATATCCTTTGCCCGACCACTTTTATATCCTTTGCCCGAACTCAGGCATCAGCCGCCCATCCCAACTTCTCTGTCTGTACCATGGTACAGTGGAGACGTCAGCCGCTCAGAACTGGGTGGGCTTTTAGGGAAGGGTGGGGGAGGGGCTAAGCATGATGGAGGAGGAGCACAAATTTTGAATTACTGTAAGTTACAATCTTCGAAAAGGTATGTCTTTTAACTCCCTGCACGTTGTGCTGCCGGAGTTCACGTCGTGGTGGACAAACTTGAAGAAAAAAAAAGGTTCAAAATTCTATTACTAAGGTATTTTTTTATGTTCTATGCTTTATTGTAGAATGTTTTAGTTGAATAGTTTATTAAAATTTCACTATATGTATTGTCCGAAAAGGTTGTATTATTAATAAAAACATTTTAACAAGATTTCATCCTGGGGAAACCTTCAGACGTCTGATTAAAGACACGTATTCTAAAAGTCATTTTATGGTACATACTACGACTAAACACATTTAAAAACACTAAGAACTCTCAAGCTGATTTGTTATGTTAAGTTCGCACTGTCGCTCGAATCTTATTCTGTGTTAGCTCTAAAGAGGGGTTGGCTGGTACTCTCCAAGATAAGATGAAAATATCACCCAGGGCAGTTTCAAATGATAAAAAATATCATCATATTAAGGATAATAATTGATAGTCTTGTACTCACATTATTGAAATGTCTCTCTGTCTGAAGGAAGTTTGTTGACAAGTCGTCACATTCAAGGTGATTCAGCAATGTGCTTACTGTAACTCTGTACGGTACACTTCATATTATTCTATAGAATAATATGAAAGAGTTAAAAGACATACCTTTTCGAAGATTGAAACTTGCAGTACAATGTGCAACACGTTATATTACAAGACTGCAATCAGTAGTCTGTATGTCAAAATGAAATTTTGAAGTGTCTGGCAGAAATTTTTGTAAAAAATTCCTTTCATGTGCATTTTATCCGATGCTGATAATGTTATCCCTAGAAAAAAAACCAAACATTTTCAAGTGAATATTGTATGTAGTATTTATTCAGTGTATGTAGCATGAGAACCATGTATACGAATCTCTATGGCAAGTTACTATTTCTTCACAATTTTAACCTACTTGGTAGGTTTTTCTGTTTCTTTCATAAGAAAGAAAGAAAAAATACCAAAGAAGCCAGCGCCTCTGACCATTCGGCCACCAGGGCAGCCCACCATCGGGCTTTCGGTGCAACTTGGTAAAGGATGGAGCGAAGGGTGACCTGTGAATTAGCAACTGAACGATGAGGTTTAGATTCTCGTGCTAAGAGTTCGCCTCTTGCTCCATTTCAAGAGAGCACGTGTTCTACGCGAATTACTTTAGCTCTGCGTAATTAGTAAGAATTCGCGAATTAAAATGAGTGGCATTTTTTTGTTCTGGGTGTAGTGAGTTAGAAAGAGTGGTATTAGTTGTTAGAGAGGACATTTTCTTAATTTTGGTGCGAGGATAAACTTCAAATCTTAAAGACTTCAATCAACACTTCCGTACCTTAAAATTAAACATAAGTGGTACAGGGCTACCAAACCCGGCATTTCTTTACCGAACCCGACATTTCTTTAATAATATTAACACCAATGAAGAAGGTATTGCAATGAAATTTGAAGTGGATTTACCTCATTTCGTGCGAAATTTGATGATATCACAACATGTGCTGGAAATGACGGCCATTTGCGTCCCGACAGCACTGAACCCGTCGCTGTCCGTCAGCCAGCCGCAGTGCTCCTCAGTGGCAGACACATTCTTAAGTACGGCGCCACTGAGGAGCAGTCCGCCAGCCAGCCGGACGCGCCTCTCTGCTGCTTTGTTATGCCATTTCGCTGAGCGTGTCTACACAATACGGTTGTTGATAGTGAGTGCTAGTGCTCGTGGCTGTTCGGGTACGTGTGAAATGCACCGGTATATTCTGGAGGAGTGAGTGTTTATTGTTCGCACTTATTATTGGAAAACAGAATCGACAAAGTCTCTTGTCAACAGCAATTTCTGGAGAGGTTTGCAGGCACACATTCGCCGGGCAAGTCCACCATTTGGGCACTGTCGAAGAAATTGAAAACCAAGGGGACTTTATTAGACGACCTCAATGTCCGGCGCAACACGATTGGTCCCATCTTCTTTGATACAACCATCAGAATCAGCTGCATATATGGAAATCTTCAACACCTTTGTAAATCAATTGGACGACGAAGAACTCTTCATTGGATATTACCAGCATGATGGAGCGACATCACACACCAGTATGGCTGAAATTCAGTCCTTTTTCGGCGACCGCGTCATTTCGAAAGATCTATGGCCACCGCGCTCGCCCGATCTGACGTCTTTTGATTACGTTTTATGGGGATATCTAAAAGGGAGAGTTTACCAAAAGAAACCGCGAACCATAGATGCCTTGAAAGCAAACATCACCGAAGAAATTCACGCTGTGATGGCGGACGTACTGGTAAGGAATTTCCACAATATGGTGCTCCGGGTTCATTGCTGTCTGGACCAAGGAGGTTAGAAGTAAGAGGAGCTGGCAGCAGCCCCTCTCCCTGTGCTTCTAGCGTGATGCCACTTTTAATCAGCTGACTACCCCAATGCGCCCAACCTAAGAATCTCCTGTATATCTCTATGGGGAAATCGCGATTCTGAACGGGTTTTTCGGACCCTTACTCTACCCATACAGGCATGAAAAAAATTGAGGCTGAAATATTCATTCCCATAATAAAACATTTCCAGAAAAAACAGGAAAATATGTGTTGGTATTTCTTTAAAAAAATGAACAAATTAGTAATTTTTTTTTATAGCGGAAGTGCATAGTGCACATGGTTACTTACTGCCCATGTGCAAGCAACCATGTTTAAAATATAACCAAAAGCCTAATGTTAAGAAATAAGAAGTCCGAAATATTCCTTCTTTCCATCCTTGGTTTGCATGCGCTAATCAAAGCTGCTTAAGCCACAGGAAGTGACGTCACGTTCCCGAACTCCCGCAGCGTAGACTCCCACCACCTCAGAGAGAGGACAGAAACAGCTGATCTGTTTTGGCTTCACTCAAAAAGGGTCCCTTCACCTCCTCTACTTCTAACCTCCTTGGTCTGGACGCAAATGGTGGCCACTTCCAGCACATGTTGTGATGTCACCACATTTCGCACGAAATGAGGTAAGTCCACTTCAAATTTCTTTGCAATATCTTCATTGGTGTTAACTTTATTGAAGAAATGTCGGGTTCGGTAGCGAGTGGGATACCCTGTAGAACTGATCTTATACTAGGTGTTTTAATATGATTGTTGTTATGATTACGATGCCTTGATCAAGTGATTCAAATAAAGTGTATACAATTTTAAAAAATTAACTCGAATAATGGCACTTATATAAGTTTGCTGGTTTTTTTTTCTTTTAATTGCAACGCAACCTCGGAATGAGAACAACATTAAATTTTATTTCTACTACCGCATATAAATAGTATTTCCTTTTAAGTAATAGAGAGTACGTGCTTAAAATGCCATTTCTACATTATTTAACAACTCAAATCGTTTGTTTCTGCAATTTAAATAAAAATACTTTCTTGGGGAGGGAAGATTAAAAAATAAAAAGCCAAGGTTTTCGACCGCAGTATAAGCTACTACATTTCATCAAACAACAGCAAGAGCAGATTTGCTCTTATCGTATGGTAATTTTACTACGTTGATGTTTGTTTCTAAAACCAAATTACAGGAGTGATAGGCAGCCGGGTTTTTTTTTTGTTTGTTTTTTATTGGAGGTTTAACGACCACCGTGAGCCACTCAATGGGCTATAAGCAGTCGCCCGTCCCTAATTTAGGGCCACTGGTTCTAGGGAAAGGAAATAGCCCGTGCCGTAAGACAAACACAACATCCATGCTTCACGGGGATTCAAACCCGGACCCCTTTTGGGCGAATGATCAGAGGCCATCGCTTAGACCACTGCGTCACCGGGAAGGCCCGGTTCGGTTCGCCGGAACCGTTAGTTAAAAATACGGCAGTTCAATGGAACCATTTGTTAAATCCGTTTTCGTTACAAGTAACAAAGCAGAAATCACCGGTTTATTACGTAATTTTAGTCTAATTTTTTAATGCATGGTTTCATCGTTCAGTGGAACGGAACATTGATATTATATTACAGAGGTCCAGGGAGTTTAGCCTGTAGAACACGATTGAAACTCAATCCACGTATTCACCTACAGTTTTACGAAATACCTCCCATAAATTGTTTTTCAATTTTGATGAAATTTGAGTATTTTATTAGGTGTGCAACTTAATTCTCGGCTTCTAACAGCAAGCGATCACAGAACGTCGGCAATTGCAAATAGCTGGGTGCGACAATGGCTGATTGCAGCGCCATCCAACAGCTTTCCAAGCAACCGTAACCGCTCACAGCTGTCGTGACAGAAGGGACGAAAGTTGACGGTGAAAGCAATGTCCTTCGAGATGCAACATTTGAGGCACTGCCTCCTGTTCGCGTTTCAGATAAAAAAAGTGCCGCGGAGGCCCAGCAAATGATCTGTGCTGCTTTCTGTGAGGCTGCTGTGTCCTACAGTACGTGTAAGTTACAGCGGTTTAAGCAGGGAAATTTCGATCTCCGTGATGCAGAACGTCCGGGACAGCCACAGAAAGTTGACCATGAGGAACTGGAACAACTGTTGGACGCGGATCCCTGTCGCACACAGTCAGAGCTCACCCAGGAAGTCGGAGTAACACGGCAAGCCATTGCAAAGCGCCTGCACAAGCTTGGACGGATTCACAAGGAGGGCCGTTGGGTGCCTCACCAGCTCACTGCCGCGAAAAAGTCTAAGCGTTACGATCTTGCTGTGTCCTTGCTCTCCAGATTCAAGAAGAAGGATTTCCTCCACAAGATTTTGACCTGTGATGAGAAATGGATCCTCTACGATAATCCTAAGCGGCGCAAATCGTGGGTCTATCCAGGTCAGCCTACCACCAGTACCGCCAAACCGAATATCCATGCCAGGAAGTTGTTGCTGTGCATATAGTGGGATCAGCGCGGTGTCGTACACTATGAGTTGCTCAAACCTGGTGAAACGGTCAATGCTGAGCGTTATTGTCAGCAACTCATTCGTGTGAGTGACGCAATGAAAGCGAAAAGGCCATACACCGGCAAGAAAAGAAGGACCTGTTGCTTCAGAATAACGCGCGTCCTCACACCGCAAAAACGGCTTTAAACACGATCACCTACCTGGGATGGGAGATTTTGTCTTACTCGGCGTATTATCCAGGCTTCGCCCCATCGGATTATCACCTCTTTCATTCCCTGCAACATCACCTGAGTGATACGCACTTCACTTCTGTCGAGGAGGTCCACACAAATATTGATGACTTTATCTACTCGAAAAAGGCCTCTTTTTCCGCAGTGGCATTCAGCAGCTCCCTGATCGAGGGCTCAAATGTATCCAACATGACGGGGATTATTTCCCTGATTGGGTACGTATTCGATTTGCTATAATTTGCTGTCAGCGTGTCGCGCCTGTGGCCGAGAATTAAGTTGCACACCTAATATTAGCGAGGGTTAAACTTGTTGAAAATGGATAAGATCTGCAGCTTACACTGAAGAGCAATTGAATCAGAGACAGCTGGCGTTATGCAAATGTGACGCTGCGGGCGGCCCTGTAAACGGAAAATGACATGACGTATGCAGCGATCCGACCATATAAGGAGTGATGCGACGGGAATCAGTGAGAATATGGGTAAGACGAAGGATCTAAGCGCATTTTATCGTGGGCAAATTGTCGGGACCGACGAATGGGTCACTCCATTTCGGAAGTCGTGCAGGCACTGGGATTTTCACGAGCCACTGTGTCACGGGTGCACCGTGAGTACATTGAATCCGGTAAAACCATCCCTGCAAGGGCCAACTGCCGTGGATAACAGCGTGTGGATTAGCGGGGTCATCGTCGGCTAGCTCGCATTGTAACAGCGGATAGACGGGACACAGTGCAAGAAATCACTCGGCAATTTAACGCTGGTGCACAAAAACGTGCAAGCAGCCACACCATCCAGAACGATCTCCTCGCTATGGGGTACAGAAGCCATCGTCCCACGAGGGTACCGCTGTTGACCGCACATCACAGGATGCAAAGATTAGCATGGGCGCGGGAACATCGCCACTGGACCCTAGACATGTGGGAAAATGTTGCCTGGACTGATGAGTCGAGATTCACGTTGGTACATGCGGATGGCAGGATACGAGTACGGCGCAAACCACATTAAGCGATGGATCCTTCTTGCCAGCAGGGTACTTTTCAAGCTTTTGGGGATGGCATTCTCGTCTGGGGACTGTTTACGTGTACTAAAATGGGACCCCTGGTACGTGTGACATCGTCCCTCACAGGTCAACGTTACCGGGATATCCTGGACGACCATTTGCTCCCATTTGTGCGTCTTTAATATTCCACTGGGGTCCTCATCCTGCAACAAGACAATGCACCGTGCCATCGTACCCGAATTGTATCCGAATGGTTGGATGAACACTCCACCGACATGACCTCGCTTCCTTGGCCAGCTAGGTCACCTGACCTCAAACCCATCGAGCACATCTGGGATTCCATCGAGAGAGGTGTTCGAGGCTCTGACCCCTCCATCAAATCTTCGTGAACTGTGGGAGCTTGTTCAGGGGTCGTGGATACGTATGGCTTCACAACGCTTCCGGTGTCTTGTCGTGTCCTCGCCAAGATGAATCGCCGCCGTCATCAGGGCAAAAGGTGGTGCTACACGTTACTAGACAGGTATCTTTAATTGAATTGCTCTTCAGTGTACATGGGTCACCTTTCTCCGAACTTCCATTGGGCTAATTAAAAGACCTCGTTAGTATTGTCAATCAAACGGACGTGTCCGAGGGTGTTAAAAAAGAGTACTCAATACATAACCTGATTGTCCTTCCATGTTATTGTTAACATTCAGCATAAAACCTTTTTTTTTTTTAATTTGGTCGACAAAAGGGACTAGCCGCCCCAGTTGCCATTGGTCTAAGCAATAGTTTTTGATCATTCGTCCGAAATTATTCTGCACGAGAATGGATGGTGTGCTTGTCTTACAGCACTGGCTTTCTCTCTTCGCTGGAACCAGGAGCCCTAACTTAGGGACGGCCGACTCTTTATTGCCCTAAGAGAGGGAAAGAAAAGGGCTAAAACTCAGTGCTTCCGCTTTTAGGGTAATTACCCTGCTTCAGGGTAATTTGTGGTCCTCTTGGGGTAAAAATAATTTTTATAGGGTTTTAGGGTGTTGTAGAGTAATTTGAATCTTTTACAGAACATGTTTTTGTTTTGTTTTTGCCCGTACCCTTAACCGAACAGTTGGACAAAGTGAAAATTTGAGTTTGAATCTGACAGTTACTACGTCAACCAGTCCAGAAGTATATACCCATGACTGTGACACACGGTTTGGTACCTGACCTGATTAAGGCTAAGATAGTAGTGAGAGTAGTAAAACGTGTTAACTGTTTCTTTGCTTCCAAAGGCGAGTTTCATACAGTTATTCAATATTATAGCATTAGTAAGCTCTGCGAGTGTTTTTGACTAAAAATAATTAAAGCTGGCGATTTTTAGTATGAATGTAGTGCACTGCAACATGTTGGTGTGTAAGTGTTGAGAGAGAAACAGTGTCTGGTTTGATTATTCTGAATGTGAATGTGGAAGACGCGTGAACATCCATGTAACTCCACCCAAGAGGAAATGTCTAGGTAATACTATTGCTAATGACCAGTACTCGCAACAATTTAGAAGCAGCTGGTTGCTAGAAGCAAAATTGAAACTATGGTTACAGAAATCTAGTAAGAGCTAATCTGAGCATTTTAAAAAATATCTGGCTTATTGTAAAATCTGTGAACTACCAGGTAAAAAACTTAGTTATATTTTTAAATTTGAAAACAGCTTTAAAACAGAGTAGTTTGTTATTCGAATTCAGGGTAATTTGACTGCATTTAGGGTAATCTGGGGCGAAATCTAAGGTACTGAATTTTTATGCTGTGGAAGCGCTGCTAAAACTGTTATCCTTCTGTTGGTCGGGTCAACCCCCCCTCCCTCCACCTCAAGGGTGACCCGACCTACCGACTTCTACACACACACCCTTGCGACCATCATTTATGTTGTGGTCAATACGAATTTGTTGTTATCAATTTAGCATACTATTTGAAATATATCGACTTTGGTGGGATACATAACGTGTTCAGGACGAAGAACTGCACATAGGATTTTAAAAGGTACGGTGTGCTATAAATTGTTATTGGGAACATAATGGTCCTTCATTAATAAAAAACAAAAAAAAAAAACGGGATTTTATTTAAATTCAATGTACGGCGTATTTCTAAATGATTAGGCTGATTACGATGCTCAGTAACTTATCAGTTTATAGAGAAAATATCAACATGTTATTTGCGGCAAAAAGTGCAATAAGAAAATGTTTATTAGTTTTAAATTCGTTCATAAGTGCCACTCAGAAAGCAACTGTTACCTATCAGTCGGAATTGCTATTCCAGCTGCGAAATCAAAGTGCGTGAGTTGAATGCGAAAATTAAATCCCTTGCTACTGTACGGCGAATTTTTAAAAGGAAATATACAAAGAAAACAGCTGATGTAAAATTAATGAAATCATGGATGGAAACGTTAACGGAAAGAGGAACCTTTTATAAGGGGGTCATTAGTTTCTAATGCTGTTGTGAAAAAATACCAGAGAGGCTTACACTCGATCAACGACTCATTAGATTACTCACTCGATCGATTACGTGATCGATCACTCGCTCGATCACCGACATAATCTCTTATTCAAGCGTCACCTCAAAAGCAAACATCCCCACATCTACAGGGGCAAGATGTTGCTGTTACAAGTGTCCTTCTCATAGTGTCCTGTCTCAAGGGTTCGTTAGACCTTTACATTTTAGCATGGGCGCTCATAGCTTGGTTTTCAGGAGGGAGGAAGCAGAAATTATTGTATAACTACAATAACATGTACCAGCACTGTGTCTTCCAGTTATTAAGATTTTACCACACTCACAACACAAATATTTAACTGGAAATCAGATGACCCAAAAAACTGCATAAAAGTGATGGATAAATGATATTAGACAGCGTGTTGACTGCAAGAACTGTCGTGGTATTATAGCCTACTGAGTGTTCCAGGGAAAGTGTTTGGTAAGGTCATTATTGAAAAAGTACGAGGTCTTACATCAGAGAAAGTGTGGGATGTTCAGAGTGGTTTTATGCTTGGTAAAGGCTGCACTAACCAAATTTTTGCATTACGCATGATGATTGAAAAGTATTTCGCTGTTAGTAAGAAAGTTTTTGCTGCCTTCATAGATTTAGAAAAAGCTTATGACCGCGTAAATAGAATACTTTTGTGGAATTTACTTAATAGTGTAAAAGCCATGTATGCTGGCAGTAGAGCTTGTGTAAGAGTGAATAGTGTCTTATCAAAATGGTTTTCTATTGGTGCAGGAGTCAGACAAGGTTATCTGTCACCATGGCTGTTTAATATATTTATGGATGAGTGCATGCGCGATGCCAAAATGGACAATACTGATTTATGTTTGGGTAGCACCCGCGTGTGCAGATTGCTGTATACTAATGAGGCAGTCCTGTTGGCAGAGAGCAAAAGTGAGTTGCAGAGTATGTTGTCCCGGATGTACGAAGTTGCATGAAATTCAAACTGAGTATAAATAAGGGAAAAAACAAAAATATGTTTTTTGAGCGAGGAACTGTTAGCACAGAATGTAATATAACTCTAAATGGCACAGTGATTGACCAGGTGAATGAGTTTGTGCATTTAGGAAGCGTATTTGACAGAGATAACAAATTGGATGGTGAAATTAGTAGGTGAGTGAATTCTTCATTGAAAGTCATAGCGGCTTTGGGAGTTTTTCACAGAAATGATGGGTTCTCAAGAGAGTCCCGCATGGCTATGTGTGAAAGTGTAGTTGTTCCTACTCTGGTGTATGGCAGTGAAACCTGGGTACTACAGAAGAAACAAAGGAGTCATCCGCCTTCGCTCCCTGTAAATTTCGCTCAGAATAAAACATTTTGAAAGTTTGTGTGCTGGAGAAATGAGTTACTTACCGGGTGTCTGTGGCAAGACACATTTTGATCGTGTGAGGAATGATGTATTGCAGTTGTGCAATGTGAAGCAAAATGTTGTTAGCTAGGTGCAGACTAATATTCTTCGGTGTTTTGACCATGTTGAAAAAATGAGTGATGAGGCGGAGTTGCGTGTTAAGATCGCTGTAAATGGAGAAGTTTGATACGGCAACAGTAAGTAAATAATCAGTTAAAAATTTATCTGGTAGTTTGTATTTCTTTGTGGAGCTAACCTCTGAATCTCGGAGAACAGCTTAGTGATATGTATGCATATTGGTATAATGAGGAAATTTCTTTGCCGTTCTCTTAATCGTTTCGCCGCCCCGGCGGTGCAGTTGTCTAAGCGCTGGCTTGTGATCATTCGTCCGGAGTCGGTTCCTTGTTCGAATCCTGGTGAGGCATGGTTGTTGTGTTTGGTTCACTGCCCTTGGCTCTCTCCCTTCCCTGGAACCAGTGGCACTAAATTAGGGAAGGGCCACTGCTGAGTTGCTCACAGTGGTGTTTAAGCCCCCAACCAAAAAAAGAAAAACTCTTTCGGGTACTGGAAAAAATCCTCTTTTTTTCTGGGCTTCACGAAACCCCCCAGAAATCACTCAACTGGTTATCAAGAAAGAAAAAAATGCCCTTAAGACAAATTTTTGGGAAACTTTTTAAAAGATCTTTGTGCAGCAGTGAATAGCTGCTGCAGAGGATGATTTCTTCACCCTTCATACTTTTCCAGACTGTATACATACTTTACATATGTACGCTGCTCCAAACATGAAATGGAAACTTTCATTATTACTTTCCACTCTAAATTTCCGCTTTGGTTACTGGAAATTCCCAACGCCTTTTTTATTTTTACGGCATACATACGCATCCAGAAGTTGTGCACAAAAATTAGCCACCAGAATCAGTGTTAGCGAAAATCTGTGTAATGCCATCCAAGAATAGAAAGGGCATGGCCCATTTTCCAGGGCAAATGCCCTTCTTGCCCCTATATATGGACACTCATGCTTGTAAAGAATCTAGAGGTTTCGGGGTTTTATCTGTATTTTTACCCGATGATGAAACAAATAGATGAAATGCCAGTTAAAGTGAAGACTCGTTCTTTTGCAGTGAAGAGTAGGTTTATTCAGTGAAGTATATATGTATGGAAAGATCTTTCCAGCTTTGTCCTGCCCACACGACAGTTATTTAAGTAGCAGTAGGAATTTTTGTAGTTACTGGACAAATGGTAATAAAAGTTACACGTCGAGCTAGAGAACAGTTCCTCTATGAGTCTCTCAAAATGTCCTTGTTAAACAGATGTTGTACAAGCTTCACGTCGATGAAGAAATGGAAAGGCTCCACATTATATGCCGCTCCACGGTGAATGCAAAATTTTAACGCCCCACCTTGGATGGAAAATTCGATGGCTCCTCCTGTGACGTATACTTTAAACTAACTTTCATTTTTAGTTACTTCCTCTATGTAAATTTGACTTCATTTTTTTTTACTTGTTTAGCGTTTGTAGTTTATCTAATTTCTGTTTACTAACTTTGTTAATTAGTTTGAAGTATTACTACAATTGCGATTATTTCCTCAAGTATTTTGGACAATGCAAGTGTAGAACCCCCATATACGATACTGATGGAACAAAAGAGTTACCAGTAAGCAAGACTTTCTGAGACTTTATTTGAGTGACTTCTATTTCACTTAAAATGAATGGATAAGGAGAACTGACTGTGTGTTTAGTAAGCCATGTATACACGTTTCAAATACTGAAAACGCTACACTCCATGTCGATGAATGAAAGATGCGAAGGTCACACGCTGGTGAATAAAAGATGCAAAGGTCCCACGCTGGTAAATGAAGGATGCAAAGGTCCCACGCTGTAAATGAATGATGCAAAGGTCCCACGCTGTAAATGAATGATGCAAAGGTCCCACGCTGTAAATGAAGGATGCAAAGGTCCCACGCTGTAAATGAAAGATGCAAAGGTCCCACATTGGTAAATGAAAGGTGCAAAGGTCCCACGCTGGTAAATAAAAGATGCAAAGGTTCCACTCTGGTAAATGAAAGATGCAAAGGTCCCACATTGGTAAATGAAAGGTGCAAAGGTCCCACGCTGGTAAATGAAATGTGTAAAGGTTTCACGGAGGTGCGTGAAAGATGCAAGGGTCCCACGCTGGTAAATAAAAGATGCAAAGGTTCCACTCTGGTAAATGAAAGATGCAAAGGTCCCTGTTCAGGCGCCATAAAATACGTCATAGTATTGTTCACTAGGTTTCTCACAGTGCCTTGTTTCAAGAATTCGTCAGATTTTTGCTTGTAAGGAATCTAGAAATTTCGGGGTTTACCTGTGTTTTTCCCCGATGATGAAACAAATAAATTAAATACAAGCTAAAGTGAAGATTCGCTTCTTGCAGGAAAGTTTTTTGTGTAGATGTATAGCTTATTTTTGTCCATATCTTTGCTTCTAAGAGTCCGGTTTGAAAAATTCTTTCCTGGTTGGATAGCGTTTCCGCTGAAAAATGTTTCTTATTAATTTCAAATATTCTTAACTCACAAATTTGCCACCAGAGGGCGTAAGTTCACGTTTTCGTTTACAGCAATATCTTCAAGACTAAAAACCTGATTGAAAAACTTCTTTTTAGGCCAAATACTACTAACTAAGCAAATTCTGTGTGCTTATTTTCTTACCGAAATAATGCACAATTTCGCCACTAGGCGCGCAAATGCTTAATCTGTTTTTCTCAATATCTCTACATGTCCAACTAAAAAAAAAAATCTTCCAACAACGGATGCCATTTACCTTGTAGAACATTTTAGGCTAATATATGAGGAATTCTGTAGTTCGCATTTCTGTCGGTAGATGATGTTTGTGTATTTCAGTTTGCAGTTACAGCTGTATCGCAGCTTCTAAAAACCCTATTTAGAAATTTCTTTTTTACTGTATGCCATTCGCTACCATAGAGATGTGAAGCGTTATCCTCTTTAAATAATGCAAAGATTTTCCGGTAGGTGCGTAAAGTTTGAAACTTTTTTTTTTTTTTTGCCCGCTGTCTCTGCTTTTGGGAGACGCATTTGAAAAGTTCTTTTTCCTTAGCATAACTTTTTCCACGAAGAACATTTTTTGCCTATTTTCAACTTTCCAGTATACAAAATTCTTCTGCTAGCATACGTATATCATGTTTCCTTTTCTATATTTCTTCTTTTAACTGTTCGGTTTGAAAATCTCTTTGTCTCTGATACTTTCCTTGTGCTATGAAGAACTTTTCGTGCGCTATTTGTGAATCTACGTATTTTATACGGGTCAGAACGGTTTCAAAAGACGTGCTCATCACAACCGAAAATTCGGTGTCATATTTCTTGTTTTTACTGTATGCTATTCGCTACAGTAAAGATGGGGAACATTATCCTCCTAAAGTAATGCACAATTTTCGCGTTAGTTGGCGTAAGAGTCAAAATATCTTTCTTGCTATTTATGCTTTCAAGAGACATATTTGAAAAATCCTTTTATCTCAGAGTAGCTTTTGCTATGAAAAATACTTTTCGCATATTTTCTACTTTTCCATAATATGTTTTCATCATTTGTATCTCAGTTACGCGTTCGTCAAGAATTTTAAATCCTGAGATGCTGAAATTTAAACTTTTCGTAATTTTTCTTCAATGTCATCCAGTTACTTAATTTCTGTTAAGAAACAACTATTCAAACATGCATTTGAACGCAACAACCAGTGACGGATCCAGAAAATTTTGACGGAGGGCGTAGGTGGGAGCGGGAGGGGGCGGATCGACAAGTTTACTTGCAGTCTTAGACACAGAGGGAACGGGAGATCACTCACCTGTCATTTTTAGCACGTCTTTTGTAAAAAAAGATCGTGCTTTTGTTATCGGTTTGTCCGCCCGTCCGTCTGTCCTACTGTAGACGCCATATCTCTGGAACTGTTAGTCCGATTTGAAAAATTCTCTTTGCACTGGGAAGCTTGAAATGTGCGAATGGTGATTATTTATTTCGTTTTTTTTTTTTTTTCATTATGTGCAATTTTGCTGCTAGAGGGCGAAAATGCAGATGATGTCGAATTAAAATGCATTTTATTACATATATTTGCTTCTAATCATGCGATTGAAAAATTTCTTTTATCTTTCGATTTCATTTATGTCGAAGAGTATTTTAGGTATAGTTACTTTCTCAAGTTACGTATTGATTTTCCGCTAGTAAAATACGTTTTCCCCGATATCTCTTCTTCTAAAACTCCGATTAAAAAAAATATTATTCAGCGGATACAGCTCCTGATAGAAAATCTTTTAGGTATAATTTCTAATTTTTGGTAAAAAATACTTTGGCCACCAGGAGGCGTAAGTATTAATTTTTGCTTCTGATTTATTTGCCATAAAATCTGAGCTTCTAAAATATCGATTGAAAAAAATCGTTCGTAGACCGATACTACTCACGTCGATAAACCTTTTCGGAATATTTTCTTCTTAAAATATTGCATGATTTCTCCGCCAGGGAGCGTAGATGTATATCTTATTTTTGTCAATATCTCTGCTTCTAATGGTCTGATTTGAAAAATTCTTTCTTTATTGGATAGAGTTACCGGTGTTACATGTTTTCCATATAATTTCAAAAATTTGAAGTAATTCGTAGACTTTCCGGTAGGGTACGTAAAGGTAACTTGCGTTTCCCCCGATATCTCTGCTTCTAATACTCCGATTTGAAAAATTCTGTTTGAAAAGGGATACAGCTCCTGATGATGGGAAATATTTTGCATATGCAATTTCAAATTTTTGGTAAATAAATGGCTTGGCCACCAGGGGGCGTAAGCCTTAATTTCCGCTTTTGATGTATTTGCAGCAAAATCTGAGCTTCTAAAATCTCGATTGAGAAAATTCTTTCGTAGACCGATGCTACTCACGTAGACAAATCTTTCCGGAATATTTTCTTCTTAAAATAATGCATAGTTTCTCCGCCAGGGTTCGTAGATGTATATCTTGTTTTTGTCAATATCATAATTTCAAAATTGTGTTCTTAATATCTCTGCTTCTAATGATCCGATTTGAAAAATTTCTTCTTTGTTGCGCAGAGTTTCCGGTGCGACATGTTCCTAATATAATTTCAAAATTTTGAAATAATTGATTGACCTTTCGCTAGGGGAAGTAAAGGTAAATTGTGCTTTCCCCGATATCTGTGCTTCTAAGACTCCGATTTCAAAAACTCTTCCAGCACCGGATATGGCTCCTGGTGGGAAATTTTTTAATATAATTTCTAATTTTTTATAAAATATAGTTTGGACACCAGGGGGCGTGGGTATTTGCAGTAAAATCTGAGCTCCTGAAAACTCGACTAAAATTTCTTTTCTTGGACCGATACCGCTCACATCGGAAAACCTTTTGAGAATACTTTTCTTGCTAAAATAATACATGGTTTTCCCGCTAGGGGGCGTTGATGCACATCTTATATTTGTCCATATCTCTGCTTCGAAGAGTTCGATTTAAAAAAATATTTCTTTGTTGGAGACCGTTTCCGCTGCTAAATGTTTCTCATATTAATTCAAATTTTTCTTAACCCATCAGTCTGCAACCAGAGGGCGTAATTTTTTAATCCCGCAGCGGTATCTGCGGGATTAAAAACCCGATTGAAAAACTTCTTCGTTCGGTCAGATACTACTTTTTTTTTCCAGACTGGTTCCACTGACTTTGTATAGCTTTGATAAATTTAATTTGCGTCAGAATGGATTCAAAAGACGTGCTCATTACACCCGAGAATTTGGTGTCATCTTTCTTGTTATACATGTTTTTATTTTGTATCCAAACAAATGCTCCAAGCACAGAAAAAGTCATTCCTCCTTAACAGCAAATTATAAAGAAATGAGTGTTTTTCTGATACACAGTATATGCCATATTTATTCGGTTACAAAGTTTGGTCTGTATACACTGAGTGGCCACTTTATTATGACCACCTCCTCAGTACTTCATTGTCGCAAGTTTGTCATTTTCTTGTAGGACTTCCGTCCACAGTGAGTAGAGTTTAGGTCCCAGCCACCTACAGCGAGATCGCCTTTTGGGCAGGACACAGAAACTGAAGGAATGAGAGCAAGTCTAGCGACTTTGACAGAACGGTTTGTAGTGAGATTAGAGTACAGTAAATGGCGCCACCATACAAGTACGATGCTACACATAGAGGGGTGAGAGAATTTCAGGGGGGAGGCATAGGAAAGGATACCCATTTAACCAGTGGGTCCAGCCTGGGGGCCGTCACGTAACGTGCTCGTCCGATATTCAGTGATTGTTAGCAAATCACACCATCTCTGAAAGATCGGCCCAGGTTCGAACCTGAGGACCTTGCATCAATAGTCTGAACTGCTACCACTAAGCCATCCGCGGCTCTAATCAGTACTTCATTGGGCCACCTTTTGCCTTTAATACTGCGTCGATTCTTCGTGGCATGCACTCCACGAGATGTTTATAGGTGGTTTGTGGAATCTGAGACCATGCTTGATGAATAGCACTTTCCAGGAGTGTGAGATTGCAGGGTTGTGGATCCAGCTGTCTGATGGCTCGTTCAACTTTATCCCACAAATTCTCAATGGGGTTGAGATCTGGAGATTGTGGGGGTCACCTAAGCAAAATAAACTCACCGGCATGTTCCTGAAACCAATCCTGTACAATACGAACACTATGGCAGGACGCATTATTATATGTCGTATAAGCGTTTCATAAGCAATCCTTGGCTGCTCCTTTAATGCTTAGCAACATTTTTGGTTGACGTACACTGTTTAAAATGTTAGTTGCACCGAAAAAAGTGGTGCTACACCAGTTGCACCACTTTCTGAGAAAAGATACACCATCGTGTTTTACAAACAAAATCCAACAACGTGGTTCAACTTTTCACCACGTTATGGTACAAGGTTGAACACAAGGTTGCACCATATTGTTAGGCTTATTTTGCACCACACAATCAGGGCCGGATTAAGGGGGTGGCTATAGGGGCTGTAGCCTTGGGGCCCACCATGACCAAGGACCTAGGAGGCATGCCCGGGTAAATAATAGATAGCGGTAGAGGAAGGGGGGGGGGGTATAAAAAATAATTTTACTTTTGTCTCCTATCATTTCCACTTCGTCAGAAACAGGGGCTGGAAGACGAACATAATTCAAGATTGACCAAAAATAAAGGTTTCATGTCGCTGTATGCAGTGTTGGCGAGACAGTTTCAGCTTTTTCACTATCATCCACACCTCTCAGTTTCCACTTGGAACCGTTAATGGTTGAAGTCCCCTGTGGCTCCACATTGCATAACAAAAAAGATGCACCAAGAAATGTATACAATGCTAAATCATTAGAAAATCCAATACAAAATCTAGGAATTTTAAGTTTTTAACTCATGTTCTTGTAAGAACAATGAAAAATACAGTGACGAATATGAAAACTCTGCAGATAATTTAGTAGTTACAGATTCATGTTTTAACGGACTTCTTAATAATTCTCCGTCATAAGTTCCGTGGGGGCCCACTCAGATGCCTTAGCCTTGGGATCTGGTGGCTAAAAGCGGCCGGCCCGGCCGTTCGTGGTGACGACCACGCCCTCTGATGGCGCCCTCTGGTAACTTAAAGCTGTCGGCCAGGCCGTTCGTAGTGACGACCACGTTTCTGGAGAAAATTTACGTTTCCCTGCAGCGCTCTCTCAGGAAGTTGCTTCGGCGGCTGTCTTAAGAGTTAGGGACATCGTATTCAGCCTGCCAGAAGGCTACTAAGCGTCTAAAACTACGGCCGTACAGAATTCGAGTAGTGCAAGAGCTACGTCCTTTGGACTCGGAAAAGCGCATTGCCTTCTGCCAATGGTTTAAGCGCGCAACAATGTGACTAACCAGCTTAACAACACTTTTTCCAGTGACGAGGCATGGATTCGTTTGAATGGATATGTCAATAGCCAAAACACTCACATATGGGCTGCGGAGAATCCACACGCATCGCATGAGGTTGGACTTCACTGTCAGAAAGTTGGAGTGTGGTGCGCCATGTCTAGACGGCGAATTGTAGGGACATTTTTTTGTAGCACAACTGTAAATTCCGCTGTGTATATGCAGACATCATCGATCAATTTGTAGCGATGCTGGAAGAACACGAACGTTACTGTTGGTTTCAACAAGATGGAGCAACGTGCCACACATCAAGCGACACAATAGAGATGCTCCGTGAGTTCTTACATGATCGATTAATCTCGAAAAAACTATGGCCGCCTCGCTCACCAGACTTGAGTCCTCCAGACTTTTATTTGTGGGGCTATCTGAAAGACACAGTTTACCACAACAACCCTAAGACTGTACAGGATCTGCGGAACAACATCATTATACGGCCGTGAGGGACATACCAGCCAACATGCTGAAAAGAGTGTCAGCCAACATGTGTCGTCGGATGAATTTGTGTCTTCAACAGAATGGTGGACAATTCCAGTACAGTGGTTTTCATTACCAGTAAGGATGAGTGTCAATATAACAGTATGCAGAAATAGTTAGGCATCACTATATTCGTGGTAGAAATATTTGAATTCAGTGTTCAGGAACTTTTGAATCACCCTGTACTTTTCAGCAGTTGGTGGAAGTAGGTATTAATAGCTGTTTCTATTTCTGAAGGTTTTATCGATTTTACTGACTATGAATATGATAAATTTTATAAGCGTCAGATAGGATTCAAAAAACGTGCTCATTACAACCAAAAATTCGGTATCATCTTCCTTTTTTATTTTTATTTCACTGTTATGAAAATGACTATCTTACGTGGAGAAGGGCAAGTAGCTAGCAGGGGGCTAGAGTTGGCTCAGCCCCTCCTTCTGCAAGTCAAGCAAGCCACCCCCGGGAAATAGACCTTGCTGTAAACTCCCTGACGTGTGGTTTATGCAAACAACGTTTGTATTTCATTATAAGCATAAATACTACATTTTATTTATTCGTGCATTGCACTTTTGTTTTAAAAGAAGCAAAACTTACAAGCTATGCAGCACAAGCGATGAATAACTCGAAAGAAATGACTTCTCGATGTCAGTCAGTAGGAACAACTGTACCCAGGGCCATACCTACCGGGAGGGCAGGAAGGGCGGTTGCCCTCCCAGAATGGTCATTCCAGGGGCATAAATTCATGTTGTGAGGGATGGAAAAAATAGAAATTTTAACTAACAAGTCAGTAAAATCATGCAATGCATTGATTATGATACGCTTTCCAACATACCAGAAATCATTACTCAAGTTATTACTCAAGTTATGAGGATAATAGCTGTGGAATAAATCTCGCTCCTATGCCCTGACCTTTGACCCCATTTCAATGATATTCAGCAGAACCGGTTCAGTATACCTCCAGAACAGCATACTAAAGTTCTGTTGCAATAGAAGCATTTTTAGTCAAGTTATGAGGATAATCGCTGTGGAATAAATCTCGCTCCTGTGCCCTGACCTTTGACCCCATTTCGATAATATTCAACAGAACCGGTTCAGTATACCTCCGGAATAACATGATAAAGTTTTGTCGCAATCGAAGCATTTTTACGTAAGTTATGACGCATAAGGGTAATGGAATGGATCCCGCTCGTATGCCCTGACCTTTGACCCCCATTTCGCTCATTTTCAGTAGGGTTCCTCCTCAGGTGATCCTCAACCACTTACTAAACTTTCATCGAAATCGAACCATTTTTATTCGAGTTATCGTGCAGACGGACAAAGCTGGAGCATATATACTTCTTCAATCTACGGTTGGAAGGCGCAAACAAGTTAGTTAAATCATGAAATGCATTGATTATGATACGCTTTCCAACATACCAGAAATCATTACTCAAGTTATTACTCAAGTTATGAGGATAATGGCTGTGGAATATATCTCGCTCCTGTGTCCTGACCTTTGACTCCATTTCGATGATATTACAGAGAATCGGTTCGGTATATCTCCGAAACAAAATACTGAAGTTTTGTTGCAATAGAAGCATGTTTAGTCAAGTTATGAGGATAATAGCTGTGGAATAAATCTCGCTCCTGTGTCCTGACCTTTGACCCCATTTCGATGTTATTTAACAGAACCGGTTCAGTGTACTTCCGGAACAACATGATAAAGTTATGTCGCAATCGAAGAATTTTTGCGTAAGTTATGATGCATAAGGGCAATGGAATGGATCCCGCTCGTATGTCCTGACCTTTGACCCCATTTCGCGCATTTTCAATAGGGTTCGTCCTCAGGTGATCCCTTACCACATACTAAAATTTCATCGAAATCGAACCATTTTTACGCAAGTTAGGACGCATAAGGGCAATGGAATGGATCCCGCTCCCATGTCCTGACCTTTGACCCCATTTCCAATAAGGTTCATTTCCATGGTGGTCCCCTATCACATACTAAACTTTCATCGACATCGAAATATTTTTACCCAAGTTATGAGGCATAAGGGCAATGGAATGGATCTCGCTCCTTTGACCCCATTTAGCCCATTTTCAATAGGGTTCATCCCCAGGTGGTCACCTACCATATACTAAAATTTCATCATCGAACCATTTTTACGCGAGTTATCGTGCGGACGGACGGACGGACAAAGCAGGAGCATATGCGCTACTTCAACCTACGGTTGGAAAGCGTAAAACAAGGAAGTTACACTTTTCAGCATTTTCTTTTAAAGACTTTAGTTAGTCTCATACAATATTCCATGCAGTTAACTAGGGTAAAGAGTAACATGCAATATTTGGTGTGAACATCTCATATCCATGAAGGGAATTTTTCCAAAACAGTGGATGGAGGCATAGAAAACAATACGCTGATATGCCTGACCTCCATGACCTTTCCGAACATGTCGTTGGAATGAAGAGGTAATTAGTAATTTGTGCTCTGTGGCAGAAAGTTGTCTGAGTATTTGACCTTGAACAGAATTTTTCCAAGACCTAACCCTAAACCTTCTTGCTATTGTTACGTTCACTATCCGATACTCATTCGTTCTGCCCTGGCTTGTTTTTCGTTCTGCATTTCTTTGGAGTGTTGTGTTGTCGACGTTTACATAATGCTCATGCTTTACTAGGTATTAACAACTTGTCTTGGGTATTTAACCAAATTTTTACATTTTGAATAAGATTATGTCAAAGACCTGAAATGAAATTTTCAAACGATCATAATACTTTCCAATAACGGCGGTGCGTGAAAAAGTAAAAAACACATATTATTTGAATACAACTTGAAGGGAAGTAAAGATGAGAAAAGCTTGCTTCGGTCCTGGCGGTACCAATAATTTTCTATACTAGAGATAAGCTTAACTGCTACTTGGTGATCACGGCGCTAACTGTGACAGCTACTCAAAAGTAACAGTGATTTTTAAGCGTGATTGGAATCACAGTTTAGGACCTGTTCTTTCACTTCTGTGTACCAGTAAAATAACTAACAATAAACTCACCTAGAAGAACGGCGTTAGTGTATGTGTGTCTCGGTCATATGCAGCGGATCCTGAGTTATATGTTTTTAATTTTTATACATAATTCTGAGCTAATCCTGATAATTTGCTGTAGTTTTTATGGCTTTTATCAGTTGAATTATGCGTAATTCTTTTATACGTTTGTCAGTGGCGGCTCGTGGTTGAAAAAATAGATGAAGAGCTACAAGAGCAATATGAAAAGATATCTACTGTCTTCAATGAAATCACTATATGAGGACTGACCTATTTTTTGTATATTAGACCAATTCTTCTTTCTTTTAAAGCTGCAAATTTGTCGATTATGTCGTCATAGAATGGCTGTTTCTTCGTGAGCATCAATAAAATATCTTTCTGAATAGAAATATTTGCCAAAGAAGCAAGTCCGTCTTGAGAAATAGTGTTTCTTCAGTAAGTTTGTATCCTTTTAAGGCAAGAAAAACTTCTTTCCACTGACACACTTGTAGATGGAATGGTTAAAATGAGGGCAACCAATTTATAAGCTTCTGTAAAAATGTCTTTATCTTCATGAAGCACTCGAAGAAGTTCTTGAGTCGATATATTCCTTAATTTTTCGTTAGCATAAACAAGACTCAGTTCATTTTTAAGGCGCTGGAGTTTAGTAAATATTCTTCCGTAAAAATTTTGTAGATTTTCAAAAGCGTGAGAGGGAAAGCTTGAATTAAATTGTTCGAATTTGGTTGTGTCAGCAAGACAAACAAATTGAAGTTTTTCACAGTCTTGAAATCTTATATCCATTTCCATAAGAATGTGGTCTAAAATTTCAAAATACAATTGTTTATAATTTTGAAAAATTGTTTCTTGTGTAAGAGCAGCATATTTCCCATTTAGATCTGCTTATTTCTGTGATTTTGCTAGCTTTTCCAAACAGTGTTTCAAATACTTCATCGTTTCTTTTATGACTCAAAATTTCATGAGTTTTTTTAATTTGAGTTACACAGTAGTTTATGTCTAGTGATTTTTTTTGCAAAATTTCGAATAATAGATCGGTGGGGCCAAAAATTTCATTAAATGCTATTGCCAAAAATGTAAATTCAAAAGTGTTCATATCGTTTAAAAACCCCTTGTCAAGTTGAATTGATTTTTTGTCTGATTGCTCACTATTTGTCAGAAATTTGAATACTTCCTTCAATGTATCCCAATCTTCAACAATTACACTTACTAACTTCGAAGTGGAGAACCATCGAGTTTCTGCTATGGTTGGTATGCGTCTTGCGGTTGTAGACATGAGTGTATAAGATTGCTTGACTGAGTGGTGAAAAAACGAAGGAATTCCAGTGAGGCTTGTGTAAAATATACGACACTTTAAAATTTTAGAAAAACTCTGCTGTAATACAAGGTTCAAAAGATGTGCTAAGCAATGAACAAAAGCAGCTTGAGAAGCTTTATCCTTGATTTTTTCTGGAGCCCATTCAAGTGTCCAGACATTACACTTTCCCCATCGTAACATTGTCCTATTACTGTAATTTGTGTTGATAATCGAATTGTTCCAAAATTTTGTCTTGCATTTTGTATAAAAATTCTGACGTTCGATCTCACGTCGTGGAAACCCAAAAATCGTTCAGCCAATACACCTTCCGATTCAACAAATCTTATTATTAAAGAGCACTGAGAAGTCTGATTTATGTCTGTATTGTCATCTACTTGAATAGAAAAGCATTGAACTTCATTTATTTCATTTTTAACGTGATCGTTTATATATTCAGAAATACATTCAATTAATTCATTTTGAATAGTTTTTTCGTATTGATTTTGAATTTCTAAAGGACTTCTTGATATCAACAATGAAAGTAATTCCTTGAAATTTCCACCATTTATCGAGTCTATGCTTTCGTCATGGCCACCGAATGCTAGTTCTTGTTTGCTCAAATATAATACTGCATCAATCACTGTCTGCAAGAAAAGTCTATTTAAACGAACGTTTTCGTTGAATTGCATTTTCAAAAGCCTAGCATTCTCCCTCAGGGCATCGGCAATGGTGTTCTGATTTTTTTTTCAAAATTCCTCAGCATTAACTCGCATTTCAGGTGTTCGGTAGAATCACCATGTTTATGAAGTGAGCGTGTTATATTTAATAAATCTGAGAATCCGTCTTTATTCCACACCGAATGTTTATTACTAAAAAGTAAACAGGGCCAACAAAATAATTTTTGTAACACAAAAGTACTACAAAGCCATTTATATTCAATAAACCAACAATTTTTAAAATTAATATTGTAAGATTTACCGCTCTTCTTGATTTCCTTTTTTGGCAACAATTGTCAGTGAATCCGTCGGTCGTCCTTGAAGCAAAAATGTCTCTTTTATCTTCATCTTTCCACCGATTAAATGGAGTTTGTAATAAATTACAAACAATGTCGTTCACAGGATACACACTTTAATTAAAACTATCACTAACTGTTAAACTGTACACGAAATTACAGTAACAGCTAAACTTTTTGACAAATAATCACAAAGCACGAAAAAACAAATCCCTTTCGGAAAGCATGTACCACAACACTGCAAGATATCCTGGGTAAACCGTCCCGTTTCACCGTGATCTCCTTCGAAGGTCACGATTCCATCTGCAGAGCTTCGGCGTCGAAAGATAAAACACTTCACTTGCGCGCCATATAGGGGAGGTTGACGTCACGGTTACCATAGTAACTCGGTCAAAAGCCGCAGACTTCCAAGGGTTTTCATTTCGGCTCTTCACATGCACTGTTTTGCGTATGAGGACTTGTTTTCTATATTGAACGCGCTATGTGAATTGATATCTAATCAAAATTTTGAGTATTTTGTAACACAATAGAGACAAAAAAGAATATACACTGGCAGAAAGTGAAAAAAGAACACCAAAAAGAAGACGTCTGATACCAACGAAATTTATACAGCATAATAACGGAATACAGAGGATAACGTGATCAAAACATTATGGCAAAATACAGCTGTATTTGCTGATAAACTGAAAAATAACATTTCCATGTAACATGGTTAGTACGAGGTTGAACCGCCGTGAACTGCGTCACACTGTGCAATTCTGGCATGGAGTCTGTCGTACAGATGTTGGATGTAAGTTTGGGGTATTGAGTTCCAAGCATCCTTAACCTGGACGCGTAAATCGGGGATGGTCGTGGCTGGCCGTGGAGACCGGATAAGTCGTTGGCCCATAAAATCACACACGTGCTCAATGGGGGACAAATCCGGTGAACGTGCAGGCCATGGAAGTTGTCTCACACCCTGAAGTGCATGTTGCGTTGCACGTGCCGTGTGTGGGAGTGCGTTATCTTTGCTGGAAAACACCGCGATGGACCGACCTTACAAATGGCACAACAACGGGCTGAATGATGTTGTTGATGTAGGAGGTGCTGTTTAACGTACCCGGTACAAACACTAGCTGTGTACGGGAGTGATAGCTGATCGCTCCCCACATCAGGAGACCAGGTGTAGGCTCTGTGTGTCGCTGGCGGATGCAAGAAGGGTGGAGACGCTCCCCTGTGCGTCAGCAAACACGCATACGGCCACCGGAGGCTCCCAAGCAGAATCTGCTTTCATCGCTGAACACGACAGATCGCCATTGCGTTCTCCAGTGCAGACGTTGGCGACACCACTGCAGCCGTTCCTGACGGTGGGCTGAAGTCAGAGGTACACATGCCGGAGGCACACGTGCACGTAGTCCTGCATCCAGTAGACGGTTGCGGATTGTTTGCACAGTCCCCTCAGGTGCAACGGCAGCTCGGATTTGCGTCGCAGTGGATGTTCTGCTTGACAACGCCGCTCTTCTTATACGTCGATCGGTCCGCTCATCAGTCCGTCTGTGACTCCCGGTTCCACGTCTTCTCGTGTGGGAATGTTCCTCGGACCATCTACGCCACCATCGTACCACCACCGATACTTCCCGTCTAATTAGCTCCGCAATAAGACGATACGACTTCGCTCAAAGTCCGATAACTGCTGAAATCGTGCACGTCTTCCATGTCCAGGCATTGCAGCTTCTGCAGGGTCTTCGCACGTGTCCGTACGCCGACGACTGATTACATTCACTTCGCCGTACTCCTTAAATACCACCGACGATAATGTGCATATTATGCCGTGCTGTGGCGTAAGCGCTCACCGGTTGGTCCCGAAATTAACATCACACCTATACGTAAACTCGACTCCATTAACATATGTAAATTTCATGATCGTCCGCCAATTCCTTCTTGGTGTTCTTTTTTCACTTTCCGCCAGTGTATTATACAAATTACTGAATAAAACTTTAAGTAAAATAGGTGAAGAGGCACTTCACCTACTTCACCTGAAAAGCCACCACTGACGTTTCTGCGATCATAGGTTAAATTTTGAATTCATGTTATAAAAAATACACTGTTCTTTTATACCTAACGTGGTATGTCACAACTTTGAAAGAAACGAGACAGCATATTTTTTCAGCCTTGAAATGGATGAAGCAACTAAAAATTTTATAAGTAACGTTCACAGTTCACTATTTTCTCCGAATTTAAAAAAAATGAACCTCACTCACTGAGAGAACGACGTAACGGTGAGCTCACATGCTATGAAAAAATCACGAAGAGCAGGCAGCTGCCAAATCGCAACAGGAGATAACGAGTAACAGCTACAGGAGCAGAATTCGCTCAAGAGTGGTTAACACGGAGCTGTGAAAAATCACGAAGAGCATGATGGGTAGCAATGACAGAGTGAGGAACGTTTATTGGACGATCACTGTTACTCACGGTTTTCAGTAGCAAGCGCTACCGCAGAGATGGGTCAACGGGTCGACAATTTCTTGCGGGTCCAATGGGTCGGGACAAGGTGTTTCTGACCCGATTTTGACCCGGTTTTATTCCCGTTTTATTTTTGAAAAGAGAAAAATATATTCCAAAGAAAAATGCGCGTTGTGGAATTCTGTAGTCGATAATGGTGTCCACGGAGTGAATAATGATTTGCCATGCAAAGACATTGCTGTCTCTTTCTTAAAGCAACGAAGATTTCCACCGACCGACGTCAGACATCTTCCGACACCATATCGTAAAAAGATCCTTCCTTTGCGTTCTTTTACAGTTCGATTGTCCAGGGCAAGGTACAGGCAAACGCCATTCACCTGCTTCTCAGCTGATTCACTCTCTCCGTGCAAAGTTCACTGTATGACTAAGAGTTACTTTTCACATCGCATCTTTTACATTGAACATTCAGAGGTTTTCGATTGATGTGCTAACATCCCGTTCCCATGACATGCCATGTCGAAATTAACTCTTTATTTGTTAATATGGATGGATTTAATATCAAGGAATTTGAGAAAAGTGTCGAGGCCAACAAATTGTTGAAAACCTCCACAAAGAAACTACTTGTTGAAAGCCACAAGGTGAAGAGTGAATGCTAGAAATCGTTTCGTCTCATTAAAGAACCGGCGAATAATTCTGTGTTGTTTGGTCTTGCTTGTTGTTCAAAATGTGGAAAGTGTATAATTACAAAGAAAGATGTCATGTCGTCGGTGTAATAAAAGATTAAGAAACCGAAAATCTAACCGACCATACAAAAGTATGTGCACCTCAATCAAAGCGTTGAAAGAGTGAACAATCTAAATACATTTAAAAAAACATTTGTGCAATCGTAAATAATGATTCCGATTTGTAATATACTCCATGGTCACGGTTATAGTCAGCCATTACTTCTGGATTACGCAAAATAGTGGCACTAAACATGCCACTAAAATTTAGCAAGTAACCAAATTTTATTATTAAAAAAGGATTTCAGTTATTAAATATTAAGCAGTTATTGGGATGAATATATATAATACGTTTATATGTATATATGTATAAATTGAGTTTCGAATTTATAGTTCAAAGCAGATTTTTCCGCGCCAGTTACGGGTCAGGATCAGGTCGGATCCAGTTATGAGGCATCCGGGTCCGGGTCCGAAATTTTTGACCCGTTTCCAACTCTGGCTACCTGTGATTTTTTTTATTTTTTTTATTGGAGATTTAACGACCACCGGGAGGAACTCGGTGGGATATAAGCAGTTTCCCGTCCCTAATTTAGGGCCACTGGTTCCAAGGAAGGGAGAGAGCCAGCGCCGTAAGACAAACACAACATCCATGGCTGATTCGAACTTATTCGAACCCGAACCCATCTCTGACGAATAATCAGAAGCCATCGCTGAGACAACTGCGCCACCGGGGCGGGGAGGCCTGTGATTTTTCGATAACCATGATCACATCACAGGTAGTGAAATAACGGTCATCTCTGTTTTTAACCACATGGGCACAGGACTTGCTGGTGTCAAGGGTACACGAGAAGAGAGAAATGCCTTTTTTTTTTTTTTCGTTTGTTTCTTTGTTTGTAGGAAAAACTTAAAATTTGGAAGAACATCATTAAAAAAAAAAAGGTGAAGGTGGAGATGTTTTTGTGCTGAAAATGTTCATCACTGGGTAAGGGAATATAAAATGCTAAGCTTAAACTAAAAAAAACTTCCTCGTAGTTAATTACCTACAAAAAAAGTGTCATGGGGAGGTTTTACCTAAATGTATCCCTCTAGGCTTTGGAAAACAATACTGGAGATAAATTTTTTAGCCGCCCCGATGGCGCAGTGGTCTAAGCGGTGGCCTCTGATCGTTTATCCGAAATGGGTCCGGGTTCGAATCCCGGTGAGGCATGGATGCTGTGTGATGATGAGAAAGCGAGTTCGACATTTTCTTGTTCATAGCTTTGCGAGTGGTTTTTATGATCCTTTTTGTGGGAGAAAAGGGGTTTATTGGGGAGAACCTAAGATTTCTTAATAATTGAGAGACCAAGTTAAGAAGCTACCTCCGACCGATATTCCATCTAAGCTGCGCGCGATGCGACTTAACTTCCTCCTCGTAGCTGAAATATCTTCCGCGCAGTAAGCATTTTAGAGAAAAATTCCCAAATCCCTAATTAATTTTCATAAATCGAAAATCAATTACTTGCAATAATAATAACAAATAAATAAAATTTGAGCTATCAAAAGTCAAAACAACACCTTTCTTAAATGCCGTTCGCCTCCTAAGTTCGTCTCATTGTCTTCTTCATTCTCAAAGGCTTCTTCCAAAGTAGCCTCGTGCGAGCAGATAGTGAACGCGAGAATGCGGATTAGTGATTTTCCCTCACCGAGAAAGATCAGATCAGATCACATGTAGAGGATTTTAGGAACGGAGTGTCTGACCCCAGGTCTTAAACAACCCTTAAAAATAGGAAACTAGGAGATTTGGGCTGCTAGAGTGCCCGATAGGAAAGTGACACGGAAGCGAAGTAGAAAGTGGGAGGAAGACGCCCTTATTTATTACCGGAGGCCAGTAACCGGGGTCCGACGGCTTAACGTGCCCATCCGATGCACGGCGGATATTTAGTGGATCGAGCGTTCGTACCTGCCTGGGATCGAACCTGAGGTCCCTTCCGCGGCAGTCACGAACGTTGTCCACTAGGCCATCCGCGGCAGTCGCCGAGAAAGAGGCAGATATTGAATCTTTATCAAAACAACACATCAGCGCCAGCCAGTCACAGCAAACCGTAACCAAGTTCATTGTACTAACTACTGCACCCATGCTTGTTGGTGGGGAAAAGGCATTCCCGTCAGTTAAATTGTAAGCCGCTCGTAAAAGGGTATTTATTAGGAAACATGCTTCTCCTAATTTTACACTGTTTTCACTCCAGCAGTAAGGCGAACGAATAATAAATACGCAGTTGACGTGGATTAGGAACATCAAATAGAAGTCATCGCTCTTTCCACGTTTATAAGTGAGTCACGGAAAAATATATGTCTGGCGCGTAACTGGAAGACCCTTGGTTCGATTCTCGGTGGCGGCCGATGAGAATTTTTTCCGTGACTCACTTATAAACGTTGAAAAAGAGATGACTTCTATTTGATGTTCCTAGTCCACGTCAACTGTGTATTTATTATTCTTTCGCCTTCTAGTTATTTGTTCAGTTGCTACTGTTCATCTTTGGTGAATATCCAGCATTGTGCGGGGCTCCAAACAAGCAACCTGCCATGTGGTTTGTCAGTTTGTGAGTCTGGAGAATTTCGATGCAGCTGTGGTGCAGTGGAAGCATATCCGGCGCGTAACTGGAAGACCCTGGGTTCGATTCCGTGTGGCGGCCGATAAGAATTTTTTCCGTGACTCACTTATAAACGTTGAAAGAGCGATGGCTTCTATTTGATGACCAGAAATAAGTTTGAGCTCCACTTTTTAAAAATAAAAAATTTAATTAATGAAAATATTTTTTTTTAATTTAAAGTCAATTGCGGAAAAAGCGGTGATAAAAATGAGAGGATTAGAAAGTAAGGGTTTCAATCCAAGTTCTAACTTCTACTGCATTAGTAAGAGAAGCCGAGAAAATAAATTTTTTTGCCCAAGTGGTTTTGATGCCTGCCCTGGGTTAGTCACTGGGTTAGGCGCGCATTGCCCATGGCCGCTTAAAGGTAATATTGCCTCCGACCTTCAGTGAAAGAGAAAGCAGAGGGTTAAAAATGGAGAGAAAAAAGTTGAACCCTAAGAAGAGGAATAGAAAGAGTCTAAATACGACGTCAATCCTTCTTCGACGATATTGCGTAGATCCACTGAAAACGGCCAAAATGTTAAAATAAAACACTAAAACAATTGTCCATATTAGTTGAAAGTTATTTTGCTTCCGGTGATAAGGGACCTGTAACTAAACCATCACCAGTTTTAGTTTTTATATTTCTAGAGAGTTCAATTTTTCTTTCTCTTCTTATTTTCATATTTTTTATTTTTTTATTTTTTTGGCAAGGCGAAACGATTTGCTAGTGAAGTGAATTACAAAAGTAGGGAAAAAGCAAAGCAAAACCTGCATCTGCATTCGTGGAAAAATTGTAATTTGTAGTTTAACAGAGAGCCATCTCTATTGACTCTTCAACCCCCCCCCCATCTTTCTCTGGGAACTAGCTATTGGCCTTGACAAGAAGTAAATATGCAATATAGCAGAGACGGCAAAAGACAAGCTGAAATTGTGATAACGTTTTCGGGTGTTCTGTTGTATATGAACATATTTGTACAACGTACGAGATAGTGGACTGAAGGGAGCAAACTTTGGTCCCTCAGTCCAGTATCGTGTTCAGGTCAAACTTTGTAACTGAATAAATGTTCACACACCGTATAACAGAAAGACATCCAACTTTTGTTTTTAATTTTATGTTGGAGATGACACATTTTTTCTTTGCTTGGAAAAGTTGTAACAAAATAAAAACGTGTAGAAAAGTGATAGGATACACTTTCTGACAATTCCTCTCGACATATTTTTAAAATTTAATTTCAAAGTAAATAGCGGTTACTACACAATGCTTTGATTTACTGGATTATTTATTTTGAATTAGAAGATATTAGAACGAAAATAGCATGTTAATTGTATCTTTCTAATGTTTTTTATTCGAAATAAATGGTAATTAAGCTAGATAAAAAAAATTATAGTGGCCGCTATTTACTTTGAAAAATAAATTTTAAATATGTATTACTGATAGCGTGACATCATAAGCGAAGTGTTATGTTGTTATCCATGTGACCCGCCCATGGTAAGAATTTCTTATGTTCAAATAGTTTCGGTCTTTCTTTGAGAATGGTAATATTTAGGTGGGTCTTTACGAGAAGCTCAGCAATTAGGTTTTTGAATATCAGTTCTGTAGCGCGACCTCTGCATTAAGTACCACTTCAAATCTTAGACATGAAGACGCATCAGGTTCGAATTTCTCGAAAGGCGCAAACGTGTGTCACATCGATTTCCTGGATAGAAAGTTCTTAAGATCGATGGCTGCCGTGTTTTGAAAAGGGACATTTGTGTTCTCTTCCTTTTTCTGTTCTTTTTTTTTTTATTATTTTTATCGTCTGGTTTTCCGGTGTTAAGCCTCATAAAGCACTAAGGACCACCCAAGAACCATGTCGCCATGCAGATGAGTGGAGCTCTCCGCAGGTGCTGCTGCCGTGGCTACTCGCAGGCGCCACTGAGGAAGTGGTAATCCTCACAAAACTCTTGACACCTGCTGGCGAAACAGGGCAGGCAATACAATAATACCACGACGTCGACCTTGCAGTGTCATGCGTGTGTGTGTGTGTGTGTGTGTGCTTCGGATAGATAAGCCTTGCCTCACGTAAAATGAGGCTCCAGATAAAACTTAACATCTATCGTAAAGAAAATGAAACTCTCTGTCAGCGTCGCGTACGAGATACGAATTTGAAATGAACGATCCGATCTTCTACAATGAGGATTAGCATTTAGATTTATTCGGGAATAAATCTTCGCGATTCTAGCCGTAAATCGTTGGTCCCCGCTATTTGCATAAACACTAGGAGATTTCACAATCGTCTTTTGTTGTTTGACATACATTTCATTTCCTAGGTTTCCTAGTTTTTCATCCAGTGCTTGACGTCTTTTTTTTTTTTTTTTATACTACTCTCAATGCGGTTGAACTCGAACTTATTCTAATGAATTCAACGATTAACTTTCACTGTTTTAAGCGGCTGACCAAAGGCGCGATTAAGTATGTTTCTATTAGCATTGACTGGCACATAGGCGCAGATTTACTGTGGGATTATCTTATTATGTTGTTCACGTAGGACAGAAGGAATTTTCTCTTAATAAGATATATGTCTCATGCGCGTCTTTTCCTAACTCTTCTGAAACATTTGAAGTGACAATAATTTCTTTAACAAATGCGTGTTTGGGTTTTGCTTTAGTCTTCAAAGCAATTTATCTGTACAGCAGAATTGTACACATAAATTCTGCAGCTTTTTTGTTTTCTTTGTTTATTTCGCGGTTTAACGACCCCCCCCCCCAGTGAGCACCTGATGTGTCGCCAGCCAATAATTTAGGGCTGCAGGTACCACAGAAGGGACGCAGAGCGGCGTCGTCAACCAAACTTCCCGCAACGCCCCAGTAGCGCAGTGGTCTAAGCACTGTCCTTTGACTATTCGTCCGTGAAGGGTCCGGGTTCGAATCTCGCGAGGCATGGATGTTGTGTTTGTCTTACGTCACTGCACTGGCTCTCTCCCTTTCCTGATCCTGAAACCAGTGGCCCTAAATTAGATATGAGCTACTGCTTATAACCCATTGAGTTGTCACGGTGGTGGTTAAACCTTCAATAAAAAAAAAAAAAAAAAAAATTCCTTGCCCAGGCTTCATTCGGGAGTCGAATCTGGGTCCTGTTCGGATAATTAGCCCGAAGCCCGATCCTCTGAACACTCGACCACAGAGGCAGCAAATTCTTGAGTTCGTTCGTCTTACTATAATGAGAATCTAGTTCATATGAGCAACCAAGCAGAAAAGTATACTCATGAAAGAAAAAGAAACTGTAACCTTCATTACAGATGAACTTTGTGACGTCATGTTAGTACCGTTAATACACTGCTGGCCATCCAAAATCCAATACCAAGAAGGACACGAGATAGCAAAGCCAGATTTACTGGACACATAACAACAGATACAAAGATGAAACGATTGAGCTTACAGGCCCGTGAAACTTGCGGAACACGCAGACATCAATAGTTCGTGTGGCCCCCATGGCTGGCAATAACGGCCGCTGCACGCCGCGGCATCGAACGAAATAGGCTTTGGATGTGGGCTTGGGGTATGTCGGTCCAGGCTGCTTCCACACGTTGCCACAGTTCATCAGGCGTAGTCGCGGGTGGTGCTTGCCGGGCAACTCGGTTGCCGAACAGCGACCAGACGTGTTCGATGGGCGATATATCGGGAGAACAGGCGGGCCACGGCAGCAGTGACACCTAGTGGGCCGCGAAGAATTGTTGCACGATGCGTGCCACGTGCGGGCGCGCATTGTCCTGTTGAAACGTGGCCGTTGGAAGGTCCTACAGGCTCAAAAGCGTCGGCTGTTGAGTGTACCGGCGATGCGTACCACAGGGGTGCGGGTGTCATATACAACTGCGCCCTAAGCCATAACGCCGGGTGACGACCGGTATGGCGATGCATAATGCAGGCGTCATACAGTGTCTGGCCGCGGTGCCACCAGACGCGGATCCGACCATCGTGGTGTTGCAGGCAGAAGCGGGATTCGTCGGAGAAGACAATGTCGTGCCATTCCGTAGTCCAAGGTGCGGCGTTCAACGGTCCACTGCCGCCGCACTCGCCGGTGGTGTAACGTCAATGGTGATCGGAGCAATGGGCGCCGTGCGACAAGTCCCCGCTCCTGCAGACGACGTCGAACGATAAGTGCTGACACAGGTTGTTGCGCAACAGACCCTACCCAGCAAAAACATTATTGCTGGCCCAGCACTATGTTGCCGCTGCTGAACCGTCAATAAAATGTCCGGGCGGCCGACAGAAGGGCCAGCAGTTCAGGCCAACAGTTGGCACCCCATCAGTTCTCATATGACAAAATAGGTCCATCAGTTGTCCATCACAGGCAGTAGCTGCCACAAGTGGCCCTTCAGTGGCCCTGCAATCACGTGCCAGAAATGATGGCTGGCCTCATGTGGTCCGCTAGTTTGCCGGTAGTGGCAGCTGGCAACCACGTGACATAACTGGTGGTTTGCCGAATCTTGTCCGCCAATTTCCCAGTAGTAGACATAATAAAAATTTAAAAAATAAATAAAAAATCATGGACAACCGCAGTTTCCCAAAGCTACAATTTTTTTTTCTACACTTGCGAAACAACGCACTGCGCTGGGGAAATTTTCTCAACAGACCGGAAAAACGCCCGCTTGCATCTGAGCAGATTTGAACCAGGGCCATTGTAGCTGAGTTCTCTACCGACCGGACTAATTGGGCGCGCTCGAGCGCATGCTTAAAGATGTCTGATTCGTATGCAATGTGTAATCGAATGCTTCCCTCTTTCATTTTACAATTTTGCGAGGTATTTTTCATAAAAGTAAATTTCATATAGTTCATAAATTAATTTTTTCAACGTAACGATATATATTTTTTTTTTTTACCTTAAGGGAACTTCACTGATTTTCAAAGAGTGTACATACTTAGAGTCGTTTTCCAAAGTTTTGTACTGTTCCTTGTCGTCTTGAAAAGAGATTGTTGAATAAATATATATCTAACCGGGTTCATGTCACATTCTGTTACATTTTAAACGTTGTGTCTTTCCTTTCCGTTGTCCGAAGCTACATTTGTTTTAAAGAGTAAAGATATTTTATTTTACTTCTCGTTATTTTTAGAAGCGAATTCCTCCCAGTCTTATGTATTCAACCCATGGATGAGTACACCACGTAGCGTTGCTTTTTTTTTCTTTCAAGTAATTAATAAATTTTGTACGCGTATAATTCTTTTTTTTTTTTTTCAACAAACGTTGTTTTAATGGTTTTCCAGAACATTTGCTTCAAGCGGTTTCAAATTGTTTCTTGTTATTCATCCACTCCATTCCATGAATTGTTATTCATGTGAATGGAGTGGGTGTATTTCATGGCTGTAATCTAGTATTTCACGGCTTAATCTGATATCTTCGTCGACGTAAAATTTCATTAGGAAATTAATTCGCCTCTCCACATATGGATTTTTTTCTTAACATCCACTAAAATAACAGGATGGCGATAGCGTCGTCTTCAACTAACTGGTACCATGAGAGACACAGCAAGTGTTGCTTCTGTGCATGCGCACTCCCGTTGCTTTCCACCTGCTGTTGGGGGTTGCATTGGTTGCCAGCAACGGGCCACTAGTGGCACTTGCTTGGAGGCCCACAATGCACGGCGTTGCTGCAGGGCCATCAATGGCTTGCCAATTGATAGCGCTGCCACCAACGGACCACCAATGGGCTGTTAGCGGCAGATTTCAGCCAGCAGTGACCCATCACTGCCAGCTGGTGGTCAGCAGTTTTCCAGCACTTGTTTTTTTGCTGGGTAATTCCTGCGCTAACGTTCGTGATGTGGCTGTGCGAGCCGTCAGTGCCCGCCGCACAACATGCCGGACCTCTCGTTCGGTGGTGTGCCGCGGGTGCAGCAATCGCTCACGTCGGTCCGTCCGTCCGTCCCTACTGCACCTACCGAATCCATACTCGCCTCACTATGGCTGGATGTCGTCCCACACGGGCGCCGATGTCTCGGTACGATAAACCGCTGTCGCGATAAGCCACTATTCGTCCTCTGTCGAACTCCGAAACGTGCTAGAATGACTGCCGTATTCTGCGACGAGGCATCAGGAAGCTTTCCACGCACAGGTCCGGCGGCACAACACAATTCCACTACTTACACCCCCGCCTTCTGTGCACCCTTCTTATAGCGCTTCTCGGTGGCGTGCCGGGCGCATATAATCTGCATAAGCCCGGCAATGCTAATCGTTTGCATGTCCTCTCGCGGGCGACGCACGCTGCGAATTTCAGGCCAGTCGGATGCTTCCTTCTTGGTGTTGCATTTTGGGTGGCCAGCAGTGTAGTATCATCAACCATTCTCAATACACTGCTGGATTAAGGTCTCCCCAAAGTTCTTCCACGGCGGTCTACATTGAGACAGTTTCCTCCAGGTCATTCAGGCATGCTTTCGAATTTCATCCACCCATCTCCCACGCGGTCTTCTTCTGGGTCTTTTCCCCTGCCTTATTAACCACCTAGCAAAAGCACAACTGCTGGGAAACTGCTGGCCACCACCTGGCAGTGATGGGTTACTGCGAGCTGAAATCTGCCGCTCACGGCCCGGTAGCGGTCCGTTGGTAGCAGCGCTATCAGCTGGCGAGCCATTGATGACCCTGCAGCATTGCCGTGAATTGTGGGTCTCTAAACAAGTGCCACTAGTTGCCCGTTGTTGGCAACCAATGGAACCCCAACAGCAGATGGAAGCTACGGACTGCGCATGCGCAGAAGCAACTCATTGTACTAGTTAGTTAAAGACGACGCTATCGCCATCGTGTTATTTTAGTGGATGTTAAAACAAATAATCCATATGTAGAGAGGCGAATAAATTTCCCAATGAAATTCCACGACGACGAAGATATAAGATTAAGCCCTGAAATACTAGATTACAGCCATGAAATACACCCACTCCATTCCCATTAATAACAATTCATGGAATGGAGTGGGGAAAAACAAGAAAATTTTTAAACCGCTTGAGTAGAGGGAAATGATGGCTACGGCCGCAATGAGCCCTCCTTATTTTTGAATGAGCTAGCAGGAGCCTCATTGCGGCCGAAGAGTTTCACCTATACAGCATCCGAGGAGCAGGAGGATGAGGGTGTGTGGCATGGGTGAGGATGTACATGGCGCTAGTGTGTTGGGACGATACTGATGTGCTGCCCCATTGCGGTGCTTCTTGGAACTTTATTATTTCGATGGATCTTTGATTTTGGGGGATGGCAACGACCGAGTGCGGAAAGGGGGTGGACATAGGGGATGTCAACTCGATGCTGATGTGCTGCCCCCTAGCGCTGCCTCTTGGAACTTTATTATTTCGATGGATCTTTGATTTTGGGGGATGGCAACGATTGAGTGTGGAAAGGGGGTGGACATAGGGGATGTCAACTCGATGCTGATGTGGTGCCCCCTAGCGGTGCTTCTTGCAACTTTATTAATTCGATGGATCTCTGATTTTGGGGGATGGCAACGACAGAGTGGGAAAGGGCGCTGCGTAGGAGTTAGATATGGTTCTTCTTGGAACTTTATTTTTTCGATGGAACTTTGATTTTGAGGGATGGCAACGACAGAGTGGGGTCCGTTGGAATTTTTTGTATTTATTCCTGTGGTTTTCAAGCGGGATTTTTCCCCCTCTTCGATGTTATTTTCCCCCCTCTTCGATGTTATTTTTCCCCCGGACGAAATTTTTACGTAACGATGCTGGGGAATTTTCTTTCCAGGGGAATAAAAATGCTCTGATGGTCTTAGCGAGGTCCTAACTCACGATGATTTGGTTTCAAAAAATGGTCGGGTGGTCTGGTGTACTACGTATTCACTCTAATTTTTTTAATTACTTTTACGTTATTTCATCATGTGCTTTTATATACTTTTTGTATGTTTTCAGGGAGTTTTTTCGTGTAGATGTAATGAATTTTCTATGGAACTTTTGCTTTTCCTCCATTTAATTTTATTTCAGACCATGAGACGAGGAAATTCTTCTTTAGAAACGATTTCGTTCCTGTTCGCAGTAATTATGGACACTGACAAATATTTTGCGAAATGACTTCATGTTAATTCTAAATCTTTGGCCCCCGCAATATTATTTTCTCGTAATTTTTTCGTATGTTTAAGAACTCTACAGATCTTTCCCAGTTAAAATTCTGTTGAAACAATATTTACTTACTTTATTTCGCATATCATTATAGCTTCCCAATTTTCGCTATTTTTCTTCTATCTTTGAAATTTCGTTAAACTTCTCAGTAGGTAGGGTTTTTTTTTATTTTTTTTTTTATTTTTTACTTGGCCAAACTTATGAGTCCTTTTATTCAGACTATTTTTTTTTTCATTTCATTTCAGCAAACGATTATTTTAGATGTAACAAATCATCAGATTTTTGTTTCCTTATATAGCATATTTTCCAACTTACTTAAAAATATTCCTCAAAGCTTGCATGTATGTCAAATATGCATTTTTTTTTATTCTTTCCTAGTTTGCTATACTTTTCGTGGACTGTCCCGACAGGAAAGCATTCATTGTCAAGACATACAATCTAAAACCTTCTTTCTTACGATAAAATTTGTATTCTTTGGGCTGTGCATTTTTCTGTTTCGTCCGAAAAAACATTCATTCTAGAGGCAAAGCGAGTAATTCCGTTCTTCCCCTAAACATTATTTTTTTAACGTTTTACTAACTCACCAGAAAAGCAGTTATTCCCCACCCCCATAGGGAAAATAAAGAAATGCTTACTGCTTTTCCCTACATATCGACTCAATCTATTTCTTTTTGAAATGCTGGTCATGACATTTCAACTAAAATTTTATACTTTCACCAAAATTCATATTCTTAAAGTATTAATACAGACATTCAACGTGGACCAGGAACATCAAACAAAGATCTTCGCTCTTTCCACGTTTATAAGTGAGTCACGGAAAAATTCTTATCGGCCGCCACCGGGAATCGAACCCAGGGTCTTCCAGTTACGGGCCGGATATGCTTCCGGCCAATGAGAATTTTTCCGTGACTCACTTATAAACGTGGAAAGAGCGAAGATCTTTGTTTGATGTTCCTGGTCCACGTTGAATGTCTGTATTAATTATTCAATCGCCTTCTAATTATTTCTTCTGTTGCTGCTTACCATCTTTGGTGAATCCCCAGCATTGAGCGATGCTCCAAGAAGCAACCTGCCAAATTGGCCTGGCAGTTACCGTGTGTGAGTCTGGAGGAATTCGAGGCCGCTGTGGTGTAGCGGAAGCATATCCGGCGCGTAACTGGAAGACCCTGGGTTCGACTCCCGGTGGCGGCCAATGAGAATTTTTCCGTTTTTTTATATATTCTAAGTTGGGGAGTCAGAAAAAAGTTATAATGAATAAATCAGGATTAAAAGCAAGAATGCATTTTATGTTTGATAATTTTGACAATACTGAAATAATTGTTTTGTAAACGATGGAAATAAACTTGAGCTTCATAGAATGCTATCCCATTCACCCCCTGTTGCTTTTATGGTATTAACATTTTTGCATTACTTTCTTATCTTTTAGACACGATACTTTGATTTTCAAAGAACAGGATATGAGTTTCCGCTCGAAACCTGATATTTACCACCCTCCCTCCAATGTAATGCTGATTTCGTTCAATAAAATTTGATATTTAGAAGATGTTAACAGCCTTTATCGCTTAACTATAAATTCGCAACCTCAAGCTGTGCATGAAGCAATAAGAACGGTCATCTCTTATCAGTTTCAACTTAGAATAAGAGCAGTTCCTTTAGTTTGCTTGTGTCTTTAACAAGTGTATATGGGTAAATCCAACTGATTTCCAGCATTCAATATCATAGATTCCTCTTTCGTAGGAAATTTGTATTCTGACTTTTGGTAAACAACTATTAACGACTACGTTTGCGATGCTTTTAACACGCGAATATTTTATTAACTTGAGAAAGGAAATGCTTTGTTCTGTTTTCGATCGAAAACTTCCGCTTGTTCGATGTATTCCGATAAGAAATTTTTGTTTTTCCCTACATGCGTTTGACTTAGGGAACAAAGGATTTTGAGATGAATGCATAGGTCATTTCCTTCAGGGAGGATAAGTGCTATCGATTCCATTTACGCTTGACCTTAAATAAACAACCTGTGTCCCATGTCTAACGGTTCAGATGATTGATTAGATACACGTTAGAATATTTTTACCTCCTTAGAAGGAATAGTTGTTTGATCTCTGTAAACAGAGAAGATTACTTGCTTTGTTAGATTTTCCACCATTGGGGAAAATATCACATGAACTGTGGTGTTTGAGAAAGATGTTATTTCCTGTACATCGGAAAGTTTATAAAATAGAGCGATCTGCCGATTTAAGTTGACCTCAAAGACCAATCTATTCCGTGTATGCATCACATGATCTCTCCTTATAAATCCTTCTGCGAGTATAAAAGGACCATGAAAGATCTCAGAATCTAACACCTTCTCGAACTTTTATATCTTTTCTTGAGCTACGCATACTATTAATCCATAGATTCAAATATGTCGTCTGGTTATAATTCCCCTACATCTCCCATGGACTTCGACTCGGTAAGAATATTTTTAATTTTTCTTTTTGCTTTATCTAGGATGCAGGGTTTTATTTTTATTTTTATTATTATATATTTTTTTCTCTCCTCCAGGAATCTAGAGACGATTTCTACGTGAATCAATGGATTAAGCCTCTTCCTTCCCGATCCCAGTGGGAAAACTTCTGGGTTGTGGAAGAGTCTACCCAAGAACCAGAGCTTATTGACTTAACTTCGGAGCCTGAGCTTATCGATCTACCTTCAGAATCAGATTCAGAGGTTATTGATTTAGTTTCACAGCACGAGGTGGTCAACCTCGAGTCAGACAGCGAGCATGGAGGAGCTAGTGAGAATAGCTCACATCGTTCAACGGTTTTAGCACAATTAAATGACAGATATAGGTCCTACCCCCCCCATCTTGACACCTCCATGCAGCTCAAACAGCACTATTTAATTTTTTTCTGTATGCATGAGTGTGAATGAGAAAGTAAACTTATGTTCTGTATGTATGAAGGTAACTGGCGCTGGCTTAATAGCTCCGTAAACCTGAATGAAGGTCCCTGGCATGGTCGTAAAACCCCCGTAAACCTGAATGTGTTTTTACAATATTATGGATACATGTTTGGTGAAGTTCACCTCCTCCGTACGCTACATGAAGGCGACAATGAGACTTAAGTGGTTTTCCTGTCACCCCCATTCTTTGAATGGCTAATACGAGTATTGGTTTATGAACCCGCTCGGGGGACCTTCAGCCGTAACGAATTCTAATGATTTTTTCATGAAGTGCATCTTCTTTCTTTCCATCTTCTCCCTCTTTTATTTTCTACTTTTCCGAAACTTGCCATGGTGCTTTTTCTTTCAATTCATTTTCGTCCTGTTATAATTTCTAATTTTTGAAAACGACCATTTACAGAATTTTACTCGATCCAAAACAGTCTTTTATGCATGCTAGTTTTCCCATGTTATTGTATGAGATTTTTAAGATTACTAGAAAACGAAAATTTCCAAAATCATCCTCTTAGGAAATCAACAAAACCATTTTTCGTCTTACTTAGAATTTTTCAATAAATATTTCTATTCAGTTGTAAAAATATAGAAACAGCTTATTGAAAATTAAAAAACAAACCCCCCCCCCCCCGTAGATGTGAGGTGTTGAGAGGAAAGTCGATATTCTTTAATTTTGGTATCATATTCTCGTATTCCACTCATAAGAGGAAAAAACATTAAAGTGAGTCTCTCCTTTTTTTGAGTTCGTTTGATTCGGAGGCAAAAAAAAAAAAAAATATGAAAGAAATGTTTTCTCGACGAATGATTCAAACTCATTTCTGTTCGAAGTATAAGAAAATGAAATCTGACATCAGAGCAATGAACACGCAAACACTTTCACTGAAACGATAGTAAATCATCTCGATTATGCCTGCTTTCATGACAATGAAAATTTTCGTATTGAAAGACCTGAAAGTACTTCGATAGCCTAAAAGAGTTCTACTCTCTTAATAAATTAAAATTGAATAAATGCTTCTGTTTCTCAGTAAAGAACTGGAGCGACATGGAATCTGACAAAGTAAAGTGAGAACGAAGATTTTAAAGCGGTTCATGAAAAAAAAAGGCCATGGTTCATTCAGTAAAGAAATGTCATAGAGTAGAGAGAGCGTGAACAATCTATCAGTCTTTAGGTTGAGCGTTCACTTATCGGACTTGTTTTTTTATATTGAAATACATTGTATATACATGCATTTCCCTTTACTGAACATGAACTAATATATACATATATTTCCCCTTTCTCAAAGGACTCCATTAAGTTGATCTCAAGTCTTTAAAGTGAATGGGAAGAAAAATAACATGTCGATGTGTTATGAGAAAATGTAAGAATTTCTTTAAGACAGTGTGAAGCGAATTGAACATCAAGCAGTTGCAAGAGGTTTTACTATCGTAATATCTACATACATTTTGAAAAAAATATCTTCTAAAGGTAGAGGGAAAATTATATGAATATTAAAAAAAAACAGTTCCTTAGATTTACAAATAGAGTATTTGAAGTAGAAAAAGGGATGGAATGCTTTGAATAGGAATTTCTTGTTTCAGTGAAAGGATTCTTATTCTGGAAATTTTTTTTTTTTTAAAGGGAAACTATCATTTTCAGAAAATTTCATTTAACAAAACTTGGACATTTAACAAAATTCTTGGATATATAGGACTTTGAAGAAAGTTTATGGAGCGACATTTCTGTTCAAAAGTAAAGTCGAATGGAAAAATAAGAGCAATTAAATCGATAGAAAAAGATTGATAGGTTGAATCAGAACAAAAAAAACTAAGAAAAAAGAAGTTTCATAAAAATAAACCAAAGTTTGGAGAATCATACAACAATGAGAAGAAGGAAAAATATAATAAGTGAAATAGGGGAATACGATATTTTCTCTATGGGAGTTTGGAAACAACTGCTTTTCTGACGAATTAGAAAAACGTACAAAAAAAAAAGTTAAGAGGAAGTATGGACTTAGTCGCTATGTCTCCAGAATGAAAGCTTTTTCTGCTGAGACAATGAATAAAAAATACGATAATGAAAACCTAATTAAAACGAAAGAAAAGGTCAATGAAACTAAACGTCTAAAGAAAAAAATGCAGCAGGCACAGAAGTTAAAAATGAAGGGACAGACACGGAAGAACTGGACATTTAGTGAATGAAATATACGCAAAGTTTTGAAACATCTCAATTTAAAGTGAACTAAATGAGGAAAAGGAATGAGATTAGGGGAATTCTTACTGAGTTTGTTGAGGCGAGGAAACGATAAAAAATTTAGTTATACATGAAACCAAGTAAAAAAAAAGAAAATAGCTCCTTTAAGAATAAGAATTTTGGTGAAACTATGAAATTTTAGTTGAAATGTCATGACCAGCATTTCAAAAAGAAATAGATTGAGTCGATATGTAGGGAGGAAAAGCAGTAAGCATTTCTTTATTTTTGCTATGGGGTGGGGAATAACTGCTTTTCTGGTGAGTTAGTAAAACGTTAAAAAAATAATGTTTAGGGGAAGAACGGAATTACTCGCTTTGCCTCCAGAATGAATGTTTTTTCGGACGAGACAGAAAAATGCACAGCCCAAAGAATACAAATTTTATCGAGGGAAAAAGTTTTAGATTGTATGTCTTGACAATGAATGCTTTCCTGTCGGGACAGTCCACGAAAAGTATAGCAAACTAGGAAAGAATAAAAAAATGCATATTTGACATATATGCAAGTGTTGGAAATAAAATTATTTAAAATAAATTTAGTCCAACATGCACGTGCATAGATAGCCCCAGGGGATAGCGAGAGGCTATCTCAAGCCTTGAGACGATACTTAGGCCCCAGGGGATATAGGGGTCGGAAAAGTTGAAGGGTCAGTTCCCAAGAAGGGAGCGAAGTAACGTTCACCTGACGGAATAGATGAACCCCTCAGAAGGTCAAGTGACCTTGGCATCAGCGGACAAGGTGAAGCTCAGAAGGTCAGGGGTTTTTCACTGGTCAAGAGTAGTGGACTACGTGTAGCGACAAGGAACAGACGTGGGTATTGAGTGCCGAGTATGACGAGAGAGAAATGAAAGATGCCCAACGTTGACAAACGGAGAGCCGAGTTCGGATAGCGCCAGTCAGCTCAATTAGGTGTATATGCCCAGTGTTGAAAACCTGAAAGACATATGGAGATACCAGATAAGTTATTTTTCTTTTCCCTTTTATTGCATGTACTTGCTTAAATTAATTCATAACCCTATTTAGAGCACGTGGCGTGTGTATTGGTCATGATAAAACAATGAAAACCCAGTTAGCTAGGTAAAACATTTAGGTAAAGCATAGGAGAAAAGGAACTGGAAGAAAAATGAATCACTAAGCTTTGCACTTATATATATAGATAGATGTATGCAGAAATGATCGGAGACGTTATAGAGAAAAATCGTAATAAGAGTAAATTTTATGTGTAAGGTATTGTTAACGGCTGCACCCACGCACGTGATACCTTAGTGTTCCTAATTCTCTCATATTAAACTATTTTGATTACTTCCACATAAGATTCCTGTTTGTTTTCCTTATAACCACACAAGACATAAGTTAAGGTATGTGTAAACTAAGATATGTGTTTATGTTTCTGATTTCTTTCACGAGCGGCACCTTTACTCCCCACCATTCCAGTGACTGGATAAAGGTGAATCACAGCGCCGTGCTTTATTATATGCCAGTACATATAAGGGGCACGTTTTTGTCCATATACGATCACTGTAGAACAAAAGTCCCATAGTTATAAAAAGGCACAATAAAGTAAATTTAATCGGTAAATGATCTGTAATTGATGCACCTATAATTTGTTCATAATAATAAATATAACAATAAAATTAACACCTTGTATTTAACATTGATGACAGTAACACGTGTTCCAGTGAATAGCATTAACACGTGTGCCATTGTTCATAACTTTAACACGTGTTCCGTATTAGAATGTAACGTTGGTACCGATTAACGTTTGAAGATAACTATGGTGAATTGGTTAAATATTTGTTTATAACATATGATTATTCCTATGATTATAACGTTTCAAATAATTGAATATAACATTGGTGCCGTGACTTTTGAGCCATTCGTGCTGTCACGTATTTTTTCCCCGTCGCAGTACGGATTGAATGGGTTTTCTTTTCTTCATGTGTAGCAGCTCTTTATTTTCTTTTGTTGTATGCATCATGCAATTGTTTTCTTAAGGTGTTATTTTGACAACTTCATTACTAAGAGTTAGGTAAAAGCGCAATTGCATGTTGTAGGGAAAGGTATTATTTTAATTGGTATTAGTGTATAAGTTAGGTATTAAACTTCTATTAAAAATGTCAGGCTCCTCCGTTCAAAATTCCATGCAGGAGTTGCAATTTATTGCATCAGTACTTCCCCGATTCCCGAATTCTCTGGAAACGATAAGCTTATTCCAGCTTGTTTCTTGTTCGAAGCAATAGAGGGATTAGAATCAGTTACTAATTGGTCAGAAAAAGTAAAAATTTTGTAGCAAAAGCTCGCATGACGCAAGCAGCTTTAGGATTTTTGAGTGAATCTCCCCATGTTAGACAGCTTGATGATTACAAGATGTTTAAATCAGCAGTGATAAAAAGGTTTACCAATAACCAACCTCTAGTAGTGGCAATACAAAATTTTAATTCTTGCAATCAAAGACCAGAAGAGTCGGTCGCCCAGTATGAATCACGTCTAAGAGGATCAGCGCATTCTTATCTAGGCACACCGGTCTCAGGGGATGAGCAGGTTAAGGCACTGGTTGATTCAATTATGTTATCACAATTTTTAGCAGGTGTGGAAAGAAGTATTCAAACAGAGGTACTTTCGAAAGGGCCTGAAAATTTCGATCAAGCAGTACAAGATGCACTGCTTGCTGAGGCAAATCGACATATCATCACAAAGAGTGTCAATTCTGCCGATGATGCAGATCAAATCCCTCGAGAAAGCGCCCCAGGCGATGCTAATGGTATTTCAGAACTTTCTCCCATGTTTCAGCAATACATCGTGCAGCAAAATGCACTTATCAGTACCTTACGAGAAGAATCACAACAAATGAGTGAAAGATTAATGAAAGCCGAGAATGAGCTATCAAAATTGCAATCAAAAATTAATGAAAGTCAAAATTATGAGAATTCCAGATATAAGGCTAGGCGAAATTTTGTTAATGTCAGATGTTTCGGATGTGGTGCATTAGGACACCCAGTTAGCAGATGTAATCAGCAATCAAATAATCTTGGAAACCAAAGACAGGGAGATAGAGCCCCGTTTCGTGTCCCCCAATCTTCAGGTTACGGAGCGCGGGACACAAATGGCGCGGGTCATTTTAATCCTCGCGGAAATTTGTACCAGAGACAAAACAGGAATAACAACCAGGGAAATGTAAACACTGCAGTTGTCAATACGTTGCACATCCAGAGACATAGAAGTTTTCCGTTAGAGCAGAATAAGCATTTTGATCAAATAAATAGGAATGCTAGACCACATTACGTAACAAATCAGAAACAACGTCAGGCTTATGACAACCTCCGTTATTTTGGATGTGGAGCTGTAGGCCACAAAGTGAGATTTTGCAGAGGGAAAAATAATTACAGAAATCCATTTCCCTCAAGACCTAGTCAGGGTAGGCATTTTTACAATAAGTATAATACACACCAGCGTGCTCAAAGTTCCCCAAAGCCACGTGTTACTCAAAATGAAGAGGCTCAAGAGAAGGTCCAGGTTTTGACAGTAGTTGATTCCCGAAGTAAGAGCAAAGCAAGCGTAGATAAAATCTCAACAGCTGAATCCACTACAGAAATTGTACATAAGCAACGTAAAAATGAAAAAGACAACTTAGAATCCCCTCAGATGGTGAAGAACAGTAAAGAGAAGAAGTCAGTAACGAATCCAGTTCGTTCTTCCTCACAGTCGTTCGCAAATCCTCATAATCCACTTAACGAAAAATGTGAAGAACAAACTGCAGAATCGCCATTTGATCTTTCACAGTTATTAGGAGTACAGGACGATAAAGATCCTTTTAAGTTAAAGCAGCCAAGCAAATCTTGTTCGAGACAGAAAGGTCAAAGCAATAGAAGAGCTGCAGTTTATTTCATTTACCACCACCCCCTCCCCGCAGCCCCAATTCCAGTAGCAAATCTAATTCGGATCTTTATTGCATTTATTTGATAGATTTAGTAATTCATTATTGTAGTTAGAAGGCATTTTAAACGGAAGTTAGTAAGTCAGAATGTTTTATTATAGGATTAGCATATATCTCTTAATATTAAAGCAAAAGGTGGAAAATTCACTAATATTTTGTGTAATATATATGTATAAAATTTTCTCGAGTTCGGGTATTATTATTTTCCATTCCGTATTTCAAGTATGTTTCAAGTCTGTGTGTGGTTAAAGCATAGAAAGGTGTGTAAAAAGAAAAAAAAAAGAAAAAAGAAATTTCTTAACTGGTTAACTAACATTATGTTATATCTGAATATTCCCCCAGGAACACATGGTTATCTCTTGTGGAGGTGTATGATCGAAAAAATTCGTCAGATAAAAATTTAGTAGAGATATTGGCAAGTGTAATATAAAATATTAATGTTAATAATAATTAGGTGCAGTAGGACGGTATTGTTTAAGTTTGGCTGCGCGGATCTATCTTTGCTTGGGAAGGAAAGAATAGTGTAAATCTAAGATATTAGATATACAGCTATTCTGAAAAAAATAATAATGATAATGAATGTAGATAAGGGTAAATGAAAATTAAACCACTGGGTAGTTGACTTTGTTTGGATTGACGGATCACACTGCCGCGTCTAGTCTGGGTAATGACAGAGCGGTACAGTGCGTAATCAGGGGAAGAGAGAAGGTTATAGAAGAAAAGAAAAATAAATCAAAGTGTGAGTAAAGTCAGTGTGTTCCATGTGGTGGTGAACAAAGAGAATCACGTGTTGGTGAACAAAAAGAATCACGTGTTGGTGAACGAAAAGAACCACGTGTTGGTGAACGAAAAGAACCACGTGTTGGTGAACAAAATAACTATGCTTAATACGGGAACTAGAGTGCAGCAGTGATTGAAACACCGTTTTCTTTTCCCAAACTCAAACAACAGGAGGATATTCAAGTAATGATGCAAGCTTTTGAAAATAATGAACGGATCGCACGTGGCATACGTAATGCAAGCGTGCTGGTGTATCCAAGGACGGTCGTAATTACTGTGAATGCAACGCATGTTTTTCATGTGGATGACCTACAGACTAAATAAAGTGCTACATTGACAGCGAAGACTTTGTTGTGCTGTGTGGTCAACAGGTAGTGAAAACGGTATGGTCGATGAACGGTGTGGTGAAAACGGTATGGCCGATGAACGGTGTGGTGAAAACGGTATGGCCGATGAGCGGTGTGGTGTTTAAAAGCACAAAGGACAGTGTCCATGAGGGCGCACGCCGAGATGAATAAAACACAGGTGAAATGATTTTGCTGTTATTGTGTTCCAGGGTCAAAGAGACCTTGGTGAATAACCCATGCTATAGGTGACTGTGGACGAATAATACCTAGATAAACATATACGTACAGAGCTAAGTGTTCTACAGCTAATTTTATTACCAGCATATAAAAAGCACAAATCAGGTGACAATGTTCTCCAAATATTGCGAACTGCCAGTGATATTGGTTTGATGTCTGATAACTTTTTGTGTGAATTGTGTGTGAATCGCAGAACTGAACGTAAATCGAACAATTTCACCTTGTCTTACTTTCCACCAGGAAAAAAAAATTAAGTCAAACAATAAAACTCAAGAATCGGTGGACGTGGACAATGACAATAAAAAAATAAAATAAAAAATTTTTTTAATATAAAAGCAAACAAACAAACGGAAAAGCGTTTGGCAGTTAAATGTGTTACTGATACTTGGTCAGCAACAGCTCAAAGTGTACTAAACGACACGTGCATGTAAGCTTCAGATGCCAGCAGTATCACTGAATTGATAATTTTTAGATATGTATTGTGGGTGCAGGACCGTAACAGTTAATTAATTTTTGTGTTTGAAAAGTGTATTGTGTATATGTGTGATTATGAATATTTTATATAATTTCATTGCTATATGTATATATAAGTGCACATGAGGAAAAAGATAGAGGAATACTAGGTAAGGATGGAGTAGTCTATCCGTGCGTGTAGTTTTTCCCACCAGCATTCCTTTTGGCCCCCCATAAAGATTACATCTGGTAAGGGAGGAATGTTGGAAATAAAATTATTTAAAATAAATTTAGTCCAACATGCACGTGCATAGATAGCCCCAGGGGATAGCGAGAGGCAATCTCAAGCCTTGAGACGATACTTAGGCCCCAGGGGATATAGGGGATTCGGAAAAGTTGAAGGGTCAGTTCCCAAGAAGGGAGCGAAGTAACGTTCACCTGACGGAATAGATGAACCCCTCAGAAGGTCAAGTGACCTTGGCATCAGCGGACAAGGTGAAGCTCAGAAGGTCAGGGGTTTTTCACTGGTCAAGAGTAGTGGAGTACGTGTAGCGACAAGGAACAGACGTGGGTATTGAGTGCCGAGTATGACGAGAGAGAAATGAAAGATGCCCAACGTTGACAAACGGAGAGCCGAGTTCGGATAGCGCCAGTCAGCTCAATTAGGTGTATATGCCCAGTGTTGAAAACCTGAAAGACATATGGAGATACCAGATAAGTTATTTTTCTTTTCCCTTTTATTGCATGTACTTGCTTAAATTAATTCATAACCCTATTTAGAGCACGTGGCGTGTGTATTGGTCATGATAAAACAATGAAAATCCAGTTAGCTAGGTAAAACATTTAGGTAAAGCATAGGAGAAAAGGAACTGGAAGAAAAATGAATCACTAAGCTTTGCACTTATATATATAGATAGATGTATGCAGAAATGATCGGAGACGTTATAGAGAAAAATCGTAATAAGAGTAAATTTTATGTGTAAGGTATTGTTAACGGCTGCACCCACGCACGTGATACCTTAGTGTTCCTAATTCTCTCATATTAAACTATTTTGATTACTTCCACATAAGATTCCTGTTTGTTTTCCTTATAACCACACAAGACATAAGTTAAGGTATGTAAACTAAGATATGTGTTTATGTTTCTGATTTCTTTCACGAGCGGCACCTTTACTCCCCCACCATTCCAGTGACGGGATAAAGGTGAATCACAGCGCCGTGCTTTATTATATGCCAGTACATATAAGGGGTACGTTTTTGTCCATATACGATCACTGTAGAACAAAAGTCCCATAGTTATAAAAAGGCACAATAAAGTAAATTTAATCGGTAAATGATCTGTAATTGATGCACCTATAATTTGTTCATAATAATAAATATAACAATAAAATTAACACCTTGTATTTAACATTGATGACAGTAACACGTGTTCCAGTGAATAGCATTAACACGTGTGCCATTGTTCATAACTTTAACACGTGTTCCGTATTAGAATGTAACGTTGGTACCGATTAACGTTTGAAGATAACTATGGTGAATTGGTTAAATATTTGTTTATAACATATGATTATTCTTATAATAAATTTGTTCAAAATAAAAGATATAACACAAGCTTTGAGGAATATTTTTAAGCAAGTTGGAAAATATGCTATATAAGGAAAGAAAAATATGATGATTTGTTACATCTAAAATAATCGTTTGCTGAAATGAAATGAAAAATAAAAATTGTCTGAATAAAAGGACTCATAAGTTTGGCCAAGTAAAAAAAAAAAAAACCCTGACCTACTGAGAAGTTTAACGAAATTTCAAAGATAGAAGAAAAATAGCGAAAATTGGGAAGCTATAATGATATGCGAAATAAAGTAAGTAAATATTGTTTCAACAGCATTTTAACTGGGAAAGATCTGTAGAGTTCTTAAACATACGAAAAATTTACGAGAAAATAATATTGCAGGGGCGAAAGACTCAGAATTAACATGAAGTCATTTCACAAAAAATTTGTCAGTGTCCAATAATTACAGCAAACAGGAACGAAATCGTTTCTAAAGAAGCATTTCCTCGTCTCATGGTCTGAAATAAAATTAAATGGAGGAAAAGCAAAAGTTCCCCAGAAAATTCATTACATCTACAAGAAAAAACTCCCTGAAAACATACAAAAAGTATATAAAAGCACATGATGAAATAACGTAAAAGTAATTAAAAAAAATAGAGTGAATACGTAGTACACGAGACCACCCGACCATTTTTTGAAACCAAATCATCGTGAGTTAGGACCTCGCTAAGACCATCAGAGCATTTTTATTCCCCTGGAAAGAAAATTCCCCAGCATTGTTACGTAAAAATTTCCTCCGGGGAAAAATAACATCGAAGAGGGGGAAAAAATCCCTCTTGAAAACCTCAGAAATAAATAGAAAAATTCCAACGGACCCCACTCTGTCGTTGCCATCCCTCAAAATCAAAGTTCCATCGAAAAAATAAAGTTCCAAGAAGCACCATCATATCTAACACCTACGCCACGCCTTTACCCACTCTGTCGTTGCCATCCCCCAAAATCAAAGATCCATCGAAATAATAAAGTTCCAAGAAGCACCGCTAGGGGCTCCACATCAGCATCGAGTTGACATCCCCTAGTCCACCCCCTTTCCACATTCAGTCGTTGCCATCCCCCAAAATCAAAGATCCATCGGAATAATAAAGTTCCAAGAAGCACCGCTAGGGGGTAGCACATCAGCATCGAGTTGACATCCCCTTATGTCCATCCCCTTTCCCCACTCGGTCGTTGACATCCCCCAATATCAAAGATCCATCGAAATAAAGTTCCAAGAAGCACCGCTAGGGGCAGCACATCAGCATCGAGTTGACATCCCCTATGTCCACCCCCTTTCCACACACTGTTGTTGCTATCTCTCAAAAACAAAGATCCATCGAAAGTTCCAAGAAGCACCGCAAGGGGCAGCACATCAGCATCGTCCCAACACACTAGCGCCATGTACATCCTCACCCATGCCACACCCCCTCATCCTCCTGCTCCTCGGCTGCTGTATAGGTCAAACCCTTCGGCCGCAAGGAGGCTCCTGCTAGCTCCTTCAAAAAAAAAAGGAGGGCTCCTTGCGGCCGTAGCCGTCATTTCCCACTACTCGCTTGAAACAAATGTCCTGGAAAACCATTTAAAAAACGTTTGTTGGAAAAAAAAAAAAGAATTAGACGCGTACAAAATTTATTAATTATTTGAAAGAAAAAAAAGCAACGCTATGTGGATATAATTGTCTCATCCATGGGTTGAATACGCAAGACGGGGAGAAATTCGCTTCTAAAAATAACGAGAAGTAAAATAAAATATCTTTCCTCTTTAAAAGAAATGTAACTTCAGACAATGGAAAAGAAAGATACAATGTTAGAAATGTAACAGAATGTGACATGAACCTGGGTAAATATATATTAATTCAACAATCTCCTTTCAAAACAACAAGGACAGTTACAAAACTTTGGAAAGCGACTCTAAGTATGTACACTCCTTGAAAATGAGTGAAGTTACCTTAAGGTAAAAAAAAAAACTATCGTCAGGTTGAAAAAATAAATTTATGAATGATATGAAATTGACTTTTATGAAAAATACCTCGCAATATTGTAAAATGAAAGAGGGAACCATTCGATTGCACATTCCGAACGAAACAGACATCTTCAAGCACACGCTCGTGCGTGGTAAATTGGTGCGGTCGGTAGAGAGCTCAGCTCCCACGACAACGGCTCTGGTTCGTATCTATCCAGATACAAACGGGCGTTTTTCCGGTCTGTTGAGAAAATTTCCCCAGCGTAGTTCTGTAATTCACAAGTTTCGTAAGGGTAGAAAAAAATTTTAGTTTCGGGAAACTGCGGATATCCTTGATTTTTTTTTTTTTTTTTATGGCTACTACTGGGAAATTGTCGGACAAGATTCGGCAAGAAACCAGTTACGTCACGTAGTTGCTGGCTGCCACTACCGGTAAGCTAGAGAACCACATTAGGCTAGCCATCATTTCTGGCACGTGCTTGCAGGGCCGTTGAAGGGCCACCTATGGCAGCTACTGCCTGTGATGGACAATTGATGGGGTTCCAACTGTTGGCCTGAACTTCTGACCCTTCTGTTGGCCACCCGGACATTTTATTGACGGTTCGGCAGCGGCAACATAGTGCTGGGCCATTGCTGGCCCATCAAGACTGTTTCTGCTGGGCAGTCAAATATTTCAATTGCTCAGTGGTGGTCAGTTCTTCCCACAATAAATGGCGACGCCAGCAGTACAATACTAGGAAGGTGGCTATTCAAGAGACTAAGTATCGTACATGGGGAGGGGGGGGGGGGGGTGCGTTATGAATTTCAAAATGCTTAGCAGAAATTTTGCCCAGAAATTCCGTTCATGTACTTTACCCCGACGTTAATGATGTTTGTTGTCCAAACATAAAAAAGTTTTCAAGTACATACTGTACGTAGTATTTACTCATTGTATGTAGTCTGGGAACCATAAATACGAATCTCTGTAGCTTACAAGTTACTATTTCTTCGCAATTTTATCTTATCTTACGTAATTTTTTTTAATATCTACTGTCATTCTGCTGTTTATGAAGTTTAGTTTGTAACTTGACAAGGAATCTCTCTCTCTTTTATCTTTCTAAACTATAATTACGAAAATGGCATTTTTCTATTACTATCTTATTCTACTTCATTTCAGAGGACTGTACAATTCTAAATTTGCCAAAAAATTCATGTAACAAAATTTCTGTGAATTCGAAAATTTCACAAACGTTTATCCAAGTTCTTTAAAATCTTATAAGGTTGCACTCGCAATGTTTCCTAGTTGCTCAAATATTATGGGAGGGGGACTAAAGCTTGGGCTCGAAGAAAGTTGGGTGCGCTGAAGCCCACCGGTAGGCTCGCGCTTACCCGCAATATGTCCAGCCCATTGCCACTTCTGCCACCCCGGTGGCGCACAAAAAAAAAAAAAAAAAAAAAAAAAAGTAGTCTAAGTACTGGCTTATGACTATCTGTCTGAGAAGGGTCCGGGCTCGAATCCCGGTGAGGCATGTATGTTGTGTTTGTCTTACAGTACTAGCTCTCTCACTTCCCTTGAACCAGTTGCCCTAAATTAGGAACGGGCGACTGCTTATAACCCATTGAGTTGCTGAAGGTGTTCGTTAAACCTTCAAAAACAAGTGCCACTTCAGGGTCTTCACTTTGATCACAATATCATCAACACTTGTCAGTTTCCTGGTTGTAGATTGGATGGCCGCCCCGGTGGCGCAGTGGTCTAAGCGATGGCCTCTGATCATTCGTCCGTAAGGTGTCCGGGTTCGAATCCCGGTGAGGCATGGATGTTGTGTTTGTCTTACGGCACGGGCTCTCTCCCTTCCCTAGAACCAGTGACTCTAAATTAGGGACGGGCGACTGCTTATAGCCCATTGAGTTGCTCAGAGTGGTCTTAAACCTCCAATCAAAAAAAAAAAAAAAAAGATTGGATGACATTGACAGTGGCGCATACAGCATGCTGGTATGGGGTGGGTTTAGCGAAATAGTGTTGCATGCGATTTTTTTTAAAGGGACCTTTAATCAACTAACGAATATTGATTAATCAGTTAAAATGTTTAGACGATTCACACCCCAAAGAAGCAAGGTATACGCAATCTTGAAAATAAACAATGCTCCCATTACAGAATGAAATATTTATTTCCTGACTTTCTTCAAACGTAAAAGTACTACATCAATTACTACATCAATTGTAATCATGATGTAGGCTATATATATATTTAATGCTGCTAATCTATTTAATCGATATCCACTGGTTATGTTTCGAAGATAGTTTTGAGACATCGTAGCGTTGAGAGCGATCGTTCACTTACTCCGGTTGTTAATGGCAATAGTGTTGCAAGTATTTGTAGACGTTTTCTTACTGTCGGAAATACATTTTCATTTCACATGAAAAATGCGTCGTGACCATTTTTCGGAATATTTTCAATATTGAGAATATGCCGCCACCACAGGTTCCTCTTTACAACTATCAGGAATAAGTCCGTATTTTTCCATACGTTTTTAGTGCTATTTTCTTGCTCTAAGATAAAAACCTTTCTTGTTTGAAAAAAGACGAATAAAACTTTGGAAAAACGTTTTCTGCTTGAATAGTCGGCCGTGAATTTGGTTTCTGACAGTGTTTGTGTGGTGCCGTTGACTGTGTGATCTGGTGTCTCCATCCACGCGATCACGTGGTGGATTTCCCACTGTCCCGGTACTCCACCGATTAAAGAAATCAAACTGAATTATTTTTTTTACACTCTTTGCCAGAAAAAGAAAAATAAAAATCCAGAAGGAATCATCCAAAAGACATGAAAATTGGTATATGTCGATGAGATTGAGGTCAGATGACCTAGCTCGCCAATGAAGCGAGGTCACGTCGGTGGAGTGTTCATCCAACCATTCGGATACCATTTGGGAGCTGCATTTTCTTGTTGCAATGTGAGGTCCCCAGTGGGATGTTAAAGACGCACAAACGAGAGCAAATGGTCATCCAGGATATCCCGGTAACGTTGACTTGTGAGGGACGATGCCACACGTACCAGGGGTCTCATTTCAGTCCACGTAAACAGTCCCCAGACGAGAATGCCACCCCCACCAGCTTGAAAAGTACCCTGCTGGCAAGAAGCATCCATCGCTTCATGTGGTTTGCGCCGTACTCGTATCCTGCCATCCGCATGTACCAACGTGAATCTCGACTCTTCAGTCCAGGCAACATTTTTCCACATGTCTAGGGTCCAGTGGCGATGTTCTCGCGTCCATGCTAATCTTTGCACTCTGTGATGTGCGGTCAGCAGTGGCACTCTCGTGAGACGATGGCTTCTGTACCCCATAGCGAGGAGATGGTTCTGGATGGTGTGGCTGCTTACACGTTTTTGTGCACCAACGTTAAATTGCCGAGTTATTTCTTGCACTGTAGCCCGTCTATCCGCTGTTACAATGCGAGCTAGCCAACGATGGCCCAGCTCATCCACACGCTGTTGTCCACGGCAGCTGGCCCTTGCAAGGATGGTTTTACCGAATTCGATGTACTCACGGTGCACCCGTGACACAGTGGCTCGTGAAAATCCAAGTGCCTGCACGACTTCCGAGATGGAGTGACCCATCCGTCGGGCCCCGACAATTTTCCCACGATCAAATGCGCTTAGATCCTTCGTCTTACCCATACTGCTCCCGACTCTTACTGATTCCCGTCGCATCACTCCTTATATTGTCGGATAGTTGCATACGTCATGTCGTTTCCGTTTACAGGGGCGCCCACAGCGCCACATTTGCATAACGCCAGCTGTCTCTAATTCAATTGCTCTTCAGTGTATGTACCTCAGAATATTCAATTTGCTGTTACTTTTTGAACTGCCCTCGTAGGTAGCAGTATCTACAACTTTTATGCTAAATAGTAGTACCTATGCGCCGTCGAAATTTCGCACACCCTCTCCCTACGTGGAAGCGCCCTACGGATTTTGATGAGAAACCTATATTGAAGAGCAGCCCGCTTTTGCCAGGTGTCTGGTCGTCTGAAGCATTTCAGGAGGAAACGAGTAGTCAAAGAAAATTGTACAGCTGTACTATAGAAATAGATAGAAGTTTCTTTTCCGCTCCGCAGTTGAGGTAATCATCGGTTAATTGAAGGAGGATTAGTTAGTGCAAGTCTGAAACCGCAGATTTGTTTTTTCAGTGTTTAACCTGGTTAGTCACAATTTTCCTGCTCGTTGGGATCCGGGCTGAAGTACTATAGAGGTGTCAAGACGATAAATCTTAACGGGACATTCTGTCCGCGTAGCTCAGTTGGGAAAGCAATTTACTCCGGAGTGAGGGGACACGCAAGGGGCGGATCCAGAGCGAGAGCGCGGGCCTTTCCCTCAGGAACCAAGGAAAAGCTTCAATTTGTTAGGTTTTAACAACAAATTGAATACTTTTTCGTGAAGGGAACTATTACTTAAAAGTATATTATTTTCGTTAATTAATTGGAAGGATTTATAATACTAAGAACACTTTTTTTCATTTTGTGGGAAAATATCAGAAAGGTCCGCTGTTATTCCCGACACTTGCGCTCCCTGCTCACCAAAATCCTGGATCCGCCCCTGAGGACACGGGTTCGATGCTCGTCGCTGACGAACTTGTGTTTTCACATTGGCACCCGATTATGAAAAATGGATCCACTGGACGTTAGGTTCTTCGAAAAATGTGTGATGTTTGTTCCACACATTGTTTGAAATTAATGAAAAATTACTGCTTCGCTTCAAAAAAAAAAAAAAAAAAAAAAAAAAAAAGAGAGAGGTAGAGGATGTGACGTACTACAGAGGTGAAAACATGTGTCAAGACGGCACATTTGCAACGAGACTTTCTGTCCGCGCGGCTCAGTTGGGAGAGCGACTTACTCCGGAGTGAGGGGACACTGTCTAGATGCCCGTCGTGGACAAACTTGTGTTTTCGCAGGTTCTTAAAATAGTATCCGAACTAAGCACTGGCCTACAGTGCTTTCATTTCTTTCCTCGTACATAATTAAAAAAAAAAAAAAAAGAGAAAACTTGATCAAAAACTGACTGAAAGCCTGAATATCATTAGTGTAAAAGCATCTTGGGGCAGAAGGGGGAGGGGGCGCTAAAAGTTTCGTGTGTGCGACGCGTGATTTGGCTTTTTAAAAGTTTTCGCCAACTCATTCGCCAAATGCAATTTTTTTTCGCCGAAGTGTTATAATAGTACAAAAAGGTAATCGCCACTATTTTCGCCAAAAAATGTTTCCATCGCCAAAACGATTTCTTTTTCACAAATTGCGAAAATGCGATCAGCAGCAAGATTCCTGTGTGTGTGTGTGTGTGTGTGTGTGTGTGTGAGCATTAGTCCCCAAAATACACTATATTCACAAAAGTCCTCAGACACCCTTCAAAAGCAAATGAACGGATCCGCTGCGTTGTTAAGATGCGCGGTACAGCTCAACCGGTATAAAAACAAGCCTGCAGCTGACCGCGATCATATCGCACTGTGAGGTTAAGTGAAAATGTCGCGGCGGGAGAGAGCTTACTTTGAGAAAGGAAAGATTGTTGGGTGATATATTAATGGTTTGTCCATAAGACAAACCGAGAGGCGTTTAAACACACCCAAGTCAACGGTTTTTGGATATACGGAATAAGTGGAAGACACATGGCGTGCCTGAAGCAGCAAAACGTACCAGCAGACCAAAGAAAATCAGTGATAGAGGACGTCGAAGCCTAATGAGAGTCGTTACAGCTAATCGACGAAGTACTGTACAAGGCCTCAGTGTACAAGTGAGTAAAAATGCTGGAACCTCGGTATGTACACGTACCATTCGCAGAGAACTTCATTCAATGGGTTACCGTGGTCGTGCTGCTGCTCATAAGCCTTTCATCTCCACTCGGTATGCTACTCGTCGTTTGGCATGGCGTAAAGAACATTTATCGTAGACCGTAAATAAATGGAAACGGGTCCTATGGACTGATGAATCCAGATACACGATCCATCAGTCTGATGGCCGTGTGTGGGTATGGCGGCAGCCGGGAGAACGCTATTTACCACAGCGTATACTGTTCCTACGGTCAAGTTTGGAGCTGGCAGTGTACTCGTGTGGGGTGTTTTTCGTGGTACGGTCCCGGCCCATTGGTTATTGTGGACAAACCTATTAACCAGCACGTCTACCTTGATATTCTGGACAATTATGCCCTACCAACTCTGTGGTAATACTATGGAAATAAGCCTTGTTTGTACCAGCAGGATAATGCACCGAGCCAGTAAAGCAAGAATTGTTACGGCGTGGTTTGACGATAATTCCGTATCGTGTGTGGACCTGCCAGCACAGAGCCCTGATCTTAATCCCATAGAGCACCTATGGGATGAATTAGAGCGCCGCATAAGAAGATTGGAACCAAGGCCTACTACTAAACAACAGTTAGCGGCAACATTATGTACTGAATGGAAACGCATACCTATCGCTGTGTTCCAAAACTTTGTCGAAAGCGTGTCTCAAAGGGTCAGTGCATGCATTAAGGCCAAAGGTGGACCGACACAGTACTAATATATGTCAACAAATGCTATGGTGTGTTTCTCTTCTAGGTGTCCGGTGACTTTTGTCAATATAGTGTATATTTCAGTGTCTGTGGAGGATTGGGGAGGTTCCTAAAATTCACACTCTGCCCCTGTCTGATTGTTCGTTATTTATCCTCCTTGATTAAAACACCGAATTTCTGGTCATCATCGCTTCCATTTGCAGAGGTTCTCGATCATGATGTAGCTAATAGACGTTGTCTTTGTCTCTTGGTCAGCATTTAAGTGCTGCTACAACCGTCTTTTGGCAGTACTGATATCAGAAACACCACCAATCTGTTTCGGGGAATGTTGCGTTCAGTCAGTAAGCGATTCGCAGAAAATTTCCCGTAGAAGTTTTGCCTGTCATAATGGGATAATTTTAAAAGTTTGAAATTCAAGATTTTTAAGCGAGCGCTGTTCTATAATAGTCAGTGTCGACTAGTACCAACTGAAGTGACAAAAGATAAGTATGCCTGTACTTAGCAGTGGCGTGGGGTTATTATGGGGATCCGGAGCTAAGCCCCGCATGAACATTGAGAAAAAATAAATGTTTGTTCTTTTAATTGAAAAAATTCCGAAAGAAAATCCGTATTATTAACCAGTCCCCAGATTCTGCAATGTGAGCCACTAGAGCTTACTAAATGAGTTTAGGACATTTGGGCATCCGGACAACTGGGCACATTCCCTTTTAGAGCCATGAAATTTCGCTGCGTAAAAAATTATAGTGTTCCTATATTTGTCCCTACTTGAGCAAGTGGTGCGCACAATTTTTTTTCACCCATACCTCATAATCATTAATTAAGACATTTATGATTTTTTGTCTGAAAGACGAGGCGGACATCTGGGCACCCAGACATTTGAACACAAATGTTTAAGGGGCCGTATAACAATTGTCGAATGTCCGGGTGCCCAAATGTCCGGTGCCAATATTGAAATTAAGGTATTTTTTCATGAAATTAAGAAAGGCCTCACTTTTTCTGTGGGCATTTTTTCCTATTTTCGAGAAGTGCGCAATTTTTCCGTGGGCAATCTTTCCTCATACCCAAATGTCCGAACCCCACTGAACATCTCGTTGGTGAGGCAGGCTACTTTTGTCAACTCGTTGCTTTGACAAAGCTTCGGAGAACAGTAATGAATAAGCAGATTCGCGCTGAACTGCGCATGCGTAAAACTGTCTTTCGGGGAGTTCATTTTATTTTACCGTGTGTTTGAGCCTCATACAATCCAGGGACTTCGTTAAAGTTGCTTTTCCTGTTATGCGCCACACCCTAATCCCGCGTGAAAAGAATGCTGGAGATACTTTGCCTTAAGCGTAGTTACTCTTCTTGAAAAAGCTAAGCACGCACCACACACATATGTTCGTTTGAACAATGGACGTCTTCCGCCATTTTGAAAACAAACTGCGATAGCCTTTATAACGAAGAAAATTTCTCCGTCATTTTATTCCACGCCGGGGATCGAACCTGAGTCCATTTATTCCGGAACAAGTCGCTCTACCAACTGAGCTACGCAGACGTTCGTTATCGATGCTATCTGCCTTTATGTCATGTGCGTCCTGCGGGGTAGGCATGTCCCATCTCCCCTCCCTCCCTAAAGAGATCCGGGGGCATGGCCCACATGTGTCAGCCGTGACCGTGAATCGTCGTAGGCAGCCATCCGCTGTACAACGTGCACTTGAGAATTCCCAGTCCATCTGGTGTGTGGAATGCAACGTCACACACTTTTATTTTTAGAAGCGCTGAAGAAGGGATTCTCTTATTTTTCCTATCTCGTGGTATGGAAAGGACATCACACCATTGCGAGATCTTGAACGGCTGGGTCGTCCGGGAAGTTCGGGCGCCATTATAACAAAGTAAATTTCTCCGTCATTTTTGGTCCACGCCGAGGATCGAACCCGAGTCCACTTATTCCGAAACAAGTCGCTCTACCAACTGAGCTACGCAGACGTTCGTTCTTGCTACTATCTGCCTTTACGTCGTATGCGTCCTGCGGGGCAGGCACGTCACAATACTAGATAACGTTATATGATTGAACGGACCCAGCAAAAACAGTCTTGCTGACCCGCACTGGGCCATTGCTGGCAGCCAGCACTGCCAGCAATGGCCCAGCACTATGTTGCCGCTGCCGAACCGTCAATAAAATGTCCGGGCGGCCAAAAGAAGGGCCAGCAGTTCAGGCCAACAGCTGGCCAACAGTTGGCACCCCATCAGTTGTCATATGCCACAACAGGGCCATCAGTTGTCCATCACAGGCAGTAGCAGCCACGAGTGGCTCTTCAGTGGCCCTGCAAGTATGTGCCAGAAATTGTGGCTAGCCTAATGTGGTCCGCTAGTTTGCCGGTAGTGGCAGCTGGCAACCACGTGACGTAACTGGTGGCTTGCCGAATCTTGTCCACCAATTTCTCAGTAGTAGCCATAATAATAATAATAAAAAAAGTCAAGGATAACCGCAGTTTCCGGAAGCTGCAATTTGTTTTTCTACCTTTACGTACTGCGCTGGGGAAATTTTCTCAACAGACCGGAAAAACGCCCGCTTGCCTCTGAGTGGATTTGAACCACGGCCGTTGGCGTGGTAGCTGAGCTCTCTACCGACCGGACTAATTTCCCACGCTCAAGCGGATGTTTAAAGCTGTCTGTTTCGTATGCAATTTGCAATCGAATGCTTCCCTCTTTCATTTTACAATATTGCGAGGTATTTTTATAATTCATAAATAAAGTTTTTCAACGTAACAGTAGTTTTTTTGTTTTTTTTTACCTTAAGGGAACTTCACTCATTTTCAAGGAGTGTACATATTTAGAGTCGCTTTCCGAAGTTTGTACTGTCCTTGTCGTCTTGAAAAGAGATTGTTGAATAAATATATATTTACCCGGGTCCATGCCACATTCTGTTATATTTTTAACGTTGTGTCATTCCTTTCCGTTGTCCGAAGCGACATTTGTTTTAAAGAGGAAAGATATTTTATTTTACTTCTCGTTATTTTTAGAAGCGAATTTCTCCCAGTCTTGTATATTCAACCCATGGATGAGTACACCACCTAGCGTTGCTTTTTTTTTTTTTTTTTTTCTTTCAAATAATTAATAAATTTTGTACGCGTACAATTTTTTTTTTTTTTTTCCCCAACAAACGCTGTTTTAATGGTTTTCCTGCACATTTGTTTCAAGCGGTTTCAAATTTTTCTTGTTATTCATCCCTCCATTCCATGAATTGTTATTCATGGGAATGGAGTGGGCGTATTTCATGGCTGTAATCTAGTATTTCACGGCTTAATTAGATATCTTCGTCGACGTAAAATTTCATTAGGAAATTAATTTACCTCTCTACATATGGATTTTTTTCTTAACATCCACTAAAATAACACGATGGCGATAGCGTCGTCTTCAACTAACTGGTAATTTGAGAGATACAGCAAGTGTTGCTTCTGCACATGCGCAGTCCCGTTGCTTCCACCTGCTGTTGGGGTTGCATCGGTTGCCAGTAGCGGGCCACTAGTGGCCCTTGCTTGGAGGCCCACAATTCACGGCGATGCTGCAGGGCCATCAATGGCTTGCCAACTGATAGCGCTGCGACCAACGGACCACTACCGGGCCGTGAGTGGCAGATTTCAGCCAGCAGTTAGTTACCCATCACTGCCAGCTGGTGGCCAGCAGTTTCCCAGCACTTGTGTTTTTGCTGGGGAGGAAGTATTCCGATTGCCTTTCTCTACTGCTTAATTGAAATTAAGGTATTTTTTTCATGAAATTAAGAAAAACCTCACTTTTTCTGTGAGCATTTTTATCCTATTTTCGAGAAGTGTGCACTTTTTCCGTGGGCATTCTTTCATCATACCAAAATGTCAGAAAGCCCACTGAACACCTCGTTGGTGAGATAAGCTACTTTTGTCAACTCTTTGCTTTGACGAAGCTTCGGAGAACAGTAATGAATAAGCAGACGCGCGCTGAACTGCGCATTCGTAAAACTGTCTTTCGGGGCTAATCGCTTTCGCATCGTCAACCAGTGAGGCTGATTTTCGTTTGTGTAGTTAAGCTGTAAGGTTCGCTCGTGTAAGTAAAATGAACAAAATGGACTTTTTATTGGAACATCCTTCTAGTTTATTAATGAAGGAAAATAAACCGTTATAGACTGGGGCCCACATCTACCAAATATTTGTTTGGTGCAAAAGCATAAGAATCAGTCTAGAACTTTTAATGTGGAGTGGTATATCAAAATATCGTGGTTAAGTTTACTGTTTTGTTTCTACTATTTGTCTTGTTAATGTTTTACAGCACTGCATATACATAAAAATTTTTTTACCTCATTCTATGTAGTTAAGTATGATTTCAGCAGGTGGCGATTGGAAACTGACAATTCAGTAAAATTATATGTCACACTACGGAAGAAGGGTGAGAGCAATTTAAAAAATATTTAGCCCCAGATAATTTTTAGGTCACCCTACACCACTGGTACTTGATCTTTCTTCTTAATAAGTCTTCCTTTCTCTTTCTTGTTTTCTTTTATTTCATTTCAATTGCAGCATAATTTGTTTTGTTTTTTATAGTCGAACAGGCAGTAAGTTTCATTTGATTTTTATTGTTATCATTTTTCTGGATCCCAGGAGATTGGTACCCCGCAAACTTGTACCCAAATGAGCTGTAGCCCAATGGTGAAAAAGAATATTAGCACTTTTTGATCTCTTTGTTTATTTAGTTGCTTGGACAAAGAAAGCCAAGAGAGCAACAGTGTGGAAAAAGCACGAACAATAATGCGAAGCGACACCTGGAGAGCACGGATGAAAGAAGCGATGTTTTCAACCTTAGCAGCTGCAGCAAGATGTCTTTCCATTTGACAGATCACACAGATACTACGAACGCAGACCTCATGGGATGTCGTAGCCGTAGAAAATCTAGAGTACCCGAAACCAAATGGTAAAAACAAATTGTCCCTATGGGGATGGGGACATAACATGCGGACAAACCACACAGGGAGAAAAAGAAAGAAAGGAAAGAGAGAAAGAGAAAGAGAGAAGGAAACAGAAATAAATGTAACTCAGCAGCCACCACCATTCTTTTATAAAATTTGTCGTGTTCATTAACAACACGAGGTATTCCTGCAAAAGAAAAAATAAAGAAAAGGGAATCTTTTTTTTTCTCCCTTCACCTCCCTCCCTCCTGCGAAAGAGCTAGTGGAACAAATTCTTACTTTATGCGAGCAGAGTTCCTTTGGTTCAACATGGGTGGTCTTAGGTCTGCGGCTGTCGGTCCCTTTGAAGTCCGAGGATCCTTAATGGAGATGTGGGCCTGTGGCGCAATTCATAGGTGACACGAGGAGGTTTTGATCCCCTACGGGAGCATTTTTCCCTTTTCGGTTTCATGTATCAATTGGTGATTACAGACCCCACGGTCCAACTTCATAGCTAGAACCAACTACACGCGCTCTCCCGTGTTAAAGAACCGCGTGTCCCACGGTCAGCAACGCAGGAAGCCTCTTGGGTGGCAAACCGAGTCTAACAGCTGTGTTTAACCCTTAGCTGATTATTTATTGTGAAAAGACTATTACAGTAGAGCTGCTGTATTTGTGTCAACTGCAGAAATTATTGGTAAGACTGACACCGACGTATCCCGTGGGAAAGGAAACGTTTAAATAAATCTAAACAGACGAACTTTTTCCTACGTGTACAGCATAGGCGTTGAGTTTTGTAAATCTCTGGGCATGATCGAAGAAAAAAAAAAGGCGTTTATACACTAATTTTCTTTAAAATAAGTACGAAAATAAATAAAATCATATTATTTACCGTTATCCAGTAGTAAACTTTTGAACGTTTTTGAAATATGATAGTGCTAGTTTTCCGTTCAATCCTCGTTCTCGTGAGCAAATTTAAATTACTGGCAAAAGATTTTCTTTCTTTTGTTCTTTTTGTTCAGGGGTTAAACGGGATCCAGGTAAACTCCCACACCAGTAAACTCCTACACCTTCTCATTACTATAAGGGGATGCATGCAAATTACGTTTCGTTCGGAGATCTAATCAAAGTGTAGGAATTGTCCTATATATTCGGCCAAAACGAAATGTAGGTGTTCTCACATATAGTGACATAAAAAGCTGCAGAGTACGATCCAGGAACTTGCTGACAGGAGTAAAGAAGTGGGATTAAAAATGAACTTTCAGAAGACAAAAGTGATGTGCAATACTTTTACAAGAAATGGAGATTTATCGATTCACGGAGAAAAGCTGGAGATAACAGACACATACGTTTATCTTGGACAGCAGATATCAAGTGAGGGTCACATTGATGAAGAAATTAATCGGCGTACAAAACTTGCCTACGAGCTTTTGGAAGAAATAGCATAATTTTCAAGAGCAATATATGCCATTATGTCTTAAAAGAAAAGTGTTTGATCAATGCATCCTTCCAGTGCTTACGTATGGTGCAGAGACGTGGGCCTTAACTAAAAGAGACATATAAAGGCTGCAGACAACTTGTAACGAAGTGAATTTCTCCGTCATTTCTGTCCACGCCAGGATTCGAACCCGGATCCCCTCATTCCGGAATAAGTCACTCTACCAGTTGAGCTACGCGGACATTTTCTGATTCCTATAAATAACCAGCGGTGAGACTTTGTTTAAGTTCGTAATTAACTAGTAACAACACCCTTTTGAATTCATTATTTTGAAGCTTAGTACAAGTATATCATTAGCTAGCTGGTAGGAAGAGAATCATTCATAATAATTAGCTTAGCGGAAAGTAAATAAAGCTAATTCATTATAATTGGCGCCCGAACAGGGACCGATGATGTAACGTACCAGGAGATGTGACGTACCTGCCAGAAGGACGCACACGACATAAAGGCAGATAGGAATCAGAATAAAATGTCCGCGTAGCTCAACTGGTAGAGCAACTTATTCCGGAATGAGGGGACCCGGGTTCGAATCCTGGCGCGGATAAAAATGACGGAGAAATTTACTTCGTTATAAACTCACAGAAGCATAGTGAGGTGCATGCTTCATGTAACCAGAAGAGATAAGAAGAGGAACTCCTGGATCAGAAAAATGACAAGAGTGGAAGACATCATGATCAGAGTAAAATCCCTGAAATGGCAATGGGCTGGACATACTGCCAGAAGGACAGACCATCGATGGACAGCCTAAATTATAGATTGGATTCTAAGGGACAGGAAAGGACACAGAAAAAGACCACATGGGAGATGGGTGGATAAAATTCGAAAGTATGCGGTGAAAACATGGAGGAGACTGGCACAAGACAGACCGTTGTGGAAGAAGCTTGGAGAGACCTTCGTCCAGCAGTGGATTGATAATGGTTGACAATGATGATGATCTGCGATATAAATCGAAATGTACCCCAGGAAAAACACAAGTGCTGGGAAACTGCTGGCCACCAGCTGGCAGTGATGGGTCACTGCTGGCTGAAATCTGCCGCTCACGGCCCGGTAGCGGTCCGCTGGTGGCAGCGCTATCAGTTGGCGAGCCATTGATGGCCCTGCAGCACCGCCGTGAATTGTGGGCCTTTCAAGCAAGTGCCACTAGTGGCCCATTGCTGGCAACCAATGCAACCGCAACAACAGGTGGAAGTAACGGGACTGCGCATGCGCAGAAGCAACACTTGCTGTGTCTTTCATGGTACCAGTTAGTTGAAGACGACGCTATTGCCATCGTGTTATTTTAGTGGATGTTAAGAAGAAAAATCCATATGTAGAGAGGCGAATTAATTTCCTAATGAAATTCCACGTCGACGAAAATATCAGATTAAGCCATGAAATACACCCAATCCATTCCCATGAATAACAATTCATGGAATATGGAGTGGGTGAATAACAAGAAAAAATTTGAAACCGCTTGAAACAAATGTCCTGAAAAAACATTAAAAAAACGTTTGTTGGAAAATAAAAAAAGAAAAAAAAGACAAAAAAAAAAAAAAGACAAAAAAAAAAAGAATTATACGCGTACAAAATTTATTAATTATTAAAAAAAAATGTCTCATCCATGGGTTGAATACACAGGACTGGGAGGAATTCTCTTCCAAAAATAACGAGAAGTAAAATAAAATATCTTTCCTCTTTAAAACAAATGTTGCTTCGGACAACGGAAAGGAAAGATACAACGTTAAAAATGTAACAGAATGTGACATGAACCCGGGTAAATATATATTAATTCAACAATCGCCTTTCAAGACGACAAGGATAGTACAAAACTTTGGAAAACGACTTTAAGTTGGTACATTCCTTGAAAATGAGTGAAGTTCCCTTAAGGTAAAAAAAAAGCTATCGTTACGTTGAAAAAATAAATTTATGAATTATATGAAATTGGCCTTTATGAAAAATACCTCGCAATACTGTAAAATGAAAAAGAGAACCATTCGATTACACATTCCGCCCGAGACAGACAGCTTCAAGCACACGCCCGTGCGTGGCAAAGCAGTCCGGTCTGTAGAGAGCTCACCTCCCACGCTGATAGCCGTGGTTCGTATCCATCCAGATCCAAACGGGCGTTTTTCCGGTCTGTTGAGAAAATTTCCCCAGCGCAGTGCTGTAATTCACAAGTTTCGTAAGGGGAGTAAAAAAAAAGTTGTAGCTTTGAGAAACTGCGGTTATCCTTGAATTTTTTTTTTTTTTTATTGCTAGTACTGGGAAATTGGCGGACAAGATTCGGCAAGCCATCTGTTACGTCACGTGGTTGCCGGCTGCGACTACCGGCAAACTAGCGGACCACATTAGGCTAGCCATCTTTTCTGGGCACGTGCTTGCAGGGCCGCTGAAGGGCCACTTGTGGCAGCTACTGCCTGTGATGGATAACTGATGGCCCTGTTGTGGCATATGACAACTGATGGGGGTGCCAACTGTTGGTCAGCTGTTGGCCTGAACTGCTGGCCGTTCTATTGGCCGCCCGGACATTTTATTGACGGTTCGGCAGCGGCAACTGTTTACCGTACTAAGCAAGACTGTTTTTGCTGGGTACGAATTCTCATTTACAGTGATATAAATAGTGATCTATAGTGATATAAATAACGAAATGTAAGAGTTCTCTTATATACCCAGCAAAAACAGTCTTGCTGGCCCAGCACTATGCTGCCGCTGCCGAACCGTCAATAAAATGTCCAGGCGGCCAACAGAAAGGCCAGCAGTTCAGGCCAACAGCTGGCCAACAGTTGGCACCCCATCAGTTGTCATATGCCACAACAGGGCCATCAGTGGTCCATCACAGGCAGTAGCTACCACAAGTGGCCCTTCAGTGGCCCTGCAAGCACATGCCAAAAATGATGGCTAGCCTAATGTGGTCCGCTAGTATGCCGTTAGTGGCAGCCAGCAACCAAGTGACGTAATTGGTGGCTTGCCAAATCATGTCCGCCCATTTCCTAGCAGTAGCCATAATAATAATAATAAAAAGCAAGGATAACCGTAGTTTCCCAAAGTTACAATTTTTGTTTTCCTACCCTTACGAAGCTTGTGAATTAACGCAATGCGCTGGGGAAATTTCCTCCACAGACTGGAAAAACGCCCGTTTGCGTCGGACTGGATTTGAACCAAGGCCGTTGGCGTGACAGCTGAGCTCTCTACCGACCGGACTAATTTGCCAAGCTCGAGCAATAGCTTAAAGCTGTCTGTTTCGTATCCAAAGTGTAATCGAATGCTTCCCTCTTTCATTTTACAATATTGTGAGGTATTTTTCATAAAAGTCAGTTTCATATAATTGATAAATTAATTTTTTCAACGTAACGATAGTTTTTTTTTTTTTTTTTTAACCTTAAGGGAACTTCACTCATTTTCAAGGAGTGTACATACTTAGAGTTGCTTTCCAAAGTTTTGTACTGTCCTTGCCATCTTGAAAAGATATTGTTGAAAAATATATATTTACCCGGGTTCATGACACATTTTGTTACATTTTTAACGTTGTGTCTTTCCTTTCCGTTGTCCGAAGCTACATTTGTTTTAAAGAGTAAAAGATATTTTATTTCACTTCTCGTTATTTTTAGAAGCGAATTCCTCCCAGTCTTGTGTATTCAACCCATAGATGAGTACACCACATAGCGTTGCTTTTTTTTTCTTTCAAATAATTAATAAATTTTGTACGCGTATAATTCTTTTTTTTTTTTTTTCCAACAAACGTTATTTTAATGGTTTTCCAATATATTTGTTTCAAGCGGTTTCAAATTTTTTCTTGTTATTCATCCACTCCATTCGATGAATTGTTATTCATGGGAATGGAGTGGGTGTATTTCATGGCTGTAATCTAGTATTTCACGGCTTAATCTGATATCTTCGTCGACGTAAAATTTCATTAGGAAATTAATTCGCCTCTCCACATATGGATTTTTTCTTAACATCTGCTAAAATAACACGATGCCGATAGCGTCGTCTTCAACCAGCTGGTACCATGAGAGACACAGCAAGTGTTGCTTCTGCGCATGCGCAGTCCCGTTGCTTCCACCTGCTGTTGGGGGTTGCATTGGTTGCCAGCAACGGGCCACTAGTGGCACTTGCTTGGAGGCCCACAATTCACGGCGATGCTGCAGGGCCATCAATGGCTCGCCAACTGACCAACGGACCACCACCGGGCCGTGAGCGGCAGATTTCAGCCAGCAGTGACCCATCACTGTCAGCTGGTGGCCAGCAGTTTCCCAGCGCTTGTGTTTTTGCTGGGTAGTGATGTACAGTAAATAGTGATATATAGTGATATAAATGCGTATCAAGGACAGCACAAAACTTTGGAAAACGACTTTAAGTTAGTACACTCGTTGAAAGTGAGTGAAGTTTCCTTAAAGTAAATAAAAAAATCTTTACGTCGAAAAAATAATTTGTGAATTATATGAAAGGTACATTTACGAAAACGAACTCGCAATATTGCGAAATTAAAAGAGAACCCTTAGTTTCACATCACGCAGGAGAGAGTGTGACGTACCTGCCAGCAGGACGCACACGGCAGATAGCAGTCAGAACGAACGTCGGCGTAGCTCAATTGGTAGAGTGACTTATTCCGGAATGAGGGGACCCAGGTTCGAACCCCGGCGTGGACAAAAATGACGGAGAAATTTACTTCGTTATAATGGCGCACGAACTTTCCGGATGACCCGGCCGTTCAAAATCTCGCAATGGTGTGATGTTCTTTCCACACCGCGAGTAGGAAAAATAAGAGAGTCCCTTCTCCAGCGCTTCGAGAAATAAATGTGTGTGACGTCGCATTCCACACACCAAATTGACTGAAAGTTCTGAAGTACGTGCTTCAGCGGATGGCTGCCTACGACGATTCATGGTCACGGCTGACCCGTGGGCCATGCCCCGACCCTCTTTCGGGGGGGGTGACGTACTGCCAGCAGGACGCACACGGCAGATAGCAGTTAGAACGAACGTCCGCGTAGTTCAATTGATAGAGTGACTTATTCCGGAATGAGGGGACCTGGGTTCGAGCCTCGGCGTGGTCAAAAATGACGGAGAAATTTACTTTGTTATAAGAGGCTCACCTCCAAGCGGGGGTGTCGGATATTTGCCCACCGGACATTTGCCCACTGGGACAAGAGCCCACTAGAGCATTTGCCCACCCGAACATTTGCCCACCTGGACACGAGCTCACTGAACTTGAGTACACTTGCACAGTAACTTTAGGAATAATCGCTACCATATTTTCGAAATTTAAGCATCATGACCTGCTCTAATTTTGGGAGATGGTGTACACCCTCAGAAATTTTAATTCTGTATGCCATGTGACCCAACGCATGTTTGGGACATGATGTACACCCACCGGATTTGTACACACGCCGTAATTTAAAATTTGTATGCGGTGTGACCCAACGCCCGTTTTGAAAAAGAATTCGAATTGTCTCAACTGGAGGAGGGGGGGGTGCGGTAAATAGATTCCAAAATAAAGCATGCCGCATAAAAATCAAAAACGGGACACACGAAATCTCTACGGGAAACGGGAAATTCGCACCCGGGAGATTGGTACCCTTCAGAGTCTGCGACGTTACGAGGACGTATACAAATTGCATAAATGATAAAAATTACGTTTTGTTCCGAGATCTTGTCAAAGTGTGGGAGTTTTCCTAGTAGAACAAAACGAAATGTACGGGTTTTCCTAGGGATATAAATGCGTATGTAAGATCATAACGACACAAGGTCTATGTAAAAGCTTTGCAACTCACTAAATCTTGAGTTAGTTACGTGATTGCTGGCTGCCACTGCTTGGAAACTAGCGGACCACATTAGTCTAGTCATCATTTATGGCACGTGCTTGCAGGGCCGCTGAAGTCCCACTTGTGGCAGCTGCTGCCTGTCATGGATAACTGATGGGGGTGCCAACTGTAGGCCAGATGTTGGCCTGAACTGCTAGCCCTTCTGTTGGCCGCCCGGACATTTTATTGACGGTTCGGCAGCGGCAACATAGTGCTGGACCAGCAACACTGTTTTTGCTGGGGTGGCATCGTGTGGGAGTTTCGTTGGAGAAAAAAACAGTTGTGTGTGTGTCTCTGGTGAACTATGATTATCTTATATATATTTTTTACTAGTACTGGGAAATTGATGGACAAGATTCGGCAAGCCATCAGTTACGTCACGTGATTGCTGGCTGCCACTGACGGACCGCATTAGGCTAGCCATCATTTATGGCACGTACTTGCAGGGCCTCTTGAGGGCCGCTTGTGGCAGCCACAGCCTGTGATGGAAAACTGATGGCCCAGTTCTGGCATATGGCAACTGATGGGGTGCCAGCTGCTGGCCTGAACTGCCGACCCATCTGCTGGCCACCGGGACATTTTATTGACAGTTCAAGTAACGGCAACATAGTGCTGGGGCAGTGCTGGCACTGCTGGCAGCCAGCAGTGGCCCAGTGCCGTCCAAACAAAACTGTTTTTGCTGGGTTTAACATCATGATGGCACAAGGTTTTCCGCCGTATAGCAGTTTTCTTAGCAGCAGAAGAAAGTGTGGGAGTTTACCGGTGTGGAAGTTTACCGCCACCCGGGTTATAACGATTATCGTGAGCAACTCATTGGGATATACTGTATAAGCAGTCACCCGTCTCTAATTTGAGGCCACTGGTTTCGGGGGAGGGAGAGAGCATCTGCCGTAAGACAAGAGACCATCCATGCTGCATCTAGGAATTCGGACCCGGACCCATCTCGGGCGAACGATTGGTAGCCAGCGTACCATACCCCTCGGCCACCGGGACGACTTCTTGTTATTCTTCATATTTTTCTTAATAACTGTTTGATTTCTTAATAGATGTGAAAAATGTTTGTTGTATGGAATTCAGGACAAAATTATAACTGACATAACATTTTTCTCAGACTAAAATCGTATTTCAGCATACACTATTTCAAACGTGTGTGCTGAATATACACTGTAATGACAAAAGTCGCCGGGCACCTAGAAGAGAAACACAACATAGCATTTATTGACATACATTGGTACGGCGTGAGTCCATCTTTGGACTTAATGCGTGCACTGACCCTTCGAGATATGCTTTCGACAAGGTTTTGGAACACAGCGATAGGTATGCGCTTCCATTCAGTACATAATGCTTCTGCTAACTGTTGCTTAGTAATAGGCTTTGGTTCTAAACTTTTTAAACGGCGCTCTAATTCATCCCATATGTGCTCTATGTGATTTTTTTTTTTTTTTTTTTTTTTTTTTGATTGGAGGTTTAACGACCACCGTGAGCAACTCAATGGGCTATAAGCAGTCGCCCGTCCCTAATTTAGGGTCACTGGTTCCAGGGAAGGGAGACAGCCAGTGCCGTAAGACAAACACAACATCCATGCCTCACCGGGATTCGAACCCGGACCCCTTAGGGACGAATGATCAGAGGCCAACGCCTTAGACCACTGCGCCACCGGGGCGGCCTCTATGTGATTAAAATCAGGGCTCTGTGCAGGCCAGTCCACACGCGATACGGAATTACACGCCGTAACAGTCCTTGCTTTATGGGACGTAAGTCGTGTCTGTTTTGTGCTTCGTGTTTCGCCGTCTACTGAGTGTGTTTTGTGTGCTCTGTCGTTATAATTTTGCGCGTGCTTTCAAGACGTAGGTTGTATCTTTCATTTAAGACATCTCCCGAGTCGGTGAGTGCTATTTTCAGTTAGCTATCAGCACTTTATTTTCTCGACCAGTTGGACGTTTTTACTAAATTAGGCCTCGCCATCGGCGATGGCGACTGCTGATAAGAGCAGCGTTCCAGCTCTCGTCACAGCTTCTCCTACTACGTCGATCCTTATCTCTGATGGAGCAAACCAATCAGCGTCCGTCCTTAATGATAAGGAATGTCGTCCTCCTCCTGATGCCAATTGCTCTTCTTCTACCCTTCGACTATCTGACTCCACCCCTCCTGGTGGTGATGCTACGTCGTTCGCTTCTGATGCTGCCGATGACGTAATGGATATCTCTGCGGGCGTTGCTTCTCTGCCCTCGGTAGCCTTGCCCAGCGTTGTATCAGCTCCTTCATCCAGTGCTGCAGCTCTGCCTTCCAGTGGAGGAATGCCTTCCCACTTTTATTCTAGCGTTACCTCAGGTGCGTCCCTACCGACGCAAGCGACTCGCCTTCCCCTTGCGGATGCCCATGTCCAGATACATGGTGACTCACTTCAATTGGACGTTCCGCACTTCTCACCGGCTGCGCAGGAACTTCACTCCACCCGCGAGTTGGGAGTGTGCCTAGATGCTCTTCCGAATACACCGTTGAAAGCCTATTGTGATACGCTCCTTGCTTTTCTTCCAGCCGGAGCCATTACTCACCTCACCCGCCGCCCGCGGACGGTGATGTTTATTTCACATCCAAAGAGCATGCGGACACGCTTCTGAACTTTGGTCTTGACCTGGGAGATCACCTCGAAGCTGAACCCATTGCCAGGCGCACTGTTCAGGTCTCCTTGCATCCGGTGCCCCCCGAAATCTCGGATGCGATGATATGTACTGCACTTAGTAAGTGTGGTAAGATTGTTGGTCCTGTTATCACACATTCAGCTGCGCCCAAGGATCCTGCAAATAAGAATGTTTGTAGTTTTCGCCGGAGGGTTTGACTCATCTTTCCATCAGAGGAGCATCTCCGTAAGTTCCCACGGATCCTAAACGTCCGATGTGGGCAGCTCTCCTACAGAATTGACATGCTAACATCAGAACACTGTGCTAATTGCAAAGAACTTGGGCATCAGCGTGCTCTCTGCCCCAACAACGAGTATCCAGCTCTCACGGCTTCTAGAGCGCCTCCCGCCTCTAAGCAGCCTCCTGCTACATCTCGCTCTCGACCTGCATCGTCTTCCAGTGTGCCAACTGCCCCTTGGCCGAGTTACACTAAAAGTATATCTAAAGCCTCTCGTCAACGAGCGTCTTTTGATGCTGACCTCACCTCCCACCTTCATCTTCCAGTGCTCGCCTCACCTATTACTCCTCATCACGTGGCAACATCGGGAGACCTCGCCGTTGGTTTCCCACCAGTCTTCACTGTTGGTGTCTCTGAGTGTAACGGCGGCGCTGATCCCTCCTCTGGCTCTGCGTCTACTTCCCGAGCATTGTCGCTCTCTGGAAAACGCATTTCTGGCACTCGTACAGGTGCCCGACGTAAGAAGAAGAAGAAGAAATATCCCCCTGAGGATGGGCGACCGTTCCGTGCTACCCAATCTTCAAGATATCTTTCTCCCTCTCCTCCGCCAACAGAAATTGAAAGGGACACTGATTATAATGGGTCTCCGCCTTCGTTTGAGGTCTTTTCCAGTGTACTCTCCAAATGTGGTGCTCCTTCAGAACCTCTCAATCTTGGAGATTACTATCAGTTTTGCACCCACACCACGAGCCTGGAGTCGACGTAAGACTACCTCCGAGTGCTCGAAGACATTCTTCCCGAGCTGCTGCTGCAAGCCGGATGCATTGCTAAGTACCTTCGTGGGTTTGTACATGACCCCCTGCACCACTCATGGACCCTTGGCTGCGTAAACCGATTACAACAACTCCTGAAAGTTGACTGACCAGTCCATTCAACGACTGACCAGTCCATTCAAGGTCATGACCCTTAATTGCAGAGGGTTCGCTAGCCCCCTAGCGAATGCTCTTGTAATGGAAGACCTCTCGCCCCTCGGGGCCGATCTGTTGCTATTGCAAGAAACAAACTGCCATTCCTCCACTCTGTTTACTCGCTGGCGTGCTAGCGATTATGTGTTCCATCATGCATTTCGCTATTCATCTCCTGGTGGGCTTGCTATCGGAATACATCAGCAGTTCCGATACACCCTCACTGCATTCTCAGTGCAGAACTTATGCAGGTGTTTACTCCAGCAAGTCTCCTTCACAATTGGCGAAGCTCGATTTCACATCTTTAACGTGTATATTCCGTGCACCTCTATTCATTTATCCATCTTGCTCACCAAACTCCGTCAAGCTCTCTCGAAAGTCTCGCCTTCGGATCGTGTGCTCTTGGGTGGAGACTTCAATTGCACCCTTGACCCGGCACGGGATCGCTCTCCTTCGTCATGAGAGCGTCGTACGGATCTCGTCGCACTACTCAATGACCTTGTTGCTGATTTCTCCTTCACCGATGCTTATAGGCGCCTACATCCACAAGAAACCTCACACACGTGTCGCTCGTCTGGGAGTCAGCTTCCATCGACTGCACGCCTAGATCGTGTCTACGTTTCCACACCGCTTCTTGCGTCTATTACCGAGTTGCGACATCAACCGACTGCTTCCTCTGACCACTGCACGGTCACCTTCACAGTGTTTGCTGCGTCGTCACTCCCTCGGACTGTACGTCCGTGGATGTTTGATTCCAATCTCCTCACCAATCCTGACCTTTGTGCCTCTGCCCGTTCTTTCCTTGCTGATCGTCGCGCAGGGTTGCATTCCGCACCCTGTACCTTAACGTATTGGCTTCATGTCAAGCATCAGCTCCTCTTATATATCAAGCAAATTTCCTTCTCCATGAAGACTTCCAGTCAGATGCGCCTCGATCACGCCAGACAGGTGCTCGCACTGATTGGGTTGTCCGATCCGCTGTTTCCAGCATATCGGTGGAGCTCCAGGCTGTGCTGAAACCTCTAGCGCAGCAAGCACTTTTACGTCTGCGTATTAAACATCTCAATCCGGAGGAATACACCTATGATTTTCTAACATCAATGGAATCTGCATGCAAGTCTTCTACCTCGCTTCGTCATCTTCGCCTCCCCTCTAGCGAAATCACATCCGATTCGGTAGCGATTTGCTCTCACGTTCGTCAGTTCTATACCACCAAGTTCAGTGAAACTCCTCCCCCTTCTCCCTCTGCTCTCTCCCATCTTCTCAATAACCTGCCTCAAGTTCCGTCTCATCTTGCTCACACCCTGTCTCTCTCCCCCACATCCACGGAGATGTCCGACACCTTCTCTTCCCTTAACCCCCATGCCGCTCCGGGTCCGGAAGGCCTCTCTTTTCCTTTTTATCGTGCGTTCTTGCCTCTTCTGTTGACTTTTCTCCTCTCCGCTTTTTCTGCTGCGTTTAACTGGTCCCCCCTCCCGAGGAGTTTCACGGACGCACATGTGGTCCTATTTCCCAAGAAGGGTAACCCTCTTGACTTGGGAAATTAGCGACCCATTTCTCTCCTCAATCAAGATTATAAACTCTTTACTAAGCTTCTTTCCCGTCGACTAAACTCTGTCCTTCCTCACATCCTTGCTGACTCTAAACCTATACTGTTCCTGGCCGTTCTTTTTCCTCCAATGTTCAACTTCTTCGCGATCTCATTCATCTTGCCAAGACTCATTCTGAACCTCTTGCTCTCCTTTCCTTGGACCTCCGTTCCACTTTCGATAATATCTCACACTCATATTTAACACAAACCCTGCTGCACTGTGGCTTTCCTCATCATTTTGTCTCTGTTCTTCTCTCACTCTACCGGGACGCCGTTTTCCATGTCAAGACGGCATCTTTTCTCACAGCACCTGTTCTCTTCAAGCGGAGAGTTCGTCAGGGCTGCCTTCTTTCTGGTCAACTGTTTGCGATTTCCGTCGAGCCCTTTCTACGCTCTCTGCAAACATCTCTCCTGGCACAACTTCCACCACCAGTTGCCCGCACACGGCATCACTCAGTCATTTACTCTGCCTATGCAGATGACATTACCGTCTGCATTCGTAGCGACTCACAGTTCAAACTGTTTCGTCGTTTGTTCTCCGCATATGCTTCATGTTCTGCAGCTGAACTGAATACGTTTAAGAGCACCGGATTGTGGTGCGGGTCGTGGTCCAATCGCATGGATGCTCCATGGGGGGGCCACATGGTCATCCACTACCCAACGCTTCCTGGGTGTGCACTTAGGCGCACCACAAGCTACATCCAGTGCAACTCGCACGGAACTCCATCCCCGTCTCCTCCGCACAGCTGCATACTGGTGTCGTGCGCAGTTCTGTACGTCCTACTACTAGCGTGCAAATCTCACCAGGATATACCTTCTGTCCATTTTCAAGCATTCTTGGATTGCATCTACGACCCCGCTTTTCTGTCTCCAGGAGGTTACACGCTGCCTTACTCGAGTAATGTGGGCGGGTAATCACTGGATTAACGTCCACAAGCTCTGTGCTCCTCCCTCCTATGGCAGTGCTGGCCTACCTGATGTCCCGCTGTGCTACAAAGCAAGCCGAGTGATCAACTTCATTCACCTTTTCACGGCTCCAGTGGCTTCCGCAGTTCAGTTACGTGATGTTCTTGCCTCCTTGCGTAACCCACAATTTTCCTTTCTTTCTTTAGTTCTCATGGATTGCTATCCTTTCCCCCTCCAAACTCCCACCTGCATATTCTGAAGCCCTCACTCCCCTTCGCTCTCTCCCCCTCATTCGCTCCCCTCCCTCTTCAACTCTAGAGCTTCTTTCTGAACCCCTCTTCTTCAACTCCCTTGTTCATCCCCCCACCTCCCCTGCTTTTCATTCCCCTCCTGGCTCCGAGCAGATGTAGTAACCGTACAAGACCTCACTAACTCGGATCTATATTGGCGCCCTTTCTCTGGCCTCTCCCCTGCTATTCTCTCGTCCCCACCCGCCCGTTTGGTCTATGACTCCCTGCTTACTGCCCTTCTTTCGCTTTTCCCTGATCTTGTCTTCCCCACCGGTCTCGTCTCTGTCTTTTCTGCCCCTCTTCCGCTGCTGTTTTTCCTCCGACTCTCAGACTCGGTTCTTCCTCTCTCCTCTCTCTCCCTCCTCTAAATCTCTTTATCGTTTTCTAGTGCACCTTGCCACCCCTTCACCGCTTTCAATTCTCGAGGTTCCCCCTGCTTTTCTTCCTCTTGTCTGGGCCGCTGCCCGCTCACCCTTATCCGCCCCTCTTGAAATTAATACCGACTGGCTCTTTTTGCATAATCGCCTCCTTGTTCCGTATTTTCTCTTTCGCATGTCCCTTCTCTCCTCCCCTCTCTTCTACTTCTGCGCACAGGAGGCAGACGTTTCTCACGTCTACCTTTACTGTCCCATCCTGATGCCTCTCCTCCACCAGGCTTTCCGGATTGCCAGTCGCTCTTGTTCTAAAGATCTTCCGTTCACTGCCTACAGACATCTTCTTCTGCGGGCTCATCCACCTACGCCTCTTCTGTCAGTATGTGCCTATCTTTTCGCGCTGGTTAAACACGTTATTTACGTGTACCTTCAACAACTCCGCAGCATCTCCTCGCCGTTCTCTTTACACCAGGCCAGCGCAGCACTTTTGTGCCATTTCCGAGATCGCTTGCTATCTCGACTACGCCTGGAGTACCAGTCGGCTTCTTCCAGTCATCGAGAAGCCACCTTCTATGCTACCTGGGTACCGGTCGCTCCATGGTTTGCGGTTGATTCTGGACTGCTACACCTATCAGTACCCTAGGACATTCTACACCTCCTTTGCTGAGTTCTTTGGCACCCTGGTGCCCCTCCTCTACTCTACGACTCGTCTCTATGTATATCATGTGATCGTGCTACAGCCTGTGCTGTAATACCATTTTTTTTTCAGTATGCATATCATTGTGATCTTGTCATTTGAATAGTTCTTCTTCGTGTCGTACTATGTTTTACCATATTTACATTGTTATCAGTGTGCCCTCTGATTCCGTGACCTACCGTCACTTTTATGTACTTGGGGTTGTACCCTAGTCACCGTAAGTGCTTTCTGTCTATGCACCTAGTGTATTACGTCGTATTCCTGTAGTGTGTTTTACTTTAAGATGTCATGTGGTGTACGTCTCTATCTCCCATATGTTATATTTGCCGCACTCACACACCTTCTTAGTGTTTAGCCATTTTCATTGCACCTGTTTGATTTTTGTACTGTTCTATACTTCCACATTGTGTACATACTACTGTCATCCCAGTGTACTTTCATGGAGTTTTTTTTTTGTGCATCCTTTGTACCTCTTGCATTTCTTGTGCTGTACCGTGCTTTCACATTGTGTTAATGCTTTGATCGTGCACGTGCAAATTTATGATAAATTCTGTCATCTGTCGGAACCCATGGCTTGTCCTGTGCTTTCACTTTATGCATATACTCTTAACATCCCAGAGTGCACTCATGGTTTATCGTGTGCTTTTTACTGTTCTTGTAACATTTCTTGCGCTGTATCGTGTCTTCACATTGTGTACTTTCTTTGGTCATCCCTGTGTACAATATGGTTCTTCATGTCTTGTTAATGTACCAGTTACATCTATTGCGTCTTACAGTGCTTTCATTTTTAGTTAATTAATCTTGTCATCCCAGTGTGCATTCCTAGTTTTGCCCTGTGATCTTACTGTTCCTTCTGCATTTTTTTTTTTTCGTGCAATCCGCGCTACCGTTGAATTGTGAATGCTAATGTCTCGTGTACATTAATCACCTTCACCCCGCCTGTATTATGTTGCTTTGGTGCCCTCGTTAAATAACTTGCGCAATTGTGCACGCTGTGTTTTTATCTCATGTATGTACTGTTTTACCTTCACGGCGGTGTTTGTGCTGTTCTTTTTCTAATTTTGTACTATTGTTTCGACTGTGTTATCCTGTAAATCATGCCCAGCCAATGTCATGTGACACGATGTGTTTCTCTCTGTCATTTCTCCTGTAATTTTTTTTGCAATAAGCTTTTGCTTGCAGCATTTGTTGTTCATCCCAACTGTCATTGCAATGTATATACCATCACTGTTTAACAGTTTGTATTATATCCCAGTGAGACGCCCAACGCTGTACGTCTCCCTCTTATGATTTCTTATGATGAATAATAATAAAGCGATTTTGAAACCTTGCTTCATGGCTCGGTGCATTATCCTGCTGGTATCAACAAGACTCGGTTCCATAGTATTGCCACAGAGTTGGTAGGGCATAATTGTCCAAAAGATCGAGGTAGACGTGCTGGTTAACAGGTTTGTCCACGATAACCAATGGGCCGGGACCATACCACGAAAAACGCTTCCACACGAGCACACTGCCAGCTCCAAACTTGACCGTAGGAACAGTACACTGTGGTAAAGAGCGTTCTTCCGGCTGCCGCCATACCCACACACGGCCATCAGACTGATGGATCGTGTATCTGGATTCATCAGTCCATAGGACCCGTTTCCATTGATCTACGGTCCACGATAAATGTTCTTTACACAAAGCTAACCGACGAGTAGCATTCCGAGTGGAGATGAAAGGCTTATGAACAGCCGCGCGACCACGGTAACCCATGCAATGCAGTTATCTGCTAATGGTACGTGTACATACCGAGCTTCCAGCATTTTTTCTCACCGGTACACTGAGTTCTTGTGCAGTACTCCGTCGATTAGCTGTATCGGCTCTCCTGAGGCTTTGACGTCCTCCATCACTGATTTTCTTTGGTCTGCCGGTACGTTTTGCTGCTTCAGGCACGCTATGTGTCTTCCGCTTATTCAGTACATCCGAAACAGTTGACTTGGAAATGTTTAAACGCCTCTCGGTTTCTCTTATGGACAACCCACTAATATAACACCCAACAAGAATCTTTCCTTTCTCAAAGTAAGCTCTCTCCCGCCGCGACATTTTCACTTAACCTCACAGTGCGATATGATCGCGGTCAGGTGCAGGCTTGTTTTTATACCGGTTGAGCTGTACCGCGCATCTTAACAACGCAGCGGATCCGTTCATTTGCTTTTGAAGGGGTGTCCGGTGAGTTTTGTCATTATAGTGTATAGCGTGTACACAGGCGCGGATTTTCAGGGAAGCCAACAAAGCCCAGGCGCGGGCCCCACGAAATTAATGATTTATATATATCATCATCATCATCATCATTGTCAACCATTATCAATCCACTGCTGGACGAAGGTCTCCCCAAGTTTCCTCCACAACGGTCTGTCTTGTGCCAGTCTCCTCCATGTCACTCCCGCATACTTTCGAATTTCATCCACCCATCTCCCATGTGGTCTTCTTCTGGGTCTTTTCCTGTCCCTTGAATCCAATCTAAAATTTCGGCTGTCCATCGATGATCTGTCCTTCTGGCAGTATGTCCAGCCCATTGCCATTTCAGGGATTTAACTCTGATCATGATGTCTTCCACTCTTGTCATTTTTCGGATCCATGAGTTCCTCTTCTTATCTCTCCTGGTTACACCAAGTATGCACCTCTCCATGCTTGTTTGAGTTGTCTGCAGCCTTTGTATGTCTCTTTTAGTTAAGGTCCACGTCTCTGCACCATACGTAAGCACTGGAAGGATGCATTGATCAAACACTTTTCTTTTAAGACATAATGGCATATTGCTCTTGAAAATTATGCTGTTTCTTCCAAAAAGCTCTCCAGGCAAGTTTTGTACGCCGATTAATTTCTTCACCAATGTGACCCTCACTTGATATCTGCTGTCCAAGATAAACGTACGTGTCTGTTATCTCCAGCTTTTCTCCATCAATCGATAAATCTTCATTTCTTGTAAAAGCATTGTACATCACTTTTGTCTTCTGAAAGTTCATTTTTAATCCCACTTCTTTACTCTTGTCAGCAAGTTCCTGGATCATACTCTGTAGCTCTGATGGGGTAGTTGCAAAAATGACTATGTCATCCGCAAAACGAAGGTGGGTTAGATAATCTCCATTAATCTTTATCCCTTTGTTTTCCCAGTTCAGTGATTGAAAGACATTTTCCAATGTGGCATTAAAGAGCTTCGGAGATATGGTGTCACCTTTGTCTCACTCCTTTTCCAATTTTTATGTGTGTTGTATTTTCAAACAGCCGAATCTTTGCACTTGCATTTTCATAGATGTTATTAATAATATTAATGTATGCATCTTCAATACCGCAGGATTTCAGAGCCATTGCAACTGCTGATGGTTTCACCGAATCAAAGGCTTTTTCATAATCGATAAAAGTCATGCACAATGGAAGCTCATATTCCCTCGCTCTTTCAATTAGTTCTCTCAGTACGTGGATATGATCTATTGTGCTGTAGCCACTCCTGAATCCAGCTTGTTCTCTCGGTTGAGCCATGTCCAGTGTCACCTTCAAGCGGTGTGAAAGAACTTTAGTGAAGATTTTATAAACCACTGATAGGAGGCTGATAGGTCTGTAGTTCCTGAGATCCTCAATGTCACCTTTTTTATGTAGCAAGATCATTGTAGCGTTGTTCCAATCCTCAGGAATTTTCCTTCATTAAGGCATCGAGTGAAAATTTGGGCGAGTACTGTTTCGATTTCTCCACTTGCTTCTTGTATGATGTCTATAGTAATTCCATCTTCTCCTGGAGCTTTTCCCCGCTTCATGTTCTTGATTGCATGTGCAACTTCTGCTGGAAGGACTGGAAGAACTCTGGTACTGGTACCCTTCATGATGTCTGGAGTACATGTATCATCCCTTTCATATAATTTGGAGTAGAAATCTTTCACTCTTGTCAAAATTTCTCCTCTATTTCTTGTTACAGAACCATCTTCTTTTCTCAGTGCCATAATCTGTTTTTTCCCTTACTGAGATGTCCCTTTGCTATCTTTAGGCTTTGGTTGTTTTCAATTGCTTTCCTTACTAGTTCACAGTTGAATTTCCTTACGTCTTCAGTGATACTTTTTCGTACTGTCTTGCATAGCTCTATATATTCCACTTTGGAAGTCACATCTTCTTTAGTTGTCCTCATCACTCTTCTTTTTTGCATCAACATTTTGGTTTTTCCTGATAATTTGTTCACATGCAATTTGTTCTTAGACCCAGCTAATTTTGTTGCTGTTTCCATAAGAGCTTTGGTTACTTTTCTGTTAACTTCTGAAATATCCACTTCTTCCGATGTTAGGCCTTCTAAAGCAGAGAATTTGTTCTTCAGTTCCAATTTGAAGGTATTATGGTGTTTTTTTAAGGTTGGTTATGTCAATACATTTTGTTTGTCTTATGAGCTTGCTACGTTCGAGTTTAGTGTTGAGGTGCATCTTACATCTCACCAATCTATGGTCACTGCCTGTGTTGAACTTGTTTAGCACACTGCAGTCTTCTATGATGAATTTTTTGTTACACATAATAAAATCAATTTCACTTGTTGTCCCATTTGGATGTCTCCATGTCCATTTCCTGTGTGGCTTTTTCTTGAAAAAGGAGTTCAAGATGAAAAACCCTTCTGCCTCTGCAAACTCTACGAGAGTATTTCCACGCTGGTTTCTGTTGCCGTGACCGAATTTACCTACTGAAGTTTCATTCTGTTGCCGTTGCCCTATTTTTGCATTGAAATCTCCCATAATTATCTTCAAGTGCTGCTTACCTTTATTATTTAGATCACGAATTTCCTCATAAAATTCTTCAATTTCTTCTTCAGCATGACTTGTGGTGGGTGCATAAGTTTGAATAATCTGAGCCTGGTATCTTCTCGAGAGTTGAATAACGAGTCGTGCAGCTCTGTCAGAGGAACTTTCAACTTCTACAACTTTATCCTTCAGTTTCTTGTTTATTATAAATCCAACACCACTAGTTCTCCCAGTATCTGTCCCACGATAGTAGAAGAGATGTCCACTTTTCAGTTCAAGGAGATCTTCTCCTTTTCTCCTTACCTCACTTAGCCCGACGATGTCCCACTTGATCCTTTGTAGTTCCTCTTCCAATTCAAGAAGCCTTGAATCAGAAGATAGAGCGTCATCCCTATATATATATATATATATTTTTTTTTTCTTCTAAAAGCAAAAGTCATAGAGCGAGAGATGAAATTGCTGTTCAGGGTTTGGGAAGATTTGGGGGCATAATTCCGCCCGAAATCGAAGTATGTCATCTACAAAATATGAATTTACTAGCTTAAGTGCAGGCTCACTAAATATTGTTTTGAAAGTAATATTACTTAATGCTACACTACAACTAAGCTTAGAAATTAGGGTGTTATTTCTGGCCAATTTTCTTAGAATGTAATGAACATTTAATAATTGTGCATACCATACATCTGGCTATTTGTCATTTTCTTGTAGGACTTCCGTCCACAGTGAGTAGAGTTTAGGTCCCACCCACCTACAGCGAGATCGCCTTATTGGGCAGGACACAGAAATGGAAGGAATGAGAGCAAGTCTAGCGACTTTGACAGAACAGTTTGTAATGAGATTAGAGTACAATAGATAGCGCCACCGTACAAGTACGATATTGCACATAGAGGGGTGAGAGAATTTCAGGGGGGACATAGGAAAAGATACCCATTTAACCAGTGGGTCCAGCCTGGGGGCCGTCACTTAACGTGCTCGTCCGATGCACGGCGGATATTCAGCGATTGTTAGTAAATCACACCATCTCCGAAAGATCAGCTCAGGCTTGAACCTGGGGACCTTGCATCGATAGTCTGAATCACTAACCACTAAGCCATCCGCGGCTTAATGAACATTTAACTCTTTAGTTCGGTGTTTTATATGATTCCCCATTTTTCCCATAAAATTCTTTTCCCCCTATTAAGTTCAGTTTAAGAGGTAAGCACAAAACTTATCGTACGAGTAAAATGGCATTAGAAAACGTGCTGTACGAGCCGCAGGAATAGATTTCATCCATGTTTGGACTGTCTGTAGAGAAACTGTCAGTGGGATGGAATCTGCGATATGCAACAGCAGACCTCGCATTGCATGTAACATACATCAATTAAATCAGTACTATAAACTAACTTTACGTAACATTGGTCATCTTTATAAAAGTTCCGACTTTTCTTCCTTAACAAAGGCTTTTTACTTTTAACTTCAGCCATTTCCTACCCTAATTAGGGTATCACAAAAGTCCTCAGTATTAAATTTCGTCTTGATAGCTACAATAGTTGTTGAATAATGGCGACAACAAACCACACAGACACACACACATAAACACCACCATGAAAATAGGCCAATCATGTTCGAGGAAGGCCAAAATGATTATTTTCTGTTGAAATATGGAAGTCAGTTTGTTTTTGCGATTATAATACTTTTTATACATTATTAGTGGGAGAGAGTAGAAATGCGCGTGTTATATTTTAAGGATGCCCGGCAAAGTCAAGGGGGCCCCACATTCCGAGGCTGTGCGTAGGGTACCGGTAACTCTAAATCTGCCACTGCGTGTACAAGTAAAACATTCAATTTTTTTTTTCATTTTCTGGAAGGAATATTTTCCCTTTGCTTAGAACAGTTGTTTTTGGCACAAAATAAAAATATGTAACAAAAATGACCCCCCCTCCTATGTGCACATGCAAATAAACTTGTCAACATTGGGACCACCCCCTCTGAAAAATCCCTGGATCCGCCACTGCTCCCCGTGGACTAAACCACCCAAGCAAAAAAAAAAAAAAAAAAAAAAGAAAAAGAAAGAGAACTGCTCGCTCTCCCCATAATCTTAAGAAGAGCGGCGTATAAGTCGCGTGTACTGGTTTTGAACGGTTCACATCATTCACATAGCAGAGAAATAATTAAAGAAAATCTTGACATTCTTGGTATCTGGCTCCTAAGTAATATTGTTCCTATTTTTTAAAATTGCGCAAATTAAGCAAACTTGAAGGAAATTGTGAAAAATAACTAATAAAAATATTAATAAAAAGTACCATAAATAATAAAAATAAATTTTTTTATAAAAACCTAGTAAAAACTTCCCAGGATACAACTGGTGCGAAGGAAAAGAACCAGGTCAAATTACCACACTCAAGTTAAAGAAAGAACAAACAGCCCTGGCCAGGCTTAAAATGGGTCATCTTTAACTAATGAAAATAATTAATGGAGAGAGAGAGAGAGAGAGAAGGGTAAACGGTAAAAACACCCCCAGGAAAAAATACCCCCGGAGAAAATACCCCTGAAAATTGAAAAGCGGAAAAAATGCCCCCGGAAACAATACCCCGGAAGAAATACCCCCAGAACAAACGGTTCACTGTAAACTGCCACACAGGAACACTGATGTGTGGCAGTGTTCCGGTCTGGCAATTTACCGGCAACCCTGCCACACATCTTTCAGCAACTTGGCCACAAATGTTCAGCGGGGGGGGGGGGCTATAAAGATTGCCCCGTTTCTGGGCCTATATTGAGAACTGAATTGGGAACTCCAAACGAATTTCACAAAAACGTTCCGTGTGAGACAAGCGAGAATTGTACTTTAATTTGAAGAAATAAATTGCCGAGGATACGAGGTACACTTGGGGGGGGGGGGTGTTCAACCCCCAACTTCCGTAATATTAGATTCTGGGCTGCTGGAGTCTGTCAGTGTATCCAGGCTGTTCCCCTTGAAGCGCCCGCGAGGTCCGTGAGCTTTGGGAGGGGGGTATCCCCCAAAATGTTGAAATGGCCGTAGAGCTGTAAACATTAGAACCATGTTTTACATAATGATTCTATACACGACCACGAATTTTCAGGGGGTGGGGTGCAAGTTTCTAAGAGCGCAGACAAGTGTTCAAAGTAAGGGATTTGCTCGCAATTTCTATGCTTCATGTTGTGTTTAATGGCAAACTATGTATGCCCTTCCCCCTTCCCCCAGAAATTTGGTGAAGCCTGTGAGAGGGATACGAGGTGCTTGGTTTGGAGAGCTCTACCCCCAACTTCCGTAATTTTATATTCTGGACCTCTAGAGTCGGTCAGTGTATCCTCGATGTTACCCCTGAATAGCTCTTAGAAACGGGGGCGGGGGTACCCCAACCTCCTGAAAATTCGTGGTCGTGTACAGAATCATTATATAAAACATGGTACTAATGTTTACATCTCTACGTGCATCTTAACATTTTGGGGGAAAGAACCATGCTTTACATAATGATTCTATACACGACCACGAATTTTCAGGGGGGTGCAAGTTTCTAAGAGCGCAGACAAGTGTTCAAAGTAAGGGATTTGCTCGCAATTTCTATGCTTCATGTTGTGTTTAATGGTAAACTATGTATGCCCTTCCCCCCTCCCCCAGAAATTTGGTGAAGCCTGTGAGAGGGATACGAGGTGCTTGGTTTGGAGAGCTCTACCCCCAACTTCCGTAATTTTATATTCTGGACCTCTAGAGTCGGTCAGTGTATCCTCGATGTTACCCCTGAATAACTCTTAGAAACGGGGGCGGGGGTACCCCAACCTCCTGAAAATTCGTGGTCATGTACAGAATCATTATATAAAACATAGTACCAATGTTTACAGCTCTACGTGCATCTTAACATTTTGGGGGAAAGCCCCCCCAGCTCATGGACCTCGCGGACACTTCAAGGGGAACTTTCTGGATACACTGACAGACTCCAGCGGCACAGAATATAATATTACGGAAGTTCGGGGTAGAGCCCCCCCTTCCCCACACCAAAACCACAAAGTGTACCTCGGATCCTCGGCAATTTATTTCTTCAAATTAAAGTACAATTCTCGCTTGGCTTATACATGGAACGTTTTCGCGAAATTCGTTTCCCAATTCAGTTATGAATTTAGGCCCAGAAACGGCAATCTTTATTGTAGCCTTTGAACTTTTGTAGCCAAGTTGCTGAAAGATGTGTGGCAGGGTTGCCGGTAAATTGCCACACCGAAACACTGCCACACATCAGCGTTCCTGTGTGGCAGTTTACAGTGAATCGTTTGTTCTGGGGGTATTTCTTCCGGGGGCATTTTTTCCGCTTTTCAATTTTCAGGGGTATTTTTTCCTGGGGATGTTTTTACCTACATCTAGAGAGAAGATATACTCTTTCCCTCTCAGAATTCTCTAACTGCCCTGCGAAAACATGTGACCAGTTAAAAATCAACTATTAATAGAAACAAACAAATCTTCTACCATCGTGGAGCTGATGTAAGTAAAATCAGACGTAAATGAAAGAGAGGGACTCAGTAGACCTTTCAGTAATTTATCCATATAGCTAAATTTTCCATCAGCTAATTATCCATATAAATAAGCCAGTATGCGAATTTACCTAATGCAAACTTAACAAATATGCCCATAAACTGGCTCGTCCCGCCAAATATAATGTTCCTCTGTCTCTCTCTATATATATATTTATATAAAAAAATTTTCAGGAAAGAGAAAGTTATTTTCAAACCATAGAATCTCTAAAAAACTCTAACATAAAAGACATCTCGGTTCGGAATTCCGGGATGAAAAGATTGGAGCAAAGGACCACCTCTGTGTCTCATAAACATGACAACTGTACGAGAAAGATCCGAATTTATGGCGGCAAATAAAAGGGAGTTCTGTATAGCTACGGGGTATTGTGCGGATTCGGAAGATGTTCATTGTTGTGTAGTCATTGTTACGTCGGTCTTGTGATTTGCGTCCTCTTCTGCAAAGTGAAATAGTGTCGTAAAAGTACACCCCGCTGAATGTATTCTGCCCATAACTGCCCTCGTCCCGCAAAATATAATGTTCCTCTGTCTAATTATCTGTCACTGGAAATCAACAAGGAGGCAGTTTGTTGGAGGGAAAACGACTGAAGTGGAAACAACAACGAGTAAAACAATATATATTTTGCAGCTGTTAGTCTCACGCCCAACGCCCTGTTTCGTAGCTTAAACTTTCAATTTTACTGCAGTGACCTGTCCCCCATGATATGCTGCCACGCGGTTGCGGATCCAGAAGCCTTCCTTAGGGTGATAGCTCCTGTCTTTAAAAAAAAAAAAAAAAGTTAGAGGCTTTGTGGCCATTCACCGCCGGAGATGAGTCCTGGTTCGAATCCCGGTGAGCCATGAGTATTGCTTTTGTCTTAACGCACTGGCTCTCTTCCTTCCATGGAACATGTGGCCCTAAATTAAGGCGGGCCATCGAGTTGCTCACGATGGTCTTTAAACCTTCAAAAAGAAAATAAAGAAACAACAACAACAACCACAAAAAAAGAAAAAAGCAGCAGCCCAGAACTAGAGGGGCTAAGTATCGTACGGGAAGGGGAGGGGTAGATATTTTGAAGTGCTTAGTAGAAATTTTCCCCAAAATATTCCGTTCATGTTGATTTTACCCAATGCTGATGATGATTTCCTCAGAAAATAAAAAAATTCAAGTACATACTGCATGTACAGATTGATACGAATCTGTATGTCCACAATCTATATGGCACAATTGATACGAATCTATATGGCCACAAGTTACAATTTCTTTGCAGTTTTAGTCTACATCATTTCATTTTTTCTTATCTATTTTTTATATTGTTGTCATAAAGCTGTTTACGAATTTTGATTTGTAAATTGAAAAAGAACCTCTCTCTCTCTCTCTCGTATTTTTAAGCTAACATTACGAAAATTATGTTTTCCTACTACACTCCTAAATATTTGGTCCGACAAATCACCCCATTTCACAAAATAGTACAACACTAAATTTAACAAAAAAAAAAAAAAAAAAATCATTTTATGTAAGAAATATTTCTGTGAATTCGAAAAATTCATATATGTTTATTGAAGATCCGTAAAATATTAGTTGGTTGCACTCGTCATGCGTTTTAATTGCTTGAATTTTTTCGGGGCTATTGTTCGTTGGGAGGTTTAATGACCACCGTGAGCAACTCAATGAGCTATAAGTAGTCTCCCGTCCCTGATATTGAGCAAATGGTTCCAAGGAAGGGAAAGAGTCAGCACCGTAAGACAAACACAACACCCATCCCTCAAACCCGGATGCGAACCCAGACCCGCTTGAACGAACGGTCGTAAGCCAGCATTTAGACCACTGCGACACCGGGGGAAAAATTTCGACGCGCTAAAGGCCGGCTGAAAGAAAAGTTAGGTGGACTGGTGCCCACCGGTAGCGTCGCGCCTCACGAACATACATAAGAAGTCTCTCGTGATTTGATATACAGTATATTCTAGTTAATTGGGCCATCGGTTAATCGGAGCAGCCGTTTATTTGGGACAATTCTTGAACATCCCAAATGAGCTCTTTGGGATAAAGTTTCGCATAATTGCGGCAGCCGCGCCAAAGTGTACTAGCCCCAATGTGTTCCAATTAACCGGAATCATTTTTATACGGTGCTGCTGTTTTGAAACATTCCGTGTTGGCCATTGTCGAGTGTTTAGGATATACTTTGCCGCTTCAACGGCATCTCGATGACAATGAGCGTTACCGCGAGGAATTAAATCCTGCGTCTTTTCTAGAAGTTTCACAAAGGTTATTAGAGACTTAGTGATAAGTTTTTGAAGTAAAACATACATGTGAAAGCCTGTAGTAGATGAAGCTACAAAAAGGGTGCAATGTTTGTAGTAGAACCCTTTCTTGTTTTCTGAAAAGTGCACCAATCATGGATTCTTTTCGAAATTAGAGGAATTTAGATAAACCTTTCTTTTCCTTGCACTTTGTGCAGTGAAGAGAGAAATTCATGCGGCCTCTGTGACGCTGTGATCTAAGCGATGGATTCTGATCATTCTACTGAAATGGGTCCGGGTTCGAATCCCGTGAGCCATGGATGTTGTGTTGGTCTTACGGTACTGGCTCCCTCCCCTCTCTGGAACCAGCGGCCCTAAATTAGGGACGGGCGATTGCTCATTGTTCACTGAGTTGCTGACACTGGTCGTTAAACCTCGTCATTAAAAAAAAAAAAAAAAACAAATACCCGGGAGGCTTCCATGGTGATTCTAGGGGGTCTATGCTTTTTTTTTTTAATCTCCAAATTCACAGCAAATTTAAATTGTTATAAGAACTTTAACGAACATCTGTGATTTACATTTGTCTGTCCTGCTTTAGGAGGATGCGGGAGGGGGGGGGTCGATCCCACAGTTGGCCCCCGTGGACTCTTTCTTGCTGCCACAGATTCCTGAGTTCAGGACAGGAAAATGAAAAACGGTGACGAAAAGTGTTTTCTATTAAGCTAAAAAATAAAAGGAAGAGAAATCAAGAAGCAATTTTAAATGCTTCCGTGGAACAAGAAAAAGACAAAAAGAAAACTTTTCCATTTACAAAGGTAATATTTACATATTTAGTTGGTGTTTGGGGGGGGGGGGGGCTAATATTTTGGTAGGTGTTTTAGGGAAAACTTCATGCTATTACTATGTATGTGTCCGTTCTTTTGCCTATGGCATGGGTGGTGAACCTTCTTGAAAGCGTATGTCCAAATTAGCGATAATCGTCTAAAAAATTATGTCGTCTTTCCATTGGAATTTTGGGTAGCAGATTATGATTTATTATTTATCCACTGTTCACTCACAAACAACAGAAGAAAACTAAAAGGACAACGAAGCCAGTACCAACCGTTTACTTCTATTATTACCCAAATACTGATGTGTACACTGGATCTGTCAGGATTTTAAAAACTTGTCATAGGACGTCACATTTTCACGCAACTGCCCGGCTGAATCTAAGCCGGCGTGAAACGTCTCCTATGAGCAGTTTTCATTTTCCTGGTCGGCACCCGTAAGCAGCGGGTGTTAAAACAGCAGGTACCTCCTCTTCTTCCTGGTCCGAAGACTGAGATGATCGGACGTGCACTCATGATCGTTGAACCCTCCGCTGCTCTCTTGTCTACTAATGTCTCTTTGAGTCACGGCCAGGGATAATTCCTTTCGTCCTCCTTCTTAGAATAACCCTACGAACTTTCATTTTCTCGTTGTCTATCTGGAAATCCTCTTTTGGGGCATTTCCCTCCGAAGAAGCATTAAGTAGAAACAAATGGTGTCGTCTCTTTTTCGGCCGGTGCCGAAAACGTAGCTTTTGCGGCCACTTACGTATCGTAATTTGAGGACATGTGTACGTATAGTGGAGACAGACAATCGTTTTATTTTTAGCTGAAAAGTAGAAGCTTTAAAATTGTTAACTTTCCTTCACACTTTGCTCAGGGTTAGGACTGGCAGCGTTTACGCTCATAAAAGAATGCCGACGTGTTTAAAAGTTATGTTTATTTATTAATTAATTTATTTATTTCTATTTTATTTATATAATTTTTGATTGATTGTTTTCGTTTTTTTTTTTTTTTTTTTTTTTTTTTTACTCAAGAATTTTGTGAATTCTGTTAATATCTTTTACGCTGCTACATTTTTGGCAAGTATGATCTGCTACTTGTAAAACAAGCTTATCCATTGAAGACATTCAACCGTTACGCTTTTCACTCTATTTTTCTTTCCTTATTTTCAAAGCAATTCCACATTATCGAACCATTCTCATTCTCCTTTTTATTCTACATCGATAATCTATATACTCGTATATACACTATCTACCAACAAGTAATTAGGCACCCTTGCAATCGACGATATCTGCTGTCCTGATACACGTCACGGCCGCCGCCGTTAAATAACGTGTGGTAAACAACAACGCAACCAGTCGCATGCAAGATGCCACGCGGTTGGGAGCTCTCTGATTTCGAGAAAGGTGTAATCGTCGGGTATCACAGAAATGACCGATCCATATACGTGACATATCCAGCGAGTTGAAGTACACAAAATCGACAGTGGCCTACGTGATTGGCAAGTGGAAGATGAGAGGTGACTGTCGGAATGTGCCACGAACCGGCAGTCCCACAAAACTGGGAGTTAGAAACCGACGGGTGCTGGCCAGAGAAATTCGGAAGAACCGCACCAAATCGATGGGCCACATCCGCGAGGAGTTTCAACAGGCATCCGGGAGTGTTCTTTCGATGAATACCATCCGTAAGGAAGCCCATCTGCTCAGTTATCATGGACGGGCTGCCGCCCACAAGCCTTTGATCACCAAGTCCAATAGCGCTGCACGGCTAACGTGATGCAAAGAACGTCGACAGTGGACCGTTGAACAGTGAAAACAGGTTCTCTGGAGCGACGAATCAAGGTTCACCCTCTACCGTTCGGATGGCAGGGTCTGGGTTTGGCGTCTGCCTGGAGAACGCCTCCTGCCGGAATGTATTGTGCCAACTGTGAAGTTCGGTGGCAGTGGAATTATGCTATGGGGGTGTTTCTCCTGGTATGGCACTGGACCCTTGGTCGCAATTCCTGGTAGACTCAACGCCGAGACCTACTGCACCATTTTGGATGACCATGCGCTTCCTACGTTGTGACAGTTTTACTGGGTGGACCCATGTTACTTTCAGGATGACCATGCGCTTCCTACGTTGTGGCAGTTTTACGGGGTGGACCCATGTTACTTTCAGGATGACAATGCCACCTGTCATGTTGCGAGGTTCACCATGGCTTGGTATGGTGATAATTGATTTAATCGAATGGACTGGCCTGCGCAGAGCCCGGACCTTAACCCTATCGAGCACCTTTGGGACGAGTTGGAGCGTCGACTTAAGGGGTGCCTCCCACCGTCCGAAATCGGTGAAGGAACTGACCTGTCTTCTCCAAGCCGAGTGGAAGAAAATACAGATAGCCGTCGTACAACGCCTGGTTGAGAGTATGCACCGGAGGGTCGCAGTTGTAATCGCCGCTCGTGGAGGCTCCACCAACTACTGAAGGTGAATAAACTTCGTTTTCCTTTGCTATCAAAGGTGTCCAATTACTTGTTGGTAGATAGTGTATAAAGCAAAGTGAGGAAATGGGGAAATGCAAGTGTTTCCGTCCGCGAATTGTTCGACCACTTCTAAATGATCTAAAGATCTGAAAATTGGTATGCTGATAGGTCTAAACGTCCGTATTCCTAGAAAAGTCCGAAAACCAAAAAAGTCAAAATAACCGCTTTGGAACACTGCCTGCTTGAATTTCTTTGCGAATTGTTCGACCACTTCTGAATGACCTATAGAGATCTGAAAATTGGTATGCAGATAGGTCTTCAGCAGGGGCATATTTTGAGAGAGGGGAGGGGGCATGGCCCCCGAAAGGGGTTTATTTCCTTGTTAAAATGCGACTTACATTAGAAAAAATGCTTTACTTTAATAAAAATGCATATTTGCGTGCAAGCTTTCAACTTACAATAGAAAATAATGCTTTAATTTTTTTTCTTCTGTTTTTCATTAACTTTTATTTTGTCCTGATGGATTTCAAACACTTTCATTTTCGGTAGCCCCCCCCCCCCCCCGAAAAAAATTCTATATACGCCCCTGGTCTTAAGGTCCGGATACCGAGAAAAGTCCAAAAACCTAAAAAAAGTCAAAATGGCGGCTTTGGAAACTTGTCTGCTTTAATTTTTATTGTATTGTTCGACCACTTCTAAATGACCAAGAGATCTGAAAATTGGCATGCTGATAGATCTTAAGGTCCGGATATCTAGAAAAATTCAAAAACCTAAAAAAATCAAAACGATGGCTTTGCAGTATTGTCTGCTTGAATTTTTCTTTTTAACTTGAGTTTAACTTTTGAAGTTTTAACTCTAAATGAAAACTAGCTCTTCTGCAGCAGTACTCTTTATTCAATGCTGCATATGACGATGTTCATATCTGAAACTTTGTCTGGTTTCTTTATATAATTTACACATGGATCTGTTAGCAAACTTATTATCTCCCTCCCAGGACCATAGCAAGCTTTTCTTATCTGGGAGCGCGAGGCTTGAAATTACGCCCCTTCGAGTTCCGCTCAAATAACACGTGGTTTTTAGTTTCTCACACACCGTCGTTATAGGAAAGTATTATGATCGTTCAAAAATCGCACTTCAGATTTTTGACATAATTTTATTAAAAATGTAAAAACTGGATCCAAGAGCCACAGGTTGTAAATACCAAGTAAAGCGTAAACGTTATTTGAACGCCGACAGCACAACACTCCACAGAAATGCAGAACGAAAAACAAACCAGAGCAGAACGAATGAGTACCGGATAGTGAACGTAACAATAGGAAGGATTTTGAGAGGAAAGGCTTAAAAAGATTCAGTTCAAGGTTAGACATTCAGAGAACTTTCTGCGACAGAGCACAATTGATTAATTACCTGTTCATCCCAACAACATGGAGGTTAGGCATATCAGCATATTGTTTTCTATGCCTCCATTCACTGTTTTGGAAAATTTCCTTCATGGATATGAAACGTTCACACCTCATGGTGTATGTTACTCTGTACCCTGGTTAAGAGCATGGAATACTGTATGAGACTAACTAAAGTCTTTAAAAAGAAACTACTGAAGGGTGTAACTTTTTTTTTAAGTTACAATTTCGATATTTTACATCCCTCAGAGCATTAATTTACGCCCCTGGAATGAACATTCTGGGAGAGCAAACGCCCTCCCTGCAGCTATGGCCCTGCTTCCTCCTTATTCCATCAGGACGTTAAAGAAATCTTACCCCGTCCTACGGAGTATGGAGAATCCTACTTCAAACTTTGCTTCTTATTGCCTTCAGGTCCCAGATAAATCTTCCATTATTTGTATCTTCTCCTTTATTCGAGAAGAAACGCGCACTGTAAAAAAATTACTGTAGATTTTACGGTTTTAAACCGTTTTCCAGGGTGCCAACACAAAACCGTAAAATCTACAGTTTTATGCCGTGTTGGAGCAAAGCTATAGTTTTGCTCCAACACAATCAACACATTCGTTCCAGCCAAATTTTTGTGTTTTCTTGATTATTTGGACTGTGACTCGTTCCAGCCAAATTCTGTGCTGTTTTCTTCATTAAATGCGGTGTTGGAGCAAAGCTATAGCTTTGCTTGAGCAAAGCTATAGCTTTGCTCCAACACGGCATAAAACTGTAGATTTTACGGTTTTGTGTTGGCACCCTGGAAAACGGTTTAAAACCGTAAAATCTACAATTTTTTTTACAGTGCGGGCTACAGCGTCCCTAGTCCGCTTTCAAAACTCCTCTCGCACCCATTCGTTAGCATTTTACTTTGCAAGTTTGCTCACCGCTTCGTTAGCAATGTACAATGCAAGTGGGCATTTACCCATCGTGAGAATTCCCTCATTCAAAACTGAAGATGTAAAAAAAGCCATGTGTTTAAATACTCACCCTATTAGACCTCTAATGCTATGAAACAATAAGCCCATTTACCATTCACTCACAGAGCAGTAAAGTAATGTAAACTGAAACTCCGTGAACCCCGTCGGGCAGCAGTGGCGTTCTTTGGACGGACTGCAGAAGCGTAGAGGGGGTTTAACTCCTTCCGTCATTAGCTCGACTACGAAAATGGACCATCTCAAATATCTCCCTAACTATCTCTAACTTATGAGACATTAAAAAAAAAGTTATTAACGTTAACTTCCGCTGAAAATAATGCGACCAGGGTTACACTCTGACAAGCGTTTTCCTCTCCCTAAGCCTTTCGGGGCTTAATGCGACCAGGGTTACACTCTGACAAGCGTTTTCCTCTCCCCTAAACCTTTCGGGGCTTAATGCGCTAAACGCTTGTCGTTAACGATTTAACTCTTTGGCGCTAATACCACAAACACTTTTTCATATATATATGACACAGCCCCCTATGCTGTCGATGTCATGTCCCAAGGCATATAAAGCCTTTTCATAAAGTAATCTTAACGCAACAACGTCGTTGTTTCTTCCCCTTTTTTACCATAGCTTGCCCCTATTATCGCTCCCTTGTCGGGTACCAGCGAACCACTACTACGTCTTATTCGCCGTAGTGGGAAAAGAAACCTTAAAAAGGTCAAAATTCAATCTAAACCAATTCACCCCCAAAATTTCGCCTACTGTTGTCAACAATGAATTTGGATTCCCTACATAAGGGTCTCCAAGCCCAGGGTCGACAAATGCATCGCGTTGTGTTTCATATGAGTTAGCATGGGGTTTCCATGCCTATTCATATGCCGCAAAGAAGTTGAAATAAAAAGTTGCATAATAACAATAAGAAAAGTATATGTATATCACTGATTGAACTCTAATTAAATTTGGAGAAATGAACTGAGTGACACGTGAATTACATTTAACTGTTTATTCCTTTTAGTAGATGCTCTTAAAGCTAGGTACAATGTACCGGTGAGGTTGCTTGCTTTTAACTAAACATTTTAAAGATTTGTTTCAAAACAAGTACAATGCACTTAAATAGTAAATAATTGACTTTAAATTTCAAGTTATTTGTTTAAAACACGGCGCGGTGCGCCAGAGGAAAATTATCAATGCACTATGTGAGAGACTTTCAGGAAACTAGTCCTGCATAGCACATGCAAAGCTATGAGACATGAATCAGAAATGCTAGAGATAAAAGTCATCATACTTTCTTTTCCTTCGGAAGCCCCGATCGTGAAGCTGGGTTGCCGGCTGGTCGTAGAAATCAGCACTCGGTCATCATTTGTTTTTTCGTGACTACTTTTTTAACACTTACTACCTCATCCTCTGTCTTGGAAACATCTCTCCTCCGAAAACGCTGAGACCTCTCTTCTACTCAGCATGGAATTCTCACTTCGAGTGTCTAGTCTGTCGTTTTCTCATCGAGTCTCTCTTTTTTTTTTTTTTTCCCTCATTCATTAATATTTTCTTTTTTCCGTGTCCGGTGTCCATCTTTGAGGGGGCGTGACGGCCCGGCCGTCCGAACCGCGTCGGGTCATGTCATTGGCCCTCACAGATAGTCCTGCTATGTGATTCGCATGCTATCCGTTCAGTTCGAGTCGCTTTCCCAAAAATTATGTCTTCTTTCAGCTGTCAACTCGTTCGCAGACCTTTCTGCTAATTGACCGCACTCAGCTACTTGGAGGCGAAGATTGTCACGTAGGTATTTCCGGCGACGTGACTTATCCCGAATTTCGTCACTACCCCGGTCAATGCAGAGATGCTCACAAGCGTTGCTTGAGAAAAGGGGTGACGCCCCCAAGGATTTATTGCGTGCGAGAACCTAGAACCGTGAATGTCTTCCTTTCTCTTCCTTCCCATCCGGGTATTTTCGTCAAGTTCCCGTGAGAAAAAATATATAATTTTCCCCTTTTCTTTTGGCTTGAGTGCAATTAGGACTGTTCTAATTATCAACCGAAACTTTCCGGTAGCCTGGCTCGGCTTCACTGGAAAGTAATATTAATCAATGATATTCTATTTTGGAAATTAAATATTTATTTCCTACCGCTTTAGAGTAAAAATAATAATAAATAAGCAAAAATATAGGGAAGAAATTTAAATACTACGGGGATATAGAAAATTCCGCGGTAACACCCCAGTGGTATTTTAATTGGCACCAAACGTCTGACTACATTTCTGTTTTCTCATGGAAGTTCACACAAATCACTGGACAATCAAAATAACAAAATATGGAAACTGTGCTGCTGTCCATTATTTCCTTCCTCTCCTTCAACTTCACAAATTTCTCTCGCTTCTGCTGTGTTTACCCCCCCCCCCGGGGCAAAGGAGCACCCGAACAGCACGTTTATCGATCCTCATTCTTTCCTCACGGATAACGCACTGTAGCTCTGTACCAAATGCATGTTATCAGCCTCGTGTGTTCCACGTCATCGCGGTGCCCAGCCTACGCTGGTGCGAATTTCGCACGGAAAGTAAGGAGGAAAATTTATGAGTAGCTCAAAACGGGACGAAATTTTGACTCATTCTGGCATGCAGGTGCGGCTCTTACAAGAATTTGTTTCCTAAATAGCGGTTCTTGTCAGGTGTGGTCTTTACGCTCATGCGGCGTTCAGCCCAAAAATTACGGTTATTTCAAAATTAGGACTGAGCTACTTTTTATTTATTTATCTATTTATTCCGTCTGATCTAGGTGTTCGCATGTTTACGTCGTTCATACATTGTTAACAAAGAAAAGCTAGTAAATCATCGCACATAAATTCCATACCACTCTGATCAGAATTACCGACATCGTACGAACAGAAAAAGAAAACTGAAAATCCTTGATTATCTTAATGCTATAGCACGGTTATGAGACTCCCTGGCTGTTTTGAGTTTTGCCAATCGGCCACCACATACCGACCCGACCTAGTTATGGAGTCGCTTAAATATCTTCAGGTTATAGTATTTGACTGGGCACTATGAACGCTTAGAAACGCAAAGAAGCGTTTCTCCCAAACACTGAAAAAGTTTATATGACCTAACTGATGATCTCATACAATTAACAACAGCTGCATTTTTGTTGTTGTTGTTGTTGTTTGATTTCATAATTTTTGTAAATCATTTTATTCATCGCAGTTTTTAGCATGCCATTTGTAAAAATAGAACATGCTTCGTATCACTTTGACCGTCCATATATCGACACCATATCTCTGCAACTACACTGCTGCCCTCTCACAATGCAAAACCAAGAAGGACACGAGATAGCAAACCCAGATTTAATGGACACATAACAACATACACAAAGATGAAACGATTGAGCATACAGGCCCGTGCGACTTGCAGAACACACAGACATCAATAGTTCGTGTGGCCTCCATGGCTGGCAATAACGGCCGCTACACGCCGCGGCTTCGAACGAAAGAGGCTTTGGATGTGGGCTTGGGGTGTGTCGGTCCAGGCTGCTTCCACACGTTGCCACAGTTCATCAGGCGTAGCCGCGGGTGGTGCTTGCCGGGCCTTTCGGTTGCCGATCAGCGACCAGACGTGTTCGATGGGCGACATATCGGGAGAACAGGCGGGCCACGGCAGCAGTGACACCTGGTGGGCCGTGAAGAATTGTTGCACGATGCGTGCCACGAGCGGACGCGCATTGTTCTGTTGAAACGAGGCCGCTGGCAGGTCCTGCAGGTAAGGGAGGATTACAGGCTCCAAAACGTCGGAGATGTAGCGGTGGCTGTCGAGTGTACCGACGATGCGTACCAGAGGGGTGCGGGTGTCATATCCAAATGCGCCCCAAACAATAACGCCAGGCGACGGACCGGTATGGCGATGCATAATGCAGGCGTCATACAGTCTCTCGCCGCGGTGCCGCCACACGCGTATACGACCATCGTGGTGTTGCAGGCAGAAGTGGGATTTGTCGGAGAAGACAATGTCGTGCCATTCCGCAGTCCAGGTGCGGCGTTCAACGGCCCACTGCCTCCGCACTCGCCGGTGGTGTTCCGCTAATGGTAATCGGAGCAATGGGCGCCGTGCGATAAGTCCCCGCTCCTACAGACGACGTCGAACGGTACGTGCTAACACAGGTTGTTGCGCAACACACCCTAATTCCTGCGCTAACGTTCGTGATGTGGCGGGGCGAGCCGTCAGTGCCCGCCGCACAACATGCCGGTCCTCTCGTTCGGTGGCGTGCCGCGGCTGCGGCAATCGCTAACGTCGGTCAGTCCGTCCCTCTTGCACCCACCGAATCCATACTCGCCTCACTGTGGCTGGGTGTCGTCCCACACGGGCGCCGATGTCTCGGTACGATAAACCGCTGTCGCGATAAGCCACTATTCGTCCTCTGTCCAACTCCGAAACGTGCTGGAATGACTGCCGTATTCTGCGACGAGACATCACACTTTCACTACTTACACCCCGGCAGCACAACACACTTCCACTACTTACACCCCGCCTTCTGTGCACCCTTCTTATAGTGCTTCTCGGTGGCGTGCCAGGCGCACATGATTTGCATATGCCCTGCAATACTAATCGTTTGCATGTCCTCTCGCGGGCGACGCATGCTGCGAATTTCAGGCCAATCGGATGCTTCCTTCTTGGTGTTGCGTTTTGGGTGGCTAGCAATGTATAGACCGATTTTAAAAAAGAAAATGCAAATGTGCATTGGGAAGCCTGAAATGTGGGAACGATGATCCTTTCTGTCTGGTTCTTTTCCAATGCATAACTTTGTCGCTAGAGGATGCAAATGTAGATGCTATCGAATTCAAAATGCATTTTATTCCATATCATTACTTCTGAACATTCGATTGAGAAAAACTCTCTTCCTTTCGATGCTATTGATAACGAAGACTACTTTGGGTATCAGTTTTTCCGCTGGAGGGCGCAAAGTTAAACTGCGATTACCCCGATATCTCTGCTTCTAAAAGTCCGATTTGAAAAAAAAAAAAAATTTGCTTCCGATAGAGCTCCTGGTGGGAAATGTTATGCATATAATTTCTAATTTTGGTAAAGTATTTTTTTCCCACTAGAGGGCGTAGGTGTATATTTCTGTTTCCGATGTTTTTTGCGGCAATATCTACCCGCCTGAAAACGCGATTGAAAAAATTATTTTGTGGTCAGATACCGCTCACCAAGGAAAACCTTTTTGCGCATATTTTCTGCTTAAAATAATGAACTTTTTTCCTCCGCTATGTGTTGCCTAAATTAATATCGTATTTATCTCGATAACTCTACTTCTAACGGTCTGATTTGAAAAACTCGTTCTCTGTCGGACAACTTTTCTGGTGCTGCATGTTTTGCGCATAATTTCAAATTTTGTTCACACATTTTTAGAACGTTTTTGATAAGAAATTACAGAAAATAAAAGAAGTTCAAAGATTTGAAACTAGCAATAGCGTGTTAATGAACACGAAAGAAACATCTGCTGCGGTTAAATATCGTCTGCTAAGAAAATGGCACACGTAAACAAGCTGTGGATATAGAAGGTTATGGTTTTCCTTTTTACGAAGAGAAATATTCGTATCTGTAATTAAAAAACGCTGTGAAAGTCATGGAGTTTGCATTTCTAAATGTAAAATAAGCAACATTATTAACAATAGAGGGAAAAATCATGAAGCATTGCTTTTAACAGGAAAAAGAAAACCAAAGGAATATCCAAAGAAGGTACATACTTTTACGACTATACATTCATTGTCATAAAAATCCGCTCACCAAGAAAAAACCGTGCGATTAACGCGAAACTCGGCTAATAGCTACGGGGAGGGCAGACCTGCAAATGATTAGTTTCGTGTGATTCCGCATGCCTGCGCGTCCACGACCGGCGCTACAATCGCAATCCTTGGGGCTTATAAGGCGCGCAGGGGACTCATCATTCGTGCCGAAGTGCACGGTAAGAGTCAGGAGCGATAGACATACCGAGGAGCCGCCGTAGATGTGCGTACGGGCAACTGACTGAGTTTGAACGAGGCCGTATCGTCGCGAAGAGAGAGACAGGGTGGCCGGTGCGTCGAATCGGCCGCCATTTGGACCGGTCGGACAGTACGATGCGATTGTGTTGGGGGCAATGTATACGGGAAGGCACCCAGACACGGCGGACTGGCTCTGAACTACCCAGACACACCACCAGCAGAGAATACCGTGGAATCGTCAGAGCGGCACGCACAGATGCAACGACGTTCTTGCCCAATATGCAGAGACATGTGGCGACTGTACAAGGGACTCCTGTGTCCGCCAGAATCATTTCCAGACGTCTGGCAGAGGCGAATCTGCACTCTCGACGGCCCTTAAATTTTCTGCCATTAGCACCTGACCATCGTCGGCGCCGATTTCAGTGGTGTCAGCAGCGAGCAACGTAAAATGCTACGGATTGGCGACGTATAGTGTTCAGCGACGAATCCAGCTTCTGTACAGAAACAGACGACCACCGTGTCAGAGTGTGGAGGACCACAGGTGGACGCTACAATCCCAACCTCACTGTGCAGTGGCATACGTCCCGAACTGCAGGCATGATGGTCAGGGGAGCCATCGCGTATGACAGCCATACTTCCCTCACAGTGGTCCGATGGACGTTGACAGCCCAGCACTGCGTTCAGAAGATCAAGCGGCCCGGAGCCTTTTTCCAACAAGATAACGCCCGTCCGCACACGGCTCTGGTTTACTAGGACAGATTACGTCATGCTTCGACGCTTCCGTGGCCTGCCAGATCGACTAAACTCTCGCCCATCGAGCGAACAGATCGGATGGCAACTTTCTCCATGTCCCATTGTTCGTGATTTAGAGTGTCAGTTGCAAGAAGTGTCCCAGGATAATATACAGCGTCTCTTTGACTCCACATCACCGCATGTATCCGAGCACGATTCGGTCCGAAGCGGTACTAACGCTGACCGGAATGTGTACCGTATGTCCGCGGGAAATCGTCCTGCTGCTGTGATATTGTAATCACTTCTGTCCTTAGTATGTACCATCTTACTACTAAGATTTCATTTCAATCTGACGCCTTCTTGGTGGGCGAATTTTTATGACAATGAGTGTATTTTGAAAGTAAGGTCTCTGGTCTTGAAAGAAAATCTACCAACCTAACGAGCAGTTGCGAAGTCGATCTTTTAGCTCTGTATCAACTACAAACAAGAGAATAAACAAAGATTTGAATCTGAGAAAAAAACGCGATGTTCACAGCCTTTTTTCCAGGCACGTAGTTGATCGCAAAACACGGCGGAGACTTCTTTATGAAAATCACTTCGCCGGAGACAGATAGAAATTTAATGTAACTATTGATGAAGCATCGATCTACCTAAACGACTATAACAAAAGAAAAAAAAAAGGTTGATTTACTGCCGCAAAAAAAAAAAAAAAAAAAAAAAAACAGAAAACTTGGTTCTAAGGATCCTAAAAAAAATTACAAAAAAAGATTTATGATTATTGCTGGTTTCTCGTACAATGGGAAATTAAAATTAAGAAAAGTTGGAAAATGTAGAAATGTTAAAAGCATTTCTACATTTACCAAAGTAATTTTTTAACTCCTGTATTTAAAGAGGAAATATCATTCGTTTGTTTATTTATTCACAGAGCTTTCAAAGGGTAGAAGTCCATCTGGATGAAGCTACCAGTCATACATCCGAATCTACCATTCTGTCTCTTGAAAAAATGAAAAAAAAGAGACGGGTATCAAGTCTATACCTTTTGTTCATATTCCTTCAAAATCCCCCGATGTGTCACCAATGAACCATTGTGCCTTCGGACTGCTAAAAAGAGCGCTTTCTAAACGCAGACCTAAAACGATGATTGTACTATGGAAAGCAGTGGAAGAGGAGTGGAATAAAATACCACTACCAATTTTAAGAAATGTCCTGTTATCTTCGAAATCTAGATGTAGATTCATATCCAAAGAAAGAACATTTAAGGCAATAATAATTTTACTTTAAACGTTAATTATATTGCTGGAAAATCGTTCTAAAAATGTATGAACATTCTGCGTAATAAAGCACAGCGAGCTCTTATCTCAGCAGTCTTTACGTTTGCTTGCCTTTTGACCTGATGTCAGGATTGCAAACTACAAATTCATCGGGGGAAAACTGCGGCGTTAAGTTTAGAAAATTTTTAAGGGTCCTCCATTTCTTCGTGAAAAATAGCTCAAAACACGATTTGCAGAACGAAATTACAAATATAAAAAAACAATTTAGAAATCCGGTTTTTTTCCACATGTAAAATAAACATTGAATCACCTTTCTGCCTTTCTATATTAGCGTTACTGTGTGTAGTAATATTTTAATTATTATCCCAAAAGTGTAAAATAATGGGCAAATTGACAATTATTTTTAAAAAGTTCTAATTTTGATATCTGGTAGGTTAAAACGCAGAAAAATAGTTTGATATTTTCTCTCGAAATATAAAAATTTGGGAATGCATACGAGTGATACGATATACAGATTTTTCCATCGGCATGATGCTGTATTTGTTTCAATTTCGCATTCGGCGGAATTGAAACAATACGGGGTATGGAGGACTCTTAACTAGAAGAAACCAAAATTATGTAAGAGCACAGGAACTCAAAGGAAGGTTAAACTAGAAGAATACGCCACAATCCATTTTGCTGCGTAATTAAATCAGTTCCTCATTCCAAAGAAACTTGACTTCCGAGAGATGCTAAAAACAAGCATATGGAATGTTTATGCTTTTGTACGCCTGCGGCGTTCCTCCCTCCGCTTGGTCTAATCTCTTTATTTTTACACTCTCACATGTAAGTTAAAAAGGTGACCGGGAGAAGAGGGAGGGAAGCAACGGAGAATAAAGCACGATCCCAGGAATAAGTAAATCGCCGTCGATACGGTTGTCAGTCATCGAACTGGCTCGCTGATGCTCTATGACACCTGACATCTGGTGCGAGATATCCGATCCCACTATGGCAGCATACAGAAAAAGTGCATTGTGGCAGCCCTTTGCTATTCAATCATGGCCAATTACATTATCATGATTCGCAATTAAGTGCACTATTGTTGATTCTCTTCAATTGTTTCTTTCTTTTTTCCCCTTCCTCTTTTTTTTTTTTTTTTTTCTTTATTCAAAGGCTTACTTCAGTTCAGTTCTCCGGGAAAGAGAAGTGCGCAGAAGGATATGTGTGTGTGTGGTCTTCATTATTCGACAAAGAAAAAAGGTGGGAAGAGCGCAGATGTGTTTCCTACATCAGACTGCTCATAACTTCTTTCTACACGTGCAAACAAAAGATTTTGTTCGCACTTCCTCTTCAACGTGATGAAAAAGAAAGGATGTTAAAGGAAATAAATAAATTTACCAAAATCACATGATTTAACGGATCTCTGATAACTATGGTAAAAAAAAAAAAAAAAAAACCTACTAGGCTGAATTACAGGTCTTTTTTATTTAATTGAGGGTATTACAATTCAGATTCTGATCAACTTTTCGCACATATTTTCCCGCATTATCGACATCTCTCATTCTCTCGACCTGCTGTATCTCTCTCGCGCCGAATGATGGTTTTCCTAAATTCCTCTCGCAACATCGTCTCAGATAGTTACTGTCCTTGTTATTCAAGCGTACTTTCTAAACAATCATCTACACGCATCTATATTATGGTCATTTTCCAGGTCTTTTGTTGGCGGGATTTTCCTTCTCGCTTTGGAATTTAAATATACCTGTCGTGCACACTGTCGTAAAGAACACCCTAAAGGTGTAGGCATAAGCTGTTTCAGCAGGATAACAAAATGTTATCCAACCCCATTGAAAACCCGTCTTCAAAATACATTAAACACTTTAAAGGTTAAAAACACATACGATATCTTTCGCGGTCACTCTGACCACATCATCAGGCGTGGGTACGCATCGAGCAGGTAATACAGTTCTTATACAGCACACACTCTCAAGTATTTATGCAAGCAAGTTACTCATCGTTGCCAGTTCCAATAATGTTATAATTATCCGAGGAAACTCTAACATCGGTTCGAGATTGATGTAAAATTAAAGTTCGCTAGGGTGAAGGGACAATAGAGGGGTGATCCTCATTACAACAATTCACCCCATATTTAATAATATAAACTTTCCAGCATGTGCAAAGAGGGTCTAGTTCCCGTAGAACCCGAAATTGAAGCATTGTCCCAATCTGGAATGTAAGAACTTGAACGGACTGTTTATACTAGTGCAGAAAGGGAGTTCAAAGTTCTCAATGAATATTTGTGTTCCGCAATGCGCACACCGAGACTACGTAGGGCAGAACCCACGAAATAGAGGTCCGTCATTTCTCCGAGAGTGGTTCGGAACGGAATCTTGTACACTCCATGGCGACTCATTAGAGGGGTGGGGTGTGTTACCCCAAATCCCAAGTCAAATGTTTTAAAGAAATGTTTAACCCACTCTATTGTCCCTTCACCCTGTCGAACTTTAATTTTACATCAATCTCAAACCAAATATTACAGTTTCCTCGGATAATTATAACACTAGACGAAACCCGTCGAAATCGACGGTTCGTTTTTTTTTTTTTTTTAAAGAATAAACTCATATGAAGCAACAAATGTAAACTTTATTTGATTGACAACAAAATGTTACAAATTCATTCAAACCTTTCAGTAAAGACAATATTTTGAGTCAATCCATTTGCGACAGGAAATCGAGATGCATCTTCGTGAGCGATCTTTACTGCAACAGAATCCTTTGATCTTGCTCGAGATAGGGCAACGTAGAGAGCATGTGAGAAATGTGAGAAGACTGGTTCTGGCAGCAGTGGCGGCTTTTGGGAGGAGACAAGGGAGGCAGTGCCTCCTCAGAATTTTAAGACTCTTAGTTAGAATTATTCGTCTTGTTCATTCAGTACTTTTGGGTATAGTAGAGCGAACGTTTATGCTAGTTAACTCTTTTGAATTAAATGTCGTCTATGCGTTCATTCAGTTTTTTTCAATTGACGCTTTTCGAAAACAATCGGTAGCACGTAGTCGCGAATTGTCCTCAGCTGGCGATATCCGTCTTTGAGGCAGGAAGCAAACTGCTTCTCGTACATTTTGCGCCAAACCTGTTTACTCCCACTGAATCAGTAGATACGAAGGTAGGCGGTGGAACTGCCAATACAAAGACCGCACGCGCACCGTGGATTTCCCGTGAGGCAGATGCTATCTTGCCTCATGGGAACAGCTGCAGCAGCTCCTCTATGTTAACTCCTCATTCGGACAGCTTCGAGCGTCATTACATAGCGTCTTCTTCCTAGTTGCTTTTCTTTCACACTAATGTTTGTGTAACTAATTTTTTTATGTTTTATGAAGAGTTGTTTATCAGACCATGGCCTCTGCTTCAAACATATCTAATATGTTGGATAGCTTACTGGAAAAGCCTTTCAGTAGAAGAGATTTTGAAGAAAAGAATCAAATTAAAAATGATGGTAAGCCTATACCTGAAATGAAAAGATGACTTCAAAGGGCAAAACTTCAAACAGAGGTTTTAATATTGACTGGTACAGAAAAGAACAATGGCTAACTGGTAGTGAATCAACGAACAAACTATATTGTTGGCCATGTTTGCTGTTTCCTGTGAGTGGCAATGAAGTCTGGCAAGAGAAAGGCTTCAATGATTTGAAAAATTTACCACGTGCTTTGGACAGGCAGAAAAAGTGTAAAGATCGCATTCTGGCAGTTGTTAAATTACAGTTGCTAGGCAAAACAAGGATAGACTACTCTCTCAACGAAGAGAAGATAACAAGTAACTTACGTCATAATGAAAAAGTAAAAAAGAATCGTGATGTAATGAAGAAGTTGATTGATATTACAACACTACTGGCGCGGTAAGAGCTCCCATTTCGTGGACAACATGAGAGCGAAGTCTCTGAAAATAAAGGAAATTACCTCGAGATGATTGATTTATTCTCCAAGAGTGACGAAACATTGAGAGTGTTTATGGAGAATAGTACAAATTTTTCAGGAACTTCAAAAACAATACAGAATAATTTAATCGAATCAGTTGCTCATATAGTTAGAAATGAAATCAATGCAGATATTGAAAATGTCTATTTTATTTTCTTGGCAGATTGATGAAGCGACAGGCAGCTCCCATGCACAAGTATCAATTATAGTTCGATTCGTGAAAGATGGAGTACCAGTAGAAAGAGTTTTGGGATTTTTTGACGTAAGTTCTGATCGGTGTGCTACTTCGCTTAAAGAATTACTGGATCGTGAGCTGGAAAGGTTTAGCTACAAAGAAAAACTAGTTGCACAGACATATGATGGCGCAGCAGTGATGGCATCAGAGCTGAATGGATTGCAAGCAAAAGTGAAGTGTGATGCCCCTCAAGCATTATTTGTTCACTGCTAGACACACAGGCTGAACTTAGTTTTTAGCAGAGCAGCGTCAGTGTTGAAGGAATCACGTATTTTTTGGGCAAGTTTAAATGCAATTAGTGCATTCTTTTCCAAATCGACAAAGCGTGTTCATCTACTAGAATCTGTTGGTGGACCCAGACCACCTCGTGTATCTCAGACCAGGTTCAAATCTCGTTCAGTGTTTACCATAGCTGACCACAGGTGCCTCCTGATTGAAGTATTTGAAAAAATTGAGGATGATTCCAACTATGATGACGAGACAATTCACGAAGCAGCAGGACTAAAACGGTGGGTCCAAGATTTTAATTTCGTTTTTCTTCTCTTCTCACATAAAAAAATATTTGATTTAACTGAGGTTACTTTCTCTGTACTGCAATCAAATAGTTCCGATGTTACTTTTTGTAACAAACGAATTACTGGCTTATGTGAAAAATTGTTGTACTTACGAGATCAGAGACAGTTTGATGATCTCTATCATAACGTGTGCAGTGAGGTTGGTTCTCCAAATAAAAGATTTAAAGGAAGCAATGATATTCCAGCCACCGTGCAATACAGAAGACTGTATTATGAGGTAATAGACAATGTTAAAACTCAGTTAAAATGCCGGTTTTCTGACATTGAGAAATTAAAATTTCTTCAGCTGGTCGATGTACACTGCTTTGAAGCTCATTCTAGAATTTTTCCTGAACACTGTTTTAAAGCTCTGCTTCAAACTTGTGAAACATACTTTGACAGCACCAAGCTGCATAGTGAGCTGCAGGTTCTGTGTTCAGACAGAGATCTGTGGAACAATGCCAAAAGTACAACAGAACTTCTATCTGCCATATACAATAATAATCTAGCACAGGCACTGCCAGAGCTATTTAGACTTCTTTCCCTCGTAGTAACAATTCATGCAACATCGGCCTCTGTGGAACGCAGTTTCTCGTGCCTGAAGAGGATGAAAAACTACAAGAGAAACTCCATTGGGCAAGAAAGGTTGTCAAGTTTATCAGTTCTGTCCATCGAGAAGGCGCTTGTGAAGAGGATGGAAGCAGAACAGACATGGTAAGACCATATAATAAATCACTTCGCCAAACAGAAAGAACGAAAGATAGATCTCATATTCAAGACAATATAAGCGTAAGGTAAGCTTTCTCTCTTGCTGTATAGGTAAACGCTGTGTTCAGAAGTCTTCAAGACTTCTTACTTTTGGCGTCAGTGGAAGCAGAGGCGTACATACAATAGAATTTCATTCGAGATGAAAAAGATGTATAGTTCAGTTTTGCTTTTTATCTTCTGTTGATCTCTTTAATAAAAATCTATTTCGATGCAATATATTTCATATTCAAACTGGCTTAACAGTTCCCAAATAGTCCAAGAGGGCAATTCAGACTGAAAAAAATATATTTAGGCGAATGGCCGGAGCCTTACATAAACAGGTTTTGTGTTGGTAAGTCATGTAAAACGTGCGTTTCCGGTAAAAAATTATAAATCTTTTCACGGGTCACGTTACTAATTTCATACTTCGCACATGAGAAAGTAAATAAAAAAATGATATTCTAAAAAAAATGGCATTAAATTGAATAAATTTATCATGAAAGAAATACGGGATTACACCATATAATACAAATATTGAAGATGACAATCCGATTTTTGGTGTAAATGTGATAAGGATGGTAAGTCAGATAATATCCGAAAACTTGAAAATTTCATCGTCCTGGATCGGGACTCGAACCCGCGTCTCCCAGAGAGCGCCCGGGTATGCTAACCAATACACCACCCAGAACGACCAAGTTTTAAGTTTCCGATTAATTTTAATATAACCATCACAGGATTCGCTAGTCAAAGCAACCGGCATTAATGTTTAGCGCATCTGGAGGTTAAGAATCCTATTCCGTCATTGCCCGGAATAGCAGATAAATCAAGAAAAAAATATGAGATTACACCATATAATACAAATTTTGAAGATTACAAACCGATTTTTGGCGTAAATGTGACAAGGATGGTAAGTCAGATAATATCCGAAAACTTGAAAATTTTCATCGTCCTGGAGCGGGACACTCGCGTCTCCCAGATAGTGCCCGGGTATGCTTACCACTACGCCACCCAGGACGATGAAAATTTTCAAGTTTTCGGATATTATCTGACTTACCATCCTTGTCACATTTACGCCAAAAATCGGATTGTCATCTTCAAAATTTGAGTAAATTTATTTGAATCCAGGATGTAGTTTGCCTCCCCAGCAATTTTGGTCACGGGCCGCCACTGTCTGGCAGGTATATTCCGATTTTAGCCAGTGTCTGTCCTTTACTCTTATTGTCATCGCAAAGAACAATATGATCGGAAATTGAATTCGTTTGATCGTAAAAGGGAAAGTGCTGTCGCTTGGAGTCAGCGGAATGCGTAGCAAGGTGCACACTGTACAACGACCAGTGTTTCTTTCAGGACTTTTTGGCCGAGGGGGGGGGGGGGCAAGTGGAACCTTAGAGGGGGCAAGTTTTCCATTTGCTACATATATATATATAATTTTAACTACTATATTTACATATATAGAAGTAATTACTATATATCTAGCATACGGGCGCATTTAGAGGGGGACTTCCCCCTCCCGGAAAATGTTTCATTATTTTTTTATTTTGGTTAAAATGCGACTTACATTAGAAAAAAAATGCCTTAATTTAATAAAAATCTATCAACTTACGTTAGAAAAAAATGCTTTAATTTTTCTTCAATTTTTCATTAACTTTAATTTTGTTCTAGATGGTAGATTTCAAAAACTTCCTTTTTTCGTCCCCCTCCCCTCCCCGAAGCAAAAATGAAAAATTCTATATACATCCCTGATATAATAATTACTTCTTCAAACATTTCAGGAATAGCAAATTTTTTTTCAGCTAAAGGATGGGGGAGGGGGGGGAGGTTCCGCAGTCTTGAAATTTTAATCTATTAAAATGCATTCAACGCACTCTTGTTCCAGAATCACGATTCCCAGACAATTAGGTATGATTAGTCTACTTATTATATTTTGAAGAATACCATGCGTCGTAATACAATTTTTTATAAAATAAACTATAACTGGTACCAGTTGAACAAATATTAAAAAAATATATAACTGGAGAAATATTTGTAGCATAAAAAGAAACGAAACTTCCTTTATCATCATAGCCTGAATTTATTAAAATTTGGCTCTGTAACCTAAAATGCCTCGGGAAGGGGGGGGGGGGATGGTCGTTTCCGGGAGGGCATCGTCCCCCTGGATGTATGCCTCAAAGAAACACTGACAACGACCCCTTGTGTTCTCCGCACAAAATTTCCACAGAAATTGTATTTTGGATGAGCGACTTTACGATCATACGTGTGCCATCGACTAAACATTTCCTTGTGTCCAGGTTGGGGGGTTGACTGAAGGTTTAACGACCATCGTGAGAGCAACTCAATGAGCTATAAGGAGTCGCCCGTCCCTAATTTAGGGTCACTGGTTCTAGGGAAGCGAGACAGCCAGTGCCGTAAGACAAACGCAGCATCCATGCCTCACCGGGAATCGAACCCGGACCCTTAACGAACGAATCATCATAAGCCAGCGCTTAAACCACTGCGCCATCGGGGCGGCCAGGTTCGTGATGAGCACCACGTCTGCACCCTTTTTCAGTCATAGAATGTGAAGCGGAAGTCCACTCATCTCGATCGTGTGCAAAAATTAAACGCCGCCCCGGTGGCGTAGTGGTCTAAGTGATGGCCTCTGATCATTCGTCCGAAAGGGGTCCGGGTTCGAATCCCGGTGAGGCATGGATGTTGTGTTTGTCTTACGGCACTGGCTCTCTCCCTTACCTGGAATCAGTGACCCTAAATTAGGGACGGGCGACTGCTTATTATAGCCCATTGAGTTTCTCACGGTGGTCGTTAAACCTCCAATAAAAAAAACAAAAAAAAAAACCTACAATCAAAAAAAAAAAAAAAATTTAGCTGGATTGCGCACTCTTTCACTCTCATCTTTAGCCACAACTGTGTTTGTAAATGTTGTTGGAATGAGATTCGCGTTGAGAATACTCTTCATTCTCTCTTGTCTGAGACATATAGTTGCGACCAATTGATCGCTCACACCTTCCAGGAAGGCTCTAACGTTTTCTTTCCTTCTTCTTTTTTTTTTTTTTTTTTTTTTTTTTTGTGCGGGAGAGACATTCTGTTAAGGGTAAGTATGCAATAAAGTATTTACTTACTTTAGGACTGATCATAGAACACCATGCACACACCAAGTCTGACACTGAACTGAGCACCTGATGTAGATAAGGGCCGCACGCTTCTCCCATAGACTTTACTTGGGAACTTTGTTGCTCCGCCACGCCCGAACCGTTGACCCAATCTCAGTTTTCTCTTCGACTGGCACATCTACATGGCAAAGCCTTTATTTTGATACCTGAACCATATTTTTACGTTCGGCCGTTCTCTCAAAATAGGTCTCACAGTGGAAAACTCAAAAAATGTTTATTCACATTTTACATAATGGGAAACTTCTTACCTACATGAATAAACTCGATCGAATGAATATTAAATTGTATATATACATCACACAGTTCAAGGGCATAACGCAAGCAGGTCTTCGAGAGTCTTCGCTGTTCTGATGCGAATAACTTCGATACAATTGCCTGCTAGCGTTTCCATGACAACATGAATCAGCGTACGGAGGTGAATGGACCATTGCTTTGAGCAAAGGTTCGCTCAGAAAAGAGAAGACTTTGGAATATCTCAGTCCCTCCATGCTGCCGCCTGTAACAGCGAGTGTTTCGAAAGAGTTGTTTCAGTCAACCGCACGCGATCGAATGTCAGCACACACTTCTCCCATAGACTTTACAGGAGAACTTTGCCGCCCCACAACGCCCAAACTGTTGCCCCAATCTCATTTTTCTCTTCGACTGGCACATCTACATGGTAAGACCTTTATTTTGATACCTCAACCACATTTGTACCTTTAGCCGTTCTCCCAAGATATATCTTACAATAAAAAGCCTTATAGAATTTATATATAGATTATCGGAACTGGCAACGATGAGTAACTTGTTTGCATAAATTCTTGCGAGTGTGTGCTGCATAAAAACTGTATTACCTGCTCAGTACATACCCACGCCTGATGCGGTCAGAGTGACCGCGAAAGATCTCGCATGTATTTTGAAGACTGTTTTTTAATGGGGTTGGATAATATTTTGTTATCGTGCTGGAACAGCTTATGCCTACATCTTTAGGGTGTTCTTTGCGACAGTGTGCACCACAGATATATTTTAATTGCTAAATGCTGTTTTTAAGAGTAGCAATTCTTGTTGCTGTCTTTTTTGGGACTATGGAGCGAACAGCAGAGACTTTCTTCTCATTTCGACGCAAACTAGAGATTGAAGGAGCGCATCCGTCCATGTTATTGAATTGAAGATCATTGGGAGTTATTCCGAAGTTTTTGAGGATCCTTTGTACGCCAGTACCACATAGAGATGCCTCGGTTCTGGCCTGTGCACACCAAAAACGACTTCTTTCAAAGATTAGCCGAAAATGAAGTTTTGAGGATTTATTGAATCGAAAATCATATATGGCTTACTTAATCTTTGCTAAGACTACACACCCCATCATTCTGGGAAAGTTCCTCCTTATCGACTTTAGTGAAATTGACTCTGAACTGAAGACAGTTCATTGCAGATGTATTGCTAAGATGAGAACCCTTGTGGCAGATAAGTGTAACAACTCTCCCACTGTTACTCGTAATCAATCACCCCCCCCCTCTCCCCCAAGTCTCAACCACCTTTTTTAAATCTCAGTTCCACTCCTCTTTCTTCTAGTCAACAATTAATTTAAACCGTGGGTTCAAATACAGTTTCCATCAGCTCCCTTCTAACCCTCTTATATTTATCCCACAGGTGGAAAGCTTTATTATGTCACTCCCATCCTCAGCTCAGGAATCTGCTGTAGGGCTCAACTTTTAACCTTTTGTTGACACTAAGTATTCAAGGGAGGGAACTTCTGAGGTTGGCTGAAGACCCTAACTTAGCCTTTTTATGTGCTGACAAATCAAATCAAGAGGTTATTCTTGACCATACTGACTGAGTATATATGTTTCAAAAATGGAGGCAGCTATTCAGTCCATTCCTCATTCAGTTGTTCATTTTGATCCCACCCCGGCTATTATTTCATCGTTATCAAAATTGCGCAATAGAGGACAGTTGCCTTAATGTATTTCTGAAAACATGCGCCCACCACCAGGCCCCCGTGTTCCGGTGGCATTAGGAAATTAAAACCCCACAAACCTAACCACCCACTTCGATTAATTGTTTCTGGCTATGCTAGTGCTACCAGACCGTTGGAGCAGTTTTCCTCAAGCCCGTTACTCTTTCTTCCAAATTTTCAATTCGAAAGTTCCCTGGTGGTGTTGGACAAAATTAAGGCATTTGATTCGGGGGGCTCCATTCTTCTTAGCTACTTTGGACGTCGTCCAGCTGTTTCCCAGTGTTCCCTTTCCGGTTGTTCATGGCATTGTTGAACAGAAATTGTCAACTTTAGGACTGTGCTTCCCTTCGGAAACCCAATCTATACTATTGAAGGTCTTCAATTGTTAGCCAGGCTCCGCTGTTTCCGTTTTAATGGAATATTTTACCGACCAAAGCAGCGAACACCTATGGGTTCGTCCCTATCTCCAGTTCTGGCAGAGCTGCTGCTTCAACATTTTTTTTTTTTTTTTTTTTTTTTTGGATTGGAGGCTTAACGACCACCGTGAGCAACTCAATGGGCTATAAGCAGTCGCCCGTCCCTAATTTAGGGTCACTGGTTCCAGGAAAGGGAGAGAGCCAGTGCCGTAAGACAGACACAACATCCATGCCTCACCGGGATTCGAACCCGGACCCCTTTCGGACGAATGATCAGAGGCCATCGCTTAGACCACTGCGCCACCGGGGCGGCCAACGTATTGAGGAAGAGGTTCTGTCCACATGCCAGTGCAAACTTCTTTTATTTTGTAGATATGTTGACGATATTTTAATTTGTTGGCCCTACTCAATTGAACAATTACAGCAGTTTGCTGAAGTTTTTTCGTCTTGCTATTCGTCTGTTAAGTTCACTATTGAACATTAATATGAATACAAATTTTGAAAATGACAATCCGATTTTTGGCGTAAATGTGACAAGGATGTTAAGTCAGATAATATCCGAAAACTTGAAAATTGTCATCGTCCCGGAGCGGGAATCGAACCCGCGTCTCCCAGATAGCGCCCGGGTATGCTAACCACTACACCACCCAGAACGACCAAGTCTCAAGTTTCCGATTAATTTGAATATAACCATCACGGGAGACGTGGATTCGAGTCCCGCTCCAGGATGATGAAATTTTCAAGTTTTCGTATATTATTTGACTTAACATCCCTGTCACATTTACACCAAAAAACGGATTGTCATCTTCAAAATTTGTATTACATGGTGTAATCCCGTATTTATTTCATGATTTATCTGTTACTCCGGGAAATCACGTAATAGGATTCTTAACCTCCAGATTCGCTAAACATGAATGCCGGTTGCTTCAACTAGCGAATCCTGTGATGGTTATATTCAAATTAATCGGAAACTTGAGACTTTGTCGTTTTGGGTGGAGTAGTGGTTAGCATACCCGGGCGCTATCTGGGAGACGCGGTTTCGAGTCCCGCTCCAGGACGATCAAATTTTCAAGTTTTCGGATATTATCTGACTTAACATCCTTGTCACATCTACACCAAAAATCAGATTGTCATCTTCAAAATTTGTATTACATGGTGTAATCCCGTATTTCTTTCATGAGAAAAATGAATGTTCGCTACCTTTCTTGGATAATTTAATTAGTAAGAATTCCACGAATTATTCTCTTGGTTTCTCTGTTTACCGTAAACCAACTTTCATTCCTAATATCAATAATATCATTCCGGCTTCCTCCTCATACCCCACTAAGTATAAACAAGCTGCCCTGCGGTTCCTTGTGAAAGCGGCATTAACCCATTCTTCTACAAATTTGTACTCTCACACTTCGTAAGAAGGAATTGATACGAATCCGGGGCATTGCCTGTCAACATGGATATCAGCCTTCTGTTGTCTATGCCCTAATACAGAAACAACTTCAATACAACACTCAAGGTGGAATTACCTCATGCCATTATTATTATCAGTGGCATAACTTTTCAGATTCAGGTGTGTGTATATATGTGTGTAGGGGGAAGGGGGCAGCGAATTTCTTTGTTGCCGGTAGTAAAAATACATGAAAAATTCTTTCTTTCAATGTTTCGTATATTAAGTTGTTATCAAACCTGCCCCAGCAAAAATAATACTCGCCCACCCATCGCCCGCCCTAATTTCAAAGTCTAGCGACGTCCCTGGGCAGGTGGCGTGTTTCTTGCGACCTCACATTTTTGCAGGTACATAGGTGTGTACCGAGGTGTCATTTGCAGGAATTTATGTAAGAATATTGTGTGTCCTCGGTGGCCGAGCAACGAAAAAATCTCACGAGTTGGAAGCAGGTGTCCGAAAAGGGAAAAGGACAACATGTGTGGCGATTCTTTCTCTTCTTCTTTCCTTCAAGAGAGTGCAGCAAGCATCCCTAGCGCTGTTGACCAGTTGAAGTCCCTTTAGTCACGTGACTCACCTCTGATTGGCCAATGATCTTTGCAACATGACGGCAGTTGGAAAACTTAGTTGCTTCAGTGAGGACAGAGAGTTTGTCGAAAAAGCATAATATTCCACTGGCGATGAGATTGGAGGTCTGAAAAATCTGTGGTTCGGAGTTTTTTATATCATCATCATCATCATATTTGTCAACCATTATCAATCCACTGCTGGACGAAGGTCTCCCCAAGTTTCCTCCACAACGGTCTGTCTTGTGCCAGTCTCCTCCATGTCACCCCTGCATACTTTCGAATTTCATCCACCCATCTCCCTATGTGGTCTTCTTCTGGGTCTTTTCCTGTCCCTTGGAATCCAATCTAAAATTTCGGCTGTCCATCGATGATCTGTCCTTCTGGCAGTATGTCCAGCCCATTGCCATTTCAGGGATTTAACTCTGATCATGATGTCGTCCACTCTTGTCATTTTTCGGATCCACGCGTTCCTCTTCTTATCTCTCCTGGTTACACGAAGCATGCACCTCTCGATGCTACTTTGAGTTGTCTGCAGTCTTTGTATATCTCTTTTAGTTAAGGTCCACGTCTCTGCACCATACGTAAGCACTGGAAGGATGCATTGATCAAACACTTTTCTTTTAAGACATAATGGCATATTGCTCTTGAAAATTATGCTGTTTCTTCCAAAAGCTCTCCAGGCAAGTTTTGTACGCCGATTAATTTCTTCATCAATGTGACCCTCACTTGATATCTGCTGTCCAAGATAAACGTACGTGTCTGTTATCTCCAGCTTTTCTCCATCAATCAATAAATCTTCATTTCTTGTAAAAGCATTGAACATCACTTTTGTCTTCTGAAAGTTCATTTTTAATCCCACTTCTTTACTCTTGTCAGCAAGTTCCTGGATCATACTCTGCAGCTCTGATGGGGTAGTTGCAAAAATGACTACGTCATCAGCAAAACGAAGGTGGGTTAGATAATCTCCATTAATCTTTATCCCTTTGTTTTCCCAGCTCAGCGACTGAAATTTATATATATATATATATATATATATATATATTGGAGGTTTAACGACCACGTGAGCAACTCAATGGGCTATAAGCAGTCTCCCGTCCCTAATTTAGGGTCACTGGTTCCAGAGAAGAGAGAGAGAGCCAGCGTCGTAAGACAAACACAACATCCATGCCTGACCGGGATTCGAACCCGAACCCCTTTCGGACGAATGATCAGAGGCCATCGCTTAGACTACTGCGCCACCGGGACGGCTGGGAGGTTTTCCTCCACCGGTTAAAGAATTAAAGAAGTAAAGTGGGGTTTGGTAAGTCTTCTCCCCCAAACAGCCAGAGCCGGATTAAAGGCGGGGTTTCTATAGTGGTTATAGCCTTGGGGCCCACCATGACCAAGGGCACACGAAGCATGCCTGGGCAAATTACCGATAGATAGATGGAGAGAGAGAGAGATTTATAAAATAGTTTTACTTTTGTCTCATATGATTTCCACTTGTTCAGAAACAGAGGCTGGAAGACGAACAGATTTCAAGGCAATGACTCACCAAGAGTAAAGGTTTCATGTCGCTGTGTACGGGGTCTGTGACACAGTCTCAGTTATTTCACTACCACCTACCCACACCTCCCGGTTTGCACTTGGAACCGTTAATGGTCGAAGTCTTTTGTGGCTTCACATTGCATAACAAAAGAGATGCAATAAGAAAAATACACAATACTAAATCATTAGAAAATCCAAGACGAAATCTAGGAATCTTAGATTTTAACTTATGTTCTTATGAGAACAATGAAAAACGCAGTGACTTATTCTGAAAACTCTGCAGATAATTTAGTAGTAACAGTTTCGTGTTTAAAGGGATTTCAGTAACGTTTCTTAGTCATAAGTTTTTTGAGGGCCCACTCAGATGTCTTAGCCTAGGGGCCCACTAAGGTCTTAATGCGGCCCTGCAAACAGCCGTTTGATGAGGCTGAGATAGAGAGATAAAAAGTACTCTCCTGAGTAAAAACACCAGAACAGTCCGTTTTCGGATGGCCACACTCTAAATTTTCCTGATACTGCTTTGAGGACGACCTTAGATTCTGCATGCTCAGCTAAACTTACAATCCCTGTCCAAATAGAGACGGAAAGAGTTATAAAAGGGAAAAATTTGAAAATTGACAATTCCACACCCAGTCATCCAACATCATAAAAATGGCGGCAGAAAGTGCCGGCCACCACTTGTGGTTCAGCCACCCAGAAATTCATCTTCGAGAAGTTCAAAGGCTGCTGCTCTAAAAACTTCCTGAATAAGTCCCGGACTAAAAGACAAGATAGCATCGTCTTTGGCCAGTGCTACTATATCTGTAGAACTCTGCGGGTAAGCAAGGAGGAAGCTCCATCCTGGACCTTGCCCAAATCAATAAATAGGGCATATCTTCAGGGAACATTGACTTTGGGGTGCCTGAAAAGATGGCCGGAAACGCCGGTTAGCTTTTTTGTTTTTCCATTCCAAACTTTACTTCCACAAGCGTCGGAGAAAACACCCTAGGGCTGGTGCCCAGCTCTGTCGTTTCTTCTATAAGAATGCCTTTTTTCCTGTGCCCTATATTCTACATCGGCTAATGTATTTATAGTCCACTCATGGACACCATGAGTGTTCGCGGAGTGCAAAACGATATATATTTTTTTTTCATGTACATTAAAAAAAAAAATGAGAAAAAAATTTCAGTTGCAGAAATAATGTGTTATAATCCTGTGGTGCATATATCCCACCAACGGAAAGAAATTGTTGTAATGAGCTGGGCAGACTCAAGTTAACATATTTTCATGCCATTGTCTACTTAAGTAAATTCAGGAGCAGGTGATTTCAGCCTGTTGAAATGCCAAAACTAAAGTAATATGTTTTCTGATAATGAAGTAGTTAGGAGAGTGTACTCTATGTAGGAGCAGTTATAATAACACGAAGTTTGTTTCATTCATTTTGATAATTTGAGCAAGTGTAAATTTTGTTAAGTCAGTGAAAGTGTAATCAGTCGAGAATTACGGCGAAAGTATAGTTTCAAATGGAAATAATGTTTGTGTAAAGAGTGATAATTTTGTTTAACTGAGTGTAATTTGGTAACTTCTTGTAACTAAAAAGACTGCTTAAATGTTAAAATATGGTCCTTAAGGCTGAGTATTAATTTTGTCTGAAGGTGCGTACTAGAGAAAATGGTAAGCTTTAAATTTCTATTGTGTGTTAATTTAATTTTGGCCCAGCCAAGTACCAACCATTTAAAGAGCACTAATTAATTTAACTTAATGATATGGTTTGTCTTACTGCAGTGCAAAAATCTCCTGACTCTTAAGTGAACTTGACACTGAAGCAAATTCAGCCAAAATATACTTTTGATACCGTTGTGAAAGAAAAAATTCAAAGTATATAAAGTCTTGTGACTCTCCCTTGAGGCTCATGTAAAGCCCAAAGGTAAATTACTTGCAATAGCTGTTAACATGGTGTTCCTGTGTTGTACCCACATGTGTAGTGGAGATTTTATCAAAAAGCCTAAAGTTGTTTGAGTTAAAATTTGCCTGTATACAATAGAAGTCCGATATTACGGGTACGGCTTATAGAGAGAATCCCGCTATTACGAGAGATTCAAAATGCACCGTCAATTTGTTAATGTTAAGGATAGGAAAAAATCTTCGTGTATAACAAGCTATAAATCTGAGGAGCTCCCGCCATAATGAGAGGTTTTCATAGACAATCTTTCTTCTTTCAAAGATTTCCAACAAATTCTTTCCCTGAAATTATAGGAAGTGGTGAGAAGATAAACACGAACAGTTGCACGCACAAGTGAGTAACCAGTGGTAAGTTTTCTTGGCTGTTTGGATGCTATTCCCCGCTTTCTTCCACTCGTCTCCACAACGGTGGGAAGTCGAAACATTTTTTACGTGTGTCGTTTGTGTGTTTTCTTTCTCTAAATGAAATAAGGATAAGTTTTGACTTTGGAAAAAGAGTTAAAAGTTTTGTATGAAAATTTTGAAGTAGAAAAATGAGATCGCAAGAAAATTTGGTCTTGCATCATCAACGCTGTTTACAATTTTAAAGGCACTGAAAAGATGAAATAGGCCGCTTTGCAGAATAACGCGCCGGCGAAATCCATGAAGTAACAAAGTGGTGAACATAAGGAATTGGAGAAAGCATTGTTTACATGGTTTTGCCGTAATCGAGCTAAAAACATTCCTGTTAGTGGACCGATGATAAAAGCTAAAACTAAGGAATTAAGCGTTGAAATGACGATTGAGAATTTCAGTTGTTCGGACGGTTGGCTAAACGGATTTAAAACTAGAAAAGATATTTCTATGAAAAATAATAATAATGGAGAATCAGGTTCTGTTAGCACCCAAGCGATTTAAAACAAGTTCCCTATCCTTTCAGAAATTCTAGCTTGATACAAAGCAAAATACATTTTCAATGCGTGTTACCTGACAAGACTTAGCGGTAAAAGGCGATCAATGTAAAGGTGGAAAACGCAGTAAAGAACGTTTAACTTCTCTGTATTGCGCCAATATGTTTTCGTGGTGCTATGCTACCGTGCATACATGAAGCTAATAAGAAGACGTGAATGCCAACGCAGTTGTACTGTATATCAAGTTAGTGAAGGCTTTTGACGTTCAAGTTGGAACTGAGAACAGAAAAATAGCGCTATTCAAGGATAATTGTCCTGCACGCCTAAGTCCCAAAGATATTCAATTAAATAACACTGAACTGATATTATTGCCACCTAACTGCACTAGTGTATTTCAGCCTCTTGATCAAGGAATTATGTAACTGATAAAGCAAAAATATCGGACCATTCTGGTAAATGACGAGATCAGGCGTACGCCGTCAGATCATAAGCCAGTAAGATGGAACGTCTTTGAGGCCATTAAAGCTCTTGCCGTGGTATGGAATGAACTGCCAGGAAACCACATTGAAGCGTGCTGTAGACATGCTGGCTTCATTACCGAAGATGATTTGAATAAGAAAATCGTTGCCGACAAATCTGCAGAATAGGTAGCAGATGGATGAAGCAACATTGCCAAAAAGATGGGATTGATATTTAGCTTTCAAGACTATGTCGATGCTAATGTAGATGTAGTACCCCAGAATGACATGTCTGATACAGAAATACTGGAATCGGAAAAGGAAAGCTCAGAAGATCAGAATGATGAAGGGGATAGAACTGAAAGCGTACCATCTCAATCAGAACTCATCAGGTTTTAAACACAATCGGACAATTTTATACTGTGTCAAATGCACCTATTGAAGAAACAGCCATTTTCCGTAAAGTAGAGAGTTACGCATTTTCCGCATAATCGAGAGTTACAATCATCAATGTCAAAAAGGAAACAAAACACTCTTGATGCTTATTTTTTGTAAAAATCCCAATCTGAATTAAAAACAAACATCAGGTATGTAATATGTGTTGTTTTGATCACTTTTCTTTATTAAGTATTACTGTTATTTTTATGTTATACCTAGTCTTACCATAAATACTGTTACAAAATAGTATTCAATGAAATAACAAAATAAATTTAATGATGTTTTAACATACCTGTGGCATGACGTAAGTAGTACACTTGTGAATATATGGCACCAATCACTTTTCAAAATGGCATCCTTTTGCCTTCACACAGTCCTTTAGTCTATGTGGTCATTCATCAATAGCTTTACGCAGGGTCACCACAGGGAAATTTGCTACTGCCCGCACCAAAGGGCGTTTGAGACTGTCAGTACTGGAGTGTCTCTTTCTGCAGGCCATGTCCTCCAGTGTCGCTCATAACTTGTAATCCAATGTGTTGAGGTCTGGGGTGCTTGAAGGCCAATCAGCTGGAGAAATGAAGTCTGGCAAATTCGCCTGAAGCCACTCTTGGGTTAATTTGGTCATGTGGCCAGGTGCGGAATCCTGCTGAAAGCTCCACTGTCGGTTCTGGAAGAGAACGTGACTCACATTTTTGACCGCTGACTCCAAAACCCTGTCCTGGTAGACTTTGGTGGACGTTTTCACCTCTTTTTCACAGAAATGGAACTCCGTGGTACCCTCGTAGGAGACTCCCCACCAAACCCTAACAGAAGCAAGATGATGTCCCCTCATGATCCTTGAAGAATTGTCCTGAGCTTTTCGGGAGGTTGACGCACACACCCTGTCATTTTGGCGGTTGAAAGCCTCTTCAATAGTGAAATATTTTTCAGCAGAGAAAAGGATATGTCCGTGGCGATTGTCTGCGTAATGCTGCAGCAAACGTTTCGCTTTTAGCACCCTCTGCTACTTCAGTTGTGGGGTTAGGAAGTGCCCTGTACGCCGCCGGTAAGCTCTCACCTTAGGTGACTCCGCAGCACGCGTGACATCGACATTCTTGAAATGTTCATTTCACGAGCCATCACTAATTGTTTTCTGACAGGACTTCGTCGAATACGGGCTGCCAGTGCTTTCACCAGGCGAGCAGTCCTCACGGTACGCGGCCAACCCTTTCTGGGGCGTTCCGTGACTGTCCCAGTCTCAAGAAACCTTCTTATGGTCAGGTAGACAAAAATTCGGCTGATTTTCAGCATGTTGAAAATCTCGGAAGCTGATTTTCCAAATTTGTGCAGCGCTATTGCAGCAACACGATTACCATAATCGCCCCACTCCATGGCAAGTACTTCACAAAACACGTTATCTCCTCTGTGAGTCTAGGTCTTTAGATATATGTCTGTGACTGAACGCACAATGATTCACTAAGTGCTTCATACCTCCTGGCTGATCCGTGACGTTGCACACCTGTTGCGCGCCATCTGTCGAACATTTGTAATCATATTTATGCTAAGACTGGGTATTATAGTACGTACATGTACGTAGAATTTCTATGATCCGGCTATAACGAAAAGTCCGTTATAACGATCATTTTTCCGAATTTTGTCAATTCTCATAATATCGGACTTTTATCGTATATATATTTTTTAATTTTTTTACTCATAAATGTTGTGTTTGAAAATAAATACAGGAAATAGCCTTTCAAAAATCTTTTGTATGAGTTTGGCAATTAAATAGAGTATGAGCGTGTTTCATAAATTCTGAGTCAGGTACTCATCACCCACAGGTCTGACTGTGGGCTTTGGATGCGAGCTGGTCACTGTTATCTGCGGCCATAACAGCAGTGTCCTTACAACATCAAACAATCATTGGCCATGGTGATATTTGCATGTGTATTATGAATACTAATACAAATTTTGAAGATGACAATCCGATTTTTGGCGTAAATGTGACAAGGATGGTAAGTCAGATAATATCCGAAAACTTGAAAATTTCCATCGTCCTGGAGCGGGACTCGAACCCGCGTCTCCCAGAAAACGCCCAGGTATGCTAACCAATACACCACCCAGAACGACCAAGTTTCAAGTTTCCGATCAATTTGAATTACTTGTCTATTTATACAGTGCTCACATTTCCATTGTGTTTACATGCTATTTCACCTTACCAAATATTCTTATGGCAAATAGTTGGTTACCATAGCTCACAATATGCAAGTGTTTGTGTTTCATGTTACATAATACGAACAATATTACCAATAACAATAAAACAATTTCATCTTCTCAACCACATAACACCCTACACTTCCACCACCTGGCGATGGATTTCCATTGGAGCAGCACTCTTTGCATCAACAAAACGAATTATACTTCGCACTTTCTCGTATGATTATATTGACAATAACGCAGCCATCTTTCAAGATACTTTCCTAGTAAGACGAATGAGTGTCTAATAGCCGTCTGGTGGCGAAGTTGTGTTCCTGGCTCTTTGGATGTGCGCACTTAATTTAACTCTTCATTGAAGCATTAAGAATTTTGATGCTGGATATCTTGTTACCTTATTTATTGAACGACCCTTGTACTTCAGAATAGCAACGAGTACTTACACCGATGAGCTATTACACTAAGACCATTTACCTAATAAGCTGTAGGACTCCTTTTAGCTCTCAAAATAACGGTCACTCAACGAGGCATCGATTCGACGAATTGGCGATAGCTATCCTAGGACATCTGGTACCATAACGTCAACAGCAGGTCCTCCAGTTCCCGCACATTTCGGACGGGGGGTGATTTAGCGCGAAGCCCCTTTTCCAAGTCGAACCACAAATGTTCTATTGGGTTCATGTAGGGTGAATTTGGAGGCCAAAGCATTAACAGAAAGCCACCAGTATGTTCCTCGACCCACTCCTTGACGATTCTGGCAGTGTCGCATGGCGCAATATCCTGTTGGTAATGGCCATCACCAGCAGGGAACACAAATTGACAAGAATGGGTGAACTTGGTCAGCAACGATGTGCAGATACCTGAAAGCTGTCATGGATTGTGCTATTGGGATAATGGGGCCTAAAGTGTCCCAAGAAAATATCGCCCACAGCATAACACCGCCGCCGCCCTGTTTCCGCCCAACAGTGGATCCAGGTGCCATAGCCTCCGTTGGCAATCGGCGTACCCGCGTTCCGCCGTCTACGTGATGCACCAGGAATCTTAATTCGTTAGACCTGGCCACTTTCTTCCAATTATCCCCCCAATCTCCATGATCTTGGACCCATTTCATGCGTTGTTGGCGATGGCGCGCAGAAAGCATGGGTACCCGGCTGGGCTCTTGGCTGGGCAGGCCCATGCGCAGAAGTCTGCGATGAACTGTGTGCTGTAGCACATTGCCCTGATCACCACTGTTGTAGCTGCCGGTGATTTGTCGCACTGTGGTTCTTCGGTCGCTGTAAACAATGCGCGAAAACCTGCGCGAGAGCCTGCGCTCCTCTCTGACATCAATGAGCTGCGGACGACGGTTCGTCGTTTGGCCATCTGTGCACCACTTTTGATACGTACTCACTACAGCCGCACGTGAACAACCCACAAGCCGCGCCGTTTCTGGGATCGTAGTTCGGCGCCGTGCCATCACAATTTGTCCTTTATCAAACTCCGATAAATCGACAGCTTTTCCCATTCTGATTCCGAACACTGTATTGTACTAACCAAAAGCCTGTCCTTGGGCTCTATTTATACTTCTCTGTGAATTTCACCTGCTCCACCGTTCGGTCTCCAGACGCGCTCATTTATCTAGGCTGGGGGTGGTCATAATGTAATGACTCATCGGGGTATAACATCGGTGTAGGTGGTTCACTTATGTTACTGAACTTAAGGATTGGTGATGTTGCTGTGAACAAATATAACAAAACCGGATATTATGCAAGCGCTGAAAATGTTTTTAAATGCGTCTTTATTATTACATTTGAAAGTCTTTTCCGAAACGTTAAAAAATTGCGCTTGAAGAGAAAATGAATGGCCTGATCTTTTAATTTTATATGGCTTAGGTTCAGCTTATTTCTCTTGTGTAATACAACTAGCTGAATGTCAAAACACGCTTCCAACCGCAGACAGAAGGGCTTTTCTTTCGAAGTGAGAATAGTTTACAATACTTTCGTTTATTTTAAATTCCTCCTAATTTTTTCAGCAACTAGGTGTTTTTTGATGCACATTATCATTCAGCTTCTAGAGTCTTTCGCCATCTGTGTGGTCCTCGTAGCCTAATTTCTTACCAGAGATTACATCAGGAAGTTTAAAAGAAGAAAACAGGCTATAAAGACGTGTTGGTGGTCCTTTCAAATAGGCGGGATGATCAGCCAACCGAAACACCCCGCGAGATAAGAGGATTTCTTTGCTGCCTTGAATGGGAAATAAGTTACACAGAACTACAAGGCATCGGACACATTACGAATCAGATTCCCTCCTCTTATTCGCAGAAAACATGACTGGCGCATGAACGACTTATCCGCAGAGTTCTCTCCCAAAGGAAACGAGAGACAGGCTTTCTGACAGTTAGCTGAAACGGTTTACTTTTATTTCAAAGCAAAGCAGTTGTATAAGGAAAGCTTTGTATTCATCTATGCAAACGCGCCAGTATAGAAGTTTGTACGCTTCTTCTTTCTATTTACGAAATTTAAAAATTGAATAAACATTCTTTTCAAAGCAATGCATTTTCTAACATGAACTTTTTAAGTTAAGCAGGATGTATGTGTCTGTCGGTGTAACAGGCTTTCTTTTAAAATAATTTTAAGCGACATTCAAATAAAGTTTCCGGGGATCTGCTCATATTCTTGTAGTGAGGATTTTACTGCTCTACTGATCTCATGGTCTTCTGTCTGTCTGTCTGCTTATTTCTTAATCTGCTTTTTGATTTTCATTTCGATGCGTAAAACAAAGAAGGCTTCCGCTGTTCCATTCTTTCAACATGTTCTTCTTACTTTTCCCGTTGGGCACAAAAGGGAGCCAATTATTCAAACTCCGGTTACTGAGATATGCAGTTATCAGAATGAGAGAACTGTAGAACTGATTCTTGACATTTATTTAAAAAATCTCACTCGGCAAAAGGCATTTCTTTTTTATTTTTCAATTAGTTCTATCAAAAATACAAGGTCCCTAAGAAAGTGTTGAAAAGTAGCTTATTTTTTGTAACATTTAGGTAATACACCGAGTGATCAGGGGTATTATGACTCACGTACAGCGTTCAGCGAACTCCGAGACGATGAAATTTTGTGTTTTATCAATGTGAGTGATTTAGTTACAGCTCGCCGAACAGGTAACTTGCGTCTTAACCAACTGAACCACAAACGCTCGGCAATCTGACTCACGTACAGCGTAAAACGCATTCTGCGACGATGAAATTTTGTTTTTTTATCAATGTGAGTGATTTAGTCATTTTATTTTCTGTTGGAGCTTATTATTTTTCTGAATAGGTTTGTAATTTTTTTTCACCCCTATAGGAGAACTTTTCAAAAATTGAGCATTTTTCATCGTGGTTTTTCAAAGCAGCAAAATGCTTTGCAACATTATTTTTTTAAACTGACAATGACTTGCACCTTTACCCGAATGGCGACGGTGTCTTCCAAGGTGAAAATGCGCCGAGCCACAGGTCCAGCTATCTATCATGAATTACTTGCTGACTCTGTACACCCAGCAATGTTGCACCTTTTCCCGAATGGCGAAGGTGTCTTCCAAGATGACAATGCGCCGAGCCACAGGTCCAGCTATCTATCATGAATTACTTGCTGACTCTGTACACTCAGCAGAGTTGCACTTTTTCCCGAATGGCGACGGTGTCTTCCAAGATGACAATGCGCCGAGCCACAGGTCCAGCTATCTATCATAAATTACTTGCTGACTCTGTACACTCAGCAATGTTGCACTTTTTCCCGAATGGCGACGGTGTCTTCCAAGATGACAGTGCGCCGAGCCACAGGTCCAGCTATCTATCATGAATTACTTGCTGACTCTGTACACTCAGCAAAGTTGCACTTTTTCCCGAATGGCGACGGTGTCTTCCAAGATGACAATGCGCCGAGCCACAGGTCCAGCTATCTATCATGAATTACTTGCTGACTCTGTACACTCAGCAATGTTGCACTTTTTCCCGAATGGCGACGGTGTCTTCCAAGATGACAGTGCGCCGAGCCACAGGTCCAGCTATCTGTCGTGAATTGCTTGTTGACTCTGTACACCCAGCAATGTTGCACTTTTTCCCGAATGGCGACGGTGTCTTCCAAGATGACAATGCGCCGAGCCACAGGTCCAGCTATCTGTCGTGAATTGCTTGTTGACTCTGTACACCCAGCAATGTTGCACTTTTTCCCGAATGGTGACGGTGTCTTCCAAGATGACAATACGCCGAGCCATAGGTCCAATGTTGTGCAGGAAAGGTTTGAGGAACATAGTTCAGACTTCCAGCATAACGATTGACCTCCGAACTCTCCCGATATCAATCCCACAGAGCACTTGTGGGACACTTTGTAACGACATATCAGGCGTCTGGATACACCAATCATCTCCATACCTGAATTGAAGGCCGCATTACACACATCTTGGTTGGCCATACTCCCAACTGCTTCCAGCATCTTACTAAATCGATGCCAAATCGGATAGCTGTTGTACTAAGGGCGAAAGGAAGATCTACGAAGTACTGGGTAGATGGTCAGAATTTAGTGTATATAATCACAGATTTCACAAACTATCGCAGAAATCAGTGAAGAATAAATTATCTCCAAATAATATAAGTGCATTTCTTCGCCACAGAAGCTCCTTCACTTTAACTGTTTTCCATGTGTTATATTCTCAGGAAACACGAAAATTGTATTGCCCGAAGCGGGAATTGAACTTGGATCTTCCGAATTCCGTTGGAGCGTGCCATTATTCTTTCCATCCAATTGAATTTCCGTTCGACATACTGTAATTCCACCATCCAGGCCTATTTCCGTTCGAGCATATTACCGTTTCATCACCAACCCCATCTGTTCGAGCATGCTACCGTTCTACCACCCAGCCCCTCCATTCGAGCATGCTACGCTTTCACCACCCAGCCCGTCCATTCGAGCATCCCACCGTTCTACCACCCAGCCGGTCCATTCGAGCAACCTACGGTTTCACTACCCAGCCCGTCCATTCGATCATGCCACCATTCTATCACCTAGCTCGTCCATTCGAGCATACTACGGTTTCACCACCCAGCCCGTCCATTCGAGCATGCCACCGTTCTACCGCTAAGCCAGTCCATTCGAGCATGCTACGGTTTCACCACCCAGCCCGTATTCGAGCATGCCACCGTTCTACCACCCAGCCCGTCCATTCGAGCATGCTACGGTTTCACCACCCAGCCCGTCCATTCGAGTATGCCACCGTTCTATCATCCAGTCCGCCCATTCGAGCATGCCACCGCTCTACCGCCCAGCCCGTCCATTCGAGCATGCTACGGTTTCACCATCCAGCCCGTCCATTCCAGCATGCCACCGTTCTACCACCCAGCCCGTCCATTCGAGCATGCCACTGCTCTACCGCCCAGCCCGTCTATTCGAGCTTGCTACGGTTTCACCCCCAGACCGTCTATTCGAGCATGCCACCGTTCCACCGCTAAGCCCGTCCATTCGAGCATGCTACGGTTTCACCACCCAACCCGTCTATTCGAGCATGCCACCGTTCTACCACCCAGCCCGTCTATTCGAGCATGCCACCGTTCTACTACCCAGCCCGTCCATTCGATCATGCTACGGTTTCACCACCCAGCCCTCCTATTCGAGCATGCCACCGTTCTACCACCCAGCCCGTCCATTCGAGCATGCTACGGTTTCACCATCCAGCCCGTCCATTCGAGCATGCCACCGTTCTACCACCCAGCCCATCCATTCGAGCATGCCACCGCTCTACCGCCCAGCCCGTCCATTCGAGCATGCTACAGTTTCACCACCCAGCCCGTCTATTCGAGCATGCCACCGTACTACCACCCAGCCCGTCTATTCGAGCATGCCACCGTTCTGCCACTCATCCCGTCCATTAGAGCATGCTACCGTTCCACAACCCAACCCGATTTCCTTTGGAGCAATAATTCAGGTGGTTGTAATAAGTGGAGAAGCCAGTGGTTAGGAGGATAGTACTTTTAAATTCATGTATTAACTCCTCAGTAAGAGCAACCCTTCCTAGGCTACCTGGGTTTACCTGATAGGTGCCGTTACGCTGGTAGCAAAACAATAAAAGATGATTGTAATCTGATGCCTCATAGCACCAAACATCTACGGGATTCTTCCCATGGTTGTTAATGATGATAAAGAGTAACCCACCCCAATATTAATTTCCCTTTCATTTTCTTGTTTGGGTGATTGTTTTTTTTTACCGCACTGGTTCTTTTCCTTCCATAGAGCCAGATGCCCTAAATTAGGGACGCTATAACCCTTAGAGTTGCTCACGGTGGGCATAAAACGCCAAAACAAGCAATCAAAATAAGTAGAGCTCGTTAACTACAGAGGAAAGAGCATGAATAATATAATATAATCATGAATCTCTCAAAAGTTCAGCACACTGTAAAAAATAAGTGGTGTGAATTCACGGAAAATTTCTGAAAATAACGTGCTGCAAAGTTGCCGGTAGGTATCCGTCTTTTTCAGAAATTTCCGTTTTTAAAAGTGACCGTTTATGTTAGCTTCCATATTTTCACACATTTTCCGTAGACAGGAAGTCCGTTTATTTCAGGTTTTTCCGAATTTAAGCTGAAATTCCGCAAAATCGGCAACCCTGTACAGCACTTACCTCAGATAATCCTTCCGCTGAAGTCAGAATCGAACCCCTGTAGTTAGAGCTGGCTCACAGGTTACTCGCGCCTCTAACAACTGAGCCACAAACTCTAGGCAATCGGTGTCATGTACATCGTAAAACGAATTCCGCAACGATGAAATTTTGCTTTTTGTCATTAATGTGAGTGATTTAGTCATTTTATTTTCTGTTGGAGCTTTTTTTTTTTTTTTAATAGATTTGTAATTTTTTTTTTTTTTTTTCTGTAGCAGGGCTTTTCACAATTAAGCATTTTTCATTCGTGATTTTTCGAAGCAACAAAATGCTTTGCAACTTGATTTTTTAAACTGAAAATGACTTTCAGTTATATTTAAACAAGGTAAAATGTACTTTTTATAGTATTATTTCACAAAAAAAAAAAAAAGCTCCTAAATATAAAATTTTACTCTTGATAGCTTATAGCTTTTGTCTTAAGTTGTTCAAAGACTGATACGCAGACATCATATAGGCCTAATCATCTGTACGATAAGTACTCGGTTTCTTACAGTAACACAATATATAATAAGTAGCTGGTGCACCAAATAGGGGGAAGGGGAAATATCCTGTGCCACAATAAACAAAATCCATGCGATATGCTATCCACAATATCCGATCTCGCTATAGAACTTCAAAATTCGACAGACGATTGAAATTTAAAAGTTAATCAAACCGCAAGCATTCTCATGAATCGCTTCGATTACCGGCAATTTCTCGTCATACGAGTACGGAAAAAGTGAGAACGGAGTTTTTCCTTTAATATACAAAAGGAATTGCGGAAAAGTTTCTGAAAATTCAGAATTTTTCGTTAACACATCTCTAAAACGGCAATTTACCGTCAATATAAGAAAAAAACTGCGGAAAGGTTTCTGAAAATTCAGAATTTTCCTGTGGTACGCAAAATCTGTTAAATTCAGGTTTCTTTCCGTCATTTCACGGAAAAGGTTGTATCAGAAATACACTTCGTTAATTCACGAGAGAAATGACGGAAACTTGTCCGTGAATTTCAGAAATTTTTTTACAGTGCAGACAACCTGTTCACCTGGATTTAGGTGATAATACAGCCTGAAAGGTGATTATTAGGGAGCGGGAAGGGTGCCGAGATAAGAAAGCTGACAAAAAAGTGCGGAAAATTTCAAATTGTGGGAGTTTACTCCAGGATTTAAGTGGGGATGTTATGAGCTACTTACCAGTTCAAGTCTCCACCACATCAGCTATATAGGGCACTGCGGAACGAGAGGAAAGCGGAAAGATTTCATTGGTAATTTCTGTCTGATTTTGGTACCTGCTGCTAAGTTTGGGTTGACCCTGAAAAGGGTAAATTTTGGGAGGAGGGAGTTAGTGCTGAAAATGAAAAGGCTAAGAGAAAATTACATTCAGATCTATTAGACTTTGGTACCGTCTGCTCCTGAAAACAGGCATTGTGTGTGACTTAGTACTGATGCAGTTGAGTGAAGTAATTAAAAAGTTCAGGTTTCTTTTCCATTAGTGTAATTTTGTTCCTGTTATTAAGAAAAAAAATGGTATTTTTTAATACAATTTCTTTTTAATACTGCAAGCCACGTGAGTTTTAACTGCAAGTTTGTGTTAGGTGTCTACCAAGGAAGGGAGCCGACGAATTTTCATTGTGGCAATAAATACAATATGTATTCTCAAAACTCCTTTTTTTTAATACTACACTTAATACCTGATGACTCCTTTTTTTTAATTAACTCCCACCATGAAATTAAAAAGAAAATCAACAGAGGAATTAGAGAAAGGATTTGGCTGTTGAAATAAATTCTTTCTGGGAATAACATTGCATGCAACTGAAAATCATGTTTAATTCTCACACTTTTAAAGCAATACCATTCTGCACGAAGGCTTTCTCAAAACAAGTTTTTCAATACACTTAATGAGCAACTCAATGGGCTCTAAGTCGTCGCCCGTCTCAGATTTAGGGCTACTGGTACCGGGGAAGGGGTGACGCTAGTGCCATAAGACAAATACAACATCCATGCCTCACCGGGGGATTCGAACCCGGACCCTTCTCGGACGAATGGGCATAAGCGAGTGAGTGCTAAGACCACTGCGCCACAAGGGCGGCCAATATCTTTTTGAAGAAGCACAATTGTACGGCGCTGCAAGGTTTATTATACTTCCAAGCCCTGAAAAAAGGACAGCGCAGGTTAACACAACTGACGGGATTTTTTTTTTTTATCTGTTCTCCCAAATCACTCAAGAACCTATATTCATTTCCTTTCCCTTCAAGCAACACTGACATGTTATGCAGAATTTTTTTTTTTTTATAGTGCATGTTAGTAGTGGAGGTTTCTTTCGCCATTGTTCTCTAGATGAGGTATTAAAAGCTGTTAAGTCTTTATGAATTTCTTAGGAGTAAGCGTTATCTCTTGCACGGATCTTTTCTTTTCAGTAAAAATTATAGAAATTTGGCTTAACGAATGAATCCCTTATTCCTACGTAAATTTGCTTCTTCAGTTTTTCTTTTCTGTCCGTCAGTAAACTGTTAGGGCCAAATATATTGTTGCAAAAATCGATTCAGGTTTTTCAAGATGATACCCATTTTTTGCGAAATTTTGCCTGTTTTAGAGAAATTGGCCTATTTTTGTGTTTGGTGCACTTTTGCCAAAAATGGTTTAAAAAACAACAACTCAAAAATACAAAAATTTAAAATAGTGTGAATTCATTAACAGAATCTTTATTAACAGATCAGGGATTGCAAAATGCCATTACGCATTGCCCAGATACAAGGGTCATCTATTTTGATGGCCCTGATCTGCTTGCCCGGCCGAGTATATATAAAAAAAGGAAAAGCTTTCAACAGCGATTAAAAAAAAAAAAAGAGTAGTCTTGCTTTCACGGCAAAATAAAGGCTGAATAAAAAAAAAAAACATTAATTAAACACAATATTATTGTAATTAATATTTTTGATTGGAGGTTTAACAACCACCGTGAGCTACTCAGTGGGCTATAAGCAGTCGCCCGTCCCTAATTTAGGGTCACTGACTCCAGGGAAGGGAGAGAGAACACAACATCCATGCCTCACCGGGATTCGAACCGGACCCATCTAGGAAGAATCATCAAAAGCCACCGCTTAGACCACTGGGCTACCGATGTGGCGACGACAATATTCAAGATGTCTTTTGTGCTAAGTATTTTTGTTAAAATTAAATTTTTGCTGGAAACATTTTGTGAAGATATCATTACAGTTCAAGCGAGGAGACGCGGATTCGATCCCAGCACCATGCAACAAATTTGTGTTTTCACAGCTGTAGACCTAGCAACAGCCGACACCCCCCCCCCCCACGTAGCGCCAAATAGGTGCATCGATCTAATATACCATCAAATTCGGATTAAAAATAATATTTCTGTCTACACTCCGTATTTGAATTCTTTGATAACTTCTCTGGGAAAAAGTAGATTCTCAAAAGAGAAGGGACCTCCCATTTTTTCTTTTAAATTTACTTCCCAAAAATGTTAGTAAACTTAATCTAAATATAATTTGTCGGCCGAAGACACTCAGCAACGTACGACGCGTATCTTGATAATTTAGACGCAGAATAAGGTCCTGGTATTACGTTTGGTAAGACAAGTCCGGTAGCGGAAACAGAAAAGATTTTCCTTTCAGAAAGCATGCAAGAAGCGGAAAATTTTTACCTGGTATTTTGAGGGGCATTACGAATCTCAGCCACACTTCATGCAACCAAGGCCGAATGGAACTTTTGCGTGCCCCGGAGCTATTCATTGCGAGACTAGAAAATAAATTGCATACTTGGAGTCGTTACGAGAAAAATGTCCGTAGAGAACACGCACGAAAACTTTCATAATGACCAAAGATCATCTCAAACAAGTATTTGCTTTAAGTTTAAGAAAAAGACCGTAGTATGGATTGAAAGTTCAGAAAGAGAGAGAGAGAGAGTCAAAAGTGTTCAAATCTACAATATTCCTTTCCGGCAGAGAGGGTTGAGGTTCTTTTGTGATCCATATAAAAAATGTCTCACAAATGGTAAAAAGGCAGATAGACATAGTCATAGCTCTTTGCACGCTTTTCTTTAATTAACACACAGCAACCGAAAAATTGTATTTCGACACCGCCGAAAACGAACCCCAGATCTCTGGATAACTAGCAGGGTGCGTTCGCTTTACGTTACGGTACCAACAATCCACGACGCTATGTGTGTTTATCTGTCAGTATTTGACCACAAATCCGTAGGGATGGGCTCAGCAACTGAGACGTCTCCATCTGGTGGGGCTTAACGGCACAAGGTGTTTAATTATAGCTAACAAATCCAAAGGGCGACAGAAATGGTGAAAATCTTCCAAATCGGTGGAGACACTATAAATAGGTAAAATCATCGCTCTTTCCGCGTTTTTCTTTAATTAACGCACAGCAACCGAAAAATTGAACAAGAAATATGAAAAAGAAAATAACGAATATTTTTGAAAAATATTGCGTTGCGAATATTTTTGAAAAATATTGCGTTGCGAATATTTTTGTGTGGGAAATAATAATGATCCCTCTAAAATAAATTTGCACAATTTTTTCCCCCTTATACACTGCTGGACAATTGCTAAGGACGGATCATAAACGGCTATATAGCGCATAAAAAAGTAAGTGTGGTTGGATGCCAAGTGAAATAAAATAATGTCAGAATGCCAGGACATTACAAGAAAGACAATTTATTGTGCTCTGAATTCCAGAAGGCTTTGGAACGGGTTCAAGGGACAAACAGGCCATTTGGTGCAGAATACGTAAACGTGAAAAAAATGCAATTACAGTCCGCAGGCGTTCCAGCGTAAGATCTCAATACGGGATATGGCCACCATGGAGGGCGATGCAAGATTCCACACGTCGTGTCATGCTTTGCTCAACATTATCAAGCAGCTGTTGGGGTAATTTATCCCATTCCTCTGTCAGTGCACGGATGAGGGTGTCCTTGTTTATTGGAAGGCATTAGCGACCAGCAAGACTCCTCCTCAAAGCATCCCACACATTTTCAATGGGATTCAGTTCTGGAGAACGTGCTGGCCATACGAGGCGTTGAATATCCTCGCGCTCAAGACACTCATGGACAGCGACTGTTCGATGACATGTTGCGTTGTCGTCCATGAAAATGAATCTATCACCGACAGCACCACGGAACATGCGAACATGAGGTAGCAGAACATCATTAATGTATCGTTGGCCAGTCATAGTCCCAGTTGGAAGCACATAGAGGGACGTACGGCAATTGATCATGATGCCAGCCCATACCATGACACTACATGTTGGATATCGGTCCCTTTCCTGTATGTTTGCTGGACAATATGCAGTACCACTATCACGCCAGATCAGTTGTCGTTGACAATCAGATGATAGACTGTATCTACTCTCATCTGAGAAGAGAACAGCAGACCAGTCGTTGTCAGTCCAATTGCGATGTTGATAGCACCATTGCAAACGGGCGGTACAGTGACGTCTGGACAATGGGATGCACACAACAGGACGGCGGGCGTATACTCCTCCTTCATGCAAACGTCTGGCGACAGTTTTTCGGGAGATCCGCTTGCCAGTAGCAGCCATAAACTGATTTGCTACCTCACTAGCTGTGCTGCGCCGGTGTCTTTTTGCTGATAGCACTATGTACCGATCTTCTGCAGGTGTCGTACTGCGACCACGACCTCCCCGTGACGTTTGCTACACTCTCCATTTGTTTGAAATGATTTCCAAAGACTTGAAACAACACTGTGGTTGACGTCGAACTCCCTGGCAACATCTGGTATTTTTCGCCCTTCTTCAATCTTGCCAATAATACGGCCACGCTTAAAATCATCTAGGTGATGTCGGGAAGACATACTGAAAATTGCAAGTTCGTCAATTGATTCTTTCCCTTTCAACTTTGCATTTAAACAACAACGGTCAATACGCGTCAAATCCTTTATATCTCTTATCAGCGCTATGACGTCACGAACAAGTTCGGCAATCCAAATTTTGCATACGCACAACACGTCTTACCGTATCCCGCACTTATGCTAATTACCACATTTTCCTGCCTTCCATTTTATGGTTGCTATCGTTGCTATTGTCATCCGTCCTTAGCAATTGTCCGGCAGTGTATGTCTTAGTGACTAATCTATGATGCAAAGTAGAGTAACTGACAAATTAGTAACTTTTTAATTTTTATACGCGCTCATACCCCGATGACTCATTACATTATGACCATCCCGCGCCTGGAGGCCGAACGGTGGCACAGGTGAAGTTCACAGAGCAGTATATATACAACCCGAGAACCGGCTTCCGGTCAGTAGAGTGTTCGGAGTCAGAATGGAAAATCTGCTGATTTATCGGAGTTTGATAAAGGACAAATTGTGACGGCACGGCGCCACGGAACTACGATCTCAGAAAAGACGCGGCTTGTGGGTTGTTCACGTGCCGCTGTAGTGAGTACGTATTAAAAGTGGTGAACAGATGGCCAAACGACGGATCTTCTTCCAGTCGTGTGTCGCCCGCAGTTCATTGATGCCAGAGGGAAGCGAAGATTGTCACGTATTGTGTTCACAGCGGCCGCAGGGCCACAGCACGACAAATCACTGGCAGCTACAACAGTGGTGATCAGGGCAATGAGTCACAGCACATAGTTCGTCGCAGCCTTCTGCGCATGGGCCTACCTAGCCGCAGACCCAGCCGGGTCGCCATGCTCACTGCACGTCATCGCCAACAACGCATGAAATGAGCCCAAGATCATCCATATTAGACACTGGATGATTGGAAGAAAGTGGCCTGTTCTGACGAATCAAGATTCCTGGTGCATTACCTAGACAGCTGAGCGCTGATATGCAGATTACAAACGGAGGCTATGGCACTTGGATGCACTGTTGGGCAGCAATAGACCGGCGGTGGTGCATAGTGTTATGCTGTGGGGATATTTTCTTGGGACACTTTAGGACCCATTTTCCCAATAGCACAATCCGGTCAAGGAGTGGTTCAAGGAACATACTGGTGACATTCTGTTAATGCCCTGTCCTCCAAATTCACCTGACATGAACCCAATCGAACATTTGTGGTTCCAATTGGAAAAGCAGGTTCGCGCAAAATCACCACCACCCCGAAATGTACGAGAACTGGAGAGCCTGCTGTTGACATTATAGTACCAGATACCCCAGGATACCTATCGCCAGGGCCTGATCACAGGAGCATGCGGGGCACGTGCCCAGTACCCTCAGTTTGAAGGGGGGTGGGCAAACTTGCAATTTTTATAATAATGTTATGTTTTAAATTTCTTTTTGGTGAAAGTTTAATTTTGATTGGATGAACTATCAAGAGGACTAATAAAATTTCTGAGGCTCCCATCTTAACTAACTCAGTGAGACATTTTAAACATTTCAGATTTTGAGCTCCGCCTTCTATCTATTGCTACCACGTCCACTATCGTAAAATGCGACACGTTGATTGGCGCAGTATCCTAAAGTCCATGGATGACGCTTTCAGTCTGCAGCCGCACGGATGGAAATATTTGCGGAGGAAAATGGCAACGCATTTATAAAGCAAACACTTGTTTATAACATGTGGTTCTATACCACGAAGCTTTTACACTTGGTTGTAGCGAAGCTCTCAATTTTACGTTTTTGTTAGCGTTAACATGTGGTAATAGTTTGAAGTGAGATAACAATTTCAAAAATTTTGTAGTTTTTATCAGAATTTTAGCTGTTATCGTATTTGTTTAAAGTGTAATACCGTACTTTTTAAGTAATGTCTCAACGAACGTATCTGTCCGGTTCTGCTAAAAGGAAATTAAAGACTGAAAAAGAAGAATCTACCAAAAAACTTGCAGGATCTCTGTTAAAGTATTTTGTTACGGTCAGTCAAAAACCGGATATTTCTGAGAATAAAATGATAATTTCTTGTGCACCAAGTAATGAACATTGTAAAGATTTCGATGCATCAGCGAAGGAATGCAAAGACTCTGATCCATTTTTGAACTTTTTATTTTTCATGAAAAGGGGATTTTGCTATTAAATGTGAATAGGGAGAACAATCACCAAATAAAACTGCAATTTAATGGTGGTATTAGATCGAGTTGCAACATATCATGTCGCAGCAGAAGAAGATTTCGTAGCGGAACATGGTTTGAGAACTGTCGATTGCCTTTAATAAAATAACCCCAAAAATGTGATTTGTGAACCATATTTGGCGATTTATCACATGCGCCCGGCTAACAGAAAAGTAGCGTTTATTTTTAATAAATACTATTATGCATATTAAGGAGTAAGTTTGGATTTTTAATTCATTATACCTAGTATATTGTTATTTAAAACTGTCTTACTTTAGTTTGCATGTGCCTTTGAAACATTACCCTTAAAGTTTCATACATATGCGTGTCTTTCTGTGACAGAGTAAAAATATGATGTGAGGGGGCCCCCATGTAGACTTCTGCCCAGGGCCCCGAGTTATCATGATCGGGGCCTGCCTATCGCCACCTCATCGAATCGATGCCTCGCCGAGTATATAGCCGAAGCTTAGCAGGCTAAAAGGTTTCCTACAGCTTATTAGGTAGGTGGTCATAATGCAATGACTCATTGGTGTATATGAATACTGCTTTGTGTGTGTATGTGTGTGTGATTTCTAGTTATGTTTTTAAAGTCACTGATAACACAGGTCTGAAACCAAAAAACTGCACAGGATTTTTAAACTGTTTCTTATAGATTTTTACTCACTGAAACCGGGAAAAATACTCAAAAAATTCCATCACGTCAGGTTTTGCAAAACTCGTGTTTGTAGTTTCATTTAGAGTGAAACTCCCGTTTAACTCGAAATCTGGTATCCTATTCTTGATTCTAAAAAATCCTATGCAAAAGTTATTTCTTACTTTCATTTAATATGTATTAGAGTGAGACAAGAATAAATACAAAGAGAAAATGAGCGGAAGGGGGGGCAGTGGAAGGGTGGTAGGACAAGGGTAGTGTTGGCGGTGTGAGGAAGCTCAGGTTGATCATGTACCAACCGGTTTAATTTGTTTATAGCGAAAAGTGAGGAATCTTACTGGCTGGGTTGAGCATGTTTATACACGTTCTCTAGGGTATTAGGAATGAGTATAAACAAGCGTATTGTCAGATTTGATCATGTTTCAACATGCTAAATAAGTTCAGGATCTAAGTTGCTTTGGTTATGATGCATAGCTTATATAGATGACTACTGGATATTCGAGGCTAAAAGTGCCTAGAGAATCCCTCGAAAGCATTAATTTTTATCTTTAAAAACGGGAAAAAAAGAAAAAAAAACTTTTTGCTGTTTTCTTTTATTTATATGCAGCGCCATTTTGGAATTTTTTTTTGTCGAGCCAGAGGAAGAAGCAGGTGTTACCGATTAACCTACCCAGCTACAGAGAGAGAGACGATCGGCAGACGCGCAGGTGTCAACATAACCACGTTCGCTCTCGTGTTCACCTATGTTTTACGTGTTATTTCACTGGTCTTTTTGAAGGGAGCGAGGTTAGTTTCCATCTGCTTCACCACAGGAAAAGCGTTTGCTTCTACATGTGCGGAGAGTCAGCCATAGTTCGGCGAGTATAGATTCGGTGGGTGCAGGAAGGACAGACGGGCCGACGTGAGCGATTGCCGCAGCCGCGGCACACCATTGAACGAGACGACCGGCATGTTGTGCGGCGGGCATTGACGGCTCGCACCGCCACATCGCGAACGTTAGCACAGGAATTAGGGTGTGTTGCGCAACAACCTCTGTCAGCACGTACCGTTCGACGTCGTCTGCAGGAGCAGCGACTTGTCGCACGGCACCCATTGCTCCGATTACCATTGATGTTAAACCACCGGCGAGTGCGGCGGCAGTGGGCCGTTGATCGCCGCACCTGGACTACGGAATGGCACGACATTGTCTTCTCCGACGAATCCCGCTTCTGCCTGCAACACCACGATGGTCGGATCCGCGTGTGGCAGCACCGCGGCGAGAGACTGTATGACGCCTGCATTATGCATCGCCATACCGGTCCGTCGCCTGACGTTATGGTTTGGGGTGCAATTGGATATGACACCCGCACCCCACTGGTACGCATCGCCGGTACACTCAACAGCCACCACTACATCTCCGACGTCTTGGAGCGTGTTGTCCTCCCTTACCTGCAGGCCCTGCCAGCGGCCACGTTTCTACAGGACAATACGCGCCCGCACGTGTCACGCATCGTGCAACAATTCTTCACGGCCCACCAGGTGCCACTGCTTCCGTGGCCCGCCTGTTCTCCCGATATGTCGCCCATCGAACACGTCTGGTCGCTGATAGGCAACCGAGTGGCCCGGCAAGCACCACCCGCAGCTACGCCTGATGAACTGTGGCAACGTGTGGAAGCAGCCTGGATCGACTTACCCCAAGCCCACATCCAAAGCCACTTTCGTTCGATGCCGCGGCGTGTAGCAGCCGTTATTGCCAGCCATGGGAGCCACACGAACTATTGATGTCTGCGTGTTCCGCAAGTCGCACGGGCGTGCAAGCTCAATCGTTTCATCTTTGTATCTGTTGTTATGTGTCCAATAAATATGGGTTTGCTATCTCGTGTCCTTCTTAGTGTTGTATTTGGGTGGCCAGCAGTGTAGTATGTAATGCATTCTTCAAATTAATAAATTATCTGCAAAGGTTTCATAAAAAGATTGTATTTCCCACTGATCTCACAAACACATGACATTTGCAAAGCATAAGATTCCTAGATTTTGTCTTGTGATTTTTAATAATTTAGTGTCTTATACTTTTCTTGACTCCACAACTTAAATCTTGGCCCTCAGTCTCCGGTAGCTGGAATGTACCTGGCCAAAGCAGCGGCCAGTGCGACATGAAGGCAGAGGGTGCTAAGAATCCCCGGAGGACCGGACTAGGCTGCCATCTGATGCTGACCTTGGCTACGTATAATGGCGCTCCCTATCTTCTGATTCAAGGCTTCTTGAATTGGAAGAGGAACTACAAAGGATCAAGTGGGACATCGTCGGGCTAAGTGAGGTAAGGAGAAAAGGAGAAGATCTCATTGAACTGAAAAGTGGACATCTCTTCTACTATCGTGGGACAGATACTGGCAGAACTAGTGGTGTTGGATTTATAATAAACAAGAAACTGAAGGATAAAGTGGTAGAAGTTGAAAGTTCCTCTGACAGAGCTGCACGACTCGTTATCCAACTATCGAGAAGATACCAGGCTCAGATTATTCAAACTTATGCACCCACCACAAGTCATGCTGAAGAAGAAATTGAAGAATTTTATGAGGAAATTCGTGATCTAAATAATAAAGGTAAGCAGCACTTGAAGATAATTATGGGAGGTTTCAATGCAAAAATAGGGCAACGGCGACAGAATGAAACTTCAGTAGGTAAATTCGGTCACGGCAACAGAAACCAGCGTGGAAATACTTTCGTAGAGTTTGCAGAGGCAGAAGGGTTTTTCATCTTGAACTCCTTTTTCAAGAAAAAGCCACACAGGAAATGGACATGGAGACATCCAAATGGGACGACAAGTGAAATTGATTTTATTATGTGTAACAAAAAATTCGTCATAGAAGACTGCAGTCTGCTAAACAAGTTCAACACAGGTAGTGCCCATAGATTGGTGAGATGTAAGATGCACCTCAACACTGAACTCGAACGTAGCAAGCTCATAAGACAAACAAAATGTATTGACATAACCAACCTTAAAAAACACCATATTACCTTCAAGTTGGAACTAAAGAACAGATTCTCTGCTTTAGAAGGCCTAACATCGGAAGAAGTGGATATTTCTGAAGTTAACAGAAAAGTAACCAAAGCTCTTATGGAAACAGCAACAAAATTAGCTGGGTCTAAGATCAAATTGCATGTGAACAAATTATCAGGAAAAACCAAAATGTTGATGCAAAAAAGAAGAGAGAAGAGGACAACTAAAGAAGATGTGACTTCCAAAGTGGAATATATAGAGCTATGCAAGACAGTACGAAAAAGTATGACTGAAGACGTAAGGAAATTCAACTGTGAACTAGTAAGGAAAGCAATTGAAAACAACCAAAGCCTAAAGATAGCAAAGGGACATCTCAGTAAGAGAAGAAAACAGATTATGGCACTGAGAAAAGAAGATGGTTCTGTAACAAGAAATAGAGGCGAAATTTTGACAAGAGTGAAAGATTTCTACTCCAAATTATATGAAAGGGATGATACATGTACTCCAGACATCATGAAAGGTACCAGTACCAGAGTTCTCCCAGTCCTCCCAGCAGAAGTTGCACATGCCATCAAGAACATGAAGAGGGGAAAAGCTCCAGGAGAAGATGGAATTACTGTAGACATCATACAAGAAGCAAGTGGAGAAATTGAAACAGTACTCGCCCAAATTTTCACTCGATGCCTTAGTGAAGGGAAGATTCCTGAGGATTGGAACAACGCTACAATGATCTTGCTACATAAAAAAGGTGACATTGAGGATCTCAGGAACTACAGACCTATCAGCCTCCTATCAGTGGTTTATAAAATCTTCACTAAAGTTCTTTCACACCGCTTAAAATTGACACTGGACATGGCTCAACCGAGAGAACAAGCTGGATTCAGGAGTGGCTACAGCACAATAGATCATATCCACGTACTGAGAAAACTAATTGAAAAAGCGAGGGAATATGAACTTCCATTGTGCATGGCTTTTATCGATTATGAAAAAGCCTTTGATTCGGTGAAACCATCAGTAGTTACAATGGCTCTGAAATCCTGCGGTATTGAAGATGCATACATTAATATTCTTAATAACATCTATGAAAATGCAAGTGCAAAGATTCGGCTGTTTGAAAATACAACACAAATAAAAATTGGAAAGCGAGTGAGACAAGGTGACACCATATCTCCGAAGCTCTTTAATGCCACTTTGGAAAATGTCTTTCAATCACTGAACTGGGAAAACAAAGGGATAAAAATTAATGGAGATTATCTAACCCACCTTCGTTTTGCTGATGACGTAGTCATTTTTGCAACCACCCCATCAGAGCTGCAGAGTATGATCCAGGAACTTGCTGACAAGAGTAAAGAAGTGGGATTAAAAATGAACTTTCAGAAGACAAAAGTGATGTTCAATACTTTTACAAGAAATGAAGATTTATCGATTGATGGAGAAAAGCTGGAGATAACAGACACGTACGTTTATCTTGGACAGCAGATATCAAGTGAGGGTCACATTGATGAAGAAATTAATCGGCGTACAAAACTTGCTTGGCGAGCTTTTGGAAGAAACAGCATAATTTTCAAGAGCAATATGCCATTATGTCTTAAAAGAAAAGTGTTTGATCAATGCATCCTTCCAGTGCTTACGTATGGTGCAGAGACGTGGACCTTAACTAAAAGAGGCATACAAAGGCTGCAGACAACTCAAAGCAGCATGGAGAGGTGCATGCTTGGGGTAACCAGGAGAGATAAGAAGAGGAACTCGTGGATTCGAAAAATGACAAGAGTGGAAGACATCATGATCAGAGTTAAATCCCTGAAATGGCAATGGGCTGGACATACTGCCAGAAGGACAGACCATCGATGGACAACCGAAATTTTAGATTGGATTCCAAGGGACAGGAAAAGACCCAGAAGAAGACCACATGGAAGATGGGTGGATGAAATTCAAAAGTATGCGGGAGTGACATGGAGGAGACTGGCACAAGAGAGACCGTTGTGGAGGAAATTTGGGGAGACCTTCGTCCAGCAGTGGATCGATAATGGTTGACAATGATGATGATGATGACTTTTCTTGGTAAATCTTTTTTTAGTTATTCAGTATGAAGTCACAGTGGATTTCGTTCATTAACGGTTCCAAGTGCAAGCAGGAAGGTGTGGGTACGTGAATGGTAGTGAAAAAGCTGAAACTCTCTCCTCGCCGACCCAGCTGTACACAGCGACATGAAACGTTTACCCTTAGTGAGTCACTGCCTTGAAATATGTTCGTCTTCTATATAGTCTCGGTTTCCGATCGAGTAGAAATCACACGAGACAAAACTGAAACTATTTTACTTCCTCTCTATATGACGGGCAATGAAATTTGCGTATCCAAGAAGGGAGTATCGGATGGAACTGAAATGTTATGGACGTAATGATACAGATGAATGATACACATCTTGGCAAAAACAGAGCTGCGGGAAAATAACAGAGGGATCTGTGGCACACAGTCCTGTCATCTTCAATAGCGCGTCGCACCGCTTCGTGCGGCAATACATGCTGCAATACGGTCCGGCATGGAGACGGACAGACGCCTGATGTTGTCCTGTGGCAGACTGACCCAAACGTGTTGGACGGTGTGCTCCAAATCCCGGACAGTGCGGCACGGCTGCAGCTGGCGTTTCAACTGGTCCGACACATGCTCGATAGAGGACATGTCCGGAAAGCGAGCAGGCCATGGAAGTGTCCGGGCATGACGTAGGCAGTTCTGGGCAACCCGAGACGTGAGCGAGCGGGCATTATCCTGCTGATATAGCGCACCTGGAATCCCGGCCAGAAATGGGAGCACATGGGATCGTAGGATCTAATCCACTTACCGATGGCCCGTCAATGATCCACGTACGACTACTAGAGATGATCGGCTATCGATAGGCAATGGCTCCCCAGACCATAATGTCTGCAGTGGGGAGGTGTGGCGCTCGATAGCGAGGCTGGGATTGTTCCGTTGGCACGGGGACCTCCACACCCGGACACGATGATCATCTGTCCCCAAAACGAAGCGGCACTCATCGCTAAACACCACACGCCGCCAGTCTGTGGCGTTCCACGTCGCTCTGGCCTGGCACCACTGCACACGGAGCCGGCGATGTTCCAGTGTTAAGGGCAGCACATGTGAGGGGCGCTGGGATCACAGTTTTGCTTCCGCGACGCGCCGGGATAATGGTTCGTGAGCACAAAGGAGCCGCTACACCTGCCTGTATATTGGACCGGGTCTCCGTGGGATCCGTTCGTGCCTGGCGCACGATCCGTCGATTTTCTCTACCGGTGATCCTCCTGGTCCGTCTGGAGCCGCTCCGCCGTGTGGCAGTGCAGTCACGTGTCAACTGTTCCCAACACAGTCGGACTGTATGGTCAGAGCGATCCACGTGGCGGGCTATACGGCGCACCGACAACCCTGCGGTTTTCAGCCCGATGATCAGACCTCTCTCAAAGTCCGTAAGTTGCGTAAATCAACGTCTCTGGCGTCTACCCGACATTCTTGTCACTATGTACTCTTGCTTGCATTGGTCAGTACTTTTTACTTTCATGGGGCATCGACTACACCCCGGTTTATAAGGCTGCCGGTTCGTGCTTGCAGCTTCACCACAGGGTGTGTGGTCATGGGCAATCGCACCAAACGTGGTTCATCTGCATACCAGCACGCACTCTAGCTATTTGCAAAGTTTCGCGGTTGCAGTATTTTTTTTTTTAGGTGCGCAAATTTCATTGTCCATGAGTGTAATATGCTCTGTAAAGCATACCTCCTGGGCCTTTGGTAATTGTGGGCCAAAAGGCTATAGCCCCATTAGACCCCCTCCTTAATCCGACCCTGCCCAGATAGACGTGTCGAGTTCTGCACCTGGGCTTTACACCAACATCAACGGGATCTCACATTCGCACAGGGCATTTTGCTCATTGACGAGATCAATTTTTATGTCAGTTAACCGTCAGAACCACAGGTACTGGAGTGACAGAAACCCTCACTGGACGGAACCGTCCAACGTCCTTGGTAATGTAAAAGTTGTGGTGTAGTGTAGAATATGGGGCACCCGTGTAATCGGACCCATTTTCATCGACAATAACCTAAATGCTCAGCGTTGCCTGGAAGTGCTACAGGAAACAGTGCTCCGACTGGTTCAGCAACAAGGACAACACACTGAACACATCAAATACCTGCGCATCACAGGGTACTTTAAAGGTTATTTCAACTTTCTGTGTCGATAACTTGTGTACCACAGCACATATGTCAAATCTGAATATGGCAATCGATTTCTGAGAAAATTCTGGTCTTGTTTGATATGCAACATGATCCCCTTACCATTTGAAAAATGTGATCTTGTTCCAGTATGGCGGATTTTAAGATGGCGGCCATGCTCCAGAAATAGCTTAAAAGATAATCCCCCTCACCGATTCTTTGCTGGGGTATTCAGATATTTCATTTTCCCTCCCGTTTCTGAAATACAAGAGTGTCGTGCGATTTTTGACTCACCCTATGTAATACCTGTGGAGATCTAAAGGTCATTGCACTTTTGCCAGGGTTGCATCTAGGCTACTCCAAGTACTGCTGTTTTTTATGTGTGTGTAAGGCAGTAGGTACAAGCGAAATCACTACGTTCGAAAGGGTTGGCCAAAACGTACTTGACTTGCACCAGGCAAGAAAACGGTTTTGAACAGTCCACTTGTGTTGCCCCTTATAGAATGTGTTTCTTCCTCCTTTGCACATCAAGCTTGGACTTACGAAACGCTTCGTTAAAGCGATGAATAAAATGCAAACTGGATCCACATACTTGAGAAAAATTTTCCCCGCATCAATGATGCCAAAATTAAAGAAGGTATTTTTTGTAGGCTCTCAGATCCGAAAATTGTAAGAGATGAAAGATTTCAAGCAGAGTTGAATGAAGTTGAGAAAGCTTCTTGGCACAGTTTCAAAAGTGTCTGCACGAACGTTTTGGAAAATTATAAGGCCGAAAACTATCGTGAATTAGTGGTGACCTTCTTAAGTCTTACCAAGCAATGGGGTGCAATATGTTATTAAAGGTTCATTTTTTTTGGATTCTCACTTAGACTTTCTTCCAGAAAACCTCCGGGTGCTGTGAGCGAGAAACATTGCGGGTGTTTCCATCAGCAGATTCCTAAAATCGAAAAGCATTACCAAGGCAAAGGGAGCCTCAGTATCAGGGACGTCGCTAAGAGGGTGCGAGGGTGGGTTTGAGCTTACCCTGAAATTTGTCTTGCCCACCCTGCCGCCCACCCAATTCAAAATGTGCCATTTTTCAGTATATTTCAATTCAACATAATCTGGACTTTCCCAACACACACTTCTCCACTCTTCCAATTCTTTAGTTTAAGCCTTAAGCACGTCTGTTGTAAAAAAAGATCGTGTTTCTGTTATCGGTTTGTCCGTCAGTCCGTCCATCTGTCTGTACCCACGGAATCTCTGCAACTATTCGTCGGATTTGAAAAATTCTTTTTGCATTCGGAAGCTTGAAATATGCAAATGATGATCCTTTTTTATTTTATTTTTACGATGCACAATTTTGCCGCTAGGGGGCATAAATGCAGATGGTGTCGAATTCAAAATTACGTTTTAATCCACATATTTGCTTCTAAACATCCGATTGAAAAAAATCTTTTATCTTTCGATTCCATTTATGTCGAAGAGTATTTTAGATATAGTTTCATTTTCAAATTACGCATAGATTTTCTGCTAGGGGGCGTAAAAGTAAATTACATTTTTTCCGATAACTCTTCTCCTAAAACTCCGATTTGAAAAATCTTTTTTCAGCGGATACATCTCCTAATGGAAAATCTTTTGCATATAATTTCGAATTTTTGGTAAAGAATACTTTGACCAACAGTGGGCGTAAGTGTTAATTTTTGCTTCTGATGTATTTGCCATAAAATCTGAGCTTCTAAAATATCAATTGAAAAAATTCTTTCGTGGACTGATGCACTCACATCGATAAATTCTTTCGGAATACTTTCTTCCTAAAATATCCCACAGTTTCTCCGCCAGGGGGCGTAGATGTATATCTTATTTTTGTCAATATCTCTACTTCTAGGAGCTCGATTTGAAAAAAATCTTTCTTTGTTGGATAGTGTTTTCCGTGTGACATGTGTTTCATATAATTTCGAAATTTTCAAGTAATTCATAGACTTTCCGCTAGGGGGCGTAAAGGTAAATCGCGTTTCGCCCTATATCTCTGCTTCTAAATCTCCGATTTGAAAAATTCTCTCTGCACCGGATACAGCTTCTGATGGAAAATCGTTTGCACATAATTTCTAATTTTTGTAAAAAAAATGATTTGACCACCACGGGGCGTAAATCTTAATTTCCACATCTGATGTATTTGCAGCGGAATGTTAGCTTCTAAATTTTCGATTAAAAAAAACGTCGTTTGTAGACCGATACTACTCATGTCGACAAACCTTTTAGGAACATTTTCTTCTTAAAATAGTGCATGGTTTCTACGCCAGGGGGCGTAGAAGTATATCTTATTTTTGTCAATATCTCTACTTCCAGGGCTTCGATTTGAAAAATTCCTTTTTTGTTGGATAGTGTTTCCAGTATGACATGTGCTTCATATAATTTCAAAATTTTCAAGTAATTCATAGACTTTCTGCTAGGGCGCGTAAAGCTAAATTGCGTTCCTCCCTATATCTCTGCTTCTAAATCTCCGATTTGAAAAATTCTTTCTGCACCGGATACAGCTCCTGATGGGAAATCGTTTGCACATAATTTATAATTTTTGTAAAAAAAAAATGGTTTGGCCACCAGGGGACGTAAACCTTAATTTCCGCTTCTGATGTATTTGCAGCAAAATATGAGCTTCTAAACTCTCTATTGAAAAAAAAAGTCGTTTGTAGACCAAACTACTCGTGTCGACAAACCTTTTAGAAACATTTTCTTCTTAAAATAGTCCATGGTTTCTGCGCCAGGGGGCGTAGACCTATATCTTATTTTTGTCAATATCTCGACTTCTAGGAGTCCGATTTAAAAAATTCCTTCTTTGTTGGATAGTGTTTCTAGTGTGTCATGGTTTTCCTAAAAATTCAAAATTTTCAAGTAATTCATAAACTTTCCGCTAGGGGGCGTAAAGGTAAATTGCGTTTCGCACTATTTCTTTGCTTCTAAACCTCCGATTTGAAAAATTCCTTCTGCACGGGATACAGCTCCTGATGAGAAATCCTTTGCACATAATTTCTATTTTTTGTAAAAAATGGTATGGCCACCAGGTGGCGTAAGTCTTAATTTCCACTTCTGATGTATTTGCAGCAAAATATGAGCTTCTAAAATCTCGATTGAAAAAAGTCATTTGTTGACCGATTCTACTCATGTCGCCAAACCTTTTAGGAACACTTTCTTCTTGAAATAATGCATGGTTTCTAGGCCAGGGGGCGTAGATGTATATCTTATTTTTGTCAATATCTCTACTTCTAAAAGTCCAATTTGAAAAGTTCCTTCGTTGTTGGATAGTGTTTCCGATGCGAAATGTTTTTCCTATAAATTCAAAAATTTCACGTAAATCATTTAAGACTTTCCGCTAGGGCGCATAAAGGTAAATTGCGTTTTCTGCTCCTAAAACTCCGATTTGAAAAATTCTTCCTGTATCGCATACAAGACCTCATGGAAAATATTTTTCACATAATTTCTAATGTTTTGTAAAGAATGGTTTGGCCACCAGGGGTCATAAGTGTTAATTTCTGCTTCTGATGTATTTGTAGCAAAATCTGGACTCCTGAAAACTCGACTAAAATTTTTTTCTTGGACCGATACCGCTCATATGGATAAACCTTTTGAGAATACTTTCTTCCTAAAATAATGCATGGTTTTCCCACCAAGGGACGTAAAGTCACATCTTATTTTTGTCGATAACTCTGTTTCTAAGAGTTCGTAAGCTCAAGATTCCGTTTACACCAATATCTGAGGGATTAAAGACCCGATTGAAGAACTTCTTTCTTCCGTCAGATACTATTGTTTTCCATACCGGTTCCACTGCCTTTGAATAGCTTTGATAAATTTATTTTGCGTCAGAACGGATTCAAAAGACGTGCTTATTACACCCGAAAATTCGGTGTCATCTTTCTTGTTTTTTTTTTTTTCATGTTTGTATAGCTAGGTGGCTAAATGAGGAGGGTGGATAGAAATTCACTGAGGAGATCACTACTAATTGCTCTGCTGTTTGTTTTCTTTACAAAATAGGAGCTTCCAACGCTGGAAGGAGTCTAAAGCTACACTTGAGCTCTTAATACTGCCCCGGGACAATGAAAGTGCAGGAAGCGACTGAAGACTAATTTGTAGGAGAGGAGTGCAGGGCAAAGTCGCTGGCTTGAATGAAGGGAACTGTTAAGGAAATGTTATACGAGGTTTTAGGATATGATATTAATTCTCATTTCGCAACTTTTATTTTGTTTTGTGCTCCTTTTCCTTTGTTTCCATGAAACGTGAGAGAAATTTCGCTGTGTCACTCCATTAAACATCGGAAGCACGGTTCATTTAGAGACGCCAGTGGGTCTACACCTTTATGTGTTGCAAGAGGATTAGTATTGTGCTTGTTTGATCCTTGACATCTTTATTTCAAAGCAGCCAACTGAAAGCGCAAGCCCTCTTAACTTTTACCTTGATGTTTTGTATTAGCCGATACCGTGGTGTTTCTCACAGGAACTCGGGAGCCGATTGGGTTTTCTGGAGGCAGCGGGGGAGTTAAGTGGAAGCATAGGAGGGGCGAGAAGAGTCTTTTTCTAGGATTGGAAAGAGAGCAGTCGCAAGGAAAAGGCGAGGAAAGGCCTCAGGTGTTAGGAGGCAGGTCTCAAGCTGACCCGAAGAGTGGAGGCATTCTCGGCAGCACGAAGGAATGCCCGCAGGATAATTTTAGGGAAGGATTACTGAGCTGACGGACAACCTTTCTGCGACTAAGCAAAGAAAATAATAAACGTTTCTAAGAGATATAAAGGATTTGCAAATAATTATTTGCTTATAACTATTTTATTGTCTTTCAACAACACAAGACTTAGAAAGTTCACATAAACCACGTAACAGAACTAAGGAGGGGCGAGGTGCATATTTTATTGTGTCTGCGTGGCACGACGTTAAAATTTGATTTAGATGCACAAAACCAACATGATCCTTTAAATAAATTGTCCAAACACAGTACTATTTTTCGTAAGCAAAAATGAAAAATTTTAAGAAGTAATTTAAGACAATGCATTCAGAGCAAGCAAAAGTTAAAAAAGGCGACATCCTAGTAGCACTTGTATCTTACACCAGTGGTGTAACTAGTAAGATCCGTGTGTGTATGTGTGTGTCCACTGTCCAGGTGGAGAGGGTGGGGATTGCACGAATTTCTTTGTAGCCGGTAGTGAAGAGCATTAAAAGTTCGTTCTTTCAGTGTTTCGTAAAAAAAAAAGTTGGTATCAAGCTTGCCCCACCAAAAATAACGCTCATCAACCCGTCGCCCATCCTGATTTCAAAGTCTAGCAACGTCTCTGCCTAGTATGCTGGGTGACTACTACTGAATTCCTAAGAGAGGTGTTCCTCAGGCAAAGTACGCAAGAAAATCAAACAAAGCTATTTTCTGAATCACAGGTTTGCCGTTTGGATGAGACTTCAGTGAATATGTAAACATATAGGATTTTAAAAATCAAATCGTATGTCACTCAAACACATTTGAGCACAAAAATTACTATAAGGATTCTTTCTTGGAACACGGTGACCCCCCCTTCTCCCCCAGTAATATCGTAAGAAATTGTTCTGTGCTAGCTAAATAGGTTTAAAAACACTTTTTCAATTATTTTTTACTTAAATTGTCCTTAAATACTCAAAAGCATTTTATTTTCTCTTTTTGTCTTAAGAAATAAATACACAGTCGAGTCACATTATTGTGACCACCAGCTAATATCCAGAGTAACCGCCGTGTGCAGCGCGGACAGCAGCTAGACTGGCTGAGAGTGGTTCAGTCAGGTGCTGGAATGTGTTCACAGGTATGAGAAGCCATGCAGACTGCAGTGCATCTGATAGCTGCTGGAGGGTGCGTGGTGGAGGATCCACAGAGCGAACAACACGGAGGTGGTCTCACAGATGCTCAAGTGGGTTTTAAGTCTGCGGAATTAGAGCGGCCGGGGAAGTACTTCGAAGTCTTCATCGTGCTCTTCTAACCACTCTCGGGCATTTCTAGCTGTGTGATACGTCACATTGTCATGCTGGAAGATCCCATCCGCTTCAGGGAAGACAATCAGCATGTATGGGCGTATGTGGTCTGCAAGGATGGATTCATAAGGAATTTGATCCATAGTGTCTTCCGCAGGTATGAGTGGGCCCAGAGAATGCCACGAAAACATTCCCCAGCTTGTGTTCTGCCAGCAACGGTTGAAGAGTGTTTGTTCTCCGATGCTTCTCACCTTATACGCCAACGTCTATCAGTTCAATGAAGCAGAAAACGTGACTCATCGGAGAAGGCAATGCTTTGCCAATCAGCGGAGGTCCATTCCGATACTGCCATGCAAATGCAACCCTTTTCTGCCGATGCACCTTCGTTAACATAGGTGCAGTGACTATCCGTCTGCATCGGAGCCCCATACGCAGCAGGGCTGGTGAACTGTCGTTTTAGACACACTTTCGGTAACCCCCTGGTTCATTCGGCCAGTGAATTACTCCACTGTATCGCGTCGATCGGCCCTCACGCACCTTCAAAGACGACGTTCACCTCTCACATCAATGGCACGTAGTGCTCCGCAGTTTTCACATCACTTATTCGCAATGGTATCATTTCTCCAATCACGATCCACTTTAACCACAGCAGCACGCGGACAGTTCACAAACTGCGCTCTTTCAGAAATACTGCCACCCTTGGCCCGAAAACCGATAATCATCCCTTTTTGCAAATCTGATAAATCGCTCCTTTTATCCATGACAGCAACGAGTGATATGTTTTCAGAATGCCTACAGCACACTTTATATACCCTCCCAGCCAGCTCACGACGCTTGCCTTCTTTCATTGGCTACCCGCTGTTGACGTCAAAAGTAGGTGGTGGTCACAATAATGTGACTCGACTGTGTATATTCTTCTTTACTCAGTGAGCTAAGACTGCATTTCTGTCATTTAATATCTTGAATGACTTAGAGCTTAAAAAGGTCTTGTGTGCTGAAACTTTGCTCAGAGTTTAAAGAGGTCTTGTGTGCTGAAACTTTGCTCAGAGTTTAAAGAGGTCTTATGTGCTGAAACTTTGCTTTGACCCTCCCTGGAAAAAAATGTGGTGAACGGTTGCAATGATTCCTCAAGCCTCGTCGTTTGCTCGTACAGACTCCTCCCAAGCGTAGGTTTAAACCGTTAGGCAGGGGCGGAACTAGGCATTTCTGCACCCGGGGCAAATCACTGAATATTGCGCCCTCGGTCTGTCTTTCACACACACACACACACATCATCGTCATCAAGAAAAAAAGAAGAAAAACCTTTATTTAATTTGGTTTTGAGACGGAGTTAATTCTATGACGAAAGGGCAGTAGTAACATCAGGTGCTAAAAAATTTTTGGAGTCTGTTTCTACTTCCATTTTTCGCCCACATAAGATGTGTTTTTACAATTCTATGATCACAGGTTTTCAAAATAAGGCTTTAAATGCTGCAGTAGATTAATTTTGTCCGGTGATACCTTACAGTCCCTACTGCATGTTCTCATCAGTTTCGTGTTCTCATCTTCTTGTCTGTTACTCTCTCTCTCTCTCTCTCTTCGTGCAAGAAATCTACGCACTCACAAAAAAGTGTGATGATCAAAGAAGAAAATGTTGAAGGTGTAACATAATGCATGAGTATTGAAATCAAGTTGCAATAGCTTCAGCTAACCTGATTAACTCTAAAAACGTAAGATGAAAAACAATGCACAGACTGTATATATTTATGTCGTAAATAGTACTATTTTGAAATGACTGTATGAAAACAATAGACAAAACAGACTTCAGCACCAGTTTCTGGTAGAGTTTTTCCGCGCTATATTTTGTCATTTGTCTATTTGCAGAATTTTCTTATATGTTCAAAGACGATCTCTACGACCCTTCTTTATGACGATCTCTACGACCCTTCGTTATGACGATCTCTACTACCCTTCGTTAGGACGATTCCTAAAACCCTCCCAACTGTGTCCGGACAAAATGTGGCGTGCGAAAACTGCACCAGAAACTGCTAAAGTTTCAATTCCAATTTTAATCAGATTGTAATTTGGGATTTCTGCGCCCTCCCTTGAGCTGCGCCCCGGGCAGCCGCCCCGCTTGTCTCGCCCTAATTAAACCTCTGCTGTTAGGATTAACAAACTTAAATAAAAAACAAAAGATGAAGGTTCGTGTGTTTTTTTTTTTACTTCATTACGCAAATTCTCCGGTTTGCTGAAACAGTCTTTGCAAGGACTGCAGTTATTACACTTAGTTCTGTGCTAGGTACAATGCGGTAACAGAACTGAGGGAAATCTACGATCATGGGTGCCCATAGCTTAGTTTTCAGGAGGGGCAAACGGAAATTCTAAATATAAATAACATACCCAAACACCATATATAAATTTCCACAGTGCCTTCTTGTTGCCTAACCGATTTTACCACACGCGCAACAGATAACTTTAATTGAAAACTAGAAGGTCCCATATTCTTCTTTTTCTTTTGGGCTTGCGCCTTTTTACTCACTATCAAGACGGAAAAAATACCCTCAAACAGGACCGTAGCAAGCTTATCTTATGTAGGAGGGTGAGACTTGAAATCACGTCTCTTAAAATAAATAAATACACAGTTGACGTGGATTAGGAACATCAAATAGAAGTCATCGCTCTTTCCACGTTTATAAGTGATTCACGGAAAATAGAAGTCGTCACTATTTCCACGGTATAAGTGAGGTACGTCCCTTAAAGTTCAAAATTACGCCCCTTCGAGTTCCACTCAAATAATACGTGATGGTTTTCACTTTCTCACGCACCGCCGTTATAGGAAAGTATTATGATCGTTTAAAAACTACACTTCAGGTTTTTGACATAATTTTATTAAAAATGTAAAAACTAAGTAAATATTCAAGAACCACAGGTTGTAAATACCAATTAAATCTTAAACGTTATGTGAACGCCGACAACACAACACTCCACAGAAATGCAGAACGAAAAACAAACCAGCGCAGAACGAATGAGTATCGGATACTGAACGTAACCAATGAGAAGAAATTTTAGGGGTAAGGCTTGGAAAAATTCCGTGCAAGGTTAAATGCTCAGAGAACTTTCTGCGACTGAGCACAGATGATTAATTAGTTCTTCATCCCAACGACATGTTCGGAAAGGTCATGGAGGTTAGACATATCACCATATTGTTGTCTATGTCTCCATTCACTGTTTTGAAAAATTTCCTTCGTGGATATGAAATGTTCAGACCTCACAGTGTATGTTACTCGGTACCCTGGTTAACTGCATGGAATACTGAATGAGTCTAACGAAAGTTCTTAAAATGTTAATACTGAAGGATGTTACTTTCTTTTTAGTTACAATTTTTATTTTATTCATCCCCCAGAGCATGAATTTACGCCCCAAAAATGACCATTCTGGGAGGGCAACCGCCCTCCCTGCAGCTATGGCCCTGCACTCAAGACAAAGTTCTGGAAAAAACTTCCAGATATTTTTGTACAGAAATGAATGACAGCTGTAGAGGATGATACTATATTTTTCATTCTTCCGCCTTTCATGCTTTACCATATTGTACATATGTACGGTGCGCTTCAAAATTCAATGCAAAAAATTCCATATCATTACTTTCTACTGTAAATTACCAATGTTTTACCTATTTTTACTGCTACACAAGCATCCAGAAGTTCAATATGAAGATCAGCAATCGGAATTAGTGTTCTTGCTAAAATATTTGTAGCTCCTTTCAAGAAGAGAAATGGCATGGTCAGGTTTCCAGGGGAGGCTCTTGCCACTGTATGGGCGCCCATATCTATGACGATTTCGAGAACCACCTACACACAAAAATAGATGCTTTAATACGAGAAAAGAAAAAAATAATAAAAGAAAGATGAAATGTTGAGTTGAAAGGTTCTTGCCCGCGGAAAAACAAAGGTACTTTTGGTCAAGGTATGAAAGCGTGGCAAAAGAGAATTCTTATGTTTGCAAACACAAGATATTTAGCGCCATGGCCTTAGGCTTATCACTTTAAATGCCGAGCTGAAGGAGCAACGGATTAACAACAGTAATTAACCTGAGTCAACGAACTAAACGTTGCATTGTTAACGAAAAGGAGGCGGTTCCCTTCCCAGAAAGCTGCACCCGCGCATTCACGAGCCCCAGTGGTGTCACTGACGAGAGAGATTTACTAGTTTCCTGTGACACGCCACAACACAGCTTTCGGTGAGGTATTTTAATCGTAGGTGAACCTTGCGTGATATCCTCCCGTTTCCCCCCATATTCAGCAACCCCCCTGTCCCACCTTGGACCTGAGTGGCACGAGGCACACACGACTTGGGTGGTCTCTCATGGATAGTCACATGGAGTTTTGCTTCTGCCCTCCAGCCGTTCAACTCTTCTTTTGCGTCCATCCTCCCCAGATCTCAATAAATGGGCGACATTTCCAGAACTCACAGGATGACGAATGCTGCTTGCTGACTGTTTCCACCGGAAAGGAACGAATTCAAAGTAGTTGCTGGGTGTTTACCCGAATAACTCGAAATCATTTTTAAAAAAATGCTAGATAAGGCAATGTAGGGTGGAGAAAGAATCTGAGGACTACATACGTATTATGAAGGCATCAGAACGAATTGGCACCCCGAGGATTCGCGTGCACTGAACGAGTTATTGAGGTGAGGCTACCACAGAAGCCAAGACCCTGTGATAATTTTCTGTTAATTTTTTAGTTGCTCAGGTTCGTTCGCAGGAATGGGACCGAGCAATGGACGACTGCTTAAATTTCACGAATGGATTTCGTGATCATAATACATTCTACGTAAAAAAAAATAATAATAATAATTGCACCCAGAAGGACGTCGGATTGCAATGCTATTCGGGTGGAAGGTAAAGGTTACCAGAAACAATAAATGATTAAACATTGAGACTGATATGGGCAATACTTATTGAGCTACTACATGCCAATAAGTAGTGTCTCCCAGTATGGCGTCGGGCCACCGTGTTTGCTCACACAGCATGCCAGACGTCTCGGCATGGAGTTGTACAGGTTCCTAATGGTGTCCTGCGATAAGCCATCCAATGCAGCTTGAATCTTCTCACGCAGTTCCTGCAGATTGTGCGGTGGGGGTGGAGTGTGGATAGCGCGTCCAATAGCACCCCACACAGTTTCAATCAGCGATACGGCTGGCCATGGCAGAGTGCGAGCGCCTTGAAAGCAAGTTCTCTAGACAGCAGCAGTATGCGGACGAGCGTTGTCCTGTTGGAAAATTGCACCGAAGTGAGTGTTCAGAAAAGGTGGGGTCGAGGGTTGCAGGACCTCATTAACGTAACGTTGGGCTGTCAAAGTGACTGTAATGAACACCAAAGGTGATCTGGCATCGCAGGCAATTGCACCCTACACCATGACACCAGGCCTTCTGATGGACGTGTCACGCTTGATAGCAAACCGTTTATCTTGGCGCTTACCACGGTGCCTCCACACACGGATTCGTTGGTCGTCTCGTCCAAGACATAAGCGGGACTCGTCACTGAAGATCACCCGCTGCCGGTCTGAGTGGCTTCGTGACAGTCTGGCACGACACCATTGCAGTTTTCGGCGACGATGCAATGGTGTTAAGGGCAGTCGTCGTAACAGTCTGCGTGCGTGTAGTCCTACGTCGCGCAGCCGTCTGCCAATGGCGCTAGCACTAATCAGATGATGCATGGAGGGCACCACTGCTTGCTGAATATCCGCAATCGGGTCTGTTAGGTCACTCCGTGCATGTCGGACAACTCGTCGGTCCTCTATCTCCGTGGTTCGTCTAGGTCTCCCAGACCCTTCCCATCGCTGCTGCGTGCCTTGTTCTATCCACTGCCGCCAACAGCGTGCTATGGGGATATCCACACGACTGGTATGGCACGCAATACGGCGATAAGACCATCCCGTTTCCCGGAGCCCGACGACGCGGCCCCTCTCGAACTCCTCCAACTGCTCGTATTGCTTCCGTACTTTTCTCCGAGGCATATTTTACTTGCAAAGGATGCAACCAACACAACAGCACGAGTCGGAATGGCAAGCACGCGCAACGGGACGACCTTATATAGCCGGTCAGGCACTGCGCTACGAACCCTAATTGCTTGCGTCACATCCGCAGCCGAGCGTGATACTTGAATTATTTGCATGACTCACGATGTCAAACCTACCCACCAAGGTTCTTCTTGTCGGTTGCTTCCTTCTGGGTACAACTATTTCTTTGACGCAGAGTGTATTAGTAATGTGCTTTTCTGGCGCTTTTCCAGAATTATTCATTGATGCTGACATAACCCTGAAAAACTTCACTGTGAAAATCGATCATGGGCATGAGCAGAAAATGCAGTTAAATTATACACACCACCGTGGACGGTCGCAGCGAGGGTCAAGTGACCACCCTCCCTCCCGTAGAAATTGGAATCCTTCAAAATAGAGAAAGAATAGGGAAGAAATGAATTTCGATTATTTTAAAGACTATAGGGACTACACTTCTAGCCTTGCTCGCTACACTCAGCCATCGCTCACTGTCGTCCCAGTGAGCCTCTTAACCGCAGAAACCTGCTCTCCCCCCCCCCCCTAAGGGGCCACACAAGTGCATATATCCAATGCACCATTAAATTTGACGGTACGTTGCTGAAATGTCCATATATCTACACTACGTACATGGATTCTTTGATGCCTTCTCTGAAAAGTAAATTATCGAAAGACAAGGAAACTTCGTTTTTTTCTATTTAATTTACTTTCCAAAGATATTAGCGAAGTTGATGAGCCCAAATTCAGTTTATCATCCAAAGAGATTTCAGTAACGTATAGCGTGTGTCTTGATAGTTCATAGTTAAGACGCGGAATCAAGGTCGTAGTACCACTTTATATGGAAAGACAAGTTGGTAGCCCAAACAGAAAAGATTTCTGTTTCAGAAAGGAGCACAGAAATTTGATACAGCAGTTTCAATGGCACTGTGAAAGTAGTGGGAAATGCTTCCTTTTGCGTCCATTCACTTAACATTGTGCACCTCAAGGCGGTACCTCACAAGCGCCGCAGCAGGGAGGGAGGGGCGGAGCTCCTCAAGATGTGCTCCTCACGAGTGAACCTACCGGAAATGTCTTATCTCGGGAGATAACGTATTTATTGAACTTTGACAAATATTTGGGAAATCTTTTCGTCAAGCTGAAAATGTATCCATGCTTTTAATCCTGATTTATTCATTATAACTTTTTTCCGACTCCCCAACTTAGGATATAATTTTTTTTTAATTCGTAATTTGTTCGTGTATTATTTCTGCTCTGTTTTATTCTTTCTATGCCATTTACGCGAATTATTCATGTTTCTTCCCCTAACGAAATTATTTAGTTCAAGTATTATTTATTCTTTGCTTCCCCCAAAATAATTCCTCCGTGTTCCCTACTCAAGAAATTTTATTATACTATACTATAACTCATTTTGTTCTAACTTGGTTCTTTATTTTGTTTTCCCTTATTGATTTTCTTTAACAACGTTCGGAATACGTAAAACGAATGATAATTTGATCGGGTATTATTTCTTCTCTGCTTTATACTTTCTATGTCATTTATGCTAATTCTTAGTGTACTAGACCTTCCTTATTGAAATTAATTGTTTCCTAACATATTTCTTGTATCAGATCTAATTATTTTATTCATTTCTATTATTCTTCTGTCTAACATATTTCATGTATCAGATCTCATTCTTTTTTGGGGGGGGGAGCTATTCTTTTAATCTAACATATTTCTTGTATCAGATCTAATTCTTTTAATGGGAAGGGAGTTATTTATCTAACATATTTCTTTTATCTAGCATATTTCTTCTATCTGACCTACGTTATTCTTTAATCTAGCATGTTTTTATTTTCCTCTGCTTTGTGAATTAAAATTTAATGAAGGCTTACAATATCACAGTAAAAAACTTAGGGAAATAATTTGGTTAGGGATTTGGTAGTAATTACTGTCAGCCATGCACGTGTTGGCGTCATCCTCACCTCCAGGGTACATGCAAGTAACAAACGGTGTTACACATGTTTGTGCTTGAATTGATCAATGACAAGTGTTTTGTTCCAATTGTTTGATGTTGGGAAAAAGGTAGTAGCCCTGAGGGTAGTCACATGATCTATTTCTTTTATGTGATTGGTTTCTCCTCCTTTCTAACAAGACTTCTACTGTAAACGTTTCATTTCAATTTTCGTTTTCATCCGACTGAGAGGTTTTTGAGCAACGTCTGAATTTCTGTTTTTGTGCAAGATTTTGGAGTCATGTCAGCCGCGAACTCTACAAGAAGTTCGTCAATGACACTATATATGAATAATTTACCAGAGAATTGTTTTCATATTGGGGAAAATATCTTTGCAAATGTATCTTCATATACTGATCAAGCATGCGTGCACATCAGAGAATTTAAATTTTATGGCAAGAAATGTTATCCCAGCAAATATGGCATTTGCATGTCTCCACTTCAATGGGATGAAATGATGGGTGAAAAAGATACCATATCACGTCATCTAGCCTATGGCATATCTGGCCCACATTTTTCATTCGAGAGGTTTATGCAGCTGAAAGTTATTGTACGAACTCGTGAAATTGCTATCAGTAAAGAAATTTATAGTGTGAAGACTGTGAAAGTTTATAAGTCACGTATTTCTCTCTCTGAAGGACAATGGAATGAACTAGTTCGTATATCTTCTAGTATATCGCATCAATTGGTTGTCGAATTTCACCGAAATAATTCTTTTCAGAACACTTTCAAGGAAGTGATGAAGTCAAGTGGTATAACACTGTCTGGCAATGTTTCATCTCCACTGAAAAGTGAAAAGATATTTCAGGAACTCAAAACCGTTCTCCAAAATGCAATAGTTGTGTACTTAAAAAGAAACAGCAAAATTGAAATCTTTAGAATTATCTGAAGTGTTTTCCGGTGACGAATATTTCTACACAGCCCTTTTGGGAATAGAATTTAATAAAATAGTAGAAGATTATGTGGAATTTCTAGAAAGAAGAAACTTGATGTCGTCTGTAACCGATGATTTTCTACAAACAGTATATTTAGAAAACATTTTCAGCGTTATCAAGGATGAAATTCGTGAAAGTGACTTTGAATGAGAAAGGATATGTAAAGCAACATTTGCACAAAAGAAAGAAAGAAAGATACAACAACCCCAAAGGCCCTTTTCAGGACTACCCAATTTTTTTCCAAAAGGAATACCATGATCGTACACGTTTTCTGTGAATACATGTGCGTGTATGTGTGTGTGTGTGTGTGTGTGTGTTGACATGAAGCTGTCTCGTGTCCACATGTTTTAATTTAGTTTCCTTAGTTTCTACAGTCATGGTCTGATATTTTTTACCTTTATTTTCGATATTACAGAAGTCATGCTTTGTAACTTGTTTAAATGCACGACTCGATCCTATATTGATACGAAAACATGCAAAATGTCTCTACTCGAACTTAAAAGGAGTCCAAAAAGTGAATGCAGATACTGATATAAGTTCCTCGCAAATCTCAACACATAGCTATCCCTTTTTGTTCTTAAACGTGTTGATATGTTCCTCACTAATCACAACACGTGGCTATTCCGTTTTGTTCTTAAACGTGTTGATATGTTCCTCACAAATCTCAACACATGGATACTCCTCTTTGCTATTGAAAGCATATATATGTTCCTCAAAAATCTCAACACGTTGCTGCACCTTAAAAATCTCCACTCTGTTCGTTGGATTCCGTATTATAAAATTTAGATGGAAAAAAAGTGTAATTCTTTTTCTGTTGATTTTTTTCTCCAGTTTTTAAATATATTCATTTTCCATAAGTTCATTTTGAGAAACGGTTTAAATTTTGATTGACAGACGTTTGCAAAGATCGTTTTCGTAAAAGTTGAAAATAGATCAGGTAAAAATGGAATGAATGAAAAAGCACAAAGTCCATTTTCGGAAAAGTTCATTTTTTCCTAGGGTTAAAAATCGAACACTTCATTTTCCTTAGGGAGTGGTTTTCAGAAAACACGTTTTTGTAAAAACAGTGAAATTCCCATAGAATAACATGGGAAAACTAGCATGCATAAAAAGACTGTTTTGAAACGAGTGAAATTCTGTTGAAGGTCGTTTTCGAAAAAATTGAAAATACACTGCTGGCCAACCAAAATGCAACACCAAGAAGGACACGAGATAGCAAAGCCAGATTTACTGGACGCATAACAATAGATATAAAGATGAAACGATTGAGCTTACAGGACCGTGCGACTTGCGAAACACGCAGACATCAATAGTTCGTGTGGCCTCCATGGCTGGCAATAATGACCGCTACACGCCGCGTCATCGAACGAAAGAGGATTTGGATGTGGGCTTGTGGTATGTCGGTCCAGGCTGCTTCCACACGTTACCACAGTTCATCAGGCGTAGCCGCGGGCGGTGCTTGCCGGGCCATTCGGTTGCCGATCAGCGACCAGACGTGTTCGATGGGCGACATATCGGGAGAACAGGCGAGCCACGGAAGCAGTGACACCTGGTGGGCCGTGAGGAATTGTTGCACGATGCGTGCCACGTGCAGCCGCGCATTGTCTTGTTGAAATGTGGCCGCTGACAAGTCCGGCAGGTAAGGGAGGACTGCAGGCTCCAAAACGTCGGAGATGTAGCGGTGGCTGTTGAGTGTACCGGCGATGCGTACCAGAGGGGTGCGGGTGTCATATCCAATTGCGCCCCAAACCATAGCGCCAGGCGACGGATCGGTATGGCGATACATAATGCAAGCGTCATACAGTCTCTCGCCGTGGTGCTGCCACACGCGGATCCGACCTTCGTGGTGTTGCAGGCAGAACCGGGATTCGTCGGGGAAAACAATGTTGTACCATTCCGTAGTCCAGGTGCGGGGTTCAACGGCCTACTGCCGTCGCACTCGCCGGAGGTGTAACGTCAATGGTAATCGGAGCAATGGGCGTCGTGCGACAAGTTCCCGCTCTTACAGACGACATCGAACGGTACGTGCTGACAACAGGTTGTTCCGCAACACGCCCTAATTCCTGCGTTAACGTTCGTGATGTGGCGGTGCGAACCGTCAATGCCCGCCGCACAACATGCCGGTCCTCTCGTTCGGTGGTGTGCCGCGGCTGCGGCAATCGCTCACGTCTGTCCGTCCGTTCCTCTTGCACCAACTGAATCCATACTCGCCTCACTGTGACTGGATGTCGTCCCTCACGGGCGCCGATGTCTCGGTACGATTAACCGCTGTTGCGATAAGCCACTATTCGTCCTCTGTCGAACTCCGAAACGTGCTGGAATGACTGCCGTATCTTCGACGAGGCATCAGGAAGCTTCCCACGCACAAGTCCGGCAGCACAACACATTTTCACTACTTACACCCCGGCTTCTGCGTACCCTTCTTGTAGGGCTTCTCGGTGGCGTGCCGGGGCACATGATTTGCATACGCCCTGCAATGCAATCGTTTGCATTTCCTCTCGCGGGCGACGCATGCTGCGAATTTCAGGCCAATCGGATGCTTCCTTCTTGGTGTTGCATTTTGGGTGGCCAGCAGTGTAGATCAGGTAGAAAATTGGAAAGAAAGAAGATACTTCCCGAAAAATAATTAAAAATCGCTACGGCTGAAGGTCCCCCGAGTGGGTTCATAAAACAATACTCGTATTATCCATTCAAAGAATGGGGGTGTCAGGAAAACCACTTAACCCAACTTCAATTTTTAGCCTCAACGATCGTTCGGCTCCAGGGGAAGATGGCCTTCCCCCTTTTTTTCAAATTCTTTCTTCCACATCATCTTCCTTTATTGGTTGCTTGCTTCAATTTTATTTTTTCAGCTTCACATTTTTCTCCGTCCTCTTTTTCGTTTGCTACTCTTCGTTTGATCCCAAAATCCGGAAATCTTAGCTCTCTTTCTAACTGGCGGCCTATCTCTATACTCAATACTGATTGTAAAATGTTTACTAAGCTACTCGCCCTACGTCTCAATCCCATTCTTGCTGATATAATTCATCCTGATCAAACTTACACGGTTCCATCCCGTTTGAATTCTTCCAACATTCTTACCATACGTAATCTGTATTCCCTAGCTTCCAGGCTTTCGGAACCTCTGGCACTCTTTTCTCTCGATCAGAAACAGGCTTTTGACTCCATTAATCACTCATACCTCTTCACTGTTCTTCGCCGCTATGGCTTTCCTCCCGCTTTCTGCTCTGCAATCTTTAACCTCTACTCAGAGGCTTTTTTCCGTGTTCGTACTTCCGCTTTTCAGACTTCCTCTGTTCCTTTTTCTAATGGGATTCGACAGGGCTGTCCCCTGTCTGGTCAACTCTTTGCTCTTTCCTTTGAACCACTGCTGATTGCTCTTCGGTTTCGTCTATATGTTCTATTCCTCGCAGTCTCCCGATGCATCGCCACCACTACGTCGTCTTGCCCGCCTACGCTGATGACCTCACCATCTTCCTACGTTCTAGAGGTGCTTTTGACATCCTCCGTACCATCTATGATGAATACGCTGCTATCTCTGGATCTGCTTTAAACATCAACAAGTGCTCAGGTCTCTGGGCTGGGGCATGGACCTCGCACGGGGATCGACCTTGGTCGGCCCAGTGGTCGAATACAGTCATCAAGATTTTAGGGGTCCATATTGGCTCTCCTGTGGCCGTATCTGCTGCTGCATGGAATTACATCATCAGTGGTATCGACAAACGATTTGTTCCATTCCGCCGTTTTTAAGCTCATCTTTCTTTCTCTAGCCGTCCTTTCCTGCTCAACACGCATATTCTACCAAAGGTTTTTCATACATGGATTGCTCACCCGCCGCCTCAACTTGTGCTGACTCACATTCAACGTATGTTTACAAATTTTATATGGAACACCATTCATTGGGTACATCGTACTACGCTTACTCTTCCCGTGGCGTATGGCGGTCTCGGTCTTGCCGATGTATCTTCTAAATTCAGGTCCTTTCATCTTTATAACTTCATTAATGAATTTACGCTTCCTCTTTCTTCCTCTAGAACCATTATCGATACTCTTTTCTTTCCCCGCAGCCCTCATCTCACTGTTTCGACCTTTCTGCTAACGGATCTCTATCCACTCCTTCCCACGCATATTCCAGACACTTACATTTCCGCACTTTCCCTTTGGCGATCTTTGTACGCATTCCGGCTCCCACCCTCTACTACACCTGATCTATTGGTAGAACCTCTTTTCTTTTCTTCCGCTATTCATTCTTTCTCCTGTTCTCACCTCCACTTCTCCACTTGGTTTGCCAGAGGAGTGGTGAAGGTTTCTCAGCTTGTCGATTCTGCACTTCGGTGGAAATCTTTTCCTCAATCTTACCATCGCTACCTGACACATCGCTCCATCGTCAACAACTCCGCTTGATTCAAACTTGTATTTGTCTGTTGTATCCTTCGTTGGCTGATCAATTCGGTCTTATCTTCACCCCTTACGCGCCGCATTGCCTTCCATATCTTTTATTTTTGAACGACACCTCTCATCTCTCTCATTCAGTATACCTATGAAGATTATATATCGTCACTTTATGACCTACTACAAGGCTCCAATGCCAATTTCTTCTGTACCATCTGACGAACTCCCTGCCACTTGGACTGATTCTTCTACTTCATTGGCTTTCCCTAAAGCACAAGACATCCATTGGATTCATTTACATCAGCGACTACTTACCCCCTGCATTCTTTATCGTTTCCGCCGCCTGACATCACCGAATTGTTTTTTCTGTTCTACGTTAGGTGATGTTTATCATTCTTTTCCTGTATGTTTGATTTTACAGCCTTTGTTCTCTATGATGTTTTGTTTGGCCAAAAAAGTTTGTTTTTCTTTTCATACTATGCTACATTATTTTGTCCTCCGTCGTCATCATCGTCATGCTCAATCTCACAACCGCCTTTGTTCTTTTTTCTTCCTTCAAGCTAAACTTTCCATTTATCACCTTTACTGTCTCAGGGTTGATGACCCTACTTTGAGAAGACACAATACTGCTCGTAGTTTTCTTTGCTATCGATATCGGTCTTCCATTACTACAATTTTACAAGCTGAATATGATACCGCTAAAGCTGTCGATTCCTTATCCTCGTTCTACTCGACATGGATGTATGACAGCTCATGGTTCACTGTTAATGATGATACTATTTCTCTTGTTATTTGAATTATTTCATTTTACTGGTTTTGTGTCAGTAAAGACAACTTGCTCCGTTTTATACAAATTTGTTATTTTTTGATTATCAGCTACAGGCAAAATGCGCCTGTAGCATCGTTTTCAACGCTCTCCTTTTTTTCATACAAATGGACGGGCACACCACTTTTTTTGTGAAGAACGTATTTTTGTAGTAAACGCTTATTGTGTTGTTGTTTTTTTCTTTCATCACCAGGAAGTGTGACTAGTGTTTCTTTCTCGTGATGAGAATGCCGCAGACGTGTTATGTCTTCCGGGGAGATGAGATTGATCTTTTTCATGATGTTATCCATCAAGCTTCACTTTCTTGTGCTCAGCTGTGAATGAGTCCTTGACCTCGATAGTTCCTGAGATCTTCTGGACTTAGTTCCTTCTCCTGTCCTTGCCCAGTTTGCTGCTTTTCTGTTTCATTCTCTCCAGTGATCACCGTGAGTGAGGTCTGTCACTGCACCATCCTATTTGGTTATCATCTCGTCCTGACTGCTTGATGTTTGTTATGCTTCTTTCACCTTCTCATCAACAGTGCTTTTCGAATTCAACAGTGTCGCATCGTGTTGTGTGTGGTAATCACTGAAGTTTTTGCTTCTTCCTATGATGAGCTCCTTCCTTCACAGTGTATCATAGCGCTTTCTACGACGGACTTTCTTTGCGAAGGCGGCACCCAACATCAAGCTGGCTTTTTTCTCCTTCTTCATCAGTGATTTTCCAACATTTTTTCAACAATTACTCACTTTGTATTTTGTACTTCCGAAATTTGAACATTCCCCTACTGACTTTCTCCGACTTTTATGAACATACCTATATATGCGTCATTCTTCGTTACTTCTGTTAATTGCTTTGTCAGGTGAAAAGTATGATGGGATCACCAACGCGCGACGACAACCCGGTGATTGTAAATACTTGTATATATTTGTTTCTCAATAAATACCATTTGAATTATGATCCCTCGTCCGAGATGGGTCGGGTTTCGAATCCCGGTATGGCATGGTTGTTGTGTTTGTCTTACGGCGCTGGCTCTCTCCCTTCCCTGGAGCCAGTGGCCCTAAATTAAGATGACCAGATATTGGAACACTGATTTGAAGACAAAAGGGCGTGGCGTCCCCAAATCGGCAGTTCACCTGGGGACACATACGTACTCAAAATAAGTATGCAAATCTTTCTGTCCCAAAACTGCATTGCTTCAATAAGTGTGATATTACATATGAAAATTTGTGTCTTAAAAGGATATATCTTGTAGAATGTTGGTAATTTGTATTGACAAAATAGAATTATGATGGCGAGAACATATTAGCAAAAGTGAAACGCTTTATCTTAGGTATATGTGCCGAATTAAAATCAAGCTGCACACCAAAGTAATATTGCATGGCGAATTTTTCATTTTGCCATAGTTTTTGGAGAAACTTAGAACAAGTGCAGTCGAACTTTGACCGCGCCAGTAGTTCAGTGTCCTAGTGCTGGCCACTGACCATTCGTACAAGTGGGTACGGGTTCGAGTCCCGAAAGAGACATGGGTGGTGTGTTTTTCTTATATCACTTACTCTCTCCCTTTCCTAGAACGAATGTCTCCAAATTAGAGACAGGTAACTGCTTATAGTCCTTAGAGTTGCTCGCTGTGGTCGTTAAACTCGGAAAGAACAAAAAACAGTCAAAATTTGTTTTCACAAGAAGCATGTTGGAAAATTAGTACAACGAAAACTACTTTTAAGAACATTTTTCATTAGACATCTAAAGAGTTGATGAGGAAGTATAAATTCGAGGACAATTTGCGTTCCCAAAGGCATCAGACGTTTTTGGGGACAGTAAACTAAATTCGAGGACTGTTCTCAAGAATTCAGGACTTCTGGTCAGCTTACCCTAAATTAGTGAGGAGTGACTGCTTATAGTCCATTGAGTTGCTCATGGTGGTCGTTAAACCTCCAATTAAAAAAAAATTATCTCAGTTTTACGTAATAGGTGGCAAAAATGATACTCTTTCACCTCGGGATTCATAGTTAGAGTTCGGCTCACAAACATCAATTTGAGGAAACAATAGAAGAGCAAAATATTGTAAGGAGGACGCTACACTGATTCATGAAATACTTCTGTACCTTTTAAAAACAATTTATTTCTCTTATTTACTTCTGCCAAGCAGGGACGTCGCCAAGGGGATGCGAGGGTGGGCTTGAACCTACCCTGAAATTTATCTTGCCCACCCAGTTCAAAATGCGTCATTTTTCAGTATATTTAACTTTAAAATATAATTTGAAATTCGCCAAGTAATAAGTCTTGTGTTTTATTTCATGTAACCTTTCGTATTTTCTCCTAGGAAGTTGGTTGTTTACGTATCCATGAAAATTGAGTTGTTCTCCACTCTTCTAATTCCTTAGCTTAAGCCTCTTTTTCAGGTTTGTATGGCGGGGGGGGGGGGGGTAATGAAGAGGATGGGTGGGAATTTACTGAGGGGGTTACTACTAATTGCTCTGTTTGTTTTCTTTACAAAATAGGGGATTCCAACACGGAAAGTAAAGTCTAAAGTCACACTGGGGACAGTGAAAGGGCAGAAAGTGGCTGACGACTGCTTTGTAGAAGAGGAGTGCAAGGCAAAGTCGCTGGCTTGAAGGAAGGAAGTTAAGGATGGGGGAGGTATTGTGTCTGCGTGGCACGACGTTAAAATTTGATTTAGATAAAAAATGCAAAATTTTGAAAAGCAATTAAGACAACGCATTTAGAGCAAGCAAAAATTTGAAGGCGACATTCTACCAACACTTGTATCTTACCCCAGTGGGGTAACTATACTTCGATTCACCCTAAGATGATACTGCAGTTTAAGGTACAAGAGCCTACGCACTCACTGAGCCCTCCGGGGTGGCCTTGAGTTATGTTCATCCGCGTCACTCCCCAAGGTGTCTTGCTGTTAGCAGCTGTCAATCGCTTTCCCGATCAACTCATTGGCATTCTTGTCTTCCAAACACTGCATATCTACGCATGCGTGTGTTGGTCTAGTTTCAAAACTTAATTTCTGAAAATAGTTCATTTTTAGAGTTGTCAAACATAACTATATGTACTTTTAAGCAAACAGCTGGTACAATATAAAGTATGATTGTGGGCAATAAATGCGTTGGTTTTCACGGAAAATGTTGGGAACTATTTTTAGTCGCGGCGATAGGTTTCACGTACCTTCCCCTCCAGTGTCATCTTAGGGTGAATCGAAGTATAGTCAGATCCGTGTATGTCTGTGTGTTCAGGTGGAGGGTGAAGATTGCACGAATTCCTTTGTAGCCGGTAGTGAAAAGCATTAAAGCCCCCTCCCCCCTCCCGGTGGCTCCGTGGTCTAAGCGCTGGCTTATGACCATTCATCCCAGAAGGGTGCGGGTTCGAATCCCGTGAGGCAGGGATGTTGTGTTTATCTTACGGCACGGACTCTCTCCCTTCCCCGGAACCAGTAACCTTAAATTACAGACGGGTGACTACTTATAGTCCATTGAGTTGCTCACGGTGGTAGTTAAACCTTCAATAAAAAAAACGCATTAAAAATTCGTTCTTTCAGTGCTTCGTAAAAAAAAAAGAAAAAAAAATTCAAAAATAATACTCGCCCACCCGTGTCGCCCATCCTCATTTCCAAGTCTATAGCGACTTCCTTGTTGCGAAGATTGTCCTATGGCTTGCGCTATCCTGCTTGTTACGAACAATCTGTATTTCCACTCCCTATGGATACTTGTTATAGATAACTTTCTACGCCCCCCCCCCTCTTTTTTCCCCGCGCCATCGGGAGAAACCCTCTTTTCTCCCTATTTAAGAACGTTTTGCTTGGAACACAGCCCTTTTGGCTTCCTTCACGACCGACCCCTTCTATCTCTCCGAGTTGACTGACTGTTCCTTTCTCCAAATTATAATTGAAGGTGAATTAAACCCATGAACCAAACACTTTTGTGATTTTGATTCGAAGCCAACAATGCGTGTGAGTTGGATGACAACCAATAAAAGTGGATTAAAACGCGAGCTACTCGGTTTATTACTTATCTCTGGACTTATTCTGAAGTACATTGTCTGTTTAGTTAAGTTCTAGTCAAAAATGTGTGTTCAACGACAGGCAAATTCTACAAACTAAATTCTCAGCACTAAGTTAAGCTAACTTTTAGTTGTGTTGCAGTAAAGTTAATGCAAAGATAAACTCTCAAATTCAGCTTGTTGAAGTGAAGCTAACTTGAAGCAACAAAATCAACTTCACTTTAATAAAAACATTATGCCATAGAGATGCAAACTACTGGAGAACAGATTCAAATGAAAATGACAACCCATCTGGAAGCATGATCTCACTTCGAGGTACGCACGGTGAGCAGGTTTCTCTGGGCATGTGACTGCCGTGGAAAAGTCTCAGAATTGATACCAGGGAAGTAAGGAAGTTAGAACCAATAAATATCCGCAGTACGTTGGTTGAGCACGTTAAGCCGTCAAACCCCGGGTACAGATCAGATCATATGTGGAGGATTTTTAGGAAGGGAGTTTCTGACCCCAGGTCTTAAACAGCCCTCAGAAATAGGAAGCTAGGAGATTTGGGCTAGAGTGCCCAATAAGAAAGTGACACGGAAGCGAGGTAGAACGGGGGAGGAAGACGCTCTTATTTATTACCATGGTCCCAGTACCTGGGGCTCAACGGCTTAACGTACCCATCCGACGCACGGCGGATATTTAGTGGTTCGAGCGTTCGTACCTGCCTAGGATCGAACCCGAGGTATTCTCCGTGGCAGTCACGAATGTTGACCACTAGGCCACCCGCGGCCACCCCAGGTTCAGCCTCCTCCCCGGCTAGAAATACGAGGGCCTGTTCCTCCCCCATCCATTCTCTGTTCTCCACTATTGGTGTGTACTTTGACGTTGTGTGATGTCAGTCGCTTCTGCGTCGCACACTAGTGGCTATACCTACTGATTTTTCTCTGTTTACCAACTTTCCTATATCATGAGCCGTTAGAATCCACCTAATGTCCTTTCGTTTCCCTACTCGACTCAAGAGCTTGTCCAAGCCTAGCTACTCGAGCCTGAACCTTTTCTGTGGGCGAAAGTCCTACAAACTGAGATTGTTGAGTCGGTGCTGATGGTGATGGCAGTGGGGATTTGAAGCCAGCCTGTGGGCAGAAGCCCTACAAGCTGATCGTCGAGTATGGGCTGATGGTGATGCCAGTGGGGATTTGAAGCCAGCTTGTCGCAGGGAGCCCTGCAAACTGATTGTTGAGTCTGAGCTGGTGTTGATTCCGGCGGGGATTTGTAACCATGCCTGTGGGTGGAAGCCTTACAAGCTGATTGCTGAGTCAGGGCTCGTGATGATCAAGGCGGGATTTGTCGCCACAGTCTTTCGCCGGCAGAGTCGAAGAGATAGATATATTCGGGATAGATATATTCATCGATAGATACAGTATATTCATATTTAAGATAGATATATTCGGCAGATACGTCGCCAAATGCAAGAAATCTAGTATCCTTAAGTCATGACAAACTGTGTCAGAATGGTGCTCAAAATTCGCACACAGGAAGAATGCGTTGAAGGATGAGAAACGTAGTGATAGGCCTACAACATGAACAACCCGTAGGAACGCGGTGTGTGTGTGTGTGTGTGTGTGTGTGTGTGTGTGTGTGTGTGTGTGTGTGTGTGTGTGTGTGTGTGTGTGTGTGTGTGTGTGTGTGTGTGTGTGTGTGTGTGAAGGCACTGGTGCAAGAAGGCGGATGAGTGGGTTTCCGGTGAACATGGAGGCCAATGAATTGGACCATCACGTCCAATCCATCGCTCCGGAAAGGTTTCATCAAGAAACTCACGAATACGAAGTGCCAATTACGGGGGTGCACCGTCCTGCTGGAAGATGATAGCGGGTTGCAGGCATGGCAGTCTTAAGAGGTGGGCCAACAGGGCCGGTGCCTAGGTACCCCACCTGAACTGGGGCTCCAACGCCCCAAGAGTCTTATGGGTTTACAAAAAGTTATGCACCATTTTTCATTCAAGTGCCATTTAAAAAGTTACCGGATATTGAATGTTTCTTCTCATAGGGATAACATGGTGTTAGTGGTGTATAAAATTATTCTCATACGTTGTATATACAGTATATCCATATGTTGCATATAATGTAATAAAGCCATATGTGAATAACAAATGTAGCCACATATTGTAATAATACTACACTGCTGGCCACCCAAAATGCAACACCAAGAAGGACAGGAGATAGCAAAGCCAGATTTCCTGGACACATAACAACAGATACAAAGATGAAACGATTGAGCTTACAGGCCCGTGCGACTTGCGGAACACGCAGACATCAATTGTTCGTGTGGCCTCCATGGCTGGCACTAACGGTCGCTACACGCCGCGGCATCGAACGAAAGAGGCTTTGGATGTAAGCTTGTGGTATGTCAGTCCAGGCTGCTTCCACACGTTGCCACAGTTCATCAGGCGTAGCCACGGGTGGTGCTTGCCGGGCCACTCGGTTGCCGATCAGCGACCAGACGTGTTCGATGGGCGACATATCGGGAGAACAGGCGGGCCACGGCAGCAGTGACACCTGGTGGACCGTAAAGAATTGTTGCACGATGCGTGCCACGTGCGGGCGCGCATTGTCCTGTTGAAACGTGGCCGCTGGCAGGTCCTGCAGATAATGGAGTACTACAGGCTCCAAAACGTCAGAGATGTAGCTGTGGCTGTTGAGTGTACCGGCGATGCGTTCCAGAGGGGTGCGGGTGTCATATCCAATTGCGCCCCAAACCATAACGCCAGGCGACGGACCGGTATGGCGATGCATAATGCAGGCGTCATCCAGTCTCTCGCCGCAGTGCCGCCACACGCGGATCCGACCATCGTGGTGTTGCAAGCAGAAGCGGGATTCGTCAGAGAAGACAATGTCTTGCCATTCCGTAGTCCAGGTGCGGCGTTCAACGGCCCACTGCCACCTCACTCGCCGGTGGTGTAACGTCAATGGTAATCGGAGCAATGGGCGCCGTGCGACAAGTCCCCACTCCTGCAGACGACGTCGAACGGTACGTGCTGACACAGGTTGTTGCGCAACACACCCTAATTCCTGCGCTAACGTTCGTGATGTGGCGGTGCGAGCCGCCAATGCCCGCCGCACAACATACCGGTCCTCTCGTTCGGTGGTGTGCCGCGGCTGCGGCAATCACTCACGTCGGTCCGTCCGTCCCTCCTGCACCCACCGAATCCATACTCGCTTCACTGTGGCTGGATGTCGTCCCACACGGGCGCCGATGTCTCGGTACGATAAACCGCTGTCGCGATAATCCACTATTCGTCCTCTGTCGAACTCCGAAACGTGCTGAAATGACTGCCGTATTCTGCGACGAGGCATCAGGAAGCTTCCCACGCACGGGTCCGGCAGCACGACACACTTCCACTACTTCGCCTTCCGTGCACCTTTCTTATAGTGCTTCTCGGTGGCGTGCTGGGCGCACATGATTTTCATATGCCCTGCAATGCTAATCGTTTGCATGTCCTCTCGCGGGCGACGCATGCAGCGAATTTCAGGCCAATTGGATGCGTCCTTCTTGGTACTGCATTTTGGGTGGCCAATAGTGTATATGTAAAGTCTGGGCTCCCGAAAAATATGACGGCCCAGATTCCCCGAAAGTGTTGAGTCGGCCCTGGTTGCAGGCCCTCCAATTGAGAGTAACACACTCACTCAGCATGTCGAAATAAACATTGGATGTGGCTGTGTTTTCGGCGAAAAAGAATGGCCCGGTGATGCGATTGTGTAGGAGACCGCACCAGACGTTAACTTTAGGGTTGTCACGTTCAATCTCACGGACGGCATGTTGGTTTCAGACCCCCAAATTCTGCAGTTACAGTACCACAGACATGAAGCTTTGCCTCATCGCTGAATAAAATACGCTTCACGCAGCCTCCCTCATTTGCAATCCTGTGTAGCATATCAACAGCAAAATCGAAACGTTTCGGTTTATCCCCGGGGTGCATTGCCAGTGTCAAATACACTTTATAGGCAGTCAGGTGCAAGCGCTTGTATAGCAACCTGTGTATCGTTGTAGGTGGTAACCTCAATTGCATGGAGGCCGGACGAATGGACTTCTCTGCATTTCGTAGGAAACTCTGTCGAAACGTTCCGCATCCTTTTCACTTGTGCAGCGAAGTGCGAAGTAGAAAGGGGAGGAAGACGCCCTTATTTATTCCCGGGGGCCAGTACCCGGGGTCCGACGGCTTAACGTGCCCATCCGACGCACGGCGGATATTTAGTGGATCGAGCGTTCGTGCCTGCCTGGGATCGAACCTAAGGCCCTTTTCGCGGCAGTCACGAACGCTGCCCATTAGGCCACCCGCGGCCATCACTTGTGCTTAGCCGGCCTGCTCCCTTTTCATGAAGCACGCTACCAGAGTCCATAAACTTTTTGTGCCACTCGCGTGTTGAGGGTTTGGATTGTTTGGATTGCGTCGGTATTTGGTATGGAAATTCCTTTGGACTTGTGTATCTGACTTCGTCACTATGAACCACGCCACACACACTGGGCCTTTTCCTGTGGAATAGCCATCACAAGTTCAGGGTCTTACCTGAAGGTAAACAAAAACCTGTTGATAACTTGTGAATCACAACACATATGTGAAATCTGATTACGGCAATCAGTTTCTGAGAAAATTCTGGTCTTGTCTGATATGCAACATGACCCCCTTACCATTTGAAAAATTGACCTTGATCCAATATGGCGGATTTCAAGATGGCTGCAATGTTACGGAAATAGCCTAAAAGATAGGCCCCCTCACCGATTCTTTACTGGGGTATTCAGATATTTCATTATAAATATACATATATACACTGAAGAGTAATTGAATTAGAGATACCTGTCTAGTAACGTGTAGCACCACCTTTCGCCCTGATGACGGCGGTGATTCGTCTTGGCATGGACTCGACAAGACACCGAAAGCGTTGGGAAGCCATACGAATCCACGACCCCTGAACAAGCTCCCACAGTTCACGAAGATTTGATGAAGGGGGGTCAGGGCCTCGAACATCTCTCTCGATGTGTTGGCTTGATTTATTTCAAATATTGTAGTAGACGCCAACTTATCAGAAGAATCGTTTGCAGGTTCCTGTCGTTGGAGCAGGGAAGCAAATAAACAAGTAGTTAAAAATTGAACATTATTCCAGAGGTTTCCTTTTGCACATATCTTTATTCATCAGACGGGGGAAGTGGAAATATTGGAATAATAGTTGGTCAGATCGGACAGTAAATACTTCCAGCGGGAGTTGGATGTTAAGGATGGCCTTCTCTACGCTTTTCCCGCCAAATCTGTTCCTATCTTATGTGGCTACCAGCCCGCGTGAAAATCTCTTTCTACTTCGTCGTCTTCCTGCTCTGCCTTCGAGCAAAAGCCGTTCCTACTGTTTCGTCGAGATTGCCATGAAGACGTCTCCTCTCTGTCCCATTCCCTTACACGTTCTGTCCTTGACGTAAGAAGAAATTCTTAATTGCTTGGTCCTTTGTACCCGTGGGCTAGAGATTTTGCCGACAGCTGAGGAAAGAATGGGGCTATCCTTTTGTCCGTGGGTGGGGTCCGGCGAGGGAATGGCCTTTCTCCGAAATGGATCTGCGCTTGGCGCCTTTCTGACTGGGGAGGAAATTTCTCACTGCTGTCGTTGGCCCACAAAATGACAAAAGTTGCGATTTAAATATAGTTTGAATGTTTCCATATAACATCTTTCCCTTCGAACGAGTATGATGCGTCCGCTTGCTGCGCAGCATAAATGGGGGGGGGTATTCCTCTTCCGCTGGAAGTTTACGGAGGAATACCTGACATTTTGAAGGAGGGGCGAATACATATTTTTTTTTTTTTTATACCTGCATGCTGAGGTATCACATATGATGGGGCTTCAAGCATGTAAGCTTGGAATACATATTTCGTGACAATAATGAGTTTGCTGAATTTTTTCGTATATAAATATTGTAACATGATGCGACATTAGGTTCTGCAGATTAAAATACAACGTATAATGAAATTATGTAAAATATTAAGCTAGGTTTTATAATACAGTATTACATATGCAAAATTAAATTACTCGATGAATAGGAAGCAATCGATGAATATACATAAACTTTTCTCGCTGCATTTCGTTTCATACGTGCATATTATTTTCACATTTCGCTGAAATGCTGACATTATAAACATTTTGCTGTATTAAAACATTTCTTACTTTTCAATATCACTGTGCATTATTTAATTCTTCACAATTTATACATTACGCTGAATTTTTTTTTTTTTTTTTTTTTGTAAAAATGACTCTGAACTTATATACCCATTACAATACATGTGCCTCCCTGCGATTGCAATAACGTTTTACTCCTATTCTTATATTTTCAAGTAAATTAGAAATTGCTGCACCTAAGCTGTTAAGTTACATAAAATTTTAAAGAAAAGATGTTAAGCCATATACTTTTCTTTTTATAGTTGCATTTTGAGCTCTGGAGCTATTGATTCGATGAATTAATTAGGTTATGAATTTAAAGTTATATTGAAAGGTTGTGCGATTTTTGATGTAGGATAACAAAGTTTCTCTTGGTTATGTAAAATACACAAATTTGAATATTTGTAAAAAGGATGAAGCGTGAGTTTTTAAAGTTCTGTGCAGAATTTACACATATGTACAGTTTGCTTTGCATAATGTTTTTGTGTTCAAATTCACACTAAAATGATGAAGCATGAAAAATAAAAGCTTCGTATGTGTCGATGCAATTGTATCACAAAATTTAAGTGTTTATTTTGAGAGTTTAGATCGATTGCACACATACTGTGGAATGCACAATGGAGTGAAACCAAATGCTGGTTTTGTATGCTTTGTTTTCCGTTCCCTTAATCAGTTTATTCACAAAAGTTGCACTTTCGAGTTTTCACCTGTGCGCTATAAATGGACGGGACAAGAAGTCTTATCGCCGCGGCATTGTTCTTCCGAAAACGTTTCTTGGGCGAAGGTCGTAGTTGTTTCCGGTATCTTGCGGGGTGTTAATTTCTTCATTAAGATTCTCTATTACGCGAGGTAGTCTTCTGCACTGTGGGACATAGATTCTGTCAATCAGTGGGGTCGGTAATAGTACTTGAGCATCGCACTGATGTGTTGGATTTTGCGTAGGCTCATTTTCCCAAATGTGTGAAGATAGTTGTTCGCCACTTCCTGAGGATTCTTCACTCACCTGTGTTGTTTGCTGCTGGTGTTGTTCTGCGCCGTCAGCGGAGCTTTTTCTTCCAGATAATTTTCTGGGTGTTCTTTTCTTTTTGGGTAAGGGAATATCCTGTCGAAGTGTGCCATTACTTTAATATTCGGGTTTTCCACTAGTTGCAGGTCGGCGTTTGTCTGTCCGATGATCTGGACTATTCGATACGGCCCTGATGATGTCTGGCTTAGTTTACTTGATTTACTTGAATCAATTTTTGGAGTATATAGAAATACTTGCTGGCCTAGTTTGAAGTTTCCCCGCACGGGGATAACTGGTTTTCCAGTTATTTGGGGAGCGGCGCCCCCACGGCCCGAGCTGACCTTGTGACTGGTCCACATCTGATGTCATGCCACCGCTTGTTTTTTATTTTGGTGCTGTTAGTGTTTGCAGGGACGGCTGTTCATCCAGCTGTTGGGGAGTCACGGCCCCATGATCCCTAGCTGGTCTTGTGTCTCGCTTTTTCGTTTTTATTTATTTTCTCCACTGGCTAGTTGCCCGTGTTGTATTCTCTACCTAATCGCTACCACGTTATGTACTAACACCCCGGTCTTGTGGTTTTGTTACCCTCCACCACTAACTGTTTTATATTAACCGCTCAGTTCGTAGGTTGCTGAGATTCCGTTTAGGTTCCCTTCCAGGATTTGTCTTCTTTGGATTTCTTTTTTTCCTTTTAGCTGGTTTGGGTGCTAGACCTACCTGCATGTTTGCCGCGTGCGGAGACCCGTGAGGCGGAAATGGGATGTCTGGCGGCTGAGGTCGCAGGAGACCGGTTAAGTGCCTCCTGTGTACCAACACTCCTCTTCGACCCCGGCTTCGCTGTAAACGGGAGGCTAGAGACTAACCCACCTTTAGTCAGAAGTCTTGTACCAAGTTGTGTACAGGGCTTTAGCGGCTTTTGTCATATAGCACGGCAGGGTAAGCCCGGGGGCTGTGGGATCATGCCAAAGGCGTTGGCATGACGGTACCCGGAGGCCGAAGTGTCCGCCGAGTGCGTGTGATCACAGCCAACGGACTATATCTGCAACGTATAAGCTCCAGAACTGTGTCCAGCGTCATTTTCTTGACTTGCAGACCTCCAGTTCTCCCTTGTAGGGCTCGGTGGTGGGTGGAGTAGTTTGCAGACGAATCCTCTTCCTTTTTTCCATGGGTAAAAACAAAAGAAAAACTCCAAATTTAAGTCGCCTGAGAAAATGATTATTGACAATGACTCTCCTTCGTCTTCTCAACCTACCAAGTCTCATAACCTTAAACGATCTTTAGACCTTGACCTGGACCAAGAATGTGGAACCTCTTCTTCGGCAGCTGTTCCAGTCGCTCCGAAGCGTCGTCTCCCCTCGTTTGCTGTGACTACGCATGCTACACACTTAGTTGTGGAATCCATCGATCCGAATGAGAGACTGTCTACCAGATCTCCCCTTTTCATTTGTAAAGCTTTGGACGCTGTGGTTGGCCCCTTGAGGTCTGTGAAGAAGCTTCGCTCTGGGGACCTGCTTGTCCAAACTTGCAGTGTTTCTCAGAGTAACACTTTTCTGCACCTCACTAGTCTTCAAGGCATTCCTGTCAAAGTGACACCTCACCCGTTTCTTAACACCTCTCGGGGTGTTATTTCGGAGTTTGATCTCTTGCCATGCAGTGAAGAAGAATTGGTGACTGAACTTGCAGATCAAGGTGTTATTGCTGCACGTCGTATGATGTTCCGGCGTGATGGTTCTTTGATTAAGTCTAAAAATGTGATCTTGACTTTTAACTCCCCGAAAGTTCCAACCGAAATCAAGGCTGGCTACTTGGTCTGTGGAGTTCGCCCGTACATTCCCAGTCCTCTGCGCTGTTTCAGGTGCCAGAGGTACGGGCATTCACAACGTTTCTGTAAGAGTTCCGCTCGTTGCGCTAATTGTGGCTCCAGTGAACATGACGGGGAAGGTTGCACTTCTGCGGCCTGCTGTGTTAACTGTGGTGAGGCCCATGCAGCTTACTCCCGCAACTGTATGAAATGGAAGGACGAGATGGCGATCCAGCGCCTCAAGACCCTGGAAGGCCTCTCGTACCCTGCTGCAAAGGCCAAGTTGGGTATACCCACCAATCGACAGCGTACTTTTGCCGCAGTAGTTCAGTCTCTGCCACTACCCGTGCAGCCCTTTTTCCGCGCCCTGTAGCTCTCGCCGCACTTGCCAAGCGATCTACAGCTGAACAAGCGACACAAGTGGATTTCCCTGAGCTCCAGGTAGCTGAGTCTGCGCCTTCTCTTTTGAAGACGACCGACTCTTTCAGTTCCCAGCAGAAAGCCTGCACGTGCGGAAGACCCGGCCCTCAATCCGCAAAGGTGTGCAGTGTCCATCCAACTGTCGCGGTCCGCCTGACCAACATTGCAACTGTCTCGGCCTCAGCGAGGTCCCCACCCTCCACCAACATTATAGAGGAACATAGGGGAGGAGAGTGACAGTTCGTCCCCAGCCTCAACCAACATTGCAGAGGAACATGGGGGGAGGAGAGTGACAGTTCGTCCCCGCCCTCTGCCAGCATTGCAGAGGAGTGGAGGGAGGAGAGTGACGGTTCGTACCCCTCCTGTGACTCATCCTTTGTGTAGTTGTGTTGAATGAAAAACAAATTATAATAGTAAGTTAATGAATTTTTATATAAACCCAATTAACTAACTTGTCTTCACAGCTTTCATCATCCTCTTTTCCAACTTTTACCAAGCCTGTCTGCTCTTAATCATTTTCCACGCTTTTAAATATCTGTAGCTGATAGTTCTTTGTCTGGCGCTCTTTGGCCAAACCTGCCCCTTGCGCCACTAAAATCAACCAACCAACCAACCAACCAGTTTTACTTAATCGGCTTGTTTCTCACCATTGTACCATGTTTTTCATACTGTTTGTTTCTTTGTCTTTTTTGGCCCTTCCTTCGTACTCATGGTTCGGTTTTACTTGGTCAGCCAGTTTTTGCGATTTATGCTCCGTTTTTTAATTTTGTCTGTTTGTCTTGTGTCTGGCGCTCTTTGGCCAACCATGGCCCTTGCGCCAATAAAATCTAATAACCAACCAACCAACCTAGTTTGAAGTTTTTGTTCGTGGCTGTTTTCATTTGGTATTTTTCTTGATTTTCTGCTGCCTTTTGGATGTTTTCTTTAACTAAGTGGTACACTGTTGTCATTGTGTCAGTTATATTTTCCACATAATCTTCTGTTGAGAAATATGTTTTTCTCGTTCTAGGTGGAATTAGAGCGAAAGGAGATTTGATATCTCTCGCTAAGAATAAGAAGGAGGGTGTATCACCAGTGCTCTTGTGATTAGATGTTCTGTACGCACTAAGGGCTAGTGGAATTAATTTATCCCAGTCTGTATGGTTTTTATTGATGAAATGGCTTAGCATGGAAGCCAAAACTCTGTGAAATTTCTCTATCAGACCATTTGCTTGCGCATGATAGGATGAACTGTGAGAATACTTTATCTGTAACTTTTCGCAGAGATTTTTCATTGTTCCTGATAAGAAGTTGGATCCCCTGTCGCTGACCAAAGTATCAGGGACGACAAAGAAACAAATGACTTGTTCTAATAAAATTTTGGCAATTGTCTGTGCCTTTTGATCTGGGATGGGATATGCTAAAGGAAATTTTGTGAATGCATCCTGTATAGTTAAATCATAAACATTGCCTTCGTCGCTCCTTGGCAACGGTCCAAAAATATCAATGTGCAGCCTTTGCCATGGCCTGTCAGTAGGTGGCATTCTTTGTAGGGGGCTTTCTGCTTCGGTTTATAACCTCTTCTAATGATACAATGTTGACAAGAAGATACAAAATTTTGTATATCCACATACATGTTATTCCAGAAATAGCTTTCTCTGATTCTCTGCAATGTTTTGTCGAATGCTAGGTGGCAGTTGGTTAACAAGGAATCATGCATTTCTTTCATAACAGCAGTTATCAAAGAGTTCGGAACACAAAGTTGTTCTATCACCCTTTGTCGGACTTGTGATGGATGTGGAGTCGAATAGTGATATAATATTCCCTTGTCTAGGAAGTAGAAGTCATTCCCTCTGTTTGGTATTTTTTGTGAGTTTCCTTCTATTTGTTCCATTATGGGTTTCCAGTAAATGTCTTGTCGCTGCAGTGTTTTGATTTCTTCATCAGACAATTTTTCTGGGATTAAATCAACTGCTTCAGCTGTTGCTGCACTTACATTTCTGGAGAGGCAGTCTGCCAAGACGATTTCTTTTCCACTGATGTGTCTTATCTCGAAATCACATTCTTGTAGTTGCATTTGCCATTTGTTGAGTCTGAAATTGGAACTATTTTTTGTGAGTAGATAGGTGATTGGCTTATGATCCGTATGCAGAACAAAATGCTTTCCGTAAAGATACGGTCTGAAATGGTTAACAGCCCAAATTAATGCAAGGCATTCCCTTTCTGTTGTGGAATAATTTTGTTCTGATTTGTTTAGTTTTCGGCTGGCATAGCTAACTGGTTTTAGATTTCCTTCATGATCTGGCTGCTGCAGGATTGATCCTAAGGCTTTAGAACTTGCATCTGCAAATAGATGGAATGTTCTGAGTGATGAGGGATGGTGAAGAAGTGGCTCTGTTGATAATATTTCTTTTATTTTCTGAAATGCTGTTTCAGCTTCTTCTGACCATTGAAATTTTTGGAAATTTTCCTCTATTTTTTGTAAGATCAGTGAGTGGGGCTATAATATCTGAGAATTGTGGAATGTGGTTCCTGTAGTAGTTTATAGCTCCTACTATTTGCTGTACTTTTTTCACAGAAGTTGGGGTTGGCAATTTCTGTATGGCTGCTATATTATTAGGAGCTGGTTGAATTCCTCTTGGGCTGATTTGGTGACCCAAGTATATGATTTTTTCTCTGAGAAAATGACATTTGGACGAGTTGATTTTAAGGTTATGTTCCCTTAATCTGTCGAAGGTAATTTTTAATCTTTCGATATGCTCATCAAATGTACTGCTGGCAATCAGGATGTCATCTACAAATGCATAAATATGATGCTCTTTGTGTCCGGCTAACAGTAAGTCCATGGCTCTTTGAAATGTGCTACTTGCATTGCAAAGACCTTGAGGCATCTTTTTGAAGGCGAAGGAGCCAAATTCTGTACAAAATGCAGTTTTATGGATATCTTCAGGCGCCATTGGGATCTGTAGGAATCCGGAGTTTAAATCAATGGTGCTGAAGAAACGGGTTTCGCCTAAGTTATCGATGATATCATGCATGAGTGGTAATGAGTATCTGTCTATCTGAGTAATAAGATTGAGTTTTCGGTAATCCAATACAAGTCTATAGGAAATTTGGTCTTTCTTCTTAACTAATTGAGCGGGGCTCGAAAATGGGCTTGTAGTTGGCTCTGTAATACCTGCATCTTTTAAATCATTAATTTGCCGGCACATCTCATTTTTGAGTGCTAGTGGAGTGCGGTAGGGTCTCGAATAGGTAGGAATATCAGAATTGAGTTTGATTTGGTGCTGTATAATATAAATCTGTTGTTCCCAGTTCTTTGTAAGAGGTTGCAAAAATATCTGCATAACTTATCAGCAAGTTCTCTATAGTATTTTTCTGGTTTGGTGGGATATGTGATAAATCAAATGCACTCAAATCCAATTTCTTGGGTTGGTTACTTAATTTATCTTCCTTTTGTGCTGCATTTACAGGAGTTTCGACAATTACTTCAATATGAACAATTTTCTTTCCTTTATTAATCCAAGTTGGGTTATGTGACGTGTTGACTACTAAAACATTGTAGAGACCTTTTACATTACTTACATTTGCTGAATGAGCTATGTGTATGCGTTCTTCCAACCTGTGTGTTAGTGGTTGAATTAATACTTCGGCGTTCTCGTTTCTTTTTTCCGTATCTCTAATAAGTAAACATTGTATTGATCTAGGAGGTATACAGACTTTTTTGGCATTTTCCCCTATGGAATCAGGCTTAATCGTTTTGTTTACATTGAAGGATTTCTGTGATTCAACTGTGGTTTTAGGGATTATGGTGATTTCATTTTCAGGAAGTTTTATGGTGACTGAGTGCTGACTGAGGAAGTCGTAACCAATTACTGCATCATAATCAATAAAATCGAGTTGAGTGACGAACATAGGATGTTGAATCTGTACATGATTAATTTTGATATTTGTTAAGAAACACCCTGCCATGGGGCATTGTGCTCCTGTGATTCCTCGAATCATAACTGTTGAATTTATTTCCTCTAAATTTGGATTTCCTTATAGTTTTTTAGCTAGAGATGGTGATAAAAGTGAAAGCATGGAGCCAGTATCAATTAGGGCAGAAATGTTTTCATCCCCAATTTTTGCAGAAATTAAGGGTAGTGGGTCTTTTTTCATATCTATTGTAGGATATGAATTAGTAGCCGATGTGTAAACGACAGAATTCTGACCCGTAAACTCTGTCGCTACTGGTTTAAATATTTTGGACTAGTATTACTGAAGTGTACTTTTGAATTTCCTTTAGGTATAGTACCTCCGTGTTCTCTTCTTTGCTGGGCTGGGGGTGGAGTACTTGGACGTCTCCAATTTCTTTGAGAATTACTCTGTGGACTATTGTGAACATTTGTTGACTCATAGAATTGATGTCGAGGTTGGCTGCAATTGTAAATTAAATGGTTTGGTGAATTACAGTTCCAACATAATCTGGTAGCTGAATATTCTGGGTGGTATCTTTGATATCTGTCTCTTGATCTGTTTCTACGTGTATGATGTTCTGGTATCGGCATTCTGTCACAAGATCTATTTCTATTCCTGTGTGATTCTTCTTGTTGGGTAGCATTTTTTATTTTCAGATCTTTAATTTCGTGGGTAAGGATTCTGATTATGTCATCAGTTGCATCTAATCTTTTTAGTAGGCTGTTGTACATGGATTCATGTAATGCATTTGAAGGCATTTCTACTGTAGGAGATTTTCTGTGGCTTGTATTTCTTGGGATGTCTTCTGTTGGAAGAGATAGTGCTGCAATAGGGGCTGGGGGAAGAGACATTGAGTTATATGTTTCCTCTTGTGCGGCACGAGTAACTGCATCTCGAAAATTTTGGGGGTTACTTGATAGCACCCACCTACGTAGTGAAGGTTTTAGACCTTGCAAAAATTGGCCTAGTTTTGTTTGATCATGTAGATTTCTGAGTTGCGAAGGGTCATTTGGATTTTCTCTTAAATAGTTGCTGGCAACTGCATTTAATCTAGTTGCATATTCCTTCACAGATTCCTTTTTTCTCTGGTGGCAGTTTGAAAGAGCTGACAATCTCACAGCTAACGGTTGTTCATCTTCAAATCTGTGTAATAATGTTGTTTTAAAGATTAAGTAATCAGCAGTGCTCCGTAGCACGGGGTTTAGGCTGAGAAATTGAGCTGCTGCTCCACGTAGCTTTGTACGAGCAATAATAATTTTGTCGATATCGCGCCACTGTGCCAAGTTTGCGATGTCTTCCAAACTTTGAAAGAAATGTGCAGCTGTAAAATTTTTATCTGCAGGATCATAGTTCGCTATTAGCGGTGAGCAACTTGCTAATAATGCAGGAATGCGATATGGATCAGGTATTGCTTGTTGTTCTTGCTCAGTGTTGTCTTCGTGATCTGACATTTTGATTAGCACATGAAAATAACTGAGCAGTAATGGTGTTCAATATGTAAATAGAATTGGCAGATTATTTTAGATAAAAGTTAAGACTTTGTAGTTTTTCTGTTTCAGTATATATTGGTACATGTTGTTCTGTTGTACAAAAGAGTCATGAAATAGGTACTTACAGAATAGTTGATGAGGTGTTCTTCGCAGGAAATACTCGTAATCCAGTATTTGCACTAGAGTTCTTGAAGAATTCGTTGGAATGAAATTTGCACTAGAGTTCTTGAAGAATTCGTTGGAATGAAATTTGCCAGACTGTAAGATATCCACGGGTAGGGGTGGGTGGGGTAATGACAGATTTTTTTTTTCAACTACTTTTGCCTTCTCGCAATTGCTCCATAACTGTCGTGGATGCCATTTTTTATGTTGGCTTGATTTATTTCAAATATTGTAGTAGACGCCAACTTATCAGAAGAATCGTTTGCAGGTTCCTGTCGTTGGAGCAGGGAAGCAAATAAACAAGTAGTTAAAAATTGAACATTATTCCAGAGGTTTCCTTTTGCACATATCTTTATTCATCAGACGGGGGAAGTGGAAATATTGGAATAATAGTTGGTCAGATCGGACAGTAAATACTTCCAGCGGGAGTTGGATGTTAAGGATGGCCTTCTCTACGCTTTTCCCGCCAAATCTGTTCCTATCTTATGTGGCTACCAGCCCGCGTGAAAATCTCTTTCTACTTCGTCGTCTTCCTGCTCTGCCTTCGAGCAAAAGCCGTTCCTACTGTTTCGTCGAGATTGCCATGAAGACGTCTCCTCTCTGTCCCATTCCCTTACACGTTCTGTCCTTGACGTAAGAAGAAATTCTTAATTGCTTGGTCCTTTGTACCCGTGGGCTAGAGATTTTGCCGACAGCTGAGGAAAGAATGGGGCTATCCTTTTGTCCGTGGGTGGGGTCCGGCGAGGGAATGGCCTTTCTCCGAAATGGATCTGCGCTTGGCGCCTTTCTGACTGGGGAGGAAATTTCTCACTGCTGTCGTTGGCCCACAAAATGACAAAAGTTGCGATTTAAATATAGTTTGAATGTTTCCATATAACAGATGGCATCCCAGATGTGCTCTATGGGATTGAGGTCAGGTGACCTAGCTGGCCAAGGAAGCGACGTCACGTCGGTGGAGTATTCATCCAATCATTCGGATACAATTCGTGAGCGATGGCACGGTGCATTGTCTTGTTGCAGGATGAGGTCCCAGTGGGATGTTGAAGACGCACAAACGGGAGCAAATGGTCGCCCAGGATATTCCGGTAACGTTGACCTGTGAGGGACGATGTCACACGTACCAGGGGTCCCATTTCAGTCCACGTAAACAGTACCCAGACGAGAATGCCACCCCCCACCAGCTTGAAGAGCACCCTGCTGGCAAGAAGGATCCATCGCTTCATGTGGTTTGCGCCGTACTCGTATCCTGCCATCCGCATGTACTAACGTGAATCTCGACTCATCAGTCCAGGCAACATTTTTCCACGTGTCTGGGATCCAGTGACGATGTTCCCGCGCCTATGCTAATCTTTGCACCCTGTGATGTGCGGTCAGCAGCAGTACCCTCGTGGGACGATGGCTTCTGTACCCCCATAGCGAGGCGATGGTTCTGGATGGTGTGAATGCTTACACGTTTTGGTGAACCAGCGTTAAATTGCCGAGTGATTTCTTGCACTGTAGCCCGTCTATCCGCTGTAACAATGCGAGCTAGCAGACGATGGCCACGCTCATCCACACGCTGTTGTCCACGGCAGTTGGCCCTTGCAGGAATGGTTTTACCGGATTCGATGCAGTCAGGGTTCACCCGTGACACATTGGCTCGTGAACATCTCAGTGCCTGCACGACTTCCGAGATGGAGTGACCCATTTGTCAGGCCACGACAATTTGCCCACGATCAAATGCGCTTAGATCCTTCGTCTTACCCATACTGCGTACGACTCTTACAGATTCCAGTCACATCACTCCTTATATTGTCGGATTGCTGCATACGTCATGTCGTTTCCGTTTACAGGGCCGCCCACAGCGTCACATTTGCATAACGCCAGCTGTCTCTAATTCAATTGCTCTTCAGTGTATATATTCATAGCAACTATAGCAGTTATGGGGTTTGGCCATGTGGCTTGGTGAGTATAGGATAGCATTTCCTCTAATCCCGGTGGTACAGTCATATTGTTATGGGGCGGTCGTCATAGCCCTCTTTAGTGGGAACAGGGTGCACCACGAGAAGGCGAGGTTGACATTTGTCAAGGAGAGGCTTATGATACGTTTGCGCATCACCTGAAAAAGTGACCTGATCTTGCATCCTTATACGTATAAAAATATTTTGTTTCGATGGGGACCATTTTAGTGGCTCAGGGCCCCGGGCTGTCTTAGCCAGGCCTTTGCTTCCAGTTCTTACTTGTAGATCAGAGACACTGACCTTAGCTAAAAAGTAAAACTGGAATATATTTGGGAGAAACAGTACAATTTTCAAAAGCAATTTATCAGTATTGTCTTGAAAAAAAAAAGTATTGAATCAAAACATCCCTTCATTTCTTATGGATCAGAGTTATGGACCTCAACATGGAAACATAGAAAGATGCTTTCTTGGTTACACTAAGAAAGATAGGAAAAGGAACTGGTGGAACAAGAAAATGACAAGAATGTATGACATCATGATCAAAGTAGAGGCCTTCAAGTGGCAATGGGCTGGGCATATTTCTAGAAGAACTGACCACCGTTGGACAACTGAAATACTAGACTAGATAGCAAAGGATAAGAAAAGACTCAGAAGATCACGTGAGAGATGAGTAGATGAAATTTGAAATCATGCCAAAATGACAGGGAAGATAATTGCACAAGACAGGCAGCTGTGGAAGAGATTTGGGGTGACCTTCGTCCAGCAGTGGATTACGAATGGTCCATGATGGTGATCATATCTCCGATCTCTTTAAAAATGAAAACCTGGCGACGTTATTGCCTCGCAGTAAAAATGCTAGGACTACAATGGCCGCCAAAATCTCCACTGAAAAACGGTTACTTTGTTTCTCCTTGAAAAACAGCTGGATAAATCTCGAAACTATTAAGTTATCCGAGTCGTACGCACCGAGATTTATTTCGTCTCAGCGCCTTGTTTTTTGTATTTATTCTAGAATGGCATAATTCTGCACTAACTCCATAAGAAAATAACAAAATTAAGTAGCAATGCGTTCAGGCGCGGGGCTACGGGTGGGCTGGGGTGGGCTTCAGTCCACCAAACTTTTCTTTGAGCCCACCCTTTAGTGTCCCCCCCCAAGTATATCGGGGGTGGGGTAATGAATACCACGAGTATCCAGTGCCATAGGATTTGGGGCCACTGGTCCCGAGAAGGGGACAGCCCCGGGTCTACTGTATCCTGGTCTCGTGCCCATAATCAGCTCCAGCGATTAGCCAGAAGCCAAAGCCTCTGACCACTTGTCTACTGGGGCTTCCTCTCGCGTTCCCCGTAAAGAACCAGGAGATGTGCTAAGTGACGACTTCAGCAAAAGAATCCCACTGCAACCATGAAACACTTGTCAGTTATGCTATTATGTTATAGCGAAGTAAATTTCTCCGTCATTTTTGGTCTACGCCGGGATTCGAACCCGAGTCCGCTTATTCCGGAACAAGTCGCTCTACCAACTGAGCTACGCAGACGTTCATTCTGATTGCTATATGCCTTTATGTCGTGTGCGTCCTGCTGGCAGGTACGTCACATCTCCCCCCTCCGAAAGAGGGCCGGGGGCATGGCGCACGGGTCAGGCGTGACCACGAATCGTTGCAGGCAGCCATCCGCTGTTGAACATGCACTTGAGAACTCCCAGTAAATCTGGTGTGTGGAATGCAACATCATACATTTTTATTTTTCGAAGCGCTGGAGAAGGGATTCTCTTATTTTTTCCATCTAGCGGTGTGGAAAGAACATCACACCATTGCGAGATTTTGAACGGCCGGATCATCCGGATTGTTCGGGCGCCATTATAACGAAGTAAATTTCTCCGTCATTTTTGGTCTACGCCGGGATTCGAACCCGAGCCGCTTATTCCGGAACAAGTCGCTCTACCAACTGAGCTACGCAGACGTTCATTCTGATTGCAATCTGCCTTTATGTCGTGTGCGTCCTGCTGGCAGGTACGTCACAACGTGTTTAATTGTTTTGTGTTGATTTATTTTTCGTTAGAAAAGTTTTAACATACGGAGCATCTACCTCCTATAACGTTATTTTGAAGATTGCGGTCGTAACAAAGAAGATATCATTCTCTTAACACTAGAACTCTTGTGATTCATGAAACGCCATAGAGCGTGAACGGACTGAAACACGAACATTAATTTCATGTACGAACAGGGGCGGATTGGGTCGATTAAACCAGGCAGGGAATTTTAGTCTTGTGGTCCACTACAGAAACACACACGTACCCACAGGGCGACACTTCATAAATTTCCTCATGAAAAAAATTCCATGAACTCCTGAATGAAAGAGAACTGTTGAAATATACATTGCAAAAACTATTTAAGTCGTGAACAAATTTTAACAGCAATTTAAAGGCGAAAGAATATTAAAAATCCACTCATGATTGAATGGAACATATGAAGCCATGCTCAAAACGGGATGTTGTACCAGATCATTATATTTATTTGGTCACTGATCTTCTATTGCGCAACGGTATTCGTACCACCTCCTTGAATAGATGCCTTTTCTGTCTACCCATTATTTTGACTCATAAACTACCATTTAGATCCATGAACCAGTACCTGTAAATCGTTGTTTCTTTTAAGATACATGAGAATAGGACACGGGTGAAACATCTCTGCCGGAGAATCGCTTTGTGCTCTATGTCTGTACGTGGATAAGGGAGTGAGAATGATCTACCATCAAAATTGTTACTAGTGCCCCTTCCGGATTAAAAAATGAGGGTAGGGCCTATCGGTGGTCTAAGCGATGGCCTCTGATCATTCGTCCCAAAGGGGTCCGGGTTCGAATCCCGGTGAGGCATGGATGTTGTGTTTGTCTTTCGGCACTGGCTCTCTCCCTTCCCTGGAACCAGTGGCCCTAAATTAGGGACGGGCGACTGCTTATAGCCCATTGAGTTGCTCACGGTGGTCGTTAAACCTCCAATCAAAAAAAAAAACGATTTACGCTTAACCGCAGTTGGCGTGCTCAGTCCAGCGGCAAAGTTTTCATTGAAGTAGAAAGAATTTAATTTTTCTTTGTCATTTTACAGCAGACGCCCAACATATACATGGATAGAAGGAAGCGCCAAATTTTTTGCAAGACAATAACGTTTTGGACAAATAATATAAAGCTCAAATGAAGTTAGCAATTCTGCCAATCGGCCCCTATGTACGAATATGTTTGCGTATAAAACACAGCAATTGCCATTTCTGCCTGCATGGCCATCTAAAAGTACCTTTGTCCCGTTTCAACCATGAAAAGTGCTTTAGCGGCGCTAAGCCTAGAAAAAAAGTGCCTTAACGCCGCTAAGCCGCGCAAGGCACTTCTACATCCCTGCCCACCCATTTCTGGGCGGCTATCTTCGTCACTGAATGCGTAACGAATCTCATGAAACTTTCTTGGAGCCGGTTGCCGTGCTTGTTCATGAGTTTTAATTTCCCGCGCAAAAATCGATACGACCTTTGGTTTCATAATCTTAAAAATAGGTGGCGCCACATGTAGTCACGAGATGAGAAACTACCGGCTGTCGCAGCTCTGTACTCAGGAAACCGGCATCTATAGTAGTATCTATCTTTATGCTCCGATAGTAGTCAGTGATCTAGTTCCTTTACACAGGAATCCTCGAACACCTACATTACATACCCTTCCTAAGAGTGAAAACTTAATTAATTACTTTAGATTTAATCTAATTTACTTAGAACCGGTTGTACTTCTTTCCGTTTAAAAGTCAAAATGTGATTTCTATATGCAGAAACTTTGAAAATGTATGCTGCCAAGTTCGTACAGTGCTCTGGCAAAAGTAATAACACAAAACAGAAATATCTGCGTCTTTTAGTGGGCCACAAAAAAAAAAAAAAAGTAATAATAACAATAATAAGACGAATTTTCAGAACACCATCGGGCAGAAACTGTGCATTTCTGCGCCCGGGGCAAACCACAAAATAGTACACTCCCCACCGAACTTTATCGCTTGAAATATTATAATCCTGCCAGTTGCATAGGTTTTTAGGATAGTAAAACTGGTCTTATATTTTGATTATACACAAATTTGCAATATTTAATATACCGACACGCATATGCGATTACAATTTTTTCGAAAAAACTAACACTAACCCCCGGGAGTTGCTTCTGACATTTCGCTTGGCACTGAATTTTATACTTTCTTGCAGGGGCGGCGGGAAGTGAAATTCGTTGACCTGGCCCAAAATTTCGAATCATGGTGAACCCTCTGCCTTCCCGCTTCCAAGGACAAACAGAAGAAAAACAATGCCTAAGGAGCTTTGTTGAGGATTAGGACCAACCGACCACTTACTTAGAGGAACTTTCTAAGGCACATCACAACAATCGCACATATGCCAAAAATAAATAAATAAATAAATAAATAAATAAATATACATCTTGGCTGAAATCATTGGCGGCACCCGGGCCCCCGTTCCGCCACCACTGCTTACTTGTTTTATCATATTGTAGTTAATTGATAACTAATAATTACTAACGGTTGTTCAATAGATTTCACGAAAGGGCTAGTTTTTCGGCGGACCTTAGGAAGACCTTTACGAAGTTATTGCCACTTTAAATGTAGTTTAACAACCTCATTTTTAATTTTTTAATATTTTTATTGGGGTATGATATTGCAAATAGGGTATTAGGTGTCATTTTTTATTCCAAACGGCAACGGTATTGTACCCTCATTAGTTGCATTGAAAAAAATAGGACATGGGAAGGGGGCAGAACTCATCAGAAGAATTGCGTACATTTCTCTTACCCTTATTTACACCAAAGATGTTCTGGGTAGTGAAGCTGAACTAACGTCTAGACGGAGAACGCCATTTAGAGCTGTACAATAAAAAATGTGAAGAGAGGGGCGAGATTCCCAACTGCTCCGGAGTTCCGACCTTTGCTACCACGTTAAAAGGAAATCATTGCTGCAGTAGTGCAGTAATGATCGAATCGCCCCCAGAGAACCTTCAAAAATATGAGCGACATTCTTATCTTGTAACGTACGAAAACAACCGGCCCGTCATTTCTGATTGTGAGCAACTTACTTTCCCTGCGTAATTTGAGGAAGAAATGAGAGTTTTAAATAGTCAAGATACCGCACTTGGCGAAAAAAATCATAGGTAAATTCTATAACTCTATACCAGAAATTGGTGCAAAAGTTTCAGTTCCGATTTTAATCAGATTGTATAAGCAGTGATTTTGGCGCCCTCTCCTGAGCTGCGCCCGGGGCAGTCGGGAAAACTGCCCCGCTCTAGTTATGTCTTTGACAGCGAGTGTTATGAAAATTAAATAAAAAATTTCTGGTATTTGAACTTAAAAAACTGAGTTCAAATATCAGTGATTGTGCAAAGTTGTTGAAGAAATTCGTGCTAATAACACTAACTGTTAAAATGCCGTCGTTGCACGATATAACATGAAATTCAAATTTAACGATAAAATTACTTTTATTTACACAGAAGAAAAAGTTGAAAGTCAAAATAACATCACTAGATCTTTCGTGATGGCTCCTAGCACATCCTCAGCTGAATGCTAAAAAAGACATTGTAAAAATTTGAAAACGAGTCCACCATGGAATGTCACTATTGTTTACATACACCGCGTTCAGGTCCCGAATGACTTCAAAAAGCGTCACCACACTCTGACTAATGATTGTTGTGTCTTAGTTGTTATTGGGTGAGTTCTGAAATAAAGTTCGAGTTAGTGGTTTATTTGGTCCTTGTTGTTTGAAATTAACTGTATCCAAGGTGGAGATATAAATCTGGGTATTTCATCATTACAACATTTATCAGCGTTATTGACGATGTGTGAACTCTCCGCTAGCAAAGTCGCATTTCTGTTGTTGTGACTGGAAATAACTCTTGACTCATTCCATAGAGGGATGTGGGCTCCTTGGTTAACCAATCTTAGTTAACTCCTTGGTTAACTAATATGGTGGACTCGTTTTCAAATTTTTTCAATATCTTCTTTAGCATTCACCTGAGGATGTGCTGGGAGCCAGCACGAAAGATCTAGCGATGTTATTTTGACTTTCAACTTTTTCTTCGGTGTAAATAAAAGTCATTTTATCTTTAAATTTGAATTTCATGTTATATCGTGCAACGACGGCATTTTGACAGTTAGTGATTGTGTGTTTGAACAGTTTTTTTCCCCTCCTGTAAAATGTCCGTTGCTGTTATCACACATTTATGTAGAAAGTAAGGGGAAGGGGGTGTCCACTTCCAATACTTACCCTTTGCAAATAATGAAGCTTTGATTATTTTCAAATTACGTTTGTCTAAAATCTAATGTACTCTAACTTCGTTAAGTTGAAGTTACCACGCATATATACGTATAAAAGAATGCAACATAAGTACCTTAAAAAATTGCAAACTCGCTACTTTCTTCATAAACTGAAAATTGTCTGGATGTCGTAACTTTGCAGACCCCCCCCCCCAAAAAAAAACAGAATGACCCTAGTAAAACCTTTTTCTAGCCAACGTGCAGTAGTTTTCAGTTTGTTTCCCAAAATTTGTTGTTCGTCTCCAAAGAATAGCCAAGTTATGCTTACTCGTATCCAAGGAGTGTAGAAGCTGTAGTACTGAAGTAGGACATGTACTGGCGTAAGGGAGAAGGGATTTAAAGCCAAACTTTATTATCAATAGAATTACTTCACATTGTTAAAACATCTACAATAAATTCAGGATTTTCGTGGGGCTGGGGGGGGATGGCAAGTGTCTGAAATAACCGGGTACCTTTCTGATATTTTCCCGCAAAATGAAAAAGTGTTCTTAGTATGTCTATAAATTCTTCCAATTTTTTAACAAAAGTAATATACCTATAAGTAATACATACTTTCTCTCACGAAAAAATATTCAATTTGTTATGAAAACCTAACAAATTGAAGCTTTTCCTTGGTTCCTGAGGAGGGGCGCCCTTCTGGATCCGTCCCTGATTCACCCCCTTTTCTTCAACGACGTTTTTTTTTTTTTTTTTTTTCATTAAAGGTAAGATTGCACTGGAGTCAAAAATCAGTCATGATTAGTCATGATCAAAAATCAGTCACGATAAAAAATCATGGCTGATTTTTGACTCCAAATTCATGTCATGAACTCCCTCCCCTAATTGACCGTCTTTCCATAAATGGTTCTTCCCACGCTACTGTCATTTGCGAGTTTGGCAACAAAGGTAACGAGCAGGCTAGAACCACTGTGGTAAACTTAACAAGTTAGTAAAATCATGCAATGCATTGATTATGATACGCTTTCCAACATACCAGAAATCATTACTCAAGTTATGAGCATAATGTCTGTGGAATAAATCTCGCTCCTGTGCCTTTCGATTATATTAAACAGAATTGGTTGAGTATACCTCCGAAACAACATACTAAAGTTTTGTCGCAATCGAAGCATTTTTACATAAGTTATGGCGCGTAAGTGCAATGGAATGGATCCGGCTCCTATGTCCTGACCTTTGACCCCATTTCGCCCATTTTCAATAGGGTTCGTCCCCAAGTAGTCCCCTACCACATTCTAAAATGTCATCGAAATCAAACTATTTTTACGTGTTATGCCGACAGACAGATAGACAGACGGACAGACAAAGCTGGAGCATATACGCTTCTTCAACCTACGGTTGGAAAGCGTAAAAAAGGTTGTGATGGGTGACGAATACAGAATGGTCGAGGCACTGGCGTGGTAGAAATTAATCGGAATGCTTTCAACATGCTCCTAATTTATCAGTTCAAGAGCTTGCTCACTAAAGTCTATAAACTTACCAGCAATTTTGGGGTGTAATGGTGGGTACTCGGTAGTAAATCCTTCTCGTGTTGCTGTATATGTAACCCTCTTGCCTGACTCACACATAGCATGCTGAACGTAACAGAGGATAAGGAGCTGTTTTTCAAGTAACTCCTTCCTTCCTTAGAGAACGAGATATCCTGTCAGTGGCGTACCGACAGGGTGTTCAACGGGTCAGGACCCCCTTACATAATAATAATGACCCTAAGGTGTTGAAGGTGTGTAATTTGAAGTATTGGACGAAATGAGAAAAACACCCAAACGGAACATAATTTTGTGGTGTATAAAAGAAGCTAATTCTTTTTAGTCTTTTTTTTTTAATTATTATTTAGGGTTGAGCGACCACCGTGAGAAGCTCAATGAACTATTAGCAGTTTTCCATCCCTGATTTACTGACGCTGGTTCCAGGGACGGGAGAGAGCCAATGCCTTATGACAAACACACAACATATATGCCTCACCGGAATTCGAACATGGACCCATGGCGGACGTATGGTCATAAGCCAGGGGTTAGACCACTGCGCCACCGGTAGTAGCAATTTAATCTTCACACACTTCTTTATGAACATGACAACCTTCACTTTTTTTTTTTTTTTGAAAGAGTTTCACAGATATTAGTCGAAGCGCACGAACAGAGAGACAGACGTACGGATGCACGGATAAAGTGCTTACATAGAGTGGGAGTTATGCTAAGTCCCTAAAGGCTATTCAGAATTTTTCAAGTCTTCATCTCAAGCTGCTCCCGAGATATTCATTGAAAACATGGGATAGGCAGACAGACAGACGTACGGACGAACGAGAAGACGCACAAGATGCAATCATGGTGCGAAAGTTTCGTCGGGTCCTTAAAAACCATCCAGAAAATTTCAAATTCGCCTCAACCGGTTCCGAGAGATTTAACAAAAACAGGCGAACGTTCAGACAAACTGGCAGACGGACAAAAAAAGTGGTGTCTGGAGTGAGAGTTGTTTGCTATATCCTGGAAATTTCCGATATCCACCTCAGGTGCTCTCAAACGTATGCCACGTCAAGGTCCCTCTGTAATCTCCTACCAAGGAGGTCCGACGAAGGATAAAACGAGAAGTTCATAATAGTTTTGCCAGTCAGTATCTATCTAATACAAGGACGATAAATCTGTGTGTGTGTGTGTTGAAAGCAAAGACAATATCTTGTTGACTCTTCCCCTCTTGTCAATATTCTGGGTGCACCCCTGCTGCATGTAACCTAATACACTCCATGGACAAAACATTAGAGATTCCTACCTACACAGTTAAAAAAATGTTGTGGTAGGTTGCACCAAAAAGTGGTGCTACTCCACCTGCACCACTTTTTAAAAAAGACGCACCATTCTGTGGGGCAAAATAAACCCAACAACATGGTGCAACCTTGCGTGCAACCATGCACCATAACGTGACGAAAAGTTGAACCATGTTGTTGGGTTTGGTTTGCAGAACTCGATGGTGTACCTTTTCTCAGAAAATGGTTCGGCTACTACAGCACCACTTTTTGGTACAACCTACCACAAAATTTTAACAGTGTAGTAGCGTGTTGGTCCTCCTCTAGCGCGAATAACAGCCTGTACACGCTGAGGCATCGACTTCACCGGATGACGGAGGGTTTCCGAAGGTAATGCCAGCCCTGCCTGTTGCAGCATTGTCCACAACTCCACCCGAGACGTCGGTCCAGGATCAATGGATCTGATATTCCGCTCTACAGCAGCCCAGATAGCTTCCATAGGGTTTTAAATTCGGGGATCTTGGGGAGCACTGGATGATTCCAAACTCAAATGAGTGTTCCTCGAGCCCTACCTGTGTGGTTGAGGTCTGGTGGGGTGGCGCATTGTCCTTCTGAAACAGACCGTCTGCAGCAGGATACGCGAAGGCTATGAAAAATGATCAGCCAGCCCCATGATGATAGCGCGTATCGGTTAAGGTCCTCTGCATGCTGACTATGGGACCAAATGTGTCCCATGATAAGGCTCCCCAAATCACCACAGAGATACCACCGCATTGAACTGAGCCGACCTAGCACGACTGGTCAATGGCCTCGTGCTGTAGACTCCAGACCACAATTCTCCCGTCAACTCGGTACAGCTGAAAACGGGATTCGTCTGACCACATGACTCGGCGCCACTCTGAAGTCCAGGGGAGGTGTAACATCCGATGACGAGCAAGTCAACAGTGCTAAACAAGTAGGGGGTCAGCTCCCCTAGCCCAGAGTATGCATCGTACCGCTCGCTCGCTGATGCCGCTTGGGCCTCCCGGCATTTAACGTGAATATGATTTGTGACGTCATTGCCAAGTGGTCGGTCTGCACGAGCCTTGATAGTCTACGTCAATCCAGGTAATAAATGGCGCGTGGTCGGTCACCGTTTGCTCTATGGGCGCTTGATCGTCCGTCGATGGTATACTCGCGGTACACCCTTGATACGGTTACCCTCGAGAACCCTAAGGTTCATACCACTTGGGCGATAGAATGACCCATCTGTCTTGCGCCGACAGTGGGTCCAAGATCAAAGTCACTCAGATCACCACGTTTACCCATGTTCGTCGATTGCGATATACTGTTGGGAAGATCAGATCATATGTAGAGGATTTTAGGAAGGGAGTGTCTGACCCCAGGTCTTAAACAACCCTTAGAAATAGGAAGCTAGGAAATTTGGGCTAGACTGCCCGATAGGAAAGCCACACGGAAGCGAGGTAGGGGTATTTATTACGGGGGGGGGGGGTAACCGGGGTACGACTGCTTAACGTGCCCATCCGACGCACGGCGGATATTTAGTGGTTCGAGCGTTCGTGCCTGCTGGGATCGAACCTGAGGTCCTCCCCGTGGCAGTCTCGAACGCTGACCACTAGGCCGTCCGCGGCCCCCTACTGTTGGGAAGCCCTGCTGTCCGCCTATTTATCGCATATGTTGGGTTTGAGTCTGTTCCACTCTGCGCTGGGGCTGCCCATGTCAACTTTCCATCAGCCCTATCTCTAATGTTTTGTTTACTGAGTGTATGTTTAATAGACAATCAATAAGAAAAAACTGAACTCATGAAATGCATACTGGGAGAGTTAGCTTGATTCAACTGGACACGGGTCACTCACTGCACGTAATATTTACAGATCTATAGGAAAAGCACAGAATATAGAGTTCCTAGGCGGAAATCTGAAATTATCTTATGCCAGAGACGCATGTGAGAAAATGTACGGAAAAAAAAAAATGTGAAGAATAACGTAGGGCAGACAGATAAATATGACGCTAAATTTGAGATACATGCCGACGGTAGGAATTAAATCCGCTCTCAGGTGACATTGTTACAGATCTGAGTTTAACAGGGGACCGAATTAAATCGGCTCTGTATGGAAAAAAAAAAAAAAAAAAAAAAAGAACGTGCAAAATCTAGAAAGTTGCGGGAGCAAATTAGAACACAGTGTGCTGATGATAAGTAGAGCTGAAGCAGGAAACATGTCCTGCAAAGAGAAGGAGAAGTAGCTGATAAACATGAATTTAGGACCCCGCAAAATATCTTTAAGGCGCATGTAAAAGAAGCCACCCCCTTCCCCCAAACTTTCACATTTACGATCTTTAGTCCTTTTGTTATTGACCTTAAGTGGCAGCACACGTAAAAAAGTAATAATAATAATAATAAAAATTGTGGCGATGCGGATCAGTGTAAAAAAAAAAAAACTCCCGCCAAACAATGATAAAACTATGAGTACAAATATTGAGTACAATTTGCATTTAAATACAAATCTAAACAGAACATTCGAAAGATGATTGTTAGTTAGGACAAAAAGAAGTGGTTTTTTGTTAAATAGAAAAACATTCTCGGCAATTTTGAAAACATGAACACAGTATTCAAGGTCAGTTACCTAAGATACAAAAGAAATTTCCTGGTAGGACAAGAAAACATTTTGCAGTTAAAAAAAAAAACCCATCAGAGACAAGATGTGGGGACATTCCCATCTGCTTTGAAGACAAGAGCACTGATTTCAAGGTTGATTGCATTTTCCATCGATCTTTGTAAGGAAAGAATACTTGTGTGTGTTGGAGGGGGGGAAGAAACAGTGGAAAACTTGAAAGGAACCTTGCATGCAGAGCGTGTATAAACTACTTTTTGTCTTCGTATGTAGTAAGTTCCCAAGTTCCCTATTTCTAATCATTCCGAGAAAAGTTATATTTATTTCAAGTTTTTAACTCAAAATGCTGTCACTACATTTCCTTCTGGGGTCATTTGTACGAAATCGCGTAAAAATTTTCGTTTCTCGAAGAAAAGGAAACAAATAATTTTTATTTTTTAAAGTTTTATGATTGTATAATTTTCTAGTCACACAATTTTTATTTACAACAGGCGATTGTCGGGGGAAAAAAGTAAATAAAAATAAAGTGTACAGCTTAAGTGTTTTTGATGATAGTAGTAACGACTACGCTAATAGTTTATCACCAGTCTGCGTTAAAATTCTTCCCGGAAGGAATTTCCATTTCTCCAGGGACCTTTCGAAACGTTGAATAACGCAGTCGAAAGAAACGAAACTGGAATTTTGAAATTATGAAACGCTCAACATCAAAATGCTTTTTTACAATCTGTGGCGGACGCGGCAATCTAGTGAGTTTGGCATTTTACGGGATTTTCGTTTGACGCCTGCTCTGTATTTGTGCAGCACTTATTTGGGACAGAATACTTTTTATTTTGCTCTTTTTCTTTTTTCGTTCATTGTGCTTCTTCGGACGTCGTGTGTGGTCCTCCTCACTTGGCCAAGCCTCAAATGTAAATCCCAAGCAGGGCCGTGGGGACCCTCAGCCAATCAGGTGCTTCCTGTCATGTTATCCATCTCCTAGAATGGGCGGGGTTTGACATGCAAATATCTTTCGACCTAGGCTTTTCAACTCCGTGGCGCGCTCTCCGATCAAATCATGTGGAGTTGTTGCTGTGTGATGGTGTGGTGTGATCCTCTGCTTGTGCGAATCAATGCCGTATGGATAACCAACCAAGAACAAGTCGCTGGACAGCGGACATGTCACTGATGGGATGTTAAGCCGTTGGTGACCATCCTTGGTTCATCCTGTAGTGTAATCACAGTGCGCGAGTGTTGTGTGTTAGCCCAGCTGCATTCAGCGGGCTACGCTGGACTTGTGCTCAACATGGCTTCAGAAGCACAATGATCCCAGGGCAAAAATCATCCTCCTCGCATCAGGGTACTAGGGTTCCGCACAACAGGACATCTCTACGACCCGGCTGCGATCTTCTTACTAGGACTAGTTGGGCCGATGCAGCTGTTGCATTGTCTCAAATAAATAAGGTGAGATCATCAAATAAATATATGCTGTTAAAATTGTCACGTCGCATCTCTGTTGACTTCCTTATAGGGATGTTTACATAAGTTATCAGTTTATCCATGCATTAGATCTTGTGTAGGTTACATGTTTATGAAACTCACCGTCAACGGTTTATCTAGATTTCCATTTCAGTTACGGTCTCAGTTCCGAAAAGAAACCAAAATCTAGCGTAAAAAAGTAGTACTTCGCGAAAACCATAATTCAATATAAGCGTGATTGATGCATTGTTATTTATGGAAAATGATTATGAAAGGCAAAACTAGTAGCAAAATAGTACTAAAACTAGCACCTTTTTTTAAAAACTAGCTTGTTTTTCCTTGATTTAAATAAAAACATGTTAAGGAGTTAATTCAGTGTTGAAGGAGCATGGATATATGAGTTGGCAAAGTTGTCAAGGGAGTAATGAATAAATAATGTTGGGGTTGCTGTTCCTTGTGGTGGAATGAGAAGTTCTAGGATGGGAAATAGTAAAGCATTTCCCTTGTCTGTCTGTGAAAGGACATTTAGTTTTATACCAAAGGGAATCAGTTCATAATCAGGGCATCTTTTCTGAACAGCATGAAGTTTTAGAGTTAATATACATGAAATCTTATGGCATGATTATTTATGAGATATTATTTTTTTAAATATGAAGTACCTGCAGCATTATAGATAACTTATGAGACAGAATGTAGATTCAAGTTTTCAGTGAGTTATAGCATTACATCCCCTCTCCTGGAATATGTCCAATCCTGTGCTGTAAACTAGAAATAAACAATTTGCTTCCAAATCTTTGCTGCTGGTAAGAATTGTTAATCTTATTGCCTGATGTATGTTTAAGATTCTATGCAATTTAGTAGTCTACAAAATTTTAAATTTTAAAAGAAGTGAATTCCAGTTAGAGAAATAAGTCAGACATGTGTACATTACAGGCTTAGTTTATAGGCTTCTTTGATATGTACATTTTTGCTGATACAGTTGAAACTCGTTATAACGAAATTCAAGGGGGACAGAAAACATTTGTGACAACGTATTTTCATTAAAACGTTATTGCAAAAATTTTCTTAAAAAATTAGTACCTACAACAGAAATTTAATTACACTTAAGACTGCAATGCTGTAATTGCGAAATAAGTGCCCATAGAAACAAGCAAAATAATTTATTTGTAATGGGATGCTTTTACTAAAGTAGTAATGAAATATATAAGCTTTAATTAATTCATATGTATGAAATTATGTACTATATATATTTTTACGTGTATGTATGTACGTACATACTGTATTTTTTATCCCCCGTATTAAGAAATTTATCTCTTTTATACATCTTAATAAAATATTGTCACATACTTCAAGAAATAATGTACGTACATATTGGCATTAAATATCTTTAATTTTAAAGTTTAATTAGTGTAATGTAAGCAATTTATTTAGTTTCATTTTGATGCACAGCATGTTTACATACGGCAAACTGTAAAACAGTTCAAAGATACCTATTGGGTTTTAAAGTATGATGTAAGTACAGTCTGTTTTCGTTTTTCCATGGCGTCTTTAGATATAATTGCATTCATAACATTTAGATAGCTGCTGATTTCTTCAGTATAAAGTCTTTGGTTTAATAAATAGTATCCAACTTTGTCTAAACATTCAATTGTATTTACTGGAGAAACATCAGAATAACAGTTTAAATTTTCCATCTCATCTTTATTGGGTGAATACTAATTTTCTTTAGACCAGGTTTTTAAGTGAAAAGTGTAGTCACTTTTGTTGGTGTTTCATGGCAGCTGAAGCATTTATAATTTTAAAGAGAGAGAAAAATTTGCTACGTATAAAGTTTTGCTTGAGCATTTTTCCAAGAATTTTACTTCATAATAAGGTGTTTTTCATTTTAATGTTTTATATTTATTATATAAATACAATTCGTTGTAACATGCTTTTTGTTATAACGTATTTCGTTAAAACGAATTTTGACTGTACTTCATAGAAAAGTTTATATAAGATTCAAGATCACTTAATACAGCAACTGTTACAGTCACCCTATACTATTTTTCATGTTTATGAGCCTCTTGTCACGACAGAGTAGTGTGGAACTGCCATCGAGCATTAAGAAATCCTGATATGAAGATTGTTCTTGCGATTACTATTTTTCTTTACTCACTTAAAGCCAAAAATTTGTTAGTTCCGTCCACCTACTTTGAATATGGTGGTTAGTTAGTTAGTTAGTTAATTGATTTTAGTGGCGCAAGGGCCAGGTTTGGCCAAAGAGCGGAGGAACCAAAAAATAATAGTTACTCTCAAAATTTTAAGCTGAAAAAATATAAGTATTATTAAAACTCCAAATAAAAAAATAAGGCTACTGAGGACCTTCCAATTATCAGCACACCAGGTTGTTCTGCACATTTCATGCGAATTTTTGTGTTAATATAAGCTAATGAGTAGCAGTTTTGTAAAGAAAATAAGATTTGCTGTGTGGAAATGAAATGTTGAATAACAAACAATGTAATATAATCATTTATTGCTAGTTTCTATGCCTCGTTAACTGAAGTACTTGACGTGCTGATAATTTCCATACATTTCTTCCAAATTTTTGTTTGAGTTGGGAAGCCAATAAGTAGCAGTTTTGTAAAGGGCATGCATTTTATAGAAATGAAATGTTGGATAATAAATTATTTAAGCGACGTTTCTTAGCTCTGTTAACAGAACTACTTAATGCACTGGTAATCAGAAGGCTATTGAGAGATCTGCTGCCATAGATTTTCAGCAGTTTTGCTTGAATTAGGTGTCAAAGTTGATAATTGTCAGTGAATGCCTGCTGAAGCATCAAGTTTGTTTCTTTTTCAATGTTGTGTCAATATTTGGCAACACTATGTCCGCATCTATATGCTATCAAAAAATGGTAAAAGTTTGTGAATTACTGTGTCTGCTATATGATAAATATTTTATTAAAAAATAAGCACATAGAATTCTGCCATTGTAGATTCAATTGCCAATTCCCAGGGGTGCACATAACCTAGTTGAAAACAGCTGTGGTAGAGCATACATGTTTCTTTAAATTAAAGCCTTGCATGTTATAGTTAATCTGCATTGCAATGTTTATCTTATGCTTATATGAATGGTACAAACTATGACATTTTGAAGATTTAATTGAAACTTATGAGGCATGAATGCATTACGTGCATGATTATATAAGAATATTCTTCCCAAGAAGCGCATGGTTTTCTGTGAGATAAAAAGTGATGTGGGTCATGTTCTTAATATTGGTTTTCCAATGGCAGTAACCTGGATCAGTAGTGCACTCAGTGGTGGTGGCGCATGGACCAGGGCCCTCCCCATGAGGTATCACTTGGTCTTTCGTTCTTGGTTATTGACTGCTTATTTTTAAATATATTTCCATATGCTTTTAAATGTATATTTTACAAATAATTGGAAATGCACTTTAATATGTGGGAGGTATATCGCTTCCCAATGCTTTGGGAGATCTCTTCTCCAGGGAATTTTTATTTGCATCTTCAATATTTTGAACCACCCCCGTAAAGAAATTTTGGGCGCACTACTGACCTGGATGGTAAAATATAGCAGTGTGATCAAAATGTTTAAAAACAGGGAAAATCTATCAAAGCAAGAAAAACTGAAACATTTTTGTTTCTTTCTAAGCACCGGTAGTAACTGAGTTCAGAGATGGCATTATTTTTCTGTTTTTCAATTTTCAAGCTGTCTGGTAATTTAAAATGGATGCTGAGCATGTGGGTGCATTTTGTGCACTTACATATCAATCTGTGCTGTTCAAAAAGAAGTAAAATGAAGATCCACAAACTAGCTGGTCTACTCACAAATAATTTAGATTAAACGGGAATGCATAGTTACATGTACAGCATCTGTTGTGCATGTTTAGAAGCCCTTTGTCACAGTGACGTAGAAGGGGCTTAGCATAGCTAAGCCCCTAATTTTGTTTTCATTTGCTTATCTTACCATTAAACATTTCATGGTTTAATGGTAAGATAAGCAGATGAAAAGGACTTTTTTTTTTTTTTAAGATGACCATGTAGGCCAAAATAGTGATTGCTATGTTTTACATGCACGCATATGTGTATTAAAAAACATTTGTTGTATAAACAACATTTATTGATTTGCATAGTAGGGTGTTTAATGAATCACGAGAGTGCTAGTGAAAAGAGAATGGTAACTCCTTTCTTAAAACTGCAGTTTTCAAAATGATGCTATAGGAGGTAGCTTCTCCTTATGTTAAAATTTCACTGTTGGAGGGAAATCAAAACACACACACACAAAATTAAATAGGCATGTAGGCTGTTTATGATTGCAATGGGTATTTTTGCTAACATCAGAGATGGGTCTGGGTTCGAATCCCGGTGAGGCATTAAAAAATCTTAACTAAGATATTTTTATTTGATAAAATGCACGTTAGTACAATTTCAGAACTCACAAATTAAATATAAAGTCATACTGTACTTTTAATGTAGTTTTTCTGGAATTTCGAGAACTTCGAATTTGCTATTACAGCATTTTATTAATTTCTCCTGCCTCTATCCGTATGACACGAATATCAAAGTTCTAATTTTGTTGTTGTCCCAGAATGGTGCATCAAGGAACAGTCACTGGCAGATATCTTTGATGTATGGTTTTATCCCACAACCATTTCACATTTAACAGAATGACTGCTAAATATGATTTTATCTTATGGGAAGAAATGATCCACAGGAGCAGGCTTGTAGCAGGAGGGAGGAATGCCGGACCTCTGTTTCTTTTTGCCCATCTTAGCAATTTACACTAGTCTAGCGGTCTGACCTCTTTTGTATATTCTGCCCAACCTCAATCATCAGCCACCCCCTCCCAACTTCTCTGCAGCGGTTGCTCTACCTTTTAAAAGTTTTTGCCAATCCATTCGTCAAATCTAATTTTTTTCGCCAAATGTCATCTTTAGTATTCCTAGTATTTTTGCTAAAACCTTGTATCCATCACCAAAATGTTTTTTTTTGTTTTTTTTTTCACAAATTGCGAAGAATGCGATCTGCAGTGTGACTCCTGCTTCTCTGTCTGGCTACGAGCCCGCACAAGAGCCAACTGCCAATAAATATTATTTGGGTAATATTAAGAGGTCTACAAAGAACACATGCATTGCTGTTTTTTTTGCAGGAGAATGCAATGTTGCCACATAGTGAAAAAAAAAACTATTTAAAGGTATTGAAAACCCATCTTTAATTTATTTGGAAATGTTTGTAATAATGCTATATAGAAAATAAAAATTACACAATATGGGTCAAGGCTTAGATATGTCTATGTATTTTAAGGTACAGCATATGAAAGGCTTATGACAATGGCAAGAAAAATTGCCTGCATATAAACAGTTAGTAATGAGAGAATGATTTTGGAATAGAATGTTTTCCCCATGACAATATATAGAGAACATCAACACAAATTTAAAAAAATATATATTGTCGCCTTTCTGTAATGCTAACGTCATAGCACAGAATGATAATGCTCAGCCCAGTTGAATCAGAGTTGCTAAATTAACTCATTTTCCACTTAGTTATAACGCATGTTTAACATGCATTTTGAATGATTTTTTTAAACATAACTTCCTACATGATGATCTTAGATTATAATTTTGTTTTCACTACCAAAGATGGTAGAACCGGACTCTTAAGTATGGAGAGAATGCAGAAACCAGCACAAAATTCATAGTAGGGTAACATTTGTACATACATAATGTTGCATGATAAAACATCAGCAGTATATCCTGCTAAGTGTGTGTATTTATCATATAAGCAGTTATACATAACAGCATATGATGGACTTAAAACTTGGTTTATGCTACTAAAATCTGAAATGCCTGTGGACTAATTTTAATACCTGTTTAAAGAAGTCTTGCCCATCTGGTTTTATAGCTGCATATTTTGAATTCTTTAAGTTCAAAGTTAAAGATTACATTCTGTAATGTTTGAGGTATGAGCTCTAAATGTCCATTTTCTATAATGAGGTAAGTATCAGCTGAGGTCGGGCTCAATTTTCGGAGCCCAAGCCCGTGGTACATCAGCCTGAGCCCGAATTTTATATTGCAAGATAAAGCCCGGGCCCGAACGAACCTGAAAATTGGCTAACTTGTTCAACCATTAATAAAAAACATCTCCTTTTCCACACTTCCACTTTCTCTTCCTCCTACAATTAACCAATGTTTTTCTCAAATGGGGAGTGGGGATGGGACCTCTATTTTTGTTGTGTAACTGCACGATTTTCTTTGACCGTTCATTTCCACCTGAAGTGCTTCGGGCGGCCAGGCATCCAAAATGATCAGGCGGTGCTGCAATTGTATGTTGCTCAAATAATGCTAATATTATCACACCATAATGCACTGCAATATGTATGTTGCTAAATAGAATTAGCAGGGAGTTACTGCATGGAGATAAGGGGTAAATTACAATCGGCAAGCTAACAACTATCCAATATCTATAGTTCTTGAAAAAGCCTTTTCTTCTATGCAAAAAAAATAAATAAATAAATAAAAATATGCCTATGGCATTTTCTACCTAAGCCTAGAATAAATAGCCATCTCGAATGCCCGCTTCCCAACCAGAATCCGTTGCCGAATAATTCCCTTTACCAACTATAAAGTGTCTCACTTGCTAAATCATATAGAATCACATTTTTATATAAAAAAATTATCTCGCTTTCCCTTTCTCTAAGAGCCCGAACCGCAGTAAATACTCTACAGCCCGATTTGGGCGCTGCCTCCGTTTCAGGCTCAGCCTGTCCTCAGCTCTGGTAAGTATTGTAACTGAACTAAAACAGCAGTTTGACTGGCCTCCCCACTTTCTGAGCCAGTTTTTATTTGCACAAGGGTTTTTCAAATAGACAAGCAAGCTAGCATACATGATCAGGTGATTTAATAGGTCTAGTTATAATCCTAAATCATATACATTTAGGCATAATCTTGAATCGTGCTATGAATTAATGGCCAACAGTTATATTATAAAAGAAATACGGGATTACACCATATAATACAAATTTTGAAGATGACAATCCGATTTTTGGCGTGAATGTGACAACGATGGTAAGTCAGATAACATCCGAAAACTTGAAAATTTTCATCGTCCTGGAGCGGGACTCGAACTCGCGTCTCCCAGATAGATAGCGTCCGGGTATGCTATCAATCTGGGAGACGCGGGTTCGAGTCCCGCTCCAGGACGATGAAAATTTTCAAGTTTTCGGATGTTATCTGACTTACCATCGTTGTCACATTCACGCCAAAAATCGGATTGTCATCTTCAAAATTTGTACTATATGGTGTAATCCCGTTTTTCTTTAATGATTTATCTGCTCCTCCGGGCAATCACGGGATAGGATTCTTAACCTCCAGATTCACTAAACATGAATGCTGGTTGCTTCGACTAGCGAATCCTGCGATGGTTATATTCAAATTAATCGGAAACTTGAAAACTTGGTCGTTCTGGGTGGTGTAATGGTTAGCATACCCGGGCGCTATCTGGGAGATGCGGGTTGGAGTTCCGCTCCAGGACGATGAAAATTTTCAAGTTTTTGGATATTATCTGACTTACCATCCTTGTCACATTTATGCCAAAAATCATCTTCAAAATTAGTTATATATGTTCATGTTGTTTGTAGTTAAAATTTGACAGTAGGCTCATGGTACATTTTGAGCATAGGTACCGACTATGCAGATGCTCAGCACCCCTTAGAATTTTTGTTGTGACATGCACTTAAGCCATACCTAAATATCTGTTGGAAAAAAATGGTGTTCAAAAATTTGGTTGCTATAAAAATAATAAGTATCTTTTTTCAGAAAATACTGTATTGGTGCCATATGAGTCTTAAGAAACAAGATTGTCAGAAAGAAAGAAAGGATGTTTCTCATACCTTGTTTTGCTAATTGCATGAAAACACGGATGTTTCTCATACCTTGTTTTGCTGCTATCAGTTCGTGAGGGACAATGCGGCAGCTCCTGTGTAGACCTTGCCAAGGTCCTGAAGGTGACGAACCAAGGGGCGGTCTGTGATATGCCCAGCTCGCTTGATAATCTCTGAGTGCTGGCTGTCAGATTTGTTTCTACGGCCTGGCGCATGGCCTCCGAATTCACGGTTCGCTGCCTACCTGATCCGAGGTTTCCGCCACCTGAGCGAAATTTCTTGAACCATCTGGTTTCGGTGTTGTGGTCCGCAGAACTTTCCCCTTTCACATGACAAATGTTTCGTGTTGCTTGAGCGGTGTTATGGTCAAGTTGAAACTCGTAAAGAAAAAGTTCCCTAATTAGCCAATTGTGGCTGTTCATCTCTTAGGCGTCCCAACCACAGACAGAACGACCACATGCAATGCTGTTCACAGCAATGATTACCACTTTATATCCCTTTCGACTGACTGCAGTGCGCAACTTGAACTAGTTTAAACACGTGACATACCACAGCACATGCGTTTATGCAAATATTGCAAAACTTTTGATTCGCCCTCTGTATTTAAAGTTGTCCAAGCTACCCTTCATTTATAGTAATCAATCAATAAATAAAACAAATGCAAAATGCCTTCATTTGTTTTAAGGTACTGACATTTTTGTTGATTTAGTTTATATAGAATGATTCAAACCCTAAAATTTTATATTTATTGTAAATATTTCAAATTTTGTAATTGGATAAAAAAGCAAATATATATAACCTATACACCAAAATTTAATGTGGATTTAACCAATTCAATCGACAAAAACCAGTTTAAAAATGTTAAAAAGTATTGCTTATTTTTTAGTGATGTGAACCTAGTAACTGGTTGTATGTGAGCTCTGTGCCGTGCAGTCATAGGGAACAAAATTTATGTTAGATCTCCTTCAGGACAGACACGGGTGTCCTTTGCCCACTGTTAAGAGGTTACTGTTCAGAGATGCCTATTATTGGATGTTTCACTCTACTAGAAAATACATATTACGGAAAAGAAAAAACGAAAAAGATCACACATATCTTTAACATTTTTGTGAAAGTAATATAAGTTATTCATTAAGGCTCTTGCTGAAATGAATGCTTATAGATAGTATCTCGCTAAAATCTGAGAAACTGTAAAAACATATGATCTTATACACAGTCGAGTCACATTACTGTGACCACCACCTACTTTTGATGTCAACAAAGCGTAGCCAATGAAAGAAGGCACGCGTTGTGAACTGGCTTGGAGGGTAAATAAGGTGTTCTTGTAGGCATTATGAAACAATATCACTCATTGCTGTCATTGATAAAAGGAGTGATTTATCAGATTTGTAAAAAGGGATGATTATCGGCTTTCGGGTCAGGGGTGGCAGTATTTCTGAAACAGCTCAGTTTGTGAACTGTTCGCTTGCTGCTGTGGTTAAAGTGTATCGTGATTGAAGAAATGGCACCATTGCGAATAAGTGATGTGGAAACTGCAGAGCACCACGTGCCATTGATGTGCAAGGTGAACATTTGCTGCCAAGGTGCAGGAGGGCCGATCGACATGCTGCAGTGGAGCAACTCGCTGGCCGAATGAACCAGGGGGCTACTGTGGAAGTGTGTCTGAAACGACAGTTCAATTAACCCTGCTGCGTATGGGGCTCTGATGCAGACAGATGGTCACTGCACCTATGCTAACAAAGGTGCATCAGCAAAACAGGCTTACATATGCGTGGCAGTTTCGGAAATGGACCTCCGCTGCTTGGCAAAGGATTGCCTTCTCCGACGAGTCATGTTTTCTGCTTTATCCAACAGATGGACGTTGGCGTATTATGCGAGAAACATCAGAGAACAAACACTCTTCAACCATTGCTGGAAGAACACAAGCTGGTGGGGTCAGTGTTATTATCTGGGGAATGCTTTCGTGGCATTCGCTGGGTCCATTCATACCTGTGGAAGGCACTGTGAACCGAATTCATTATGAACCCATCCTTGCAGACCACGTACACCCATACATCTTGACTGTCTTCCCTGGGGCGTATGGGATCTTCCAGCACAACAATGCTACATGTCATACAGCTAGAAATGGCACGATGAAGACTTCACAATACTTCCCTGGCCCCCTAAATCTCCAGACTTAAAACCCAGTTCAGCATCTGTGGGACCACCTCGGTCGTGTTGTTCGCTCTATGAATCCCCCACCACGTACCCTCCAGCAGCTGTCAGATGCACTCCAGTCAGCATGGCTCCACATACATGTGAACACCTTCCAGCACCTTATTGAGTCACTCTAAGCCCGTCTATCTGCTGTCCGCGCTGCACACGGCTGAGGTTACTCTGGATTTTAGCTGGTGGTCACAATAATGTGACTCGACTGTTTATCATGTAATAAGTAGTGAAATCCATCAGCACACTAATATCAGTGGGAAATGAGTTCCCTGAAGTAATTCTTCACAATTACATGGTCATATACATGATCTGAAGCACTGTAGATGTGACCTATATCCATATCTGGATGAGGAAGGGTTGTCAACACTAGAAGGAAGCCTTTGATCGCTTCCACAAGTGCAAATATGAACACTGTTCAGTTTCCTAAGCTACAAGTGCTTAGATTCAGTTACTTGCAACTTTATTTATTGTCCTAGGTGTTGTAACAGTAGCTTGCTCGAATGGAAATCAAGAGCTGCGGGTTCGATTCCCGCTCTAGGGCGATGCAATTTTCAAGTTTTCTAAAGAGATGGCTACATGTGGAAATGGTGGAAATCATACCACCTATGTGCTGATAATTTTCATGAATATGATTCTTTTTAGTTCAGTAAAATATTATTTCTCTGATTTCAAATTGTGCTATTTTTATTGATTTTTTTAGACCAGGAAATTTCTGCTAATATTATGGGTAACCAAACAAGTTTGTGCCATTGTAGAAGGTATTCATAGACAACTGTAGAGTACAGATTAAGAATGAAAAAAAATACCTATCTTTACTCTGCAAAAATAGTCCCTATGTCTGACTACAACCTTTTCCCAGCGGGAAATCGGCATCTGGATGCATCAATGGTAAAATGCTGTATCCTTCAAAGCAAAAACGGAATCCAGTGCACTTCAGATTTGTTGTTGTTTGTCTTGAAACTCCTATTCTTAGCTGGTTGTCTACTGCACGGAAAAGGTGATTTGAGGGAGAGATGTCTGGGTAATATTTCATAGCCAAGCTGCTTTATGGTTTTCGGAAATCCTATGTGGGGGAGGTGACTTACTGGTATGCAGTGTCAGTTCATTTCATGACAACTAGTGTCAGGTGCATTTCGTAGTATACCATATTGAACCAATTTCTCGTTGCTGGTGATTACATGGCTAAGTAAGTGTGCTTTGTGCTGACATGAGAGCAACAATATGCATGAAGCTAATTGCCACTGTTTGTTGTCATTTGACAAATCATGTTGTAGGACCCAGGAGCTTAGTCTTGCATGTTTTTCCTGTGGCATATTAATTTAAGCCAAATCTGTTTGTAATCCAGATGTAGCCCGGAATTCCAGGTTTTTGTCACTTTCTAAACCTGGAAACTCGGGGTTTTAAGTTTTAAAAGAATTTGAGATTCCTCAGTCATTTCATTTCTGAAAATCCTACGAAATAATAACTAAAAGTTCCTTTCGAGAATTACATGGGAAGTACAGTATCCGATTGAAAACACCTCATTTCCATGCGAATGGTGAATGTAGACAATTTGTGACACTTTGAGAATTTGATTTGTTATCAAACAAGCTCTGAAGATAACAGCATGATAAAAAGAAGGGTTTTTTCATCATTTTGAGAGTTGCATCTATATCAGATCATTTGGTTAATCCAATGAGCTACAGAAATTGAATGGAAATCACTCTAGGATTCCAGTAGAAGTGATCACCATAGATTTCTCAATTAATATGCACTGAAGTTTCAAGTCATGGGATACGTACCTAGTGTCATGTAGGACCTCTCCTTGCCTGGTGAAGTGCAGTAACTTGACGTGGCATCGATTCCACAAGTGGCTGGAAGACTTCTGGAGAGATGTTGAGCCATGCTGTCTGAACAGCTGCCCACAGTTCCCTGGTATTTGTAGGTGCAGGATTTTGGGTGTGAATGAACCTTTCCATTACGTTCCATGAGTGCTCTATTGGGTTCGTGTCTGGTGAACGTGATGGCCACACCATCCGTTGGAACTGTCCAGAATGCTCCTTGAGCCAATTTTGGACAATTTGGACCTGATGACATGGCGCATTGTCTGCCTGGAAAGTCCTATGGTTGTTGGAGTCCATGAAGGGCTGCAAATGGGCACCCAGCAAAGCACCAAAGCAATTACGGGTTAATGACGTGTTTACGAGGACCAGAGGACCCAAACCGTGCCACGTAAAGACACCCCACACATGTATGGAACCACCACCCAGTACCTTGTTGACAGCTTGGGTTCATGGCTTCATGGGGTCCGCAACACACCCAAACCTTACTATCAGCTCTTAGCAACTGGTAGCATCACTCATCAGACCACGCCATATGTTGCCATTCTTCCAGGGTCCAATTACCTTGTTCCTGAGCCTAGGTGAGACTCTGTGTCCAATGTCGTGGTGTTAACAAAGGCACTCTGGTGGGTCTTGTGCTTCCATACCCCATGGACACTAAATTACGCTGCACTGACTTGATGGATATGTCTCTGGTATTTCCTGCATTGAATGTGGATGTTATTTGAGCCAGTGTTGCTTGTCTTTTAGCATGGAGAATCCTGGTCAAATGTTGATCAGTGATTCAACACCTGTGGTCGGCCACTGCAGTGTCCACGAGGGGTGGTAATGCCCTCCATGAGATATTCTCGGTACACACATAACACTCTGGACTGAGGAATCTTGAATGTTCGCACAACTTCGGAAACTGAATGTCCCATCCGTATGGCTCCCACTACCACGCCTCGTTGAAATTCCAATAATTCACGTCGGCTTTCCAAAATTCTACTGGCGGTTGTTCAACCTGATTTGCAAGATTACACCTTGCAACTGATAAAAACCGTGGCATGTATTGAAGCCTTTATACGATGGCAGTGCCAGTTAAAAATTTGCATACTGCTATCTCATGACTTTTGTCACTTCAGTGTATAACATAGAGTGCAAAATTTGACTTCAAAAACGCTATGTCTGAAGGATTTCATACATATTGAAAGAAAATTGGATACAAGAAAAGATGCGAAGTTAAACTGCACAGGCTTTAGTGCTAGTTTGTTGTGTAGCTAGTTAATATATGTGCATAATATTTAAATACTCATAATATGCATTATATATACACCAATGAGCCATTACGTTATGACCACTTACCTAATAAGCTGTAGGACCCTTTTTAACCCACAAAACAGCACCCACTCGGCGAGTCAGCAATTCAGTGAGGTGGCAATAGGTATTCTGGGGTATCTGGTACCATAATGTCCCCAGCAGGTCCTCCAGTTCCCGTACATTTCGGGAGGTGGTGATTTAGCGCGAACAACTCCCTTTTCCAAGTTGAACAAATGTTTGATTGGGTTCATGTCAGGTGAATTAGGAGGCTAGGGCATTAACAGAAAATCACTAGCATGTTCTTCGAACCACTCCTTGACAATTCTGGCAGTGTGGCATGGTGCATTATCCTGTTCGTAATGGCCATCACCATCAGGGAACACAGTTGCCACGAATGGGTGAACTTGGTCTGCAACGATGTTCAGATACCTAACAACTGCCAGGGATTGGGATAATGGGACCTAAAGTGTCCCAAGAAAACATTGCCTACAACATAACACCGCCGCCACCAGCCTGTTTCCACAAGACAGTGCATCCAGGTGCCATAGCCTCCATTGGTAATCAGCATATCCGTGCTCAGCCATCTACATGGTGCACCAGGAATCTTGATTTGTCAGACCATACCACTTTCTTCCAATCATCCACGGTCCAATCTTGATCTTGGGGCCCATTTTATGTTTTGTTGACTATGACGTGCAATGAGCATGGTGACCCAGCTGGTTCATCGGCTATGCAGGCCCATACACAGAAGGCTGTGATGAACTGTGTGCTGTGACACATTGGCTTGATGACCACTGTTGTATCTGCGGATGACTTGTTGCACTGTGGTCGCTGTGAACAATGCGCGACAGCCTCCACACCCTCTGGTATCAATGAGATGCGGATGACACACTGCTGGACCGCGGTTCATTATTCGGTTATCTGTGCACCACTTTTGATACATACTCACTACAGTGGCACGTGTACAACCCACAAGCTTTACTGTTTCCGAGATTGTAGTTCTGAGGCGCTGTTCCATCACAATTTGTCCTTTATCAAACTCCAATAAATTGGCAGCTTTTCCCATTCTGACTCTGAACACTTTACTAACTGAAAGCCGGTCCTCGGGTTCTATATATACTGCTCTGTGAACTTCATCTGTGCTACCGTTTGGCCTTCAGGCACACTCATTTCTCTAGGCTGGGGGTCATCATGATGTAATGACACATTGGTGTGTGTGTGTGTGTGTGTGTGTGTATATACACACTGCTGGCTACCCAAAATGCAACACCAAGAAGGACACGAGATAGCAAAGCCAGATTTACTGGACACATAAGAACAGATGCAAAGATGAAACGATTGAGCTTACAGGCGCCTGTGCGACTTGCGGAACACGCAGACATCAATACTTCGCGTGGCCCCTATAGCTGGCAATAACGGTCGCTACACGCCGCGGCATCGAACGAAAGAGGCTTTGGATCTGGTCTTGGGGTATGTCAGTCCAGGCTGCTTCCACACGTTGCCACAGTTCATCAGGCGTAGCCACGGGTGGTTCTTGCCGGGCCTCTCGGTTGCCGATCAGCGACCAGATGTGTTGGATGGGCGACATATCGGGAGAACAGGTGGGCTACGGCAGCAGGGACACCTAGTGGGTCGTGAAAAATTGTTGCACGATGTGTGCTATGTGTGGGCGCGCATTGTCCTGTTGAAACGTGGCCGTGGCAGGTCCTGCAGGTAAGGGAGGACTACAGGCTCCAAAACGTCGGAGATGTAGCGGTGGCTGTTGAGTGTACTGGCGATGCGTACCAGAGAGGTGCGGGTGTCATATCCAATTGCGCCCCAAACCATAACGCCAGGCGATGGACCAGTATGGCGATGCATAATGCAGGTGTCATACAGTTTCTCGCCGTGGTGCCGCCACACGCGGATCCGACCACCGTGGTGTTGCAAGCAGAAGCGGGATTCTTAGGAGAAGACAATGTCTTGCCATTCCGTAGTCCAGGTGTGACGTTCAACGGCCCACTGCCACAGCACTTTTCCGGTGGTGTAACGTCAATGGTACAATGGTAATCAGAGCAATGGGCGTCGTGTGACAAGTCCCCGCTCCTGCAGATGACGTCTAATGGTATGTGCTGACACAGGTTGTTGTGCAACCCACCCTAATTCCTGCGCTAACATTCGTGATGTGGCGGTGTGAGCCATCAATGCCCGCCGCACAACATGCCGGTCCTCTCGTTCGGTGGTGTGCCGCGGCCGGGGCAATCATTCACGTCGGTCTGCCCGTCCCTACTGCACCCACTGAATCCATACTCTCCTCACTGTGGTTGGATGTCGTCCCACACGAGCGGCGATGTCTCAGTACGATAAACCGCTGTCGCGATAAGCCACTATTCATCCTCTGTCGAACTCCGAAACGTGCTGGAATGACTGCCGTATTCTGCGACGAGGCATCAGGAAGCTTCCCACGCACAGGTCCGGCAGCACAACACACTTCCACTACTTGCACCCCGCCTTCTGTGCACCCTTCTTATAGTTCTTCTCGGTGGCGTGCCGGGCTTACATGATGTGCATATGCCCTGCAATGCTAATCATTTGCATGTCCTCTCGTGGACGACGCATGCTGCGAATTTCAGGCCAATCGGATGCTTCCTTCTTGGTGTCGTATTTTGGGTGGCCAGCAGTGTATATATGTATATTGGCATTGAGCTCAGGGTTGCTTTCATCACTTCATAATCGCCCGTGATAAACAAATTGCTTCAGCACTTACACTGAACTATGTGGAAAATTGGTGACACATTTGTATGGCGTCTTCCTCAGTGGTGATGCGCAGTTGCTCATCAATCACCTGTAGTTTTGCTCTGTGTGAGGCATTGTCCAACGATTCATTACCACAGTGAAATGTGTGGAATTACTTTCTGATGGTTCTCGCACATAGCACACTGGCTGGCCCCAAATTCTGTGTGTATCTGTTCCAATTCTGGTGCCTCATTTGTTTCCAGTTTATGCTTGTAGATCAAACATCTCCTTATTACTATCTGTGAAGGCTCCATTTTGCACAGTTTTCACAGAAATGTACAACTGCAGCAGACACGTGCCACCTACCCTATTGATCACCACCTTCTAGCCTTGCAACATCATGGAACAATGGTGACATCCCAAAATGAGGGATCAGTGCAGTGTTGATGTTCAAGTTGTTAACATCGTGTCACATTGATGAATATCTAATATTGCTGTTGATGAAGTTATATTTTGAGGAATTGCTAGACACTCAGATGCTGGCATAGCTGACTTCTGAATCACCTTGCATTTTTACTGGGAACCAAATTTCATAATGATGTGGCCAGCACTTTTTCTCTGATATAGCATAGCATTGTGTTTTACTGTGAGAAACCCAATAATGGTTGCATATATTTTAATGAAGGTTTGGACTAAAAGCATTCAAAGACTTCTAGCAATAAAATTAACAAATGCACAAAAATAGTTCATGTTAAAAATGAAGAACAATACTTAATTTCATAACTTTAAATGGAAAAAAATTCAAATGTTTATGAGATTTTTGATCATGAACATAATTTGTAAAGAAAGAAAATTGAGGGGGGAGGCAAATGTGATGTTTTGCCCTTGTACTCATTTTCATGTGGGGGCAACTGCCCCTCTGCCCCCACGATTCTGATGCCTCTGTTTACAGATGATCTTTCAACAATGTGTATATTCTTATCTTCAAGCATTTCTTCAGTATGCGCATGGATTCCCACTGCAACTGTTAGCAGTTACAGTGCCCATACCAGCCACAAACTTGTCACCATTTGGTAATTTATTGATATGACATTAGGCATTTCCCATACTTTTATCGAGCCGTCGATGAAGATCAGCAAGCAAAACTTCTATTGCCCACAAAAAAGTCAAATTGCACCTCCAACCTCCTCATGGGATCAACAGGATGGAATGTTGATCCCATGAGGAAGTCACAAATTAATCACTGTTTTGAAGTGCAATGACATAGCTGTAATGTGTGCATGCATATTCAGGCTGTGCAGTGCTGCCATTTGGGTATTTTACTTAGGCCATCGCTATGCAAAGATCGACTTGGCAGTCCTATGCAAAGACAGGCTTGGCAGCTCCTAATAGTATTTCTGACTAAAAAGCAGGCATTGTTCATGCCACCTAATTTTTAATTACAGTTTATTATCATCTTGTATTGCTTAACTTACCTGTACTATTATGATGATTCATGTCTCACTGTGAATTTCTGTGCACTGTGTTCTTAGCCTGTCACACACTTCTTGGAGACCGGGGGCTCGTCAGGCATTTTCTTTAAAGCCTTTTTCCCTGGCTCAATGTCATCCACATACAGTGCTATATGTAGACATAGATTATTCTTTTACATTTCTTAACATCTACTTCATATATTTTGGTTTAATTGTGGAAGTTCTTTAATAGTAATTAATCGAATGTTTATTGTAATTGTGTTATAACATACTACGATACATTACTGAAACTATTTTGTTTTGTTTAACTACTTAGCACAGATTTACTGTAATAATATATTGTTGTGTGGAATTCTGTCATGTATGGTATTGCTATGGTGAATGGCAGAATATTCAATAAATTCAATTCTATTCAATTCAATCATTAAAATATTAATTTTCAATGTGGTTTGAATTACCAGTTTTTCCCTCACTGACAGGAAACTAAAATTAAAAAAAAAAACATACATAAACAATAATGAATGTGTGAACTGATTTGCTTTTAGCATGTATTAAAACAATGTGGGAACTGTAACCTCCTTTAAATTAGCAAGTCTGAGTCATTCTCCTTTTCACTCGTGCAAGAAACTTTTACCTGCCACTTCATTTATTGACCACACATTCCTCATTTGGTATTTCCAGTTTATTTGTAGAGCTGAACAGAAAAGATACCAATGTTTACTGCAAAGCAGAAAGGGGATAAAGTGCTTTCATATGGTTCAACTTAATGGCATCCTATAAAAGAAAAAGGAAAAACAGTGTTAAAGGGGAAAGCAAAAAGGCAGGCCTAACTGTTTATCTTTTTGAGTGATTTTATTCATTTCTTTTTTCAAAAACAATGCAGATTAAAAAATGTTTATAAAAATTAACATATGATTCAAATCCATGGCCCCCAGAAATGGTATGATTAACGTATGATTCAAATCCATAGCCACTAGAAATGGTATGATTAACATATGATTCAAATCCATGGCACATTACTATGTGTTCTCATAGTTGTTACATTTCCTCTAAGTATGTTCATATATTGTAACTATTTTTTGATCAATCATTATATAATTTAGGAATGACTTCAACGCAGCACTTTGACTGATAATCTTTCCTAATGCATTTTATAAAGTGCTAACGTGATCACTTTTTTACTTTTTCCGTGCACATGAAACTTTAATCAAAGATTTTCAGAAATTTTTATTATAATTATTACAGGGTTCATTGTAGGACTAAAAAGGGCAGCTTACACTTTCAAAGAGCATTAGAGTATACATCTACCTTACAAAAATGAGATCGTACAAGCAGCAGTAATTCACTGTAGTTATTCAAATATCATTATATTGTTATCAGTCAGTACCTAGTTTAATTTGAGAAACTATTCTTTTCTACTGCAGCATTTGAAATTGCAAAGTTACATACAATGTTTAAAAGTTTCTGTATTAGTGGGAATCTTCAGCTTGCAGTTCCTTCAGATTTTGACAGAATTGGACATGTTTTCAGAATTGACAAATTACTACTCTCAATATCAGTTTGAGACAGAAACATTAAGCTGTACTCATCCCATTCTAATAGTAAATCATCTTCATTTAGATTGAAGAACTCAACCCCATTACTTCAGCAATGCCATATAAATGCTTAGAGTGGTTTCTGACCCTACTTTTCTAAGATCTGAGATATTATTATCATATAAAACCAGTCTGATATATGATTGATTTTCTAACTGTCTAGAAATAGTTTCATGCAAATGATTGATAAACGCATGTGCATCTGTTTCAAATGGACCGTTAGGGTAGTAATTTTAGGCTTGAGGGCAGGTAGAGTGGGATTTTTTTAATTAACAAAATAATTAAAGGGCAGTTGCATCACCTTTTTTAAATCACCTAGGATGAACCCTGTTATTATCATTATTATTATTATTATTGCCTCATGAGGCATTGAAATATCACAATTTAATATATCCAAAGATTCTGCTGTCCACTGAAATTTGCCTTCCTAAGCATGTGTTTAGTGTGTTTGTGTATGAAGCATTTATTGGAAAGACATTCAGGATGAGACACACTGATAAGATACATTTTTTACCAAAACATGTTTTTGTCTAAGAACTCTTAGTTCCCATTTGTTACCACCTATCTACCACTTTTTGCATTATAACCAGCTGCTTTGATGTCTTCACGACTGTTGACTGTTACGTCTGGTGATGCTGTCACAACATAAACTACTTGAGCATCCATGTCCTGAAAAGAAATCTTGGATTAGGATTTCACATCATTGAGTAAGATTTACTTGAATTCACCAAACTACATCAGTTGTAATTCCAGGATAATCTAATTGATTATTATTGTTCATTGATCACTAAATCAGTTGTTTCTTTGTTATCATTTTGAACTGCAACATTACAGCTGTGTGAAAGTTATATTTAATAGTAACCTTCAATTTTCAGAAACATTACAGGCTGTTTTTATTTTTATTTTAGGGCAAAGCTTCAGGAAATAAAGCTGCACTATGGTTGAGGTCATGGTTTCAAGGACAGTTATTCTTCCTAGGATGCTTCATTCAGAGGAATCCTGGGAAAGTTTTGTTTGTAGGACTACTTGTGTTATCGTGTTTTTGTGTAGGACTCAAATCTGCCACAATGGAAACAGATGTCGAAAAGTTATGGGTCACAGGCAAGTAACTTCTTTTATTTTCCCTTTTACTGTCTTGTACCATGAGAATTAGAAGACTTTTTTTTCTAGATTAAACTGGCACTGCTGTGTCATAAACTTTCATAGCTTGGCATCTGATAACAGCAAAACAATTCACCTTATTTTTTTTTAAATAAGAAAAACTTAGAAGCTATAGTTTTGCTAAAGCTAGTATGTGAAAAGTACCACTTTCTTAGTTTCAATGTCAATGAAAGTGTTATTAGTAATAAAAGAATAACAAATGTTACATTACATTTGAAAAAGTTATTATTGAAGCATGTTATTTACCATTTTTTTTAAAGGTTACGCTGAAAAAGGAATCTTCTGGCAGTGATGTAACATTTCATTCCATAACATGTTCACAAAAACATCCCTCAGATTGTCAATGGCTGAGATGCTTTTTATCTTCTAGCTTAGGGAATCCTTCAAGGATCAGGGGTTATTCTTATTCAATTAACAAGCTCCAGAGGTAAAAATCATTAGGTGATAGGTCTGGAAAGCAGGCTGCCCCCAGACCTGTGCTAAGAGTCCTTTCCTCAGTGAATACACTGTGTATTCAGGTGAGGGATTGAGAAGACATATGGCATGTTGCTCTGTCTTTCTGGGAAAAGGTAGTTCAATTCATCTGGAATCACAGCTGTCCCACAAAACTTGTTGAAAATACACAGATATAAATCCATCTTAATGATCTCTCCTTGAAGATTGCACAATTGATGATCCAGTTCTCTGAGGACACACACCAAATACCAACTTTTAAATTGTGGAGTGGTTGCTGTTACAACACGTAGATTTTCTAAAGACCAGTATTGTGTATTCTGTTCATTGCCATACCCTGAAAGATAAAACCAGGCTTCATTTTTTGAAAAGAATAGAAATAGGGCCATGAATCCTTCCATAATCATTTTCAAAAGCTTTTCAAAGTAAGCCATATATATCTCTCCGTGTCACATGCCCTTAGTTCCTGCACAGAACTGACACAATAAGGCTTCATTTGCACGAAGTACATGTTGACACTATTTTGATGAGCACACCCGGATTAACTTATGAAGGCTCCTTTCAATACGATTCGCAGTATCAACAACAACCTTAGAAGATGGATGGAAAGTTTCTTGGTTTTGGTGCACTGCTTGCACAGAACTAGTAGCAAGCCACTTTTCCACTATTTTCTGAATTGTGAATTTCACAGGAACACTGGTAATGGGATATTGTTCTGCAAATCCCTCATATGCCAACTTTGAATGAGCCTGTCTGTGTGAACCTACAGCTCCACAATTGAAATATAAATATGCTTTTCCAATGAATTTAGCATGTCTTTTCTCCAGCGCATACACACACACAGAAACTAAAAAACACTAGCGACAAGTCCTTGGCATTCTAGCTGTCCACGGGGCTACCACAGTAATATGACTACGCATGCTGTTAAAACTTGTGCGGGTCTTTTTTTTCATGTGTCATCCTGGAGTATTCAGGTTCATCAAGTAAGTCAACATATAGAACAAAAAGATGAGAATGTTGGAAAAAAAAAAAAAAAAAGAGGTTCATATTCTTCATAATTTGTAGTGTAATTAACTTTTGCTCTTTGGAAAAGAAATTTGTCATTTTGTAATTATAGAAAGTAAGTTTTCAAAATTTTGTATTCTGTGGTTCTTGCAGTACTTCCATACAGTACTTAGCAAAAGTGCTAACAATATATATATTTTTTTCTTTTGCTTGTAAGGCATGTTTTGATTTAAAAAAGGGTAATTTTACGTACAGAGAAATATTTGGCAAGACATTAGTATAAATTATGGCAAGACATTAGTATAAATTATGGCAAGACATTAGTATAAATTACGGCAAAAAATTAGTTTTTCTATATGCTTGTTCAAATGAGAGGATCTGAATTTCAATTTATATTTTATGCTATATTGCTCAAATAAATAATTTTTGATTTACAAATGTAATTATAGCTGCCATATTTTTGGCTGTTTCCCATTATTTGCATTTATTTCTGTTTTTCAATTATTTTTATAAATAAGAAATTGCTGAATTATTCTGCCGTTCCCTGAAAAGAATATCATTCATTTGCAGAGTAACTAAAAATACATTTTCTGAGCCACATTGTAAAATGTAATGAACCGCATCCTTGCAAACATCCCCTTTGTTATAACATGTTGTATGATGCTTTACTATGTATGAGTGCATGCAATTTTTTTTAAGTAAAGGCTTCATGAAGAATATTGTGTGGATAATGCTAGAAGTGTCCGATCATTGATTCTTTGTAGGGAGTTTGAAACAAGGGTCTCACACTCGCCGACAAAATCAGGCATGACCCTGGTCATCATGTAGCCAAGGCAATGAGTCTGATATGCACTGTTGGTGCAGACAAAGGAGGGGTTTAAGCATGAAGTTTTAAAGAAGACGAGAGCCAGATGGAAATCTGATGTTTTGCAAGAACAGCGGATTTCGTGACATAGGCATTGCAGGAAAAACCCTGCACAAGTTCTTCTGAGGAATACGGGGGGGGGGGAAGCAAAATGCATAGTGCAGTGAACGGCCCTAAATTGAAACATACGAGCTGATGAAGGAATCGTGAATAAAGATTTGTTAAGTTTTACACCTAAAACTTTCGTCGTTTTTAGAAGTAACAAGTAAATCACTACTCTCCCCTAAGTCAGATTAATATACAGCAAAGACGGGAAGAGCAGTGTGTCAAGACCTTTTTCAGTAATAATGTAGGGTTACTGAATTATGGTTGTCCAGGGAGGCACCTTACATGCCTTTCCGTATATATGCTGATAGTCAGCTTATGCAAACAGCTGTCTGCCCAATAGTGCATAAAATTGAGGTGAACTATAAAAAGCACAAAGAAATATTATATGTAATGCTTTTAATACATATTTATTATATCTATAAATATATAGTACAAAGCATTGGAAAATAATATATTTGTGCTTGTGCAATATTACAGTACATTATGAACTGATATTAATTACTGTATAGAATTGTAATATAGAAAAATGTTTTGTGCACAACTAAAGCAGAAAAATTTATGTGAAATCATTGCACCTGAAGCCACTTTTATAAGAAGCCATTACACCAAAATCCCAAATGTGTAACAGTAGAAATGTCAAAAATTGAACGTGAGATCACTAAAATTAAAACACTTGGCAAACGTGTGTGTGTGTGTGTGTGTGTGTGTGTGTGTGTGTGTGTGTGTGTGTGTTACGTGTAGACGCAAAATTGTCACTCAGTTGAAAATCCTGAGTTAAGTTGTGTGTGTGTGTGTGAAGAACATGTGTTTTATAGTGTTTTACCAGTAATAGCAATTGCTCTCATTTTCTTTATTGAGAATGCATTTGTAATTGTTGCTGGCTCTGAATAAAATTTAAATAAACTGACCAGGTTCATGCACTCAAAACAGAGTTACAGGACATCTTACAGAGCTTTTTGACAGCACTTTAACCATTTAAAAAGCTAGATGGATTAAGTTGGCTTTAGCAAACTGGGCTGAAATTAGTTCGAACGAATATATTTGCTAAGAAGTGGGCAGAACAAGTGAACCTGCAAATTAAGGAGCGTTGCTTTCCCCTTAGCTGTGTTATTCAAACTTGTCATTTAGGGGAATGATTGACACTAATCCTTTCTGACTGATTACCTGCTGAAAGGGTTACAACAATAGCGATGAACCTAAGAGGGCAGAGAGATGTTTGAATCACTTGTTTCCTACTTAGTGCCATGATCATGATGTCTATGTCAGTGGGACTAGCCCTTTCCCATTATGCCTTGGGTCTTGGAACACATAATAAAAGATCATACATGAGCTTCTATTCAGCAGCGACAGGTTCATGATCAGTATTGCTGAGATAATAGATAGAAAGAAATTGTTTTGCCATAGCTTTCATAAAACCTAGCCGTCACGTGAGCATTTCCATTTGGGGAGCGTAGAAAATTTTGGGTGTACCATTCGGTTTAGGTCAGGACAGTAGCAAGCTTTACTTATCTGGGAGGGCGAGACATGAAATTATGCCCCTTCGCATTCTACTCAAATAATATGTGGTTTTTACCTTCTCACACACCATCGTTATAGGAAAGTATTATGATCGATCAAAAATCACACCACAGTTTTGACATAATTTTATTAAAAATGTAAGAACCGGGTAAATACTCAAGAACCAAGTAAAGCGTAAATGTTATGTGAACACCGACAACACAAAACGCTCCACAGAAATGCTCAACGAAAAACGAACCGACACAGAATGAATGAGTACTAGATAGTGAACATAACAGTAGGAAAAAGCTTTAGGGTTAGGGCTTGGAAAAATTCCGTTCAAGGTTAAACACTCGCAGAACTTTCTGCGACATAGCACAAATGATAATTAGCTCTTCATCCCAACGACATGTTTGGAAAGTTCATTGAGGTTACTCATGTCAGCATATTGTTTCCTATGCCTTCATTCACTGTTTTAGAAAATTCCCTTCATGGATATCAGATGCTCACACCTCATAGTGTATATTACTCTGTACCCTGGTTAACTTTATGGAATACTGTATGAGGCTAACTAAAGTCTTTAAAAAGAAAATACTAAATAAAGGGTGTAACTTTATTAATTACAATTTCTGTTATTTACATCCTCCCAGAGCATGAATTTACCCCCTGGAATGACAATTCTGGGAGAGCAATTGCCCTTCCTGCCCTCCCGGTAACTACGGCCCTGGTTGAAGTACTTCGGCTGCATAAAGGGTAAATAAGCTTACAGCCTGAAACTTGTATCAAGAAATTAAGCTCATAAAAATTGATGCATCTGTCAATAAAGTATTTTAATAAAAAATGTTTATTGTCAAATAGCATTTTAGTAACATTTTTACTATTTTTACCATTTGCTTTTTTTACTGGTAATTTGAGATTTTTTATTTTTAATAAATTTAATTTAAGTGTAAGTGAAAAAAATGATTAATTGCAATGATTATTTGTGTTGGGTTGCTCCCATGATTGAAATGCAGACCCGTAGACAGGTCGAGAAGTTGGGAGGGGTGTTTAATGATTGTGGGTGAGCAAAGGATATAAAGAAGGTTGGACAAATGACATAAAAGTGGTCGGGCACTGGATTGTAGTGCAAGTTGCTAGGTCGGTGAAAAGGAAACGCAGGTCAGGTGCAGCGCTGGCCTGGCTAAGGCCTTGTTGGAATGGAAATCGATCGGATACTGATTATGAATTGTGATCAGTGCACAAATTTAGAAGTTTTGATGTTTTGAATACTAGTGCTCTCCCGAGAGCCTTTTTACTGGGCCTGCCCAGCTAATTTTCCTTTAATGAACATTTTCATAACTCACATAATAAATAGTAAGAGTGGAAAATTTATTCCCATGTACACCATAAATATTGATGGAAACTGGCCGAAATCTGTGTTGAATGTAATTTATTAGTAAGCACTCATTTTTTAATCATTTATGTACAATTTTCTTATGTTGTTTATCATGTTATGTTACATTAATGCCTACCACAGCGCTAAACATGTTTAATAACTATAAATAATGTTAAGCAAAACAATTTTTTTTTCTCGATTGGGGAAGGGGTCGTTAACACCATCCAGCTAAAATTTCTTGCCATCCAGCTTTAAAAAATCTAGGGAGAGCACTAAATACAAGTATGTTTATCATCATGCATTGTGTAGTAATTCAAAGATTTGCGTCTTGCAAGTATTTGAAAATTGTTCTATGTAGCTCAGAGCTAATGTTTTGCCTCCCATTTTACATAGATCATTGAACTATGATGTAATGGAAATTGCGCATGAATGCCTAAAAATTTAGTGAAGTTCAAGAAAAAGGGAAATTTGTTTCGATTTTGGATATTGTACCTTTAAAAATTCAGAAATAAAATAGTTTCTTTATTCATTTATCTTCATGCTGTTTCTAAATGCTGCACACCATTCACAACTTAAAGAAAATAAATATCAAATTGTATTAGTGTTCTAAAAGAGAATAAGCAATTAAGCTCCTTATTTTACTGGTCACACCAGATTTTTTTTTTTTCTTTTGGCTTAGAGACTTTTGGAGCAGCAATGTTCTTAATCTGAGAGTGCAATGAATAAATTGCAACAGAGCTTGCAGCTATTTATTGCAAAACCTTTTCCACAATTCTCTCTTGTTCCTGTTGTTTATTTTTTTGAGTTATGTCTGAAATCTCAGCAGCAGGAGCTAATTCACTGCACTGAATCTTGGCTGTGTTCCAGCTTGCTGTCATGGATGGAGTTCACTTGTCCAAGAACTGAGATCTCCTCCTTGCTTGATAGTGACCTTCTGGTGTTGGTTCAAATTAGTCAGATCTTCTCTGTTAAACAAACATGCAGCATGTTCCTCTTTTAGTGATATGCTGAGCCTGCAACTTGGGCTGCCTTCTCTTAGAAACAAGCCAGATGTCATCCTGGTTCACTGTTCAAATTGTGTATTTGGTCTTCAGAAAATAAATTGTTTGTGTTTTTATTTTCTCTTACACACAAAGCCTTGAAAAACTAAGTAGTGCCTGGAATATTTCACACAGGGTTTAACTAAGTCAAAATTTGCCACTCTTAACAAAGTGACCAATTTTGTCTACTAACTGTGTGGATTTTTTTTCAAGATCCTTCAGCTTTTGTAGCTTTTATAAGACCATAGTAAGATTCCTAGTCTATATATAGTAAGATGCTTATAGGAATTATCTAAAGTATTTTATTTGAAACTTAATTTTTTTTTTGCATGCTAAGTAGTGGGAGGTGAGGCCACTCTTAACAAAGTGACCAAATATCCAGGCTGCTGATTGCAGCCTCCTCTTTCTTTCCAATCTCTATTTTACTTTTTGAATTTTATCTTGAAATGTGTTGAAGACCAATGAGTTTTGCAGATTCTTACCTATTTGAACATCACATGGCCTCTCTTTTGTAAGTTTTCTGGATCTGCCCTTGGTCCTGTACAGTAAATATTGTTAGGTAGAAAAATGTTTTTGTTGTAGGATAAATCAAAATATGCTGCTTGCTAACATTTTTGTTTGACACATATTATCTTGTTAGGAGCATTTGGAATACAATTGAAAGACTGATGTTCAACGTGTTTTCAGTACTTCATTCAGTAGGTGGCAACAGTGCTATTGCTTCAGCCTATGTGATCCTTTGAGAGACACTAGATAAAAATATTTCAGCACTTCGTTGCTCCCAATTGTTACTCGGGACAGTAGATAGACCATGTGGTATGTAGTGGCAGAGCTTGAAAAATGCATGTCCAAGATGCCAGAGGTATTGAAATTACTGGTGTCGGAAGGTAAAAATTCTGCAGTTGTACTGCTGAGCAACTTGGCTTAGAAAAAACCCAGTTTGAATAGAGAATTTGTTACCGTAAGAAAAAGACAGTCGCCGCCTGTCGTATTCTATTTCTCTGCAAATCACGGAAGCTGAATTATTGTTGTTGTACGGTGCCAACCTCAGGAAAGTATCACTTTAATTATAATTATTATGCTTTAGGTCTAAACAACACAGCAATATGTTCAGCTCCAAATGTTGTTTACGATTGGCAACATGTATACCCCCCCCCCCGAAAAAGTATTCTTATATATCAAGGGTGGATTGGCCCACCGAGACGTTTCCCCAATGGGCCACCTGAAAAATGGCCCACTTTCTCGTACATACTTTTTGTTTGGATTTTTTTGGAATGAACAAATACTTATTTTTGTACTTATGAATAATAATGGTTAACTTCATTTGTACTTTGTCTGAGAGAGAAATTATTTTTATAAAAAAAAAGCATTTCTTTCTATCTATATGTTAGGTGTTTCTTCTGAAATGACATAACAAAGTGTGGCCCATGATCAAGAACGCTGTTATAAATTAATTAAGCAAAAGCTAACTACAGTTAGACATGATCATTGGACTTAATCTTTGATCTTGGACTGAAAGAGCCTAGGGTCATTGATATGCCCTACACTCCTTTTGTAATATACACTAGTACCCATTGTGATAGTCCATTGTCCCCACCTCCTTATCCACAAACTGACACAAACCACAAAGCGGCTCCTCGGCAGAGATATTCCAAAATCCGTGTTCTACCCACATTTATATTGTATATTAAAAAAGTTAGGGCCTGTATTGGTTCATTGGACAAAATAATGGGTGGACAGAAAGAACTGGTCCACTCCAGGAGGAGATACCAGTACGATATCATTGCATAGTAGGTGATCAGTAACCAAATAAATCAATAAAATAATTGCGTCGGAAAATTGCTATGTAGCATGTGCACACACATTTCAACTTTTCACTGATTTAGTTAGAAATGCAGTCTTAACAAGCCACATCATTTTTTACAATAAAAACCAAAATTTTCAAACCAAAATAATTATGGGGTAAAACAACCGGTTTGAGCGTGTTTTGATGCTACATTCAATTTTGAGCGGATTTTTAAAAATTCTTTCACTGTGAAATTGTTAAAATTTGTTCACGACGGAGTTCATTTCACCATGCATATTTGCATATTTAAACAGCCCCCTTTCCTGCAGGATATAACCGATTTTTTTCTCATGAGAGAGTTTATGAAGTGTTCACCTACAGCTAGTTATGTGTGTTTTTATGGTGAACCGCAAGACTTAAATTTTCAGCCCGGTTTGGTCATCCCAATCCGCCCCTGTTATATATCTAATTTTTCAGAAAGAAAAAAGGAGGCTCCTGATGTGGACCATAGTAAGCTTTTTCTTATATGGGAGGGCGAGACTTGAAATTACGCCCCTTCGAGTTCAAAATTACTCCCCTTCGAGTTCCACTCAAATAATATGTAGTTTTTACTTTCTCACACACCGCCGTTATAGAAAAGTATTGTGATTTCTGATCGTTCAAAAATCGCTCTTTAGGTTTTTGACATAATTTTATTAAAAATGTAAAAACTGGTGAAATACCTGAAACCAAAGTTTGTAAATACCAAATAAAGCTTAAACGTTATGTGAACGCCGACAACACAACACTCCACAGAAATGATGGGATTGTGAACTGATACAGACATTTGACGTGGACTAGGAACATCAAACAGAGGTCATTGCTCTTTCCACGTTTATAAGTGAGTCACGGAAAAATTCTCATTGGTCACCAATGGGCCAATGATAATTTTTTTCCGGTGGCAGCCAATGAGAATTTTTCCGTGACTCACTTATAAACGTGGAAAGAGCGATGACCTCTGTTTGATGGGATAGTGAACATACAATAGGAAGAAGTTAAATTTAGGGTTAGGGTTAGGGCTTGAAAAAATTCTGTTCAAGGTTAAACGCTCAAAAAAAAGTTCATTAATCTTTTGTGCGACAGAGCACAAAAGATTAATTAACTCTTCAACCCACAGGCATGTCCGAAAAGGTCCTGGAGGTTAAACATATCAGCATATTGTTTTCTATGCCTCCATTCAGTGTTTTTTGGAAAATTCCCTTCATGTTTATGAGATGTTCACACCTCATAGTGTATGTTACTCTGTACCAGTGGTGTATATTCGAGGCTGTTAGGCTAGCTGCAAAGCCCAGAGAATGCACAAGTAAAAGTCAATTATCAACAGTATTAAGATATGTCGATGCTTTCGGTGTGAAAAAAACACTAGCGGATTTGCTTCTTTCGATTATGAGATTCAGTCTGGCGAGCAATGATCAACAGCATAATGCAGTAAGTCTGCGAGAGCCTTCGCTGTTCTGATGCGAAGAGCTTCCATACTATCGCCTGCTAGTCTTTCCATGACAACATGAATGGGCTACGGAGGTGAGTGGGTTTGCTCAAAAAAAAACCGAAGCCTTCGGACTACCTCAGTCCCTCCATGCTTCCAGCGCGTGTTTCGCGAGAGTTTTTTTTTTGAGTTTGTGTGAAGTGTCAATGAATTAGAAAACAGTGATATTATATTTTAAATTCGTGGCTCTGTTGGATTCGAACTGTTTTGATAAATTTTGTGAAAGCTTCCCTGAACATCTACTATCAGAACTTAAAGAACTCTATGCTTCAAATTTTGATACAGCTCGATTAAAAACTGAACGGAAGGTTTTTATTCCCTTGATGAATACAAAACAAATCAGTAAGAGACATTACTTGTTACATAAAGTTGAATAATTTGACATAGTGTTTATTGAGGTGTGTAACAACTTCACTCCGGGAGCGTTGTAACAATTTAGCAGATCTAATATTAAACTTTTCATCAGCAACTGCCGAAAGAAGTTTTCCCGTATTAAAAGAATCAAGATATATCTTAGAGCCACACAAGGACATGCACATTCGAGCAACTTGGCTGGTTTGTTAATAGAAAAAAACATTATTTTTAAATATGAAAAAGTACTCGGAAGAAACATTTTTTGTGAAAACGTAACACTCAAGTTCACACAAAAGGAAAGAAGAATGGAGTTCGTGTACAAATAAGTGCTCAAATCCTAATCCTCATAATTATTTGGTATGTTAGCAATAACATTTTTTAGATAAAAATTTTGTTTTTTTTCATCCCCCAAAGCATGAATTTACTCCCCGGGAATGACCATTCTGGGAGGGCAACCGCCCTCCCGGTAGGTACTACCCTGCTCCTAATTCGTTGCCCCGAAAAATAAATTTTCCTGGACGTCCTGCTACGTGTGCACGTAACTTTTGAACTATTTTTCAAGCCTTGCCATTGGCTTAAAATAAGCGCCTTCGATATCTGCGTACATAAAGCCAGCAACAATGGATAACTTTTTTGAAGAGTTCTGCTGTTATCGCGGCATGCACTGTTCTATTTTCAGTTCAGCTTTCGTTATTTCAAAAGTCGGAGTGTTGTTAATGGAGAGGGAACGGACGGTGATCTGCCAGAAAGTCGGATGTTTCTGACAGTAGAATCAGGACTTTTGATGTCTCTCTTATCCTTAATCTTACAGGAACGTTGGTTGCCAGAATTACTTCGCACCTGCTCGTTTGTTTCCTCTAATGGTACCAAGATGAAAGGGGACCTCTGGTCCTTAACTGGCAGTTTTTGAGGTCGGGTCGCCATAATTTATACGCCTGAACTCCGCTGTCCCTATTTCTGCGGTGCTGCGGGGGTCACGATGTGTAACGCCTAAGACCTCTTGGCGGTTCTAAGAAGGGGACGCAACTTAATTATGGTCAAGTCGCGCGCCCTTCGTTTCACTGATTCAGTGGAACAGCATTCTGCGTTTTAGAAAACGGTTGTGTTCTTTTCTTCAGTCTTACTCAGGAGGCACGGGGTGTGGAGCTGCAGAATTTTAAGTTCTACACAATGCTGGAAATGGAACTTTTGAAGTGCCGGTATGCTCATTCATAGCTAAAAATCCTGCGGAAAAAATACCTTCGTCAGAAAATAACTAAAACTGAAAAAGTAAAAAGCAAAAAATCCCCGGAAGAAAAATTCCTTTATTTGAAAATGTAATTGACAGTTCCGTGGAATAAATACTATTGCTCCATTAGACAGAAACGATGGTGGTCGATTTGAGTTGGTTGGTTGGTTTGTGGACCCCAGCGGCCACTTTTATTTACTGGGGTTAGACTTGTCTATAACGAGAAATCTAAACTTAACTAAGCGGCTAATCATTAGTGAGTCAGCTGGACTTGAATCCAGAACTTTAAGGTCTCGAGCCGAAAAGGCAGGCCCTATTGGAAGAGGACTTTGAAGCAAGTCGGGCAATTAGAACCTCCACAATCAGAATGAATATTCAGTCTTAAATTAATAGCAATCTCATCGCTCTCCAAGTGCGTACACCACTCCCCTACCCTTTACGGTTCCCACATAGCTATTTCTCAAGGGCCCGAGGCACGTAAGGTTTCTATGTTTGAGAATGCGCGCTCGTAAGTCAGGGACAAAAAAAAAAAAAAAAACATTTCTGCAATTCCCACTACTAAAATCGGTATGTAATTTCCGGGTAAAAAAAAGCGTCGGTATGAAATACTATGAAAAAAGAAGTACCGGTATGCCATACCGGCCCATTTTAGCACTGGTTCTACAGCAACAAAAATGCTTATAGGGCATCATGATATGTCAGATGCGAAAATTCTTAATACACCCTTTCACTTTCTTGTAGACTTAAAGGGTTCCTTATGACAAATCTTATACTGTTTTATATTATCGCGTGAGGGCGTAAAACCAAATAGGACACAATATAACGCTGATATTAATTTAATATGTATTTTTTATCAATTATAAGAACTGTACACTTTATGTATAGTAAATTCTGCTCTGAAATATTATCAGACCAAGAAGTAACAGCAAAATAAGTAAAAGGATCAAGTTAAGAGCACTGTTGTGTGGTTGAGATAAGAAAAAGAAAATAAAAGCAAAAGAAAAATTTTTAGTTTTCTTGCCGTGCCAGCAGCAAGACAGAAATGAACTCGGTGTTTTTCCTGTTCGTTAATTCTGTCAAGCCAAGTAGGTCTTTAGTAGTCGCGTTGACAGTGACTAGAAATTTGTTACTTGGTCAGCAAGCCAAGTTGCCGAAAGCGCCTTTATAGAAAACAGGTTTGTCGTTTGTAGCCAGCGTTGAATGTGTTGAATAATGCGTTCGAATTGGCATTATTGAAATAACCTAGATGGACTTAAAAGGGCATTGGGACCGTGGGGAGGGGCTTAGAACATTTTGTCCCCACAGTAAAAATATTTGAGGGAGAGGAAGGAAAAAGTAATCGGTAAAGAGAGGGGTGGTTTCTCTGTCGTTGTAAGCTGGTGATTGAAGTGAACTTCATCACCATACGATCCGGTCGCTCATTTTAGCTTTCACATGCAGCATACAACTAATTACTGCTACTCTTTAACATCAAGCATGGAATTCAGTGAATTCAGCATTGTGTTAAACGTACTAAACTGGTTTCTACCCTTCACTGGATTTTCTGACGTGTTAACGTTTTTTTAGGCAGAACTTTTATAAACTGTAATGAAGTAGTCGATTTTTTTTATTGGAATCACAATGGGAAGGAAAAGTTTTATTTAAACTAGAGCAGTAACTGTATTTTGGGGCATCACCCCCCCCCACCTTCAATACTACCCCATTGGTTTTTTTTTTTTTTTTTTTTACGTGTGGGTGTAAGAATAAACCATAATTTTCCGATATTTGCTTTCCTCGATGAGAACATTTCCTGCTAAGTGTCATAAATATAGTATAAATGGGTGTATTTGCCCAGTATGTATTTCTAGAAGGTAGACTGAAAAAGTTCCAAAATTGGATCAAGTTAACCACGTCCATGTGTTTTACATACATCTGCCACTTGCTAGTGTACAGTCGGAGCAAATAGCGCTGTACAGCTCAGAAACGCTCCTAGTAACGTTTGCATCTCTGTATTATCTGTTTTCTACGAGACGAACTCGAAAAATTTCGTTTAGATCAAGATAAGCAGAATATTTAGCATATATTTTCCAGTTGTATAATTTTTTCCTCTTTGTGGTGTACCGCAGTTTCTAGATGGGAGACCGATGAAATACTGTTCTTCGTTATTTTACAGAGAAGTAGAATGATAGTTTTTCAGCTTTTCTTAGTACAGCATTTTCCCTAACAGAGGCGACGCCGAAAATGTTGTGTATACTGAGCGGACAGAGTGGAAAATCGTTGGGTGAACGGACACTAGTGGAGTGAGCGAACAGTGGAAAATCGTTGACTGAGCGGACAATACGTGGAAGTGAGCTGACAGAGGGAAATCGTTGAGTGAGAGGACAGTGGAAAATCGTTGACTGAGCGGACAAAACGTGGAGTGAGCAAAATCGTGGACGGAACGCAGGGTGCAGTCGAGGCGCGGTAGAGCCAGGCCACTTCTTTTTCAGGACTGCACCAGTGACTGAGCGGATAATTGAAAATCGAAGAGTGAGCCGACACTGTTAGGTCCTACCGATAAGGGACGTGCCAACCGAGATGCAGGGAATGCAAAAACCACGCATGTTAATAGTTAAAGCGAATGGCAGTATTTGTCAAAGATTTAGAAATACACGAAAAACAAAACAAAAAAAAAGCATTGATATGATGAAGGAAAATTTAACAAAACTAGAAAAAAGATGTGGAAGCCAATAATTGAAATAATTATATATGTAATTCAACAGTTAACAGGGCAAAATTTGAGTAGTAAAGTAGTATTAAGAAAAGTGCTTCGTCTCTTATTGGCACCGCCTTTCCTACCGTTCTGGTGAAACTAAATAAGGCATTTTTTTTTTTTACATCCCCGTCAACTCTGCAGTGCTTTAACCCTTATTCCTGCTCGTCTCTCTGTCCGCTGAGCCCTCGTTCTGCAAAATCGAGGTTCGCTCAGTCCACGGAACCGTTAAAAGAAGCTTGAACTGTTTTTTTTTTTTTTTTTGATATCGCCGTTTCTTTATCATAATATAGGTTTCACACTGTTCGGGTATATTGTGGAATGTTTTGGATTTCTGTAAAAATCTATGTTGTTTGCATGCAATCTTCATTTGGCAGTTTCAGTACCAAAGGGAATAGGAATTTGACTAATGCAAATGTAGTGAAGGTTAAGCCTGAATTTTCGGTTGTGCGTCATTTTGTCGTCTACGTCAGTACGTTGCGGACAAATTCGTCGGGTTCCTAACTTTTAGTTACGTACTATACTGGAGAGCATACATACTGTTGAAGTTGTCTTTCTGTCCGCCGAGACGAAATTTGTATATGGTGTTCGTGTATGTTATTTTTAGTTACAATTTCTGTCTTCTCCCTCCTGCAACCTAAGTTATGGGCGCCCATGGACTGTTCCAATCCATTTTTATGCAAAATGGAATGGAATCAAGGGTTCATTTTTTAGCACGTCTTTTGTGAAAAAAGATCGTGCTTATGTTATCGGCTTGTTCTGTCGTCCGTCTGTGGACACCATATATCTCTTCAACTATTAGTCCGATTTTAAAAATTATTTTTGCATTGGGAAGTTTAAAATATGCGAATGATGATCTTCATTTCGATTTTTTTACGACCTACAATTTCGCCGCTAGAGGGCGTAAATGCAGATGATATTGAATTCAAAATTTATTTTATTACATATATTTGCTTCTAAGCATCCGATTGAAAAAAAATATTTTACCTTTCGATTCCATTTCTGTCGGAAAGTATTTTGGGTACAGTCACTTTTAAGTTACGCATAGATTTTCCGCTGGGGGCGTAAAAGTAAAGTGCGTTTCCGCGATAACTCTACTTCTAAACCGCCGATTTAAAAAAAAAAATCTTCAGCGGATACAGCTCCTGGTGGAAAATATTTTGCATATAATTTCTAATTTTTGGTAAAGAATGGTTTGGCCATCAGGGAGCGGCCGTAAGTGTTCATTTCTGCTTCTGATGTATTTGCCTCAAAATCTGAGCTTCAAAATCTGGACTGAAAAAATTTATTCGTTGACCGATGTCACTCACGTTGATAAACCTTTTCGAAATATTTTCTTCTTAAAATATTGCATTGTTTATATATATATATATTATATATATTCTATAAAGAAGATACCTAAGCAAAAAAATACATATATAATTTTGACTCACACCTAGTACAACATAGAAAAGGTTATGTATCTACCTGTGTGATCAAAAGGAAAAAAGATAAAAAAATAAAATAAAACAACTGAATGTAGAAGGTGTCGAGAATACTGAGCCTTGGCTTTATCAAGGACCAGCAAAAACTCTGCATTTTCTCACTTCCACAAAGACCTAGTTGGAAATGGGTTTCTGCAAGGCCATAGATGCAAGTAACATTCCCACCTAAAATAGTTTAAAAAATATATATATAAGTCATGTCCTCCTTAGAGTTGCATGATCAAAACTGCTGCGTTGCGCGTTTTGATTTTCAGGTTATTTTGCACCCTTCGTTTTAAATTCTAAAATTTTTTCCTTAGTCTTCAGTTTTGCTCTTTAGTATATTATATATATATATATATATCTTATTTTTGTCAATATCTCTGCTTCTAATGGCCTGATTTGAAATATTCCTTCATTGTATAGTTTCCGGTGCGACATGTTTTTCATATAATTTCAAATTTTTCAAGTAATTCATAGACCTTCCGCTAGGGGCGTAAGGTAAATTGCGTTTCCCCCGATATCTAGGCCTCTAAAACTACGATTTGAAAAATTCTTTCTGCACCGGATACAACTCCCGATGGGAAATTTTTTACATATACATAAGATAAGGTTCAACATAGATAACAATTTGAACCATATACTACGGGGGATGTGAATCTAATAAATTGGGGATAATTTCCAATTCTGATTCGTATGTAACAGTATATGTGAAGGTATATCCCCAATTTATTAGCTTTTGCATATAATTTTTTATTTTTGGTAAAAAATGGTTTGGCCACCAGTGGGCGTAATTCTTATTTTCCACTTTGATATATTTGCAGCAAAATCTGAGCTTCTAAAATCTCGATTGAAAAAAAATTATTTTGTGGACCGATACTACTCACGTCGATAAACCTTTTCGGAATATTTTCTTCTTAAAATAATGCATGGCTTCTCCGCCATGGAGCATAGATATATATCTTATTTTTGTCAATATCTCTGGTTCTAATCGTCCGATTTGAAAAATTCCTTCTTTATTGAATACAGTTTCCCGGTGCGACATGTTTTTCATATAATTTCAAAATTTTCAAGTAATTCATAGACTTAGCGCTAGGAGACGTTAAGGTAAATTACGTTTTTCCCGGTATTTATGCTTCTAAAACTCCGATTTGAAAAATTATTCCTGTATCGCATACAGCTGCTGATGGGAAATGTTTTTCATATAATTTCTAATAATTGGTAAAGAATGGTTTGGCCATCAGGGAGCATGCATAAGTGTTCATTTCTGCTTCTGATGTATCTGCAGCAAAATGTGAGCTCCTGGAAACTCAACTGAAAAAAATTCTTTCGTAGACCGATATCGCTCACATCGAAAAACCTTTAAGAATACAAATTTTGAAGATGACAATCCGATTTTTGGCGTAAATGTGACAAGGATGGTAAGTCAGATAATATCTGAAAACTTGAAAATTTCATCGTCCTGGAGCGGGACTCGAACCCGCGTCTCCCAGAAAACGCCTAGGTATGCTAACCACTACACCACCCAGAACGACCAAGTTTCAAGTTTTCGATCAATTTGAATTTAACCATCACAGGATTCGCTAGTCGAAGCAACCGGTATTCATGTTTAGGAAGAAAGTATTTCTTTCATGCTTTAAGAATACTTTCTTCCTAAAAAAATGCATGTTTTTCCCGCCAGAGGGCGTGGACACTTCTCTTATAATTGTCGATATCTCTGTTTCTAAGAGTCCGATTTGAAAAATTATTTCTTTGTTAGAGAGCGTTTTCGTTGCGAAAATGTTTCTTGTATAATTTCAAATCTTTCTTAACGCAGAAGTATGCAATCAGAGAGCGTAAGTTTACGGTTCGATTTACAGAAATATCTGCGGGATTAAAAACCCGATTGAAAAACTTCTTTCTTCGGGCAGGTACTACTGTTTTTCATACCGGTTCCATTGACTTTAATAGTTGATGAATTTAATTCGCGTCAGAACGGATTCAAAAGATGTACTTACTCATTACACCTAAAATTCGGTGTCATCTTTCTTGTTGCATCTTCTTCTTTTATTATTATAATCATGCACTATCTACCCGTCGAACGCATTTTGCGAAAATTTACCGATTTAAAATGAACATCATGGATTTCCTTGTGCTGTGCTGACGGTTTCCCGTAAATCACTTACTTAATTTATGTACATTAAAGCACAGCTTCCGACGTCCCTTTACCAGCGTGAATGAATGAATTTATAACGAAGTGAAATTAACATACTGTTAACCTCATGCTGTGCGCAACTCCGTGTAGCCGAGATATCCGCGTGAGCCTGCCCGTAAATTTCAGAGGTAAACCAGTGTTCTCCGTAATTATGTGATCTACTTCTTGAAGAAAATTGCTTCCTGCTGATGAGGCCGGCAATTGGCTGTCGTGTCTAATTGCAGCGCTGCTGCGACTGCGGGCGTCGTCTAATGATAATCCGCTATGGTTTTCTGGTGATTAAGAAATTTCGTTACCTTCGTGTATCATTCGAGTTAATTGCGACTATCATTTAATTTTTTTTAATGTTCGTTAAATGAAACGATTACACTCACATTTATATATATATCGCTCAGGGCACGGGACACACAAAAATGGGGCGAAATATCCGAAATCACAGCAGATGTTACTACTTTTATTGGATGTAATGTAGTACATTTCATATCTTCTAGTTATCTTCCTCCTAACTCCTTCCTTCGGTGCATTGAACTATTATCGTGTAGGTTTTTTTATGATCATGCGTGTATTTGCTGTCGAAACGTTTTTTGATGTATTGGTTTAATAATATGGGTTTTGCGAATTTCAATTTAAAACGTTTGTACGAATAGCTTGTATTGAATGGATGAATCCAGTGCTTTTCTTTCTTAAGCGACTAAATTTGCGCGTCACCTGATGCAAGTTTAAGTGCGGCTATAGTGGACGTTAAACCACAAAACAAACAAACAAAAAATCTTACGGGCAAACTCTGCATTGAAGAAATTCTGAAATGCCAGTTCCGCCATTCTTGTATATTCGAAGTCAACCTAAGAGTGAACTGTTATGGAAGGTACGGAACAGCAACCTCCGCTACGAAAAGTAGTCCCGTTTAGAGCTAGAAGCAGCAGAATTATTGCTCAGAATCCATTTTTGTGTGCTCAACAGTTTATAGGACAGGGTTTCTATTTAAGACAAATTTTCGAAATGGCAAAGAGTGTTTTAGTAATAGATTTGTGATAAGTTACTCAAGCAAGAGCAATTTGCATTTTCGGCCGTTTACTGTCCAGCTGGGAAATGTGCGTTATTTTTGAGAGAAGGAGATCAGATCATATGTAGAGGATTTTAGGAAGGGAGTGTCTGACCCCAGGTCTTAAGCAACCGTTAGAAATAATAAGCTAGGAGATTTGGGCTAGAGTGTCAGATAGGAATGTCACACGGAAGCGAGGTAGAAAGGGGGAACGCCTGTATTTATTACCGGGGGCCAGTACCCGAGGGCCGACGGCTTAACGTGCTCATCCGACGTACGGCGGATATTTAGTGGTTCTAGCGTTCGTACCTGTCTGGGATCGAACCCAAGGCAGTCACGAATGCTGACCTCTAGGCCACCCGCAGCCCCTCGGAAAGAAGGGTGGTGGTGAAAGTCATTTAAGACTTCACCCACACAGAAACAAATCTGCAATCGCGGAAGTTCGAAGGATGTGTTCCACAGGGGAGAAAGAGAGAGGAAGGGGGAGAGGAATAACAGGGTGACACATGAGCGTCGGTTAGGTCATAAAGCCGCAGATGGGAAGGGGAGGGGGTCAGTGCGAGAATGCGATGCATATTGATGCCGTCTTTGCGTTTGCTCTGAGACACCGTGATCCGGCTATCCTATGTTCAACAATAGTTACACTCTTAGGTGGACTTGGAGAAAAAGAAATCTCAATGGCGTTTATATTTAGAAAGAAATCTCAATGGCGTTTATATACTAATTTTCTTTACAATGAATAGGGACAAAATAAAAAAAGGTTATTTTTAATCGTTATCCAGTAGTAAACTTTTGAAATAGCGCCCGTTTTTGATTCAATACCATGCTTGTGAGTAAATTTAATATATTACTAGTAAAAAACGTTCTTGGTTTCCTTCACATTTTTCTTAGTGATTGTTTCACTTCCCAGTAGATTTGAAAAATGTTTGTTATTTGGAATTCAGCATATAATTATAACTGATGTAACATATTACAGAATGCATTTATACTGAAATAATATACTCAACACATACACTATTTTTCAAAAGTGTGTGTTGAATATATTAGTTTTGATTTTTAATAATCTTTGATTGATGTTAACTGATTGAAACATTGTATATATTCCATCAATTCTAATTGCAATATACAAATATGCCGAAAGATAGTTTTTAGGTCGCCCTCGCTGAACTCTGGGCTTGCATGCTGACGGTGCCCGTGGTTTGGAGTATGTTGTGATCGATGCAAAGAGAATTTTTTTAGTATACTCAGATTCGGAGATTTCGTGTGAACAGACGGACAGACAAAACGATTGTATAAGCTTGTACTTTTTTTTTCTTCAAAGTTCGTGCTAAAAAGCGGAAGCTGTTTTTGTTCTGGAATAGCACTCTACAAATATTGTCAAATGAGATATTGAATAAGGTGCAAATCGTTTCTGTTGTTGACCGGCACACGACGGTGGTTTTTGTGGTTTTTTGAAGTGAAAACAGGTATATGTTGTCGGCCCCCCTCCTCATTTTCACCGGCGAAGGAGCCGCAAAACATGTTTTACTATGCCAGTGATTTGAGAACACTACTACCAGTTTTAGACGGTTGAAAATAAACAAACCAAAAAAAAAAAAAAAAAAAGTACCGTTAAGAGCAGGTTAAGTAGAACGGCGCTTACTCGTATCGTGAAGCAAAACCCTATTACTCTGAAACCCAAAGCTAATCTGTGTAACGAAATAAATCGCCGTACTTTTTATTTTGCCGGACGCTTGGCTTAATGCCAGACGTCCTCTAACGACCTCTCCTTCCTGGTGGTTGACGGAGAGGAATTTTAAAAAGTTCAAACTCTGTTCCCCCGTACTCTCGCAGTCGGTCCCCCCTTTTCTCCTTGCACGGATCTTGAAGTCGCCGTCGCTCCGGCACACTCCTGGTGGGAAACTACCGAACACTTAGCGGTAATGAAGTCTGTCGGAAGTGAGTGCGTGCATTGAGGTATCGCGTTCACGAAGTGTTGGCATGATAAGCATTCGCACGTGTAAGGAATGCCTTTGTGTGTGCGCTTGCCGTGCTTCTAAATCGATCGCGGGCCTTCGCTCAAACTTCCGTTTCAATTTGCAGCCCTCGAACGCAGGAAGCAGCATCACCTTCGCTTTCTAAGTTTACTGGCGGTGAATGAAAGTGAAATACACGCAGTCTCACTTTACAAAACTGGTGCCACGACGCTAACTGGAAATTAATGAGCGTTTATTTAATGCTGTATAAAGAAAACAATGGAAACTCAGTAGGATGTGCCATACGCCCGAAGACTATGTGATGCGTGTTTGTTCCACAGCAGTTTCTATGGGCGCGGGGCAATGAAAACTGGGGGCCGCACAGTTGGCGCAGTGGTCTAAGCGCTGGCTTATGATCATTCGTCCGAGAAGGGTCCGGGTTCGAATCCCGGTGAGGCACGGATGTTGTGTTTGTCTTATGGCACTGGTTCTCTCCCTTTCCTGGAAAGTGACCCTAAATTAGTTGCTCACGGTGGTCATTAAACCTTCAATCAAGAAAAAAAAAACAAAAAAAAAAAAAGCTGGGGCTGTGTTGGATTCAAGCTGGGACAATCCGGACAGCTTTCCAGTGCCCCAAGTTTTGATTCTTTTGATGTTTTAATTCAGAAGCGATGCTTTTAATTTTCAGTTTCATTTATAATATTTCATATTCCACTCTTGCTTTTTCCTTATTTTGCAAATCAGATCCAAAATATACATAAATTCAATGCATAAATATGTATTATGTCTCTTCCTTCCCGAGAAATCTAAAGTACTCCATTTTACTCTGTGGTGGCAGACTTAGTGGTGAGGTCAATCAGTTAAAATGGAGTTTGGTTTTCTTTGGCCAATCTCGACCTTAGTTCTTCAACAGCCCTGAGCAAAAGTTTGCTTGGTATCCTCTAATAGCATTTTTACTGAAAAACGTCTATGGTTCGTTCAGCCCCGGCATTGGCACTTCAGCAGAGATTGACTTGGTGGCCCCTAATAGTATTTTTGACTGAAAAATATCTGCGGTTCGTACAGCCATGACCTTATAGTATTTCTGCGGCCCTCGGCAAAAATCGACTTGGTGACCCCTAATATTTTTGAATGAAATACGTCTATAGTTTGTACAACCGCGACCTTAGTACATCTGCGGCCCTCGGCAGACATTGACTTGGTGGGACCTAATAATGCTTTCGACTGAAAACTGTCCATAATTCGTACAATCCCGGCCTTACTACTTCAACGGCCCTAGGTAAGTAAGATTGACTTAGCAGCCCCTAATGGTCTTTGCGCCTGAAAAACATGTATAGTTCTTAATCGTTCAAATATATATCTTTTGTCGCATTTCCTCCTCAATGACTGGGAACAAACTTTTAAAAAAGTGCTTATAAGCTATTGAATATATGGTCTTAAGGCATAACTGCAATCTAAATTTCTCAAAACACCTATTTGAAATGTCTTTGTACATTGATTTCGTGATTAGGATTGCATAGAATGGCGCAGTGGTCTTATGATCATTCCCCTAACTGAAGCTTTAACTTTAAGTAACACTGCGATTGTAGTAGAAAACACAAACGAGAACAAATTTTATTTCCCAGAGTGTTATAATTTTTATAATATATACAGCCTGCAATTGAAACTGGGCACTGTAATCCAGTTCAGTTGGCAAATCTGAGATGTGCGCTCAACCATGGCTATGGCATTAACGAGATCAGTTCCTTCTTTTAGTGACGTCTCGCGGAAACCAAGGCTTCTGATTGGTTTCCAACGGTGTCGTGTATGACGTCAAACACGACACCGATGTATCAGGCTGTTGAACATGACAGTGACGTCACAACGGAGAGAACCATAGCCCACTAGAAACAACAGGCCCTGAAACGAATGGTCATGTGACCCACTTAGTCCGAATTTTCAGCTTATTATTTGTAATAATTTATTATTTTCACTACTGCAAATAAATGATATTTATGAGTGCCACAGATATAATAATCTGAAGCCCACACAAAATTTAATATTACACCCACTTACATTTTTTTCATAAAACTGGTTCAAGAATAAAGCAGTTTTGACTGGAAAACATAATGTAATAAGGGTTTTTAAGAGACTTTAATCGCAAGAATAGTCACTGTATTCACTTGCGGTAAAAACTGGGAGAAATTTCACAAAATTGAGACCATTTTGGTCACATGACAACGGTTCGTTTCAGGGCCTCCTCTTTCCAGTGGGCTATGGGAGAGAACCGATCTCTCTAATGCCTTGTACTTTCGAAATGGCATTTGCTCTATCAACCAAGGCCATTAAGCCACTGTGTCACCCATGGCTCGACTCTGACGAATGTTCAGAAGCTAGTGCCTCAGACCACTCGGTTCCATTGGTGGCCTAGTGGGCTTTTTAAGGAACTGCGGTACGATACCATTCTCAAGGTTTTCTTGTAGCATGTGGAAATACCCTGTTTTCTTTGTTTTTCGCTTCTTTTTTTTTTTTTTTTTTTTTTTTTTTTTTTCTTTCTCTTTCTTGAGGACTTCTTAATTTGTTGCTGCGATCGCCCGAACCTCTGTTGTAACATTTGCTTACTCGTATTTACTGCATACAGGGAAAAGGAAAGAAACTATCGGTGTAATCGAATCCGTTGGGGACGTAAATTGCTCTTGGACGGGTCGTCATTGTAAAGCGGTTGAATGCCCACGTTGCCCCTCTTGTGAATTGCCCGAGGGGAGGAGGCGGGAGCGGCGGTTTCAATGTTTTTCCAGTTTAGCTTGGCTTAGGAGCATTGGGTTTCGTCGGGGTTGTTTCATGACTGGGTAGCCCCTCCTTTATATCTTCATTAACTGCTTTTCCTCCCGGAGTCTGGTCGTTTTGCGGTTGCGTATCATTTGCACCCTATTTCTCCTTCACGGTGTAGTGAAACATGCCGAGATAGATAACGAATTAGTTACACCTCAAGTACAGTAAATTTAGTTCACATTTCGAGATTTCTTTATTTGACGTTTTTGACGTATAGTATTTCTCCTTCATGATGTGCGGAAACATGCCTAGATAGAAAACGAATGAGTTACGCCTAAAGTATGATCGATTTAGTGTACTTTTTAAAATTTCTGCATTTGATTTTTTTTTTTTAAAATCCAAATATCGATTGTTTGAATAATTGATTCTTTGGAGAGTTCTGTGAGAGGTTTTCATTCCAAATTCCATGGTTCGTACGCTCCTTGAAAAGTCCTTGAATAAAAAAAGTTCATTTTCAAGTCCTTGAAAGTACTTGAAAAAGTTTAAGGATCTGTAAACAGTACTTGAATTTTTTTTTTTTGAAAGAGCATGTGTTAAATAATTGTTTGTGCTAAAAAGATGTATAGGAGATTTCTGTGTAGTTCTGATAAAAACACCAAGATGATCAAATGGCGCAGATCTTGTGTTCAATCCAGGGGAGTGTGTAGACAACTGGTGCCTTGGCTATGATATCACTACAGAATAAAGCGTCAGCCATGTGAGCAAAATAAGTGGAATGACGTTCGGAAATTATGATGGGCTTCTATCTACTGGGGTTAGGAACACGCTCTTGACAGAGGATGGAACTCCCAGGAATCGCTTGTGCTTCATGCGTGAATCCTTCGTCTCCTGGCTGCATCAAAAATAAAAATTTAAGGCAAACAATAAGTGTCATACCAGCAGATGAATACAAAAATAATGTACCCTTTCAAAATATTCCACAAAATAAAATTTCGGAAAAACACCAAAACACACGGGGAATTCAAAGTTAATAAGATTAACCAACTAGGGGCAAGGGATAACAGGCAGGTCATTGAAGGTGTGCCCGGCCCAGCCAAGATTAATGGTCTGAACTTACTAAAATACCTACGAACTGACCGACCGACAGTACAAACATATTATAATTTGGGTTTAAAAAGTCCTTGAAAAGTGCTTGAATTTATTTTGCTTGGAAGAGTAAGAACCTTGAATTCACTGATAGACAATGGCGTAGCGCAAAAAATATATTTATATAGGGTCCCTTAGTAATAAATGAAGTCATGGCTATCCTAGGGTTACTACCCGAAAATTTGACGCTAAGAATTAACATCCTTTTTCCCTAAGTAATCCCCATAATCTGTATTTGTAACTATCATATGGTCTCTTTTTGAACCAATTTTTTTTTTTTTTTTGAAAAATGTACTGTTCCTTCCAAAAGCTCTCCAGCCAAGTTTTATATGTCGATTAATTTCCTGATCAGTGTGCCTTTTACTTGATATCTGTTGTCCAAGATAAATGTAGTTTTTCCCCACCAATCGATAAATCTTCATTTCTTGTAAAGCATTGTACATCACTTTTGTCTTCTGAAAGTTTATTTTTAATTCCACTTCTTTATTCTTGTCAGCAAGTTCCTGGATCATACTCTGCAGCTCTGGTGGGGTAGATGCAAAAATGACTACGTCATCAGCAAAACGAAAGTGAGTTAGATGATCGCAATTAATCTTCATCCCTTTGTTTTCCCAGTTCAGTGATTGAAAGACATTTTCCAATTGGCATTAAAGAATTTGGGAAATATAGTGTCACCTTGTCTCTCTCTCTCTTTCCAAGTTTTATGGGTGTTGCATTCTCAAATAGTCGAATCTTTGCACTTGCATTTTCATAGATGTTATTAATAATATTAATGTATGCATCTTCAAGACCGCAGGATTTCAAAGCCATTGTAACTGCTGATGGTTTCACGGAATCAAAGGCCTTTTCATAATCAATAAAAGCCATGCATAATGGGGGTTCATATTGCCTCGTTCTTTCAATTAGTTCTCTCAGTACATGGATATGATTTATAGTGCTGTAGCCACTCCTGAATCCAGCTTGTTCTCTCGGGTGAGCCGTGCCCAGTGTTATCTTCAAGCGATGTGGAAGAACTTTACTGAAGATTTTATAAACCACTAAAATGAGGCTGATGGACCTGTAGTTTCTGAGATCCTCTACGTAGCACGATCATTGTAGCATTGTTCCAATCCTCAGGAATCGTTCCTTCATTGAGAAATGTAGTGAAAACTTGGGCGAGTGTAGTTTCTATTTCTCCGCTTGCTTTTTGTGTAATGTCCATGGTAATCCCATCTTCTCCTGGAGCTCTTCTCCGTTTAATGTTCTTAACGGACGTGATATGTAATGATTTTGCAAAAACTGATTACTGAAAGAGACTGGGCAGCATAAACAGTTAATGATATCTTAATAAGGAGGAAAAGATCTGGAAAACGATTATATTGGAGATGGATAAGTAGTTACAAAGTATTATATAGCAACTTCAAAAAGAGGAAAGAGCAGAGTTGTTTGCAAAAGACTTGCGGAGACCTGCAGTGGATCGAGCAATGTGTGTCACCTTTTTTATTTTATATACTCACAAATTTTATACATATGTGTATATTTTTCATGCTTTCTGCAACTGAAATGTTGTATATATATATAAAACACCACAAAACTGAATGCAGGAGTAACTATGCCATGTATATATATATTCCGGAGGATTGGAACAATGAATGCTACAATGATCCTGCTACATAAAAAAGGGGGATGTTGAGGATCTCAGAAACTACAGGCCCATCAGCCTCCTATCAGGGGTTTATAAAGTCTGCACTAAAGTTCTTTCACACCGCTTGAAGGTAACACTAGACATGGCGGCTCAACCAAGGGAACAAGCTGGATTCAGGAGTGGCTACAGCACTGTAGATCATATCCATGTACTGAGAGAACTAATTGAAAGAACAAGAGAATATGAACTCTCATTTTGCATGACTTTTATTGATTATGAAAAGGCCTTGGATCCCGTGAAACCATCAGCAGTAACAATGGCTTTGAAATCCTGCGGTATTGAAGATGCATACATTAGCATTATTAATAGCATCTATGAAAATGCAAGTGAAAAGGTTCGGATGTTTGAGGATACAGCACAAATAAGAATTGGAAAGGGAGTGAGACAAGGTGACACCATATCTTCAAAGCTCTTTAATGCCACATTGCAAAATGTCTTTCAATCATTGAACTGAGAAAACAAAGGGATGAAGATTAATGGAGATTACTTAATCACCTTCGTTTTGCTGATGACGTAGTCATCTTTGCAACTACCCTTTCAGAGCTGCAGAGTATGATCCATGAACTTGTTGACAAGAGTAAAGAAGTGGGATTAAAAATGAACTTTCAGAAGACAAAAGTGGTGTACAATGCTTTTACAAGAAACGGAGATTTATCGATTGGTGGTGAAAATCTTGTGACAACCGATACCTACATTTATCTTGGGCAGCAGGTATCAAGTGAGGATCACATTGATGAAGAAATTAATCGGCGTACAACACTTGGATGGAGAGCTTTTGGAAGAAACAGTACAATTTTTAAGAGCAGTATGCCATTATGTCTTAATAAAAGTGTTTAATCAATGCATCCTGCCAGTGATTACGTATGAAGCAGAGACATGGACCTTAACTGGAAAAGACATACAAAGACTGCAGACAACTCAAAGAAGCTTGGAGCGGTGCATACATGGTATAACCAGGAAAGATAAGAAGAGGAACTCCTGGATAAGGAAAATGACAGGAGTGGACGACATCATGACTGGCAATGGGCTGGTAGACATGTTGCCAAAAAAACGGACCACCGATGGACAACCGAAATTTTAAACTGGATTACGAGGGACAGGAAAAGACCCAGAAGAAGACCCCATGGGAAATGGATGGATGAAATTCGAAAGTATGCTGAAGTGTCATGGAGGAGACAGGCTCAAGACAGTCAGTTGTGGAAGAAACTTGGGGAGACCTTCGTCCAACAGTGGATTGATAATGGTTGATGATGATATACTGTATATATATAGTTTTTAATGTGAAACATTTTTTGTTAGAGATGTTATATGAGATAAAATCCGGAAAGGGGTTTTACAAAAGGAAACATTTTCACTAGAGTATGAATGCTGATGGATTTCTAGGAAGCAGTAAATATAACGTAGGAACTAATTTACCATGCCCGCTACCAGGAGGAGAATCTGTGGGGAGAAAATTTTCAAAATTTAGGGCCGAGGAGAATTTCGTGCTGCATAAAAGGACTTAAAGTAATCATGTTTGAAAGTCGTCCGTAGTTCCAAATGCTCCTTTCCTTAAGCTATCCATAGACTGCCAGTTTTCTTACTTCACTAGGTACTGCACTCCTTTCTGGCGGTGTGGAGAACCATACTTTGCATGTACTTCACAGCGGGGAGTTCGATGAAGATCCAAGTAGTTTCCCTTCCGGCTTATTTCGTAGAGGAGCTGTGCGTCAACCTGGATGAAATGCTTCTGGGACTTAGGAGTAGAAGAGATTTTTTAACGTTTATTCATTGTGTGCGTGTGTGTGTGACGTTGAAGAACGTTTTTTCTGGGAGCTCCATTCGGGACCACACACCTAGAAGGTCGCCAACGTCACGCAGCTGCTGGAGGAAGAAGAGAAGAGGAGAAAAAAGGCAGCAAGCAGCAGCGAGCCGGGACGGGGAGGGGATACGTGGGGAAGGGCAGGAAATGCCCGTTGCTAGGAAACGAGGAACAACAGCATCGCCATCCAAGAAACACAAACACCGCGCGCTGCTGCCAGTTGGTCTGCGCGTGAGGGAACGTGGCGGGAAAAACGCAGCCGGAATTCCTATGCATGCGCTCTTCTTTTTGCACGTTCCGCACTCGATCTCTGTGTTTTGTGGTATAATGGTAAATAAACACAATGGAATATCCGGTTTATCGAAGGCCGAGTGTTCTTCATAAAGCGGGAGACTTTTGGACATCGTGGCCTTATGCGTACGGGAAGAAGAGGTAGTTAAAAAAACCCAGCAAATTTAATTTTTTAAAGATAGCGGAGCTGGTGATTGACAGAAATACGAATACCGATGTGTCTGATAGAAATAGAGAATACCGGTTTCTGAATCCAGTGCGCAGAGGTAGCAGCTGTTGCGCACTTGCTGACGTAAGACTGAATGAGAAACGAGCAGTATTGAACGAGTTACATTCCGAAATTGAGTTATCAAGGACTCGTTTTAAAATTGAAAAATGTCCTGTAGGTTTAGAAAATTTATTATTTCACTTTTTAAAACATCTTTTGATGCAAACAAATTATATGTAGAGACGAACGTCGATTATTAGGGACCACAAGTTAAGAAAAAATATATATATGTGAAATTAAGTGTGCTTAATTATCTAATTGGCACAGGTATAAAAACGTATAACCAATAAAATCGTATGATTGAAAGAGATAATCATGCATATAACTTTTTAATTTTGTATGTATGTAGAGCTTGTGTGTGTGTGTGAATGGCGCACGCTGGTTGTTGTACTTCGGGTTTTTCAGCGATGTTGAAAATCTTCCTCTGTACCATTAAGAAAATAATTTTTTCAGGAAGGATACCTCAATTTTGTGGGGAAAAGGCTTGGATATATAATGTGCACTCAAACACAGCCAACAGCCGACACATTTGGAGTTAATGACCACCGATGGACGACTGCTTATTATATTATTGGGATATAATAAGCAGTCGTCCATCCCTTTAAATAAATAAATAAACAAATAAATAAATAAAAACCAATGAGTTTTATGTTCGTTGTAGAGGGTGCCCACTGTCCTTATAAATACTTAAAATCCTTAAAAATGTTTATTTTTTGTTGGGGTGGTTAATGGTCCATTTTTTTTTTTTTTTCTTCATCAAGAAGTTCTTATTTTCCCTGTACTGTAAACGTCAAAAAGTTGTTATTTTCCCTAACTGGCTATTTTCCCTACGCGATATTCAGAAGTTACGATATAGTGTGTGCAGCTTCTGCTTGGCTATGTTGTTGATGACGTCATGTGACAGTTGAAAGCCAGTAGGACAGCACGGGACAGTACAAGATAATTTGCAGAAAAACAGTGATGGACCAGAGCTAAATGAAACATATCTAGCAGATTCCATCCAACGAGCCCATCACCATCTCTTGTTACAGACATTTCACTTTTGTATTCCCCTTTTTGTATATGTAAATACGCAGTCGTGTCACATTATTGTAACCACCTCCTACTTTTGACGTCAACAGCGCGTAGCCAATGAAAGAAGGCACGTGTCGTGAGCTCGCTTGAAGGGTATATAAGGTGTGCTGTAGGCATTCTTGCACCATTGCGAATAAGCGACGTGAAAACTGCTGAGCACCACGTGCCACAACACCAGGGCCGCGGGTGGCCGAGTGGGCAACGTTCGTGACTGCCACGGGAAGGGCCTCAGGTTCGATCCCAGGCAGGTACGAACGCTCGATCCACTAAATACCCGCCGTGCGTCGGTTGGGCACGTTAAGCCGTCGGATCCTGGGTACTGGCCCCCCGGTAATAAATAAGGGCGTCTTCCTCCCCTTTCTACTTTGCTTCCGTGTCACTTTCCTATCGGGCGCTCTAGCCCAAATCTCCTAGCTTCCTATTTCTAAGGGTTGTTTAAGACCTGGGGTCAGACACTCCCTTCCTAAAATCCTCTACATATGATCATGATCATGATCTGAAAACATCAAAACATATCTGGCCGCGGGTGGCTTAGTGGGCAACGATCGTGACTGCCACTCAAAGGGCCTCAGGTTCGATCCCAGTAGGTACGAACGCTCGATCCACTAAATATCCGCCGTGCATCGGATGGTCACGTTAAGCCGTCGGACCCCGGGCACTGGCCCCCGGTAATAAATAAGGGCGTCTTCCTCCCCCTTTCTACTTCGCTTCCGTGTCACTTTCCTATCGGGCACTTCTAGCCCAAATCTCCTAGCTTCCTATTTCTAAGGGTTGTTTAAGACCTGGGGTCAGACACTCCCTAAAATTCTCATCATATGATCTGCTTTGATCTGAAAGCATGTCATTCGTTGCTGTCATGGATAAAAGGAGCGATATCAGATTTGCAAAACGGAATGATAATCGGCTTTCGGACCAAGGGTGGCAGTGTTTCTGAAACAGCGCAGTTTCTTACCTGTTCGCGTGCTGCTGCATTTAAAGTGTATCGTGATTGAAGAAATTGCGCCATTGCGAATAAGCGACGTGAAAACTGCTGAGCACCACGTGCCATTAATGTGAGAGGTGAACGTCGGCTGCAAAGGTGCGTGATGGCCGATCGACACGCTGCAGTGGAGCAACTCACTGGCCGAATGAATCAGTGAGCTACCGGAATTGTGTCTGAAACGACAGTTCATCGAACCCTGCTGCGTATGGGGCTCCGATGCAGACGGATGATCCCTCCACCTATGCTAACGAAAGTGCATCGGCAGAAAAGGTTTACATTTGCACGGCAGTATCGGAATCGGACCTCCACTGATTGGCAAAAGATTGCCTTCTCCGATGAGTCACGTTTTCTGCTTCATCGAACGGATGGACATTGGCTTATAAGACGAGAAACATCGGAGAACAAACACTCTTCAACCACTGCTGGTAGAACACAAGCTGATGGGGGGGGGGACAGCGTTATGGTCTGCGGAATGTTTTCGTGGCATTATCTGGGTCCACTCATACCTATGGAAGGTACTATGGACCGAATTCGTTATAAATCCATCCTTGCAGACCACGTACACGCATACATGCTGATTATCTTCCCTGGGACGAATGGTATTTTCCAGAACGACAATGCAACGTGTCACACAGCTAGAAATATCCGAGAGTTGTTGGAAGAGCACGATGAAGACTTCAAAATGCTTCTTAACCCAACTGAGCATCTGTGGGACCACCTCGATCTTCTTCGCTGTATGGATCCTCCACCACGCGGCCTCCAGCAGCTGTCAGATTCACTGCACGCATGGCTCCACATACCTGTGAACACCTTCCAGCACCTTATTGAGTCACTCTCAGCCCGTCCAGCTGCTGTCCGCGCTGCACACGTTGGTTACTCTAGATATTAGCTGGTGGTCACAATAATGTGACTCGACCGTGTCTAAATTATTCAGTTAAACCACGAGAAAATGAAGTTGCGAAATTGAAATCTTGAACACGCAATTTTGACTTTTGGTTGTGCAATTTAAACCATGAGATGATTGTGCGCAAAGCTCAAATCTTGAACTCATGGCTTCATCTACAGTTTTACAATTTACATGCACTTTATTAAAATCACATATTGCATATGTGATTTTTCTCCCAGAGAGGAAACTGATTTGACCAGCAGAACTGTCTTTTAAATTGTATAAATTCTAATTTATTACGTCCACAAACTTTAAATGTTGCGACCTTCATCAGCATACTTCAGTTTGCATACCCAAGTTGTATGTAAAATTAAGTTTGCGCATATGTCATTGTTGTTTATGCAATTGTTAAGGTCCTTAAAATTTTTTTGCGAGGTGCTTTAAAATAAAGTCCCTCATTGTTACATAGTATAACTATACTAGATATCCGAAATTTCTTGGTGTAGAATAGTGCTGTCTACCTTCCTTGAAAAAGCCATCTGGTTGATGTGCGAAATCTTGGAAATATTATTTCTATTCTATACCAAGAAATTTCGGAGATCAAGTATAGTTATACTATTTAAGTACTGTTGGTATATAGTTAATTGTTATTTAATTGGTCCTCATTAGTACTTATTTTTTATGGGAGAAAAAGATTTGGAATCCTCTAATTCTTGCTGCAAAAACTAAAACCGGAATTTATGCGTGAATAAAATCAGTGAGCGATGTTCTTTATTTTTAAACTTCACAATGTGTTTATATGCAGTGGAAGCAAAATATTATGTCGCCCAGTTATGAGTTTTGAATCGTTTCAGGCGCGGCGATACACACGTGTGAAGATCAGAGTGTATGAGCGGTGCTTTAAAGGGTGACTATGGTGGGTAAGAGACGATATTTGACCTCTTTTGGAAAAGGGCATGATCATCAAATACAGAGCAAGGGGTGGCAGTATCCGAGAAACTTGGAACTTTGTCGGCTGTTCACGGGCTGTCGTAGTGAACGTGTACCGAGAGTGGTTGGAAAGAGGTGCAGCGCATAACCGGTGTGTGGGTATTGGGCATTCACTGTTGCTTAATACAGGGGAAGAGCAGCGGCTCGGCCTTACTGTCCGGAACAATATTCATGCTCCATTGGCATATCTGACCGTTTTTCTACAACCTGGGAGCACAGGAGTGTGTATCCACAGCAATACTCCAACGGTCCGTCCACCGTATGAGCCTAGGCCGGAAACGCATAACCACAGCTCGTCATTGGCGACAACGACTGCAGTTAGTAGAAACATGTACACTTTCTTCCAATCTTCCATGAAGATTGGAAGAAAGTTGTCTTACGAGTCAAGTTTCCATCGAGTTTATGGATGATCGTGGGTAAGGCAACAACTGCGCAGAAGATTTTTCAAAATTCCGTGACCAGTAGTGACTCCTAACCAGAGAAACAGGTGAAGTGTTACAAAATGAAAATCCATGGGGAAAATGCATCTGTTTCTTATGAAGATCAATTTTCTTACCTGAGAGGAAGCATTAAAAAAAAAACAAAAAAAAACATGAATTCAAAACACACGGAGAACAATAAACAGCTCTAAAACTGAAGTTAACACCCGCAGTTACTGTATAACCACAGCGGACGAAACCAGGAGAACCGTCTAAACCCAAAATCTTACTGTCGGCTTCTATCATTTCATCTTGATCATTGACGTTATTGGTTGCCATAGCAACCCCCATATTCATTGAAGTCCAGGTTCCTACGTCGGCGCTCTTCATGGTCCCTGAGTGAAGTGATTTGGAATTGCGGCTCTTATCTCTTGACATGGCCTACGCGCAGTTACAAGGGCGTCTGTTCATCAGTTCGTAGTACCATTTGAAACTGCGTGCACACACTTGTAGCTTGCTTTTAGAAACGGGAGAGCTTTCGTTTCAAAGCCACAGCATTCTCCAGAAATCATTTTTTTAAACGTTAAGTGGCTGCTTCGAAGAATTTTTTCTTCTTATACATAAATTTTAGGGGAAGCGGCACTTCACTCACTTCACACGAGGAGCCGCCACTGGTCGTTACTCCACTGATACAGACAGGTGGCGATATCGAAATGCTCTGGGGAGCGTTATCCGAGCTAGAGGTCTGTACGGGCCTAATTTGGTGAGCCCGGGCCGAACCCGTTCGTTTAAGACCCATCCCGGCCCGGCCCGTGATGCGCCATTTCGGAATCATTTTGTCTTTCTATTGTATTTTATTAAAATGTGAAAATTAAATAATGAAATGAGATATTATTGAAAATATTTAGTTGAATGAAGCCTAAAAATATTAAAATTTTGACAATTATCGATAAATGTAACCTTTAAAAAGAGAGAAAAAGGAATTAAGCACGTTCAGAATCTCCCTTTCTCTGAACTAGTAAGCGGTAACACTACAAAAGTCACTATACAGATTAGTTATAGGAGAAAAAATCGATGTCGTCCCACTCTCTCATACAAAAACACACACCTCCCCACCCCACTGAAGACACCCTCCGTCCCCCACTCTTACACAACACACACACTCGCTTGGGGTCGAATCTTTTTGTTGTCAACAGGCCCCCAAAATGCTTTTACCATCTTAATATCTACAGATTGGTAAAAACACTGTGAGTGCCTCTCTCCTTGCTTTTCTGATTACGGCCTGGGCTATGTCACGGAAGTAAAGCCAACGAAATAGTTAAACACACCAGGAAATCGGATAGCACGGCTTTTTTCTTTCTTTACCATTGCGATAAAAAGAATGGGTCGACTTGGCCCGGCCCGTTGCTTTGTTCTCTAAATCAAAAAAAAAAAAAAAAAAAAAAAAAATAAGGCCCTACCCGACCTGGTCTCGGGCTTGGCGGGCCAGCCCGGCCCGTGCAATCCTCTAATCCGAGCACGCTCTCGATCTTCAGATAGGTATCACAGCGCCCGTATTTCTGACTGTAGAACAATATTTCCAGCGCCGTAAGATAAATTGACGACATCAGCTGTTCAAATAATGCACAACAGTATATTGTTCGAAGTGATAAATTAATTATTAAAAACACGTTATTCAAGATTTCGTTTGCGTGTTTTGAAATGTTCACATCTGCGATATGTCAAATGAAAAACTTAGATTTGCCTTCCTATTTTATTCGGTTGGTCTTAACATAAACCGGTGTCCGTTCTTCTTTCCAGGATTTTATGTAAGGGCAGGTTACGGACTAAAAAATTTTTTCCATGTGGCGGGCAGGGCTTGCTCTCGCGAAAAACTTTTAAAAACGAGCCCTGCGTAGTCATAGTGTTGACGTTGTAAAATCTGCCTCAAGGGACTAGCATTTTAAAACAGGTTTTGACCTTGTGTACCAAGTAAATCCAAAGTTTCCCAATCTTCTCTGTGCAGCACATCCATTCAAAGACAGAAAGGAAAGAATTCATGCGATAAACAACGGTGTGCTGATAAAATCTCCTCAGACCATTACATATCATACCATATGTAGAGGATTTTAGGAAGGGAGTGTCTGACCCCAGGTCTTAAGCAACCCTTAGAAATAGGAAGCTAGGAGATTTAGGCTAGAGTGCCCGATAGGAAAGTGACACGCAAGCAAGTTAGAAAGAGGAAGGAAGACTCCCTTATTTATTACCGGAAGGGGGAAGTACCCGGGACCGACGCGGCTTAACGTGCCCATCCGATGCACGGCGGATATTTAGTGGTTCGAGCGTTCGTACCTGCCTGGGATCGAACCGGAAGTCTTCTCCGTGGCCGTCACGAACGCTGCCCACTAGGCCACCCGCGACCCCCAGATTATTACATTTAGGCTGGCTGACAATATATACTTTGTGTGTATCTTTTACAGGTAAAGTACCGTGCGCATTCTACTAGTTTGCTTCTAGCAGCTGTGTTTTTTAATCTCGCTACAACTTTCACACTTTTGTCGTCCCTTTGTTGGCTTTCTGTTGAGCAAGGAGAAGTAACCAGTACTTCTGTAACAGGGCAGATTGATATCCAGCACTGATAAATGCATAGGTATACAGAGTCTGAATGATGTCACTAATAATAGCTCTAAACTCTAAAGAATGCTATAAAGTTCAGATGAGAATGGTGCAAGTATTTGGTAAAGATCTTATACTGTACAGTCAGGGTACATGGGGTCAGGTAACGCAAAACTCTTTTATCATATGTAACTGAATAAGTACTGCTAAAATTGTATTTCCAAGTGATTCTTTCTGACCACATCAAAAGCAAGTCCCCCACAGGTTGCATTGCCAAAGCGTCAATTCAGTCCGCATAGAAAGCAAGTTTTGCACTGAATGAGTTATCAACCAATTTACCCCCGTGCCATCGAATGTATTTCTCAGGCGGCATTTTGTTGTCAGTACTTGCATGCCTGCCACAGCGAAAATAATCGTTGATCAGGATGCATTCATTGTCTATTAGTTCACTTCTGCGACATGTGTATTTCACAGATTGTGTTATTGTCAATTCATGCTTGCCTGCTACATCAAAAGCAGGGGTTGCTGGGGTTGCATTGTCAATTCATGCTTGCCTGCTACATCAAAAGCAGGGGTTGCTGGGGTTGCATTGTCAATTCATGCTTGCCTGCTACATCAAAAGCAGGTGTTGCTGGGGTTGCATTGTCAATCTACAGGGTGATTCAGCTAAGCGTGTACAAACTTCTGGGAGGGGTAGGTTGCACAAAGACAAATCGGAATCACATAGCAATGCAGGGTCGGAAACGCCATCTTCATGCGGTAGATGGCGTTGTTCGGTCGCAAGACTGCTCGTACGTTCTTTCAGGATACCGTCATTTGTAAACCGCCCGCAGAGGTATGGGCGGTGGAGAATCCCCATGCTGTGTGACCACGTGCAGCACAAAACCATTTTGCTGTTAATGTTTGGGCCGGCATTGTCGGGGACCACTTAATTGGCCCATGCCTCATGCTTCCCCGTCTGTACGGAAAGAGTTACCGGATATTTCTGGAGGACGTCTTGCCAGAGCTATTGAACGAACAACAGGTCCCTCAGTCGCTGCGCCGTGCAATGTGGTTCCAGCAGGATGGAGCTCCCGCCCATTTCACCAGTGACGTTTGTCATCACTTAAACATGACATTTGGACATCAGTGAATCGGGCGTGGTCGTTCATTGGCTTCTCCGTTCATTGGCCTACAAGATCGCCGGGCTTAACATGCCTTGATTACTACTTCTGGGGTTACATCAAAGGACTGGTGTACGACACTCCCGTTGAAAGTGTTGAGGACGTTGTAGCTGCTTCGGAAGTCCGAAACGCGCTAGGAATTTTCCAAAATGTACGTGATTCCATGCGCTGACGATGTCAAGCGTGTGTTATTGCTCATGGTCGCAACTTTGAACACCTTCTGTAACCTCAATGCATTTCGCAAATGTCTTGCGAGCAGTAAAACGCATTTTGTTCTCTTGCGTGCTGCTCTTTCATTTCTCGTCCTCTCTGTACACTGGTACATGAAGATAACGTTTCCGATTTGTCTTTGTGCAACCTACCCCTCCCAGAAGTTTGTTCACGCTTAGCTGAATCACCCTGTATTTGTTCCTGTTACGTCTTGGTCGTATTTGATTTTTAAGTCGTTTGTCTTCCACATCTATATAAATACAAACGTTTCTGAGGTTGCACTGTCGATTTGTTCATTCCCGTGTCATCCCGGTTATATTGTTAAGTCGCATCCAATGCAAGTGGTGCTCAGGATGCATTGCCAGCCCCATGATTCCCGTGACATCAAACGTATTTCGCAGGTTGTATATTGTCAATTTTTTCATGTCTGTCACGCTGAAACCAAAATGTAGCTGAGGATGCACGATCAGCCCACATTCGTTCACATTTGCGACATCGAAAGTATTGCTCAGGTTTGTATTGCCAATTAATTCATGCCTGCAGCACTGAAAGCAAATATTGCTGTAATTATATTGTCATCGAATTTCTGTCTTCTACGTTGAATTCAAATGTTACAGAGGTTGCATTGATAAACCATTTTATTCGTGCCACTTCGAAACTGTATTTCCAAACCTAGTTAAGATTTTTCGAGAGCATTGATTGCCGTGTTCATGTCCGCAAACCATGAACCAACTGCCACTTGTGGCCCAAGCGTTAAACAATTGGTCATTTGGATATGAATAGTTCTACATTACAAAACTTCTATTTTTCGTGTAAAGGACCTTTTGTTTGTTGTTCCGAATTTTATGGATGTACGTATTGCATTCTTTTTCTCGTGTGGATGTGTGCGTTTGTGTGGATTTAATCTTTCAAGAACACGGCGAAATGGGTTAAAAAAAAAAGAAAAAAAAAGAAAGCATCGCGTACGAGTGAGATAGTGAATGGTGCGCCTGTTCCGTCTCGGATGGACGGAGACGTGCAGTGAACAGGTTGATGGCATCTCGCGTACTTCTGAAAGCATTCCGGGCATATGCCGGTAATTGCACGGCGTGTGGTCGCTGTTGTCATTAAGGAACAAAACGACAACCAAACCTCCCATTGAGGATTTTTTTTATTCTTTTCTTTACCCCCTTTTTTTTCATGTTTTCTTGTTGCGATGCTGAAGACTGGAAAGCAAGACTGAAAAAGGGAGTCGGAGAGGAGGGGGGGGAGGGGTGGATATGAGAAGGGGATTACTCTCTTAATATAACTGTATTAAAAATAAGCAGACATAGAGAAATTGTAGTTGCAATATCTATAACTATACTTCTACCCCGCCCCCTAATTTTTTTTTTTTTTTTTGCATGACAAAGCAGACTGATCTTTCTAGTAAAACTTCGTCGGTTTCGTTTTTTATTGGTGAACGGTGAGTATTTGTGTGTGTTAAGATGAAGCATAAATTAAAGACAAAGAGCCAACCGCCGCCCTTGTAGCGCAGTGGTCTAAGCTCAGGCTTATGACCATTCGTCCGTGATGGGTCCGGGTTCGAATTCCGGGAAGGCATGGATGGATGTTGGGTTGAGTTTGCCTTACAGAGCTAGCTCTTTCCCTTTCCTAGAACCAGTGGCCCTAAATTAGGGACAGGCGATTGCTTATAGCCCATTGAGTTGCTCACGGTGGTCGTTAAACCACCAAAAAAAAAAAAAAAAAAAAAAAAAAAAGAGCAAACAAATGTAGGATAAGCCTAAAATTCAGTTTGCTAATGAAGTACTTTTATTCCCCTGAGTGTGTGAGGGTTCAGTTTGTTAAGTAAATTAATGAGTAAGCAGGAGAGCCAATTCTTGTGTAGCAAACCTTAATTGTGAAATATTTTTCAATACCCTTCTGAAGACTTAGACAACTGCAGAATAAATTTTTTGGGGTAGGTAGCGTTTAAGAGTAGAAAGTAAATGTAGTATAAGCCTAAAATTTGGCGTATCGTGCATTTACTTTTTACTCTTAAATGAAGTATGAAGACGATCCTTTTATGCTTTCATACATTTAAAAAAAAGCACAGAAGCCATTTGAACAAAATGATGACATGTCTTAGCTGTTTTTTTATTGTTAAAATAAGCTAGAAGTAACGAACTCGTACAAATATCTATTTTTGACAATTGATATCAAGATAAAGAAGTCTTGCGTGTTTTTTTATTTTTTTTATTTTGCATTCCCAGTATCAGTACAAACAAGAAATACGAGCAGGAGGTAAGGGCGACTGCAAACTGACTGCGTGAATACATGCGATAGGGTTAGTAGCAGATTTGCCGCGTACCCAATTTTCATTGCATTTCAGTATCACTTGCCATCATCGAATTTGAGTAAACGAGAGGCACATATATACCGTGACACATTGAGTATACATACATCGACTGTCATGTTACAACCATCGAGTACTTAACCTTTAAATGTCAGATTCCAACTCCAATTACCCTTTTAAACGCCAGATTCAAATTCCAAATTACCCTTTAAACGTCAGATTCAAATTCCTCCTAAACTACTGTACGTGCCGGATTTAAGTTTGGGATGTGTAAATTTATCCTCAGAGTAAAATATCATGTGTTTTCTTTTTTCTTTAATTATTTATGATAAAATACACTTTCCGTTTTTATTCAGAAATTTCCCCTAGTTCCTAAAAATTTCGATTTTCACTTTTTCAGTCCCTGCACCGAAATAACTTTTTTTGTTAATTGAAGGTTTAACGACCACCGTGAGCAACTCATTGGGCTATAAGCAGTCGCCCGTCCCTAATTTAGGGCCACTGGTTCCAGGGACGGGAGAGAACCAGTGCCGTAAGACAAACATAACATCCATGCCTCAACGGGAATCGAACCCGGACCCTTCTCGGACGAATGGTCCTAAGCCATCCCTTAGACCATTGCGCCACCGGGGCGGCCGAAGTAACTTACGTTCCCGCTTTTAAGTTTAAACGCTCGAGTCGCTTTGCTGACATACGAAGTGAAGGAAAATCTTTCTCACTGCCCGAGGTGGAGATCGTTTCCGCGATGGTTTGCACAACAGTAAGGAACGCTACCGACTGAGCTAGTAAGACAGTACCAGATCCCGTCCGCTTAGAAACGAAAAGTGAAATTACTCAATGAAATTTTTTCGCTATTCATGCCGGTAAATTGAAATTAAATTAGTCATTTTATTTGCTGCAGGAGATTTTTTTTTTAATTGGAATATAATAGTTTTATTTTTTTCTGAAAGAGGACTTACCACAAATTGTTTTTTTATCGTCATTAATTTTCAAAAACAACAGAATGCTCTGGAACTCGAGGTTGCTGCTCCTGTGGCATTCGTCCGAAAGGCGTCCGGGTTCGAATCCCGATGAGGCATGGATGTTGTGCGTGTCTCACGGCACTGACTCTCTCCCTTCCCTGGAACCAGTGGCCCTAAATTAGGGGCGGGCGACTGTTTATAGCCCACTGAGTTGCTCATGGTGGTCGTTAAACCTCCAATAAATAAATAAAAAAAAAACGATTTTTTTTTTAAACTGTGACTTTCAATGATGTTTAAGAAGAGGTAAAATGTACTACTTCGTATTACTATTTCACAAAATCCCCAATTTATAAAATTTACTCTTGATCGCTATTGTTACAGGGATTTTATACGGGGTTTTAGGATTTCATATAAAATCTCAAAATGCAACTTTTATTCCATCTCGTGCTCCACTTCCTTTGTCTCCACAAAGCGTGAGAGAAATTTCTCTGAGTCAGTTCCCCATTAGATACCGGATGCACGGTGTTATTTACTAAGACGACATTTTGTCTATGCGTAGTATATGCACTTTGTACGTTGAATGGAGATTAACTCTATCGCGCCTCTTTTGAGGCTTTTCAGGTTTCAATTTCAATGGTGCCGACTAATGCACTAGCCCTCACATTTTACTTTGAGGCTTAAGATTTACTGAAAGCGGTGTGGTTCTTCCTCTCGGGGAACATTAGGATATGCTTAAGGGCATTTTTTTTTTTTTTTTGGAGACAAGAGAGGTAGGCGAGAGGGCAGTAATCTCTAGGTGTGTAGGAAGCGAGCGGTCACGAAAAGTACGACGAAGTAATTGGTCCAGGCGAGGCCGCGAAGGTCTCAGGTGGACCGGGAGGTCAGGGGATTTCACGACAGCGCGAGAGATGAAGAAAAGGGGAGAGTTAGGAAATATAGCACAGCTTAACGGACAACCTTTGCAGGCAATTAAATGAAGAAAAGAATAAAAGTTTCATAGACATATTTACGAATCGCAACAATTATTTGCATACAATTATTATCATTTTGGTTATTACGTGTTAAGTATTATCATCATCAACCACTACGGAGTTATTAGCAATTACAAGTTAACAACTAGAGCAAAGATAAGAATGTACTTGTTAACACTATAATAGCTTTTGTGTTAAGAGGTCCACAGACTGATTCATGGACATCATACAATCACCTGTACACTTCAAGTACCCGGTCTCTTACGGTAACACAATATACAATACAAGGTGCACTATATCCCTTGCTTGTAGGTAGCGATTACAAGTTGTAGCGATTACAAGCATGCCATAAGCTATCCACATTATCCGGTTTCGACACAGAACCTGAAAACGAAGTCCGCCAAAAGACGATTGAAATTTAACAATTCATCAAATTTCAAGTACACTGACTGTTTGTGAAAATTGAAACACCATAAAGGACTGCTAGTATTAACTTGAAAATTACAGGATATGTACAACAGGTTGGGACATGCAAATGATTAAAATCTCATTGAAAATGCGCATGAGATTTCGGAGCAGTGCCTTTTGAACTGTCCTTTCGTGGGTATAAAAACCTGGCTCAAACGAGATGTTGCAATCAGGGCCGCGGGTGGCCTAGTGGGCTGCATTCGTGACTGCCACGGAAAGGGCCTCTGGTTCGATCCCAGGCAGGTACGAACGCTCGATCCACTAAATATCCGACGTGCGTCAGATGGGCACGTTAAGCCGTCGGACCCCGGGTACTGGCCTACCGGTAATAAGTAAGGGCGTCTTCCTCCCACTTTCTACTTCGCTTCCGTGTCACTTTCCTATCGGACGCTCTAGCCCAAATTTCCTAGTTTCCTGTTTCTAAGGGCTGTTTAAGACCTGGGGTCAGACATTCCCTTCCTAAAATCCTCTACATATGATCATATGATGTTGCAATCAGTGAAGAGCCGACATTGAGGAACACCTTTTCATTTTGAGGAAAAATATCAGGAAGGCCCTTCCGGTTATTTCCGATACTTGCGCCCCCCCCCTTCTCACGAAAATCCTGGACACCCCCCATCAACATTGAGCCGGAAGGGTGTTTGTTGTGTCTCACTATGTCCTGTCGCCGAAGAAGGTAGCATTATGAACACCTGGCGGACAGAAAGGATTGTTGGGATGAGAGAAGCAGTATTTCTTACCGCGCGAAATCGTCACTCGTACGGGGTGAAACGCCAGTGCAGTGATGCGAACGTGACGTCACTGGACAGATGAGACTCGGACGCACATAAATCTGGGAAACGAATCTCAAAATTTCACGACTGCACGGGATGACAGACACCTCTGCCGCATGGCAGTGACCGATCGTACAGCGACATCCACGGTGTTAGTGGAGCACTATCACAGGCCAGGCTTTGTCCTCCAGCACATTTCAACATCGGGTTCTTAAAAGAAAACCGGTCGCTAGCAACCCATTGCTGCGCATTTCTTTGACCTCTCAACCCTAGACGCCTCACGCTGCAATGGAGTCTCGAACACAGACATTGGTGCTCTGATTGGCAACAGGTCGTGTTTTGTGACGAGTCACGATTCACCTTGATGCACCATGATGGTCGCATACGTGTTCGAAGACATCGTTGTGCACGGCAGCGTGCATTTTGCAGCGCCATACGTGCCCAGTGCCAAGCGTCATGGTGTTTGGGGATTCATTGGTTTCAATTCGCGATCTCACCTGATACGAATTGAATGAACTCTTAAGGTGGACATCAAGTAATTTTGCTTCCTATACTTCCAATGGAAAAACTTCTGTACACATTTTCTTCAAATTAATGCGTTCCCAAGGATGAAAATTTGAACATCGATTAAAATAGCTTCATTTTATAACTTGGAATACTTAATATTTTCTGAAACATAACAATAATTATGCAATCTAGCATTTGTTTATCTACTGACGTCATCAAAGAACAGGTCGCGCCATCTTTTTTCTAGACAATTAATGCGTTCCCAAGGATAAAAATTTGAACATCGATTAAAATAGCTTCATTTTATAACTTGAAATACTTAATATTTTCTAAAAAATAATCATAATTATATTAAAAATCAATAACGTTTCCTTTGGTGGTGGTGAAACCAGAAAAAAGATGGCGTGACCTGTACTTTGATGACGTCAGTAGACAAACAAATGTTAAATTGCATAATTATGGTTATGTTTTAGAAAATATTAAGCATTCCAAGTTATAAAATGAAGCTGTTTTAATCGATGTTCAAATTTTCATCCTTGGGAACGCATTACTTGTGAAGAAAATGTGTACAGACGTTTTTCCATTGGAAGTATAGGAAGCAAAATTATACTTGACGTCCACCGTAACAGCCAGCTATATAACAGGGATGGTTTAGAAGCAGAGGTGCGATACCCTTCCTATAGAATTGTCCTGACGCTATATTTCAGCGGGGCAGTGTTCGGCCGCATAGTCCTGGAATGTCCAAGACCTCTTCCATGCACGGCAGATACCGTTTGTTCTGTATGTTCGCCGGATGTGTCCCTGATAAAAAATGTCTGGGACATGGTATTTAAGCAACTGGCCCATCAAGTGCCTCCGCGAGTCAACATAAATGAACTCTGGTCTCGCATAAATGCAGCCTGGCTGGTTATTCCCGGGGACTGAGGGCCGCGGGTGGCCTAGTGGGCAGCGTTCGTGACTGCCATGGAAAGGACCTCAGGTTCGATCCCTGGCAAGTACGAACGCTCGATCCACTAAATATCTGCCGTGCGTCGGATGGGCACGTTAAGCCGTCGGACCCCGGGTACTGGCCCCCGGTAATAAGTAAGGGCGTCTTCCTCCTCCTTTCTACTTCGCTTCCGTGTCACTTTCCTATCGGGCACTCTAGCCCAAATTTTCTAGCTTCCTATTTCAAAGGGTTGTTTAAGACCTGGGGTCAGACACTCCCTTCCTAAAATCCTCTACATACGATCCTCATGATCATTCTCCAGGAAGATATCAAAACCCTCTTCCATTCAATGCCACATCGTGTATAGTGGCTGCTATTGCTGCTCGAGTTAGCTCCACACGATACTGAGTTTTGAAGCGAAAAAGTCTTGTATAGCTCTACAAATGTAATCAGTTATCTCTTGTAACACGAGGAATCTGTGATGTAACTTTCATTTGAATAGCGCAATGCTATCTTGGTGTTGCAATTTTCACAAACAGTAGTGTATATTCTCGCGAATAACTATTACAGGTAATTTTCCGTCATATACGGTAAAAGTGAGAACAGAATTTTCCCGTTAGTATACGAACGGAATCGCGGAAAGGTTTCATGGAAATTCAGAATTTCGTTAACACCTCTTAAAAACGGCCAATTTTCTGTGATTAGCTATAGATAAAAGTGACATGAATTCACATATGAAAATCCCTGAAATTCAGGGACCTCTCCCATCCTCCAATCGTCATTGCAAGGAAAAGGTTGAATCAGAAATATGCTTCGCTAATTCACGACAGGGATCATGCATGGAACATGGCTCGTGAATTTCAGGAATTTTTTTACAACGTAGGAGAGAGAGACAGATGGATGGAAAGACAACCAAATTGTATGCTTTCTTGTACACGATTTGCATATAACTAAAAGTTGAGATTTCAGCGAACTGTCGGAGGTGACGAAACAGATAATTCATAGAATTATTTAATTACTCCGCAATAAAAGTTCTTTTTTATTATATAATTTATATGTATATCAAGTTAAGTATCAAGATTCAGAATTATAATTTCATATCATTCATAAATAGATAGTAGGATGTCACCAACTAACGAAAACTTTCCTCCTACCACAAGGGAAACAGAAAGAAAGCGGCTGAGAAAGTATGGCGCAAGAATTTATGCAGAAATTTGCTGGGTTTTTTTCACACGTACCTTGAGATTTTTTAATGGGAAACATTAAGTTCGGGGATCTGTGTTACCGGTGCTTCAGCTGCTCTTGTGCCATCGCCCCGGTGCGTCTTCCTCCCCCTTTCTACCTCGCTTCCGTGTCACTTTCCTATCGGGCACGTTAGCCCAAATCTCCTAGCTTCTAAGTGTTGTTTAAGACCTGGGGTCAGACACTCCCTTCCTAAAATCCTCTACATGTGATCTGATCTGTTCTTGTGCCAAACCTACTTGCCAGGATAACTGTTTTTATCGGTGCTTAACTATTTTTGTACCTTTTGTTTGCAACTGATTTTATTGGGACATGCGTGCGTATTTGGGGGGGGGGGGGGGGTAATACTATGTGCATAATAACTAAATTTTAGTGAAGTCACAGAAATAGTTTTTTTTTCTTTTCTTTTTTAGGGGTGAAACCAGTTAAAGCTGAAAGCAGGTCGTTTGCCATCACGATCATCATTTTTCGTTAGTGTCATTCAAACGTATTGTACTTTGTGTACACCGAAAAAAAAAAAAAATTCTGAAATTCACAAGCCACTTTCTGTGAATTAACAAAGCATATTTCTGATACAAACCTTTTCGTGAAATAACGGAAGCCTAAATTTCACGGTTTTTCGTACGCCTGGAAAAATGTGAATTTTCAGAAACCTTTCCGCAATTTCTTTCCTATAGTGACCTTAAATTGCCGTTCTTAAGATGTGTTAATGAAAAATTCAGAATTTTCAGCTGCCTTTTCGCAGTTCCTTTCGTATTTTAACGGGAGAACTCCGTTCTCACTTTCATATCCGTACACCGAGAAATTTTCGGTAATAGGAGTGGGAAGTCTTGAGGTTTGATTAATTGTTAAATTTTAATCGTCTGTCGAAGAATCTGATTTTGAAGTTCTGCGGTGAAATCAGATAATGTGAATAGCATATCGCATGAATTTTGGTTAATGTGGCGCAAGATATTTCTTCTTCCCTCCACCATTTTGTTCATCAGATGTAGTGTTGCTGTAAGAAAATAGGTACTTATTGTACAAGTGATTGTACGATGTCTATGCATCAGCCTTTGGAACCCTTAACACAATAGCTGTTATAGTTATTAAGAGTAAATTTTATATTTAAGTGTTATGTGAAATAATTCTCTAAAACAGAACATTTCACCTTTTCTTAAAGATAATTGAAAGTCATTGTGAGTTTAAAAAGATCTCACTCAAGTTCTAAAGCATTCTGTTGCTTCGAAAAATCACGGTGAAAAAAAAATACGTAATTTGTGATCAGTCCACCCACAGAAAATAAAATGAATATTTCACTCACATTTATGAAAAGAAAAAAAAAAATCATCGCTCAATCAGTTTTACTATGAAAGTGGCTTAGTGGTTAAGACGCGCGTTATCTGTTGTACCAACCCCAACGACGTTGGTTTGATCCCCACCTCTGCGAAAGGATTATCTTTCGCAGCGGTGGGAATAATTTCAGCCTCCGATTTTGCGAAATTTCTGTACAAATACAGAAAAACCTGAAACGGACTTTTCTGAAATAAACGGAATGTTTGACTACGGAAAATCTATGAAAATAACGGAAATTTGAAAAAAACCGGTCACTTTTGAAAACGGAAATTTCGTAAAAAGACGGACACCTACCGGCAACTTTGCCGCACGTTGTTTTCAGAAATTTTCCGTGAACATACACCGCTTATTTTCTACAGTGTAAAAACGGAAAGACATATGGACGAATGTCTGCATATACCATTCAGCTGATCAAAGCACCTTTTTCTGTTTTTTTTTTTTTTTCTCGCTTCGTCTCTTGATGGTAGAATGTTTTCAGAATGAAGCATTCTGTTTTGTAATTAAAAAGCTCAGGCAACCGTCCAAATAGATAGCTAGAAGACATTCAGAAATTATTATTCTTTCACTTAGCAGTGAAAACTGATTACTGAAGAATTATGATGGAGAGATAAGTAATCACAAAAAGTCAGGAATATTGCAAAAGGAGGGAAGGTGACAGGAACTGTAATGCTAGGAGTTGAAAAAGAACGTAGGGATGAAGTTCGCGACAAATGGTGATAGATGAAGGAAGGAAATAAATGATTTAGGAAAAAATGACTGATAAAACCGGAAGTGTTGTGAGTGAAACAAAGAAATGAAAGGAAGGCGGCACACTAGAAAAAGAATAAAAACATAATGTTGAAGTGACAGTGAGAAGATGGAGAATGTGTCTCCGAGCTGAATGTCCATAAAGAGAACAGAAATGTAAACAACTAAAAAGAAATGAGAAGTTTCGGAAGTGAATTGTAATAAACATTTATAAATGTTATTTGATGGACTAATGAAACGATTGTATAAGATAATATTGGATATGGAAGAAAAATTCGACTGTAAATTAGAATTCGATGAAACGATAGTGTATGTTCGGTGGGTAAATGGATTGAGTGTGTAATATATACGATGAACAAATGAGTCAATTGTGTGTGAACTGATTTTGGTAGTTAAGAGATTCGATCATAAAATCATTGTCCGAGGGATGAAGGAATCAATGGTAAAATGATGTTCTGTGGATAAATGAATCGGTTTTAATTTGATATCTTTGGGAAATGTTCCGATTAGAAAGTTAAAAATGTGTGAAGAATGAATAATGAGCTAGATAACATCTAAGGCAAATTAATAGTCTAAGAATAAACGATTCGCGGTCGTAAGTTAAAATTTGATGGACCACTAAATCGATTATAAGCTAATATTTGACAAGTTAATTAATCGATTATAAATTGATATTTGATGAACAGATGATTCGATTGCAGATTGGTGTTCGATGGATGAAAGAATGGATTGTGGTTCAGTGTTCTTTGGGTAGAACAACCTGTGTGAAATTAATGTTGTATAGATAAATGAATGAGTTGTAGATTAATATTCGATGGTAAATGTTTGGATTAGGAAGCGGAAAGCATATGAAAAGTAAAGTAGATAACATCCAAGGTAAATTTGTCTCCTGTGACTGAATGAGTCAGTTGTAAATAATGTTTGATAGATGAACGCATCGCGATTGTAAGTCAATATTCGGTGGATTTGACAGTGAGTGGATTGTAAATTTATGTTCGACACGAGTTAATGAATCGATTATAAATTAATGTTTGATACGTAAATGAATCGAGTGTAAATTAATGTTCCGTGGACAAATGAATCGATTGCAAATTTGATGCTCGATAGATAAATGATTCGATTTTGAATTGGTGTTCGACTGTTAAAAGAACGGGTTATATCAGTGTCGGATGGATAGGACAATCTGTGTCAGATTAACGCCCTTTGGATAAATGATTCAATTGCAAATTGATGTTCGATGGTTAAAAGAAAAGGTTATGATTTAGTGTCCGTTAGATGCAAAAATTTGTGCCAGATTGAAACTCAATGGATAAATGAATCGATTGTAAATTAGTGTTTGATTAAGAAGTGGAAAAGTGGATGAGAGGAGTGAATAATGAGCTAGATAATAAATAGATGAAGAGAGCTCTGTGAAGAGAGATGATGTTCTGGAAGAAAGTGAGTGGCGGGATAAAGTGAAGCAACTCAGGTGCTGCGGTAGAAAAATTTGAAGAGAAAGGAACAATGCGTTGTTGATTTTCGTGCGTACTAGAATTGCACGATCAATCTACGGTCGATTACGCGTTCCATCAAAGAGTGTAATGCTGACGAGTAACGTTATCTGCGACGTAGATCACGTAATGACACAAAATGATGCAATTAATTGGCTCTTAATTCAGTTGTCCGAACGACTTCAGCGTACACATAAGAATGCGATATTTAATTGCTCTGTTAGTCAGGGCTCATAAATAAACGAGGAAATGTGGAGATAAAAACCACTTTTTTAATGACCAGACATGTTTTCCCTCTTCAGTAGTTTCCGTTTCTCGAAATCCTGAATGGAAAGCTTTTGTTGGATGGCATACCACCAGGTATGAAAATCACTTAATTTGCATTGATGCTTCAGCTCACTCAGAAAGACAAAGTAGTTTAAAACCATGGAGGTAAGTATAATTATCCCTGATAATAATCTTGATAATTGCGAATAATGCGCTTAGTATGTAACTTCTGGTAGGTCGTTGCACATCCGTTGATCGTTTTGTTCTATTTGATTTGATTGCTCTGCAAACAGCGCTGTCAGCAATATGACGTAACCGCACTCTGATGTGTAATGTCGTTTATTTTTAGCTTTTTTATTTACTAATATTATTTTCTTTTCAGAGAAGTCGATGCTTCCACTCATGTTATCAGTCCGTCTGTCTACTAACAGTTTTGAATCTGCTTTTCCTCTTAAATAGATTTATCAGAGGCCTATTTACCGTATATACTTGAAAATAATACAACGCTCTCCAAAAATGGGTATAAATTGATTTAAGTGCACACGTAGATGTAAACATCTTCAGCATCAGTTTCATCATCATATTTAAGGTACAGATTATCCCCTAACCACTACTTTTCTTAGTGACAATTAAAAAATTCACCTTATGTTGAAAACATATATTTAGTAACTCAATAAAGTTTTTTAAAAGTCGTGAAACTTGTATTGAACACATTTTGGAAACTTGTGGAGAAAAAGTATAATTGAAAATTATTGATAATACGTGTTTATGAAACAGTTTTTGCTGCGGTGTTTTTCTTGTGTCGATTCCTCAGAGGGACAGTGGTTATGGGCAGGCCCGGATTAAGGGAGTCCATATGGGCTTATAGCCTTGGGGCCCACCATGACCAAGGGCCCAGGAGACATGCGTGGTCAAATAATAGATAGATAGGTAGAGAGAGACAGAGAGGTTTGTAAAATAGTTTCTCTTTTGTCTCGTATGATTTCCACTTGATCAAAAACAGATGCTGGAAAACGAACAAATTTCAAGGCAGTGACTTACCAAGGGTAAAGGTTTCATGTCTCTTGTACAGCGGGGGGCGAGAGGGTTTCACCTTTTTCACTACCATCCACCCATACCTCCCAATCGCACTTCGAACCGTTAATGGTCGAAGTCCCCTGTGGCTTTACATTTTGCATAACAAAACAGATGCACTAAGAAAAGTATACAATGTTAAATCACTAGAAAACCCAAGACAAAATATAGGAACCTTAAGATTTTAACTCGTGTTTTTATGAGAACTATGAAAATACTGTGACTTATTTTCAAAACTCTGCAGATAATTTATTAGTTTGAAGAATGCACTACACGTATTAATTATCGCAAACATATTTCTCTATTTTTTTTATTCGGGGTTTAATCACCGTAAGCAAATCAGTGTGCTATAAGCAGTCGCCCGACCCTAATTTAGGGCCACTGGTTCCAGGGAAGAGAGCGAGCCAGTTGCGCAGAACAAACACAACATCCAAGCCCCACCCGGGGTTCGAATCCATCTCGGACGAATGATCCGAAGCCATCGCTTAGACCACTGCGTCACCGGGGCGGCACAAACATGCTGCTACAGTTTCGTGTTTTAACGGACTTCATGATGATTCCCTGTCATAATTCTTTAAGGACCCACTCAGATGCCTTAGAATTAGGGCCAACTCAAATGTCTTAGCCTTGGGGTCCACTAAGGCCTTACTTAATCCGGCTCTGGTTATGAGTAGAGTTTTGAAAATGTTCAATTATTGTGTTATTTGTAGCAGCCATTATATTAGGGTAAAAATTTGGTTCCATCACTATTTTAGTTTCTGTATTCGTTTTAGTGTTCCTATTTTGGCATTAATGAAATCATAAGACAGAGCTGTTATCTCCCCTACATCAAATGGACAAACGTTTGATAAAATTGCTATTGAAAATTAAAGAAGTTAATTGCGAAATATTGGGAATGATTCTTTTTGAAATATGCGATTTCATAATTAGAACTGACTGTTTTATATAGTCTTAGGGTATCTCAGCTGTGTAAGGTTTCTTGTACCCCCCCCCCTTTTATGACTGTTTTTTACCCAAGCACGTTTTATTTCTTTTCGCTGTATCTTAAAAAAAAAATGAAAAAAAATGCGGCTCATATATATATATATATATATATAATAGTATATATATGATCCGAGGGGTGGCAGTGGCCTAAGCGATGTATATATATATATATATATATTCTAAGGATGTAAGGTCAGGTGATGCGTAACATCACAGCCTCTCCTTGACAAATGTCAACCCCGCCTTCTCGTGGTGCATCCTGTTCCCACTAAAGGGGCTCTGACGACCGCCCATAGCGGTATAACTATACCATCGGGATCAGAGGAAATTCTATCCCACACTCACCAACCCGCTTGGCCAGCGTGGTGAGTTATGGCCAAACCCCTCCAAAATGATTCCACAACTTAAATCTTGGCCCTCAGTCTCCGGCAGCTGGAATGTACCTGGCCAAGGCAGCGGCCAGTGCGACATGAAGGCAGAGAGTGCTAAGAATCCCCGGAGGACCGGACTAGGCTGCCATCTGATGCTGACCTTGGCTACTTACAATGGACGCTCCCTATCTTCTGATTCAAGGCTTCTTGAATTGGAAGAGGAACTACAAAGGATCAAGTGGGACATCGTGGGGCTAAGTGAGGTAAGGAGAAAAGGAGAAGATCTCATCGAACTGAAAAGTGGACATCTCTTCTACTATCGTGGGACAGATACTGGCAGAACTAGTGGTGTTGGATTTATAATAAACAAGAAACTGAAGGATAAAGTTGTAGAAGTTGAAAGTTCCTCTGACAGAGCTGCACGACTTGTTATCCAACTCTCGAAAAGATACCAGGCTCAGATTATTCAAACTTATGCACCCACCACAAGTCATCCTGAAGAAGAAATTGAAGAATTTTATGAGGAAATTTGTCATCTAAATAATAAAGGTAAGCAGCACTTGAAAATAATTATGGGAGATTTCAATGCAAAAATAGGGCAACGGCAACAGAATGAAACTTCAGTAGGTAAATTCGGTCATGGCAACAGAAACCAGCGTGGAAATACTCTCGTTGAGTTTGCAGAGGCAGAAGGGTTTTTCATCTTGAACTCCTTCTTCAAGAAAAAGCCACACAGGAAATGGACATGGAGACATCCAAATGGGACGTCAAGTGAAATTGATTTTATTATGTGTAACAAAAAATTCGTCATAGAAGACTGCAGTGTGCTAAACAAGTTCAACACAGGTAGTGACCATAGATTGGTGAGATGTAAGATGCACCTCAACACTAAACTTGAACGTGGCAAGCTCATAAGACAAACAAAATCTATTGACATAACCAACCTTAAAAAACACCATAATACCTTCAAGTTAGAACTGAAGAACAGGTTCTCTGCTTTAGAAGGCCTAACATCGGAAGAAGTGGACATCTCTGAAGTTAACAGAAAAGTAACCAAAGCTCTTATGGAAACAGCAACAAAATTAGCTGGGTCTAAGAACAAGTTGCATGTGAACAAATTATCAGGAAAAACCAAAATGTTGATGCAAAAAAGAAGAGAGATGAGGACAACTAAAGAAGATGTGACTTCCAAAGTGGAATATATAGAGCTATGCAAGACAGTAAGAAAAAGTATCACTGAAGACGTAAGGAAATTCAACTGTGAACTAGTGAGGAAAGCAATTGAAAACAACCAAAGCCTAAAGATAGCAAAGGGACATCTCAGTAAGGGAAGAAAACAGATTATGGCACTGAGAAAAGAAGATGGTTCTGTAACAAGAAATAGAGGCGAAATTTTGACAAGAGTGAAAGATTTCTACTCCAAATTATATGAAAGGGATGATATATGCACTCCAGACATCATGAAAGATACCAGTACCAGAGTTCCTCCAGTCCTTCCAGCAGAAGTTGCACATGCAATCAAGAACATGAAGCGAGGAAAAGCTCCAGGAGAAGATGGAATTACTGTAGACATCATACAAGAAGCAAGTGGAGAAATCGAAACAGTACTCGCCCAAATTTTCACTCGATGCCTTAATGAAGGAAAGATTCCTGAGGATTGGAACACCGCTACAATGATCCTGCTACATAAGAAAGGTGACATTGAGGATCTCGGAAACTACAGACCTATCAGCCTCCTATCAGTAGTTTATAAAATCTTCACTAAAGTTCTTTCACACCGCTTGAAGGTAGCACTAGACATGGCTCAACCGAGAGAACAAGCTGGATTCAGGAGTGGCTACAGCACAATAGATCATATCCACGTGCTGAGAGAACTAATTGAAAGAGCAAGGGAATATGAACTTCCATTGTGCATGGCTTTTATCGATTATGAAAAAGCCTTTGATTCGGTGAAACCATCAGCAGTTACAATGGCTCTGAAAACCTGCGGTATTGAAGATGCATACATTAATATTATTAATAACATCTATGAAAATGCAAGTGCAAAGATTAGGCTGTTTGAAAATACAACACACGTAAAAATTGGAAAGGGAGTGAGACAAGGTGACACCATATCTCCGAAGCTCTTTAATGCCACATTGGAGGGTGTTTTTCAGTCGCTGAGCTGGGAAAACAAGGGGATAAAGATTAATGGAGATTATCTAACCCACCTTCGTTTTGCTGATGACATAGTCATTTTTGCAACTACCCCATCAGAGCTGCAGAGTATGATCCAGGAACTTGCTGATAAGAGTAAAGAAGTGGGATTAAAAATGAACTTTCAGAAGACAAAAGTGATGTTCAATGCTTTTACAAGAAATGAAGATTTATCGATTGATGGAGAAAAGCTGGAGATAACAGACACATACGTTTATCTTGGACAGCAGATATCAAGTGAGGGTCACATTGATGAAGAAATTAATCGGCGTACAAAACTTGCCTGGAGAGCTTTTGGAAGAAACAGCATAATTTTCAAGAGCAATATGCCATTATGTCTTAAAAGAAAAGTGTTTGATCAATGCATCCTTCCAGTGCTTACATATGGTGCAGAGACGTGGACCTTAACTAAAAGAGACATACAAAGGCTGCAGACAACTCAAAGAAGCATGGAGAGGTGCATGCTTGGTGTAACCAGGAGAGATAAGAAGAGGAACGCGTGGATCCGAAAAATGACAAGAGTGGAAGACATCATGATCAGAGTTAAATCCCTGAAATGGCAATGGGCTGGACATACTGCCAGAAGGACAGATCATCGATGGACAGCCGAAATTTTAGATTGGATTCCAAGGGACAGGAAAAGACCCAGAAGAAGACCACATAGGAGATGGGTGGATGAAATTCGAAAGTATGCAGGGGTGACATGGAGGAGACTGGCACAAGACAGACCGTTGTGGAGGAAACTTGGGGAGACCTTCGTCCAGCAGTGGATTGATAATGGTTGACAATGATGATGATGATGATGATATTCTATAAAGAAGAAACCTAAGCAAAAAAATGCATATATAATTTTGACTCACACCTAGTACAACATAGAAAAGGTTATGTATCTACCTGTGTGAGTAAAAGGAGAAAAGACAAAAAAATAAAATAAAACAACTGAATGTAGAAGGTGTCGAGAATACTGGGCCTTGGCTTTATCAAGGACCAGCAAAAACTCTGCATTTTCTCACTTCCACAAAGACCTAGTTGGAAATGGGTTTCTGCAAGGCCATAGATGCAAGTAACATTCACACCTAAAATAGTTTAAAAAATATATATATAAGTCATGTCCTCCGTAGAGTTGCATGACCTAGCACTAGTTAACAATTTCGCTTGCATCCATTAACCTTCCTGGCCCGACCCATGCTCTTCATCTGTTACTATTAAACAGAGAGAAGAAGATTAAAGAGAACTCAAGCTGTGAGAGTGACATAATAATTAGAAATGATTTTCAGCCATAACGAAATTCCAAGTTCGTTTGAGAGAGAATTTAAACCTGATAATCAATGCAAAAGAAATCCAAATTTTACATTGCAATTAAAAAAAGGAAATGTTAATTTTTAACGAACAGATTTTTGAAAGAAAACTTGAGTCTAAAACCCCCTACTCTACAACTTATGACAGCACGAAAACGAGAATAAGTTAAAGATAATAATTAACTAAAGAAAACTTTGTGAAAGTTATATACCTTAAACAGTTAGTTGCAATATGTACAAAGTATTTCAGCAGTGCTTTAAGTGCATAATTAATTAGTTATTAAGAACTTAACTACTTTGAAAAAACAGCGCAGAGACAGCGCATAGAAAAGGAACAAGCTTAGCCATCTTCTGTTCCTAGGTACCCCAAAAGACGCTCAAAGTTACAAAGAAAAGAAAGAGTTAAAACCCGCAAAAATGTTAACAGACAAACCAATGCCTAAAAGCTGAAAAGCTAAAAAACGACAGAGAAAAAGTACATGAAGTACAAATATTGAACTTATAAAACCTAGAACCCAAAAACAAGGAAGAGAGCTTACCTCTTGTGTGACAAAAACTTTTCTCCTCACAAGAGAAGAACATGGCTGACCTCTTCCGCCACTCCCTAGACGCTGGGGGGCAGGGTGGGTGGGGCTGATGGCCTCCTCATACAGCAAGAAACCAACGCGCGGAGATTTTAACCAGAGAAAAAAAAATATATGTATATAAACTTAAGACTGTGGATCTGTATGATCAGAAAGAGCAGAATTAACTCTCCAGAATACATGAGAAATATTATAAAATACACGAGCAGTTTATTCAATAATCTTTGCATGTATTAAATCACCTTAGTGAGCTTCTATAGATTAATCAGAATCTTATTAATTTTAATGTTGGTTTTACTATTTTTAGTATAGCTATCCTAGTGATGAATAACTAGTTTTCTTTTTTATTTGTTTTTATTTTCTTTTATAAACAGATTTTTAAGCTTTTTTTGTGATTTTGTTTATATTATTTAATTTTTTGTTTTAATAGGACCGGCATATCCATAGCACTAAGGTTCCTTTAGGTAGTTAATAGGCATCCTCTAGCCAACTTCCTTACGGCTTTGATTGGTCAGAATCATATTATTAACTGTGTAGAAAATTAAAGCAGATCTGCCAACCTTACTCTATTATTCAGAATAATTTTTCTTAAAGTTCTTTTGATGAAAGAAGAAGGAATTTCGTTCTATAGAAAACTTTCTAATAGCATATTAATGTGGTAATTGAAGTACAAATTGTTGCTGCAAATTCTTGAAATTCTTAGGACCTGAGAAATTAGTACATTCTCAATTACTTTGGTTGAAATGTTATTATTCCAGTGTAGATATTTAATTACTTTGAAAGGAAAATTAACTCTTTTATCAAAGAGGCTAATAGATGGGTTACCTCTGTTGAGCTTAATGCTGAAGTCTAGGAACTCAAGTTCCTGGTTACTGTGGTTCAATATTTGTACTTCATGTACTTTTTCTCTGTCGTTTTTTAGCTTTTCAGCTTTTAGGCATTGGTTTGTCTGTTAACATTTTTGCGGGTTTTAACTCTTTCTTTTCTTTGTAACTTTGAGCGTCTTTTGGGGTACCTAGGAACAGAAGATGGCTAAGCTTGTTCCTTTTCTATGCGCTGTCTCTGCGCTGTTTTTTCAAAGTAGTTAAGTTCTTAATAACTAATTAATTATGCACTTAAAGCACTGCTGAAATACTTTGTACATATTGCAACTAACTGTTTAAGGTATATAACTTTCACAAAGTTTTCTTTAGTTAATTATTATCTTTAACTTATTCTCGTTTTCGTGCTGTCATAAGTTGTAGAGTAGGGGTTTTAGACTCAAGTTTTCTTTCAAAAATCTGTTCGTTAAAAATTAACATTTCCTTTTTTTAATTGCAATGTAAAATTTGGATTTCTTTTGCATTGATTTTCAGGTTTAAATTCTCTCTCAAACGAACTTGGAATTTCGTTATGGCTGAAAATCATTTCTAATTATTATGTCACTCTCACAGCTTGAGTTCTCTTTAATCTTCTTCTCTCTGTTTAATAGTAACAGATGAAGAGCATGGGTCGGGCCAGGAAGGTTAATGGATGCAAGCGAAATTGTTAACTAGTGCTAGGTCATGCAACTCTACGGAGGACATGACTTATATATATATTTTTTAAACTATTTTAGGTGTGAATGTTACTTGCATCTATGGTCTTGCAGAAACCCATTTCCAACTAGGTCTTTGTGGAAGTGAGAAAATGCAGAGTTTTTGCTGGTCCTTGATAAAGCCAAGGCTCAGTATTCTCGACACCTTCTACATTCAGTTGTTTTATTTTATTTTTTTGTCTTTTCTCCTTTTACTCACACAGGTAGATACATAACCTTTTCTATGTTGTACTAGGTGTGAGTCAAAATTATATATGCATTTTTTTGCTTAGGTTTCTTCTTTATAGAATGTGAATTCTGAATTTTCAAAACTGCTGCGTTGCGCGTTTTGATTTTCAGGTTATTTTGCAACCTTTGTTTTAAATTCTAAAGTTTTTCCTTAGTCTTCAGTTTTGCCCTTAAGTATATATATATATATATATATATAATTATGTTTTACCTTTTAGTATTGTTAAAAAGTGATGTGCTAATTTGGTTTTCCCTCTTCGACCGTCCGTGTGTGGACATGATATCTCCGTTTCTAAAAGCGTGTGGAAGAAATCTTTCGCATCGGATAGCTAGAGGCGGTTGTAACCAGTCTGTTTTCATCTGCCTTCAGCTTTCTCTTATGCCCGGCTTTTGTGTTGACGTACATGTGTATTTGTGTTTATCAGTAAGCCTGTATTACTTAAAGACAACAGGAAAAAAAAAAGAAAAAAAAAACCTTTGGTAAGTACTTTTCCCCGAGTTTTTTTTGTTGTTTTTAAAATGCTTTCTTAACTCGCTCACCATTGAGTTTTCCAGCTGTATGGCTTGTGATAGTAATAATTTATTACATATATTCACCATTTTTTTCTCCATTCGTCGCGATATATCTGTTTTGTAGAAATCTGATTTGACATTTGAAATATGTTAGCAAATGTGAAATGTGATTGACGAATCCGTTTTTTTTTTTTTTTTTCTCTCTCATTGTAGAATTTTTCAACCAGGTTGTATGTAGCAACATATGATTAAAAAAACGAACCTTGTGATATTTTTAGTGGATATTGTACCTGCCTTACTTTAGAATTTTCAGGAAAGTAGAGTATTGAGAGAAGTTTTTCTTGTAGCAGATTGTTTATTACACTCTAGATTCCCGCGGCATCACTCTTGTTTCTCTCATATGTTATCTTTTTATGGCGTTGAGATTTCAACCAGTGGTATGATTTATTAAGATATAATATGAAAAACACGTGTTAAAAATACCTGTAGCAATTAATGGCCGTTTCTAAGTGTAACTTCATGGTTTACGAATTGGTGGGGAGCGTGGTTTAATGTGAGCCGCCCGGGTGGCCGACTGGTCTGAAGCGTAGTCTTCTGGCAACTCGTCCGAGATGGGCTTGGGTTCGAGTCCCGCATGAGGCATGGATGGCGTGCTTGTCCGATGGCTCTGGCTCCATCCCTCTCCTGGAACCAGTGGTCTCAAATTAGGGGCGGGCGACTGCTTATAGCCCTCGGAGTAACTCATAGTGGTCATTAAACCTCGAAACAAAAAAACAAAAAAATGTGATATGTAAAATGATTTCCAATTTGATATCGCCAGTACTGTTCTAAGATGAGCATCGGAATTTTATACCAGCTTTAAATAAGCAGTGTGTCCTCGAGCACTCTTTTCGATAGTAGCCTCCTGGGTTATCTGGATGTAATGGCATTAGCTAATTGCGGAAAGGCTCAATTATTAGGTTATCATTCGTGACTAGCCCCATCAACAGTAATTGTCCGAGAAGTTTCCTTTGGCTGTGTTATTGGTCTTAATTTTGATTTACAGCATTTAAGAACATCGTTTGTATGCTTAATAGGCATCAGACAAACTGGGTGGACTGGTTAACCAGGCAGTTTGTAGTTGTACTTGCGTCTCTCATTTATTGCAGCGCAAGAGATTTGGAATTTTCTGTCTTGTATACGACATTTGTGTTCTGGTACTTTATTATTATTATTTTGCTTTACTATTCAGAACAGAGAAGACATTCAAATGGGTGGTGGAATTAAAACTAATTTCTTTTTTTCTCCAGTGTTTTTGCAGCCCTACGGGACCAGAGACGCAAATTGGTCTTAATGAAGAATCAGGTTGTCTACTGCATTTTTAGAAGACTGAATTATCACTGGTGTTACCTTTGTGCCCCTGGTTATATTTCACTGGCATTAAACGTATTCCGTGCTGTCGTACCTCCAATCTTTTGAGCATGCTCATTTTGTGGTGGGAACCTTTACCAGCTGTAACTATTGGTTTTATTTAGATTCTGCTATTGTATATATATCATGACACACATTTAAAAGCTCTAACTAACCCACTGTTGTTTGAAGCAATCCCCCCCCCCCCTCCTCCTAGTCTCTTCACAACTGTCTGTTTTGAGGAATTCTCTTCAGTGTCATTACCGCAGGCTTCCAAATTCCACCACCCATCTCGCACATCGTCGTCTTTTTGGTCTTTTCTTTTTCCTTGGTATTCAGTCTAGCATTCATTTTTCCAATGTTGGTCAGTTCTTTTAGGAATATGTCCAGCTCTTTGCCCCTTGAGGGTCTTCACTTTGATCAGGATGTTATCCATTCTTGTCGTTTTCCTGATTCAAGAGTTCCTTTTTCTATCTCCGTTGGTTACACCAAGCATGCATCTCTCCATGCCTCTTCAAGTTCTCCGCAGCCTCTGTATGTCTTTTTTAGTCACGATCAATAAGAAAGTACTGGAAAGGATGCACTGATTAAATAATTTTGTTTCAAGAAGTAGTGGTAAATTGCTCTTGAACAACTGTTTCTTCCAATTCCACTCTAGCCAGATTTTAGCTAAGGTTACAGGAAAATGAATGCGCACACTTCTATACGAATGTGAACCCCGTCTTCTCGTAGTTCATCCTGTTCTCACTACAGGGATTCTCACGATCTGCCAATAGTGGTATAACTATACCTGCATGATCAGAGCCAGTGCTATCTTACACTAACTTACACGCATGGCCAGCGTCGTGAGTCAGTGGCTGCCCTAACCCTTGCGGGGCCCCGGGTGATGGCTCTTCACGGGGCCCTTCGCAATAACCCAAAACCATCGCAAAACCCCTTTATATATCGTGAACTACAACTATACAATACCTTAGGTGACGCCAGGCCAAACAACTGATTAATTTGCGGCGGTGAGGGGCACCTCAAAGGAAGGGACAAGCCCACACTAGAGATGAGCAGGGGCCCAGGTTATGACAAAAAGCCCCAAAACGGATCCGGGCCGGACCTGGATCTTATATAACTCTTATATAAAATCTTTGACCAAAACCCGCACCCATATGGTATGGGCCCAGGTTTAGTCAAAGATTGAGCCCGGTTCCTTTCAAATTTTTAATTAATTTTATTTTACACTGCTAACGGAATTAACTAACGCAATGGGAAACTCACCGCTGAGTGGTTAGCGTATAGTCTCTCTGCTCTTTGTTAAAATTGTTAATTATTGCATTTCGCAATTAATAAATGACCATAAGTGTTTTAAGTAACAGCTATGTATTATTGCTGGATATGGTGAAAACTGATAGTGTAAAAATTTCTGGCGACTAAAATGTGTAAACTTTTCTGGCGACTAAAATACAGTGTAAAATTTTTTGTCGACTAAAATATAGTGTAAAGTTTTCTAGCGACTAAAATATGGTGTAAAATTTCCTGGCGACTAAAATGTAAAGTTTTGCTGGTTACAATACGAAAAATAGGAATTTTCGGTTATAAAATAAAGGACTTCTGTTGCCTGAATATGATGCACATAATAATAATAATAATTCTCTCTCTCTCTCTCTCTCTATATATATATATATATATCTTTTTTTCGGGGGAGGGGGGTCGAAATTAACGGGAAAGTCCTAACATTCTTATCTGATGATGAAAATATGTACAGGAGTAAAATAATAAGCTTCATTTTTTCGCTTATTCAACCCGGGTTTCATCATTTGTACAAATGTTCAGATCGACGATTAACTGTCGAAGCCCGTGCTTAACTATTATACTCGGGCATCAAGTCGGCTTAGGGCGCTCTTCTAGACTGTATGGTTTCACAAAGAACTTCCTTATATGTCACTCGGTTTTGCTGGAAGTCGAAATAGCGACTAAAAGGGAAATGTAGTTATAAAACTACTGTATGATGTCTGCTGTATCGAAAAGTAAGTCTTAAATGAAAAAGTGTCACTTTCATAATTTTTTTCTACCTTTTATTTTTGTATAAGTGGATTTATTTATGGAATCGCAGCAAGAGGTTCTTGGGTGATCGATATTTTGTCAAGGTCATCTGCCTTGGTTAGAGATCAACTAGCGCCTGTTATTACCTGTTTATATTAATTGTTATACTGATTGATTAATATTATTTCAGTAAATGTAGTTTGTCGTGGAACTTTGGTAATCGTTCCACGACGTATTGAAATGAACGTATCTTGTGTTTTATGATTAAAATGTTAATGCTATGACGTCTGTGTTTTCTGTCTGTTATGGATTGTAGTGTTTATGAAACCATCATCTTTGCAGAAGGTGGACGACTCGAGAAAGAACTCAGGTATATTCGAAATACTCTCGGCGAAGGTGCCGGCAGTACGAACCAAATCCTAATTCACACCCCAAAAGACAAAGGAGCTAGCGTCCTCCATGCGAATACTTTGCTCCACCATCTGCATGTAGTCAGGGCAGCAGTCCAAGTCTCTGTGGAGGTGTTTGACATGTAAGGATGATTTTGTTTTTTACATTTGTATTCTTATATAGTATATCCATTTTCTGTTTTTACTCTTGTATCTCTCACACCTTCGTTTAAACTGTTCCCCACGATTTTTCAGATTGTTCTTCTTTTCGCTGTGTAATTTTTTTGAAATTCGAGTGGGATTTTTGTGACAGTGATTTAAGGCTTGATTTTTCTATAAAGATGGCGTCGAATCTTATATTCACTTATGGGAAAAAGGCGCACTAGAATCGATGAAGGAAGTACATCCAAGACTGACATTGCTAGTGATATTGCTGTGATCATTCACCAAAAGTCTGTGCAGTAAGTAATTGCGGTTCTGACCTCATCGAAAACATGGTTGGCTATCATCTTAAGAACGTTGAGCCAAATTTTGATCGTTCAGCCTACATGAAATTTCGTTCATGTGAAAAATTAAGATTTCCCTAACCTTGACCTGAGGTTTCCTTGAAATCAGGCGATTATTGCGAGGTGTGTAACGAGAAAGGAGACTATCATTACCATTGTCAAATGCATTGAATAAAAGGCTGTCAAAAGTTCTGAAACATTAGCACACCGCTGCATGGTTAATTACGTACACAGTATTTATGTTCATTGACATATACGTACATTTCTTGAGTATTGTCATTGGGCATTTTAAGTATTTAATATATTGTCCCTCTGTCTATCTGTCAGTTGTTCCTGGATTAACGCCACACGAGCATGTAATGCTGTATGGAATCAGCCGTACCTAATTTAAGGCAACTGGTTCCATCGAGGGAACACAACCAGCGCATAGAACAAACACACCACGTGCGCTGCTGACTACTCTGCCATCTTGTTGGCAGCCTGTCTGAAGTTTACCCTGTAATTATTTCTTCGTGACGTTTTATTCCGTGACCAAATATGCAAGTGAGATGTGAAATATGATTAAGATCATATGTAGAGGATTTTAGGAAGGGAGTGTCTGACCCCAGGTCTTAAACAGCCCGTAGAAATAGGAAGCTAGGAGATTTGGGCTAGAGTGCCAGATAGGAAAGTGACACGGAAGCGAAGTAGAAAGGGGGAGGAAGACGCCCTTATGAATTGCCTGGGGCCAGTACCCGGGGTCTGACGGCTTAACGTGCCCATCCGACGCACGGCGGTTATTTAGTGGATAGAGCGTTCGTACCTGCCTGGGATCGAACCTGAGGTCCTTTCTGCGACAGTCACGAACGTTGCCCACTAGGCCACCCACGGCCCTTAAGTGTGATTAAGACTACCGCACGAAACCCGAAGTACGACTTCTGCGTCTTACCACGTGACGTTGACGTAATATGCGATTAAGATGTTACGTGAAGGAACGCATGGCAGGGGAACCCTTAGCCTTATACGAATATTTATGTAAATTAGTAAGAGATTGCTGATAAAGTTGTATAGTGATTCGCACTTTTTTACCGTCTTTTTGTGAAAAAAGATCGTGCTTATGTTATCCGTTTGTCCGTCAGTCAGTCTGTCTGTGGACGCTATATCTCTGCAACTATTTGTCCGATTTGAAAAATTATTTTTACTTTGGAAAGCTTGAAATGTGAAAACGATGATCTTGCATTCTGTTTTTTCCCGATGCACAACTTCTCCGCTAGAGGGCGTAAATGCAGATGATATTGAATTCGAAATACATTTTATTCCATGTACTTGCTTCTAAGTATCCGATTGAGAAAATTATTTTACCACTCAATTCCATTTATATCAGACTATTTCAGGTACAGTCTCTCTTACATGTAATTCATAGATCTTCTGCTAGTGGGGGGGGGGGGGGGGGCGTAAAGGTAACTTGCGCTTTCCCCGATACCTCAGTTTCTAAAAGTCCGATTTGAAAAATTCTTCCTGCATCGGATACAGATCCTGATGGAAAATGTTATACATATAATTTTTAATTTTCCATAAAGAATGGTTTGGTCACCAGGGGGTCTAAGTGTCTATTTCAGCTTTTTATATATTTGCAACAAAATTTGAGCTTCTGAAAACTTGATGGAAATTTTTTTTTTCGTGGACCCTTACCGCTCATCTCAGAAAACTTTTTCGGAATACTTTCCTCGTAAAATAATTTATAGTTTTTTCGCCAGGGTGCGTAGATGTATATAATATATTTGTCGATATCTTTGCTTCTTAAAAGTCCGATTTGAAAAATTCGTTCTTTGTTGGACAGCATTTCTGGTGCGAAATGTTTCTCGTATAATTTAAAAATTTTCTGTATGCACAAGTGTGCCACTAGAGGGCAGTAGTTCACTTTTCTGTTTTCAGCAATACCTGCGGGACTAAAAAACCCCACTAAAAATATTCTTTTTCGGTCTCTGCTTCCGGGAGACGTAGATTCTGCTAACTACAAGGGAGAGTCAACTGAAAACCTTAAATAATTTTTCTCTCACAATTTATTGAACAAAAGTGGTACACACCTGTATCATTTTCCCATGTAATCTCCATTTTGTGCAATACAAGTCTTCCAGCCCTTACAAAGTGCATAGATTCCTGTAAAAAAAAAAGTTATTTCGGTCTTGTGTGTAGCCACTCATGCATCACTTGCTGCACCTCTTCGTCGGATCTGAAAGTCTTTCCTTCCATCGGATCTTTGAGTGTTCTAAAGTTGTGGTAATCACTTGGGGGCAAGGTCTGGTAAAAAGTCCTATTGAGAAATTTCTTTTCTTACTGTATGTCATTCGCTACAATACAGATATGGAGCATTATCGTCTGCACAGATTTCCCGCCAGGGGACGTAAAGGGCGACACCTTTCTGTCGCTATCTCTGCTTCCGAGAGACGTTTTTGAAAAATTCTTTGCCGCCCCGGTGGCGCAGTGGTCTAAGCGATGACCTCTGATCATTCGTCTGAAAGGGGCACGGGTTCGAATCCCGTGAGGCATGGATGCTTTGTTTGTCTTAGGTCGCTGGCTCTCTCCATTCCCAGGAACCAGTGGCCCTAAATTAGGGACGAGCGACTGCTTATAGCCCATTTAGTTGTTCACGGTGGTCGTTATACTTCTCAAAACGCGCCTCCGGCACTCCCTTCCGAAAAACACTTTTTCCTGCGTCTTAATGTCCACTGCCTAATGCCATCACCTGAAAGAAACCCCTTACTCGAGAACGGAAGTCCTTCCTAATGAGTCTCTTTAAAACTCTAAAAAAGTCTTCTATTGTAGCTATCTACACACAAAATCCTGTGTGTTGTCCATCTCCAGGAAGTCGCCGATAAACTAATCGTTTCCGGTGACTTACTTGCTCTACCGAATCGAACTCAAAAATTATATTCTTAAGAAGTTTCCCACGATTACTTTTCAAACATTCTAAAACTGCAAGGGTTCTTAATTATTTACATATTCATTAAAATTCAACAATTAAAAGATATTTACATGACATTACATTTCATAAAATAAACATTCCCATTCCATTACGTTATTATTAAAAGCTTATTTACAATTACCACTATTACAGTTTCCTATCTCAGCCAGAAATTTTAATCCTGTATTTTTATGTGCGATGTGCGACTGTGCGTGCATATTTTATGTGCAATTTACGTACATTGCTATATGGTTTGAAATGCCATTGGTGTAATGCTATTTTTCTCTGTTCTAAAGCAGTTTCTGCATGTACTCCAATTCCACGAATATCTTTGTATGTATTTATTGCTTATTTATTTATATATATTTTTTCTTTCAGCCCATGGAGTTTAAAAGATCTGTGTTATTCTCCTAGTTTTCCAGCTTTTGATAAGCATTACATAGATATGGTAAGTTAGCTATACAACTTTGATATATGTTAATAAAAGTGTGATTTGTTTTTCGTTTAAATGCGGAAATAAAGCTTGATCTAAAATTTGTTTTGTCGAATCATAATGTTGGAGAAATACTTCCTTTAACTATCCGAAAATCCGCAGTGCATGTTTCTTCGCACAGTTTAAGTAAAAATGTGTAGAATTGCTTTTACACATTTGCTGATATTTTGTAGCGATGCTATGCATTTTCCTTTGTATGGAGAATAAAAATAAAATTGAACGGATGGTGACGTAAGGTTTAATGCAAAGCTCAAAGATAGTTATAAATTATTACTAGTAAGACAGATTATTGTCTTTTACTTGCCCGGAGTAAAAAAAAATGTAATTGTCAAAGAGTGATGATATCGTCATTTGCGTCGAGTGGTCAGGAAGCTTTTCCCACTTTCAAAACAATGCTTAGTTTTATTACCAAAGATATATTTCTTCGAACTTTTAGATATTCAGCGTTACTGGCAGATACCCCGTGTTTTGTTTTAAACGATACTTCGAACTTTTTTTTTTGTTAAGGTATTTTAATTTCTGTTATTAAGGTGTTCTGTGGAGTATAAATTACGCAGGAATAAGTGTTTGTATAATTACACAGGAATCAGTGTGTGTGTGCGCGTGCGCGTGTTTTGTAATATTTTAAAACTGTTTGCAAAAAAAAAAAAAAAAGAAAAGAAAAGAAAACAAAAACGAAGCACCCCGAAAAAGTCGTTCGATCCTGATGAAATTCCGCATGCAAGTATTACAGGGCCGAATGTGGAAATGATTGAAAAATAAAGACCAATGACTAAATAGTGGTCCGCCACAGCGCATGAGAACCGCGCATCGAAAAGGGTATTTCAAGAGCAAAGCTCGCACGCAGGGACAATTGTGACAGAGGATTGCGGTTGCATTAACCGCCACGGGCTGTGAGGATGCCTCGATGTCGGATCCCTGCACACTACGAGCAGATGAGCGAGTTTGGGAGAGGCCGATTGGTCAGGTCGCAGTATCGCCAGTATTTTGGGTCAGAGCGACGCGGCAATCGGACGATGTTGGCGCCAACGGGTGGAGAAGAGCACAACCCAACGCCACGCTGACAGTGGACGTTCGAGGGCAACTACACAACGCGTGGATCGAGCGATTGTGGAAGCAGCACGAACAGAACCGAATTAGTCGCTCTCAACCATTCGTTGCCACGTTGCGTCGTCTGCAGGCTCGGGAGTGGCCATCCGAACCGTTGCCAGACGAATTGCGGCACGGGAACTACATGTGAGGAGGACACTCCGCCACCTACCACTGACCAGCGAGTATCGCTGGCACCCGCTGCAGTGGTGGCGGGCCCAATCAACGTGGGATAGTATCAAGGTAACTTACCTTGGGATAGGTCCAGTAGCGTCGTGTTGTCTTCAGTGATGAGTCACGGTTTGCACTTGGCGCCGATAACCAGCGCATACGTGTCTGGAGACGAGCCGTCCATCACACGGATCCTGCCTTTACCGTAGTACGTCCCACGGCACGCACACCGGGGTGGGGGGGGCTGTCAGGGAAGGCATTTCGTACGATAGCCGGACACCCTTGGTAGTCCTCCGTATCACCCTCACGGCTCAACGGTGCGTCGACGACATTCTACGGCCTGTTTTCCATTCCTGTCGCAGCATCACCGAGCAATTTTTCAACATGATAATTCCCGTCCACACACGGCACGGCTCTCTCAGGCTTGACCGCGTAATGTTGACACCCTTCCATGGCCAACCTAATCGCCCTACCTCTCACTGAACGAATAAGTTTTGGACATGAAGGCGAGCCACCTACACCCATCGCGGAATGTCGGCGAACTGGTCCGCAGTTTGAGCTCCATCTGGCATGCTATACCTCAGGACAGTATCGCTGAACTGTATGCATCTATGCAACGCCGGGTAACCGTTTGTATCCCAGCCAGAAGTGGTGCTGCAACGTACTGACTTGTTCCACTCGTATAGCTGTTTTATCCGAATAAATGGCCGAACTGCTGTGGAATTGCAATCATTTCCTTTCCTATACATGTACATTGCACATACCAATTTTCATCGATTGGATGATTCCTGAGTGATTCGTTAATCACTCAGGAATCATCCAATCGATATATATATATTATTTTTTTTAAATGTGCTCTTTTTTGACATTTTGATTTCTCTTTCTATTTACAGACATTAGAAAATTTATTTCCGTGTGCCATAATTACCCCTCTGGATTGTTTCTGGGAAGGCTCTAAGCTTCTTGGACCAGAGATTCCTGTTAAAATTCCGTAAGTGAAGTTGTTGTTCAAAATAAAGTGTATTTTGCTGTTATTAAGATCTTAAGTAAAAAAAAAAAACCTAGATGTTTTTTAAAAAGAAGGGAGATTAAGAAAACATTTGCGACTCGAACGAGTCTTAGTTTTTATAATTTCTGTGTATGACTAAGTAAACTAAACAACTGAAATAAAAAGATCCATACAATCATATCAGATCATATGTAGAGGATTTTAGGAAGGGAGTGTCTGACCCCAGGTCTTAAACAACCCTTAGAAATAGAAAGCTAGGAGATTTGGGCTAGAGTGCCCGATACGAAAGTGACACGGAAGCGAGGTAGAAAAGGGGAGGAAGACTTCCTTATTTATTACCGGGGGCCAGTACCCTGAGCCCGACTGCTTAACGTGCCGATCCGACGCTCGGCGGGTATTTAGTGGTTCGAGCGTTCGTACGTGGCTGGGATCAAACCCCAGGTCTTCTCCGTGGCAGTCACGAACGTTGACCGCTAGGCCACCCGTGGCCCAAAAGATCCATACGTATTTAATGATACAAGTTTATATCACGCTTTTTAAAGGGCCAATACTAATAGGTTTTTAGCTCAGTTTGACATCTTCGATTTAGATTCGCCTTCGCTTGTAGCGCAAAAAGTATAAAGTCAGAGTCTCTCTCTCGTTTAAAGCCAGTTATTTTTGTGCCCCCCCCTTTTTTTGTGTGCCGAAAATGGTTTTTAACGGCAGCTCAAATGCTAGTGAGGAAAGTTTTACAAGTCATGCATTTACGACGAGGGAATCGACCGCCACCAGCTTGGCGCAGTTGGCTAGAGCTCGTGGTTGTTTGGTAGATGTCGTGTTGGGGGCTACAATCCCGTCGCCGAATGTTCATTTCCTGGTTTTCTAGAATTTCCACGACTATTACGTGAATACGTAGATGGATCCCTAAAATCGTCTGAAGATGTATTGAGCCATTTCCGGTGGTTGATCCCAATATGCCTACCACCGATGGCATAAGTTCGCAATTTTAAATTAGTTGTCATAATTGAATGGCTAGTTGGCGTTAGTTGAAATGCTACTTGCCGCGATGAGGAAGGTAACGGCAAATTACCCCATTATGATTCCGAGGAAATTTCATTAACATGGCTGGCCCTTTCGTCATAATGATGACCATGGTTCGTGGAGGACACGTGACGCAAAGACGAAAAAGAATGCAAACGTTAGGACGTTTTCCTCTGCGGAACCATTTTAATCGAAATTTAACTATGTCGTTAACTAGCCGGGTTAATGTGTAAAGACTATTTTTTTAATCTTAACGGAAGTTTATAAATTTGCAAACACAAGGGGTGTCTAACTAATTAAGTAGGACCGTATTTATGCTTCAAGTAATTTATGAATTGTGTAGTTATTAAACTTATGTCAAAAAAATATCCGTCCCTTTGGTATTGTTCTTGTAGTTATTTCCGTTGATGTAAAAAGTATTACCCTTTGATTTTTTTTTTTCACCCAGTAAATTATGTACATTATTTTTATCTTTTCATGCTTCTCTTGTTTTATGGGGTGTTCTTTTTGTAAGTTGAAAAGCATCTGGCACATATCATTCATGCAAATGGTATTTTTAATAACCTGAAGTACTGTCATGTACATTTTTCTTGTTTTACTGTTGGTTTGTTTGCAATTTCGAATTAGTTAAATGTGTGTTGGAAAGCATGCTGAACTCTTATTTTATAACATTCATGCCGAAGTCGTAAAATCGCGCAAAAACGAGAATTCGTCAAACTTAAGTAAGTATCCAGCAATAACTGAGTAAATATCTGCCGTCATTAAATTCTTCACGAGAACATTTTGAGCTCATTCCTTCGAAATTGTTGGCCGCCGTTAGGTAGTCTTTTCTGTATGTGTGAGAGACCTTGTTCCAAGATTTCTACCGTGTTTTGCACGTGTTATAATGGTTAAGAAAATATTCTGACTTTCAGGAGGCTTTCTGGACGCAGTGATTTATTACCTACAGGTGGCCAGTGGTAAACTTCGTGCGAAATACCAGGTACGGAGCATTAGGAGGGAAGTCTCTAAAGAAAACCAACTTGAGCGCGATTCCGTAGGGGCCGCTATTGTTCTCTTATGGAAAGTAGTACCTCATGGTTGGAGAATCAGAGGAGTTTCCTGCAATAAGGGCTACGAAAAGTATTTTAAAAATAATTAGACTGGGAAAAAAGAATTGAATGGACTTCGTGCATTATGTATACGGTGTCAGGTTGTTACAAACTTATCACTAAATGGGGGAAAATAGGGATAGTACTATAATAATAGTCATAAACAAGTCAGTTGATGTGGATTTAAATTTGTTAAATTAATTCCAACATAATAAGAATGCGAGTTATTGTAAGCATTTCTTAGTGTGAAACGAATTTATTACTGTATTTTTCCATGTATAAGACGATCCCTACTTTTTCGAACCGAAAATTAAGAAATCGATATTTTTATTACAAAAAAGGACACATTTGATATTTTTTAGAAATTAGGTAATATCATTGAAGTACATTTAGAAATTAGGTAATATCACAGACAAAGTCTGTGGTAATATGTATAAAAAAAGAAGCAGTTTGGAAATTTATATTATTTAGAAATTAGGTAATATTTTAAAGGTACAAACTGTGAAATTATGCATCACTTTCTTCAGCACTATTAGTTCCAGACATATCACTTTTTTCAACTTTAACTGCATCACTGCTGTCGTCTGAGTCACTGTCTCTATATATAATTAGATCACCCTCAGTTCCATCCACGGCATTGCTGGTTCCACATTGCTTGAAGGACTTCACTACCACCTCTTGCTTGACTCCATTCCATGAGTATGGGACCCAGTTGCAGACCTCAGTAATGGTTGATTTTGTTCACTCTCCCTATGGGTGTCAAATTATTACCTGTTTTTGTTCATCCATTTATTCCATTCTTCTTTCATCAAGTCTTTTGAAGGTCTTGTTGATGGAAACATCTACAAGCCCTTCGTAGTGGGGAGTGGGGATAAGAGGTACTGGCAGTTTCGCCGCGGTAACCGCAAGGTTCTCTCAACCGGTTACCCCCGTGTACGACTTTTGACCAGTTTTCAGATTTTTTAATCTGAAAACTGGTCAAAAGTCGTAATGTTGAAAGTAAAATCTGAAACCTTTTTACAAATTCAGGCTTTGCTTCATGTGGTTTATAGGAGAGAAGCGTCGTCATTTAAAATCATCACGTGACTTCAATTTTCTGTGTTATTATTATTATAATTATAATTATTATGAAGAATATATCGGGAAAACAAAACCTAGAGCAAGATACCATGATCAATTTTGTTTTAAAACCTACAGTGCTTAGGTACCACGACCAGTTTTGTTTTTGACGTAAAACGAATGAATAAATTGAAAATATGCGACACTACTCACTTAAACACCAAATAGACGCTGAGTAATCTATGCGTCTTGTGACGTGACGAAAAAAAAAAAAAAATCATGATGCCATCGCGGACACTGCCCGCTATGGCATCAGTAGAATTATTCGTTGCAATTTTTTTGTCACGTCTTTTGGAAAAAAAGTACGAACATGAGCAACGCTTAAAGCCTGTTCCGAAGTCAGGGCCATTGGTTCATGGGAAGGGAAAGGGTAACACTGTTAAGCAATCGCAGCACACAGGCCCTGCTCGGACAACTAGCCAGAAACTAGCGCTTGTGACTACTCGGCCACCCAGGCACAGCACTTACCCTTTTAGGACAACATTAAAATGGCCTTTCGTTTCACATACAACATGAGTTTTACCATCAAGAGAAAATTCAAGGTCAAATAGTAAACTTGGATCTTTATTTTTATTTATTTTTTTCCTCCAAACCCTATGCGTACCGAGATTTGCGATTTATCCGTAAAATTTACTGGAATTCAACTTGTTTTACGGTTATTTTACGGAACAACATATTTACAATTTTTGCCCCCCCCCTCCCCTCTGTTTAGGTATCACGTAAAATATTAATACAATCTCTAATTAGAAGTATTCGGACACATGCCTATCCACAAACTCCGTGTAATGGGAAAAGAATTAATGCCCAGTTGGTCCACCCTTTGCAACTGTCACAACCTCCACTCTGCTGAGGCGGCTTCCCACTAAATTTTTGTACATTGCTGCGGGAATTGCCTTCCATTCTGCCCCAAGAGCATTAGTCAGGTCGGTCACCGTTGTCGGGTGTTTCGGCCTGATTCGTAGTCGGCGTTCCAATTTATCCCTGCGGTGTTCCTGGGGTTGAGATTAGTGCTGTCAAAAACCGGATATTTTGAAATCCGAAATCCGGATTTCAAAATATCCGAAATATCATAAATCCGAAATCCGGATTGCCGCATGAGTTTGTTACAGGATTAAACACTGCGATTTTATTTATTATCCCTTCACTTAGTACAATATCAATGTCACGAAAGATCACTTTGTCTAATCCAACGGACATCGTGCAGCAAAAAAAAAAAAAACGTACGTTCACAAACTGCTGCGTTAAGGTTTCAACAACCTGAGGCATGGGGTCTATCATGGCCAGATAGATAGATCTATATTGTTGAGATGTCTTAATATTCGGTATTTTAAGTTAGGATATCCGAAGTTCGAAATCCAGATATTCGCAGTTCATAATCCGAAAATCCAGAGTGCTAACTATTCGAATGCTAAAAACTGGTTTTTGGATAGTAAAATATCAGGAAATCCGAAATCCGTGAACAGCACTTCCGAAGTTCGAAATCGGGGTATCCGCAGTTCAAAATCCGGATATCTGGAGTTCGAACTATTCGAATGCTAAAAATCCGGATTTCGGATACTAAAATATCCGGATATCCAAAAATCCGAAATCCGTGAATAGCACTAATTGAGATCGGGCCTCTGTGCTGGCCAGCCAAGTTATTCCACAACCATCTATCTCATCAAGCCATTAGTGAAGTGGCCCTTCACCGAACTATTGCCATCATGTTGGGATCACAGAATTGTCGGGTATGTCATTTGTAGGCCGCAGTATTAAGATTCATGGACACTGGAACTGGGGGGGCATTCCATGAGAGACAAGCCCAGAGCATGATGCCTCCTCCACCAAACTTCACAGTTGGCACAATACAATCGGGCATGTAGCGTTCACCTGGTAATCCTCCACAGCCAGACTTGTCCATCAGACTGCCAGAAAAATGGTGAAGGGTAATTCATCGCTTCAGAGAACCTATTTTCACTGCTTCCGAGTCCACTATCTCCAAGCTTAACACCACTTCAACCGACGCTTGGCTTTGATCTAGCTGATGTTAGGCTTGTGCGCGACTACTCGGTTTTGGAAGCACATTCCTTTTTCCCTTCAGCTCTTGACAAGCTACGTGGTGCTAGCATTTCTTCCAGAGGCATTTTGGGACTCGGTGGTGAGTGTTGCAATGGAGGACAAACGATCTTGTCGCATCACCAGCTTCAACACTCGGCGGGCCCCGCTCTGTCGTTTTTACATGGCCTACCAGGTCACGACTGCGCCGTTTTTGCTCCTAGGCGTTTCCTTCCATTTTACACCATCACTTACAATTGATTGGGATGGCTGCAGCAGGGCAGAAATTTCCCGAACTGACCTGACGCTAAAAGAGAGATCAGACCATATGTAGAGGATTTTAGGAAGGGAGTGTTTGACCTCAGGTCTTAAACAACCCTTAGAAGCTAGGAAGATATGGGCTACAGTTTCCGATAGGAAAGTGACACGAAAGCGAAATACAAAGGGGTAGGAAGACGCCCTTATTTACTGCCGGGGGAGGCAGTACCCGGGTCCTACGGCTTAACGTGCTCATCCGTCGCACGGCGGATATTTAGTGGTTCGAGCGTTCGTACATGCCCGAGATCGAACCCGAGGTTCCTCCGTGGCAGTCACGAACGTTGACGAGTCACCCCTAAGATGACACTAAAAGGGAATGTGCGTGAAACCTATCTCCGCTACTAAAAGTAGTTCCCAACTTTTTCCGTGAAAACCAACGACCAACGCAGAATCATACTATAAATAGTCCTAGCTGTTTACTTATGTACAGTTATAGTCCTAGTTGTTTACTTATACACAGTTATTTTATGCAAATATGAAAATCATCTATTTTCGGAAATTAAGTTTTAAAATTAGACCAAAACACGCATGCGTAGATATGCAGTGTTTGGGAGACTAGGATGCCAATGAGTTAATGGGGAAGTGATTGACAGCTGCTAACAGCAGGACACAGTGGGGAGTGACGCGGATGAACGTAACTCTTGGCCGTCCCCGAAGGCTGAGCGAGTGCGTAGGCTCTTGTACCTTAAAATGCAGTGTCATTTTAGTCTGAATCGAAATATTATAGGCCATCCGCGGCCCCAAGTTGTTGCTAAGAGGACATCCTATGACCGTGCCACATTAAAAGTCACTCAGCTCTGCTGTATGGCCCGTTCTACTGTTTACGCTTTTCTGTGATATTTGCCAGGTCACGTGCATCTTCTTTGTACCTGAATGAGCTATGGCTGTGACGTATATGGACAAATCTACCACTCAAAAGTGGTGTCCGGATACTTTTACAGTGTATTTCAAAGGAAGAAAATTGGCCAAGTGACCACTCTTCTGATTTCAGTGTCGCCCCCCCCTCTTTCGTAATACACTGGTCTGAAAAACTCTGTAAAAACGTTTTGCTAAAAAGAGAGAGTAAAAAAAATACCAGCCTCACATGATTCATAAAATTGGCACAAAAATTCAAATGTAAAACCTCTCTTAAGTTAAAGTAAAAAAAGTTGCTGCAATATCGCTACAAAAATTTCTCAGTTACAGATCATTTTTTTGTAGATAAAGCGTAATATATATAATTATGTATCGATTGCATTTTAATCGTTATTGGCCTGCCAAATATCTTCTGACTTCACCATAGCATATGAAAACGATAAAATCGACGTGCGTAAAAAATCAGCGTTTAATCGATATGCTTGATACATAAAAACAAGGTGATCGATTAAACATTCACTGAATTTTTTTTTACACATTTCCGTTCTAGAAAGTTGGCAAGTTTGCTCTGCCCATGGTTTAAATGTAATGCCATTATAGAAGCTTTCTAACGCTACGAGAAAATACGCAAAAAATTAGTAATTTGAGCATTTTTTGAATACATTATTTTTGAACCATGAGATGAAATGACCTCATGTACATATATGTACAGCTTTTCAGTCCTTACTCACACCTACCAGATTAGCAACTCTAATAAAATGCGACATAGATACATTTTCCACGTTTTTGAGGGGGAAAAGGGGGCGTAATTTGACGAAAAATGACCCATATAAGTATATATGAAAAAAAAAATGTAGTGCCACTGGCGTTGATGTTTAAACATCTTTTAGTTTATACTCCGTTCTGAATGAAATATTTCTCTATAGAATGTAATTCAGTAAAACATTTTATCAAGCCAGAAGTTTTCTTTTCATCTATTTGCGTTACTCGGTCTGTTTTAAACAGTTCCGCCAGCCCACATGATTGCGTATCATATCCCTCGGATTATGTCAACGTGAATTAAATGTGCATCCCCCACACATCCACGCAGCTAACGGGCTCAGTGACGGGTAGGCGGCGGTGTCGGGTTATTGCAGTATCACTTTGTTAAAACGCGGGTTTGAGTGACGTGAGCAGATGCCATCTCCATTCCCCACGTTCTCCTCATCCTCGCAATAATTAATTCATGACGAGATATGTTCCAGGATGTTTTTTTATTCTTCACAGTTGTTGTTGCGGTATGCAGATTGGGCAAATCTGTGAACTGTTAGGACCGAAAAAAGTGAAACTTGACCATTAAGTCTCGGTTATTGTTTCTTTCTTTGACTGAAAGAGCTTCAAAAGTGATGAAATTTACGCTTTGAGCAACCAACGTATCTGTATCATTTGCTTTTACGAAACTAAGTAAATCTGCCATTATTACAATGTGTATGAACATTGCGGACAACCTTTGTGCTGTATACCTCTATTAAACCTTACTTTTAAGTTTCTATTTTCTTATGTAAATTTAGTTACGTCTCGTTAAACGTTTTCTCACTGAACGGCACATTACATCTGTAATTACCCTCACTTGCTCTGCCACGTGTTGCTGGTCCTTGCGTGGTTTTCCGTTACGTGCTCACAGTTGTATTTCTTACTTGGGAATTGCTTTGAAGTTTTACGATGGCTCATCCAAATTTGAGTCCTATAAAGATGCGGATATATTTGCGAGCCAGCGAAAGTCCTCACTTTTTATTTTATTTATTTATTTATTTATTTATTTTTAGTCAGGGTTCCCACTCAACCCGGAATTCTCAGGGAATTTGAAAATGGTTCCAAAAATCAGGGAAAACTCAGTGAAAATTACCCCCCCCTTTTTTTTTTGTAAAAATCAATGGATACTTTATTTTGCCAAAAAAACTTATTTTTTCAAGATTTCAAACTTTTGCTTGCAATTACTGCCTGCCTAGAATTTGGTAGATCTTACTTTCAGTTATATTAAGTATTTCCTTTTTTCTCTAAAAAAAGATGCAAAATTAAATTTTTAAAATTGCCAGTTATTAAGCTTTTGTTCAATTTCTGCAGGCAGTTGTTATAACATGGAACAATTAGGCACAATGGCTCTTGCTTGCTTACACTTCACAAGAGAACTAACCAAATGATGGATCAAAGTCCTTTGTCTGTTGGTTCTCTTGAAACATATTTCTTTGAACAAAGCCATTCCATCATTAAGCTTAGCTGCATTGTTTTATATAAAAACTGAAACTATTCAGCTGACAGATTTTTTCTTGCATACGACCTGTTTCTATGGGAATGTATTTACAAATTCCGTGTGGGTAGTATTCACAAAAATTCACGGAACTTTGGTACAGAAAATAAATGTGCACAGTTAGTTGCTAAAAAGCAGGTAATTTTATAAAGACAAATTACTTAAAGAATTTACAAGTGTGTGCTTTGGTGAGAAAAATGAATGGAATGGAATGAAATGTAACAAATCTTTGCAACATGCCACCCTGGAAAACTTTAAAAACCACATGGAGAACCTGGAAAAGTCAGGGAATTTTTTTATTACTTTTGCGTGGGAAACCTGTTAGTTCGATCAACCTCAGACGAGATGCTGTCAGTTTCTTCTTATTCTGTTAACGCCTCTGGGGAAACTGACCTGGTTCGATACACAGAATCACACACGTGGAAATACGAGTCCAAACCTTTCTTTAAAACAGTAGCGAATAAAAACGTTTAATTCATTTTACTCTGTGGCTCGGGAATTAATCGTTTGGTGGTGACTGTGAAAATACGCTGATACTCGTTCCCGTCTGTCATAACTACTCCAGTCCTTAACGTACTTTTTTGATCGGCCTCCACCGTAGTTCCCGTAATCAGTTTTACTGCCCCGTCACCGCAGAAAAAACAACCGACGCTTTCTAAAACGCCCGTTCGTGTCCGACGCCCAAAAGACGTCCTCGTTCCTTTCAGACCAAAAACCGTCTGCCTAAAAGAAAAAAAAAAAAAAAAGAAACGTGTTCCTCCTCCACAAAAGAATTTCTCCACTCCCCTACTGATTGTATTCCGAAGTTAATCCCTAACTAGTTTGGCTACAGGCAAACTGCCCTTAAGCACGCGTCTCTCATTCGCACACTCCAAAACGATAATTCCTTTGCCACAACGCAAGTACACTACTTTGACATACTTATGGCACGAACAAAGGAATTCCACATGGGAAGGAGCATAATAATTCCATATTTACAGGGCCGGATTAAGGGAGGAGGGGGGTCTATAGGGGCTATATATAGCCTTGAGGCCCACCATAATCAAGGGCCCAGGAGACATGCCTGAGCAAATTTTAGATAGATAAGTAGAGAGAGAGAGAGAGAGAGAGAGATTTGTAAAATAGTTTCTTTTGTCTCTTATGATTTCCACTAGGTCAGAAACAGAGGCTGGTAGACGAATAGATTTCAAGGTAGTAACTTAACAAAGGGCAAAGGTTTCATGTCTCTGTGTACAGCGGGGTCGGCGAGGCAGTTTCAGTTCTTTCAATACCATCCACCCGCACCTCCCTGTTTGCACTTGGAACCGTTAATGAGTGAAATTCACTTTGATTTCAGAGTACATAACAGAAAAAATGCACCAAGAAAAGTATACAATGCAAAATCATTAGAAACCCCAAGACAAAATCTAGGAGTCTTAATGCTTTTAACCCGTGTTCTTCTGAGAACAATGGAAAGTACAGTGACTTATTATGAAAACCCTGCAGGTAATTTATTAGTTTAAAGAATGCACTATGGCACTATGTATTAATTATCGCAAACATATTGCTACAGTTTCGTGTTTTAAGAGATTTCATAATGATTCTCCCGTCGTAATTCTTTGAGGGCCCACTCAGATGTCTTAGCCTTGGGACCCACTCAAATGTCTTAACCTAGGGGCCCACTAACGCCTTAATCCGGCTTTGCATATTTACAATCATTTTTGAAACGGTATTATAGAATCTTATACATCTTCGAATAACTTTTACAATTTGGCAACACTGACAGTGAGTCAAGGCTGGATTTAAAATGTCAACATTGAAAGGCAGAGAGGTGAGCGGAGTAGTTGATGCGGAGTTGTCGAGAGATTTATATATTGATTTATATGTTTCGAGATTAATGTACGGGAGTATATTATTAAGCGTTGTTATTGAAATTGTTGGATGAATAAAAGGCGTGGAACTGTTGGTAAGTTATCTCATGTATTGATTCTTACCCTGGCCGTTTGCTTTAATTTGACAACGTGTGATTTATGTGCAACGAAGTATACTACGAGCATTAGCAGAGACACGTATAAGCACGCAAGCGTTTAAATTTAGAGCAATTCAAGCATAACCATCATAAGTAAAATCGCTGTATCTCTATGGTATTAAATCTCTCGACAACTCCACATCAGATACAGTATATCGCATCAACTATACTCTGCTTAATCAAGTCACGATTTAAAAGTTTTATCTCGTTGCGTCAAGCAAGTATAGCTGTTCATTTTGTTTTGGCAATTATTGGTTCCCGCTGCCTATCAAAGGGGGGGGCAACTTACAAGAAAAAAATTTAAATTATGAAACTTCTATCATTTTTTTCACCCTGCCAACAGAGGGGGTGAAAAAAACCATCATTCTTCAGTAAACACCAGTATTTCTTCCAAACGTAAAGAAACCACCTTTATAGAAAATTCGGAATTCGTATTTTTTTTTTCCAAAAAGACGCTCATTTGTTTTCTCAGACTTCAGTGATCTCTCCCCCTCCTCTCTCTCTCTCTCTCTCTCTCTCTCTCTCTCTCTCTGTGTGTCTGCCTGTGCCCTTGATATAAATTGTATATGCCTTGGAATTTTCCGACAGGTGTTTCTTCGTGCTTTTGCAAATTACATATGGCTCCGTGTTGGGGTATAAATACTTTGAGTAAAAATATATATATGCACGCGAACACTTAAGTTTTGAATAAATCCTAAACTGCAGATCATTTGTCTGCTTCCTGCGACGTTTTTTTTTTTTTTTTTTTTGTTCCCGAGCGTATGTGTATGTAGTTGTACGCATATACATACATAACACCCAGTGGGCTCACAGGAAGCTACTTGTCACGTTGGAATAAATAGTCTTTTTCTGAAGCAACCACCAGTTCTTGTGAATCAATTCCCACCCCCAGGGGCTGTGGTCGGGCGGTTAGAAGAAGGGGAGGCTGAAAGCTGAAGCCGAAAAACGGGACCTCCCAGGTAGCTGCATAGCCCAGATGAAGTTTTCAACCTGGCTTCTAAAGTCTTGTTCACGTCCTGAAAGGAATGCTCTTACGTTCGGAGAGTGTGGCGTTGCCGATGCCTTCTTTTGGAAAACGGCATGACCTTAGCCATTTTTTTCTATTTACCCTTACGTGAAACATTTTTATCAGTATTTTTTTTAGTAGAAGCTTGACTCCAGGCGCTTTTATTTTTGACATGACCTCCCCTCCCCCGACAATCATATATGCATTTATTTGGCCATGGACAGTTGCTTTTTCAGGCATTGGCGACGAGGTGGGATTATCGGTCATTGCCTTAGGTATATTGCCTTGTGTGTGTAATATATATATTTTCTTTTTAATATAAAACATTGTTTTGAAGATAGAATTTCTGTTGGCATTCAGAATTATATTATTCGCGAGTCTTGTACGTTATGAAATTTTAACTTTGAATAGCTTCAACTTAAGTACTTTATTATACGTCTCTGTGAATTTTCGTTTCTTGAACACATATTTTACTTCAATAATGATCACAACGGCCAGTGAAAAGAATCAGCACTTACTGTTAAAACGAATTCATTTTTTTTTTTTTTTTGTTCCACTCTCTGGAAGATCCAGTTGACATCAATGCAGACGTCAAACGCAGTATTTTTATGTATTCTTTCATCGATCACGACGATCTCAAGAACTTTTAAACACGCATAATAATCAACTGTCCACCAACAACTCTCGTACGTAAATTTCGTCACATAAATCGCAATAACTCTATCGTATATAACTTTTTAAACTTCACGTTCACTACACTACGCATCAATTACTCCGTTCAACTCTGCTCTCAATATTCAATGTTGACATTTTTATCTAGCTCTGACTCACTGTCAGTGTTGTCCAAATTGCAAAAGCTCTTCGGGGAAGTAATGTATCATTCAGTGAGAAAACGGTCTAACGGGAAGTAACTAAATTTTCATAAGAGCACATGATTCTAATATCATTACCGAACTTACAGCCATAAAAGAAAAAAATGAGATTATCGGGAAATTGTTATAGTGTCCATCATAAAGGAAGGATCTATAGAGTGGAAACAGACATAGGAGCCCATGGAAACTCCTCCCATAGAAAGTGGCGCCCCCACGGACCTAAAACAGAACCAAACTGTGACGTGATCCATCCCGTCGGCAATGTTTGCTATGGCAACCCCATCCCAGTGCTGCGGTGGTGAGGTGCAGCTGCTCTGCGCCACCCTTCCGTTGCCCCCCCACGACCTTTGTCCTCAACTGCTGTCCCAATCTAAGCCAAGTGAGGCATCGGAAAGATGACAATAACGAAATATCCATAGATATTGAAGCCAAAGACGTAGATATCAAAACAGATGACAACGGAATACAAATGAGAATTGAACGTAAAGCTATATTGTGAAGAAAACAATGACAAAGTATGCGTGAATGAAATGTGCAACAAAAACACGTAGAATCCTAAGTAATGGAATTTACAAAGGAAAAGTTAAAGATTAGTGAGGAATAAGCAAGAATAATGCCACTTATTAGAATGCTACAGGAAACTGGAAGATGCAAACCAAAAAGAATCCGGAAAATGTTAGATACATGTCGTAAACGTCGTCTTCCACTCTGCACGGCAGCACGGAGGTCAAAGCTCAAATGGACAAAGTCATGTGGTTCGCGGTGATTCCTGGGAAGCCCAGCTGTCAATCAACTGTAGTTCTGTTTTAGATCGCGGGTTCGCTGCAGTCGACTTCATGACGTCATGAGTTTCAGCTTAATACAGCCAGTGTCTTCTCTATATATCCTTGCTTTATGGTGTCCATAGACGTAAATCACGGAACTCAAATATATTCGAGTATTAGGTCTTTCAGGAAGTAAGTGGGCAATTTCAAATTACCATAATTTCTGTAATACCAAAGCGATAATCTTAATATTTGAGGGTAATGGTTAATAATTCACCTCGTTATCAATAACACTTTCCCGAACTGTGGGCAGTTCACAAACACCATTTGAGTTACCAGTGTCATTAATTCCGTGAAAAATGTCTGATTCAGATATCTAAATGTTGTTGTATCAAGTAAAAGACCCGCTTTTCAAATGGCCTAAATGATTGAAAGCGCAGGGAATCGTATCCGGTGAATACGGTGGGTGCGGCAACTCCACCCATCCGTTTTGTTCAATGAACAGCCGAACAATCCAGGCCTTGTGTTGTCGTGTACGAAGACAGGTCGGTGTACATGATATTGTCCTGCCCATGCCGGGATATGCTGCTCAAGAAATTGCTTATACCACTCCAATATCACAGCGATTTTCTCATCCTACGTCTTCCGAAAAGCCACACCGCGAACATCCATGACAACGACCAGTCAGATTTTAAGGTCATGCAACTCTGCACGGGGTAAAAAGACCAAGTAAATACTGAGTTCAACCCAGGACCATGATTAATGCCGTTGTCTGGGAGCTTAAAATTCCACGCAACTTTCACCTAAGCAGAGGAACCGTGTGATCGCCCTACTATTGCGACGATACCACGAAGGTTACTCTGTGGAGTTTCGTACCGGAATTCCTTCTACGTCGTGGTTAGTGTGTGTGCTGTACTACGACACTAGTTTGCTCGTTTGGCTTAAATCTTCCGTCAGCATGGTATAAACTGTTGTATGAAGGCCCAGCTGTCTGGAAAGGTCATTGACACTTCTTTCAAAACCCGGTGTGCTGTAATGCCTCGTGGAAGTGTCGTTCGACTTCTTGTCTGGAAGTCGAAATCGGTCGATCTCGTCTTGGAGCATCATCAGGTGATCTCCTGCCTTCATTTTATCCAATACTGACATTGTAGCGGAAGCATATCCGGCTCGTAACTGGAAGACCCTGGGTTCGACTCCCGGTGGCGGCCAATGAGAATTTTTCCGTGACTCACTTATAAACGTGGAAAGAGCGAAGATCATTGTTTGATGTTCCTTTTATCCTTTCATCGAATTGTGCACGGCCGTTTTTGTAAGAGCATTTTGATCTACTGTTATCCACAACCGAGTTGGAAACGGGTCAAAAATTTCGGACTCGACCAGGACCTGACCCGGACAAACCTGCTTCGAACTGTACTGTAATAGTGGTAATTGTAAATAAGCTTTTAATAATATCGGTAATGGAACGGGAATTTTAATTTTATGAATTTTAATGAATATGTAAATAATTAAGAACCCTTGCAGTGTATGTTTGAAAAGTGTAATCGTGGGAAACTACTTACGAATATATGTTTTTAGTTGTATTTGCGGAGCCAGTGCGTCTTCAGAAATAATTAGTAAGGAGACTTACTTCCTGGAATTGTACAACGCACCGGACGTCGTGTGTAAGTCTACAGTAGAAGATTGCCCTTTTTAGAGATTTTAGAGCCACTCATAAGGAAGGACTTCCGTTTTTCGGGCTTAAATTCGAATATATCATCATCATTGTCAATCATTATCAATCCACTGCTGGATGAAAGTCACCCCAAGTTTCTTCAACAACGCACTGTCTTTGGCCAGTCTCCTTCATCCACCTATCTCCCACGTGGTCTTCTTCTGAGTCTTTTCCTGAACCTTGGAATTAAGTCTAAAATTTCGGTTGTTCGTCGTTGGTCCGTTCTCCTGGCAATATGTCCAGCCATTTCAGGGATTTTATTCTGATCGTGATGTTTTCCACATGTCATTTTCCTTATCCACTAGTTCCTCTCCTCTTCTTATCTTTCTTGGTTACACAAGCATGCGCCTCTCCATGCTTCTTTCTGTTGTTTGTATGTCTTTTTTTAGTTAAGGTCCACGTCTCTAATCCGTACGTAAGCTCTGGTAGGATGCATTGATTAAACACTCTTCTTTTAAGACGTAATGGCATATTGCTCTTAAAAATTGTACTGCTTCTACTGAAAGCTCTCCAACCAATTTTTATACGTCGATTAATTTATTCATCAGTGTGAACCTCGCTTGATATCTGCTGCCAAGGTAAATGTAGGAATTCGTTATCTCCTGCTTTTCCCCATCAATTGGTAAATCCTCATTCCTTGTGAAAGCATTGTACTTCAGTTTTGTCTTCTGAAAGTTCATTTTTAATCCAATTTCTTCACCCTTCTCAGGAAGTTCCTGGATCATACTCTTCAGCTGTGAAGTATTATTTGCAAAGACTTCTGAAGGGTTCTTTAACATATTTATTTTCTTTTCAAAAATAAAACTGAAATAAGACCGGGTCGAAATCTGGTCAGGAACACCTTGTTGACCCGCAAGAAATTGTTGCCCCGTGACCGGTTTCCATCTCTGGTCCGCAAAACACTTCCCTTTTGATTATCTATTTGCTAGCACAAATCTTACCTTTTCGAGGAGTCACTCCTACAAAATAAGTGGCGAAGAGGATAAGATTGCTAGATATTAACATTTATTACCTTTATGTAGAAATACACACATTCATATGATACACGAAGACATACAGACTTGAACATAAATCTTAGCAAAATAAATCATATAACACTCATTATACAATTCTCACTTCGCAACTGCGCATCTTTTCTTTTTCGCACTTTGTCTCCTTCTAGCACATCGAGGCAAACCAGAAACAAAACCACCAGCGCACTGCGGCTGCGATTCTTACGTCACCCACTAATCAACAATCGCCAGCGGCTGGGCTGCCTCTACTAAGTCCAAGTTCCAACAGGCCCTCTGAATTATACTACAATAAGACAGTGAGAGAACTTTACTGATCGTCTCAGCTGCTTCATCGTTATTACCAGTTTCACTGAGCAATGGGTATGTCACGGACTGAGTCTGAGGTACGTGCCATGCGAAGTAACGTTATTAGAAACATACGTTGACCTTAATTCAGTGTATTTATTGACCCCCATGTGCAGCTACAAAGGTCGTAAAAGGAAACAAGTCGTTAAATTATTTATAAAACCACGCATTTGTTCCTCAAAGGTCGTTTATACGATACAAAATAGAGCGAATACTCGTGACGTATAGTGCGTTCACTATAACTTGACAGTTGGGAAGGATTCACTTAACCAGTTTTAGGGAGCTTCGCATCGTAAGCAGCGTGCTTAAAACTAATCGCCTCCAACCCTCTTGGAGCAGGGCAATAAACAGTGAAGATACGGGGTGGATGGGGGAGTGTTGGCAGTCCCTCCTAATGCTGATTCCTTCAATGGTCTTTGTGGGAGGGAAAAGAATAAGGCATTCTTGAACATCACTAAACGACCCTTTCCGACTTCTGTTACTGATTTCTCAAGCTAGCTTTGTAGCAAGCAAGAGATCTTTACTCACGGTTTTTTTCTTTTGCTGTTTATTTAATCTTTTTTTTTTTTTTTGTGACACTGTTTTTTTTTTTTTTTTGTGTCCCAGGATACCTATCGCCAGCTCATCGAATAGATACCTCGCCGCTGTTTTGCGGTCTAAACGGGGTCATACAACTTATTAGGCAGGTGATCATAATGTAATATGGCTCGTCGGTATATACATCATCACCATCATAATCAACCATTATCAATCCACTGCTGGATAAAGGGCTCCCCAAGTTTCTTCCACAACGGTCTATCTTGTGCCACTCTCCTCCATGTCACTCCTAAATGCTTTCGAATTTCATCCACCCATCTCCCATGTGGTCTTCTTCTGGGCCTTTTTCTGTCTCTTGTAATCCATTCTACAATTTCGGTTACCCATCGGTGGTCCGTTGTTCCAGCATATGTCCAGCCCGTTGCCATTTCAAGGATTTTACTTTGATCATGATGTATTTCTATCTTGTAACTTTCCTTTTCGACGAGTTCCTGCAGAGCATAATCCAGAAAAAAATGTTCTAAAAAGGCCTGTGGCCTTTTAGAACGTTTCTCTCATTAGGTATAACACCTAATGAAAAGGTGTTAAACACCTTTTCATTTTAGAAGACCTTTCATTAGGTGTCATAAAATGTTTACAAATGCGAAATATCTAGGTTGTAACTTAACATTTTCTAGAAAGGCCCATGACATAGTGTTTTTCTTTTTTATTTATTGTATTGGGGTTTAACGACCACCGTGAGCAACTCAGTGGGCTAAAAGTAGTCGCCCATCCCTAATTTAGGGCTACTGGTTTCACGGAAGGGAGAGAACCAGCGCCGTAAGACCAGCACAACATCCATGCCTCACTGGATTCGAACTCAGACCCATCTCAGCTGTATGATCAGAAGCCATCACTTAAACTACTGCGATAGCTTATTTATTTCGTACACGTCTGTAATTGGGTGAAATTTTTATACATCAAAAATTCGTTTGAATCATGATATTTGGATCATATTTTATTTTGCCCACTACTTTGACGTAATTTCAACAATGAACCCGGTGGGGGAAGGGTCAAAGCAGAATTGGACAAGTGTTCATTTTTCAACCATGCATTTTTACATTTTCTTGCTAACACTGATTCGTTTATGAAACGGGTGTAGGAGAACTGTCCACAAAACATTTGAGGGCCTTATAAAAAATGCATTTTTGACCGCTTCGTGGACACGACCCCCAGAGGTTGGTTATCTGAATCATATGAAGTTTCCGTAATTTCGTCTTTTCTTAATTGCGGTTATTAATGTAATTCTTTATACAAATGTTTATGATCTTCAACTCAACAAAAGATTTCAGGATTTACAACAAACTGCAATTAATTATCTGGGGGCATGTCCTGCCTCAGGAAACCTGTCGAGGAAGGGGGGGCACAAAAGTATAAAATATAAAGAATTTCTGGTCCGATCGGGAGATTTTTAGCATTTACAACCTACATCTCAAACTCTCTGAAGACATGTGCTGACTCACGAAACCTGTCCGGGAGGGGAGGGGTGGGGGGGGGGGGGTTCCTAAAATATAAAACAAAAACAAAGTATTTCTAGTTGTAAATGCTGAAAATCTCTCGATTAGACAAGAAATAAGAAATTCCTTGCCGCCCCGGTGGCGCAGTGGTCTAAGGCGCTGGCCTCTGATCATTCGTCCGTAAGAGGGGTACGGGGTTCGAATCCCGTCGGGCGTGGATGTTGTGTTTGTCTTACGGCACTGGCTCTCTCCCTTCCCTGGAACCAGTGACCCTAAATTAGGGACGGGTGACTGCTTATAGCCCATTGAGTTGCTCACGGTGGTCGTTAAACCTCCAATCAAAAAAAAGAAATTCCTTACATTTTACACTTTGGGATCTACCCCCCCCCCCCCCCGGCCCGACACAGGTTTTCTGCGTTATCACATGTTCGTAAAGAGTTTGTTCAGATTAGTTTCTAAACGCTCAAAATCTCCCGATCTGATCGGAAATTCTTTGCATTTTACACGGGTTTTTACCCCCCCCCCCCCAACAGGTTTCCTGGGTAAGCACATGCCCTCAGATAATTTGTTGAATTCTAGCTTGTGAATGCGGAATATCTCCCGATCGGACCAGAAATTCTTTATATTTCATATTTTGGGTTTTAAGCACCCCACCCCCACCCCCGGTAAGTTTCCTGGGTTTGCACATACACGCAGAGAATTTGTTTAGCAGTATTTTATATACCTTGAAAAATATCGTAAATAAGAAAATACGAAATTACGGAAATTTTATGTGTCAGATAACCAATCTCCGGAGACGTAGCCGCGGAGCAATCAGAACGCAATTTTTATACGGCCCCTTAAAATGTTTGTGGCCAGTTCTGCGCTTTGTCTTTTTCCCGAAAATCATGGAAATGTTTAAATTTCTTACTGAAAATGAAATATTTAAAAAAAAAAAAAATTGGACAGTAGTTGCTTAAGTAGTGGGGAATATAGCGACACGAAATTTGTTTATGCAGAACAATTTTATGGCACTGAAATTCCAATGTATCCAGTTCTCCGGTGTGGCCAGTTCTCCGTACCCGTTATGATATGAGATACACACTTCAATGTGGAGGGGATATTTATATGGCTTCCTTATCAATATCATGCTTTTTGGGAAATTTTTCTCCTTGGTATTTCTATTCGGTCACCCGTAGTGAGATCCTAGATGTGCACTAATACTGAGGTACAAAAATAATGGCCCAGCCCTGGACCCAATGTCTGCTTAAAGAAATGTGCTCAGCGATAGTGTATATATACGATATATAACTACCGAAGACTTTTCGTTTAAATTGTATCACAGAGAACAAAAAAAAAAATAATAATAATAATAATAATTCCCCGTGTTATCTGTAAATGCAATGACAGTATTCGACATTTGCTACCGAATATTAACAGCATGCATTTTCTTATTAAAACCTAGCCGTGATTGTTTCCTTATTTGACCGCATTTGGTTGAAACTTTTAATGTGAACCCCCGGGCCCATCATGGAAATCCGATACCATCTCACAAAACCGTAGAGGATACCCAGCATGCAAAGTCTGCGGTATCCTTCATGCAAAGTCTATTTAACGAGAAGCTTCGAAGCGCCACAGGGAGTCCCTCCACCTCCCGTCGTCATTGTTCAAAGGCTCTTTGGTCTGCTGGAAGCGATTAGTTCCTAAAAGGCACGCTGCTTACTCCCCTCAAACTGGTAAAATGAATCCTTCTCAACTGCCAACTTAGAGTGAACGCACTATACCTCGTCCTGTTTCTAAAGAGTTGTTGAAACGACTTTGATCGTGTGACATAACGCAACTCTGACGTCATGTCGGAATGATTTGGATGAGATGTCTTTATGTATGCTAACAAAGCACAGCTTTCACGTTCGGAATTACAGCCAAAATTAAAATTTCATGTGCATATGTACCTAGGTAAATCATTCTGATTACTGCAAACTGGTTTGAGAAGAAAGCATATGTTGTGGATCACTCAAAGAGTAGTGCAGTGCGGGGGTGGTTACACCGAACCAATTTTTTTTTTTACCGTGTATCATGTTTTGCGTCATATGTTTTTCTTGTTAATAAAGTATTTTAATTGTTTTTCATTTCTTTCTGGAACTTCATGTGCCATTTTATTTTTGCCAACTTCCTCAAAAAATGAAAGTAGTTCTGAGCCGGGAGGCCATAATAATTTTTTCAAATTTCTTAGTAGCTGAGAATGTTTCTCGAGAATTGAGGTCATTATATGTATGCGTATGTATAATAAAAAAAGTTAACCAGGCATAATATGTTTTTTTTATTATTATTTTGCAGCAGTGATGATGTCTTAAAGCTGCTCAAAAGTTTTATTTCTCATTTAAATTTTCGCTCTAGGCCTTTGTTGCCTGCTCCTGTGAGAGAAGAATGATCGCCTAGATTGTTAACAATCACGCCTTGTTTTCTCGTATTGCCCGCAGCAGTTTTATTAATCTTCCCGCGTTAAATAAGAAAAAGGAATTGCGTCTCTCAGCTGTTAGCAAGAAAGAAGTACAGCTTTCTGTAGTTTGAATAATCCATTCTTATTTTAATCGTCTTCTTTCAATCCTGTTTTTTTGGTGCGTTTTCAAGCATATTCGTTGTTTTTCCTGTGGGACCATTACTCAAGCCGTCTGTGACGAGTACGGGAACTTGAGCATGGCCGGTTGTGTCTTTAATCATGCAAATGCATGGTGTCACCAGGTTCCTCCTTTTTAACACCTGGGGTCGCTGTCTGATAAATGGAAGGAAACTCTGCTGGAGCGCGAATACGATGCGCTGCTTTCCGCTGCTACACAGACAAAACTTCCTAAAGGATGCTGCTATATGTTGTATATATGCAGTAGGCGTGTCAAGGGTATTGTGACTCAGTGCGTCGGCTGGAAATGATATTTTATGCGAATAATAAGCTCCGAACATATAGTGTCACTTTATCCGTCAGTCTGTAAGCGTGATATCTCCGCATCAATTCCTTCAGATTTCTGTAAACACGACAGCGATTTTCGGTTCCTGAGCGGACGTGGATTTTACGGATAAAGCAAGACGAGCGGTGGGAAAAGGGGTTAAAGTATTATAGAGTTGACTGGAATGGTAACAAAACCATTTCATTTGGTTTCCCCAGTCAAGCCTCTTGAACTTCGAGGAAAGATTAGTAAGAAGTCGTAATGCGTGATCCGACTGTGTAGTCTCATAAGAACATTAGATACGATATGCTTTCACATAAAACACAGTATTCCCTATTTTTACATACATGATCATTTGAAAAAGAATTGCTTTGCCGTGCCATTCTTTTTTGCCCAACTAACCCCGTGCTTTAGCGCCGCTAAGGCGTTTCTGTACCACCAGCCCTGCCAGATTAGGATGACAATAGAAAGACCTGATATATATAAAATACTCATAAACAGCCGGGCATCAATGCCTTTCTTGGAAATGTGAGGGTTTACTCCATTTTAGATTTAGGTTCGTTGTCCCCAGGAAATTTAAGAACCACCTGGAAGTGACTCTCTGTTAATGCGGATCAGATACTGGAACCCATTTCTCTTAAATACGAAGGTCTTAAAAATAAGACCACTGCAAACAAAAGTTACTGTTGTATAATTCTGTGCAGCCATTAAGTAGATTTCCTCTTCTTATTTAATCAATTGATTATTATTGGAATACACTGTAAAAAAAAAATTCTGAAATTCAAGAGCCTTTTTCCGTGATTTCTTTTGTGAATTAACGAAACATACTTCTGATGCCTTTTCCTTGAAATGGCGGGGGAAAAAACCTTGAATTTCACGGATTTTTCGTACACCAGAAAAATTCTGAATTTTCAGAAACCTTTCAGCAATTCTTTTCTTTATATGAGCGGTAAAACTCTGTTCTCCTCTTTTCTCGTATCCGTATGACGGGAAACTTCCGGTAATAGGAGCGATTTGCGGCAATACTTGAAGTTTGATCGTTAAATTTCAATCGTCTGTTGGATGACCTGATTTTGAAGCTCTGTAGCGAATTCGAATATTGTGGATAGCATATCGCATGAAATTTTGGTCCCCATTTTGTGCACCAGCTATTATACATGTATATTGTGGTACCGTAAGAAACCGGGTATTTATATTATTGTACAGGTGATTGTACGATGTCTATGTATCAGTCTGTGGACCCTCAAGGCAAAAGCTGTTGTAGCGATCAAGCTAATAAGTAAATTTTATATTTAGTTTTGTGAAATAATACAAATAAAATAATATATTTGATAAATAATGAAAAATAATAATATGTATTATTATTTTTCATTAATTATCTTTAAATAATACAATAAAAATCGATAAATTTTATATTTAGTTTTGTGAAATAATCTGTACATTTCATTTTTTCGTAAAGATAATTGAAAGGCATTGTCAGTTTAACAAGTTAGTAAAATCATGCGATGCATTGATTATGATACGCTTTCCAACATACCAGAAATCATTAATCAAGTTATGAGGATAATAGCTGCGGAAGAAATCTCGCTCCTGTCCTGAACTTTGACCCCATTTCGATCATAGTAAACAGAACCGGTTCAGTATACCTCTGGAACAACATAAAGTTTTGTTGCAATCGAAGCAGTTTTACGTAAGTTATTATGCATAAGGGCTATGGAATGGATCCCGCTCCTATGCGCCGACCTTTGACCCAATACCGCCCATTTTCAATAGAGTTCGTCCCCAGGCAGTCCCTTACCACATACTGAAATTTCATCGAAATTGAACCATTTTTACGCAAGTTATGAGGAAGAAGGGCAGTGGAATGAATCCCGCTCTTATGTCCTGGCCTTTGACCCCATTTCCAAAAGGGTTCATCCCCAGGTTTTCCCCTACCACATACTAAAATTTCATCGAAATCGAACCATTCTTTTACGCCAGTTATCGTGCGGACAGACAGACAGATAGACGGACAAAGCTGGAGCATATACGCTTCTTCAACCTACGGTTGGAAAGCGTAAAAAATATTTCAAGTTCCAAAATATCTGAAGTCGCTTCGAAAAATCACGATGAAAAAAAAATACATAATTTGCATTAAGTCCTCTTACAGGGAAAATGAAAATTACTAACCTATTCAAAAAAATAAGAAACTCTAACAGAATATTAGACTAACTCACCCGCATCAATGGCAAAAAACGTTTCATTATCGAGCAGTTAGCCTTGAACGCAACTGCGATTTCTGTTTCTTTCTGGCTCAGCTGTTAGATGCGCGGCTTCTGCTGGGCCAAGTCGAACGACCGGGATCGAATCCCACCAGGGTAGAAGGGAAAAGAAACTCGGGTGCAAGGGTTGAAAATGTCTTCGGTTTTGCGAAGTTTCTCTATAAACACGGAAAACCCCGAATCGGACTTGGAAATAAACTGGTATACTGACTACAAAAAATCTGTCAAAATACGGAAGTTAAAGAAACGGGAGTTTTTAAAAACGGAAATTTCTTTAAAAGACCGACACGTACCGGCAACTTTGCTGCACGTTATTTTCAGGATTTTTCCGTGAATTCACATCATTTAATTTTTTACAGCGTACCTTTCAGATTTAGGCTTTCTGTGTTTATGTTGTGATGAAGAAAACTTGTGCCTAATTTCGTTTCTGTTTCCGGGTATCAAGTTTTACGATGTTTATATTTGGATCCGGGTCTCAAAATTTTGATCCAGTTCCTTCCTTCCCGTGGAAGATCGAAATTTTCGTCCTCTTGTTACCCACTTCATAGGGCGACGCAAGAAAATCAGTGATGTATCAAACGCACGACAATGTCTGATGTAAGAACTCCGCTGGCAATTGACGGAAGGGCTGCGGGGTGGACCGGAAATGATCGCTTGACATTCTGCGTAGAGGAGCGATATTTGCGCTTGTAAGAGGAGGATGGGGGGGGGGGGTAAGTCAAGTAAAATTCCGGCTGCATTGTCTTGGCCACTTTACGTCGACGACACAAAAACGCGCGTGGCGGCAGCGAAGTAAGAAGCATGCAGCCCGTCGCAAATTATGGAGAGCCGCGCCAGGTGTCTAAAAATGTGCCACGTCTTCAAAAATGATCTACTGACAGTCAGTCACGTAGGGCGGCGTCGGCACATGCATGCATGCATATACGCTGTGAAGAGCATCTGCTCGGTGTTGATGACTGGAGTGCCGCCCTTGTGGAGAAACGCTTGCGCTCATCGGCATGTATTTTGATCGCGCAGACGTGCGCTAATTGAAGGTTTCTTGTACTTTTACTACTTTTCAGATAGCGTGACACGCTGCTTCAAGAGTGCATGGAAGGACGCACGCATCCGCTCTTATCGCTGTTGTTGTACACCGTATCTCCTGTGCAATCGCTTGTAATACCTCTGTTCTAACGTAATTAAATTTGGCCTAGGTTTCTTTGGCTGGAGTCTTTTGCTCCGAAAAATTATTGCGCCTTTGACATATCCGGTTTTACTTAAATATTGTAATGAAAGAAAGGTTCCTGGGGAGAAAAATCAGAGCAATAACATCATGTAGTTTTATGTTTAATTGCTGAGCTCGAGAACCATAGATGATCAAACTGTTCACCCCCTGGATAAAATAAAGAAATAAATCTTTCAGTCATTTTCTAATTTAATTTATAAGTTATGAACTTAATGTAAAGAATTTCCGTCTTTGCACGATTCAAATTGTGATGCATAAAAACAATTTAAATACAACTTCGATGATCGTTTTAAAGACTATTTATTCTTAAAAATCATTAAACATCATGAAGTTGGAAACATAGAAGATCTTTCGGACCCGCTGCGGTGTCAATCCTCAGATGCGCATTAGGGCACTACAAATGTAGAAGCGTAAATACAAATGTATTTAAATGTATTATTTGCAAATGTATGTACTCTTCTACATTTGTAGTGCTCTAACGCATCTGAGGATGGACACCGCAGCGGGTCCGAAAGATCGTATGCTTCCAACTTCATGATGTTTAATGATTTTAAGAATAAATAGTCTTAAGAATAAATAGTCATATATATATATATATTGTTGTCTATTTATTTGTATTTCATATTCTGAAACATAAAACTAGCTGAGATAACTTGACAGCGCCAACAAGTAATAAGAAATGTTTGGAACAAAGAACAGACAGAATTATTTGCAAAGAAGTTATTTTTCAATATAAAGAAGACCTTGATTTCCTTCATCGCCTTTAACAAAAGTTTGGGGATGTTCGGTTTAGCAAAATTGCTATCACTTCAGCAGTTTTAGGACTCGTGAATAAATTAATGCCGACCCGTAACTGGGTAGTTAGAAGCGGGAGCATCTAGCTTATCTTTCGAGTCGTGCGTGGGCTGAATTTGAATTCTTTGTGAGGCATGGGTGGTTGTGTTCGTCCAACGGCGCTGATTTTGTCCCTTCCGTGGAGCCAGTGCCCCTAAATAAGGTATGGGTGATTCCTGGCAGTCTTAATGATCACAGGGATCATTGGACTGGAAACAAAAAAGAGGGGGGGGGGTAGAGAGAGAAAGAGAGAGAGAAAGAGAAAGAAATCCGCGACGGATTGGTTGCTTTACTTGTCGTGTTGATTCCGCGAAAGACAAATTGCTTGGTTAACTGTTTGGCTCCCCGAGAGTAGCGACATCACTAAGAGTGGTAGCAGGGCGTGATGCTACCACCCTCCACCAAGATTCAGAGCTTAACTGGCTTATTATTATCAAAATTTATGGAACCATTTGGTAATTTTTTCCATTCATTGAGTTCTGATAAATAAGATGATTTATTTTAAATCTACTGTTAAAAGACAAAATCCTATTTGCTTTTGGGTTAACGGTGTCTGCTTCCCCTACTTTTCTTCTGCGCCACCCATACAGCTACGTCACTGCGCGTGGATCAGCTGGTTTGCTTGGCTATTAAAGATTAGCGTCTACACTTGCCTCAGCTGTTTAATTTTCATGATTCGTGATGTTCTTGCGTTAATGCCATAAAACACACACAGCCGATAACAACCTATTTGGGAGAGTGCTTTCTTTGCTGTTCAAGCACAGACTTATCATTTTAGTTCTGTCTTACTCGAAAATTTGGCATACGTTTACCGTTGCGCTGGAATTTGCGTGTGACAGATAGTGTTGTACATGGGGGGGGGGGGGGGCTTGGTATTTCGTTGAAACAGACCAACAAGGAATCAGGGCGGGGAACGTTCTTCTTAGAATGTTTTATTTCAACAGTTTTTGGTTTTATTGCCATCATGTGTAAGTCCCAGTCCTGAGGACTCTTCCCCTTCCGCCTGTAAGATTTTTCTCCTTAACTCATGTTCAAACTGCCTCATAAACTTCCCCACCTAGAAAATGTATCACCATTTTAACTGATGTCTATGGAGTACGTGTCTGCTGTGAAGGGGGAGCTATTGGGTTCCCTCTGAGCTTCTGTTCAACCCGCGAGTCTTGGGAGATGTATTCTTAACAATACGCGTGCTATACATAGCCCAAAGATACTCAAGTTAGTGTGCATTCGTGTCTGAAAGGAATTTCGAGTTTTCAGCAGTTTCAACCCCACTTACCTCGTTTCAGTTGTTTAAAAAGGAAGTAGTAGTAATGAAATTATTCCATTTCCCATTCCGATTACGCCCTCTCGTAAGTGAATGTCTATTTGCTCACCTGCTTGAAAACTTATCTGTTAGTGAACGCTTTCCAGTGAAACTGTATCGGTTAAATATTGCTTTAGCAGTATCTTCGAAATACGCAAAAACACTTTTCGGAAAAGGAATTGTCACGAGCAGTGACGAAATTAAAAAAAAAAAAGAAAGGAAAACACTTTAGTGGCGAATAGGTTAAAAAGAAACAATCTGGGAAAAATGCCTTCAAAATTGTCAAAAGCCGTGCGACATCTGATTTGTTTTTACTATTCGTATATTATTTTTATAACATTTTCATTATCAATTACTTTTTAATTAATCCCACACGTCGTCTGGGATTAATGAGAATCCCTTCTTCAACGACCATGGTGTTTGCCGGCTGACTGGAAACCATGATTCTGTCCCTGTATATGTGACATACTATACAGAGGTGAAGCACATGCCAAGACGGCAAAGTTGCAGCGATAAATTCCGTCGGTGTAGCCTAATTGAGAAAGCATTCTGCTCCGGAACAGAAGGATGCGGGTTCGATCCACGTAACCTGCAAATTTGTGTTTTTACACGCCAATCCTAGAAAAATAATGCCTTAGCGTCACTTGTCACAAATCCTAGAAAAATAATGTCTTCTACATCACTGGTCACAAATCACATTGGGGGTGGGGTTAAAAGATCTTCTGAAATCGATTTGTATTCGATTTCATGGACACTGAAATAGCTCTTTGTGGAACAAACTGACTAAATCTGCACGTAATTTTTTTACTCGCAGTCGTTCTAGCTCCCCCCCCCCTCTTTTGTGTTATGCGAACTAACTCAATCTCCTTATTTCCTCATTAGTTAACAACATCATGAAAATATTGTTCCATCTGTATGTTAAAATGATTTTTTTCATACATTTTTGTAATATTGCTTGTAAAATAATTAGGTTCGTTTAATATGGATAGTTGATGTCTTTACATGATCCAGTGTAATTTAGTACTTCAGCTACTGGAAGTTCCCATTATTTCAGCCTAATATCCAAGAAAAAACATTTGGACTGATATATATGCGAATTTCTTGATCCCATAATAATAATAACAGAATAGTGCATCCAGATAATGAAGTGTTTGTCAACTTGTCCGGCCATAGTCTCACTGAAATTCAGAAGCGGACTTTACGATATAATTCTAACTTTGCTATCTCAAGAAAGATACTGGTATCAGACAGTTGCGCCAGTTGAGGAATCTCTAATAAAAAGCAGTCTCAACTTTGAAGAAAAAGAAATAGTCAGACATTGCATCAGCGAAGTGATAATCGCAAATCACGCTACATTACCTAGACCAAATTTAACCACCAAAGAAATTAATGCGCTTAAAGAATTGCGATCAAATTCCAATTTAACCGCCACTAGAGCTGACAAAAGGAGGTCAGGTGGTTGTTTTAGACAAAAAGCTTTATAATAATAAAGTTAAAAACCTTATTTCGGATGAACCTAACAAAGAAATAAAGAATGATCCTTCAGATAAACAATTAAAAGTAGTACAGAAATTGGTCAAAAACTCTGAGCCAAAACATAAAAAACAAACTTAAACCTTCATACGCCCGTTGTGCGAGAGATTCTATGGTCTCCCTAAAATACATAAATCTGGCATTCCTTTCCGGCCTATCCACAGATTCCATTCCTTTCCATGTACAAGAGATTCCAAGAATGATCTCATACACATGAAATTATGTTTATCTGTGGAATTTTTTGTGAATATGCCTTGCAGGAATTCTCTTAAATATTGTGTGAATTTGGCTTACATAAGATCAGATGCTCTAGATTAATAACACAATCAAGTTCAGTTTTTCTTTTGAGATGTTTTCCACGCAATTATTGCCTTAAATGTTAACCTTCGTTTGAGTCTTTTCATATGTTGGAGGGCGGGGTGAAATCTTACTTTTGCGATGTTCGCTAACATATTTCGCAACTTTTTCATTCAGCTATCCTTTAAAGAAAGCCGCATAATCTGAGTTCCCACTTCCCTTCCCTAGCGGATTTACATTAGGGAAAAATTCGTGGATAGTACTCCCGTCCGATCTTCTTGATGAATGGATAATCTTTTGTATGTGGCTTCCCCGCAGCGTCTGTGCAGTGCTTTATCAGTCAAATGTGGGTGTATGGAGCTCCTGTTATCCTGGTTCTTTTTTTTTTTTTTTTTTTTTGTGGGGCACCCATTGTCCGCGCTACTGTGATACGTGAGGAGGGGCGTAAGTCATTCCTTTTTATTTCTGCGCCGTTCCCTCCCGTTTTATTTAAGGCCTGGTAGATATCTGAGCAGTTTCTCTTGCGCGGATCAGTGATTTGTTACTGTCGGCTGCGTTATGTATTTCATCTGTGCTCGTCTCATACCTTCATGTCGGCGGCCCCTTTTCTTTTACCCCCCCCCTCCTCCACCACCCTTCTTTCCTTTTTTTTTTTTTTTTTTACTTTTGTCAACCATTTGGATGTCATGTGTTGTGTGGTCTGTTACTTGTAATCTCCCCGATCATCTCTTCCTTTTGAAGCCCACAAAAATTTTATTTTTTTCCCTCTTAAGTTATTTTTCTTATCTTATGGAATTGCATTTCTCTCCCCAAAGAGCCCCTTCAGTGTTTTTGCCTCGCTCTGAACAATTAGGGAACGTGTGCCCTCATTTCGCAATAGAGAAAGACAAATTTGTAAACCGTTGGCGTATAAAATAACAATTAGGGAGAGTGCCAAATAATTTTTTCCAGACAAATTTGCGGTTCATTTACGTATATCAATTGGGGAATTTTGCCATGCCCTTATCGATAAATCTGCAGCCCATCTCACAGCAGAAAGCAGGTTAGAGTTTGTTACTCTGTTGAAAGACGAATTTGGAATCCATTTATGAATGTTGCCAATAATAATAATAATAATAATTCATGAATGTTGCCAAACGGTTTTACTAAAAAATTTAAACATTTGTTTACAAACGACATTAATGTAGTTTTCTCGTGTGCTTCTTCAGGACAAACCTGGATTAAATTAGCCGTATGTGTAACGGTGAGGTGATTTTGTCTCCCGCCAGTGCTAAGGAAAAAATTTAAGGCTTTGAAATTTAGTATTTTATGGCTGTCAGTTTAGCACATTGACTAGTTAAACTTATATACGAGGAGGCTGACTTTTGCCTAAAGTGTGTTTAGGTACAGAATTTTATAAGAATAATAATAGCAGTGCAAAGATTTACAACGATGAGGCATTCCATTATGACCATCCCCAGCCTAGAGAAATGAGCGCGCCTGGAGACCGAACGGTGGTGCAGGTGGAGTTCACAGAGCAATATATATATATATATATACAACCCTAGGACCGGCTTTCGGTTAGTAGAGTGTGCGGAATCAGAATGGGGAAAAGCTGCCGATTTATCGGAGTTTGATAAAGAACAAATTGTGATTGCACGGCTCCTCGGAACTGCGATCTCGGAAACGATGCGGCTTGTGGGTTGTTCACGTGCCGCTGTAGTGAGTACGTATCAAAAGTGGTGCACAGATGGCCAAACGACGAACCGTCGTCCAGGCATGTGTCGTCCTCAGCTCATTGATGCCAGAGGGGAACGGAGACTGTCGCGCATTGTTCACAGGGCCACAATGCGACAAATCACCCGCAGCTGCAACAGGAATGATCAGGGCAATGTGTCACCGCACACAGTTCATCGCAGCTTTCTGCGCATGTGCCTGCGTGGCCGAAGACCCAGGCTGTGGTTCCCAGGCTCCGTGCGCGTCATAGGCAACAACGCATAAAATGGGCCCAAGATAATCGAGATTGGACTGTGGGTGATTGGGAGAAAGTGGCCTGATGTAACGAATCAAGATTCCTGGTGCATCACGTAGACGGCCGAGGCGCGGATTCGTCGATTACCAACGGAGGCTGTGGCACCTGGATGCACTGATGGGCGGAAACAGGGCAGCGGTGTTATGCTGTGGCCGATGTTTTCTTGGGACACTTTTGGCCCCATTATCACAATAGTGCGCAATCCCTGACAGCTGTCAGGTACCTGAATACTGTTGCGGACCAAGTCCACCCATTCATGGCAACTGTGTTCCCTGCTGGTGATGGCTATTACCAACAAGAAAATGCGCCATGCCACACTGCCAGAATCGTCAAGTAGTGGTTCGAGGAACATGCTGGTTAGTTTCTGTTAATGCCCTGGCCTCCAAATTCACCTGACATGAACCCAATTGAACATTTGTGGTACGATTTGGAGAGGCTTGCGCTAAATCACCACCACCACCTCGAAATGTACGGGAACTGAATAACCTGCTGTTGACATTATGGTACCTGATACATTAGGATATTTATCGCAGCCTCATCGAATCGATGACTCGCCGAGTGCCCGCTATTTGGCGGGCTAAAGGGGGTCGTACAGCTTATTTGGTAGGTGACCATAATGTAATGGCTCATCGGTATATTTCTGATAGCATTAGCCCCCCCCCCCCCGCAAATATAACCTTATAATGCTTCACTAAAAATTGTTGATAGTAAAATAACTTACAGAAATAGAAAACGTTTTTTTGAAAGGGGCCGCATATCGGTGCAACCCCCGGGCTGCATGCAGCATGACATAATACGGCCTTGCCAGTAAGTAGTGAAGTCAATATCAATTCTCACGACTTATGGAATTATCAATTACGTCGTTACTGCTCATATTTAATTTGTTGTGTGGTTGTAATGTATTTATTTAATAGCGTTCATTTGATGTTCTGCTGTCCAGAAGTTTTCTCCAGGAGACAATTGGCGCCAAAATTTGTTTCATAAATTGTGCAGGACGCTTTTGTTGGTTGTGTTAATTTTGACTTATGGTGTAACAGATTCTATATCATTATTTCTGCTTTTTTCTTCTTCTGATTTATACTGAACTGAATTTGTTTTTTTTGTTTTTCTTTCTCAGGGGTTTAAACTTCAATGTTCACTGGTCAAATTTAAATCCTCAGTTGTTAGTGGAAACTATGAAAAATTTTGGGAATTATGCTTCCGCTTTTCCGTTTCACACGATGGAGGCCTTCATGAAAAGGGTAAGGTGACTTTGAATGTTTTCATTATTCGTGAGTAAGTTTTTTTTTTTTAACTGTCTGTGAATGGTGCTGTTTTTTTTTTTGTTTTTTTTTCTCCTGTGCTGTTTCATTTTTAATTTCATTTATTTCGTTATAGGGTTACATTTGACCATGTTACATTTCAAAATCAATTTTATAACGTATAGTATTAAGAAAAACAACATATATAATATGAATACTTATGTACAGGGTAACCACAGAACAGGAAATTGAATAAATATAGCCTGAGTGAATCCCAATTCCTCTAAAGTACGTAGTCAAGTCAAACGTCCTACACATATAAAATTTACGCATATGTGGTCTGATTAATAAATTTTACCATAGAATTTTGTATTTTAGTTTGTTAGCAAACATCTTTTTAGTTGCTTTCGAAAATAATTATTAATATGTGTTAATTGACAAGGTAGGTTATTCCATAACACCAATCCCTGGTAATCAATAAATCTTTGTTGGTTAAAGTGACAGCAGAACGTCAAATTTTATTTTTCCTGTCAGCGTTTTATACTGTTCCTGTTATGTAACAAACAGCCTTTATTTTGAGTTTGTTTGCTCGTAAACTGTTTTTGAGGAACTCCGTTTGCAATTGTCTTTACATTACCTATGTGTTGGTGTGAGAATTATCACTCCACTTTCTTTCCCCTGGCAGATGCGTTTTCTTTTCTTTTTCTTTTTTTTTTCTCGGTGCACATTTGCTTTTATTATAACTGACGATGCGCACGTGTTATCTCTTGAAATCATAAAAACATCCCACCCAGAGCGGCAGTTTCTGTTTGTGGAGACCTTGGAAAGATCGGGAAATAACTTAGGTGGCCTCCCAGACTAAACATTTTTGTGCGGAAGTGTTGTGGCTAATAGTTCTTTGAGGATCATTTTTAACTACTTATGCCACAAAGGTCGCTCGCAAAAGAATGTCCGCTGTCTCTCTCTGGTTTTGAAAGGATGCAGCTGCCATTTCGTTCGTCATGCAGTCTTCTTTCTCAGCGGCCAACGTGACCAACACCAGGGTCATGGTTGCGGTTTAGCGGGCAGGCGATCCATTCGACCGCGGCGTCTCCAGAGCAGAATTTTCTTCTGCATCAGCCGGCGTTTGAATTGATTGCTTATCTATGTATCGACGTGGGTGTTCGTATGTTTTTCGGCTCATTTTTTTACACGTCCCATTTTTATCGATATAATCTACATCGTTCTCCTCGCGGCGGAGGCCAGTGTTTATCTTCGCTTGAAGAATCCTGCATGCTCCAGTACCCACGCAGGTTGACTGGCGTGTTCTTAGACAATCTTTTGAAAACATGCAAGTTTCTTGAAATTTTTATTTTGAAAATAGAAATATCAGCACCAGTTTGCAGAGCCAGAAATCAGTGTTAGTGGGTGGAATACTAATCTCGTACCAGACACAATTGTTGCGTGTAGCAGCAATACAAGGTATCGTTATCCACAATGCGTTAGGAGTATTGTCCTCTGAGATATAGTGGTGATGAATTTTGTTTTTAGATGTGAACTTATGTTGCCTGGTGGTAGCACGGGGCTGGATTTGAGTTTTGGTTAAGATGTCTACGCTGGATTTGCTGTTGCGGCACTGGTTCGCTGCCTTCCCCTGCAAACAAATTATGTTGTGTCTTTCTCTCTCACTCGCTCTTCAGGGTTTAACGGTCACCACGAGCAACTCTAAGGTCAATAAGTAGTCGCCAGCCGCAAATGTGGAACCACTGGTTCCAGAGAAGGGAGAAAGCCAACGTCATATGGGCAGTCATATTACCCATACAGTCTCATCCGGGACACGAACATGGGCCCAGCTCTGTCGGGAGCCTACGCTTTGACCGCTCGGCCACCGTAGCGGTGTCTTCTGTTGCACTACTATATTTTCCGAGCAGTTGGGCCCGTCATGGGCCTCAACTTTTCACGAATATAATAGATGCTCGACAGGGTCGATTTAAGCGACGGGCCCAGTGCGCCAAGCTGGAAGAGTTTTTTTTTATGAATATTTTAGCATCACCACCTAAGAAAAATTTTTACTTAAATCATTTTACAAAATTTATTAATTTTTAAAACTTATGTTATTTATACTCATCACTCCATATGTGTAGACGGAGAGCATTAACTGAGCAAGAGGAAACGCTTTTTTTAGATTATGGACTTTTTAATCAGTAATTTAGCAAACAGGAGGAAATCATACGAAATTGTTCTGGAAAGGTTTGAGCTTTTCAGGGATTTGAAAGAGGCCCGTGACATAGAGGCTTGATTAAATAAACTTGTTAATAAGTACCAAGAAAACATATAAAACTTTCTCAGCAACGAATTTCTACATTTCCAGTCATACACTGGCGTGCAAAAATTAAGGACGAGACGGATTTTCGAATGTAACGTCGTGCAGAAGTGCTCCACATCGACTCAAATCATACCATAAGATCCCCAAAATGTAAGAATATGGGACAAGTGAACAAAACCGTCCAAACAAGGAATCCAAAGGATACAAAGGCACTTTATTTAAAAGGTAGCTTCAAGCACAACTGGACAGAAGACAGAAACGTCCATGTGACAGGCGGCTGCCAAGAAAAATCCAGTCTTTAGTAGGGGATATGATCACCCCTGCGTTGCAGGATTTACAACGTCTGTCCATGCTGAGGACGATTTTGTCAAGGAGCTGTTGAGGCATCGCGGCCCATTCCTCTTGTAGCGCCAATCGGAGCTGCGGAATCGTTGCTGGCGGCTTGTGACGTGCTGCCAAGAGTCTCCCGGGAAGGTCCCACCCGTGTTCGATTGGATTTAGGTCCAGGGACCTTGCGGGCCAATCCATGCGTTGAATATCTTCACTCTCCAACAGCTTTGCGACAGCCACTGTACGATGATGTGTAGCGTTGTCGTCCATGAAGAGGAACTCGGGACCCACAGCACCTCTAAACAAACGCACGTTAGGCAGGAGAACCTCGGTACAATAGCGGACACCAGTGACTGAACCTCCTTGGAAGATGTGGAGGCCAGTACGGCTACCAAGCGTGATACCGCCCCAAACGAGAACTCCGCCACCTCCAAACCGGTCCCTTTCGATGATGTTGGAGGTCTGATTGTGTGTTCCCTGCTCTCTCCAGATGTGTATACGTCCAGAATCGCTCGTCAGACTAAATCGGCTCTCATCCGTAAAGAGAACTCGACCCCATTGCTGATGTGTCCAGTTCTTGTGTTCCTGGCACCGCAGAAACCGCCGTCTCCGATGAGCAGGCGTTAATGGTACACACCGTACTGGTCGTCGTGCAAATAGACCATCTTTGTGCAGCCTCCTGGCCACGGTAAAACGCTACAATACATTCCTACCTACTATCAATCAGCGTCCTTTCAATGACGCCGTCTCTCGCCTCACCGAACTTAATCCTTTTCGGCAGTAACTTATAAAGATCGGCTAATCCCATAAGTTTCTTCTAGAACGCCCAGTATTCAAAGAAAATTGCTCCTTCCCTGACCTGCGTCCCCATTCACGCCCCATTCCATATATTTCTTTAGGGCGTACGGAACTACTCATGTACACGAACGGAACTACAACTACTCATGTACACTCACTGCAATTCAAATGTATGGTTAAAATTGTGACAACATATATCAAAAATTAGTGATGGAAATCCTTAATCTTAGATATTCATTTAGTGTCATTAAACTTCCGCTTCCAAAGAAAGTTACCAAATAAATTACCATTTTTATATACCATTTTTAGCACGTCTTTGTAAAAAGAATCATGCGTATGTTATTACTTTGTCCTTCCGTCTATGGACACCATATCTTTGTAACTATTAGTCCGATTTGAAAAATTCTTTTTGCATTGGGAAGCTTGAAATGTGAGAATGATGATCCTTGCATCCCCCCTCCGATGCACAACTTCGCCGCCGGATGGCGTAATGCAGATCATATTGGATTCAAAATGCATTTTATTCCATATATTTGCTTCTAAATATCAGATTGAAAACATTCTTTTACCCTTTGATGCCATGTATATCGAAGATTATTTTAGATATAGTCTCTTTTTCAACTAATTCATGGACCTCCCGCTATGAGGCGTAAGGTAAATTGCGTTTCCCCCGATATCGGCGCAAAAGTAAGATTTGAAAAATTCTTTCTGCACCGGATACAGCTTCTGTTGGAAAATGTTTTGCATATAATTTCCAATTTTTAGGTAAAGAATAGTTTTGCCACCACATGGCGTAAGTGTTTATTTCTGCTTCTGATGTATTTGCAGCAAAATCTGAGCTTCTGAAAACTCGATTGAAAAAATTCTTTCGTGGACTCATACCGCTCACCTTTTCAGAACACTTTCTTCATAAAATGATTCAGCCGGGTGGCGCAGTGGTCTAAGCGATGGCCTCTGATCATATAGATATTTAGAAGCAAATATATGGAATAAAATGTATTTTGTCCAAACGGGGTCCGGGTTCGAATCCCGGTGAGGCATGGATGTTGTGTTTGTCTTACGGCACTGGTTCTCTCCCTTCCCTGGAACCAGTGACCCTAAATTAGGGACGGGCAACTACTTATAGCCCATTGAGTTGCTCATGGTGGTCGTTAAACCTCCAATAAAAAAATAATAATAATAATAATAATTCATAGTTTTTCCGTCACCGGGCGTAGATATATATCTTAGTTTTGTCGATATCTCTGCTTCTGAGGGTCCGATTTGAAAAATTCCTTCATTGTTGGAGAGCATTTCAGATGCAAAATGTTTCTCGTGTAATTTCAAGTTTTTCTTAACGAGCAGGTGTGCCACTAGAGGGCGTAAGTTCACGTTTTCATTTACAGTAGTGACTGCAGGGAAAAATACCCCATTGAAAAAATTCTTTTTCGGTCAGATAATGCTGATTATGAAAACTCCTTGTGTGTATTTTCTTCCCAAAATAGTGCACAATTTCGCCACTAGGAGCGCAAATGTTTCATCTGTTTTTCACAATATCTCTGCTAAGTGTACGATTCAAAAAAATATTTCAACAATGGATGAGGAACACTTTAGGTTAGTATTTTAACACTTGTGGAGCACTAGGTTAGTATTTGAGGAGTTATTTTAGTTCTCAGTTCTGTCGCAAGGTAGTATTTGTATACTTTGTTTGCAGCTGTATCACCGTTCCTAAAAACCCCATTGAGAAATTTCATTTTTACTGTATGCCATTCGTTACAATAAATATGGGGACCATTATCCTTTTTAAGTAATGCACAGATTCACGCTAGTGGTCGTAAAGGTCAAAACCTTTTTCTCGCTAGCTCTGCTTCCGGGAGATGTATTTGAAAAGTTATTTTTCCTTAACATAACTTTTGCCGTGAAGAATATTTTACGTAAAATTATTTCGGTAGATGGTGTGGACTTACGTTTATTTTTATATATTTTCTTTTAACTGTTCGATTTGAAAAGCTCTTCGTCTCCGGTGCCTTCCTTCTGCTACGAGAAGCTTTTTGTACGCCATTTGTGAATTTTCGTAACATACTTTTTAGCCGCTGGTGGAAGTAAGTAGTTGTTTCTATTTCTGGATGTTTCATCGATTGTAGAAATCTGGTTGATTTTTTCAAACCGATTCCATCGACTATGAATACGTTTACTAAATTTTATTCGCGTCGGAAAGTATTCAAAAGACGTGCTCATTGCAACCGAAAATTCGGTGTCATCTTTCTTGTTTGTACTGTAAATATAAGAAAGTAAAAGGGCGAAAGGCGGAGGGGTGTCACAAGGAAAAGTACTGAAGACGTAAAGGCACCGAGCGTTCCTGTATTTTCTATTAGCACTACACCACTGAGTATTACGAAACAGCGATTGCACGTGATTAGAAAGCTTTGTTGCGGCGTTAAAAAAAAAAAAGTTTGGTTTGCAAAGTTTGACACATAATTCAGCTAATTTTTTTTACTTTCCCATACTATGATTTAAATTAACAAATAGAATGAAATCTTTTAAAAGGAAATGAACGAAAACCCCTTCCCCCATACCATGTTCCCATCCAGTGGAAATACTGAACTCAAAAAATGTCCGAAGTGAAATTTCATTTTCTTTCTGCAATCTTTTCTGTTGGCCTTAGTTTCTTTTAAGATGTTGTACGGGTTATGGAGATCACCTGCGTGAAACAGGGCTGGAGGTGAGAGAATGGATGTGCAACACAACCCGGGCACCATTATTTATTTTGGCCAAAATTGGCAAACCTGAAACGAGCCGGAGTTTCCGAATTAAACTCTATAACGGTCCTTAATTTGTAAAATAACTGGCGGTTTCTGTAAAAATTTGCTTCGGATTCCACGCTTAAATCAATTGAAACCTTGAGGTTATGCCCGACACAGCAAAGATTGAGAAGCACTGGTTTGTCTCATTGAAAGTACGATTTTTTTTTTTTTTCCGTGCTAAGGAAATGCAGTTTTTAATTCTCCTTTGCTGTGCTATTCTTTTTTTGTGCCAATCGGTCGATTTAGTGCTTCATTCATTATTTGGTCAGATTTCGGGGTAAGTGTAAAAAAGGCTGGAGAAATTAAAAAAGAAAAAAAAAACACACACACACAATTGTGTAGGTAAAAGACGCGGTGATCATTCTGGTTTGAGTCTTTTTCCCATCGCTAAAGAAGTTGTTGGATGCCACTCACCATCGTAATGTAGCCGTCAGCTGCGTTGGTCTAAATTACAGAACCAGCCCGAGCGTAAGCGTGTGAAGTCTTCCTTGCAGAACACTGGCCCTTCCCAGCACAGTGCCCACCCCTCCTTCCCCCAACTCGGTGTTTCTCCTCTAAACTACTAGTAGAGCGAGCTTCATTCATCCAACTAGACCGCCAACGTGTTTGCTCTTCCCACACCGCTTGGGGAGACCGATAACTATAGTACGAACACCGTGTAATGACGTAGTCTTCCTTAATTTTTTAGGGCAAAAATGCTTTTTAGTGCCCTCCGTATGTAAATGATAAACGTTTAATAAATTAAATGTTCAGTGTAATAGTGAAGTTGATAACCAAATGAAATTCTGGATCGCTGTATTCAAATTGCGATGGTGAATATTGCCGTTCGTGGTAACTGTTAAAAAAAAGAGAGAGAGAGAGGGAGAGTGTCAAGATATATTTTGAATTAGCGTTTCTTTTTCTTTTTTTCTTAAGTAAAACTAAGTATGTTGAAGGAAATATAACAGTATTTTTTTTTACTGATGACACCATAACCTATATTTTAGAATGTACGGCACTTACGGGAACTTCATCCTGCCGAATTGTAATAACTCATTTAGCGCGAACTGGATCGCCGTCTTCTGGGCCGGCAGGTCCCATGCTAAGCCATTAAAAAAAAAAAAATTAGATTGCTGTGTACTTCGCCATGCTTGTAGAAGAAATTAAGTTATGCTTGGAAGTATTAAGGTTCACCTATGGAAAATTTTCTGGGTTGATTAATGTATATATCTGCATTCTTACTGAATCTGCATCTTATTTACCACTTTTTCTGGCTTTACAGTGGCACGAATTCTTGGAACTGCAGTTTTAAAAAGTCTGTTTGAACTGCAGCAGGAATGTTTTTTGTTTTTTTTTTTTCATTTTCAAGTAATTAAATTAAACATTCATTTTTGCACTCTTGAATTTCTGTCGTTTCGTAAAAAATATATATATTTTTGAAATTTTTGTAATTTTAAAATTTTTTTAATTTGTAGAGGGTTTTTCCGAAATTATTTTGTTTATGACAAGTTAGTCTTGAAAAAATCTTAACTTCTTCTCATTTGGATTTTCTTTCTTCACTGAAAACAAAGATACTTTCACAATCCTAAATCCAACTGCATCTACGAAATTCGTAAGAGTGGAACGAAATCTTCTACAATCGGACTTAGATGAGGTAGCATGTCCGTACTACAGCAGCGAAAGTAACATTTTTTAAAATATTTTTGCTTGCTATAAACTGCATCAGAAAAATTAGTAAAATATAATTTACTGATAATTATTATTATTAACAACACAAACGCTACAGCAATTCATAGAACTAACTGCATTGAAAAGACGTGTAAACATGAAATGTGATGTACCACTATTAAGGTATATTCTTTGAAAATCCTGGGTCTCAAAACTATTTGCTTCTTGGGCCGTTTATTAGATCAAAACTTGCGCCTGTCTGCCACTGTTCATTAGATCAAAACTTTGGAGGGGGGGTCTTTAGCATCAATGGCCTTTAATTGCAGAGAAACCGCTGTTTTGAATGTTTTTGCTACTGTTTTTTAGTACGTCATTCAAGAGTCTCGTGGTTCACGAACTAAGTGGGAGTTTTCGGCAGTTTCTCTTTCGGGAAATAGTTACATTTTCCTTTGTGAATATTTATTTGGTATTTATTAGGACTAATTGCGGTGAATATGTTTTATCTAAAGCCTTTGTTTAGTTTTGATTCCGGCACTGCATACGGCAGTTTAAAGAGGTGATGTATTTTATTTGAGCATGCATTTTACATTATGCGCGATCAGGATGAGCATCGTAGCAGATTTTATTTTCAACAGACCTTAATTTGAAGACAGTGGTGCTTTTGTTTGATTTTGGCAGTTTTTTTTTTTTAATTTTTAATAGCACTTACAGCAACAATTTATAGCATTTTTATAGACCTGATTGGTAAATATTGTGATTATTTATTTGATCTGATTTCCTTTGTGATGTACTTGCAAAACTGTTTTGTGCTTGCTTTATAAGTATCAGTCGTAGTCGCGCTCTCCAGTTCTAAGACAACCTGCTTTTTAATGACATCGTTTTCCCCAATCGAAGTAGGAAATAAATGAGTCCTCATGGCGCCTGGCCCTGCATGCTGCCTGAGTGACCACCCGCCTCACTATCGGGGTGGTCCAAGAGCTACGTCATCGGTGGAGACCCTCCGTTACCACCGGCGGTGAAGATTTGACCCAGCCCTTCGAGTCTTTTCTCTGCTCCCCCCCGCCCTTCCCCTTCTTCTGGTACCGCCATCTATGCATCCCCACGACATCCCTCTCATACCGTCCCCCCTTTTACAATCAGTCTTTCCTCCCTTTCTTCCTTGATTCAATGGCTATATGTGTGTGTGTGTCTCAATCGGACGTTTACGATCGCTTTCTGAAACAGCAGCTGGAGTATTGAGAGGGTGTAAAAGTCCTCTGCATTCTTGCCTATCCGTCCGGCATTTATTATTATTTTTTTAAGCCGAGGTGGGAGGCTACATTATGCCCACTCGTAAAGTGCTCGTAAAACGTTTGTGCAGGATGCCCAAAAGCGGGCTTTTAATTGTCGCTAAAGCGTCTTTGCATGCGCGTTGGCTAGCGTTTGTATTGATGTTTCCCAGGATAAGGGCTGAGTGGGTCTAAGGGGAGGAATTGTAACGTGGTACCCCCCCCCCTCTAATTGCCCTCTTCGTGTGAGAAATAGCAACCAGTCTAGTAAATGGACAGGTCGTGGAGCTTTATTCGCTTGTAGATCCGGAACTTCGTTGTGCCGCTAGTGGACGACGTGGTACTACTCAGTTGCATAGCACTGCAAGCGGAAACCGCCAAATAGCTTCGCTTCTCGTTATTGGAAATATATCCGAAAAAAAATGTTTGCAGTTGGTGGCGTGATAAGTGTTTTTTTTTTTTTTTTTTTGCATGGTTTAAAGGGAGTTCGGACATTTGGGCACCCGGACATTTTGGCACATTCCCTTTTAAATCAATGAAATTGCGCTGCGTTAAAAATTATAGTGTTCCTATATTTCTCCCTACTTGAGCAAGTGGTGTGCATAAAATTGTTTTCACTTATATCTCATAATCATTAAGAAATTAAGACATATTTACGATATTCTGTCTGAAAGACGAGGCGGACATTTGGGCACCGGACATTCGGGCACCCGGACATGAATATGATGATTACATAGCACCCATGGGCACATGTAATCATGAATATGATGTAATCCATATTCATGATTATGAGCTATGTAATCCCGATCCAGGACGACGAAATTGTCAAGTTTTCGGATATTATGCTTGTCATATTTACACCAAAAAAAAACGTATTGTCATCTTCAAAATTTGTGCATTGTAATATTTTTTTAAATTCAATTATAATTGTCGTTTGACTTACTGGAAACGTTTTCTCCATTCAATTCCCCTCACAGCGAAAAAACCGGCAATTTTTGTACGGCCCCTCAAGATTTGTGCTAAAATGTCCGGATGCCCAAATGTCCTAAACTCGGTTTAAAGACCACCATGAGCAACTCTTATACCTATAAGTAGTTTCCTGTCTTAATTTTAGGATCACTGGTTCCAGGGAAGGGAGAGAGCCAGCGCTGTAACTCAAACACACCACCCATGCCTCAACCGAGACTCGAACCTGGTCATTGTTAGAACGACTACTCAGAAAGCTACGCCTCTGACCACTCGGCGATATGCATTTATGCAAATTGTGCCTAAAAGATAAAAGGTTTACTTATTTTGAACACTGTTGGTATGTCGTCTTTCGTTGGGGAGGAGGGGGGAGGGGTCTGCGCTCCAGTTCCAAAAAACTTGTTATTTTCGGGTTGATTCACAGCAGCAGTAACGATATCACATGGTACAGCAATCCTTGTTTACGTGCAGCAAAACGTGCAGATAAAATATTTGATTTTCCTGATAAAATTCAATGTAAACAAGTTTTTATTCGTATAATATTAAAAAAAGATGATCAACGAATTCTGCGTTGGTTAGTTGTCATCTCCAGGGAAGGGTGATAACCAGCGTCGTAGAGCAAATACGAGGTCCGATCAAAAAAAGTTCCGAGACTTTTTGATCGGACCTTCAGTGTTTTATAAGTGAAACTAGGCAAAGCTAAATACAGTTCTTAAAGCAAAATATGAATCTTTGGATTAATTATTGTGCGTGTTCGAATTTTTTCATAAAACTATAACTGGCTGCTGCAGTACGCCCCTTCGTTACCTGCTCCCCCTCAGCTGCGGTGGTGATAGTTACGCCACTGTTCAGTGCAAATACCACGGGCAAAAGACTAACTTTTTTTTCTAAATTTTTGGAATCACGAAGATTTCAGCAAGCATGGTATGGGTGGCTAAGGGCTACAATAATGGAGCCAATATAAAAGGAAAACACAATGGACTTTAAAAAAAAAACATAATTTTTTTTCCTAAGCCTTTAGGGCATTTTATGTACTTTGAGCGGCTCATAAAGTCTAATCGTAAATGACGACGAAAAAGTTTTTCTGGAAATTGTGAACTTTTCACCTTTGTTCAAGAAATATATTCTTTCTTTTCTGCATTAACTTACCGTTAGCAAATTTCAAAGAAAGTGCTCCCAACATTGAACCGAAAAAAACCGCGCAAAAAAGAAAAAAAAACGGCGCTCGCTCTGAAACAAAATAAGAGTAGGATCGATGCTTATAAGGTATTGAGGATTGGGGTGAAATTTGGATCCACGATATTAGTTAGCGTTTAACGATTGTTTTAGAGACAGTGATGCCCGAAATTCAGCCAATATTTTTTGCAAAAAGAAAAAAAAAATGCATATTTATTTGTTCCAGAAAGATTTGGTACACTCTTTCAACAAAAATTAATGTTAGTAGCAAATTAATGTCAAAATCTGTTGTAGTTATACTAACCGTGTTTCAATAAAAAAAAAAAAAAAAAAAAAAAAATTGCTATTTAAGAAAATGTAGGACACGTGGCATGCTTACAATTGCCGAGGAAAGGATTTTTGTTTCTTGAGTTTTATATGAGACATTTGTGTTTTATGAAAACTCTTAATTTAGGGGAAATACAAAATGATGTTTCTAAAGGTATTTATTTCATGTAGGAACCAATAAAACAATTTTTAAGAACATTCTCGTACAAGAGGCGGCAAATTTGGGCTTGCACCCGGGCAGCAAACGCCCTTGGCGCGCCCCTGCGATTTATACCGTATATTCTATAGTTTAGACGTCTCGCCTAGTAGTCAACGTTCGTGATTGCCACGGAGGAACCTCAGGTTCGATCCCGGCAAGGTACGAAAGCTTGAACCACTAATTATCCGCCTTGTGTCGGATGGCCACGTTAAGCCGTCGGACCTCTGGTACTGGCACCCGGTAGTAAATAAGGGCGACTTCCTCCCCCTTTCTACCTCGCTTCCGTTTCACTTTCCTATCGGGCGCTCTAGCCCAAATCTCCTAGCTTCCTATTTCTAAGGGTTGTTGTTTAAGCCTTGGGTCAGACACTCCCTTCCTAAAATCCTCTACATATGATCTGATCTGTTTAGACGTCTCGCAGTCACCGCGAGTTCACTGAAATGATTCAGTTTTAAATACCTTTCTTTTTGCCGCGGTGGTCTATGCGCTGGTTTATGACCGTTCGTCCAAGTGGGTCTCAGTCCGAATCTCGGCGAGGCATAGATGTTGTGTTTGTCTCAGGGCGCTGGCGGTCTTCCTTTAATAGAACTAGTTGCCCTAAATTAGGGACGGGCGATTGCTTATAGCCATTGAGTTGCTCAAGATTTTCGTTAATCATCCAAGCAAAAAATAAAAAGCACAACTCAGTCTTTTACCCCTTTTTTCGAGGAGTATACCTGCAATTTGTAAAACGTAGACAGTGGTTATAGGGTTATTAACTGTGTTCGAAAACAGGGGGAAACATATATATATATATATATATATATATATATGTGTTTGTAGTTCCGCAGTAGCGATTTGATAAAAAAAAAGATCTCATTCTAAGAATTATGATAATTACGTTGATCTGATGCAACGTTTAAATCATGGGATATTAGGGAGGCCTACCTCAATTCTTAGAAGTCTTCTATTTCAGAGCTTCGCTGATATTTTGTTCGCAAACTTAATCCTTGATTCATGGGTAAGAAACATTTCGGCAGATGACAAGGAGCTCGCGTTTTCTTTTCTTTTTTTTATTTTTCTTTCTTTCTTTTTTTAATCGCGAGCTAGACTTTGGGCCTGCATTGGGATGGGCAGAACGCCAGCGACCTGTGTGGTCGTTTCGACTGACAACTCATCCACTCACTCCTCCCGCACTTATTTCTGCTTCCCCCACCTTCTTCCCCCAATTGCTGATCGACGATTGTTGCCAGATTAGGAACGAGGGAGCCATTCATAACTGACGTGATGACGATTGTTGCTAGATAAGACTAAAAAAAAAAAAAAGTTGATAATCTTAGTGAGTTATATTTTAGATAAAATGAAGCAGCTACTGTCAGAATAATTAAATGTAAAATTTAGTCAAGCTCAAAGGGATATTCTATCTTATTTTATTTAAGGATCGCGCTGTTGTGGCATGTTGTAACGTTCATATCGATTTTAGTCAACATCTGTGGTTTGCAGCTTTAACTGAATTTTGTTGTTGTTAAATAATTTGTAGATGTTTATAAAGGTTTTTTTGCAGATGTTTATATAAATTTTTGTGGAATTCAGCGTCCTTTTATTCTTATACATCACACTTACAAAATACTTTGGACGGTCTAGTGTTGTACCTCTTGTGTGCTGTATCTAAAGGTGAAATTTGTTTGGAAATTTTTGGGTCGCAAATCTTTTATGTAAATAGTTTCTAACTGTCACTATTTTTTAATAGCAGTTTCGTGCTTTTGTGTAGCATGTTTTTTGTTTTGTTTTTTCGAACTTCACGTCTGCATTGTTTCTGATCATAACGAAAAAAATGTAGAAACAGTGCTACTAAGATATCATCACTATTAACCCTTGGGCATATGTTCTGCCATTTTTCCCAGATTTTCACTTTGTTTTCTTTTATGTGTATTGCCTTCCTCATCACTCTCTAGAAGCACTTAAAAATGTTCAAAGATTTTGTGTATTGCAAAATTAAAAAAAGAAGACACAAAGGTCTCTTTGGAAATGAAAATGTAATTTAATTTACCAGAAGCTAGTAGAAAAGAAATTGTATGCTTACAAAGAAATAAAAAAAGCTGGAAAGAGTAGACAGATATTAGTGATGTGGTAATAGGAAGCATCATTTGGAATCGCTCTCTGATTCTGGTGGGCATTTGGTGCCATGTGACTTCACATCAGAATGTCTGTCCCTTTTTGAAAGAAAAAAAAATGATGAGGCCCTTGTATGTAATCTGATCTGAATATCCATTTAAAGTCTCAGACTCCATTCTGTTTCTGAAATTAGTTTTTACATTCTTCAATACTGAGAAGCTCTTTTCACCTTTGCATATGAGGATAGCAATGCTCCAATACTTTTTTTTTTTTTAATAGTAAAACTATACTAGCAGTCCGATTTTATTGGCGCAAAATAAAATTCAAAGTTTCCAAGCTTTTGCACATCAACCAGATGATGTTTTTCAAGGAAAGTAGACAACAGACAGATAACTGAATATTACATAATGGAATGCTGAATGCAATGATTTGACTGAACAATAAATGAATAGATGCAAATGTAATATTCATTCAAAGACATGAGACATCATGTTGGTTAGGCACGGTGGAGCCTATATGATACTTGGGGAGGGGGTAAGAAAAATATTTACCTCCTTAAAGGCTGTCAAACATTTTAGTAAATGTACAAGATACTAAAATACAACAAAAATAATTGATACTGTTTGACAATTAGTAAATAGCTAACAAATACCTTATTTTAAAATGTGAAAGGTCTATCAAAAACTCACATAACTTTTTCTGTTCTGTTCATTATATTTATTTATAAAGTTACAAAACAAAAACTGAACCAATAAATGTTTTAGCTGATTTAAAAAATTGTCATTGCAACTTCATATTACATGTGTGATAACGGTATGCAAAAACTACATTTCAAATGAATTAAAAGTTTGTAGCAATTTTTTTTTGTCAATGCAGAGGTTATAACTGAATTATACAATTAAAGCTATAATTCCAGTTTAGAACATTGTGATGGGAAAAGTTAATTCCACCATGATATCTAGTACTTTTCAGAGAAAGCAAACTGCAGATTTCGCTTGTTTTTTAGAAAACTTATCTATAGCCAATTCTACCAAATTCAGCTCTTTCTCTTTTATTCTGTCTGTGTGAACACTTAATAAGCCCAAACTTGACCTCAGCCACTCTCCTTCTCCTAAAAGCATTACTGATTCATCGGTTCGTACTTTATAATCAGATGTGTTGAAACTGTCACCTACAATTCATTGTCCTACTTTTGAAAGTAAATGCATAGCAGAATTGGGCAAATCAGATTTTTAAAATAAAGAAGGTTGATAATTGCAATCAATCATTAAGGTTTTGTCAATTTCAGTGTTTTAAATTTATCAAAAATTTGGGTATACCAACGCCCCCGCCCCCCGCACTCCTGCCCCCTTTATGAGTGCCCTTGGTTGGGTATATGTTATCCTGGAAGGAAAACAAAAGGCACTTTAAGAACTGGTTCCAAATTTGTGGTGACTAGCTAGCAAGCTGCTATCATTGCTGGCCTCACTGTTGTATCTGTTTATTGTTCAGTTAAGTCACCACATTCAAATTGTTGAAGCATTCTATTATTCACATTGCAGTTTGCTGTCTTCCTTCCTGGAAAAAGCCTATGGTTGATGTGCAAAAGGTTGGAAAGTTTGAATTCTATTTTATGGCAATACATTTGGATTACTAGTATAGTTTTACTATTTTAAGTATAGTTGGTGTACAGATTCTCATTATTAATTTGCTCTAATAATGTGGATAATTAAGCACAAGTTTGCATATGTCATACTGTAGTTTTTCATAACATTCTGTTTAATCCCTCAGGCTTAGCTCGAAATTTGCATTTCAAAATTATGCTGAAGATTTTTTTTGTTTTATAAATCACAAAATTTATTGCAATTAAGAAAGTCAGTTGTGATTACTAGTTAAATTATACACTAATCTAAAGGGAAATACTTTCGTAATGATACTACAATGAAGCAAACAGATATTTCATCAGTTGCATGATCCATTTGATAGGCTTTTTCCTTTTTTGTTTATCATGTTTTAGAAAGTGCAATGTTTATAACAGAAACACCTCATAAATAATAATATATTAGGAAATGTTTTTGAGAATAAACTTTTCATCAATCAACTGCAGAAACATCTGTATTAGAGGGGGACTGCACTAAGTAAAAATTTTAACATTTGTAAAAATCTGTATAAAGCATTTTCTATGGGTGAGTTCAGTTACACTGTTAATTATAATTAGAGTGAGGAAATAAAACTTTTCTTGAAGAGAAACAGTATAATTTTCTTCACACTTTTTCCTCCCAGTGCTGAGCTATAGTTTGTCCCAGGCCATAAATTTCTTCACAGCCTAAGGATACTTTAGTGTAATGTAAGCTTTAATATTCTTATAATTTGACAAAATGACAGAATTTATTGTTATGCAAGACTGGCATGGTTACCATTTTTCAGAATATTACAATCCATGCATTGAAAATTAAAATTATAATTTCATGGCAAATTTAAATATTTTTGGAAATGCTGCAATTTTGATGTAAAGCTTTGAAATTTCTTTTCATTTTGTTTTAATATTATTTAATATGAATAGATTGTGGATAACTTTTAAAGGCCTTTTCCTCCTATTGATAGAATGACTTATTGTAGCATTTCTTGGAAAGTACTATTTCCATTCAGTAAAATCCTTGGAAGATTTTAACATAAGTATTATATGTTGTTAAACTAAATTCGCTCCTAAAAGGCTGTCATATTTTTATTTTGTTTAGGCAGGAATCACTACAGCATATCAAGAAAAGCCATGCTTACAACCATCTGATGAAAACTGCCCAAGTACAGCTCCTAATAAAAAAAGTCAACAGGTTGGTTTTTGACATCATGTATACTGCATTTCATTTCTGTTATTATTTTTATAAGTGGATAAAAGAAATTGAATGTGCTCTTCCTTTTCCCATTTGCACCTTGTTTCTTTAAATTAGAAAATGCTATTTTAATGTATTGTTATGATGAATAGTTGCTTTGTTGTGCTAGTGAATCTTGCTTTAGGTTTTTATTTTTATTTTTAAGCCTCCTGATATTGGCACTGAGCTGACAGGTGGATGCTACGGGTTTGCTACCAAATATATGCACTGGCCTGAAGATGTTCTGGTTGGTGGAGTCACAAAAAACAAGGCTGGGAATATTATTAAGTAAGGATAATTTTGTTATTGGGATTTAGCACAAAAATGTTTGCTATGCTAAGCCTGTGATAAATGTTTCTCTCATGTGGTGTAACCTTCTTTTCAATTTCTTGTTGCTGTATATCTTAATGGCATAAATATGTAATTTTTTTTATCCTTTTGTAGATTTCTAATTAAAGTGACATTTTTGTTTTATGTGTATTGCTATGGGTTATTTAATTGAAATAAAAAAAAATGGATTGCGGAGTGAAAAAAAAAAAAAGCTTTGCTGGGGTTTTAATTTATTTGTGTATAACAGTGGAAATTTGGTTCTTTCTCTGTCATATTCTCATACTCAGGGCCATGGTTAGAGGGTGCTTAGCCCCCTTTAAGACAAGCAAGCCTCTTTCTTGGAAAAAGAATGCTGTAAATTTTCCAAACTTATATTATTGGCTGTTTATGAAAATTACTTTTTTTTATTGTGCTGTAGGCTTAAATACTTTACCTTACTTATTTGTGTACTGCAGTTAGAAAAAAATAAAATGAAATGACACCAGATGGATAACTCAAAGGAAATTACTTTTTGAGGTGACAGGTATTCTCTTCACACAGGCACAGGTCTTGGTGTTAAAAATCAGGGATAACAGAAATGTAACTTGCTCTTTCTCCATAGAGAAATGTTAAATTTGAAAAAAAAATTGCCCCTCCCTCCCAAAGTGAAGTTGTAGCTGCACAGTAGGCAGAACCTTTGCAATTCACTTGGTAAGTGACTATGAGTGCTCTTAAAACTTCCTGGTACATAATTTCCTACAAACAAATATTTTTAGCTAAAAGTATCCCTTTAGGGATTGGAAAATAGTGCTAAATGAAAATCCTTGTGTGTGAGAGAGAAAAGGAGCTTTCAACTTATTCCTGTTCATTGTTTTGTTATCAGTAGAAGAGGTTTTATTATGCTTGTGTGGGAGAAAAGGGGTTTATTGGCAGGGAATCTGGGAGTCCTTTGTTTTTGAGGAGAAAGAAAGTACGGCTGTTGATGATGGTAAGAAGAGATTACCTCACGGCAACAGTGTAGGAGCAGTGCATGATTAAAGTAAAAAAAAAAAAGTGTAGACAAAAACGAGGAGTAGAAAGAGTCGAAATGCGACATATGTAACTTCTTGATGCCATTATATCGATTCATGGAAGTTGATCAGAATAATATACAAAACAAAAAAGATAACAAAAAACATGTAACTTAACAATCAAGTAAATAAACTCAGAGGATGTTATTTATTTTTTATATTTCAAGATAGTCGTTTTCTTCCTCTCCTTTTCTTCATATTTTGTATTTTATTCGTTTCACTTTTTAGCATAGAGGAATTGTTTGCTAATGAGGTAATTTAACAAAAGAAGTGAAAAAACAAAGCAACTTGCACCTGAATTTATGATAAAAGTTTGTTTGTTGTTAAATGCAGAATCTTCCCCACAAGATAACTCTTCAAAACACCCCTCAGTTCTGGGATCTAGCTACAGTCCTGTTCATACACTTTCTCCTTTCCTCACCACTGAAGTGTTTCTCCATCAAGTTTTCTGCTTTTTCATTCTTTTTTTTATTTATTTATTTCTGTAGAACTGCTGAACTAATCTGTTGAGATAGCTTGATAAGTCTAGTGTAGGTTCTCGCACAATTGTATCTGGAATTTGAAATTCATGATAAATACTTTCTTTTATGCCTTTATTTATACACATGCACAGTTTTATTTATTTTTTATGCATTCATTCACTTTCTTTTATTCTTATCTCCACAGGGCTGAAGCTTTACAAACCATTGTTCAGCTAATGGCTGAAAAAGAGATGCACGAATTCTGGCGAGATACCTTAAAAGTTCATAATTTGGATTGGACAGTTGATAAAGCAAAATTGGTTCTAGAAGCTTGGCAAAGAAAATTCGCTCAGGTATGTTAACATCACTGAAACATTAAAAAATGCTTCCAGAAAAAGTGACATATTTTTTTTTTATTCAGTCAATTTTACATTAAAATCAAGAGCTCTTTAGTTATAGTTGCTTTTACTTAATATGGTGATTGTTCTCTGACTGGCTACCTCAGTGGCCAAGTGGTATGAAGCGTTGGCTTCTAATCATTCTTCTGAGATGGGTCGTCTGGGTTTGAATCCCGAGTGAGGCATGGATGGTGTGTTTTCTTACTGCAATGGCTGTTGCCCTTTCCTGAAGCCAGTCAGTAGCCCTGAATTAAGGGCAGGAGACTGCTTATATAGCCCAAGTTGTTCACAGCAGTGTTTTAAAAAAAATGTGACTGTGGCTGGAAAGTAGGGAGATTATTGAATAAAAAGGAACTAGGAAAACATCTTTAATTATTTTTTAAATATTCTTTTTTGTAAAACATTTGATTTACCAAGACAAATGGAGTGAGAACTGGAAGAAAATCTGTTTTCTTTTAATTGACATAGCCACATAATTTCTTTTTTTTTTTCAAGATTGTGCTTTTTCTCTTCATGCAGAAAGTTTGTTTATAGTATGAAGATGCAGCATATATGTACTGACTAACTTTAATCAGTATCATACTGATTTTTTACAACTTGTTTGTATTATGTTACATCTGATATTTTATTTTTAAATATTTTTCAAGCCTTCATGGTTAGGCAAAAAAGGTAAGATTCTTACTATAATAAAAAAATGTGATAATACTTGTAAAATAACTTTTTATAGTTGTGCTTTGGATTTATAGACTTTAATTCAAAACTTTCGGTGAACATGATGATGCTCTTGTAATAACTTTGTTCTGAATTCACTGTAATATTAAACAATTTTTTTTAAGATAAGTTATTTATGTCACTATCACAAGTAAGAGGTTACAAATTATTTTAGACACCATTGCATAGCATCAGAGCTTTTATTTACTGCTGCCTTTATTAATTGAGCAGTACTTATGTAGCTTAGATATGTTTGTAGTTGATGTATTCCTATTTTATGTTGCTTCTGCAAATCATATGCAATTTCACATTACCTTGAAATTTTATTTCATACTGCTGCTGCTACATAGCCTGTGTGGTTTCAGGTTAACTAAATTAAAAAGGTCTGAAAAGAATATATGTATATAAATATTTTCTATGGGGCCTTGAATACAACGAATTAAACTACTTATTGCTATTATTGCAAAGAAGGGTCCCGACCCTACATTTTTCAAGTGTGTGTTTCTATGGGTCATTATATTATGACTTGCACCGGGTTGCAGCTATATTAAAAAAGAAGGGGAAAGGAGCGAGTGTGATTACAACTGCTATATTAGGTTAGAATTAATTTACCAAAGTAATTGAAAATTTCCTAGCTTCTCCTAAATTACTATTTGCCTCCCCTGGAATTTGCCACTAGCTACTGCCTTGAAGGTGACTCTTTTTCCAGACATCCGATGTTCAGTCACTGTGCTCCCATACCCACTTAAAGGTGAAGCTGTCAGATCAGATCAGATTATATGTAGAGGATTTTAGGAAGGGAGTGTCTGACCCCAGGTCTTAAACAACCCTTAGAAATAGGAAGCTAGGAGATTTGGGCTAGAGTGCCCGATAGGAAAGTGACACGGAAGCGAGGTAGAAAGGGGGAGAAAGACACCCTTATTTATTACTGGAGGGCCAGTACCCTGGGCTCAACGGCTTAATGTGCCCATCTGACGTGCAGCGGATATTTAATGGTTCAAGCGTTCATGCCTGCCTGGGATCGAACCCGAGGTCTTCTCCGTGGCAGTCAGGAACGTTGGCCACGAGGCCACCCGTGGCCCAGGTAGAGCTGTCAACAATGTGCAGTTAGCATGGGCACACAAACGGCTCATCCACAAAAACTTTCATTGGATTGTGTGCTTGGGAATGTTTTTCTGTGCATCCTGGTTGTAATCTGCCATTAACTGAGAAATCTTGAGCCATTTGTTATCCCACACAGCACTGTACCTTGGCTGTTAACTAGTGGAGGTGCCATTTCTGCAACCTTGAGTGGATGTGTGTTCTTCCTTGGACTATTCTTGCTGAACCTTTACTGCAGTGGCTCTCTAGCAGCCAACAATGCATGTGGTTGTTGAGGCATTTCCCCCTAGCTTCCTTTCTCTGATAATCATTCCCTTTTCAAACTCCAAGTGCTTCCCTTTCCCTGATGTATGGGCTTCATGCTGGCAAACTTTTGTGGCTTGTCTCTGTTGTCAATGGTATCAGCTCGTGACGTCAACTGCTACATGCTATGAAATGCTGCCAGCAGTGGAGATAACAGGGGTAGTCATAATGATCTGATGCATGGATATGTATATTGTATACATGTGTTAGCCATGTAACAAAAGTTTTATGGCAAAATGGAGTGTAGAAAGTTAATGAATGCAGTGAAATACTATGTGAAATTTCTATAAATATCGGTTTGTATATTTTATGATTAATGAAATGGAATTAGGCAATAATGAAAATTCTTAAAAGTTTTTTTCCAGTTCTACATTACATTAATTGCAGCTTTTTTAGATCTTGTGTTTTATTTGTGACTTGATATTTATGTGTAAAGGAATTTACTTACCTTCATGGGCACCCACAATTTTGTTTCTTGGAGGAGCAAACAGAAATAATATGTGCAAGTAAGCTTCATAAACAGTTGGAAACAAATTTCTTCTTTGCCTTGTGTGTTATCTAATCATTTGTACCACACACGTACATGCACAAATTCTACAGAAGAATTGTAATGAATACAGGAAGACTCAGAAACTAAATAAAAGAGAAGTTGAAGTGAAATTAGACAGCATGCAGGAATGGCAAGGAAATTTCATTGCTGTTTTTTTTTTTTTTTTGGGGGGGGGGGGATGAATATTGTACCTTTTGGCTGCTTCTGTCCCATAAAATGCAGGAATCAATCATTGAACAAACAAATATGGGAAAAATACCTTCAAGGCAGAGTCTTGGAAGAAACTTGGAGATCTTTGTCTAGCAGTGAATGTAGAAAGAATGGCTGCTGTGAATGATTTTATATATATATATACATGAATGGGAGAAGATAGGAGACATGGGGATCTGGACCCTCCTGGAATTTCATAATCCCCTCACTGGGGTAGGGTCTTCATACCAAACATCTTTAAAATTTGTGGTTCACATATGGTATAACTTTTTTTAATGAAACTTTCCTGGAGACTATTGCCATGTTTTGCAGTTTCCTGGAAAAACTTCAACTTTGAAAAACAATTTTTGCACAAATAAATTGAAAAGTTAACTCACCATTTTGTTTTTCACTTTAAAGAAGATCGTAGAAGAATTGACTACCATTAAACAATTGAGTATTAGATTGGATTTGACCGGGGGGCAGGAGAAGTCCCAGAAGCAGAAACCTGGAAGATGGGTGGATGCAATTCGAAAGCATGCTGGAGTGACTTGGAAGAGATATGCTCAAGGCAAAAAGTTATGGAAGAGACATTCATACAGCAGTGGATTGATAATAGTTGACTATGATTTGTTTCAAAAACAAAATACAAAAAACATCACAGCTGTAGCAATTGATTCGGAAAACCAAAAGAAGAGATCCAATAACCAACGGGGAGAAAAAATAAATATTATAGAACTATGGCAAGCTGCTATCTATGGCTACATCAAGGGCTAGGCACAGATAACACCACTCATACCTCTATAAAGAACAAAAAGTGTGGGTTCCTGCACAATCCAGTTTGCTACAAAAACATCAAAATAATAATCATAAAACATTTAAATAAAATACAAAATGAAATAAATCCATATATATATATATATATATATATATATATATATATAACAACTGCTGGCCACCCTAAATGCAACACCAAGAAGGAGCGTCATCCGCGAGAGGACATGCAAATGATTTGCATTGCAGGGCATATGCAAATCATGTGCGTCCGGCACGCCACCGAGAAGCACTATAAGAATATAAGAAGGGTGCACAGAAGGCGGGGTGTAAGTAGTGGAAGTGAGTTGTGCTGCCGGACCTGTGCGTGGGAAGCTTCCTGATGCCTCGTCGCAGAATACGGCAGTCATTCCAGCACGTTTCGGAGTTCAACAGAGGGCGAATAGTGGCTTATCGCGACAGCGGTTTATCGTACCGAGACATCGGCGCCCGTGTTGGACGACATCTAGCCACAGTGAAGCGAGTATGGATTCGGTGGGTGCAGGAGGGACGGACGAACTACGTGAGCGATTGCCGCAGCCACGGCACACCACCAGACGAGAGGACCGGCATGTTGTGCGGTGGGCCGCCACATCACGAACGTTAGCGCAGGAATTAGGGTGTGTTGCGCAACAACCTGTGTCAGCACGTACCATTCGACGTCGTCTGCAGGAGCGGGGACTTGTCGCACGGCGCCCATTGCTCCGATTTCCATTGACGTTACACCACAGGCGAGTGTGGCAGCAGTGGGTTGTTGAACGCCGCACCTGGACTATGGAATGGCATGACATTTTCTTCTCCGACGAATCCCGCTTCTGCCTGCAACACCAGGATGGTCAGATATGCGTGTGGCGGCACCGCGGGGAGAGACTGTGTGACGTCTGCATTATGCATCACCATACCGGTCCGTCGCCTGGCGTTATGGTTTGGGGCACAATTGGATATGACACCCGCACCCCTCTGGTATGCATTGCCTGTACACTCAACAGCCACCACTACATCTCCGACGTTTTGGAGCCTGTAGTCCTCCTTTACGTGCAGGACTTGCCAGCGGCCACGTTTCAACAGGACAATGCACGCCCGTACATGGCAGGCATCGTGCAACAATTTTTCACGGCCCACCAGGTGTCACTGCTGCCGTGGCCCGCCTGTTCTCTCGATATGTCACCCATCAAACACGTCTGGTCGCTGATCGGCAACCAAGTGGCCCGGCAAGCACCACCTGTGGCTACGCCTGATGAACTGTGGCAACGTGTGGATGCAGCCTGGACTGACATACCCCAAGCCCACATCCAAAGCCTATTTCGTTCGATGCCGCGGCGTGTAGCGGCCATTATTGCTAGCCATGAGGGCCACACGAACTATTGATGTCTGCGTGTTCCGCAAGTCGCACGGGCCTGTAAGCTCAATCGTTTTATCTTTGTATCTGTTGTTATAAGTCCACTAAATCTTGTTTTGCTATCTCGTGTCCTTCTTGGTGTTGTATTTTGGGTGGCCAGCAGTGTATATATATATATATATATTTCAGTTCCTTGCCTTTTGTACTATATAAATGTACACTGCTGTCTTCCAACATTAATTGCAAAATCTCAGTATTTCATCTTAATATAAAACACCAGTCAGCCCTCTCTGTTGTTCGTACACTTTTACTGCACACACATGCAAGTAATGCAGAAAAATCAGTTATAAATATGACTGTTTTCATTAAAATTTTCGTAGCTCAGCCCAAGAACAAAAGATATCTAGGGCGGGGCAAATGCAGCCCTCTTGCTCTTTCCTGTATTGACACTTATGTGTTTACCTTGAATACTTTTAATTGTTCTTTTTTTATGATCTTTTGTCATTAATTTTTCACATATACTATGTGTTTTTATTAATATAGGCAGTCTTAAAGGAGTCACGAAGTCAAAATATAACCAAGCACAACAATGTTAATGTATTTTCAACAACTTCTCTCAGTGATATTATGAAGGACTTCTCTGAAATAAGTATTTCAAGGATTTTGGCTGGCTATGTTGCAATGGTAAGAAACTATTCTGTGCTAAACCATATTTCTCTTTTTTACCTAATTTCTTTAGTGACTTTTTCTGTGTAGAAAATTGTATTGCATTGGAAAAAGAAACAAATTATTTCTATTGTTTGTTAGAGTGAACCCTGACAGTGGTACCCTATGAGCATTTTCAGGGGGTGGGGGGTGGCTAAGAAAAATTCTTACCTCCTTCAAGGCTGTCAAACATTTTAGGAAATGTACAAGATACTAAAATACAACAAAAATAATTGATACAATCAATCATTAATATCTTATTTTTAAAAAATGCTTTAAAAAAAGGTTTCGTATATTTTAATTTATCAAACATCTGGCCAACTGCTAGGGGTGGGTGGGCTCGAGCCCCCTCCCCCTCCCCTATGGGCACCCTTGAACCCTGACCAATATGCACATTTCATCTTCATCATGACTGTGCAAGTTAAATCAACTCCCTAATGGTACAAAGAGTTTTAGGTGGGGGATTGTTCATAAAATATTGTTGGCTATTCAATTTTTCTCAAACACTTATACAGAGAAAGGAATTTCTTTCATATTCTTACCACCCAAAAATGTGTACTTCTCACCGGAATTTACAAGTTGTGTGTATGTAAGTTGAGGGGAGGGGAGCAAGATTACTAGTGTTAAAAGATATATTGAGTTATTCCTGCTGTAATAATTAAAAACAGGCATTTTAATTGCGAATTTTGTATATTTAAAACATATATACACAATTCTCATCTGAGGTGACGAGATTGGGACTCAGTCATGGTGGTACCAAGTTTTAACTTATGCATAGTAATATGTTTTATATCACAAGTGAAGATCCAGTTATCTGTGGAATCTTATGGATTATACTTTTCAAGTGAGACCTCATTTGTGTTAATTTATCATTTTTACTAAATGTTTAGGTTAGTTATTTCATCATGATGAAAATCATGTGCCGTAATCTTTTAAATTGCATCACATTGAAAATTATTGGTGCATCAAAAGAAAAAAAAGTGAAGGAAAAAATGAGTTACTCACAAGACCAGTAGAGAAGTGTCTTTCATGAACGATTCGTTCTTTTCGAACGAATCGGCAAACTGAGTCATTGGCGAACGAATCTTCCCTGAAAAGAATTGATTCCACGAAAGAGCCAATTCCATGAATGAATCAGCCAGAATTACTCTTTACTAGGCATCAAAATTTCACCACGGTGTCTCGGTGAGGTTCATCTTCTAGTCAGAAAGTCTTACCTTATTCAGAAGTGTACAAATGCAATAAATTTCATGAACATTTCGAAATACAGTGGTAATAAAACCGAGGAAAATTTTTTCTGTAAGATTAAAAAACGAATTTAATCTTAAAATTTGTCTGCTAAACCAGAAACTCAACAAACGAAAGGATCCGACTCAGAATCATTTTCCTAGATACAAATCATTCTCTAAACTGGAAGAATCCACGAACTGATCATGTTAGTGAGTTTAATCAATTATTTCAAAAGAATCCGTTATTGTTTTACTAAACGGTTTAGGATAGTTATTTTGCATCAAAAAAAAAAAAAAAAAAGGTGAAGGAAAAAATGAATTACTCACTAGGCCAGTAGAGAAGTGTCATTCGTGAACATACTGTGTCAGTAGTTGCCCATCTCTAAAGGCCGGTATTTGTGCTCACCAGTTGTGAGCTAGAAATGTAATTTCTCGTCATCCTCTACATAGTTATTTCCCATAAACAGCCCTCCATAAAATCTCAAATCACTACAATCCATTTCTCTTAGAACTGACCATTGGCACACCCATGGAGGGGGCTTTGGGGGCTTAAGCCCCCTCCAAGGAGATTAAGAGTGATGTACGTCACAAATTAAACATTCAAAAATATTATTTTACATGTTCAAAAAATTACACAGTGTCTTCTTCCCAAAGCCCCAAAAAGATTAAGAGCGACGTACCTCTCACAACCGTATATAAACTATAGGCGTACACTACATATATGTACACACATTGTGTGCATATACTATATATATACAGCCCCCTCCAACAAGAATTCCTGGGTGTGCCACTGGAACTGACTATTGATTAGTGAAAGTTGGAATTTTGTCTAGTTAGACTTTATATTTTGTGTTTTTTGAGCTGGCAATCTTATAATGGAAAAATGCAGACAGCTAACAATCAATGGTGAAGATGCTTGTATGAAGGCATTCATGTTTAGTTCGTTTTCATGAGAAACTTTGACAAACTGTTGGAAGCATGAGAAAATTTAAGAACAATTTTACTGTCATATTTTGGCCACACAAAGCACCCCATTATTGAGATTGTGTACAGTTGATTCCGGTTAACTGGGACACGTTGGTGATAGAGGCCTTTGTCCCAATTAAGTGGCTGCCCCAATTATGCAAAGCTTCATCCCTGCAGACAAGACAAGTTAGCCTGCGCTGACCTCTGGTATCAATGAGATGTGGCCTGCCCAGGCATTGTCGACAGCTCAAAGTGTTGCCTATTTTGGGCCACCTTTGATAGGTACTAACTACTGCATAGGGAGCAGCCTACCAGCATTGCTGTTTCGGAGATGTTCTTACCAAGGAATTTTGCCATAACAATCTGGTCTTTGTTGAAATCAGATAAATCCTTTGCTTTTCCATGTTGAGATGAAACGAAATACTGACTGAGAGAGCTCCAACCAAGGTATTCTATATATCATTCACGACCTTGGCACGTGATGCTGATTGGCTGCACACACACATATTTGCATAACACAGGTGCTTTCAATGTTTTGGGTGATTGGCGTACATGCTTCAATAATACTGCCATGCAATTTGCTTCAGATTTTGCATGCACACTCTCAGCGAGAGAGATAAAGAGACAGATAAATGCATACCTCTTGAACTTTCATGTGATGTTGAAAAAAAGTTAATCAAGTAGAGGTATTTGACTGTTACAAAGTAAAATATAGTTTCAATGTTAAAATACCATTTTTAATTTTCTGACATATTTAAATTCAATCTTGTGTTATATAGATGATAATATTCTAAATTTTGCCTTTGACTACTAGCTTAAGGTTGTGGTATTTTTATTTCCTTTCTAGCTAATATACGCTTGTTTTGCTTTGATGAGGTGGACAGATCCTGTGTATTCACAAGGTGGCATTGGAATTGCTGGAGTCCTCTTGGTTTCTTTCTCTGTTGCTGCTGGTCTTGGATTTTGTGCTATACTTGGAGTGGTTTTTAATGCCTCTACTACTCAGGTAAATATAGACATAGCACTCTTTTTCCAAAAGTATGTAACAGTAACATTAAATGATTATGTTTACATGTAATTTAAGTCTAATAATATCAATTTGCAGATCCTCTGGTGATTTTACACTGCTGCACCATAAGTATTTGGTAGTAATTTTCCCAAGTAGTTCTTACATGATGCTGTCAGTGAATATTATTGTGCCATAGTTTCAAGTCACGAGCTTGCCACTATAAGCAGTCCTAAGTTGACTGACTGCCATTTATCTCCTCAGTCTAGACTTCAGTTTAGTGTCATTTGTATAAGAGCCAATCAGTTTTTGTCAGAAAAACTTTGAGATAAATGACAGTAAGCTGACTGTCATTTATCTAAGTTTTTCTTGTCTTCAGCTGACTGCCACTAATATTCTTCAGTTTGTCCTGTCCTTAGCTGACTGTCATTATTCCAAAACTGTGCAATGTGAAGAATTGATAAATATGTGTATAATGTTTCTTGCTGAAAATGGTATCTGATGCTAAAAGAATTTTGCAAATAAGACTTTTAGAAGAAGGGATAATGAGAAAAAATTAAATATGCATTTTTGCCCCTAGTGGGAGAACTGTAGCATTTTGAGCAGGAAATATGCATAAAATGTTTTTCATACTGAGTGGTATCTGATGAGAAACGAATTTCTACAGTTTGGTGTTGAGAAGCAGAGATATGGTTGCAAATAGGACTTACTCTCCTTCACGGCAAAACTGAGTTTTGCAAAAAAGTAGACAATGTATGCAAAATATTTTTCACCATAAATGCTGTTCGGTGCAAACCAGATTTTTTCGGGAGCACCTATCTCTAGTCTTTGTGGTAAAAAGATATTTCAAAGAAAAAAATTTTTTTTTCAATTGGAATTTTACAAGCAGTGATATGGAATAAAAGATCTTTTGAATTCAATAGCATCTGCATTTACACCTCTTGGCAACAAGGTTATGCACCAGGAAAAACTAAACACATGGATCTTTATTCTCATATTCCAAGCTTCCCAATGCAAAAAGATTTCTTCAAATCAGATTAGTAGCTGCAGAAATATGGTGTCCAAAGAGATGGACAGAAGTAAGGTTTTTTTTTTTTAGTAGATGTGCCAAGAGGGAAACAGAAATTGTGGTTTCATCTCCCATTTGAAATTATTAAAGTTAGCTAAAGTGTTCTTGTGAAAAGAGAAAATGACATCCATTTCATGAGTTAGATTTTTCAAATTTTTTTTAGCATTATTATATATATTCATCATACTTGTACATAAATATTACTTCAAATGCATTTTCTTTTTTTTTGTTAGGTGGTGCCATTTCTTGCTTTAGGTTTAGGGATGGATGATATGTTCTTAATAGCTCATCAGTACAATGAAAGTGCCAAATCACAGTCTGGTGAAGAGGTAAGTGATGAACATCTATTTCATGATCAGTTAGTTCATTCTCCTTTAAATAATAGGTAAATTTGTGCATATGCTCAAGTGTTTGTGGAAAGGTGTTTAGTTATTCCAAGAAGCCTCTGGTGTTAACCAGTTTTCCATTTCATTAATACAAAAGATTACAATAGTTCCTCACATAATCTTCCAGTAATATTTGTGATTGAACCCTCTTTTAGGGCAGTCTGTTGATGATATTGCACATAGAAGCAAATAAAAATATTGCTTGGAACCTTTTCCTGTAGTTGTCTTTACTTTTCGTATCTATTGTATATTAAACACATAACAGAAATTTTCAGAGGTCTGCTGTCTGACTTTCTCACTTCTATTGCTACAGTAAATTAATTTAGTTAAAAATGGAAGAGTTTCTCAATCAAAGTGTAATTAGAAACAATTTCAAAACTCTCAGCACTATTTTATTAAATTCATAATCTGGTAGACAGTATCCTTCTTTGTTTAGAACAGTTAATATATATTAAACACCACCATCTTCAGAATACTAGGATGTTTGACCATGTTATATTGTCATACATGTAGACATGTAAGTGAAGCTCTTACTCTCAGCTAATCACAAACAGTCTCTACACAGCCTCTGTTGGCATTTTTATTTTATTAAGTTCTTGTTAAAAAGTACAACTTAAAATTAAAATGCACATTGGCTTTAGAAAAATTGATGGTACATGTAGCCAGTGATCACTAGGTGTTATCAGCTCACAGTGTTACTTTGTAACTTTTATTATTATTATTTCCTTTGCACTTTCTCAAAAACTACACAAGTACCATTGGTACTTCTACTTAACATGCTGAAACATGTAGACGGTCTTAGAAAAACATTTACATTTTGCTTTAGTTTGATACATAAGTTATAGTCTGTTGATTGATTAATATCATTCTTCTTTTTTTCACAAATTTTTGTTTTTCAGCACTGACTGGGCCTTTGCTATCAAGGCTTGCCCTTAATGCTTCAAATCAAGAACTGACTTCAAAGCATTGAGAACAGGGATCGCATTCGTCCTAAAATTCCTAAAATTCCTAATATTTTGTGACCCTCCTTAAATTCCTAAAATTAGACCTAAAATTTGCTATTCATCCTAAAATTTTCGTAAGCTTATTTTTATTAAAAACAACCGTTATTAACGCCAATAAATTTACCATTACGGTAAGGTAAAAAAAGACCTGTTATTGTAGAAACACAGCCTATATGCTGTGCTGCTGAAGGAGAGGAAAAATGACGCCATCGAGATGCACTTGCTTCGGGGGCGGGCGTTCCATTTTTTTTGCCTTCGAACAGTTTTCGAGAGTAACAAGAGATCTAAGGGAAAAGGGGAGGGGTCATTTTCCCCCCTGGTTTGCGCTTTGCAGACGAACTCCGTGGCACGCAGAAGATCGTACTTTATTTTTGTACATGCCTTGTGGAACCTCCTCTTTCTGCTGATGTTTTGTTATTGTAAACCGCAGGTGGGTGGAAGCAAAGAGGAAACATGTGGTCTTTTTCCGTAACCTCCGGTAATGACGATGGGATGGTAGCTGAGTTATCTTGGCAGGCAGTAGAGCACGTGATCATTGACCTTCGATCATGCGTCGGCGACAGCGACCTTCGATGCGCAATATATCTCGGCTCCGACTCGCTTTGACTGAACTTGCGTGAGATGCGTATGATAGTTTCTGGTTTTACGTCTTTTATGGTGTTCTCTGTGCAGGTTCAGTTCTCTAGTGGTGACCTGCTTTTTTTTTTTTTTTCATATCTTCTGACATCCTCGCAGCCAAATTTCGGGAAGTTGTCTGGTTTTGCAATATTGGAACGTGTTTTTGTACTTCCCTTTCATTTTCTGGTTAGTAATACAAGTGTTTAAGATGCCTAAATCCAAAACGAAATTTCAAGATGCGTGGCTCGCCAAAGAATTGGACGGAGTGAAGTTGAAAGAATGGTGTTCTGCAACTGAAACAATATTTTCTGCTAAGTGTATATTGTGTTCAGAAATTTTCAATATTTCTAATAGTGGCTTTTCACAAGTAAAAGCGCATCATAAAGGAAAAAAAAAGTTCCCATAACAAGAAATTCCCATAACAATAAATTTGTTAAATAGTGTTCGTGATTCACATAAATTTTATAAAGAGTATGTTGATAAGCTGAAGGAAGAACAATCAAAAAAGGTAAAAGAAAGGAAGCAGAAAGAGAGGGAAAATAAGGAAAAGCAGCTAGAGAAAAAAAGAAAAGCTGAGTTTGATGACAAAATAAAAGAAAATGATGCAGAAATAAATAGGCTTAAAAAAGATAAAGAAGCCTCCCTAGCAGTAATTCAAGAGGGAACAGAAAGAATGCGAAAAGCTGTAGAAAAACAAAATACTGTTGAAATAGCAGTTGCCTCTAACTTGATCATACAAGGTTCAGCTGAAATAAAGAAAACAAAGTAAATTAGTTGTGGTGGAAGCAGAAAAAGATAGGCGTATCAGGAAAAAGGTTAAAACAATAATATGAAAAAAGTAATTCAGTGAACAATTGTACATAGTTCTTGGTTTTCAATTACCTTTTTAGGATATTATAATTTAATGTGAAACCTGAAAACTTTCTGTGAAAATCGTGAATTGCTTCTGGTTAAACAGCATATTAATGTTCAAAGTGAAACTTGAATGTGGTAAATATACTTGAATATGATAATAACACGTGAAAAGATAAGAACTGAACATTAGAAGTAAATCATACTTAAACTTTAGACATTAGACGTTATGCAAAAAATTTGGGTGTGAACTTCGACCATATATACTAATGGACTGCGCATTGGCAATAGCTGCATCAAAGCCGCCATGGCTCAAACATTGGGCACATCATCATCAGACTCCAAATTTCGTGTAAAAATGCTGTTATGATTACTAATTTACATTGCAGAACTTCAGTGTTTTCGGTGTATTATGTGAATGCGCCTCATATATAATGAAAAACTCTTCAGGTAAGTTTACTTATGAGCTATATACATGCATGAACGGGTTGTTTACATTTTGTGATTTATAATGTGATGAACATTTATGCGAAGAATTTGGAACATGCATTCCATTTTTTTTTCTTAAGTTACTGTATTTTTATATCAATAGCTGCAAGTTTCTGGTTAAGTAATTGAACTTTATTGACTTAGGTATTTAATTCGTTTCTTACCCATGAAAAAATCATAGAACTTTCTTTACTATATCGCTCAGAGCAACCATAAGCACAGCAGGTGTAACCCATCTTTTTGACTGTTGTCATGTGATTTTATGTTGGAGCCAGAAATTTTGATGTCATGCGCAGTCTATCAGTATATATGGTTGAAGGGTGTGAAGCAAACTCTTTACAATGTATACAAAGTTGTTTTACTAGATGTATACAAATATACATCTAGTTTTTATTGAAATACAATCCTAAAATTTTTCTAAAAAATTCCTAAAATTCCTAAAATTCCAACCTAAAATTTTCCAGAAGTATGCTATGATCCCTGTGAGAACAGCATTTGATAGGCAGTAAATGAGCTAGAAATATCTGTTAAGAACAAAAACCGAGAGAAAAAAAGCAAATTAGGTGAATTCTTAAACCACATATAATTATGCAGATTGCTATTTTTCTATTACAAGTTCACACTACAGACATTTTTGTTAGGATGGATAAAAGATTTTCATGATCAATTTTTTTTACATGATAAAATGAATTAAATCACATTAAAAAGCTGTACAAAAGTAGAATTTCCTTCTAGAAGTATTGCATTATTAATTTATTCAGATTTGTTCTTTTATATGTAGGAAGTTTTGTGGATATTTTATGCCATATTGTTATTTTAATGTATAAGTGGTTCCTTTTCTGCATTTATGAGGGTACCTAGCATTTCATTGGGACCTATAGGGTAAAAACACTGGTCATAAATGGTAGATATATTTTTTTCCAAAAAATTTAAAAGCTGCATTATTAGACACACAACATTGCGTGTGTCTGCAAAACCCCTATGAGAAAGAAGCTACCTGTCTTTGTGAGAATAGAACAGGAAGCAGTGTATGCTGAACAACATCATCACTCCAAAAATTTCCAACAAACCTACCCAACCTGAAAAGAAAATCAGAAAAACTGAAGGATGCAATATAGAATGTAATGTTAATGTAGCACTTGGTTTGCAGTATGATCTGTTTCATACGATGGAAATTTAGTGCAGATCTACGTGGGTATCAGTTAGGGACAAAAATAAAGCATTTCAGTCTAATGCAAACTAAAGTGGATAGGCTGTTCAAGTTTCATGTATAACTAATAAGTAAAGAATTGAGATACACATACACTGAGTGATCACTGAATTATGACCACCTAATACTTCGTAGGTCCTCCTTTCACCCTCAGTACAACAGCTATCCAACATGGTAGCGATTGAATAAGATATTGGAAGGTATGGTCAACCAAGCTGTGTGTAATGCAGCCTTCAATGCAGGTATGAATATGATTGGTGTATCCAAACTCCTGATATGCTGTTCCATAGTGTCCCACAAGTGCTCTATGGGGTTGATATCAGGAGAATTTGGAGGCCAATCAATATGCTGAAAGTACAAACTGTGTTCTTCAAACCATTTCTGCATGACATTGGACCTGTGGCATGGCGCATTGTCTTCTTAAAAAACATCATCGTGATTTGGGAAAAAGTGCAACATTGCTAGGTGTACAAGTCAGCAAGCAATTCATGATAGTGGGCAGCAGTCATATGTTGTTCCACGTGCACCAAGAGTTCAAGTTCCTGCCAGATAAACATGTCCCACACCATACAACCACCTCCACAAGCTTGCACTGTGGAGATCATGCAGGATTGATTGAGTGCCTCATGTTGTTTTTGCCAAATATGTGCACAACCATCCACGGAGTGGAGTAAAAACGCGACTCATCAGACCAGCGTGTGTTTGTCCAGTCATTTAACGTCCAACTTGCATGATCTTTGCACCAGGAGACTTTTTTATGCTGATGAACCATGGTTAGGAGGGGATGTTGCCGGGGTCATCTGCTGTTACCATACGTGTGAACGTGCAATGCACGGTCATGACAGGTACTGTTCCAGGTTGACCTCTGTTGTATTGAGTAGTCAACTGGTGAACAGTGCTGCTTCTGTTAGCCTCTACGAGTCAGGGGGACACCTCTCACATCACACCTTTCACTGTCCCGTGCATTTTGCCTCCGGGTCGTTGTCTGACCATTTTCATGCCAGTCCTGATACACTTTAACTACGGCGGCTCCTGAAAAACCCACCAGTTCAGCCATTTGGGAAATTGGGGCACCTGCTCTTCGAGCTCGCACAATCTGTCCTTTCTCAAAGTCCAGCAAATCTTTTTGTTTACCCATCACGCTCCAAATTTTACTACCCACAGCTCCACTCGCACATTGTATGTGCTACGTCGGTCAACTAATGGCGGCCTCTTAGAAATGTGGTCAATGGGCTGCATCCACTTTTGATAGGGGTGGTCATAATTCAGTGATTGCTCAGTGTATATCTGAGTGTTATCATTGTAGTCTTCATAGATTTAGAGAAAGCTTATGACGGAGTAAATAGGATACTTTTGTGGAAGGTATTGAATGAATATGGTGTTACTGGGAATCTACTTAATAGTGCAAAAGCCATGTATGTTGGAAGTAGAGCATGTGTATGAGTGAATGGTGTTTTATCAAAATGGTTTTCTTTTGGTGCAGGAGTTACACAAGGTTGTGTAATGTTGTCACAATGGCTGTTTAATGTATTTATGGATGCATGCATGCGTGATGCCAAAATAGATAATATTGGTTTATGTCTTGGCGATATCCATGTGTGCAGATTACTGTATGCTGATGACACTGTCCTGTTGGCAAAGAGCAAAAGTGAGTTGCAGAGTATGTTGTCCCGGATGTATGAAGTTAGCATGAAATTCAAACTGAGTGTAAATAAGGGAAAAACCAAAGTTGTGGTTTTTGAGAGAGGAACTGGTAGCACTGAATGTAATGTAAGTCTAAATGGCACAGTGATTGACCAGGTGAGTGAATTTGTGTATTTAGAAAACATGTTTGACAGAGAGAACAAATTGAATGGTGAAATTAGTAGGCGAGTGAATTCTGTTGAGGATTGTGGCTGCTCTGGGAGGTTTTCACAGGAATGATGGGTTCTCAAGAGAATCCTGCATGGCTGTGTATAAAAGTGTAATTTTTCCTGCTCTGATGTATGGCAGTGAAACCTGGGTACTGCAGAAGAAACATAAAAGTCATTTGTGTGCTGAAGAAATGTTACTTACAGGGGGTGGCAAGACATGTTCTGATTGTGTGAGGAATGAAGATGTGTTGCAGTTGTGTGATGTGAAACAAAATGTTGTTAGCAAGGTGGAGACTAATATGCTTTGGTGGTTTGGCCATGTTGAAAGAATGAGTGATGAGATGCTTACTAAGAAAATCTTTTTAGCCCAAGTGGCAGGAAGGCCAATGAAGTCATGGAAGGATCAGATTCAGGAGTGTCTGCATGAGAAAAAGATTATGAGTATGAAGTATAGAAGAACTTGTGCACGCATGTAATGAATGTCAGTGAAGCCCGAGTTGTATGTCAAGATAACGGTAAATGGAGAAGTTTGATACGGCAACAGTAAGTAAAAATTATCTGGTAGTTTGTATTTCTTTTTGGAGCTAACCTCTGAATCTCAGAGAACAGCTTAGTGATATGTATGTATGTATTATTGTAGTTAGTCACCCTGTTTTGTGTGGTGCTTCCAATTTTCCTTGTAGTTATTTAAGCTATTTTGTGTACTACATATGTATTTATTTATTTATAGAATCAACATGTGACTGGTGAATGCCTTAAGAGAACTGGAGTCAATGTACTCCTGACATCCTTCAGCAACATGTGTGCATTCTTAGCTGCTGCAATCATCCCAATTCCTGCTCTCCGGGCCTTTGTATTTCAAGCTGCAGTGCTTGTCTTTTTCAATGCTTGTACCATTCTGCTCATCTTCCCTGCCATTGTCACTCTAGATACAAAAAGAAGGAAAGCAAACAGAGTCGATATTTTTTGCTGCATTAGTTGGTGAGTGAAGCATATCTCACTTAAGTGTTTCAGTTGTGCATGCTAAAAATTGAAGAAGTTACTTTTGTTAATCATACTGTACTAACCTTTTCGTTGTGTAGTAACTGTTAACTGCCTGCTTTAAGTGATATGATTTAACTTTTTTGGATTACATTAGATAGTGGAAAATGCATAATTTTTATTAAAAGAAATTTGCTGCTGCACCATGCACTTCTTTTTTTATGATAAATATCATTATCTGCACAAAGTGGCCACATTTTCACAGTTTCCCATGCAGCCATCTCTTCAGAAAACTTAAAAATTACATCGTCCTGGAACTGGACTTGAACCTGCATATCCCAGTTTCTGTAGGAGTTTGCTGCTTTTACTCCACCCTAGTAGATGAAGTTCCGAGTAGATGTAGCTTAGGAATCTGAATACTGTTCAGAATTGCACTAGTCAAAACAATTCAATGCTTTCTTGTATTGTCCAGGATCCATTTCTCATCCAGGTACTGATAAGGTCAGGGACCCATTTCTCATCCTGTTTGAAACAATCTGATGCTTCCTCATAGCATCAACAACTCATTTCTCATCTACATGCAATTATTACACCAGATTGCTTGAAGTAGTGCAAATCTGAATGGTATTCAGATTTCTAAGCTGCACCTGCTTTGCTTCAATTGCTGAGAACTTAGTTGTCCTGGATGGTGAATGGTAAGTATGCTCAAATGGAAATCGGGAGATGTGGGTTCAAAGTCCCACTCCAGGATGATGCAATTTCCAAGTATTCTGAAGAAATGGCTGCATGGAAAACCGTGAAAATAAGTATGGCGGCTTTGTGTTGGAGAATGACAATTGTATATATATGTGCCTTCTATGTATTTGTGAGGAATTATGTTTTCAGGTCTAATTTGTTTTCCATGTTTATCAAATGGTTCCCTAGTCTCTGCAATATCAAACTACATTCTATAAATGTAGTTTGATATTTTGTTTATCTAATATCAAACTACATTTTATAGAATGTAGTTTGATATTGCAGAGACTAGGGAACCATTTTCAGTTAGTGCAAGCTTTTGTTACTTTTTGCAATCCATACTGCAATTTTTGCAGTACTAGTTGTGAAAAATAGCAGAACTTTTGTGAATTAATAGGATTTATGCAGTGTTATAGCAATTGGAAATATCTCCAAAGTCTATAGTGATTTTCAAAGAGATTGAAAACTTCGTACATTCAATTAAAAATCTTTATGACATTTCAGCGAACTGTTTCTCCATGAAGCATACGGCCAATCCACACGTTTGACAGGTTTAGAATTACATTATTTCATTTTACGTGAAGTACTAAGAAGCGATATTGCACCGATGTGGACACATGTGGAGATGGAATGAAGGCTGCACTAGCTGCCAAGAGAGCCGTGAATTCTCCCGCAGAATTTACCGACAGATTTGTTTGCATTTTAGACCGTAGCTTCCGCATGTCAAAAACGTAAACAACTCCATTTTCGACCCTGGCTTTCCACATGTTCTTCAAAAGTACTTCCAGGAAATAAAAAAATAAATAAAATTTATAAAATATTTTTTCACCCAGAGTAGAATTCCTACGGGAATAAATGGCACTAATATGATAAGTGAAAACCCTAATCTTGTTTCAAATTGAGACCCTGAAATTCCTTGCTTCCAAACATGGAATTGAATACCTCATTACTTCTCGTATGCAACCACTTAACACAGTTTTTCAAACGGGACATATAGTGAGTCCCAAGAGCAGAAGCAATGGGACGCTGCGACACCCTGTGGCAAATTCTCTGAAAGGTGTGCAGACTGTTTTTCTATTTCCTTAACATTGTTTTTAAGATTTAAATTTTGAAACAAAGGAAGGGAAATGTTCAAGGTTTTTTTAACGTTGGCTCACATTCCAGACGTAAAGCTGTAATCAATAGATCATGAAGACAACTGTTCTTCCCCACCCATTTTATTTTAGCTTTCGTTCTTCCATATTTTTCAAACAGATACCTTCAACCTGGTGAGATATAATTGCCTTTTTTTCAGCTTTGAATCTTGAAGCGATATTTTTATGCACTTTTAATGCACCACACACATTTGATGTAGCATTTTGGAAGCTAATGTTCGTAATTTTTCCTTTTTTTTTTTTTTTTTTTTTTTTTTACAAGAGCCATATTTTTATGTAGTTGACAGCACAACTTTTTTTCTCTTTGCTTCCAGATAGCTTCACTTCAGTTAGATTGATAAGATGGGTTTTTTGTTCTTCCTCTTCTATATTTTTTTGTCAAAAACCATATTTTTGCACATTTTGATCTTCCGTCTTCCGTTTTTCACGATCGCTTTATGAGACATTCCGGAATTTGATGTTCACAATTTTGCCTTTTTTGGCTTCCAGATAGCTTCATTTCAGTTAGATTAATGCTGGTTTTTTTTTTTTTTTTTACAAAATCCATATTTGTTACGCGTTTGCAATATTCCCTTCACTTTCCGCAGCATTTCGAAAGTTGACGGTCACATTTTATTTTATTTATTTATTTATTTTTACTTCCAGATGGCTTTATCTCAGATTTTTTTTTACTATAGCCACATTTTTACGCATTTTTTAATGTCTCCTGCTTCATTTCCAAGGCTGTATTACACAGTATTCTGTAAGCTAATGGTTGCAATTTTTATTTTAGTTGTTATTTTTCTTCAAAATAGTTTCATCTCAGATTGATCAGGTGAAACCTTTTTTTTTTTTTTTTTTTTGGCTTTACAAGAACCCTTGCCATTTTTCTCACTTTAATTTTATGTGGCTTAATAATATCAATGAAAATGTTCCAATCACATTTTCATAAATTCACTAAATTTTTCTTTAAATTGTGGTCAATTCACAAATTGGGTTTCAAACAAAAAATCTTGCATATGGATTCCTGTTTTACAAATACAAATCAGGTTAATTGTGGCAAAATTACTGTTTCCAAAGTTGACATCCCCCTCCCCCCCTCACCAACTCAGTCACCTAAATGATCACCTGGTGAGGCCCCTAGTGCAACATAATTCCTGCAGGAAATAGTAAGAGCAGAATGTCTATCTGGCAAACATCCTTAAAAGGAGGGAGTTAAAGTTTAATCAATTAATTAAATGTAAAATAAAAAAAAATATGGATTTCAAATTATTCGTTATACTTTCTGATCATTATTTTTTAAAATCCAAAATCATTATAAAAATGAGTTCTGAATGAAATAAAATAGTTCAAGTTTTTTTTTGCATTTCTTGTTAAGGAAAAGCTAGTTTGACTATTGCAACTAAATACTAATTTTTACTATTAGAAAAATCTCAAATTGACTCATTTCTTAAAACATCACTTGCAGAACAATATTCAATTTTATTGCAAAATGAACATTTAGACATCCCTTTACCTTGCTGACAGTTTTTAGGTTTTCCGTTGCAGACTTCTGAAAAGGACTGCTCCTGGGCAAGTCAAACACCTGTAAATCACTTAGCTGAGGGGCGTGGCCAATCAGACAATACACAGCAAGGAAGGGCATGGTTGTCTTCTGCTGCGCACTGGTGAAAGCCATTCTCACTATCAAACAGAAAAGACACAGTTCTTTACAAAAGGTTGTAAAACTCGGGGGGGGGGGGGACTTAGCCTTTTTACTTCTTGAGTGAAAGAACTGTGGGATGCAATTTCACTAGATATGGTCACAAAGTCTCTCAAAAAATGCTGCATGTGTAATGCGATAGACGTTACTGAAGTTATTTGGAAATTCCGATAGTGAATTGTATTTTGAAGGTTTTTACAGAAGATAATCTCAGAAATTTGCATTATTCATTTCAATAAATATGTTTTCTTAACTCTTGAAATTTAACATCAGCTTTTATGCTGGGCAAGATATTTCACAAATTTTTAGCTCTTGAAGTAGGTAGTCAGCTTATATGTGAGTATGTATGGTAGTCTCATTTATTATAATTGCGTGTAAGAATATAAATATTTGTTAAATTTTTTCACCCACCACAGTTCCAAAAGTCAAGTGTCATCAGCAAAAGACAACCGTAGGAACTACAGGAATATTTCTCGGTATGAACCACAAGTTTCTTCAGTTGTCATACCTATGCGGCAGACTGTGACTCATGCTCTTCCACCTGATGGCAGCCATGTTATCACTGTCCTTGCTCCATCTATGAATCAGCAGCAGACCAGTTCATTTGAGGAATCTAACAATCCAGGTAAAACCTAGTTTTTAAATTTGTTTAATGTACATTTATTTACCTTTGATGCTAAGAGTTGTTTTTGATAATCTATATATTAATTCTATAAGGTTTTTTACTGTAAGACCAGTTGTGAGAGAATGGCTGAATGTAAACATATGGTTGAGGTATCAAAATAAAGGTCTTACCATGTAGATGTGCCAGTCAAAGAGAAAAATGAGATTGAGGCAACGGTTCGGGCATTGTGGGGCAGCAAAGTTCCCATGTAAAGTCTATGGGAGAAGCGTGCGGTTGACATCCGATCGCCGCTGTTGAAGGCGGATGTATGGAGGGATTCAGATAGTCCAAAGTCTCTCTTCTTAATGAACCATTGTGCAAAACAACGCTAGCAGGAATTTGTTTGAAAGTTCTTACCGGAACAGCGAACACTCGAAGACCTGATTGTGGCGTGCCATTGGACTGTTGTATGATGTATACATACAATTTAACATTCATTCGATCCAGTTTATTCACGTAGGTGAGACGTTTCCCATTATGTAAAGATGTAAATAAACTTTTCATGCAAGTTTATTCTTTTAAAATAAATAAATAAAAAAATCGTCGATTCTGACGGGTTCCGAGGGGGAGGGGGGTATTCGTCGATTCCGACGGGTTTCGTCTACTGGGCTCGAATCCCGGTGAGGCATGAATGTGTTGTGTTTGTCTTACAGCACTGGCTCTCTCCCTTCCCTGAAACTAGTGACCCTAAATTAGGAGCGAGCGACTGCTTATAGCCCAAGCGTTGGCTTATGATCATTCGTTCATGAAGGGTCCGGGTTCAAATCCCGGTGGGGCATGGATGTTGTGTTTGTCTTACGCCACTGGCTCTCTCCCTTCCCTGGAACTAGTAACCCTAAATTAGGGACGGGCGACTGCTTATAGCTCATTGAGTTGTTCAGAGTGGTCCTTAAATCTTCAGTCACACACACACACACACACAAAAAAAATCACGAACCTGGACTATTGCCTTTACTGAAGTGGTTGAATGAATTTGTCAGTCAAATAAAGTTTACATTTGTTGTTTGATATGAGTTTATTATTTTAAAAACAAACAAAAAAACTTACTGTCGATTCTGACGGGTTTCGTCTAGTTAAAATTACTCTGATAACTTGCCGTACTGGTTTTGCTTTATCTTTAAACTGAGCTTGCAGCCACTTTATGTAAACAGGTAATCAGTGAAGACCTGTGTATTATTGTCAGCACAATTTCACTTTGAAATCTGAATTATTTTGGTATTAGTTGAATCTGAATTATTTCTGCAGTGGTTAAACTAAATGGAAAGGAAACAAATTTTCGTGATCATGAACAATTAAAGTCTGATTTAATCACAAGAGGCAAACCAGACAGACTTCACCTTTGAAGGTTTTCAGGAAATCGAACATCTCGTAGGGGGAAAAAAAATGGAAAATGTTAAGAATCATGGCAAGAAACAATTCTTGAAGTGATGGAGAGTAACAAAGCCATATTAGAAAATCATGGATGAATTTGAAGTAATTTTAATTAGAATCCTCTAAAGTATGTGCTCAATCTTTGGAATCTCCAACCAGCCATATTTCTTTCCTTCATTACTTCAGTTCTGCACCAGCCACTTTCTGTGTGTTTTATGCATATGGTTGAAACAAGAAAATACTGCAATCATTTATGCTTGATGATTACATGGCTATCTCAAGTGCCAAATACTGCGAGTTGCAAAAATAAGTGCTTGTGCTAAGTCATGTAGCAAGTTGTAAGTTTCTTGGGCATTGTTTAATTTAATGTTTGGTAAAACTTTTTGGTTTGTGAAATGTAGGCAAGGAATGATCAAAATTTTAATTCAGTTGTATTATTTTTTACATGCCTCCATTTCACCAAAATTCTGCTATCTTTCACAATTTTGATTATTCCAAAAACGATTTAAAAATTTTTAAAGTTACACTGACGGAAAAAAAAATCCCAACACCAAGAAGGGGTTGTGTTAGATAAACGACAGTTGGTAGGCGGTGAGAGTACATCTGTAAGATGACGTCTATGCAAATTTCGCGCTCGGCGCATACGTGTGGCACTAGTAGTGCCCCTTGGATCATGCAAAGCAGGTTTGCTGTAAATACGCGCTGTAACGTTCGTGAGCGTTAGTTATCGTTGAGATTAGACGTAGGGTGTTGATGTTAGTCAAGAATGACTTTAAGAAGACGAAGAAGCCATTATCAACAGCTCACAGAGTTTGAACGAGGTCGTGTAATAGGGCTACGGGAAGGTGGATTTTCTTTCCGCAATATTGCAGAACGACTTGGCAGGAATGTAGCCACTGTGCATGATTGTTGGCAGCGGTTGTCAAGGGAAGGTACTGCCTCAAGAAGACCGGGCTCCGGCCGGCCACGTGGCACTACTGAGAGGTAAGACCGCCGTGTACGGCATATGGCCGTGGCGTATCGTACCGCGTCTGCTGCAGCAATTCGAGCTGCAGTTGCCACCACAGTGACACAACGAACTGTTACAAATCGGTTACTTGAAGGACAGCTCCGAACCAGACGCCCTGTAGCGTGCATTGCACTTACTCCAAACCACTGCCGTTTGTGACGTCAGTGGTGTCAAGCTAGAGCTCATTGAAGGACGGAGTGGAGATCTGTTGTGTTTTCTGATGAAAGCCGGTTCTGCCTGGGTGTCAGTGATGGCCGTGTGTTGGTTAGAAGGAGGCAAGGTGAGCGCCTGCAACCAACCTGTCTGCGGCCGAGACATACTGGACCTACACCTGGAGTTATGGTCTGGGGAGCAATTTCCTATGACAGCAGGAGCACTCTCGTGGTTATCCCACGCACTCTGACGGCACAGTTGTACGTCAGTCTGGTGATTCAACCTGTTGTGCTGCCATTCATGAACAGCATTCCAGGGGGTGTTTTCCAACAGGATAACGCTCGATCGCATACCGCTGTTGTAACCCAACATGCTCTACAGAGTGTCAACATGTTGCCGTGGCCTGCTAGATCACCAGATCTTTCACCAATCGAGCATGTATGGGACATCACTGGACGACAACTCCAGCGTCACTCCCAACCAGCATTAACCGTCCCTGTATTGACTGACCAAGTGCAACAGGCATGGAACTCCATCCCACAAACTGACATCCAGCAGCTGTACGACACAATGCATGAACGTTTGCGTGCTTGCATTCAACATTCTGGCGGTTACACCGGTTATTAATGTACCAGCATTTCACATTTAAAATGGCTCTTCTCACGCTTACAATAAGCTGTGATCTTGAAACCTTAATCGATTAAATATGTTACCTATACAAATGTATTGCCGCCATTTCATTCCTCTACAACTATTTTTTCGTGGTGTTGGGATTTTTTTTTTCTTTCAGTGTATTTAAACAACAATAATATAATTGTGTCATTTGATAATAAGGGTAGTGAATTTAACTGTATCATGAGCTAGGAACACAATTCTCAGCAAGACTTGGGTGTGATACTGTGCATGTTCATTCACTGGCTCATACTTCACGTACATTTTGCCACATTTTCACCCATCTACTTGCATTCCTTTGCCAGAGGAATGTTGTGTCATTCCCTTTTAAAGTGTCACTGATAAGCATCCTGGTGTCTCTGGCATAAAAAAGAGGGAGATAATTTTTATGGAATATTCAGTTTTATTTATGTTGCCAGCAGTTGGTTTTTATGACTTTTATCATGATATAATTAAAAATGTGTGCAGGCTCAAAAATCACAACTAGTAAATGTAGGAGGAGAGATCAGGAAATTTTTAAGAAGTGGAAGCATATTCTGTTTGATTTTCAGACTTACAAGCAGTAGAAAATGTATGTGTTGCTGATTTGACACTGAAATGAATTATTGTTAATTTATTATCACAATTTTTCTGTTTCAGCTCCATCTGTAGAAAATTTGGCAACTACAAATTCTTCCTCCACGAAGGAGTTAATAACGCGAAAGAGCAAAACCATCAGGGAACGTTGCATCAAAGTTTGTACCACTACAAAAGTGGATTGCTTCAGTTTGTCTCTCAGGTGGTTTGTTACTGAACACTATGCTACAACATTGCAAAGAACCCCTGTGAAAGTAAGTATGATTAATTTTTATTTTGTATGATTTATCTTTCCCTATCTCCTTTGTTATGTTCTTCTAATGTAACTAAAGGAATGGTTAAAAATAATATATGGAATCAAACTAATAGATTGATAGTGGGCTATGGAAATATGGGAGTATGATATGTAGTGCACTTTTGTCCGCAGGCCTAGCCTGTGGACGAAAGTGCACTACAAAGCATCCTACGTCCCTAATATCATACTCCCATCCTCAACCTGCCCCACCTCCAGGAAGAAAGCCCTCATTCACCACAGGGCCAAACGAGTGCTTACGCACTGCTCAAACACCACCGACCAGCTGGATGAAATCAGTTTTGCTCAGAGACCTAACCCGGGTGGCTGGCTACAATAGCAATATGATCGACAATGTCATTGAGCGAGTCAGATCCAAAGTCATGAACCCAGCTAACTGCAACATGGAGCCAAAACTTCGCTATATTGGAGCTTGTTCATATCTTCCGGGCTTCACCTACTTCCTGAAAAATGCTTTAAATAAACATGGACTGAACATAGGAATCAAAACCCCTAGACCACTCTGTTCCCGACTCACCTCCAAAGAATGGGGTAAGACCTCCCTAGATGATGTGGGTGTATACTCAATTCCCCTTGACTACCCTGACGGAGTGCAAAGGGTGTATATAGGAATGACCAAACGATCATTAAAAGAATTCTTGAAATCGTCATCACACGCATAAGTTACGTTGAAAAATTATGAGTGGGACGTTTCGGTAGCGACTTCTACCATCATCAGCCATGGAATGAGACACGTGGTAAAAGGGTCAGTTGTTGCCAGATTTCAAAATCGCTTTCCAAATAATAGGGATGTTAAAGGTGCGTCAGTATTGCAGGTGTTAGGGGTAAGGTAGATTTCAATGCTTTTGTGGTATCCCGTTCAGCAATCGGCATGCCCTCAGATACCGCAAAAGCATTGAAATCTACCTTACCCCTAACACCTGCAATACTGACGCACCTTTAACATCCCTATTATTTGGAAAGCGATTTTGAAATCTGGCAACAACTGATGCTTTTACCACGTGTCTCATTCCATGGCTGATGAAGGTAGAAGTCGCTACCGAAACGTTATGCTCATAATTTTTCAACGTAATTTACGCGTGTGATGACGATTTCAAGAATTCTTTTAATGTTTATGTGTTACGTGTTTTCCTGCCAATTCTTCTCAATATGAGACCAAGCGATCATTCCAGCTCCGGATCTCCAAGCACAAGCATGATGTCAAACTAGGTAGACTTTCTATGGCCTTAGCAAGAGAAGTCCAGCTGTGGTCGGCAATCCCACGTTGGGACAACCTCAAAAATTTGGCACCATACACCAACCAGAAAGTGACAGCAATACGAGAGACGTTAGAAATTCTGACAAAGCCGAATGCATGTAACGAGGACCTCTCAATGGACTTACCTCACACCTGGCACACTTTACTGCATCCCACACGCCCTTTGCATTTTTTTAGATAAGCAAGCGGGATCACGTTAATTAATGTAGTGTTTCTGTATATTTAAATTGTTTATTGATTGTTATTCTGTTTCTTAGAATTTAAGCTTTAGTCTTCTGTTCATTAACCTGAAGAAGTCACCCGTGGTGACAAAAGCTAGCACACTTTGTTTTAAGTGTTTCTATTTTCTCTTGCACAGAATAAACGGATTTCATCTTTCTAAGCATATACTTACTTGCGTAAAAGCCAGCTTTCTTATATTTATGCTATACAGTTTACTATGATTATTTCATTTTTTTGCAAAACACAGGACATATATTAAAAATTCTTGAACATGGCATCATCACTAAATTTCCCAAATGTCATCGATTACCTTTCTTAAAACTTGAGATATATGCTTTTGTGCATTTTGAATACAAACACTTTAAATGGCAATGCAAAGGATGTATAAAAAATTTATCATAATTTTTAACTTTAAAAAAAATGAGGCTTCTGTTTTGTTTTCTTAAAAGTTAAATTTTTCTGGGCAAGTGAATGTTTTCTGCACATGTCCTGCCGGGCATGTAACTTTTCAGTATTTTTCAAGTCCTGAGTTTGTTACCATGCTGTTCCTAATTTTACATTACATGTTCTACCTGATACCACTACAATGATATGAAGTAACAACAATATGCATTTGCACTACCTTCCCCTTCACCCCTGTTATTGTGTTGTGTTAAAGAAATTATTCCACTGTTTTAGAAACATTATTCTCATCACATCACAAGATAACAATTATATGACAGAACTTGAAAATTTTTATGTTGGCATTCCATCCCAGCTCTAGTTAAATTTGCAAAAAAAGTTTAGTGAGTTACTAATCTTTTGGTTTGGTTTCTTTTGCTGTTGAATAATTAGTTTGTATGTTTGCTGCATAGAATAATTCAAACCATACAATGCATGTCAGGACTTGAAAAATACCATGCCCAGGGCACGTAAATTATTTTGCTGGGCATGTAAAAAAAGCAATCTAGTTGCCCGCACCGGGCAGCTAAATTTGAAAATGAAAAAGTTTGGAATAGAATTTTGTACTACAAGAAAAAAAAAAACAGTCTTCACGTGTCATGTTTCATTTCACGGTTAATCACTGGAAGTTGTATTATTATTATTATGTATTATTATTATTATTATTAGTCAGTGATGGGATGCATGCCTGTGATGGAATTAGCCTCCAGTGTGTAATGACACAGGGTGAAAACTTCAACGAAAAGAACATGGCAGAATCACTAAATTTCTCAAATGCCAATTTCGTCTTCATACCAATTTCAGCATCATCTTAAAACTTGAGATACACGCTTTTGTGTGTGTGGAACATTTTTAAGACCCTTAAAACAGATATACAAAACATGTAAAAACATTTCATATTTTTTAACATAAAAAAAATGAGTCCTAATTTGTTACATTAAAAGGTAAATTTTCCTGGGCATCTAGCTTTTACTACCTGGGCAGATAAATAATTTTTGCACATGTGCTGTTGGGCATGTAATTTTTCAGATATTTTCAAGCTCTGCATGTTCATAAATTGTATGTTTTCCTGTATTATACACTGAAGCACACTTCAATTCATCTACTGAACAAAATGCAAAGTTTTGGCTATAGTTTTCTGGAGAGAAACATATCTGTTATAGGGCATAACATTATAGTAGTAATAAACCTTCTTGGACTGGAGACAGTACAGAGACCTGCATATTTATGACTAAGTTAGGTACGTAATAGAATTAGCTGTACTATAATATATATGTATGCACTCTATCTTATCTACAGATAGGAAGTTTGACAGTTTTTGGCAAGGAATAATTTCTTCTACTTCTTGTATGTGTTACAAAATGTCTGCCAAGAATGGATGGTCAGGCATTTTGATCGAAAAAACCTAGAAAATATTGGTACTCTGAGATGCTTGGCAAAATATTTTGCCAGCAGCTAATGGTTTAGACAACTAGTATGGTATGTGTGTAATTTAGGTTTAAATCTTGTGTTAAACATATTGTGCCAACTCATATGTGTGTATGTGTTGGCATGCACACACATATTGACACATGCTATATCTTTAAGAAGAAATTGATATTGTTTTACATTTAGCATTTTTTCATTCAAGAAGAAATTGAATTTTTTTATTTTTTTTTATATTTATCACTTTTTCATTCAAGAAGAATTTGAGATTTTTATATATTTATCACTTTTTCATTTGGTGAACTTTGTAAATGTTGTATAATATATGTACCTTTTTTTTTTTTCACCTTTTCAGGTCTTGACAGTTGTCTCATTTTTAATTATAATTACCATTGGTATTTGGGGCATGCTTCGTGTTGGAGATGGTCTTGATCTGACTGACATTGTACCAAGAAATACCAATGAATATGAGTTCCTAAGTCAGCGTGCAAAATATTTTGGTTTCTTCAACATGTTTGCAGTCACCCAAGGTAATTTTGAATATCCCAACAATCAAAGGCTCCTGTACGAATATCATGATGCTTACACAAGAATTGACAAAGTAGTGAAGAATGACGATGGAGGACTTCCAGAATTCTGGCTCACACTCTTTCGGGACTGGTTGCTGGGTAAGTTTTAATTTTATCGGTAATTATTAAAATAAAAGAAAAGCTGAACTTAAACACTTATAACCTTATATTTTTTAATGATTAGAACTGACTAAAACTTGAAGAAAAAAAACACTTCTGGCTTTACTAAGAAGTACGAATTATATTCGATGGAAGATGTCCTTTAATTCTCCTTTTTGCCACTTTTATGGCACAATAGTCTCAGCACTGGCTTAGGAGCATTCATCCAAGTGAGTACAGGTTTGAATCCCGGTGAGGCATGGATGTTGTGTTTGTCTTATGGCACTGGCTCTGGCTCTGTCCCTTACCTAAAACCAGTGGCCCTAAATTAGGGACAAGCAACTGCCTCTAGCCCATTGAGTTGCTCACAATGGTCATTAAACCCTCGACCAATTTTAAAAAAAAAAAACTCCTCCTGCTCTGAGTTTTTGTTTATTGGCAAACATTTCTGGCCTTTTGTTGACTGTCAAAGCCTGTTTTGAAAGTCTGTAGAACAGGCTTTGACAGTCAACAAAAGGCCAGAAACATCTGACAATGAACCCCCCAACAATCAAAGGCTCCTGTACGAATATCATGATGCTAAAATTATGGAACTTCAATTGAATATAAAATTAAGAAATATGTTTTCTTCAAGTATACTCACAACATGTGTATGAGCCTGAAATTTTTAAGTTTCTTAATTCTAAAGGCATTATTCAATAGCAGTGCTGTTTCCTGAAACACCCTGTACTCCATTTATACCAAATTGCTTAGCTTTATAAAAGAAAAGTTGGAAAAAAAAATATTAGCTGTAGATTTTTAAATAGATGTACAGAACTTTTAAGCTTCTTTGCAGAAACTTTTCTTCTCAGATTAAAGATTTTAATGTATATGTATGAGATTGCATCACCATAATGGGAAAAGTATGCATTACATTTAAGAAGTTGCTGTGAGGCTACATGTTGACTGCAGCCTTACACCAATATTTCAAATATTGGTAAGATATTAGCATTGTATTTGTTTAATTCTAATTCTCTCTCTTTCTTGAAGCCAACAAATCTTAAGTTTTTGATTTATGCCAGCTTTCAGTTCTCAAAGATCTCAAGGGTGTCATTGAATCGCCTTATGAACTCCTCCTCCCTCTGAAATCAACTCAGATTTTAATTTAATATGCAGACATGTTTACAGCAATCTAATTCACAAAGCATGGAACTGAATTTTATTACAAAACCAAAACCTTAATGAAAAATGAATGAATTTCTGTGCAAACTTTAATGTTGATGATATGTATAAAATAAATAGTTTTGGGTTGTTAAACTTCCTGAGAATTTCTTTTCTAATTGTATGCTTGGTTATCATAGCTGTCTGTGTCTTTATGCATGCGCTAACATGAATCATGTTGTATAATAGCAGTACATCATTCCAACATTAGGAACCAGTAATTTCAGATTATGAATGTAAAATGAACTATTCATAATGCATCTTTGTGTTTAAAATGGATGATTTCTTTGATATTTAGTGTTCAAATAAATAAATATGTGAAAAATCAGTGACAGAAGATGCACTGGTAAAGTTTTCATTTATATAGGGTTTTCATTTGCTGGGATAATTGCAATAAGACAGCTGCACATCTGCCACTTAATTATTTTATAAACATTTTTATGTGAAAATTAGCTTTTTGTTTAACTGTAATTTACATGAATTTCCTTTCACAATATAGGTCTTCAGAAAGCCTTTGATGAAGACTGGAAAGATGGCTGTATAACTCAAGAGCGTTGGTTCTCAAATGCCACTGATGATGGAATTTTGGCATACAAGTTACTTGTACAAACAGGGAGAATAGACAATCCAATTGATAAATCTCTGGTGAGTGCTCAAAGCTCCTAATTTGATTAAAATATTAGTCGTGTAAGAATTCCTAGACATTATCAGTTTCTTCATTCACTTGATACAGACTGTTGTTTTAGTTCAGCAGTGTTATTTTTAATATGCTGTGTACATTAGTACTATTAATTTAACCCTTGGTAATTAACCAAAAGATACTGTAAATAATAACAAAATGTGGATCTGGTTAGGGAAATTCTTTAAACATATATTTTTCTGCTTTATTACTGTTTCAATAAATGCCATGTCTCCCAAACTCTTGCATTTTGAAATCTGAGTGTGGTAATTTTTAGCTCTAAAAGCTCCTTTTTATTATGTGTGTATAAATATATAAAAATGAGAAATGAATTCTGAATTAAGCAATAATTTGATCCTACTGCTACAAAAAATTAACTCAAGGAGAGATGCCAAATAAAAATCAAGCCTAAAGTTAAATCTAAATCGCAGAGTTGCTTAGAATAAACCAAAAATTGTTCAAAAAGTGAACACAAAAATATTTGCTACTTTTGCAAGTGCAGGTAGTATTCCAGAGTGAACAAGAAAATGCGAAAACTGTTAGAGATAAATTTATTTGTTCCTATGAGCTACCAACATGGACTTTGTACACATAGAATGCAGAAAAGAATGCAGCATGGGCTCATCAGGGGAGAGTATGCCATGAACTCCTTCATTTACAACGTGTGACCTGAGAACAGGATCTCGCACCATGGCTGTTAAAAGAAGAATTTTTTTTTATTAACATTATTAATACTAACAATATTCCTCAATGAACTTAGTTAACTGTGAGGAGAAGTAACCTTTTAGCAAATTGAGAGGAAGCAATCATTTAACAGCCATGTCCCCTCAACCCATAAGATACCATTTTTTTAATTGTTCCTGAACATTTTCAACAAAAAATCCTTCAATGGATGCTCAGAGCAAAATACAGTTAAGAAACGGGGAGAAAATCATCTATAAATAAAATATATATGCTACTTAGAATACTTCAACAGAAAGCATTATATTCCTAAAACCTACTATTGGGAAGAAATCATGCCAACTTAACTTGGCAGCTATCAACTGCTCCAGGCTATCTCCTCTCTCCCCCTGCAAAGGCAAAAAGAAATCAAAAAACAAAAGCCCCATCTAATGGAAAAACAAAGGAATGAATTCCACATGCCTCAGTATTATAGTTCATGAAAAAGTTACTTAATTTGGCTCAAACAGCAACTTATACACTAAGTTTAAAAAGTATGTAAAGCATAAAGCAGTCAGATGAGTTGGTTAAAAATAAATTATGCTGGCTATTATAAGATGTGTATCACATATCATTAAAATTAGTATTTTTTTTATATTATGCTGACAATTGTTTTATTTAAACATTAGCTGTTCTTCCATGGATTTATTTATTTATTTATTTCATTAGGTATCTACAGCAAGGTTGGTCGATAGCAATGGTATCATCAATCCTAAGGCTTTCTACAATTACCTGACTGCATGGGTATCAAATGATGCTCTTGCATATTCTGCATCCCAAGCCAATTTCCGTCCAGAACCTCGTAGGTGGGTACACGATCCTCATGACGTAGAACTGAAAATGCCAAAGTCCCAGCCTCTGGTGTATGCTCAAATTCCCTTTTATCTCAACCGAATGGACACTACAGAAGAAATAACAGAAACTGTTGAAGCAGTGAGGATAGTGTGTGAGAAGTATGAAGAAAAGGGTCTTCCAAATTTTCCTACCGGTATACCTTTCACGTACTGGGAGCAGTACTTAGGACTGCGGTTTCATCTGTTGCTCTCACTCTTGAGTATTTTCTCTGTGATCTTCTTGGTGATAGCCACACTCCTTGTGAATCCATGGGCAGCTTTGATTGTGGTAAGTTAATATTTATTTCTATGAACATTAATTTTTGATTATGATCTTAGTTTTTTATGTATTATTATTATTATTATTATTATTATTATTATTATTATTATTATTATTATTATTATTATTATTATTATTATTTTGCAGGAGTGGTGAATTCACTATAGATATTGGTGTTTTAAAGATTTATGCTTGAAAACCATGACATACTGTTTGTGTAAACACTATAAGGCCATTTTGTTACCTCCAGAATACTCATATTTCTCTCTGCTGTGTATACTGTCATGAGCCATAATTTTATAAATGCCCACCTAATAGTGTGTTGAGCCACCTTTTTCTATTTTAACCCAAGTGAGGCACTAACTCCACTAGAACACAAGTGTCCTCAGGTATTTTGAACTAGCTGGACAGAATGTCGTCGAGTTCAGCAATGGCATAGATTGGCAAATGCTGCATTTCACTGCATGGCACAAATCTTTGATGTAACTCAAATCAAGGGAATTTGGCAGCTAAAGGGCACACAAAATGTGTGAACATGGTTGTTGACCATTCCTACAAAATGAAGACATTGGGTGTTGTCTTGCTGAAAGAGTCTAGTGCCTTTTGGATATGTGGTCATCATGTAAGGCTGCACTTGGTTCAACACAGTGCCTAAGGCAGGACTTAGCAGTGAGGGTATTATGTTCTCTGGGGATGAGGGGACCCAGTGATTTCTAAGAGAACAATTCCCACACCATAATTGCTGCTGTCCTGTTTTGCTTATGTTGAACTGGACAGTATGGTTTCTGCTATTCATCTGTGCTGTGTCGAATTTGGACCACTGATCATTGGATGTTGGAGCTGTAACCTGGGCTCATTGGTCCAGATGACTCTTTTCTAATCATTTAGTGTCCAGTCACTGTGCTCACTGTAGACAGAGTTGTCAATGATGGTTGGTCAGTATGGGCACATGACCCAGCCACTGATTCCTTAAAAACCATCGACAGGAGCATTCATTGGATTGTGTGCTCAGAGACATATTCAGCCATCTATTATATCAGACAGCACATACCAACTGGAATTTTCAAGTCAGCTTATGTGCCACATGAATTCACCTCAACTTCTCAATTCAGCTTACTTGCCAACTAGATTCACCTCGGCTTTCCAAGTCGGCTTACTTACTAACTGGATTCACCTCATCCTTTCAAGTCAGCTTACATGCCGATTGGGTTCACCTCAACTTTTTGGGTCAGCTTACATGCCAATCCTGGGTTCACCTCAGTTTTCCAAGTCAGCTTACATGACAGCTGGTTTCACCTCAGCTTTTCAAGTCAGCTTACGTGCTGACTGGGTTCACCTCAACTTTTCAAGTCAGCTTGCTGATAGCACTATACAAAATACGAGATTTGGTTTACAATAGTCTCATAGTTCCACAGTTATTTTTTAATGAACATTTATTTAATTATGTTATTTTTCTTTTCTGTATAATCAGTGCTAAAATTGAGCTCAAAATTTTTCTGTTTATTAGTTTTTTACAAAATTTGTAACTTGTGTGCGGGCATTCTCTCTCTCTCTCTCTCTCTCTCTCTCTCTCTCTCTCTCTCTCACACACACACACACATGACTGATCATCACTCAAGCACATCATGATGGTGATTGTATAATTTAATATTGCCTGATAATAATGGAGGATGTAATTTTTAAAAATATTGTGAAGATTCTTTGATATTTTAGCATACCTTCCATATTACCAGTTAGTAATTTTTGAGCATCATGCAATTTTCGCATATTCTGCAACTTTGTGTTCTTGGTTGAATTTCAGGTTCCAGATAATTTGCAATTTTCGTATTACCAAAAAATTATCAGACTTAGCTCAGGCATGTTCCCCCCCCCTTTTTTTTTTCTGATTCTAAAATTGTGTGTATTTTGTTTGCAGGTAATTATTCTTGCTGTGATAGCAATTGAGTTGTTAGGATTGATGGGTATTCTAGGAATCAAGCTGAGTGCTGTTCCAGCAGTTATCCTTATATCATCTGTGGGAATTGGAGTAGAATTCACAGTACACATAATGATGGTAAGTTAACTGTACTAAATTATTTGGTGGTGGCATGTGTAATTCAACATTAAAGAAATATAAATTGTAAATCTTTAAATTCATATTTGATTTCCTCATTTATGCTGTAGTTCTATGCCATAAGCACATTGTACTTTATACTGTATATGTCTAAATGTGAGTTGGTAGCAGTATTTAGTTTCAATGGGGTGTTAAAACTGACAAGTGCTATGTGGGTGGGATGTTTTTAGAACTCTCATCATCCACTGAGTTTTTTGTTGTTGTGTTTTTAAGTTACATTTGGGGATCTGGCAGTGGCTTTTCTTGGTTTACTCTCCACTTTTTTTGGTTTTGGTTGAAGGTTTAATTACCACAGTGAGCAACTCAATGGGCTATTAGCAGTCCCCCATCCCTAATTTAGGGCCACTGGTATCAGGTAAGGAAGAGAGACAGTGCCATAACATGAACACAACATCCATGCCTCACCGGGATTCGAACCCAGACCCTTCTCGGATGAATGGTCATGAGCCAGTGCTTAGACCACTGCACCACAAGGGTGGCTGCTCTCCATTGTCAAAAATGGTTTTGTGAAGCATTTATGGAACACACAAATTTTTCTTCTAAGTTAAGAAAAACCTTTGTGTTTATTTTATTATCAAAATACTATTTTTATACTTGTTTTTGGGTAAAGTAGTAATTGTAGAAAAAATGTGAAATGTATGAAGTGCTTACATCATTTCTTTGGCTGAAAATTGCCATTTCAAGGTGTAAGATTTGAAAAATTATTTCTAGTTGTAAATGCATTTATGGCACCTCTATTCATAGTGATTGTAGAATAACTTTTTTACGGGTCTTAAAGAGGTTATTTTTCATGAAAGTTGGTTGTCAAATTTTCGAACTAAAGCCTAGTTCGTCATCAGGACTATGTCACTGGAGTAGTTGCTGCCACTCAATTGGAAGAGTCCATCCGCAATTATCGTTAGTTGTGGTACTTCTTCTTCTTGCTATTTCGATCCCTTCTTCTAGTTTCCTCTTTACTAAGTTTGACTGGTGGGCGATTATTTTCACTGAGTCCCAATTTATGGAGTGTCCACTGGGTTGTATATGTATGTCCAGCCCTGTTTTGTTCCCAATGTTCCTAATAGCTGATTGGTGTTCTTTCATTTGGACCTTAATACTTCTCCCTGTTTCTCCTATATAGCTGAGTCCACAGTTACAGTCGATGCAGTAAATTACTCCTTCCTGCAATTGGATGTCCAATTCTTTCTGCTTTAAAGCTGGCAGGAATTTCTTTATTTTGTTATTAAGATCTGGAGCTAGCCTGATATTATATTTTGCTCCGATCCTTTTCAGTTTCTCGAAAAGTCCCTTGTGGTACGTAATTTTGCTGGTGAATTTGAAGTTGGTTTTTTCCTGCTTCTTTTTTGGCACTTGTTTAAATATTTTCTCAACATATGGGGAGGGGTAATTGTTTTCTGCCAATATTTCCTTTAATTCTTCTTTGTGAAGATCTTTTTGAGTAGCTGAAGAGACCAGGATTTCAATTTTTTCCAAAAATTGTCTCGCCGTATTCGATTTAATATAATCAGGGTGGAATGAGCAGAAGTCTAACATCTTCCCTATGTTGGTGGGTTTTCTAAAAAGCTGAGTGAGTATTTTCCCCTCTCTTGAGGTCAAGGTTAAATCTAGGTAATTGATGCTATGGTCTTTTTCCTGTTCCAGGGTGTACTGCAAGGTATTCTCTAGTAAGTTAAATTCTTCCAGAATCTGAGAGGGTAGAGATTGGTCCACAGTATCTACTATAATTAGGACATCATCCATGTACCTTACATAGAGAGCAAACAAGGAGGGTTGTATAAGGATTTTTGAAGAACTCAATGGTAACCCTATAGATCAAACTGTCAAAAATCTTAAGAAATTAATCAGTTCTTTAAGAAATAAAAAACAGCTTAATGAGCTCTTCAAAAACTTCTCCAAAATCCAGTCAAGAATTCCACAGATCTATGGTACGATAAAAGTTCACAAAGAAGGCCATCCAGTAAGACCTATAATAGACACTAGAAATTCGCCACTCTCCAACATTAATTATTATTTACTTGGTCACCTCAGAGATATTTTCCCTTCTCCTCCCTACCTACTAAAAAATTCCATGCAGCTAAAAGGAAAACTGGACAACTTGCCAGAATTAATTCATCCAGTAATGGCAAGCCTGGATATAGTCTCTATGTATGCCAACATTAACCTGGACCTCCTACTGGAATTCATTGCAGATGACCTTGTGGAAAAAATAGTATTCCATAATCACAATAGAGAAATACTACTTGGCATATATGAACTGCTCCTATTTTCCTTCAAGAATAATTTCTTCCAGTTTGGAAAGAAATATTACAGGCAAACTTCAGGACTTGCAATGGGTTCTCCATTAGCACCTCTGCTAGCAAATTATTATATAAGTAAACTAGAGGCAAAAATCCTTATACAACCCTCCTTGTTTGCTCTCTATGTAAGGTACATGGATGATGTCCTAATTATAGTAGATACTGTGGACCAATCTCTGCCCTCTCAGATTCTGGAAGAATTTAACTTACTAGAGAATACCTTGCAGTACACCCTGGAACAGGAAAAAGACCATAGCATCAATTACCTAGATTTAACCTTGACCTCAAGAGAGGAGGAAATATTCACTCAGCTTTTTAGAAAACCCACCAACACAGGGAAGATGTTAGACTTGCTCATTCCACCCTGATTATATTAAATCGAATACGGCGAGACAATTTTTGGAAAAAATTGAAATCCTGGTCTCTTCAGCTACTCAAAAAGATCTTCACAAAGAAGAATTAAAGGAAATATTGGCAGAAAACAATTACCCCTCCCCATATGTTGAGAAAATATTTAAACAAGTGCCAAAAAAGAAGCAGGAAAAACCAACTTCAAATTCACCAGCAAAATTACGTACCACAAGGGACTTTTCGAGAAACTGAAAAGGATCGGAGCAAAATATAATATCAGGCTAGCTCCAGATCTTAATAACAAAATAAAGAAATTCCTGCCAGCTTTAAAGCAGAAAGAATTGGACATCCAATTGCAGGAAGGAGTAATTTACTGCATCGACTGTAACTGCGGACTCAGCTATATAGGAGAAACAGGGAGAAGTATTAAGGTCAGAATGAAAGAACACCAAGCAGCTATTAGGAACATTGGGAACAAAACAGGGCTAGACAGACATATACAAGCAAGTGGACACTCCATAAATTGGGACTCAGTGAAAATAATCGCCCACCAGTCAAACTTAGTAAAGAGGAAACTAGAAGAAGGGATCGAAATAGCAAGAAGAAGAAGTACCACAACTAACGATAATTGCGGATGGACTCTTCCAATTGAGTGGCAGCAACTACTCCAGTGGCATAGTCCTGATGATGAACTAGGCTTTAGTTCGAAAATTTGACAACCAACTTTCATGAAAAATAACCTCTATAAGACCCGTAAAAAAGTTATTCCACAAAAATTATTTCTGTTTCAGATAGAGAAAGCCTTCCCAAGATTCTCTCTTTTTATTATTATTATTATTATTTTTCATAGTACTTTACCTCTTGCTGTATGAAATAAATATTTTGTATTTAATGAAATGTCTCTGTTTTTACTGCACACATTTGAAAAGTTATTTTTGAATCTAACAGTGAAAACTTTGGCAGAGACAGTAGTATTTTGTCTTTCTGTAGTGTAGAATTTTTGCACTCCATGGGGCAGTAATATATTGTATTGTACCCACTAGGGTGGTGGTGGGATGGTCAAGGTATTAAAGATCAGTTTTATTTCAGATTAAAGGACTGACCTCATTATGAATCTGAGTAGTTTAGAGAAGAGGTCCTAGACAAATGCAATTGATCTCTATTTTCAAATAATAGAGGAGACAGTACATGGATGCAATGTTAGTTAGTTGTAACTATGGTTACATAACTGATGCAAACACAATAACAAATATAAATTTTCCAAAAATATATGGTTTTTTTTCTCAATTATAAGACTATGTATATGGCTGTAGATGTGTGATCACTATTAAATTGGAATCTTTTCTGTCAAAATGCATTCATTGCTACCAAGATTTTAATGGTGTTACCAGTGTTTAGACTTGATATGCTGAGTGAAATGTAATTAATATGCAAATTATTATTTCTTTACAGTTTCAATTACACAGCAAGCCAAAATAACATTTTCAAATGATTTGCCACATTACAAAAAAAAAAAAGTTTTTAAATTTTATTGCTTGAAAAGAACTTGTGATTCTAGGAATATTTTCTGGTTGAAATATTATTTCCATTTACAGACCTGCCAACTGTTACGATTTTATCATATTTAGTATGATAAATCATGCTGCAGTACGATAATATGATTTTGACGCCAAAAATACGATTTTTTTTAAAAAGTAGTTTTCCCCCTTTTCAGACAGAAGTAGGGAAAAATTGACATGTAATCTGTTTTTCTCCCTTCGAAAGATTTTTTTTCTCGTAGAGGTTTCCAATTTCTCTTAGCAAATTCCCTGCCTCTAGTTTCCCAACGGAAATAAAGTAAGTCAAGTGCAATCAGCAACCAATGAACGAATCCTGACTCGTTTCGTATAACGTTCGAGACTGATTCGTATTTTCGACTCTTCGTCTTACTTAAAGCTGCTGATTGGTCGGTGCTGGAATGTGGACGAGTGTCTGTTTATTCGAAGCAACCTCCCGCCCCTTACACCTGCAGCTATCAGGAATTTATATAGCTACACCTTACACCATCGAGAATTTATATAGCTGAAATAGGCTTCAAAATTTATCAGCACATGCCATGTTGCGATTTTTCTATTTGAGCGTTACGTTTTTTGATTCTGAGAGGTTGGCAGGTCTGCATTTAAGAGAGCAGGCAAAATATGGATAAGTATATATCAACAGAAGCAAACATTGATAAAAGAAATCTTGTGATTGGAGCAGCAATTTTTTAACTACCTGAGGTAGAAAATCGTTATGCAAGGCAGTGTATGTTGAGCAACTTCAATAATAAAATAAGTAGAATATCATCAATAGACTGAAGTGTATAATGCTAACCCCAGTAGAGTACCCTGAAATATTTAGTACAGGGAATGCCTGCTGAGATAGCAGCTTCAGATTCCTTCTCTCACAATTGTCTTTGGTTAACCCAGAGTGGTCCAGATTAATAACAGAAATTAAATTCTGTATGTTCAGAATAAATGATTTCTGCTGTGCAAGCAGTGTTTGGAACAGAACCATCTTCAAACGGTGGTCTATGTTTTCATGAAAGGGAGTGTGCACACAGCATGTATTTCCTAACCCTCCAGCAACATACCATCTTCCCCAATCAAACGGGGACCGAAACGCAGGAGGTGAACGTGCACACCGAAAGCGAATCGGAAGATGAATGAGGGTAGAAGTCTGTGGGAAAGCAGACGAAGAAACCACCAATGTAAATATTCTGTAAATAAATTTTGCTATCTCTCGATGTTGTAAGTCCTAAGCATGAGGACAGTGTATACATGTGTGTAGGTGTTTGAAAAAGAAAATAAAGGGAAATTATTCCCCAAAAAAGTTCGAGGGCAAGGAATCTTCCAGTCAGCGAAAAAGTAAGAAACGACCTATCCCGCCAGACAGAGCGGGAACCCAGACAAGGTATTCTAGGTCGCCTGCCAGCACGTCACCACGGGCTGGTCTCTGGGCCATTGAGGTGGCCAGGGTCCGAACCGCGTCTCAAGGCAGGATAATTGTCGCAACATTTCAAAATAACATCCAAGGTGCTCAACAAGTCCCCGTGGAGCCAAGACAGATTGGCGGAACGGGACAATGAAATCAGTATATTACCCTCAGTTGCAGCCACACTGAAGTGCAAAGGGAGAAGAAGCCAGAAATCTTGTAAGAGTGAGCAAATGTCACTGCCTGTATAATTTTTTAATATCAACTGGAACAGTAAAATGACATGATTTTTTTACGATTCCATTTATCTTTCATTGTAAGCATATATGCACAAGATAGTTTTAAAAATATTTTATTCCCTGCTTCAAAATTCTTAAAACTACCACTAGGTAGTGTAAGTTTCAGATACACACAGTCTTCAAATGCCTGTTACAGCACATTGGTAAGATATCTGAAAGCATTTCAGCATCAGTGTTTCATTTTGGGATATGAAAATGCAAAGCTATAACACAGTCTACGTTTAAGCAAAACAAAATGTTTGTCATTCCACTTTGTTTTTGTTCCCCCCCCTTTTTATTTTTTTACTATAGGTTTAACAACCCACTTTCATTTTAGTATGAGGCTCGAATTTAAATTTTATATGTTGTAGAGTTGGTGAGTGGTTTGGTTTGGAAACTATGAGTACACAGCTGGGCACTCAGTTTATTTGCAACAAGGAATACTGTTAGTATAGTAGAATGACAACAGGACCAGTTATCAGTGAAAGAAATAAAGAGTAGAACTTATATGAATAGCTGCACAATAAAACAAGAAATGTGCACACACAAGGCACGTACAGTATAACAAGGTGCAGTAAGTGACAGCTGCATGGAATGACAATATGGCAAATACGTAGGTATGACATCTGTATATGCATAAATATTAGGATGAATATGAGACAAGTGACTCAGATCACCTTGAACCACAGAAATGACAAAACTGAAGGTAAAACTGCAGATAAACAATATGTGGGAAGCAAAACACATGGTACAAGATGTGAATAACCAGTCGCACAAATTGTCATCTGTTATTCATGAGCAAAACATTGAATTTTACAAATTTTATTCTTCCAAGTTTTTGTGCAAAGATATAAAATGTTTTTGAAAACAGTCATTTTTGCTGAAAACTCCTTTTATATTTGAAAATTTAGAGTGAGAGACATTTGTAAAATTGGAACTGAGTGTTAAATATATATATTTTTTTTACCAGATAATTATTATTTTGCATTTTATTGAGTTTAAACATTTCAGACACTTCTAGTGTTTAAAAAGTGGAAGGTTTCTCAAATTAGCTTGTATCTTGGGAGTATTACAAAAAACGTTGAAATCTTTCAAGAAATTCATTTAGCAACATTTAAATCCTGTCAGTAAATCTTTTCATTTGTAGATTGTTATACTTTCTACTAAAGTACTTTTGCAGTAAAGAAAATGGTACAGATTATTTTTACTCAGGTGCTTAGTAAAAAATACTGAATTGGGCCAAATTAAATTATTTGACTCAATAAAAATCATCAAATCATAACATATCATATAGGTGCCTATATTGAAGGATGTTTCATTTTATCTTCCCTTAACCCTAAATGTTTTGGTCTGTGTACCCTGCGATTGGAATGTCACGTTGCAAAACAAAGAAAAAAATATCTATCCGAAGGACCAGGTGGAAAGTAGGAAAGCTTATTCCTTCATGACTTAATTTTTTTTTAAATAAAATTTATTACTAAACAAGAAACACGATACGTACAGTACAATGTGTAGAGAGGTAGAAAGTTCTTTAGATTAAGCCAGACAGAGTATGGCACAAATCTGTGCACAGCTGTCAAGCTAGCTTAAATATTTTATAGGCTTCGTACCGGACCTTGGCCAGTAATGTGTACACAACCTACTGAATGTATGATTAATTTTTCAGAAAATTATAGGTATACTCGCTAAAAATATAAATGTCTTATTTACTATAAAAGACTAGTGGACAATCTCAACTCAGTGTTTTTAAACGGTAACTTACTGTTTCCATAAAAAAACAAGTGTTACTAAAATATTGATCTTTGTTTTTGATTTTGTTTTGAAAAATGAAATATGAAGTACTGGATTTATATTTGTTCTAAAAAAAGGATTTTTGTTTCAGGGATTTCTCACAAGCATTGGTAGCAAAAATCGGAGAATGTACATGGCTTTAGAGCAGATGTTCCCTCCTGTAGCTCATGGTTCTATGTCAACACTTTTAGGAGTAGTCATGCTATCCTTTTCAGAGTTCGATTTTATAATAAGGTAAGTAAATTTCAGAAATATATAGTTATTTATTGAAAATTTGTGGACACACATACCATCAAACAAAATATTTAGTGCTTTTTTTTAAAGCTATTTTTGTGCGTGTGTGCTCGCATGCGCAAGTGGGGGCAATATTGTCACTGTGGAACAGTTTCTATTGAAGTATTCTTCTTGTGGCTCATAAGCACAACTGATTAGCTCAAATTATGTGCAATGTGCACTATATAATTTTCATTTTGATATTATGCTTAGCCATGGTAAAGGAAATGCAGAAATTTCTGATGTGGAAATTTCAAGTAGCCTAAATCTGAGCATGATTTTATACATGTGCGTGCACACACACACACACACACACACACACACACACACACACACACACACACACACACACACACACACACACACACACACACACACACACACACACACACACACACACACACACACACACACACACACACACACACACACACACACACACACACACACACACACACACACACACACACACACACACACACACACACACACACACACACACACACACACACACACACACACACACACACACACACACACACACACACACACACACACACACACACACACACACACACACACACACACACACACACACACACACACACACACACACACACACACACACACACACACACACACACACACACACACACACACACACACACACACACACACACACACACACACACACACACACACACACACTCACACTCACACTCACACTCTCTCTCTCTCTCTCTCTCTCTCTCTCTCTCTCTCTCTCTCTCTCTCTCTCTCTCCCGAAAATGTGAACGCTTGCATTGTGGGCAGGAATATTTGAACAAATTTGAATTTCCAGTTCAACCATCCATTTTGCTGTAAAACTCTTAATTTATGTGAAAAATTAATATTGTTTCCTTTCCCTGAGAAACAAATAAAAAAAATGTTAATTTGGGCCTTGCAGAGTTTGTGATGTCATTATTGACACATGTGCTACATTTTCACTGTTTCCCATGTAGCCACTTCTTCAGAAAACTTGAAAATTACTTTGCCATGGAGCAGAAATCAAACCCTCATCCCCCCAATTTCCATTCAAACATGCTCCCATTACACCATCCAGAACAATAAAGTTCCAAGTAACTGAAGCTAAGCAGATACAGCTTAGAAATCTAAGTACTGTTCAGATTTGCACTAGTCAAAGCAATCCGATGCTTCATCCCCATGTCTTCACGACCTTTTCTCACATCCAGTTATGGATGTAGGCCTCAAGTTTCAGTGCTTCAAAGAACATCTTAGACATCATTATATCTCATGTGATTCTATCATAAAGTTCACATACCATTACGTGGCCACAAGGTTCTTCAGGAAGATGCTTTGACGTCTGTAAGTTCTGTTTTACACGTTCTGTAATTACAGAACGTGTAAAACAGAACTTACAGACGTCAAAGTGTCTTCCTGAAGAATCTTAGACATCATTGAGAAATGAATCTCCCTGAAGAAATAATTCCTCACATACATGGAAGGCAATACAAATGTCATTATTGGCACAAATGTGCCATTTTTTTTCACTGTTTCAAGTTTTCTGGGAAATAGCAAAAATATGGCTACCTGGGAAATAGCAAAAATATGGCATGTGCTAGTAATGATATTTGTATTGCTTTCTATGTATGTAAAGAATGATTTCTTCAGAGAAATATATTTCCCAGTGATATATAAGGGTTTGTGATTTTCTGTTTGTAAACTTACAGAACTGATATTAACACATTCGCTGCTACTGTGCCATTTTAACGGCAAGCATGATGTGCTGGGAAGAAACCTGAGCTAATCTCCCGAGACGCCGCAAGGTGTCAGCGGTACCATGGATGAGCTTCTATGCATTTGGAACAACCTACCCGTGTTCAGATCTCATAGCTTTGCATGTCTCCACTATTCTGAAATACCAGAAAATGTATCCATAACTGATATTTGTAATCATAACCTTCAATTCAATAACTCCAGGAATATAAATACTTCTACAGCATATACATTGCTTTGCAATATCAGTGCTGAGACGGCCCAGGGCCGAGCCCAAAGTCTAGCCCGGGCCCAAACCCGGCTCGGGCTGCACAATACTTACTGGAACTCGGGCTCTGCGAGAAGGAGATAATTTTCTTCCTCTTTTTCAAAGTGATTTTGTATGATTTAGCTCCTGAGAATTTTTTCACACTTTCTAGTTGTTAAATAGAATTCTTCAGCAACTGGATCTAGATGGGGAGTGGGAACTCAGCAGGGCTATTCATTCCGGGCTTGGGTAAACCATTGGCCATGAATTACTGAATTTCTGCGAAGGAAAAGTTTCTTTAAGAACTATAGATAGTAGAAATCTATAGTTCTTAAAGAAACTAGAAAGCAAGTTGCCAAAATTTTGCTCCCTAACTCAAAGGATTACATCTTGAGTTTTATAATGGTATTCAGATTTGGAGACTGGTTTTTGATTTGATTGGGGATAGAAATTAATATATTAAGATTTTTGAGATTAGGGTTTCATCGGAATGATTCATGTGAGGCGGCAAGATTATTAAAATATATTTTTATTCAAAGAATAGCATCAGGATTATTTTTAGGAATGTTATATTCAGGGAGGAATGTTATAGTGGCGTTGGCATTGAAGGTCGGAGCTGGCCCCTTTTATTTTTGGTTTCCAGGGGTTATGGGGGGTTTGACATGGAGTGTGTGTTTTCTGTTAATGACTTTTCAGAGGTTGGTTCCTTTAATGTTGATGGTGAGTGTATGGGGTGCAGTCGGGTGAGGGTTTGGGATGATTAGTTTGGGGATAGGGGTAATAGGAGCTTTTGGTCAAATGGACTTGCGGAGTCTTATAGCGTATTTGTCTGTGGTCGGTGCAGCATACAGGGTGGATGATGCTGAGACAGGGATTGGGGGGAAGTGTGTGAGTGATGTATTTTTTCTCTATGCATTGGTAGTAGGTATAGTAGTAATTATGTTTGGTATTTGGGGAATGCGATTGGTGGGGGATTTAAGAAACGATTTTAGAAAGGTTATTATTATTGGGATGCTGTCGATGGGAGACAAATTCTATTGAGCAACGTATGACGTAGATTGTTGTGCCTACCGATTTTTTCTGATGCCCGGTCCCCCGAAACATTTCAGGAAGAAATGAATGGCCAAAGAAACAATTGAAACAGATAGACATTCCTTCCCCATTTGGCAGCTGAGAAAGATATCAGTTAATTTTGCGGGAAAGAAAGAGTGGAAGTTTGAAAGAGGAGATTTTTTAAATGCTTAAACAGGTTAATCATAGTTTTTGGGCTCTATCTTGCAATATAGAATTCTAGCTTGAGCTGTCATACTTCAGGCTCGGGCTCTTAAAATTGAGTCCGAACTCAGCTCTGATGCATATGCCATAGACGTGCATAATCACTGCATATCCTGTAGACGGTAACTAATAAATTGTAAAATTCTTCAGTCGCAAAAAGATTGAAAAATTCGATTGGTTCAATACCTGTCATATTAATTTTCAGTCCTATAACACTAGTGAACAGAATTATTCTCATGACAAACATCATACCAATGTGTAGCTAAAATCCATTGAGGCGGAGTGTGAGAAAGAATGTCACATTCTTCATTTTCACTTTCACTACTGGTCGTACTACAGCTACTAAAGGAATATGTTTCTGCATATGATGATAAATTATTGGGATCATCTATTTCCATGGCAGGATGTGCCCGCCGATGAACTTTTGGTTGTGAGGGACCAGAGATAGCCTCTCTGAATATATCCGTTGTTTCCACAAAACTAAGCACTGAAATCAATGTGGGTTTCCTTGAAATCCCTCTAGCGTCCTCAATAGGCTGCCCTCTTACGTGTGAAATCTAAGCAGAAAATACTTTTTATTACCACTCAAGCATTTATTTATTGATAGTTCCCTTCACCGCAAAACCAGTGATGTTCAAAGGAAAACAAACATTTCAGTGAAAAGCACATGCTGTGTTAAGTCTATGGGGAGTCAACTTACTTTCCCTTCCCTAAACCATGTGGAAAAAAAAATCTGCTATTTCAAAACCGCAGTCATTTTTAAACAGTTGGATACTCATTCTCAGTGCCAGTAATAAAACAGATAACTCTCTTCAAGTGACGAAGATTTAAGAAAGGGAAATATTAAGCCACAATCGCACTGCCGCCAAACGGCGTCGGCACGTAGGCTAAGTATTGTATGACGTCGTTCGGTGTCACACGGAAGTGAAAGTATTAATAAGATGATTTTCAGTCATTGCAAGTTTGTTGAATTAGTATATGTTAATTACAGAAATGTGTATATTGTAATTTGTAGAATAGTTTGAGCAGCAGTAATGCTACAGTTTTGTATTGTTCCAGGTTCTTGATTTTATTTGTATATAACAACATTTAAGTGTAGCTAGGCATTTTGCATGAGACATTTATACTCAAAATCTGATAATGACTTTTCATCCTGCAGGTACTTCTTCTATGTCCTTTTTGCTCTAGTAGTCATTGGAGCATTAAATGGTCTTGTTCTCTTACCTGTGATACTTTCACTTATTGGACCTTCTGGAGAGGTGAGTAGTACTTCAATACTGTTTCTTTATTCTGGTCACACGAAAAAAATTTGCTTGTTGAGAAATGCATGTTGCATGACAGCATGTATTTTTCAGGTTTGCATATGTTTACTCAGAAATACATGTTGAATGCAAAGTATGTTTAGTGATATGACATTCATGTTGTTGTATTTGTGTGATGAAAATTCAAACATCAATTGGCTTTTATCTAATGCTTTCCACTCTTATTGTGCAATATTTTTAAGTTTGATATTTTAAATCTTAAATGACAGATTTTTAAAATATTGTTGTAAGTATTTTTATTACCATTATGTATGTGTGAACTTAAATATGATTCTTACCATTACATCACAATGAAATTGCCACAGCTGAGTGCATCAGATTGAGTCAATGCTGAAATATTTCAAAGTTCTTCACTGAGATTGTATTTCTGGATCAAATAAGTCATTGAGTCAATGCTGAAACATTTCAGAGTTTGTTAATGAGATAATATTTCTTCAGGTGACACAAGAGAAGCCTCTGTTCATTATGTAAAAAAATTGGCATTCATCTGCTTAGTATTGATACATATATGATAAATACTTATCCTTGGGTTAATCAGAAAGTACAGAAGTTGAATCTCTTAACAGCTAAAAAAATTATGAACTGGAGCAAGGAAACTATTTCCTTCTGAAGTGGACTCTTTAATTGCTACATGCTTAATTCATATCAAGAACTACTCATAAAACTTGGAAAATTTAATAGAATTGGAGGAGCAACCACTTTTATCTTACAGTTTCAGTTAAAGAGTGGTGGAAATCAAGATGGATTCTGACTCTAGGACAATAGAGTTACATAATTTTATGGGGGCAATCTTCATGTTGACTGTAATTGATGAAGGCATTGCTGTGCAAAGAACCTCCATGTGGTTAGAAAATTAAGAAATAATTTATTTCCATATTATTTCTCATCAGTTTTTAAAATCAGTAGCAACTGCTCTTTTGCATATCATTTAGATATTTCCTGTAAAGGCTTTTAAAAAGTAAACCAAAATAAACTATGTGTGGGATGCTATGCTTAGGTAAAAATCTGATCTGCAAGCACAGTTGTTTATGTAGGTTCTGGAAACTTGGACATAATTAAAATTGATGTATGGTAAACATTGTACATATCTGAACTGACCATGTGTGGATGAAGAAGTCATGTTGGGGAAATCCCGTTCCCAACTAAAAAAATTTATATGTATATATTTTTTTATTTCTCTTCCCTTCCTCTTCAGTTTATTCTATGAGTCAGAAGGTCTGCTGTGGTTACTGTTCATCAGGTTTACATTTCTTTACTCAAGACCCTATTATAATCTAGGGCATTTATAAAGACTATCACAACTCTCGTTTCTGCATAGACCCAGCAAGCGTGGGTTTCTGCTGTCCCAAAGGTCGCCCAAATTTTATTTTTTTTTTTTAAATTAAGGATATTAACAAATTTGACATAGCAGAAGCCCACACCTGCTTGGCTTATGTAGAAATTATTTTAATCTCTTATTTGGCAAATTTGCCTGGATCTTGGATTTAAATTTTGATTCAGTTTACATAGTACAATATTCATTGAATTATATATATTTTTATATATGTTTCTTGCATATATATATATATATATATATATATATATATATATATATATATATATATACACATACACATATGGAATCTTTATACTGGTAGGGAACGTCAAAGGATCATAGGAAAGGTCATATACAGGCTTATTTTAAGATTTAGGAACTTCCAGATTTTTCCAGAGATAATCAATTAGCTATTTGTTCTTTTTTTTACTCTCAAACTGAAAATTTAGGATGTTGACTGAGGTATTGAACATTTGATTAACTTTTCTTACATTTTCTTTAATAAATATTTTTTCTTAAATTCCACTAAATTAATTAACATTTAATCAGCTAGGCAACTAAGGAATACTTATTAGCATACTAAATGAGGTCATCCTAACACATGGAACTACCTTCAGGTATACCCAAACATCATGTATGTTCATTGATGCTTAGACCAATTGCAGAGTTCAGTTTAATTGCCTCACCAGTTAAGTCAGTGCTTTTTTATTGGCTTTCACGTGGCATACAAGTATTTTACATTTTTTTAAGGAAACTGATTGCAGAACAGCACAAGTACAGTTTTAAGTAATGATTGTTAGGTGTATTACCATTTACAATGTTAATAAAAGCATTTTTATATTTGTAATGTATGCGGATTTCAGTATTTATTTATGAAGCTATGTGCTTTCAAACTTGTATGATTTATTAATCATGTGTATTACATTTTTTGTTATAGGTAATACCTTATGATAATCCTGATAGGATACCAACACCATCACCAGAGCCATCTCCAATTAGAGAAAGGATTCGTCATGCTCGTCCTTTCACAAAGCGTATATATCCACGTGTTAACTCTGAAATTTCTTTGTCAACCATTACAGAAGAATCAAGTTCATGTCATTCCTCTCACGAAATTGTGGTACAGCCAGAGGTTGTTGTGGAAACAACAACAATCACCAACACCACAGCTGGACCAACCACAATCAGCACCACAACAAGTCCTTCAGAGGTAAGCCTGTTGATATTGCAAGTAAATATAAATTGAATATGTGTAGGATCTCTGTATACTTTAAGATGCATGAACATCTGTATCATAAAAACTGGGCAAAAAAAGTGTTTTCATAAAAATAATTATTTTGCTCAATTATCTTTTGACATGTACAAGGAAAAGAGAAAACTTGCTTATTACCATTTTTGCTCATCATTTCATATCGAACCCCAATAATCCATTGTAATATGTAAAGTTTGCTTAGAAACTGTACAAGGATATCTAAAAGATGATTTTTCTAAATCTTCTAACTGGAAAGTTTGGAGTCTTGTGATTGGGTACCATCTTATTCCAACAGTAACAGCTCACTGAATTGAGCCACATAAATGGGACCAGTCTTCATTCTGAATTCAAAAAAGAAACCTATAGTTAACATTTACTGGAAAGATCTCGACTGTATTGGTCCTTGTAATTCCTTTGTGAGATCCATAGTATCACTGAAGGTTTGACAGTAAGAAAGAGACTACTATACCAGAACCAGACCTGCCAACTGTTACGATTTTATCGTATTTAGTACGATAAATCATGCGGCGGTATGCTAATACGATTTTGCAGCCAAAAATACGATTTTTTTTTAAATAGTCGTGTTTTCCCCCATTTTTTCCCTTTTCAGACAGAAGCCTTGTAGCAGAATCGCGTCGGCGGGTGACGTACGTAGCAGATTTATTTTGGTTCTGCAGACAAAAACAACATACCCAGAACACTATTAAACCATCTTGCAGACTCCCTATCATAGATGCAAGTTTTCCGCCTTTCAAAATTTTCGAAAACGAAAGTTATCCGTAGCGAGGATTTCTTCCATAATCGTAATTTTTTTTCTCACGAAGGGCGATGTGTGTCGCAGAATTATTTTGTACTCTTCTTCCGTATCAGAATCGCTTTGCCGGCCGACGTACATCGCAGATTTATTTTGTACTCATCCCCGTTGAAGAATTGCGGCGACGTACATTGCAGGTTTATTTTGTTCTCATCCCTGTAGAAGAATCACGGCGACGTACATCACAGATTTATTTTGTACTCATCCCCGTAGAAGAATCACGGTGACGTACATTGCAGATTTATTTTGTGCTCATCCCCGTAGCAGAACCGCGGCGACGGGTAATGTACATCGCAGATTCATTTTCTACTAATCCTCATAGCAGAATCGTGGCAACAGCCGATGCACATCACAGATTTATTTTGGTCCTGCAGACAAAAACGACATCCCCAGAACCCGATTAAACCATCTTGCAGACCTCCTAAGATGCAAGTTTTCCACCTCTCCAAATTTCCGAAAACGGAAGTTAGGCGGATTGAGGATTTCTCCCGTAATCGTAAATTTTTTTCTAATAATTAACAACATAAAGGTGTTTGCTGATTAGATTTAATTGGTTTCTCAATAAAATTTTGATGTAGGGAAAAAATCCCTACATTCTCATCATCAAGAATTTATATGATGAGTGGAAGTTTTTGTCGTGCTAATTAAGATTTACTGGTGGACCGTTCTTCGTGCTCAAGACAGCAATATGGTCTACCGGTAAAAAAAGAATTTATATAGCTGAAATAGGCTTGGTTGGCAGGTCTGCAGAACTATTCAAAAAGTATTCAGACTGATGCAATTTCACTATAAATGCAATTTTCGTATTTCATGATAAATGTGGCTGTCATATTTCATAATACAGTAGGTGATTTCAGTGATGCAGTTTCACTACAGCTTTTGCTCTTGAAATACTTCACTCATAGCTACACAAGATTTCACACTCTAGTACTGTGAGCTCCAAATGCCAGGCATCCTCACAAGCATCATGGAACTAACGCAGTGAGGGGTTTACTGATGTTTTTAATGCATATTTACCGTTCACAGAATTCTTAGGAAGCGAGCACCACGATATATAGGATGCATATGTGCTAGTAGAGTGATGATACTTGTGACAGAGGGAATATGCATATGATGGAAATGCAAGTATTTTGTGTAGGCGTTCCATACGCAGCATCTCACTAGTCTTCAGCTAGATTAATTAGCTTATTTTACCCATAAGTAATTTTAGCATGTCACAAACATTATATCACAGGCTGTGAAGTTATAGATACAAAAATAAAATTTTTAACCCTGAACAGGATGAAAATTTTTTAACAACTCCCAACCAACATCTGGCATAGCATCTTCATATTACTGTATGAAGCTTCCAGTCTGGTTTTAGAAACTAATGTTCAAAATTCAAACCCACAGATCTAACACAGTCATCAGTAAACAAATTATGTAAAAAGCATCATATTTTTAATGATTCATAACCATAGTAATTTTGAAATGTCTTATTGCACTCTTAAAAGCTTCTGCTGTATTTTTAATAAAATTAGTGTATGTGGAAAGGGAAGGGGGAAGATTATTATCAAGTGCAGTGTTTCATTAGCCATGTCTGTATCTAACATTAAGATTTGATTAATAGACATTTTGTTACAAATTGTGACTGTGTTGAGTGCTCATTCCCAGTTTTTGTTAAAATTATTTGTTAGTTTTAATACATAAATAGCATCTCTGATCCATAATTCTAAGGTATATTTTCAAGACTTTTCCAAGAAGACGTTATCATTATTATAGATGATGTTATCATAATTCTAAGGTATATTTTCAAGTTTTCCAGAGAAGACGTTATCATTCTCTGGAAAACTTATCCTTCAGAAATATAAAGTCTCATGCAATCAAAATGTGGAATAATAATCTATCATAATACTTCATGCACCCATTAGATAGATCACTGATTTAAACATATTTACATTATGAGTGAGTTTTAAGTGTGTTTTTCACATTTTCTTTATAGACTCCTGAAGGTCATTTTGATGAGAATACCAAGTGCAGTTCTCCTGGTGCTGAGAGTACATCATCAACAACTACCACAACAACAAATACCAGTACTACAATTAATGGTCAGCCATCTACAACTACACAAACAGCAGTTACTACTAGAGTCACAGCAACTGCAAAAGTCAAAGTTGAAGTCCATGCTCCTTCAGGTATTGCAACTTCTTTTAAATAGTGAAACATTATTTCATTTTCTCATGACTGTAAGTTCTGTATTTTATGGTAATAAAGTCATTGAGGTGTTATATATGTTATGTTTAACAATTGCATGTAAATGAAGGTGTTTTTTTCTTTCTTCCTATCTTTTCTGTGATTTAAAGTTTTAATCTCAAGTTGTTTTTTGCAATTTGGAATAAGTATTACTGAAAAAAATTGCATTGGAAATGGGTAGCTGTTCTATGGAAATAATGGAAGAAATATTCTTTACAAATGCACATAATAACTACAGAATTTTTTACAGTAGTTGTTCAGTGTATTTGTGAAGATTATTTCTTTCATAATTTCCGAATCAGAGGTACTGATGATTTACTTGTATTATACTAAGGTGCATTGCATAAATATAGAGACAGTCTACTTTGTGCCGTGAATGCAATGCAAATATAGGTAGGAAGCTGAAGTGGCAAATAATTAGACATAACCCTACAACAAATGTTTCGATCCGTCGAAAAGACCGGATTGTGTGAAAAGAACACCACAAAGTGAAATAGTGTAATTTTAGGTATCTCATAAATATGAAAACAACTATGTAAAGTAGCCACATGCAAATGAGATGTACAAATTAGCATGTTGTATGCACGCGCATGGGCCGTAATTCGGTCCAGCCTCCAAAAGACAGCAGGCCTGCCATCAGACATTCATTTGCCGAAATGCCATGCAACAGTCAACTTTCTTGTGAGGAGGTGCAGAAGATTTGGAGACTGTGAGCAAATGGATTGCCTGTAACGAAAATTTGTAAAGCCAAGGGGAGAGAGTAGGGCAGTCATTTGTAAGACTTTATTGAATCGCGGTGCGTTAACTCCCAGAAAACGGCCTGGAAGGCCTCGAATAACAACCAAACAAGATGATCGTGCCATCATGCGTTTAGTTTCATCCCAAAGGTTATCACTACGTCAAGTTTCTCGGACTGTTGGTGTCACCATCTCAAAGGACACAGTTCATCAACTAATCAAGGAAAATCGCAGCATTGTGCTCCGTAAAATGCGCCGCTGCCACACCTCACGCGGCGCCACAAGGAAGCTAGATTGTTATGGGCAAGCAGCCAAATGCACTGGATGGACAAGTGGATCACAACTATTTTCTCTGATGAGAAAAAGTTCAACCTGGACTGCCCTGACAGTTGGAACTGCTATTGGCATGATTTACGACGCGAGCCATGCACCTTCTTCAGCAGACAGAAAGGAGGGGAATCTGTGATGGTCTGGGGAGCTTTTGCATTCAATGGGACAACCGATATCGCTTTCCTGCAAAGCAGGCAAAACTCCAAAACGTATCAGGACATACTCAGCAGCCACCTTCTACCATTTGCCGAAACTCTAGCTGGTGTTGATTATCTGTTCCAGCAAGACAATACCTATCCATCGGTCTACATCAACGAAAAGCTGGTTTAACACTCATCATGTGACCGTAATGGATTGGCCAGCACTCAGTCCAGATCTGAACCCTATCGAGAGCCTCTGTGGTATCCTCGCTCGTGATGTGTATGCGAATGGACGGCAGTTCTCAAGTGTGGTGGCATTGAAAGAGCAGATTGAATGAAGCTGGTATGCACTCCGTCCAGAACACTTGCATCACTTGATGGACAGCATGCCCAATCGGGTCTTCAGTGTTATTCAGAACAACGGCTCCACTATTCGTACCGGAGGTGCTCATAACTAGTAAGTGTTTATATTTTTGAGACAGCGTATTTCTGTTTTTTTTTTCTTGTACTTGGCGTTGGAATTGTTATGTTTCCGTCAAATTATTGTGCAGCTGCATGTCCTGTGCTATTTTTGCTATAAATATGAGGTGTACATTTCAGGTCGTTGTTGTTTCTTTTTTATTCGAGAATTTGTTCTGTCTCCATATTTATGCGACACGCTATATGAGGAAGCATTGGATTGCTTTAACTGGCAAAAATCTGAAGTGTTCAAGTTCTTCATCCTTAGGTACTTGGAACTTTGTTGTCCTGGGTGGTGTAATGGCATGTTCAAATGAAAATCAGAAAGTGCTGGTTTGATTCTCACTCCAGTGTGATGTAATTATCAAGTTTTCTGATGTGATGTTACGTGTTGAATAAACTGGGCAATTCAGAAGATTCTGATTGCCATGTTAATAATCCTAAGTAGTAGTTCTGATGACACTGAAAAGGTGACTTACAGGAGATTATCTGAAAAATATGTTCATGAATCTCTCATTATAAAATTAAAAAAAAAATAAAAATAAAGAAAACTCTTGAATAAATAAAAACTTTTGCCAAATTGCCATGGCTTCTGAAACTACTGTCTACACTTAAAGTAAAACTTTCATGATCAGAAGGAATTTGTATTCAGATTGCATTAGTTTTATAGAACTCCAGAGTTTTAAATTTACAAAATCAAATTTGTTCTTCCAAAGCTTTCCTGTTTATTTTAAATGAATAGGTCCACATATTTTTTTTTCTTTCACATGAATAAAGTAATAAAGAAAAAGTTTTAGTTGCAAATCAATATTCCTTGTGTTCAGTAAAATGCAACTGTTGCATATAATGATTACTCACAAGAAACCTACAGAAAGAGAAAGCAGAAAATAATTTTTAAAGTGTCACCTGCATTGTTACAGTTTCATTTCTACATGCCTTTTTGTATGATTTCATACTGTTTTCATATGCTTTTGTGTCACCTTGACAGACCAGTTAGTGTAGAGACTTGACAGCAGTCTAGTTTTATGTGATTTGTACATTAATATATCTGTAATTTGTTTAAAACTTTGGTATACAACACACTACACAGCAACTTAAGATTGTTATGCTGTTAACAAGCATTCTTTAATTACAAACAGAAAACAATATTTTGTGACAAATTTGTAAATTCTTGCATTTTAGAAGTCTGAGTAAATCACATGATTCATGGATATTTTAAAAATCATGTACTAAGAGCAAATTGTGAATATAATGATCTTCACACCTTTCCACTGCTTTATGTAAGTATTAACATATCATTGGGATCCAGCGAGGGTCATCACATTTTAAACTGGCCTGTCTTTTCCATGACAAGATGTCATTAGTCCTCTTTTTTTAAGCTTTCCAACCGTAGGTTGAAGAAGCGTATATGCTCCAGCTTTGTTCGTCTGTCAGCGTGATAACTCGCGTAAAAATGGTTCGATTTCGATGAAATTTCAATATATGATAGGGGGTCACCTGGGGACGAACCCTATTGAAAATGGGTGAAATGGGGTCAAAGGTCAGGACATAGGAGCGGGATCCAATCCATGGCCCTTATGCGTCATAACTTGGGTAAAAATGGTTCGATTTCAATTAAATTTTAGTATGTGGTAGGGGACCACCTGGGGACGAACCCTACTGAAAATGGGTGAAATGGGGTCAAAGGTCAGGACATAAAAGCGGGATCCATTCCATTGCCCTTATGCGTCATAACTTGCATAAAGATGTTTTGATTGCAACAAAACTTTATCATGTCTGGAGATACACTGAATCAGTTCAGTTGAATGTCATCGAAATGGGGTCAAAGGTCAGTGCACAGGAGCGAAATTTATTCCACAGCCATTATCCTCATAACTTGACTAGAAATGCTTCTATTGTGACAAAACTTTAGTATGTTGTTCCAGAGGTATACTGAACCAATTATGTTTAATATAACCAAAATGGGGTCAAAGGTCAGTGTCCAGGAGTGAGATTTATTCCACAGCTATTATCCTCATAGCTTGAGTAATGATTTCTGGCATATTGGAAAGCGTATCATTATCAATGCATTGCATGATTTTACTAACTTGTTATCAATTTATCTGAGAAAGGTAACTTGGCTCATCAAAGTAGACGTAAAGTAAGGAGTCCAGATTTCTTTTTCAAACCTAAAAATGCTGTTTAATAAAAGTTATTAACATAATTCATTTGGTGGCATGCTTATCACTCTTTCAGTGAACTTAGGAATTTCTGCTGATCTCTGTCTCTGTCTGTTCATATTGTCATGGGTCTAGACTTCCTTAACATGAGTTAAGCTGGTCTTTCTCCATTGTGCTCATGCAAAGCACTGGAAAATATTTGCCTTGTCTACATTAGCAGCAATGTCAAGGCTTCAAGACTCCTCCATCACACTTTTGGCACCATGATGTCTGAAATGCAAAAAGCCACGTGTTCCTACTAACAATGATTTTTTATCTTTTCAGAAGCTCCCAGGAGCATTATCCTGTGATGAGCAGTGTTAGATTATCCTGAGATTATCCTGTGATGAGCAGTGTTAAGAATTTAAGCTTTTCTTGCCTTGCTGCATTAAAAATTGTCCCCAAGTCTATTTCCTTGATTTCCCATGCAGAATGATAACCATCTGCCATCAATGTCAATATAATACATTCAAAAGATACATTAGCATACTTCTATTTTTATCTTGAACCATCAGGTTTGCAATGACAATTTCTTACTGTTCGATGCTAACTGTCTGAAGAGCATGCTTATCTCAATGATGATGCTGCTGAAAACTATGCAAAAAAGGATATTCCACATGGGAGCATGGACATTATATGTATTTACAATAATTAGTCTAGAACAGGATTGGTGAATTTTACAGTGGAATTCAAGAATTCTTTAAAATGTTATTCACAAGATATAATGAGAGCTACCTCAAGCTCCCAAAGGTAGCAATGAAACATTGCTTCATATGGTAAAATCTAAATGGAAGGGTACATCACTTTAAAAAACTTGATTTTTAGGAGTGATGTATCAGATATACTAAAAAAATTATCTGAGTGAAGACTAAAAGATGTTATGGACTTGTTTTGAAAATTTTTATTGAAGTAATGAATTTCCAAAGCTAAGAAAATGTAATAAGAAACTGAAAAGAGATAGTGTGGCTGCTTTTTCTTTTCATTTTTCAAATAAATTGATAAGTTTGAAGGTTTCTTAGTAGAACAACTGCTACTGTACCTGTGTCTTCCCTTAATTCAAATCCACTCACCCTCAAACATATTTCTTATTTCAGGATCCATGGACAGGTGCTCAGATTCATCAAAACATAGGCGAAGACGAGACAGTTGTTCTTCACGTGGTTCACCTTGCCCTCGCAGCTCACCTTGCCCGAAGACATAGGTAAGCTTTTAAAATACTTGTTTCTTGGCTTATACCCAATTTATGTTATCTTCAGTTTGATTCACAAATTGAAACTGTGATTATGCATTCTACCTTATCTTTTTTTTTTTTTTTTTCCTTCAGCCTACTATCAATAACCATTTTAGAATTCTATATGCATTTTCTACCACCATTTATTTTCTCTTGCATCTTAATTGCACCAACTGAAATAATGTCTATTGCTTGTATTTCTCCATACTATATCTTGTGTCTTTCTGTATCTGATGCTTGATGATTTTCTGTACTTTTAAAAAAATATTTTTTCATTTTCTAGCCATGATCAAATTATTTTAATTCCATCTTTCTTTTCTCCTAGGTAGCAAGGTTTTACACTACCAAGTTCTTTTCTGTCCTTTTTTCTAAGCATGTTTCTACTAGTGTAGTTTCTATTCTTATTTAAACCAATTTTCTTTTATGATTATTCAGACTGCCTTTTGCAGAAAAACATTCCCATGACCTCTGTTTGATCTATTCAAATCAGTTATTGAAAATTTTAATGGAGGCCTGGCATACAGTGTTCTCAAAGAAAACCTTCCTATTTCTCAGTTCATTCTAAATTTCTGGCCTCAGAAATGAAATTCTGGTATCATCTAAATCAGTACTTTTTTTTTTTTTTTAGTTTCCAACAATTACTTAAATTGATATTTCATCTATTTTATACCCTTCCAGGGTCTGAAGGAGATATACTGGGCACAGAGAAGGGTGAAAATAAATACTAGTTTGTTTCTTTTTCTTGCTGATGAAATAAATTTGAGTTTGTATTAAGAATTAAAAATCTACCATTTATTTCATCTCACTGTCCCATCACCTCTCTGTCTCAAAAAAAAAAAAATGGTGAGCAGTGTGGTAGTAAGGTGTGGTTTCTGTAGGGAAACTTTTTTTTTTCTTCTCTCTCCTTGAAAAATGTCTAGCTGAATCCTGCCACTTTAACCTTCTGTAACCCCCCCCTCCTACCCCCCAAGTAGAACTAATGCTCCAGGACTACTGCTCACATTTATATTGCATACATTCTCAAACCCACTCCAGTTGTCATTATTTTTAACAACATTTGATTTTGATGTCACTATTTTGCATATTCAATTCAGTCAGTCTTTATTAAACAGCCTTCATACCTTAATATGATGTATTTTTGTGAGAGTGTAAAATACTACATTACATCATCCTGAGGAAAATAATTAACTACCAATGCCATGTGTTTTTGTTGTAGCAGCTGTTTGGTAGTGGTTTGAACCAGCAGTTTTTAAAATAATAATAATAATGGATAAAGAGAACTGCTATTCTGAAACTGATGTACACAAAGCAGTTGCTATGTAAAATGGAAACTACTTTTTGCTCAGAAAGGATGTAATATTGAAAACAGACTAACTAGTTGAAAGATACCTCTGCTGCCTCATTGATTACGTTGATTTTGCAGGTATGCAGTGCTGTATTCTATTATTAGCCAATAAATTTACTTTGGGAATTATTTTTCTATTTTTATTTTACTAAATTTTTGCTATATAACTAGACAAGTTTGATTCAGTTTACCAAACAAGATTCTTTATGATAAAAACACTTTAATGCCTTATAAAATGATCAAATCATTCCTTTTTTTTTTTTTTTTTTTTTTAAACTTCAAGTCATGCACAGTCTATATTATTTGCAAGTGTACACTTTGACAAATGCAAGAACATACAGTAGGAACCCTATAGTTTCATGATACATTTTAATGAAAATGCTGCATATTTTTATTCTTACAGGAATATTTTATTGACCAGTAATCATATACTATTGCATATCTACAAAACAAAATGAACAATGAGTCCACTCATATATCTTTTCACCTGAAAATAAATTATATGGATCAGTTTGAGTCTATGCTTAAAGAGTTTTGCCCATTGAGGAGCTGTTAGTCTTTTGATGGCAGATTTTGTGAAGAGGTTTTGCCTTTAAAATCAAATTAGAAGCTTGTTTAAGAATTTTGTGGATGCAGTGTTTTTACCATTACTGTATTCTTTTCTACAATCCTTCAGCTCCCCCCCCCCAAAGAAAAAAAGAAAGAAAAGCATTTTTAACTAGTAATCGGGTTGAGGTGGGGTTACACCTCAAGACATTTTTTAGATGGCACAGAGCTCGCATAGCTGAGACACTCTGTTGAACTTTCAGACAGTATGTTGGCAATTGTCTAAGGTGCAAGTTACATTACGCACAGTTAATGAAATAGAGTTCTGGTGGTGGTGTTGTTTTTTATTTTCATTGCCTGGGTGGGTCTCCCCAGTTATGTAACTTTTTAACGGCATTGCAATTTTTGTGTTTTATCTGTTCATGCCAACTCTAAAGATGTTTGTGAAATAAGTAAAATGAGGGAAATGTTCAAGAACAGAAGGCTGCAAAACGAGATTCACCTGTGCTGAATGCAAAACACGAATTTGTTTGGTTTGTGTTTGTAAGCATGCTTGCCGACTTTGTTTAAATTTTGGTTTAAATTTTGATATATTATCGAATATGTCATTTAATACTCTCATTATTGTTTGTTGTAACTATTCATATTTACCTTTTTCTCATTTATATATATTTTAAGGTTAAAAATTAAAAATGTTTCTTGTCCCTTTTTAGCATTTTTATCCAGCTTTTATTTAAAACTAATAAGTCTATGTAACGCTTATGATTATTTCAGTGCTTTTAATGATATCTGTGTTAAAGTGTCATTTTAAAATTATAATTTATCATTTTGGTGTTCTACAAATTATTTTTTATATAGAAGGGAAATTTTGTTGGGGTTTATCAAACCCCACCTCATCAGTTATGTAACAAAAATTCCACCTCACCAGGGACGTCACCAGGGGGTGAGAGGGCAGGCTAGAGCCCACCCTAAAATTGGCCTTGCCCATCCTGCAGCCCACCCTAATTCACAATGTGCCATTTTTCAATTTTTTTTTTTACTTTTAAATACAATCTGGACTTTGCCGAGTAATAATAAGTGTCATGTTTCTAGTTATGTAGCCCTACGTATTTCCCATAGAAAGTGCTTTGTTTACTTCAGCATAGAAAGCTTATCAAAATGGCATCCCCCAGTGCCATGAAAATGCACTTATTCTTCTCTCTTCCAAATCCTTAGTTTAAGCCCTTTTCATTTTATTATTGCCAGGGGCAAATGGACCTGGTGGATTGGAATTCATTGAGGGAGGTTATTACTAATTCCTCTGCTATTTGTTTGTGCTAGTAAGTAGAATATCCCAACATGAAAAGTGGAGTCTACTCTACCAGGCTGCCCCGATTGCGCAGTGGTCTAAGCGCTGGTTCTTGACTATTCTTCCAAGATGGGTCTGGGTTTGAATCCCGGTGTGGCATGGATGTTGTGTTTGCCATGAAAAACAGGCTCTCTCCTTTCCCTGGAACCTGTGGCCCTAAATTAGGGACACAAGACTGCTTATAGCCCATCCAGGAGTTGCTCACAGTGATCATTAAAACCTCAAAGAAAGAAAAAAGCTACACTAGCGTTCCTAAACCTTTCTTGGGGCAGTGAGGCAGCAGGACGTGGCTGACAACAACTTTGGCAGAGAGGAGTGCAAGGTAAGATTGCTGGCATAAAGGAAAGAAGTTAGGGAGGAGTTAAGTGTTGTGTCTGCATGTCACAACGTTAAAATTTGATTCAAATAAACGGAGAGGACATTTTCCTTTTAAAAATATTGTTCAAGTACAGTACTATTATGGTAAGCAAAAATTCAGAAATTTGAAATCAATTAAGACAATGCATCCATGGCAAGAAAAAAGTTAAAATGAGACATTCTGCCAACACTTGTATCTTACACTAATAGCTTAACTAGTCAGATCCGTGTGTGTGTGTGTGTGCACGTGCATGTGTGCGTGCGTCCAGAGGAAGTGGTGGGAATTGCTTGCAGCCAGTAGCGAAAATAATGAAAAGATTTTGCTTTAAGCGTTTTTGTAAATAAAATTGCTCTCAAATTTGCCCCACCAAAAATAATACCCGCCCACCCTGCCTTGAAAGTCTGGAGACATCCCTGCACCTCACCAGTTATGGGTTCAGTAAAATTTTATGAGCTTATTATGTTTTGCAAAAGTCCATTGAAGCTGAGTGTTAATAACTCAAACAATCAAATTCATGTCCAGTTTACATTTTCAATAAAACAAAATGGGACTATTTGTCTGTTTTTTAAGTGTGTTTTTTTTCTCTCTCTCGCAGGGACCATTTTGTATAGGAAGTGCAAGAGTGTGATAAGAAATCTGAACTGATGTTGTGACCTATGTACTTTGTGCTTATTCAACTGCCTCAGCAAAGCATTCTATTTATATGTACAAATGGTTTAAATCCCTGATGGCATTGATGTGCTCCTAAATACTTCAGGTATAAATGTTCACCTACCCACTGACTTTTACAGTGGAAGTCATGCATCACAGAAATGAGACTATAAACTTGAGTCATTCCTATGTTAAAGTTTCAACTTGAGCTCAATTGAGCCCAGCATTGTGAGCAAGATTACAGTTACATGTTGACGATCAAGTGATGTCTGTTGTGGTTTGCGCAGAGATACTATGCAGTTGTAAAATGTCTGGTGAATGAGACAATTGCAAACTGTCTACTGTTTAGAAACGATCGATCGGAGACTCCAAGATCCCCCAAGTTGAGTGCTGCAAGACCTACAGCCAAGTTTCTTGGCTGTGAATATACTTGTGCCATGATGAGAATTTATTGCACAAACTTTAGACATGTAAATTAATAAAACTAAAGTTTAGTACAAAGTAAATAGTTGAAAATGTTTTTGCTCCTTAAATGTTGTATTTATAAGTCTTGAATTTTACAAAATGCTGTTACAATACAAATATTTTCAATCTTTTAAAGATCAACAAAATTCTGTATTGGCTTCCATTGCTGGAGAATCTACCATATAAACCAAGAAACATTTGCACCAAAAAAAGAAATTGAATGTCACATGTCTTCGTGAAAGAAAATTTGAAATTAGTTTCATTGAAAATTAAGAAGCAAATATTTAAACATTTTGGGATGATAATTATTATTATAACATATGAAATTTATATTTTTTCATTTAGTGTGAATGCTGTGCTTTATTGCCACCTTCTTCCCTTGAGCAGCTGCATAATAATTTGTTCTTCCCCAAAATATCACGTTCAGAGTTGTCCATTGTATTCGAAATTCAGCACTTTTTGAGTCCATAAGTAATAATTCTTTGTGAATATCAAGTACCAATTATAAGCCACCCAAATACATTTTTGGCAAACATGTATTTTTTCTAACTTTTTAAGGTAAGAAAGTGGTCTCTATTTATATTGAGAAACCAATCAAACTACTTGTAAAATTGCCATTGAAAGGCATATGTGATGGGAAAGTCACATCTCGATAGAAGACAATGAAATTTATATTCAACTTCTGAATTACCTGTTTGACATTTTTGGCTATTTCCTCTTTGAGCTTTTTATGTTATGTATTACCAGTATTTTTTTTTTTTTTTTTCTGGCATAAATGGAGTTCTGACATCTTTTTAAACCATGCAAAATTTTTGGTTTTAAGTTTTGTAATAACAATGTTTTAATTTGTTAATTAAAACAAATCAATTGTAACATGTAATTGATATTAAAAATTAAAGTAACATAATAACTGTAACATGTAATTATTTAAGTAACAGAATAACCACAATATGGTGGGGGGGGGGGGAGGAATATGACAGAAGTTAAGTGTAGTAAGAGATAGATGACCCACCAATCTGCCCAAATGCATTTTATGAGAGTCTCAAAAGGTCTTTTAAGAAAAGGCTGCTTCTCCCAGTGAAGACATTGATGTGTCAGGCTTTTCCAAAGTGTTAGATGCAAATAATTGGTCAAAACTGTAAAGAGAAATGTGCTATATGGGGAAGAAAAAATTAGGAAATTATCTTACAGGTTTCAACTCCTTGAAACTTGATTTGTTATTTTAGAGAATACCAACTACTTCAAGGAAATGTAATACCTAAGCAACTTTTGTAGCTGAAGCAAACTCTGCAAACCATTGCTTCACCCCTAGTGAATGTGAAAAGAGATTTTCTCACATGAATTTGATAACCCCAGCTAGGTCTGTTTTAATCACAAGAATAACCTCATTATTATTCATAAAAAATTGTTGGGCCTCCATTAACCCCATTTGATCCTACAAAATACATCTCTGATCATGTCTCCTTCAAGGACACCATTCGTCAGTGGAATACGAAAAGCAAGGAGCGATGAGATCGGTAGAAAAATCTCAAGAGTTCAAAAAAAAATATTATTATATTTTTGGATCAAAATGCAGTTCCCCTCTGTTCCTCAGTGTAATGTAATAATCCTTAGTGCAAATTTAACTCTCGTTTGTGGGTAATCTTGAGAGAAATTTTAAGTTCAGTATTTGCTATGTATTGTAAAACTGTTACAGAATATGCTAGGTTTTTTTAATATAATAATTTAATGTAATATGAGCATGTGAATTATTTTTTGCTTTTTATTCCATGTAACAATAATAAGACCTAAAGAACAATGCTCAAGAAATTCAGTAGATGTTTTTGTAAACCCCACATTCCCCTTTACAAAATAACAAACTTATGTTTAAGAGTTTCAGCACCTTTATCTCCACAAAAAAAGCATTGGGTATTACTTAAACAAATATTAATTTTTTTCTTGGTACTGTTGCTTGGACATAAATGATGCAGGCTATTAGGGAAATGATACTGTCTAAGTCTTGATTATAGTCAGTCAAAGTAAAAAAATTAAATACAAATATTTATAGTCTAACTTTTAATTGAAAAATCACTAATAATCAAGCAAAAATCAAAGTGTTATGCTCATAATTGCTTGTCATACCACAAAAGTATATCACAGTATAAGGAAATCAATTTTTCCTGTTATGGTTTTAATTTACAACAAAAACTAATCCAAAAAATATGTTTTACTTTATCAAACCCTTACCACTGTTGTAAGTGTTGTTCAGAAACAGAGAAAAATTACTGGTGTAATGTCATAAAATAATTTTTCTGAAAAAATTGATTTGTCTCAAGGAATATTAAAAGTAATTTTAACACAGTTTTCTTGTTTCATCCATTTATAACAGCAACTCTTTAAAAAAATATATCTGTCCAGCAAGCTGTTGAATTTAATTTATGTAATTCATTTAAGTGTTGTGGAGAATGTCTCCGTGACTATATGTTGAACAATAAAATTTTTGCAAATTACTTTGATATACATATCTAAATTTCAGTTTTTGTTGTTGTATTCATAAAATTATTAATCTGTAGAACTTAAAATCTCTAGTTTTTCCCATGATGTACAGACAAGTGTATATTGTTAGCACTTAGCTGGGAGGGTACTTGGAGTAATTTAAACTTGTTAAATCAAAACCTCACCTTCCACTAGTCTGTAAATATACATATGAATAGAGATATATAAAAATGTATTTCAACAGAAAAACAATCCCATGTTTGTTTTGCTGTTTTCCACAGTGGTGTAGATTTGCCAAATCAACTTACTACGTTTTTAACTTGTAAATGGTATATTTAAATGAATAAGAAAAAGGAAAAAAATTGCTCAAATCCATGTTTAATGAGGACACTATAAGAAAACCTTGACATGTGAAGAGCAGTGCTTGTTTTTGTTACTTGTTGTATGTTATGTAATTTATTTATGGGCAGAATGATGGTTGCAATGTTTTTTATAGAATATTTTTTTTATCACTTTTGCAGAGATGCTGTTTGTATTATATGGACAGTGTTGAAAATAATTTTTTGTGTGTGTGCTACATTATTAATTAAATGGAAAAATACATTGGGTTCCACACAGTGCTGTTATGTTCCTCATAATACAACTCAGCTTCTATGCTTGAAATGCTATTATAATTTCTCATAAACTTCCTTATGTACATGTATTTCATGTGAACACATATTTCAGCACTCATTTCATGTAAGTGGGAAAAAAAATAGCCCACAAAGTTTTTTGAGATTAAAAGTTTCAGGATTGAAATTAATTAATTTTTATTGATATATAATTCCTTGCATTAATCATCGCAGATTTTATGTTGCATTTTTGTGCAGAAAAGTAGAGCGTCACCATTATGTGAAGAATATATTATAAAGTGATACAAAAGCAGTTTAATTCTTAAAAAATCACTTTGTTATTCAACTGTGTTTGGTACAATTTAGTGTCACTATCTTATTACATATATAAAGTACTGCATATCTCCGTGCAGAGTAAGTCAATTTGTGCTGGCATTGCATGCGTTTTAAATCTCACACTTGTAAAAAACCTAGTGTAGTATTGTAAATTTTTAACTTGCAATATTCTAGTACAGTATTGTTAATCTTACACTTGCAAAAATCCAGTACAGTATTATGAAGTATGAAATTCCCAGATTTAATCTTTTGTGTATGAAAATTCTCCACTTCGTAGTCGGAAGTGCTGCCCTTACTTCCGGTCAGTCAATCGTATGAGATGTGTCTAGTTGGTCACCCTGCTACAGTGTCATTTTCAGATCCATTCAAACACGTTTGAAATTCCAGTCATAACCATTTTAGAACTTCGAAAAGAGTGATTAGAAAAGTTTGTGTTTTAACTTGTCCTTTAGTTTTCACCAGTCTGACATCAAATTTTCTCTCATAGAAAACTCCACTTCTGCAACCCTCTTCCCATACTGTTAAGCAAACAAGATCATGTTCATCTTGAAGCCTGCATAACAGTTTTTATACACTAAATTGCTGTTATAGTAATAAGGCATGACATTGTTCATAGTGAGTCTAATTTTCATTCCTAGACTTCTTCCTTTGAGAACCTTGTTACAGTAAGGTATGTTTTTATTGAACTTCACCACATTTTAACTGGTGTAACACGTTTTTCTTCACTTCGTGCCATAGCCATTCACTGCTTTATATTTGTGTTCTTGACTTTGAACTATCAGTCCAGATAAGATTCATTGAGTCAACTGCATCTTGACTACTTTTAGTTTAACTGCATCTTGACCTGCCATCATGCCTGTCAGACAACATGGAAGAAATTTTTTTATTAAATGGTTAACTAATGACATTGAGACAGGTAAACATTTTTTTGTACAGTTTATTCGAAGTACAATGTGTTTTTAATGCAAGTTTCCCATTTTAATTTAGATATGACGAACCAGATAGGCAGCAGCAGAGGAGATAATGCGTAAAAAGTTGAAAACAATGAAGAACATGTACATAAATGCTTCTACAAAACTTAACAGTTATGTTTGCCCATAATCAGAGGGAAATACTTTGTGCCTAATTCATAGTTGCTTGCAGTCTCAGATAGTACAATGCTCACACACTCACCATGCCACACAGCAGCCAGTGAACAAGATCAGGATGTTTATGCACATCCCTTGCTAGTGCAGCATACTTCTCTATTTATCTACCTTCTAAGACAATGTGACAAACAGGAATCTACCATGTGGCAGTTGCATGGCATTCAAGAAGTTGTTCACATGTATCTGGAGGACAAAATTTAACTTATCTTAACAAAACTTTTACTCGTGATAATTAACACAACAATCAAACGTTGCTGAATTGACTGTAAGTACTGTTTCACACGTAATATCAATCACATCAGAAAACTTTAAAATTTCATTGCTTTTTGTGGGAAATTTTCAAGTTTTGTGATGTGATTGATTTTACATGTAAAACAGTAATTACAGTCAATTCAGCAACTGTAATTACTGTTTTCTGATTGCTGTGTTAATTATCATGATATATTGGCCACATGTTATGAGAATAATATTTTTTCCACACTATAAAACTTTTATTGTCCTTCAAACTACTCCTGTTCAGCATCTATGCAAAGTTCTTGATATGCATATGCGGAACAAAAACTATTAATTGCACTTTCCTCAATGGAACTTTTACTGTCCTTCAAAATACTGCTGTTCATAATTTATGCAAAGTTGCAGACCAGTATGTTTACTACAGTTTGAGCATGAGCTCTAAATTCTGTTCTTTTTCTCTTTAACTGTGATTTTAATAAGATTTAGCATATGCGCAACCACTGAGGTGTCGGGGAGTCAGAACCCCCAGATTTTCAGAGTCGGGAATCCCCAATGTAAAGGACCCCCCAAATTTTTGGGGAATATAATGATATAATGCACACTTTTGTATCATGTGAACCAACTAAATTTAATAATATAAGATTGTAATTTTTGTAGAATGCAAACACATGTATATTGTGCACTTAATAAAACAGTGATACCGATTCCTAATAAGCAAAGTCAGTTCTACAACTTTGTTATTTACATTTCTGCCCTATCTATCATAGTTTTATAGTTGTGTTCGCTAAGTACCACAATTCGCCAACAGAGTCGCCTATGCTATGCTCGTTAGATCGCACCTCAGAAACTACTTTGCTCCTGCGTGTGTGTGTGTGTGTGTGTGTGTGTGTGTAGGGGAGGAGGTCCCAAACTCTATCTTATACAGCATGTGTATAATATTGTATATATATGCATACATATAATATGTGTACGTATGATCAAAGCCCCAGATTTTGAAACATGATTACGCCACTGAATATGCGGCTTTAATTACACTTTCAAGTTGGTAAATGGAGTTCTTCTGCAACTGGGTCTGGGAGTGGAACGGAGAGTAGGAGAGCTTTTAGGTTTGGATAACAAACGCCATAGGCCACACATTAGTGGAATTTTTCAGCAAAGGAAAAGCTTCTTCAAAAACTGTAGATACCATGCCTTCAAAATTTCACCAGCTCTCCACGCATCGGCTTCCTGTTAATTGTATTGGGCAACTTACTTAGACTGCAGCACAACTCAATTTTTCTCAGATGCCAGTGTGCCTAAAGCCTTTTAGGAGGAAACAAATGATCAAAGAAACTCCTGTGGCTATACTATAGAACCAGATAGATGTCCCTTATAGAACCAGATAGATTTCCCTTCCCCACTCTCTGGTTGAGAAAGACATTGATTAATTAAAGGAGGAGGAAAGAATGGAAGTCTGTAAGAAGGTTTTTTTTTAATAATGCCAAAACAGGTTAATCATAGTTTTTAGGCTCATTTGCGCCCAGGCTCTCGTTATAAAATTCAGGCTCTTAAAATTGAGCCTGAAATCAGACTTCTATGCCAATTCTGGAATGTTTTGTGTCACTCCTATTGAAGGATATTGTAGAACTCTGAATAAACAATTTCAAGGTCTTGTGCCCTTACAAAAGGCTTCCTAGCAAGTAAAAATCGTGGGGTGCAAGATTGGGTGAATATGCTAGAATAGGCAGCTATTTGACATTTACCTGCTCTAGATAGGCTATAACTTGCTAGGTTTGGTAAGCACTGGTATTGTCGCAAAGAAGAATCATTGACACTCCTGTTTTGGATGCTGCTTCTTCATTTCCTTAACTGTATAGGGGAAAACAATGTTGGTGTATTATTGGCCATTTATGGTCATGGGGGGGGGGGAGTAAGGTGTCTACAGCTACCACTGCTTCAGAATTGAAAAAGGAAAACGTGATTATCTTCCTTTTGAGTAAAAGTCTAGTTGGAGTATTTGGGGAAATGGTTGTGTGTGTGATTTGTTACCCAAACATAGTTCTTCCTGGGAGTTTCATTCTAACCTTATAACAGTGACTGAGATATCAGCAAATACATGATTATTATACTGAATTTAAACTCAGAATTCTGTTATGGAGAAGGACATGTTCATGCTGCACCTGCATATTTCAAACTACTAGGATTCTAACATTCAGAACCATTGTAATGTTGATCATAAAGTTTGTTCTTCCATTAGGCATTAAGCTGTTAAAATATCATGTAGAGATGGGGGGGTAAATTTGTGTTAAATGTACAGCTGTTAGCTTTGCTTTTTGCCATTTATAGCTAGTTTTTGTACTCATCTCCACACACACACACACACACCCCACCACCGCCAAGCCCCCAAGGTTAAAAGCTTTGTTGTTGTCTTTCCAAATCTTTTTTGTGGAACATGTTTTAAATATTTCCCCATGGAAATATTTTAAGATATTTTTGTTATAGGCATTTTTAATATTTACATCTTGCAGAAGCAGCCGGTATGTATTTCTTGACCAATACTCATTATCCATATTTAAATATATATATGTGTAATATACAGTGTGTGGCACCCAGTGTATTTTTCATGACCAATATTCATTATCCAATTCAGGGAACTTTCTGTCTGTATGTTAAAGGCAATTCCATACAGTAAAAACAGTACAAACAAGATGTAGCTTTTGAAGTCTTGCTTTATGTTTCAACTGAATGACAGATGAGTATTTTTAACGTAAACTATCACTGGAAATTAGCCTGTGCTTCATAAATCAACAAGCAGGTAAAATATGAGGAGATAATTATTTATTTTTATGTAAAATATATTTTTGTGTTTATAGTGACCAGGAAATCATGTGCCCTGGTGACTTGTCACTGCCCATTTGTATACCGAAAGATGTATAGTTTGTAATAAAGCTGTAGATAAATAAAATACTGTCAACTTTTTTTGCTTCTTTGTGGCTTTCTAGTAGGGTCATATTTTTTGTATTTGTTTGGACAACTTTACAACCACCATGAACTTCTTTGAGCTGTAAGGAATTAACACTTCTTGATATAGTGGCATAATATCCCACTTTAACCAGACTTTATGCTTAGACTGAAGCATAAAGCTAAAGCTGTAACTATTTAGTCACTCAGTGTTCATTAATATCATATGATAGTGTTACACATTATTAAATCGATATTCTTGTAAATATTAAAATATTTTTCATTTAGGTGGTTCCATTCATATACATAGTGTTTTACTGCCTTCTATTTTTCTCTTTCTGTTCAACACATTAAACTTATAATCTTTCCACTTTGGGCTACTTCGCACAATATAATGTGTAACATGTTCAAAAATATATATGTAAAATTTTTTATACACCCATGTACTGGGTGAGTGAAGATTTTACATGTAAATTTGAACATAAAATTTATACATTACATTGTGTGAAGTAGTCAAAAGTGGAAAGAAATTATGCATGATGAGCACAGAAAGACAGACAGAGAGAAAGAGAGAAGATAAGTATAAGCAGTAAAACATTGTATATACAGGCTAAGTAGCATGGTATATATTTTTCAGTACCATATGTAGTGAGCTGGTGTAGCAGTTAAGAGATTTTGGCATGAGCTTACTTCGTATTTATTTATTTACTAACAAAAGGGACCCAGTGTTGCCAGAGTTTAACAAAAAATACATCAGTCAGCTTTTAGGCCAACGTTTTCAGAGTTTTCCTGAAATTATGATTTGGATGCATTGCATTAAAATATGTAATTGAAATATGTTCCAGTAGTAAAAAGAAATTTAAAAAGGAGAATAAAATATTTAAAAAAGCATAAAATACTTCTGTCAGTACAGTTTAATGAAACCAGGAGTATTTATTGACTGTTAATGTAAAGCATTTGAAACTTCTACATTTTTTCTATTGTGTTGTAACCGGTGTAATGTACAGTTCTTCCGAAGTGCTAGCAAGTTTATTTTTGAAAAGTATCTTGGTCAATGACACTGAGTATTCTTCCATTTAAACATCCAAAGCAAAGATAAAGAGGGGTTTTTTTTTATTATTATTGGAGTTGTAATGACCACCATGAGCAACTCAGTGGGCTATATAAGCAGTCGCCCATCCCTAATTTAGGGCCACTGGTTCCAGGGATGGGAGAGAGCCAGTGCCGTAAGACAAACATCTGTGCCTCACCGGGATTCGAACCCGAACCCCTTTGGAACAAATGATCAGAAGCCATTGCTTAAACCACTGAGACCATTGCTTAGACCATTGAGTTGCTCACTGTGGTCGTTAAACCTCCAATCAAAATAAAAAAATGCGTGGAATTAAAACATGATCTCCTGTGTGTAGCATGCCAGTCATGATGAAATTTTGCACAAATTTCTTAACAGTCAGTTGTGTTCCATTGCAGAGTGTTGGTGGATCCAGATTACGTCAAGATAAAATAAATAGTCAAGATGAGTTAGGCGAGTGCACAAACAGAAGAAAGCGATGTTAAGTTTTGAAGAAGTGAAATGTGAGAAAATTCACATTTTTGTCATATTTCATTTTTATATTCTATGCATTTTATTGAAATGCATTTCCTTTCTAAAAGAATCAAGGAGCTCAGTGGAACTATTTGACAAAAGTGGAACATTTAACAGTGGAACTATTTAACAAAAGTACAGTGATGGAAAGTTTGCGCCAATTGCGCCGAACTGCTACAAATTGCGAAAAAAATTTATATTTGCGCCCAGCTGCGCCGAAACTGCAATCCACAGCAAAAATTGCCGACCGAAAAAAATGTTTTCACGGCAAAAAATGCCGTTTTAAACGTCGAATCGAATGACGCTTTTTTAAGGTCTACGCGTAATTTGGTGAAAACGACGTTTAATCATGTAGGAAATTAAATTGTTTTTGCTTATGGAGGAAGAGTTTTGTTGTAATCACGGTATGTAGGAGAAACGATGCTGTACGTTATGAAATCCTGATGAAGATTGTTTACTGATAGTTTGGTTGTCTTTCGGAGTGCTGTGCAATTGAGATTGTTTATATGTCGTTCCCTGCTCTTTGGGATAGCGCAGTTATTTCATTCCGGGCGAGGTGCGCGATTACGTAAATACAGCGTAAAGTCAGTCATTAGCTATTTCGTTGACGCGGAGGGCGACTAAAATGGCTCTCCCGTGGCAGGATACAATGGTTCTGTTTCTAAAGGATTCATAGGTATTCAGAGATGCCAACTTTTACGGTTTTACGGAAGTCACCAGAAAAAAACTACGGAAAAGCCCTCGCAAGATCCTTGCACGCTATTTCTATTTTTTTTTTTTTTTTACCGTCTTTTAGTCGAAAAAACGCACTTTACAGATAGCCCCTTATGCGCCTTCGATGTTCTGACTTCCTCCGCCAACGAAGGCGGAGTTTGTCACGTGATTCCCCATACAGCCATTTGAGTACCGTGCGCAAAAGTCGAGCGGGAACTCAGCTCAGCGCCTTTTGCAAACTCTTTACATTGATTGCATGTGGCTTTGTGCTTGTGAAAATTTCGGTGCAAACGTTTTAACCCTTTCCACTCGACTGTCGGGTGACACCCGACATTACGAAATCGCCGAATAGCTCACCCGCCACTCCTATGGCGCCTTTATAGCTCGCTTATCGGTGCTCGCGAGACGTTTCTTTTTCACCGGATAAAGAAAAAGAAACGTCATCTGCGTGTCGAGTGTCACCCGCCATGCCGATGACGCCTCTATGGCTCGCATGTCGGCTCTCGCGAGGAATTTCGTTTTCACCGAATAGCTCGCGTGTTGGGTGTCAGTCGCCATGTCGATGACGCCTCTATGGCTCGCGAGGAATTTCGTTTTCACTGAATAGCTCGCATGTCGGGTGTCACTCTCCATGCCAATGATACCTCTATAGCTCGCATGTTGGCGCTCGCGGGTCAGGGCTTGCGAGACATTTCTTTTTCGCCGAATATCGCACGTGTCGGGTGGCACCCTCCACGCCGATGACGCCTCTATAGCTCGCATGTCGACGCTCACGAGACATTTCTTTTTTGCCGAATAGGTCGGGTGTCAGCCGCCACGCGCTGATGATGCCTCTATAGCTCGTATGTCGGGGCTGGCGAGCTAAAACTCAGCTTTCACTGCTAAGTTGTGGCCTCTACTACAGAAAAGAAAAAAATGCGAGTTCAGTGTGAGTATGGGTGAAAAGTTATTTGAGTGGAAAGGGTTAATTTAGATTAAAACGAAACGAAACGTAGCAGTGAAACAGCTATGACAACAAAAAGAACGAAGTCAGATAAAACTTATCGTCAAGTGTATCGCGGTATATAGTAAAGAATGGCCTTTTTATGAAGCATCTAAAGTTTTGCTGAATCACGTTTTATAAGCCATGTGGCTGCGATTTTAGCCTGTCGCAAGGCGGCCACGATGGTTGTAGGCGTCGTGCGGAGAGCAAAGAGCACAAAGATCATGTCAGAAGATTAAATGGAGATGTGAATAAAATTAATGTAACCAAAACACTTCTGACAGCTTATAAAGAATCCTGGAAAAAATATCAAGAGCAGATTAGTGCTGGAAAAATGCAGCAAAACAAGCAAAAAAGAGAAGAAATTGAATGTTCACAAGGTGATACGAAATGCGAAGAAGCTGAACATTTGCAGCAGTTGGATTCCCTCATAAAATGTTAAACAATGCTGAGATGAACATTGAATGTGTCATAAAAAAAAAGGCATGAGTGCAATAGAAAGTGGACAGGAGCCGCCCCGGTGGCGCAGTGGTCTAAGCGATGGCCTCTGATCATTCGTCCGAAAGGGGTCCGGGTTCGAATCCCGGTGAGGCATGGATGTTGTGTTCGTCTTACGGCACTGGCTCTCTCCCTTCCCTGGAACCAGTGACCCTAAATTAGGGACGGGCGACTGCTTATAGCCCATTGAGTTGCTCACGGTGGTCGTTAAACCTCCAATCAAAAAAAAAAAAAAAAAAAAAGGACAGGTACTATTAAAAGCAAAACAAAACATTGCTAACTATCTTAAAAAATTAGAAAAGAATAGAAGTGAGCAATTAAATATTGAGAAAAGCAGTGAAAAATGAAACATTTTTTGTAAAATAAATGATTAATAATAGAATCCTGCTATGGTTACAAATTTTTTTTGATCTAATTTTGAAGATGACAATCCGATTTTTGGCGTAAATGTGACAAGGATGGTAAGTCAGGTAATATCCGAAAACTTGAAAATTTTCATCGTCCTGGAGCGGGACTCGAATCCGCGTCTCCCAGAAAACGCCCGGGTATGCTAACCACTACACCACCCAGAACGACCAAGTTCGTATTTCTTTTATGATTTTTTTGATCTATTTGAAACTAAAATGTTTGCATATGTGTGTGTGTGTGTATTTCAATGCAAGATGTTTTAAATTTGAGTAAGGTGCATCTATCTCCAAAACATTTTTTGCTTAAGAGTTTGTTCTATCTACTAATATTTTACTTGCTCTAAAAAATGTGCTCTTACACCAAAAATGTTTCACCTGCTCCAAAAACACATTTTTCTGCTCCAAAAATGTATTTTATCTGCTCTAAAAATATATTTTACCTGCTCCAAAAATGCATTTTGTTGCCCCAAAAATGTATTTCACCTGCTCCAAAAATGCATTTTGCTGCTCCGAAAATGTATTTTACCTGCTCCAAAAATGCATTTGCCGCCCCGGTGGCGCAGTGGTCTAAGCGATGGCCTCTGATCATTCGTCTGAACGGGGTCCGGGTTCGAATCCCGGTGAGGCATGGATGTTGTGTTTGTCTTACGGCACAGGTTCTTTCCCTTCCCTGGAACCAGTGACCCTAAATTAGGGACGGGCGACTGCTTATAGCCCATTGAGTTGCTCACGGTGGTCGTTAAACCTCCAACCAAAAAAAAAATGTATTTCACCTGCTCCAAAAACGTGTTTTGCTGCTCCAAAAATGTGTTTTACCTGCTCCAAAAATGCCTTTGCCGCCCTGGTGGCGCAGTGGTCTAAGCGATGGCCTCTGATCATTCGTCTGAACGGGGTCCGGGTTCGAATCCCGGTGAGGCATGGATGTTGTGTTTGTCTTACGGCACAGGTTCTCTCCCTTCCCTGGAACCAGTGACCCTAAATTAGGGACGGGCGACTACTTATAGCCCATTGAGTTGCTCACGGTGGTCGTTAAACCTCCAACCAAAAAAAAAATGTATTTCACCTGCTCCAAAAATGCATTTGCCGCCCCGGTGGCGCAGTGGTCTAAGCGATGGCCTCTGATCATTCGTTCGAACGGGGTCCGGGTTCGAATCCCGGTGAGGCATGGATGTTGTGTTTGTCTTACGGCACTGGCTCTCTCCCTTCCCTGGAACCAGTGACCCTAAATTAGGGACGGGCGACTGCTTATAGCCCATTGAGTTGCTCACGGTGGTCGTAAAACCTCCAATAAAAAAATGCATTTTGCTGCTCCAAAAATGGTTTTGCAACTTTCCATCACTGAAAGTAGTTCCTCTGCACTTTAGCCGAAGTGTAACACTACAAACGGCAAAATCAAATTGTAAATCGGTCACGTTATGTCAAATTCGAAACAATGATTGAAGAAACAGTCGAAATCTTCCTGTAGAAATAGCTTGGAACTACTTAAAATGCATGGCAACACTCGGAGAGCTACGGCCTAAAATGTAAACATAGCCACCAGCAACTGCAGCAAAATGATACAGATAACATTTCGGAACTGCCCTGCAAATATTTTGGCACAACTTAAAATTTGTAGTATTAGTCTGCCTTGGTAAAGCCACCCATTAGTGTTTTAAAGATTGCCACATATAACACTTAACAGTGCAATTAAATATTGTTGCGTTTATACAGAGTGTAATGAAATATTATTTACCAAGTGTGTAATGAAGTGATATTGCGTGACAATAAAATGATGGCCGCCCCGATGCCGCAGTGGTTTCAGCGATGGCTTCTGATCATTTGTCTGAGATGGGTCCGAGTTTGGATCCCGGTGAGGCATGGATGTTGTGTTTGTCTCTCTCCCTTCCCTGGAACCAGTGGCTCTAAATTAGGGACGAGCGACTGCGTATAGTCCACTAAGTTGCTCACAGTGGTCGTTAAACCTCCAATAATAAAAATAAAAAAACGATGCGTGAGCTTATGGTACAACATGCCACAAGATCAAATTTCAACAGTGTCTGATAGCCAAATTAATTAAAAATTTACAAATTCGAATTTCAAAAAAAAAAAAAAAAAAGCTCCGAAGTGCACCCTTCCCTTCCAATCTTAAGGTTTCTGCCAAATTTTAAGACTATGTCTAGCAGTTTTTTCAGTATGCAACTGACAGCTAGACATGGTAATTTTATTATTGTAGATAATTACCAAAGAAAGGTACCTTCCGTTACCCGGGTTTAACCCCCATCGCAAAGGAGGCATGACAATTTCTTTTATTTTTTTTATGAGAAAAAGATCTATAGCCTAAGTACCACAATGGTGAAAAAGTACTTGCAACGTCGCACAGGGCATGGGAAAAAAAAGCTTCTCGTTTGATCGATCAACGAGCTTCACGTTTGGGACGTCATCCTTACCTTATCAATTCTAATCTCCTTGGGAGTGAAACTCTCGTACTTTATTTATTCAAAGTATCATTAAGTACTGTGCAAGAATAAAGATATTGCTTAACAATGGAATAAACTATTGTTGTGTGAGCCTGTGGTACCGAAAACCAGAAGGTCAGATTTCAGCAGTGGTTGAATGCTTTAAAAAGTAATTAAAACTTGGCAAATTTAAATTTAAAAAAAGGGGGCTTCGTGGGGCAAACACCATTTGGCCCTATAGATGTTTTCCGAATTTCGAGTCTCTATATTCAATAGTTATTTCTTCTGTAGGCGACTGTCAGACAGACACGATAATTTCATTAATATAAAGTATATAGAAAGAGCTTGAGAAACCAATATAGACAAGACTTGGAAAATTTGCATTGAAGAATGCAAGACGTACGAAAAGAATCGTATAATGTGGTAAATTTCATTTTAAAAGCTTGTTTGCTGCTTTTTATGGCTTTCTTCCGTTGTTAATGACAAGGCGCATGCCACGGTAACTCCGTTGGTTGAATGCTGGCTTCTGACCATTCGTTCGAGATGGGTCTGGGTTCAAATCCCCGTGAGGCATATGTGTTGTGTTTGTCTTACGGAATAGGCTCTGCCTTTCCTGGAACCAGTGGCCCTAAATTAAGGAATTAGCAACAGCTTATAGCCCGTCGAGTTGCTCACGGTGTCCCCCCCCCCCCATCGAATGACAAGGCGACAGACGAGCAGTTAAATCTGTTTTGTGCATGTCTTGGATTAGAAATGTATTTCTTAGTCAAATAAACTACTATTCAGCCATTTATCATGAGATAATATTCACAGTAGCATTTCTAACTTAATAATAAGATAATATTTACAATAGATATGGCATCTGCCGATAGGAAGAGGCTGTTCCCCTCATCTATTTTTCCGTTTAAATCACCTAACTCGTGAAATTTTTAATTGATCCATACGGAATTTAATATTTCAAAGTTTGTCAAATATTTAAAAGGCAATGCTCAGAAACAATATTAGTTAAAACTGCCCAACCGGTAAGTTTTGACTGTTAGTGCTGGTAAGTCGATATTGATCAATTCAACCTTTATTATTATTATTATAATGATCAATTTCAACTATATAATTTTTGTCAGGTCGGTTAAGCCTTTTTTTATGTTATTGAAATCAGAATATAACATGAAAGATGACACAGAATTTTCGGTTGCAATGAGCACATTTTTTTAATCCTTTCCGACGCGAATAAAATTAAAGTTATTCAAAGTCAATGGAGCCGGTTAGGAAAAGAATTCACAACCGGATTTCTACAATCGATAAAAACGTCCTGAAATAGAAAGAGCAACTTAATTCCACCAGCAGCTAAAAATTACGAAAATTAACAAATGGCACTCAAAAAGTTTGTCATAGGGGAAGGGAGGTGTCGGAGACAGAGATTTCTCAAATCGAACAGTTAAGGTTGTTCCACCTAAAATCTCATGTTTCCAATGGTAAAACTTCTTTACACATTTTCTTCGCAATTAATGTATTCCCAAGGATGAAAATTTGCACATCGATAAAACTAACTTTAAGTTATAACATGGGATACTTAATACTTTCTAAAACATAACCATAATTATATTAAAAATCAATCAGTTTTCTTTTAGTAATGTTCAGCCCTGTTAACAGATGGCGCGACCTGTACACTGATGACATCAGTAGACAAACAAATGTTGGATTAATTAAGGTTAAGTTTTAGCAAGTATTAAGTATCCCATGCTATAACTTAAAGTTAGTTTTATCGATGTGCAAATTTTCATCCTTGGGAATACTTTACTTGCGAAGAAAATATGTCAAGAAGTTTTACCATTAGAAACACAGGGCAGAGATTTTAGGTGGAACCACCTTAATGGAAACATGGTATAACTCTACGTCTTCTAGCGACAACGTATGTTTTCTTATGGGAGGAGGGAGCAGAAGTATTCGTGTTTCAGGAAAGCTGTTTTGCTTGGAATTGAAAAAACAAAACCTGAAAGGCTTCGTAAACATGCACTCTTGTGTCTACCAGATGGGACGTCGTCAATTATAGCGATGTATTTGCATATTTATGTGTGAATCACATCGAGTCGTCCCGGTGGCTCATTGGTCTAAGCGATAGCTTCTGATCATTCGTCCAAGATGGATCCGGGTTCGAATCCCGATGAGGCATGGATGTCGCGCTTGTCTTACGGCGCTGCCGCTCTCCCTCCCTGGAATCTGTGGCCCTAAACTAGGAACGGGCGACTGCTTATAGCCCACTAAGTTGATCACGGTCGTCGTAAACCTTCAGTCAAAAAAAAAAAAAAGAAATCGGATTCAGGGGTGGTTCGTCATTAGGGGTCAGAGGGGCCGGGCCCCACCTAAAAATTTTTATTTCTAGAAATTTTTTTTCCTGATTCTTATTCTCTCTTTTAACTACATGATGATAAACCTTTCCCTTCAAAAACCATCACTTAAGGGAAAAGTTTCCTTCAAAAACGAAAAACTATTCCCTGAGGAAAGAGATCACGTTCAGAGTGTGAGGTTATTGGGGCCAGCTCCAACAGGCCACAGTAAAAGCGAAGAGGAGACTATTTCCTTCCCGTCTCATTAAGATTTCCTTCCCGTCTCATTCAATATGACCTACATACAACACTACCTTAACCGCGTGTGCAAAAAAAGCTGTGGGGCCAGATTTATGTGAAAACAGATTATGCCTTTGAGAAAAGAAGATGGTTCTGTAACAAGGAATATGAGTGAAATTTTGACAAGAATGAAAGATTTCTACTCAAAACTATATGAAAGGGATGATACATGTACTCCAGACATTACAAAAGGTATCATAGTTCTTACGGTCCTCCCAGCAGAAGTTACACATGCAATCAGGAACATGAAACGGGGAAAAGCTCCAGGAGAAGATGGAATTACCGTAGACATGATACAAGAAGCAAGTGGAGAAATCGAAACAGTACTCGCCCAAATTTTCACCCGATGCCTTAATGAAGAGAAAATTCCTGAGGATTGGAGCAACGCTACAATGATCCTGCTACATAAGAAAGGTGACATTGAGGATCTCAGGAACTACAGACCTATCAGCCTCCTATCAGTGATTTATAAAATCTTCACTAAAGTTCTTTCACACCGCTTGAAGGTAACACTGGACATGGCTCAATCGAGAGAACAAGTTGGATTCAGGAGTGGCTACAGCACTATAGATCATATCCACGTACTGAGAAAACTAATTGAAAGAGCGAGGGAATGTGAACTTCCATTGTGCATGGCTTTTATCGATTATGAAAAGGCCTTTGATTCGGTGAAACCAATGGCGGCGAAACTCTGAATAACTGGTACGGCTATTTGCAGAAATGCATCCCCCTATCCCCGAAGCCATGGGGAGATGAAATATGCATCCCCCATGGTTTCTTTCATTTGCATCCATGTGAAATTTCAGCTTTCCCAACCTAATTTTTACAGTGTCAACACGTACTTACCTTTAAGAAATAAAACATTAAATATCAGAGGAAGAAAATACAGTTCGAAGTAAATGTGAAACGTGTATAAAAAACAATATTGGAATATCATTTTCAAATATTTTAAAGAAGCAAGGCAACTCTTCGTTCGTTTTCATGTTGCAAAACAAAATTAAAAGCATTGCTTACCAAGAATATAGGATTGCGTTTATTTCAGGATATAAGAAGTACTGTGTATATATATGTACCCACATTGTTATTACTAATAAAAAATATTTCTATGCCTATGTTATTTATGGTAAAATGTTCCCAAACAGTTTTTTTTTCTATTTTCATGGCTATTTACAAATATGCACTTTTGAATATCAATGTCTTTACAAAAGTTACATGCAAAATATGCACATGATTTAGCCGATTGCTAGGCATTGTACTTCTGAGATACGTTTTCAAACGTCTAAGAGCGGGAAAAGATCTTTTTGCGGTGGGAGTGGTTGCGGGCATAACTAACTGAAGTTTTACAAATTTCTGAGAACAGAGATTTTTTAAAATGAACTGTTTTGTTTAATTCTGCGACTAGATCTCCAAGGCGTTTAGAGTCGGAGTCACACAAATATTTAAGCATTTTTAACCGATCTATCAGCGCATGTTCTTCTAAATCGTTTCCGAAATGAAAGCACACGTGATCTATGTCTTCTTGCAATAAATCCTCTTTTAATGCTGCAAGCAAAACTGCTTCCCTTTTCTTATAAATTTTATAACCTGGTTGATCAAACTTGAAACTAATGGCGCCAGTCCTGTTATCCAAAAAATTAAAGTATACATGCTTTAATAAGGCTTTGGAATCCGGGAATTCATACGCTGTGGTGCCGTCGTCTATACTCCTTGGTGGTCTTTGAAATCGAGGAACAAAAGGCTCATTTAAGTTAAGCTCATTCGAGAGTTTCAGTTGACAATTTCTGAAATGTGCTATCACAACGTAGCTCTTTCAAACTACTTTGTTTCATTAAAGATACCTTTTTTGCTTCGTGAGCCGTCATGGATTGACTCTGTAGAGCCTTATTGAAGTTCTCAGTTCTTTCAAAGATAATTAAACTTACTTTGAAAAAGAATAATGTTTCAATTTTTTCTAATTTTCCGCAAATAATACTTGTAGGGCGGCCGCGGTTTTCATGAGTGATTTCGGGTAAAAAGTTAAAGAGAACTTCGTATTTTTCAATATAAAAGAAATGGCAGCTGCACCGGGTTCGGCAAAGTGGTTTAACAGTTCTCGAAGCTTCGGATTTTATTTACACCTGTAAGGTTTGGAATTGTGCATTACGTTTCGGTGACGAGTGAATTACGTTTGATAATTCAGATGCTATATCCAAAACGTCTCGAATTTCTAGAATAGCTCGGTAAGTGTCTTGAAGCGCCAAATTTAAGGAATGAGCTGCACAATGAATAAAAGTGGCCCTCGGTTCATCATTTAAAATTCTTTTGGCTACACCCTGCAATCTTCCAGCCATATTAACTGCTCCGTCGTAGCTTTGTCCGCGACAGTTAAATTTAGGCCGTATCGAACAAGCAAGTCTTTTATGGGAAGTGAAGTCATTCCTACGTTTAAGCCATTTTAAAAGTTCTTCACAATCTTCAGAAATCAGTTTCAAAAAAACTTTTAAAATTTCCGACATCTTCGTTATGACCGCGAAAGGCAATGCTTTGCTTGCCTAGGAATAAAAGTACCTTAAAAATCCTTTTCAGCGATTGCTGATACGCTTGTTTTTCCGCCCGAAGTGCTTCACTTAATTGTTGGGAAACAGGAATATTTTTCAAATAAGCTGAAATTTTGAGTGATGCCTCTCGGTGAAATCAAGAACGTTCATGCTTTTCAAACATTCAGGTAGCATCTTTCCAGTCAGCGTAGCCACCTGTGAATGCGTTTTCACCATTTCGAGCATGAACATTCATTTTAAGCTTCAGGGATAATCTGCACGTGTGACAAAAAGCTGCTTTTTTTTGTCATTATCCCATTCCACCATTTCCATGTGTCCAACCATGATTCCTGAAATTTCCTAGTTTGCGATCCAGGTTTTTTAATAATTGGAAAACTGTAGTCTCTATTTTTATTTGGAGTCAGTGTAACAGTATATTATAGGCACTTTTACCCACCTTCGATAAGACATCAGGATCTTTAAGGCCGCTGTCTTGTAAACTGTAAGTTGTTCATGTAACGTTACCACCAGAACTGCTGTTTGTTGATTCCATGAGGGCATTTTCTGCTGCCTTGATATCACCAATACTTGCGGCTGAAGATGGACTCTCTGTTACTGAAGAACTGGCGTCAGGCTTTTTTTTTAAATAGCAGGCTAAAGAAACTTGCTCCTTTTTTATTTTTTATTTGGAGGCTCGTCTTTTTCAGGATGGTAAAGTATCTGAAAACATATAGTTCTGTAGTCTCGAAATTTCATTTTTGCACGCATATGGAAATTTAAACTATACATAAATACTGTACTTTCTTTCTTCTAACAGTTGCAATGTGCTATACAGGTACAACGAAATGAAGTTATCAAACGAAAAAAGTTACTTGTTTTGTTGTTCATTCAATGCACTTGTCTTCCTTTGAAAGTACGGTCAGTATGCGAATAATATGACCACGCTCGGATCACAGTGTATCCACCCAGGCGCGTCACAACAAGGTCGACCACACATACACAGTGTACCCACCCAGGTGCGCATGTTACAAGGTCGACCACACGCAGATATAAACGGCCGGCTAGGACAAATGAGCCATAGTGAGTGGCGTGAGCACAATGGGCAGAGGTAATGATTTGACGGACGTTCAAAAAGGAATGATCATCGACTACCGCGCCAAGGGTGGAAGCATTTCAGAAACCGCAGACTTCGTGGGCTGTTCGCAAGGTGCTGTAGTAAGGGTACCAAAAATGGATCGCTAGCACACTGAGTACCTACCGACGTCGTAACTGTGGAGCCTCATAAGACATCAACCCCAGGGGAGAACGTCGCCTCCGTTGACTGGTAAAGAGCAATCGCCACGCAACATTGAAGCAATTAACCATGCAAATGAATGCTGGGGCACTCAGGTACGTGTCCCCGATAACAGTAGAGCGAACCCTGTTACGCATGGGTCTCCAGAGTCGGCGCTGCGTCAATGCGCCGTTGAACCCAGGTCCATCGGCAACGACGCCTGCAGTTCGCACGGGACTACCGTCATTGGACAGTGGAAGACAAAAAAAAAGTTGCCTTCCCCGACGAATCTAGGTTTCTACTCAGCAGAAGTGACGGGCGGTGTTGGATACGGTATCAGACACACGCGAACACGCTCGTCGGTCAAATACAGGTTGGCGGTGGCAGTGTGCATGTCTGGGGGATATTTTCCTGGTATGATCTGGGACCGCTGGTACCACTGGATGGGTCCCTGAACGCTAATGGCTACCTTGTCCATCCTCGCTAACCACATGCATCCCTTCATCTGGACGTTTACCTTGGTGGGGATGGTGTCTATACCAACAGGATAATGCGCTGTGCCACGTCGCTAAGGGGTGCGTGAGTGGTTCCAGGAACACGACAGCGATGTCTCCGTTCTCCCTTGGCCGGCGAAATCGTCGGACCTCAATCCCACAGAGCACTTGTGGGACTATTTGGATCGAAAGGTTCGACGTGCCGACCCACAACCATTTCAGCTCCGGGACCTCCGTGCTTCGCTGCAGTCCGAATGGGTGGGTGTGCCTCGGGCAACCTTCCAGAGTCTCACTGAGTCCATGTCACGCCATCGTCGTTGGGGCGAGCATTTGTGTTAAGACATTTAGCTATTTATGGCTTTATGGGCCCACATATGTTCACTTCTAAAAATACGATAAATCGGCAAGATTACAGACTTCTCCCTTCTCCATCTGATCACCCTGTCATGAACTTTTTATTCAAGCAACTGCGAAAAAGTTATTTCAAAAAAATAAAAATCTGATACTTTCATACTGAAAGAGAAAATGACTGGTACGGTTAGCCATACCAGGCTCTATTTCTGATATGGCTATATCCGGACCTGCCGTATAGGCTCCGCCGCCTATGGGTTAAACCATCTGCAGTTACAATGGCATTGAAATCCCGCGGTATAGAAGATGCATACATTAATATTATTAATAACATCTATGAAAATGCAAGTGCAAAGATTCAGCTATTTGAGAATACAACACACATAAAAATTGGAAAGAGAAGGAGACAAGGTGACACCATATCTCCCAAGCTCTTTAATGCCCCATTGGAAAATGTCTTTCAATCACTGAACTGGGAAAACAAAGGGATAAAGATTAATGGAGATTATCTAACTCATCTTCGTTTTGCTGATGACGTAGTCATTTTTGCAACTACCCCATCAGAGCTGCAGAGCATGATCCAGGAACTTGCTGACAAGAGTAAAGAGTGGGATTAAAAATGAACTTTCAGAAGACAAAAGTGATGTACAATGCTTTTACAAGAAATGAAGATTCATCGATTGATGGAGAAAAGCTGGAGATAACGGATACGTACGTTTATCTTGGACAGCAGATATCAAGTGAGGGTCACATTGATGAAGAAATTAATCGGCGTACAAAACTTGCCTGGAGAGCTTTTGGAAGAAACAGCATAATTTTCAAGAGCAATATGCCATTATGTCTTAAAAGAAAAGTGTTTAATCAATGCATACTTCCAGTGCTTACGTATGGTGCAGAGACGTGGACCTAAACTAAAAGAGACATAAAGGCTGCAGACAACTCAAATAATGCATGGAGAGCTGCATGCTTGGTGTAACCCGGAGAGATAAGAAGAGGAACTCGTGGACCCGAAAAATGACAAGGGTGGAAGACATCATGATCAGAGTTAAATCCCCGAAATGGCAATGACCTGGACATGCTGCCAGAAGGACAGATCATCGGAAAGCCGAAATTTCAGATTGGATTCCAAGGGACTCGAAAAGACCCAGAAGAAGACCACATGGACGATGGGTGGATGAAATTCGAAAGTATGCGGAGTAACATGGATGAGGCTGGCACAAGACAGACCGTTGTGGAAGAAGCTTGGAGAGACCTTCATCCAGCAGTGGATTGATAATGGTTGACAATGATGATGATGATATACAATATTATACACATACTGAACCAACGCACACACGCAGGAGCAAAGCAGTTGCTGAGGCGCGATCTGACGAGCACGACATAGGTGCCTCTGTTGGCGAATCGTAGAACTTAGCGAACACAACTGTAAAACTATGATAGTTAGAGCAGAAATGTAAATTAAGTTGAACTGACTTTAGTATTAGGAGTCGACATCGCTGTTTCATTAAGTACACATTATGCACGTGTTTGCATTCTACGAAAAATTACAATCTTACATTATTAAATTTAGTTTTTAATTAATTTTATTTACATCATAAGTGTGCGTTATTTACCCGAATTGATTTTTTTGGGATGGGGGGTCCTTTACATTGGGGATCTTTTTTTTTTTTATTATTGAAGGTTTAACGAACACCGTGTCCGTGAGCAACTCAATGGTTATAAGCAGTCGTAATTTAGGGCCACTGGGTCCAAGGAAGAGAGAGAGAGAGAGAGAGAGCAAATTCCGTAAGATAGACACAACATCCATGCCTCACCGGGATTCGAACCCGAACCACTTTCGGACAAATGGTCATAAGCCAACGCTTAGACCACTGCGCCACCGGGGCGGCACATTGGGATCCCGACTCTGAAAATCTGGGGGTCCTGACCCCCGACCCCCCAGTGGTTACGCAAATGAATAATATGTCCGGTAGTTCGATACAAAATGATTTGGCCCACATCAAAAATGCAAGAATCACAGCAACACTCTAAATTTTAGTTTCGTCCGAAAGGGGTCCGGGTTGGAATCCCGGTAAAGCATGGATGTTGTGTTTGTCTTAGGGCACTGGCTCTCTCCCTTCCCTGGAGCCAGTGTCCCTAAACATGGCTTTCTGCGATTAATCGCAGAAAGCCATGCCCTAAATTAGGTACGGGCGACTGCTTATAGCCCATTCAGTTGCTCACGGTGGTCGTTAAACCTCCAATAAAAAAAAATAGTCTCTTTCTAAGTTAAAAAAAGAGTTACGTCTATAGAGAAACTTGAACGTTTCTGGAATTCCAATACGACACAACAACACAAAGTAATTAATAAAGAATACTTGTGATTAACGCATTTTTCTTTTTATTGGAGTTTTAACAACCACCGTTAGTAATTCAATGGGCTATAAGCAGTCGCCGTCCCTAATTTCGGGTCACTGGTTCCAGGGAAGGGAGAGAGCCAGTAAACACAACATCCATGCCTCTCCGGCATTCGAACCCAGACTCTTCTCGGACGAACGGTCATAAGCCATCGCTTAGACCACTGTGCCACCAGGACGGCCCATAGGAATACATAGCGTTTATGATTTCATCAGTGCTACAACTGCTGCCGCATGAGTATGTTTTATTTATTACTTTGTGTAATTAATTATATTGTATGGAGTTCCATAAAATTTTAATTTTATATGCAGAAGGTAAAGTACGTCAGTTCTGTTTTTACTTAACGGGAGATAAATTTATAGTGTAGCTAAATGTCGGACTAGAATCTGTTCAGTTCTGTTTTAGGTATGGGCGAAAGTGTTTTGTACCGAACTATAGGTTATCGGACAGGTTATGCAGCATATAAAGAACTTGTATCAACATTTATTGACCCAATTGTACCATAATAAAGAATTACTAGGGACGTTGAGGGTTGTGGCAAGGAGGTATGTATGGTAATGGCGCAGTTGTTATGAGGCGGACGAATGATTGTTGTTATGAAATAAAAGTTTATGTTCTCGAATGGAGTTCGTTACTGTTTAAAAGTAAGTTCGTGTATCATATTAAGACTTAGTATGTAACACCAACAGAGTTGGAAAACTGGCGGCAAGCATTAGGATGTGATGCATTTTTCCATAGCTTACAATGTGTAAAAATTTTACGTTTAGAGCATTAACCGTTGTTTAAATGTAGGATCACAAATTTTATCCCTTGATATCAAATATATTCATCGTAGTATATGCACACAGGTCGGGAAATCTCCGCCGAGAAAAAGCAGCCATTTTGCCACGATACACTTTCTCTGCCATTATCGCCAGCACAGATTAGTATGATTATGTACAAAAATAAAACAAATGTGTAAGATATATTATTTATTACTAAATGAAAGCATCAATAGGGAATGATTTCTCGAGCTGAAGGTTAATCAAAATTATTTTTTGCGAAAATTTTGGTAAGTTTTCAAAATCAGCAGTTTCCGTTAACGATTCTCCAGTGACTTACCCAAAAACTGATATTCCATGTTAAAATTGCTCCTCCGAATGTACAGTACCATCTCATTTTACAAGTACAATTTTTTTGACGATAAAGGGTCTATTCTCTATTGCCTCAGTAAAATACTCAGCATCGTCTGCTCAGAAATCTTCACGTTAGAGTACTCACTCTGTGCCCAAAAATATATATATATAACGCTTATTTGACGAATTCCATGTGATAGGCACAAAAGTGCATGTTTGCGAAGCGTTCCAGGTTATTGTTTTTTTAATTCCAAGCAAAATAGTATTCGTAAAATACGAATGTTTCTGCCGCTTCCTCCCATAAGAAAGCATAGGTTGTATAAAATGATCGGCCCACACGTTGGTCGCGCCACCTAGTGACAAGTGACATTAACGGGCGATTTTGTTTCCAGAGTCGTATCACCTGACTATCATACACCGTGACTACGACAGTTTGTTTTTGAGCAAGAAATTGGCTCAATGCGCTACCTAACGACTTGAATTCTAACAGAATGTTTTGAAGTGTAAGAGTTAAAGCGGGAGCGGTGGTTGTTTAACGTCCCAAAGAAGGAACTGCCATGACACCCCCTGCAAGATCCTAGTCTGCGGGCTAAATCGTGGCTAAATTCACGCTATGCGTGCATATTTGAATGGAGGGAGTAGCGGGTGAATTTAGCCTCATGAGCCCTCTACTCCCTCAGAGCATGTATGAGGCCCTGTTTTTTTTTTTCTGGAGGGTAGAGGGGGTTTCGAAGCATGGAGTGCCTCCCACACTATGTGCGATTCTAAACTCCCTGGCTCACTCTGTGCGATTTCAAACATCACTCACTCTGTCGCCTTCATCCAGCTTCCCTATAATTCTATTCCACGTGAAATCATTTACATGATGCCTTTGAAACTAACGCACATTACACATTCGTAGTTTTATGCCTTCAAGTACAGATTTTTCTTCAAACACATGTCCCCTACCGGGGCCTTTCTCTTCTTTTTTCTTTAATACCATATGTTATGCCGCGCAGAGGCGTGGCGGGTCCACAGGTCCGGACTCACCCTTGAGGGTGGATTGAGTGGGAACTTAAAGAGTGAGGCTTTCACCAATGAACCAAATCCGTGGATCCCCTTTTAAGAATTTCTGGCTACGCAACTGATACCACGTGATCCATGCACGATTCCACATTTTGCATGTGTATCGGCTTTTTACTGAACTTCTCCAGTTATGCAAATTACCACAAGCTGTTGTGTCTGATTTTGCGATTGTAATCTTTCGAAATAGTGTTCGTTCGCGTTCTTAGGTTTTGGATAAAGTAAGGTGATCAGGTATCGGGACACTGATTTGAGGACAAAAAGGCGTGGCGTCCCCAAATCGGTAGTTCATTTGGGGACACATACGTACTCAAAATAAATATGAAAATCTTTTTGTCACAAAACTACATTGCTTCAATAAGTGTGATATTACACAATAAAATCTGTGTCTTAAAAGGATATATCTTGTAGAATGCTGGTAATTTGTATTGACAAAGCAGAACTATGATGGCGAGAACATATTATCAAAAGTGAAATGCTTTACCTTAGGTACATGCGCTGAATTGAAATTAGGCTGCACACTATAGTAATTGCATGGCTAATTTTTCATTTTGCCAAATTTTTTTATGAAACTCAGAACAAGTACAGTCGAAATTTGACAGCGCCAGTGCTGCGTTAACCTAGTGCTGGCTACTGACCATTCGTACAATTTGGTACGGATTCGAGTCCTGAATGAGGCACGGATGTTGTGTTTGTCTTGCAGCATTTGCTCTCTCCCTTCCCTAGAACGAATGTCTCCGAATTAGAGACAGGTGACTACTTATAGTCCTTAGAGTTGCTGGTAGTGGTCGTTAAACCCAGAAAGAAGAAAAAAAAGTCAAAATTTGTTTTCACAAGAAGCATGTTGGAAAATCAGTTAACGGAAACCACTTTTAAAAACATTTTTCATTGGAAATCTAAAGGGTTAATGAAGAAGTGCAAATTCGAGGACATTTGGGGACAAACATTAAAATTTGAGAACAATTTGCGTCCCCAAAGGCTTCAGACGTTTTTGGGGGCAGTAAACTAAATTCGAGGACTGTCCTCAAGAATTGGGGACGTCTGGTCAGCTTAGGATAAAGTGTATTTTAGTCTGTTGAGTGGCCAGGTGATGTTTTAGTTTTCGAGACGGTTTTAGGAACGTAACTTTGGTATTCTTAACCGCGCACGAACAACAACAAAACAAATATGAAAATTAAACTGGCGACGGTGGTTGTTTAGATCTGAACGTGTTGGCGTTCAGATTTGTAGTTTGAGTATTATTTAATTAGTGAAATATGACGTTCTCACGGACAGGTGTAAGCTGACTTCCTATTTATGCGTTGGATTTAAACAACAACAGTCGTAAATTGTAATTTTGTGAGTATCTTGCGCTTGAATATGGATACCCGTCTGTTCATTGTGAGTTTCATGTAAATCGTGCAGTTTCCAGGTGGTTCCACCCATGTTTTGTTCACCTGGAAAAACTGAATTGAAATCCATAAAAGTACGGTAGTAATTGGATAGATGACAAAATTGAAGCATCTTTACTTCGTAGAATTATAAGATGAAATAATTACGATCACCGTTTATTTTCTATATTTTTAAGTAATTTATATGGCTTGGTATGTCTTTAAAGCCAAGATTTGGCTAAGAAAGGTGAAGAAATAAAACAATGGAAACCATCAATTCAGATTTGTACGAATGGGATGCAAGGCTCATATATTCGAGGGCGCCCATAAGGGGGGTGGGGAGTCTCCAGCACCCCTAGCCGTTGGTATAGCCAAATTTTTCATAAATTTAAAACACTAAAGTAGACGAAACCTTTTTTTAAGGCATTTTTAAAAATATTGAGATATTAATGATTGATTGTATCAATTATTTTTGTTGTATTTTAGTATCTTGTACATTTATTAAAATGTTTGACAGCCTTGAAGGAGGTAAGGATTTTTCTTAGCCCCTCCTAAAATTACTCATATGGGCCCCACTGCATATATCTGATCACTAAGAAGGTTCATTGGCACAATTTTTTTTTTTTTTGCCCTGTTGAACGAAATCCGTGTACCTTAATATTGAAATTTCAAAAGGAGGTTTTTAACATTAAAAAAAAAAAAAAGGAAAAATTCCCTTTTTCAGCATTTGACATGTCCACAGCCTATCAAGTTTGTGTTATTCTTCCCAAACTCTTCTTAACATGCAGGAAAACAACTTTCAGCAATAGTGCCAAGATGTTGTTAACAATAATCTTTAGTGGTAACATCTGTGACAGCTTTATACACATATCCTGACACCAGTGATTAGTATAAGACCCCATTTTGTAATTATGCTATTCCAGCATTTGTACTAAAATTTAAGAGTGCCAGATAGAAATTTTAGCATATTTTCGGATTTTCTCTTTAATATAAAACACCACCAAACAGTAAAAGCGAGGAAATTCTGTAGTGCTTACGCCTCTTTCAAGGGTAGCCGACATTTATTTTCATGGGAAAAGCAAAAAAAAGTGTTGTGATCAAGAAAAATCAGCATTTTGCTAAAAAAAAAAAAAGAGTGCTATAACTGTCTTGAACTGCCATACGTTGACCAACATCAAAAGCAGAAAGTTTACAAATATTTTTTATATATGGGAGCTGTTCTTTTGTAAGGGAAACACCCAGCAATTGGGAGGGGAATTAAAAATCTTAATTACTCTTATAATTTTTTCTTAAATGAGTATTAATTTATCCTTTTTTTATATCCCAACATTTTAGTTATGTCTTTAATCCAGATAATTTCTTCTTTGCAGTTTCTGTATACGTAGTATATGTAAAAGTTCTGCTAAATGCAGAAAGCTGTTAATTTTGTAAGTCCAAAAGTGCAAAGAGCTGACTGGAATCATTATTGAAACAAAATCTTTGAATTTTGTAGTTAATATAGCTGTCTTTCTCATGCTCACAAAGTAAGAAGGAAACATTTTTGTCTTAGATGAACAGAAGTTCATTGATGGCATGTAGCATTTTATTAATACATAGGGAAATGCTGCACTCGTACATGGAAGATTGGTATCCTTCAAAGTCAACGATGCTGCTGCAACATTACTGGGACATACACAAACTGCATAAATGACAGTTCCTCTCCCTCTCAGACAGCACCCAAATGAGTTTAGGACAAATGGTCACATAGGCAAGTGGCTACATGCGCTTAGAGGCTTTATAAAAATCAAACTTTCTTGGGCACTTTACATAAGTAAAGAATATTTTTGTGTAAATCTGACATGCACAATAAATACTATTGTCTTTAATAAAATATAACCCTTAACAGTTTTGTGGTCATTCTACATGAAATAAAAAATTGAAATTTTTGTATACCCCCTGATGCCAGGGTTTGTACGTCTCCTGGATTTTCTGGAAAACTGGAATTAAATTTTTATTTTCCAAAGCCCTGGAAAAAAATTAATTTTCAATGACTCCTGGAAAACTGGAATTGTTGTATTTCTCTTTATGCTGAACTAGTTTGATTAAAAGATTTGCAGCCAGTGTTGCATCAGAAACGTTAGCTCTTCTCCAGCTGTGAACTGAAGGGTGAGAGTGGGGGAAGGACGGGGGTTGCTGAAACTTCCTTGCGTAAATGAGTGCACTGGGCCAGCGGCTTTTTGACTGATAAGCATCTCCTGCACGCTAGTGGGATAACAAATATGATTCTCTTATCTTCCTGGAATTTCGACAAAACTGGCTGAAAATTTAATACGCTTAATAAATTGCTAAAAGGAACAAGCCCATGAAGTTTTGTGTGAAGCAGATAAAAATTGTGAAAATTAGCCACTAAAATTTTTAATCACATTTGGCAGCAGTATGTCATAAAAAAAATGTATGCACGATTCAAAAAGTTTTCATTTGATTGTAGTAAAATTTGCAGGGTAACCTTATGACCCATTAAAGACATTTGTGAAAAATTCAGATATTTTAATGGAAACTTTGGAAAATAAATTTTTCCACGCTCTATTGCTCGTCTTTTATAAAAAAGATGGTGCTGATGTTATCTGTTCGTGTGCCTGTGGACACCATATCTCTGCAACTAATGGTCGGATTTGAAAAATTCTTTTGCATTAGGAAGCTTAAAATGTGCGAATGATGTTTCTTTATTTCGTTTCTTTTTACGATGCACAATTTTGCCTCTAGAGGGCGTAAATGCAGATGATGTGGAATACAAAATGCATTTTATTCCATATATTTGCTTCTAAACGTCTAATTGAAAAAATGCTTTTACTTTTTATTCCATTTATATTGAAGACTATTTTAAGTGTAGTCACTTTTTCAAGTTACGCATAGATTTTTTGCTAGGGAGCGTAAAAGTAAACTGTTTTCCCCGATATCTCTGCTTCTAAAACTCCGGTTTGAAATTTTTTTTTCCCAGCGGATCTTTTGCATATAATATCTAACTTTTGGTAAAAAAATGGTTTGGCCACCAGGGGGCGTAAGTGTTAATTTCTGCATCTGTTGCATTGGCAGCAAAATCTAAGCTTCTAAATCTTGATTGAAAAAATTTGTTCGTGCACCCATACCACTCGCGTCAATAAACCTTTTCCGAATATTGTCTTCTTAAAATAATGCATTGTTTCTCCATCAGATATACGTCTACGCTCAGAGGGCGTAGACGTATATCTTATTTTTGTTGATATCTCTACTTCTAAGAGACCGATTTGAAAAACTCTTTCTTTGTTGGATAGAGTTTCCATTGCAAAATGTATTCTATCATAATTTCAAAATTTTCAAGTAATTCACAGACTTTCTGCTAGGGGGTGTAAAGTAAATTGCATTTCCCCGTTATCTCTGCTTCTAAAATTTTTTTTTTTTTTTTGATTGGAGGTTTAACGACCACCGTGAGCAACTCAATGGGCTATAAGCAGTCGCCCGTCCCTAATTTAGGGTCACTGGTTCCAGGGAAGGGAGTGAGCCAGTGCCGTAAGACAAACACAACGTCCATGCCTCACCGGGATTCGAACCCGGACCCCTTTGGGACGAATGATCAGAGGCCATCGCTTAGACCACTGCGCCACCGGGGCGGCTCTAAAATTTTGATCTGAAAAATATTTTCTGCACTGGATACAACTTCTGATGGAAAATGCTTTACATATAATTTTTAATATTTGGTAAATAATGGTTTGGCAACCATTGGGCGTAAGTGTTTATCTCTGCTTCTTATGAATTTGCAGCAAAAATTGAGCTTTTGAAAACTCGATTAAAAAAATTCTTCCGTGGATCCATACCGCTCACATCGAAAAACCTTTTGAGAATACTTTCTTAAAATAATACATGGCTTTACCGCCGAGAGGCAAAGTTGCATACCTGATTTTTGTCAATATCTCTGCTTCTAAAAGTCCAATTTGAAAAATTTTTTCTTCGTTGGAGTGTTTCCACTGCGAAATGTTTCTCATATAATTTCAAATTTTTCTTAATGCACAAATCTGCCTCCAGAGGGCATAAGTTCACGTTTCGGTTTACAGCAATATCTGCGAGACCAAAAACCAGATTGAAAAACTTCTTTCTTCGGTCAGATACTACTAACTATGCAAACTCTGTGTGCATATTTTCTTCCCAAAACAATACACAATTTCGCCTCGGGGGGGGGGGGGGGGGCAAATTCTTAATTTGTTTTTCTCAATATCTGTGTTTCTAAATGTGTGATTTAAAATATTCTTTCAACACCAGATACCATTTATCTTGTAGAACACTTTAGGCTAGTATATGAGGAATTCTGTAGTTCACCGTTCTGTTAGTATGTGGTGTTTGTGTACTTCAGTTTGCAACTGTATTGCCACTTCTAAAAGCACTATTGAGAAATTCCTTTACTGTATGCTATTTGCTACACTAGAGATGTGGTGCATTATCCTCTTTAAGTAATGCACAGATTTACCGCTAGGGGCATTAAGTTCAAAACCTTTTTCTCGCTATTTCTGCTTCCAGGAGATGTATTTGAATTTAAGTTCTTTTTCCTTGCATAGCTTTTTCCATGCAGAATATTTTTTGCTTATTTTCAACTTTTCCATTATGTAAAATTCTTCTGCTAGAAGTCATCTGAGTTATATATAATGTTTCCTTCTCTCGTATATTTCTTCTTTTAACTGTTCGATTTGTCAATCTTTTTGTCCTTGATACCTTTCTTGTGCTATGAGAAACTTTTGTGTACCATTTGTTAATTTTCGTAAAATGCTTTTTAGCCGCTGGTGCTAAGCAGATATTTCTATTTCAGGATGTTTTATCAGTTGTTGAAACCTGTTGATTGTTTTGCCAGTTCCATTGACTTTGAATAGTTTTGATAAATTTAATTTGTGTCAGAACGGATTCAAAAGACATGTTCATTACAACTGAAAATTCGGTGTAATCTTCCTTTTTTTTTAGTTCTTGGTTCTCCAAAGGGTTGGCATTCAAGCTTTTCGGGTTCTTGTTTCTAGTTTCTTGAATTCCAGAGTATGGAATATCCTGCCTTTTAAAGTTTGTATCAAAGTGGATAAAATAAAAACTAAATCTTGTGAAGCTTGGTGATGCACAGTTTCATTATTGAGATTTACATAATTCACTCTCTGTGAATGTTTTGGGGTCCTAGTAGGAAAAGTTTTGCCTAAAATTGGGCCTTCATCCCGTCATTTTCCTTCGTATGATCTGTAGAGTATAAAATTCAGAATTTTTTTCCCCCCTAAGATATGTAGTGGCGTATGTATAATACACAGGCCGCAAAAAAAAAAAAAAAAAAAAAAAGGACGCATAATCCTTGGCAGCATATTATCTGTCGGTTGTGCAATTCTGAGAAAAACCATTTTTTTCCTTCGTATAATCCTCGGCGGCATTTCCGTAGACCATGAAATTCAGAATTTTTTTTTTTTTTTTCGTATAATCCGCACTTGTCTTGCTTGTCCTGGACCGTAATTTCCGACAGAAAAGCCGCAATTCACAGGATGACAGACCCAAAAGTCTAAAGAAGTAAGGAAGAAACAGTTGTCTTACTAAAAAAGCAATTGTCATTTTTAAGTACTCACTTTTAAGTAAACAAAAAACTAATATCCTGGCTTTTGAACTACGGGTTACTGTCAGACCTAAAATTTCCATAGAAATTATAAACAATCCTTAGCATTTGTCTTTTTTCTAAATATGTTTCAATTGAATATCGAAATAAATTCATAAATGATATGATTAGTGCATGTAAAATAAACAAATGCGATTTGCAAAATGATTATGTGCTATAGATTAGCTCTGCGGGCTACTCGTAGCACGTATGGTTTTCTGCGAGTGCAAATAGTACCGCATTCGTTGCGTCATATTTTCTGTCGGAATGCTCGTAAGTAAAAAAATATTCTTTCAATCTCTTTGTGGTCCTCTATCTCCATATTGCGTAAAAATTTTTTCTGTTACCACAATTTCAATACTTTTCCAATAACACCATTTCTCCCGACAATTACCATGCGGATTTTTTAAAACACAGCATAAACTTTTTTATTCTTTTTTACCAATGTATTATCAGGTGAATCTAAACTTATAACTTTTAACTGATAATCCACAGAAATTACGGTACTTATTGCAAATTACGAAATCTGAAGTAAAAAAAAAAAAAAAAAAAAATGTGCACCAGGAACATATTTCTAGGTGCCTGGGGTATGTTGAGTCCTTATGGGTCTGATCCAAGTTCAATCTTGGAACTACAATAGACGTGCACTCAAATCCTTAAGGCTCTACGAGACCTGCCATCTTGTATTGCTGTCTTCTCTTATTAACCAACGGGCAAGCGTATTTCACAAATTGCTCGGGCAATTTCGCACATTTTGGAACACCGTTTGTGGCTAACGCAAGATATATGATAAATAAAGAGTTCCCTGGTTTCAGAATTTTTATTGACCTTTCCCTTCATTTTTTATCTGCAGCAAAAGTCGTACCAAGGCGTCTTCCATAGTTTTATTAATTAATAAAAAATACTTAGAGTCCAAAATGAAAATCTGAAACCAGGGAACTCTTTATTTATCATATATCTTGCGTTAGCCACAAACGGTGTTCCAAAATGTGCAAAATTGCCCGAGCAATTTATGAAATATGCTTGCCCGTTGGTTAATAAGAGAAGGCAGCAATACAAGATGGCGGGTCTCGTAGAGCCTTAAGATGATCACATTGTCCGGGACCATAGGATCAAAAATTTGGTCCCATGTGCTCCTTCCTGAAGAAATCAAGGGACCTGTTTTTTCTTGTTTCTATATGTGTGGGGATGCTGAAATGCCTTGGTGCCACTTTCAAAATGGCGGCCATTTGTATCTCGTAACATTTATTTACCCTATTTACTCTTAACTCGGTAAACTGTCAACAATACCAATAATTTTTTTTTTTTAATGGAAGCTTGTTTTATGTTCTTTATTTTGTGTTAGTACCAATTTTCATGTACATACCTAACTGTTTTCTTGTAAAATCTAAACCAAAAATTTTAGTGAATTTTTGACCCCATTATATCTCGGTTCATCTTGATCCAGTTTCTAGGAAATTTGTGTTTACCATATAAGTTAAAGGCCTGTATTGTATGAGGAAAATAAGGATTATATATTCTGTACAAAAACTACTAAGAACAATATTTAAATAAAAATATATACATATTTTATTTGAGAAAAAGTATGATGGTTAAACAAGGGGAACATCTTGGTCTATTTTACTGTCCTCACTTTCATCATCAGTGCCAAAAACTTGTTCACACGTTTTCACAGTATTTTCACATTAGTCTTCAGCACCAAAACAATTGCACCTTTCTGTACATGGAAATAAATTAGTGGTACACTTACAATGCGTACTACTACATTTTGTTTTGGCACAGTTGCACTTAATGAGTTCCAGTACAGCCTGGGATACTGGAGGTGTACAGCAAGCAACAGGTACTAGACGGTTGTTTTCCTGTTTCCACCCAAAATAAGTTGGATCCTGGTTGGTTGGGATGTGTTTTGTTACATTTGTACCATTCCATGGCTTGAAGGTGGGCTCTTTGTATAGCTAGTCTTAGCAACGGCCGTGTGGGAGGAAGATTTTCTCCTGCTAAGTGCTTTTGCGTGAAAAGCCACCATCTAAGTTCTTCAACAGTAGTAATCTTTGTGTTGGCATGTATAACTTGCAAATAAATGTTTCGATAGAAAGTATCGGGTCCTCTGATATTTCACTTGGTTTTCCAAGATTTGCCAAAACTTGCAAAATGTTGTCATCAGCAGCAATGAAGGGCTTCCAAAAACTTAACTTCCCTTTTTTAGTGAAAGATCCGGTTACGTCTGCCCTAGATATTGCATGTAAGCCAATAAGACCTTCTGCTTTGAGTATTCCCAACTTTGTATTGCTTCAAGTATTCCAATTTTAAAAGTATTCTGCTTTGAGTATTCCAATTTTGTGAAGTTGTACAATGAACACAGATGCAATTTCAAATTGCCTGAACGCACAGAGCGGACAAATGTTAGCTTGGACTTGATCATTTTCATATATTGCCTTATGACTTTAACATTAGGAATAGTAAGTTCTTTGAAAGAGACAAATTTTTCAAATTTCTTTGAGTTTCTCACTTGCCAAATTAGTAATAAGTTCATTGTGTGCTGTTTTAATGTCACCATCGTCACTGAAGGCATTAGTAAGACCTGTTATTTTCAAATTTTTAAGTGATTTCATAACAGGGCATTCTTCATAAAATGTATCCATGTACAGAATAAAAAGCACCAAAAGTGTGAATTTGTGTGCTTCTAATTCTCTATGCACATGCTTTCCTCCCAGGATTTGCTTGATGGTAGCTGAGCTGTACAAATCACTCTCAATCCACAATTTTGGGATACCTGTTCCTTCAATGTATGTGCCAATGGCTCTAAGCTGTGACATAATAATATGAAGTTCACCTGGACGAAGAATCCATTTGTTCAGATTGTCTTTTTCCGCAAATTCTAGTTGCTTCAGTGGCTTATAAAGGTCCAATTCCAGTGTTGACAAATACTTTCTTTTGATCACCTTACACTACAGGTTTCATATACTCTAACATCTTCATAAAAGTCATTTATGTTTCTATGTCTGTTGGAGATGCAACAATGAGGGGTAATACAGAAACTCGAGTTCTCTGCTGTGTACAACTGATTAAGGAATTGTATGCTGACCAAGCACATATGAATTTAAGGTGTATGATGTAATATTGTCTTCCGTTTTGTTGTTCGTCACATTTGTGTCCTCTTCAGGAGCAGACTTGGATAATTGGAGTAACAACCATGTATATATGTCTAACATGGCTGCTTACAGTGATTGCTGTCATGTGACTGTAATTTGGCTAATGTGAGACCGTGATGACATGTTTCAGAAGTCGTTTCAAATTCCCATGTAGGCATCTTGAGTTTCAAGTTCTTTGGAGTCTTAAATGGCTGAAACTCTTGTGATTTATAAACAAGATTCCTCTGAGAAGTTCCGTGTATCGGTTCACTTAATATTAGGGGTGCATTGGTTTCGTCATCTCTCTTTTCTTGGTAAACTGGCAGTGTTCTTCTGCCATCTGGCGTGCCTGCCCTGGAAGTCAATATTGTCTGCTGCACAAAAAATGAAGCGAACTAGTGTGATATTTGGAAGAATATACACACCACCATTACTGGGCATCCTATGTAAAACTTCATACGAATAACACACACACACACACACACACACACACACACACACACAAAAAGGGAAATTGGAGTCAAAAATTCACTAAAAGTTTTGTTTTTTTAGATTTTACGGGGAAACGGTTAGGTATACATGAAATTAGTAATAACACAAAATAAAGAACATAAAACATAAAACAAGCTTCCATTAAAAAAAAAAAGTTTTGAAATCAGATGATAATTAACCGAGTTAAGAGTAAATACATGTTACGGGATACAAATGGCCGCCATTTTGAAACAATGCCATTTTGAAAGTGGCACCAAGGCATTTCGGCATCCCCACACATATAGAAACAGGAAAAAACAGGTCCCTTGCTTTATTCACGAATTTGCATACGGAATGCCCTATGGTCCCTGACTAACAGTGGCTGGTAAGTTTCATCATTTTCTTTTTGTACCTGAAGCTGGTGAGGTTGAAGCAGCTTACACTACAAGCTGAGAAATTGAGTACATAAGTAAAGGTTTTGTTATTTTCCTATGAACAACAGTGATTTTAAAATGTTTTGAACTTTTGATAAAACATGAATTTGAAACACACACCAGTTTCTCCTGGTTTTTCAAATGGAAGCAAAACAGCCTGTGCTACAAAACATTAGTGGAAGCATAAAAATATGAAGAGGTGACTTGTGCTTTGTGTGTGAAAAAGAGAAAAAGATGCTGAAGAAGAGAGAGAGAGAGAAGAAAAAGAAAGAAAGAAAATCAGATAGTAAAAAGAAAATAAGGAGTGAAGGAAAGGAAGAAAGTTCCAGAAGATGTAGTGTAACATATTTTACTACTTGAAAAAAATATGAAATCTGGGTAAATTAGAGGCTCACTGAGATCATATTTCTGCCTGAATGAGCAATTTCCATTGTCTTGAGAAATGGATATGCATTTAATTGATAAGTAGGTCACAGCACCTTGAAGTGCTGTCTGCAAAAGATTTTTTTATGTGATCCTGTGGTTTTTTGGGGTCATTTGTTCTGCTTCAGAGCCTTGGCTGATAACTCTTATCTGCTCCTAATGTTCAAGCAGTGAAAGCCTTTTCTATGCCAGACTCTTCTTATTGTGTCTTAAATGATAATGATCTTACATGTGTCTTTTTTTTCTTTTTTTTTTCCTTTTTGTATGTTTGTCGTTTTTGCTGTAAAGTATATTACTGCTAATAAATTTCAAGTTGCTTATGATTTTTTTTGGAAGGGGGGGATGTATTTTGTGCAGGGTATTTTTTATGGAGGTAAGGTCTTTCAAAAATTTATAAACAGGTGTTACTGCCATAAATTGAAAACAAAAATGTGAACTGGAATGAATTGTTATTCAAAGTTTTTCACAGGAACGATTTTCTTATGAAAGAAAAATATGTATATACTGTTTAGTTTATTCATTTTAATTTGATCAGCTGTTTTTTTTTTCATTATTAATTGATTGAGACAGTGAGGAAGATCATCTGAAATTAATTAAGGTAGACTCTACAAGTCACGTAAAAAGCAGACTTTCGTATAACTTGATTACATTTGAAATATGTTTATGTTGTCATGCATTTACTTGACAATCTTGTCTGTTGAGCCTTACCTGTGTGGCTGCTTGCATTAAAATCTAATGTTGCTATATATAAGACTGATGTGTAACAGAACTTGAATTCATTGCTTATTGACCAGAGTGCAGTTGTCTAGGGTTTTAGTTAATACTTGTTTGAATAAACTAATTGAATGGTGATAGAGCTGTATATGTAGCTTTTATGGAATCTTTCCTAATGTGGATCAATTGTTCTGCTTCAGAGCATTTGTCAGTTGAAAGTTCTGTTATAGATACAGGAAATAACCATAGCTGCTGGCAAACTGTGGCATCTATAATCAATGTAATTATGTGTCTCATTTCATACTGTTTTTTTTTTTTTTAACTTTCTCACAGAACTTTTAGCATCACTTTTTTAGCACTTCCTTTGATGAATGCTTATATTACAGTTTCATTTGTTATTTGTCTATGGACTAATATCTCCATTTCCAGAATTAAAGTTAAAAATATTCTTGTCTCAGAACTAAACGTTTCCAAGATTTTCTAAAAAATTTTAGTGTGCGCAATTTTACTGCTAACTGGCATAAATATGTATTTGTATTTTGTCGTGATCGATTAAAAAAATTCTTTTTCGGCAGAAGGTCTTTAAGACAACAGAAATTCACTCTCTGAAATCATAACTTAAAACAAATACAGTCTAACCCACATATAACAATATTATGTAGTTCAAAAGAAAACAACTTTCAAACATAAATTTGTGGTAAGTACAATATTGCGTATAGTGACATAGCAATATGTTCATTCAAACTACTGTTTTTCATGTTATTTATATTTAGGTACAATAGGAATATCTCAACATAAAGTGCTACGATTAAAAAAGAATGCCAGTGTTGACCAATTAGTTTGAAAAGAACATAAAAAAGCTTACCCATGATCCCATGAACGAATGTTGTATTTCAGCTGAACCGAATAAACCAATCTAATGTTGCAAATGATGTAATAGTCATTCGTAAGATATTAGTGCATGGGTGGAATAAAATGTTTAAAAGAAAAGAATCATAAATGCAAACCTTGAATGAAATGTTTGAAGGAATAAAACCTAAAAGCATGACTTTAGACATGCCACTAAGTAGGAATGTTGTATCACTATTGAACTGAATCTAATGTTGCAAATGATGTAATAGTTGTTCATAAGATTAGTAGTATTCAGTTTAATTTCAATAGCGATACAACATTTCAACGTAGTGGCATGTCTAAGGTCATGCTTTTAGGTTTTATTCCTTCAAACATTTCATTCAAGGTTTGCATTTATGATTCCTTCCTTTTAAATGTTGCAAATGATGTAAGACCATTTCCATCTCAATTCAGGCAGGCATGACCAACATGTGTCAGTTGACCACCTCCAATTTTTTTGAAAAAATTATGGTAGCTACTCCTAATAGAGATATAAAGTACTGCAAAAGGATTTTTCATAAAAAAAAATTTTTGGTCGAGCTACAGCATTTTGAAAATAGGCAAAAAATATACTCGTGACGAAAATCATGTGAAACGCCAAATTTTTAAGTGCGCACTGCCCCTGAACTATAACAGGTAGAGACTCGAATTTTTATTTATTTTGAAGTTATTGAATTGGCCTTTCTTCAAATTCACAGAAATTGGTCAAACAAATGTTACCAGATGGCAAAAATATATATATATATATATATATATATATATATCATCATCATCATCATCGTCAACCATTATCAATCCACTGCTGGACGAAGGTCTCCCCAAGTTTCCTCCACAACGGTCTGTCTTGTGCCAGTCTCCTCCATGTCACTCCCGCATACTTTCGAATTTCATCCACCCATCTTCCATGTGGGCTTCTTTTGGGTCTTTTCCTGTCCCTTGGAATCCAGTCTAAAATTTTGGCTGTCCATCGATGGTCTGTCCTTCTGGCACTATGTCCAGCCCATTGCCATTTCAGGGATTTAACTCTGATCATGATGTCTTCCACTCTTGTCATTTTTCGGATCCACGAGTTCCTCTTCTTATCTCTCCTGGTTACACCAAGCATGCACCTCTCCATGCCGCTTTGAGTTGTCTGCAGCCTTTGTATGTCTCTTTTAGTTAAGGTCCCCATCTCTGCACCATACGTAAGCACTGGAAGGATGCATTGATCAAACACTTTTCTTTTAAAACATAATGGCATATTGCTCTTGAAAATTATGCTGTTTCTTCCAAAAGCTCTCCAGGCAAGTTTTGTACGCCGATTAATTTCTTCATCAATATGGCCCTCACTTGATATCTGCTATCCAAGATAAACGTACGTGTCTGTTATCTCCAGCTTTTCTCCATCAATCGATAAATCTTCATTTCTTGTAAAAGCATTGAACATCACTTTTGTCTTCTGCAAGTTCATTTTTAATCCCACTTCTTTACTCTTGTCAGCAAGTTCCTAGATCATACTCTGCAGCTCTGATGGGGTAGTTGCAAAACTGACTATGTCATCAGCAAAACGAAGGTGGGTTAGATAATCTCCATTATTCTTTATCCCTTTGTTTTCCCAGTTCAGTGATTGAAAGACATTTTCCAATGTGGCATTAAAGAGCTTCGGAGATATTGTGTCACCTTGTCTCACTCCTTTTCCAATTTTTATGTGTGTTGCATTTTCAAACAGCCGAATCTTTGCACTTGCATTTTCATAGGTGTTATTAATAATATTAATGAACGCATCTTCGATACCGCAGGATTTCAGGGCCGTTGGAACTGCTGATGGTTTCACCGAATCAAAGGCTTTTTCATAATCGATAAAAGCCATGCACAATGGAAGTTCATATTCCCTCGCTCTTTCAATTAGTTCCCTCAGTACGTGGATATGATCTATTGTGCTGTATAGCGACTCCTGAATCCAGCTTATTCTCTCGGTTGAGTCATGTCCAGTGTCACCTTTAAGCGGTGCGAAAGAACTTTAGTGAAGATTTTATAAACCACTGATAGGAGGCTGATAGGTCTGTAGTTCCTGAGATCCTCAATGTCACTTTTTTTATGTAGCAAGATCATTGTAGCGTTGTTCCAATCCTCAGGAATTTTCCCTTCATTAAGGCATCGAGTGAAAATTTGGGCGAGTACTGTTTCGATTTCTCCACTTGCTTCTTGTATGATGTCTACAGTAATTCCATCTTCTCCTGGAGCTTTTCCCCGCTTCATGTTCTTTATTGCATGTGCAACTTCTGCTGGAAGGACTGGAGGAACTCTAGTACTGGTACCTTTCATGATGTCTGGAGTACATGTATCATCCCTTTCATATAATTTGGAGTAGAAATCTTTCACTCTTGTCAAAATTTCGCCTCTATTTCTTGTTACAGAACCATCTTCTTTTCTCAGTGCCATAATCTGTTTTCTTCCCTTACTGAGATGCCCCTTTACTATCTTTAGGCTTTGGTTGTTTTCAATTGTTTTCCTCACTAGTTCACAGTTGAATTTCCTTACGTCTTCAGTGATACTTTTTCGTACTGTCTTGCATAGCTCTATATATTCCACTTTGGAAGTCACATCTTCTTTAGTTGTCCTTATCTCTCTTCTTTTTTGCATCAACATTTTGGTTTTTCCTGATAATTTGTTCACATGCAACTTGTTCTTAGACCCAGCTAATTTTGTTGCTGTTTCCATAAGAGCTTTGGTTACTTTTCCGTTAACTTCAGAAATATCCACTTCTTCGGATGTTAGGCCTTCTAAAGCAGAGAATCTGTTCTTCAGTTCCAACTTGAAGGTTTTATGGTGTTTTTTAAGGTTGGTTATGTCAATACATTTTGTTTGTCTTATGAGCTTGCTACTTTCGAGTTTAGTGTTGAGGTGCATCTTACATCTCACCAATCTATTGTCACTACCTGTGTTGAACTTGTTTAGCACACTGCAGTCTTCTGTGACGAATTTTTTGTTACACATAATAAAATCCATTTCACTTGTCGTCCCATTTGGATGTCTCCATGTCCATTTCCTGTGTGGCTTTTTCTTGAAAAAGGAGTTCAAGATGAAAAACCCTTCTGCCTCTGCAAACTCAACTCAACTAGAGTATTTCCACGCTGGTTTCTGTTGCCGTGACCGAATTTACCTACTGAAGTTTCATTCTGTTGCCGTTGCCCTATTTTTGGATTGAAATCTCCCATAATTATCTTTAAGTGCTGCTTACCTTTATTATTTAGATGATTAATTTCCTCATAAAATTCTTCAATTTCTTCTTCAGGATGACTGTGGTGGGTGCATAAGTTTGAATAATCTGAGCCTAGTATATTTTCGAGAGTTGGATAACGAGTCGGGCAGCTCTGTCAGAGGAACTTTCAACTTCTACAACTTTATCCTTCAGTTTCTTGTTTATTATAAATCCAATACTACTAGTTCTGCCAGTATCAGTCCCACGATAGTAGAAGAGATGTCCACTTTTCAGTTCAATGAGATCTTCTCCTTTTCTCCTTACCTCACTTAGCCCAACGATATCCCACTTGATCCTTTGTAGTTCCTCTTCCAATTCAAGAAGCCTTGAATCAGAAGATAGAGAGCGTCCATTATACGTAGCCAAGGTCAGCATCAGATGGCATTTATTACAAAAAATTTTAATTTTCCACAAGTTTAGGATTTTTTTTTTTTTTAAGAAAAGACTTGTCAGGTGGGTAAGTATGCCAACCTGCACCCCTACTAGGGTTGTCTTAGCAGTAATTTTATTTTTATGCTATGATGCTTGTAACTCATAAAATTAATTTTTAAAATATACAAAATTTAGAAAAATCAACATTTTTGAATTGCAATATCTCAAAAACCCCATTTTTTAAAATTCTGAAATTTTGTCCAAACGATGTCCTAATGGTAGGTAGTTTACTGGGGAGTCAGGTTACTGGAGTTTTGCCTTGAAAATTTCTTACATATTTTTGAAAATGACACTTTTTTTTTCAATTTCTTATGTTTCCAATTTTTGAAAAATGGCACTTTTTTTTTTTCAAATTTTTGAATTTAGTGAAAAAATGAGAACTGTAAACATTATTTAATAAATTTTTAATAACAGGAGAACACAATTCCCGGCAGGGCTTGCACTAAGCATTCACCAAGTAACCAAATATGACTAAATCCGAAAATGGCAAGAAAAAATTAGTAACAGTGAAAATGGTGGTGAATGATTTTATGAAACTTCAGCAATTTTTGACTCGTGGGCAAACTGAAATTTGCAGTAATTTTTGGTATTATAAATATTTAACGGAATTATCGAGGATAAATTTATTAGGTACATTACCTCTCAAATTTTCGATCTAAACACTAGATCTTCGTCAGGAGTTCTTGCTTCCTTCTACTTCCACAGGTCTGGTGACCAAGCCTGATGTATTTTCCATCCAGCATGGTCATTGATGTTGCCACCTTGTGTCTTGTAAATTTCCAGGGATTCCTCTAATTTCTGGATAATTAGAGGAATCCCTGGAAATTTACAAGGCACAAGGTGGCAACATCAATGACCATGCTGGATGGAAAATACATCAGGCTTGGTCACCAGACCTGTGGAAGTAGAAGGAAGCAAGAACTCCTGACGAAGATCTAGTGTTTAGATCGAAAATTTGAGAGGTAATGTACCTAATAAATTTATCCTCGATAATTCCCGTTAAATATTTATAATACTGAAAGTAATAAGAGGAAGCCACGAAGTCATTAATTGCTGTAATTTTTGGGCTAAACTGCAGCTGATATGATTTCAAAGTTTGATTTTCCAAAGCTGTGGCACTGAAAATGGTACTGCCCAGTGCAATTTTTATGGAGTACTATGAAACACCTATTAAGGCTGCTTGAGAGTCATTGGGAGAGTCAATGAAAATAAGAGCCACTGAAGGTGGGGGATATCGAGAAAAAAGAAACTCTTCCGTAATTTATAATGAGCGGATCTAGAGAAATGGGATAGCAGAGGTTAAACAGTCTGCAGCACGTAGTCTAGTGTTGGTGTTGCACTTTGACTTTGCTCAGAATTGATCTGTAATTCTACCTGATGAAGTGCAAAGTTACTACTGGCAAACAATGTCCAGATCTCACTCTTTACATGCATTGTATACTTTCCAAATGAGACTAAGTCTTTTGTGGTAGCATGCAATGATATAAGCCATGACACAGCACATGCTCTGTGTGCCATTCTGCTCATAAAAAGTGAAATTGCTAAGACTTGTCCTTTGGAAGAATTTAAAACAATTGTTTATGTCTCAGATGGAGCAGCCGGGCACTTCACTTCAAAAACAAATATCAGTTCTATGAGAACTTATGAAGGGGGACCCAAATGTAACAAGGAAGTGGATCTTCTCAGCCACAGCCAGTGAATGTGATGGTGTGTTTGGCCTGTGCAAACATTTTGCTACTAAATTCAACTTACAGAAAGAAGCTTCACAAGCTATAAGAGATGCACCTTCATTTGTTGAAACTGTCTCCCCCTTGATCCCAAAGACTAAACTTCTACTCCTCACAACTTGTGAAGTTCAATCCTATCAAACCAGCAAAGTAGAAGAGTGGGATACAGTAAAATCTGTTGTTGAAATGCAGTCACAGCATTCCGGGTTAGTACAAGGAAATAAACCATCAATGGCCAGAACAGTCTGGCACCCACATAAAGCAGTGTAATTTTCAAGCCAACAAAAAAAGAACCCATTTTCTGTTAATGATTTTCAAATAGGAGAATTTATAGGATGCATTTATGACGATAACTGGTGGATGGATGGGACAGATTACAAACATATCTAAAGAATTCGAGGACATAACAGTATCTTTCATAGACCAGCCAGAGGTTTTTGATGGCCAGAAGAATGTGGCAAGAAAACAGGTCAAGTGTCCAGTGCCCTTAAAAAATGTACTTCTAAAGGTGAATGCCCCAACTCCTGTTGGATGTTCTGCACGACTTCACACCTTTGATGATAAGGAAATTGATAAAATCCAGCAGCTTTTCTCAGTTTGAATAATTTGTAGTTATGATGGGAAGCTCATAATTTTTTTTTTTAGCCTTTTTTTTATGTAAATAGAAATTGAATCTTAACTGCAACTGAGATAAAATATTGTATGTGTAAAGACTATGGATTAAAAAAAATTAAATATGTACATAGGTGACAATTATTGAAAATCATAAAAATGACTTTAAAATATAAATTGACACTGCAATTTGGAATATATACTCAGGTAAACTTTTCAGAAATATCTTTCGAAGTATTTTTTTTTTTTTTAATAATAACCCCACCGTGAGGTTTGAGCAGGAGAGAAGTGCATTTTCAAAAATTTGTTGGAAATTTTCAAGGCAAAAATCCAGTAATCTGATTCCCCCAGTTAACTACCTACCATTAGGACATTGTTTGGACAAAATTTCAGTATTTTAAAAAATGGGGTTTTGAGATATAGCAATTCAAAAATGTTGATTTTTTGAAATTTTGTATATTTAAAAAATAATTTTATGAGTTACAAGCATCACAGGATAAAAATAAAATTACTGCTAAGACAACCCTAGTAGGGGTGCAGGTTGGCACACTTACCCACCTGATAAGACTTTTCCTAAAAAAAAAAAAAAAAGAATCCTAAATTTGTGGAAAATTAAAATTTTTTGTGATAAAAATAATTTTTTTTTTTGCCATCTGGTAACATTCATTTGACCAATTTCTGTAAATTTGAAGAAAGGCCAATTCAATAGCTTCAAAATAAATAAAAATTCAAGTCGCTACCTGTTATAGTTCAGGAGCAGTGTGCACTTAAAAATTTGGCGTTTCACATGATTTTCGTCATGAGTGTATTTTTTGCCTATTTTCAAAATGCTGTAGCTCGACCAATTTTTTTTTTTTTATGAAAAATCCTTTTGCAGTACTTTATATCTCTATTAGGAGTAGCTACCATAATTTTTTCAAAAAAATTGGAGGTGGTCAACTGACACATGTTGGGGTCATTAAACATCAAATCAACGCAAAAAAAAAAAAAAAGGTTTTGACACCCATGGTTTCTGATTTTGATGAAACTTGGTATAACCAATCTCTCCAAGGGGATAAGTAACCCCATAAATTTTTTTCCCTCTAGCACTTCTGGTTTTAAATTTGCAGCCCTTGAAACTCTTGGGGAATTCTCGTTGTTTACCATTTCCGAGGCCTTCTACTCAAGCTACACTTGCTTACCAAAGAAATTCCATCTCACTCAGAAATCATTCAATCTCTTTGAAATTTTACAGCCTTGTCAATGAAAGCATGAAGATTTCAGAAAAAAATAGGTTAACACTCTAAATATCTGCTGTACTCCACTAAAAAATTAATAAACTATTTTTAGCCTAATTTTTTCTGTGGAAAACATGGTTTACTAAAAACGGAATTATCAACATGAGGGATAGGTATAACATATAAATTTTTTAACATATAATATAAATTTTTAACCTAACATATAAATTTTTTTAATGAACCCAGAGACATGTTCCATCATGCCCAGCAATAAAACTGATGGCTTTTTCATTCCTTCGGCACTTTTTTTGGCCATTTTGAAAAAAATGGCTGTTGGATAACTAATTTTTCAATTTCACCCAAACTCTAAGATTCCTATCTTAAAAAAATGATAACATCTCCTTTGTTTTTTCCCCTTGAAAAACATCACTTCCAAGAAGCTGATTTTGACTTCCTTCATCACTTCCGATAAGAAGCCAAGTCAAAACCTGTGAGTGTGACCTCTTTGTTCACAACATGCAGCAGCTTGTTAGCACAGCTGTCAGTCAGTCTGCTTCAGTTCCTAAACTCAAACCTTCTTCCAGTGTATATATAATTTTGTACTTTATTGATGTTATAAGTGTGCATGGGCAAAGTATAGTAATGTCCTAATATTAGTGTATTTCTTTGTTACAGAGAAAATGGAAGATTCTAAGTGCAGTGTTGGGCAATTAACTTTGACAGAGTGTCACAAATATACCTATGTCTCAAAGAAAGGTATTGAAAATGTAGCAGATCTAACTGAAGAAAATAGAATTATTTTGAAGTTAAGAACATAAGCTGCTGAAGATTTACAGACCATTTGTCTGGATCATAAAAGTTTATTTTTGAAAAAGTTTGCTTTTCTTCAAAAAGTGTGTTGTGATCCCCTAAGAAAGCATAAGAGAGGTGTGAGAAAATCACTACGTATGGTGACTGTACAGCAATGTAAATACTTATTAATGAAGGAAATTAAAGTGAAACCAGGGCAAAAACTGTGTTCTCAATGTAGAGGTACTTTATTTAAAAGTGATGTACAGAGTGCTGACGAAAGTACTGATACCCATACTGAACCTGAGGACATTGGTTTAACTCCAGAAGAAGTAACCGATTTGGAGAAGAAAGAAATGATAGAAAAACTCAATTTCATCTTTCACTGGGATAGGTTGCTCTCCTTTAAAATTACATTCCCTTGGTGAACATAGCAAGGCATCTTATAGAAGGGAAAAGTTTGAAAAATTCCAGGCAAATGTACGAAGCAAATTTCATAAAATACTAGATTTGACATTCCAACAAAAGAAGCCAAAACAGATAAGCTTGTGGAACAGAAAGCAGCTGATATGGACAAGCTTGTAGAAATCATGAAAGAGCAATTGAAATCCATTTAACACCACTTGATTTCATTGATGATTTAGCCAACAAGATTGAAAAACTGATTCCACACTCTTTCATAGCCAAGTCACAGTCTTCGTTCCTAAAAAATCTCAAAGAAAATGTACCATCAGACACAGCAATAATTTTGATGGATTTCAGTGAGAACTACTCTTTTACAATCCGGGATGAAACCCAGGGGTACCACTGGACTTCTGATTCGTGTACAGTTCATCCTGTTGTAGTACATTGTAGGAACCTTGAAGGAGAAAAGATTGTTTCATCACACTGTGTCGTATCTGATGATCTCAAGCATGATGTGAATATGGTTTACACAATCCAGGAAACAGTTGTTAATTTTCTCAAAGAAAATGTTTCACACATTACGGCAATACACATTATTACAGTGACGGGTGTGCTGCACAGTATAAAAACAAGTACAATTTCCTTAACCTGTGTCTGCATGAAGAAGACTTCCAGTTGAAGGCACAGTGGTCATTTTTTGCTACAAGCCATGGAAAATCAGAATTTGATGGGATTGGCAGCACAGCAACACACTTAGCTCAAAGGGAGAGTCTCCAGAGACCATTTGAGAGGCACATCACAACAGCAGCTACATTTTAAAATTTTTGTGAAACAAACATCACCAAGGTCAGTTTGCATTTTATTGACAAAGACACAGTAGATGCAACTCGTTCTGCTCTTGAAAACAGGTTCAAAGATGTGCACACACTTCCTGGTACTAGAAATTTCCACAACTTCAAGCCTCTGGATTCCATAGGTACTATTGCGGCTAGAAGGATCAGCACCGATGAGGAACCATCCCTCACATTTAACGTGAAAAGCTGTCACCCATCAGTTGTAACTGCAGATGAGTTATTCCCTGGGTGTTACATTGCATGTAAATATGACCACTTGTGGTATTTTGGAATGGTGTCTACAGTGGATAAAGATGAAGACGATGTTGTTGTAAAGTTTCTTCATCCTAATGGACCTTCACCATCATTCTGCTGGCCAAGCCATGAAGATTCCTGCACAGTACCAGTTCCTCATGTGCTTGCTGTTGTTGATATCCACAGACAACATCTGGAAGAACCTATCACTTCTCAAAGGACTGCATGAGGTTGATGGAGGAAAAATCTGCACATTTAGATGTTATGCTACACAAAAGAAAATGAGTGTTATGGACTAGAAGTTCAGAAATGGTACATAACTTATTTTTTACAGGTAAATAACTTATAATGTACATGTTACCAATATTCAATAGTTTAATTATGTTTTTAAATTAAACTATTGTTTTTTTCAAAATGGCCACAGCCATTTTTTTCAAAATGGCCAAAAAAAGTGCTGAAGGAATAAAAAAGCCATCAGTTTTATTGCTGGGTATGATGGAACATGTCTCTGGGTTCATTAAAAAAATTTATATGTTAGGGTTATACCTATCCCTCATGTTGATAATTCCGTTTTTGGTAAACCATGTTTTCCACAGAAAAAATTAGGCTAAAAATAGTTTATTAATTTTTTAGTGGATTACAGCAGATATTTAGAGTGTTAACATATTTTTTTCTGAAATCTTCATACTTTCATTGACAAGGCTGTAAAATTTCAAAGAGATTGAATGATTTCTGAGTGAAATGGAATTTTTTGGTAAGCAAGTGTAGCTTGAGTAGAAGGCCTCGGAAATGGTAAAAACAAGAATTCCCCAAAAGTTTCAAGGGCTGTATGTAAAATTAAAACCAGAAGTGCTAGAGGGAAATTTTTTTATGGGGTTACTTATGCCCTTGGAGGGATTGGTTATACCAAGTTTCATCAAAATCGGAGACCATGGGTGTCATGGCCTCGTTGAACTGATGTGGAATGACCCGTTGGTCATGCCTGCCTGAATTGAGATGGAAAGGGTCGTAATACTTGTTCATAAGATTAGTTGTATTCAGTTCAATAGCGATGCAATATTTCAACGTAGTGGCATGTCTAAGGTCATGCTTTTAGGTTTTATTCCTTCAAACATTTCATTCAAGGTTTGCAATTATGATTCCTTCCTTTCAAACATTTTATTCAATCCATGCACTAATATCATAGGAACGACTAAATCATTTGCAACATTGGATTGGTTGTATTTGGTTCAGCTGAGATACAACATTCGTTCATAGGTAATCCTTTTTTATGTTCTTTTTGAACTAATTGGTCAACGCTGACATTCTTTTTTTAATTTTAGCACATTATGTTGAGATATTCCTCTTGTACCTAAATGTAAATAACGTGAGAAACAGTAGTTTCAATGAACATATTTCTATGTCACTACTCACTGTATGCACATATAACAAGCTTGCATAATATAAAGTTCTGCACAAACCAAAGTTTTTATAGATCCCTGAAACCTCATAATATTCTCCCTTATTCTTTAACTGCTTATTACAAACAATAATTGTGGAAAAACCACATATATTGAAGTTCAATATGGTTATCAGTAAACAAAATAAGTGGCATTCATCCAGTTTTTTCTCTGGAAAACAAGGAATTTCGTGCTGTGACTACACTTTGTGGTTCCCTTACACGTAGGCCAGTTTGCATGAAGACAATAATGTTTAAGTTGCTTTTTTTTTTACCTTCCACTGACCCCTCATGTTTGCTACACATATCATCATCATCATTGTCAACCATTATCGATCCACTGCTGGACGAAGGTCTTCCCAAGTTTCCTCCACAACGGTCTGTCTTGTGCCAGTCTCCTCCATGTCACTCCCGCATACTTTCGAATTTCATCCACCCATCGTCCATGTGGTCTTCTTCTGGGTCTTCTTCTGGGTCTTTTCCTGTCCCTTGGAATCCAATCTAAAATTTCGGCTGTCCATCGATGGTCTGTCCTTCTGGCAGTATGTCCAGCCCATTGCCATTTCAAGGATTTAACTCTGACCATGATGTCTTCCACTCTTGTCATTTTTCGGATCCACGAGTTCCTCTTCTTATCTCTCCTGGTTACACCAAGCATGCACCTCTCCATGCCGCTTTGAGTTGTCTGCAGCCTTTGTATGTCTCTTTTAGTTAAGGTCCACGTCTCTGCACCATACGTAAGCACTGGAAGGATGCATTGATCAAACACTTTTCTTTTAAAACTTAATGGCATATTGCTCTTGAAAATTATGCTGTTTCTTCCAAAAGCTCTCCAGGCAAGTTTTGTACGCCGATTAATTTCTTCATCAATGTGACCCTCACTTGATATCTGCTATCCAAGATAAACGTACGTGTCTGTTATCTCCAGCTTTTCTCCATCAATCGATAAATCTTCATTTCTTGTAAAAGCATTGAACATCACTTTTGTCTTCTGCAAGTTCATTTTTAATCTCACTCTTTACTCTTGTCAGCAAGTTCCTGGATCATACTCTGCAGCTCTGATGGAGTAGTTGCAAAAATGACTACGTCATCAGCAAAACGAAGGTGAGTTAGATAATCTCCATTAATCTTTATCCCTTTGTTTTCCCAGTTCAGTGATTGAAAGACATTTTCCAATGTGGCATTAAAGAGCTTCGGAGATATGGTGTCACCTTGTCTCACTCCCTTTCCAATTTTTATGTGTGTTGTATTTTCAAACAGCCGAATCTTTGCACATATATCTCATGACAAATGCAGCCTTTTCCCCTTCCTCCCATCTATTGGAAATTTAGCCCCTCAGTGCTAAAATGCCTATCACTTTAATTCATCCATTCATTTAACTAGCATGCAGTGGCAAATTGATTAGACGAAACGGGCCTGGAATTTTTAGTCCTGTGGTCCACTACAGGAAAACACATACCTTCTCATCAATTCCCTCATGAAAAAACATTCTGTTAACTCCTGGATGAAATAGAACTCTTGAAATATGCATTGTAAAAACTAATTCAGTCGTGAACAAATTTTAACTGCAATTTAAAGTTTAAAGAATGTTAAAAGTCTAATCATGATTGCATGTAGCATATCAAACCATGCTCAAAACGAGGTATTGTACCAGAGAGTATATTTATTTGACCACTGATCGTCAGCTATGCAACAGTATTCGTACCACCTCCTTGAATTGATGCCTTTTTTACGCTTTCCAACCGTAGGTTGAAGAAGCGTATATGCTCCTGCTTTGTCCGTCTGCCCGTCCGCACGATAACTCGCGTAAAAATCATTCGATTTCTATGAAATTTTAGTATGTGGTAGGGAAACACCTGGGGACGAACCCTATTGAAAATGGGGTTAATGGGGTCAAAGGTCACGACATAGGAACGGGATTCATTCCATTGCCCTTATGCGTCATTACTTACGTAAATATCGTTCGATTTCAGTGAAATTTTAGTATGTGGTAAGGGACTACATAAGGACGAACCCTATTAAAAATGGGGTTAATGGGGTCAAAGGTCACGACATAGGAACGGGATTCATTCCATTGCCCTTATGCGTCATTACTTGCGTAAATATAGTTCGATTTCAGTGAAATTTTGGTATGTGGTAAGGGACCACATAAGGACGAACCCTCTTGAAAATATGCGAACTGGGGTCAAAGCTAACGACATAGGAGCGGGATCCATTCCATTGCCCTTATGCGTCATAACTTACGTAAATATGGTTCGATTTCGGTGAAATTTCAGTATATGATAGGGGATCGCATGGAAACGAACCCTGTTGAAAATGGGTGAAACGGGGTCAAAGGTGTAAGGACATCGGAGCGGGATCCATTCCGTTGCCCTTATGCGACACAACTTGTAAAAATGGTTCGATTTCGATGAAATTTCCGTTTATGATAGGGGATCACTGGGGACGAACCCTTTTGAAAATGGGTGAAATAGGGTCAAAGGTCGTTCAGGACAGCGGAGCGGGATCCATTCCATTGCCCTGTGCCATAACTTGAGAAAAATGCTTCGATTTCGATGAAATGTCAGTATATGATAGGGGATCAACTGGGGACGAACCCAATTGAAAATGGGTGAAATGGGGTCAAAGGTCAGGACATCAGAGCTGGATCCATTTCAATGCCCTTATGCGCCATAACTCGAGTAAAAATGTTTCGATTTCGATACAATGTCAGTATATGATAGAGGATCAACTGGGGACGAACCCTATTGAAAATGAGTGAAATGGGGTAAAAGGTCAAGACATTAGAGGGATCCATTCCGTTGCCCTTATGCGTAATAACTTTAATAAAAAAGAGTTCAATTTCGATGAAATTTTAGTATGTGCTAGGGGATGAGCCCTACTGAAAATGGGTAAACTGGGGTCAAAGGTCTGGACATAGGAGCGGGATTCATTCCATTGTCCTTGTGCGTCATAACTTACGTAAAGATGCTTTGATTACGACAAAACATCTTCGTGTTGTTCCAGAGGTATACTGAACCAATTCTGTTTAAAATCATCGAAATGGGGTCAAAGGTCTGGGCACAGGAGCGAGATTTATTCCACAGCCATTATCCTCATAACTTGAGTAATGATTTCTGGTATGTTGGAAAGCGTATCATAATCAATGCATTGCATAATTTTACTAACTTGTTAAAGTCTACCCATTATTTTGACTCTTGAACTACCATTTTGATCCATGAACCAATAACAGTAAATCGTTGTTTCTTTTAAGATACATGTGTGTGGAACACGGATTTAGAACATCTCTGTCGAAGAATCTCTTTGTGTTTTATGTCTGTACTTATATAAGGTTGTAAGGATGATGGACCATAAAAATTATTACTAGTGCCTCCTTCAAGGTTACAAAAGAAGGGTAGGACCTGCTAATGTTCCTTTGGCTCCAAGTCCAAAAGTACACTAAACTGTGGGCAGCTTAATTTATTTATAACAATGTGCTTGGTCTGGCAGCAAATTTTTAACAGAAGTAGAAAGAAACTTGCTTTGTCATTTTGGAGCAAATACCCAATACATATATATACAGATAAAATGAAATGCCAGTCTTTTTAAGACAGTAACATTTTAGACAGATAATATCAAGCTGAAATGAAGTTAACGATTCTTATTCATAAGTACTAAAATAATCATTCATTCTTTCCAAACAATCCAGACAAAAAGGATACGAGAAATAGTTGCCATTTCTCGTGTTGTCCACCGGGAAATATCCCTGTGTCCTGGTAGACCAATCCGCCCCTGATAACATGTAACTGGTGAAATTAAAAAACTTGGGCAGTTACTTTAATTTTTACATTCGTTAAATGTTTTACTTATTACGTATCTCACTCATATTATTTTACTAGCTACTCTTTTCAATTAATAAGTAGTATTTATCTACAATTAATAAATAAAAAGATTATGATTGACTAGTTTTAACCTGGATTAAATCACTTACTCAAGGCTTTACCTAGAAATATTTATTTAATTCTAATTCCACTTGAAGAATCTTTAATTAATCTTGCTTTCTTCTGAGTTTCTTTGGCTTTTTACAGACTTTTTATGGCCTCTGGATTTTAGTCAAGGCCTGTTCTCAACATATAGAAGGATTATCAAAAGTTTTGTTTTCTCCTGAAGAATTTAAATTTTGTTGCCAGGTTTCTCCCAGGCTGTTGCCAGTTACTAAACTGAAATGTTTTAATCGTGTATTTTGTAATTCTGTTGTTGTAATGAAGTTGTTTAAAACTCCACTTATTAGTTTTGGAGGCTCATTGATGGCACTGTTTTTTTTTTTTTTTTTTTGGATGTAATAACTTTTATTAATTAGTCTCTTGTTTTTATGAGATTCATAGTCCAATATTTTAATCTCCCCCCCCATAAAAGTTCACATTTGCATAATGTATTATTCCAAAAATAGCACTTTTTTTTATTTGTCTGGTTATAAGGAAGTTCACTTATATCGAATGTTTTTGACCCTCCCTTCAACTTTTTTCTATAAGGGTTTGACTGTAGAACTAATATGCCCAACATATGGGGGGGGGTCATTACCTTTTTTGTTGGAATTTTATCTTACTGTGCTTTCTAGTTTATGTAAACCTGCCAAAGATATTTTTGTAGAATTCATGTTCAGTATAAAATTGGTTTCATTTTAGACATTTGTTAAATGTTACATGCAAAAAGTTGAAAAATACTACTTTATATGATTATAGGAAGATGGAAGTTGCTAGGTTTTGAATTTTATAATTTCAGTTTTTGAGTGTGTTTTGATAGTGTAGATTTCTGAATCACTGGGACATAGTCAAAACTAACTTATAGTAGGAGGTTCAAAATGAAGTTCGCCAACTTAGAATTAGGCAGCTATCATTTCTTCCAGTCTGTGTAATCAAGATTTATGTATATCAATGATTGTACTGTACTATTATTCTATTAATAAATTGAACATAATAGCATGATCATTAATGTGTCAGTTTAATTTTGTTTGGTTTAACTTAGCACTAATTCCAATTTGGCATAATACAGAGTTTTCTATTTACTTGCTGTGTATAGTTATATGCAGTAAAATCTCTCATTTTAAGGACAGTCTTGGGACCATACTTTTTGTAAATAAAACAGAGGTGTTAATAGAGAATTTTGTGTTGTTTCTAGGTTACCGTACCATATTTGCCAACTTTTACGAATTATCCGTAAAATTTACGGATTTCTGCTTAATTTTACTGATTTACGGATAGAGATCTTTTTTTACGTATTTTTTAATATTTCCATTGCTCAATTGAAAATTTCAATCCCCTGCAACTATACACTTAGATTTTCTACCGGACCTTATGAGCGCTGTGTCACACGATGATGTCATCTTTGATTCGCCGGCTTCGTGACGTCGTGTGGTAGCTCTCTCTCCATGGGAGGGCTCAAGTGAAGTGCCGAGTGCCTACGCTAGATGCACGCGCAAAGTCTGCGATGGTAGCCGTCGCATTTTGTACAGTATTTCCACTGCCCGACTCGATCGAGCGGCCATGGTATTTCAGTCCCTGTAGACGCTAGTTCCTCGTAGCAGTTGATTGGTCTCCTCTTGGGGGAAATCACAGTCAATGAAAGAGAAGGGTAAAATCTGCATGCACAGTGTTGAGAAATGTTGTAGCAGCAGCAAAAGAATACTTATGTGTGTTGTTTTTAGTGTGCGGTGGTGTTACTTTGTTGTACAGTTGAATTACCGGGAGGAGCGAGTTGTTAGTTTAGCTTTTATGCAAATATATAAAGATGAGTACTAAGATTATACCATCTCAAAGTTATTTTCAAACTTTTAAGTAAGCATACACTGCCAAGTTCCAGTGTATCAGCAAATCTAATAAAGGTGTAAAATTAGCATTTTGCGACATTTGCCAAAATGGTTTTAACATTGTCCACGGATGCAGAAACAATATCTTTCGTCATGCAAATGGTCCCAAACACAAAGGTAATGTGAAGTGTACTGATACTCCAAACTGACTACGTTTTTTAAATCATCGGATAATAGTCAAGGAAATGCAACTCGTGCCAAATTGTTGTTTACGTCTTTTTTGATGAAACACAATGTGCCATTCAGTGCTGCCAGCCATGCTGGTCCACTTTTTCAGCAGATGTTTCCGAAAGATGAAACTTCCAAACGTTATGGCTGTTGGAAGACCAAAACGACGCCGATTGTCCACGAAATGGCTTTAGATTGAACTTCCGCTTTTGTGAAACTTTTACAAGAAGGGCCATTTTCTGCAGCATGTGATGAAAGTCATGAAAGTGATTACAATATTATATAATCCCGATATACAAGATGAAGATTAGAAGGGAATACAGTTTTGAATGCAATGTGTAGGTACTCTTAAAGTGCATATTTCCTTCTTACAGGAAATGTTTAGTTTGCTATTGAAACACCACAGGTTTGCAAGGCTAACATTGAACAAAATTAAGATTTTACTTTGTTTTTTTAAATTATTATTTTAAACACAGATAATACTAGTTTAGTTAGTGGCATATTCAGAAATTTTTACTGCATATTTATTAATATAATTATGTTTTGTTTTGTGGTAAATGGCGTTCGCGCAAAAGTTTTACGGATGCACATTTTCCAAAGTTGGAAAGTATGCCGTACTTAAAAGTGACACAAAACTCTCCTTTTTTGTTCCTCTAGCTTTACATTTACTGGCCTTGGGTAAAATTATCATGCCCACTATTTCAAATTCATAAGCAGTCTTAATAGGGAGAAAATGTAAGAATGGGATGCAAGTGGAATGGCGTATGTTGCAGCCATGCTTTCCAAAAAAATCAACAAATAGAACTCAGCATTGGATATCAAGAGCCAAAATTTTGGAATGACTTGCCCAAGGAAATTCATAATATTAATAACTATAGTTTATTTAAGAAAAGAATCACTATTTAGTTACTTACTCACTAACATTGTGATAAAAAACAACAAGGGAATTGGTCAGACCAGTGAGGTGGGGATGGGGGAGAAATTACTCATAAGACAGAATGGATGAAACATGGCCATACCATTGCAACAGCGTATGTTAGGGTTTTATTGAATTAGAAGTTGATAAAGATGTTCACATTTTTTAAAAATATGAAATGTATATGTATGATTTTTTTGAAAATATAATTTTACACCACTACTTGTTCCCCATAAATATTGCTCTCAATACATTGAGGCATCATTACCATGCATTTACTATTAACTAATATATTTCATATTATGCTCACTTGATGTTACATATTTTATTTCTTGACTTGTGCTTTTTTCAAAGGGAGATCGGGACTCAGGCTTATTTTGGTCTTTTTTCTGATCTTCCTAGCTGTTATATATCTATTAATTTGTTACTTCTAATGAGCATTTTGTATGTGTATAATAACAGCTAAACTAATAAATTGAATTGAACTGTCAGCCATGCCACTGTCTGACTGGTAAGAGGCACAGATTTCTGGCTAATTGTTCAAGTCCCCAATGAGTCATGGGTGCTGTGCTTGTTGTACAGTACTAGTTCCTAAAGAAGGACTGGCGACTGCTTATAACCTTCGTAGTTGCTCACGGTGGTCGTTAAATCTCAAAAACAAACAAACCAAAAAAAAAAAACATGAGTTTTAGCAAGAGTCAAGCACATAGGTTTGGGACAGTTTGTCGCTCACAGGAGAGGGAATGATTTGTGTGTTGGTCGAAGATGCTGCCCCTGTGTCTTATGAAGTATTACTAAGTTGTGCATGTCATGTTATATGTTCTTCTGCTGCCTGGTCGTAACCCGGAGATTCAAAATTCGCGTTTGGAATGTTGTGATCATTGTCCGTGTCCGTATCTGAGAGATGCAGAAAAAGAGAGTGGAATGTCGATTGTAGTGCATGCTTTTCTGCAGGGACCAAAGACAGTGGCCATAGCTGGGAATGGGGTGGGCATATTTGAGGCGTGTCTATTAAGAAAAAGTTGACTGTAACAGTATGTGTATATAACATACAAGAGTTTTGTTTGTAGTGATCTTCATAATAAACAAATATTTGAACAGAAGATTGATTTTATGTTTCTCACATGAAATTTGTAAGGCAGCACAATGTCTTAAATCAGCAGAGTAGTGTCCTTTTATTTACTGTCTCATTTACTATTTTTATAGTGTCCTGATGAATACCTTTAATTTTACTTGGTTAGTATTTGGAAATTTTATCCTGTAGTAATTTGTGTAGCTAATAATGTAAATGGGCTTTATTTATTTGTTTTTGTGTAGATTGATCTGTTTCACCTTTGAAAACTGAGACAAAATGCTTATCAGGAAGAATCAAATTCTACAGTGTGCCTTTTTAGTTGTAGTCAAGGTTTTAATCTTCAGTGTTCAAGGTATGCTGTAGTCAAGTTTTTATCATCAGTATTCAATAAAATTTTATTATTTTCATTGTTGTATTATAGCAGTATCTGGAAATTATGAGTACTCATATTATAGAATTTGTTTATTGTTTATTTGAAGTTCCTTGTACAAGGGCTATATTTGTCTAAAGAACACTATACACAGACAAAAGATAAATGATTGGCTGTGGCTGTAAGAATTAGAGATGGGCTGGAAATCACATCGCTGTTGCTGAAAAATCACTGATCATTACTACCAGTGACTCAAAGTAGCAGTTCCAAAATCATTGTTAAGGTGGCCTCGTTTTGGCTTTGGTGACTTTCCAAAATAAATCTCCTGTCTGTGGGGCAGTTGCTGAAGATTCAGCGTGCCATCAAATTATTCAATTTTTCTTCATAGTGGATGTGTGCTGTTCTCACATGATAGAATTATTCCTCCTATCTTGATTGGAACACAGTGATTTTGTTAGACAAGCTTGAGACCTGTTAGAAGTCAAGTGAAGACTACCTCCTTCAGCTATTGAAGCTCTCAACCATTGTATGAGGGTTGTTCTGAAAATAAAGTACATTTACCTTGAAACAAAAATAATGTAATTGATATTTTGACATAAAACGTATACAGTAAATTATTTACAGATATAAACTACTTCTTACATAGTCACTAATAGTTGTTATGAGTGTAATAGTTGCCTAATGACAGTAAAAGGGAAGTCAACAAAAATCTTTTCAAACTGTTGGAAAGATCTCTGTTGAAAATCATGACTAAAAAAGTTAATGAAAAACTTGGAAAAGTAGTGTTAATATCAGTACTAAACAGTTGGAGGTAGGTATGCAATGCTGACCAGAGACTTTACTAGTTCCAAGAGTTTGCAGTATTGCACATATTAGGTGAAACTGAACAGAGCTGAAGGCTTGATGACAAAAGCTTGTGAAAATGTATACTGAGAAAGAGTCTCTCTCTCTCTCTCTCTCTCTCTCTCTCTCTCTCTCTCTCTCTCTCTCTCTCTCTCTCTCTCTCTCTCTCTCTCTCTCTCTCTCTCTCTCTCTCTCTCTCTCTCTCTCTCTCTCTCTCTCTCTCTCTCTCTCTCTCTCTCTCTCTCTCTCTCTCTCTCTCTCTCTCTCTCTCTCTCTCTCTCTCTCTCTCTCTCTCTCTCTCTCTCTCTCTCTCTCTCTCTCTCTCTCTCTCTCTCTCTCTCTCTCTCTCTCTCTCTCTCTCTCTCTCTCTCTCTCTCTCTCTCTCTCTCTCACACACACACACACACACACACACACACAAAATATGTTCTGTGCACCACTCACTTATAATTCTACTTGAGCACATTTCACAAATGAAAAATATAAGTCTGATATGCCAAATTAAGTGCACAAATAAGAATGGAATTCACTCACCTTTTTACGAGTTATCCAGTGAAACATTTATTATTTACCAACAGATATCTAAGAATAGTGACATGTTAATGATTGACACAAATAATATAACTCATAAACGCCTTGATGGCACTGATAGGCTTCTTTGGAATCCTGACAATGCATACGCTCTTTCAGCGAAAATATGAGCCAAGTTCATCTTAGTGAAAATAGTATTGTACCATGTAATCAATATTTCTCTCTTTTTTGCTGGAACCTTACTTAGAGATTCTGGTGGTGATGACACACAAGTTGTGATGGTGTCTCACTACTCACCGTAGGATTGAAGTCCAAAACACAGGAATAGCTGATTACTTCCCTGTGTGAACTCGACTCAGGGCCTCAGAAGTTGTTATGGTGTGTCACTACTCACCGTAGGATAGAAGTTCAAAACTCAGGAATAGATTATTATTTTCCTGTGTGAACTCAGCTCAGTGCGACATCATGAGGTTTACAATCTGGACAATTGTCTAGTGAGAATGGAAAAACAGTTAAAATTTTGGTGAACAGAGAGAGAGAGAGAGAGAGAGAAGAGAAGAGAAGAGAAGAGAAGAGAAGAGAGCAAAAGTCAGAGTCTGGCTCTTTCTTTCTTTCATTTTTCTGGATCATGTATGTGCAGGCTTCAATAAAAACTGGGAATGATTCAGATAGTTGATATTGCTTTTCAATTGGGAAAGGTTTCATTTTTTTCAAACCACTGCTTGAAAGGAGACTTTATTGAACCAAGATTTTATCTCTCCTTGTTAGACACAGAAAGGAATAAAAGCCTCCATTGTAGAAAGTAGCACATTGAGAGTTTTCCTGGATAAAGGTGTATGGATCATTGGAATAACAAATGTTAGACCATAGAACACTGGGATGAAATTTACGCCCCCAATTTTTGGTGTTTCTGGACAGCAGTGAGATTAGTGTCCAAGTCTCAGACTGATAAAGTGAATGTGGAAAAATCTGTGATATTGATGAGCAACATTAGATTTATAAGTATTTCTCGATATATCGAGAGGGAAAAACATGTTGAAAAACACATTCCTCTTTAGTTAATAGCCATTTAATTATAATGGAACTGTTGTAACTTTTTACATGTCATTTTTTTTTTTTGCCTCAAATGCATTTCTTGATTGGAAAATACTATAATTAACTGCAAGAAATTAGATAGACAAAATTCATAACATACCTTTTGGTTGTAACAGTTGTTGGCCTAGTCGTCAGTGCGCTATCTTTCACTTGGTTCTCAAGTTTAAACACTTCAAAAACAGTTGGTACATTCTTCACAGAAGTGTACACCTTCACTGATCACAAAGTTAAAAAAGGGGAGGAGGGGGGCATGGAGGAGCTTTCTTCAATGAGTCTGTTTTGGACTAGAATACTTTCAAGTTTGAAATTCCAAAAGTCGACAGGGGTGAGAGGGCTTGAAAATCCATTAGACCAGTATAAAAAAACAATTGCTCCAAGAAGGGTAGTCATGACAACAAACAAAAGGCTAAAATGAACTGTAAAACATTAAAATACCTTAGGACAGGATGTACCAGCACGAGTCATTTGAAAAATTTTCCGCACAAGAAAACACAAGTCGCCTAAAATATTGCTGGACATCTTGGCTGTATTGTCCGATGCATTTTGGCAAACTTGGTTGCCATCTTCTGGGACTTTGAGTTGTCCGTATCTTCCGCAGTCCACACTGACTAGGCCATGTACTCAGATCACGAATTTCTGCCTTTACATGTTATGACACATCATCGATCTACTATGCTGCCATTCTCCGTTTTTGAGAGCTCAATAATATTTTTTCATGTAATTCTCCATATCACCAATAATCTCGCACCCAACCAGACCTAGAATTACACGAAAAAAGATTATTGAGTTCTCAAAAATGAAGAATGGCAACTTAGTAGATCGATGATGTGTTGTAACATGTAAAGGCAGAGATTCATGATATAAGTACATGGCATAGTCAGTGTGGACTGTGGAAGGAACCTACAACTCAAAGTCCCAGAAGATGGCAACCAAGTTTGCTGAAATGCATCAGACAAATACAGCCAAGAAGTTCAGCGATATTTTTGTTGACTTGCGTTTTCTTGTGCGGAAATTTTTCAAATGACTCATACTGGTACATCCTGTCCTCAGGCATTTTAACATTTTACAGTTAATTTGAGACCTTTGTTTGTTGTCATGACTACCCTTCTTGGAGCAAATGTGATTTTTTAAAAGAGACTTTTTCTATACTAGTCTAATGGATTTCCGAGCCCTCTCACCGCTGTCGACTCAGACTTGAAAGTATTCTAGTCCAAAACAGACTTGAAGAAAGCTCCTCCATGGACCTCCCTCCCCCTTTTTAACTTCATGGTAAGTGAAGGCGTACACCTCTGTGAAGAATGTACCTACTGTTTTTGAAGTGTTTAAACTCGAGAACCGAGTGAAATATAGCACACCGACGACTGGGCCAACAACTATTACAACCAACAGGTACATTACGAATTTTGTCTATCTAATTTCTTGCAGTTAATTATAGTATTTTCCAATCGAGAAATGCGTTTGACGCAAAAGAAAAATGACATGTAAAAAGTTACAACAGTTAAACCATTATCATTAAATGGATATTAACTAAAGACGAAAACATTAGATTTGGTGTTATTTTTAACGTACAGTTGGACCTCCATATATCAAAGTCTATGGTTCCACACAAAAAATTTGATATATAGAAACTTCGATATATGGAAACTTTCTTGTTTCATATATATGCATTGTGTAGTATATTGTATTTAGAAACACATTTCATAATTAGGTTTTTTACTTTTCCATATCACCAATAATCTCAGTATTTCTTTGTTGTTCATGTTAGCACACCCCAAAACTGTTATCCTCTCTTTACTGCCTTTACCTCCATGACGATTGTTGTCTTTAAAAGTAAGAATTTTATTTGGCACACATTTACTCTTGTTTCAGCCACATTAAAAATGTTATCAGGAGCGTACTCTTCTAAAATCTTCTTCAAAATCATATTTTTCCATTGGTCGCCATCAGTGTCACACATGCTCCCACTTTCCCCCAAAACAATCTATTCTTTTAAGCCATGTCGCTTGTTAAATTTTTTCCAACCAACCGGAACTAGCTTGGAAATACACTTGCCCCAAATGATTTTCAAACTCTAATGCCTTTTCTTTTATAAGAGGACCTGAGATTGGCAAGTTTTTGTCATGATCAACTTTAATCCTCTTTAAAACAGTGTCATCCACTTTTCCAAAATGACATGTTTTAGAAGTTTTTTGTCAGATCAGACATCTTCAAAGATTTTCATAACGAACTCCCTGTTTTTTTTTATAATTGCCGACGCTGTACTTGGGATAACACCAAATTTAACCACAATATCCTTTTTCACATTCTACTGTCCACATTCTTCAACAACTCCATTTTTTCCACAACACTGAGAGATTTTCTTTTTGACATCGTAAACACACACCGTCAGTTAGAGAGACTGAAACAAATTGAACCTGTTTCACAGAGGAGGAAGATTACTTGATGAGGGAGTGTGGAAACAATACCCTCCTCCCTCTAGCGACCCATAAGCATTGCATTGACCTTGACCACCCTTTGCTTCTTCCTCTCGTGACATCTGTTCCATTTTTCTCACTTGTTTTTCTTCTAACATCGTCATTACAGGGGGAAAACCCGATTTATTTTGAAATAAATTTGATATATAGAAATTTTTTTGATATGTAGAAACAGTTTTTCTATGTAAGGATCATGGGGATTCACAAAACTTCAATATGCAGTATAGAGAATTTTGATATATGGAGGCCCTAGCAGCTTTTTTTTTTTTATTCTTTGGGAAAAAGCAGTGATTGAAGAGTTGAAGTGTTGCTTACAAATGAAGCACAAAAAATGTAGCATTCATTATAGGTACATCGTATTCATGACCTATATTTAGTATACCAATGGCTTATGCAGTGCCCCTCTCCTTACGTACCAACGCTTTGATCCCACCTGGACAGAACATCACAGAGCAGAGGCATTACCTGCCAGGCAATGTGTCAAGTTTCCAGCATTACCTTTGGGTTCAAGCACTTAGAATATGGTAGCCTCACTATGGAACTTTTTCTTTGCTGTATGCTTAACTAAAGGAGAAGCAAACCCAGCCATGTTTGCAAAGGCAGCAGTCCCTTACAGGATAAGAAAGCCAACAACCAGAGGGTAATCTCTTCTGAAAATCAAAACACGGATATTACATTTCGGAATTTTGTTTCTACTTCATGCATTGATTTGATTGACACTTGGTGTGGAATTTTTGTAAGAATTTTACTGGAAAAAGGTCTTTGTAGAGCAATCTTTCATGTTGTGTTATATTCAAATGTTTTTGCTCTTCTCACATCTGGTTAGTGAAATTAGTGAACATTTTACTGTTCTGTTACCTGTCTTTTTATCATTTTTTTAAATTTTGAAGTTTCTTTTGTTTTTTAAGCAAAATTGACATCTTGAATAACCATCAGTTTTTTTAGCATCATGTTATAAAATGCAAGTTTATAATATGCATTTCATTAAGGTGATTATGTTAGAATATGCTTGTGGATATGTAGCTAAACAATATGTAATTTACTATGTTCTCTGTACTTGCTTAGATCTTAACTTGATCTCGTGCCACAAACTTCTGCAACTCTTTTCTAAAAGTTGATTCCTTGATTCACGATAAATCAATGAAGGAAGAAATATTCCTCATAACACATGGGATATCAATAGAATATTCAAAGCAAACAGAATATAATTCTCAATTTGCTTGTACTACTTACTGGTCATCCATGAGACACCTCTCAGAAAACTTGAAAATTTCATCGCCCTGGAGCAGGATGAAATTTTCAAGTTTTTTGAGAGGTGTCTCATGGATGACCAGTAAGTAGTACAAGCAAATTGAGAATTATATTCTGTTTGCTTTGAATATTCTATTGATTCAGGGTTTTTGAATTGCTTTGTTTTATTTGGAGAAATATGTTAGCTAACATCTTAAGTGGTGATTTTAGTATATTTGTTGAATTCCTCATCTGCTTGATTTGTCATTCAAGTTAAAAAATAAATAAATAATGAAGCCAGTTATTTGTTTCAGAAGTGCAGGTTTTTTTAAAGAAATTGTTTATCTGGAGGTATATTTAGTCATAACATTTGTTTCCTTTTCTTCAGGAGCTATGTGTTTGATTTATTCTGTTAAGTGTAAGTAGTCTTCTAGTGTTGTGGGTTTCCCTTCTGATAATGGTAGCCCTCTTGAAATGGGCTACACAAAAAGGTCTTACAGCTTTCAGTCCCATACCATCTTTTTAAATAGGTTTCTTACTGAAAATCTAATGCACAAACGTTTAGTGAAAAGTGGGTGGGTAGGCAGATATATGTCCGGAGTGATTTATGTTTGTCCTTTACCTTGCCTACTTACATGCTGACTTCTCACTTACTTAAGGTTCATTTTTGCTATAATAAAAAAGAGGTAACTCTCTATCAATTTTTATTGCATATATGTCAGTAGACAAAACATTAGCGATGAGGATAATGGGCATGGGCATCCCCAGCTCAGAGTGGAACAGACCCAAACCGAATGCAGGTGATAAATAGGCAGACAGCAAGGCTTCCCAACAGAGTTTTGCAATTGACAAACATGGGTAAACATGGTGATCTGAATGACTTTGATCGTGGACGCATTGTTGGCACAAGACAGATGGGCCAATCTATTGCCCAAGTGGTAGGAACGTGGGTAAATGTGGTGATCTGAGTGACCTTGATCTAGGGTTCCCTAGGGCAACTGTTTCAAGGGTGTTGTACCACGAGTATGCTATTGACGGACGTACCACTGCCCAGAATGCAAGCTGTGGCCGACCACATGCCATGGATGGCTGGGGTTGACGTAGACTATCCAGGCTCATGCAGACTGACTGCGTGGCAACGGCTGCACAAATCACATCCAGGTTAAATTTCGGAGGCCCAAGCAACACCAGTAAGTTAATGTTACAGAGTGAAGTGAATGGTACAAAGTATGTGTGTGGCAACGACAGCTTGAGGCTATGGCTCCGTTATGCCAGGTTGGCTCTGTTCAAGGCAATGGTGGTTCTGTGATGGTTTGATTTTTTTTTATTGGAGGTTTAACGACCACCATGAGCAACTCAGTGGGCCATAAGCAGTCTCCTGTCCCTAATTTAGGGCGACTGACTCCAAGGAAGGGAGAGAGCCAGTGCCATAAGACAAACACAACGTCCATGCCTCACCGGGATTCGAACCTGGACCCTTCTCATACGAATGGTCATAAGCCAGCGCTTAGACCACTGTGCCACCGAGGTGGCCGTGGTGGTTTGGGGAGCCTTCTCATGGGACACATTAGTTCCTTTAGTGTGTCTGGAAAGGATCTTAACTGCTGCACACTACCAGCATGTGCTGCCTGATCACCTACACGCTTTCATGGCCTTCACACATTCTTTGGCCAATGGTCTGTTCCAACAGGCCAATGGTCTGTTCCAACAGGCCAATGCACCACCCCACCAGGCCACAGCCATCCAGGCATGGCCACCCCGGTGGCGCAGTGGTCTAAGCACTGGCTTCTGATCATTCGTCCGAGAAAGGTCCGGGTTCGAATCCCGAGGAGACATGGATGTTGTGTTTGTCTTATGGCACTGACTCTCTCCCTTCCCTGGAACCAGTGACCCTTAATTAGGGACGGGCAACTGTTTATAGCTCATTGAGTTACTCACGCTGGTTGTTAAACCTTCAATTAAAAAAAAAAAAAATCACCCCGGCATGGCTCGAGGAACACTTATCTGAGTTTGGAACCATCCAGTGCCCCCCCCCCCCCAAGGTCCCCAGATTTAAACCCTATGGGAGCTCCCTGGGATGCCATGTAATGGAACATCATATCCATGGATCCTGGACTGACCTTTTGGGCGAAGTTGTGGACAACGCTTCAACTGCCATCACTGACATTGCCTCCGGAAACCTTCCAGCATCTGGTGGAGTCATTGCCTCCATGTGTGCAGGCTGTTATTCGTGCTAGAGAAAGATGAACACACTATTATGTAGGTATCTCTAATGTTTTCTCCATTGAGTGTATACCTCTTATAGGCACAAAATTAACATAACTGCAATAATTAATTTCTGACGACTTATCAGAAAAATATATAGCTAATAAGAATTGGTAATGATAGACAGCCATTTTGATAATAACCTGATGTTAGACATAAAATTCTATTTATGTAGGTTTTATTAAATTCATCTTCATTTTGGTGTTTACCTCCAACCCTTTGTAAATTATACCTAAGAAATTAAGTTCTTGAATTTAGCATTTCTGTTAAAGAAACAGGATCATTTTCAAATATGTAAGTCATCAAATGCAATATTGGTCAATATATTGTTCTGTTTGTTTGTTTATTTTTGAATGAAACAAAAAGTCTGGTGATAATAATGTAGTTGAGTACTTTGTCTGCTAATCTGATTCTGAGCATAAAACAAACTATTTAATAATGTGAATGTTTATTATTCAGATGTACTGTATTTATTAGTAATGTGTTCAGTGCTTGGTATTATTTATTTTGAAGTACTATTCTTTGCTGTTTAATTCTGCGCACCCATTTATTTTCAGAGCTAAATGCTCTTATTGGCCCAAAGCTCACTGTGTTAAACATCACAGAAAAAGAAATTTATGTGGAATGGACAAGGCTTTCAGCTCCGCCAAACATCGAGAAGTATAAGGTAAAGTGCATTACTGCTTGTTTATATTTCAATATACAAATTTCTTAAAATGTTGCCAAGAAAAAGCCGGGGGGGGGGTGCTTTGTTCCCAAGTTCCAAAAATATTTAAATTGGACTTTTGTATAGTAAATTTGTGTGTAGGGTCTCAATTCATATTTTGAATATGCTCATAAACAGGTCTTTTTCTTTCCTTCCACTCTTTCATTTTTCTATTTATTACCTTTCCTTTACTTCTTTTGAATTTCTTTTGTTTCTCTTTGTTGATACTTTTATTTCTGTTTCCTTCCTCTTCCCATTCTGTATTTACTTTTAAAGTAAAAGATGTGCCAGTTTATATATTTTCATAAATCTATCAATTCATATTGATCAATATCACTCTTAAAAAAGTGCTCTGATCCAAGTTATATAATTTCAACTGATTCAAACTTTTCAGTTCCATTCATTCTTTTTTTTTTTTTATTACAGAAATGCCTATTCTTTCTCTACTTTACCCTTAATTTCAGCCATGAAGTCACCAAGAAATGTTAGATTTTAGAATTCATCCCTTACCACACATACCAGTAGCTAAATTTCCTTAAGTGCTGTTTGTAAGTGACAAAATATTAGACCATTTACAAGACATCACCACCATGAAAATATGTTTTGCTTCTTGCTTCAGGGATACTGAATGTAGGATTTTTCAGCTGTTGTACTCCATCGTACAAATATTAGTACACTTCTGATTATAAAATGAAGATCATAGATATGGCAGTGGGAGAGTGGTCGGAGGTCCTAGCTTCTGACATTTTGCCTGAGATGGGCCCAGGTTTGAGTCCTGGGTGAGGCATGGGTGGTGTTCTTGTCTTATGGCCCTGGCTCTCTCCCTTTCCTCGAATTAGTGGCCCTAATTTAGGGACAAGTGACTGCTTATAGCCCTCAGAATTGCTTGTGGTGGTCTTTAACCCCCCCCACCTAAAATCATATAATATAACAAATAATGATAAAACAATTTGAATTCATGCTAAATATGTATAATTTTGTTGTTTAATGAGAGAAAGATCTTTTAGCTATATACATCAGCCTTCACCACTTGTTGGATATGAGAATTTATAGGGTGGATTGATCTTGCACCTGTTGTCCATAGAGATTTCCAGATAATTGGAATGTTGTAAGGTGTGGCCAGATTGGAAGTGTTGTTCCGACTATGTAGCATGCAGCAGTTTTGTTGGTGAACACAGCAAAATGTTTGACTATTTTCCACGGTATGAAATAGGTAGGATATCTTTCAGAATGAGAATAGTGTGAGAAGTGGAACCCCTCCCCCTTCTTTTAGCACATCTTTTGTAAAAAAATATTGTGCTTATGTTAGGTTTGTCCGTCCATCTGTCTGTGGACATCATATCTCTGCAACTATTAGTTCAATTTGAAAAATGCTTTTTGCATTGGCAAGCTTGAAATATGCAGATGATGACACTTTTTTTTTTTTTAACAATGTACAATTTTGCCGCTGGGTAAATGTAGATGATATTGAATTCAAAATACATTTTATTCCATATATTTGCTTCTAAACATCCGATTGAAAAAAATATTTTACCTTTCGATTTCATTTATGTCGAAGAGTATTTTAGATATAGTCATTTCTTCAAGTTACGCATAGATTTTCCACTAGGGGGAGTAGATGTTAATTGCGTTTCGCCCAATATCTTGACTTCTAAAACTCCGATTTGAAATTATTTTTTTCAGCAGATACAGCTCTTGATGGAAAATCTTGCATATGATATCTAATGTTTGGTAAAGAAAGGTTTGTCCACCAGGTGGCGTAAGTATTAATTTCTGCTTCTGATGTATTTGCCACAAAACCTGAGCTTCTAAAATCTCGATTGAAAAATTTGTTCATGGACCGATGCCACTCACATTGTAAACCTTTTCAGAATATTTTCTTCTTAAAATATTGCATGGTTTCTCCTCCAGGGGCTTAGATGTATATTTTATTTTTGTCAGTATCTCTGCTTCTAATGGTCCGATTTGAAAAATTCCCTTTTATTGGATAGTTTCTGGTGCAGCATGTTTTTCATATAATTTGAAAATTTTCAAATAATCCATAGACATCCTACTAGGGGTCATAATGATCAATTGCATTCCCCCCAATATCTCTGCTTCTAAAACTCCAATTTGAAATTTTTTTCTGTGCCGGATACAACTCCTATTACAGACGTGCCAACTCATATTCAGAAGAATGTGAATATGCTCTTTTAGAAGAGCATATTCACATTCTTCTAGCCATTTCGCCAGAGCTCAAGAACTACAATGGATATCATCCCTTGCTAAAAACTATGGTTACCCGGACAACGTTGTTAGGGAGTGCACAATAAAGTACGTTTTTCTATGTCAACTGCTTTAATTAGTGAGCAGGTGCCTAAAAAGTATGTTGGATCTGTTGATTTTAATCCACATATTGTAAACCTCCTTACCAACATATGTTCTCGTCATAAAATACAATTTGGAATACGATCATGCAATCTATATACCATTATCCGCAATGATCGTGACAAAATTGACAAAGGAAAAAAATGGGGTGTGTATGTTATTCCTATGCTTGACACTATCTCTGGTGAACTAAACAATCATTATGTGGGTTCTACCAAAAGAAATTTGGATTTGAGATTAAATGAACACAGATATGATCTAAAAATGAATCACCAAAGCACCTCTTTTGCAAGAACCATAAGTGCTGGAAATTCCATCCCAGACTGGGACAACGCTAAAATCATAAACACACCTAACTCTGTTCATTCCTTGTTATTTGCAGAAAGCCTCTATATTTCGGCTTATAATACAAGTTGCTGTAATGACTATTATCCTTATGTTTTACCTGAACCTTGGAGCAATCTTGTTGGGAAGGACAGCACAATAGCAATTGCTTCTGTTAAGTGATCATTGGCTAACTATGCCTTTTTTTGATTGTCTTGTTATCTGGTATATCATGTGACATTGACATTACCTTTCCCATGATGCATCTACTCCACGTACTTAAGACCAGCATGTAGCCACATGGTGAAATTACATCTGATGAAGGTGTCAATGTGACACCGAAAGTGCTCATGTGTTTTTAAACTGTATATAGATTTCATTTTTTGGCTGAATAAATATCATCGTGCAACAAGACGGATTTCTTTTAATACTGGTATTTATGCACGAATTATAGTGTCAACCGTGCCAACTCTCCGGATTTAGGCGGGAAACTCCAGATTTTCGGCCATTCCTCCTGCCCTCTGGATAAATGTCAAATTCTCCTGATTTTTGATGATAATTAGCCGTTACGATGGTCGAAATTCCATCAACCACCTCCTTGGATCTACGCAGAAGAAAAAGATTTCGAACCGCTTGTGAAATCTTTTTCTTTCTGCGTCGATGGCAGATGGCATTTACAGTCATCGGTATCGTACTTTTCCTCTCCTCATATCTGCAAAAAGAAAGCCACCCCCGGTGGCGCAGTGGTATATTTTATGTTGGTTACAAACACACTCGCGCGTCAACTGCGACCTACTTATCGTTTCACGTTTCCCCGCTCTCAGCTGCGAGCTCTGTTTATGTTTTCTTCAGAGTTTAGCTTTACTGTGGAGATTTTTATTTCTTGTTTTGCACCATGTTTGTCTCTTTTCCCTTCTTCGTCACATTTTGTAGAAGATTAATGTGCTCCTTTGTTCATCTCTAATTGTGAATCTGTTATTGTCAGCTTTAATTGTTTTATCTTCCATTGTAGCATTTTGTGTACACTTAGTTTGTGAATTTGTTTTTTATTCTCATTCCTTTCGCTTACTTTTTGCGGGAGATTTTTCCTTTTGCATTATGCCACTTTCGCGGTTTTTAATGTTTTATTTTATGTCATATCTTTGGCAATTTGTTTCTTCTTTACATATTAGCTGTTATTTTTTTTTTTTTTTTTTTTTTGCTGCATAATAAAGTTGTGAAACTGAGCGCTGGCTTTTGACAAATTGTCCGAGATGGGTTCGGGTTCAAATCGCAGTGAAGCATGGATGTTGCATACTTGCTAACTTTTACGGATTTCTGCTTAATTTTACTCATTTACGGATAGAAGTCTGTTTTTACGGATTTTTAATATTTCGATGGCTCAATCGAAATATTTCAATCCCCTGCAACCATCCATTTAGATTTTCTACCGGACCTTACGAGCGCCGTGTTACGCGATGATGTCATCTTTGACTTGCCGGCTTCGTGCGGATCTATCAAGTATAACGATGGCTCCTTTTCGTGCCGACCAGAGTTCTCCAAAATGCGTAATCTAATTGCGCGTCTAGTACGCATTGGGAATTTTTCTCGACACGTAAAAATACGCATCTGGAATTTTTCTCGTGGCGTAAAAATACGCATCGCGAATTTTTCTCGACGTGTAAAAATATGCATTGTGAATTTTTCTCTGTGTGTAAAACTACTCATCGAAGAATTTTGCCAATTCGTAAAAATACGCATCGGGATGATATTTCGTCTTTCAGAGACTGAAGTAAACAAAATAAAGATTTTTTCCGTAATCATAATTTCTTTTTCCTGTGATGTTGCCTGTGTCCAGTATTGTTGTTATATATAATTTTATTCCGTAAATATTTGTATTTCAGTTTGAAAATGGAGGAAAAATTTCCAAAAACGGAAATTCGAGGGCGAAAAAATTTCATTGTAATCTTTAGGCATGAGAGTGCCAATGGCTTCAAGGAATTTCTCCTTTTCCGTCGTAATTTGGGTTATCCACGAGATCGATGCATAACTGAATAGAAATTTTGGGGCAATTAGTAGTGGTGGAGGATGTTTTCCGCCTGAAACTTTCTAAACTTTCGAAAGAGGAAGTTTCGTCTTTCAAAACTTTCGGAAATGGAAGTTAGACGCAGTGAAGATTTCTCCCGTAATCGTAATTTTATTTTTCACGTGATGTTTCCTCTGCCTAGTATTGTTGTTAGATATCATTTTATTTCATAAATATTTGTATTTCAACTTGAAAATGGAGGAAAAATGTCCGAAAACGGAAATCGGATATAGCAAAGATATCCCCTGTAACTGTAATTTGTTTCCCCCAACGATGATCAGAACATGCATCCTGTATTCTTAAATATTCCTCCCCTTCCCCCCCCCCCAAGTTTTGAATTCCAGTTTGATAAACGGGGGGGGGGGTGTCTGAAAACGAAAGTGACTATGCTGGAAAATTTGTAAAAATTAATGCATGGTGTTCAAAAGTATTTATATTTTCAAAGTTACACTGTTCATCTTTTGTCTAAAATAGTGAAAGCTGTCATGCATTCATGATGGATAAAATTGTCATCCAAGGGCATTAAAAAAAAAGACAATAATAAAGAAATGGGAAGGGAAACAAAGATATCAGCAAATGAAAATTTTAGTTTAGTATTGAAACACCACAGGTTTGCAAGACTAACATTAAACAAAATTAAGATTTTATATTATATGGTTTTTTTAAATTATTATTTTAGACACAGATAATACTAGTTTAGCTATTGTGGCATATGCAGAGATTTTTACTGCATATTTATTAGTATAATTATGTTTTGTTTTGTGGTAAATGGCGTTCGCACAAACGTTTTACTGATGCACATTTTCCAAAGTTGGTAAGTATGATGTTGTATTTGTCTTACGGCACTGGCTCTCTCCCTTCCCTGGAACCAGTGGCCCTAAATTAGGGATGGGCAACTGCTTATAGCCTACTGAGGTGCTCACTGTGGTTGTTAAACCTTCAACCAAGAAGAAAGCTTGATACTTCCCCATTTGTTTTGACAGATACCTCTGTCTCTCTCTTCCAACACTGGAAAAACTGCTGACAGTTAAGTCCAGAGTGAAAGAAAAATGCTTTGAACAAAACTTTTGTAGATCTTTGTTAAAGAGAGCTAAATTGGCTACTGTACATTCACTAAATAAGGATAAAGATTAATTATGATTAAATAATGTATCAAAAATTAAGTACATACTTGTATTAATTATTAATGCTATTAATTGTATCTGGTTGACAACTATTTTCACTATGCTTTTTATTTTGCATTAAACATACAGTCTGCATTTAGGATAACTTTTTAAACATTAAAAATGCTATGTACCAATAATACTACTTCTGGAAAATTGCTCCTGCATCTGAAAAATGTCGATAAAAAATAGCGCTCATGTGATTTTTATGAGCTGTAAAAAATCTCCTGATTTTTAGATTTTGAAGGTTGGCACGTCTGCTATTAGAAATCTGTTCCTTATAATTTCTAAATTTTGGTAAAAAAAAAATTAGTTTGGCCACCAGGGGCGTAAGCTTTAATTTCCGCTTCTGATGTATTTGCAGCAAAATCTGAGCTTCTAAAATCTCGATCGAAAAAAATACTTTCCTGGACCGATACTAGTAATGTTGAAAAACCTTTTGAGAATATTTTCTTCTTAAAATAATGCATGTTTTTACCTCTGGGGGTTGTAGATGCATATCTTACATTTGACGATGTCTCTGCTTCTAAGAGTCCAATTTGAAACAAAATGAAGATCCACCACATAATGCTGTTTATTAGTTTGGTCAGGGCTGATTCACAGTAAATTGATCCCACTGTAGTTTAACCGTAACAAAATGCATGTGATAAATATTTTGCATGAATTTAATTTGTTTTTATCATATACATATAAGTGTTAAATATGTTAGGTAAATTTTATCTTTTACATAAATAGTAAAATCCTTCCTCCCCCAAGAAAAAAAAAGTTTCTTCTTCAAATTGAACTTTTAATTTGAACTTCAAAAATTCAGTAGAAACTTCCAAGACTTTTTTATTTAATAAATTAATTTTCTTGGGCGTCAAAGACAGCAGTTAAAAGGTATTCATTTCTAATGATGGATCCCAGTGCAGCAGTGTGGGATATTGAGCATTTACCAATAACACCACTCACAGCAGATGCTGTTTCATTAATTATGTACAGCCATGGTTTCAGGCATCTGCTAAAGACATTGTGACTTCACATGCCCTGTTTTATTGCATTTAAAATATATTACCTCAGTTGAAAGTGAACATGTTTGTCATACCTCCAACCGCGAGCTAAACTGTAAAGTTTTTCAGTTCCATTTCATCTGCGAAAATAATTTGAGTTTTTCTCTGGAAATTACTTAGAGGGCAAAATTTTGGATCTCGTGTCACTTGCAGGTATGTGTATTATTGGTCCCTTTGCTGTCACATAAAGACTAAACCTAGCTGGGAGCAGCTTGTCTGGTGTTTTGGGTGTTATATTTGGTAGCACCAGTGTTGTGGGTGACCTTGGTTTAATATGTTGGTATCTGATTTCGATTTCTGTACTCAACAAAGTATTTTTTACGTTCTGTGATTTCACAGAAACAAATATATTTTGCCGTGATCGAGCAATATCTGCTACTTTGGCTGAAGCAGTCAGCTTTCCAACTGTCTCAAGGTAATCAGAGATATGTTTGGTGAAGAGATGGGAATATCAAACCCAGAGATGGGAATATCAACTTCTGGAATCCTGGAAAAGTTTTGGAATTTGGGTTTTGTTTTTTCCATGCCTGGAGAGTCCTTGATTTTTCGTATTTTTATGAAAGGTCTTGGAATAATACTAAAATTTTTCTGGCAGTGAAAAAAAAAAAAGGTCAAAATGTTTAAATTGAGTGTGTCACTTTGTTCTAGCTCCCTGCGGTGTCTTCTCACGACAGCATCACTTCCTTCCATCAAGTGTGGAGATATGATGTCATCTTTTTCATCTCACGTGGTGCTGCAGTGCAAGATGTTTGAGTACCTTATTTTCATCGACCTTGGCTTTTGGTGTAGCAGTTGTATGCAGTTGGAGTCACAACAGTGTGTGGAAACCTTTCTCCACGAATCCAAGGTGGCCCTTCTAGCACATGCGTTTCTCACTGACGGAGGTTGATATCTGGCCTCCCTACCACCAAGTTGCATGGTAATAGTTGACTACGGAATAAGGAATCTTCACTGCCATGGCAAAATTGTTTTGTGTTATTTTCATATTTCGAAGTTCCAGATTGCTTCATATAAGTTTTATACAGAGAAATGTTGCCACTTCATTGAAGATGTAACATAAACTGAAGAACACTCTGTAACAGTGGAACCCGAAGGACTTTGTAAGAATTCTAAACCATAGTAAATTTTACTCTGATTTGTGAAATATAAAACAGAGCACTATGATTCTAGCAAAAAATTTAAGCTCCTGGAATTTTTTCATGAACTCCTGGAAAAGTCCTGTAATTTATTTTCTGTGAATGCGTGCAAACCCTGCAAACCTAATTCTCTGCAATTCAAAATCTGTGGTTTACGTATGTTGATAATTGTGTCTAGTTTGGATTTGAAAGTATTGCTTACCTTTGAATTTGCACTTGTGTGGTTGATGTTCCTGCTGTCTGTGCTGTTACTGCAAACGATACAGCCATCACACGAGCATTGGAACAATTTGACTAAGCAACTTTAGATCTCTTAGTGACATGAGGCACCATCATTACTGTTGTACTGTGCAAAGGCAAAATAGAAACTGGTGGCAAATTCATAACCACCGGCAGATTGTTTGAAGTTCCGGTAGGTGACAAATTCAGACCAGATGCTGGCAGAACAGTTCCTTATTGAGGTAAAGGAAGTGGTGGAAATCTAGAAATTCCAGCAGTTTTGACAGCTGACGTGAAGACTGGTGGATTCATTTGTTTATGTGTCATAGAAGCTGGGAGCCTCGATGCTGGATACTACTTTGTACACCCATCAGTGACAAGGGTTGATTGCTTATTGTTAGTGGATTTTCCTTCAGAAGGTTCTTTTAAGTTACTTTGGCATAGGAAACATCAGATTCTGAAGCAAAAGCAGAGGGGTTTATTTTCTTAAGGGAACACAATTGTCCTGAAAGTTTTTTTTTTTTTTTCCATTATTTGCAAATCAGTGATCGGGTGAAATAGGCTGAGTTTGAAGATGTAATGAAATAGTCTCATTTCTAGACATGATGTCAGATGAATTCACGAAGATTGAAGAGGAACAATGGTTAACATTTGCCATGAAAACGGATTTGGTATTCTTTGACAACAATGTTGATAAGAAATTATTACATAATTGCATTATTGGACTTAATGTTAAATCCATGTTGAACACTTACCGCACGTGTTGGTTTCTGTATTTCCATTGTGTAGATGCAGCATGGGGGTTGTTTTTCATTAGGTTGCTGTTCCTTTTTAATTGGCCTCATCACTAAACGAATTTAAAAAAAAAAATCATTTAGTGACGAGGCCAATTAAAAAGGAACAGCAACCGAATGAAAAACAACCCCCATGCCGCATCTACACAACGGAAATACGGAAACCAACACGTGCGGTAAGTGTTCAACATGGATTTAACAGTAAGTCCAATAATGCAATCGCATTAATGCACGTCAAAAAACGAATTAACTTTTCAATAGCGGACTTTTTCTAACGAAATCCAATATTGGAAGTACTTGAAACTTTGAAACACACGAATTACATAATGGTTTTTTACCCATTTCAGCAGCCCTCATGCCAATGAAAGTTGGAACTTCATTTGAAGCAGATGGCATATTAATGGAATTCCATTTTTCATCATAAGGGGCATAACATCAGCATTTAGCACCAAAAGTGGTAGCATCAATATAGCATCAGCATTCGATATTATAGTTGGCAAGCCAGACATCATAAGGCTATATATAGTTGGGCCCCAGCTTGGGAAACTGCTATCCTGTTGCCATGTTGGCAAAATGTAAACAGACTGCTCTCTCAATGAGCAGAAATTAGTGACTATACAAAAAATACAAATAGTTTACCTTCATTTTATAACAATATTAAAACAACTAAACTTTATAGGTTCACACTCCAAAAATTAGTGAGAAATACCACCTAATTCTAGACAAAACCGTACATAGAATCAGGAGCACAAACCTTCACATGGACATGTGATGAAGCATGGGTGATGCATACCTTACAAGTTCTGTAATTTACCTGTAAAATGTATGGACATTCTGTTTGTTTTATGGTTACTTTACAGATAGTTTATTATACAGATTCCTTTTTTTTTTTAAAGGTTAGTGAAACTTTGAAGGGAGAATAAGTGTCCCCAAGAAGCACCATGCCTGTTTAATCTAATTAACGTGATCACATTTTTACCCACTCCTGCGTTACGATTCGGGATAACTGGTGAGAGAGAGAGAGAGAGAAGTTAAAAATTATCACATAATACATAAATCTGTATATTTTTTAAAGGTATTCTAACCTGTTGGCACAAAAATTGAAGGTCAAATGACAGTTAAGTTAAACTAAAAAGTTACTTTAATATCACTATAATTTTACAGTTGCAAATGAAATTTTTAGCTGTGTATGTAACCGAGTAATAGTGTACTTACGAGATAATTATGTGTCAATGGCATTTTAATTGCTTTAAGTATGAATTAGTACCAAATATCTAAGCACATGTAATTGATAAATCATGTGCATAGTAAATTGACTTTTAATCAACATGTTCAGTGCATCAGTCAGTTGAACATTTGATGAAAACTTTTTATGGATTTGAAATTTGGTAGATCTGGTAGTGTGCTTATCCTATGGTACTGTGTCTGTCTCTCTCCTGGAACCAGTGGCTCAAAAGTAGGGACAGGCAACTCCTTATAATCTCAGATGCTCATAAGGGTCTTTAAACCACGAAACATAAATAAATAAATTAATAAAATGAACAAATTTTTAACTTCAGTTTGATAAACAACATATCCACAGACACTATTTTGTTGTGCCAGAGCATTCAGTGAAGCTACTATCTAAAACGTGATATTACAGTGAAATTGCATTAATCAGTATGATGCTAACTGGCATATTATTTAGTTTGATTCATAATGTTGTCCAGTTATCTTGTTTAGTTTTATGGTTTTTAATGCTCAGTATTTCTTAACCATATACCTTCATTTGTAGTTTTGCATTTCAGTTTTTATTTAATGTTTATGTAGGTTTCAGCCTATCCTGTCCAGTCTTATGCTCCACTTGGCACACTAATTGGAAATGAGTGGACCTACTATAATAGTACCACAAAATCTGATTTGATGGGACTTCATCCTGGAACTTTATATAATATCAGTGTGTGGGCTGTCACTGCAGAGGGTCTTACTGAACCTTCCACTTCACATTCTTGGACAGAAATTGGAAGTAAGATGATTTTATTTTGTTCAAGGTTGTACTTACCAGTGGTGGCAGAGAGGCCCGGGCCCGGTCAATAAGTTCAGCCAAGATTTTAATATATTTTTTTTTTATTTGGCATATGTGCGATTGTTAGGATGTGCCTTAGAAAGTTCCTCTAGGTAAGTGGCCCGATGGTTCTAATCCCCAACAAAGCTCCTTGGACATTGTTTTTCTTCTGTTTGTTCCAGGAAGCGGGAAGGGAGGGGGTGCACCACGATTCGAAATTTCGGGTCCGGTCAACGAACTTCACTTTCCGCCGCCCCTGGTACTTAAAAACAATATATGAGTATAATAAATTTTCTTGTAAAATTATACTGAAAACTTAATTTTTATTATAAACCTGCTTTATTTTTCATATAATATGACATCCTTTGTATGCCATTTATGAATTATAGTACTAAAATTAATTTTAAGTGTGTGGTGTGTGGTGAAATAGTTCACATGTGATTAGCTGTGGGATACATTTCTGTATAAGTTGCAGTAACATTTATTTCAAGCATTAATTCAAACCTATAACTCATCGTGTATAATTTCTGTGTTTTCTCCTGGGATATCTGTTGTTGATTTTATGAACCTGGGGTTAATTTGTAATAAATTTTACCTTGGATTTCATTTAATCTGCATTCACACACTTGTAAGATACCAATTTTTGTTACTGAAAACTAGAATAAGACTCGATACTGGGTGAAATATGATAGAAAATTCTGTATAGAAAATATGCAATATACAGTATACTGAGTGATCACTGAATTATGACCAACCTATCTAGTACTTCGTATGTCCTCTTTTTGCCCTCAGTACGTGACATGGCATCGATTCAATAAGATGCCAGAAGCAGTTGGGAGGTATGGCCAACCAAGCTGTCTGTAATGTGATCTTCAATGCAGGTTTGATGGTGATTGTTGTAGCTAGGTGCCTCATTGGAGAAGTTCGGAAGCCATTCAGTATCTGGAAGTCTGTACTGTGTTCCTCAAACCATTCTTGTAGAACATTGGATCTGCAGATCGGTGCATTGTCATCTTAGAAGACACCATCACCATTCTGAAAAAAGTGCAACGTTGCTGAGTGTACAGAGTCAGCAAGCAATTCACGATATTGGGCACCAGTTATACATTGTTCCACATTTACCATGGGTCCAAGTTCCTGCCAGATAAACATGCCCCACATTATACAACCACCTCCACCAGCTTGCACTGTGGAGACCATGCAGGATCGATTGAGTGCCTCGTGTTGTTTGCACCAAATACTTTATACGACCATTGATGGAGTGGAGAAAAAAATGCGACTCGTTAGGCCAGCACACTTTTTTCCTGTTATCTGACGTCCAACTTTCATGTTCTTTTCAGCAGGCAAGTCTTTTGCGCTGATGAACCATGGTTAGAAGAGGATGTCGTCATGGTCGTCTGCTGTTATAGCCCATGCATGTGACCATAGTCATGACAGATACTGTTCTGAGTTGACCTCTGTTGTATTGGGTAGTCGACTGTTGAACAGTGCTGTGTCTGTTGACCTGTACGAGTCGTCGGACCCAGCGCTCACCTCTCACATCAACCTTTCGCTGTCCTGCGCAGTTCTGCCCCCGGGTTGTTGTTTGACCATTTTCACTCCAGTCCTGATAAACTTCAACTATGACAGCTCATGAACAACCCACCAGTTCCCATAATCTTTCCTTTCTCAAAGTCTGATAAATCTTTCTGTTTACCCATCATGCTCTGTATTTTACTACCTGCTGCTCTACTCACACCTTATACAGTGGTGTGCAAAAGTATTGCTTCACCTGCAAAAACCGTGAATTTTTAAGTTTAACTCTGTTTAACTAATTTTTGTAGTTATTTCATCATTTATGTCATTCAATGCGAAATTTAATGGAGATTTCAAAAATGTCTTAGTTTTTCCTGTAGCTACTTCTGTTCTTAAGATACATTACAAAAATCACGACCAAGTTGAAACTATTATGAAAAGAATCATTTATCCAATACTTAGGTTTACTGCAATAAATCAAGAAAACACACCTTTAAGACTGATTCTATCGAAAAAAAAAACCTCACCACTCATCAACCTAGAAAAAAAGATATACAACTATCTATCCCCAATATTCATGAGGAATCAATATACATTAAAGAATAGCTATGAGTTTATAGAAAAAATCAAATTAATTAATCAAGACCTAGAGCAAATAACTATGGCCTCCATGGATGTTAAGGCGTTATACCCAAACACTCCTGTCGAGCTAGCCATCGAATTGATTATGCAACAACTAAGCATCAACAAAGAACTAAACTTGTCACAACTGAAAGAGCTAAAGAATACCTTATATTTCATCAAGGAAAACAACATCTTCCATTTTGAAGGAAATATATTTAAACAAACGCAAGGTGGCCCTATGGGATCCCCATTATCGGCATTATACGCAGAAGTGATTATGGCATACCTCGAAAAAGAAATTATTCAAAATTTACCTGAAAAACCAATACTTTATGCTCGATATGTAGACGACATTATTATAATGTCTAAACTTAACAAAGCCGAGCTACAAGATCTAGCACAGCAGTTTAGCAAAATCTGTAACACCATAGAGCTAACTATTGAGTTTGAAGAGGATAATTGCCTATCCTTCCTGGACATTCAACTAAAGAAAAACAAAAATAGTTTTGAATACTCTGTGTTCAGAAAAGCAACTTACATACCTGTACTGATACCATACTCGTCGCACCATCCAGTGATACATAAAAAAAACAGCATAGTAAACTTGATACGGCGAGCGTACACACACACATCTAACAACAGGCTAAAAAAATCAAGAGCTAGAGTTTATCTCGAAATCTCGAAAATATCACAAGAGTATGGGTACCCGAGCAAGCTAATTAATAAATGGATACATGAGAGTAAAAAGCATATGACTCAGAGTAAAGAAGGCCAAGAAGTGCACAACCAAAGGAAGATGATAAGGAATAAAAAATTGAAATACATTGGAGCTTTCCCATACCTGGAAGGAGTGAGTAAAGAAATCAATAGGCACTGTGCTAAATATGACTTACAACTAGGAAGCTCAGTGCACACCGTGAAAAGTATGACTGTCAACAAAAAAACAGAGGAAAAAATGCTAGAAGAATCAGGAACCTACGAAATTCCAATTGCACACATACCCCCAATATCGTACATTGGAAGTACGAAAAACAGATTAAAAAAAGACTTAAACAACACATATCTAACTGGCAAAAAAAAGAAGCCAAAACTGCTTTAGTGCAATTATGCATGGAAAACCGGACATTCCCAAAGTTCGATGAAATTAAAATGCTAAAAAAGAATAAAAATCGGAAAGGCAAATGAGGAGGGAAGAAGCAATATTAATCTACAAAAATAAAGCAAGGGTATGTAACCAGAACGACCCTAGCACATTATCGGGCTTGTGGAAAGAACTAATAAGACAAGAAAAACAACAACAAAAGAAAAACAGGCAAAAAAAGACAAGAAAACCAGGATAGGAGAAGAAAAAAAAAAAAGTGTTTTTAACGAAACATAGATGGCACCAGCCGGGCTTGATAACGAAATATATCCAGGAAAGTATTTCCGACGAATGGCAACAAGGAGTATCGGACTCCATTAGCGCGAAGTTAACCACGAACATCGGTGGTAAAGTCGCCATGCTCCTGAAGATGCCCAGAGTATGGGCGAACATTTCGAGTATAATGAACAGTAAAAATTGATGTTTGAATCCTAAGGCAAAGATGCAATGAGTATACCCAGCGAAAAGTATGAGAAGTAAAGCCAGTCATCGCATACAACGGATTTTAGGACAATAACATCAACAAAGACCGGAAAACACGTGCGTGAAATGTTCCCGTCGCTAGAAAGGAATGCCAAGGTAAGCATTATCCGCTAGATTTTTGTACAAGTTACTTTGAAATATCGCACGTAAAAGAGAATAGTAGAATAATTAGAGCTATATAATAGTCAGAATTAGAACTACTAAGTGGAAGCAATAAATCGTTTTTTGTAGTTCATAAGGAATGAAATAAAATTTAAATACAGAAATATAATGAAGCAAAATTATAAAATGTACCTAATATTTTGTTGCCCAGCCTTTACCTTTAATCACAGCTTTGCGTCTTGCTGGCATACTGCGAACAAGGTTTTGTAAAAGATTGGGTTGAACAATATGATTCCAAATTTGAATTACATCTTCAGTGAGTTGAATTTTGGTTGTTGTCTTCTTTTTTGATAGTTCATACAACACTTTGAAGTACAAATTTTCGATCGGGTTTAAGTCCGGTGACTGGTGGCCAATCAAGATGCTGAAACCACTTTTTTTCACTACTTTAGAAGGATGACATGGAGCATTGTCATCTTAAAAAGTAAAATTGCCGTCATAAAGTCTTCTAGATGATGGTAGCATCTTGTTTTCTAATATCCAGATGTATTTCTGGGCATTTACCATATCATCAACAATATGAAGGTTCCCAATGCCTCAAAAAGATATGCAGCTTCAAACACTTCACTTCACTCTTCACTTCACTCCACTTCACTCTTTCACATCACTCTTCGCTCTTCACTCTTCACTTCACTCTTCACAGCACTCTTCACTTCACTCTTCGCTCTTTACTTCACTTCACTCTTCACTCCACGTCACTTCACTCCACATCACTTCACTCCACTTCACTCTTGACTTTTCACTTCACTTCACTTCACTTTTCACTTCATTTTTCACTTCACTTCTTTTCACTTAACTTTTCACTTCACTCTTCTCTTCACAGTTCACTCTTCACTTCTCTTCATAAGAATGGTGACCCAGTTACTGGGTTGTAAATTGCGGTTCTGTTTCACTACTCCTGCCAGTTTGCTAAAAACTGGTATGATATAGGTCATTTTGAGTTTTGTTTGCAGTGGTTTTGTACCTTTTGCCCATAATTATTTGCTTTTGTCCTTCGGGCTATCTTGATAAGCTTAGCTTTTTTTCTTTTATTCTGCTATTCATCCTGTTCAGATGATGTTTGTTCATGACTTTGAAAACAGTTCTTTGGGGTTAAGTGAATGTTCTTTTCAGATGCCTTGTAAAGTAGGGACCAGTAAATTTGTTTTCTTTGAAAAACAAACGGGTTCTTCACTTTTCAATGCATAATTTTTTTTACACATCTGGAATATGCACTTGCATTATGTTTACACACTCGGCAGAACACTGAAGAATAAATAATGTACACCTGGCATAAAAAATTAAGTAAATAAATAAATTAATAATATAAACACCCAGATCTGTCTCTCTGGAATGCTTGATGTCACACCAACGCCTGCATTGTTGTGTCATCACTTATCGATCAATTTGTGTGTGCTCTCACAATGTCAAAATGATTGCCTGCTATATAATAGCACACAATCACATTGAGATGTCAAGGTGATCAGTGATCACGTGCTAATTTAAAAATGTTGGATTATCAATGACTCGAGATCTATTTACCCGATCTACAAAATTCAAATTGAAATCTTAATATCATGGTAAGTTGAGTTTGTATTTTAATTTAATTTAATTTAGCACAATTCAAATATTAATTTGTATGCTTTAGTTATTTTTTACTTTTTTTAATTTAACTAACTTTCCAAGTTTAGTGCTGATTATATTGTGCATTTTGCAAAATATCAATCTATCTAAATGCTTCAACTTACAAAAAAAACTTAAATCTTGAGATGTCAAAGCGAGTAAAATTGCATCTAAAAACAGATGTCATCCCAACAGCACATTGTCGATAATTTAGATAGTTCCGAATTGTAATGCCAGATGTCGCCTTATTTTGTAGAAATAGCTTCGGTATGAATTTTCAAACTAAAAGACAGTCTAAAACAAGCCGTGAATGGAATAACGTGTGCCAAAGAAAAAGTAATTTAATGCGAAAAATCAAAACAAAAGTTATTAAGGTAAGTTTACACAAAAACAACTGGACTACAAGATAAATTGTTAAACAACAACAAATATTTCGCCCAGAATGTTTATTTATTGCGAGGTCTTATGAAAAACAGAAATAAATAGCATATAATTTTCAGTTTTATCATGAATGAGTTCTTAATATATAAGTTTTTACTATATTTCCTCACAAAACTGCCGGCGTCTATTTGATTCTGCTTCAATTAAGAATTTCACCGTTTTAAGATGGGGAAACATCCCCTATATATATTAATATTTATTTAAAGCTTAAAAACAACCATCCTGGGATGGGCTATAGACTAGTATATATTAAGTGTACAAATAAGTTTTAAAGCGTTTTTTGTGTGACACATACCCCTAATTTACATATCCGACATTCACCCGCGTGTTGTCATGTGAACATAACTGGTCCAGAGTATAAACTGTGACACATAAGTTTGCCCAGCAGTCAAACTCACTTGCACATCGGTAGGGGAAAGATGGCAAGCGATACTGCATTTATTCGACACTACATTCATTACGAATTTCATCAAGGAAAAAGTGCTGCAAAAGCATGTGCATCGATCTGTTCTGTTCTGGGGTAGAATATTGTATCGAAAAGCTCGTGTGAGCTTTGGTTTAGACGGTTTAAAGCAGGTGATTTTGATGTTAGCGATTGAGAACGTAGCAGCACCCTGCAAAAGGTTGCACATGAGGAACTGTAAGCATTGCTGTATGAAAATTTGTCTCAAATGCAAAAGAACTAGCTGAACAACTGGGGGTAACTCAACAAACCATTTCCAATTGTTTTTGCGCAATGGGAAAGATTCAGAAGGAAGGAAAATGGGTGCCATATGACCGAGCCAGAGGAACAAGGATGAGCATGTCATGAAGTGTTTGAATTTGTTGAATAAACAACACAGAACATCTTTCCTGTGGAAAATCATTACGGGTGATGAAAAGTAAATATGATATGACAATCTCAAACTCAAAAAACACTGGGTAGACCCCAGTGAAGCAACGACTTCAACACTGAAACGCAATATTCACTCCAAGAAAGTTCTGTTGTGCATCTGGTGGGATATGAAGAGTGTGCTGTATTATGAACTATTGGAACAGGGTCAAACTGTTATTGCTGATTGGTACAAGCAACAATTGCTGGGATTGAACCAGGAAATCTGTTGGAAATGTCCATTTGCAGGCAAAGGATTGCGTCCTGTGAAATTACTGCACGACAACGCTAGGCAGCATGTTGCGAAATTGGTCAAGGAAACATTATTGGTGCTTGGCTGGGAAGCTTTGGAGCACCCGGCGTATAGTCCCGACTTAGCCCCTTCAGACTATCATTTGTTCCGATCGATGCAATGTGGTTTGTTTGCTGTACGGTTCCGGACATGTGACGAAGTGCAAAAATGGGTTGACGACTTCATAGCGTCACATGATAAAGTATTATTCATGGCTGGAATCCGTCGACTACTCGACCGATGGCGGAAAGTTATAGATATTGACGGCACATATTTTGATTCATAAATGTATTGTTGTTTTCTCTCAAATTACATGTTGCATTGTCTTAAAACTCTTAAAAACTTATTTGTACACATTATAAATCAATAAATAAATAATCAGTTGATATATATTTGATGTCAACACATGCCAGTCTTGTAAAACATGTAATATTTCTGTTACTTTGTCCACTCTCTCTGTCTACCTATATCCATATAAGATGTTAAAAAAAATATTTTGAAATGATCAAGCTATTGATGTTATAGCAAATTTTATTTTCAGAAGAATTTTTATACTCATCTTTACTAACAAAATCAGAAACATGTAAATATGATTCCAATTTTCTTTAATGTAAGTGAACTTTTAAATTTTAACTTAAACAAGCTGCATAGCTTAATCCTGTGATTATTCTCAAGTAACTTTTTGTTTGTTTTTCGATAAATGTTTGTGACAGAAAAGTAAGATTTATTTGGCATTGCAGTTTCTTATGCCCAAGTCATATGAAAATGGAGGTACTTTGTGAGAATTTTCATCCCTGTAGATGTGATTCATTTTGTTTAACTCACTACCTTACATTAAATGTAACAATTATTGTACAGTCCAGTAACAGGAAGTGACCATTGTGTAATCTTTTCAGGTCCTGAAGTACCAAAATCTGTAGAAGTTATTGAAAGCAATGGAAAGACAATGACCATTAATTTACCACTCGGAGAAAGTGTCAATGGCCCTGTTACGTATGTGTTTAAAACTTGTGTGATATGGTGTATAAACTATGCATTTCTTGTGTGCACTGTATGAAAGATCAGTTACATAATCAGGAATCACAATTTGGTTTCATTTGTGTGAGAGTATATTGGAATTCTTAGCTAATTTGTTTTTAATTATATGTATTGTGTGTATGAACATTTCAGAATATTATATCAAAGCTTAGTATTTTTTTTTTTTTTTTTTTTACTTCCCTTCCTGCAGAGGACATATTATAAATTTTCAGGTTCTGTTTACACCCGTAGTTGTGTTTGCAGCCAGAGGGTGTGAAACTGTCATCCACCATTTGTTTTATCTTTTTACAAGTACTGAGATATGTATACCAATTTCAAAGTGATTAGCCTGGAGTCTAATCACTGAAATATGTGTCACCTTTGGTCATAGTGATAAATTTTATTTTTGTTCTGTCACCGTTTTTTAGAGAAGACTTTTAAAATTGCTGTAGAGGAAGTTGGACATTAAGTACAATTAATATTGTGGAGAATTTAAACCACACAGCTGTGAGGGTTTTGATATTAGAATTCTATCCAAGTTTCCTGAAATTCTGGTTCTGGTATTTTCATCACACCTGTACTCTATTGCTAATGACTGACAACCACAATTCCCCACCAAGCCGCAACCACCCAGGCATGGCTTGAGGACAGTGGCATCCCCCTCTACTGTACTCTATTGCTAATGACTAACAATCACAATTCCCCACCAGGCCACAACCACCCAGGCATGGCTTGAGGACAGTGGCTATCTTACCCCCCACCCCACAACCCCGTACTGTACTCTATTGCTAATGACTAACCACAATTCCCCACCTGGCTGCAACCGCCCAGGTATGGCTCAAGGACAGTGGCTATCTCAACTGCTCCTACTGTATTCTATTGCTAATGACTGACAACCACAATTCCACACCAGGCCACAACCACCCAGGCATGGCTCGAGGACAGTAGCTGTCTCACCCGTCCCCCATATGGTTTTTTTTTTTTAAATCGCAAAGTTTATTTTTCAGTTGTTAAGTAATAGAAGTAACTTTTTTTCTAAATTTTAGGTGCATGCTATTGCTAACATGATACCAAATAATTATGAGGATTATTTGAACACTTATTTGTACATGAACTCCATTGTTCTTTCCTTTTGTGTGAACTTGAGTGTTACGTTTTCAAAAAAAAAGTTTCTTCCGAGTACTTTTCCATATTTAAAAAGAATGTTTATCTCTATTGACAAAACAGCCAAGTTTCTCGAATGTACATGTCCTTGTGTGGTTCTAAGATATATCTTGATTATTTTTAATACAGAAAAACTTCTTTCAGCAGTTGCAGTTGTTGATGGAAACTTTAATATTAGGTCTGCTAACTTGTACAGTGTACACCTCACTAAACCCAATGTAACAAGTAATGTCTCTTACTTATTTCTTTTTGTATTCATCAAAGGAATAAAGCACCTTCAGTTCAATTTTTAGTCGAGCTGTATCAAAATTTGAAGCATAGAGTTTTTTAAGTTCTGACAGTAGATGTTCAGGAAAGCTTTCACAAAATTTATCAAAATTGTTTGAATCCAACAAAGCCACGAATTTAAGATATCACTGATTTTAATTCATTGACACTTCACACAAGCTGAAACAACTCTCGCAAAACACGTGCTGTTACGGGAGGGAGCATGTGAGTGACTAAGGTAGTCTGAAGTCTTCTCTTTTCTGAGGGAACCATTGTGTAAAGCAATTGGCCATTCAATTTTCACCTGCACATTCATGTTGTCATGAAAACGCTAGCAGGCGATCATATCGAAGGTCTTCGAATCAAAGCAGCGAAGACTCAGGTTGAGCTGTGTGCTTTCCGATGACAGCTGTTTGCGTTAGGACCATTGGTGATTCTCGCTCGCCAGACTGATTCTCTTAGTCAGAAGAAGTGAACCCATACGTGTTTTCTTCGCAGCGAAAGCATCGACATATCTTAATACTGTTAATAATTGACTTTTATTTGTGCATTCTCTGAGCTTCGTTGCTAGCCTTGAATATATACGCCCACTGCGTGTTATGTAGGAGAAACGATGCTGTATGTCATGAAGTCCTGATGAAGATTGTCTGTAGATGGTTTAGTGGTCTTTCGGAGTGTTGTGCAATTGAGATTGTTTAGATGTCATTACCTTCTCTTTGTGATGGCACAGTTATTTCATTCTGGGTGAGGTGCACGATTAAGTAAATACAGCGTAAGGCCAGTCGTTGGCTATTTCATTGATGCGGAGGACGACTGAAAATGGCTCTCCCGTAGCAGGATAGGATGGTTCTGTTTCTAAAGAATTCATAGGTATTCAGAGATGCCAACTTCTACGGATTTTCACTCCATCTTAGGGTTTTACGGAAGTCACCTAAAAAACTACGGAAAAGCCCACGCAAGATCCCTGCATGCAATATTATGTTTTTACATTCTTTTGGTCGAAAAAACACACTTTACAGATAGTCCCTATACCCCTTCGATGTTCTGACTTCCCACGTCAACAGAGGCAGAGTTTTGTCACGTGATTCCCCGCACATTTGAGAGTGCCGTGCGCAATAGCCGAGAGGAAGCTCAGCTTAGCGCCTTTTGCGAATTCTACATTGATTACAGGTGGCTTTGTGCTTGTGAAAATTTTGGTGCAAGCGTTTTTACCCTTTCCACTCGACTGTCAGGTGGCACCCAACATTACAAAATCGCCGAATAGCTCGAGTGGCAGGTGCCACCCGCCACGCTGATGACGACTCTATAGCCCGCATGTCGGCAGTCGCGAGAGATTTCTTTTTCGTCGCATAGGTCGGATGCCACTCGCCACGCCAATGACCACCCAATAGCTCGAATGGCAGGGTTCGCGAGACATTTCTTTTTCACCTAATAGAGAAAAAGAAACATCAGCGTGTCGGGTGTCACCTGCCATGCTGATGATGCCTCTATTGTTCGCATGTCGTCGCTCGCTAGGAATTTCGTTTTCACCGATAGCTCACGTGTCGGGTGTTATCCGCCACGCCTATGACGCCTCTATAGCTTGTATGTTGGAGCTTGCGAGGCATTTATTTTTTGCCTAATATCTCGTGTGTCGGGTGTCACCCTCCATGACGATTACGGCTCTATAGCTCGTATGGCTGTGCTCGCGAGACATTTCTTTTTCGCCGAATATCTCGCGTGTCGGGTGTCACCCTCCATGCCAATGGCACCTCTTTAGCTCACATGTCGGCACTCGCGAGGCATTTCTTTTTCGCCAAATAGGTCGGGTGTCACCCGCCATGCCGATGATGTCTCTATAGCTCATACGTACTGGCTGGCGAGCCAAAGCTGAGCTTTCACTGCTAAGTTGTGGTCTCTACTTCAGAAAAAAATAAAAGAGTGCTGTGTGAGTATGGGTAAAAAGTTATTCAAGTGGAAAGGGTTAATTTAGATTAAAACAAAATGAAAATGATGTTGGTATAGCTCGTATGAAACAGCTATGACAGCAAAAAGAACAAAGTCAGATAAAATTTATCAAGTGTATCGCAATATACCGTATATAGTAAAGAATGACCATTTTATGAAGCATCTAAAGTTTTGCCAAATCACATTTTGTAAGCCATGTGGCTGCGATTTTAGCCTAGCGCTTGGCAGCCGCAATAATTTAAGGCATCATGCGGAGAGCAAGAAGCACAAAGATTATGTCAAGAGACTAAATGGAGATTTGAGTAAATTTAATGCGACCAAAAAACTTCTGACAGCTTATAAAGAATCCTGGAAAAAATATCAAGAGCAGATTAGTGTTGGAAAAATGCAGCAAAATAAGCGAAAAAGAGAAGAAGAAATTCAATGTTCACAAGGTGATTTGAAATGGGAAGAAGCTGAACTTTTTGCAGCAGTCGGATTCCTCTCATAAAATGTTAAACAATGCTGAGATGAACATTGAATGTGGCATAAAAAAAAAGACATGAGTGCAATAGAAAGTGGACAGGTACTATTAAAAGAAGCAGAACAAAACATTGCTAACTGTTTTAAAAAATTAGAAGTCAATAGAAGTGAGCAATTAAATATTGAGAAAAGCAGCAAAAAATTTAACATTTTTTGTAAAGTAAATTATTAATAATAGAATCGTGCTATGGCTAAAATTTTTTGATCTATTTGAAAAATAAAATCTTTGCATGTGTGTGTGTGTATTTCAATGCAAGATGTTTTAAATTTGAGTAGGGTGCATCTTGTTCCAAAACATTTTTTGCTCAAGAGTTTGTTCTATCTACTAATATTTTACCTGCTCCGAAAAAATGTTTTCTTATACCAAAAATGTATTTCATCTGCTTCAAAAATGCATTTTGTAGCTCCAAAAATGCATTTTACCTGCTCCAAAAACACATTTTGCTGCTCCAAAAACACATTTTGCTGCTCCAAAAACTTTTGCAACTTTCCATCACTGGACTGGTGCAACTTGGAAACTCTACAAAAACCTGTTCATGAATTTTTTTATCTTTTCTGCCACAATCTGAAAGTTCTTCATCTTCATCATTTCACTGCCAAAGAACAGAGTGCTTTTATGAGTCATACCAAGGAAAATTTGTCCAATTCCGAGATGGCAGTAGTTTGTGATTTTTCTGAAAACTACCATCTTGTTTTACAAGACGAAGACAATCTTATCGTTGGAACAGTTGTCAGGTACTGTTCACCCCTTTGTGGTTTATTTCAAGAAGGAAGACAAGGTTGAACACTGTATCTTTGTTGTCATCTCAGAGTGCCTTGAGCACAATACCATGGCTGTCCATTTATTTCAGGAAAAACTTATTCAGTATTTTTTTTGCTGAAGAAAAATTTTAATTTTTCAGATGGTTCAGCTGCCCAATATAAAAATAAAAAGAACTTTCTAAATCTTTGCAATCACAAAAATGATTTTGGAATTGAAGCAGAATGGCATGTTTCAGCTACAGCTCATGGTAAAGGCCCATGTGACGGGGTGTGTGTGTGGTGTGTGTGTGTGTGGGGGGGGGTGGCAGTTAAAAGAGAAGCAGCAAGAACGAGTCTACAAAGGCCATACTAAAATCAGGTCATGACACCTTTTCACTCTATGAATGGGCAAAACATGACCTTTTCGTGTCCATAGAATGTACATATATTATGCAAGAAGAGTACATAGAAAATGAACAACATCTGGTACATCAGTTCAGTCAGGCTGTGGCAATTCCAGGAACTCAAAAGCTCCATGCCTTCACTTCCTCAAGCTGTGGAACAAAAGTTTATGCTAAGCCATTTTCATTTGCCCCATTATCAACTAGTTATCCAGTCATCCCTTATGGAGAAAAGTTAAACTTTGATGAATTGAATGGGTATGTCATTTCTATATACGACAGCTGGTTGCTGGGCTGTTTTTGAAATAAATAAGCTCAGCAACCAACTGTCAACCAGCTTGACCGTCAAACCAACTGGTCAGACTTACACTCTACAAGAAGGTGAAACGAAGATTTCAGAGGTCATTAAACACTTCTTCGACTCAAGAATCACAGATAGACTTGAGTTAGCAGCAGCCACCCCTTTATTCCAGCATACTGACAAATACTTAGTTAATTTTGATCAATACTATGGCTCTGTGGCAAATACTATGTTAATTTTTGCAGTAGGCTGCTAAAACCAGTGTTTTCTTCTTGTAAATTGAATTCAACTTTTTTAGTTGCCATATACTTAGAAAATGTAGGAAACAATTTGTATTAAGCTCTATCATAATTTCTTAAACTACCGATAATAATAAGTCAGCTAAATTCATCTAAAGCTAGATTTTTGTGTAAAGATAGATCTGATATGTTGGCTGTTTCTCCATGCATGTGAAACTTGAACTCACTGACAGTATCACCTGATCCCATTATGACGCCAAAATGAAACTTTGGGAGGTGTAAGAGGATAGTACAAAGTAATTTTGTGAATTTTTTCAAAATTTTAAAATTGTCATTTTTTGAAATTTTTAAATTTAAATTTGGTTTTTAAGAAAAAATTAATTTTAAACTCTGTCATGTTTAATATCCAATTAAAGGTAATCAAAAGAGCTTTGAAACAAGACATTGTCCTGGTCTGTATCTCATCTGGTTCCTGAGAAAATGACAGTTAACTATTTCAGGATGGAACAATATCTAATAAAAAATAAAATAATTAACATTCAATAACTTTTGAACAGGAGGAAAATTCTTTTTTAAACATTTCTGTTAATAACTATGTAAGGACACTTGATACAACAAGTTTCATCAAAATCTCAGGTCAGTCAGAATCAGTGTGTTGATTTGACATTTGGAATGGCCCTGGCAGTAATGTTGCGATAGAGGAATATATTGCAATCAAGGAACAGCTGTGTACCGATGATGCTAATGAAGGAATTGGAGCATTTATTCCAGTAGTTGATAATGAAGGCATAACAGAAAAGTGCTTGGAGGATCCAGAAAGTGATGAAGAAAAAAAGGAGGAATGCACTTATATCAAAAACTGTAAGGAAGCCTTAAAATATTCAGGACAGTTGCACAAGTTCTTTTTAAATGTCTTTGATAGTGAAGGACTCAGTTTAATTATTAATAGTAAACTTAATATTCATGTGGAGAAAATGCCAGTAAATTAAAAGCTTCAAAACAAACCCTTTTGTTGGATTATTTCAAATAAATACATATTACACATACTTTCCACTGTTTCATATATACAGGTACTGTACTTTTATGCATGTACTACATGATCAAGTCACATTATTGTGACCACCAGCTCATATCTAGAGTAACCGCCGTGTACAGTGCGGACAGCAGCTAGACAGGCTGGTAGTGGCTTAATAAGGTACTGGAGTGCAGCTACGTGGTATGTGGAGCCATGCTGACTGCGCAATGTATCTGACAGCTGCTGGACGGTGTGTGGTGGAGGATCCATAGAGCGAACAACATGATCGAGGTGGTCCCATAGATACTCAATTGGGTTTAAGTCTGGGGAATTAGGGTGCCAGGAAAGTACTTTGAAGTCTTCATCATGCTCTTCCAACCACTCTCGGACATTTCTAGGTGTGTGACACGTCGCATTGTCGTTCTGGAGATCCCATTTGCCCCAGGGAAGACGATCAGCATGCATGAGTGTACATGATCTGCAAGGATGGATTCATAACGAATTCGGTCCATAGTGCCTTCCACAGGTATGAGTGAACCCAGGGAATGCCTCGAAAACATTCCCCAGACCATAACACTGCCCCCACCAGCTTGTGTTTTTCTAGTAATGGTTGAAGAGTGTTGGTTCTCCGATGTTTCTCGCCTTATATGCCAACGTCCATCCATTCGATGAAGCAAAAAACGTGACTCGTCAGAGAAGGCAATCCTTTTCCAATCAGTGTAGGTCCAATTCCAATACTGCCATGCAAATGTAAGCCTTTTCTGCCGATGCACTTTCTTTAGCATAGGTGCAGTGACCATCCATCTGCATCGTAGCCCCATATGCAGCAGGGTTCGCTGACTGTCATTTTAGACAAACTTCCGGTAGCTCCATGGTTCATTGGCCAGTGAAATGCTCAACTGTAGCGTCTTGATTGGCCCTCATGCCCCTTCACAGCCGACGTTCCACCTCTCACATCAATGGCACGTGGTGCTCCGCAGTTTCCATGTCGCTTATTCGCAATGGTGCCATTTCTCCAATCACAATACACTTTAATCACAGCAGCACGCGAACAGTTCACAAACTGCGCTGTTTCAGAAATACTGCCACCTTGGCCCAAAAGCCTATAATCATCCCTTTTTGCAAATCTGATAAATCGCTCCTTTTATATATGACAGCAACGAGTGATATATTTTCAGAATGCCCACAGCACATCTTATATACCCTCCACGCCAGCTCACGACACGTGCCTTCTTTCATTGGCTATGCACTGTTGACGTCAAAAGTAGGTGGTCACAATAATGTGACTCTACTGTGTATATTACTTTATAATATGTATTTTATATGTATTTTATATTTACAATTTACTGTTATTTATATATGAAATTTACATTCCATATTAAATTAAAATGTCTATTATGTGTCTATTTCAATGAATTAAATGAATGTATTGGGTTGTCGTAAAAGTCATGACGTATTTTGGCACCTGATGGTGGTTGGGCGGTTTTGGAAGTACTAGAGGCATGCGCAGCTCTGTTATCGCTATGGCATTCGACAGGTGCCAGTTCTAGCTGCAGTCTAAAAGGAATAGTGAGCAATTTGGTTGATTTGTGAAGATTTGACATCAAGTTGAAGATGGAAGACCAAACTGTGCATTTTCGCCATATTTTACTGTTTTACTTCCGTAAAGGGAAGAACGCGGCTTAAGCTTGTGAAAAGTTGCGTAAAGTGTACAGTGATAATGCTCTACAAGAACGTCAGTGCCAGCGGTGGTTTGCAAAATTCCGTGCTTGTGATTTTGACCTCAACGATGCTCCTCGGTCCGGGAGACCAACCGAGGTTGATGACGACCAAATCAAGGCATTCATTGAGTCAAACCCACGTTACACGACACGAGAGATTGCAGATACATTGCACATCCATCATTCAAGCGTTCATGACCACCTGAAGAAGCTGGGATATGTAAGCAAGCTCGATGTGTGAGTTCCTCATGAACTCAAAGAAGCTCAATTGACGGCGCGTATAAACATCTACAATATGCTCATTAAACGTGAGGAAAACGATCCTTTTTTGAAGCGACTGATAACTTGTGACGAAAAGTGGATTGTGTACAACAATGTGCTGCGCAAACGGTTTTGGTCCCGACGTGCTGCTTCGCCTCAAACAACATCCAAAGCAGACATTCATCAGTGGAAGGTTCTGGTCTCAGTGTGGTGCGATTTTAAAGATGTCGTGTTTTTCAAGCTCCTACCACGGAATCAAACAATCAATTTGAATGTGTACTGTTGGCAATTGGATAGTTTAAACGAATCCATCATTCAGAAATGTCCAGAGCTTGTTCATCGTAAAGGTGTTGTGTTCCATCACGACAACGCGAGACCACACACAAGTTTGATCACCTGCCAAAAATTATTGGAGCTTTGGTGGGATGTGTTGTCACACCCAGCATACTCGCCTGACCTTGTGCCGTCAGACTTCCACTTGTTTTGCTCTCTTCAACAGTCCTTGCGTGGTATAACGTTCAATTCAGATGAGGCTGTAAATCAGCACCTTGCACAGTTTTTTGCCACGAAAGACAGGTCCTTCTATGAACGAGGAATTCTGCAGCTCACTGACAGATGGTAAAAGGTTATCGAACAAAACGGGCATTATATCATTGATTGATCTTTGTTCTTTCTATCAATAAATGACCTTTGCAAAACATGGCTAAAATACGTCTTGACTTTTCCGACAATCCAATAATAGGTTTACATTTCTTATTAAATTAAATGTCTTTATGTATCCATTTCAATGAACTCATACTTGGGCACTATCCGGGAGATGCGGGTTCGATTCCCGCTCCAGGATGACAAAATTTTCAAGTTTTTGGATATTATCTGACTTAGCATCCATGTCATATTTACTCCAATAAATGGATTCACAGCTTCCAAATTTGTAATGTATCTATTTAATTTGCATTTTGTTAGGAACTTCCTAATAAGGGACACCTAAATTTAAGGGACAAAACATTTGGTCTCACATAGGTGTCACTTATTGAGAGTACTACTGTATTTATCATTTGAAAGAGTAAAGCTGCACACATACTTTCAGCTCACATGTTCATTGCTTCTGCAATTTTTACCATGACAACTAACATGAGCAAGTAGTTACATCACAGGGTTTTTTATATCACGACTAATAAAAACTTTTGAATCAGTTAATAAGATCTGTGTGTAATACAAAATCTAATTGACGTGCAAACCTTTTGATTTATTCTCTGAAATTTGAAGAAAATGAACCATGAACCTCAGTGAATGTTTTGATGGAAGTGCAGTTCTGTGTAATTGGAAATAAAATGAGTGAATTTCACAGACTTCTGAGGTTTTCGTATTTCATCAATCTGCTGTTTTGAAATAGTGCTTTTAATTTTCTCAAAAGTGCAAAAGTGTTGTTTCCAGTTTCACTCACTCAAACTTGTCATCATGAGATAACTGTTTCAAATTAGTTCATGCTTTTAACTGATGTTTAGGAAAACATAGGACTTTGAAAGTAGCCAAATTGAGTCGTTTATTCACCATTCTGAATCACTGGAAAATACTGATGAAATTTAGGTAGATTTTCATGCTTTGAGTACTAAGTTTAGTCACAGGACACACAGTCTATGCTGTTTGGTAAACTGCATGAAATCATTGTGTAGTACATTAGGAATTAATTAATTTCACAATGGCAAGTAATGCTTTTAGAGTCAAAACACTTATTTCTTACTAGCTTTTGCCCGCGACTTTGTTTGCGTGAAACTTGGAACATATTACCCGAACATACTATCTCAGAATATATTATTATATGTGGTTACAATGCTTCTGCATGTACCACATTTTTAGTTTGGTTGCAATTTATTACTTAAGCATACAAATGCTCAAATAATAATATAGGTACCTACTCAAAATTCACTTAAAATTGAGACCTCAGCAATCAAGGAAGCAATATGAGTGCATATGTCTGCACTGCATGCTGGTTCGCTTGGCTGTTCCAGCATGACATGGTATTCTGCTGATATCGAAGTGGGCGTGTCTTCCTCCTTCCCCTATCCTGCATAGCACCGATACAAGACCGGCGGTGTTCTAAATAAACATTTGCTGTTCATCACCAATTTTTCATACCGTAATAGTATATAGCCTATGTCCATCCCCGCACGGGGATAACTGGTTTTCCAGTTATTTTATCACAAGGTTAGCTCGCCCCCACGGCCCGAGCTAACCTTGTGACGGTTTCTCTTGCCTCTGCGGCTTTGACGATTACATCACCGAAGGGACAGCTGTTCATCCAGCTGATGGGGGATGGCGTCCCCACGGCCCGAGCCGATTTTCTCTTATTGTTTTACTTTTTTCGTCTTCAGTTCATATATTGACGTGTCCCCGCCTCAGTTGTAGGCTGCTGAGGTTGTGATGAGGCGCCAGCTCCGGGTTTTGTTTCTCGTTCTCTTCCCTGTTTTTTCTCTTTTATGTTACATTTTCTGTTTTTCCGGAGCTGGTTAGCTTAGACCTACCTGCATGTTTGCCGTGTGCGGTGACCCGTACAGGTGGAAATGAGGATGCTGGAGGCTGAGGTGTTTGGGGGCCGGGTTGTAGTGTCTCCAGATGCCAACACTCCTCTTTGCCCTCTGCTTCACCCTAAACAGGAGGCTGGGAGCTAACCCACTCCTGGTCAGGAAGTCTGTGGCCGAGTTGCGTCCGGACTTCTAGCGGCTTGTCGTTCTGTTCGGCTGGGTGAGTTAGGGGGTAGGGTGGGCATGCCAAAGGGGTGTTCTCCGGGCACGGGAAAGTCTGGGTGCACGCTGAGCGTGTGTCTGCCCTACCAACTTGCTATATCCGCTGACTATCCCTAGAGCCGTGTCCTGCGTCCTCTTGGGCTTGCGGACCTCCGGTTCTCCCTCGTTGTGCTCGGTAGTGGGTGGGGAGGTTGGCGGACGAATCTTTTTTCTCCCTCATGGCAACACAAAGTGTTTCCCATGCTGTCAATTTGAAGCGCCGTGTGGAGGAAGGGATACCCTCCTCCACTAAGAAACTTCTAAGTACAAACTGCAATGCTCTGTTTCTTCTGATTCACTCAGTTGATCCGGCTCAGTCTCTCAGTTCGAAGAGTCCTTTCTGGATTAATAAGGCTCTTCAAGCCGTTGCGGGCTCTCCAAAGAGTGTTAAGAAGCTCCCGTCCGGGGATCTTCTTGTGGAGACATCTCATCCACGTCACAGTGCCACCCTGCTGGAGACGACCGTTCTGCTGGACATTCCTGTGCAGATCTCACCCCATGGATACCTCAATTCGTCTCGTGGTGTGGTCAACTCCCGCGACCTGCTCGAATGCAGTGATGAGGAATTGTTGGTTGAACTTGGGGACCAACATGTCACTGGGGTTCGGCGTATCCTTTTCAGGCGGGATGGGAAGTCTATTCCCTCCCGGAACATCGTCCTGACCTTTGACTCGCCTACCCTGCCAACTTCCATCAAGGCGGGGTACTTGCGTCTCGATGTTCGGCCCTACATCCCGAACCCCCTGAGATGTTTCAAGTGCCAGCATTACGGTCACTCCCAGCAGTCTTGCCGTAATGTAGCAAAGTGTGGGCGCTGTGGTTCAACTGAACACTCTTTGGCGGACTGCTCCGCTGAGGTGGATCACTGTGTGAATTGTGAGGGTTCCCACTCTGCGTCTTCTAAGCAGTGTCCCAAGTGGATCGAGGAGCAGGCTATCCAGCGCCTGAAGACCACTGAACATCTTTCCTACCCTGAGGCCAGGCGGCGGATAGCTCCTCTTCCATCCGGCCGACGCTCCTATGCCTCGGTTGTGGTGCAGAAGGCTACTGTTGCGGTTCAGACTGAGGTGACCATCCCGGCGTGTTGTCCTTATGATTTTAAGGACATCGTCGCTGCTGGAATGGAAGCACTGCAGTCTCGCCGCATTGCATCCAAGGCGACATCTACATCGTCGCCTACACCTTCTACGCCGAAAACATCTACCAGCACAGGGACCCAGGGCACTGCAAAGAAGAAGCCAGAAAAGGTGAAACCCGGCTCATCATCCCCGAAACAGAGCAAGCAAAAACAGCCTCTCAACACGGGGTAAACACAGCCCTGTGTTACCTCCAGACCCTGCCGATGGGTTGGAGGTGATGGACGACACTGAGACCTTCTAGTCGTCTGTCTTTTCCTTTCTTTCATTTCGTTTTTCATTCTGGCCACGCTCATTCAGTGGAATTGCCGAGGTCTGCGATCACGCATTGATGATTTGAAAGGTTTACTGTCTTCGCACACACCTGTGTGCGTGTGTCTCCAAGAGACAAAGCTTCGCACGACGGACACTCCTTCGCTGCGGAGAAATTCTCTTTTCCGCAATGATCACCTGGATGGCGTTATTGCCTGCGGTGGGGTGGCCGTCGTGGTTCCTCATATTATTCCTGTCACTGCAGTTGCCCTTCGGACGACTTTGCAGGCAGTGGCAGTGCGCCTATCTGTGCACACACTGTTCACGGTGTGTTCTCTCTACATACCGCCAGATGAAGCTGTAAGCCTTTCGGATCTGGAAGATTTAGTTGACCAACTGCCGCCTCCTTTCTTCATCTTAGGAGATTTTAATGCTCACAATCCGTTGTGGGGTTCTACAACTCGAGACTCCAGGGGACGTGTTGTTGAGTCCCTTCTCTCCAACACGTCCCTCTGTCTCCACAACACCGGAGTTACTACTTACTTTCATGAACCCACCCGCTCGTACTCAGCCATTGATCTGTCTCTGAGTTCACCATCTTTATATCCTGACTGGTCCTGGAGCGTGTCTGGTGATCCCCTTGGCAGTGATCACTTTCCCATCTTTCTCCATCTAGCGGGTGGCGGGTATCGTTACCCTACTCGCCCTGCTAGATGGAATGTTGATCGTGCCAAGTGGGACACATTCACGGCTTCAGCGATTATTACTCCAGCTATGGTGACCTCAGGAACGGTCAATGACGCTGTTGCGGCGGTAACGGATTGTATTGTGCATGCGGCAGAACTTACCATCCCCAGGACGTCGACTAAACTTCCACGTTGCCCAAGACCTTGGTGGAATTCCACTTGCATGGCAGCTCGTCGGGCCCAACATCGGGCTTGGGGTAGGTTTCGCCGGTACCCCACCGACGCGAACCTACTTGCTTTCACAAAGGCCAAGTCCTACGCGCGGTTGGTTCGTAGGCGTAGTCAACGGGAGTCCTGGATTCAATATGTATCCGGGATTAACACCAATACTAGCCCTAAGATCGTTTGGGACAGGATCCGTAAGATTCGGGGACAGTACCCATCTGGGGAAATCTCCATTCTTGAGAGTGATGGAGAAACGGTTGCTGACGCTCAGGGTATTGCTGACTGTCTGGGCGCCACTTTTTCTTCGGTGTCCAGCAGCAGCAATTACCCTGCTTCGTTCCGGCAGTTACAGCCGCGGCTTGTACGTTCCAAGATTTCTTTTGGCCCGTTTTCTTCCGCAGATTATAACAGCCCGCTGACTGCCGTGGAGCTGAAGACCGCTCTGAATCGGTCCGGCCGGACATCTGTCGGACCGGATAACATCCATTACGAAATGCTGAAGCACCTTTCTCCGTCCTCTCTTGAATGTCTGCTAATCCTGTTTAACAGGATTTGGCATGAGAATGCCTTTCCCGAGTCTTGGCGTACGGCCGTTGTCGTTCCTGTTCCCAAACCTGGTACAGATCCTACCAACCCGTTGAACTACCGGCCAATTGCTATGACGAGCTGCCTCTGCAAAGTTCTGGAGCGCATCATCAATTTTCGTTTCGTTTTTTATTTGGAATCACGTCACATTCTTTCACCTCATCAGAGTGGATTTCGGAAATTCCGATCCACCTCAGATCATCATCTACGCCTTGAGACATCTGTCAGAGAGGCGTTTGTCCGGCGTCAGCACATGGTCTCCGTGTTCTTCGATATGGAGAAAGCTTACGACCGCACCTGGAGATACGGCATTCTCCGTGATCTGCACGAGTGCGGATTGCGGGGAAACCTACCATCTTTCATCGCCGGATTTCTCCAGGACCGGAGTTTCCGTGTGCGCGTCGGGTCGACCCTCTCTGCGTTATACCCACAAGAGCAGGGTGTCCCTCAAGGCTCCATTCTTTCTGTGACATTGTTCATCCTTCGTGTTAATCATCTTTTCACCCTCCTTCCTCCGACGGTCCGTGGCACCATGTACGTGGATGATCTGCAGATCTCTTGCGCATCTGTCAACATGCGCACTATTGAGCGGCAGCTGCAGACGGCCATTAATAAGATCTCTACCTGGGCCTCCCACAATGGATTTGGCTTCTCGACCCAGAAGACCGTTTGCGTGCATTTTTGCCGCAAACGGGGCCTTCACCCAGACCCCAGCCTCCGTCTGGGGTGTTCTACCATCCCTGTAGTGTCAGAAGTCAAGTTCCTTGGGCTAACATTTGACCGAGCACTCACCTTCCGACCTCACATCCAGTCTTTAAAGGTGAAGTGCACGAAGTCATTGAGTATCCTCAAGGTCCTCTCTCGAACATCTTGGGGGGCTGACAGGTGCTCAATGCTTCGCATTTACCATTCTCTGATTCGGTCAAAGTTAGACTTCGGTTGCATAACGTACGGTTCGGCACGTCCTTCCGTGTTGCGGCCTCTGGATCCTGTCCATCACCAGGCTCTGCGGCTATGCACTGGTGCTTTCCGTACCTCTCCCGTGCATAGCCTGTATGTCGAGGCCCATGAACCGCCGTTGTGCATCCGACATAAGCAGCTGTCTCTTCAATTCTTCACCAAGTTGAAGTCTCTTCCTGATCATCCACTGCATGGTTCCATTTTCCAACCACAATGTGTCCGCCTATTCTCACACCGGCCTTCCTGTGTTCCGACGTTTGGGATTCGGTTGTCGACCTTGGTGCGCGATGCTGGTCTAGACTTGTCAAATATTGGTTTGACCCGGTTCTACAATGAACCGCCTTGGCAGCCGGTTCAAGCAAAGGCTGACCTTTCCCTTTGTGTGTGGCCAAAGTCTTCCACTCCTGCTCTGGTGTACCAGCAGCTCTTTGCTGAGATACAGTCTCTCTTCCCGGATTTCGTGCCTGTATTTACTGACGGGTCGAAATCCGGTGAGGTTGTTGGAAATGCATTCGTGTGTGGCGATGCCTCCCATGCTGAGAGGCTTCCGCCTGAATCCACCGTCTTTTCGGCAGAGATGCGTGCGGTACACCTCGCTTTGTGTCACATACAGTCTAGATCTCATCGTCGCGCTTTGATTTGCTCCGATTCCCAGTCCGTCATCCAAGTTTTATCTTCTCCAGAGGACACAGACTCACCTGTCATCCGTGATGTCCGTCGTCTTCTTGGAACTTTGGAAGGTGCTGGATTCCTGGTCCGATTCTGTTGGGTTCCTGGCCATGTTGGGATCTGGGATAACGAGCTGGCAGATCTCTCTGCCAGGTCTGTTTCCTCCATGTCGCCAGCTCGGCTGCCACTGTCTTTCCGTGATTTTAGACCTTTGATCCGGACATTTCTCCTGGACGAGTGGCAGTCCCTGTGGTCTCAGCAGGGCAGCAATAAACTCTATGCCATCAAACCACAGATCGGACTGTGGAAGTCTAGTTTGCGGAAGAACCGTCGTGAGGAAGTTGTTCTTGCACGTCTCCGCATTGGGCACTGTCGTTTTACTCACCGCTTTTTGCTGTGTGGCGAGAGTGTCCCGGTGTGTGAGGCGTGCAACTGTCGTCTCACTGCCCTTCATGTTTTGTGTACTTGTGTTCGGTTTTGTGAACATCGTTTTCGTCATTTTCACTCTCATCTGTTGGACGAAGGAGCAGCTACACTGCAAACCATTATTGGCGAAGCCTGCGACATGAAAGCAGTGTTTTCGTTTTTACAAGATATTGACTTTTTTAAACTTATCTAGATTTTACCTTGTTCACTATCATATTTCATTTTTACCACATCAGCCTGTTTTTAACCTTGTGTACGTTTTTTATTGATTTTGTTTTGTTTTGATGTCTTTTGTTTGGCGCTCTTTGGCCAACCATGGCCCTTGCGCCATTAACATCAATTAACCAACCAACCTAAGTCCATCAGGAAGAAATAAGCTTTTGAACGGTGAAAGAATTATCCAAATCGGTTCTGTAGGCTTTCGAGAATATTAAAAACTTCTGTATATTGTCGTGAACTACCTTTCTTTCACGTTGGGTGTGATCAGATTGTGTGTAAACAAAGTGGAACAATACACGGGAAATTGGGAACTACTTGAAAGTGATCTGATTTGGTAATACAGCCAAAAATAATAAAAAATAATAAAAGAATGAAAAAAATAAACGGAATATACTATGTCCACCGGAAAGAAATAAGCTTCCCAACGGTGAAAGAATTATCCAAATCGATTTAGTAGTTTTCAAGATTACCTCAAACACACAAACAAAGTTTCTGACTTTATTGGGAAGAAATAAGCTTTTGAATGGTGAAAGAATTATCCAAACTGGTTCAGTAGTTTTTGAGGTTAGTAAAAAAATTCGTATATTATCGTGAACTACGTTCTTTCATGGTGGGTGTGATCAGGTTGTATGTAAACAAAGCAGAACGATACACAGGAAATCAGGAACTGCTTGAAAGTGATCTGATTTGGTAGTACAGCCAATAATAATAAAAAATAATTTAAAAAAAAGGATAAAAAATAAATGAAATAGCCTATGTCCATGGGAAAGAAATAGGCTTCCCAATGGTGAAAAAATTATCCAAATTGGTTCAGTAGTTTTCAAGATTACCTCAAACACACAAAGTTTCTCTCTTTATATATTAGTATAGAAAAGTACATAGGGCATTCAAAACATAAGTTACACTTAACATTCTAGCCAATAGAAATTTATTGAGGTATATAACATTATGCAATAGAAGCACATACCTTGCACTACTTTTGCACGTAGTCACCACCTTGGTGTAAACACTTCTCTGAATGTGTGACTAAAAGTTCAAATCCCTGATGATAGAAATCCACTCCTTGGCCATTCAGCCACCGTTGCACCTGTTGCTGCTTGCACCTTCTCATCATTTGCAAAGTCGTTGTCCCCCCCCCCCCCCCCCAGGTGTTCTCTTAGCATGCTGAAGATGTGATAGTTGCACGCCGAAAGATCAGGACTGTACGGCGAATGTTGCCATACTTCCCATCCAAAACTTTGGAGCAATTAGCATGTTGTATGTGAAGTGTCTGAGGTGGCGTCATGAATGAGGACAACACCTTTGCTTAACTTTCCATGGCTGTTCTCAAAGACCATAATGTTTGGCAGCATGAGGCAGCATTAATTTTTGTGCCTTTTGCCATAAATTCTGTGTAAAGAACTCCTTCACAGTTGAAAAATGCAGTTGCCATGACTTTTGCTGCCAATGGTGCAATTTTGAATTTCTTCTGCACAGGCGATGTCTCATGTCTCCATTCCGCAGACGCTCTCCATTTCTGGGGTGACATGGTGCATCCATGTTTCATCGCCAGTGATGATGTGGTGTAAGAAGTCAGGGCCTTCCACAGAATAACATTGAAGTAAAGCTAGAGAAAACAAAATAACATTGACCTTCATGTTCGTTTGTCAGTGAACAAGGAACCCATCTTGCACACAATTTGTGATAGTCAAGATGTTCAAAGACGATGGAATGAACACTGCCTATTGAAATATCCAACTCCTTTGGCATTTCTGTGACTGTCAATCTTTGATTATTGCGAATGAATTCATCAACCTGCCTCATGTTATGTGCAATGATTGACATTGATGGCCTTCCTTTTTGATCAGCTTCTGTCAAATCAGTGTGACCACTTTCAAACTGCTGACACCACTTCACTACAACTGGACGCAAGATTACATTTTCCCCATACACTGCTGTTATTTTGCAATGAATTTTGGAACAATTTAGACATTTTGCCCACAAAAATCGTATTGCTCCTTGTACCTCGAACTTGGAGTAACATTCTAGCTGATGTGCCATTATGATCGCTTGCTCCTACACAACTGCTACATCAACGATACTCACCTACTAGGGAGTACGTGGTATGAACTCCATTCCGCACATGAGCTACATTTGTTGCACAATTATACCAAGAGATAGCGGCAGGTGTAACTTATTTTTTGGAAGCCCCTAGTATATTCCAGGGCTGAAGGTGGCAGTCAGTACTGAAACATTCAATTAACATTATTTGCATAACTTAAAGCGTGGTGTTCATTTTTAATGTCACATTAGAAGAGTCATCATCATCATCATCATTGTCAACCATTATCAATCCACTGCTGGACGAAGGTCTCCCCAAGTTTCCTCCACAACGGTCTGTCTTGTGCCAGTCTCCTCCATGTCACCCCTGCATACTTTCGAATTTCATTCACCCATCTCCCATGTGGTCTTCTTCTGGGTCTTTTCCTGTCCCTTGGAATCCAATCTAAAATTTCGGCTGTCCATCGATGATCTGTCCTTCTGGCAGTATGTCCAGCCCATTGCCATTTCAGGGATTTAACTCTGATCATGATGTCTTCCACTCTTGTCATTTTTCGGATCCATGAGTTCCTCTTTTTATCTCTCCTGGTTACACCAAGTATGCACCTCTCCATGCTTGTTTGAGTTGTCTGCAGCCTTTGTATGTCTCTTTTAGTTAAGGTCCACGTCTCTGCACCATACGTAAGCACTGGAAGGATGCATTGATCAAACACTTTTCTTTTAAGACATAATGGCATATTGCTCTTGAAAATTATGCTGTTTCTTCCAAAAGCTCTCCAGGCAAGTTTTGTACGCCGATTATTTTCTTCATCAATGTGACCCTCACTTGATATCTGCTGTCCAAGATAAACGTACGTGTCTGTTATCTCCAGCTTTTCTCCATTAATCGATAAATCTTCATTTCTTGTAAAAGCATTGAACATCACTTTTGTCTTCTGAAAGTTCATTTTTAATCCCACTTCTTTACTCTTGTCAGCAAGTTCCTGGATCATACTCTGCAGCTCTGATGGGCTAGTTGCAAAAATGACTATGTCATCAGCAAAACGAAGGTGGATTAGATAATCTCCATTAATCTTTATCCCCTTGTTTTCCCAGCTCAGTGACTGAAAAACACCCTCCAATGTGGCATTAAAGAGCTTCGGAGATATGGTGTTACCTTGTCTCACTCCCTTTCCAATTTTTATGTGTGTTGTATTTTCAAACAGCCTAATCTTTGCACTTGCATTTTCATAGATGTTATTAATAATATTAATGTATGCATCTTCAATACCACAGGTTTTCAGAGCCATTGTAACTGCTGATGGTTTCACCGAATCAAAGGCTTTTTCATAATCGATAAAAGCCATGCACAATGGAAGTTCATATTCCCTCGCTCTTTCAATTAGTTCTCTCAGCACATGGATATGATCTATTGTGCTGTAGCCACTCCTGAATCCAGCTTGTTCTTTCGGTTGAGCCATGTCGAGTGTTACCTTCAAGCGGTGTGAAAGAACTTTAGTGAAGATTTTATAAACTACTGATAGGAGGCTGATAGGTCTGTAGTTTCCGAGATCCTCAATGTCACCTTTCTTATGTAGCAGGATCATTGTTGCGGTGTTCCAATCCTCAGGAATCTTTCCTTCATTAAGGCATCGAGTGAAAATTAGGGCGAGTACTGTTTCGATTTCTCCACTTGCTTCTTGTATGATGTCTACAGTAATTCCATCTTCTCCTGGAGCTTTTCCCCGCTTCATGTTCTTGATTTGCATGTGCAACTTCTGCTGGAAGGACTGGAGGAACTCTGGTACTGGTATCTTTCATGATGTCTGGAGTGCATGTATCATCCCTTTCATATAATTTGGAGTAGAAATCTTTCACTCTTGTCAAAATTTCGCCTCTATTTCTTGTAACAGAACCATCTTCTTTTCTCAGTGCCATAATCTGTTTTCTTCCCTTACTGAGATGTCCCTTTGCTATCTTTAGGCTTTGGTTGTTTTCAATTGCTTTCCTCACTAGTTCACAGTTGAATTTCCTTACGTCTTCAGTGATACTTTTTCGTACTGTCTTGCATAGCTCTATATATTCCACTTTGGAAGTCACATCTTCTTTAGTTGTCCTCATCTCTCTTCTTTTTTGCATCAACATTTTCGGTTTTCCTGATAATTTATTTACATGCAACTTGTTCTTAGACCCAGCTAATTTTGTTGCTGTTTCCATAAGAGCTTTGGTTACTTTTCTGTTAACTTCAGAGATGTCCACTTCTTCCGATGTTAGGCCTTCTAAAGCAGAGAACCTGTTCTTCAGTTCCAACTTGAAGGTATTATGGTGTTTTTTAAGGTTGGTTATGTCAATAGATTTTGTTTGTCTTATGAGCTTGCCACGTTCAAGTTTAGTGTTGAGGTGCATCTTACATCTCACCAATCTATGGTCACTACCTGTGTTGAACTTGTTTAGCACACTGCAGTCTTCTATGACGAATTTTTTGTTACACATAATAAAATCAATTTCACTTGTCGTCCCATTTGGATGTCTCCATGTCCATTTCCTGTGTGGCTTTTTCTTGAAGAAGGAGTTCAAGATGAAAAACCCTTCTACCTCTGCAAACTCAATGAGAGTATTTCCACGCTGGTTTCTGTTGCCGTGACCGAATTTACCTACTGAAGTTTCATTCTGTTGCCGTTGCCCTATTTTTGCATTGAAATCTCCCATAATTATTTTCAAGTGCTGCTTACCTTTATTATTTAGATGACAAATTTCCTCATAAAATTCTTCAATTTCTTCTTCAGGATGACTTGTGGTGGGTGCATAAGTTTGAATAATCTGAGCCTGGTATCTTCTCGATAGTTGGATAACGAGTCGTGCAGCTCTGTCAGAGGAACTTTCAACTTCTACCACTTTATCCTTCAGTTTCTTGTTTATTATAAATCCAACACCACTAGTTCTGCCAGTATCTGTCCCACGATAGTAGAAGAGATGTCCACTTTTCAGTTCGATGAGATCTTCTCCTTTTCTCCTTACCTCACTTAGCCCCACGATGTCCCACTTGATCCTTTGTAGTTGCTCTTCCAATTCAAGAAGCCTTGAATCAGAAGATAGGGAGCGTCCATTGTACGTTGCCAAGGTCAGCATCAGATGGCAGCCTAGTCCGGTCCTCCGGGGATTCTTAGCACCCTCTGCCTTCATGTCGCACTGGCCGCTGCCTTGGCCAGGTACATTCCAGCTGCCGGAGACTGAGGGCCAAGATTTAAGTTGTGGAGTCATTTTGGAGGGGTTTGGCCATAACTCACCACGCTGGCCAAGCGGGTTGGTGAGTGTGGGATAGAATTTCCTCTAATCCCGATGGTATAGTTATACCGCTATTGGCGGTCGTCAGAGCCCCTTTAGTGGGAACAGGATGCACCACGAGAAGGCGGGGTTGACATTTGTCAAGGAGAGGCTGTGATGTTACGCATCACCTGACCTTACATACTTCCCTATAAATCCCTTTATTTTGTAAAATTATTATGTCTTCAGAGATGTGTACCATGTTATCTAAAAAAAAAAAAAAATGAACATGTTTTATGAGTTTTAATTAAAACTTACCAAAACTGAAGGAACATATATATATATTTTCAAATTCAGAAGTTATATTTTGTTTTATTATTCAGAAGTTATATTTTGTTTTATCCATCTTTTTGATGTACATGTCAGTTAATTATTTGCTACTATTATTTGTTATTTCAGAGGATATCATGTGGTGATGTTAGAAAAAAGTCCTATTATATCATTTGCACCTGATGAACTGTACAGCTATGAAGCAGCTCAAGAGGCAGGCTTGCCATTTTATGTGACAGCTATGCTATCCCCTGAGGAAGCAAATCAGTCCTTTGTTATTGGGGATGAAAGAGAGTATGGTGGTTATTTTAATGCCCCTTTGAAGAAAGGTCAAGAATATGAAGTTCTTGCTGGTGTTCTGAGCTCATTGAATGGAGTAAGCAATCTTAAATTATTATTATTATTTTTTGTATTTTATCAAAAAACATTTGCTTTTATGTAACTTTAAAATTCTGCACAGAGAAATCCTTGCATGTATTAATTCTATGGTAGGATGTTCCGATAGTTCGGGGACAGTAAAGGTTTGAACTTTATGTGGCAGATGACTTTCTTAGAGGTGCTAACCTGTAAATCTCAGAGAACAGCTTAGTGATACGTATGTACACTGGCGGAAAGTGAAAAAGAACACCAAGAAGGAGATGTCTGATACCAACAAAATTTATACAGCATACTAACGGAATACAGAGGATAACGTGATCAAAACATTATGGCAAAATAAATCTGTATTTGCTGGTAAAACTGAAAAATAATATTTCCATGTAACATGGTTAGTACAAGGTTGAACCGCCATGAACTGCGTCACACTGTGCAATTCTCGCATGGAGTCTGTCGTACAGATGTTGGATGTAAGTTTGGGGTATTGAGTTCCAAGCATCCTCAACCTGGATGCGTAAATCGGGGATGGTCGTGGCTGGCCGTGGAGACCGGATAAGTCGTTGTCCCATAAAATCTCACACGTGCTCAATGGGGGACAAATCCGGTGAACGTGCAGGCCATGGAAGTTGTCTCACACCCTGAAGTGCATGTTGCATTGCACGTGCCGTGTGTGAGCGTGCGTTATCTTGCTAGAAAACACCACGATGGACCAACCTTACAAATGGCACAACAACGGGCTGAATGATGTTGTTGATGTAGGAGGTGCTGTTTAACGTACCCGGTACAAACACTAGTTGTGTACAGGAGTGATAGCTGATCGCTCCCCACACCAGGAGACCAGGTGTAGGCCCTGTGTGTCGCTGGCGGATGCAAGAAGAGTGGAGACGCTCCCCTGTGCATCTGCGAACACGCATACGGCCATCGGAGGTTCCCAAGCAGAATCTGCTTTCATCGCTGAACACGACAGATCGCCATCGCGTTCTCCAGTGCAGGCGTTGGCGACACCACTGCAGCCGTTCCTGACGGTGGGCTGGAGTCAGAGGTACACATGCCAGAGGCACACGTGCACGTAGTCCTGCATCCAGTAGACGGTTGCGGATTGTTCGCACAGTCACCTCAGGTGCAACGGCAGCTCGGATTTGCGTCGCAGTGGATGTTCTGCTTGACAATGCCGCTCTTCTTATGCGTCGATCGGTCCGCTCATCAGTCCGTCTGTGACTCCCGGTTCCACGTCTTCTCGTGTGGGAATGTTCCTCAGACCATCTACGCCACCATCGTACCACCACCGTTACTTCCCATCCAATTCGCTCCGCAATACGACGATACGACCACCCGGCATCGCGGAGTCCGACTAGACGACCTCGCTCAAAGTCTGATAACTGCTGAAATCGTACACGTCTTCCATGTCCAGGCATTGCAGCTTCTTCAGGGTCTTTGCACGTGTCCGTACGCCGACGACTGATTACATTCACTTCGCTGTACTCCTTAAATACCACCGACGATAATTTGCATATTATGCCGTGCTGTGGCGTAAACGCTCACCGGTTGGTCCCGAAATTGACATCACACCTACGTAAACTCGACCCCATTAACATATGTAAATTTCATGATCGTCCGCCAATTCCTTCTTGGTGTTCTTTTTTCACTTTCCGCCAGTGTATATGCATTCATAATTATGTTTTAATTGTGGAATGTACAGGGTTTGGACAATGTGAACACCATGATTGCAGAGGTTAATGTTATAATCTTGTAGGCTACATTGAAAAAAGAAACATTGTGATTATCTTTTGTGTATCTTTTCTTTGTTTATATTCTGTAGGTTATATGCCAGTGTAGTACAAGTTGTGTCCAAAGCAGCTCATACGATGAGTGGTCGGTGAAATGGGCGACCTGTCAGGCTTCCAAAGAGGGCAAATTGTTAGAGCTCGTTTAGCAGCAGCATCTGTAACCATAACAGCCAAATTGTTTGGTATATCAAGAGCAACAGTCTCCATGGTTGTGACTGCATACACAAAACATGGCAAGACTCTATTGGCAAAGAATAGTGGGAGAAAATCGAGATTGAATGTGAGGTACCATCAAACACTAACAAGGATTGTGTCTAAACAATAGAGGACTATTGCAGCAAAAGTGACAGCAGAACTCAATATCCATCTGGAAGACCATGTTTTCACGAAAACAGTCCACAGAGAACTTTACAAAGCCAACATTCATGGAAGAGCTTAAATTGCTAAACCTTTTATAAAAGATGTAATAAAAATAAATAAATGCTGCAATGCAAAAAAACATGATGTCATATGCACAAAACCTGAACAGTTGATGACTGTAATGTGTGATATGGTCTGATGAGTTCTCATTTACATTATTCCCAACAATAGATCGAGTTTATTTATGGAGAACACCAAGGAATCATGCAATTCAAAATGTCTGGTTCTAACTGTCCAACATGGGAGAGGATCTATGATGATTTGGGTGGCAATGTATTGGTATTTGGTTAGCTCCAACATTACTCCGCATGGTCAAGTTACTGCCAGCAAGTACCTGGACATTGTAGGGGATCAGGTGCATCCTATGGTCCAACTGTTTTTCCCAACAATTATACCATTTCTTACAAAAGTAATGCACACAGTCAGCACAGTTCAGTCTTGGTTTGAGGAGCTCCAAGATGAACTTCAACTCTGCCCTGGCCAGCTCAGTCACCTGACTTGAATATCATTGAATCACTGTGTGCAATTTTAGAGAGCAGAGTGAGAAGCAGATTCCCTCCTCCAACATCTCTGAAGCAATTGCCTGATGTTGTGATCGACGAATGGTACAATATTCCACTGGAGATCATTCAAAAGCTGTATGAATTTATTCCAAGAAGGTTGGAAGCTGTGTTAAAGGCAAATGGTGGTCCTTATTAATAAAGACATACTGCCGATTTCCCAGGTGTTCTTCATCATTTTGTCCAACCTATGCAGGGCTTGAAAAATACCATGCCCGAGATGCCTGGGGCAGGTAAATAAAAAATCTAATCACTTCTTTTTAAAATTATATTATGCTCTAGGTCCAGAAATTGAAACGGTATTTAGTTTTGCTCCAAATGTTGTTTATAGTCAGCGACGGGATGCATGCCTCTGATGGAACCAGCCTCCGGTGTTAAGTGACAAAGGGCTAAGACTTTAGCGAAAGGAACATGGCAGAATCACTAAATTTCTCAAATACCAATTTCACATCATATCATTGCATACCAATTTCGGCATCATCATCATCTTAAAATTTGAGGTACACACTTTCATGCATTGAACATTTTGAATACAAACTCTGCCACCCCGATGGCGCAGTGGTCTAAGCGATGGCCTCTGAACATTTGCCCGTAAGGGGTCCGGGCTCGAATCCCGGTGAGGCATGGATGTTGTGTTTGTCTTATGGCACTGGCTCTCTCCCTTCCCTGGAACCAGTGACCCTAAATTAGGGACGAGCGACTGCTTATAGCCCATTGAGTTGCTCATGGTGGTCATTAAACCTCCAATCAAAAAAAAAAAAAAAAAAAAAAAAAAAAGAATACAAACTCTTAAAATGGAAATGCAAAACATGCAAAAAAGTTCATCATTTTTTTTTTACTTAAAAAAATGAGAGTTATGATTTGTTATCTTTAAAGATAATTTTTCCTGAGAATCCAGCTTTTACTACCTTGGCAGGTAAGTAATTTTGGCACATGCCCAACTGGAAGGGATTGTTACAATGCTAATTCTAGTTTTCTGTCCATGGCCTTTTGGCCAGGTGAACCACCAGACTCTCAGATGACACAAATATTTCACTCTTTTTTTTTAAGTGGGTTTAATGAATTCTGTTATTCCTAGATTTTTTTTCTTAATGCTCTCATTCACATAAATGTGTGATTTCAACAAATGTTTTCCTAGAGACAAGTTGGCTTTGCAGATCTGGGTCCAACTGAAAATACCTTTGACTCAGATGGAAAAAGTATCTTTAGCAGAGGTCAAAGTTATGTTCTTAGCCAGTTGTGTTATTCTGAAGGGTGAATCAGAGAGAGGAAGAGATCTGTTATATGCATAACACTTCCCTCCAAGTGAAGTCGTGAAAATGTTATGTAACACCATTTTAATATCACTCTGGAATTTTGTTTCTGAAAAAAGCTGCATAAAAATTGTTAATTACTTATTCTATACTCTTGTTTTTAATTTTTTTTTATCATTTGCTTATTTTGTGATTTTTCTGTATTTAGAGTGGACAACTCCCAGCATTTTTAGAAATAAAAACCTAGGTGATATCACACCAAAAGTATTAAAATTGAAAAAAAAAAGGTATATTGCTTAACCCTATGAGATATTTTATAGAACTAAACTTTCTCTAATGCCATTCAGTCATATCTCACATTAAATTAACATTTTCGTAGCATGTATTGTGAAGTGACAGCAAATACGGATGTAACCCTAACATTTAAAAATTAGCAGCCAACATTTAAAAATTATCAATAAAAATGCTAAAAAGTTCATTTGTAAATAAAAAACTTATTTGTAAATGAAATGTTTATTCTTAAATAAAATATGTTTATTTGTAAATGAAATAAACTTTTTAGTATTTTTATTGATGAATTTTAAAATGTATTTCAATAAAAATGCTAAAAAGTTCATTTGTAAATAAAAAAGTACTATCAATATCTAAATTTAAGATGTTAGGGTTATGTCTGTGTTTGCTGTCATTCTTCAGTGCATGCTAGAGGAATATTAATTTAATGTGACGTATGACGGAATGGAATTTGAGTAAGTTCTATCAAATATGTCATAAAGTTAAGGAAGATAAAAGCTCTTCTATTCCTGTCCATTCTCTATTTAGTGGAGAAGGAGGTTGATGGAGGTGAAAGCATCACCCACCCAGCTTACATTTCTCATTGCCCAGCTAAAGTGATTTTCTGGTTTTTTGGGGGGAAGGGGGGCACACTATGATGCACAAAAGTTAAATCCTGGGTGCTAGGTGTTGTGCTTATTCTTCTTTATTGATGCTGGAGCCTCTGCACAGCCTTAGGTACTGAAAAGGGTTTGAATATATGTATTGTGGACCATAAAGTTCCCAGAATTGATTTGTCTTGTTCATGTGATCTTCCTGAATGCATGAAAGAAAACAGCTGTATTTGTCTAAATATATTAAGTTAATGAATTTTTTTAAAATCCTCCATTTAATTTTTCATATTTGAACACTGTATTTAACACTTATTTTAGTGTTTTTACTGTTTTTCATTGTCAGGTTTTTAGAACAGGCTCATTAAAACTTTGCAAACATTTTTTACTGTTTATTATTTTTTTAAAGCACTATACTTACTGCAAGTCCCTGTAAAAACTCAATAACAATGTGCTAGCTATGGCTAGACAATTTTTGTTGCTTGGTAATTTTTTGTACTGAAAATTCTTCTTGGAAAATGGCAAGTCCCCCCCCCCCCCACCTTAATTTGTGTTCTGATTCTTTGTTTTGGAAAAGGAAAATCATTATAGTGTGTTTTGAAATGGTACATTGTAATAAAGCTATAAAATCACATTTAATTGTTAAAATCATATTGTTTGAAAATGGTGGGGGTACATATTAAGAATAAAAAAATAAAGACTTTTTATTCTTCTGTTGTTGAAATATTTGTTTTTGTTCGATGGAAGGGATTCGGTTATACCTGAAAACTCAGTATGTCTTCATTTAAGTTACACAATTAAAAAGCAAAGTGCTTAGCTTGTGGTTCACACACAGTCCAAGGTGTTCATTGTTGTTTTCATATTAGCAGTAGAAAGCCATTGTTTCCCATTATCAGACATGAAAGCCTTGCCCAGTTTTCTGACAATGCAAACTGATTGAGTTCATACCAGGACTTGCAGCAGGAGCATACTGATAGTCCCTGCAAACCCCACATTGTGGAGGGGGGAGGGCTCACAACTAGGAGGACCTCTAGCCTCAGCAAAAAGATTTGACAAATATTTTTTTTGTGGAAACTTCATGTGAAACTGGTTGAAGAAATAAACAGAAAATTTTCACGGTAGCTTTGAACAAAGTATTAAAAATAAAAGGAATTTTTGGTATTTTTTCAAATAAATAAGTAAAACATTTGGAAATCACTTTCGTGGTTTTAGTTTATAAAAACTGGATGACGGGAAAGGAGCTACTCGAGAGGACTTGTGGTCCCTTTTCACAGCCATAGCAATATTCCTATACATGCATATTAATAAGAGAATGTGGAAAGAACATCATTTCAAAGGGTGAAATTTTTACACTAATGAGGATAAGGTGTTATGTATAACAGTTGTTTGCATGTAGCTACGCATCCTTCAAAATATAATAAACTGAAATTTATTCTTCACGGGGACGAAGAAACGGAAACCTTTGTCATTTTTCTTTAACAGAGTCAAGAGAAAGAATTTGTACTAGGTGCAAAAAACACTGTGTCATTATGTCATGTGTGTTTTATATACGTATATTCAAGAGTAAATAAAATTTAAGTAGTTTTACTTTTTGTGTGTAATAATTCCGAATTGTTACTCATTTATTTACATGTGTTATGTTTTGTGTGTTTTATATATGTATATTCAAGAGTAAATAAAATTTAAGTAGTTTTACTTTTTGTGTGCGATAATTCTGAATTGTTACTCATTTATTTACTTATGTTCTGTATTTTCGTATAAATCGAAAAAGTCATCAGACACTGTCACATAGCAGTTGTGTGTGTGTGTGTGTGTGAGAGAGAGTGAGTGATCATGAGGCATTTCAAAGAGGCTGGAGACCTACTTTGTTTTCAAAAAGGATAAAATTTGCATGATATGAATAATTTGGCACTAAGTGTTTTTTTTTTTTTAGTACTTTGTAATAATGCAAAACTAGGGCAATAATTTTAATTACAACAATGTGCACATTTTATGTTACACGCAATATAGTGCAAAAGTTTTGGAACTTTGGTTTTGCAAAAAATACCTGTAGGTTCCAAAGAATTTGAATTATTAAAATGCCCATCAAACCTAGTTAATGGCATGGAATTTAAAAATTTAAGTAGCTAATAGGTTTTAGTAAAAGGGCCTCAAGGATATTTTTTTTGCAGGGGGGCACATTTTTCCAATACACTACTGATTTGCAGTATTATATTTTTCCCATCAGACAGATAGTAAAAATGCCTTCATAATCTCAGTATACCTGTTTTAAATACTAGATGTTGCAAGAGGGCAGGAAAGGATTGAATTGACTTGTAAGTTATTAATGCAACCAATGGTACAGATGAGCCATTTGCTTCTTAATAAAAATCTGATGTGAACATAACATTGCGTTGAGTGCTTGACTCAAAACTTTTACTTCTGTGTCTGTACATCAACTATTCTATACAGAGCAGTAAACCACTTAATCGAAATCAAGGCGTTTTGTGAGATTTGTTCTGCATGCACTAATGATGTGTGCTTAGATGAAATAATCTGTGGCCACAGTTTTTATCACAGTTATGTTTGTGTATTAGAAAAATCCAGCTCCAGGGTCTCATTTGGCCAAGGAACGGAACAAAGATCCCTCACTCCTTGTGAGGGGGGATTAAATATAGAATGCAGGAACAGAGTGACATGACAGTATAGTACATAAAACGGAAAAGTGTGCCGCCCCGGTGGCGCAGTGGTCTAAGGCGCTGGCCTCTGATCATTCGTCCGTAAGGGTTCCGGGTTCGAATCCCGGTCAGGCATAGATGTTGTGTTTGTCTTACGGCACTGGCTCTCTCCCTTCCCTGGAACCAGTGACCCTAAATTAGGGACGGGTGACTGCTTATAGCCCATTGAGTTGCTCACGGTGGTCGTTAAACCTCCAATAATAAAAAAAAAAAACAAAACAGAAAAGTGTGGCAAGATCAGAGTTATAGGAGTATACTGTACCCCATTAGGTAAGAGAAGTTGTAATCTGATGTAATGTACTTACTAAATTGCCACTGCTACCTCACTCCTGAACAACCATTTGGCCAAAGAGTACTGAAATAGAGCATATACAAAAGGTTGGCTCATGCTACAGGTTGCCAACCCCCAGTTGACAGAGAAAGTAGCTAACTTCTGTGGTTCAGCACAGAGATAAATACCTGCACTTGTGTAATAACTTTTCCTCCGATTGAGTAAAAGACCTGTTTATAGGAGAGGGAAAGGTGTGAAAGCAACCATAAGTGTTTCATAGCTGGGAGTTTGTCACTAAACTGTGGCAGGTGCCTGCCGTTTACTCAGTGGCTGACAATTATGCTGGCGTATTTGTTTAATTGTTGAATGCAATTAAAAGGCAAATGATTATGCTACCTTAGCATGGAAAACTGCTGCTATTTAAGGAATCATTGAGCAGGTTCTACTAAATATAAGCTCATTTAGAAATGTTTTTGATAAATAGTCAGTTCTTTAGTTCATGAGGATATGGTAAAGATGATAAGGTATAATTTTAAGGAAAAGGGATGAGAACACTTTACTATTTTATTAATGCTAAGAATGAAAAGATTGATGAAACATAAAACATGAGGATTAGAGATGAAAAATTAGGGTTTAAAAACCTTGGGAACGCTATTAATCCTTCAACGGATAAAAAAGTGAAAGTAGTAAAAATATTAAAGCTTGTCCCTTAGTTTATTGGAGTAATATTACTTTTTGTTTCAACCAAATATCAGGTAATGTTAAAAGCATGTCACATCTAGTTTTAATTTGGTTAGGGGTGTGCTACAAACCAGGAAAAGAAAAATTAAATCATTACCTTTTGGGAGGATCTTAAAGAATGCATTTAAAACTTCATCTGTTTATATATTGTTCAGTGAACATGTATATTTTATAGTCTTGACCATAGTTATCTAACTCAAAAAAAAAAAAAAATTCATAATGAAAATAAATTGCATGCTTTCAGTGCTCCCTGTTTCTTTTGTAGGTAACAAAATCAGCTTATTCTCCACTTCAGCCTTCAAAAAATGTGGGTCACAGTGCAAGTCATCAGTTATGTAACCACCTGAGTGCTGAGAATGCAGCTATGCTTGGACCCAAAGGCAAGGACCCTTGCCCTGTACAAGGTGACAAAAGTTTCTTACTATGTAAATATTTACATTGAAGTTGGATTTGTTGGTCAACTGTTAGGCTTTTTGATGCAAAAGCTTTTTAAGAGCCATCGAGTATCTTATCAACCACAAGTTGAAGTTTGAAGAGGAGTTTGGCTTTCCATTTTCCAAACTGTGTAGTGGATACATTTTGTGATGAAATCCCAGTTTTTTTATGATTTCATCCAATGTACATAGTCCTCCAGAAAGTATCTAGAATCACTTCAGTTTCACATTGGCATCACTGCTATCGACCATCGATCCCATCATTCTGCTGCTGTGGCTCACTCCACCCTTCTGGATAGGTTTTGCACCAATGTGCAATGTAATGTAACCTTTGTAGTACTCCATTCCTCTTTCAGGATAGTATCCAGTTCAACTATCACTACAGGACATAGTGTAGCTCTCACCCAGTGATTTGGGTGCTCCACAGGTTTTTCTCTGTATCATCCAATTTGGCTTATTCCTATTCATGCCCGTGAGCCAGTTTGTAACAGCAGGCGAGAATTATCCAGTTAAGAAAATGTGGGTTTCTACCAAGAGTTTTTTTCCATTACAGGTATTGTAGAATTGCCAGAGTTTTAAGTTAGGCTGTGGCATAAGTGTTTCTTAGTCTGACCACCAAAGGTCAAAGGCCATACATACAGTGAGAAACAGCTCCACACCATTGCATCACCTTCTCTGAACTTTATTGTTGGCACAGTGCACTTTCAGCAGCAGATGTTATCTAGGCATCTGCCTCACTTGTACCCCACTCATCTGATTTTAATGAGATATAGTACAATTTGTTACTCCACAGCTCTAAGGATCAGTTGTGTTGTACTTTGCAAAATCCCTTTAAACTGAAATTACTATCAAAACAGCAACTAATCTTTTAAAGCAATTTTCACAGTTTTTTTTGTCTTGTTTTTATGTGCTTTAATGGGTGTGCCATTTCTGTTGGTAGTGAACGTTATATTTATATACCATTGCTACACTCATTTTTGGTTTTATTTCCATTGAGTATGCTTGGGTGGCTTAAGCATTGAAGTAAGCTCTCCAAGCATCTCTGCAAAAACAAACTCTAAAAAGGACTGTAGCAATGATATGGAAATATACCTTTCAGCACTAACAGAAATTGCATAATCAGTACAGCACATGAATATGTAAGATACCACAAAATTTCCTGTAAAAGAGTTGCTATTTTGGTAAAAAATTCAATTTAAAAGAATTCTGCAATTTCACTAAAATTTTGAGTAAGCACATTTCAGATGTTTCTAAGATTTGATTGCATGATTTCAATGACGTTCTTTGTGAAGCATGGAAGGTGAGATGCTGATTCTGTACCGTAATAACTAGTGCTGCAGAGCTCAGAATATATATGATCATACAGATCTCAACTCTGTTGCTGCATGGAACTTAGATTGAAGGAGAGACTGTGTGTGATGAGCAGGGTGAAAAGCAACTTAAATTTTTTGGGGAGAATTTTGCTCCTCAAATTTAGCGGAGCAATAGAGTAATTATGTGGAGCACTTTTGAGACTAATTTTTCTTTTGATTTAAGTGACTAATAATTTATTATCAAATAAAACTGTTACTAGCACCTTTCAATATCTATTGAAAATACTCTAATCAGTAACGAAAAGTAAATTTTAAAAATATTTTAGTAGATATGTAAAAAGTACAAATTTTCTTTCTGTGGATAGATATATGGTGAAATGTTACCTGGCCACACATTGCAGCAGCTACTTACTGTCACTTGACAGTGAGAGTACTCCTGAACTTGTGGTAGCATCATGTTCTGCATCTGTTCTCTTTCTTTTTCTGTAAGACTTCACACTAGTGTGTCAGGGCTGGGCTTTTTTTTCAAAAAATACCTCTGCTGCATGTTCATATGAACCATCTATTGCGTTATCTGCAATAGATGGTTCAAAGCATCAGAATTCATCCAATTTCGGAAATCTGTCTTGATTCTTTTCATAGCAGAAAAGGCTCTTTCGACCTTAGCATTAGATACGGGCAATAATCTCATGATATTTATCATGTGGTTTAGATTTGGGAATTCATTCACATACTTTTCTTTTAAACATTTCCATAACTGTTGCTTTGTCAGGTGTTGCAGATTTCTTAACCAAAAGGTTTTGAAATAATCCCAGTAGTCCTCTTGAATTTTATCGTTGTAAATGTTGTTGGCAGTCAACAACTCACTGAAATGTTCAGTTAATACAGTAATTCGATCATCACCAAAATTTGCAAGAGTAGATTTGTCTGTTGGCCAAAGCTTAGGTTTTAACAGCTTGGCTAGATTAAAAACCTGATTTTCGTGCAAATCACCAAGCCACCAAGGTATGCACACACTGATGAATATGATTTAAAAGATATTCACAATTTTCATAGAATACATCTACTGTCAAATTACAGCTCAGTTTAATGCCATGAAATTCCATAGCGTAACCAAGTACCTTTTGGATCTAATTCCTCCATCGACCTTTTCATGGTTGATATTTTTCACTTTGGTAGCCATGATTTCAAATTACAAAGAGTAAAACAACAAAACTCACATCCCCCTAAAATTAAGTGTCGGCCAAACCGAAACCAAAACAAAAACAGCGATACGAGCATCTGTCCTTAAATGACTCATGGTGCTGACAGGCGGGAGCGTGGAACCGATCATAGACGCTCTGTGGTCTGATGACTGCACAGCTAGAGCTACACGAGGAAGCTTTTCCAGCTGAAAGCAAACAAAGTATTCGTAAAGCTATGAATACGTGAATTTTTTTTTTTTTTTCATGTGTAAGCAAAATCGTATTTTTGATAAAGAGCGTGTTGCTTTACAGATTGAATATTTTAATGGAAATTTCATTTTTAAACTTTGAATCCTGGTTTTGCTATTCAAATATGAGTTTGCATCGCAAACTTCTATTTTTGCATCGCAAACTGCAATGCGATACCGCTTATTTTTTCTCTGGTGATGAGATTAATGCATCACCTCTTTGAGTTGCATCCTGTTATGTGAGGTGAGTTTCCTTGGCATTTTGCTAGTTTTACTCACAGGCTTTTATATCTTGATAAAATAACTGATGATCATGCTATTTCATGCAGTTACAGACAGAATTGCACAAAACAGTAACCATTGATTTAACATTTGCCAACAATACCTTTCAGGAAACCTGTCATGTTATTCCATGACTATAACAGTAAACTTTCATGGCCTGTATTTTTCTTCTTTACATTCTGTCTGGTCTTGAAGTCGAATGTTTCAATGGGAGGATCCATTGTGTAGTTACAACACATGGTTTGAATGAGCCTTGAAATCCTTGAAAGTCCTAATAAAAGAAACAGGGATTTTCAAGGACCCCAAATCCTTGAAAAGTACTTGAAAAAAAAAACACTTCACATTGAAAAGTCCTTACATTTTGTAGAACTGGAATGTATGCTTTATTTTCTGTGGTCATTTTGGTGTGTTAGAAACGTTTTCAAATGTGTATTAAACTAATTTTGCACTTTCCCAAGTTTTTTTCTGAAAATCGGCAACTTTTGGAAACACAATGATATCTTCAAGCTGCGGAATTTTGGAATTGAGATCTCGGATTAATGCCTACAATGGTAACACAGGTTAGTGAAAGTAAAGTTAAAAATGCTACTATCCACTGAATTTGCAAAGAAACAACCTTATTGTAATGAAACATGGATACTTCCAATTTTAAACTTAAATTTCCTTTAAAACAAAAGAAAAGTACTTCCTCCCCCTCTCCCCCTCGCTATTGGAAGAAGTAACTGAGGAATATGAAAGCACGCAGTTTAAGTGAAATTAAAAAAAAAAAAAAAAAAAAAAGGTACTGGTGTTGCTCATTCTGCTATGAAAGCAATTTTACATGTCACAGAAATGGTGCTGATTCTATCATGGACAGTTTACTTATCAATTTAGAAATCTACTTTTGCTTTAAAATAAAAAATGAAATAAAATTGCTTGCTTCATTAATTGGTATAAAATAATTGCACTTTTTAAGAATTGGCTAAAATTATGTGCATTACTTGCAGAAATATTTCAATTTTCAATAGTACAATAAAATGTTATGCAATTTTGCTTTTATTCAGTTTATTATGTTGTACATTATCTCATATCTGGTCGGTTAATATATCCAACACAAGAAGCTTCATTATTTCAAATGATTCAAGTTCAGATAGGCCATCATATTGGATTTTCACTGTATTGAAATTCTCAGAATAATGAACTGAAATTGTGGTCTTTGCAAATTTAGTATGAGATTTCACTGCAAAATAAATTTTACCCATTTATATTTTGTTATATTGAATAACTGTTGAGAGAAACTCATTTATGAAATTTAGTATGCACTGCACTAGCATGTAATCACGATAACTAGTTGTTTCTTAAGTTTCTTAAGAAGAAATTAAGTTCTTTAATTATTTCTAAAATTATTTTCTAAAGTAACTGTTTGCACACATGTGCATGATAAAGATTACATATATGTGAATTTAATTTGAATGTGCTTAAGTCCTTGAAAAAGTTTGTTGGACCTTGAAAAGTCCTTGATTTTTTTCCCTCAGAGGTGTATGAATCTTGCATTTTGTTGTTCCAGCTGATACACACTGGCTGGCTAAAGTAAAATTATGTGTAGTTTTCTGGTTAGCGACAGTGTAGTGTAAATTACAAATAATAAATCATTCTGTAATATGACACCTGAAAGTTGTAGGCTGCTGAAGAAAAAATAATAATTGTAATGTTTCAAGGGATAATCATCATCATCACCAATAACCATTCGCAGTCCACTGGTGGATGAAGGTCTTCCAAAGTCTTTCTCACAACTCTGTCGTGAGCGCTCCAGCATGCCTTTGAATTTCATCCACACATCTTTCGTTTGGTCTTCTTCTGGGTCGCATCCTGTCCCTATATTTTATTTCTTGTGAGGAAAATCAAGTGTTTCTGAACATGTCATTTGGTGAATGTAAAACTGGAAATATACGATAAATAATGTAAAAATTGAAGAGAAAGTATTTCAGTTATTGTCAGTGACTGTATGTAATGTACACAAAAGTACCCTCATGCATTCGTTTATAACACAGATGTGTCACATTGTTAAAATATATAGTAAAAATTTTGTTTTGATCCACACACACAAAAGAAAATTGTCATAAGACTGTTACACCTTAGTTTCTCCTGAGGTTTACTAGGACTCCCACAGCCTTTATAAATCCTTAATAGTCCTTAGAAAGTGCTTTTTTTTTCTTTTTCTGAGTGGTGCTTGAAGTTTTAATATTTTGCCAAAAGTGGCAAAAGGTACTGTAAAAAGTACCTATTTTTCCTAATTGGCTGCACGAAATCCAGAAGTTAAAATATAGTGCCTAGAACTTGTGCTTCTGGTTGACTATGTTGATGATGACATCATGTGACATCTGAAAGCCTGTAGGAGAGCATGGGACAGCGTGAGGTATGTAATTTGCTGAAAAAGTGAAGGACCAGAATTAAATTAAGCATATCTTGCAGATTCCACCCGATGACCCCATCACCATCTCATGGTACTGATATTTCAGTTTTGTGTTTCCCTGTGCGAGTGAGCGTGTGTGTGTGTGTGTGTGTGTGAGAGAGAGAGAGAGAGAGAGAGAGAGAGAGAGAGAGAGAGAGAGAGAGAGAGAGAGGTAGATAGATAACCACAAAAGTATTTACCGTTTTTTGAGGGAGCAAAAGAAACACCTTGTAATGATTGAATTTGTGAAGAAGTGACGTTCTGCCCATGGTATATCATCAACTAAAATGCCCTGCGCATATGAGCAGTTTGGTAGTGGAAGACGTGCAATTACAATGGTGGTATTACCGGAGATTATTCATGGGTGTTTGTTATAGGAATTTAAACTCAGTTCATCTGCTGCAGAAGCAACTTGCCACATTTGCTTAGCATTCATGGCAAATGCCGTGAAAGACCATACAACTCGGAATTGGTTCCGAAAGTTCAGAGACAGAGATGAATCCTTTCAAGACAAGTTCTCGAGTGGTCGTCCTGTCAGCCATGACAGAGAAGTCCTGAAGTTGCTATTGAGCAGGACAGTAGCCAAACATGCCAGGAGCTAGCCCGGGCATCTGGTGCTAGTGATGAAACTGTCCAAAGACATCTGCATGCAGTAAGGCATACAAATTGTCTGAGTGGGTCCGCCATGAATTGTCTGCAGTAAACAAACAACAATGTGTCTCAGCTTGTCTTGCATTGCTGCCTCGCTATGACAAGTAACCATTTTTGGATAGGGTACTCACATCTGATGAGAAGTGGGTCCACCACAGCATCCCAAAACGCTCTAGACATTGGTTGTTCACCGGTGACTCAAGTCCTCACACATCGAAGCCAGCACTGCATCCATGTAAAGTTATGGTGTGTGTATGGTGGACAGCATGTGGTTTGTTTATTATGAACTCTTGCAATGTGGCCAAACAATCACTGCTGCAGGTACTGTGCACAACTGAAACATGTGCATGAGGACCTAAAAAGAAGGAAGGAGCACTGGTCAACAGAAAGGGAGTTCTGCTCCTTCAAGATAACGCTCGTGCCCACTCTATTTCGCTGACCAGAAACACTAGCAAAGAACTTGAGTGGGAGTTTTTATGTCATCTAGCTTACTCACCAGATATCTCTCCTTCAAACTATCAGTTGTTTCTTTTACTCAATAATCATTTGCATGGACACGACCTCTACAACTTTGAGTTGCATGCTGCCCCCCCCCCCAACTTTTTCTCTTCTCATGATGTGACATTTTATCGCAGAGGTACATATAAGATGTTAACATGTTAGCAGAACGTTGTTGATGCCCATAGTAATTATTTCGATGAATAAATTTCTTTTCTACTACATATGTGCTATACTTTGTCTCAGTCTCTGAAAATGGCAAATACTATTGTGTTATTCAGTAATACCACATGAAAATGAAGTGCAAAATTGAAATCTTGAACATGCAATTTTAGACTTTGATTTTGCAATTTAAACCATGAAATGATTATGGGCAAAATCTTGAACTCATAGTTTTGACTACAGTTTTACAATTACATGCCCTTTATTGCATATGTCATTATCCTCTCAGATAGGAAAAACTTAATTTGACTAACATAACTTGCTTTTACATTGCACAAGTTCTAATTTATTACAACTACAAACTTAAATTATATGGGAAAATACTGCCAACTTCACCAGCATACTTCAGTTTGTATAGTTAAGTTGTGTGTAAAAGTGTATTTGTGCATATGTCATTGTTGTATATACAATTAGTAAGGGCCTTAAAACACTCTTGGGGTGCTGAAAAGTCCTTAAAAAGTGCTTATTCTTCTTTTCTTTTTTTATTGTGGGAGAAAAAGAGTAAGAACCTTGTTTCTGAAAGGCAACGAGAATCCTTAGATGTAACAATCTGTCTCTCTTATTTACTTACATTCACCATTTGAATACTTCCATGCATATGTGTGTGTGCATGCAGGCAAGTTTAACATCCCTCCTGTTAGTTGTATATTTTTCCTTCCTGAAAATAAAAATGAATTCTTAACTTTTATTTTCTAGTATTTTTTCTGGTTCACCAGTTTTTCCCCCTCTGAGCTGCTTTCCCTTTTCTTTAAACCCAGTTTTATTATTTGAGTTTATGGCACTATTTCCTGGTATTTTTTCAGTTTTGTAGATTCACATTCTTATTTTATTTTTTAACATCAGATAGCATTTTGACATTCACTTAGAGGAATATGAAGGGAGAAATGCTTTCATCAAAGCATGTTCAATCTTACACTGGCACAGTTTTTAACTCATTATATTTTATACTGATCATTTATGAAAAAAGTTAATATTTTCATGCTTTTGTTTTGTGTGACTGACACGACACATTTTTTTACCTGTTATTTTTTATGCTGACCATTCATTGAAGTAGTTGAAATTTTCTTTTTTTGCCCTCTTCTTCTGTGTGCTTAACTTGAAGGTTATTAAGATATAAAATGCATATGTTTACAATTTTATATGTGTTATGATATTGTTTATATTATTGACAAACTGCAGTTATTCTTTCTGATAGTAAACAGACCATTTAGGCAATATATAATGTATATATATATAGCTTTTGCCTCATGTTTATCTTTAAAAAAATTATTGTTTACACTTTCTGTTCAATGCACATGAAGCTGTATTTTCAGTATAAAAATAGAGGTAAAAATGTCTTCTTTTGCTTTTATTTCAGTTCATAGTTCTACATTATCTGTTATACTGTCAGCTGCAATTGGTGTGTTTGGATTCCTTCTTGTTTTGTCTGTGATTATATATTTTCTTTTGAGAAGACGTTATGGAAGAAGGAGGCCTTCAGATGAGCTCGTTTTGAAAGTTCATGGCTCTGAAGGGGTAAGCCTGTTTTATTATTTAAAGAAGCTCTGTAATATCAAATATAGTATTGTGTTAGTATTCTTACTGTTGTTAGCAAACTACTAATAAGTGATCCATTTGATAAAATGTAGTAAAAAGTAAAATCAACACTTCCTAATGAAGTATGAAGACCTTGTCAACACTTGAAGTATGAAGACTGTTTCAAAATTAATGAGCAGATTTGTTGTACAATAAAACTGGAGTTATATTATAAGAACAAACATCAGTAGTACATATTTTATCTTTCATCACTTTTATACAATGGATGTTCAAATGAACTTGTACTATCACAAAGAAATAGTTGAAGTATAGAATTGTAATTATTTACGTGCTACTAGTTTTTATTTTCACTAATGTATATGTCACATGCTAATATGAATATACATACATACATGCATACAATAAGACATATCACTAAGCTATTATCTGAGATTCAAAGGCTAGGTCCTTAAAGAAAGTTCATATGCCAGATTAAAGTTAAAAACTGACGAAACTTGATTTTATTTTCTGTTGATGTTTCAAGTGTCTCCATTTACAGCAATCTCAGCACACAACTCAAGCTTCATTGACATTCATCACATGCCTCACACAAGACCTTTTGTACTTCATACTCATTATCTTTTTCTCATGCAGACATTCCTGAATCTGGTCTTCTGATAATTTCCTTGGTCTTTCTCTACTTCTCTTTCCTGCCACTTGGCCTGAATAAATTCTCTTAGTAAGCATCTTACCATTCACTCTTTCAACATGGCAAAACCACCTAAGAATATTTGTCTCCACATTATTAGCAACATTTTGCTTCATATTTTTTAAAACACCACTCACATGATATAGTAACTCATAGACATGTGCTTTAAAGTTCTGTTTCTTTGTGCTAAAATTAGTCACTACACATTGATGAACAGGATCAGCACAAGTCATGGAATTTTGTTTCCAGTTTTCGAGGCCTGTGAAAAGTGCTTGGATATTTGTTTTTTGTATGTGTGAGGGAGGGAGAGATAGGGGCGAGGAGGAAGATCTTGGAGTAGTCCTCAGTTTTGTGCTTGGATGGAAAACTGTCTCTTCTGCTGAACTGGGTCATGCACTGCCCACAAAGGCTCCTCTCAGTACTGCCTAGTCAGTTGTGAAGAGAGACAGTGGATCTGTTAACCTCTTTCTATCATTGTATCTATGGACATGCTGCCCACTATAACATCACTTCTTTCTGTTTACATGAAATGTAGGGATGTAGATGGTGTCATCTCATCCATTACATGTGGCTTTGCAGAGCACAACTGGTTTTGGATGAATGATTATTACACATGTTAAAGTTCAGGAAAAAGGTGATCAGACTGACTGCAAGAACTATCATGGTATTAGCCTACTGAGTGTGCCAGGGAAAGTGTTTGGTAACGTCATTAGTGAAAAAGTATGAGGTCTTACATCACAGAAAGTGTGGGGTATTCAGAGTGGTTTTATACCGGATAAAGGCTGCACTAACCAAATTTTTGCATTACGCTTGCTGATTGAAAAGTATCTGGCTGTTGGTAAGAAAGTTTTTGCTGCCTTCGTAGATTTAGAGAAAGCTTATGATCGAGTAAGTAGGATACTTCTGTGGAAAGTACTGAATAAATATGGTATCACTGGAACAGCTTAGGTACTCAATAGTGTGAAAGCCATGTATGCTGGCAGTAGGGCATGTGTATGAGTAAATGGTGTTGTATCGAAATGGTTTTCTGTTGTTGGAGCAGGAGTGAGACAGGGTTGTGTAATGTCACCATGGCTGTTTAATATATTTATGGATGTGTGCATTAGAGATGAGCCCGGGCTCGAACGAGCTCAGAATTCATTAACTACCGAAAAACCCAGGCCAGGGCTCAGAATTACACGTCTTGAATTTCATTACTGTAATTAATTCAACACGTGTAATTCCGAGCCCGGTTGAATTACATGTGTTGAATTTCATTGTGGATTTGTTACCATGGTGGAAGGATTTTCAATTTCCTAGCCATTGCGAGACAAATTTTGCTTAGCAAGACTTGCATTATGCATTGTCCAAAGCTATGGCCCAAGCAAGGATTAGTTTGAGGAGGTCTGGTATAAAAAAAACTGGGAAAAAATCACATTCCCATTTTTTGTATTTTATTAAAAATCCAAGATTGAGTCATATCTTTGGCCAGTGTATAATGCATAAATGCAAGCCTTGATAAGCAATATTTTCCAAGAATCTAGGCCCGGGTGGGCCCGGGCTCAGCAAACACATGTAATCAAAGAAAGCTGGCCGGGCCCGGGCTCCTAAAATTGAGCCTGAACATCTCTAGTGTGCATGTGTGATGCCAAAATGAACAATACTGGTTTATGCCTTGGCAATGTCAGTGTGTACAGATTGCTATATGCTGATGACACAGTCCTGTTGGCAGAGAATGAAACTGAGTTGCAGAGTATGCTGGCTCGGATGTACAAAGTTTGTATGAATTTCAAACTGAGTATAAATAAGAGAAATAAACAAAGCTATGGTTTTTGAGCATGGAACTATTAGTACTGTATGCAGGATAAGTCTAAATGTCATTGTTACTGATCAGGTAAACGAGTATGTATATTTGGAAAGCATGTATGACAGAGAGAAGAAATTAGATGGCGAAATTAGTAGGCGAGCGAACTCTTCATTGAAAGTCGTAGCTGCTTTAGGAGGATTTCACAAGAATGATGGGTCTTCAAGAAAGTCTTGAATGGCTGTATATGAAAGTGTAATTGTTCCTACTCTGATGTATGGCAGTGAAACCTGGGTTCTGCAGAAAAGGCATGTGACTGCACCACTTTCACCTTGGTCTTCTGCACCTGGGAACTGACTGTCATCTATTCTGCAAGGCATGATCATGTCTCTGCAGCATGCGCCATTGGGCTGTACTAAAGGAAATGCAAATGGGGGAGGTAAATGTTTTTTCTTTGTTTCAGTCTGCAGTGTGCATCAAAGGCCATACATAAGAGTAGCCAATCTATGATTTAGAACCACTGCTTCCAAGGAAGTATCAATGCAAACCAGCCTTTGAACCCTGTGAGACATAAAATTGAAGAAGAACTGATGACAGGTTGTCACCTATTGACCAACAGGGCATTGGTGGTAGCAACTCTGTTAGGATGGTTTTGCTATGGAAATCTTGGATGAATGTTTTCTTGTTGTGGGTTTTGCATCAATTTGCATAGGTTTACGTACTCAAGTTCCCCTGAAGTGGGCATTTTTATCTCCCTGTTTTTGTTTGTTTGTTTGTTTGCTGTGATTTCCTGTGAATACTTCATAACACTATCGAGAAGAATTAGCCATGAGTTTCATCGGTTGAAGCATCCATGTTTCAAAGATACCAATTGATTGTGTACATAGATATATGCTTTTATTGCTATTCATTGTAAGCGTATTTTCCCCCTTTATCATTAACTCTTCAGTGAAGGTTTATTAAAGGAATGGTTTGTACTCAGTTTTCAACCATTAGAAGATTATTACAAATCTGTATTAGCAGGCCTGGGAATCATACTGAAATTAAGAACATTGATCTGCAATTTCCATCAAACCTTAAAGTTAAACGAAAACTTCTAAGAAAAAAATTGAAACACGTTTTATAGGCTGAACAAGAACTGTATGCCTGAAGAACTGAAACATTCTGGTTGAGATTTAAACAACTGCTGTTTTGATTACAGTGCAAGATTACATCTTCATTATTTTTGTTGTTTATATTCCACATAGAGCTGCATGAACACTTGTTTCACTTTTGATTTAGTGTACATAAATTAAAAGTGAAACAAAAATACCTGTTTCACATTTGATTTAGTGCACTTCTGATGTAGTGTTGATTTATTTTGATAATTTGGTATTTCCTTATCAGTTAGTAGTAATTTTCTATTGCCTTGACCAATCTCATCAACAAAATTATGACAACATTCTGTGTTTACTCAAAGAGAGAGAGAGAGAGAGAGAAGTGGAAGAGGAAAGAGCAGTACATGAAATGCCTTTTACATTGTATATTCAGATTATTATGCAATTTTTAAAGCCTAAATTTGTATGTTGGATGAAGTCCTTAAAAAAATAATAATAGAGGTATGTGAAATGTTCAGGAAGTCCTTGATCTTTTTTTTTTTTTTTCTCTCTCTCGCAAGTTGTATTAAATAATATTTTGTTGACAGACTGACACAATTCTACACCTTTCTGTATCATATTATTAACACATGGGTATGTAATTTGACAAACCTCCATAGTGTTGGTACATCCTATGCATTTGTTCTATTTTTCAGTATCCAGTTTGTATTTTTATTTTCCCGAAAAGACCATGTGGTATTTGAAATTCATATTTTCTTGAAGAGTTCTGTACTGGAGCAACTGGTTAATTGTTTGGGAAGTGACAGCCAGATAATCTGATCTCATTTCATGAATCATCAATCTTTAATTTTATACTTATATATTCACAAAACATTATTTTGTTGGCAGCCATTGTGTCATATCAATCTCTTTAGGTCTTTTAGCTTTGAAACCGACAAAGAAAAAAAAACTCTCTCTCGCTTGAAAAGAACCCACAGTGATGCACTATTGCAAACATTAGCAAGTTGCATTGTGTGTCTACTCTCTTCCAGCTAACCTAACACAATGATATGTTGCTAGGTAGCTGATTTTGAAATATGGGTTGCTACTGTGTTGGAAAAATAAACAATAAATGTGGTGAAAAAGATCATACAGCTACAGTTGACTTCAATAGCACAAACAAGTTTAACTTGAATCACTTTTACTATTAAGTGTTTTTTAATCACCATATGATTAAGTGTTTTTTTTTTTAATTCTTTTAACATTAACAAGCTTAACATGAAATGCCGGTTTAGACACACTGATCTTTCATCACCATAGAAAAATGCATCATCTTTGTGTGAACCAGCAAACATTTTTCCTTATTAATACTACTGCTAGATCTCTTTAAATTTGAAGACCACTGCTTTACCTGGCACATCTTTTGTCCTGATTGTGGAAATGATCTTTAAAAGGGGACACTGAATGGAAGTGCACATTGGGTACTTTTGCTGGTAATTTTTTGAAGGGTGAGGTTTTGAGCGGAGAGATTCTCCTCTCCTTTCAATCCCTTTTTTACATTAAAGAGCCAAAACATTATGACCATCTGCCTAATATGATGTTCGTCCTTTATATACTGCCAAAACACCTCTTACCTGGCGAGGCATGGATGCTGCTACAAGATTTCTAAAGACTGTGTTTTGTGGTATCTGGTGCCAACAGATTACCAGTAAATCCTTTAACTCTTGTAAGTTATGTGGTTGAGCTTCCACATATCAGATTTGCTGTTCCAACACAAACCACAGATACTCAGTTGGATTGATATCTGGGGAATTTGGAGATCAGGGCAATACCTGGAAGTCTTCCCCATGTTTTGTGAACCATTCTTGAGCAATCCGGGCAGTATGGCATAGTACATTATAGGGGGTTCTACTAGAGGGTGATATTGTTGCCATGAAAAAGATGTACCTGGTCTGCAGTGATGTTTAGGTAGGTGGTAGATGTCATGCATGTTAATAACTGGACCCAAGGTTTCCCAATAGAAAGTGTTACATTTCCTCCACTGTCTTGCTTTCATCCCATGGTGCATCCTGGTGCCAACACTTCCCCAGGTAAATGACTCACACATACCCAGCTATCCATATGGTGCAACAGGAAGTGAGATGCATTGGACTAGACGGCATTCTTCCAATCATTCAAGATCCAGTTTAGATGCTCACGTGCCCATTGTAGGCATTTTCAGTGGTAAACCAAGGTTAGCATAAGCACTCGGAGTGGCCTGTGACTATGCTGTCCTGTTTTCAACAGGGTTCAATGTACTGTGTGTTGTGACACATTACTCTTATCACCAGCACTCAAATTACTGGTGAGTTGCGCCACAGTTTCCCTTCTGTTGGCTCATACCATAGGAGATATAGCCTTTGCTAACCTCTAGCATCGATGAGTAGGCTAGTAATTGTTTCGCTGCGCAAATTTCCATGTATTTTAGGGTTTTTTCTGTAATTTTGCAAATATATCTGTGAATTTCAGATTTTTTTACTATTTTTGCCAAATTTGTATTATAATCTTTAGGTTATTTTTCATATTTAAAAATTTTATTACTGCCTTCATTAGAATTTATGCAAAATATGTATTGCAAAGTAATCCTACTCCAAAATCCAAACCAGAACCTGAAACCTTGAATTACCCCTCAAAATTGTTTGTTACGAAGAGATTTGTATCGAAAAAGCTTGATGGATAATTCCAGGTTGCATGCACTCTGTTGAAGAATGCATGTGTGGTGTTTCGTGATTTCCACCCCTGCTAGTGTTGAATGACCTTGGTGACTTGCCGCACTAATAAACTGTAAAGCAGATGTCATCAATTGTATTAGTAGTTTTAGCTGGGAAAAGCAGCTCACAGAAAAGAGTGTTGGAGTTTCACAGACGCTTAGCTTAGAAAATTTTTGTGCTTTCGTGTGAGTATTTAGTTTATTAAGTTTCTATATATAGTTTGACTTTTAGAATGAGCCACATGAGTAAAATGAGTGCATCTGAAAGATGCAAGCAGTACAGCAAGGGAATGTTTCATGTGAACAAAAATCTATTGTTCTTTTTTGTGTTGCAACATACAAGTGGATTTTTCAAGAAATGACATTTGTGAAAAGCATTTAGCAAGCAAACTGCATGAAAAAATGTGTGACCAAACAGTCTGCTGAAAATAATGCAGAAATGCATTGATTGATTAATTGAGAAATGAACTAGACAAGAACAGCATCACACAACTAAACTTTCGAAATTAACTGGTGCCTTTTTTGCAGCTAACATCCCAAATTGGATAACCCTACATTAAAAAATTACTTGGAAAATTCATTGAAAGGTATTGGTGTTATTCCAGATGCAAATTGGATGTGGAAATGTTATTTGCTGAAATTATATGATATTCACAAGCAACAAATGAAAGATTTTTTGAAGTCACTATCCAGTATAAGCATCATAGCAGTTGAAATAACTGACTCAGAAGGTAGATACATTTTGAATAGTCTTGCTGTTCCATTATCTGAAACAAATGTTGAAAGCTGTAATGCTGAAACCTCTTTGAATGCAATGTTCCTCGAGTGCATCACTTTGGAATCCGTAAATTTTAAAGCAGTCAGCGAGGCAATACTTCAGCATGTTAATAAATATGAAATATCTTTTGCGAATATAACCACTTTTGTGACAGACAACACATGTTACATATCCAAGGCATAAGGAAAGAGCCTGAAAGCCGAATTTTTGTGGGAATATAGCATTTTGCAAAATTTCACGATTTACCTCGTGACCGCCCCACAAATTTTGCCCCCCCCCCCCCCGCCCACTCCTGGCCTGTGATTCATGGTTTTTCCTCCTCGGATCACTTTTTGAAAGTACAAACTATGCCTAACTGTGAGTGCCCAACAAGCCTTGCCATCTTGGAAATGCTCTGGGCATTGCAATTTGCCCTTTACCAAAGTTCACTGCCTTTTCCTTCTGAAGAACAGGAACAACATTAACACAGCTCAGTATCAAATGTTATATATAACATTTCATGACCTTCACAAGCATGTTGTTTACCTGCAGTTGCTTCAATTCACATAAAGACACACTGGTCATATTGTTTGAACTCTTCAGTGTATCATCTTAAGATTTACTATTGATGAACAGACAACTTTAGATAAAACTGTTCTTGATGAAATTCCCGGTGATATTGCAAAAGAGATGTGTATGTGGAGTGTTCTCCGCATCTAAAATGTTTCAGAAGTATGTCTCGTAGCAGACAAAACAAGTGACTTCATAACTTCAAACATTTTGACAGATGTCGAAATGTCTCCATGAATAACGATGTCATGACCATACATTTTGACAGATGTCGAAATTGTGAACAGTGTAATTAACAGCTGGAAGATGTAATCACAGAATTTATCTGATAATGTTAAAAACAATGACATGGAAGTCAGTGGCACAACTGAAATTTTCTGAAGCCTTTGCAGCATTGCAAACTATGCATCATTTTGTAATAGAACATACACATACTTCAGCACCAACAGACACATATTTCAGCACTTTTACATGAGCAAACTGGAAGAATTTTTGAGGCATTGTTCTGATGAGGCATTTTCTGCCAACATGCCGCAGAAAACAAAAAACAAACATGGATAATAAGACTAAGCATCTATACAAAGATGGGATTATGTTTACAAACTGTCCCAATTTACCTATAAATAGCAGAAAATTTTGTATAATTTTATAAGTTATAGGATAAATTAAAAAGAAAACCACCAGAGTGTTGACATTTATGAACATATTAAGGTAACTTTTAATTAAAGAGTGTGTTTTAGAAAGGCACTTACCAGAGTACATAGGCTAAACCGCAGATATGTAGGTAGACTAATGAGATGAAAAAACAACTTGTGGTTGACGTTTGTTTCTTCTTCTTTTCACTTTTCAATTTCTTTGCAAATTTCATGATAAGGCTCAAGTAAGCTTTCTACACCTCTATTAAATTTCAATCCTCTTTCCATAAAAGGGTCTAAATCTAAAACTTTATCAATTAATTGACCAGCAAATGAAAAAGTTCATTCAGCGTTTCCATATGAAAATTCAGCTTAACAACTTCCATTTCTGTCTCATCTTCCAATTAATTTTCTTGTGGATCAGCAGTCAATTCTTCCAACTCTTCCGACGTTAGTTTTTCACATTCGTTTCCTGTGACCATTTCTTCATATGTCCGTCATATTAATAACATTGAAGCATTCACACTCTTATATTTTGTGTGATAGTTACGATTTGGTCCACTATTGCATTCATATATCTGGTGTTCTGGAATCTCTCATAACTTCTGGTCACAGTTTCTGCCAATATGCAAAACATTGAATGGTTTAATTTCATTGAGAGATTCTTTGATCTTCAGAAGACAGTCAGGCATGTTGTAATTTTTCCAGCTTTTGCTCACTGTTAGACTTGATTGATTGTCCATATTTTTCAATAAACCTTTGAATGTTCTTACATAGTATGCCATGAAAACCAGAATCACACCTTGATCTAATAACTAAGCTGTAAGATAGATGTGGTGCTTGATGGCAAAAAAACAACAACACACTTCTACATTTGAATGGGCAAATTTTAGGGTTTGAGGATGGCCTGGGGCATTGTTTGTTAAGAGAAGAACTTTAAATGGCAGTAATTTAGATATTAAATAGGTCTCTGCCTCCCCCCCCCCCAAAAAAAACAACAACAGTTTTTTATCCAGTCAGTGAAAAGTGCTGCAGTTACCCAGACTTTATTAGCCCTCCAAAAGACTGGCAGATGATCCTTATTTTTTCCTTTTAATGCTCAAGGATTCAACAACTTGTGCACAACTATAGTTTTAAAGCATGTAGCCAGCTGCATTTGTGCAAAATAGTGAAGTCAGTCTTTCTTTCACAGCTTTGAATCCTGGTGCAGTTTTCTCCGAAAAAAAGTTCTTGACGGTATTCTTCTCCAAAACAGTCCAGATTCATCTGCATTAGAAACTTGTTCTGGCAAATAGCCTTTTCTTTCTATTATCCTTTTCAACTCAGAAGGATAATCTTTAGCTACATCTTGGTCAGTCAAAGCTGCTTTACCTAGTCACTTTACATTGTGAAGGCTGAAATGTTTTTAAAAAATTTGTAGCCAACCGGTGGATATGATTGGAGCATATCTTTGCAGCTATTGCAGCACTGTCCTGAACGCTACAACAGATTTTATCTTCAGTTGCCTTCATAGTTAGAAACACTATGTTCATAGATTTCATAAATCCTAGCAACTCTCTCTTTTAGCTAGTTTATCCAATAACTCTATCTTCTTTGATAAAGTCATAACTTTTCTTGATTGTTTCACAATTGAATCCTTTCCTCTAAAAGCCATTTTGAGGGTGTAAACTTAAAACAAATGCACAAATAGCGCATCCGGACACTGCAAAACTGTAAAGAGACAATTCACAAATCACCTGCTACGAGATAACAAAGTGTTACTGAGGTCGGTCGTCACAATGCATCACACATTTAGACAGCATGGGAGGGGGTAACATTGGCCAATCAGGTGATTACCAGAAAGAAAAGCAGCCCTAACTTATGTGGTGATTCAGAAAGCTTCACCAGTTTGCCTGCTGGCTAGTTACCATATGAATTTACATTGCTTGTGGTGCATCTCTTGGGGGGCTTAATATGGACTTTGAATTATGTACCATAGTTAAAGTTGCTGAGTTTGACATTGCGCTAGAAGTGGTAGATTGGCCCTGAAGCATTACTCTACCTTTTACTCTCTTGGGAAGAACAAATGTTGGACTGATGATTGGGGCCTATCTGGCCACTTTGAGCACAATGTCAAAATCAACCAGAGAGGGAATCAAAATTTGGAATAATTATATGTGCAACTTTTCATTCCTACAATATTTCAATAAGTTTTTTTTTATATTTTTCATTATTTCACAAACACATATAACCAAAACTGTGAATAAAAAATATTCAGATAACATGAAATTGCTGTACTGTTAAAATTATTTTCATGCATACATACTGCCTTATACATATTGCATTACAGTATACAATGCTACAGTGCTATGTATAACTTTGTTTTTGGAAAAAGCAATGTAATTTATGTTTTAAAAGCCAAAAGTATTTATTTACTTTTTTCTTCAATTGTACTGTATATATACAGTACTCCCCCCCACCTCTATCCACAGTGTCACTTTCCATGGTTTCAGTTACCAGCAGTCTGAAAATATTAAATGGAAAATTCCAGAAATGAACAGTTCATAAGTTTAAAATTATGCACCGTTCTGAGTAGCGTGATGAAATCTGCGTTGTTCCACCCGGGGACGCAAATCATCCCTTTGTACAGCATATCCATGCTATATATGCAACCCACCTTTTAGTCAATTAGTAGCTGTCTCTGTTATCAGATCGATTGTCATGGTATCACAGCGCTTGTGTTCAAGTAACCTTTATTTCACTTAACAATGGCCCCAAAGTGCAAGAGTAGTGATGCTTGTAATTCAGAAATTCCAAAGAGAAGAAGTAAAGTGCTTCCTTTAAGTGAAAAAGTGGAAGTTTTCGACTTAATAACGAAAAAAAATCGTATGCTGAGGTTGCTAACATCTACGGTAAGCATAATTCTTCTATCTGTGAAATTGTGAAGAAGGAAAAAAATTGTGCTGGTTTCACATTCACATAACTTTTATTACAGTATATTCAAAAGAACCTTTGCATATTTGTACTGTAAACAGAATTTCACCATTAGATAATTTTGTGAGGCAACAGGTCTTGGGAGAAGGCTTCAAAGATGCACTGTCATCATCTCTCACAGGTGATATCTGATTTTTTTTGTGAAGAAAAATATGCATCATTATGACAGTGCCCATGATTCATGAAGTGAAACCTCACAAGTATTGCAGAGGGCCAAGTACTGGTAAAATAAAGATGCCATGTGCTTAATTTTGTGTAAGGCATAATTAAATATGAATGAAAGTATACTTGCTGGTAATTGTCTGACTAAGTTGTTCAAGTGTTTCTTAAATATATATAGAGAGCATACACATGCACATATATTTATTGACACTGGTATATGTACATAAAGTTAAATTTCCTTATTAGTGGACAATTTTGTGATCCTCAGTTCCAAGGTATATACAGTTCTGTATATTTACCTCCAACTAGTTGGACCCTCTGAATAGATGACAGCAATCTTTGTTATAAAACAGTTAAAAATGCAAATGTTCAATGGAAAAAAATCCCTAAATTTTTCTCATGAAGAATTTCTTTAGTAATGCACTTTTTAATACACCACAATGTGAATACTCAAGAAACGCATATAGCATATTAAATCCGTTTATTTTTATGGTGTAATGAGCACAAAGATTCGCCAAGCTTTCGCACTCCACTGGGAGGCTTTTTCAAGGCAGTGGTAGACATAAAAATGCATTTTTATATCTACCATTACCTTGAAAAAGCCTCCCAGTGGAGTGCGAAAGCTTGGTGAATCTTTGTGCTCATTACACCATAAAAATAAATGGATTTAATACGCAATATGCGTTTCTTGAGAATTTCTTAATTTTTTTTTTTTTTTTTTTTTTGGGTAAAAGCAAGAATTTCAACTTTTTGTCCTCCAGATCCGCATTACAAATCTACTGTATGTGGTTTCAGTAGAATGGATCTTTCCTAGAACTGGACAAAACAGCTCCTTTTGATTCTCATAATGGCTGTTGAAGTGATTCAGGATATGAATCATATCCTGAACTGCCTTTGCTGCAGTCCAAAAAGGATTGACTACCCCAAACCCCATTCTTTTTCAGTGCCAACATGATACTCCCAATACGGGCCACAGTTCATTTTGTGACTAAATATTTTCCTCTTCTTTGGAAAACCAGCATATTAGACCTTGAATAATTGGTAAAAATGAAAACTTGAATCTGAAGGGTAAATATGGCTGACCAGCCCTTTCTGAAAGTGAATCAGTTCACTGTCTTGTTTAGTTCTCAACTCTCACTATTTTTTCAATTTAACAGTGATTTTGTTTTTCTGTTGCGTAGCTTGTAGTGAATGTACACTATTTTTATTTGAATAACTTGTAGATTTTGAAAATCATGACAAAAAGGAAATGATTAAAATTGAAAGAAGAATTTTAATTTTAAATGTAGCTGAAAAGGAAAATTTAAATGTGCAGATTCTTGGTGAGCACTTCCAAGTAGGCAAAACATGAATAAGTGAACTTTTGAGAAAGGAAATCAGCAAACTGGATCATCAACAATAATGAAAACAGGAAGAAAAACTGATAGTGGTGTTATTGATTCTGTGGTTTTCAATTGGTTTAAAGTCAAAGAAGATTCCTCTTAGTGGCCTGGTATAGCCAGTGCCAGCCCTGGTGGTGCAGGGGTCTAAGCGCTGGTTTGTGACCATTCGTCTGAGATGGGTCCGAGTTTGAATCCCAGCGAAGCATGGATGTTGTGTTTGTCTTATGGCACTGGTTCTCTCCCTTCGCCGGAACCAGTGGCTTTAAATTAGGGACGAATGACTGCTTATAGCCTGTTGAGTTGCTCATGGTGATCATTAAACCTACAACCAAAAAAATATATATACAGTATGTAGCTAATTGATATGTAAGTATTTTGCAGCATGCATCAGAATACATAAATTTTATGTAGTGCATTTAAAAATGCAAATATTGTACATCTACTGCATTTTATGTGCACGTGTTGTATTGTATCACATTGTTAAAACAATAACAAAAAAAAATGAAAGATTTAATCTGAAAACATGATTTTAATTCTATATTGTATGAGGCATATTTGGAAAGTACTGTGTGGTTATTAAAGGAAATCAGAATGTATTTGCAAAAAATGTTATTTTTATCTGATTCGCTATACCTTAAACTACTTTTCTTTGAAGATTCTTCCATTATTGATGCATTTATCATAATGAGGCACCAGTTTTTGCTCCCTCTTGTCATAGAATGAGGCCACCTGTGATGACAGCCACTTCTGCACTGCTCCTTTGATTTCATTGTTGTCAAAGAAATATCAACTAGCAAAGAACTTTTTCAGATTCAAGAACAGGTGATAGTCACTTGGTGTTTGGTTTGGGCTGTACAGAGGGTTATCCATTTGTTTCCAGGCAAATGTCATGATGTGTGCTTCAGTCTGCTGAGTCCGAGCATTGCCATGAAGCAAGACAATGCTGCAAGTAAGCATGCCACACCTTTTGCTGTGGATCGTTTGACGCAGTTTCTCTACGGTCTCACAATAGGCTGATGAGTTTATTATTTTGGCTTTAGGCAAGAATTCAACAAGCAAAACTCCTTGCCTGTCTCAAAAAAATGTACACATGATCTTGTGGCTTGAAATTGTTTGCTTGAATTTCTTCATTTTTGGCAATGAGCTGTGACTGCATGGACTGCTTCTTTGATTCTGGAGTCACGTGGAACACCCATGTCTCATCACGTATGATGGTATGGCTCAAGAACCCATGACCTTGCTCACTGTGTTCACGAAAAAGGTCAATGCATTGCTAGCCCGCTTGCTTTTGTGCTCCGCAAAGAGCATCTTAGGCACCCAGTGTGAGCACAATTTCTGAAAACCCAAATGTTCTGCCACAGTTTCATAGAACACAGTCCTTGAAATTTGTGGGAAATGCAAAGAAAGCACCAAAATTGTGAAACACCTGTCCCCAGGAACTTCTGCATCGACCACATGCAGTAAATCATCATTGACGACATATGACCGAAAGCTCCACTCCTTGTCGTGCACATTCTCTATGACTTCCGTTGAACTATCTGACCCATTTCCCCACCATTCCATCACTCATGGCAATTTGACAGCAGACCATAAATCTGGTGATGAATGATGGTTTCACATTTCTTGCATTTAAAAACTGAATCATGGATCTTATCTTACAGTCGGCGGGCTGCTCGATCTTCTTAAGCATGTTAAATGCATCGAACAACACACAAACATGATCTGATGTTCTTGTTATGGCGTCTGTGGCTTGCTCACAAATGAGGGAAGTCAGCGCACATGCGGGATATCATAACCACAGCGCTGCAGCAAAAATATTTGCAAATGGTGCTTACTTTTGGAATATGCTTTGTATGTATGTGTTTAGCATGCAATTTTTTCTGTGAGCCTGGGTGGACTGAGAAGTCAAATGCCTGAATAGCAGACAAATATTGAGGTCCCAGGATAGGTCTGCTGTTGAGAAATTTTACCGTGTGCACACGTTACCCAGGTGCTCTTGTGGTTTGTGTACATTTTTTCTTTTTCCCCCTTTTTTATTTTTATTTAGCAGAATGTGGGTACAATTTCTTATATGAACTTTTAAGCAACCCTTAATCTCTGATTTTTTTTAAATGTAGTTTTGTGATATAATTTATTTTTCTTTCAGGAAGAAAATGGTTTTGTTCCAGGAATGTTTGACATCAGTGAGGAAACAGACTTAGCAGAATTCTATGACCAATTAAAGCAGCGATATTGGCAAATACCTCGCAGCCATATTGAAGTCCACCAAACAGTTTTGGGAATTGGCCAGTTTGGTGAAGTTCGTGAAGGTCTAGTCCATCGGCGGTCCCAGGTTATTTCTTGTCTTGTGCAGCAGATGCAAGGTAAGTTGGGTGACTAATAAATTTAGCAGTTGAGAGAGTTTTTTTTTTTTTTTTTTTCGCATTTAGGAAGCGAGGGTGATTTGAATGAAATTACCGTCTTCAATGCACTTGTACTTGATCTAGTAAAAAGTTCAAACTGCAAACTCAGCTATTTTGCAAAAAAAAAAAAAAAAAAAAAAAAGTTCTCTCTTTGGTAATGAAGGAACACAGTTTTAGAAATGCATTCTGGTTAAAAAAAAACTTCTATTGAAAATTTTCATGCTATGTTGAAAAAAACATTCTATACGTAGAATTCAATTTTCAAATGGTATCAATATCATTGTGATTGTCTCATGGCAGAGTTTGCACAGCCTCTGGAATTCCAGAAAAGTCCTGGAACATTTTATTTCCCTTTTTTCCAGGCCTGGAACATTTTATTTCCCTTTTTTCCAATATTTTTGAGAAAAGTCCTAGAATAGTGCTGGGATTTTTTCTTATGTTGAAAAAAGAAATCTGTCAAAATGTTTGGATTGATTACGTCACTTTGTTCTAACTCCCCGTGGCCTCTGCTTGTGATTACATCACTTCCTTCCATCAGGGTTCCCATGGGTCAGGGAAAACCTGGAATTGTCAGGGAATTTGATTTTGTCCAAAAAAGTCAGGGAAAATTGCTATTTTTCACAGAAACTTGGAAAATGAGCAATCCCTTGTCAAACCTGCCAAGTGTTAAGATTTTGTTGTATTTTGTACCGGAATCCTCCTTCGCTAGACGGGTTCTGTTCACTGCTGAATCCGGAAGTCCATGGGAGAAACAAGAAGGTCACATGCTGCTCTTGCTGAGAGAGAGAGAGAGAGAGAGAGAGAGAGAAAGGGGGATTCAGCAGGGAAGAGTGCATGATATTCACGCCGAGGCAAAAAAATTCCTAGCCTCTGCTGTCTCCTCGGGGGGAGGGGGATGCCAATGCTAGTGGTGCTTCTCTTTCCTGCTCCAGCTCTTTCTTGATGCGAAGTTGCTCCAACGAATGAGAACGCAACCGTAAGTATGGGTTGTCGTATTTTAGCGTTACCTTTCAGGTGGAAACATATGAGCTTTGAGCAGTCTTTGAGTTAAAAGATTTTCGTACTTCTTTTACAGTGCTGCACGTAGTATTTTGTTCAAAATGAGCAATAAGAAAATGGTTTTCAATTAGGAATGGACCGATAAAGAATTGAATCCACAATGGGCGAACTGGATCAAAGGGATACACATGGACCCATATACAGCACTTTGTCGACTTTGCTGTAAAACGTTCAACTTAAGCAACATGGGCAGAGCAGCTATATTTAGTCACGAGAAGAGTGTTAAGCACCAGAAGTCAATCAAGAGTACAAAGCAAGTATCTATTTTTACCTTATTTAGTGGTGCTTCTAGTGTTAAAAGTGAAAAAAAAATATAAATAGAGGAGTCAAACTCGACATTGGCACGTTCTTCAATGGCGAATTGTTTATTAAAGAAAAAAAAACACTCCTAATGTCCGAAATTTTGTGGGCTCTCAAATCAGTGATGACGCACTCATCCTACAATGGCTTCAAGAATTTAGCACAGATATTTCAAGCCATGTTTCCTGATAGTGAGGTAGCGAAGAATATCACCTTGGGGAGCACGAAAATGGTGTATTTCGTTACTTTTGGTTTGGCCTCATATTTTCATTCTTTGCTATTGAAAGAAATTTCACCATCATATTTGTATTGATGAAGCTTTGAATGCTGTTGTCCAAAAAGTACAAATGGACTTAATAATTAGACACTCTTATATAGATTTCTCTTTATTTTGTACGAAAAATACACAATTAGATGTGTTTTTTCAAAATACCTGAATAACGAAGAATTTAAAGATCTGTATCAAGTAGTGAGAATCGTTCTGACTTTATCCCATGGCAATTCTTCATCAGTTAGGTTTTTCAATAAACTAAAACATTCTTGTTGAAAATCTACAAGAAAAATCTTTAATTGCTCTACGTAGCACATATGATGCAGTGAAATCATATGGTGGTCCACTATCCGTGCCAATAACCCCTGAGATGTTACAGAGCATGAAGATGTCATGGACTCGATATCATCTTGCACTCTTAGTGGAGAAGAAAAGGGGGGCTGGAAATGCAAAGAAAGGAACTTGGGACCAAATTAAAGTGCTTCAGCGAAAAAGAGCAAGACTTGAAACAGAAAAAAACATTCAAAGCAAAAAAATCGAAGAAGAAATTACCAAACTAAAAAAAAAAAGATTGTGTACATGTAGGAGTAGTTTATTTTCCCAAGCAGTTATAAGTTAATACAACCCAATTCTTTAGGATCCCAATTTTGCAAAAGTTTCCCGGTTTAATGATACCCCCAATTTAGCAATTATTTTTGCCAGTTCACTGAGTCATAAAAGTGGGCTTTTAATTGTATTTTAAAATATTTTGGTTGCTAATTACTAGTAAGGTATATGGTTTTATTATTAATCTGCAAGATGTTTGAGTGCCATATTTCCAGCGACCTTGGTTAGTGGTATGCGACCTTTGTTAGTGTGTGAAGTTGGAGTCATAACACCATGTGAAAACCTTCCTGTGAGTTCAAGATAGCAGTTCCTTCTAGCACATGCTTTCTACACTAGAGGAGATTGATATCTGGCCTTCCTGCTGCCAGTGTGCATGGGAATATCTATATATATTATTATTTATATTAATCTAACCGTTTTTTTTCTTTCTTCTTCTGCATGGGAATGGATAATCTTCAGTGCTGTGGCAAAATTATTTTGTATTATCAATGTGCTAAGTTCCAGATTGCTTCATATAAGTTTTTTAATAATTTTTATTCAGGAAAATTTTGCCACTTCCTTGAAGTTGTGACACACACTGAAGAACACTCCGTAACAGCGGAACCCATAGGATTCTAAATGTATAGTAAATTTCATCCCAATTTGCAAAATATGAAACAAAGCACTGTGATTCTAGCAAAAATTTAAGCTCCTGGAAAAGGCTTGGAATTTATTTTCTGTAAATGTGTATGAACCCTGTCATGCCTGTATATTTTAGTATGGTGTTTAGGAATGATATTAACACATACCACTTGACCACTACAAATTAAAATAAATAACTTATTTGCAATGATCTTCCTTGATCACCACTGGCTCATCTCACCTTCAATCCACCTTGTAGTTTCCCTCTTGGTCTACCTGTTTGTGCTGTCTTTCATCCCCAATTTGATGCACATGCCCATATCATCTTGACAGGTCCTTACTAACTTTCTCTACATTGGTTATTTGATGTTCAAGTAAAATAACAATGCATTACTGTCAGTAAAATTTCTAATGATCTACAGAACAATGAAAGTAATTTTTCTGATAGCCTTATTGGACATCAGCGGCACTATGCCAAAACCACGAATCTGCAAAATACAAGTTTGGAGAAAATTACATCTAAAGACTCACAGCTCGCTGAGATCTTCCTTGATCACCACTGGCTGATCTCACCTTCAAACCACCTTGTAGTTTCCCTCTTGGTCTACCTGTTTGTGCTGTCTTTCATGCCCGATTTTGCTACCTTTCATCCCCAATTTGATGCACATGCCCATATCATCTTGACAGGTCCTTACTAACTTTCTCTACATTGGTTATTTGATGTTCAAGTCAAATAACAATGCATTATTGTCAGTAAAATTTCCAATAATCTACAGAACAATGAAAGTAATTTTTTTGATAGCCTTATTGGACATCAGCGGCACTACGCCAAAACCACGAATCTGCAAAATACAAGTTTGGAGAAAATTACATCTAAAGACTCGCAGCTCGCTGAAAAATAAAAAATTCTGCAGTTACACGAAATCATACGTACATTTTTGCCCACTTTTGCGGTAGAGTTCGTGTTTCTGCCTTTGGTATAGTGTAGATTCATGGTTTTGGCATAGTGCCGACGACATGATAGCTAGAGTAGATAGCTCTTCACTAATATCAGAACAGTGGAAGTTTGTGTATAATATAGTCATAACAATTTCACTTTGCTTGGTATATATTGCAAGAACTAGAAATTCAGTGGGTGATTTTAAACTCAATATTCAGTAGGAGAACCCCCAAGAGTGATGTAACAGCACACTATCTTTCCATAGTAATTGATGGTGATCAAGAAGGCAGTTCTGAACAGTCCAAAAATAAATTAATCAGTCTGCAAAGCATCATAGGCACTTAATAATAATAATCGCTATTATTTTGGTGTAGAAATATCATAATTAACTCTCATACTTGTCATTAGCTCCTCGGAAAACATGAAAATTGCATTGTTTTGAAGCTTGAAACAAAGCCACATCTGGTTTCTATTTAATATGATGATGATAATAGTAATAATAATATTGAGTGTTCCATAAGTGATGGAAATTGACTTTCCACTGATTTCTACAATGATTTTATCTGGAGAATTAAGAATTTCTGACCTGGATGTGTATTGTAGAAGGTCACCAAGAAGCATAGAATGTCTCATCTAACAACAAAATGTTTAGATCATTTTTGAATCAAAGGTGATACTTATTAAAATGCCAGTAAAGGAAACTACAAGGTATCCCACTCGCTACTGAACCCAGCATTTCTTTAATAATATTAACACCAATGAAGATATTGCAACGAAATTTGAAGTGGACTTATCTCATTTCATGCGAAATGTGATGGCATCACAACATGTGCTGGAAGTGACCACCATTTGTGTCCAGACAGCATTAAACCCGGCACTGTCCGCTAGCCAGCCGGAGTGCTCCTTAGTGACAGACACATTCCTATGTATGGCGCCACTGAGGAGCAGTCTGCCAGCCAGCCAGACGGGCCTCTCTGCTGCTTTGTTATGCCATTTCACTAAGCGTGTCTACACAATACGGTTGTCGATAGTGAGTGCTCATGCTCGTGGCTGTTTGCATATGTGTGAAAATGTATCGGTATACTCTGGAGGAGCGAGTGTTTATTGTTAGCACTTATTGGAAAACAGAATCGATAAAGTCTTGTCAACAGCAATTCCTGGAGAGCTTTGCAGGCAGACATCCGCCGAGCAAATCCACCATTTGGGCATTGTCAAAGAAACTGGAAACCAAAGGGACTTTATTAGACAACCATGCAGGAGGTCATCCACAAATGTCCAAGGAAACTATCCAGAATGTAAAGGGCCGACTAATTGCATCTCCCAGGAAGTCACTTCACCGACTGTCATAGGAAACAGGGTTCTCCAAAAGCTCTTGTCAACGTACTGTGAAAAAAGCGAAGCTTCATGCATACCATATCTCTGTGGTCCACGAACTGAAAGGGCCTGATCACGTGAAACGAGTGACATACTGTTGATGGTTTCAGACATTTCTTCAGGAAAGGCTGGGCATTCTGGACTACATGTGGTTCTCGGACGAGACGTGGTTTCACCTGTCCGGATGTGTCAATTCTCAAAATTCCAATATTTTGGCCAGTGAAAATCCCAATGCGATACATGAAGAACCCCTTCATTCACAGAAAATTGGTGTTTGGTGTGGGATGACCTGGCGCCGCATAATTGGTCCCATCTTCTTCGATACAGCCATGACAACAGCTGCATATATGAAAATCTTCAACACCTTTGTAAATCAATTGGATGAAGAAGAAGAACTCCCCATTGGATATTACCAGCATGATGGAATGACATCACACACCAGTATGGTTGAAATTCAGTTCTTTTTCGGCGACCACATCATTTTGAAGGGTCTATGGCCACAGCACTCACTCGATCTGATGCCTCCTGATTGCTTTTTTGGGGATATCTAAAAATGAGAGTTTACAAAAGAAACTGTGAACCATAGATGCCTTGAAAGCAAATATCACTGAAGGAATTCAGGCAGTGATGACGGACATACTGGTAAGGACTTTCCATAATGTGGTGTGCCGGGTTCAATGCTGTCTGGACGCAAATGGTGGCTACTTCCAGTACATGTTGTGATCTCATCATATTTCGCACGGAATGAGGTAAGTCCACTTCAAATTTCGTTGCAATATCTTCATTGATGTTAATATTATTAAAGAAATGCCGGGTTCAGTAGCGAGTGGGACAACCTGTATAATGGGACCATGGTTTCAGCCACTAGGGCTCTCGTCCGCCATCAAATCGTGTACGTTTTTCCGTTCTTGGTCAGTTTTTGAATTTTGGTCTTGTGCTGCCATCTCCTGGCTGGAATCTGTTGAACTTTTGGAAGACTTTAATTAGTCCTTAATATTTTGTGAAAATGAAGTGAGAAAATTATCCCATATTTTGTTGATTTTGAGGGATGGGTCCTTGTTGCAAGCTTGATAATTGGTTGAAATTTCAATAGATTCATGGATAAGAGTTTGTTTCCAACTTGTGTAATGTGAAACGCCGCTTGAAAGCGAACTCTTATCCATGAATCTATCAAAATTTCAACCAATTATCAAGCTTGCAACAAGGACCCATCCCTCAAAATCAACAAAATGTGGGATAATTTTCTCACTTTGTTTTCACAAAATATTAATGACTAATTAAAGTCTTCCAAAAGTTCAACAGATTCCAGCCGGAAGATGGCAGCACAAGACCACACAATTCAAAAGTGGATCAAGAACGGAATAATGTACGTGATTTGATGGCTGACGAGAGCCTTAGTGGCTGAAACCATGGTCCCATTATAGTTTCCTTTACTGGCATTTTAATAAGTATCATCTTTGATTCAAAAACGATCTAAGTATAATGAAATGCCATTAGCAATTTTTGCTCTGATTTATTACCATCAATTGCTTGTAAGTGCATTAATCAGAATCATATAACAGAACATATTCAAATGAAATCAGGCAACATGGTTTTGATTTTTGTTGTGGGATGATACAGTTTACACATTTTCTGAGATGTTGGGCATATTGATGACAATTGCTACATTTGTTGAGTGGGAGAGGAAAATTGAAAGGTCACTTTCTTTGCTTGGCAATAGTGACTTATTAAGTTGCACTCGAGTTTTGCAGCCATTGTATGTGATTGTTTTTTTTTTATTTGTTATGTTGCCCAGAGAAAAGCATGACACAGTTCTTTAGAAATCTCAAACAGGATATAGGCTGTCTGAGTATATGTAAAGCAGGCTAACAAATTTCTGTATAACTGTAGGTAGATATAAACATTTTACATAGGTTTTAGCAGTTTTTATACCACCCCCTCAAAATGCGTAAATGTTATGTACCGCACTAACTGATGCTGTGGAGTAAAACTGTGTGTGTGAGTGTGTTTAACTTGGGAACTGAAGTTTTTAGGAACACTAAATGAGGAATGTTATATTTTGATAACTGTAAACTATGACTGATTCTTAAGTGAATTAGTGGTATAGACTTTCATTAGCCTAGTATTTATCACAGTTGAGTAATATTCAAGCATAATTCCAGAAAGCAGTGGTTTTAAGTTGTAAACCATAAGCTTTACAAACAAGTTGATGTGCCAGAGTCTTCAGTGGTAAAACTGGTTTCTTCAGCTTGTCATGAATTTGATTTGTTAATTTAAAATCACCCATATCTTGTGTAGGATGAGGTGTACAGCTGCTTCTAGTCCCACTGCTGAAATTTGCAGTCCTGAAGTGTTGCTTGCATTTTCATCAAATTACTATAAAAATGATGACTTTGTGACAAAAGATCACCACTAAATTGCCATAAAATAAATACTGAAAATGTGATTGTAATTTCAGATAAATGAAAAATCTTGTGAGCATTCTAAGAAATTTGGTATAGTGTTAGCCTGTTATAATGGGGGTATATGGAGACAAGGCGGTAACCACGTTATAGAGATACCCATGGTATATCTGAATATGAGTATGTGTATGTATATATTTTGTTTGGGGGACATGATCGGACCCCCATTATATCCAATTCAGGGGTATAATCGACCATGTTATATCCGGCTTCAACTGGATGTCTTTTAGCATCAGTTAAAAAGATCCCCGAATATTGCTTTGAGCTTGCATCACATTATGTTTGTACTAGTGCAGATGTACCAGAGTCTTAGCAACTTTATATTTTTGATGACTTTTCATAATGAAAATTTTGTTTTCATAGAATATCTTCTTGTATGAATCATAGCAGCAAGCATTCCTGCCTTCCCCTCTCTTTCTTTCTTTTTTTATTAAAAGCAGAATTAATGTCTAAACTCCACAGTTACCCTGTCCATCATTATCTTTTATGACCTGTAACGTTGTTTCAATGGCAGAGTGAGCAGAAGCCATGCCAATCTTGAACTTTGGTTTTATGTAAAAATAAATCAATAAATAAACAAAAACAGGTTTTATGTTGATTGGTATAAAAAGGAGAGACTGCAAGGATGGCAGAAGTGCATTTTTCACAAAATTAAAGTACATCTGTTCTTAATGTTCTCTCTTTGCCATGAAAACTGCTTTATGGGGAATGAAAGTTTGGACAGGGTAAATACCAACTTCAAGTATTTGTTATCTTTAAAAAAGAAAAAGAAAAAAAAATGCTTGCTCCATTGGTTGATATAGCAATAAGATACTATTAGGAATGGTGAAAATATTCATCTCATTAAAAAAATTCAGTAAAAAAAAATGTGAAGCCACTCTTCTGCGCTGTCAAAAATTAGTTTTGAAGTTGAGAGGTGGTAAAGGAATCGTAAGTGGCTGAAAGTGGGTTACAATAATGGCCTACAGAAGCACCAGAATGAACTGGGAGTGTCTCAGACCTTTGTGCTCGAATTTAAAACAATTTCTCACACACACAAAAAAAAAAAAAAAAAAAAAAATGACTAGATGAACCTTGGAGTTATTAAATTCTTCCATTCGTGTCCCCTCGGGAATTTTTGCTTTCTGTCATTTATATGGCTGATATGTTTTCATTGATGTGTGAGTAGTGCAATAGTTCCAAATGCGAAAAAAGAAGAATTTTGACTTTATGAAAGCCTTTCATCACACTGGGCAACAACAAGAGGTAGAAGAATTTTATTGTGGTTTGACATGGATGTGCAAGAAATGTGTTGTATGTTTAAACACAAACTGCATCTCTCAGCTAATGTATTTAGTTTTTATCAAAGTCAGAATGCAAAGTTAAATGTTTTTATTCTTAAATTCTATTTTAAGTATAAAATTTAATTCAGTCAACACTTTGTACTTCTATTTTTATAGCTAAAAATGGAATACAATGAAATTGTAACTATTGCTAATCCACTACTTCAAGTTCTAGTGACAAGAAAAAGAATTCCCAGTTTAGAGACACTGCAGCCCGATGTTGAAGGGTCTGTGTTAAAAAACCCAGTGGTTTTCATGGTTTGGTATAAGTTAACTCTGGAATCATGTTGAAATAGTGATTGTACAATAATGATTGTACTAATTAATCTGCCACAGTGTGCAATTATGTATAATGAGGTATATGAAAAGAATAAGCACAACCTAAGATGTACAGAACAATTAATAAAATGTAGTTTTACTTTAAAATTGAATTGCAATGCCACTGTTCCCTTATAGTGGTGCAGGTTCTCAGCATTTTCACAGCAAAAACTCAGCATTTTCACAGCAAAAACTTACTGTGAGTGAAGAATATTTCTCATTGAAAGGTAGATAAAATACTAGTATTGTTTTCATGCATATGAAAAGAACCTCAGATTTTATATGAGTTTTCACTGTTTTTATATTACTGAAGATCTCTTTGTGACAATAAAATGCATGATTTTGTGTTGTATTTTTTTCTGAAGCCCCATCTGCCTTAATGGAAAAAGAAAGGAGAAATTTGCTTAGTGAGCTGGATATGATGTCCAGAACAGGATTTCATCCAAATGTTGTTGAATTTCTTGGAGCTTGTGATGAAAGAGGTAAGCATTTTCAAACTTCAAGTTACTCAACTTCATTTTAAATACACCAGATATGAATAATAATGAAATGCATATAGCATATTAAATCCGTTTATTTCTGTGGTGTAGTATATGAATAATAATGAAATGCATATAGCATATTAAATCCGTTTATTTCTGTGGTGTAGTCAGCACAAAGATTCGCCAAACTTTCGCACTCCACTGGGAAGCTTTTTCAAGGTAATGGTAGACATAAAATGCAAGGTAATGGTAGACATAAAATGCAATTTATGTCTACCATTACCTTGAAAAAGCCTCCCAGTGGAGTGCAAAAGCTTGGCAAATCTTTGTGCTGACTACACCCAGAAATAAACGGATTTAATGCGCTTATATGCGTTTCATTATTATTCAAGTTACTCAGCTTACTTAACTAGATGTTTTCTGTATTCTAGCATATCTTTTAAAATAGTTGCACATTGTAATTGTAATATGTTATAAAGTATTGAATACTTATAACGTGAAACACACCATTATAACTATATCATATATTTTTTTCTCTTATACTGAAAATTCATACAAATGCATAAAAACTTACCTCCTGAAAATTCCATAATGGTACAAATTGTTGGAGTGATAATTGTTAGGTCTCTCCTGCAAACTTAAAAGAGTATATATCTGCTTCTTCATCACTAATATTCTGTCCATCTTGTAAGATTTTACTCCAAAAACATATTTTGCAACTATTAGGATACATGAAGGATATATACACTTTATTCTTAATGCTTCTAGAAAGATCTTCAATGCATTGTGTTGAAACATGTCGTTAGAAACACACGTTTGAGTTTTTAAAAACCTTAAAAACTTGTATACAGCTAAAAGTCTATGTACCAGATATTACATCATTATTCCAAAATGATGATGTAATATCTTGTACATAGACGTTTATCTGTATATAAGTTTTTAAGGTTTTTAAAAACTCAAGAAACACGTGTTTCTAACGACATGTTTCAACACAACGCATTGAAGAATTTTCTGGAAGCATTAACAATAAAGTGTATGTATCAGATGTGACCTTATCCTTCATATATCCTAATACAACTATTAAATAGTTGCAAAATATGTTTGTGGAGTAAAACCTTACAAGATGGACAGAATATTAGTGATGAAGAAGCTGATATATACTCTTTTGGGGAATTTGCAGGAGAGACCTAAGAATTATCACAGCAATCAGACATCTCTGAATTGACTGTATTTACTGTTCTTCATGTAATATCAGTCACATTGGAAAATTTAAAAATTTAAATTTTGGAAAGTAAATACAGTCAATTCAGAGATGTCCGATTGCAGTGTTAATTATCATGACGCATTTTCCATGTATTATGAGAAAAATATTTCTTCCACACTATATAAATGTGTACCATCATGGAATTTTCAGGAGGTATGTATTTGTATGAATTTTCAGTATATGACAAAAAATGTATATATATCATCATCATCATTGTAAACCATTATCAATCCACTGCTGGACGAAGGTCTCCCCAAGTTTCCTCCACAACGGTCTGTCTTGTGCCAGTCTCCTCCATGTCACTCCCGCATACTTTTGAATTTCATCCACCCATCTCCCATGTGGTCTTCTTCTGGGTCTTTTCCTGTCCCTTGGAATCCAATCTAAAATTTTGGTCATCCATCGATGGTCTGTCCTTCTGGCAGTATGTTCAGCCCATTGCCATTTCAGGGATTTAACTCTGATCATGACGTCTTCCACTCTTGTCATTTTTCGGATCCACGAGTTCCTCTTCTTATCTCTCCTGGTAACACCAAGAATGCACCTCTCCATGCTTCTTTGAATTATCAGCAACCTTTGCATGTCTCTTTTAGTTAAGGTCCATGTCTCTGCACCATACATAAGCACTGGAAGGATGCATTGATCAAACACTTTTCTTTTAATACATAATGGCATATTGCTCTTGAAAATTATGCTGTTTCTTCCAAAAGCTCTCCAGGCAAGTTTTATACGCCAATTAATTTCTTCATTAATGTGACCCTCACTTGATATCTGCTGTCCAAGATAAACGTACGTGTCTGTTATCTCCAGGTTTTCTCCATCAATCGATAAATCTTCATTTCTTGAAAAAGCATCGAACATCACTTTTGTCTTCTGAAAGATCATTTTTAATCCCACTTCTTTACTCTTGTCAGCAAGTTCCTGGATCATACTCTGCAGCTCAGATGGGGTAGTTGCAAAAATGACTATGCCATCAGCAAAACGAAGGTGGGTTAGATAATCTCCATTAATCTTTATCCCTTTGTTTTCCCAGTTCAGTGATTGAAAGACATTTTCCAATGTGGCGTTAAAAAGCTTCGGAGATATGGTGTCACCTTGTCTCACTCCCTTTCCAATTTTTATGTGTGTTGTATTTTCAAACAGCCGAATCTTTGCACCTGCATTTTCATAGATGTTATTAATAATATTAATGTATGCATCATCAATACCGCAGGATTTCAGAGCCATTGTAAGTGCTGATGGTTTCACCGAATCAAAAGGCTTTTTCATAATCGATAAAAGCCATGCACAATGGAAGTTCATATTCCCTCGCTCTTTCAATTAGTTCTCTCAGTACGTGGACATGATCTATTGTGCTGTAGCCACTCCTGAATCCAGCTTGTTCTCTCGGTTGAGCCAAGTCCAGTGTTACCTTCAAACGGTGTGAAAGAACTTAAGTGAAGATTTTGTAAACCACTGATAGGAGGCTGATAGGTCTGTAGTTCCTGAGATCCTCAATGTCACCTTTTTTATGTAGCAGGATCATTATAGCGGTGTTCCAATCCTCAGGAATCTTCCCTTCATTAAGGCATCGAGTGAAAATTTGGGCGAGTACTGTTTCGATTTCTCCACTTGCTTCTTGTATGATGTCCACAGTAATTCCATCTTCTCCTGGAGCATTTCCCCGCTTCATGTTCTTGATTGCATGTGCAACTTCTGCTTGGAGGATTGGAAGAACTCTGGTACTGGTACCTTCCATGATGTCTGGAGTACATGCATCATCCCTTTCATATAACTTGGAGTAGAAATCTTTCACTCTTGACAAAATTTCGCCTCTATTTCTTGTTACAGAACCATCTTCTTTTCTCAGTGCCATAATCTGTTTTCTTCCCTTACTGAGATGTCCCTTTGCTATCTTTAGGCTTTGGTTGTTTTCAATTGCTTTCCTCACTAGTTCACAGTTGAATTTCCTTACGTCTTCAGTGATACTTTTTCGTACTGTCTTGCATAGCTCTATATATTCCACTTTGGAAGTCACATCTGTTTTAGTTGTCCTCATCTCTCTTCTTTTTTGCATCAACATTTTGGTTTTTCCTGATAATTTGTTCACATGCAACTTGTTCTTCGACCCAGCTAATTTTGTTGCTGTTTCCATAAGAGCTTTGGTTACTTTTCTGTTAACTTCAGAAATATCCACTTCTTCCGATGTTAGGCCTTCTAAAGCAGAGAATCTGTTCTTCAGTTCCAACTTGAAGGTATTATGGTGTTTTTTAAGGTTGGTTATGTCAATACATTTTGTTTGTCTTTATGAGCTTGCTACTTTGGAGTTTAGTGGTGAGGTGCATCTTACATCTCACCAATCTATGGTCACTACCTGTGTTGAACTTGTTTAGCACACTGCAGTCTTCTATGATGAATTTTTTGTTACACATAATAAAATCAATTTCACTTGTCGTCCCATTTGGATGTCTCCATGTCCATTTCCTGTGTGGCTTTTTCTTGAAAAAGGAGTTCAAGATGAAAAACCCTTCTGCCTCTGCAAACTCTATGAGAGTATTTCCACGCTGGTTTCTGTTGCTGTGACCGAATTTACCTACTGAAGTTTCATTCTGTTGCCGTTGCCCTATTTTTGCATTGAAATCTCCCATAATTATCTTCAAATGCTGCTTACCTGTATTATTTAGATGACGAATTTCCTCATAAAATTCTTCAATTTCTTCTTCAGGATGACTTGTGGTGGGTGCATAAGTTTGAACTATCTGAGCCTGGTATCTTCTCGAGAGTTGGATAACGAGTCGTGCAACTCTGTCAGAGGAACTTTCAACTTCTACAACTTAATCCTTCAGTTTCTTGTTTATTATAAATCCAACACCACTAGTTCTGCCAGTATCAGTCCCACGATAGTAGAAGAGATGTCCACTTTTCAGTTCAATGAGATCTTCTCCTTTTCTCCTTACCTCACTTAGCCCGACAATGTCCCACTTGATCCTTTGTAGTTCCTCTTCCAATTCAAGAAGCCTTGAATCAGAAGATAGGGAGCGTCCCTTATACGTAGCCAAGGTCAGCATCAGATGGCAGCCTAGACCGGTCCTCCGGGGATTCTTAGCACCCTCTGCCTTCATGTCGCACTGGCTGCTGCCTTGGCCAGGTACATTCCAGCTGCTGGAGACTGAGGGCCAAGATTTAAGTTGTGGAGTCATTTTGGAGGGACTTTTCCTAAAAGACCCCGTGTTTGTTTGAACTGTTTAAGAGAGTTAAATACAATGGTGATGTTCTGTTGGCTTTGCACATGCTTGAAGGTGGAACCGAAATGACATTCATTTTGAGCTGTCAAAAGAGTGCAATTTCCAAGTTTGGAAGGTTCACTAGGAAAGGAAAGACGAGGATACACAGAGAGAAAGATTGCTATGAGTAGGAGAAAGATGCTTTTTTTTTTGTTCTGCTGATGATAACCTGTAGAAGTCAAAATGTAAATAACTAATGTAAATCATTAGAATTCTTGATATTGTCATATCACACATAAATTACGTTGAAAATTATAAGTGGTGGGACGTTTCGGTAGCGACTTCTACCTTCATCACATGTGGTAAAAGCATCAGTTGTTGCCAGATTTCAAAATCGCTTTCCAAATGATAGGGATGTTAAAAGATGCGTCTGTATTGCAGGTGTTAGGGGTAAGATAGATTTCAATGCTTTTGCAATACCTGAGGGCTTTCTGATTGCTGAACAGAGCGATCCACTTAACATTTTTCCAATCGGGAAATGCGGACGTATCGCTGATGGTTAAAATTGAAAGGGAGGTGGAAGGCAGTAACGTGGCAACGTTTCAGAAATTAGGGGGCAAAGTATTTTCCTATTTTCTAAATAAAGCTCTAAAACTATATCAGAACGTCGTGCTCGCGCATATTTATACGTATATATACAGGGTCGAGTCACATTATTCTGACCACTTACCTAATGTATTTTCTATGGGGTCGAACTCTTCATCTATTTTAACATTTTGGGGGAAAGCCCCTCCCCAAGCTCACGGACTTCGCGGACGCTTCAAGGGGAACATATTGGATACACTGACAGACTCCAGCGGCCCAGAATATAATATTACGGAAGTTGGGGGTAGAGCCCACCACCCAAACAAAGTGTACCTCGGATCCTCGGCAATTTATTTCTTCAAATTAAAGTACAATTATTGCTTGGCTTACATGGAACGTTTTCTCGAAATTCGTTTGGAGTTCCCAATTCAGCTCTCAATATAGGCCCAGAAATGGCAATCTTTATAGCTCCCTTTCCCCTTCAACTTTTGTGGCCAACTTGCTGAAAGATGTGTGGCAGGGTTGCCAGTAAATTGCCACACCGGAACACTGCCACACATCAGTGTTCCTGTGTGGCAGTTTACAGTGAACCATTTGTTCTGGGGGTATTTCCTCCAGGGATATTTTTACCGCTTTTCAGTTTTTCGGGGTATTTTCTCCAGGGGTATTTTTACCTACATCCCGTAAGTATGTAGGTTTCTATGGACTAAAAATAAGTGCAAAAACTGCACTGCGGAAATCATTTCCTTAGAAAAAAGCAGATAATAAAATGTCTTTAAAATCAAATTATGCGGTAGGACGACAAAGTGTTAATATTAGCAATTTTTTTCTTAGTTTTCCAGATGAAAGAAGACAAAGAGTTAATATTAGCAATTTTTTCATAGTTTTCCAAATGAAAGAAGACAAAGAGTTAATATTAGCAATTTTTTCAGTTTTCCTAATTTAATGGTTCGGAACTAATCAGTAATCTGAGAGGATAATGATGTGTTATGTTTCAGTTTTTTTTTGTTGTTGTTTGTTTTTTGATATGTAAATATTGTGTGGAAAAATATCTTGTTTTAATGTAGTAGTGGATTAAAAACAGTTTTTCCTTGAAATTAGCAGACCCAAATTTGCATATAATAGACATAAAACTATAAGAGGCAATAGGCAAAACAAATTGCCTACTCGAGATTCAAGATAAAAAAGAAAATAAAGTTTAAGTTTTATAAATTTATTAGGAATAATTGCCGTACTCCTACTAAATTTATAATTAGTAGTATTTTAACTTACTCCTAATTATAAATTATGATTTTAACTTACTCCACATTATAAATTAGGAGTATTTTAACTTACTCCTAATTATAAATTAGGAGAAGGTTAAAACTTTTGGTGAAAAGTCTTTATTAGACTTTTCACCTAAAGTTTTAAACTTGCCCTCGGATTTTCAATAGAGGCAAACTATTGTCACACAGACCCACCCTTTAAAAAGTCTGAAGAAACGGCAAGCGCCTGTTGGAATTTGCACCATACCAGTGCGAATTCCTCACACAACCCACAATCAATATCACCAATTCGCCATGATCTTACAACTGAATTCAAAATACTTTTATGTGAAACAAGCCGATGGCGCATTCCCCCCAAAACATCAAATATCTGTTCAAAAGGATTTTCAAAATGGGCTTACATTTATTGATTCTGCACCCATCTCACGTTCCCTTTTACTTGTAAGTTTCACCATTCAGCCTTCAAAGATCAAAATTCTTCTCTGATCACGAAAACGATCTCGAAAACACTAAGCACACATAAAGCACGGAAGTAAAACTTGTGAAGTATCTGAACACCGGCTACACAGTCACAGTACGAATACGACGATGGACAATTGGACATGGAAGTGAAGATTGGGGAAAGCATTTCCCTCCCCCGGCCACCCACAAATTACAATGAAGATTGTTTCCTTCATTATTTCCAGCCCAGATAATACGAAACTCAGATGGGGTAGGAAGCGGGCGCGGCAGTGATGAAAGGCCTTTACACTGGGAAAAAAACAGCTCAAGGCCCCACCCAGAGTCCCAGAAAGTGTCTCCAGTGATGCCACACTTCAGACTATTGCTTTCAGCAGAAACGCACTTACCGTCTGGTCTTGCCGATTGATGGATTGAGCTAAGCGGAATGTTTGATAGGCGATAATACAACACTAATTGTTCAAGAACTAGATAAACGGTGAACACACGTTTCTCCTAATCCGTTTCCCCTAATTTCCGTTTGCCCTAAACACGTTTACCCAAATTGCGTTTCCTCGAAATTGCTTTTACCCGAATTCCTATTTCCCCTAATTTCGTTTGCCCTAATTTCGTTTCCCCTAAATCTTGTTTCCCTTAATTCACGTTTGCCCTAAACACATTTACCCCAATTGTGTTTCCCCAAAATCGCATAAATACCTTTAGCAATATATATTTTCTCTTTTTCATTTTTTTTTTTTTTTTTTTGCTTGTTTGGAGGTTTAACGACCGCCGTGAGCAACTCAGTGGGCTATAAGCAGTCGCCCATCCCTAATTTAGGGTCACTGGTTCCAGGGAAGGGAAAGAGTCAGTACCGTAAAACAAACACAACATCCATGCCTCTTCGGGGTTCGAACCCAGTAGACGAAACCCGTCGGAATCGACGAATAGTTTTTTTTTTTTTTTTCCGGTAGACAAAACCCGTCAGAATCGACGATTATTATTTTTTTTTTGAAAAGAATATACTCATATGAGAAGTTTGTTTACATCTTTACATAATGGGAAACGTCTTATGTACGTGAATAAACTGGATCGAATGAATGTTAAATTGTATATATACATCACACAGTCCAATGGCACAACGCAATCAGGTCTTTGAGTGTTCGCTGTTCCGATAAGAACTTTCAAACAAATTCCTGCTAGTGTTGTTTCGCACAACGGTTCGCTGAGAAGAGAGACTTCGGACTTTGAACTATCTGAGTCCCTCCATACTTACGCCGTCAACAGCGCGTGAGTCAACTGCAGCAGATAGGATGTCAACCGCACGCTTCTCCCATAGACTTTACATGGGAACTTTGCCGCCCCACAACGCCCGAACCGTTGCCCCAATCTCATTTTTCTCTTCGACTGGCATATCCACATGGTAAGACCTTTATATTGATACCTCAACCATATGTTTACATTCAGCTGTTCTCTCACAACTGGTCTTACAGTAAAAAAAACCTTATATAATTAATATATAGATAACCACGTGCACTTCTTTAAACTTTTGCTGGCATGGTGGTCGACATTATCAACAGGAAGGGAAAGAATAATTATCTTGAGATATCCAAGACCCACCGTTTTATTTCGGTTAACAAAAAAAATTAGGCAAACGCGAATTAGGGAAAACTTGATACGGGCAAATGTGATTTGGAGAAACGAGATTTAGGGGAAACGAGATCAGGGCAAACAAAATTAGAGGAAATGGGAATTCGGGTAAAAGCGATTTTGGGGAAAACGGGTTGGGGTAAACGTGTTTAGGGCATACGGGAATTAGGGGAAACGAGATCAGAGCCAACAAAATTAGGGGAAATGGGAATTCGGGTAAAAGCGATTTCGGGGAAACGCGATTAGGGCAAACGGGAATTAGGGGAAACGGATTAGGGGAAGTGAGGCTACGCGAGATAAACACGAACCCCCCTACCCCATTGGGAATATTCGCATAGAACGGATTTCAAAATTACTTGAATGCAAAAGGAAAAATGGAGTGGACTGTCCCTGACTCCCTGCCCCCTCTACACACATTCACACAACTATTTGTTGTTGTATTTGTGTAGGATCATTCTCCCTTCCTCTTCCCACCTCCACCCATTAACCAGTTCGTAGAACAGAGCAGAAAAAAATTAGGAGCACAGGGGAGGTTCTTTTCCCAGTACTATTTTGTTTTCTTTTTCTTTCCCTTACCATAAAGGTAAAAATGCTAATTAAAAACTGCTAAAACGCTATAAAAATAACCAGAATTTCATTTGTTTTTTAAACAATTTGAAAGTTGTTGTTTTTTTCTGTTAAATTAAATGAACTTATATTTTGGGTGCTAAAACTGGAGGGGCAAAACTTGCAGTCTGCCCCTCCACTTAGATTTCGGGGGGGGGGGGGCAGTCGCCCCCCCCTGTTGGCACGTCCCTGGTGGAAGGGCTGCCTTTCTTAACATCAGCGATATGTTTCATCAATCGCCGGTTTATGCTGCGGTAAGTACTACCAATATAATGGGTAACGCCTGTGGAAGTGTTGATAGGGATAGAGTAGGCACCTTGTAACTTTAGGGGTTTATTGGGATCTTTGTCTTTAAGGTTGAGAAGATGTGAAGGTGGTTTAACTGCTAACTACACCACCTCCACATCTTCTCAATCTTATCCTTAAAGAGAGAGATCCCAATAAACCCCTAGAGTTACAAGGTGTCTACTCTATCCTTATCAACACTTCCACAGGCGTTACCCACTATATTAGTAGTACTTACTGCATCATAAACCGGCGATTGATGAAACATATCACTGATGTTAAGAAATCCAGCCCTTCCACTCTCAATTTTAACCATCAGCGATACGTCCGCGATTCCCGATTGGCAAAATGTTAAGCGGATCGCTCCGTTCAGCAATCGGAAAGCCCTCAGGTATCGCGAAAGCATTGAAATCTACCTTACTCCTAGCACCTGCAATACAGACGCACCTTTTAACATCTCTATCATTCGGAAAGTGATTTTGATATCTGGCAACAACTGATGCTTTTACCACGTGTTTCATTCCATGGCTGATGAAGGTAGAAGTCACCACCAAAACATCCCACCACTTATAATTTTCAACGTAAATTATGCATGATATGACGATATCAAGAATTATTCTAATGTTTTGTGTGTTACGTGTTTCCCTGCCAATTCTTCTCACTATGGCTACTGTAAATACAGGGTGTCCACATTCTGGAAAGTCAGGAGAAATCAGGGAAAGTCAGGGAAATGAAAATTGGTCAGGGAAAGTCAGGGAAATGCCTGAAATGTTGGTAAAAGTCACGTAAAATCAGTGATATTTAAAAAAAGTCAGGGAAATTTCAATCACAGTTAGACTACAACTAGTTTTAACCCAGCGTCGGGTAGCGACGCCCTCATCGCCCAACACACTTGCACTTGGTGTTGCAGACGGTCACTAACTTCCCCTTCCTACTAATGCAATCTTGTATTTCCTACCTATTATTGTAAGTTGTGTTACATTACTTGTTAACATTTCTCTTTTTGTTTTAGGTCAAAGGAGTAGAAGAAAATTTGTGATATAAGTTATACCTTGTTAAAAGGCAATTAAGACTGCAGCAATGTCAAAGCGTTGTGTGTTTAATGAACAGTGGTTGGACGAACAATTAAATCCTGAGTTTTCTGGTTGGATAGCTGCTGTGAACGGTGACAATGAATCAGCATTTTGTAAGTTGTGCTCTAAAACTTTCAAGCTCAGCAACACGTGGCGTCGGGCAGTCTCCAGCCACGGAAATGGCCCTAATCATTTGAAAAACATCCGTGCAAAAATGTCTCAGCCCAGTCTTGCTTCTTTCACTTCCTCTGTGAAAAAGAACTCTCTTTGTAATAATGAACTCTTGCCATCAACAAGCTCAGGAAATGTGGAATCAGTACTTCTAGAAAATATTAAGTCTAATGACTCAAATACTTATGTTGTGAAAGATGATGTGAAGCCCAGTGATCTTAATGCTTATTTAGTGAAAGATGATGTAACAAAGTCGGAAATAATATGGGCCATGGAAGTGTTGTCCAATGTCTCTGAACTCTTGTACACAGATTAACAAAACATTTGAGTTAATTTTTCCTGACAGTGTGATAGCTTCAAAATTTACTTTAGGCAAAAGCAAAGCATCTTATGTTATAAACCATGGATTGGCACCACTTTTCAAAGAGTGTTTAATGGACGATCTGAAGCAGTGCACTGACTTTGTAATTTGTTTTGATGAATCACTAAACAAAATTGCTCAGCGTGGGCAAATGGATTAGTTTGTTCGTTATTGGGACGTCAATCTGCAAAAAGTTTCCACTAGATACTTAAGTAGTGTGTTTTTAGGACGGGCAACAGCTAATGGCCTTTTAGAGAAATTCATTAAAGGTGCACCTCTTCCCTTGGATAACATGCTACAAGTGTCAATTGTTGGACCTAATGTTAATCTCAGCTTTCTTCAAAAGCTGAAAGATAAACTTAGAATTGAAAATCCAGATGGTAAATTATTAGTTGACATTGGAGTATGTGGTCTTCACGTGGTCAATGGAGCTATGAAAACTGGACTTGAAGCAGTGAAACAGGATATACATCACTTTCTGCATAACTTGTACTACCTTTTAAAAGATAGTCCTGCTCACCGTGCAAATTATACTGTGATTACTGGATGTAAAGATTCCCCTTTGAAATTTTGCACTGTAAGGTGGTGGGAAAACGTTATTTGTTTGACTAGGGCATTGCTTGTCTATGATCATATCAAGAAATATGTTCAAGAATCATCGGCTTCCAGCAAACAGCACATGTTTCTTGCAGAATTCATGGAAAGTCCACTGTTGAAATGCAACTTGGCTGCATTTAGGACTATAGCTTCAGAGTGTAAATCTTTTTTGAGAAGGTTCCAGAGCCCAAAGTCTTTAATTCCTTTCTTACACAGTGATTTGCTGGATCTGATGAAAAATTGAAGCCTGACAAATTAAGTGAAGCTGATAGTGTCTCTAAACTGTTAACTTTAGATGTATCAAAAAGTGAAAATCTTCTCTCAATTGAGAAAGTTGATATTGGATTTAGCGCTAAAAAGCTATTAAAAGAAGTGAAGTGCACAGAGAGGGAGAAATTTTAGTTTAAGCTTGAATTTAGGAAACTTGTTACCAGTATGATTGAAAAACTTCGTGAGAAAAGCCCACTAAAATTTAAGTTTATCCATGGGGTAACTTGTTTGGACCCAAATACTATATATAGTGCAGCAGCCGAGTCTAGGCAAGAAGAGAGTGGAAATTGGGCTCAAAGTTTTACTTAGTGGAAACAGGATTTCAGATGACTGTGCTGAAAAAGCTAATAAACAGTATGCTTCAGTGTGTGTAGAAGCTCAATCTGCTTTAAAGTCTCAGTTTGATGAATTTTTAGACAGTCATGATGATTCCATTGGATTAGACAAATTTTACAGTGCTCTACTTGACAACCGAAAACAATTCGGTGAACTTTGGGATGTAATAAAAATTTGTCTCATTATGTCTCATGGAAATGCTTGAGTGGAAGGTGGATTTTCTGTCAATAAGTCTCTTCTTGTGGAAAATCTCCTGGAAGAATCCCTGATTTGTCAGAGAACAGTTTTTGATGCCATTAAAAAGTGTGGGAGGAGTAGAACACATTGCCATCAATAGAAGGCTTCTTCTTTCTGTAAGAGCCTCCAGACGAAGATATCAGGATTATCTTCTGATGAATATTGTGTATGGGTTTGTTTGAGTGTTTCTTCAATAAATGTAAAACCTTGAAAAAAAGAGTAAACTTAAAATTAAAAAGGTGTGAGTTAGACGGCTATGGGGAAGGTGGAGGTCGATATAAAAAAAATAAAAATGAATCAGTTATTTGGGAAACTTTATACGTCAAATGGAAACACTTTTAAATAATATAAGTTTCTCAATTATCCAATTCAGTTTTATTTATTATCATAGCACATATATTGAAAAACTCAAATAAACCTATTTGTGTAAGGTCAGGGATTTCTTATATATTTGGTCAGGGAAAGTCAGGGAAATCAGGTTTGATAATTCTGTGGACACCCTGTTAAACTACTGGGTGATTTGCCAACGGGGTAGTCAAGGCCATATCGACAGATCTAAAACGGACTTTGAGACATCCTTGCGAAATGAGTTTTTCTATTAGTGAATAAAAAAATTCCATACATATAAAATCAAGAAAATTCTTAGCAATAATTTTCTTCTGTACCAGTAACACCCGGAAAGTGACTGAATATACAACTGCAAATAAACTGATGTCACAAAGGGCTAAGTATGCGCATTTCCATAAGGCATCAAAATTTTGGTTTTCAACCTATCAGAAATATTTTCTGTGTATAGTTCGACTCCCTAATTTCGACCTAAATATTTCATTAAAAAAAGTCGACCTGTACACAAGTATATACGGTAAATGTTTACCGATATCTCACCTAGTATTTTCCATAAGGGCCTGCTTCATTCATCCTAAGAGAAACAAACCAAAAATATTGGGCCTGCCAGGAGAAATGCCTGAAACCATAGCCCGCTGCCTCACAACTGGATCAGATCACAATGGATCTGATCCAAACAAAGGAGTAGGTCCAGCATTTGCCCTGGAAAGAGAATTAATTTATATCTTTCAGCATGCTGGAATTAAAGGAAGAAATTGATAAATATATTTTATGCATGTCAGAATTGATAATGAAATCTTCATGCCGGAATTGAAAGAGTTGGCAGTGTCTCATTGGATATAAAGAATGAGAAGAAAAGGAACTTACAGATTTTAGACGTATACAAGAAACCAACCGTGGCTGGATAGAACTATCAACCAATGAGGCATTGCTGGATATGATATAACAGAGGTGATTCATCATCAGAGCTGAAAATGGGACTATGTGATGTTGTCTAGTTAATATGACAAGAACTGGGTGGATGTGGGAGTTTCAAGAACATTCACATTGGAACCAGTATAAAAACAAAATCATTACTGGAATGCCAAATTGAATAACAGATCAACTAAAAAAATGCATAAATGATATTTAAATATTAATAGAGGCATCCCATCTGCAGAGATCCTCACAGATGACATATTAGAATCTTCAGTGCCAAAGCATTTTAAAGATATTGATAGCTGTGTGTGTATATATGTTGTGCAAAAAATACTTTATATATCATGAATTGAGATTCTGCAAATGGACTGTCTAATCATTGGTGTATGTTTTTGTTTTTACAGAAGTAATTCAAGTTGCAATTGAACATCACTCATCTTCACTGCGTGGCGTGCTTTTACGTAGCAGACAGCAAAGGGATGGAGCTGTCTGTAGTATGTCTGAACCCCTTCTCTTAGAAATGGCTGCAGGTGTGGCTCAAGGAATGTCTCATCTTGCTGACCGAGGTGTGAGTATTTTGTGATTTCATGAAAATCTGAATGTTCAGTCACTTTATAGAACAGTCTTTCATGTTTTGCTAAGAATTTTGTTTAAACTTCAACATTATGCCATCCATTTTCCTGCATGTATTTTTTATTTCACTGACTTCCACATCTCTATTTTGGTGTACAATCATTGCAGACTTGAATGCTACACTGTAAATATTTCCAGGATTTTGAAATCTTTAGTTTTGCATACATACATCGATGAGCCATTACATTATGACCACCCCAGCCTAGAGAAATGAGCGTGCTTGGAGACCAAACAGTGGTGCAGGTGAAGTTCACAAAGCAGTATATATACAACCTGAGGACCAGCTTTCAATTAGTGGAGTGTTCAAAGTTGGAATGGGAAAAGCTGCTGATTTATCGGAGTTTGATAAAGGACAAATTTTGATGGCTTGGCACCTCGAAACTACGATCTCGGAAATGGCATGGCTTGTTCACGTGCCGCTGTAGTGAGTACGTATCAAAAATGGTGCACTGATGCCAGAGGGGAGTGGGGACTGTTGCACATTGTTTACAGCAACCACAGTGCGGCAAACCACCCACAGCTACAACAGTGGTGATCAGGGCAATGTACCACAGCACACAGTTCATCGTAGCCTTTTGCGCATGGGCCTGCATAGCCGAAGACTCAGCCAAGTCCCCATGCTCACTGCGTGTCATCAACAACAACACATGAAATGAGCCCAAGACCATGGATGATTGGAAGAAAGTGACCTGGTCTGACGAATCAAGATTCCTGGTGCATCACGGAGATGGCCCAGCGCGGATACGCCGATTAACAACGAAGGCTATGCCACCTGGATGCATTATTGGCCAGAAACAGGCTAGTAGTAGTGGTGTTATGCTGTGGCCGATGTTTTCTTGGGACACTTTAGGCCCCATTATCCCAATAGCACAATCCCTTACACCTGTCAGGCATCTGAACATTGTTGTGGACCAAGTTCACCCATTCATGGCAACTGTGTTCCCTGCTGGTGATGGCCACCACCAACAGGATAATGCGCCATGCCACACTGCCAAAATCGTCCAGGAGTGTTTGGAGGAACATGCTGGTGACTTTCTTGTTAATGCCCTGACCTCCAAATTCACCTTACATGAACCCAACTGAACGTTTGTGGTTCGACATGGAAAAACGGATTTGCGCTAAATCACCACCACCCTGAAATGTACGGAAACTGGAGGACCTGCTGTTAACATTATAGTACCAGATACCCCAGGATACCTATTTCCACCTCCTCAAATCAATGCCTTGCTGAGTGGCCGCTGTTTTGTGGGCTAAAGGCAGTCCTACAGCTCATTAGGTAGGTAGTCATAATGTAATGGCTCATCGGTGTATACACATATATATTACTACGCTGTTACCTGAGGTTCAAAGAAAACTCATCATTCAAATTAAAGCATAAAACTGGTAGTACTATATTTTACTTACTGTTGATGCATTAAACGGCTCCATTTACAGCGACCTCGGCATGCAACGCGAGCTTCACTGACATCCATCACACGTATCATAGATACCTTCTGTACTTCATCATACTCCTTTATCTTTTTATCTTGCAGACATTCCTGAATCTGGTCCTGTTATGATTTTCTTAGCCTTTTTCTCCCTTTCTTTCCTGCCATGTGGTCTGAATAAATCCTCTCACTAAGCATTTTACCTCAAAATACTGGTCTCCACCTTGCTAACAATAATTTGCTCCACACATCTGCATCCCTCACACGATCAGAACAAGTCTTGCCACAAACTTCCCATATGAAATGCCTCAGTGGTTCCAAACATTGGCTTCTGACCATTTGTCCAAGATGGGTCTGGGTTTGAATCTTGGTGGAGCATGGATGTTGTGTTTGTCTACAGCACTGGCTCTCTCCCTTCCTTGGAGCCAGTAACCCTAAATTAGGGATAAGTGACTGCTTATAGCACATTGAGTTGCTCACGGTGGTTGTTAAGCCCCCAAATTAAAAAAAAAAAAAAAAAAAATGCATCTCTCCTGCATACAAACAGCTCCTATGTCTAATGTCTACATTACTCAGGTTTCACTGCCTTATGTCGGAATGATTACACTTTCACACGCAAGTCATTTAGAAACTTTTCAAGAACCCATCACTCCTGTGAAATCCTTGTAAGGCAATAGCTATATACTATACGCACTACTGTTTCACACGTTATATATGTTCCATGCGTTGTGTGCATATTTGCAGCAAAATCATCTTGGCATTTATATATCATATATGACTAGGAATATTACTACAAGTTTCAATTATTATATCATCAAGGACTCACCTTGTATCGGTATTCCAAATTAGTAAGCTTCATCCTGTATCTTGAAATAAAATGTGTATCTAGCGTGTTACCACATAGAATCATCGTATTGCAAATAGGCCCAATTGAAATTTGCGACCAGGGTTTAAACTCAAATAAAACACGACTATGGATATCATACAAAGAGAGTGTGAAAGAATTATATACAATGCAATTAAAAAACCATTTACCATCAACAGGTGTCGTCAATCTTTAAAAGAAGGAATGGACATAATCAATGACAAACCAAACAGACCTAAATAAAATTTCGTCAATTATTGAACAATGCCAGACAATCTCTGCAACACGCACACGACTCCACATAAACCACCGGACATGTTTCGGCACGACTGACTTTCGGCCATTATCAACGGTATGCATCCTGGATCAATGTTCAAAGTTGTTATATATCTAGGTCACCTCCGCTACAGTTGCTCCACGTCGACTTCTTCCGTCATCGTTACATATACGTGTATTCACGTTGAGTCACATCCACGCCATCTATTGGGTTAATTCCGGAATTGCTGTCGCTGTTCTTATTTCGTAAGTATATGTTATTTCTTTTATTTTCCTTTTTGTTCTTATATTTCATATTATTTTCTTGTTGTATTAGATATTTCCACGGATATGGGATATCTTTCGGAGTAGACGTATTGCAATTGGAGCTTTGGGTTTTCTCAATTGTTATAGCTTCAGACCACAAAATTTGATTATGTTTATTGTGGGAAGTTAAGATTTTACTATTTTCCCAATCGGGTATTAACTCATTTATCATACAATGTTGTATAAGTGATGTTTTTTCTTCCTTTTTAATCCAATTACTATAGTGCTCATTCAACCTCATTTTAAACCTTCTTTTAGTACTACCAATGTAATATTTGTCTTGCTTATTTTCCTTTGGATCTATTGTAGGAATCATGTACACACCTGACTTATTTATTGGATTTTTATTGTAATCACTATTTGTCAGTAATTTAGAATTATCAGTAACTATTTCAACAATTTCAATATTGTAATCCTGGCATTCTTTTCTTATAATATTGCTTAGTGGAGGTAAATACGGGATACTTCCGTAAAATAACGTATTTCTTTTTTGTTAATCCATTGTTGTGCTTCGGTATACCAGCTCTTCTTATTTTGTGATATAATGAATCTATCAAGCCAACAGGATATCCAAAACGTTTAGCAGTGTCTTTAATCCATTTTATTTCCTCTATAAGTGCAATTTTAGTTGATGAATGTGTTATAGCTCTATTTATGAATGATCTGAACGCTGAAATTTTATACCTCCATGGGTGACAGGATTCTTTGGGAATTATAGCAGGAATGTAAGTAGGTTTTCGATATACACTGAATTCAATTTTATTTTGATGCTTAAATAAAGAAATGTCAAGAAAGTAAAGTTTGTTGTCAATTTCTTTTTCATACGTTACTTGAATAGTTGTGTACATACTATTGAAGTTGTTTATGAAGATCTCCATATCATTTTCCGAGCGCGGCCAGAAGATCAATACATCATCAACATATCGTAAATATAGTATAGGTAAGTTACTACTAGATCTGTTGTTGAATATTTTCTTTTCTATGTCTTGCATAATAACCTCGGCAAGCAAACCAGATATTGGTGATCCCATTGGTGCGCCATATAATTGTTTATAAATTGTATCATTGTAAGTGAAGTAATTATTTTCGGTTATGAGCTTGAGTGCACATACAATGCTTTCAATTTTCGAAAATTCGATCTTTTCTTCTACTAATCTTTCTTCAATTAGTTTAATAGCACCCGTTGTGGGAGTGTTTGGGTACAATGAGATGACATCCATACTATACATCAAATATTCAGCACCTTCAATATCTTTAAGCATCAAAATAAAATTGAATTCAGTGTATATCGAAAACCTACTTACATTCCTGCTATAATTCCCAAAGAATCCTGTCACCCATGGAGGTATAAAATTTCAGCGTTCAGATCATTCATAAATAGAGCTATAGCACATTCATCAACTAAAATTGCACTTATAGAGGAAATAAAATGGATTAAAGACACTGCTAAACGTTTTGGATAGCTTGTTGGCTTGATAGATTCATTATATCACAAAATAAGAAGAGCTGGTTTTCCCGAAGCACAACAATGGATTAACAAAAAGAAATACGTTATTTTACAGAAGTATCCCGTATTTACCTCCACTAAGCAATATTATAAGAAAAGAATGCCAGGATTACAATATTGAAATTGCTGAAATAGTTACTGATAATTCTAAATTACTGACAAATAGTGGTTACAGTAAAAATCCACTAAATAAGGTGGGTGTGTACATGATTCCTACAATAGATCCAAAGGAAAATAAGCAAGACAAATATTACATTGGTAGTACTAAAAGAAGGTTTAAAACAAGGTTGAATGAGCACTATAGTAATTGGATTAAAAAGGAAGAAAAAACATCACTTATACAACATTGTATGATAAATGAGTTAATACCCGATTGGGAAAATAGTAAAATCTTAACTTCCTGCAATAAACATAATCAAATTTTGTGGTCTGAAGCTATAACAATTGAGAAAACCCAAAGCTCCAATTGCAATACGTCTACTCCGAAAGATATCCCATATCCGTGGAAATATCTAATACAACAAGAAAATAATACGAAATATAACAACAAAAAGGAAAATAAAAGAAATAACATATACTTACGAAATTAGAACAGCGACAGCAATTCCGGAATTAACCCAATAGACGTCGTGGATGTGACTCAACGTGAATACACGTATATGTAACGATGACGGAAGAAGTCGACGTGGAGCAACTGTAGCGGATGTGATGCCGAGGTGACCTCGATATATAACAACTTTGAACATTGATCCAGGATGCATACCGTTGAGATAATGGCCGAAAGTCAGTCGTGCCGAAACATGTCCGGTGGTTTATGCGGAGTCGTGTGCGTGTTGCAGAGATTGTCTGGCATTGTTCAATAATTGACGAAATTTTATTTAGGTCTGTTTGGTTTGTCATTGATTATGTCCATTCCTTCTTTTAAAGATTGACGACACCTGTTGATGGTAAATGGTTTTTTAATTGCATTGTATATAATTCTTTCACACTCTCTTTGTATGATATCCATAGTCGTGTTTCATTTGAGTTTAAACCCTGGTCGCAAATTTCAATTGGGCCTATTTGCAATACAATGTTTCTATGTGGTAACACGCTAGATACGGCCGCCCCGGTGGCGCAGTGGTCTAAGGCACTGGCCTCTGATCATTCGTCCGTAAGGGGTCCGGGTTCGAATCCCGGTCAGGCATGGATGTTGTGTTTGTCTTACAGCACTGGCTCTCTCCCTTCCCTGGAACCAGTGACCCTAAATTAGGGACGGGCGACTGCTTATAGCCCATTGAGTTGCTCACGGTGGTCGTTAAACCTCCAATCAAAAAAAAAAAAAAAAAACACGCTAGATACACATTTTATTTCAAAATACAGGATGAAGCTTACTAATTTGGAATACCGATACAAGGTGAGTCCTTGATGATATAATAATTGAAACTTGTAGTAATATTCCTAGTCAGATATGATACATAAATGCCAAGATGATTTTGCTGCAAATATGCACACAACGTATGGAACATATATAACGTGTGAAACAGTAGTGCGTATAGTATATAGCTATTATTCTATTATATAATACCACATATTTTTATTTTTGGTTATTTTTACTAACCAAAATCAATTATACCTTGTAAGGCAGCTATGACTTTCAAAAATGAATTCACACTCCTACTAAATTCACCATGTAATTGATTTTCTGTATCAAACATGCTTCACTTGGCCTACCTCAATTTTTGCATTCAGTACTAACAGTTGCTCATCTAGAAACCATAATCTTTTTATTATTATATTTGCACTTTTAAGGTATTAAACCCCTGCAAAGTGCGCATAGTTTATGTGCAATTCATAAATGATATACTATTAAAAATTACCAATCACTTACCCTAAAGATCATGGCAATTTCCATCTACAAAACACTTCAAGCACGTCAATTATCGTAATGTTGTTGGCCTTCAAAGGTTTACAGACACCTTGCTTACAATTCTTTCTTCCGGGGATGAAACATCATATTTTTTTTTTTTTTTTTTTATTTGCTAGACAAACAACGCTGGTCTTTTTTAGCCATATGAGATGTAACCATAGCTCGTCAATTCCATAAAAACCACACAAGCATACTACTCATTGATACATTCAATTAAAAAAACTATGTACATATTTACACTACATTACATTCCCAGGGTTAAACCTTTGTCAACTGTGAGTAACAAAATGCTCCATCTGTTTCAAAACCTGTGCTAATCCTACTGCAAGTGTCACCCTCTTTCAGCCCCTCACACACAATCCTCTTGGGGCTGAAAGAGGGTGACACTTGCAGTAGGATTAGCACAGGTTTTGAAACAGATGGAGCATTTTGTTACTCACAGTTGACAAAGGTTTAACCCTGGGAATGTAATGTAGTGTAAATATGTACATAGTTTTTTTAATTGAATGTATCAATGAGTAGTATGCTTGTGTGGTTTTTATGGAATTGACGAGCTATGGTTACATCTCATATGGCTAAAAAGACCAGCGTTGTTTGTCTAGCAAAAAAAAAAAAAAAAAGAGAGAGATACGATGTTTCATCCCCGGAAGAAGGAATCGTAAGCAAGGTGTCTGTAAACCTTTGAAGGCCAACAACATTATGATAATTGACGTGCTTGAAGTGTTTTGTGGATGGAAATTACCATGATCTTTAGGGTAAGTGATTGTTGATTTTTAATAGTATATCATAATTTAATTTTTTAGTTTTAATGTATGAAAATAATAGTATTTGCATAGATGCACCAGTTATATACATTTTCTTTGAAATGTTTGTTTTTAAGTAACTGTCAGCCATTTGTCACATGTACCCTCTTCTGTTACATCATAGTTACACTTGGAGTGTGATTTTCACATATATTAATGGCAAGTGCTGTTTCGACAGGCTATGTATAGCCACAAACACAATCATAGTAATCCTAGGCCTTCTTGTTTTTACAATGTTGAAGGCACCATTATAGTTAGAAATGAGTGGAAGCAGACCATTAATTTCAACTTCATAGTGCATTTGATTGTGTTGTGGTGAACAGTTGAGCTAATTAGTTTTGAAAATTTGGACTCTTGATGTGTCCTTTCTTTACCTTTCCTTATGATAAAGATTTCATCAACATAATGAATCCAAAGTTTGAAAAAGTAAAGTTTAAACAGATTTTTTTAAATATGTGTTTTATAGCTCATATTGGGTTTCCTCATTTGTTTATAACCAAGTCATTGGGTTTTTATTCAGTATTATTGAGCTCTTATTCAGTTGCATTCTTTCTTTCAGGTGCTCATTGATGAATATTTTTTGTTGTTGTGTTTCACAGATCTTACATCGACATTTGTCTGCAAGAAATGTGGTTATAGCTGATGGATCAATCCCCAAAATAGCTCACTTTGGACTGGGACATTTTAGTCCCTTGGGAAAGGTAAATGGGTGATGCATTTATTTATTTATTTATTTTCTCTTTTGCTGCAATAGTTTATTGCAGAATAATGGTGAGTGTTTGATGTAAAATAAAGCTTGGAAGCTTTTAATTTACCAAGTTCTTTGTATGTTCAGTTAAGTAAACTGTTTTTGCAAAGGGCTGACATATATACTTGTATGTAATGAAGGACTGTAAATATATACTTGTATCTCCCAAGCTGTTTCATGCCACATTGCAAAATGTCTTTCAATCATTGAACTGGGAAAACAAAGGGATAAAGATTGATGGAGATTACTTAACTTACCTTTGTTTTGCTGATGACGTAGTAATCTTTGCAACTACCCCTTCAGAGCTGCAGAGTACTTGTGGGATTAAAAATGAATTTTCAGAAGGCAAAAGTGATGTACAATGCTTTTACAAAAAAACTAAGATTTATCAAGTGATGGAGAAAAGCTTGAGACAACCGATACTTACATTTATCTTGGGCAGCAGATGTCAAGTGAGAGTCACATTGATGAAGAAATTAATCTGTGTATCAAGCTTGGATGGAGAACTTTTGGAACAAACAGTACAATTTTTAAGAGCAGTATGCCATTATGTCTTAAAAGAAAAGTAAAAGTGTTTAATCAATGCATTCTGCCAGTGCTTACGTACAGAGCAGAGATATGGACCTTAACTAAAAAAGACATACAGACAACTCAAAGAGCCTGGAGAGATGCATGCTTGGTGTAACCAGGAAAGATGAGAAGAGGAATTTGTGGATAAAGGGAAATGACAGGAGTGGACAACATCATGACCAGAGTGAAATCACTGAAATGGCAATGGGCTGGCTATGTTGCCAGAAGAACGGATTTCCAAGGGACAGGAAAAGACCCAGAAGAAGACCCCATGGGAAATGGGTGGATGAAATGCAAAAGTTTGCTGGAGTGATGTGGAGGAGACAGACAATTGTGGAAGGAACTTGTGGGAGACCTCCATCCAGCAGTGGATTGATAATGGTTGATAATGATGTAATATACAACTGATTAAAAAATTGTAAAGATTATAAGTGCAGGGTTAGTATGCCTCCTGAAATTTAAGAACTCCTGAACCTTGCCTTTTTCTTCTTCTTTTCCCCTCAAACTACTGGAAAATTCCTTAAATTTAATTTTGACTCTTGAAAATTATTGTACTTTGGACTTTTCCATTGCTCATTTAGTAGGTAAGAGGTAAACACATTTTTTTTTTTTTTTTTTTTTTTTTTAATTCATGGTTTTGCTGTGTTGGCTGGAAGCTTTATTGAGTTCATCTTTCCCAGCTGATATGCACCCAGTCCTCTCCTAATGGGTGAGCAACAGGCGTGATTGGAAAAACTTAGTCACATGCTTTGGAGAAGACCCAAACACTCCAAGTACCTTGGAAATTATTGGTCTGCTATGGAGTAAGGGAAACTGAGTATATACTACAGTCAGTGGAATAATGTTTATTCAACATCTGCGTAAAGTTAATGTCCAAGTTTCTAACATTTATTAAAAATTTTGGGGATTGTTTATTGAAGGTTCTTAATATCATGACATTTCTTTGATGCTTTTGCAATATCTTTTGTACATTTTCATGCCAGCTGCTGGGCAAACATGTTTGGAACTGTTGGAAATTATTGTTCTAGTAGGGATGAAAATGTTCCACGACATGGGTAGATAAATCCAAGGTACCCAGCTGCCATGGCACCTGAAAGTTTTTATGTAGTGCCTCAGATTTCAAATTCTATTCTGAAAATTTAATTTTTCAAAATTAGCATTTCTTGTTTTGAATCTTCCATAGCTTTTAATAATGTTAGTACACGGATGGATTTGTTTCTATGCTACTTACCATAAAATCAGAATAATGAAGATGCCAATGTCAATTTTTGGCTCTGTGCAGGCCCATAGTCAGACAAGCAAGCTGGAAGAGGTGGCTAATGATTGAGATAGGGTGAAGGATGTAAAGTGGTCGGGCAAAAGATGTGAAAGAGGTCGGGCACTATACTGTTGTGCGAGTCGCTGGTACAGGCAAAATGAAACACAGGTCGGGCGCAGCACGGCCGGCTATGGCCAGCAGAGTATTGAAAGTTGTAATTCAGGCTGAAGTTCTGTGGTGCATCACAAAAGATATTCGCGCTCAGAAGAGCTGACCACTGTTGAACAACTGAAATGCTTGCCTTTATTCCAAGGGATAGGAAAAAAAAAAAAAAAAAAAAAAAACACGAAGAAGACCTTGCGAAAGATGGGCTGATAAAATTCAAAAGCATGTCGGAGGTGCATGGAGGAGATAGAAAGTTGTGAAAGAGGCTTGGGGAGACCTTCATCCAGCATTTCATAGGTAATGGTTGATGCAGAGTAAGCATGAGAGTTGTTCATAGTCATGGCATTGATTTCGTGTGAAGTGCTTATTAGTATATTTATATTTATTCTTTACTGTTTTTATTGAATGTTGTATGCACTTGAAGACAAAGGCTGACCTTTCTAAAATGTAAACCTGTTTTACAATGCAACTATTAATTTTAGTTGCAGATTTTGCACTGAATCATTGAACAATATCTAAGAAATAATACATTCATTTTCACTGTTGAAGGTCACAATTCTGTATGTTTAGTTTTTGCCCTTGTGTGAAAATTAGGTTTTTTGTCTATCCCTGTTCCATGATTTTCGCATTTTTCTGTCCAAGCAGTATTTTCGCACCCCCCCCCCCATTTCACTTTTTTATTATATTCTTATGTTTACTGTTTTTAGTGACTTCGTATTTTTTAAGAATTTTTTTTTATAATGAAATGCATGTTTTCCTATTTTTAACAGTATCTTCTTCAAACCTAATCATGAGAGCAAGGGGTTTTGCCACCCCCTCCCATCCTTAGAGGGGAATTGAATTTCAGAATCCGTTCGTGATGGAATCTGAGTCATTTTCGTGACCTGTAAAATTGTTAATTGTTTTTACAGTGGAGAAAACAATGCAGTACTGATTTTTGGTATTTAATTTTATTAAAACATATGCACAAGTATTTTTTGCTTTTATTTAAAGCAGAATTATTTTAAAAAACCGTACAGCACTCACTGTGCATGGAAAATTACTTTACAGGGAATGAAAGACAGCTGTGGAGGGCCAAAGTTCTGATTTTGAACTTTAATATTTTTTTGCAAACACAAGAAAAGTGCTTGATAATTTTGGCTGTTGATACAGCAAAAAGCGACTAAGGAATAGGATACCATGCATTTTCAGAGGAATTAAACTTCTGATGTCATTGACTCAAAAACTCCTTAAGCGGACTTCTAAAATTCAGTACAAAACTTGTATCATGGAACAATGCTGGTTTCAAACTCAGATGTGTGGAATTATAAGAAAACAAGTGCCCTTTGTTTGCGCCATATATTGTGTGAAAGTTCTTGTAAGAGATCTAACATAATTGTTGTCCTCTCTCTCCCCCTCTTCTGAAAAAATGATTCTACAAAATTGTAGTGATATTTTCTGAAAATAAATATTCTTCATTTCAAAGAAAGAAAATTTCAGAATTGTTTTTTAACAAATTCAGGTCAGGAAGAAAGTTAGGTCAGATCTGCATGAGGTGTTATGATAAAGTACTCTGTTGAAGAATGAGTTGCCGTGAACCAGGGGTTAGGATTATACAATTCTTTTTTGTCTGTCAAATCATGCTTAGCTTCCTCATCACATTCTAAATCATTTCGTTCTATTCATCTAAACTATGAGTTTCGCCTTGGCCTCATTGCTGATTTTATAAATAACAGCATCCTACAGAATATTTAAGCTTCATTTTTTTTATTTATTTTTTTTTTTTTTTTTTTTTTTTTGTGTGCTGAATAATAATCTATTGAATTCTCTTTCAGTTCCATGCATATCAGTCATCCAAGCAACAAATAGTGTTTAACAAGATCTCTTTATTCAGCCTAGCAGGAGTCACATATATGTAATACAGCACATATGAGCAGCTCATCTTTTTCTTCAACATAAATTTTACTACTAAAATCAAATCCATATATTTTTTAATGAGTGGATTGAATTTCAGGTTTGAAAGTGAATTTTTTTATGATCTTAAGAGAAGCTATCTGGATGCGAGATGTGCCAGTGCAACATACATAGGTTAGTTCTTCAAAGAGAGTCATCTGCCAGATTAAAGTTTATAAATGATAGTACTAGATTTTACGTACTGTTGATGTATTAAATGTCTCCATTATTACACTGATCTTGGCACGCAGCTCGAGCTTCACTAACATCCATCATGTGTCTCGCACAAGATCTTGTGTACTTTATTTATTAATCTATAGGCTTGAAATTAAGCTTTGGTTTAAATATTGTAATGTTGAGGTACCAGCTGGTTCTGTGTGCTTTGGCTGAAGCACTAACTCACTGGGTTTCATTCCAGAACTTTTGGGTGGAATGTCCAACTGGAACCATTAGGTATGGGCTGATCCCCTGCACTGATGTATTTTTAAGTCTCAAAGAAAGTTACATAACATTCTGCTCAAAATTAATAAAATGCATGGATAACCATTTACACATGCAATATCAAACCAATTCATAAAGTTATTGTAAAAGAAAAAGGTATTGTCAACAATATGTCATCTGCATGTTCAGCAAAGCTGCTCTTTTTTTTTTTTTTTTTTTTTGGTAACTTGTGTGAATGAATTTCCTGAGGGGTGGGGGGACGAATGCCTTAAAAACAAAGCAGCTTTTTGCAAAAAGACATTACAAGAAGATTACATACAAAAACAAAAATGTAGCGTGGTTTTCCCACGCTTCCTTCATGAGTCTCTCTCTAACTAACCAACGCCAAAGAAACAACCAATCAACAGCAGGAGCAGAAGCTGGGGCCGAAGTTCAACAATCCTAGCGGTGGCTACTTCTTATTGGTCATTTCTTATTGGTCATGACCTTCGGCTTCCCCACAAAGAATGATTCGTTTCCCGAGGTCGCTGTTATAGAAATCTGGCTCCGCTGGCTAAATTGACTCTGAGTACAGCAAAGCATGTGTGAAATTTGGGATGTCTCAAAAGCGTAAAGTCTAACTTTGGAGGCGAAAGGGGACATAATAAGGAAATGTGATGGAGGCCAAAAGAAAACGGAGGTGGACAAAGAATATGGGATAGCACAAAGTTCTTTATCCACAATTTTAAAGAACCGACAAAACGTTTTAGCGGAGTTAGCAAAATCTGAAGGTGCCGCAAATCGGAAGAGGGTATGCCTGGCTCTCTACCCGGATGTAGAAGATGCCCTATTGCACTGGTTTACAGCTGCCAGGGCCCAAAACTTACCAGTGAGTGGTCCAATAATTCAAAGAAAAGCTAGAGATCTGGGCTTGGCTTTGGGATATGATAGCTTTAATCCGGGAACTGGCTGGTTACAAAGATTTAAAAACCGTCACAACATTACTTGCAAAACTGTGATCGGAGAGTCTGGAGAAGCAGACTTAGCCGCAATGAATGACTGGATAACAAATAAGATAGATCACATACTTAGAGATTATGCAATTTCAGACATTTACAATGCTGATGAAACAGGACTTTTTTTATCAGATGCTGCCATCTAAGACAATGGACATTCGTGGAAACAAGTGCGAAGGTGGAAAGACATGTAAACAACGTATCACAGAACATGGATGGTAGCGACAAACGAAAACCTTTGATTATAGGCAAGTCTGTCAAGCCAAGGTGTTTTAAAGGAGTGGATATGTCATCACTTCCTATCATGTACCGGAACAACAGAAAAGCTTGGATGACCCAAACATTGTTTCGTGAGTGGCCTTGTTGCGTTTGACAGCGATATGGCAGCAAAGCATCAGAAAATCTTGTTGCTAGTGGACAATTGTTCAGCACACAATATAGCATCTGCATTGACAGCAGTGAAATTGGTATTTTTACCTCCCAATACAGCATCCAAATTGCAGCCTCTGAACCAAGGCATAATTTCAAATTTTAAAAGCATTTACAGGCGGTTTATCGTTGAACGCCTCCTCTTAAATTTAGACAAAGGGTCCGATATGAAAATCGACATACGAATGGCTACTGACTTTGTTCACCATGCATGGAATATGGTAAACTCACTGACGATACAAAATTGCTTCCGAAAAGCAGGCTTTTCCCCAGAAGCTAACAATGAAGAAATAGCTATAAAGGAAACAGATCCTGTACTCGTTCAAATGTGGGATGACATTGTGGAGAAGGAACTAAACGAGGGAGCAACACTCCAGGATTTTTGTACTGCTGACGATGATGTTGTTGCAAGCCCACTTCTAACAGATGCTGAGATCCTGGATCAAATTCAAGGGAAGTTAACTGACATTTCGTGCTCTGACACTGAGGAAGAGGATGCAACTACCTGACAGACAGTATCGGCTGCATCAGCAGTATCTTCATTGGACAATGTAGCTAGATTTTTGATGTCACATAACAGGTACACTAGTAGTGAAGCAGAAAAACTAGACTACATAGAAAAATTAATAATGTCATGTGCTGAAAAGAAGAAGCACAGTTCTTTAGATTCATGGATATATTCAAAAAAGTAAGTCTCTACAATGAATTTTCTTGTATTTATGAACTATGTACATACGCACTTTGTATTATATATACATATTATAGTTACTGCATATACGTATAGCACTTTTTTTTGTAACGAAGTTACGTGTGTAACAAAGTTTTCTCCAGGTCTCTTGGACTTCGTTATAAACGGGCGCGACTGTATTATAATATGTAATATTTTATAGTAATAAACTCAGCAATTTTGAGACTCATGCTTATTGCTTTGTTCCATTTTGGAATAAAAATTCATAAAAGCTTTATAACATTGGTAAATATAATGTTTATGCCAAACCCTTTGCTGCATCAGAATTTTGTGGGTAAAAGATCTTCTCAACATTAACTGTTTTCAGTCATTATTAGGGGTATGATAAGTACAGTGGAATTTCATATGTTTAATTTTAACATGCTACATCTGAAGTTGATGATCTATAGCTGTATTTTTTTTTTCTTATCAGAGCTTTGTAAAATGTTTGATGCTCTAGATTACAGGCATTGCATTAATCATAGCATGAGCATGTTCACACATGTGCGCATGCATGCCTTTTTGTGTTTTTTAACTGGTTGTTCAATGGAGTATTCGAAATATTGATCCAAATCTGGACCTTGAACCAGCTGTACTATATTAATATAGAGTGATTCATTACAGTCTGAAATATGTTAATAAGGGTCTCCAGTCTTCAAATACCTTTTTTGGTGATGCTACTGGCATTGTTTGCTCCAAATATTTTGAGTAGCATATGTTCATGATGAAGAGAGTTGTAAATGCCAATATATTATCATGTTTGCTTGTTAAACAGCAACTGTTGATTAGTGCACTTCTTTTTTTTTTTTTTTTTAATGTGTTTCTCTCTTGAATGGCACTTTAGAATTAGATTTGTTTATTGTAGAAACTATTGTACTCGAAGTGGACTGCCTTAGAAGCCCTGAATTCTCATAACTTTACCTCAAAGAGTGATGTGTAAGTATGCTTGTGTATGCATAGCTAACACAGCATGTCTCCTTTTGTTATTAAACTGTAATGTTGTAAAGGTGTACCTGCAATTCTTATATATATATATATATATATACACTGAAGAGCAATTGAATTAGAGATACCTGTCTAGTAACGTGTAGCACCACCTTTCGCCCCAGTGACGGCGGCGATTCGTCTCGGCATGGACTCAACAAGACACCGGAAGTGTCGGGAAGCCATACAGATCCACGACCCCTGAACAAGCACCCACAGTTTCACGAAGATTTGATGGAGGGGGGGGGGTCAGAGCCTCGAACATCTCTATGTCATCCCAGATGTGCTCGATGGGATTGAGGTCAGGTGACCTAGCTGGCCAAGGAAGCGAGGTCACGTCGGTGGAGTGTTCATCCAACCATTCAGATAGAATTCAGGAGCGATGGCACAGTGCATTGTTTTGTTGCAGGATGAGGTCCCCAGTGGGATGTTGAAGATGAACAAACGGGAGCAAATGGTCGTCCAGGATATCCTGGTAACGTTGACCTGTGAGGGACGATGTCACATGTACCAGGGGTCCCATTTCAGTCCACGTAAACAGTCCCCAGACGAGAATGCCACCCCCACCAGCTTAAAGAGTACCCTGCTGGCAAGAAGGATCCATCGCTTCATGTGGTTTGCGCCATACTCGTATCCTGCCATCCGTATGTACCAATGTGAATCTCAACTCATCAGTCCAGATAACATTTTCCCACATGTCTAGGGTCCAGGGGCGATGTTCCCGCACCCATGCTAATCTTTGCACTTTTGTGATGTGCGGTCAGCAGCGGTACCCTCGTGAGATGATGGCTTCTGTACCCCATAGCAAGGAGATGGTTCTGGATGGTGTGGCTGCTTACACATTTTTGTGCACTAGCATTAAATTCCCGAGTGATTTCTTGCACTGTGGCCCATCTAACCGCTGTTACAATGCGAGCTAGCCGATGATGACCCCGCTCATCTACACGCTGTTGTCCACGGCAGTTGGCCCTTGCAGGGATGGTTTTACCGGATTCGATGTACTCACGGTGCACCCGTGACACAGTGGCTTGTGAAAATCCCAGTGCCTGCACGACTTCCGAGATGGAATGACCCATTCGTCGGGCCCCAACAATTTGCCCACGATCAAATGCACTTAGATCCTTCGTCTTACCCATACTGCATCCGACTGTTACTGATTCCCGTCGCATCACTCCTTATATTGTCGGATCGCTGCATACATCATGTCGTTTCCGTTTACAAGGCCGCCCACAGCGCCACATTTGCATAACGTCACCTGTCTCTAATTCAATTGCTCTTCAGTGTATGCTGTTATTTTTTATTAGGTTCATAATGAACAATGTGCATGCAGTCCCTGAGTTCTTCTATCCATCCATGTCCTGTTTTTATTTTTCAAAAATTTCTCTACTTATCTGTTAGAATTTGATAGTTTATTGATTTTTTGTACTTTGTAAAATTTTTCCTCGAGATATCACAAACCCAGCTTTCTTTTGCTGATACTGTGGAGGAATGCATAATGTTTTTATCTCTTTCATCTAAAGTGTATTAAAAGCCATGCTGCATAGTAGTGCACAAAATGGATGCCTTATTGAAAGTTCAAATAAATACTTTAATATGTATCTAATGGTACATGTACACACATTGGCCAGAAACATATGAGCCTTTATTTAGTATCAAGCTGAGCAACCTTTTGATATGAATGATAGCAAGCATGCAGCACAGCATGCGTTTTATGTAAGGCTCGATTTCATTTTTGGTCCAAAGATAGCCATTCCTACAGCAAAATATATTGTGCAACTCACTCAGTTTTGATTGAAGGCATCAAAACCAAACAGCTCTTTTCATCATGTCCCACACATTTTTAATAGGATTGAGATCAGGGGATTGTAGTGGTCAGGGGAAATGAAATCCTTTTCATGCTAATCAAACCATTCTTGCATGATGTGCTGTAACATGCACAAAAAAGTGGAACATTGCAGGGGTGCACTTGAATATTCCCTGCATGTACTCTTACTTTCTGCTGATGCCAGCAAATCCATTATGTACCAAGAGAACATCCCCCATAGTATGACACCACCCATCTCAACATGACATGAATATGCTCATATTGTGTTCTTAAAGGCATGCTGGGTGTATTGCTTCATGAAGTTACCACTACACACACTGCCAGTGATCACAGCAAAATAATGTTGTATAGCACAATTCATCTGACTACATCACTTTCTTCTATTGATCTACTGTCCATGCTCCACTGAAAGGGTGTTTTTCTGTTTTTTTGCTGAGGCTTCTAAATGGGCAAATGACTTCTAATACCAAGCATAGTTTGCATTGAAAATAGTTGTTGCTCATCTTGGTTGAATTCCACAGTCAGTTGCTGCACATTGGAAGCCCTGTTTTCATACTGTCCTCAAAGCATTTTTGTCATACCCGTTGAATCTACCTTTCCTACCACATTTATACATTTTGGATGTGAAAGATCAGCTTGTCTCCCTCCCCCCCCTTTTTTATTGTGGAAAACATCAGTTCCTCCCCCCCTTTTTTTTTCATCACGGCTCCCACTGAACATGCACCTATGATTAGACTTTTTTCATATTCTGACAGGTCCTGCATTTTCCCCATGTTTGCATGTGTTGCCAAATATACAGCCAAATAATCTAGATGTTCTTCATAAAGGGCATAACAGAAAGTTGTCAACTTATGCAACTGTTACATTTCTGCAGCTGTCTTATCATAAAGGTTTCTAATTTTTTGGCCAGTGTGTGTATAACTATATACACTCATCATCAAAAACATAGTTACACCCAGAAGGAAGCACCTGACAGTAATGAAACTTGGTGGGTAGATTTGACATCGTGAGACATGCAAATGATTCAAGCATCACACTCTGCCTCGCATGTGACGCAATCAAGGAGGGGTCGTAGCGCTGTGCTTGACTGGTTATATAAGGTCGTCCAATTGCGCTTGCTTGCCATTTTGACTTGTGCTGTTGTGTTGGTTGCATCCTTTGCAAGTGAAGTATGCCTTGGAGAAAAGTTCGGAAGCAATTCGAGCAGTTGGAGGAGTATGAGAGGGGTCGGGCTCCGGGAAGCAGGATTGCCTTATTGCCGTATTATGCGCTATACTGGTTGTGCGGATATCACCATAGTATGCTGTTGGCGGCAGAGGATAGAACAAGGCATGCAGCAGTCACAGGAAGGGTCTGGGAGACCTAGACAAACCATAGAGAGAGAGGACCGATGGATTGTCCGACATACGTGGAGTGATCCAACAGCCATGACTGTGGATATTCAGTGAGCAGTGGTGCCCTTCGTGCATTGTCTGATTAGTGCTGGCACCATTGGTAGACACTGCACAGCATAGGACTACACGCACACAGACCATGCCGAAGACTACCATGGAGTCATGCCGGACTGTCATGGAGCCACTCAGAATGGCAGCGGGTGATCTTCAATGACGAGTCCTGCTTTTGTCTTGGAGGAGATGACCACCGGCCCCGTGGCCAGTGCCAAGAAGAACGATTTGTTGTTGAGCTTCCCGAAGGCATGGTGTGGGGTGTAATTGCCTACGATGCCAGATCATCTTTGGTGTTCGTTATAGGCACTTTGACATCCCAATGTTACCCTGCAACCAGTGGCGCTGTCTTTTCTCAATGCTCACTCCGGTGCGATTTTCCAACAGGACAATGCTCGTCCACATACTGCTGCTGTAGCCGCTTCGCCAGACCTATTGCTGTGTGAAAATGCGTGGGATGCTATTGGACACGCTATCCACTATTCACCCCTACATCACAATCTGCAGGAACTGTGTGAGGAGATTCAAGCTGCATGGAATGACTTATCGCAAGACACCATTAGGAACCTGTACAACACCATGTCGAGGCATCTTGCATGCTGTGTGAGCAAACATGGCAGCCAGACACCATAATGAGAGACACTACTTATTGGCGTGCAGCTCAATAAATATTGCTCACATCAGTCTCAGTGTTTAATAATTTATTGTTCCTGGTAACCTTTACCTCCGTCCTGAATAGCATTGAAATCCGACACATCTTCTGGGTGCAATTATTTTTGATGATGAGTGTATATCAAAATATCAGTTTGTGAAGATTTACTGTTATATACTCAGTATGGCATCTGTCTTTCAGTATAAGAAACATAAATGGCTATGCTTGTGATCACTTAGCATCATGTATTGTTCATATTGTAACTACACCTGTGGACAATCAAAATCCCGAGTTGTATAATTAATTAATTTATTTATTTTGGAACAGCTTCTCTTTAGGATGGAGTGAAAGGATTTCTAGTCTTGAGCTGCAGACTCTAGTTACTTCTGTCCACATCCATTCCAAATTGTGAGATGTGTATCAATAGGAAATCACATGTAGGCTGTAATTACATACAGTGTATCTTAAATTATGCATGTATGACTACATGTTTAACTGCAAACCAGTTGTGATAAGCTGAGTAGGTGTTTGGCTAGTTCTAGTTCCAGACCATTGCTTTAAAAAGAAAATTCTTCAGCTTCGTTTTTTCTTTTTCTTTTTTTTTTTTTTTTTTTTTGTATTGGGAAAGGGAGCTGTTGATGAGATTATTGTTGGCCCAAGAGAATGCCCATAAGTCTTCAACCTGTTTGAAAATACATGTTGCAGATTCTCTGTATTCTATACTGTTCCATGCAAAGATAATACTATTGCAACATAGGTTTTCAAAAAGCTTGGGAAAGACAGCAATGATCAGATTCACCAAAATTGTTTGCAGTGTATTTCTGAAGTTGAGTGAAATGCACAAGACTAACTAAGAAGAAATAAGGCACTACTTACCAGTACTGTACATCTTACATCATATTGTTAAAGTTTGTAAACTGATTGAGTGATCTCTGGGGTTTCCCAGTGCATTAAACACAAGTGGCCTAAAGATGTAAAGCTCAAAAGAACAACAAAGAAATTTTCTTATTGTTCCAACATGCTGTCAAGTTTCATTTATCCATTTTAGTTTCTGGTTTTCAGTTAAATTTATCTGTTGTGTGTTTGGTAAAAATGCTTAGATAAGAAGGCATAGTGGAAATTTACTTATGGTGTGTATTTTATTTGTATTCACAATTTCCACTTGTCCCTTTCTGAAAACTTAAGCTATGGGCACCCATGCACAGACCACATAAGGGAAAAAAAAAAAAAAAAAAAAACCTTATTCTTAGCAACAATGGCAAGATTCAATCTTTTTTATACTGTTACCAGAATTCTAGAATAGGAAGTTTAAGATTCAATGCATGATACTGAAATGCTATTATGTTAAATATATATATTTTTTAATCACTAAAGCTGTGAGTTTCTTTCATTTGCACGATGTTTTCATGTTGCTTCTCTTGCAGGTTTCTTTCTTCTGTTCCGACATTTTTAAGCCCAAACCATGATGTTTTTATTTCCAAAAGCTTTACCTTTTCTCTAGAAAAATATAAAACACAATCACTTTAATGCGTTGCGTTAATATCCGATGGGTCTTACATAGATGTAGCACTATTGCTCTTTCTGGTTGTGCCAGACACAGCTTGAAGACATAAATAAGTAAAAATAAGCCACTAAATATTAATAAAACAGTTTTTCATATGTAGAAAACCAAGTGTGAGAAAGGCAGTGAAATTAAAGGGCAGAAAATTATTTACAACCTGAAAGACACTAAAACATGAAATGGTGACAGGAACGTATGCCCAGTGAGTTACAGACTATCTGAGAGCTCTTGTATTCTCTTTGGTTTTGCACGCACAAGAGACAGAACTCAGTGTTTTGTAACCACTATCAGAAGTGAAAACATGCATTGCCAATGGCTCCACTACCTGCTCACAAGACAGACCATCATGCAGTATCTTCTGATGGCCAATGTGAAATGAGTGACTTCATTGGTAATTTGTATCTCATTTCTGTTTCATATTTGAATAAATTGTTCTTATTTATTTAAAAATGAACTTTTACCATCTCTTCCTGTCCATCACATTTTATGCCTCTGAACATGTAGGTTTTTTGTTCATTAGTGGCTTAATTCACATCTTCTATCTACATTCTTCTGCATCTTTCTCTGGCCTGCATCCTTGTATCACAGATTTTGACATGTCAGTTAATATCCCATTTGATACCAATGTATAAACCATCTTATTATGTTCTCACAAAGAAGTACCCAGCTCAATTCTAAAGTCTGCATTACTAATCCTGATTTTACTATTAAGTCTGCCTGTTTTTTGTGTATACAGTCTCATGTCTGTAGCCGTCAACCTCCTACAGAACCATTTACTGTGGATCCAGCTGTCATTGCCATAAAAGAGGGCAGTTCTAAACACTGCATTGTATATTAGGTGGCAGGGGTCAAAAAGTTATTGACATTAATCTGTTGAATAAAGCTCATGCTGAAATCTGGCTTCCCAGTTTACTTAAATTAGACATGTAAACACTAATATGTTTTTGTTTTTTCTTCTAGGAAAACAAGTTAATTAAATAACACAAATTTTTGGAGAAAACTGTTCTTTAGGCAGTCTTGTCTCTTTTCCCATCAATATCGTGGTTGCGGTTATTTTTAACCACAAATTTTGCCAGATGTTAGGCAGGGACAAACCTCTGCAGTCATTGATGATGGAAGTCTGATTTTTCTGAGTTTTTATTCCTCCTTTTAATTTTCTTTTTTGAAAGTTGCCCTGGAAAGAAGGAATAGAAATTGAGAAAAATCAGACTTCCGTCATCAATGACTGCAGAGGCTTGTCCCTGCCTAACATCTGGCAAAATTTGTGGCTAAAAATAACCGCAACCGCAATAAGTGATGGAAAAAGAGAGACAACAAGAGACTGCCTGAAGAAGGAGAAGATTTTTCTCCAAAAATTTGCGTTATTTAATTAACTCATTTTCCTAGAAGAAGGAAAAAAACATATTAGATGTTTGATTAGGTGATTAATCTATTTTTTGCTCTTACCTCAATGGAACTTTTACTGTCCATCAAAGTATTTCCCTCCAGTGTCTACACCAATTGTGAAACAACTGGTGGTACTCCTGTGGGGATAATACTTCACAACTCTCAGTGAATGCATTTTTACAAGGTCTTGCACCCTTGAAAAGGGCCATCCAGCAAGTTCTTTTTTAATTTTTAAGAACAAACAAACAAAAAACACCTGGTGCTAGATAGGTGAATATGCAGTATGGAGTAGCTGTTTGATTTTTTGCTGCTCCAAACAGGCTCTAACTTGCCAGGTTTTGTGAGCACTGGCATTGTCATGAAGAAGGACCCTTGATACACTTGTTGTTGGGTGCTGCTCCTTTATATTTTTAAACAGTTTTGAGAAGAACAAGGTTGGTGTAATGTTGGCCATTTTCTCAGGTAAGCTGCCACTTCTTGAGAATTAAAAAAAAATGTGGACATCCTCTTCCTTGAGCAAAAGCCTTGTCAGAGAGTTTGGGGACATGGTTCATCTTCTGCAACCCAAACATAGTTGTTGATCTTTCTCGGAGTTAGATGGTATTTAAACCATGTATCATCTCCTTTGACAATGTCTGCTAATGATTTGGGGCCCACTAGGTTCAAATATTGCTAGCATCTCATTTGCAAGTCAACTCTACCTTTTTTTTTTTTTTTTTTCCTGTTCCGCAAGCTTTTCAGTGGAGTTTTATAGGTTTTTTCTTAATGGGATCATGAACAACAGTGATTGTTTTCTCATTCACAGCCTCCTTAGGTCTTGCAAGTTCTGCCATCCTTCTTTGAATTTCTGATCTGTCTCATAATGGTGCCATATGAACAGACATGATCCCCAAATATTAGTATTAATTTATTTTATGTTGTCCCAGGGCTGCTGCATCATTAGAGTAATTAGTTTAATATGGAAAATCTTTTTCCATATTTAATAGGCTCCCATAGCAAAACCATACAAAATTTGCAAATTATGATGCAGCCTTTGTTTCTAACACATGACAAAACACATTTAGGCAAACTTTCAAACAAATGTTAGCTTGTTAACTTCAGAGGAACTAGTGAAAATCTACAGATACGTGTCAAGAACTTTTTCAATTCCATACGTGCCACAAGTTTAGTTCTCTGTGTTATGTTTTCCTGTCTTCTTGCCACTCAACAATTTCTCATGGGGTTTATACCCATAGGTAAAGTTTAGACAAAACTACCTATGTGCTGTGGAACTGTAGTGCTGCATATCAGAAACAAAGTTACGTTAGATTGAACCTTGTGGCTCAGATATGACAGGTGAGACATTTGAAAGAAGTAGGAGTGGCAGATTGAAAGCACGAGTTGATATAGTTTGAGAGTGCCACTGCAAGCTGTTGTGGGGGAGAAAGAACAAGGTCAGGGGAGGAACAGATTACTTTATTTGTAATGGGGAGAGGGTGTCTAAAAACCCCAGGGCCGACAGCTTGATGTGGCCATCCGATGCACTGTGAGTATTCAACCCTACCTGGGATGCATCCCTTGGCCATCTGGTTGGAAGGTGGTTGCTCTAACCACTATGCCACTTGCTGCCCTGCATAATGTATTCCTTAGTGAAGGCACTTTTATGCAGCTGACAAGAGATCTTCCTTGCTATGCCGTGTGTGTTGCAGATTCTTTATAAAGTCTTATCAGAGTAATTGAGTAAATACCACCACCCAGATAATTAGAAATCTTTTACCTCTTCCTGTACAGTGAAATTAATCATTTTTGGAGATAACTTAGAACAAGTTGAGCTTAGAAACCTACTGATCCCCCCTCCCCCATTCTGAATTATTTCACATGTTGTTCTAAACTCACTGAGGTTATGATATAGCATGTGTACTCTCTTAGAAATTAGCAGTAAGTCATTAGCATACAGGAAACTGCTGATATCAGAACCATGTACTCTAATGTCTAAAACTAAGTTATTTTTTTATTACTTGCAGACAGCTTCATTTTTCATGGTAGTAAAATTATGAAGTACTTCATTAATGTTCCAAATTTAGGACTTCTGTAAACAGTGATATTAACAAGCAGTGCCGGATCTACACAATTTTTGAAGGGGGGCAAAAGGAAGAAATGCCGCCGCCCCTATATATATATATATATATATATTCTATTAAGAAGAGACCGCAGCAAAAATAATTTTTTTGACTCATACCAAGTACAACATAGAAAAAGTTATGTATTTACCGGTGTGAGTAAAAGAAAAAAATAAAACAACTGAATGTAGAAAGTGTCGAGAATACTGAGCCCTGGCTTTATCAAGGACCAGCAAAAACTCTGGATTTTCTCACTTCCACAAAGACCTAGTTGGAAATGGGTTTCTGCAAAGTCATAGATGCAAGAAATAAGCCCACCAAAAATTTTTAAAAGTCATCCTGAAGAAGAAATTGAAGAATTTTATGAGGAAATTTGTCATCTAAATAATAAAGGTAAGCAGCACTTGAAAATAATTATGGGAGATTTCAATGCAAAAATAGGGCAACGGCAACAAAATGAAACTTCAGTAGGTAAATTCGGTCACGGCAACAGAAACCAGCGTGGAAATACTCTCCTTGAGTTTGCAGAGGCAGAAGGGTTTTTCATCTTGAACTCCTTCTTCAAGAAAAAGCCACACCGGAAATGGACATGGAGACATCCAAATGGGACGACAAGTGAAATTGATTTTATTATGTGTAACAAAAAATTCGTCATAGAAGACTGCAGTGTGCTAAACAAGTTCAACACAGGTAGTGACCATAGATTGGTGAGATGTAAGATGCACCTCAACACTAAACTTGAACGTGGCAAGCTCATAAGACAAACAAAATGTGTTGACATAACCAACCTTAAAAAACACCATAATACCTTCAAGTTGGAACTGAAGAACAGGTTCTCTGCTTTAGAAGGCCTAACATCGGAAGAAGTGGACATCTCTGAAGTTAACAGAAAAGTAACCAAAGCTCTTATGGAAACAGCAACAAAATTAGCTGGGTCTAAGAACAAGTTGCATGTAAATAAATTATCAGGGAAAACGAAAATGTTGATGCAAAAAGAAGAGAGATGAGGACAACTAAAGAAGATGTGACTTCCAAAGTGGAATATATAGAGCTATGCAAGACAGTACGAAAAAGTATCACTGAAGACGTAAGAAAATTCAACTGTGAACTAGTGAGGAAAGCAATTGAAAACAACCAAAGCCTAAAGATAGCAAAGGGACATCTCAGTAAGGGAAGAAAACAGATTATGGCACTGAGAAAAGAAGATGGTTCTGTAACAAGAAATAGAGGCGAAATTTTGACAAGAGTGAAAGATTTCTACTCCAAATTATATGAAAGGGATGATACATGCACTCCAGACATCATGAAAGATACCAGTACCAGAGTTCCTCCAGTCCTTCCAGCAAAAGTTGCACATGCAATCAAGAACATGAAGCGGGGAAAAGCTCCAGGAGAAGATGGAATTACTGTAGACATCATACAAGAAGCAAGTGGAGAAATCGAAACAGTACTCGCCCAAATTTTCACTCTATGCCTTAATGAAGGAAAGATTCCTGAGGATTGGAACACCGCTACAATGATCCTGCTACATAAGAAAGGTGACATTGAGGATCTCGGAAACTACAGACCTATCAGCCTCCTATCAGTAGTTTATAAAATCTTCACTAAAGTTCTTTCACACCGCTTGAAGGTAACACTGGACATGGCTCAACCGAGAGAACAAGCTGGATTCAGGAGTGGCTACAGCACAATAGATCATATCCATGTGCTGAGAGAACTAATTGAAAGAGCGAGGGAATATGAACTTCCATTGTGCATGGCTTTTATCGATTATGAAAAAGCCTTTGATTCGGTGAAACTATCAGCAGTTGCAATGGCTCTGAAATCCTGCGGTATTGAAGATGCATACATTAATATTATTAATAACATCTATGAAAATGCAAGTGCAAAGATTAGGCTGTTTGAAAATACAACACACATAAAAATTGGAAAGGGAGTGAGACAAGGTGACACCATATCTCCGAAGCTCTTTAATGCCACATTGGAGGGTGTTTTTCAGTCACTGAGCTGGGAAAACAAGGGGATAAAGATTAATGGAGATTATTTAACCCACCTTAGTTTTGCTGATGACGTAGTCATTTTTGCAACTAGCCCATCAGAGCTGCAGAGTATGATCCAGGAACTTGCTGACAAGAGTAAAGAAGTGGGATTAAAAATGAACTTTCAGAAGACAAAAGTGATGTTCAATGCTTTTACAAGAAATGAAGATTTATCGATTGATGGAGAAAAGCTGGAGATAACAGATACGTACGTTTATCTTGGACAGCAGATATCAAGTGAGGGTCACATTGATGAAGAAATTAATCGACGTACAAAACTTGCCTGGAGAGCTTTTGGAAGAAACAGCATAATCTTCAAGAGCAATATGCCATTATGTCTTAAAAGAAAAGTGTTTGATCAATGCATCCTTCCAGTGCTTACGTATTGTGCAGAGACGTGGACCTTAACTAAAAGAGACATACAAAGGCTGCAGACAACTCAAAGAAGCATGGAGAGGTGCATACTTGGTGTAACCAGGAGAGATAAGAAGAGGAACTCGTGGATCCGAAAAATGACAAGAGTGGAAGACATCATGATCAGAGTTAAATCCCTGAAATGGCAATGGGCTGGACATACTGCCAGAAGGACAGACCATCGATGGACAGCCGAAATTTTAGATTGGATTCCAAGGGACAGGAAAAGACCCAGAAGAAGACCACATGGGAGATGGGTGGATGAAATTCGAAAGTATGCAGGGGTGACATGGAGGAGACTGGCACAAGACAGACCGTTGTGGAGGAAACTTGGGGAGACCTTCGTCCAGCAGTGGATTGATAATGGTTGACAATGATGATGATGATGATATATGTCATGATCTCCGCATGAGTTGTATGACTTAGCTTTAGTTAACAATTTAGCTTGCATCCATAACTTTCCTGGCCCAACCCATGCTCTTCATCTGTTACTATTAAACAGAAAGAAGAAGAATATAGAAAATTCGAGTTGTGAGAGTGACATGATAATTAGAAATAATGTTCAGCAATAACAAATTGCCAAGTTTGCCTGAGAGAGAATTTAAACCTGAATAGCAATACAAAAGTATTCAAAATTTTTAACATTGCAATTAAAAAAGGAAATATTAATTTTTTAAAAAACCCAGATTCCTGAAAGAAAACTGGATTATAATACCCCCACTCCACAACTTCTGACAACACAAAAACGAGAACAAAACAAAGACAATAACTAAAGAAATGCTTTGTGAAGGTTATATGACATAAACAATTAGTTGCAATATGTACAAAGTATTTCAGAAGTGCTTTAAGTGCATAATAAAGTAGTTATTAAGAACCTAACTACTTTGAAAACATAGCGCAAATTCAAGAACTATGAATAATGAATGGCCAGCTGCTTGGCCTAAGTGCCTAAAAAACGCGCAAAGTTACCAAGAAAAGAAAGAGTTAAAATCCACAAAAAAGTTAATAGACTTGCCAGTGCCTAAATGCTTAAAGCAAAAAAACAGAGAAAAAGTACAAGAAGTACAAACATTGAACTTGTAAAACCTAAAACCCAAAGACAAAGAAGAGAGCTTACCTCTTATGCAACTGAATTTCCTCCACACTTGAGGAAAACATGGTCGACCTTTTCACTCAAACTTCTAAACTCCTCTGCCACTCCCTAGTCGCTGGGGGGCAGCGTGGGTGGGGCTGAAGGCCTCCACACACTGAAAAGATCCAATTCGCGGAGATTTTAACCAGAGAAAAAAATATATAATTAAGAATGTGGACCTGTATGATCAGAAAGAGCAGAGTTAAGTCTCCATAATACATGAAAAATATTGTGAAATACACAAGTAGTGTATTTAATAATCTTTGCATGTATTTAATCACCTTAGTGAGCTTCTTTAGACTATTCAGAATCCTATTAATTTTAATGTTAGTTTTACTATTTTTAGTATAGCTATTCTAGTGAGTGAATAACTAGTTTTCTTTTATATTTGTTTTTATTTTCTTTTATAAACAGATTTTTAAGCTTTTTTTGTGATTTTGTCTATATTATTTAATTTTTTTTTTTTTAATAGGACCTTCATATCCATAGCACTAAGGTTCCTTTTAGTAGTTAATAGGCATCCTCTAGCCAACTTCCAAAAGGCTTTCATTGGTCAGAATCATATTATTAACTGTGTAGAAAATTAAAGCAGATCTGCCAACCTTACTCTATTATTCAGAATAATTTTTCTTAAAGTTCTTTTGATGAAAGAAGAAGGAATTTCGTTCTCTAGAAAACTGTCTAATAGTATATTAATGTGGTAATTGAAGTCCAAATTGTTGCTGCAAATTCTTGAAATTCTAAGCACCTGTGAAATTAGTACATTCTCAATTACTTTGGTTGATATGTTATTATTCCAGTGTAGATATTTAATTACTTTGAAAGGAAAATTAACTCTTTTATCAAAGAGGCTAATAGATGAGTTACCTCTGTTAAGCTTAATGCTCAAGTCTAGGAACTCAAGTTCCTGATTACTGTGGTTGGTTTTACATAAGTTAAGAGAGCTAGGATAGATATTATCAAAAATCACTCTCTATAACTTCTGAATTATTGATACACAGCAGATCGTCAATATATCTAAATGTGTAAAGGTAGTTATCGGAGCAGGTGGAGTGATTTTTAATGAATTTATATTCCTTAAAGAACAGGAATAGATTTGCAATACTCGTGGAGGTTGACGTTCCCATGGGGATACTGTTCACTTGCTTATAGAGAGTATTATTATATAAGATATGGTTATTTTTTATGCAGCAATTGAGATAAGAGTTCCAGGCTCCTACATTAACAAATTGGTTAAGTTTAAATTCTGCATACAGCTCCTTAAAGGTAGTGATTATATCTGATTGAGGCAGATTAGTATATAGGTTCTCAAAATCATAACTATTAATATCTAAGGGACTTACTTCGAGTATAGTGGAAATTACTTCTGCATTATTATTAATTATCCAAAAATCTCTGTACTTCAAATTAGTACAGTTACTAATGTGTTTAAAAACCTTCTTCAAGATATCTTCAAAAGCAAGATCAATTTTCTTTTTATGACTCCTTACTCCACTAGCTATGAACCTGAACTTCACTGGATCTTTATGAAACTTAACCGTTGCAAAAAGAAAGGAAATTCAGGCTCATATCTTCTTGTTTGTGGAATTTTAAGTTTCTTGAAGAATGCCTTAAAACGATTATCTAACTGCTTGGTAGAATAACTTATGGGCTCGTAGGTTACTCTATTATTGAGTTCCATAGTCAACAATTCAAAATAGAACTTCTTACATATAATTGCAAAATTGTTGCTAGCTTTATCCGTAGTGGTAAAAATAAATAGGTCTTGTAGTTTGGATAGTGACCTTTTAGCATCTCCCGAGAAAAAGAGATTTCTATCAAAACAAAAGTCCAGACCTGCCAACTCACGAGTGAAGCTATTGATTACATTATATTTCCATTCTGCGAAGGCCTCAATAGGCTGATTGTATGTTAAACTGGTTTTTACAATGTACCTATTAACACAGGGATCGCATTCCTCCTAAAATTCCTAAAATTCCTAATATTTTGTGACCCTCCTTAAATTCCTAAAATTTGACCTAAAATTTGCTATTCATCCTAAAATTTTCGTAAGCTTATTTTTATTAAAAACACAACCGTTATTAACGCCAATAAATTTACCATTACGGTAAGGTAAAAAGACCTGTTATTGTAGAAACACAGCCTATATGCTGTGCTGCTGAAGGAGGGAAAAATGACGCCATCGAGATGCACTTGCTTCGGGGCGGGCGTTCCATTTTTTTGCCTTCGAACAGTTTTCGAGAGTAACAAGAGATCTAAGGGAAAAGGGGAGGGGTCATTTTCACCCCTGGTTTGCGCTTTGCAGACGAACTCCGTGGCACGCAGAAGATCGTACTTTATTTTTGTACATGCCTTGTGGAACCTCCTCTTCCTGCTGATGTTTTGTTATTGTAAACCGCAGGTGGGTGGAAGCAAAGAGGAAACATGTGGTCTCCTTCCGTAACCTCCGGTAATGACGATGGGATGGTAGCTGAGTATTATCTTGGCAGGCAGTATAGCACGTGATCATTGACCTTCGATCATGCGTCGGCGACAGCGACCTTCGATGCGCAATATATCTCGGCTCCGACTCGCTTTGACTGAACTTGCGTGAGATGCGTATGATAGTTTCTGGTTTTACGTCTTTTATGGTGTTCTCTGTGCTGTGTGCAGGTTCAGTTCTCTAGTGGTGACCTGCTTTTTTTTTTTTTTTCATATCTTCTGACATCCTCGCAGCCAAATTTCGGGAAGTTGTCTGGTTTTGCAATATTGGAACGTGTTTTTGTATTTCCCTTTCATTTTCTGGTTAGTAATACAAGTGTTTAAGATGCCTAAATCCAAAACGAAATTTCAAGATGCGTGGCTCGCCAAAGAATTGGACGGAGTGAAGTTGAAAGAATGGTGTTCTGCAACTGAAACAATATTTTCTGCTAAGTGTATATTGTGTTCAGAAATTTTCAACATTTCTAATAGTGGCTTTTCACAAGTAAAAGCGCATCATAAAGGAAAAAAACATTTGCAGAAATTTCAAAGTAAATTTCAAAATAAGTCCATCCTGAAAGCCTTTGGAGGACGAGATCTTCAGCCCAAAACAAATATTAGTGAAGTACTGAGTCATGATTTACAGTTGGCTAAAGCCGAAGCATTATGGGCCATGAAAGTTGCTAAGGACAATATGTCTTTTGTTTCATGCACTGAAACAGTTGAACTTTTCAAAGAAATGTTTCCTGATTCTGCTATTGCAGCCAAAATGCAACTTAAAGAAGAAAAAGTTGCTTATGTGATATCACATGGATTGTCAAAATATTTTTGAAGAGGATTTGAAAAAAGACATTGCATCTAGTAGCCCAGAAAAGGTTACTATAGCATTTGATGAAACTACAAATACACAAGTGAAACGGCAGTTGGATGTGTATCTCAGGTACTGGTCTTCAGAAATAAATTCAGTTTCTTGCCGATACCTAACAAGCGTTTTTCTGGGTCATGCAACAGCAGATATTTTGCTAAAAGAAATTCTTGATGTGTTATCATCCTTCAATATTTCGTTGAACAGAATTATTTGTGTATCCATGGACAGCCCAAATGTAAATAAGTGCTTTTTACGCAAATTCAATGAAGTTGTAAAACAAGAAACAGGCCAGAAATCTTTGGAACTAGGTTTTTGCAACCTGCATGTTGTTAGTAATGCATTTAAAATTTTTTTGACAAGCTTAAATATAGATTTTGACGAATTTGCTACTGATATGCATTACTTTTTAAAGAGTAGTGCTGCAAGACGAGAGGATTATAAATCTGTCGAGGATATAACATTGGTCACTGCCAAATTTCTTTTGCGTCATGTCAGCAACAGATGGTTAACCGTTGGTTCTGTAGCCCAGAGGCTCTTGGATCAATGGCTAAATATTACAGAATATTTTTTAAACTTCTTGCCATCTCAAAAAATATTTGAAAAACAACTGCGCAATTCGGCAAGGTATAAAAGAATTCACTGTTTCCTGAAAAATGAGCTTACTCCTTGCTATTTAGCATTAATTTCATTTTCACACCAAAATTTTGAAAAGTTTTCATTATGTTATCAGAGTGAAGAACCAAAAATACACCAGTTATATTCTGATTTAAATACTTTAATGAGGAATGTTATGGCTCAGTTTATCCAAGATGATGTTATAGCAGGGAAATTTGGAGAAGACCTAAAGAATGTAGATTTTGAAAACAAAAATTCATGGAAAAAACTAGGGGAGTTAGAAGTTGGTATGAAGACAAAAAATCTCCTCAGGAATGTTCAGGAGACCAGGCAGAAATTATTTCTTTTAGATGTAAGATCATCACTAATTGCAACCACAAAATATTTAAAGTCAAATTTTCCATTCTGCAATCAAAAGCTAAGAGACATAGAAGTTTTAAAGGTAAAAGAACCAAAGAAAAAGTCAACTCAACTTTCAGTCACTGAAGGACTTTTGGAAATAACCAGAATTTCAAGTGTTTTGCATCTTTCTGAGGAACAAATTGATAGAGTAAGAGAAGAGTGGAAACTTTTAAATTGCGATAAGCCAACTCTAGATGAACTAGTGAAATTTTCAGAGGAAGGGCATATTCCAGTGCGGATTGATCATTACTGGCGTAATATATTTAGTATTAAAGACTCTAGCGGAAAAGAAAAATACTCAAATCTTGCTAAACTCATAAAGTCAATTTTAGTTTTACCTCATGGTAATGCTGATGCAGAAAGGGGATTTTCGGTTAACACTGCTCTGTTAAGGAAGGACAAGGCTAACTTAAAAGACTCAACTATAACATCATTAAGAATAGTTAAAGGGGCCATTAAACACTATGGATGTGTAAGTAAAGTTCCCATAACAAGAAATTTGTTAAATAGTGTTTGTGATTCACATAAATTTTATAAAGAGTATGTTGATAAGTTGAAGGAAGAAGAATCAAAAAAGGTAAAAGAAAGGAAGCAGAAAGAGAGGGAAAATAAGGAAAAGCAGCTAGAGAAAAAAAGAAAAGCTGAGTTTGATGACAAAATAAAAGAAAATGATGCAGAAATAAATAGACTTAAAAACGATAAAGAAGCCTCCCTAGCAATAATTCAAGAGGGAACAGAAAGAATGAGAAAAGCTGTACAAAAACAAAATACTGTTGAAATAGCAGTTGCCTCTAACTTGATCATACAAGGTTCAGCTGAAATAAAGAAAACTGAAAGTAAATTAGTTGTGGTAGAAGCAGAAAAAGATAGGCTAATCAGGAAAAGGTTAAAACAATAATATGAAAAAAGTAATTCAGTGAACAATTGTACATAGTTCTTGGTTTTCAATTACCTTTTTAGGATATTATAACTTAATGTGAAACCTGAAAACTTTACTGTGAAAATCGTGAATTGCTTCTGGTTCAACAGCATATTAATGTTCAAAGTGAAACTTGAATGTGGTAAATATACTTGAATATGATAATAACACGTGAAAAGATAAGAACTGAACATTAGAAGTAAATCATACTTAAACTTTAGACATTAGACGTTATGCAAAAAATTTTGGTGTTAACTTCGACCATATATACTAATGGACTGCACATTGGCAATAGCTGCATCAAAGCCGCCATGGCTCAAACATTGGGCACGTCATCATCAGACTCCAAATTTCGTGTAAAAAGGCTGTTATGATTACTAATTTACGCTGCAGAACTTCAGTGTTTTCGGTGTATTATGTGAATGCGCCTCATATATAATGAAAACTCTTCAGGTAAGTTTACTTATGAGCTATATACATGCATGATCGTGTTGTTTACATTTTGTGATTTATAATGTGATGAACATTTGCGAAGAATTTGGAACATGCATTCCATTTTTTTTTCTTAAGTTACTATATTTTTATATCAATAGCTGCAAGTTTCTGGTTAAGTAATTGAACTTTATTGACTTAGGTATTTAATTCGTTTCTTACCCATGAAAAATCATAGAACTTTCTTTACTATATCGCTCAGAGCAACCATAAGCACAGCAGGTGTAACCCATCTTTTTGACTGTTATGTGATTTTATGTTGGAGCCAGAAATTTTGATGTCATGCGCAGTCTATCAGTATATATGGTTGAAGGGTGTGAAGCAAACTCTTTACAATGTATACAAAGTTGTTTTACTAGATGTATACAAATATACATCTAGTTTTTATTGAAATACACTCCTAAAATTTTTCTAAAAATTCCTAAAATTCCTACCTAAAATTTTCCAGAAGTATGCTATGATCCCTGTTAACATCTTGAGTGAAGCTCTCAAGAATCCTCTCTTTGGAGATTTGGAAGGAAGGTCTAAATTTATAACCATACTCTAATAAATTCCTAAGCTTATCATTTTCAACAAAACTCAAGTTTCCAGTGATAATATGCTTGTAATTCTTATCATAGTGAACTGTTTCTTTATGTTCATCACAGGAACATGAAGTAACTACAGGAATGTAACTCAAAGAATTAAGTTTGTAGTTTTTAACTATTGACCCTAAGGTCTTAACATATTTAAAACTTACAATAGATTGGTGCCTGTAGATGGGAAAAAAAATTGCATTATTGTAGAACAGCTTCCTAACATTGAGATGATCATAGGTTTTATTTAGAAACCTGATGGTCACATAATTACTGGAAAATTCTTTAAGAGAAATTTTATCGTTAAGAATATGCTTAAGAATGCCTAGAACCAAAGCAAAAACATGCTTATCAACATGGTTAGCTGTTTCTTTCCAGAATTTGTAAAAACTTTTAAGGACAGAGTGCTTGAAAGACTTAAGTATTTTGTAAGTATTTTTAACAAAACTAGTACCATTTTTAAAACTTTCCAGAGTTATTTGCAAGTTAGCAAAATCAACCTTGCTTGATGTGCGAAATAACCTCTGTCCTCTATTACCTCTAGTGCAGCTCTTGTTGTTAACAAGAAAGAAGAGTTCACGTATAGAAAATTTATGCGGATTATGCTTATTGTCAGAAAGAGTGGAATTAAGACCATAGGGATAAAGAGACTGATGCTGCAAAATTTCAAGGGATTCAGTTTCTAGCCGAGCATAGAAGTTAGGGATAATATGCAGTACCTCTATTTTCACTTTGTCAAAACCATGAGTATGGAAATGCTCTAATTCAAAGGTAGAGTACTGGCTAGCATTTGTGGAGGGGTTCACACCAGAAGTAGAGAACTTGTTAACTAGAGACCTGTGACCATTTATCCTAAGATGAAGAGGATTTTTGCTTTGGCCAATATAGCTAAGGCTGCAGATAGTACAGGTGAGCTTATAAATGGTATTGTAGGCTTTGCAAAACTTATTGGAGCAATTATCCGCAATAGAAGAATACAGGTTAGGATCTGCAGATTTACATGTCAAACAACGTTTGTCATTTCATAACTTTAGATTACCTTTGCCAGCAAGTTCATACACTATGGGTAAGGGTGCTAGCCTAACCGAGCGGGAGGACTTAAATTATCTGAGCTGATCTCCAATCCTTTCATCATCCTTAGAACGCCACTTGGGCCAAAACATACAAATTCTGAGCAAACCGACTAGGAAAAACTTTTTAGAAATAAGCAGTCCAAGAGATTACCAAAACTCGAGTATAAACTACACTCCAAAAGGCAGCAGCCGAAACACACTAAAATAAAAATTAAAAATAAGAGTGAATTGAAAATAAATAAAAAATGAAAAAGATAATAAATAAATAATAATAAAACATTTCAACTAGAATTTGCGCATAAGCTGCTAAATAGTAAGTTGAAAGTAGTTACTGAAGAGCAAAGCCGAAAACAAAAGAAAAACTTTTGAATTTAAAATGAAAGTTGCAAAATAACCTGAAGATCAAAACGCGCAGCGCAGCAGTTATGAAAATTCAGAATTCACATTCTATTAAGAAGAGACCGCAGCAAAAATAATTTTTTTGACTCATACCAAGTACAACATAGAAAAAGTTATGTATTTACCGGTGTGAGTAAAAAGAGAAAAAATAAAACAACTGAATGTAGAAACTGTCGAGAATACTGAGCCCTGGCTTTATCAAGGACCAGCAAAAACTCTGGATTTTCTCACTTCCACAAAGACCTAGTTGGAAATGGGTTTCTGCAAAGTCATAGATGCAAGAAATAAGCCCACCAAAATTTTTTTTTAAATATATATATATGTCATGATCTCCGCAGAGTTGTATGACTTAGCTTTAGTTAACAATTTAGCTTGCATCCATAACTTTCCTGGCCCAACCCATGCTCTTCATCTGTTACTATTAAACAGAAAGAAGAAGAATATAGAAAATTCGAGTTGTGAGAGTGACATGATAATTAGAAATAATGTTCAGCAATAACAAATTGCCAAGTTAGCCTGAGAGAGAATTTAAACCTGAATAGCAATACAAAAGTATTCAAAATTTTTAACATTGCAATTAAAAAAGGAAATATTAATTTTTAAAAAACCCAGATTCCTGAAAGAAAGCTGGATTATAATACCCTCCACTCCACAACTTCTGACAACACAAAAACGAGAACAAAACAAAGACAATAATTAACTAAAGAAATGCTTTGTGAAGGTTATATGACATAAACAATTAATTGCAATATGTACAAAGTATTTCAGAAGTGCTTTAAGTGCATAATAAAGTAGTTATTAAGAACCTAACTACTTTGAAAACATAGCGCAAATTCAAGAACTATGAATAATGAATGGCCAGCTGCTTGGCCTAAGTGCCTAAAAAACGCGCAAAGTTACCAAGAAAAGAAAGAGTTAAAATCCGCAAAAAAGTTAATAGACTTGCCAGTGCCTAAATGCTTAAAGCAAAAAAAAAAAAAAAAAAAAACAGAGAAAAAGTACAAGAAGTACAAACATTGAACTTGTAAAACCCAAAGACAAAGAAGAGAGCTTACCTCTTATGCAACTGAACTTCCTCCACACTTGAGGAAAACATGGTCGCCTTTTCATCCAAACTTCTAAACTCCTCTGCCACTCCCTAGTCGCTGGGGGGCAGCGTGGGTGGGGCTGAAGGCCTCCACACACTGAAAAGATCCAATTCGCTGAGATTTTAACCAGAGAAAAAATATATAATTAAGAATGTGGTCCTGTATGATCAGAAAGAGCAGAGTTAACTCTCCATAATACATGAGAAATATTATGAAATACACAAGTAGTGTATTTAATAATCTTTGCATGTATTTAATCACCTTTTATTTATTTATTAACCAGAAATAGCACATTAAAACTATATGCACATACATTTTTGACAAAAATTAGCACAATAATATAAATATACATACGTATGTGCATATAAATTTTTATTAGCAAAAATTAGTTAAATAATGCCCCATATATGTTTTTAGTTTTAAAACAAATAGCATAATAACCGTAATGTTTGGAATGTTTTCAGGATCAGAAATAACTAATTAAATATTTTGACATAAAAATTTCGCTTTCATAAAAATCTTTTTTGACAATTTATTTGAAACTAATTAAAATTATAAACATTTAAAGGCAAAAAAGTAACAATATTTGGTGGTTATAAGTTGGTGGTGGGTAATAAGGTAAATAGAAATGTACTTACCATTAAAAAAAATAATCTGAATATATCAGCAGAAAAACATTAAATTTGGTCTGCAAACACGGATTTTGGTGGTAAGATATATATATACATGTATGTAGATTTTGGTGATAAATATAAATTCACTTATCACTAAAAATAAATAATCGGAATATATAAGCACTAGGCAGGTAGAAAAGTTCAAGGAAACAACCATGACATTTTTGTACGAAAACATGAAAAATACACTATATTGACAAAAGTCACCAGACACCCCTTCAAAAGCAAATGAACGTATCTGCTGCATCGTTAATGCATGGTACAGCTGCAAACAGTACAAAAACATGCCTGCATCTGACCGCGATCATATCTCACTGTGAAGTTGAGTGAAAATGTCGCTGTGGAAGAGAACTGACTTAGAGAAAGGAAAGATTGTTGGATTTTATATTAGTGGGTTGTTCATAAGAGAAATCAAGAGCCGTTGAAACATACCCAAGTCAACTATTTTGGATGTATTGAATAAGTGGAAGTCACGTGGCATGCCTGAAGCAGCAAAATGTACCGGCAGACCAAAGAAAATCAGTGATAGAAGATGTCAAAGCCTCAGGAGAGTTGTTACAGCTAATTGACATAGTACTGCACAAGACCTCAGTGTACAGGCGAGTAAAAATGCTGGGACCTCGGTATGTACATGTACCATTCATAGGGAACTTCATTCCATGGGTTACCGTGGTCGTGCGGCTGCTCATAAGTCTTTCATCTCCACTCAGAATGCTACTTGTCATTTAGCATGGTGTAAAGAACATTTATCGTGGACCGCAGATCAATGGAAACTGGTCCTATGGACTGATGAATCCAGATACACGATCCATCACTCTGATGGCCGTGTGTCAGTAGCTGCGGGAATGCTATTTACCACAGTGTACTGTTCCTGTGGTTAAGTTTGGAGCTGGCAGTGTACTCGTGTGGGGATGTTTTTTGTGGTATGGTCCTGGCCCATTGGTTATCGTGGACAAACCTGTTAACCAGCACTTCTACCTTGATATTCTAGACAATTATGCCCTACCAACTCTGTGGCAATACTAGTGAACCGAGCCTTGTTGGTACGAGCAGGATAATGCACCGAGCCATAAAACAAGGACTGTTACGGCGTGGTTTGATTATAATTCCATATCGTGTGTGGACTGTCCAGCACAGAGCCCTGATCTTAGTCCCATAAATAGTCCCCAACCAGGCGGGGAAGGGGGGGGCAGATTCCCTGGGCCCGGACTTTCAGGAGGCCTGCCTTTTAGCAAGGCAGGTCAAGTGACAATTTAAATTATGAACAAAAAAAAAATGTGGATAAAACCAAAAAAACTTTAAACTAAATTTTCAACTGTACAAATCCATGAAGATTGAGCATTGGAAACAGCCAGTAGCCAAATACCGTTTTCTCAGGGATTATCGCCTCTCCCACCTGTAAGAATGTGTAGGCAATGGAGAAATGACAAAACCCTGGCGAACATCAGCAGATCGCAATTGCCCCCCCCCCCCCCCCCGAATGGATAAGGGATTAACCAAATAAATAGGAAGTTGTTGAAAGTGGACTCTTTATTTCCGGTTTCTCTCCCCGTGAAGGTCAAGGTCACACACTCTTGGTCACAAATGCTGGTTTCAAAACACCATACTCTTTTTGGGTGCTGTATTCCAGGGAATGAAGGGAGAAATATTAGCATCTTACTGCTTGTTGCCTAAAGGCAAAACCTAGTAAATTCGAATCTCTGTATCAACTCTGCTGAACACAATGTTGTAGTGAGCTAGATGAAATTTAATATTTATGCCTTCATATATTTCTTAGACCCAAAATTATTTGGCAATAATTTTGCCAGTGAAATTTGTTTCATGCAGTAAGAGCTGAAAATGTCATATAAGCACAAATCAGGAAGCCAAAAACGTAAAGAGCAATAGGTTAAGCAGAGCAATGAAGAGAAAGGACGGCAGCATCAGCAGATCGCAATTGCAGTAGACATAGGACATTTTTTAATGATTCTTAAAAAGTTTTGCAAAGAGCAGGTAAATAGCTATTCGTTTTAAATTTTCATTAATATTCGCTTTAAATTTTATAGCTTGTGAAGTCATGAGTAACTGAAATTTCTCTTGTGAAAAAATCAAACTAAGTGGATATTTTTTTTGTGCAGGAGAGAGAAAGGAGCAAGCATGGTTGGTGCTTATTGCAGAACAGATTTCTTTTTCTCTAGAAATAAGGTGTTTTTATTACTTTTAAACTTTTTTTTTTTTTTTTTTGCTACGAAAGGTTTTTCTAAACTGATGTATCGATAAGCATAATTTTATATTTATTTGTTTTGTAGCCCCTTCAAACCATGTGCTGATGCTCATATATTTTTAATGCTATACATAAGTTAGGGAATGCATTTTGTAACCCATTCATATGAATCCCAGATAGTAAATCAGTGCAACTCCACTGATCTACATTTTTACAAAAATACTGTGCATGATCTTTAACTGATTCAAGTTCCAAAGAAAATTCTGTCCCATTTAAATCTTTGGAATAGTTTGTTGCCAGATGTATTGCACACATTTTTAAGTCTCCACTGTTCAGTTTCATTATTTTCTCCCCGCAAAGAAAAGAGGAATCTGTGGTTAGGGTTTTGGTGCTTTCAGTTCTAGCTTTCAATTCGGTCGAAAATAATATTTTTGTCTTGCTTGAACAGTTCTTCTGATGAAAACCCATAGGATTCATCATTTCCAATTTTGCCGGCCATCTTCTTCCTCTTAGATTTCCTTCTTTCCTAAAATGCTGCCTCAACAGACACTACAGTTGCAATATTTGTTGCTTCTTCAAGCCAACCTTCAAAGCTAGAATTTTGTATTCTCTGCAAAGTAGCAATCAAACCTTCCATTAAACAGATTGATCTGCCCAATATTATGCCACTGTTTTGAATTTCAATATTTATGCAATTAACTTCTCTCAATATAGAATTCCATATAACAAGATTAAGGATGAACCTAAAATCTGTTATAGCGTGAAAAAGACTTCCTGCATCAGACTTAACTTCTGGAGGGAAATCTCCACTTTTTATTTTTTTAAGTCCTTGAGCCACTTCAGCCACATTCCCATTTGGCAGACCATCTTGTATGGCTGGTTCCTTTTAAGTTACTTCCGGTGTATTTCTTCATAATTTCCCATCGTGCAGTCAATGCAAAAAAGCAGAATACCCTTTGCACAATGCCAAAAAGATAAGACGCTTCTCGGCAGCTGGAAGCAGCATGCACACCCACCAGATTGAGTGAGTGCGCTATGCATGGCACAAACACCACAATTTTTTTTTTTTTTTTACTTATATCGCCTGGACTCCTTTGTAAATACCAGCCATGTTTGATCCGTTGTCAGAGGATTGTCCTCAACAATCGACTATCTTAAGGCGATCTCTAATTTACTTAGAATTGTATGAGATATACAGTATATTCTCCAGTTTTACCGTGCATGTCTATGAAGTCAATTAAAACGTTCTATTATTTCACATTTTCGTCAATTTTTACGTATCAAATGACCTCACTCATCCATCACGTGTAGCGTCAAACATAATAGTGAAGTATTTCGCAGATAAGATTTCTTTTACTATTATTTCACGTACTTTTTCGGCCAAGAGTTCTACGATTTCATTTTGAATTATATTGGACAAGTAACTCACTTGCCCCTTTTTCAAATTTTCTAATGTATTTTTGTAACGTAGAGTTGTACATTGATAAAAGTGATATCAGGTTTAGGAAATTTCCTTGTGCTTTTGAAGGACAAGCTGTAGTTAATGTGTACAGATTTTTGTGCGACCCGCTCCTTCTCCCCTGTTTCCCGAGGGTAACAACTCGTTTCTTGAAGTCCTTGCTGTTTAATCCAATAATCCAGACCCAATTTTTGTCGACCTTGGGAGTTTCTTTACGAATATTTAAATGTAGAAGCTAATTTTTGCATGATGATGATGAATTTCGGCTTTTTTTATTCCACTCGCCGTATGAGAAAGAGATCTCGGCTGAGTGAATGTAAGATTGGTGTATGGAATACTAGAGGTATAAATGGCAAGATGAGTGAGGAGATGAATAAGAATAGACTGGATGTGCTGTGTGTAAGTGAAACCAAAAAGGAGGAAATTGGGGTAGAAGAAGTCAATGGCATGGTGAGTGTGTGGTCTGGAGTATTGGATAATATGAGAGGACAGGCTGGTGTAGGTGTGATTTTAAGTGAAAAGATGATGAACAACTTGATTCACTATAGTTGCATAAGTGAGAGAATTCTCTGGATTCATTTGAAAGTGAAACTTCAGAGAATTGTAATTGTTGTAGTGTATGCTCCTTGTGACTCGGAACCTTCTGATAAGAAGGAAGATTTCTGGAATGAGCTAAAAGCTGTTTTGAGCCAGTTTGGTGCTAAAGAAAAAGTTATAATAGCAGGGTATTTCAATGCTAGAGTAGGTGTGCAGAATGCAATTTCTGATAATGTTCTGGGTAAGTGTAATGATCCTTGTGTGAATGATAATGGTGAAAGATTAATTGAACTCTGCATTGAGAATGGTTTGTGTGTATCTAATACATTTTTCAACCACAAGTATATCCATACATATACTTGGAAAAATCGTACTTTTGGTCAAAAGAGTGTGATAGATTTTGTTGTCTACGATCAGCGTCTGAAACACTTAGTTGTTGACACCCGTGAGATGAGAGGTGCAGATGTTGGTTCTGATCATTACTTGGTAGTGTCACGAGTGAAACTTAATATTGGTTGGAGGAAAAGGAATAGGAAGAGACCCAGGATAGAAAGAATAAAGGTTGATAGGCTCCTTGAAGATCAGCAGCGTTATTCTGACTTACTCAGAGAACGACTGAAGGAGCTGAAGTTTGGTGAGAGGGATGTAGAAAAGAAGTGTGAATGTTTTAAGAACTGTGTTGTCAGTGCTGCTAAAGAGGTCTGTGGCACCACAATAGTGGGCAACAATAGAGATGATGCTTGGCGGAATTGTGAAATTGAAGAGGCCGTAAAGAGAAAGAAGGAAGCTTATTTGTGGATGTTGCAAGGTAGAGTCTATGTGGATGAATATTGCTGTAAGAAGCGTGAAGCTGGTTCGCCAGAGTAAGGCAAAAGATAGGAAGGAGAAAGTGGAAAGGCATGAACTGGCTTTTTGGAAAGGTAGGAAGTCCTTCTGGAAGTACATGAGACTCGGGAAAAATAGGGGAAACAAAGTTGTGAGTTGTGTGAAGAATGAGATTGGGGAAATGATATGGGAGCCCAATGAGTTAAGTGAAAGATGGGGTGAATACTTCTGTGAGTTATTAGATCAGGAAAGCAAAGATGATTCTGAGACAGACGCAGATGATGTCACAATGAGGGAGGGAAGCACAGGAGGGATCTCAAGAGAAGAAGTGTGTAAAGCTCTAAAATCTCTTCAGAATGGTAAGGCTCTGGGAGTTGATGGCATAACTGCAGAGATGTTGAAATATGGTGGTGACTCTGTAATTGACTGGTTAACTGAAACGTGCCAGTTGTGCTGGGAGTTAGGAAATGGTCCCTCGGGATTGGAAGGATGCTATTTATTGTTCCTTTGTATAAGGGAAAAGGTGATCAGACTGAATGCAAAAACTATTGTGGTATTAGCCTACTAAGTGTGCTAGGGAAAGTGTTTGGTAAGGTTGTTATTGAAAAAGTAAGGGGGTCTTACATCAGAGAAATTGTGAGATGTTCAGAGTAGTTTTATGCCTGGTAAAGGCTGCACTAACCAGATTTTTGCATTACGCACGATGATTGAAAAGTATTTGGCTGTTAGGAAGAAAGTTTTTACTGCCTTCATAGATTTAGAGAAAGCTTATGACCGAGTGAATAGAACACTTTTGTGGAAGGTATTGAATGAATATGGTGTTACTGGGAATCTACTTAATAGTGTAAAAGCCATGTATGCGGGTAGTAGAGCTTGTGTACGAGTGAATGGTGTTTTATCAAAATGGTTTTCTATTGGTGCAGGAGTTAGACAAGGTTGTGCAATGTCACCATGGCTGTTTAATATATTTATGGACGCATGCATGCGTGATGCCAAAATAGGTAATAGTGGTTCATGTCTTGGTGATATCCATGTGTGCAGATTGCTGTATGCTGATGACACTGTCCTGTTGGCAGAGAGCAAAAGTGAGTTGCAGAGTAGGTTGACTCGGATGCACGAAGTTTGCATGAAATTCAAACTGAGTATAAATAAGGGAAAAACCAAAGTTATGGAGTTTGAGAGAGGAACGGGTAGCACTGAATGTAATGTAAGTATAAATAGCACTGTGATTCACCAGATGAGTGAGTTTGTGTATTTAGGAAGCATGTTTGACAGAGAACAAATTGGATGGTGAAATCAGTAGGAGAGTGAATTCTTCTTTGAAAGTCATAGCTGCTCTGGGAGGTTTTCACAGGAATGATGGGTTCTCTAGAGAGTCCCGCATGGCTGTGTATGAAACTGTAATTGTTCCTACTCTGATGTATATCAGTGAAACCTGGGTACTGCAGAAGAAACATAGGAATCGTTTGTGTGCTGGAGAAATGCGTTACTTATGTGGGGTTTGTGGCAAGACACTGTCTGATTGTGTGAGGAATGAAGATGTGTTGCAGTTGTGTGATGTGAAGCAAAATGTTTTTAGCAAGGTGGAGACCAATATGCTTCGGTGGTTTGGCCATGTTGAAAGAATGAGTGATGAGATGCTTACTAAGAAAATCTTTTAGCCCAAGTGGCAGGAAGGAAAGGCAGAGAAAGGCCAAGGAAGACATGGGTGGATCAGATTCAGGAGTGTCTGCATGAGAAAAAGATTATGAGTATGAAGTATAAAAGATCTTGTGTATGGCGTGTAATGGATATCAGCGAAGCACAAGTTGTATGTCAAGATCGCTGTAAATGGAGAAGTTGGATACGACAACAGTAAGTAAAAATATCTGGTAGTCTGCATTTCTTTTTGGAGCTAACCTCTGAATCTCACAGAACAGCTTAGTGATATATATGAAATAAAAAAAAAAAAGGTAGAAATTCATCATCGTCATCATGCTAAAACGTCTCCTGGTAAAAGTTATGATTGGCTCGAATTGCCGTGCTGCCCCCTCCAGACTGCTGCCCACCTTTGCCCACCCCCTCCCTAGATCTGGCCCTGTTAACAGGTCATCTCCGCGTAGGGTTGAACCTCACCCCTTTGTAATACCAAATTTTGAAAAGCTTCGCAGTTCAGAAGTTCCAGAATATTCATGGTTTGTGGAATTAGCAAAGAAAACAGTGCCTTTTGGTGCTATTGGGGGGGGGGGGGTATTGCAAAGTGGAGATCTTTTGTATTCCAGATATTATTGCAAAAGAAATATATATGTTTTTCTGCTATGAACTTTTGTAATATAATATATAAGGCCTGTATTTGCTTCGATTAATGAGCTAGTATAGTAAATTTAAATTGTATCATTAAAATTGTAATGTTTTTATATCAAGACCATGAATTTTCTTTCTAACCTTCTCCTCCCCTGTTTTGTTTTGTTTTTTAATATTTGTTCTGCTATACCATTTCAATTAATACAAACATACTTTATTTCTTTCAGGTGGTCATTTGGCGTTTTGTTGTGGGAAATATTTACCCTAGGTAAGTGTCAATAAGGAGAATAAAAAAAAAAAAAAAGCTTGATTATTATTTTTTTAACTTTGTTCTGATGTGCAGGTTTTTAGTATCTTGCAGAATCCAAAATATTTGAATAATTAATTTTTTTTTATTAGAGTGAAAAAAATATTGCCTTGTGCTGTATTTATTTGCTTCTTAACTTTGAACAATATTGAATACATGGTACATTTCTTTTTGTTGAGTTAAAGGTTCAAACAAGTTACTCTCTCACAGTATATATGCATGCTATTATTATTCATTTGTTTTCATTAAAACTAGGGGATTATTATTATTATTATTATTATTTGCTGCATTTTTTTTGTAAAAATTTGAGTTTATTTTTTCCAAAAACTTTTTTTTCAGATTTCCAACCTTTGTTTGCAATTGCTGCCTGCCTAGAATTTGATAGATCTTATTTTCAATATATTACATTATTCCTAAATGATTTAAACTGAATTTTAAAAATTGCCAAAATTCATCATCATCATGCAAAAATTAGCTTCTACATTTAAATCATCGTAAAGAAACTACCAAAGTACTTGGAGCTAGAAGTGTATCAGATGTCAAATTTGCATATGGTATACCTATATAATGAGATAGTTTTGGGATGGGAATAAGTCTAAACACTAAATTAAAATATAACCTGCAAGGTTAAAAAATAAAATTAAACTGAAAAACATTCACATTAAATTGGAAGAGTCAATGAATGACACCAACAGATCTAACTCTGAACCGATTTGTGGCTGCCTTTGCCTGCGGAAGTCATTCACTGGAAGAGTCGACGGACAACACAAACAAATCCAGCTGTTGAGAGTTGTTACCTGCAGAAATTATTCATACAAAGTTCAAGGAACGAATCAGCGTGAATAAGTTATTTTAGTGAGTCAAATCTAAATAATCAGTTTACCCATAGTTAGAACAGAAAAGAATATCAGAGCTCCACCCAGAGTATCAGAGGTCATGTATCATAACAGGTTGGGGTGCACAAAGCCTTCCGGGATTTTTCCATTTGTAATGTCATTGCTTGAAAAAAGTTTGGGATTGTTGGATAAGGGATGCTGAATCTGTATTAAGTTTTTGTTTGGTTTCTGCAAGCAGTTTGTTTCATGCCTTTTAACACGAAGCAATTATGCACAATGTCTCGATACATCCTTGCTTGGAAAAAAAAAACACCACTAAAAAGCAAACAAATCAATATGTATAAAAAATTTTCGTTGGTTGGCTCACTTGCGGCATGTTTTATCTGAACAGTGATGTTCATTTGGTCGTTAAGCTTAGCTGCATTATGTTATAGGAAACAGAAAATCTGAAATGAATCAACTGATATATATATTTTTTTTTATTCCATTCAAACCGTTTCTATAGAAATATATTAACAAATTATATGCAGTAGTGGATCCAGTGTGGGGTGATTGCCCCCCACCCCAAGCCAGTTTTTCCTCTTTAAATGGCCAATATCTGAACAATTTATGTATTTATTTTTGTAAAATTATAGTAATATATCTACAAGTTTTCATAACTAAAAAATTTGCTATAAATTTGGAGCTGTTTTGTTCTGGCTTCAGCAGAGAGAAAAAACTAGAGGTTCTGAAACAGAGAAAGATCAGAGTGGAAGTGAAAAAATATTTTGACTGATCATGAAAAGCAATGGGTGAGCTGTGTTCTGTTTTTAATGTCTAGAATCCTTCATAATTGGGAGCAGAGAAAGTCACTATGTTGGGTAGACTTTGAAGTAAGTGTGTGTGTGTGTGAGAGAGAGATAGTGTAGATGAGAGTGAAGTATGTACCTCGATTGGGCCATACACAGAAATTATTAACAAATTTCCTGGCTGGAAATTTTTCAATGGAATTTACCCATCTGAATAGGAGGGATCAAACTTTATTTTGAAAGATTTTATCCAGACACGAGATTTAGAAAGCATCGAGTTGGTTTGCTCGAAAAGTGGGCAATTGAACTTCATAAAAACAGTGCTGAATTTTCAGTTCTCTTTCACAGTTTGTAATTAAAAAATTTAGAACAGTTATTTTAATATTTTAATGGAAGAATTTAAAAAGCCTTGCAATGCCAAAAAGGGGCAGTGCAAGTTTATAGTGTGTGCCCTCCACAAAGTCTCTTGTATTTTAGATCCAAAGCTCTTCCCGGGAGCATAACATTTTTATTAATTGACAGAAGTTGTTCGAATTGCACATGTTGGTTGGTAGAGTAACTCTTCCTCTATAGTAACCCTTCTTCGTTACAAGGAAATAATGAATTCCAAGCAGAAGCAACATGCCATCATTAAGTTCTTCACGAATGAAGGTTGCAGGCTGTATTACATCCACAGAAGGCTACAGAATGCTTATGGAGATGATGCCATCGACAAGATGGATGAAGGAGTTTAAAGAAGGGGAAGCCAGCATTGAAGACAAACCACGCAGTGGGAGATGATAATCTGCCACCACTGGCACAAATTGTCAGCGAGTGGATGAATTGATTCACGTTGAGAGACAAGTCACAATCTGTGAGCTTGCAACTGGACTGTGGTCATAATGCCATACAGAAGATGGTGGAAGACTTAGGATATCGGAAAGTGTGTGCAAAGTGGGTACAGTGGCAGTTGACACCCCATTTGAAGGAGGGAAAGGGTGGAAGTCTCGTCTGATCTGCTAGAAGCATTTGAAGACACAATTTTTTTTTTTTTTTTTTTCTGATCTGGTGACAGGATGAGACGTAGGCACATCTTTAGAATTAATCCGTAGAATGGCGTCACACTCCTTCACCAAGGCCTAAGAAGTTCAAGAGCCAGCGTTCAACACAGAAAATTATGGCGACTGTTTTCTGGGATCCCAAGGTGTAGTCATTCTTAATTTTCTGGAACATGGCCGTACCATGACCGGTGAGTGGTACATTGAGACACTCAAGAAGCTTAGAGAAGCTATAAGGAGGAAGAGATCAGAAAAGGATCCACATTCACCCTGACAATGTGAGACCACACGCATCTTTGGCAGGTCAGTGGTCCCCAATCCACCGTACAGCCCAGATGTGGCGCCCTCAGACTTCCACCTGTTCGGCTCAATGAAGGACAGTCTCCGGGGACAACGATTTGATGGCACAGACGAGAGGGAAAGTGGTTATGAAGAAGTGGGTACAACAGTCCAAACCTGAATTTTTTTCAAAGAGCATTCGAAAGTTGGGTTCAATGATGGCGCAAATGCATCGCTTGTGATGGAGACTACAGAGATGCCAACTACTACAGAATCTCCGTAGTTCCTACAAAAATAGCTCTTGTACTATGGAATACGGAAAATCGTGATTTTTCTACGAAAAATTAACAGCAGTTATTAATTTTTATTTTGCTTGTCCCCCTTCCCAACGCAACGGCGGCCACTTGACGATCCATCATACGTCTTGCTTGTGATGCTGCTCGGATCTTAATGCGAGTGACCGGCACTCAATGAGTGTGGCCTTGCGCCAAGTCATTCTAAGTGAAAACCCTCCCTCCCCAGCATGCAACATTCTGGGGACGTTGAGTGTAGCTTGCTTTGGTGGACGTGGGCGGAGTTCTGCCTGAAGCTCTTTCGCAGTGCAGCGACAAGCTCTTGAAAATAGTTTGGTGCAGAACGTGAGTGTCATTGCCTGGCAGCGGAGTTTTTTTTTAAAGTGTGCGTCAGCCATTCATGTCAGTAATTAATATTTTGAAGGTTGTTTTTTTTATATTATTATTGCGTTGCAGAAAAGTGTGCTTGGATTTCGTTCTTATGTGCAGAGTTTGCAAAAATGCGTAATTACGCGTCTAGTACACATCGAAAAGTGTGTTTATGCATCGAAATTTTACCAATGCGTAAAAATACGCATCAGGAATTTTTCGCGACGCGCATAAAGCATCAGTGCGCAAAAATATGCATCGAGAAATGCGTAAGACTACGCATCAAAGAATTTTACCAACACGTAAAAATATGCTTTGGGGCAGCATTTTGCCTTTCAAATATGGAAGTGAATGAAATAAAGATGTTTTCCATAATCGTAATTTCGTTTTCCTGCGATGTTGCCTTTGTCCAGTATTGTTGTTATACATAATTTTATTCCATAAATCTTCGTATTTCACTTTGAAAATGGAGGGATAATTCCCGTGTAATCTACAGGCAAGAGAGTGCCACGGCTTCAAGGAATTTCTACTTTTAGTCGTAATTTGGGTTAGCTTCGAGATCGATGCATAACCGAACAGAAATTTTGGGGCAGTTGGTAGTGGTGAAGGATGCTTTCCGTCTGAAGATTTCTCCCGTAATCAAAATTTTATTTTTCACACGATGTTTCCTCTGCCTATATTGTTAAATTTTATTTTATTTCATAAGTATTTGTATTTCACCTTGAAAATGGAAGGGAAAATGTCTGAAAACGGAAATCGGATGTAGCAAAGGTTTCTCCCGTAACTGTAATTTTTTTTTCCAACGATGTTCCGAACGTGTATTGTGTGTTCTTAAATATTCTACCAAAAAAGGTTTGCATTTCAGCTTGATAGGGGGAGGGGGAGTCTGAAAACAAAAGTGACGAAGCTGAAAAATTTTTAAGAATTGATTCACGATATTCAAAAGCATTCATATTCTCCAAGTTACACTATCTTTTATCCAAAATAGTGAAAGTTATCATGCATTCATGGTTCTCAAACTGAAAGTTCTTTGAGCATGATGAATAAAATTTGTCATCCAAGAGATTTGTGAAGCCTACTGTCGTAGCTGATTATGATGTTGAGCTTAATTTTTCAAATAACAGTTTTTTCAAAAAAGAAAAATCAGAAATGACAACTGGTAATTGGAGTAAAAACAAGAATGTATTTAAGTGAAATCATTTTAAACAAAAATGAACTTTCTAAGTTCTATACATCTGTCGGAAAATTTTGCATTGGAGAATTTCTTATATTCAAGAAAAGATGCTGATCTATGATGAATTCTTAAAATATGCAGAAGTAGCAGATCCTTCACTTAGAGCCAGAACATCATTACGTTTTCCATTTATAATAACTGAAAATGAACTTGATATATTGGAAGTGGAATTGCTTGTTATCAAGCTGACAAATTAGAGACCATAGCAGAAACAGATAGAATAGATGTCGCTTGGTCAGAAATCTCAAAATTAAGAGGCTGTTAAGTATACTATTCTCTCGAAAGTAATGTTTGCAATACTTGTAGTTCCACACTCGAATGCTGCGAGTGAGAAAGGTTTTAGTTTAGTGTGAAAAATTCAAGCCCGTTTCCAACCTAATGTAGGTTTAGAAACTGTAGAAGCACTTCTTATTGCAAAAATGAATGTTCTTCTCTGGGCAAATGTGTTATGAAAAAATATTTTCTGCTGAAGAACTCAAATCTGCAAATCAGTGTACAGCCAAATCACTAAAGAAAGCTGTTTAATCAATTTTTTGTTGTGTAAAAAAATGTATCAGTCATGGTGTATATTATTTTCCATGTGAAATAATTTGATATAGATTTTCATGTATATAAATGAATAAGTAAGTAAAAAATACTATTAAATTAAATGAGTAATATCAGGGTTTCCTCGGTTAAAATTATTCTTTTTGGTATGACTACTGAAAATTTGTACGAGTACTACTGAAAATATCTGAAATAAGTTGGCATCTCTGAGACTATGTTGAATTGTACCTTCGTATAGAGAAAGAGTTAACTCTACCAACAAGTGCAATTTAAACGACCTCTGTCAGTTTTTAAAGTTATGTCCTCTTTTGCATTACTTTTGGTACAATCCTTGTTCTGAAGTATGTTAAATTCAGTTAATCCAATTCAGTGAGCTGCTACATTTAGAAATTAAATGAAACCAATGTAGGCTGCTAGAACTGATCTGATATGATCTCCATAGACTGCCCAAGTAATATATAATATGAAATGTGACTTCAAAAAGGCAGTGTCTGAAGGATTTGTAGTGCACTGAAAGAAAATTTGATAGAGGGAAAGGTGCAGAGTTAAACTGCATGGGTACTAGTGCCTATTTGTTGTGTAGCTAGTTAATACATGCAACACAGCTTAGAGTTTGTGTTTTTTGTTTCACCTCACAATCATTCCTACTTGAGTAAAGAGCTAGGTGAAAGGTTTTGCCAGAATATAAAGGAGACTTAGAGAAGGTACTAAGGCAAATGGAATATCATCATGATGGGTGACTACTTCTGGGTTTTGCCCAGAGAGATGCCACAAGAAATACATAAAGGCAAGTGTTGCAGTTTTGAAGAGAAAAGACAAATTTTCCGAGATGGAGCAAGAAACTCATTAGATGTGAAAACGAAAGATGTGTATAATTGTGATTGATGTACCTTCAATAATTAAAATAATTTTACCTACTATTTTATGCATGCTCTGCCCTAAGTGCTTCATCATCTTGTGAAAAAAAAAAAAAAAACCTTACTTGATAAGCAAAACTAAAATTGTATTTGCCATCAGCACCACTAATATGTGCAGTATCTGCCTAAGCAACTCAGTTTTTAATATGTAATATTTTGTACACCTGTGTTATTAAAATTGGGATAAGTTTGCATTTTTATGGTAAGGATATTTTTTAAAATCATATGTCTGTAATAACACTTTTTTCATACAGGTGGATCTCCATATTTAAATGTGTATGTCAAAGATCTACCTACTCGCTTGATGCAGGGAATGAGACTTCATCAGCCAAAAGGTGTTTCAGATGACCTGTGAGTATTTTTAGTATACAATCATTTTACAGATACTTTATTTTTGGAAATTGCTCTGAAGTATGTATCCATCGAACTCACCACTATTGTGTGTTTGGTTTACCATGAGAGTCATTACTCATTTTTTTCGTTCACAATTTTTACGATTGTGCAAATTCACAGCAGCGTTTCTTTTATGGATGTACTATTTTCCAAAGCAAAATTAAATTACATTGTTTGTGATTGGCGTTACTCTTGTATGATATTCATGTTTTAAATATGAAATTAATAAGTCCTATTTGTTACATTTAATAGGTATCAGTTAATGTTGCACTGCTGGGAATTAGATTCTGACGAGAGACCTAAATTCTTGGAATTGTCAAACGTTCTGCAGAATATGTTCCTGAATGCACAGGTAAGGCTGATCCATTATTTCTTAAATTTTAAGGAAGGCACCTTATTTCTGGTTATTATATGTTACCAAGAAATTCCACTCTGTGATTAACCTGATGTGTATAAGAGTATTGCATAAAAAAATTTCCCTGCTGTGTTGAGAATATTACAGTCTTGGCTTTAAACATCTCTCATGAGATACTTTACTGGATGGGATAATAAAGCTTACTTACATACATATCACTAAGCTGTTCTCTGAGATTCAGAGGTTACATCCTTAAAGAAATCTCATCCACCAGATTAAATTTTAAAACTGATGGTTGCTAGATTTTACTTACTGTTGATGTATCAAACATTTCCATTTACAGTGACCTCAGCTCACAACTTGAGCTCTACTGACATCAGTCACGTGTCTCACACAACACCTCCTGTACGTCATACTCATTGTCTTTTCCTCACACAGGCATTGCAGAATCTGGTCATCACTCTAATTTTCTTTCCTACTGTTTGGGCTGAATAAATTCTCTTAGTAAGCATCTCACCATGGCCAACAAACCACCTCAGAATATACTGTTTGACAAATTTTAACTTTTTTCTTGTTTCCTGAACAACAATAACCGATTTCAGTGGAGTTTTTCATGCTGATTCTGAATCTGTTTTAAGTTTTTTCTATCATGCATACTTTGGGGGGGGGGGGGATATTCATAACACACATAATAGAAATAAAAGTGACATAATACTCGACTCTCCCAAGCTAATGATTTCCATTTGTATGAAGTTCATGCTGTTTCTCTGACCAAATCCCAGCAGTAATCTTTGAGCATTTCAGGATTCCATTTCCCCTTCTATTGTCGAAATTCCCTAGTGGAAATGCTCTCCATGTTCACAGAGCCCATGTTGGGTGGGAGTCCAGGAAATAAAGTTTGAGGGACATATTACATCCCCAGGGTTGCCAACTGCTCCGAATTTTCCGGAGAAACTCCGGAAAAACTCTGCAGCTCCACGAAGTTGTTCTTTTGCTCTGGAAATAGAGTCATAATCCATAAAGTCCTCTTAATCGAGCATGAAGCAAAAAATATATATATATATATCTGAGATTTTTCCCGTCTTTTTACCAGGGATGCACAACCTCTGGCCCGCCGAAAGTTTGGAAGTGGTTCAAAATGGCATCATGATCTCCAACTAAAGGTCTGCGCCGAAGCAAAAAAAACAAAGCGGCGGCGTGCCGGCCAGATTTTGTCCGTGGCGCAGCCTTGACTGGCGATTATCTATAGTGGCGTTCGTGTAAAAATGGACATAAAATTTTTTATTAGCGATTATTTGAAGCATCAATGTTGGATTTCTCGGTATTTTGACGATTTCCCAGTACTTCATTGTGCGAATCGGCGCGCCGATCAAATAGCTGCTGCAGCCAACCTGTATCTCCAAAGCGACGTCAGATTGATAGTTCCTTGCAATAAATTTCTGATACCGATATAGTTATTTCCGTAGTGAAAAAAAGATTTAAAACATTTCTTGCGAGGAAATGTTTTAAAACTTTTTTTTTTTTTTTCACTACACAAATATAGTTATCGTGCTTACATATCGTCGGCAATGAGTGTTGGAACACGTTGTAGTTTGGAAACAGTCATGGTGCCTGATAAAAAACAAGATTGATTCTGAAAATAGTCAGTTTCAGGAGTCTTGGACATATAAATATTGTTTTGTATAACAAAAGAATTCATTTATTTGTCTCTTGGGCAACGTGAAGAGGCATCATGAAACGCAGCATAAGGACTTCGCCATTCAAGGTCAGGAACGTGAGCAGAAAATTAAATCTCTGAAGTGGTCGCTAACCAGCCAGCAAAATATCTTTAAAAAACAGTCTGCAGAACTGGATGCAGCTGTTAAAAATAGCCTAGAAATTTCTGCTTTAATGGGCATTGCTAATTGAAAAATGTTCTGCTAAAGCCGAAGGAAATGTCTGCTATCAGACGGCAAAAAAAGCCACATATTTATCTCTGAAATGGATGTACAGGTAAGTGAAAAACTAAATTACACTAAATAGAAATGATTGTTAATTCCAAACATTTTGAATACTTCTTGCACATATTTTTATAACTGCTCCTCAAGCTGTTCTTGAAAAGTTGGCAACCCTGCATCCCATGTCATGTTAAGCCATCACTGTTTATAGACACAATATCTTTGTAAGCCTGTGACTTTACATTGCCTAAAAAGTGTTGTCACCTTTTTGAAAGATATCCATTGAGTCAATTCTATATCATGAAGAGTGGCCTCAAATGCAGTGTCTTGCACGAATTCTTTAATATCAGGACCATTGAATATCTCCTCCTTCAGCTTAGCAGTGCTCTGTTTACAGGGGTCGGAGTTGTCCTGAAGTTCCCGATTTTTATTTTTTTGTCCTGAAGGAGTGGTCAGCGTCATTTTCTTGTAGGACTTCCGTCCACAGGTAGTAGAGTTTAGGTCCCAGCCACCTACAGCAAGATCGCCTTTTGGGCAGGACACAGAAACGGAAGGAATGAGAGCAAGTCTAGCGACTTTTGACAGAACAGTTCGTAGTGAGATTAGAGTACAGTAGATGGCGCCACCGTACAAGTACGATATTGCAAATAGATGGGTGAGAGAATTTCAGGGAGGACATAGGAAAGGATACCCATTTAACCAGTGGGTCCAGCCTGGGGGCCGTCACTTTACGTGCTCGTCCGATGCACGGCGGATATTCAGCGATTGTTAGTAAATCACACCATCTCTGAAAGATCAGCCCAGGCTTGAACCTGGGGACCCAGCATCGATAGTCTGAAACACTAACCACTAAGCCATCCGCGGCTCTTTTGTCCTGAAATGTCCTTATTTTTGTTCTATATCCTGAAATTTTAAGAATAAACTGTAAACCTTTGTATAGTGATTCAGCATTCAGCGTTTACAAGTGCCACATAAATAAATAAAAAAACTGGAATGAGAGTGCATTGAGTTGCTCATGGTGGTAGTTAAACCTTAAATAAATAAATAATAAAAAAAAATGAGAATGAGGGAGCTCTTGAGTGACGTCTCCAAGAACTGTCAGCTATGGCGCGCCATGTGAAAGCATTTCCGCTTTTGCGAGATTGCTCGGCACAACAAGGTTCCCGAGGATCAAACAGAAGTCACATGATTCTTATCCCGGCATTGAAACCTGTCTTTGCGCCGAGATAGCTCGAGCATACGGCACCGCTTATCTGATGGCTTATCCCACCACTCAGCAACCTCGCTTTGCGAGTTGATGTTCTTCACGCGCAGCTGTTCTTTGCCCATAGCAAGAGAAAATACCTCTTTCTGTCTTTCGCAAACAGCCAAAGAAAACGTCTCACCACAACAGCAGCAGTTGCATGCATTCCCTTCTTTATCCTTATCATATTAGTCTTCAAACTTAAATATTGTAATTAATATTGATTCTTTCTAGATTATATTTTATTTAATGTTGTAAAAGTGTTGTGTATTCCTTCAACTTTTATGCCATGAACCTTTAAAAAATGTGTTTTATGTTTACACCTTAATCATGCAATTGTTCTAAACAGCCTTATCTTGCTTTCGATGTATATATTTCTATTTGTCAAATGTTTGACGTAATGGTTTTTTCTGGCGCTTCGAAGCTATGTTCATTGCAAAAAACCTACTGGTGTGTCCCTTTCTTCCTCCCAACTGTTACAACTGCGCGTGCGTGCCAGATGTGACACATTTTCTCACGCTACTCCTTCGCTGTCAGCAGCAAGCTTCTGTTTATGTTACAACGACAGATTTGCAAAGAGCACTTTTTTCTCTCGTAAAAATTTTCTGCTAAACAGAGGGGTGTTTTATTTTATCTTGTCAGATTCACAAGAACTTTCTTCCTTAATAGCTTGTTTTAAATATTGCTTTCCCCAGATCATTCTTTGTTGGGAATCTTTTAATTTCAGTTTTAATCCTTTTGTTTTTTATTTGATGATTTTATTTTCATTACTCACTTGCGTATTAAGTTGCGACATTTTATTTCCCCGCATCTTAGCAGAAAACTTCTGTTGTGATAATCAAACGTTGCATGGATTTTTATTGTAATTTATTCTATTGGGTTGTCAGAAAAGTCATGACTTATTTTGGCACTCGATGGCGGTTGGGCTGTTTTGGAAGTACTAGAGGCATGCGCAGCTCTGTTATCGCTATGGCATTCGACAGGTGCCAGTTCTAGCTGCAGTCTAAAAGGAATAGTGAGCGATTTGGTTGATTTGCGGAGATTTGACATCAAGTTGAAGATGGAAGACTAAACTGTGCATTTTCGCCATATTTTACTGTTTTACTTCCGTAAAGGGAAGAATGCGCATCAAGCTTGTGAACAGTTGCGTAAAGTGTACGGTTATAATGCTCTACAAGAACGTCAGTGCCAGCGGTGGTTCGCAAAATTCCGTGCTGGTGATTTTGACCTTAACGATGCTCCTCGATTCGGGAGGCCCACCGAGGTTGATGACGAGCAAATCAGAACATTGGTCAAGTCAAACCCACGTTAAATGACACGAGAGATTGCAGACACATTGCACATCCATCATTCAAGCGTTCACAACCACCTGAAGAAGCTGGGATACGTAAGCAAGCTCGATGTGTGGGTTCCTCATGAACTCAAAGAAGCTCAGTTGACGGCGAGTATAAACATCTGCGATATGCTCATTAAACGTGAGGAAAACGATCTTTTTTTGAAGCGACTGATAACTGGTGACGAAAAGTGGATTGTGTACAACAATGTGCTGCTCAAACTGTCTTGGTCCCGACGTGCTGCTTGGTGTTGTGTTTTTCACGCTCCTACTACTGAACCAAACAATCAGTTCGAATGTGTACTGTCGGTAATTGGACAGTTTGAACGAATCCATCATCCAGAGCTCATTCATTGTAAAGGTGTTGTGTTCCATCACAACAACGCGAGACCACACACAAGTTTGATCACCCGCCAAAAATTATTGGAGCTTGGGTGGGATGTGTTGCCACACCCAGCATACTCGCCTGACCTTGCACCGTCAGACTTTCACTTGTTTCGCTCTCTTCAACATTCCTTGCGTGGTATAACGTCCAATTCACAGAAGGCTGTAAATCAGCACCTTGTACAGTTTTTCGCCACAAAAGACAGGTCCTTCTATGAACGAGGCATTATGCAGCTCACTGACAGGTGGCAAAAGGTCATCGAACCAAACGGGCATTATATCATTGATTGATCTTTGTTCTTTCTATCAATAAATGACCTCTGCAAAACATGGCTAAAATATGTCATGACTTTTCCGACAACCCAATATTTGCATTGTCTTTTTATTTTGTTTATGCAATTTAAAATACCTTTTTGTTTAGTTTTTTCATATCATAAGCATTTAATGCTAATTTTCTATTTACCCGCGTAATAAAGCTATGAAACCTTACAAAGTTAATTGTTCTGTGCATCATTGGTCTTTGCTCCTATCGTGTTTGTCGTGTGTGAATTTACTTGCAATGGCGTCAGGTAAATGGCCACTTGCTTCTACTAATATTCTCAGATCTAAAAAGCAAAAAAGTTGTCAAAAATTCAAGGAGAGTTATTCACAAGAATTTCTGTGTCTCAAATCATCTCGGGTATCCGAAAACCATGGGTTTTGTTCCCTGTGTGCATTCGATTTTTCCATCGCACACGTACGAAAAGACTATTGCAGTTGGCATTTTCACTCTAAAAAATGGGAGGAATAACCATAAGTGTGCGGCATCACATTAAAAGGCAGAGTTGAAATGGTATGTATTTTTTGTGTATTTACTAAGTTTTTTTCCATTTTAACGGTACTTAGGTATGTTGCAAAATTTATCCAAGTATTGTCCTCCATACAGATTAAAGTGTAGCAGTGCACACTGGGAAATTGCATGCTACCCTGCAAATTTTAATGTGGAAACTTGACTTCACTACGTAAAAACTAAGCGCGCCATGCATATGGACTACTGATAACTTTCTTCAAATGTTGTAATCTCTGCACTAGCAAAATTAGATTGTTCTCGGCATTTTGCCGTAAAAAAAAAAAACTCCGTAATTTTACTTGGATTTTCGCCCTAATTTGTTGCGCCGAGACACTCGTTGACCAGCGCCCTCCATAGGAAGAGGCAGGGTTTAAAGTGCTGATCACTTTGATTTATGTGTAGCTGTGACTTTTGCTTGTTCCTGTGCCCTGAAACCAAAACCATAACTGAAACAACAGTTCTAAACAGAGGACGTGCCACACCACAAGGATGTTTTTCTTGGTTGATGTATACAAGTTTCGTTCGTACCAAATTTTTTCTGCTGTTTTTGCGGTACTGTGTCAAATTTGATAACAAACAGCATATTCCATTATCCATCTTGTTTAAGTTCTTATTGAAATGTCGCAGAAGACAAAGTTTTCATCAGCTTGGTTTGAAAATAACAAGAAAGACTGAAATGGGGACTTAGTGAAAAATTGGTGCTGTGCTAACGACGATATATTTTCGGCCATGTGCGTTCTCTGCAACAAGGACTTTAGCAATGTCAATATGGGATTTTTGCAAGTGCTTTCACATGCAGCTGCCAGAAGTATGTCTAGATAGCTTGTTTTCAAAACATCAAATAATGTTTTGCAGTTAACCAGTAAAAGTGTCCAATCATCAAGTAATGTTTTACAGGTAATCAGTAAAAGTGTCCAACACTGGCAACCAACTGCAATAAGTGATAAAGTTTTGAAAGCAGAAGCTCTACTAATACTATTAGCTGTTAAGAGCAATTATTCATTTCAGTCATTTGGTGACTTAGCCGAAATATATTCTTTTATTTTTGGATTATTCCGCCATTGCCAAAATGTCTGAAGTTGTCCGATAAAAAAATTTGTTATGTGGTGAACTTTGGCTTAGCTCCATACTTCAAATCCAATCTTTTTCATGATATTGGGACTTCCTTTTATACCATTTATTTTGATGAAACAACTACAGTACAGGTAAAGAAGCAATTTGACATTCATGTATCATATTGGCCAGAAAGTCGTACAAAAATTTTAACTTCATACTGTGACTCTTAAATTCTTGGGACATGCAGAAGCAGATAAAATTGCAAAATTAATTTTAGATTCCATACCTTCACATGGGCTAAGTTTAAAAAAGATGTTGCAATGCTCTATGGATGGTCCGAATGTAAACCTGTCTGTTCTCAAGAAATTGAATGCTGAATTGAACTTGCAGTCAGTTCCTGACTTGGTTGATTTTGGGACCTGCTGTTCGCATGTGATGCATGGTGCTCTGAAGAAAGAACTAGATAAACTTCACATTGATACTCTTGCTACTGATATTTATTAGTGGTTCAAAATGTCTGCTTGTCGAAGAAAAGATTATCACAATATACAATTGGAAAACCTAATGGGTTGTGCAGCTAAAAATGTTTTCCTTTGTCATGTTGAGAGCAGGTGGTTAACCCTAGGTCCTGTTTGTGACAGAATTATTGAACAGTATTCTGCATTAATCAAGTTTTTTGTACATACCTTCCAAAGCAGAAAAATGTGAAACTTGGTTCTAGGCACGATCAGATACTTTCCCAATTGAAACATCCCCATACTATTATTTTGTGCTTTTTTTTTTTACAGAAATATTCATGCCATACCTCAAGGTTTTACAGAATGAAGAACCCACGATTCACGTGTTATACAGCAAACTAAATGAACTGGTGTGCAGTATAATGTTGAAATTTTTAAAACCGGGTGCAGTTGGCACAAAAGAAGGATCTAAACTTTTAAAAGTTAACTTTCAGAAAAGTGACTATTAGTTGCCTTTGGATAAAATTTATGTTGGTAGTAGTGCCAGCCATATTCTAGCACAGAACAAAAACATAAATGAGAAGAAAGTGTTACTGGGGATAAGAAGCTGTTTCATTGCTGCAACAGAATATTTGTTAAAAAAAAACAACTACCATTGAATAACTTTCTTCTACAAGACATCCAATCTATTCATCCTTTGTTTCAGAAGAAGGAAAGCGCAAAAGATGCTGTGAAACGCCTGAGTCATCATATGTTTAAAGTCGCCAAAACTGAAAGTGTGTGTGATAAGATAAATACAGAGTGGTCACTGTACATGTGTGAGGACATGGCAGCTAATCGTAAAAGTTACGAGGAAGATAATGATATTTGTAAGTATTGGGCATCAGTGGCTAGCATTAAAGATTCTGCAGGTTTACTAAAATACAGTTCATTATCAGCCCTGGTGAAGACATGTTTGACATTGTCACATGGAAATGTACCTCCTGAAACGGGCTTTTCCCAGAACAACAACATTGTCACAAAAGAAAGAGTCACTTTCAGAGTTATCTATCAGATCATTATGTATCTGCAAAGAAGGGATTCGATTGCACAATAACTCCATACTTTCAATACCCATAACTAAAGTCCTCGTAAATAGTGTAAAGCAGGCTTATGCACAATATGCCTCCTACTTGGAACAGCAGAAAGAAGAGGAAAGGATGCAAAGAAATGCTAAAAGAAAGGCTGAAGAACAAATTATGCAGACTTTGGAAGAGCAAAATAAGCGTGTGAGGCTTGATCAGCTGTCCAAACTTAAGACAGAAGAAAATTTCTTAATGAACGACCAGAAAACTGCTCATAAGCTCTTGTCTGAAGCTTAAAAAAATTGGATAGTGCAATAAAAGAAAACAGCTTGAGCAACATAAAATTTGCTCAAATGATGTTATCAACAGGAAAAAACAACCAACAAATTGAAAGAAATACATAAATCAATAGTAGAACTTTAAGGCAAAATTTCCAAATGTTAATAAAGTTTTCTAAGTTGTAAGTATCAAAAATTTTTTATTTTAGTGAAGCACTCTTACTACGATTTTATAGAAATAAGGCCGATTGTTAGGATGAAGTTTCAATGAGAGTGGTAGCCATTTCCCATGCTGAAAAAAAGAAAGCTGTCTTGAAAACAATTTCCTGCTAACAATCCGGCCATAATTTAGGTAGATTTTTGGTGAAAGAAGAACAATTTCTGCGTCATTACCAATATTTTATTTAATTTACCTCCCAGCTCTGACAAAATGTCCTGAAATTTTAAGAAAAACTGTGTCCTGAATATATATATATTTTTTTTTCGCTCCTACTCTTAAGGTTATGGAAACCTCTGTTGCAAATTCTGAAATGCAACCTCTTTACTTTTCAGAGCTTTTACAAATATTTTCATTAACCCCAGCTTAATGTGCGGCGGTGGGAGCAGAACCTTTTCGGCATTTATTAATGGAATATTTTACATTCTGTTCACCAGATTTTAGATTTTCATGAGGTGGCCACTGTTTCACTACATAGTGATTCTCTTTTGCCCTGCTATCCCAATTTGCAGAGGAAACAGCAGTATTTTGTGTATCCACCCTGCAAACCAAGCAACATTGCTATTACTTTTAAGTCAGCACAGATGTTCCACTGGTAGGCTTCATAGTTGATTTTTCTAATAGAATTTTCATATTGTTGTATGTTCCACAGGGACAGATGGATACACGTTACTATTGCATAGCAAGACACATTTCAAGCTGGTTTTGGAAGAATTCGCAAACAATCTCCATTCATCAGGTTTATGCATGATACCAAGAGCTTCAACCCTCCATGCTGCAGGTAGGGCACGCTTGTCCTTTCAACCATGCTCTGAGATTCACAACACAATTTACACAACATGAATGTGGTGCAAACCTTTTGTCTTGGTCACCAACCTTACATCTGAAATAAAATTGATAGGCTTGTTTTATCACTTGTGTGAATGGCCTGTTTTTCTTTGGTGTAAACTCAGCACACACATAGCAAAACCAGTTGGGAGAATTAACACACTTTCACAACATGTTTCACTTGCAAACAACTGACTGACTGACTGACTGACTGAAGGGGTGTGTGAATGGTGCATGCTGGTCTTAGAGCACGATGACTCATGGTATGGTACGATAACAGCACTGAAGAAAGTCCAGCATTGGAACTCCTACTTTGAGAGTATCCGCTGACAATTGTGCTATACTTAAAATACAGTAAACATTGTTATCTCAGAAATGTTACATAATAGAACGAAACAGATTGCAGATTTAGATTCAGAGCAAAATTCTGTAAGAAACACCGACTTTTAAACACAAAACAAAATGTGTGTTGAACAGGGATATTTGTCTTTATGTAGCCTCACATTATACATCTCCAACACATCTTAGTTCTTCACATAATTAGAATGTGTCTTGCCGCCCCCCCTCCATAAGTGACACTTCTCTTCAGCATACAAATGACTTCTAGCCTATTTTGCAGTGCCCACTTTCATGCACAGCCATCCGAGACCTTTTCGACAACACATCAATCTTGCAAAAATACTTCTAGTGCAGCAGTGACTCTCAAAGAGGAATTCACTTAGTATATATAGGCACGAGATTCTCCTGTGAATTCACAGAATTCCATGTTGTCGTGAGATCGATGCAAAACAAGAGAAATTTTTTGTCAGTTAGTGGGGAAGGAGAGTTGTTTCCCCTCTGGGAAGGGTAGATTTCCTGGTAATCTTTTAGGTATCCGATTCTATCATGGATTCCTTTTTTGTTAATCATTTGAGTTATTTATGAGCTCGATGCAAAACTGAAGAGAATGGAGGGGAAGGATGTTGCTGATGATGAAAGGGGCTCGTTTTTTGTGTTGAATGGAATTCTGACTTTCAAAAACAGAAGTTATTAGATGGGGGGTGAAGATTTCCCCCTGTAATCATCACAATGTTCCTTCTGTTAAGTATTGTTAAGTATCATTTTATTCCTAGAAGGAAAAGTTTTCAAAACAAAAATCAGATGGCCCTTCCCATGATGTTTCTACTATCCTGTGCTGTTAAATGTTATTTTTCCCTATAAATGTTTGCATCCAGCTTGATAAGGTAAGGGAGGGAAAATTTGATGCAGGTGTTCAAAAGTATTCATATTCTCAGAGTCACACCATTTATTTAAAATAATTAAAGTTTTAATATCCTGCATTCATGGTCCTCAGGCTGAACTTTCTTCCAGCATGATGGCATAAAGTGACATTGAAGAAACAGGAAGGAAAAGATAACAGCAGAAAAAAAAAAATAAGCAATGGATGCTGTGCAGCTGCTGAGTCAACGAAAGACATGGGTTGTGGAACTTGCCAAGAAGAAAGCAAGCCTTGCTCGCAAGAGGAAACTTGTGCTGATGTTTTAGAGCAAGTACAACAACTGTGTTTGAAGCATTGTCTTTTAAGGCAATTTTATTTTATTTTGTTTTAAATTCAGTAATTCAATTTTGTGGATACAGTGATGTGCTCTACTTTAATATATACATATCACTAAGAGTTTCTCCGAGATTCAGAGGTTAGCTCTACAAAGAAATACAAAATACCAGATAAATTTTTAACTACTTACTGTTTGTTGCCATATCAAAATTTTCCATTTACAGCAATCTTGACACACAACTTGAGCTTCACACAAGGTACACAGGACCTTCTATACTTTATACTCATAATCTTTTTCTCATGCAGACACTCCTAAATCTGATCCTCCTATGACTTCCTTCCTCCCTCCCTCCCACTTGGGCTAAAAACAAATTCTTAGTAAGCATCTCATCACTCATTCTTTCAACATGGCCAAACCACCAAAAAATATTAGTCTCCACCTTGCTAACAACATTTTGCTTCACATCTTCATTCCTCACACGATCAGAATGTGTCTTGCCACATTTCTCCAGCATCCAGGTTTCACTGCCATATATCAGAGTACGAACAATTGCATTTTCATACACAGCCATGTGGGCCTCTCTTGAGAACCCATCATTTCTGTGAAAACCTCCTAAAGCAGCTGACTTTCAATGAAGAATTCACTTGCCTACTAATTTCATCATCCAATTTGTCAAATATGCTTTCTAAATACACAAACTGATTCACCTGGTCAATCACTGTGCCATTTAGACTTGTACTACCAGTTCCTCGCTCAAAAACCTTAACTTTGGTTTTTCCCTTATTTTTACTCAGTTTGAATTTCATGCAAACTTCATACATTCGAGGCAACATACTCTGCAACTCACTTCTGCTCTCTGCCAACAGGACTGTGTCATCAGCATACAGCAAACTGCACACAAGGATATCACCAAGACATAAACCAGTATAGTCCATTTTGGCATCACGCATGCACGCATCCATAAATATATTAAACAGCCATGGTGACATTCACAACCTTGTCTGACTCCTGCACCAATTGAAAACCATTTTGGTAAAACACCATTCACTTATCAGTAGTATTCTATTTACTTAGTTGTAAGCTTTCTCTAAATCTATGAAGGCAGCAAAAACTTTACCAACAGCCAGATATTTTTCAGTCTTCATTCACACTGCAAAAATTTGGTTTTATGCCTTTACCAGGCATAAAACCACTCTGAACATCCCATACTTTCTCTGATGTAACACCCTGTACTTTTTCAATATCGACCTTACCAAACACTTTCGCTGGCACACTCAGTCTAATACCACGGATAATTCTTGCAGTCTGTCCACTCACCTTTTCCCTTAAACAAGGAAACAATTATAGCATCCTTCCAATCCCGAGGGACCATTCCTAACTCCCAGCACAACTGGCAAATTTCAGTTAACCAGTCAATTACAGAGTCACCACCATATTTCAACATCTCAGCAGTTATGCCATCAACTCCAGCCTTACCATTCTGAAGAGATTGTAGAGCTTTACACACCTTTTCTCTTGAGATCCATCTGCTTCTGCCTCAGAATCACCTTTGCTTTCTTGATCTGATAACTCACAGAAGTATTCACCCCATCTTTCACTTAACTCATTGGGCATATAATTTCCCTGCTCCTATTCTTCACGCAGCTTACAACTTTGTTTCCCCTAGTTTTCCTGAATCTCGTGTACTTGCAGAAAATTTTGCTATCTTTCCAAAAAGCCAATTGATGCCTTTCCACCTGCTCCTTTCTATCTTTCGAACCAAAGTCCAGTAATTTTTGCCGAATGATTAAAGCAGCATTTGGCAAAAATTACTGGTATAGGTCTAGCATTATCATGATGAAGGATCACGCCTTTGCGATTGATGAGTGCTGGCTGTTTTAATGTCAGTTGTTCTCACAATCTGTCCAACTGTTGGCAGTATAGGTCAGCGTTCGGTTAGGTGCCAACACCTCCCAGTGGATTATTCCCTGGAGATCCCCCGAAACACTCAAAACCTTTTTGAGATGCAGTCCTTCTTATGAGGTCGATGGAGCAGGCTCCGCACCTTGGCATCCAGTCTATCGATGCTTTACATTACGGTACAGTACTCATTTCTCATCAACCGTTACAATTCATCCCCAAAATGATTAATTTCTGTGACAAGAAAACAAAGAAACAGGTGCGGATTCTATCCTCTCGTTGCTTTGCAGAAAGCTGGTGATTAACCCAAGCACATGCATCTGTCTTTCAACTGTTGTTCTGTGTACCAACAATGTTTCAGCCAATTCCTGAATGGTTGGATGTGGGTCATTTGTTATGGCTTTGTCCACATCCTCATTAGAAACCACGGATGGACATCCAGGACGTGGTTGATCTTTACAGCTTCTGTCTCCATCCCGGAATTTCTGAAACCAACGGTGACATATGCTTTCATCAACTGCATCCTCCCATAACACTGACAGATGTTGCTGCAAGCCGTGGCTGCAGCACTGCCTTTATCAAACTCGTACAGTAAACAATGTCTAATGTGCTCATTATCGCCTGCTATGTTACACCATTTGTGATTTCCATTACGAAAGACTTACCCGGACAAACTTAGTGCCTCTATATGCTCTACTGCTCCACGCTTTATTGGCCGAAAATTCGGCATTGCGGCGCCATCTGTGCTACAACTACTCTGATTGCAAATTTGCATCTATTACAAAAGTGGGTAGAACTTTTCCACACACCCAATATAATTCCTAGACAATCAGATCATGGACAATATAGGAAAGTGTAGTAAAAGTTATAAAGATGCCACCTCTGGGAAAGTATCCACAAAGAGTTCTCATAAGTAAACATTAAATTTTGTGTTCTCTTAATTTGCTGCTGTGAACAGAACGACTTCAGTCTTTGGAATAAAGGAAGTCAGAATTACGCACAAAGACACTTCATTCAAAAAAAGATTGCCGCAATGAGAAGATAAGAAGTTCAGCATAAAAAAATATATATATATATAGAAAAGATGCTGGCTTCTGGTTGGAAAAACAAAGTGACAAAATCCACACGGTGAAAATTGTTTGCAGCCTTTGATGACTAGTAATAATGTCGGATATCATACGCAAAGGTCTGCGTCAGCAAGTATGGAAACCAATGTGTGGAGTTGGCGTGTCGTTGGAAAGTATAGAACAAACAAAAACGTAATATGGAGAGCTGATTTGGTTTGCCACAAATAACTTCCGCACTTGTCACTGTTATCCTGGGAACTTTAGTAACATTGTAACACTTTCGTTTTTTTTTTTGTTTTTTTTTTTATTGTATTTAAAGCAAGTTTTGAATTTATTACATTATGACAAATTATGCATTTTTTACACATAACTTGGCAACACTAGGGAACTGAAGACCTCCCACATAACTATGAACACCCAACTTTGAAAGTTGGGATATTCGTGTAAACTGTCTCCATGCTTTGTCTGACCAAAATTGGATGCAACACTGCTTCATTGTTGTTGCTCCGCATGAAAAAGAAAAATGGGAGAGCTTTTTGCATCGGTTGGTCACAGGCAACAAAAATGGGTTGCATACGCAAATGTTATATGACCAAGAGCATGGTCTAAGCAGGAACAACCCCCACAGAAGGTCACTAAGCCACCCCTTTATGGACGGAAAGTAATGCTGAGTTGCTGATGGGATCGTCCGTGTGATTCAGGTGAACTTTTACCGCGGAACAATACCATCACAATGGATGCTTACATCCAACAGTTGGACTGTCTCCATGCTGCACCTCAAGAAAAGTGCCCAGCATTGATTAATCGCCATGGAGTTGTGTTTCACCTGGATAATGCTCATCCACATGTCGCTTTACAAACCCAGCAAAAATTGCATGAAGTGGAATGGGGAAACATTGTTGCACCCCTCTTATTCCCTGGGCCTTGCCCCATCTGACTTTCATCTCTTCTGGTCTTTGTCGAATTTTCTTGCTAAGAAAAACTGCTAATGACGATGACTTGAAATGTTGCTTCTATGACCTCTTCAACTCTCGCTTTCCGGAGTTCTATCACAATGGAATATTTCAACTCTTAGATCAGTGGAACAAGGTCATCAGTTCTAATGGGGACTACCTGGATGAAAGTGTTTTGAACAATTTTTTAAGCTTGAGATACAAGCTTCTCTATTTTCTGGATACTTTCTTTACAACCTGATATTTCCCTCTGCATTTTGCATTTTTTCATATCCAGTACTTAAAATGTTTAGCCTGTCTGGTAGGATAAATTGTCTTTGATGACATAGTTGCAGCTTAGTTACATCTGAGTGGAGAAACATTTCTGTACACATAGTAAACACTTGCTTTTGATGTCGAACTTACAGGTTTGTCTGGTAGTAGCATTTCTTTACTGTTCTGTTTCCTAAAGTTGGCCATATTTTTCACTGTGGTTCTTCCAGTAGCTTTTCAGTGCCCTGCCCTAACATAAGAAACTGAGTTCGGATATAGTATGAATAATTGTTTTTCTTGTATTCACCATTGAAAGAAGAAAACATATTGCACTTGATCTTGCCTGACTTGGTAGCCACACTACCACCAGCATAGCCCTCACTGAAACATGCAGTCTCCTTCACCAGAGTTATTAGTAGCACTGATGGGGATATTGCCTAAATTGCTCCATAAAAAAAATGTTTTGCGTAAATATATGATGAGTAATTTCCATCCAAATTATCACTATTGCTGTAATATTCTACACAATAAAATTTAATTTAAAGTGTAACCTTGCAAATTTATGGTTGGAAGAGACCATCATACTCCAGCAAATGTATGTGTTATCTTCCCTTATTAAAAGTAAATGGAACTAGGCCTACCAGCTAAAGAACATCTTTCATGCCAGTTTAATAGTGTATTTTGTTATTTTATTCTAGAAACAGTTCTGTCATCTTTATGTACAAACAAAATTTATAAAGCTTGATCTCTGAAAGTCTACCATTGTTTACATAATTTCTTATTCTCTTTTCAGGACTACGTTAATTTTCAAGATTGTCCAGGATATCAGTATGAGAAGTTTGATCCAGATGCGGAAGACGTGTGATTTGCTCCATTTCCAGATTGCTTGAATCTTGTCTTCTGCTGTGTAGCACTGGTGTTTCTTTTCTTGAAGGTGCTGCCACACATGATGGGCATGCATAAGTGGGATGGCATTCCATCATCAGTGAGTTGTAAAAAACTCCAGGGTAATTTTCTAATTAGTACATAAACTCCAAATTTATCTCCCATGTAAGTCATCATCAAAAATCAACTTTGGAGAGATATCTTTTTATGTATATATTTATATTAATTTCCTCTTTGTACTGCTGTCAACTTTTGTGTATCTGCTATAGTTTATTTTTATGAATTTTTACTGGCATGATGTAAAGGGGGAGAAAACCCCACAGTATTATAGCAGTTGAAAAGCCCACAAAGAAATAGAAGCAGTGTTTCTCTTTTACATCAGTCATGAAGTATGAGAGCAGTGCTCTTCATTCATTTAACCACCATTTAAGAGAGATGAAATGCAGGTTAAAATTAATCCAAAAGCCCCCCCCCCTCTTTTTTTTTAATATAGTAGAACTGTTGCTTAAGTGTTTTTGTTTGTTCTTCATGCTCATAGTGTTGTGTTAATGTCACTCAAGCTAATTTAGTACTATATAGTTTTAAGATAATATATATTATTTGTTATTAAGCTAAGCTGTTATCATTTTTTACATCATGGATTTTGGTGTGTTGTTACCTAAGACATTTCATCCTTTTTTGTATACAACTTTTTTATTGTTGTCCCTTTGGAGAACATATTGGTGAATCTCAAATGTTTGAAGTAGATATAATGCAAAGGTTTAGAAAATCTATTCTATTCATGTTGGTAGATCAGAGTCTGCCAACATCCTTGTTGCTTTGTTATGACTATTAAATGAAAGATGAATTTTTATAATTTTTTAAGAAATTTTAAATATAGCTATTAGTGTCATATTGTGCCGTACCAACTCTAGAGGAGGAAAAAAACAACAACTGATTCTTGTGGAAAATGCTTGACTTTCATCTGGAAGTTACAGAACAGACTGAAACCACTAGAATTGCATGGTAGTTGGCATGCACAAATGAAATAGAATGTTACTAATGTACAGGAAGGATGGTATTTTCACATTTCAGAACGAAAAAGAAAAAGTAATTAATTACATCATGCACCTCTGTTATCCTATTTTACATTAAAAGAGTTACATTTATGAGTTTTATAGAGGTAATTTGTTTTATTTTTTAATAGTCAAATTTTTGAACTGGGACTATGTCACTTGAGTAATTGTTGCCAATCAGTCAGGAATGCCCACCAGTAATTATCATTCAGCAAGATACTTCCTACTATTTCTTTCACTTCAAATTTCCTCTTTATTAAGTGTGATTGGTGGGTGATTGTTCTTATGGAGTGTCTAGTTGCCTGTATGTCTGTCTAACCTGGTCTTAACTGTGTTTCTAATAGCTGTCTTATGTTCTTCCATATGATTTTTTACACTTCTTGTTTCACCTATATAGCTTAGTCCACCAATACAGTCTATGTTATAGACATACACATCATATCACTAAGCTGTTCTCTGAGATTCAAGGGTTAGCTCTGCAAAGAAATACAAACTACCAGATAATTTTTACTTACTGTTGCCATATCAAACTTCTCCATTTACAGCAATCTTGACACACAACTCGGGCTTCACTGACATCCATCACATGCCATGCACAAGATTTCTATACTTCATAATCTTTTTCTCATGCAGACACTCCTGAATCTGATCCACCCATGACTTCCTTGGCCTTCCTCTGCCTTTCCTTTCTACCACTTGGGCTAGAAAAATTTCCTTAGTAAGCATCTCATCACTAATTCTTTCAACATGGTCAAACCACCAAAGCATATTAGTCTCCACCTTGCTAACAACACTTTGCTTCATATTAGACAACTGTCTTTGTAATCAGGTAGGTACATCAGTGTGGGGGATTAGCCTACAGCTGATGATTCCAGTTGGTCATTCAACCTAATAATTCTGGAACAAAACCCAGTGAGTTGGGGTCTTTTTGCCAACGTCACACAGAACTAGCTGGCACCTCTCCAAGATTCACAGTGGCCCTTGTATGGACTACCCTTTAGACTATGCTATAGACTACCCCTTATAATTGAATGTTTTCTTCTTGCTATTTTATTGATGTAAGAAATTTTTGTAATTTGTTATTCAAATCTGGAGCAAGCCTAAATTTACATTTTTCACTTTTTGGAAAAAATTACATACTACAAAGGACTTTTCAAAAAACTTAGTGAAAATATGAAATCAGGCCTGCTCCAGATCTGAATAACAAATTAAAAGAAATTCCTTCCATCTCTAAAATGACAGGAAGAAGAGATCCAGTTACAGGAAGAGGTTCTATTGCATAGTCTCTATCTGCAGACTAAACTATATAGGTGAAATTAAAGTCCATACAGAAGAACATAAGGCAGCTATGGGAAACATAGCTAACAAGACCAGGTTTGACGTACAGGCAACTGGACACTCAATTAAAGCAAACACTTGGTAAAGAAGAAACTTGAAGAAATGATGGAGGTAGTGAGAAGTATCTTGCTAAATGATAATTGCTGCTGGGTACTCCAGAGATGGACTAGGTTCTAATTCAAAAATGTGACTTAAAAATAAAACAAATCACCTCTAAATCTTGAAATAAATGAAGTCATGGTGATTCCTTTAAATTAAATCACTTGAAGCAAAAAATTCTTTATGGGGATTAAAAGAGTTAAGTGTCAAATTTTTGGATAGAGGCCCTACCCAGCCTAATGAAGGGTAGGGCTTCTACCCAAAAATTTGACACTTAAAACTCTTTTAATTCCTAGTAATCCCCATGAAAAATTTTTTGCTTCAAATCATCTCTATAAAACCTGTAAATTTAACTTTTTCAAAGGGGGCAGGGGTGGGACTATTAAAAAGTAAACTGAAATGTTCATAACAAAGCAGTGTTTCTAATAAAAAGAGTGTAGCAGACTTTGACTTATCAACACAGAACTTTGTTCAGTGTGCATGTAATGATCTTTTAAAATATATTTAATTGGTACTCTTCAAAATCCAATCTTGCACATCAGCCTTAAGTGTGACAGTTTTCCAAAAAAAAAATGTATAATAAAACAAGTTGGGTTTATGAATCATTACCTTCATATCAAAGCATAGTTAGTGCATTCTTAATTAAAGAATTTAACAAATACTTCATGTACCTACCTTAAATCATTTACTAGCTCAGAACTGTCAATCCTGTAAAAAAAAAAAAAAAAAAAAAAAAAACTATTTGGGGAACTTAGTCTGAGATCTATCTGTATTCAATGTACATTTTACTAAATATTTATAAGAGCTATGAGGCATTTGCCTCCATGAAATATGAATTTAATATTTTACTATTTTTTTGAGATCTGAAAATCTGCATTGATATATATATTTTTTTAATTCACGGCTGAGCATTAAATTGCACAAGTCTGATTATATCTCAGTTTTCTGTGTAGCATTGTGTGAATTTTACTGCTAGTATAGTTTTATGTATGCCATAAATGATGATGTATTTACTCAGCTATAAATCTTTGTGCATTTAATGTGTATTTCCTCAAGGACCTGACAATGAATATCTCTCATATGTAAAAAAAAAAATAACTTTTTTTGTAATGATTGGCCATGTTTAAATCAGATTACTGATTTAAATGTAGCACATTAAAAACATTTATGGTACATATTGTTGTTTTTACCCCATGTGCAGCAAGTCCTGTTGAAATATGCACAGTGAAATTTTTTCTCAGTTCACTATCAAAGAATTGTGTAATCCTGTAATACATGTTGAGGTTAGTCTCAGTCTTTCATTACTTACTGTTAATGTTCTAATAGATATCTTCTGTTCCTGAGCTTCATGACAAGACTTCAACTGTTTTCATGATTAATGTGAAACATTGGAAACATGCATCATTTGATCTGTTTTCTATTACCATCAGCCCAAAAATTTTTCTTCTGGTAAATATTTTAAGCTAAGTAGTTTTCCATTTTACTACACAAGATGTTCTGAAATGGTTGGTAATTGTTCTGATCCGTGCTCTGGGAAAATAATTAAATTTTTACAAGAAAATGTGTTTGTTGTGGCCCAATTGATCACATTTGTATGCTATGTGTTGTCTAGTTTTCCATAATTATAAAAATTTTAATTGTTTGAAAATGTAGCCAAATTACCAGGGCTATTATTTGCTTAAAAAGGAGTGCTGCAAAACTCATTTCTTTTACTTTAAAAACTGTATTACAGTTAAACAATTTTGAAAGGATAGTTGTGGGACCAAATAGTGAGAATATTCACTCACAGTCAATACTGAAGGTACATTCCCATGCATAGTGCATATTCACATTGGCATTAGGATTTAAAATAATTGCTGAAGCATGGAGAAGTTTGATACAACAGTAAGTAAAAATATCTGGTAGCTTGCATTTCTTTTTAGAGATAACCTCTGAATCTCAGAGAACAACTTAGTGATATGTATGCTGAAACATTTTAAAATATAAAAGTTACCCACAAACATCTGCAAAATAATAAAAAATTGTTATTTGTTTCATGCCCACAGCTGGCATTGTAGTCATCAGAGCAGATGGGGAGATCAAAAGAATGTTTTGTTCCTGAAACTATAATTTCCTGTGTTGTCAGCAGTAACTGTCTTATGCCCATTTGTTGCACAAATTAATATTCAAAATCTTCACCTTTTCATAGAGCATATAAGTCCAGCGAGGCTAACTGAAGACAGTCTACTTGTGATATATTGCTGACTCCTAAAACTTTTGAGGGATGCCTGAATGCAAAAGGCAGGCATCATTTTCAGTGTTTAAATATCGAACTTCACCCATTGGTGCCATTCGCTGCAAAACACACCTTATGACAGGTTAAGAGAAGAAAAATATACTATTTATTAAATAACATTTTATGTTCCCAAGGTGAATAAATGTATTCACATTTGATATCTCAGCCTGATTCCTTTTTGTATATTGACACAGTGTAGGAATATTGCACATAATACATTTTCTGCAGAATGGAGTCTCGGGACTTTAACTTGTGTTGAATCGGTTACAGTACAGTATCACTGAAATTTGCCAATAATTGTCCTTGAGGGCAGCGAGTTGACTGGTTCACCCAAATTGTTGCCCCTATATGTATGTGCAGCCTTTCCTTTTTAGTAGTGAGAACCAGATAAGTAATTTTCACATTTTTTAAACTGGTTTTCTATATGATTGAGTACATTAAAAATTTTGAATTTAATTTGCAGTATTTATAACTAAATAGCAGTAGTTGAAAAGAATGACTACTTTAGTGTTATTCATTTATTGAGGACAGGTATTTTAAGCATGGATTCAGTGTACTGTAACAACAAATATTTTGAGGGGTGCCTCAAATTATTTTAAAGGGAGCAGCCCCATAGTTGGTGACTAGGAAGTGTGTAGCAGTTATTCCGCAACTGTTGTACTTCTGTTAGAGCTTCCTAAAGCGTCAACTCGCAGGACACTTCTCTGTCAGTAGTTGTTATTTATGAAGAAAGCAAGTGATCTTCAAGTGCCGCAAAATGCATGCCTAGTCACTTTTTTAATGAAATGAGAATATGTGCAGAAAAGAAACAGCTTCTGGGTTTAATAAACATATGTTGTCCTATTGGCAGTGCTGTTGTCCTTGCTTTTTTTATCTTCTGTTCCTGTTGTTTCACTTGATAGCAGCTCTTGTCCTTTTATGGATTTCCTACCATTCTGGTGCTCCAATTTACCTCTTCCTGACATTTTCAAGGCAGAACAGGCTCCAAAGTCTTACCAGAAAACAGTTGCTCTAGAGTACAGATTGATTCATATTAACCAGAAGTGGAATCTTCGTGTCATGATCTGAATATGTCTGTTTGAACAGACATTCTTTCACAAATAACTTTGTTTTACATCCCATTTCTCAGCAACAAAAGTGATGGATGGACTTAATCTTAAATTAGGTTCTGCAACTTTTTTTTTTTTTTTTTTTGGCACAATGTTTTGTACTAAAAATGATCTGTGTTCTTGCTATTTCGTGAAACTAACAGATTCAGTAGATTTCAGTTAATCACACCAGTTCTTGAAGAACATCCCAAATTAGCTCTTTGGGACAAAGCATTCCCCAATTACCCAGAATCTACTGTATACATGTTCTTTAGAATTCTAGTTTGTTTTCTTAGTTTAGCTGTAGGCTACTCATGGGCAGATGCATGATGAACCAGTCACAGTACACTATACCAACTTTATGTTTTTTTTTTGAGAAATAAAGTTGGTACAGTGTTCTGTGAGAAAATGTTTTGCAGATACCACTGCCTTACTCATAAAGCTCAAAAGATATAGTTTAAGTTAGAAGACCTTTCAAAACTTAAGAGAGCCCTGTATATATATATTATTGTTAGTCGTGACTTAAATCTGTGTTATATTACCATAAAATGGATCATTTTTAAGTTCCTCACAGAAGATTTGGCTGACAAAATAGTCTTTCATAACTACAAGAATTTATGAAATACTGATTTTTTTTTTCTTTAAAGACAACTATTTTCAATTTGGTAGCAAATTATACAAGCAAATATCTAGATTAACAATGGTCTCACCAGTAGCACCTTTTCATGCAAATTACTACATAGGAAAGCTAGAAGAAAAGTACTTGTTACACCTTCAGTCTTTATGCAAGATATATGGATGATACTATTTTCATTACAAACAAAAATGTCTTCCATGACATACTAGACTGGTTCAACTACCTAGATGAAAATTTGCAATTCACCCTTGAACTGCAAAAAGATAATCAGCTCAATTTTTTGGACTTACTATTAGTAGTAACAAAAGGAAAAATTGAAACAGTTATACAAGAAACCTACCAACAATAATAAAATGTTGGACTATTAGTCAAATCATCCAAATTACATGAAAACAAACATGGCCACTCAATTTTTGGAAACAATAAATGCTTTTAATTCTTAAGTAGAATTGTTAAAAATATTCAGAACAAGGGTTTGGAAGATAATTAACCCTTCTCTACCAAACAAAATTCTTATTAAAAAAGAAAAGAATCTGAAGTCAAAAACTAGGTTTTAATTAACTAGAAAAATTACTTACCATAAAGGACTGTTTGAAAAACTTAGAAGATTAGTAAGAAGTTTCTAGTCAGACTGGTTCCAGGATTACAAAATAAAATTAGTAACTACCTTCCAATATTAAAGCAAAAAGTAGAAAACATCCTTTTACAAGAAGGTCTGGTCTACAACATAAAATATGAGTGTGGTCTTAGCTATGTGGGAGAAACAGGCAGACAGCTTAAAACCAGATTGGTGGAACATGAAGCTGCAATTAAAAATATGACAAACAAAACATGTTTGGACATACATGACAAAGTGCTTTGGGACACTAGAGGTTCTGACACACCAACAGCACTTTTTCAAAAGAAAATTTTCAGAAAGACTGGAAATAGAGAGAAGAAGAGGTACAACATTAAATGATTTGAAAGGTTGGAATTTATCTCACGAATGGCAACACCTACTATAGCTGTAGTCCTGAGGAAGGGTAGGGGTGCTACCCGAAAATTTGACAGTTTCCTTAGAAACCCCGCCCCCCCATAATTTGGAGATTTCTATTTTTGTTAAAATGATTTGACTGTTATAATTGAGCATTGCTCTCATTTCCCTTACCCAGTGAAAGTTTTACAATGATATCTGTTTTGTAGCTTAGTCTAGCATGCCCCTTTGTGAAAACTACATTTATCTTAAGTAAATAAAGTATGTTACACATATATTTGTAAATTAGTTTTTGTTTAATATGACACCGTGAGAAATAGTGCAGGTTAAAATTGAGAGATTTAAAAATCAGTTGGGGGAAGTTATATCCTAGTGATCTTTTTTGTGTTTGTATCTTTTGTTTTTCCTTTTTTATGCAGCTATTATATATTTTTATATTTGTGTAGCATTCCACTTTTTTACCACTGTGTTCATTGTAAAGCTATTGGTCTTAAATTTTGAAACATAGTTTTATTTGTTCAGAAACATTCCATATTTGTTATGAAACTATTTTTACAGCAATAATGTAAAATCAAATTTTTGTTTTGCATTTAATGCACTTTTTGTTGTCAGAGTGTTGCAAGCCCAGTATTGTCTGTAAAACTACTAAAATTGCAAAAGGTTGTAGAGAAAAGAAAATGGATTCAATGCCTCAAGTTTTGTGTGCTCCCCCCCCCCCCCCCTTACTCATTTATATGGTACCTGAATTACCCAAATATGCCCCCATTTTCTGAAAAGCTTTTATGTTTGGTGTGAAATTTAAAACAATGGTGGGTTATATTGTAAAGGTTATAATATTAATGTAGCTCAGTTAAGTGTTGTTGGCAAGATAAACATTACTATACAATGCCACAGTATTAAAGTATTAAAATTGGTTTGAAAATAATAATCCAATACAAGTCTTGATAAAATGCAAAAAGACTAACTTTAACTGTCATCATCACAAAATCTGCTGCATTTCTTACCATAATTACATATAACACTGCTGGCATTCTGAAATATTTTTTAAAATATGGACCATTTACTGCACCTAATAAGAAAATGTTCTAGAGTTTCTGAGAAAACCCTTGTTCCTTCAAAGTTGTGTTAAGTTTTGATTTCTTACTACTAAGCAGTGGTTGGAAAAACTACTTTTTATTTGTAGCAAACTACAACTACTTTATGATAAATGCAGTTAACTACAACTACATTTTTAACAAAGTAGTGACTGCAAACTACTTTGAAAATGTAGTCACCACTTCACTACTTTTAGGACCCGAATTTTGCAAGATTATTCAATACACACTCAAAGTTAAGGATGTTATATTACTACAAAGTATTGTATATTCCATATACACCAGACTTTACAATGTAGCATATAGCATATCATATAAAATGTGAACTGCACAAGACTGTACAATGTAGCATATAGCATATGATATATTCATGTGAAGCTACTCTACTTTTTTAAAAACATGTTTGTTCATTTTAAATAGAAGTTGCATGTCAAAGTTGCAGTCAGATAAACAGGATCTTTTTGGACATAACACATCTGACTCAAATGAAAACAGTCTTTCAACAGATGCACTTGACGGCACACCAGTGTTTGTTTTAAGAAACGCCTGTTTTATGTAGTTATACAACATAAGCGTTGTAGCAGGGTTTAATAGTTTGGACAAGAACCTTCTCAGTTGTTCCTGGTAAGTATCTTCAGAACTGCTAGACGGAAAGTTGTAAAATCCTGCAAAATCATCCAAAGGTAAAACTTTGGTTAGTTTCTGAAGTTCCAGGAAACATATCGTGGAGATACTCTTCCATCCATTTCTTGTCCTCATTTTACCTCTCTCTCTCCTCAATCCAGAGCAGTTTGAATCGGGTTGAAACAAGCTGAAATAACAGTTTCTCTGTCCCACAGCAAATGACCGAACCTCTTTTCAATACCCGACACCACAGCTTCAACCAAAGGACCGCATAATCGCTGGCCAGTGCTGGACTTTAGAGTCCTCAATAACTGATGTAACATAGGAGCGAGGTATCCCATGGAGACAATGACTTCTGCTTGTAGGATATTTAAGGCACAGAAAATGGGATCCATCACTGTACAATATTCATTTAAAAAATCAACTTTGTGAGGAATAGCCTTCCTAAACCTGCAGCATCGAAAATCTTATGTAGTTTCTCCTCATTCTCTTACAGGAACCGTAATATATGCTCGATGGCAGAATGCATTGAGTTCCATCTCGTCCTACTCGGTATAAGGAGACTGGCACTTAGCTCTGCGGATATCTTGTCAGCTAAAACAACCGACATTTTTTATTTGTTCCAAAGCGCTTGGCACTTTGCAAATGCACTTCTGCTAACTTTTTGGAAGGCACTGTTTTCAAGTGCCTTTTCACAATCTTTTGCTGCCACTAAATTTAGCGTATGGGCAGAACAGGGGTGATGTGGTGGTAAAACCACATTGTTTTTGGCATTTGTGTCATTTCCCTCTAAAATGCGAGATTTCGGTATGTTTTCCAGCAAAAAATCATCACTGTCTTCTGTCTCATGACTCTCATCCGAGAATTTACAGAAAGCTTTGACAAAATTTGTTGCATTATCCGTCACCATAATAAGAGTCTTGTTTTGGACCATATAAGACACAAGTATCGTAAATATTTCTTTGGCCAATACATCATGTGTGTGTTTACCTACAATCCTCTTACAGGCCAAAGTTGCTGACCTTCTTTCTAAAAAGAAAAGTCATTCAAATAAAGGGACGTGACTCCTAGAAACAACTTGTTGGCAGACCAACAATCTGCTGGGGCACACACGTACTGGGCTTCTGATAATTCAGAAATCAGCAGGCTTTTCATCTGCTCATATTTGGAGTTAAGACGATGCACTAAGGTTTTCAAAGATATCAGTTTATGTAAGTCATAAAAGCTGTCTACGTACAATTAAACAATTATTATCCCCGCTGATACTATAGACTAGCTTAAAAAACTTTATTCACAAGTAAAACCAAAGTTAAAAGCGAGATCTTTCGGGATCCCTAGATCCCATCTTCAGGCTTAAGGCCATAAAGAGCAACAAGTGGTCCACTTATATACAATCAGGTTTGACCCATGATGCAACGCAGTAGGCGTTGACTTTGGTGAACATAGCAAATCAAAACGATCAAAAGTTCGAAGATATGAAAGATTATACAATATTGTCCATAGTGGTGCCAGGCATATTGATGGGGATTAGGTTTTCCATATGTGAGGAATGCATGACGGAAGTTCCGAGTTACAGCATAAAGGCCTAATCCCCATCGATATGCCTGGCACCACTATGGACCATATTGTATAATCTTTCATATCTTCGAACTTTTGATCGTTTTGATTTGCTATGTTGACCAAAGTCAATGCCTACTGCGTTGCATCATGGGTCAAACCTGATTGTATATAAGTGGACCACTTGCTGTTCTTTATGGCCTTAAGCCTGAAGATTGAATCTAGGGATCCCGAAAGATCTCGCTTTTAACTTTGCTTTTACTTGTGAATAAAGTTTTTTAAACTAGTCTATAGTATCAGTGGGGATAATAACTTTTTTTAATTGTACGTAGACAGCTCTTATGACTTTCATGTTCCTTTCGTGCGGAACAGTTTATTACCTGACATCAGTTTACTTGTGGTTAACTTCTCCCACAGGACTTTAAATGATTCCCTTTCCACTTCAGAAACAGCATGGGCACCATCGATGATCCAATTTACCAAAACACCATAAATTTTTTTCTTGGGAGGACTGGGCAGACATCTTTGCAGGGAGCTCTATCAAACAAGGACATGTACTTCAAAGCATCATGGGTTTTTAGTCTTGATTTGCCTTTTTACGCTTTTATTAGCCCCTCCAGTTCAGACAGCTTGTGTGTGTGTTTCCGCTGAAAAAAAGGGTGACTAAATAAGTCTTTGAAGATAACAAATTTAAATTTTTTATCCAACAGCATTTACTAATACAGGGATAGTAGCGACACTTCAGCAATAAGTAGGACAGTACAAAACACAAAAGTATATTTTACAGGATACAGTGCATTTTTAAAACCATTAAGCATTATACTTAAAACTAAACATATTCTCCTTTTCTTGGAGCAGTGCTGCTCACACTAGAATTTTTCCAAGCAAAACTAACAAACACACTTTTTTTTTTTTTTTTTTTTTGGATTGGAGGTTTAACAACCATTGTAAGCAACTCAATGGGCTATAAGCAGTCGCCTGTCCCTAATTTAGGTTTAGGGATGGGCGACTGCTTATAGCCCATTTCAGTTTCGGACGAATGATCAGAGGCCATTGCTTAGACAACTGCACCACCGAGGCGGCCTAACCCGCTTAGTATATTGCAGTTTCAGTTAATATATTAATATCAGTAAATATGGCATTTCTTTGGGGCTATTTTTGTTTCTTTATGGTAATTATTGTGTGTTTGTGAGGAGGGGGGGCAGACTTTACGGTGGACCTCTTCACATACGTAACTTTAAAATGTAAGATTTTTCTATAAAACTTTGTCTCGGGCCCCGCAAAAATACCATCCGGCCCTTGAACAACTGCTGTTGCAACATGCTCACAAATACAAATGAATAAATGCTACACCATCTTGACTTATTTTTTCCATGCTGTTCTGATTGTGGGATAGTAGTACAGCGCCATCTATAGGTGACAATTTGTTATGAAGTGCGCCACTTGAGGAGCAATGTTAATGATTTAAAAACATTTTTTTAATTATGAACATTTTTAGTAGTACTAACTTAGTATATTGCAGTTTCAGTTAATATATTAATATCTGTAAATATGGCATTGTACCCTGATATTTTAAAACAGAAAATTTTCAAATATAAGGAAGAAAGTAGAACACCAAAGTTTCTCCACTTTTCTGTTATTTAAAGTAGAAAAACTTTGTTATGACATATAATTAGGGTTACCAGTCATCCAGGATTGGCCTGGACAGTCCTGGATTTGTAATGGCATCCGGGGCTGTGTCTGGGATTTTTAAATGAGTGGTTATTAAAAAGACAGCGAAAAATACACATAACTAATTATTTATTTCATTACTATTAGTACTGAAAATTTTGACTTACCTCTATGTGCAATTTCAAATTAGAGGCGGATGACTTTGAAACTGACAGTTTCTTATTTAACGGGCAAAGTTTGCATGCGACTGTAAAATTCCCTGTTTACTTGCTTCTCGAGCACTGTGAAATAATTATTATATGCCGACCAAGGCAGTTCTTTCTTCATCAAGCTGGACAGTAGCTGCCATATTTCAGGAAAACAGAAAAATTTATAATCACCTGGAAACACGAGTTAAATAAGTCTTCGAAGCAAGGAAAGCAAACACGTTCGTGTTCACACAAGACGAAAACAACAACGAGACAAGTGTTGGTGTTGCCAACCTATGCTAGAAAACTCTGTGCTTTGAAACACCAAACATTCTTATTCTGAGACCCTTGTTTGTCATAACCTGTCCATTTTAATCCGCTCCATAGCCGATATCATGAAAGAAATGCTCGCTAAATGGCGATACTTAGCGCTGGTGCTGTGCAGTTCAAACGAGGAGTACTAGCATTGTGTCGCAAACACACATGACGATCAAGTGATATGTAGAAGGGCACCTTGTTTGTTTACTGAAGTAACGTTAATAGTGTCTAAATTCGCTACAAACTATAGAGGTTTGCATCGCACTACAAACTATGCGGAAAAGTAGCGACTACAGTAGTTTCGCTCCTTGTAGCGCAGTACTTCTGACCACTGCTACTAAGCTATTGCTGTAGTATATGTAACCACTTCCTTAATTATTTGTTATGGTAATCTGTTAATGTCAAGTGCAAATTATCTGTTAATGTCAAATGCAAATAACTTCTTTCTCCAAACTGCTTCTTAAAGTTAATTGTACTACACTACCGCTGGTTGTTATAAATTATTTTGGCATCTAAAGAGGCTTATTTGCCAGGATTTTGTTTTTACTTCTGCAGAAATTTTATTGATTTTTCAGTGGAATTAAATTTGGCCAGAACTATTACAAATAGTTATATGTTTAATTCTAACTTTCAGACATCTCTCAGTTACATCACTGCCAGTGTAGTAACAGTTAACCTGGAGAGAGAGATTGAAGTTATTTGATGGGATCAAAATACAATTAATTATTTGAAAAAACACCCCCCTCCCTTTTTTTTTTACCTCTTTTCACGTAAGTTTTTGGAGGTCTATACATCCCACGCTTTACATACTGTTACTTTCTTCTGTCATTTTGTATTGGGATACTGTATTCATGGACAAAGTTGTTTTTGCCTATAGTAAACCTACATCAATTTTTAATATGATTACATGCAAGGATATAAAATTTCTTAGGACAAGTACTGATTGTGCAAATATGGCAGGTAATAACAGCTAACTAGAAAATAAAAAGATGTTTCAAGATTATTGCAGAAGAGTAAAAAGTTTAGGGCCGCCTCGGTGGCGCAGTGGTCTAAGGCGCTGGCCTATGATCATTCGTCCGTAAGGGGTCCGGGTTCGAATCCCGGTCAGGCATGGATGTTGTGTTTGTCTTATGGCACTGGCTCTTTCCCTTCCCTGGAACCAGTGACCCTAAATTAGGGACGGGCGACTGCTTATAGCCCATTGAGTTGCTCACAGTGGTCGTTAAACCTCCAATCAAAAAAAAAAAGAAAAAAAGTTTAGGTGCATATAATTTGTGAAATGCATAAATTATTCTTATCAACCCACCATTGGAAGTTCAAGGATGAAGTCATAATCATCTTTGCCACACTGATTTATTTATATAATAAGTAAACTACATGCTCATCCCATTAACTTTGTCTTCAACATTAAAACCACACAGGTTAAGTATTATGTGGCCATACCTTGCTTTTCTAATACAAAACCACATGCCTCATTCATGTACCATCCAATTTACAACTTTTAAACATGCTCATTTTGCATTGTCTTTGAAAGCAAAACCATTTGCAATCACAAACTTCTATTTCTTCCTTATGATGCAATTAAAATATCCAATCTGAAATTATAAAATCGCAGGGGCAATTTGATTTTCAAATCATTTACTTAACATATTGTATAACAAAATCTATGTGTACGTGCATGAATACATTTTCTTCTTTGTGCAACAGTATTTGCAATTAAAGTGATTTCTCTGTCAAAAGACAATTCTTGGGTTACCAATCACCGGTGCAGACATCACCTGAATTTCTAAAGGTTGTGTTTTAATTTTTTTATGTGTAGAAATGTATAGAAATAATTTAGTTTTACCTTTTGTATTATTTTATTTGTACTATCAAAATGGGTTTCAAAGGAAAATATATGTCTCAGAATGAAATGTATTTTATATTTGGAATATAGTAAAGGAACATACTATGTATATTGTGTGTTTGTGTTATTTTATCTAGTCATTTTTTTATTTTTACCATACTAATGTCACATCTTCGTGGTAAGGTTGCAGGGCTTGAAAAATATTTGAAAAGTTACATTCCCAGCTCTGGACATGTGCAGAAATTATTTACTTGCCCAGGTAGTAAAAACTGGGTGCCCAGAAAAACTTGTCTTTTAAGATTAAAAAAAATTATATATATATATATATATATATTATATATATATATATGAGGATTCGAAATTGTTAAGTTAAAAAATATGAACTTTTTTTTACATGTTTTGCATTTCCGTTCTGTATTCAAAATGTTCATTGCACAAAAGTGTGTATCTCAAGGTTTAAGATGATGATGAAATTGGCATTCGAGAAATTTTGTGATTCTGCTGGGTTCCTTTCGTTGAAGTTTCTGCCCTTTCTCACGAAATACCGGAGGCTAGTTCCATCAGAGTTGTGCATTCCGTCACTGACTATAACATTTGGAGCAAAATTGTTATACATATAATTCCAGTTTCTGGACCTAGGGCATATAATATCTTATATAATTAAAGTGATATTTTTCTCTCCTTAGCACTCCGTAACAGTAATAACTTCCGGTGATTAGCAGCAAAATGAAACACTACATGTGACAACTGTCTTTTTTCGTGTAGTGGGAAGTTCTATTCCAAATTTTATTTTTCAATTCAGTTGCCTAGACTGGGAACTAGATTTTTTATTTACCTGCCAAGGCCAATAATTTACATGCCCCAAGCATCTCAGGTATTTTTCAAGCCCTGGGTTGATTACATACATTTCCTGAAGACTCAAAGGTGAATCCAGAAAACTTACAATGGGGAGGCCACAGAAATGAAATTATGAAGTAACAAATGAACATCAAATTTGAATAAAAATAAATTTTAAGAGTCTGCTCATTGCCTGCAATGAAACTGAAGAAAACTATCAAAATTTTAATCATTGCAACAAAGGCTTACCATACGAGAAACCGTGTTTTCAAAGAATTGTTGCAATTGAGCAAATCATTAACCCTGGATGATGAGACAGTAGTCAAGTTTGACATTTTTAGTAGCCAGCAATGGAAGTACAGCTGAACCTCATTAACAAACATTGCTGGGTCCAAAAATTTGTGTTATTGATATGCTATAAATTGAACAAAAAATACTCAAAATTATACAATACAATTAAAAAAAAAAGTATAATGTCCTTTGGCTTCTAAAACATTAATTATGTTGCCTTTTTCTTAAACTTTGCACAACGAAGATGAAACTACACACGACACTGTAGCACCATAAAATACAGAGCTACAGCACTATGTATAAATCCACCTCATTAGCACAATTTTGACTTGATTGTTTACATTTCTGGGCAGGTTGAAAGCTCAAGCGGCTTCAATTTTCTTGAATTGCCAACAGTGTACTATTTAAAATACTGTTATCTACCTCATTTAAAATTTGCTGCATTTTTCATTGAACTTAAAAATAGGTGAACTTGACTACTCATATTAAAATGAACAGCATGTATGTAAAATGGAGAAAATAAAATGTTCAAATAATAGAAGCAAAAATAAGAGTGTGCCCAAGACTTCTCTTACTTTAACAGGGAGGAAGAAATTTGCCCTCTGCCCGAAGCTTCACCTTTTGTGAAATTCTTTACTTGTTGAAGTAGGAGAATCCACAAAGTCCCTTACTCATCATTTGCACAGTTGAAACAAAAGATAAGGAGCCCCAGTGGGTTTCAAAATGAACCAGACTAAGCAGTAGCGTGGACAAGTAAAAAGAAAAGTTGCATGTTCACACTAAGAGAATACATTTTTTTTTCTGTGCTAATGGAATCAGCTTTTCATGTTAAAAGAATAAAGGAACACTTAGTACAGTCTAACTCTGTTATAACCATCACAGTTGTACCAAACTCGCGGCTGTAGCAAGTAAATGATGTCTCAGACTAGTTCACGATCATTTACATTAAATATTTCTCTTATGTAACAAGCATGTTCACGGATATAGCCAGTAAACTTTCTCCTCTGGTAGCCTTTTCTAATCTACCATGTGACACCAAACCCCCTCAGTTTCACTGTGGACATTCCTGGTTTTTAAAAGGGTCCAACCTCACTGCCACACCTCCCCACTAGAAACCTTCCTGGAGGCAGATTTTTGGATGGCAGAAAAACTTTTCCCCTTGGCATTCTAAGCTTAGAAAGGGAGAGAGGGATTTGTCAGCTAATTTCTTTGTAGGAGTGATTTGTCAGCTAATTTCTTTGTTTTCTTGGTCTTGACTCTCAGAGGACACTGTTCTCTTCTGATACCTCCCCCCCCACACACACACACACCTTCCTTGCAGAAGTGTTGACGTAGTATGTCGTGATTAGGGAAGTAGGGGATGGTGTTGGGGTGGAAGGAACAATGTCTTGAACCAAAAACGAGGAGTGTAGTCCCTGGAAGGTACCTTAGCCAATCCCATCTCGGAATGACTTCCGGGAACTCGTATCTTTACTTCGAGACCTAAAAGTAAAGTCTATGAAGCCGGCTAAAATTAAAAATTATCTTTGCAAGCATTGCAGTGATAAATGACAAACTGAAAATTCCATTTGTAAGTACAGTACTACATACATTTTTTTAAATGTATGCTAATTTTCAATTACATTTAGTTTATGCAGTTTTCAAGTTTTTATTAAACCACATCAATACACCTAATATTTTCCCATAGATTTTTACATCGGATATCGTTTTCACGGATATTGCGAGTAATGTCTATAACTAGCAAAATGGGCTGTTCCTGTAGCGCTCGTTATAACAGAGTTTGACTGTACTCGTGTTTTGTTGGGGAATTAAGACATGGCTCACGTTGAGATTAGACTATACTTTAATAACAGATCACCTCCATGCACAAGAATGCATTGTTGGTTAAATCTTGTTTGGAAAGTACAACACATTATTTTCATATACCGGAGCTGTCAAAAGCTGCATAACATTTGATCATTCATTGAGGTATAAATTACAACACACTATTTGGCACAGCCAGAGTTTGCACATGGCTACAGAAGAAATGGGAAACAAAAAATTGCCCTGCTCAAAAACAAATTGTGGATCAATCGTTAAAAATTATTTGTGCTGCTAGAGCTCTCAAAGAACTAAAAATTGATGTCAAACCTGTTGACTTAAGGGAACGAAAATTTTAGATTAATAACATATTAGAAAATTGTGTATCAATAATATTTTCCATAATAAATACACAAATTTGCATATTCCCCCATACCCCCATTTTTTTAGTGTGAATAAACTCGAAATAAGAATTCCGCCCAAAAGGAAGGAACAGCATTATAATGACAGATTCACTTCATTGATGCCATCGAATCACGTCTTTTCTACCTGCTCAGAAAAGTGAAAATGGAAGTTTTTTTCCATACCCACAAAAACTTGGGTAACGCATGGATAGGTCCCAAAGTCTACCACAGAGAGTATATACAGGGTGTTGACTGATCATGAAAAAGTCACGAATTTTGCTTTGGGGTCATGAATTTATTATTATTCTTATTATTAAGTGATTGATCATTTCCTGGTGACAGATCTAAGTGATACTCCATGCACCAAACCACACCAGACATAAATGTGGTTTCCATCTAACGATTCATGTGTTAAAAGAAAGGGCACTGTTGTGCTCTCCACCATGAGGAAAACTTAAAAGTGCAAACAACAATTTAGCATAGAAAAAATTCCAAATGTTGAGATCAAGTTAGCAATCTAAACTATGTTGCTCTTGACATTTTTCAAATCAGCGGAGGCCCAATCCCGATACTGCCGTGCAAAATGTAAGCCTTTTCTGCTGATGCACCTTCGTTAGCATAGGTGTACGACCATCTGTCTACATCGGAGCCCCATAAGTAGCAGGGTTCGCTGAACTGTCATTTTAGACAAGCTTCTGGTAGTCCCCTGGTTCATTCGGCCAGTGAATTGCACCACTGTAGTGTGTTGATCGGCCCTCACGCACCTTCGAAGCCAACGTTAACCTCTCACATCAATGGCACGTGGTGCTCCATAGTTTCCACTTCGCTTATTCGCAATGGTGCCATTTCTCCAATCATGAAACCACAGCAGCATGCTAACAATTATCAAACTGCGCTGTTTCAGAAATAATGAAACTTTTGGCCCAAAAGTTTATAATCTTCCCTTTTTACAAATCTGATAAATTGCTCCTTCTATCCATGGCAGCAATGAGTGGTGTGTTTTCAGATCCGATCAGATCATGTGTAGAGGATTTTAGGAAGGGAGTGTCTGACCCCAGGTCTTAAACAACCCTTAGAAATTGGAAGCTAGGAGATTTAGGCTAAGGTGCCTGAGAGGAAAGTGACACGGAAGCGAGGTAGAAAGGGGGGGGAAGATGCCTTTATTTATTACTGGGGGGGCAGCACCCGGGGTCCGACGGCTTAACGTGCCCATCCGACGCACGGCGGGTATTTAGTGGTTCGAACGTTCGTACCTACGCAGGATCGAACCTGAGGTTATCTCCATGGCAGTCACGAACGCTGACCACTTGGCCACCCGCTGCCCTGTCACATTTAAAAAATAAGTTTTATAATTTAGGGGTGTTGCCATTCCCACCCAATTCCCCAGATCTGAACGTGGTAGAACACATTTGGGATGCCATGCAACACGCTATCGAACACAGGAATCTGAGACCTCGGAATACACCTGAATTGTGGAATGTTATGCAGGAAGTATGGTGTGCATTGCCTGCAGCATATTTCCAGAAGCTAGTGGAGTTCTGCATTCCCGTGGGGGACCTACCAAGTATTAGACTGGTGTACCAGTTTTTCTGGCACTTCAGTGTACATATATACTGTTACTCAAAGTGTGAACATATATAATGGTGAATAACAAACAAGAAAGCAGAAGGATCTCAAAATTACCTTAAAATACAATTATTCAAAGTGCGAACATATTTTGGAAGTGCAAATGGTGAATTAAAGAATGAAAATACAAGAATTGGAAAAATCAGGTTGCTTTCACCAGGAGAGGTTCTCCTGATGAAAGCTGCCTGGTTCTTCTAATTCTCATTCTTTCGTTTTTTCATTCTTTAATTCACCATTTCAACTTTCAAAATATGTTCGCACTTTGAATAATAGTATTTTAAGTCAATTCTGCAATCCTTCCTTGTTTGTTATTCGCTATTATATATTTTGCTAATTCCTTTGGCATGCTGCATATTGTGCAACCTAGATTATTGGCCTCATTTTTAGATATTTTTATGTATTTGCTTCTGTTTTGTTCCTTCAACCTACACATATATATATATATATATATACATACGTATACACACATACATGTATATATGTGTACACTATTGACAAAAGTCACCGGACACCCTTCAAAAGCAAATGAACAGGTCTGCTGCGTTGTTAAGATGCACGGTACAGCTGCAAACTGTATAAGCCGCCCCGGTGGCGCAGTGGTCTAAGGCGCTGGCCTCTGATCATTCGTCCGTAAGGGGTCCGGGTTCGAATCCCGGTCAGGCATGGATGTTGTGTTTGTCTTACGGCACTGGCTCTCTCCCTTCCCTGGAACCAGTGACCCTAAATTAGGGACGGGCGACTGCTTATAGCCCATTGAGTTGCTCACAGTGGTCGTTAAACCTCCAATCAAAAAAAAAAAAACTGTATAAAACCAAGCTTGCAGCTGACCGCGATCATATCGCACTGTGAGGTTGAGTGAAAATGTCGCTGTGGGAGAGAACCGACTTTGAGAAAGGAAAGATTGTTGGGTGTTATATTAGTGGGTTGTCCATAAGAGAAACCGAGAGGCATTTAAACATACCCAAGTGAACTGTTTTGAATGTACTGAATAAGTGGAAGACACATGGCGTTCCTGAAGCAGCAAAATGTACCAGCAGACCAAGGAAAATCAGTGATATAGGACGTCGAAGCCTCAGGAGAGTCGTTACAACTAATCGACTGAGTACTGCACAAGACCTCAGTGTATAGGTGAGTAAAAATGTTGGAACTTCGGTATGTACATGTACCATTCGCAGAGAACTTCATGCCAGCTGGCAATACACTCGTGTGGGGGTGTTTTTTGTGGCATGGTCCCGGCCCATTGGTTATCATGCACAAACATGTTAACCAGCACGTCTACCTCTATATCGTGAACAATTATGTCCTGCAAAACTCTGTGGCAATACTATGGAACCGAGCCTTGTTGGTACCAGCAAGATAATGCACCGAGCCATAAAGCGAGGACTGTTACGGCACGGTTTGACGATAATTCCATATCTTGTGTGGACTGGCCAGCACAGAGCCCTGATCTTAATTCCATAGAGCACCTATGGGATGAATTAGTGACGCATAAGTTTGGAACCAAGGCCTACTAAGAAACAGTTAGCGGCAGCATTATGTGCTGAATGGAAGTGCATACCTATCGCTGTGTTCCAAAACCTTGTCGAAAGCATGTTTCGAAGGGTCAGTGATGAACCAACACCATACTAATGTATGGCAATATAGTGCGTGTGTATATAGTGGAACCTCATTTATACAGTTTAAGGGACCAAGTAAAATTAAGATTTAATTGAAAAAAAGTTTAGCATTAATGGCAATTCAGAATTTTTGGATCGGCTATATTTTACACATAAATGAGAAAAACTTATGTACAAGGTAGAAATTTTTTTAAAAACAGTCATGAAGTTGCATTTACAAAATTCGGTAGAAGCCCTGATATATACGTCACTCACATGATTTTATTATCATTCCTGCAGTCAGCATATTCTATCTGGGATATTATTCTGCTCCTATATCACGGGCTCTGAGTTATTTATTTCTATGAGCTGTGTAACTGTGCCAAATAAAGCCTAAGAAAAGAAACAAAAATGTTACAGCATCTTGTAAAATATAACTAGGATGGATGCGACATCATGTGGCAGGGTGTCGGACAGAACACCAGCACCCAAAAACACTGACATCTCATTTATAGTTTGTTGCGGTATCAGCAGTTGCCGCTGTATGTCAAGGATCAAGTAATATCAGAAACTTTGTACAACAGCTATGTAACTCATATTGGCATTATATTTCTTTGTCATTCAGCAGGGTCACTTCTATTTGCTTTATGCATAATAATTATTTTTCGTCAGAACTGCAGATATTATTAATCACAATATTTGACTGGTAAGCATTCATAAAATGTACATAATTATTCTAGTCAATAATATCACACCTTTACTGAGGTATGAAACATAGTTTACTGTCCCAGACAGAGGCCTTTTCGGCAATTTTTAATCCGCCGTGCTCACATATATATAAGGTTTACATAAGTCTAAGTGTTAGTGTACTCATTCAAAAAAAGTAATTATAATGGCTAAGCCTGCACCTTTTTAGCAGCTTTTAGTCTACCGAGCTCACATTAAAAAAGTTTACATAAATCAAGTAAATTATATTGCACGTCAAAAACAAAAATTTTAGGGCCCTACAGTTTTCAATTTAGAACCACCAAATTTACTATCTCTTGGTACTCTAAGTTAAACATTACTGTTCTTGGAAGGGGTTGAGGCCTGGAGTCAAGGGGGCCCCCATAAAAAAGTATTGTAAAATCTGCAGTTTTCAATTCATAATCACCAAATTTGGTATACTATCTCATGGTACTCTAAGTTAAACATTAGACTGTTCTTGGAAGGGGTTGAGGCCTGGAGTCAAGGGGGCCCCCATACAAAAGTATTGTAAAATCTGTAGTTTTCAATTCATAATCACCAAATTTGGTATACTATCTCATGGTACGCTAAGTTAAACCGTTGGCGGTTTTGGGGAGGATTTAGGGTCCCAGGGGCCCCATACAATTTTTTTTTTTAATCTACAGTTTTTTAATTTAGAACCACCAAATTGGGTATACTATCTTGTGGTACTCTCAAGTTAGACTGTTTTTGGAAGGGGTCAGAGCCATTAAAAAAACTAATTATAAGGCCTAGGCCGGCACCTTTTCAGCAGTTTTTAGCCTAGCGAGCTCACATTCAAAAAGTACATAACAATTTAAGTAAATTATATTGCACCTTCACTCAAATCAAAAACAAAAATTTTACGGCCCTAGGCCAAGGCCTATGAAAACACAGTCTACCTAAGGTTTACACAAAAAGTCAAAGTGTTAATGTTCCACGTTTACTCATTCAAAAGACAGTAATTATGAGCTGGCGCCTTTTTAGCAATTTGTAGTCTACCGTGCTGATATTGAAAAAAATTACATGACAATTTAAATCAGTCATGCTCCATCTTTACTCAATTACAAAACAAAAATGTTACAGCCTTAGGCCTTTTTAGAAAGTTTTAATCCGTTAAGCTCATACTTATAAGGTTTACATAACAAGTAAAGGGGGAAATGTACGATTTGTACTCATTCAAAAACCATTAATCATAAGGTCTGGACCAACATCTTTTCAGCGACTTTTAGTCTACTGTGCCCATATTTTAAAAGTTTACATGGCAATTCAAGTAAATTATACTCTGAGACCGTTACGAAATTAAAAAAATCTTGCCTTAGGCCTAGGCCTTTTCAGCAATTTGCAATCTGTCGTGCTTATATTTGTCAGGTTTACATAATAAGTCAAGATGATAATGTTCCACTTGTACTCGTTCAAAAACATTAATTATGAGGCCTTGGCTGGTGCCTTTTTAACAAATTATAGTCTACTGTGCTCATATTGTAAAAGTTTAGATGAAAATTCAAGTCAATTATGCTCCACTTCTACTCAATTCCCCCCCCCCAAAAAAAGAATAAATAAAATATATTAAATACGGCCATAGGCCTAAGCCTAGGTCTTTTTAACAATTTTAATTCATTGTGCTCATATTTATAAGGTTTACATAACAGGCCAAATAATAATGTTCCACTTGTACTGTTTCAAAAACATTAATTATAAGGCCTAGGGTGGCTCCTTTTTAGCAAGCTTAAGACTACCGTGCTGCGTGCTCATATAAAAAAAAAATTGCATGTTAAAGTCAATTATACGCTACCTTTACTCCATCCCCAAACAAAAATTTTGCAACCATAGACTTTTGGGCAATTTTTGTTCATGTGTTCATATTTACAAGATTTACATAAAAAGTAAAGTTGATAATATTCCCTTTGTTCTCATTCAAAAAACAAATTATAAGGCCCAAGACCGGGTGTAGGAGACCTGGCCACCGGAGAACTGACCACAAAAATTTTTAAGGGGTCGTATAAAAATTGCGTTTTTGACCGCTTCATGCTCACGACCCCCAGAGGTTGGTTATTTGAGTCATATAAAGTTTCCGTAATTTCGTCTTTTCTTAATTGCGATAATTAAAGTAATTTTTTTATAAAAAATGTTTATGATCTACATTTCAACAGAAGATTTCAGGGTTTTCAAACTACAAGTCTTCAAATTATCTGACCGCATGTGCTGACTCAGGAAACTGGTCGGGAGGGGGGGGGTAAAAAGTGTAAAACAAAGCATTTCTCGACCCATCCGAAGATTTTCAGCATTTACAAGCTACAACTCGACACATTATCTGAGCGTATGTGCCTACTCTGGAAACCTGTCCGGGGTGGGGGTGGGGGGGTTAATACCAAAAGTGTAACATATGAAAAATTTCTCGTCCGATCGGAAGATTTTTCAGCATTTATAAGCTACAACGGGATGTAAGGTCAGGTGATGCGTAACATCACAGCCTCTCCTTGGCAAATGTCAACCCCGCCTTCTCGTGGTGCATCCTGTTCCCACTAAAGGGGCTCTGACGACCGCCAATAGCGGTATAACTATACCATCGGGATTAGAGGAAATGCTATCCCACACTCACCAACCCGCTTGGCCAGCGTGGTGAGTTATGGCCAAACCCTCCAAAATGACTCCACAACTTAAATCTTGGCCCTCAGTCTCCGGCAGCTGGAATGTACCTGGCCAAGGCAGCGGCCAGTGCGACATGAAGGCAGAGGGTGCTAAGAATCCCCGGAGGACCGGACTAGGCTGCCACCTGATGCTGACCTTTGCTACGTATAATGGACGCTCCCTATCTTCTGATTCAAGGCTTCTTGAATTGGAAGAGGAACTACAAAGGATCAAGTGGGAAATCGTCGGGCTAAGTGAGGTAAGGAGAAAAGGAGAAGATTTCATTGAACTGAAAAGTGGACATCTCTTCTACTATCGTGGGACAGATACTGGCAGAACTAGTGGTGTTGGATTTATAATAAACAAGAAACTGAAGGATAAAGTTGTTGAAGTTGAAAGTTCCTCTGACAGAGCTGCACGACTAGTTATCCAACTCTCGAGTAGATACCAAGCTCAGATTATTCAAACTTATGCACCCACCACAAGTCATCCTGAAGAAGAAATTGAATTTTATGAGGAAATTCGTCATCTAAATGATAAAGGTAAGCAGCACTTGAAGATAATTATGGGAGATTTCAATGCAAAAATAGGGCAACGGCAACAGAATGAAACTTCAGTAGGTAAATTCGGTCACGGCAGCAGAAACCAGCGTGGAAATACTCTCGTTGAGTTTGCAGAGGCAGAAGGGTTTTTCATCTTGAACTCCTTTTCAAGAAAAAGCCACACAGAAAATGGACATTGAGACATCCAAATGGGACGACAAGTGAAATTGATTTTATTATGTATAACAAAAAATTCGTCATAGAAGACTGCAGTGTGCTAAACAAGTTCAACACAGGTAATGACCATAGATTGGTGAGATCTAAGATGCACCTCAACACTAAACTTGAACGTGGCAAGCTCATAAGACAAACAAAATGTATTGACATAACATCTGAAGAAGTGGATATTTCTGAAGTTAACAGAAAAGTAACCAAAGCTCTTATGGAAACAGCAACAAAATTAGCTGGGTCTAAGAACAAGTTGCATGTGAACAAATTATCAGGAAAAACCAAAATGTTGATGCAAAAAAGAGAGATGAGGACAACTAAAGAAGATGTGACTTCCAAAGTGGAATATATAGAGCCTTGCAAGCAATAAGAAAAAGTATCACTGAAGACGTAAGGAAATTAAACTGTGAACTAGTGAGGAAAGCAATTGAAAACAACCAAAGCCTAAAGATAGCAAAGGGACATCTCAGTAAGGGAAGAAAACAGATTATGGCACTGAGAAAAGAAGATGGTTCTGTAACAAGAAATAGAGACGAAATTTTGACAAGAGTAAAAGATTTCTACTCCAAATTATATGAAAAGGGATGATACATGTACTCCAGACATCATGAAAGATACCAGTACCAGAGTTCTTCCAGTCCTCCCAGCAGAAGTTGCACATGCAATCAAGAACATGAAGTGGGGTAAAGCTCCAGGAGAAGATGGAATTACTGTAGACATACAAGAAGCAAGTGGAGAAATCGAAACAGTACTCGCCCAAATTTTCGCTCGATGCCTTAATGAAGGGAAGATTCCTGAGGATTAGAACAACGCTACAATGATCCTGCTACATAAAAAAGATGACATTGAGGATCTCAGGAACTACAGACCTATCAGCCTCCTATCAGTGGTTTATAAAATCTTCACTAAAGTTTTTTCACACCGCTTGAAGGTAACAATGGACATGGCTCAACCGAGAGAACAAGCTGGATTCAGGAGTGGCTACAGCACAATAGATCATATCCACGTACTGAGAGAACTAATTGAAAGAGCGAGGGAATATGAACTTCCATTGTGCATGGCTTTTATCGATTATGAAAAAGCCTTTGATTCGGTGAAACCATCAGCAGTTACAATGGCTCTGAAATCCTGCGGTATTGAAGATGCATACATTAATATTATTAATAACATCTATGAAAATGCAAGTGCAAAAATTCGGCTGTTTGAAAATACAACACACATAAAAATTGGAAAGGGAGTGAGACAAGGTGACACCATATCTCCGAAGCTCTTTAATGCCACATTGGAGGGTGTCTTTCAGTCGCTGAGCTGGGAAAACAGGGGGATAAAGATTAATGGAGATTATCTAACCCACCTTCGTTTTGCTGATGACGTAGTCATTTTTGCAACTACCCCAATCAGAGCTGCAGAGTATGATCCAGGAACTTGCTGACAAGAGTAAAGAAGTGGGATTAAAATGAACTTTCAGAAGACAAAAGTGATGTTCAATGCTTTTACAAAAAATGAAGATTTATCGATTGATGGAGAAAAGCTGGAGATAACAGACACGTACGTTTATCTTGGACAGCAGATATCAAGTGAGGGTCACATTGATGAAGAAATTAATCGGCGTACAAAACTTGCCTGGAGAGCTTTTGGAAGAAACAGCATAATTTTCAAAAGGAATATGCCATTATATCTTAAAAGAAAAGTGTTTGATCAATGCATCCTTCCAGTGCTTACGTATGGTGCATAGACATGGACCTTAACTAAAAGAAACATACAAAGGCTGCAGACAACTCAAAGCGGCATGGAGAGGTGCATGCTTGGTGTAACCAGGAGAGATAAGAAGAGGAACTCGTGGATCCGAAAAATGACAAGAGTGGAAGACATCATGATCAGAGTTAAATTCCTGAAATGGCAATGGGCTGGACATATTGCCAGAAGAACAGACCATCGATGGACACCCGAAATTTTAGATTGGATTCCAAGGGACAGGAAAAGACCTAGAAGAAGACCACATGGGAGATGGGTGGATGAAATTCGAAAGTATGCAGGAGTGACATGGAGGAGACTGGCAGAAGACAGACCGTTGTGGAGGAAACTTGGGGAGGCCTTCGTCCAGCAGTGGATTGATAATGGTTGACAATGATAAGCTACAACACGGCAAATTTTCTGACGGCATGTGCCTACTCAATATACTGTCGGGGGAGGGGTATACCAAAACTGTAAAATGTGAAAAATTTCTCGTCCGATACAGAGATTTTCAGCATTTACAAGCCACGTACAACTCGACACATTATCTGAGGGCATGTGCCTACTCTGCAAACCCGTCGGGAGGGGGGGGTTAATACCAAAAGTGTAAGATATGAAGAATTTCGCGTCCGATCGGGAGATTTGCAGCATTTAGAAGTTACAACTCGACATTATCTGAGCGTATTTGCCTACTCTGGAAACCTGTCTGGGGATGGGGGGATACCAAAACTGTAAAATATGAAGAATTTCTCGTCCGATTCGAAGATTTTCAGCATTTACAAGCTTAACCCCCCCCCCCCCGACAGGTTTCCTGAGTAGACATATGCCTTCAAATAATGTGTCGAGTTGTAGCTGCTAAATGCTGAGAATCTCCCGATCAGACGAAATTGTTAATATTTTATACTTTTGGTATCCCTCCCCGCCCGACAGTTTTACTGAGTAGGCACATGCCTTCAGATAATATGTCGAGTTGTAGCTGCTAAATGCTGAAAATCTCCCGATCGGACGAGAAATTCTTTATATATTACACTTTTGGTATGCCCCCCCCCCCCCCCCACACACACACAGGTTTGCTGAGTAGGCACATACCCTCAAATAATGTGTCGAGTTGTAAATGCCAAAAATCTGCCGATCGGACGAGAAATTCTTCATATTTTACACTTTTGAAATTACCCCCACCCCCCAGACGGTTTTGCTGCGTAGTCAGAACAGAGTTGTAGCTTGTAAATGCCAAAAATATCCCGATCGGACGAGGAATTTTTCATATTTTACACTTTTAGTATAAATCCCCCCCCCCCCCCCCCAGGTTTCCAGAGAGTGCACATGCGCTGAGAAAATTTTCTCCCTATCGGAAGAGAAATTAGAAATTCTTGATATTTTACGCTTTTGGTATCCCCCCCCCGGACTAGTTTCCTAGCTTGTAATGGCTGAAAATCTCCCGATCGGACCAGAAATTATTTATATTTCATATTTCAGTTTTAAGCCCCCCATCCACACACACCCGACAAGTTTCCTGGGTTTGCTCATACTCGCAGAGAATTTGTTTAGTTATAGTTTATAGAAAAATATCGTAAATAAGAAAATACGACCTTACGGACATTTCATGTGTGCCAGATAACCAATCTCGGGGAGATGTAGCCACGGAGCAGCCCAGAACGCAATTTTTATACGGCCCCTTAAAATTTTTGTGGCCACTTCTCCGCTTAGTCTTAGCTCCGAAAATCATGGAAATGTCTAAATTTCTTACTGAAAATGAAATAATAAAAACAAAAAAATTATGAACAATAGTTGCTCAAGTAGTGGGGAATATAGCCACACGAAATTTGTTTATGCAGAACAATTTTATGGCACTGAAATTGCAATGTGTCCAGTTCTCCGGTGGCCAGTTCTCTGTACCAGCCCTAGACCTGCACCTTTTCAGCAATTTTTAGCCCGTCGTATTCATATATTTACAAAACAAGTCAAGTAAAATTTACAAAACAAGTTAGTCTCCTACACTGAGTTATCTGTCTCTATCCTACCTGAAAAAAAAACTGAAAAATACATCACAAAAAATGTAATGAAGACTGAAGGCATATGCAACACATACATAAACCTTTATTAGCTTGATCATAACGCTTTCAGCTAAAAGTTTCTTGCTAGATAACATCTCTGCCATTATACATGCTCTCTTCTCCACCCTCTTTCATCTAAAAATCCTTTCTCCTTCACCAGAGGGGAGAAAAAAGATGGGAAAATCTGAACGTGTAGGAAGGTTCCTATGTAAAGTGCCAGAAACGTATGAACCTTTGTACAAACCGTGTTTAGAAGCTCCCATATTTGAGACGTTACCCGAATTTCAGATGGCCGTGCCGTTACAGAAATTGCTCGGCAACGGCTAAGCTGATTTTGAAATTCGTGTATCGTCTCAAACCCATGGGGCTTTATTGCACTCACACACATGATTTTATTTTCCTCAAAATAAAAAAATCTAATACTCAACATATTTCACTTAGAAACACCCAGCCCATTCCAGAAATTATTGCCGTACCCTTTGTCTTTTCGTTCATTTTCCTCAGAGATCTCAAGGCAATGACATATACCTGATAATGCTTCAAGTTTAAAGCAGTTCTTGTTTCATACTGCTTAAATTCAAGAAATGCCATCACCTAGAGATCTCAAGAACTGAAGAAAAAAAAAACTGTTCTGTTCAAAAATCCCTTGCAAAACCGTTCACTCCCTAGTACTGTACATGTGATTGAAGCAGGCACAAATCTAAAGTAATTGCACTGAGAATCTCATTTTCTATTGCAGGTGAATGATTTTAAGTTTCACGTTTGCCGATCATTTGCTCCTTTGTGTGTGTGTGTGTGTGTGTGTGTGTGTTTTAACGTACAATCACGTTTTTGCATGTGAATTTTTAGAGGAAAATCCCATAGCTTTCACGAAAGAAAAGGAAAAATATGAAAGCAAAGAAAACTTAAAAAATATTGGGGTCAAAGAAACAGATTCTGAACAATGAAACGGTTTCGGATCTCTCTTGGAAGGGCGGGACCAAAAGCAAAGGGTTAGCACACTTTTCTGTTGATAAGGCCCTAACATATTAACAACTGAGAACTGAAACAACAGAACTGAGTACTTTACTTGAGAAAAGGAAACTTAGTCCATCCACTCTTGCCTTCGTATAAGATTGCACTTTACACTGAAGTGAGAAATGCCATAATGTGCTCTCGCACGACACCATCCCTCCAGTACACGAAGCCGTAAGTGCACTTCAGCTGATTTTTTTATTTGCACAAATCACCGGAAACACAGTGCCTCCCTTCCCCTCATGAATGTTGTTGTCATGAGGTCAGATCGGCACGTGATACAGTCACACCTCTCATACACACGCCACGGTTCCACAATCAAAAGCACATGGACCACTGATACATGCCAGCTCAAGAGAAGAACTCTCAAAGGCCCATTTCACCCCACCCAGCGGTGACTCTCACCTCCGCCAGGCCTCACACGCCGGACACGCATTTTGAACCGGCACACCACACCCATCATAGCTCCCACTTTCACTCACAAACATTAAAAAACACATTTAATAAACAAACACACACACCCATTCGAACCCCCAGGAATTCACAACCTGAAGAACGAGGCAACCTTAGCGTACATAAAATAAAACACCATCATATTATTAATGCATGAAATAAAATTAGTTATTTAAGTTTTTCTAAAAAACTTGTTTTCTACGCCAAGTAAATTGCTAGTAAATTACCTGTAATTTACGTAAAATAACGAATAATAAACCATAATTATAAATAGCTTACTTTTAAAGCCAGCAACTTTAAACATTTCCCTGCACGTCAGGTGACGTGAAATGTTTAAAGGTGCTGGCCTTAAAAGGTAAGTTATTTATCATTATGATATTTATGCACGTAAATTAACGATAGTTATGGAAGTATATTACCAAAATACTATCATTGAAGTACATTTGTATACATGCAAATTTCTAGTGAGTTGAACGAGAAGCGGCGTTGTCGGCGAAAATGAGATACCGTGTCTTATTTCAAAGACAGGAATGGAATAAATTGAAAGAATATAAAAAGAAAAAAACCTGACATGCAGGGAAATGTTTAAAGGTGCTGCCCTTAAAAGGTAAGCTATTTATCATTATGATATTTATGCACGTAAATTAACGATAGTTATGGCAGTATATTGCCAAGATACTATCATTGAAGAATAATAAACCTTGCCAAGCATGTGCAGCACATGCAAAAATTTATTAGCGTAATCAGATTTAAATATCACCTTTTGTTTAACTTCACAAATTTTAAATTATAGGCTGTGGTTCTACAAAATTCAATTATCGTGCATTCCTCTCGGCTATTTACGATTCTTCGAATTCTTTCTTCGCGGCAAAACACTCTTCTTAATTCTAAGCGGGGCTTCTCCGCGCATAATTGTTTCTATTTCTCGTCGGACAGCAGTTTCTTCCTTTCGCAGTTCCTTTATTAACAGAAAACACGAAACCTGGACACGCCCGGGCCACGGGTGGCCTAGTGAGCAACGTTCGTGACTGCCGCGGAAAGGACGTCAGGTTCGATCCACTAAATACCCGCCGTGCGTCGGATGGGCACCTTAAGCCGTCGGACCCCGGGTACTGGCCTTCCGGAAATAAATAAGGGAGTCTTCCTCCCCTTTCTATACTTCGCTTCCGTGTCACTTTCCTATCGGACACTCTAGCCCAAATCTCCTAGCTTCCTATTTCTGAAGATTGTTTAAGACCTGGGGTCAGACACTTCCTTCCTAAAATCTCTACATATGATCATGATCATCCTGGACACGACCAATCAGAAGTTCCCATCGTCGATGCCACGCTTCACTTTGTTCTGAGTTCGTGGGATCACTCCTGAATGCACTGACCACAGAGTTGGTGGGAAGAGCGGCTCGTTTCGTCGTTCTTCACCGCTGCGTGCTGTATACAACGAACCTTTCCCAAGACAGTCTTCAAACCATTTGGTTAAGTCTTTCGCTTCGTCATCAAACAATAGTTTTATCTGGTTAAAGGCATCAGCAATATCTTCAGGAGGAAGAAAAGCAAGGGCCAGAAGATGTCGAACTACCAAGTTGAACTCTTCACCACTACAATACCTCGATTGCGGGCCAGGAGTAGCCTGAACTTTGGCCCAATGTTTTGCCCAAGATGAAAGAAGCATCCGTGATGCGTCTAGCACCTGGAAAGGCGGCGCTTACAGCATTGATGACAGACATCTCAAAATCAGTTATAATTTTAGATCCACAGTGGATGATATCTTTCTGAGTGGCAAAGGCCTTTAGCTCTTCAAAAAATGAGAACTAACTGGTTTGCGATTTGCTGGTTATCAATCAGAGCGTAAACTAACGGCATAACTCTACAATTGTTCATAGAGCCCACGGAATCGTAAATTGAACAGAGCTGTCTAAAAATATCGGGCACTGTTTTAAACGTCCCATCCATCACCCAAAATGCAGCTTCAAGCAACGTTTTGAGATTGGCTTCTGTTGAAAAAATTAAAATTTTTTCATTGCCCTCATAGAAGTCTTTTAATAGGAATAATTTCCCGTCCTGTGTATTTTAAGAACTCCGGTATATTTAGTATTTTGACAGTTGCAGGTGGCATTTCAAGCTTCCTAGTTCTTTTTATTGCTTTCCTCTGTGTTTCTTTGGACGGCATGCTCTGATAAGTCACAAGAGACATTTCGGAGGCTACATCCTGAATAATGCGCAAGGGTAAATCGTTGGTGGTTCTGGCCTTTTCTTTGATGTCCGCAATCTTCTGGGCTACTTTAGATGATTACGCTCGGATGCACTTATATCACTTGCAGGTGAAGAACGTTATCTTTTAACTCCTCTACCTCTGCAGCCATTACTCTTCTGATCGCATATCCAGTAAAATTTATTACTCCGCAAAATTTATAATATACTGTAAAATTTATTAACCTTCTTTATGGAAAAGAAAACCATTTAAACTAAAATTTTCCTCCCTTTTTGCGAATCGACAAACGGACATAGTTCTGACATGGTTGTGCTTGAAACTTCTTCAAAACCTCTGTTACTCATGGAACTAAGAAACAGACCACTACAAAACGACTAGTGGTCTTAGATCACGTGATTTTTCCCCCGCTCCAAGGAGTGGGGTTCGGTCAAAGGTTAATGAATACGATAACCTGCTCCCCTCTATAGGAATGTAAGTAGAGTCTGCCATTAGATAAGTGGGAGGTATGATCTTTCATTGTAAGGTGATTTTTCTGCCGCAGTTTGTTGCTTACGACTATCACACATCTCAGCACAGCATTGTAAGGCTGGGCGAAACTGGGTTTCTCCTGTGGTTAAAACTTGCAGTACCCCGCTGCACCCTGAGTGTTGTGCGTGGGCAGTAATGTCTCTGGGATGTTCCCTGCTGATCCTTGGCTGAAGGAAGATCTCATTCTTTCTTCAATACATTGTCTGCTTATCTTTCCTATCAAATCTCTTAGCTTTCATAAAAGCGGCCACAGATCAGGGCTATAGAAAGAGAAGGGCCGTTCCTTTGTTTCAGAATGAGTATTTTAAGCTTCTGAGAGGAACGGTTAATGAACGCTGGGACGTCATAGCGAGGACCAGAGACGCGCCAATCAGTCAAATTCCGAGGAGCGGCAAGAAGCCGAAATCAGGTTAAAAAATTAATATCAGAGACATGGCAAATGTTAAGAAAACACGTTTTATTGTGAAAAATCGAAATGTTACGTAGCACGTTGATTTTTTTGTAAAAATGTAATTCATTATATAATTCAATAGAAAACGACCTAAAATCAGAAAAATAAATAAATCATTGTTTTGTTCACTAACAGATGCCACGGCCAAAGGATTAACCATTTCATTTTCTAATTTTTTTTAAATTTTGAAGATTTCAGCTTTCATGATATGCTCAAAATTTTCCCCAGAAATTTCCGTTGAGGGTATTTTTTTTTTTTATTCTTGACGACAAGTTCGGTAGTCTGAGGTTTCGTGGCGCATGTGACAGAAAAGGACAAATGATTAAAAGAACGACAAGAAACATTTCTTTATTGTTCTATCATGCTGTCTGATTTCATTTAACGATCTTTTTTTATGTAACAAGAAGGCACAGGAAAATGAGCTTATTGTGTTTGTATATAATACACTGCTGGCCACCCAAAATGTAACACCAAGAAGGAAACGAGATAGCAAAGCCAGATTTACTGGACACATAACAGATACAAAGATGAAACGATTGAGCTTACAGGGCCGTGCGACTTGCGGAACACGCAGACATCAATACTTCGTGTGGCTCCCATGGCTGGCAATAACGGCAGCCACACGCCGCGGCATCGAACGAAAGAGGCTTTGGATGTGGGCTTGGGGCATGTCGGTCCAGGCTGCTACCACACGTTGCCACAGTTCATCAGGCGTAGCCGCGGGTGGTGCTTGCCGGGTCACTCCGTTGCTGATTAGCAACCAGACGTGTTCGATGGGCGACATATCCTGAGAACGGGCCACGGCAGCAGTGACACCTGGTGGGCCGTGAAGAATTGTTGCACGATACGTGCCGGCATTGTCCTGTTGAAACGTGGCCGCTGGCAGGTCCTGCCGGTAAGGAAGGACTACAGGCTCCAAAACGTCGGAGATGTAGCGGTGGCTGTTGAGTGTACCGGCAGTGCGTACCAGAGGGGTGCGAGTGTCATATCCAATTGCGCCCTAAACCATAACACCAGGCGACGGACCGGTATGGCGATGCATAATGCAGGCGTCATACAGTCTCTCGCCGCGGTGCCGCCACATGCGGATCCGACCATCGTGGTGTTGCAGGCAGAAGCGGGATTCGTCGGAGAAGACAATGTCGTGCCATTCCGTAGTCCAGGTGTGGCGTTCAATGGCCCACTGCCGCAGCACTCGCAGGTGGTGTAACGTCAATGGTAATCGGAGCAATGGGCGCCGTGCGACAAGTCCCCGCTCCTGCAGATGACGTCGAACGGTACGTGCTGACATAGGTTGTTGCGCAACACACCCTAATTCCTGCGCTAACGTTCGTGATATGGCGGTACGAACCGTCAATGCCCACAGCACAACATGCCGGTCCTCTCGTTCGGTGATGTGCCGCGGCAATCGTGGCGTGCCGGGCGCACATGATTTGCATATGCCCTGCAATGATAATCGTTTGCATGTCCTCTCGCGGGCGACACATACTGCGAATTTCAGGCCAATCGGATGCTTCCTTCTTGGCGTTGCATTTTGGGTGGCCAACAGTGTCGGTCGGTCGGTCCGTCCGTCCCTCCTGCACCCACCGAATCCATGCTCGCCTCACTGTGGCTGGATGTCGTCCCACACGGGTGCCGATGTCTCGGTACGATAAACCGCTGTCGTGATAAGCCACTATTCGTCCTCTGTCGAACTCCGAAACGTGCTGGAATGACTTCCGTATTCTGTGACGAGGCATCAGGAAGCTTCCGACGCACAGTTCCGGCTGCACAACACACTTCCACTACATACACCCCGCCTCATGTGCACCCTTCTTATAGTGCTTCTCGGTGGCGTGCAGGGCGCACATTATTTGCATATGCCCTGCAATGCTAATCGTTTGCATGTCCTCTCGCGGGCGACGCATGCTGCGAATTTCAGGCCAATCGGATGCTTCCTTCTTGGTGTTGCATTTTGGGTGGCCAACAGTGTATATGATTCTTAGTTACGATTTCTGTTTGCTTCCTCCTGAAAGCTGAGCTATGGTCACAAATTTCACGCAGATGAAGAGGTGCACAAATTTCACTCGAACGAAGAGGGGCACAAATTTCCCTCGAACGAAGAGGGGCACAAATTCCCCTCGAACGAAGAGGGGCACAAATTCCCCTCGAACGAAGAGGGGCACAAATTTCCCTCGAACGAAGAGGGGCACAAGTTTCCCTCGAACGAAGAGGTGCTCAAATTTCACTCGAACGAAGAGGTGCACAAATTTCACTCGAACGAAGAGGTGCACAAATTTCACTCGAACGAAGAGGTGCACAAATTTCACTCGAACGAAGAGGTGCACAAATTTCATTCGAATGAAGAGGTGCACAAATTTCCCTCGAATGAAGAGGTGCACAAGTTTCACTCGAATGAAGAGGTGCAGGACGCTGGTCACAAATTTCCCATGGTCACAAATCTCACTCGGATGAAGAGGTGCAGAACGTTGTTTGGGAATGGTTCCGCCAGCAACCCACCGCCTTCTACGCACAAGGAATTGAACGTCTAGTGCCACAGTGGAATTTAATAGCCACAAGATTTTTTTTTATGGTAAGTCACAAAATTTTTCTCATACTCCCTTTGGCTCGTCTTAATTTGAACGCGCATGCGTGCGTGTGTGTGTGTGTGTGTGTGTGTGTGTGTGTGTGTGTGTCCTTACAGACTCAGCAGTTATATCTATAAAGACTATATATCGCTATTCAAAAAAGTTTTGGCTTTTCAACTCTAGATGTATCGTAATCATAGATTGCACCCAAATCATACTTTTATCCTCACTGCCCTTATAGCTTTGATCCTACTTTCCCCATCTTGTTTAAGACAGAGGTTTTATGGTCAATGCTGGGAGCTCTTTCTTTAAAATTTTCCAGTGGTAAGCTGAGGCACATATAAAGTTGCGACTCCAACAAAAGACGGATTTTTGTAATAGTTTCTATGCCTGTTGTCGAACGTTATTCAAAAAAAGTTTTTTTTTTTTTGGTCACTATACAATACAATGAGACGTTTATGCAAATTGTAATAAAATATTGTTGAACAAAAGTCTTATTGAAATATTATTTATTTCGTAACATTTAAATGAAATACTATTGCCTGATAAATGGGAAAGCGCATTGCAAGATCAAATTTCAGCAATAGTCGAAAGCTTTTAAACTAAATAAGTTATTTAAAAATCACCAAATCGGAATTGAAGAAAAAATGGCTCCGAGATGCCCAACCTCCCTTTTCCACGTTTGATCATGCAAAATATCTCGTCTACTTTCAGTAATTTCCTGTGGACGGCTGACAGACAGATACGGTAATTTTATTAATATATAGATGCTAAAGAGTAAACACCATTTGCTGGTGGCGCCTATCGAATCCTTCTACTCCGGGGCTGAATGCCTTCTCAGTAAAGCTACACTGACGGAGTTTGTCGCTAGAACTTTACCGCTTTGACATGTGCTCCACCTCTGAGGTAGATACGTCACATATACCCCCCTCCCCCTCCCTGAGAAAGGGCTGGGACGGAATCTTATGTTTCGTAGGTTTCCGGGTCGGCCGGGCCGGAAACCACACTTGAAGGAGAGCTCACTGTAGAAGTGGCTCTGGTTAATTCCAGACGATATATGGAACGAACATCACACATTTTCCCAAGAATAAAACGGTAAGAAGATTCATTTTACGTTCGGACACCAATGTAGCGTAAATGCCATTTACCGGTGGCGAAAATCCGCATTCTTCTGCTCCGGAGCCGAACGCTTTCCTTATTAAGCTACGCCGACAAGTGCGTATGACTGCTACTTGCAGTCTTGTGTCCCCTCTGAGGTAGGTACATCAGAATGCTTACACTCAGGTAAAAAAAGAGACATAGTCCGGGATACCTGAAAATGTACATAACTTCCATTCACCAATATTTTGGTAAAGCCGTTCCACGGTAAAGGCAGTATCCGTGCGCTGGCCGGGTAGTCTCCAGACACGTATGCGCTGGTCATCGGCGCCAAGTGCAAACCGTGACTCATCACTGATGACAACGACGCCACTGGACACTATTCCACGTTGATCGGACCCAACACCACTGCAACCGGTGATGTTCGCTGGTCAGTGGTAGGCGGCTGAGTGGCCTCCTCGAATGTAGTCCCCGTGCCGCTAGTCGGGTGGCAACGGTCCGGATTGCCACTTCCGTACCAGTACATGACGCAACATTGCTACTGATGGTTGAGAGCGATGAATTCGGCTTTGTTAGTTTCTCTCACAATCGCTCGATCCTCGCGTTCTGTCGTTGCTCTCGGACGTCCACGTGCCGCTAGGTTGAACCCTCTTTAAACCACTGGCGCCAACATCGTCCGATTTCCGCGTCGCTCCGACCCAAATACCTGGCGATACGTGGTCTTACCAACAGGCCTCCCTCATCCCAATTACGCGCCCTCTCTCAAACTAGCTCAGCTGCTCGTATTGTACACGGATCCGACGTCGAGGAATCCTCACACTCCGCGGAGGTTAATGCAAACCGCAATCCCCCGTCACAATTATACCTGCGTGCGAGCTTTGCTCTTGATATACTCTTTTCGATGCGCGGTTCCCATGCGCTGTGGCGGACCGCTAATTAGTCATTGGTCGTTATTTTTTAATCATTTACATATTCGGCACTGAGGTACTTCCATGCGGAGTTTCATCAGGATCGAACTACTTTCTCGGGCTGCTTTCTTTTTTGCAAAGAGTTTATAATTTATTAATTTGCTGAAGATAATCAAACACAATTTTTCACAAAAAATTAAAGTAAATTCGTTATAGGCTGGTTTTATTTTTCAATCTTTAAGAGTATTTTTTCGCAGTCTGAAGGATATTTTTTTTTCCAATTTTTAAGGGCATTTTAAAGAAATTTTTAGGTTGTCAAAATCCGGGCCGTAGCAATAAGAATTAACCTACGACTTTTGTACCGTAAAAACTTTGTTGCGAGTGAAGATTTATCCCCTAACAAGTTCAAGGATTATAATTCAAGGCACCTAGCTCTGTAAAAAATAGTATTAAACGAAATTCACAGTCTACGCAGTGCTGTAGTCGTAAAATCAGCAGAGGGTATACATGTGCAAATCCTAAAAAAAAAAAATCAGGTTATACTACATGGAAAAAAAAAAAAAAGGCCCGGTACCCTCGTGGGGGTACCGTGCCTTTTTAACAATTATGACTATGATATGAACAAAGTATTTTCTCCTCTCTCCTGTCAATTATGAGATGTTGAAGAGCATGCACAAGATCATTTTAATTTTTATAGAAATATATCCCATAAAGCCTGAGCCTGGTCTAAGCGATACCTGGTGGCGCAGTGGCATCATGTACTCATACGATACAGAATATAGTTCGTTCATGTTTTGTCATTGTTTTTAGAGTAGATGTTAAGAAATGTTTCGTTCTTTCATAAGTAATTCCTTGATTCTAAATAAAAAGTACGAATATGCCTTTCTATGTTGTACAAAAAACTGGGGAAGTATAACTTTCGGTTCTGTTTTGAACGGCTTCCATTCGTAGCTGTCTGCTGTGCCACTGTACTTTTGGTTCTGTCAATACTTTCTTCGCAGGTCAGTTTCTATCTCACTGATACGTATCTTTTGCAAATCAAAGAAGTTTTTTCTGTGTTTTCCTGTCAACAACGTACAGGATACAACAAAATAAAGGGTGGATAGTTCGGGCCTATTTTCTGTAGCGTATCACTACAACATTTATCGCTCTCCTGCCAACAACGTAACCGCTTTCTCTTGTACCCTTCCGCCAGTCATTTCGGTGGAGCAACGCATGACATCGTGCGGTAGCGATGCGTTTGGTTAGGCCTACCACGGCGTTTCTTAACACCATCGCTCTTACAGGTAAATATTACGAAAAAATTCTTTAAAACACTTGAAAATATGAAATTTCTGCACCATTTGTCATTATTTTCCATACTCTAAAATCTGTACTTCGAACTTTTTCCAGGTACTAACATTTTTCCGACGAAATAATTTAGAATGCTAGTCTACACATTTACCGACATTTCGTTTCACTTGACGATTTCCAGAATCCATTTTCAATACTGTCAACAATAACAAATTTGTAATTTTTTAACAATCTGTTCCTAAAACAATGTTTTTGAATTGGTAATTGTTGATCATTCTGTTCTCAGTGTTTTTGAACCGGTGACTGTTGACAGAACATTGTAAATCTTGTTCCTTAATGGAGTTTAAATTTATATCGATAACAGCAATTATTTGTTTTCAAGAGCATGTAGAAATACGGAATTTTAAATGATTACTATGCAATAAAATCATGTCTTGTTTATTATTCATTCAAACACGATACTAGGTTAGCTGTATTTTACTGGAAGGATTTCAGATGCAAGGCACAAGCGTTTATACTAACTTGTGAAAAACATAGGGAAACGACACTGCGGGACGCAACAATATGAATTGTTCTTTTTCGCGGAATTCTCCATTATACTATTCTCTAATTCCAGAATGAATGCAAAAATACGCCAAAACATGGGAACGATACTGCGGAACGCAACAATATGAATTGTTCTTTTTCGCGGAATTCTCCATTATACTATTCTCTAATTCCAGAATGAATGCAAAAATACGCCAAAACATGGGAACGACACTGCGGGACGCAACAATATGAATTGTTCTTTTTCGCGGAATTCTCCATTATACTATTCTCTAATTCCAGAATGAATGCAAAAATATCCCAAAACAAGCCAACCGAACCTAGGCAACGATCTAACAGCTAAGAATGTTATCCGTACCATAGTAATTATTTCTTTTGCCGCCAGAGGGAGAGCGGACCGCTTAATTGCCAATTTAATTTAGTCTCTCGATACTTTGATAGCTATAATAGTTTGAGTTATGGCAAGGCTGAACTGGATCCTACCAGGCTGTAACATTAAACAAAAACAGCGAAAACAGAAAAATGAGTTGGGACGCTGCGCCATCTACTGGCGTAGTTCGCATAAACAAACTGATTCCGCATCATTATTTACATTTGAGATTTTATTTATATTCACTTTCACGTGAACAGATTGATATTTACATTCTGAATTCGTATTACTTGGGCAAGAGAATTTTTCTTCTCTCATTCCTCCTTTATTCTTCAACGATCTAGGGCTGAGATTTTGGTAAATGTGTAGATTTGAGTCTTAAATTATTTCGTCGTAAAAATATTAGTCCCTGGAAAAAGTGCGCCGTACAGATTTTAGAGTATGGAAATTAATGGCGAATGGTGCAGAAATTTTCTGTTTCAAATGTCTTTTAAAGATTTGTATCGTAACATTTACCTGCAAGTTCGATGCGTTAGGCCTACGGCAGCATCTCTTCAAGGCATCATACTTACACGTAAATATTACGATAAAAATCTTTAAAAGACATTTGAAACAGGAAATTTCTGCACCATTTGCCATTAATTTCCATAATCTAAAATCTTTACGTCGCACTTTTCCCAGGTACTAACATTTTCCCGACGAAATAATTTAAAACGCAAATCTACACATTCACCTTACTATTTTACTTAGTATCAGTTTATATATCTGAGGTTTTTTTCTAAAATTGAATTAGGTACATAATCAGAATGAAAATGCTTACCACAAATAGTTGAAGGGGACATGTTATTTGTAGCAAAATCCTGACAAGATATTGCTTACAGTCAGTTGCTTTAGGTTCTGATCTGAGGGGAACTCGTGGAATGAAAATCCCACGTTTTTCTTCTCAGAAGATGTGCATATCGGCACACAACAGAAAACCATTTTGAAAATGGGTTAGATTCTGCTGTGAAAACAACAGTTTGGTTTTAAAACTAAGTTTTTTTTTTAAAGAAACAAGAAAAAAAAAGCGACGAACATACACAATCCAGCAATTCAAACAACGTGGAGGTTAGAATAAGATATCTGGAGATGCCTTTCTTAATGGAGCAGTACCACTTTGCGAAGAAAAAAAAAAAAAAAAAACGACGAACATACACAATCCAGCAATTCAAACAACGTGGAGGTTAGAATAAGATATCTGGAGATGCCTTTGTTAATGCAGCAGTACCACTTTGCGTGAAGCCTGTAACCGCGAGCGACCGTCAAAATGAGGGAAAGTTGGTTTCCAATGCTATGCAATGCATTATGTGTTGACCGAATCGCCTTCTTTCGTCGCAAATGTTTCGAATTTCGCATCATAATTTGCTTCCAATATGTGAGAAAAATGCTAAATTTATAAAATTCTTAATTAATTTGAAGGCCCTTCCCATTTTTGTTTTAAATTGAAATGCACGAACTTTACTACGAATTCAAAACAAAATATAACATTAAAGTTGAAAATTTTACTCGTCTATGAAGCATAATGAATTCCGGTTTAATATTAACACAATTTCTGCAACCAAAATCAATGCATTCGAAAATACACCCATTGAAATTACATAGGTGTTATGTAAACAATGTCCAATTCCCACACCAGGCGGCTTCACGGTTAAGAAACTAAGGGCATCTCCAGAAGTATTATTCCATGAGTTCAGCCTTAATTATTCTAATTTCCTTGGTGGAAACTGAGTTGTTTATAGCTTGGAACGCAGTGCCATCATATATTTAAAGACCTTGGTGCCATCTAACGGCTCAAATCGTCCCTAACGCCCACTGGCTAGTTACCAAAAGTCTATTGTCTTCAACGTTAATGTTATTGCCTGTTCTTCATGAAGTTCAGCCTTGATTATGGCGACAGCAAACCACACAAACGCACGCAGACCACCACGAAAATAGTCAAATCATGTTTGGGGAGGGCCAAAATGGGTATTTCTGTTGAAATCTGGAAGTCAGTTTGATTTTGCTCTTACAATATTTTTTTTTATACATTGGTGGGAGAAAGAAAAAATGCGCCGGTTTTATTTTAAGGATATTTGGCAAAGTGAAGGGATCCTAAACCGTTGCTGGGCGCAGAGCCCTAATAACTAAATCAGCCACTGCCTTGCTGGCATATAAAAGAATTCCTGCTTTTATGTTCAATTGAAATTATTAGCAAATATTAAGTTAAGATATTGAACGTGGTATATACATAATAAAATTCCAACTTTCACGTTTACTAGAAAACGTTCAACAAGAATAGTGAAAAACATTGAGTGTCATTGTGTGAAAAACATTTTGATTGCCTACTCTGATCGTAGCAGAGTGGCGCAGTGGAAGCGTGCTGGGCCCATAACCCAGAGGTCCGTGGATCGAAACCACGCTCTGCTAAAAGCTTTTTCTTTCGTTCGGGTTTCAATGTAATCTACGCAGTTAAGTGAATTTGTCATTTTTTTTTTAATAATAGCAGTTCCTAACGGCTTAAACATATTTTACTTAGACTTTAATATTACCGTAAGAGTACAGAATGCAGTAGTTATGATTCGTTTCAGTAATGAGTTGTTTAGGGGTATATGAGTTTATTTAGTGACATAGAAATTTAGAGAAAAACTGGCCTAAAATATTATTCATGTCCAACGAGAAAATAATTATAAACACTGGTGATTTCACAAATTCACACAGTAAACTTTGTTATTTATCTTTGGAATGATAAATTTTCTAAGTAATGACAAAGAATTAGAAAAAAAACATTCAATGTGGTACTTCAAATTATTATTATTATTATTATTATTTTTACAACTGTAAAGAAATTTTAGATAAGTGAAATATTTCTCAAACGTGTTATGTATTTATTTACTTATTGATTAATATATTAGGCCTTCTAGTAACTGCCTTCTAGTAAGTTTCATTCTTAAGGATGAGAACAGAAATAAATTCCGGAGATGCAGGTAGATATTAAAATGAGTAATTAGTACTACTTAGAACGTATTCATGATTTAAACTGCCCTCAAATGGATTGTCCAGCGATGTAGTGTAAAACAATTTATGCAGTGTAGTGCAAAACGTTGCAATTTTAAGGTGTAGTGTAAAACATTGCAATATTTAAGGAAATAGAAATAATGTAAATAGAACTGTTTTCGTATCTTTCTTCACGTTCTTAATTGTTCTCATTTAAGTAACACAATATTTGGTAATGAGATTGAATTATTCTCAAGCAACGCAAATCATGGAACTTGTCGAAAAGCATAATCTTGTGTAAATTTCTAAATATTAAGCAGATATACATGAAATCGATGTCACAAAAGATATTGTGCTGCCACCTGTTGTCGATTTATCCTAATATTTGAACAAAATGTCGTCTTGTGGAGTTCCCGGTGTCTTTATCTTCAGCGCACTGGAATAAATACAGTGGCTCAGCGGCACACAAAGGATTTCTTGATGGGAAATTAGGAATGGCCCAAAATATTGAAGATGCAGATAAAAGTACCCAGGAAAAAAACCTTCCAAAATAATGTGAAGAGAAAGAAACATCTCTGCAATATTAAAGCGCGTTCCAATATTTCGTAAAGAGGTATTCAAATATATTTAAAAATAAGTAGCCAATAACAAAGAAAGAAGGATCGAGTGATACCTCACGGGGGAGGGCCCGGGGCATTGAGCCACCCAAGGACTGAGTGCTCCACTGCAGTGACATAGTTTAACCCATTTATGCCTAAAGTGGTAATATTGAATTCTTTGTTGAAATTCCACGAATTATACTTATTGCACCTTCTTGAAGGTAACAAAAAATTTATATTTAATTTTTCATAATTTTGAACAACATTAGGGATGTGTCCTATACAGGGCCGGCTTCATGGGTGTTGCGACCTGTGCAGTAGCAAAAGGCCCTGCGCCTGCGTTTGTATGATGTTTTAATTTTTCATAATTGTTTTTAAATGCCATCTTTACATCGTTATTTATTAAAAATAAATAACGATGTAAAGATGGCATTTTAATTTTTTTTTTATATCATTACACTTTATTGCCTTAGTGAACAGAATTAAAGTATCTTGGGTCCATTGGGATGATTCACTGTATCACCGAGAGAGAATTTGTATTAATGATATATTTATAATCACCCAGATCTCTCTGGAACGCTGATGCCACAGCAACGTCTGCATTCTGGCGCAATCACACGCGGTCAGTTTAGTTTTTCGCGTGCGTGGGCGGCGAATCTCTGGCAGATGGTTTATCAATAAAAAAGCGAAAAACGTATGTTTGCGAATTTTTTATGAAACTGGCTGAAATTTTAATTATAACACTGACAGATCGATTGTACCTGACGAGGAAAGGCGAATTGATAAATTGCAACATAAGGCAGATTCGGGATTATCGGACACTAGACCACTGTGTCCCAGAGACTCTTACAAGCAAGCAGTGGACCAGTAAAATTTCACAAATTGCTTCGCGGACCTATCGGCACGAAGTTGCTTTTATGTACAAGGACGTTTGTTTTGTACAGACCCGTTTTTACTGGTCAAATTCGGAAATCTCTACCATTTCTCAAGTTTTCCTTCGTTTCCGCGGACTGGCAGAAACCTCGTGACGGACCGGTGATATTTGGGAAACACTGCACTAGACTGCTAGCGCATTCACCTCATTTAAGCTACAAAGCTGAAAGCTCCCACTACCCACTAAAACAAATTACAATGAACTGTAGAACGTGGCCAGCAAAAGAATATTTCTTCCTAGAAGTAAAGAGACAGTGATAAGGTAAGAGATTTCTGAAAATTGCGTTACTCATTTAGTATTGCACGAGGTATTGTATTGTACATTTAGTATTGTATTTAGTCTTTTAGAACCTCAATATTTCAACCATGAATAATTGAAAATGACATTTCCGTGACCCTATCTTACTTGTTTAAACGATAGCTATTTTTTTAACTGTTGGATAAATTACATTAATTTTTGCCATCAGCACGCATTCCGACGAGGTGCGGGAATTATATTTTCTCGCTTCAATTTGATCTGACAATGTAAATTAATATAGCGTAATTTAAAATGTCTATTTTTTAATTAGTAATAATAACAGCTTATAACTCATGAATAAATAATATCCCTTAGTACCACCATGCTTTATTAAGCTTCATGAGAAAATGAAAAAATGTGGTTTCTTAACTTGCCTTTCTTTCAAAACGTTCCAACGTCCAAGCCCATTTAGTAGATGTAGAACTCGCTGGGAAAAGGGCCTCGCATTTTCGTTTTGCACTGGGCCCCGCAAATTATGCAGTCGGTCCTGGTCCTATATGTTGGACTCCAGGTATTCATAACATGTTTTCTACTACGTTTATGCAGTGTGATCATCTTTGAAACACTTCACGAAGAGTCCTTTGTCACACTTTTTTGCATTGTGGCTTTCTGATGACAATGGGCACATCTGGTTTGCTTCTCCTGGGGAATAACCGTATAGGTATATCCCGCGACATCTTTTTTTTTTATGTCTGGTGTTTAAATTGGCGAGCATTTTGAAAACGTCCTAGATAATATAGGACGCCAGGTATAAATGGGTTAACTGAAGTCCCCGTCCACATTACCTTGTCAGTTTCTAGTGTCCTGTTCGACAGAGACGTCGCAAGACTTCGTAATCAGGATGGGCAACGTGTGTGGGCGAGAATTATTTTTGGTGGGGCAAGCTTGATAGCGACTTTTTATACGAAACACTGAAAGAACGAATTTTTAATGCCCCCCCCTTTTAATTGAAGGTTAAACGACCACCGTGGCACTCAATGGGCTATAAGCAGTCGCCAGTCCCTAATTTAAGGCCACTGGTTCCAGGGAAGGGAGGGAGCCCCGTGCCGTAAGACAAACATAACATCCATGCCTCATGGGATTCGAACCCGGACTCTTCTCTGACGAATGGTCATAAGCCAGTGATTACACCACTGCGTCACCGAGTCGGCTTTAATGCTTTTCACTACCAGCTAAAAAAGAATTCGTGCAATTCCGACACTCTCCACCTGGACACACATACATGGATCTGACTAGTTACGCCACTGGTGTAAGATACAAGTGTTACTAGAATGTCGCTTTAAACGTTTTGCTTTCTCTGAATGCATTGTCTTAAATTTCTTTTCAAAATTTTTTTCCATTTTTGCATACGAAAATAGCACTGTACTTTAACAATTTATATAAAAGAAAATGTCATTTTTGTTTATCTAAATCAATTTTTAATGTTGTGCCACGCAGACAATACCTCTTCCCCTCCTTATTTTCCTTCCTTCCATCCAGCGACTTTGCCTTGCACTCCTCCCCTGCAAAGCAATCGTCAGCCACTTTCTGCTGTACTTTCAATACCCCGGGGCAATGTTATGAGTGCTAGTGTAGCTTTAGACTCCACTTTCCGTGTTGCAATCCCCTATTTCGTAAAGAAAACTAACAGCAAAGCAATTACCACCCTCAGTGAATTCTTATTCACCCTCCTCATTCGCCCTCTACCTATACAAACATGAAAAAGAGGCTTAAATTAAGGAATTGGAAGAGTGGGGGCAACTGAATTTTCATGGCCCTTCGGATGCTATTTTAAAAATCTTTCTACGGGGAAATAAACAACGCACATCCTATTGGAACATTCGTAGGGCTACATGTAATTAAATACAAGACTTATTACTTGGCAAAGTCCTGATTATATTTTAAAGTTAAATATACTGAAAAATCGCCCATTTTTAGCTGTGTGGGCGGCAGGGTGGACAAGACAAATTTCAGGGTGGGCTCAAGCCCACCCTGAAATTTGTGAGGGTGGCTCAAGCCCACCCTCGCACCCCATTGGCGACGTCCCTGCTGTTCGGCAATGAGATTTGAATGGCCTGTAACTATCTTTTTATTTGTTTATTTTTTTGCTTTTCTGCTTTGCTTTTGTTTCGCCAAAAGCAAACATTTCTTTTTGTGCGGGTAGTGCTTTCTCATGTTTTGTTTGGACTGCGCCATGTACTTCTAGTTTTCTGAATTAAATACATAAAATAATTATTTTGATTCGAATAAAACTAGGAATTCTATATAACTTGGCCTCATGTCTACATAAATTGCATGATTTTCCTTATCGTACCCCAAAAAGTTAGCCCAGTGATTCTTTATGGATTTCATGGCCATGCGACTCACTTCTTGAAGGCACATAGAACACGAAGAACTTATTTTGAAAGATGTTTCCGTGAACACGAATGAGCAGAAATACCCGTGCCTCAAGGCTGCAAAATACGCTGTGAATTAAATAAATTCTTAAGCGTGCGCACCAAATATCTTTCAGCGGTAATTCGATGTTCATCTGTTTGACATAAATTCATCAGGCGTACTTTTTTTTAACCATGAGAATCCATGTTAGAAGACTATCACAGAAGCGGACAAAGAAGGGGGGGGGGCTGGAAAGCTGATTGATATTCATATACATTTCATGTTTTTTGCTTTAAAAAAGATTAAATATGTCTAAATTCCCGGGCTTGCTCTTTAAAAAATCCTGGTTGTATAATTACACTGCATATAATAACTTGTATATGCCTTCAAGATTTTTTAAAAGTGATATATCACCAACAACCCTCCTCAACCCACTGCTGGATGAAGTCTCCCAAGTATCCAGAGACTAGCTCAACTTTGTCTCGAGCCAGTCTCTTTCACGTCACTCAAGCACGCTTCCGAATTTCAGCTATCCATTTCCCACGTGCTCTTCTTCTGGGTCTTTTCCTGTCCCGTGTTTTCCAATCCTGCATTTTAGTTGTCCAACGGTGGTCAGGTCAGTTGGTTTACCACCAATATGTCAACAGGGGAGTACTGCTAGCCCCCGGATAGCCGGGGCGGGGGGGCACGACTAAAATGGCATCAAGCCTCAGTAAAACGATTTTGCAAAAGTTTTAACGGAAACTTCCTATGAAACTGGTTAAAGAAATACCCAGGTAACTTTAGATAAAATATTAAAGAGAGAAGCCAAAGGTAGTTTTTTTTTTTTTTTCAGTAAATATTAAAATCTTTAGAAACCATTTTCGCGGGCTTTAGAGTTCACGAAAACTGGATAACGGGAGATCAGCTGTTCCAGGAGACGAGACCCCTTTTTACAGTCATAGCAATAGTTCCTATAGCTGCATGTTAACAAGAGAATGTGGGAGAAACATCCGTTCATTGAATGAAATTTTTATACCAATGGGGATAAGGTGTTTTGTGTGTTTGATCGTTAAGGCATTTCAAAGAGGCTGGCTTCAGCTCGCTAAAAGAATAAAATTTGCAAGATATAATTACTTTTGGCGCAAGAGTTTTGTAGCACTTTATATTGGTATATATTTAGGGCAATCATTTTAATAACATGCGCATTTGTGTTACAAGCAATAAAGTGCAATAAATTTGGTTTTACGGAAAATACTTGCAGGTTCCAAAGAATTTGAATTATTAAAACGCATTTAAAAGCTAGTTAATAACCCAGAATTTAGAAAATTCAGTAACTGAAAGCTGATTGATTTTCGCAAAAGAGCTTCAAAGGCATGGGGGGGGGCAAGTTTTCCCGGTACTCCACTGCATGCTAATATGCCCAGCCCTTTGCCAGTTGAGCGTCTTTACTTTGAACACGAGAGCAAATATTAAAAACAGTTTTAAAAATTGTAAAATTACCAAGAAATAGTAATTTGGTAAAGGCCACGTATTCAAGGCTCCCAGTACTACACAGATTGAATAAATACTACGTTACAGTGTGTACATGAACACTTTAGTTGTAATTGTGTTAATATCGTCAGCGTCGGATAAAATCTACTCGAACAGAACATTTTTTGGGCAAAGTTTCTTCCTTACCCCATCCGTACAATACTTAGCCCCCTTCCTGATAGCCTCCCAGTTCTGAACTGTTAGCCCTGGGCGTAGACTCTGCTCCTACAACAGATACATAAATTATGTGTGAAATATATCACTAGCTATATAACCGCCATCACGGACGGCGGAACGTAATAATTTCAGAAAGGATCCAACTTCTCCGAAAGCTAAAAAAAAAAAAAAAAAAAAAAAAGGTTGCAGAGAACGGTGACGGTGCAACAACCTGTAACTCTTTACCACACCTACGCAAATTTGACATATACATTAAAGTTACTGACAGTGCACACACACACACACACAAAACCCTCCGGTAGGATATATATATTTTTTTGCTTAGGTATCTTCTTTATAGAATATATATATATATATATATACTCTTTCATATCCAAGTATTTAGGGGGCAAGGGGCCTTGCACCTCTCAGTGTTTTTTTTTTTTGGTTAAAATGCGACATTAAAAAATGCTTTAGTTTAATAAAAATGCATCAACTTACATTAGAAAATAATGGTTTAATTTTTTCTTCTAAAATTTATCCTTTTATTTTATCCCGGGGGATTTCAAAAATACTTTCATTCTTCGTCACCTCCCCCCCCCCACGGAAAAAAAAATTCTATATACGCCCCTCATCAATCCACTGCTGGATGGTCTCTTCAAGTGCCTTAAGGCTCTACGAGACCCGCCATCTTGCATTGTGCCTTCTCTTGTTAACCAACGGGCAAGCGTATTTCACAAATTGCTCGGGCAATTTTGCAACACCGTTTGTGGCTAATGCAAGATATATGATAAATAAAGAGTTCCCTGGTTTCGGATTTTCATTTTGGACTCCAGGTATTTTTTATTAATTAATAAAACTATGGAAGACGCATTGGTACGACTTTAGCTGCAGATAAAAAATGAAGGAAAAGGTCAATAAAAATTCTGAAACCAGAGAACTCTTTATTTATCATATATCTTGCGTTAGCCACAAACGGTGTTCCAAAATGTGCAAAATTGCCCGAGCAATTTGTGAAATACGCTTGCCCGTTGGTTAACAAGAGAAGGCAGCAATACAAGATGGCGGGCCTCGTAGAGCCTTAAACAACTTTTTGTCTTCAGCTTGTTACTCCAGCATTCCGAATTTCATCCACCAGTCTCCCACGTGGTCGTTTTCTGGATCTCCTCCTGCCCCTTGGTATTTAATATAAAATTTCAGGTGTTCCACAGTAGTCAGTTCTTATGTCCAGCCCATCGCCGTTTGAGGGTCTCGCAACATTTCGAGAAAAGACCAATCAGATCAGAGAACAATCATTTACCTTGTAGCCTTGCACAAAATCAGAAGAATTCAAGAATAATAATTATCACTTCCATCAAAGCGAATTGGCCAAGAAACTATAAAAATTAGTAGTTACCTCATAACACTCAGCCGGTAGTTAGTTACACAAAGCGGTATTCCACTCTTCAGTATACACGACGTCAGCAGGCACAAGTCATAGCAACAGTTCCATTAGTAGTCATGGTCGGCCTGTACGCCATTCCTCGGTACACACGACGTCAGCAGGAACAAGTGAGGACAAAGTTCAACTTACTACATCCCGTTCCACACGCAGTCACCCTCGGCATGCACTCTATTCCTCAAACAGCACAACGCCAGCTGACCCCAGTCTTCAGAGTTTCAATGGCGTTTTTTCACAATGAAGGCAAAATCAGAACGAAGCGCGCGGCCAGGCAGAGAAGCGAGCAATAAGATCCTGGTCATCTCACTTCAAACAATCGCCAAGGAACGTGCATCCAAGATTATGCAAATACACACCAAAGGCCTTTAGATTTCATTCAATGCCTCATGACAAGGACGTCGCGAAAGGGATCCCACCCTGCCGCCCACTTAGTTCAAAATGTGCCATTTTTCAACATATTTAACTTTAAAATATAATCTGCACTTTGCCAAGTAATAATAAGTCTCGTGTTCTTCTTCGTGTACCCCAAAGTATTTTTTCCTACAGGAAGTGCTTTGTTAAAGTCGAAAAGTTATCAAAATATCATAAGCAGGGTCATGGAAATTCAGTTGTTCTTCACTCTTCCAATTCCTTAATTTAGGCCTCTTTTTCGTGTTTGTATGGTCAGGGGGCTAATGAAGAGAGTGAATAGGAATTCACTGAGGGGGTCACTACTAATTGCTCTGCTGTTTGTTTTCTTTACAAAATAGGGGATTCCAACACGGACAGTGAAGTCTAAAGCTACACTAGCGCTCTTAAGACTGCCCGGGAACATTTTTTTGTATTGGATTATTAACGACCACCGTGATCAACTCAATGGGCTATAAGCAGTCGCCCGTCCCTAATTTGGGGTCACTGGTTCCAGGGAAGGGAGAGAGCCAGTGCCGTAAGACAAACACAACGTCCATGCCTCACCGGGATTCGAACCCAGACCCCGTTCGGACGAATGATCAGAGGCCATCGCTTAGACCACTGTGCCACCGGGGCGGCCGGGGAACATTGAAAGTGCAGAAAGTGGCTGACGACTACTTTGCAGGTGGAGGAGTCCAAGGCAAAGTCGCTGGCTTGATGGAAGGTAGTTAAGGAGGGGGTGAGGTATTGTGTCTGCGTAGCACGACGTTAAAATTTGATTTAGATAAAGAAAAACAACATTTTCTTTTAAATGAATTGTTCAAGTACAGTACTATTTTCGTAAACAAAAAAATGACAAATTTTGAAAAGCAATTTAAGACAAGGCATTCAAAGCAAGCAAAAAGTTGAAGGGGACATTCTACCAACACGTGTCTCTCACACCATTGCGAAACTGGTCAGATCCGTGAATGTATGTGTTCAGGTGGAGTGGGTGGAGATTGCACGAATTCCTTTGTAGCCTGTAGTGAAAAGCATTAAAGCTGCCAAACCCTGTGGCGCAGTGGTCTAAGCGCTGGCTTATCACCATTCATCCGAGAAGGGTCCGGATTCGAATCCCGATGAGGCAGGGATGTTGTGTTTGCCTTACGGCACGGGCTCTCTCCCTTCCCTGGAACTAGAGACCTTAAATTAGGGATAGGTGACTGCATCCATCCCTGATTTAAGGTTACGGGTTCCAGGGAAGGGAGAGAGCCCTTGCTGTAAGATTGCAACTCCTCACATTGAGTTGCTCACGGTGGTCCTTAAACCTTCAATAATAAAAACAAAAAACAAAAAAAAAAAAAACATTCAAAATTCGTTCTTTCAGTGTGTGGTAAAAAAAAGGTGCTATAAAGTTTGTCCCACCAAAAATAATAATGCTCGCCTACCCGTCGCCCGTCCTGATTTCGAAGTTTAGCGATGTCCCTGCCTCATAAATGCCTTTCTCTGATGATAACTATTTCTCTCATGCCTCCGTAACGTGACAGAGGCCAGAATCTCGTGTCTCCTACCTTCCGCCGTCCGTTACTACCATGATTACCATCGGCGTATTTTCTTATAAACAAAATATTACAGGAAATATTTATAATTCTAATATTTTGAGGTGTAAGACTTATAGAGTTTGAACTGACTCCGATAACAACATGACATGATGACAACCTGCAAAACTGTAAGCTCCTTCCTCCTATGTGCGTTAATTTTATGCCCCCATTTGTTATTAAATAATTTGCTCACTGGAAACTCGCGTTTTTTACGCTTTCCAACCGTAGGTTGAAGAAGAGTATATGCTCTAGCTTTTTCCGTCTCTCTGTCTGTCCGCACGATAACTCGCGTAAAAATGGTTCGATTTCGATGAAATTTTAGTATGTGGTAGGGGACCACCTGGGGACTAACCCTAGTGAAAATGGACGAAATGGGGTGAAAGGTCAGGACATTGGAGCTGGAACCATTCCATTGCCTTTATGCGTTATAACATGCGTAAAAATGGTTCGATTTCGACGAAATTTTAGTATGTATTAAAGGACCACCTGGGGATGAACCTTATTGAAAATGGGAGAAATGGAGTCAAAGGTCAGGACATAGGAACGGAATCCATTCCATTGCCATTAAGCCTCATAACTTGCATAAAAATATTTAAATCTCGATGAAATTTTAGTATGTGGTAGGGGACCACTTGGGAACAAACCTTATTCAAAATGGGAGAAATGGGGCCTAAGGTCAGGACATAGGAGAGGGTTCTATTCCATTGCCCTTATGCATCATAACTTACCTAAAAAATGCTCGGATTGCGACAAAACTTTATCATGTTGTTCTGGAGGTATACGTACGGAACCCGTTCTGTTGAATATAATCGAAATGAGGTCAAAGGTCAAGACACAGGGGCGAGATTTATTCCACAGCCGTTATCCTCGTTACTTGACTAAAAAAACGTTACTCGACTGCAACAAAACTTTAGTATGTTGTTCCGTGGGTATACTGAACCAATTCAATTTAATATAATCGAAATGGGGTCAAAGGTCAGAACACGGGAGCGAGATTTATTCAATAGCCATTATCCTCATAACTTGAGTAATAGCTTGAATAATGATTTCTCGTATGTTGGAAAGCGTGTCATATTCAATGCATTGCATGATTTTACTAACTTGTTTACGCTTTCCAACCGTAGGTTGCAGAAGAGTATATGCTCCAGCTTTTTCCGTCGGTCTGTCTGTCCGCACGATAACTCGCGTAAAAATGGTTCGATTTCGATGAAATTTTAGTATGTGGTAGGGGACAACCTGGGAAAGAACCCTATTGAAAATGGACGAAATGGAGTCAAAGGTCAGGACATAGGAGCGGGATCCATTCCATCGACTTTATGCGTCCTAATTTACGTAAAAATGCTTCTATTACGATAAAACTTCATCATGTTGTTCCGGAGATGTACTGAACCAGTTCTGTTGAATATAATCGAAATGGGGTCAAAGGTCAGGGCACAAGAGCGAGATTTATTCCACAGCCATTATTCTCATAGCTTGACTAAAAATGCTTCTATTGCGACAAAACTTTATCATGTTGTTTCGGAGGTATACTGAACCAATTCTGTTTAATATAATCGAAATGGGGTTAAAGGTCAGGGCACAGGAGCGAGATTTATTCCACAGCCATTATTCTCATAACTTGAGTAATGATTTCTGATATGTTGGAAAGCGTATCATAATCAGTGCATTGCATGATTTTACTAACTTGCTATTTTTCGCAGAGGTATTTAAAAAGAATTATGCTCACAATAGAAGCTTTAGTAAGCTGTCAAGTGTGGAAAAAAATGAAACAAGAAATATGAAAATATTCAAATATCAATTTACAATCCTTTAATTTTAAATCACTGAAAAACCGTGTTAGTTCCGCTTTGTTTTAAAAGTGAACGACAAGAACGTTCACGCAATTTACGAATTTCCCTTGTGAAACTTTTTGAAAAAGCATAATATTAATGCAGAGTTTTTATTTTGCGCTTTTTGCTATCATTTTTTATGCCTTTTTTCGAAAAAAACATGATTGCAGCCTGAAACAAACCTTCATAAAGATAGTCTTTCATAAAAAAAAACCTTTATGAATTTTAATATTTTCCTCTAATTTATATATTAAACATTAATTTATGCCTTATATTAATTGACAAAAAGAAATATCAATTTTTTAATCGATAAAACCAGTTTATCATCGATTATTTTTTAGAACAATGCAAACTATGACACTAAAGTACTTAATCTTAAGTTCACGTATTGAAAATAGATGGCAGCACGTTACGAAAATGCTGAAATTACGCGAAAACTTTAGTAATTACTTCGTCGCTAATTCTTTCAAAGCTCAGTCTTGAAATTTTGAATCTCGCATATGGCATGTACATTATAATACATAGACTGTGAAATCAAAATGCGAAACAATATAAGTATGGAAGGAATCGTAAGATTAACAAGACGACACAGTAAAAGAACAAGAAAATATTTAAATTACGCAGTGCCGGATATTCTGTAATTTCCTAATGCACAAAATTTCACAAGTTTATTCATATAATTCTTTTTGACATTTAGCTATGCGAGAACTACGAAAAAAAAAATGTCAGGTATAATTGTTCTAAGTCATACAATAAATAATATATATATTTAAAAAAAAAAATCCAATTGCCCCGGGTGAGGATCGAACTCACGACCTTCAGATTACTCTGTATTTCAGATTATGAGACTGACGCGCTGCCTACTGCGCTACCGAGGCTTGTCATATGCTTTGCAAAATAAAAATTTGAAAACAGAAAAATTAAAATTTTCAGCCTTTTTTTATAGTCAATTTAGGTTATAGGTTTCCCTCGTCTCTTTCCAAATGTTCCTGTCTTCTCAAAAAAATTTACAAATTATTATATTCATGTTTCGAGACGTTGCGTGATTTTGCAGCGTAGGTATATTTCAATTTTGATTTGGCTTAACATTGTCACATAATGTGTAATCTGTTAACATCAGCCCGCACATCACGCACACCTGAGTAAAAAACAAACAACATCGCTTTTTTACTTTTCAGACGAACACACATTTCAAACTAGCTGAATTTCTGGATACAAATGGAATTAAAAATAGCACCCTTTAGCTATATGCGGGATTGTGAGCACGAAGACGAATGAACAGAAAGTTAAAAAAAAAAAAAGACAAGTGTAGGACTATGGATATATAGAATGGGAAAAGCAGGGGAAATCACTATACCAACAATTTATTTTTAATTTAATCGGATATACATGTATGCTGGTATGAAACAGAATTTATTTTTAATCAAGACAAACACTCAGAAACCAATAACTCACGGACAAAATTGAGACCAGGATGAAATTTGTTTAAAAAAGTTGTAGAGAAAAATCTGTTGTTCAATAATTTTTCTAGGTGAATAGCAATTTATTTATTTCGCGTAGCAACTCTGTAGAAATTTCATATTTACTACATATATAACGGTACTAACGCATAATTACCCCATTAGGGCCTCGGTATATTTTTAGCACATCTTTTGTAAAAAAGATCGGGCGTATGTTACCAGTTTGTCTGTCCGTCCGTTCGTCCGTCCGTTCGTCTATGGACAGCATATCTTTGGAATTATTAGTCCGTTTTAAAAAAATCTTTTTGCATTGGGAAGCTTGAAATGTGCGAATGATGGACCTTTATTTCGATTTTTTTACGACGTATAATTTGGACTTAGAGGGCGTAAATGCAGATGACATCGAATTCAAAATGCATTTTATTCCATATCATCATCATCATCGTCAACCATTATCAATCCACTGCTGGACGAAGGTCTCCCCAAGTTTCCTCCACAACGGTCTGTCTTGTGCCAGTCTCCTCCATGTCACCCCTGCATACTTTCGAATTTCATCCACCCATCTCCCATGTGGTCTTCTTCTGGGTCTTTTCCTGTCCCTTGGAATCCAATCTAAAATTTCGGCTGTCCATCGAAGATCTGTCCTTCTGGCAGTATGTCCAGCCCATTGCCATTTCAGGGATTTAACTCTGATCATGATGTCTTCCACTCTTGTCATTTTTCGGATCCACAAGTTCCTCTTCTTATCTCTCCTGGTTACACCAAGCATGCACCTCTCCATGCTGCTTTGAGTTGTCTGCAGCCTTTGTATGTCTCTTTTAGTTAAGGTCCACGTCTCTGCACCATACGTAAGCACTGGAAGGATGCATTGATCAAACACTTTTCTTTTAAGACATAATGGCATATTGCTCTTGAAAATTATGCTGTTTCTTCCAAAAGCTCTCCAGGCAAGTTTTGCACGCCGATTAATTTCTTCATCAATGTGACCCTCACTTGATATCTGCTGTCCAAGATAAACGTACGTATCTGTTATCTCCAGCTTTTCTCCATCAATCGATAAATCTTCATTTCTTGTAAAAGCATTGAACATCACTTTTGTCTTCTGAAAGTTCATTTTTAATCCCACTTCTTTACTCTTGTCAGCAAGTTCCTGGATCATACTCTGCAGCTCTGATGGGCTTGTTGCAAAAATGACTACGTCATCAGCAAAACGAAGGTGGGTTAGATAATCTCCATTAATCTTTATCCCCTTGTTTTCCCAGCTCAGCGACTGAAAAACACCCTCCAATGTGGCATTAAAGAGCTTCGGAGATATGGTGTCACCTTGTCTCACTCCCTTTCCAATTTTTATGTGTGTTGTATTTTCAAACAGCCTAATCTTTGCACTTGCAGTTTCATAGATGTTATTAATAATATTAATGTATGCATCTTCAATACCGCAGGTTTTCAGAGCCATTGTAACTGCTGATGGTTTCACCGAATCAAAGGCTTTTTCATAATCGATAAAAGCCATGCACAATGGAAGTTCATATTCCCTCGCTCTTTCAATTAGTTCTCTCAGAACATGGATATGATCTATTGTGCTGTAGCCACTCCTGAATCCAGCTTGCTCTCTCGGTTTAGCCATGTCCAGTGTTACCTTCAAGCGGTGTGAAAGAACTTTAGTGAAGATTTTATAAACCACTGATAGGAGGCTGATAGGTCTGTAGTTCCTGAGATCCTCAATGTCACCTTTTTTATGTAGCAAGATCATTGTAGCGTTGTTCCAATCCTCAGGAATCTTCCCTTCATTAAGGCATCGAGTGAAAATTTGGGCGAGTACTGTTTCGATTTCTCCACTTGCTTCTTGTATGATGTCTATAGTAATTCCATCTTCTCCTGGAGCTTTCCCCGCTTCATGTTCTTGATTGCATGTGCAACTTCTGCTGGGAGGACTGGAAGAACTCTGGTACCTTTCATGATGTCTGGAGTACATGTATCATCCCTTTCATATAATTTGGAGTAGAAATCTTTCACTCTTGTCAAAATTTCGCCTCTATTTCTTGTTACAGAACCATCTTCTTTTCTCAGTGCCATAATCTGTTTTCTTCCCTTACTGAGATGTCCCTTTGCTATCTTTAGGCTTTGGTTGTTTTCAATTGCTTTCCTCACTAGTTCACAGTTGAAGTTTCTTACGTCTTCAGTGATACTTTTTCGTACTGTCTTGCATAGCTCTATATATTCCACTTTGGAAGTCACATCTTCTTTAGTTGTCCTCATCTCTCTTCTTTTTTGCATCAACATTTTCGTTTTTCCTGATAATTTATTTACATGCAACTTGTTCTTAGACCCAGCTAATTTTGTTGCTGTTTCCATAAGAGCTTTGGTTACTTTTCTGCTAACTTCAGAGATGTCCACTTCTTCCGATGTTAGGCCTTCTAAAGCAGAGAACCTGTTCTTCAGTTCCAACTTGAAGGTATTATGGTGTTTTTTAAGGTTGGTTATGTCAATAGATTTTGTTTGTCTTATGAGCTTGCCAAGTTCAAGTTTAGTGTTGAGGTGCATCTTACATCTCACCAATCTATGGTCACTACCTGTGTTGAACTTGTTTAGCACACTGCAGTCTTCTATGACGAATTTTTTGTTACACATAATAAAATCAATTTCACTTGTCGTCCCATTTGGATGTCTCCATGTCCATTTCCTGTGTGGCTTTTTCTTGAAGAAGGAGTTCAAGATGAAAAACCCTTCTGCCTCTGCAAACTCAACGAGAGTATTTCCACGCTGGTTTCTGTTGCCGTGACCGAATTTACCTACTGAAGTTTCATTCTGTTGCCGTTGCCCTATTTTTGCATTGAAATCTCCCATAATTATTTTCAAGTGCTGCTTACCTTTATTATTTAGATGACAAATTTCCTCATAAAATTCTTCAATTTCTTCTTCAGGATGACTTGTGGTGGGTGCATAAGTTTGAATAATCTGAGCCTGGTATCTTCTCGATAGTTGGATAACGAGTCGTGCAGCTCTGTCAGAGGAACTTTCAACTTCTACCACTTTATCCTTCAGTTTCTTGTTTATTATAAATCCAACACCACTAGTTCTGCCAGTATCTGTCCCACGATAGTAGAAGAGATGTCCACTTTTCAGTTCGATGAGATCTTCTCCTTTTCTCCTTACCTCACTTAGATCCACGATGTCCCACTTGATCCTTTGTAGTTCCTCTTCCAATTCAAGAAGCCTTGAATCAGAAGATAGGGAGCGTCCATTGTACGTTGCCAAGGTCAGCATCAGATGGCAGCCTAGTCCGGTCCTCCGGGGATTCTTAGCACCCTCTGCCTTCATGTCGCACTGGCCGCTGCCTTGGCCAGGTACATTCCAGCTACCGGAGACTGAGGGCCAAGATTTAAGTTGTGGAGTCATTTTGGAGGGGTTTGGCCATAACTCACCACGCTGGCCAAGCGGGTTGGTGAGTGTGGGATAGAATTTCCTCTGATCCCGATGGTATAGTTATACCGCTATTGGCGGTCGTCAGAGCCCCTTTAGTGGGAACAGGATGCACCACGAGAAGGCGGGGTTGACATTTGTCAAGAAGAGGCTGTGATGTTACGCATCACCTGACCTTACTCCCTTATTCCATATATTTGCTTCTAAACATGCGATTGAAAAAAATCTTTTTACCTTTTAATTCCATTTATTGCGAAGACTATTTTAGGGTTTTTGGTAGACTATTTTAGGAATAATCAGTTTTTCAAGTTACTTATAGATTTTCCGTTAGGAAGAGTAAAAGTAAATTCCATTTTCCCCGATATCTCTGCTTCTAAAACTCCGAATTGAAAAATTCTTTTTGCAGCGGATACAGCTCCTGATGGGAAATATTTTACATATAATTTCCAATTTTTGGTAAAAAACGGTTTTTCCACCAGGGGGCGTAAGTGATAATTTCTACTTCTGACGTATTTGCAGCGAAATCTCAGCTTCTAAAATCTCGATAGAAAAAATCCGTTCGTGTGCTGATACCACTCACGTCGATAAACCTTTTCGGAATATTTTCTCCTTAAACTAATGCATGGTTTCTCCGCCAGGGGCGTAGACGTATATCTTATTTTTGTCGATCTCTGCTTCTAAGAGTCCGATTTGAAAAATTCCTTCTTTGTTGGATAGAGTTTCCAGTGCGAAATGTTTCTTCATATAATTTCAAAATTTTCAAGTAATGCATATACTTTCTTTGTTGGGAACTACGGGTCGTAAAGATGAATTGCGTTCCCCCCCCGATATCTCTGCTTCTAAAACTCCAATTTGAAAAAAATTCTTCCAGCATCGGATACAGCTCCTGATGGGAAAGTTTTGCATATGATTTCTAATTTGTGGTAAAGAATGGTTTGCTCACCAGGGGGCGTAAGTGTTAATTTCTGCCTCTGATGCATTTGCAGCAAAATCTGAGCTTGTAAAATATCGACTGCAAAAAATTAGTTCGTGGGCCGATACCACTCACCTCAGAAATCCTTTTCAAACCATTTCCTTCTAAAAATAATGCACAGTTTTCCCGCCAGGGGGTGTGGATGTATTAACATATCTTATTTTTGTCGATATCTCTGCATGTTAGAGACCAATTTGGAAAATTCTTTGTTGGAGAGCGTTTCCACTGCGAAATGTTTCTCATATAATATCAAATTTTTCTTAACGCACAAGTCTGCAACCAGAGGGCTTAAGTTGAAATTTTCGTTTACAGCAATATCTCCTGGACTAAAAACGCGATTGAAAACTTTTTCGGTCAGTTACTACTAATTACGCAAACTCTGTGAGCGAAGTTTCTTCCCAAAATAATGCACAATTTCGACGCTAGGGCGGGGGGGGGATTCTTAATTTGTGTTTCTCAATATCTCTGCTTCTACATGGGCAATTTAAAAAATTCTTTCAACACCGGACATTGGCGCACCCACGGAGGCTTAAGCCACCGGACATTGGCGCCCTCACGGAGGCTTAAGCCACCGGACATTGGCGCACCCACGGAGGCTTAAGCCACCGGACATTGGCGCACTCACGGAGGTTTAAGCCACCGGACATTGGCGCACCCACGGAGGCTTTGGGGCTTGAGCCCCCTCCAAATAGATTAAGAGCTACTACATAAGTGTCAAATTAAACATTAAAAAATAATATTTTACATGTTTTTTTTATTGAAGGTTTAACGACCACCGTGAGCTATAAGCAGTCGCCCGTCCCTGATTTAGGAAACACTGGTTCCAGGGAAGTGAGAGAGCCAGTGCCGTAAGACAAACACAACATCCATGCCTCACAAGGGTTCGAACCCGGACCCTCTCGGACGAATGATCAGAAGCCATCGCTTAGACAACTGCGCCACCGCGGCGGCATTTTTCATGTTCAAAAAATTACATAGTGTCTTCTATTAATGGTGTCTTTTTCCCAAAGCCCCAAAGAGATTAAGAGCGATGTATGTCACAAATTAAACATTCAAAAATATTATTTTACATGTTCAAAAAATTACATAGTGTCTGACATAATGTATTACATAGTGTCTTCTTCTCAAAGCTCCATAGTTTATATACGGTTGTGACGAACGTTGGAACGACGTACGTCACAACCGTAAATAAACTATAGGCGTACACTATATATATATATATATGTACACGCATTGTGTACGTATACTATATATATATAGCCCCCCTTCAACTCTTAGGTGCGCCACTGACACCGGATGGCATTTAACTTGTAGAACATTTTAGTTTAGTATAAGGAGTTTTTTAGTTCACAGTTCTGTCACTAAATGGTGTCCGTGTACTTAAGTTTGCAGCTGTAGCTTCGCTTCTGAAAACCCTATTTAGAATTTTTTTTTTTTTACTTTGTGCCGTTAGCTACAATAGAGATGTGGAGCATTATCCTCTTTAAACAATGCAGAGATTTCCCCGCTAGGGGCGTAAAGGTCGAAATCTTTTTCTCGCTATCTCTGCTTCTGGGAAACGTGTTTGAAAAGTTCTTTTTCTATGAAGAATATTTATCGCCTAGTGTCAACTCTTCCATTACGCAAACTTCTACCGCTAGAAGGCGTACACCATACAGTCATAACACGAAGCAAGCAGCAAAAACATTCGTGCTGAAATAACACTTGGTAAAATAAAAGACTGTCTAAGCACGATTAAAAATCAATGCATTTGGACTAATCACGTTTAAAAGATGAAATTTGTCTACAGCTAAAAACACTAGTTAAAATAATTAAAGGTGAGACCGTTCGAGGTCACCTTGACCTCATCCTCAGGCCTAACACGACAAAGAACGATTGCACAAATATATATGTACAGCATGAAAGACCTCAAAATACATTAGCAATCGCAGAACACGTTGCCAACAAAGTTCAGAAATTAGCAAAAGTTCAAAATTAGTCACGTAGTGCCTGCGTAAGATTCTTATGTGGTATGTTCATAAGTAAGCTCTCCATGGGTGAGGGACCATAAAGGGTACCTCGTCATTACAACAAACATTGCGATATTTCAATATATGAATATACAAAGTCGAGTCACAAAATTGTGACCACATCTACTTTTGACGTCAACAGCACGCAGCTAGTGAAAGAAGGCACATGTCGTGAGCTGGCTTCGAGGGTATATAAGGTGTGCTGTAGGCAATCTGAAAACATATCACTCGTTGCTGTTATGGATAAAAGGAGCGATTTATCAGATTTGCAAAAAGGGGTGATTGTCGACTTTCGGGCCAAGGGTGGCAGTATTTCTGAAACACCGCAATTTGGGAACTGTTCGCCTGCTACTGTGGTTAAAGTGTATCGTGATTGGAGAAATGGCACCATTGCGAATAAGCGACGTGGAAACTGCGGATCACCGCATGCCACCTAGGTGAGAGGTGAAAGTCGATTTCGAAGGTGCATGAGGGCCGATCGACACGCTACAGTGGAGCAACTCACTGGCCGAATGAAGCAGGGGCTACCGGAAGTGGGTATAAAATGACAGTTCAGCGAACCCTGCTGCGCATGGGGTTCCGATGCAAACGGATTGTAACTGCACTTACGCTAACGAAGGTGCATCGGCAAAAAAAAAAAAGGCTTACATTTGCACGGCAGTATCGGAATTGGACCTCCGCTGATAGGTAAATGATTGCCCTCTCCGATGAGTCACGTTTTATGCTTCATCGAACGGATGGACGTTGGCGTATAAGGCGAGAAACATCGGAGAACAAACATTCTTCAACCATTGCTGGAAGAACACAAGCTGGTGGGCAGCAGGTCTGGGAAATGTTTTCGTGGCATTACCTGGGTCCACTCATACTTGTGGAAGGCACTGTGGACCGAATTCGTTATAAATCCATCCTTGCAGACCACGTACACCCACACATGCTGATTGTCTTCTCTGGAGCGGATGGGATCTTCCAGCACGACAATGCTATGTGTCACACAGCTAGAAATTTCTGAGAATGGTTGGAAGAACACGATGAAGGCTTCAAAGTACTTCCCTGGCCTCCTAATTCCCCAGATTTCAACTAAATTGAGATCTGTGGGACCACCACGATCGCGTTGTTCGCTCTACGGATCCTCAACCACGCACCCTCCAGCAGCTGTCAGGTGCACTGCAGTCAGATACTAGTAGCTCCACATACCTGTGAACACCTTCCAGCACCTTATTGAGTCACTCCCAGCCCGTCTAGCTGCTGTCCGCGCTGCACACGGCGGTTACTCTGGATATTAGCTGGTGGGCACAATAATGTTACTCGACCGAGTATAAGCTTTCAGTAAACAAGACAATACACTTACCGGAAACAATGGTAAGCATCCTGGTTTGGTCCTATTTCTGGGTATGGTTTCCCTGATCAATAGCTGGAAAGGAAAGTGTTGTTCAGGCCAGAACGAACATCGGAGGAAGATATGATATACATAGGATCTACACTTCGGACTCTTGGCATCAGGTTATCTGAGCAGAGATACTGTACTCGCTCTGGTCAGACCAATACTGCCCTTGCCAGGATTGTTGCTCAGGGGAACCATACCCCGAAATGGAACCAAGCCAGGATTTTTACTGAAAGCTTATATATACTAAAATATCGCAAAGAACGATTTTACAGATATATATAATGACAAGGTACCTCATCCATGGAGAGCTTTACTTATGAACATACCACACAGGAATCTTACGCAGGCACTACGTGACTAATTTTGAACTTTTGCTAATTTTTGAACATTGTTGGCAACATGTTCTGTGATTGCTAATGCATTTTGGGGTCTTTCATGCTGTATATATATCTGTACAATCGTTCTTTGTGGTATTCGGCCTGAGGATGAGGTCAAGGTGACCTCGAAAGATCTCGCCTTTACTTATTTTAACAAGTATTTTTTAGCTGTAAATAGATTTCATCTTTTAAACGTGATTGGGCTAAATGCATTGGTTTTGAATCATGCTTAGACAGTCTTTAATTTTACCAAGAGTTATATCATGTTTCTTTTACATGTATATTTCTTCTTTTAACTGTTCAATTTGAAAATATCTTTTTCTTTGATACCTTCCTTGTGCTATGAGAAACTTTTTTGTGCGCCATTTGTTAATTTTCGTAACATACTTTTTAGTCGTTGTTGGAAGTAAGTAGCTGTTTGTATTTCTGGATGTTTTATCGATTGTAGAAACCCGGTTGATACGTAGTTTTCCTGACCAGTTCCATTAAATTTGCATAATTTTGATAAATTTAATTAGCGTCAGTAGGATTCAAAAGACTTGTTCATTACAACCGAAGATTCGATGTCATGTTTCTTGTTTTAATTTCCAATCTTCTACATTAATTTTCTTCTGGTTCTACTCCCCGTTCTCAAGAAGCACATTAAAAAAATGCATGTATCAAAAAATAATTACTTTTTGGAAATGGAAATGTCATTTATCAATTACTCGCGGATAAGATGTTATACATAAGAAGAAATGCTAGACTTGGTGAAAGGTGAGATTAATAAGAATCACTTTTTGATTTCCGTGGACGTTTGCTGCCATAGGGCTGTATGTTAGGTTTAGGATGCCTATGTTACTTGCTTAAAAACAAATCTCAAGCTGACTGCAGGTTAAATTCTGAGTTCAAAGCAGAGGCGCAATCACGTATTCCTGCGTCCGGGGTTAGCCACCAACGGAATATTGCGCCCTCGTCTGTCCAATTATATGTGTGGCTAATTTAGTAGTTATATACACATGCATTACTACAATGCTGGTCACCCAAAATGCAACACCAAGAAGGAAGCATCCGATTGGCCTGAAATTCGCAGCATGCGTCGCCCGCGAGAGGACATGCAAACGATTAGCATTGCAGGGCATATGCAAATCATGTGCGCCCGGCACGCCACCGAGAAGCACTATAAGAAGGGTGCACAGAAGGCGGGGTGTAAGTAGTGGAAGTGTGTTGTGCTGCCGGACCTGTGCGTGGGAAGCTTTCTGATGCCTGGTCGCAGAATACGGCAGTCATTCCAGCACGTTTCGGAGTTCGACAGAGGACGAATAGTGGCTTATCGCGACAGCGGTTTATCGTACCGAGACATCGGCGCCCGTGTGGGACGACATCCAGCCACAGTGAGGGGAGTATGGATTCGGTGGGTGCATAAGGGACGGACGGACCGACGTGAGCGATTGCCGCAGCCTCGGCACACCACCGAACGAGAGGACTGGCATGTTGTGCGGCGGGCATTGACAGCTTGTACCGCCACATCACGAACGTTAGCGCAGGAATTAGGGTGTGTTGCGCAACAACCTGTGTCAGCACGTACCGTTCGACGTCGTCTGCAGGAGCGGGGACTTGTCGCACGGCGCCCATTGCTCTGATTACCGTTGACGTTACACCACCGGCGAGTGAGGCGGCAGTGGGCCGTTGAACGCCACACCTGGACTACGGAATGGCACGACATTGTCTTTTCCGACGAATCCCGTTTCTGCCTGCAACACCACGATGGTCGGATCCGCGTGTGGCGGCACCGCGGCGAGAGACTGTATGACGCCTGCATTATGCATCGCCATACCGGTCCGTCGTATGGCGTTATGGTTTGGGGTGCAATTGGCTATGACACCTGCACCTCTGGTACGCATCGCAGGTACACTCAACAGCCACAACACCATCTCCGACATTTTGGAGCCTGTAGTCCTTCCTTACCTGCAGGACCTGCCAGCTGCCACGTTTCAACAGGACAATGCGCGCCCGCATGTGGCACGCATCGTTCAACAATTCTTCACGGTCCACCAGGTGTCAATGCTGCCGTGGCCCGCCTGTTCTCCCAATATGTTGCTCAACGGACACGTCTGGTCGTTGATCGTCAACCGAGTGGCCCGGCAAACACCAACCGCGGCTACGCCTGATGAACTGTGGCAACGTGTGGAAACAGCCTGGACCGACATACCCCAAGCCCACACCCAAAGCCTCTTTCGTTCGATGCCGCGACGTGTAGCGGCCGTTATTGCCAGCCATGGGGACCAGCGTTTTGGGTGGCCAGCAGTGTAGTTTAAAAGTCATATGCATTACTAATTTAATACTTACATATATCATCATCATCATCATCATAATTGTCAACCATTATCAATCCATGCTGGACGAAGGTCTCCCCAAGTTTCTTTCACAACGGTCTGTCTTGTGCCAGTCTCCTCCATGTTACTCCCGCATACTTTCGAATTTCATCCACCCATCTGCCATGTGGTCTTCTTCTGGGTCTTTTCCTGTCCCTTGGAATCCAATCTAAAATTTCGGCTGTTCATCGATTGTCTGTCGTTCTGGCAGTATGTCCAGCCCATTGCCATTTCAAGGATTTAACTCTGATCATGATGTCTTCCACTCTTGTCAAATTTTTCGGATCCACGAGTTCCTCTTCTTATCTCTCCTGGTTATACCAAGCATGTACCTCTCCATGCCGCTTTGAGTTGTCTGCAGTCTTTGTATGTCTCTTTTAGTTAAGGTTGGTTGGTTGGTTCATTGATTTTATTGGCGCAAGGGCCATGGTTGGCCAAAGAGCGCCAAACAAAGGACATCAAAAGAGAACAAAATCAATAAAATAAGTACACAAGGCTAAAAACAGGATGAAGCGGTAAAAGTGAAAGATGGAAATGAATACGGTAAAAACTACAAGACAGACAGACAAACAAACAGTATTAAAAACGTGCGATGAAGCTTAAAATATGGCTGATCAAATAAAACTGAAGAATGAGAACGATGAAAGGGCTAAAAAAGATAATGAAACAAACAGTACTAAAAACATGATACAAAGATTAAAATCTAGCTGATTCAGTAAAACTGAAAAATGAGTATAATGATAGGGCTAAAATCTAGATACGTTTAAAATAGTCAATTTGCTTAAAAAATGAAAAAACAACAACAGGATTGCAGTGGTCATTGAGGAGCCGCTGCAGTGTAGCGGCGTCCTCGTTCAACAAATGAGAATGAAAGAAATGAAAACGTACATCACGAAAACGAACACAGGTACACAAAAGATGAGTGACGGTTTAGTCGGCAGTTGCACGTCTCACACATCGGCGCAGTGTCGCCACACAGCAAAAAGCGGTGAGTGAAACGACAATGCCCAATGCGGAGACGCGCAAGCACCACTTCCTCCCTGCGGTTCCGACGAGATGAGGAGTTCCAGATTTCGAGAATAGGTTTTATACGATGCAGTTTATTTTCAACCTGTTGGTCCCACAGACCCTGCCACGTTCGTTTGATATGATCACGAACAAGAAATCGAAAATCGCGATGAAAGAGTGGCAAGGGTGTGACGACCAAAGAGGAAGCAGATCTAGCGGCCGCATCAGCACACTCGTTACCCGAGATTCCAACATGCCCAGGAATCCAGACGAATTGAATCTGGACACTGGCCTCGAGCAAGGAACGAAGAAGCCCTCGTACGTTCAAAAGAAAAGGATGATTACAATAGTCCAGCGATGACAAAGACTGCAGGACACTTAAGGAATCCGTATAGACCATAGCACTATGATGAGAACTCGACTGAACATGAAGAAGTGCAAGATACACAGCATGCATCTCCGCCGAAAACACCGTGGCCCCAGCTGGGATCCGCGCTACTGACACGTCATCAACACAGACAGCTGCGGATCCAACGACTCCATGCATCTTGGAGCCATCAGTGAAAATGGGAGTGTATTCAGATTTGAGGGCACGATGCTCAGCGAAAAGCTGCTGGTACACTGACGCAGGGGTTGAGGATTTGTCGAAAGACGTAAAGGTGGTATCAACCATGACACCAAGTGGGTGCCATGGAGGATCCCCAAAGCCCCTGGTCGCTGCAACAAGCGACAAGTCGAGCCCTGCATCACGAGCTACGGCCTCCATACGAAGACCGAAGGTTGGAACGCACGAGGGCCGGTTCGCAAATAAACGAGCATGCTGAGGATGGAAAACTGCACCGTACAAAGGATGGTCTGGAAGAGACCGAAGTTTTAAGTAAAAGTGGACAGACAGCTGCAGACGGCGTAATTCAAGCGATGGTTCGTTCGCATCAGCGTAAAGGCTGGGAATCGGAGATGTTCGAAATGCTCCCGTACAAAGACGCAGTGCCTGATGATGAACAGCGTCCAAAGGCCGGAGAACGGAAGGACGAGCCGAGCCATACACGATACAGCCGTAATCCAGTTTCGACCGAATTAAGGAGTGGTAAATGCGAAACAAAGAGATCCTGTCTGCACTCCACGAAACTCTCGAAAGGATTTTTAGAATAGAAAGAGCACGCAGACAGGAAATCTTGAGCCGCCGAACGTGCACACGGAACGTAAGCGCACGGTCGACGGTCAGTCCAAGGAACTTGGTCTCCGGCAAAACTGGAATGGCTGCACGGTCCAAATACAGCTCGGGGTCAGGATGGAGGCCACGCCTCCGGCAGAAATGAATACACGCTGTCTTGTCGGGAGAAAGAACGAAACCATTGCTATTTGCCGCTTTAAAAATCTGATTAATACTAGACTGCAACTGCCTTTCAATGAAACGCATGCTCGATGACGAGCAGAAGATGTGCAAGTCATCGACATACACAGTAGCCGAAACCGCAGGAGGAAGATTTGTGAGGAGACAATTAATGCGAAGGATGAACAATGTGACAGATAAAATGCAACCTTGAGGAACACCTTGTTCTTGATGGAATGTTGCAGATAGCGTCGTACCCAGGCGCACCTGGAACACCCGATTGCGAAGAAAATTTACAATAAAGGTCGGAAGATTCCCTCGCAATCCGCATGCGTGGAGGTCACGGATAATCCCGTGCCGCCACGCACGATCATAGGCTTTCTCGATGTTAAAGAATACAGAAACCAGGTGCTGCCTACGCACGAACGCCTCGCGCACAGATGTCTCAAGGTGCAGGAGATGATCGTGAGGTGAACGATGACGCCGAAAACCGCTTTGTGATGGTGAAAGTAATTGATGATGTTCTAAAAAATGAATTAATCGTGAGTTAACCATGCGTTCGAGAACTTTACACAGACAGCTAGTGAGAGCAATTGGGCGATAACTAGAGGGAGACTTAGGATCCTTGCCAGGCTTCGGAAAAGGTAGAACAAAAGCCTTTCGCCAAGACTCCGGGAAACTGTGTTCTAACCAGATGCGGTTGTATAAGATTAAAAGGTTCTCGAGAGACGACTGGGAGAGATGACGGAGCATGTCGTAGTGGATGTCATCGGGACCGACAGAAGTAGCCCCGGACCGATGCAGAGCCACCCGAAGTTCACACATGCTGAAGGGGGAGTTATAACCAGTGTCGGTATACGGCGCAAAAGAGATTCTCTGGCGTTCCGCGGAGGACTGAATCCTATGAAAGGAGGCCGGATACGCCAGATCACTCGAAACGGAGGCAAACGCCTCCCCCAAACAATCTGCAATCTCCCCGACGTCAGCATATGTGCAGCCGTTACTCTCGAGAATGGCAATCTGGTGTGAACTGTAGGTTCCCCGGATCTTACGAATCCTTTCCCACACAGTTTTCAAATTGGCACGTGAGGTAAGAGATGATACATACTGGATCCAAGACTCCCTCTTGCTACGTCGACGCACCAACCGAGCATAGGATTTAGCACGTTTAAAAGCAACGAGATTAGCCTCGGTTGGATAACGCCGAAAAAGTAGACCAGGCCTTGTGTTGAGCTCTCCTAGCCGCTGCGCATTTAGGGTTCCACCAAGGTTTCGGAATTCTGGGGAGCTTCGTAGATGTCTTACGAATTGAAAGATCAGCTGCCTGAAGAATACAAGTTGTGACTTTAAGTACAGCTGCGTCGATTGGACTCTTGGGTCACCATTTCAGAAGATATCACCGCGGACGATGTGAAGACCTCCCATCTGGCACAATCCATCCTCCATCGAGGTGGGCGGGAGGCAGAATATGGCACGTTTGCATGGTGCCAGAGGACGATTGGGAAGTGGTCGCTCCCGTGGAGATCCTTACACACCGTCCACGACCAGTCAGCAATGATCGATGGTGAACCCAAGGTCAAATCGATCGCACTGAAAGATCTTGTCGGCTCATGGAAGTAAGTGTCAGCACCGGTGTTTAAAAGGCACACAGAGGCCGAGCACAGAAGAGACTCTATGCGACGACCTCTAGCGCTGGCGCTGACACTACCCCACAAAGGATGATGAGCATTAAAGTCACCCAAAAGAAGGAAGGGAGAGGGCAGCTGATCAATCAAGCTCTCCAGAACAGAGACGCTAACATCCTCATCCGGTGGTAGATAAACACTGCAAACAGTAAGAGGCACAGGCATAGAAATACGAACCGCCACGGCCTGCACAGTTGTGGAAACCGCGACGGAAGATACCGGAACCCTGTGAGGGACGAGAATAGCGACACCCCCACAGGCTATATTTCCAGACGAGTGGTCTGTCCGAAAAGCACTGTAGCCTCGAACTGAAAGCAGGTCCGATGGTTTAAGCTTTGTCTCCTGAAGACAAAGGCACACCGGAGAGTACAAATAAAGCAGATGTTTCACGTCATCAAAACTGGTGCGAAAACCTCGGCAGTTCCACTGAATTATTGAACCCATGGGTAAAAAATGAAATGAAAAAGGAAATGATTAAACTTGGTCAGCCTCCATTTCCTCTGGTGAGCGTTCCCCCAGATTTGGTGGTGTGTGACCAGGGGCCAAGATTGGTGAATGCTTTGTCCCAAGTGTCTTGGCGGGATTTGCTCGCCGTTGATTGTTTGGCTGAGACTTTGAAGGAGAAGAAATGCTCTTCTTATCCTTGACCTTGGTGTTGGTGTTAGTGTTGGCGTTTTTGCCAGAAGAAGTGGACTGAGTTCCCTTGCTGGTGTTGGAGTGAGTCTGCTTCGGTGAAGTGGCGGGTGCAGCTTTCAGACTCCTAGCTCGCGACTGGAGTGCCTCCAGTCCGGCTGCGATGATTTCCTCCATATTGAATGGACAGTTAGGGGAGATCTGAACGTCGGTCTGAATGCCAACCGTAGATTTGGCAACCACCACTGAAGCGTATGATCGCCGATCAGATGTAACGGGAACCACTCTTTTTCTGGCCTCAGGATAGGAAATATTTTCCACCGTTTTGAGCCTTTGGATTTCCTTCTCCTCCTTCCACTTGGGACAATCTTTGGCTGATGCTGGGTGTGAACCCTTGCAGTTCACACAAAACTCTGCCTCGGCCACACATTCTGAGAGTAGATGCTCTGTGGCACCACAGCGTCCACACCTAGGAGTACTCCTACATGACTGCTGAGAGTGGCCGTACGACTGGCACCTAAAACATCTCAACGGGTTAGGAATGTACGGTCGTACCTCGAGGTGGAGATACCCTGCCTTGATGGATGTAGGCAGGGAAGGGCAGTTGAATGTCAAGATAATGTTCCAGGATGGGACAAACTGCCCATTCCTCCTGAAAGAAATGCGCCGCACACCCGTAACATGTTGGCTCCTCAGTTCTTTGAGAAGTTCCTCCTCAGTGCAATCAATAAGATCCCGAGAGGAGACAACACCTCGAGATGAATTTAGGTAACCGTGTGGTGTTATTTTGACCGGAGTCTCAAGCAGCATGCTGGTGTTGATAAGTGTGGAACCGTAGGCCACAGTAGACATCTCAACAAGAAGATCTCCAGACTGGAGCTTCTTGACGCTTTTAGGAGAGCTTGCAATTGATTGCAGTGCTTTATGGATCCAAAATGGACTTTTGGCACTCAAAGGCTTTGAAGGGTCCAATGAGTGCACAAAAAAGAATCTAGCATTGGAAACATCAGTGACAAATTTTTTGGCGGAAGGACCTGAACCTTCCTCCATACTTCTTTTAGTTTTGGGTTCATGGGAAATTTCATTGAGAGCCATGAAAAAAATTTAAAGGATTCATCCGCCGACTTCCCCACCCACAATCGAGCCCAACAAGGGAAAACCGGAGGTCCGCAAGCCCAAGTGGACGCAGGACACGGCTCTAGGGATAGCAAGCGGATATAGCAAGTTGATAGGGCAGACATGCGCTCGGCGAGCACCCAGACTTTCCCATGCCTGGGGAACACCCCTTTGGCATGCCCACCCTATCCCCAGACTCACCCTGTCGTACGAGACGACAAGCCGTTAGAGGTCTGGGCTCCACTCGGCCACAGACCTCATTGACTAGGAGTGGGTTAGTTCCCAGCCGCCCGTTTAGGGTGAAGCAGGGGGCAAAGAGGAGTGTTGGCAACTGGCGACAACAACACCCAGGCCTCCAGAAACCTCAGCCTCCAGCATCCCCTTTTCCACCTTACGGGTCACCACACACGGCAAACGTGCAGGTAGGTCTAGCTAACCAGCTCGGAAAAACAAAGAAAGAAACATGAAATGGAGAAGACAGGAAAAGAAAACGAGAAACTAAAATCCTGAGCTGGCACATAATCACAACCTCAGCAACCTACAACTGAGGCGGGTTCATGTAAAGTGAAAAACATAAAAAATGTGAAATTCATCACATATAGTACATGTTGGCTCGGGCCGTGGGGACGCCATCCCCCATCAGCTGGATGAACAGCTGTCCCTTCGGTTATATAATCGTTCAAGACGAAATGAAATATTGATCCGTCACAAGGTCAGCTCGGGCCGTGGGGGCGCCGCTCCCCAAATAACTGGAAAACCAGTTATCCCCGTGCGGGGCTTTTAGTTAAGGTCCACGTCTCTGCACTATACGTAAGCACTGGAAGGATGCATTGATCAAACACTTTTCTTTTAAGACATAATGGCATATTGCTCTTGAAAATTATGCTGTTTCTTCCAAAAGCTCTCCAGGCAAGTTTTGTACGCTGATTAATTTCTTCATCAACGTGACCTTTGCTTGATATCTACTGTCCAAGATAAACGTGCGTATCTGTTATCGCCAGCTTTTCTCCATCAATCGATAAATCTTCATTTCTTGTAAAAGCATTTAACATCACTTTTGTCTTCTGAAAGTTAATTTTTAATCCCACTTCTTTACTCTTGTCAGCAAGTTCCTGGATCATATTCTGCAGCTCTGATGGGGTAGTTGCAAAAATGACATCATCATCAGCAAAACGAAGGTGAGTTAGATAATCTCCATTAATCTTAATCCCTTTGTTTTCCCAGTTCAGTGATTGAAAGACATTTTCCAATGTGGCATTAAAGAATAAGCTTCGTTAATTCACGTAGTGAATCACGGAAAGTAGCTCGTGAATTTCATTTTGTTTCGTTAATTCAGTTTTTAATTTTGCTTCGTTAATTCACGCAGGTCGTTAAATCGGGAAACAACATCAAAAGGGTACTTAAATTCAGACTGAAAGAACACCCACTAGTCATATGCGGAAAACTATGGCCTTTGTAAATATTTTGTACCCCAACATTGTTGGGGAAATTACAACAAAATCCTGTTTGACGACGCATAATAGTTGGCAAACCCCAGATCACTATTTAGTATTGACTCTTTGGAAGACTATCCTATTTCTGAAAATCTTCCATCCTTAATGAATGATCCAACTTTGTTACCATATCTTCCAAGCGTTTGGGACACACTGATCGGAACATGTAACCGCCATCGTGACACGCGAAAACAGTCATAGCAAGAAATCAACTCGCCATCGTGACACGCGAAAACAGTCATAGCAAGGAATCAACTCGCCATCGTGACACGCGAAAACAGTCATAGCAAAGCTGGACTCGCCATTGTCCTGGTAAAGCTGGACCGAAGTTCCGAGCGAAACTAAACAGAGATTAAAGCTAAACCTTGATAAAAGGGACTTATAATTGCATTCATTTTCGTTGATTATTCCTACAAAAATATGTTATGGAATGCTTGAAGTTCAACCTTGCTAAAACACATGGTTTTTATTCCACACAGTCCACGTGGCAGAGCCGTAACTAGGGCGGGGCAAACGGGGCGGCTACCCCGGGAGCAGCTCAAGAGAGGGCGCAGAAATCAGTTTGGAATGCGATTTCAATTGGAACTGAAACTTTTACACAAGTTTTTGGCACAATTAAAATGAGAATTTCCTCCTTAAAATGTTCAGGAGTTGTTAGTTGCTCACATTTAGTAATTGAAGGCGTTGTTCTGTAGTCCGTACAACTGAAGAAGAACCATGGCCCCTTTCTACAGCAATGGGGCCCTCAGTACTTCTTCAGTTGGATGGACTATACGTGCGTTGCAAGATAAGGATGTTGTTCACATTTTTGAAAATTCTCTGCAAGCTGTTCAGTCTTTATTGTGGCTGCTTGCCACGACTGTCATCTACATTCGGTCAGCTTGATGCGGTGCCGAAGGTCCGAATTCCGAAGCAGTTGCGAAAAGCTGTAAAAACAGTCACATTTGATTGTGCCTTTTTTACGCCTAGTTTCGATAGAACTTAGAAATGCATTTTTACACCTATTTTCGTTAGACAGTCTCTGTAGTACTGTTATATATATTTTTGAAATTGTATCTGCTTTTTGCTGTCTTTAACTTAAAGCTATTTTTCTTAAAAATTCTTCTCTATAGCTTGTGCTCGCTTAGATCTTAGATTTTCAATGCTGTTTTCTGTTCTTTTGGTGTGTGTGTGTGTGTGTGTGTGTGTGTGTGCAAGAGAGAGAGAGAGAGAGAGAGAGAGAGAGAGAGAGAGAGAGAGAGAATATATAGAAAGAGAGAGAGTGAAAGAAAAATAGAGAGAGAAGGTGAAAGAGAGAGATAGAGAGAGAGTGAAAGAGGGATATAGAGAAAGAGAGAGATAGAGAAAAAGAGATAGAGAGAGAGAGAGAGAGAGAGAGAGAGAGTGAAAGAGAGAGATACAGAGAGAGAGAGAGTAAGAGAAAGAGTGAAAGAGAAAGAGAGATACAGAGAGAGTAAGAGAGAGAGAGAGTGAAAGACAGAGATACAGAGAGAGTAAGAGATAGATAGAGATAGATAGAGAGAGAGAGAGAGAGAGAGAGAGAGAGAGAGAGAGAGAGAGAGAGAGAGAGAGAGGCAGATCGGGGGGCAATATTTTACGGTTTGCCCAGGGCGCAGAAATGCCTGGTTACGCCCCTGCATGTGGTCAGAGTCGTGGGTTTCTGAGTAGTATTCCAAAATGGCCCCAGGTAAGGCATGGGAGGTTGTGATTGTCTTTTCTACCTTCCCTTGGACCAGTTGCCTTTTTGAGTCGATAGTATCTGGAGTGAAAACAACTTTGCGGGCATGGCGGAAGGTTAAGTACCGGTTTTGAACTTTAATTTCACTTTAAAAAAATTTGAAGTGCTTGTTGCTCAACTGACTGATATAGCATGAAGGGAATGGAAAATATGCATTAGGAAAGTTCATGAAAAAAATTAATTGACTACTAGTATTTACAGTCGCTCCGGTTTTTAACAAAGTCGAAGGGTTGATGAAAACTTTATTATAAAAAAAATGCTTTTTATAAAACGAAGTAATTACACAGGGCGAGTGGTCAAAGGTGCGGGCTTCCAGCTAATCTTCTATGCTTAGCCTTAACCATGTTTCAAGCCCTGGAGAAGGCATGGGCTCGTCGATTGCCCTACGGCTCTAGTTCTGGACCTTTCCAGAAAACAACTGCCCCAAATTCTTAAGGGGACGACTCATGTGACTCATCATAGCTTAAGATGCTCATGGGGGCCGTTACCACCACCCCTCAAACCCAAAATAAATCTTGATTCAGCACTAAATCGATTACTGTTCGTGATGGGGACATTCATATTGAACTAAAAACAAAAAAGATGACAGGGAATTTTTGGTTGTAATGAGCATGTCTTTTGAATCCATTTTGTCGCGAATTAAATTTATCGAAGTTATTTAAAGTCAATGGAACCGGTTAGGAAAACAATAATCCAGGTTCCTACAATCAGGATCACAGCTCGCCGCCCCGGTGGCGCAGTGGTTTAAAGCGAAGGCCGTTGATCATTCGTCCAAGAAGGGTCCGGGTTCGAATCCCGGCGAGGCATGGATGTTGTGTTTGTCTTACGGCACTGGCTCTCTCCCTTCTCTGGAACACGTGATCCTAATTTAGGGACGGGAGACTGCTTATAACCCATTGAGTTGCTCACGGTGGTCGTTTTAAACCTCCAATAAAAAACACACACAAAAAAAACCACAGCTACTTAGATACTTCAACCAGCGGCTAAAAACTAGATTACGAAGATCAACAAATGGCGCACAAAAATTTTCTCATAGCAAAAGGAATAAGGAGACAAACATATTTTCAAATTGAACAGTTAAAAGATGAAATATGCATACAGAAGAAACATGATATAACTCTACGCCCCCAGAAGAAACATGATATAACTCTACGCCTCCTAGCGGAAGAATTTTGTATAATGGGAAAGTTGAAAAAAGACGAAAAATATTTTTTATGAAAAAAAAACTATGCTAAGGAAAAACAATTTTTTACACACGTCTCCCGGAAGCAGAGACAGCGAAAAAAATGCTTCGACCTTAATGCTTCCTAGCTGGAAATCTGTGAATTATTTAAAGAGGATAATGTTCCACATCTCTATTGTAGCGAATGACATACAGTAAAGAAGAAATTTCTCAATACCGTTTTTAGAAGCGGAGATACAGCTGTCAACTGAAGTACACAAACACCACCTAGCGACAGACCTGTGAACTATAAAAGTCCTCATATACTAGCCGTAAGTGTTCTACAAGTTAAATGGCATCCCGTGTTGAAAGAAATTTTTAAATCACACATGTAGAACCAGAAATATTGAGAAAAACAGATTACAAATTTGTGCCCCCTAGGGGCGAAATTGTGCATTATTTTGGGAAGAAAATATACACCCTGGGTTTACACAGTTAGGCGTATCTAACTGAAAAATATTTTCAATTGGGTTTTTAGTCCCGCAGATATTGCTGTAAGCGGAAATTTGAATTTACGCCCTCTAGTGGTAGACTTGTGCGTTAAGAAAAATTTGAAACTACACGAGAAACATTTCGCACAGGAAACTCTCTCGAACAAAGAAGGAATTTTTCAAATCGGACTCTTAGAAGAAGAGATATTGACAAAAATAAGGTATGCACCTAAGCTTCCTGGCGAGGAAACCAGGTATTATTTTAAGAAGAAAATATTACGAAAAGGTATATCGACATGAGAGATATCGGTTCATGAAAGAAGTTTTTCAGCCGAGCTTTTAGAAGCTCAGATTTTCCTGTGAATACATCAGAAAAAGAAATTGACACTTACGCTCCTGGTGGCCAAATTTCTTAACCAAAAATTAGAAATTATATGCAAAAGATTTCCCATCAAGAGCTGTAAACATTTTTAAATCGGTGTTTTAGAAGCAGAGATATCAGAGAAAACGCAACTTACCTTTACGCCTCCTAGCGGAAAGTCTATGCATTACTTGAAAATTTTGAAATTAAATGCAAAACATTTTGCACCGGAAACGCTATCCAACAAAGAAGGAATTTTCCAAATTAGAATCTCAGAAGAAGAGATATTGACAAAAATAGGATACTCATCTGGCGGAGAAAGCATACATTCATTCGACCCCTGGCGGAGAAAGCATACATTCATTATTTTAAGAAAACATTCCGTAAAGTTATACTGACATGAGTGGTATCGTTCCGTCAAAGAATTTATTCAATCGAGCTTCTAGAAGCTCAGATTTTCCTGCAAATACATCAGAAGCAGAAATTAACTCTCACGCCCCCTGGTGGCCAAACTATTCTTTACCAAATGTTAGAAATTATATGCAAAACATTTCCCATCAGGAGCTGTATTCGATACAGGAAAATGTTTTCAAATCGGAGTTTTAGAGGAAGAAATCTCGGGGAAAACGCAATTTACCTGTACGCCCCTTAGCGGAAAATCTACGCGTAACTTGAAAAAGCAACTGCACCTAAAATAGTCTTCGATATAAGTGGAATCGAAAGGTAAAAGAATTTTTTCAATAGGATAGTTAGAAGCGATTATATGGAATAAAATGTATGTTGAATTCGATATCCCCCTCATTTACACCCTCTAGCGGCGAAATTGTGCAACCGAATAAAAAAGCAGAATGCATGGATCGTCATTCACACGTCTCAAGCTGCCCAATGCGAAGAAGAATTTTTCAAATCGGACTAATGGTTGCTGAGATGTTGTGTCCATAGACGGACGGAGGAACAAACCGATAACATAAGCACGATCTTTTTCAGACGGCGTGCTAAAACTATTTGGCATTTAAGGCTGAGTTTAATACTTGCACGTGCATATATACGAGGTACCGAAAGTAATGCAAAAGTGGGCACGATTTTTTTATTTACTGATAGCGGTCGTTCAAATTGCACATGTAACTCTTCCTCTACAGCAACGCTTCTTCTTCTTCATTACAGATTTGAACGAGAAAAGGGTGGAAGTCTGCTCTGATTTGCTGGAAGCGTTTGAAGTTAATGAAGGCACGATTTTTCCCGATCTGGTGACAGGGGATGTAACGTGGGCGTATCTTTACGACCCGGAAATGAAGAATCAATCAATGGAATGGCGACACATCTCTTCACCAAAGCCTAAGAAGTTCAAGAACCATGCGATCAGCACAGAAAGTCACGGTGACTGTTCTTTGGGATGACAGGGGTTTCATTCTCCTTGATTTTCTGGAACGTGGCCGTAGCGTTACCAGCAACTGGTACATTGAGACACTCAAGAAACTTAGAGAAGCCATGAGGAGGAAGAGACCGAAAAAGAATCTGAAAAGGATCCACATTCACCATGACAATGCGAAGCCACACACATCTTTGGAAACAAATCAGGCGATCAGCAAATTAAGCTGATCGGTGGTCCGCCATGCACCGTATAGCCCAAATCTGGCACCCTCCGACTTCCACGTATTCGGCCCAATGAAGGACAGTCTTCGGCGGCAACCATTTTTGATGATACAGACGAGGCGAAAGTGGCTGTGAAAAAATGGGTACAACAGTCCACACCTGAATTTTTTCGAAGAGGATTCGAGAGTTGGGTTCAACGAGGCGCAAATGCATTGCTTGTGATGGAGACTATGTTGAGTAGTACCTTTGCATATAGAGAAAGAGTTACTCTACGAAAATGTCCAATTTAAACAACCTCTGTCAGTTAATAAAAAGGTTGTGCCCACTTTTGCATTATTTTCGGTACAACCCTTGTTTGTGTGTGAAGCTGGAAGAGACGCTCCAGTTACCGAGTGGTTAGAAGCGCTGGTTTCTAGCTATTCGTCCGAGATGAGCTCGGGCCCGAGACCCGGATGAGTCATGGGCGCTTGCACCGCGGCGCTGACTTCTCGCCACTTCCCGCCTCTTCGGAGGGCTGACATCACGCCTCTTCTGATCCCGTGGCCCAAAACAAACACGGGCAACGGCTTACACCGTTTCGACTCGCTCGCGGCGGCCGTCAAAACCTCCAAGGAAAAATTAACTAAAAGAATCGCTTACGGCTGCTCGCCTCTTCAGGATCATTTCGAGTATACCTGGATACGACAGCAGTCGTCTACTGCGGTTTATAAAGGCACTGGTACTCAAAATTACGTAGGTTGTTCAAAAAGTAACAGCAAATTGCCAGTATTTCATGAAACGAATACCCCAGGCATTTCAAACTCCGGCGCAGGGAAGATACATTCTTAGTGAAGGTGTTGACACTGTCCAGTAGATGGCGTGGCGTGCTTAAGCGGAAAGGCAGCATAAACGAAATGGCGGAGCCCTTAGCTGTTTGCACCGGAGAGGAGCAGCTACAGTAGCAAGGAGGGTTTCAAGGCATATGTTTATAGAAGACTTCGTGAGCAATGCCTTTATGCAAGGAGACCAGTGATTTGTGTCTCTGTAACTTCCGCCTCTGGCGAGTTCGTTTAAGGTGGAGTCACCAGCATCACACTTGTAGTCCAGACCAGTGGGCGAATGTTCTTCTTACAGGTGAATCGCGATTCAGTTTAAGTACTGATTCCTGACTTATTCTCATCTGGAGAGAACCAGAGACCTGCAACATTTCCACTAGCATCAGTGAAGGAACTGCACTGGTGGCAGTGGTGTGATGGTATGAGTAGGAATCATAACGAACGGTCGCACAGAACTACACATCTTTCATGTAGCTCTGTTACTACCTTGAGGTACAAAGACGAGATCCTGAATTCATATGTCAGGCCATTCACGGGAGCCGTCGGTCTGCATTTTATTCTTATGGAAAATAATGTCCATCCAACTTCATCGAGTTCATTTAGTCGACGATTTTTTTCGAAGAAAAATACAGTATATTCGTTGAATGGAGTGGCGACTCAGATCTCTGACCTCAATCCCATTGAACATATATGTCATGCTCTAGGAAGACGCATCGGAGACCTAGCTAGCCTCCTTCCTGAACATTTCAAGAACTCTAAACAGCTCTTATTATAGAGTCGTCATTAATCCCTCAAAACTTCATCAATACTTGAGCTGTATGTCTCTCAGGGATTTCTTTTTGAGGGTTTTACGACCATCGTGAGCAACTCAATGGGATATAAGCAGTCGCCCGTCTCTAATTTAGGGCCACTGACTCCAGGTAAGGGAGAGAGCCAGTGTCGTAAGACAAACATAACATCCATCCCTCACCGGGATTCGAACCCGGACGCATCTCGAACGAATGGTCAGAAGCCATCGCTTAGACCAGGGGTCGGCAAACTACGACCCGCAACCAAATCCGGCCTGTCACGTCTTTTTGTATGACCCGCGAGTTCTAAGAATGAATTTTACATTTTCGAATTCTTCATAATTTCAATGTCTTTAAACTGTCAAAGTACGCGCTATGACGGGGCAGCCGACCGCCGAGTTGAGGAGTTGCGAGATACGACCGTATGTCGCGCTCCTATAGCTTCTCATTCGGTGGCCTTTGCAGTGACTCCACGCAGTTATAATTCGGCTGCGTTTCCAGTGCCACGTGTATCGCTGTTCTGCAACATTTTCCCCTCGTTTGATTACTCTTGCATATCCATCATATCACTGTCAAAACCGGAAATCAAGAGAAAAGTTTAGCTCTGTATTTGGCAGCACCTATACCTGCTTGAAAAGACATTTTCAAAGATGAAATACGTAAGAATTCAATACAGGCCAGCATTAACAGATGAACATTTGCAACCAATTTTGATCATAGGGAACACTGACTTTGAACCCCGATTTGGTGAAATGTTATCCCCCCACCAAAAAAAAAATAAAATAAAAACAATTCCATTCTACTCACCAGTAGAGCTATATTTCAAACAATTGTATCTTTTTTTAGTCTACTTATTATTATTACGTTACATTTTGTTGAATACATTTGCAAAAACGTGTTTTTTTTTATTTAAGTAGGCTTGCCTACTTAAACAACAAGAAAAAAAATACCTACATAAATATCCTCGAGTTTGCCTCTTCATCCGCAAAGCCTGAAATATTTGCTATTTGGCCCCTTACAAAAAATGTTTGCCGATCCCTGGGTCAAACGACTGCGCCACCGGGGCGGCATCTCTCAGGGATAATCATACTTCGTATAAAAATACCATGTCTTAGATAAAAGACTAAATACTGTTTCATGGATTGCTCTATTATGTAAATTGCAAGAATATGTATATTAACACATGCAAATTATAAAATTATGATTTTCCTTTGCTTGAGTAATGTGGGTGGTGCAATACTAAACCTCTACGAATTTCATTGAATTTCCTCGTATATACACTGAAGTGCCAGAAAAGCTGCTACAGACGATCTAATGCAAAATACCTAGCAACGTCACCTATGCGCGTACTCGGTTGCGTCCGCCAGTGCGTATATAAAGCGATAGACATCCTTGCCAGCTGTCAGAGCAGTTTTCGGCATGAGAATGACAAGCAATAACGATTTAAGCGATTATGAACGCGGTGTCATAGTTCGCGCTCGTGAGATGGGGCCATAGTATTTCGCAGGTAGAAACGAAGTTCGGATTTTCACGGACGACCATTGCAAGGGTGTACTGTGACTACAAGAATTCCGGTAAAACCTCCAACCTACGATACCAGTGTGGCCGTAAAAAGACATTGGGTGAACGTGACCATCGTCGGCTGTCAATAATCGTTTCACGCGATAGGCGTACAACACTCTCGCAGGTATAATCGGAATTCAATGCTGGAGCCTCAACAAGCATCAGCGTCAGGACTGTGCAACGTACCCTGCACGATATGGGTTTTGGGAGCCGACGGCCAACTCGAGTCCCCTTGATGGGTGCACGACACAGAGCTATGCGCCTCGCTTGGGCACGGCAACACCGCCACTGGACACTTGATGACTGGAAACAAGTAGCCTGGTCTGACGAGTCGCGTTTCCAACTGTATCGGGCAGATGGAAGAAGGATTCGTGTCTGGCGCAAACCTCATGAAGCCATGGATCCCGCCTGTCAACAGGGAACTGTACCGGCTAGTGGAAGGAGGGGGGGGGTGGTGGTTCGTAATGGCATGGGGTGTGTTTAGCTGGACTTCACTGGTACCCCTGGTACGTCTATAAACGTCTGTGACCGGCCAACGGCCACTTTTCTATCCTCACTGTTTCAAAAAATCACTTTTTCTTATAGTTCTTATAACAATGGGTATGAATCTATGATTAGACCCAGAGATTTCCGAACACTGCCACACAAACACTCCCGGTGGATTTACTATAAAAACTAATTGATTTTGTCGCCCAGGAACGCCATTCGCCCTAACTCCTAACACAGGAATGGTTCAAGAGTGAATAACATCCCCGCTGGTCACCAACATCCGAGTCCCTCTAGCCACAGGTACACTCAAAGCATTATCCACTTTCAATAACCGCACAGACTCCTATTAAATACAATAACAGTTCTTCTATTAAATACAATAATTTTAAAGACGGTAAAGCAATCACCAATAAAAATACTGCTGGCAACACTGTCCACACACTTTCCAACTCTTGCCCATCTATCACTCTACGATGAAAATTTAAAGACATCAAAGCGTGCGCATCCTTTCTGACGAGGGACACCCGTTCATATCCTGCATTCATGCTGATGGGTTGAGCCTGTTCCAAAAGGAAAATGCACCTCCACACAAGTGTTGGGCGCATTATGGTTAGAGGAACATTCATCTGAGTTTGGGGCATTGCCATTCCCACCTAAGTCCCCAGATCTGAACGTGATAGAACACATTTGGGATGCCATGCAACGCGCTATCGAACACAGGAATCCGAGACCTCGGAATACATCCGAATTGTGGAACGTTCTGTAGGAAGTATGGTGTGCATTGCCTACAGCATATTTCCAGAAGCTAGTGGAGTCCATGCCCCGTCGTATTTCTGCAGTCCTGCGCTACCGTGGGGGACCTATCAAGTATTAGACTGGTGTACCAGTTTTTCTGGCACTTCAGTGTACTTCGAGTTAGGCACAAGCTATCTTTCAATTTTGAGCACCAATTTATGACAGAGTAAATCAAAAACGTTACTAACATGTCGCATTACATTCACACCTCACCCTTTTTCCTAGAAACGAGCTGACCCGTCGCTGTAAAGTTTTCGAATTATAATGCGTGTTCATTGGAATTCGTCTGTACGATCAGCTGGCGCGAATGATGTGTTATGCTAAGGCCAGTTGTTAAACTACGCATTCTCTCTTCCTGAGAAACTTGATGTTACATAATCGGCGAAATATTGACAGGACGCCACGGAAACAGCTCAGCGCTTTTGTTTCTGGTGATTTGATGACAATCACGAGTGAAACAAGCAGGCAGATGAACAGCTGGTATTGTTTCGTCATCAAAGCTTTGCAGATAGAAAATTTCACTGCGCTCAGAACTGGATTGCTTTTGATGGCATTTGCTATAAGTTGATTATTAAGTTGATCACGAATAAAACAAAAAGCGAGAATAGAATAATTCAAAGGAAAGACTTTCTTTTACTCCTTTCTCTCCCTCCATTTCTTTTTGTACGAATAATTTTTCAATATAATTAAAGGAGGTTCTGGAGAATTGATAATAAGCTTAGTAATATCTAGAGTCCATATTATATGCAATTTCATGTATACAACTGCATATTTCAGCCATATTTGACGTTAGTGCATATAAATGAATAAGAAGCGCCAATTACCGGTAAAATTGCATATTTGGAGCAAAACAGTTTTACAATTTATTCTGCGAAGCGAAGCCGAAGGCCGAGCGGAGCTCTCTGTACGAGACTCGAGACAATTAGTTGTTCGGGCATAGGTACGAGATGACACATCCGATCACCGTGATTTTTTTGCATGCGATTGGACATTGTCCATGGTCAGGTTTTGACGCCTTCCGATTCCCAAAATTTAGTGTTATTGAGGAATAATCGTCCAAAAACTTGCATTTTTAGGGTTTTTTTTTTCGGGATTTGAGAAGGGGGCGTTTGTTACCTATCTCCTCCAAAGATCTTCAGCCGATCGCGGTGACACTTGCCACAGAGAAAGGGAAGGACATGGTGAGTGACATGGGGTTGGTATCATGGTGATTGGTCATGTCATATTAAAATAATGACCAAAAAAAAAAAACTGACGAATTTTAATAATAATTGAAAAAATCCGCTCTCTATTCGACACTCGGACAATTAGTTGTTCGCGAATAGATAGCTACGACATGACACATCCGATCACCGTGATTTTTGGCGTGCGATTGGACATCGCCCATGGTCAGGTTTTGACGCCTTGCGATTCCCGAAATTCCGTGCCATTGCGGAATTTCAATTAAAACTAGATGGCCTTTTACTTGAACCGTTTCACGACAGTCGGCTTACTAACATTACATTTAAAAAATCGTTTGAATTGAAAAACGAAGAAATGGAAAGACTCCGTCTGTTAGCTCAACACGTGCTCAACCTATAATAATAAAAGGAAGTTTGTGTATGTGAGTCTGTCTTTCGTGATACAAAATGAAAAACGTGATTCCCGATCTGAGTGTGTCCTTCCACTTTGTTTACATGCAACCTGATCACAACCAGCGTGAAGGAAAGTAGTTCATGATAACTTTTAGGCATTTCTTTTTTAGAATGTTTCGTACTTTTGTTCTGGAAGTCATAAATTTTACGCGTTCGTTTTTTAGAATTTGTTATAATAGACGCCTTAACGAGCTTAGATAGCTTTGCTCAAAATTTGCCAACTGTACCCGAGTTATCGTTTACCGTTGTAGTCTTGTCCCAGTCAGGTCTTTTAGCGTACGCTTGCCTAATAAGTTAGCTTTAAAACAAAGCAAAACAAAACAAACAAAACAGGATTTCACCCCTTAACTAGCTGGAACGATTAACTTTGCGTTATTAAAATGGACTGGGATTTTAGCGATTTAATCTAGAGGAATTTAGGAACTGAGTGTCTGACCCCTGGTCTTGAACAACCCTTAGAAGTTAGATGGCTAGCAGATTTGGGCTAGAGTTCCCGACTGGAAAGTCACACTAAAGCGAGGTAGAAAGTATCAGGAAGACGCTCTTATTTATAACCGGCTGGCCAGTACCCGGAATTCGACGGCTTAAAGTGCCCATCCAACTCACGGCGGATATTTATTGGTTCGAGCATTCGTACCTGCCTGGGATAGAATCTGAGACTTTTCAGTGGCAGTCACGAACGTTGACCATCATTGGCTCTAAAATGGACCGAAATCACCTCCAAAGAATATATTTGCTGTCTTCGCGCATCCTTCCGCCGATGGCCTATTTCAGCAGGCCAATTAGCCGCCCCACCGGGCCCCAACCACCCAGGCCTGACTTGAAGAACACTCATCTGAGTTTGGAACCTTCCCGAGGCCACCCAAGGTGCCCGGATTTAAACCCTGTGGGAGCTCTCTGGGATGACCTGGAGGGGAACATCAGATCCATGGATCCTGGACCGACGTTTTGGGCGGAGTTGTGGACAATGTCGCAACGGGCATGGTTGGCATTACCTCCGGAAATCCTCCGACATCTAGTGGAGACGACTCCTCAGCGTGTATTGGCTGTTTGTTATTCGCGCTAGAGGAGGACCATTTAGTGTATATAGAGGAATTGAAGTATTAACCTTTTAAAGCCTGTCTTTGAATGAGTGTAAGAGAAATTCTATCCTATATCTGCACTGTAAATTATTTTGTACGCATTTTCTCGAAGACTATTACTTTGCAGTGTTTGAAATTTTGAGCACAAATAAAAACGACCTATAGCTAATATGTGCCACAATTGTGTTTCCGAAAAAATCGTTAGAATATTTTTTTAAAATTCAATTTATCTGACTCGAAAGTATTCCAATTCGGGCGCTAGATGGCGCGATAAGTTAGCTTAGTAGTGTTTCTGTCTGGAAGAAACGAAATCTGTCATTTCTGTCTGATGTTTTTTTAATTATCTGGGCCAAAAAGAAATAACTAATGGGGCCAAAAGTGAGACTAGAATCTTGTCTCCCATAAATCATCTTAAATCCTACTGTACGTTCATTTTTTGAAAAGAAGTTGTGTACATTAGCAGAGAACCTTTGAATTTGAGCTATAGAAACTCCGCCTGCCTAATAAGCTCCACCCTCAAATAACGTCATTGGTTAAAACGCAACAGCGCATATTTTGTCTTTTCATTGTGGAGCCAACGACAGACCGCTTGCATTCTGAATATGGCGAGGTCTGCAGTGATTCGGTGACACCAACTTCTGAGACAGTTCCTCAAGACGTAAAAGCCACGCCCAAGGAGCGATTTTTGCGCCATCTATAGCAAAAGATGAACCCTAACACTCATTCAAAGACAGGCTTAAGTGGCCGATGTGCCTGAAAGAAGTGGCGCCCAAAGTTTCTGCGCTCCCCAAACAGAAATGTTCACACAGTCACTGGGTTTTCCGAAAGCTACGGCAAAATAATTCCTATTCCTTTTTCATCTGAGCAGTGCCGACCATAAACCTGTCAATGGTGATAAGCGCTCGCTCCTGGTCTTCTATTCTCTGCTCCATGACAAAAGGCATAATCGGAGAGGGCTAATCCCCCTTACACCAACATCATGCCACTACGTAGAGGCAAGTGACTCAAACATGTTCTTTCGCTTTTCTTAGGTTTGTCGGCAATCTTTTATCCCTTTTAGTAGGCAATCGATTAGAAAGGATTAATGTTTCAATAATTTCCCTGAATGATCACATTAAATAACAAAGCCAACGGGAAACTATAGCTTTCGAAAGCTCAGATTTACTTTTTTCAGACGCATTTGGTCCACTTTTTAGGCATACAAATTTTATACTTTTTGAAAAATAAAGCGGGAAGGGGGGGGCGACACAGGAGCATTTACAGGTGACCCGGGTAATGATTGCCATTCATCTCACTTTCTTTCGGCAATTTCGACGACGCGCGGCATAAAAATGAACATCACAAACAATACAATTTCCTCTGTTTGAACTTTTGTCCCACTTTGGTGGCGACGCAGTGGAAAGCAGTGGCGGATCCAGCTCGGGGCGATTGGGGCGATCGCATCCCCCGTTCCTTAAAAATTGTAGGTTGCGTTGGGAATTGGGGGATTGTTTTGTTCTGTATGTTCTATAACATTATAGTAATAATGGAGTATTAAAATACAACAGCTATGTCAAATGTAACAACAACAGAAAGCTGGACGTTCCAATTGCGATTATTCTGAGATTTGAAGATAGGTATGTCCAAATACATTTTGTGGTGATTTTTCGAAGCACATTTGAATATTTGTTGTAATATCAAATTGAGATTTGCTGAAAATGATTACGCTTGCATATCTATATATATAAAAATGTTAAGTTGGTTTGTGTACGCTTCAAAAACTCAAAAAGTTCTGCACCGATTGAGCTCAAATTTTGACACGATATACAACCCGCTTCAAAGATTGTTTTTATCTATTTTTCGCGTCAGTAACATACCCGCGATCGCGAGAAAACAGCTTTTTCCTTCGACCATATATACTAATGGACTGCGCACTGGCAATAGCTGCATCAGAGCGTAATAAATGTATTCACGAATGAAAAGTCGTAATGGAATTCTAAAAAAGAAACTCCTAAAATTCATGATGAGCACAGCACAGTTAACCATCTTTTTGCCCGAAGTCACGTGATTTCGTGGCTTGCGATGTTGGAGCCAGAAATTTTAATGCCATGCGCAGTCTATCAGTATATATGGTCGAAGACTTTTTCAACGGTCAGCTGTGTACCAGCAAACGCGCATCTGCCAGAAGCAAGGGGAACACTCTCCATACTAGGTGATCGTGTTGTTTTTATCTATTTTTCGCGTCAGTTACATACCCGCGACCACGAGAAAACAGCTTTTTCAACGGTCAGCTGTGTACCAGCAAACGCGCCATCTGCTGGAAGCGAGGGGAACACTCTCCGTACTAGGTGATCGTGTCGTGATTGAGCTGCGCCGTTCGCCAAATCGTAAGTAGAGGTTATGTTTTGTCTCTTATCTCTCATGGTTTTCAACCTAGAGCTGTGAGAGCCATAAGAGGTTATAATCTTATCCCTTCCTTCTGTTCCAGTGAAAACCGAAATAATGCCTCGCAAAAAAACGAATTTGGGTCGTCGCACTCGCCACACAGAAGGATCGAGAAGACGGCTTTCGAATATGACTGAGGAAGAGCGGGCATACGTACGAGAGAGGAACAGACTAAGCACCATCCAGATGCGTAAGGCTTGAGGATGCACGATTGCGAGCACGGCAGTCGCGTTCTACAGCAACAGATTTGGTTCGTTCTCAACGGAATGAACGCGAGGCGTCGAGGACAGCTGAAACACGTACCCAAAGAACAGCAGATCTGATTCTGCAGTACAATCGTCTTGCATTCCGGTACAATCCAGCTGTTGATTATAGTTCAAGTCCGCATGTTGTCATTGGCCAGATGAGTCATGTCTGTACCTACTGCCAGGCTCTAAAGTTCAATAATGAAACGAATGGGATGTGTTGCGCTGGCGGAAAAATTAAATTGCCTCAACTTGAAGCACCACCAGAGCCGTTGAAAACTATACTTGCTGGATCTACCACTGAATCGAAGCATTTCCTATCGAACATCAGGAAATATAACTCTTGCTTCCAAATGACGTCATTTGGTGCGGAAATTGTGACTGCTCAATTCATGCCAACTTTTAAAATCAAAGGACAAATATATCACAAAGCTGGCTCCCTGCTCCCGTTCCGAGATAGTGACCATAAATTCCTTCAAATGTACTTCATCGGTGATGATAGAGATGAAGTCGATGCACGTTGTGGAATACATACCTCGCTAAGAAGATCCATCATTTCGCAACTACAGGAGCTCCTTCACGAAAAGAACAATTTGGTGCGTTTGTTCAAGACGGCAATGGATATGATGCCATCAGATACCCACAAGATTGTAATTCACGCCGACAAAACGCCCGCTGGAGAACATGTCCGAAGATATAATGCTCCAACTATAGACGAAGTAGCAATTGTCATAGTCGGAGATCAGTTCCAACCTAGAGATATTGTTCTCCATCGAAGAAACGATCAATTGATAAACGTCGCAGAAACTCACCGTTGTTACGATGCTTTGCAATATCCAGTTATCTTCTGGGATGGTGCCGATGGATATCATTTCAATGTGAAGATGATAAACCCAGTGAATGGTGCAGAAATTAATAAAAAGTGCAGCGCAATGAACTTTTACGCCTACCGCTTAATGATTCGGAGGAACGAGGACAATTATATTTTGAAATGCCGTCAGTTGTTTCACCAGTACATTGTGGATATGTATGCAAAAATTGAAACGGAACGTTTGCTATTTCTTCGTTTGAATCAGACCAAACTCCGCTCCGAAGAATACATTCATTTGCGAGATGCAGTTGTGAATGACGGTAATACAACCAACGTTGGAAAGCTTACTATTTTGCCATCTTCATACATAGGCAGTCCACGTCACATGCAGGAATATGCTCAAGATTCAATGGCATATGTTCGTCATTACGGGCGTCCAGACTTATTTATCACCTTCACGTGCAATCCAGCTTGGGACGAGATACAGCAGCTGTTACTTCCTGGGCAATCACCCGTGGATAGGCATGACATCACAGCACGTGTTTTCAGACAAAAGCTTAAGTCGCTGATGGATTTCATTGTGAAACATGAAGTGTTTGGATCTGTGCGCTGCTGAATGTATTCAGTAGAATGGCAAAAGAGAGGATTGCCACATGCGCATATACTAATCTGGCTATACGATAAAATAACTTCAGACGAAATCGACGATGTGATATGAGTTGAGATTCCACGGGCCGACGTCGATAAGGATTTGCATGCAGTTGTTATCAAAAACATGATACATGGACCATGCGGTACACTAAATCCGAATTCACCATGCATGGTAGACGGGAAATGTTCTAAGCAATATCCTCGAGCATTCGCAGCCAACACAGTAACAGGAGACGATGGATATCCTCAGTATAGGAGACGATCAACTGAAGATGGCGGGAATTCGGCAACTATAGACATGCGAAATGGTGATATTGATGTAGACAACCTTTGGGTGGTCCCATATTCGCCTCTGTTGTCAAAAACATACAAAGCGCACATGAACGTAGAATATTGCAATTCGGTCAAATCGATTAAGTACATCTGTAAGTATGTGAATAAAGGCAGCGATATGGCAGTTTTTGGGTGCAACCAGAAAATAGTGACAGAAATGCAGTACAAGTTATCGATGAAATTGCACAATACCAGGCTGGAAGATACATAAGCAGCAATGAGGCTGCATGGCGAATTTGTTCATTTCCCATGCATGAACGCAATCCAGCTGTGGTTCACTTAGCAGTACATTTAGAGAATGGACAGCGTGTTTATTTCACAGATGCAAATGTGCAACAAAGAGCCCTTAATCCACCTGGTACAACTCTGACTGCTTTCTTCACCTTATGTCAGGAAGACGCTTTCGCCAGAACACTGATGTACATAGAAGTGCCCTCTTATTACACGTGGAATGTAACTAAAAAAGCATTCGTACGACGCAGACGAGGGGAGCCAGTCGACGGTCAACCTGGCATTTTCAGACAAAATACAATTGGTAGACTTTATACAGTGCATCCTAATCAAGATTAATGTTTTTTCCTTCGCATGCTGTTGGTAAATGTGCCTGGTCCTAGATCTTTCCAGCAATTGAAAATTGTTGACGGCGTCACACATGCTACTTTCCGCAGTGCGTGTCAAGCTCTTAATTTATTAGAAAACGACCAACAGTGGGATATATGTATTAGTGACGCGTGCAACACTGCACATCTAAACCAAATTCGAGCACTATTCGCAATTATATTGACCGCTTGCTTCCCTTCATCTCCCACAGAGTTATGGGAAAGATATAGATCGCATATGGCTGAGGATATTTTGCATAGAGTACGCCTAGAAAATGCCAATATGACCATGGAATTTACAGAAGGCATTTACAACGAAACATTGATAAATATTGAAGACAAGTGCTTAGCTATTGCAAATAAAGTTCTTAGTCAATTGGGAATGCCAGCACCCAACCGAACTACTACTGCTTCATTTGATGTGGATTTGCGCCGTGAACAGAGTTACAACACCGGTGATCTCTAGTCATATGTCCAATCAAACATTCCCAAATTAACGTGTGAACAGAAGGGCATTTATGATCGCATAATGCAAATGATAAATGACGGAGTTGGGGGGGGGCATTCTTCTTGGATACGCCAGGAGGAACTGGGAAAACATTCCTTATCAGATTGATTCTGGCAACAGTTCGATCAAAAAATGACATAGCCTTAGCTCTCGCTTCGTCTGGAATAGCTGCGACATTGTTACCAGGTGGAAGGACTGCTCATTCAGCTCTGAAGTTGCCATTAAACATGCGAATCATCGAGACTCCCACCTGCAATATTTCCAAAGCATCCGGTATGGGAAAAGTATTACAAAAATTTAAACTCATTGTTTGGGATGAATGCACGATGGCACATAAAAAATCGCTTGAAGCTTTTGATCGATCGTTGCGAGATTTGCGTGGAAACGTTCAACCATTCGGGAATGCATTGATATTGCTCTCAGGAGTTTTTAGGCAAACATTGCCTGTAATTTCTCGATCGACACCAGCGGACGAAATAAATGCTTACCTGAAATATTCAACATTGTGGCGACACGTACGTACATTGCAGTTGACTACGAATATGCGTGTCCAGCTGCAGAACGATCAATCAGCCGAGGTATTCTCACGACAGTTACTGGACATTAGGAACGGACAACTGTCAGTCGATGAGACGTCAAGACGAATATCATTTCCTGATAATTTTTGTAATTTAGTAACATCGAAAGAAGAACTGATCGAAAAAGTATTTCCTAATATTCAAATTAATTATAAGAATCACGATTGGCTCAGTGAACGAGCTATCCTTGCCGCGAAGAATAAAGATGTCTATCAAATTAATAATGTTATTCAATCCAGCATTCAAAGTGAGGAAATTACATACAAGTCGATAGATACAGTTGTGGAAGCAGATGAAGTAGTTAATTATCCAACGGAATTTTTGAACTCACTTGATCTGCCAGGGATGCCTCCACACATATTAAAATTGAAAATAGGTGTGCCGCCAATTATCATGTTGCGGAATATTAATCAGCCAAAACTCTGCAACGGCACGCGACTCGCGATTAAAAAACTGATAAAAAATGTAGTGGAAGCAACGATTTAACGGGGCCTTTCGAAGGTGAAGATGTCCTCATCCCTCGAATTCCCATGATCCCGACCGATACACCATTTCAATTTAAAAGATTGCAATTCCCAATTCGATTGGCGTTCGCAATCACAATCAATAAAGCTCAAGGTCAATCTTTAGAATTGTGTGGTTTAGATTTAGATGCGGATTGCTTCTCACATGGACAACTGTATGTTGCGTGTTCCCGTGTCGGCAAACCAGATAGCCTTTATATCTACGCAGAGAACGGAAAAACAAAAAATATTGTATACCCACAAGTATTGCAAAATTAAACTTCTATGAAACGTATGCTTTGTTTTGTTCCTCATTTCTCATCCATGCAACCACAATGTGCCACAGCTACGCGTGGCCGGGTATAGCTAGTATTTTATATTTCACTGAAATGAAGTACTTCATGTGATTTTGATAACTTTTAGCTGAAGACTAATGCATGGCATTAATAACCACCGCCAGAACAGGAAAGATATTTAACCTTACGACACATGGTACGTATTACGGTTGACCTGAATGAATTTTTTTACTAGTACTTTTTGTAAAACCGCAAATAATCTTTGCTGAAGCAGATGCATTTATTTGCATGAAAATCGTCTGTAACGGAAGATTTGCTGAACTAAACCCAGCAAAACCTGTTGCTAGGGCAGCAAGAACTGCTTACCACAGAAACCAGAAATATTGCTAGATCCAGTAAAGCAGTTGCTAGGGCAACAAGAACTCTGCCGCCCCGGTGGCGCAGTGGTCTAAGCGATGACCTCTGATCATTCGTCCGAACGGGGTCCGAGTTCGAATCCCGGTGAGGCATGGATGTTGTGTTTGTCTTACGGCACTGGCTCTCTCCCTTCCCTGGAACCAGTGACCCTAAACTACTGACGGGCGACTGCTTACAGCCCATTGAGTTGCTCACGGTGGTCGTTAAACCTCCAACGAAAAAAAAAAAAAAAAAAAAAAAGAACTGCTTACCACATAAATCAGAAGCCTTGCTAGAGCCAAAAAAACTGTTGCTAGGGCAGCAAGAACTACTTGCTACAGAAACCAGAAATTTTACTAGAGCCAGCAAAACAGTTTCTATGGAAGCAAGAACCTGTTTCCACAGAAACCAGAAATCTTGCTAGAGCCAGCAAAACGTTGCTAGGGAAGCAAGAAATGCTTAATACAGGAACCAAAAAATCTGGCTAGATCCAGGAAACCTGTTGCTGGAGCAGCAAGAACTGCTTACCACAGAAACCAGAAATCTTGATAGACCCAACAAACCTGTTGCTACGGCAGCAGGAACTGCTTACCACAGAAACTAAAAACCTTGCCAGAGCCCACAAAACTATTGCTAGGAAAACGAGAAATGCTTAAAAAAGAAACCTTGCTAGAGCCAGCAAAACTGTTGTTAGGGTAGCAAAAACTGCTTAGCATAGAAATCTTGTTAGAGTCAGCAAAACTGTTGTTAGGAAAGCGACAACTGCTTGCCACAGAAACCAGAAACCTTGCTGATGTTGTAAAATGGAATTCAGCTAATCCAGGATATAAGCATACAACAGTACAGCAACTTGCTCTGCCTATACTCGGGGCAAAGCTATCCTGGCAATGAGGCCAAAGCTACGGTGACCTTTTCACTCCCAGTATTACTCCGCACTAATGGTGTGTAATTAACCTTCACTCGGAAAACTTCTCCCACAAGCCCTCAGGGCTGGCTGTCACCGTGATCCCTTACCAAACCCCTCTATTTTAACCCCCTCCCCACCGCCGCGCGCTTTGCAGACCAGTAGACAAGCAGTTTATTTCTCCCTCTCTTATCTTTTTTTTTTTTTTTTTTGAGATGTTACAGAACGTGTAACGTTTCTTTCTTTCTTACTTTTAAAATGAAATTATCTTTGCTAAACACGGGAAGCAGTCTTAAGTGGCCTAATTTTGTTTTCACATATTTCTCCATTTTTTTTATATATTTCATATATTTATACTTATTGCTTGAAGATTACCAACTGCGGGATTTAATTAAAAGTAATTTTACCATGTCATCAGTTATGCGTAAAATTTCGTTCTTTCAAAAATTTTGCCTTGATTAGATTTTTTTTTTTTATAACAGACATCCGTTAAATGTGTATGCATTTTTAACTACCCCGTGTTGCCATAAGTACTGGACAAGAGCCCGTCTCTGTGGTAAATGATATTTTAAGGTTCACTGTAAACTACCACACATCTTTCAGCAACTTGGAAAATTGCTACACATTGGAAAATTGCCACATGTTTTTCATTGATGGGCCGGGCACAAATTGCTGTTCCTCCGAGGAACACTTTCAATGTGTGGCAGTTTTCCAAGTTTCCGAATTATGTGTGGTTGGGGAAGGAACTCTTTCATTTGTCTGAATTTTCATGCCGGTTCATGCACGTTTAAGGCAACTGCGCACAAAAGTTCAAAAGGAAAAGATGGCCGTTTCTTGGCCTATATTGAGAACTGAATTGGGAACTCCAAACTAATTTCGAGAAAACGTTCTATGTAAGCCAAGCTAGAATTGCATTTTAATTTTAAGAAATAAATTGCCGATGGATCTGAGGTACTTCAGTACTAAATTCAACCTTCATTCTCGCAATGGTGCGACTTGAAACGCCAGTGAGTTCTGCCGTAAGAACTGTTAATTCATTTGATTTATTCGGCGAATGTTTTCCCATCAATTTAGTGAAAACATTCATAATGATCACCTTAGCAGAGCTTCGTAGTGGTTTCCCAGGTTTATGCGGCTGAAATACACTCGAGTGACCGGCAGATGCCATTCGAAAAAACCGAAAAGACAGAAGAGTGTTTTAAAACAACAATCAAGGAGAAACGCGAAATGCCCTCGGAAACACTTTTTTCGCCCTCATCCTTCCACTAATGACCCCCCACCCCCCACAGCAATAAATATCCCCTGGGTTGACAGCTTAACTCTGACCCAAACAAGAATGCTGTGACAGAGAACCATCAGTGACGTCACCAAAGCACGAATATCTGTATTTTTTAGAAATGCCGCTGAAACTGAGATCTGAATTTTTTAAATGCACACACACACAACGTATTGAACATCTGTGTCATTTCTAAGTGCCAGTTGAAGCTGGAGTACGAGCTTTTAGACCGGAACTATTTTATGCAGTGGAAGTATACACTCTGTAGCCTTCCTTCCAATGACAGGTTAAGTTTGCCCCGAGTATAGTTTCCCTTATAAAATTTGCTACCAATCCGGTTTTTTTGCTGTCATAGCAAAGAACATTTTTCAGTGTGTTTCAGTCGAACATGAATAAGAATGATCGTGACAGTGACTAACATTTCTGTTAAAAACTCTTAATTATATGTTTCTTAAAATGTACGTTTAGATGAAATCAACTTTCCAGTGTAAATTGAATTTGATTTCATCCGCAAAGTTTGATCAATAATATTAGGAAGGAGGACAGTATGAAGAACAAATTATTATGTCACAAGACAGTCTTCACCTTGCAAGCCAAAATCAGTTTCTTGAACCCAAAAGCAGAATGTAAAATCTTCTAGCCCTGGTTCTTCCGGCCCGGGGACACAGTTTGGTTGGGTTTTTATGGACTGATCCATTCCTGTGTAAACCTCTATTCCTCAATCCATTTAAAAAGAATTTTCAAGTCCAGCTTATTAGGTGGGGAGATCTAGTAATGATGAACGGGTAGACGCACAGACGAACCGATAAAAAGAAAGGAGGGAACAGATGTACAAAGGGATTCTACAAATACCTGTCCCTGAATTAGAACCTTTTATTCAATACCGGGTCTGACCTACTTTAACCCGAATTACAGCACACCTATGCTATATATACGTAGATTGCGGGACGCTAACACCAGAAAACTAAATATAACAACATTATTCACCTATACACACCTATTATACACCTATATACACCTATACACTCACACCATTATATACTGTACCAATGCACCATTATATACTGTATCAATGCACCATTATATACCAATTATAATAATTGTAATAATTAATTATAATTATTATTATTTATAATAATTATACACCTATATACACCTTTTACACCTTATACACCTTATTACACACACTTATGCTGTTTGGCATAGATTCCACAAGGTATTGGAGTGCATGTACGTCTACTTCATACCCGGCGTTTGCCAGACAGCCCTTTAACAGGCTCAGGTTTGACGGAAGAGGATTTTGCTCCCGGGCTTTTGTAACGTGTACCATTGTATATTCTCAATAGGATTCAGATCTGGGATTTGTGGTGGCCAGGGAAGATGATAAAAGTCGCTTATGTACAGTACCATTGTCGTCCAAGAAACAGCAATCACCTGCTGGATAAAAAGTCAACGTTGATGGACTTCATTGGCAACCACATTAAGATAATCCTCGGAAGACACCTAATCTTCTAGCAATATCAGGAGACCCGTTCCGTACCAACAAACACAAACCAGTTTAACAACTCCACACAACGACGCCACCTCCAGAACTTTGAGTTGTGTTTACAACGTAAGCTGGGCTCATTGTTTCATGTGGCTCCGGCCAAACTCTTTGTCTACATTCGGTACAGAACAAGGTATAAAGCAACTCGCGGGCCACATGACTTTTTTCCAGTCTCCCAGTATCCAGTCATGGTGTTCCTGACACCATTGCATACGAAGTTTCCGATTCTTCACAGAAATCAGTAGTTGCCGTATAGGCATGCGACTACTAATACCGATCCTCTTCAATTCCCTGCACATAGTTCGCTGAGGTATGGGTCGGGAACAGACTTCATTGAATGCTTCGGTCAATTGCTGCACACAAGGAGTACTGTTTCTTCGTACAAGCCTTCTCAGACGACGGCGATCTCGTTCCTGACATGCTGTTCTCGCGCCACAGTTATACCTCTTATTAAGCATTGTAATTATTTTTTCATTGATTAACGATCCGAGATACCTCACCTTTTGGGAAAGCCGTCAGCTCTGGTGTTTTCAAAATCGTCCTCCAGCCAGACGGGCACCTGCCTTAAGCCTATTTCAAAAAGATCTTTTGGTTTTTCCATTGTGATCAACACTACTGACGAGTAGTAGTCTTAAATATTTGCCTAGATCACGTGATGACTACGTGTTTTACAAATAGGCTGCGTAAATGACGTTTACGTACGTCTGTAAAAAGGTTTCTAATTCAGTGGCCGGTGTGTGTATACGCGCTTGCTAAAAAAAATGTTTCTAAATGTGATTTCGAACTCTGCAGTTTGCGCGATTGCCGGAGAAACATGGATGATAAAGCTAACGCAGCGCAATCCCCCTCCCCCTCCTTTTTTTTAGAACTTTTCTAATCTTCATCCGTTCTATAATAGGAAAACGGAATTCCTTGTTAGTTCTGGTTGGTACTAAAATACTTTCCTGTTTTAGGTTCTTGTAACGAAAAACCAAACAAGAAGATTGCATTGTGCTACGTCGTTTTCGCTACAGCGTCATTTGTATTTCGGGGGGACGAGGTAAAGGTCACAGTCCGGAACGGGTACAAAAGGATAACGACCCTCCCCTGATCCCTCCATCCCTCTAGAGAAAGAAATGTTTATGTACAATGTGGGCGGCCGTGTGGGAAAGGAAGGAAGCCAACAGCTGTTCCTGCCAACCACCCATATCAGCGGCATGGGAAGTGTGTATGCATGCACCATTATGACGCGGCGATAGTGCCCTATGCCAAGGTCGGCCATGCACGGTATTGACTCTAAGGTTTGGCGTTGTCGCTCAAAAATAGAAACTATATCGAGTTATGTTTACTGTTGTGTCGATTAGATGTGGATTCGAAGATCATTGACACTGCTAAAAACTGCGAGTTTTCTTTTCAAGTCTTTTGCCAGCAGAAAATAAAGCACTCAGGTTCTTGCTCATTTGGAAGTTCTTCGGGCAGGCCAAAGGGATAAACGGTAAAAATACCCCCGGGAAAAAATACCCCCGGAGAAAATACCCCCGGAAACTGAAAAGCGGAAAAATACCCCCGAAAACTGAAAAGCGGAAAAAATGCCCCCGGAATAAATACCTCCAGAACAAGCGGCTCACTGTAACAGGAACACTGATGTGTAGCAGTGTTCCGGCGTGGCAATTTACCGGCAACCCTGCCTCAATCTTTCAGCAACTTGGCCACAAAAGTTCAAAGAGGGGGAGGGGGTATAAAGATTGCCGTTTCTGGGCCTATATTGAGAACTGAATTGGGAACTCCAAACGAATTTCGCGAAAACGTTCCATGTAAGCCAAGCGAGAATTGTACTTTAATTTGAAGAAATGAATTGCCGAGGATCCGAGATACACTTGGAGGGGGGAGGGGTGTCAACCCCCAACTTCCGTAACATTAGATTCTGGGCCGCTGAAGCCTGTCAGTGTATCCAGGCTGTTCCCCTTGAAGCGCCCGCGAGGTCCGTGAGCTTTGGGGGGGGATTCCCCCAAAATGTTAAAATGGACGTAGAGCTGCAAACATTAGAACCATGCTTTACATAATGATTCTGTACACGACCACGAATTTTCAGGAGGGTGGGGTGAATTAACCCTCTCCCAAGTTTCTAAGAGCGCAAACAAGTGTTCAAGGTAAAGGATTTGCTCGCAATTTCTATGCTTCATGTTGTGTTTAATGGCAAACTATGTATGCCCTTCCCCCTTTCCCAGAAATTTCGTGAAGCCTGTGAAAGGGATACGAGGTGCTTGGTTTGGAGGGCTCTACCCCCAACTTCCGTAATTTTATTTTCTGGACCTCTAGAGTCGATCAGTGTATCCTCGATGTTACCATTGAATAGCTCTTAGAAACTATGGGAGGGTTACCCCACCCTCCTGAAAATTCGTGGTCGTGTACAGAATCATTATATAAAGCATGATACTAATGTTTACAGCTCTACGTCCATTTTAACATTTTGGGGGCACCCTCCAAGTTCATGGACCTCGCGGAGACTTCAAGGGGAACTTCCTGGATACACTGGCAGACTCCAGCGGCCCAGAATACAATATTACGGAAGTTCAGGGTAGACCCCCCCCCCCAACCAAGTGTACCTCGGATCCTCGGCAATTTATTTCTTCAAATTAAAGTACAATTCTCGCTTGGCTTGCATGGAACGTTTTCTCGAAATTCGTTTGGAGTTCCCAATTCAGTTCTCAATATAGGCCCAGAAACGGCTATCTTTATGACCCCCCCCCCTTGAACTTTTGTAGCCAAGTTGCTGAAGATGTGGGGCAGGGCTGCCGGTAAATTGCCACATCGGAACACTGCCACACATCTGTGTACCTGTGTGGCAGTTTACACTGAACCGTTTGTTCTGGGGGTATTTCTTCAGGGGGTATTTTTTCCGGGGGCATTTTTTCCGCTTTTCAGTTTTCGGGGGTATTTTCTCCGCGGGTATTTTTACCTACATCCGGCCAAAGGAGGTGCGAACAAACCTACAGCAAACAATATTCTAGAACATATATGGATAGTTCATTATACTGTAACTGTGAAATCGGACAAAAGCTAGTTTTTTTTGTTTTTTTTTGAGATATGTGAAGATCAATTCAATAAAGCCGTTTTAAAAGTATGGGCCGCCATACTTTTAAAAATGTGGCGCAGTCGTCCAAGCGCTGGCTTCTGACCATTCGTCATAGATGAGTCCGTGTTCAAATCCTAGTACGATATGGATGTGCTTGTGTTTCGGCACTAGCTCTCTCTCTCTTTTCCGGAGCAAATGGACCAAAATTAGAGTTTTTTTAATTAGAGATTTATTAAGAGGATTTTAGGAAGGAAGTGTCTGACCCCAGGTCTTAAACAACTCTTAGAAGTAGGAAGCCAGAAGATTTGGGCTAGAGTGCCCGACAGGAAAGTCAGATCAGATGAGATCATATGTAGATGATTTTAGGAAGCGAGTCTCTGACCCCAGGTCTTAAACCCTTAGAAATAGGAAGCTAGGAGATTTGGCCTAGAGTGCCCGACAGGAAAGTCAGATCAGATGAGATCATATGTAGAGGATTTTAGGAAGGGAGTCTCTGACCCCAGGTCTTAAACAACCCTCAGAAATAGTAAGCTAGGAGACTTGGCCTAGATTGCCCGATAAGAAAGTGACACGGAAGCGAGGTAGAAAGGGGAGGAAGACGCTCTTATTTATCACGGGGGGGGGGGGTACCCGAGATCCGACGGCTTAACGTGCCCATCCGACGCACGGCGGATATTTAGTGTTCGAGCGTTCATACCTGCCTCGGATCGAACCTGAGGTCTTTCCATAGCAGTGACGAACGCTGACCACTAGGCCACCCACTGCTCCCGACAGGAAAGTCCGAAAGCGAGATAGAACGGAGGAAGAAGACGCTCTTTTTCATTACTGAAGGGCACCGTCCGGGGTCCATCGGCTTAACCTGCCCATCCGACACACGGCAGATATTTAGTGGTTCGAGCGTTCGTACTTGCCTGGGATCGATCATGAGACTTTTCCATATCAGTCACGAATGTTGACCACTAGGCTAATCCGCGGCTCAGACCATAAATTAGGGACGTGCGATTGTTTATAACCCATTGAGTTGCTCACGGTGACCCTTAAAGCGCCCCTACCCCCAAAACAAGTAGGGGGCGCACAATGAAGGTGTGGTTGGATGTACATCTTCTTCACCACAACGAACTGCTCCAAGAAATCAAACGTCCATCTTGGAGGCACTCCCGGATAAGGATTATGCAATGCAGGTAGAGAGAGAGGCCCAGCTTTCTTGATTCAGAAACGCTTCCAAGGTGGGATTTTTTCACGGTTATTTTTTCCCCGTTCATATATATCCTAATATATAATCTGCTGGAGCTCTCCTCCTCCTCCGTGCCACTTTATAAGTCGTCGTAGCAACAACTGAGAAACAAATGTTTGTGACGTCACGCTTAGCTTTTCGTGTAGGTGACGTCATTACCTACACCCGCACAGTCCACGCGTTTACCGCTTTGTTTTGTTGTCGTAGCAACAAAGAACACAGCTGCTGGTGTGACGTCACCTAATCCAAATTATTCTCACATAACGTCAGACATCAGAGATGCATTACGTCACAAGGTCAACTCTGAGATACGAAATTCTTTTTTTTTCTTTTTTTTGGTTGGTGGTTTAACGACCACCGTGAGCAACTAAGTGGGCTATAAGCAGTCCCCCGTCCTTAATTTAGGGTAACTGGTTCCAAGGAAGGGAGAGAGCCAGTGCCGTAAGACAAAAACAACATCCATGCCTCACCGGGATTCGAACCCGTACCCCTTTCGGAGGAATGATCAGAGTTCATCGCTTAGACCACTGCGCCAGCGGTGCGGCTACGAAAAAATTTGCATCAGGAATTTTGGTTTACTACCTGAACCGGTGTTTAGCCATCTGTATGTGGCAACATCAAGAGTACGACGATCTGACGACGTCAAGATACAAATATTTTACCGAAAAGAACAGGGGAAATTGATGCAGGGTTCACAGTCAGTGTATACAAAAAATGCTGTGTACAAGAAAGTGCTGGCAAAATAGGAACTAAAGGTTTTACAAAACACATAACAAACAGACAGCCCGTCGTATCAAATTCCATAACAGACTGCTCGGGAAATTTTCAGAAAGCTGTGCGCCAACGTCGCCATCTATTGACGTGGAACTCAAAAACGCAATAAATAAATGTCAATGATTTCTGCATCATAAATGTTAATTTTCCCCGTTATTATTGACGGGCTTTCATCTAGTATATATGTACATATATATGTAAGGTCAGGTGATGCGTAACATCACAGCCTCTCCTTGACAAATGTCAACCCCGCCTTCTCGTGGTACATCCTGTTCCCACTAAAGGGGCTCTGACGACCGCCAATAGCGGTATAACTATACCATCGGGATTAGAGGAAACGCTATCCCACACTCACCAACCCGCTTGGCCAGCGTGGTGAGTTATGGCCAAACCCCTCCAAAATGACTCCACAACTTAAATCTTGGCCCTCAGTCTCCGGCAGCTGGAATGTACCTGGCCAAGGCAGCGGCCAGTGCGACATGAAGGCAGAGGGTGCTAAGAATCCCCGGAGGACCGGACTAGGCTGCCATCTGATGCTGACCTTGGCGACATATAACGGACGCCCCCTATCTTCTCATTCAAGGCTTCTTGAATTGGAAGAGGAACTACAAAGGATCAAGTGGAACATCGTCGGGCTAAGTGAGGTAAGGAGAAAAGGAGAAGATCTCATTAAACTGAAAAGTGGACATCTCTTCTACTATCGTGGGACAGATACTGGCAGAACTAGTGGTGTTGGATTTATAATAAACAAGAAACTGAAAGATAAAGTTGTAGAAGTTGAAAGTTCCTCTGACAGAGCTGCACGACTCGTTATCCAACTCTCGAGAAGATACCAGGCTCAGATTATTCAAACTTATGCACCCACCACAAGTCATCCTGAAGAAGAAATTGAAGAATTTTATGAGGAAATTCGTGATCTAAATAATAAAGGTAAGCAGCACTTGAAGATAATTATGGGAGATTTCAATGCAAAAATAGGGCAACGGCAACAGAATGAAACTTCAGTAGGTAAATTCGGTCACGGCAACAGAAACCAGCGTGGAAATACTCTCGTAGAGTTTGCAGAGGCAGAAGGGTTTTTCATCTTGAACTCCTTTTTCAAGAAAAAGCCACACAGGAAATGGACATGGAGACATCCAAATGGGACGACAAGTGAAATTGGTTTTATTATGTGTAACAAAAAATTCGTCATAGAAGACTGCAGTGTGCTAAACAAGTTCAACACAGGCAGTGACCATAGATTGGTGAGATGTAAGATGCACCTCAACACTAAACTCGAACGTAGCAGGCTCATAAGACAAACAAAATGTATTGACATAACCAACCTTAAAAAACACCATAATACCTTCAAATTGGAACTGAAGAACAGATTCTCTGCTTTAGAAGGCCTAACATCGGAAGAAGTGGATATTTCTGAAGTTAACAGAAAAGTAACCAAAGCTCTTATGGAAACAGCAACAAAATTAGCTGGGTCTAAGAACAAATTGCATGTGAACAAATTATCAGGAAAAACCAAAATGTTGATGCAAAAAAGAAGAGTGATGAGGACAACTAAAGAAGATGTGACTTCCAAAGTGGAATATATAGAGCTATGCAAGACAGTACGAAAAAGTATCACTGAAGACGTAAGGAAATTTAACTGTGAACTAGTAAGGAAAGCAATTGAAAACAACCAAAGCCTAAAGATAGCAAAGGGACATCTCAGTAAGGGGAAAAAACAGATTATGGCACTGAGAAAAGAAGATGGTTCTGTAACAAGAAATAGAGGCGAAATTTTGACAAGAGTGAAAGATTTCTACTCCAAATTATATGAAAGGGATGATACATGTACTCCAGACATCATGAAAGGTACCAGAGTTCTTCCAGTCCTTCCAGCAGAAGTTGCACATGCAATCAAGAACATGAAGCGGGGAAAAGCTCCAGGAGAAGATGGAATTACTGTAGACATCATACAAGAAGCAAGTGGAGAAATCGAAACAGTACTCGCCCAAATTTTCACTCGATGCCTTAATGAAGGGAAAATTCCTGAGGATTGGAACAACGCTACAATGATCTTGCTACATAAAAAAGGTGACATTGAGGATCTCAGGAACTACAGACCTATTAGCCTCCTATCAGTGGTTTATAAAATCTTCACTAAAGTTCTTTCACACCGCTTGAAGGTGACACTGGACATGGCTCAACCGAGAGAACAAGCTGGATTCAGGAGTGGCTACAGCACAATAGATCATATCCACGTACTGAGAGAACTAATTGAAAGAGCGAGGGAATATGAACTTCCACTGTGCATGGCTTTTATCGATTATGAAAAAGCCTTTGATTCGGTGAAACCATCAGCCGTTGCAATGGCTCTGAAATGCTGCGGTATTGAAGATGAATACATTAATATTATTAATAACATCTATGAAAATGCAAGTGCAAAGATTCGGCTGTTTGAAAATACAACACACATAAAAATTGGAAAAGGAGTGAGACAAGGTGACACCATATCTCCGAAGCTCTTTAATGCCACATTGGAAAATGTCTTTCAATCACTGAACTGGGAAAACAAAGGGATAAAGATTAATGGAGATTATCTAACCCACCTTCGTTTTGCTGATGACATAGTCATTTTTGCAACTACCCCATCAGAGCTGCAGAGTATGATCCAGGAACTTGCTGACAAGAGTAAAGAAGTGGGATTAAAAATGAACTTTCAGAAGACAAAAGTGATGTACAATGCTTTTACAAGAAATGAAGATTTATCGATTGATGGAGAAAAGCTGGAGATAACAGACACGTACGTTTATCTTGGACAGCAGATATCAAGTGAGGGTCACATTGATGAAGAAATTAATCGGCGTACAAAACTTGCCTGGAGAGCTTTTGGAAGAAACAGCATAATTTTCAAGAGCAATATGCCATTATGTCTTAAAAGAAAAGTGTTTGATCAATGCATCCTCCCAGTGCTTACGTATGGTGCAGAGACGTGGACCTTAGCTAAAAGAGACATACAAAGGCTGCAGACAACTTAAAGCGGCATGAAGAGGTGCATGCTTGGTGTAACCAGGAGAGATAAGAAGAGGAACACGTGGATCCGAAAAATGACAAGAGTAGTAGACATCATGATCAGAGTTAAATCCCTGAAATGGCAATGGGCTGGACATACTGCCAGAAGAACAGACCATCGATGGACAGCCGAAATTTTACATTGGATTCCAAGGGACAGGAAAAGACCCAGAAGAAGATCACATGGAAGATGGGTGGATGAAATTCAAAAGTATGCGGGAGTGACATGGAGGAGACTGGCACAAGACAGACCGTTGTGGAGGAAACTTGGGGAGACCTTCGTCCAGCAGTGGATTGATAATGGTTGACAATGATGACGATGATGATATATATAGGAACGGAAAAAATATACCGGCTCTCTCTCTCTCTCTCTCTCTCTCTCTCTATATATATATATATATAATAATTCCACCATAATTTTGCAATATCAAAGTTAGGATCAGAATATTTGAGAGTAATTGTCAATAGTTTCCTTCATCATCAATAATACGTTCCCAAACTACAGGCCATTAATTAATACCATTGAAAGTACCAGTGCCATTAAATCTGTGGAAAATGTCTGATTCGGATATTCTAATCCTGTTTGCTGTTGCAGCGAGTACCAGACACCTCCCTTTTCAAATGGCCGAAACACCTGAAATCACAGGGCTTCATATCCGGTAAATACGGTGGATTGGGTAACTTCACCAAACCGTTCGGCTTAACGAACAGCCGAACAATATAGGCATCGTGCTGCAGCGCGTTACGGTATAAATTAAACTCTCGTACCTTGAAGATCTATTGCTGAAATTTATGTTGAGTTGCAAAAGTTACATCACATATTGCAGTAAATTCTTTTACTGCAATATGTGATGAAACTTTTGCAACTCAAAATTCATTTACTGAAATTTCCTTTCCTTAGATGAGACTTTCAAAACTCAAAGTTCTATTTCTGAAATTTAATTTCCTCGTAGGTCAGCTTGTGATAAGACTTTAGGAACTCGAAGTTCTTCAGCTGAAAATTATTTTCCGTCGAGGTCAATGGGATTAAAATTTCGCAGCTCAAAGCTCTATAGCTGAAAATTACTTTTCGTGGAAGTCAATGGGATTAAACTTGGGCTGCTCGAAGTTCTATAGATGAAAATTACTTTCCGTCGAGGTCAATGGGATTAAACTTGGGCTGCTGGAAGTTCTATAGCTGAAAATTACTTTCCGTGGAGGTCAATGGGATTAAACTTGGGCTGCTGGAAGTTCTATAGCTGAAAATTACTTTCCGTGGAGTTCAATGGGATTACACTTGGGCTGCTCGAAGTTCTATAGCTGAAAATTACTTTCCGTGGAGATCAACAGGATTAAACTTTCGCAGCTTGAAGTTCTATAGATGAAAATTACTTTCCGTTGAGGTCAGCACGTGATTTTTACTTATTTGATGTATTCAAATGGTTTAGAATACCAGCTGGTGCGTTTGTCCTATGGAGCTGAATTTCTCCCTTCCCTAGCACCATTGGCTTTAAAATAGGGCCAGACGACTGCTTATATCTTTCCAAGTTGATCACAGTCGTTGTGAAATCTGAAATATAACGCCATCTACCGGCGAAACTGAATATCACGGAAAGCCAGAAATGTATGAAAAGTCTGAGCTGTGGTTCCTTCTATCGAACGATAAAATAATATAAACACAGTAAGCACAATTTTTAATAAAGTTTCAAAAGAACACAAATGATATCTTTTTCTTCCAATTCACTTAAGTCAAAGAAAGAGCATGTGGGAACCTCCAGAATACTGAGAGATTTCAATATATACACACATCCTGCACAGTTGACGAAGACATGATCACTTTGAGACTGAAGTACTTCCATTATAAAACCGAATAACATTAAAAGCAATGAAACAAAAATACAATGTTGTTTATTGATCTTGTATCGAAAACACATTACATGAAAGTTTGAAACTTAAATTTTTATACATATTATCATATTTAGACGACATTAAAGAAGGGGAGAGGTGGACAGTTGAAAGAAGAATAAGGATTCATTTACAGTTGGCCGTCTAAAATTGCCTCCTGTCAGAGCAACTGATGGGTTGTGCTTCCAGTAAAGCGAAAGCTTTCAGCTGGGTCACATGCTTTCACAAGCGCCCTCTTTCGGTCACACGAACTTTTGAAACCTCAAGGGTTTTGTTTTCTTCTTTTAGAGGTTTAATGTCTCCCCTTCTCTATAATTCGGACCGCTGGTTTCAGGGAAGCAATATGGGACAAGCACGCCCATCTATGTCTCCCCCGGACCGCACCCGTGCTTGGCTTGGACCATCAGCCAGAAGCCCCAGCCTCTGACCACTCGACCACCGTTTTTTTTTCTTAACACAGTGTGCACGCGTGTGTGTGGTGTCCTTTTTAACTCTATAAAGCAGAAATGTTTCTCCTAAATTAAAAATAAATCATTTATGTCATGTAAACCAATTTACAGTCATTTGCAAAAGCTTGAAGACCACTTGTCAATTTATTGAAAATTAAGATTTTCAAAGAAACAACTAATTCCTAGTGAGAGATATTTGAAAAAATGACACCACAGATGAATACTGCCATTCTTTAGAACACAAAAAGACCGAAATCAGTACTTTGTGTGGCCACCTTTGTTTTCTATAACGGGCAGAACACGATGTGGCATACTCTCAATGAGGGATTCACTTAAGAAATGTCTTTGCATCACATGTACTTTATCGCATCAATCAAAGCTTGAGAATTTGATGGCTGCTTTTCTCCTACCTTGTCTTTTAAAATGGTCCACAAATTTTCGATGCGGTTAAGGTTGGGACTGTTACCGGGCCAGTCAAGCACAGTTATCTTTTTCCTCTGCAGGTAGTCCTTTACTGTCTTTGATCTGTGGCATGGAGCACCATTATGCATAAAGATTATACATCTGTGCACTTACATATGAGTTAACAGCTTCTCACGTAACATTTTCATGTAAAAAGGACCAGTCATGGTACTGCCTGTCGGCAAACAAAGATAATGAAGCAGTACCGGATGTTGACATAACACCCCATATCATTTGACTAGGCGGATGCCTCACGGTGCTAAAGGTGTATTTTTCATCAAACGTTTTGCCATTTGGTTCTCGAACATGTGCTTCAACGTGATTCAAATTGACGCACAGTTGATTCATCGGAAAAAAGAACTTGACTTTGGCTCTAATTTTCAGCAGCCCACGATTGATGACGCTTCACAAAGTGCTGGAGTCTCTTCGTTTTCATGACAGAGGTTAGTCTAGGTTTATATGCAGGTTTATAAGACTTTAATACAAAATCTTTGCTATGACGTCGGGAGACAGCGCTGATACTAATATCAGACCTTTTTGAATATAGAAAGGCCTTGAATTTTTTGCACGAATTCCTCCGAGAACGTGCAACTATTCGCCTTATGCTACTGTCATCATATGGGGTTGTTTTCCTTGGACGTCCACTCCTGTTTCGGTTGCTAAATTCACCTGTATCTCGATATTTCATAATCGTATTATGAATTACAATCTTGCTCACATTCGCCTTTCTGTTACGTTCGGAGTATCCTTCATGATACGTAGCCACTATTGGTGCCCTCTAAGTAACACTTAATGACGCTTTTTTTGCCCATTTTTCGCTATATAGAAAATACGTACAAAACTTCTCAGCATGAAAACCAGAAGCAAACTGACGCTCACACGCTTCCCCCAACTCTATCAATAGCTGCCGCTGTAGGATGATGCAACACCGACAGGAAGTTGAGTAATACAGACAGTAGCTGACGCAATCGGCAGAAATATCCTAATACCAACAGCTGGTCTTAAACTTTTGCAAATGGCTGTAATATATGATTATAGCTTTTGCCCGTCAAATCATATGTTGGGGCACAGTAATATGTCACTAAGAATTTATTAGATGAAATACTGGTAACAAAAAGATGATAGTGATGAAGTCAAGAGCAAAGTTCCTTTTATCTAGTCATCTGCTGTCCACCCAGTTGAGTATATGTACTTAGGAATGAGCTCTAAAAGTATTTCTTAATGCACTGAGCATTTGCCATCTTTTGAATATTCAAACGAACGTAAAGCGGTTAACCTTAGGATTACTTTATGTATGCGAACGGGATAGTTAAGTGATAGTCGAGCACACGATAAAAATGACAGCTTAATACACAATATTGTCCTCAATTTCACAACTGTAGGTATAACAATTTACACCTATATGAACGAAGCAAGAATTAGAGAAAGAGGGGAAACAGTTAAAAGATATGAACGAATGAAAATGATGTTAATTATTAGCGACATGGTTTTAAATTTGTTTTTTTTTCTCCTTTTATCTTTTATTTTTCCAAAATATCAAGGGAGGAATAACGCGATCCCCCCATTCACCAATGGCGCTCATAGAAATCATAGAAATGATCATGGAGAGATATCCTTTTTTTTTTTTTTTTTTTAGAGGAGATGCTATAAAATTAGAAAAATAAAATAAAATCGGGTACATCCATCTACAAAAGATGTGATAATTAAAGACAAAGTCCTTAAGAAACTACATTTCAGTTTGGTAGAAAACGGAGATAAATGCAAAAGCCAAATAATATCGATTTAATTGCGAAGAATGGGCGTAACTGTAACACGCAGAATGCAAAGAAAAGCAAATTTTCTATTGAATTAAAGAAAGGATTGAGAGCTCGTTTTCACGGGAAACGAAAATAGCCAAACTGACCTCAACGATAACAAAGAACGTATAATAAGAAATCGACGCAATTTTGGAAATAGGAGGAGTTTCTGACAGGTACAACAATGGAGTAAAATTAAGACATCAACGGATGAAATGCTAATGTGGGAAAAAAGGGATCAACGGAAAGGCGTGTTTTAACAGATAGCAGACACGTAAGTATGCAAAACATTAAGGAAGGGATCAATTTAGGAATGCTATTAGGGAACGTAATGTGTGGTTATTTGTTAGAATTTAAAAGAAAATTGAAGTTTGAAAGTAAAAAATAAATAAAAGAGAGGCAAATAGGTCAGCCACGCGCTATTCTTTTACGAAACAAGGGCGGAGAAATTACCGAGAACAAAGACAGAAAAACAAGAAACAATGTCGAAGTTTTGCCATATCTACGTGAAAATAGCGGAAGAGCGAAAATGAGTGTGAATGAACGGTCACTCAAGAGACGAATATGTAAACATACGGAGGGGGGGGGGAAGAAAATATTCAGCAAGATTTACAGGAACGTAATTACGTAGTATGAATTTAACATAATTTCAAAGCATGCTCTTAAGGTTTTATATTATTTAAGTCCCCTTTACATTGGACTTACAACAAAAATATTTGAAGCCATATACAGCGAAATCTCCGTCATTCGTTTATCTAGAGGATGACCTTAAACAAAACGTATAAATGTAAAAAAAAAACGTAAAACGTATAAAAAAAATCGGGTAGGCTGTGTCGGAGCACGGCCGCAAGGTCTTACTTGAATGCGTCTCGTTAGCGCATAGTATTTATTTGGGTCTAGTAAATGAAAGAAAGACAAATTCAGTTGTCAAATTCATTAGTCAATTACAAGTTCATTAATCATTGGTCTATGGTAAGAGAAGTAGAATACAAATGGCATACAAGATATCTCTATGCATAGGCGCCGACTGGAAAAATTATTGGGGGTTCTGGAAATTTTTAATCGAATTACCCATGCATTTTTCAAAGTATTTAAGTCTAATTTAAATTGCATTCATTTAGATTATCTGGCACAATAAGACGCATGAAGTGTTAAAATGAAGCAAACTATAGTTAATTACAGAAAAATATTTTTTTCTAGATAATTATTTATTTTGCTTTTGTAGGCGCGACATTATTATATACAATACACAGATACTGCGAATTTCCAATTGTCTTTATAAAAGTAACAAAAACATGCAAAATTTATTTTAAGGTATTTTTACCAATTTTAAAAATGCCAACGATTTTTTTTTCTGGTGATTTCTGAGTTAAAATAGGAGGTTAGAACGGAGAGGACATGGCATCACTTTTCCGTTGGCTCCACTTCGTATCAGCTGTGAATGCCCAATATGCCCAACTTGGGCTGCTTCTGTGTTTTCTATGGAGAAATCGTCGACTTAGAAGAGGTTTTAGAGGCACTTGTACAGCATGTACAGTCAGGAAAAAATGAGACTGAAATAAGCATGCACATAACTAAAAATTTGCAAAAAATTACAGAAATGCAGTTTAGTATTTTCTAAAAAATAATAAACAAAATTATGCTTCACAGAGCGGAAGTGCATATTGCGCATTGGCCAATCATGGCCTTGCTAAAGCTGTGGGAGCCTTGTTGACCTTCAGGGTTTGCTGCTGAGAGTAAGAGACGGCCACTAACAATCTGTGCTGCAGCTCAGGTCTTCAGAAAGTGGCGTCACGCCACTGAACCCTCCCCACCCGGAGGTGGCAAGAAACCAGATGATCAGATTTGGCTTTACCAGCGGCTGCTGATATCAGCTCCTCTCTCCCTTCTAATCTCCTTGGTCCCCGACTGTCCGAAGATAGGGTCGGTCAACTGACTATACAACATATTTCTGCCTTTATCACTATGACCTCGAATAGGTTCCCGTCTCCGAATGTAAAGCTAGATTTTTGTATTTTGTGATAACCCAGACAAACCGCAGAATTTTCTTTTACAAAAGATGCAATTTTAAATGCTGTTTAACAACGGTACTTGAGGTATTGTCTGTCGCGTCAAATTTGATGAGCACGAACAAATACTAATTCTTTTTTTAGGCACAATAAACAGTCTGAGGGGTGAATTTCTATACACACTTTCTATATATATAAAAGGGAATGAATAATAAAATACTTGAAGAATTGATAACGAAAAACAACATTTATACATATACGATTACATGTATTTTTCCCACGAAATACGCGCAAAACTATTAGGGGTTAGAGGAACCCACAGCAAAATCATTGGGGGTTCAAAAAGTGTCTCGAACCCACGAAGTCGGCGCCTATGCCTCTATGCGAATGTCAAGTCCACACAAGTATTGTCGAGTGTGGTCGGAGCTCTCGGAACATAACTCAGACGAAACTAGCGTTGCATGAAATCAACGAGAGCCCGATTTCGCGACACATCAACGTTGAAGTCGCAGGTGATGATGATCGGCGTTTCCAATTCAGGCTCCAAGTCTGGGATGATTTTCTTTATACTTTCAGGGTGTTCAAGTAGCGTTCGAAACATGCAGCATTCGATGGCAGACAACGAAGTATACGGATGAATGTAAACAACTCTGAAAATGAACTTCGACTGATTGTTGACCGTTACATCCACTAGACACATGTCGCCAACCGACGGCTGCTCGAGTCTGATCTTGCGGCTGACATCGATAGTGACAACAGGTCGACAATCAGTTGGGCTGCTTAGGTATCTGTATATGACAACTCCACCGGCAGCACTGATACTCGTGTCTTTAGAAGATCAAGTGGACGGTATGTTGCGTCGCCTTTCGATAGCTTTGTTTTGTCAATTCTCGCAAACCCTGCAAGAATGACCGAACGGATTGCCCACAAAGGTGTTTTCGAAACGTTCACTCGCCGATCTCCAACACAAACCACGCCGATTTCTTGAAATCCACTTCCATTTCGTCGCTTCCGTGTTCCGAAGCATGAGCAGAATCGTTTTCATGCTGTACGTCTATGGGCTCGTGCGTCGCTGGCGCGCTGCGCCGCAGAAATTTTCTTTCGCTCCCGATACTTTTTCACGCGTTCTGCGGCGGACATTGCGGTGTATATAAAAAGCTGACGAGTTGCTCTTCCGCACGTTCGATGTATTTCTGCTTGGCTTTTCGACGAGTATATGCCGACATAGTGAAATTTTTAAAATTTTTCAGCTGCGATCCAAAGTTTCACAACCGACATTGCATTTGATTTCACTTCTAATGTCTTAAATCGACAGATCTCGACGTTAGCTTTCGTTTGAGACCGATTTCGACGTCGTAGCGCTTTGCAGCCCCAAGTTATGCTGAGTTGAAGACGCAGCGGAAAGCCCCCCCCCCCTCCCCGTTTATCGTGGCGCTCGAACTCAAGGCCATTCACAAGTATTTATTTCCTTAGCTATCGAATGACACTGGGTTGATTTGGTTCGCGTTGATAATATAGAAATGATTAAGCCGAACTCGATGCCCATTTTTTCGTAACGCTGAACTTTCCCTACTGGCCACCTAGTACTGGTTTGATTTTACAGACGTATTCACGTCAAATATTTCAAAATGTTAAATACTATTGTAAAATTAACGCTCTAAAGTATAAAATGTCCATTAGTCGAAATGGCGGAGAAATAAAAAAAAACAAAAAACCAGCGCTACAAATTATATTCTGATATATACAAAGTATATTTAATTATATAAAATTTTATTCTAATTTTCACCATGATATTGCGAAAATCATAAAGCGTATGAAAACCAAACTTTTCTTATCACAGGTCTGTGTGTCTGTAAATTATCCTCATTCTAGATTAAGGAAAATCCTCACAGCTAAGAATCTGAAACCGTGCTTTAATATGGAACTCATGAATTTGGACCTCACTATGACAGGTGACGAGAGATGGGTTCTGAATGACAATGTCAGCGTTCGGAAACAGTGGTCGGACCTAAACCAGAAGCCCATGCTATCGCCACCGATGTATACTGCCATCAGCTCGACGATCTGCAAGCTTAGCTCACGTCAAAACGACCAGCACTGCTGAAACGCAAAGGCGACTTCCTACAGCAGGATTAAGCTAGACCTCACACAGCAGAGGTGACCTGTCAAAAGATCAGGGACTTGGGTTGGGAGCTGCAGCCGCATTCAGCCACTACCCGGACATTGGCAACCTTAGTGACAACCGCCTTTTTTGGTCGTTGCAGCATTTCCGGGATGAACAGCGGTTCAACAACAGGGACGATATCAAACGCGCACTTACTTCTTTGCGTCCCAGCAGCCACAGTTCTACAGGGACGGAATCGAAAAGCTAACCAAACGATGGGAACATGCCAAGCAGGTCGTCGGAAACGATGGCGACTACATTTTGGACTGACCTGCCACGCAAGACCTGTGGGTATTGTACTTGGTTTGCGATGCTTCAAGAGCACAGTTCATCGCGAATGAGAAGATCCATAACAACGATTGCACCTAACTGTGACATTAAGAAATTAAGAACGTTGCATGAGCAAAAATCCCGTTGGTCCTCCGTTGCTTCGCCAAAGGCCACACAAAACCTGTGGGTATTGTACTTGGTTTGCGTTGCTTCAAGAGCACACAGTTCATAGCGAATGAGAAGATCCATAACAACGTTGCAACTAACTGTGACATTAAGAAACAATGCTGCGTAAACGAAAATCTTGTTGGCTACCCCGTGGCTTAGCCAAAGGCCAAGCAAGATCTGCAAATATGCCTATTTTATTTGCGATGCTTCAAAAGTGCACAATTTATAGGAAGTAAAAAGAGATCTCTAAGATCCATAAAAACGATTCCATGTGTGTCATGAAGAAATTAAGAATGCTGCATGAACAAAAATCATGTTGGTTCTCCGTTCCTTCGCTAGTGGCCATGTAAAACCAGCGACTATTCAGACTTCAGCTGAGATGCTCAAAAACAGTGCCCCTGGATTTTTTTTTCACATGCCTATACACGTGCATCAAGAAGCTTTATTACCTTTTCGGTGTTTCTCCAAAAATCGTCTTCTAGAGAAAATTATCTTGTTTTTTACATTCTGCAAAGTAAGTCATAAAAGCAGGTGGATGATAGGGGGTGGATTCGCATGGTTTGAAATTCTATTTCAAAACACCACAATTAAACGTGTAAATTAAGAGATAAACCGTTTGATGTGTTATTGTTTAAATTTAGCATTAAGAGCAATTTAGTTTTGGGACTGGCGACATTTTACGTATAAATAAGAAAAACGTATAACCGGGTTTCTACTGTAATTATAAATAAAGAATCGAGTAAAGAACAGAAAAAAGCAAAAACTAAAAAAAGCAAAGAAATGAAGATGAACGCATTAAATTCACGATTCTAGGAGGTCGCTATCATTTCTGCACCGCTTTCTTAGAACAAGTTAAAGAAAGCTACTACTCATCGTGCTGTCTTTGTTGAGAAAAAATGAGTTTACTGTTTCTGGCAGTACTTCTTTCCACTACGAAAATTCCGTCAACGATTGTCACCGAAATACACGGATCTTGGGAATTGCACTGGTCTGAGATGCTCACGGTTCCCCGAGGAGCAGTATTTTTGGCATTGAAATGTCTCCACTCACCGTTCGTGTGGGATAGAAGGCTGAACGGCCCCCGTGCTAAAATTGTACATGACCCCACTCAAAAATTCATTGCTTTACACATACACTCTGTCTCTTTCAAAAGAGATGCCACTTATAATCCGTTATTGAGCTCGTTAAACCTGTTCCAAGGTACCAATTTTTACTACAGAAATTCTATTTCATTTCTCTTCTCTCTTTTGTACGAAATCGCAAAATACACTCATCGTCAAAAAAAAAAAAAAAAAAAAAAAAATTAGTTGTACCCAGAAGGAAGCAACCGTTAGGAATGAAACTTAGTGGGTAGGTTTGACATCGTGAGACATGCAAATGATTCAAGTATCACCCTTTGCCGCATATGTGTCGCAAGCAAGGAGGGGTCGTAGCGCTGTGCTTGACCGGCATGATTCAAGTATCACCCTTTGCCGCGTATGTGATGCAAGCAAGGAGGGGTCGTAGCGCTGTGCTTGACCGGCTATATAAGGTCGTCCTGCCGCGCTTGCTTACCATTCTGACTCACGGTGTTGTGTTGGTTGCATCCTTTGCAAGTGAAGTATGACTCAGAGAAAAGTTCGGAAGCAATTCGAGCAGTTGGAGGAGTCCGCGTCGTCGGGCACCGGACAGCGGGATGGTCTTATCGCCGTATTGCGCGCCATACCGGTCGTGCGGATATCACCATAGCGCACTGTTGGCGGCAGTGGATAGGACAAGGCACGCAGCAGCGACAGGAAGGATCTGTGAGACCTAGACGAATCACGGAGAGAGAGGACCGACGGATTGTCCGACATACGCGGAGTGACCTAACAGCCAAGATTGCGGATATTCAGCGAGCAGCGGTGAATATCCGCAATCGGACGATGCCTTTCACGCATCGTCCGATTAGTGCCAGCACCATTGGCAGACGGCTGCACGACGTAGGACTACACGCACGCAGACCGTTACGACGACTGCCCTTAACACCATTGCATCGTCGCCAAAGACTGCAATGGTGTCGTGCCAGACTGTCATGGAGTCACTCAGAATTGCAGCGGGTGATCTTCAGTGACGAGTCCCGCATTTGTCTTGGAGGAGACGACCAACGAATCCATGCATGAAGGCACCATGGTCAGCACCAAGATGAACGGTTTGCTGTCGAGCGTCACACGTCCAGAAGCCCTGGTGTCATGGTGTGGGGTGAATTGCCTACGATGCCAGATCACCTTTGGTGTTCATTACAGGCATTTTGATAGCCCAACCTTACGTTAATGAAGTCCTGCAACAAGTGGCTCTACCTTTCCTGAACGCTCACTCCGGTGCGATTTTCCTACAGGACAACGGTTGCCCGCATACTGCTGCTGTCTCGAGAGCTTGCCTTCAAGGCACTGACATTCTGCCATGACCAACCGCATCGCCATACCTATAGCCGATTGAAAATGTGTGGGATGCTATTAGACGCGCTATCCACACTCCACTCCTACCGAACAATCTGCAAGAACTGCGTGAGAAGATTCAAGCAGCATGGTATGGCTTATCGCAGAACACCATTAGGAACCTGTACAACTCCATGCCGAGACGTCTGGCATGATGTGCGAGCAAACATGGTGGCTCGACGCCATAGTGGGAGAAGCTCCCCTATGGAATGCCAATTTTCCCTACGCTCTCATCCGTAATGACCATTCCTCTAGACAGTCTCTTATATGATAACTAGCTTTACTACCCGGCTTTGCCCGGGATTTAGGCTTATTAATTTCATATTCCCTTACATGTCACTGAAAAAATCGGGGAAAAAAATTGATGCTTGCAAGAAAGAAAAAAAGCTGATTTCACAAATTCGGTCATTACAAATTATTTATTCATAGTGTGATTATTTCAGCACTTGGTCGTACACAGCATTTTTGGTTTCTCCTTCATCGGCGACAATATATAATTTTATTGGATTCTTTGCTCTTGACATTCCAACGTACAGCTGTCTGTAGAATCAAACGGACCAAAAGCGTTACGAATGATTTAACACGCGTCCAGGAGACACAGCGTTACAACACTGACTGAACAAAATTCGTTAACAATTTGCTATCAACGATCAAATGTATCACGTGCTTTCAGTTTCAGACGTCTTTGAGGGGTGAATCTCGGGGATAAAAAAGTTAAAAACGTATCTTTGCGAATATTTTATGAAACTGTCTGAAATTTTAATGAACACCAAAAATCGTTTATAGGAACAAGACCTCCAAGTTTCGCCTGAATCGGTAAATAACTTTTCAAATTACCCGTCAAAATTTTATTAACCGCTTCTGTGTACGTATTTCTGTTTACCGATGAATTAAAAATTTCATGCCTATTTTAAAAGTTTTGACCGGATTCCGGTGAAAATATGGTGTTGATAAAAATTTCAGCCCGTTTCGTTAAGATTTCGCAAAGTTCGTTTTTGCATTTTTTATGCACAGTTCACCAAGAATGGAAACACTTGTGGATGTGCCGCGGCGATGAATGCAGTCACGTGCTTTCAGATTTGGAACGATGACGTACCAAACGACGCTGATTTTATTGATTAGCTTATTAATTAATTCATAACTCACGAACGGAACAACGTAGGTATCTTAAAATAGTTGCGTTGACCTAGAAATTCCAGTATTAATAAGCTATGCAAATTTCACGATGCCACAGTTCGGCGTTCGATAGTTTTTGCTGCTTCAGACAAACAGATGTTTTGTGTTTTATATACACTGAGTGGCCACTTTATTATGACCACTCCCTCAGTAATTCGTTGGGCCACCTTTTGCCTTTAATACTGCGTTGATTCTTCGTGGCATGGACTCCACGAGATATTGATATGTGGTTTGTGGAATCTGAGACCATGCTTGATGAATAAAACCTTCCAGGAGTGTGAGATTGCAGGGTTGTGGATCCAGCTGTCTGATGGCTCGTTCAACTTCATCCCACAAATTCTCAATGGGGTTGAGATCTGGAGATTGTGGGGGCCCCCTAAGCAAAGTAAACTCACCGGCATGTTCTTGAAACCAATCCTGTACAATACGAGCTCTATGGAAGGACGCATTATCTTGTTGAAAGTAGCCATCGCCATTGGGATAAATCATCCACATGACAGGATGCACTTGGTCCGCAACGATGTTTAGATACGATGTGTCAGTCAGACGTTGATCAACACGAATTAAAGGGCCCAAAGCATGCCAGGAAAACATTGCCCAAACCATAACGTTGCCTCCACCAGCTTAAAGGGTTGTAGCAATGCATTTGGGGTGTATGCTTTCGTGCTGTTTCCGCCAAATTCTCACTCGGCCATCGGCATGGTGCAACTGAAAACGTGATTCATCGGACCACATAATTTGTTTCCAATTATCGACTGACCAATCCTTGTGCTCCTGTGCGAACTGGAGACGTTTTCTCTTGTTAACTGCAGACAGCAAAGGTGTTCGAACAGGCCTTCGACTGCCATATCCCATCCGATGCAGTGTACGGCGAACAGTGCATGCAGAGATCATTTGAAGGGATCCTTGATTAAGATGGTATGTAATTTGCTGCACTGATTCCTGTTACCAGTCTGGACACTCTCCGTTCCGCTCGAGCAGTCACTAGTCGATGACGACCACACGTTACACGTAGAGACCCAGTTTTTTCGGCTGACAGTCCAGCCTTTAAACACTTTAACAACAGCTGCTCTGGAACATTTCACGAATGCGGTGGTTTCGGTGATACTCGCCACGTTGAAAGTCCGTCAAATCGCGTTTTTTGCCTATCTCGTCACCCAAAAATCACTTCTACTACTGAATTTTTTTTTTTTTTTTGGTTGCAGGTTTAACGACCACCGTGAGCAACTCAATGGGCTATAAGCAGTCGCCCGTCCCTAATTTAGGGTCACTGGTTCCAGGGAAGGGAGAGAGCCAGTGCCGTAAGATAAACACAACATCCATGCCCTCACCGGGATTCGAACCCGGACCCCTTTCGGACGAATGATCAGAGGCCATCGCTTAGACCACTGCGCCACCGGGGCGGCTCTACTACTGTCGCAAGCACTAAGCTTTCCCTTTTTATACTAGCCTTGCCTCTGGCGACAACAGCGTGCAGCCATAGCTCATTTGCTTAAAACTGTCAGGTGGTCATAATAAAGGGGCCACTCAGTGTATAAGATTCTTTGAAAATTGTTACGTAGTCAGTTCTTGCTAGTACTCTCGGTAGACAAAACATTAGATATAAGGATGATTTGCAGTTGACATGGGCATCGTCCCGCGCACAGTGGAACAGACTCAAACCGAACACAGCCAATAAATAGCCGGACAGCAGGGCTTCCCAACAGTGTATCGTAATCGACAAGCATGGGTAAACGTGACGATCTGAGCGACTTTGACCGCGGACGCATTGTCGGCGCAAGACAAATGGTCATTCTACCATCCAAATGGTGAGAACCCTAGGGTTCCAGAGGGCAACCGTATTAAGGGTGTACCACGAGCATACCGTCGACGGACGTACCAACGCCCAGAGAGCAAGAGGTGGCCGACCACACACCATTGCTGACCGGGGTTGACGTAGATTATCCAGGCTCGTACAAAACGACTGCTTGGCAACGGTGGCGCAAATCACATCCAGGTTTAATGTTACAGGCCCAAGCAGCATGAGCGAGTGAGCGGTACAGCGCGCGTTGTTTACCATGAGCTACGGGAGCCGACGTCATACTCATGTGGTCAGATGAGTCCCGTTTTCCAACTGTACCGAGCTGCGGGAGGGTGTGGGTGTGGCGTAGACAGTATGAGGCCATGGCTCCCGTTGGCTCTGTGACGGTTTCGGGAGCCTTCTCATGGAACACATTAGGTCCCTTAGTGTCTCTGGAGAGGTCTTTAACCACTGAACGCTACCAGCATGTGCTGACTGATCACCATCACGCTTTCGTGGCCCTCGCGCATCCTGCAGCCGGTGGTATGTTTCAGAAGAACAATGTGCCACCTCACCGGGCCGCAACCACTCAGGCATGACTCGAGGAACACTCATCTGAGTTTGGAACCATCCAGTGTCTCCCCAAATCCCCCGGATTTAAAACCCTGTGGAAGCTCTCTGGGATGCCGCGGAGCGAAACATCAGATCCATGGATCCTGAGAAGACGTCTCGGGCGGAGTTGGGGACTATGCCTCGGCGTGTACAGGCTGTAACGCACTAGAGGAGGACCAATACGATATCAGATAGGTATCTCCAATACTTTGTCGATTGGGGCCGCGGGGGCCTAGTGGTCAACGTCCGTGACTGCCACGAAGAAGACCTCGGGTTCGATCCCAGTCAGGTACGAACGCTCGAACCACTAAATACCCGCCGTGCGTCGGATGGGCACGTTAAGCCGTCTGACCCCGGGTACTGTCCAACCCCCCCCGGTAATAAATAAGGGCGTCTTCCTCCCCCTTTCTACCTCGCTCCTGTGTCACTTTCCTATCGGGTACTCGAACCCAAATCTCCTATCTTCCTAATTTTATGGGTTGTTTAAGACCTCCGGTCAGACACTCCCTTTCTGAAATCCTCTACATATGATCAGATCTGACCTGTTTCGTCGATTGAGTGCATATAAAAGTTTCAAAAGTACATAGAAAATAATAAAATGCATAGAAAATAATAAAATGCAGTGAGTTCACTTAGTTTTAGCTTTCGCTGCTATCATTCCTCCCCCGCCTCCTACGGAGTACAAGTTTCTCTTCAGCCCTGTCCCCGTACCGATCATTTTCAGAATATTCAGAAATTTTCTGAGACTCCGTATAAGTCACGTGACTTCAGAGGGGGGGGGGGGCTTGTATACTAAAAAATATAGCATGAAAAGGACAATTTCCATGCCTTTCAAATTTTACTGGGTTTTCAAATTATCATTCCCTACCACCGGACCCGGAAATATCCTTGGGGATAAGGAGGGGGGGGGGGGGTAATTCGGAAAGTACGAAGTATCCAGAATTATGAGTCCGATCGTTCTTTCTACTGAGAGAAGATTTTATGGCTTTATAAACTGCACCTATCTTTACTGGCATATCAATCATATCGCTGAAACCCAATATGTCTCTCGTGTGTGTGTGTGTGTGGTGGTGGTGGTGGTTGGTGGGGGGGGGTACATTTGTGCCGCTCAAGATGCGACGTTCCAAATTTTGTGCTATCGTAACTCAAAAAGTTTTTGCATTTACTGCACTGCACAATGTTTTCCGGCCGACTAATTTCAAAACGGGACAGTAATTTACGATATTTCCAAATATCGCTTTCTACCTTTACATTGTCTACAAGCACATATTTTCCGGAAGCGATTTTTTCGCGAAACTCTTTCACTTTCTTAAACTCCATAATAAGTATGGAAGAGTATTTATCAGCAACACTGAACTGAGCATATGCTAAGGGAAAAGAACGACAGACTGCCCAGCTAACCAGTGTCACATACGTTTTCAAAGAGAGTACTGCCTGAGAGTACAAATGGGGGAAATGCGGCACAGATTTATACACAGAAGTAAGTTTCTCCCAGCCCATTTCTTTCGTGCCATTTAAGTAAACTTAAAAGATTTTCACACATCTAGAGAACAAAGTGCCGCCGACCAGAACAATAAAAAAGATCGTCTGCGAGCAGGTGGCTCGGTTTAGAAATGCTGCAGTTAATAGCTTTCCCTGAAGCATGAGAGGAGGGCGAAAGTTAGAAAGAGAGAGAGAGAGAGAGAGAGAGAGAGAGAGAGAGAGAGAGAGAGAGAGGGGGGGGGCACATTCACATTGAAGAACTAAGGGAGCTGAACCACTCCAATTGTTTTGTAGGAGGGGAGGATGTCGTAAAACTTCTATTTTTTCCAACAGCGAAAATTATTCAATCTTATCCTGCTGCCGTATGTTGCGAGTTTTCCAAACGAGAAAGGCATCGTACAGCGATTGTTTTGCTCATGAAAAAAAAAAAAAAAACCCTGCTCGTCCTGTGTCTGTTTTTCATTAAATATTGAAGGCCCGGCCCGGTCCGTTTTCCCAACTTAGAAATGAGTAAAGGCCCGACCCGGCCCGGCCCCGTGCAGATCTCTACTGTAAACTTACTCTTGAATCATTTTATAAAAAAGTGAAATCATTATTTTAAAGAGTACAATGTAGCTTCAAGATACGAGCATAAAGGTTGAGATTTTTTTTTCAAAAAGTATTAAACTGAAAGTGTCTTTGATTTTAAACAGCTGACCGGCTATTTGGTATTTCGAACATTTTCCATTTTGTGTATTTATTTCCTCCTCTATTATATTAAATTCCGTACTAACAGTTTGATTGACTTGAAATATCGGTCGTGTAGAAATACTTATCAAGTTTAGTATCATGCTTCCTTCAGGTGCTAATGTGATAGGTATCGGAATTCCTTTTTTTTTTTTTTAATTGGGGGTTTAACGACCACCGTGAGCAACTCAATGGGCTATAAGCAGTCGCTCATCCCTAATTTAGGGTCACGGGTTCTAGGGAAGAGAGAGAGTCAGTGTCGTAAGACAAACAAAACATCCATGTCTAACCGGGATTCGAACCCCCATCTAGGACGAATGGTTAGAGGCCATCGCTTAGACCACTGTGCCACCGGAGCTGCGGTACCGTAACTGTTATAAGATTTTCACGATGGAATATTTATAAGTTCTATACACATTACTCGAGTTTACAGGAGTGAATTCTGTTGTAACTACGTACTCCCAGTGACAGCAATTCTTGGTGGCGATACTTGCTGTCGTTACGACGGACTTTTACTGTATTTAATTTCCTGAGCAGACTACTCCAAAGAGCATTATTTTTGGCCTTGAAATGTCGCCAACAAGTGTCACTTAGATGAAGACCTCATTCTTTCCAAATGATGAAGAAGGATTATCCATTCTTTTCTCATTCTCTTCCTTTTTTGCTACATCTGTTTCACCATAGCGAATGAAAATGATACATTTTAAACTTCCTTTCAATTTTGCTGCAATAACAGTACAGGCGAAGCAGACTGCACTGAAAACAGCAGCCGAAAGCCCGTCCTTCTTTCTACTGATCAATATCTCTGAGCACCTCCGTCCATAAATTATCATTCGCGTTTTTGTTTGTACTAACATCATTCTAAAAATGAATAGACCCCCTTCACTCCTTTTTTGTGTGAGAGTTTATCGCCCACCGTGAGGAACTCCTTGAGCTGTAAACAGGCACCCGTCTCTAATTTATGGCCACTGATTCAAGGAAAGGAAGCCAGTGCCATAAGACTAATACAACGTTCATGCCTCACCGGGATTTGAACCGGGACCCATCTCAGACGAATAGTCGGAAGGGAACGTTTAGACATCTACCAATCTGCCCTTTCGGTACTTGAATTTCGGGGTTTGACTATCACGAGCGCTTCAGGTTATGAAGAGCCGCCTACCTTTAATTTCGAGTCACTGGTTCATGGTCGGATTACATCATGCTGTGGCCCGGAGGGGTTGCTGAATTGTAACCCCTTTAAGAAACTTTTCTGTTTTCATTTCTTAAAGGGGTTGCTGAATTGCAACCCCTTTTAAGAAACTTTTCCTGTTTCCATAAGTTAATTTTCTATCGCCTATCTTTAGTGAAACATTATAAGGTCATCTTTGTTAGGAGGGGTGGGGGTGAGCGAGCGTGTTAACGCTATCAAAAAGCAATCGTTGTGTCGCTATTGTTATTACGATAAAACTACAGAAATTATTTTCATTGTTGTTAACGCACGTTCTGGCTTACCCAACTATCGGCTTGCATATTAATTGTATTTTTATTTGTTTTACATAGCCGGACTTTCCCAAAATCAATGGCTTTTAACTAAAAATATTTTTAAAAGCAAAAGATAAAACGATGGCAGATTATATAAATACATATTCTTAGTTCAGAAAAAGAATGCTTTTGCTAGAATGGCGTGAAAAAAGCTTTCAACGTTTATCTTTAAGTGAGAGAAATTCTAGCGATTTCAGAACATTTTAAGGTGGACGTCAAGTGAAAATGCGCTACTGTACTTGCAATGGTGAAAATTGAGTTACGTACGTTCACATACAGGAAATGCTACCTGACTGGTGAAAATTGGCACACGGACGAAGAAGACACTGAACTATAGATTGCAAATTTGGGAAAAAAATTATAGGGAATATTTTAAAATTAAATAACCGCGTGTTGGAGTAAAATTGCATATCGCTAATAGGTGGCGCTCTACGTACGTCAAGTACTGGAAACGTGGCATTTCCTTACCTTTTTTTCTTGAATATTAAATGTTTTCATACAGACAATACTAACTGAGGGGTTATAGACTTTTGTTTAGGATGTCAGTAATTATTTAAATCACTTACATTACAGTTTATTGGCATTTCTACCCTCAAACTTATGGAAATCAGAAATCAGATGCTGGTAATCTAAGATTTTGTTGTAACTACGTACTCTCAAAACTAAGAGCCCCACAAGAACGGGTCGGAAAAAAAAGCGTGATTTTCAGCGTCATCTATGTATAAGCAGAAGGCTGGATTGGATATGCTTTTATCTCCTCCTTAAGTAGATTTTTTTTTTTTTTTTTTTTGTAATTTTCTGTTGATGGCTCTGATAGGATGGATGGTGTAGGCCCATAAATTATTCTTTTCATAGCCTTTGCATTAGCTCATAAAGAATTACAGTAATACAAGTGTTTTACGGTTTTTAGAAACAATCGCCAGGAGACGAAAAAAAAAAAACAAACAAAAAAAAACTGCACAGACGAGTGGACCCCTAACAGCTAGATTTATTAACGCCCAATCGAAGGAGTAAAATTTCATACTTGCAACTTACAATAGTTATTTTAAATCCGTGTGCAAATTACGTGTAAACAAGGTAAGTGCAAGGTAAGAATATACGTATTTTTAAGGATATCAGTGGATGCCCTCGCTGAGGTTGCTCTGCCCGGGTCTTCAAAACCACGCCAACCCCCCCCCTTTAAATCCTGCCCGGCATTGGTTCCAAGGAAGAAAGACAACCAGCTCCAGAAGAACAAACACGATATCCATACCTTTATTTGCGATTAGAGCCCAGGCCAAGGAACGCGAGAATTTAGAAGTCTGACTATTATATGGCCCATTAACATTGAACCGTATTCTCTGGAAAATGTAGATTAAAGAGTTGCGGGTTTAACATTAGGCATATGCACAAGTTTCCAAAGTTTTACGGTCGAATAAATGTCGTACTTACACCAGCAGGTTGCGTTTAATGATAATCGAAGTATGTTCCCCTGTGACCTTGAACTTTGTGCAATCTATCCAGTAGCTGGCGAATGCCGTCATGAAAAAACGACGCAGGTATCGACGCAAAGAACACATTGATGCATTTTTGGAAGTTAAAGTTTGGCGAACCGCTGGCCAATCAAGAAGTGCTGCATCGAGTGAAACAAGTGGAAGTCAGACGAAACTATGTCCGGGGAGTAAGCCACTTGAGGGAAAACTTCTCATCCCAGTTGCACGATGACTTCCTAGGTCTCTGACACGCCGTGAGGTCGTGTGTCAAAATTACATTCCAATGTCCATATCCTGAAAATGGTTGTTTCCGTTGCTGTTCCGCTGTCAAATCCAGTAGTTCACGACTACTGCTTTGCCTGATGGCATGAAATCATGATAAAAAAAAAAAAAAAAAAACATCTTGCATGCGCCACCCGATATATAGGAACTTCCTCATCGTCAATATTATAGGCTTTGGCATTGATGTCGTTGACTAACCGTGACTTTTTGCTTTGCCAGTTGTCATAGTGAATGCATTTTTCATCACCCACAATGATTTTACTCAGGAAGTCCGCCTTTCGATGTCTGGTACGCAGTGAAGCGTACTTGTTCATCCTCTAATCGAAGCTGTACTTGGTGGGTACGTGTGGTACCCGCTTTCCCACTATTTGAATCTTTCCCATGTTATGCAACCTTCGAAGCAGGTCTACAGATTCACTCCTAACTCTACTGTCAGTTCTGTGGTCTGCTGGGAGGCATCTTCGCCTAAAGGATATTGGGAATCTGCGCTACGCATCTCCTTCGGCCATCCGCTACAATGCTTATCCCTCCAAGCCACTTCTGAACTTCACAAACCTTGCACAACACGTGCCAGAACCTATCGCTTGCTCTCCTTATGAGGAACAAATCTACATTAGTGGTTTGCCCCGAGATTAAACATGAACAATGACAAATATGCATCTTGTTGGTGGCTATGTCCTAGCTCAACATGTCATTCAAACGCAGTGTTGTAACCATACACCCACAGCTCGAAATTATGACAAAAATTAAACCATTTTGCTTCTACTGCCAGCAACATGGAGATCCGGAATATTATGCAGAGACCTATTACAGTACTTTTACGATGTGATTAAAAAGTTGCGTTAAATTTCTGTTCCCGGTGGGGTTTTACATATTTGTACAAAAATCTTAGCACAAAGGCAATAAATAATTGGATGAAGAGCGCAGGAACACGACCATGGGCACCCATATAGGGGGACAAGAGGGGACATATGCCCTCCCCTAAAAATTGGACCATGCCGTTTCTGTTCTTGGAAAATACTAGAGATTTTTGCTATAACACCAATTCTAACTGCTAGATTTTGCTACAACACTAATTCTCTATATAACTTCTTTATGCATGTGTATGCAGTAAAATAAAGAAAAACGTTGCGAATTTCTACTAGGAAAATCGAAAATTCATTGCAGAAAGTAATAAGAAAATTCCCCATTGCATGTTTTTTTGTTTTTTTTTATTGAAAGCTTAACGACCACCGTGAGCAACTCAATGGGCTGTGAGCAGTTGCCCGTCCCTAATTTAGGGTCACTGGTTCCAGGGAAGGGAGAAAGCCAGTGCCATAAGACAAATACAACATCCATGCCTCACCGTGATTCGAACCTGGATCCTTCTCGGACAAATGGTCATGAGCCATCGCTTAGACCACTGCACCACCGGGGCGGCCATTGCACGTTGGAGAACAGTGTACATACCTATAGTACGAAAAAGCATAAAAGGCGAAGAAGTGGGAAATACTTCATCTTCTGCATCCGCTTTTCACTGCTAAACGAACATCTCTCGAACCATTTCCCCGAAATTTCTCTTGAACGTAATTTTTTTCATTGTTTATGACCAACTAAGTGATAGGGGGGGGGGGCTCGTGGCGCCTGTGACATAAGCGACTAAAAGGATCAAAAGAACGACAAATTTCCTTATCGTTCTAAACGTTCGGTCTAAAATCTCATTTACAAATTTTTTTCATGTAGTTTTTGGGTCTTCTGATTTTCAATTAAATTGATGTATTGAGAGCGTGATAAAAATGATTAGACAACAATTGCAGTGGAAATTTTCATTAAATGTTTGTATATTGTATGTTAGTCGTAGCTAAGTTATGTGTTGCCATGAGGGCAAATATCTGTTAAGTTTATTTTTTTGGTCTCGAATGACAAGAGAAGGCCAGAGGAAAGGCCTAGAGAAATGGAGTGACTCTAAAGCCGCCACTCTCTCTCTCTCTCTTTTTTTTTTTTTTTTTTTTTTTTGGAGGTTTAACGACCACCGTGAGCAACTCAATGGGCTATAAGCAGTCGCCCGTCCCTAATTTAGGGTCACTGGTTCCAGGGAAGGGAGAGAGCCAGTGCCGTAAGACAAACACAACATCCATGCCTGACCGGGATTCGAACCCGGACCCCTTACGGACGAATGATCAGAGGCCAACGCCTTAGACCACTGCGCCACCGGGGCGGCCTCTCTCTCTCTCTCTCTCTCTCTGTGTGTTTTCTGTTAGCATTGTAGTGAATCCTAGTTCACCATAAGCGAATCCTAGTTCACCATAAGCGTTTTTACGAAACAATTACTTCTGAACCATTGAACTTTCAGTGGTCCTGCAATTTCTCTCTTGCGGTTTACTATGCCGCACTGCAATTTCGATCAAATCCAAACGCTAAATGCAAAGAAACCAAAATCTTTGCGGCATTGAGTAGATTATGCAACCTACCGTAACATTTGTTAATCACTTCACTCAGCAGTTGCAAGTTTGAAATTTTAATATTAGCTTTGATAATGCCAAACAGTTACTCGACTATTTAGTGGTGGCTCGTCAATAAGAGCACAACATGAACATGTGCTCTATCCACCACTATTCAAGAAATCAGATTAACGGAAGAATTTATGATTAAAAATAGTTCTATGAGTGAGTTAATTACATTGAAAACATATTGAATTGATATGTTATTATGTGTTTTGAATAGCACCACTACAGCAGTGAAGACATCTTGCGTTTCACTGCAATTAAATCCATGGCGTTCGATCCACAGCTCATCTACAACCTTGAATTCTGTCTTCTGCGAGCACAACCTCCTGCGGCCTCAGCTCAAAGTTATTGGAGCATGCGCAGTTAGGTACTCTGCTGGAATCTTGTCGGCGCTTCGTAGACAAGCACGCAGCACGTTTCCACTTTGCCCATTCTATTAATAGTTTGTTACTGGGGTGAAATTCAATCGCTCGCTGTTGTGTTTTGCATTTGTAAAAAACTCAGTCGCTCGCTGTTCTTGCATTAGTTACTGGATTATTTTAGTGCCATTCTCCTGCTTCATCGGCGGAACAGTGTCAGTGATAGTTTAATATCCTTTGTTAACAAGTTCTTTTTTATCTTTGTTCTTCTAGTTGTTAACTTGTAATTGCTAATAATTCCGTAGTGGTTGATGACGACAGTAATTAACACGTAATAACCAAATGCTAATAACTGTATGCAAATAATTCTTGCGCTTCGTAAATATGTCTAAGAAACTTTTATTCTTTTCTTCATTTAATTGCCTGCAAAGGTTGTCCGTTAGCTGTGCTATATTTCCTAACTCTCCCGCTTTCGATCATTTCTCGCGCTGTCGTGAAATCCCCTGACCTCCCGGTCCACCTAAGACCTACCATGGGGCAATTACCTCGTCGTACTTTTCGTGACCGCTCGCTACCTAAACCTAGAGTCAACTATCCTCGCCTCCTTTCCTTGTCTCCAAAAAATGCCCTTAAGCATATCCTAAAATTCCCCATGAGAAGGAACCACACCGCCCTCGGTAAATCTTAAGCCTCAAAGTAAAATGTGAGGGCTAGTGCATTAGTCGGCACCATTGAAATTAAAACCTGAAAAGCATCAAAAGAGGCGCGATAGAGTTAATCTCCTTTCAACATACAAAGTGCAAGTACTACGCATGGACAAAATGTCGTCTAGTAAATAACCGTGCATCCGGTGTCTAATGGGGAACTAACTCTGGAAAATTTCTCTCACGCTTTGTGAAGACAAAGGAAGTGGAGCACGAGATGGAATAAAAGTTGCATTTTGAGATTTTTTATGAAATCCTACAGCGTAGTATATATATATTCTCTGTAACACCTTATTTAAATAATGAAATGTGAGAAGCTAAATGTTTGTCTTATTAATCACGAATACTGACTTTGCTTCCAAATGTTTGTCTTCTTAATCATGAATACTGACTTCGCTTCCAATGTTTACTGTGTACCAGTGAAATTTCGTGGCCCACAACAGGTGTGAAACATTTTGATATTTTACAGCACAGCACATTTAAGGAGACAGCTAGGGGCTCGTAGTTTTGCAGTAGAGGCCTGGCGCCGTCAGGCCACGTTTTTTCAAGGCCTGGTTGCGCCAAGCTACTTTTTACCTAACTGAAACGGATTTTTTTAATTTACTTATTTAATCGTCGTCCATCGAAATTCGCACTTTTTTTTTTTCTTTTTTTTTAACACGAATAATCTTAAACACGTTTTTTTCTTTTTCTTTCTTTCTTTATCCTTATTTCTGTTTCATGGTGGCTATGCACAAATTCGTAGATCTTTTGTTTACCGAAACCACCTCAGAAGTACCCAGGGAAGTGGGTACCAGACAGAGTATATATATATATATATATATACACCAATTTCTTGAGCAAAAAACAAGATAAAAACAGGGAAAAAACTTTGAAAATATAATCCTCCGAAATGAACGCTAAAACCAAAAAACACCAGGCTAAAGAAAAACTTACAGCAAACAATAAAGAAGCAAAACGTAAAAGACCACTCACCAAATGAAGACCTCGCCCATAACTTTTGGGCTCATATTGCATATTGACCAACTCAAAGACAGACCCCACCTGAACAGAAGATTAAAATCAGGAAACAGAATGTAGCACCTTCGTCAGGAGAACACCAAAACGTAGGTGACTTTTCTGGAGTCCGCAAGAGGCTGGAATCACCAATAGCCCGCGGATGTGTTCTCGAAGTCACCAGCAACAAAATGCTGAAAGAGCAAAAGCATCGGAAACCGCAGGATCACAAATAGATTCTTAGGAGATTGTCACTGACTCTTTCTTTGGAGTTTGGGTTCGCATTTTTTTCCTTATCTGTTAATGTTTTATAGAGACAACTATATATATATATATATAGACAACTCTAAGAAGCACGGAGAGATGCATGCTTGGTGAAACCAGGAGAGATAAGAAGAGAAAACTCGTGGATCAGAAAAATGACAAGAGTGGAAGCCATCATGACCAGTGTAAAATTCCTGAAATGGCAATGGGCTGGACATATTGCCAGAAGGACAGACCATCGATGGACAGCTGAAATTTTAGACGGGATTCCAAGGGACAAGAAAAGACCCAGAAGAAGACCACATGGGAGATGGGCGGATGAAATTCGAAAGTATGCGGGAGTAACATGGAAGAGACTGGCACAAGACAGACCGTTGTGGAAGAAACTTGGGGAGACCTTCTTCCAGCAGTGAATTGATAATGGTTGACAATGATGATGATATATATGCACTGAAGTGCCAGAAAAACTGGTACAGACGAGCTTATACAAAAGACATAGCAACGTCACCTATGCGCGTACTCGGTTGCGTCCGCCAGTGCGTATATAAAGCTATAGACATCATTGCCAGCTGTCAGAGCTGTTTTCGGCATGAGAATGACAAGTAATAACAATTTAAGTGATTTTCAACGCAGTGTCATAGTTGGCGTTTGTGAGATGGGCCATAGTATTTCGGAGGTAGACGAAGTTCGGATTTTCACAGACGACCATTGCAAGGGTGTACCGTGACTACAAGAATTCCGTCAAAACCTCCAACGTACGATACTAGTGTGGCCGTAAAAAGACATTGGGTCAACGTGACCATCGTCGGCTGTCAAGAATCGTTTCACGCGATACGCGTGCAACACTCTCGCAGGTATCATCGGAATTCAATGCTGGAGCCTCAACAAGCCTCAGCGTCCGGACTGTGCAACGTACCCTGCACGATATGGGCTTTGGGAGCGGACGCTCAACTCGAGTCCCCTTCATGGGTGCACGACACAGAGCTACGCGCCTCTCTTGGGCACGGCAACACCACCACTGGGCACTTTATGACTGGAAACAAGCAGCCTGGTCTGACGAGTCGCGTTTCCAACTGTATCGGGCAGATGGAAGGATTCGTGTGTGGCGCAAACCCCATGAAGCCATGGATCCCGCCTTTCAACAGGGAACTGTGCCGGCTGGTGGGTGGTCCGTAATGGTATGGGGTGTGTTTAGCTGGACTCTCACTGGGACCGCTGGTACGTCAACAAACGTCTGTGACCGGCCAACGCTATGTGCGCATCCTTTCTGACGAGGTACATCTGTTCATGTCCTGCATTCATGCTGATGGGTTGGGCCTGTTCCAACAGGATAACACAAGTGTCGGGACGCAACATTATGGTTAGAGGAGCATTCATCTGAGTTTGGGGTGTTGCCATTTCCACCCAAGTCCTCAGATCTGAACGTGATAGAACACATTTGGGATGCCATGCAGCGCGCCATCGAACACAGGAATCCGAGACCTCGGAATACACCCGAATTGTGGAACGCTCTGCAGGAAGTATGGTATGCATTGCCTACAGCATATTTCTAGAAGCTAGTGGAGTCCATTCCCCATCGTATTTCTGCAGTCCTGCGCTCCCGTGGGGGACCTACCAAGTATTAGACTGGTGTACCAGTTTTTCTGGCACTTCAGTGTATATATACGTTTGCTGATGACGTTGTCATTTTTGCAACTACCCCATCAGAGCTGCAGAGTATGATCCAGGAACTTGCTGACAAGAGTAAAGAAGTGGGATAAAAAATGAACTTTGAGAAGACAAAAGTGATGTACAATGCTTTTACAAGAAATGAAGATTTATCGATTGATGGAGAAAAGCTGGAGATAACAGATGCATACGTTTATCTTGGACAGCAGATATCAAGTGAGTGTCACATTGATGAAGAAATTAATCGGCGTATAAAACTTGCCTGGAGAGCTTTTGGAAGAAACATCATAATTTTAAAGAGCAATATGCCATTATGTCTTAAAAGAAAAGTGTTTGATCAATGCATCCTTCCAGTGCTTACGTATGGTGCAGAGACGTGGACCTTAACTAAAAGAGACATACAAAGGCTGCAGACAACTCAAAATAGCCTGGAGAGGTGCATGCTTGGTGTAACCAGGAGAGATCGGAAGAGGAACTCGTGGATCAGAAAAATGACAAGAGTGGAAGACATCATGATCAGAGTAAAATCCCTGAAATGGGGATGCGCTGGACATACTGCCAGCAGAACAGACCATCGATGGACAGTCGAAATTTTAGATTGGATTCCAAGGGACAGGAAAAAACCCAGAAGAAGACCACATGGGAGATGGGTGGATGAAATTCAAAAGTATGCGGGAGTAACATGGAGGAGACTGGCACAAGACAGACCGTTGTGGAAGAGGCTTGGAGAGACCTTCGTCCAGCAGTGGATAGATAATGGTTGACAATGATGATGATGATGATATAAAACATTGAAGCCGTAAAAATATCCCCGCTATATTGAAGTGTGTCCCCATGATTCATGGACGAATCAGTGTTAGAAAGAAAATGTAAAAATTTATGATTGAAAAATGAATACCAGTTCAGTTCGGCTTTAATTCCCCCATGTGTTCAGTTCGTTCAAATTATATCGAAGTAGTGGACAAATATGATCCAAATATAATTATTCAAACAAATTCTTAATGTATGAAAATTTCCCCCAATTACAGATGTGCACAAGAAAAAAAAAAAAAGAAACACCTGTGATGCTTTCGAAAAATTTGAGGATGAACTAGTGAAGACCATACTTTTTGCGGACCCCTTGAAAATGCGGGGGCCGCCCCGGTGGCGCAATGGTCTAAGCGATGGCCTCTGATCGTTCGACCGTAAAACATTTATTCGACCGTAAAACTTTGTTCCTTGAGGTACTTTTAATTCCATTGTGAAGTATACAAAAATATTAATATATCAGTTCTCGTTGCGTGCGCTCCACCTGCTTGCTAAACCACTAGCCGCCACTTCAATAATTATATCTTTCGCACAAATCCTAACCTAGAAATATGCTTTAAATTCATCTGAAGTTAGCGTTACTATCTCCGCTATAGCGCTATTACATTTCTTCGAACGCCTCTTGTGCCATCAATTCTTAGGTTCTGGGAAAAGCGAGTTCTCAGAAAATCAGGGAGCTGAGTGCAAGCGAGTGATTCAACAGCCACCACCCCTCGCTTCGCCAAAAATTATTTCACAATCTGCGCAAAACGCGCATGCGTATCGACGTGCAACACGAACCATCTGCCGCTTTCCGGAAACTCAAGAAATTCCCTTAATTTGTCATTCTGATAGTCACTTAGTGATCAGAGGCAATCAATTTCGCGATCTACTATTCTCTCATCAAGTTTCCCCAGCCGAATTTTTCGGTTATCTGTGCTTCGAGTGTCAAACACAGTCCTCCATAGCAAATCCAGAAGTGAAAATAAACACAAAATTGTAATAATATCCCAGAAGTATCGAGTACATTCAGTTCAACTTATTAATTTTAAATGCAACAATAAAATAAAAAGTCGCACAGTTAAGCAGAGGAAAAAATACTCGACAGAAATTTGAAATGCTGCAAGATTACCTGGAATTTTTGCAAGGTTCCAAAACGCAAAATTATTGGATATATTAATATAAAACTCCGTGAGTTTCATTTAACTATATTACCCTCCCCCCTGGAAATCCGGCTAGAAAAATCTTTAAAATTTTTATCATAAAACTAGCAGAACTCGTCAATAATGACGGGGAAAAATAAGATGAGTAATTTTTTAATAAACAGGTATTTTTTTTTCTTGTGATGTCAAACTGTGAAAGTACATGGTCGAGTCAAATAATTGTGACTACCAGCTTATTTCCAGAATAACCGCCGTCTGCAGCCCGGTTAGCAACTAGACGGGCTGGAAGTGACTCTGTAAGGTGCTGGAAGCCATGCTGACTGTAGTGCATCTGCGACAGCTGCTGGAGGGTGCGTGGTGGAGGATTCATAGAGCGAAAAGCGCGATCGAGGTGGTCCCACAGATGCTCAATTGGGTTTAAGTGTGGGGAATTAGGGAGCCAGGGAAGTACTTTGAAGTCTTCATCGTGCTGTTCCAACCACTCACGGACATTTCTAGTTGTGTGACACATCGCATTATCGAGCTGGAAGATCCCATCCGCCCCAGGGAAGACAATCAGTATGTATGGGTGTACGTGGTCTGCAAGGATGGATTCATAACGAATGCGGCCCATAGTGCTTTCCGCAGGTGTGAGTGGACCTAGAGAATGCCACGAAAGCATTCCTCAGACCATAATGCTGCCCCCACCAGCTTGTGTTCTTCCAGCTTTGGTTGAAAAGTGTTTGTTCTCCGATATTTCTTGCCTTATACGCCAATCAGGGCCGGTTCAACCATTAGGCGAACTAGGCAGCTGCGTAGAGCGCTAAAATTTGAGGGGCGCTAAGATTTAGAGTTGATAAAATCAAATGAGTTAATAAATGAGAAAAAAAAGTAAAAACAAAAGACACTCTTGTTTTCTTCCATTCGATATAACTTGCGAATTCTTACTCACTGAAAAACGGAGACCTGTTCTTATACAATGGGTAAGTCAGCTTGCGGTAAATCCTCCCCGCCACTCTTCCGCTCTCACCACGCCACGAAAGCGCGCATCTGTCGAAAAATTGCCATAAACCAAGCTCATGTCCATGCAGCAGGGAAGTCAGGCGACGCTTGAGGGCTGCACAAGAATTTTTTGTTTTTTAAGAAAATAGATTCTGTATTATCCGGCTTTTAATGGCAATATCCAGATCGTCCACTTCTATCACAAATAGTAGCAATGCTCAACGTGTAAATTTCTTTGAAAGCAGAGAGGAGGGGGGGGGTTAACGACCATCGTGAGCAACTCGATGGCTATAAGAAGTCGCCAGTCCCTAATTTAGGGCTATGTGCTCCAGGGAAGAGGGAGAGCCAGTGCGGTAAGACAAGCACAACATACACGTATCGTCGGGATTCGAACCCGGAACCATCTCGGACAAATCGTCAAAAGCCGGCGCTTAGACCACTACGTTGCCGGAGCGGCTTGCCTAGAGGTTAGTAATTGTCTCACTCAGACTATTTTCTAGTAAGAACAGAGGCAAGAGGCAAGAGTAGATCAGATCAAATCATATGTAGTGGATTTTAGGAAAGGAGTGTCTGACCTCAGTTCTGAAACAACCCTTAAAAGTAGGAAGCTAGGAGATTTGGGCGAGAATGTCCGATAGGAAACTGACACGGAAGCGAGGCAGAAAGGGGAAGAAAGGCATCCTTATTTATTTATTTCGGGGGGGGGGTGGGTAGGGCAGTACGCGGGTGCGACGTCTTAACGTGCCCATCCGACGTACGTCGGATGTTTAGTGGTTCGAGCGTTCGTACCTGCTCGCGATCGATCCTGAAGTTCCTCCGTGGCAGTCAAGAACGTTGACCACTAGACCATCCGCCATCCGAGGGGCAAGAGTAGGAGATGCTCTGCTACTATATTCATTCCACTTGAATTCTTTTCCTTCTTTCCCCCCTCTCTCCATCGAGGGATGCATGAGGAAAGAACCTTGTTGGGTTATATGCATTATCAATCGAACAAAAAATTGCCCGTGGCATAGATTTGAAGACACTAGTAGGTAATTTTGCGAAAAATAGAGCACGCGAAATGAAATTTTAATTTCACTTTCATTAAACCAGTAAGTAAATGAATGTAGTTTCCATTAGTTTCTTTCTATTTAGTTTACATTGTATTTTTGCATCTTGAAATAATTATTGAATAAATGCAATATGTTTGGCCACACAAAGAATAACAAATGTTTGGAGGCGTAAAGCTGATTGCCAGCCTAGGGCGCCAAACACCTTAGCACCGGCCCAACGCCAACGTCCATCTATTCGATGAAGCAGAAAACGTGACTCATTGGAGAATGTAATCCTTTGCCAACGAGCGGAGGTCCAATTCCGATACTGCTGTGCAAATGTAAGCCTTTTTTGCCGATGCACCTTCGTTAGCATAGGTGCAGTAACCATCCGTCTGCATCGGAGCCCCATACGCAGCAGAGTTCGCTGAAGTGTCGTTTTAGACACACTTACGGTAGCCTCCTGGTTCATTCGGCCAGTGAGTTGCTCCAGTGTAGCGTGTCGATCGGCCTTTCGCAGCCGACCTTCATATCTCACATCAGTGGCACGTGGTGCTCCGCAGTTTCCAATCGCTTATCCGCAATGGGGCCATTTCTCCAATCACGATACACTTTAGCCACAGCAGCACGCGAACAGTTCACAAACTGCGCTGTTTCAGAAATACTGCCACCCTTGGCCCGAAAGCCGTCCATCCTTTTTTGCAAATCTGATACATCACTTCTTTTATCCATGACAGCAACGAGTGATATGTTTTCAGATTGCCTACAGCACACGTTATATACCCTCCAAACCAGCTGACGACACGTGCCTTCTTTCATTGGGTACGCGCTATTGACGTCAAAAGTAGGAGGTGGTCACAATGTGAATCGACTGTGTAGACGTTTTCAGCGTTTTATGGTCGAACAGATGTTTCCGTCGAAAGCGCCTACAATGGACATGCGAGTATCAAAACTGGACGTTGAATGATTGGAAAATATCGTCTGGTCCGATGAATCTCGTTTCCTGTTGCACTATGTGCACGTGTAGGTCGCTTATCTGGGGAAGTGTTGCCACTAGGATGTACCGTGGGACGAAAATAAACCGCTGGTGAAGGAAGTGTAATGCTTTGGGCAATGTTCTGCTGGGAAACCCTGGGTCCAGTCTTTCATGTGCAGAAAACTATGATGTCTACCACGTACCTAAACATCTTTACAGACCAGGTACAACATTTCACGGCAACGGTATTCCCCTCCAGTAGCGTCTTCTTTCAGCAGAATAATGCGTCATCGACACTGCCCAGGCTTTTCGGTGTCACGTCAATTCGTCGCGTGCGTCAATTCGTCGACTACGTCAATTCGTCGCCTGCGTCAATTCGTCGCGCGTCAATTCGTCGCGCGTCAATTCGTCGACTACGACAATTCGTCGCGCGTCAATTCGTCGCATGCGTCAATTCGTCGCGCGTCAATTCGTCGACCACGGCGATTCGTCGCGCGTCAATTCGTCGCGGACAAATTCGTCGACTACGTCAATTCGTCGCGTTTACAGATTTTGGTTACATACAAAACGAATGCAGGAAAACGTACGATTTCGAACGTCTTGCTCCCTGATCAAATTTATAAAGTTTGGACACGCAGACAGGATAGGAATATTACGTTTTTCTTTGGCACTAAAAATATTAGACGGTAAACGGTTTTTGGAACGGGGCAGGGCCCGGTTGGTCAGAGCCCCCCATATACAAAATTTTCGTAAAATCTACAGTTTTCAATTCAGAACCACCAAATCTGGTATACTATCTCGTGGTATTCTAACTTTGTAGACGGTTTTGGGAAGCGGTTGCAGAGGGCTAACCCCCCCCCCCTCCCTACAGAATTGCCGTAAGTTAAATTTTTCAATTTAGAACTACCAATTTTGGTATATTATCTCATGGTACTCTAACTTAGACGGTTTTGGGAACGGGTCAGGGGCCCGGTTGGTCAGAGCCCCATACACAAAATATTCGTAAGATCTACAGTTTTCAATTCAGAACCACCAAATCAGGTATCCTATCTCATAGTACTCTAACTTAGACGGTTGTCGGTTTTTGAACGGGTCAAGGCCCGGGGAGTCAGAATCTCCCCCCCCCCCGTACATACAAAATTTTCGTAAAATCTAGTTTTCATTTCAGAACCATCAAATTTGGTATCATGAAACTCTAACTTAGACGCTAGACGGTTTTTGAAGGGTTGCAACCCGGGGGTAAGGCCCCCAAATAAACACTTTTTCGTAAAATCTACAGTTTTCAATTTTGAACCACCAAATTTGGTATACTATCTCATGGTACTCTAACTTAGACGCTAGACGGTTTTTGGAAGGGGTTGGAGCGCGCGGGGTCGGAGCCCCCCCCTCATAAAAAAATTCATAAAATCGACAGTTTTCATCTTAGAACCACCAAATTTGGTGTACTATCTTATGGTACTCTAACTTAGACGGCAGACCGTTTTTGGAACGGACCAAGGCCCGGGGGGTGAGAGCCCCCACATACAAAATTTTCTTAAACACTACAGTTTTCAATTCAGAACCACCTAATCTGGTATACTATCTCATTGTACTCTAACTTAGACGCTAGACGGTTTTTGGAAGGCGCTGGAGCGCGGGGGCCAGACCCCCCCGAATAAACACTTTTTCGTAAAATCTATAGTTTTCAATTTAGAACCACCAAATTTGGTATACTATCTCATGGTACTCTAACTTACACGCTAGACGGTTTTTGGAAGGGGTTGGAGCCCGCGGTGTCGAGCCCTCCTACTCATAAAAAATTTCGTAAAATCTACAGTTTTTATCTTAGAACCACCAAATTTGGTATAGTATCTTATGGTACTCTAACTTAGTCGGCAGACCGTTTTTGGAACGGGTCAAGGCCCGGGGGTCAGAGTCCCCACATACAAAATTTTCTTAAAAACTACAGTTTTCAATTCAGAACCACCTAATCTGGTGTACTATCTCATGGTACTCTAACTTAGACGCTAGACGGTTTTGGAAGGGGTTGGAGCCCGGGGGTCAGACCCCCCTCCCAATAATTTTTTTTATTTTGTAAAATCTACAGTTTTCAATTTAGAACCACCAAAGTCGGTATACTATCTCATGGTACTCTAACTTAGACAGTAGACCGTTTTTGGAAGGAGTTGGAGCCCGGGGGTAAAAGCCCCCCCCATAAAAATGCCGCGTAAAATCTACAGTTTTCAATTTAGAACCACCAAATTTGGCATACTCTCTCATGGTTCTCTAACTTAGACGGTAGACGGTTTTTGGAACGGGTCGGGCACGGGGTCAGAGTCCCTCCGCCCATAAATATTTTTTGTAAAAAACTAAAGTTTTCAATTTAGAGCTACCAAATTTGGTATACTATATAATGGTGTTCTAAATTAAACGGTAGACGGTTTTCAGAACGGGTCGGGGCAAGGGTGATTACCCTTCCCCCTACACACAAACTTTCGTAAAATCTATAGTTTTCAATTTAGAACCACCAAATTTTGTATATTATCTCATGGTACTCTAACTTAGACGGTAGAAGGTTTTTGGAACGGATCAAGGCCCGGGGGTAAGACCCTCCCCACACATACAAAATTTTCTTAAAATCTTTATTTTTCAATTCAGAACCACCAAATTTTGTGTCATGAAACTCTAACTTAGCGGGAGACGGTAAGTGAAAGCGCAACATTATTAACTTGATTTGTTATGTAAACCTTATAAATACGACCACAGCGATTAAAAGTTACTAAAGAGTCCTTGTAAGTAATATTTTTTGACCGAGTGCAAGTACAATTTACGAAATGTCAACAGGTCAAAATATCTAAATAAGTAGTTTTTAAGAAAATTTTGTATGTGAGCGGCTCTGACCCCCCGTGCCTTGACCCGTTCCAAAAACGGTCTGCCGTCTAAGTTAAAGTACCATAAGATAGTATACCAAATTTGGTGGTTCTAAGATAAAAACTGTAGATTTATTTTACGAAATTTTTATGAGGGGGGGGGGGCTCCGACCCCGCGGGCTCCAACCCTTCCAAAAACCGTCTAGCGTCTAAGTTAGAGTACCATGAGATACTCTAACTTAGACGCTACCAGATTAGGTGGTTCTGAGTTGAAAACTGTAGTTTTTAAGAAAATTTTGTATGTGGGGGGGCTCTGACCCCGGGCCTTGACCCATTCAAAACGGTCTGCCGTCTAAGTTAGAGTACCATAAGATAGTATACCAAATTTGGTGGTTCTCAGATGAAAACTGTAGATTTTACGAAATTTTTATGAGGGGGGGCTCCGACCCCGCGGGCTCCAACCCCTTCCAAAACCGTCTAGCGTCTAAGTTAGAGTACCATGAGATAGTATACCAGATTAGGTGGTTCTGAGTTGAAAACTGTAGTTTTTAAGAAAATTTTGTATGTGGGGGGCTCTGACCCCGGGCCTTGACCCGTTCCAAAAACGGTCTGCCGTCTAAGTTAGAAAGTACCATAAGATAGTATACCTTATTTGGTGGTTCTAAGATGAAAACTGTAGATTTTACGAAATTTTTTATAAGGGGGGGGAGAGCTCCGACCCCGCGGGCTCCAAGCCCTTCCAAAAACCGTCTAGCGTCTAAGTTAGAGTACCATGAGATAGTATACCAAATTTGGTGGTTCTAAATTGAAAACTGTAGATTTTACGAAAAAGTGTTTATTGGGGGGGGGGTCTGGCCTCCCGGGTTCCAACGCCTTCCCAAAACCGTCTAGCGTCTAGGTAGAGTACAATGAGATAGTATACCAGATTAGGTGGTTCTGAATTGAAAACTGTAGTTTTTAAGAAAATTTTGTATGTGGGGGGGGGGGGGGGGCTCTCACCCCCCGCCTTGACCCATTCCAAAAACGGTCTGCCGTCTAAGTTAGAGTACCATAAGATAGTATACCAAATTTGGTGGTTCTAAGATGAAAACTGTCGATTTTACGAAATTTTTTATGAGGGGGGGGGCTCCGACCCCGCGGGCTGCAACCCCTTCCAAAAACCGTCTAGCGTCTAAGTTAGAGTTTCATGATACCAAATTTGATGGTTCTGAAATGAAAACTAGATTTTACGAAAATTTTGTATGTACGGGGGGGGGGGGGAGAGCTCTGACTCCCCGGGCCTTGACCCGGTCAAAAACCGACAACCGTCTAAGTTAGAGTACTATGAGATAGGATACCTGATTTGGTGGTTCTGAATTGAAAACTGTAGATCTTACGAATATTTTGTGTATGGGGTCTCTGACCAACCGGGCCCCTGACCCGTTCCAAAAACCGTCTAAGTTAGAGTACCATGAGATAATATACCAAATTTGGTAGTTCTAAATTGAAAACTATATCTTACGGCAATTCTGTAGGGAGGGGGGGGGGGGGGTAGCCCTCTGCAACCGCTTCCCAAAACCGTCTACAGTCTAAGTTAGAATACCACGAGATAGTTTACCAGATTTGGTGGTTCTGAATTGAAAACTGTATCGCTCGTGCTTTATTGTCTGCCTCTCCTTCGCCCTACGTGGCGAAATAATTTTTTTTATGATTTTAACAATATTTTGTTTTACGTTTCACTGGAACTTTCCAGCTGATGTATATACCGCTGTATTTATTGGCAGAATTCCATTGTCATGTACATAGAAATGTTATTTTACTGAAGAATAAAGGCAATTTTGAAATGTAGATTTTACGAAAATTTTGTATATGGGGGGCTCTGTGCAACCGGACCCTGCCCCGTTCCAAAAACCGTTTTACCGTCTAATATTTTTAGTGCCAAAGAAAAACGTAATATTCCTATCCTGTCTGCGTGTCCAAACTTTATAAATTTGATCAGGGAGCAAGACGTTCGAAATCGTACGTTTTCCTGCATTCGTTTTGTATGTAACCAAAATCTGTAAACGCGACGAATTGACGTAGTCGACGAATTGACGTACTCGACGAATTTGTCCGCGACGAATTGACGCAGTCGACGAATTGACGCGCGACGAATTAACGCGCGACGAATTGACGCAGTCGACGAATTGACGCGCGACGAATTGACGTAGGCGACGAATTGACGCGCGACGTATCGTGGCAGTCGACGAATTGACGCACGCGACGAATTGACGTAGAACCGGCTTTTCGAGAATGGTTTGCGAAACATGAGGAAGACTTCAATTTATTGCCCTGGTCTCCAAATTCCCCAGACATCAATCCAATCGAGCATACGTGTTTTGTGTTGGAACAGTAAAGTCGATCTGCGGCGGCTCAATCCCGTAATTTACACGAGTTAAAGGATCAGCTGGCAACGTATTACTACCAGATACCCCAAGGCTCCATTAGAAATCTTGTAGCGTCCAAGCCTCGCCGGATAAGAGCTGTTTCAGCAGCACGAGAAGGACCAGCATCATATGAGGCTGGTGGTCATGCTTTGCCTCTTCGGTGTATTTTGAAACAAATGAAGAATATTCTGTACAAACCACTGTGTGAAAGTTTCAGTTTTTCTTAAAAAACGCGTTTAACAAAAATTGAGATAGGTGTTGTAAAAAAAGTTTAGAGATTATTCACCATCACTAAGCTGGAAGCAGGTACAAAGGTTAAGTAACGAATAAAAGAAAAAGCCAACAAAGGAATCAACTCAGCATTTGCAGTAATAAAAGTTCCTACAGAGATGTCACGAAACTTTGAATACCCCTGCGTCACAGGGTTTTATCGGTGGTATTTACGAACCTAGTCAAGGTATAAGCGCTTCATACGCGTCAGACGATGTTCAAACACTCAATCGACGTCGATTAATGAATAATTATTCAGGACACATGTGCGTCAACCGATGTATAGTCGTCCTACCTCTCCTTAACGATTGATTCGATTAACGATAAATCATTTAACGATTGGCTTCAGTTAGGAATACATTGTATCGGTCCTGGACAATTCGTCCAATGACGATTGGTCCAATGCCGATTCGTCCAATGCTACAATTATTCCAATGCCGATTCGTCCAATGCTACGATTATTCCAATGCCGATTCGTCCAATGCGACGATTATTCCAATGCCGATTCGTCCGATTGTATCATCCTACCAGGGGCCATTTTTTTTATTTTTAAGAAAGGATTAATAAATAAAAATTTTCTCCTCTTTATATCCCTTTGAAAAAATGATTCCATATATTTGGTATCTGTATACATTTCATAGAACTTAAAAAAACCAAAAAAACAAAAAACAAAAAAACCGCACTTAACGGATCATTTCTCACGTCTTTACAAGGCACCTAGGCCGTGGGTCTGTGAAATAATATTTAGTACCTAAGTTAAAGCGAAATATCATTAACTGGATTTGATATGAAGTTGATTGAATTGCTCGAACATCAGTAATTTCATACGGCAGCGAAGACAGTATAACAAGAAAAAAAGTGATTCTGAAAAAAAAAAAAAAAAAAAATCTATCACAACATCCATGCCTCACCGGGATTCAAACCCGGACCCCTCTAGGACGAATGTTCATAATCCATCGCTTAGACCACTTCGCCACCGGGGCAGCCTGGCACTTCCATACAACACCGAAGATAGAATCAGAACGGATGAGATTTGTTTCGCACGAGTAGCACTTCGCACAGATCAAAAAGAATTGCACTAATCGTACATTGTCCCATTGGATGAATCGACATTGGAACAATCGTACCATTGGATGAATCGACACTGGACCAATCGGCATTGGACTAATCGTCGTTGGACTAATAGCGCCAGACCCACATTGTATAGGGTTTCAGTGGCGGCTCGTGACAAGAGAAACATGTAACAAGAAAGGTGACACCGAATTTTCAGGTGTAATAAGCAAGTCTTTTGAATCCGTTCTGACGCAAATAAAATTTATTAAAGCTATTCAAAGTCAATGGAACCGGTATGGAAAACAATACTATCTTACGGAAGAAAGAAGTTTTTCAATTGGGTTCTTAATCCCTCAGATATTGCTGTAAACGGAATCGTGAGCTTACGCCCTCTGGTTGCAGACTTGTGCGTTAAGAAAAACATGAATTTATGTGAGAAACATTACGCACCGGAAACGCTCTCCAACACAGAAATAATTTTTCAAATCGGACTCTTAGAAACAGAGATATCGACAAAAATAAGATGTGACTTTACGTCCCCTGGTGGGAAAACCATGGATTATTTTAGGAAGAAAGTATTCTCAAAAGGTTTTTCCATATGAGCGGTATCGGTCCAAGAAAAAAAAAAAAAAAAAATTAGTCGAATTTTCAGGAGCCCAGATTTTGCTACAAATACATCAGAAGCAGAAATTAACACTTATGTCCCCTGGTGGCCAAACCATTCTTTACCAAACATTAGACATTATGTGAAAAATATTTTCCATTAGGTCTTGTATGCGATACAGGAAGAATTTTTCAAATCGGAGTTTTGGAAGCAGAAATAACGCAGAAAACGCAATTTACCTTTGTGCCCTCTAGCGGAAAGTCTATGATTCACTTGAAAATTTTGAATTTTTAAGAAAAACATGTCGCATCGGAAACACTATCCAACAAAGAAGGAATTTTTCAAATCGGACTCCTAGAAGTAGAGATATTGACAAAAATGAGATATACATCTACGCCCCCTGGCGTAGAAACCCTGCATTATTTTAAGGAGAAAATGCTTCTAAAAGGTTTGTCGACATGAGTAGTATCGGTCTGCAAACGACGTTTTTTTCAATCGAGAATTTAGAAGCTCATATTTTGCTGCAAATACATCAGAAGCGGAAATTAAGGATTACGCCCCCTGGTGGCCAAACCATTTTTTTACAAAAATTGTAAAAAAATGGCTGCATCCGGTGCAGAACGAATTTTTCAAATCGGAGGTTTAGAAACAGAGATAGGGAAACGCAATTTACCTCTACGCCCCCTAGCGGAAAGTCTAAGAATTACTTGAAAATTTTGAAATTATATGAAAAACATGTCACACTGAAAATCCTATCCAACAAAGAAGGAATTTTTCAAATCGGACTCCTAGAAGTAAAGATATTGACAAAAATAAGATATACATCTACGCCCCCTGGCGGAGAAACTGTGGAATATTTTAAGAAAAAAATATTCTGAAAAGGTTTATCGATGTGAGTAGCATCAGTCCACAAAATAATTTTTTCAATCGATATTTTAGAAGCTCAGATTTTATGGCAAATACATCAGAAGCAAAAATTAACCCTTACGACCCCTGGTGGTCAAAGTATTCTTTACCAAAAATTTTAAATTATTTGCAAAAGATTTTCCATCAGGAGGTGTATCCGCTGAAGAAAATGCTTTTCAAATCGGAGTTTTAGAAGAAGAGTTAGCGGGAAAAATGTAATTTACTTTCACGCTCCCTAGCGGAAAATCTATACGTAATTTGAAAATGCAACTATATCTAAAATACTCTTCGACATAAATGGAATCGAAAGATAAAAGAATTTTTTCAATCGGATGTTTAGAAGCAAATATGTGAAAGTATTTTTGAATTCGACATCAGTTGCATTCACGCCCTCTAGCGGCGAAATTGTACATCGTAAAAACAAAACAAAATGAAATAAAGGATCGTCATTCGCATAGTTCAAGCTTCCCAATGCAAAAAGAATTTTTCAAATCGGACTAATAGTTGCAGATATATCGTGGGTGCAGACGAACGGACGGACAAACAGGTAACATAACAACGATCTTTTTTTACAAAAGACGTGCTAAAAATGCCAATCCGTGAAAAAATGCATTTTTTTTCACGGAATCTCATTCTCAGCGTAGCAGTCAATGATGTCATCATAAAACAGCTGTTTAACAAGGATCCAAAACACACGGTGAACAACAAGGAAACAGCACTTAAACTGAAGTAGTTCACATTACAGTTACTGAACAAACAGTGGACGAACTAGGAAAACCCGTCTAAGCTCAAAACCGCAGTGCAGGGAAGTGGCGGCTAATACTTCACTTCGTTCATAGCCGTCTTTGGTTGTTACGGCAACCCTCTTATTTAGTGAAGTCCAGGTTCTTTCGTCTGCGCTCTTCATGGTCCCGGAGTGAAGTGATTTAGATCTGCTGCTCTTATCTCTTCACATGGCCTACGCGCAGTTACAAGTGCCATTTGGAACGGCGTGCGATTCTAGCTTGCTTTTAAAAACGGGAGGGATTTCGTTCCAAAGCCACAGAATTTTGCAGAAATCATTCTTGTGAACGAAAAAGAAACTAATTTTAAAAATCCGCTAAATTATTCGAAGAATTTTTTTTTGTAAATTTTAGGTGAAGCGGCATTTCACCCGGCGAGCAGCCACTGCAGGGTTTTAGAGAACACGAATTGAATATTGTTAATTGTTTATGGTACAACTAGAACGTAACTTCACTGTAAAGCAACAAGGCACCTAGGCCTTGTTGCTTTACAGTAACTTCACTGTAAAGCACTGTTATTACTAAAGCCTTAACGTAACTTCACTGTAAAGCACTGTTATTACTAAAGCCTTAACGTAACTTCACTGTAAAGCACTGTTATTACTAAAGCAAAACCTTGCTACCGTAACTGGCTTCACTGTAACCTTTACTGAAATGTTCCGAATCGACTAATTACACATGCAAGAGCTAATTAGACCCCGAATAAAAATGTCCAGGTGAAATAAAAATGCTCGCTTTCCATGACCACTCATTCTTTATTGGTTATTTGTTGACACATATATGTCAGCGAACATCAAATGCAGAACATAATTCTAATTCGTGATCAAGCTTCTATCGCTTCAACATCCGAATAAATCAAGTGCTGGTGACACAAAAAAATCGTAAAGTCTTGCCAATATTCGAAAAATAATTGAGACTTATCAAAAAAGGAATCGTGACTTTCAGTCGGCATGGCTCAAATTAAAGGTCGTACAAATCAGCTCCTTCCGTAAAAATCAACACTCCCCAGATACAAAAGCCGTTCCATAAAAAATTAGTGTAGCTTTTTCTGAGTTGACAACAGTGCGAAAGGGAAAAATAACCTAGCAAACGACTAACTGAATTAAAGAATTATCTATGGCGACAGTTATTAGCCGTGGCAGTCGAATCTGGTTTAAATATTGGGCAGTTGTTTAAGGTACGTCTGCATTTGGCCATACAGCTATGGAGGTGAGTGATTCAGAGTTAAGAAGTGAAATGCGTTGTGCGATAAAATTTTGATATCGTTTGGGTAAAACGGCTCCACAAACAGTTGGTTTAATGAAAAAAGCTTACACAGATAAATGTTTGGGTGAGTAAACCATTTTTAGATGGCACCATGATTTCAAAAAAGGGCGTTTGTCGGCAGAACTCGCTCCTGGGCCTGGTCGACCTGAAAGTGTTGTTACTGCTCCTGGTTGACCTGAAAGTGTATGGTTAACACTGTTTGGGCAAACCTGCAAGAAAATCGACGAATGACATACGTCGACATAGTGCCGTCAACTAATATTTGAAAAACGTAGGCATTCCGCATTTTACGCGACAAATTACTGCTGCATGGTGGGTGCTCCGATGGGTACCTTATCACCTGATGAGAGAACAATTGTTAGCCAGAGTTCAGGTGTGTCATAAGTGAAAAAAAAAGATTACAAAGGATCCAAATTTTCTAAACACAGTAATAACTGCCGACGAAACTTGGGTCCACTATTTCGACCCCCTCACAAAGCGCGCAACGAGTGTCTGGAAATACATTGGCTCGCCTTCTCCGAAAAGATCCGCCAAACCAAATCAGCTGAGAAGGTGATGATGCTAATTTTCTTTGATCATAAAGGTGTAGTCTACCAGCAAGCCGTCCCTTCACAAATTACTGTCAATGCTGAAAAATACAGATATTTGTCGTGGCAGTCTTGAAGTGTCTGCCACGATACGTATCGAATAAGTAACTGGTACTGATGGACAAGTGGACCCTACACCATGATAACGCCCGCCCGCATGTGGCTGCTTGTGTAGTATTGAAATCATGCCACAGCCTGCTTACAGTTCTGACCTCGCCCCGTGAGATTTCTGGTTGTTTCCAACAATGAAAGAAAAGTTCCGTGGGGCAACATTCAACACAGATGCTGACGTTATTCAAGCTGTACAGGGGTCGCCAAAGTAGCTTCCACAAAATGGCTTTAAAAAGGGGACTGAACGATGGAACCGTTGCACACAATCTGAGGGCAGATATTTTGAGACAGAGTAGCATATATTTTGCTGTACCAATATTTCTTTATTTTGTGTGATTTTACTCGGAGTTTTTACAGAACACCCGTTGTAAAATTCAAAACAGCACTCTTTTTCTCTTCGTTTGCATATGTCGTTCTTTTGATCTGTCGTCAGGTTGCCAAAACACAAATTCGGCGAGAGAGAAAATGCAGCGTTAAGATAGAAAATGCTTCGCCAAAACAAACCAAAATTTACACAAGAAAACAGGAACCAAAAACGAAGTTTAATAGGGTACAGGTTACAACTGATCCCACTGCTCATGATGGACCCATAAACGAGAACTGTTTACCAATATACTGGCTCCAACCTCGACCAATATCAAAAATGGTTGCAACGCTTTTGTTTTGTAAACATACTTTTGGTGGCTCTAATAGTGTGAAGCTCCCGTGTCTCTTGTAAGAAATTCATAAAAATAATTCTAACGTGTCAGAGTGTGTCTGGTGCATTTAGTGGCACACTCCGTAGACCAGTCAAGCCGGCCACCTCAACGATTAACGAAAGCCGGATGTTTGCTGATGACCAGATATCCAGCCGCAGAACTGCAACTTTGAAGACAAGGAGCTTTCATACTTTAGGAGCCTTTTACATAAGACAAGGAGAAAAATTTCTCAAACAACTGTGGATAGTTTTCTTCAAAAAGAGACCTCGACAGGAGTAACAAACTGTAAAAAAATTCCTTAAATTCACTAGCCACTTTCCGTGTTTTCTTTCGTGAATTAACGAAGCATATTTCTGATACAACTTTTTCCGTCAAATGACGGGAAAAACTCGGAATTTCTCGGATTTTTTGAATGCCGTGCCGGAAAAATTCTGAATTTTCAGAAACCGTTTCGCAATTCCTTTCTTTTATTGACGGTGAATTGTCGTTTTCAAGAGGTGTTAATGGAAAATTCAGAATTTTCAGAAACCTTTCCAACATTCCTTTCTTATATTAACAAAAAAATTCCGTTCCCACTTTTTCCGTATTCATATGACGAAATATTTCCGAGAACAGGAGAGATTCACGGAAATACTTGGGTGTTTGATTAAATGTTAAATTGCAATAGTCTGCCGAAGAATCTGATTTTGAAGTTATGTAGCGAGATCGGATATTGTGGAATTTTGGTTATTGTGGCACACGATATTTCTTCTCCTTTCTCCCATGTTGTGCACCAGCTATTATACACTGACGGAAAAAATAATCCCAACACCAAGAAGGGGTTGTGTTAGATAAACGACAGTTGGTAGGCGGTGAGAGTACATCTGTAAGATGACGTCTATGCAAATTTCGCGCTCGGCACATACGTGTAGCGCTAGTAGCGCCCCTCGGAACATGCAAAGCAGGTTTGCTGTAAATACGCGCTGTAACGTTCGTGAGCGTTAGTTGTCGTTGAGATTCGACGTAGGGTGTTGATGTTAGTCAAGAATGCCTTTAAGAAGACGAAGAAGACATTATCAACAGATCACGGAGTTTGAACGAGGTCGTGTAATAAATAGGGCTACGAGAAGGTGGATTTTCTTTCCGCAGTATTGCAGAACGACTTGTAAGAGATGTAGCCACTGTGCATGATTGTTGGCAGCGGTGGTCAAAGGAAGGTACTGCCTCAAGAAGACCGGGTTCCGGCCGGCCACGTGCCACTACTGAGAGGGAAGACCGCCGTGTACGGCGTATGGCCGTGGCGCATCGTACCGCGTCTGCGGCAGCAATTCGAGATGCAGTTGCCACCACAGTGACACAACGAACTGTTACAAATCGGTTACTTGAAGGACAGCTCCGAGCCAGACGCCCTGTAGTGTGCATTCCACTTACTCCAAACTACTGCCGTTTGCGACGTCAGTGGTGTCAAGCTAGAGCTCATTGGAGGACGGAGTGGAGATCTGTTGTGTTTTCTGATGAAAGCCGGTTCTGCCTGGGTGCCAGTGATGGCCGTGTGTTGGTTAGAAGGAGGCCAGGTGAACGCCTGCAACCAACCTGTCTGATTCCGAGACACACTGGACCTACACCTGGAGTTATGGTCTGGGGAGCAATTTCCTATGACAGCAGGAGCACTCTCGTGGTTATCCCACGCACCCTGACGGCACAGTTGTACGTCGGTCTGGTGATTCAACCTGTTGTGCTGCCATTCATGAACAGCATTCCAGGAGGTGTTTTCTAACATAACGCTCGTCCGCACACCGCTGTTGTAACCCAACATGCTCTACAGAGTGTCGACATGTTGCCGTGCCCTACTAGATCACCAGATCTTTCACTAATCGAGCACGTATGGGACATCATTGGACGACAACTCCAGCGTCACTCCCAACCAGCATTAACCGTCCCTGTATTGACCGACCAAGTGCAACAGGCATGGAACTCCATCCCACAAACTGACATCCAGCACCTGTACGACACAATGCATGAACGTTTGCGTGCTTACATTCAACATTCTGGCGGTTACACCGGTTGTTAATGTACCAGCATTTCACATTTAAAATGGCTCTTCTGGCGCTTACAATAAGCTGTGATCTTGAAACCTTAATCGATTAAATATGTTACCTATACAAATGTATTGCCGCCATTTCATTCCTCTACAACTATTTTTTCGTGGTGTTGGGATTTTTTCCCCCGTCAGTGTATATTGTGTTACAGTAAGAAACCGGGTATTTAATCTATTGTACAGGTGATTGTACGATGTCTGTGTATCAGTGTGTGTTCTTAAGACAAAAGCTATATAGCTATCAAGAGTAAATTTTATATTTAGAAGTTTTGTGAAATAATATTGTAAAACAGTACATTGCACCTCCTCTTAAAGATATTTGTAAGTTATTTTCAGTTGAAAAAAGATCTCAAACTTCAAATCATTCTGTTGATTCGAAAAATCACTATGAAAAAACAAACAACATAATTTGCAATAAGACCTCGTACAGAAAAAATAAAATTATTACAAACGTATTCAAAAAGACAATAAACTCCAATAGAAAATAAAATGACTAGATCACTCGCATTAAAGGGAAAAAAATCATCATCGCCCAATTAGTTTTACCTGAACGTGAGCTTTCTTCCTGTGATTTTCTGGCTCAGTGGTTAAGACTTGCGGCTTCAACCCAAAGGACCAGGGCTCGATCCCCACCGCCGGCGAAAAGGGATTCTCTCGCGTATGGGCTGAAATATTCAGCATGTTGGATTTTGTGAAATTTCTGTATAATTACGGAAAAAAACTTGAAATGGACTTTTCTGAAATAAACGAAATTGACTACGGAAAATCTATGAAAACCCTTACCTGCAATATTGTTGCACGTTATTTTCAGAAATTTTCCGTGAATTCACACCACTGATTTTTTACAGTGCAGTCTTCTGATCAACATTCTACGACAAGGCAGGAAACTCTCCTGAATTCAGTACTTTAGCTGCCTCTTTTAGCACGTCTTTTGTAAAAAAAGATCGTGCTTATGTTATCGGTTTGTCCGTCCGTCCGTCCGTCTGTACCCACGGTATCTCTGCAACTATTAGTCCGATTTGAAAAATTCGTTTTGCATTCGAAAGCTTGAAATATGCGGATGATGATCCTTTATTTCGTTTTTTTTTACGATGCACAATTTTGCCGCTAGAGGGCGTAAATGCAGATGATGTCGAATTCAAAAATACGTTTTATTCCACATATTTGCTTCTAAACATCCGATTGAAAAAAAACGTTTATCTTTCGATTCCATTTATGTCGAAGAGTATTTTAGATATTTTAGAAATAGTTTCTTTTTCAAATCACGCATAGATTTTCCGCTAGGGGGCGTAAAAGTAAATTGCATTTTTACATCTCCTGATGCACAATCTTTTGTACATCAGGAGATGTAAATTAAAGATGTATCCTGAAATTAAAGATGTATCCTGATGGGGATACATCTCCTGATGTAAAATCTCTTGCATATAATTTCGAATTTTTGGTAAAGAATACTTTGGCCACCAGGGGGCGTAAGTGTCAATTTTTGCTTCTGATGTATTTGCCACAAAATCGGAGGTTCTAAAATATCGATTGAAAAAATTCTTTCGTGGACTGATGCCACTCACATCGATAAACCTTTTCGGAATAATTTCTTCCTAAAATATTTCACAGTTTCTTCGCCAGAGGGCGTAGATGTATATCTTGTTTTTGTCAATATCTCTACTTCTAACAGTCCGATTTGAAAAATTCCTTCTTTGTTGGATAGTGTTTCCGATGCGAAATGTTTTCCCCATAAATTCAAAATTGTCAAGTAAATCATAGAGTTTCCGCTAGGGCGCACAATGGTAAATTGCGTTTTCTGCTCCTAAAACTCCGATTTGAAAAATTCTACCTGTATCGCATACAAGACCTGACGGAAAATATTTTTCACGTAATTTCGAATGTTTGGTAAAGAATGGTTTGGCCACCAGGGGTCATAAGTGTTAATTTCTGCTTCTGATGTATTTGTAGCAAAATCTGTGCTCCTGAAAACTCGACTAAAATTTTTGTTCTTGGACCGATACCGCTCATATGGATAAACCTTTTGTGAATACTTTCTTTCTAAAATAATGCATGGTTTTCCCACCAAGGGACGTAAAGGCACATCTTATTTTTGTCGATAACTGTGTTTCTAAGAGTTCGTAAGCTCACGATTCCGTTTACAGCAATATCTGAGGGATTAAAGACCCTATTGAAAACCTTCTTTCTTCCGTCAGATACTATTGTTTTCCATACCGGTTCCATTGACTTTGAAAAGCTTTGATAAATTTAATTTGCGTCGGAACGGATTCAAAAGACGTGCTTAGTGCACCCGAAAATTCGGTGTCATCTTTCTTGTTTTTTTTTGTATGTGAGGGTCGTTCAAAAAGTAACGAGACTGATTTTACATAGGGCAGAAGTGTAATGCAGTAAAGCCCACTTTCGAAGTATTCTCCCTGTACCTGAATGCACCGGTCCCACCATTCTGTCCCCGGAAGGTGTGTTCGATGCCCTTCCCCGACATGTGATTCAGGATACCCACCACAGCATTGTTCAGCTCAGTATTTGATGCAAACCGATGCTCACGAAGTTGTTTTTTCACTTTAGGGAATAGGTGGAAGTCACACGGCGCCAGCTCCGGTGAGTACAGAAGGTCCTCCATCATTTCAATGCTTAGATCTTGGATAACCTGCGGAGTAAGAAAAGCACGATGTGCAGAGGCATTATCTTGATGCAAAATCCAACCAGTTGGCGTTTATTCTGAGCGTTTTGGAGAAATTTTTCTCTTTAGAGAACCTTTGAGAATCTTGGTCAAGAAATTTGCTAAATGCATTGCCTTCAGTGCGGGATTAACTTGAAACGAGCTGCAGACGACGTTTAAGCATTGCCAACAGAAATAGAACTGTTGGCATGTTACGGGCTGGTGTACGGCAGATCGATGTGGTTGATGCTTTAGCAGATTCGCAAAGTGTAGTAAGTCGGCTACACACAAGGTTTCTATGGCATGGAAATGTTGCAGATCAACCCAGGTGTAGTCGCACGAGGACTACCACCAGGTGGCAAGATCGCTACCTGACAGTAAGTGCTCGGAGAAGGCCTAGTATCACCAGCAGTCAACTCCGGGAATAACTTCGAGCTGTTTCTGGTGTCACGGTATGTACTCAAACGGTACGAAACCGTCTTTACGAGTACTCTTCTGAGCAAGCAAGCCGCTGAAATGTATAGCACTGCTCACCGTCGTCAAAGATGTACCTGAGACCAACAATACAAGTAATAGAATACAGAGTGGCACTATGTACTTTTCACAGACGAATCCCGTTTTGTCCTTTATCCTGACACTCGATGGAGATGCATGTGGAGGAAATCTGGCACACGAATGCAACCACACTGTGTTCAGTCCGTCCACACTTACCAGCGGCGGTCAGTTCTCTTCTGGGCAGGTGTGTGTTTAATGGCCGTACTTCCTCGTGTGTGTATCAAGGCAACGTGAATGCATCAGTGTATCGAAACGAGATCATTGTGCGCATTGTGACACTACTTCAAGTTACTATTGGACATGCATTCCGTTTTTCGATGACAATACAACCAATCAGTCAATCACCGTGCCTGGAGCGTGCTTGAGGAGCTGGAAAATCATGGGATTGAATCGTTATAGCTACCTTCGAGGTCACCAGACCTTAATCTTATTGAGAACATATGTGATGCTGTACAGCGACGTCTGGGTAACTATGTCCCATACCCCAGTGCACTAGGAGACCTCCGTAACGTGTTACCTGTAATATGGGATGAGCTGCCAGACAAGCTATTGCAAGTATGCCTTGTAGGTGTAAAGAAGTTCTTCGACACAGAGGTGGTGTTACCGGATGCTGAAATCCAGTGGTATGGACATTTGTCATTGTGTCTATAACGAAGTAAATTTCTCCGTTATTTCTGTCCACGCCAGGATTCAAACCCGAATCCCCTCATTCCGGAACAAGTCACTCTACCAATTGAGCTACGCGGACGTTTTATTCTGATTCCTATCTGCCTTTATGTCGTGTGCGTCCTTCTGGCAGGTACGTCACATCTCCTGGTACGTTACATCATCTCCCCCATATTTTCTTTTTTTTTTTTTTTTTTTTTTTTTCGAAGTGCTGGAGAAGGGATTCTCTCATTTTTCCTATCTCGCGGTGTGGAAATAACATAACACCATTGCGAGATTTTGAACGGTCGGGTCAGCCGGATAGTTCGGGCGCCATTATAACGAAGTAAATTTCTCCGTCATTTCTGTCCACGCCAGGATTCGAACCCGGATCCCCTCATTCCGGAACAAGTCACTCTACCAATTGAGCTACGCGGACGTTTTATTCTGATTCCTATCTGCCTTTATGTCGTGTGCGTCCTTCTGGCAGGTACGTCACATGTCCATATTGCAGTACTACTTTGTCGTGTGCAGAAATTGCACAATAAATGGGTTTTGTAAACGCCCTCTTTAACGTTCGTGTTACGGGGCCTCACTGATGTTATTTCAATGCGTGTTGCTTGAGTCAGATACAGACATCCTTCTATTCATGCAATATGCCTAACTTTTTCTGACCAGTGTGTTTAGTGATGGTTTTCCTGGAGCGGATTATAGAACCCTTAAGATTCGACTCTGAAAGTTGAAAAAAAAAAAAATGCGCAGCACAGAAATGGTTGACTGAGTTTTGTCCTGACTTCTTTTTTTGTGTGTGTGTGTGTGTGTGTGTGTGTGTGTGTGTGTGTGTGTGTTTCGAAGTGAATCTAACTGCGCAGCTGAGATCCTGATTTCCCATTTTACGTAATGCTCAACACAAATGCTACTGCGTAAAAGAAGTGGCCATTTATTCCTTCGTTCGGTTCAGAGGAGAATGGCAGCAATCTTCTTGATAATGTAATACAGCTCAATAAGGTTTGAAAGCGCATAATTCATCCCACACTTCCAAGATAAAAATATCAGATTTTATTGGTAACGACACCATTTTCTCCCACTTATTTATGGCCATGAAGGAGGAAATTTTTTGCTTGTTCGTGTGTGTGTGTGTGTGTGTGTGTGTGTGTTTTAGTTCTGGCAACACAGCAATTGTATTTGCTTCCGCGCCATTCCGTAACCTTGAATGTCTGATAGGCACAGAAGACGCCATTTCTGTTCGAAGCTCAAACGGAACATTCCATGAAAGGAGGAATTCCTTTTTCTTTCATTTATCAGATAAGAACATCTCCCCCCCCCCTATTTTCTTCAAGATACTTTGCAAGCTGAACTGAAACAAAAGCAAAACGCAAACATTCTGTCGTTCCTTTATTCAATCAAATGTTTAGGGAGAAAAAAAAAGAACAAGAAAGAAAATAGATAAAAATAAAAATACATATTAGAGTGAGTGATTTATTATTTGAGGAAAATGAACTCAATTAATTATCTCTTCGTGTGACGGAAAAGAGACAGAACAAGGGGAAACTGGAGATTGCAATACTTACATACAATCAAGAACGTTTTTCCTCTTTGATGGACCAATTTATGATAAGTACAAGGTAGTTAGGGACTAGGGAACAGGAGAGAGAGAGAGAGAGAGAGAGAGAGAGAGAGAGAGAGAGAGAGAGAGGTCCTCACTTCGGGCACTAAATGAATGGCAAGTGCAGGAGTTTTAATAAACATGCATCACACCAGCTTTATTGAAGACATGATAAACATCCCCAAGAAACCTTAAAATAAGACACGCCATTAATAATGGTAAACATACCGGCCACTGAATTAGGAACTTTGATTTGATACCGACCATCCTTTAGCTCGAATTACAACACGAATGCGATTTAACAGATTGCACAAGGTGCTGGAGTTCATCTACGTCTGCAGCATAGCAGAAGTTCACCAGACATTCTTTTAATTAAGTGGCTCAGATTTAACGAAACATTTGCTCTCGGATTTGTTATTTTCCTAACATGTTCTATAAAGTTTCAATGGGGTTCAGATCTGGGCTTTGTGGTGGCCAGGGAAGATGGTGGAAGTCGCTGTCATGCTCGGTGACCATTGCTGAACACATCTTGCGCGATGGATAGTAACATTGTCGTCTATGAAACAGCCGACATCTGCTGGATAAAAAGTCAGCATTGCAGGATGGACTTAACCGAAACAATGTCCAGATAATAACTGTGTCAAAGGGCTTGTTATTGAGTTATATTTCAGTGCCCTAAGCGAAGGGTCCGTTGATGCTTTGCTTGCGGAGAGTTTTTGTTTCGGAAGTTTAACCCGTATTTTGCACGACTGGAGCAGATAAATAAAATATAAATAAAAAATCAGCTAAAGTTATAACTTGCTCTTGCAGTGAGGAATGTATTTATTCAGGTGTTATGGGGGAGGCCTCAAGCATTGTCTGAATTTCCATTTACTCTCTATATTAGTATTAACACGTTGATCTCCCTCTATCGCGGCCAATATTCGCTTTCCCTAATCATCAACGTCCATTCCTTTACCCCCGTTATCTCGGTTTCACACCGACCATTGAGATTCTCCCACCTCGCTCTTCCGCTACCACCAACATACTCCCTTACCAAAGAGAAGTCTAAATCCACCTCGAAAGAAAACCCCTAATAGGCTACCCTTCCTAGATGGTGCAGATGGTCCTTAACTGCCCTTCTCTGTAACCTCCACTAGATCATTATTCAATTCCACTCTTCCACAACGATGAAACCCATAAATATCTCTTTCCCTCGGCTGGGACGCTGAAAAGTGAGAGCCAGCCCCATAAATAATGGCGGGAAAAGTGCTAATGAGGGAAAATGATTAAAATTTACTATCCTTAAAATGGTACCTAACTTCACTCCTGAAAAACATTGACGCCCAGGTTACAATTGAAGGACACCCTGCCTTCCAATAAATAATATCAGGGGACTCTTTCCGTACCAACAGCATATGTCCCTGTTATGGCGGCTGCGCACATTCCCTCATTCTTCCGTCCTTCCCAGAAAATAAAACGTGTTCTGGAGAAGATTTTTATTTTTATTTTGTTCGTAAATGCGAGAAAATTGATCAGGTTTTCCCACATCCACACGAAAAATCCTCTGCAGAACACCCCACATCATGACACCACCTCCAGAACCTTAAGTTGTGTTTACAAGACAAGCTGGGTCCATTGCGTCATGGAGCTCACGCCAAACTCTCTGCCTACCGTCGATACAGAACAAAGTGTGCCACGACTCGTCTGACCACGTGACGATTTCCGCCGTGTTTTAGTTTCCAGTCACAGTGTTCCTTACACCACTCTAGGCTTTGAGGTTCTTTGCAGAAATTAGTGGTTTCCGTATAGGCATGCGACTGCCAATACCTATCGTCTTACGTTCCCTACGCATAGTTCGCTGAGATATTTGTCGGGAACAGTCTTCATTGAATGCTTTGGTCAATTGCTGCATACAGGAAGTCCTGCTTCTCCGTACAAGTCTTCTCAGGCGACGGCGATCTCGTTCCTTACAGATTGTAGTCACGCCACAGTTGCGCCTCTTAGATAAACATGAAAGAACCGTATATTTTTGATAATCTGAAATTCAAAATTTTACGTATATTCGAAAAAAAGCGTAAATTAGTTACGTATAACCGAATTGAAACAAAAAACCGACAGAAACTACAGAAAAATATTGGGACTAGCGCAGCAGAATTACGTATAAAAGTGAAAAGCGTATAACTGAGATTCCACTGTATATATATCATAGAATACAGTGAAACGTTGATTATGTGTTTCATGGGGCCAAAAATTAAACGCTTATAATTGTAAAAAGTGCATAAGAAAAATTAAGAGATTGCATAATTACGGTCTATGCTCATCCTAGTTTTAAAATTACCACTAATTAAACGGTATGTCTAATTGGCATGCAATCCGCATTCCATTGTAGGTTTAAAAGAGGTGAGAGTAGAAGCACCTACTGGACTTCCTGTCCGAAGTTCGAACACCTGGCGCCTGTGTTCACACAGATGTGGGCGTACGGATGCAAATGTGCGTATACGTATACACTGAGTGGCCAAATTATTATGACCACTAGACCATTTTGTGCAAAGTAGCCATCCCGCGGATACTGCTGACGCTGAAAGTATGCAGAGACTAATGAAGTGCATTCAGCAAGAAATAATGGGTAAAAGACGCGATCTGATGGACTTTGAACGTGAGATTCCATTGTATGAACGTGAGATTCCACGATGCTCAAAGCATTGCTTGCGAAGTATTGCTGCACTTGTGAAATGTTCGAAGGCAGCAGTTTTTAAAGTCTACAGAAAGTGGACCACCAGTCAAAAAACCGGTTTGAGCCCAAGGCGTGTGGTCGTCAAAGCCTACTGGATGCTCGAGCTGAACGGAGAGTAGGCAGACTTATTCAGTCCAACAGACGGTCAACACTTCGTTAGATTACAGATAATATGAATCAGGGACCAAGTACGATGGCCTCTGAATGTACAGTTCGCCGCACATTACATCGTATGGGCTACAGAAGCAGATCGTAAGCCATTGCTATCCGCAGTAGATAAGAAGAAACACCTCCAGTTCGCTCTGGAAAACAAGACTTGAGTAGTAAATGAGTGGAAAATAGTATTGTGGAACGACGAATAACTTTTTCGACTACACCATGCAGATGGAAGGGTGAGAACATGGAGAGAGAGCAGCACGAAAGCACGGACCCATCTTGCATCGTCACTACTCTTGAAGTTGGCGGAGGCAACGTTATGGTTTGGGGCATGTTTGGGCCCTTTAATTCGTGTGGAGCAACATCTGTCCGGCCAGAGGTATTCAAATTTCGTTGCCGACCAAGTCCACCCAGTTATGGCGATGGATACTTCCAACAGGACAATGCTCCATGTCCAGAGCTCACATTGTACGCGAATGGTTTGTGGAGCATCACGAAGACTTTTCACTGCTTCAATTTCCTTCTCAATAACCGGATCTCAATCCAATGAAGCATTTGGGGGACCAAGTCGAAAGGGGCACCAGAAAACTGGATCCGCTACCATCAAATCTTCAAGAGCTGGAGGATGCAATTCATCGCATTTGGGCTAATGTACCTCAAGCCACTTACCGACATTTAATAGAGTCCATACTAAGACGAAATCAAGCAGTATTAAGGGCAAAAGGTGGCCCAATAACGTACTAACGAGATGAGCATCACAATTTGTCCACTCAGTGTATAACATCAAATTTTTATTGACACACACGCACATTCCAATAGAGAATGTTTATCATTCAAAGAACGGATGTAAATATAAGTTTCTTGCACTTTACAAGTCTAACCCGTTTATATCGAATTTAAGTGGGGGGGGGGTTACTCGTAATTATTTGTTATACACTGCCTGACAGAGGAAATGCCACACCATGAAGGAATGCTCGAAAACAGACCAAACTGCACACTCAGATAGCCAAGTAGATCCTGAACAAATGATTTAATTATCACATACAGACTAGGCTCCAGTGGCCGAATATACAGATAGATCAGTAAGGAGTGTGGGCCCCCATTTTGGGAGATACAGTGTTGAATCCGACGTGGCATCGAGGCAATGGGAGTCTGAATAGAGTTCTGGGGTATCGTGAACCACATGGTGTTGATCCGAGTCCATAGATCATCTTCATTTTGCGGGGATGGGAGGGTACTCAACCAACGCCCAATCGTGTCCCACAGATGCTCGATGGGCGAGAGGTCTGGAGACCGTGCTGGCCAGGTTGACCCGAGGGGTATGCATCAGGGCGTTATCCTCTTGAAAAACGGCGTTTGGGATGCCCTGCAGGTACGGTAGGACCACGGGCCGTAGCACCTCGTCAACATAGCGGCGTGCCGTCAATGTGTCCGTAATGCGTACCAGTGGTGAGCGGCTGTTGGCGCTGATAGCACCCCACATCATGATTCCACGTTGCCGGGCCGCGTAGCACAATGGCGGAGTAATCCGCCCGTTGGCCACGTCGCCTCCAGACTCTCCCACGGAGATCATCCGTGGTGAGACAAAACCGTGATTCGTCGTTGAACACCATACTGTTCCAATCGGCACCCCGCGCAGGTTTGGAGCGACACCACGCCAAACGGTGACGACGATGGCTCGCTGTTAAGGGTAACCTTAGCAACGGACGGCTGGACAGCAAACCAGACGCACCAATTGGTGTGACACTGTCCGCGTCGATATCGGAGCATCCAAGCCTCCCCGTAAACTCCGCAAAATGACGCCCGTTGTGGCCTATGGGTCAGCTAAGGCATGACGTTGGATGCGACGATCGGTGCGCTCGGACGTCCGTTTCCGTGCTCCGGTCCCCCTACGACGTTGCACAGATCCTTCCTGGGACCACTGTCTCCAAATGCGACCAACGGTTGTGGCATCACGTTGCGTTTCTTCCTCAATACGACGCAAGGACCATCCGGCGGTACGAAGGCCTACGATGACGCCTCTCGTGAATTCATCCGTTTGACGAAATCGCGTACGACGGCGTCTTAAAGGCATTGGAACCCTTGTTCGTTTCCCAGACACGGTTATAGCAGAACCACTCACTTCTCGCGGCCGTGACGACGTCTCGACTGATGGCCTCACGCGCCGTTCGATACACAACACGAACCGAAGGTTCAAACATTGAGGCAACTTTAATCATTCGAACCTGACACACGGTTATACGTGTTTTGCCCCTAACATAGATTTAGTCAACTGAATGATAGCTGCATGAAACTCTGTCAGCCGGTGAAGACGTGACGCCGTAGGTCCAACTGCCTTTGAAATTAGGAAGGAACAGATGCTCCATAGGAAAGATCAGAATGTAAAAGAGTGATAAAAGAACTGTAGAATCAACGTTGCCTCTAGGGACTGACGCTCAGTATGAAGCAAAGCTGTCATTTCAGTGTGAAATTAACAAATTTATCTGTGACTTCGATTCAACTCAATTCGTTTAGGCCGTGTTTTTTATAACTTAATAATTTGGTTATTTAATTAATTAGTTGGAGGATTAATAAAATTTTCATTTTAGAGTCTTTAAGGTCCACTCAATGAATTTGAATAGTTAATTTAGATAGTTTATATTGTAACATTTAAAAAATAATAAATGCCTCAGTTTGTTTTATTCTATCGTGCGACAGGTTAATTACAGTTTAGTTATGCTTATACGGGTGGAGGATAACATATGTCTCCCTTAATTCGGTTTATTTAAATTCACGCAGGTGTAAAATGATAAGTGATACGTATTTATGTTCTCACGTGTGAAGAATACCACAAAGTCATTTAACACACGAAATTGATGTTATTTATTACTTGGAATGTTGCATAGAAATTGTGATGCTATGAGATGCATTGGTGACTGCTTACAATCCAACTTCCCACTGGGTTACAATGGTTTGCTTATATTCACATTTATGAAGAATACCACATGTGTCAGTTAAATGTATATAACATTCACACGTGTGAATAATACCCCATGTATCAAATTTTTATACACACGCGTGAAGATTATCAGCTAGAATATGAGATTTACGTGCCAATCAATTATTTGATTAATTAATTTAGGTATCTTATAATGCAACATTTAAACGTGGGTACTTTTGTTTAATATTTTTACTAATTGAATAGTTAACCTTTAAGTTTATTTATGTTCAAAAGTTGGAGAATACAATATTTTGACATTCACACATGTGAAGAATACCACATAATCCAGTAAATATCATATTAAAGTTATTTTTGTTTTTTGAAAATTAAACAAACTTTTGGTGCTATGTCAAGTGACGACTTCATAAACTTAACCTTATACTGTACATAAGTTTAAAATGATGAGTTTGTACACTGTACAGTGTCTCATGAGCCTTATAATGTCTCATTTAAGCCTTTAAATTCAGCCCTATAATGCTGAGAATTTAGATATAATGTTAAAGTTATATGTGTTTGATGTAATGACATTTTAAGAGATAATCTTTTCTTTCGCTGCTTTTTATTGCACTTTACTTACAGTGCTTGCTTTAGTTCTTTTTGCTGTATTTAGTACAACAGGCATCCCTTTTTGAAAGACTTCAGGTGGCCCTGAAAAGTGCCGTTGTTTTTATCTAATCAGAATTTAAGACAAGAATAATTTGAAAAAGTTCAATTTTCTTATTTAGATCTTCATTTTCCGTTGATGCTTTTGCAGAATTTTTATCATTTTTCTTACTAAAAAAGCGTCTAGCAGGTTCTCTTTTTATGTGCTGTCCTTGTTCCAGTTTAGTTGCCCTGAATTTTTCTACAGTAAGTTCAAACCCATTCACATATAGTAGGAATATCATTTTCCATACTATAAAAAGTTAACATTTCCCTTGGCCTATTTGAGTTAAACTTATACAGTCTATCAATGTTGGTGCCTTCGCGATTGAGTTCATCAAATACTTCTTGAATTTATGAATTTGTCATAAATACAGGCGCTCCTTTTATGAGATACTTCGTTGCTTTCTTCATTTTCTTTTCTTTATGCTCTTCTGTTTCCTCTTTAAGGATGTCTTCAACCTTCCTTTCAATAGTTCTTCTGGTATCCTCTTTATTCAGCTCATCTCTAACCAAATTCTCATTAACTTCCTTTTGTTCCTGCTTGATCCTCTCAATTTCCTTGTAGAAGCTGTCTGTTAGGTTGTTGTTTTTAATCTTTGTAACTGTTTTCAATTTCTTCCTTGAGTGAACGACCAAGTAACCCCATGGAGTTTTGAGCTTCTTTGGGCGATTCATTGTGTTGACACTTATTATGAAGATCCATCACAGACCTTGTGATGAATTTAACTATTTCTTTTATTTCATCAAGACAGATATTGAAACCATCAGTCGCAGTAGTAGGATTTTCAATGTTAGAGAAATTCCTATAAAGCTGCGCGTTCTTCTTGAATTTGGAGAGTGAAAATTGCACTGGGTCCTTGAGCTCGGTTGCTTCCATTGAATCAAGAATAACCTTTATCACCTTTGTGATGGCCTCACGGGCTTGTTGTCTGCATATATCCCGCGCGCCGTTCGTGCGATTCGCCTGCAAATTCAATCATTTGCATAATTTGTACGTGTGCACCCACTCTGCAATTTGCACGGCGCTGCGTTCACATCTTCATGGTGGGGCATTTTCTCTGTCAAGCAGTGTATATGGAATAGCTCGATATACAGGGTGTCCGAGAATTATTGGACACATTACAAAATTATAGAAAGAAACTGACTGTACTAACTTACAATGTAACTACACAAGTTAATAAATTTCGATATGAGATTCCTTGGTTGCTCGTAGTACGTCCAAGCGATACTCGATTCCATGCCATGTATTGGCAAGCATCTGAGGATTTATGGAATTAATAGCAGCTGTGATACGCTGCTTCAGTTACTGCAAGTCATTATATACAAGGCGTCTGATAGACACGATCCTTCACATAACCCCACATGAAATAACCCAATGGAGTTAGATCTGGAGAGCGAGGGGCCACGGAATGGGACCACCACGCCCAATCCATCTGTTCGAGAAATGCTCATTTAGGCACTTACGTACACACGCTGACCAATGCGGAAGCGCGCCGTCTTGTTGGAAAACGACGTCATATTTTTTGATCTGGGGTATAGCGAAATTTTCTAGCATATCCAAGTAAATGTCACTATTTATGTTTTTTTTTTCGCAGAAAAAGAAAGGGCCAATCACTTCTCTTTTTGATAGGGCGCACCACACATTAACTTTTGGAGAATCACGTTCCAATTCAATTGCAGTATGAGGTGGTTCACTGCCCCATATCATACAGTTGTCACGATTCACAATACCTGCTACATGAAATGCGGATTCATCACTAAAAATTACAGTACTGAGAAAGTTTTTGTCGTTTTCCACTCGATTCAGCATATGCACAGCGAAATCGTATCGCAGAATGTTATCATTTACATGCATCTTTTGCACTATTTGAATTTTATAAGCATGAAACTTTAGTTTCTTGTGCAAGATATCGTGAACTATCGATTTCGGAATGCGCAGTTCTCTGCTTGCTTTACTAACGGATTTCCTGCGGGCTTCGTCGGAAATTTTCATTAACTTGGTCAACCGTCTCACCGCTAACGCTAGGCCTACCGGCTCCTCCACGATGTTCCACATTGCCAGTTTCTTTAAACTGTTTCATCCACCGCTTAGTTGAATTCGTTGACGGAGGATTACAACCATACTCTAAACGGTACCGTCTTTTAACTTTAATGACAGACTTTAATTCCGCAAGCCATAACACACACATCGCCTTCCGCTGTACGGATGACATGACAACTGATTGCGCATTTCTCATACATTTTTCATCAGGCCACACCTAGCGCCATCTATCGGATTCTGGGAAGAACAATTCTGCAAAACAAAAATTTAGAAACCGTGTTAGTAATACGTGACATAGAAAAACAGACAATGCTCATATTTTTTTTTGTACATAATTTTGTAATGTGTCCAATAATTCTCAGACACCCTGTATTATATATACGGAGGTTTTGTATCCATTTATTGTACTGCAGTTATTTCACAGTACATGGGTCTAATAACTGAGTCTTAATTATTTTCACGCAATCTATGTGCGGTCAAAATGCAAAATGATGTACAACTTACGGGAAAGTAGGGAAAGGCTTTAGTTGTGTTAAATTAGAAAAAGGATTAGCGCACTAATCTTTTTATTTGTTTATGCAGAAATCTTTTAGCTTTGCTTATTTTTGTATATGTTATGCAGGTTTTAGTATGCTGGTTTTTACCTCTTAAATTTAATTATTATTTTAAAGGTCAGAATAGGTCCCGTTTGCAGCAGTAAGGTTCTTTCTATCCACGGACAGTATTTTCATTCCTTTCATTTTATTCGAAAGTTCTCCACCAGTAGAAGAATTTGTGCACAGCTTTGAATAAGCACTTACAGCATCAGTTTGGGAAGACTCAGGTATTGTGCTACAGTTGAAGACATCGTTGTGTAAACGATCAGCGTAACGTTCGATATATGCATCATAATTGCTATGCTTTGTTCGATATAACCTCTCTCATTCCTATACTTTTTAATATAACTCTCACGATGATTTTCTGAAGATCGATAAAAAGAATAATTCGGTGTATCCGAGTTCGATATAAAAGGATTCGACGGTATCACATATATCTTATTTGCGTAAAAGCAAATTCATCAGACTTTCATCTGAGGCAAATTTTAATTTACTTTGCAATTATGTCACTAAGGAGTAATCTCATTTTTAGCACGTCTTTTGTGAAACAGATCGTGCTATGCGACCAGTTTGCCCACCTGTTTGTGGACGCCATGTCTCTGCGTCTATTAGTCTGATTTGAAAAATTATTTCTACATTGAGAAGCTTGAAATGTGAGAATGATGATTCCTGCATTTCATTCTTTTTTTACGATGCACAATTTCGCTGCTGGGGGGGGGGGAGAGGTAAACACAGATGATATCGAATTCAAGATACATTTTATTCCATATATTTGCTTCTAAATATCCGATTGAAAAAAATTCTTTTACTTTTCGATTCTATTTATATCGACGACTATTTTAGGCACACTCACTTTTTCAAGTTACACATAGATTTTCCGCTAGGAGGCGCAAAGGTAAATTGTGTTTCCCCCAATATCTCTGCTTCTAAAACTCCGATTTGAAAAATTCTTCCTGCATCGGATACAGCTCCTGATGTGAAATGTTTTGCATATAAGTTCTAATTTTTGGTAAAGAATGGTTTGGCCACCAGGGCGCGTAAATGTTAATATCTGCTTCTGATGTATTTACAGCAAAATCTGAGCTTCTGAAAACTCGACTGAAAAAACTCTTTCGCTGTAAGATTCCGCTCATCCCGGAAAACTTTTTGGGAACCCTTTCTTCTTAAAATAATGATAGTTTTTTTGCCAGGGGGCGTAGATGTATATCTTATATTTGTCGATATCTCTGCGTCTAAGAGTCCGATTTGAAAAATTCTTTCTTTGTTGGAGATTGTTTCCGGTGCGAAATGTTTCTCAAAAAATTTCAAATTTTCCAAAATGCAAAAGTCTGCCACAAGAGGTCGTAAGTTCAAATTTCCGTTTACAGTAATATCTGCGGAAATAAAAAAACCTGTTGAAAATCTTCATTTTCGGTCAGATACTACTAACTATGCAAACTCTGTGTATGTATTTTCTTCCCAAAATAATTCAGATTTTCGCCACTAGGTGGCGCAAATCCTTAATTTGTGTTTCTGAATATCTCTGCTTCTGCACGTGCGATTTGAAAACTACTTTCACCACCGGATGCCATTAACCTTGTAGAACACATTAAGCGTTTTATGGTTCACAGTTCTGTCATTAGGTGGCGCTTGTGTTCGCAGTTTTATATCAGCTTCTAAAAACCCTATTGAAAAATTTGTTCTGTACTGTATGCCATTCGCTACAAGCAAGATGTGGAGCATCATCCTCTTTAAATAATGCACAGATTTTTCGCTAGGGAGCGTAAGGTTCGAAACATTTTTAGCCGCTGGTGTAAGTAAATAGCTGTTTCTATTTTTGGATGTTTTATCGATTATAGAAACCCAGTTGATTGTTTTCGCAACCGGTTCCATTGACTTTGAATAACTTTGATAAATTTAATTCGCAGCAGAAAGGATTCAAAAGACGTGTTTGTTACAACCGAAAATCGGTGTCATCTTTTCTGTTAATCTTCTCAAATTACACCGAATTAGTATTAAAGAACAATGGTGCACCCGGCATTTCTTTATGGAAATGACCCAAAATATTGAAGACGTAAATAAAATTCTTCCAAAATATCGGGAAGCGATAAAAATATCTTTGCCGTATTAACGTTCGTTTCCAATCGTTCGTAAAACATATATTTAAAAACATATGCAAATATATTTAAAAATAAATAGCAAATAACAGAGGACCAAATGATACCTCATGCGAAGGGTTTGGGCAGGGGTTACCCAGGAATTTCATATTGGAGGGGTGCTGAATCATTGGGGGGCGGGGGGGGGTGAAAAAAATTTGGAGGTCCTAAATAAAAGGAAACCTTTAGGAGGCTGAAAATTGTTCTAGTGAAATATTTAGGTCTTAAACGTAGAATTAAAACTGGGGAAAACTTCAAAAAAATAGAAAAATAGAGAACGACTGTTTTTTTTTTTTTTTTTTACAGTTAAGAACGAACCATATAACTGGAAACTTTTTTCCGAAAACTACACGCGGATTAATTTTTTTATGTGTGCTGTTTGTATTTTTAATCTCTCATGTCTTAATGCTTTCCTAAACTAGGCTAGAGCAAAGAAGTATTATCATGGATTGCTGAAACAGTAGATATTGATATTTTCACAAATTTTGTGCATGCTGACAAGATTCAGAAGTACATCTGCTAAATCTATAACAGACAAAAATGAAGAAATACATACATATGTTTTATGGTTTCATGACTGACTTTAAACATATGAATCAAACAAGAAAAACCAAAAAGAAAATATGGCTGCTGCACTGGCGGAAAGTGAAAAAAGAACACCAAGAAGGAATTGGCTGACTATCATGAAATTTACATATCTTAATGGGGTCGAGTTTATGTAGGTGTGATGCTAATTTCGAGACCAACCAGTGAGCGCTTACGCCACAGCACGGCATAATATGTAAATTATCGTCGGTGGTATTAAGGAGTACGGTGAAGTGAATGTAATCAGTCGTCGGCGTACGGACACGTGCTAAGACCCTGAAGAAGCTGCAATGCCTGGGACATGGAAGACGTGTACGATTTCAGCAGTTATCGGACTTTGAGCGAGGTCGTCTAGTCGGCGAGGCCGGGTGGTCGTATCATCGTATTGCGGAGCGAATTGGACGGGAAGTATCGGTGGTGGTACGATGGTGGCGTAGATGGTCCGAGGAACATTCCCACACGAGAAGACGTGGAACCGGGAGTCACAGACGGACTGATGAGCGGACCGATCGACGCATAAGAAGAGTGGCGTTGTCAAGCAGAACATCCACTGCGACGCAAATCCGAGCTGCCGTTGCACCTGAGGTGACTGTGCGAACAATCCGCAACCGTCTACTGGATGCAGGACTACGTGCACGTGTGCCTCTGGCATGTATACCTCTGACAGTGGTGTCGCCAACGTCTGCACTGGAAAACGCAATGGCGATCTGTCGTGTTCAGCGATGAAAGCAGATTCTTCTTGGGAGCCTCCGATGGCCGTATGCGTGTTCGCAGACGCACAGGGGAGCGTCTCCACCCTTCTTGCATCCGCCAGCGACACACGGGGCCTACACCTGGTCTCCTGGTGTGGGGAGCGATCAGCTATCACTCCCGTACACAACTAGTGTTTGTACCGGGTACGTTAAACAGCACCTCCTACATCAACAACATCATTAAGTTCGTTGTTGTGCCGTTTGTAAAGTCGGTCCATCGTGGTGTTTTTCAGCAACATAACGCACGCCCACACACGGCACGTGCAACGCAACATGCACTTCGGGGTGTGAGACAACTTCCATGGCCTGCACGTTCACCGGATTTGTGCCCCATTGAGCACGTGTGGGATTTTATGGGACAACGACTTATGCGGTCTCCACGGCCAGCCACGACCATCCCCGATTTACGCGTCCAGGTTGAGGATGCTTGGAACTCAATACCCCAAACTTACATCCAACATCTGTACGACAGGCTTCATGCCAGAATTGCACAGTGTGACGCAGTTCATGGCGGTTCAACCTCGTACTAACCATGTTACATGGAAATGTTATTTTTCAGTTTGCCAGCAAACACAGCTGTATTTGGCCATAATGTTTTGATCACGTTATCCTCTGTATTCCGTTATTATGCTGTATAAATTTCGTTGGTATCAGACGTCTCCTTCTTGGTGTTCTTTTTTCACTTTCCGCCAGTGTATATATAGAGACTTTAAATTATAGTAACAAAGAAAAATTATTGCATTACGGTAGAAGATACTTCTAGTTAAAGCTAGGGAATTCATATACACCGATGAGCCACTAAATTATGACCACACCCAGGATAGAAAAATGAGCGCGCCTGGAGACAAAATGGTGGAGCAAGTACAGTTCACAGAGTAGTATATATACAACCTGAGGACCGGGTTTCGGTTAGTAGAGTGTGCGGAGTCAAAATAGGAAAAGCAGCCGATTTATCAGATCTTGGTAAAGGACAAATTGTTATGACACAGTGCCTCGGCACTACGATCTCGGAAACGGCGCGTCTTGTGAGTTGTTCACGTGACGTTGTAATGAATACGTATCAAAAGTGGTGCATAGATGGCCAAACGACGAACCGTCGTCCAGCCGTCTATCGTTCCTAAGCTCATTGATGCCAGAGTTGGAGCGGACACTCTCGCGCATTGTTCACAGCGACCGCAGCGCCACAGTGCAACAAATCACCCGCAGCTACACAACAGCGGTGATCAGGGCAATGTGTCACAGTTCATCGCAGCCTTCTGCGCATGGGTCTGCGTAACCGAAGACCCAGCCGGGTCCCCATGCTGACTGCACGTCATCGCCAACAACGCGTAAAATGGGCCCAAGATAATCGAATTTGGACCGTGGATGATTGGAAGAAAGTGGCCAGGTCTCACGAAACAAGATTCCTGGTACCTCACGTAGACGGACAAGCGAGTATACGCCTATTAACAACGGAGGCTATGGCACCTGGATGCACTGTTGGGTGGAAACAGGCCGGCGGCGGCGGTGTAATGCAGTGGGCGATGTTTTCTTGGGACGCTTTAGGCCCCATTATCCCAATAGCACAATCCCTGACAGCTGTCAGGTATCGGAACAACGTTGTGGACCAAGTTCACCCATTCATGGCAACAGTGTTCCCTGCTGGTGATGGCCATTACCAACAGAATAATGCGCCATGCCGCACTGCCAGAATCTTCAAGGAGTGGTTCGAGGACCATGCTGGTGACTTTCTGTTAGTGCCCTGGCCTCCAAAATCACCTGACATGAACCCAATCGAAGATTTATGGTTCGACTTGGAAAAGCGGGTTCGCGCTAAATCACCACCACCCGGAAATGTACAGGAACTGGAGGACCTGCTGTTGACATTATGGTGCTAGGTATCCTAGGTCACCTGAATCGATGCTTGTTTTGCGAGCTAAAGGGGGTCCTACAGCTTATTAGGTAGATGGCTCATCGGAGTAAATGCTAATGCTATTAACAGTTGTGCCATATGACAATAAAAAAGACTAATACAAAAATTAAAAAGTATGGAAGTATACGAACTTGTGAGTGTGTGTGTTACACACCTTAAAATGAATGAAGATGGAGAGGTGTTGAGACATTGGGGGGGGGGGGAGCGTGAAGAGATCAGACGTGGGAAGGGCACGTCTCTTCCATTGTCAGGAGGAAAATTAAAAAAAAAAGGGCAAAAAGATAAATTACAAGGTTCGACGTATATTTTAAAACGCAGTTGTGTAATAACCCCTCATCAGCAAATGAAGAAGGAAACAGAAATATTCTTTTCCTGAATATTAATATTTAAAAAAATTAAATTCAGCCTGTGATTTTATAAAAATATTCAGGCACATTTTATTTCCAAACGTTTATAAAAAATGTGAGAAATTAGCGCGATTAATCAAACAAAGTACGAGAAGCGCAAAAAATAAATAGATAAATAAAGGCGCTCGAGACTAAATGTTTCGTATTTTTTTTATTTTTTTTTATTTTTGAAAATTGTTTTAAAAATTTATCACGCATCACGAGAACATGTCAACAATACCGAACTGGTAGTCAAGTTTCTTATCAAATGAGCAATGCTGAAAATGAGAATTTTTTTTTACTTATTTTGTTACTTATTAATTTTTTTTGGAAATAAATTGCTTTGGCCTCATGGAGCTTGGTCCATCTTATAAAGAATAACACATTTCTATTTTTTTTTATTTGTTATTTTGATTGGGAGTTTAACGACTCCCGTGAGCAGCTCAGTGGGCTATAAGCAGTCGCCCGTCCCTAATTTAGGGCCACTGCTTCCAGGAAAGACACATAGCCAGGGCCGGTTCAACCACTTGGCGAAACAAGGAAAAAAATATAAAAACAAAGGCAACTTTATTTTCCGTTGTCTTTTCGATGTTCTATATAACTTCTGATTTTTTATATTTCTTGAGCAAGTGAAAAAACTGACATGAGAACTACGCTTATAGACTCGGTGAGTCAGCTTGCTTTAATCTGACACCGAAAAATTGAGTCAGCTGAAAAACTGACATGAGAACTACTACAAAAATTACGTCAACTGAAAATCTGACATGAGAACTACGCTTATAGACTCGGTGAGTCAGCTTGCTGTAAATCTGACGCCGAAAAATTGAGTCAGCTGAAATACTGGCATGAGAACTACGAAAGACTGACATGAGAACTACAACAAAAATTGAGTCAGCTGAAAAACTGACATGAGAACTGCGCTTATAGACTCTGTGAGTCAGCTTGCTGTAAATCTGACGCAGAATCTGAAGCTGACGCTTATAGACTAGGTGAGTCAGCTTGCTGTAAATCCCTTGTCGAAAAATTGCCATAAACCAGGGCCGTTCCTTATGAAACAGGCAAGTCAGGCGGCTCCTGAGAGCTGCAGTGGATTCTGTATTATCCAACTTTCAATAGAAATATAGAAACTGTCCACTTCTATCATAATGGCAATGCTTAGCGTGTGAAGAGTTTTTGTGGTTTAACAAGTACCGTGAGAAATTCTATATGCCATAAGCAGTCGCCTGTCGCTAATTTAGGGTCACTGATTCCAGGGAAGGGAGAAAGCTAGTGCCGTAAGGCAAACCTAACATCCATGCCTCACCCGGATTCGAACCCAGACCCGTCTCGGAGGAATGGTCAGAAGCCAGTGCTTAGACAACATGTGCCACTGAAGGCAGCTTGCCTAATGAGTAGCAACTGTCACGCTCAGACTGTTTTCTAATGAGAACAGGGTAAGAGAGGCCCATACTATTATACTCACTCGGCTGGAATTCTTGAATCCTTCTTTCTTCTTTTTTTCTTTTTTCGGAGGATCCGGGATATAACCCTGTTGGGTTATCTACGCCATCGATAGAACAAGAAATTGAGAAATTGCTCGTGACATAAATTTGGAGACTTTTTGGTAATTTTGCGAACAAAAAAGCGCGCAAAATGAAATTTTAATTTACATTGGACCAGTAAGTAAATGGATGTAGTTTCCATTAATGTTCTCCTGTATTTTCGTATCTTGAAATAATTATTGAATAAATGCAGTATGCTTAGCCACGCAAAGAATAACATAAATTTTGGGGGCGCAAGAATGATGGCCTCTCTAGGGCGCCAAACACCCTAGCACCGACCCTAGACAGAGCCAGTGCCGTAAGACAAACAACTTCCATGCCTTTCTTGGGATTCGAACTCGGACTCATCTGGGACGAATAATCAGAAGCCACAGCGCCACCAGGGCGGCAATACATTTCTACGAAGAAAAGGAAATGCTTTGAAATTAGCACAGCGCACGATAGCCTAAATAGCACGAGAAAACGTTTTTTCTCTATAGAAATATTTCAACTCACGCATTTCGAAGTGGCATACACACACAAAAATAAATATTTATTTTATTGGGGAGCAAAGTGAATCTTCTGCCTCCCCCTCCCCCCGGTAAACTTATTGGGAGCAAGACTCAACTTGCCCATAACAGTAGGCTCCTCCTATGTGTTGAGAAAACTAGGGCCGCCCCGGTGGCGCAGTGGTCTAAGCGATGGCCTCTGATCATTCGTGCGTAATGGGTCCGGGTTCGAATCCCGCCCGGTGAGGCATCGATGTTGTGTTTGTCTTACGGCACTGGCTCTCTTTCCCTTCCCTGGAACCAGTTACCCCCTAAATTAGGGACGGGCGACTGCTTATAGCCCATTGAGTTGCTCACGGTGGTCGTTAAACCTCCAATAAAAAAAAAAAAAAAAAAACTACTAGGGAGTGATGGTGGGGTGTTAGGAGTGCGTGGATAAATTTTTGGGCCGGGCTCCTGAGACACTCCCAGTGAGTGAGCCACTGTTAAGAAATCAGATGGCTTATAATGAAAAAAAAAATTGACTAAATATTATCAAAGAGACAATTGGAACATAAATAGGAAAAATCATGAGCTCCAAATTGATGATATTTTACTCTCCAGATGAGTGTTTGTGTCGAAATTCCATTGGGAAAAATAGTAAACGAAACGGGCTGATTAAACAGAAAATCTTTTGAATCTGTTCCAAAGCGATCCATCTATTTTATCCAACGCTCTACCCTCGATTCAGAGCGATCTCGGCAGGCTGCAAATGGTCATTGAGCCGTTGATTGACCTAATCTCGTTGCTCATTTAGCGTCGGGATTTTCCTTTCTGATGGTTTGATTGATTGCTCTTGAGAAGCTGATTGATTTGGTTGTTGCTGTGCACCTGAAACTGTGTTGCGCCGCAGTTACACTTCTTCCTGATTAATCTGGCAATTGTTGGCAACGGCACAAGAAGTGTAAAGCTCCCTCGCGGTTTCGCGGAACGCTTCTTTCCTTGGGTGACTCGTCTCTTACTAATTTGGTCCCCGAGCAATCGCGATACAACAAAAGACACTTCGCTTTCCAGCTTTCCTGCAGTTTCTTTATTCTCCTTCCAAGAACGTAAAACCGAATTCTTTCCAGCCTTGTCTGATGTAAGAAGAGTAACTCTTGCGTAAACCTTGCTCTCTGTCTCTCGTCATTAGGAGTGGAACGAAGTCTCAAGTTTCCCGACTATGTTCGTTTATTGTCTTACCCTAACACCTGCTTTAAAAGCATCTAATGGGACAGTCTCCTATGAACCATCTTTCTGTCCCTTAATTCGCTGGCGTACGAGACTTTTTATAGTGGAATTGTGAGAAAGAACGTCACCAGAGAAGAGAGATACACGCTAGCTATTCAACCCTATAACAACAGGCATTATTTATGCCTGTCAGTTCATCGACATGCGAGAATTTAAAAAAGTAAATCCAAGAAAAATGTTTTAAGTTGCGATATTATTTCTTGCGGTATACTTCTGACCTCATTACCTGAGGTATACTTTCGACGCAACTTCTTGCCGTATATGTAGTACAGTGTAACCTCGATCAATTACATCACTCAAAAATAAAATGAATGACTGCTATCAAACATACAGTAATAGGCTCTGGAAGTCTTTAAATTTATCGGCATCTAAGATTTTTTAAAATTTAATCTAAGGAAGATATTTTGCAACGTAATCCTTTGCGATCCACTCGTGGACATTATTCCTGGCGGTATAAGGTATAGCGCAACCAAAACAAATTAGGTCACATGAGCAGAACGCTAAAGGGTTGCTATTATAAGCTGCAAAAATTTAGAGCTCTTCAGTTTCTTTCTGTTCTTTTTTAGCACGTCTTTTGTAAAAAAAGATCGTGCTTATTTATCGGTTAGTCCGTCCGTCCGTCCGTCCGTCTGTACCCACGCTATCTCTGCAACTATTAGTCTGATTTGAAAAATTCTTTTTGCATTGGGAAGATTGAAATATGCGAATGATGATCCTTCATTTCGTTTTTTACGATGTGCAATTTCGCCGCTAGAGGGCGTAAATGCAGATGATGTCGAATTCAAAAATACGTTTTATTCCACATATTTGCTTCTAAACATCCGATTGAAAAAATCTTTTATTTGGTTTCCATTTATGTCGAAGAATATTTTAGATATAGTTACTTTTTCAAATTACGCCTAGATTTTCCGCTAGGGGGCGTAAAATTAAATTACATTTTTCCCGATAACTCTTCTTATAAAACTCCGATTTGAAAAAAAAATTCTTCAGCGGATACATTTCCTGATGGAAAATCTTTTGCATGTAATTTCAAATTTTTGGTAAATAATACTTTGGCCACCACGGGGCGTAAGTGTTAATTTTTGCTTCTGATGTATTTGCCACAGACACTTGACCTGAATTTTAGCTCCTAAAATATCGATTAAAATTATTTCGTGGACTGATCAGCCACTCACATCGATATACCTTTTTGGAATATTTTAAGAAATTCTTTCTGCACCGCATACAGCTCCTGATGGTAAATTGTTTGCACATAATTTAAAATTTTTGTAAAAAAATAGTTTGGCCACCAGGTGGCGCAAATCTTAATTTCCGCTTCTGATGTATTTGCAGCAAAATATGAGCTTCTAAAATCTCGATTGAAAAAAAGTCGTTTGTTGACCGATACTACTCATGTCGACAACCGTTTTAGGAAAATTTTCTTCTTGAAATAATGCATGGTTTCTACTCTAGGGGGCATAGATGTATATGCCGCCCCGGTGGCGCAGTGGTCTAAGGCACTGGCCTCTGATCATTCGTCCGTAAGGGGTCCGGGTTCGAATCCCGGTCAGGCATGGATGTTGTGTTTGTCTTACGGCTCACTGGCTCTCTCCCTTCCCTGGAACCAGTGACCCTAAATTAGGGACGGGCGACTGCTTATAGCCCATTGAGTTGCTCACGGTGGTCGTTAAACCTCCAATCAAAAAAAAAAAATAGATGTGTATCTTATTGTTGTCAATATCTCTACTTCTAAGAGTCCGATTTGAAAAATTCCTTTTTGTTGGATAGTGTTTCCGATGTGAAATGTTTTTCCTATAAATTCAAAATTTACAAGTAAATCATAGACTTTCCGCTAGGGGGCACAAAGGCAAATTGCGTTTTCTGCGTTATTTCTGCTTCTAAATCTCCGATTTGAAAAATTCTTCCTGTATCGCATACAAGACCTGATGGAAAATATTTTTCACATAATTTCTAAGGTTTGGTAAAGAATGGTTTGGCCACCAGGGGTCATAAGTGTTAATTTCTGCTTCTGCAATATTTGTAGCAAAATCTGGGCTCCTGAAAACTCGACTAATTTTTTTTCTTGGACCGATACCGCTTATATGGATAAACTTTTTGAGAATACTTTCTTCCTAAAATAATGCATTGTTTTCCCGCCAGGGGACGTAAAGTCACATCTTATTTTTGTCGATATCTCTGTTTCTAAGAGTTCGTAAGCTCACGATTCCGTTTACAGCAATATCTGAGGGATTAAAAACCCTATTGAAAATCTTCTTTCCTGCGTCAGATCTATTATTTTCCATACCGATTCCATTGACTTTAAATAGCTTTGATAAATGTAATTTGCGTCAGAACGGATTCAAAAGACGTGCTTATTACACCCGAAAATTCGGTGTCATCTTTCTTGTTTTTTTAGGGTTTAACGACTACCCATGAGTAACTCCATTGGCTATAAGCAGTCGCCCGTCTCTAATTAAGGGCCACTGGTTCCAGGGGAGGGAGGCAGTCATTGCCGTAAGACAAATGCAACATCCATGTCTCATCGGGATTCGAACCTAGAACCATCTCGGACTAATGGTCTTAATTAAGCTATCGCTTAGACCACTGTGCCACCGCGGCTCAGTTTATCGGCATGCAAGAGTTTTGTAGGGTAACTCCAAGGAAAAGCGTATTTTTCTAGGGTAATTGTGAAGAGTGACTTCTTTTTTCTTTCTTTTCAATGGAGGTTTCTTTTTTTATTATTATTATTTATTGGACTTGGTTGACAGATACATTGACATATACAGCATAGACATTTGGTGTTTCGACGTCAGCAATGTACATATGTAGTGAACACAATACAGAATTCCGGGTGAACAAGGAATATAGCGAAGAAACCCCCGAAAGAAAAACACAGACAACCATGCCTTACCGGGATTCGAACCCAGACTCCTCCGTTGGGCGAATAATCAGAAGACATCTTCATAATATCACAGAATTTTATTAGTACGTCTAATTTGTAATGTATTAAAAGTTCAATAAATTCGTTTATTAAACAGCGGGCTGATAAATTTGTATTTTATTCCAACTTCTGTCTTGCCTCATTTCGAATACTTAGTACTCGACAGCAAGCAGGCTTTTTGCAGCTAAAAGAATAAATATGGAAATAAAAAAGTTTAATTGGCTTCCTTATTAATCCGGGTGATAATGTTTTTCTCCAATATTTGAATTTCGAGTGCTTGGTGTAATAATTATAAAATTTTGGGAAATGTAAACTTTATTTTTGAAGGAAAAATATTTGAGACATTTTGTATTGAAATGTGAAGTAAAGAGGGAAGGAAAAAGGGTGAAACCCATGGTTGATTATTATGAGCTAACAAATATTTGCTGTAAGGAAGAATAAGAACCACGAATTCGTGGTATTGTTGCGGCAATTAGGGAGGGGAAGGGACGGCAAAGGGAAAGTCGCACATGTCAGAACTTTGGCTAGCTCCGGCCCTGACGGTAACATACTACTCAAACGTAAATCAAGAGCTGTGGGTTCGGTTCCCGTTCTAAGAAAATATAATTTTCAAGTTTTCTCTGGCATGTCTATTTGAATGATTAATTTGGCATCCATCAGCCTGTGACATCTATTTGACCAATATCACATTCATTTTGATTTCTTTAGGGAAGAAAATTAATTAAGTGTTTCTCAGTGTTTCTTTGTGAAAACACAATTTTGTCCGTAACGGGGATCGAAAACGCGCCCCCTCACTCCGCAGTAAGTTGCTCTCCCAAGTAAGCTACTCTCTCAAGTAAGCTACATGGACGGAATGTATCGCTGCAGATTTCTCATCTTGACACGCGCTCTACCTCTGTAGTACGTCACATCTTCTATCTGGATTAAGCAGTAAAACTATCTGCAAATTGTTTAAAGCTTCGCATAAACTTGGTTTGGATAAATGTTTGAGGGAACTAATACGTTGTGTCCAGTGGCGTAACTACCACCCCCGCAGCTGGGGGGGGGCGCAGGTAACGAAGGGGAGTACTTCAGCTGCCAGATATAGTTTCATAAAAAATTCGAACACGCACAATAATTAACCCAAAGATTTATATTTTGCTTTAAGATATGCTTAGCTTTGCCTAAATAAATACCTAGTTTCACTCAAAATAGTATAACTATAGTAAAAATCCGAAATTTCTTGGCGTAGAATACAAATAAAACTTTCCAAGCTTTCGCATATCAACCAGATGGCTTTTTCAAGAAAGGTAGACAGCTAACTGCGAACTGGACAATAGAACGTTTCAACACTTTGAACGAGGTGACTTGATTAGACAATAAATGAATAGGAGCAAACGTGATATTTCGAAAAAACGAGGTCACGTTGATTGGGCACGCTGTAATATGGTAGAAAACTCAGCATTTTTTGAAGAATTGATTCCAAATACGTGGCAACTCCAGAGAGACGCTATCGTTGCAAGCCTCGCAGCTGTTCAAGATTTCCAAGGTTTCGCGAATGGCAGTAGATTTGGGTGTGGAGTATGAAGCTAATTTCTTTACATCACTCCATATAGGATCGGCGGACTTGAACTTGACTTCTCTTGATAGGGCAGTGGTTATTTTCCACGTCTATTGTATCCCTTTTATGTTCGCTGATACTAATTTCAAAAGAACGTTTGGTCATTCCGATGTAGTAAAGCCTGGAGCCGTCCGAATAGTTTAGTGGGATGGCATAAACACCTGCCTCATTGAGAAGAGGGGGCTTGTCAATATTTCTCTTAAGCATCGTACATAAAGATGCCGGACACCTTATGCCGACAACGAAGTTCATCCTCCTGAACGCGTTTTTGAGTTTATAGGAAACATTTGGTATGTAGGGAATAGAGCCCAGGTAGCGAAGTTGCGGCATAGAAATATTAGCACGGCTGGTTCTTGCTTTCTCGATAAAGTTATGCATCTGATTCGAAGTATATCCTGCCTCAATGGCCAATTCGTCGATGTTTCTTAGTTCGGATTGTCTATAACGGACATCGGATGAGAAAGCGAAGGCTCTTCTAATTCGAGAACGGAATAAGGCGGTCTTGTAATCATCAGGCCAAAATGAACTGTGGAGCATCAGATTGGGAACGGAGGTAGGTTTATAATAGATTTCCGTATGAAGGCGATTGTCATGCGATTTGCTCACTGAGATGTCGAGATAAGGTAAGGTAGCATTGTGTTCAAGCTCCATGGTGAAATTGATCGTAGGGTGTATACACTGAGTGGTCACTTTCTTATGATCATCCCCCCAGTATTTCGTTGGGCCACCTTTTGCCTTTAATACTGCGTCGATTCTTCGTGGCATGGACTCCACGAGATGTTGATAGGTGGTTCGTGGAATCTGAGACCATGCTTGATGAATAGCACTTTCCAGGAGTGTGAGATTGCAGGGTTGTGAATACAGCTGCTTGATGGCTCGTTCAACTTCATCCCACAAATTCTCAATGGTGCTGAGATCTGGAGATTGTGGGGGCCAACTAAGCAAAGTAAACTCACCGGCATGTTCCTGAAACCAATCCTGTACAATACGAGCACTATGGCAGGACGCAGTATCTTGTTGAAAGTAGCCATCGCTATTGGGATAAACCATCCACATGACAGGATGCACTTGGTCCGCAACGATGTTTAGATATGATGTGCCAGTCAGACGTTGATCAACACGAATTAAAGGGCCCAAAGCATGCCAGGAAAATATTCCCCAAACCGTAACGTTGCCTCCACCAGCTTGAAGAGTTGTAGCAACGCATTTGGGTTGCATGCTTTCGTGCTGTTTCCGCCAAATTCTGACTCGGCCATCGGCATGGTGCAAATGAAAACGTGATTCATCGGACCACATAATTTGTTTCCAATTATCGACTGTCCAATCCTTGTGTTCCTGTGCGAACTGGAGACGTTTTTTCTTGTTAACGGTAGACAGCAAAGGTGTTCGAACAGGCCTTCGGCTGCCATATCCCATCCGATGCAGTGTACGGTGAACAGTGCGTGCAGAGATCATTTGAGGGGATCCTTGATTAAGATGGTCTGTAAGTCTGGACACTCACCGTTCCGCCCGAGCAGTCACTAGTCGATGACGACCACACGTTGCACGTAGAGACCCAGTATTTTGGCTGACAGTCCAGTCTTTAAACACTTTAACAACAGCTGCTCTGGAACATTTCACAAATGCGGCGGTTTCAGTGATACTCGTTCCATGGCTCCGAGCTCCTACAATCATCCCACGTTGAAAGTCCGTCAAATCGCATTTTTTACCCATCTCGTCACTCAAAAATCACTTCTACTATACTGTTGCAAGCACTAAGCTTTCCATTTTTATACTAGCCTCGCCCTCTGGCGGCAACAGTGTGCAGCCATAGCTCATTTGCTTAAAACTGTCAGGTGGTCATAATAAAGTGGCCACTCAGTGTATAATTTATTTTATTGGGGGAAAACGGGAGAGTCTCCCTTCCGTGTGGCCATATGCAAAAATACGTCGTCTGCATATCGTAGCCAGGTGGTAGGTCTTGGAGTGATGCTGGTGAATATATGTTGCTCAATGGGGCGAAGGATTGCTTCCGCGAGGACGGCTGAAAGCGAAGATCCCATCGGAGCGCCATTTACTTGTTTATAAATCTGCCTTCGGAAACTGAAGTAGCTGGAATTTGAGACAAGTCCACTAATTTGAAGACACTGAGGCATGACTTCTGATAATAAACCGGCGGATTAGATATAGCCTCTTTCAATGTTCTGTTGGCTTCCGGTACGGGGATCGATGGATAAAGAGAAACTACGTCGAAACTGCCGATAATGTCCCGTTCAAAGTGTTGAAACGTTCTATTATCCAGTTTGCAGTTAGCTGTCTGCCTTCCTTAAAAAAGCCATCTGGTTGATGTGCGAAAGCTTGGAAAGTTTTATTTGTGTTCTACGCCAAGAAATTTCGGATTTTCAGTATAGTTATGCTTTTTTGAGTATAATTTGGTGTATAGTTCGTACTTATTGAACTTAGTTTCACTTTTAAAACATTGAATGTCCTACAGATTGAAAGTGTTCGGCTCTTTGACTTCGGGTTGTGATACGATTGCTCTGCAATGGATTGTAAATAATACGATCGCTCTCCAATCGCCCTCTCTCTGCGCTGCTGAGGAAAAGCGCGAGGCCACAGTGGAATTCTCCATGGAGGATGTGGGAAAACAGTCAGTTACCTAGGATTACGCGCACGACAGGCGTCAACATTTCTTCACAGCAGCCGCAGATCTGCCATGTGTAAGGGGGTGGTTTCTTCAAGTGATTTATTTTAGTTTTGGACAAAGAAATTACACGTATTGTCAAATCTATTACTTAAAAAGTTAAAATTACAGGGCGCTAGGTACCACCATCACTTTTGCAGACAATCTTCCTGACTCCCAAACACCCCCCCCCCCAAAAAAAACACCACACATACACCGCGAAAAATGCATCTTCCCCCGTGTTCGAAATCCTGGGAAAATTACTGTGCTTAGGAGTGCTGAAGTAAAAATTGGGGGGGGGGCACGTTATGCTGCTAGTTACGCCACTGATTGTGCCATCAAATTGTAGGGATAAAAAACCTATTCGCGCAATATACGCAAAGACAAGACATTTATCTAAACATATTTTTATAACAATTGAAAAGTTCTGCTGAAGATTTTAATGTCGAAGCCTATATTTTAAGACAAAGCAACGGAAGAATAAAAAAAAAGCGCGGAAAGGAATTCTACTACAAATGACGTGAGGTTTTTTTTTTTTTTTGCGTGCCTGTATATAACGTTCACGACACGCTACTGCATCTATGTTTGTTCATGTGACATCAGCGCTTCACTAGAGCTGCGCGAGAAAACATTGAACGCTTACTATGCATCTAGGCAAGCATAACGTTAAACAGTCCAACGTACAATACAACGAGCTCGCATAATACGAAACCCGTCATAAGCCGAAATTTTTATAGATCCCTTGAACTTCGTGATATTCTTCCCTGTTATTTTATCCATACGTTACGAACAATAATTTTTGGACAAACCGCATGTATCGAAGTTTAGCAGGGTTATCAGCAAACAAAGTAAGCAGCGTTCACCCAACTTTTAAACTTTCCTGTTTCACTGGAAAACAAGTAATTACCTTCTGTTGACGACACCGTGTTGTTTCCCTGACAGATAAATCAGTTCTCACGAAGACAATATTTCAATCGTTTTTTCACTCCCCCTCCCGCGCTTACCAAACATACTTCTCCTGGATAAATGATGTTTTTTATTACCTCCACTAGCCACTTGTCAATCACTTCATCTCTCTTTAGAAAACCTTAGTTTATTGTGCTTCTAAAAACATCTTAACCACCGCGTCAGAGAAAGTTGAAAAGCATTTCGAACAGCAATCATGATAAGAACGTACGTAACAAGCAAGAGTTGGCACATACACTATAGTATCAAAAGCATTCGAACACTATCAAATATTTGCATAAATGCAAAGAACGGTTGCCCAGGAAAGTGCACTGTGAGCGGGCAGGTACCTATACAAAGCCGAGATGTATATTTACAAAGCCACTCTTATATAAAGCCACCCCTTCTTTTTCAGGCTGGCATTGAGACAGTGAGTACTGATTGCTGCTCCGGCATCAGGATGTGGTTTTCTGTGAGTTTCAGCCCCCCCCCGGGGGCGTCGATAGCTGGATGGTGTTGCAGCGGTTCTGTGGTGCTTGGTTCCCTCTGCTCCCCGTTCCCTCTGCTCCCCGTTCCCTCTCCCCTCTCGTCCAGGACTGGTGTCGCGGTTTACTCAAAAGATAAGCTCTCTTCTCCCTTCACTTATTTTCTGTTTCTCTTTCCTATTGAGTTCACTTACTAAGATCTCCTAGCTTCCAATTTCTAAGGGCAGTTTTAGACACGGGATCAGATACTCCCTTCCTAATACTCCAAACGAAGTCGAAGTGTTATCAAAAACTTTGAAGCGGATATGGCGCGTTGACTCGAACTTTCCCAGTTCCAGCGTGGGCTGGACATAGGATGTCAGTTGAGTAACGTTTCCATACGTTTCCATATCCTTTCATTATTGCAGCTAAACTAAAGATACCAAAATCGACTGTTAGTGATGTCGTGAAGAGATGGAAGTTGGACGGTGCAACTAGAGCAAAAGAAACGTTCAGGAAGGCTGCAAAAACTGACTGAACGTGACAGAAGAGCCATGGTAAGGAATGTTAAGAAATCTCGTTCTTCCTGTGCCGTTTCCGACGCTGCGGAAGTAGGGAATGCTTGTAAGGGCTCGATTAGTACCATAACTATTCGTAGAGAGTTGCACAGTGTAGCCTATTGTGGTAGAGCAGCCGTAGCAGCACGCAAGCCACGCATCACTACCTTGAATGCGAAGCTAATTTTGGAGTGGTGTGTCTCCCGTCGTTCCTGGAGCGTGGGAGACTGGAAAGCTGCTTTTTGCTGTGATGAGTCACGCTTTTCACTCATTCAATCTGATGGACGTGTTTGAATTTGGCGACAGCCCGGCGAACGATTCTCGTTGGACTGTGTTCTTCCAACTGTTGAGTTCGGCGGATGCTCCATCGTGGTATAGAGTCGATTTTCACTAGTGGGACTCGGCCCGTTGGTTACTATACCACAAACCATGAACTCTGAAGTGTACCTGGACGTTGTGGATAATTCTACACTACCAAAAATGTGGCAATATTATGGAAATGACCGTTGTCTCTTCTAACACGATCCAGTTCCCTTCTACACTGCACGGCATGTGCAGGACTGGTTTCTTGAAAATGAGGTGGAATTGTTAGACTGGCCTGCTCACAGTCCTGATCTTAATTCCGTAGAACACATCTGGGATGAACTGGAGCGACGGATACAAAATCGACCACAACGATCATCTTCGTCTCCCACTCAGGCCACAGCTTTGTAGGACGAACGGCGAGCCACAGACCTACCCGAAATTGGTTGATAGTATGCCTCGACATGTTGTCGCTGCCATACAAGCAAAAGGCAACTAACTACTAATTGCGATAATAAAGCCATTTGTCATAAAACATTGTGGTGTCCGAATACTTTTGATAATGTAGTGCATATCCGACGTAACATGTAAGAGCTAAAATTTTCGGTGGCTTTTACATTCGTCAAACGTTTAACTTATTGCAGATATCCCTCCTACTATTTTGCTAGCTGTAGTTATGCCTGACTAGTTTTAACCTGACATAATGTACAGTACTATGCCAAAAACATCCCGTATTTTATCTGTCTGGTTATAACGCAATTCGCATACATGGAATGTTTTCGACTCTTCCTTCAACTTTGTTAAATACTAGTTCGACTGCATACGTAAAAGTCAACTGGACTTTTATTTTATGGACACGCGAAGATTTATAGCGTAGTTCCATTAGAAAATATCTCATGATCTGTTAAGGTACAAGGATCGACCTCGTTGTACTGGCGCCTGAAGAACCCAGTTTTTTTTTCTCCGATATTCAACTACCATCGTGAGTATTTAAGTTTATCAGGAGCCATCTGCCCCTGAGATATGGCGTATGGTACTAGGGAAGGCACAGAGCTAGCGCCGTAGGACATAAACACCATCCATGCCTCATACGGGACTCAAATCCGAACCCCATCTCGGACGATTATACTCTGGGCAAACTTAACCGGATTATGGAACGGAAGTTGGACCCAGACTTTTCCCAAAAGATATCCCGTGGGTTTTCTGTATTTCTCCGCACCAGTGGGATGCAATATATATCGAGGATCAACCCACAAACCCGAAAGGTGTGTCACCGTGACAGGAGGCAGAAGAAAAGGAAATTTCCGGCTGATCCTTCTGCCAACGATTTCCCTCTGACTATGAAAGGTGTAAAGCTTAGTCCGCCCCCCCCCCCAAAAAAAACAGGTAGGCTTAGTTCTGATTGAGCCGTCAATTTGGATCCAAAACAGTCTTGCTTAGCCAGCACTGCCAGCAATGGCCCAGCACTATGTTGCCGCTGCCGAACCGTCAAAAAAATGTCTGGGCGGACAACAGAAGGGCCAGCAGTTCAGGCCAACAGTTGGCACCTCCATCAGTTGTCATATGCCACAACAGGGCCATCAGTTATCCATCACAGGCAGTAGCTGCCACAAGTGGCCCTTCAGCGGCTCTGCAAGCACATGCCAGAAATGATGGCTAGCCTAATGTGGTCCTCTAGTTTACTAGCAGTGGCAGCCGGCAACCACGTGACGTAACGGATGGCTTGCCGAATCGTGTCCGCCAATTTCTTAGTAGTAGTCATAAAAAAGAAAATCAAGGTTAACCGCAGTTACACAAAGCTACAACTCCATTACTGGCAGCCAGCACTGCCAGCAATGGTCCAGCACTATGTTGCCGCTGCCGAACCGTCAATAAAATGTCCGGGCGGCCAACAGAAGGGCCAGCAGTTCAGGCCAACAGTTGGCACCCCATCAGTTGTCATATGCCATAACGGGGCCATCAGTGGTCCATCACAGGCAGTAGCTGCCACAAGTGGCCCTTCAGTGGCCCTGCAAGTACTTGCCAGAAATGATGGCTAGCCTAATGTGGTCCCGCTAGTGGGCCGTTAGTGGCAGCCACAACCACGTGACGTAACTGGTGGCTTGCCGAATCTTGTCCGCCAATTTCCCAGTAGTAGCAATAATAATAATAAAAAAAAAAAAAAAAGCAAGGATAACCGCAGTTTCCTAAAGCTACAATTTTTTCTACCCTTACGAAGCAACGCACTGCGCTGGGGAAATTTTCTCGACAGACCGGAAAAACACCGTTCGCACCTGACCAGATTCGATCCTGGGCCATTTACGTGGAAGCCGCTCGCTACCGACCGGACTAATTCACAACGCTCGGATTCATGCTGGAAGCTAATCTGTTTGGTATGCAATTTGTAATCTAATGCTTCCCTCTTTCATTTTACAATATTGCAAGGTATTTTTCACAAAAGTCAGTTTCATATAATTGATAAATTAATTTTTTCAACGTAACAATAGTTTTTTTTTACCTTAAGGGAATTTCACTCATTTTCAAGGCGTGTACATACTTAGAGTCGCTTTCCAAAGTTTTGTACTGTCCTTGCCGTCTTGAAAAGAGATTGTTGAATAAATATATATTTACCCGGGTTCATGTCACATTCTGTTACATTTTTAACGTTATGTCTTTCCTTTCCGTTGTCCGAAGCTACATTTGTTTTAAAGAGTAAAAGATATTTTATTTTACTTGTTATTTTTAGAAGCGAATTCCTCCCAGTCTTGTGTATTCAACCCATAGATGAGTACACCACATAGCGTTGCTTTTTTTTTCCTTTCAAATAATTAATAAATTTTGTACGCGTATAATTCTTTTTTTTCCAACAAACGCTATTTTAATGGGTTTCCAGTATATGTGTTTCAAGCGGTTTCAAATTCTTTCTTGTTATTCATCCACTCCATTCCATGAATTGTTATTCATGGGAATGAAGTGGGTGTATTTCATGGCTGTAATCTAGTATTTCACGGCTTAATCTGATATCTTCGTCGACGTGAAATTTCATTACGAAATTAATTCGCCTCTCCACATATGGATTTTTTTCTTAACATCCACTAAAATAACACGATGGCGATAGCGTCGTCTTCAACTAACTGGTACCATGAGAGACACAGCAAGTGTTGCTTCTGCGCATGCGCAGTCCCGATGCTTCCACCTGCTGTTGGGGGTTGCATTGGTTGCCAGCAACGGGCCACTAGTGGCACTTGCTTGGAGGCCCACAATTCACGGCGATGCTGCAGGGCCAACAATGGCTCGCCAACTGATAGCGCTGCCACCAAAGGACCACTACCGGGCCGTGAGCGGCAGATTTCAGCCAGCAGTGACCCATCACTGCCAGCTGGTGGCCAGCAGTTTCCCAGCACTTGTGTTTTTGCTGGGTACGATCGGTGTGTTGGGTTTTTGTTTGGCGGCGGCTGCTGCTTTCAGGCGTTCTCGATACTCTCTAGTTTGTTGGACAGCAGCCTTCTTGGCCTTCTTACATTCCTCATCACTTGCTCTTGCTTCTCGTTTTGATTTTCTCCACTTTTGCTGGCGTTCATTCTGCGAATTCCGCGGCATTGTCGAAAATGTTAACCCGTTCACACGAAAACAATTTTTTAAATTTTTAGCTTAAACCACTGCGATATGTTTTTTTATAAATTTGAATGCATCTCGTTGAGAGCTTTAAAACGATAGATACCACGCACAGTCGTTTTGCACTCACAGTTGTCCAGATAAACCGCGATGTTATCAAAAGTGTTCACCGGTTCACAGGAAAACAATTTTTTAAATGTTCAGTTCAAACCACTGGGAAATGTTCTTCGTATATTTGAATAGATCTCTTCGAGAGTTTAAAAACGATACCACGCACAGTCTTGTTGCGCTCACAGTTACCGAGATAGACTGAGTCAAACGCGGCGGCACACCCAGAAATATTGCATCATCTTCCCTGCGCACAGGGAGCGAGGGGAGCGTCGCGCGCACGATGGATGTATTGCGCAGTACGCAAATTGGACTCCATGCTGTTTAATAGTATGCTAGCACGATAAGTGTGCGGCACGTATTTTTAACGCTATAATGATTTCAATTGGGACCTATTTTTGTCAAAGGGGGTCGACCGTAAGTCCCATACTATCCGCGGTAGACGTAGTCCTACGTCAAAAAACTGTCTGATCGGCTGCTTACCTTCCTACTAAAATTAAGTATCTTCTGGGTATAGCCCTATGTCGCACATGACCGACCGATAGTGACAATGACGTCGCCAAAAACGCTAATACCTGCATTTCTTAGAAACACGACCGAAACTGAGGTCTTCATGTTTTTTAATTTACGTGAGCACAACGGTTAGAACAATTGTTAGAGGGCTGTTCACTGAAATATGTTTCAGTGCCCTGTGTGAAGAGTTTGTTGGACTTTCGCTAGAGAATTTCTAAGCTTTGGTGTTTTACCTGTGTTTCTCCCGATGATGAAACAGATAAATAAATATCTGCTAAAATCATAAGTCGTTCTTCACGATGAAGAATATGTTTATTCGGAGAAGTTATGGGGAAGTGAGCATTGCCCTGTGACTTCAACTGTATTATCAATCCGAGGATCCCCTTTTGCTATTACTATACAATTAAGTTCTCAGTTTTGGCTTTCGACTTTTCTTTTCTTCTACCCTAATAACGACAGCCATAATTAATTTTTTCGCCTCGGAGGAAAAATTATTCGCTACCGCCCTCTCTCGCGGCTTGAATCCGACTCCTCTTTCTTTGGTCATTCCACACTTCGGCAAGTATACGTGCCCCGCACCACCACCGTCTTTTCACACTCCATTACTGCTGTTTGCAAAAGGCGGAATAGTTCGCTTTTAATTTCCTTCTCTCTGTTGTCGTGAAAACTCCGCGTAAGGGTGTGAGAAATTCCCGATACCTCCCACTAAGATCATCACTGTCCATTTGCCACTTCGCAGAAAAGTGAAGTCATAAAATCGAACTTTTCTCTCGGATGGGACCGCTAAGAAGCGAAAGAGTGTTCTGTCCATTAATGCAGCTTCGTGTAATTGGAGAAAATGGGAACGTCTCCATATTAGCGCTAAGGAAAGGAGTAAATGGTTCAAAGCCACATTCAAATTGGCTACACCAAAGCTCACTCCTGTTAAGTCAAATCTATGATGCCCTGGTTACACAATTATGTACTTTTTAAGTCCCACTTAAAGTTCGAGTACGGCTTTTAGATTAAAACTATTAATATATTATGCAGTGGAAGTACACGCTAAGTACCTTCCACTCCATAGTCAGGTAGCCTTGCGGTGAGTATAGTTAAAAACTGCACTTCTAATCACGCGTCCACTAGGGCGCCTAACCAAATCCAGTTGCGTACAGCCATAGATACAGCCATAGATACAGCCGTACAGCCATGGGGAAGGTAATTCATTCCGACGTATCATTCCAAGGCAACGATCCTGAGAACTATACCTAGAACACCGTGACCAGCAGAATGAGTTCATAGTATAGTGACCATGGGGATAGGGTGAATAGTATCTTTCAAAATGCCAAAGAATATCGATTATTCTACACGAACTTTGATTACCGGCTTGCTACAAGTTAAACGATTATATTATGCTGTGTTGCTTTATTTCATGTTTCGTCTGCAACTTTGTATCATTCACTTCGACCTGAATATGATTTTTACGAGCACCAGGTGTGAACAAAGAATATAAACAAGCTACTCAGACGCACCTGTGCGAAAACAGATAATTAGTCTCGATCAGGGTTATACAAAGTAACATTCCGAACGTTCAACCTTCTTCACAGACTGTTTCTACAGTTCATATTTCGCTCTGTCGGTAAATTGCTTCCGCTAAAAGATTAAGTCCAGAGTCATGGATTTGAAACATTGTAAACGTCTGAGTGCTTTGAAAGAAAAGGCAAGCGGTATATATATTTCTCAGATTTACTGGAACGAAACTTGAGACTATGTAATTACAGCACGTTGGTAGACCTAAGAAAGAATTTAATAACCGTAAATTATAGCTTCGGTTCTAATTATGCTCATATATTCATAATGGTTTATATGAATATTAATATCTATTTCTTCACGTGTCGTTGATTACCGTTCTGGTCGATTTGAATGTGCATCATGTGTAGTATGTATGTAGGAAAAGTTTGATTAGTTCTTATCTCCTGAGCATTATTATTCATAGACAGGGGAACAAGTCTGCTCTCATGTATAGTAACATTTTTTTAATAAGAGAATTTGTAGCTTTGAAAGAATATTTCCCCGAAGCAATAGCTTTATTTACTAGAATTATTTGAGGAACGGCATATATTCAAATCGGCTATGTACTTCCCTATCCTGGGATGCTTCATTTATTTTGACCAACTGGCTCCACGAGACATCTACAGGGAAAATATGAGCCTCTCAAGACCACATTTGGATTTAGTTCCCACTCCCATCGCCGGAGGTAAAATCAGGTCAAAATGTTTTGTGCCAAACCCCACCCGACGTCACATTGCTTTGATTCGACAAACGTAAGCCGAACTACAATTATAGCTAACTTATCTGTATGGACTTACGCCCGTTGAGTTACTGAATGCACTACGACCTAATTTAACAACTTCATATAAATATTTAATGCAGTTTGTATTATAAAAATATTTGATAATGAACTTACAGAAAACACAAATTGATGCACAATGCTTTTACAAGAACTGAAGATTTAGCGGTCAGCAGGGCAAAGCTAGAAGTAACCAATGCCTACATCTACCTTGGACAACATATATCAAGCGAGGGCCACATTGAAGAAGAAATTAATTGGCATATTAAATATCCAGTGCTGCTAATATAATAAAAATATTTGATAATGAACTTGCAGAAAACACAAATTGATGCACAATGCTTTACAAGAACTGAAGATTTAGCGGTCAGCAGGGCAAAGCTAGAAGTAACCAATGCCTACATCTACCTTGGACAACATATATCAAGCGAGGGCCACATTGAAGAAGAAATTAATTGGCATAATAAATATCCAGTGCTGTTTATATAATAAAAATATTTGATAATGAACTTACAGAAAACACAAATTGATGCACAATGCTTTTACAAGAACTGAAGATTTAGCGGTCAGCAGGGCAAAGCTAGAAGTAACCAATGTCTACATCTGCCTTGGACAACATATATCAAGCGAGGGTCACATTGAAGAAGAAATTAATTGGCATATTAAATATCCAGTGCTGCTTATACAATAAAAATATTTGATAATGAACTTACAGAAAACACAAATTGATGCTCAATGCTTTTACAAGAACTGAAGATTTAGCGGTCAGCAGGGCAAAGCTAGAAGTAACCAATGCCTACATCTACCTTGGACAACATATATCAAGCAAGGGACACATTGAAGAAGAAATTAATTGGCATATTAAATATCCAGTGCTGCTTATATATTGAAAATATTTGATAATGAACTTGCAGAAAACACAAATTGATGCACAAAGCTTTTACAAGAACTGAAGATTTAGCGGTCAGCAGGGCAAAGCTAGAAGTAACCAATGCCTACATCTACCTTGGACAACATATATCAAGCAAGGACCACATTGAAGAAGAAATTAATTGGCATAATAAATATCCAGTGCTGTTTATATAATAAAAATATTTGATAATGAACTTACAGAAAACACAAATTGATGCACAATGCTTTTACAAGAACTGAAGATTTAGCGGTCAGCAGGGCAAAGCTAGAAGTAACCAATGTCTACATCTGCCTTGGACAACATATATCAAGCGAGGGTCACATTGAAGAAGAAATTAATTGGCATAATAAATATCCAGTGCTGCTTATCTAATAAAAATATTTGATAATGAACTTACAGAAAACACAAATTGATGCACAATGCTTTTACAAGAACTGAAGATTTAGCGGTCAGCAGGGCAAAGCTAGAAGTAACCAATGTCTACATCTGCCTTGGACAACATATATCAAGCGAGGGTCACATTGAAGAAGAAATTAATTGGCATATTAAATATCCAGTGCTGCTTATATAATAAAAATATTTGATAATGAACTTACAGAAAACACAAATTGATGCTCAATGCTTTTACAAGAACTGAAGATTTAGCGGTCAGCAGGGCAAAGCTAGAAGTAACCAATGCCTACATCTACCTTGGACAACATATATCAAGCAAGGGCCACATTGAAGAAGAAATCAATTGGCATATTAAATATCCAGTGCTGTTTATATAATAAAAATATTTGATAATGAACTTACAGAAAACACAAATTGATGCACAATGCTTTTACAAGAACTGAAGATTTAGCTGTCAGCAGGGCAAAGCTAGAAGTAACCAATGTCTACATCTGCCTTGGACAACATATATCAAGCGAGGGTCACATTGAAGAAGAAATTAATTGACATATTAAATATCCAGTGCTGCTTATATAATAAAAATATTTGATAATGAACTTACAGAAAACACAAATTGATGCTCAATGCTTTTACAAGAACTGAAGATTTAGCGGTCAGCAGGGCAAAGCTAGAAGTAACCAATGCCTACATCTACCTCGGACAACATATATCAAGCAAGGGACACATTGAAGAAGAAATTAATTGGCATATTAAATATCCAGTGCTGCTTATATATTGAAAATATTTGATAATGAACTTGCAGAAAACACAAATTGATGCACAAAGCTTTTACAAGAACTGAAGATTTAGCGGTCAGCAGGGCAAAGCTAGAAGTAACCAATGTCTACATCTACCTTGGACAACATATATCAAGCAAGGGCCACATTGAAGAAGAAATTAATTGGCATAATAAATATCCAGTGCTGCTTATCTAATAAAAATATTTGATAATGAACTTACAGAAAACACAAATTGATGCACAATGCTTTTACAAGAACTGAAGATTTAGCGGTCAGCAGGGCAAAGCTAGAAGTAACCAATGTCTACATCTGCCTTGGACAACATATATCAAGCGAGGGTCACATTGAAGAAGAAATTAATTGGCATATTAAATATCCAGTGCTGCTTATATAATAAAAATATTTGATAATGAACTTACAGAAAACATAAATTGATGCAGATATACATTTATGTATATTTATCCGTGCAGGTAAGTATCGATGAACACACATGCTGCCGTCTTATACGCGATTTAAAATATAAATACTATATACAACTAAAACACATTGATGTTAAAAACACGAGTACTTTCAAGTTCACACTAAACTCGTCTTCAGATGTAATAATTACTGCGCTTAGCTCTTGAAATGACAGTATATGTTTGACAGTATAGTACAGTATATGTAAGGTATACAGTATATATGTCTATTCGTTTGTGCATGTGCCGATGTGCGTAAACGCCACAGATGCGGAAGTCAGAGGCTGAAGGAATTTAGCTAAAGCTCCATCGAGTGGGTCTGGCGTAAGCAGAAACTAGTGGTCTAAGGGGGTTTTACCGTCTTCACGTGTTTTTAATTTCCCAAATAACTCAGGAACACGGGTACCAGGGGAGGGTGAAGTGATTTATTAAAAGATTGAGGAAGAAGGCCAGATGATTTTAATCTGAAAACGGCAGAAACTGTAGCAGTTGTGGGGTCTCGAGAACAGATGGAGTGAGGAATTTCAAGAATGGCCTGATTCATTTTCTCAACATACTCTGATTCAGAGTTAATCAGAGTATGTTAAGAAAATGAATCAGGCCATTCTTGAAATTCCTCACTCCATCTGTACTCGAGACCCCACAACTGCTACAGTTTCTACAATTTTAAGATTAAAATCATTTGGCTTTCTTCTTTAATCCGTTAATAAGTCGCTTCGCCCTCCCCCTGGTACCTGTATTTCTGAGTCATTTGGGAAATTAAAAACACATAAAGAAAGTAACCCCCTTAGACTACTAGTTTCTGCTTACGCCAGCCCCACTTGACTACTCGATGGAGCATTGGCTAAATTCTTTCAGCATCTGACTCCCGCTTCTATGTACTCAGTCACCAGTTCTTCCCAGGCACTTCAAAAAATCCACTCTGTTATGCCCACCTCCGAGAAATTGAAATCCTGTATGGTGTCACTGGATGTCAAATCCCTATACCCAAGTGTTCCAGTACCGGATGTCCACCGTATTATTCAGCTAAAACTATTGGCAGAGGAGGGTTCATGTACTGAAGCTGAGATATAGGGAATTTTTAATGCCTTATCCCTTGTACATACTAGATCTTACTTCAAATTTAATGATATTATTAAGGGCGAACACCATTTAGAAGGCCAAAAATGAGCTGTTTTGTAAGTTTTTTTTTCAAATAAAAAGGATTGTCCGATTTTATTACAACTTTGTGAACTTTTTATTTCACATTTTGACTATTTAAAAATATGTTTTTTTTTAAATTTAAAATGGCGGACGTACAGCTCGGTCTGCTCGAAAGGTCACATAGTGAGTTGCAAAATTGTTGGCATTCTCGCATCGGCTGTAATTGTCTGAAACAGATGAATCAAACATTGTATTAAAGTTTACATCCATACGCTGTCGGTGAACCAGAAGAATCAAAATATATGAAAAATTCGCAAGCTGGCAACTTCAGGAAGTCAATGTTGTCATTTTTGATGAAAGTTCCGCTACATTTTGCAAAACAAGTATATGTTCGTATTCGAATTTCCCACGTTTTTATGGTTCACCGATAAACTGATGGTATAAGGAAGATGTTTGGCAAATTTCATGAAAATCGGGTGAATAGTTTTTGAGAAATCATGCTAGCAGTTTGGAAAAATGCAGTTTTGAGAAAAACGCGTTTACAGTTTTAACAAGTAGAAACTGAAAGATGGCGACGTCTTATCGGCTAATCAGCGATTCGTCCGCCACACATTAGTCCTTCAGCTTCTTTATAATACTGATTTTCCTGTTGTTGTTGTTCTTTGCGTGCTTTTCGAGCCTCTTTGGACGAGAAAGAGCTGCGGCGTTCCTGGCGAGCTATGCGATGCTCATCGACTTTCTCGGCGAATGTCTTGGATTGCTTTCCTACATTGATCTCCCTAGCGCTCATAATTTTCAAAATTGAAGAATTCCCCTCATTAAACATACTAGCTGCCACATAAGCTGCAATTTCGATGATACTCGACCCGAAATGCAAATGTTTTGGAGCTAAGCGCCATTAGTGGAGTTGAAACTTATATTTGCATTCTGCGTGTGCCGGCCACCCAAGCACCTCTACAATAAGTCATCGTCAGATAAATCTTTATAAATAGGCAAAATATGCTTCTGGACATCAGCATGACGAGGCTCGGCCGTATATCTGCGGTCCCCCTCGGCTCGAACACTTCTGATGCTCATCCACAATAACATCGGAACTACTTGGAATTTCTTTCTGGGAATTTAATATCATATTCTTACCATGTTTAGCTATCATTTTACGGAATTTTTTTTTCGATTTTTTGAAGCTGGTAAATGGTGTTTACCCCTTTAAGAGGCAACGTGAGGAGGCACATATGTGGTGCCCCCTATCGGCCGTATTAGCTGAGCTCCTAATGCAGGACATCGAGAATGAAATTTTGGCCACCTTTCCTGCTGTTCTACATCAGATATGTGGATGATATTTTACTATTTTGGCAATATCCTCCAAAAACCTTGAACAAATTTATTGAATGTTTGGCATCTAATTACAGCACCATTAAATTTACGCCGGAGTTTGAGAGGGATTATCAGTTACCATATCTTGACTTTTTGCTACGAAAGGACCCAGTTACTTGTGAGCTTTCTCATTCCTTTTATAGAAAACCCACATCTGCAGTTTCATTGATCCTTTATAACTCTCATCATCCATTACGCCATAAGTTTGCATCTTTAAACTTTATGGTCCTTCGAGCCGTAACTCACTTGTTCACACTCAATTTCCGAGAACAAGAATTTGGACAAAGCAAGATGTATGCTTCCTCTTTTGGTTAGCCACCTGATATTGTTGGCACAATCATACGCCGTGCTAGCACAAACTTCTGCTCAACCTTAACCAACCCAAAACCCACTGTCACTATTCCGTACATTCCAGCAGTGTCAAATACATTAAGAAGTATTTGCAGTCGCCACAGAATTGACTTTGGATTAAAAACACGTAATATTTAAGATGTTATCAGAATAGATCGTGATCTGATTCCTCTCGAATCTAGGTACGGTGTATAATCAATTCCTTTAGACGCAATAAGAGAGGATGCTGATAATCAATATATATATATATATCGGATCTACACGCAGAAATCTTAAATTGAGAGTTAATGAGCGCAAATACAATTTAAAGACACGGTCGTCTACAACTGCTTTAGCAAGATCTTGCCTACACGGTAAGCATTTACCCATTTGGCAGAACGCAACAATCCTTAACCACCTCGAATGTCTGTTCCTTGTTATTGACTGAAAGTCTACTGATACATAGACATAGGTAAAATAGTTGTAACGACGATTTACCCATTACAATTCCGTTGCCTTGGTGATTAAAATCAGGCCCTCAGACTATTAACAAAGAATGGCGTTTACGCACATGCGCAAACGAATAGTGCTTCGTTACATCTGAAGACGAGTTCAGTGTGAACTTAAAAGTACTCATTGTTTTAACATCATTGTGTTTTTGTTGTACAGTAAAACCTGTAAAGTTGGCCACCTGCCTAAGTTGGCCACTTTTTCAAGGAACGGCAAATATCCTATGTAGTAACACAGAGCAAAACCTCTGTAACTTGGCCACCTGTCTAACATGGAAGCCACCCAAATATCTTAAATTTCGAATTTTTCTGTACTAAAACTGCACCCTAAAACCTCTCTCTAAGTTGGCCACTTGCTTGAATTTTTTTTTTTTGGTTGAGTATCAACAGAATGTGTGAAAGGATTAGTGTAATCAGCAACATCTGGCCAACCCCTTAGGGGACAGTAAGAGATTACCAGACAGGTGTGTTTGTGTAGCCTTTAATCTCCCTTAAGCAGTTAGTTGTCAGGAACATTGAGACCCCATTCATGGGTCATTTTCCTTATCAGTGTCTTTCTTTGCAGTAAATAGGTGTGTGTGTGTGTGTGTTTAAAACAGCGAGGGGCCGCGGGTGGCCGAGTGGGCAACATTCGTGACTGCCACGGGAAGGGCCTCAGGTTCGATCCCAGGCAGGTACGAACGCTCGATTCACTAAATACCCGCCGTGCGTCGGATGGGCACGTTAAGCCGTCGGACCCCGGGTACTGGTCTCCCGGTAATAAATAAGGGCGTCTTCCTCCCCCTTTCTACTTCGCTTCAGTGTCACTTTCCTATCAGGCGTACTAGCCCAAATCTCCTAGTTTCCTATTTCTAAGGGTTGTTTAAGACCTGGGGTCAGACACTCCCTTCCTAAAATCCTCTACATCATGATCATAACACAGCGAGAGTTGAGATTTTCTTAAGAGGGGTGCATACAAATTTCCATCAGAGTTTAGTAGTGAGTGGGTTGTTCTATAAAGGCTTGTCTTTGTGAAGGTGGTGGGCTTCTAAAGTCTGGGGAATTTTCTAGAATAAGTTAGGCTCTCTCTCTCTTTTACTCCAGGCAACAGACCAAGTTGTTCTTAGTTTATGCTCTTAGCTCAATGATTTGATGGCTTCCAAAAGAAAATTAGTGGAAATGTTTATTGACACAAAGAAAGAAGTTCTGGATTTGATAGCAAATGGCATCACTCATAGAAAATTAGCTGACCAGTTTGGTGTAGCTAAAAGTACAATAGGAAACATTGCAAAAAGTAAGGACTCAATAGTTAAATCTTGGTTAGAAAATTGTAGTAATGAGCGACGAAAAAAACTGCGTAAGATTGAAAATGAAGTAATAAATGTTGCAACGTTGGAATTTTTAAAAAGATGTCGAGCAGTAAACATACCAACTTCAGGCCCCATGTTACAGGCTTTTCAAACTGTGCGTCGCGGGTTTTGGTCAAGGGAGTCGCCGTCGCACTGTTGGAATTCGCTGAAAAGGCAGGAAATGAGGGGATAATGGCAGCTGCATATCATTCTCCCTACCCTTTCAAATAGAAAATAAAACATTTCTGGAGATGCGGGTGGCCTAGTGGGCAACATTCGTGACTGCCACGGAAAGGACCTCAGGTTCGATCCCAGGCAGGTACGAACGCTCAATCCACTAAATATCCGCCGTGCGTCTGCGGATATTTAGTGGATTGAGCGTTCGTACCTGCCTTTCCTACCGGGCACTCTAGCCCAAATCTCCTAGCTTCCTATTTCTAAGGGTTGTTTGTTTAAGACCTGGGGTCAGGCACTCCCTTCCTAAAATCCTCTATATTTGATCATCATCTGGAGATGTGTCCCCCGGGCGTCACGTGGCCTCTTCCAATGATCAAAACAACGTGAGAAAAAGTGATTTCACTGGTCACTGATGATTCAGTTAGCTTTGCAGAGAAGGCACCTTTTTGTTGCAGCGCCGCATGAAGACGGACTCATTCTTGTGCTTACTGTTCGTGATAACGCATGTGTAGTGATTTGTGAGCTTTCCGTATTTTTCGTATTTATGTGCTTTAAGTTTTAAGAACTGGCAAGATGGATAAGTGTTTAAATGCTAGTAAAAAACGTGACCTTTCGGAAATAACAAACAGTTTAAAAGACGACAAAAAGCGAAAATACCAGAAATATCACGAAAGCTACCTAGATTTCGGGTTCGCGTATACTATTGTGCGAAATGAAGAACATCCACAGTGTGTTATCTGTTTTAGACTACTAGCCGCTGAAAGCGCGCTCCCCAATAAAATGAAACGTCATTTGGAAACAGTTCATGAAAGTTTGGTAAACAAAGCACGTGAGTATTTTTCTTCTAAGTTGAAAGGAATGGCTGAGCAAAAGGCAACTTTCGCTGAACAAGCTACAATGCCGACACTCTTCTTTCATCCTACAAAATTGCTTATCGAGTAGCAAAGAACAAGAAACCACACACTATTGTTGAAAGCCTCATTTTACCAGCTGCTATGGAGATGGTTTCAATTATGGTAGGAGATCCGCTACCAAGCAACTGCTAAGTGCGCCATTATCAGATAATACCGTTAGTCGTCGAATTCTCGATATGGCTGATGATATTAATGACCCGTTAAGTGAAAAACTAAAGGGCAAGGATTTTTTCATTCAATTGCATGAAGCCACTGATGGCCATAACGATGCGCATTTGTTTTGTTTTTGTGAGATTTATAGATAATGATAAATTTCATGAAGATCTTCTTTTCTGCAGAAATATAACAACTCATACAAAAGCAGTAGACTTGATTCAGATAATAGATTCTTTATGGCAGAAAATCGTGTGAACTGAGAAAATTGTGTAGGCGTGTGCACAGACTGAGCGCGCTCTATGACAGGTAGTTATGGGGACTGAAGGCGCTCATTAAATAAAAAAACCTCCTCACGCCATGTGGACACATTGCTTCATACACAAGGAGGTTCTGGCTTCTAAGTACATCAGCCCTGTTCTACACGAAGTTCTACAGTCAGTAATCGAAGTAGTAAACTTCATTAAAACTCGACCACTTAAGTCCAGATGTTTTGAACAAATGTGTGCAGATATGGGGGCTGAGCACAATTCTCTACTTTACTACTGCAAATTTCGCTGGCTTTCATGTGGAAATGTCTTGTCAAAAGTATTTGAACTCAGGAGGGAACTTCATTCTTATCATCTTGACCAGAGATTTTCCAAGAAGTTTGAAGACAGTGCTTTTCTTTCATAGTTTTCATATCTGTGTGATATATTTTGAAAAGCTAAATTCATTAAATATATACCTGCAAGGTAATGAGATCCACATTTTGCTTCTAATGGACAAAATTTCCGTCTTCGAAAGAAAATTAGCCCTGTGGAAGAAAAATATGGAAGGGGGAGTTCTATTGTAAATGATTGCTTTCCTACATTGCACACATTTTTGAATGAAAATGATTTAAAATTGAACTAAGCCGAGAAGTTAGTGTTTCTGGATTATTTGTCGCAAGTTATTGATCATTTTAAGAAGTACTTTCCAGAAGATGTTCAGAAACACAATTGAATCAAAGATCCTTTCAGCGCTGATCCTCCCTTAACGTTCTCAACTGCAGAACAAGAACAATTTATTGCTATCTCATCAAACTCCACATTGAAACCCAAGTTTATGTCATCTTACCTACTAGACATTTGGCCATCGATGAAGCAAGAGTACTCTGAAGTAGTTAACAAGGCTTTAAGAATTTTGTTTCCCTTTGCATCATCGTATTTTTCTGAAACGGGATTTTCTGCGGTGGCTATCATCAATACCAAGTACAGGTCCACAGTGAACGTTGAGATGGAGATGAGAATTGCAGTTTCCAAACTTGTCCCGAAATTTGAGCATCTAATGAAGAAAAAACAAGCTCATCCTTCCCACGGACACTGCTTGATTTAGTAGATATGTAAGTTGATTAAGTTTAGGATGTTTTTTTTTTTGTAGAAAATATTGTTTACATTTTAAAATTTTACGACTACCTTCCTATTTTGTTTAATAATAAAAAAAAATAGGAAGGTAGTCGTAAAATTTTCGGTGACAATAATTGATTGAATCAATTATATTGTCACCGAATCCTTCCTTGACTGACCAAGAATTTTCTGTGGAGACAAGTACATCTTCAATCTTATAAGGTAAATAAAGACTGTGGTTTTAACCGTCTTCAGAAAAATCCCTTTCTCCAGGAACTCAAAATCTTTCTTATTCACACACAGCAAATCTTTGCTTAGAAATTCCATTGAATCTTGACAATCAGCAATGTTTTCAACTTGGATTTTTTTCGCACCCGTTTTTGATTTAAAAAAACAAACGAACTTATCCAAAACGAATGTAATTTGTGCAAATGAAATTTATTGTGGACTGTAAATGGTTGTGTTGTTTCTAAGAAAATTAAGAGGGTGGAAACTTGGAAGTTAAGATAAAATCAAGACTTTTGTCCATTTCACACTAATTGAGCTAATACATCTCAATAAACGAAGCTCATACGTAGTGCGGTATATGCCAATTCTCTCGAAAGATTAAAGACAAGCAGAGGAGGACTGCCATTTTCGTCCAAGTGACACAAAATACGAAGCTTTTGTGAGTACTGTAAATGTTTTACCTCTAACTATGCTCAGCTGTTCAGAAATTTCACTGCTTCTGAGCCATAAGTTTTGTCACTCACGTGACATGTTTATTGATTTTATTTGTTTTTCAGAAGTATTGTTTTTCTCTCACAGTATCTTTTGAGGCTCTTTTTCTCTCACCGTTCTTTAGTTTCATTAACAGGATTGTGTTTATATCGTCCAGCTTCGCTTGATCACCAATATTTGTTCTTTTCTTATTCATTTATTTTTTATTTTACATGTCTTCATCCTTTGTGTTACAAAACTTTATTTTATTGTCAACGTTTTCGTTTTTTTTTGTTTCTTAATAAAAAATGCATTAAGATAAAGTTTCTTTGCATTTTTCCTGCGAAATATATAAAAAAAATCATCTTACTTATTCAGCAACTTTTACCCAACAACATATTTTCTCGCATTGTATCTTTGGAGAACTAAAGATCTTTCACAACTTTTCTAAAATGAATATGTTAATATCATCCAAACTTGTTCCATTGCTGAGATCTATTTTCCGTACGTATATTATTTTTTTATAATTCCTTTTTTCCCTCTGTATGCCGAAATAACTCAAACGACCAGAATGCTGACTTCTATTTAAACGTATTTTTATGCTTGAGAAATTATATTATTACCTAGGCATTCTTTATTTTTCTCCTGTCTTCTTACTAAAGAGAGAATTTCTTTTGCATTTTCCAGACTATTTGCTTTCAAGGAAGCATTTCTCACTAAACCATCCGACATCTTTTTGACAACATGTCTTCGAATATATTTTTATGGTTGTGAAGATGATATTTCTGCTTTTGAATTTCTTTAAGGCTTTTTTTCTCTTCTGCTTTATGCAGTTTCTTATTAAGTGTTTCTTAATCTGTTAGTAATTTATATATTCCTTTGCAATGGTTGCGTTGTTATAATTTCTTCGCTCTGACTCTCACCTCTTATCAACTGAGCTCACTCAGAATTCAATGCGTTTAATGCCGAAGACTAAGGAATCTGATATAAAACGCTCTGTCATAGTGCTTGCTAATGTGTGATTTCTTAAAAAGCGAACGATAATCCATATTGAAGTCTTACCGCACATTTCGTGACGGGATGTTCCTATTCCAAAAATTGATCGTTTTCAGGGAAATTCTCATTCAGTTTCCTATTTCCTAATCAGTTCTTAAGTACAGGTATAGCGGTTTGATCCGTGTTCCACCACCATTCTACAAATCTTGGTAGAAATCATGAAAAAATTTTCTTCCTCAACATTTCAAATATTTTAAACTAATATCTGCATAATTGTAGTTATTCCAAAAATTGATCGTTTTCAGGGAAATTTCGCAAAGCATTAAGGAAAAGTATGATTTATTTATTTTTTACACTCCCTAGGATGAATACAGTAATGAAAAAAAAATATTGGCATTCTATTTGGTATGATTTATTTTGTATGACAAGTATTATTTATGTGTTTTTTTTTACACTCAGTAGGATGAATGCAGTAATGAAGAAAGAAATATTTGCATTCAATCTTACGCATAGATATCTAGATATTTTCATCCTGCGTTTTCATCAAAGACACAAAGCACAGAAAAAGGAGTTATAATGTTCATAAAGTATAGATTATAAAAAATTATCTTACATATGTCAGTCGGAATGCGTTGAAATTAAATACATTGGCTGCTACAGAAAAAATAAATAAACAACAATAAACCCCTGGAGAAAAAATAATTTTGAAAACACGTAGAAAATAAATCAAGTTCTTCATTTCACAAGATAAATACACGAAATAACATAAACGTGAACCCCCCAAAAAATCTCAGTACTGAAAGCAGCATGTTTCAGGGTATACTGATGAAAAATGTAGATCTTCTTACAGGAAATTTTTCAATAAACCTCCACAAAGATTAATGTTGAAGACGCGGCAAAAGTAAAGTTCTTTATGCTACAAGAAAAAAAAAGCATGGACGAGCATAAACATGATTATACAAATATCGGAATATTTTTAAACACGCTACATTGAATAATCGTGAAAAAATAACAATAAAATCCTACAGAAAAACAATTTTGAAACATGATAAAAAAAAAAAAAAGTCCTTTATCTCACAAGAAAAGACATGACCGAACTGTTTTTTTTCAAACAGGATGGTAACAGATCGAAAAATCCTAAGTTCTCAAAGCATAACGTAGCGTTTTGAAAACTTACGAACGAAAAAATAAATTTTGTCCCTCTATAGAAAAAATAAAACATAATAAACTCAATGGAAAAAATTGTTTCAACGTGAAAGAAAAAATAATTCCCCCAAAATTTCGTAGGAGAAAAAGACATGAACGAACATAAATGTGATACAAAAAATATGAATTCTTAAAAACAACATGTTGCGCAGAATAAATAACGAATAAAAAATTATTAAGACTTTCTTTAAAAAATAAAGTATAATAAATCCATAAAGAGAAAAAAATAACTTTGAAGACATGAAAATGAACCAAGTTCTTCATTTTGCAAGATAAAAACATATACAAAAAGTATGGAAGAAAAATCTGAATTACTGAAAACAACATGTTGCATAAAATATTCATGAAGACGAAAGTACTAAGTCCTATAGAAAAATGAATTAAAACAAACTTCCACACAAAAAAAGTAATGTTAAAGACGTGAAGAAAATAAAGTTCTTCAGTTTACAAGAAAAAAATATGAACGAGCAGGAACATGATCGAAAGAAGATCTCAATTACTGAAAACAACATGTTGCATAGAAAAAGTTATGAAAACAAAATTCATAGGTCCTCCGATTGAAAAAATTAAGTTATACAAAACCCCTCCAGAAAAAATAATTCTAAAACATGAAAAGAAAATTCCTTCATTTCGCAAGAAAATATATCCAGATTAAACGCGTATGAATCACGTTGGGGAAAAAGTTTGCACAACACCTTACATTTGAAAATTCGTGAAGAAAAAAGTATGTTTAGGATTATTAAGAATAATACGTCATGAAAAAAATGAGCTGTTCACAGGAAAAATAAACTTCCCTGTAACTGTTTTCAAACGCGAGACTGGCCAGCAGCAATAACATGGCACTGCAGTATTTCTACATGGTTGTGGAAACACGCCTGCGTTATAGCCACTATACCTGCGTGATTGTGAAAATCATGTCAGTACTTGTTTGAGTGAGTCATACACCCTTCTTCTTGTATTCAGTCTGAAAACGTCCTACAATATGTCCCCCAGGCAGTCTTCGTCCCATTACGCGAACTACGTCTCTTAATCCCCTTTACCGGTATAATTTTGAAATGTTCTGGCATTCCTACAACTCTCCATGAGCAATGTTTTGGTAGCCTCTAAGCAATGTTTCGGTAGCCGAATCGGTAGAGCATTTCACTACCACATGAACGGCCCGGGTTCGTATCCACCCAGTTCCACATGTACGCATTGCTTTTTCGAAAATAAATGTATTCGATTATTTCAAAATAAAAAAATGGCGGACAAAAGAGATAATCTCAAAATTAAAAGTTGGTTTGACGAGAACAACGCGGTAGGTGACGTCATGCAGAAAGAAAGAACCACGCCCACCTGTGATGTCCCTTCCAGATCATGACGATTTCCTTTTACCACGTAACCCAAAGTGTTTCCACCGCCTAAAAACTAAGCATGCGCCATAAACCATCACCCCCTAAAATTAGGGGGTGATGCATAAACCCCCACTAACTACTCTCCTCCTACGTCAGCAGTACGGAACATACACTTGTCACTCGTGGTAAGATCTCTCTTCTATAGTCTGCTCCATGACCCTAGACTTTAGATGAGGAAGAGCTTGATCTCCTGACATGGGCAACGTGCTACTGGGTAGAAACGAGTGCCTCAAACATCTTCTCTCTTTCTTTTTTTAGGTTAGTCGATATTGTCTGAAAACGTCCTTTTATCAGATAATTGGTTAGGAAGGATTAGTGTCAATTATCCTTCTAAATGACCACTTCGAAAAACAATGGGGTCCTTTAGGAGTGGTGATTTAGTGTCAATGATCCCCCTAAAACAATGTGGTCCTTTAGGAGTGGTGATTTAGTGTCCATCATCCCCCTAAAACAATGTGGTCCTTTAGGAGTGGTGATTTAGTGTCAATCATTCCTCTAAATGAACACGTTGAGAAGCTAAGGAGAAATCAACGCTCTCTGATGAGCAGGTCCACTCATTCCAGACTCGTTCGACGCACTTTTTATTCAGCGAATATATTCCTTCGAGCTGTTTGCAGCCAATTTTGCTAACCCCGTGTTAATTCATTCCGGCTGGTTAAAGGGTTAAAGGAATTTCCGTTTTTAAAAGTGCCGAATTTTTTTATTTAGCTTTCGCATTTTCACAGATTTTCCTTAATCAGTAATTCCGTTTATTTCAGAAAAGTCCGTTTCAAGTTTTTACGTATTTATACAGAGATTTCACAAAATCCAACGTGCTGAATATTTCAGTCCTTACGCGAGAGAATCCTTTTGCGCCGGTGATGGAGCCCATGCCGTTTGGGTTGAAGCCGTGAGGCTTAACTACTGAACCAGAAAGTCACAGGAACCAGACTCACATTCAGGGCAAAAGTAATTGGGCGATGATAACATTTTTTGTCATTAATGCGAGTGATTTTATTTTCTATTGGAGCTTATTATTTTTTTGAATACATTTGTAATAATTTTTTTTTCTGTAGGAAGTGTTATTACAAATTGCGTAACTTTTTCATTGTGATTTTTGAAGCAACACAATGATTTGGAGTTAGATCTTTTTTCAACTGACAATAACTTTTAATTATCTTTAAGAGAAGGTACAGTGTACATTATATATTATTTTAAACTTCTAAATATGAGATCTATTCTTGATAGCTATATAGCTTTTGTCTTAAGGACTACACAGACTGATACATAGACATCGTACAAATCCTGTGTACAACAAATGAAGTACCCGGTTTCTTACGGTAACGCAAATATATAATAGCTGGTGCACAAAATGGGGAGAACAGAAGAAATATCCTGTGCCACAATATAGAAAATTGATGCGATTTACTATCCACAGTATCCGATCTCTCTACAGAACTTCAAAATCAGATACTTACACAGACAATTGAAATGAAGGAAAAAAATTTCGTGCAGGTGAAATAATTCAGAAGGTAAGTAAGCTGTCAATGCCCGATAATCAGCGAGCCATGAATATTCAATTGTAAAGTAAAAGACGAACTTTATATACAATTAAAATCAGTAGCTACAATAGGTTAAACTGACACATGCAAGATCTTTTGGCTTGCCTCAAGCCCATCATCAGGAAAAACACAGATAGCATTGCGCCGACATACCATTAAATACAGGGGACGAACTTCCAGGATGCATCAGTTGTTACGTAATATGTGAAGTTCGTAAGTCATAATACACATATATGCACAAGACACTATTCGTTACTGGCCACGGGTTCCGCTTTATCAGGGTTATATACATTTTTGACGTAGGGCTTCCATAGTTGTGGTAGTATACACTGAGTGGCCACTTTATTATGACCACCCTCTCAGTACTTCGATGGGCCACCTTTTGCCTTTAACACTGCGTCGATTCTTCGTGGCATGGACTCCACGAGATATTGATATGTGGTTTGTAGAATCTGAGACCATGCTTGATGAATAGCACTTTCCAGGAGTGTGAGATCGCAGCGTTGTGGATCCAGCTGTCTGATGGCTCGTTCAACTTCATCCCACAAATTCTCAATGGGGTTGAGATCTGGAGATTGTGGGGTCCCCCTAAGCAAAGTAAACTCACCAGCATGTACCTGAAACCAATCCTGTACAATACGAGCACTATGGCAGGACGCATTATCTTGTTGAAAGTAGTCATCGCCATTGGGATAATCCATCCACATGACAGGATGCACTTGGTCCGCAACGATGTTTAGATATGATGTGCCAGTCAGACGTTGATCAACACGAATTAAAGGGCCCAAAGCAGGCCAGGAAAACACTCCCCAAACCATAACGTTGCCTCCACCAGCTTGAAGGGTTGTAGCAATGCATTTGGGGTCCATGCTTTCGTGCTGTTTCCGCAAAATTCTCACTCGGCCATCGGCATGGTGCAACTGAAAACGTGATTCATCGGACCACATAATTTGTTTCCAATTATCGACTGTCCAATCCTTGTGCTCCTGTGCGAACTGGAGATGTTTTCTCTTGTTAACTGCAGACAGCAAAAGTGTTCGACCAGGCCTTCGGCTGCCATGTCCCATCCGATGCAGTGTACGGCGAACAGTGCGTGCAGAGATCATTTGAGAGGATCCTTGATTAAGATGGTCTGTAATTTGCTGCATTGTTGCCGTTCTGTTGTCTGTTACCAGTCTGAACACTCTCCGTTCCGCCCGAGCAGTCACTAGTCGATGACGACCACACGTTGCACGTAGAGACCCAGTTGTTTGGCTGACAGTCCAGTCTTTAAACACTTTAACAACAGCTTCTCTGGAACATTTCACGAATGCGGCGGTTTCGGTGATACTCGCTCCATGGCTACGAGCTCCTACAATCACACCACGTTGAAAGTCAGTCAAATCGCATTTTTTACCCATTTCGTCACCCAAAAATCGCTTCTACTACTGTCGCAAGCACTAAGCTTTCCATTTTTATACTAGCCTCGCCCTCTGGCGGCAACAGCGTGCAGCCATAGCTCATTTGCTTAAAACTGTCAGGTGGTCATAATAAAGTGGCTACTCATGGTATAAGGAGAATCGTCATTACAGCAGATGTTCGACAAACTGCAAATGTATAAACTTTCGGTAAATAAAACAGTAAATTTATTAGAAGCATTGGCAAGTATCTTAGTCTTTTCCCAAAGTGGTGTGTGTTGGCCCCCAGCCACTGGTTTCGCGAAGGTAGTGGTGGTAGCGCCAGACCTGATGTAGGTATTGGTGTTCCGCTACACGGACACCAACAGAGCGAAGTGTCGAGCCTATATAAATTTTTTCACTGCTTGATGAATTGCTTGACTTTAAGAGTATGCTGTACACACCATGTTTCATGTTAATATTTACGGTGTCACGGTCTGATTTAGCTAACGTAAATAAGTTAGTTGTCCTGATACCGAAACCAATCTGATGCCTTCGACAGGCGTTTTGCAAGATGGCAACCACCGACGGGTGATAATCAATAGAACCCACACAACGAATGGGAGTGGCCTCACGTTGTAAAGAAGTGAACATTAGTCTTCGGATGCCACGCAGAAAGCCGTAACCTGCTAGTGATTTTAATCGTATATAAAGTTCGTCTTTCACTTTAAAATTGAATATTCATGCCTCGCTGATTATCGTGCACCGACAGCTTACTTACCTTCTGACAACAACTGAAATTTGACAGTTAATCAAATCCCCAAGTTTTCGCGTAAATATCTTATTTTTCGTCATATGGAAAGGGAAAAAGTGAGAATGGAATTTTTGGTTTAATTTCAGAATTTTCCGTTAACACAGCTTGAAAACGGTAATTTACCGTTAATATAAGAATAGAAATGCGGATACGTTTCCGAAAATGCAGAATTTTTTCTGGCGTACGAAAAATCCGTGAGTTTCAGAGTTTCTTCCGTCATTTCATGGAAAAAGTTTTATCAGTAATATACTTCAATAATTTACGAAAGAAATCGGGGAAGGTAGCTCTGAATTAAAATTTTTTTTATAGTGTATCAAGTATGTATATGAGGCATAAGTGCCCTTTACAAACCTAAGTCAAAACAACGAAGAAAACCTTTCCCCCCAAACAAAATATTTTTAAGCATCTTTACCCTAGAATAGAGCCCCAACGAAAACACAATTTAAACAAGTTTGTAAAATCATGCAATGCTTTGATTATAATACGCTTTCCAACATACCAGAAATCATTACTCAAGTTATCACTGCTGCCCCGGTGGCGCAGTGGTCTAAGCGATGGCCTCTGATCATTCGTCCGAACGGAGTCCGGGTTCGAATCCCGGTGAGGCATGGATGTTGTGTTTGTCTTACGGCACTGGTTCTCTCCCTTCCCTGGAACCAGTGACCCTAAATTAGGGACGGGCGACTGCTTATAGCCAAGTGAGTCGCTCACGGTGGTCGTTAAACCTCCAATCAAATAAAAAAAAAGTTATCACTCAAGTTATGAGAATAATGACTGTGGAATAAATCTCAGTACTGTGCCCTGACCTTTGATCCCATTTCGATGATATTCAACAGAACCGGTTCGGTATACCTCCGAAATAACATGATAAAGTTTTGTCGCAATCGAAGCATTTTTACGTAAGTTATGATGCATAAGGGCTATGGAATAGATTCCGGTCCTGTGTCCTAACCTTTGACACCATTTCGCCCATTTTCAATAGAATTCGTCCCCTGGCAAGCCCCTACAGCATACTAATATTTCATCCAAATCGAAGCATTTTTACGTAAGTAATGACGCATAATGGAGATAGAAGTGATTCCGCTTCTATGTATGGACCTTTGATCCCATTTCGCCCATTTCCAATTGGGTTTGTTGCCAGGTGGTCCCCTACCACATACTAAAATTTCATCGAAATCGAACCTTTTTTACGTTAGTTATGACGCATAAGAGCAGTGGAATGGATCCCGCCCTTATGTCCTGACCTTGGACCCCATTTCGTTCACTTTAAATAGGATTCCTTCCCAGGTGATCCCCTATCAGATACTAAAATTTCATCGCAATCGAACGATTGTTACGCGAGTTATCGTGCGGACGCACATACTCACACAACGCGTGACGTAATAAGATTTCTAAGCATTGGTACAGATGGGAATCACGACCATCTGCTCGCAAGAGTGTGACGTCATATAACTTTAATATGATTCGCACACAACGCGTGACGTAATGAGACAGATGGCGTGACCGCGCGCCAACATTCTCAAACGGGAGATTGGGACGTCATAAGGTTTCTAAGCATTGGTAACATTAATGGAATAATGGAACAACGCCATGACACTAAAACGTTATAATTCGGGGTGGTTATTTAACCCACTAAACGAATTCTCTTAAAGTCGAGATCAAGCTAAATCGATTTCTAGTACCAGAAAACGGTAGGTTAACGACTTTCATCAAAATTCTTAGAGCCGTTTTCAAAATAAAATATACATACATACATACATACAAGAATTGCTACTTTAAGGCGGATGTCAAGTAATTCGGCTTCCTATACTTCCAGTGGAAAAATTTCTGTACACATTTTCTTCACAATTAATGCGTTCCCAAGGATGAAAATTTGAACATCGATTAAAATAGCTTCATTTCATAACTTGGAATATTTAATATTTTCTAAACCATAACCGTAATTATGCAATCCAACATTTATTTGTCCACTGACGTCATCAAAGTACAGGTCGCCATCTTTTTTTTGGTTTCAACACCACCAAAGGAAAAGTCATTGATTTTTAATATAATTATGGTTATGTTTTAGAAAATATTAAGTTTTTCAAGTTATAATATGAAGTTATTTTAATCGATGTTCAAATTTTCATCCTTGGGAACACATTAATTGTGAAGGATATGTGTACAAAACTTTTTCCATTGGAAGTATAGGAAGCAAAATTACTTGACGTCCACCTTAATAATATGGGACAAGGGCGATGGAATGGATCGCAATCCTATATCCTGACCTTTGCCCCCATTTCGCCCATTTTCAATAGGGTTCGTCCCCAGGTGGTCCCCTACCACATAGAGAAATTTCATCGAAATCGAACCATTTTTACGCCAGTTATCGTGCGGACAGACGGACGGACGGACAAAGCTGGAGCATATACGCTTCTTCAACCTACGGTTGGAAAACGTAAAAAAGAAATTATTGCAAACTCCTAACTTTTGCCAAAAGACAGATACATATGAGACAAACAGAAACAGGCCCGACTCATCTTCAGACAAGACACAAACCAACAGAAATTCCAAGTAAATGCTTGGACCATAATAAAGTTCCAGTATATATAAAAACACGTTTCATAAATTAAATTTATAAATTAAGCACACCCCCCCACACACAAAAAAAAGTTGTGGTATCGAAAAGCCGTGACCCAAAGGGAGTAAAGCACATTACAAGAACAAGTTAGTAAAATCATGCAATGCATTGATATGATACGCTTTCCAACATACCAGAAATCATTACTCATGTTATGAGGATAATGGCTGTGGAATAAATCTCGCTCCTTTGACCCCATTTCGATGATGTTCAACAGAATCGGTTCAGTATACCTCCGGAACAACATGATAAAGTTTTGTCACAATCGAAGCATTTTTACGTAAGTTATGACGTATAAGGGCAATGGAATGGATCCCGCTCCTATGTCCTGACCTTTGATCCCATTTCGCCCATTTTCAATAGGTTCGTCCCCAGGTGGTCCCCTACCACGTACTAAAATTTCATGGAAATTCAACAATTTTTACGCAAGTTATGACGCATAAGGGCAATGGAATGGATCCCGCTCCTATGTCCTCACCTTTGACCCCATTTCGCCTATTTTCAATAGAGTTCGTCCCCAGGTGGTCCCTTACCACACACTAAAATTTCATCGAAATCGAACCATTTTTACGAGATTTATCAGACAGACAGACTGATAAAGCCGGAGCATATACGCTTCTTCAACCTACGGTTGGAAAGCGTAAACAAAAGAAAAAGAGAAACTAAACTAACAGTTTCTATGCATCTTTAAGCAAAACACGTGATTTAATTAGCGCCACCTGTAGCTATACACACGCGAAACTCAAACTTCCCATGAATTTTGCACCCTGTTTCAGTCATTTTGAACAAACACCCTAGCCACATAATTGATTGTCGATGAACTTTTGCTTAGGTAGAACCAAAGAGGAAACGAATGATGCCAGAAAAGAAAATCTGTAACGACATTTGATTTACATAATCGCTATTATGCCATGCCGTTCCTTCCTTCCTTCCTTCCCTTTAGTACGTGTCGTTTTATGAAGGTCACTACTGATATTCTATCAACGAAGATAAAGCTGCGTCATAGAATCCACCAAATTATTTCTAAATTTAATCGTCCACGAATAGTTAGATAACTTCGTTGATCGCTCCCAATACGTCTGGAAAGTGGAAATATTATGTATACGTAAAGGCAGTGGTGATAATTCGGGCGACGAGTAATTGATGTGTTGGGAAAGTTATTTTTTGGATGAAAACATGGGCTGAAATAAATTCCTATGTCACGAAATTTTATCTTTTTCAAAGCTGATTTTGTGAACATATGGGATATGCAACTAGATGCAGGTGATAGTATAGATAACAATAAATTCTTTTGGAGGGGTATTAGCGACCCCTATAAACATTTAAGACTACATGGGGTCACCCGTCTCTAGTTTAGGGCCACTGCTTCAAAGAAAGGGTCAGAGAACATACACTGAAGAGCAATTGAATTAGAGATACCTGTCTAGTAACGTATAGCACCACCTTTCGGCCTGATGACGGCGGCGATTCGTCTCGGCATGAACTCGAAAAGACACCGGAAGCGTTGGGAAGCCATACGGATCCACGACCCCTGAACAAGCTCCCACAGTTCACGAAGATTTGATGGAGGGGGATCAGAGCCTCGAACATCTCTCTCGATGGCATCACAGATGTGCTCGATGGGATTGAGGTCAGGTGACCTAGCCTGGCCAAGGAAGCGAGGTCACGTCGGTGGAGTGTTCATCCAACCATTCGGATACAATTCGGGAGCGATGGCACGGTGCATTGTCTTGTTGCAGGATGAGGTCCCCAGTGGGATGTTGAAGACGCACAAACGGGAGCAAATGGTCGTCCAAAATATCCCGGTAAAGTTGACCTGTGAGGGACGATGTCACACGTACCAGGTGTCCTATTTCAGCCAACGTAAACAGTCCCCAGACGAGAATGCCACCCCCACCAGCTTGAAGAGTACCCTGCTGGCAAGAAGGATACATCGCTTCATGTGGTATGCGCCACACTCGTATCCTGCCATCCGCATGTACCATAGTGAATCTCGAATCATCAGTCCAAGGAACATTTTCCCACATGTCTAGGGTCCAGTGGTGATGTTCCCGCGCGCATGCTAATCTTTGCACCCTGTGATGTGCGGTCAGCAGCGGTATCCTCGTGGTACGATGGCTTCTGTACCCCATAGCGAGGAGATGGTTATGGATGGTGTTGCTGCTTACACGTTTTTGTGCACCAGCGTTAAATTTCAGAGTGATTTCTTGCACTGTGGCACGTCTATCCGCTGTTACAATGCGAGCTAGCCTACGATGACCCCGCTCATCCACACGCTGTTGTCCACGGCAGTTGGCCCTTGCAGAGATGGTTTTACCGGATTCGATGTACTCACGGTGCACCCGTGACACAGTGGCTCGTGAAAATCCCAGTGCCTGCACGACTTCCGAGATGGAGTGACCCATTTGTCGGGCCCCAACAATTTGCCCACGATCAAATGCGCTTAGATACTTCGTCTTACCCATACTGCGTCCGACTCTTACTGATTACCGTCGCATCACTCCTTATATTGTCGGATCGCTGCATACGTCATGTCGTTTCCGTTTACAGGGCCGCCCACAGAGCCACATTTGCATAACGCCAGCTGTCTCTAATTCAATTGCTCTTCAGTGTGCATATCATCCATGCCACGGCTCCAGGCCAAACTCTGACGATTAATCAGAAACCTTCTTCTCTGACCGTGGGTCCATCCGGGCATGGATGATGAAATTATGAACTTAATTTCTGGATGAAAAGTTATTTTATTAGTAGGAAGGCTAATTAAAAAAAACGCTGATGATATGGGTAAGAAAGGTGATTTGCAGGGAAATCTAAGTTTCGGGGAAACTCATCATATGGGTAAAACTTTAGCGACGGTTGGGTGAGTTTAATTTTTTCATACGATTAATGTGGGTAGAAAGTGTTAATTCAGTGAGATTACACTGCCGGACAATTGCTAAGGACGGATGACAATACCAACGATAGCAACCATAAAATGGAAGGCAGGAAAATGTGGAAATTAGCATAAGTGCGGGATACAGTAAGACGTGTTGAGCGTATGCAAATTTTGGATTGCCGAACTTGTTCGTGACGTCATAGTGCTGATAAGAGATATAAAGGATTTGACGCGTATTGACCGTTGTTGTTCAAACGCAAAGTTGAAAGGGAAAGAATCAATTGACCAACTTGCAATTTTCAGTATGTCTTCCCGACATCACCTAGATGATTTTACGCGTGGCCGTATTATTGGCAAGATTGAAGAAGGGCGAAAAATAACACATGTTGCCAGGGAGTTCGACGTCAGCCATAGTGTTGTTTCAAGGCTTTGGAAATAATTTCAAACAAATGCAGAGTGTAGCAAACGTCACGGGGGAGGTCGTGTTCGCAGTACGACACCTGCAGAAGATCGGTGCATAGTGCTATCAACAAAATGACACCGGCGCAGCACAGCTAGTGAGGTAGCAAATCAGTTTATGGCTGCTAGTGGCAAGCGGATCTCCCGAAAAACTGTCGCCAGACGTTTGCATGAAAGAGGACTATACGCCCGCCGTCCTGTTGTGTGCATCCCATTGTCCAGACGTCACCGTACCGCCCGTTTGCAATGGTGCCATCAACATCGCAATTGGACTGATAACGACTGGTCTGCTGTCCTCTTCTCAGATGAGAGTAGATACAGTCTATCGTCTGATTGTCGACGACAACTGATCTGGCGTGATAGTGGTACTGCATATTGTCCAGCAAACATACAGGAAAGGGACCGATATCCGACATGTAGTGTCATGGTATGGGCTGGCATCATAATCAATGGCCGTACGTCCCTCTATGTGCTTCCAACTGGGACTATGACTGGCCAACGATACATTAATGATGTTCTGCTACCTCATGTTCGCATGTTCCGTGGTGCTGTCGGTGATAGATTCATTTTCATGGACGACAATACAACATGTCATCGAACAGTCGCTGTCCAGGAGTGTCTTGAGAGCGAGGATATTCAACGCCTCGTATGGCCAGCACGTTCTCCAGATCTGAATCCCATTGAAAATGTGTGGGATGCTTTGGGGAGGAGTCTTGCTGGTCGCCAATGCCCTCCAATAAACAAGGACACCCTCATCCGTGCACTGGCAGAGGAATGGGATAAATTACCCCAACAGCTGCTTGATAATGTTGTGCAAAGCATGACACGACGTGCTGAATCTTGCATCGCCCTCCATGGTGGCCATATCCCGTATTGACATCTTACGCCGGAACGCCTGCGGACGGTAATTGCATTTTTTTCACGTTTACGTATTCTGCACAAAATGGCCTGTTTGTCCCTTGAACACGTTCCAAAGCCTTCTGGATTTCACAGCACAATAAATTGTCTTTCTTGTAATGTCCTGGCATTCTGACATTATTTTATTTCACTTGGCATCCAACCACACTTACTTTTTTATGCGCTATATAGCCGTTTATGATCCGTCCTAAGCAATTGTCCAGCAGTGTAATTTTTGTATAGAGTTAACATAAGTAAAGATTAGTTGATACACAGCTAAGTTGAATTTTTTATGCTGTTGACGTCGTTGGCGAAAATGAACTAATAGCTCGGAAGTTTTAATTTTCAGAAAACAGAGGTAAAAGTGAATTTCTTTTTTTTTTTTTTTGAGAAATTTAATTTTTGTCAGGATATACTACTTGCTGTCGTAACGGTTTAATTTTAATTTTTCTTGTATCCATCTATTATTATGAGCAATTGCAAATGAGCAAAGGGCGCAATTTATTTGTGTCCCTATCCTTTTGTGTTTGTGCAAAATACTAAAGGAGCGGAAAAGAAACTTCTCTCTTTTCAAGCGGTGATGAGCTTCCCAGGAAGCCAAAGGTCAAAAACAATAAGTTCCAAAGACCAGGCCTCCACGCAAGGGAAGCTAGACGTATCTTCTTTAACACATAGGTTCAGGGAGTGCAAAGCAAAGAAACTTCAAACCAATTACCGATATTCCAATCTATCCACATTCCCCAGGAATGGCTATACAGATCGGCAAACCTCATCTCTGAAAAGCACGTGTTGGCTGTCTATCTTGCCCGCTGGCTGTTAAAAAGTTTTAACTTGGTTTTCATTTCCTCTCTCTCTCTCCGAAAAACGGAAATAGTGGCAAATGCAATGTTTAATTTCGTGTTTGTGATATTCACCACCAAATAATGGAAGATGTGTATAAACTCCACAATAATCTTAGCCACATAATTTATTTTTTTCCTTTTAGTGTACTCGACCCAATGTAAAGGATATACAGTGAATATTTTTAATTGATTTTGAGCAAAATAATTTTGGATACCATTGTGAATACATTATATCAACGTACTATTTTTGTTCTCATTTACTTTATTCATTCTGAAATAGTATAACTATACTAAAAATCCGAAATTTCTTGGCGTAGAGCACAAAATAAAACTTTCCAAGCTTTCGCACATAAACCAGATGGCTTTTTCAAGGAAGGTTAACTGCAAACTGAATAATAGAACGTTTCAACACTTAGAACGCGGTGACTTGACTAGACAATAAATGAATAGGAGCAAACGTGATATTTCGAAGAAACGAGGTCACGTTGATTGGGCACGCTGTAATATGGTAGAAAACTCAGCATTTTTTGAAGAATTGATTCCAAATACGGGGCAACTCCAGAGAGACACTATCATTGCAAGCCTCGCAGCTGGTCAAGATTTCCAAGGTTTCGCGAATGGCAGTAGATTTGGGTGTAGAGTCTTAGGCTAATTTCTTTACATCACTCCATATAGGATCGGCGGACTTGAATTTGACTTCTCTTGATAGGGCAGTGGTTATTTCCCCGTCTCTTGTATCCTTTTTATGTTCACTGATTCTAATTATTATGCATACTTTATTCAGTCCTAACTTTTTTTGAAGCCCTCCTCTGAAAAAAGTTAAGAATGAATAAAATTCCCCGAGTTACCCTCTGGGGGCCTTGAAAGTCTTGACCAATACAATGGACAGTTTCAAGCCTTGCTGTAGTGAAGGTCATCCGAACAGCGGAAGAGAGTTTCTTGATCCAGTGGGTTGCGCTAGCGGCCTAGGGTAAGAGGCGTATATTTTTTACTATACTTCGATTCACCCTAAAATGACACTGAAGGGCAAGGTACGTGAAACCTATCGCCGCGACTAAAAGTAGTTCCCAACATTTTCCGAATTATTATGCATTTATTGCCCAGAATCATTTTTTATATTGATTGTCCTTGTATTTTCTGTCTGCTTATAAATATATATAGTTATTTTAGACAAATCTAAAAATGATCTATTTTCAGAGATTAAGTTTTAAAATTAAACCAACACACGCATGCGTAAATACGCAGTGTTTGGGAGACTAGGATGCCAATGAGTTGAAGGGGGGAAGTGATTAACAGCTGCTAACAGCAGGAAACAGTGGGGAGTGACGCGGAAGAACATAACACTCGGCTGTCCCTAAAGGTTCAGTGAGTGCGTAGGTTCTTGTACCTTAAACTGCAGTGTCATCTTAGGGTAAATCGAAGTATAGTCGTCACGGCTGCAATTCTAGATAAGGTATGGTTGGTGTGTTTGTCTTAGGGCACTGGCTGTCTCCACTCCTTGGAAGCAGCTGCCCTAAATTTGGGACGGGAGACTGTTTACAGCTCTTGGAGTTGCTAATGGTAATCGTTAAATCCCGGAAAAAATCCCAACCGTGTGAATCGCGGAGGACCACACCTATGCAGAATGATGTTCTTGGCTTGTCCTTCCAAATCGTGCCTTAGGTCATAATTACAAGATTTGTATCATGTTTATACGCCCTTCTCCATCTAGTCTCAGCTGGTTCCGGCTAACAGTCCACAAACACGGCCCATTCCTAGAGCTTCAAGATTCAAATGGAAGAGGCTGCATAGAGCGTGTGTTCTTTATGTTAGAACACGCTTCAACTCTTTAAGCGGCCGATGTACCTGAACCAGATGGTGTCTAAAATTTTCTGCGCTCCTCAAACAGAAATGTCTACTTAGCCGTCGAGTTTGCGAAAACTTCGGAAAAACTAATCCTTTCTCCCTCTCATCTCAGCGGTAGCGACAATAATCTAGTCACAGGTGATAATCAGATCAGATCATATGCAGAGGATTTTAGGAAGGGGGTGTCTGACTCCATGTCTTAAACAACCCTTAGAAACAGGAAGCTAGGAGATTTGGGCTAGAGTGTCCGATAGGAAAGTGACACGGAAGCGAGGTAGAAAGTGGGAGGAAGACGCCCTTATTTATTACCGGAGGGCCAGTACCCGGAGCCTGACGGCTTAACGTGCCCATCCGACGCATGGCGGATATTTAGTGGTTCGAGCGTTCGTACCTGGCTTGGATCGAACCTGAGGTCTTCTCCGTGGCAGTCACAAACGTTGACCACTAGGCCACCCGCAGCCCCACAGGTGATAAACGTTCCCTTTTAATCTTTTACGTATAATCCATGACCCTAGGAATGATGGAGAAAGGCGTGTAAACCGTGAAACAAATCTTATAATTTATGGCCTAAGGCATGATTTCGAAGGGCTAGTTTCCCTGAAAAGGACATCATGCCACTGCGTAAAAATAAATGACTCAAACGTCTTATCTCCGCTTTCTTAGATTCGTTGCCATTGTTATAGCCCTTTCAGTACGTAATCAGTGAGAATGTATTTCACCGTCTAAATGACCACTTTGAGTAACAAAGCTAACAGAAAAGTAACGCTTTCTGATGCGCTAGTTCACTCTCTCTAGCAACGTACGGTACACTTCTTAGACAGCGAACATATTCGTTTCAACAGATTTCAGCCCAGTTTGCCAGCCACGTGTTGATTCGTTCCAGCCGGTTAAAGGGTTAAAACAGGGCTAGATGCAACTTTTGCAGGGTCAGGAGCAAAGTTTCACTACTGGGCTCGGAGAAAATTTTCATTGCGGGGCCTAGAAAATAAATATCATATTGATGCGAAAATTGGGTCTAAATTAATTACTATTAAAAACGGGGGACGGATTTAATAGGCGTGGCTAAATTATATTGATAATTAAATTAAATATTTGACCTATTGCAAATTAAATTGGAAAATTCACTTATTTTAATTGGGGACGTCGTGTAATTTTCTTTGTCTAGGTGGAAACAAAGGAATGAGTGGATCATCTCTGGGGGTCTGTAAGCAACAGCGGGACCACCCAGACTGCAATTGAGAGGAACTCAGACTCTCATAAATACGATTTCAAGTGTGCCATTAGTGCCGAAAATCGGTAGGAAACACTGGTAATTACGATTATGAGGGGGCGAGGGTCAAAAACGGCACCATTCTTGCAAGGGCAACGACGCTCCGTGCGAAAAGCATGAGAGAAATCTCGAGTGTCTAGTGAAGAGAAACATATGAGGCCCACGTGACTGATAATAGCTGAAAAGTAGGAAATGAAGAAAACAGTTAGTTATCTCTGTACTCTGGCAGAGGACAGACGGAGAGAAACTCTCGAGGAATGGACTCGGGACGCCGTTGTAAGTCAAACCGAGAGATTGCTACGAGGAGAATACGCTATATGGTTTTACGCAGCGGTCAGCCGTAATGAGCCTGCTATGTGTGAAACCTGATGTCCGACGCTTACCTAGGATAGCACGGTGCTTTAAGTGCAGAGTAGCCGCTTGGTACGATAGTAAAGAGAGAGCTTAAAAATAATTAGGCTGTCGGTTAAGAACCCCCAAATATGCTAAAGTGAGAATGCCAACTAACAAGCATTGGAAAAACATGACTAGCGAACCAGCCTTCCTAAAATGCCGTCTCTATTCCAACTGTGGAGGTCGCCGACCTTTCGACGTAAACATTGTTTCCTTGTAGTCGACAGACTTTCTTCACGGAGTTCGCAAAAGATACCCCTGTCCATTCTACAGCCCCCCTGCCTGCCGGACGAAAAGGAGTCAGCACTGATTGTCATCTTTCACCCTCCCACGAGCAGTGGGGAGAAACACGGAGAAATACTCTCTCTGCTTCATCGCAGAAAGGAAGTGTGTAAAAGCAAGAAATCAGCGGACCCTCTGTGACACTCAGGTGAAAAACAAACCATCATCCACTACTGTTACAGAGGCGCGCGTGTGTGTGTAAGTGATACAGAAAGAGCGATTTCTATAACTCGGATTATCCGACAAACAGTCAACAGTACGTGAGTACCTTTTGTTTTTGTCTATTGTTATCCTGTAATTGAGCGGAGGAACTGAGAACTTGAACTAATACCTGACTCTAAATTATAACTTTTATATGCCCTTTTGAGGCGGAAATCTGATCTCGGAATCCCGAGGAAGAAGATATATAGGGAGCATAACAGGTGTTTGTATCACCGCGGGCAACGCCCCGGGATATCGTTTCCTCCTACGAATAAAGAAGTTTAATTGTTATTCTTACTCTATTCATTCCATATGCTCTGGTGTTGTAGATAATTCCTTATATAAAATTCCTGTGTTTCAGCAAACCTCACGTTCTCGTCAATTTATACCAGCTCCCGAACCAAAAGAACCTACGTTCATGTTCGTATCAAATGATCGACAGCGGTGGTATAATGACCCACTGTCTTATCAAATGGCAGAGCGGCACGTTCGTATCAAATGGTGCCAGCGGCGGTATCAGTAAGTGAAGAATGTTTATAAATTATACCGCTCGACACGTTCTGATCAACTGGTGGTCAACGGTGGGATAACTACCCACGGTATTCTCATATCAATATTTTATTAAAGTCACTACGTGAAAAAATTCGTCCGAAAGAACACATAAAAAGTTTTGTAAAGAGAAATTATATTATCGCAATACCTATCTTCGACTTTAGGGTCCACGATCTATCTTCTATCTATCTTCGACATTAGGGTCATCTGTACAATCTATCTTCGATATTAGGGTCATCTGTACAATCTATCCTCGACATTAGGGTCATCTGTACAATCTATCTTCGACATTAGGGTCATCTGTACAATCTATTTCAACATTAGGGTCATCTGTACAATCTATCTTCGATATTAGGGTCATCCGTACAATCTATCTTCGACATTAGGGTCATCTGTACAATCTATCTTCGACATTAGGGTCATGTGTACAATCTATCTTCGACATTAGGGTCACCTGTACAACTTATCTTCGATATTAGGGTCATCTGTAAAATCTATATTCGACATTAGGATCATCTGTACAATCTACCTTCGACATGAAGGTCATCTGTACAATCTCTCTTCGACATTAGGGTTATCTGTACAATCTCTCTTCGACATTGAGGTCATCTGTACAATATCTCTTCGACATTAGGGTCATCTGTACAATCTATCTTCGGCCTTAGGGTCACCGTAGAATCTATCTTTGACATTAGGGTACTCTGTACAATCTATCTTCGACATTAGGGTCATCTGTACAATCTGTCTTCGACATTAGGGTCTACGGCTTTAAGTGGAATTGAATGCACGCCGCATTGGAGTATTGGTTTGATAGGGCCCCTGTAGTGTCTAATCAACGAAAACAAATTGCGAGACACGACAGGGGCCCTATCAAATCAATACTCCAATGCGGCGTGCATTCAATTCCACTTAAAGCCGTAGACCCTAATATCGAAGATAGATTGTACATAGGCTCGACTCTCAGAACGGTTAAAACCCGTGTGTCTGAACATTTATACATCGTGCGAACCGGATCTCGATCGACGCCGTTGGCTAGGCTGGTTGCTAGCGGGTCTCATATACCATTATGGGATGGAACTCGGATCCTTGGGTCTTACAAATACCAATTCACAACTATTTTGGCCGACAGTTTGTTTATTTATCTTCTTAAGCAAAGATGTTGCAACCAGGAACTATCCTCATATATTTCCCAAATTTGGACTAAACTTTTAGAACGCTTTGGTGATCATCGTAGTCCGAATTTATTTTTCAACTAGACCATCCGATCAATTGGATTTCTACCTTTCCCTATAGACTTTAACCTTCAACAGATCTTTAGATTTCCCACCTTTCTCCAGTGTGTTTCTTTAGTAACGTAACCTTCCTGTATGAGCATGCGTGATAATGCGTCATCACACCCTTGCCACTGTATATATGTTGTGCTCGTATGAACAGGCAGTATGTCCGGTACCCGATGAAGACGACATAGTATTGGTCGAAAGATCTAGTACTTTTAACTAATGAATTTTAAAGTGTTATTTTTAACTTGTATTTGATTTTTTTAACCTATTTAAAAACCTACATCGACGTAACGTTTACTGAGGTTATAAAGGTCAGTTGCAAGTTTTTCTTATCGTGTTAAACGACAGATATCTATGTTTCGTTGTTACATTCAACACGAATTTTTATATACGTCAGAGCGTACTCAAAGAAGTATTTGCTTTAAGCTTAAGAAACAGACTAATATGGGATGAAAGCTCAGAGAGTAAAAAAAAGGCTGAAACCCTTGATTTTATTTCCGATTAGAGAGGATTGAAGTTGTATTATGCTCTTATGAAATCTTCCTCACAAAATGATAAAAATATTATTTCAACTAACTAACCTGCATAGAGAATATTACTGCATCGCGAATATTTTTGTGCAGAGAATATATATAATAATGATCCATCTAAAATGAATTCGTATATTTAGTTTTTCTTCCCTGATACTTATTTTAGCGACTGATTTTTGATGCAAGTAACATTTTTAAACTTTTATAAGCACCCATACATGAAAATTATTTTTAATTTTTCAATTTTCAGTACTGTTTTTTAAGTTCTTGAACAATTGGCCTCCACAGATAGATAAAAGTAGGAAGCCACAGAATGATGAAATTTAATTTGCTATTTCATGAATGCGGAAACTATTATTTTAGTTATAATAATCATTCTAAATCTGCAAATCTCAGTATCTGTACGACGAAGGCAATAACCTATTTGAAAATGGAAGGATTGGAAACTAGAAAACAAAAACATATATAAAAAAATCTTTTAAAGCGTCAGGCGCCCCAAAACTTAAATTGTAATAATTATTTCTATTTAATGCGGCGACCTGTGAAGGCGCGAGTTCAGGGAAAACCGGCCCGGTTGCCCCTGTAGCGTCTTCGTCCGATATTATTAACTAGCATAGCATGTAAAGTAATGGAGTGGATTGTTTTCTCTATGGTACAACGCCACCTAGATGAAATTTGACCTTCATATCAAAGAATAAATAGTCTCAAACAAGGTCATTATGCTATGGAAAAGGTGCTTTGCTTTATCCAAAATGTCAAAGACAACCAAATCCTTAAAACAATTACACAGTTGGGGCACTTCTTCATTTTACTCAAGCCTTTGACAAAGTCTGGAGGCAATATACTTTAAATTTACCCAAATAAATGGAAAGAGGAAATCTTGTCCGTGAATAACACACTTTCTGAGAAATAGGTTCGTCACAATAAAATATAAAGGTAGCCTCTCAAGTGGCTTCAAGTATCACAGGGTTCAGTAACAACTCCTATGCTGTTTTTGAGTAAATAGAAAAAGTATATGCTCTTTTAAAGTAAATAGAAGAACGCTTGATAAGCAATTTCAAAATACACTGACGGAAAAAAAAAATCCCAACACCACGAAAAAATAGTTGTAGAGGAATGAAATGGCGGCAATACATTTGTATAGGTAACATATTTAATCGATTAAGGTTTCAAGATCACAGCTTATTGTAAGCGCGAGAAGAGTCATTTTAAATGTGAAATGCCGGTACATTAATAACCGGTGTAACCGACAAAATGTTGAATGCAAGCACGCAAACGTTCATGCATTGTGTCGTACAGGTGCTGGATGTCAGTTTATGGGATGGAGTTCCATGCCTGTTGCACTTGGTCGGTCAATACAGGGACGGTTAATGCTGGTTGGGGGTGACGCTGGAGTTGTCGTCCAATGATGTCCCACACAGTCTCGATTGGTGAAAGATCTGGTGATCTAGCAGGCCACGGCAACATGTCGGCACTCTGTAGAGCATGTTGGGTTACAACAGCGGTATTCGGTAGAGCGTTATCCTGTTGGAAAACACCCCGTGGAATGCTGTTCAAGAATGGCAGCACAACAGGTTGAATCACCAGACCGACGTACAACTGTGCCGTCAGGGTGCGTGGGATAACCACGAGAGTGCTCCTGCTGTCATAGGAAATTGCTCCCCAGACCATAACTCCAGGTGTAGGTTCAGTGTGTCTCGGCCGCAGACAGGTTGGTTGCAGGCACTCACCTGGCCTCCTTCTAACCAACACACGGACATCGCTGGCACCCAGGCAGAACCGGCTTTCATCAGAAAACACAACAGATCTCCACTCCGTCCTCCAATGAGCTCTAGCTTGGCACCACTGATGTCGCAAACGGCAGTGGTTTGGAGTAAGTGGAATGCACGCTACAGGGCGTCTGGCTCGGAGCTGTCCTTCAAGTAACCGATTTGTAACAGGTCGTTGTGTCACTGTGGTGGCAACTGCAGCTCCAATTGCTGCCGCAGTCGCGGTACGATGCACCACGGCCATACGCCGTACACGGCGGTCTTCCCTCTCAGAAATGCCACGTGGCCGACCGGAACCCGGTCTTCTTGAGGCAGTACCTTCCCTTGACCACCGCTGCCAACAATCATGCACAGTGGCTACATTCCTGCCAAGTCGTTCTGCAATATTGCGGAAAGAAAATCCACCTTCTCGTAGCCCTATTACACGACCTCGTTCAAACTCCGTGAGCTGTTGATAATGGCTTCTTCGTTTTCTTAAAGGCATTCTTGACTAACATCAACACACTACGTCGAATCTCAACGATAACTAACGCCCACGAACGTTACAGCGCGTATTTACAGCAAACCTGCTTTGCATGTTCCGAGGGGCGCTACTAGAGCCATACGCATGCGCCGAGCGCGAAATTTACATAGACGTCATCTTACAGATGTACTCTCACCGCCTACCAACTGTCGTTTATCTAACACAACCCCTTCTTGGTGTTGGGATTTTTTTTCCGTCAGTGTAGCAAGCTTTTCTGATGATTCAATAGTTTGAATGGTGACAGTAAGCTGAATAATTCAGAAATGCTGAATAATTTATAAAAGAAGGCTAGAAACCTTTACAAACATGAATAAACCATCTTTATCCTCACAAATCAGAAACCTAAATATTTACCACTAATATAAGTCTGTTAAATTATAAACCCTCCTAAACATAATAAAACCCCAAAATATCTTGGTGTGACAGTGCATCCCGAAATTAATTGTATTAAACATATAGAAAAAAAGAAAAAAAGAAAAACAGAATGAAAAAAAAAAATGTTAGCATCCAGATCGGAAAGGACATGAGGACCAGATGCTGATACTATTCAAATCACATATCAGACCGTGATAAAAGCACGACTAGGATATAAATTTCAGATTTTTTACAAAGCATCAAAACCATCATAAAAAAAAAAAAAAACGGGAAAAATTCCAAGCATGCTCAGGCACTAAAAAAAATTCTGCCCAAAAATAACAACACGGTTTGAATCAGTATTAATCCCACTTGCTTGAGGAAACAGCTTTATGAATAAATATATAAACAAACTACGCAGCTGAAAGCAAATCCACCGACGACCTCGTTCCTGAATGAGAAACAAAGACTTGAGAAAGTAACACCTATTTACAAAGCCAAACAAGATCACATGATGATCCGTAAGATATCCTTCAAATAAAAATCAATCCGATGACAAACCTAACTAACGTCAACCTCAATAAAAAGGTACGCCACAATAAAATACAACTCTGACAGAGAAACTGAACAAAGGGACAGATCTTGTTGAAAACTTGAAAGATATGACTTTAGAGCAAAGAGAAAAAGATTTCGTCTGAGGCTTTAGTTGTACACACAGATCGCAGCAAAGGTGAAAACTGCGCATGTGGAAGCAATGCCATAAAAAACATTAACAAATACAGAGACATTATAATGCATAAAAGAAATGCGAACAATGGCTGGAACAAAGCCTAGATACCATTTTAAAGTCGCTAAAGACAATAGACACGACAAACCAGGAAACATAGGTAATGACAGACAGCCTGAATGCCCTTCATCATCTTGAGAACTACCTTGAAAAACAGAACAGATCTCAATTAAAATAATTAATGAACTTGAAAGATCAAATAACACAAATTTTACACTATCCCATCTCATGTTGGAATAACCGGCAATGAGAAAGCAGATAAACTAGCAAAACAAAGACTCCAGGTTGAATGGGGGAGGGGGATGACACAAAAAGAAATTCACGCCGTTTATAGAAAAAAATCCAATGAAGAATGGGAAAACTCACAGCGACATAAATGGTATGAAGGAAAAGAACCAGGTCTAATTGCTATACTCAAACTAACAGGAGAAAAACAAACAGAACTTCTTAGACTTCGAATAGGACATCTTAAAACAATGAAAATAATAAATGGATATACCCGAAATGTCCAAACTGTCCTGAAAACATGGTTAGTCCAGGCGTGACGCTACTGGTGGGCTGGGGTGGGCTTCATCCCACCCAACGTTTCTTTGAGCCCAACATTTAGCCCCCCCCCCAAATATTTAAGCAGTTGGAACACATGGCGGGTGCAACCATCTGAGATTATAGGGAACTTGTGATAAGCGTATGTAAATTTCCGGAATTCACTGACGTTTTGTTATATACCATGAATTCTCTGTAAAATGTAGTGTTTGCCCTTATGGGAATAGACGGAATCCTCCGAACGACTTTCTGCCTTTTTTTTTTTAATTGTGGAGGGAGGGAGGGAGGGAGTGAATGAGTAAGTGAGTGAGGGAGGGAGTGAATGAGTAAGTGAGTGAGTGATAGATAGATAGATAGATAGATAGATGGATAGATAAGGAGAGAAAGAGATAAATAGATAAAGAGATGTATGGAGAGAAAGATAGATAGATAGATAGATAGAGAGAGAAAGAGAAAAAGAGAGATATAGATACATAGATAGAGAGAAAGAGAGAGAGAGTAAGATCGATAGATAGATAGAGCGCGAGAGAAATAGATAGATAGATAGAGAGAGAGAGAGAGAGAGAGAGAGAGAGATTCCTTGTCAGGTTACAAACTGAAACTCCTAAACAGTCTTATGAAAACAAAAAAGAAAGACCTACGTAAGCTAAAATTGCGAAGAAATGGTAACTTGCCGTAGAGATTCATATCCATGGTTTCCATACTACATACGCTGAACAAATGCTATGACGTACAGTACTTACTTGAAAACTTTTGTATTAGGGACAGCATTATCAGCATCGGGTGAAATGCACACGAACGGAATTTTTGGCCAAAATATCTGTCAAACACTTTAAAATTTGTGCCCCCCTCCCATCATGCTTAGCCCCCTAATAGCCCACCAAGTTCTCAGCGGCTAGCGTCGCCACTGGGCTAATCTAGAGCATATCTATCACCAAAGACAGGTTCGTCCTCTAGCGTGGGTGAACATGGTGGCCGCCATTTCTAGGGTCCCAGGATTTTAATCACATGTTGATTTTTATCAACATCCAATTTTCAACATGTATGATCTTCGAAAAAAAAAAAAAAAAAAAAAAGAAACATAAGAAATAACTAAAAAAAAAAAAAAGATAAACAGTTCATATACCGGGTGGCTCAAAAGTCCATTTAAATTTCAGAAATCTATAACAAAAGAACAAATGCGTGTATTACAGTGCGATTTACGCGAAAAGCATTAGCTAATAGGGTGATTTTGTTTGGCAACGAAAAAGTTTTTAGTTCGAAAATTCGACGAGAGGGGCGCTTTACACGTATGCAAACCATGAAAGATGTTCAAATGTGATGTCTTTAAAAGCACTAAGTGATTAGTTGCGGTCAGGGGCGGATTGCGACGACCAAACCAGGCCGGGAATTTTAGTCTTCCGATCCACTACAAAAACACACGCATCCACTGGGGAAACAACATAAACTGCCTCAGAAGTAAAATTCTGTTAGACCCTGGATGAAAGAGAGCTGTTGAAATACGCCTTATTAAAACGAATTCCGTGGGAACAAATTTTAACAACAATTTAACAGTGAAAGAATTTTTGAAATCCGCCCATGATTGAATGTAGATCATTTTAAAACACATTCAAAACGCGCTGTTGTACCATATATATATATTTTTTTACTTTTTGTTTTGACAAACAATAAAAACAACAAATACACCGGGCTCACTCTGAAAGTTGAATGTGCATATGTCACATAGTAATTTTCCCACGCAAATATTTTTTATATTTATTTGGTCACTCATCACCCACTGCGCAATGGTATTGGTATCTCATCGTTAAACATACACCTTTTTTAATTCTACCCATTATTTTGACCAATGAACCAGAACTAGCACATCGTTGTTTCTTTCAAGATAAATGTTCATGGGACACGAATTTCGATATACACTATATTGACAAAAGTCACCGGACATTTAGAAGAGAAACACAACATAGCATTTATTAACATACATTAGTACGGTGTCGGCCCAACTTTGGCCTTAATGCATGCACTGACCCTTCGAAGCTCGAAGTGGTTGGGTTTTGAGCTCCGTGATTTTCGTTGCTATAAGGTGTTTATTGAGTGCTTTAGTTTCTGTGGTTGCGTGTATCTTCAAGTTGAAGTTCTACACTTTACGTACGTGTATCTCCCAGGTTGGTGAGTGCCATATTTTCTCATTATTCACTGTTTTATTTTTCAACCAAGCTGGTCTTTTTTCGTTAAAGTCTCGCCATTGCTTCGATGGCGGAGGCAGACAAGGGTGACGCCCACATCCTTATCTTGGCAGATCAGCCAGCTTCCTCTTCTTCTTCTTCTACCGCGGTAGCTCCTGCTCAGCTTAATGAGGTGGCTCCCGAGCGTCATTGCGACGTCATGGACACCTCTTCTTCTCCAGCTATAACTCCTACCAAGTGCGGTAGTGCCAAGTCTCCTATCTACATCTCAGCAGATGTTGACGTATCCGTTATCAGCAATACTGAGCTCACAGCTTCTACTTCTCATCAACTTTCTGATCCGCCCTCACTGCTAGAGGCCGCTTCATCGAATTCTCGACCCATGTCTGCCCAAGCGTCCTATGCTTCTGCAACTTCTGGGGTCCTCACACCCCCAGTTTCATCTGCAATGCCTTTTCATGAATCCTATGTCACTGTCGTCGGTTCTACTGCTACAATTGACATACCAGAGGATTCCCGAGCTGGTCACCTTTTTTCCTCCACTATGGAACGGGGCGTCTATTTTGTTGCGCTTCCCGACACTAAGCTGTGGCAATATAGCCGAGCCCTCAAAACTATCTTACCAAAGGATGCAATAGACTTTGTAGCTCGAAAACCCAGACCTGTCTTGGTCTATTTTAAGGATAAAGCGCATGCTGACCAGGTCCTTACGGAAGGTCAAACCATCAATGACGTGCATCTGTTAGCACAACCGGTTGCGCACCGCCCGGTGCAGGTGACCTTCTACCCCTGTTCCACCAGAAGTATCCGACGCTGCACTCTGCACCTTGCTCAGCAGGTACGGCAGAGTTGTTGGCTCCATAACAACTCTCTCTGAGGCTCCCAGAGACCCTGAAGACAAATCGATTCGGGGTTTCCGCCGCACTGCTCGAGTCCTCTTTTCATCTGTTGCTCAGCTGAAAGCGGTTCCGAATGTTTTGCACATCCGCTGTGGACAGCAACGCCGAGGAGTTGAGATAATCACTTCACAGTATTGCACTATCTGTCAGAGCGAAAGTCACATAAGGGCTCAGTGCCCACGTGCCTCCCTGCAAACAGCTCCACACACTACATATTCTTCTACTTTGTCCACCAACGCTTCACAGACTTCTTCCTATTCGAGGAAAGTCGCGGAATCAAGATCTTCCAAAAGTCAGCTTACTGCCATTGGTCAACAAACGACTTTGATGCCTCCACCTCCTGCTGATCCTAAGAATTTTCCCAGGCTTCCAAAATCGACTCCCCCTAGTACTTTTACAACCACTGCTGATGTACATGTTGACCACTCCTCAGCTTTTACCGTTGGCTCCATGACACGAGTCACAGGTAACGCTTCGGGTTCAGACTCTCCAGACGATCATGAAGCTATTGTGGTTGCTGGAAAACGCAGTGGTGCTACTCACCCCAAGACGAAGAAGTCAAAGACTCTGGCGTCCCGAAGATCATCTCGCTCTTCTACCCGCTCATCCACTCGCTCCGTCAGCTCTCAACGACCGTTCTCCAGGTCGCCTCTACACACTTCCTCTGAGACAGCATGTGAGGGTGCCTTTCCCTCACTAGATGAATTCACAACTTTTCTTGCTGAAAATGCTTTCCCTGCTGAGCCTCTGCCATACGAGGACGTGCTGAATTGCCTTTAGGGTCCTCTAGCCCTTCCTCAGCACGCACTTCTATTCAGCAGTATGAAGCAGCTCTTCCACAAGTGCTGGTTCAATTACACTCACTTGAAAACACTATTCGGCGCACTGCGGACGAGGTCCCGTGGAGTGCTTGTTTTCTCCGTCGACTCCACTCCATTACTACAGCCAGTCAATTCCTACTGCATCCCACAACTAACCTAGACATTCAAGGTGGTGTCACTTAATTGTCGTGGTTTTGCGACACCTCTTGCGAATACGCTGGTACGAGAGGATCTTGCTCCGCTGAATGCTGATATATTACTTCTGCAGGAAACAAACTGTACTTCCACCACCTCTGACAAACCAATATATATAAATTGTAACTTCTCATCGTACAGAATCATGTATATAGGTCGTTTCACGAACCACAGACATCTGTAAACTTTGTCGTTTTTACAGTATATTCTTATCTTCAATTCCTGATTCAAATGTGTAATTTTACTTTTCAACTGTGTAAATTTGTGTTCTCCAATACTCACTGTGATGAGTTGTGTCTTCTCTCTGTATTTTCAGAGATTATTTTTTCTTTTGTATTCTCAGGAAAATTATTGTATATAACTATTTTTCATATCACCGTTGTATGTAACATGTAGTACCGCGAGCCACATTCATCTGTAAATTTTTCATCATCTGTCTTTCGAACTTTCGATTTCATGTTTGTCTCCTTGATCACCTGCAACCTCCTGGTTTTCCAGGTCACCCACAATGTATCACCTTTCGGTCAGAACTTTTTTTTTCATCAATATTGTGTAAAATTTATACTCTATAGTGCTCATCATTCTGGATTGATTTTACTTTCTGTATTACCTAGAGATTCATGTTGCCTCGCCAGTTTTCTACTGCACTTAACTGTTGTCATGCAAACGTTGCACCGAATCCTGTAATTAACGTATCGCAAGCTGCACATTCTGTTAATTTCTCATCACCTGTCTTTTGAATCTATGTCTGCAAGCTCGAATTCTGTATTATTCCTTGCTTCAATACTGTGCAAAATTAATATTGTATAACGCTCTTCAAGCTGAATTGGTCCTATTCTTTGCTTTGTCAGAGACTTTTGTTGCCTCACCAGACACTCGAGTGTAATTAACTGTTTTTTTACTATCATCAATGTACAAAACCGTGTAAATAAGCAGTAGCGTAAGCTATAAGCATCTGTAAATTTTTTTGTCATACATCATTTGAGATGATTTATTCAAGCACATCTCCTGTATCTTTCTTCTAATAAATACTGTGTGAAAACTGACCTTTCGAGACATAATTTCGGCAAGGTTTTGGAACACATCGATAGGTATACGCTTCCATTCAGTACATAATGCTGCTGCTAACTGTTGCTTAGTAGTAGTCCTTGGTTCCGAACTTCTTATGCGGCTCTTTAATTCATCCCACGGGTGCTCTACAGGATTAAGATCAGGGCTCTGTTCTGACCAGTCTACACACGATACGGAATTATCATCAAACCACGCCGTAACAGTCCTTGCTTTATGGCTCGGTGCATTATCCAGCTGGTACCAACAAGGCTCTGTTCCATAGTGTTTCCACAGAGTTGGTAGGACATAATTGTCGAGGTAGACGTGCTGGTCAACAGGTTTGTCTAAGATTACCAATGGGCCGGGACCATACCACGAAAAACACCTTCACATGAGCACACTGCCAGCTCCAAACTTGAACGTAGGAACAGTACACTGTGGTAAATAGCGTTCCCCTGGATACCACCATACCACACATGGCCATCAGACTGATGGATCGTGTATCTGGACTCATCGGTCCATAGGACTCGTTTCCATTGAACTACGGTTTACGATAAATTTTCTTTACACCATGCTAAACGACGAGTAGTATTCCGAGTGGAGATAAAAGGCTCTGCTAATGGTGGTGTACATATCGAGGTTCCAGTATTTTTACTCACCTGTACACTGAGGTCTTGCGCAGTACTCCGTCGATTAGCTGTAACGACTCTCCTGAGGCTTCGACGTCCTCTGTCACTGATTTTCTTTGGTCTGTTGGTACGTTTTGGTGCTTCAGGCACGCCATGTATCTTCTACTTATTCAGTACATCCAAAAAAGTTGACTTGGGTATGTTCAAACGCCTTTCGGTTTCTCTTATGGACAACCCACTAATATAACACCCAACAATCTTTCCTTTCTCAAAGTCAGTTCTTTCCCGCAGCGACATTTTCACTCAACCTCACAGCGCGATATGATCGCAGTCAGCTGCAGACTTGTTTTTATACCGTTTGCAGCTGTATCGGGCATCTTAACAACGCAACGGATCCGTTCATTTGCTTTTGAAAGGGTGTCCGGGGACTGACTTTTGTCGATATAGTGTATATCTGTAAGAAAATCCTCTTGTGCTCTATGTCAGTCTGTGGATAAGGAGGTGGGGATACTAGTGTCTCCCTTAAGATTACAAAAATAATGTAGGGCTTACCAATGACCCTGGGTTTTAAGTCCAACGATCTATGTCTAAATGTAGTTAGCTTTAGCTTATCTGATTTACGCATACAATGAGCTTGATCCAAAGCACTTTTTTCACATAAATACAGAAAATTCTGGGATTACATTTAAGACACAACATAAACATTTAAGACGCAACATAAAGAAAATTCTGGGATTACATTTAAGGCACAACATAAACAGAAGTTTTTCTTTTTTTTTATAAGGAAATAATTTCACAGACAGAAATAAAGCTGAAATGAAATTAACGATTGTTGTTCATAAGTACCAAGATAATTATTTATTCACCCAAAAAAATCGAAAAAGAAAATGTACGAGAAATTGGGGGATTTCTCGCGTGGTCCACCGGGAAATGTACCGGTGGCCCGGTGGCCCAATTCGCCACTACTGGCAGCAGTTACTAATCATCTGTGAATTGCCTTCATCCCCCTCGTTATTGAAAACGGTGTCCAAGTGGATTGTTGCTACGATGTTAATTTTGCCTCATAAAGCCTTGCCAGTGAAGCTTTTTTCTTTTTTAATGTAGACGGAGAATCGGCAACATAAGCTTTACCAAAGTTCCTGATACATAAAGGCCGAAAGAAGGGCCAATGTTCTATCATCTGTGTCGGCTTGCAGTGTCTGTTGAGACGGTTTTAGGAAACTGGAATTTAGCTGGATTATCCCGGACACGGAATACACTATATTGACAAAAGTCACCGGACACCCCTTCGAAAGCAAATGAACGTATCCGCTGCGCTGTTAAATTCCTGATACAGAAAGGACTAAAGAAGGGCCAATGTCCTATCCTCTGTGTCGGATTGCAGTGTCTCTTGAGACGATTTTAGAAAACCGGAAGCTTGCTGGATTACCCCGGACACGGAATACTATGGTTACGGGAACCCCGTTCGAATGCTGTGGCATCCTAAATGGACGAATTAACATCTCAAACGACAAGTTGAACAAAAAATTCTCGTGAAGAGGCACGATGTTTGGGCATACCGGAAACATCGGTAAATCGTATCTTTCACGGAATCCGTACCAGTGCTGAGACGGGACGAGCCCGAGCCGAGTTCTTTTTTTCCTTTTTTTTTATAAAGAATTATTGGAGAATTTTATTCGTTTTTTTTTAATTTGATTTTGTATGATTAAGCTCATGAGACTTTTTTCTACACTTTCCACTGGTAGTTATTAAATCGAATTCTTGGCAACTGGGTCTAGATGGGGTGTGAGAAATCGGCAGGGATATTCATTGCGGGCTTGGGTAACAAGTACCATAAGCCATGAATCACTGAATTTCTGCAAAGGAAAAGTTCCTTTAAGAACTATAGATAGTAGATAGCAAGCTGACGAAATTTTGCTCCCTACCTCAACGGGGAAGCTCCCTACTAATTCTATTGAGCAACGTACGACATAGATCGTTCCTTTCCCTGATTTTTCCTGATATCCGACTCCCGAAACATTTCAGAAAGAAATGAATGGTCAAAGAAACTAATAATAGAAATAGATATTCATCTCTTCCCCACTCCACAGTTGAGAAAGACATTGGTTAATTGTACTGGGAGGAAAAAGTGGGAATTTGGGAAAGGAGATGTTTTTTTAATGTCTAAACAGGTTAATCATAGTTTTCGGGCTCGTTTGGGCCTGGGATCTATCTTGCAATATAAAATTCGGGATCGGACGGGCTCCGGCTCTTAAAATTGAGCTCGAACTCAGCTCTGATCTGTACCCATACAAACTGCAAACTTTACCCTAGCTGTTATGGGCAAATACCACAACGAGAAGAATTTGCCAAATGGGCTCTAGCAAAGATCACTAAGAATCCCATGTGGTTGTTGAAGGGGTTTTCGACTGACGAAACTCATTTTCCATTACACTGGTGTGACAACCAGTGTAACACTGATCGTCAAAAAGATGTTACGGGCAGATGGATTTCAAATTAATCATGCAAGTAGAGATGCCTTAAAAAACTTGAAAACTACAGTGAAACCTCTCTAAGGCCAGCTCTATTTGTTCTTCTGAAAACCGGTCGTTGAGAGGGGTGGTCGCTAAACAGGGCAAGATTTTAATGGCATATCCAATAAACTATTTTCAGATTAAACATTTGTAAACAACTGCATGGCTTTTATAAATTACGTACTTTGAATTGCTACATTCCAAACATGATGCATTCCATTTTTTTACAGTACAGTATGTATGTACATGCATGTGTATAAATAAAAAAGAAATACTACAGTATATGTAGCACAATTACACATTTGAAAGGTACTTACAGTAGTGATCTAAAAAAATTCATTTGAAAAAGTAATGTAAAGTCGTATGCTTTAGTTTGTCAGACTTTTCTTTCAGCACCATTTTTATTAAGTTTTCTTTTAGCTCACAGAATAGTTTTTTAAACCCCCCTTAATTCAGGAGGACAGTCATCCCTCGTAAGCCCGTTTCACACACGCGGTTTTTTCAGTGCAGTGTTTCGCTGGCGTTTACACTGCGGTTTTATTGCCAGAACGGTAAAAAAAAAAAAAAAAAAAAAAAAAAACGCCCGACAGATGGCGGGAACCAAATCGGTCGCTCTTTGTGCAACATCACTTTGTTCCCCACCGCCTCTGACAAGAGTGAATGTTTTATTGCCGTATTAGAGAATCCGCTGACCGCCTGTGTGAACATCTTGCCTTACACTTACGTTTCTCTAAATTTGGACACTATTTTCGCCGTCCGGTTTGTAACGAACCCCGCGGAAGTTGAGCGGCAACCGCGTCGGAATTTCTACCGCTTCCGCACGTCTGAAAGTCCCGTTATAACTCTATAGTCGGCTTTAAAAACAGCGGTAGGACAGCCGGGTGATTAATTGCTTCCGCGGAAAGAATCCGCTTGTGTGACACGGACTTTAAGTATCCTCTGTCCGGCCAAAAAGGGGAGCGAAGTGAAGATGAGTTTTAACTGTCACTCCTTTTTTCAACCTTTGCACGAAGAAGTGTGGGGACTTTACGTTACTCTGTGTTTCTTTGCGTTACTACGTAAGCCATTAGAATTGCCTGTCATCGCCAAGAACACTTTCACCTCCCTCATCCACTCACTTCCGTGCAGGAGGAAACTTCCTAGGCATTTAAAGTGACCACTCCGTACGAATGCACATTTCTTTAATTTATTGTTTCATGGTTCCAGGATATAGAGAAAATTTTCAAGATGAATGGTAATCCGGACAACGCAGTTTTTATGCGGTGGTCCTTACGCAAAGGTGGTCGTTAAGAGGAGATGAGCGGGGAAGGTTAGCATTAGGGTTTTGAAATCGGTTCCACAGAAAAAAAAACCCCGTCGTAATGAGGAGTGGTCGTCAAATAGGGGTGGTCGCTCAGAGAGGTTTCACTGTACAGTCTCCTCTATGCTAAAATTTGATAGAAATACACAAAAGTTTTCCCAAACAAATACAACATTTTTACGATTAACCAACTATATTACTTCAATATCGGGAAAATTATGTTCAGACGCATTAAGAATAATTTACACACTGACGTCATACAAATTATACCTCAGATACACACACATGGCACACGCACTAAATCACATATTCGGCCTATTCATCCGAAGACGGAGACCATGAAGCAAAGTATAAATTACATTGGCCCACACTACTGGAACTCATTACCGATGGAACTAACTTCTTTAAATAATTTTAACCTTTTTTAAAAAAAATTAAGAAACTTCATAATGAATTGCAGCTGCTCAAATTAATTATTACAGTGGAGGGGAGCTATGACTAACACTATGACTTGTATATCGCGATGCAAATTGATTTTTCAATGGTATTATTTGTAATTTTTATTATCTTCTCATATATCATCACCTTTTTTTTTTTTTTTTTTTTTTTTTTGCTTGGCTGGCCTTTTCCCCCTGCTTCCTTGCTGTGCATTGTTTCAATTGATGTTTTTGTAATACTGGCTTTTAGCTCAGAAATGAATTGAATTGAATTTGCGAACGGCGGAGCTTTATATCTGAGACCCAAACTCATCCTCAGTTGCTTGGAGGTTCCTTGTTCTGGTGGGTGTAACAGTAACATACTCGATTGTAAATCGGGAGAAGCGGGTTCAATTTCCATTTCAGGACGATGTAATTTAAGTTTTCTGAAGCATGAGCATGTTTACATTGCAGTGTAACACTGGTTGTCAGATTTCGGTACCGTGATCGAATATGAGCACTGGATTATCCACATTTATACACAGAGGAAGCGCTGCATTCACCACGATTTACGGTATGGTATGGATTCACTGCACCCGTCATTCTTGGGCCTTTATTCTTTAAGGAACCGTGCCCCATAAACGGCTGGAAGACTTGCTCAGTAAATACCGAACGTTACTTGAAACTGTTTGCGTGGAAACGTGATGCTATGTCTGCAAGAACAAAATCTGCTGCACACAGTCACTCTTATGCAGGATAGTGCGCTAGTCACGTCGTGTCTCCAGTAAAGAACTTTCTTTTCAACACATTTGGTGGGGAAAGACTAATCAGCAGGCACCGCAGCATCCCTAGGCCACTTCGGTCTCGAGATCCGAAACCGCTGATTTCTGGTTGTGGGGTTATTTAAAGCCAAGAGTGCACAAAACGAGACCTTCTACACTGTCACGACTGAAGGAAGCCATTCGACACAAAGTCGGACATGCTACATTCGGCGTTCACTGGAGTTGTCACCTACTTGAATGCTCTAATACTTTGTGGTGGAGGCAGGACTTTTCTTATCTGGAAGGGCGAGATTTGAAATTACATCCTTTTCGATCTCAAAATTACGCCCCTTCGAGTTCCACTCAAATAATACGTGGTTTTTACTTTCTTACACATTGCTGTTATTGGAAAGTATTATGATCGTTTGAAAATCGCACTTCAAGTTTTTGATATAATTTTATTAAATTCGTAAAAGCTAGGTAAATGTCCAAGACCTACGGTTTGTAAATACCAAGTAAAGCGTAAACGTTATCTGAACGCCGGCAACAAAACACTCCACAAAAGTGCAGAACGAATGAGTATCGGATAGTGAACGTAACAATGTGAAGAAGCTTCAGGGGTTGGGCTTGGAAAAATTCTGTTCAAGAGAACTTTCTGCGACAGAGTACACATGATTAATTACACTGCTGGCCTCCCAAAATGCCAAAACAAGGAGGAAGCATTCGATTGGCCTGAAATTCGCAGCATGCGTCGCCCGCGAAAGGACATGCAAACGATTAGCATGGCAGGGCATATGCAAATCATGTGCTCCCGGCACGCCACTGAGAAGCACTATAAGAAGGGTGCACAGAAGGCGGGGTGTAAGTAGTGGAAGTGTGTTGTGCTGCCGGACCTGTGCGTGGGAAGCTTCCTGATGCCTCGTCACAGAATACGGCAGTCATTCCACCACGTTTCGGAGTTCGACAGAGGGCGAATAGTGGCTTATCGCGACAGCGGTTTATCGTACCGAGACATCGGCGCCCGTGTGGGACGATATCCAGCCACAGTGAGGCGAGTATGGATTCGGTGGGTGCAGGTGGGACGGACGGAACGACGTGAGCAATTGCCGCAGCCTCGGCACACCACCAAACGAGAGGACTGGCATGTTGTGCGGCGGGCATCGACGGCTCGTACCGCCACATCACGAACGTTAGCGTAGGAATTAGGGTGTGTTGCGCAACAACCTGTGTCAGCACGTACCGTTCGACGTCGTCTGCAGGAGCGGGAACTTGTCGCATGGCGCCCATTGCTCTGATTACCGCTGACTTTACACCACCGGCGACTGCGGCGGCAGTGGGCCGTTGAACGCCGCACCTAGAATACGGAATGGCATGACATTGTCTTCTCCGACGAATCCCGCTTCTGCCTGCAACACCACGATGGTCGGATCCGCGTGTGGCGGCACCGCGGCGAGAGACTGTATGACGCCTGCATTATGCATCGCCATACCGGTCCGTCGACTGGCGTTATGATTTGGGGCGCAATTCGATATGACCCCCGTACCCCTCTGATACGCATCGCCGGTACACTCAACAGCCACTGCTACATCTTCGACGTTTTGAAGCCTGTAGTCCTCCCTTACCTGCAGGACCTGCCAGCGGCCACGTTTCAACAGGACAATGCGCGTCCGCTCGTGGCACGCATCGTGCAACAATTCTTCACGGCCCACCAGGTGTCACTGCTGCCGTGGCCAGCCTGTTCTGATATGTCGCCCATCGAACACGTCTGGTCGCTGATCGGCAACCGTGTGGCCCGGCAAGCACCACCCGCGGCCACGCCTGATGAACTGTGGCAACGTGTGGAAGCAACCTGGACCGACATACCCCAAGCCCACATCCAAAGCCTCTTTCGTTCGATGGCGCGACGTGTAGCGGCCGTTATTGCCAGCCATGGGGGCCACACGAACTATTGATGTCTGCGTGTTCCACAAGTCGTCGCACGGGCCTGTAAGCTCAATCGTTTTATCTTTGTATCTGTTGTTATGTGTCCAGTAAATCTGGCTTTGCTATCTCGTGTCCTTCTTGGTGTTGCATTTTGGGTGACCAGCAGTGTAGTTCTTCATCCCAACGATATGTTAAGGAAGATCATGGAGGCTAGGCATATCAGCCTACTGTTTTCTATGCCTCCATTCACTCTTTTAGAAAATTCCCATCATAGATATGAGATGTTCACGTCACATGTTGCTATTCTGTACCCTGGTTAGCTGCATGGAATACTGTACGAGACTATTAGGAGAATTCAAATTCGTGCAGAAGTAGTCAAAAGTAATCGAGGTAGTTACCTTCAATGCACGATCTTAATAACAAGAGTCACTCACAATACACATTTAAATTCGTTGGCTGAATATAAAGATTTTATTGTATATACAAGTATTAAAACTTTCAGGTTTCCCTAGAACCCATCATCAGATACAGAAGAAGCAATAAGTTTAAATAGAGTGTTACGTTACATGATATAGACATCAGATATTAATATGACATAATGTCACGTGGCATCAAATTGTCAAACAATTTGATGATGCCACGTGACATCAATTTTGCACATTTGTCGATTTTCACAAAAAGTACGGAACCAAAGGTACAAGTTATGCCGCCGAATAAGAATGCAAAGTTGCAGTGTCGAATACGTAAGCGTACACGTGCGTGTGGGCGGAGCTGTGACAGCGGAGGGCATGAAAATCCCGCGTGACTTTTTCCGCGATTAGTTCACTCGTACTCCTTGGCGACATTCGTTGTGTTTCTTGCAGGAGTTGGTTCAATTTCATAAGCAATCAGGAAAAATGAGTTGCCACGAACGTATTGATGACGAAATGAGGTGGAGAATCGTCGGTAGACTGGAGGCAGGGCAATCGCAAGTGCAGGTTGCTACAGAGCTCAATGTAACGCCCAGTGTCGTCTGCAATTTGTGGAAGTAATTTAAGGACACCGGATCCATATCGAGAAGGCCTGGGCAAGGTCGTCCAAGAGCCACAACGGCCAATGAAGATCGTTATTTGGCCTCTTCATCGAGGCGCCACAGGACCGCTACAGCTGCACAGCTATCTCGTGAGCTGCATGCCACCACTGGAACTCGAGTTTCAAGGGTTCCTGTTTCCCGAAGGCTTCATGAGAGAGGGCTTTTTGCCAGAAGACCCGCTGTTTGCGTCCCGCTCACTTCATCACACAAGAGAGCGCGTTTAGCATGGTGCATACAACATCAGCCTTGGACCAGGCTTCAGTGGGGTAACGTTCTCTTCACAGACGAGTCGCGATTAAGCCTGGACACTGATTCTCGACGTATCTTCATCTGGAGATAACCTGGGACCCGATATCTTTCCTCCAACCTCCGAGAAAGGGACAGCTATGGCAGCAGAGGTGTCATGGTCTGGGTAGGCATCATGTTGGACAGCCGCACACCTCTCCATGTGTACGACAGAGGCTCCACGACTGCCGAGAGGTATAGGAATGAGATCTTACAGCCCTATGTTCTACTTTTCAGGGGCGCAGTTGGCCCTCGGTTCCTTTTTATGGACGATAACGCTCGTCCACATATGGCTCACCTGGTCGACGATTATCTTGAAAGTGAGGATATTCGCCGGATGGATTGGCCAGCCAGATCGCCAGACCTAAACCCTATCGAACATGTGTTGGACTCTCTTGGGAGGGCAAATGCAGCTCGCCACCCCCTCCGAGAACCATCCAGGAGCTGAAAACGGCGCTGCTGCAGGAGTGAGACCTACTGCCACAGGGACTCATCAACTGCCTCGTTTCCAGTATGACGTCGCGCTGTGAGAGCTGTATGACTGTGAGAGGGAACCATATCCCATATTAAAGTAATTTTATGTTCGATCTTGCAACGTGGATTTTGGACATTCCTGCGCTGATGAGCCTTACTGACGATCATGAGTGCGTACCATGAGTGTTGTATGGTATAATTTTTTCTCTTATATACTGAGTGGCCACTTTATTATGACCAACCCCTCAGTACTTCGTTGGGCCACCTTTTGCCTTTACTACTGCGTCGATTCTTCGTGGCATGGACTCCACGAGATGGAATGTGAGATAATGCTTCATGAATAGCACTTTCCAAGAGTGTGAGATTGCAGGTTGTGGATCCAGCTGTCTGATGGCTTGCTCAACTTTATCCCACAAATTCTCAATAAGGTTGAGATCTGGAGACTGTGGGGGCCACCTAAGCAAGGTAAACTCACCGGCATGTTTCTGAAACCAATCCTATACAATACGAGCACTATGGCAGGACGCATTATCTTGTTGAAAGTAGCCATCGCCTTTGGATAAACCATCCACATGACAGTATGCACTTGGTCCGCAACGATGCTTAGATATGATGTGTCAGTCAGACGTTGATCAACACGAATTAAAGGGCCCAAAGCATGACAGGAAAACACTCCCCAAACCATAACGTTGCCTCCACCAGCTTGAAGGGTTGTAGCAATGCATTTGGGGTCCATGCTTTCGTGATGTTTCCGCCAAATTCTCACTCGGCCAGCGGCAGGGTGCAACTGAAAACGTGATTCATCGGACCACATAATTTGTATCCAGTTATCGACTGTCCAATCCTTGTGCTCCTGTGCGAACTGTAGACGTTTTCTCTTGTTCACTGCAGACAGCAAAGGTGTTTGAACAGGCCTTCGGCTGCCATGTCCCATCCGATGCAGTGTACGGCGAACAATGCGTGCAGAGATCATTTGAAGGGATCCTTGATTAAGATGGTCTGTAAGTATGGACATTCTCCGTTCCACCCGAGCAGTCACTAGTCGATGACGACCACACGTTGCACGTAGATACCCAGTTTTTTGGCCGACAGTCCAGTATTTAAACACTTTAACAACAGCTGCTCTGGAACATTTCACAAATGCGGCGGTTTCGGTGATACTTGCTCCATGGCTTCGAGCGCCTACAATCATCCCACGTTGAAAGTCCGTCAAATCGCATTTTTTTCCCATTTCCTCACCCCAAAATCACTTCTACTACTGTCGCAAGTACTAAGCTTTCCCTTTTTATACTAGCCTCGCCCTCTGGCGGCAACAGCGTGCAGCCATAGCTCATTTGCTTAAAACTGTCAGGTGGTCACAATAAAGTGGCTATTCAGTGTATAATTATGTATCTATACCAAATTTCATTGAAATGCGTCCGTTAGTTTTTTCAGAAATTCGACAAAATGTGTAAATTCTCTTAATTTTGAGCATCAGTGTAATTTGTTGTCTCGTCAATTTCGATTCTTTTACAGATGACAATGCGAGTTAATTAAGAGATACAATGGGAAGATATTTTTAGTATTGAACATAGGGTGAAAATCTTCGTTATGGGATTCATTTTCTTTTCAGAGTTGACATCATTAGAATTAAAAAAAAAAAAAAAAAAAAAAAGAGAGTGCCATGGTACTGTTTGTAGATAACTTATGTTATGCATCTTTCGCAGGCCAAGATCTTTGTGGGTGTGAAATAAAACGAATGATTCGAGAGTATACATTTATTTACCTACACCACACATTTCATTTATTCGTGTCACTCACGATCATGGCGAGCCACAGTCCGGTACATAAAAAGTGGAATGAAATCATAACGACAGGCAATAAGGTTTACTAATTCCTGACATTCAGCGGTACTTAGGTAGTTGCATTAATAAATGTTATTTTCATAAAACTAAGGAAAGAAAATATGTGAGTCACAAAAGTAAATATTTACCGAAACTATGGTGGTGGCAATAGTATTTTGACTGTTTAGTTTAAAAAAATATTGTTAAATATTATTCAGATTTAAACGAACGTAAGAAACGACTCTGACCGATGAAATGTGACGTTGCTACGAAAGTCCATCTGCGCACGCGCAAGGTAAAATCTGACCTCAAGATAGAAAGTAAAGCTGAATTACAAAAGTGTTAGGGAGGGAGATCGGTATCTTTTTCTTTAGGATATCTACTCAGAGGGGAAGCCCCAACCTGGGCAGGCGGCTAAAGGGAGGGCGCAAAAATCACTGTTTACAATCTGATTGGAATTGAAACTTGCACTAGTTTCAGGTATAGATTTTTGGTGTCATACTTTGTTGTTTGTTCGCTAACAGATTTATCTTATATTTTTCCAGTTTTGGTAACCTTGGCAGCTTAAAATTCGCATTTCTTCCATAAAATGTTCAGGGGATGCTAGTTACTCACATTCAGAAATGTACGTATGTTGCAAGAAAAGGATGTCATTCACATTGTTGATGGTTCTCTTGGAGTATATTCGATCAGTGCTGTGAATGCTAGCCGCAACTGTCAACTGAACGTAGCACTGAAGTTCTAAACTCCGAACCAGTAGGGGATCTGACCTCCATCTTACTCTTCTATGTTTTCCAACCTAAACGGCGTCTCGCGTCCAGTTCGTCTCCACCATCGAGAACATCCTTGATGTAAGAGCATAGGGAAATGCGCGAAACACTTCTCTGAGTGCTACCAATTTCCTAACTTCTTTCGACGCAATTAAAAAGGGTGACACCCCACTTGAGCCACAGCCACCCCACAGGGTGCCCTTGATATTTGGAACGAAAAATGACACCCCACTTTACAATGCCCTATTTTCTGTACATACCTCGATAAAAATGCTTAAGCATTAGACAATTAAACTACATCCAGTCGGGTAGATGGATCGACAGAAAGCTACTATAGGAAGGAAACTGAACGAAACTTAGACAAATACATCAACCGAAAGACGTACTTGAGGTACATTCAGTGGCGTACCTGGAAAACTCGCCTTCCCTGTCAGCGTTCGTGACTGCCACGGAGAAGACGTCGGGTTCGATCCCAGGCAGGCACGAACGCTCGAACCACTAAAAATCCGCCTTGCGTCGGATGGGCACGTTAAGCCGTCGGGCCTAGTGTACTGGCCCCCCTGTAATAAATAAGGTCGTCTTCCTCCCCCTTTGAACCTCGCTTCCGTGTCACTTTCCTATCGGGCACTCTAGCCCAAATCTCCTAGCTTCCTGTTTCTAAGGGTTGTTTAAGACGTGGGGTCAGACACTCCTTCTTAAAATCCTCTATACATATGATCTGATCTGTTTACGGGGGATTGTTGTTATAGATGATAGACGTGCTGCTCTACTGTGTTTGGATGGTAAATCACTGATACTGTATCGAGTAAGCCAGTAAATCATATGTGAGTGTGGAGTACAACACATGCAAACAAAATAAAAAAGTATTTGTAAGTACTACTTGACCTCTTTCTTGTAAGGTGTATATGGTTACCTTCTAATATTGCATTGACTTAGCATACATAGCGTGATTACTGACGCAAGGACTAAGTTACAGCTAAAAGAAAATTACGTTATAATGCATCATTTGAAATTTCTCGTCAATAGCAGTTTACCCCTTCTTGTAATGGTCGAGAGGATACCAAATATCACTATGACGCATTTTACTGCTGTCAGGAAAGATGCATAGCATCATAAGGTATTCTTGCAGAGTCCATTTAAAGAGGGGGGGGGGCTGCTGCCCCAGGCCCCGCATTTCAAGGGGACGCAGAATTATGCAGGATGCTTGAAAAATTGACAGAGTTCCACAACTCTTTTTTTACGCTTTCCAACCGTAGGTTGAAGAAGCGTATATGCTCCAACTTTGTCCGTCCGTCCGCTTGTCCGCACGATAACTGCCGTAAAAATGGTCCAATTTCGATGAAATTTTAGTATGGTGTAGGGGACAACCCGGGGTCGAACCCTACTGAAAATGGGACAAATGGGGTCACAGGTCGCGATGTAGGAGCGGGATACATTCCATTGCACTTATACGTCTTAACTTGCGTAAATATGGTTCGATTTCAATGAAATTTGACTATGTGGTAAGGGACCGCCTGGAGACGAACCCTATTTAAAATGGGGGAATTGGGGTCAAAGGTCAGGACATAAGAGCGGAATGCATTCCATTGCCTTTATGCACCATAACGTGTGTAAAAATGGTTCGATTTCGATGAAATTTCAGTATGTGGTAGGGGACCACCTGGGGACGAACCCTATTGAAAATGGATGAAATGGGGTCAAAGGTCAGGACATAGAATTGCGCTCCATTCCATCGCCTTTATCCTATACTATTAAGGTGGACGTCAAGTAATTTTGCTTCCTATACTTCCAATGGAAAAACTGTCGTACACATTTCCTTCACAATTAATGTGTCCCCAAAGATGAAAATTTGAACATCGATTAAAATAACTTCTTATTATCACTTGGAATACTTAATATTTTCTAAAATATAACCATAATTATATTAAAAATCAATAACTTTTCCTTTGGTGGTGCTGAACCCAGAAAAAAGATGGCGCGACCTGTACTTTGATGACGTCAGTAGACAAACAAATGTTGGGTTGCATAATTGTGGTTATGTTTTAGAAAATATTAGGTATTCCAAGTTATAAAATGAAGCTATTTTAATCGATGTTCAAATTTTCATCCTTGTGAACGCATTAATTGTCCAGAAAAAAGATGGCGCGACCTGTACTTTGATGACGTCAGTAGACAAACAAATGTTGGATTGAATAATAATGGTTATGTTTTAGAAAATATTAGGTATTCCAAGTTATAAAATGAAGCTATTTTAATCGATGTTCAAATCTTCATCGTTGTGAACGCATTAATTGTAAGCTGCCCGCCCCGGTGGCGCAGTGGTCTAAGCGATGGCCTCTGATCATTCGTCAGAACGGGGTCCGGGTTCGAATCCCGGTGAGACATGGATGTTGTGTTTGTCTTACGGCACTGGTTCTCTCCCTTCCCTGGAACCAGTGACCCTAAATTAGGGACGGGCGACTGCCCATAGCCCATTGAGTTGCTCACGGTGGTCGTTAAACCTCCAACCAAAAAAAAAAAAAAAATTAATTGTAAAGAAAAAAGATGGCGCGACCTGTATTTTCATGACGGTAGTAGACAAACAAATGTTGGATTGCATAATTATGGTTATATTTTAGAAAATATTAAGTATTGCAAGTTATAAAATGAAGATATTTTAATCGATGTTCAAATTTTCATCCTTGGGAACGCATTAAGTGGGAAGAAAATGTGTTCAAAAATTTTTCCATTCGAACTACAGGAAAGCAAAATTACTTGACGTTCACCTTAAAAGAGCAATTCTTGTATGTATGTAAATTTTATTTTGAAAACGGCTCTAAGGATTTGGATGAAAGTCGATAACCTACCGTTTTCTGGTACTAGAAATTGATTTAGCTTGATCTCGACTTTAGGAAAATTCGTTTAGTGGGTTAATAACCACCCTGAATTAAACACCCTGTAATGTCATGGCGTCGTCCGATTAGATGTGGGCGCGCGGTCGCGCCATCTGTCTCATTACGTCACGCGTTGTGTGCGGATCCTATTAGAGTTTTATGACGTCACAGTCTTGCCAGCAGATGGCCGCGATTCCCATCTGCTTCATTACGTCACGCGTTGTGTGCGTATGTTCGTCCGCACGATAACTCGTGTAAAAATCGTTCGATTTCGATGAAATTTTAGTATGTGGTAGGGGAACACCTGGGAAGGAACCCTATTGAAAGTGAACGAAATGGGGTCAAAGGTCAGGACATAGGAGCGGGATCCATTCCAATGCTCGTATGCGTCATAACTAAAGTAAAAAAGGTTTGATTTCGATTAAATTTTAGTATGTGGTAGGGGATCACCTGGGGACAAACTCTGTTGAAAACTGGCGAAATGGGAGTCAAAGGTCAGGACATAGGATCGGAATCACTTCCATCGCCATTATGCGTCATAACTTCGTAAAAATGTTTCGATTTGGATGAAATGTTAGTATGTTTTAAGGACCTGCCTGGGGACGAATCCTATTGAAAATGGGCGAAATGGGTGAAAGGTTAGGACACAGAAGTGGGATCTATTCCATAGCCCTTATGCATCATAACTTACGTAAAATTGCTTCGATTGCGACAAAACTTTATCATGTTATTTCGGAGGTATACTGAACCAGTTCTGTTGAATATCATCGAAATGGGATCAAGGGTCAGGGCACAGGAGTGAGATTTATTCCACAGCCATTTTCCTCATAACTTGAGTAATAACTTGAGTAATGATTTCTAGTATGTTGGAAAGCGTATCATAATCAATGCATTGCATGATTTTACTAACTTGTTTTTCTTTGTGCAGATAGCACAGCAAAAACTCTAAGAAGTATAGTCGCCCCTAGTCCATCCCCATATCTTTCGAAAGCATTACACAAGTTTTTTTTGTACACACCTGTAATTGGGGGAAATTTTCATACATTAAGAATCCGTTTGCATCATGATATCTGGATCGTATTATTTTCCCCACTACTTCGATATAATTTCAACAAGCTAAACCTTTTAAAGCATAACTGAACTGGTATCCATTTTTCAACCATGCATTATTACATTTTTTTGCTACCACTGATTCGTCCATGAATCATGGGATACACACTTCAATATGGAGGAGATATTTTTATGGGTTCCTCCTATTTTGGGAATGTTTTCTCCCGGGTATTTTTATTCACCCACTCATAGTGAAATCATAGATGTGCCATTAATACTGGGGCTCCAAAATACTGCCCAACCCCTGGGGCCTTTTTTAAATGTGCTGTGCATTTTTGTAATGGATTTTTATCACATTTAGCATGAGGTTCTCGTAATTTACGTAGATTGCAATGAGATATTGTTACATTTATGTAAAACGTGCTGAAATAATTTTCGGCGATAGTTTAGTAAAATATATTGCTGAGTAACAATTAAATTAACTATTGTTTCATTTCATTTCATTTATTTTTCGTTATGGGGTTACATTTGATCATGTTACATTTCAAAATTAATTTTATAAAATATAATATTAAGAAAAAATGACATATATAATATGAATACCTATGTACAGGGTAACCACAGAACAGGAAATCAGATCAGATGTAGATAGAGGATTTTAGGAAGTACGTGTCTTACCTCAGGCCTTAAACAACCCTTGGAAATAGGAAGCTAGGAGATTTGGGCTAGAGTGCCCGATAGGAAAGTGACACGGAAGCGAGGTAGAAAAGGGGAGGAAGACGCCCTTATTTATTACCGGGGGGACAGTACCCGGCGTCCGACGGCTTAACGTGCCCATCCGACGCACGGTGGATATTTAGTGATTCGAGCGCTCGTACCTGCCTGGGATCGAATCTGAGGTTCCTACATGGCAGTCACGAACGTTGACCACTAGGTCATCCGCTGCCCCCAGAACAGGAAATTGAGTAAAAGGCTATATATATATAATCCCAATTACCCTAAAGTACATTGTAGGGCCAAACGTCCTGCACATATAAAATTTACGCATATGTGGTCTGATTAATAAATTTTACTGGGCTATTAAATTTTATATTTTAGTTTGTTAGCAAATGTTTTCTTAGTTGCTTTCGAAAATAATTATAATTATTAATATGTGTTAGTTGACAAATTAGGTTATTCCATAATTTCAATTCCTGGTAATCAATAAATCTTTTTTCGGCTGAAGTGTTACGTATTGGTAATAAAAATGCATTTCTGTCTCTTGTTTGATAGTCGTGACCCACAGTGTTCAGTTGAATTAAATGTTTATACCTATTCTCTTTTATTATTTTATACATAAATCCTAATAATCTATATTGACATAATTTCTCAATATCTAAAAATTCATAAAAATTAATCCGTACCCCCATATACAAACTAATACCCCTGAAATTATTTGAAATTTTGACCATCCTATTTTGTAATGACTAATTTATATAAATTAGTCTTAGTAGTTTGACCCCATACTAATAAACAATAAGTCAAACATGGATAAATCAGACTGTAATACAGCATTTTTGACGTTTTAATTGTTAAATTCTTTGAAATTCTCGTTATTAAACCCAATACCCCCGAAAGTTTATTTACAATATTTTGAATATTCCATTTTAAATTATCCTTAATTATCATTCCCAAATATTTAATATTGTTGACTGTTTCAAGGGTACAATTTTCCACAAAAATATATGGTGGCTCAACAATCTGTCTATCTCACATTTTAAGAATCATAATTTTAGTTTTTTCAATATTTAAACACAGAAAATTTACTTTGGTTGCGTCACTTCATGGGACAACGTACGGTACAATCAGATTTCAGCAATGGTTTTGACTACTTCCGTTACCCATTTTCGTTAGAATGAAAATTTTTACTTGGGATTTACTTTCCTATTGTCGGGAAAGATAGATAACATCAAAAATTTTCCCACGTGGGTAAGTTCAGTGATGTATTCAGACATCTTTTCGGGGTGCTTAGCCGCCCGAAAATCCACGAAAATCCATATTTTGGAAGCTGGCATTCATCTGTTAGGTTTTTGGACGATCTCCTCTTGTATTTAATCTAATTGTTTTCATTTATTGCTGTATATTTGAAGAAATTAATTAAAAAGAAAAACTTAAGAAAATGAGGGAAAATATTATAATAATAATAAAAAAACAACAACATCCACACGAACTTCAGTCTGAAATTTCTAACATCCTTCAATAAAACCTTAAACAGTCCTTGCTGAAGGGGCAATTTTTTAAGCACTGACAAATCCGAATACTTCCGTAACAAGTTAGCAAAATCATGCAATGCATTGATTATAATACGCTTTCCAACATACCAGAAATCATTACTCAAGTTATCACTCAAGTTATGAGAATAATGGTTGTGGAATAAATCTCGGTCCTGTGCTCTGACCTTTGATCCCATGTCGATGATATTCAACAGACCCAGTCGGTATACCTCCGAAATAACATGATTAAGTTTTGTCGCTATCGAAGCATTTTTACGCAAGTTATAATGCATAAGGGCTATGAAATACATCCCACTCCTGTGTCCTAAGCTTTGACCCCATTTCGCCCATTTTCAAAAGCATTCGTCCCCAGGCAGGCCCCTACAAGATACTAACATTTCATCCTAATCGAAGCATTTTTACGTAAGTTATGACGCATAAAGGCGATGGAAGTGATTCCGCTCCTATGTCCTGACCTTTGACCCCATTTCGCCCATTTTCAATAGGGTTTGTCCCCAGGTGTTCCCCTACCACATACTCAAATTTCATCGAAATCGAATATTTTTATGTTAGTTATGACGCATAAGAGCAGTGGAATGGATCCCGCTCCTATGTCCTGACCTTTGACCCCATTTCGTTCCTACCCAAGTGGTCCCCTACCACATACTAAAATGTCATCGAAATCGAACTATTGTTACGCGAGTTATCATGCGGACGGACATACGCACACAACGCGTGACGTAATGAGGCAGATGGGAATCGCGACCGTCCGCTCGAAAGAGTGTGACGTCATAAAACTTTAATAGGATCCACACACAACGCGTGACGTAATGAGACAGATGGCGTGACCGCGCTCCAACATCTCAATCGCGAGTTTGTGACGTCATAAGATTTCTCAGCATGGGTAACATTAATGGGACGACGCCATGACACTAAAAACGTGGTAATTCGAGGTGATTATTAACCCACTAAGCGAATTTTCCTAAAGTCGAGATTAAGCTAAATCGATTTCTAGTACCAGAAAACGGTAGGTTAACGATTTTCATAGAGCCGTTCTCAAAATAAAATTTTCATAGATACAAGAATTGCTGCTTTAAGGTGGACGCCAAGTAATTTTTCTTCCTATACTTCCAGTGAAAAAACTTCTGTACACATTTTCTTCACAATTAATGCGTTCCCGAGGATGAAAATTTTAACATCGATTAAAATAGCTTCATTTTATAACTTGGAATACTTAATTTTTTCTAAAACATAACCATAATTATGCAATCCAACATTTATTTGTCTATAAACGTCATCAAAGTACAGGTCGCGCCATCTTTTTTTTAGGTTTTTACACCACCAAAGGAAACGTTATTGTTTTTTAATATAATGATGGTTATGTTTTAGAAAATATTAAGTATTCCAAGTTATAATATGAAGTTATTTTAATCGATGTTCAAATTTCCATCCTTGGAAACACATTAAATGTGAAGGAAATGTGCACAAAAGTTTTTCCATTGGAAATGTACGAAGCAAAATTACTTGACGTCCACCTTAATAGTATGGGATAAGGGCAATGGAACGGATCCCGATCCTATGTCCTGACCTTAGACCCCATTTGTCCCATTTTCAATAGGGTTCCTCTCCAGGTGGTGCCCTACCGCATACTAAATTTTGATCAAAATCGAACCATTTTTACGCACGTTTTGGCGCATAAGGGCAATGGAATGCATCCCGCTCCTATGTCCTGACCTTTGACCCCCACTTCACCCATTTATAACAGGATTTGTTCCCAGGCGGTCCCCTACCACATACTAAAATTTCATTGAAATCGAACCATATTTAAGCAAGTTATGAGGCATAAGGGCAATGGAATGGATCCCGCTCCTTTGTCGTGAGCTTTAACTCCATTTGTCCAATTTTTAATGGGGTTCGTCCCCAGGAATTCCCCTACCACATACTAAAATTTCATTGAAATCGAATTATTTTTACGTGAGTTCTCGTGCCGACAGACGGACGGAAAAAGCTGGAGCATATGCACTTCTTCAACCTACGGTTGGAAAGCGTAAATAAAAACTCAATGCCACAGAGTAGAGAAGTTTACACTGCAATATATCTACATATTTTGGAAGTTGGCAATCATCTTTATTTCAGTCTTCTGGATGCCGACTTTCCATGTATACGGTTAAGCTTCAGTGTAGCTAACGTGATGCTACTAGCATAAAATATGAGAAATTGTTCTCATAAAAACGGTATACAATATGAGAAATTGTTCCCATAAAAACTTCTAATACAACAAAATATTTGCTAACTAGTTTTTAACAATAGCAAATTATGAGCAATTGTTCCTATAAAAACATTTTTTATCTAAGGCGGTGGGTGATTTACGCTCTGCGAAAAAAAAAAAAAAAAATCGACGCACCTCAAACTGTCATCCACACACATAAACGATTAGTTAGTTTTTTTTTTTTTTTTTACTATGTGCTAATCTAAATAATCTAAAGGGGCTGAATCCAAACGGCAGGGGATTCGTTTACACCACCCCATGGTGAAAACCGTGGTGCGTTACTGAATTAAAGCAAAGGTGTAACATTTTTTTTACATTTTTAATCGTTTGTATGTGTAGATTTCTTGAAATTCGCCTTGTGATATACGAGCATAAGAAAATTTCTATACTGTATTTAAAATTTTTATGTGTTAATGTATATATAAATAACAAAATTGTAATTGATTATACGTGTATAAAACAGTTAACAAGTTTCAGCCCCCCCCCCGCCCCAATTTGTAATTGCTCCCTCGGAAAAAAATTCTGAATGCTACACTGGGTAAGTTACTAACTGCACTTCTACGACAAAACGTGATCCCATTAGGATCACCTTGCACTTTGCAGACCAAACATTAGCTGAATTCCATGGCACTTTTCTACAGAGCGTTTAGGGTTGGACTGCAAAATTAGAGCCGTAGGTTTGAAAGGAAGTGCGCTGAAATTACGTTGGAAATCACTAAATCGGCAGACGAATGCCGGGAGAAAAGTGGGGTAATGAGGAGTGCAAGAGAGTAGTAACATTGTATCTTTTAAAACCTATCTGCGCCTGAAGTGCACTTAGGCAAAGCGAGAAGAATGAGTTAGGAAATGCCGCCCTACGAATGATGCATTGAAACCAGTTTAACGCCGAGATGTAATTACCCGCTGTGGGACGAGCTCGGCTCATTTTGAGTTTGAGGCCGGTGCTGATTTGCTTGATAAAGGGAATGGAAAAATCAAATTCAGCAGGAAAAGCCTCTATGAAGATGTGTTCCCAAATCGAAAGAGATGAATGCGTTTAACCGCTTTCTAGGACTAGGGGCAATACATCTGCGCCGAGTCACACACACACACACACACACCGGGCTGATAGTTGAAGACAGCGGAATATGACTAGGAAGCCGCGGGCGATATGCAAATGTGATCCAATCAAAAAGTCCTGACCAAAGAGTGATTGATGAATCTCATCCAACGCGAGCAACTCTCTTATTTTTTCATTACTTCGTGATATGAGTTCAGAAATATGTCGGAAGCCTGTTCCGATGAGAAAAAGGATTTCGCTGGTCAAACTGAGTACGCGCAGTTTGGTTCAGAACGAATAAATTAACACACTGTAGTATTTTTAAATTCAAGTACCACTCTAAGTGGCGTAGCCAGAAATTTCAAGTACCACTCTATCACACTGGCGTAGCCAGAAATTTCTTTAAGGATAGTCCATGGATTTGGTTCATTGGTGAAAGCCTCACATATACGTATATATCGCTTTAAATTAGTGCTCAATCTCTCCTCAAGGGGGAGGGAGTCCGGACCCGAGGACCCCCTTACTCGGCCACGTCTATGCTCTATCATCCACGGTACTACGGAAAAGTACCACATTGAACAAATTACGGATCTCCCAAAGAACAAAATTGTTCAGAGTGCATTCGGCTTAGTCTTGTCACGTGATCCGCTTGCTGATACCGATATGGTGAGGGGTGCTTTATTCTAGCTTCCCTCATTTCCAGATAGTCTTTTTCGTTCGGAACGCATGCACTTCAAACTGTCCAGTACCGTTACATGCAGATGTGGGAGAGACTTTACAGGTGCCTGATTGCACAGAAGTGAGCCATCAACATCGGTTTTTGAAATCGCATTAAAAATGCTTGAATTGTCAGCATTTTATTTGTAACTTCTCTTTTTGTTGATTGCATTTTTAGCACAGCTTTTGTAAAACAAAAGCGTGCTTATGTTATCGGGTTGTCCGTCCGTCTGTAGACACGATATATCTGCAACTATTAGTCCGATTGGAAAAATTATTTTTGCATTGGGAAGCTTGAAATATACAAATGATGATCCTTAATTTCGTTTTTTTTAATGATGTACAATTTCTCCGCTAGAGGGCGTAAATGCAGATGATGTCAAATTCAAAAATACATTTTATTCCACATATTTGCTTCTAAGCATCCAATTGAAAAAAATATTTTATCTTTCGATTCCATCTATATCGAAAAGTATTTTAGGAATAGTTACTTTTTCAAATTATGCATAGATTTTCCGCTAGGGGCGTAAAAGTAAATTGTGTCCCCCCTATATCTCTGCTTTTAAATCTCCGATTTGAAATTTTTTTGTCTGCACCGGATACAGCTCCTGATCAGAAATTCTTTGCACATAATTTCTAATTTTTGTAAAAACTAGTTTGGCCACCTGGGGCGTAAGCCTTAATTTCCACTTCCGATATATTTGTAGCAAAATATGGGCTTCTAAAATCTCAATTGAAAAAAAAAATGTCGTTTGTAGACCTATAGTACTCATGTCGACAAACCTTTTATGAACATTTTCTTCTTAAAATAATGCATGGTTTCTAGGCCAGGGGGCGTAGATGTATATCTTATTTTTGTCAATATCTGTACTTCTAGTAGTCCAATTTGAAAAAATTCTTCTTTGTTGGATAGTGATTGCGATGCGAAATGTTTTTCGTATAAATTCAAAATTTTCAAGTAAATCATAGACTTTCCGCTAGGGGGCGCAAAGGTAAACTACGTTTCCTGCGTTATTTCTGATTCTAAAACTCCGATTTAAAAAATTCTTCCTGTATCGCATACAACACCTGATGGAAAATATTTTTCATATAATTTCTAATGTTTGGTAATGAATCGTTTGACCACCAGAGGGCATAAGCGTTAATTTCTGTTTCTGATGTATTTGCAGCAAAATCTGGGCTCCTGAAAATTCGACTAAAATTTTTTTCTTCTTGGACCGATACCGCTCATTTCCAAAAACATTTTGAGAATACTTTCTTCCTAAAATAATGCATGGTTTTTCCGCCAGGGGGCGTAAAGTTATACCTTATTTTTTTCGATTTCTCTGTTTCTAAGAGTCCGATTTGAAAAATTCTTTCTGCGTTGGAGAGCGTTTCCGGTGCGAAATGTTTCTCATATAAATTCATATTTTTATTAACGCACAAGTCTGGAACCAGAGGGCAGTAGCGCATGATTCCATTTACAGCAATATCTGAGGTATTAAAAACCGAATTGAAAAACTTCTTTCTTCCGTCAGATACTATTGTTTTCCTTATCGGTTCCATTGAATTTGAGTAGATTTGATAAATTTAATTTGTGTCAGAACGGATTCAAAAGACGTGCTAATTTACACCCGAAAATTCGGTGTCATCTTTCTTGTTAAAACTGCTTATGGTGAAACTTTCACAAGAGTCTCAGTCTTTAACAAACTCCACCCCGAAGATATACTTTTGAAACCACTGCTGCTAAGAATAGGGGATACGAACGATTGCATTCACGTAAAGCTTTTAATAAATAAATGCTGATTTTTTGTGACGTTATTAGTGCCATAGTTAGGTTATGAAATTCCAGATTTGCCGATGATCGAACGGGCGTCATTCTGCTCCGGAGCCGAGTGCTTTCTAATTAAACTATACCGACAAGGGCTTATCACTGCTACTTGCCGTCTCGACAAGTGCGTCACCTCTGTAATACGTAATCGGGTCAGCCGCAAACCATGGGTCCACCGTAACTCTCCTAAAAGGAAAAATCATAATCATTCGTGTCAGCCGTAACTCTCCTAAAAGAGGAAATCCTAATTAATTCCAGACGATGTGCTGAAGGAGCATCACACATTTTTTGAGCGCTGAAGAAGGAATTCTCATTAATTCCAGATGATATGTGTAAGGAACATCACACATTTTTTGAAGTGAAGAAGGAATTCTGATAAATTCCAGACGATGTGTCGAAGGAACATCATACACTATCTACCAACAAGTAATTGGACACCCCTGCAATCACCGATATCTGCGGTCCTGACACACGTCACGGCCGCCGCCGTTAAATATCGTGTGGGAAACAACAACGCAACCAGTCGCATGCAAGATGCCACGCACTTCGGAGCTCTCTGATTTCGAGAAAGGTGTAATAGTCGGGTATCACAGAAATGGCCGATCCATACGTGACATATCCAGCGAGTTGAAGTACCCAAAATCAACAGTGGCCTACGTGATTGGCAAGTGGAAGATGAGTGGTGACTGTCGGAATGTGCCCGGACCCGGCAGACCCACAAAACTGGGAGTTAGAGACCGATGGGTGCTGGTCAGAGAAATTCGGAAGAACCGCACCAAATCGATGGGCCACATCCGCGAGGAGTTCAACAGGCATCCGGGAGTGTTCTTTCGATGAATACCATCCGTAAGGAAGCCCATCTGCTCGGTTATCATGGACGTGCTGCCGCCCACAAGACTTTGATCACCAAGTCGAATAGCGCTGCTCGACTAACGTGGTGCAAAGAACGTCGACAGTGGACCGTTGAACAGTGGAAATAGGTTCTCTGGAGCGACGAATCAAGGTTCAGCCTCTACCGTTCGGATGGCAGGGTATGGGTTTGGCGTCTGCCTTGAGAACGCCTTCTGCCGGAATGTATTGTGCCAACTGTGAAGTTCGGCAGCGGTGGAATTATGCTATGGGGGTGTTTCTCCTGGTATGGCACGGGACCCTTTGTCCCAGTTCCTGGTAGACTCAATGCCGAGACCTACTGCACCATTTTGGATGACCATGCGCTTCCTAGGTTGTAGCAATTTTACGGGGTGAGCCCATGTTACTTTCAGGATGACAATGCCACCTGTCATGTTGAGAGATCCACCATGGCTTGGTATGGTGACAATGGGGTTTATCGAATGGACTGGCCTGCGCAGAGCCCGGACCTTAACCCTATCGAGCACCTCTGGGACGAGTTGGAGCGTCGACTTAAGGGGTGCCCCGACCGTCCGAAATCGGTGAAGGAAATGACCTGTCTTCTCCAAGCCGAGTGGAAGAAAATACCGCTAGCCGTCGTACAACGCCTGATTGAGAGTATGCCCTGGAGAGTCGCAGCTGTAATCGCCGCTCGTGGAGGCTCCACGAGCGGCGATTACAGCTGCGACTCTGATAGCAAAGGAAAACTTCGTTTTCCTTTGCTATCACAGGTGTCCAATTACTTGTTGGTAGATAGTGTACACCTTCCGAAGAACCTAAATGCCAGTAGATCCATTTTTACGTTCGTGGGCGAACGCGAAAACTTATATTTGCCGGTGGCTGGGTTCGAACCAGCATCCTTCCGCTCCGGAGCCGAATGATTCCCGATTAAGCTACACAGACAAGGGCTTATCACCGTCGATTGCCATCTTGACATATGCATCACCTCTGTAATACGTCACAAGGTTGCGTCACTCCTGTTGTTTATCCTTCACTTTCACCACTCAATTCGTCCATTCTCCTCCTTGCAACTGCTTATAGCCCATTGAGGTGCTCACGGTGGTCGATAAACCTCCAAACAAAACAAAACAAAACAAAAAAAAAGCTCTCCTCCTTATTTGGCCGCCTCTGTGGCGCAGCGTTCTAAGCGATGGCTTCTGATCATTCGTTCGAGATGGGTCCAGGTTCGAATCCCTGTGAGGCATGGATGCTGTGTTTGTCTTATGGCACTGGGTCTCTCCCTTCCCTGGAACCAGTGACCCTAAATTAGGGACGGGCGATTGCTTATAGCCGACTCAGTTGCTCACGGTGGTCGTTGAACCTCTAATCAATCAATCAAACCTCCTTATTTGTGCCTAACATCCTCTACTTCGTGTCATTGTTAAGTCCTTCCGTCTCAGCTTTCTGTAGTTTGCTTTCTTAATAACTCCAACAAAATGTTTCCATGCTTAATAATTAATACTAAAAGTCTATCGTACGAAAGGTCACTATAAAATATTCACTGATGCTGTCTCACGTACGGTCATTCACAAACATAATTTCCAAATTGCAAGTCAAAATTAAAACACTTTATTTACAATTAAAAATTAATATTTACGCGCGAGATCTTTCGGAGCTGAACATAGCACCCATCATCAGGATCCAAGCGCCACGAAACACAAGAGCAGACATTACATATTGTCAGCACGACCCACAATTTATTCGGTCTTCTCAATCACCGGTGATGCCATCAACAAATCGTTAAAGTCCAAAAATCAAGTCTTAATTTCTTATCAGATATATTCCTCTTCTTCAGAGTTGTGTACAGAGGGGCAACCATCCTTCTCCACTGTTTTGGAACAAATGTCGGGAGTTCAGTGTTACAGCATGTTTCCCCATATGCAATAATGAAGAGGCTTTCCGTAAGGAAGACAGTACGTTTATTAACATTTGAGTTAAGTACCCTAACATTCGTCCAATCTGGGGAGTAACCTTCCTGGTTAACAGCATTAGTGAAAGCTGTGGAAACTGTTCCAGAACGAAGAGCGTATTTATGTTCACCCATTCTGACATTTACGGTTCTTAGGGTATTTATCTGCACATATATAGTATTTATCTGCACCTATATAGTATTTATCTGCACTGTCTGAGTATTCACGAATTAATGGTATGCAGTAGACGCCTGGTTTGTGAAGAGCTGGGACTCTATCTCTATAATTTCCTATCAAGGAAAAGAGGTTTCTTGTGGACACTCCAAACGTTAGATTGTGTTTGTGACAGGCTTTTCTTAAGATAGACACAAGAGGTGGAATAAAATCAACTTTGCCTATGTACTTAGTAGGTTTTGTCTCAGTGGACAAAGTCGTGAATCTCAGTCTTTGAAATTGTTGTAAAAGTCCTTGAAAGAAGTTGACTGAGAACCCAAACAATAAGGCCAAGTTTTGAACTCTAGAAAGTTCATCATGCCCAGTTCTACTTGTCGAGGAATGGGTGAAGGCACGTCTTATTAGGCAAATATATCACCCATTCCTCGACAAGTAGAAATGATGAACTTTCTAGAGTTCAAAACTTGGCCTTATTGTTTGGGTTCTTCAATGCTTTTACAAGATCTAAAGATTTAGAAGTTGACAGGGCAAGTTTAGAGGTAACTGAACCTTGGAAAACCAACATATCAAGCGAAGGGCATACCGAAGAAGAAATTTATGGGCGTATAAAGCTTGTTAGAATGCATTTGGAAGAAGCAGTTTTCAGGAGCAATTTATCATTATGACTTAAAATAAAAGTGTTTAATCAATGTATTCTTCCATTACTTACCAGAGACAGGGACCTTAACTAAAACAGACACACATAAACTGGGAAGAACTCAGAAAAGCATGGATAGATGCATGCTTGGTGTAACTACAGGAACTCATGGATCAGGAAACTGGCAAGAGTGGATGACATCATGATCAAACGATGCAGGAACTTGCTGACAAGGTAAAGAAGTGGGTTGAAAGGTAAACTTACGGAAAACAAAAGTGATATACAATGCTTTATCATCATCAAAATAAAGACACTCAAATGGCGATGGGCTGGATATATTGCAATAAGAACTGACCGCGTCATTGGACAAATGAAATGTTAAACTGGACACAAAGAAACAAAGAAAGACCCAGAAAAACACACGTGAAAGATGGATGTGTGAAATTCGAAAGCGTGCCAGATTGACAGGGAAGAGAATTACTTAAGACAGAATTGGGGAGATTTTCATCCAGCAGTGGACGAGAATGGTTGATGATTTTAGGTGAAGATCACACGCGCGCGCGTGCGCACACACTCTTCGTCAGCTTATCATTGCCAGGATCCCCGACTGAGATACACGGGGCCCAGCGCCACGAACACGGTGAAGTCCCTATTGGAACAAAATTTAAATCTTTAAACAATGTATACAGTCGGAGATGTCATGCATTTTACACTACACGAGATATGCATATACATATACTCATATTTCCTTCCATTTGACTTTTGAATCAAATCAGGGAACTATTTCATATTTCATCCTATATACAAGCAAATTTGACTGTGGAGTTGTTGAAAAGTCGTAAAATTTTAATAACGAATTTTCAATATTTTTTTTAATAATCACTTGTAATCATTTTTAAAGTTAAATTTATTGTGATCTTGAAGTGAGGCAGTAATTTCAGAGAAAAGAGGATAGCTGGGTTTTGTGAAAATTGAAACAGCTCCTTTAATGAAGGCATTGGAGATAGAGCCCGATAAGAGGGTCCAATAAAACCATACATAAAATATTGCTTTCACAATAATAGTAGCAATAATAATAATAATAATGATAATAATAATAATAATAATAATAATAAGGATAAAAGGAAGTTCAACAATGATTAGGCCATTTCCAGTAACAATTTAAAAAATTTACGTAGTCTGCGTGTCCTCGGTGGTAATCAGGCCCCAATTATTACACAAAGTTATGGACATCATTCATCTGAATGCGAGTACAAGGAGATATGAAGCTGACGCGTAGTAAGTAAGCATGCAGTGCAGACAATTGCGAAATGCGTTATGATTATTTCTTTCTCCAAATTATTAGCACAGTTATTTTAAAGAAATGATGACTGCTCAGCTCAGGATAATCAAACTCTCAAAAAAAAAAAAAAGATAGATTGCCAATTCTTAAATTTAACAAATACACAAAACACCAACCACATTATAACTGAAATATGACTCGGAACTTAAAATTGTTATTGCCTGCACCAAAAAATCTCTCTTATGTAAATTCATATTGTACAGATGTCTCTCATATAGGCGAAGAATGTTCCGAAATCAGGTTTTATAGATCGAAATTATTGAATTACAAATAACTCATATCGGAGCAAAATATTGAATTAAACAATAAATGTAAGAAACAAAATTCTCTCAACAAGAACGAATGGATGTCGTTGCCGAGTGAATCCTTTAGGCAGCTATATATGTGTTCATTTTTACTAAGTGTTTCGAAACTAACTTTTCTGATGAGGAAGTCATAAAACTATCCCCTCCATATTGAAGTGTGTATCCCATGATTCATGGACGAATCAGTGGTAGCCAGAAAATGTAAAAATGAATGTTTGCAAAAGGATACCAGTTCAGTTCTGCTTTAATCTCCCTCCCCCCAGGGTTGGGTTCAGCTTGTTGAAATTATGTCGAAGCAGTGGGCAAAATAATGTGATCCAGGTATCATGATTCAAACAAATTCCTAATGTATGAAAATTTCCGCCAATTAAAGACGTGTGCCAAAAAAAAGGCTACTGTAATACTTTTGAAAGATTTAAGGATGGACTGGGGGCGAAAAAATTACAAATATTTCTTTTGAGGTTTTTTTTTAATGTTTTAGTTTGAGTGTTATTTTTAATGTCCCCCCTAGTCCATCCTCAAATCTTTTGAAAGATTTGAGGATGGACTGGGGGAAAGGAATAGAAAATGGTTTTCACAAGGCAGTTTCTTATAGTTTTGTTTTGCTGTTCAATTTGGAAAAAAAAAAAAAAAGCCTTTAGAATTCTGTCAATTCTTCAAGCATCCTGCATAATTCTAGAGCCCCTTGAAAATGACGGGCCCGGGGCTGAAGCCCCCTAGCCCCCCTCTTAAATGGGCTCTGGCCATCTGTGAACGATTCGTTCGCGACGAATAATTCTTCACCGTGAATTGTTGTTCACTTACATGGCTGCGAATGGTCATTCGACCCGACACTGCTGCGATAGACACTGAAATCGCAACGCATTTAAATTTTTTCGGCTCGAGTGGGTTCAGAAACAAATTTCCAATAAGAAAAGTAATGCCAAGAATTAATATATGCCATCCTTTATAGGAGTGAGCAATCAGCAGTCAGGTAGGAAATAATGGTCAAACTTAAAAATGGGAATGATACATTAATGCAATTCATTTGAATGGTGTGCTCGAATCGTTTTCACAAATAATTCATTGTGAATGGTTGAAGTGCTTGCGCTCTTTTTTGGCAAGTTGTAAAAAAAAAAAAAAAGAAAAAAGAGCTGTAAATGATTATTCGTTTCGCCATTACCCGACACACATTGAAGTCGCAGCATGTTTAACAGGGTGGGCCGAAAAAACCGAAAGTGAGCAGACCGGTTTGGGACTGGTCTGTTCTGGGGCTTTGTTCCGTTCTTTATAGTCATTCGGTTACTCATAGCTGTTTTAAACTTAATTTTCGAAATTTCAAGCCCGTTACGGGAATGCTCAAGAAAATGTTGCGGAAAAGTTGTGACACCCCTGAACACTGTGCAATTTTTTTTTTTACTATGAGTTAATATCTTCTGTTCCGGCAACGGGCGTGAAATTTCGAAAATTAAGTTTAAAACAGCTATGAGCAACCAAATGTCTAAAAAACCAAAGGTGCGTAGACCGGTTTGGTGTAGTGTGGACAAGTTGTGATACCTCACCCCTAAACACTGTGCAAATTTTTTCTACTGTAAGTTAATATCTTCTGTTCCGGCAACGGGCTTGAAATTTCAAAAACTCGCATATCTATACTCAGATACCTATGTCTTATAAGTAACTGTTTTTCAAATCAAAATAACTATTAAATCATAACCAAAAAAGGACAAACTACAGGATTTCAAAAAAAAAAAAAAAAAAAAATGAAATTTATTTGCACTTGTGATCAAAGACGGGCACTAAGATTGTGTGACTGTAGGGTCGATCGAATAAAACCCATCCTTGTTTGGTGCTCCGCAAACTTCCGATGAAGCCTCTGTACTCTGTACAGCGAGCTTTACCATACGTTCCAGAGCTTATGTGTGGCAAGGAAAATCAACGAAATCTCATTGTCGAGGGTTATCTTTCGCAATTAGCATGTTCCGTAACAGCTGAGAATCCATGTCACTTAAAACCGGAGGTGGTGTGCGATCGCACGTAAACCAATCAATCAGTTCGATGTAATCTTAGGCCTGAAAGTTTATCTGAGGTACGACAAATGTTCGAACACCAACAGTTGCATCAAAATTGGAATTCGTAGCTTTGAGGAGCCTACGAATTCCAAGCTCCCGCACATGTGCTCTCTCATCTGTTAACATGCTCAAGAAAATGTTTTCTGGAGAGGCAAAGTAAGCGTTGTGACTTATCACTGGATCGATTACTTTCAGGTACTTCGTCGGCAAGTGTCTAAATGACCTAATGAATTCAAATAGGGGCTTTGTTCCGTTCTTTATAGTCATTCGGTAACTCATAGCTGTTTTAAACTTAATTTTCGAAATTTCAAGCCCTTTACGGGAACAGAAGATATTAACTCATAGTAAAAAAAAATTGCACGGTGTTTAGGGGTGAGGGGTCACAACTTTTCCGCACTACACCAAACCGGTGTGCGCACTTTCGGTTTTTTCGGCCCACTCTAATTCTTAACTTTCTTCCGCCTGAGACGAATTCTGAATAAAGTGAAGCAAAAGTAATGAAGATAATTAATGTCAACCTTCATATGAGTAAGCAATCAGCAGTAGCTACCTTTACATGAGTAATCAATCAACAGAAACTTAATGTGGACTTCTAGTGATTTGGCTCCCTATACTTCAGGTGGAAAAAAATTAGACCCCATTTCCTCAATGAAGAAAGATTTCCCAGACATCAAAATTGGCTCACTGATAAAAGCATCCTGACTTAGATTGTACAATCGGCGTTTTTTGCTTTGCAAAAAAACTTTCCTGAACTATACTAAAAATCAATAACTTTATTTCGATGTAGTTATGATACTTGCTTACAAGTGGCGCCACTCGTTCTTACCACTGCATCGAAGAAAAGTTATTAATTTTTAATATAGTTCGGGAGACTCTTTTGCAAAAATAATACAGGTAGGCTCAGTTCTGATTGAGCCGTCAGTTTGGAACGTAGGACTACGACTTGCAGATCGGAGAATTTAAATGAGCTAGTAGAGTATGGTTTCAAAGCGTTTATTTAATTTGCTATAGCCAACACAGGTCTATGATACGAAAAGTAGCTTTCACAACTTTTGTAAATAATGCTGGATACATTCCGAACACAAAGCAGAGTTCGAGATGGGCTGGGTATGGGTTCGATCGGTATGTTGGATTTTTTGTTTGGCGGCGGCTGCTTTTAGGCGTTCTCGATACTCTCTAGTTCGTTGGGCTGCAGTCGTCTTTGGCTTCTTACATTCCTCATCACTTGCTCTTGCCTTTCGTTTTGATTTTCTCCACTTTTGCTTGCGTACATACTGCGAATTCCCCGGCATTGTAGAAAATGTTGGCACGTTCACACGAAAACTATTTTTAAAATTTTTAGTTTAAATCACTGCGATATGTTCTTTATATATCTGAATAAATCTCGTCGAGAACTTTAAAACGATACCACGCACAGTCGTTTTGCATTCTTGGATTAATAAAGAAGCCAATTAAACTTTTTTATTTCGATATTTATTCCATTAGCCACAAAATGCTATTAATAAATGAGACAAGACAAAAGTTGAAATAAAATAGAAATTTATGAGCCCGCTGGTTAATAAATGAATTAATTGAACTTTTAATACATTACAAATTAAACGTACCAATAAAATTCTGTTATATAATGAAAAAAAAAAAAAAAACTACATTTTCATTACATCACAGAATTTCGTAATCTGTAAATTATGCCAAGATAATTGATAATTTTGTTTAAACAGAAAAGGAAGAAAATAATGTAAAGATAGTTCAAATACAAGGAACTTTTCTGGCTTTAGATCTTGCAAATTCTTTGACTGCTTTTGTATAGTCTAATTTTTTAGCCAATTGATGTTCAATTGAAAACATTGCCAGTCCACTCAAACGTCTCTGTCAGATAGGTGACCGCAAGTATGTCTTGATAAGCTTAAGTTTGGAGAAACTTCTATCCCCACTAGCTACAGTTACAGGTAGAGTCAGCAGGATACGGAGTGCCACACTTACATCTGGGACAAAATTGTGTTGGTTAATGAATTTTAAAGATGAGTTAAAAGATTTCTGATGAGTTAAAAGATCAACTAAAAGTGCTCTCCACTAAAGTCGAGAGCACTTTTATTTGATCTTTTAACTCATCAGAATTTATGCTTTTCGAATCTTTGTCCTGTAAAACATTGGAAAGGTTAGAACATTTTTCACTGAGCAGATCAATCACCATGTCTTGGAGCTTGCTTAAATTGTAAAGAAAATCAAAGGTATTACGGTGAGATTTCAATTGTATGGATCTTTCTTCCAAAGATGTAATTATAATTAATGTCTAAAGGTGGAAATAAAATTCAACTTTATAACGAATCGTTAGATCTTGCCGCCCCGGTGGCGCAGCTAAGCGACGGCTTCTGATCTTTCGTCCGAGATGGGTCCGGGTTCGAATCCCAGTGAGGTATGAATGTTGTGTTTGTCTTACGGCACTAGCTCTCTCCTTTCCGGTTACACGACAAAAGGGCGCACGACAAAAGAGCGAACGTCAAAAGAGCGCACGACAAAAGAGCGGACGTCAAATGTGCGAAGCGACAAAAGGGCGATACGAAAAAAGGGCGACGCGACGAAAGAGCGCACGACAAAGATGCGCACGACAAAAGGGCAATCCGACAAAAGGGCGCACGACAAAAGAGCGATGCGACAGAAGGGCGCACGACTACCAGACTACCGATTCACTAAACTAGGAGAACTATTTAATCGGTTTGCAAGAAACGTTAAGAAGATATAAATTTCCAAATTGCTTATTTCATTGTATATTCAAATCCCAACTGAAAGCAAATGTTAATGTTTCTGTACTTCAATAATCTATAGGGAGTGCTTTCAAAAAGATATTATTTTCAAAATGGCCCTTGAGGACTTCAAAATAATTATTTATTTCTTTGGGTATTCAAATCCCAATTGAGCGCAGATGTGATATTGTATGTACTGAAATGCAACCTATGCAGAAGGCTTTCTAAATGATGTTATTTTAAAAAAGACCCTAAGGGGCCTTTGAGTAAATTGCTTATTTCTTTGTATACTCAAATCTTAACTGAAATCAGACATGACATTTTTTGTACTTCAAATGCATCCTGAGATCCTATAGAAAAGTTTATAGTTGAAGCCCAAAATGTGCATGCAAGTGTCTGGTGGGCAAATGTCTGGGTGGCAAATGTCTGGGTGGCAAGAGTCCGGACCCCATGCAAAACACGTAACGTCCTTGTAGCGGTGTTTAATGATCTTTTCCGATTTTTACGAAAATACATAACATAAGTAAGCAAATAAAAAGTAACAACTAAGAATTGTGGCAGAAAAAGAGTAAGATTACTTAAATTTCTTTACTCTTGATTCTTGAATATACAAAACACACTTAAGCAAAATGTCACTATGTTTTACACATAGTAAAAGACTTTTCTTTTGACTCTGTTATGAAAAAAAAAATGGTTGAAGAACTCACGCTCCTTTAGGCAGTCTGCCAAAAAGAGTTGGGGCCTGGAATACGGTTTGGGCGTAAACAGGAGATCCCTACAACGAGTGATTTAATCAGTGATCGTAGCGACAACCTGGAAATTGTATGGCCTTTCGCTAATGACTCTTTTTGCGTGAATGATGAATGAACTTCCAAGAAGGAATGATTTATGCCATCTACTGGGAGATTACATTGTTCTGCAGGAAAAACAACTTTAGGTATTTACTATGGAAACAGGCAACAACTCCAAACAGTTGATTAGATCAGATCACATGTAGAGGATTTTAGGAAGGGAGTGTCTGCATGACCCCAGTTCTTAAACAACCCTTAGAAACAGAGATTTGGGCTAGAGTGCCCGATAGGAAAGAGTGACACGGAAGCGAGATAGAAAGGAGGAGGAAGACGCCCTTATTTATTACCGGGGGCCAGTACCCGGGGTCCGACGGCTTAACGTGTCCATTCGACGCATGGCGGATATTTAGTGGTTCGAATGTTCGTACCTGCCTGGGATCGAACCTGAGGCTTCTCCGTGGCAGTCACGAAAGTTGACCACTAGGTCATCCGCGGCTCCCCAAACAGTCGATTCTTTCTAACGCATTTATGTTTTGGCGGTCTGAGCTTCTGTGTTTGAACAGAGAGCGCAGCTCCGCGTTGAGTTCCCTGATTAACTAACTCAGGTACGGTTTCTTGCTTTCTCCTGGTCGGAAGAGGTGGTTGACCGAATGAAGGCAATCCAGGGAAACATTTCAGTGGTTGCCATGTAAGTGTGGAGCTTACAAATGGCTGCAGATTAAGGCTGAGTACCGACGTAGTTCATTTATATGCTCAGTAGAAAAATAATAATAATGATGATAAATAAATTTTGAATAATCCGATTTAACCTAAGTCAATGCATGTTGTTTCACTCACTGCATTAAAACAACCATACAATATGTAGATTAAGCAAATCCTTCCGGATCATTGTTAAGACTTGATTTGAATATTATCATGGATCATGTTAGCTCAAAACAAGGGAATTAGCATTGGGATGACAATGAAATTATCTCTTGAAATCAAGGTGCGGAGTTCTTCTTCCTTCCTCCCAGCTCTTTTAGTTGATTTAGCTGGGTTCCTGCGGCGCTAGCAGTAGAACATTGTCTTCCGACTGTAGCGTGTAAATCAATGGAAGTATAAGAGATCTCGTGATACAAATCATCGTCGTTCTTCTGCAAGCGTATCCTATTAGTACGTTTAACATACATAGATATCATTTGATCGTATTCCCTTTCTGTCAGTTAGTCTCTGGACAGTACATAAATTAAAAGCTTTTCTCTGTAATTACTGCTCGGTATTTCTTTCAGTTGATAAATATACGTATGACCACAATTTCCCATGTATTTCATTTTCTCGGCTGGTGCATAGTTTCTCTGTTAAAAGTACTAATTCGCTGAATTCTTTTTAAATGCACATTTTGTGTTGCACAGTTCTTGAGTATCGTGAGTACCTTTAGGTAGCATAAATGCTTATTTTGTCAGTGTTTGATAACAGCTGATAAAAGACAAATTTAGGGAACTCTTATGGGATCCAACAGAGTTACGATTCGTTTCCTTCCATCAAATTGGAAACACTTTTCGAATAGCATTCTTTGAATGGTGACAGTGCAGAAAAGAATTAACCAATCAACTGAGTTTCAGCTTCTCAGCCCTGTTGTACGTGGGTATTGAATACGGACCTTTATTGGATTCCCTTCGTAATGACGAAATCTCCCCGCCGTATGCAAAAGAGTTCAAATAGAGCATTCTTAGCGCCATTTATTTCTTTTCTTTCTATTTTCATTTCGGGGATTTGTTTCTTTTCTTTCATTTTTTTACTCAGGTATATCCGATGTGGACCTTAACTAAAAAAGACATACAAAGACTGCAGACAACTGAAAGAGCATGGAGAGGTGCAAGCTTGGTGTAATCAGGAGAGATTGGAAGAGGAACTCGTGGATCAAGAAAAGGACAAGAGTAGAAGACATTGTGATCAGAATAAAATCCATGAAATGGCAATAGGCTGGACATATTGCCAGAAGGTCGGACCACCGATGGACAACCGAAATTTTAGACTAGATTCCAAGGGATAGGAAAAGACCCAGAAGAAGACAACACGGGAGATGGGTGGATGGAATTCGAAAGAATGTGGGAGTGACATTGAGGATACTGGCACAAGACAGACCGTTGTGGAAGAAACTTGGAGATATCTTCCTCCAGCAGTGGATTGATAATTGTTTATGATGATGATATCCAAAATTATAAGGAGTTACCCGTTCGTTATTCAGGGCTCCCCGTTTTTTCTTCTTTTGGATTTAACGACCACCATAAGCATCTAAAGCTACAGGCAGCCGCTCCTTTCTGCTTTGAGGCTACTGGCTCCAGGGAAGGGTGAGAGTCAGCGCCGTAAGACAAAGCACATCACTCATAATGCATCAAGGACTCGTAAGCTGGCCCACTTCGTATGACTAGCCAGGAACCCGGGCTTCTGACTACTCTTTCACCTTGGGCGACAGCATGATAAGTGCTTTTAGAAATCGCATTCAAATGATGCTGCAATTTACGCCAGTCTAAACTTTATTCAAATAACAATTGTTCCCACCGGTCAGAAGATCCGCTTTCTGGTAGAAATGAATGATTCCGTGAGTTGAATTTATAAAAGGCGGACAACGAAAACATGTTTTGTGCAGTAATCGTGCTCCCTACGCGAAATCGCGTTTTCTGGTAAAAAAAAAGGACCCCACATGATTCACATTGAATAATGTAACTTGATTTACATGCCGTGAGATATAAAGCATTGTTTGCTTCATTAAATATGCGACAGAAAACAACGTGATAAAAGTAAAGCACTTTGCACTTCTATTAGTACTATATTACAAAATTTACGAAAAATATCAGATGATGATAGCTTTCGGAAAACCAATTTTCTGTAATTTCAAGGAGAAAAAAACCTTTTCATGTATATTATATGCCAAAGTTGCACACACACAAGAACGATGCCATTTTTCGGGTTCTTGATAAAAAATTTGTGAAAAATCGAGAACTAAGAAAATGCGTGGTGAAATTCACAAAGATCAGGAATCTCCAGGGGAAAAAAAAGTTGGTAAGTATGTACATGACGGGGGGGAAAAGATTCAAGTGCAAAGTTTCAATTAATCGAAGACATAGCACATATAAAAACTGGAAAAAGAGTGCAACAAGGTGACGCCATACACATTACTGGCCACTGATTTAAAAGCTTTTATTCAATAACAATTTGGGCCTCCTCTAGCCCGAATTGCAGCACGTATGCTATTTGGAATAGATTCCACAAGGTGTTGTAGTGCACTACGTCATACCAGGCCAAGTGAACGCCTGGCTTGGTATGATGTAGACGTACTGTAGATGCACTACGATCTATAGCATACCTGATAGCTCGGATCTTTTAACTGGCTCAGATTTGACGGAAGAGGACTTTGCTCCCGGATTTGTTTTTCTAACATGTCCCATTCATTCTTAATGGGGTTCATATCGAGGCTTTGTGTGGCCAGGGAAGATGGTGAAAGTGGCTGTCATGCTCGCTGAACCACTTGCTCAGCACATCTTGCACGATGAACGATAGCATTTTCATCCATGAAACAGCCGTCACCTGCTGGATAAGAAGTCAGCATTGCAGGATAGACTTAATCAGCAACAGTGTTCAGATAATCCTTGAAAGACACCTTACCTTCCAGAAATAATATCAGGGGACACTTTACTTGCCAACAGAATATGGCCCACACCATGACATAACCTTCAGAACCTTGAGTTGTGCTTACAAGGCAAACTCAGTCCATTGCTTCATGGAGCTCCCGCCAAATTCTCTGCCTACCGTCAGTACAGAACAAGGTGTACCCCACCACAAGACTTTTAATTTCCAGTCCTTCGGTGTCCAGTCACAGTGTTCCTGACCCCGTTATAGATAAAATTTCCGGTTCTTCGCAGAAATTAATGATTTCCGTATAGGCATGCGACTGCCAATATACACTGCTGGCCACCCAAAATGCAACATTAAGAAGGACGCATCCGATTGGCCTGAAATTCGCAGCACGCGTCGCCCGCGAGAGGACATGCAAACGATTAGCATTGCAGGGCATATGCAAATCATGTGTGCCCGGCACTCCACCGAGAAGCACTATAAGGGTGCACAGAAGGCGGGGTGTAAGTAGTGGAAGTGTGTTGTGCTGCCGGACCTGTGCGTGGAAAGCTTCCTGATGCCTTGTCGCAGAATACGGCAGTCATTCCAGCACGTTTCGGAGTTCGACAGAGGACGAATAGTGGCTTATCGCGACAGCGGTTTATCGTACCGAGACATCGGCGCCCGTGTGGGACGACATCCAGCCACAGTGAGGCGACAATGGATTCGGTGGGTGCAAGAGGAACGGACGGACCGACGTGAGCGATTGCCGCAGCCACGGCACACCACCGAACGAGAGGACCGGCATGTTGTGCGGCGGGCATTGACTGCTCGCAACACCACATCCCGAACGTCAGCGCAGGTATCAGGGTGTGTAGCGCAACAACCTGTGTCAGCACGTACCGTTCAATGCAGGAGCGGGGACTTTTCGCACGGCGCCCATTGCTCCGATTACCATTGACGTTACACCGCAGGCGAGTGCGGCGGCGATGCGCCGTTGAACGCCGCACTTGGACTACGGAATGGCACGACACTGTCTTCTCCGACGAATCCCGCTTCTGCCTGCAACACCACGATGGTCGGATCCGCGAGAACATGCACCGCGGCGAGAGACTGTATGACGCCTGCACTATGCATCGCCATACCGGTCCGTCGCCTGGCGTTATGGTTTGGGGCGCAATTGGATATGACACACGCACCCCTCTAGTACGCATCGCTGGTACACTCAACAGCCACCGCTACATCCCCGACGTTTTGGAGCCTGTAGTCCTTCCTTACCTGCAGGACCTGCCAGCGGCCACGTTTCAACAGAACAATGCGCGCCCACACGTGGCACGCATAGTGCAACAATTCTTCACGGCCCACCAGGTGTCACTGCTGCCGTGGCCCGACTGTTCTCCCGATATGTTGCCCATCGAACACGTCTGGTAGCTGATCGGCAACCGAGTGGCCCAGAAAGCACCACCCGCGGCTACGCCTGATGAACTGTGGCAACGTGTGGAAGCAGCCTGGACCGACATACCCCAAGCCCACATCAAAAGCCTCTTTCGTTCGATGCCGCGGCGTGTAGCGGCCGTTATTGCCAGTCATGAGGGCCACACGAACTATTGATGTCTGCGTGTTCCGCAAGTCGCACGGGCCTATATAAGCTCAATCGTTTCATCTTTGTATCTGTTGTTATGTGTCCAGTAAATCTGGCTTTGCTATCTCGTGCCCTTCTTGGTGTCGCATTTTGGGTGGCCAGCAGTGTAGTTGCCCAGATCACGGAGTGACACGTCACCGAATATTCTGCATATAGGCTGAGTAAGTGACGTTTACGAACGTCTGCATCAAGGCTCCTAATTCAGTGGCGGGTGTGTGTATCTTGCAAGGTGTACCATTGCAGAGTGCCTTTCAATCCATGAACTGGTAAAACAAGAGAATAAAGATTAATAGAAATAGTTTACCCCATATTCGTTTTACTGACGAGATTGTCATTTTTGCATGTACCTCATCAGACCTGAGAGTATGATCCAATAACTTGTTAACAAGAGTTACAGAAGTGGGAATAAAGACGAACTTACAAAAAAAAAAAAAAATTGATGTACAACGCTTTTACAGGAACAGAAGACTTAGTAAGTAACTGATCAAATTTAGAAGTAATCGATGACTATATCTACCTTGGCATGGGCGCCCATATAGGGGGGCAAGAGAGGGGAGGGGAGGCATTTGCTCTCCCTGGAATTCGGACCGTGCCCGCTCTGTCCTTAGAAAGTACAACAAAGATTTTCGCGATAACACTAACTCTGATTGCTACTTTGTCTGTAGAACTTCTCAATGCGTTTGTATGCCGTAAAAATAGGAAAAACATTGGGAATTTCCAGTAGAAAAAAGCGAAAATTTATAGCAGAAAGTAAGGATGAAATTTCCCATTGCATGTTGGAGAACAGCGTACACACGGAAAAGTATGAAAGGCGAAGAAATGAAATTCTTCTACAGCAGCTATGCACTGAGATCTCTCGAAAATTTTCAGAGAAATTACTTTTGAATTTATTTTTCCATTCTTGGTGACCAATTGAGTCATCCCTAGGGCTTCGTGGCGGAACAGGCCAGAGGGATCACACGACCCACTGAGAAATGTCCTTGTTGTCCTAACATGCTGTATAATTTTATTCATCCGTCTTTTTCCGTGAAGTTTTCTGGTCTTCTAATGTAGCTTCCAATAAAATTTGTGCATTGAGAGTGTACAATATTCGTTAGATAACAAGAAGGTACGGTGGAAATTTGCAGAAAGTGTTTGTGTGTGTTATTCGTAGTTACAATTTCTGTTTGCACCTTCCTGAAAACTATAAGGCACCCATGTACCTTTGACAACATATATCAAACGAGAGCCCCATCGGAGAAGAAATTAATTGGCGTATAAAACTTGGTTGAAGAGCATTTGGAAGAAATAGTACAATTTTCAAGAGCAATTTACCATTACGTCCTAAAGGAAATGTGTTTAATCAGTGCATTCTTTCAGTTCTTACTTGTGGATCAGAGATATGGATCTTAGTTAAAAAGAACATACAGAGGCTGCAAACTACGGAAAGACGCCTGGAGAGATGCATTATCCGTGTAACCAAAAACCATACGAAACTGAGCTGATGGATCAAATTCCCTTAAGTGGCAATGGGCTGGGCATTTTGCTAGGAGAACTGACCACCGTTGCGCAACTGAAATACTAAACTGGATATCTGGATGCCAAGGGATATAATTACTGACGATTTTCTCCTGTGCCGCCAACTCTGGCTCGACAAGGATTAATAAAACTATTTGAAGGGGAGGATTGTGTGGCAGCAGCTCAACCATCCACATCCACAAATCGGACACCCGCAAACGCATCGCCAAAGCCCCACCCTCGAGACACAACCGGTACCACCACACTGTGATCCTCACAATATACCGGACTGGAACTGACCGGACAGCCCGCTCGCTACCGAACGGGACCAATTTGGTACTTTATTCAAGAACATGGACGTCGCCAAGGGGATGCGAGGGTGGGTAGGTGCCCACACTGAAATTTTGTCTTGCCCACCCAGTTCAAGATGTCCCATTTTTCAATTTTTTTGAACATTAAAATACATAATCTTGACTTTGCCAGTAATAATGAGTCTGGTGTTCTTCATCGCGTAGCCCTGTGCACTTCCTCCTAGGAAGTGCGATGTTTACTTCTCCGAAGAAAGGTTATCTAAGTAGGGCCATGAAAATTCAGTTGCTCTCCACTCTTCCAAATCCATAGGTTAAGCCACAATCCTGTAGAGAATCCTTAGGTTAAAATCCTTAGGACGTGGCTGATAACATTTTTGTCCACGCCGGGGATCGAACCCGAGTCCTCTTATTCCGGAATAAGTCGCTGTACCAACTGAGCTACGCAGACGTTTCGTTCGTCTCGCTGCTATCTGCCTTTATGTCGTGTGCGTTCTGCGGGGCAGGCAGGTCACATCTCCCCCCTCCGAAAGAGGGCCGGGGGCATGGCCCATGGATCAGTCGGGACCATGTATCGCTGTAGTGAGTCATCCGCTGAAGAACGTGCACTTGAAAACTCCCAGTCAACCTGGTGTGTGGAATGCAACATCACGCACATTTATTTTTTGAAGCGTTGGGGATTCTCTTATTTTTCCTGTCTCGCGGTGTGGAAAGAACATCACACCATTGATAGAACTTTAACGGTCGGGTCATCCGGAAAGTTCGGGCGCCATTATAACGAAGTAAATTTCTCCGTCATTTTTTCCACTTCGGGGATCGAACCCGAGTCCTCTTATTCTGGAATAAGTTGCTCTACCAACTGAGCTACGCAGACGTTCGTTCTAGCTGCTATCTGCCTTTATGTCGTGTGCGTCCTGCGGGGCAGGCACGTCACAGATGTCATTGCTAATTGCTCTGCTGTTGGTTCTACTAAGTAGGGGACTCCAACAAGGAAAGTTAAGTCTAAGACCATACAAGCGCTCTTAAGCCAGCACTAGGGCAATGAGGAAGCGGGACATGCCTGACGGCTGCTTTGCAGGAGAGAAGTGCAAGACAAGATCGCTGACTTGAAGGTCGGATGTTAAGGAGTAGGGAGGTGCTGTATTTTCCTTTCACGACGTTCAAATTTGATTTAGGTAAACAAATAGAACGATTTTCTTTAAAGAAATCGTTCAAATACAATACTGTTTTCGTAAGCAAAATTTTGAAAAGCAATTCATTCAGAGCAAGAAAGAAGTTGAAGGGGGCATTCTACCAACACTTATACTGGGGAGGAATTATGATGAATTCCTTTGTAGCAGGTAGTAAACAGCATTAAAAAATTTTTTTTTATCTTTCAGTGTTTTTTACATAAAATTTGCTATCAAACTTGCCCCAGCAAAAATAATACTAACCCACCCGTCGCTCACCCTGATTTCGAAGTCTAGCGACGTCCCTGTTCAAGAAAAATAGCAAGTACAATTGCCAAAGTCCACAAACAACAATTCACAAATAATTTTACTATTAAAATTAAATATTCGCAAATTGCGTTACACATTTCTACATCGTTAATACTATGTTCAAAACCAATTTTTATAAAATCTACATAATTTTTGGAATATTAATACTAAGATTTCATATCATAAACTTTTGATCTCCTACCAAGTTTAATTTACAAGATCATACTCTAAATTCTAATATAGAGCGATATTTTAAGACGGTGACCAATTCAACACATACCAGATATCTTACAGTCCCTATATCAACATCAAAACCAATTTTCTAACACTACTGCTGATATTAGTTTTGCTAAACACCATCATAACCAAACTCTTTCAGTAATCTATCAGCACGGATTAACCAGTATATCCAAGATATTAACAAACTGGACAATCGTGTTGCTTAACTATCCTTCTTTCCAACACCAAGTTTACAAAGTCATACACAGTAACAAATAAGTATCTATTAATATTACACACACACACGATCTTACAAAACTCGTGCATTGCTAACATCAACTTTTTCCGATAAACAAAGATATAAAAACGATTAACATAGGCACCTGCAATCTATCAATCAATTATTATTCATATCAGGGAATTTCAATATTACACTTACGAATTACCAATCAACTTCCCCACGATATCAAGCTGGATATCTGGATACCAAGTGACATAAAAAGACCTTAAATAAGACCTCGTCGGAGATGGATGATATTCGAAAGCATGTAGGAATGACATGGGAGAGTATTGCTCAAGACAGGGTTATAGAAGATATTTGGGGAGACCTTTCATCCAGCAGTGTTAGAGAATGGATGACGATGGTGATGAATTGAGCTCTATTTCTTTGCATTCCGGATTTAAAAATAGATTTCTTTTAAACGTTTGACTTAAAAATTAAAAAAATAGTACGAAGCATACTAGTCTTACTGTTAACTTTATTTTTCTATCACCATTCCTTCCTATTCATTGGAATGACAATATTTAACCTTACGTATAAATTCAATTGAAGATGCACTCATTATAAGTTTCCTTTTTCGGTAAGGTTTAGCTCATATAATAAAGTAAATCCGTTATCAAATAAATATCGTTTCGAAGGTTGCATCGCAGCCGTGAAATATGGATATTATCGTCGATTGGTCTATTATATGTTTTTTAATGAACGTTACGGTATTTCCGGCCAGGAAATGGTGACTTTTCTGCTTAAGTTCGCATTTAAACTAAGCTCAAGTTGCTGTTTGTGTGGCATATAATTCTGAAGTCGTAAATATGAAGCTGATTTTGATTGGTGAGACGAGAAGTGATTCATTATTCGCGTCATCTTTTTTCTTTTGGCAGAATTCTTGCAATTAAGTGGTTGTAATATCCTTGCGACCAAAGAAGGGGAAATATAAGCGATGCGGAAACATCGTTGATACTGCTTTTTTTCATTCTTTTATGTGTGGAAACATAGTAGAACTTCGGTTTTATGTCAGGACGCAAAATTTATGACGTTCCATCCGAGCGTCCTTTTCAGTTAGAGCTGAATTAGGTTAGAACTCATTGCAATGGTGTAAATCATCAAGATAAAATGTCTTGCTTATGTAATTAAAGTTTACTGGTTCCAGGGTGGAGTCAGCTTTGTGAGACAAGCGCACCATTCATGTCTCATTGGGAATCGAACCAATATCCAACTGTGACGGTAAGCCAGAACCCATTGCCTCTTACCGTTGGGCAACCTAGGCGACAAAAAAAAAAAAAAAAAAAAAAAAAAAAGGGGGGGGGGGGGGAAGGGAGCTTATTTAATAGCATATTTTTACATTTTTACGTAAACACAATTGTGAAATAACATCCTTTACCTGGCTGCTATACACTCAGAAGACAAACCACTAGTGATAGGGGTGATGGGCAGTTGAATGGGCATCCCTCGAGCAGAGTGAAACAAACCCAAGCCGAACGCATGCACAAACAGGTGGTCAGCAGGGCTTTCCAAAAGTGGGGCCGCGGGTGGCCTAGTGGTCAACGTTCGTGACTGCCATGGAGATAATCTTAGGTTCAATCCCAGCAGGTACGAACGACGCTCAAACCACTAAATACCCGCCGTGCGTCGGAAGGGCACGTTAAGCCGTCGGGCCCCGGGTACTGCCCCCCCCTAATAAATAAGGGCTTCTTCCTCCCTCTTTCTACTTCGCTTCCGTGTCACTTTCCTATCGGGTACTCTAGCCCAAATCTCCTAGCTTCCTATTTCTAAGGGTTGTTTAAGACCTGGGGTCAGACACTCCCTTCCTAAAATGCTCTACATCTGATCTGAATCTTTCCAAAAATGGGGCCGCGGGTGGCCTAGTGGTCAACGTCCGTGACTGCCACGGAGAAGACCTCGGTTTCGATCCCAGGCAGGTACGAACGCTCGAACCACTAAATACCACCCGCAGTGCGTCGGAAGGGCACGTTAAGCCGTCGGGCCCCGGGTGCTGCCCCCCAGGTAATAAATAAGGGCGTCTTCCTCCCTCTTTCCACATCACTTCCGTGTTACTTTCCTATCGGGTACTCTAGCCCAAATCTCCTAGCCTCCTATTTCTAAGGGTTGTTTGAGAAATGGGATCAGACACTTCCTTCCTAAAGTCCTCTACACATGATCTGATCTCTTTCCAAAAGTGTATCTGAATCGACGTGCATGGGTAAATGTGGTGATCTGAGCGACTTTGTTCGTGAACGCATTGTAGGTGCAAGACAGATGGTCATTCTATCGCCCAAGTGGTAAGAAGCCTAGGGTTCTCGAGGCCAACCGTGCCATGGGTACATTGTGGTTATACCATTGGCGGACGTACCTGCTGCCAGATGGCAAGCGATGACAGATCACATGCCATTGATAACCGGGGTCGACGCAGACTCTCCAGGCTCGTACTGACCGACGGCTTGGCAAAGGCGGCGCAAATCACATCCGTTTTCTTGAAGTGCTCTAAAAAGTGCAACATCGTTTCAGAGATAAAGTATCTTCATTTTTATAAAGAGGAAACAATATGGAAAGATGACACCACATTTTTCGGTTGTAATGTGCACTTTCTTTGAATCCGTTCTGACGCGAATCAAATTTATCAAAGCTATTCAAAGTCAATGGAATCGGTTTGGAAAGCAAACAACAGAAGGAAACACGATATAAGTCTACGTCTGCTAGCAGAAGAATTTTGCATAATGGAAAAGCCGAAAACAGGCGAAAATATTCTTCATGGAAAATGCAATGCCAAGGAAAAAGAACTTTTCAAATACGTCTCCCGGAAGCAGATAGCGAGAAAAAGATTTCGACTTTGCGCATATTTAAAGAGGATAATGCTTCACATCTCAGTTGTAGCAAATTGCGTACAGCAAATAAGAAATTTCTTAATAGCGTTTTAGAAGCGGCGATACAGCTGCAAACGGAAGCACACAAACACCATCTACCGACAGAAGTGCGAACCGCAAAATTCTTCATATACTAGCCTAAAGCATACTACAAGGTAAATGACATCCGGTGTTAAAAGAACTTTTAAATCGCACATGTAGAAGCAGAAATATTGAAAAAAACAGATTAAGCCTTTGCGCCCCCCTAGCCGCGAAATTGTACATTATTTCGGGAGTCTGCAAGTTTGCATAGTTAATAGCATTTGACCCAAGAAAGAAGTTTTTCCAATCAGGTTTTTAGTGCCGCAGATATTGCTGTAAAGGGAAACGTGAATTTACGCCCTCTGGTGGCAGATTTGTGCGGAAACTCTCTCCAACGAAAAGCAAACTTTGCAAATAGGACTCTTTTAGGCAGAGGTATCGACAAAAATAATATATGCATCATGCATCTACGCCTCCTGGCGGATAAACCATGCATAATTATTATAAGAAGAAAGTTTTCTCAAAAGGTTTTTCGATGTGAGCGTTATCGGTGCAGGAAAAAAAAATTCAGTCGAGTTTTCAGGAGCTCAGATTTTGCTGCAAATAACATACATAGAAGCGGAAATTAACTCTAAATTCCCCTGGTGGCCAAATCATTCTTTACTAAATGTTCGAAATTACATGCAAAGCATTTCCGATCAGGAGCTGTATCTAGTGCAGAAATAATTTTTTTAATCGAAGTTTTAGAAGCAGAGATAACGGGGAAAACGCAATTTACTTTAACGGCCCCAAGTAGAAGTCTGTGAATTACTTGAAATTTTTAAAATTATATGGAAAAGATTTCGAACTCTATCGAGAAAAGGAGGTATTTTTTAAATCCGACATTTAAAAGCAGAAATATTAACAAAAATAAGTTATACGTCTACTCCCCTGGCGGAGAAACGATGCATTATTTTAAAAAGAACATATTCCAAAAAGATTTATCGACGCGAGTGGTATCGGCCCACGAACGAATTTTTTTCAATCGAGATTTTAGAAACTCAGAATTTGCTGCAAATGCAATAGAAGCAGAAATTAACACTGTCATCCCCTGGTGGACAAACCATTTTTTTACCAAAAATTAGAAATTATGTGCAAAAGATTTCCAATCAGGAACTGTATCCGCTGCAGAAAGAATTTTTCAAATCGGAGTTTTAGAAGTAAAGGTATAGTTGAAAACGCAATTTACTTTTACGCCCTCTAGCGGGAAACCAATGAATAACATAAAAAGTGACTATACCTAAAATAGTGTTCGAAATAAATGGAATCGAAAGGTAAAACAATTTTTTCAATCGGATGTTTAGAAGCTAATATATGGAATGAAATGTATTTTGAATTCGATATCATCTGCATGCATTTATGCCCACTAGCGGCGAAATTATATCATCATCATCATCATTGTCAACCATTATCAATCCACTGCTGGACGAAGGTCTCCCCAAGTTTCCTCCACAACGGTCTGTCTTGTGCCAGTCTCCTCCATGTCACTCCCGCATATTTACGAATTTCATCCACCCATCTCCCATGTGGTCTTTTTCTGGGTCTTTTCCTGTCCCTTGGAATCCAATCTAAAATTTCGGCTGTCCATCTATGGTCTGTCCTTCTGGCAGTATGTCCAGCCCATTGCCATTTCAGGGATTTAACTCTGATCATGATGTCTTCCACTCTCGTCATTTTTCGGATCCACGAGTTCCTCTTCTTATCTCTCCTGGTTATACCAAGCATGCACCTCTCCATGCTGCTTTGAGTTGTCTGCAGCCTTTGTATGTCTCTTTTAGTTAAGGTCCACGTCTCTGCACCATACGTAAGCACTGGAAGGATGCATTGATCAAACACTTTTCTTTTAAGACATAATGGCATATTGCTCTTGAAAATTATGCTGTTTCTTCCAAAAGCTCTCCAGGCAAGTTTTGTACGCCGATTAATTTCTTCATCAATGTGACCCTCACTTGATATCTGCTGTCCAAGATAAACATACGTATCTGTTATCTCCAGTTTTTCTCCATCTATCGATAAATCTTCATTTCTTGTAAAAGCATTGAACATCACTTTTGTCTTCTGAAAGTTCATTTTTAATCCCACTTCTTTACTCTTGTCAGCAAGTTCCTGGATCATACTCTGTAGCTCTGATGGGGTAGTTGCAAAAATGACTACGTCATCAGCAAAACGAAGGTGGGTTAGATAATCTCCATTAATCTTTATCCCCTTGTTTTCCCAGTTCAGTGATTGAAAGACATTTTCCAATGTGGCATTAAAGAGCTTCGGAGATATGGTGTCACCTTGTCTCACTCCCTTTCCAATTTTTATGTGTGTTGTATTTTCAAACAGCCGAATCTTTGCACTTGCATTTTCATAGATGTTATTAATAATATTAATGTATGCATCTTCAATACCGCAGGATTTCAGAGCCGTGGTAACTGCTGATGGTTTCACCGAATCAAAGGCTTTTTCATAATCGATAAAAGCCATGCACAATGGAAGTTCATATTCCCTCGCTCTTTCAATTAGTTCTCTCTCAGTACGTGGATATGATCTATTGTGCTGTAGCCACTCCTGAATCCAGCTTGTTCTCTCGGTTGAGCCATGTCCAGTGTTACCTTCAAGCGGTGTGAAAGAACTTTAGTGAAGATTTTATAAACCACTGATAGGAGGCTGATAGGTCTGTAGTTCCTGAGATCCTCAATGTCACCTTTTTTATGTAGCAGGATCATTGTAGCATTGTTCCAATCCTCAGGAATCTTCCCTTCATTAAGGCATCGAGTGAAAATTTGGGCAGTACTGTTTCAATTTCTCCACTTGCTTCTTGTATGATGTCTATAGTAATTCCATCTTCTCCTGGAGCTTTCCCCGCTTCATGTTCTTGATTGCATGAGCAACTTCTGCTGGGAGGACTGGAAGAACTCTGGTACCTTTCATGATGTCTGGAGTACATGTATCATCCCTTTCATATAATTTGGAGTAGAAATCTTTCACTCTTGTCAAAATTTCGCCTCTATTTCTTGTTATAGAACCATCTTCTTTTCTCAGAGCCATAATTTGTTTTCTTCCCTTACTGAGATGTCCCTTTGCTATCTTAAGGCTTTGGTTGTTTTCAATTGCTTTCCTCACTAGCTCACAGTTGAATTTCCTTACATCTTCAGTGATACTTTTTCGTGTTGTCTTGCATAGCTCTATATATTCCACTTTGGAAGTCACATCTTCTTTAGTTGTCCTCATCTCTCTTCTTTTTTGCATCAACATTTTGGTTTTTCCTGATAATTTGTTCGCATGCAACTTGTTCTTAGACCCAGCTAATTTTGTTGCTGTTTCCATTAGAGCTTTGGTTACTTTTCTGTTAACTTCCGAAATATCCACTTCTTCCGATGTTAGGCCTTCTAAAGCAGAGAATCTGTTCTTCAGTTCCAACTTGAAAGTATTATGGTGTTTTTTAAGGTTGGTTATGTCAATACATTTTGTTTGTCTTATGAGCTTGCCACGTTCCAGTTTAGTGTTGAGGTGCATCTTACATCTCACCAATCTATGGTCACTACCTGTGTTGAACTTGTTCAGCACACTGCAGTCTTCGATGACGAATTTTTTTGTTACACATAATAAAATCAATTTCACTTGTCGTCCCAATTGGATGTCTCCATGTCCATTTCCTGTGTGGCTTTTTCTTGAAAAAGGAGTTCAAGATGAAAAATCCTTCTGCCTCTGCAAACTCAACGAGAGTATTTCCACGCTGGTTTCTGTTGCCGTGACCGAATTTACCTACTGAAGTTTCATTCTGTTGCCGTTGCCCTATTTTTGCATTGAAATCTCCCATAATTATCTTCAAGTGCTGCTTACCTTTATTATTTAGATGACGAATTTCCTCATAAAATTCTTCAATTTCTTCTTCAGGATGACTTGTGGTGGGTGCATAAGTTTGAATAATCTGAGCCTGGTATCTTCTCGATAGTTGGATAACGAGTCGTGCAGCTCTGTCAGAGGAACTTTCAACTTCTACCACTTTATCCTTCAGTTTCTTGTTTATTATAAATCCAACACCACTAGTTCTGCCAGTATCTGTCCCAAGATAATAGAAAGATGTCCACTTTTCAGTTCAATGAGATCTTCTCCTTTTCTCCTTACCTCACTTAGCCCGACGATGTCCCACTTGATCCTTTGTAGTTCCTCTTCCAATTCAAGAAGCCTTGAATCAGAAGATAGGGAGCGTCCGTTATAGGTAGCCAAGGTCAGCATCAAATGGCAGCCTAGTCCGGTCCTCCGGGATTCTTAGCACCCTCTGCCTTCATGTCGCACTGGCCGCTGCCTTGGCCAGGTACATTCCAGCTGCCGGAGACTGAGGGCCAAGATTTAAGTTGTGGAGTCATTTTGGAGGTGTTTGGCCATAACTCACCACGCTGGCCAAGCGGGTTGGTGAGTGTGGGATAAGCATTTCCTCTGATCCCGATGGTATAGTTATACCGCTATTGGCGGTCGTCAGAGCCCCTTTAGTGGGAACAGGATGCACCACGAGAAGGCGGGGTTGACATTTGTCAAGGAGAGGCTGTGATGTTACGCATCACCTGACCTTACATCCCGAAATTATATATCGTAAAAAAAAAAAAAAAAGAAAAAAAAAAAACAAGAAATGTAGAAACATCATTCTCACATTTCAAGCTTCCCAATGCAAAAATGATTTTTCGAATCGGACTAATAGTTGCTGAGATATGGTGTCCATAGGCGGACGGACAAACAGGTAAAATAAGCACGATCTTTTTTTACAAGAGATGTCCTAAAAATGTTTATGGCTCACCTATGGCAGTGGTTTAATACGTATTCAAGATATGCTAAAAACAAATAATTTTTTAGCATTTCCTTTGATGTGGATGAAATCATCAGAGAAATGGTGAGCTTTAAGTCATTACTTCGTGGTTTGTCGCTGTGAGAACGATAACCCAAAAACATTAAGTCCGACTGCGAAATTCTTTTTTCGTTCGGTAGCTGTAACCACTGGAAAGGTAAACAATATGTTTTTCGCTTTTTCTTGGTTCATAAATACACTGAAGAGCAATTGAATTAGAGACAGCTGGCGTTATGCAAATGTGGCGCTGTGGGCGGCCCTGTAACCGGAAACGACATGACGTATGCAGCGATCCGACAATATAAGGAGTGACGCAATGGGAATCAGTAAGAGTCGGACGCAGTATGGGTAAGACGAAGGATCTAAGCGCATTTGATCGTGGGCAAATTGTCGGGGCCCGACGAATGGGTCACTCCATCTCGGAAGTCGTGCAGGCACTGGGATTTTCACAAGCCACTGTGTAACGGGTGCACCGTGAGTACATCGAATCCGGTAAAACCATCCCTGCAAGGGTGAACTGCCGTGGACAACAGCGTGTGTGGATGAGCGGGGTCATCGTCGGCTAGCTCGCATTGTAACCGTGGATAGACGTGCCACAGTGCAAGAAATCACTCGGAAATTTATCGCAGGTGCACAAAAACGTATAAGCAGCCACACAATCCAGAACCATCTCCTCGCTATGGGATACAGAAGCCATTGTCCCACGAGGGTACCGCTGCTGACCGCACATCACAGGGTGAAAAGATTAGCATGGGCGCGGGAACGTCGCCACTGGACCCTAGACAAAATGTTGCCTTGACTGATGAGTCGGGATTCACGTTGGTACATGCGGATGGCAGGATACGAGTACGGCGCAAACCACATGAAGCGATGGATTCTTCTTGCCAGCAGGGTACTCTTCTAGCTGGTGGAGGTGGCATTCTCGTCTGGGGACTGTTTACGTGGACTGAAATGGGACCCAGATCAACGTTACCGGGATATCCTGGAAGACCATTTGCTCTCGTTTGTGCGTATTCAACATCCCACCGGGGACCTCATCCTGCAACAAAACAATGCACCGTGCCATCGCTCCTGAATTATATCTGAATGGTTCGATGAACACTCCACCGACGTGACCTCGCTTCCTTGGCCAGCTAGGTCACCTGACCTCAATCCCATCAAGCACATCTGAGATGACATAGAAAGAGATGTTCGAGGCTCTGACCCCCCTCCATCAAATCTTCGTGAAACTGTGGGAGCTTGTTCAGGGGTCGTGGATCCGAATGGTTTTCCAACGCTTCCGGTGTCTTGTCGAGTCCATGCCGAGACGAATCGCCACCGTTATCAGGGCGAAAGGTGGTGCTACACGTTACTAGACAGGTACTCTAATTCAATTGCTCTTCAGTGTATGTATTTGTGCTTTGCAGGATACTTTCGCATCTAGAGAGCCGTCGCTATTATCAAGATTGTCTACACCAAATAGACCTCAAACGTGAAATTGCTTGTCACGATATCTCGGTTCTGTAGGTCAGGTTAGAAAAGTCTGCCTTTTATGGGATAACTGTGTTACTAATGCCCATTTTCTGAATATTCTGATCGACATATTTCTCGCTGGGCGTAGTAAGTATACATAAGTATACATTTGCATTTAGAACAGCATAATATCGGAACGGAACAACGCTACAATGATCTTGCTACATAAAAAAGGTGACATTGAGAATCTCAGGAACTACAGACCTATCAGCCTCCTATCTGTGGTTTATAAAATCTTCACTAAAGTTCTTTCACACCGCTTGAAGGTAACACTGGACATGGCTCAACCGAGAGAACAAGCTGGATTCAGGAGTGGCTACAGCACTATAGATCATATCCACGTACTGAGATAACTAATTGAAAGAGCGAGGGAATATGAACTTCCATTGTGCATGGCTTTTATCGATTATGAAAAAGCCTTTGATTCGGTGAAACCATCAGCAGTTGCAATGGCTCTGAAATCCTGCGGTATTGAAGATGCATACATTAATATTATTAATAACATCTATGAAAACGCAAGTGCAAAGATTCGGCTGTTTGAAAATACAACACACATAGAAATTGGAAAAGGAGTGAGACAAGGTGACACCATATCTCCGAAGCTCTTTAATGCCACATTGGAAAATGTCGTTCAATCACTGAACTGGGAAAACAAAGGGATAAAGATTAATGGAGATTATCTAACCCACCTTCGTTCTGCTGATGACGTAGTCATTTTTACAACTACCCCATCAGAGCTGCAGAGTATGATCCAGGAACTTGCTGACAAGAGTAAAGAAGTGGGATTAAAAATGAATTTTCAGAAAACAAAAGTGATGTTCAATACTTTTACAAGAAATGAAGATTTATCGATTGATGGAGAAAAGCTGGAGATAACAGACACGTACATTTATCTTGGACAGCAGATATCAAGTGAGGGTCACATTGATGAAGAAATTAATCGGCGTACAAAACTTGCCTGGAGAGTTTTTGGAAGAAACAGCATAATTTTCAAGAGCAATATGTCATTATGTCTTAAAAGAAAAGCGTTTGATGAATGCATCCTTCCAGTGCTTACGTATGGTGCAGAGACGTGGACCTTAACTAAAAGAGACATACAAAGGCTGCAGACAACTCAAAGGGGCATGGAGAGGTGCATGCTTGGTGTAACCAGGAGAGATAAGAAGAGGAACTCGTGGATCCAAAAAATGACAAGAGTGGAAGACATCATGATTAGAGTTAAATCCCTGAAATGGCAATGGGCTGGACATACTGCCAGAAGGACAGACCATCGATGGACAGCCGAAATTTTTGATTGGATTCCAAGGGACAGGAAAAGACCCAGAAGAAGACCACATGGAAGATGGGTGGATGAAATTTGAAAGTATGCGGGAGTGACATGGAGGAGACTGGCACAAGATAGACCGTTGTGGAAGAAACTTGGGGAGGCCTTCGTCCAGTAGTGGATTGATAATGGTTGACAATGATGATGATGATGAATATCGGAACACGAAATTAAAAAAGAAAAGAAAAACGTTCATTCTACGGAAGAACTATAGGTTACGTTCCTATTATTGGAATGTCAAATATCTTTATACACATTATGACCACCTACCTAATAAGCTGTAAGACCCCCTTAAGTCCGCAAAACAGCGGCCCGTCGGCGAGGCACCGATTCGATGAGGTGGCGATAGGTAACCTTGGGTATCTGGTACCATAATTTCTACAGCAGGTCCTCTAGTTCCTGTACATTTCGGGGTGGTGGTGATTTAGCGCGAACCCGCTTTTCCAAGTCGAACCACAAATGTTCGGTTGGGCCCATATCAGGTAAATACGAAGGCCAGGGCATTAACAGAAATCACCAGCATGTTCCTCGAACCACTCCTTGACGATTCTGGTAGTGTGGCACGACGCATTATCCTATTTGTAATGGCCATCACCAGCAGGGAACACAGTTGCCATGAATGGGTGAACTTGGTCCGCAACGATGTGCAGATACCGGACAGCTGTCAAGGATTGTGCCATTGGGATAATGGGGCCAAAAGTGCCCCCAAGAAAACGTCGCCCACAGCACAACACCGACGCCCTGTTTCCACCCAAGAGTGCATCCAGGTTTCATAGCCTCCGTTGGTAATCGGAGTATCCGCGCTCGGCCGTCTACGTGATGCACCAGAAATCTTGATTCAGCCACTTTCTTCCAATCATCATTGACGGTCCGATCTCGATGATCTTGGGCTCATTTCATGGGTTGTTTGCGATGACGTGCCGTGAGCATGGGGATCCGGCTCGGTTTCGGCTACGCAGGCCTGTGCGGAGAAGGAGGCTGCGATGAACTGTGTGCCGTGACACATTGCCCTAATCTCCACTGTTGTAGCTACGGGTGATTTGTCCCACTGTGGTCCTGTGAAAAATGCGCGACAGTCGTCGCTCCCTTGTGGCATCAATGAGCTGCGGACGATACACGGCTGGACGACGGTTCGCCGTTTGGCCATCTGTGCACACTAGAGCGACACGTGAACAACCCACAAGCCGCGATGTTTCCGAGATCGTAGTTCCGAGCCTTCACAATTATATATATATATATATATATATATATATATATATATATATATATATATATATATATATATATATATGATCCAGGAACTTGCTGACAAGAGTAAAGAAGTGGGACTAAAAATGAACTTTCAGAAGACAAAAGTGATGTTCAATGCTTTTACAAGAAATGAAGATTTATCGATTGATGGAGAAAAACTGGAGATAACAGATACGTATGTTTATCTTGGACAGCAGATATCAAGTGAGGGTCACATTGATGAAGAAATTAATCGGCGTATAAAACTTGCCTGGAGAGCTTTTGGAAGAAACAACATAATTTTCAAGAGCAATATGCCATTATGTCTTAAAAGAAAAGTGTTTGATCAATGCATCCTTCCAGTGCTTACGTATGGTGCAGAGACGTGGACCTTAACTAAAAGAGACATACAAAGGCTGCAGACAACTCAAAGGGGCATGGAGAGGTGCATGCTTGGTGTAACCAGGAGAGATAAGAAGAGGAACTCGTGGATCCGAAAAATGACGAGAGTGGAAGACATCATGATCAGAGTTAAATCCCTGAAATGGCAATGGGCTGGACATACTGCCAGAAGGACAGACCATAGATGGACAGCCGAAATTTTAGATTGGATTCCAAGGGACAGGAAAAGACCCAGAAAAAGACCACATGGGAGATGGGTGGATGAAATTCGTAAATATGCGGGAGTGACATGGAGGAGACTGGCACAAGACAGACCGTTGTGGAGGAAACTTGGGGAGACCTTCGTCCAGCAGTGGATTGATAATGGTTGACAATGATGATGATGATGATATATATATAATGCGCTGTGAAATACACGTGCGCCACCGTTCGGTCTCCAGGCGCGCTTATTTCCCCACGCTGGGGATAGTCATAATGTAATGGCTCAGCGGTGTACATGCATTACGGTTTGAGGTAGATGTATACGTTGTAGTGTTTTAAGTTAAATAATAATAACTTGAACACCTAAATGTTGAAATCTAACTTACCAATTCACTTCAGTTCTTAAACTATGGGTCAGGACTCAAGGTACTAAAGAAATGGAAATGCTCTGGAAATACTAATTTAGGCTTGCTGATGAACAACCAATTTATTCTTCCTTTTGGTGAAGTACACAGAAGCAAGGACGATACGTTATTCATAATGGTCCAAGTACGATATCATTAATGAGGTCCCTTCCTAACGGAAAAAAAAATGAAGTCTTGGAACATGAATCATATTGATAAAAATATTTACACCTTCAATCGTAAGTTGTGCATTTATTCTGCTTATCGACTAATTGAACAGGCAATATAAACAACTAAAATTTTATGAATGTGTAATTTTTGTTTTGTTGATTGCATAATTTTTAGTATGGGCCAAAAATTAGTGCAACAATCTCTTACTCAAGTTTCCATTCGTCGCTCATCAGTCATTTCATAAACATTTCAAAATCATTCAAATGACAGAGTAACAATAATTGAGAATATGTTGTCCATTGGTCATTCATGAGTTATGAGTATTTCGACTTCATTGAAATTCCACAGTAAGCAAACTGTATTTTTTGCACTAAACATTAAAACATAGGTAGTTCTTCAAAAACATAAATAAATACAATTGTCATTGTTGCAGACAAATATGAAAACCGAAAAATGACATCGATTTTTGTACTTATTTTTGAAAAAAAAAAAATTCGGTAAATTTACATCAATAATTTTCTTTCTTTATTCTGGATCCACTTCTTTATCGGTGAATCAAAATCGCACTTCTTTGCTTCTTTACTTTCTTTGCTTAATATGGCTAAAGATGATGAAAGATCTTGGGCCATAGTTGATCTTAAATATGTTTTAATCATGTTTTGCTTGCTAAAAGATCTTTCGGAACCTGCGACGGTTACTGGTATAGTCAAAAATAGTCGTAAAGCCATCATCAAGTTTACGAAAATAGCTCTGTAATTAATCAACTATGTGTTAACGAACCTGTTTAGGACCTTGAATATTTTTGTTGTCAGCTAGAAGACCTAAAGAATCATCTGATACGTCAGCATTAAATTTAAACAAATTCCTTAGCTGATGTTAATATAGCTTCAATAGGACCACAGCCCATTTGGGTAAGGAATTCGTATCTGCTGTGCATTAATTTAAACAACTGAAACATGTTATCTTAAGGAGCAATATGGGTAAGGAATTCATGTCCACTGTGCTCTAATTTAAACAACTAAAACCTGTTCTTAATATCTTAATGAGCAATTTGCGTAAGGAATTCATATCTACTATGCACTAATTTAAGCAACTGAAACCTGTTATCTTAATCAGAAAGTATTGCATTCATAGAACATCAGGATTCAAAAGGACGGTCTAGCAATAATGTCTCCTTTACTTTTAGTTTAGGTGCACTAACTCGCGACAACTGAATTTTACAGTTTTGGTCAGCTCAGCCGTTTTTCTCCATTTTTTTTAAAAACAATTATATATCCGTAGATAGTTTACATAGTACTTAAAAATTTTGAGGCCATCTTAGCAGCGACGCCTCGGTGCATTGCACCACCTCCACTCCCCCGTTCACCGCTCCTGCACATAGATGGTCTAACTGCTATGTATCCTTGACACGACACACACACACTATTATAATTCAAGCAGACTATATTATCAATACAACTGATAACAAATAGCACTTATTTGTAACGACCCTCGCTCCTTTCCAGCCCTTTCACAACATAGCCACGATCCAGCGAGAGCCGTCACATAATTTTTTTGGTTCGTTTTCCAAAGTAGAATCATGCACTCGAAGATAAACAGAATGCAGGCCTTTTTTTAACACTAACAAAGACGAACAGTTCATTCTGCTATAAGATGTGACATGGGACTTCTCTAGGGCTGGTTAATGGAATGCTTGATGGACTGCGTTCCCATTCCGTGGTATCGACATTAGATCCGAACTTCGAGCCACCCGCAAACCGTCGCTGCTACTACGAGACCCGATATCAATCGCTCTCCGGAAAACAAATAGTCTTCGACGTTAAATCCCAGACTCGACCGCTCTTTCGAAAACTCCGGCACCGTCTGTTTAGCTTCCACTTCTGAAGTCAAAAGTGCCCGGTCTCTCTTAAAACTTCCAAAAACCTCTACTATGGTATTTCCGAGTTAACCTCCTTTACCTGAGGCTACCTACCACACCCTTAAGTTTCTGTTTCACATCTTCACACGCTCTTGAGATAATCCCATAGCCACACAAGACAGGTACAATACACTTCAAATACTTATGTATTAAGCCAATTGTAATGCGGCTAATCGCGTGTCTGACATCAACAGACTTAAACATGCTAATTTCGACCGCTGTGCCCAAAAATGGCGCAAACAAAGAAATTCCACGTAGGAATGTATATAGGCATACATATTTACAATCATTTTCTTATGACCCAGGGCTAGCGAATCCTATGGTCATTATCACTGAACAAGCACGTGAAGTTTAGCCTTCAGCATATATCTCCAACTCTCACAGTTCTGGGACATTTTATCTATCCTGTTTACCTTTGACCTTCTGCTAATCTTACCACATGAACAGAAACTATCAGAAGTTCAAACATGACGTGCAGTTCAAAAAGCGTGAACGAGTGATAAACAAAATTTACATAAGAGATAGAAACAAAATCAGAAGGTTAAAACAAACTTTACACGCAACAACATTTTAGCAAAAAAAAAAAAAAAAAAAAAAAAAAAAATTGAAAGATAGAACTGAGCAGTTCCCTTTCCATTTTTAAACAATTTATAATCAATGGATTTTTTGTTTTCGTATGGGGGTTTAACGACCATCGTGAACAACTCGATGAGCAGTAGCTCATCCCTTACTTAGGGCCACTGGTTCCAGGGAAGGAAGGAAGAGAGCCAGTGCCGCAAGCAAGACAAAACAACATCCATGCCTCATCGGGGTTCGAACCCGTACCAATGTCTGACGAATGGTCTTAGACCACTGTGTCATTGGAGCGGCTCGATAAATTTGATAAAATTATCTTCGGGATTTTTTTTTTTTTAATTTTTTAATTGGGTGTTTAACGACCGCAATGTACAACTCAATGGGCTATAAGCTGCCGCCCGTCCCAAATTTAGGGTCACTAACCAAGGAAGGAACAGAGCCAGTGCCGTAGGACAAACACAACATCCATGACTCATCGGGATTCGAACCCGTATCCAACTCGGACGAATGATTATAAGCCAGCCTTTTTTTTTTTTTTTTTTTTGATTGGAGGTTTCAGAGGACCACCGTGAGCAACTTAATGGGCCATAAGCAGTCGCCCGTCCCTAATTTAGGGCCACTGGCTCCAGGGAAGGGAGAGCCAGGGCCGTAAGACAAATACAATATCTATGCCTCACCGGGATTCAAACCCAGACCCATCTCGGACGAATGATCAGAAGCCATCGCTTAGACCACTGCGCTACCGGGGCGGCGTTTTCGGGCTTTAACGAACACCGTGAGTAACTCGTAGAGCTATAAGCAGCAGCCCGTCCCTAATTTGGAACCACTGGTTCCAGGGAGTTGTCAGAACCAGCGCTATTTAAGACTTGAACCCGAGCTGAGTGGGCAACGTTCGTGACTGCCACGGAAAGAACCTCAGGTTCGATCCCAGGCAGGTACGAACGCTCCATCCACTAAGTATCCGCCGTGCGTCGGGTGAGCACGTTAAGCCGTCGGACCCCGGGTACTGACCCCCGGTAAGAAATAAGGGCGTCTTCCTCCCCCTTTCTACTTCGCTTCCGTGTCACTTTCCTATCGAGCACTCTAGCCCAAATCACATATAGCTTCCTATTTCTAAGGGTTGTTTAAGACCTGGGGCCGCCCCGGTGGCGCAGTGGTCTAAGGCGATGGCCTCTGATCATTCGTCCGTGAGGGGTCCGGGTTCGAATCCCGGTGAGGCATGGATGTTGTGTTTGTCTTACGGCACTGGCTCTCTCCCTTCCCTGGAACCAGTGACCCTAAATTAGGGACGGGCGACTGCTTATAGCCCATTGAGTTGCTCACGGTGGTCGTTAAACCTCTAATATATAAAAAAAAAAATAAGACCTGGGGTCAGACACTCCCTTCCTAAAATCCTCTACATATGATCTGATCTGATCTCAGACGAACCAGGCCGCCCCGGTGGCGCAGTGGTCTAAGCGATGGCCTCTGATCATTCGTTCGAAAGTGGTCTGGGTTCGAATCCCGGTGAGGCATGGATGTTGTGTTTGTCTTCCGGCACTGGCTCTCTCCCTTCCCTGGAACCAGTGACTCTAAATTAGGGACGGGCGACTGCTTATAGCCCATTGAGTTGCTTGCGGTGGTCGTTAAACCTCCAATCAAAAAAAAAAAAAAAAAAAAAAAAAGGAGATGAACCAGCGTCTCACACCACTCGGCTATCGAGGAGACTGAACTCTTTTAGAATTTTTTATCTTCCAACGATTTCATTTTTTTGGATTATTTTATAATGAACATGAACCCGTTCGATAATAGAAAGGTAGAACAGAAAAAAAAAAAAAAAAGAGAGAGAGAGAGACGATTATATATTCTTTATGAAATGTATTTAGTGAAAGTCTAATTGTGAGATTTAATATGTCAATAAATGCGTGATTATAACTAACTAAGAGAATTACCTTGTAAAGACGGGAGGAGCTTTTTGGTATCGAAAAATTCGGCATTCGCTTGTTTCTTCTTTTGTGGATTTATATGTCTTTCCACAGAAAGGGAGGAAGGGGGGTATAGAAGTACGCTTTCGACAGATTTTCCGTTTATCGTCATCAAGGATCTGTGATTTTTTTTTTTTTTACAGTGCGCTGCCACACTAGTCATATTTTCGCAGCGATGAATTTATTCCTAGTAACTTCTGACATGTATATTTAACCGCTCATTAAGGTCTTCCCCAGCGCAGCCATTTCCTGGATAGGAAATCATACACCAGGTGGTGCTCTAACCGAAGAGATAGTATCTGTGTGGCAGCCAGCCCACTTGCTCACGAAAGGGTTAGTCCAGTGTCATGAATTCGTCTGGTATTCGCTGCATTATAATTAGAAAATTCTACACCGGTCCCTCTCTGTCTCTCTCTCTCTCTCTTCATTTCTTATTGTAGTAACCTTTGCGAGGTTGTACTTTTAGAACGCGTTAAAAGATCACGACTTCCTTCCCGTACAGGTAGGCTGACTGCCTTCCTCCTTTCGTACCTGAGAGTTGGGGCTATAATTAGTGCAACAGGTCGCCAGCCCTGTGACGTCAGAGCACAATGCGCTCTTGTGGGTCGCACGTGCGCGCGGGCGTCGACCTCTGGTGGCCACGTGCAGCACCACTGCTAGAACTGTGAAAAATTTCGTCGACATAGGGCATGCGTCGGTTTGTGGAAATCACGGCCAAATTTCAATTCCAGGAAGGAGAAATCGTAGCTTTCGTTTTTTTTTTTTCTTTGTTACCAGTTGAATTATTCTAACTCAATTACGTGTCCTTCCATCATTTTTTTATTTTTTCGAAAGGTGTAGGATTTAGGTCACTTGTTCAACTCGAGACAAGATAACCGTTATAATGATTATAAAATGAACGTACTTACAGGGTAAGAAAAACCTAATGACTTGTTCAACATGCGGCGAAAAGATTGTAGTTTGAAATAGTCGTAGAAAACCACTTAACCTCAGGTGAATAGAAACAATTTCATAATTACGCATGCAAATTAGATACCTGATGGCATTTCTGCTTGCAGGTAGTTTCATACGTTCAGTTTTATCTACTGATTCCTACCTGAGCCCTATAATTCTTCAAACTTTAAAAATGTGTCATGAACATAAAATGATAATTTATTCTAGAAAAAAAAAAAAAAAAAACAACTAAGAAGAAAGAAAGAAAATCGGTTTACAGGAGGACACGTTCCAAAGTTGACTGAGACGCGGGCGTCTAACCAGTCGGCCGAGACGGGCGCGGGTTCGAGCCCAGATGATGTACGGATGTCGCGCTTGTTCGGTGGCGCCGGCGTTCTGCCGTTCTTAGAACCCGTGATCCTAAATTAGGGATGGACAACTGCTTATAGCTGAAAGAGCATGGTGGACGGTAAACCCCCACTAGTTATACAACTCTAAATAAAAAAAAGTGTTTTAGCGGGAAACGGATTAGGTAAAAACAATCCGGTAATAACACCCTAAAAATTTTCAGAGCAATGTTTCTAAGTATTTTTTTTATTAAATTCTTATTCATAAGCTTTTTTTATTAAATTCGTATCACTAATTATTTTCTTTTTTATTAAAATTGTTCAATTTGTGCAATTTTAAATAAAAAAAAGCTACAAGAGTGTCTAAGAAAACAAAATTTTTCTTCAAATACTAGTGTCCTTCTATACGATTCCAAATATTCAGTTTCAATAATACGTATTAGTTACATTGAATATACGTACTTAATATATTCACATCTATTTGGTGTCATTAATGGGCGGTTGTTCCTAAGATACGAGACGAATGTAGGAAATATAATTTGTGTTGCTCATAAAGAACTACGGAGCCCTGGAGCGAGGAGGCGTTGCTTATTGGAGCATATGGCGAGTTGTTCAGTATAAATACTATTCGAAACTATACAACTCTTCTCACTCAGACTTCATATATGTATAATATTTTTGTTATTTCGTTTTCCCATAAAACTTGAAACGTGCCAAAGAAGTGAAACACAACCCAAGACGACAAAGTTGCAGCGATAAGCTTCGTCGGTGTAGTTTGGTTGGGAGAATAACTGGTTGGGTAGCGAGGAACTGTGTGTTCCAATCCCACCAACGGCAATCCTTCACACGGGCGCCCGAACGCAAAATAAATGTAAATTAATCTGGGTTCTGGTTACAATGGGAAACTAAAATTAAGGAAAGTTGAAAAGAATGTTAAAATCAATTCTGCGTATTACCAAAGTAATGCTTTAACTCCTATATTTAAAAGGAAATAACATTCCTTTATCCCCAGAGCCTACAAAGAGTAGAACTCCATCATTATAAGTCTACCAGTCATACATGCATATCTACCACTCTATTCCTTGAAAACATGAAAAAAGGGAAGGGTATCAAGTCTATACTTTTTGCTCATATTCATTCAAAGTTCCCTGATATGTCACCAAGAGACTAGCGCGCCTTCGGACTGCTAAAAAAGAGAGCGCTTTCTAAACGCAGACCTAAAACGTTGATTGGACTATGGAAAGCAGTGGAAGAGGAGTGGAATAAAATACCACTACCAATTTTAAGAAATGCCCTGTTATCTTGGAAATCTAGATGTAGGTTCATAGTCCAGAAAATGGGCTATCAGACAGAACATTTAAGAAAGAAATAATTGTATTTCAGACATTAATTACATTGCTAGAAAATCGTTTTAAAAATATGTGAACATCCTCTGCATGAACATAGGTCTGCTAGAGACTGGTATGTTCACAAATGTGATGCATGCTAAAACGATACTGAGGTATATCTGAAAACTTGTAAGAGATTAAAACGGAAAGATACGTACATTTATATGGTTTGTGGTTGAAATGACTGACTTTAAATAAGAAAAACTTAAATCAAAAGTATAAGACTATTACATAGACAGACTTCAAATTAAAAAATAAAATTGCTGCGTTACGGTATAAAACACTGAAGACAAACTTAAGGAATTTATATAAATACGAATTGCTATTGATAACTGCGTTATACAGGGTGATTCAAAAGTCCCTGAACTCTATATTTTAAAACGTATTTGCTGTAAAACCATAAAAGATATCCCAGTATTGCTGCTTGTGGCTGTTGTGTGTGACCTTGGGGAACGAGCTACGCCACGGGACAGCACCACGTGACACTACGCTTACGCGGGCGCTGGCAAGAAGTAACGTTAAGTCAGCCATGAGTCTCACGCAAGAACAGAGAGTGGCTTTGTTAGAAGTTTATTTTACGGAAAAGTCTTACCAACGTTGCATCCAGCTTTTTCAAAGGAAGTTTCCTGGTGCTCCTATACCAGGGGAAACAACTGTATATGACCTTGTGAACCGGTTTCGCGATACAGGCAGTGTTCAGGATAAGCCTAAAAGTGGCCGGCTGGCCGTCCGTGGTGACGACCACGTTTCTGGAGAAAATTCACATTTCCCAGCAGCGCTCTCCCCGGAAGTCACTTCGGCTGCTGTCTCAAGAGTTAAGGCCATCTTGCGATGTCCGCCTGAGATTTGCAATCAAAAATTAATAAGTAAACTGCGAAAGACACGTGTTGCGAAGTTTTCTTGGACAAAGAGTTCCTACCGCAGTTATGGTTTTATGTTAAATTCAGTCCCGTTTAATGTCATTCATTTATTCACCGCATCTAATCTAATCTAATCAATCTATCTATTTTTTTTTATTGGAGGTTTAACGACCACCATGAGCAACTCAGCGGGCTACAAGCAGTCGCCAGTTCCTAATTTAGGGCCACTGGCTCCAGGGAAGGGAGAGAGCCAGCGCCGTAAGACAAACACAACATCCATGCCTCACCGGGATTCGAACCCAGACCCATCTCGGACGAATGATCAGAAGATATCGCTTAGACCACTGCGGCACCGGGGTGGCATATCTATCTATAATGATTAACAACCATTATCAATCCACTGTCACTGTTCGACGGAGGTCTCTCCAAGTTTATTCTACAACTGTCTCTCTCCTGAGCCATTCCCCTCCAGGTCACTCCAGTATGTTTTCGAATTTCATCCACAGATCTTCCGCGTGGTCTTCTGCTGGATCTTTTTCTGTGCATTGGTATCCAGTCAAACAGTGTCTGGGTGTCTGAGTAAACGTGTGTCGGGGGGGGGAGAGGGAGTATATAAGTTATTTCATGGACGGTCTAAAAAATAATTTTTCCGTTTACTGTTGTGATAAATATTATTCATATTTTTAATGTTTCAGAATTTTGTTGGTATATAATTTTTCCAATGGATCGTGCAGGTGACGATTCCATGGACGGTCTAAAAAATAATTTTTCCGTTTACTGTTGTGGTAAATATTATTCATATTTTTAATGTTTCAGAATTTTGTTGGTATATAATTTTTCCAATGGATCGTGCAGGTGACGATGCATATCTATCACTACGTTACTGTTGTTAGAGGACTCTTGCATCTCACTGAAGTAAACATAGAAGAATTTTTCTAGTGTGGAATTTTCTCGCGCAGCTGCAGTACAAATACATTGTTTTTCTTGTTGTTTTCTTTCCCTTCATTCTTTTAATAATATCTTTTGTTATTTAAAAAAAATTATATTTAAAAATGGATATTTTTAGATTTTTATTTATTTATTAGTAATATCATTGTTATCAACTGCCTTCAACCCACTGATGTTTGAAGGTCTCCCCAAGTTTTTTCCACTACTTTCTGTCTTGAGCCAGTATGTTCACATTGCGGCCGTGTTTTAAGAAAGCTACGGCGAAACAATTCTTCCCCTTTCATCTCAGCAGTACAGACCGTAGACCTGGCAAAAGTGATAAGCACTCCCTTCTCGTCCTTTATTCTCTGCTCCATGAACCAAGGCAATGGAGAAGGGCAAGTTCTCTGACACGCACACCATCGCTCCTGCACAGTGGTTCAGAACGCCTTAAAACCTGGTCAAAACCTATAACTTCGAAACGACTTTGTTATTTGTAACCCGATGTAGTTAGAAATGTTAGATATGAATAGAAATGAACTTAAGACAAGGTAATGCATTTAATTAATGTTAGGGGTATGCAAAAGTTTCCGCCGTTTTAATAAGAACAGAGACAGGAACAATCAGGAAACCAGTACACATTAATTCCACGAAATATTGGCCGTTAGCATCAATGACCTTTTGCCATTTTTCAGGCAACAAATGAATGCCCCTGTGATAAAAGGACTCGGGTTTTGAGCTGAAGAACGCAGTGACGAAATTTTACAACTCTGGAACTGTGGTGAACCGCTGTTGAGATCGGGCATGTTGCATAGAGCGAAACAGATGAAAGTCTGAGGGTCAAAGTCCGGGGAGTAAGCCAAGTGTGGTAAAACCTCCCAGTGTAACTGTTCAAGGGCTGATTTCGTGGTGGCACCAACATGTGGTCTGGCATTATCGTCGTGTAACAGGATGACTGGGTGGCGTCATTTACCTGTCCATGGACGTTTTTTCTCGATTGCGGCGTCCAGTTTCATCAACTGATCGCTATATCGTTGTGCAGTGATTGTTTCGCCCGGTTTCAACAGTTCGAAGTACAGCACTCCATGCATATCCCACCACACACACAACAGTACATCTTCCCCCGTGGATATCGTGTTCTGTAGTGGATGTTGATGGCTGGCCTGGCTCGACCCATTATTTCTTGCGTACGGGGTTGCCGCAATAGACCCATTTTTCATCCCCAGTGACAACTTCCACAAGAAGTTCTTCCCTTGAAACTTCTTCAGCAACAACGTCCAATCGTTGACCAATATTACTCTCCGTTAAAGTATGTGGAACCCACTTACCAATCTTCTGGATCTTCCCCTAGGACTGGACATGCCGTACCACTGTCGATTGAACCACTTTCAAACGTTTCGCCAGTTGCGTGGTCGATTGCGTGGCATCCTCTTGCAACAGCGAATCCAGCTCCTCGTCTGCGAGTTCCTGCGGTCTACCTGCACCTGGCTTGTCTTCCAAGCTTAGATCACCTTCCTTAAAATCATTCTCGACACGTCCGCTCACCCATAACCATTTCGCCATACGCCTGACATATTGAACCATATGCTTCACATTCCCCTAAATTAAACATGAATAACAAACAGTGCTGCAAATGAACTTTATCGACCGCTATGCTTGGCTTCATGTACGAACTGACAGCACGGGACACCGGCCGCTTAGACCCCTACAGCGCCCACTAGCGGGGGCGGCGAAAACATTTGCATATCCCTTATATATTGATATTTGATTCACAATCGTTATTAATAACTAACACGAAATCAAAGGACATATAAGAATATTACATTTCGTATGGAGCATCACTAGTTTCTGGTGTCATGCTTGGTGTTGGATAAATTCGGAATAAATGCTGAACCTCTTTTTGTATGGTTTTTGCTTCATTTTCATTTGGAGAGATCGTCGAAGGGATGAGACAAGAGGATCGGAGGTGACCTGCAGTAGATGCATCGTATCTCTTAAGGTGTCTATTCCGCTTGATCTTCGTCTATGTCACTCTCGATACTGCTTGAGGTGTTTGTGTCTTGCCTCTTGGGCCTATTCAGATATCTTTGTATACATCACATATCCACCTAAGCTTTTTTAACTTCAGATACACACTTGATAAAACACGCCAAAGACTATTCAAAATTAAGAATAATACCATTATATGGTTTGATTCGCAACGTACCTTTAATCCATATCAGACTTCCAGCATATTCTCGGTGTGACTATTCTGGTATTCCATATTAGATGTAAACTCAAGACATGTCCTAGGAAAGTTTACTATGATACTGTAAGTGCTGTCTTGCTTTATTCTTTTCCTAGGACATGTCTCGGGTTTACATCTAATACGGGAATACCAGAATACTCACACCGAGAATGTGCTGGAAGTTTAATATGGATTAAAGGTACGTTGCGTATCAAACCATATAATGATATTATCTCTTCAGATATCTGTCCTATTGGTAGTAATGCAGTTGAGATGATGGAAAAGCCATGTATTAATATTTAATGAACTGAGGCCGGCATGTAAAACCAGGAGTAATGTTTTACATATAACCTTGTTGGGTGATGCGCAGTTTTGCCGAATGCCTCTATATCCGTTTTCAACCCACAGAAAATGGTTTTTAAGGTGACAGCCTCACCTTTCTATCAGTTCCTGGTTAACTCGTGATCTTTGAAATATTTTAAGGATTTTCAAAAAACCTACGAGCTGTATTCCCATCATTATTAGTCCCACTACCACCAACCAGGGCATTGCTAATCGACAATCAAACCGAGTTCTTTCTTCAACTTTCTCTGAATTTCTGTCTTTCTGCTGGGCACTTGTTTTTCGCCCTTCATCTGACATGGACATACATATAGTGTGTATGAAAGATGGACGATAAATTCTGAAAATCTAATCCAGGCATGTAATGTTGACAACCCAAATTGAAATGCCCTAGGATCAACCTCTTTGTCTTTCACCATAATGAATATAATATGTTTTTCTGCTTGGCAGGAAATTATTTCGTAAGAGATAACAAAACATAAAGTGGCAAATAACATAATGAACTATTTTTCCAACTGTACTATGCTCGTGTAACATTTTTTATAAATGTACACTCCTTGCTTGAACATATTATTTTATGCAAACGGGCATGTTTGAGCAAATTCTGCTTTCTGGCCATTCAAAAGTGACGTTATTTCTTCTACCATAACGTAGAATTAGAACAGCAACAGTGCGCAATCATTTTGTAGGTCACTGAATACATTAAAATCTATTTTATGAAACAGTATTATTAAATATAAGGGTCGTCCAAATGAAAGTGAGACTCGTGTAATAGCGTTGTTGTACAACTACACAGAGTCGTGCATTTGCGCCTGTAGATGACGTGTCATGTCAGGAAGCACCCTGTTATCGGCAGTACGTGTCAGGGTGCTGTTTACACGTGCGGCGGCAAGTTGACTACGTAGTGTCGTGATATGGATTCATCCAAAAAGGACCAGCTGGCAGTTATGTAATTTTTGACGGCAGAAGGTGTTAGTGGAACTAAAATTTATCGTCGTATGAAGGATGTGTATAGGAATGAATGTCAGTCACGGTGTACAGTGTTACGCTGATGCAGTGAAGTTCTTAAAGGACGTGTGAACATGGAGGACATGCCGAGATCTAGGCAAGCACAAGTGGCCATCAGCATGGAATCGATTGTTTCCGTGGACAACCTTTTGAAGGAGAATTGCCGTATCACCACCCGGGAGCTTGCGGGAACATTGTCCGTGAGTAAGGGAACTGTTAACACCATTCTCCATCGCCTATTGGGATACAGCAAGGTTTGCGCACAATGGGTCCCCAAGCATCTACAGGAGGATCAGAAGACACGGCGAATGAGTGCTTGCCTGGAGCATCTGCATCGTTACAACGCATTGGTGCCACCACCTCGATCCTGCCACAAAACGGATGAGTATGGAATGGCGGTATCTCAACTCCTCACGCCCAAAAAAGATCAGTCTTCTTTAAGAGCTGGAAAAGTGATGCTCACTGTTTTCTTCGATGAGAACGGCCCATTGCTGTTGGATTGGCTGAACGTAGGCAGTACGGTGAAAGCAACCACATACTGCGATACGTTACGCAACCTCAAAACGGCCATCAAGCGTAAGCAACCCGGTATGTTGTCAAATGAGGTTATTTTCCTGCACGACAACGTCCGCCCGTATGTGACGACAGTATGTTAAGATTTGCTCCGGAGCTTCCGCTGGGAGGTCCTCGACCATCCCCCTTATAGCCCCGATCTGTCGTCCTGCGACTACCACTTTTCGGGCAACTGAAAAAAGGCTCTCAAGGGTCGCCGGTTCGCTAAAGACGCTGAGGACCGGGACGCCGTTGAAGACTGGTTCCACAGCCAATCACGGACGCCCTTCGCTCACGGTATCTACAATCGCGTGCCACGCTTCTTTGAACCGACAAAGCGACTATGTGTAGCGTGTACGTAGCCCATATATCACTCTTACTTCCAGTATGTTCGCATATTCCAACTTATAAACCATTACGGCAAAAAACCGACAGTCTCACTTTCATTTGGGCAAACCTACTGATTGATTATGCTGTTTGTCCAGTCACAAATTTATGAATTTACTTGAAATTCACTCAGTCCAATTCTAAATGATCGACAATATTAAAACAAAAGACCAATGAAAGTGTAGATATAAAAAGAAAATGGAGGCTAGAGTTTTCAATACGATATCAGCAAGCGAACGAATGCAAACGCTTCATCACATGTGCCGAGATCTCACCCTTAACTACCTGCTTAATCACACTAAGGAGGATGAGAAGTGGGGTTCTTTAGAGTTCAACGAACCTTCCAGAGATCGAAACAGGTCACGGGTTAACGGGTCAACAATTTCTCACGGGTTAACGGGTCAACAATTTCTCACGGGTCCAACGGGTCGGGTCAAGGTGTTTCTGACCCGATTTTGACCTGGTTTTATTTTTGAAAAGAGAAAAATATATTCCAAAGAAAAATGCGCGTTGTGCAATTCTGTAGTCGATACTGGTGCCCACGGAGTGAATAATGATTTGCCATGCAAAAATATTGTCGTCCCTTTCTTAAAGCAAAGAAGATTTCCACCGACCGACGTCAGACACACCGACACCATATCGTAAAATGATACTTCCTTTGCGTTCTTTTAAAGTGCGATTGTCCAGGGAAAGGTACAGTCAAACGCCATGCGCCTGCTTCTCAGCTGATTCACTCTCTCTGTGCAAAGTTCACTATATGACTAAGAGTTACTTTTCACATCGCATCTTTTACATTGAGCATTCAGAGGTTTTCGATTGATGTGCTAACATCCCGTTCCCATGACATGTCGTGTCGAAATTAACTCCTTACTTGTTAATATGGATGGATTTAATATTAAGGAGGTTGAGATAGGCGTCGAGGCCAACAAATACGTGCTTGTTGATAACCACAAGGGGAAGAGTGAATACTGGAAATAGTTTCATCTCATTAGGGAATCGGTGAATAATTCTGTGTTGTTTGGTCTTGCTTGTTGTTCAAAATGTGAAAAGTGTATAATTACAAAGAAAGATGTCGAGGTGTAATAAAAGATTATGGAACCAAAAATCTAACGGACCATATGAAAGTATGCGCACCTCCATCAAAGCGTAAAAAGTGTGAACAATATAAATACATTTAAAAAAATACATTTGTGTAATCGTAAATAATGATTCCCATTTGTGATTCTCCATGGTCACAGTCATAGTCAGCCATTACTTCTGGATTACGCAAGATAGTGGCACTGAAATTTAGCAAGTAACCAAATTTTATTATTAAAAAAGGATTTCAGTTATTAAATATCAAGCAGTTATTGGAATGAATATAAATATTACCTTTATACGTATTATATTGAGTTTCGAATTTATAGTTCAAAGCAGATTTGCCCGGGTCAGTTACGGGTCCGCATCGGGTCGGGTCGGGTCCAGTTATGGGACGTCCGGGTCCGAAATTTTTGACCCGTTTCCAACTCTGGAACCTTCCTCACTACCACTGAGAGCTAACCAAACGGATTTTTAAAATTTCGAAAAAGGAATTTTGGCCAGGTTTTACGGCGTTTTAAACCACTGTGAACTGGGTAGAAAAAAGTGACTCAAACATCTTCTCTCCGATTTCTTAGCTTCCTCTCGCTATTTTTATTGCCCTTTTAGCTCTGGCTATCAGTCAGAAAGGATTAGAGACAATCATCCCCCTAAATGGCCACTTTGAAGAACAAAGCTAAGGGGGAAGAAACGCTGTCTGATGCGCAGGATCATTCGTTTTAGGCGCATTCGGTCCATTTCTCAGACATTGTATATATTCGTTTGAACTGATCTCAGCCAATTTTGTTAACCCAAAGTTGATTCTTTCCAGTCGGTGAAATAATTAAATGGCAAGTGTTACGTTGATTATATCAAAAGCTTTATATAATTTAATATCCTATAAGTTTGATAAGCGCCGTCTTAACACTTTTGGGGACCCTGGGCCGTAACATTTTCGAGAGCCCCTGATCTTTTTAAACATTGTCAACCATTATCAATCCATGGCTAAGTGAAGGTCTCCCCAAATTTATTCCCCAAGTGATATAGAAACATCCCATATCCAGTAACGTTTTGATACCACTTGAATGAAAAATGGTACATGACAAAAAGTTATAGAACTCCATGAAGTCTACCAAATGCACTCACATTTAGTTGCTTAGTAAATTACAAGAAAATGGGTGCTGAAAAATGATGTTTCTTTCCCATTCTACAAGTCATTCAACGAAAATTAAATTAAAACGGAAGAAAGAAAGAAACCAACCAGCGCCGGACAATGTAACGCACCGGTCAAAAATTCCGATATGCGGCGCCAGTCATTGTTATTTATTTAAACACCGAAAATTTAACATATGTTAGTAGTCCTAGTGGGCAAACCCCAACGATAAACATGCGTGCATTTCTTGGTATAAATAGACAACACAAATGACTGTTTAAATGGAAAAAGTGGTTTGGAAAAAATGCGATGTATGCTTGGAAGGAGAAAAAAATGCCTTGATCACATGAACATGAGTTAATTTTAACGTAATGAGTTAATTTTAACATCTAGCTCACTGAATGACATTTGACCCTTAAATTCTTCCGAAAATGAATCATCTGAGTTCGGGAAATAGTTTGTGTTTTAAAAAATCGACAATTCTCCTGTGAGAACATAAACACTTGGATATGCGTTTGTGGAAATGTACCAGTTGCAATTCTAGAGATGTATACCAAAAACAAGATAAAACAAAACAATTGCCCCGTCAGTCAAAAATAAAATCCATGTGCTCACGACATTTTCTTGAGAAATGTTCTTCGGATACATGCTGACACGCCACTTTGTTTTTCAGATACCTCATACATGTTTACGAATTACACATTTTAACTTCCGTTTAAAATTTTCATTTAATTGTTTTATCAAATCACTATCACCCCCACTCAGGACTGGAAGGGAGGTCAGCTTTCTTTGTTTCTTATTTTGTCACGAAAGATCCACCCTAACGCCTAACTTCACACCTGTCTCCTCGCTCGGTAAATCAAAGCTACGCCACCCCGGTGGTGCAGTGGTCTAAGGCGCTGGCCTCTGATCATTCGCCCGTAAGGGGTCCGGGTTCGAATCCCGGTCAGGCATGGATGTTGTGTTTGTCTTACGGCACTGGCTCTCTCCCTTCCCTGGAACCAGTGACCCTAAATTAGGGACGGGCGACTGCTTATAGCCCATTGAGTTGCTCACGGTGGTCGTTAAACCTCCAATCCAAAAAAAAAAAAAAAAAAAAAAAAAAATCAAAGCTACGAGCAAGATTTGAAAAACAAGGCAGAACAACTTCCAACTTCCTGCATTGGTGTTTCTTCTTTTCATTAAATAATAATAAAAAAAAAACTGCTGATGAGTGGTGAAAGAGTTGGACTTTTTATAAATTCATAAGACATTTGGGGCGTTGGGGGCTCCAGTCCAGGTGGGGGCCCTGCGCACCGGCCCCGCCGTTGGCCCACCCCTTAAGACGGCCATGAGTTTAATTACTTTTGAGGGGATGAAATGCTTTCTTCCCTTTTAAAGAAAGTTTATTCAGCTATTTTGGCTATGGAAATAAATTAAGTGCATTTTTCTGAAAGCAAAATTTGTCATCCTACGCACTCTCGTTTGTGATTGTGCATTTATTTATTCATCTTTATTTTTGACGAACCAGAACTCCTAAAATTTTCGTTCTTCCGTTACCCAAGACAAATTGGTGTTTCTAGAAACCTAGTTTGGTTACTTATTTTTCATAAGTAAGTCTGCGTAGAATGAAAGAGAGTTCATTCAGTTCAGTGATATTCGATTCTCAGTAATTCTGCCCAAGCACTTGATCTCGCAATCTATCACCCGCAGAAGCAGATGCGGAATTAAGCTTAACATAACACGAGCTTCTTGTCCATTTATAAAGAATAATAAAAAAAGCTCGAACTTTAAATATAATTTTCTCACAGATCTACTATTTTTAGAATTTCTGCTTAACACTGCTACGTTTACTACCTCCTTTTTTACGCTTTCCAACCGTAGGTTGAAGAAGCGTATATGCTCCAGCTTTGTCCGTCCGCACGATAACTTACGTGAAAATGGTTCAATTTCGACGAAGTTTTAGTATGTGGTAGGGGACCACCTGGGGACGAACCCTGTTGAAAATGGGCGAAGCAGGGTTAAAGGTCAGGACATAGGAGCGGGATCCATTCCATTACTCTTATGCGTCATAACTTGCGTAAAAATTGTTCGATTTCAATGAAAGTTTAGTATGTGGTAGGGAACCATCTGGGCACGAACCCTATTAAAAGTAGCCGAAATGAGGTCAAAGGTCAGGACATAAAAGCAGGATCCATTCCATTGACTTTATGCGTCATAACATGCGTAAATGTGGTTCGATTTCGATGAAATTTTAGTATATGGTAGGAAACCACCTGGCCACGAACTATATTAAAAATAGGCAAAATGGGGTCAAAGGTCAGGCAGGGCATAAGAGCGGGATATATTCCATTGCCCTTATGCGTCATAACTTGCGTAAAAATGGTTCGATTTCGATCAAATTTTAGTATGTGGTAGGGAGCCACCGGGGACGAACCCTATTGAAAATGGACTAAATGGGGTCAAACATCAGGAAACTGGAGTGGGATCCATTCCATTGCCCTTGTGCATCATAACTTACCCAAAATGCTTGGATTGCGACAAAAATTTATCATGTTGTTCCGGAGGTTTAGTGAACCGGTTCTGTTGAATATCAACGAAATGGGGTCAAAGGTCATTGCACAAAAGCCAGATTTATTCCACAGCCATTATTCTCATAACTTGCGTAAAACTACCTCTATTGCAACAAAACTTTATCATGTTGTTCCGGAGGTACAGTGAACCGGTTCTGTTGAATATAATCGAAATGGGGTCAAAGGTCAGGACACAGGAGCGAGATTAATTCCACAGCCAATATGCACATAACTTGAGTAATAATTTCTGGTATGTTGGAAAGCGTATCATAATCAATGCATTGCATGATTTTACTAACTTGTTTAACATCAGTCGAATAGCACAACAAAACACTTCGCGTAAAAAAATCGGAAAAAGGAGACTTGAAAGTACGTACAAGATGAGAGTGGCGAGCGCTATTAGTGCACTGCAAAGACTAAGAAGGCGACATTAAGAGATTCTCCGAACACTTATTTCAAATTTTCTTTGACGCGATTTTTTTCTTATGAAATCAAGAGACGCTTTCCGCAGCTTTCTTTCTTTCCGACATAAATGTGAACGCCACTTCGATCAAGCAGTCGCCCGTCTCATATTTCGGGCCACTGGCTCCAGGGAAGGAAAAGAGAGAGTGACGTAAGACAAACACACTATCCATGCCTCACCCCCCTACCCCCGTGTTTCGAACCCTGACCTATCTTAGAGGAATGGTCAGAAGTCAGCGCTTAGACGACTGCGCCACAGGGGCGGCCCGTAATTCTTTCGAGGGCAGGGATCGATTTTCAACTACAAATCAGGCGGAACGTTTGTCTCCCAAGAACGGAACAAGAGCCTGAAAACAGGAAAATTATGACGTGGATGCAACCTGGGAAATTCAGAGAAAGATATTAGACCATGAATTTGAAGATATAGCGATCCAAGTCTGGGAAGAATCTGGCGATCCAAGTCTGGGAAGATCTGGTCACTCTCATGGTGGCCAATAAGAAACGTTTGGTTGCAAGGGGCTAGACCATCATCAGGTAAAAGACATTAGGAAATGATGTATTTACCTGATGATGGTTCAGCTGTTGAACAGAATGATCTTGTATTTTTAGTGTGTATGTATTTTAATGTAATAAATCTTTTAATTCTGTGGATCATATATTGGCGAGTGTTAAGTGTATGGTGTACTGACAGCTATTGATTCCAATGGAGTCACCTTGATCTGTACCGACAGAAACTAGGCAGGAGCCCCCATGAAACCCAGCTTGCCTTGTGAACAACAACTCAAGGTTCCGAAGATGGTGTTATGGTGTGCGTGCCGCACACTATAACACCATCTTCGGAACCTATTGGCGCGGAAGGGGTCCTCTGATATTGCTGGAAGGCTGGGTGTCCTCCGAAGATTAACTGAACATTGTACCGATCAAGTTCATCCTGCACTGTTGATTTTTTATCGAGCAAGTGAGAAAATGCGTGATCCAGCGGGGGGCGACTATGACCATCGCTCCCAAAAAACAAAACAGATTTTTCATTTTTAAATGGCTAAAATCATGTATAGTTATTGTATTTATTTTTGCAAAATTTCAGTAATAAATGCACAGTTTTTGCAAAAGTGTTTATAAGAATTAAAATTTGCTGCGAATTTCTAGAATAAATGTTGTGTTTTAGCTTCAGAGAGAGAGAACAGAATTATAAAAGTGTCAGAAACATGGGAAACTGAAACTGAGAATGGAAAGGAAAAGAGTTTTTGACTGATCATGAAAGCGATGGTGTGACTTGTGCTTTGTTTAATGTAATACTCGCATTTCCACATATTAATACTTTCGAGAGCAAATCGATAGTAAGGCAACGAATGGCACGGGAATGACTTTGTGAAATAACGTAAATGGAAATTCCTTTCAAAAGAAGAGGGAATCTTGCATAGCGAAAGAATAAGGGACTATTTTGAAGCGGAATTATTAGTCATATTGCTTAGGCATGATTCGATTATTCAAGCTGAAAATTTTTTCTGTAAAATAAAGCCGTCCGAATAGGGCTCAAATTTTTTTTGAAAGATTCTTCCCAGACTTGGTATTTTAAAAGCACGGAGATGGTTTCCCCGCAAAGCAGGCAATTGATGAACACGACGAAAACAGTGTTTCTTTTTCTCACGTTGTGATTAATTAAAGTTTGATTAAAAAATTATAGCTGTTTTTTTTAATGGAAAACGATTTTTAAAAGCCCTGCAAAACCAGGGAGGAGCAGCTCTACCAGTTTGCGGGCATGTGTGAGTGTGTGTGTGTGTTGTGTAGAGTGGGGGACGGAGGATGTCTGCAGTAGGGTGTGTGTGTTGTGTAGAGTGGTGGACGGAGGATGTCTGCAGTGGGGTGTGTGTGTTGTGTAGAGTGGGGGACGGAGGATGTCTGCAGTGGGGTGTGTGTGTTGTGTAGAGTGGTGGACGGAGGATGTCTGCAGTAGGGTGTGTGTGTTGTGTAGAGTGGTGGACGGAGGATGTCTGCAGTGGGGTGTGTGTGTTGTGTAGAGTGGGGGACGGAGGATGTCTGCAGTGGGGTGTGTGTGTTGTGTAGAGTGGTGGACGGAGGATGCCTGCAGTAGGGTGTGTGTGTTGTGTAGAGTGGTGGACGGAGGATGTCTGCAGTAGGGTGTGTGTGTTGTGTAGAGTGGGGGACGGAGGATGTCTACAGTGGGGTGTGTGTGTTGTGAAGAGTGGGGGACGGAGGATGTCTGCAGTGGGGTGTGTGTATGTGTGTGTTTGTATGAGAGAGTGGCATGACATCGATTTTTTCTCCTATCCCTACTTTGCATAGGAATTGACTTTTATAGTGTTACCGCTTACTAGTTCAGAGGAAGGCAGATTCTGAACGCGCTTAGTCTTTCTTTTTCTCTCTTTAAAGTTTATATTCTTCGATAATTTTCAAAGTTAATATACTCACGGACAATGAATGAAATTTGAGCACCAAGAAGGAAGCATCGGATTGAACCCAAATTTTATGGACGTAATGATACAGATGAATGATACACATGATGGCAAAAACAGAGCTGCAGGACAATTACGGAGGGATCTGTGGTAGCAGTCCGGTCATCTGTAATAGCTGCAATACGGTCCGGCATGGAGGCAAACAGACGCCTCATGTCGTCATGCGGCAGACTGGCCCACTCGTGTTGGACGCTGTGCTCTAAATCTCGGATAGTTTGGCACGGCGGCTGCTGGAGTTTCAACTGGTCCCACACATGCTCGATAAAGGACATGTCCTGGGAGCGGGCAGGTCATGGAAGTGTCTGGACATGACGTAGGCAGTTCTGGGCAACCCGAGCCATGTGCTGCGGGCATTACCCTGCTGGTATGGCGCACCTGTAATCCCGGCCAGGAATAGGAGCACATGGGGCCGTAGGATCTCATCCACATATCTCTGGCCCGTCAATGATCCACGTACCACTACTAGAGCTGATCGGCTATCGTAGGCAATGGCTCCCCGGACCATAATTGCCTACAGTGGGGGAGATGTGCGCGACAGCGAGGTTGGGATTGTGCCGTTGACCCGGGGACCTCCACACTCAGACACGATGATCATCTGCCCCCAAAACGAAGCGGCACTCATAGCTAAACACAACCAGTCGCCAGTCTGTGTCATTCCCCGTGGCTACGGAGCCGGCGATGTTCCGGTGTTAATGGCAGCCCACGTAAGGGGCGATGGGACCGCAGATTCGCTTCGGTGAGGCGTCGGGAAATGGTTCGTGGGCACACAGGAGCTGCTACATCTGCTTGTATAGTGGACCGGGTCCCCGTGGGATCCGTTCTTGCCTGGCGCACGATCCGTCGATCCTTTCTACCGATGGTCCTCCTGGTCCGTCCTGAGTCGTTCCGTCGTGTGGCAGTGCCGTCACGTGTCCACTGCTCCCAACACAGTAGGACGGCATGGTCAGAACGATCCACGTGGCGGGGTATACTGCTTGCCGACCACCCTGTGGCTTTCAGTCCGATGATCAGGTCTCTCTCAAAGTCCGTAAATTGCGTAAATCGACGTCTCTGGCGTCTACCTGGCATTCTTGTCACTCTGTACTCTTTGCTTTCGTCGGCCGGTGCTTTCCACTTTCGGTTTAGAAGGTGTCGTGTGTGTCGTTCGTGCATGCAGCAGTACTACAGGGTGTGTGGTCATGCGCAATCGCTCCAAACGTGGATCATTTGCATACCAGCACGCACTCTAGCTATTTGAAAAATTTCGTGGTTGTAGCATGTTTTATTCTAGGGACGCAAATTTCATTGTCCCTGAGAGTATTTTAAGGATAACATTCAACTAAATATTTTCAATAATAACTCATTCCATTATTTAATTTTCACATTTTAATAAGATACAATAGAAAGGCAAAATAATACCAAATGGCACATCGCAGGTTGGGTCGGGCCGTGCCTAAATAAGAGATGCAATTGACGGGCCGGATCCGAACGTCTAATACTTGAAACGGGCCGGGTCATGTTTACCAAATTAGACTCGTTCAGACATCTAGTGTGGGCACGTTAAGCCGTGGGAACCCGGATACTGACCCTCCTATTACAAATAAGGTTGTCTTTCTCCCCCTTTCTATCTCGCTTCCGTGTGACTTTCCTGTTTGGTCACCCCAGCCCAAATCTCCTAGCTTTCTATTTCTAAGGGTTGTTTAAGACCTGGGGTCAGACACTCCCCTCATAAAATCCTCTACATAAATCTGAAGTTCTGTTCCGTCAAATCTGATCCCGTTAATGTCTGTTGAACGCTTGGTATACTGTAGACGTAGATGCACTACAACACCTTGTCGAATATGTGTCAAACCGCAAACGTGCTGCAATTTGGGCTAAAGGAGGTCCAACTCGGTATTGAATAAAAGTTTCTAATTCAGTGGCCTGTATGTATAGTTGATCATGACGGTTTGCTGCTTGAATTCATTGTTAAGTTAAATTTGTTTTAATTGGATTACGACACTGGACGTCTTTCTCCCCCTACACTGAAGTACCAAAAGTCATGGGATAGTAATATTCAAATTTTTAACTGGCGTTGCCGTCGTATAAAGGCTTCGACGCACGCCACGATTTCTATCAGTTACGAGGTGTTATCTCGTGAGTCAGGCTGAACCACCACCAGTAGGATTATGGCAAGCCGACGGGAATCATAGGAGTTTGAACGAGGCATGGTAGTGGCAGCCAGACGGATACGACATTTAGTTCCCGAAGTTGTGCGAACATTCAGCATTTCTCGATACACGGTGTCACGTGTGTACCGAGAATACCTCATGGAAGGCATTACCACCCACCGTGGACAGCGCAGTGGCCGACCACGGGTACTGAATGACCAAGACCAGCGGCGTCTTACCTGGATTGTCCATGCTAAGAGACAAGCTACACTGGTTCAAATAACATCCACATTCAATACAGGAGGTACCAGTGACATATCCATCAGGTCAGTGCAGCGTAATTTAGCGTCAATGAATTATGGGAGCAGAAGCTTCACCAGAGTGCCTTTTTGTTAACACCACGACATCGGACACAGCGGCTCACCTGGGCTCGTAAACGCGGTAATTAGACCCTGGAAGACTGGCAACATATGACCTGATCCGATGAGTCACGATACCAGTTGTTACGAGCTGATGGTAGGGTTCGGGTGTGGCGTAGACAGCATGAGGACATGGACCCAAGCTGTCAACAAGGCCCAATGCAAGCTGGAGGTGGTTCTCTACATGTGTGGAGTGTCTTTACGGGGCACGGTTTGAGTCCTCTGGTCGGAATAAATACGTCATTAAACGGCAATCATTTTGTTGCTCTGCTGGGTGACCATTTGCAGCCCTTCATGGACTCCATGTATCCCAACAACGATGGGATTTTCCAGGCGGACACTGCACCATGTCATCGGGACCAAGTTATCCAAAATTGGTTCGAGGAGCATTCTGGAGAGTTTTTACGGATGGTATGGCCACCATGTTCGCCCGACATGAACGCAATAGAGCACTTATGGGACATGGTGGAAAGGTCCGCTCGTACCCAAGATCCTGCACGTCCAAATACCAAGGAACTGTGGGCGGATATTCAGACGGCGTGGCTCAACGTCGCTTCAGAGTGTTCCGGCCACTCGTGGAATCGATACCACGTCGAGTTGCTGCACTTCGCTGTGCAAAAGGAGGTCTTGCACGACACTAGGTACCACTATGGCTCCAAATTATTTAAAAGAAACAGTGTTTTTCAACTTCACACTGCCAATAAAGTAGAAACGATTACCGTTCCTTTGCCACTGTTTCTGAAAATTTTGAAATATTCGGTGCTGTCTTGGTTTACCTGGTGGTTTTTAAACTTCCGGAGATATGTTTGAAAATTTTTAGTACGCATTTATTTAACATTCTGGCGAATAAATTCAAGTACGGCCCTATACTGTGTCGTATTGGTATTATTCATTTTATAGTAATACGTATCGTTGAATTAAAATGTCTTCCAAGGAAGAGCAGCTTGTATGATCTTTTGAATGCAAATATCATTCAGGCACAGCACGTAGGGTCGAATTACAAGCAGAGCAACTTATAATTCGACCCTACGTTAAGTTCGGGCGTTTGTTCATGGGATCGGATGGCGAATGGGGAAAACACGGCGAGGTGAACTTTAGCTTTTAATGGCTTCTGGTAATTCTCTGTGAGTGAGCACTAAATATCAGCCGAAGTCATCTAATGCAACTTAATGGGATTACTAATTGCTCCTCCCTATTTTCTTTTCTTCACAGGTAAAATCCATTAAAATCTACATGCCCTCACAGATTATCCGTTTAACATGTTCGGAGTGCAAATGCATTAGAAACTCAATCGTAGCAAGAGCAATGTGAACACTATTTTTTTAAAAACATATCATTCCATCCCTTCGGTGTGATCAAAGTTGCCTGCATTTCTTTTTTTCAGAATTTTTTTAACTCATTCGGTAATTTATTGGAATTTTCTTTAATAAGTGATACACTGCTGTGAAATCTTTCTGCGCATATGCTCTCGTTTCTTCGTGTATTTGTTAGATTATTTTTCATTTCCTTTATTATCTCTTCTTTTTTCTAACTCTGGCAATACTTTATTTCATGGGATCGCCGGCTACATAGGGTGAGTCGAAAGTTTTGAAATATTTGCTTAAATGCATGTGCTGTGGCGGGTATGTCACGTGGTTAAACTAGTTCAAGTCGCGCACTGCAGTCAGTTGAAAGGAATATAAAGAGTCGTTCCGCTGTTGTGGTAATTTCTCCTCTTCGTCCTTAATTTTTGCACACCAGCGTGATAACGATTTAAGCAGTTTTCAACGCGCTGTCATAGTTTGCGCTCGTGAGATGAGCCATAGTATTTCGGAGGTAGAAATGAAGTTCGGATTTTCACGGACGACCATTGCAAGGGTGTACCGTGACTACAAGAAATCCGGAAAAACCTCCAACCTACGATAGCAGTGTCGCCGTAAAAAGACATTGGGTGAACGTGACCATCGTCAGTTGCCATGAATCGTTTCACGCGATAGGCGTGCAACACTTTCGCAGGTATCATTGGAATTCAATGCTGGAGCCTCAACAAGCACCAGCGTCCGGACTGTGCAACGAACCCTGCACGATATGGGCTTTGGGAGCCGACGCCCAACTCGAGTCCCCTTGATGGGTGCACGACACAGAGTTATGCGCCTCGCTTGGGCACGGCAACACCGCCACTGGACACTTGATGACTGGAAACAAGTAGCCTGGTCTGACGAGTCGCAATTCCAACTGTATCGGCCAGATGGAAGGATTCGTGTGTGGTGCAAACCTCATGAAGCCATGGATCCCACCTGTCAACAGGCAACTGTACCGGCTGGGGGGGGTCCGTAATGGTATGGGGTGTGTTCAGCTGGACTTCACTGGGACCCCTGGTCCGTCTACAAACGTTTGTGACCGGCCAACACTATGCGCACATAGCGTTGGCCGGTCACAAACGTTTGTAGACGTACCAGGAAAAATGTGATGCCATGTCATGGCATCCAAAATGTGATGCTATGCAATGCGCTATTGAACACAGGAATCCGAGACCTCGGAATACACCCGAATTGTGGAACGCTCTACAGGAAGTATGGTGTGCATTGCCTACAACATATTTCCAGAAGCTAGTGGAGTCCATGCCCTGTCGTATTTCTGCAATCCTGCGCTCACGTGGGGAACCTACCAAGTATTAGACTGGTGTACCAGTTTTTTTGGCACTTCAGTGTATATATAAACCAAACTTTAGCCAAAAACAGAAAAAATAATAAAAATAAAAAAAAAATGTTCTTACGCAAACTTACAATCTGAAAATTAAATGAGCAAAAGCAGCAGCGAAGAATTCTCAGAAACAACAACCTACAAAGCAGAAACTCCAACAGCAAAAAAAAAAAAAAAAAAAAAAAAAAAAAACAGCTTCAAAGCCAACGAGCAGGGAGAAAGAAACAAAAAAAAAAAAAAGAGATGCAGAAGGTTTTGAAAATCCTGAGCCATGGCTTTATCAAGGACCAGCAAAAGTCTGCCTTATATATATATCATCATCATCATCATTGTCAACCATTATCAATCCACTGCTGGACGAAGGTCTCCCCAAGTTTCCTCCACAACGGTCTGTCTTGTGCCAGTCTCCTCCATGTCACTCCCGCATACTTTCGAATTTCATTAACCCATCTTCCATGCGGTCTTCTTTTGGGTCTTTTCCTGTCCCTTGGAATCCAATCTAAAATTTCGGCTGTCCATCGATGGTCTGTTCTTCTGGCAGTATGTCCAGCCCATTGCCATTTCAGGGATTTAACTCTGATCATGATGTCTTCCACTCTTGTCATTTTTCGGATCCACGTGTTCCTCTTCTTATCTCTCCTGGTTACACCAAGCATGCACCTCTCCATGCCGCTTTGAGTTGTCTGCAGCCTTTGTATGTCTCTTTTAGCTAAGGTCCACGTCTTTGCACCATACGTAAGCACTAGAAGGATGCATTGCTCAAACACTTTTCTTTTAAGACATAATGGCATATTGCTCTTGAAAATTATGCTGTTTCTTCCAAAAGCTCTCCAGGCAAGTTTTGTACGCCGAGTAATTTCTTCACCAATGTGACCCTCACTTGATATCTGCTGTCCAAGATAAACGTACGTGTCTGTTATCTCCAGCTTTTCTCCATCAATCGATAAATCTTCATTTCTTGTAAAAGCATTGAACATCACTTTTGTCTTCTGAAAGTTCATTTTTAATCTCACTTCTTTACTCTTGTCAGCAAGTTCCCGCATCATACTCTGTAGCTCTGATGGGGTAGTTGCAAAAATGACTATGTCATCAGCAAAACGAAGGTGGGTTAGATAATCTCCATTAATCTTTATGCCTTTGTTTTCCCAGTTCAGTGATTGAAAGACGTTTTCCAATGTGGCATTAAAGAGCTTTGGAGATATGGTGTCACCTTGTCTCACTCCTTTTCCAATTTTTATGTGTGTTGTATTTTCAAATAGCAGAATCTTTGCACTTGCATTTTCATAGATGTTATTAATAATATTAATGTATGCATCTTCAATACCGCAGGATTTCAGAGCCATTGCAACTGCTGATGGTTTCACCGAATCAAAGGCTTTTTCATAATCGATAAAAGCCATGCACAATGGAAGTTCATATTCCCTCGCTCTTTCAATTAGTTCTCTCAGTACGTGGATATGATCTATTGTGCTGTAGCCACTCCTGAATCCAGCTTGTTCTCTCGGTTGAGCCATGTCCAGTGTTACCTTCAAGCGGTGTGAAAGAACTTTAGTGAAGATTTTATAAATCACTGATAGGAGGCTGATAGGTCTGTAGTTCCTGAGATCCTCAATGTCACCTTTTTTATGTAGCAAGATCATTGTAGCGTTGTTCCAATCCTCAGGAATTTTCCCTTCATTAAGGCATCGAGTGAAAATTTGGGCGAGTACTGTTTCGATTTCTGCACTTGCTTCTTGTATGATGTCTACAGTAATTCCATCTTCTCCTGGAGCTTTTCCCCGCTTAATGTTCTTGATTGCATGTGCAACTTCTGCTGGGAGGACTGGAAGAACTCTGGTACCTTTCATGATGTCTGGAGTACATGTATCATCCCTTTCATATAATTTGGAGTAGAAATCTTTCACTCTTGTCAAAATTTCGCCTCTATTTCTTGTTACAGAACCATCTTCTTTTTTCAGTGCCATAATCTGTTTTTTTCCCTTACTGAGATGTCCCTTTGCTATCTTTAGGCTTTGGTTGTTTTCAATTGCTTTCCTTACTAGTTCACAGTTGAATTTCCTTACGTCTTCAGTGATACTTTTTCGTACTGTCTTGCATAGCTCTATATATTCCACTTTGGAAGTCACATCTTCTTTAGTTGTCCTCATCTCTCTTCTTTTTTGCATCAACATTTTGGTTTTTCCTGATAATTTGTTCACATGCAATTTGTTCTTAGACCCAGCTAATTTTGTTGCTGTTTCCATAAGAGCTTTGGTTACTTTTCTGTTAACTTCAGAAATATCCACTTCTTCCGATGTTAGGCCTTCTAAAGCAAAGAATCTGTTCTTCAGTTCCAATTTGAAGGTATTATGGTGTTTTTTAAGGTTGGTTATGTCAATACATTTATTTTGTTTCTCTTATGAGCTTGCTACGTTCGAGTTCAGTGTTGAGGTGCATCTTAGATCTCACCAATCTATGGTCACTGCCTGTGTTGAACTTGTTTAGCACACTGCAGTCTTCTATGACGAATTTTTTGTTACACATAATAAAATCACTTTCACTTGTCGTCCCATTTGGATGTCTCCATGTCCATTTCCTGTGTGGCTTTTTCTTGAAAAAGGAGTTCAAGATGAAAAACCCTTCTGCCTCTGCAAACTCTACGAGAGTATTTCCACGCTGGTTTCTGTTGCCGTGACCGAATTTACCTACTGAAGTTTCATTCTGTTGCCGTTGCCCTATTTTTGCATTGAAATCTCCCATAATTATCTTCAAGTGCTGCTTACCTTTATTGTTTAGATCACGAATTTCCTCATAAAATTCTTCAATTTCTTCTTCAGCATGACTTGTGGTGGGTGCATAAGTTTGAATAATCTGAGCCTGGTATCTTCTCGAGAGTTGGATAACGAGTCGTGCAGCTCTGTCAGAGGAACTTTCAACTTCTACAACTTTATCCTTCAGTTTCTTGTTTATTATAAATCCAACACCACTAGTTCTGCCAGTATCTGTCCCACGATAGTAGAAGAGATGTCCACTTTTCAGTTCAATGAGATCTTCTCCTTTTCTCCTTACCTCACTTAGCCCGACGATGTCCCACTTGATCCTTTGTAGTTCCTCTTCCAATTCAAGAAGCCTTGAATCAGAAGATAGGGAGCGTCCGTTATACGTAGCCAAGGTCAGCATCAGATGGCAGCCTAGTCCGGTCCTCCGGGGATTCTTAGCACCCTCTGCCTTCATGTCGCACTGGCCGCTGCCTTGGCCAGGTACATTCCAGCTGCCGGAGACTGAGGGCCAAGATTTAAGTTGTGGAGTCATTTTGGAGGGGTTTGGCCATAACTCACCACGCTGGCAAAGCGGGTTGGTGAGTGTGGGATAGCATTTCCTCTAATCCCGATGGTATAGTTATACCGCTATTGGCGGTCGTCAGAGCCCCTTTAGTGGGAACAGGATGTACCACGAGAAGGCGGGGTTGACATTTGTCAAGGAGAGGCCGTGATGTTACGCATCACCTGACCTTACATCCCATATATATATATATTTACAGTGTATATACATGTATATATACTGAATACACCTTTGGTATGTATATATATATATATATATATATATATATATATATATATATATATATATATATTCTATAAAGAAGATACCTAAGCAAAAAAATACATATATAATTTTGACTCACACCTAGTACAACATAGAAAAGGTTATGTATCTACCTGTGTGAGTAAAAGGAGAAAAGATAAAAAAATAAAATAATACTACTGAATGTAGAATATGTCGAGAATACTGAGCCTTGGCTTTATCAAGGACCAGCAAAAACTCTGCATTTTCTCACTTCCACAAAGACCTATTTGGAAAATGGGTTTCTGCAAGGCCATAGATGCAAGTAACATTCCCACCTAAAATAGTTTAAAATATATATATATGTCATGTCCTCCGTAGAGTTGCATGACCTAGCACTAGTTAACAATTTCGCTTGCATCCATTAACCTTCCTGGCCCGACCCATGCTCTTCATCTGTTACTATTAAACAGAGAGAAGAAGATTAAAGAGAACTCAAGCTGTGAGAGTGACATAATAATTAGAAATGATTTTCAGCCATAACGAAATGCCAAGTTCGTTTGAGAGAGAATTTAAACCTGAAAATCAATGCAAAAGAAATCCAAATTTTTTACATTGCAATTAAAAAAGGAAATATTAATTTTTAACGAACAGATTTTTGAAAGAAAACTTGAGTCTAAAACCCCCTACTCTACAACTTATGACAGCACGAAAACGAGAATAAGTTAAAGATAATAATTAACTAAAGAAAACTTTGTGAAAGTTATATACCTTAAACAGTTAGTTGCAATATGTACAAAGTATTTCGGCAGTGCTTTAAGTGCATAATTAATTATTTATTAAGAACTTAACTACTTTGAAAAAACAGTGCATAGAAAAGGAACAAGCTTAGCCATCTTCTGTTCCTAGGTACCCCAAAAGACGCTCAAAGTTACAAAGAAAAGAAAGAGTTAAAATCCGCAAAAATGTTAACAGACAAACCAATGCCTAAAAGCTGAAAAGCTAAAAAACAACAGAGAAAAAGTACATGAAGTACAAACATTGAACTTATAAAACCTAGAACCCAAAAACAAGGAAGAGAGCTTACCTCTTGTGTGACAAAAACTTTTCTCCTCACAAGAGAAGAACATGGCTGACCTCTTCCGCCACTCCCTAGTTGCTGGGGGGCAGTGAGGGTGGGGCTGATGGCCTCCTCATACAGCAAGAAACCAACGCGCGGATATTTTAACCAGAGAAAAAAATATATATAAACTTAAGACTGTGGATCTGTATGATCAGAAAGAGCAGAATTAACTCTCCAGAATACATGAGAAATATTATAAAATACACGAGCAGTGTATTTAATAATCTTTGCATGTATTAAATCACCTTAGTGAGCTTCTATAGATTAATCAGAATCTTATTAATTTTAATGTTGGTTTTACTATTTTTAGTATAGCTATCCTAGTGATGAATAACTAGTTTTCTTTTTTATTTGTTTTTATTTTCTTTTATAAACAGATTTTTAAGTTTTTTTTGTGATTTTGTTTATATTATTTAATTTTTTGTTTTAATAGGACCGTCATATCCATAGCACTAAGGTTCCTTTAGGTAGTTAATAGGCATCCTCTAGCCAACTTCCTTACGGCTTTGATTGGTCAGAATCATATTATTAACTGTGTAGAAAATTAAAGCAGATCTGCCAACCTTACTCTATTATTCAGAATAATTTTTCTTAAAGTTCTTTTGATGAAAGAAGAAGGAATTTCGTTCTCTAGAAAACTTTCTAATAGTATATTAATGTGGTAATTGAAGTCCAAATTGTTGCTGCAAATTCTTGAAATTCTTAGGACCTGAGAAATTAGTACATTCTCAATTACTTTGGTTGAAATGTTATTATTCCAGTGTAGATATTTAATTACTTTGAAAGGAAAATTAACTCTTTTATCAAAGAGGCTAATAGATGGATTACCTCTATTGAGCTTAATGCTTAAGTCTAGGAACTCAAGTTCCTGATTACTGTGGTTGGTTTTACATAAGTTAAGAGAGCTAGGATAGATATTATCAAAATCACTCTCTCTCTCTCTCTCTCTCTCTCTCTCTCTCTATATATATATATATATATATATTAATGGTATACACCTTTGGTATGTATGGGGATGTAAGTTCAGGTGATGCGTAACATCACAGCCTCTCCTTAACAAATGTCATCCCCGCCTTCTCGTCGTACATTCTGTTCCCACTAAAGGGGCTCTGACGACCGCCAATAGCGGTATAACTATACCATCGGGATTAGAGGAAAATGCTATCCCACACTTACCAACCCGCTTGACCAGCGTGGTGAGTTATGGCCAAACCCCTCCAAAATGACTCCACAACTTAAATCTTGGCCCTCAGTCTCCGGCAGCTGGAATGTACCTGGCCAAGGCAGCGGCCAGTGCGACATGAAGGCAGAGGGTGCTAAGAATCCCCGGAGGACCGGACTAGGCTGCCATCTGATGCTGACCTTGGCTACGTATAACGGACGCTCCCTATCTTCTGATTCAAGGCTTCTTGAATTGGAAGAGGAACTACAAAGGATCAAGTGGGACATCGTCGGGCTAAGTGAAGTAAGGAGAAAAGGAGAAGATCTCATTGAACTGAAAAGTGGACATCTCTTCTACTATCGTGGGACAGATACTGGCAGAACTAGTGGTGTTGGATTTATAATAAACAAGAAACTGAAGGATAAAGTTGTAGAAGTTGAAAGTTCCTCTGACAGAGCTGCACGACTCGTTATCCAACTCTCGAGAAGATACCAGGCTCAGATCATTCAAACTTATGCACCCACCACAAGTCATCCTGAAGAAGAAATTGAATTTTATGAGGAAATTCGTCATCTAAATAATAAAGGTAAGCAGCACTTGAAGATAATTATGGGAGATTTCAATGCAAAAATAGGGCAACGGCAACAGAATGAAACTTCAGTAGGTAAATTCGGTCACGGCAACAGAAACCAGCGTGGAAATACTCTCGTAGAGTTTGCAGAGGCAGAAGGGTTTTTCATCTTGAACTCCTTTTTCAAGAAAAAGCCACACAGGAAATGGACATGGAGACATCCAAATGGGACGACAAGTGAAATTGATTTTATTATGTGTAACAAAAATTTCGTCATAGAAGACTGCATGCATGCAGTGTGCTAAACAAGTTCAACACAGGCAGTGACCATAGATTGGTGAGATGTAAGATGCACCTCAACACTAAACTCGAACGTAGCAAGCTCATAAGAGAAACAAAATGTATTGACATAACCAACCTTAAAAAACACCATAATACCTTCAAATTGGAACTGAAGAACAGATTCTCTGCTTTAGAAGGCCTAACATCGGAAGAAGTGGATATTTCTGAAGTTAACAGAAAAGTAACCAAAGCTCTTATGGAAACAGCAACAAAATTAGCTGGGTCTAAGAACAAATTGCATGTGAACAAATTATCAGGAAAAACCAAAATGTTGATGCAAAAAAGAAGAGTGATGAGGACAACTAAAGAAGATGTGACTTCCAAAGTGGAATATATAGAGACAGTACGAAAAAGTATCACTGAAGACGTAAGGAAATTCAACTGTGAACTAGTAAGGAAAGCAATTGAAAACAACCAAAGCCTGAAGATAGCAAAGGGACATCTCAGTAAGGGGAAAAAACAGATTATGGCACTGAGAAAAGAAGATGGTTCTGTAACAAGAAATAGAGGTGAAATTTTGACAAGAGTGAAAGATTTCTACTCCAAATTATATAAAAGGGATGATACATGTACTCCAGACATCATGAAAGGTACCAGTACCAGAGTTCTTCCAGTCGTTCCAGCAGAAGTTGCACATGCAATCAAGAACATGAAGCGGGGAAAAGCTCCAGGAGAAGATGAAATTACTGTAGACATCAAACAAGAAGCAAGTGGAGAAATCGAAACTGTATTCGCCCAAATTTTCACTCGATGCCTTAATGAAGGGAAAATTCCTGAGGATTGGAACAACGCTACAATGATCTTGCTACATAAAAAAGGTGACATTGAGGATCTCAGGAACTACAGACCTATCAGCCTCCTATCAGTGGTTTATAAAATCTTCACTAAAGTTCTTTCACACCGCTTGAAGGTGACACTGGACATGGCTCAACCGAGAGAACAAGCTGGATTCAGGAATGGCTACAGCACAATAGATCATATCCACGTACTGAGAGAACTAATTGAAAGAGCGAGGGAATATGAACTTCCATTGTGCATGGCTTTTATCGATTATGAAAAAGCCTTTGATTCGGTGAAACAATCAGTAGTTACAATGGCTCTGAAATCCTGCGGTATTGAAGATGCATACATTAATATTATTAATAACATCTATGAAAATGCAAGTGCAAAGATTCGGCTGTTTGAAAATACAACACACATAAAAATTGGAAAAGGAGTGAGACAAGGTGACACCATATCTCCAAAGCTCTTTAATGCCACATTGGAAAATGTCTTTCAATCACTGAACTGGGAAAACAAAGGGATAAAGGTTAATGGAGATTATCTAACCTACCTTCGTTTTGCTGATGACATAGTCATTTTTGCAACTACCCCATCAGAGCTACAGAGTATGATCCAGGAACTTGCTGACAAGAGTAAAGAAGTGGGATTAAAAATGAACTTTCAGAAGACAAAAGTGATGTACAATGCTTTTACAAGAAATGAAGATTTATCGATTGATGGAGAAAAGCTGGAGATAACAGACACGTACGTTTATCTTGGACAGCAGATATCAAGTGAGGGTCACATTGGTGAAGAAATTAATCAGCGTACAAAACTTGCCTGGAGAGCTTTTGGAAGAAACAGCATAATTTTCAAGAGCAATATGCCATTATGTCTTAAAAGAAAAGTGTTTGATCAATGCATCCTTCCAGTGCTTACGTATGGTGCAGAGACGTGGACCTTAGCTAAAAGAGACATACAAAGGCTGCAGACAACTCAAAGCAGCATGGAGAGGTGCATGCTTGGTGTAACCAGGAGAGATAAGAAGAGGAACACATGGATCCGAAAAATGACAAGAGTGGAAGACATCATGATCAGAGTTAAATCCCTGAAATGGCAATGGGCTGGACATACTGCCAGAAGAACAGGCCATCGATGGACAGCCGAAATTTTAGATCGGATTCCAAGGGACAGGAAAAGACCCAGAAGAAGACCACATGGAAGATGGGTGGATGAAATTCAAAAGTATGCGGGAGTGACATGGAGGAGACTGGCACAAGACAGACCGTTGTGGAGGAAACTTGGGGAGACCTTCGTCCAGCAGTGGATTGATAATGGTTGACAATGATGATGATGATGATATATTAACATTTAACTTGTGACGTACTACAGTGGTAAGGCACGTGTCAAGACGACAAATCTGCAGCGATACATTACGTCCGTGTAGTTTAGTTGGGAGAGCAACTTACTCCGGAGTGAGGGGGTTGCGGATCGTTGTCACTGACGAACTCCTTTTTCCACATTGGCGCCAGAACGTAAAAATGAATGTACTGGCAGTTGGGTTCTTCAAAAAAAGGTATGATGATTGTTTCACGCAACGCCCGGTATTAATGGAAAATTCCTACTTCACTTCAAATAAAAAAAAATAATTAAGAGGGAGATAATGTCATGTAGTATAGAGGTAAAGCACGTGTCAGGACGACAAATCTGCAGCGATACATTCCGTCCGTGTAGCTTAGTTGGGAGAGCAACTTACCCCGGAGTTGGGGGAATGGGGGCGCGTTCGATCCCCGTATAACGTTAGACTTTTTCGTGAGCAAGATTGGTGTTACGCTATATCTAAAACCATGACTAAGGAATGTTGGACTAAATAAGTATACGATGCAATAGTTCCTAATTAAGCTATTACGGCCAGACGAAACATATACAGAAGTCAGACTTACGATAACCTTTTATTGTTCCAGCACGAATGATAACATCCACAATATAGCACTGCTAAAATTACAATTCACGTATCTCTTAACAGCTATTGAACATCTCCACACACATACGTACACTAAGAAACTGCTGTATCGCCGTTTTTATCTATCGTTCTTATCACATTCATACGTCACGCACTCTGGCCTGAATTGTGTTGCTGACCTCATTCTTGCGAGAGAATACATCACGTTAAGTTTGGAAAGTGTAAAGGAGAACAAACTAGAATTTGCATAGGAAAAGGAACTAAAAAGTGAAAGTTAAATTAGAATATACGTCATACCAGTCACTGACGAACTCTTGTTTTCGCAAAACTTAAAAGCTAAGTTATGCTGTCTCACTTAGCTTTGTGGGCTAAATTTAAATGATTGCTTATCGATAGCTTCATTACCAGATACAGAAATATATGAATTTTAATCGTTACCGAAATCATTGTTATTGGTTTTAAGACGTTTGAGTGTGTCATTGGTTTTAGTTTTTAAAATAATCAAATGAACTTATGAAGGGAATTCGGGTGTATGGGAGACATTTAGGAAACTGAAGAGTGGATGTGGAATGCAGGACTCGAATACAGGACCAGTGGATGTGGGATACAGGACTCGAATACAGGACCAGTGGATGTGGGATACAGGACTCCACACTGAAATGCAGCGGTATAAAGTGGAATGAAGACAGTGGCGGCTTTTCAGGGGAAGTAGGTGAAGTGCCTTTTCACCTATTTTACTCAAAATAAAGTTTTATTCAGTTTTTTTTTATAATATATTCTTTTTTGCCTTTATTCAGTTCCAAAGTACTCAAAATTTTGAATGGATATTAATTCACATGGCGCGCTCAATACGGAAAGCAAATCCTTATACGCAAAACAGTGCAAGTGAAGAGCCGAAATGAGAATGCTTGAAAGTCTGCAGTTTTCCGCCGAGTTGCTATGGTAACCGTGACGTCACCCTCCCCAATCTGCTCGCTCAAGTGAAGTGTTTCAGCTTCACGCGCCTTACCTTTGCATCTTTCAGTTTTTGAGCGTAAAGTCGTGAGAGATCACGGCGGAGTGGGCGAACTACCAGGGTACCATGCAATCTGCTCAGGGCTTTTTCATTGTAATGCTGTGGTACATTATTTTCCGAAAGGAATTTGTTCTTTCGTGCTTTGTGATTATTTGTTGAAAGTTTTAACTGATATTTTAGGTTTGTGTACAATTTAACTGATAGTGATAGTTTTTAGTATGCATCCTGTGGACGACATTGTAATTTATTGCAAACTCCATTTACTCTGTGGAAAGATGAAGATGAAAGAGACATTTTGCTTCAAGGACGACCTACGGATTCACTGACAATTGTCGCCAAGAACGAAATCAAGAAGAGCGGTAAATCTAACACTATAAATTAAAAAAATTGTTGGTTTACTGAATATAAATGGATTTGCAGCACTTCTGTGTTAATTTTTTTGGGGGGGCCTGCTTACTTTTTAGTAATAAACATTCGGCGTGGAATAAAGACGGATTATCAGATTTATTAAGCGTAACACAGTCACTTCATAAACATCGTGATTCTAGCAAACACCTGAAATGCGGATTGATGTTAAGAAATTAAAAAAAACTCAAAACACCATTGCCGATGCCCTGAGGAAGAATGCTAGGCTTTTGAAAACGCATTTTAACGAAAACGTTCATTTAAATAGACTTTTCCTGCAGACAATGATTGATGCAGTATTAGTCTATACTGTATTTGAGCAAACAAGAACTAGCATTCCATGGCCATGACGAAGGCATGGGCTCGATAAATCGTGAAAATTTCATTGAATTACTTTCATTGTTGATATGAAGAAGTTCTTTAGAAATTAAAAATCAATACGAAAGGATAAAAAACTATTCAAAATGAATTAATTGAATGTATTTCTGAATATATAAACGATCACGTCAAAAATTAAATAATTTTTGATTGTTGATTTGGAAGGTGTTTTTGATTGTTGATTTGGAATAATTTTTGATTGTTGAGGGATTTTTGGGTTTCCATGATGTGAATGAAGATAGAACGTCAGGAGCTTTATACAAAATGCTAGACAAAATTTTGGGACAGTTTGATTACCAACACGAATAAATAGGACAATGTTACGATGGGGCAAGTATTATGCCTGGACACTTAAATGGGCTACAGAAAAAAAGTCAAGGATAAAGCTTCTCAAGCTGTTTTTGTTCAATGCTTAGTTCATCGTTTGAATCTTGTATTGCACCAGAGTTTTTCTAAAATTTCTAAGTGTCGAATACTTTTTGCAAGCCTCAGTGGAATTGCTTCGTTTGTTTACCATTCTGCGAAGCGGTCTTATACACTTATATCAACAACCGCAAGATACAGACCAACCATAACAGAAATCGATGGACCTCCACTTCGAAATTAGTCAGTTGTTGAAGATTGGGATAAAAAAAAAGTGTTTGGATTTCTGACGAATAGCGAATAATCAGACAAAAAATCAATTCATCTTGCCAAGGGGTTTTTGAATGATATGAACACTTTCGAATTTACATTTTTGGCTCCACCGATCTATTATTCGAACTTTTGAAGAAAAAATAACTAAACATAAACTACTGTGTAACTCAAATTAAAAAAAAAAAAAAAAAAAAAAAACCTCGTGAAATTTTGAGCCATAAAAGGAACGATGAGTTATTTGAAACACAGTTTGGAAAAGCTAGCAAAATCACAGAAATAAGCACGGAAATATGCTGCTCTTACACAGGAAACAATTTTTCAAAATTATAAACAATTGTATTTTGAAATTTTGGACCACATTCTTATGGAAATGGATATAAGATTTCAAGAATGTAAGAAACTTCAATTTGTCTGACTTGCTGACAACCAAATTCGAATAATTTAATACATGCTTTCCCACTCGCGCTCTTGAAAATCTACATTTTTACGGAAACATATTTACTAAACACAGCGCCTTAAAAATGAACTGAGTCTTGTATATTCCGATGAAAAATTAAGGAATATATTGACTCAAGAACTCCTTCGAGTGTTTCACGGAGACAAAGACATTTTTACATAAGATTATAAATTGGTTTTCCTCAGTTTAACAATTCCATCTACCAGTGTGCCAGTAGAAAGAAGTTTTCTTAAAAGAATACAAACTTGCTCAAGAAACACTAGTTCCCAAGATAGACTTGCTTCTCTGGCAAATATTTCTATTCAGGAAGACATTTTATTGATGCTCACGAAGAAACAACCATCTAACCATCTTATGACGACATAATCGACAAATTTGCAGCTTTAAAAGGAAGAAAAATTGATTTAATATACATAAAATAAGTAAGTCCTCATTAAGGGATTTTCATTGTAGACAGTATATATCTTTTCATACTGCTCTTGTACCTCTTCACCTATTTTTCCAACCACGAGCCGCCACTGAATGAAGATGACTTTGTGAAGCTAGCATTCCCTTCTTAGTTTATCTTAACTGTATCTGAATCATAATATCTTCAGTAAAAACCTGTTCATCATAGGTAATATCTGAGTTTTGGTTCCTATATTACCTCCGAAAAGCATGCTCAATGTTAGAAACTGCACTGAAGTTTCCTTAAGTAGTGAGAAGCATCAGCACAGTTTCCAGTGAAATGCCAAAAATCAGAAGTTGAAAAAAAAATTCGCGTATGTTCAATTTCATTGATAAAAGATTTAACACGTTCTAGTGTGTCTTAATTTTATTGAAAACCTCAAACACTTTTCCCGTGGCAAAATCCAAGAAATTCATTCTTTTTGTTTAACCCCTTGGGATGCATGCCATATTACCCCAACCAAATTGGCTAGAGTCACACTTTTATTAGTGCCTAGCACTACGACGTTACGCTCCCGAGTATTATGTGAGCAGTCAGTAAAAATCTGACATAACAGAAGTAAGTTTTAGTTTTATTCTAAAATTATAAATAGCAGAACAGTTTTGGAAATCCGCGGTAAGGAATTCTAAATAGCATATGTGAGGTGTAAGCAAAACTACATAAATAAGAGAAATAATTAAAATAAATGAAAATAAAGAAAGATATGACAGTTCAGGAGATTTATCAACAGTAAGAGAACATTCCATCACCACAGATTACGAGCGTTACATTTTAAATTGCTGCTCTGGAAGGAGGACCTTGAGTATTATGCAGATGTAAGGCATTTTAGATTCATACATGAAAACAACGGAAAGGAAAAAATGGGTGATCAGGGAGGCATCCCATACTACCCAAGAGGCCAGGAGAGTTGGTTTCTGGACAGTTGCGCGACTTGGGCTTGTGCCATGTGAGGTATTGGTGCTGTGTTCGTACTGCGCTACTGGCTATCTCCCCACCGTAGAACCACATGCGTGATTTGTAAAGTACTATGCGAGATGACGTGATGACATAGTATTGAGGTAATTCATGAGTCAAACCGACAATAAAGCAGCGATCATCCTGCCGGCGTAGTTCAGTTGGGAGAACCGGCCATTTCGGACTAGGAAGACGTGGCATTGAATGTCTACACTCGTAGTAATAAGCTACCACGAGCAACATCGCCATTGGACGCAAGATTACTGGAAACTTGCAGCCTGGTCCGACAAATCGCGGTACCAACTGTTTCGGGCAGATGACCGACTTCGGGTCTAAAGACAATTCCACGAGGCAATGGATCCCACATGCCAACAAGGGACAATGTAGGCCGGCAGTGGCTTTGTTATGATATGCGATTCTCCAGCTGGCACGTACTAGCAGCCGCTCTGACCGGTGAAGGCTACGTAACCATCCTTGGGGATCATTTGCACCCGTTCATGTCGTGCAACCAGTCCGACGGGTACAACCTCTTTCAATACGACAATACGCTACCGTACACGCCCACAGTCGCCCGATTATGGCTGGAGGAGCATTTCACAGAGTTTGGCATCCTGACTTGCCCACCTCGTTTGCTGGATTTAGACGCCATTGAACATATTTGGGATGCTATTCAACGTACCGTCAATACCAGAAATCCTCCACCGGTGAATGTTACGGAATTGTGGAGCGCTCTTCACGAAGCATGGTGCGCACCGTCTCCACAGTACTACATAGAGCTCGTGGAGTCCATACCCCGTCTCGTTGCTACTGTTATCCGGTCGCAAGGATGACCAACGTGGTATTAGAGAGGTATCCCATTTGTTTTGGCACTTATGTCTATATATGCTAAAGATAAAAAGACAGATGATAGGGGCGCAATATTTTGTGATTTGCTCTGGGTACACTAATGCTCAGTTACGTCTCTGTACGTGTGCATTTTTCAAGTTTGAAAGTCATTACTTGCATGTTTCAAAACTGTAATGGTAAATACAAAGTTGTATTTTAATTTCTTTACGAATTTCACCCCTATCACTGGTAGTGTTGCACCACAAACATAACGTACCTTTCAGAGATACCGGAAGTGCTTCGTACATAACTGTACCTCTTATTGGAAGGATGCAAGCCTGGTGTATACAATGTATGTGCTTGCACCCACGTAAAAACATTAAGGGGAATAAGAGTCAAAGAGTTCATTACGCAGCAGTCTCTAAAACCTTGTATGTATAAGTTCAGAAGGCGATTTCATCCCCATTTTGTAAATCAATGAATGAAATACTGGATTACACCATTGTACAATACAAATTTTGAAGTTGTGAATCCGTTTATTGGTGTAAATATGACATGAATAATAAGTCAGATAATATCCGAAAACTTGAAAATTTCGTCGTCCTGGAGTGGGAATCGAATCAGCATCATCCGGCTAGCGCCCGAGTATGCTCCTCCGGGCAATCACGGGAAATAATTCTAATCCTCCAGATTCGCTATATAAGAATGCCAGTTGCTTCGACTAGCGCATCCTGTGATGGTTATATTCAATTAATCGGAAACTTGAAACTTGGTCGTGTTTGAAAATTCTCGCTCCAGGTCGACGAAACTTTCAAGTTTTCGGATACTATCTGACTTACCATTCATCTCATATTTACATCAATAAACGGATTCACAACTTTATTTTGTAAGATACAATTACACTTGGAACAGTTATAGGAAATTATTCAGCAATAGAAGAACACGTGATTATCAGTCAACAGTGAAAATTTACGTGATGTGAAATTGACACCGATGCCCATCAATGGGAGTTCACAATGATATGAAACTGACTCTATTACCCAACAAAGATTGCAGTAATTTGACATCAGTGAATGTTCGTACCTGATTTACATTGCAGCCCTGCTTACAATGATAGCTGGAACTACGGCATTGTTGTGTATGGTATAATAATGCATTCAGCAAAAAACATGAGGCGAAATGCAACGATTTTCTTTCTCGTTAAGCACAATCTCCGGCTCAAAGGTTTTTGGCTGAAAAACACGCTTTTCACAAATCTATTTTAAAATTTAGAAGAAACATTTTGATTTCTTCAATGGTTTGCTCTTCAGAAGCTAAAAAGTTCACCTTTCTGCATAAATTACATTGATTTATTATCACAACGCGACTGTTGATATCACGTTCAGAACTTTTGTGGTAATATGACTTGAAGATGTGCACTAGTCAAAGATATTGAAAAGGTCACACCGATGAATATTTTGGATGCATTTTGCAATACACTTAGTAGACAAAACGTAAGATACAGGGGTGGTGGGTAGTTGATATGGTGTCGTCCCACTTTCATACGTGCCGTTTCCGTACAAATGAATTTTTGTCCCATTTCCGTACAAATGAATTTTTGTCCCATTTCCGTACAAATTTAGTGCCATTTTCGTACAAATCTAGTGCCATTTCCGTACACATGCGATGATCCGTGAGCAGTGAGATATGCGTGAAGGAAGACAGAGGATCGGGGGCGTACTGATCGCCCTCGCACGCCTTCCTCCCTCTCATCACTGTGGGAGGGTCCACTGCTATTAGAACTTCTAGCCTTACGAAAAAGATTTTACAAAATCTTTTGTGGAAACTTTATACGAAACTGGGGAAAGAAATAGCCCGGAATTTTTTGGGCAGCTTTGAACAAAATGTTAAAAACAAAAGCAGTTTTTTCCGCGGTTTTGAAATTTAACATCTGCGACGAACGCTGAAGATTGTAAAGATGGAGTTAATGGACCGCCTGTTTATTGCTTTTCCCACTTATCCTATCATGAGCGCCTATTGGTTGAAGAATAAAATGAATGGTGATCTCTATGACGTCGGAGGAACTCGAAAGGGGATCAGCATTTACTTTCGTCCTTAGATTCCCCGCGCCTGATACCAGGCGCGGTGAAACTGTACGGAAATGGCACTAACTTATATGCTATGTACGGAAACGGGGCAAAATTCCATTTGTACGGAAATGGCACGTACGGAAATGGGATACAATCAGTTGACATGGGCATCCCCCGCGCAGAGTGGAATAGACCCAAACCAAACGCAAGCGATAAATAAGCGGGCAGTAGGGCTTCCCAACAGTGTATCGCAATTGACGAACACGGGTAAACCTGGTGATCTGAGCGACTTTAAACGTGGACCCATTACCGGAGCAAGACAGAGAGGTTACTCTATCGCACAAGTGGTAAGAACCTTGGGGATCCCGAAGGCCACCCTTTCAAGGGTGTACTGCGAGTATACCATCGACGGACGTACCAGCGCCCAGAGAGCAAGCGTGGTCAACCACACGCTATTGATGACTGGGATCGAAGTAGACTATCCACGTTCGTACAGAACGATTGCTTGGCAACGGTAGCGCAAATCACATCCAGGTTGAATGCTAGAGGCCCAAGCAGCATCAGTGGGCGAACGGTACCGTGCGCGTTGTATACCATGAGCTACGGGAGCCGACGTCATACTCGTGTGCCACTGTTTACTGCTCGTCATCAGACATAATGCCTCGTCTGGTGACAAGAACGTCAAAACTGGACCTCTGTAGGGTGGCGCCGCGTCGTGTGGTCAGATGAATCCCGTTTCCTGCTGTACCGAACTAACGGGAGAGTGCGTGTGGGGTCGACAGCATGAGGCCATGGCCACGTCGTTCCAGGTCGGCTATATTCAAGGCGGTTGTAGCTCTATGATGGTTTTGGGAGTCTTCCCATGGAACACATTAGGTCCCTTAGTGTGTCTCGAGAGGTTCTTGACTATTGCGCGCTACCAGCATGTGCTACTGATCACCTTCCCGCTTTCATCGCCTTCTCGCATCCTGCGGCCAATGCTTTGTTTATGAAAGACAATGCGTTGCTCCACCAGGCCGTAACCATCCAGAAATGGTCCCAGGAACACTCACTTGAGTTTGAAACCATCCAGTAGCCCTCTGGATTTATACCTTGTGGAAACTCTTTGAATTACTGTGGAGAGAAACATCAGATCCCATGGATCCCGGACCATCGTCTCGGGCAGAGTTGTGGACAATGCTGCAACAAGCATGCAACAATTACCCCCGGAAAGCCTCCGGCATCTGGTGGAGTCGATGCCTCGTCGTGTACAGGCAGTTATTCATGCTAGAGGAGGACCAACACGCTATTAGATATCTCTAATGTTTTGTACGTTGAGTGCATTTTGCTATAAAATGCGTTACCACTAGAGGGCGTAAGTGCGTATTTCTGTTTTTAACTTGCTAGCAATTGTATCTTCACTTCTAAAAATCTAACTGAAAAAATTATTTTTGAGTCAGACGCCACTCACCGCAGAACATTTCCATGGTCGTTCGTCATCTGGCCAGAGTCATGAGCAGCATCCATGCCTCAATCAGAAACCCAGCTCATCTCGGACGAATGGCCAAAATCCAGCGCCTCGCACCACTCGGCCACCTGGACGGCCTTCAACGACTCCCAAGATCAACCTCCCAGAACAGCTATAAATATAACGACCGTAACATGTGAATGTAACCATCCATACTTTAAAAATCTTTATAAAGAACCTTCCAAAAATGAGCTATATAAATCGTTTTATTCAAAAAAATTTCTTTTTTTGTACGTATGTACAAATTTTGTTGACTGCTTACATAATACTCAAGCGTGCGCCTTCGCAGTAGTGTCAAGTACGAATGAAAGTACGACTTCAGCAAATTTAGTTGAAGTGATATGACATGTGATCCAAGTGAACATGGAGAAAAAACCTCTTGCTTGGATTTTGTTACACGAAACACGTTAGAAAAAGTTTTAATAAAATTTAGACAACACACAGAGAATTCCCTGCATAAGTCTAATCTTTGTAAGAAAAATCTGAACTTTGCTGAGATATTATCTTGAGGAACCTCACCACAAGATGGTACTTTCAGTTTCTTTTTTCCTTAAAGAATTTGCTGCAATTTCCAATACTAGGTTTGCTTTTCGGAAGCAAATTAAGAATTAAGAGTCAGATATTACCCATGACGAAACAGAAGTTTACTGAAGATTTAGTTCTAATAAATCCCCATCCCCAAGTGCAGTTAAGTTTATTGCATAACACTGCAATGACCGATATTTCAGTAATGGGTCTTTTTTTTTTTTTTTTTTTTGATTGGAGGTTTAACGACCACCGTGAGCAACTCAATGGGCTATAAGCAGTCGCCCGTCCCTAATTTAGGGTCACTGGTTCCAGGGAAGGGAGAGAGCCAGTACCGTAAGACAAACACAACATCCATGCCTGACCGGGATTCGAACCCGGACCCCTTACGGACGAATGATCAGAGGCCAGCGCCTTAGACCACTGCGCCACCGAGGCTGCCAGTAATGGGTCTTAAACTCATTCCCAATCAGTCACTATCATCACGCAATTTCTTCGTATTCTTAGAAGATTTTCACACTGCGTTTCATGTTATTCTAATTTGTATTATCTGCGAGTTAATCTGTCCCAGGTAGCACAGCATTGCAATTTAACGTAGCCCCAACGCTGAGCCACCGTCTTTCAGGAATAGAAGACGGTGTCGCTCCGGTGGCGCAGGTGGTCTAAGCGATGACTTCTGATCATTCGTCCGAAAGGGGTCCGAGTTCGAACCCCGATGAGGCATGGATGTTGTGTTTGCTTGACGGCACTGGCTCTCTCCCTTCCCTGGAGCCAGTGGCCCTAAATTAAGGAGCGGCGACTGTTTATAACCCATTGAGTTGCTCACGGCGGTCGTTAAACCTCCAATCAAAAAGTAAATAAATTGAAGACGGTGGCTCAGTGTTGGGCTTACGTTAAATTGCAAGGCTGTGCTATCTCAGCTGTTTCATTTCTTTTTCTCGAAGGACAGAGACGGGAAAATATGACTTTCTACAAGGATGTATTCGACACGTGCTTCTTCCTCTGTTTTGGTTTGATACAAAAGGGGGAAGCAATGTGACTGAAAATATTAATTGGGAAATTAAATTTCGCAGTGTGCCAGAAGCACGACAAAGAGACAAAAAACCAATGCGGGTAGAAAAACCGCAAGACAGCTGGATCATTCTACCGCCCAAGGGATAAGAACCTTAGCGTTCCCGAGATCAACCATATCAAGGGTGAACCGCCAGTATACCATCGAAGGATGCTCCAGCGCCTATAGAGCAAGCGGTGACTGATCACACATCATTCATGACAAGGGCTGATATAGACTATCCAGGCTCGTACAGACCAACTGCTCGGCAACGACATCCAGGTTAAATGTTGGAGGCCCAAACAGCATCAGCGAGCGGAGGGTACGGTGCACGATGCATAGCCTGGGCTACGGGAGCCGACGCCCTATTCGTGTGCCACTGCTTACTGCTCGTCATTGGACATTACACCTCAGTAGTATTAAAAGAAATCCGTCTTGTTGCACGATGATATTTATTCAGCTAAAAAATGAAATCTATATACAGTTTAAAAACACATGAGCACTTTCGGTGTCACATTGACACCTTCATCAGATGTAATTTCACCATGTGGCTACATGCTGGTCTTAAGCACGTGGAGTAGATGCATCATGGGAAAGGTAATGTCAATGTCACATGATATACCAGATAACAAGACAATAAAAAAAGGCATAGTTAGTCAATGATCACTTAACAGAAGCAATTGCTATTGTGCTGTCCTTCCCAACAAGATTGCTCCAAGGTTCAGGTAAAACATAAGGATAATAGTCATTACAGCAACTTGTATTATAAGCCGAAATATAGAGGCTTTCTGCAAATAACAAGGAATAAACAGAGTTAGGTGTGTTTATGATTTTAGCGTTGTCCCAGTCTGGGATGGAATTTCCAGCACTTATGGTTCTTGCAAAAGAGGTGCTTTGGTGATTCATTTTTAGATCATATCTGTGTTCATTTAATCTCAAATCCAAATTTCTTTTGGTAGAACCCACATAATGATTGTTTAGTTCACCAGAGATAGTGTCAAGCATAGGAATAACATACACACCCCATTTTTTCCCTTTGTCAATTTTGTCACGATCATTGCGGATAATGGGATAAAGATTGCATGATCGTATTCAGAATTGTATTTTATGACGAGAACATATGTTGGTAAGGAGATTTACAATATGTGGATTAAAATCAACAGATCCAACATACTTTTTAGGCACTTGCTCACTAATTAAAGCAGTTGACATAGAAAACCGAAAGGGAAAAAATGGGGTGTGTATGTTATTCCTATGCTTGACACTATCTCTGGTGAACTAAACAATCATTATGTGGGTTCTACCAAAAGAAATTTGGATTTGAGATTAAATGAACACAGATATGATCTAAAAATGAATCACCAAAGCACCTCTTTTGCAAGAACCATAAGTGCTGGAAATTCCATCCCAGACTGGGGACAACGCTAAAATCATAAACACACCAAACTCTATTTATTCCTTGTTATTTGCAGAAAGCCTCTATATTTCGGCTTATAATACAAGTTGCTGTAATGACTATTATCCTTATGTTTTACCTGAACCTTGGAGCAATCTTATTGGGAAGGACAGCACAATAGCAATTGCTTCTGTTAAGTGATCATTGGCTAACTATGCCTTTTTTTATTGTCTTGTTATCTGGTATATCATGTGACATTGACATTACCTTTCCCATGATGCATCTACTCCACGTGCTTAAGACCAGCATGTAGCCACATGGTGAAATTACATCTGATGAAGGTGTCAATGTGACACCGAAAGTGCTCATGTGTTTTTAAACTGTATATAGATTTCATTTTTTAGCTGAATAAATATCATCGTGCAACAAGACGGATTTCTTTTAATACTAGTATTCATGCACGAATTATAGTGCCAACCATTACACCTCACTTTGTGCCTGGAACATCAAAACTGTACCTCTGCAGAGTGCCGCCGGGTTGTGTGGTCAGATGAATCTCGTTTTCAGTTGTACCGAGCTGACGGGAAGGTGCGAATGTGGCGTCGACAGCATGAGGACATGGCCCCGTCGCTCCAGATCGGCTCTATTCAAGGCAGTGGTAGCTCCGTGATGGTTTGGGGAGTATTCTCACGGGGCACATTAGGTCACTTAATGTACCTCGTGTGGTTCTCATGCGTTGCGTTCGGACAGCATGTGCTGGTTGATCACCTGCACGCTTTCATGGCCTTCGCGCATTCTGCTGCCGATGGTCTGTTCCAGCATGACAATGCGTCGCCCCACCAGACCGGAACCACCCAAGAATGGCTCGAAGGACACTCATCTGAGAGGGGAACCACCCAGTAGCCTACAAGGTCCTCGGATTTTGAACAATGTGGAGACTCTGGGATGCCGCTGAGCAGAACATGAAATCCATGGATCCTGGACCGACGTCACGGGTAGAGTTGCAGACAACGCTGCAACAGGCATGGCTGGCACTATATCCGGAAACTTTCCGGCATCTTATGGAGTCGATGGTTTGGCGTGTACAGGCTGTTATTCGCGCTAGAGGAGGACTAGCACACTATTAGGTATCTTTAATGTTTTGTCCATTGTGTGCGTTTGCACGGGCGCGCGTGTGTCTATGCATCTGTGTTACGTCAGTACTTTTCGAACTAGTCTTTGGATTTAATACATATAATTCATCGGTTTTCCAACTGTGCTGCGCTTTGGTTATGAAAGTTTTATCATGTGTTTGTGTAAGCCACGTTTCTAGGGCTGTCTGAATGAATGTCTTTCTCGTCTTTGAAGCGTGTTCCACGGCTTCACAGCGCCCTTCATGTCGTTGGACGCTGCAAAATCCCAATGCGCCCTGACTATAATCTTGTGATCCTTCATATTTACAAATATCCCTAATTAACATTCTTATTTAGAATTCCTCCTGCTTTCACTAACTGTGGTAACAAATCTATTTGCTGAAGTCCAACAACTGACATCCAGTGGCTTGTATTTTATTTTAGGGTTTATCAGTCACCTGAAAACTTTAATTTTTTTATTAGAGGTTTAACGACCACCGTGAGCAACTCAATGGGCTATAAGCAGTCGCCCGTCCCTAATTTAGGGTCACTGGTTCCAGTGAAGGGAGAGAGCCAGTGCCGTAAAACAAACACAACATTCATGCCTCACCGGAGAACTTTAATCAGTCGTCCATCCTTGTTTTGGGGTTAGTGATTAAAGGAAAGGAAGAGATCCAGCTCTGTAAGGCACATACACAACTATGTAAAAAATATGTAGAGTTGATTCACGGAAAATTGCTGAAAATTACGTGCAGAAAAGAAGTTGTGGGTAGGTCTCCCACTTTTAACGAATTTTCCGTTTTGAAAAAGTTTCCGTTTCTTGTAACGGCAATTTTTGCATTTTGATCAATTTTCCGTTGTCCCTAATTCTGTTTTTAAAAAAGTAATGTCAGTTTCGGATTTTATGCGTTTTTTCTTTACATAAATTTATCGACCTTTCGAAACCTTCGATTTTGACTTCGTCAGTCCATATGCAAAAGAAACTTCGATTCCCACTTTTTTCGCTCTCTCATCGAGTAACGTAGCCTATTTTCAATGCAACAGATGCATTGCAGGATTATTTTCTGTCTTAGGGAAATTAGTCTTCACTTAGCAAGGAAGTACTTTGCAGGGTACAATGGCGCGCTGCTGAATGAGTCAGCAAGACACCACCAGATCACGTTCAAAGTAGTGGGGTCACGCTATGATGGAATGTTTTTCTGTATGAATGTGGGTTAATTAGTTATTTTATTTTCTGTAGAAACTTATTTTTCTGAATAGGTTTATCAAATATAAAAAATCTGTTGGAGGACTCATCATAAACAATTTTTTTCTTCATCGTGTTTCAAACCACCGGAACGTTTTGAAACTCGATATTTTTTTAAAACTGACAATGTCTTTCGATTATGCTTAAAGCCTTAAGCGGCCGATGTACGTAAACCAAATGGTGTCCAAAATATTTTATTTATTGGGTTACCAAACAGAAATGTGCACATAGCGACCGGGTTTAACGAAAGAACGATCAAAACAGTTCCTTTCCTCTTCTAATCTCAGTAGTACCGACCATAAAACTGTAACGGCTGATAAGAGCTCTCTTCTAGTCTGCTCTCTGACGTAAATAATAAAGGGAATGGGCTTTTCCTTTCCATTTGTTCCTTGGTGTCAGTGCGTAGTCCCGCTGACACGGACATCACGCCAATCTGCAGAAACATGTTACTCAAATGTGTTCTCTCTCCATTCTTAGGTTCGCCGTTTGCCCCTTTTTAGTTGGTAATTAGTTATAAAAAATTAGTGTCAATCATCTCCCTAAATGACCACTTTGAATAGCAAGGCTAAGGGGAAGCAGCGCTTACTATATCTCAGGTTCACTCCTTCCAGCCGTGTTGAACCCACTTCTTTGACAACAAGTTAAAGCTGATTTCAGCTCATTATACTAACATATATTTAATTCGTTCCAGCTGGCTAAAGGGTTAAGAAAACTTTAAAGATACTACTTCATAGCATTATTAAAAAAACAACAACCCAAATACACTGCTGGCCACCCAAAATGCAACACCAAGAAGGACACGAGATAGCAGAGCCAGATTTACTGGACACATAACAACAGATACAAAGATGAAACGATTGAGCTTACAGGCCCGTGCGACTTGCGGAACACGCAGACATCATTAGTTCGTGTGGTCCCCATGGCTGGCAATAACGGCCGCTACACGCCGCAGCATCGAATGAAAGAGGCTTTGGATGTAGGCTTGGGGTATGTCGGTCCAGGCTGCTTCCACACGTTGCCACAGCTCATCAGGCGCAGCCGCGGGTGGTGTTTGCCGGGCCACTCGCTTGCCGATCAGCGATTAGACGTGTTCGATGGGCGACATATCGGGAGAACAGGCGGGCCACAGAAGCAGTGACACCTGGTGGGCCGTGAAGAATTGTTGCACGATGAGTGCCACGTGCGGGCGCGCATTGTCCTGTTGAAACGTGGCCGCTGGCAGGTCCTGAATGTAAGGGATGACTACAAGTTCCAAAATATCGGAGATGTAGCGGTGGCTGTTGAGTGTACCGGCGATGCGTACCAGAGGGGTGCGGGTGTAATATCCAATTGCGCCCCAAACGATAACTCCAGGCGACGGACCGGTATGGCGATGCATAATGCAGGCGTCATACAGTCTCTCGCCGCGGTGCTGCCACACGCAGATCCGACCATCGTGGTGTTGCAGGCAGAAGCGGGATTCGTCGGAAAAGACAATGTTGTGCCATTTCGTAGTCCAGGTGTGGCGTTCAACGGTAAACTGCCACCTCACTCGCCGGTGGTATAACGTCAGTGGTAATCGGAGCAATGGGCACCGTGCGACAAGTCCCCGCTCCTGCAGACGACGTCGAACGGTACGTGCTGACACAGGTTGTTGCGGGACACACCCTAATTTCTGCGCTAGCGTTCGTGATGTGGCGGTGCGAGCCGTCATTGCCCGCAGCACAACATGCCGGTCCTCTCGTTCGGTGGTGTACCGCGGCTGCAGCAATCGCTCACGTCGGTCCATCCGTCCCTCCTGCACCCACCGAATCCATAATCGCCTCACTGTGGATGGATGTCGTCCCACACGGGCGCCGATGTCTCGGTACGATAAACCGATGTCGCGATTAGCCACCACACGTCCTGTGTCAAACTCCGAAACGTGTTGGAATGACTGCCGTATTCTGCGACGAGGCATCAGGAAGCTTCCCACGCACAGGTCCAGCAGCACAACACACTTCCACTACTTACATCCCACCTTCTGTGCACCCTTCTTATAGTGCTTCTCGGTGGCGTGTCGGGCGCACATGATTTGCATGCCCTCTCGCGGGCGACGCATGCTGTGAATTTCAGGCCAATCGGATGCTTCCTTCTTGGTGTTGCATTTTGGGTGGCCAGCAGTGTATAAATTTACTCTTGATAGCTATAACCAGGAGAGATAAGAAGAGGAACTCGTGGATCCGAAAAATGACGAGAGTGGAAGACATCATGATCAGAGTTAAATCCCTGAAATGGCAATGGGCTGGACATACTGCCAGAAGGACAGACCATAGATGGACAGCCGAAATTTTAGATTGGATTCCAAGGGACAGGAAAAGACCCAGAAAAAGACCACATGGGAGATGGGTGGATGAAATTCGTAAATATGCGGGAGTGACATGGAGGAGACTGGCACAAGACAGACAGTTGTGGAGGAAACTTGGGGAGACCTTCGTCCAGCAGTGGATTGATAATGGTTGACAATGATGATGATGATGATGATGATAGCTATAATAGCTTTTTGTTAAAGAGTCAACAGACTGATACATAGATAGAAATCATGCAATCATCTGTACAACTACCCTGTTTATTATGGTAACATGACATACAGGGTGTTCGGAAAGGATGTATACAATTTCAAAGTTGAATAATACAAACAGTATTTGCGATACGAATGTTTTACGTTTTGTCCAGAATTAAGCAAGTTCTAAAGTTTATAGATTTGCAATCAATACACTTCTACATGTGATCCATTCGCAGCGAGTAGGATGTCGAGGCGGTAGTCGATTTCGGACCAAGTACGGTGCAAAATGTCTGGGGTGGAGTTGAGGGAGATGGGTGCCTTTAGGTCACCGAGGGAGGCAACTTTAGACCGGTAGACAACGTCTTTAAGGAACCACCCACCCCCATAAAAGTCACAGGGGGTTATGTCTGGCGAAAAGGGAGGCCATGTCTTTGGACCTCCGCGTCCAATCCACCGACAAGGGTGGTGCTGATCCAAGCATGCACGAACGTCTGATGACCAATGAAGGGGAGCCCCATCATGCTGGAAAATGGCGTCTGGAATTTCCTGCAGTTGTGGAATGACGAAGAGTTGTAACATGTTCAGGTATGTGCCTCCGGTTACGGTTGGTTCAGCAAACAAGAATGGTCCAATCACTCTGTCCTGCATAATGCCACACCAAACATCAACTTTGGGGCTGGGTCTCGTGTGTTCCAGGATAACATGGGGATTTTCCGAACCCCAACTCCGGCAATTATGCTTGTTGACGGTACCTGACACATGAAACGTTGCAAACCACATCACGCAAGCAGCTTTTCCCTGTGGCGTCGCCATTTTCGCTATGTTGTGTCACACTGCACTACCAGGCAGGTAGCGTCTCCTATCAAAGGAAAAATAAAACTTTAGAACTTGGTTAACAGTGGACAAAACGTAAAACATTCGTATGGCCAATACTTTTTGTACTAATCAACTTTGAAATTGTATACATCATTTCCGAACACCCTGTAAAACAGCAGGTGCACCGACATGGAGGAATATCTGTTGCTGCAATAACCTTAATATCATGCGATCAACATCATCATCATCATTGTCAACCATTATCAATCCACTGCTGGACGAATGTCTCCCAAGTTTCCTCCACAACGGCCTGTCTTGTGCCATTCTCCTCCACGTCACTCCCGCATACTTTCGAATTTCATCCACCCATCTTCCATGTGGTCTTCTTCTGGGTCTTTTCCTGTCCCTTGGAATCCAATCTAAAATTTCGGCTGTCCATTGATGGTCTGTCCTTCTGGCAGTATGCCCAGCCCATTGCCATTTCAGGGATTTAACTCTGATCATGATGTCTTCAACTCTTGTCATTTTTCGGATCCACGAGTTCCTCTTCTTATCTCTCCTGGTTACACCAAGCATGCACCTCTTCATGCTGCTTTGAGTTGTCTGCAGCCTTTGTATGTCTCTTTTAGTTAAGGTCCACCTCTCTGCACCATACGTAAGCACTGGAAGGATGCATTCATCAAACACTTTTCTTTTAAGACATAATGGCATATTGCTCTTGAAAATTATGCTGTTTCTTCCAAAAGCTCTCCAGGCAAGTTTTGTACGCCGATTAATTTCTTCATCAATGTGACCCTCACTTGATATTTGCTCTCAAAGATAAACGTACGTGTCTGTTATCTCCATCTTTTCTCCATCAATCGATAAATCTTCATTTCTTGTAAAAGCATTGAACATCACTTTTGTCTTCTGAAAGTTCATTTTTAATCCCACTTCTTTACTCTTGTCAGCAAGTTCCTGGATCATACTCTGCAGCTCTGATGGGGTAGTTGCAAAAATGACTAGGTCATCAGCAAAACGAAGGTGGGTTAGACAATCTCCATTAATCTTTATCCCTTTGTTTTCCCAGTTCAGTGATTGAAAGACATTTTCCAATGTGGCATTAAAGTGCTTCGGAGATATGGTGTCACCTTGTCTCACTCCTTTTCCAATTTTTATGTGTGTTGTATTTTCAAACAGCCGAATCTTTGCACCTGCATTTTCATAGATGTTATTAATAATATTAAAGTACGCATCTTCAATACCGCAGGATTTCAGAGCCATTGTAACTGCTGATGGTTTCACCGAATCAAAGGCTTTTTCATAATCGATAAAAGCCATGCACAATGGAAGTTCATATTCCCTCGCTCTTTCACTTAGTTCTCTCACTACGTGGATATGATCTATTGTGCTTTAGCCACTCCTGAATCCAGCTTGTTCTCTCGGTTGAGCCATGTCCATTGTTACCTTCAAACGGTGTGAAAGAACTTAAGTGAAGATTTTATAAACCACTGATAGGAGGCTTATAGGTCTGTAGTTTCTGAGATCCTCAATGTCACCTTTTTTATGTAGCAGGATCATTGTAGCGTTGTTCCAATCCTCAGGAATCTTCCCTTCATTAAGGAATCGAGTGAAAATTTGGGCTAGTACTGTTTCGATTTCTCCACAGTAATTCCATCTTCTCCTGGAGCTTTTCCCAGTTTCATGTTCTTGATTGCATGTGCAACTTCTGCTGGGAGAACTGGAAGAACTCTGGTACTGGTACCTTTCATGATGTCTGGAGTACATGTATCATCCCTTTCATATAATTTGGAGTAGAAATCTTTCACTCTTGTCAAAATTTTGCCTCTATTTCTTGTTACAGAACCATATTCTTTTCTCAGTGCCATAATCTGTTATCTTCCCTTACTGAGATGTCCCTTTGCTATCTTTAGGCTTTGGCTGTTTTCAATTGCTTTTCTCACTGTTCACAGTTGAATTTCCTTAAGTCTTCAGTGATACTTTTTCGTACTGTCTTGCATAGCTCTATATATTCCACTTTAGAAGTCACATCTTCTTTAGTTGTCCTCATCTCTCTTCTTTTTTGCATCAACATTTTGTTTCTTCCTGATAATTTGTACACGTGCAACTTGTTCTTAGACCCAGCTAATTTTGTTGCTGTTTCCATAAGAGCTTTGGTTACTTTTCTGCTAATTTCAGAAATATCCACTTCTTCCGATGTTAGGCCTTCTAAAGCAGAGAATATGTTCTTCAGTTCCAACTTGAAGGTATTGTGGTGTTTTTTAAGGTTGGTTATGTCAATACATTTTGTTTGTCTTATGAGCTTGCTACGTTCGAGTTTAGTGTTGAGGTGCAGCTTACATCTCACCAATCTATGGTCACTACCTGTGTTGAACTTGTTTAGCACACTGCAGTCTTCTATGACGAATTTTTTGTTACACATAATAAAATCAATTTTACTTGTCGTCCCATTTGGATGTCTCCATGTCCATTTCCTGTGTGGCTTTTTCTTGAAAAAGGAGTTCATGATTAAAAACCCTTCTGAATCTGCAAACTCAACGAGAGTATTTCCACGCTGGTTTCTGTTGCCGTGATCGAATTTACCTACTGAAGTTTCATTCTGTTGCCGTTGCCCTATTTTTGCATTGAAATCTCCCATAATTATCTTTAAGTGCTGCTTACCTTTATTGCTTAGATGACGAATTTCCTCATAAAATTCTTCAATTTCTTCTTCAGGATGACTTGTGGTGGGTGCATAAGTTTGAATAATCTGAGCCTGGTATCTTTTCGAGAGTTGGATAACAAGTCGTGCAGCTCTGTCAGAGGAACTTTCAACTTCTACAACTTTATCCTTCAGTTTCTTGTTTATTATAAATCCAACACCACTAGTTCTGCCAGTATCTGTCCCACGGTAGTAGAAGAGATGTCCACTTTTCAGTTCAATGAGATCTTCTCCTTTTCTACATTTCTCACTTAGCCCGAAGATGTCCCACTTGATCCTTTGTAGTTCCTCTTCCGATTCAAGCAGCCTTGAATCAGAAGATAGGGAGCGTCCATTATACGTAGCCAAGATCAGCATCAGATGGCAGCCTAGTCCGGTCCTCCGGGGTTTCTTAGCACCCTCTGCCTTCATGTCGCACTGGCCGCTGCCTTGGCCAGGTACATTTCAGCTGCCGGAGACTGAGGGCCAAGATTTAAGTTGTGGAGTCATTTTGGAGGGGTTTGGCCATGCGATACACTTTCCGTAATATCCGGTTTTGTTTCAGAACCTCAAAATCAAGTCCGCCAACAGTGAGTTGAAATTTAATATTTAATCGAATCTCAAGTATTTCTCGCTAACTGCTCTTATTACCGATAATTAATCGTCACATGGATACACAAAAGGAGAGGACAGAATTATTCCGTTAATGTAGGGACAGAAAAGTTCCCTGCAAATTCACAATTTTCCGATGGCACCTCTTAAAAACAGATTTTTCGTTATAAACCGGTTAAATGTAATGAAATATAAATTGGAGTATTTCTGTCAATACAGACATGAAAAATCCGTGAAAGTTAGGCATTTTCGGGTGTCACGTCAATTCGTCGCGTGGGTCAATTCGTCGAACGTCAATTCGTCGCTGATAAATTCGTCGACTACCTCAATTCATCGACTACGTAATTCGTCGCGTTTACAGATATCGGTTACATACAAAACGAATGCAGGAAAACGTACGATTTAAAATTTTTGTGAAATCTAGGTTTCATTTCAGAACCATCAAATTTGGTATCATGAAACTCAAACTTAGACGCTAGACGGTTTTTGGAAGGGGTTGGAGCCCGGGGGTAAGAGCCCCCGTCATAAAAAATGCTGTAAAATCTACAGTAATCAATTTAGAACCACCAAATTTGGTATACTATCTCATGGTACTCTAACTTAGACGGTAGACCGTTTTTGGAACGGCTCAAGGCCCGGGGGTGAGAGCCCCCCCATATACAAAATTTTCTTAAAAACTACAGTTTTCAATTCAGAACCACCAAGTCTGGTATACTATTACATGATACTCTAACTTAGACGCTAGACAGTTTTTGGAACGGGTTGGAGCCCTGGGGGTAAGAGCCCCCCCCCCGTCATAAAAATGCCGTAAAATCTACATTATTCAATTTAGAACCACCAAATTTGGTATACAATCTCATGGTACTCTAACTTAGACGGTAGACCGTTTTTGTAACGGATCAAGGCCCGGGGGTTAGAGCCCCCCATAATTTTTTTTGTAAAATCTACAGTTTTCAATTCAGAACCATTAAGTATGGTATCATGAAACTCTAACTTAGACGCTAGACGCTTTTTGGAAGGGGTTAGAGCCCGGGGGGTGAAAGCCCCTCGTAAAAATGTCGCAAAATCTACAGTTTTCAATTTAGAGCCACCAAATTTGGTATACTATCTCATGGTACTGTAACTTAGACGGTAGACCGTTTTGGGAAGGTGTTGCAGCACGGGGGTAAGGACCCCCTTCCTTTTGGAAGAAACAGCATAATTTTCAAGAGCAATATGCCATTATGTCTTAAAAGAAAAGTGTTTGATCAATGCATCCTTCCAGTGCTTACGTATGGTGCAGAGAGGTGGACCTTAACTAAAAGAGACATACAAAGGCTGCAGACAACTCAAAGCAGCTTGGAGAGGTGCATGCTTGGTGTAACCAGGAGAGATAAGAAGAGGAACTCGTGGATCCGAAAAATGACGAGAGTGGAAGACATCATGATCAGAGTTAAATCCCTGAAATGACAATGGGCTGGACATACTGCCAGAAGGACAGATCATCGATGGACAGCCGAAATTTCAGATTGGATTCCAAGGGACAGGAAAAGACCCAGAAGAAGACCACATGGGAGATGGGTGGATGAAATTCGAAAGTATGCAGGGGTGACATGGAGGAGACTGGCACAAGACAGACCGTTGTGGAGGAAACTTGGGGAGACCTTCGTCCAGCAGTGGATTGATAATGGTTGACAATGATGATGATGATGATGATGATATCATGGTAATCTAATTTAGACGGTTTTCCGAACGGGTCGGGTCACGGGGGGTTTCATCTCCCCCAAATGTTTTTCGTGAAATCTACAATCTTGAATTTAGAACCATCAAATTTGGTATACTATCTCATGGTAGTCTAACTTAAACGGTAGACGGTTTTTTGGAACGGGTCAAGGCCCGGGGGGTAAGTGCCTCCACATACAAAATTCTTCGTGACAAGTGGTCAGAAGCCAGCCCCTAGATCACTCCGCCACCGTAGCGGCACACGTTGAAATGTATTTTTCATACGGCCCCAAACGCTCTTATGGACATACTAGATTGAACTGGACGCAAATAAATCATTAATATAATTTGTACTAGCAGGGATACCAGTTATTTGCCAGGAACATATTACTATTTGTGGAATCACCAAGTTCAGCGGGTGAAAGTTAATGAATGAAAAAGATATTCTTGCAATTTTCCAGTAAACTTATTTTAAATTTTTTGATTTAGTTAATTTAATTTTGCGAAACAAAAAAAGAAAGAAAAAGGAATGGGAATACTTACCTTCTAGGAGACATCTATAGAACTCCAGTGCATCGGGCGTGTGCTTCTGTGAATCCCGCAACAAAGAAATGCAATGTACCTATGTGATGTCGATTGCGTTCGACCTCACATTGGCATTGATCATCTTTTTCTTACCGTTTTGAATTTTGAATATCTGGAACTCTCTATTTACATTACATTATATTTCTTCCTGATAAGCCGTTCGTTGGTAGTGAAAGCTAAACTATATTGTTTTGTGTTTTTAATACACCATTAAACGCATATTTTTGCACTTTATTGTTATCTACAGTCTCTAACTTAGACCGTAAGTTAGTTAGTTGGTTGGTTGATGGTTTATGGTGCAAGGCCCTCAAAGGGCCAAAGAGCGCCTTAGAACGTAGATAGGGTATTCTTAAGAGTAAAAAACGGAGCTTTTTATGAAAATTTTATTTGGGGCTCCCTTGACCAGGGCCCCGACCCCTTCCAAAAACCGTCTACCGTCTAAGTTAGATAACCGTGAGATAGTATACCAAATTTGGTAGTTCTAAATTGAAAACCGTAGATTTTACGAAATTTTTTTATGGGGGGGGGCTCTCACCCCCGGGCTCCAACCCCTTCCCAAAACCGTCTAGCGCCTAAATTAGAGTTTCATGATACCATATTTGATGGTTCTGAATTGAAAACTGTAGATTTTACGAAAAAAAATTTATGGGGGCTGGCGCTCTGACCCCCGGGCCTTGACCCGATCCAAAAACGGTCTACCGTCTAAGTTAGAGTACCATGAGATTGTATACCAAATTTGGTGGTTCTAAAGTGAAAACTGTAGATTTTACGAATTTTTTTATGAGGGGAGCTCTGACCCCCGGGCCTTAACCCGTTCCAAAAACAGTCTACCGTCTAAGTTAGAGTACCATGAGATAGTATATCAAATTTGGTGGTTCTGACTTGAAAACTAGATTTTGCGATTTTTTTTATAAAGGGGGCCCTTACCCCCCCCCGGGCTGCAACCCATTCCAAAAACGGTCTACCGTCTAAGTTAGAGTACCATGAGATAGTATACCAAATTTGGTGGTTCTAAATTGAAAACTGTAGATTTTACGAAATTTTTATGAGGGGGGGGGGTTCACCCCCTGGGCTCTAACCCCTTCCAAAAAGCGTCTAGCGTCTAAGTTAGAGTTTCATGATACCATACTTAATGGTTCTGAATTGCAAACTGTAGATTTTACAAAAAAATTATGGTGGGGGGCTCTGACCCCCGGGCCTTGACCCGTTCCTAAAACGGTCGACCGTCTAAGTTAGAGTACCATGAGATAGTATACCAAATTTGGTGGTTCTAAATTGAATACTGTAGATTTTACGGCATTTTTTATGACGAGGGGGGCTCTTACCCCCGGGCTCCAACCCCTTCCAAAAACTGTCTAGCGTCTAAGTTAGAGTATCATGAGATATTATACCAGATTTGGTGGTTCTGAATTGAAAACTGTAGTTTTTAAGAAAATTTTGTATGTGGGAGGGCTCTGACCCCCGGGCCTTGACCCGTTCCAAAAACGGTCTACCGTCTAAGTTAGAGTACCATGAGATTGTGATGTGTGTTTTTTGAGCTCTGTCTTTTACGTGCTTTCGAGTAGTTACCCGAGTGGTGTACTTTTTCTTTTCGAGTACATCTTCAAGTTGAAGATCAGTGCTTTCGTTTCGTTTGTCTCACGAGGTGGTGAGTGAATTACTTTATTCTTTATCGTTAGTTATATTTTTCGACCGAGTTGGTCTTGTTCTTCGGTAAGCCTTGCCGTTGACATGGCGGCATTAGATAAGGGTGAAGCTCACGCCCTTGTCTTGGAAGAGAAGCCATCTTTCTCCTCTTCTTCCAACCCAGCTGCAGACACAGCTTCGTTGGTCGCAGAGATCTCTAACTGCCTTACTGACGTCATGAGTTCCTCCTCCTTGCCTGCGCCTACGGCCTGCCTTCCCACAGAGAGTACTGCCGTTACAGGTCTACTCTCTGTCCCTTTCGCGGATGCTATGGAGGTGTCGGGTGCCGTCGCTTCTACGGCCACCACTTCATCTCAACTACCAGATTCGCCTATAACAGCTGGAGTTTCGCCCTCTACATCTCGTAAAAAGTACTATTCCTCCATCATATGCGACTGTCATGTCTAGTGGCTCTACGTCACTCTTATCGTCTGATACTCTCCTTCCCGATTCGTATCTTCATGTCGTGGGATCCACAGCCACGATAGATATTCCTGAAGACTCACCAGCCGGCCGTCAACTACAATCAACGATGGAACTCGGCGTATGTTTTGATGCGCTGCCGGATACAAAGCTTCAGCTCTATAGCCGAGCTCTTAAATCCATCTTACCGGCGGATGCAATAGATTATATTGCCCGAAAACCACGATCAGAGCTGGTTTACTTCAAGAAAAAGGAACATGCAGACCTTGTCTTGACAGCAGGACTGACCATTAATGATGAACATCTACTACCACAACCAGTCGCGCACCGCCCCGTGCAGGTGACTTTCTACCCTGTCCCGCCAGAGGTTTCTGATACTATTCTGTGCACGTTACTCAGTAAGTTCGGCCGAGTGGTCGGCCCCATAACAACCCTCTCGGCGGCACCCAGAGACCCCGAAGACAAAGCCATTCGTGGCTTCCGTCGCACCGCTCGTGTGCTCTTTCCGTTCGATACTCATCTTCAGGCCTGTCCAACTGTCCTTCACGTGCGCTGTGGACAACAGCGACGTCGTATCGAGATCATCACTTCTCAGCATTGCACCCTTTGTCAAAGTGAGAGTCATGTGCGAGCCAATTGCACTCGTGCTGTTTCCATAACCGTGCCAAGTGCTGTGGCACCTTCTGTCCCTCCTGTTACTGCCGTGTCAACGTCTCCACACGAGTGGAAGGTTGCAGGACCCAGATCTTCCCGACATCGGCCTACAGACGTTGGTCGACAAACGTCTTTGGCAGACTCACTTTCAGTTACAGATCGGAATTTTCCCACGCTTCCTACGGCACCCCCGCAGCGTATACTTTCTGCTCCTATGGATTTACCTGCTGATTTGTCGTCGGTGTTTACCGTTGGCACTGCAGATCCAGCAGCCGATACCCTTTCCAGCACAGAAACTTCTATACCAGCTGGTTCCTCCACGATTTTTGGCAAACGCAGTGTCTCCTCAAGGAAGAAGTTGAAGAAGTCTAAGACGTCCTCATCCCCGCACTTGTTCACAAGGCGGTCTAATCGCCCGGTTACTCGCGCAATCTTCTCTCGACGTGGCATTTCGTCTTCTCAAGTACAAGCCTGGACTGAACCAGAGACGGAGGATGTTTCTCCCTCGTTAGAGGACTTCACTCATCTCCTTCAAGAGAATGCTTTTCCCACTGAGCCGCTGTCTTACGTAGATCTTCTTGAATATTTAGTAAGTCCCACCAGCACGGCCACTGCCCGTGCTTTTTTACTAAAGTATGAAGCTGCCCTACCGCGGGTTCTCAGTCAACTTGATTCTCTTATGCACACTCTTTGGCGGAACGTCGATGACATTCCGTGGGGTCTGGGTTTTATTCAGCGCCTACATGTTCTCGCCACTGCAAGTCAACACATCTTATATCCGCCGACGGACCTAAAAGTTCAAGGTCACGTCAATTAATTGTCGCGGTTTAGCGACACCACTTGCGAACGCCTTAGCCTATGAGGACCTTTCCCCACTGGGTGCGGACGTGCTACTTTTACAAGAGACGAACTGTCATCCTACCACTTTGTTTACCCGTTGGCGATCATGGAATTTTACTTTCCACCACGCATTCAGCTGTTCATCATATGGTGGCATTGCCGTCGGGGTACGCTCGACTTTTCGCTCTACGATGACTCTCTTCTCTGTAAAAAATCTCTGTCGTGATCTCTTACAACAAGTCACATTCACTATTCAAACGGAGAGGTTTCATATCTTCAACATCTGCGTGCCAAACACCTCCACGTATGTGTCGGAGCTTTTTCTGTGCTTTCACGGTGCTCTCTCTGGTATACCTGCCACCGACCGAGTTCTCGTTTGTGGCGACTTTAATTGTACTCTACACCCTCAACTTGATCGTTCCCCGCCTTCACGCGAACATCGTGCAGACCTTGTACAGCAGCTACAGTCCCTCGTTTTTGATTTCTCACTGACAGATGTCCATCGACACTTATATCCGACTACACCCTCCCATACCTGGCGTGCAGCTGCTGCAATAAACCCGGCCACGGCCAGACTTGACAGATTTTATACCACGTCCATTCTTCTTCCAGCGATCTCTGCATCCTGTTGCCAGCCCACTGCGTCGTCCGACCATTGTGCTATCACTCTCACAGTGTTCCACACTCATGCACAGCCCAGGACAACCCGGCCGTGGACATTTGATGCCGCTCTTTTGGATGACGCCGGTTTTTGCTCTTCAGTCCGCCATTTCTTCTCCGAATGGCGCACGCAACTGCAGTCTGCGCCGTGTGCCCTGACTTTCTGGCTGGAGGTAAAACATCGCCTCTTGCTTTATGTGCGAAATCAGGCTTTTACGATCACGAAGCTACAGAGGATGCGTTTGGATCACATCCGTACGATGCTTTCTCTTGTAAATATGGCTGACCCTCTTTTTGCTGTGTATAAGGCTGAACTGAATTCTCTCCTAGTGCCACTTGCGCAACAGGTCATTCGGCGGCTGAGATTACAGCATCTCGCGCCCGATGCTTACACATATGAGTTTCTTTCCAATCTTGAACCTAAGCGTCATGCCTCTGCTTCAATTCGCCATCTCCGCCTCTCTACCGGCGAGGTATCCTCTGACCCAGTTACTCATTGCTCTGTTGCCCGCAGCTATTTCACAACGAAGTTTTGTGAGACTCCTCCTTCTTCCAGCACTGCCTTATCTGGTCTACGCTCTGCTTTACCTCAAGTCCCCTCTTATTTTTCTGATTCTCTCCTCCGGCCTCCCACGCTAACAGAGATTTCCGAGACGTTTTCTTCTCTAAATTCCAAGGCTGCACCTGGCTCGGATGGACTTCCTTTCTGTTTTTACAAAGCTTTCCTCCCAACCCTCCTCCCTTTTCTGCTTAGTGCTTTCTCCGGTGCTTTCCACCTATCCGAGGAGTTTCACAATTGCCCATGTAGTCCTCTTCCCCAAGAAGGGTGATCTCCTAGACTTGGGGAACTGGCGTCCCATCTCACTTCTGAATCTTGATTACAAGCTTTATACTAAACTACTCTCGCGTCGTATTAATCCAATCCTCCCCCACATCCTGTCCTCTAACCAGACCTACACTGTCCCAGGGCGCTCCATCTCGCATAATGTTCAACTTCTCAGTGACCTAATCCATCTCGCTCGATCTCGCTCAGAACCTCTTGCTCTGCTGTCTCTCGATCAACAATCCGCTTTTGACAATATTTCTCATGCTTACCTCTCGTCTACACTTCATAGTTTCGGGTTTCCACCTCCTTTTGTTTCTGTTCTCCTCTCCCTCTATCAGGACGCCACTTTCCACGTCAGGTTGCCCACTCTTCTCACAGCGCCAATTCCTTTCCGTCGCGGCGTCCGGCAAGGCTGCCCCTTGTCCGCACAGCTTTTCGCTCTTGCAATCGAACCTTTTCTCCGCTCCGTTCACAGATCCTTCTATGCTTCTCTGCCTCCAGTGGTCGCCAGAACTCGCCATCATATTGTCACCTATGTTGCCTATGCTGATGACGTGACTTTTTGTGTTCGACAAGATGCACAATTCTGTAAACTTCGCCACCTCTACGCTCGGTATGCCTCTTGTTCTAGTGCCACGCTAAACGAGTCAAAAAGCACTGGCTTGTGGTGCGGGTCGTGGGCTAGTCGAACCGACTATCCATGGGGAGCCGAATGGTCCACATCCTCACAGCGTTTTCTAGGAGTGCACCAAACCTCCTACAGCCTCGACGACAACGTGGAATGCACTGCACCCCGCCTGCTGCGCACGGCTTCCAACTGGAGACAAGCACAGTTCTGCACTTCTCTGTACCAGCGTGCCCAGATCACTAGAACATATTTGATATCCATGTGCACGTTCTCTTGGCTTGCGTCCAAATAACCTGTCTATCGTTTTCTTGTAATCACCCAGTGCCAAACCAATATCGTGTGGGCTGGTCATCATTGGGTTAACGCTTCACTTCTCAGCTTGTCTCCTCAGAATAACGGTATTGGACTGCTTGACGTGCGGTTATACTATCAGGCATTCCGAGTGCCTGCGTTTCTTCGCCTTCTTGCTTCACCTGTTCTGCCTGCGGAAACAACCCGGGACGTCACTGTCTCCCCGCGTAATCCCCACCTTACTTTTCTTTCCTATCTTTTAATGGATCACTGCCCCCTCCTTTCCAACTTACCTCCTGTCTATCGAGAGGCTATCACCCTGCTTCGCTCTTTCCCTCTGTCTCGTTCTCCACCAGCTACTACCTCCGAACTTTTATCAGAACCTCTATTTTTCTCCTCCGTCATTCATCCTCCGCACCTCCCATGTTTTGCTTTCCCCACCTGGCTCCGCGCCGGAGTAGTCACAGTCCGAGACCTTGTCACCCCTGATTTTCTCTGGCGCTCCTTCTCCGACTTTCCTCCTGCTATTCGTGCTCTACCCCATGCTCTTCAAGTTCACACCACCTTACTCTCATCCCTTATTTCTATCTTCCCCGATCTTGCTTCCCCCGCCGGTCTCGTTCCTGTTCTATCCGCGTCTCTCCCCCTACCCCTTTTTCTTGTCGGCTCACGGCATAGATCTTCCGATTTTCTCCTTCTATAATGAATAACTTTTACTACTAAGCTAATGCTAGTGAATATAGCTTTCACTAATATTATAATGAATTCAATGCTTGTACTAAGCTAAGTATAATGCTTTATAATGCTTCTTCTAATGCTTCTGCTACTAGTTTCTTCTAGTAATGGTTGTTGTTTGTTAATTAAATCATGAATAAACTTTCCTGCCAGTAGTGTAGTAGTAATAATAATGAACAAGCTTATAACTGGTAGTAATGTTGTAGTAGTAATTAAGATGAATAAAGTCTTATGCTGGTTGTTACTAATAACACTAAATGAAATAAACCTAACAGCCAGACAGAGGTCTGACAGTACTATGAACTGAGAAAAACGTACTTACTTAAAACCGTTTGTTATGAACTTCTACTGGTATCATCACACACACTTCACACACAGCTACTCAAATAACACGTAGCTCCTTGCACATGAACGAAGCTCTACTCCCATAAACAACAGCTCTCTGACACATAAACAACCGCTCTCTCTATACAACAACAAACGCTCTCTTCCACATAAACAAATTCTCTCCCTATACAACAGCAAACGCTCTCCTTAGTTATCGTTGAACGCGCCTATTTATACTGGCTACCACCACGTCATGACTTACACTCATTGCCAGATCTCATTCAGCGGGTGAAATAACATCTCGTTCAGTAAGAAGATAATTTACATAGGAAAATAAAATAACCAGAGATAGTAAAAATCAAAAGGAAAGTGAATCTAGAGTATACGTTACACTTCTCCACATCCGCTCTTTACAGATTTCTCTCTCTCTCCCGCTCTTCTACGCCCACACCTATCCCTGATATTCCGTCTTCCGCTCTCTCTGCTGTGTGGTCTGCCACCCTCTCTCCTCTATCTACACCACCGGAGATCAACACCCACTGGTTCTTCTTACATAACCGTCTTCTCAATCTTGCACCGGATGACCCTTCTTTTCTCGCCACTCTGCCCTTTCTGCGCCGGGGAGGCAGATGTGAGCCATGTTTATCTATATTGCACTGTACTGCTACCAATGCTAAATCTCGCCTTTTCGATTGCGCAACGATCATGTACAACTGATCTTTCCTTCAGTGCTTACCGAACGCTAATGCTCAACCTCGTGCCTCCAATCAGACTCCCTGTAGTCTGCACTTACATTTTTGTGCTAGTGAAACACGTTATATACGTCTATCATCAACAGTGTCGTGCTCAGGAGGTGCCTCCTACGGTACCTCACGCAAGTGCCGCGTTGCTCAGTTTTTTTCGGGAATGTCTCATTTCTCGTTTACGCCTTGAGTACCACACCGCCGTTGCTCGACAAAGTGAACCCAGCTTCTTCTCTACATGGTCCCCAGCGGCCCCATGGTTCGCTGGGACACCGACTTCGCTGCATCTTACAGTTGGTGGTGCTTGTATGACTATTTAACAGTTAACTCAGTGACTCTTTATCCGAACCTTCGTCACATCTGCTCATCAAGGTATGTCTTATCTCCACGAGATTCCTGAACAACTATTTCCATCTGAATGCCATGCACCTATATTGTCTCTTTGTTTCTACAGTCATCTGTAAATATCCCATTTCTATGTCACAAATATCTGGTCATTCTACTTTTGCTCGTCTCATGTACATGTACTTATCTTGTTTTCATAACGGTGCCGTTGCGTCTTCAAATGAACCCAGCTTCTTCTCTCCATGGTCTCCAGAGGACTTGGGGTTGCTGGGACTCCACCTTTGCTGCACAGTACAGTTAGTGCTCATCAGACTATATTATAACATTTTACTCTGTGCTTCTCTACCTAAACTCTTGCCATATCTGCTCAACCTAGTGTGTACGATCTCCTCAAGATTTGTTTACATCTGAATGTCATGTATATATTGTAAATAGGTATCTACTGTCATCTGTAAATAGTGCATTCATGTGTCACTGTTTTTTGAGACGTTTTTTCTCTTGCTCATCTCATGTACATTCCTTGAATAAATACTTTCTGAAAACCATGAGATAGTATACCAAATTAGGTGGTTCTAAATGGAAACTGTAGATTTTGCGAATTTTTTTATGAGGGGGGCCCTTACCCCCGGGCTGCAACCCCTTCAAAAAATCGTTTAGCGTCTAAGTTAGAGTACCATGAGATAGTATACCAGAATTGGTGGTTCTGAATTGAAAGCTGTAGTTTTTTAAAAAAAATTGTGTGTGTGTGTGTGGGGGGCTCTGACTCCCCGGGCCTTGACCCGTTCCAAAAACGGTGTACCGTCTAAGTTAGAGCACCATGAGATAGTATACCAAATTTTGTGGTTCTAAAATGAAAACTGTAGATCTTACGAAATTTTTTGAGGGGGGGGGCTCGGACCCCCGGGCTCCAACCCCTTCCAAAAACCGTATAGCGTCTAAGTTAGAGTCTCATGATACCAAATTTGATGGTTCTGAAATGAAAACTAGATTTCACGAAAATTTTGTATGCATGTGGGGGGTTAGGGTGGGGTGGGGTGCTGTGACCCCCCTCCTGGCCTTAACCCTTTCCAAAAACCGACAACCGTCTAAGTTAGGGTACCATGAGATAGGATACCTGATTTGGTGGTTCTGAATTGAAAACTGTAGATTTTACAAAGATTTTGTATATGGGGGCTCTGACCAACCGGGCCCTGACCCCTTCCAAAAACCGTCTACCGTCTAATATTTTTAGTGCCAAAGAAAAAGTGTAATATTCTTATCCTGTCTGAGGGTCCAAACTTTATAAATTTGATCAGGGAGGAAGACGTTCGAAATCGTACGTTTTCCTGCATTCGTTTTTATTGTAACCAAAATCATGAACCTCTCTTCTTCTCTTCTCTTATTCACATTCCTAACCTCCGTTACTTTTACTTTCCTCATTTGATCCGCTCTGGTGTGATAACTGCCCGTTCTCTCGTAACTTCTGATCTAACCTGGGGATCTCTTTCTTCCCTGTTTCTATCTCCAACAATTACTCTAGCTAACGAATATCTTCTCCTTCGCACAGCGCTTTGGAGCCTCTTTCCACTCTTCGCTTCCCCTGATGGTCTCTTCTCGGTCCCTTCCGCCCCTCTTTCTCTACCGTTCTTTCTCCTCATTCGTAGCTCCCCGGTTCTAGTTACTTCTATCTCCTCCTCTTTTCTTTATTGGCTTCTTCTTTCCCCTCCCGCACTTCCACTTTCTGTTCACTCTGCTTCTTCTTCTCTTCTCCCCGCCATCTGGACAGCCTCTACCTCTCCCCTTTCCTCCCCTCTTGAACTCAATGTCCATTGGCAATTTCTTCACCTTCGTCTCCCCGCCCCATCTGTACTATTTCGCATGACTCTTCTCACCTCCCCACAGTGCTCCTTTTGCCCTGAAGTCAGCGACGTCCAACATCAATACCTATTCTGCCCCGTACTCCTGCCAGTCCTAAACACAGCATTTCGTCTTGCTGATCGAATTTGTGCTCGATCGTTACCATTTCTTGCATATGCTTGGTTACTTCAAAAATAGCATCCACCTACTCTCTTGCCTCCTGTGTGCCGTTACATTTTTCTTCTAGTGAAGTTCACTGTCTATGCTTTCCATCTTCAACAACGCCTCTCTGCTCTTACTCCACCTCCTCAGAGGCAAGTGCTATCATTCGGAGACGATTCCTAGCACGGTTAACCACTCGTCTCCGAATGGAGCACTCTCGTGCTGCCTCAACAAACACCGATACCGTTTTTCAATCCACCTGGGCCCAATCGGCTGGGTGGTTCCATATCCACAATTTGCAGCTACATCTCAACTTATGGGTGGGATTTTTGTTGTCGCCCACATTCACTGTCACAACTCATGATTTTACGTATTAATTTTGGTGGTATGAGGCTCCTAGGTGGAGTCTCCTTTTTAACCCACATGATTCGCTATTTGTGATTATTCTGTTTGATGTGCTATTGGAGATAGCTCACCATGTTTCCCATGTTATTTTCGATTATGTTGTATTTTAGGTTGTATATAATTCTTTCGGGATGTAAGGTCAGGTGATGCGTAACATCACAGCCTCTCCTTGACAAATGTCAACCCCGCCTTCTCGTGGTGCATCCTGTTCCCACTAAAGGGGCTCTGACGACCGCAAATAGCGGTATAACTATACCATCGGGATCAGAGGAAATGCTATCCCACACTCACCAACCCGCTTGGCCAGCGTGGTGAGTTATGGCCAAACACCTCCAAAATGACTCTACAACTTAAATCTTGGCCCTCAGTCTCCGGCAGCTGGAATGTACCTGGCCAAGGCAGCGGCCAGTGCGACATGAAGGCAGAGGGTGCTAAGAATCCCCGGAGGACCGGACTAGGCTGCCATTTGATGCTGACCTTGGCTACCTACAACGGACGCTCCCTATCTTCTGATTCAAGGCTTCTTGAATTGGAAGAGGAACTACAAAGGATCAAGTGGGACATCGTCGGGCTAAGTGAGGTAAGGAGAAAAGGAGAAGATCTCATTGAACTGAAAAGTGGACATCTCTTCTATTATCGTGGGACAGATACTGGCAGAACTAGTGGTGTTGGATTTATAATAAACAAGAAACTGAAGGATAAAGTGGTAGAAGTTGAAAGTTCCTCTGACAGAGCTGCACGACTCGTTATCCAACTATCGAGAAGATACCAGGCTCAGATTATTCAAACTTATGCACCCACCACAAGTCATCCTGAAGAAGAAATTGAAGAATTTTATGAGGAAATTCGTCATCTAAATAATAAAGGTAAGCAGCACTTGAAGATAATTATGGGAGATTTCAATGCAAAAATAGGGCACCGGCAACAGAATGAAACTTCAGTAGGTAAATTCGGTCACGGCAACAGAAACCAGCGTGGAAATACTCTTGTTGAGTTTGCAGAGGCAGAAGGATTTTTCATCTTGAATTCCTTTTTCAAGAAAAAGCCACACAGGAAATAGACATGGAGACATCCAATTGGGACGACAAGTGAAATTGATTTTATTATGTGTAACAAAAAATTCGTCATCGAAGACTGCAGTGTGCTGAACAAGTTCAACACAGGTAGTGACCATAGATTGGTGAGATGTAAGATGCACCTCAACACTAAACTGGAACGTGGCAAGCTCATAAGACAAACAAAATGTATTGACATAACCAACCTTAAAAAACACCATAATACTTTCAAGTTGGAACTGAAGAACAGATTCACTGCTTTAGAAGGCCTAACATCGGAAGAAGTGGATATTTCGGAAGTTAACAGAAAAGTAACCAAAGCTCTTATGGAAACAGCAACAAAATTAGCTGGGTCTAAGAACAAGTTGCATGTAAACAAATTATCAGGAAAAACCAAAATGTTGATGCAAAAAAGAAGAGAGATGAGGACAACTAAAGAAGATGTGACTTCCAAAGTGGAATATATAGAGCTATGCAAGACAGCACGAAAAAGTATCACTGAAGACGTAAGGAAATTCAACTGTGAGCTAGTGAGGAAAGCAATTGAAAACAACCAAAGCCTAAAGATAGCAAAGGGACATCTCAGTAAGGGAAGAAAACAGATTATGGCTCTGAGAAAAGAAGATGGTTCTATAACAAGAAATAGAGGCGAAATTTTGACAAGAGTGAAAGATTTCTACTCCAAATTATATGAAAGGGATGATACATGTACTCCAGACATCATGAAAGGTACCAGAGTTCTTCCAGTCCTCCCAGCAGAAGTTGCTCATGCAATCAAGAACATGAAGCGGAGGAAAGCTCCAGGAGAAGATGGAATTACTATAGACATCATACAAGAAGCAAGTGGAGAAATTGAAACAGTACTCGCCCAAATTTTCACTCGATGCCTTAATGAAGGGAAGATTCCTGAGGATTGGAACACCGCTACAATGATCCTGCTACATAAAAAAGGTGACATTGAGGATCTCAGGAACTACAGACCTATCAGCCTCCTATCAGTGGTTTATAAAATCTTCACTAAAGTTCTTTCATACCGTTTGAAGGTAACACTGGACATGGCTCAACCGAGAGAACAAGCTGGATTCAGGAGTGGCTACAGCACAATAGATCATATCCACGTACTGAGAGAACTAATTGAAAGAGCGAGGGAATATGAACTTCCATTGTGCATGGCTTTTATCGATTATGAAAAAGCCTTTGATTCGGTGAAACCATCAGCAGTTACCACGGCTCTGAAATCCTGCGGTATTGAAGATGCATACATTAATATTATTAATAACATCTATGAAAATGCAAGTGCAAAGATTCGGCTGTTTGAAAATACAACACACATAAAAATTGGAAAGGGAGTGAGACAAGGTGACACCATATCTCCGAAGCTCTTTAATGCCACATTGGAAAATGTCTTTCAATCACTGAACTGGGAAAACAAAGGGATAAAGATTAATGGAGATTTTCTAACCCACCTTCGTTTTGCTGATGACGTAGTCATTTTTGCAACTACCCCATCAGAGCTGCAGAGTATGATCCAGGAACTTGCTGACAAGAGTAAAGAAGTGGGATTAAAAATGAACTTTCAGAAGACAAAAGTGATGTTCAATGCTTTTACAAGAAATGAAGACTTATCGATTGATGGAGAAAAACTGGAGATAACAGATACGTATGTTTATCTTGGACAGCAGATATCAAGTGAGGGTCACATTGATGAAGAAATTAATCGGCGTACAAAACTTGCCTGGAGAGCTTTTGGAAGAAACAGCATAATTTTCAAGAGCAATATGCCATTATGTCTTAAAAGAAAAGTGTTTGATCAATGCATCCTTCCAGTGCTTACGTATGGTGCAGAGACGTGGACCTTAACTAAAAGAGACATACAAAGGCTGCAGACAACTCAAAGTAGCATGGAGAGGTGCATGCTTGGTATAACCAGGAGAGATAAGAAGAGGAACTCGTGGATCCGAAAAATGACGAGAGTGGAAGACATCATGATCAGAGTTAAATCCCTGAAATGGCAATGGGCTGGACATACTGCCAGAAGGACAGACCATAGATGGACAGCCGAAATTTTAGATCGGATTCCAAGGGACAGGAAAAGACCCAGGAAAAGACCACATGGGAGATGGGTGGATGAAATTCGTAAATATGCGGGAGTGACATGGAGGAGACTGGCACAAGACAGACCGTTGTGGAGGAAACTTGGGGAGACCTTCGTCCAGCAGTGGATTGATAATGGTTGACAATGATGATGATGATGATGATAATTCTTTCTTCTGCACAGTTTACTGCACACGCAATGTCCCCTGCATTATGTTGAATATATTTTTAAATTTTATTGTCCCTTTGCGTGTAATTTAGTGTAAGAAGATGCCCTTCTGAGTACTTTTAGCGATTCTCCCCCTTGTCACTGAATACTTCTGTACATATGATGTAAATTTTGAGTGTAGCATCACTGTTACATTTCTGTTTCATGAGAAACTGCCCTTCTGGGTATGTTTAGCGGCTTTCTTCCTTGTCACTGTATTGTTCTGTACATATGATATGACACTTATGCATTGCATTACTGTTTGATTTCTGTTTTTTTTTTGTAAAGTTGCCCTCCTGGGTCCGTTTAGCGTATTTCTCTCTTGTCACTGCATAATTCTGTACATATAATAAGTATTTGTGCTTAATTGTTTCTACCATTTTTGTCATATTTCTAAATACTGTTGCACCTGTTAGTTCCATCTCACCCATGGTCTTTTCTGTGAATTAGTACCTTGTGCATATTTAATCTTGAGTATGGTAGTAATGCTTAATTTGAATTTGTGAATAGTATAGAATCATGTCTTTTCTTGTCTACAATACTGTAGTATACATTTTCATTTGCATCGCTCGTGTTTTATTGTCTGCCTCTCCTTCGCCCTTCGTGGCGAAATAATTTTATGATTTTAACAATATTTTGTTTTACGTTTCACTGGAACTTTCCAGTTGATGTATATCATCATCATCAACATCATCATTGTCAGCCATTATCAATCCACTGCTGGACGAAGGTCTCCCCAAGTTTCCTCCACAACGGTCTGTCTTGTGCCAGTCTCCTCCATGTCACTCCCGCATACTTTCGAATTTCATCCACCCATCTTCCATGTGGTCTTCTTCTGGGTCTTTTCCTGTCCCTTGGAATCCAATCTAAAATTTCGGCTGTCCATCGATGGTCTGTTCTTCTGGCAGTATGTCCAGCCCATTGCCATTTCAGGGATTTAACTCTGATCATGATGTCTTCCACTCTTGTCATTTTTCGGATCCACGTGTTCCTCTTCTTATCTCTCCTGGTTACACCAAGCATGCACCTCTCCATGCTGCTTTGAGTTGTCTGCAGCCTTTGTATGTCTCTTTTAGCTAAGGTCCACGTCTCTGCACCATACGTAAGCACTGGAAGGATACCACCGTATTTATTGGCAGAATTGTACTATCATGTACATAGAAATGCTATTTTTATTTGAAGAATAAAGACAATTTTGAAATGTAAACGCGACGAATTGACGTAGTCGACGAATTGAGGTAGTCGACGAATTTGTCCGCGACGAATTGACGCAGTCGACGAATTGACGCACGCGACGAATTGACGTATAACCGCATTTTCGTTCATTTAATGGAAAGGTTATATCAGGAATATGCTTCGTTAATTCATTAAAGAAAACCCGTGAATTTCAGAAAAACTTTTACATGCCACATCGGGTGACTAGCCATAAACTCACGCCTCAAATCACTTGAGCATTTGGGAGGCAAATACATATACAGTGGCTCTCTCGTACTTTTTATGCCGTCAAAGAAAAATTCAGCGCTGAAAAATAGCATTAATATTTGTGCGTTATTGTTTCATACTGCATCAGTATTTACTAAACATCCCCCACATAGGCTGCACTATAAAAAAAAATCCCCAAAAATTCACGAGCCACTTTCCGTGTTTCCTTTCGTGAATTAACGAAGCACATTCCTGTTTCAACCCTTTAAGTGAAATGATGGAAAAGGACCTGAATTTCAAGATTTTTCGAACGCCACGAAAATTTTGAATTTTCAGACACCTTTCCGCAATTCTTTTTGTATACTAACGAAAAAATTATGTTCTCACTTTTTCGGTATCCACATGACGGGAAATTTCTAGTAAGAGGAACGATTCGCACGAATACTTAAGCTTTGAATAACCATTAAACTTCAATTGTCTGTCGGAGGATTTGACTTTCAAGTTGTGTAGGTAGATCCGATATTGTGCATAAAATTTCGCATGATATTTAGATTATTGTGGCATCGGATATCCGCCCCCTCCGCCCCTAGTCAAAGTCAAGGCAAAAGCTAAGGTATAATGTTGGTTTTTTTATTGGAGGTTTAACGACCACCGTGAGCAACTCAATGGGCTATAAGCAGTCGCCTATCCCTAATTTAGGGCCACTGGTTCCAGGAAAGGGCGAGAGCCAGTGCCGTAAGACAAACACAACATCCATGCCTCACCAGGATTCGAACCCGGACCCCCTTCGGATGAATGATCAGAAACCATCGCTTAGACCGCTGCGCCAACGAGGCGGCTATATATATCATCATCATCATCTACATCATTGTCAACCATTATTAACAGTCCACTGCTGAACGAAGGTCTCTCCAAGTTTCTTCCACAACGGACTGCCTTGTGCCAGCCTCCTCCATGTTACTCCCGCATACTTTCGAATTTCATCTACCCATGTGGTCTTCTTCTGGGTCTTTTCCTGTCCCTTGGAAACCAGTCTAAAATTTCGGCTGTCCATCGATGGTCTGTCCTTCTGGCAATATGTCCAGACCATTGCCATTTCAGGGATTTTACTCTGATCATGATGTCTTCCACTCTTGTCATTTTTCTGGTCCACGAGTTCCTCTTCTTATCTCTTCTGGTTACACCAAGCATGCATCGGTATATATACACTATCTACCAACAAGTAATTGGACACCCCTGCAATCGACGATAGCTGCGGTCCTGATACACGTCACGGCCGCCGCCGTTAAATATCGTGTGGGAAACAACAACGCAACCAGTCGCGTGCAAGATGCAACGCATTTCGGAGCTGCCTGATTTCGAGAAAGGTGTAATCGCCGGGTATCACAGAAATGGCCGATCCATACGTGACATATCCAGCAAGTTGAAGTACCCAAAATCGACAGTGGCCTATGTGATTGGCAAGTGGAAGATGAGAGGTGACTGTCGGAATGTGCCCTGACCCGGCAGACCCACAAAACTGGGAGTTAGAGACCGACGGGTGCTGGCCAGAGAAATTCGGAAGAACCGCCCAAATCGATGGGCCACATCCGCGAGGAGTTTCAACAAGCATCCGGGTGTGTTCTTTCGATGAATACCATCCGTAAGGAAGCCCATCTGCTCGGTTATCATGGACGTGCTGCCGTCCACAAGCCTTTGATCACCAAGTCCAATAGCGCTGTTCGGCTAACGTGGTGCAAATAACGTCGACAGTGGAACGTTGAACAGTGAAAACAGGTTCTCTGGAGCGACGAATCAAGGTTCACCCTCTACCGTTCGGATGGCAGGTTCATGGTTTGGCGTCTGCCTGGAGAACGCCTCCTGCCGGAATGTATTGTGCCAACTGTGAAGTTCGGCGGCGGTGGAATTATGCCATGGGGGTGTTTCTCCCGGTATGGCACGGGACCCTTGGTCGCAATTCCCGGTAGACTCAACGCCGAGACATATTGCACCATTTTGGATGACCATGCGCTTCCAAAGTTGCGGAAGTTTCACGGGGTGGACCCGTGTTACTTTCAGGATGACAATGCCACCTGTCATGTTGCGAGGTCCACCATGGCTTGGTTTGGTGACAATGGGGTTAATCGAATGTACTGGCCTGCGCATAGCCCGGACCTTATTCCTATCGAGCACCTCTGGGTTGAGTTAGAGCGTTGACTTAAAGGGTGCCCCCACCGTCCGAAATCGGTGAAGGAACTGACCTGTCTTCTCCTAGCCGAGTGGAAGAAAATACCGTCGTACAACGCCTGGTTGAGAGTATGCCCGGAGGGTCGCAGCTGTAATTGCTGCTCGTGGAGGCTACACCAACTATTGAAGGTGAATAAACTTCGTTTTCCTTTGCTATCACAGGTGTTCAATTAGTTGTTGGTATAGATAGTGCATATTATATACACTGCTGGCCACCCAAAGCGCAACACCAAGAAGGAAGCATCCCATTGGCCAGAAATTCGCAGTGCGCGTCGCCCACGAGAGGACATGCAAACGATTAGCATTGCAGGGTATATGCAAATCATGTGCGTCCGGCACAGCACCGAGAAGTACTATAAGAAGGGTGCAAAGGAGGTGGGGTGTTAGTAGTGGAAGCGTGTTGTGCTGCCGGACCTGTACGAGGGAAGCTTCCTTATACCTAGTCACAGAATACGACAGTCATTCCAGCACGTTTCGGAGTTCGACAGAGGACGAATAGTGGCTTATCGCGACAGTGGTTTATCGTACCGAGACATCGGCGCCCATGTTGGACGACATCCAGCCACAGGGAGGCGAGTATGGATTCGGTGGGTGCAGGAGGGATGGACAGACCGACTTCAGCGATTGCCGCAGCCGCGGCACACCAGCGAACGAGAGCACCGGCATGTTGTGCGGCGGGCATTGACGGCTCGCACCGCCACATCACGAATGTTAGCTCAGGAATTATTGTGGGGTCCGCAACAACATGTGTCAGCACGTACAGTTCGACGTCGTCTGCAGGAGAGGGGACTTGTCGCACGACGCCTACTGCTTAGATTACCATTGACGTTACACCACCGGCGAGTGCGGCGGCAGTGGGCCGTTGAACGCCGCATCTAGACTACGGAATGGCACGACATTGTCTTCTCTGACGAATCCCGCTTCTGCCTGCAACACCACGATGGTGAGATCCGCGTGCGGCGGCACCGCGGTGAGAGACTGTATGACAACTGCATTATGCATCGCCATACCGGTCCGTCGCTTGGCGTTATGGTTTGGGGCGCAATTGGATATGACATCCGCACCCTTCTGGTACGCATCGCCGTTAAAATCAACAGCCACCGCTACATCTCCGACGTTTTGGAGCCTGTAGTCCTCCCACACCTGCAAGACTTGCCAGCGGCCACGTTTCAACAGGACAATGCGCGCTCGCCGCGCGTGGCACTCATCGTGCAGCAATCCTTCACGGCTCACCAGGTGTCACTGCTGTCGTGGCCCGCCTGTTCTCCCGATATGTCGCCCATCGAACACGTCTGGTCGCTGATCGGCAAGCGAGTGGCCCGGCAAGCACCACCCGCGGCTGCGCCTGATGAGCTGTGGCAACGTGTGGAAGCAGCCTGGACCGACATACCCCAAGCCCACATCCAAAGTCTCTTTCGTTCGATGCCGCGGCGTGTAGCGGCCGTTATTGCCAGCCATGGGGGCCACACGAACTATTGATGTCTACGTGTTCCGCCAGTCGCACGGGCCTGTATGCTCAATCGTTTCATCTTTGCATCTGTTGTTATGTGTCCAGTAAATCTGGCTTTGCTCTCTCGTGTCCTTCTTGGTGTTGCATTTTGGGTGGCCAGCAGTGTATGTCAGGGATGCAGAAGCTTTAGCTGCAGAAGTAAATGCGAAGGCAGAATTTTCATTTGTAAGTCTCAATTATACCTTTCTGATTATGAAAGTCCTGATGAATCTATCACAAATACACAAGAACTGTTCAGAATACAATTTAATCTAAATATTGTTGATACAGCCTTAAATTCCATCCAGGAAAGATTTGAAAATATACAGGAATGTCATAGTGTAATTAAATTTCTTTCTGAATTTCGGTAAATGACGGAAGAGGAAATTAAAAAATCTTGCTTTGATTTAGATGTTTTCCTACTAATTAACAAAGGAAGCAAAAGTTTTAAGGATACTAATGATCTTGAGCTCTTCAACGAGCTGGTAACGTATAGAGTTTTGAGCACTGGAATTGCAGATGGGGTAGACCATGGAAAAACTTAACATTTATAATAAAAAATAACTTAAATAACTTAATGTCATCATTTCCTAATCTGTTATTATAGCTTTGAAGATTTTTCTGACTTTATTAGTTAGTGTAGCATCAGGTGAAAGGAATTTTTCGAAACTCAAACTTGTAAAGACATATTTAAGAACGTCAATGACTCAAGAGAGGTTTAGTGATCTAGCACTGTTGGCTATAGAGAAGGAATTGTGTGAAAGTTTGGAATTGTCAGATGCAATTGACGAATTGGCAAGTAAGAAAGCAAGAAGAGTGTACTTTTAACTCCATGGACACATACACATGTGTACATACATTTTGTTAAGTTGTGGTACTTATGTGCAATGTGTCACTGTGTCAGTGTCTGTGTAATTGTGATACTTTTGAACTGTTTTGTTTTGAATATAGATTAAAAAAATGCATACGGTGTTGTGTTATTATTATAGAATGTTTGTACGCTTGTACCCCTGTCAACTATATAGAACAGTGAAAAAAAAACCCACCAACTTCTCCCTGTGCCGTGGGTTAGGAATTATAACGAAGTAAAATTCTCCGTCATTTTTGGTCTACGCCGGGATTCGAACCCGAGTCCGCTTATTCCGGAACAAGTCGCTCTACCAACTGAGCTACGCAGACGTTTATTCTTATTCCTATCTGCCTTTATGTCGTGTGCGTCCTGCTGGCAGGTACGTCACAGAATCTAATAGCATATTTACTTGTACTCGATCCGCATTGGCATAGGCGTCCAAATATCTGTGGCACGCAATCGGCTAACACCCCAAAACCGGCCCTGGGTGGGACCACCTTAAGACAAATGTTATTATAGCTATCAAAGTGAATTTTATATTTAGGGGTTTTGTGAAATAATACTATGAAACACATTTCTCCTTTTCTTAAACATAATTGAAAGTCATTGTCAGTTTAAAAAGACCGAGTATCGGAATGTTGTGTTGCTTCGAAAAATCACGATGAAAAAACAAACAAAAAACAAACAAACAGAAAATTCAATTTGTGATAAGTTCACTTATAGAAGAAATAAAATTATTATACACCTATTTAGAAAAGCAAAAAACTGCAAAAAATAACGCGACAAATTAACCCCCATCGATAGCGATAAACATTTCATTATCGCGCGATTCGAGTAATTTTTATTTCTACCCTAAACGTGACCACGTGTTCAGTGTCAATTTAGGTCACTCGGTTTTGTCGTTGAAGACGTAACCTGTTCGAAAACCACTAGGGGCAAAGAGAACGGTTTCGTGCACTGGGAAACGGACTAAAAAAGGCAAAATTAAAGTTTTTGCAAAATTTCTGTATAAAAGAAAAACTTCGAACTGACTTTATGAAACAAGCGGAATTAGTGACAACGGAAAATCTGCGCAGTTAGAAACGGAAACTTCAAAAAACGGAAATTTCGTTAAAAGAAGGAGGCCTACCTGCAAATTTGCTGCATGTTATTTTCACGAATTTTTCGTGAATTCACACCACTTATTTTTTTATAGTGTACGTAGTCTGTCGAAGAAAGTACTAAAATTTTTTTTTGAGTTTACGTTCCTAGTCCATGTTCATTTTCTTAAAAAAATGGGGTAAAAATAATAGTTCCACAAAGCGTTATGTAACTGCAAAGAAGTTGTTGGAGATATTTCTGTTTTAAAACTAATGGGCTCACGTACTAAGGTTGTGGATAGGTCAACTTCTCAGCTCGCGTCTCAGACAGAACTCAACTGTCGGAAGACCGATTAAATCTGCTGCACCTGTGACCGTCTGTCCATAAAACTCCTATTTTATATCGAATTTGTCTGTAAGTTTGATCCGAAATAATATTTCACGAATTAATTACACCAGGCTTTCCCGAGGTTAATGATGATTACTTACAATCCTTGAGCTTGAGGGCAGCTGAAATTCTCGAAGCAGTGTTCATTGCACTGCATATAATACATCACCAGCCAAGCCAATAATGACTACCAACTCATTTCCTTAGCATACTGTTTTTATTACTTCCGTGCATCTAGTCTGATGCCACTTTCAGCTTCCCATCGCTGGGTGGTTCCTGCAGTTTAAAAAGGAAAGAAGAAATTATGCATGATAAAATGGCTTCGGTTCCTACGGAAACCTTTGAACTCATTCTCCAAACTTCAAGCACAAAAAGAGATTTGTCTAGACGACTAGACAGTTTTGTCTTTCGTTTTTCAGCAAACAAAGAATTAAAAAAACAACAACACGCTACGCTCTAAACTGTTTCGTATCATTACCAGGAGGTTTATTGTTCATCATCAATACTTAGTGTATGTATTTGTGTGCCTCCCTTAAAGGGGCTGGTTTTCCTGTGAGCGGCTTTAAGACTCCGATCACGAACATGAGGAATCAAAATTGCACCGGTTCCTTCTCATTTATGATTCCATTTTATATGATTAAATACTGACTGATTTCATTCCATATTGATTTAGGATCATATCGATTTCAGTTCAATATCACACTAGTATTAAAAGAACAGACTTGAATCGAAAATGAAGTCTGCTTAAAATAAATGTAAGAAACGACTTTCTTCACTAGGTTCTCTCTTACTGTCTATATGTACCTTTCTGTTTATATCTGGATCTGTTTGATAGATGTTGTTCTTTTTCTTTCTTTCCATCAGTTTCTTGCTCTTTTTTTCTGTTATATCCCTGACCGACTTCTCTCTGTACCACTTTCTCTTTTTTTCTATTTCCATCTGTTAACATCTCTTTTTGTACATCTTCACCTATATTGTTTTTCTGTCTAGCCATCTGTTTTCTCCTTCATTTATCTCTTCCTTGCACATGTCTGTCATCCCCCTTGTACGTTTTCTCTTCCTTGCCATTTAGTTCTTTCCACCCATCACGATCACAGTTTGTTTCAGTCTCATTCTGCTTGTTTCTTTCTCTGTCTATTCGACTGTCATTTGATCGCATATTTCTGACTTTTTTTATCTATCTCACTGTTCTTTTTTATTATCTTTCTCTTTCTAACTCCCTATCCTCTACCACCGTTATTCACTCTAAATTTTTTTATTTCTTAAATTTCTCCCTACTTCTTTAACACGTCTTTTTTATGATATGAATGCATTCAAGTAAGGAAGTACATACGTTGTAACTTAGTTTTCTTTATTTTCATCTGTTTTTCTCTTGAAATTAGTTTCTGCTTTCCATTCTTTTTCTCAATTTGCATTTCCCTCTTTAACACCTTTTCATGCTATCTACAAGGGAAAATCTTGTGACGATTTTTTTGCGTGAGACAGATTTATGGAAATTACGAAAAACTTCAGGATTTACTTAAAATGTTTTATTCTGTCTAGGCCGGATTATTCATACCTAGATATTTAGTTCAGTCTACAGATATTGGGAAAATTTCAGAAAATGTCGATACCTAGTCAAAGAATAACCTTTGCATTAGCGAAATATTCGGTGTGAAATCTTGGTAAAAATATCTTGTGAAAGAAGAAAGACGCTGTTACATGTTTTTTTTTATTCGCTGTGGTTGGAGAAGAAGGGGGAGAGGTTAAAGACCACTGCGAGCAACTCTAAAGGCTATAAGCAGTCGCCTGTCCACAATTTAGATACACTGAGTACATGGAAAGGAGAGAGCCAGTGCTGTAAGACAAGCGCAACATCGAAGCCTCAACTCAGATGCCGTGCTAAATATAAACGCACATTTATACCACCTAAACATAAATTTATTCATCAGATGGTAAGATGCCAAAATTATCTTGATTTGGTTACAACTATCAAACGAAAAAAAAAAAAAAAGGCGACAACTATGCGCTTTTAACGTTACCGCGAAATTTCACGATTTCTCATTAACAAGTAATTTAAATATTTATCACGATTTTCCAATAACAAATAATTGAAATATTTAATATTCCCAGTTCCAGGTTTTCTTAAGGAATCTGTGGGGTGATAGTGCACAAAAATGCAGCAAGTAGTACAGTGAAAATTACCTCTAGTTAGGCATGATTCGAGGTAGATATAACTCGATTATTTATTACGATGATAAAAAATCTAGTAAATATAAACAATCAAAAAAAGAATAGAATTCAGCGTCGACATTCGATCCCAACCTTATGCTGCGAAAGAAAGAACAGCTCTGTTAATACTTTTGCCGTTACAGCACGTGTTTGGTCCTCGAGTGATAGACAGAGTTGTGCACTAGCTTCTGTGCCGACTGATTATCACAATAAGCATTTGTCGGTGATGTCATGGGTTCTAAAGAAAGTTCACTGAAGAAGTTTCTTATATACACAGTTTCTTTAGCAACTTCAGACAGTTCCATATATTCCGCTTCGGTAGTTGACAAAGCGACAGTTCTTTGTCTCTTGAATTCCCAACTTACTGCTCCTCCGGAAAATTTGAATACATATCCGGTGTAGGATTTTCTATCGTTTACATCGGAAGCCCAGTCTGCATCTACAAAAACCGTCAGTGGCTCTTTTGCACGGTTAAATACAAGCCCCAGGTTTTGTGTATCTTTTAGATATCTCAATATTCTTTTAGATGCTATCCAGTGAGCTTTACCTGGATTGTTGTTGAATTGGCTGAGAAAATTCACAGCATGTGTGATATCAGGTCTGGTGGCTACAGAAAGATACATGAGCGAACCAATAAGTGAACGATATGAGATATCTTTCATTTTAGATTTCTCTTGTTCTGTGTCTTAGGACTCATCTCTTTTGTTAGCTTGGCGCTAATATCCAAAGGGGTTGTTACAGATTTAGCATCCTGCATTTTGAATTTATGTAGAACATTTTTTACAAATTTCTTTTGCGACATTGTTATGCCGTTTGCATTTTGCGCAGACTCAATGCCTGAACAGTAATGCAAGGATCCTAAGTCCTTCATTTTGAATGAACTGGCCAACTTATCCCTTATGGTTTTGTAACTATCTTTGCAGTTTGCAAAGACCATCAAGTCATCAACATAAACAACAACAATGACTTCATCAGTGCGATTTTTTATGTGGTAAATACATTTATCTGAATTGAGTGACTTGAAACCAAGAGATTTCAGTTTTTCATCCAGTTTCTTACACCATTGCCTGCCGGATTGCTTTAGACCATAGCTTGTTCTTCTTAATCGGCAAACTTTATCCTTATTGGATAAAGTTTGTGAGCGAGGTCGTCTAGTTGGACTCCGCGAGGACGGGTGGTCGTATCGTCGTATTGCGGAGCGAATTGGACGGGAAGTATCGGTGGTGGTACGATGGTGGCGTACATGGTCCGAGGAACATTCCCACACGAGAAGACGTAGAACCGGGAGTCACAGACGGACTGATGAGCGGACCGATCGACGCATAAGAAGAACGGCGTTGTCAAGCAGAACATCCACTGCGACGCAAATCCGAGCTGCCGTTGCACCTGAGGTGACGGTGCGAACAATCCGCAACCGTCTATTGGATGCAGGACTACCTGAACGTGTGCCTCTGGCATGTGTACCTCTTGACTCCAGCCCACCGTCAGGAACGGCTGCAGTGGTGTCGTCAACGTCTGCACTGGAGAACGCATTGGCGATCTGTCGTGTTCAGCGATGAAAGCAGATTCTGCTCGGGAGCCTCCGATGGCCGTATGCGTGTTCGCAGACGCACAGGGCCTACACCTGGGTCTCCTGGTGTGGGGAGCGATCAGCTATCGCTCCCGTACACAACTAGTGTTTGTACCGGGTACGTTAAACAGCACCCCCTACATCAACAATATCATTCAGCCCGTTGTTGTGCCATTTGTAAGGTCTGTCCATCGTGGTGTTTTCCAGCAAGATAACGCACGCCCACACACGGCACGTGCAACGCAACATGCACTTCAGGGTGTGAGTCAACTTCCATGGCCTGCACGTTCACCGGATTTGTCCCCCATTGAGCACGTGTGGGATTTTATGTGACAACGACTTATCTGGTCCCCACGGCCAGCCACGACCATCCCCGATTTACGCGTCCAGGTTGAGGATGCTTGGAAATCAATACCCCAAACTTACATCCAACATCTGTACGACAGACTCCATGCCAGAATTGCACAGTGTGACGCAGTTCATGGCGGTTCAACCTCGTACTAACCATGTTACATGGAAATGTTATTTTTCAGTTTACCAGCAAATACAGCTGTATTTTGCCATAATGTTTTGATCACGTTATCCTCTGTATTCCGTTTTTATGCTGTATAAATTTCGTTGGTATCAGACGTCTCCTTCTTGGTGTTCTTTTTTCACTTTCCGCCAGTGTATATTTCTTCGTCTAAGTTTCCATTTACATATGTCATTACGAAATCCAGCTGGTAAGCCGTTAAGCCATTTTTAACAGCATGTGCGATTACAGTCAGTTCGAATCGAATTTAATCTGGCAACTGGTGAAATATATATATATATATATATTGATTCGAGGTTTAACGACCACCGTGAGCAACTCAATGGGCTATAAGCAGTCGCCCGTCCCTAATTTAGGGTCACTGGTTCCAGGGAAGGGAGAGAGCCAGTGCCGTAAGACAAACACAACATCCATGCCTGACCGGGATTCGAACCCGGACCCCTTACGGACGAATGATCAGAGGCCAGTGCCTTAGACCACTGCGCCACCGGGGCGGTATATATGATTTTACCGTGGGTGGATGAATAAAATTTCCTAGGAGAAAACATTCCTAAAATATGATGAGGAAGCCATAAATTCCCCGCCGTATTGAAGTATGTATCTTATGATTCATAGACGAATCAAATTTAGCAAGGAAATGTAAAAATGCATGGCTGAAAAATGGACACCAGTTCAGTTCTGCTTTACCCCCTTCCGCTCAGGTTCAGCTTGTTGAAATTATATCGAAGTAGTGGGAAAAATGATATGATTCAAATATCGCGATTCAAACGAATTTTTAATGTATGAAAACTTCCCCCTATCTATATGGATGTGTAGAAAAAAAAACATCTGTAATGCTTTGGAAAGGTTTGAGGATGGATTAGGGAAGACTATATTTTTTACGGACTCTAAAAAGCGGAAAGAAATAGAAAACTTTTTCAAAAGCCAGTTTCTTATAGTTTTTGCTGTGCTACCTGCAAAAAAGAAAAAAAAAAAAAACAGTAGGATTTTTCAGGTATCCAGCATAATTCTGGGGACCCTTTAAATGCGAGGCCCGGGGCTTCAGCCCCTAGCCTCCCCTTAAATGGGCTCTGAGTTTCTGGTAGTTTTTTCGTCCCATACTTGGTCATTTATCCATTTACACAATGTTTTTTTTTTTTAATACGTTTCGCCAATTTTTGTAGACTTGTCAAATTCGCATTTCTTCTTCAAAATGTTCAGGAAATGCTATTTGCTCGTATTCAGAAACCGCGGTTGTATAGTCCGTCAAACTAAAGAAGAACCGCCATTGGCCACAACTGAGCATGCGCTTTATCTTTTCTTGGAGGGACTTATATAGGTTGCAAGATAAGGATGTCATTCATATTTTTACATTTTCGCTGAGATTATTCGATAATTACTGTGAGCTGAATTCAGTTCATTTGATGTGGCATTGAAGGTGCAAACTCCGAAGATGTTGAGAAAAACTGTACGAAATAGTCTGTGTGTGTGTGTGTGTGTGTGTGTGTGTGTGTGTGTGCGCGTTTGTGTAAGATAGAATGACCGGGGGGGGGGGCGCATATTTTGTGGTTTGTCTCGGGCGCAGAAATGCATAGTTATGCCTTTGCATGCAATTTCCGGTAATTATTAAAATTAATAAATATTCCATTGTGGGGAATTTCCGACACAGTGGTTCACGTCCACAATTGAGGACGTGGTAATATTAATATTTAACGCTAAATTTATTTACTGCCCCGGCAACCGAACGGTCATAGACGCTAGTTCGTGGCTAGTCGTTCGAGCTGTGCCAGACTAGCCTTTGGAATTGCTTATGGTGGTTCGTGGCTAGTTGTTCGAGCTGTGCCGAACTAGCCTTTAGAATTGCTTATGGTGGTTCGTGGCTAGTTGTTCGAGCTGTGCCGAACTAGCCTTTAGAATTGCTTATGGTGGTTCGTGGCTAGTCGTTCGAGCTGTGCCGGACTAGCCCTTAAAGTTGCTCATGGTAGTTCGTGGCTAGTTGTTCCAGCTGTGTCGGACTAGCTCTCAGAGTAGCTTATGGTGGTTTGTGGCTAGTCGTTCGAGCTGTGTCGGACTAGCCCTTAGAGTTGCTTATGGCTGTTCATGGCTAGTCGTTCGAGCTGTGCCGGACTAGCCTTTGGAATTGCATATGGTGGTTCGTGGCTAGTCGTTCGAGCTGTGCCGAACTAGCCTTTAGAATTGCTTATGGTGGTTCGTGGCTAGTCGTTCGAGCTGTGCCGGACTAGCCCTTAAAGTTGCTCATGGTAGTTCGTGGCTAGTTGTTCCAGCTGTGTCGGACTAGCCCTCAGAGTAGCTTATGGTGGTTTGTGGCTAGTCGTTCGAGCTGTGTCGGACTAGCCCTTAGAGTTGCTTATGGCTGTTCATGGCTAGTCGTTCGAGCTGTGCCGGACTAGCCCTTAGAGTTGCTTATGGTGGTTGTGGCTAGTCGTTCGAGCTGTGCCGGACCAGCCCTAGTTCTGCTTTAACCCCACCCCTCAGGGTTCAGCTTGTTGAAATTATGTCGAAGCAGTGGGGAAAATAATATGATTCAAATATCACGATTCATACGAATTTTTAATGTATTTTTTTTTTTTGGAAGGACTTAAACAAAAAATTGATGAAAATTATCTTGGTTATTATGGTGTAGTTTCTTTCGTGCTGTACCGAAAGAAACATTTGATACATCTGACGCAAAGTCACCCACCTGTTTGTCATCTTGTACCACAGTCTCCACACACGCCACGTTGCTTTCCGCTGTTGATGCTGCAGGCCTGTCACTGCGTTTATTAGCTCAGAATGCATTGCGATAGTATGAGACGCTCTGAAATCTCATGACTTGAGGACCATAGACTTGTTGCAGTTGATGGTGGATCTCTTCTGAAATTTTCCGTGCCCTGAGAAACCTTTTCACCGCATGTACCTCCCAGTGAGACCATGTTTCTAGGCGGTTTGTCATTTTGACTTAGATCTTTTACTAGAACGTTGCCTTTTTATTTAAACTTCTGCGCCGAACAACGCCCGCTAGTCAAGGGAGTGTAACGACGTTGGAAGACACCAATTTATATATCCCGAATGAGGCTTGGGATGGCATACGGCTTCTTAGATGGCAATGGATCAATCTCTCTCCTGAAATCAGTTGCCCAGAATTAAAGACGGACGATTGCTTGTAGCCCTCAGAGCCGCTCGTGGAGGTCTATAACCTTGAAACAAGCAAACAAAATGACCTCCATCAACTCAGTTATTCCAAAGGTTAGGCCATTCTAAGGAGGCATCAATGGAAAGCTTTCTGCGGTGTAGCTTGATTTTGGAGCCCATCTTGCAACTGAAGGAACCACCAGAGGTCGAAAGGCACAAACTCCGGAGAATGAGGGGCTACAACATGACTGGCATATTCTACTCCAAGAATTCTCCCAGGTTCTTGCGCTCTGTGTCAAGATTTTGCCTTCAGATTATCCCTGTTCATTTTCACCAATCAAAAAGGAGGATTCTTCAAAACGTTATGCCTGTAAATAGCTTTCCAGGCTCTCATTACATTTTTCTTCACACTTTAATAGCATGCACTTAGATTTATTGTTGTAATAGCATATGCTGAAATTATGCCTTCGCAACCAACGCTTGCACCTGCCATTTTTTTTTCTGTATAAATTGTATTTGGGTGTTTAACGACCACCATGAGCTACTCAGTGGGCTATAAGCAGTGGCCCATCCCTAATGTAGGACCATTTGTTCAAGGAAAGGGAGAGAGTCAGTGCCATAACATAACCACGCCATCCATGCTCACCGGTATTCGAACCCTGATTCCTCTTGGGCTAATGGCATTGTTTGGATATATTACATGCTATTTAGAAACATTTGAATATCAGCTAATATCATGAAATAGTGACTCGAATCATACAGCTAGAGAAACAGAGAGATTCGTCATCAGAAAAACCACGTAAGAGTTTTTCTCTATCACCAGCTCTCTTACCTTCTTCGTTACATACCGGAGGGAATCGTTCTACTCCCACGGAAGTCCAAATCTGACTACCTTCTGCAACCGAGTAATTCTGTACCCCACCAAGCAACGAATTGTTGCGTCGTGGATCACAATGCAGGCATCTTCCTTTAAGTGCGAGAAGTAGAGGAATGATGAGTCGAAATATACGGTTGAAGAAAAAATTGTCAGACTTGGGACTTCCGTAAGAGTAGAACGATTCTCCCCGGCATGTAACAAGGAACACAAGAGAGCACGGAATATTAGTTGTGAAATATAGCAAAAGGTCCATACATCCCATCGCTTCGTTGGAACCAATAATTGTTTTACTATATCAATATTCTTTTATACGCCCATCAGAGAAATAATTTACGTGTGAGTTAATTCATTTTATTTGTTTGCTTCTCTGTTCTGAAGACACAGGGAGCTGCAGATATTCTGATATTACTTGGAGCCCCATACAATCATCGTTCAATCACTCAACATCTACTCGAAGTTAATCAAACCATGCCAACGTATTTCGACGCTTGCTCCAAAGAGCTTAATTATCCCTCCAACAAAGATCATAAGCCAACGCTTAGATCACTGCTCCACCGGGACGGTATGTCTTTACTCCCCTATCTCCAATACACAACTGGCGCCAGTCACCTCGGTGGCCGAGTGGTAAGAGGCGTAGGTTTCTGATAGTACTAGCTGGGCCTGGGTTCGAGTCCTGGATGGGTCGTCAATTGTGCGTTTGTCTTAGAGCGCCAGTTCTGTTCCTTTCGTGGAACCAGTGGCCCCAAATAAGGGACAGTTAACTGCTCATAGCCCTTAGAGTTGCTCATGATGGTTGTAGATCTTTATTGTAAAATGGAGTGTAGATATTGTTATTTGCTTGTGCTACAACTGAAACCCTAACAAACATATTTTATTGTAAATCTTATTCTTCTTACTGAAAAGTTCCGTGAAGTTTAAGTCGTACTGGGGATAGTTTAAATTTACAACGCAGTAGTAACTAAGCACTGAATAGCATTAAGGTGAAAATACTCCGAAAACGTGGCGACAGTAAATAAATAAATACATCGCTCTTAACCACGTTCTAGAAACACACAGCAACCGAAAAATTGGTAAATGTAACGCACTCGGCTAGATATCGAGAGTTCTGTTGGTTCAATTCCACAGCGGCGGCTGAAAAACAATTTTTCGGTTGCTGTGTGTTTTTAGAACGTGGTTAAGAGCGATGTATTTATTTATTTAGCATTAAGGTGGTTCCACCTACAATCTCTGCCTTATGTTTCCAATGGTAAAACTTCTTTACATATTTTCTTCGCACCTAATGTGTTCCTAAGGATGAAAATTTGCACGTCGATAAAACTAACTTTAAGTTGTAGCATGGAATACTAAATACTTGCTAAAACATAACCATGGTTATATTAAAAATCAATAATTTTTCTTTGAGTAATGTTCAGACCTGTTGACAGATGGCGCGACCTGTACATTGATGACGTCAGTAGACAAACAAATGTTGGATTGCTTAGTTATGGTTATGTTTTAGCAAGTATTAAGTATCCCATGCTATAACTTAAAGTTAGTTTTATCGATGTGCAAATTTTCATCCTTGGGAATACATTAATTGCGAAGAAAATATGTAAAGAAGTTTTACCATAGGAAACATAAGGCAGAGATTTTAGGTGGAACCACCTTAACGGCCAGTTTTAAAGGAAAGTTTTCTACTTATGATATCCAATGACGTTCATTTGGTCTCTAATTATCACATATAGGGCACCACAAAGTCAGCTACGAAACATAACTCCAATTCGTAGTTAATCCAACTATCGATTCGTTGTCTGCATAGAGCATATGTTCATAACATAGATCACTCTTCAAGTCTTACTAACTCGAGAACAATTTGTGACTTCAACATCAAAGAATCATAACATTAAACTTATCAAATTCGTATAACATCCAATTCTAATCGTACAATATTAAGTCTCACCAATCGCTCTCATAACAAATTTCTCCGAGCCCTCTCAACCTCCTTCTCTCTCTCTTCGATACAATTGCAAACAAGAAAGATGACACTGAATTTTTGGAAGTAATGAGTGCGAAATTTCGGTTGTAATGAATCCGTTCCGATGCGAAAAACAATTTATCAAAGTTATTTAAACCCAATAGTACCCGTTAGAAGAAAAAAAGGAAAATCAACCGGATTTCTACGTCTGATAAAACATCCAGAAATAGAAAGAGCTACTTACTTACACCAGCGCTAAAAATTATGTTACGATAATTAACAAATGGTGCACAAAAAGTATTTCATAGCAGAAGGAAGGTATCAGAGGCAAAGCGATTTTCAAATCGAACAGTTAAAAGAAGAAATATAGAAGGAAACATGATATAACCGTATGCCTTGTAGCGGAAGAAATTTGCACAATAGAAAAGTTTAAAATAGGCGAAAACTATTCTTCATGAAAAAAGCTACGCCAAGGGGGAAAACGGGGGAAGAGGGGCGTTCAAATACGTCTCCCAGAAGCAGAGATAGCGTGAAAAAAGTTTTGTTTGACTTTAACGCCTCCTAGCGGGAAATCTGTGCATTATTTAAAAATGATAATGGTCCACATTTCTATTGTAGCGAAAACGGAATACCAAAAAAAAAAAAAAAAAAAAAAAGGAAGAAGAAATTTCTCAATAGGATTTTTATTTAAAAGCGGAGGTACAGCTGCAAACTGAAGTTAACAAACACTACCGAGCGTCAGAACTATGAATTATAAAATTCCTCAAATACAAACTTAAAGTGTTCCACAAGCTGAAAATGAAACGTGAGCTCACGCCCTCCAGTCGCACATTTGTGCGTTGGTAAAATTTGAAATCATATAAGGAACAGCTCCCCAACAAAGAAATTTTTTTTTTCAAATCGGACACTTAGAGGCAGAGATATCTATAAAAATATGATATACATCTACCCCCCCCCCCTTGGCGGAAAAACTAATCATTATTTTAGGAAGATGTATTCTGAAAAAGTTTTTTGAGGTGAGTGGTATATGGGCAAACGGAAGAATTTTTTCAATCGAGTTTTCAGAAGGTTGGATTTTCCTGCAAATACATCAAAAGCAGAAAAAATCACTTACGCCCCTTAGTGGCAAAATCATTTTTATGAAAAATTAAAAATTATAAGCAAAATATTTCCCATCAGGAGCTGTATCCGATGCAGGAAGAATTTTTCAAATCGAAGTTTTCGAAGCAGAGATATCCTGAAAGTGTAATTTGCCTTTGCGCCTTCTAGTGGAAAATCTATTTATTATTTGAAAAAGAGACTGTACCTAAATAGTGTTCGATATAAATGACACTGAAAGGAAAAATATTTTTTTAATCGGTTATTGTGGAGGCAAATATCCAAAAAAAAAAAAAAAACAAAACCCAACTCTATTTGGAATTCGATATCATCTGCATTTACTCCTTCTAGCTGCAAAGTTGTGCATCAATGAAAACCGGAATGCAAAGATAATTATTCTCACATTTCAAGGTTCTTAACGAAAAAAGAATCTTTCAAATCGGACAAATAGTTGCATAAATATAGTATCCACGGACTGACGGACAGACAAACTGATAACACAAGCACTATCGTTTTTTACGAAAGACGTGCTAAAAACATCATTCTTATTACTCTCGGTCAAATACGTCATTCACTTTTGACCTAACGTCAGGATGCCGAAGCAACATTCACACACACACAGAGAGAGAGAGAGAGAGAGAGAGAGAGAGAGAGAGAGAGAGAGAGAGAGAGAGAGAGAGAGAGAGAGAGAGAGAGAGAGAGAGAGAGAGAATGTAGTGTTAAGATTGCAAAATGCTTAAAGAGAATAAACCAAAATTTGTATAAGAGAATAGGAACGAAAAGGGAAAGTTAAATTAGCGTGTATATATTGCATGGTGATCAAACCCCGAAAGAAATACCCTACATATTTCCTTCCCCTCTGTTTCTTCACGGGTCTTCCAACAACCGCGTAGTTAAATTGCAGTCAACCCGTTTTCGAAAAACAGCATATTACCAGAAATTTACTGATATCATCATATTTAATTTTTAGCATTAGTAGGACTTTTTTTAATAGGCCCCGCTTGTTTTTACCTTTGGCATCCAGTTCTTTCGAAGAACGATGCTTCCTTCTCTGTAACTTAGATTCCTAGTCTTTATCACCTCCTACTCATTTATGGAGCTTCCAAGGGAATATCTTATGGAACACACCGGAGGATTAAAATACAGTTTTGTATAATATGCCGCAAATATGTGCACCATATTGACAAAAGTCACCGGACACCTAGAAGAAAAACACAACATAGCATTTATTGACATACATTAGTACGGTGTAGGTCCACCTTTGGACTTAGTGCATGCACTGACCCTTCGAGACATGTTTTCGACAAGGTTTTGGAACACAGCGATACGTATGCGCTTCCATTCAGTATGTAATGCTGTCGCTAATTGTTGATTAGTAGTAGGCCTTGGTTCCAAGCTTCTTATGCGGCGCTCTAATTCATCCCATAGGTGCTCTATGGAATTAAGATCAGGGCTCTGTGCTGGCCAGTCCCCACACGATCCGGAATTATCGTCAAACCACGCCATAACAGTCCTTGCTTTATGGCACCGTGCATCATCCTGCTGGTACCAACAAGGCTCAGCTCTATAGTATTGCCACAGAGTTGGTAAAGAATAATTGTTCTGAATATCAAGGTAGACGTGCTGGTTAACAGGTTTGTCCACGATAACCAATGGACCGTGACCAAACCACGAAAAACTCCCTCACACGAGTACACTGCCATCTCCAAACTTGAGCGTAGGAACAGTACACTGTGGCAAATAGCGTTCCCCCGGCTGCCACTATACCCACCCACGGCCATCAGACTGATGGATTGTGTATCTGTATTCATTAGTCCATAAGACCTGTTTCCATTAATCAACGGTCCACAATAAATGTTTTTTACACCAAGCTAAACGACGAGTAGCATTTCGAGTGAAGATGAAAGGCTTATGAGCAACCGCACGACCACGGTAACCCATGGAATGTTCTCCGCGAATGGTACGTGTACATACCGAAGTTCCAACATTTTTACCCACCTGCACACTGAGGTCTTGTGCAGCACTCCATCGATTAGCTGTAACGACTCTCCTGAGGCTTCGACGTCCTCTATCACTGATTTTTTTGGAGTGCCTGAAGCAGCAAAACATATCGGCAGACCATGTGCCTTCTACTTATTCACTACATTCAAAACAGTTGACTTGGGTATATTTAAACGACTCTCGATTTCTCTTATGAACAACCCACTAATATAACACCCAACAGTCTTTCCTTTCTCAAAGTCAGTTCTCTCCCGCCGCGACATTTTCACTCAACCTCACAGTGCGATATGATCGCAGTCAAATGCAGACTTGTTTTTATACCGTTTGCAGATGTACCGCGCATCTTAACAACGCAGATGATCCATTCATTTGCTTTTGAAGGGGTATAGGGTGAGATTTTTCAATATAGTGTATATTTTATACGGAAAAAACAAATTGCTAAATTCATCTTGAAAAAACGTAATATACAGAATGTTCCAAAATTACCTTAGCAGTTTAAAATAAATATAACCCAAAATATATGGCTGAAAACACTGCCAACTTCAACGAAGGAGGTGCCAGAAACGTGTCCACTAAGACCATTAGCCAATCATTAGCCACAATATGTTATGGAAGTCGCCGACACTTTAGAGTCACATTCACAACGCCACACCCCCGACTGTAAGCCTCAACTCGGCGAAAGGACATCGGCACTGGATCTTTGATGATTGGAGATGTGTCTTCTGGTTCGATAAGTCCCATTTCCAGTTGTTTCGGGCACACAGGAGGGTGCGGAAACCGCGCGAAGCAATCGCCCCAGAATGTCAACAAGAACAAGAAACTGTTTAGGCTGGTTAAGACTCGGCTATGGTCCGGGGCGTGTTGAACTGACACACGTTGAGACTCCTGGTACATCTAGATGCATCTCTGAACGGTCCATCCTAAGTGTTGTCCTGTCGAGAATTTTCATGTTCGTAAGTCTTGGGGAAACTGATCACTTCGCTGAGATTTGCGGGAAAAAAATAAATAAATAAAATGCATAGATTGAAAACTCTCTAGTCCCACGTTTCAAAATTTTGTTTGGAGGAGGCGGTGAAGTGAGGGAATAAATGGCCATGTTCGTTTCTTCTCAGCCCTGACCAAACAAGCAAAATTTCGTGAAAAAAAAAGGAAAAAAAAAGAAAGGAATAATAAGAGTTAAGCTTCTTTTTTCTTTTGGCTTAATTTACTTTTACTTTTGTAAGTCAAATAGAAAAGGCGAGCAAGAAGTCATCATCAACCCTTTCAGAAAACAAAATTATTCGCTATTAATCACGGAATGAGGAAAAAGCGTTTTTGTAAATTTGTGAAAAAGGCCCAAAATTTTAGAATCCGCCATTTTAGGGAAACTTTAGTTGTCTCCCAAAGCGTGTAACCCAAAGTTCTCTTAAGCAAGCGTCAGGCTATTTTTAGCTCAACAGCATGCTGAAGGTTACAGCGTTCTCCCCCTTCCGTGGAGGTCAGAGGTCACCCTTGGCTTGCATGGGAGTTGGGCCATGTGGTTTCTTGTAACTGAGTTTTGGCGCGAACTCTCAGCCAATGGCCAGCGAAACCGTTGGTTACTAGGGTTTTTTAGCCAATGAGGGGTCAGCAGTTTCAAGCACCCAAGCTTTTGTTTGAGAAATCGTCACTCTCTCTCTCTGGACTCTCTCGTTGTGCTGGCCACGATGTAAGATCGTAAGAAAAACTCCGTTAAGGGGCATCTCGCTTACCGGGATCTTTGGCCTGGCCGGCAGAAAAATGGCGCCGCTGCTCTTGAGAATGGGTAATAGTGGCATGGGTACGCGCTGTGCTTCGTACCTCGAAGTATGAGAAAAAAAATACTTTTAAGATTTCCTGTACCGGAGATGAGGTGTGCCCTGATTCATCCCTCTCATAGTGGACTACTGCAGTATTGAGCTGCATGGGGAAAATGGCCTCAGCAGTAGAATTTCTTACTACCCACCTGCACGTTGAGTGAGCCTGCAGACCAGAATGATTTCGCCGCTCTGTTCAACATATCATGTACATGGAGAAACACTTCCAGAGGTATTTTTGAACCCGAAACAACTGGAGGCGGCGTCATCAATGGCCACCGTCACTTTGGAAGAAGCCAACCCCTCTCCGAAGGAGACTGACGGTGTTGGTGAAAAAGTCATCAAATCATGCCATGACCCCCTCCTGAAACCAGGACTACAGAAAGAGGAGAGGCAGTGTTGTTCCCCCCCCTTCTGTTTTGGGAAGTGAGAAAAAAATCTTTTTCTTGTTGTGAGTGATGTGAGCAAACGTGAGCAGTGCTGCCTGCGCACAAGGAAAAAGGTAAAGAAACTTTGTTTTGGCATTTCAAAAGGAACAGAAAAAGATATGTTAGGGTTACTCTAAAATATTTAACATGTGAGTTTTTGACAGTGGGGTAGGTCAGGTTTCAGTTATAATCCATGCTTGGGTCAGTAAAACTAAAGTAATAAAAATGTAAATGTTTTTTCATTCAGGTTTTTTTTTGTATGGTAGTGTTATGTTGTGTAAAGAAAAAACCTCCATGTCAATAAGAAAGTCTATATTAAAGGGAAAGGCAATGTGTAATTTTTTTTTTCATGTGTAAGGAATATCTAATATCAAAATTGTGTTATAAGCTATTTTGAAGAACAATCTCTCAAACCAGTAATTTTATTTAGGAGATTTAACTTTTTTTTTTTTTTTGTGCTTGGTAGTTTTGATCATATAGAATTTGTATTTATACAGATACAGGGCCATGCAGTTAAAATTTGTGTCTTGGAGGCAGGTTATGTTGATTTTCTAGTTTGGCAAGTAATGAGTGTAAAATTGTACCCTTTTGTAGTAGTAAGGACTAGTTTCCAAAATCAGTTGATGCATCTAGAAAATTAATTTTCATGAGTGGGAGACATTAAAAAAGGCATGCACTCAGACTAGGTTAATAAAGTGTTGTACTGTACATTACCCTTGTATAGCGTTTGAATACTTCAGGAGGAGGTGATTTCTGGAAATAGATAGTTCTTTGATAGGTGTAATTTTCTGGAAATAAATGGTTCTACAGTATAGTGTATTTTTCTGGGAAAGGAGTGATATAGTGTATTTTTCTGGGAAGGAGTGATATAGTGTGGGAAAGGAGTGATATAGTGTATTTTTCTGGGAAATAATGAGGTTAGTGGTTTTTTCTGGAAAGTAGTGTTAATTTTTTAGAAGCTCTATGCCTAGGGAATGAAAAGAGAGTATTTTTGGAAATAATGTGAGTCTTCGTATGGTGTTTTTTCTGGAATTTGTTTGTACCAGAGAAAAATAATTTGGGGGCAAGAAAGTTCTTGCAGGGTGCTGTCCGTATGTTGTAAACGCTTCACGACTGAAAGGGTATTGATGGAAACAATTGGGGGATTGTTCTTCCACCCCTGGTAAGCCGAAGACCCATAGGAAGCTATCCCGAGCAAGGCGAGTGCAGGTGTGTTGTCCCTAAACAATAAGAGAGGACAATACAGGGTGATATGTCACACTTCTTCTTCCATTTCGGTGCATAGGCCTGATTGGATTCACGACCCAATCTCACCTTCAGCCTCAATAATACTTCCTCACAGTGAGAATTTTGTTTTTAGTGAAATTGAGTGGTTTGACTGAGATGTTTTGCCTACCCGTTACCTCAGTGACTTACTACATGAGTTGGTAAAATTGATAAAAGCTTACATGGTACTAGTTTGAATTTTTAGATTAATTTGTTTATAAATTGCCAGTCAGAATTAGTGGTGTAATTTTAAATTTTTATGAACAGTGGGAGTGCAGATAAGTATGAATTTGTGTCCAGGAGTGTTGAGAGTTAGTATTTGCCTTTTATTTACATAGTGGGATATTGTGTACTCAGAGCCAGTTTGTATAGTGATGTATTTTGAATTTTTCCAGATGATAGTGTGATTTTTAAGTATATTTGTCAGCATTATTGTGTAATGGTAACTTTTGAGGTAATTGAGTAAGGTATTTAGTGCAGTATGTTTAGTAGAGTGTTGAGGGTGATTTGGTATCAAGTAATGCTAGAATGCTGAGTATATTTAATTGTAAGGCAAGTATTCCTCTATATATATGAATTTGTGTCCAGGAGTGTTGAGAGTTAGTATTTGCCTTTTATTTACATAGTGGGATATTGTGTACTCAGAGCCAGTTTGTATAGTGATGTATTTTGAATTTTTCCAGATGATAGTGTGATTTTTAAGTATATTTGTCAGCATTATTGTGTAATGGTAACTTTTGAGGTAATTGAGTAAGGTATTTAGTGCAGTATGTTTAGTAGAGTGTTGAGGGTGATTTGGTATCAAGTAATGCTAGAATGCTGAGTATATTTAATTGTAAGGCAAGTATTCCTGGGGAGTGTGGAACCATTTAGTAACGTAACTTTTATTTGTGAATTTTGGTCAGTGGTTGTGATATATAAAATTAATGTGTTAATAAATCTAGTTTGAGGGGTTGTTCGAAAGTTTATCAAAGCTATATTGTGTACACATTGAGCTTTAACTTTCCAAACAGGGGGTGAAGAAATTACATTTCAATGACAGAACTTATCCACCATGTTAAATCAAGTGCTTGTGTTGTGCAATTCATTAAAATTCTTGTATTTATTTATTTAAGTAATGTGCCTGGTGCTATAGGCCAGATGTTCCATAATTTGTGAATTTCACATATGTGAGATCTTATGCTAGTACAGCAGCGTGATTAAAATATGTCAGTACTGAAGGCAAAATTGTTTGTTTCATTTGAAGCTCCTACGCTGTATATCATTTGATATTCTATGAGGCCCAGTGACCAAATATTTTTCTTCTTTATGGTTAAGTTTTTCAAATAAATGCAGGCCAAGTGGCCTTTCAAAAACCCAAACCTTGTGCAGTGAAGAATTAGTTGACTTAGTTGAAGTTCATCGCAGGGTCGCATGCTAATCCACCTTAGCTTGCCTAAGGCCGGAGACGACTTGGGAATTTTGTTTTTATTTAATTAATGCATTTTGTTCTAACCACTAATATGATCATCACAGCCTTCAAAAGTTATTTCACGTGTACATTGTATACCATCAAATTTTTAGTGTTTACAAATTTGGTACACATGTAAACAATAATTACTTATTTTACACTTGCAGGTGTCTCAACTCATCTTATACTCAAACAACGCAAACCTACAATAATAACTTTTGGGAATTTTCAAACATCAGTGTTGCATTTTATTTATATTTTCATTTATCATGGCCTAAAGATAATTGAATTTATTTTTGTTTCGAAATGCATCCACCCATCTTCCAAATTATAATTTTCACCACAATCCAACTTTGACCTTAATTTTTATGATTTGCATACATTTAAATAGTAATTACCCAAGATAAAATAATTTTTTTCACCATGACAGTGTCCATCTTTGCATGCCATCTGCATCCATTCATGGTCATAATGCACCCACAGAGCATGGGCATTTCCACCACGACAATGCAGCTCCTCACAGAGTCTTGACGACTAGAGCATGGTTAACAGAGCATTACCCAGAAGTTCCCACTCTGAAGGAATGGCCTTCCCATCACCGGACATGAACTCTGTGAAAATATTTGCGCCGCTGCAAAAGGATTTGTTCCAGCTTTGGATCCTTCACCCAGGAATGCTACGGTATTATGGAGATCGGCGTAGGAAGCATGGTTGGAGATACCTGTGGAACGCTTTAGTGACCTAGTAGACTCGATACTTCGCCGTGTGTCTTTATCCGGAAGAAAGGTGGGTCTACCCGATACTAGGTAGGTATCCCATAATTTCTATCCATTCAGTGTATTAACCAAAATCTCATAAACTGAAGTCGACAGACGACCTTCTCTTGCCAAATCTTCAAAAAATTTTCTGCCTTCCTTAAATTCTTTATGCCACCGAAATACACGTGCACGTGACATCACTTTACCACCGAGGGTTACTTGAAGCATTTTTAATGTTTCTTTCCCTGATTTTCGGAGGTGAAAACAAAAATTTGGTGGCATATATTGCTCAAGAGTTTCCGATGCGAAGGCGAACGAAAACCCTGCCGTCGCAGTACTGCAGCTTAGAGGTCTGCACGGGCCTTAATTTGGATAGCCCGGCCCAGCCCAAGCCCGCACGTCCAAAGCCCAGCCCGTTTCAATTTTTTTAATTAAAGGCCGGCCCAGCCCGTATATTTCTCCTGTTTCCAATACCCGGGCCGGCCCGTAAAATTTCAACAATTACGAAAACACGAATTTGACACCTGGTACACTCGGTCATTCGACTCCTGAAGAGTTTTCGTTTTCTTAATTGCTACACGTATTTTATTACAATAAACGTTAATTCAGAATATTTGTCAGACTCTGTACAAGTCAGGTGACGTCCGAGGACGGGGGGGGGGGTGATCTTGAATACTAAAAAATATTGCATGAAAAGGACAATTTCCATGCCTTTCAAATTATCATTCCCTACCGCCGAACCCGGAAATATCTTTGGGGATAGGAGGGGGAGGGGGGGGGATTCGAAAATTACGAAATACCCAGAATTATGAGTCCGATCGTTTTACTGGAAAAGATTTTATGGCTTTATAAACTGCACTTATCTCTACTGGCATATCATATCACTGGAGCACAATATGTCTCTCGTGGGTGTATGGGGAGCAGCACATTCGTGCCGCTTAAGATGCGATGTTCCAGACTTCGTGCTATCGTAACTCAAAACGTTTTTGCATTTAGTGCACTGAACAACGTTTACCGGCCGACCAGTTTCAGAACGGGACAGTAATTTAAAATATTTCCAAATATCGCTTTCCCCCTTTACATTGTCTACAAGCACATATTCTCCGAAAGCGATTTTTTCGCGAAAATCTTTCGCTTTCTTAAATTCCATACTAAGTATGAAAGAGTATTTATCAGCAACACTGAACTGAGCATGTGCTAAGGGAAAACAACGGCAGACTGCCCAGTTAATCAGTGTCACAGAAGTTTTGAAAACGGCTGCCGCCCGATAGTACAAATGGGGAAAATGCGGCACAGATTTATACACAGAAGTAAGTTTTTTCCAGCCCATTTCTCCCGTGCCATTTAAGACAACTTAAAAGCTTTTCATACATCTAGAGAACAAAGTGCCGCCGACCATAACAATAAAAAAGATCGTCTGCGACAGCCCTGGTCTGCGAGTGGGTGGCTCGGTTTAGAAATGCTGCAGTTAATAGCCTGCCCTGAAGCATGAGAGGAGGGTGGAAGTTAGGGATAGAGAGAGTGAAGGGACCACATTCACATTGAAAATCTAAGGGAACTGACCCACTCCAATTGTTTTGTAGGAGGAGGATGTCATAAAACTTCTATTTTTTCCATCAGCGGAAATTATTTAGTCTTATCCTGCTGCTGTATTTTGCGAGTTTTCGAAACGAGAAAGGCATCATACAGTGATTGTTTTGCTCATAAAAAAAACCCTGCTCGGCCCGTGTCTGTTTTTTATTAAATATTGAAGGGCCGGCCCGTCCCGTTTTCCCAACTTAGAAATGAGCAAAGAGCCGACCCGGCCCTGTCCCGTGTAGACCTCTACTGCAGCTCTTCTCTAACAAGGCGGAACAAGACAAGACGAGTCTGTACGTGTAGCCTGCATGCGTACAGACACGTCTGGTCTTGTCCCAGAAGTGCCCTCCGTTTAACGTTTGGCACGTGCCAATTACTCAGCTTTTATTCGAGCAAAAAATCGGCCTTTCTTTTCTTTTTTTTTTTTTTTTTTGTCAACACGTCTACATTTTATTCCATAACACCGCTTCTGAAAATGCTATGGGGGAAAAAACAACAACCTTTTTCCCATTAGATGCCTTACACGTTGAAGATTATTTCTTTCACAATGTTTACATCACATGATGCGCAGTTTCTCTCTGGTGGAGGGCTGTATATTCTGTTTTTCTTGCAGTCCGTGCTTCGAAAAATGCTATTTGAAAAACCCTTCTTGCTTCAGATATATTCCATTTTGAGAAAAAAATTTCATACGTTTTTATTCTTCATAACGCACAGTTCTGTCTCTTGACGGCGTAAATCTATGTTTTTTGTTAGAAAATTAATCTCTGTATCTAAAAAAATGCGTGCGTGTGTATGTGTGTAAGAGAGAGAGAGAGAGAGAGAGAGAGAGAGAGAGAGAGAGAGAGAGAGAGATGCGATTCATAATGAAGAACGCTGCGCCCATTGTGGATTTTCTACCATTGGGAGGACTTAGGTGTATTATATTTTTATCAGTGTATTTGCTCCTAAAAGTTAGATTTGGAAAAATATATTTATCTTGAACATCTTACATGGAGGAGTGATCATCGTGTATTTCCTACTTTTACATAGCGCAAATTGTCTTGCTGCTGGGAGAAAGTATACACATATACGATTTCACTAGTCACCGTTTCTAAGAATCAGATAAAAAAAATGGTTTTGTAATTTTTGTAGCTATCCCGACAACGGGTGTAATTGTATATCATACTTCCCTGATCTCTTTTTCTAAATCTCCACCGTGAAAAATCTTTCAATGTCTGACTCTCCCCTTTCAATGTCTGAAAGAGGAGAATCATTTCGAGTACATTCTCTTCTCTTTTCCATGACGCAAAATTCTGTTACTCTATCGCAGAAGTGGATATTTGCATATTGAAATCACGATTTTGCTTCTAAAATGTCAGTTGAAAGAATTTCCTTTTACATGGAATACATGTCATCAGGAAAAAGATTTGCTTACGTTTTCTGTTACTAACTTTGCTTAGTTTTCTTGCTATGTGGAGTAAATGTATATCTCTGTTTGCGACCAGTTCACCGTCTCTAAAATATTTTTATTTTTTTGCTGGTTGATTTCTATGTGAACAGCACTTCAACATTTTATGGGCATTTTCTGTAACTATATGCGTTAAGAGTACAAATGCATATTTCTATTTGCAACCATATATGCGCTTCTGAAAGACAGAATTTACCGTTCAGTTCGCATCGCAAGGCATTTTCTATTACGAACCTCTGATTAGTTATCGTGTGCCCTCAATGACAAAATTTCATGTACGAGGGTCACTAGAAAAGTTATCTATACCTAAATATGAAGAGGTTGGGATGCACTCAGATTTGATTTATTGCTTTTCAACAGATTTCATCAATCTGCATTTCATGAGTAGACAAGAAATCTCATAAAAACAGAAGTATTTTTCCTTTGTCTCAAACCATTCTCAAATAGCATTCTTGATCTTTTCTTCATTAAATGAAAAAAAAAAGAAACAAAAAAAAAAAAAAAAACGGTATTCTTTTGCATGTCTTACTGAAGATGACTAAAGAGAAAAGAATCGCTGGAAGCTAAATCCAGGCTATAGCCCAGATTTGTTCGATTCTTGAAATACGCAGTCGAAAATGGCAGACTGTGCTTTTTTTTTTTTGTTTGGGGGTTTAATAATCACCATGAGCAACACAATGGGCTATAAGCAGTCCCCCTTCCCTGATTCAGAGCCACTGGCTCTATGGAAGGGAGAGAGCCAGGGCCGTAAGGCAAACATAACATCCGTGCCTCACTATGATTCGAACCCGGCCACATCTCAGACGAATGGTCAGAAGCCAACATTTAGACCACTGCGCCAGCTGGGCAGTAAACTGCGCTTTGTGGGGCTGTGCACTGGAGCATTGTCATTCAATAAGAGCTCAACTTTCTTCTTAAGAAACAGATCTCTGTTTTCCTTAATGACATCCAGCAAACATTTCAAGCAGGCCACACAGGTATCCAGAGGGACTGCTGTTTTGTAAAGTATGTGATTTAATCCACCAACAGAATTCCCTTTGAGTTTCAAAAGACCATCGCGATATACTTTATTGCTAATGACTGGATCCGACATTTCTTGGGAGAAGGGGAACTATGCAGTTTCCACTGCATCGGCTCCTGTTTGTTCTCAAGGTCCCGGAGGTGGGCCCAGGTGGTTTCGTCCTCAGTTAAGAATTTTCTCAGAAATTTCTGTGGATCCTCCTCCATGAACAGTTTGGACATTCCCAAGCGATCATGCAGGATGTTAAAAACCGATGGATCCGATATGTTGCATCCTTGTGCAATTACGGCGACCTTAATTCGCCGGCTTTTTTTGAGCATGCCCTCAATTTTTTTGCCACATTTTCTGATTCGTCGCTTCCACTGGCATTCCCGTACGTGGGTTATCTTCAGTTGATTCTCTTCCCCACTTAAACTGCTTCGTCTTAAATTTCACTTGGTATTCCGAAGGTGCATTATCCCCGTCCACTGATATCATTTTCTGAAGAATCACTTTAGCCCATTCCCTTCTTTCGTCAGGAATTTGATGACTGATCAAACATCAGACTTATCCAATTTTACTGGCACGCTGTCAGACACAGAGTACTGCTAGGTGGTGACTAACGAACGGAGTGGGCACGATTCAATACATACGCATCTAATATCATGTGGGAACCACGTTTCGCCCTTTAAATAGCGGTAACACGTCGCGGTGTGGCCTCTACTAAGTGCTGGAAATGTTCGGGTGGGGTTGCTTCTCTTGACGGCAGAGCAGCCGTTCCTAAAGTTCTGATACTTCTCGGTGGCGGGTTTCGAGCTTAAGTGAATCGTTCCACTTCGTCTCACTACCGCTCAATTGGGTTCAGATCTGTAGAGTAAGATGATTTATCGAGGTGCAAACTCGCTCTTCCAACCAGACCTCGCCAAACTGGAGCGGTGGAATGGAGTGTTGTCTTGTCGAAACAATGCATTCAGTTATGGGAAATAAATAGAAATGAATAATGAACAGGTGTATTTGGTAAGCCAATAAATCAACATAGCCTTGTGCGGCAATGTTAGCCTCAACAAGTACAAGCGAACTCAAGGTGGCCCAAGTAAAACGTATCCCAGAACAATTCCCCCTACATCTCGGTTTGTCGGTTGGAATCCATGATTTCGTATGGTCTACGCTGACACACGCGCTCAGCCGTTGCCGTGTTGAAGATGAAACCTGGATTCGTTGGACCACGTCACCCGTTTTCAGTCTTCAGCGGTCTAGCGGCGATGTTCCATCGCCCAATGCAACCATCATAGCCAGGTGTCGCACTGTTAACAAGGGGAGTTGATGTGTGCCGTGGCTGCCATAACCCACCTGTTCTATCATGCGTCGAAAAGCCTGTGCACAAATCTTCGTCGGTTTCCAGTCGTTGAACGCCGACATCTTCCTCACCACCGTGGCCCTCCTTTCCGAGGTTACAATAGTAAGAGGAGGCGTTGACGTCGAATATAATCTACGGCCACATCTTTCCCGAAGCTTGCCGGTTTTGCTTCTGTTATAATCTTGTTATACATGTGCAACGATCGCAAGCAGAAATGCCAGAGGTTTTGCAGTCGTAGAGATGGAGAACTCTATCTTTCTCGCACCGATTATCTGCCAGCGATCGAACTCGCTTATGACGCCGTGAGTAGTACAAAAGAACGACTTTCAGCTCGCATATGAAAATACTAGGCTCACACCCGGAGCTCCTGCGCTGCCAGGAGGTGGGCGTGCAGGTGTGCGAATTAGGGTATGCTTCTGACGGAGGAAAGTTTAATGAATGACATCTGGCCAACCGCCTCTATGACGCCATGTTTGATCCCGTGACAATGCAACTCATGTGTCGCCCTCTGGTTGTCATTGGTGGAACTTTATTTTTTACCCCTCTCAAACGTGAATTTTAAGCAGAGTACTGATGTCACGAGTAGATGAATTGTTTCTGAAGAAAGTGAAAAATGTTCTTTTTTTCAACAATGGGATTTGCACCTATGACTTTTGTGTGAGAAGCAGGCGTCTTAACCACCGCATTGACTGTTTCAATTCGAATGTGAACGATTTTCGTGAATCGGGCAATGACTTTCTTTTTTTTTTTCAGCGAACTGTTAATAGAACAGTCGTTCTATTCTGCAACGTTTAGCGTTCCTTTCCTAGTAATATGTCATGGTCCCCCAACACCCCACAAAACCCAAACATTTAAAACATATTCTTCCCTGATGAACCTACTTCCTCTTGTTATGACGTCATCAATTGTGCATATCACTTTTGTTCTCTACATTCTGCCTAAGTTCCTGGACAACGTTTAATGTGTGCTATATGATCTGCTAGAAGTCTACACGGTCCGGGTCGGGCTTATATTAGTTTAGAGAAGAAATCAACGAGCCAGGCCGGGCTTTTCTCCGTACACGTAAGGCCGTGCCGAACCAAGTCGACCTATTCTTTTTATCGCAATGGTAAAGAAAGAAAACTATCTTGTTTCTTGATTTCCTGGTCTGTTTAACTGTTTTGCTGGCTTTATTTACTTGCATGACATAGCTCAGGGCGAAATCAAAGAGGCGCTCACAGTATTTTACCATCTGTAGGTATTGAGATGGTAAAAATACTTTTGGGCTTGTTCACAACAAAAAAATCGACCCCGAGTGAGTGTGTGTGTGTGTGTTGTGTGGAGTGGGGGACGAAGGCAGTGGTGTCTGCAGCAGGGTCGCGGGAGCGCGCGCGTGTGTGTTTGTGTGTGTGTGTGTGTGTGACGACATCGATTGTTTCTCCTATCCTAATCTGTATAAGGATTGACTTTTGTTACCGCTTACTACACTTGTGTGCAAAAATTAAGGACGAAGAGGAGAAATTAGCATAACAGCGGAACGAGCAGGCAGAACGGACCGAAAGACCACTCAAGAGATAGACTAGGGTCCGGTACGGTAGGGAATGCGCATATATGCAGCATGACGTAGGAGAGGTGGGGAGTGTCGGTAGGGTATTAAACACACGGACGGTGTACGCTCAGCAATTCGGTGAAAGCTATTGCACGATGTACATCGGTTTGAACGACGTCGAGTTACTGCCACCGTGTGATATGGCCAACAAGCAATCCAGTAGACGACATCTGGATGACTTTACCCGAGGTCGCGTCATTGGGAAGTTGGAAGAAGGTCGAAGTGTGACTAGTGTGGCCGAGGAGTCAGGGATCGCTCAAAGCATCGTTTCACGAGCTTGAAGAGCATTTCAAACGACAGGAACAGCTGTCCGAGGGTTTAGCAGTGGTCGTCCACGAGCAACCACGGCGGCGGACGACCGGTATATTGTCCTACAGGCGAGAAGAAACAGACGGAAGACAGCGGGAGAAATCGCAAGGCACATGCAACAGACAACTGGACGTCCGTTATCGCGTTTTACTGTGGCCAGGATGCTGCACAAAGGTGGTCTATTTGCATGACGACCAGTATGGTGTGTGCCATTAACGCTTGTTCTTTAAAAACGGCGGTTTCTGTGGTGCCAGGAACACAAGAACTGGACACATCAGCAATGGGGTCGAGTTCTTTTTACGGTTGAAAGCCGATTTGGTCTGACGAGCGACTCTGGACCTATACACATCAGGAGAGAGCAGGGAACACACAATCACACCTCCAACATAATCGAAAGGGACCGGTTTGGAGGTAGCGGAGTTCTTGTTTGGGGCGATATCATGCTTGGTAGCCGTACTGACCTCCACATCTTCCAAGGAGGTTCAGTCACTGGTATCCGCTATTGTACCGAGGTTCTCCTGCCTCACGTGCGTCTCTTTAGAGGTGCTGTGGGTCCTGAGTTCCTCTTAATGGACGGCAACGCTACACCTCATCGTACAGTGGCTGTCGCAGAGCTGTTGCAGAGTGAAGCTATTCAACGAATGGATTGACCCGCAAGGTCCCCGGACCGAAATCCAATCGAACACGTGTGGGATCTTCTCGGGTGACGCTTGGCAGCACGTCACCAGCCGCCAGCAACGATTCCGCAGCTCCGATTGGCGCTACAAGAGGAATGGGCCGCGATGCCTCAACAGCTCCTTGACAAAATCGTCCTCAGCATGGACAGACGTTGTAAATACTACAACGCAGTCAGTCATATCCCTACTAAAGACTGGATTTCTTTAGCAGCAGCCTGTCACATGGACGTTTCTGTCTTCTGTCCAGTTGTGCTCTAAGCTACCTTTTCAATAAAGCGCTTTTGTATGCTTTGTATTCCTTGTTTGGACGGTTTTACCCACTTGTCCCATATTCTTACATCTTGGGGATCTTATGGGATGATTTGAGTCGATGTGGAGCACTTCTGCACGATGTTACATTCGAAAAACCGACTCGTCCTTAATATTTTCACGCCAGTGTAGTTCGGAGAAAGGGATATTCTGAACTCGCTTAGTCTTCTTTTTCGTCTCCCTTTAAAGGTTATATTCTTCGACAATTCCCAAAGCATAGCTAATATTTTTAGGCTTACATTCAACTAAATATTTTCAATAATATCTGATTTCTTAAAATTGTACTAGTGATCCGAATTTCTTGGCGTAGAATATAAATCAAAGTTTCCAAGCTTTCGCACATCAACCAGATGGCTTTTTTAAGGAAAGTAGACCGCTAACTGCAAACTGGATAATGGAACACTTCAACAATTTGAACGTGGTGACTTGACTAGACAATAAATGAATAGGCACAAATGTGATCAGACATTCGAAAAAACGAGGTCATGTTGGTTGGGCGCGCGGTACTGTGGTAGAAAACACAGCATTATTTGAATAATTGATTCCAAATGCGTGGCAGCTCGAGAGAGACGCTATCATTGCAAGCCTCGCTTCTGGTCAAGAATTCCAAGGTTTCGCGAATGACAGTAGATTTAGGTGTGGCGTATGAAGCTAATTTCTTGATATCCTTCCACATAGGATCAGCGGACTTGAACTCTCTTGGTAGGGAAGTGGTAATTTTACCATCTGTTGTATCCCTTTTATGTTCGTTGATTCTAATTGCGAACGACTGCTTTGGCATTCCGATGTAGTATCGCCTGGAGCCGTCCGGATATTTTAGTGGGATTGCATAAACACCTGTCTCATTGAGAAGAGGGGGCTTGCCATTATTTCTCTTAAGCATCGTATACATAGACACCGAAGCTCATCCTCCTGAGCGCGGTTTTTAGTTGATAGGAAACTTTTGGTATGTAGGGAATAGAGCCCAGGTAGCGAAGTTGCGGTATAGAAAAATTGACACGGCTGGTTCTGGCTTTTTCGATAAAGTTATGCATCTGGTTCGACGTATATCCTGCCTCAGTGGCCAATTCGACGATGTTTTCTAGTTCCGAATCTCTAGAACAAACAACTGAGGAGACGACGAAGGCTCTTTTAATTCGAGAACGGAAAAAGGCCGTCTTGTAATCATCAGGACAGAATGAACAGCGGAGCATCAAGTTGGGAACGGAAGGGGTTATAACAGACTTCCGTACGAAGGCGACTGTCATGTGATTTTCTCACTAAGACGTCGAGATAAGGTAAGGTAAGGTGCCATGCGCTCAAGCTCCACAGTGAAATTGATCGTAGGGTGTGTATAATTGACTTTATCGAGGAAATGTGGGAGAGCCTCCTTTCCGTGAGGCCATATGAAAAATACGTCATCCTCATATCGCAGCCAGGTGGTAGGACTTGGGGTGATGTTTGTGAATATATGTTGCTCAATGGGGCGAAGTATTGCTTCTGCAAGAACGGCTGAAAGCGAAGATCCCGTCGGAGCACCATTTACTTGCTTATAAATGTGCCCTTGGAAACTGAAGTAGCTTGAATTTGAGACCAAGTCCATTAGTTTGAATATGCTGAGGCAAGGTTCTTGGGAATAAACTGAAGAATTAGAAACAGCCTCTTTCAATGTTCTGATGGCTTCCGACACGGGGACTGATGGGTAAAGGGATACCACGTCGAAACTGCCGATAATATCATGTTGTTGAACATATATAGACGAGGATTCGAGTCCCGCTCCAGGACGATGAAAATTTTCAAGTTTTCGGATATTATCTGACTTACCATCCTTGTCACATTTACGCCAAAAATCGGATTGTCATCTTCAAAATTTGTATTATATGGCGTAATGCCGTATTTCTTTCGTGATTTATCTGCTTCTCCGGGCAAACACGGGATAAGATTCTTAACCTCCAGATTCGCTAAACATGAATGCCGGCTGCTTCCACTAGCGAATACTGTGATGGTTATATTCAAATTGATCGGAAACTTGAAACTTGGTAGTTCTGGGTGGTGTAGTGGTCACCATACCCGGGCGTTTTCTGGGAGACGCGGGTTCGAGTCCCGCTCCAGGACGATGAAAATTTTCAAGTTTTCGGATATTATCTGACTTACCATCCTTGTCAAATTTACGCCAAAAATCGGATTGTCATCTTCAAAATTTGTGGTGAGTTGCTTGGTTTTGGTGATAGAATCTAAAGTAGAAGTTAACACAAAGTCCGATTCAGGTAGATGACTAGTCAGGAATCTGGATAATGCCTTCTCTATGTGGTAGATGTGCGGACTTTCTGGACACAATCGGTCTCAATGGATTGCCGTGTTTGTGGTGTTTAAGTCTACCAAAGATCTTTGGGATCTGAGGGCCAGACGGTAATTTGGAGGCTTTCTTGAGATCTTCCGGAAGAGCAAGTAGTCTTGCAACTCATTGTACCCGTGCAACCCAAGAATTTAGAGGGCTAGTTCGTAAGACCGTAGATCCAGAATCGAAAATAAAGTCCTCTAGTTTCTTATTGTAATTCGCTGTGTCCATAATAGCTATCTGACCGGATTTGTCCGTTCACTACTGAGCTGTCATTTCGAAGGTTCGAAATCGACCTCGGAATTTTAAAATTACCAAGTGTTTGTTTATTATTGTACCTCGATCTCAGCCCAGAGCAACATATTTAGCGTAGTTCGTTTTTGGCGTCTTCCGGAACTCGGGAATATTGCTCTCAAATTCAGAAACGGCGCTTTTGGGGTTCGATTTCGATCGGAAACAGAACTTTGGTCCGAGTTCCAAAACTTTAGTTTTGGAAAAACTAAAGTTTTGGAACTCGGACCAAAGTTCTGTTTCTAAAGGCTATTTTGACGTGTGAACAGGATGAATGTATTTGAATTACAGCGGGAGTCTATACTGTGCGGTGTTTACCCATCATTACAACTGTGGGTATGCTATACAGCAGGTAGGTGTTTAACTTATGTACTATATAGAATAATTTCCACTGGCCGCATTATTGTACTGGTAAGGGCAGGTTTGTGCATGAATGCGATATGTAAAATAAAATTGCGTTTTCAGAGTATGAATGACTTTCCCGAAATTTTGACTCTTTAGAAATATTTCATTTTTGTTTTCAGCAATCTTTTTTCGCATCATTAATATCACGAGTTATTACACTTTACAGAGCAACAACTCTTGTTACATTTCACCGTTGTGGCAAAGGCATGAACTCGAAGAAAACTCATGGGATTTGAAATAATAATACGTAAAATTCATACAGGAAAGAACTCGATTGTCAAAGAAAAGCAAACGCATCAGTGCTTGTACGACCTAGTTCCTTCCCCAAACTAAAATATACACTATATTGACAAAAGTCACCAAGCACCTAGAAGAGAAACACAACATAGCATTTATTGACATACATTAGTGCTGTGTCTGTCCACCTTCGGACTTAATGCATGCACTGACCCTTCGTGACATGCTCTCGACAAGGTTTTGGAACACAGCGATAGGTGTGCGCTTCCATTCAGTACATAATGTTGCCGCTAAATGTTGCTTAGTAGTAAGATAGGCCTTGGTTCCAAACTTCTTATGTGGCGCTCTAATTCATCCCATAGGTGCTCCATGGGATTAAGATCAGGGGTCTGTGCTGACCAGTCCACAAAAGATACGGAATTATTGTCAGATCACGCCGTAAGTGTACTTGCTTTGGCTCGGTGCATTATCCTGCTGGTACCAACAAGGCTCGGTTCCATAGTATTGCCACAGGGTTGATAAAGCATAATTGTCAAGAATATCGAGATAGACGTGCTGGGTAACAGGTTTGTCCACGATAACCAATGGGCCGGGACCATACCACGAAAAACACTCTTCCCATGAGAACCAATGGGCCGGGACCATACCACGAAAAACACTCTTCCCACGAGAACCAATGGGCCGGGACCATACCACGAAAAACACTCTTCCCACGAGTACACTGCCAGCTCCAAACTTGACAGTAGGAACAGTACACTGTGATAAATAGCGTTCCCCGGTTGCCGCCATATATTACCCACACACGGCCATCATACCGATGGATCGTGTATCTGGATTCAACAGTCCATATGACCCGTTACCAATGATCTACGGTCCACGATAAATGTTCTTTACACCATGCTAAACGACGAGTAGCATTCCGAGTGGAGATGAAAGGCTTATGAGCAGCCGCATGACCACGGTAACACATGGAATAAAGGTCTCTGCGAATGGTACGTGTACATACTGAGGTTCCAGCATTTTTACTCACTTGTTCACTGAAGTCTTGTGCAGTAGTTCTCCGTCTATTAGCTGCAACGACCTTCCTGAGGCTTCGACGTCCTCTATCCTGATTTTCTTTGGTCTGCCGGTACGTTTTGCTGCTTCAGGCACGCCATGAGTCTTCCACTTATTCAGTGCATTCAAAACAGCTGACTTGGGTATGTTTAAACGCCTTTCGGTTTCTCTTATGCACAACCCACTAATCAATCTGTCCTTCCTCAAAGTTTTCACCCTCAAAGTCAGTTTTATACTCAAAGACAACCTTTCCTTCCTCAAAGTCAGTTCTATCCCGCCACGACATTTCACTCAACCTCACAGTGCGATATCAGTTGCAGGATTGTTTTTATACCGTTTGCAGCTGTACCGCATATCTTAACAACGCAGCGGATCCGCTCATTTGCTTTTGAAGGGATATCCGGTGATTTTTGTCAATATAGTGCATACCTATATACTGTATATACATACAATACAAACAGATACAAAACAAATATAAAAAACAATTCCTAAAACTCACCATTTAAGATTTTACTATAAAGCCAAATAGCAATAAACCCATAAATGACAGAACAAATCAACACAATTGTTGTCATCTTATAAAATGTATAAATTTATATAATTTTACAGGAGAATAGCTATGAATAACTATTCTAATGAAGTTTCCATACCACATCGGACGTCTTGTTGATCAAGGTCCGCTTCTAGTCCTTTGTAACAGGAGACTAGTACAATAAGTATATTTCTGTCCCCAGACCGGGCCCCTAAGGCAGGGGAAGACCCGTATCTGTCAAAAATAACGCCTCCATTTTTGAATTCAAATATATCTTATAAAAATCATCAAAAAACTTCAAAGGTTTCTTCAAGGTTAGATGATACGGGCCGAATGCGGGAACTGCACTTCGACAGATGTTCTGATGGGTATTGTAAGATCTATCCGGCAATGCACCCTTCTCATGCTACTCGTACAAGACAACTCTGGGCCTAAATTTTGCAAGGTTTCGAACGTTAAGTACAAAATTACATATATTGAGAGTTGCCTTGAATATATAGGACAAACATAAAATAGACTGAACATCAGAATAAATGGCCACAGCTCGGACATTAGGAATGCCAAAAACAATAAGGATGTCGAGATTTTGCATTATCAAAGATATGATTTTATACGGATGTATATAAAAATTCTGGCAATAGAGGAATCGACGGAAAGGAGATTAGAACTAGAAAGTTACTTCATATTATATTATAAATCTCTGTTTCAATAGACTAGAAATTACTGTTTTTCATAGAACTAGAAAATACTTTATATATATATATATATATTTACACACATCCTGTTTTTCATAGAACTTTTATTTTTCCTGTTTTTCATAGCACTAGACATTACTTTATATTATATTATAAATCTCTGTTTATTATATCATAAATCTCTGTTTATTATATCATAAATCTCTGTTTCCATATGGACTAAACGAAATATTTAACGGCAAACGATATACTTTCATGTAAATAAAAACGGGAACATCTATGTAATCTTTAGACTGCGACCTTTATACAGTAGCTAAATACCAAATCGTGCCAGCAGAGATAATGGTTAAAATAGGCAGGGAATTATTGATTTTAATGAGCTACTACGAAGTTTACATTAATGCACAACTAATATCGTTAAACTGCAAAGTAAAAATTTTCTCTCAGAACTTAACAAAGGCAAGATTGCTGTTTAAAACCCACAAGAATAATGTCTACTCAAATCCTACAGTTAAATATACATCTGATCTCCTAGAATATCGACTGGGAAGAAAACGGCTCCTCGAGTTTGATAAATCAGAAATTAGTTACCGTGTTATGCACTTTTTTGATAAAATATATGACAAAATAAATTTCAATAAATAATTTCAAGAATGTGCTCAGTACTTTCCTCACAGTAACGTAAAGGCATATAAAAGTTTTAAATATACACCTACTTTGGGAAGATTAATATTTAACTATAGTGATTTGGCGAAAAATTATGGAAGTGAGAGCATAGAGGAAACCTGGCCATGCTTCTGTAATGAACAACAGCTGTTGGAATTTATTGAACCTTTCTGTGGACATACACTGACGGAAAAAAAAAATCCCAACACCAAGAAGAGGTTGTGTTAGATAAACGACAGTTATTAGGCGGTGAGGGTACATCTGTAAGATGACGTCTATGCAAATTTCGCGCTCGGCGCATACGTGTGGCGCTAGTAGCGTCCCTCGGAACATGCAAAGCAGGTTTGCTGTAAATACGCGCTGTAACGTTCGTGAGCATTAGTTATCGTTGAGATTCGACGTAGGGTGTTGATGTTAGTCAAGAATACCTTTAAGAAGACGTAGAAGCCATTATCAACAGCTCACGGAGTTTGAACGAGGTCGTGTAATAGAGCTACGAGAAGGTGGATTTTCTTTCCGCAATATTGCAGAACGACTTGGCAGGAATGTAGCCACTGTGCATGATTGTCGGCAGCGGTGGTCAAGGGAAGGTACTGCCTCAAGAAGACCGGGTTCCGGCCGTCCACGTGGCACTACTGAGAGGGAAGACCGCCGTGTACGGCGTATGGCCGTGCCGCATCGTACTGCGTCTGCGGCAGCAATTCGAGCTGCAGTTGCCACCACAGTGACACAACGAACTGTTACAAATCGGTTACTTGAAGGACAGCTCCGAGCCAGACGCCCTGTAGTGTGCATTCCACTTACTCCAAACCACTGCCGTTTGCGACGTCAGTGGTGTCAAGCTAGAGCTCATTGGAGGACGAAGCGGAGATCTGTTGTGTTTTCTGATGAAAGCCGGTTCTGCCTGGGTGCCAGTGATGGCTGTGTGTTGGTTAAAAGGAGGCCAGGTGAGCGCCTGCAACCAACCTATCTGCGGCCGAGACACACTGGACCTACACCTGGAGTTATGGTCTGGGGAGCAATTTCCTATGACAGCAGGAGCACTCTCGTGGTTATCCCACGCACCCTGAAGGCACAGTTGTATGTCGGTCTGGTGATTCAACCTGTTGTGCTGCCATTCATGAACAGCATTCCAGGGAGTGTTTTCCAACAGGATAACGCTCGCCCGCATACCGCTGTTGTAACCCAACATGCTCTACAGAGTGTCGACATGTTGCCTTGGCCTGCTAGATCACCAGATCTTTCTCCAATGGAGCACGTATGGGACATCATTGGACGACAACTCCAGCGTCACCCCCAACCAGCATTAACCGTCCCTGTATTGACCGACCAAGTGCAACAGGCATGGAACTCCATCCCACAAACTGACATCCAGCACCTGTACGACACAATGCATGAACGTTTGCGTGCTTGCATTCAACATTCTGGAGGTTACACCGGTTCTTAATGTACCAGCATTTCACATTTAAAATGGCTCTTCTCGCGCTTACATTAAGCTGTGATCTTGAAACCTTAATCGGTTAAATATGTTACCTATACAAATGTATTGCCGCCATTTTATTCCTCTACAACTATTTTTTCGTGGTGTTGGGATTTTTTTTCCGTCAGTGTATTATAACTATAGAACTAAAGATAGTCGGGTCAGGAGTATTGCAGAATGTAATGAGTAAAGGAACAAATGTCGGACTTCTTTATGGAAGCCCAGATGCGCTGGAAATCCTTAAGGTAATTACAACTGGCATTTCAAGATGTGTAATGAAGGCTTCAAACTACTTGAACAGCACACTGCAGGCTTTTATGCCTAAGTTCGCGGAGGTCCTCGAAAAAATGTAAACGGAATTGAAAAGCGGAAAGGTTTTTTTTTATATTTTTTATTGTAGGTTTAACGACCACCGTGAGCAACTCAATGGGCTATAAGCAGTCGCCCGTCCCTAATTTAGGGTCACTGGTTCCTGGGAAGGGAGGTAGCCAGTGCCGTAAGACAAACACAACATCCATGCCTCACCGGGATTCGAACCCGGACCCCGGTCGGACGAAGGATCAGAGGCCATCGCTTAGACCACTGCGCCACCGGGGTGGCCCAGAAAGGTTCAAAATAAAGAAGAATTTAAACGCATTCTAAAAGTATATATAAATTACAATGAGTGGCCACTTTATTATGACCACCTGACAGTTTAAAGCAAATGAGCTATGGCTGCACGTTGTTTCCGCCAAAGGGCGAGGCTGGTATAAAAAGGGAAAGCTTAGTACTTGCGACAGTAGTAGAAGTGATTTTTGGGTGACGAGATCAGTAAAAATGCGATTTCATGGACTTTCAATGTGGGATGAATGTAGGAGCTCGGAGCCATGGAGCGAGTATCACCGAAACCGCCGCATTCGTGAAATGTCCCAGAGCAGCTGTTGTTAAAGTTTTTAAAGACTGGTCTGTCAGCCAAAAAACTGGGTGTCTACGTGCAACGTGTGGTCGTCTTCGACTAGTGACTGCTCGGGCGGAACGGAGAGTGTCCAGACTGGTAACGGACAACAGAAGGAGCAAATTACAGACCATCTTAATCAAGGATCCCCTCAAATGATCTCTGCAAGCAATGTTCGCCGTACACTGCATTGGATGGGATAAGGCAGCCGAAGGCCTGTTCGAACACCTTTGCTGTCTGCAGTTAACAAGAGAAAACGTCTCCAGTCCAGTTCGCACAGGAGCACAAGGGTTGGACAGTCGATAATTGGAAACAAATTATGTGGTCCGATGAATCACGTTTTCAGTTGCACCATGCCGATGGCCGAGTGAGAATTTGGCGGAAACAGCACGAAAGCATGTACCCCAAATGCATTGCTACAATCCTTCAAGCTGGTGGAGGCAACGTTATGATTTGGGGAATGTTTTAATGGCCTGCTTTGGGCCCTTTAATTCGTGTTGATGAACGTCTGACTGGCACATCATATCTAAACATCGTTGCGGTCAAAGTGCATCCTGTCAGTGGATGGTTTATCCCAATGGCGATGGCTATTTTCAACAAGATAATGCGCCCTGCCATAGTGCTCGTATTGTACAGGATTGGTTTCAGGAACATGCCGGTGAGTTTACTTTGCTTAGGTGGCCGCAACAATATCCAGATCTCAACGCCATTGAGAATTTATGGGATGAAATTGAAAGAGCCATCAGACAGCTGGATCCACAACCCTGCAATCACACACTCCTGGAAAGTGCTGTTCATCAAGCATGGTCTCAGATTCCACAAACCGCCTATCAACATCTCGTGGAGTCCATGCCACGAAGAATCGACGCAGTATTAAAGATAAAAGGTGGTCCAACGAAGTACTGAGGGGGTGGTCATAATAAAGTGGCCACTCAGTGTATAAGTAAACTTAAAAGAAAAGACATTATTACCTTTGGGGATAAGTCTAAATATAGCTTTACAATAATATGTAAACAATACTATCATGCTTGTCTTATTGATGAAGTAACAGCGAAACTTATACCTCCATCTCACAGAATCGCAACATAATTAGCAAAAATTTAATCGCATTACAGAAAAGGTTGAAAATCGCTATCAGCGTTAACCTTCCTTTCCTTTACGGAGTGCCAATGTTTCACAAAACTCTTCCAAAATTCAGATTGATCACATCAGCTGTAAACTGATACGGAAAGTCAGCTGGTAAATTGTTTGAACAATATTTTAAGCAAATACTTAATAATATGGACGCAACTTGGATCCTTCGCGACAATACTTAAAACTTTGAGAGTCCTTTGGATTTCGAGGAAAAGATATTCAAACTTTTAACTTTAAAAATCTGTTTACATCCATTGAATTAGATGATTTGGAAAGGATATGCGATATACTCTTCGAAGAAAACAAGCATATAATGAATATGTAGTTAAAACAATGGAAGTACTTACGGGATTTCTGCATTAGTAATAACTACTTGGTCATGGGTTCGAGCACGTATCTGCAAACAAGGGGAATACCGATGAGCTCTCATTCTCAAGTATTCTAGCAAATTTGTATTTACACGTATATGAAAGAGAATGCATTTTGTTACCAAACTACGTAAGCGTCTATATTCATGATCTGCTGCTACTTGAATGTACGAATTTCAGTACGGCAGCTCAAGAAATTTACACCAGTTTTTTGGATTTGGAAATGAATGGATGTGGCGTGCAAAATATACATTTCCTGGATTTCATGGAGACTCAATCGTCACAAGAACATACGACAGAAGAAGAAATTATAATTTCAAGGTGCGCTTTTTGATAAACTGTCACTCGAATATTTCAAGCTCAGTTCATCGAAATATCATAATATCAGAATTCTTGAGAAATATGCGTACTTGTAACAAGTCTGAAACACTTGTACTTCAACTAAAATTACTGTACAGTACGGTTAATATATATTAAATACGTGGAGATAATGTAAATGGACGATGTCATCGCTTTATCCACGTTATTTTTTTATAAACAACGCATAGCAACTGAAAAATTGTATTCCGGCACTGCTGGGATCGAACCCCAGAACTCTCGATAACTAGTCGAGTGCGTTCGAATTTACGCTACAGCGCCAACAATTCTCAGCGCCATGCGTGGTTACGCATGGCCCTGAGAATTGTTGGCGCTTTCTATCTCCCTTGAATTTATCAGCCCTTTGAATTTATCAGCTGCAATTAAATAGCTGTTGCGTTAAAATACCACCAGATGACGACGTCTCAGTTGCTGAGACCATCAATACGTATTCGTGTAGTCAGATGCTGACTGATATAACCACGCATGGCGCTGAGAATTGTTGGCGCTGTAGCGTAAATTCGAACGCACTCGACTAGTTATCGAGAGTTCTGGGGTTCGATCCTAGCAGTGCCGGAATACAATTTTTCAGTTGCTATGCGTTGTTTATAAAAAAATAACGTGGATAAAGCGATGACATCGTCCATTTACTGTACAGTACTTTGATATCTAACGAATATCCGTTTAAATTTGTAATGAAGTTTTTTCGACAGCTCATGAATTGCTCCATTGCTAAACAATATTTCGCTAAAAACAAACACATCGACATGGCTCAAGTTACTAATCTGTGATCCGACAAAGTTAACGTTATCTTCTTTTTTTCTAAAGTACTGCATGAAAAATCCCTTGCAGTTGAAAGATTTATACCAGCACAAATGGCAACATCTATTCTATGCTTTATCTGTGGCTGTTGTCCTGTCTTATACAAAAAACATTTGTACATATAGCCAGTCTGATCACTCTTGCTTGTCGAATGTTCTTGTAATGCGATCGGGGGCGGAAGAGGTGTGTGCTTGAGAGTTTTACAGCGGCATGCGGGTTGTGAGGTGTAGTGCTTCAATGGTCGTGACTGCTGAGTTTGGTGGATGTGTTTAAAGGTTGGGTTTTTTGGATTTCTTAAGGTAACCTAGGGAACACACAGGCGGCATTTAGTTAGTTCTAGCTGTTGCTTGTTTCGAAAGGTTACCATAGGCCAGTGTTCCCCTGACGAGAATGGCCTACATATGATCTGTTTGAGCGGTGCGTATGGCATTCGGAAAATATGCGCAGAGAGTCTACGATGTGTTGTTCTTAAATCATGGTCGTGTTGATTTGTTCTGTGATTTACGGGTTTATTGCTATTTGGTTTCATAGTAGGATCTTAAATGGTGAGTTTTAGGAATTGTATTTTATATTTATGTCTTGTATCTAGTTGAACTGTATTTTAGAGCTTCTGTCTGGTCATGCAGCTTTGCGCAGGCTAGTGGAATATTCAGTATTTTTCGTGTCTCTATTATTTTGTCTTTACGAGGTTAAGTATATATCATCATCATCATCATCATTGTCAACCATTATCAATCCACTGCTGGACGAAGGTCTCCCCAAGTTTCCTCCACAACGGTCTGTCTTGTGCCAGTCTCCTCCATGTCACCCCTGCATACTTTCGAATTTCATCCACCCATCTCCCATGTGGTCTTCTTCTGGGTCTTTTCCTGTCCCTTGGAATCCAATCTAAAATTTCGGCTGTCCATCGATGATCTGTCCTTCTGGCAGTATGTCCAGCCCATTGCCATTTTAGGGATTTAACTCTGAACATGATGTCTTCCACTCTTGTCATTTTTCGGATCCACGAGTTCCTCTTCTTATCTCTCCTGGTTACACCAAGCATGCACCTCTCCATGCTTCTTTGAGTTGTCTGCAGCCTTTGTATGTCTCTTTTAGTTAAGGTCCACGTCTCTGCACCATACGTAAGCACTGGAAGGATGCATTGATCAAACACTTTTCTTTTAAGACATAATGGCATATTGCTCTTGAAAATTATGCTGTTTCTTCCAAAAGCTCTCCAGGCAAGTTTTGTACGCCGATTAATTTCTTCATCAATGTGACCCTCACTTGATATCTGCTGTCCAAGATAAACGTACGTGTCTGTTATCTCCAGCTTTTCTCCATCAATCGATAAATCTTCATTTCTTGTAAAAGCATTGAACATCACTTTTGTCTTCTGAAAGTTCATTTTTAATCCCACTTCTTTACTCTTGTCAGCAAGTTCCTGGATCATACTCTGCAGCTCTGATGGGCTAGTTGCAAAAATGACTACGTCATCAGCAAAGCGAAGGTGGGTTAGATAATCTCCATTAATCTTTATCCCCTTGTTTTCCCAGCTCAGCGACTGAAAAACACCCTTCAATGTGGCATTAAAGAGCTTCGGAGATATGGTGTCACCTTGTCTCACTCCCTTTCCAATTTTTACGTGTGTTGTATTTTCAAACAGCCTAATCTTTGCACTTGCATTTTCATAAATGTTATTAATAATATTAATGTATGCATCTTCAATACCGCAGGTTTTCAGAGCCATTGTAACTGCTGATGGTTTCACCGAATCAAAGGCTTTTTCATAATCGATAAAAGCCATGCACAATGGAAGTTCATATTCCCTCGCTCTTTCAATTAGTTCTCTCAGCACGTGGATATGATCTATTGTGCTGTAGCCACTCCTGAATCCAGCTTGTTCTCTCGGTTGAGCCATGTCCAGTGTTACCTTCAAGCGGTGTGAAAGAACTTTAGTGAAGATTTTATAAACCACTGATAGGAGGCTGATAGGTCTGTAGTTTCCGAGATCCTCAATGTCACCTTTCTTATGTAGCAGGATCATTGTAGCGGTGTTCCAATCCTCAGGAATCTTTCCTTCATTAAGGCATCGAGTGAAAATTTGGGCGAGTACTGTTTCGATTTCTCCACTTGCTTCTTGTACGATGTCTACAGTAATTCCATCTTCTCCTGGAGCTTTTCCTCGCTTCATGTTCTTGATTGCATGTGCAACTTCTGTTGGAAGGACTGGAGGAACTCTGGTACTGGTATCTTTCATGATGTCTGGAGTGCATATATCATCCCTTTCATATAATTTGGAGTAGAAATCTTTCACTCTTGTCAAAATTTCGCCTCTATTTCTTGTTACAGAACCATCTTCTTTTCTCAGTGCCATAATCTGTTTTCTTCCCTTACTGAGATGTCCCTTTGCTATCTTTAGGCTATGGTTGTTTTCAATTGCTTTCCTCACTAGTTCACAGTTGAATTTCCTTACGTCTTCAGTGATACTTTTTCGTACTGTCTTGCATAGCTCTATATATTCCACTTTGGAAGTCACATCTTCTTTAGTTGTCCTCATCTCTCTTCTTTTGCATCAACATTTTGGTTTTTCCTGATAATTTGTTCACATGCAACTTGTTCTTAGACCCAGCTAATTTTGTTGCTGTTTCCATAAGAGCTTTGGTTACTTTTCTGTTAACTTCAGAGATGTCCACTTCTTCCGATGTTAGGCCTTCTAAAGCAGAGAACCTGTTCTTCAGTTCTAACTTGAAGGTATTATGGTGTTTTTTAAGGTTGGTTATGTCAATACATTTTGTTTGTCTTATGAGCTTGCCACGTTCAAGTTTAGTGTTGAGGTGCATCTTACATCTCACCAATCTATGGTCACTACCTGTGTTGAACTTGTTTAGCACACTGCAGTCTTCTATGACGAATTTTTTGTTACACATAATAAAATCAATTTCACTTGTCGTCCCATTTGGATGTCTCCATGTCCATTTCCTGTGTGGCTTTTTCTTGAAGAAGGAGTTCAAGATGAAATACCCTTCTGCCTCTGCAAACTCAACGAGAGTATTTCCACGCTGGTTTCTGTTGCCTTGACCGAATTTACCTACTGAAGTTTCATTCTGTTGCCGTTGCCCTATTTTTGCATTGAAATCTCCCATAATTATTTTCAAGTGCTGCTTACCTTTATTATTTAGATGACAAATTTCCTCATAAAATTCTTCAATTTCTTCTTCAGGATGACTTGTGGTGGGCGCATAAGTTTGAATAATCTGAGCCTGGTATCTTTTCGAGAGTTGGATAACAAGTCGTGCAGCTCTGTCAGAGGAACTTTCAACTTCTACAACTTTATTCTTCAGTTTCTTGTTTATTATAAATCCAACACCACTAGTTCTGCCAGTATCTGTCCCACGATAGTAGAAGAGATGTCCACTTTTCAGTTCGATGAGATCTTCTCCTTTTCTCCTTACTTCACTTAGCCCCACGATGTCCCACTTGATCCTTGTAGTTCCTCTTCCAATTCAAGAAGCCTTGAATCAGAAGATAGAGAGCGTCCATTGTAAGTAGCCAAGGTCAGCATCAGATGGCAGCCTAGTCCGGTTCTCCGGGGATTCTTAGCACCCTCTGCCTTCATGTCGCACTGGCCGCTGCCTTGGCCAGGTACATTCCAGCTGCCGGAGACTGAGGGCCAAGATTTAAGTTGTGTGAATCATTTTGGAGGGGTTTGGCCATAACTCACCACGCTGGCCAAGCGGGTTGGTGAGTGTGGGATAGAATTTCCTCTAATCCCGATGGTATAGTTATACCGCTATGGGCGGTCGTCAGAGCCCCTTTAGTGGGAACAGGATGCACCACGAGAAGGCGGGGTTGACATTTGTCAAGGAGAGGCTGTGATGTTACGCATCACCTGACCTTACATCACATACAAATATATATATACACTATCTACCAACAAGTAATTGGACACCCCTGCAATCGACGATATCTGCGGTCCTGATACACGTCATGGCCGCCGCCGTTAAATATCGTGTGGGAATCAACAACGCAACCAGTCGCATGCAAGATGCCACGCAGTTCGGAGCTCTCTGATTTCGAGAGAGATATAATCGTCGGGTATCACAGAAATCGCCGATGACATATCCAGCCTGTTGAAATACCCAAAATCGACAGTGGCCTACGTGATAGGCAAGTGGAAGATGAGAGGCGACTGTCGGAATGTGCCCCGACCCGGCAGACCCACAAAACTGGGAGTTAGAGACCGACGGGTGCTGGCCAGAGAAATTCGGAAGAACCGCCCCAAATCGATGGGCCACATCCGCGAGGAGTTTCAACAGGCATCCGGGAGTGTGTTTTCGATGAATACCATCCGTAAGGAAGCCCATCTGCTCGGTTATCATGGACGTGCTGCCGCCCACAAGCCTTTTATCACCAAGTCCAATAGCGTTGCTCGGCTAACGTGGTGCAAAGAACCCCGACAGTGGACCGTTGAACAGTGGAAACAGCTTCTCTGGAGCGACGAATCAAGGTTCACCCTCTACCGTTGGGATGGTAGGGTCTGGGTTTGGCGGCTGCCTGGAGAATGACTCCTGCCGGAATGTATTGTGCCAACTGTGAAGTTCGGCGGCAGCCTGGAGAATGCCTCCTGCCGGAATGTATTGTGCCAACTGTGAAGTTCGGCGGCAGTGGAATTATGCTATGGGGGTGTTTCCCCTGGTATGGCACGGGGCCCTTGGTCCCAATTTCTGGTAGACTCAACGCCGAGACCCACTGCACCATTTTGGATGACCATGCGCTTCCTACGTTGTGGCAGTTTTACGGGGTGGACCCATGTTACTTTCAGGATGACAATGCCACCTGTAATGTTGCGTGGTCCACCATGGCTTGGTATGGCGACAATGGGGTTAATCGTATGGATTGGCCTGCGCAGAGCCCGGACCTTAACCCTATCGAGCACATCTGGGACGAGTTGGAGCGTCGACTTAAGGGGTGCCCCCACCGTCCGAAATCGGTGAAGGAACTGACCTGTCTTCTCCAAGCCGAGTGGAAGAAAATACCGCTAGCCGTCGTACAACGCCTGATTGAGAGTATGTCCCAGAGGGTCGCAGCTGTAATCGCCGCTCGTGGAGGCTCCACCAACTATTGAAGGTGAATAAACTTCGTTTTCCTTTGCTACCACAGGTGTCCAATTACTTGTTGGTAGATAGTGTATATATTAAAAATAATAGCAGATGGCGCTATGAGGATTTATATAGACCGCCGTTCAGTTTTTAATTTTAAACAGCTTTCTCTAAAATGCGACAACTTGTCTACTGTCTTTCTTTTGATTTGGGAAAGTAAATCAAGCGCTTCGGGCTTTCTAGTTAATTCTGCAGAACACACACACACACACACACACACACACACACACACACACGAGTGTTCTGAGCGGGATGATGCGAAGTGTTTCAGGAAGTGACGCGGCTCAAGTGTTACTGTGTGGCTTCCAAGTAGCTCTTGAAGATTTGCATGTATTGGGGAGAGAAGCGTTTGAACAGTTTTTCTTTGAGACACGTCGCTCTCGTTAGATAAGTCGCTTATCTGAAGTGCCTTTGGGGAAGAACTGAAGAATTGTCTCGAAAATGTAAACCCTTCAAACTATTCTAAGTGATGCGCTAAAAATGCAAAAGTGGTTTTTACACGATGAATATAATTTATATACCTCTCAAGGAAGTTGATAAGAAGGGTGCTTCAAATTTGTCCGCGGCCTTCTGAAGCGCGAGGAAATGTCCTATAAAAACAAATGGAAACAAAGGAGAATAAGCATCAAAGTTCGGAATTCAAGCAAGTGACAATGGTACCTTCTATCCGAAAGCGAAAATTCTAAGGGTTTAAAAAAATCGGTTAACAAAAGTGTAGCGATTTTTTTCTTGCTGAAGAATATCACGAAACGTTACCCATTGTTTGAGTGGTCGAGGGCGTGAGATCCAAGCATCTCGTACTTCGAGTCTCAGCTCGAATCCAGGGGCAATAATACATGGAAGCAAATTTCTCGTACTGCTGAATCTTGTTTGTTGTTTGTTCGACAGCTTAACGACTACCGTGAGCAACTTGATGGGCTATAAGCAAAATTCCAATTTAGGGTCACTGGTTCCAGTCCCGTAAGAAAAACACAACATGCCTCACCGGGATTCGAATCCGGACCCATCTGGGACGAATGTTCATAATCCAGCTGTTACACCATTTACCAACCTACTGAGTCTGACGTGAGCTCGAATCTATTAGCAATACGTGGATGCAAACTTCCAGTGGTGCAGAGTATGAGCTCGAATCTAGAAGCAATATATGAATGCAAACTTTCCATACTGCAGAGTTTGAGCTCGAATCTATGAATTAGAGGCGTAACTAGCCAGTTTTGCGCCCGGGGCAAACCACAAAACACTACGCCTCTATCTGTCTTTCTATCTTATAGACAAAATTAATGTCATAACCTAATGTGTTATCTCAATGAGGGAGGCACAATCGAATTGTGACCGTTCGTACGGGTTTTCCCAACTGCTTCGAATTTCAGACCTTCGATAACACATCGGATGAATCAAATGCAGCTGGCAGTCGTCCTCTCAGTAGCAGTAATAATGGAATAGCCCCATGAGCATCTTTAAGAATATGAGCGTCAGCCTCATCCATGAATGTACGTACAATCGCGCCTTATTTCCGAATGGGAGCATCTAACATTCCCTGAACATTTCGGGAAAGATATATGAATTTTAAGCTGCCAAAGCTACAAAAACCAGCGAAACATACGCTATATTGACAAAAATCACCAGGACATTTAGAAGAAAAACACAACTTAGCATTTATTGACATACATTCGTACGGTGACGGTCCACGTTTTGCCTTAATAACCCTTTAAAACATGCTTTCGACAAGGTTTTGGAACACAGCGATAGGTATGCGCTTCCATTCAGTATATATTGCTGCCGCTAACTGTTGCTTAGTAGTAGGCCTAGGTTCCTAACTTCTTAGGTGGCGCTCTAATTCATCCCATAGGTGCTCCATGGGATTAAGATCAGGGGCCTGTGTTGACCTGTCCATAAACGATACGGAATTATCGTCAAACCACGCCGTAAGAGTCCTTACTTTGGCTCGGTGCATTATCCTGCTGATACCAACAAGGATTGGTTCCATAGTATTGCCACAGAGTCAGTAAGGCATAATTGTCCAGAATATCGAGATAGACGTGCTGGTTAACAGGTTTGTCCACGATAACCAAAGGGACTGGACCATGCCACGAAAAACACCCCCACACGAGTACACTGCCAGCTCCAAACTTGACCGCAGGAACAGTACACTGTGGTAAATATCGTTCCCCCGGCTGCCTCCATACGCACACACAGCCATCAGACTGATGGATCGTGTATCTGGATTCATCAGTCCATAGGACCCGTTCCCATTGATCTACGGTCCACGATAAATGTTCTTTACACCATGTTAAACGACGAGTAGCCTTCCGAGTGGAGAAGTAAGGCTTTTGAGCAGCCGTACGACCATGGTAACCCATGGAATGAAGTTCTCTGCGAATGGTACGTGTACATACCGAGGTTCCAGCATTTTTACTCACCTGTACACTGAGGTCTTGCGCAGTACTCCGTCGATTAGCTGTAACGGCTCTCCTGAGGCTTCGACGTCCTCTATCACCTATTTTCTTTGGTCTTCTGGTACGTTTTGGTACTTCAGGCACGCCATGTGTCTTCCACTTATTCAGTACATCCAAAACAATTGATTTGGGTATGTGTAAACGCCTCTCGGTTTCTCTTATGGACAACCCACTAATATAACAACTAACAATCTTTTCTTTCTCAAAGTCAGTTCTCTCCCGCCGTGACATTTTTACTCAACCTCACAGTGCGATATGATCGCGGTCAGCTGCAGGCTTCTTTTTATGATGTTTGCAGCTGTACCGCGCATCTTAACAACGCAGCGGATCCGTTCATTTGCTTTTGAAGGGGTGTCCAGTGACTTTTGTAAATATAGTGTATTATACGCAAACTCTATTAATGGAGATGACAAAGTATGTCGAAAAAAAGCTGTACCAGAAACTAGTGCAAAAGTTTCAATTAGAATTTTAAGCAGATTTACTGTAAGCAGTGGTTTCTGCGCACTCTCTTGAGCTGTCCTCGGAACAACCGCCAGTCTCGCCCCAGTTACGCCTCTGGTAGGAGTAATACATGGATGCAAATTTCCCGTACTTCTGAGTCTGAGCTTGAAATTAGGAGTAATATACGGGTGCAAACTTCCAGTACTGCTGAATTTGAACTTGAATCTAGGAGTAATGCATGATTGCAAACTTCCCGTACTGTTGAGTCTGAGTTCAAATCTAAAGTAATGCATGGACGAACACATCCCGTATTGCTGAGTCCGAGCTCGAATCTAGGAACAATACATGGATGCCAACTTTCCGTACTGCTGAGTTTGAGCTCAAATCTAGAGAAGCACATGGATGCAAATTTTCCGTACTGCTGAATCTGAACTTTAATCTAGGAGTAATACCTGGATGCAAACTTCCAGTACTGCTGAGTCAGAGTTCGTATCTAGGAGTACTACATGGGTGCAAATTCCTCGTACTGCTGAGTCTGTGCTCGAATACAGGAGTAGTATATGGATGTTCTGTTTGTCCCTCCAGACATGGTTTCTTTCCTTCCACGAAACCAGTGGCTCTAAATTATGATGGTCGTTATACCTCAAATTCATTAAATAAATTAAAATGCTGTTAAGTATTATGTTTAGGGAGCACACCCAGAACGCAGCGGCAGCTGTATTTTTCGGTTTGGGGTTTAACGACCACCGTAAGCAACTCTATGAGCTATTAGCAGTCGCCCATCCCTAATCATGGGTCACTGGCTCCAGGGAAGGGAGAGAGCCAGTGCCGTAAGACAAACACAACATCCACGCCTCGCCGGGATTCGAACCCTGATCTGTCTCAGAAATAACCACGAAGGCGGCTAACTGAAATAAGGAAGTAGCTATGGCAACAGTTATTAGCCGTGGTAGACGATTCTGGTTTTGTTATAGCGCAGTTGTTTAAGGTACGTCTGCATTTCGCCGTAGAGCTGTGGAAATGAGTGACTCAGAGTTAAGAAGTGAAATACTTTGTGCGATAAAATTTTGCTATCGTTTGTGTAAAACGGCTCCAGAAACAGTTGATTTAATGAAAAAAGCTTACAAAGAAAAATGTTAGGGTGAGTCAACGATTTTTAGAAGGCACCATGATTTCAATAAAAGGTGTTTGTCTGCAGAACTCGTTCCTTGGCCTGGTTGACCTGAAAGTGTTGTTACGGAGTGTATTGTTAGAGCTGTTTGGAAAATACTGCAAGAAGATCGACGAATGACGCGTGAAGACATAGCGGCGTCAACTAATAATTCAAAAACGTCGGCATTCCGCATTCTACGCTACAAATTAATGCTGCATCGTGTGTGTTCCAAATGGGTACCTCATCCCCTGACGAGAGAACAATTGTTAGCCCAGAGTTCAGGTGTGTTATGAGTGGAAACAAATTATTTCAAAGGATCCACACTTTCTAAACACAGCAATAACTACCGATAAAACATGGATCCACTATTTAGACCCGCTCACGAAACGCGTAACGCGTGTGTGGAAACGCGCAGGCTCGCCTCCTCCGAAAAAAATAAAATTCGGCCAAACCAAATCAGCTGGGAAAGTGATGATGATAAATTTCTTTGATCATAAAGGTGTAGTCTACCAGCATGCCGTTCCTCCACAAAGTACTGTCAATGCAGTGTATTACATTTCAGTCTTGAAGCATTTGCGACGACACATATCGATTAGGCGACAGGAACTGGTGGGCCAAGTGGACCCTACATCATTATAACGTCCGCCCTCATGTGGCTGCTTGTGTTCAACAGTTTCTTACGAAATGCAGAGTTGAAATCATGGCACAGCCTGCCTATAGTCCTGACCTCGCCCCGTGCGATTTCTGATTGTTTCCAACATTGAAGAAGAAGTTCCGGGACGCAATATTAAACACAGATACTGATGTTATTCAACTTGTGCAGGAGTCGCTAAAGCAGCTTCCAAAAATGCCTTCGCCACTTGCTTTGAAAAGTGGACTGAACGACTGGACCGTTGCATATCATCCGAGGGAAGATAATTTGAGAAAGAATAATATATATTTTGGCCGTACCTATATTTCTTCATTTTGTGTGATTTTACTCTCAGTTTTTATGGAATGGCCGTTGTACGTATTTTGCCACGTTCTTCTATTACAGATTTAGCCGATATACTTCTGAACTGCATCAGCATGCACAAGATAGGTGAAAATATGAATATGTACTGTTTCAGGAACATATGTTAATACTTCTTTGCTCTAGCCTTGTTTAGGAAAGCATTTAGACACGAGAGATAAAAAATAAAATAAAAACAGCACGAAGACAAATTAAACCATATGTAGTTTTTGGAAAAAAGTTTTCAATTATATAACCGTTCTTAACTGTAAAACGAAAAATAATCAGCCGTTCTCCATTTTTTTTAGTTTACCCCATTTTTAGTCCCAGGTTTAAAGCCTAAATATTTCACTGTAAAAATGTTTAGCCTTTGTAAAATTTTCTTTCATCCAACCCTCCTCCCAATTTTTTTAACACCCCTCCTCCAAATTTTCAACCACTCTTGCAGTATGAAATTCCCGAATAAACCCCTTTTAAACCCCAAACAAACAAAAAAAGGCATATTTTATTCCATCTATCTTCCTCATCGATAAAATGACTTTCAAAATTCAAAAACTTTTGAGACTGCTTTTTCTTTTCTTTTCTTTCCATCTTTTTTTTAATATTATTTATCTTTAGCACTTTTAAAATTGTAGTACGAATGCACTCAAATCTCTTATTCTTCCTTTTATGTAAATGCATTCTAAGCGGCATTCTTCATTGTTTGCTTCCTAATATGAGCCGAAGTAAAGCCTCACTTCTTTTATTTTCACAAGCAATAAACGAATTAATTAATCAGAATATGAACACAAAGCTCCAACTCTGGAGAACGAATAAGGAAACATCTACATCTAGAATTCATGGCTCTCACCCACATGGTCGTTCGGGAAGGGTAAAAAAAAAAAAAAAGCGGTTTCTGTAACCTTGGCACCCATTTAGACAGCTCCGCAAGAAGAAAAAGATAAAGAAAAATAAAATACTAAAAAGAAAACGGAACAAAACGAAAAGATGGAGGGTGACCAGATAGGAAAGAAAGGAACTGGTTGTAGCCGGGACGTGCTGTGACGTCATCATAGTATGATCTCTGCCCGAGAGGGATGAGGGAAGAGTGTTCGTTCATCGATCGACGTCACAGTCTCGGAAGACGTAAAGCACGCCGACAAAAAAAATAAAAAAAAAAATAAGAAGAAAAACTGAAGTTGTGGCATCCTTAAAAAAAAACTGCTTAACATCGCAATTTATGGACGCACATCTTCGGGAGGGGATGCAAGAAAGAAAAATACAGATCACAACCAAATTCTTTCCGTCGTACTTGAATTACAGGCGTCATTTAATGCGGGCGTTTTTTACGTAGCTCAGAGAATGGTGATTGATGAAAATTGTGATAAAAATGCTCCATCATTTTTTGGCTGTAGCTATATTGCCCCCTTCCGTTATCAAGAACAGCCCTCGCTATGACGTCAGTTTCGTTTCTTAGATTTCGTCCCTTTCGGAGAAATGAAGTTTCTTTAATCTCCTTGAGCAGTCCGAGGAAGTAAAGCACGGTGCATTATAAATCAGTAACAAAAGGCGGAAAGTCAACACAAGTCGTAATATTTGCAGATTATGGAACGCTAAAAAAAAAAAAAAAAAAAAAAAAGACCGAATTGCACCTTCATAAAATGTTTGTGGCTTTCAAGCTGAGCCTTATTGCAAGCAAGCAGAAAAGTTATGCAAATGGCAATATACAAACGGAATCACATAAGACATACCCATACCCTTAATTTTTATATTTCTCTCGGAGGGCATACAGGATGTTTAACAAGTCTTTATCAATGGAATTTTGATGCTGCGCATCTTTCCCGAGAGTAATAAAGTAAATCCCAAGTAAAAATAAATTCCGACGTAACAAAAATGGGTAATGGTGCGTCACTGTCAAAACCATTGTTGAAATTTGATCGTGACGCTACAACAGCTTCACTGTTACTCAACAATACATTTTAATAAACTATCGCTGGATATTATTATCATTTTTTTTATTGGAGGTTTAATGACCACCGTGAGGAACTCAATGGGCTATAAGGAGTCGCCCGTTCCTAATTTAGGGTCACTGGTTCCAGGGAAGGGAGAGAGCCAGTGCCATAAGACAAACACAACATTCATGCCTCACCGGGACTCGAACCCGGACCCCGTTCGGACGAATGATCAGAGGCCATTGCTTAGACCACTGCGCCACCGGGGCGGCGAATATTATTTCACCCCATTTTAGATAAAGTAACAATATCTCAAGACAAATTCGGAAGATGTGAATCCGTTTATTGGTGTAAATAATGACTTGGGTGTTAACTCAGGTAATATCCGAAAACTTGAAAATATCATCGTCCTGGAGGGTGAATCGAACCCGCATCGCCCGTATAGCGTCCGAGTATGCTAACCACTACACCACCCAGAACGATTAAGTTTCCGATTAATTTGAATATAACCTTTTCAAGGGTTACGTGGGCGAAGCGTACGTGGGCAAAGCGTACCGTGGGCGAAGCGTACAGCATGTTTGGAAGGTAGGGAGGGGAGGGAGAAATTTTGAGGATTCTTTCGTAACTCATACAAGTTGGTTTTATGGCCACAGTTTACAGTTCGCATTTATAGCTATAAAAAATTTTACCAGAAGGAATCTATGAAAGTAAAAAAAAAATCATTTGAGCTGTTTAATTTTATTTTATTATTTTTTTTATTTGAAATTCATTTGTAACGCATACGAAAATACAGAAAAATTAAGTGAAATACAATTGGAGCCGTCATTCAATTTACAAAGTACATAATAACAAAATTGTACATGTTTGTTTTGAAAATGTGATTTTCAATTGTATTTTACTGCAAACTTTCCCCCACAGTTTTTCCCCAGTCTTGTGACTGGGCAATGCCTTATTTAGCATTGGTTCACCACTAAATTAATCTATCTTTGTTGCATAGCTTAAAGCTGTTAAGCATTTTCGCAGGTTTTGTGTTTTTTCAAACTCCGTTATAATATTATTTATTCTTTCGTCTAATTTTATGTAAACTTTTCTCCTTTTTCCAACAGTTCCTCCTAATTCTTTAGACTTTAGCAAAAACGAGACATATTCGGATTCCTCTTTCAGGGTCTTAATTAAAAAATGAACATTTGGTTGCTTTTTGCCAATAATTCTATTTAATTTCGAATTCCAACCTTCTACTGCATTATTTGTCCTATGGCGCTGACCATGAACATTCCAGATCTCGACAGGAATAATAGAATTATCCATCCATTTTTCAACGAAATAATCAAGAAATGTGGATAACTTACCGTTTTTTGGAGTATCTTCCATTATGATAAGCCATGCATCTTCTACATTTGAAAGTGGTATGTAGGCTAATGCCGAACACATTTTGCATATCTTCCTTATCTCTTCATTTGATTTATATTCCGTCACGAGTCCTACTTCCTGGATTTTTCGCCACAAGCATTGATTGTAGTGAAAATTACAACCAGATATTGTTGTTTGAGAGAAGATCATTTTTATTGCTGAAATTGCTGCTACTTCAAAATTTACTTTTATAACTTTTGGTGTCCATTCTGGGCACCAACTTTTTAATTCGCTAAACAAAGCATAATATGTTTCTTCTCGTTTATCGGGTAATAATACAAATATCACAGGATAAACATTTGTTTCAAGTGCCGTGCTTCCACAATCAACATGCACAGTATACAATTGTGTGAACTGTTTCGGACAACTCTTGAATGTTCCATCAAAAAAAAAGGTGTCTCCACTTGTCAAAAGATGTTTAACGTTTTCACCTGCGAACACGAGAATTCTTTTCCCATAATTATTTGTAAAATCCAATCGAAGAAAACTTTCGTCGTTCGATAGGTGAAGAACATTTTCAGAAAATACAATATCATTACTTTCTGTAGGGTTTTGAGTACTTCCTAATACTTTTATTCTTTCTGCACACAGTGAAGTTTTGGCATTTCCATATATTGGTACTTCAGTTACTAGGTCATATCCTCTTGAATAAATATTTCTCATTTCTTCTTGAAAAATCCTATGCACTGGTACTGAAACTTCGTCTCTAACTCTTTTTCTACAGATATCCATTGTCTTTTTTACCTCTATTTCTGCAATATTTGGCACACAAGAATGATCCGTTCGACTTATTATTTCATATTTAAAATTCGTTTTAATACTTCCCCTGCATCTGTTCTTTTTCTCTTTTGTACATAGCCAACTGATACATTCTTTGCTTTTTCTATGCAATCGGTGTTGGTAGCCATCTGCTATCAAACAGGGTTTTCCATTTCTAGTTGATAACAATTCACCAGATTCCATGACAATATAATATGTTCTTCTGAAGGAAATAATCGCCGCCCCGGTGGCGCAGTGGTCTAAGGCGTTGGCCTCTGATCATTCGTCCGTGAGGGGTCCGGGTTCGAATCCCGGTCAGGCATGGATGTTGTGTTTGTCTTACGGCACTGGCTCTCTCCCTTCCCTGGAACCAGTGACCCTAAATTAGGGACGGGCGACTGCTTATAGCCCATTGGAGTTGCTCACGGTGGTCGTTAAACCTCCAATCAAAAAAAAAAAAAAAAATTACAAACACTTCAAATCGCAGCGCACAAATGAACGCACACTGAAACGGACCCGGCTAATGACAACCCCAATTGTACGTGTTTGTTACACGTGTTCAATAGCCCTGGAGGCGGCCCGGCCCGCACGTGCAAGGGGGATGGCAACCAGGGGGATAACCCAACCGACGAAGAAGTGTACGCTTCGCCCACGATTTTGGGTTGTACGCTTCGCCCACGTACGCTACACCCACTCCACCTTTTCAAGATTCGCTAGTCGAAGAAACCAGCGTTAATATATAGCGAATCTGGAGGTTTAGAATTAATTCGCGTGATTGCCCGGAGGCGCAGAATATCAATCAATGAAATACGGGATTACACAATTGTACAATACAAATTTGGAAGATGTGAAACCATTTATTCGTGTAAATATGACATGGATGTTAAGTCAGTTATATTCAAATTAATCGGAAACTTGGTCGTTCTGGGTGGTGTAGAGGTTAGCATATTCGGGCGCTATCGGGAAGACGCGGGTTCGATTTGCGCGAAATGTTCAAGTTTTCGGATATTATCTGACTTAACATCCATGTCATATTTGCATCAATAAACGGATTCACATCTTATAAATTTGTCTTGTACAATGGTAATCCCGTATCTCATTCGTTGGTAACAATATCTCATTTCAATCTACGTAAATTGTGAGAACCTGATGCTAAATGTGTTAAAAGCCATTACAAAAATGCATTTTGATGATATGCATTCTTCCCGACAGAAGTAAGTATGCGTCGTAGTGAAATTTGGCTTCCTCTCGACTCTTTTAAAGAGGCCGACAGGAAGCCAAATGATGTACAACACGATTATGCAGTGTGACCTGTAGATATCCTAGCCCCAAAGTTACTAATCCCCCTCACTAGCCCACATACACTTACATTTCTTTGTTTGTGGCTCCTTCCACTGGAAGGGTCGTTTTAGGGTTTAACGATCACCGTGATCAACTGAACGGACTATGCGAAGTCGCCCGCGCCGCCGCCGGTGGCGCAGTGATCTAAGCGATGGCCTCTGATCATTCGTCCAAAAGGAGTTCGGGTTCGAATCCCGTGAGGCATGGATGTTGTGCTTGTCTTACGGCACTGGCTCTCTCCCTTCCCTAGAACCAGTGACCCTAAATTAGGGACGGGCAACTGCTTATAGCCCGTTGAGTTCCTCACGGTGGTCGTTAAACCTCCAATCGTAAAAAAAAAAAAAAAGTCGCTCGTCCATAATTTTGGGCATCTGGTTCCAGGGAAGGGAATGAGCCAGTGCCGTAAGACTAGCACAACATACATGCCTTATGTGGGACTTGATCCTGGGGGTCATTCGGACGAAAAGTCAGAAACCTAAGCTTAGACCAGTGTTTTAGCGTAACGCCCACTTATGGGAATTGGATGCTGGCTACCCCCTCCCCCCGGAAAAAAATATATTTTGATGGAGGTTTCACAACCACAGTGAGCAAATCAGTGGACTACGAGAAGTCGCCCGTCCCTAATTTAGGGTCACTGGTTCCATGAAAAGGCGAGAGCCAGTGCCGTAAGACAAACACAACATCCATGCCTCACCGGGCAGTGGCCTGAGCAGTGGCTTCTAATCATTCGTCCTGACCCATCTCTGACGAATGATCAGAAGCCATCGCTTAGATTACTGCTCCACGGGGAGAGGGAGGAGGGGGATGCCCAGAAAATATCTCGCAACTTAACTCTCAACTATGTCAGCATTTATTGCCAGGTAATAATAAATGTCATGATGCATTGATTACTGCTTGGTACTAAATGCATCAAACACACGCCAATCAAATGTCAACTAAGGGTTTTATGCATAAAACAAAACAACGGACCTATCACGTCTTAAAATGTTACGAGCTAACGAGGCAAATTGCTTCTAACGTGAGCGAGAGCCAACGCCGCCAGCGATGCAAAACCGTGCCTGATATTTACTGTTGCGGAGCGCTTCATCATCAACAACCATGGGTACAATTCACGTTTTATCCGGGAGAGAAAGTTCCTCTGAGGAATTTAATTATACTGTCCCATTAAAGTCTGTTCATTGCAAAGTGGCTCAGTTCTTGAAGAGTTGCACCTCACCAGCCTTTAATATCGTCAGCCCACACACGATGAGGGCGTCCTCTTGCATTTCTTCCGTTCATTAAGCCAAACACCAATATCTTTATCTTTCTGTCATTTTTCATTCTGCAGGTATGTCCAAAGAGTCTTAGTTTTCTCTGTATGCTTTTTTTGGAACACGGTCTCTTTTAGTTGTAATCTCTTGTACACTTCATTTCTTATCCTCTGGGTCCATGCGATTCGTAAGATTTTACGAAAGCACTTTCTTTCAAAAGTAAATATCCTTCTTTCTGATTCCTTTGTCAATGTCCAAGTCTCGCATCCATATAGCATGCTGGTGAAGATGTATGTCTCGAGAATGCTTAACTTAATTTTGGAGCTAACAGCTTTGTTCTTCCAAACTTAATCCATGGCTTTTAACAGTGTTATTTATAGCCTTCGCAATTTCAATTGAAATTCAGTTTTTGCTACTTAAGTCATAAGTTGCTTCAGTGCGCAGTTATCACTCTCCGCTAACTCGCCAATCACACGGTTAGTTTCTGAATTTGTACCCAGCACGTGGTACGTATTTCTGAGCAATCTTTATACGGCTACACTTCGGTACGGTAATGGATTAGTTTGTCGATAAAAAAGTTATAGGAAGCCGAAGTTTAATCATAACGAAGTGGAATTGATAGTCTCCAGTCAGTTATTGCAAAATACTAGCATTCAAGATTTTGAATGAAGTATTCAAGATGGCGTACGGGGACCCAGATCCTTGATGAATAACACACCCTCGCGGAAATGCTATGTTACCAGATGGTTAATACATCCTCGTTTGAAAAACATGATCACTGTACTTTTTCGTGGCATAACTTATAATCCTTATGGATAAAACACACTTTAAAACACTACTTATGTTAAATGTTTATAAACAAAAGTAATTAAATGTACAATCGCACAAAATTATAGAACATAAATATTAAAATAAATTAAAGACCCTTTTGTTAAACATTTTGTTGCCTATATTATTAACATAAATTTATTGCTCTAATATCCATAAAAACCTAAATGCTTCTCCAACGGCCCCTTACGATTTACCGCCCGCCTTAAAATCACAAAACCCCACTGGGGGGACCGTACCGCCTACGTTGGGAAACACTGGGTTAGACAAGTGCTCCACCGTTGCGACCCCACAATGTTCAAATGCTGCGGTGAAATTATCAATATTGTTAGATCAAGCGAAATCTACCTGATTTTGCCGATCAATGGTATCAAGTGCCACTACGCGATGTAAATAGTTCCACAATGAAAAGCAAAAGAACGCGTGTTTGCGTGCAAGTAGAATAATAACAGGCTTTTGTAAAGCCAAATAGCGTTCTTCGTTTGCTTGGATGGTTTTTAATACGCAGTTGAACTGACTTTCTAAACTTGCTTGCGTTTAAAAGAGAGGGATGTCACACGTTCGTAAAAGGGAATTGCATTAGCCGATAGCCTTCTTCATTGGTTTGGATGGTCTTTACTACGCAGTTTAATGAATTGATAAATATGGAAAATTTATGTATACGTATAATCAAACAATTAAACAAAACATCAATATACGTTCTATTGAAGCAAAATCTTGTACAATAAATTGATAACGAGGAACAGTATACCAATTATGTAGGAAATAGTTATACTATACTAGTGATCCGAATTATTTGCGTAGGAAATAAACAAATAAAGGTTTCAAGCTTTCGCACATGAACCAGATGGCTTTTTCTGTCTAATTTCCTTGGAAAAGCCATCTGGTTGATGTGCGAAAGCTTGGAAACGTTTATGTGTCTATTTCCTACGCCAATAAATCGGATCACTAGTATAGTATTACTATTTCCTATCTTGTACAATAGCAGATGCATAAATACAGTTCATAATTATTTACTGAACCCGCCGCTGGAGGAGACGACGGTTTCGTTCCTTGAGCGGAATCGGACGCAGGCCTTGGCGACCTAGACCTTGTTCATGTTGGTCGTGACATTGGCGATGGCAAGTGTGACGGAGTCAAGAGTGTTATAGGGATGCTTGTTGGTCTCTTTCAACAACGCCCAAAATATGGTAATGCAAGAGATTCAAGTCGAGGGTGCTGGGGAGCTGGCAAAGTCCAGAGACTAATGATAGGCCACGTTTTCTTCAAGCCATTTCTGAATTGCTTTGGCTTTGTGGGGTTGGGAAGAGTCCTGTTGGAAGATGTAAGGCCTCTCGTCAGCAATGGCGCTCATCCAGGGCTTCACTACATCTCTCAGCAGCATAATGTATTCGTCTGCGTTGATCCTTAAACCCTCAAAGAAGTGAGAAGGCATGACATCTCCGTCGCTGGAGATGACTCCGAGGACCATGACGGTGGCAGGTAATTTTGTTTGCATGACCCTAGGTACGTCAACAAGGTCCTTGCACAACCACCTGTCGTTCTTCCTATTGATCTTCTGGTCTTGGTCAAAATCCTTCTCGTCTGAGAAGAATCTCAGCAAGTTATCCTTCTCGGGGTTCTTGACTTTGTTGAGCAGTTTCTTTGCCTTCGTCAGACGCCTTTCCTGCGTGACCTGGTCCATGAACTGACTCCTCTTAAAAACACACGAACTGTAGCGGAGGTTCTCGTGGATTATGCGGTCGATGGTTCCATAAACAACACCCATCGCCTTGGATAACGCGTTCATTGATTTCCTAGGGTCGTCGTCCGCCATGATTTCTTAGGGTCGTTATCCACCATGATTTCCTAGGGTCGTCGACCACCAGCCCTTTGCCCCTTGGAGACAAACTCGGGCGTCCTGATTGTGTCGACGTGACGGTCATGCTTCTTAAGTTTGGTAGGGATGTCGCCTGGACCCTCTCCATTGTCGACCGTGTTGTTGATTTTGAATTATTCCAGCCTTGGAGGAGACTTGGGAAACCTTCACTCAGTAGTGGATTGAGAATAGCTCATGACGATGTTGATGTACGGCGGAAATGTTGGAGTCGGCATGAGGGAATTTACAGATAGGATATACGCGACGCAGTCTACATATTAAACCTAAACTGAATTTTTTGACTGACAATAAAAAAAAACAAAAACACTTTACCCTCCAAACGGTCATCCATGATATTTGTTACTTTCTCGTACTACTATTTTTTTTTAGCACGTCTTTTGTAAAACAAAGTACGTGCTTATAGTATTACTTTGTGGGTCCGTCTGTGGACACCATATCTCTGCAGCTATTAGTCCAATTTGAAAAATTATCTTTACGTTGGAAAGCTTGTAAAATGAGAATGATGATCCTTGCTTTTCGGGGTATTTTTTTCCGATGCATACTTTCGCCGCTAGAGGGCGTAAAGACAGATGCTATCGAATACAAAACATATTTTATTTCATATATTTGCTTCTGAACATTCGATTGAACAATTTTTACTTCCCTTCGAAGTCATTTATAAGGAAGACTATTTTGGGTACATCACCTTCTTCAAATAATTCATAGATTTTCCCATACGAGGTGTAAAGGTAAATTGCGATTTTCCTCTGCTTCTAACAGCCCTATTCAGAAAATTCTTTCTGCATCGGATACAGCTCCTGGTGGTAAATGTTCTACATACAATTTCTAGCTTTTGGTAAAGAACGGTTTGGCTAACGCAAGCAATCATTTCCGTTTCTTATGTATTTGAATGAAAAACTGCGCTTCTGAAAACTCAATTTAGAAAAGTTTCGTTGATCGATACCTCTCACCTCGGAAAAATTTTCCCAATACTTTCTGCTTAAAGTAATGCCAGTTTTTCCAACAGAGGGCGTAGACATATAGCTTATCTTTGTCGGTAATTCTGCTTCTAAGAGTCTTATTTAAAAAATTATTCCTATATCGGATAGCGTTCCCGGTGCGAATTTTTTCTTAACTCACCAGTGTACTGCTAGAGGGCGTAAGTTCATGTTTCCGTTTACAATAATATCTGTTGGTCTAAAAACCCGATTGAAACAATTCTTTTTCGGTCAGATACTACTAATTATGGAAAAACTTAGTGTTTAATTTCTTCTTAAAATAATGCACAGTTTCTCTGCTATGGGGGCGCAACTATTTAATCTGTTTTTCTCGATATATCTGCTTCTAAATGACTGAATTAAAAATCCTTTTAACACCAAACACCACTTACCTTGTGGAACACTTTAGTCTTGTACTTGAGGAGTTTCTTGTAGTTCACAGTTCTGTCGCTAGGTGGTGTTTGTGTACTTATGTTAGCAGCTGTATCTCCGCTTCTAAAAAACCTATTGAGAAATTTCTTGTTTACTGTATGCCATTTGCTACAATAAAGATGGTGAACATTCCTCTTTAAATAAAGCACAGCTTTCCTGCTAAGGGACGTAAATGTAAAAAACGTTTTCCCTCTATCTGGGCTTCCGGGAGACGTATTTGACAAGCCTTTTTCCCTTAGCATAGCTTTTGCTATGAAAAACACTTTTCGCACATTTTAAACTTTTCCATTATGTAAAATTCTTCCACTAGGAGGCGTGGAGTTATATCATGTTTCCTTCTATGTTTCTTCTTTTAATTGCTCGATCTGAAAAATTCTCTAATCTCTGATACCTTTCTTTTCTATGAGACACATTTCGTGCACCATTCGTTAATTTCGTAACATTATAGCTGTTTATATTTCTGGGTGCTCTATCGATTGTAGAAATCAGGTTGATTTTTTTCTAAGGGTTCCATTGACTAGGAGTATCATTGATAAATTTTATTCGCGTCGGAAAGGATTCAAACAAGTTAGTAAAATCATGCAATGCAGTGATTCCGATACGCTTTCCAACATACCAGAAATCATTACTCAAGTTATGAGAATAATGGCTGTGGAATAAATCTCACTCCTGTGCCCTGACCTTTCCGATGATATAAAACAGAACAGGTTCAGTATACCTCCGGAACAACATATTAAAGCTTTGTCTCAATCGAAGCATTTTTAGTCAAGTTATTAGGATAATGGCGGTGGAATAAATCTCGCTCCTGTGTCCTGACCTTTGACCCCATTTCGATTATATTAAACAGAACCGATTCAGTGTACCTCCGGAATAACATGAAGTTTTGTCGCAATCGAAGCATTTTTACGTAAGTTATGACGCATAAGGGCGACGGAATGGATCCCTTCCTACGTTCTGACCTTTGACCCCATTTCGTCCATTTTCAATAGGGTTCCTTCCCAGGTTGTCCCTTAATACATACCAAAATTTCATCGAAATCGAACCATTTTTACGCGAGTCATCGTGCGGACGGACGGACAGACAGACGGATAAAGCTGGAGCATATACGCTTCTTCAACCTACGGTTGAAAAGCGTAAAAAAGGTGTTCATTACAAACGAAAATTAGTTGTCATCTTTGTCGTTATCACATATTTGCATTTAAAATGCTGCCATTGTACTTCGGAAACCCTGTAGATCTCCAGTACGACGAAGTAACTTGGTGAAAGTGACTCACAGTAAGATTCTTTCCGTATCTCTGTAGCATTCAACATCACCTTCCGCGAGTGAACGTCACACCTAGCGTGCGTAGGAGATGGATTTAGTCATTTAATGGTAAAGGACTCACTTTTTCTTATCGAGCAGAATTTGGTCTGAAAAGAAATACCCTTAAGTTGATGGATTTATAATGGAAGAGCGGAGTGTTGTGTCGTTGCATGCGATTTTGTAATAAAAGTTCACCTGTAATCTACGTAATCTATATGTACTCATTTCGTACTGACAAAAAAATAGTGTAGTGGAAACGCCCGAATGACTTGACCCCAACTGATTGAACGCATTTAACCTATAATGATAAAATAATGTGTGCGAATTTTTTTTTCTACTTGACTCACTGCGTTATTTTGAGTACACTGTAAACAAATTTCTGAAATTAACGTGCCATTTTCCGCAATTTCTTTCGTGAATTAACGAAGCATATTTGATAGAACTTTTTCCGTGAAATGACGGAAAAAAATCTGAATTTCACAGACTTTTTGTACGCCAGAAAAATTCTGAATTTTCAGAAACATTTCAGCAATCCCTTTCGGATCTTGACGGTAAATTACCGTTTTCAAGATGTGTTAATGGAAAATTCTGAATTTTCAGAAACCTTTCCACAATTCCTTTTGTATATTGACGGTAAATTACCATTTTGAAGATGTGTTTATGGAAAATTCTGAATTTTCAGAAACCTTTCCGCAATTTCTTTCGGATCTTGACGGTAAATTACCGTTTTTAAGATGTGTTTGTGGAAAATTCTGAATTTTCAGAAATCTTTCCGCGATTCCTTTCTTCTACTAAAGGAAAAACTCCATTCTCACTTTTTCCGTATTCATATGACGAATGATTTCCGGTAAGAGATTTACGGGAACATTTGGGGATTTGATTAAGTGTTAAGTTCCAATAGCCTAACGAAATATTTGATTTTGATGTTCTGTAGGGAGGTCGGATATAGTGGATAGTATATCGCATGAATTTTGGTTACTGTGGCACAGGATATTTCTTCTCTTCCCAATTTTGTGCACCAACTACACTGCCGGACAATTGCTAAGGACGGATGACAATAGCAACGATAGCAACCATAAAATGGAAGGCAGGAAAATGTGGAAATTAGCATAAGTGCGGGATACAGTAAGACGTGTTGTGCGTATGCAAATTTTGGATTGCCGAACTTGTTCGTGACGTCATAGCGCTGATAAGAGATATAAAGGATTTGACGCGTATTGACCGTTGTTGTTCAAACGCAAAGTTGAAAGGGAAAAAAATCAATTGACGAACTTGCAATTTTCAGTATGTCTTCCCGACATCACCTAGATGATTTTACGCGTGGCCGTATTATTGGCAAGATTGAAGAAGGGCGACAAATAACAGATGTTGCCAGGGAGTTCGACGTCAGCCACAGTGTTGTTTCAAGGCTTTGGAAATCATTTCAAACAAATGGAGAGTGTAGCAAACGTTACGGGGGAGGTCGTGTTCGCAGTACGATACCTGCAGAAGATCGGTACATAGTGCTATCAACAAAAAGACACCGGCGCAGCACAGCTAGTGAGGTAGCAAATCAGTTTATGGCTGCTACTGGCAAGCGGATCTCCCGAAAAACTGTCGCCAGACGTTTGCATGAAGGAGGACTATACTTTCGCCGTCCTGTTGTGTGCATCCCATTGTCCAGACGTCACCGTACCGCCCGTTTGCAATGGTGCCATCAACATCGCAATTGGACTGATAACGACTGGTCTGCTGTCCTCTTCTGAGATGAGAGTAGATACAGTCTATCGTCTGATTGTCGACGACAACTGATCTGGCGTGATAGTGGTACTGCATATTGTCCAGCAAACATACAGGAAAGGGGCTGATATCCGATATGTAGTGTCATGGTATGGGCTGGCATCATGATCAATGGCCGTACGTCCCTCTATGTGCTTCGAACTGGGACTATGACTGGCCAACGATACATTAATGATGTTCTGCTACCTCATGTTCGCATGTTCCGTGGTGCTGTCGGTGATAGATTCATTTTCATGGACGACAATGCAACATGTCATCGAACAGTCGCTGTCCAGGAGTGTCTTGAGAGCGAGGATATTCAACGCCTCGCATGGCCAGCACGTTCTCCAGATCTGAATCCCATTGAAAATATGTGGGATGTTCTGGGGAGGAGTCTTGCTGGTCGCCAATGCCCTCCAATAAACAAGGACACCCTCATCCGTGCACTGACAGAGGAATGGGATGAATTACCCCAACAGCTGCTTGATAATGTTGTGTAAAGCATGACACGACGTGTGGAATCTTGCATCGCCCTCCATGGTGGCCATATCCCGTATTGACATCTTACGTCGGAACGCCTGCGGACGGTAATTGCATTTTTTTCACGTTTACGTATTCTGCACAAAATGGCCTGTTTGTCCCTTGAACATGTTCCAAAGCCTTCTGGATTTCAGAGCACAATAAATTGTCTTTCTTGTAATGTCCTGGCATTCAGACATTATTTTATTTCACTTGGCATCCAACCACACTTACTTTTTTATGCGCTATATAGCCGTTTATGATCCGTCCTTAGCAATTGTCCAGCAGTGTATTATACAGTTTATTGTGTTACCGTAAGAAACCAGGTATTTAATTTATTGTACAGGGTATTGTACGATGTCAAAGTATCAGTCCGCAGAGTCCTTAAGACAAAAGCTATACAGCTAGAAAGAATAAATCTAATATTTAAAAGTTTTGTGAAACAGTGCATTGAACCTTCTCTTAAAAATAATTGAAAGTCATTGTCAGTAGAAAAAAATATCTCAAACTCCAAATCATTCTGTTGCTTTGAAAAATCACGATTAAAAAAATACGTAATTTGTAATAAGACCTCCTACAGAAAAAATATAATTATTACAAACGTATTCAAAAAAATAATAAGCTCCAACAGAAAATAAAGTGACTAAATCACTCGTATTAATGAAAAAAAAATCATCGCCCAATTAGTTTTACCGTGAATGTAAGTCTGATTCCCGTAACTTTCTGACTCAGTGGTTAAGACGCGCGGCATCAACCCAAACGGCCTGGGTCGATCTCCACCACCGGCGCAAAAGGATTCTTGCATGCAAAAGGCTGAAATATTCAGCATGTTGGATTTTGCGAAATTTCTGTCTAAATACGGAAAAACTTGAAACGGACTTTTCTGAAATACACGGAATTACTGTCCACGGAAAATCTGTGAAAAAAATACAAAAACGAGCACTTTTAAAAACGGAAATTCTGTTAAAAGACGTACACTTACCGGCAACTTTGCTTCACGGTATTTTCAAAAAAAAATTTCCGTGACTTCACACCACTTATTTTTTTACAGTGTACATTAGGATATAAAAATGAAAAATAAATCTTTATCACATTTTAATAATTTTTCTCTGCATAACAAACTTATTTTTGTTACGGATTATGACGTTTTTCTAGTTTGTAGCCACGCCAGAGGAATTACGAAGTAGAAATTTGTTTTCTAAGAATAATACACTGTTTACAATTTCTACCAGTGGGATTAAGAACCGTATACATTTCTCTTTCCAAAGCCGATGTTAACAGCTCAGAACACGAAAGCGCTCTTCCCGTGGCGGCATCGACATTGGACAGTTGACGACTGGAAAAAGGTCGCTGTAAGAACGGACATATTAACTATGTTAATATATAATAATGCTGAACATTATGTTACTTTTTCACAAAGAAAAGTAAGACAATACAAGCCCAAGTAGGCGACAGAAGGTTCGAGGACATTTGGTTTTTCAGATGTCGAGAGCTTCAAACAAAGAACCTTAGTTTCTCACGCCTTAGAAAGAGAGAGGCCTTTTCGACGAACTGATAACATCTTCAATGATACCGCGACTTTCGCTGTACATTGTCAGCGTCGCCCAGACGCCTAAAAGTTTGGAAAACAGCCATCCACCTTTGTGTAAATATAACAAGGTATATTGTGTTAGTGTAAGAATGCACTTCGGCGGTAGGATTACTTTCTCAAAGGGAGCACTTACTAAGGGAGAGTTCTGACGGGCCGCAAAGATACGAAAGGTAGGATTAAAACCCATCAGCGAGGCACGCCTAGCAAACGCCCAGGGTGGGTCGGCGAGTGACGTCAAAGGAGGAACACGTGACCGGAGAATGCGAGCCACGCCAGCAGGTTAGCGAGAGGGCAAGGTCAGCGCCGGGGTCTTCGAGCATGCGTAGTGCAGAAGAGGCGTGGAGAGCAGGTTTCTTAGGAAGGACCTGTTAGTCAGTCGGCTTTCGTCCAACGGAGAGAGTAGTTCTCCGATAAAGAGGACGCGGGGCGTTTGCCTTTTTTTGTGAGGAGACGGACGCTCCAGCCAAGGAGGTCCGGGGCTCTGAATGAGGTTAGCCAGCACACTATCCTTGAAGAGATAGAGTGTTCGGTTGCAGCGGTACAGGTCCCAGTCAGGGAATCCCGCTTGCGTAACAGATATTTCTCTATATTAAATCAAATTTTAGCACAGGCTACGATTGAAATCGTATGGACGGAGAAGTACCGTTCGGCTACTAATCATAATTTCCTTCAGAAGTGGTTCTCCTAGATTTCGTGTCTACGCCACCGTCCAGGTCTGATGCTAAAGAAAGAGTAATCCACCGCCGTCAGGAACCTAACTGATTATGTAATAAATGTTTGTATGTATTAGTAACTCCTCTCGATATCCTTGTATCTTAGTTGTGAGTATTATTCTGTCCGTTCAGCTGATCAACGGACACGAACCAGAAGAGTAAACTGAAAAATTAATAGCTCTTTACATGCAAGTTGGAAGGCTTCGTTTGTTCGCTCGAATAGAGTTTGGGGAGTGTTTCAGAGAAACACAAACATTTCTTTGTGTCTGTGAGAAACGCCTATAGCGTGGACGCCTCAGATTCATAAGTAGGGGGCGGAGCCACGACACGTGGCCAGTACCTTCGCTCTCACAGTCGCCTTGACGGACGAATCAAGGTTATTTCTGCATCATGAGGAGACCAGGGTCTGAATTTGGGACAATCAACATGAGGCCATGGAGCCATCCTTTGAGGTGTCGACAGTACAGAACGGTGGCAGAGGGGTGATGATGTGGAGAATGATTTCCTGGCTACGCATTAGATCCTTCGACAGGCATCTGAACACCACAGCATATCCGAAAACTATTACCAACCTGAATCATCTCTTCGTAGCTACGGTTTATCTTCATGCAGATGGACATATCCAGAAGATTAACGCACCCGCTCATAAGACTCGTTTCGTCACCGAATGGTTCCAGAAACATGCCAACAAATTTTCCTTGCTTCTGTGGCAGGCATATTTCTCTAATTTTAATCCCATCGAGCATCTCTGGGATGTGGTTGAACAGGGTGTTCGCTGCAAGACTGTGCCGCCGCCGAATTTGCAGCAGCTGCGCGACTTACTGATATCCGCATGGTACATCATTCCTGTACAACGTTTCCAGAACCTGGTATGTAACATACAGGGCCGTAGCTAGATCTCAGAACTGGGAGGGGGATTGAAGACTCATTTTGGAGGCACTGTGTTCAACTACAGATTATATTCATCCACGAATACAGACAAAAGTTTTGCTTTCTATTTTCTTAATTTATTTCAATAGTTAACAATTTCTTCATACTGATAAGCAATAAAAACATTCAAAATATGAAAAACAGGGTTAGGGTAGCGGGAGGGGGGGGAATTATAGATATAATAAAAAAAATCGCATTATCAGAATTTGTTTGACGGTGGTTGAGTTGCGGGGGCGTTATCGGTGGAGGAAAGATAACTTCCAACTAGCATGTAAAGAACTATTAATTTTTTAGTTTACTTTTCTGGTTCGTGTCCGTTGATCAACGGAGTGGCATCGAGGAGTTATTGATACCGAATTTTGGCTCTTTCTTCTCCGTCTTTAATCGCGCAATCTCCTTCGCTGGTGCTCGGAGATAGCCTCTTGTTACAGTGATCAACAGTAAAACCTTCCTTTCCACACTCAAAAACCAAAAGCACTAAGTTTCCCGCCGATAAACACTTCTCCCTCACATGAGACGCAAAATAAATTCTACTGACAGCAAAACAATGAATAGGAAGAAGTTAAAAGCTTTCTCACTCTCTCTCACGCACAAAGATTTCTCTTCAGCACTGCTTTACAACGCCTAGAGGGATGCTTTTAACTAAAATGTTTGCACGTCAACAATGTAATTTTATATTTTACGTTTCTCTAAACACACACACACACACACACACACACACACACACACACACACACACACACACACACACACACACACACACACACACACAGGATTTCTCTCTTCCTAGACCCTTAGCTGCAACAAGTCCGGTAGCCATGTGGCAGAGAATCATTTGTGCAACGGTGTTTTCGCAGATGCACTTGCAGACATAATTTCCTAGTTATCCATCGTGCATGCTGCATCATTTGAATTTTGCATTTCTTAGAAATGTTGTTACGAAAGCTGTTTGTAAAATTAGCTCACTCCCAGGTTATATGAAATAAATGAAATAATTGTACATATGCATGTCTATGTGGATTTCTAGGTGGAATTTCTTTGTTTGCACCATTCTTGGGCAGAGTGGACGAAATCAGCATGTTTAACCCTTTAAGCGGCCGGTGTCCCTTAACCAAATGGTGCCCAAAATTTCCTTTGCTCCTCAAAGAGAATTCTCACTTAGCGGTCGGGTTTTAGGAAACCTACTGCAACACAGTTCCTTTCCCCCTCTCATCTCAACAGTACATACCATAAACCTTTCACTTTCAACCATCACCAGTACCCACCATAACCCTGGTGCTACGAGCTTCCTTCTATCTAGTTTTTTGTTCTCTGCTCTATGACCCAAGGCATGACGGGAAAGGGCAAGTACCCCTGACAGGAGCATCATGACACTGGGTTGAAATAAGTGACTCAAACATCTTCTCTCTTCTTTCTTAGGATCGTAGCCAGCCATTGTTACAGCCCTTTCAGCAGGTAATCACTCCGAAAGGATCAGTGTCAATCATTCCCATAAATTACCACTTTGAATAAGAAAGCTAAGGGGAATGCAAAGCTTTCTGATGCGCAGGTTCACTCGTTCTTGTCGCGCTCGGCCCACTTATTAGACAGCGAATATACTCGTTCGAGCTGATTTTAACCCATTTTTCTAATCCCGAGTTAACTCGTTCCAGCCGGTTAAAGGGTTTTAAAACTGTTGCTGTCAGATGCACGCGGTTAACCGCAATACTATCGGCTTAAGACGTAAGCATTCGAAGTGGATTGTACCTGTCTTGTGCGGCCATGGGATTATTTCAAATGTACGTTAATGAGAGAAATGCAAGATTAACGGTGTTAGCAGGTAGCCAAAGAAGGTGAGGAATAAATCCGTTTAAGTGGGGAGTGGAAAATTTTTGATGTTTTTTCCGTGTGTCTCACTTCCACTTTTAAAGTGGAAGCGAGACAGACGGGGCATTACGTTTTGAGAGAGTGGTCGGGTCGTGGAAATTAAGAGAGAACGAGCCATTTTCGGAGAGTGTGGCTAATTTTGGGCGTCAGTGTACGGAAACACGGACGGCGTTGGTCTAGGGTCCATTCAGCAGTAGATGGAGACCAAGTAAATTGAGCATTCCATTAACCAGCCTTTCGACAAGTCTCAAGCCACATCGTTTTAGCTGAATAAACTGTCCGTTTTGTTATTGTTACAAAGGTTCTGGATTCTATGCATTTTTTTCTTACTCAAGCAGTGATTCTGTTGGGAACGAACCAACAAAATTATATAACGGCTCTCGCGGGTTCGTAGCTATGGTGAGTAAGAGCTAGAAAGGAGCGAGGATCGTCACACTACTTTTTTATTTTTTCAAAATACGTGATTTAGAAGCACAGATTGCAAGGAAACTTAGATATGTATCCCGAGAGGGAGAACAGTGCATATTTGAAGCCGGCAATATGCGAGGTCATTATAAATCGAATGGCATCCAGTTAAATAATGCAAAATTTGAATCTGATATTTAGAAGTGGAGAAACACGGATGGATGCCGCCCCGGTGGCGCAGTGGTCTAAGCGATGGCCTCTGATCATTCGTCCGAAAAGAGTCCGGGTTCAAATCCCGGTGAGGCATGGATGTTGTGTTTGTCTTACGGCACTGGCTTTCTCCCTTCCCTGGAACCAGTGACGCTAAAGTAGGGACGGGCGACTGCTTATAGCCCGTTGAGTTGCTCACGGTGGTCGTTAAACCTCCAATCAAAAAAAAAAAAAAAAAAATAGCTGCCACTCGGCGGGGCATTGATTTGATGAGGTGTCGATAAATATCCTGGGGTACCTCGTATCTCAACGTCAACAGCAGGTCCTCCAGTTCCCGTACATTTTGGGGTGGTTGTGATTTAGCGCGAACCCGCTTTTATATGTCGAACCACAAATGTTCGATTGGGTTCATGTCAGGTGAATTTGGAGGCCAGGGCATTAACAGAGAGTCAGCAGCATGTTCTTCGAACCATTCCTTGACGATTCTGGCAGTGCGGCATGGCTCATTATCCTGTTGGTAATGACTATCACCAGCAGGGAACACAGTTGTCATGAATGGGCGAACTTGGTCAGCAACGATGTTCGGATACCGCCGGACAGCTGTCCGGGACTGTGCTATTGGGATAATGGGACCTAAATCGTCCCAAGAAAGCTTCGTCGCCCACAGCATAACACCGACGCCGCCGGCCTATTTCCGTCCAACAGTGCATCCAGGTGCCATATCCTCCGTTGGTAATCGGCGTATCCGCGCTCGACCGTCTACGTGATGCACCAGGAATCTTGGTTCGTCAGACCAGGCCACTTTCTTCCAATCATCCACGGTCAAATCTCGATGATCTTGGGGTCATTTCATGTATTGTTGGCGATGACGTGTAGTGAGCATGGGGACCCGGCTGGATCTTCGGCTACGCAGGCCCATGCGCAGAAGGCTGCGATGAACTGTGTGCTGTGACTCATTGCCCTGATCACCACTGTTGTAACTGCGCGTGATTTGTCGCACTGTGGCCCTGCGGTCGCTGTGAACAATGCGCGACAGTCTCCGCTCCCGCCTGGCATCAATGAGCAACGGACGAAACACGGTTGGACGACGGTTTGTCGTTTGGCCATCAGTGCACCACTTTTGATACGTACTCACTACAGCGGCACGTGAACAACCCACAAGCCTCGCCGTTTCCGAGATCGTAGTTTCCAGGCGCCGTGCCATCACAATTTATCCTTCATCAAACTCCGATAAATCGGCAGCTTTTCCCATTCTGACTCCAAACACTCTACTAACCGAAAGCCGGTCCTCGGGTTGTATGTACAGGATGATTCAAATGTTCGGTGCAAAAGTAAGATGCGATTAAAAAGATCTATGGGTCGGAGAGACATGCGATTTGCAGATTAATATTCACCGAGGTAAGGGATTTTGTACAGCATCAAGTAAAAAAATAGTTCAAAATATCGACAATAGAAGGCGCTGTTGCAGAGAATGCCACATAAGTGACGTTTGCACATTACTCGCACAAGGCAACGTTAGGGTGAGACATAAAAACCATTACGGAGAAATGCGGTCACATTTTCAATGTGCGAAAATAATAAAGTTTCGTGCTGTCATTCTGATTGCAAAACCACACGGTTTTATTAAGCTAATAATTTGCATGTTACGTGAAATTAGGCGTGCTCCGAATCAGGCGTGCACGTTTAGCGCCGATCGTCTATTGAGCAGGCATAGTGCACACAAATGGCCTCCCAGATCTCCAGATCTGACACTTGCTGATTTCTGGTTGCGGGGCTACTTGAAATCCGGTGTCTATAGAGGTTATCTGACTTTACTATCGCTGAAAGACGCCATACGGCAGGAGGTATCAGCCATTCCCGTTCACGTGTTGTTCAGTGCTGTATCAGGCGCAATACCACGACTGCACGCAGTACTGGAATGTGGTGGTGGACACTATGAGCACTTGCATCTGTAGATCATGCTGAAATAACGTAAGTTTAACTAATTTAGCTTAGATCTCATTTCACAATTCTTACCTCTCGTTGTTTTCTCTGCAGCAGCGCGTTCTATTGTCGAGATTTTAAAATATTTTTTTTTTTTCTTGACTCCATACAAAACTCCGTACCTCGGTGAATATTAATCTGCAAACCGCATGTCTCTCCGACCCATAAATCTTTTTTAATCGCAATTTACTTTTGCACTAAACTTTTGAATCACCCTGTATGCTGCTCTGTGAACTTCACGAGCGCCACCGTTCGGTCTCCAGGCACGCTCATTTCTTATGGCTGGGGGTAGTCATGGCTTATCGGTTTATAGCCGCAACGAATAGATATACACACAGCCAAGCAGTGAAAGAACTGTGCGTTTTCCAAAATTGGAAAGCATGTGAAAAAGTGCGTCTCGTGCTGAAAGATGTACGATAAGAAAATGAATTTTTCTGATTGTACTTTTGGAGTTAGAGGTAGCTAGGAAAGAACTGATACACGAGGGATTTATGCTTCCTAAAAAACATCTTTTTATCTTGTTGAGCGGATGATCTGCGTTCAAATGTTTTTCGTAGAGTTTAGTACCCGAGGAAAACGGAAATTTTTTCAATCGATTTTTTCGGAAGCGGAGATAGACACCGATGCAAATGAAATTATACATATAAGCCCCCCCCCCTACAAGCAAAACTGTTTACTATGAAAATAAAACAACATGAGCAAAATGTTCCACGTACTAGAAACTATACGACGCAAAACGAATTTTTCGGTTTAGACTTTTAAATGCAGAGGCAGTAAAATATCATATATACATTTACTCCCTCTAGTGGAAAATCCCGTCATTATTGGGAGTCTACGCGGTAAAAAGCGTGTGACGATGAAAATAACTTTTTCTTTGGTTGGGGGTTTAACGACCACCGTGATTAACTCAATGGGTTATAAGCAGTCGTTCGCCCCTAATGTAGGGCTACTGGCTCCAGGGAAGGGTGACACCTAGTGCCGTAAGACAAGCACAACATTACATGTCGCACCGGGATTCGAACCCAGCCGAATCCCGGTGACGAACCCAACGCTCAGAACACTGCGCCATTCGGGAGGCGAAAATAACTTTTTCAAAAAGATATTTTAGAAGTGATGATGTGGAATGCAATATACACTATATTGACAAAAAGTCACCGGGCACCTAGAAGAGAAACACGACATAGCATTTATTGACATACGGTGTCGGTCCACCTTTGGCCTTAATGCATGCGCTAATCCTTCGAGACATGCTTTCGACAAAGTTTTGGAACACAGCGATAAGTATGGGCTTCCATTTAGTACATAATACTACCGCAAATTGTTGCTTAGTAATAGGCCTTGGTTCTAAACTTCTTACGCGGCGCTCTAATTCATCCCATAGGTGCTCTAGGGCAGTGTTTCTCAAAGTGTGTTCCGTGGAACCCCGGGGTTCCGCGACGGTTCTCCAGGGGTTCCGCAAGCAATTTGTAAAACATCGCCGAAATGTTCAAGAAAACCTTAACCAACCAATTCCCAGTAACCAATAAAAACTGGGAAAAAAGTTCAAGAAATGATGCACATTCTGGAAGGTGTGATCAAGCCAAAACTGCCGCCCCGGTGGCGCAGTGGTCTAAGGCGCTGGCCTCTGATCATTCGTCCGTAAGAGGTCCGGGTTCGAATCCCGGTCAGGCATGGATGTTGTGTTTGTCTTACGGCACTGGCTCTCTCCCTTCCCTGGAACCAGTGACACTAAATTAGGGACGGGCGACTGCTTATAGCCCATTGAATTGTTCACGGTGGTCGTTAAACCTCCAATCAAAAAAAAAAAAAAAAAAAAAAAAAAAGCCAAAACTGTCAAAATTTGCGGAAAGAAGAAGTTACGATGAGAGCTATATTAGTTTGGCATTTATGAAAGCTGAAGATAATTCACAGTGTGTCGTATGCAGCAAAGTTTATCACAATAGCTTAACGGCACCTGCTGAACTGCGGCGCTATTTGGAGACTACTACAGATCGAGAGCTCAAAGATAAGAATGCTGATTTTTGTACGCGAACGTAATGAACTTTTAAAAGTGAAAAAACAAATTCTCATGCAGCACATACAGGGAATTAAAAAGGTACTGGTGATTCCGTTTTAGTAAACTATCAAATTCCGCTATCAAGCGATACAGCTCCTCGTTGAGTGAAGGAAATAGCAAGCAGTGTAAAAGAGAAACTTATTATTCGCATCAAGTCTTGCAATTTTGCTTTGGGAATAGACGAGTTTACAGACGTGTCAGGTCTCATGATATTGTTCACCTTTGTAAAATACCCGTACGGAGAAGCAGATCTTTTATACAAGCCGTTAGCAGCACATGCAACTGCACAGAGATCTTCAATAGCTTAAATTCCTTCTTTGAAGAAAATGAAATTCCGTGGGAAAATTGCATTGATATTTGTCCACATGGTGTCAAAGCTATAGCGGGAAAAACATCTGGTGTTGTCGCACGCATCAAAATGATTGCAAAAAACTATACCAGTAGTCACTGTATACTTCGTAGGCAAGCTCTTGGACGAAAAGTTTGCCTCTCCATCAAAACAGTGCCCTAGGTGAAGTAGTTTAAATGATAAACTTCATAAAAGCTCGTCCTCTGAATAACAGATGCTTTAAAATCTTGCGCGATGGTATGAGAAGTGTACACACGTCATTGCTTCTATGTACAGAAGTAAGATAGTTATTTCGAGGTAAAGTATTGGAACACTTTGTTAAACTTCAAGCTGTAGTGCATGCTTTCTTCACAGATAACCACTTTTATTTTAAAGATTGATTAAATGATAAAGAGTAGTTACTTCGAGTGGCTTACCTATCTGATATTTTCTCAAAACTGAATAAACTCAATCTTGCACTTCAAGGAAAGCAAATTGATGTATTCACCACCAACGACAAAATTGTGGCATTTAAAAGAAAAAGCTTCAATTTTGGACCAGATGTGTCTCCAGCTACGAATTTGATTGCTTTCCAACCGCGAGAAACTTTCTGTCAGAGCTAGACTCAGGTATAGAAAACAAACAATGTGGTGAAATCATCCAGCACCTGGAAGCTCTCCATGATTCAATGAGGCACTATTTTGCTGATGAGCAGCACGAAAAATGAAAAAAGTCAATTATGGATTAAAAATTCCATTTGTTATTAATGAAAAACCTCCATGCTTTTGAACTGATGGATACCAATAATTTATTGAAATGACGTCGGATTCTTCAATGCCATCCATTTATAAAACAGTGCCAGTGGCAGGCTTTTGTTGCAGTTTGAAAGAAAGATATTCATTATTATCGCAAAAAACTGTGTCGGCACGCTTACCGTTTGTGATAACCTGCTTTTGTAAAACTGGCTTTCCTGTGTATGCCTCAACAAAAACTAAGCACCAGAAAAGCTGGATGCAGAGCCCGATATGAGATTACAACTTTCTTCGATAATACCGAATTTTAAAGAACTATGTGGCAATGAAAGGCAAAGCCACTCATTACATTAATATTTTTCATTAATGAAAACTTGTATCATTGGCATAATAATTTTTATTGGTTCTACATTACCTTTTTGTAAGTATTATCTTTTTATTGACTAATTGCCTTTTTTTTGTTTCATTTTTATTTCAAATCAATGATAAACAGTAGGCATATAGGTGCATTACTTTTTAATGGTATTTATAGAGGGGTTCCGTTGCTAGACATTGTAGGAAAAAGGGTTCTATAGGATAAAAGTTTGAGAACCACTGCTCAAGGGAATTAAGATCAAGGCTCTGTGCTGGCCAGTCCACACACGATACGGAATTGCTTTATGGCTCAGTGCATTATCTTGCTAGTACCAACAAGGCTCGGTTCCATAGCATTGCCACAGAGTTGGTAAGGCATAATTTTCCAGAATATCGAGGTAGACGTGCTGGTTAACAGGTTTGTCCACTATAACCAATGGACTGGGACCATACCACGAAAAACACACCCTCACGGGTACACTGCCAGCTCCAAACTTGACCGTAGAAACAGTACATTGTGGTAAATAGCATTTCCCCGGCTGCCACCATACCCACACACGGCCATCAGACTGATGGATTGTGTGTCTGGATTCATCAGTCCATAAGATCCGTTTCCATTGATCTACGGTCCACGATAAATGTTCTTTACACCATGCTAACCGACGAGTAGCATTCCGAGTGGAGATGAAAGGCTTATGAGCAGCCGCACGACCACGGTAACCCATGGAATGAAGTTCTCAGTGAATAGTATGTGTACATACCAAGGTTGCAGCATTTTTACTCATCTGTACACTGAGGTCTAGTGTCGATTAGCTGTAACGACTCTCCTGAAGCTTGGACGTCCTGAATCACTGATTTTCTTTGGTCTGCCGGTGTGTTTTGCTGCTTCAGGCACTCCATGGGTCTTCCACTTATTGAATACATCAAAAACAGTTGACTTGGGTATGTTTAAACTCCTCTCAGTTTCTCTTACGGACAACCCACTAATATAACTCCCACCAGGCACAAAGGGAGAAAGATCTCTGGATTGAAAAAGCCAAAATCGATGATTTTGTGAAATTTCTATATAACATCATCATCATTGTCAACCATTATCAATCCACTGCTGGACGAAGGTCTCTCCAAGTTTCATCCACAACGGTCTGTCTTGTGCCAGACTCCTCCATGTCACTCCCGCATACTTTCGAATTTCATCCACCCATCTCCCATGTGGTCTTCCTCTGGGTCTTTTCCTGTCCCTTGGAATCCAATCTAAAATTTCGGCTGTCCATCGATGGTCTGTCCTTCTGGCAGTATGTCCAGCCCATTGCCATTTCAGGGATTTAACTCTAATCATGATGTTTTCCACTCTTGTCATTTTTCGGATCTACGAGTTCCTCTTCTTATCTCTCCTGGTTACACCAAGCATGCACCTCTCCATGCTGCTTTGAGTTGTCTGCAGCCTTTGTATGTCTCTTTTAGTTAAGGTCCACGTCTCTGCACCATACGTAAGCACTGGAAGGATGCATTGATCAAACACTTTTCTTTTAAGACATAATGGCATATTGCTCTTGAAAATTATGCTGTTTCTTCCAAAAGCTCTCCAGGCAAGTTTTGTACGCCGATTAATTTCTTCATCAATGTGACACTCACTTGATATCTGCTGTCCAAGATAAACGTACGTGTCTATTATCTCCAGCTTTTCTCCATCAATCGATAAATCTTCATTTCTTGTAAAAGCATTGAACATCACTTTTTTCTTCTGAAAGTTCATTTTTAATCCCACTTCTTTACTCTTGTCAGCAAGTTCCTGGATCATACTCTGCAGCTCTGATGAGGTACGTGCAAAAATGACTACGTCATCAGCATAACGAAGGTGGGTTAGATAATCTCCATTAATCTTTATCCCTTTGTTTTCCCAGTTCAGTGATTGAAAGACATTTTCCAATGTGGAATTAAAGAGCTTCGGAGATATGGTGTCACCTTGTCTCACTCTCATTCCAATTTTTATGTGTGTTGTATTTTCAAACAGCCGAATGTTTGCACTTGCATTTTCATAGATGTTATTAATAATATTAATGTATGCATCTTCAATACCGCAGGATTTCAGAGCCATTGTAACTGCTGATGGTTTCACCAAATCAAAGGCTTTTTGATAATCGATAAAAGCCATGCACAATGGAAGTTCATATTCCCTCGCTCTTTCAATTAGTTCTCTCAGTACGTGGATATGATCTATAGTGCTGTAGCCACTCCTGAATCCAGCTTGTTCTCTCGGTTGAGCCATGTCCAGTGTTACCTTCAAACGGTGTGAAAGAACTTTAGTGAAGATTTTATAAACCACTGATAGAAGGCTAATAGGTCTGTAGTTCCCGAGATCCTCAATGTCACCTTTTTTATGTAGCAGGATCATTGTAGCGTTGTTCCAATTCTCAGGAATATTCCCTTCATTAAGGCATCGAGTGAAAATTTGGGCGAGTACTGTTTCGATTTCTCCACTTGCTTCTTGTATGATGTCTACAGTAATTCCATCTTCTCCTGGAGCTTTTCCCCGCTTCATGTTCTTGATTGCATGTGCAACTTCTGCTGGGAGGACTGGGAGAACTCTGGTACTGGTAACTTTCATGATGTCTGGAGTACATGCATCATCCCTTTTATGTAATTTGGAGTAGAAATCTTTCACTCTTGTCAAAATTTCGCCTCTATTTCGTGTTACAGAACCATCTTCTTTTCTCAGTGCCATAATCTGTTTTCTTCCCTTACTGAGATGACCCTTTGCTATCTTTATGCTTTGGTTGTTTTCAATTGCTTTCCTTACTAGTTCACAGTTGAATTTCCTTACGTCTTCAGTGATACTTTTTCGTACTGTCTTGCATAGCTCTATGTATTCCACTTTGGAAGTCACATCTTCTTTAGTTGTCCTCATCTCTCTTCTTTTTTGCATCAACCTTTTGGTTTTTCCTGATAATTTGTTCACATGCAACTTGTTCTTAGACCCAGCTAATTTTGTTGCTGTTTCCATAAGAGCTTTGGTTATTTTTCTGTTAACTTCAGAAATATCCACTTCTTCCGATGGTAGGCCTTCTAAAGCAGAGAATCTGTTCTTCAGTTCCAACTTGAAGGTATTGTGGTGTTTTTTAAGGTTGGTTATGTCAATACATTTTGTTTGTCTTATGAGCTTGCCACGTTCGAGTTTAGTGTTGAGGTGCATCTTACATCTCACCAATCAATGGTCACTACCTGTGTTAAACTTGTTTAGCACACTGCAGTTTTCTATGACACATGTTTTGCTACACATAATAAAATCAATTTCACTTGTCATCCCATTTGGATGTCTCCATGTCCATTTCCTGTGTGGCTTTTTCTTGAAAAAGGAGTTCAAGATGAAAAACCCTTCTGCCTCTGCAAACTCAACGAGAGTATTTACACACTTGTTTCTGTTGCCGTGACCGAATTTACCTACTGAAGTTTCATTCTGTTGTCGTTGCCCTATATTTGCATTGAAATCTCCTATAATTATCTTCAAGTGCTGCTTACCTTTATTATTTAGATGACAAATTTCCTCATAAAATTCTTCAATTTCTTCTTCACGATGACTTGTGGTGGGTGCATGAGTTTGAATAATCTGAGCTTGGTATTTTCTCGAGAGTTGGATAACGAGTCGTGCAGCTCTGTCAGAGGAACTTTGAACTTCTACAACTTTATCCTTCAGTTTCTTATTTATTATAAATCCAACACCACTAGTTCTGCCAGTATCTGTCCCACGATAGTAGAAGAGATGTCCACTTTTCAGTTCGATGAGATCTTCTCCTTTTCTCCTTACCTCACTTAGCCCGACGATGTCCCACTTGATCCTTTGTAGTTCCTCTTCCAATTCAAGAAGCCTTGAATCAGAAGATAGGGAGCGTCCATTATACGTAGCCAAGGTCAGCATCAGATGGCAGCCTAGTCCGGTCCTCCGGGGATTCTTAGCACCCTCTGCCTTCATGTCGCACTGGCCGCTGCCTTGGCCAGGTACATTCCAGCTGCCGGAGACTGAGGGCCAAGATTTAAGTTGTGGAGTCATTTTGGGGGGGGTTTGGCCATAACTCACCACGCTGGCCAAACGGGTTGGTGAGTGTGGGATAGAATTTCCTCTAATCCCGATGGTATAGTTATACCGCTATGGGCGGTCGTCAGAGCCGCTTTAGTGGGAACAGGATGCACCACGAGAAGGCGGGGTTGACATTTGTCAAGGAGAGGCTGTGATGTTACGCATCACCTGACCTTACATCCCATATATATTCCACTTTGAACAATTTCTATATATATATACAGAAAAACCCGAAAAGGGCTTTTTTTTTTAAATACACGGAATTATTGACCACAGAAATTCTGTCAAAATACTGAAATGAAGTTAGAAACAAACTTTTAAAAACGGAAATTTTGTTGATTGACTGTCACCTACCGGCAACTCTGCTGCGCGATGAATTTTCCGTGAATTTGCACCACTTATTTCGTACAATATGCTGGACCGAGCTGTATAGCCGAATGGTCAGAACTGCTCTGATGGGGTGGAGTAGCACTAAGGGATATTCTGATTCGTTCCCGTAAACATTAGCAAAATGAATATCGCCAACTGTTACTCTTACCGAATAGTAATAATGAATATCGCCAACTGTTACTCTTACCGAATAGTAATAATGAATGTCGCCAACTCTTACTCTTACCGAATAGTAATAATGAATGTCGCCAACTGTTACTCTTACCGAATAGTAATAATGAATATCGCCAACTGTTACTCTTACCGAATAGTAATAATGAATGTCGCCAACCCTTACTCTTACCGAATAGTAATAATGAATGTCGCCAACTGTTACTTTTACCGAATAGTAATAATGAATATCCCTAAATGTTACTTTTACCAAATAGTAATAATGAATGTCGCCAACTGTTACTCTTACCGAATAGTAATAATGAATGTCGCCAACTGTTACTCTTACCGAATAGTAATAATGAATATCGCCAACTGTTATTCTTACCCAATAGTAATAATGAATGTCGCCAACTGTTACTCTTACCGAATAGTAATAATGAATGTCGCCAACTGTTACTCTTACCAAATAGTAATAATGAATATCGCCAACTGTTACTCTTACCGAATAGTAATAATGAATGTCGCCAACTGTTACTCTTACCGAATAGTAATAATGAATATCCCCAACTGTTACTCTTACCGAATAGTAATAATGAATGTCGCCAACTGTTACTCTTACCGAATAGTAATAATGAATATCGCCAACTGTTACTCTTACCGAATAGTAATAATGAATGTCGCCAACTGTTACTCTTACCGAATAGTAATAATGAATGTCGCCAACTGTTAATCTTACTGAATAGTAATAATGAATATCGCCAACTGTGACTCTTACCGAATAGTAATAATGAATGTCGCCAACTCTTACACTTACCGATTAGTAATAATGAATGTCGCCAACTGTTACTCTTACCGAATAGTAACAATGAATATCGCCAACTGTTACTCTCACCGAATAGTAATAATGAATGTCGCCAACTGTTACTCTTACCGAATAGTAATAATGAATATCGCCAACTGTTACTCTTACCGAATAGTAATAATGAATTTCGCCAACTGTTACTCTTACCGAATAGTAATAATGAATATCCCTAAATGTTACTTTTACCGAATAGTAATAATGAATGTCGCCAACTGTTACTCTTACCAAATAGTAATAATGAATATCGCCAAGTGTTACTTATACCGAATAGTAATAATGAATGTCGCCAACTGTTACTCTTACCGAATAGTAATAATGAATGTCGCCAACTGTTACTCTTACCGAATACTAATAATGAATGTCGCCAACTCTTACTCTTACCGAATAGTAATAATGAATATCAAACCAAAATAGTAATAATGAATATTGCCAACTGTTACTCTTACCAAATAGTAATAATGAATATTGCCAACTGTTACTCTTACCAAATAGTAATAATGAATATCACAAACTGAATAGTAATAATGAATATCTTACCGAGATAGTAATAATGAATATCGCCAATAGTTATTCTTACCGAATAGTAATAACGAATATCGCCAACTGTTACACTTACCGAATAGTAATAATAAATATCGCCAATTGTTATTTTTACCGAATAGTAATAATGAATGTCGCCAACTGTTACTCTTACCGAATAGTAATAATTCGCTCTTCCCCTTTTCCTCAGTAATAATATTTTATACTCCGGGGCTACTGTCCAAAGTCAGCTCTGTGAAGTTTCTTTATGTGGTTGTCAGGTACCAGTACTTTTTTTCTGCGTGCGTGCGTGTGTGTGTGTGTGTGTGTGTGTGTGTGTGTGTGTATGTATGAGTGTGTGTGTGTATGAGTGTGTGCGAAAGTGTGTCTTAAGGATCGGAACAGCTGCTGGCGGCCAATGTTCAAGCTGGCCGTTACTTACAGGATGACCGAAATCTTTCAGCTTCTCTCTCTCTGTGTACGAACAGATTATTTTTGAAATCCTTTATTTATCTCAGTAGTACACACACGCTTCAAGACCGGCACAATTTGCAGAATAAGCCTCATCCTGTGTGTGTGTGTGTTTGTGTGCGAAAGAGCATTTTCGTGAATTATGAAGGAGTCGGTATCTGTTGGGGCCAGCACCCAAGGATACATGGCACACATAGTGAAGCAAGAAAAAAAAGCAAAACCAAAAGAGAGAGAAATGTAAGCAAAAAAAGGGCCATGAATACTGATAAATAATGAGTTCGGTATAACTCGCTTGAGTGGAAGCCAAAATGCATCTGCTTCAATCAAAATAGGTCAACACTTCCCCGTATGTAAATAATCTGAAGCTTCTTCACGCCGTAAAAACCGTACTCGAAATAGAACTCGTCCAGAAAACGTTCTGGCAACAAGAGCTGATGCCGACCATGTTGTAAACTTTGCCTGGCAAGATGGCATTTTGCATATTTGTCCGTGATCAGAAGAAATGAACCGGCACCGCCAAACCGGAAAGAGCACACAAGTGCTTCGTTATTTTCTACTTTCCAGCTTTCAACAAAATAAATCACTTGTGCCCTTCCGTTCCTCTGTGCAACGACGCGCGTAAAAATGCCTCGAATTCTGCGAAAATTAAATATTTATTCTTGCCAATAACAAGGGACAGGAGTGTGAGAAAAAGACCTCGAAATCGTGGTATTCGCTTCTCTCTCTCTCTCTCTCTCTCTCTCTCTCTCTCTCACACACACACACAAAACGATAAAACATGAAGATGCATCGGAAGTGTTTTGTTAGTAGTTAGGATGTCTTTTACAAAAAATAAAAAAAAACATATTCCGAATGATAAAACAGGTGAGAACGATGATTCTGCAGAAGTGAAAGAAAGTTTTTATTAAAAAAAAAAGTCGTATTTAGAATTTAAAAAACAATAACGCCACTCAAGTTTTCGAGTGCAAGGAGCACATTTTTTAGAAATATTCTTGTAAAAAACGTGTACTTTTTTTTTCTTGATAAGGACATATCCAGAATGTCAAGGGGGCAAAAATAGACTGCACTAGGAGTACGGTTTTCGACAAAAAAGTCTTAAATAACTACTGTACACTGAAAGTATTTCAAGGTAATTTGTTTTACTTTAAACTGCGCGACCTATAAAATTAAAAGTTATGCCTGCTAAAAGGAAAATTTTGCATCAGTAGGCTGAAATAGTAGAAAGTTATGACAGGTAAAAGGATAATTTCGGATTAGTGGACTGGAATATAAGCAGAAAGCTATGCTAGCTAAGGAAAACTTGCATCAGTACGCTGTGATATAAGTAGAAAGTTTTGCTGGCTGAAAGAATTTTTGATCAGTAGACTAGAATGTAAGTATAAAGTTTTGCTAGCTAAAATTTTTTTGTATTAATTGGCTGGAATATACCCCGTTGAGCCATTACATTATGACCTCCTACCTAATGAGCTGTAAGGAATCTCCTTTCGTCCGCAAAACAGCGGCCACTCGGCGAGGCATTGATTCGATGAGGTGGCGATAGGTATCTTGGGGTATCTGGTACCATAATGTCAACAGCAGGTCCTCCAGTTCCCGTACATTTCGGGGTGGTGGTGATTAAGCGCGAACTCACTTTTCCAAATCGAACTACAAATGTCCGATTGGGTTCATGTCAGGTGAATTTGGAGGCCAGGGCATTAGCAGAAAGTCACCACTATATAGGTTCCTCGAACCACTCCTTGACGATTCTGGTAGCGTGGCATGGAGCGTTATCCTGTTGGTAATGGCGATCACCAGCAAGAAACACAGTTGCCATGAATGGGTGAACTTTGTCAGCAACGATGTTCAGATACCTGACAGCTGTCAGGGATTGTGCCATTGGGGCAGTGGGGCCCAAAGTATCTCAAGAAAACATCGCCCACAGCATAACATAGCCACCGCCGGCTTTTTCCGCCCAACAGTGCATGCCGGTGCCATTGCTTCCGTTGATAATCGGCGTATCCGCGTTTTCCCGTCTACGTGATGCACCAGGAATCTTGATTGGTCAGACCAGGCTACTTTCTTCTTCCAATCATCCACGGTCCAATCTCGATGATCTTAGGCCCATTTCATGTATTGTTGGCGATGACGTACAGTGAACATGGGTACCCGGCTGTGTCCTAGGCTACGCAAGTCCATACGTAGAAGGCTGCGATGAACTGTGTGCTGTGACACATTGCCCTGATGACCATTGTTGTAGCTGCAGGTGATTTGTCGCACTGTGTGTTCCTGCGGTCGCTGTGAACAATGCGCGACAGTCTCCGCTCTTCTCTGGCATCAATGAGCTGCGGATGACACACGACTGGACGACGGTTCGTCGTTTGGCCATCTGTGCACCACTTTTGATACGTACTCACTACAGCGGCACGTGAACAACTCACAAGCCGCTCAGTTTCCCAAATCATAGTTCCGAAACGCCGTACCATCACAATTTGTCATTTATCAAACTCCGATAAATCGGGAGCTTTTCCTATTCTGACTCCGAACACTCTACTAACCGAAAGCCGGTCCTCGGGTTGTATATATACAGCTCTATGAACTACACCTGCGCCACCATTCCGTCTCCAGGCCCGCTCATTTTTGTAGACTGGGGGGGGGGGGTTAATGGAATGGTTCATCGGTGTAAGTACTAGGTGATCACAACTAAAGAGGAAGTGTTCAGAGCCCTGTAAAGAAGCTTCTGTGGGACAAACGCGACCAAACGTATAGTGCGTTCACTATAACTTGACAGTTGGGAAGGATTCACTTAACCAGTTTTAGGGAGCTTCGCATCGTAAGCAGCGTGCTTAAAACTAATCGCCTCCAACCCTCTTGGAGCAGGGCAATAAACAATGAAGATACGGGGTGGATGGGGGGAGTGTTGGCAGTCCCTCCTAATGCTGATTCCTTCAATGGTCTTTGTGGGAGGGAAAAGAATAAGGCATTCTTGAACATCACCAAACGACCCTTTCCGACTTCTGTTACTGATTTCTCAAGCTAGCTTTGTAGCAAGCAAGAGATCTTTACTCACGGTTTTTTTCTTCTGCTGTTTATTTAATCTTTTTTTTTTTTTTTTTTTGTGACACTGTTTTTTTTTTTTTTTGTGTCCCAGGATACCTATCGCCAGCTCATCGAATAGATACCTCGCCGCTGTTTTGCGGTCTAAACGGGGTCATACAACTTATTAGGCAGGTGATCATAATGTAATATGGCTCGTCGGTATATACATCATCACCATCATAATCAACCATTATCAATCCACTGCTGGATAAAGGGCTCCCCAAGTTTCTTCCACAACGGTCTATCTTGTGCCACTCTCCTCCATGTCACTCCTAAATGCTTTCGAATTTCATCCACCCATCTCCCATGTGGTCTTCTTCTGGGCCTTTTTCTGTCTCTTGTAATCCATTCTACAATTTCGGTTACCCATCGGTGGTCCGTTGTTCCAGCATATGTCCAGCCCGTTGCCATTTCAGGGATTTTACTTTGATCATGATGTATTTCTATCTTGTAACTTTCCTTTTCGACGAGTTCCTGCAGAGCATAATCCAGAAAAAATGTTCTAAAAAGGCCTGTGGCCTTTTAGAACGTTTCTCTCATTAGGTATAACACCTAATGAAAAGGTGTTAAACACCTTTTCATTTTAGAAGACCTTTCATTAGGTGTCATAAAATGTTTACAAATGCGAAATATCTAGGTTGTAACTTAACATTTTCTAAAAAGGCCCATGACATAGTGTTTTTTCTTTTTTATTTATTGTATTGGGGTTTAACGACCACCGTGAGCAACTCAGTGGGCTAAAAGTAGTCGCCCATCCCTAATTTAGGGCTACTGGTTTCACGGAAGGGAGAGAACCAGCGCCGTAAGACCAGCACAACATCCATGCCTCACTGGATTCGAACTCAGACCCATCTCAGCTGTATGATCAGAAGCCATCGCTTAAACTACTGCGATAGCTTATTTATTTCGTACACGTCTGTAATTGGGTGAAATTTTTATACATCAAAAATTCGTTTGAATCATGATATTTGGATCATATTTTATTTTGCCCACTACTTTGACGTAATTTCAACAATGAACCCGGTGGGGGAAGGGTCAAAGCAGAATTGGACAAGTGTTCATTTTTCAACCATGCATTTTTACATTTTCTTGCTAACACTGATTCGTTTATGAAACGGGTGTAGGAGAACTGTCCACAAAACATTTGAGGGGCCTTATAAAAAAATGCATTTTTGACCGCTTCGTGGACACGACCCCCAGAGGTTGGTTATCTGAATCATATGAAGTTTCCGTAATTTCGTCTTTTCTTAATTGCGGTTATTAATGTAATTCTTTATACAAATGTTTATGATCTTCAACTCAACAAAAGATTTCAGGATTTACAACAAACTACAATTAATTATCTGGGGGCATGTCCTGCCTCAGGAAACCTGTCGAGAAAGGGGGGGACCACAAAAGTATAAAATATAAAGAATTTCTGGTCCGATCGGGAGATTTTTAGCATTTACAACCTACATCTCAAACGCTCTGAAGACATGTGCTGACTCACGAAACTTGTCCGGGAGGGGTGGGGTGGGGGGGTTCCTAAAATATAAAACAAAAACAAAGTATTTCTAGTTGTAAATGCTGAAAATCTCTCGATTAGACAAGGAATAAGAAATTCCTTGCCGCCCCGGTGGCGCAGTGGTCTAAGGCGCTGGCCTCTGATCATTCGTCCGTAAGGGGTACGGGGTTCGAATCCCGTCGGGCGTGGATGTTGTGTTTGTCTTACGGCACTGGCTCTCTCCCTTCCCTGGAACCAGTGACCCTAAATTAGGGACGGGCGACTGCTTATAGCCCATTGAGTTGCTCACGGTGGTCGTTAAACCTCCAATCAAAAAAAAAGAAATTCCTTACATTTTACACTTTGGGATCTACCCCCCCCCCGGCCCGACACAGGTTTTCTGCGTTATCACATGTTCGTAAAGAGTTTGTTCAGATTAGTTTCTAAACGCTCAAAATCTCCCGATCTGATCGGAAATTATTTGCATTTTACACGGGTTTTTACCCCCCCCCCCCAACAGGTTTCCTGGGTAAGCACATGCCCTCAGATAATTTGTTGAATTCTAGCTTGTGAATGCGGAATATCTCCCGATCGGACCAGAAATTCTTTATATTTCATATTTTCGGTTTTAAGCACCCCACCCCCCACCCCCCGGTAAGTTTCCTGGGTTTGCACATACACGCAGAGAATTTGTTTAGCAGTAGTTTATATACCTTGAAAAATATCGTAAATAAGAAAATACGAAATTACGGAAATTTTATGTGTCAGATAACCAATCTCCGGAGACGTAGCCGCGGAGCAATCCAGAACGCAATTTTTATACGGCCCCTTAAAATGTTTGTGGCCAGTTCTGCGCTTTGTCTTTTTCCCGAAAATCATGGAAATGTTTAAATTTCTTACTGAAAATGAAATATTTAAAAAAAAAAAAATTTGGACAGTAGTTGCTTAAGTAGTGGGGAATATAGCGACACGAAATTTGTTTATGCAGAACAATTTTATGGCACTGAAATTCCAATGTATCCAGTTCTCCGGTGTGGCCAGTTCTCCGTACCCGTTATGATATGAGATACACACTTCAATGTGGAGGGATATTTATATGGCTTCCTTATCAATATCATGCTTTTTGGGAAATTTTTCTCCTTGGTATTTCTATTCGGTCACCCGTAGTGAGATCCTAGATGTGCACTAATACTGAGGTACAAAAATAATGGCCCAGCCCTGGACCCAATGTCTGCTTAAAGAAATGTGCTCAGCGATAGTGTATATATACGATATATAACTACCGAAGACTTTTCGTTTAAATTGTATCACAGAGAACAAAAAAAAAAAAAATAATAATAATAATAATTCCCCGTGTTATCTGTAAATGCAATGACAGTATTCGACATTTGCTACCGAATATTAACAGCATGCATTTTCTTATTAAAACCTAGCCGTGATTGTTTCCTTATTTGACCGCATTTGGTTGAAACTTTTAATGTGAACCCCCGGGCCCATCATGGAAATCCGATACCATCTCACAAAACCGTAGAGGATACCCAGCATGCAAAGTCTGCGGTATCCTTCATGCAAAGTCTATTTAACGAGAAGCTTCGAAGCGCCACAGGAGTCCCTCCCCCTCCACCTCCCGTCGTCATTGTTCAAAGGCTCTTTGGTCTGCTGGAAGCGATTAGTTCCTAAAAGGCACGCTGCTTACTCCCCTCAAACTGGTAAAATGAATCCTTCTCAACTGCCAACTTAGAGTGAACGCACTATACTAAGAATATTCTCACAAGTACGCACTCGTAATTTTTGAAAAGTTTCATTTTGTGCTACCAGGAGATATGTTGCGTTGTAAGCGCTAGAATGACATGTAAGGGTGATCACGATGCAAGAGTAGGTGCTCAGAACACTGTACTGAAATCGCACTAGGGCGAAACAAAACTCCACTTGGTATGACTACTCCCGCGAGCATGCCTTTTCCCTGTAGGAAAACACAAAATGGCTACAAATGCGGCAAGGGGTAATGGTAACAGGAAACACTGAAATACTAACTGGAAAGTCTGATTTCCTTTTAATTTTATACAGGTTATAGGCATGGTACAATGGGTCCTCCGTTCAGGTGTTCTAAACACTGAATGCGTTGAACGATGTTCTCCACAGTGGGTCATAACGGGTCCGTATGAATTTATTTCACATGCTGTGCTATTTTGTCTTTTACGGCTGCCAAATCGGTAACGTAGGCATGATAAACCTGGCGCTTGTGGTGTCCCCACAACCAAAAATCACAGGGGTTGAAATAAGGTGAACAAGGGGAGGGGGGGGAGCTGTGAGAAATGTACGACTATTCACTCTGCTGTTGTTGGAAAAGTATTGTCGTAACAACTGCTGCACCAACAATGAAATATGAGGAGGTGCTCCATTATGCATAAGTACGGTCGTCAAGACATCGTCGCTGCTGAAATTGGGACCACAAAGCTGTGAAGCGTTTCTCGATACCTGTGAGCATTGACGGCATAAGTCACTGATCCTGTTGGACGATTTTTTTCGGGAAAATACTGCCAGATGATAAATGATTCCGTAAAAACACAGCGCAATGTAACTTTTGGCGAGTGCAACGGGATCTGTTGACACACAAGAGGTTCTTCATCAGTTCAAATGCGGCAATTCGGAGCGTTACAACTTACGTAAGCGTCGTCACTCCACAAAATCTTCCAGGGCCATCCATCGTTCATCTCCATGCGAGCCAGTACGTCAGAGAAAATGTCAGCCGGATTGGCGTTTCACTATGAAGCAACTGTTGAGTGAGGGTGATATTGTACAGATAAAACTGTAAAATTTTGCGCAAAATCCCCCATATAGCTGCGTATGGCATATCCAGCATATCCACGACTGGATGCTGGTGCGTTACCCATTCTGTGCTCCACGACGGCAGTAGCAACTCCCGCCGCTTGAGGTATATTCGGTTTTCTCAGTCGTCCTGGCCTCATTGCTAAAAATCCAGTACTTCTCAAACCGTACAATCATTTTTCTTAGGTTTGCTATAGCCATTGGACCTCTCTCCACACATGCTTCAGGCGCCGGAATTCTCGAAGTGCAGCAGTTGCGTTATCTCTGTTTTGATAATAACTTGACAAGTAAAGCACGTCCGGGTAAGAGTCACCACGTATACGAATAGCATGTTGCGTTACCAGTCGTTTTACATCCACCCAATCTCCGGATGACGTCATGCGGTGTGCAAATTCCCCTAGTGGCACAAAATGCAAGAGGCAGTAAGTTTCCTGAATCTTGCAGCGCCACATATCCCCTAGTGGCACAAAATGGAACTTCTTTAAAAAAATTCCCGAGCACATAGTCGTGAAGGCATTCTTCCCAAGATTGGTGGCGTTTTGTTTCACAGATGTTTCGCTACAGAGCTCTGAACACCTCCTCTTTAATTGTGATCACCCGGTAGAAAGTTGTCCTAACAGCTATTGAAAGGAAAAAAAAAGAAATATAAAAATAGTACTATTTGAAATATGTATGAGGTGTGTTTAAAAAAGTACAGCAACTATATTTATAATTCAAAATACGAAACAATCACAAGCAAATAAAGCCGCCCCGATCCGGTGGCGTAGTGGTCTTGCGCTGGCTTATGAACACTGGTCCAGGTTCGAATCCCGATTAGGCACGGATGTTGTGTTTGTATTACGGCACTGGCTCTCCCCTTCCCTGAACCCAGCGGCCCTAAATTGAGGACGGCAGACTGCTTATAGCTTATTGAGTTACTCACGGCGTTCACTAACTCTCATTCCGAAACAAAACAACAACAACAACAAAAAAATCCTTTGTATCTCCTTCGAAATTCTCTCGTACTGAGCTAATGCAGTGGTCTCAGTATTTCTGCCCCTTCATATAGCACTTTCGAAAGTCTTCTTCTAGGATCATGCTCAGCTTCTGTGCCGCATTCTTGATGATACTACCTACACTCTAAAATTTTCATCCCCTAAGTGATTTATTTTCAATTTGGGGAACAAAAAATATCGCAGGGAGCCTACTCAGATGAATAAAGCGGAAAACGGTGAAATCCTACACGGGAGATTGGTAGCTTTCAAAGTCAACCCTGTTGCTCGATGTTACGGGGCATGTATAATACAAACAAACGACAGCTCACTACCCCGTTAGTTCAGTATAGTTCAACATACGGCCTAATCGCTTTGTCAGTATTTCAAGATTGTTGCACTACATCTGTTTTATTAGTTTTTATTGATTTCGCATGCGGAATATTAAATTTGTATCTTAGAAAGTGACGAAAGGGCACCCGGCTTAGATGCCTTGTGAATACCTGAACTTGAAGGCTGATCTGTACGAGACCCTTAGATTAGCTTCTATTGCATATTTATACATACTGTACTAAATATTAAGGTTGTAGCTTAAAATCTGCCAATCCGGCCCGCGGCCTTGGTGTTTTATAAACACTTTAAGACTGTCCTTTTGAGTTCCGTTTATTAGCTATATGTTTACAATACACGTACCAAATATTTAAGATGTTACTTAAAATCTTCCATAAAGGCCGAAGGGTCAAGAGAGCCTTAAAATCACCCTGAGGAATAATGTGTTGAGTCCTCTTTAGTAGACTTCACTGTGTCTCCCTACTTTCCAAATATTTAGGTTGCAGATTAAAATCTTCCAAAAGACCAACAGATTATTAAACTGAGTGGACAGAAACCATGCGATACTTACCTTCTTAGTAATGAGATGGCAGACGTTTTGTCCGGATAAGGGCAGTCACACGGTGGGTATTGAATCCACTAGGCCACGAAAACCTTCCACGCGGAACTCCATCCATGCTAGCTGCACCGCTGTCCATAATTTTATCGTAATTCTGGGTGGAGGATCGAAAGCTGGAATGGATCTTTTCTCAGCATCACAAAGATTTTCCACAGAGTTCATCCCCCGTGAATAGGTGGTGAGGCCATTCCAGGGTGGGAACTTCTGCGTAATTCTCTGTTAACCATGTTCAACGGTGAACACCCGTTTCCCCTAATTCCCGTTTGCCCTAATCACGTTTCCCCGAAATCGCTTTTACCCGAATTCCCATTTCCCCTAATTTCGTTTGCCCTAATCTCGTTTCCCCTAAATCTCGTTTCACCTAATTCACGTTTGCCCTAAACACGTTTACCCCAATCGCATTTCCCCGAATTCGCTTTTACCCGAATTCCCATTTCCCCTAATTTCGTTTGCCCTAATCTCGTTTCCCCTAAATCTCGTTTCCCTAAATCTCGTTTCTCCTAATTCACGTTTGCCCTAAACACGCTTACCCCAATCGCATTTCCCCGAACTCGCTTTTACACAAATTCCCATTTCCCCTAAATCTTGTTTCCCCTAATTCAAGTTTCCCCTAAACATGTTTGTCTGTATCAAAGTTTCCCCTAAAAACGTTTCCTGTGTGAAGTTTGCTCTAATTCTCCTTTGCCTTGATTCGCGTTTTCCTAAATTTATGTTTTCCCTAATTCAGGTTTGTCCTGATTCTCGTTAAGCGAAATAAAACGTTTCTTTTATCGTCAAAATTCAGGAAAAATAATCCTTGTGTAAGATATATAATTTTTTTATCGTCAAATTCAGGATATATATATATATATTTAATCATCATCATCAACCATTATCAATGCACTGCTGGATGAAGATCTCACCAAGTTTCTTCCACAACGGTGTATCTTGACCCAGTCTCTTCCATGTCACTCCCGCATGCTTTCGAATTTCATCCACCCATCTCTCTTGTGGTGTTCTGGGTCTTTTTCTGTCCCTTGGAATCCAGTCTAGAATTTCGGTTGTCCCTCGGTGGTCAGTTCCTCTGGCAACATGTCCATCTGATTGTCTTTTCATGGATTTCATTATGATCATGATATCCTCCACTCTTGTCATTTCCTTTATCCATGAGTTCCTCTTATCACCTCTCCTGGTTACACCAAGTATGCATCTTCCATGCTTCTTTCAGTTATCTGCAGTCTTTGTATGTCTTTTTTAGTTAAGGTCTACATCTTTGCTCCGTACGTAATCACTGGAAGGATTCATTGATTAAACACTTTTCCTTTTGAGACATAATGGAATATTGATCTTGAATATTGTATTGTTTTTTCAAAAGCTCTCCATCCAAACAGGGGCGCCCCAAGGGTTTTTGCCGCCCATTGTACGAGAATATTTTTCAATTTTTATTCATTTTTACATGAAATAAATACCTCTAGCAGCATCATTTTCTATTTCCCGTAAAATTTTCATAAAACACGAGTCTCATATAAAACTAAAAGAAAAAAAAATCTGTGAAGCACTAGTTCAGTTGACGCTTTGAATAATACAAGAAGTCAGCTTCCTCTCTGTCAATTTACACAAGTCCGCTTTACCAGTAAAAAAAGTTTTGTCATGTACGATTATAGACGTATTACAGCTTCTTTCTTGGAGGGGGCAATTGATACATGTATATACTAGATGTGCCCAATGCTTCGCTCGCGGTGAAGATATCACTGAAAAACAGAGCTATGATAACACGTGCAATCCGATCCATCCATAAGAACTATAGTTGAATTTCATAGCAACCGATGGAGGAAATTGGCCGAAAGATTAAATAGTCGGCAGTTAGTTTTTCAAGTGAACGAAAATTATAATTAATTGTTACATAAATTTAAGTACATAATTTTTATTTTATTTTTTGAAAATAATTCATAATGGGCATATACAGTATAACATTCTTTGTCCCGTTTCCAGTCGTTATCAAAATAAATTGATTGTCTGAACTGCCGGTTCGCGATAAGCCGACGTACAACTGTCCGTGCGAAAAACATTCTGCGGGCATATGCTAACGCAGGAAAACTGTCGGGAGGGGGGGGGGATGCCGAAAATATAAAATATAAAGAATTTCTGTTTTAAAACCTGTTGGGGGACTGAACCCCCCGACAGGTTTTTTGCGTAAGCACATGCCCGGAAAGAATTTGTTGAGCTGTACTGTGTATAAACCGAGAATATCCCAATTTTTATATGAAATAAAAATTGCAAATTCTTATATTTATATTTTTGGTACTAAGCCTTCCTCCCCCCATAGGTTTCCTGCGTTAGTAGATGCCCGCAAAGAATTTGTTGAATTGTGTGTAAGCGCCGAAAATCTCCCGATTGGGCTACAAACCCTTTACATTTTATTTTTTCGGTATTAAGCCTCAGCCCCCCCCTCCTCCCCCGACAGGTTTCCTGCGTTTGCACGTGTCCTCAGATAATTTGTAATGTTGTAATTTGCAAACGTTGAAAATCTCCGGATCGGACTAGAAATTCTTTATATTTTATATTATTGGTAACCCCCCCCCCCTCTCCGGACATACTTCCTGCGTTTGCAGAGAATTTATTGAGCTGTAGTTTTTAACCGTGAAATTCTTGTGTTGAGTTGTAGATTATAAACATTTTTTATGAAGAATTACATTAAATATAACAGCTAAGAAAATACGACATTACGGAAACTTTACGTGATTCAGATAACCAACCTCTGGGGACGAGGCCACGAAGCGGTCGAAAACGCAGTTTTTATACGGCCCCTTAAAATTTTTGTGGCCAGTTCTCCTACACCCAATCAGTGATGGTGATAAGTGGGAAAACATTCAAGCCGGACAAACTGACGTCTACTATTAAGATGGGACTGAATTAGCAAAAGGCATTTCCACTGCTCATGCTTAGAGGAAGGGGGGGGTCTGGTACGCTAAGAACTCTTAAAGGCCTTCTGCGTTCACAATTCTAGCGAATGCATTACAATACTATTTCTTGCTTTCATAAAAGTTTAGCGCGATGTTATACTTTATAAGAGGGGGGAGTGACTGATACAATGGCTGCATTAAAGACTATCCGAATAATGGTAATAACCATGTGCACTTTTTTACAGTTTTGCTGGCGTGGTGGTCGACATCATCAACTGAAAGGGAAAGAATAATTCTCTTGAGATATCAAGACCAACCGTTTTATTTCGGTTAACAAGAACTAGGCAAATGCAAAATAAGACAAATGCGAATTAGGGAAAACTTGATACGAGCAAACGTGATTAGGGGGAACGAGATTAAGGCAAACGAAATTAGGGGAAATGGGAATTCGGGTAAAAGCCATTTCGGGGAAGCGCAATTGAGGTAAACGTGTTTAGGGCAAACGTGAATTAGGGTAAATGAGATTTAGGGGAACGAGATTAGGGCAAACGAAAGGAGAAATGGGAATTCGGGTAAAAGCGATTTCGGGGAAACGTGATTGAGGTAAACGTGATTAGGGCAAACGTGAATTAGGGAAAACGATATTAGGGCAAACGAAATTAGGGAAATGGGAATTCGGGTAAAAGCGATTTCGGGGAAACGCGATTGGGTAAACGTGATTAGGGCAAACGTGAATTAGGGGAATCAAGATTTAGGGGAAACGAGATTAGGGCAAACGAAATTAGGGGAAATGAGAATTCGGGTAAAAGAGATTTCGGGGAAATGCGATTGGGGTAAATGTGATTAGGGCAAACGGGAATTAGGGGAAACGAATTAGGGGAAGCGAGGCTACGCATGTTCAACCACAGCTCTGTGGGGAGGCGCATTGTCCTTCTGGAAGATTCCATTGCTCTATGGGTACATGATGTTAATGAGCAGATACAGATGGTCACACTTATAATGGATCGTTCAGAGATGAATCTAGACGTACTATAAGTCCAAACGTGTGCCAGGTGAACATGCCCCAGACCATAACCGAGAGCCCACCAGCTTGAAAAGCTGCTTGTTAACATGCAGAGTCCATTGTATTGTGTAGTTTTCGCCAGATCAGCGCATTGCCGTCTGCGCGAAACAACTGGAAAACGGGACTCATTGGACCAGAAGACTCGTCTCCAATTTTTTAACGTCCAGTGCCGATTTCTTTTACCCAGTTGAAGCATACAGTCCAGTGATGTGGAGTTTGCAATGGGACTCTGGTGGATCGTTGGCTCCCATAACTTATTGAGGCCAATGATTGTCTGATGATCTTGGTGGAGACGTTTCTGGCATCTCTCTCGTTGAAGTCGGCTACTATTTGTGCCACTGTTGCTCTCCAGTTGGTTGCAACTATTTGTGATAGACGTCGACGGCCACGTTTATCCACCACTAGTATCAGTCCACATCGCGGTCTACGATGCGATGTTATTCTTGAACTTGCTTATTCGCGGTACACCCTTGATATACCACTTCCGCGATAGATTCACACATACGTCGGGCACCCTCTTTCAAACTCTGTTAACTCAAGAGATTTACTCATACTGGCATCGAATTACCGTCTACGTGAACGCAGTGATGTCCTCCTGTATATGTAACTTCCAAGTAATGTATTCGTCTACAACTGAGAGGTGTGACGGCGTCGCTTATCCCAGGAACCTGATATCACATGATTTTGGTCCTCTCAGTGTATAGATGCCTAGTAAATACAGGGCTGATTGCTTGAATCCCTTTATCAGGTTTATTACATGTTACACATACAAAATACTAAAGTCATAACTCAAAATTTAATTAGAAAACTTCTTATATCCCCTTTTGCCACAAGGATTTCACATACCCTTTTATGCCATTAGAAAAATTCCTTTGACAAAATCTTCGTAAGAAATGCAATTTGCGTAAATTCTTTTATATGAGAAGGTATAGGATTTTACAGGAGTAGGACGTTTCCGGCGTAGGAGTTTCCCGCGGTGTATTTTTTCTAGAGGTAGAAGAAAGAGTAAGAATTTACCAGCGTAGGACTACGGAGTTTCTGAGAAGCATAGAACACAGTTATCAACAATCACAGTCCTCAAAGAGGAATGATCTTTCTCAAAGGCAATTGGTGTATGCTTCCTTGGCTGAACAGGTTGGAAATCAACTGCACAAACAGAAATTCTTTGAGAAAAAATCTTTCGTGACGAGTTAATCGCGTATCAATCTACCGTGTACCAACCTGCAAAAAACCAGTCTCCAATGTATCAGTTTGCCATGTACAAATCTCCTGGGTACAGTTTTCTCCCTGGTACAATTTTCTGAAAAGTGAATTTCACACTAATGCTCTGGTTGCTCCAATTTATGAAGTGATTTACTAATTTGAAGAGAAAATGTATCGGAATAATGAGAAGCGATGAAGCTGATGCTAAAGCCTGAAATTCAAATATTACAATTAAACAAAACGGTGAGAAACTTCTTGTGTACGAGTTTGCCGGGTAACAATCATCCTGGACCCGAATTAAGGCCGTTGCAGTCCTACTATGACCGTTGTAGCCCTTCTATGGATATTCAGTCCTACATTTGGATATTCAGTCCTACATCTGGATATTCTGTCCTACATTTAGATATTCAGCACTGTCGATTTGCGTGTTTGGTGTAATCGACAGTGCTGAATATCCAGATACGTTATAATGATGTAACAACCAGAATTGAGACTCCCGTTGTAGAGCCAGTTTCTGCTGATTTTCTCCTTTTAGTCTCTTCTAAACCTCAATATAATAAGTCTGGTTACTGGTTAACAGTCTACCAGTTGGAGCAAATTCAAAATGCAGCACACATTTAACATAAAAGGAAATAGTCAACACTTCTTTCACATTTGATTTCACTTGCTAAGATTTTTTTGGTTCAAGGGAGCTTTTTGTCTTCCATTTAGATTACTGGGATTTTGTTTCAGGGACATAGCTTGTATTTGTCACGTAGACATTCTCCATAAGGTGTGGGTCAATTGCTACAGTATTTTCAATTTCCTGACAAACTGCAATGCACTGCTCCTTTTGGTCATATGTGACAAGTCTAGACACAAATTTTGGTATCACTCCTATCATCTTCAAATTCTGCGTCAAAGTCGCATGACACGACCCAGTTGAAATGCCAATTTCACTAGGGGAGCGGGGAGTAGGAGCTGATGGCCTTGTTCTTGGTGTAGACCTTGCACCGGGTCAGTCAGCATAGTGCGGGATAGCTATTGATATAAGCAGCTATGAGTATTAAAGAATCGGTATAAATAGGTATGAGTATTAATAAATCGGTATGAGTAGTCAACCTCCGGGCCACCAACATTCCGCTATGCTTTACCGAATACTCACACCTATTTATTAATACTAATATTTACTTATACCGATTTATTAACACCCATAGCTACTTATATTTATTCATTCGTATTTCTACCTACTTATACCGATTATTAATACTCACATCTACTTATACCAATTCATTCGTATTTCTATCAACTTATACCGATTTATTAATACTCATACCTACTTGTACCGGTTTATTAATTAATACTCATACATACTTATACCGATTTAATAATACTCATAACTACGTATACCGATTTATTAATACAGTCAACTCTCATTATAAGAAAGTTCAAGGGGATTGAAAATCAGTTTCTTATAACCAAATTTGGATTAAAATAATTAAAACTTCGAAATTAAAGCAGATACATAACGTACAGCACATGTATTATATGAATAAACAAGTGTACATCAGTACATACCTTTTATTTTAAAACATATGTTATAGAAGTCTGCTTTTCTGCATTTACCATTAGAATCGTCTCACATTTTTGGAGTCCAATCAAACATTGCCCTTTCTCTGTTTCTTGAGCATTTAGAATCCTACTCACATAGTCCTTCACCTTCTGAATCATATCCATGACTTCCACCCGCGTTGGTTGCTGCGGCCCAAAAAAGTTGTCATCTTCTTCTTCATTGCTGCTTCCAGTTTCTTCAACAGGATTCACTTGGGCCAAAAGTTTTGCGTCTGTAAGCATAAAAAGCGATTTCTGTACACCGTTATCTGTGGTGACAAAATCCTCAAAAGAAACACCTTGCACATACAATTGAGCCCATTCATCAAGGGCGAACTTCATCCTCAAAGTCTTGTTCCAGTTCAGAATTTTCTTCATTATGAAATCCAGCTTTTCGAAAGCAATTCTTAATTACTGTAGAGTCCACTGAATTCCAAGGGGCATGTACAAAATCAATGGCAATTTTCACATCAATTTTCGTCTCCCTTCTTTCCTCCATGTTTAAAACTATCAACCTTACTAGTATCTTCTGACAATATGCTTTCAGGTATGGCATGATCCCCTGATCAAGGGGCTGCATTTGAGAAGTGGTGTTTGGAGGGAGATACACCTGAATTGAAACCAGCTTTATGCAACATCTATGGGTGGAACAGTTGTCTAAAACCAGCAGAATTTTCCTCTTCTGTGTTTTCGTTTAATTGTCCCTTTCTTTAACCAGGCTTCTAAGATAGAAGTCACTCAAGCCTTCTTATTAGACAAATATTTCACTGGTAAATATGGAATCCCTGTAAAACACCAAGGTTTTACCAATCACAACGATTTTTCTGTTGTCTGAACCATCCATATTGCACGCAAGAAGAAGTGTCAAGCGCTCCTTCCTTTTTTAGCACCATGACATTTCTCGTTTTTGAATGCAGAATTTTATCCGGCATCATTCGGAAAAGTAATCCGGTCTCATCTGCATTGTAGACATCTCGTACATCAATTTAGCAATGATCGGTATTAACTTGGTCATCCATTCCTCTGCAGTGGCTTTGGAAACTTTGGCGAACTCACCACACAGCTGATGGCAAACAATATCGTATCGATCTTTGAATCTGCTAATCCAATCGCTGCTGGCCTTGAAATCGGTTTGTCCAAATACAACGGCAAAGACTCTGTCTGGCCTTCTCTTCCAAAATAGCACCGCTAATAGGTAGATTGTGACCCCTCATGTCTTTGAACCACGAGAGTATTGCACTTTTGACGTCAGGACATGTGGGAGCTCGAATCCTTTTCCGATCTTGCTTTATGGGTGCCGGACAGAATTTCCCCCATGAGCTTAGAACGTTGGAAAGTGTGGAGGCTGGAATTCTGAATTCTGCGGCAATATCCATCTTCTTCCTTCAGCGATCAACAGCTTCGATGACCTTTATCTTTTGTCGATTGACAGAGCTTTACGCTTTGGTGTCATTGTACACGAGTAACTGAAAAATGTCTAACAACTCAGAACTGTAACAACTCTAACGCTTCATGAGATGTCTGATCGATCTGCATAACATGACATTCCGGGGCACCGTTAACTGCACACCGATTTCTCCCTGTCCACCAACCCTGCAACTACACACCGATTTCTCCCTGCCCACCAACTCTGCAACTGCACACCGGCAAATGTCCCCAACGAGCACTCTCCGCTTACACTCGCGCTAGCTACGACATTCAAACATGGCTTCCAAGGTCATTCTAATCTTTGACGCGTAATTTTATGCGCGTCCTTTGATATCGAACAGTCAGATCGCTAATTCGCTCGCTAATGCAAACAGGAAGAAAGAGAACTCAAAAACAGAGCAAAATGAAAAGATGAGAACAAAGAATACACACGTACTGTAGGTAGCAACGTACCAACCTTCATCTATGAACGCGCAGGTGATGACATAGAATTCTTGGAAGCGGTAAGTCAGAACGGGATTTACCACTTCAAAGAAAACGTTTATCATGCATTGTGGGGAGGGGCGAAGGGAAAAAAAGAACGACGTGCGTTATCTGGTGGAAGTCGCTTTGAAAATGGCCTTGGAATTCCATGGGAGATCAAGAGAAGAAACATTGCAATACAAGTCGAAAATTTTTTATTTTGGAAATAAATTTTTTTGAACTTTCTTATAACCAAAATTTGACTTTTTTTGCTTTCTTATAAACATGAAGCTTTCCTATACGTTAACATCAGGCCAACCAAAGTTATAAATTTCTTTCTTATAACCGTAAATTTATCATATCCGAGTTTCTTATAACGAGAGTGTACTGTACTCATACCTACTTATACCTGTTTATTGATTAATACTCATACATACTCATACCGATTTATTAATACTCATACCTACTTATACCGGTTTGTTAATACTCATACCAACTTATACAGATTTTTTAATACTCATGCCTCTTTCTTCATGGCATGCTAAAAATTCGGCGACGCAGGTTAGATTTTCTCTCTTAGATTATTTACTTTTCAAGTTACCTGAGTTCTACACATCCACGACAATTTCTGATACCATTTCTGTGCTATAAAATAACATTTTCAGACTACGGCGTGCATGGAAAATAAAATACAGATGGTTTCAGAATGTCAGTATTCAGGGTTTCTTTCAATTTGAATACCAAAAACCACTCTCGGCCAGTGAATGGATTGCGCTCCCCAGTAACCGAGTGGTCAGATACGCATGTTCTGTGTAATTCGACGGAACTGGGCAGGGATTCGAATCTTGCATGAGGCACAGTTCGTGTGCTTGTCCAAGATCGTTTAGAAAGTAGAAGGCCATGACGTTAGAGAGATGAGTTCCCTCGGTATGTGACGTCAGCCTCATGTCACACGGCCTGATACGTCAGTGTCGTGTTTGACGGTATACAGGACAGAGTTGGAAACCAATCGGAAGCCATGGTTACCGCGTGAAGTTACTAAAAGATGGAATTCATCTCTCTTATGTCATGGCTTTGTATTTTCTAGGCGGCCTAGGCTTGTCCCAACACGTCCCTTCCCCATCCGAACCATTAGCCCATATTACAAAGAGGGCATAGCGTAACTAGCACAACGTGCGCCCCTCCCCCGCAAGATTTACTTCAGCACCCCTAAGCACAGTAATTTTCCCAGTATTTCGAACAGAAGGAGGATGCAGCATTTTTCGCGGCGTGTGTGTGTGGTGGTTTGGAGGGGGGGGGGAGGAGTTAGGAAGTCAAGGAGAGTGTCTGGAAAAGTAAGGGTCGTACCTAAAGCTCTGTGATTTTAACTTATTAAGTAATAGATTTAACAACAACACGTGTAATCGCTTTGTCCAATACTAAAATAAACCACTTGAAGAAATCACCCTCTTATACATCGCAGATCTGCGGCTGCTGTGAATAAATGTTGGCGCTTGTCGTGCACACAATCCTAGGTAACTGACTGTTTTCCCACATCCTAGACGGAGAATGCCACTGTGGTCTCGCGCTTTTTCTCAGCAGCGCAGGGAGAGGGCGATTGGAGAGCGATCGTAACATTTACAATCCATTGCAGAGCAATCGTATTACAACCCGAAGTCAAAGAGCCGAACATTTTCAATCAGTAGGGCATTCAGTATTTATTTAGACAAAGCTAAATATATCTTAAAGCAAAATATGAATCTTTTGGGTTAATTATTGTATGTGTTCGAATTTTTTCATAAAACTATAACTGCCAGCTGCAGTACGCACCTTCGTTAACCCCCGCCCCCTCCCTCCCCACAGTTGCGGGGGTGGTAGTTACGCCACTGGAAGGGAGATCCATTTACAGCTTTATGATGGTCGTTTAACTGCGAAACGAAATAAAAGTTGACATCGAAAATCCTGCAGAGTGTACTTGTTTTCATGTTTATTAGAACACTGTACCTATCTTTAAACAAGAAAGATGACACCGAACTTTTGGGTGTAATAAGCACGTCTTTTGAATCCGTTGTGACGCAAATTAAATTTATCAAAGCTATTCAAAATCAACGGAACCGGTATGGAAAACAATAGTATCTGACGGAAGAAACGTTTTCCAATCGGATTTTTAATCCCTCAGATATTGCTGTAAACCGAATCGTGAGCTTACGCCCTTTGGTTGCAGACTTGTGCATTAAGATAAACACGAATTTATATGAGAAACATTTCACACCGGAAACGCTCTCCAACACAGAAAGAATTTTTCAAATCAGACTCTTAGAAACAGAGATATCGACAAAAATAAGATGTCACTTTACGTCCCCTGGTGGGGAAACCATGCATTATTTTAGGAAGAAAGCATTCTAAAAAGGTTTTTCCATATGAGCAGGATCGGTCCAAGAAAAAAAAAACTTAGCCGAGTTTTCAGGAGCCCAGATTTTGCTACAAATACATCAGAAGCAGAAATGAACACTTATGTCCCCTGGTGGCCAAATAATTCTTTACCAATCATTAGGAATTATGTGAAAAATATTTTCCAACAGGTCTTGTATGCGATACAGGAAGAATTTTTTAAATAGGAGTTTTAGGAGCAGAAATAACGCAGAAAACGCAATTTACCTTTGTGCCCCCTAGAGGAAAGTCTATGATTTACTTTAAAATTTTGAATTTATAGGAAAAACATTTCGCATCGGAAACACTATGCAACAAAGAAGGAAGTTTTCAAATCGGACTCCTAGAAGTAGAGATATTGACAAAAATAAGTTATATATCTAGCCCCCCCCCCCCTGGCGTAGAAACCATGCATTATTTCAAGAAGAAAATGTTCCTAAAAAGGTTAGTCGACATGAGTAGTATCGGTCAACAAACGTCTTTTTTTTCAGTCGAGATTTTAGAAGCTTATATTTTGCTGCAAATACATCAGAAGCGGAAATTAAGATTTACGCCCAATGGTGGCCAAACCATTTTTTACAAAAATTTGAAATTAAATGCAAAGGATTTCCCATCAGAAGCTGTATCCGGTGCAGAAAGAATTTTTCAATTCGGAGATTTAGAAGCAGAGATATGGCGGAAGAAGCAATTTACCTTTACGCTCCCTAGCGAAAAGTCTGTGAATTACTTGAACATTTTTAATTTATAGGAAAAATATTTCGCATCGGAAACGCGATCCAACAAAGAAGGAATTTTTCAAATCGGACTCCTAGAAGTAGAGATATTGACAAAAATAAGATATACCTCTACGCCCCTGGCGTAGAAACCATGCATTATTTTAAGAAGAAAATGTTTCTAAAAGGTTTGTCGACATGAGTGCTATCGGTCTACAAACGACGAATTTTTCAATCGAGAATTTAGAAGCTCATATTTTGCTTAAAATACATTAGAAACGGAAATTAAGATTTACGCGCCCTAGTGGCCAAACCATTTTTTTTTTACAAAAATTAGAAATTATGTGCAAACGATTTCCCATCAGGAGCTGTATCCGATGCAGAAAGAATTTTTCAAATCGGAGGTTTAGAAGCAGAGATACAGGGGGAAAGGCAATTTGCATCTACGCCCTCTAGCGGAATGTCTATGAACTACTTGAAAATTTTAAAATTATATGAAAAACATGTCACACTGAAAACACTATCCAACAAAGAAGGAATTTTTCAAATCGGACTTCTAGAAGTAAAGATGTTGACAAAAATAAGATATACATCTACGCCCCCTGGCGGAGAAACTGTGGAATATTTTAAGAAGAAAATATTCCGAAAAGGTTTATCGATGTGAGTGGCATCAGTTCACGGAGTAATTTTTTCAATCGATATTTTAGAAGCTCAGATTTTATGGCAAATACATCAGAAGCAAAAATTAACACCTACGCCCTCTGGTGGCCAAAGTATTCTTTACCAAAAATTAGAAATTATGTGCAAAAGATTTTCCATCACAAGGTGCATCCGCTGAAGCAAAGATGTTTCAAATCGGAGTTTTAGAAGAAGAGTTATTGGAAAAAATGTAATTTACTTTTACGCCCCCTAACGGAAAATCTATGCTGAATTTGAAAAAAGTAACTATATCTAAAATACTCTTCAACATAAATGGAATCGAAAGATAAAATAATTTTTTTCAATCGGATGTTTAGAAGCAAATATGTGTAATAAAACGTATTTTGGAATTCGACATCATTTGCGTTTCTGCCCTCTAGTGGCGAAATTGCACATCGTAAAAAAAAAAAAAACGAAATAAAGGATCATCATTCGCATATTTGTAGCTTCCCAATGCAAAAAGATTTTTTCAAATCGGACTAATAGTTGCAGAGATATCGTGGGTATACAGGGACGGACGGACGGACGGACAAACCGGTAACATAAGCACGATCATTTTTTTACAAAAGACGTGCTAAAAATGTAGTTTCAGTAAATTTTATCAACGTAAATTTTGGTTATGTATTCATGATTCACTACAATTACCACATGTGACACCTCTTAGGGATATAATAGTCGAACAAGGAATATTCATGCGTTATATATGTTTTTCTATCACTGATTTTTAGAACTTTCTCTCTCTCTCTCTCTCTCTGTATATTCTTTTTTTTTATTTCGGGATTAAACCACCGTCTTGCGCGTAGTCGGTCACTCAATTTTAGTTTAGAGCTACTGGTTCCTGAGCAAGGAGAGAGCCGGAAGAACAAACAAAATGTCTTCGTCCTATTTTATGACTCGAACCTATATCCAGCCGCCAAAAACTCACACTGTACGCGACTCGACCACTGGGTGATACTGTACATGTTGCAACAGTTGGTTTCACAGCAAAATTTTATCTTTCTGTGATTACAAGAGAAGTGACTTTGCATTCCACTGTCGTAAATCAGAGTCTCCCTTACATACGCTAATGTAAAAGTCTGCGGATGCTCGAAAGTCCCCCATAGAAAAAAGTATTGAGCATAATTTTTTAAATGTCAGTATCAAAAGTGTAAATTGTTAAAAACACCAAAATCTCATATTTCGATTCTAATTTCTTTTTAACTTGTTGCTTTATGCAATTAAAAAACACGTATGCTAACTGAAAGATGCCAGTATAGTCTCTGATTAACTGAAAGAATCCCGTATAATTAGGTGTGTGATTTTGAGAATATTTTTTTCATGTGGTTTTAGCAGAAAAAAATCGAGAGAGTACCCTGGTACGCTTTGTAGATAATAATGGGCAACAATGTTTGACTTTTTGTTTCTGTCTGAGATTAAACCAAGTTACCTTTATGTTGTTTGCGCTGAAGAATATGAAAATGGCCGTCAGAACACCAGATTAGCTCTAGTTTTTGAAATATCTATAAAACAAGTTTTACATTCTATAAAGAAGATACCTAAGCAAAAAAATACATATATAATTTTGACTCACACCTAATACAACATAGAAAAGGTTATGTATCTACCTGTGTGAGTAAAAGGAGAAAAGATAAAAAAATAAAATAAAACAACTGAATGTAGAAGGTGTCGAGAATACTGAGCCTTGGCTTTATCAAGGACCAGCAAAAACTCTGCATTTTCTCACTTCCACAAAGACCTAGTTGGAAATGGGTTTCTGCAAGGCCATAGATGCAAGTAACATTCCCACCTAAAATAGTTTAAAAAATATATATATAAGTCATGTCCTCCGTAGAGTAGCATGACCTAGCACTAGTTAACAATTTCGCTTGCATCCATTAACCTTCATGGCCCGACCCATGCTCTTCATCTGTTACTATTAAACAGAGAGAAGAAGATTAAAGAGAACTCAAGCTGTGAGAGTGACATAATAAATAGAAATGATTTTCAGCTATAACGAAATTCCAAGTTCGTTTGAGAGAGAATTTAAACCTGAAAAACAATGCAAAAGAAATCCAAATTTTACATTGCAATTAAAAAAGGAAATGTTAATTTATAACGAACAGATTTTTGAAAGAAAACTTGAGTCTAAAACCCCCTACTCTACAACTTATGACAGCACGAAAACGAGAATAAGTTAAAGATAATAATTAACTAAAGAAAACTTTGTGAAAGTTATATACCTTAAACAGTTAGTTGCAATATGTACAAAGTATTTCAGCAGTGCTTTAAGTGCATAATTAATTAGTTATTAAGAACTTAACTACTTTGAAAAAACAGCGCATAGACAGCGCATAGAAAAGGAACAAGCTTAGCCTTCCTCTGTTCCTAGGTACCCCAAAAGACGCTCAAAGTTACAAAGAAAAGTAAGAGTTAAAACCCGCATAAATGTTAACAGACAAACCAATGCTTAAAAGCTGAAAAGCTAAAAAACGACAGAGAAAAGGTACATAAAGTACAAACATTGAACTTATAAAACCTAGAACCCAAAACAAGGAAGAGAGCTTACCTCTTGTGTGACAAAAACTTTTCTCCTTACAAGAGGAGAACATGGCTGACCCCTTCCGCCACTCCCTAGACGCTGGGGGCAGTGAGGGTGGGGCTGATGGCCTCCTCATACAGCAAGAAACCAACGCGCGGAGATTTTAACCAGAGAAAAAATATATAAAATTAAGACTGTGGATCTGTATGATCAGAATGAGCAGAATTAACTCTCCAGAATACATGAGAAATATTATAAAATACACGAGCAGTTTATTTAATAATCTTTGCATGTATTAAATCACCTTAGTGAGCTTCTATAGATTAATCAGAATCTTATTAATTTTAATGTTGGTTTTACTATTTTTAGTATAGCTATCCTAGTAATGAATAACTAGTTTTCTTTTTTATTTGTTTTTATTTTCTTTTATAAACAGATTTTTAAGCTTTTTTTGTGATTTTGTTTATATTATTTAATTTTTTGTTTTAATAGGACCGTCATATCCATAGCACTAAGGTTCCTTTAGGTAGTTAATAGGCATCCTCTAGCCAACTTCCTTACGGCTTTGATTGGTCAGAATCATATTATTAACTGTGTAGAAAATTAAAGCAGATCTGCCAACCTTACTCTATTATTCAGAATAATTTTTCTTAAAGTTCTTTTGATGAAAGAAGAAGGAATTTCGTTCTCTAGAAAACTTTCTAATAGTATATTAATGTGGTAATTGAAATCCAAATTGTTGCTGCAAATTCTTGAAATTCTTAGGACCTGAGAAATTAGTACATTCTCAATTACTTTGGTTGAAATGTTATTATTCCAGTGTAGATATTTAATTACTTTGAAAGGAAAATTAACTCTTTTATCAAAGAGGCTAATAGAAGGGTTACCTCTGTTGAGCTTAATGCTTAAGTCTAGGAACTCAAGTTCCTGATTACTGTGGTTGGTTTTACATAAGTTAAGAGAGCTAGGATAGATATTATCAAAATCACTCTCTATAACTTCTGAATTATTGATACACAGCAGATCATCAATATATCTAAAAGTGTAAAGGTAGTTATCTGAGCAGGTGGGGTGATTTTTAATGAATTTATATTCCTTAAAGAACAGGAATAGATTAGCGATATTTGTGGACGTTGATGTTCCCATTGGAATACCGTTCACTTGCTTATAGAGAGTATTATTATATAAGATATGGTTATTTTTTATGCAGCAATTGAGATAAGAGTTCCAAGTTCCTACATCAACAAATTGGTTAAGTTTAAATTCTGCATACAGCTCTTTAAAGGTAGTGATTATATCTGATAGAGGCAGATTAGTATATAGGTTTTCAAAATCATAACTATTAATATCTAGGGGACAAACTTTGAGTATAGTAGAAATTACTTCTGCATTATTATTAATTAGCCAAAAATCTCTGTACATCAAGTTAGAACAGTTTCTAATGTGTTTCAAAACCTTCTTTAAGACATCTTCAAAAGCAAGATCTATTTTCTTTTTATGACTTCTTACTCCACTAGCTATGAACCTGAACTTTACAGGATCCTTATGAAACTTAACCGTTGCAAAAAGAAATGGAAATTCAGGCCCATATCTTCTAGTTTGTGGAATTTTAAGTTTCTTGAAGAATGCCTTAAACCGATTTTCTAACTGCTTGGTAGAATAACTTACGGGCTCGTATGTTACTCTATTATTGAGTTCCATAGTTAACAATTCAAAATAGAACTTCTTACAGATAATTGCAAAATTATTGCTAGCTTTATCCGTAGTGGTAAAAATAAATTGGTCTTGTAGTTTGGAGAGTGACCTTTTAGCTTCTCCAGAGAAAAAGAGATTTCTGTCGAAACAAAAGTCCAGACCTGCCAACTCACCGGTGAAGCTATTGATTATATTATATTTCCATTCTGCGAAGGCCTCAATAGGCTGATTGTACGTTAAACTGGTTTTTACGATGTACTTATTTACATCTTGAGTGAAGCTCTCAAGAATCCTTTCTTTGGAAATTGTGAAGGAAGGTCTGAAATTAGAGCCATACTCTAATAAATTCCTAAGCTTTTCATTTTCAACATAACTCAAGTTTCCGGTGATAATATGGTTGTAATTCTTATCATAGTGAACTGTTTCTTTATGTTCATCACAAGAACAAGTAGTAATTACAGGAATGTAGCTCGAAGAGTTAAGTTTGTAGTTTTTAACTATTGACCCTAAGGTCTTAACATATTTAAAACTTACAATAGACTGGTGCCTGTGGATGGGAAAAAAATTGCATTATTGTAGAACAGCTTCCTTACATTGAGATTATCGTAGGCTTTATTTAGGAACCTGATGGTAACAAAATTACTGGAAAATTCTTTAAGAGAAATTTTATCTTTAAGAATATGTTTAAGAATGTCCAGAACCAAAGCAAAAACATGCTTATCAACATGGTCAGCAGTTTCATTCCAGAATTTGAAAAAACATTTAAGGACAGAGTGCTTGAAGGACTTGAGAATTTTGTAAGTATTTTTAACAAAATTAGTGCCTGTTTTAAAGCTTTCCAGAGTTTTTAGCAAGTTAGCAAAATCAACTTTGCTTGATGTGCGAAATAACCTCTGTCCTCTATTACCTCTAGAGCAGCTCTTATTATTAACAAGAAAGAAGAGTTCACGAATTGAAAATTTATGCTGATTATGCTTATTGTCAGATAGAGTGGAATTAAGGCCATAGGGATAAAGAGACTGATGCTGCAAAATTTCAAGGGATTCAGTTTCTAGCCGAGCATAGAGGTCAGGAATAATATGTAGTACCTCTATTTTCACTTTGTCAAAACCATGAGTATGGAAATGCTCTAATTCAAAGGTAGAGTACTGGTTGGCGTTTGTGGAGGGGTTCACTCCTGAATTAGAGAACTTGTTTACTAGAGACCTGTGACCATTAATCCTAAGATGAAGAGGATTTTTACTTTGGCCAATATAGCTAAGGTTGCAGACAGTACAGGTGAGCTTATAGATGGTATTGTAGGCTTTGCAAAACTTGTTGGAGCAATTATCCTCAACAGAAGAATACAGGTTAGGATCTGCAGATTTACATGTCAAACAACGTTTGTCATTTCATAACTTTAGATTACCTTTGCCAGCGAGTTCATACACTATGGGAAAGGGTGCTAGCCTAACCGAGCGGGAGGACTTAAAATATCTGAGCTGACCTCCAATCCATTCATCGTCCTTAGAACTCCACTTGGGCCAAAACATACAAATTCTGAGCAAACCAACTAGGAAAAACTTTTTAGAAATAAGCAGTCCAAGAAAAGACCAAACTCGAGTATAAACTACACTCCAAAAAGCTGCATCCAAAACATACTAAAAAGAAAAATTAGAAAATGAAAAAAAACCTCAAGTGAAAAAAATAGTAATAAAAAAAATAATAATAATAATAAAAAAACATTTCAACTAGAATTTGCGCATGAGCTGCTAAATAATAAATTGAAATTAGTTACTTAAGAGCAAAACTGAAGACTAAGGAAAAAATTTTAGAATTTAAAACGAAGGGTGCAAAATAACCTGAAAATCAAAACGCGCAACGCAGCAGTTTTGAAAATTCAGAATTCACATTCTATAAAGAAGATACCTAAGCAAAAAAATACATATATAATTTTGACTCACACCTAATACAACATAGAAAAGGTTATGTATCTACCTGTGTGAGTAAAAGGAGAAAAGATAAAAAAATAAAATAAAACAACTGAATGTAGAAGGTGTCGAGAATACTGAGCCTTGGCTTTATCAAGGACCAGCAAAAACTCTGCATTTTCTCACTTCCACAAAGACCTAGTTGGAAATGGGTTTCTGCAAGGCCATAGATGCAAGTAACATTCCCACCTAAAATAGTTTAAAAAATATATATATAAGTCATGTCCTCCGTAGAGTAGCATGACCTAGCACTAGTTAACAATTTCGCTTGCATCCATTAACCTTCATGGCCCGACCCATGCTCTTCATCTGTTACTATTAAACAGAGAGAAGAAGATTAAAGAGAACTCAAGCTGTGAGAGTGACATAATAAATAGAAATGATTTTCAGCTATAACGAAATTCCAAGTTCGTTTGAGAGAGAATTTAAACCTGAAAAACAATGCAAAAGAAATCCAAATTTTACATTGCAATTAAAAAAGGAAATGTTAATTTATAACGAACAGATTTTTGAAAGAAAACTTGAGTCTAAAACCCCCTACTCTACAACTTATGACAGCACGAAAACGAGAATAAGTTAAAGATAATAATTAACTAAAGAAAACTTTGTGAAAGTTATATACCTTAAACAGTTAGTTGCAATATGTACAAAGTATTTCAGCAGTGCTTTAAGTGCATAATTAATTAGTTATTAAGAACTTAACTACTTTGAAAAAACAGCGCATAGACAGCGCATAGAAAAGGAACAAGCTTAGCCTTCCTCTGTTCCTAGGTACCCCAAAAGACGCTCAAAGTTACAAAGAAAAGTAAGAGTTAAAACCCGCATAAATGTTAACAGACAAACCAATGCTTAAAAGCTGAAAAGCTAAAAAACGACAGAGAAAAGGTACATAAAGTACAAACATTGAACTTATAAAACCTAGAACCCAAAACAAGGAAGAGAGCTTACCTCTTGTGTGACAAAAACTTTTCTCCTTACAAGAGGAGAACATGGCTGACCCCTTCCGCCACTCCCTAGACGCTGGGGGGCAGTGAGGGTGGGGCTGATGGCCTCCTCATACAGCAAGAAACCAACGCGCGGAGATTTTAACCAGAGAAAAAATATATAAAATTAAGACTGTGGATCTGTATGATCAGAATGAGCAGAATTAACTCTCCAGAATACATGAGAAATATTATAAAATACACGAGCAGTTTATTTAATAATCTTTGCATGTATTAAATCACCTTAGTGAGCTTCTATAGATTAATCAGAATCTTATTAATTTTAATGTTGGTTTTACTATTTTTAGTATAGCTATCCTAGTAATGAATAACTAGTTTTCTTTTTTATTTGTTTTTATTTTCTTTTATAAACAGATTTTTAAGCTTTTTTTGTGATTTTGTTTATATTATTTAATTTTTTGTTTTAATAGGACCGTCATATCCATAGCACTAAGGTTCCTTTAGGTAGTTAATAGGCATCCTCTAGCCAACTTCCTTACGGCTTTGATTGGTCAGAATCATATTATTAACTGTGTAGAAAATTAAAGCAGATCTGCCAACCTTACTCTATTATTCAGAATAATTTTTCTTAAAGTTCTTTTGATGAAAGAAGAAGGAATTTCGTTCTCTAGAAAACTTTCTAATAGTATATTAATGTGGTAATTGAAATCCAAATTGTTGCTGCAAATTCTTGAAATTCTTAGGACCTGAGAAATTAGTACATTCTCAATTACTTTGGTTGAAATGTTATTATTCCAGTGTAGATATTTAATTACTTTGAAAGGAAAATTAACTCTTTTATCAAAGAGGCTAATAGATGGGTTACCTCTGTTGAGCTTAATGCTTAAGTCTAGGAACTCAAGTTCCTGATTACTGTGGTTGGTTTTACATAAGTTAAGAGAGCTAGGATAGATATTATCAAAATCACTCTCTATAACTTCTGAATTATTGATACACAGCAGATCATCAATATATCTAAAAGTGTAAAGGTAGTTATCTGAGCAGGTGGGGTGATTTTTAATGAATTTATATTCCTTAAAGAACAGGAATAGATTAGCAGTCTTAATTTTATATATTTTTTCTCTGGTTAAAATCTCCGCGCGTTGGTTTCTTGCTGTATGAGGAGGCCATCAGCCCCACCCTCACTGCCCCCCAGCGTCTAGGGAGTGGCGGAAGGGGTCAGCCATGTTCTCCTCTTGTAAGGAGAAAAGTTTTTGTCACACAAGAGGTAAGCTCTCTTCCTTGTTTTGGGTTCTAGGTTTTATAAGTTCAATGTTTGTACTTTATGTACCTTTTCTCTGTCGTTTTTTAGCTTTTCAGCTTTTAAGCATTGGTTTGTCTGTTAACATTTATGCGGGTTTTAACTCTTACTTTTCTTTGTAACTTTGAGCGTCTTTTGGGGTACCTAGGAACAGAGGAAGGCTAAGCTTGTTCCTTTTCTATGCGCTGTCTATGCGCTGTTTTTTCAAAGTAGTTAAGTTCTTAATAACTAATTAATTATGCACTTAAAGCACTGCTGAAATACTTTGTACATATTGCAACTAACTGTTTAAGGTATATAACTTTCACAAAGTTTTCTTTAGTTAATTATTATCTTTAACTTATTCTCGTTTTCGTGCTGTCATAAGTTGTAGAGTAGGGGGTTTTAGACTCAAGTTTTCTTTCAAAAATCTGTTCGTTATAAATTAACATTTCCTTTTTTAATTGCAATGTAAAATTTGGATTTCTTTTGCATTGTTTTTCAGGTTTAAATTCTCTCTCAAACGAACTTGGAATTTCGTTATAGCTGAAAATCATTTCTATTTATTATGTCACTCTCACAGCTTGAGTTCTCTTTAATCTTCTTCTCTCTGTTTAATAGTAACAGATGAAGAGCATGGGTCGGGCCATGAAGGTTAATGGATGCAAGCGAAATTGTTAACTAGTGCTAGGTCATGCTACTCTACGGAGGACATGACTTATATATATATTTTTTAAACTATTTTAGGTGGGAATGTTACTTGCATCTATGGCCTTGCAGAAACCCATTTCCAACTAGGTCTTTGTGGAAGTGAGAAAATGCAGAGTTTTTGCTGGTCCTTGATAAAGCCAAGGCTCAGTATTCTCGACACCTTCTACATTCAGTTGTTTTATTTTATTTTTTTATCTTTTCTCCTTTTACTCACACAGGTAGATACATAACCTTTTCTATGTTGTATTAGGTGTGAGTCAAAATTATATATGTATTTTTTTGCTTAGGTATCTTCTTTATAGAATGTGAATTCTGAATTTTCAAAACTGCTGCGTTGCGCGTTTTGATTTTCAGGTTATTTTGCACCCTTCGTTTTAAATTCTAAAATTTTTTCCTTAGTCTTCAGTTTTGCTCTTAAGTAACTAATTTCAATTTATTATTTAGCAGCTCATGCGCAAATTCTAGTTGAAATGTTTTTTTATTATTATTATTATTTTTTTTATTATTATTTTTTTTATTACTATTTTTTTCACTTGAGGTTTTTTTTCATTTTCTAATTTTTCTTTTTAGTATGTTTTGGATGCAGCTTTTTGGAGTGTAGTTTATACTCGAGTTTGGTCTTTTCTTGGACTGCTTATTTCTAAAAAGTTTTTCCTAGTTGGTTTGCTCAGAATTTGTATGTTTTGGCCCAAGTGGAGTTCTAAGGACGATGAATGGATTGGAGGTCAGCTCAGATATTTTAAGTCCTCCCGCTCGGTTAGGCTAGCACCCTTTCCCATAGTGTATGAACTCGCTGGCAAAGGTAATCTAAAGTTATGAAATGACAAACGTTGTTTGACATGTAAATCTGCAGATCCTAACCTGTATTCTTCTGTTGAGGATAATTGCTCCAACAAGTTTTGCAAAGCCTACAATACCATCTATAAGCTCACCTGTACTGTCTGCAACCTTAGCTATATTGGCCAATGTAAAAATCCTCTTCATCTTAGGATTAATGGTCACAGGTCTCTAGTAAACAAGTTCTCTAATTCAGGAGTGAACCCCTCCACAAACGCCAACCAGTACTCTACCTTTGAATTAGAGCATTTCCATACTCATGGTTTTGACAAAGTGAAAATAGAGGTACTACATATTATTCCTGACCTCTATGCTCGGCTAGAAACTGAATCCCTTGAAATTTTGCAGCATCAGTCTCTTTATCCCTATGGCCTTAATTCCACTCTATCTGACAATAAGCATAATCAGCATAAATTTTCAATTCGTGAACTCTTCTTTCTTGTTAATAATAAGAGCTGCTCTAGAGGTAATAGAGGACAGAGGTTATTTCGCACATCAAGCAAAGTTGATTTTGCTAACTTGCTAAAAACTCTGGAAAGCTTTAAAACAGGCACTAATTTTGTTAAAAATACTTACAAAATTCTTAAGTCCTTCAAGCACTCTGTCCTTAAATGTTTTTCAAATTCTGGAATGAAACTGCTGACCATGTTGATAAGCATGTTTTTGCTTTGGTTCTGGACATTCTTAAACATATTCTTAAAGATAAAATTTCTCTTAAAGAATTTTCCAGTAATTTTGTTACCATCAGGTTCCTAAATAAAGCCTACGATAATCTCAATGTAAGGAAGCTGTTCTACAATAATGCAATTTTTTTCCCATCCACAGGCACCAGTCTATTGTAAGTTTTAAATATGTTAAGACCTTAGGGTCAATAGTTAAAAACTACAAACTTAACTCTTCGAGCTACATTCCTGTAATTACTACTTGTTCTTGTGATGAACATAAAGAAACAGTTCACTATGATAAGAATTACAACCATATTATCACCGGAAACTTGAGTTATGTTGAAAATGAAAAGCTTAGGAATTTATTAGAGTATGGCTCTAATTTCAGACCTTCCTTCACAATTTCCAAAGAAAGGATTCTTGAGAGCTTCACTCAAGATGTAAATAAGTACATCGTAAAAACCAGTTTAACGTACAATCAGCCTATTGAGGCCTTCGCAGAATGGAAATATAATATAATCAATAGCTTCACCGGTGAGTTGGCAGGTCTGGACTTTTGTTTCGACAGAAATCTCTTTTTCTCTGGAGAAGCTAAAAGGTCACTCTCCAAACTACAAGACCAATTTATTTTTACCACTACGGATAAAGCTAGCAATAATTTTGCAATTATCTGTAAGAAGTTCTATTTTGAATTGTTAACTATGGAACTCAATAATAGAGTAACATACGAGCCCGTAAGTTATTCTACCAAGCAGTTAGAAAATCGGTTTAAGGCATTCTTCAAGAAACTTAAAATTCCACAAACTAGAAGATATGGGCCTGAATTTCCATTTCTTTTTGCAACGGTTAAGTTTCATAAGGATCCTGTAAAGTTCAGGTTCATAGCTAGTGGAGTAAGAAGTCATAAAAAGAAAATAGATCTTGCTTTTGAAGATGTCTTAAAGAAGGTTTTGAAACACATTAGAAACTGTTCTAACTTGATGTACAGAGATTTTTGGCTAATTAATAATAATGCAGAAGTAATTTCTACTATACTCAAAGTTTGTCCCCTAGATATTAATAGTTATGATTTTGAAAACCTATATACTAATCTGCCTCTATCAGATATAATCACTACCTTTAAAGAGCTGTATGCAGAATTTAAACTTAACCAATTTGTTGATGTAGGAACTTGGAACTCTTATCTCAATTGCTGCATAAAAAATAACCATATCTTATATAATAATACTCTCTATAAGCAAGTGAACGGTATTCCAATGGGAACATCAACGTCCACAAATATCGCTAATCTATTCCTGTTCTTTAAGGAATATAAATTCATTAAAAATCACCCCACCTGCTCAGATAACTACCTTTACACTTTTAGATATATTGATGATCTGCTGTGTATCAATAATTCAGAAGTTATAGAGAGTGATTTTGATAATATCTATCCTAGCTCTCTTAACTTATGTAAAACCAACCACAGTAATCAGGAACTTGAGTTCCTAGACTTAAGCATTAAGCTCAACAGAGGTAACCCATCTATTAGCCTCTTTGATAAAAGAGTTAATTTTCCTTTCAAAGTAATTAAATATCTACACTGGAATAATAACATTTCAACCAAAGTAATTGAGAATGTACTAATTTCTCAGGTCCTAAGAATTTCAAGAATTTGCAGCAACAATTTGGATTTCAATTACCACATTAATATACTATTAGAAAGTTTTCTAGAGAACGAAATTCCTTCTTCTTTCATCAAAAGAACTTTAAGAAAAATTATTCTGAATAATAGAGTAAGGTTGGCAGATCTGCTTTAATTTTCTACACAGTTAATAATATGATTCTGACCAATCAAAGCCGTAAGGAAGTTGGCTAGAGGATGCCTATTAACTACCTAAAGGAACCTTAGTGCTATGGATATGACGGTCCTATTAAAACAAAAAATTAAATAATATAAACAAAATCACAAAAAAGCTTAAAAATCTGTTTATAAAAGAAAATAAAAACAAATAAAAAAGAAAACTAGTTATTCATTACTAGGATAGCTATACTAAAAATAGTAAAACCAACATTAAAATTAATAAGATTCTGATTAATCTATAGAAGCTCACTAAGGTGATTTAATACATGCAAAGATTATTAAATAAACTGCTCGTGTATTTTATAATATTTCTCATGTATTCTGGAGAGTTAATTCTGCTCATTCTGATCATACAGATCCACAGTCTTAATTTTATATATTTTTTCTCTGGTTAAAATCTCCGCGCGTTGGTTTCTTGCTGTATGAGGAGGCCATCAGCCCCACCCTCACTGCCCCCCAGCGTCTAGGGAGTGGCGGAAGGGGTCAGCCATGTTCTCCTCTTGTAAGGAGAAAAGTTTTTGTCACACAAGAGGTAAGCTCTCTTCCTTGTTTTGGGTTCTAGGTTTTATAAGTTCAATGTTTGTACTTTATGTACCTTTTCTCTGTCGTTTTTTAGCTTTTCAGCTTTTAAGCATTGGTTTGTCTGTTAACATTTATGCGGGTTTTAACTCTTACTTTTCTTTGTAACTTTGAGCGTCTTTTGGGGTACCTAGGAACAGAGGAAGGCTAAGCTTGTTCCTTTTCTATGCGCTGTCTATGCGCTGTTTTTTCAAAGTAGTTAAGTTCTTAATAACTAATTAATTATGCACTTAAAGCACTGCTGAAATACTTTGTACATATTGCAACTAACTGTTTAAGGTATATAACTTTCACAAAGTTTTCTTTAGTTAATTATTATCTTTAACTTATTCTCGTTTTCGTGCTGTCATAAGTTGTAGAGTAGGGGGTTTTAGACTCAAGTTTTCTTTCAAAAATCTGTTCGTTATAAATTAACATTTCCTTTTTTAATTGCAATGTAAAATTTGGATTTCTTTTGCATTGTTTTTCAGGTTTAAATTCTCTCTCAAACGAACTTGGAATTTCGTTATAGCTGAAAATCATTTCTATTTATTATGTCACTCTCACAGCTTGAGTTCTCTTTAATCTTCTTCTCTCTGTTTAATAGTAACAGATGAAGAGCATGGGTCGGGCCATGAAGGTTAATGGATGCAAGCGAAATTGTTAACTAGTGCTAGGTCATGCTACTCTACGGAGGACATGACTTATATATATATTTTTTAAACTATTTTAGGTGGGAATGTTACTTGCATCTATGGCCTTGCAGAAACCCATTTCCAACTAGGTCTTTGTGGAAGTGAGAAAATGCAGAGTTTTTGCTGGTCCTTGATAAAGCCAAGGCTCAGTATTCTCGACACCTTCTACATTCAGTTGTTTTATTTTATTTTTTTATCTTTTCTCCTTTTACTCACACAGGTAGATACATAACCTTTTCTATGTTGTATTAGGTGTGAGTCAAAATTATATATGTATTTTTTTGCTTAGGTATCTTCTTTATAGAATGTGAATTCTGAATTTTCAAAACTGCTGCGTTGCGCGTTTTGATTTTCAGGTTATTTTGCACCCTTCGTTTTAAATTCTAAAATTTTTTCCTTAGTCTTCAGTTTTGCTCTTAAGTAACAAGTTTTACATATTTGCATATACATAACCTATGATAATCCACATAGGGGATATCATAGAGTATGAGAAGATTATCGCAGCGCAGCCGCTTTGTCTATCGCTTGTATATAATGAGTTTGTGGAGCGTCTCTCACAAGGGTACAACAATAGTCTTCTAACATTGCTGTACTCCATTTCCCTTGGTACCTTTTTTTCGAGGGTAGTAATGTCCTGGTGAAATCGTTCGCCATGCTAGTCAATGACAGCACCGCAGTTAGCCGGGAAGAAATCCAGATGAAAGTGTAAAAAGAGTAATTTCAATGACATGTTGCACCCTAGTCTCCCATAGCGCTGCTTGAGGGTTTTTACAAGCTCCTGGTAATTGTCAGCATTATTGTTTCCTAGAAAGTTTTTGACCACTTGCTGGAAAACATTCCAAGATAACTTTACATCACATGTGAGGAAATCATCAAAACGCTTATCTTGGAAGAACTGGCGTATCTGTAGGCTGACAAATAAATACATCTTCCTTGATTTTGGCCTTACTAAGTCTCAGAAATTTATCACGAAGGTACAAAAATCCTGCCCCATTTCGATCCGTGGCATTCACAAATTTCTTCATTAGTCCAAGTTTGATGTGGGGATGAGGGAGAAAGATCTTGCTGGATTCAACAAGTGGTTCGTTAAGTACATTCTTTCCTCCCGGTTCAAGTGGTTGTAGTGGGGGCCAATCCTTTTCTTGTAGATGAAAGCCCTGGCGCGGTTGTCCCAGAGAGAGATGAAACAGCAAAACTGTGTGTAACCCTGCTGTAGCCCCATCAAGGTGGCAACGGGCTTCAGGCCACCACAAATCTGCCACTTATACTTGTCATAGCTGATGGTGTGTAACAATTGTTTCATATTGTTGTTGTACGTTTCTTTCATGTGGGCTGCTATGGTGAAACGTTATCATTATGGAGCAGCACAGCGTTTAAGCTCAACTTGGAAAAATCAATGAACGGCTTCCAATCGTCATCTTTGACGTTGATCTGTAGTGCTGCCATCAGATCCAGAATATCAACGCAAGCCATGAGGTTATCTGTGCTTTTGAAAAATGGAAGCAGATCTTTCTGCCGAGCACGAAGCACAGACACATACAAATTTCTCTTGTAGAAGATTCATTCCATTGCTGCAGTCTCTGGATACCAACAGCTTTGCTTTACTTTTTGACAATTCCAGATCTATCACCAGATCATTCAGTTCACTCTGGGTAATTTTATGTGTCTGTGCAGACTCTTCAATAGGCACGGCATCAAGATCTCTTGATGTAGATGCTTTCGGAGGTCACGGATGTTCACTAGCCTTACTTTCTTCTTCATCATCCGGAGTATAGGAACCTGGTGGATTCCGAACAGAAAGTCCTTTCCCGTAAGGCACTGGGCGCATAGCAGAGGAAATATTCGGATGTGTCAAAGGCTGCTTTTTCTTCTTAGAAATACCATGCCCAATTGGAGGAGCAATGCAAAATTAACAATTATTAAGATGGTTTGTTGATTCCTTCCACACCATTGGAACTGCAAAACGCATCAATTGTCCTCTTCGGTTCAACCAGTAGCGTAAAGTCGTTGCACAGGATTGAAAACTTATGGGTGTGGATTAATACCTGTGCTGGTCACCGATACAACAACCAAAACAAAGGCTGTAAGCTTTCTTTATCATCGGTTGCCTTTGTGATAGCAAAGTAATTTCTCCACGAATATAACAAAAATTATCCGCACTGTTTACATATTCAAGAGGCATCTTGAACGACACTTCTGCACTCACAGAATCCACAACGTAAATGATGATAAGAAGGAAATGTATTTGCAATGACTGCCACAGATAACGTAATTCAATTGGCTCTTAAGGGGAATTAAATCATAACAACAAGGTTTACCAATTCCTGATGCCGCCACAGTGGGGCAGTGGTCTAAGTACCGGCTCCTGACCATTCGTTCTCGATAAGTCCGAGTTCGAACCCCGGTGACGCATGCATGCCTTTTTAGTCTTACGGGCACGGCTCTCTCTCTTTCTTGGAACCAGTGACCCTAAATTAAGGGCGGACTACAGCTTACAGCCCATCGAGTTGCTCACGGTGGTCGTTAAACCTCCAATTAAGAAGAAAAAACAACAACTGATTCCTGACATTAAGCAGCACTTAGATAGGTGGATTAATGAATGTTGTTGTCGTAAAACCAATTAAAGAAGATATGCGAGTCATAAAAGTAAATATTTACTAAACTATGGGGCAGCAATAGTAAGTATTCGTGCTGTCTACTTTTTCAAAATAAATATATTTTTTTTTTTTTGATTGGAGGTTTAACGACCACCGTGAGCAACTCAATGGGCTATAAGCAGTCGCTCGTCCCTAATTTAGGGTCACTGGTTCCAGGGAAGGGAGAGAGCCAGTGCCGTAAGACAAACACAACATCCATGCCTGACCGGGATTCGAACCCGAACCCTTACGGACGAATGATCAGAGGCCAGTGCCTTTGACCACTGCGCCACCGGGGCGGCAAAAATAAATATTTATTATTATTATTATTATTATTATTATTATATATTATTCAGATTTAAAAGAACGTGACGAAAGACCCTGACACCGGTGAAATGTGATGTAGCTAAGAAAGTCTGTCTGCGCATGCGCAAGCTAAAATCTGACCTCAAGATGGAAAGGAAAGCTGAATCGCAAGTGCGTTAGTGAGGGAGGTTGGTAACATTTGGTGTACAGGCAGTGATGTATTCAAACATCTTTTCGGGGATGCTTAGTCCCCCTCCCCCGTAGGTTTTTGGAATATCTCTCCTTATGTTTAATATAATTGTGTTCGTTTATAACTGAATATTTACAGAAATTAAATTTAAAACATTAAGAAAATCAGAGAAAATATTATAACAACAAAAGAAAAAACATCCACATGGACTTCAATCTGAAATTTATGTCATCCTTTATAACGAAGTGAATTTCTCCGTCATTTTTATCCGCGCCGGGGTTCGAACCCGGGTCCACTCATTCCGGAATAAGTTGCTCTACCAATTAAGCTACGCGGACATGTATTCTGATTCCTATCTGCCTTTATGTCGTGTGCGTCCTTCTGGCAGGTACGTCACATCTCCTGGTACGTTACATCATCTCCCCCTTATTTTTCTTTTTTTTTTTTTTTTTTTTTTTCGAAGTGCTGCTCATATTTTTCCTATCTCGCGGTGTGGAAATAACATCAGACCAATGCGAGATTTTGAACGGTCGGGTCATCCGGATAGTTCGGGCGCCATTATAACGAAGTGAATTTCTCCGTCATTTTTATCCGCGCCGGGGTTCGAACCCGGGTCCACTCATTCCGGAATAAGTTGCTCTACCAATTAAGCTACGCGGACATGTATTCTGATTCCTATCTGCCTTTATGTCATGTGCGTCCTGCTGGCAGGTACGTCACATCTCCTGGTACGTTACATCATCTCCCCCTTATTTTTCTTTCGAAGTGCTGCTCATATTTTTCCTATCTCGCGGTGTGGAAAGAACATCACACCAATGCGAGATTTTGAACGGTCGGGTCATCCGGATAGTTCGGGCGCCATTATAACGAAGTATATTTCTCCGTCATTTTTATCCGCGCCGGGGCTCGAACCCGAGTACGCTTATTCCGGAACAAGTCGCTCTACCAACTGAGCTACGCAGACGATTATTCTGATTCCTATCTGCCTTTATGTCATGTGCGTCCTGCTGGCAGGTACGTCACATCTCCTGGTACGTTACACCTTTAACAAAACATTAAACAGTCCTCGCTGAAGGGGCAATTTTTCAAACACTGACAACTAAGACTACTACTGTAATAAAAACCTAATTCCACAGAGTAGAGATGTTTGCACTGCAATACATCACATTTTGGAAGCTGGCATTCAGCTTTATTTCAGTCTTCTGGATGTCGACTTTCCATGGATACGGTTAAGGTGGTTCCACCTAAAATCTCTGCCTTATGTTTCCAATGGTAAAACTTCTTTACCTATTTTCTTCGCAATTAATGTATTCCCAAGGATGAAAATTTGCACATCGATAAAACTAACTTTAAGTTATAGCATGGGATACGTAATACTTGCTAAAACATAACCATAATTAAGCAATCCAACATTTGTTTGTCTACTGATGTCATCAATGTATAGGTTGTGCTATCTGTTAACAGGTCTGAACATTACTCAAAGAAAAATGATTGATTTTTATTATATTTATGGTTATGTTTTAGCAAGTATTAAGTGCCCCATGCTATAATTTAAAGTCAGTTTTATTGATGTGCAAATTTTCATTCTTGAGAATACATTAATTGCGAAGAAAATAGATAAAGAAGTTTTACCATTGGAAACATAAGGCAGAGATTTTCGGTGGAACCACCTTAAATCTTATTGTAGCTAACGTAACGTTAGTGCTTCCAATACAACAAAACATTTGCTACCTAATTTTTAACAATAGCAAATTGCTAGAAATTGTTTCCATAAGAAGATTTTTTTTTTCTGGCGGTGGTGGTTTACGCACTGTGACAAAAAAATAAAATAAAAAAAATCGAGGCACCTCAAACTAGCATCGAAAAGGTTAGTTATACTTAGTCTTTGTTTTTCACGCTTTCCAACCGTAGGTTGAAGAAGCGTATATGCTCCAGCTTTGTCCGTCTGTCCGCACGATAACTGGCGTAAAAATGGTTCGATTTCGATGAAATTTTAGTATGTGGTAGAGGACCACCTGGGGACGAACCCTATTGAAAATGGGACAAATGGGGTCAAAGGTCACGACGTAGGAGAGGGATCCATTCCATTGTACTTATGCGTCATAACTTGCGTAAATATGGTTCGATTTCAATGAAGTTTTACTATGTGGTAGGGGACCGCTTGGGGACGAACCCTATTAAAAATGGGTGAATTAGGTCAAAGGTCAGGACATAAGAGCGGGATGCAGTCCTTTGCCCTTATGCGTCATAACGTGCGTAAAAATGGTTCGATTTCGATGAAATTTCAGTATGTGGTAGGGGAACACCTGGGGACGAACCCTATTGAAAATGAACGAAATTGGGTCAAAGGTCAGGACATAGGATTGCGATCCATTCCAACACCCTTATCCCATATTATTAAGGTGGACGTCAGTAATTTTGTTTCCTATACTTCCAATGAAAAAACTTTTGTACACATTTCCTTCACACTTATTGTGTTCCCAAGGATGGAAATTTGAACATCGATTAAAATAACTTCATTTTACAACTTGGAATACTTAATATTTTCTAAAACATAACCATAATTATATTAAAAATCAATAACTTTTCCTTTGGTGGTGTTGAAACCAGAAAAAGGATGGCGCGACCTGTTCTTTGATGACGTCAGTAGACAAACAAATGTTGGATTGCATAATTATGGTTATGTTTTAGAAAATATTAGGTATTCCAAGTTATAAAATGAAGCTATTTTAATCGATGTTCAAATTTTCATCCTTGTGAACGCATTAATTGTCCAGAAAAAAGATGGCGCGACCTGTATTTTCATGACGTCAGTAGACCAACCAATGTTGGATTGCATAATTACGGTCATGTTTTAGAAAATATTAAGTATCGCAAGTTATAAAATGAAGCTATTTTAATCGATATTCAAATTTTCATCCTTGGAAACGCATTAATTGGGAAGAAAATGTGTACAGAAATTTTTCCATTCGTAGTACAGGAAGCAAAATTACTTGACGTTCACCTTAAAGGAGCAATTATTGTATGCATGTAAATTTTATTTTGAAAACGGCTCTAAGGATTTTGATGAAAGTCGTAAACCTACGGTTTTCTGGTACTAGAAATCGATTTAGCTTGATCTCGACTTTAGGAAAATTCGTTTAGTGGATTAAATAACCACCCCGAATTACTACGTTTTAAGTGTAGTGTCATGGCGTCGTCCCATTAAATGTTGGCGCGCGGTCACGCCATCTGTCTCATTATGTCACGCGTTTTGTGTGGATCTTATTAAAGTTTTATGACGTCACACTCTTGCGAGCAGATGGTCGCGATTCCCATCTGCCTCATTACGTCACGCGTCGTGTGCGTATGTTCGTCCGCACGATAACTCACATAAAAATCGTTCGATTTCGATGAAATTTTAGTATGTGGTAGAAGAACACCTGGGAAGAAACCCTATTGAAAGTGAACGAAATGGGGTCAAAGGTCAGGGCATAGGAGCGCGATCCATTCCACTGCTCTTATGCGTCATATCTGACGTAAACAGCCTTACCTTTACTACCGTCCACAATATTTTACACCACCCCACGGTGAAATCCGTTGTCTCTTGCTGATTTAAAGCAAAGTTATAACATTGTAAAAATTTTAATCACTTGTATGTGTAGATTTCTTGGTATCTGCATCTGCGATAAGAAAATTTTTGTACTCTTAAAAATTTTTCATATATTAATATATATATACATATATATATATTTTTTTCATATATTAATATATATATACATATATATATATATATATATATATATATATATATAACGTAAGGAAATTCAACTGTGAACTAGTGAGGAAAGCAATTGAAAACAACCAAAGCCTAAAGATAGCAAAGGGACATCTCAGTAAGGGGAAAAACAGATTATGGCACTGAGATAAGAAGATGGTTCTGTAACAAGAAATAGAGGCGAAATTTTGACAAGAGTGAAAGATTTCTACTCCAAATTATATGAAAGGGATGATACATGTACTCCAGACATCATGAAAGGTACCAGTACCAGAGTTCTTCCAGTCCTTCCAGCAGAAGTTGCACATGCAATCAAGAACATGAAGCGGGGAAAAGCTCCAGGAGAAGATGGAATTACTGTAGACATCATACAAGAAGCAAGTGGAGAAATCGAAACAGTACTCGCCCAAATTTTCACTCGATGCCTTAATGAAGGGAAAATTCCTGAAGATTGGAACAACGCTACAATGATCTTGCTACATAAAAAAGGTGACATTGAGGATCTCAGGAACTACAGACCTATCAGCCTCCTATCAGTGGTTTATAAAATCTTCACTAAAGTTCTTTCACACCGCTTTAAGGTGACACTGGACATGGCTCAACCGAGAGAACAAGCTGGATTCAGGAGTGGCTACAGCACAATAGATATATCCACGTACTGAGAGAACTAATTGAAAGAGCGAGGGAATATGAACTTCCATTGTGCATGGCTTTTATCGATTATAAAAAAGCCTTTGATTCGGTGAAACCATCAGCAGTTGCAATGGCTCTGAAATCCTGCGGTATTGAAGATGCATACATTAATATTATTAATAACATCTATGAAAATGCAAGTGCAAAGATTCGGCTGTTTGAAAATACAACACACATAAAAATTGGAAAAGGAGTGAGACAAGGTGACACCATATCTCCGAAGCTCTTTAATGCCACATTGGAAAATGTCTTTCAATCACTGAACTGGGAAAGCAAAGGGATAAAGATTAATGGAGATTATCTAACCCACCTTCGTTTTGCTGATGACATAGTCATTTTTGCAACTACCCCATCAGAGCTACAGAGTATGATCCAGGAACTTGCTGACAAGAGTAAAGAGGTTTGATTAAAAATGAACTTTCAGAAGACAAAAGTGATGTACAATGCTTTTACAAGAAATGAAGATTTATCGATTGATGGAGAAAAGCTGGAGATAACAGACACGTACGTTTATCTTGGACAGCAGATATCAAGTGAGGGTCACATTGGTGAAGAAATTAATCGGCGTACAAAACTTGCCTGGAGAGCTTTTGGAAGAAAAAGCATAATTTTCAAGAGCAATATGCCATTATGTCTTAAAAGAAAAGTGTTTGATCAATGCATCCTTCCAGTGCTTACGTATGGTGCAGAGACGTGGACATTAACTAAAAGAGACATACAAAGGCTGCAGACAACTCAAAGCGGCATGGAGAGGTGCATGCTTGGTGTAACCAGGAGAGATACGAAGAGGAACACAAGGATCCGAAAAATGACAAGAGTGGAAGACATCATGATCAGAATTAAGTCCCTGAAATGGCAATGGGCTGGACATACTGCCAGAAAAACAGACCATCGATGGACAGCCGAAATTTTAGATTGGATTCCAAGGGACAGGAAAAGACCCAGAAGAAGACCACATGGAAGATGGGTGGATGAAATTCGAAAGTATGCGGGAGTGACATGGAGGAGACTGGCACAAGACAGACCGTTGTGGAGGAAACTTGGGGAGACCTTCGTCCAGCAGTGGATTGATAATGGTTGACAATGATGATGATGATGATGATGATATATATATAACGAAATTGTGATTATATGTACATAATCAGTCAACAAGTTTTAGTCCCCTCGAAATTTGTAATTGCTCCCCCGGAAAAAAAAACTCTGAATGCGATATCTACAGATTACATCCCATCGTGTCATACATCATTTTAAAGCTCTGGTCAATAGCAAGTAACACTCCCTCCTGCCGGGGAGGGGATCGAGAGGAAGCCAACTTTTTCTGCACCGCACACTTTACTACTATCGGGAAAGACGCATGACATCAAAATGCATTTTTGTAATTTTTTTATAATATTTAGCATGCGGTTCTCGTAATTTACGCAGATTGCAATACGATATTGTTACGGTTTTGTAAAACGTGTTAAAATAATGTTTGGCGATAGTTAAGTAAAATATATTGTGGAATAACAATGTACTATTTTTGGGTCACTTCACGGGATAGCATGCGGTAAAATTAGATTTCAATAAAGATTTAGGGAATGACGTACCGTTACCCATTTTTGTTACATCGAATATTTTATACTTATGATTTATTTTACTACTGTTGGGAAAGATGAATAGCTTCAAATTGCTCAATATTTTGCAAATTTTCGGATATAACTCATTTCCATCAGGCTTATTCAAAGTTGATAACTTCACTTTTTGTTCGGTTACAGTTAACTGGAACTAATCTGTAAGTCTGGTAGAGAATTTTCCATGACGTCATTAATGATGTACTTTATTTTCTTCTGTAGTCCTTCTTTAATGTCATTTTTTAAAGGTTATTATGAAGAGTAATGATTTTTATCGTATTCCAGTTAATATCGTGACCAGTTGCCCCAAAATGTCTCTCCAATTTTATTTGAACAAGGACGAAATAAGGAACTCTTCAAATAAAATTGGACTGTAATGGAATATTCGGGCAACTGGTCGCGACCAGAGATGTCAACGGGTCGACAATTTCTTGCGGGTCCAATGGGACGTGCCAAGGTGTTTCTGACCCAATTTTGACCCGGTTTTATTCCCGTTTTATTTTTAAAAGAGAAAAATATATTCCAAAGAACAATGCGCGTTGTGGAATTCTGTATAGTCGATACTGGTGCCCACGGGGTGACTAATGATTTGCCATGCAAAAATATTGTCGTCTCTTTCTTAAAGCAACGAAGAATTCCACCGACCGACGTCAGACACACCGACACCATATCGTAGAAAGATATTTCCTTTGCGTTCTTTTACAGTGAGATTGTCCAGGGCAAAGTACAGGAAAACGCCATTCGCCTGCTTCTCAGCTGATTCACTCTATCTGTGCGAAGTTCACTGTATGACTAAGAGTTACTTTTTACATCGCATCTTTTACATTGAGCATTCAGAGGTTTTCGACTGATGTGCTAACATCCCGTTCCCATGACCTGTCATGTCGAAATTAACTCCTTATTTGTTAATATGGATGGATTTAATATTAAGGAGGTTGAGAAAGGCGTCGAGGCCAACAAGTACGTGCTTGTTAAAAAACCACAAGGGGAGAGTGAATGCTGGAAATTGTTTCGTCTCATTAAGGAACCGGTGAATAATTCGGTATTGTTTGGTCTGGCTTGTTGTTCAAAATGTGGAAAGTGTATAATTACAAAGAAAGATGTCGACGGTGTAATAAAAGATTATGGAACAAAAAATCTAACCGACCACATGAAAGCGTGGAAAGAGTGAACAATCTAAATAACATTTAAAAAAGTACATTGTGTAATCGTAAATAATGATTCCCATTTGTAATATATTCCATGGTCACAGTCATAGTCAGCCATTACTTCGCGATTACGCAAAATAGTGGCACTAAAAATGGCACTAAAATTTAGCAAGTAATCAAATTTTATTATTAAAAAAGGATTTCAGTTATTAAATATCAAGCAGTTATTGGGATGAATATAAATTACGTTTATATGTACACTATCTACCAACAAGTAACTGGACACCTGTGATAGCAAAGGAAAACGAAGTTTATTCACCTTCAATAGTTGGTGGAGCCTCCACGAGCGGCGCTTACAGCTGCGACTCTCCAGGGCATACTCTCAACCAGGCGTTGTACGACGGCTAGCGGTATTTTCTTCCACTCGGGTTGGAGAAGACAGGTCAGTCCTTTCACCGATTTCGGACGGTGGGGGCACCCCTTAATTCGACGCTCCAACTCGTCCCAAAGGTGCTCGATAGGGTTAAGGTCCGGGCTCTGCGCAGGCCAGTCCATTCGATAAACCCCATTGTCACCATACCAAGCCATGGTGGACCTCGCAACATGACAGGTGGCATTGTCATCCTGAAAGTAACATGGGTCCACCACGTAAAACTGCCACAACGTAGGAAGCGCATGGTCATCCAAAATGGTGCAGTCGGTCTCGGCGTTGAGTCTACCAGGAATTGCGACCAAGGGTCCCGTGCCATACCAGGAGAAACACCACCATAGCATAATTCCGCCGAACTTCACAGTTGGCACAATACATTCCGGCAGGAGGCGTTCTCCAGGCAGACGCCAAACCCAAACCCTGCCATCCGAACGGTAGAGGGTGAACCTTGATTCGTCGCTCCAGAGAACCTGTTTCCACTGTTCAACGGTCCACTGTCGACGTTCTTTGCACCACGTTAGCCGAGCAGCGCTATTGGACTTGGTGATCAAAGGCTTTTGGGCGGCAGCACGTCCATGATAACGGAGCAGATGAGCTTCCTTACGGATGACATTCATCGAAAGAAAACTCCCGGATGCCCATTGAAACTCCTCGCAGATGTGGCCCATCGATTTGGAACGGTTATTCTGAATTTCTCTGGTCAGCACCCGTCGGTCTCTAACTCCCAGTTTTGTAGGTCTGCCCGGTCGGGGCACATTCCGACAGTCACCTCTCATCTTCCACTTGCCAATCACGTTGGCCACTATCTATTTTGGGTATTTCAACTACCTGGATATGTCACGTATGGATCGACCATTTCTGTGATACCCGACGATTACACCTTTCTCGAAATCAGAGAGCCGAACTGCGTGGCATCTTGCATGCGACTGGTTGCGTTGTTGTTTCCCACACGATATTTAACGGCGGTGGCCTTGACGTGTATCAGGACCGAAGGTATCGTCGATTGCAGGGGTGTCAAATTACCTGTTGGTAGATAGTGTATATACACTGTCGGAAAAAAATCCCAACACCAAGAAGGGATTGTGTTAGGTAAACGACAGTTGGTAGGCGGTGAGAGTACATCTGTAAGATGACGTCTATGCAAATTTCGCGCTCGGCGCATACGTGAGGCGCTAGTAGCGCCCCTCGGAACATGCAAAGCAGGTTTGCTGTAAATACGCGCTGTAACGTTCGTGAGCGTTAGTTATCGTTGAGATTAGACGTAGGGTGTTGATGATAGTCAAGAATGCCTTTAAGAAGACGAAGAAGCCATTATCAACAGCTCCGCGGAAGTTTGAACGAGGTCGTGTAATAGGACAACGAGAAGGTGGATTTTCTTTCCGCAATATTGCAGAACGACTTGGCAGGAATGTAGCCACTGTGCATGATTGTTGGCAGCGGTGGTCAAAGGAAGGTACTGCCTCAAGAAGACCGGGTTCCGGCCGTCCACGTGGCACTACTGAGAGGGAAGACCGCCGTGTACGGCGTATGGCCGTGGCGCATCGTACCGCGTCTGCGGCAGCAATTCGAGCGGCAGTTGCCACCACAGTGACACAACGAACTGTTACAAATCGGTTACTTGAAGGACAGCTCCGAGCCAGACGCCCTGTAGCGTGCATTCCACTTAGTCCAAACCACTGCCGTTTGCGACGTCAGTGGTGTCAAGCTAAAGCTCATTGGAGGACGGAGTGGAGATCTGTTGTGTTTTCTGATGAAAGCCGGTTCTGCCTAGGTGCCAGTGATGGCCGTGTGTGTTGGTTAGAAGGAGGCCAGGTGAGCGACTGCAATCAACCTGTCTGCGGCCGAGACACACTGGACCTACACCTGGAGTTATGGTCTGGGGAGCAATTTCCTATGACAGCAGGAGCATTCTCGTGGTTATCCCACGCACCCTGACGGCACAGTTGTACGTCGGTCTGGTGATACAACCTGTTGTGCTGCCATTCATGTACAACATTCCAGGGGGTGTTTTCCAACAGGATAACGCTCGCCCGCATACCGCTGTTGTAACCCAACATGCTCTACAGAGTGTCGACATGTTGCCGTGGCCTGCTAGATCACCAGATCTTTCACCAATGGAGCACGTATGGGACATCATTGGACGACAACTCCAGCGTCACCCCCAACCAGCATTAACCGTCCCTGTATTGACCGACCAAGTGCAACAGGCATGGAACTCCATACCACAAACTGACATCCAGCACCTGTACGACACAATGCATGAACGTTTGCGTGCTTGCATTCTACATTCTGGCGGTTACACCGGTTATTAATGTACCAGCATTTCACATTTAAAATGGCTCTTCTCGCGCTTACAATAAGCTGTGATCTTGAAACCTTAATCGATTAAATATGTTACCTATACAAATGTATTGCCGCCATTTCATTCCTCTACAACTATTTTTTTGTGCTGTTGGGATTTTTTTTTCGTCAGTGTATCATCATCATCATCATTGTCAACCATTATCAATCCACTGCTGGACGAAGGTCTCCCCAAGTTTCCTCCACAACGGTCTGTCTTGTGCCAGTCTCCTCCATGTCACCCCTGCATACTTTCGAATTTCATCCACCCATCTCCCATGTGGTCTTCTTCTGGGTCTTTTCCTGTCCCTTGGAATCCAATCTAAAATTTCGGCTGTCCATCGATGATCTGTCCTTCTGGCAGTATGTCCAGCCCATTGCCATTTCAGGGATTTGACTCTGATCATGATGTCTTCCACTCTTGTCATTTTCGGATCCACGAGTTCCTCTTCTTATCTCTCCTGGTTACACCAAGTATGCACCTCTCCATGCTTCTTTGAGTTGTCTGCAGCCTTTGTATGTCTCTTTTAGTTAAGGTCCACGTCTCTGCACCATACGTAAGCACTGGAAGGATGCATTGATCAAACACTTTTCTTTTAAGACATAATGGCATATTGCTCTTGAAAATTATGCTGTTTCTTCCAAAAGCTCTCCAGGCAAGTTTTGTGCGCCGATTAATTTCTTCATCAATGTGACCCTCACTTGATATCTGCTGTCCAAGATAAATGTACGTGTCTGTTATCTCCAGCTTTTCTCCATTAATCGATAAATCTTCATTTCTTGTAAAGCATTGAACATCACTTTTGTCTTCTGAAAGTTCATTTTTAATCCCACTTCTTTACTCTTGTCAGCAAGTTCCTGGATCATACTCTGCAGCTCTGATGGGCTAGTTGCAAAAATGACTACGTCATCAGCAAAACGAAGGTGGGTTAGATAATCTCCATTAATCTTTATCCCCTTGTTTTCCCAGCTCAGTGACTGAAAAACACCCTCCAATGTGGCATTAAAGAGCTTCGGAGATATGGTGTCACCTTGTCTCACTCCCTTTCCAATTTTTATGTGTGTTGTATTTTCAAACAGCCTAATCTTTGCACTTGCATTTTCATAGATGTTATTAATAATATTAATGTATGCATCTTCAATACCGCAGGTTTTCAGAGCCATTGTAACTGCTGATGGTTTCACCGAATCAAAGGCTTTTTCATAATCGATAAAAGCCATGCACAATGGAAGTTCATATTCCCTCGCTCTTTCAATTAGTTCTCTCAGCACATGGATATGATCTATTGTGCTGTAGCCACTCCTGAATCCAGCTTGTTCTCTCGGTTGAGCCATGTCCAGTGTTACCTTCAAGCGGTGTGAAAGAACTTTAGTGAAGATTTTATAAACTACTGATAGGAGGCTGATAGGTCTGTAGTTTCCGAGATCCTCAATGTCACCTTTCTTATGTAGCAGGATCATTGTAGCGGTGTTCCAATCCTCAGGAATCTTTCCTTCATTAAGGCATCGAGTGAAAATTTGGGCGAGTACTGTTTCGATTTCTCCACTTGCTTCTTGTATGATGTCTACAGTAATTAAATCTTCTCCTGGAGCTTTTCCCCGCTTCATGTTCTTGATTGCATGTGCAACTTCTGCTGGAAGGACTGGAGGAACTCTGGTACTGGTATCTTTCATGATGTCTGGAGTGCATGTATCATCCCTTTCATATAATTTGGAGTAGAAATCTTTCACTCTTGTCAAAATTTCGCCTCTATTTCTTGTTACAGAACCATCTTCTTTTCTCAGTGCCACAATCTGTTTTCTTCCCTTACTGAGATGTCCTTTGCTATCTTTAGGCTTTGGTTGTTTTCAATTGCTTTCCTCACTAGTTCACAGTTGAATTTTCTTACGTCTTCAGTGATACTTTTTCGTACTGTCTTGCATAGCTCTATATATTCCACTTTGGAAGTCACATCTTCTTTAGTTGTCCTCATCTCTCTTCTTTTTTGCATCAACATTTTCGTTTTTCCTGATAATTTATTTACATGCAACTTGTTCTTAGACCCAGCTAATTTTGTTGCTGTTTCCATAAGAGCTTTGGTTACTTTTCTGTTAACTTCAGAGATGTCCACTTCTTCCGATGTTAGGCCTTCTAAAGCAGAGAACCTGTTCTTCAGTTCCAACTTGAAGGTATTATGGTGTTTTTTAAGGTTGGTTATGTCAATAGATTTTGTTTGTCTTATGAGCTTGCCACGTTCAAGTTTAGTGTTGAGGTGCATCTTACATCTCACCAATCTATGGTCACTACCTGTGTTGAACTTGTTTAGCACACTGCAGTCTTCTATGACGAATTTTTTGTTACACATAATAAAATCAATTTCACTTGTCGTCCCATTTGGATGTCTCCATGTCCATTTCCTGTGTGGCTTTTTCTTGAAAAAGGAGTTCAAGATGAAAAACCCTTCTGCCTCTGCAAACTCAACGAGAGTATTTCCACGCTGGTTTCTGTTGCCGTGACCGAATTTACCTACTGAAGTTTCATTCTGTTGCCGTTGCCCTATTTTTGCATTGAAATCTCCCATAATTATTTTCAAGTGCTGCTTACCTTTATTATTTAGATGACAAATTTCCTCATAAAATTCTTCAATTTCTTCTTCAGGATGACTTGTGGTGGGTGCATAAGTTTGAATAATCTGAGCCTGGTATCTTCTCGATAGTTGGATAACGAGTCGTGCAGCTCTGTCAGAGGAACTTTCAACTTCTACCACTTTATCCTTCAGTTTCTTGTTTATTATAAATCCAACACCACTAGTTCTGCCAGTATCTGTCCCACGATAGTAGAAGAGATGTCCACTTTTCAGTTCAATGAGATCTTCTCCTTTTCTCCTTACCTCCTTAGCCCCACGATGTCCCACTTGATCCTTTGTAGTTCCTCTTCCAATTCAAGAAGCCTTGAATCAGAAGATAGGGAGCGTCCATTGTACGTTGCCAAGGTCAGCATCAGATGGCAGCCTAGTCCGGTCCTCCGGGGATTCTTAGCACCCTCTGCCTTCATGTCGCACTGGCCGCTGCCTTGGCCAGGTACATTCCAGCTGCCGGAGACTGAGGGCCAAGATTTAAGTTGTGGAGTCATTTTGGAGGGGTTTGGCCATAACTCACCACGCTGGCCAAGCGGGTTGGTGAGTGTGGGATAGAATTTCCTCTAATCCCGATGGTATAGTTATACCGCTATGGGCGGTCGTCAGAGCCCCTTTAGTGGGAACAGGATGCACCACGAGAAGGCGGGGTTGACATTTGTCAAGGAGAGGCTGTGATGTTACGCATCACCTGACCTTACATCCCCGTCAGTGTATATATATATATATATATATAAACTGAGTTTCGAATTTATATGTCAAAGCAGATTTGTCATGGTCACTTAGGGGTCCGGATCGGGTTGGGTCCAGTTGTGGGACGTCCGGATTCGAAATTTTTGACCCGTTTCCAACTCTGGTCGCGACATGTACTGGGATTCTGTAAAAACCATTAGCCTTCAAAATAACTCCATAAAAAAATAAAGGATTCGAACTAGAGAAAGAGAAAAAGTCAGTTATTTTTTTGTTTTTGTTTGATTAAAGGTTTAACGACCACCGTGAGCAACTCAATGGGCTATAGGCAGTCGCCCATTCCTAATTTAGGGCAACTGGTTCCACGGAAGGGAGAGAGCCAGTGCCGTAAGGTAAACACAACATCCATGCCTTAACGGGATTCGAACCCGGACCGTTCTCAGATGAATGGTCATAAGCCAGGGCTTAAACTACTGAGTCACCCGGCCGGCCAAAAGTCCGTCGTCCATGACATCGTCGGAAATACTCTACCAGGCATTTGGTGCAGTTTAATTGGAGATAACCGTAACCGAACAAAAAGGAAAGTTTACTCCTTTGAATGAGCGTCACAAAGGTGAGAATTATCGCCGAAAATTTGAAAAATACTAAACCTTTATTTTAGCAAAACTCCATATAAAGAATTCTTAAAATATGGAGTTTAAAAAACAAGAAATCGACAAATAAAATGAGTTCCATTTCAAGACGGCTGTGATGTTTATTACTGGAAGACAAACGAAGGTAGCCTGGAGTGTTTTACAAAAGCGTCTGCGCTTTTGGAGTCGGGTTTTGTTTAACACTACCTGCCATGTTGAATTTCACCAAAAATCATTCAGGCAGAGAACAACTGGAACATGCATAAAGGAGACAGGGATGACAGACGAACAGGCGGACATGGAGAAAGCAATATGGGCGTTCTCGTTACTGAAAGGCGCCTAAAAAACGTGCTGTGAGTGAAAGGAAAAGGTGGATCTGAGAGAAAGAAAATACGCACTGTTGGAAACAAGTGAGGAGTATGTGAACTCACTGGAAAGTTTAATGGGGAGACAACAAGGCGAATAGTTGTTTTTTCTTTTGTGTGAGTGTGTGTGTGGCAACGCATTTGTCGAAATCTGAACATGAAATTCTCGTGGGTTGTTCCAAATCCATGCAGTAATTATAGGGGCAACAATTCAAGAACTGGTTTTTCCATTTCCTAATAGTTTAATTTTATGTAAATAATATACAAGAAACAAGATCGAAACTGGATTTTTTGTTAACTAACCGTTTGCTTCTACGTAATTAACAAAAAAAAGAAATTAATTTAGGATCATGTTTTCTCTTAACTAGTCGTAATTCATGCTTAACGAGATCAAATTTAGAACTAATTTTCCGTTCAACATGCAATTTTTCTGCCCAATATACTTAAAAAAGCTCGGCTTCCGGTTTAACATGGCATAGCTTAATTATTTTGAAGTAGATTTACGTTTAAACAGTTATTTTGTTATTTATGGTTAGTGTAGGGGAAAAAATTAGAATTAGTTTTTTCCAATGATCGTTTAATCTTATACAAAGAATCAAAAAATGCAAATACAGAACTTATGTACTCTTCAATTCTTCATACATTTCAGCGCAATAAATGTTACGGGGAAAATTTGCTTGTTTCTTCTTAATTAATAAATAAATATTCGAATTAAATGTAGATGAAACAAATTTATAATTACCTCTAAAAGTAGCTCGTTTTGTCTAATAAGAACAATTGGACAGAAATTGTTCTTTAAGCATTTAGTTCCGTCTGAAGTGTAACAGAAATAAATTTTGAATTTCGAGTGGCTTTCAGTTTAAGCAATTATTATTCCTGGCAAGGAATGTTCAGCGTAGCAATAAATTAGAAATTAACTTCAAAGAATTATTAAATGACCACCTTAAGTAATATTTCAATTTTGCGCAAGAAATGCGGAATGCTTGAGATAAATTTGGAACTAATTTTGAATTATGGTTGAGTAATTACTTGAAATATTATTTAAATACCGTTCCAGGAATGGAGAATGCAGGAAAAAAATTTGGAACACACATTTCTTTTCCTATCGATGAATTACATTTAGCTATGTGAAAAGGAAGATATTTCCCCCTAATATGTGGAAAACGAATTGAGCATTAGTGTTTTAAGAAAACTAATTGGCTTATTTCCGTGTCATAAATATATACAAAATAAAATCAGAGGTGGTACATCCCTTGAAAATCATTTAATTCAGCTTAATGCAGAGCTAGTTTATCCTTTAAAATGCTTATTTTCTTTAGTTTTTTTTTTCATATAAAAACATAATGAATTTCGAGCTCTATTTTTCTCATTAATGGTCTAACTCTGTGTAATACACGCGGAAGAACAATGAAAAACTTATATTATCTAGAAATGGCCACTTAAATATGTGTAATAAATACACTGGATAGAAATTTATTAAGCAGACTATCATGTTATGTCTATAGAGAGTAACACTCGTAGTTAGTGTAACACAAATAATATTTTCGCTAGATGGAATGCATTGCAGGCCATCTGAAATTGGCTAAAATACGAGTAGTACTAGCTATTTACTAAATTGCAAGAACAGGTATGGCCAAACGTTTTGTAAGAAAGGCACATTTGCTCGCCAGGCGCATATGAATAAGTCTATGTTTATAAATTCATATCAAGGGAAATTACATTTTTATATTCAAGTACCTTTCCTGTTGTGCACCTGGAAATAGGTACGTTGTCTGCTAAAGAAACCCTCTTGATACATTAACCATGAAGTCACATTATCTCTGTAGGATGATGGATGACTAATGTGACCTTTTGTTTGTTCACAGTTCACTTTAGATGTTCACCACTGAAGATTTCGGCGATGTGGAGCCCAAAGTACTTTTAATGTATGTCGTATGCTTTCATCAGGTAAGCCCACCTGTGTACAACATCAGTTCTTATGAGAGAAAGCCACGAACAAAAATTCCCTTTACCATACCTAAAAATTCCCTTCTTACCACTGAAATTCCCTGCAATTCCAAATTACTAAATGAACGAAAAAAGCTTAAAAAATATAGCATTGCATGCCACACAGATTTATTATTTCCCCGGTTGGCTCTAAATTTCACTTTTTGAAATTTTTTTACTTTAAAAAATACATTTTTACAACTAATTTTTCTATTACGGCACAGGTCACTCACGTGATGAACCTGGGTAAGCGCGAACTTCCCCCTTTCCATTGCAGGATGTTTCTGACGTTTTTAACATTATGTGGATCTCTCAGTCTTTTCTGTTTCATTTTTCTGCTTCTTTCTTTTCTTGATCGCTATTTTAAACTCAACGTCAACAGGGAAATGTCCAGATACCACATGATTCCACACAGCACGTTTTCTTTCATTTTTACAGGAGAGAAAAAAAGTCACAAACGAGAAATAAATTTATATACTGTCAGGAAATCTGGAAACCCGAGTTAATATGTTTTTAGTATATGGACAAATCAAGATTGGAAACGCCATCTTAGAAAATACCCCGCGGGGCATAGCTTTCGGCACACTAAATGTATTAAAACAGATCTCCAAGAAATGCGATCAGATAGGGTGAATCCATAAAACAATCAGTGAAAATTGGAGCCAGAAACAAGTCCCCTACCCCTTCAACTGCGGACCCTGTCGCCTTCTTGACATAGGGTCAATGGAGACTGGAGGGCAAACCACATCAACAAAAACGCATTACATTGTACCCATGCTAAATAAATGACGGGAAAAGTTCCAAGAATGAAATTAAACAAGAAAGATGACACCGAATTTCTGGGTGTAAGAAGCACGTCTTTTGAATCCGTTCTGAGGCAAATTAAATTTATCCAAGCTGTTCCAAGTCAATGGAACCGGTATGGAAAACAATAGTATCTGACTGAAGAAAGAAGCATTTCAATCGGGTTTTTAATCCCTCAGATATTGCTGTAAACGGAATCGTGAGCTTACGCCCTTTGGTTGCAGACTTGTGCGTTAAGAAAAACATAAATTTATATGAGAAACATTTCGCACCGGAAACGCTCTCCAACACAGAAATAATTTTTCAAATCGGACTCCTAGAAACAGACATATCGACAAAAATAAGATGTGACTTCACGTCCCCTGGTGGGAAAACCATGCATTATTTTAGGAAGAAAGTATTCTCAAAGGGTTTTCCCATATGAGCGGTATGGGTCCAAGAAAAAAATAATTTAGTCGAGTTTTCAGGAGCCCAGATTTTGCTACAAATACATCAGACGCAGAAATTACCACTTATGCACCCTGGTGGCCAAACCATTCTTTACCAAGCATTAGAACTTATGTGAAAAATATTTTCCATCAGGTCTTGTATGCGATACAGGAAGAATTTTTCAAATCGGAGTTTCAGAAGCAGAAATAACGCAGAAAACGCAATTTACCTTTGTGCCCCCTAGCGGAAAGTCTATGATTTACTTGAAAAAAATTTTGAATTTATATGAAAAACATTTCGCATCGGAAACACTATCCAACAAAGAAGGAATTTTTCAAATCGGACTCCTAGAAGTAGAGATATTGACAAAAATAAGATATACCTCTACGCCCCCTGGCGTAGAAACCATGTATTGTTTCAAGAAGAAAATGTTCCTAAAAAGTTTGTCGACATGAGTAGTATCGGTCTACAAACGACGTTTTTTTTCAATCGAGAATTTAGAAGCTCATATTTTGCTGCAAATATATCAGATCCGGAAATTAAGATTTACGCCCCCTGGTGGCTAAACCATTTTTTTTTACAAAAACTAGAAATTATGTGAAAACGATTTCCCATCAGGAGCTGTATCCGGTGCAGAAAGAATTTTTGAAATCGGAGATTTAGAAGCAGCAATATAGGGGGAAACGCAATTTACCTCTACGCCCCTAGCGGAAAGTCTATGAATTACTTGAAAATTTTGAAATTACATGAAAAACATGTCACACTAAAAACACTATCCAACAAAGAATGAATTTTTCAAATCGGACTCCTAGAAGCAAAGATATTGACAAAAGTAAGATATACATCTACGCCCCCTGGCGGAGAAACTATGGAATATTTTAAGAAGAAAATATTGCGAAAAGGTTTATCGATGTGAGTGGCATCAGTCCACAAAATAATTTTTTCAATCGATATTTTAGAAGCTCAGATTTTATGGCAAATACATCAGAAGCAAAAATTGACACTTACGCCCCCTGGTGGCCAAAGTATTCTTTATCAAAAATTTAAATCTATGTGCAAAAGACTTTTCATTAGGAGGTGTATCCGCTGAAGAAAACATTTTTAAAATCGGAGTTTTAGAAGAAGAGTTATCGGGAAAATGTAATTTACTTTTACGTCCCCTAGCGGAAAATCTATGCGTAATTTTAAAAAAGTAACTATAACTAAAATGCTCTTCGACATAAATGGAATCGAAAGAAAAAAAATTTTCAGTCGGTTGTTTAGAAGCAAATATGTGGAATAAAACATATTTTTGAATTCGACATCATCTGCATTACGCCCTCTAGCGGCAAAATTGTACACCGTAAAAAAAAAAAAAGCGGAATAAAGGATCGTCATTCGCATATTTCAAGCTTCCCAATGCAAAAAGAATTTTTCAAATCGGACTAATAGTTGCAGAGATATCGTGGGTACAGGCGGACGGACGGACGGACAAACCGGTAACATAAGCACGATCTTTTTTTACAAAAGACGTGCTAAAAAGTAATAATAAAAACATGTGATTTATGTGATACCCAGATCCTAGCTTCTAGCAATCTCACCGGTCTCCATAGGAAATTAATCGAGCCATCTGTTAACGCTTAGCTGCTTACTCATGGGCAGTTACCGTCAAATGATCGTCATGCACTTGTTGAGATCATTTCTTGAAATTTGTGTTTTCTGATTTTTTCTGCAAAATTCCCTGTTTTACCTCTAGGATTCCCCTTTTGCAAATTTTAGAGTCAAAAATTCCCTGAAATAGGGAAACATCCCTGCATGGAACATCACTGAATAGCACGGCACGTCCTCAACTGCCAGAAGAAAGGACAGTGCATTGTATATGATAGAGTGGTCTCACTTATGTTTAACGACCAAGCACTTCTTAAGGGCGCGTTAACTTCAAATGGGATTAGAACCATAGGTTCGACTTCCCAAATGCGAAGACGTAGGTGTCAAACGATGGCGTTGGTCCATGGGATCCTCGAGGCAGGGAATTAGATCAGTGAAAACAAGTATTCACGGTCGCGTGCCTTGGAGAAAGAAAGACGTTGGAAGCCTGTCCCAGGGCAAGTATGTAAAACAGTTTCTGTATTGAGTTGATTGTAGACAACCAGACGCTCAGCATTAACTGCTAAAGTATTAGCAGAAACGGAGTCCTTTCATCGCATTACATGACTGAACTCTCGCACAAGTACGTCCTCTCAACCTTAGAGAAGTCGAGTACAGTAGATTCCGGTTAACTATGACAAATCGGGACCAGCCCACTTTGGCCTAATTAAGCAGCTGCCACAATTATGCGAAGCTTTATTCCAAAGAGTTAATTTGGTATGTTCTTAAGAATTGTCCCAAATAAACGGCTGCCCCGATTAACCGATGGCCCAATTAACCGGAATATACTATAATTTGTAAAGTTTACACTTACTAGATTTAATAATAGCGGCTAGGGTGCAGGGCCGGTTCAACCATTAGTCGAACTAGGCAGCTGCACAGGGCACCAAAATTTGAGGGGCGCTAAGCTTTAGAGTTGATGAAATCAAATGAGTTAATAAATGAGAAAAAAAAGTAAAGACAAAAGACACTTATTTTCTGTTGTCCATTCGCTATAACTTGCGAACTCTTTCTCATTGAGAAACGGGGGCCTATTTTTATGGACTGGGTAAGGTCTTATAGACTCGGTTTTTTCTTTTGTCCATTCGATATAAGTTGCGAATTCATATTCATTCAGAAACGGAGACCTGTTCTCGTGGAATGGATAAGTCAGTTTACGGTAAATCCCCCCTCCGCCACACACACTCTTTTACCACGCCACGAAAGCGCGCGTCTATCGAAAAACTGCCATAAACCAAGATCGTCTCCATGCAGCAGGCAAGTCAGGTGACTCCTGAGGACGGCACAATATTTTTTTTTTTTTTTAAGAAAATGGATTTTGTATTTTCCGGCTTTCAATGGAAATGTCTAGACGTAACTTCTATCTCAAATGGTAGCAATCCTCAACGTCTAAAGCTCTTTAGGAGCGGAGGGTAGGAGAGATTAACATCGCCCGTCCCTAATTTAGGGCTACTTTTTCCAGGGAAAAGGGAGAGCCAGTGCGGTAAGATAAACGACTCCGTGCACCGAGCGGACGTGTCCTAAGCGGACGGTGTCCCGAGCGTACACAAAGGTGACCAGGTGGACTGAGCGGACAAGGAATAGGGAACAGCTTCAATCAGCGTTGTGGTGCAAAGTTCAACAACTTGAATTAGTAACAAGGTACAAAGAGAATGAAAGCATTTGAATTAACATAAAAATGTTCGCCGCCCTTGCTTGTTTACCAAAACAGGAAGCCGATAACGGCTGGCTCTAGATAATGGAAAATTCTCCACAAAGTCAAAAGTTTTCAGAATTTAATGATTATTTTGTGGAGCAATGGTTAGACAACCCCCAAATCCAGTGCTACTTTGGAATGTCCATGGTCAAAGACACAGAACCAATAACGCGATTGTAGGTTGGCATTCTAAATTCAATCACAGAATGGGAATAAAAACCCAAATATACACTGAAGAGCAATTGAATTAGACACAGCTGGCGTTATGCAAATGTGGCGCTGTGGGCGGCCCTGTAAACGGAAACGACATGACGTATGCAGCGATCCGACGATATAAAGGGTGATGCGACGAGAATCAGTAAGAGTCGGACGCAGTATGGGTAAGACGAAGGATCTAAGCGCATTTGACCGTGGGCAAATGGTCGGGGCCCAACGAAAGGGTCACTCCATCTCGGAAATCGTGCAGGCACTGGGATTTTCACAAGCCACTGTGTCACGGGTGCACCGTGAGTACATCGAATCCAGTAAAACCAACCCTGCAAAGGCCAACTGCCGTGGACTACAGCGTGCGGATGAGTGGGGTCATCGTCGGCTAGCTCGCATTGTAACAGCGGATAGATCGGCCACAGTGCAAGAAATCACTCGGCAATTTAACGCTGGCGCACAAAAACGTGTAAGCAGCCACACCATCCATAACCACTCCTCGCTATGGGGTACAGAAGCCATCGTCCCACGAGGGTACCGTTGATGACCGCACATCATAGGGTCCGAAGATTAGCATGGGCGCGGGAACATCGCCACTGGACCCTAGACATGTGGGAAAATGTTGCCTGGACTGATGAGTCCAGATTCACGTTGGTACATGCGAATGGCAGGATACGAGTACGGCGCAAACCACATGAAGCGATGGATCCTTCTTGCCAGCAGGGTACTCTTCAAGCTGGTGGGGGTGGTATTCTCGTCTGGGGACTGTTTACGTGGACTGAAATGGACCCCTGCTACGTGTAATATCGTCCCTCACAGATCAACGTTACGGGATATCCTGGACGACCATTTGCTCCCGTTTGTGCGTCTTCAACATCCCACTGGGGACCTCATCCTGCAACAAGACAATGCACAGTGCCATCGCTCCCCAATTGTATCCGAATGGTTGGAGGAACACTCCACCGACGTGACCTCGCTTTCTTGGCCAGCTAGGTCACCTGACCTCAATCCCATCGAGCACATCTGGGATGCCATCGAGAGAGATATTCGAGCCTCTGACCCCCCTTCATCAAATCTTCGTGAACTGTGGGAGGTTGTTCAGGGGTCGTGGATCCGTATGGTTTCCCAACGCTTCCGGGGTCTTGTCGAGTCCATGCCGAGACGAATCGCCGCCGTCATCAGGGCGAAAGGTGGTGCTACACGTTACTAAACAGGTATCTCTAATTCAATTGCTCTTCGGTGTATATGTTCTTGTAAATAAATTAAAGGAAGATGCAGAGCATACAGAATTCGTCCTGACACGCTTGGAAACAGGCGAATCTCTTCGCTAACGAAAAAAGAACTACATCCAAACAGATCAGAAAATGAAAAAAATTTGCAAAAAATTTTAACAAGACAGAGATATAGGAAAGTGTTTACGATCGTTAGCATACATTGAAAAACTTCAATGAAGTCTGCATTTCGCGATAAGGTAGCAGTTTAGAATGAAATTTGTGCTATTTTTCAGGAGTATGTATTTGTAATATTTTTGGGGGTATGTATTTGCTGTATTTTTGAGCATAAATTAATAAAACCCTTTTGAAATAAATAATAAAATTCACCTTTTAAACACACTTATTTTGTGGTTCATTTGAAGGCATGAACGCAAGATCCTAAGTCTGGGAATAAAGTGTAAAAAAGGAAGGTGGTATTTTTAGCAAAATAATAAAAATAATAGTATTTTTGAGCCAAAGTAATAAAAATTTCATTCTAAACCCCTTTTGAAACAATTAATAAATTCAGCTTTTAAACACATCTATTTTGCGGTTCATTTGAAGGCAAGATAGCCAGTCCTAAATCTGAGTATAAAGTGTGAAGGGAAACATTTAACATTTACGTCCACCATTTAGCCGACAAGTTAGTCGAAAACCTAGTGTCCGCTCAGTACACGCTGAAATGCAGAATGTACGCACAGGACACGATTTCCCACTGTACGCTCAGGACACTCTGTCCACGACGCCAGGTAAACAAAACATACACGCCTCGTCGGGATTCGAACCCGGACCCATCTCGGACAAAAACAAAAACCGGCGCTTAGACCACTGCTTTCACTTTATTGAACAAATTAAGCAAGTACACAAGGCCTGGATTTACAGCGCCAAACAGAAAAAAAAAATGAAATGACAACATATATACAGCGAGGATGATATATGTACAAATGAAAAATGTACTGTTTACAGTGAGAACAAATTCATATTCGAGGGATTGTTTCACATACTTAAGTGGATACAACAAAGAGAAACAGGTGAAACAGTATAGGCAGACACTTCGTAAAATGAGACAATATGTGCAGTACCATGAAATATAGTGCAATCGAGACAATAAGTATATCCGTGACACACGGCAGACAAGGTAAAGGCATATTGTGATAAGTGCAAGTGAAACAGATGTGTATCAGACGAGCAAAATAGTAACGTATGTACAACAGGCGCATAGGCAGTGTCATATAAATACAAAGAAGAACATCAATAGAGAGCAAATACGGTAACATATGGTATAATACCTTGCGACAAAAGCAATAGATGACACTATAACTGATTCGCAATGCGCTGCTGGAGCAGCTTGCCTAGAGGTTTGTTATTGTCTCAGACAGACTATTTTCTAGTAATAACAGGGGCAAGAGTAAGAGAGGCTCTGCTACTATATTCATTCCGCTAGAATTATTTTTGCTTTTGACCTTTTTTCCTCCTCTCTCCATCGGGGGATGCAGGAGGAAAGAACCTTGTTGAGTTATATGCATTATCGATCGAATAAAAAATTGCCCGTGACATAGATTTGAAGACACTTGTTGATAGTTTTGCGAAAAATAGAGCACGAAAAGTGAAATTTTAATTTCATTTTTATTTTCATTGGATCAGTAAGCAAATTAGTGTAGTTTCCATTAGTTTCTTTTTATTTAGTTTACAGTGTATTTTTGCATCATGAAATAATTACAGCCGCCCGGTGGCGCAGTGGTCTAAGCGAAGGCCTCTGATCATTCGTCCGAACGGGGTCCGGGTTCGAATCCCGGTGAGGCATGGATGTTGTGTTTGTCTTACGGCACTGGCTCTCTCCCTTCCCTGGAACCAGTGACCCTAAATTAGGGACGGGTGACTGCTTATAGCCCATTGAGTTGTTCACGGTGGTCGTTAAACCTCCAATCAAAAAAAAAAAAAAAAGAAATAATTACTGAATAAATGCAGTATGTTTGCCCACAGAAAAAATAACAAATTTTTGGAGGCGCAAGGCTGGTAGCCTACCTAGGGAGCCAAACACCCTAGCACCGGCCCTGCTAGGGTGTCGTCTTTTTATCTGCCTTGATTACCAGATAATTTAATCAATAAAAAAATGGTGAGGCTAGGGAATTCTGAAATTACCACGAACCAGGTACGAAGGAAGAGAAAAGGACTTCAACACCTTCTTATACTTTTTATGTAAGTTACGCATCAGGCTAAGGATTTCTCTCCTGATTTTGAGTAAAATCTACGAAAAGAATGTCTAATCACATTTGACATATGTTGAATTTACACAGGCATTGACTTCACTAATCAGGCTTAGGAACATGACCTCTGAGATATAGACCTAATACAGCATATTCAGCTTCTCACGTTCTTCTATCATCATTGAAAATTCACTTCTTTGTGTAGAGTTTTGTCTGGTTCAACGTTTCTTAAGATCTTAGGTGCAACTGTTACTTTAAAAATTACACCGCCTGGAGGCGTATCTCTCTACAATGTCCGAGGGTGTATTTAAAAAGGTAGGCCACTGATTTTATAGGAAACGCAAATTTTGGAACTATTACTCTTGATTATGTAACAAACAGGGGAAAATACTTCTGTGAACAATTTCGTCTCAAATAACTCAAGTGTACGCAGTTTTACTCTTTAAAATCTCTTGTTTGTTTCTTATTAATTTCGACGACCTAATTTCAAAAATGATGCTCAGATGTGTTTATCGCGTATAGATTTTTCACAAAATGAAAATTTTAAATCATGGCTTTACAACGTGCTATGACGTAGATGACGTATTACCGAGGTGACACATTAGTCAAATAAACAGTAGAGCAGCGATAAGCCTGCCGGCATAATTCAGCTGGGAGAACAACTATTCCGGTGTAGGAAGACGTGGATTTGAAAGTCATTGTGCCGCCCCGATGGCGCAGTGGTCTAAGCGATGGCCTCTGATCATTCGTCCGAAAGGGATCCGGGTTCGAATCCCGGTGAGGCATGGATGTTGTGTTTGTCTTACGGCACTGCCTCTCTCCCTTCCTTGGAACCAGTGACCCTAAATTAGGGACGGGCGACTGCTTATAGCCCATTTAGTTGCTCACGGTGGTCGTTAAACCTCTAATAAAAAAAATGCCATAACCGGCAAAAAAAGGTTAATTGTTATTAATTAGGGAAAACTAAAGGTTTAATAGGCTACTGATTCCATCCAATCTCCTACAAAATAACGTTACCACTCTAGTTTTTTGTATAACAGCTCTGAATCTGGTAATACTTGAGGGGGGAGAGTATTGAGCAATTAGGGGGTAACACGGTAGCCAATCATGTGGAAAAAAAGATTAAAACACGTCTGAACTTGCACGTAAGCTCATCCATACAAACTCTATAAGGCTGAAAGCAGCTCGTTGGAGTTGTGTCTGCACTGAACAGTTGTCTATTGTATTTCATGTTCGGTTTTATTGTAGCGATTGATAGTTTTTGTGACAATGATTACACGAGAGTGTGTTAAACTGTCCGTTCAGTTTCTGTTGTACTGTATTGGGTTGATTTTTTTTTTTTTTTTTTTTTTTTTTTTTGGATTGGAGGTTTAACGACCACCGTAAGCAACTCAGCAGTCGCCCGTTTCCCTAATTTAGGGTCACTGGTTCCAGGGAAGGGAGAGAGCCAGTGCCGTAAGACAAACACATTATCCATGCCTCACCGGGATTCGAACCCGGACCCTTTTCGGACGAATGATCAGAGGTCATCGCTTAGACCACTGCGCCACCGGGGCGGCATATTGGGTTGATACATAAGTTCATGCCGTTTTCTTTCACGAGTGTTTCCCAGGTCAGTAGTGACAGTGTAGATGGCCAAAATGTAGCCAGTAATATCGTGCATCCTATTACGTTCTGTGATTGTGGCTAATGGTGTTTTGATTTTCAGGTCCGGAAGTATGGAGGGTCAAGTAGAGAGGAATGAACATTTCCGACATCTGCTCCTCTACGAGTTTAGCAAGTATCCACAGCAGCCGAGGCAATTCGACAAATTTGTGCTGTGTATGGGGAGGATGCTATTGGTCCGAGGACAGCCCGCAAGTGCTTTGAGCGGTTCCAAGGTGGTAATTTTGACCTCAACGACTCTCCAAGCTCAGGTTGTCCATCTCACTTTGGTGAGGATCGTTTAAAATATCTCATCCACTTGGATCGGCTTAAAACCACACGCGAATTGGCCACTGCGATGAACAGTGATCAGGCCACAGTAATGCGACACGTGGAACGTATGGGAAAGGTCCAGAAATTAGGGTCTTGGGTGCCTCACACTCTCACTGAGGACAACAGGAATCAGCTGGTTCCTTGCTCCCGTCATCGCGAATGTTCTCAGCAATACAAACCATTTCTGTCACGTATTGTTACTCGAGATGAAAAGTGGTGCCTGTACGCGAATTTCAGGCATCGGAGAGAATGGTTAAGCCCAAACAAGACACCCACACCACATCCAAAACATGACCCACATCCTGCGAAGATCATGTTGTTTGTCTGGTGGGACATGGAAGGCATTATTCACTGGGAAATGCTGCCGAGAAATCGGACCATCAACGCTGCACTCTATTGTGAGCAATTCCACTGTGTGGAAGAAGCAATTCAGCAGAAATGGCCACATCGGCGCCATGGTTTTCTTCTCCACGCACGCCCTCACAGTGCAAACATGACCAAAATGACAATTCGGGACATGAAATGCGAGATTCTTCCACATCCGGTCTATTCCCCAGATGCCGCCCCTTGAGACTGTCACCTGCTCCGATCTCTGTGGAATGCACTTCATGGCAGAACGTTCACCAATGATGTTGATCTCCAGAACTTCCTTGATGATTTCTTCGCAGCAAAACCTGCACTTTTTTTTAAGAATGGTATTGCAGACCTATCGAGACGTTGGAACACCATCGTAAACAATGGGCCTGGGGGGGGGGGGAGAATACATAGTTCATTGATTCCGTTTTCCCTTCTGATGTAATACATTCCTGTAACACGGGGGAAAAAAACCGGCATGGACTTATGCATCAACCCAGTATTTGTGGTTTGTCATTAAAAAGCAACAGAAAAACATCACAGATTTTGCAAAAAAATATCGCTATGCGTATTTTGGAGTGCTACTTAGCGGACACGACAAATCATGGGCTTCACACAAGGTATGTGATGCAGTGGACAAAGGTTAAGAAAACATCCATTCGTTTTGGTGTGCCATTGATATAGAGGGAACCCAAAATCACAGTGATCACTGCTACCTTTGCTCTCGTGATGTACAAGCATACAACGCTAAAAAATAATAATGAGCTGCATATTGCACAGACAGACGTCACAGGATACACACAAACGGAACTCTAGGAAGGGCAGTTCAGAAAGGAAAATACACTAACGGAAAAAAAAATCCCAACACCAAGAAGGGGTTGTGTAACATAAACGACAGTTGGTAGGCGGTGAGAGTACATCTCTAAGATGACGTCTATGTAAATTTCGCGCTCGGCGCATACGTGCGGCGCTAGTAGCGCCCCTCGGAACATGCAGAGCAGGTTTGCTGTAAATACGCGCTGTAACGTTCGTGAGCGTTAGTTATCGTTGACATTCAACGTAGTGTGTTGATGTTAGTCAAGAATGCCTTTAAGAAGACGAAGAAGCCATTATCAACAGCTCCGCGGAGTTTGAACGAGGTCGTGTAATAGGGCTACGAGAAGGTGGATTTTCTTTCCGCAATATTGCAGAACGACTTGGCAGGAATGTAGCCACTGTGCATGATTGTCGGCAGCGGTGGTCAAGGGAAGATACTGCCTCAAGAAGACCGGGTTCCGGCCAGCCACGTGGCACTACTGAGAGGGAAGACCGCCGTGTACGGCGTATGGCCGTGGCGCATCGTACCGCGTCTGCGGCAGCAATTCGAGCTGCAGTTAACAACGAACTGTTACAGATCGGTTAGTTGAAGGACAGCTCCGAGCCAGACGCCCTGTAGCGTGCATTCCACTTACTCCAAACCACTGCCGTTTGCGACGTCAGTGGTGTCAAGCTAGAGCTCATTGGAGGACGGAGTGGAGATCTGTTGTGTTTTCTGATGAAAGCCGGTTCTGCCTGGGTGCCAGTGATGGCCGCGTGTTGGTTAGAAGGAGGCCAGGCGAGCGCCTACAACCAACCTGTCTGCGGCCGAGACACACTGGACCTACACCTGGAGTTATGGTCTGGGGAGCAATTTCCTATGACAGCAGGAGCAGTCTCGTAGTTATCCCACGCACCCTGATGGCACAGTTGTACGTCGGTCTGGTGATTCAACCTGTTGTGCTGCCATTCGTGAACAGCATTCCAGTGGGTGTTTTGCCACAGGATAACGCTCACCCGCATACCACTGTTGTAACCCAACATGCTCTACAGAGTGTCGACATGTTGCCGTGGCCTGCTAAATCACCAGATCTTTCACCAATCGAGCACGTATGGGGCATCATTGGACGACAACTCCAGCGTCACCCCCAACCAGCATTAACCGTCCCTGTATTGACCGACCAAGTGCAATAGGCATGGAACTCCATCCCACAAACTGACATCCAGCACCTGTACGACACAATGCATGAACGTTTGCGTGCTTGCATTCAACATTCTGGCGGTTACACCGGTTATTAATGTACCAGCATTTCACATTTAAAATGACTCTTCTCGCGCTTACATTAAGCTGTGATCTTGAAACCTTAATCGATTAAATATGTTACCTATACAAATGTATTGCCGCCATTTCATTCCTCTACAACTATTTTTTCGTGGCGTTGGGATTTTTTCTCCGTCAGTGTACATACATTTTACAAGAAGTATGAAACTCATTTTAAATGTGATGGGTGTACCTTCGATAAATAAAATTATTGTTTCTACATTTTCCCTCTTTGATGACCTGCTACTTTATGCATAGTTTGCCCAAAGTGTTACATCATTTTGTGAAAACAACTGTACCTGGTAGAGCCAATCTAGAATCGTTTTTGCAATTAGCACCACAAATACGAGGTTCGGTGTACAAGTAATGCATAATTGGTCATAAGAATGTTTTAATAACAGGTACAAAAAGAAAATTTAGTAGAGTTAATAAGCAATCTTCTTATCTACATAGAGGTTGTGTTTCAATATATCCACTTTCGCGTTCTACACAGTTTGACCAGCGCTTTAGGCACTCCAAAAAGCACGTTGGTAAAACGCAGCTTCCGGCTTTTAAAACCAGTACTTGACTACGGCAGTCTAGAAAATACAAGACCATAACATCAGAGAGATGACTTCCCTCTTTTAGTGACGTCACGTGGAACTCAAGGCTTTTGATTGGTTTCTTACGCTGACGTGTATGACGTCAAACACGACGCTTACGTATCAGGCTATGTACCATGAGAGTGACGTCACAAACGGAGGGAACTCATCTTTCTAATATGTTGGCCTTGTACTTTCTAGACGACCTTGGTTTGTCCCTGAGCACAAGGATGCTTATTTTATAACCACCCAGTATATCTAACTACACATGACAATAACGTCGAACTTGTCAACTCCCACAAAAAAAAAAAAAAAATGCCTGGCAAAATTCTGATTCACAATAGATTTTAATGCTCTATGTCTATTTTATTATTTCAATTATATTTGAAACATCAGCTTTCTTTTATTGATGCCTCTGAAGTGTATTTTTATTACAGTCCAATTTCTGTCATCTTAAGTTCTTTTCCAGGTTTTTCCTTTTTGTAAAACAAAACTTGCGTGACACAATTACAGGAAATCAGAATTAACAAAATCAGAAGTAATAATCATGCTGAACTTATCATTGCGTAAGAGTAATCTTTCCCAAAGGGAAAGCAAAAGCATTTGGGCTGATTTGTTTTCTCGTGACACAAGCTAATATCTGGACTCTTGCGCTCTTTGCGTTACAAAATTCTGCAGCAGTTGTCACCTATTGTCCTTTTGTTATGCAAACCTCCTGAGATATAGCTAGGTTTAGTCAGAATTGCAAAGCGGAAATGAAATCTTGCTTATCAGCATTAGAAAAAAAAAAAAAGAAAAGGAAAAAAAAAGGACGATAGGGGACGAAATTCATTAAATACCAAAATAGCAATATGGAATTTCGTGATTTCTCAATTAGAAAATAATAATCGACAATTTATTTTGTCAGCGACGACTAATACGGATAAAATAGGTGCTGAATGCTGCACTTAAAAAGACACAGGAATAGTATAAATTCTCAGGTTTGATGCGTACGGTTCCTCTTTTTTTTTTTACAAAAGTCTGCAATTTAGCTTTGGAAAGCTGGTTTTACAAGTGGAATCAGAATTTCGCAAGAACTGAAGCTTTTGAATCCTATTATTTCATGCTTGAACATACTATACTACTAAATATCAAAGGCGTAACTGCACTTTTCTGTACCCGGGGAAAAACTACAAAATATAACGCCCCCATTATAACATGTACAAATACATATATGTATTATCATCGTCAACCATTAGCAGTTCACCGCTGGATGAACGTCTCCCCAAATTTCGTTTCCTCCACAACGTTCTGTCTCGAGCAAGTCTCCTCTATGTCACACCCGCATGCTTTCGAATTCCATGCACACACCTCTTGTGTGGTCTTCTTCTGGGTCTTTTCCTTTCCCTTGGAATCCAGGTTAAAACTTCGGTTGTCTATCGGTGGTCCGTCTTTCTGGCAATATGTCCAGCCCATTGCCATTTCAGGGATCTTTCTCTGATCATGATGTCTTCCACTCTTATCATTTGTCTTATCCAGGAGTTCCTCTTCTTATCTTTCCTGGTTACAGCAAGCATGCATCTCTCCATGTTTGTTTGAGTTGTCTGCAGTCTTTGTATGTCTTTTTTAGTTAAGGTCCATGTCTCTGCTCCATACGTAAGCACTGAAAGGATGCATTGATTAAACACTTTTCTTTTAAGACATAATGGCATATTGCTCTTACAAACTGAACTGTTTCTTCCAAAAACTCTCCAACCAAGTTTTATACGCCGACTAATTTCTTCCTTAATGTGACCCTCGCTTGATATCTGCTGTATAAAGTAAATGCAAGTATCGGTGATCTCCAGCTTTTCGCCATCCATCCATAAGTCTTCATTTCTTGTAACAGCATTGCACCTCAGTCTTGCCTTCTGAGAGTTCATTTTTAATAGCACTTCTCTACTCTTGTCAGCAAGTTCCTGGATCATATTCTACAGTTCTGAAGGGCAGCTGCAAAACTGACGACGTCATCAGCAAAACGAAGGTGAGTTAAATAATATCCATTTATCTCTATCCCTTTGTTTTCCCTAGTTCAATGATTTTGCCATTTTGGTCCTAAAATAGCCGAACGTTTGCACTTGCATTTTCATAGATGTTATTAACAATGCTAATGTATGCATCTTCAATACGGAAGAATTTCAAAGCCATTGTAAGTGCCAATGGTTTCACGGAATCAAAGGCCGTTTCATAATCAATAAAAACTACACATAATGGAAGTTCATATTTTCCTCTTCTTCAGTTAGTTGTCTCAGTACATGGATATGATCTATAGTGCTGTAGCCGCTCCTGAATCCAGCTTGTTCTCTTGGTTGGGCCATGTCTAGTGTTACCTTCAAGCAATGTGAAAGAACCTTGGTGAAGGCTTTAAAAACCACTGATAGGAGGCTGATGGGTCTGTAGCTCCTGAGATTCTCAATGTCACCTTTTTTGTGAAGCAGGATTATTATAGCATTGTTCCAATTCTCAGAGATCTTCCCTTCATTGAGACATCTAGTGAAAATTTGGTAGAGTGTAGTTTCAATTCCACCTCTTGCTTATTGTATGATGGCCACGGTGATTCCATCTTCTCTTGGAACTCTTCCCCGTTTCATTTCTTTAATTGCATGTGTAGCTTCTACCGGGAAGACTGGAAGGACACTGGTATTGGTACCTTTCGTAATGTCCGGAGTAGATGAATCATCCCTTTCATATAGTTTTGAGTAGAAGTCTTTCACCCTTGTCTAAAGTTTTCCTCTACTTCTTGTTACAGTACCATCTTCTTTTCCCAGTGCTATAATCTGTTTTCTTCCTTTACTGAGATGCCCCTTTGCTCTTTTCAGGCTTTTGTTGTTTTCAATTGCTTTTCTCACTAGTTCACAATTGAATTTCCTTATGTCTTCAGTGACACTTTTTCGTACTGTTTTGCATAATTCTATGTATTCCACTTTGCAAGTTACATCTTCTTTATTTGTCCTCATTTCTCTTCTTTTGCATCAACATTTTTGTTTTTCATGATAGAAAGAGTAGGAGAAAGGGAAAAAAGAAAGAAAAAGAGAAAAAGATGGAAAGAAAGGTAGACACAGAGAGAAAGAGAGAGAAAGAGAGAGGAGAGAAAGAGTAGGAGAAAGAGAGAAAGAGAAGGAGAAAGAGATACAGAGAGAAAGAGAGAGGAAGAGAAAGAGAAGGAGAAAGAGAGATACAGAGAGAGAGAAAGAAAGAAAGAAAAAGAGAGAAAAATAGAAAGAAAGGTAGACACAAAGAGAAAGAGAATGAGGAAGAGAAATAGAAGGAGAAAGAGAGAAGCAGAGAGTAATAGAGACAGAGAAAGAGAGTGGAACAGAAAGAGAGGAAGAAAGAGAGAGAGAGAGAAAGAGAGAAAAAGAAAGAGAGAGAGAGAGAGAGAGAGAGAGAGAGAAAGGGAGATGGAAAGAAAGGGTGTCACAAAGCGAAAGACAGAGAGTAAGAAAGAGAGATGGAAAGAAAGGGGGTCACAGAGAGAGAAAGACATAGAGAAAGAGAGAGAACGAAGAGAGAGAGAGAGAGAGAGAGAGAGAGAGAGAGAGAGAGAGAGAGAGAGAGAGAGAGAGAGAGTAACACTGTTCATGACACCGAATAATTCAGTTGCAATGTAATGTTGTAATGAGCACGTTTTTTGAATGCTTTCCGACCCGAAATAAATATTTCAAAGCAGTTTTTTTGGAAAAGTAAAAACTCAGTTATAAACAGAATGCGATTACACCACTTAGGAAAAAACTCGCATAATATTTAAAATACACAATGTGAGCAGGGTTACTCTGAAGGAATGGAACCCGTTAAAAACAAAGAAATTGACTTCTACAATCGACGAAACATCCACAAATAGATATAGCCACTTATTCCCACTGGCAACTGAAACGTGTGTTACGAAAATTAGCAAAGTGTGCACAAAAATTTCTCATAGAAGTTATCGAAAGTAAAACGGATTTATAAATTAAAAAATTAGCAGAAGAAATGTAGAGTATAACGTGATTGAACTTTACGCTACCTAGCGGAAAAGCTATGCATTGATTTAAATAGAAACTGGGTGGAAAACACTCTTCATAATGAAAAGTACCCTATCAGAAAATGATTTTTCTAAGAAAATTTTGTGACTGAATAAAGTCAAAAAAGTATGCTGACATCCCTTGGCGGCAGATTATGTATAATGTAATAGTAGAAATATGCAAAAATTATTCTTCATGGCAAAAATTACGCTAAAGAAAAAAAAATTCAAATAGATCTTCTCGGCGCACAGATAGAAAGGAAACTTCTTTGACGTGCACTCCCTGGCGAGAAAACTGGATCATTTCAAGATGATAATATTACCAATCTGGACTGTAGCGAATGGCATGCATTAAAAAAGAAATTCTTCAATAGCAATTTTAGAAGCGCAGATACAGTCACAAACAGAAAAACAACAACACTAAAACCATAACCATCTAGCAACAGAACTGCGAACTACCACCTGGGGCTTTCGTAACAGAAGCAATTCGACTGGGACTAGACTTATACAAGTCATACCTATACGTAAATGGAATTCGGGACCATTCTTCTTGTAAAATATCTTCCACCTATGCCGGTGATGTCGGAAGCGGAAAGTGTGATCTGACTCTTCGCTCCAGATATTTCCACAAATGTTCAAAAACATTGAGGTCTGGAGATTAAGGTGGCCACGGTAGCTACTGTACCCCATCCTCATACTCTGCAAGCCAGAACTTGACACGTTTTATACAATGCACGGGTGCATTATCTGCTTGAAACCAGGGAAGGTCAGCAATGCCTGCAACATTGGGTTAAGATGGTCCCCCAAGAATAGATTCGTATATTGCAGATGTGGCACGACCCTGCAGAATAACCAATGGCACTAAGGAATACCATGATATAGCACCACACAGCAATCCACCCCCATGCTTCATAGCTGGAACCAAACAGGCGGAGTGGTACGCTTCTGCAGGTTTTTCACTAACGTACACGGTTTTTCACTAACGTACACCCTAAGTGGTCGGAAATAATATGAAGCACGATTCATCAGACCAGATGACACGTTGCCAATCTTTAGCATCCCAGTTTTGATGTGATTTGCACCATCCTACACGTTTTGCTACATTGATGTTGGTAATCATAAGTTTGTGGATGCAGCACTGGCATAAATACCAGCATGGAGTTCCCGAAGAACGGCTACGAGAGAAACGAGATCATTGGTGTTCAACTCTGCTGCTCTTTGTGGTGCCGTGGTCTTATGCTTTCGTTGTGCTATTCGTGGCAACGTTCGTCTATTCCCATCTGACATCTTCGTATGGCGTCCATAATTTGCAAACTTAGAGACAATGTCCTGCTCTTTTTGATAGGTAGTCATAATCTTCGATACAGTTCCCCGCGTTAGACCTTATATTTCTACGGCACTGGTTTGCTCAAGCTCTTGCAAGACGTGCACCAATGATTATGCCTTTTTTTAAATTTTCCAATCGTAGGTTGAAGAAACGTATATGCTCCAGCTTTGTCCGCCTGTCCGTCCGCTCGCACGATAACGCGCGTAAAAATGGTTCGATTTCGATGAAATTTTAGTATGTGGTAAAGGACAACCTGAGAAAATGGGAGAAATGGGATCAAAGGGCAGGACACAGGAGGGGACCCATTCCATATGCGTCATAACTTACGTAAACATGTTTCGATTGCAACAAATCTTCATCATGTTGTTCCGGAGATGTACTGAACGGGTTCTGTTTAATATCATTTAAATGGGATCAAAAGTCAGGGCACAGGAGCGAGATTTATTCCACAGCCATTATCCTCATAACTTGACTAACCTTTTACTATACCGGGCAAATTAATTGGGACAAGCTATTTTATTCTCAGAATTGTAATGTGAACGCCAGTTGATGTCGGAAACCCACGTGAACGGGTTTTATCAGCTGTGATGTGGTGTGACTGTTAGAACTTGATAGTAAGAATGTGGTTTGGCCGGTTTTAAACAGGAAATAGACACTTCAGCTTCAATTGTGAGCTATCGTGTATGACAGGTGGATGTTAGTTTTTGCTCTCTGTGAGTACGTGTTGCTTTCGTGTATTGAAAAATGGATATTTCCCCAAAGAAGCGTGCAAAAATAATTGCTCTGAAGGATCACACTTCTATGACAGTGAGAGGTATCGCTTCTGCAGTTGGTGTAGGCAAATCAAGTGTATCAAGACTGCTTACGCGATACAATTCATCTGGATCATCGTCTCCAAAAAGGAGAGGTAAATGTGGAAGAAAACGAAAAACAACTCCACGAACAGATAAATATGTAATCAGAAATAGTAAAATGAATCCAAAAAAAAAAAAAAAAAAAAAAAAAAAAAGCACCGACCTTCAAAGAGATTTATTTGCTAGTGGTTGTGATGTGAGTGATTCAACTGTACGCCATAGGCTTCTGGATGTTGGCAGGAAGGCAAGAAGAACAACGAAAAAATAATATTTGAATGCGTTAATGAAGATAAAACGTTTAGCATGGGTCAAAAAATATAAATCATGGACTGCTGACGGCTGGAAAAAGGTAATTTTCAGTGATGAAACTCATTTATTTGTGCAGGGTTACCAAGCAAATGGCGTTAGACGAAGCAACTGTGAACCCTTAAGACCTGAGCATGTCAAACAAACTGTAAAACACCCTCTGAAACACATGTTTTGGGGTTTTTTCACATCAAATGGCACTGGAAGCTAAGTTTCCTGTTCAAGGTATGATGAATTCAGCCAAGTACGTAGAAATATTACAACGTAGGATTGTTCCATTTTTGCAAACTTTTGACGGACATTTCAATATGACTTGGTCCTATGTCACAATTCGAAATTGGTCAAGAGTTTTATGCTGTAAAATTAAATTCATTTGCTTGATTGGCCTTGAAATTCACCAGACTCAAATCCCATAGAAAACTTACGGAATATTTTGAAGAGACGTTTAGATAAAATGGACTGTACAACCAAAGAACGCATGATAACGAATGCTATAAAAGTGTGGTTCCACGATTATGAAGTCAAAAATATGTGCATTCAATTAGTGGAGTCAATGCCAAAACAAATTCAAGAAGTCATTTCTGCTAAAGGAGGACATACTTCATACTAATACAGGTATTTATCAGTGTACATCACGGCATAGAATGATATAAAGGCATGGTTTTGGAAAAAAGAGTGATTTTTTACTTTGTCCCAATTAATTTGCACAGCATAGTATATACCTCACATTGTGAGTGACGCCGACCCTGTGATTTGCATACGGCGCATTGCGTGTACGCCAGTCGCAGTCGGTGTTTCCATTATTTTGATGAACCCCTGTAGATTGGTCTCCCTAAGAGAAGCAAACGACTCTTCCTTCCGTTGAAAATAGCAAGGCATTCGTCATAGTAGATTTTTCCGTTCCAGCTACATTTACCGTTTGGTTGCATGCAATTACTAGCACACTGTATAAAAAAGAAAACTGCTAATGCTCTGCAGTATTGCTTTAGAAAAAGACATTTTAAAAAATGTTGAATACGGGCCCGTCCTAGAAAGGCATGCCTACATAATGTATTTAAAACAAGTTAGTAAAATCATGCAATGCATTGATTATGATACGCTATCCAACGTACCAGAAATTGTTACTCAAGTTATGAGGATAATGGCTGTGGGATAAATCTCGCTCCTGTGTCCTGATCTTTGACCTCATTTCGGTCATATTCAACAAAACCAGTTCAGTGTACCACCAGAACCACATGATAAAGTTTTGTCGCAATCGAAGCATTTCTACGTAAGTTTTGACGTATAAGGGCAATGGAATGGATCCTGCACCTATGTCATGACCTTTGATCCCATTTCGATCATTTTCAATAGGGTTCGTCCCCAGGTGGTCCCCTACCACATACTAAAAGTTCATCGAAATCGAACCATTTGTACGCGAGTTATCGATCGGAATGGCGGACGGACGGACAAAGCTGGAGCATATACGATTTTTCAACCTACGGTTGGAAAACGTAAAAAAATGCTAAACATGGCCTCGAATACAGACCCGTCCATAGACATGTTGGAGTTGGAACCTGGACTTGTCGGACCAAGCGAATCTCTTCCAGTCGTCCAAATGTTCAGTAACTGTGCGCATTATGTGTACATGCTGACGGCCGTCAGCCTGGACACATGAACTCATGGCACATATGCTAGAGTGGCTTCATGATTATGTGTTTGAAAACGTTCCCCTGTGCGCTGCAGTTGCGAACTGCCACTAACTGAGGAATCGTGAGCTGTCTGTTGTTCCGGGAGGCACTTGTTAACTGGCCTTCACCTGGACTGACTCTCAACCAATGGTGGTGTTCTCTTTCCCGCACCTTGGGTGGATGCGTGTCCCTTTGAGGACTATTCCATTTTCACTATACGGCTGCGCTCGAAGAGCCAACAATGCCTGCTGTTGCTAAGATGCTATCACCCGCCTTTCTTTGAGCCACTAATCACTCCTTGTTCAACCTACCACAGTTCATCTTTAGGAGACCTGTACTGAGGTTCCATGGTAGATTCTACCCTCAAGCTCACCCTAACTTTGGATATCTGTTATTGGGAGGCACAAAAGTGCGGCGACGCTACTATGACCAAGTATCCATTAAACAACAAAATTTACCCCATTTTTTCGTCAATTGGAGCACCAGCGTCGTTGGCTCAAGCTATTAACCCCCAGAAGATTAGGGTCACGTGCCGCTACTAAAGGGTCTACTCATCGTCCCTTCTTTCCCTGGCGCTCTCGCCTGCCACCTGTCCCACACCCACCTTCCTGTTTTTCCCCTCCAAAGGAGCTACGCTTCCCTTCAGGCGAACCCTCCTTGTCGGGCAGGTGCCCTTTTCCAAGAATGTAAGCATCATCTTAAGCATACCGTATTGCAGTTTTACATTGAATTATGTGAATAGAACACACGAAAATTCGCGCTCCCAAACCTTCTTTACTGTTTGCTGTTTTGTTTCGGGGTTTAACAGCCACGATGAACAATTCTCAGGGTTATAAACAGTCACTGCTCCTTAATGTTAGGTCACTAGCTTCAGGAAAGAGCGAGAGCAAGCGCCGTATGACAAGCACACCACCTTTGTCTCAGCCGGGACTCGGGTCTACCCCTCGGACGACTTGACAGAAATCTGCGCCTCGAAACACTCAGACACCAAGGAGGCATTATTTTCTTCTTTCACTGCGCGGGCTTTGTCCTGACACCTCCTTCCAGTTCTCTCTACTGCTTCTTAGAATAATGTGAACACCTAGGAAAACAAGGCTTTACGTACCAAATAAGGTGTGGAACTACCTTTGGCATTCAAAACCGTCTGAATCCTCCTTGCAATGGACGTATACAAATCGTGGATGGTGTTTAGTGGGATGTTACACCACTCTTTATGCACAAACTGCTCCAGGTTCTTGAGAGTTTCAGGAGGAGGGCAATAGGATTTTACTCTCTTTTCCAACACGTAACACAGTGGCTCGATTATGTTTAAGTCTGGTGATTGGGGAGTTCGTCCTCATGTTCCTCAAACCATGAGTACATTCCGAGCTATGTGAATTGTGCGTTATCATCTTGGTGGATGGCATCCCCTGCAGAAAACAATGCCTGAGCCAATGGATGGAATTGGTCGGGCAAAATGGTTTCATACGCCCTGCCAGTCATCCGTCCTCTCAAGGTGATCAGAGGACCTGCTGAAAACCACGATATGACCGCCCAGAGCATGAGAGAACCACCACCATGCTGCACTGTTGGGAGCAGACAGTCTAGGTTGTACGCTTCTGACGGTGATCTCCACACGTAAACACGTCCTGCGGTGGGGAATAGTGTCAATGTGGATTCATCTGACCACATGACCCTCTTTCATGCAACGGCAGTCCACGTTGTGCTCTCCTGGCACCACTACCGTCGCTGTTGTGCATTCACCCGGGTCACCAGAGGTTTTGCAATAGCATCTCTGCCATGAATATCTTGTTTATGCAGTTCCCTGCGCACTGTTTTCTCGGGTCTGGAGATGCAGATTGAACTCCGCATTAATTTTCAGCGCCGTGGTCTTCTTATTGCGAGTTACAATGGTCTTTAGTGCTCTCCTGTCTCTATCAGTCAGGGTCGTTTTCCAGCCGCTGTTGTGTTTCGCAGACGAGGTTTTGCCACGAACACGGTAAGCTGTCATTACGCTAGACAGTAGTTCTCGTTACCCCCACTACCTTGGCGACTGTTGTCACAGAGGCACCAAATACCCGTTCACCAACAATTAGCCCTGTTTTGTAGTCGGTTAGGTAGCTCATTTCGTCGTCACCCTGAAAGAAATTTTGCAACAAGACATTTTAAATGCACTTAAACAGGGCCATGAGGTTCTAAACAAAGCAATTACAACCAAAAAAGTGGTGGATACCTTTGCGTATTGCGACGTCCGCAACTGTATTAAAAGTCACGTCTCTAAGCGTGGTGTTCACATAATTTTATCCAACCCCTGTATGTTCCTCGCCGGCCTTCGACGTCACTTCTGCCTGCTGTGAAACGCGTCTATTCGTGGAGACAGGGGTGGTCATAATAATTTGGTCCATGAGTGTATAATTTTTCTGTTCTTTTTTGAGTTTTGTTTTCATTAAATTGTTCCGAAAGTTACTAGACTTGACTTGCTCATTATTTAGAGAGACGTAGATACACAAATGGGATGTAAGGTCAGGTGATGCGTAACATCGGAGCATCTCCTTGACAAATGTCAACCCCGCCTTCTCGTGGTGCATCCTGTTCCCACTAAAAGGCTCTGACGACCGCCAATAGCGGTACAACTATACCATCGGGATTAGAGGAAATGCTATCCCACACTCACCAGCCCGCTTGGCCAGCGTGGTGAGTTATGGCCAAATCCCTCCAAAATGACTCCACAACTTAAATCTTGGCCCTCAGTCTCCGGCGGCTGGAATGTACCTGGCCAAGGCAGCGGCCAGTGCGACATGAAGGCAGAGGGTGCTAAGGATCCCCGGAGGACAGGACTAGGCTGCCATCTGATGCTGATCTTGCTTACGTATAATGGACGCTCCCTATCTTCTGATTCAAGGCTTCTTGAATTGGAAGAGGAACTACAAAGGATCAAGTGGGACATCATCGGGCTAAGTGAGGTAAGGAGAAAAGGAGAAGATCTCATTGAACTAAAAAGTGGACATCTCGTCTACTATCGTGTGACAGATACTGGCAGAACTAGTGGTGTTGGATTTATAATAAACAAGAAACTGAAGGATAAAGTTGTAGAAGTTGAAAGTTCCTCTGACAGAGCTGCACGACTCGTTATCCAACTCTCAAGAAGATACCAGGCTCAGATTATTCAAACTAATGCACCCACCACAAGTCATCCTGAAGAAGAAATTGAAGAATTTTATGAGGAAATTCGCCATCTAAATAATAAAGGTAAGCAGCACTTGAAGATAATTATGGGAGATTTCAATGCAAAAATAGGGCAACGGCAACAGAATGAAACTTCAGTAGGTAAACTCGGTCACGGCAACAGAAACCAGCGTGGAAATACTCTCGTTGAGTTTGCAGAGGCAGAAGGGTTTTTCATCTTGAACTCCTTCTTCAAGAAAAAGCCACACAGGAAATAGACATGGAGACATCCAAATCGGACGACAAATGAAATTGATTTTATTATGTTTAACAAAAAATTCGTCATAGAAGACTGCAGTGTGCTAAACAAGTTCAACACAGGTAGTGACCATAGATTGGTGATATGTAAGATGCAACTCAACACTAAACTCGAATGTGGCAAGCTCACAAGACAAACAAAATGTATTGACATAACCAACCTTAAAAAAGAAATAATACCTTCAAGTTGGAACTGAAGAACAGATTTTCTGCTTTAGAAGGCCTAACATTGGAAGAAGTGGATGTTTCTGAAGTTAACAGAAAAGTAACCAAAGCTCTTATGGAAACAGCAACAAAATTAGCTGGATCTAAGAGCAAGTTGCATGTGAACAAATTATCAGGAAAAACCAAAATGTTGATGCAAAAAAGAAGAGAGATGAGGACAACCAAAGAAGATGTGACTTCCAAAGTGGAATATATAGAGCTATGCAAGACAGTACGAAAAAGTATCACTGAAGACGTAAGGAAATTCAACTGTGAACTAGTGAGAAAAGCAATTGAAAACAACCAAAGCCTAAAGATAGCAAAGGGACATCTCAGTAAGGGAAGAAAACAGATTATGGCACTGAGAAAAGAAGATGGTTCTGTAACACGAAATAGAGGTGAAATTTTGACAAGAGTGAAAGATTTCTACTCCAAATTATATGAAAGGGATGATACATGTACTCCAGACATCATGAAAGGTACCAATACCAGAGTTCTTCCAGTCCTCCCAGCAGAAGTTGCACATGCAATCAAGAACATGAAGCGGGAAAAGCTCCAGGAGAAGATGGAATCACTGTAGACATCATAAAAGAAGCAAGTGGAGAAATCGAAACAGTACTCGCCCAAATTTTCACTCGATGCCTTAATGAGAGGAAGATTCCTGAGGATTGGAACAACGCTATAATGATCCTTCTACATAAAAAAGGTGACATTGAGGATCTCAGGAACTACAGACCTATCAGCCTCCTATCAGTGGTTTATAAAATCTTCACTAAAGTTCTTTCACACCGTTTGAAGGTAACACTGGACACGGATCAACCGAGAGAACAAGCTGGATTCAGGAGTGGCTACAGCACGATAGATCATATCAACGTACTGAGAGAACTAATTGAAAGAGCGAGGGAATATGAACTTCCATTGTGCATGGCTTTTATCGGTTATGAAAAAGCCTTTGATTCGGTGAAACCATCAGCAGTTACAATGGCTCTGAAATCCTGCGGTATTGAAGATGCATACATTAATATTATTAATAACATTTGTGAAAATGCAAGTGCAAAGATTCGGGTGTTTGAAAATACAACACACATAAAAATTGGAAAGGGAGTAAGACAAGGTGACACCATATCTCCGAAGCTCTTTAATGCCACATTGGAAAATGTCTTTCAATCACTGAACTGGGAAAACAAAGGGATAAAGATTAATGGAGATTATCTAACCCACCTTCGTTTTGCTGATGACATAGTCATTTTTGCAACTACCCCATCAGAGCTGCAGAGTATGATCCAAGAACTTGCTGACAAGAGTAAAGAAATGGGATTAAAAATGAACTTTCAGAAGACAAAAGTGATGTTCAATGCTTTTACACGAAATGAAGATTTATCAATTGATGGAGAAAAGCTGGAGATAATAGACACATAAGTTTATCTTAGGCAGCAGGTATCAAGTGAGGGTCACATTGATGAAGAAATTAATCGGCGTACAAAACTTGCCTGGAGAGCTTTTGGAAGAAACAGCATAATTTTTAAGAGCAGTATGCCATTATGTCTTAAAAGAAAAGTGTTTGATCAATGCATCCTTTCAGTGCTTACGTATGGTGCAGAGACGTGGACCTTAACTAAAAGAGACATACAAAGGCTGCAGACAACTCAAAGCAGCATGGAGAGGTGCAGGCTTGGTGTAACCAGGAGAGATAAGAAGAGGAACTCTTGGATCAGAAAAATGACAAGAGTGGAAGACATCATGATCTGAGTTAAATCCCTGAAATAGCAATGGGCTGGACATACTGCCAGAAGGACAGACCATCGATGGACAGCCGAAAGTTTAGAAATTTTAGATTGGATTCCAAAGGGACAGAAAAAGACCCAGAAGAAGACCACATGGGAGATGAGTGGATGAAATTCGAAAGTATGCGGGAGTGACATGGAGGAGACTGGCACAAGACAGACCGTTGTGGAAGAAACTTGGGGAGACCTTCATCCAGCAGTGGATTGATAATGGTTGAGAATGATGATCAGATGATGAGATACACAAATAAATAAACTTCATAAGAATTGTACGAAAATAAGACAGATGAATGCTATTATTTGATTTCAGATCGCAAGAATAGCAACTTTATTATAAAATACGAATGTCACTGCAAATTGTTTATTGATTATCCCGATTTGTACAGAAAATGTGTCTATTTCGGTGATTGCTCATAAATAAAACAGGAAATATTGGCAAAATTCTGCGCGGCAATATAAGAACTCCTGGCATGACAAATTTCTTGCAGTTCAGTGGCTTTGACATTATGTTAATGCAAATCTCTTTATTGCTTGCGAGTCACTTCTTATCAATTACGGTGACCGCAAAGTCATAATTATCTACTAATTGATTCCTTTTCCCCGGAATTCCAAGGTTTGCATTCGCTATTAACAGATTCAAGGCATTTTCTCTGGCGCCGTTCTTGTGAAGATTCTTACTATGTACTGATAAGAAAGAGATAAGAAAGATTGCAAAGACAAAGTACGGTAGATAATCACATTAAATCACTGAGCGGAAAATCTCGCTTAAAGGACAAGCCCCACTTGCAATCAGTGTCACCTTGCGAGCTATAAATAGACTTAATATCACTGATTTCCCTATTGGGACTGCTAAGAAATATTAGGGTGCTCTCTCAGCGTGAACAGTCGGCGATGCAGAAAAGTGGGGAATTGTGGTAAGTTGTTTCCGGTCAATGAAAAGGCTTCATTCAGTCTCGGTTTCTGCATATCATTTGCATTGATTGCTGGTGGCTGCCCGCCACGAACAACGGCATCATCATCTACGTTCGTCGTCGTATTTTGCCATTATCAGTTCATTTCAAAATGATTGTTCCACAAGCTGCTTGTTAGTCTGTCTGGTTCAGTGCCCGCTGGCTCCACAGGACGCGCGGTTTGGTCATCTGTGAATACCGGTTAACGAACCTGTGCAGAAAGACATGAATATGCGGCAAGACAGTGTCAAAAGCTATCAGACCTATACAGGAGGCGTTGCAAAGTTCGAGTGTCATCAACAAGTGGAACGTTGAAAACGGGAAACCCAACTAGAATAATGAAATTCGGTGAGCTATGACCATTGCCGCATTAAGGTACACAGCTACTGCATGTATTTTTTCATGATGAAGTTTTAGAAGAGTTAAATGAACTCAGATAACTTAACCAGGCTTCGAGTTATTAACAAATATTGTAAGTGGTGGCATTTCATCTGGAAAGGAACTGTTGTGATCTGATGAGTGCATCTCACGCAAGGATGGCGCACTATCGTTCTGATCTTCGATTTTTATCTCCTAAAAACTACAGATTAAGGTAGAATAAATGAACTGTCTTCGAGTTTACGTTTAGCATCGTTAAAGAATTTTCAAAAAGAATTTTTTCGCTTGTAGCTAAATTAACTTTGTAAGGTGAATGTCTGTGCATTAACCTTATTTATCGCATAAAACACAATAAAACCTAACGGCAGGGTCCAATGAAAAAAACAGTAATGAACACTTACGTATATTCTTTACAACACGCAGCTCTTCACACAGGGGGTGGCCCAGGATCCGGGCCCTCCCATGAGATATGACTTGGCTCTTTTCTCTTTGTTATTGGTTGCTTATTTTAAAATACTGTACACTACTATTTGTGAAAATTTCAACACCACGAAGGACTACTAATATTAGCTTGAAATTTGGCAGGATATGTACAACAGGTTGGGGCACGCAAATGATTAAAATATCAGTGTAAAAGCGCATTAGGTTTCGGAGCACCGCTCTCTGAATTGCCCAGACTTGGGTATGAAGAGCTGGTTCAAACGAGATGTTGCAATCAGTTAAGAGCCGACGCTAAGTCGAAAGGGTGTTTCTTGTGTCTCACTATGCCCCGTTACCAAAGAAGGTCGCTTTATGAAAACCTGATGAACTTTGAGCGAGGAAGGATTGTTGGGATGAGAGAAGCTGGACTCTTATTTTTAATACACCAGGTCATGAATACGCCAGGAAAGCTTACAGCGTAATAAATCATGTAGTGTAAATTTGTATAAAGATTCGCCAAGCTTTAACACTCCACTTTTCGTGGTTTAAATTTGTATTAAGGTTCGCCAGGCTTTCACACTCCACCTTTCGTGGTGTAAATTTGTAAAAAGATTCGTCAGGTTTTCACACTCTACTTTTCGTGGTGTAAATTTGTATAAAGAATCGCCAGGCTTTCACACTCCACTTTTCGTGGTGGAAATTTGTATAAAGATTCGCCAGGCTTTCATACTCCACTTTTCGTGCTGTAAATTTGTATAAAGATTCGTCAGGTTTTCACACTCCACTTTTCGTGGTGTAAATTTGTATAAAGATTCGCCAGGCTTTCACACTCCACTTTTCGTGGTGTAAATTTGTATAGAGATTCGCTAGGCTTTCACTCGCCACTTTTCGTGCTGTAAATTTGTATAAAGATTCGCCAAGCTTTCACACTCCACTGGGAGTGTGAAAGTTTGGATTTTCCTGCCGCGAAATTTCCACTCGTATGGACCGAAACCCTAGTACAGTGACGCGAACGTGGCGTCAGTGGACAGATGAGACTCGGACGCACAGAAATCCTGGAAATGGACCGCAAAATCGCACGACTGCACGAGATAATAGACACCTCAACCACATGGTAATCACAGAACGCAGAGAGACACCTATGGTGCTAGCGCAGCAGTAGGGCACTGTCTCAGGTCAGGCTTTGTCCTCCTGCACAGTTCAACGTCATCTGCTTAACAAAAGCACTGGTCATTAGCAGACCATTGTTGCATATTCCTATGACCCCTCAACCACAAACGCGTCAGGTTGCAAGAGGGTCTCTAACATAGACAATGGTGCGCTGATTGGCAACAAGTACTGTTTTCTGACGAGTCACGATTCAACTTAACGCGCCATGATGGTCGCATACGTGTTCGAAAAATCGTGGCGAACTCCACCTTGCAGCGTCATACTGGTCCAACGCCAAGCGTCATGGTTTTGGTCGCCATATGGTTCAATTCGCGATTTCGCCTGATTATAATTGAGGGGAACCCTCAACAGCCAGCAATACGTCATTGATATTTTAGAGGCAGAGATGACACTCTTCGTTCAGAGTTATCTTGGGGCTATATTCCAGCAGGACAATACTTGGTCACATGTAGCCCTGAATGTCCAAGACCTCTTCCTTGCACGGAAGATACCGTACTGCTTCTTCCCTGGCCTGCACTTTCGCCAGATGTGTCCCCGATCGAATGTATTCAGGTCCTGCAGCATAAGGAATGTTACAATTTTCGCAAAGAGTTGCGCATATTTACCTGTTTTTAAACACGTATTTTACGAATCATTGGAAATGCATTTTAATATGGTGGAGGTATTTTTTTCGCTTCCCGATGTTTCAGGAGATGTTTTTTCCAGGGAATTTTTATTTGCATCTTCAACATTTTGGGCCACCCCTTAAAAAAATCGAGGGTGCCCCATTGTCTGCAAATAAACTCACATTGAGGACAAACTGTTGAACTAGTAGTCTGGTTAGTCAACTATAACTTCTGCGACAATAGAACGGTCGCTGATTATGAAGAATAACAATAAATGGTAACGCAACTGGTAAACTATAGCTCTAAAGGCTGATTAACGTAACGTATTTTACGATAGACAACAATCCACTAAAAATATCCAGAACTTTTGTTGCAGTCGTTTTTATTCCTTCCATACCGTGGCATTTTAGCTAGCTAACTGCCAGCATTGCCAAACATAACAAAGAAACTAGAGGTTCTGAACGTACGTTCAGAAATGGAACCTACTGTAATAGGCTACGTCTGTCCCTAACGCTCTGACGTCATGAGTACTTGCAGCACCATCTGCTTTTATCCGGCAGCCGAAATCAGAACTAAGCTCACCGCTATAGCACGATATGTAAAATCAAGGAGAAATACCGGAAAATAAAATAAAGTTAGTAAGACAAATGGCATAATCTGTGGAAACACGCACATGCTCGAACAACTATCTGCGACGTTTGTTCTGTTACGTAGGTGATATGTCGTGTTTTATTTCATTTTCTCCGCATTGCAGAGTAATTTCATAAAACGGAATGAAATTGCAGAGTAATTTCTCATAAAGGAATAAAGTTGCACAGTAATTACATAAAAAAGGAATCAGCGTTATATATATATATACATATATACATATATACAAGGTCACTTGATGCACAACATCTCTCTCTCTCTCTCTCTCTCTCTCTCTCTCTCTCTCTCTCTCTCTCTATATATATATATATATATATATATATATCATCATCATCATCATTGTCAACCATTATCAATCCACTGCTGGACGAAGGTCTCCCCAAGTTTCCTCCACAACGGTCTGTCTTGTGCCAGTCTCCTCCATGTCACCCCTGCATACTTTCGAATTTCATCCACCCATCTCCCATGTGGTCTTCTTCTGGGTCTTTTCCTGTCCCTTGGAATCCAATCTAAAATTTCGGCTGTCCATCGATGATCTGTCCTTCTGGCAGTATGTCCAGCCCATTGCCATTTCAGGGATTTAACTCTGATCATGATGTCTTCCACTCTTGTCATTTTTCGGATCCACGAGTTCCTCTTCTTATCTCTCCTGGTTACACCAAGCCTGCACCTCTCCATGCTGCTTTGAGTTGTCTGCAGCCTTTGTATGTCTCTTCTAGTTAAGGTCCACGTCTCTGCACCATATGTAAGCACTGGAAGGATGCATTGATCAAACACTTTTCTTTTAAGACATAATGGCATATTGCTCTTGAAAATTATGCTGTTTCTTCCAAAAGCTCTCCAGGCAAGTTTTGTACGCCGATTAATTTCTTCATCAATGTGACCCTCACTTGATATCTGCTGTCCAAGATAAACGTACGTATCTGTTATCTCCAGCTTTTCTCCATCAATCGACAAATCTTCATTTCTTGTAAAAGCATTGAACATCACTTTTGTCTTCTGAAAGTTCATTTTTAATCCCACTTCTTTACTCTTGTCAGCAAGTTCCTGGATCATACTCTGCAGCTCTGATGGGCTAGTTGCAAAAATGACTACGTCATCAGCAAAACGAAGGTGGGTTAGATAATCTCCATTAATCTTTATCCCCTTGTTTTCCCAGCTCAGTGACTGAAAAACACCCTCCAATGTGGCATTAAAGAGCTTCGGAGATATGGTGTCACCTTGTCTCACTCCCTTTCCAATTTTTATGTGTGTTGTATTTTCAAACAGCTGAATCTTTGCACTTGCATTTTCATAGATGTTATTAATAATATTAATGTATGCATCTTCAATACCGCAGGTTTTCAGAGCCATTGTAACTGCTGATGGTTTCACCGAATCAAAGGCTTTTTCATAATCGATAAAAGCCATGCACAATGGAAGTTCATATTCCCTCGCTCTTTCAATTAGTTCTCTCAGCACATGGATATGATCTATTGTGCTGTAGCCACTCCTGAATCCAGCTTGTTCTCTCGGTTGAGCCATGTCCAGTGTTACCTTCAAGCTGTGTGAAAGAACTTTAGTGAAGATTTTATAAACTACTGATAGGAGGCTGATAGGTCTGTAGTTTCCGAGATCCTCAATGTCACCTTTCTTATGTAGCAGGATCATTGTAGCGGTATTCCAATCCTCAGGAATCTTTCCTTCATTAAGGCATAGAGTGAAAATTTGGGCGAGTACTGTTTCGATTTCTCCACTTGCTTCTTGTATGATGTCTACAGTAATTCCATCTTCTCCTGGAGCTTTTCCCCGCTTCATGTTCTTGATTGCATGTGCAACTTCTGCTGGAAAGACTGGAGGAACTCTGGTACTGGTATCTTTCATGATGTCTGGAGTGCATGTATCATCCCTTTCATATAATTTGGAGTAGAAATCTTTCACTCTTGTCAAAATTTCGCCTCTATTTCTTGTTACAGAACCATCTTCTTTTCTCAGTGCCATAATCTGTTTTCTTCCCTTACTGAGATGTCCCTTTGCTATCTTTAGGCTTTGGTTGTTTTCAATTGCTTTCCTCACTAGTTCACAGTTGAATTTTCTTACGTCTTCAGTGATACTTTTTCGTACTGTCTTGCATAGCTCTATATATTCCACTTTGGAAGTCACATCTTCTTTAGTTGTCCTCATCTCTCTTCTTTTTTGCATCAACATTTTTGTTTTTCCTGATAATTTATTTACATGCAACTTGTTCTTAGACCCAGCCAATTTTGTTGCTGTTTCCATAAGAGCTTTGGTTACTTTTCTGTTAACTTCAGAGATGTCCACTTCTTCCGATGTTAGGCCTTCTAAAGCAGAGAACCTGTTCTTCAGTTCCAACTTGAAGGTATTATGGTGTTTTTTAAGGTTGGTTATGTCAATAGATTTTGTTTGTCTTATGAGCTTGCCACGTTCAAGTTTAGTGTTGAGGTGCATCTTACATCTCACCAATCTATGGTCACTACCTGTGTTGAACTTGTTTAGCACACTGCAGTCTTCTATGACGAATTTTTTGTTACACATAATAAAATTAATTTCACTTGTCGTCCCATTTGGATGTCTCCATCTCCATTTCCTGTGTGGCTTTTTCTTGAAGAAGGAGTTCAAGATGAAAAACCCTTCTGTATATGTATATATATCACATGACATATATGACAAGGTCACGTGATGCACAACATATCGTCTCTCCTTGACAAATGTCAACCCCACCTTCTCGTGCTGCATCCTGTTCTCGCTAAAGGGGCTTTGACGAACGCCAGTACCGGTATAACTATACCATCGGAATTAGAGGAAATGCTATCCCACACTCACCAACCCGCTTGGCCAGCGTGGTGAGTTATGGCCAAACCCCTCCAAAATCAATCCACAATTTAAATCTTGGCCCTCAGTCTCCGGCAGCTGGAATGTATCTGACCAAGCAGCGGCCAGGGCGACATGAAGGCAGAGGGTGCTAAGGTTTAAATATGCATTTATTAAACACTCGGAGTACAGAATGAGAATGTGAGTCATGAGATGATTATGTACAAATGAGCGCTAGAACAAGTAGGCAAAGAAATAAAACTATATACACTTCCTGAGGGTAAGATAGAAGGGGAAATCAAACAAGTAAATAAACCATGTAATTGTCAACAAAAGGATAGAGTATTCATAATAGTTCAAACTGTGAAGGAGACTCTCAGGCCGTCGATCTGGAACCAGCTGAGGTATGGTCTCCAGAGTTTGTAGAAGTTGGGAAGAGTTTCTGTATTGACAGCGTGTTCATGCGCTGACTGTAGACGGAACTTTAGTCGAGCTGTGAAGTGATGGACAAGCTTCTCTCTTTCCTCTGTAAGAGTAGGTACAGTGGAGTTTTCCTGATGAGTTATTTGATGGGAGTAAATAACTATTTTTGCAAGCGTGAAAATATAAGCACACACTGATGGGAGAGGAGAAGCAGGAAGAATATCTTGAAGTACGGTAAACTATGAGACAGCACTCAGATTTCCTGGGCAAAGATGGTGTGCAATACGGAACATGAGATTTAACACAGGTAGCAAGACTGGACAAAACCAAGAGACATGCTCAATGTCTGCCGGGACATCACAGTAGGCACATTGTGGAGGGAGAGACGACAAGAGTCATTCGGTTTAATAATTAAGGAACGGGGAGGCGGCGATGCAGAAACAGCCAGTGAACATTCTTCTCATGAGATGCAGCAAGGAGAGGATGTGCCGCAGACCAAACAGCTGTCAAGGAGGCAGATGGAACAGTAGGGATGGGCATTAGTTGCTGAGGTGCACATGTGCGAAAGATTTCACTCAAAATCTTCTGTGAGAATGCCTCAAGCGTAAAAGATTTCATACGGAGTTGCACAAAAAAAAAAAAAAAAAAAAAAAAAAAAAAAAAAAAAAAACGGGAAGAGTCGCGGTGCTGCTGCAACCTGTAGAATTCCTTCAGGAGAGGCCAAAAATGGGTATAAATGATCGACGATTTTATCGACGTGTAGAGTGTCTGGGAGGAGACGGAATCATGAAGATGAGTAGATAGGTGAGAGAAGTCTTTCCAAGTGAGGTTGAGGTTCACAAGGTCTCGTACAGTAATAATGCCTGCACGCATCCATTCTGGAGAGGCAAAAAATGGTCGGTCAGAGGGATGAAGGGAGGATGAGTAGAAGATTGGTTCATTTAGAATCTCCGTAGTGGAGGAGGGGATGCTCTCTGTAATGGGAGAGACCTCAGGATTTCTATGGCCTCCCAGTAAACGGCCGGGAGGCTTTGTCGCAAAGCTGGAAAACCATCCATTCGAAGAAAAACGGCGAACGTTAATGAAGGATTTTTCAATGAGGACAAGAACATTTCGTACCGTGCATGTATCTGGATTGGAGCTATTGAGCACATGAAAGAACCAGTGAAGCCGTGCGGCACGGTAAACATGGTCTGCTGCAGGAAGACCAATTCCTCCCTGTGAAGGTGAGAGGCAAAGAGTAGAGGAGCTGACCCAATGGTGCTTTGACTATACAACTGATGTGAGGCATGCTTGAAGTTGGCGGAGTCTGTAGCCAGGAGCGGTGTCCATTTGCCAGGAATAGTAACGCTTTGATAAGATGCATGTGCGAGTAATGTGATCTCTTTGAAGGAAGGAGGTGCAAAATTGGGCTCTTCTCCAGATGCCTGCTGCTTTCAGAAGGGAGGGATAGAGAGAGGACCAATTCGTTCGTACGGCCTCCGATGGGGTTCCGAGATGAATTCATAAGAATATTTGGGTGGTACGTGACCATTTGACTCCCCAGGGAGAGCCGTCGCGGTATTTCCCCGTGCCGGACCAGAGTCCTGTGCTTTTCTCAAGATTGAGTGATGCTGACGCTGCGGTAGCATACTCTTGGAAGCAGAGAAGAAAGGTGGAGAATTGGGTGTCATGATGTATGCAGAAGGTTGCATCATCTGCATAGGCTGAATAGGTAATTTTATGATGTCTCGTGCTGGTTGTTGCTGGAAGGAGCCCTTGTATAAACTCTCTGCGCGTCAGGCGCAAGAACGGATCAAAAACTATGGCAAATAATTGTCCAGAAAGAGGGCATCCCTGATGAATTCCTCTAGAGAACTCTACTGGAGCTGTCAGGAAGGCAGCAGTCTGAACTTGTAGAGTTGCTGCTTGATAGAGGGAAAGGAGTGATGCGATGAAGGAGATAGGGAAACCAAAGGCTTGAAGAGTTGCAGAAAGATAGACGTGGGATATATTGTCAAAAGCTGCGTTTTGATCAATATTAAGGAGAGCCAATGGCTCGGACTGAGTGTCAGCAAGGAAGATTAAGTCACGTGTGAGTGTAAGATTGTCAGTGATCGAACGTCCAGGCACAGTATAGGATTGTTGTGGGGTAGACGATATGAGGTAGAATGGTATTGAGGCGGTGTGAAAGCAGCTTTGTGTGGAGCTTGTAGTCGAGGTTTAATAATGAAATTGGGAGCCAGTGTGCAAGATCCAGGATGTCTCCTTGTTTGGGGAATACAGCAACGTAAGCTTGCGTGAAGCATTGTGGAAGACTGGAGGAGGCGAACGCATCGTTGAAAGCCGGGAGCAGGAGCTGAAGTATAGGTGTGAAGAGAAGACATCAAACAATGCATGAGGAAGGCCATCAGGTCCCGATACATCATTTCGAATGAGAAATTTAAATGAGGTTTAGAGTTCCGGCAGGGTGAAAGGATTTGTGAAATTGTTTTGTAAATGATCTGGAACTTGAGGAAGAGACGCAAGAAGTGGGGAGTCAGATGTTGCGCCGCTAACGTCAGTGGCCCCATATTTTCGCTTAAAAAAATCGTGTACTAAGGAACACATGACGTCAGGATCTGAGGTGATCTCCCCAGAGGGAAGTCGTAGATGTCGAAACGTTGTGGATTCCCGACGAGTTTTCTCGAGAGAGTGGAGGTACTCATACGAGTTGTTAGTTGGAGTAAGATGAAGAAGACGTAATCGATGGATCGCCTGATCAGCCAAGGGAGTGAGGAGGGTTATTAACTCAGCTTTAACAACCGGGAACATAAGATTACTTAGCGTGAGATCAGCCAGCTCGGACCGAATATTTTGCAACTTCATGTTTCGCTTGACTGTAGCGGAGTAAGTGAATTGGCGGATGAGAGTTAAGTGTTGATGTTTCGTATCAAACCAATAATAGAGCGTCCTCTAGGTGGGATCGATGTTGTCGATTTTTGACTGTAAGAAACTGCGAACGATGCTGCAGGAGGTGGAATCATGTAAGAAGGTACTGTCAAATGTCCAAAGTCGGTGTTAAGAAGGACGAGAAATTCTTGCACCAGTTTGGAGAGTCACCGCACAGTGATCGGAAGAGGTTGTTGCGTGATGGTGACTTCCTTGGAGTGCCGGCACGAGAACAGAGGAGACATAGAATCTATATAATATTGCTACTGATGATGAAGCAAGGTTGCTGGAACGCCAAGTATAAGAGTGTTGGTCTGGGTGAAGCAAACGAAAGGCGTCCATGAGAGTGAAATCAGCTAGCAAACACTGTAGGCCTTGGATGAGGCGTAGACGATGTTCTTGTTGATTCGGAGCTCGGTCCATCTGAGGATCAGTAGTGCAGTTGAAGTCTCCTCCCAAGATCACATTAGAGGATTCCGAAATTGTTAGAATTGCATTATTGAGGGAGGTTAAGAGATGTTCAATTGGAGAATCATCGCAAGGAATATTGAAGATATGATATGCTTTATCGTCAAGCATAAAGGAGAGGTGGTGAAGATAATTTAGGTAAGTATTGTGGATAGTGACTGAGGAGATGTTTTGTAGAAATTGCCGATGTAGTCCGATGGCAATACCGCCATGAGAGGAGGTGCGAAACGAGTGGTGAAAAGAATACTCCCAGTCTCTCCACCGAGAGTAAGGAGTCAGGAGAGCAATATGTTTCTTGTAAAAGGAGCACTTCTGCGGCACGACGAGCAATATCTTCATGCACTAAAGCATTTGCAAGGGGATCAGAGAAACCCCTACAATTGAATGTTAACATCTGGAAGAGGATGATCTGATTTAGAGTCATGAAGCTTGAGATACGTTTCTTGAAAACGACGGATTTTTTTTTGAAGGGTGCGAACATCATATGGCACATGAGTAAGGGTTTGGAGCTTTAGTTTTGCAAAGACCTTTAGTTCCTGAATTTGCTGAAGCATCTCGACAAATGATCCTTCGCACTGATTGATTAGCTGTTTAAAGCAGTTGGGCTTATTGCGATAGCAGAGTATCGCTTTAAAGGAATCTAAGGGCAAGGGGTGTCTTGGAACACTAGATTTCTCAAGAGCTTTTAACAGTTCCTCCCTTATGGAGACCTCTGAGGAAGAGTCTGAAATAGAGTGCTCTTCAGACTCCATCGTTGCAGTACTGCAGTCAGATTTTACAGCGGGAGAGTTAGGTAGCTCTGCGAGTATTTCCTCCCTCCTGAAACTTCGCTTTCTTGAAACACTGTGGAAGAATCGTCACTTAAAGGAGATTCTCTGTCGCTACGAGAACGGCTGACTCTGGTCCGTTGGCTGGAACGTTGTTTACACTCAGCGATGGTTGACTGGGAGGGCGGAGGCATCGACGATCTTGATGCTTCTTGAGAAGGAGGTATGGACGTTTCATGGGGAACAGGAGAGATGATCGTTTTCGGCGAGTCTTTTGTCAGAGAAGTCGAGTTAGAGTGGGAGTCAACGGAGTGAGGTGTAGCATGACAGCAGGACTCACTACTTTCTTTCTGATTCGAGAGATCAGGTCGTGAAGTGCATGAAGTTGGAGTCAGAAAAGGTGCGACGTCCATGTCCGGAGTTGGTTGAACTTGCATGATGTTTAATGCATTAGTAGAAGGCGAGTTCTGCCCAGGTATGTTAGACACCAAAGGGTCAAAATTCTTGCCGTCAAATTGAGTGCACTAGAAAGAGCCAGAATTCAACAAGGCAGGAAGTGTAGCTTCTTTCCGTAGGAGCCTGAAAGAAGAGACCGTCATCTGTTCGTCGGCTAGCGATGATTCTTTAGACAGTTTGTGTGTAGTTTTCTCGGAGGGAATGGGCAGGGCTGTCAGTTGACTCGATTCAGAGTGAGGTGAGCGATTCTTGGTGGTTTCTTTAGTAGGTCTGGCCATTGCTAAGTCAGAGGCTGAGGTTTGGTGAAGTGATGATTGTTTCTTCAAGGAGGAAGATCTGAGAAGTGCTGAATTTTCAATGTTTTGCTGACGGAGGTGTGGGCATGTCCAGATGCTTTGCAGTGATTACAGAGTAAATCTGTTTCAATATATATATCGCAGGAACGAGAACCTACAAATAATTTTAGCCGGGTGGGGCAGTTTTGAATATCTACAGGTGTGGGAAAGCGCATTTTTACTTGTCTCCGAAAGCTCAAAATTTCGGAGTCATCAGGGTCCAGAGGCGCAGCAAAGAGCTTACGAAAGTCACCTATCACTTATCCGCAGGTGCTGAGGGCAGCCCGTAGAATATAGTTCCTTACTTCTGGTAGAACTGGATAACAAGAAACTTGGACAAGTCTCTCAGCAAGAGGAGAGACGCCTAATGTACGAGATCCAATAGTAAGTCTTTTCTGGACAAGCTGGTTGGCAAATTCAATTTGAGAAAGGTATACTATTACAGTTCTTGGCCGACGAGTCATATGGGTTATGGCTCCTCGAAGCAGGGCTTTTTTGATTGCAGTACTGTATTTTTTCAGTGTTGTATTGGGCAGGGCATCAATACTAATTCATTTCCGAAGTTCCAATAAAAAATCTTGTGTGACAGCGGAAGATACTGGGATTTGCATTTTATGTATATCACCAATTCGAGTGATATATTTTCTCAGAGCAGATCACCAGAGGATCGGACTAGGCTGCCATTTGATGCTGACTTTGGCTACTTACAACGGACGCTCCCTATCTTCTGATTCAAGGCTTCTTGAATTGGTATAGGAACTACATAGGATCAAGTGGGACATCGTCGGGCTAAGTGAGGACATCTCTTCTACTATCGTAGGACAGATACTGGCAGAACTAGTGGTGTTGGATTTATAATAAACAAGAAACTGAAGGATAAAGTTGTAGAAGTTGAAAGTTCCTCTGGCAGAGCTGCAAGACTCGTCATCCAACTCTCGAGAAGATACCAGGACCAGATTATTCAAGCTTATGCACCCACCACAAGTCACCCTGAAGAAGAAATTGAAGAATTTTACGAAAAAATTCGGAATCTAAATATCAAAGACGAACAACACTTGAAGATATTTATGGGTGATTTCAATGCAAAAGTAGGACAACAGCAACACAATGAAATTCGGTTATGGGAGCAGAAATCAACGTGGAAATACTCTCCTAGAATTTGCAGAAGCAGAAAGGTTTTTCATCATGAACTTCTTTTTCAAGAAAAAGCCACACAGGAAATGGACATGGAGACATCCGAATGGGACGACAAGGGAAACTGATTTTATTATGTGTAAGAAAAAATTCGTCTTCGAAAACTGCAGCGTGCTGAACAAGTTCAACACAGGTAGTGACCATAGATTGGTGAGATGTAAGATGCATCTCAATACTAAACTCGAACGTGGCAAGCTCATAAGACAAACAAAATGTATTGACATAATGATGCTTGCGCCATAAAAAAGGTGACGTTGAGGATCTCAGGAACTACAGGCCCATCAGCCTCCTATCAGTGGTTTACAAAATCTTTACTAAGGTTCTTTCACATCGCTTGAAGGTAACACTAGACATGGCCCAACCAAGAGAACAAGCTGGATTCAGGAGTGGCTACAGTACCATAGATCATATCCATGTACTGAGACAACTAACTGAAAGAACAAGAGAATATGAACTCCCATTATGCATGGCTTTTATTGACTATGAAAAGACCGTCGATTACCTGAAACCATCAGCAGTAACAATGGCTTTGAAATCCCGTGGTATTGAAGATGCATACATTAGCATTATTAATAACATCTATGTAAATGCAAGTGCAAAGGTTCGGGTATTTGAGGATACAGCACAAATAAGAATTGCAAAGGGAGTGAGATGAGGTGACAGCATATATCCCAAGCTCTTTAACGCCACATTGCAAAATGTCTTTCAATCATTGAACTGGGAAAACAAAGGGATAGAGATTAATGGAGATTACTTAACTCACCTTCGTTTTGCTGATGACGTAGTCATCTTTGCAACTACCCCTTCAAGGCTGCAACGTATGATCCAAGAACTTCCTGACAACAGTAAAGTAGTGGGATTAAAAATGAACTTTCAGAACACAAAAGTGATGCACAATGTTTTTACAAGAAACGAAGATTTTTCGATTGATGGAGAAAAGATTTAGACAACCGATTCTTACATTTATCTTGTGCAGCTGATACAAAGTGATGGTCACATTGATGAAGAAATTATTCGGCGTATAAAACTTGGATGGAGAGCTTTTGGAAGAACCAGTACAAGTTTTAAGAGCAGTATGCCATTATGTCTCAAAAGAAAAGTGTTTAATCAATGCATCCTGCCAGTGCTTACGTATGGAGCAGAGACCTGGACCTTAACTAAACAAGTTTGTAAAATCATGCAATGCATTGATTATAATATGCTTTCCAACATACCAGAAATCATTACTGAAGTTATCACTCAAGTTATGAGGATAATGGCTGTGGAATAAATCTCGGTCCTGTGCCCTGAACTTTGATCCAATTTCGATGATATTCAACAGAACCGGTTCAGTATATCACCGAAATAACATGATGAAGTTTTGTCGCAATCGAAGTATTTTTACGTAAGTTATGATGCATAAGGGCTGTGGAATAGATCCCGCTCCTGTGTCTTAACCTTTGACCCCATTTCGCCCATTTTCAATAGAATTCGTCCCCAGGCAGGCCCCTACAGCATACTAATATTTCATCGAAATCGAAGCATTTTTACGTAAGTTATGACGCATAATGGTGATTGAAGTGATTCCGCTCCTGACCTTTGACCCCATTTCGCCCATTTTCAATAGGGTTTGTGGCCAGGTGGTCGCCTACCACATACTAAAATTTCATCGAAATCGAACCTTTTTTTACGTTAGTTATGACGTATAACAGCAGTGGAATAGATGCCGCTCCTATGTACTGACCTTTCACCCCATTTCGTTCACTTTAAATAAGGTTCCTTCCCAGGTGATACCCTACCAGATACTAAAATTTCATCGAAATCGAACGATTGTTACGCGAGTTATCGTGCGGACGGGTATACGCACACAACGCGTGACATAATGAAGGAGATGGGAATCGCGACCATATGCTCGCAAGAGTATGACGTCATAAAACTTTAATAGGATCCAAACACAACGCGTGATGTAATGAGACAGATGGCGTGACCGCGCGCCAACATTCTCAAATGCGAGATTGTGACGTCATAAGATTTATAAGCATTGGAAGCATTAATGGAACGACGACATGACACTAAAAACGTTATAATTCGGGGTGGTTATTTAACCCACTAAACGAATTCTCCTAAAGACGAGATCAAGCTAAATCGATTTCTAGTACCAGAAAGCGATAGGTTAACGACTTTCATCAAAATTCTTAGAGCCGTTTTCAAAATAAAATGTACATACATACATACAAGAATTGCTACTTTAAGGTGGACGTCAAGGAATTTTGCTTCCTATACTTCCAGTGGAAAAACTTCTGTACACATTTCCTTCACAATTAATGCGTTCCCAATAATGAAAATTTGAACATCGATTAAAATAGCTTCATTTCATAACTTGGAATACTTAATATTTTCAAAACCATAACCGTAATAATATTTTCTTAGCCATAACCGTAATTATGCAATTCAACATTTATTTGTCCACTGACGTCATCAAAGTACAGGTCGCGCCATCTTTTTTCTGGTTTCAACACCACCAAAGGAAACGTTATTGTTTTTTAATATACTTATGCTTATGTTTTAGGAAATGTTAAGTATTTCAAGTTATAGTATGAAGTTATTTTAATCGATGTTCAAATTTCCATTCTTGGGAACACACTAATTGTGAAGGAAATGTGTACAAAAGGTTTTCCATTGGAAATATAGGAAGCAAAATTACTTGACGTCCACCTTAATAGTGTGAGATAAGGGCGATGGAATGGATCCCAATCCTATGTCCTGACCTTTGACTCCATTTGCCAAATTTTCAATAGAGTTCCTCTCCAGGAAATCCCCTACCACATACTAAAATTTCATCGAAATCGAACCATTTTTACGCACCTTATGACGCATAAGGACAATGGAATGCATCCCGCTCCTATGTCCTGACCTTTGACTTCACTTCACCCATTTTCAATAGGGTTCGTTCCCTGGTGGTCCCCTACCACATACTAAAATTTCATCGAAATCGAATCATTTTTACGTGAGTTATCGTGCCGACAGACGGACGGAAAAGGCTGGAGCATATACGCTTCTTCAACCTACGGTTGGAAAGCGTAAAAAAGACATACAAAGACTGCAAACAACTCAAAGAAGCTTGGAGAGATGCATGCTTGGAAAGATAAGAAGAGGAACTTGTGGATAAGGTAATGGCAGGAGTGAACGAAATCATGAACAGAGTGAAATCACTGAAATGGCAATGGGCTGGACATGTTGCGAGACGAACGGACCACCGATGGACAACCGAAATTTTAGACTGGATTCCAAGGGACAGGAAAAGACCCAGAAGAGGACCTCATGGGAGATGGATGGATGAAATTCTAAAGTATGCTGGAGTGACAGGGAGGAGACCGGCCCAAGACAGACAATTGTGGAAGAAACTTGGGGAGACTTTCATCCAGCAGTGGATTGATCATGGTTGATGATGACGATGATATATATATATGTGTGTGAACAAGTTGCATGTGAACAAATTGTCAGGAGAAACCAAAATTTTGATGCAAAACAGAAGAGAGATGAGGACAACTAAAGAAGATGTGACTTTCAAAGTGTAATACATAGAGCTATGCAAGACAGTACAAAAAAGTATCACAGAAGACGTAAAGAAATTCAACTGTGAATTAGTGAAGAAAGCAATTGAAAACAACCAAAGCCTAAAGAAAGCAAAAGGACATCTCAGTAAGGGAAGAAAACAGATTATGGCACTGAGAAAAGAAGATGGTTCTGTAACAAGAAATAAAGGCAAAATTTTGACAAGAGTGAAGGATTTCTACTCCAAGTTATATGAAAGGAATGATGCATGTACTCCAGACATCATGGACGGTATCAGTACCAGAGTTCCAGTCCTCCCAGCAGAAGTTGCACATGCAATCAAGAACATGAAGCGGGGAAAAGCTAAAGGAGAAGATGGAATTACCGTAGACATCGTACAAGAAGCAAGTGGAGAAACTGAAACAGTAATCGCCCAAGTTTTCACTCGATCTCTTATAAAAGGGAAGATTCCTGATGATTGCAACAATGCTACAATGATCCTGCTACATAAAAAAGTAACATTGAGGATCTCACAAGGGGACCTATAATGAATTAGCTTTATTTGCTTTCCGCTAAGCTAATTATAATGCTTCTGCTACTGAATGATATGCTTGTACTAAGCTTCAAATAGTGAATTCAAATGGTTGTTGTTACTAGTTAATTAAGAACATGAATAAAGTCTCCTGCTAGTAGTGTAGTAATAGTATTGAACAAACTTATAACTGGTAGTAATGTTGCAGCAGTAATTAGAATGAATAAAGTCTTAACGCTGGTTGTTAATGGTAATAAACTAATGATATAAACCTAACAGCCAGACAGAGGTCTGACAAAAACTATTAATTGAGGAAGACGTACTTACTCAAAGCTCTTTTATTATGTAACTCTTGGTCATCCAAAGCACACACACACAACTTGTTTCACAATAATGAAGAATCAAACTAATCACATAGAACGAAACTCTCTCCTTCACAACAACAACGCTCCTCTAGTATAACAACAAACGATCTCCCTATAACAACAAAAGCTCTCCTTATAACAACAAAATCTCTCCCTCGCTATCCATGAACGCGCCTATATATACTAGCTACCACCACGTCATGACTTACACTCATTGCCAGATCTCATTCATCGGGTGAAATAATATTTCGTTCAGTAAGAAGATAATTTACATAGTAAAATAAAATAACCAGAGATAGTAAAATCAAAAGGAAAGTGAATATAGAGTATACGTTACATCATCTCCCCCTTAATTTTTTTTTTTTTTTTTTTTTGTTTCCGAAAAGCCTATCAATTTTGGAGTGTAAGTCTTACACTTCGTTGAATGACGTTTCTCGACCTCTTTTTTGTTTTGTTGTTTGGTGGTAGCAGTATTTACATTATCAAACTTGGCATGACAAAATTAAGAAATCTGTATTCATCTGTGAAACTTGTATTGTTGAACAAAACAAACCTGCATCGGCATACCTTCCTTTTATTCTGCCTAGCAGGAATCACTTTTTTAATTTCAAATGACGTTCTCATTATTCGGTGAATACATACCAACTGTATCAGCAGCGAAGATTACCTGGAGCTGCCTAACAGTAACAATTTTATTATTTTAATTTCAAATTACGTTCGCATTATTCGTTGAATACATACCAACTGTATCAGCAGCGAAGATTACCTGGAGCTGCCTAACAGTAACAATTTTATTATTTTACCCCTAAGCACATAGATATATAAGCAAATTGGGATTAGTAGATGGACATAGAAGAAATATAAAAAAAAACCACATATATACACAAAAAGAATGCATAGGCCCACACGAAAAAAAGAAATTCTGACACGCCAACTGGTCGTGCAGGAAAAACAACAAACTAAGAAAAGAACCTGTCCACGAGAACTTACTTATCTCGAGGACGCATAAAAAACTCTAGTGCGATAGTCTGTGGAACAGAAGGTTGAGTAGGATTGATTATGAAATCGATATTTCGTTCATGATACTTGCGACACTGATCAACGTGTACGTATTGAAATTGATTGTCCGGTTTTTCAAGAACAATGTTATTTTCAAACACATTTGCCACCCGATATGGACCTTCGTAGCTGGGTGCAAATTTCTTCACTAAAGTATGCGAAACAGAAGACTGGAAGTGCGTTTCCACGAGAGTGAGATCTCCAACGACAAGATCTGGTTCCCTACGACTAGGATTATAATATCTTGCTTGAGCCGCTTGTGCTCCTAGCATTGCAACACGAGCTTTTTCTGCCATGATTCGTACTGATTGCGGAGTTGGTCGCTATTTTAGTTCGTCGATAATCCCCGTTAAATTTTCAAAAGGGGTTTTAATTTTGCGACCCAGAAAAAGTTCTGCAGGAGTAATTTTAGTAGATTCGTGGACAGACGAGTGGAGGGCAAACGCAAAAAGCTTCAAATGGTCATCCCATCGTTCATGATGACCCATTACAAATGTAGCAATCATTTTCACTAGCGTGCGGTTCACGCGTTCCGCAGGATTACTCTGGGGATGATATGGGGAAATGAATTTATGTTTAATGTGTAGTCTCGCACACATTCTTTCAAAAATGTCAGAAATAAATTGAGGACCATTATCCGAAACTACTTTATTAGGTGCACCATATCTAGAAAATACTTCATTAACTAATACATTACAAATAACTTCTGCCGTAGCGGCTTTAATGGGAAAAACTTCAACCCATTTAGAAAAATTATCAGTTAGTACTAAAACGTAACGAGCTTTGTTTTTAACAGATAAAGGATAAGGTCCCAATAAATCTATTGAAATAATATAAAAAACATGAGAACTTGAACTAGATTTCAAGTGACCGGCCGGTCTTACATTACGGTAATTATTAATCTGACACAAGTGACATGATTGAACGTATGCGAGCACACTTTGGTACATGCCAGGCCAATAGGCAACATCCCGCAATTTACAACGGGTCTTGCGAATACCTAAATGGCCTGCAAGAGGTTTGTCATGAAATTCATTTAAAAGGGCCATTCTGAGGGTTTGCGGAATACATGGGCGAAACTCTGCCCTAGTAGTCCTAGATTTTGTATAATAAAGAAGACCCTCTATTACTTCAAAATGCTGTGACCTTCCAGCCAGAGAAGGATCACTTTGTAGGGGCGAACCCGCAAGCAAAAAATTATAGATATCCCCAAAATCTGGATCATTTATTAATTCTGCATTTATCTGCTCTCTGGATGTTATATCAGCTATTAGAAGTAAAGGCTGACATCCAGGAGTAGTTTCTGTGGGGACCCCACAAATTGGAACGCGAGACAATGCGTTCGGTAATTGATTCTTATGACCTGGCTGATACGAAATTTTGATATTGCTCTCTTGTAACTTCAGAGCCCACTTCATAAGTCTTTGAGATAGGTGCTTAGCAGAATTCAAATACTGAAGGGCAGAATGATCCGTAATTATGTTAACTGTCAATTCGTTAAGATAACATTGAAATTTATTCAGCGCATACACAACAGCAAGACATTCACGTTCCGTAGCTGAATAATTGCGTTCAGCTTTGGCTAAAGTACGAGACGCAAAAGCTATTGGATGCCCAGCTTGTGACAAAACGCAACCAAGACCAACTCCAGATGCGTCAGTATAAATATCAAATTCTTTAGTATGATCCGGGAAAGCCAACACCGGAGGCTGAGTCAACGCAGACTTCAGTGTTTCGAATGCAGCGTTAGCCTCAGGTGTCCAAACAAACTTCTTGTATTTACGTTTTAAAGCATACAATGGCTCACATATTGTAGCATAAGCGGGGACGAACTGCTGATACCATCCGGTCATTCCCAAAAAGCGTGATAGTTCTTTTGCTGTTTTAGGCCGAGGAAAGTCAACAATAGGCCTAATTTTTTCATTATCAGTAAATAAGCCGTGGGGAGTGATTTTCAACCCCAGATATACAATCTCGTCCCTCGCTATCTGGCATTTACTAGGTTTTAACGTTAAGCCAGCATTGTATATGAGTTGGAACACCTGTTTGAGCAGAGAAAGGTGCTCGTCAAAAGTCTCGGATGTAATAATAATATCATCCAAATATACATGCACATGGGGACCCAGGACAGGTCTGAGAACCGTATCCATAAGCTTTTGGAAAGTAGCAGGTGCAGAAGCTAGTCCAAAGGGCATACGTAAGTATTCATAAGCCCCAAAAGGAGTCACAAAGCCTGTTTTATCGACAGAGTCCGGATGTACTGCCACCTGCCAATATCCACTCGCCAAATCCAAGGTTGACATCCATTTGGTTGACGACAGGTCATTTAAAATATGCGACATGACAGGTAGTGGATAATTGATCGTTTTTGTGACTTGGTTGAGCTTGCGGAAATCTGTCACGAAACGAAATTCATTGGGTTGTTTCTTTGGAACCAAAAAGGCAGGAGCAGCCCAGACGCTTGTTGATTCCCTGATTATGCCCTGCTTAATCATTTCAGAAATTTGACGTTGCATTTCCTGTTTTTTATGTGGAGCACAAGGGTAAGGTTTCGTCGCAATTGGTTTCGAACCATCAGTGTCAATGACATGATAAACCACCTGTGTGAAACCAGGTTGATCAGAAAAATAAACCAGGGCTTTCCTGTAAAAGGAGAGAAAGCTGGTCTCGTTGCCTCTCATTCAATTGGTTACTCAATAACAAGCTCGTTATATCTACAGGAACCGTAGGAATCATTTCGACAGGTTCCGGAAAGGAAATCACATGTTGTACGAAATTCAAAGTTATTTGAAACTTATGAATAAAGTCCATTCCCATTAGACATTTTACAGGTAGCTCGTCTATAAGCAGGAAAGAATGCGTAAAACAAGCTTTTCCCAGCCCTAAAGATAATGTGGCAGTTCCTGTGATACTGAAGATTTCGTTATTTGCACCTCGCAAATACTGCGTCGCAGGCTGAACTAGTATTGCAGGAAAATTGTCAGTGCAAAACTTCGTATTTAGGGCTGATATTTCAGAACCAGTGTCGAACTTTGTCTCGACGATAATATCTTCAATTGTCAAGAATACATCAGGCAACTGAGGAGTTTGAACAGTCACTAATACTGTTTTAGGGTCAGAATGCTTGGTATCAGGAAGCAGGACCGACCCTTGGTCTACTTCCTTCGGAAGTTTAAAGGAATCCTGGTTGGATTATCATGTGGTCTGAAACCTCGACCCTGATGGGTATCGGGAAAATTTTCACGATGAGGAAAACTGCGTGAAACCTGCGTCGGGAACTCCGCGCGTCTGTTGACATTTTCATATCTATTACTTCTGCCCTCAGCACGGGCAGAAAAATCATCATTGTCCTGAGCATGAAAACGTTCCGAATGCTGCTGATTGAAACGGGGTCGAGCATACTGTGCATTTGTACGATATCCCGAAGATTGTTCAGAAACTCGCTGTTGGTTTGCCACTCTTCTGTGTGGTGGAACGTATGAAGCTTGGGTGTGCACCTGTGTATGCTCGCGCTGAAAGTTATTATGCCTATTATGCCGCTGAGGGTTTTCGTAATAAGCCTCGCGGGGTGCCCGAGCATGGTGAGTGGAACCATGTTTGCCATGTCGCTCTTCATACGTGCGTATGAGGCGAAGGCATTCATGAATTGTGGCAGGGTGTCGAACCTCAAGAAAATCTTGTAAGAATGGGTCGAGCTGCTGCACGAGGGTATCCAACATGTCAACATGACTGGCATGTGGATCCCATAGGTTATATAAGCGTGTAGTTTCCAACGCAAATGCAACAGGGCTATCATTGGGACCTTGCTGACGAGAAAAAAGCTGTTGAGCAAGGCTAGCTCGACTGAGGCCGAAAGGAAAGACCTCCAAGAATTCTGCACGGAAATTCTCATAATGAGAATCTGGGTTCAATACTCTCCACTGCCGATACCAGGTCTTAGCGGTATCCCTCAAGCAAGTGCCGGCGATTTGGACTTTGCAGTCTTCAGGAATATTATATAGATCAAAATGATCTTCCAGATCTTCGAGGAACTTTAAGGACCCCTCCAAACCATTGAAATGAATTGTTCCTGCATGCGGCACGAAATGGGCAAGCATTCTGCTGCGCTGAGAGGATTGAACTCCCTCAGGTACGACCCGCGACTCAGAGTAATAGGAAGCTGGTGCATTATGAAATTGTGAAGAATGCCTGGGTGCGTGTAGATCACTTATATCAAAGTGAGCCCCACAGGTTTCTTGCAGATGGTCAAGATTAATCCCATCACCACCGAAACTTGTCTTAGGGTGGAAAATTGAAGTCGTCTCAGGTAGTGAATACATGGGTAATAATTGTCAAGATCTCGTGTTCGAGAAAAGTTCGGGCGCCAATTATAATGAATTAGCTTTATTTGCTTTCCGCTAAGCTAATTATAATGCTTCTGCTACTGAATGATATGCTTGTACTAAGCTTCAAATAGTGAATTCAAATGGTTGTTGTTACTAGTTAATTAAGAACATGAATAAAGTCTCCTGCTAGTAGTGTAGTAATAGTATTGAACAAACTTATAACTGGTAGTAATGCTGCAGAAGTAATTAGAATGAATAAAGTCTTAACGCTGGTTGTTAATGGTAATAAACTAATGATATAAACCTAACAGCCAGACAGAGGTCTGACAAAAACTATTAATTGAGAAAGACGTACTTACTCAAAGCTCTTTTATTATGTAACTCTTGGTCATCCAAAGCACACACACACAACTTGTTTCACAATAATGAAGAATCAAACTAATCACATAGAACGAAACTCTCTCCTTCACAACAACAACGCTCCTCTAGTATAACAACAAACGATCTCCCTATAACAACAAAAGCTCTCCTTATAACAACAAAATCTCTTCCTCGCTATCCATGAACGCGCCTATATATACTAGCTACCACCACGTCATGACTTACACTCATTGCCAGATCTCATTCATCGGGTGAAATAATATTTCGTTCAGTAAGAAGATAATTTACATAGTAAAATAAAATAACCAGAGATAGTAAAATCAAAAGGAAAGTGAATATAGAGTATACGTTACAGACCTTACAGCCGACCACCCGCGGATTTCGGTGAATTTTTTTTTAATGAAAGTAGAGGCAAAATGGGGATATATATGTCTCGGCATTTGATCTAATGCCTCTTATTTTCGGAATAAAAAATCATAACGATCCGGAGGATATCATAACAAAATTCGTGATTTCCTGTAAATGATGCTTTACTGTAATGTCACGAGGTCCTACAGCCGTGCATTATAGCATACTTTTACTGTTATGTTGGCTAATGTCGAATAGCGGGGAAAGAACAGTGAACTATCAGTAGCAGCAAAGAACGGAATACCTGCATTTTCCCATCCTCCCTTAAAGTTCTCTCGTTCTCACTTTTCAGAATTCTGTAAGAAGTTACAACAACATTGTGTGATATAGGTAGATATTAAATGAAACATATGTATTTCTGTGCAATATTTGCATGAGCTAGCTATGTCGTGAGCTCTAGGCTTTGTAGTGATGTGGACCTTACACTTAACATTGTATCGTGTCATTGTCAATGGCAATTCGGTGTAGTTTCACTAACAAGTAATAAAGAACTTGTAGAAGTAATCGTTGAGTAATGGAGTTTAATAATAAATAGCACATACGGGGACAGAGGAATTGTTAGGAGAATCGAATTATCACATTTTAGATTATAAAGTATAATTACGTACTTTTATTTGAAGACCTAACATATATGTTGTTAGGTATTATTATCGGAGGTTTTGCTATCGTTTATTGGTACACAAAGTTGCGAATTATAATTATCATAAAAACAATGAAAACATAACACTTCTCCACAACGCAAGCATTTGATAAAAGAACTGTTCGAGCACTTACATTTCGTTTGTCGAACGTCGTCCGAAAAACACATGTTGTTCACATTTCCAAGCAAACCAAGCGTACTGCAACATATTCTTGAAAATCGGCGCAGGAAGTTGATGACATATAAGTGAATGGATCTTCGCTACATTTTCTCGCTTGTTTAAATGCCTTTTTTTTTAAAGTTCGACAGGGTTTCGTAATTTTTTAATAACATTTTTTACTTGACGGAAAAGGTACACATCACAAGGCTAACAGTATAGGGTACAGTGAGGGGGAATGATTACATCAGTAGAAGAACAAGTGCCGTTGTCCTTTGTAAAGACACTATTAAAGAGTGCTGGACCTGTTTGACCTCCCCATGAATCCAAGATGAATAGAAACTTCTCTTTTTCACTAAATGGTCAGATATTGTTTTTTACGAAACTGCTGAAATGCTCTTTCGTTAATTTCCCTGATTTCGACGATATCACGAATACATTTCCATATTCCGCAGTTAGTCCTTCCACAATCTTGGAAACGAGAGGTCCAAATTGTCCCTGAGGCTCTTGCATACACAGAAAAACTTTTGGAAGTAATGCTCTAGAAGCAGTCAATGCATACTGCGCAGTGTAACTATGCGTTACTTTGTTAAAATCTCCCAAGAATACCTCTGTTGTTTTTTCTCCACGCACAGAAAGTGTCCTGTTCACATCGATTCTGTACTCACATCTTCTTTGATCAGTGTTAAGGACGTAAGCCAATGGAAACTCTTTGATCAGTCGTGAAAGACGTTTTTGGAATTTCCCTGCTTCCGCGATAATAGTTGACAAATACAATTCATTTTGTGACCTGATGTAGCGCATCACTTTTCGCTGGCGGGTGCCATTAACCAGTTTTAATTTTTCAACCACCCTTGCGATGCCATAAAACAAAAATCGTCCAATTGATGTTGCACCGCTGCAGCAGAAGCCCATTGTTATATCATTCGGGTGGTTACCGGCTGCTTTTTCTCTCGAGATTCACAAAATCGATCGCAGGTGCATTTGTTGATTATGTCATATTTTTCCTTTAATCCACCTTCCCGTTCAATTTCTTGCTCCCATTTTGTCAGGTGTGCCTTCCGTTGTAAAACAGCACATCGTCGTCGGTGTAGAGTTTTTGAACTCCATTTTGGATGCCGTTTAGCAAGCTGTACGATTTTGATTTTCGTGTGTCTTCTGCTGCAGAAGTGCAACATCAATCGGACGATTTTCGTTTTATGGCATCACAAGGGTGGTTGAAAAATTCAAACTGGCTCATGGCACCCCCCCCCCAGCGGAAAGTGACGCGCTACATCAAGTCACAAAAGGAATTGTATTTGTCAACTATTATCGTGGAAGCAGGGAAATTCCAAAAACGTCTTTCACGACTGATCAAAGAGTTTCCATTGGCTTACGTCCTTAACACTGGTCAAAGAAGATGTGAGAACAGAATCAATGTGAACAGGACACTTTCTGTGCGTGGAGAAAAAACAACAGAGGTATTCTTGGGAGATTTTAACGAAGTAACGCATAGTTACACTGCGCTGTATGCACTGACTGCTTCTAGAGCCTTACTTCCAAAAGTATTTCTATGTATGTAAGAGCCTCAGAGACAATTTGGACCTCTCGTTTCCAAGATTGTGGAAGGACTAACTGCGGAATATAGAAATGTATTAGTGATATCATCGAAATCAGGGAAATTAACGAAAGAGCATTTCAGCAGTTTCGTGAAAAACATTATCTGACCATTTTGTGAAAAGAGAAGTTTCTATTCATCTTGGATTCATGGGGATGTCAAAAAAATCCAGCACTCTTTAATAGTGTCTTCACAAAGGACAACGGCACTTGTTCTTCTACTGATGTAATTATTCCCCCTCATTGTACCCTATGCTGTGAACCTTGTGATATGTACCTATTCCGTCAAGTAAAAAGTTTCTTAAATAATTACAAAACTCTGTCGAACTTTAAAAAAAAAATAAGCATTTAAACAAGCGAGAAAATGTAGTGAAGATCCATTCACTTATACATCATCAACTTCCTGCGCCGATTTTCAAGAATATGTTGCAGTACGCTTAGTTTGCTGCAAAGTTAATAAATGAAAGAAATATTTTTGGAAATGTGAGCGAAATGTGTTTTCCGGATGACGTTCGGCAAACGAAATGTAAATGCTCGAACAGTTCTTTTGTCAAATGCTCGCGTTGTAGAAAAGTGCTATGTTTTCATTGTTTTTATGATACTTATTATCCGCAACTTTGTGTACCAATAAACGATAGCGAAACCTCCGATAGTGATACCTAACAACATATGTGTTAGGTCTTCAAATAAAAGTACGTAATTATACTTTATAAGCTGAAATGTGATAATTCGATTCTCCTAACAATTTCTCTGCCCCCATATGTGCTATTCATTATTAAGCTCCATTACTCAGCGATTACTTCTACAAGTTCTTTATTACTTGTTAGTGAAACTACACCGAATTGCCATTGACAATGACACAATATAATGTTACGTGTAAGGTCCACATCACTACAAAGCCTAAAGCTCACGACATAGCTAGCTCATGCAAATATTGCACAGAAATACATATGTTTCATTTAATATCTACCTATATCACACAATGTTGTTTTAACTTCTTACAGAATTCTGAAAAGTGAGAACAAGAGATCTTTAAGGGAGGATGGGAAAATGCAGGTATTCCATTCTTTGCTGCTACTGATAGTTCACTGTTCTTTCCCCGCTTTTCGACATTAGCCACCATAATAATAAAAGTATGATCTAATGCACTGCTGTAGGGCCTCGTGACATTACAGTAAGGCATCATTTACAGGAAATCACGAATTTGGTTATGATATCCTCCGGATCGTTATGATTTTTTATTCCGAAAATAAGAGGCATTAGATCAAATGCCGGGACATATATATCCTCATTTTGCCTCTACTTTCATTAAAAAAATTCGCCGAAATCCGCGGCTGGTCAGCTGTAAGGTCCCCTTGTCAGTAACTACAGACCTATCAGCCTCCTATCAATAGTTTATAAAATCTTCACTAAAGTTCTTTCACACCGCTTGACGGTAACACTGGACATGGCTCAACCGAGAGAACAAGCTGGATTCAGGAGTGGCTACAGCACAATAGATCATATCCACGTACTGAGAGAACTAATTGAAAGAGCGAAGGAATGTGAACTTCCATCAAGCATGGCATTTATCGAATATGACAAGGCATTTGAATCGGTAAAACCATCAGCAGTTACAATGGCTTTGAAATTATTCGGTATTGAAGATGCATACATTAATATTATTAATAATATCTATGAAAATGCAACTGCAAAGATTCGGCTGTTTGAAAGTACAACACACATAGAAATTGGAAAGGGAGTGAGACAAGGTGACACTATATCTCCCAAGCTGTTTAATGCTACATTGGAAAATGTCTTTCAATCACTGAACTGGGAAAACAAAGGGATAAAGATTAATGGAGATTATCAAACTCACCTTCGTTTTCTGATGACGTAGACATTTTTGCAACCATCCCATTAGAGCTGCAGAGTATGATCCAGGAACTTGCTGACAAGAGTAAAGCAGTGGGTTTAAAAGTGAACTTTCAGAAGATAAAAATGATGCACAGTGCTTTTACAAGAAATGAAGATTTATCGATTGATCGAAAAAGGCTGGAGAAAACAGGTACCTATGTTTATCTTGGACAGCAGATATCAAGTAAGGGTCACATTGATGATGAAATTAATCGGCTTATAAAACTTGCCTGGAGAGATTTAGGAAGAAACAGCATAATTTTCAAGAGCAATATGCCATTATGTCTTAAAGAAAAGTCTTTGATCAATGCTTCCTTCCAGTGCTTACGTATGGTGCAGAGACGTGGACGTTAACTAAAAGAGACATACAAAGGCTGCAGACAACTCAAAGCAGCATGGAGAGGTGCATGCTTGGTGTAACCAGGAGAGATAAGAAGAGGAACTCGTGGATCCGAAAAATGACAAGAGTGGAAGACATCATGATCAGAGTTAAATCCCTGAAATGGCAATGGGCTGGACATACTGCCAGAAAGACAGTCGATCGATGGACAGCCGAAATTTTAGATTGGATTCCAAGGGACAGGAAAAGACCCAGAAGAAGACCAGATGGGAGATGGGTGGATGAAATTCGAAAGTACGCGGGAGTGACATGGAGGAGACTGGCACAAGACAGACCGTTGTGGAAGAAATTTGGAGAGACCTTCGTCCAGCAGTGAATTGATAATGGTTGACAATGATGATGATGATACACACTGAGTGGCCACTTTATTATGACGGCCTGACAGTTTTAAGCAAATGAGCTATGGCTGCATGCTGTTGCCACCAGAGGGCGAGGCTAGTATAAAAAAGGAAAGCTTAGTGCTTGCGACAGTAGTAAAAGGGATTTATGGGTGACGAGATGGGTAAAAAATGCGATTTGACGGACTTTCAACGTGGGATGATTGTAGGAGCTTGAAGCCATGGAGCGAGTATCACCGAAATTGCCGCATTCGTGAAATGTTCCAGAGCAGCTGCTGTTAAAATGTTTGAAGACTGGACTGTCAGCCAAAAAACTGGGTATCTACGTGCAACATGTGGTTGTCATCGACTAGTGACTGCTCAGGCGGAACGGAGAGTGTCCAGACTGGTAACAGACAACAGAAGGGCAACAGTGCAGCAAATTACAGACCATCTTAATCAAGGATCCCCTCAAATGATCTCTGCTCGCACTGTTCGCCGTACACTGCATCGGATGGGATATGGCAGTCGAAGGCCTGTTCGAACACCATTGCTGTCTGCAGTTAACAAGAGAAAACGTCTCCAGTTCGCAATGGAGCACAAGGATTGGTCAGTCGATAATTGGAAACAAATTATATGGTCCGATGAATCACGTTTTCAGTTGCACCATGCCGATGGCCGAGTGATAATTAGGCGGAAACAGCACGAAAGCATGGATCCCAAACGCATTGCTACAACCCTTCAAGCTAGTGGAGGCGACGTTATGGTTTGGGGAATGTTTTCCCTGGCATGCTTTGGGCCCTTTAATTGGTGTTGATCAACGTCTGGCTGGCACATCATATCTAAGCATCGTTGCAGACCAAGTGTATACTGTCATGTGGATGGTTTATCCCAATGGCGATGGCTACTTTCAACAAGATAATGCGTCCTGCAATAGAGCTCGTATTGTACAGGACTGGTTTCAGGAACATGTTGGTGAGTTTACGTTGCTTAGGTGGCCCCCAGAATCTGGAGATCTCAACCCCATTGAAAATTTGTGGGATTACGTTGAACGAGCCATAAGACAGCTGGATCCACAACCCTGTAATCTCACACTCCTGGAAAGTGCTATTCATCAAACATGGCCTCAGATTCCACAAACCACCTATCAACATCTCGTGGAGTCCATGCCTTGAAGAATCTAGGGATGGGAATTTTCTTGTTCCGTACGTAGGTCTTGTGTGAAGGAACACAAGACCTACGTACGGAACTGTGAACTAAAAAAGTCGTCTATAGCCCAACATTGTCACGAAAATAACCACAAATTTTTGTTTGAAAACGCTACGCTCATTGATAAATCTGATTCGACTATCAAGCTTAATGTATTAGAAGCTTTCCACATATACCGGAACTCTTCGCAGCTTGTCAATGACATGACGTCGACTCCATTTCTTTCAAGCGCGTGGAAACAACTCACCAAAAACCATGACTGTCAGAACTCTGATGATGTCAAAATGATTTGAATGTTTACGCTCCATTCGTCCTGATGATGCCGAGCCAATAGATCTGCGAAACTATAGTCGATATAGAATAAACCTTTGATTGTGGTAAACGTTTGTATTTTTATTTTATCTCAAAACCACAAGTTTTGTAGTCATAAATTATATATAACAAAAGTATACTTGATATGAAACTATTCAACAATGGCAGTTCACTTCATACGAAATTATTCAACAATGGCAATTCACATCCTATTGAATTACTGAAAAATGAGAGTGCAGATGATATGAAATTGACACTATTTATTCAATAACGGAAGTTCACATAATTTGAAATTATTCAACAATGGCAGTGCATGTCAAATGAGATAATTCAACAATAGCACTTATCGTGATATTAAATTCACCCTTATTCGAAAGTGAAAGTTCACGTTGTAGGAAATTAGTGAGCAATGGAAGAACATGTGATACGCAACTGAGACTATCGATCAACAGTAGAAATGTACGTGATATGAAACTGACACCGATAGCCAACAGTGGGAGTTCACTGATATAAAAATGACGACGTTATTACCCACAAAGATTGCAATAATTAGACATCAGTGAATTTCTTTAGCCAACAACGGGAGTTCACTGATATAAAAATGACGACGCTATTACCCAACAAAGATTGCAATAATTAGACATCAGTGAATTTCATTAGCCAACAACGGGAGTTCACTGATATAAAAATGACGACGTTATTACCCAACAAAGATTGCAATAATTAGACATCAGTAAATTTCATTAGCCAACAACGGGAGTTCACTGATATAAAAATGACGACGTTATTACCCAACAAAGATTGCAATAATTAGACATCAGTGAATTTCCTTAGCCAACAACGGGAGTTCACTGATATAAAAATGACGACGTTATTACCCAACAAAGATTGCAATAATTAGACATCAGTAAATTTCATTAGCCAACAACGGGAGTTCACTGATATAAAAATGACGACGTTATTACCCAACAAAGATTGCAATAATTAGACATCAATGAATTTCATTAGCCAACAACGGGAGTTCACTGATATAAAAATGACGACGTTATTACCCAACATAGATTGCAATAATTAGACATCAGTAAATTTCATTAGCCAACAACGGGAGTTCACTGATATAAAAATGACGACGTTATTACCCAACAAAGATTGCAATAATTAGACATCAGTAAATTTCATTAGCCAACAACGGGAGTTCACTGATATAAAAATGACGACGCTATTACCCAACAAAGATTGCAATAATTATAGACATCAGTGAATTTTCGTACCTGATTTATATTGTAGCTCTGTTTACAATGATTGTTAGAACTACGGCATTGTTGTGTATGGTATAAAAACTGCATTCAGCACATTATGAGGCGAAATGCAATGATTTTCTTTCTCCGTCAGCACAATCTCCGGCTCAAAGGTTTCTGGCTGCAAAACATGCTTTTCACAAATCTGTTTTAACGTTTAGATTATTTCATTTCTTCAATAATTGTTTGCTCTTCAAACACCAGAAAGGACTCGTGCACCTTTCAGCAGAAATTACGCTGATTTTCTATAAAAACGCGACTGTTGATGTTACGTTCAGAACTTTTGTGGTAATATGACTTCAAGATGTGTACTAGTCAATGCTTCTGAAAAAGTCACGATGATGAATATTTTGGATGCATTTTACAATATTTTGTTACAAAATACCTTGCCATTAATTAGAAAGTGCATATTTCTGTTTTTAACATGTTTGCAATTGTATCTTCGCTACAATTGCAAACATACCTTGCCATTAATTAGTAAGTGCATATTTCTGTTTTTAACATGTTTGCAATTGTATCTTCGCTTCTAAAAATCTAACTGAAAAAATCTTTTTCTGTCAAATGTCACTCACCGTAGGAAAAATTTTGTAACTCGACGTCTGGGCTAAAGCATGAGCAGCATCTATGCATCATCCGAAAACCGAGCTCATCTGGGACGAATGGCCAGAAGCCAGCACCTCAAGCCACCACTCGGCCACCTGGGCGGCCGTCAAGGACTCTCAAGATCCACCTTCCAAAACAGCTATAAAATGTAACGACCGTAAACTGTGATGATGGAGGGTTTTCTACTGTTGATATGATTTCCACTCATTATTTTAATATCCATATTTAAATTTTCACTTTTGAATCTTTCTTTTTAACATGATGCAATCTTATACACTTTAAAATGCTTTATACCAAACCTTCTAAAAATAAGCTGCATAAATTTTTTATTCAACATTTTTTCTTTTCTGTCATTTCCAAATTTTGTTGACTACTCACACAATACTCGAGCATACGTCGTCGAAGTAGTGTCAGGTACGAGTGAAAGTACGACTTCAGCTAATTTAGTTGAAGTAACATGACATGTGTTCCAAGTGAGCATGGACAAAAAATATCTTGCTTGGATTTTGTTACGGGAAATATGTTAGAAAACGTTCCAATGAAATTTAGATATACACAGAGAACTAACTCACTGTATGAGTCTGTATGTTAAATCTTTGTAAGAAAAATCTTAACTTTGCTGAAATATTGTTTTGAGGAACTTTACCAAAAGACTGTACTTTCAGTTCCTCTTTTTCCTTAAAGAATTTGCTGCAATTTCCAATTCTAGTTATGCTTTTTGGAGGTAATTTAGGAACTAAGAGTCAGATATTACCCATGACGAAAAAGAATTTTACTGAAGATTTGGTTGTAATAAAATCCCCAAGTGTAGTTCAGGGAATTGCGAGCAAATATTACAGAGCTGACAGACAACTTTGTGCGATTTACCGAAGAAAATAATAAATGTTTCTAAGAGATATAAAATAATAGCAAGATTTATTTGCTTATAACTGTTATCATTCTTATTGCTATCTTCAACCACGCACTATTCTGCAAATAAACCAAACCTGGCCTCAGATCATTCGTCCGTGAGGGGTCCGGGTTCGAATCCCGGTGAGGCATGGATGTTGTGTTTGTCTTACGGCACTGGCTCTCTCCCTTCCCTGGAACCAGTGACCCTGAATTAGGGATGGGCGACTGCTTATAGCCCATTGAGTTGCTCACGGTGGTCGTTAAAACTCCATTCAAAAAAAAAAAAAAATAAAAAAAAAATAAATAAACCAAACCACGTAACAACTTCTAAAACTCCGATTTGAAACATTTTTTCTGCACCGGACACAGCTAACTTTATCGAGACACAGCTCCGATAAACTTTATCGAGACACAGCTCCGATAAAGTTATGCATCTGGTTCTAGGTGTATCTTTCCTGAGTAGCCAATTCGATTATGTTTCTTAGTTCGTCTTGTCTAGAACGAACACCGAAGGAGAGCGTAAAGGCTCTTCTAATTCGAGAACGAAAGAAAGCTACGTTGTAAGAATGAAGGCAGAGTGAACTGCGGCGCATCAGGTTGGGAACAGGTGGGTTTATAGTAATCCTTTGTGCGAAAACGGATGTCAGGACGTGCCCAGATATGATCAATAGGACGCGCCCAGATAAAGTAAGGTACCATTGCGTTCAAGCACCATAGTGAAACTGATCGTACGGTGTATGTAATTGACTTTATGAAGGAAAAGCGGTAGAGTGTCCTTTCCGTGAGACTACTTGAAAAGTACGTCGTCCGCATATCGTAGGCATGGCCATAGGGCGATGGTGAATATATATTGCTCACAATCTGGCAAATTATTGCTTCCACGAGGACGGTTGAAAGCAAGGATTGCATCGGAGCACCATTTATCTGCTTAAAGGTTTGTCTTTGGAAACTGAAGTAGCTGAAATTTGAGAATTAGTCCATTAACTTGAAGATACTGAAGCAAGACTTCTGAGAACAAAGTAATGAATTATGTATAGCCCCTTTCAAAGTTCCAATGGTTTCCAGCACGGGGGCCGATGGGTAAAGAGAAACCACGTTGAAACTCCCGACAACGTCGCGCTGCTCAACAGTGAGCTGTTGGGTTTTCCTGAAAAACTAGAGCAGAAGTTATTATAAAGTCCGATTCAGGTAGATGATTAGTCAAGAATTTCAGTAATGCTTTCTTAAAATGGTACGTCGGTGCTAACCTCCTAGGCCCGATTAGTCTCAATGGATTGTCGAGCATCTGTTGTTTAAATCTTCCGAAGAGTTTCGGGATCTGAGCGCCGGGTGGTAATTTGGCGACTCTCTTGAGATCGTCTGGAATAGAGGCTAGTCTTGTAGCTCTTCGTACCTGTGCAATCCAAGAACTTAGAGGGTTCGTTCGTAAGAGAGTGTAGATCTATAATCGGATATAAAATCCTCTAGCAGTGGCGTCGGAACTCTTTTTTGACAGCGGGGGCAAGATGTCGGGGAACAAAATATTTCGCCCTGGCATAAAATTTATCGTACTACTGTAAAAGATTTGCTGACTTCATTACGAAAATTTTCTGAATTTTTTTTTCGATCAAGCGTTCATCTATAAAAAAAAAACAAAAAAACTTTTCATATCCATATAGTTACCCAATGTAAAGTAACTGTACGCATGAACCATGAACGGCGTTGAACCATAGATCTTGACACTTCTGGATTGGTACGAATTCCATAGGGATTGTAGCCGTAGATGCTATAATTAAACATTGAAGTAACTTATATCTCATTCCTCATCTTATTTCCTTTTCCCTATTTATTTTTACTCCTTTTTTTTTAGATGGAAGACTAATTTTTTACACATAATGAGACAAATCATTGCTGGTCTTTAAACGGGAACCAGCCCTCTGGACTGTTTAGTGGGGCTAGCATTTCTTGGCGTCTCAGGAGTGAGTGACATTAAAAAAAATATTCAGATTTCTAGATAGTTCATGGTAAAAAATGAAGAGCAATACTCAATTTTTATCAAAATGAACTTATAAAAAAAACCGAATGTTTGAGATCTCCAATCATGAACATATGTAATTCGAAAAGGAAGAAAACTGAGGGAGCAAATGTGATGTTTTGCCCCCACACTCATTTGTGTGCGGGGGCGACTGCCCCCTCTGCCCCCGCGGTTCCGACTCCGCTGTCCTCTAGTTTCTTTTAGTTGTCTGCTGCGTCTGTTATCGCTATCTGGCCGGATTTGTCTTTTAGCTTCAGCATTATGGAGCGTTCATTTCTGAGGCTTGAAATTGCCTTCAGAATTTTAAAGTTATTAAGTGTTTGTTTTGGATTGTATCATGATTTTAACCTAGAGCAGAGATTCTCAAATGCTTCACGGAGCACTGGGATTCAGCGAAGGCTCTGCAAGGGCTCTGTGGCGCTTTGCCTGAAAAACCTCTCATAACCCCGTCACGTTCGGCAACAAAAATACAGCGGAGAAATCCATGTTCTTTCACGATTTTCTTATACAATGAGTGTATGTAATGATTCATTCCAAGCATGCACCAAGGTGATATAGCAACCCATATTGGAAGTCATGGTCGTACTCATCCTTGAGACGGCGTGTCAGCAGTTTCGAAACAGGAAGGCAAAGTAAAGCACAACCTGTCGTCATCGCTGTTGAAAGTGTGAGGTTACTGCTGCCCCTTCGCCTCTCATATCTTTCTCTCGCGCCTGCGTGCTGTCAGGCCAGATAATCGAAATGGCTGTGTTGCGGCAAAGTTGCGACAGGACGTGCCTTGAAGAAGTTAGTTCTTACAAGAACGATACCGCTCCTGAAACAGTGAAGCGGAGTGACTTGGCCTGTCCCTTGCGCTGTTCTTTGTTGCTCGATTCCTGGAATTTGCAACACAGCACAAATTTGCTTCACGTGATCACGACATTCGCTTTAATTTTATTCTGCCTGTCTCTTTAGTTCATTTCACTTCAGTTGACTCGGGGAAAATGACGGTTCGTAAGTCATCGCGTTTGTGGTAGTGTTTAATATTTGCGATGGATCAGTGGCTCCAGACTGGAACGTTAAATCACCCATCAAGAAAGCGTACGTCTTCTACAGCGCAAGTTTCGGAGCCAATGTCAGGTCTTTCAAAGCCAGATTACGAGAAAACTACAGAATCTGCTATAGAAGAAAGTAATACGTATACTGAAAAGAAGAAACAATGTGTTGCTTTAAGCAAAATTCGCGACTGTGTTATTAAGAAACGTAAAAATGATAAAAGTTACTTTCCTTTTAGACTTGTAGCCGCTAATAGTCGTCCTGAGTGTGTTTTTTTGCCACAAAATGTTTCCAAATAATTCCATACTTCCAGCTAAATTGCGCGTACATTTTCGAACCCACGCATTCTGACTGCAAAGATAAATATGTCACTTTTTTGTTTTTGCGCAGAAACGGGATGAATTATTTATTACAGATTAACAAACTTATGGTTCAGGCACTTCATGCTCCTATTGCAAACGAAAAGACAACCGAAGCATCTTATACAATTAGTTGCCAAATGACTGAGGGCCGTCCCGGTGGCGCAGTGGTCTAAGCGATGGCCTCTGATCATTCGTCCGAACGGGGTCCGGGTTCGAATCCCGGAGAGGCATGGATGTTGTGTTTGTCTTACGGCACTGGCTCTCTCCCTTCTCTGGAACCAGTGACCCTAAATTAGGGACGGGCGACTGCTTATAGTCCATAGCCCATTGAGTTGCTCACAATGGTCGTTAAACCTCCAATCAAAAAAAAAAAAAAAAAGACTGAAAAGGGCTAAGCCCACACAGTAGGGGACAGACTAGTTAAACCTTGTGTTGTTGACTTGGTTAAATGTGTGATGGATGAAAATTCGGCAAAACAAATATCCCCCGTGCCTTTCTCAAATGACACATAGTGTTTCACCGGATTAAAAACCTAACAACTAACATTGAGAAGCAGCTAATTCGCCGTCTCAAGTGCAGTGATTTTGCTCTGCAAATGAACGAATCTACCTAAGTGGCAAGACTAGCATAACGTCTCGTGTTTGCGCGACGTGAACATCAAAATTCATTGGAAGAGTACATGCTTTTGCGTGAACCACTGCCATCCAAAGCGTAACATGCCTTATCGGGGGACAGGTGTATTGACATTTGCACAACGGCGCAAAAGCAATGGTTGGGAAAAGTGCTGGTGCCGTTCAGCGAATCATACTGATGGCAAGAAACTCCAGCAGCAACCATTGCATTCTCCACTGGCATGCACGTACTACGAAAAAGATCCCTATTTCTCTTAGAACTGTCCTCAGTGACGCTGTGAAAATAATAAATTTTATAAAATCCCGACCACTTAATGTCCGATTATTCTAGATTTTGTGCGAAGATATGGGAAGTATTCACACATCCTTGTTGCTCCACTCAGAAGAGCGGCGGTTGTCTCGAGGGAAAACGTTAGTGCGGCTTTTTTAATTGAGAGCTGAAGTGCGTGCTTTCCTCATTGGTCACCGTTTCGGATTGGAAGAACGGATAAATGATGATCTGTAGTTGCTTAAACTTACATATGTAGCCGACATATTAAAAAAAATTAATGAAAGTAACCTAGGTCTCCAAGGAAAGAATGCTACTGCTTTCACGGCCTTTGGCAAAATTCGTGGTTTTAAGAGAAAGGTACAATTCTGGACTGCATGCTTCCGAATACGTGAGGTTAATAGCTTCCCAACACTTACGGGCTTCATGAAAAAGCTCGAAGGAAGCATCCGTGAATTTGACGAGATTTTTAGGGATTTCACCCAACATCTACCAGAAAAAGTGATGCCCTTTAATATTTATTCCCAAATGCAATTTATGAGAATTTGAAAAATTATACATGGACAGAAAATCTGTTTGCAGTTAAAGACAAGCCTCGTAGGATGACTTCAAGTGAATATGAAATCTAATCGATCTGATATTGGACACTTTTGAAAAGGTAGCGTTTGATGAACCACCATTGGGCAAATTTTAGTGCAGCCTCAGGAAATAGTACCCATGTTTATCACAGAAAGTAGTTAGAATTCCCTTCCCTTTATCAATACGTATCTGTGCGAGACTGGCTTCTCAACTTGCGTTTCCACAAAATCGAGATATTGGGACACAGTGGATGTAGAGCCGCACAAGCGAGTCCAGCTCTCCTCTAAAGAGCCGGACGGAAAGAACTTTGTAAGCAGAAGAAACAACTGCATTCGTCGCATTGAGGTCAGTAATTCAATCATTTTTTTCGTACGAATACTTGAAATGCAATGTAATAGCAATTTCTTTCTTCTCTAGTTTCTACTGGTTTTATTACGAAAGAATACCAGAATATCAGAAACACTAAAAATGTTATGTATTAGTTAAATAAAACAAATACTTGTCAGAAATGAAACGAATACGTCTCAGATTTCCCAGAAATGAAATTATTTAATGCTCCTTGTATTGCATGTATAAACACTAGTTTGAGCTGAATATAAAAAAAAATGTTTGAGCTCCGCGGCCTTGTCCTTAAGTGCAAAGGGCTCGGCGACGTCAGAAGTTTCAGAACTGCTAACCTAGAGCAACACAGTCGGCATAGTTCATTTTTAGCGTCTTTTGAAATTTGTGATATTATACCCTCAAACTCAAGTTCCAAAACCTTAGTTTTTTCTAGGGAGAGCGTCCGGTTAGAAATATTGACGAAGGGAATGGCTAAATCTTTAGGTTTAGAAGTCTGGGAATACTTCAAGAAATCCAGTTTTTTGCTGTGTCTGGAGGAAAGAGATGACTGGAGTCTTTCGACTGACATCTCCACCCAGAGGGTTAGGTTATTTGAGGTAATTGGGTTGCAAAGCTTATGCAACTTCGTATGTAGCGTATAGTACTTTCTTTTCAGGTTCACTATTCATGACAGGGTCTGGCGAAGATATTTGTAATTTTTCTTTTTGAACCATGATCCTTTTACTGATATCTTAAACTTAAGGATCTTTGGATCAAGCCGAATGTCTTGCAAGTGGTAAGAAGAGTCAAGGTGGGACCGTTCCTTCTCCAGTTGGAGTCTCAGCTTACCAGATTCCAGTGGGATGATATAATAAATTAGTTTCATATATAAGATGACTAAATTAGCTTCATACTCACGCTTTAATCTACTGAAATTCGCGAAACCAAAGAGTTCGTTATCAACAGCGAGACTTGCAAAGATAGCTTGTCACCAGAATTGCCACGAGTTTGAAACCAGTTCATAAAATAATGCTGCGTTTTCTCCCACAGTACCGCGTGCCCAACCAACATCATGCCTCGTTTCTTTGAAGGAATAATTATATTCACATCTATTCATTTATTGTCTAGTCAAGTCACCGCGTGCAAATTGTTGGAGTGTTTTATTATTCAGTTTGCTATTTACCTTTCTTGAAAAAGCCATTTGGTTGATGTGTGAATGCTTGGAAACTTTTATTTCTATTCTACGCCAATAATTTCCGATAACTAGCATAGTTATACTTTTCTTTAGTATAGTTATAGTACAGTTCCTGATTATTAATTACTTTTTGCACTCTCCGAGAAACGTGGAACGCCTCTAAATATATTCCGACAGCTGTGACCCAAACCAGAAAAGGGAAGGCCCTACCTTGGCTTCTTAACTGCTTACAAGTTATTTGGATTAATATCATAGTTCAATATTAAAACATCAGTAAAAGGATCATGGCGCAAGAAGAAAAATGACAAAATTCTTCGCCAGGTTTTGTCAAGAATAGTGAACCTGAGAAAAAAGGACGTCATGTCATTGGAAACCAAGAGGTATATACACTGGCGTGCAAAAAGTTAAGGACGAGACGGTTTTTCGAATGTAACGTCGTGCAGAAGTGCCCCACATCAACTCAAATCATACCATAAGATCCCCAAGATGTAAGAATATGGGACAAGTGAGCAAAACCGTCCTAACAAGGAATCCAAAGGATACAAAGGCATTTTATTGAAAAGGTAGCTTCGAGCACAACTGGACAGAAGACAGAAACGTCCATGTGACAGGCTGCTGCCAAGAAAAATCCAGTCTTTAGTAGGGGATATGATCACCCCTGACTGCGTTGCAGGATTTACAACGTCTGTCCATGCTGAGAACGAGGTTGTCAAGGAGCTGTTGAGGCATCGCGGCCCATTCCTCTTGTTGCGCCAATCGCAGCTGCGGAATCGTTGCTGGCAGCTGGTGACGTGCTGCCAAACGTCTCCCAAGAAGGTTCCGCACGAGTTCGATTAGATTTAGGTCCGGGGTCCTTGCGGGCCAATCCATGCGCTGAATATATTCACTTTCCAACAGCTCTGCAACAGCCACTGTATGATGAGGTGTAGTGTTGTCGTACATGAAGAGGAACTCGGGACATACAGCACCTCTAAACAGACGCATGTGAGGCAGGATAACCTCGGTACAATAGCGGACACCAGTGACTGAACCTCCTTGGAAGATGGGGAGGTCAGTACGGCTACCAAGCATGATACCGCCTCAAACGAGAACTCCGCCACCTCCAAACCAGTCCCTTTAGATTGTGTTGGAGGTGTGATTGCGTGTTCCCTGCTCTCTCCAGATGTGTACGTCCAGAATCGCTCATCAGACTAAATCGGCTATCATCCGTAAAGAGAAATCGACCCCATTGCTGATGTGTCCAGGTCTTGTGTTCCTGGCACCACAGAAACCGCCGTCTCCGATGAGCAGGCGTTAATGGCACACACCGTATTGGTCGTCGTGTAAATAGACCACCTTTGTGCAGCCACCTGGCTACGAAAAAACGCGATAACGGACGTCCAGTTGTCTGTTGCCTTGCGATTTTTCGCGCTGTCTGCCGTCTGTCTCTTCTCGCCTGTAGGACAATATACCGGTCGTCCGCCGCCGTAGATGCTCGTGGATGACCAGTGCTAAACTCTCGGACAGCTGTTCCTGTCGTTTGAAATGCTCTCCAAGCTCGTGAAACGATGCTGTGAGCGATCCCGAACTCCTCGGCCACACTAGTCACCCTTCGACCTTCTTTCAACTTTCCAATGACGCGACCTCGGGTAAAGTCATCCAGATGTCGTCTACTGGATTGCCTTTTGGCCATATCACACGGTGGCAGTAACTCGACGTCGTTCAAACCGATGTACACCGTGCAACACCTTTCACCGAATTTTTGAGCGTACACCGCCCGTGTGCTTTATACCCTTCCGACACTCTCCCCCAACGTCATGCTGCATATATGTGCATGCCCTACCGTACCTGACCCTAGCCTATCACCTTAGTGGTCTTTCGGTCCGTTCTGCCTGCTCGTTCCGCTGTTATGCGAATTTCTCCCCTTCGTCCTTAATTTTTGCACACCAGTGTATATGAAGTTGCATAAGCTTTTCTTTGCAACTCGATTACCTTCAACAACCGAACCCTCTGGGAGCAAATGTTAGTCGAAAAAGATTTCAGTCATTACTTCCCTCCAGACGCAGCTATAAACTGAATTACTCGAAGTCTTTCCAGACTTCTGAACCTAAATATTCAACCATTCCCTTCGTCAATATTTCTAACCGTACGTTCTTCCTGGAAGAATCTAAAGTTTTGGAACTTTAACCAAAGTTTTACTTTCCATCAAGACCGAACTTCAAAAGTGTCGTTTCTTAGTTGGAGATCAAACATTTTATTAAGAACCACGTTCGACGCGGTACAGGTTAAAATCAGGTATACATATGATAAACAAAAATAGACATAAGAATAAAATAGCCTGGTAAACAATCCAGGTAGGCAGAAATTTAATGACTTACATAAAGAGTCCTTGTAGAGAAAGAGTCTTTCAGCACAATCATCGAGGAGAGAGCAAACAGGACACCAGATGTCAGACGGCATGAGTCCCGGAATCAGAAATAGACACAACACGAGCATGCACCTGACAAGAAATATAGGTACAACGTGCTAGGCATAGTTCAAATTCAAGGTTAGTCTGCACATTATGTTGAAGCAAAGACATAAGGCCAAACCACTGGGAGTCAACGTCGCGTACCCTATATGTACATTGAGAGAGATATGTAGGAAAGCTGAACGTGTTATCATGGGCTAACGCAAAGAAACGACACAATTGCCGTTGAGACAGAGATTTTTGACGCACAGAAGCAGATGTACATATTTGTTCGAACTTTACCTGTAGCGCAGCTTTAAGCAAGTTCCACGGGGTTATCAGTAAGGCCACACCCTCGCGGAGATGGCGGAGGCGAATGAGTGCTGGAGGAGGAACGGGAAATGTAGACCTGGGGTCGGCCACGTTTGGCACCAGGAGCCAGGAAAGCGATGCGTTCCATACTCCGAGAGCGAGGGTCACTTGCGGAGTCATCAACAGGAGGCGGGTCTGGTTCCAATTGACCTACCACGCTGGCAGGCTCCAACGAGGAAGCAGAAGTTGGCGCACAAGACGTAAGATTTAAAGCAGGTGCAACGGGCGATGCAACAGGAACTTCCACAACCGAAGGAGTTTCAAACGAGGCATCAGATGAGGATTCCGATTCAGAGGTAGATTCCGTGTCTTCCATGGACGCAGGCAAATCAGTTGCAGCCGGATCCGAAGACGCCGGATGCAAAGAGAGAGGGGATCTACAGGAAGAAGCAAAGGCGATAAGGAATGAACACCTTGTTCCACTCCAGAGGCAGCCGTCTACGATGGATCAGCCGTTGTGGAAGGAACCTTGGTTCGGCAAGGAAACGACTGCGGAGCAGATACAGGAGTAGGACAATCCGCCTTGTGATGGCCGTACTCCAGGCATTTCTCACAGTGGTAGGAAGTGAGGAGTGCCATACGTCGAACGTGACCGTCGCACTTAACTATGAGCTTGGTGGAGCAGCAAACAATATCAGCATGCGCAAACACCATCTGCACCGAACGTCGCGCGCTGAGGATGGAGCGATCTTCTGCGTCACGTGATACAGCGAAAAACGTGCTTATGCGGCCGACAACCCGGCAGACCGATGAAAGGGCAGCATAAAGCATAAGATCCGTCACCTCTGGAGGGACCTGGTACAGCGACACTGCAACTGCACGCTGGGCAACGGGTTACGGCAGAAGAAGTTGATTCCGGATGAATAATCCAGTCTGGAGGGCAGAATGAGCAAAGGCTGCCTCCGTGAAGTACACGATGACAAGTCGTGGTCGTCGAGATATGTGGCTTATGGCTGATGGGGAAAACTGGCGTTTTAGAGCAGAGGCATAGATTTTGAGAGGCGTGTGAGGCATTGCCTCAAAACAAACCCCTTGGGCTAGAAGAGAAGAAAAGGAGGTCCCGGGAGACAATTCCGCCGGGATATCAAGATGAAACTCATCTCCCTCACGACGCAAGAAAGGTTGAAGAGCGCTAGCGTTCTTGTAAAACGGAAGGAACGCACGAGATGCCATGGCTGCCGCAACCGCAGAGTAAGATGATGTTTTTCGAGGTAGAGCGCTGTCCGACGTGTCCATTACGTCATCCGTCGTCACAAAGGAAGAAGAAGTAGCTGAGCACACGTGCTGAGGACCTCCGGAAACCCGTCGTAATGACGCACTTGAAGAGGGCAACTGACCAACGCCGGTCAGGGAAGGCAACTTAGCAACACGTTCGAGCGAGAGTCCAGGTACGGAAGAACCGGAAGTCGGCGAAGTAAACTCAACATCCCCACCGGATGACGCCATTTTTAATGGCGGCACACAGCAGCTTTTCTGGCCTGCTCGACCAAAAGGTAAATAAAGCTAATACGAGTAAAATATCGTACTTGCGATTCGGGAAATGAAATAAAACGGTGCTCCAAACCTTTAGACGCACGAAATACACAAAAGAATAAGTCGTAGAGCACTATAAACTGAACTTCAGGCACGAAATATCGGAGTTCCAGAAGACGCCGAAGAAAACTACGCCGCCCAGGTGACGCAGTGGTCTAAGTGATGGCCTCTGATCATTCGTCTGAACGGGGTCCGGGTTCGAATCCCGGTCAGGCATGGATGTTGTGTTTGTCTTACGGTGCTGGCTCTCTTCCTTCCCTGGAGCCAGTGACCCTAAATTAAGGACGGGCGACTGCTTATAGCCCATTGAGTTGCTCACGGTGGTCGTTAAACCTCCAATAAAAAAAAAGAACTTTGGTAATGGTACTATTTGTACATTTCTTTGTGTATGGAATAGACGTACAAATTTGTATCATCTCTTTCATAAAGTTCTGTGTAGAACTTTTTCATTCTAATCAAAATTTCTTCTTTGTTTCTCGTGCACTGCCACCCTTTCTCTGTGCGGTAATCTTTTTTCTTCCATCACTGACATGTCTCTTTATTTTCTTCAGATTTTGGTTGTTTTCAATTGTTTTTCTTTACTAGCTCACGGTTGAATTTCCTTACGTCTTCAGTAATATTTTTTCCTATTATCTTACATACATACAAGTTGTAGCTCAATGCAATATATTCCATTTTAGAAGTTAGATTTCTTTTATCTTGATGTCTCTTCTTTTTTACATTAGCACTTTTATTTGTTCTGAAATCTTCCTCATGTCGTTTTTGTTCTTAAAAACACACACACACACACACACACACACACACACACACACACACACACACACACACACACAAAAGAATATAATGTATATTGAGAACATCAACTAAATTCAAATCCAAGAAAAGCCAGGAGAAAAAGTCTTACCGCGCCAAGAGGCAGCTCTAATCAAGAACTTTCCATAAAATAAGAATCCAAAATCAACTATTCCTCATCGGTTCCATAAGAATCATGGCAAAACTATAAATGACGTGAAAAGACGCGATCCCAACTGCAAAAAAAAAAAAAAAGGATGCTGAAAATATGGTTCAGCATTGCTGGTCTATCAAGAGAATGTCAGTCAATATTGTTTCACATTTACGGCAAGACCGAAAACATTGGATTGCGACAATAGCTGCAAAAGATAAACAAAAAAGTAAAATAAAATAAATTTTATTTTTTATTTTTTAATAATTTTGACTAGTTTCAAACATATTTTTTTTAAATTAAATACTTAGGCTGAATACTGCATGATAAACGTTTATAGGGTGGTAGAACTGGTACAGCTATTAACATTCCCGACACAACACAAAGACCATGTTAGAAGAATACGAAGATTCAATATGAAATTAGTATACATAAATTAAAAGTGCAATGAAATTAGGTATTCCTACATTCAATGTATATACAATATTCCGATTTAACGAGCAAATGCCAACCCACGTCGGCACTAAGAGGTGATCTAAGCCGAGGTTTCAGAGAAATCAACCCCAAAGATCAGATCAGATCTGATCATATGTAAAGAATTTTAGGAAGGGAGTGTGAGCCTAGGTCTTAAACAACCCTTAGAAATAGGAAGCTAGGAGATTTGGGTGAGAGTGACCGATAGTGTGTGTGATTGAAGGTTTAACGACCACCGTGAGCAACTCAATGGGCTATAAGCAGTCGCCCGTCCCTAATTTAGGGTCACTGGTTCCAGGGAAGGGAGAGAGCCAGTGCCGTAAGACAAACACAACATCCATGCCAAACCGGGATTCGAACCCGGACCCCTTACGGACGAATGATCAGAGGCCAACGCCTTAGACCACTGCGCCACCGGGGCGGCGTGACCGATAGGAAAGTGACACTGAAGCGAAGTAGAAACGGGGAGGAAGACGCTCTTATTTATTACCTGGGAGCCGGTACCCGGGGCCCAATGACTTAACGAGCCCATCCGACGCACGGCTGGTATTTTGTGGTTCGAACGTTCGCTCCTGCCTGGGATCGAACCCGAGGTCTTCTCTGTGGCAGTCACGAACACTCAACCCCAAATTAATCCGCAAACCACATAGTTTATAAGGGAGCCCTCCGCGGTACTCCCCTCTCCGGGCCGCGGATGGTCTATACACAGGGCAAAGCTAACCTGACTATGGAGTTAAAGTTACGGAATGTGTACTTCCGCTTCCTAATATAGTTCCAGTTGAAAAGCCCGTGTCCGAGTTTGAACTGAGACCTAAAAAGGACATGGATATATAGATGTTCTAAATGATGTACGCATGTATATTACAAAAATAAAGATTCCTGTTTCAGTCGTTTCTAAAAAAAATACAAATATTCGCATTTTGGCGACGCCATTATCACTTTTGTTTTGCTTCAGAGAGGCTGTACAGTATTCACGGAGGATATTTACTGTGAGCGGGAGGGAAGAATTGTGTCAGCCTGAGAGTAAGTGGGGAGATAATCACTTGGAGGTAACTAAGCTTGCTCCTTTCTTCTTATTTTTTTTTTTTGATTGGATTTTTAACGACCACCGTGAGCAACTCAATGGGATATAAGCAGTCGCCCGTCCCTAATTTAGGGCCACTGGTTCCAGGGAAGGGAGAGAGCCAGTGCCGTAAGACAAACACAACATCCATGCCTGACCGGGATTCGAACCCGGACTCCTTACAGACGAATGATCAGAGGCCAACGCCTTAAACCACTGCGCCACCGGAGCGGCACTCCTTTCTTCGTGGTTACTGTTTTAAAATACTCATTCAGAAATTGTTTGTCTGGTGGCCAGCAAGGTTGAGAAGGTGTGGAGGTTGAAGGGGGAAGAAAATGATGTGATGTGGAAGCGGGAAGTTTCCTTTTGTCTTGTCTTAAGTCACCCTTTTTTATTTCTTCTTTTTTTTGTTTTTATTATTATTATTTTTTTTTGGATTGGAGGCTTTTTTTTTTTTTTTTTTTTTAATTGGAGGTTTAACGACCACCGTGAGCAACTCAATGGGCTATAAGCAGTCGCCCGTCCCTAATTCAGGGTCACTGGTTCTAGGGAAGGGAGAGAGCCAGTGCCGTAAGACAAACACAACATCCATGCCTCAACGGGATTCGAACCCGGACCCCGTTCGGACGAATGATCAGAGGCCATCGCTTAGACCACTGCGCCACCGGGGCGACATTGGAGGCTTAACGACCACCGTGAGCAACTCAATGGTCTATAAGCAGTCGCCCTTCCCCAATTAAGGGTAACTGGTTCTAGAGAAGGGAGAGAGCCAGTGCCGTAAGACAAACACAACATCCATGCCTCACCGGGATTCGAACCCGGACCCCGTTCCGGCGAATGATCAGAGGCCATCGCTTAGACCACTGCGCCACCGGGGCGACATTGGAGGCTTAACGACCACCGTGAGCAACTCAATGGTCTATAAGCAGTCGCCCGTCCCTAATTTAGGGTCACTGGTTCCAGGGAAGGGAGAGAGCCAGTGCCGTAAGACAAACACAACATCCATGCCTCACCGGGATTCGAACCCGGACCCCGTTCCGGCGAATGATCAGAGGCCATCGCTTAGACCACTGCGCCACCGGGGCGACATTGGAGGCTTAACGACCACCGTGAGCAACTTAATGGTCAATAAGCAGTCGCCCTTCCCCAATTAAGGGTAACTGGTTCTAGAGAAGGGAGAGAGCCAGTGCCGTAAGACAAACACAACATCCATGCCTCACCGGGATTCGAACCCGGACGCCTTTCGGAAGAACGATCAGAAGCCATCGCTTAGACCACTGCAACACCCTAGGGAGAAGGGTCAAGGGTCCGCGACACATGACGCCCCATTAGTGAGAACGGTCTACAACACATTGTCCACCACCCTAGGGAGAAGGGTCAAGGGTCCGCGACACATGACGCCCCATTAGTGAGAACGGTCTACGACACATTGTCCACCACCCTAGGGAGAAGGGTCCGCGAGACATGACGTCCCATTAGTGCGCATGAAATACTAATGCACAAGAGCTTGTCGGTAAATCAGTTTCACAACATTAACAGTGTAATCAGGTTAGCTTTGCCCCGAGTATAGTGGTCAACGTCCCATTAGTGCGCATGAAATACTAATGCACAAGAGCTTGTCGGTAAATCAGTTTCACAACATTAACAGTGTAATCAGGTTAGCTTTGCCCCGAGTATAGTGGTCAATGTTCGTGACTGCCGCGGAGAAATCTCAGGTTCGATCCCTGGCAGGCATGAACTCTCGAACCACTAAATCTCCGTCGTGCGTCGGATGGGCACGTTAAGCCGTCGGACCCCAGGTACTGGCTCCCCAGTAATAAATATAGGCGTCTTCCTCCCCCTTTCTACTTTACTTCCGTGGCACTTTCCTGACGGCATAAGGGCTTTTTAAGACCTGGGGTCAGATATTTTCTTCCTAAAATCCTCTTCATCTGATCTGATTTTATCACTCTCCTCTCCAATAAGTTGACGCCACAAAACCCTTGGCAAAAAAGATTAGTTAAAAATAATGACCAACAATTTTAGAAAGAAGGAATAAGCTCCCTAAAACTTAGTATGCTGGGGGAACTATTTCAATTTCTATATCAAATTTCTTAAGCAAAAAACATATTGAAATGGAAAGCAATGAAAATAGCGATTTAGTAACGAGACGCAAGCAGGCTTCCATGCTAGAAAAAAAAGGCCTGCTTTTTTAGTTAAAGAAAGATATTTAGTATCAGGAATGAACATTGCTTATAATTATATAATTAACTTTGTTTATTATACTAATTGAAAGATACAAATTTCAAATATGTAGTATTCTGATTTAATTAACTAGAAACAGAATTAGTAGTTGCTTTTTTTTCTTTTTTTTTTTTTATAATATACGTTTAAACTCAAATATTTACAGTTATTTGCACATACAAGCTTTCATTATTACACACATCCTTATTTACATGTTTACATTTAAGGAATTTTCATCCGTTTATTGCGTCCGAAGCTTTAGCAGTTGAACATCATAAGTAATTTCTTGGGGATTTGATCTTTCAAGGGGAAATCCTTATTGAATATTTAATCTCAAGTTTATTGAGATGGTAGGCAATGAATTCGGGAGGAATATTATTACTAATGAATTTTTTTGATAAGCATTTCCAAATTTGGGTTGAACAGTGATTCAATAGAACAAGTATTTGCAATTCTAACAATCTGGGTACCAAGCGTATTTGCTATGACTCTCTTAGAGATATTGCTATTCCAGAAGATATATTGGTTGGTTGGAAGGGAAAAGTATTTCTTTTGTCAAAAAGTTGATTGGGAACTTAATGAAGTTTTATTATTAAGTTTAGGTATTCTATTTCTTTATCGCTGTTTTTTTTTGTTTTTTTTTTCTGAACTGAGGCATTTCGGAAAATTTTTATGGAAGCTGAGTTTTATGGCTTCATAGTTATTAATACATGAAAGGTCATTTATGTACCTGTAAATGTAGTTGTATGTAGTGGTGATGTTCTTATCGTTATTTATAAACTGGTATTCGTTGCACAATAGGAAAAAATTACAAATGCTAATGGAATGGGATCATCCCATTGGTATTCCATTAACCTGCAGGAACAGTTTTTATTTATGCTTGATATAGGTATTTTGCATGCAGCATTTAAGGTAAAGAGACCAGTCATCAAAAGAGACTAGCTTGCATAGATCGAACAAATGGTAAAAATCATTTAAAGTTGAAGCAATATCATCCAGAGAAAGGATGGCATATAAATTTTAAAAATCATAACAGTTTATGTTTTTTGGCTGAGAAGTATTTAATGCTGAGATGACAGCTTTATTGTTTTTAATAATCCAAAAATCCTTGATTTTCTTATTACTACATTACGTTGAATAATTTGCATCTGTTTGAAAAGTAGTTCAAAATTCTTGTTAACATATTTTTTGTGACTTCTTACTTCCCTAGTAATAAATCTGAATTTAACTGGGGATCTGTGAAACATAGGAGTTGCAAAAAGAAAAGGGTAATTCAGCATTAAACTGTACGTGGGCAGTAATTTTAAGCAGCTAATGGAAGGCCTGAATTTTATTTAAAAATTGCTTTTCACTAGTTTTAATTCTTTTGTAAGTATCTGTATTATTTCGTTCTTTGTCAATAATACTTAGATAACACTTTTTTCAAAAATTTGCAAAATTGTTTTGAGCTTTATCTATAAAAGTAAAAATATATTGCTTTGTAAGAAGATCTGTAAATCAAGAATTTATATTTTGTGAGTTAAAATTGCTCCCACGAGGATGGGATACATGCACTGCATTCATAGACTCAGTTATAGTTCTGAGCAGCTCGCTTTTCCATTCTGAAAAGGATTCAATGACAAATGTATACTTATAGCTGGTTTTCAAAACATGAAGGTTTATATCTTCAAAAATACAATTAAAAATAGATTTTTGCGATGCGCGTTTAGTCGCCCTATATTTAGTTTCAAGTTGTAGAAAAATTTTTAACGAAGAATTCTGGGTAAAATTTATATCACCTGTGATAACATGCCCATGGAAATGATTCTAGAAGGCAGAACTTTTACGTTTTACACAATTACATATCGCACGTGGTTCTTTTTAGTCCGTGAGATCTTATAGTTCTCTACTATAGAACCCAGTTTTTTTTTGCAGTATTTCAAATACCACCCTATAGAACTTTATCATGCATTATTCGTCCTAAGTATTTAATTTTAAAAACTTAAAAATTCAAAAATAGTCAAAATTACTAAAAATTTAAAAATATTTTTTTTTCTTACTTACACTTTATTGATCCCTTACAGTCATTGTCGAACCCCAATGCATTTGGTCTTACCGTAAATATTGAACAGTGTTGACTGACATTCTCTTGATAAAACCAGCAATACTGAGCCAAATTTTCAGCATCTTTTTTTTACAGTTGGAACCGCGTCTTTTCATTTCATTTATGGTTTTGCCATGGATTCTTTGGAAACGTTGAAGAATAGTTGATTTTTTTTTTTATACACTGCTCAACAAAATTAGGGAGCACTCTTTTTAAACGATTGTATTCAAAGCAGTTGAGTAAAATGTTATTGAACTGTCAAAAGATTCCCTCCGAATAATGAAAAGAAGCTGGAGGAAGCAGTTCTACACGGAAATTAGCAACAATGACTTCAAAGGTGACGTCGATGCGAAAATCACATAAAACGGGTGGTTCTTTCGGAACTGTATTCTTGTACCGCTGGTCGCGTTAGAAGCAGTTTGTTGCGTTTTCTCATGTTAGTATGCCGAATCAACACGATTTGCCTGAAAGCACCGCGTGGTGAGCCATAGGAAGGTTGGAAACCGGTCAAAGTCAACGGATAGTAGCATCCGCCATTGGAGTGAGCCGAAGTGTAATTGCACGCTTGTGGAGTCAGTTCCAAGACACGGGAAGTGTTCGAAGACGTCCTGGTCAAGGTCGTCCACGAGTTACCACCTCATATGATGACCGCTATTTGTCATTAACAGTCCCTCGGATCAGGGGTCAAAATGCCACCCAGCTACAAAGACAACTTTCAATGGCAACCCGAAAAAGCGAATTGACACAAATAATTCGTAAACGTCTTCACGCACGTGGATTGTATGCACGTAGGCCTGTTTGTGTCCCACTGACCTCCTGACATCGTATGGCTCGAAGAAACTAGACTAAATAACTCTGTGATTGGAGACCTGCCCAGTGGAGCCAAGTCCTCTTCTTCGACGAGTCCAGATTCAGCCTAGAGCCGGATAATCGACGACTTCTGATCTGGAGAGAACGTGGCACCCGATACAATTCAGCGCATGTCCAAGAAAGATCGCGTTTTGGTGGAGGCGATGTGCTTCTTTGGGCAGGGAAAAGCTTAGGTGGGCGTACTGACCAGTGCGTCATTCGGAATGGATCCCTGACTGCTTAAAGGTACAGGAACGAAATTCTTTGGCCCTTGGCCGTGCCTTATATTGCTACCATCGGCGATTCAGCCTTTTTTATGGATGACAACACCCGACCTCATCGAACGTGCCTTGTAAATCAGATGCTTGAAGAGGAAACAATAGAGCGTATGGAGTGGCCGGCATGCTCCCCGGATTTGAATCCGATCGAACATGCTTGGGACACATAAGGCAGACGTATTGCTGCTGGACCACAACCTCCGTTGACTCGCCTTCAGTTGAAAATGCCCTTCTTGAAGAGTGAGGAAGAATCCCCCAAAACCTCCTCAGCCACCTGATCAATTCAGTGCCCCCACAGGTGTGAAGCCGTCTTGCACGTTCGAGGTGGCCACACACCTTATTAGACATATGGCAAAGTTCGTCAATGCTTATTTGTTCTTCTCCAAAAGATATGGGTAATAATGTTTTTTTTATGGCACCAGGTGTGTTTCTTGTAAAAATGATCTGTGTTACATTAAAACACGATATTTCACCTGTTTAATCTTTTATTTTCTTGTCCCTTTCATAAATATATTTTTATATTGTGCTGCATATTTACCAACAGTTGTCTGTTCTCGCTAAATCACCTGCTCCCCTAATTTTTTTGAGCAGTGTATATATTTATACACACATAGCGTAATAGTTGTGATCTGGTTTTATGTAAACAGAGCGGAATGATACACTCAAAATCAGGAACTACTTGAAAGAGTTCCGATTTGGAAGTCCAGGCGGAATGTTTTACCTGTGATTTTTAGCGCGTCTTTTGTAAAAAAAGACCGTGCTTATGTTACCGGTTTGTCCGTCCGTCTGTCTGTACCCACGATATATCTGCAACTATTAATCTGATTTGAAATTTTTTTTTTGCTTTGGGAAGCTTGAAATATGCGAATGATGATCCTTTATTTAGTGTTTTCTTACAACGTAAAATTTCGACCCTAGAGGGCATAAATGCAGATGATATCGAATTCAAAAATACGTTTTATTCCACATATTTGCTTCTAAACATCCGATTGAAAAAATTATTTTATCTTTTGATTCCATTAATGTCGAAGAGTGTTTTAGATATAATTTCATTTTCAAATTAGGCATAGATTTTCCGCTAGGGGGCGTAAAAGTAAATTACATTTTTCGCGATAACTTTTCTCCTAAACCTCCGATTTGAAAAATCTTTTTTCAGCGGATATATCTCCTAATGGAAAATCTTTTGCATATAATTTCGAATTTTTGGTAAAGAATACTTTGGCCACCAGAGGGCGTAAGTGTTAATTTTTTCTTCTGATGTATTAGCCATAAAATTTGAGCTTCTAAAATATCGATTGAAAAAAATTCTTTCGTGTACTGATGCCACTCACATCGATAAACCTTTTCGGAATATTTTCTTCCTAAAATAACCCACAGTTTCTCCGCCAGGGGGCGTAGATGTATATCTTATTTTTGTCAATATCTCTACTTCTAGGAGTCCGATTTTAAAAATTCCTACTTTGTTGGATAGTGTTTTCCGTGTGACATGTTTTTCATATAATTTCAAAATTTTCAAGTAATTCATAGACTTTTCGCTAGGGGGCGTAAAGGTAAATATCGTTTCGCCCTATATCTCTGCTTCTAAATCTCCGATTTGAAAAATTCTTTCTGCACCAGATACAGCTCCTGATGGGAAATCGTTTGCACATAATTGCTAATTTTGGTAAAAAAAAATGGTTTGGCCACCAGGGGGCGCAAGTCTTACTTTCCACTTCTTCATGTATTTGCAGCATAATATGAGCTTCTAAAATCTCGATTGCAAAAAAAGTCGTTTATTGACAGATACTAATAATGTCGACAAACCTTTTAGGAACATTTCTTCTTGAAATAATGCATGGCTTCTGCGCCCAGGGTGGCGTAGACGTATATCTTATTTTTGACAATATCTCTACTTCTAGGAGTCCGATGGGAAAAATTCCTTCTTTGTTGGATAGTGTTTCCCATGCGCAATGTTTTTCCTATAAATTTAAAATTCTCAAGTAAATCATAGACTTTTCGCTAGGGGGCACAAAGGTAAATTGCGTTTTCGGCGTTATTTCTGCTTCTACAACTTCGATTTCAAAAATTCTCTATGTATTGCATACAAGACCTGATGCAAGATATTTTTCACATAATTTCTAATGTTTGGTAAAGAATGGTTTCGCCACAAGGGGGCATAAGTGTTAATTTCTGCTTCTGATGTATTTGTAGCAAAATCTGGGCTCCTGAAAACTCGACTAATTTTTTTTTTCTTGGACCGATACCGCTCATATGAAAAAACCTTTTGAGAATACTTTCTTCCTAAAATAAGGCATGGTTTTCCCACCAGGGGACATAAAGTCACATCTTATTTTTGTCGATATCTCTGTGTCTAAGAGTCCGATTTGAAAAATTCTTTCTGTGTTGGAGAGCGTTTCCGGTGCGAAATGTTTCTCATATAAATTCATGTTTTTCTTAACGCACAAGTCTGCAACCAGGGGGCGTTAGCTCACGATTCCATTTACAGCAATTTCTGAGGGATTAGAAACCCGATTGAAAAACGTCTTTCTTCCTTCAGATGCTGTTGTTTTCCATACCGGATCCATTGACTTTGAATAGCTTTGATAAATTTAATTTGCGTCAGAACGGATTCAAAAGACGTGCTTATTACACCCGGAAATTCGGCGTCATCTTTCTTCTTAATTTTTGGTAACGTACGATTTGCGATTAGAAGGCTTAAGTTCATATTTCTATTTAAATCATTTTTGCAGTATATCTGCGCGTCTAATAACCGGATTGAAAATATTCCTTTTCAGTAAAATACCTCTACTCGGGTTTCGAACCCGGTCCAACTCGGAGGAGTAATCCAAAGCCAATGCCTCAGACCCCTCAGCCAACTGGGCTACACTGTGCTTGCTAGAAGCAATGATGTGAAATAAAATACACTATACTGACAAAAGTCACCGGACACCTAGAAGAGAAACACAACATAGCATTTATTGACATACATTAGTGCGGTGTCGATCCACCTTTGGCCTTAATGCATGCCCTGATCCTTCGAGTCATGCTTTCGACAAGGTTTTGGAACACAGCGATTGGTATGCGCTTCCATTCAGTACACAATGCTGCAGCTAAATGTTTGCTTAGTAGTAGGCCATGGTTCCAAACTTCTTACGTGGCGCTCTAATTCATCCTATAAATGCTCTATGGGATTAAGGTCAGGGCTCTGTGCTGACCAGTCCACACACGGTACAGAATTATCGTCAAACCACGCTGTAATAGTCCTTGCTTTATGGCTCCGTGTGTTATCCTGCTGGTACCAACAATGCTCGGTTCCATAATATTGCCACAACTTAACTTGGTAGGGCATAATTGTCCAGAATATCGAGGTAGAAGTGCTGGTTAATAGGTTTTTCCACGATAACCAATGGACCGGGACCATACCACGAAAAACACCCCCACACGAGTACACTGCCAACTCCAAACTTGACCGTAGGAACAGTACACTATGGTAAATAGCGTTCCCCCGGCTGCCGCAATACCCACACACGGCCATCAGACTGATGGATCGTGCATCTGGATTAATCAGTCCATAGGACCCGTTTCCATTGATATACGGTCCACGATAAATGTTCTTTACACCAAGCTGAACGAGGAGTAGCATTCCGAGTGGAGATGAAAAGCTTATGAGCAGCCGCACGACCACGGTATCCCATGGAATGAAGTTCTCCGCGAATGGCACGTGTGCATACCGAGATATCAGCAGTTTTACTCACCTGTACACCAAGGCCTTATGCAGTACTCCGTTGATTGGCTGTAACGACTCCCTTCAGGCTTCGACGTCCTCTATCACTGATTTTCTTTGGTCTGCCGGTACATTTTACGGCTTCAGGCACGCCATGCGTCTTCCACTTATTCAGTACATCCAAAACAGTTGACTTGGGTATGTTTAAACGCCTGTCGGTTTCTCTTATGGACAACCCACTAATATAACACCCAACAATCTTTCCTGTCTCAAAGTCAGCTCTTTCCCTCCGCGACGTTTTCACTCAACATCACTGTGCGATATGATCTCGGTCAGCTGCAGGCTTTGTTTTCATACCATTTGCAGCTGTACCGTGCATTTTAACAAAGCAGCGGATCCGTTCATTTGGTTTTGAAGGGATGTCCGGCGACTTGCCAATATAGTTTATATTTCGAATTCGATTGCATCTCCATTTACTCCTATAGAGGCGAAATTATGCATCGAAAAAAAAAACACCAAAAACCAAGGATCACCATTCTCACATTTCAAGCTTCCCAACGCAGATATAATTTTCCAAATCAGACTAATGGGTGTAGAGGAATAGTGTACACATACAGACGGACATGGTGATAACATAGGCACATCTGGTTTTGTTTCTTTTTAGCAAGTCTTTTTGTAAAAAAAGATCGTGTTTATGTTATCTGTTTGTCCGTCCTTGTGTGGACACCATACCATATCTCTGCAACTACTTGTTCGATTTGAAAAATTATTTTTGCATTGGGAAGCTTGAAATATGCGAATAATCATCTTTTATTTCGTTTTTTTACGATGTATAATTTCGCCGCTGGAGGGCGTAAACGCAGATGATACCGAATTCATCCATATTATTTACTTTTAAACATCCAATTAAAAAAATATTTTACCTTTTTTTTTTGTATTGGAGGTTTAACGACCACCGTGAGCAACTCATTGGGCTATAAACAGTCAGTCGCCCGTCCCTAATTTAGGGCCACTGGTCCCAGGGAAGGGAGAGAGCCAGTGCCGTAAGACAAACACAATATTCATGCCTCACGGGATTCGAACACGGACCCGTCTCGGACGAATGATCAGAGGCCATCGCTTAGACCACTGCGCCACCGTGGCGGAATATTGTACCTTTCGATTCCATTTATGTCGAAGAGTATTTTAGGTATAGTCACTTTTTCATGTTACGCATAGATTTTCCGCTAGGGGGAGGAGTATAAATTGAATCGGGTTTCCCCTAATAATATTACTTCTGAAACACCGATCTGAAAAATATTTTCTTCAGCGGATGCAACTCCTGATGGGAAATCTTCTGCATATAATTTCCAATATTTGGTAAAGAATGGTTTGGCCACCAGAGGGCGGAAGTGTTAATTTCCGCTTCTGATGTATTTGCCACAAAATCTGAGCTCCTAAAATCTCAATTGAAAAAATTCGTTCCTGGACCGATGCCGCTCACGTCGATAAACCTTTTCGGAATATTTTCTTCTTAAAATATTGCTGGGTTTCTCCACCAGGGGGCGTAGGTGTATGTTTTATTTGTGTCATTATCTCTGTTTCTAATGACATGATTTGGAAACTTCCTTCTTCATTGGATCGAGTTTCCTGTGCGACATGCTTTTCCTATAATTTCAAAATTTTCAAGTAAATCAGATTTTTCGCTAGGGGGCGTAAAGCTAAATTGCGTTTCCTCCGATCTCTGCTTCTAAAACTCCGATTTGAAAATTTCTTTCCGCACCGGATATAGCTCCTAATGGGAAATCTTTTGCATATAATTTCTAATTTGTAGTAAAAAAATGGTTTGGCCACCAGGGGGCGTATGTCTTGATTTCCGCTTCTGATGTATTTGCAGCAAAATCTGAGCTTCTGAAATTTCGATTGAAAAAATTCGTTTGTGGATCGATACTACTGACGTCGATAAACTTTTTCGGAATATTTTCTTCTTAAAATATTGCATGGTTTCGCCGCCAAGGGGCGTAGATGTATATCATATTTTTGCCAATATCTCTGTTTCTAATTGTCTGATTTGAAAAAAATCCTTCTTTACTGGATAGAATTTCCGGTGCGAATTGTGTTTTATGTAATTTCAAAATTTTCAAGTAACTCGTAGACTTTCCGGACTAGGGAACATTAACGTAAATTGTGTTTTCCCCGATATTTCTGCTTCTAAAACTTCGATTTGAAAAATTTCTAAGCGATACCGCTCACGTCGAAAAACCTTTTGAGAATACTTTCTGTTTAAAATAATGCAATTTTTCCCGCCAGGGGGCGTAGATGCATATCTTGTATTTGTCGATATCTCTGCTTCTAACGGTTCGATTTGAAAAATTCTTTTTGTCGGAGAGTGTTTCCGCTGCGAAATGTTTTCATATAATTTGAAATTTTTCTTAACGCACAAGTCTGCAACTGGAGGGCGTGAGTTCAGGATTCCACTTACAGCAATATCTTCGGGATTAAAAACCGATTGAAAAACTTCTTTCTTCGGTCAGATACTACTATTTTCCATACCAGTTCCATTGACTTTGGAAAACTTTGAAACAATTAATTCGCGTCAGAACGGATTCAAAAGACATGCTCATTACGCCCGGAAGTTCTGCGTCATCTTTCTTGTTAAAGATATGCTGAGAATCATCACTGTTTTGATTTGCAAAACAGTGATGATTATCGCCGTTTTGATATGCAAAACAGTGATGATTATCGCCGTTTTGCGTTGCATACGAGCACAATTTCTTTCTCTGATATATTTAACATATTGAATTTTAAGCGTATTTACTACTCGTACTTATAAGCACAAGTTTTTAGACATTTATTTTTAGGTTAAACTGATGCAAATGTTTAACGTTTATACTAAGTTTTACACTGCACTGATCTTACTCAGACTTCCGGTTCTCCGTTTCCGCCCCTCATAGCGATGGTGGGTGCTCGTTCAATTTCGTTCAAACATGGCGTCTTCTCGAGCACTCTACCTATTTCTGTCTAGTTGGGAACAGTGATACAATGATCCTGCTACATAAAAAAAAGTGGCATTAAGGATCTCAGGAACTACAGGCTCCTCAATCTCCTTTCAGTGGTTTATAAAATCTTCACTAAGGTTCTTTCACATGGCTTGAAGGTAACACTAGACATGGCTCAACTAAGAGAACAAGCTGGATTCAGGAGTGGCTACATCACTGTAGATCATATCCATGTACTGAGAGAATTAACTGAAGGAACGAGGGATTATGAATTTTCATTATGTATGGCTTTTATTGAATATCGAAGGGCCTTTGATTCCGTGAAACCATCAGCAGTTACAATGTCTTTGAAATCCTTCGGTATTGAAGATGCTTACATTAGCATTATTAAAAACATCTATTAAAATACAAGTGCAAAGGTTCGGCTATTCGAGGGTGCAGCACAAATAAACACTGGAAAGGGAGTCGTGAGACATGGGGATACCAATCTCCCATAGTCTTCAATTCCACATTGCAAAGTGTCTTTCAATCATTGAATTGGGAAAATAAGGGGATAAAGATTAATGGAGCTTATTTAACTCACCTTTGTTTTGCAGATGACGTAATCATTTTTGCATCTACCTCTTCAGAGCTACAGAGTAAGATTCAAGAACTTGCTGACAAGAGCAAAGAAGTGGGATTAAAAATGAACTTTCAGAAGACAAAACTGATGTATAATGCTTTTTCAAGAAATGAAGATTTTGCGATTGATGGAGAAAAGCTCGATGTAACAGATACATAGATTTACCTTGGACAAGAGATATCAAGCAAGGGTCACGTTGATGAGGAAATTAATCGGCGTACGAAACATGGTCGGATAGCTTTTGGAAGAAACGGTGCAATTTTCAAGAGCAATATGCCATTATGTTTTAAAAGAAAAGTGTTTAATCAAGGCAACCTTTCAGTAACTGTTACACATGGAGCAGAAGTATGGACTTGAACTAAAAAGCACATACAAAGGTGGGGGGGGGGGGATTCAAAAGCAGACGTGTGTAACATAGAGGAGTCAGGTTCAAGACAGAAGTTTGTGGAAGAAACTTGGGCAGGCCTTCATTCAGCAGTGGATTGATAATGGTTCACAATGATGGTGATGATTACACACTGTGCCGCAGTGGTATAAGGCGATGGCCTCTGATCATTCGTCCGAGAGGGGTCCGGGTTCGAATCCCGGTGAGGCATGGATGTTTTGTTTGTCTTACGGCACTGGCTGTCTCCCTTCCCTGGAACCAGTGACCCTAAATTAGGGACGGGCAACTGCTTATAGCCCATTGAGTTGAGTTGCTCACGGTAGTCGTTAAACCTCGAATCGAAAAAAAAAATTACACACTGTAGTGGGATATTACCCTCTTCGCAAAAAAAAAAAAAAAAAAAAAAAGGAAAGAAAAAACCGAAGCACCACTAGAAAAGTCGTTCGATCCTGATGAAACTCTGCATGCATGCAAGCACGGCATCACCGAATATGCAAAAGATTAAATAATAGCGACCAATGACTAAATAGTAGCTCTTGGGCCCTCCACAACGTAGCTTATACTGAGGGGTAATTGTGACAACGGATTGCGGTTGCATTTACCTCCACCGACTGTGATGATGGTGCGCGGCGGCGACGATCCGTGCAACCTATACGAGCAGTTGAACGGGTTTGAGAGAAAACGTGTAATTGGTCTGAGAGAAGCCGGTTAACCAAGTCGACGTATCGGCTGGCATTTAAAGGGGAGGGGACGCGGCAATCAGACGACGTTAATTCCAATGAATCGAAAAGGGCGCAACCCAGCGGCACGTGGGCAGTGGACGGCCGAGGTCAAAGGACAGAACCCGAGGATTGAGTGTAAGAGCCACACGAACACAAACAAATCCATCGCATTCAACTATCAGTGGCCATGTTGCGTCGTCTACAGGAACGGAAGTGGCGATCTAGACCGTTGCTAGACGACTTGCTGCAAGGAGACTACATTCGAGAATCACACTCCGCCGCTTATCAGTGACCAGCGAGCATCACCGGCACCGGTTGCAGTGGTGTTGGGCCCAAACAACGTAGAATAGTGTCCAGTGTCGTCGTGTTGTCTTAAGTTGATGAGTCACAGCTTGGACTTGGAGCCGATGACTAGCGCATACGGGTCTGGAGTAGGGATGGGCACATCGGTGGGAAACATCGATGATCGACATCGGTGGTTACTCATTCCTAAAACATCGATGCATCGATAGAGTCAGTGAAAACCTCGATGTTTTTGCCAATAAGCCGAAAAATTCGTTGTTTTCAATCTGCAGGAGTAAATACGCAATAGATATGCAAAATCTCTGTTTAATATAACAGTGATTACTCACCAATAGCATCGGGTAACTAATAACATATATTAAAATGCTCGATGCATTAGTAGAAACCTCTATTTTTTGTTCGATGCATCGGTGTAAACCTCGATGTTTTGCAAATAAACTGAAAAACTCGCACTTTTTCCATCCTGCACCAGTAAATGGGCACACGATTTGTAAAATCTCTCTTTAATATAACAGTGATACTCACCATTTGTTAAAACGCTCGATGCATCGTGAAAACCTCGATGTTTCTTCGATGCATCGGTGGGAACCTCGATGTTTTGCTAATAAACTGAAGAATTCGCACTTTTCCATCTGCAGCAATGAATGGGCGATCTATTTGTAAGATATCCGTTCTATGTAACGGTGATACTCAACGATGCAACATCTAGTAACGTAATATTTGTTAAAACGCCCGATGTATCGGTGGAAACCTCGATGTTTTTTCGATGAATCGGTGTAAACCACGATGTCTTGCTAACAAGCGGAAGATTTCACACTTTTTGATCTGCAGCAGCGAATGGCCATATCGGTGGCTAAAATCTCTGTTCAATATAATGGTGATTACTCACCAATTCAACCCCACGTAACTAATAATATTTCTTAAAAGCCTCGATGTTTTTTCGATGTATCGCTGGAAACCTCGATGCTTTTTCGATGCATCGGCTCACTTGCCTTTGAGGAAAAGATCTCGGTTTTCACCAAAGAATCAAGTAAAAAACCAATAGGAAGGTGATATTTCATTCCTCTGTATAGTTATGAATGTAACAAAAAGAAATGCATTTACTTTTCGTAGAAGATATTCTCTTCCAGTTCCAAACATCGGTCGCGAAACCTCGATGTTTTTCGATGTATCGGCTTCTGCAACATCGAGGTTAAAACATCGAGGTTTTTTGCCCATCCCTAGTCTGGAGACAAGCAGACTAGCGCGTGGACCCTGCTTTTACCTTCGAACATCATACGGCTCGAACACCGGGAGTAACGCCTGGGAAGCGATTTCCAACGATAGCCGGATCCCTTGTAGTCCACCGTACAACCCTTACGGCTCAACGGTACGTTGACGACATTCAACGACCTGTTGTGTTGCCATTCCTGTCGCAGCAACACCGAGCAATTTTTTTAACAGGATAATAATGTCCGGGCACAGGAAAATACTGTCCTGCCTCCGTAATGTCGACACCCTTCCATGGCCAGCCCGATCGCACGACCTGTAAGCGATCGAACATGTTTAGGACATCATGGGACGCCACCTACACCTAACCTGGAACGTCGGCAAACTGGCCCGCAATTTGGACACTATCTGGCATGCGATATTTATCTCAGAACAGTATCCGTGAAGTGCATCTATAACGAAGTAAATTTCTCCGTCATTTTTGGTCTACGCCGGGATTCGAACCCGAGGCCGCTTATTCCGGAACAAGTCGCTCTACCAACTGAGCTACGCAGACATTTATTCTGATTCTTATCTGCCTTTATGTCGTGTGCGTCCTGCTGGCAGGCACGTCACATCTCCCCCCCCCGAAAGAGGGCCGGGGGCATGGCCCACGGGTCAGCCGTGACCATGAATCGTTGCAGGCAGCCATCCACTGTAGAACGTGCACTTGAGAACTCCCAGTCAATCTGCTGTGTGGAATGCAACGTCACACATTTTTATTTTTCGAAGCGCTGGAGAAGGAATTCTCTGATTTTTCCTGTCTCGCGGTGTGGAAATAACATCACACCAATGCGAGATTTTGAACGGCCGGGTCATCCGGATAGCTCGGGCGCCATTATAACGAAGTAAATTTCTCCGTCATTTTTGGTCTACGCCGGGATTCGAATCCGAGGCCGCTTATTCCGGAACAAGTCGCTCTACCAACTGAGCTACGCAGACATTTATTCTGATTCCTATCTGCCTTTATGTCGTGTGCGTCCTGCTGGCAGGTACGTCACACATCCGTCTATGCCACTCCGGGTAACAGCTTGTTTCCGAGCCAGAGGTGGCTCTACAGCGTACTGACTTTTCGACTCGTGTAGCTGTTTTATCGGAGGAAATGGCCCAATTGCTCTGAAACTGCAATCGTTTCTTTTCCTATACATGTGCATTCCAATTTTCATCTCAATTGGATGATTTTTTCAGGGTACTTCGTTTTCTATTACTTTTTGTTTTTTGTTTTTTTCAAAGAGTGTATTAGGAACACCTAATGGTAATTAGACACGTGCCATACCTTACGTACGTAATTATGACGGTCTTTACATATAGCTCACGGCAAAAATTCCGACGTGCAAAGCGTAGATTGCGGCAATATGGAAAATAGTCGAGATTTAATTGAAAGATGCATGATAATCCGTGATAGGCGAGAGGGTTTAAACATATCCACAACAGCAAACCTTCTCACCGTGCAAGAATAACCGTACCGAGGGTGTATGAAAAGTGGCGAACAAAGAACAAAAACAAGCAGTCAGCGGCTTTTGAGGAAGGAAACGGCTGGTCGATGTTCGAGGAAACTGTGGCTAGTAAGGATTGTACGAGGCAACAGACGAGCTCTAGTGCGTCAAATAACCGCGCAGTGTAACAGACGTATAGATAGGAGAAGTACACAGACCATCTCACATTGAAGCAAATGGGTTATAACAACTGACGTCCCGTTCGTTTACCACACATCTCTTAATTCTCAAACCCGACAAATTGCTCTGCAGTAGGCACGGGAGTATCCAATTGGACCCTTGAAAACTGAAAAAGGTCGCCTGGTCCGACAAATCACGTCTTTAGCTAATACACGCCGATGAGCTGGCTAGAACATGGCATCAACAGCACAAATCGATGGATCTCAGCTGCCTAGCGTGGATTGCACAAGCCGGAGGAGGCACTGTCTGGAGGGCTGTGTTCATGGCAGGCACTGGATTCCTTTATACCATTTGGGTGCCACCTAGTATTTTAACATAATAGAGGGAGGCACACATGTATATTTTTTTTATTACTCACAACAGAACCATAAACTAAGTGGCTAGTGAAAACAAGGAAATAAGGTAATACAGAAGATATGGGTATTGCCAATTTAGGCACAATACAACAAAATTATGTACGACAAATGAAATCAATATGGAGAGCACTTAATCATATAAAAAATATAAACTTAGCAGATGCAATTATACAAAGTTAATGCACAGTCAAACATTAAAAAAAATATCAGAATTACAAAGGAACCTGTCGGGGTCTAGGTCGCCCCCCCAAAAAAAACGTGTCGTATTGCAAGTCAAAACAGCATATTGGAAGTCTGCTCAAAGGCGTGAACGTAGTCTAAGGATAAACTGAGCATGAAGAGCCCGTTGTGCAAAGTGTTCATCTGATGCCTATGGGTGTGCATGTACATGGTGTTTCCTGATTGAGAGGGCTACTTCCGGCAGGTTAATGCGCCTCACAACGAGGCTCTGATCGCCGCACAGTGGTTTCAAGAACACGACATTGACTTCAAAGTGCTAAAATGAACTCCACAGTCTCCAGAGCTTAACCCAATTGAACACCTGTGGGATGAAATTCAAAGTGCCATTCACAACAGAGATTCTTCTCCAGAGAACATTCGACGGTTGACGGACGCCATCACATCCGAGTGGTTGAACAAATCAGTACCTTGTTGAATCCATACATACCAGGTCGAATCGTGGCTGTTTTGAAGGCCAAAGGTAGCGCAACCCGCTATTGGGTAGATGTTCCTAATAATTTACTACTTTAGTGTATATCAAAACTACTCAACTTTTTAAAGGAGAACCTCCACATCGTATGTCTCAGATGATTTGAAACAACTTACAAAATACCGTGATATGCAACATCTCTGATAATAGCGTTCAAACGGATGAAAATGCAAAGACATTTGTCTTTAAGAAGCTGGTACATATGCACCAAAGAGAGAAACTGCATTTATGATGAATACTGATATATGGTATAAACAACATTAGTGTAAGTTTCCTAATTTCGTGGCACAATGTTGCAGTCCATAATGTACCCACTACACTCGAGTACCTATATGCAATCAACCCCTTAGGAAAGAATTAGCGAAGTAAAAATGAGGCGTATTGACATTTTTTAGCACGTTATTGGTTATACCAGTAGTTACATTGCTGCACGTGCAATACAGTGCTGCTGAACAATGTGCGCGTGTAATTTCAGTTCGTTCTAGTTAGCGTTCAGTTTGAAGTATTTTAAATAGACCTGTGAAGAATATAAAGCAGCAAAAAAATTATAGCTTGTCTTGCGTGTCTTGCAATAGGAACTGCTACCCTTTTTTGTCTTAAGGTAAGATAGCTTCTCTATACGATATGCTGTCCGATGATCTTTCCGATGATTTCGAGTTTCATGACAGGCGTCTATTCAAAGACATACTTGGATCAATTAAGGAAATGCGAAGCGATGGCTTTTTGTACGATGTTAAAATATCAACCTCCACCCATTCTTTTCAGGCTCATCGCATCATTTTAGCTGGTTGTTACACATATTTTAGAAAAATCTTCACCACCGAAACCTCACAGATTGATATCGTTCATGAAAATGTTGACTCAGAAGCCTTGAAGGTTTTAATTGAGTATGCTTACAGCAGTAAACTTCCGATAAAAAAACAAACCGCCGAAAATCTGGCCTTGACAGCATCTTTTCTCGGGGGTACCACAGTTGTTGACGAATGTCTAACACACCTGTTAAAAGATCTTTCGACGGAAACCGCACTCCATCTCTTCGAAGTTGCGCAGAAATGCAATGCCAATTGGGCAATGGACACATGCTATGCTTTCGTTGTAGATAACTTTGAAGAAATCTCATTTTCAGAAAGCCTCCTTCATTTGTCAAAAGACAATGTAGAATACTGGGTATCAAAGGATAACCTGTTCGTTACCAGAGAAGATTTCATATTCAAAGCGGTTATGAGATGGATTAAGGCAGATGAAACTGAGCGGCTTCCCTATTTGTCAGAGTTGCTTCCAAAAATCAGAGTGCCACATCTATCAGAAGATTTTTTTAAAAATACAGTGTTGACAGAGCATTTTATTCAGTCATCAGCATTTATAAAACAACAAATGGAAGACGCCCGAATGTCCAGTGGCCTTCAGGAAAGATTTAATGACTCTAAACAGCATCTAAAAGAAATACGTGTAGGATCAGCGTTATTTAGCATTACCTCGTATGAGCATGTGTATTGTGTTTATGCTTGGGATAGAAAGCATGAGAAGTGGTCCTTTCTTCACAAGTCCACCTCAACAGCGGCCACGGGTTACGATTCTTTTATACTGATTTACGATGAAATTCTCTGTTTTGTGGGAAGTAATGGGGAGATTTGCAAGATTTGCCTTAAAAAATTTACTGCTACGTACACGAAATGCTCATTTCAAATACCCTCAGGAACAGCAGTAACGCTGCATCATGGGCAAGCTTATTTCTTCGGAGGACTAAATTTCGGAGAAGCTAATACTTTCATATTCTCCCCTGAACAAAATAGTTTTCATCAAGTCGATGCTTCGGTTACGAAGAGATGGGGATCCTCTGCTGCGTCCTCAGAAGGTTTAATTTACATTACTGGTGGATCAGATTGCATAGGCGATAGACCAAGAAAAGTTCCTCGCCCCTTTAAAGAAAATGCACAACATGATTCAAGCGTCAGCTGTTTGGTGGAGCAATTCAACCCTTTATCGGGATCGCATAGGAAAGTCGCCCCTCTATTGCGTAAGCGAATCCAACATTCATGCACAACTGTTAAGGGGGCATTGTTTGTTTGTGGGGGCTACTCAAAATTATACAAAACGAAATCGTTTGTTACTGAAGTGGAGATGTATGAACCAAGAAATGATGAATGGACTTTCATCTCAGCGATCAAGCACATTTTAAGATCAGGACTGACGACTGCGGAATGCAACGGTCTCTTGTTTGCTGCAGATAGATCATCGAAAAGTGAAACTGCGCAGATGGAAGTATTTGACACCAAAAAAGGATTGTGGAAAAGTGGTGTCAGTCATCCTGATCAAAAAGCAGAGGTTTTAACTTTAATTTCCAAAAACAACGCGGCTGCTTTCAAAACATCGTATTAGATCAGAATTCTTAAAACCACGTGGTATTGAGAACTAGAACTCCGTCATTCTCATTTTAAATTGTTCCAGAACATGTAAGCAAAACGCATAGCTTATATAATGACATGTAAACAGTTCTTGGAACTAAGAGGTTTGAACTTTAGTAATAAAGCATTGCTTATTTTCCCAAGGCGGAAAAACAGCCATCTTCAAAACTAACAATGAGTACTTTTTTTTTTTAAACACAAAATGAGTAACGTGATGATTTTTATTAAAGATTATTTTGAGAGAAAAGGTACTTCGACTTAATACAATACTGTATTAGAAGTGAAAGTAGGTTTGGAAATTAAATTTATGTGGTGTTGATAGAAGGTTTTGTATATGTGTATAATAACAGTTTCTGTTTCGTGTTGTTTTTGAAGAAATCAGAGGTACCTATGCTCGTATCCTAATGAGTTCTTAAATTTACTACCGCGAGCGCGTGTCAACGTGCTGAGAAACAGGCAACAGGTATTAGTGTGACTGAATGAATGAACGAATCAAATAAATAAATAATTTTGCGATGCGATCGAAAATGTCAAAGCCACTAAAACTAATCAATGCATAAAAAAATCATTTTTGAAATCATTTGGAATTCAACGAACGTTTTGCCACTTTATTCTAATTCTACATAGTAAATATCGTATACTCCTATCTTTATATTCTTGTATTCTAAAACTGGTTTGTAATGCTGTTAACGGCTCAATGTCCCCTTATCCTTTCGCCGTTCAAAATGGTATCCAAAATTTTTTTGCGCTTGTTAAACAGAAACGTTCACACGACAGCAGGGTTTGACGAAATCTACGGGTTGTTGGAAAAGTCATGACGTATTTTAGCCATGTTTTGCAAAGGTCATTTATTGATAGAAAAAACAAAGATCAATCAATGATATAATGCCCTTTTTGTTCGATAACCTTTTTCCATCTTTCAGTGAGCTGCAGAAAGCCTCGTTCATAGAAGAACCTGTCTTTCGTGGCGAAAAAACTGTACAAGGTGCTGATTTACAGCCTCATCTGAATTGAACGTTATACCACGCAAGGACTGTTGAAGAGAGCGAAACAAGTGGAAGTCTGACGGCGGAAGGACTGGCGAGTATGCTGGGTGTGGCAACACATCCCACCCAAGCTCCAATAATTTTTGGCGAGTGATCAAACTTGTGTGTGGTCTCGCGTTGTCGTGATGGAACACAACATCTTTACGATGAACAAGCTCTGGACGTTTCTGGATGATGGATTCGTCTAAACTGTCCAATTGCCGACAGTACACATTCGAATTGATTGTTTTGTTCAAAAGACACGACACCTTGAAAATCCCACCACACTGAGACAAGAATCTTCCGCTTATGAATGTCTGCTTTGGATGTCGTTTGAGGCGAAGCAGCACGTCGAGACCAAGACCGTTTGCGCAGCACATTGTTGTACACAATCCACTTTTCGTCACCCGTTATCAGTCGCTTCAAAAAAGAATCGTTTTTCTCACATTTAATGAGCATATCGCTGATGTTTATACGCGCCGTCAATTGAACTTCTTTGAGTTCATGAGGAACCCACACATCGAGCTTGCGTACGTATCTCAGCTTCTTCAGGTGGTCGTGAACGCTTGAAGGATGGATGTGCAATGTGTCTGCATTCTCTCGTATCGTGTAACGTGGGTTTGACTCGATCAATGCCTTGATTTGGTCGTCATCAACCTCGGTGGTCCTCCCGGACCGAGGAGCACCGCTGAGGTCAAAATCACCAGCACGGAATTTTGCGAACCACTGCTGGTACTGACGTTCTTGTAGAGCATTATCACCGTACACTTTACGCAACTTTTCACAAGCTTGACGTGCCTTCTTCTCTTTACGGAAGTAAAACAATAAAATATGGCGAAAATGCACAGTTTGGTCTTCCATCTTTAACTTGATGTCAAATTTCCGCAAATCAACCAAATCTCTCACTATTCCTTTCAGACTCTAGCTAGAACTGGCACCTGTCGAATGTCATAGCGATAACAGAGCTGCGCATACCTGTAGTACTTTCAAAACCGCTCAACCGCCATCGGGTGCCAAAATACGTCATGACTCTTCCGACAACCCAATATGTCCAAATATTCCTTTTCCTCCTTAAGTCATATTTCAGCAGTATTATCTGTCCATTTATCTGTTACTGGTGTTAAGCGCTCTCTTTCAGTTCTTTACTTTCTGCTCCACGACTAGCGGCACGAAGGGGAGAACTATCGCCACTGACATACATATCATGCCACTGGGCAGAAACAAGTGCCTCAAACACTTCTCTCTCTTCTTAGGACCGTCGCCGTTGTTTCGGCAGTTTTAGCAGAAAATCAGTGAGAAAGGATTAGTGTAAATCATCCCTGTAAATGAATACTTTAAACCTGTAGTGAAACTTCAGCTAAAAAGGAAAGCAACGCTTTCTGATTCGCAGGTTCACATGCTGTTCAAGCCACATTTCGTCCACTTCTTAGATAGCAGATATTTTTCTTTGAGCTTATTTCAACCCACTTTGCTAACTCCGTGTTATTTCATTCCAGGCGGTTAAACGGCTAATGTTGTTTATAATACGAGGGCGAAATTGTCAAACAGTAAGTATTCTTTGCAGCTCTAACCTCTGTAACGTACCAGGAGATGTGACGTACCTGCCAGCAGGACGCACATGACATAAAGACAGATAGGAATCAGAATACATGTCCGCGTAGCTTAATTGGTAGAGCAACTTATTCCGGAATGAGTGGACCCGGGTTCGAACCCCGGCGCGGATAAAAATGACGGAGAAATTCACTTCGTTATACCTCATAGGATAAATTTTGTCTCCGAAAAGTATAAATCGGAGAGATGGAACTTATTTCCTCGATACAGACCCCCCCTCACTCCCTCCAAAAGTTCTCTTTTTGTTTTGATCTCCTTTTTATTTTTACTCTGCATATACCTTCGTTCACAATTGTTTTATTTAAGTACTCGCCCGTTCTTTGGCCACAATTCAAGAGCGAACTCATATCCGAGTTAATAGTAAACTTAATGACATTTTTCTATTCCTCCAGGAATCTACAGAGCTCCAAAAATCTCTAGGAAAAGATTTGGAGAGTACGATAGTATTTTCCGACTTCCTTGATATTAAGAATTTTTCAGAATGAATAGAATTGGGTTTTCAAGAAATGCTCAGAATTCTAAACTTTAAAATTTTGTGAAATACTAGAAGGGCCGGGAGGTCATCGTACTGTCTGTACCGAGTTTCGAACTAAAGTTCCTCGTATCTCAAGATGCCAAAGCCTCGCGACATCAATCATAATGGTTTTGCGATAAGCTAGATGCCAATGTAATATTTCCTCATAATGTTAAATCACGTGATTACATAGTATTACATGTAGTTTGTTGTTATAAACAAGGAGGTTAAAATAGATTGAGTAAGTTTGACGTCACAAACTTGAATCACTTTGAGAAGACAAGGAGCTGATGGTCACACCCAGTGCGGTGTTGTTTGCACTTTTTCAATGTTATGTTTAATTCTGAATTGTCTCACCAACATGGCGGCAGAGGCTGTGATTGGCTGTGACCAGTGGCGTGCCGGAAAAAATCTGGGTCCCCCAGCAAAAAAATATTTTCGAGGCCCTTTTGCGAAAATCCATTGGCTTTCAATTACTGAAAATTTTAACTTCATATTATCAACTAGGCTTTACGGGTGATTTAAAAAATCAAATTCTTTGGTTGAGCATTTTTCGTAAAATCAAAGTTATGTTACTTTGTTGCGTGCAACACAAATGTGTACGTTGTAATTAAAATGATTGTCCTGGTTTTATACCGATACAAATTACTACAAAATACTTAGGTCAAACTTAACCGTATCATGAAAATTTATTATTTTTAAGAACTAAGGCCTTCTTCTTTGAAATGCCCCACGATTATATACAGAAAACATAAAACTGTGGTGTGACAGCGTGAAATAACTTTCCCGATTTATACGAAAAGTCATAACATATGTAAATGAGCAAATAACTAAGTAGCGACAAAGAAATGTATCAGAAAAAAACGTAAATCTACTTAAATATATACCCGGGATTATAAAAACCACACTTGACATAATGCCACAATGTTTTGCACATAGTAAAAAAAATCTTTGACTCTGTTAGGCCTATATAAAAAAATGGCACAGGTCTCTGATTTTTCGTTCCCGCGAAGATCTCATTTTAATTTATTATATTCTGAAGGATGTGCAGTTATGTGCAAACAACTGTACTACATAGCACCTTATCCTCGTTGATCGGAGCTCTCTTTATAAAACTCGAGACAATTAGTTGTTCGGGCATAGGTACGAGATGGCACATCCGATCACTGTGATTTTTTGCATGTGATTGGACATCGCCCATGTTCATGTTTTGACGCCTTCTGATTTCGAAATCCGTGTCATTGACGAATAATCGTCCAAAAATTCGCATTTTTAGGGGTTTTCCGGATTTTGAGAAGGGGTCGTTTGTTACCTGTCTCCTCCAAAGATCTTCAGCCGATCGCGGTGACTCTTGCCACAGAGAAAGGGAAGGGCATGCTGAATGACATGGGGTTGGTAACATGGTGATTGGTCGTGTCGTATAAAAATAATGACCATAACAAACTGACCAATTTTAATAACAATTGAGAAAATCCGCTCTCTATACGAGACAATTAGTTGTTCCGGCATAGCTACGACATGACACATCCGGTCACTGATTTTTGGCATGCGATCGAACATCGTCCATGGTCAGGTTTTGACATCTTCCGATTCCCTATTCCGTGTTATTGAGGAACTTCAATTAAAGCTAGATGACCTTTTACTTGAACCGTTCCACAAAAGTCGGCTCACTAACATTAATTTAAACAAGTTAGTAAAATCGTGCATTGCATTGATTATAATACGCTTTCCAACATACCAGAAATCATTACTCAAGTTATTACTCAAGTTATGAGGATAATGGCTGTGGAATAAATCTCGCTCCTGTGCCCTCACCTTTGATCCCATTTCGATGATATTCAACAGAACCGGTTCGGTATACCTCCGAAATAACATGATAAAGTTTTGTCGCAATAGAAGCATGTTTACGCAAGTTATGATGCATAAGACTATGGAATAGATCCCGCTACTGTGTCCTAACCTTTGACTCCAATTCACCCATTTTCAATAGGATTCGTCCCTAGGCAGGCTCCTACAACATACTAACATTTCATCCAAATCGAAGCATTTTTACGTAAGTTATGACGCATAATGGCGATGGAAGTCATTCCGCTCCTATGTCCTGGCCTTTAACCCCATCTCGCCCATTTTCAATAGGGTTTGTCCTCCAATGTTTCCCTACCACATACTAAAATTTCATCGAAATCGAACCTTTTTTACGTTAGTTATGGCGCATAACAGCAGTGGAATGGATCCCGCTCCTATGTCCTGTCCTTTGACCCCATTTCGTTCACTTTCAATAGGGTTCCTTCCCTGGTGGTCCCCTACCAGATACTAAAATTTCATCGAAATCGAACGATTGTTACACGAGTTATTGTGCGGACGGGCATACGCACACAACGCGTGACGCAATGAGGCAAATGGGAACCGCGACCATCTGCTCGAAAGAGTGTGACGTCATAAAACTTTAATAGGATCCACACACAACGCGTGACGTAATGTGACAGATGGCGTGACCACACGTCATAATCTCAATCGCGAACTTGTGACGTCATAAGATTTCTAAGCATGGGTAGCATTAATATAGAACGACGCCATGACACTGAAAATGTGGTAATTCAGGGTGGTTATTTAACCAACTAAACGAATTTTCCTAAAGTCGCGATCAAGCTAAATCGATTTCTAGTACCAGAAAACGGTAGGTTAACGACTTTCATCAAAATCCTTAGAGCTGTTTTCAAAATAAAATTTTCATAGATACAAGAATTGCTCCTTTAAGATGGACGTCAAGTAATTTTGCTTCCTATACTTCCAATGGAAAAACTTCTGTAAACATTTTCTTCACAATTAATGCGTTCCCAAGGATGAAAATTTTAACATCGATTAAAATAGCTTCATTTTATAACTTGGAATACTTAATATTTTCTAAAACATAACCATAATTATGCAATCCAACATTTGTTTGTCTACCAACGTCATCAAAGTACAGGTCGCGCCATCTTTTTTCTGGTTACAACACAACCAAAAGAAACATTGTTTTTTAATATAATTATGGTTATGTTTTAGAAAATGTTAAGTATTCCAAGTTATAATATGAAGTTAATGTAATCCATGTTCAAATTTCCATCCTAGGGAACACACTAATTGTGAAGGAAAAGGTGTAGAAAAGTTTTTCCATTGGAAATATAGGAAGCAAAATTACTTGATATCCACCTTAATAGTATGGGACAAGGGCGATGGAATGGTTCCTGATCCTATATCCTGACCTTTGACTCCATTTGTCCCATTTTCAATAGGGTTTCTTTCCAGGTGGTCTCTTACCACATACTAAAATTTCATCGAAATCGAACCATTTTTCCGCACGTTTTGACGCATAAAGGCAATGGAATGCATCCCGCTCCTATGCCTTGACCTTTGACCGCACTTCCTTTACCCATTTTCAATAGGGTTCGTCCCCAGGCGGTCCCCTACCACATAATAAAATTTCATAGAAATCGAACCACATTTACGGAAGTTATGAGGCATAAGGGCAATGGAATGTAACCCGCTCCTATGTCGTGACCTTTAACCCCATTTGTCCCATTTTCAATAGGGTTCGTCCCCAGGTGGTCCCCTACCATATACTAAAATTTCATCGAAATCGAACCATTTTTACGTGAGTTATTGTGCCGACAGACGGACGGACGGACGGAAAAAGCTGGAGCATATACGCTTTTTCAACCTACGGTTGGAAAGCGTAAAAAAATCGTTTGAATAGGAAAACGTAGGAATGGAAAAACTCCGTCTGTTAGCTCAACACTTGCTTAATCTATAATAATAAAAGGAAGTTTGTGTATGTGTGTGTGTGTCTGTTTTTCGCAATACAAAATGAAAAACGTGGTTCCCGATCTGAGTGTGTCTTTCCGCTTTGTTTACATGCAACCTGATCACAACCAACGTGAGGGCGTGAAGGAAAGTAATTCATGATAAATTTTAGGCATTTGTTTTTTAGAATGTTTCGTACTTTTGTTCTGGGAGTCATAAATTTTACGCTTTCTTTTTTTTTAGAATTTTGTTATAATAGACGCCTTAATGAGCTTAGATTTTGCAATAGCTTCGTTCAAAATTTGTCAACTGTACCCGAGTTATCGGTTACCTTTGGTGGCTTTTCCTAGTTGGTATAAAATTCCACTCATTGGACCAAGGAGGTCAGAATAAAATATCTGGAGATGCTCTTGTTAATGAAGCAGTACCACTTTACCTGAAGCCTATAACCGCGAGCGACGGCCGTCGAAGTGTGAGAAAGCTCATGGTTTTCAGGCTATTGCAATGCATTTTGTGTTGGCCGAATCACTTTCTTTCGTCGCAAATCTTTCCAATTTTGCATCGTAACTTGTGCCAATGTATGAGAAAATGCCGAATTTATAAAATTCTTAATTATGTAAAGGCTTCTTCCCATTTTTATTTCAAATTGAGATATACGAAAATTAGTGCAAATTCTAAACAAAACATAACGTTAAAACTGTAAAATTTATTCTAGTAAGAAGTATAATTCATTCCGGTTTGATATTAACACTGTTTCTGCAACCCAAAACCACAGAATTCCAAAATACAAACAGTTGAAATTACATAGGTATCATGTAAACAACGGCAAATTCCCACACCTTGCGGCTTCACGGTTAAGAGACTAGGGCATCTCCAGAAGTATTATTCTAATCTCCTTGCATTGAACTCATATTTCTTTCACATTCTCTTATTAGCATAGATGCATAGAAACTATTGCAAGGGCTGTGAAAAGTGGCCTCGAGTTCTTTTGAATAGCTGCTTTCCAGTCATTCGGTTTTTACGAACAAAAGCAACGAAAATAATTTCTAAAGATTTTACTTATTTGCTGAAAAAAAAAAAAAAACCAAATCAAAAATTGCTTTTCTTTTTAATACTTCATTCAAAGCTGCTTTAATTATTGGCTATGTCTTTAACCAGTTTCATACGAAGTTTCCGAAAAAAGAATTCGCAAAATCTTTCTATTGAGGCTAGAGGCCCTCTTTAACCACGAGCCCCCCCCCCTGCGCTCCGGGAGTTGCGGGGGCTACCAGTACGCTACTGGCTGTTACGTCATGATCGTGACGTTTCGGTGGCTTCATTTTGATTACACAAGGGGAATGACTGGCCCTCACTCCATTTATTCTAACCTACTTGGTTATAAAGGACTCAAAAGAATAGCTCTTCGTTCAAGTTTCTTAAGCTGAGTAAGAAAGAAAAATGAAATTTTATACTAGTAAAAACTTTGTGTTCCCGTACCATAGTCAAGTGGAAATTAAAAGAAAAGGAAAACACGTTTCATAGCTTATGGTAACATTCATTTATTTATTTATTTACAGAATAAACTACGCTATCCATATTTTATTATATACATGACTTATTATGACTCTAAAATATCCTGTAATGGCGTAAACACTAAGCCCAGTAGTTGTGCTCGTCGCTAAAAGTTTTTCCCTACGCTAAAATTTCAAGTCTTAGAAAGGTAATGGACACAGCAAGAAAGATGACTGTAAGGACGGAGCTCGTATGTTAATTAGCACATGCTTATGCCAACCTTGCCCCCACGTGTTTGAGAAGATTGTCCCACAGCATGCGAAATAAAATAAGGTTCTTTTTACAAATAAAACTATTTATCAGCAAATGCTGATGATAGCCCGGCGTTCTTTCTCTCTCAGCTTTTTATCAATATATCTGCTATTCAAGAGAGGGGAGGATAGAACAGTAGGCAAATATTGAGGTATAAAATATTCATTAGGCCCAAGTACTAAACTTAACAATCTTATTGTTTTAGGGTTTGGCCGCATGGCCTACTTTAGTTGCTACCGACTCAGTACTTCGAAAAATTCGTCTTCCGTCTCCGAGCCTCACTCAGAAAAGTCAGTTCGTTTCCTAACGCTTATCATGACACGTAAATGAGAGCCACTGCCGGCCAGCATCGTTTCGTACACGTCGCACTCTTCTCTTCCCACCAACGAAAAAGAAAAGGCTTAATGCCACATCTCAGCACACGTGGACCTGACAGAGTCCATATCCCGGACCCTACAACTCGCGAAAAACACTTCCTGCTCCTACGAGCACTCAACTCTAACTCCTCTCTTCTCCGACGTAAAATTTCAGAGGATACAACTTCCTTGCTCCCCATTGGCTCCTGCTTTTCTCCCACCTTGTGGCGGTCACGCTCCCCCCTGGTGTGGAGCACTGTCAAAGATGGCTGTCTCACCTCTCCTGCCGCCCCCCACCTTTCCGTGACCTCCGACTTCTAACCTGACCTTCTCTTGCGATACCCCGAAGCGTCCTTGCGCCGCTCCTGCATCCCCTGCAAACCTGAAATCGTCCCGGCTAGGAACAATAGCTGTGGCCTCTGTGAATACATAGAATAACAACTGTATACATCGGAATGTCGTCAAAATACTACATTCTTCAGACGTCTGGCGTCTTCGGCGCAAGGACCCCGAAGCGTCCTTGCGCCGCTCCTGCTTCCCCTGCAAACCTGAAATCGTCCCGGCTAGGAACAATAGCTGTGGCCTCTGTGAATACATAGAATAACAACTGTATACATCGGAATGTCGTCAAAATACTACATTCTTCAGACGTCTGGCGTCTTGTTATTTCAACATCGTTTCGTGCGTATCTTCGCCCTAAAGGGCGATCGCGAATAGTTTCTCACAGGTGATCTTCAAACATACTGAGCTTGACGGGAATATTTACATTTCCATGAAATTATATAACTTAATGTCCATCACATAATTCCGTAATATTTCAGTCTATAAATTATGCAAATTAGCGTCCATTACATAGTTTATGCAAGCGATTAATTCTTCGCTCCTACAATGACATTGAAATTTCGGTTAAAATAAGCACGTCTTTTGAATCCCTTCCAACGCGAATAAAAATTTTCAAAGTTATTCATAATCAACGGAACCGGTTAAAAAAATCAAACGGATTTATACAATCTATATAGAACACACAAAAATAGAAACAGTTGCTTAGTCCCACCACCGGCTCAAAAGTATGCTACGAAAATTAACACATTGTGCTCAAAAAGTTTCTCATAGCAGAAGGAACATATCGGAGACAAAGGGATTTTCAAATCAAACAGTTAGAAGAACAAATATAGAGGGAAACATGATGTAATTCTACGTCCCGTAGCATAAGAATTTTGCATAATAAAGAAGTTGAAAATATGCGAAAAGCATTTTCAAAGCAAAAGCTATGTTAAGAAAAAACAGTTTTCCAGTTACGTTTCCTGAAAGCATAGATAGCAGGAAAGCTCTACACTATTTAGAGAAGATAACGTTAACCATCTTTATAGTTGCGAATGTCATACAGCAAAAAAAAAAAAAAAAAAAAAAAAAAAAATTATATATATATATATTTCAATAGGGTGTTTAGAAGCGGAGGTGCATCTGCAAAAAAAAGTGCACAAACACCACCTAGTGACAGAACTGTGAACTACAAAAAAAAAAAAAAAAAAAAAAAACCCTCCAGAACTCCAGAAGTACAAACAAAGTGTATCCTGTGTTGAATAAGTTTTTTTTTTAAATCGGTCATTTAGAAGAAGGGAATCGAGAAAAACAGACCAGTTTGTGCCCCTGCCTGGGAAATTATGCATTATTTTGGGAAGGAAATACACACAAAGTATTTTCATAGGGAGAAGTATCTAATAAAAAGGAATTTTTCAATCGAGTTTTTATTCCCGTAGGTATTGTTGCAAATGTGCTGTAAACTTTGTGCAAATTCGTGCGAGAAAAATGCAATTACACGCCAAGCATTTCCCACCAGCAACGCTCTCCGATAAAGAATTTATCAAATCGAACCCTGAGAAGCAGAGATATCGACATATACAAGACTTCGCCCCTTGGTGGAAAAACTATGCACTATTTCAAGCGGAAGATATCCTCAAAAGGGTTTTCCTGGTGGTCGGTTTCAGTCCACGAAAGAATTTTCCGTATCGGGTTCTCACAAGAGTAGATTTAGATGAAAACATACATCAGAAACAGAAAATACGCTAACACATTTGCTGGCCAAAACATTATTTACAAAAAAATTATAAATTACACGGAGGGCGTTTCCTACCAGCAGCTCTATCCGATTTAGAAAGAATTTTTTGAAGTAGGGTTTATTAGAAGCACAGATATCTTGAAAAATCTCAATTTACCTTAACTCTCCCTAGCCGCAAATCTATGTATTAAGGTGGTTCCACCTAAAATTTCTGCCTTATGTTTCCAATGGTAAAACTTCTTTCTATATTTTCTTCGCAAATAATGTATTCCCAAGGATGAAAATTTGCCCATCGATAAAACGAACTTTAAGTTAAAGCATGGGATACTTCATACTTGCTAAAACATAACCATAATTAAGCAATCCAACATTTGCTTGTCTATTGACGTCATCAATGTACAGGTCCCGCCATCTATTAACGGGTCTGAACACTACTCAAAGAAAAGTGATTGTCTTTCAATATAATTATGGTTATGTTTTTGCAAGTATTAAGTATCCAATGCTATAACTTATAGTTAGTTTTATCGATTAGCAAATTTTCATCCTTGGGAGTACATTAATTGCGAAGAAAATTTGTAAGGAAGTTTTACCATTGGAAACATAAGGCAGAGATTTTAGGTGGAACCACCTTAATTGAAACAGAAAGTGTACTCTGTAAATGGCATTGAAAGGAAGATTTAATTAATTCAGTCGGATATTTAGAAGGAAATATATGGAATAGGATGTATTTGTAACTTAATCGCATCTGCATTTACGCCGTCTAATGACGAAGTTATGAAGCGTAAAAAAATAAATAAAAAAAAAGTAAGGAAAGCCTGGATTGTTGTTCTCACATTTCAAGCTTTCCAATGGAAATAGAAATTTTAAAATTTGGCTAATAGTTGCAGAAATATGGTGCCCACAGATGGACGGACGGACGGACAAGAAAACGCTATAAACACAAGTTTTTTTGTTTTTTTTAGTTTTCTTTCTTTTTTTTGTGCAAAAGACGTGCTAATTACGCTCAAATAAAACCTATCGGCGAAGTGCGGAAGCTCGGAAAATATTGAGTTCTGTGTTTACGTTATTAATGGAAATTTTTGATTCAAAAGCTTTCTGTTATAATTTATCTAAAATTTTATTTACATTTTTTTGTTAGTTATGTTTATCTTTATTCATTTAATTTTTATTTATTTGTTTCATCATCATCATCATCATTGTCAACCATTATCAATCCACTGCTGGACGAAGGTCTCCCCAAGTTTCTTCCACAATGATCTGCCTTGTGCCAGTCTCCTCCATGTCACTCCGCATACTTTCGAATTTCATCCACCCTCTCCCATGTGGTCTTCTTCTGGGTCTTTTCCTGTCCCTTGGAATCCAATCTAAAATTTCAGCTGTCCATCGATGGTCTGTTCTTCTGACAGTATGTCCAGCCCATTGCCATTTCAGATATTTTACTCTGATCATGATGTCTTCCACATTTGCCATTTTTCGGATCCACGAGTTCCTCTTCTTATCTCTCCTGGTTACACCAAGCATGCATTCCTCCATGATGCTTTGAGTTGTCTGCAGCCTTTTTATGTCTCTTTTAGTTAAGGTCTACGTCTCTGCATCATACGTAAGCACTGGAAGGATGCATTGAGCAAACACTTTTCTTTTAAGACATAATGGCATATTGCTCTTGAAAATAATGCTGTTTCTTCCAAAAGCTCTCCAGGCAAGTTTTATGCGCCGATTAATTTCTTCATCAATGTAACCTTCACTCGATATCTGCTGTCCAAGATAAACGTACGTGTCTGTTATCTCCAGCTTTTCTTCATCAATTGATAAATCTTCATTTCTTGTAAAAGCATTGTACATCATTTTGTCTTCTGAAAGTTCATTTTTAATCCCACTTCTTTACTCTTGTCAGCAAGTTCCTGAATCATACTCTGCAGCTCTGAAAGGGTAGTTGCAAAAATGACTACGTCATCAGCAAAACGAAGGTGAGTTAGATAATCTCAATTAACCTTTATCCCTTTGTTTTCCCAGTTCAGTGATTGAAAGACATTTTCCAATGTGGCATTAAAGAGCTTGGGAGATATAGTGTTACCTTCTCTCACTCCCTTTCCAATTTTTATGTGTGTTATATTTTCAAACAGCCGAATCTTTGCACTTGCATTTTCATAGATGTTATTAATAATATTAATATATGCATTTTCAATACCACAGGATTTCAAAGCCATTGTAACTACTGATGGTTTCACCGAATCAAAGGCCTTTTCAAATCGACAAAAGCCATGCACAATGGAAGTTCATATTCCCTTGCTCTTTCAATTAGTTCTCTCAGTACGTGGATATGATCTATAGTGCTATAGCCACTCCTGAATCCAGCTTGTTCTCTCGGTTGAGCCATGTCCACTGTTACCTTCAAGCGGTGTGAAAGAACTTTAGTGAAGATTTTATAAACCACTGATAGGTCTGTAGTTCCTGAGATCCTCAATGTCACCTTTTTTATGTAGCAGGATCATTGTAGCGTTGTTCCAATTCTCAGGAATTTTCTCTTCATTAAGGCATCGAGTGGAAATATGGGCGAGTACTGTTTCAATTTCTCCACTTGCTTCTTGTATGATGTCTACAGTAATTCCATCTTCTCCTGGAGCTTTTCCCCGCTTCATGTTCTTGATGGCATGTGCAACTTCTGCTGGGAGGACTGGAAGAACTCTGGTACTGGTACCTTTCATGATGCCTGGAGTACATGTATAATCCTTTTCATATAATGTGGAGTAGAAATCTTTCACTCTTGTCAAAATTTCGCCTCTATTTCTTGTTACAGAACCATCTTCTTTTCTCAGCGCCATAATCTGTTTTCTTCCCTTACTGAGATGTCCCTTTTTCTATCTTTAGGCTTTGGTTGTATTCAATTGCTTTGTTCACAGTTGAATTTCCTTACGTCTTCAGTGATACTTTTTTGTACTGTCTTGCATAGCTCTATATATTCCACTTTGGAAGTCACATCTTCTTCAGTTGTCCTCATCTCTCTTCTTTTTTGCATCAACATTTTGGTTTTTCCTGATAATTTGTTCACATGCAACTTGTTCTTATACCCAGCTAATTTTGTTGCTGTTTCCATAAGAGCTTTGGTTACTTTTCTGTTAACTTCAGAAATATCCACTTCTTCCGATGTTAGGCCTTCTAAAGCAGAGAATCTGTTCTTCAGTTCCAACTTGAAGGTATTATGGTGTTTTTTAAGGTTGGTTATGTCAATACATTTTGTTTGTCTTATGAGCTTGTCACGTTCGAGTTTAGAGTTGAGGTGCATCTTACATCTCATTAATCTATGGTCACTACCTGCGTTGAACTTGTTTAGCACACTGCAGTCTTCTATGATGAACTTTTTGTTACACATAATAAAATCAATTTCACTTGTCGTCCCATTTGGATGTCTCCATGTCCATTTCCTGTGTGGCTTTTTCTTGAAAAAGGAGTTCAAGATGAAAAACCCTTCTGCCTCTGCAAACTCAACGAGAGTATTTGCACGCTGGTTTCTGTTGCTGTGGCCGAATTTACCTACTGAAGTTTCATTCTGTTGCTGTTGCCCTATTTTTGCATTGTAATCTCCCATAATTATCTTCAAGTGCTGCTTTCCTTTATTATTTAGATGACGAATTTCCTCATAAAATTCTTCAATTTCTTCTTCAGGGTGAATTGTGGTGGGTGCATAAGCTTGAATAATCTGAGCCTTGTATCTTCTCGAGAGTTGAATAACAAGTCGTGCAGCTCTGTCAGAGGAACTTTCAACTTCTACAACTTTATCCTTCAGTTTCTTGTTGATTATAAATCCAAAACCACTAATTCTGCCAGTATCTGTCCCAGGATAGTAGAAGGGATGTCCACTTTTCAGTTCAATGAGATCTTCTCCTTTTCTCCTTACCTCATTTAGCCCGACGATGTCCCACTTGATTCTTTGTAGTTCTTCTTCCAATTCAAGAAGCCTTGAATCAGAAGATAGGGAGCGTCCATTATACGTAGCCAAGGTCAGCATCAGATGGCTGCCTAGTCCGGTCCTCCGGGGATTCTTAGCACCCTCTGCCTTCATGTCGCACTGGCCGCTGCCTTGGCCAGGTACACTGTAAAAAAATTGTAGATTTTACGGTTTTAAACCGTTTTCCAGGGTGCCAACACAAACCCGTAAAATCTACATTTTTATGCCGTGTTGGAGCAATGCTATAGCTTTGCTCCCACACTGCATTTAATGAAGAAAACAGCACAGAATTTGGCTGGAGCGAGTCACAGTTCAAATAATCACGAAAACACAAAACTTTGGCCGGAACGAATGTGGTGATTGTGTTGGAGCAAAGCTATAGCTTTGTTCCAACACGGCATAAAACTGTAGATTTTACGGTTTTGTGTTGGCACCCTGGAAACGGTTTAAAACCGTAAAATCTACAGTAATTTTTTTACAGTGTACATTCCAGCTGCCGGAGACTGAGGGCCAAGATTTAAGTTGTACAGTCATTTTGGAGGGGTTTGGCCATAACTCACCACGCTGGCCATGCGGGTTGGTGAGTGTGGGATAGCATTTCATCTAATCCGTCTTTCGTAAAAAAAAAGTTCGTGCTTATGTTACCGGTTTGTCCGTCTGTATCCACGATATCTCTGCAACTATTAGTCAGATTTGAAAAGTTTTTGCATTGGGAAGCTTGAAATAGTGATTGATGATTCTTCATTTTGCTTTTCTTTTTTGTTACGATGTACAATTTCGCAGCTAGAAGGAGCTGTAAATGCAGATAATATCGAATTCAAAATACATTTTGTCCCTTATATTTGCTTCTAAACATCCGACTGAAAACATTCTTTTACCTTTCGATTCCATTTATGTCGAAGCGTATTTTAGGTGCAGTCACGTTTTCAAGTAACGCATAGATTTTCCGCTAGGGGTCATAAAAGTAAAATCGTTTTCGCCGATATCTATGTTTTTAAAACTCGGATTTGAATTTTTTTTTCTTCAGCGGATACAGCTACTGATGGGAAATATGTTGCACATAATTTCCAATTTTTGTTGCACATAATTTCCAATTTTTGGTAAAGAACGGTTTGGCCACCAGAGGGCATAAGTGTTAATTTCTGCTTCTGATGCGCTTGGCACAAAATCTGAGCTTCTAAAATGAGAAAATTCATTGGTGGACCGGTACTACTCACGTCGATAAACCTTTTCGGAATATTTTCTTGTTAAAATATTGCATGGTTTCTCCGCACGGGTGCGCAGTTATGTATCTTATTTTTTTCAATACCTTTACTTCTAAGTGTCCGATTTGAAAAATTCCTTCTTTGTTGGACAGCGTTTTCATTGCGAAATGTTTTTCATATAATTTCAAAATTTTTAAGTAACTCATAGACTTTCCGCTAGGGGGCGTCAAGGTATATTGCGTTTTCCCGATATTTCTGCTTCTAAAACTCCGATTTAAAAAACTCTTCCGGTATCGCATACAGCTCCTAATGGGAAATGTTTTTCATATATTTTCTAATATTTGGTAAAAAATGATTTGGCCACCAGGTGGCATAAGGGTTAATTTCTACTTCGGATTTATTTGCAGCAAAATCTGAGTTCCAGAAAACTCGACTGAAAAAAATTCTTTCCTGGACATCGAAAAATCTTTTGAGAATACTTTCTTCTTAAAATAATGCATGTTTTCCCGCCAGGGGACGTAGGTACATATCTTATATTTGTCGATATCTCTGCTTCTAAGAGTCCGATTTTAAAAATTATTTCTTTGTTGGAGAGGGTTTCCGTTTCGAAATGTTTCTCATATAAGTTCAAAATTTTCTTAACGCACTAGTCTGCAACCAGAGGGAATAAGTTCACGATTCCGTTTACAGCAATATCTGCGGGATTAAAAACCCGATTGAAAAATTTCTTTCTTGGGTCAGATACTATTTATTGTTTTCCATACCGGTTCGATTGACTTTGAATAGTTTCGATGAATTTAAATTGCGTCAATGCGGATTCAAAAGACGTGCTTATTACACCCGAAAATTCGGTGTCATCTTTCTTGTTTATTAATTAATTAATTTTTTAGGTGAGCCGTACCCGGCGTTGCTGTATATAACGACTGAATATGGAATTTGTATTTCTGACTGTTATTGCAATTAATGGCGATTCTATGTATCACATTTGAACTCCCCATCCACGAAAAAAAAAAAATATATATATGCATTCTGTGTGTGCACATCTTGTTAGCAATGCAGTAGTGATATCTTTGGAATACATGAATACGAAAAAGATCCGTTATATATGCTACATTATATGTATTCCATCAGAGGTTCTAAAAGTTCCTTTCTTTTCCCCATTTTACTCCTTCTGTTTTCGTAGCTGCAAGTGCAGTCACGAACGGAGCAAGCTTTTCTGATCTGGAAGGGCGAAACTTGAAATTACCCATTTTCGAGTTCAAAGGCTCCCCACTTTCCTCCAAAGAATGCACAGTTTTTACTTTTTCGTAGCTCTTTTATGGAAAAGTAGGTTATGATCATTTAGAAACTAAAGTTCGGGGTTTTGACATAATTTCACTAAAAACATGCAGACTACTGTATTGAGAGAAACAGATTCAAAATTTGCTGCCCCCGGCGGCGAAATCGCTCATTATTTTGGGAAGAAAATACGAACAAAAAGTTTTCATAGTTAGAGTATCTGAACGACAAATAATTTTTACAATCAGGTTTATAGTCCCGCATATATTGTTGCAAACATTCTGTAAACGGAAAAGTAAGCTTAGTCATTCTAGTGGCATACTTGTGCGTTAAAAATTTCTTTGAAATTATATGAGAAACATTTCACATCCGAAACGCTCTCTGGCAAAGAAAGGATGTTTGAAATCGGACTCTTAGAAGCAGAGATATTGACAAAAATAAAATATATATCTACGCCCCTGGCGGGAAAACTATGCACTATTTTAAGCACAAGGTATTTTAAAAAAGTTTTCGAGGTGAGCGGCATCGGTCCAGGAAAGAAAATTTTCAGTCGAGTTTGCAGAAGCTTAGATTTTGCTTTAAGTACACCAGAAACAGAACTAAGCAATAACGCTCCCAGTTGGCCAAATTGTTCTCTAATATACCCTTTGCTCTCTGGGCATCGGTACGTCCGTCGATGGTGTACTCGCGGCACACCCCTGAAACGACTGTCCTCGGGAATTCTAGGGTTCTTACCACTTGGGAGATATAATGATTCATCTGTCTTGGGCCGACAATGTACCCGCGATCAAAGTCGCTCAGATAAGTACGGAAGCAGAAGACCTATTCGTATGCCACTGCTGACTGCTCATTATATGAAATTACTCCTTGCCTGCTGCAGGAACATAAAGTGGAGCGTTGAGTAGCGTAGCGTGTGGTCAGATGATTCCCGTTTTCCGCTGTACCGACTATCCTTATATCTGAAATTACTCCTCGCCTGCTGCAGGAACATAAAGTAGAGCGTAGAGTAGCGTAGCGTGTGGTCAGATGAATCCCGTTTTCAGCTGTACCGACTGTTCATTATCTGAAATTACTCCTCGCCTGCTGCAGGAACATAAAGTGGAGCGTAGAGTAGCGCAGCGTCTGGTCAGATGATTCCCGTTTTCAGCTGTACCGACCTGACGTGAGAGTGTGGCGTCAACAGTATCAGGCCATGGCCCCGTCATGCCATGTCGGCATTTTTTACGCTTTCCAACTGTAGGTTGAAGAAGCGTATATGCTCCAGCTTTGTCCGTCCGTCTGTCCGCACGATAACTGGCGTAAAAATGGGTCGATTTCGATGAAATTTTAGTATGTGCTAGGGGACCACCCGGGGACGAACCCTATTGAAAATGGGACAAATGGGGTCAAAGGTCACGACGTAGGAGCGGGATCATTGGATTACCCTTATGCGTCATAACTTTCGTAAATATGCTTCGATTTCAATGAAAGTTTACTATGTGGTAGGAGACTGCCTGGGGACCAACCCTATTCAAAATGGGTGAAGTGGGATCAAAGGTCAGGACATAAGATCGGAATGCATTCCATTGCTTTTATGCGTCATAACGTGCGTAAAAATGGTTCGATTTCGATGAAATTTAAGTATGTAGTAGGGGACCACCTGGGGACAAACCCTATTTAAAATGAACGAAATGGGGTCAAAGGTCAGTACATAGGAGAGGGATCCATTCCACTGCTGTTATGCGCCATAACTAACATAAAAAAAGTTCGATTTCGATGAAATTTTAGTATGTAGTAGGGGACCACCTGGCGACAAACCCTATTGAAAATGGACGAAATGGGGTCAAAGGTTAGGACACAGGAGCTGGATCTATTCCATAGCCCTTATGCATCATAACTTACGCAAAAATGCTTCGATTGCGACAAAACTTTATCATGTTATTTCGGAGGTATACCAAGCCGGTTCTGTTGAATATCATCGAAATGGGATCAAAAGTCAGGGCACAGGATCCAGATTTATTCCACAGACATTATTCTCATAACTTGAGTAATGATTTCTGTAATGTTGGAAAGCGTATTATAATAAATGTATTGCATGATTTTACTAACTTGTTCAAGGTACGGTGGCTCTGTGATGATTGCGGGGACACATTATGTACCTTAGTGAGTATGGAGAGATCTTTAACCGCTTCACACTACCAGTATGTGCTGGCTGATCACCTACACGCTTTCATGGACTTCGCGCATCCATTGGCCTATAGTCTATTTTAGAAGGACAATGGGCCGCTTCACCGAGCTACAACCACCCATGCATTGCTCGAGCGAAACTTATCTGAGTTTGGAACCATGTAGTTGCACCCTAGGTCACCGGATTTAAACCCTGTTGAAGCTGTCTGGGACGCCGTGGAGCGGGACATCGGATCCATGGATCCAGAATCGATGTCTCTGGCGGAGTTGTTGAAAACAGCGCCACAGGCATGGCTGGCATTACCTCCGGGAATCCTTCGGCATCTGGTGGAGTCGAAGTCTCGGTGTGCACAGATTGTTATTCTGGCTAAAAGAGCTCTAACACACTATTAGCTATAGGCATATCTAATGTTTCGTCAATTGAGTGTAAATTTGTTTGCTAACCATGCACGAACAGTTGACTATACTATGGATATTAAAATGGGCAGGGATTCACATGTTCTGTTTTCTCATGGCTCTTTCTGAGCCAGAATCCCGCACAGTTCGACGGAGGTAGATCAGTTGAAAAGTTCAAATTGGTTCAATCGAAGTTTTTTTTTTACAATGCACAGTTCGACGGAGGTAGATCAGTTGAAAAGTTCAAATTGGTTCAATAGAAGTTTTTTTTTTTTTTACAATGCACAGTTCGATGGAGGTAGATCAGTTCAAAAGTTCAAATTGGTTCAATAGAAGTTTTTTTTTTTACAATGCACAGTTCGATGGAGGTAGATCAGTTCAAAAGTGCAAATTGGTTCAATGGAAGTTCTTTTTTACAATGCACAGTTCGACGGAGGTAGATCAGTTCAAAAATTCAAATTGGTTCAATCGAAGTTTTTTTTTACAATGCACAGTTCGACGGAGGTAGATCAGTTCAAAAGTTCAAATTGGTTCAATCGAAGTTTTCTTTTTTACAATGCACAGTTCGACGGAGGTAGATCAGTTCAAAAGTTCAAATTGATTCAATAAAAGTTTTTTTTTACAATGCACAGTTCGACGGAGGTAGATCAGTTCAAAAGTTCAAATTGGTTCAATAGAAGTTTTTTTTTTTTGCAATGCACAGTTCGACGGAGGTAGATCAGTTCAAAAGTTCAAATTGGTTCAATCGAAGTTTTTTTTTACAATGCACAGTTCGATGGAGGTAGATCAGTTCAAAAGTTCAAATTGGTTCAATCGAAGTTTTTTTGTACAATGCGCAGTTCGACGGAGGTAGATCAGTTCAAAAGTTCAAATTAGTTTAATCGAAGTTTTTTTTACAATGCACAATTCGACGGAGGTAGATCGTGCAGCTGCTCATAAGCCTTTCATCTCCACTGAGAATGCTAATCGTCGTTTAGCATGGTGTAAAGAACACTTAACGTGGACCGTAGACCAATGGAAACGGGTGCTATGGACTGATGAATCCAGATACAAGATCCATCAGTCTGATGGCCATGTGTGGGTATGCCGGCAGCCGGGGAAATGCTGTTTACCAGAGTGTACTGTTCCTACGGTCAAGTTTGGAGCTGGCAGTGTACTCGTGTGGGAGTGTTCTTCGTGGTGTGGTCCCGGCCCACTGGTTATCGTGGACAAATCTGTTAACCAGCTCGTGTACCTCAATATTCTCAACAACGCCCTACCAACTCTGCGGCAACTCTAAGGAACCGAGTCTTGTTGGTACCAGCAGGAGAATGCACCGAGCCATAAAGCAAGAACTGTTAGAGCGTGGTTTGACGATAATCCCGTATCTTGTGTGGACTGGCCAGCACCGAGACCTTATCTTAATCCCATAGAGCATGTATGGGATGAATTAGTGCGTCGCATAAAAAGTTTGGAATCAAGGCCTACTACTAAGCAACAGTTGGCGGCAGCATTATGTAATGAATGGAAGCGCATACCTATCGCTGTGTTCCAAAACCTTGTCGAAAGCACGTCTCGAAGGGTCAGTGCATGCATTAGGCCAAAGGTGGACCGACACCATACACTAATGTATGTCAATAAATGCTATGTTGTGTTTCTTTTTTAGGTGTCCGGTGGCTTTTGTCAATATAGTGTATATCTCCGCATCTAAAACTCTAATTGAGAAATTTCTTTTTTTAACTGTATGCGATTTGCGAGAGGTTAGATTAAGAACATTATTTTCTTTAAATGATGCACAGTTTTCCCGCTAGCGGCATAAATATCACAACATTTTTGGCCTCCTGTTTATGCTTCTAGAAGACGTATTCGAAAAATCATTTTTCCTTAGCACAACATCTTTACTGTGAAGAATACTCTTTGCATATTTTTTATACTTTTCCAGGTCTCAAATCGTCTTCCGGGAGTCCCCAGCACAATACTTGTATTTGAAAGACTGTATTCCATTCTGAAGATTCCTTAAAAAAAATTTCTTGGTAGGATACGCTTCATCATGAAAAGTATCTTTCACCCATTTTCTTCTTTAAGTGAAGCATAGCTTTTTCTCTAAGGGACGTGAAGTTATACCATGTTTTCCTCTATATCTTTTCTTCTAATAGTTTGATATGAAAATTCTTTTTGCCTGTGATATCTTCCGCTACGAGAAACTTTTTGTGCACAATTTCTTAGTTTTCGTATCACACTTTCCGAACACTTGTGGGAGTAAGTAGCTATTTCTATTTGTGGGTGTGTTTTATCGACTGAAGAAATATAGTTGATTTTTTTCGCAATCTGTTCCGTTCACTGAGAATAATTCCGTTCAGATTTAACATTTTAAAATATGCGCAGTTTTTCCATAGGTTGTGTAAGTGTACCCTCATTGTTGCTGAATTTTTAGGTTTTCCAAAAAATATTGAAATTTTTTTTCTTGTGGGAAAGGTTTCAAAAGACGTTGCTCGTTTCAACCGAGAATTCAGTGTCACCTTTCTTGTTTGAATTTTGATGCGCCCTGCCAAGATTTGGCATATATTAACTTCCATTTTTGTTGAATCATTTTTTTCCCTAGGCGGCGTAAATGTACATTTGCTATGGAAGTTACGGAAGAAGCCTTCCTCACAAATACATGGAATAACTACATGGTTATTAGCATGGCAATCAGAATACACTTAATTTTGCCTGGTTTACTGTTTAACATGCAACATCACAACAGAAAACTAAAAAATTATATCGCCTTCGAACCGCATCTCCCGATTTCCGTTCGAGCATGCTATCCGTTTTGCCACCTAAGGTATCTGATGCTTGGAACTTCGCTATCCTGTGTGGCGACAGAGACAAAGTATGCTTGAACAGAAATCAGGAGCTGTGGGTTCGATTCTAGCTCCAGAGCGGTACAGTTTTCGAGTTTTCTGAGATGATGCTACTCGTTGAACAGTAAAATAGGCTATTCTGACTGCCGTTTTAACCCTTTAACCGGTTGGAACGAATTAACTCGGGGTTAGCAAAAGTGGCTGAAATCAGCTCGAACAAGCGTATTCATTGGCGAAGAAATTGGCCGAACTCTTCTGGAATGAGGGAACTTACTCGTCAGAAAGCTTTGCTTTCTCCTTAGCTTTGTTAATCAAAATAGTCATTTAGTGGTATGATTGATGCTAATCCTTTCTGACTGCTTACCTGTTAAATAGGCTATAACAATGCGACGAAAGCAGCGATGTGTTTCAGTCGCTTGTTGCTGCGCAGTGGCACGGTGTCCGTGTCAGGGGAACCAGCCCTTCCCTATCATGCTTTGTGTTATGAAGCAGAGAAATATATACATTAACAAGCCCATAATCGACTTATAAATGTTCCCTTGCCATTCGGTGGTATGCATCTTGATTATACTCTTATTTAATTTCTTGTATTATCTATAGGAATTAAGTGTGTAGCTGCTACAAAAATGAATTGGCTGTCGCGGTGGCTCAGTTGTAGCCTTTGACGTTCGTCCGAGTGAGCGCGGGTTCGGGTCCCGGATGAGTCATGGCTGGTGTGTTTGTCTTATGGCACTGGCTGTCTCCCTACCCTGGTGCCAGAGACTCTAAATTAGAGACGGACGACTCCCTAAAGACCTTAGAGTAGCTCACTGTGGTCGTTCAACTCCGAAATGTCGCCCAGTTGGCGCAATGGTCTAAGCACTGGCTTATGACCATTCGTCCGAGAAAGGGTCCGGGTTCGAATCCCGGGGAGGTATGGATGTTGTGTTTGCCTTATGGCACTGGCTCTCTTCCTTCCCTGGAACCGGTGGCTCTAAATTAGGGACGGGTGACTTCTTATAGCCCATTGAGTTGCTCATGGGAGTCGTTAAACCTTCAATAAAAAAAAAACTCCGAAATAAAAAAATAGTAATAATTGATTTGGGGAATCGCCAAGAAGTAGCCGCATCTAGGAAATGAAATTCTGGTTCGAATCCCAGGTTGCACATGGGTGTTTTATTTTTCCTCACGGATCTGGTTCTTGCCCATCCTTGAACCAGTGACCCTAAATAACGACTGGGCGACTTCAGTAGCTCTAGCTTCTCGGCAAGGTAGGGAAATCAAGAAAAAAAAATTATTTTGTTCATGCTGTTACCATATTAAATGTGTGGGCAAGCAAAGATATGGTGAATAGTGATGCATGGGTGATTAAAAAAACTATAAGGAGTTATCTTCAGAAAGAAAGAGAGAGAGAGAGTTTGACTTTTATTGCTTCTTCAAATACATCGAAATTTCTAGAACGTTTTCCCAACCCTTGAGAGCTATAAAGATTGAAGATGAGCTGGCGCTGTAGATTGTTGTTATTTTTGCAGATGCTGTGGACAGCTTGACCCACCACGTAAATCAAGAGTTATTTTTAAAGACAGAAGATTTCTTTCTGCGGTGTCATGAAGAGAGAAAGTAGAATATCTTTTGAGGTCACAACAAGAAAGAAAACTTTCTACAGAACTGTAAATCCTTCGCTTCCAGGGTGAGATAAAGGCAGCAGCAGCGACGGGGATGACACATAGCCAGGACTGATTCAATACCGACTGTCGCATTCAATTACGTATATGGGTCTGACCTAAATTCTGTCATGTGCGTGACACCATGAATTCTCATCGCGTTTGATCCACCACAGAAAGAAAAAATGAATAGTGACATGACAAAGTAAATTTGCCAAAATACGTCCTGCAACAGGTCTGCAGATAATCGTGCGCATAAGGTACCGATAGTGTTAGGAACTCTAGATAACAATTTATATTCAAATCTCGAAAGAATGTGTGCCACAGTTATGTATGGTTCAGATTAGCATAATTCCTTTAATCATCACCAAATATACATTGTAAGTTCAACATTCGATTTTAACAATGTTGATGGTTGTTTTATTGTAAATAACCATTTTTTGTTGAAAATAGTAAATATGAGCGTTAGGTTTGTTTGGTTTTTTTTATTTTTTTTATTTTGGAGGAACGCGTGGAGGCTACGTTCCAGGATCTTTTTCAACAGAATTTTTGCTTTTGAGTTTTGGAGTAATTATTTAATTAAAATACGGCAATCATAATAACTTGTAACAATATGCAATTACCGGAGGAAGTTGTCTAAATTGCCGCCCGATGGTGCAGTGGTCTAAGCGATATCTTCTAACCATTGTTCCGTGATGGGTCCGAGTTCGAATCCCGTTGAGGCAGTTATGTTTGTCCATGTTTTTTTTTTGGTTGAAGATTTAACGACCACCGTGAGCAACTCATTGGGCTATAAGCAGTCGCCCGTCCCTAATTTAGGGTCACTGGTTCCAGGGAAGGGAGAGAGCCAGTGCCGTAAAACAAACACAACATCCATGCCTCACCGGGATTCGAACCCTGACCCTTCACGGACGAATGATCATAAGCTTCTTTGTTGAGCTAACCTCTGAATCGCGAAGAACAGCTTAGTGCGACGTTCAGCTTAGCTTTTCCTGTTTTCGGGCAGATGTTCTGTGAATGGGAACTGCGAATTATGTCATCATGTGACATAAAAACTGTATGACGTAGTATTTTTTAGCCCGTCTTCTATAAAAAAAAAAAATGTATCGTGCTAATGTTATCACACAACCGCCTCCCTGTGCCGTCGATTTTACATGGCATGACCATTTTATCTTCACCCTCCTGTCCGTATTGTTGCGAGGAGGCTGACGTCCAGCATGTCTTCATGTATTGCACAGTATTACTGCCAATACTCCATCTCGCTTTCACGCTAGCGCAACGATGCTGTGAGACCGTCCTCACCTTCAGCGCCTATCGAACACTACTTCTGAACTCTTCTCACCCTATTCACCTTCCGGCAGTTTGCTCCTTTATCTTCGTGCTTGTAAAACATATAATTCACGTGTATCATCTTCAGCGTCCCCCCCCCCCCCCCAAGCTTCTACTGACATAAATAAAGTCAGTACTGCGTTACTTTGTCATTTTCGTAATCGCCTGCTCTCCCGCTTTCGACTAGAACTTACCACTGCAGTTGCACGGTGCAATGAACCACAGTTCCTATCAGCTTGGTCACCAGCAACCTCTTGGTTTGCAGGGTCGCCCACAACGCTTCACCTTACAGTCGGAACTTTTGTTTCACCTACCTCCTGATAGGTACAATTTTTGCCATGCTGATTTGTTTTCAATCTCTGCTTCACCAGAGACTATTTTTTGTCTTTCCCGACAAATTATCATACATAAATTGTATTCTCTCATCACTGTATTGATCTTTGTGAATAGGTCGTTGCGTCAGCTACAAGCACCTGTAAATCTTCTTTTCATATGTCATTTTGAGACGATTTTCTTATACACATTTCCTGTTTTTTTCTTGCTTCGCAACTGAGTGTAATCTTGTTCCTCAACATTAACTGTACTATATTATTTGTACTCTCTATTTTATCAGAATTTTTTTGTTTGTCTCACTATTGTTCATCACTTTTAGTAAATCAATTATTGTATAGAATCCTATGAATTGTTCGAAGCATGAGCTACTTATAATTGTCAATTTCTTTTCACACTTTCTTTAAGACTCAGTTCTCATCCTCTTCACATGTTTTATTTCGTGTGTAACTCATGTGTAAATTTTTTTGTTTTTCATTGCTCATCTTGCTGAATTGTGTATTCTCTCTGCGATGTCAGAGACTATTTCTTTTACCCCCTCTGACAAACCAATATATATAAATTGTAACTTTTCATTGTACAGAATCATGTAAATAGGTCGTATCACGAACCACAGACTTCTGTAAACTTTCTCTTCTTTGTCGTTTTTACAGTATATTCTTATCTTCAATTCCTGTATCAACTGTGTAATTTTACTTATCAACTATGTAAATTTGTGTTCTCCAATACTCACTGTGATGAATTGTGTCTTCTCTCTGTATTTTCAGAGATTATTTTTTTCTTTTGTATTCTCAGGAAAATTATTGTATATAACTATTTTTCATATCACCGTTGTATGTAACATGTAGTACCGCGAGCCCCATTCATCTGTAAATTTTTCATCATCTGTCTTTCGAACTTTTGATTTCATGTTTGTCTCCTTGATCACCTGCAACCTCCTGCTTTTCCAGGTAACCCACAATGTATCACCTTTCGGTCAGAACTTTTTTTTCATCAATATTGTGTAAAATTTATACTCTATAGGGCTCATTATTCTGGATTGATTCTACTCTCTGTATTACCAGAGATTCATATTGCCTCGCCAGATTTCTACTGCACTTAACTGTTGTCATGTCAACGTTGCACAGAATCCTGTAATTAACGTAGCGCAAGCTGTATACATCTGTTAATTTCTCATCACCTGTCTTTTGAATCTATGTCTGCAAGCTCGAATTCTGTATTATTCCTTGCATCAATACTGTGCAAAATTAATATTGTATAACTCTCTTCAAGCTGAATTGTTCCTATTCTCTGCTTTGTCGGAGACTTTTGTTGCCTCACCAGACACTCGAGTGTAACTAACTGTCTTTTACTATCATCAATGTACAGAACCGTGTAAATAAGCAGCAGCGTAAGCTACAAGCATCTGTAAATATTTTTTTTTTTTGTCATACATCATTTGAGATGATATATTCAAGCACATCTCCTGTATCTTTCTTCTAATAAATACTGTGTGAAAACTTTATCCTCCCACCTGTCCGTCCGTCTGTGGACACCATATCTCTGCAACTATTAGTCCGATTTGAAAAACTCTTTTTACACTAGAGGTATGAAATGTGAGAATGGTGATCCTTGCATTCAGATTTTTTTATGATACATAATTTTGACTCTAGAGGGCGTAAATGCAGATGATATAGAATTCAAAATACATTTTATTCCATATATTTGCTTCTAAATATACGATTGAATTAATTATTTTACCTTTCGATGCCATTTATATCGAACATTATTTCAAGTACAGTCTGTGTTTCAAGTAATGCATATATTTCCCGCTAGGGGTCGTAAAGGTAATTTGCGTTTTCTCTGATATCTCTTCTTCTAAAACTCCGATTTGAAAAATTCTTCCTGCGCTGGATACAGCTCCTGAATGGGAAATGTCTTGCATATAATTTTTTGGTGAAGAATGGTTTGGCCACCAGGGGGCGTAAGTGATAATTTCTGCTTCTGATGTATTTGCAGCAAAATATGAGCCTCTGAAAACTCGACTGAAAAAATTATTTCGTGGACCGATACACTCACACTTCGAAAACCTTTTCGGAATATTTTCTTCTTAAAATGATGCAATGTTTTTCCGCCAGGGGCGTAGATGTATATTGTATTTTTGTTAATATCTCTGCTTCTAAGAGTCCTATTCTTTTTTAGCTGGAGCGTATTTCTGCTCCGAAAAGTTTCTCATATTATATCAAATTTTCCAAGTAAAGCATAGATTTTACGCTAAGGGGTGTAACGATAAATTGCGTTTTCCTCGATCTCTCTGCTTTTAAAACTCCGATTTGAAAGATTCTTCCTACACCGGATACAGCTGCTGAATGGCAAATTTCTTGCATTTAATTTCTAATTTTCGGTTAAGAATGGTTTGGCCACCAGGAGGTGTAAGTGTTAATTTCTGCTTCTGATGTAGTTGCAGCAAAATATGAGCCTCTGACAACTCGACTGAATTTTTTTTTGGGGGGGGGGCGAGGGGGTACCGATACCATTCACCCCGCAAAACCTTTTCTGAGTAACTTCTCCTTAAAATAATTCATGGTTTTCCTGCTAGAAGGCGTAGATGTACATCTTATTTTTGTATGTATCTCTTTTTCTAAGAGCCTGATATGAAAAATTCTTTCTTTGTTGGAGAGCGCTTCCGGTGAGAAACGTTTCCGATTTAATTCCAAACATTTCTTAACGCCCAAGTGTGCTACTAAAGGGCGTAAATTCACGTTTCCGCTTACATCCGTATCTGCAAGTCTAAAAACCCGATTGAAAAAAATTATTTTTGGTCAGACATTAATAACTATGAAAACTCTGTGTATTTCTCCCTCCAGAACAATGCACAATTTTGCTGCCATGGGCGGCACTTTTAATCTTTTTTCTCGACATATCTGCTTCTAAGTGTACGATTGAAAAGGTTCTTTCAACAGCGGATGACATTTACCTTTGTGGAACACTAAATTTGTATTTGAAGAGTTTTTTAGTTCACAGCTCTGTCGCTAGGTGGTGTTTGTGTACTTCAGTTTGCAGCTGTATCTTTGCTTCTTAAAATTCCGTTGAGAATTTTATTCTACTGTATGCCATTCTCTACAACAGAGATGTGTGCATTATCATCTTTAAAATAATGCACAGGTTTCTCGCTAGCGGGCGTAAAGGTCAATACCTTTTTTTCCGGTATCACTGCTTCCGAGAGACGTATTTGAAAAGCATTTTTTCCCCCTCAGCATAGCTTTCTCCATTAAGAATATTGTTCGCCTATTTTCAATTATGCAAAATTCTTCCGGTAGCAAGCGTAGAGTTATATCATGTCTCCTTCTATATCTATGTTTTTGACTGTTAGATTTGAAAATCTCTGTCTCTGATACCTTCATTGTTCTGGATGTTTTACCATTTGTTGAAATCCGGTTAATTTTTTCTAACCGGTTGCATTGACTATACGTATGTAAATAAATAACTTTGATAAATCTTATTCGCGTCGAAAAGGATTCAAAAGACGTGCTCATTACAACAGAAAATTCGTTGTCATCTTCCTTGTTTATTATTGTAATGTTCATGAAACATACTTTCACATTTGGACATCGCAAACAAAAAGAATACCTGGTTGTTAAAGAATTACTCTACATATCGCCCCCCCCCCCCGTCATTACTGACGGACTTTCACCTATTGTATCATAAAACTGTTGCCGAGAATGCTGGTTTTTAATATTACAAATTAATATGATAAGCATGAACATTGTTTTTCCATTTTGTATCATGGAGTAGGAATAAAGCTTAAGGACATTGTTCAATAAATTAGTTTGTTTTTTATTAGGTTAACCCTTCCCCTTCTTCAGAAACTTTTTTTAACAGTTCAATCTCCTTTTTATAAAAAATGCTTATACCAGTACGTCCAAGAAGTTCCCGAACTTTTTATATTATAAAAGAATGAGTACAGATAATACCTGTTAATGCGGGGTTTCCTTCGAAGAAGTTACCCTGTGCAACTATACATTTTTGCCAGCGCTCATACAAAGATTTAAATGCAGATTGCAAGCCTTCTTTTGCCACATTCTCCAGTGTCTCCGTCACAGCTCGTTGCACTTCTTCGGAACTTGAGAAGCGTCGCCCCTTACGCAAATTATTCATCTGGGGAAAAAGGAAAAAGTCACACGGGGCGAGATCAAGGGAATAAGCTAGTTGTGGAAAAACGGGAATGTGATGTTTGGACAGGTAAGCAGACACCAGGAGGGATCTGTGAGCCGGCGCATTATCATGATGGAGCACCCACGAGTTAGTCTTCCAAAGATCGGGTCGCTTGCATCTCACTGATTCTCGGAGACGTTTCAGGACGTTGACGTACTCTTCTTTAGTGACTGTACGACCATGCTGAAGGAATTCCTTGTGTACGACCTCCTTGCAATCGAACTGTTAACAAGACCTTTCCTTTGGAGCGGTCAGCCTTGAACTTTTTTGGTCGTAGTGACGACGGTGATTTCCACACTTTTGACTGTCGGTTGGATTGGGGTTCGTACAGAAAGCACCAAGTCTCATCGCCAGTGATCAATCGATTCAAGAGATCGGGATCTGAATCCACTGCATCGATGTTATCCCAGCAAACTTTCATGCGCTCATCCATTTTTTCTTGTGTCAGGTTTTTGGGAACAATTTGTTGGCATACGTGATGCATGCCCAGTTTCTCTGTTACAATGGCATGGCAACTTCCAACTGAGATGCCGACAACTTCTGCAGTCGCTGCAACAATTTTTGACGGTCATTTTTCACAATTTCTTTGACAGTGGTGATTTGTTCATCCGTTGTGGATGTTGAAGGTCGTCCTGACCTCTCATCACCCTCGATATTCTGTCGCCCGTTTTTGAATCGTCGATGCCACTCATAAACTCTAATTCGACACAATGCACTCCCACCGTACGCTGACTTAATCATTTGAAAAGTCTCAGGGAAAGATTTTCTGAGCAGAACACAAAATTTTACACTTGAATGATGTTCAAAATTCGACATCGTTGTCTTCGCGACGGAAAGCCTCGAGTGCCTGTAATCACGAACTACGCACATGCGCTGTACGTGTTAGATCTGGATCAAACCAGTTCTGGCTGGTCAGTCACATGATGCTCTTCGCTTGCGCAGCGGGGAATGACGTAATTCACTGACATTTGGCAAATATTCAAAAAGTTACAGAACTTTTTGAACGTACTAGTATATTTATTAAGGATATTTCACAGTATCATGAACTTTGACAGTGTGTTTAAAACGTCTGTAAGTAAACAAGGAACGACAACCATGCAGAAATTTCAGGAGAGTTTCATTACTGTTTCAAACATGCTTAATGAAGCAGGTGACGGGCAAAAGATAAAAACAAACTGTGAGAACAGAAAATAAAAAAATTAAAAACACAAATTAAAAATTTGTGATTATGTTCATACTTCTCCACATTTTTCTGTTCATTGCAAGATTTTCTAGAAAAATACCACCTCTTTCATTACGTGCCCATTTTACACAACCAGTCCATCTTTTTCTAGGCCTTCCCTTTCATCTACAACGAGCTACTTTGGAATGTAACACCAATTGCAGTGATTTGTTATCTTCCATTTGACACACAAGGTTTGTCAACAAAGTTTGGTGAATGCACGGTACAAATGAACAACAGGTAGTATTTGAGAATTTTACTTTACTGGCCTTCGAAAGAAACCCTCTCCCCTCTCTCGGACACAATGCATCTTTACCATCGCTCATATAACTACTGGAAGCTATGTAAAAAATCCTCCTTTATTATCGACTACAGCTGTGTCGTCACGTTCCCTTGAATGTACGAGACACACGCAAATCTCTTTCTTTAAAGCGCGAATTTCAGTCGGGGATACAAAAAGTAGTCAGCCGCTGTCAGGTCAGATGAGGCGAATACGGTGGGCGGTTCAACGCAGCTACAGCCCGATTTGGAACAGAATTTGGTATTGGTTCTGTGCTCCGTTTTTTGTGTGCTAACAACGTGCATCTACATCAGCTACCGTGACATGCTCTCTGTACCACTCCCTTTCTCACAGCTGAGTGTTACGGACATGTTCGTTCATGCACTTGACTGCGTTGTACAAGTTAACGCATCTTTCACAACCTTTCCTATTTCGCATTACGACAGCATTCGCCGAACTTTATTGACACACCTTGTACATGTCTAAACTACACTGACGATAAAAAATCCCAACACCACGGAAAAATAGTTGAAGATGAATGAAATGGCGGCAATACATTTGTATAGGTAACATATTTAATCGATTAAGGTTTCAAGATCACAGCTTAATGTAAGCGCGAGAAGAGCCATTTTAAATGTGAAATGCTAGTACGTTAATAACCGGTGTAATCGTCAGAATGTTGAATGCAAGCACGCAAACGTTCATGCATTGTGTCGTACAGGTGCTGGATGTCAGTTTGTGGGATGGAGTTCCATGCCTGTTGCACTTGGTCGGTCAATACAGGGACGGTTAATGCTGGTTGGGATGATGCTGGAGTTGTCGTCCAATGATATCCCATACGTGCTCGAATGGTAAAAGATATGGTGATCTAGCAGGCCACGGCAACATGTCGACGCACTGTAGAGCATGTTGGGTTACAACAGCGGTATGCGGGCGAGCGTTATCCTGTTGGAAAACACACCCTGGAATGCTGTTCATGAATGGCAGCACAACAGGTTGAATCACAGACCGACGTACAATTGGGCCATCAGGGTGCGTGGGATAACCACGAGAGTGCTCCTGCTGTCATATGAAATTGCTCCCCAGACCATAACTCCAGGTGTAGGTCCAGTGTGTCTCGGCCGCAGACAGGTTGGTTGCAGGCGCTCACCTGGCCTCCTTCTAACCAACACACGGCCATCACTGGCACCCAGGCAGAACCGGCTTTCATCAGAAAACACAACAGATCTCCACTCTGTCCTCCAATGAGCTCTACCTTGACACCACTGACGTCGCAAACGGCAGTGGTTTGGAGTAAGTGGAATGCACGCTACAGGGTGTCTGGCTCGGAGCTGTCCTTCAAGTAACCGATTTGTAACAGTTCGTTGTGTCACTGTGGTGGCAACTACAGCTCGAAGTGCTACCGCAGACGCAGTACGATGCGCCACGGCCATACGCCGTACACAGTGGTCTTCCCTCTCAGTAGTGCCACGTGGCCAGCCGGAACCCGGTCTTCTTGAGGCAGTACCTTCCCTTGACCACCGCTGCCAACAATCATGCACAGTGGCTACATTCCTGCCAAGTCGTTCTGCAATATTACGGAACGAAAATCCACCTTCTCGTAGCCCTATTACACGACCTCGTTCAAACTCCGTGAGTTGTTGATAATGGCTTCTTAGTCTTCTTAATGGCATTCTTGACTAACATCAACACACTAAGTCGAATCTCAACGATAACTAACGCTCACGAACGTTACAGCGCGTATTTACAGCAAACCCGCTTTGCATGTTCCGAGGGGCGCTGCTAGCGCCACGCGTATGCGCCGAGCGCGAAATTTGCATAGACGTCATCTTACAGATGTACTCTCACCTCCTACTAACTGTCGTTTATCTAACACAACCCCTTCTTGGTGTTGGGATTTTTTTCCGTCAGTGTATTTAAAAGTTGAAAACGTTCATAGCGTAGTACAAAATCTGTTGATTTACTGATTGAGGTTAATGTACAAGGATCATCCTGAAAGTAATGCTCCCTCCTTAATAACTTTCGAAAGTTTGAAGTGATTTTAATGAAACTGCACTGACGTGTACTAAGATATGTTACCAATGTGGGAACAAATTTTTTTCAGAATCGGAAATAAAGATCATGAATGACAGAGGAAAGCAGCGATCCGTAATTGAACTCCTGGAAAAAGATGGATATGAAGCTCCAGAAATCCACAGAAGACTCCTGGTGGTGTATGGAGCTGCCACAATCGATATCAGTAATGTCCGAAGATGGACAAAGAGGTTTCGAGAGGGAGAAAGCTCTGTGTCAGACAAACAACTGAGCGGAAGTCTTCCAACTTCAGTGACAGATGCCAATAGGCTACGAGTGAAAGACCTCATCACAGCTGATCACCGTATCACCATCCAAGAGTTGCAACAATGAACAGTGCTCACTATGTGCAGACATTGAAGAAGCAAAAGGAAGCTATCAGAAAGAAAAGACATGACATTCCACTTCATAGTGTTGCTTTAGACCATGATAACGCACGTCCCCATACCTCAATGGAGACTTCACAGGCTATTGCCAAAATGGGGTGTGTACGGTGATGCCTCAACCCCTCTATAGTACTGGTTTGGCTCCTCCAGACTTTTTCCTGTTTGCCCCTTTGAAAAACACCCTTCGTGGGGAACGTTTCGACGATAAACTGGCTTTGAACTCGTGGGTAAAACGACAGCTTCAAGAATTTTTCCAAAATGGATCTTACCAATGGGTTCAAAGATGGCGGAAATGTACAGAAAGTGATGGGCAATACTTCGAATAGGCTAGCATTATTAACAATATGTCCAAATATTTTGGCACCAAGTTTCACAGTTTTGTTGCTACAAATAAAAATCTTATGAGGGACGAGGCATTACTTTCAGGATGCCCTTTGTACATAGAAAGTCGAGATTTTGCGCTTCCTCGAGAGCCTTTATTAAGACAATAGTTGAACATAAAACACAATGAAATAAAATACGTACGAATCCGAATGAATCTTTTCTCTGAAATTGCGTGGAAGAACGCGAGAAGAATACTACGTGTTTTGCAGAAGGGTGTCACGCGACGATTTGTTGGGTCGTTTCATTCCTTTATGGAAGCATGACATATATAACTGGCAGCTCTATAGACACACGATCATTGCATGTTTGCTTACTGGAAAGGATTCCAATTCGTCCTTCTGATGGCTGTCTCTTTAAAGTTTGTATAAGCAGCAATTCTCCTATTCCTGTTCCATACAGGAGATGGTGCGCAATTCATCACTTCTCTACCAAATGCCGTGCTTCGCATGCCTTGCTTGACACTTCTCGTGTGTTCTTTACATCTAGTGCCTAAGAGCCGCTTCGCCATTCCTATGTATATCCTTTCTGCGTTGTCGGGGTATCTTAGCGGTATAGCGTACACAATCGCTTTTTCTCTTTCACTTTGCATTTAGATGTTGGCATGCTTTCCTGAAGAAATGAAACACAATGCGACATAATAAATGGTTGCGTGATAAGTGTCTGCAGAAGATATGTAGTTCTCCTCTTGATATCTTGCACGCCATTTATAAAAAAGGATCTGGGATCTTGCGTGCCCTGATTCTCTGTATTTCACACTTAACTTTTCTCTCGATGAAGCCTCCCAGTGATGGGCAAAAGCTCGGCATTATGCATCTATAAATCCACACACCAAAGGATTTTGTTCAACGCTGTATGCATTTTTGATTGTGTGCTTTGGTATATTTCTAATCAACCTTTGTCTTCTACGGAATTTTTTTTTTGATTGGAGGTTAAACGACCACCGTGAGCAACTCAATGGGCTATAAGCAGTCGCCCGTCCCTAATTTAGGGTCACTGGTTCCAGGGATGGGAGAGAGCCAGTGTCGTAAGACAAACACAACATCCATGCCTCACCGGGATTCGAACCCGGACCCCTTTCGGACGAATGATCAGAGGCCATCGCTTAGACCACTGCGCCACCGGGGCGGCAACGGAAAATTTAACTAGCTTATATCTGATATGTAAATTCCAAGCTTTCTCCCTGATGTTCCTCTGGCGACTTTCATATCGGCGTATTCTAAATCCCTAATGATTCCCTTACTTCACATCGAACTCTCATTGCCATAGAGCAGGATAAGTCTACCAGGGGAATATTAGGGGTACAATATAATCAGACCCCTTTCAGGGCTAAATATGGTAAATATGCTTTAATCTTTAATATTCAAGTTTAGTCGTAAAGATTCTTTAGTTTTTTGCCATTTTCAGCTGCGTCCGTGAGACAGAAAACATCTCTAGGTAAGGTTGGCGTCAGGCAGCAAAGGATTGGAAATCCTGGCAAACAAGTGAACAATGTTGAGTATCACGATAAGAACAACGGTATCATGTTGACGTTGTCAGCATATGTTTATCGTTTTGTGTCAGTGATGGAAGAACGGGGTTAGATTAGATCATCAACGTCGACTAGGAGAAAAAATTAACTACTAAACCCTACTAGTTACGGAGAGGAAGGTAAGAAAGTACTGGTTGGTCAGTCGGAAGGTTTTTTACTTTCGAACATCGCTCAGAGTAGAACGCACCTGCGCCCCGAAGCCAGAGATGGGACTTTCTGTATCTATTACGTTGACGCCTAGATATAACTGGGAGGATTTATTATTTTTTATGGTTCTCTGTAGCGGAACGAGGTGTTCGTGTCCTACGGAACATTTGTTCGTGTCCTATGGACTAGTTGGGGGTCGGGGTCGGTTGTAAAGTGCAAACAAGACTGCGGAGAAGGAATCAGCGGAAGTTTCTCCATTCGCTAACTGAACGAGAAGCACTGAAGCCAAATTAATTGTGCTTGGAGCTTCCATTAAATTACTTTATTTAGTGTTCAAGAAGGGGTTTAACTATTATTTTACCTTGTATGGCTTTGATTTGATGAAAGAAGTGATTTCCTCCGATACATTTAGAAAAAGAGGATCTAACGGCATCCTATTGTAGAAAGAATGAACCAGATTTAAATGTGATTACTTTTGTTGGATTCCAAGTATAATCGTACTGTGGCAGTAAGGTGCGATGGCCGTTATAGGAGGGAGGTTTTGAAAAGCTGCTAGCATCTCATAGGAGGATTACTGAAATATTGTCAGAATCTATATTTCAAGATAGTCCTCCCTTAAGTCAACACATGATATAATAGTTTTCGTAACTCGCTAAAATAATATCCAGAATATTTTGACTCAAACTATTTATTCACTGCTTCCATCACAGCCTTGTAACATTCAAATTTCTGCTCTTGCAAGTTCTTTTTGAGATTTGGAAACAGGAAATAGACCCAAGGAGCCGAATCCGGCGAGCAGGGCAGATAATATTATGAAATACCACATTTCACCTTTTCTTAAACATAACTGAAAGTCATTGTCAGTACAAAAATCTAGAGTTCCAAACATTCAGCTGCTTTGAAAAATCCTGAAGAAAAACAAATGTAATTTTTGATAAGCCTTTCTACAGAAAAAAAAGTATTATAAAACGATACAGAAAAATAATGAGCTACTACAGAAAATAGAATGACTGAATTAACTCACATTGATAGCGAAAAACCTTTCATCATCGCATGATTGAAGTCCTTGTCTTTTATACTTTCAACGTGATCAAGTGTTCAGCGACTCTCTAGGTCAGTCCAGAGTGCAATTCGCTGGCATTTAAGCCTTACCGGGATCGATCCCTACCAGGGGAAAAGAGAAAAGATTCTTTCACTTCATACGTCAGGAAAAAATCAAAGTTTTGGGAAATTTCTGAGTGAAAACGAAAAAACTGACTTTTCTGAAAAAAAAGCAACTAAAACAAAAAACAAAACCGGAAAATCTGCCAAAATACTGAAATTAAAAATGAAAATGTTTCCAAACGGAAATTTTGCTAAAAGTCAAAGACCTACCGGCAACTTTGTTGCACGTTATTCCGGAATTTTCCCAGCTGCTTAATTATTATAGCTTAATTATTCACACCACTTGTTTTTTTCAAGTGGATGATTCTTCCACTGTTTCCATCGTTCCTTTGTTTCAAGGTGGAAGTGGTTTAATCATGATTAGTTCATAATCGCATTCCGACCTTCACCACTGAGCTTCATTTGCTTCAAAATGCTGCACAGTCACATGACAACACTTCTCCCTTTCCCCTTTCTGATATGCATTCATTTATTGCTGCTAACTCATCGAGAGATGTTCAATGTTGTCTCAAAGTTGTGACGTACCTGCCAGCAGGACGCACACGACATAAAGGCAGATAGGAATCAGAATAAAACGTCCGCGTAGCTCAATTGGTAGAGCAACTTATTTCGGAATGAGGGGACCCGGGTTCGAATCCTGGCGCGGATAAAAATGACGGAGTAACTTACTTCGTTATAAAGTGCTTCAATATTATTCTGCCGTCTGGGATGATCAGGCCATGAATGAAATCCACATTCCCAAAACATTCACTACAATATCGTGAGCTGGCTCACGAGAGATGATGAATGTTGTCTCCATGAGCTTCAATATTATTCTTCAGTATTGCATCATCAGGTCATGAATAGCATCCACATTTGCAGCGTTGATACGGTAACAATACTTCCGCTCGGGGTGAAATTTCAACACTATCTCACACGTTTAAATTCAGCCAAGTTTCTGGCCAACCGTACAAAGGACAACATTCCACTAATGCTTGCTACGTGTTCTCATGAATTTTTTTGAACATTGCCTTTGAATGGAGGTTCTTGACAACTGCACGGTGCTTCGATATTCAGTGGCTTATACATCTTCCCAAATTTCTTCAGTCCCCCCACCCCCTCCCGAAAAAAACAAAAGAAATCTCAACACCCCTCCACTGGAAGGCACAGCACAGTTGTAAATGTTAAAAATCCACCAAATACGTGACGTCAGTAAATAAACAAAGACATCGCTCTTACCACGTTTTATCAACATATAGCAACCGAAAAATTGTTATCCGGTCACCACTGGGGATCCTAATCCCAGATCACTCGATATCTAGTCGAGCGCGTTAGCCTTACGCTACAGTGGCCAACAATCAACGGTGCTATGTGTGCTAAAAGTCAGAGACCTACGGGCAACAAAATAGACATAATGCTTTTTTTTTTTGTTTGTTTTTTTTGTCAGATGCTGACAGAAAAACACACATAGCGCAGTTGATTGTTGGCCACTGTAGCATAAGGCTAACGCGCTCGACTAGATATCGAGAGAACTGGAATTCGGATTCCCAGCGGTGACCGGATCACAATTTTTCGGTTGCTAAAGGTAAAGTTCATGGTTCTCACATTTAAAGCTTCCCAACACAAAAGTAATTTTGAAAATCGGATTAGTAGTTGAATAAATATGGCATCCTCAGACGGACAGAGTAAGTGATACTATAAGCACGTTCTTTTTTCTACAAAAGACGTACTAAAAAAATGCAGTTTGCTCGCCCTGCGGCTTTTATGCTGATGTGGCTCTTACACCGAATTTTTTTTTCTAAACAACTGCCCAGCAAACAGCAACTGAATTTTTGTAGGTAATATCTCTTGCAAAAAAATTGAATAAAAAGCCCTTTATTTTCCCCAGTTTATGAACCATACATTTGTTCCAGCGAAGATATTGAGAACGAGAGGAGGGTCTTCAGTTGAACACGAAGACGGTGGTATGTAAATTGCGAAGTAGAGCGTGTAAATTGCGAACCAAAATCAGACCGCCATTAAAACTCTAAGCAAATTGCGAACCAAGGCCCATGACTGCTATATGTAAATTCCGAACACACTTCTCTGAACATCTGCGGGAATTCAACATTTGGGATCTGGCAACAGATTTTCTTACAAACCTTTCTGATCTAACTTGTTGCCTAGGCTAGCTCGTCTTTTTTTATTGCTTTGCTTTAGATGTATCGTTTGTTGTTCGACAAGTTTTAAGCTGGAAGTGACATTGACATTATTTCAAACTCAAACGTACATTAAAATTCAAAGAGTGAAAACTTCAAAGAGAAGAATCAGTAAAAGTGCACTCCAACGAAAAGAAATGTGCAAGAAAAATCTAGACGATTACAAAAGAGGACTTATTTAGAGTTTCTTGTGTAAAATTTGCATAGCATCATTATAAAATGTGATTGTTTCCGAAAATAGGGGGAAATTAGCATGGCCCCTGCGCAAAGATGACAAACTGATTTTCTTGTTTTCGTGAATACATTGAATTAAGTACATATACTAAATATGGAACATTACAGAGAAAATTAACATGAACCCTGCGCAAGGATGACAATCTGACTTTCATGTTTTCGTGAATACATTGCTTTACATTGTTTTACATTGCTTTCATCATTATTTGTCTACTTTTGATACTGCTTAAGTACATACACTGACGGGAAAAAAATCCCAACACCAAGAAGGGGTTGTGTTAGATAAACGACAGTTGGTAGGAGGTGAGAGTACATCTGTAAGATGACGTCTATGCAAATTTCGCGCTCGGCGCATACGTGTGGCGCTAGTAGCGCCCCTCGGAACATGCAAAGCAGGTTTGCTGTAAATACGCGCTGTAACGTTCGTGAGCGTTAGTTATCGTTGAGATTCGACGTAGTGTGTTAATGTTAGCCAAGAATGCCTTTAAGAAGACGAAGAAGCCATTATCAACAGCTCACGGAGTTTGAACGAGGTCGTGTAATAGGGCTACGAGAAGGTGGATTTTCGTTCCGCAATATTACAGAACGACTTGGTAGGAATGTAGCCACTGTGCATGATTGTTGGCAGCGGTGGTCAAGGGAAGGTACTGCCTTAAGAAGACCGGGTTCCGGCTGGCCACGTGGCACTACTGAGAGGGAAGACCGCCGTGTAGGGCGTATGGCCGTGGCGCATCGTACCGCGTCTGTGGCAGCAATTCGAGCTGCAGTTGCCACCACAGTGGCACAACGAACTGTTACAAATCGGTTACTTGAAGGACAGCTCCGAGCCAGACGCCCTGTAGCGTGCATTCCACTTACTCCAAACCACTGCCGTTTGCGACGTCAGTGGTGTCAAGCTAGAGCTCATTGGAGGACGGAGTGGAGATCTGTTGTGTTTTCTGATGAATGCCGGTTCTCCCTGGGTGCCAGTGATGGACGTGTGTTGGTTAGAAGGAGGCCAGGTGAGCGCCTGCAACCAACCTGTCTGCGGCCGAGACACACTGGACCTAAACCTGGAATTATGGTCTGGGGAGCAATTTCCTATGACAGCAGGAGCACTCTCGTGGTTATCCCACGCACCCTGACGGCACAGTTGTACGTCGGTCTGGTGATTCAACCTGTTGTGCTGCCATTCATGATCAGCATTCCAGGGGGTGTTTTCCAACAGGATAACGCTCGCCCGCATACCGCTGTTGTAACCCAACATGCTCTACAGAGTGTCGACATGTTGCCGTGGCCTGCTAGATCACCAGATCTTTCACCAATCGAGCACGTATGCGACATCATTGGACGACAACTCCAGCGTCACCCCCAACCACCATTAACCGTCCCTGATTGACCGACCAAGTGCAACAGGCATGGAACGCCATCCCACAAACTGACAACCAGCACCTGTACGACACAATGCATGAACGTTTGCGTGCTTGCATTCAACATTCTGGCGGTTACACCGGTTATTAATGTACCAGCATTTCACATTTAAAATGGCTCTTCTCGCGCTTACATTAAGCTGTGGTCTTGAAACCTTAATCGATTAAATATGTTACCTATACAAATGTATTGCCGCCATTTCATTCCTCTACAACTATTTTTTCGTGGTGTTGGGATTTTGTTTTCCGTCAGTGTATATACTTACTTAACACATTGGTTGTTTTCGTGAATACATTGAATTAAGTACATATACTAAATATGGAACATTACAGAGAAAATCAACATGGCCCCTGCGCAAGGATGACAATCTGATTTTCTTGTTTTGCGTAAATGTATTGCTTTACATTGTTTTCATCACTATTTGTTTACTTTTGATACTGCTTAAGTACATACATACTTACTTAACACATTGGTTGTTTTCGTGAATACATTGAATTAAGTACATATACTAAATATGGAACATTACAGAGAAAATCAACATGGCCCCTGCGCAAAGGATGACAATCTGATTTTCTTGTTTTGCGTAAATGTATTGCTTTACATTGTTTTCATCATTATTTGTTTACTTTTGATACTGCTTAAGTACATATATACTTACTTAACACATTGGTTGTTTTCGTGAATACACTGAATTAAGTACATATACTAAATATGGAACATTACAGAGAAAATTAACAGGGCTCCTGCGCAAGGATGACAAACTAGTTTTGTTGTTTTCGTGAATACATTGCCTTAAATTGTTTTACATTGTTTTAATCATTATTTTTTCATACTGGTTTATTTTTTGATATCGTCAGAACGGGGGCCAGAAAAGTTGGTTCGCAATTTACACATAGGGTCTAGAAAAGTTGGTTCGGAATTTACACATAGGGGTCTTGGGCCTTAGTTCGCAATTTACGTAAAGTGGTTGACGGCGGTTCGATTTTGGTTCGCAATTTACACGCTCCGACGAAGATGAACAAAGAAGGTTCGATCCCCACCTGGTGAAAAAGGAAAGAATCCGAATATGTCGAATTTGAAGGTCTTGCGACATTTCTGAAACTACAGAAACGGACTTTTCTGAACTAAACGGAATTACTGACTACAGAAAATCTGTCAAAATACTGGAATTAGAAAACACGGAAACTTAAAAGCGGAATTTTCTTTAAAAGACTAACACCTACCGGCAACTTTGTTACAGGTTATTTTCAGGAATTTTCTGTGAATTCACGCCACTTTTTTTTTTTTTTACAGTGTATGAAAACGGGGTGTGTCTTAGCGAAATTTGGCTGCTTCGAGGGAATACCTGCTACTGACAGGAGCTTTAAAATGATGTACAAGACGGAGTGTAACTTGCAGATATCCCAGAACAAAAGTTACCAATCACTAACGCATTTTCGTTTCAGCTCTTCTTTCTATCTTGAGGTCAGATTTTAGGTTGCGCATGAGCAGATGGACTTTTCCTCTCACTAAAACACGTTTCAACTTTTCTCTCTATCTTGAAGCCAAATTTTTGTTTGCGCATGCGCAGATGGACTTTTGTAGCTACATCACATTTTAACGGTGTCAGGGTCGTTTTTTACGCTCGTCAAAATCTGAATAATACATGTAAACAATAATAAAAATAAATACATACTGTTTTTGAAAAACTAAACAGTCGAAATACTCACTACTGCCGCTGGCATAGTTCAGTAAATACACCCTTCGCAAAAAAAAAAACAAAAACAAGTTAGTAAAATCATGCAATGAATTGATTATGATACGCTTTCCAACATACCAGAAATCATTACTGAAGTTATGAGGATAATGACTGTGCAATAAATCTCGCTCCTGTGCAACTTGTACCTTTGACCCCATTTCGATGATATTAAACAGAATTCGATCAGTAAACCTCCGCAACAACATACTAAAGTTTTGTCGCAATAGAAGTATTTTTAGTCAAGTTATGAGAATTGCTGTAGAATAAATCTCGCTCCTGTGCCCTGACCATATTTCGATGATGTTCAACAGAACCGGTTCAGTATACCTCCGGAACAACATACTAAAGTTTTGTCCCAGTCGAAGCATTTTTACCTAAGTTATGACGCATAAGACAATGGAATGGATCTTGCTCCTATGTCCTGACCTTTGATCCCATTTCGTTCATTTTCAATAGGGTTCGGCCCCAAGTGGCCCCCTACCACATACTAAATTCATGGAAATCGAACCATTTTTACGCAAGTTAATGACGCATAAGGGCAATGGAATGGATCACGCTCCTATGTCCTTACCTTTGACCAAATTTCTGCCATTTTCGATAGGGTTCGTCCCCGGGTTGTTCCTTACCACATACTAAAATTTCATAGAAATCGAACAATTTTTACGCGATTTATCGTGCGTACGGACGGGCAGACAGACGGACAAAGCTGGAGCATATACGCTTCTTCAGCCTACGGTTGGAAAGCTTAAAAAAGAAAGAAAGAGAGAAAGAAAAAACGAAGCAACCCTGAAAAGTCGTTTGATCTTAACGAAATTCCTCGTGCAAGTACCGCAAGGCCGAATACGAAAATGATTAAAAAATAACGACCAGTAACCAAACAGTGGCCCGCCACAGCGAATGGAAACCGCGCATCGAGACGGATATATCAATAGCAAAGCTCGCACGCAGGGACAACTGTGACAGCAGATTGGGGTTGCATTCCTCCACGGACTGTGATGATGCCTCGACGTCGGATCCGTGCACATTACGAGAAGTTGAGCGAGTTTGAGAGAGGATGTATAATTGGGCTGAGGGAGGCCGGTTGGTCAAGTCGCCGTATCGCCAGGTATTTGGGTCGGAGTGACGAGGCAATCGGACGATGTTCGCGCCATTGTGTCGAGAAGGGCACAACCCAGCGATACGCGGGCAGTGGACGGTCGAGGACGAAGACAAAACGTGAAGATCGAGCGACTGTGCAGCGCAAGGACGAGAAGGTCAGGTATTTGCAGTTCCACTGTGCAGATAATAGTCCAGAGCATTGACCGCACGAACAGAACCAAATTCGCCCCTCTCAACCACACGTGGTCATGGTGTGTCGTCTACATTGTACGGAATTACCATACAGACCATTGCCATACGACTTGCGGCACGGAGACTACATTCATCAAGGAGGCCACTCCGCCGCCTACCACTGACCAGCGAGCATCGCAAGCACCGGTTGCCGTGGTGTCGGACCCAATTAACGTGGGATTGTGTCTAGCGGGGTCATGTTGTCTTTAGTAATGAGTCAAGGTTTGCACTTGGTGACCATGACAGCACATACGTGTTTGAAGATTAGCCAGCCGGCGTTTGGATCGTGCCTTTACCGTGGAACGACACACGGATCGCACACCGGAAGTGACTGTCTGGGGGAGCCATTTCCTACGGCAGCTGGATACCCTTGGTAGTCCTCCGGTACGTCGACGACATTCTGCGTCCTGTTGTGTTGCCATTCCTGGCACAGCATCACCGAACAATTTTTCAACAGAATCAGGCGCGGTCACCTACGGCTCTGCTCTTCCAGGATTTCCTCCGTAATGTCGACGCTCCTCCATGGCCAGCCCAATCTCCCGACCTCACACCAATCGAACATTATTTGGGATATGATGGGACTCCACCTACGCCAATTCCGTAATTTCGGCAAATTTGCCAGCAATTTGTGCACCATCTGACATACTGTACCACAGGAACTGTATGCGTCTATGCCGCTCCGAGTAAGCGCTTGTTTCGGAGCCACAGGTGGTGCTACAACTTGTAATGACTTGTTTCACTCGTGTAGCTGTTGTATCCGAAAAAATGGCTCAACTGCTATGGAATTGCAATCATTTCCTTTCCTGTATGCATTGCACATATCGATTTTCATCTTGACTGGATGATTCCTTCTGGGTACTTTTTTTTTTTTTTTTTTTTTGCAAAGCATGTGTTTATCTTGTTTTCATTGGTTTTACGAAAATAACATTCATTAATCCACCTACCTAAATACCGCTCAATGTCAGGGATTAGTAAACCTCATTGTTTGTAGTTATGATTTAATTTCACTTACAAATGAAGCCTTTCAACTGTCACTCTCCAAAATTGAAGAAACGTGCCCAGGACATACACTATCTACCAACAAGTAATTGGACACCTGTGATAGCAAAGGAAAACGAAGTTTATTCACCTTCAATAGTTGGTGGAGCCTTCACGAGCGGCGATTACAGCTGCGACCCTCCGGGGCATACTCTCAACCATGCAGGCGTTGTACGACGGCTAGCGGTATTTTCTTCCACTCGGCTTGGAGAAGACAGGTCAGTTCCTTCACCGATTTCGGACGGTGGGGGCACCCCTCAAGTCGACGCCCCAACTCGTCCCAGAGGTGATCGATAGGGTTAAGGTCCGGGCTATGCGCAGGCCAGTCCATTCGATTAACCTCATTGTCACCATTCCAAGCCATGGTGGACCTCGCAACATGACAGGTGGCATTGTCATCCTGAAAGTAACATGTATAACGAAGTAAATTTCTCCGTCATTTCTGTCCACGCCAGGATTCGAACCCGGATCCCCTCATTCCGGAATAAGTCGCTCTACCAATTGAGTTACGCGGACGTTTATTCTAATTCCTATCTGCCTTTATGTCGTGTGCGTCCTTCTGGCAGGTACGTCACATCTCCTGGTAAGTTACATCATCTCCTCCTTATTTTTTTTTTTTTTTTTTTTTTTTTTTTGTCGAAGTGCTGCTCTTATTTTTCCTATCTCGCGGTGTGGAAATAATATCACACCATTGCGAGATATTGAACGGTCGGGTCATCCGGATAGTTCGGGCGCCATTATAACGAAGTAAATTTCTCCGTCATTTCTGTCCACGCCAGGATTCGAACCCGGATCCCCTCATTCCGGAATAAGTCGCTCTACCAATTGAGCTACGCGGACGTTTATTCTGATTCCTATCTGCCTTTATGTCGTGTGCGTCCTTCTGGCAGGTACGTCACATCTCCTGGTACGTTACACATGGGTCCACCCCGTAAAACTGCCACAACATAGGAAGCGCATGGTCATCCAAAATGATGCAGTAGGTCTCGGCGTTGTGTCTACCAGGAATTGCGGCCAAAGGGTCCTGTGCCATACCAAGAGAAACACCCCCATACCATAATTCCACCACCGCCGAACTTTATAGTTGGCACAATACATTCCGGCAGGAGGCGTTCTCCAGGCAGACGCCAAACTCAGACCCTGCCATCCAAACGGTAGAGGGTGAACCTTGATTCGTCGCTCCAGAGAACCTGTTTCCACTGTTCAACGGTCCACCTTCTGTGCACCACGTTAGCTGAGCAGCGCTATTGGACTTGGTGATCAAAGGCTTGTGGGCGGCAGCACGTCCATGATAACCGAACAGATGGGTTTCCTTACGGATGGCATTCATCGAAAGAACACTCCCGGATGCCTGTTGAAACTCCACGCGGATGTGGCCCATCAATTTGGTGCGGTTCTTCCGAATTTCTCTGGTCAGCACACGTCGGTCTCTAACTCCCAGTTTTGTGGGTCTGCCGGGTCGGGGCGCATTCCGACACTCACCTCTCATCTTCCATTTGCCAATCACGTAAGCCAATGTCGATTTTGGGTACTTCAACTCGCTGGATATGTCACGTATGGATCGGCCATTTCTGTGATACCCGACGATTACACCTTTCTCGAAATCAGAGAGCTCCGAACTGCGTGGCATCTTGCATGCGACTGGTTGCGTTGTTGTTTCACACATGATATTTAACGGCGGCGGCGGCCGTGACGTCTATCAGGACCGCAGATATCGTCGAATGCATGGGTGTCCAATTACTTTTTGTTAGATAGTGTAGTATTAAGAGCAAAAACTAATGGGTGTATTTCCGTTTTGGCCCAAATGAACTGACAAAGATGAATGAGTGGTCTGAAAATGGCCTTAGAGCACAAGTAAAAAAAATCATCGAACGTATCAATGAACAATCAATGGCAGTCAGAAAATTGAGTTACATATTGTTATACCCTTAAATAAAAATTGGATACCGTGAAAGTGATGACGCTTCTTTTGATAATGTTCAACGTATTTGTTTTTCAGATATCAATGAAAATTGGCAGTACTGTGATAACTTTGGAATCTTGCGTTCTCATTGTTCCAAATTACTTTGCTTCGGTCATGTATGTGTCCAATGCCACAAATGTGCATTTAGACCTGTAAAAAAGGTTTTTGTTACTTTTGTATGACATGAGTATATTTTGAATCATGGGGACTTAGTTGATATTTGGGGTTACATACCACGCACCATAACACATGCTAGATGATTTTTCCCACTTGTGCTCTAAGGCCATTTTCAGCTTACTCGTTCACCTTTGTCAGTTCATTTGGGACTAAACGGAAATACGCCCATTAGTTTCTTCAATTTTGGGGAGTGTCAGTGGAAAGGCTTTCCTTGTCAGTTAAAACACTCGTTGACCTCTGTCAGTTCATTTGGGTCAAAACAGAAATACACCCATTGGGTTTTGCCCTTAGTACTATCTCCTGGCCACGTTTCTTCAATTTTGGAGAGTGACAATTGAAAGGCTCCCCTTGTCTGTAAAAACACTCGTTCACCTTTGTCAGTTCATTTGAGCCAAAACGGAAATACACCCATTGGGTTTTGCCCTTAGTACTATCTCCTGGCCACGTTTCTTCAATTTTGGAGAGTGACAGTTGAAAGGCTTCCCTTGTCAGTTAAAACACTCGTTCACCTTTGTCAGTTCATTTGGGCCAAAACGGAAATACACTCACACGTATTTGTCCTCAGTACTATCTCCTGGCTTAGTTTCTTCAATTTTGCAGAGTGACAGTTGAAAGGCTTCCCTTGTCAGCTAAAACACTCGTTCACCTTTGTCAGTTCATTTGGGGCAAAACGGAAATACACCCATTGGTTTTTGCCCTTAGTACTATCTCCTGGCCACGTTTATTCAATTTTGGAGAGTGACCGTTGAAAGGCTTCCCTAGTCAGTTAAAACTCTCGTTAACCTTTGTCAGTTCATTTGGGCCAAAACGGAAATACACCCATTGGTTTTTGCCCTGATTATTATCTCCTGGCCACGTTTCTTCAGTTTTGGAGAGTGACAGTTGAAAGGCTTCCCTTGTCAGTTAAAACACTCGTTCACCTTTGTCAGTTCATTTGGGCCAAAACGGAAATACACCCATTGGGTTTTGCCCTTAGTATTATCTCCTGGCCACGTTTCTTCAATTTTTGAGAGTGACAGTTAAAAGGCTTCTCTTGTCAGTTAAAACACTCGTTCCCCTTTGTCAGTTCATTTGGGCCAAAACAGAAATACACCCATTGGTTTTTGCCCTTATTACACTGCCGGACAATTGCTAAGGACGGATGACAATAGCAACGATAGCAACCATAAAATGGAAGGCAGGAAAATGTGGAAATTAGCATAAGTGCGGGATACAGTAAGACTTGTTGTGCGTATGCAAATTTTGGATTGCCGAACTTGTTCGTGACGTCATAGCGCTGATAAGAGACATAAAGGATTTGACGCGTATTGACCGTTTTTGTTCAAACGCAAAGTTGAAAGGGAAAGAATCTATTGACGAACTTGCAATTTTCAGTATGTCTTCCCGACATCACCTAGATGATTTTACGCGTGGCCGTATTATTGGCAAGATCGAAAAATAACAGATGTTGCCAGGAGTTCGACGTCAGCCACAGTGTTGTTTCAAGGCTTTGGAAATCATTTCAAACAAATGGAGAGTGTAGAAAACGTCACAGGGGAGGTCGTGTTAGCAGTACGACACCTGCAGAAGATCGGTACATAGTGCTATCAACAAAAGACACCGGCGCAGCACAGCTAGTGAGGTAGCAAATCAGTTTATGGCTGCTACTGGCAAGCGGATCTCCCGAAAAACTGTCGCCAGACGTTTACATGAAGGAGGACTATACGTTCGCTGTCCTGTTGTGTGCATCCCATTGTCCAGACGTCACTGTACCGCCCGTTTGCAATGGTGCCATCAACACCGCAATTGGACTGATAACGACTGGTCTGCTGTCCTCTCCTCAGATGAGAGTAGATACAGTCTATCGTCTGATTGTCGACGACAACTGATCTGGCGTGATAGTGGTACTGCATATTGTCCAGCAAACATACAGGAAAGGGACCGATATCCGACATAGTGTCATGGTATGGGCTGGCATCATGATCAATGGCCGTACGTCCCTATATGTGCTTCCAACTGGGACTATGACTGGCCAACGGTACCTTAATGATATTCTGCTACCTCATGTTCGCATGTTCCGTGGTGCTGTCGGTGATAGATTCGTTTTCATGGACGAAAATGCAACATGTCATCGAACAGTCGCTGTCCAGGAGTGTCTTGAGAGCGAGAATATTCAACGCCTCGTATGGCCAGCACGTTCTCCAGATCTGAATACCATTGAAAATGTGTGGGATGCTTTGGAGAGGAGTCTTACTGGTCGCCAATGTCCTCCAATAAACAAGGACACCCTCATCCGTGCACTGACAGAGGAATGGGATAAATTACCCCAACAGCTGCTTGATAATGTTGTGCAAGCATGACCCGACCTGTGGAATCTTGCATCGCCCTCCATGGTGGCCATATCCCGTATTGACATCTTACGCCGGAACGCCTGCGGACAGTAATTGCATTTTTTTCACGTTTACGTATTCTGCACAAAATGGCCTGTTTGTCCCTTGAACACGTTCCAAAACTTTCTGGATTTCAGAGCACAATAAATTGTCTTTCTTGTAATGTCCTGGCATTTTGACATTATTTTATTTCACTTGGCATCCAACCACACTTACGTTGTTATGCGCTATATAGCTTTTTATGATCCGTCCTTAGCAATTGTCCAGCAGTGTATTATCTCCTGGCCACGTTTCTTCAATTTTGGAGAGTGACAGTTGAAAGGCTTCCCTTGTCAGTTAAAACACTCGTTCACCTTTGTGAGTTCATTTGCGCCAAAGCGGAAATACACCCATTGGTTTTTGCCCTTAGTACTATCTCCTGGCCATGTTTCTTCAATTTTGGTGAGTGGCAGTTGAAAGGCTTCCCTTGTCAGTTGAAACACTCTATAACGAAGGATATGTCTCCGACATTTTTATCCGCGCCAGGATTCGAACCCGGTCCCCTCAGTCCGGAATAAGTTGCTCTACCAATTGAGCTACGCGGACGTTTATTTTGATTCCTATCTGCCTTTATGTCGTGTGCTTCCTGCTGGCTGGTACGTCACATCCCCCCGAAAGAGGGCCGGGACATGGCCCACGGGTCAGCTGTGACCATGAATCGTTGCAGGCAGCCATCCACTGTAGAACGTGCACTTGAGAACTCCCAGTCAATTTTTTTCCGAAGCGGTGGAGAAGGGATTCTCTGATTTTTTCCTCCCTCGCGGTGTGGAAATAACATCACACCATTGCGAGATTTTGAACGGTCGGGTCATCCGGATAGTTCGGGCGCCATTATAACGAAGTGAAATTCTCCGTCATTTTTATCCGCGCCAGGATTCGAACCCGGGTCCCCTCATTCCGGAATAACTTGCTCTACCACTTGAGCTACGCGGACGTTTATTCTGATTCCTATCTGCCTTTATGTCGTGTGCGTCCTGCTGGCAGGTACGTCTCAACTCGTTCCCCTTTGTCAGTTCATTTGGGCCAACACGGAAATACACCCATTGGTTTTTGCCCTTAGTATTATCTCGTGGCCATGTTTCTTCAATTTTGGAGAGTGACAGTTGAAACGCTTCCCTTGTCAGTTAAAACACTCGTTCACCTTTGTCAGTTCATTTGGGCCAAAACGGAAATACACCCATTGGTTTTTGCCCTTAGTACTATCTCCTGGCCACGGTTCTTCAATTTTGGAGAGTGACAGTTGAAAGGCTTCTCTTGTCAGTTAAAACACTCGTTCCCCTTTGTCAGTTCATTTGGGCCAAAACGGAAATACACCCATTGGTTTTTGCCCTTAGTACTATCTCCTGGCCACGTTTCTTCAATTTTGGAGAGTGACAGTTGAAAGGCTTCTCTTGTCAGTTAAAACACTCGTTCCCCTTTGTCAGTTCATTTGGGCCAAAACGGAAATACACCCATTGGTTTTTGCCCTTAGTACTATCTCCTTGCCACGTTTCTTCAATTTTGGAGAGTGACAGTTGAAAGGCTTCCCTTGTCAGTTAAAACACTCGTTCACCTTTGTCAGTTCATTTGGGGCAAAACGGAAATACACCCATTGGTTTTTGCCCTTAGTACTATCTCCTGGCCACGTTTCTTCAATTTTGGAGAGTGACAGTTGAAAGGCTTCTCTTGTCAGTTAAAACACTCGTTCCCCTTTGTCAGTTCATTTGGGCCAAAACGGAAATACACCCATTGGTTTTTGCCCTTAGTACTATCTCCTTGCCACGTTTCTTCAATTTTGGAGAGTGACAGTTGAAAGGCTTCCCTTGTCAGTTAAAACACTCGTTCCCCTTTGTCAGTTCATTTGGGCCAAAACGGAAATACACCCATTGGTTTTTGCCCTTAGTACTATCTCCTGGCCACGTTTCTTCAATTTTGGAGAGTGACAGTTGAAAGGCTTCTCTTGTCAGTTAAAACACTCGTTCCCCTTTGTCAGTTCATTTGGGTCAAAACGGAAATACACCCATTGGTTTTTGCCCTTAGTACTATCTCCTTGCCACGTTTCTTCAATTTTGGAGAGTGACAGTTGAAAGGCTTCCCTTGTCAGTTAAAACACTCGTTCACCTTTGTCAGTTCATTTGGGGCAAAACGGAAATACACCCATTGGTTTTTGCCTTTAGTACTATCTCCTGGCCACGTTTCTTCAATTTTGGAGAGTGACAGTTGAAAGGCTTCTCTTGTCAGTTAAAACACTCGTTCCCCTTTGTCAGTTCATTTGGGCCAAAACGGAAATACACCCATTGGTTTTTGCCCTTAGTACTATCTCCTTGCCACGTTTCTTCAATTTTGGAGAGTGACAGTTGAAAGGCTTCCCTTGTCAGTTAAAACACTCGTTCACCTTTGTCATTTCATTTGGGGCAAAACGGAAATACACCCATTGGTTTTTGCTCTTAGTACTATCTCCTGGCCACGTTTCTTCAATTTTGGAGAGTGACAGTTGAAAGGCTTCTCCTGTCAGTTAAAACACTCGTTCCCCTTTGTCAGTTCATTTGGGCCAAAACAGAAATACACTCATTGGTTTTTGCCCTTAGTACTATCTCCTGGCAACGTTTCTTGAATTTTGGACAGTGATAGTTGAAAAGGTTCCCTTGTTAGTATGTACCGGACTGTGGCTCGGTGTGGTTGTTAGTGGTGCAAATAAATGCAGTGTGTTCTATGTAAATAAATACAGTATATTCTCTCGAATCACTCGTTTTATTTCACACCCATAAAGATCTTGGCATGCGAAAGATGCATAGCATAAATTATCTACAAAGAGTACCTGGGTACTTTCTAAATGTTTTTCAACTAAAAATAACACCGATAATTCATCACGTGAAAACTGTACTTACATGCTGGAATTCGTAGTCATTATCATCCTCTAAGAATTAATATTAACCGTAAATACATAAATAATACGTTCTCAATAACGGTTAAAACTGCGGAATTGTCCTCAGCGAACAGAGTAAAAACAGTTGTTCTGCATGAACAAAGACATTCTTCAAGGCTTATGGCTGAAGGAGTGGGCTGAATCAATCTACAGTTATTAGGCTACTGAAGAAAGTGAAAAACCCTGGAGACATTAAAAATATGCGTCGCAGTGGAAGGCACAGATCCATTACAACCAGGAAGGTCAAAGTGCTCCGAAAGCTAAGCTTAGCAGTCAGGAGGCTCAATTCACCTGAACTGCTTCAAAGATGGTTTTAGGTGACTGATGTTACTGTTGGTACATCTACTGTTAGAAAAAGGCTGCTTCACTATGACTTGCGTGGCTGCAAATGCAGGCGTAAACCACTGTTAACTGCGATTCAAAGACATCGTAGACTTCGGTGTCTCATGGACAAGCAAGCAATGGGAAAATGTTCTTTTCAGTGATGAATCAGAATTTTGCCTTAATGGGAATCAGGGTAGTGCCTCTGTAAGGAGATTCAGGAATGAAGTTTCATTCAAAGTTGCTTAGTGACAACAACTGTTCAACATCCGGTGAAGGTCATGGTTTGGAGCTGCATGTGTGCATTGGCGTTGGGAACATCCATATTGTCGATGGTTCGGTAAATTCCCAGAAATACTATACCGTGCAAATTAATTGGGACAAGCTATTTTATTCTCAGAATTGTAATGTGATCGCCAGTTGATGTCGGAAGCCCACGTAAACCGGTTTTAACAGCTGTTAGGTGGTGTGACTGTTAGAACTTGATAGTAAGAATGTGGTTTAACCGGTTTTAAACAGGAAATGGGCACTTCAGCTTCAGTTGTGAGCTTTTGTGTAGGACAGGTGGATGTTAGTTTTTGCTCTCTGTGAGCACGCGTTGCTTTCGTGTATTGAAAAATGGATATTTCCCCAAGGAAGCGTGCAAAAATAATTGCTCTGAAGGATCACACTTCTATAACAGTGAGATATATCGCTTCTGCAGTTGGTGTAAGCAAATCAAGTGTATCAAGACTGCTTACGCGATACAATGCATCTGGATCATCGTCTCCAAAAAGTAAATGTGGAAGAAAACGAATAACAACTCCACGAACCGATAAATATCTAATCAGAGATAGTAAAATGAATCCAAAAAAAAAAACAAGCACCGACCTTTAAAGAGATTTATTGGCTAGTGGTTGTGATGATAGTGATTCAACTGTATGCCGTAGGCTTCTGGAAGGTGGCCGGAAGGCAAGAAGACCAACGAAAAAACAATATTTGAATGCGAAAATGAAGATAAAACGTTTAGCATGGGCCAAAAAATATAAATCATGGACTGCTGACGACTGGAAAAAGGTAATTTTCAGAGATGAAATTCATTTATTTGTGCAGGGTTACCAAGAAAATGCCGTTAGACGAAGCAACTGTGAGCCCTTAAGACCTGAGCATGTCAAACAAACTGTAAAACACCCTCTGAAACAGATGTTTCGGGTTTTTTTCACATCAAATGACACTGGAAGCTTAGTTCCTGTTCAAGGTATGATGAATTCAGCCAAGTACGTAGAAATATTACAACGTAGGATTGTTCCATTCTTGCAAACTTTTGACGGGACATTTCGACATGACTTGGCCCCATGCCACAATTCGAAATTGGTCAAGAATTCCATGCTGGAAAATAAAATTCATTCGCTTGATTGGCCTGGAATTTCTCCAGACTTAAGTCCCATAGAAAACTTGTGGAATATTTTAAAGAGACGTTTAGGTAAAATGGACTGTACAACCAAATAACGCATGATAACGAATGCTATAAAAGCGTGATTCCATGATTATGAAGTCAAAAATATGTGCACTCAATTAGTGGAGTCAATGCCAAAACGAATTCAAGAGGTCATTTCTGCTAAAGGAGGACATACTTCATACTAATACAGGTATTTATCAGTGTATATCAAGGCATAGAATGGTATAAAGGCATAGTTTTGGGAAAGAGAGAGATTTTTTACTTTGTCCCAATTAATTTGCACAGTATAGTACATCTGGATATTAGAAAACAAAATGCTACCTCATCTAGTAGACTTCATGACAGCGATTTTTTTTTCAAGATGACAATGCTCCTTGTCGTCGTGCTAAAGTAGTGAAAAAGTGGTTTCAGGACAAAAAATGTTCAGCATCTTGATTGGCCACCCCAGTAATCGGACTTAAACCAGATCGAAAATTTGTTGTTGAAAGCGTCGTCTGAATTATCAAAAAAGAAGCCAACAACCAAAATTCAACTCACTGAAGATATAATTCAAATTTGGAATCGTGTTGTTCACAACCCAATCTTTTACAAACCCTTGTTCACAGTATGCTATGAAGATGCATTAAAGCTAAAGGCTCGGCAAGAAAGTATTAAGTACATTTTATAATTTTGCTTCATTACGTTTCTGTATTTAAATGCTATTTCATTCCTTATAAATTACATAAGCGATTTATTGTTGTAAACCTAAGTATTGGCTAAATGATCCTTTTCATAATAATTTCGACTTGGTCATGATTTTTGTAATGTATCTTAAGAACAGAAGCAGCTACAAGAAAAACTAAGACGTTTTTGAAACCTCCATTAAATTTTGCATCTAATTATTTATTATAAACACCCTGATCCGTCTCTCTGGAACACTTGATGTTATACCAACGTCTGCATTGTTGCGTCATCACTTATCGATCAATTCGAGTGTGCTCTCACGATATCAAAATGATCGCTTGCTATATAATAGCACGAGATCACTTTCAGAAGTCAAGGTGATCGCGTGCTAATTTAAAAACATTGGATTATTAAAGTGACTCGAGTTCTGTTTTTCCGCTCTACAAAATTCGAATTGAATTCTTAATATCACAGCAAGTTGAGTTTGCACGCAATCGTATTGAGATGGCTAATTTAAAAACATTTGTGATCGCGTGCTAATTAAAAACAATGGATTATCAATGACTCGAGTTCTACTTATCCGATCTACAAAATTCGAATTAAAGTCTTAATATCGCGGCAAGTTGTGTTTGTATATTAATTTAATTTAGCAGAATTCTAATATTAACTTGTACGCTTTAATTATTTTTTACTTTTTAATTTAACTAATTTTCCGAGTTTAGTACTGTTTATATTATACATTTTGCAAAATATAGATCAATCTAAACGCTCTAACCTACATTATAAACTGAAATCTTGCGATGTCGAAGTGAGCAAGATTGCATCTAAAAGCAGATGTCGCCCCAATAGCACATTGTCGATAATTTGCATAGCTCCGATTTGTTATACCAGATATCGCATTAATCTGTAGAAAAGCTTCGGTTTGAAGCTTCAAACTAAACTTCAGATAGGACAGTCTAAAACGAGCAATGAGCGAAATAACATGTGTGCCGGAGAAAAAGTAATTTAACGCGAAAAATCAAAGCAAAAGTTATTAAGGTAAGTTTACTCGAAAACAACCGGACTGCAAGGGCTATTGTTGAACAACAACAAATATTTCCCGCAGAATATTTATCGCGAGGTCTTTTGAAAAAGGGAAATAAATAGTATATAATTTTCAGTTCTAACATGAATGAGTTCTTACATTAGCTCATTAAATTATCGAAAATAACTTAAAAGTTTAACAAATTATGGAAAAATGACTAAAAATGTGCAGGTACTTCAGATCGTGATCCAAACGCGTTATAATGTTATTTGTCGAAGCTCTTAAATCGATGGCAAGGAGATTAAAAAATTTGGGAGTGCGGCGTCTGTGTCGGTGCGGCTCTTACAACGAATTTATTTCCGAAGCACGATTTTTGTCAGGTGCCGCTCTTATCCCCAAAATTACGGCAGTTACAAACCTGAAAGTTTCTGTAAACACACAGGAAGAGTCACAACACAGATTGGCTATTATATTATTACCTTTCACAAAAACTTTTAGAATAAAAACTTTTCAAAGATCCTTTGCTCTTTTTCCAACCTCCTCCGTGAAACTAATCGAATGTAACTGATACGAGACCTGGTTAATTCTGCTGTCTAATTCCTTGTGAAGCCCTTCATTTTTCACTAACACAAACTCTGTCACCTCTTCGAAAATCTTTCGCTAAACTACACAATCAATATCACCATAAATTTAACTTCAGCCGACAGATTTAGATTTCTCAGTGTTCATCATCATTTCAAATTCTTCACAAATCTTGCTTTGCGTATTAAGATTATACTAATGCTCGTAGATAGTAACCTCAAGTAATCAGCAAACTGATGATACTAGAGCTGCATATTTCAACATCCGTCATTAAATTACTTTAATGAGCATCGTTTTTATGTTAAAAACATATTAAGATATAAACTTGTAGTCTTGCGTAATCATGAATTACTGGAAATCACTTACCAGTAATTTCAGAGTCCGACCATTGCGGATTTACTGATCGTTAGCCATTTTACACAAGAATTTAGAATCGCAGTCGGTAGATATACAAGTAACTTGGACATCTCTACGCTCTCATTCATCAAAAGCACTGTCGTAAGTTTCCATGATACCCTGAACTTTCCAGTTAGGTGATGTCTGTTTTGTAGCGACCATGTATGTAAATCCTCAAAACATTCCTCACTATGTTTCTTGTTTAAGAGTCCCTGCCAACGCGTACGTTACTTACTAAACTTCAAAATCTTCTAATTTTTGAGAAAAATGTCATGCCTTTCCATCACTGGCTCGTTCATAATTACGCACTTCAAGGAAACGTACGAATGCCGAGTACAAGCCAACAGCAAAAAAGGTTAAAGATTTGAAGGGTAAAGCTTCCGATAATTCTGAACAGCACCATGATGGGATATAAAACTGAGATGTCAAAACTGGTGCTTATAAATTACTGCGATATTCCTTTCTCTCTTTTTATTTTTCTTACGCAGTTCGATTATTCTCGATCCGTGATATGTGCTCACCATATTTTTCGTCTCCTTAGACTCGAGTTAGTTACAAATGAGTCAGATTGTATTTTAATATAACCTACATCAACGCCGCCTACTGTTTAGATAATAAGTTTCAGTTCTCAAGGATGATTTTATCACATACTTCAAAGTGTAAATGATAAATAAAATTAACACGAGTATTTGAGGGATTTTTCAAAGTGAAAATTAGAAAACGAAATTTCTTATGCATCGAAATAAAATCTCAAGCTTTAGTTTACTGATCCTTTCACACTTGAAGAAAAGATGCATTGAAAGTAATTAATAAACAGGTATAACGAAGTAAATTTCTCCGTCATTTCTGTCCACGCCAGGATTCGAACCCGGATCCCCTCATTCCGGAACAAGTCACTCTACCAATTGAGCTACGCGGACGTTTGTTCTGACTACTATCTGCCTTTATGTCATGTGCGTCCTGCTGGCAGGTACGTCACATCTCCCCCCGCCGAAAGAGGGCAGGGGGCATGGCCCACGGGTCAGCCGTGGCCATGAATCGTTGCAGGCAGCCATCCACTGTAGAACGTGCACTTGAGAACTCCCTGTCAATCTGGTATGTGGAATGCAATGTCACACACATTTATTTCTCGAAGCGCTGGAGAAGAGATTCTCTGATTTTTCCTATCTCGCGGTGTGGAAATAACATCACACCAATGCGAGATTTTGAGCGGTCGGGTCATCCGGATAGTTCGGGCGCCATTATAACGAAGTGAATTTCTCCGTCATTTCTGTCCACGCCAGGATTCGAACCCGGATCCCCTCATTCCGGAACAAGTCACTCTACCAATTGAGCTACGCGGACGTTTGTTCTGACTACTATCTGCCTTTATGTCATGTGCGTCCTGCTGGCAGGTACGTCACACAGGAACTGTATACCAGCTATACTCAAAATAGTATAACTATACTAGTGATTCGAATTTCTTGGCGTAGAATGGAAAATCAAAGTTTCCAAGCTATCGCACATCAACCAGATGGCTTTTTCGAGGAAGGTAGACAGCAAACTGAATAATTGAACACTTCAACAATTTGAACGTGGTGACTTGACATACACAATAAACAAATAAATAAATAAATAAATAAATAAATACGATTGTAATTATTCATTCACAGAAACGAGACTTCACATTGGTTGGGCAAACGGTAGCGTCGGAGAAAACGCAGCATTGTTTAACGAACTGGTTCCAAACTCGTGGCAATTCCAGAGAGACGCTATCATTGCAGGCCTCACTGTTGGTTATGATCTCTAATGTTTCTCGAACGGCAGTAGATTTAGGTGTGGAGTAGGAAGCTAGTTTCTTTATCTCATCCCACATAGGATCTCTAGAATTGCTACGAGTTTGGAACCGGTTCGTCGAATAATGCTGCGTTTTCTCTCACGGTATCGCGTGCCCAACCAACATGAAGCCTCGTTTCTGTGAATGAATAATTACATTCGCATTTATTCATTTTTTGTCTAGTCAACTCACTGCGTTCAAACTGCTGAAGTGTTCTGTTATTCAGTTTGCTATCTACCTTCCTTGAAAAAGCCATCTGGTTGATGTGCGAAAGCTTGGAAACTTTGATTTCTATTCTACGCCAAGTAATTCGATCATATTATTATTATTATTGTCATTATTATAATATTTTCAGAAATGCATTGAAATTACATCGGCTTTATGGTGAACGTATAATAATAATAATAATAATAATAATAATATCCTTACCGTTGGACCGCAATATTCAGAATGCCCATGCAACAAGAATCAACAAGTATGTGGAACTGGCTGCAGAGATCAAACAGATGTGGAAGCTGAAAACAGTTCAGATACGTCCACTGATTATCTCTGCAACTGGTAAATATAATTCCTCAGACTCTTATATCTCAGCTTGACGCTTTAGGTCTGCAACACCTAAGGCCCAAAATCCAAGAAGCAGTAATTCTCGATACGTGTCACATCGTACGATGATTTTTAAACCACGTGATCAACTATTTCTTTACTTGACTTCATGTCCTTACTGACAAGTGGACCATGCTGCAGATGCCATTGCTGTAGATGAGAAAATAAAATAAAATATAATAATTATAAAACCATCAAACCCACAATATAACGAGCTCGCATAATACGAAGTTTCACGTAAACCGAAGATTTCGCTGATCCTTTCAACTTTACCACAGCTCCTTTGTTATTTTCACCGCATATTACGAACAATATTTTTTGGAGAAGCCTCATATATCGAAGTTTCGAACAGTTATCAGAAAACAAAATAAACGACATTTACCTTGTTCTTACTCCTTTGTCATTCACCGGAGTATTAGGGATCACAGGCTATTATAGTAACACAGCGTGGTTCCTCATAGTGAAAGGTCAATTTGCATGAAGACAAGAATGTTTCAGCTCCTTTTTAGCACGTCTTTTGTAAAAAAAGATCGTGCTTATGTTATCGGTTTGTCCGTCCGTCCGTCCGTTTGTACCCACGGTATCTCTGCAACTATTAGTCCGATTTGAAAAATTCTTTTTGCATTCGGAAGCCTGAAATATGCGAATGATGATACTTTATTTCGGTTTTTTTTTTATTGCGATGTACAAATTCGCCGCTAGAAGGCATAAATGCAGATGATGTCGAATTCAAAATTACGTTTTATTTTACATATTTGCTTGTAAACATCCGATTGAAAAAATTATTTTATCTTTCGATTCCATTTATATCGAAGAGTATTTTAGTATAGTTTCTTTTTCAAATTAAGCATAGATTTTCCGCTTGGGGGGCGTAAAAATAAATTACATTTTTCCCGATAACTCTTCTCCTAAAACTCTGATTTGAAATTTTTTTTTTCAGCGGATACCATCTCCTGATGGAAAATCTTTTGCATATAATTTCGAATTTCCGGTAAAGAATACTTTGGCCACCAGGGAGCGTAAGTGTTAATTTTTGCTTCTGATGTATTTGCCATAAAATCTGAGCTTCTAAAATATCGATTGAAAAAATTCTTTCGTGGACTGATGCCACTCACATCGATAAACCTTTTTGGAATATTTTCTTCCTAAAATATCTCACAGTTTCTCTGCCAGGGGGCGTAGACGTATATCTTATTTTTGTCAATATCTCTACTTCTAGGAGTCCGATTTGAAAAATGCCTTCTTTGTTGAATAGTGTTTTCCGTGTTACATGTTTTTCATATAATTTCAAAATTTTCAAGTAATTTATAGACTTTCCGCTAGGGGGCGTAAAGGTAAATTACGTTTCTCCCTATATCTGTGCTTCTAAATCTCCGATTTGAAAAATTCTTTCTGCACCAGATACAGCTCCTGATGGGAAATCGTTTGCACATAATTTCTAATTTTTTGTAAAAAAAATGGTTTGGCCACCAGGGGGTGTAAATCTTAACTTCCGCTTCTGATGTATTTGCAGCAAAATATGAGCTTCTAAATTCTCGATTGAAAAAAACGTCGTTTGTAGACCGATACTACTCATGTCGACAAACCTTTTAGGAACATTTTCTTTTTAAAATAGTACATTGTTTCTACGCCAGGAGGCGTAGATGTGTATCTTATTTTTGTCAATATCTCTACTTCTAAAATTCCGATTTGAAAAATTCCTTCTTTGTTGGACAGTGTTTCCGATGCGAAATGTTTCCCTATAAATTCAGAATTTTCACGTAAATCATAGACTTTCCGCTAGAGCGCATAAAGGTAAATTGCGTTTTCTGCTCCTAAAACTCCGATTTGAACAATTCTTCCTGTATCGCATACAAGACCTGATGGAAAATATTTTTCACAGAATTTCTAATGTTTTGTAAAAATTGGTTTGGCCACCAAGGGTCATAAGTGTTAATTTCTGCTTCTGATGTATTTGTAGCAAAATCTGGGCTCCTGAAAACTCGACAAATTTTTTTTTCTTGGACCGATACTGCTTATATCGATAAACCTTTTGCGAATACTTTCTTCCTAAAATAATGCATGGTTTTCCCACCAGGCGACGTAAAATCACATCTTATTTTTATCGATAACTCTGTTTCTAAGAGTTCGTAAGCTTACGATTCCGTTTACACCAATTATAACGAAGTAAATTTCTCCGTCATTTCTGTCCACGCCAGGATTCGAACCCGGATCCCCTCATTCCGGAATAAGTCACTCTACCAATTGAGCTACGCGGACGTTTTATTCTGATTCCTATCTGCCTTTATGTCGTGTGCGTCCTTCTGGCAGGTACGTCACATCTCCTGGTACGTTACATCATCTCCCCCGTATTTTTTTTTTTTTTTTTTCGAAGTGCTGGAGAAGGGATTCTCTTATCTTATTTTTCCTATCTCGCGGTGTGGAAATAACATCGCACCATTGCGAGATTTTGAACGGTCGGGTCATCCGGATAGTTCGGGCGCCATTATAACGAAGTAAATTTCTCCGTCACTTCTGTCCACGATAGGATTCGAACCCGGATCCCTCATTCCGGAATAAGTCACTCTACCAACAGAGCCACGCGGACGTTTTATTCTGATTCCTATCTGCCTTTATGTCGTGTGCGTCCTTCTGGCAGGTACGTCACATCTCCTGGTACGTTACACAATATCTGAGGGATTAAAGACCCGACTGAAAAACTTCTTTCTTCCGTCAGATACTATTGTTTTCCATACCGGTTCCATTGACTTTGAATAGCTTTGATAAATTTAATTTGCGTCAGAACGGAATTAAAAGACGTGCTTGTTACACCCGAAAATTCGGTGTCATCTTTCTTGCTTACTTCCTCCCGCCAACGAACACATCTTCTGGGCAAATGCTGTTTTTTATGCTCTACCCTCACCACTTTTCAGTCGCAAATATTTGATCAAGGACGCCGTATCCGCCACCACCCGTCACTTCTATGAAGTAGAAACTTCGATACGTCGGAGAAGGCAACCTTTTCCCCACTCTTCCACTGTCCAATGACGGTAGTCCCATGCGAACTGCAAGCGTCGTTGCCGATGGACCTCGGTTAACATGGGCGTCTTTTACTTAGCGTCGACTCCGGATGCCCATGAGTAACAGAGTTCGCTCTACTGTTATTGCAGGCACGTACCTGGGTGCCCTGGCTTTCATTTACGTCGTCAATTGCTGCACTGTTGCGCGTCGATTGCCCTTTACCAATCGACGGAGGCCATGTTCTCCTCTGGGGTCGATGGCCTTTGGGGCTTCACAGTTATGACGTCAGGAAGTACTCAGTGTGCCAGCGGCCCATTATTGGTACACCCTTACTACACATCTCGCGAACAACCCACGAAGTCTGGTGTTTCTGAGATGCTTCCATACTTCGCGCGGTGGCCGATAATCATTCCTTTTCGAACGTCGGTCAAATCCCTACCTCAGCCCATTGTGCTCACCTTACGCACTATGGCTCATCTGTCCTGGCCGGCCACTTATATTTTCGCGTGGTCGACCTTGTTACGTGCACTCCGTGACGCGCCTGGTCCGGTACATTGTGATTCCAGGGGTGGTCATATTATTCTGATACGACCGTGTATATCGTCGGTCTTTAATCAGTGTAAAAATAGCCCACATTGCTTGTAGAAGAGGCGTAACTGTGACGTTACGACAATCTGTCAGAAACGAGATCACCGTCGTCTGAAAAGGGCTTGTAGAAAGGCACAAAACATCCTGTGTACAGCAACTGACCGAAGCATTCAACGAAGGTTGTTCCCGACACATATATCAGCGACCTATGCGCAAGGGAAAAAGTCACGTGGTCCCACGTGTCGGGGTATCTCTTATTCTGTACCGACGGTCGGCAGAGAGTTAGGCGGAAGCTCCATGAAGCAATGGACCCAGTTTGCCTTGTAAACACAACTCTAGGTTCTGGTGGTAGTGTCGTTGTGTGGAGCACGTTCTTTTGGCAAGGAACAGGTCCTCTGATATCGCCAGAAGGTTGGGTGAACTCCAAGGATTATCTAAATATTGTAGCCAATCAAGTCCATCCTGCAATGTTGACTTCTATCCAGCAGATGACTACTGTTTTCATAGACGACAATGCTGCTGTCCATCACGCAAGATGTGTTCAGCAGTAATTCAGTGAGCATGACAGCGACTCCGATCTGAACCCAGTTGAGAATGTATGGGGCATGTTAGGAAAATAGATTCGGGTGCAAAGTCCTCTTCCCTCAAATCTGAACCAGTTAAAGGATTGTCTGGTTAATGCCTATTATGCTACAGATGAAGATGCTCTCCGACTCCTTGTGGAATCTACTGCATACGTACTTTAATTCGGACTAAAGGAGTCCAACCCGGTATTGAATAAAAATTTCTAATTCAGTAGCCGGTATGTGTAGATATCTATCTTTGGGATGCGCAATGCATTTATTAGAACAAAGATGTTTTAGAACGTCTTTGATAAGAAATTAGAGAAATAAAAGAAGTTCAAAGAATTGAAACTGGCAACAGCGTGTTAGATGAACACGAAACACGAAAAAAACATCTGCTGCAGTTAAATATCGTCTGCTAAGAAAATGGGGCACGCAAACAAGCTGTGGATAGAAGGTTATGGTTTTGTTCTCTAGGAAGAGAAATATTCGTATTATGTAATTAAAAAACGCTATGAAAATCATGGAATTAGCTTTTCTAAATGTAAAATAAGCAAAATTATTAGTAATAGAGGGAAAAATTCATCAAGCATTGCTTTTAACAGGAAAAAGAAAACCAAACAAATATCCAAAGGGGTGGACAACCAAACTGAAACACATGGGTTTAGGACACAACAATTTATTAATATGGTGTAGTCCTCCTTTGGGGATCAATACAGCTGCAATTCGTCGTGGGAAGGACCTATACAAGTCTTATACAATGAACAGAGGGACTTCAAGCCATTCATCTTGCGGAAAAGCGGTTAGTTTACGACGTAATGCTGGCGGAAGAAAACGTTTTCTAACTCGCTCCTCCAAAACACCCCAGAGCAGCTCAATAATATTCAAGTCGGGTGACTATGCAGGCCATGGAATATGTTCAACCTCACTTTCATGCTCAGTAAATAACTCTTCCACAAGTTTGGCTCTGTGCTGTGTATCGGTGCGTTATTATCCTGATGCACGGCACCACCGTCAGGGTACAATGTTTGAACCATTGGGTGCACCTGGTTCGCCAGAATTAGAGGATAGTCCTTGGCAATGATGTGCCCCTCAAGAATAATCAGCGAGCCGACAGACTGCCACGATATTGCGGCCCAAACCATCACAGATCCACCTACTTGCTTCACTGTGGGCAATAAACAGTCCTGGTGGTAAGCCTGTGAGGGATGTCTCCACGCGTAAACTCTTCCGGTTGTGGGAAAGACAGTGAAGGATGATTCATCGGAGAACAATACGCATTTCAAGTTGTCCAACTTCCACGATTTGTGCTGCTGGCACCATTGCAACCGACGCTTGGCATTATCACTGGTGATCCAGAGTTTGGCGATAGCAACACTACCGTGAATGTTGACCCGTTGAATCTCCAGACGAACAGTTTTGATGGAAACAGGTGAGTCGCGGTGCGTATTCAACTCTATCGTGAGTTGGGCAGGTGTGGTTTTATGTTTTTTGGCTACCATCCGTGTTATCACACATACGTCCCTCTCAGACAGCTTACTCTTACCTCGACAGTTACTCCTATTAGATGTGCTTCTTCCCCCTTGCTGGTATGCCGACATGACCCTGGATACCGTGGCTCGCGATACACCACTAAAGATTTACTGTCTTGGACATAAAAGCACAGGCGAGACGAGAACCAACAATCTGTCCTCTTTGAAACTCGGAATGCCTCCCATTACGTTGTGTGGATCGCACTCTTTGACTTCCAGCTGTGCTACTGCTCCGCTAATGCAACCTTCATACTCTTCTCTCATTGATCGAATGAGAAATAGATGCAGGCTGGCCACCAGGTAGCGAGTACAGCGGGGTGACACGTGGGGTGCTATTTGGGCAGGTGTTTCAGTTTCGTTCTCCATCCCCGATATGTACTTTTACGACTATTTCGAAAGTAAGGTATTTGGCCTTAAAAGAAAATCCACTGACCAAACGAACAATCACGAAGTCGTTAAAAATCTCTGTATCAACTGTAAACAAGGTAATAAACAAAAGAAAGATTTGAATCTGAAAAATAAAAAATAAACACATTGTTCACCGCCTTTTGCCTAGACACGTAGCTGAGCACAGAACACGGTGTTGATTTCTCTATGAAAATCACTTAGCCGGAGACAGACGAAAATTTATTGTGACTATTGATGAAGCATAGGTCAACCTAAACGACTAAAAAATGATCGATTAACTATAGCAAAAGAGCAGAAAAAGATTTACAAAATTGGTTGCAAGAATCCAAAGGAAGTTTCAGTCAAGGATTCATGATTATTATTGCTTTCTCGTACAATGGGAAATTAAAGTTAAGAAAAATTGAAAAGAAAGTTAAATTCAATTCTATATACGAGTATTGTCAATATAATGTTTAACTAATATATTTAAAGAGGAAATACAATTCCTTTATTAACAGAGCTTTCAAAGAGTACAACTCCTTGAGGATAATGCTACCAGTCTATCCAAATCTACCACTCTATCTCTTGAAGAAAAATAAAAAACCGGTATCAAGTCTACACCTTTTGCTCACATTCTTTCAAAGTCCCCTGATGTGTCACCAATGGACTATTGTGCCTTGGGACTGCTAAAAAGAGCGCTCAAACCTGAAAAAGAGACGGGTATCATGCTCATATTCCTTCAAAGTCCCCTGATGTGTCACCAATGGACTATTGTGCCTTGGGACTGCTAAAAAGAGCGCTCAGACGTAAAAAAGAGACGGGTATCAAATGTATATCGTTTGCTTATGTTCGTTCAAAGTCACCTTGTATGTCAGCAATGGACTATTGTGCCTTCGGACTGCTAAAATGAGCGCTTTCTAAACGCAGACCTAAAACAATGATTGGACTATGGAATGCCGTGGAAGAAGAGTGGAATAAAATGCCGCTACCAATTTTAAGAAATGCTCTGTTATCTTGGATATATATAGGTTCATCCAGAGTAAGGGCTGTCAGATAAAACATTTAAGAAAGAAATAATTTTATTTTAAACATTAATTATACTGCTGAAAAATCCTCCTAAAAAATGTGTGAACATCCTCTTTAATACTAAAGTTAGCTTACCCTAGATTAGAGTCCAAGCTTTACACTCATGGGATATCCTAGAATAAGAATTATCTTCTAAGTGCCAGACATAGCAGAATCAATGCATTTCATTACCGTTGCTTATTCTCAATATATCCACTCGGCAACTGTAGATTTCCTTCGTAATTTGCGAAAACACATGTAGTTTCGCAGCGGTTATGCCACGAACAAAATAATTTTTGAATAAAAATCAAACTTCAGAAACATTATGCTGAAGAAAGTTATAATTATTTCGAACATCAAATTACCATAAAATCTGAATAAATCATTCTAGAATCATAAATGCTGAAAATTTTGTCGAGTGAAGAGATCATTGAACCACTTCCTTACGGTACGTTATCAGAAGACGATGAGTAATATACGTATAATTAATGTATAGCTGGTAAGTTAACGAAGTGGAAAGCAGATATGGATCTCAGCATTAAGACAGCGCATGGGGTCAATGATCATTAACTAATAAACTCTCTTGAGGATATTAGCGGGTGCGTGAATTGGAATGTTAATTTAAAAAAATCATTTTATTTAATACGGTGACGAAGAATGATGGCAGGGATTTTGCATCTACAACAAATGAAAAATCAAATGGCATATAAATAAATAAAATACAGTAGTAATTCATCTTAGAAAATCAATGGCGACAGGACTTTCCCAGGACTTTCGCGTCTAGAACGATCAAATACAATATGGTAGTAAAATAAATAAACAGGGAAAAGGAAGATTCTACCAAAGGAGCATATCTTTGGGCAGAAAGTTATCTAATTTAGAGTGTGGTCCATTATGTGCTGCGCAACTACATCAGAAAGACTTTGCAAATATTTTTCTTGTTTAGCATAAAAAGCATTTTTCTACAGATTTCAGAGTATGTAAGTATACAACTGCTCGACACAGAAATTGCCTCACCCAAAAGGAGGTGTGCTACAAACATGAAAATCACAGGGTGGGTGTACCCACTCGAGATATGCAATTGGTGTTAAACCGGAGCCGATGACGTCACATGTACGTGAGATAAAGGTGCCAGCGGCAATAGGGATGGTAATGTGTGGTCGCCGGTGAAAGTGTAACGGATGTTTCAGATTTGTTGTTTGTGCTGAGAAACTGTTCAGCGAAGGCCGAAAATGCTGGGTACACGCCGTCGGCAGGTTTATCGCCATTTGAATGTGTTTCAGACAGGAAGAATTGTAGGCCTGTGTGAAGCGGGCTGGTCTACACGTCGTATCGCTGCTGCATGTGCAACGGAATGCACGAAGTGTTGGATGCTGTTGACACCAGTGGCTACAGGAAGTTCGTACGTGCGTTGGAGTGGCAGTGGTGCAGTCCGACAGACGCCAGCACGCCTGGACCGGCGGATTGTCCGACACGCTCGTTCGTCACCAGAAAGCACCGCAGCCGATATTTGACGCGCTCGGTCATCGGCCGTGGACGTCGCCGTAACGACCCGAACTGTAAATCGAAGGCTACATGTGGCAAACCTGCGCATTGGGCAACGGTTACGTCGACTGCCATTGACGGCCTGCCATCGCAATGCTCGACTGTCTTGGTGACGAAGTCATGCAAACTGGGGTCACGAATGGATCACTGTGGTCTTCAGTGATTAATCCTGTTTCTGTCTGGGTGCTGACGATCGACGGATACGTATTTGGTGACACCCTGGTGAGTGGTCGTATCCCGGTTTCGCTCGCGACCGCCACACCACCCGTGAGGCAAGCACCATGGTATGCGGTGCTATTGCGCATGACAGCATGTCACATCTCGTCCGCATCATGGGCACACTGACAGCTGCACGATACATGAGCGAGGTCGTTTAGCCCATTTTGATACCGTTCCTGAATGGCCTAAATCACACCATTTTCCAGCAAGATAACGCCCCTGTACACACCGCTCTGGTCTGCAGAAAGCGTTTGCAACATGTTGAAACCATGACATGGCCAGCAAGATCGCACGATTTATCCCCAATCGCAAACCTGTGGGACAACATTGGACATCGTCTGCAATAGAATCGGCCTGTGCATGATCGCGATGAATTATGGGAGCAAGCCAACCGTGCTTGGTGTTCCATTCCTCAGAACGATATCCGTTGACTGTATGACTCATTGCTACGCCGTATTGCTGCCTGTATTGCCGTTCGCGGTAGTGCAACCACTTACTGGGGCGCACCCATTGTGGTGTATTATCTCATCTGATAAATACTGTACGTGGCTGAAAATAACATCAAGGTAAACCCTTATGTATTCTGCATCTTAATTTCAGCCCTCTATCCTCACTTCTTCTGGGAAGGGCCATATCTATGTCGAGCAGTGTACATACACTGAAATTCAAAATTATTATCAACACCCAATAGCAATCAGACAAGTTCTATTCTTACTTGCCCACACAACTATGACATTGTGATGGGTTTATAAACAGCTCATTGCAAAGGATCCAGACGTGTACAGACCGTAGATGGCGGCAATATGGGGAAGACTCGTGAGGTGTGCAACTCTGACAGTGGGTGCTAATGCGGAAAGTTCCAGCTTATCAGAAACGGCAAACCTTCCTGGATATGCAAGAATAGCTGCATCGAGGTTGTACACAGAGTGGTGCACAAAAAAACAACAACAGGCAGCAATCTTCCTGTAGGCAGAAATGACTGGTTGATGTCCGAGGGTTACGGAGGCTGTGGAGGATTTTACAAGGTAACAGATAAGCTCCATTGAGTCAAAAAAGCACTCAATAATACAACGGCATACACATCCCACATTAGAATATAGCGCAAATGGGTTATAAGAACACTCGTCCCATTTTACCACATGTGGCTTCTAAAAAACCGATAAATTCGTCAAAACTGGACCCTTGAGGACTGGAAAAAGTTGCCTGGTTTGATCAATCACGTTTTCAGTTAATACATGCAAATAGAAGGGTGACCACACGGCGTCAAGGGCACAAACCGATGTGTCTCAGTTGTATAGGTTTAACCGGAGTGTGTAAATTGCGAACTAAAATCGGACCGCTCTCAACCCCGATATGTAAATTGCGAACTAAGAGTTAAGACTCCTATCTGTAAATTGCGAAGCAACTTTTCTAGACTCGAAGTGTAGATTGCGAACCAACGTTTCTGCGCCCATTCTGACGATAACAAAAAATAAACCAGTATGAAAAAATAATGATTAAAACAATGTAAAACAATTTAAAACAATGTGTTCACGAAAACAACAAAACTAGTTTGTCATCCTTGCGCAGGGGCCATGTTAATTTTCTGTGTGATGTTCCATACCTAGTATATGTATGTTAATATTTTTTCTGTGGTGTTCCATGTTTAGTATATGTACATTTGTACGTAATTAGTTTTATGCACGAAAACAATAAAACTAGTTTGCTATCCTTGCGCAGGGGCCATGTTAATTTTCTGTGTGATGCTCCATATCTAGTATATGTATGTTAATTTTTTTTCTGTGATGTTTTATATTTAGTATATGTACATTTGTACGTAATTCATTGTATTCACGAAAACAACAAAACTAGTTTGTCATCCTTGTGCAGAGGCCATGTTAATTTTTTTCTGTGATGTTCCATATTTTGTATATGTACTTAATTCATTGTATTCACGAAAATATCTTTATTTTGCAGTAAGTGTAGGCATCTACGATTAACAAATCTTTTCCTTTTTCAGAGATCGAGAGCGTCACTTCCATCGTAAAACTTGTCTAACAACAAAAGATATATCTAAAGCAAAGCAATCAAAACAGACGAGCTAGCTTAGGTAATTCCAGCAGATGTTCAGAGAAGTCGGTTCGGAATTTACATATAGCGGTCATGGGCCTTGGTTGGCAATTTACATATAGAGTTTTAATGACGGTCTGATTTTGGTTCGCAATTAAGACATTTTAGTTCGCAATTTACACACTTTAGTTCGTAATTTACACATTTTAGTTCGTAATTTACACATTTTAGTTCGCAATTTACACATTTTAGTTCGTAATTTACACATTTTAGTTCGCAATTTACATATAGCGGTCATGGGCCTTGGTTGGCAATTTACATATAGAGTTTTAAGACGGTCTGATTTTGGTTCGCAATTAAGACATTTTAGTTCGCAATTTACACACTTTAGTTCGTAATTTACACATTTTAGTTCGTAATTTACACATTTTAGTTCGCAATTTACACATTTTAGTTCGTAATTTACACATTTTAGTTCGCAATTTACACATTTTAGTTCGTAATTTACACATTTTAGTTCTCATTTTACTCATTTTAGTTCGTAATTTACGCATTTCAGTTCGCAATTTACACATTTTAGTTCGTAATTTACACATTTTAGTTCGTAATTTACACATTTTAGTTCGCATTTTACTCATTTTAGTTCGTAATTTACGCATTTTAGTTCGCAATTTACACATTTTAGTTCGTAATTTACACATTTTAGTTCGCAATTTACACATTTTAGTTCGTAATTTACACATTTTAGTTCGCAATTTACACATTTTAGTTCGTAATTTACACATTTTAGTTCGCAATTTACACATTTTAGTTCGTAATTTACACATTTTAGTTCGCATTTTACTCATTTTAGTTCGTAATTTACACATTTTAGTTCGCAATTTACACATTTTAGTTCGTAATTTACACATTTTAGTTCGCAATTTACACATTTTAGTTCGTAATTTACACATTTTAGTTCGCATTTTACTCATTTTAGTTCGTAATTTACGCATTTTAGTTCGCAATTTACACATTTTAGTTCGTAATTTACACATTTTAGTTCGCAATTTACACATTTTAGTTCGTAATTTACACATTTTAGTTCGCATTTTACTCATTTTAGTTCGTAATTTACACATTTTAGTTCGCAATTTACACATTTTAGTTCGTAATTTACACATTTTAGTTTGCAATTTACACATTTTAGTTCGTAATTTACACATTTTAGTTCGCAATTTACACATTTTAGTTCGTAATTTACACATTTTAGTTCGCAATTTACACATTTTAGTTCGTAATTTACACATTTTAGTTCGCAATTTACACATTTTAGTTCGCAATTTACACATTTTAGTTCGTAATTTACACATTTTAGTTCGCAATTTACATACAACCGGTTTAACTGTACAAACTGGTGGAGGCGGTGTAATGGTCTGAGGTCTGTGTTTCGTGGCAGGCATTGGGTTGTTTAATACCTCTGGAACAGCAATCGGACTACACGGGGTATCATAACATCATTACGGACCAGGCACACTCGTATGTGCTGTTACATGGCTTGGTACTGAGTTATACCAGTACGTTCAAAAAGTTCAGGAACTTCTTATATTGAAAAAGAATGAGTACAGATAATACCAGCTTATGCGGTGTTTTCTTCCAAGTAGTTACCCTGTGCGACTATGCATTTTTGCCAGCGCTCATACACAGATTTAAAAGCAGATTGCGAGCCTTCTTTTGCCACATCCTCCAGTGCCTCCGTCGCAGCTCGTTGCACTTCTTCAGAACATGAGAAGCGTCGCCCCTTAAGAAAATTCTTCATCCGGGGAAAAAGGAAGAAGTCACACGCTGCGAGATCAGGGGGAAAAGCTGGTTGTGGAAGAACGGGAATGTGTTGCTTGGACGGGTAATCTGACAGCAGGAGGGATCTGTGAGCCAGCGCATTATCGTGATGAAGCACCCACGAGTTGGTCGTCCAAAGATCGGGTCGCTTGCGTCTCACTGATTCTCGGAGACGTTTCAGGACGTTGACGTACACTTCTTTTGTAACAATTTGTTGGCACACGTGATGCATGCCCAATTTCTCTGTTAAAATGGCATGGCAACTTCCAACTGAGATGCCGACAACTTCTGCAGTCGCTGCAACTGTATTTCGACGGTCATTTTTCAGAATTTCTTTGACAATGGTGATTTGTTCATCCGTTGTGGATGTTCAAGGTCGTCCTGACCTCTCATCATCCTCGATACTCTGTCGCCCATTTTCGAATCGTCCATGCCACTCATAAACTCTAGTTCGACGCACTGCACTCTCACCGTACGCTGACTTAATCATTTGGAAAATCTCAGTGAAAAATTGTCCGAACAGAACAAAAAATGTTACACTTGAACGCTGTTCAAAATTCGACATCGTTCTCCTCGCAACGGAGAGGCTCAAATGCCTGTAATCACAAACTACGCACATACGCTGTACGTGTTGGATCTGGATCAAACCGGGTCTGGCTGGTCGGTCACATGATGCTCTTCGCTTGCTCAGCGGGGGATGATGTAATTCACTGACATTTGGCAAATATTCAGAAAGTTCCAGAACTTTTTGAACGTAGTAATATTTCTATGCCTTCTGTGAAGGGTTGGTAATACGTCGCTTTTAGAGAGTTTTTGTTTCTGCTGTTTCATCCGTATTTAACTCGGCTGGAGCAGACAAATAAAATATCAGCTAAAGTTACAACTCGCTCTTGCAGTGAGGAAAGTATTTAATCCTATGTTATGGGGATGGTCTCAAACATTGTCCCTATTTCCGTTCATTCTCTATATTAGTAACACGTTGAATCCCTTTCTCTTCCGCGGCCAGTATTGTCTTTTCCTAATCATCAGCGTTCATTCCGTTTTCCCGGCTTCACACCGAAGAGCAAAATCCCATCACCTTCATCTTTCTCTACTGACAACAGACTCCCCGGAGAAGTGAAGTCGACGCTAAGAAACACCAAAGACGGTCCCTTTATTCTAGAAAACGCAGATGTTCTTTAATTGCCTTCCTCTCATCCTTCAGATATTAGCATCCAGTTCCTCCCTCGCACAGCAACAAAACACATAAATCTAACTTTCTCTCGGATGGGACGGCTAAGAAGTGAGAGCCATGCCCACTGACCAGCTGCATCGAAATGGAGAAAAGATTGTTAAGGAAACGGAAGATGATTCAAATTCACTATATTCAAAATGGTTACCTAAATTCACTCCTGTTAATCATTGATGCCCAGGTTACAATGCACATGGTGTTTCCTGATGGAGAGATCAATTTCCAACAGAATAATGCACCATGCAATAAGACTCGCTGATTTCAGTATGTCGACAGTGATTTTAAAATGCTTAAATTGCCCGCAAGGTACCCAGATCTTAACCCAATTGAACACTTGTGTGATGAGATTGGTAGAGAGCCATTAGCGAACTGTCGGCAAATGATGGACGCTATCACATCTGCTTGGCTGAACATACTTCTGGAACGATATGAGCATCTCATTGAATTTATGCCACATTGAATTGAGGCTGTTTTGAAAGCCGAGGATGACTCAACATGTTGTTAGGTTGATGTTCCTAATAATTTGGTACTTCAGTGTACACTCCTCATCAACATAACATTGTATCAGCCAAAAGCGTTGTCGGACGTGCGACACAGAACGACTGATGAAAAGTTGGTAGTCCAACTAACAAATGATCACATTTGCAGCCTGTTTGGTGGTGGAGGATAATTGGATATTAAAGTAGTATCAGTACGAGGTGTGGTAACCTCTAGCTGCATTAGGAATACTTAGGCAATTTAGGAAGCGAGTCAGCAAAATTTTGACTAATGTCTTAGTGTATGGTTGGGTAGATCTGCTGCGTTATGCTGTACAGTGAATTCTGTTCTAAGACGTCGTTTTATGACTCAATTGCCAATAAATTCTGTCACTGCGTGAACCACTGCAGTTGTTGAGCATTGCATGAAGTATATACACGATCGTATTAGAATAATATGACCATCCCCGGAATCACAGTGTACCCACCCAGGCGCATCACAGATTGCAAGCGACAAGGTCCACCACAAGGAGACAGAAGCGACCGGCCAGGACAGATGAGCCATAGTGCGTTGCGTGAGCACAATGGGCAGAGGTAGTGATATGAAGGACGTGCAAAAAAAATGATCATCGGCTACCGCGCCAAGGGTGGAAGCATCTGAAACACCAGACTTCGTGGGTTGTTCGTGACGTGCTGTAGTAAGGGTTTACCAAGAATGCACCGCTGGCACACCGAGTACCTCGTGACGTCATAACTGTGGAGCCCCAAAGGCCATCGACCCTAGAGGAGGACGTCGCTTCCGTCGACTGGTAAAGGGCAATCGCCGCGCAACAGTGCAGCAATTGACAACGCAAATGAACACTAGGGTATCCAGATACATGTCCCCGATAACACTAGAGCGAACCCTGTTACGCATGAGTCCCCGGAGTTGACGCTGCGTCAAGGCGCCCATGTTAACCCAGGTCCATCGGCAACAACGCTTGTAGTTCGCATGGGACTACCGTCGTTGGACAATGGAAGAGTGGAAAAAGATTGCCTTCTCCGACGAATCCAGGTTTCTACTCCACAGAAGTGATAGTTGGTGGCGGATGCAGCTTCAGACATAGGAGAACCAACATCATACACGCTTTTCGGTCAAGTATAGGACAGCGGTGGCAGTGTGTATGTCTGGGGGATGTTTCCCTGGTATAACCTTGGAGGTGAGGCACTCGTAGAACTGGATGGGTCCTTTACGCCGATGGCTACCTGTCCAGCCTTGCTTACCACATGCATCCCTTCATGTTGAACGTTTACACTGGTGGTGATGGTATCTACCAACAGCACAATGTCCCGTGCCACGTCACTCAGGTGATGCGTGACTAGTTCCAGGAGCACCACAGCGATGTCTCCGTTCTCGCTTGGTCAGCGAAATCGCCCGACCACAATCACATAGAGCTACTGTGTGAATATTTGGATCGACAGGTTTGACCTGCCGACCCACAAACACGTCATCTCTGGGACCTCCGTGCTTTGCCGCAGTCCGAAGGAGCGCTGGTACCTCGGGCAACCTTCCAGGACCACAATGCGTTCATGCGACGCCATCTCGCCGCTGTCATCGGGGTCAAGGGTGGCTATTCCCATTATTAGGTAGGTGCTCATATTATTCCGATACGTCTGTGTATGTTCCGGCATTATCATCCTCAACTATGGCGTTTGGCATGCTCAGAAGGAAAGGTAAGACCACAGGGCTGAGAATCCGGCTCTTGGCTACATCAGGACACTAGCACTCGATGCCGCATGGTGCTCAACGACAATCTAATGTCGCCACATGCTAATGCCGCCATCGTTTTGTACCAAGTAAATGCGGATCTTATCACTGAAAAATATATTTCGCCGTCAACCAGTTAGCTCGTTCGTTGCTCCACTGCAATCTGTCATGCTTGTGGCTTCAGGTGAGCTAGTAAGACGAGAAGGAGTGTTCCTCTCCTCTTAGTATTGACACATACTCGCCGTATTCAGTCAGTTTTCCGATCACTGTTTCTGGTACTGATAGCTATCCTGCAAGCCTTCGGATCAACCCGATCCGTAGCCAGTTGATAGCAACTGGAAGCTAAACAACGACGCTAAACATATAGTGTTCATTGCTGCCAGAGGAGTACTACTGTTTGCGCATCATGTCCCAAATACGCTGCATAACATCCTGCTTTACGCACGTCTATCACACAAACGCGGTCATATTCGCTGAATTGATTGAACATCCAGGACTTACAAACGGCATTACCATTAGGTAGTAGCTAGATTTACCCGCAAGATTTGGTTTCTTTAATCAGTAATGTTGACTTTTCTCGAGCAACAAAATTTCCTTCAGCTAATGGAATCCATGTCATTTGCCAGATGAAATGTTCCAAGATTCACGATCATTTCTATGTATCAGTGCTGCGTAAATGTAATTCTGCTTCGTCCGCCTAAGACAACTTTTCGATGAAGAGCGTATGTACGTATATACACTGAAGTGCCAAAAGTCATGGGATAGCAGTATGCAAATATTTAACTGGTGCTGCTGTTCTATAAATGTTTCGACACACGCCACGATTTTTAGCAGTTCAGAGGTATAATCTCAGTTAGGCTGAACAAACGCCAGTAGGATTATGGCAAGCCGACGTGAATTATCGGAGTTTAATTGAGGCATGAACGTGAGAGCTAGACAGATGGGATATTCAATTTCCGAAGTTGTGCGAGCATTCAACATTCCTTGATCAACGGTGTCACGTGTGTACCGAGAATACCTCATGGAAGGCATTACCACCCACCGTGGACAGCGCAGTGGCCGACCACGGGTGCTGAATGACCGTGACTAGCGGCGTATGATCCGGATTGTCCATTCTAGCAGACAAGCTGGCTCAATAACATCGACATTCAATGCAGGAGGTACCAGAGACATATCCATCAGGTCAGTGCAGCGTAATTCCGTGTCCGTTTGGGTATGGGAGCAGAAGACTCACCAGAGCGCCTTTGTTAGCACCACAACACCACGACATGGGACACAGCGCCTCACCTGGACTCATGAACACGGTAATTGGACCCTGAAAGACTGGCAACATGTGTCGTGATCCGATGAGTCACGCTCCCAGTTGTTACGAACTGATGGCATAGTTAGGGGTGGCGCAGACCCCATGAGGCTATGGATCCAAGCTGTCAACAAGACACTGTGCAAGTTGGTGGTGGTTCCACACTTGTGTGAGGTGTCTTTATATGGCACGGTTTGGATCCTCTGGTCCTTGCAAACACGTCCTTAACCTGTAATTGTTTTGTTGCTCTGCTGGGCGACCATTTGCAGCACTTCATGGACTTTATGTACCCTAACAACGATGGGACTTTCCAGGCGGACAATGCACTATGTCATCGGGCCCAAGTTGTTGGTTCGAGGAGCATTCTGGACAGTTCCCACGGATGGTGTGGACACCACGTTCGCCCGATATGAACCCAATAGAGCACTTATGAGACGTGGTGGAAAGGTCCATTCGCACCCAAAATCCTGCACCTGCAAATACCAGGGAACCGTGGGCGGCTGTTCAGACGGCATAGCTCAATATCTCACCCGAAGTCTTCCTTCCACTTCTGGAAACGATACCACGTCAAGATGCTGCATTTCGCAGGGCTAGAGGAGGTCCTACATGATACCAGGTACGTATCCCATGACTTTTGGCACATCAGTGGAACTGATTGCGTTACTGGATACGTATCCATGACTTTTGGCACATATGTTGGAGCTGATTGCGTTACATAGCCTTGGTTTCACGTTTCCATAGTTATCGCATACCTTTGGGCCAGCTACAAGTTTGCCCTACCTATTGTCTCTATTATGTAACCGTTGCCCTATAGTGTACTTTCCATTGCAGTTGATTTCTGCGAGTCACTGTGAAATCCAATTATAATTCAACCAGAGTCAGCGATTGCCGTTGACCCATAGGACATTTCAAGAGGCTAAATGGGAAAAAGTCTATTAGGTATGAATATGTGACTTTAAAGAAATATTCTCAAATGGTACAGCACGGATTTCGGATTCTTCTGTTTTCCGCTGAAAATACTTTCGCGTAGATGCTGTGAATATTCCTCATTATGGAAAGCATAAACGATTTTTCAAATTGAAATTTTAAAAACAGGAATGTCGAGATAACATAATGCAGCCTGCTACAGAAAAACTGTGCATTATTTGAAGTGTGCAAAATGTTCTTCATAATCAAGTGCATCCGACAAAGAAAATGAGTCATCCGTTGTAAAAAGAAAAAAAAACACTTGCGCCAATAAAACTGCAAGTGCACGTGTTATTTAGGAAGAAGAAATCAGACGAAAAAGTTTCCTCATAGTGGAATGTATGCGATGCAGAAAGTTTTCAAATAAAACTTTTAGGACAAGAAATTAGCGAGGAAAATCTAATATACATTCAATTAATAAAATATTAGATATACTTTTATAATAGCGTTTCGGTCCTCCTCCAGCGCGAATAACAGGCTGATCACGCCGAAGCATCGACTCCACCAGATGCCGGAGGGTTTCTGGAGGTAATGCCAGCCATGATTGTTACAGGATTGTCCACAACTCCGTTCGAGACGGCAACCCAGAGAACGTCCACAGAGTTTAAATCTGGTGACAGTGAGGGCCACCGGATAGTTTCAAGCGCAGACGAGTGTTCCTCCAGCCATGCCTGGGTGGTTGCGGCCCGGTGGGGAGGCGCATTGTCCTGTGAAGCAGACTATCGGTTGCTGTATGCGCGAAGGCAGTAAAAGCGTGTAGGTGATCAGCCGGCACACACTGGTCACGCGCAGCGGCTAAGGACCTCACCAGACACACTACGAGACCTAATGTGTCGTCCCACGAGAACGATCCTCACTTGCATGTTGAAATTCCGCAACTTGGCAGAAGCGAAAATATTTTCCATGCTATACTATTTCTATGGTAAGAAGAAAGTTACGAGACAGCTAAGAACGTTTCGTAACTTTGTTACCCGAGAATGTCTCGTAACTTTCTTGTTACCTGAGAATATCTCGTAACTTTCTTGTTACCTGAGAACGTCTCGTAACTTTCTTGTGACCTTGAGCGTGGGTAAAGACTAGCTGATGACCATTAACCTGTACCGTCCATTTGCGGACTTCACAGGGTTAAACAAACTCTCTCGATATTAATAAGTGACGGCGTTGCGAGTAATCCTGCCAGGATCCGACATTCCCCCATCCGGACAGAATTGGTCCGTAGACCCGCAGCTTGCTGCTACCCCCGTGGGCCGGCACTTCTCACCTCTGCGTCATGACCCGTGTGTGCGTGTCATTTGGGCAGGGGTTAGAAAATGGCTCTACCCCTATCTGGGAGAATCGATTGCTAGCGCGAATTGTTTGGGGCGACCGCCTTTTATTCAAACAAAATTGATACATGCATATTTATTTACACTGAGGAACCCATCTCCACGTGGGAAATAAATCCTTTGCTCAATGAGCCCTCTCACACTGAAAAAACATTGAAAATATTTACATTATTTACACTCATACTCACTCTGCCACAGGACTAGGGCCAGTTCTGTGGTGATGACTATAGGCTCGAGTCATCAATTCCTCTTCTCAGTCTTCATCCCTCTTCTATCTTCTTTCTTCTGCGGTCATCCCTCAATTAGGTAGACCGTCTGCTTCTTTATGAGGTGCTTGATCATCTCGATGATTCCCTGTCACGCTTTTGGGTACGCGAGCAGGATCGAGAGGTCCCTCGTCTTTGCCAATTCTGGCACCAAAGTTGTTCTCTTTCCTGTCAGAGAAGCACATTCTAGAATCATGGGTGCGACATCTGCAGTTTGGGCACCACACATGCACACTCGCTCCCTAACCGCAAAACTGCGGAAGTACTCCGGCAAAACACCGTGCCCGGTTAGAGCCTGGTTAAAGAAACCATTACTCTCAATGCGCCTTATCGAAATTCGGGGGAAAATACGGCGTGTTCTTTTGCCCGTATCCCCTTCATCCCATCTCTGTTGCCACTCCGCTAATGTGGCTTTTTTCAGTTGTGTCCGCACGCTTTGCAACGGCGTTTGCATCTGAAAATCTATGTCCTCTTTACCAGCAGCTTCCTTCGCTAGCTGGTCTGCACGTTCATCTCCAACTGTACCGACATGACTTCGGATCCAGTGGAAGGTAACCCTCATACTTCCCGCTGACTTGAATAGCGCTTTTATCTCTCTGACAAGGGGAGTCTTACTCCCGAACTGACCAAGCGCCTTCAGGGCCGCTTGGCTATCAGAGAATATGCTATAAGCCCCTTCGATATTGATAGATAGCAGCCAGCGCAGTGCTTCTCTGAGCGCCAGTAACTCTGCTTGAAAGACAGAGGAATTAGGCGATAGTTTCACTCGTTCCGCGTGCGTCTCGTTGCCATCCGAGATCACGCAGAAACCTGCGCCAACACTACCACCTATTTTCGAACCGTCCGTGAACAGTTCCTTCCCCTGTCCTGTGGGGAGAGCTTTGTCCCAGGTCAGACAAAGCTCGTTGGCTGGGTGGCAAGTCCAGTCCATTCTTAGAAGTTCCACCTCGTTCGACCGGTACTGGTGTCGTAGGAAATAAACATCGTCCCAGTAGCGGTGGGTCTGCATTACTTCTTCCCTCGCTGCGACCAGGTCCGCCGGTTTACACCCAGCCAACACTTGAAGCGCTGCTGTGGAAGTCGTGCGGAAACACCTCGTCACGCCCAGTAGCGCTCTGCGCTGAATTGGGTTTATACCATTTCTCATTCTCACGGTGTCTGACCACCAGGTGGGACACGCATATATTAATATGCGCTCTACCCGTCGCTTATAGAGCACCTTTTTAGCTGGCCCAGTCAGCCGCATTCCGTTGATCTTGTTCAGGATGCTGGTACATCTATATTTCAAGAAGCGAAGATGGGGCAGACCGGACATTCTGGTGTCAAGGATACGTGTGCTTCCACGGACGCCTTCACGAAAATGCTCGTACCACGTGTGCATCGCGAGCGGCCAAATAACTTGTCATTGGGAGTAGCAAACATTTAACCATTACGATATCGGCACTCGAACATTTGTTGGCTACGAATGCACTCCTGATGCGTGCACTGCTTCGCCACCCGTCTCGATTTGAAAAAATTATCTTAGCTAAGGTGCAAAAAAAAAAAAAAAAAAAAAAGTTGTGTGACGTATAGAGTTTAAACTTTTGATAGCTTTAGTTTAAGTGACTGACGAAGTAGCTAGCTAGTGCTTGAAGAACACTTTGCTGAATATATATTCACACTTCTTGCATGACTAAGTCAATACTACGACCAGGTAGAAAGAATGGACACGTGTTTCTGTATAGTTCTACTCAAGGGAAGTTCAGTGTTGCATCAATATAATTCACTGACATAATCTCAATAATCATAATCTCGCTGACATTAACACTGATCTCAATCGCATGACAACAGCACTTTTTAATATATATATCTATATATCATCATCATCATTGTCAACCATTATCAATCCACTGCTGGACGAATGTCTCCCCAAGTTTCCTCCACAACGGTCTGTCTTGTGCCAGTCTCCGCCATGTCACTCCCGCATACTTTCGAATTTCATCCACCCATCTCCCATGTGGTCTTCTTCTGGGCCTTTTCCTGTCCCTTGGAATCCAATCTAAAATTTCGGCTGTCCATCAATGGTCTGTCCTTCTGGCAGTGTGTCCAGCCCATTGCCATTTCAGAGATTTAACTCTGATCATGATGTCTTCCACTCTTGTCATTTTTCGGATCTACAAGTTCCTCTTCTTATCTCTCCTGGTTACACCAAGCATGCACCTCTCCATGCTGCTTTGAGTTGCCTGCAGTCTTTGTATGTCTCTTTTAGTTAAGGTCCACGTCTCTGCACCATACGTAAGCACTGGAAGGATGCATTGATCAAACACTTTTCTTTTAAGACATAATGACATAATGCTCTTGAAAATTATGCTGTTTCTTCCAAAAGCTCTCCAAGCAAGTTTTGTACGCCGATTAATTTCTTCATCAATGTGACCCTATCTCACTCTCAAATCTACTACTCTCTTATATGTACAAACAACGTCAGCACTTTATGTTGCTTTGATACACTGTCAGCGTTGTCAAAATGTACAGCTGTTAGGGAAGGTGATGTGCCGTTCAGTTAGAAAATGTTTAACCAAGAAATAATGAAATTTACATAAGCCAGAAACTGAAAAGAAAAGTTAAATAGAGGTACACGATCACTGGGGTTAAACTAATTTTCAACGCGTTCCTTCTGAAATAGTGAATTCATGGCTACTGCTAGAGCTATGGAAACACAAGATGCGAAAAGTCAGAGGAAAGATATATGTTTCGACACCAATAGAAAACGATTATCGTAATTTATAGGGAGATATTATGAATTTATAACTGAGTTTTTCCCGTGAAGGTGTATCACAAAGATATTATTACTCAACTGCTAACAAGATTTACACACCCATAGTGCATAAAAAAAAGGAACATTTTTCTTAGTTATGTGGATCAGCATGTACTAACGATACAATCTTTCGGTGAAATTATTAATAAAATCACGACATGTAGATTGCGTCTTAAAAGTTATACCACGGCGCAGCACCGACTGCAACTTAGCTAGTATGGAATAAATTAAATATCGAGGTAAACAATCCTATGCACACGAGCAGATAGGGGAGGGAGCAAGAGGAGAATTTTCCCTCCCATGGAGATCGGCATATATCTTTCTTGTCTTTGAAAGGCATTACAGAGGTTTTTACCATAACGGTAATTCTGATTGCTGATACTTGTGCAGCACTTCTGAATAAGTGTGTATTGACTGAGAATTTCTAATAAAAAAAAAAAGCGGAGATTTATAGTAGAAAGTAACGGTGAAATACTGTGCGTATGACAGCGTTCATACGTTGAGTACGGAAAAGTATGAAAGGCAAAGGAATGAAAAATATATCATCCTCTCCAGCAGCTATTCATTGCTGAGCAAAGATCTCGCAACCCCCCCCCCCCCGAATTTTGTTTTAATGACAAATTAAGTGATCTCTGGAGTTTCTTGGCGCATGTGACATAAGTGACCAACATTATTTTAAGAACGACATAGAAATTTTCTTATTGCTGTAAAATGCTGTCTACTTTCATTTAGCCGCCCCGGTGGCGCAGTGGTCTAGGCGATAGCCTCTGATCATTCGTCCGAACGGGGTCCGGGTTCGAATCCCGGTGAGGCATAGATGTTGTGTTTGTCTTACGGCACTGGCTCTCTCCCTTCCCTGGAACCAGTGGCCCTAAATTAGGGACGGGAGACTGCTTATAGCCCATTGAGTTGCTCACGGTGGTCGTTAAACCTCCATTCAAAAAAAAAAAAAAATAAAAAAATTCATTTATCCGTCTTTTGTAAGTAATTTTTGGGTCTTCTGGTTTCCAATTAAATTTGCTTGCTGAGAATTTGGTAAAACCTGTTATACAGGGTGTCATAGAATTATTGGACACAATACAAAATTATATAAAACAAAACATTAAACAGATAGAAAGAAACTGACTGTAGTAACTTACAGTGTAACTACACAAGTTAATAAATTTCGATGTGAGATCCCTTGGTAGCTCGTAGTACGTCCAAGCGATACTCGATTTCATGCCATGTATTGGCAAGCATCTGAGGAGTTATGGAATTAATAGCAGCTGTGATACGCTACTTCAGTTCCTGCAAATCAGTACAAGGCGTCTGATAGACACGATCCTTCACATAACCCCACATGAAATAATCCAAAGGAGTTAGATCTGGAAAGCGAGGAGGCCACGGAATGGGACCACCACGCCCAATCCATCTATTGGGGAAATGCTCATTTAGGCACTTACGTACACACGTTGACCAATGCGGAGGCGCGTCGTCTTGTTGGGAAACGACGTTGTCATACCTTTTGATCTGGGGTATAGCGAAATTTAGAGGCAACCGTCTCACCGCTGACGCGAGGCCTACCGGCTCCTCCACGATGTTCCACATTGCCAGTTTCTTTAAACTGTTTCATCCACTGCTTCATTGATTTCGTTGACGGAGGATTACAACCACACTCTAAACGGTACCGTCTTTTAACTTTAATGACACACTAATTCCGCTAGCTATAACACACACATCGCCGTCTGCTGTGCGGATGGCATGACTACTGATTGCGCATTTCTCATACATTCCTCATCAGGCCACACCTGCCGCCCCGGTGGCGCAGTGGTCTAAGGCGTTGGCCTCTGATCATTCGTCCGTAAGGGGTCCGGGTTCGAATCCTGGTCAGGCATGGATGTTGTGTTTGTCTTACGGCACTGGCTCTCTCCCTTCCCTGGAACCAGTGACCCTAAATTAGGGACGGGCGACTGCTTATAGCCCATTGAGTTGCTCACGGTGGTCGTTAAACCTCCAATCAAAAAAAAAAAAAAAAAAAAAAGGCAACACCTAGCGCCATCTATCGGATTCTGGGAATAACAATTCTACAACACAAAAATATAGAAACCGTGTTAGTAATACGTGACATAGAAAAACAGACAATGCTCATAGTTTTTTATGTGCATAATTTGTAATGTGTCCAATAATTCTCGGACACCCTGTATAACAAGAAGACACAGGGAAATTTACATGTGGTGTGTGTTATTTGTAGTTACAATTTTTGTTCGCCCCCACCCGAAAATTAAGCTATGAGCGCCACCGTTATGACCCTTAGCTAGAAGTCCAACCGAAAAAAACTTATGATGTCTAACTGAAAAAGAACTTTTTGAATCTGAATAATATATTCAAGAAATTCCACATATTTCTTAAATTAAGATGCATGCTATCCCGCAATCAGCAATAACGATTCACTTACTAGGGTAGATCAAACATTTTGTCCCATTTTTAGCTATTCATAAAGTTGGGTCCCTATTCCTGAGCGAAACGCGCCCCAGCGTCGGCCTTTTATCTCGATGACGTGGAGCACACGAGACTGATAACGTGCATTTGGCACGGATTCGCATTACGTTATCAGGTGAGCAGAAGATGTAGGTCGATAAACGTGCTGTCGCGGTTTTCCGACGCCATTATTGAAAAAGAGGGTTAAACGCGGCAGCAACAGTAAAAGGAGTTTGTGCAGCTGAAGGCGAAGAAACAGAGGACAGCAGCACTGCGCGAAAATGGTTCCGGCATTTCAATCCTGAGGACACCAGTGAAAAAAAAAATAATAGACCCTAGATGACGAAATAGGTGCTGAAAACACGCGATTGAAAAAAAAAAAAAAAAGATTTTTCAAATTCTAGGAAGCATAGAATGAACATGCGATGGAAAAATGATTCACTAATAAAATTATTATAGTTTCTTCCTAACACTCAGCTACATTCCACTACAGCGCTTCATTCTAACATATTTATCGTAAGCACCAGTCGATATACGGCTCTATCTCTGTCGGTTAGTTTGCTCACGCCGTTGTTGTGAGTTCAGGATAATACGTATGTGATTGGGTGTTCCTAATAATTTTCTACTTCACTTTATAGGCATACACAAAATATATATAATATTAATAATAAAATAATATCAGTTTATCGGCAACCAACAGAAAAAAAAAACTACTGAAAGAAGAAATTTAGGGTTTCGTATAAAATATTAGAAGCACTTGATGATGATCTTGGAACGTATTTTCTTTACTACGCTTTTTCTTTTTAAACTGAAATTTACAAAAATTATAATTAATTTTTAAGTAATATTCGTACAGAACTACATTGTTGAAAGACGAAAGCGATTACAGCGCTCTCTACGCTTGGGAAATGCCTCCTGAACATTTTGGCACCCTGCTAAATCTATTTGCCGTGATGCAGCGTTTGCTTCTTAGTACACAAAAGGCATAAAAATAAACCGTCTGCCTGGGAACTTGGCGTTTTCTTGCGTCTGTTTGGTAACTCGAGTTGTTGGTAAATGTTTCGGCGGTTTTCGGACTTTTCTACTCTTCTGCTTTGGATCATGCATTTTTAATTAAACCCGGACAAGGCCGGGTCCCTTAGCCAGTACAGTATTAAGGGTTATTAAGCTTCTTAGTTGACTTTCTAGTTCTCGAGCTTATATTCAAGCTACGGTATTCATTCTGAGCGGTTGAAAGTCACCATGAGCACAATTTTTTTTATCATTTATTTTATTTTATTTTGATGGAAGATATAATGACCACCGTGAGCAACTCAATAGGCTATAGCCGCCTCGGTGGCGCAGTGGTCTAAGCAATGGCTTCTGATCATTTGTCTGAAAGGGGTCAGGTCAGGGCAGTGTTGCATTCAGAGAGTTGTTTCCGGGAGGAGGGGGGGCAATTACAAATTTCGAAGGGGCTAAAACTTGTTGACTGATTATATACATATGATGACAATTTTGTTGTTTATATATATATATATATATATATATATAATAAAGGTAAGCAGCACTTGAAGATAATTATGGGAGATTTCAATGCAAAAATAGGGCAACGGCAACAGAATGAAACTTCAGTAGGTAAATTCGGTCACGGCAACAGAAACCAGCGTGGAAATACTCTCGTAGAGTTTGCAGAGGCAGAAGGGTTTTTCATCTTGAACTCTTTTTCAAGAAAAAGCCACACAGGAAATGGACATGGAGACATCCAAATGGGACGACAAGTGAAATTGATTTTATTATGTGTAACAAAAAATTCGTCATAGAAGACTGCAGTGTGCTAAACAAGTTCAACACAGGCAGTGACCATAGATTGGTGAGATGTAAGATGCACCTCAACACTAAACTCGAACGTAGCAAGCTCATAAGACAAACAAAATGTATTGACATAACCAACCTTAAAAAACACCATAATACCTTCAAATTGGAACTGAAGAACAGATTCTCGGCTTTAGAAGGCCTAACATCGGAAGAAGTGGATATTTCTGAAGTTAACAGAAAAGTAACCAAAGCTCTTATGGAAACAGCAACAAAATTAGCTGGGTCTAAGAACAAATTGCATGTGAACAAATTATCAGGAAAAACCAAAATGTTGATGCAAAAAAGAAGAGTGATGAGGACAACTAAAGAAGATGTGACTTCCAAAGTGGAATATATAGAGCTATGCAAGACAGCACGAAAAAGTATCACTGAAGACGTAAGGAAATTCAACTGTGAACTAGTAAGGAAAGCAATTGAAAACATCCAAAGCCTAAAGATAGCAAAGGGACATCTCAGTAAGGGGCAGTAAGGGGAAAAAACAGATTATGGCACTGAGAAAAGAAGATGGTTCTGTAACAAGAAATAGAGGCGAAATTTTGACAAGAGTGAAAGATTTCTACTCCAAATTATATGAAAGGGATGATACGTGTACTCCAGACATCATGAAAGGTACCAGTACCAGAGTTCTTCCAGTCCTTCCAGCAGAAGTTGCACATGCAATCAAGAACATGAAGCGGGGAAAAGCTCCAGGAGAAGATGGAATTACTGTAGACATCATACAAGAAGCAAGTGGAGAAATCGAAACAGTACTCGCCCAAATTTTCACTCGATGCCTTAATGAAGGGAAAATTCCTGAGGATTGGAACAACGCTACAATGATCTTGCTACATAAAAAAGGTGACATTGAGGATCTCAGGAACTACAGACCTATCAGCCTCCTATCAGTGGTTTATAAAATCTTCACTAAAGTTCTTTCACACCGCTTGAAGGTGACACTGGACATGGCTCAACCAAGAGAACAAGCTGGATTCAGGAGTGGCTACAGCACAATAGATCATATCCACGTACTGAGAGAACTAATTGAAAGAGCGAGGGAATATGAACTTCCATTGTGCATGGCTTTTATCGATTATGAAAAAGCCTTTGATTCGGTGAAACCATCAGCAGTTGCAATGGCTCTGAAATCCTGCGGTATTGAAGATGCATACATTAATATTATTAATAACATCTATGAAAATGCAAGTGCAAAGATTCGGCTGTTTGAAAATACAACACACATAAAAATTGGAAAAGGAGTGAGACAAGGTGACACCATATCTCCGAAGCTCTTTAATGCCGCATTGGAAAATGTCTTTCAATCACTGAACTGGGAAAACAAAGGGATAAAGATTAATGGAGATTATCTAACCCACCTTCGTTTTGCTGATGACATAGTCATTTTTGCAACTACCCCATCAGAGCTACAGAGTATGATCCAGGAACTTGCTGACAAGAGTAAAGAAGTGGGATTAAAAATGAACTTTCAGAAGACAAAAGTGATGTACAATGCTTTTACAAGAAATGAAGATTTATCGATTGATGGAGAAAAGCTGGAGATAACAGACACGTACGTTTATCTTGGACAGCAGATATCAAGTGAGGGTCACATTGATGAAGAAATTAATCGGCGTACAAAACTTGCCTGGAGAGCTTTTGGAAGAAACAGCATAATTTTCAAGAGCAATATGCCATTATGTCTTAAAAGAAAAGTGTTTGATCAATGCATCCTTCCAGTGCTTACGTATGGTGCAGAGACGTGGACCTTAACTAAAAGAGACATACAAAGGCTGCAGACAACTCAAAGAGGCATGACGAGGTGCATACTTGGTGTAACCAGGAGAGATAAGAAGAGGAACACGTGGATCCGAAAAATGACAAGAGTTAAATCCCTGAAATGGCAATGGGCTGGACATACTGCCAGAAGAACAGACCATCGATGGACAGCCGAAATTTTAGATTGGATTCCAAGGGACAGGAAAAGACCCAGAAGAAGACCACATGGAAGATGGGTGGATGAATTTCGAAAGTATGCGGGAGTGACATGGAGGAGACTGGCACAAGACAGACCGTTGTGGAGGAAACTTGGGGAGACCTTCGTCCAGCAGTGGATTGATAATGGTTGACAATGATGATGATGATGATGATATATATATTAATAAATATACAATTTTTAATAGAGTACAAACATTTTCTTATGCCTTTATATCGCCAATACACATTCCAAGAAATTTATACATACAGGTGATTAAAAATGTAAAAATGTTTTAATTCAGTAATCGACTACGGATTTCATCATGGGGTGGTGAAAATTTTGAGGGCGCTAGTAAAGTTAAGGCTGTGCTAGAGAAAATCTCCTAAAGACATTAGGAGTCGTAAAAATGTCCTCGCTTTACTACAAGCGTGTTTCTGATTATTAAGGAATCATTACAGTGCTACGTGAAAACGTATGGTGTAAGCCATTCCCCTGCCATTTGGTTTCAGCCTCTTTAGATAACTTAGATTGGCAAAAAGTAGTACAAAAATCAAAAACTAACTAACCGTTTCGATGCCAGTTTGAGGGTGCCCCGATATATATATATATATATATATATATATATTTGTCACAGAGTGTAAACCACCACTGCTAGAAAACCAACCTTATTATGGGAACAATTGCCAATAATTTTCTATTGTTAAAAATTAGGTAGCAACATTTTTTTCGTATTGGAAACACTAACGCCACGTTAGCTACAATGAGGCTTAACCGCATACTTGGAAAGTCGGCATCCAGAAGACTGATATAAAACTGAATGCCAGCTTACAAAATATTATGATGTATGGCAGTGCAAACACCTGTACTGTGTGGAATTAGGTTTTTATTGCGATAGTCCGAGTTGTCAGTGCTTGAAAAATTGCCCTTTCAACAAGGACTGTTTAATGTTTTGTTGTAGGATATCCAAGAACTTGTTGAGAAGAGTAAAGAAGTGAGATTAAAAATGAACTTTCAGAAGCCAAAAGCGATGAACAATGCTTTTGCAAGAAACGAAGATTTATCGACTGATGGAGAAAAGCTTGAGACAACCGATTCCTACATTTATCTTAGGCAGCAGATATCAAGTGAAGGTCACTTTGATGAAGAAATTAATCGGCGTATAAAACTTGCCTGGAGAGCTTTTGGAAGAAACAGTACAATTATAAAGAGCAGTATGCCTTTAAGTCTTAAGAGAAAAGTGTTTAATCAATGCATCGTGCCAGTGCTTACGTATGGAGCAGAGACATGAACCTTAACTAAAAAAGACATACAAAGACTGCAGACAACTCAAAGTAGCGTGGAAAGTTGCATGCTTGGTGTAACCAGGAAAGATAAGAAGAGGGACTTGTGGATAAGGAAAATGATGACAGGAGAAGACGACATCATGACCAGAGTGAAATCACTGAAATGGTAATGGGCTGGACATGTTGCCAGAAGAACGGATCACCGATGGACAACCGAAATTTTAGACTGGATTCCGAGGGACAGGAGAAGACCCAGAAGAAAATCCCATGGGAGATGGATGGATGAAATTCGAAAGTTTGCTGGAGTGACATGGAGGAGACCGGCTCAAGGCAGACAGTTGTGGAAGAAACTTGGGGAAACCTTCACCCAGCAGTGGATTGATAATGATTGATCATGATGAAGGATGATAGAAATTTCAGATTGAAGTCCATGTGGATGTTTTTTTCATTATAATATTTTCCCTCATTTTCTTATTTTTTTTAAATTAATTTCTCTAAACATTCAGTTATAAACTGACACAATTAGGCTAAACATAAGGGAGATCGTCCCAAAATCTACGGGTGGGCATTCATAGATTTTCGGGGAGCTAAGCACCCCCGAGAAGATGCCTGAATACATCGCTGGGTCAGGGCTCGAATCCCGGTGAGGCATGGATGTTGTGTTTGTCTTAAGGCCCTGGCTCTCTCCCTTCCCTGGAGCCAGTGGCCTTAAATTTGGGACGGGCCACTGCTTATAGCCCATTGAGTTGTCCATGGTGGTCGTTAAACCTCCAATAATAATAATAATAGGCTATAAGCAGTCGCTTGTCCCTAATTTAGGGCCACTGACTCCAGGAAAGAGAGAGAGCCAGTGCCTTAAAAGAAATACAACATCCATGCCTCACCGAGATTCGAACCCGGACCCTTCACGAACGAATGGTCATAAGCCAGCGCTTAGACCACGGCGCCACTGGGGCGACCCCTCCCCTCCCCTGTTTCAAGGAGGTTGAAAGAGCCAACGCCGTGGAATAGCTGCACCCTCACCCAAAACTCTGGGCTCAGGCCTAAACCGGGGAAATTAGTCAGAGGCACTGGCCTCTGACCTCTCAGACACCTGGGGCAAGGCCGTCTAGAAAACACAATGCCATGACATTAGAGAGATTGTTCCCTGCGTTTGTGATGTCACTCTCATGTTACACGGTTTGATACGTCAGTTCTGCGTTGACGTCACACACCACAGCGTTGCAACAAATCGAAAGCCTTGATTTTCACGTGACGTCACTGAAAGAGGGTCATGGCCCTGTGTTTTCCAGATGGCCTTGGTGTCATGGCCTTGTGTTTTCAGACAATACCATGACACCAAGGCCGTATTTTCCAGACGGCCCCAATGTCAAGACCTTGTGTTTTCCAGACGGCCTTGGTCGGTGTCGTGTTTGACCTCACACACGGCAGCGTTGGAACCTAAACGAAAGCCTTGGTCGGGTCGTGTTTGACGTCACACACGACAGCATTGGAACCCAATCAAAAGCCTTGGTTTCTGCGTGATGTCATTAAAAAAGGGAACTCATCTCTCTAATGTCACGGCCTTGTGTTTTCTAGACGGTCTTGCCTGGGGTGGAAAATATGGTTTCATTCAGCGGTTGAGAACCATCGGCTTAAACTGCGTTGAGTATAATTTTTTTAGCATGGTTTCAGTACGGTGTGTTGAGAGCCACCGGTTTGAGCCATGGTGAATATACCTTTTTAAGCCATAGCTTCTAATGATTTACGCCATATTTTTTGCATGACTTTAATCAGTGCTTGAAGCAACTGGTTTAAACATGCTGAGCACAATTTTTAAAATAAGGTTCAATCAAATACTTGGGAGCCACTGGTTTAAATCATGTTGGGCGCATTTTCTTGTTTATTATCGCATTGGTATCTACTTTAGAGCCAATAGCATGGCTTACACTCGTTGATGATGCGATGTTGTGAACTATGTTCAGCAGGGTGTAAATCAATAGCTGTAAATCAGATACGAATACCATAATGTAAAAGAAAATACGCTTTTAAACTAGTGGTTCCCAAGCACAGTGTAACCCCGATTATAGGCTTTCCAGTTATACGTTTCTCACATTTATACGTAATTCTGTGTTAGTCTCAGTGTTTTTCTGTGGTTTCTATCGCTTTTTCAATTCCTTTATATGTAAACTGTTTTATACGATTTTTGCGATTATACATTAAATTTCGAATTTTCAGATTATCAGAAATACATCGTCTTTGTTTATTTTATACGTAACACTATGAATTACAACTTTGATAAAATCGAGATACCGTTGACGAGTTAGCCAAAATTGAAACTTAGTGCCGTAAAAGCGTAAAAGGATATATTCTTTATTCACCTTTGACGCAAAATTGGTTTCGCATTCCAAGCGTTAAGTAAAATGTGTCATCAACTTTTTGGAGAGCTATAGCTCCTTTTGACGTGGTGCGGGAGTTTTCTTTTTTTTTTTCAACCATGAAATACATTATGTAACTGAAAGTTTACTAAGAAATGTTTACAGCTCTCTTTTTTCTATGAATCTATGAATTTAAGAAACTTTAAGCAAGAAAAGATTAGTAAATATTTTACTCGGCGCTAACTACTAATGCTAAATCAACTAATGGAAAACTGCTCATAAAGATCAGCACTTACAAGAAAAAAATATAACAGAAGCATTGGATGTAAAAGAAAATAGTATTCGGATTTACTACCATGTTTTTCAAAAGCTAAAGTTTTTTTTTTCATGTATTGTAAATATTAATCCGTAATTTCTTAATTTAATTTCATTAAAAAATCTAGGTAAATTTCTTAACCTCTATTTTTTAATGAAATTAGAATAAAAAATTCAATACAAAATTCAAAATAGACATAGGTTTAAGGCAGCAAAGAAAATATTCCCGTATGTACGTCTTATATTATAAATTAGTACATTAAAATTACGACAAACGCCACTGGGCCACAATGGTCCAAGCGCTGGCTTCTGATCATTCGTTTGAGATGGGTTCGGGTTCAAATACCGGATGAAACACAGATGTTGTGTTTTTCTTACTGCGCTGGTTCTTTCCTTTCCCTGGAACCAGTGGCCCTAAATTAGGGACGGGCGACTGCTCATAACCCATTGAGTTGCGCACGGTGGTCGTTAAGCCTAATAAAAGAAAAAGAAAAATAGTTACGAGCTTTCTTTTCCTTTTATTTTGGAGACATTCAAAATTTTAGAATAACATTTAATATTTTGACGCACCTTTTGTACGTTTTTTAAGGCGATCCTCTGAAGAAACATATAACCGAGGTTCCCCTGTATTTGAATGAATCACATTTTGAGAGTGTTGAGAATATTAAAAAAAAAAAAAAAAAAGAACGAGTTGAAGAACTGTTTTATTTTCATTTCTGGTTCGTTAAAGACTACCATGAACTACAGAATTCGTCCATTCCTGATCTGGTAAAACTAGTTCTGGGGAGGAAAGAGAGCCAACGCCGTCGGACGGACTGTCCAGAATCCAATAGCTTCAACCAATCACTCACGGTAGCGGCCACAGCCTTTTTCAACATGAGATCATTCCTTAGCAGCGCAGCCTGCTAAGGAACGATGAGTCCAACGGGTCCAGCCTCCCACACCCCAGCCTCTTACCCTTGCAGTGAGTCCAACGGGTCCAGCCTCCCACACCCCAACCTTGCAGTGAGTCCAACGGGTCCAGCCTCCCACACCCCAACCTTGCAGTGAGTCCAACGGGTCCAGCCTCCCACACCCCAGCCTTGCAGTGAATCCAACGGGTCTAGCCTCCCACACTCCAGCCTCTTACCCTTGCAGAGATTTTCTTTTAACCTATATCAGTCTTTGCTAAAATATTTTGATAACGACAAAGGAATTTTTGTTGTTGTTGATATAATTTATCCAGAGATTTACACACCCCAAATTTCCTCAGACACCCCATGCCATAAAAAAAACCCCAACACCCCTTCAAATACACGCACACACAGAGGTATTCGGAAGTATGCCGGAGTGACATGGAGGAGACTAGCCCGCTGTGGAAGTAACTTGCGGAGACCTTCATCCAGTAGTGGACTGATAATGGTTGGCAATGGTTATATACTGTATATATATATATATATATATATATATATATAATTATTGTCTTATATATATACACGCACGTCATATACATATGCACTGCCGGACAATTGATAAGGACGGATGACAATAGCAACGATAGCAACCATAAAATGGAAGGCAGGAAAATGTGGAAATTAGCAAAGTGCGGGATACAGTAAGACGTGTTGTGCGTATGCAAATTTTGGATTGCCGAACTTGTTCGTGACGTCATAGCGCTGATAAGAGATATAAAAGATTTGACCCGTATTGACCGTTGTTGTTCAAACGCAAAGTTGAAAGGAATAGAATCAATTGACGAACTTGCAATTTTCAGTATGTCTTCCCGACATCACCTAGATGATTTTACGCGTGGCCGTATTATTGGCAAGATTGAAGAAGGGCGAAAAATAACAGATGTTGCCAGGGAGTTCGACGTCAGCCACAGTGTTGTTTCAAGGCTTTGGAAATCATTTCAAACAAATGGAGAGTGTAGCAAACGTCACGGGGGAGGTCGTGTTCGCAGTACGACACCTGCAGAAGATCGGTACATAGTGCTATCAACAAAAAGACACCGGCGCCGCACAGCTAGTGAGGTAGCAAATCAGTTTATGGCTGCTACTGGCAAGCGGATCTCCCGAAAAACTGTCGCCAGACGTTTGCATGAAGGAGGACTATACGCCCGCTGTCCTGTTGTGTGCATCCCATTGTCCAGACGTCACCGTACCGCCCGTTTGCAATGGTGCCATCAACATCGCAGTTGGACTGATAACGACTGGTCTGCTGTCCTCTTCTCAGATGAGAGTAGATACAGTCTATCGTCTGATTGTCGACGACAACTGATCTGGCGTGATAGTGGTACTGCATATTGTCTAGCAAACATACAGGAAAGAGACCGATATCCGACATGTAGTGTCATGGTATGGGCTGGCATCATGATCAATGGCCGTACGTCCCTCTATGTGCTTCCAACTGGGACTATGACTGGCCAACGATACGTTAATGATGTTCTGCTACCTCATGTTCGCATGTTCCGTGGTGCTGTCGGTGATAGATTCATTTTCATGGACGACAACGCAACATGTCATCGAACAGTCGCTGTCCAGGAGTGTCTTGAGAGCGAGGATATTCAACGCCTCGTATGGCCAGCACGTTCTCCAGATCTGAATCCCATTGAAAATGTGTGGGATGCTTTGGGAAGGAGTCTTGCTGGTAGCCAATGCCCTCCAATAAGCAAGGACACCCTCATCCGTGCACTGACAGAGGAATGGGATAAATTACCTCAACAGCTGCTTGATAATGTTGTGCAAAGCATGACACGATGTGTGGAATCTTGCATCGCCCTCCATGGTGGCCATATCCCGTATTGACATCTTACGCCGGAACGTCTGCGGAGGGTAATTGCATTTTTTTCACGTTTACGTATACTGCACAAAATGGCCTGTTTGTCCCTTGAACACGTTCCAAAGCCTTCTGGATTTCAGAGCACAATAAATTGTTTTTCTTGTAATGTCCTAGCATTCTGACATTATTTTATTTCACATGGCATCCAACCACACTTACTTTTTTATGCGCTATATAGCCGTTTATGATCCGTCCTTAGCAATTGTCCAGCAGTGTATATGCACACACACACACACACACACACACACACACACACACACACACACACACACACACACACACTTCCAGTGCTTACGTACGGAGGAAAGACATGGACCTTAACTAAAAAGGACATACAATGGCTGCAGTTAACTGAATGAAGCGTGGAGAAATGCATGCTCGGTGTAACCAGGAGAGATAAGAAGAGAAACTTATGTATAAGGAAAATGACAAGAGCGGAAGATGTCATGATCAGAATAAAATCCCTGAAATGTAAATAGGCTGGACATATTGCCAGATGGACCTACCATCTATGGACAACCAAAATTTTAGACTGGATTCCAAGGGATAGGAAAAGATCCAAAAAAAGACCACATGGGAGATGGGTGGGTGAAGTTCGAAAGCACGCGGGAGTGACACGGAAGAGAGTAGCTCAAAACAGACCGTCGTGGAAGAAACTTGGGGAGACCTTCCTCCAGCAGTGGATTGATAATGGTTGACAATGATGATATGTATGTGTACTTTTTAAGTTTATATTAGTCCATTTTATAATAACACAGCACAGTTGTCGACAGCAGTTAGCGTGTGCATGAATGTTCTAGATTTCCTTGAAGTATAATTTACATTAATGAAATAATTTTTCTTTTTTTTTATGTGAAGTCTATGTATCATATGCCTTTTTCAGTTTTTCTTGTTAATGTGTCTTTCTTCCTAATATGCCTTTTTCTGTTTTCTTCTTTAAATCACTTGTTTCAAAGTCATTCTTGCAACCATAAGACATATGTATCTATCTCTTCAGTTTAGTCTGTTACATATGTTGAATCATTTCAGCATGCACAAGATTTAGGAAAATGTCAGTATCTATTGTTTTAGCAAGCTATGTTAATACTTCTTTGCTGTAGCCTTGCTTACAAAAGCATTTAGACATAAGAGAAAACAAAAATAGAAACGGCACAAAAACAACATAGTCGAGTGTCGTTTTTGAAAAGAAGATATCAGCTTATAATAATTTTTAACTATAAAAAATTCAGCAGTTTTTTTTTTTTAGATTTTTTCTCATTATCAACCCAAAGTTTAAAGCTTAAATATACAATAAAAATTGTCAGTCTCCAAAAAATTTCTTTTCATCACCACCCAGTTTTAACCCCCCCCCCCAAAAAAAAAAAGTTTTCAGCACCCCTTCAATAAGGTATTTCTGGATAGACCTCTGAATCCAACGCTACATCTAATGATATGGGCAACGGTTTCTTGTGAGAGAGAGAGAGAGAGAGAGAGACAGACAGACAGAGAGAGTTAAAAAGGAAAAATAGAACCAACACGAACACTTGGGTGTTGTTTTGTTTGTTGTTTTCGATTTCGACATTTTCTCAGCTTTGCCGCGTCTTAAAACCAAGACCATGTGAATGACACGCTTCCTCCTAATCCACTTTCTGAAATTTTATGGAATATATATATTCGGAAGGTGTGAGGCCTCTCTGATTCTAGCTAGATTGGACGCTTCCCTCCACTTAAGCAGAAATCCTGGCAGCGCCCCTGTCATTCTGTTGTTCGGAGGCGTTTTTTTTTTTTTTATTGTTGGGAGTTCAAAGACTACCGTGAGCAACTCCGCTGACTAAAAGCAGTCGCCCGTCCCTAAATTAGGGTCACTGGCTTCAGAGAAGGGAGAGAGAGCCAGTGCCGTAAGACAAACACAACATCATGCCTCTCCGGGATTCGAACCCGGACACATCTCAGGACGAATGATCAGAGGCCATCGCTTAGACCACTGTGCCACCGTGGCTGCCACAAAATTGAGGACTACAAGCTTTGTGATGATTGTATACACTGAGTGGCCACTTTATTATGAACACCCCGTCAGTACTTCGTTACACAGTATTTGTCATTTTCTTGTAGGACTTCCGTCCACAGTGAGTAGAGTTTAGGTCCCCGCCACCTACAGCGAGACTGCCTTTGGGCAGGACACAGAAACGGAAGGAATGAGAGCAAGTCTAGTGACTTTGACAGAACAGTTTGTAGTGATATTACAGTACAGTAGATGGCGCAACCGTATAAGTACAATGCTGCACACAGAGGGGTGAGAGAATTTCGGGGGGGCATAGGAAAGGATACCCATTTAACCAAGGGGTCCAGCCTGGGGGCCGTCACTTAACGTGCTCGTATGATGCACGGCGGATATTCAGCGATTGTTAGTAAATCACACCATCTCTGAAAGATCAGCCCAGGTTCGAACCTGAGGACCCTGCATATATAGTCTGACTCGTTAACCACTAAGCCATCCGCGGCTCATCAGTACTTCGTTGGGCCACCTTTTGCCTTTAACACTGCGTCGATTCTTCGTGGCATGGACTCACGAGATGTTGGTAGGTGGTTTGTGGAACCTGAAACCATGCTTGATGAATAGCACTTTCCAGGAGTGTGGGATTGCCGGGTGGTGGATCCAGCTGTGTGATGGCTCGTTCAACATCATCCCACAAATTCTCAATGGAGTTGAGATTTGGAGATTGTGGGGCCACCTAAGCAAAGTAAACACACCGGCATGTTCCTGAAACCAATCTTGTACAATACGAGCACTATGGCAGAACGCATTATCTTGTTGAAAGTATCCATCGCCATTGGGATAAACCATCCGCATGACAGGATGCACTTGGTCCACAACGATGTTTAGACATGATGTGCCAGTCAGACGATGATCAACACGAATTAAAGGGCCCAAAGGATGCCAGGAAAACATTCCCCAAACCACAACGTTGCCTCCACCAGCTTGAAGGGTTGTAGCAATGCATTTGGGGTCCATGCTTTCGTGCTGTTTCCTCCAAATTCTCACTCGGCCATCGGCATTGTGTAACTGAAAACGTGATTCATCGGACCACATAATTTGTTTCTAATTATCGACTGTCCAATCCTTGTGCTCCTGTGCGAACTGGAGACCTTTTCTGTTGTTAACTGCAGACAGGAAAGGTGTTCGAACAGGCCTTCGGCTGTCATATACCATCCGATGCAGTGTACGGCGAACACTGCGTGCAGGGATCATTTGAGGGGATCCTTGATTAAGACGGTTTGAAATTTGCTGCACTGTTGCCCTTCTGTTGTCTGTTACCAGTCTGGACACTCTCCGTTCCGCCCGAGCAGCCACTAGTCCATGACGACCACACGTTGCACGTAGAGACCCAGTTTAGTTTTTTGGCTGTCAGTCCAGTCTTTAAACACTTTAACAACAGCTGCTCTGGAACATTTCGCGAATGCGGCGGTTTCGGGGATACTCGCTCCATGACTCCGAGCTCCTACAATTATCCGATGTTGAAAATCCGTCAAATCGCATTTTTTACCCATCTCGTCACCCAAAAATTCACTTCTTCTACTGTCGCAAGCACTAAGCTTTCCCGTTTTATACTAGCCTCACCCTCTGGCGGCAACAGCGTGCAGCCATAGCTCATTTGCTTAAAACTGTCAAGTAGTCATAACAAAGTGGCCACTCAGGGTACAGTAAGGAAATACAACGTTGCTTCATAAATGTTTAATTTTTCGTGTCGACCAAGATTTCGCTGGGTTTTCATCCTGATGAAGTCTGAGCCAGGGAAACTTTGTTCGACACGAAAAATTAAAGATTTGTGAAGTACCGTTGTATTAAGGACGAAAGTGTTAAAAAAACGCGATGAAGTTTGAAAGAATAAGCTTATAGCGTCGTTAAGTCATTAACCACACTGGCTTCCAATTAAAGAATCAGGTTTGCAAATATTGAGCCGCGGCAGATGATACGGTGTACCAGAGTTCAATTATGCGTGCTTCATAGCAATACTATGATTTAACAGAGCTTAACATTAGTTCGTGGATTACATAATAGCGCTTGCTTATCGCTTATATCTCTCTCCGCGAGAGAGAGAGATAGAGAGAGTTGCGTAATGGTTCCGACCATGTCAGAGGAAAGGCACTTCTTTCCAATTCATCCTCTGCCTTTCTCAGCTCATTCCATAGCCTCGGCCTTCCAAAGAAAACATAGTAACCCTTTCAAGGTCTGACGAAAAAATCGGCTTCTCACGGTTCGCAGCCGCATTATTCTGGTCTGGGATGCAAGAATCTTGACACCCCTCCAAGCCATGCCCCGAAGTTGTCCTCTCTCCATCCCCCCTCTCTCAGCGCCGGCCTCCAGGAGCTAGAACTGAAACCTTTCCTCCCAAGGCTTCCACCCAGTTTGCCATCATTAATCTTGTTGGCGTTTTTGGCCCCAGGTCGTCGGCTAACTCATTAGCTCCCCAGACTTTAGATACTATGTAATTGTTGCCTGCGTAATTGATACAATGACGACCCACGAAGCATTTATTAAGGTGTCTATCGTCAGGTCGCCAGATACATAAGCATCGCTCCAGAATTGCATTGTCTCTTATCTGGAAAGAAAATAATAATTCAGCGAAGGGATTACTAATAATACTCGACTGGAGAATAAACGAATACGAATTGCAACTGGAAGTGGAACCGTGCGATTAAAAGTACGATGACCTCGTGGAGAGGGAAGTGCTGGATTCGTTTGCCTGCGCTTATGTTAATTTCATTAAAATGAACATGTTAATTTCTGCTCAGGCGTGTTATAACTCAGAGCTTACTACATTACCGCCTTTTAAGCGAGATAAAAAGTATCTCGCTTATATATATGAACAGGAATTTAAGAGTTTTAAAATTCGCCAACCGCGACTTTTTCAGAATAAGAAATACAGAAAGTCACATATCCCGCTTTACACCCAAGAGTGTACTAATGTGGAAGGTACGGAATAGCCACCTCCACAAGGAAAAGTAGGCCCTAGCGTTTAGAGAGAAAATACAAAATTATTGCTCAGAAGCCACTTCTGTTTTCTCACTGGCAAATTTCCTATTTAAAACAAATTTTCAAAATGGCAAAGCGTCATGATATTAACACAGCAACCAAGCATCGCTGAATTGACTGTAACGAGACGAAACCCCTCGGAATTGACGGTTAGTTTGTTTTTTTCTTTTGAAAATAATAAACTCATATGAAACAACAAATGTAAACTTTATTTGACTGACAAATTCATTCAACCACTTCAATAAAGACAATAGTCCAGGTTCGTGATTTTCTTTTTTACTGAAGGTTTAACGACCACCGTGAGCAACTCAATGGGCTAGCAGTCGCCCGTCCCTAATTTAGAGTCACTGGTTCCAGGGAAGGGAGACAGCCAGAGCCGTAAGACAAACACAACATCCATGCCTCACCGGGATTCGAACCCGGACCCTTCACGAGCGAATGATCATAAGCCAGCGCTTAGACCTCTGCGCCACCAGGGCGGCCAGGTTCGTGATGAGCATCACGACTGCACCTTTTTTCAGTCGTACAATATGAGGCGGAAGTTCACTCATCTCAATCGTGTGCCGCCCCGGTGGCGCAGTGGTCTAAGCGATGGCCTCTGATCATTCGTCCGAACGGAGTTCGGGTTCGAATCACGGTGAGGCATGGATGTTGTGTTTGCCTTATGTCACTGGCTCTCTCCCTTCCCTGGAACCAGTGACCCTAAATTAGGGACGGGCGACTGCTTATAGCCCATTGAGTTGCTCATGGTGGTCGTTAAACCTCCAATCAAAAAAAAAAAAATCTCAATCGTGTGCGAAAATTCAGCTGGATAACGCACTCTTTCACTCTCATCTTGAGTCACAACTGTGTTTGTAAATGAGATTCGCGTTTGCGAATACTCTTCATTCTCTCTTGTCTGAGACATAGTTGCGACCCATTGATCGCTCATGCCTTCCAGTAAGGCTCTTACGTTTTCTTTTCTTTTTTTTTTTTTTTCTGCGGGTGAGACATTCTGTTAAGGGTAAGTAGGCAATAAATTATTTACTTACTTTAGGACTGATCATAGAACACCAGGCACACACCTAGTCTGACACTGAACTGAGCACCTAATGTAGATAAGGACCGCACGCTTCTCCCATAGACTTTACATGGGAACTTTGCCGCCTCGCCACGCCCGAACCGTTGCTCCAATCTCAGTTTTCTCTTCGACTGGCGCATCTACATGGTAAGACATTTATTTTGATACTTGGAGCATATTTTTACGTTCAGCCGTTCTCTCAAAATAGGTCTCACAGTAAAAAAAAACTTATATGTAGAATAAATATACAAGGTGAGTCAAAAATCCTTAGACAAACTTTATGGGTAGGTCAGGTATACAAACGCAAGTCTTTTTTACATAGGAACTTGTGGTCGCAAACGCAACGGACGACCGCTAGAGGGGGGGGGCTACATGAAGAACCTTGTTTACGAAACCCCTGTGACGACCGAAGATCTCGTCGCGAGAGTCATTGAAGCAGTTGCACAGATCCGTGAGAGGCCTGGCATCTTTGAAAGTGTACGACGGTCCATGCGTCGACGTTGCGAAGTGTGTATCACTTCGGTCGGCAAGTCCTTTGAACACTTACTTTTAAGTATTAAGGTACTGTAAAAGGCTTGTTGTTTATAGATGTAACTGTAATACTACGTACTACTTGTCATTGTACTGTTGTTATTCATACTTGAACCTGTGTTGTTGTGTTATTGTAAACCTGTATTGCATTAAACCTGTGTTGTACACTTTGTCTGGTATCCGTTTCTTTTGGTTAATTCACTGTCAAAGAGCCCCCTCTAGCGGTCATCCGTTGCGTTTGCGACCACACGTTCCTACGTCAAAATTACTTGTGTTTGTATGCCTGACTCACCCTAAAAGTTTGCCTAAGGACTTTTGACTCACCCTGTATAGATAGCGCAATGCAATATGTACATTCTAAATACTTTAACTAACAATGGTCAACGGAATGTTATTTACATCTTTGCGTAGTGGGAAACGTCTTACCTAAGTGAATAAACTGGATCGAATAAGTATTAAATGGTATATATACATCACACAGTCCAACGGCAAGCAGGTCTGCGAGAGTGTTCGCTGTTCCGATGAGAAGAACTTTGATACGAATGCTTGCGAGTGTTGCTTTGCGCAACGGTTCACTCAGAAAAGAGAATACTTCAGACTTTGGACTATCTCACTCCCTCCATGCTTCCGATAGACACCCCCCCCCTCATCCAAGATAGACTCATTCCCCTCATCCTTCTGCTCCTGAACCAAATGCTTATCTAATTAAGCTACACCTATTGAATTTATCGCTGCTACTTTGCCGTCTTGACATCTGCTTCACCTCTGTAATACGTCACAACAGAAGTTGCTTAATCAAGAATTTCGCACTTTCGGCCTTTGACTGTCCAGCTGGGAAATGTACGTGGCTTGGGAGGGATAAGATTGTTCTAATATTCCCAAATCTGAGACAATAAATTGAAAATCGGGGAAGAGCGAGGAAGGGGGGTATACTTTGCCGTTTAAACGGTCGATGTATCTCCACCAAATACTGTCCAAAATTGTCTGCCCTCACCAAAACAGAACGCTGACATAGAGGCTGGGTTTTACGAAAACTACAACAAAACAATTCTATTCCCCACACTCTTCTCTGCACCATCGACTATTAATCTGCCATTTTGATAAGCGTTCCTTACTAATCCTTTATAATCTACTCCATAACCCAGGCATGGTGTGGGGGGGGCAGCAGACATTATAGCACTGGGTAAAAACAAGCGAGTCAAACATCTTATGACTCTTTTCTTAGGTTCGCCCCCACTATTGTTGTTGCCCTTTTTAGCAGGTAATCAGTCATGAAGGATTAGCGTCAGTCATCCCGCTAAATGACAACTTGTAATAACAAAGCTAAGGGGAAAGCAACGCTTTCTGGCGAGCACGTTCACTCGTTCCAGCGGCGTCCGGCCCACTTCTTAGACAGCTAATATATTCGTTCGAGCTGATTTCAGCCAATTTTGCTAACCCCGAATTAATTCGTTCCATCCGGTTAAACGGTCTTTTGTTTTTTTTATTGAAAGTTTACGACCACAGTGAGCAACTCAATGGGCTATAAGCAGTCTCTCGTCCCTAATTTAGGGCGAATAGTTTCAGGGAAGAGAGAGACAGCCAGTGCCGTAAGACAAACGCAACATCCGTGCCTCACCGGGACTTAAAACTGGACCCATCTCTGACGAACGGTCAGAAGCCGGAGCTTAGATCACCGTGCCACTGGGACGAGCCCCTCACTTTCTTGTTTCGTACCCTCTAGGTTAAGATTTTTTTTTTTATAAACAGTGAGATAAGTCTACTGCAAACCTACTCTTGAATCATTTTATAAAAAAGTGAAGTCATTATTTGTAAGCGTACAATGTAACTTCAAGATACGAAGATAAAGAATGAGATTTTTTTTTATAAAAAATATTAAACTGAAAGTATCTTCGATTTTAAACAACAAACTGACTATTTGTTATTTTGAGCATTTTACCGTTTTGTATACAGTCAAACCTCGCTTTAACGAACTTCAAGGGACCACCAGTTTTGTACGTAAAATCGTGGAATTCGCTAAATCGAGGAAGCCTTTCGAATGAAACATTCAACTTAAGCTAGTGTTCATAATAGAATACGTAAGCAGCTATGTTCTGTTTCTTTCAGTGACATTTAAATTATGTATAGTACTTTTAATTGCGAATTTATTATCAAAAAAGCTATATTGTGTACACATTTACTTTGCATATTAAATACATAATTCGTAGATATTAGACTTCAGTATGTAGCATAAAAATTTAAGGGTACTTTAAAATTGCGATAAAAATACGACAGTTAATTTTTTCTCAAGCATTTAGCTTCTTAAATAATGATTTCAGTATCTTAAACTGCATGAAACAGGACATTAATTAGTACTAATTAACTTGCAAAAACAGGATATGTAATGATTACCTTTTTACATTGTAGAAAAAAAATTCTTTAGAGAAGATTGTTCATTTTTTTCGGAACGTTTAGCTTTATACACTGCTGGCCACACAAAATGCAACACCAAGAAGGAAGCATCCGATTGGCCTGAAATTCGCAGCATGCGTCGCCCGCAAGTGGACATGCAAACGATTAGCATTGCAGGGCATATGCAAATCATGTGCACCCGGCACGCCACCGAGAAGCACTATAAGAAGGATGAACAGAAGGCGGGGTGTAAGTAGTGAAAGTGTGTTGTGCTGCCGGACCTGTGCGTGAGAAGCTTCCTGATGCCTCATCGCAGAATGTGGCAGTCATTCCAGAACGTTTCGGAGCTCGACAGAGGACGAAAAGTGGCTTATCGGCGGTTTATCGTACCGAGACATCGGCGCCCGTGTGGGACGACATCCAGCCACAGTGAGGCAAGTATGGATTCGGTGGGTGCAGGAGGGACGGACGGACCGACGTGAGCGATTGTCGCAGCCGCGGCACACCACCGAACGAGAGGACCGGCATGTTGTGTGGCGGGCATTGACGGCTCGCACCGCCACATCACGAACGTTAGCGCAGGAATTAGGGTGTGTTGCGCAACAACCTGCGTCAGCACGTACCGTTCGACGTCGTCTGCAGGAGCAGGGACTTGTCGCACGGCGCCCATTGCTCCGATTGCTATTGACGTTACACCACCGGCGAGTGCGGCGGCAGTGGACCGTTGAACGCCGCACCTGGACTGCGGAATGGCACGACATTGTCTTTTCAGACGAATCCCGCTTCTGCCTGAAACACCACGATGGTCGGATCCGCGTGTGGCGGCACCGCGGCAAGAGACTGTATTGCGCCTGCATTATGAATCACCATACCGGTCCGTCACCTGGCGTTATGGTTTGGGGCGCAATTGGATATGACACCCGCACCCCTCTGGTACGCATCGCCGGTACACTCAACAGCCGCCGCTACATCTCCGACGTTTTGGAGCCTGTAGTTCTCCCTTACCTGCAGGACCTGCCAGCGGCCACGTTTCAACAGGGCAATGCGCGCCCGCACGTGGCACGCACGGTGCAACAATTCTCCACGGCCCACCAGGTGTCACTGCTGCCGTGGCCCTCCTGTTCTCCCGATCGGGCTACGCCTGATGAACTGTGGCAACGTGTGGAAGCAGCCTGGACCGACATACACCAAGCCCATATCCAAAGCCTCTTTCGCTTGATGCCGCGGCGTGTAGCGGCCGTTATTGCCAGCCATGGGGGCCACACGAACTATTGATGTCTGCGTGTTCCGCAAGTCGCACGGGCCTGTAAGCTCAATCGTTTCATCTTTGTATCTGTTGTTATGTGTCCAGTAAATCTGGCTTTGTTATCTCGTGTCTTTCTTGGTGTTGCATTTTGGGTGACCAGCAGTGTAAATTGCAGCTTCAATTTTAAGAAGTGCGTGAAAAACATCATCATTAATATCGAAGGACATCAAGTACTTTTTAACACATTCCATACTGTTGCCAACATCAATAAAGCAGCTGACTTTCAGTTCTGATTCCTGTTCTTCATCAGAATCTGGTGCATTTAGTCCAATCTGTCCATCGAAAACATCATCAAGGTATTGCATTTGGGCTGACTTTTAACGTGAAAATGCTGGTTAACATAGTTTTGTGGTTTAAAAAAATAAAATGTTTGCTAAATTGAGGAAATGTGTTCGGGAAACGACAAACATTAATTTCAATGTGATTCCATCGGGACCATAAAAAATGTACGTAAAATCGCGGAATTCGTTAAATCGCAGTCCGTTAAATAGGGGTTTGACTGTATTTATTTTCTCCTCTATTACATTAAATTCCGTACTAACAGTTTGACTTGAAATATCGGTCGTGTAGAAAGTACCTATTAAGTTAGCATCGTGATTCCTTAACGTGCTAACTTGATAGGAATCGTAATTCCTTTCCTTTTTTTTTATTGGGGTTTAACGACGACTGTGAGCAATTCGACGAGCTAAAAGCAGTCGCCTGCCCCAAATTTAGGGTCACAGGTTCCAGGGAACGGAGAGAACTGGTGCGTTAGACAAACAACATCCATGTCTGACCGGGATTCAAACTCGCACCCTTCCCAGACGAATGGCCATAAGCCATCGCTTAGACCACTTAAGCAGCCGTTAGGGAGTGAGAGACACGTGAAAGGACGATGCAATGAGTTTTGGTTGCGTCATGAATCCGTAAATTAGGAGTGGGGGCCAGTGCAAGGAACTTGGATGTCAGATAGCAAGGAAGACAACAGAATGGAGTATTACGCGGAATGATACCATTCTTGTGTTCCCCCGGTGATGCTGTGACCCAGCTACTCTACCTATTACAATAGTGCACTCTTAAATTATTTGGAATATAGCTTACTTGTAGTTCAAGAGACAGTACTATAATATTTACAAAATGGTGTCCCCAAAGAAAAACGCGAAGTTCGCAAAAATAAATGTATGATGCTTAAGAAATAGCAATTGCATATTTTATGAATAATAAATCTTACAGCGAAAAGGGACATATAAAAGAACTTAAAAGAAAATAGAAGAGAATAAGCGAAACTTAAATTACCATGAAAAGTATATAAAATATCTTGCACAAAGTCAGGTATGTTTGAAATTTAATTCAATAAGCACTTACATACTATCATACATATGAAGAACACTTATATACTACCATATAGCACATAGCGGCCTTCTTTACGTTCTAAGTCCCACGTGACCTTACCCTACGGTTACTTGGCTATTTAACTACAGGTTTGTATCCTCAGTGTTCGAGTGAACTTTATACGCATGTTTTGAAGCCATGTCATGATAACGCTACTGTCGTACTTGCCCAAATTTCTGCATCCAGAATAAATATAGGTGCGTTATTAAGCCTCTATTTATATATATTTACTCAAAAATTGGAGTCCAAAACATGCTACTTCAAAATATAAAAAATAGTCGAATTCTATTTTAAACAGCTTTGGTAAAATAACTTTTTGCATGCTGCTGTCCTTGGCGACTAATTCATCTCACTCACTCTCACTAATAAGTATATGTTTTTTGAACAATTAAAAACTTAAAATAATCAAATTAAACACAGAACCATAATATTGCGACATACCTTAGAGCTAAATCTTCCCAAAACATGGTCTAGTTGATAATCTATTCCGGCTATTTTCATCCATGACTTGTGCTACACTATTAGATGATTCCTGTTGGGGTATGTACTTAAAAAATGTGAATCCGCTATGAATGGTAAATTAAACTACGAAATAACCCAAACTAAAACATGCAACAGGTTAGTAAAATCATGCAATGCATTGATTATGATACGCTTTCCAACATACCAGGAATCATTACTCAACTTATTACTCAAGTTATGAGGATAATGGCTGTAAAATAAATCTCGCTCCTGTGTCCTGACCTTTGATTCCATTTCAATGATATTAAACAGAATTAGTTCAGTATACCTCCGGAACAACATACTAAAAGTTTTGTCGCAATAAAAGCATTTTTAGTCAAGTGATGAGGATAATGGCTGTGGAAAAAATCTCGCTCCTGTGCCCTGACCTTTCACCCCATTTCGATGATATTCAAAAGAACCGCTTCAGTGTACCTCCGGAACAGCATCATAAAATTTTGTTGCAATCGAAGCATTACGTAAGTTATGACGCAAAAGGGCGATGGAATGGATTCCGCTCCTTTTACCCATTTTCAAAAGAGTTGGTCCCCAGGTTTACCCATTTTCAAAAGAGTTGGTCCCCAGGTGGTTCCCTACCACATACTAAAATTTCTTCGAAATCGAACCATTTTTATGTGAGTTATCGTGCGGACAGGCAGACGGACAAAGCTGGAGCATATACACTTCTTCAAACAAACTACGGTTGGAAAGCGTGTAAAAAGACAAACAGAGGTTTCAGACAACTGAAAGAAGCATGGATGCATGCTTGGTGTAGTCAGGAAAAATAAGAAGAGGAACGCGTGGATCTGGAAAATGACAAGAGTGGAAGACATCATAAATCAGAGTAAAATCCCTGAGTGGTAATGGGCTAGACAACGGGCAGGTTGCTAGAAGAACATACCACCGTGAACAGCGGAAATATTAGACTGAATACCAAAGAACAATAAGAGATCCAGAAGAAGACCACGTAAGAAAGGAGTGGATGAAATTCGAAAGCATTGCGGAGTGACGTGGAGGAGACTAGCTCAGCATAGACGCTGTGGATGAAACCTGTGAGGGATCATCCAGCATTGGATAGTGGACAAATACAGAAGTGGAACTGTTCGGAAGTTATTATGTTGATACTTTTCCTGGTCATTTTGGTCCTAATTTGGGCATAATGTGATATATGGCCGCGAAGTTCATTACAAACAATTGATCACTTAAGCCAGTAAACATTTAAATTTACAACAATTTAACTTTAATATCCACAGAGAGAGAAAATCTCAGCTTATACATACGAAGACGATGTATGGAATATACACTATATTGACAAAAGTCACCGGACACCCCTGCAAAAGCAAACGAACGGATCCGCTGCGTTGTTAAGATGCGCGGTACAGCTGCAAACAGTATAAAAACAAGCCTGCATCTGACCGCGATTTTATCGCACCGTGAGGTTGAGTGAAAATGTCGCGGCTGAAGAGAACTAACTTTGAGAAAGGAAAGATTGTTGGGTGTTATATTAGTGGGTTGTCCATAAGAGAAACCGAGAAGCGTTTAAACATACCCAAGTCAACTGTTTTGGATGTACTGAATTATTGGAAGACACATGGCGTGCCTGCACAGCAAAACGTACCGGCAGACCAAAGAAAATCAGTGATAGAGGACGTCGAAGCCTCAACAGAGTCGTTATAGCTAATCGACGAAGTACTGCACAAGACCTCATTGTTCAAGTGAATAAAAAAGCCGGAACCTCGGTATGTACACGTACCATTCGCAGAGAACTTGATTCCATGGTTTACCATAGTCGTGCGGCTGCTCACGAGCCTTTCATCTCCACTCGAAATGCTACTCGTCGTTTGGCATGATGTACAGAACATTTATCCTGGACCATAGATCATTGGAAACGGGTCCTATGGACTGATGAACCCAGATACACCATCCATCAGTCTGATGGCCGTGTGTAGATATAGCGGCAGCCAGGTGAACGCTATTTACCACAGTGTAATCTTTCTACGGTCAAGTTTGTAGCGGGCAGTGTACTCGTGTGAGGGTGTTTTTCGAGGTATGGTCCCTGCCCATTGGTTATCGTAGACAAACCTGTTAACCAGCACGTCTACCTTGACATTCTGAAACATACAGGATGTGCAGAGCATCAGGGTAGGGCATGCAAATGATCAGAAGTGCAGAGTCATGATTAGAAGTGCGCATGTCTGGGCCCGGCAGCACTCTCTGGACAGTCGAGTGAAGGGTATAAAGAGAGGGCTGTTTAGTATACACACCAGTAGTGCATCGCGGGCAGCACGTCATAAAATAATCTCCAGGATTCAATAATGCCTAGGCGACGACGAAGGGCACAATATCACCATACGACAGTTTGAACGAGGACGAATGGTTGGTCTGCGTGAAGATGCATTTTCGTATCGCGACATTGCGGATCGGTCGGTCGAGCGTAATACGGGCCAAGCGCCAAGTGTGATGGTGTGAGGTGCCATTGGGCACCATTCGCGATTTCGACTGCTAGGACTTGAGGGCAATCTCAACAGCGACCGCTACATCAAGGAAGTTGCACAGACAAAAGTCATACCCTTCCTTCAGAGCACTCCTGGCGTTCTATTCCAGCAGGAAAATGATCGACAACATGTTGCGAGGAATGTTCAAGCACTCTTTGCAGCACAGCAGGTACCGCTTCTTCCCTGGCCTACACGTTCGCCAGACATGTCGCCTATTGAACATGTCTGGGATATGGTCACTCGGCAACTGGCCCTACAAAGTCTTCCAGCTGTCAGTACCAATGATCTGTGAACTTGAATGCATGCCGCCTAGCAAGCAATTTTATCCCAAGACACCGTCCAACGTCTTTTCGATTCAATGCCACGCTGTTTAGAAGCTCTTATTGCAGCTCGCGGAGGCTAAACAAGATACTGATTTTTGCAGGTTAAAATTGTTGTATTGTTCTGAAAATTAAATCACGTACGTACAGTCATATCAGTAATGTGTGGTATAAATTTCACTTGAATCGCATGGTTCCTTCTTGGTGTTGCAACTTTCACAAACAATAGTGTATGTTCCAGCAGTATAATACATTATGTATACACTGAGTGGCCACTTTATTATGACCCCTGACAGTTTTAAGCAAATTAGCTATGGCTGCACGCTGTTGCCGCCAGAGGGTGAGGCTAGCATAAAAAGGGAAAGCTTAGTGCTTGTGACATTAGTAGAAGTGATTTTTGGGTGATGAGATGGCTACAAAATGCGATTTGACGGACTTTCAACGTGGGATGATTGTAGGAGCTCGGAGCCATGGAGCGAGTAACACGGAAACCGCCGCATTCGTGAAATGTTCCAGAGCAGCAGTTGTTAAAGTGTTTAAAGACTGGACTGTCAGCCAAAAAACTGGGTCTCTACGTGCAACGTGTGGTCGTTATCGACTAGTTACTACTCGGACGGAACGGAGAGTGTCCAGACTGATAACAGACAACACAAGGGCAACAGTGCAGCAAATTGCAGACCATCTTAATCAAGGATTCCCTCAAATTATCTCTGCACGCACTGTTCGCCGTACACTGCATCGGATGTGATATGGCAGCCGAAGGCCTGTTCGAACACCTTTACTGAGTGCAGTTAACAAGAGAAAACGTCTCCAGTTCGCACAGGAGCACAAGGATTGGACAGTCGATAATTGGAAACAAATTATGTGGTCCGATGAATCACGTTTTCAGTTGCACCATGCCGATGGCCGAGTGAGAATTTGGCGAAAACAGCACGAAAGCATGGACCCCAAATGCATTGCTACAACCCTTCAAGCTGGTGGAGGCAACGTTATGGTTTGGAAAATGTTTTCCTGGCATGCTTTGGGCCCTATAATTCGTGTTGATCAACGTCTGACTGACACATCATATCTAAACATCGTTGCGGACCAAGGGCATCCTGTCGTGTGGATGGTTTATCCCAATGGCTATGGCTACTTTCAACAAGATAATGCGTCCTGTTATAGTGCTCGTATTGTACAGGATTGGTTTAAGGAACATGCCGGTAAGTTTACTTTTCTTAGGTGGCCCCCACAATCTCCAGATATCAACCCCATTGAGAATTTGTGGGATGAAGTTGAACGAGCCATCAGACAGCTGGATCCACAACCCTGCAATCTCACACTCCTAGAAAGTGCTATTCATCAAGCATGGTCTCAGATTCCGCAAACCACCTATCAACATCTCGTGGAGTCCACGCAACCAAGAATTGACGCAGTTTTAAAGGCAAAAGGTGGTCCAACGAAGTACTGAGGGGGTGGTCATAATAAAGTGGCCACTCAGTGTATACTGTATAGTATATATACCAGCAATACTGTAAGGCATTTTCTACAGGAACAGTACGTGGTTACAGATGATGGGGGGACTGCAATTTGAGATTAAACTCCCTTCCCGACTGTAATAGCAAATCTTTGGGGGCTTAGCCCTCCCAAGTCTCCTCCCCGGTCGACACCTATACCCATAGGTGTCGGCTGGGTAAGAGACTTTCCCAAATTCCGGAATCCAGAATTGGGTGTAGGTATGTTATTAAGTCTATTTATATGTATTAATGCATTTCTTTGAGGCCCGTGGAAATCCGAGCTCAAACGAAAAAAGAAAATTAATAGGAATTCTGCAGCTGCACGCTTTTCCGGCCACTTAAAGCACTTCAGGACAGCATTCACTCTCATCAATTTTACTAAAACAAAGAATTTTTTTCTCGTGGAAAGTGAAATTTTTTCTCAAGCTACGAATTTCGTTCAATATATCGTTAGTTTTTTTTTTTTTGCAATAAGGAGATACAAGAGAGAGGCAAGATACAAGAGAGAGGCACCGTAAAAGCCCTTGACAAATTTTCAACTTCGTCTCTTTCGAGTGCTGAGGTTCAAAAGGACGAAAAGATGCGTAGTTGTTAGCAGTTCATTTATGTGAATGATGAAAGACGTTTCTAACTTAAACAAAGGCCAACAGAATGTAACTTTCAAAGTACATATAAGTCTTGTGTAATAAACTGTAGGAGGAATCTGAAGATCTCTGAAAGCTGTCAAAACAGCCTTCTACTTTAAAAGTGCAAATTTTCACCTCTGGCAAACGCAAAGAAAAATAAATACAAATGTACGCCCTTCAGAAGTGTAAGAAAAAGAAACAAAAAAACAAAAAACAAAAAAACTGCGGTACGACCACACCCACATTCTGGAAAAGCATGACAATCATTCCTAACCCTCTCCCCCGCCACCGCCGAAAAAAAGTTAAAAAGCATCATATTTATTCATAAACTTTGAAGTCTCTTAAAAGCGTGCAAATGACTCATGGATTTTTTTACGGCGTAGAAAATACTAATCAAAAATTTCACTTTTTCTGAAAGTATACTAGAAGAGAAAAAAGAAGTGAAATAGTTAAGGCAAACTTTGAATTACATGAAAGGCGTTTTTGTTATTGGTAAACCTCACAAAGTTCGAAACGCAGCCAATTAATGGAAAACCTGTTTAACTGCTGGTTTTCAAGTTTACGAACGTGCTGGTTTTCAAGTTTACGTTGGATTACAAGGGAAAAATGAAAGGTCTACCAGATTTTTTTTTGACGCAATAGGATCATCAGAATATTTCAGAATATTCAAAAGACAGATGAGAGTTTGATGTTTTAACTAATACTTTTTCCACTAAGTGGCAACCTTGAAATTTTTGTAACGACAATTCGAAAATGGTGTCTCTCCACACTGGAGTCCGTTTGCACTGCAGCAATGGCGGACCGGAAAAACTTGGGGCCGTTCCATAAAATTATATTCGAGGCCCTTTTGCGAAATTCTATTAGTTTTCAGTTACTGAAATTTTAGAATTTTAGAATCCATTAATATTAACTAGGTTTTATTGGCTTTTTAATAATTACAATTCTTTGGAACCTAGAGGTATTTTTCGTAAAACCAAAATTATTGCACTTTATTGCGTGCAACACAAATTTTCACGTGGTAATTAAAATGATGCCCTTTGTTTTATACCAATCGAAAATACTATAAAGCAGTTCCGTTAAAGTTAATAACATCCTCCAAATTTTATTCTTTTAGAGAACTAAGCCCCCCCCCCGCCCCCACCCTTCCCGCTCAACTTTTGTAAAATGCCTGACGATGCACAACTTCGGCGCTAGAGGAACAACTTCGATGCACGCACAACTTCGCCGCTAGAAGAAGTGAATGCAGATGCTATCGAATTCAAAATACATTTTATCCCATATTATTATAATAGTATACTTCTAAACATCAAACTGCAAAAATTATATCTTCCTTTCGATTCTATTTATAACGAAGACCGTTTAGCATACAGTTTTTTTTCTCAAGTAATGTATAACTTTTCCGCTTGGAGGCGTAAAGGTAAATTGCAAATCCCCCTATATCTCTGTTTCTAAATGATCGATTTGGAAAATTCTTTTGTCTTCGGATAGAGCTCCAAATGGGAAATGTTCTGCTTATAATTTCTAATTTTCGGTAAAAAATAAAAAAACAACTTTCGCCACTAAAGGCCGTAAGTGTATTTTTCTGTTTCTGATGTTGTTTGCTGCAATATCTGCGTTTGTGAAAACTCGAGTGAAAAAATTATTTCATGGTCAGATACTATTTGCTATGGAAAGCCTTTCCAAAATATACGCTGCTTAAAATGCTTAGTTTTTCCGGCAGAGGGCGTAGGTGTATATCAAGTTTTTCTCGATATCCCTGATTCTAATAGTCCGACTTGAAAAATTCTTTTGCCGAGAGCGTTTCTGGTGGGAAATGTTTTGCATATAAATTCAATTTTTCTTAACGTATACGTTGGCCACCAGAGGGCATAAGTTCTAGTTTGTGATTACAGCATATTTGCAGCAATACCCGCTCGTATAAAAATCCGATTGAAAAAATCCTTTTCCAGACAAATACAACTGACTACGAAAAATATGTGTGGGCATTTCCTTTCCGAAACAATGCACAATTTCCCCTCTAGAAGCGCAAAATTTTAACATATTTTTCTTGATATCTCTGCTGACAAAAGTCCAAAGAAGTCCAATTTAAAAAAAAACTTTTAACACCATTTATCTTTCGGTATACTTTGCCTGAACTCTTGGGGTTTTCTAGTTTGCAGTTCTGGAGCTAAGTGGTGTGAATGTGCTTTTCTGCTTGCAGGTGCATCTTAGCTTCGTAAAATCGTGTTGAAAATTTTCTTTTTTATGTATGGCATTGGCTACAGCAAAGATGGGGAACAGTATCCTCTTTAAACAATGTACAGTTTCTCCGCTAGCGGCGTAAATGTCAAAACCTTTTTCTCTCTAACTCTGCTTCCAGAAGACGCATCTAAAAATTATTTCTCCCTAGCATAGCTTGTGCTATGAAGAACACTTTTCCGCATATTTCCTTCTTTTCGATTATGAAAAATTCCTTCCGCTCTGGGACATAAAGTTATATCATGTTTCCCTCTATATTTCGTCTTCTAACTGTTCGATTTGAAAATCCTTTTGCCTCTGATATCTTCGTTCTGCTATGATAAACCTTTTATGCACAATTTGTTGAGTTTGGTAACATTCTTTTCAGCCGCTAGTGGGCGAAGTAACTATTTCTAGATGTTTCATCGATTGTAGATCCGGTTGATTTTTTATTCTTACCAGTCCCATTCAGTGTCTGAAATTATTATATTATTATTATTGGAGGTTTAACGACCACCGTGAGCAACTCAATGGGCTATAAGCAGTCGCCCGTCCCTAATTTAGGGTCACTGGTTCCAGGGAAGGGAGAGAGCCAGTGCCGTAAGACAAACACAACATCCATGCCTGACCGGGATTCGAACCCGGACCCCTTACGGACCAGTGTCTGAAAGGATTTAGGATTTAAAAGGCGTGCTCATTGCAACCAAATCTTTTATTTTTTTATTTTTTTTTATTGGAGGTTTAATGACCACCGTGAGCAACTCAATGGGCTATCAGCAGTCACCCGTCCCTAATTTAGAATCACTGGTTCCAGGGAAATGAGAGAGCCAGTGCAGTAAGACAAACACGACATCCATGGCTCACCGGAGTCGCCCCGGTGGCGCAGTGGTCTAAGCGATGGCCTCTGATCATTCGTCCGTAAGGGGTCCGGGTTCGAATCCCGGTGAGGCATGGATGTTGTGTTTGTCTTACGGTACTGGCTCTCTCCCTTCCCTGGAACCAGTGCCCCTAAATTAGGGACGGACGACTGCTTATAGACCATTGAGTTGCTCACGGTGGTCGTTAAATCTCCAATCAAAAAAAATGACTCACCGGTATTCGAACCCGAACCCCTTTCGGACGAATGATCGGAAGCCATCGCTTAGACTACTGCGCCATCGGGGCGGCCAACTAAAAATTCCGTGTCTTCCTTCTTGTTAAGTTATGGCGGCAACAAACAGCACACACGCAAACACCACTGTGAGTTTTCTGCATATGTGCATCAAAATAGTGAAGTCATATCTGGGGGAATCCGAAGTGTGTATCTCTAACAAAATGTCTAAGTCCATTTTCTTTCGCTATTACAACCAGGGCCATAGCCAGTGGGAGGGGGTTTGCCCTCCCAGAATGGTCATTCCAGGAGCGTAAATTCGTGCTCTGAGGGATGTAGAAAATAAAAATTGTAACTAAAAAGAAAAAGTTGTAACCTTCAGTATTTTCTTTTCAAAGACCTTATTTAGTCCCATATAGTATTCCATGCAGTTTACCCTGGTACAGAGTAACATACACTATGAGGTGTGAACATCTTAAGGGAATTTTCCAAAACAGTGAATGAAAACAATATGCTGATACGCCTAACCTCCATGACCTTTCCGAACATGTCCTTTGGACGAAGAGCTAATTAGTCGTATGTGTTCTGTCACAGAACGTTCTCTGAGTGTTTCACCTTGAACGGAATTTTTCCAAGCCCTACCCGGAAAGCTTCTTCCTATTGTTACGTTCAGTCTCCGATACTCGTTCGTTTTGCGCTGGTTTGTTTTTCCTTCTGCATTTCTGTGGAGTGTTGTGTTGTCGGCATTCACATAACGCTTACTTGTTATTTTACAACCTGTGGTTCTTGGGTATTTACCTAGATTTTACATTTTTAATAAAATTATGTTAAAAACCTGGAGTTTGATTTTTGAACGATCATAATACGTTACTTTCCTATAACGACAGTGCGTGAGTACAACTCGAAGGGGCGTTATTTTGAACCCGAAGAGGCGCGATTTCAAGTCTCGCCCTCCCAGATAAAAAAAAAAAAAGCTTGCTGCCCTCCTGATTACAACAGTATGAGAAAGTAAAAAATGGGGGAACAGGTTATACTGCAAAGAAACACGTTATTCCTCAAGGATTACGGGCGAAGTTAGGGACCCCCAAAAAAACTGGTTCTAGACGCTGGGCCTCGGTAACTTTATATCCGACATTATTTGCATTCCTAGAATGACAATAATATGTGCATGCTCCCTATATGCGATTTTCCTCTGAGAAAAACGTAAGATCACGAAGTGCCTCTGTTGATTCTCTGGAGCGGACGTTTCAAACAAGACACCATGTTCGGAATGCCGCAGCGACAAGAGAAGAGTTGCTATTCGCCTGAAAAAGAAATTAGAAGCACTCTAAAGATTCGCAATTCATTCCCACATTTGAAAATACCCACAGAAGTTAAAATATGTAAAATTAATAATTTGCCCCCTAAAGAAATTTAAATTGAACCGCCTCTTTAAGAGTGAGCTTCAAAGCACTTCGGCATATCTAGGTCCTCGCGTTATGCAAGGATATTTCTTTCAGCATTGAATACCTAAAAGCAGGCACGTATCCAAGAGTTTTGTTGTGGGAATGGGGAGGGGGGGGTCCAGAAAAATTGCGTATTTGCGTATGGGTGTGTGAAATAGATTGTTTTTCCAATTCCATAAACACATCATCATCATCATCATCATTGTCAACCATTATCAATCCACTGCTGGACGAAGGTCTCCCCAAGTTTCCTCCACAACGGTCTGTCTTGTGCCAGTCTCCTCCATGTCACCCCTGCATACTTTCGAATTTCATCCACCCATCTCCCATGTGGTTTTCTTCTGGGTCTTTTCCTGTCCCTTGGAATCCAATCTAAAATCTCGGCTGTTCATCGATGATCTGTCCTTCTGGCAGTATGTCCAGCCCATTGCCATTTCAGGGATTTAACTCTGATCATGATGTCTTCCACTCTTGTCATTTTTCGGATCCACGAGTTCCTCTTCTTATCTCTCCTGGTTACACGAAGCATGCACCTCTCCATGCTTCTTTGAGTTGTCTGCAGTCTTTGTATATCTCTTTTAGTTAAGGTCCACGTCTCTGCACCATACGTAAGCACTGGAAGGATGCATTGATCAAACACTTTTCTTTTAAGACATAATGGCATATTGCTCTTGAAAATTATGCTGTTTCTTCCAAAAGCTCTCCAGGCAAGTTTTGTACGCCGATTAATTTCTTCATCAATGTGACCCTCACTTGATATCTGCTGTCCAAGATAAACGTACGTGTCTGTTATCTCCAGCTTTTCTCCATCAATCAATAAATCTTCATTTCTTGTAAAAGCATTGAACATCACTTTTGTCTTCTGAAAGTTCATTTTTAATCCCACTTCTTTACTCTTGTCAGCAAGTTCCTGGATCATACTCTGCAGCTCTGATGGGGTAGCTGCAAAAATGACTACGTCATCAGCAAAACGAAGGTGGGTTAGATAATCTCCATTAATCTTTATCCCTTTGTTTTCCCAGCTCAGCGACTGAAAAACACTCTCCAATGTGGCATTAAAGAGCTTCGGAGATATGGTGTCACCTTGTCTCACTCCCTTTCCAATTTTTATGTGTGTTGTATTTTCAAACAGCCGAATCTTTGCACTTGCATTTTCATAGATGTTATTAATAATATTAATGTATGCATCTTCAATACCGCAGGTTTTCAGAGCCATTGTAACTGCTGATGGTTTCACCGAATCAAAGGCTTTTTCATAATCGATAAAAGCCATGCACAATGGAAGTTCATATTCCCTCGCTCTTTCAATTAGTTCTCTCAGTACGTGGATATGATCTATTGTGCTGTAGCCACTCCTGAATCCAGCTTGTTCTCTCGGTTGAGCCATGTCCAGTGTTACCTTCAAGCGGTGTGAAAGAACTTTAGTGAAGATTTTATAAACTACTGATAGGAGGCTGATAGGTCTGTAGTTTCCGAGATCCTCAATGTCACCTTTCTTTTGTAGCAGGATCATTGTAGCGGTGTTCCAATCCTCAGGAATCTTTCCTTCATTAAGGCATCGAGTGAAAATTTGGGCGAGTACTGTTTCAATTTCTCCACTTGCTTCTTGTATGATGTCTACAGCTTCTTGTATGATGTCTACATCTTCTCCTGGAGCTTTTCCACGCTTCATGTTCTTGATTGCATGTGCAACTTCTGCTGGAAGGACTGGAGGAACTCTGGTACTGGTATCTTTCATGATGTCTGGAGTGCATGTATCATCCCTTTCATATAATTTGGAGTAGAAATCTTTCACTCTTGTCAAAATTTCGCCTCTATTTCTTGTTACAGAACCATCTTCTTTTCTCAGTGCCATAATCTGTTTTCTTCCCTTACTGAGATGTCCCTTTACTATCTTTAGGCTTTGGTTGTTTTCAATTGCTTTCCTCACTAGTTCACAGTTGAATTTTCTTACGTCTTCAGTGATACTTTTTCGTACTATCTTGCGTAGCTCTATATATTCCACTTTGGAAGTCACATCTTCTTTAGTTGTCCTCATCTCTCTTCTTTTTTGCATCAACATTTTCGTTTTTCCTGATAATTTATTTACATGCAACTTGTTCTTAGACCCAGCTAATTTTGTTGCTGTTTCCATAAGAGCTTTGGTTACTTTTCTGTTAACTTCAGAGATGTCCACTTCTTCCGATGTTAGGCCTTCTAAAGCAGAGAAGGCCTAACATCGGAAGAAGTGGACATCTCTGAAGTTAACAGAAAAGTAACCAAAACTCTTGTAGAAACAGCAACAAAATTAGCTGGGTCTAAGAACAAGTTGCATGTAAACAAATTATCAGGAAAAACGAAAATGTTGATGCAAAAAAGAAGAGAGATGAGGACAACTAAACACATACAGAGAGAAAAAAAGTATTTCTTTTCTCCATGCCTTTTAAAAGTTGTTTAAAAATCTTACAAAACGACTTGGACACTAAAACAGGTGTTTCGTAAGGCAGTTTTTCACCAAAAATGTCTGGCCTCCTCCATTCCGTATCTCCCCATAGAGATTCTAAGAAGAAATCTCCTCTTCTTGAATGTCTTCTCCTGTCATAAAATGTAGAACAAGTAACCAGAAATGCACCGCTTATTGCTCACAAAACTCACTAACCCTTCTCCAACATCGCGTGGGTGGGGCCACTGAAGATATACTAGAACGGACGGACGCGTATACGCACACACAGTGAGATTTAAAAAAAAAAAAAAAACTCTTAAGGCACAATTTTTAGGATACCATAGTTAAAAAGTTGGCCCGTTAAACTGCTTTTCATGTTCCATCCCGGTTCTTTATGCTTCATTGTTTTCGTACCCGAACCCAGTCTGATCAGTGCAGACCTTTATATCAATCCATAAATATTTACATCAATTTAATTATTTGCAAAAGCTCATGTTTAAATTCATTGTTTTTGTGATTATTCAAAAGTAATGCTTGTATATCGAACCATAAATACACTCCTCAAAACGGTTTATCGTGGTTTTGATATGAACTACTGACATCAACTGTTTGTGTGCTGAGAGAAATTAAAGGAAAGTGATTAGAATGAAACTTTTGCACACTTACAAACACCTGAGTATGCAAACCTTTTTGGGTGACGTTAAAAAGGGAGTGTTTCCGCCAGAGAATTAAAAGTGACATGTATCGCACGATCGTTTAGTCCAGGATAAAAACAACTCACATGCTTTGAATGTGTGTTATTGATGAATGTGATGTCCGAACAACGTGATTTACCCGAATCTGTAACCTGGAGGGTTATCGGTCGCTGGTCAAACCCAATCGCATGTAGCGGAAGCCATTGGAGTGTCTCAAAGCGTGATTTCCAGACTTTGGAATCGGTTTTCAGATACCGGAAATGAAAGGCGAAGAACAGGCCAAGGTAATAGGACAGCAACATCAAGAAATGAGGAACGGTTTTTAGCACTGACTGTCAGAAGAAACCGGAGTATGAACGCCACTCTTCTGCAACGCGAACTCCGTACGGCCACTGGCCCAAATGTTTCAACTCAAACCGACTGCACAGTGTTGTCGACATCCTGTTTGACGAGGGAATCATCCAAATTGACTGGTCAGCATGTTCCCCACACATGAACCCCATCGAGCATGTCTGGGACGTTCTGGGGAGAAAGGTTGTTGCTCGATTAACCCTTCTACAAACAGCCCAGCAGTTGGAAAGTGCTCTTCTGCAGGAGTGGGATGGAATTCCCCAATCCGTCATTAATCCTTTAATCCAATGTTCCACACCTGTGACGCCTCACAGGTGTGGAACATTGCTTTCTGTCAAGGAAAACATATCCCCTATTAAATCTAATTTTCTGGCAAAAAGTTTACCTTTATTTTAATTTTTATAATATGTTCATCTTCTCACATAGCGTACTATGTCTGTAGTTCCTAATTCAACCTCCGATGTTTTCCGTCACTCACAGGTTTCATACAAAACTACGATACCCCCTAATTGTTTTGAGCAATGTATTGACATTAATTTAATTATTTGCAAAAACTCATGTTTAAATGCATTGTTTTTGCGATTATTCAAGAGTAATGTTTGTGCTACTGCAAAAAAAAAACTATCTACCTATATGATTCATATTTGAACATTTGGGGGTGTGTGTTGCACCCCCCCCCGATACATGCCTACACAAAAGTATAAATTACATTTTAATAAATTCAAAAACTTTAGCCACAAATTACACGACAGTGATCCTATAATTGTGTACTATGGCACAAAGGTACCTCTATTCACAAGCCACGATGAAAAAATCAGTTGGAGACACAGAAACATTATTTGATTACGGGGCGTTTACCCCTAATTATAATAATTTGTGTTAAGTCTTGCAAGGGGGAATGACAGGTCGCTTACGTGCAGGTATTCTTTACAAAGAATTACTTTCTCAGCAGGAAATTATATTGCGTTGACCTTGCAGTGCCCCAGTGATAAATTGCCGAGCACTGATGTCATTATCATTACCACTGGTTTTTGCGGTATAAGGAAGGAATTAAAAGATGAAGAAATTCATCTGAGGCTTGGGTATTTATCAATTTTGTAGTGACACGTCCAGCCTCCCTTTAAGACTAGGTGAAGTAGTTATGTGGAGATGCCAGTTGTCAGGGGTATTTCATCAAGCTTTTAGACCAGTGACGAACCAGAAAGACTTGCTCCCCTCCCCCTCCGTCGCAAAATAAATAAATATATATTCGAGGCCCTTTTGCGAAAATCTATCAGCTTTCATTTACTGAATTATTTTTAATTCGAGATTATTAACTAGGTTTTACGGGCGTGTTAATAATTCAAATTCTTTGGAATCCACAGAGGTTTTGTTAAAACTAAAATTACACTGGTAAACACACTTTTTGTCCCAGACAAAAATTTTTTATTCTTTAGTATTTTCATACGGGCAATCCAGATTTGCTATCCAAATTTTGCTATCACGTATAGTTTTTGAAATACAAGAATATGGTTTTTTTCAATTTTTTACGTTAAAAATAGTTTTTTTTTATTTTTGCGAGAAATAATTCCAGTATTGACTTGGAGCACATAACATCGTTTATTCATATGAGATAATAAAAAAAGCTGCAGGTGACATACATACAGACTGTTGCGTTCGTGTTTTATCAAGGGGAGGGATGGGGGGGGTCCTGTCCGCACGTGTGAATGAGTCATAGACATGGCGCCACCTGCACCCTTCCCGGCTGCTCACTTAACTGCTCGACTGCGTCTTATGTCTTAGTTCTGTGTAGACTGCCGAAGTAAGCGCTGTGCTATTGCTCTTTATTAGTAGTTTTTGTTTGTGTGTGAAAACTGAAAAATGCCACGCAAGTGCCTTAACCATCCGGATACGTTTTGTTATGTGTGCGGTGAATTGCCATTCAAACCTCAAAAGCGGAACTTTACCCCGTTAATACCAAAGTGTTATCAGCTTTACTTTGGTTGCAAAGTAGGAGATCAGGACAAGAGTTGGGCCCCACATATTTGTTGTTTTATGTTCAAGACTTTTAACTGGGTGGGCAAACGGTTTTCGCCATGTGCCATTTGCAGTTCGCATGGTGTGGAGAGAGCCAACAGAACATTCTCCGGACTGTTATTTTTGTATAACAAATACAAAGGGAATGACAAGTAAGTCGAAACACAGTTTAAAATATCCGAACTTACCTTCAGCGATGCGAGCTATTCCCCACAGTGATGATATGCCAATACCACCTCACCCGGTATCAACCGATATAAATGAAAATTCAAGCTCTGAAGAGGATCAGAATGATGATCACGCTGATTAACATGATGGATGTTTCGACATTTCTAATGAACCTCATTTATTGACACAAGGAGACTAAATGATTTAGTGCGTGATTTAAATTTATCTAAAAAACAGGCAGAACTTTTGGGATCCCGACTAAAAGGGTGGAACCTTCTTGATCGCGGATGGAGGGTATGCTACTTTCGAAATCATCAAGGAGTTTTTCTCGTGAGAAGGAGATATAGTGTACTGTAATGATATTTCATCAGTGATGGACGCTATAGGATATGCTCATAACCCACAGGAATGGCGTTTGTTTACAGATTCGTCAAAAGTTAGCCTAAAAGCTGTCTTTTTGCACAATGGAAACAAATTCCCATCAGTTCCACTGATACATGCTATTAATATAAAAGAAACCTATGAAAATATGAAGATTATTCTAAACAATATACAGAATTTAAAAAAAATAATTTGGAACATATGTGGAGACCTCAAGGTTATCGCTATGCTGTTCGGGTTACAGTCTGGATACACAAAATTTTGCTGTTTTTTGTGCGAGTGGGACAGCCTGGATCGTAAAAGTCATTTCAAAAGGAAGACATGCCTTTCACGTAAATCTCTTACACCTGGTGAAAAAAATGTAATGAATGCTCCTTTAGTTGATCCCAAAAACATCTATCTCCCACCTCTTCATATCAAATTAGGTTTGATGAAAAATTTTGTGAAAGCCATGGACAGAAACGGAAGTGGTTTTTTGTACTTAAAGGAGAAGTTCCCCAAAATAAGCCACGCAAAAATTAAAGAAGGAATTTTCGTAGGACCACAAATTAGAGAACCAATGAAAGATGAAACTGTTGAAGGACGTTTAAATGACTTGGAAAAACGCGCATGGGGTTCTTTCAAGAATTTAGGGAAAAACCTTTTAGGCAACAAAAAGTCTGACAACTATACGGATGTAGTACATGAGATGCTGAAAGCATATGAAGACTGAGGCTGCAATATGTCTCTGAAGATCCACTTCCTTCACTCTCACTGAGATTTCTTTCCCGAAAACCTGGGCGCCGTAAGTGATGAACACGGTGAACGCTTTCATCAGGACATTTCAAGCATCGAAAAAAGATACAAAGGAAAGTGGAGTTCAAGTATGTCAGCAGATTACTGCTGGACTCTCAAAAGGGACCTTCCTGAGGCAAAGTATTCCAGGAAATCTTCAACTAATTTTTAAGTACGTTAAACATTAATTAATTTCCTTAGTGCACATGTTATTAATGTAAAATATTTACGTAACTGTCCCACAAAAACCTTACGTGATAGAGAAAAATGGTTTTCATTATTGAATTCAGCGCGACAAATACTACAAATATTGGCCAATAACATCTTCGGGACAAAAAAAAATTTTTTTTTTTTTTTTTGTAGACCAGTGTTATTGTACTCCATTGGGTGTAACGCAAATGTGTACATTGTAATTAAAAGGATTGTCCTAGTTTTATACCATTACAAGGTATTGCAAAACGCTTACGCCAAAGTTCATCGTATTATGCAGATTTTATTCTTTCAGAGAAATAAAGCCAGCATCTTCGAAATGCCTCAAGATCACATACGCAAGACATGTAACAGCCGTATGACAGTGTCTAATAACCATTTCCGATTTATACGAAAATACATTAGTACAAAAATTTCACTTATTGAACTGATATTTCTTTCACATTCTTTTATTAATATAGAGACTTATGTCATGACTGTGAAAAGGAGCCTCAAGTGATATGGAATAGCTGATTTCCCGTCTTCCAGTCTTGTAAACTAAAACCGCGGAAATTATTTCCAAATATTTCACTGATTTATTGAAAAAATAAATACCAAGAACTTTTCTTTTTAGTTCTTCATTCAAAGCTTCCGTACAAAAATCCTGGCTATTTCCTTAATCAGCTTCATGTGCATTTTCCGCAAAACATTTAAATCTTTTTCCTAAGTTTAAAGGCCCTCTTAGCCGTGTGCACCCCCCCCCCTCTCCTGCGACTCAGGGTTTACGGGAACATCAGTATGCTCCTGTTTAAACACAGTTGCATTGGTTATTTCGTTTTGTTCCCGGATTCTCTGTATTTCCATTCACAGATTCGCATATTTAGAGAAATTCTCATATATAGTGCTTCTTTTCGTTTTGTTTTTCAGCACCCACGAGCATGTAAGGGTATAAGGAATATTTTGTCTCAAGTTTAGGGCCATTAGTTTACGATGAAAGGGAGGGGAGAGGAGGGGGAGCACACGTACGACAAACACGACATCAGTGCCGTGCTCCGAGATTCGGACCCACATCTAGCAATACGAATAATTAGAAACCGCGCTTTCCGAAACAACTCAACCTCAAAGTGACTGTCTTACTGTCATTCGGATAATTGACTTTAATTGCCTTGTTTAAACTCGTCTAGCTTTTAAAGTTTTCATCATACCTGTTTTTCACTTTTACGAAATCCTCCTGCTTTTAACTATTATACCGCGCTTTTAAAATATCTTTCTTTGATGGTTATTCGTCTGACGCTCTGTGCCAGGGGTGCCGCCTTCACCAAATTATGAGGGGGGGGGGCAGGCAGGCGTGAAGAGATCAGACGTGGAAGGGACACGTCTCTTCCATTGTCAGGAGAAACATTTAAAAAAAAACAAGTTAGTAAAATCATGCAATGCATTGATTATAATACGCTTTCCAACATACCAGAAATCTTTACTCAAGTTATCACTCAAGTTATGGGAATAATGGCTGTGGAATAAATCTCGGTTCTGTGCCCTGACCTTTGATCCCATTTCGATGATATTCAACAGAACCGGTTTGGTGTACCTCCGAAATAACATGATAAAGTTTTGTCGCAATCGAAGCATTTTTACGTAAGTTATGACGCATAATGGCGATGGAAGTGATTCCGCTTCTATGTCCTGACCTTTGACCCCATTTCGCCCATTTTCGATAAGGTTTGTCGACAGCAGGTCCCCTACCACATACTGAAATTTCATCGAAATCGAACTTTTTTTACGTTAGTTATGACGCACAACAGCGGTGGAATGGATCCCGCTCCTATGTACTGACCTTTGACCCCATTTCGTTCACTTTAAATAGGGTTCTTTCCCAGGTGATCCCCTACCAGATACTAAAATTTCATCGAAATCGAACGATTTTTACACGAGGTATCGCGTGAACGGACATACGCACACTACGCGTGACGTAATGAGGCAGATGGTAATCGCGACCATCTGCTCACGGCAAGCGTATGACGTCATAAAACTTTAATAGGATCCACACACAACGCGTGACGTAATGAGACAGATGACGTGAAAAAATTTCTCAAACGCGAGATTGTGACGTCATAAGATTTCTAAGCATTGGTAACATTAATGGAACAACGCCATCAATAAAAACGTTATGATTCGGTGTGGTTATTTAACCCACTAAACGAATTCTCCTAAAGTCGAGATCAAGCTAAATTGATTTCTAGTACCAGAAAACGGTAGGTTAACGACTTTCATCAAAATTCTTAGAGCCGTTTTCAAAATAAAATGTACATACATACATACATACATACATACATACAAGAATTGCTACTTTAAGGTGGACGTCAAGTAATTTTGCTTCCTATACTTCTAATGGAAAAACTTCTGTACACATTTTCTTCACAATTAATGCGTTCCCAAAAATGAAAATTTGACCATCGATTAAAATATCTTCATTTTATAACTTGCAGTACTTAATATTTTCTAAAACATAACCATAATTATGCAATTGAACATTTGTTTGTCTACTGACGTCATGAAAATACAGGTCGCGCCATCTTTTTTCTGGACAATTAATGAGTTCACAAGGATGAAAATTTGAACATCGATTAAAATAGCTTCATTTCATAACTTGGAATACTTAATATTTTCTAAACCATAACCGTAATTACGCAATACAACATTTTTTTGTCCACTGACGTCATCAAAGTATAGGTCACGCCATCTTTTCTCTGGTTTCAACACTACCAAAGGAAAAGTTATTGATTTTTAATATAATTATGGTTATGTTTTAGAAAATATTAAGTATTCCAAGTTATAATATGAAGTTATTTTAATCGATGTTCAAATTTTCATCCTTGGAAACACATTAATAGTGAAGGAAATGTGTACAAAAGTTTTTCCATTGGAAGTATTGGGAACCTCAACGAACTATAGGTGGCGCGGCGCAAACGTAAACAAACTTCTCTAGTACGGGTAACGTCGCACGTGTTTCCATAAAGTCGAATGTTAGAATGGCTGGTTTGTCGCTTTCAATCCTTGAAATAATGAAATTTGTGGACGCTTCCAAAAAATTCAAGATGCGTTAAAGAAGGGGAAGTGATTGTTAATGTAGGCCATATAATTTCTTGTGGAATTAAGAAGGAAGATGGAAGAGAAATTCTAATAGTTTCGCACTGCATTCAGTCCACGGCAATAACGTCGTCGCCTCACTCCATCAACGGTGTTTTAGATACAAGTAACAGTGAAATTTCTATAAAGTCATTTGAGTGCTCTTGTAAAGCGGGCAGAAGTGGAACGTGTAAGCACTGTGTAGCAGTAATGCTTTACTGTAACAGGTAATTTTTATTTTTACATTTTCAGGCAAGTGATATAGTAATACCGACAGTGGTGTTCTAATCCGGATTACTATTAAAAGCTGACATTTCGTTTCACTTGACGTTTCCCAGGACCCATTTTCAATACTGTAAACAATAACATTTGTAATTTTTGAACATTCTGTTCCTAAAAGTGTTTGTGAATTGGTAATTGTTGATCATCATTGGGTTCTGCGTTTTTGAACCGATGACTGTTGACAGAACATTGCAAATCTTGTTCCATAATGAAGTTTAAATTTATATGGATAACAGCAATTATTTGTTTTCAAGATTATGTAGAAATGCGGATTTTTTAATTACTACTATGCAATAAAAACATGCTGCCTTGTTTATTATTCATTCAAAGACGTTACTAGGTTAGTAGCATTTCACTGGAAAAATTTCAAACGCAAGGCACAAAGGTTTATACTAACTTGTGAAAAACATAACCGAAACCTTGGGAACGACATTGCGGGACACAACAACATGATTTGTTCTTCTTCACGGAATTCTTCATTATACAACTCTCTAATTCCAGAATGAATGCAAAAATACACCAAACTACGACAACTGAACGTAATGAGCGATCTACCAACAGCCAAGCATTGAGCCAAACACGTTACCCGTACTACAGTAATTCTTCCTTTTGCCGCTAGAGGGAGAGCGGACAGCTGAGATTGCCAATAGGAAGCAAAATTACTTGACGTCCACCTTTATAATATGGAATAAGAGCAATGGAATGGATAGCAATCCTATGTCCTGACCTTTGACCACATTTCGTCCATTTTCTATAGGGTTCGTCCCCAGGTGGTCCCCTACTACATACTGAAATTTCATCGAAATCGAACCATTTTTACGCACGTTAGGACGCATAAGGGCATTGGAATGCATCCCGATCTTATGTCCTGATCTTTGACCCCACTTCACCCATTTTGAATAGGGCTCGTCCCCAGGCGGTCTCCTACCACATAGTAAACTTTCATTGAAATCGAACCATATTTACGCAAGTTATGACGCATAAGGGTAATGGAATGATCCCGCTCCTACGTCGTGACCTTTGACCCCATTTGTCCCATTTTCAATAGAGTTTGTCCCTAGGTGGTCTCCTACCACATAGTAAACTTTCATTGAAATCGAACCATATTTACGCAAGTTATTACGCATAAGGGCAATGGAATGATCCCGCTCCTACGTCGTGACCTTTGACCCCATTTGTCCCATTTTCAATAGGGTTCGTCCCTAGGTGGCCCACTACCACATACCAAAATTTCATCGAAATCGAACCATTTTTACGTCAGTTATCGTGCGGACGGACGGACAAAGCTGGAGCATATACGCTTCTTCAACCTACGGTTGGAAAGCGTAAAAAAGGGGACAAAAAGATAAACTATGAGATTCGACGCATATTTTAAAACGCAAATGCAATTGCTCATCAGTGAATGAACAAGGAAATATTCTTTTGCTGAATATTAATATTTTTAAAACTAAAATTCAGCCTATGATTTTATAAAAATATCCAGAAATTTTATTTTCAAACGTTTACAAAAAAAATATGAGAAATTAGTGCGGTTACTCAAACATAGAACGAGAAGCGCAAAAAATAAATAGATAAATAAAGGCGCTAGAGGTATACGCTTCTGTATTTTTATTTATTTAATGTTTATAATCATTTAAAACATTTACCACATATCAGGAGAACATGTCAAGTCAAACACAATACGAGACTGGCAATCAAGTTTTTTATCAAATGAGCAATGCTGAAAATGGGAAAAAAGTTTTTACTTATTTTGTTACTTATTATTTATCTGGAAATAAATCATTCTGGCTTCATAAGGCGGAGATTGGATCTATCTTATAAAGAATAATACATTTCTATAAAGAAAAGAAATGTATTTTTGCAATTAGCACAGCACACGATAGCCTTAATATCATGACTGGGCACTGCTCTCCTAGTAAAATTATTAGAGTGGCAAGATTTACCTTGCCCCCCCCCCATTCCCCTCATAGTAGGCAGCTATGGCCCTTGTGCCATAAAACCAGCCATCGGATGATTCGTATTAGAGAAACGACCATGTGTGAATTTTTTTTTTTTTTTAACAAAGTGATTCATATAGTGGCAGAGAATACGGAATTCAGTCTCCAGCCTATAATTTTCGATGCTTTCTGTGAAAAAATTGTCAAAATAAATCAAAAGAGCTTGCAATTTCATTTACACATAACTTAATCCAACAAAATGCTATAAAAAATCAATCAACAATTGTAATTTTGTTCGATTTATCTAAGGCTTTTGATACGTTAAAAATTGATATTTTACTTACCAAATTATTTGCTATTGGAATTACGGGTTCTACATATAGTTTATTCAAAAGTTATTTAACAGCTAGGAAGCAATATACTGTGATTGATATGACGCAATCCACAATGGGAAATATAACTTCTGGATTGCCGCAAGGTCCGGTTCTAGGTCTTATATTATTTAATATGTATATTAATGATCTTTTTACAGTGGTAAAAGATAATGATTTTATTTTATTTGCTGATGATGCTGTAGATCTTATATCTAGAATAAATTCACAACTTGTGATGGTGACAAATTGTTTAAATAACAATGAATTTATTATTATTGTGAACAAGACCAAGGCTATGATCTTTTCTAAACTACAAATACAACAATCTATGAGTGACTTAGTGGTCTTAAATGCAGCTAAAATTGATTTCGTGAATAGTCATTCTTACTTGAGAGTATTGATTCGAAATGATTTGAAATGGAATATGCATATTGACAACTTGACTAATATATTATCTAGAAACATTGAGATAGTTAGTAAGATTATGATAAATTTGTCCCCTAAAATAATGATATTGTTATACTACACACTAATACAAAAGCATATAAATTACTGTATACTGACATGGGGGCAAGCAACACAATATAACTTAAAAAAAATACAGGCATTACAGAATAGATACATAAGATTAATAGACCTAAAAAATCTTAATAATTCTATCCCTAATCTAATCTTTAGGTCAGAAGTAAATCCCAATAAATGTAATATACTTACAATAAAACAATTATTTGACTATAATCTTGGTAAAATAATGTTCAGAAGAATTAAAAAGGATTTATACCATGACTTAAATATTCGTACTCGTAATTATGAAACCAGGAATCAATCAACACTCATACCTAATTTCCCTCGGACAGAAACAATTAGAATGAATATAAATTATTCGGGTCCAAAACTTTGGAACTCTTTGCCTTGTGACATAACATCTATTAACAATTTTGACATATTTTAAAAAAAATACAAACACCACCTTATGAACAAGTCTCTCAATAATATGAAATTGTCCTGAGCTGGTCGCTGGATTGATTTCACGGCTTATGGATAGACCTTGTATCTATACACACTAATGTATTTATTTAATCTTTCAGTTATATTCAATATGACTCTGACTTGTCTTTTGTATTGTTTTTTGTTGTTTGTGTTTTGTTTTTTGTTTTTTGTTTTTTTAGCACTAGGGGTGGGAGGGCCATGTCAGGTCTTGCGACCTTTTCCCTCCTCCTCATGGTTGCTACAAATTTTTTGTAATTGATTATATTGTTTGTATTTTGATCTGTAATATATGGCAACTGAAAAATGAATAAAGAAAGAAGAAAAGAAACGGGGAAGATGGCACCGAATTTTTTTTTTGTAATGAGCATGTCTTTTGAGTCCCTTCCGATGCGAATAAAAATTTTCACGGTTAATTATAGTCAATGGAATCGGTTATAAAAAAAAAACAAGCGGATTTTTACAGATGCTAAAGCGTCTAGGAAAAAAAATTGTTACTTTCACCAGCGGCTATATAGTATGTTACCAAAATTAACAAATGGTGCACAGAAAGCTTATCATATCAGAAGGAAGATATCAGAGGTCAACATTTTTTTCAAATCGAACTGTTAAAATAAGAGATACAGAAGGAAACATGATACAATTCCACGCTCCTTAGCCGAAGAATTTTGCATTTTGAAAAAGTTTAAAATAGGCGAAATGTATTCTTCATGGCAAAAGCTATACTAAAGAAAAAGCTTTTTAAATTCGTCTCCCAGAAGCAGAGATAGCGAGAATTTTTTTTTTACCTTTTACGCCCCCTAACGGGAAAGCTGTGCATTATTTTAAGAGCATAGCGAATGGCACTCAGAAAAAATTAATAGTGTTTTCAGAAGTGGAAATAAAGTTGCGAACAGAACTACACAAACACCACCTAGCGACAGAACTGTGAACTAGAAAACCCTCCTCAAAACCCCTTAAATGCAAATTTAAAGTGTTCCACAAAGTAAATGGTATCCGGTGTTAAAAGAATTTTTTAAATCGCATATTCAGAAGCAGAGATATTGAGAAAAAACAGATCAAACATTTGCGCCCATTAGCGGCGAAATTTGGCATTATTTGAGAAAGCATACCCACAAATACTAACTAGATACTACACTGGCGTGCAAAAATTAAGGACAAGACGGTTTTTCGAATGCAACGTAGTGCAGAAGTGTTCCACATCGACTCAAATCATACCATAAGATCCCCAAGATGTAAGAATATGGGACAAGTGAGCAAAACCGCACAAATAAGGAATCCAAAGGATACAAAGGCACTTTATTGAAAAGGTAACTTCGAACACAACCGGACAGAAGACAGAAACGTCCATGTGACAGGCGGATGCCAAGAAAAATCCAGTCTTTAGTAGGGGATATGATCACCCCTGACTGTGTTGCAGGATTTACAACGTATGTCCATTCTGAGGACGAGGTTGTCAAGGAGCTGTTGAGGCATAACAGCGGCGCAAGCAGGCAGTAGTAGCGCCAATCGCAGGTGCGGAATCGTTGCTGGCGGCTGGTGCCGTGCTGCCAAGAGTCTCCCGAGAAAGTCCCACGCGTATTCGATTAGATTTAGGTCCGGAGACCTTGCGGGCCAATCCATGCGTTGAATATCTTCACTCTCCAACAACTCTGCGACACCCACTGTACGATGAGGTGTAGCGTTTTCGTCCATGAAGAGGAACTCAATACCCACAGCACCTCTAAACAGACGCACGTGAAGCAGGAGAACCTTGGTACAATAGCGGACACCAGTGACTGAACCTCCTTGGAAGATGTGGAGGTCAGTACGGCTACCAAGCATGATACCGCCCCAAACGAGAACTCTGCCACCTCTAAACCGGTCCAGATGTGTATACGTCCAGAATCTCTCGTCAGACTAAATCGGCTCTCATCCGTAAAGAGAACTCGACCCCATTGCTGATGTGCCAAGCTCTTGTGTTCCTGGCACCACAGAAACCGCCGTCTCCGAAGAGCAAGCGTTAATGGCACACACCGTACTGGTCGTCGTGCAAATAGACCACATTTGTTCAGCCTACTGGCCACGGTAAAACGCGATAACGGACGTCCAATTGTCTGTTGCATGTGCCTTGCGATTTCTTCCGTTGTCTGCCGTCTGTCTCTTCTCGCCTGTAGGACAATATACCAGTCGTCCGCCGCCGTGGTTGCTTGTGGACGACCACTGCTAAACTCTCGGACAGCTGTTCCTGTCGTTTGAAATGCTCTCCAAGCTCGTGAAACGATGCTGTGAGCGATCCCGAACTCCTCGGCCACACTAGTCACACTTCTACCTTCTTCCAACTTCTCAATGACGCGACCTCGGGTAAAGTCATCCAGATGTCGTCTACTAGATTGCCTGTTGGCCATATCTCACGGTGGCAGCAACTCGACGTCGTTCAAACCGATGTTCACCGTGCAATAGCTTTCACCGAATTGCTGAGCGTACACCGCCCGTGTGCTTTATACCCTTCCGAACCCCCACCCCTCCTACATCATGCTGCATATATGCGTATGTCTTACCGTACCGGACCCTAGTATATCTCCTGAGTGGTCTTTCGGTCCGTTCTGCCTGCTTGCTCTGCTGTTATGCTAATTTCTTCTCTTTGTCTTTAATTTTTGCACACCAGTGTACTAACTATGAAAATTACCCACACATTTTTCATAGTTGGTAGTATCTGACCTGAAAAAGAATTTTCTCAATCGGGTTTTTAGTTCTGCAGGCGTTGCTGTAAACGGAAACGTGAACTTGCCCCATCTAGTGGCACACTTGTGTGTTCCGAAAAATTTGAAATTATATGAGAAACATATCGCGCCGGAAACGTTCTCCTACAAAGAAAAAATGTTTCAAATCAGACTCTTAGAAGCAAAGGTAATGACAAAAATAAGATATACATCTACGCCTCCTGGTAGAAAAACTATGCACTATTTTAAGGAAAAGGTTTACCGAAGTGAGAAGTATTGGCCCATGAAAGAATTTTTTCAATCGAATTTTCAAGAGCTCAGATTTTGCTGCAAATACATCAGAAACAGAAATAAACACTTACGCTCCCTGGTGGCCAAACCATTCTTCACCAAAAATTAGAAATTATATACAAAATATTTCCAATCAAAAACGGTATCCAATGCAGAAAGAATTTTTCAAATCGTACTTTTAGAAGCAGAGATGTCGAGGAAAACAAGTTTATTTTTACGTCGCCAACGGGAAATCTATTCATTACTTGAAAAAGAAATTGCACCTAAAATAGTCTCCGTTATAAATGGCACCGAAAGCAAAATAATTTTTTCAATCAGTTATTTATAAGAAAATATGTGGAATAAAATGTATTTTGAATTCGATATCATCTGCACGCCCTCTAGAGGCAAAGTTGTGCATCAAAAAAAAAAAAAAAAAAAAAAAAAACGAAATGCAAAACGCAAAAAGAAATTTTTAAATCGGACTAATAGTTGCAGATGAATTTCACAGATTTTTCACTCATGATTTCACAGATTTCCACAGAAAGATGGACGGAAGGACAAAGTGATAACATAAGAAGGATTTTTTTTTCAAATGACCTACAGAAAAAAAAAGTATGCTGTCAAATGATACTATCAGCTGAGCTTCTGACATCTGATTACTATTATAAAACGATTACTATTATAAACACAGCAAATGTCATAATTTGTATTCAAGAATTAATATATGAAATTCTGCACATCATTTTTTATGCATGAAATGTAATTTGCTTTGTATTTTGTTTCACTTTATATTATTTAAAATCAATTCCCCTACGGTTTTCTACTTAGCACTCACGAACTTCAGTTATTTAATTATATTTACTCATCTCAAACATGCTCCATGTTCCTCAATTATAAAAATAGGCTAAACGAAAGAGCAAACACAACCACACGCTATGCTCAAGTTACCCATTAAACGTTCAGTTTTGTGTTACCCTTACGCACAGTTTTGGTTGTCGCTTTTTGTACTTTCCAACGAATTGTCTGAAATCCCGATAAATTTTGCTCTTTGTGGCATTACCAAAAGTCTGCCAAGTTACACTGAAAGAAAAAAAAAGTCTGAAATGCATCAGCCATTTTCCGCGTTTTCGTTCGTGAATTAAAGAAGCACCTTCCTGATTCAACCTTTTCCGTGAAATGATGGGAAAAACACACCTGAATTTCACAGATTTTTCACTCATGATTTAACAGAAATACTCCTGTTAAACTTTCTACGGTTAATAACGGAAAATTGCCGTTTTTAAGAGATGTTAATGGAAAATTCTGAATCTTCAGGGAAACTTGACGTGGTTCCGTGCGCATATTAACGAGAAAATTCTGAATTTTCGGGAACCTTTCCGTGGTTTCGTGTGCATATTAACGGGAAAATTCCTACTTTTATCGCATTCACATAACGAAAACTTTCCAGTAATAAAAGCGGTTCGAGGAGACACTTTAAGTTTGATTAACTATTAAATTTCCATCGTCTGTTAGTGGACCTGATTTTGAGGCTCTGCGGCGAGACCGGATATTGTGGATATCATATCGCATGATAGTGAGGTTATTGTCCAAAAATAACCCTCCCACACAGTTAGTGAACCTGCTTTGTATATTGTGTTACCGTAAGAAACTGGGTATTTCAAGTGCTGTACGCCGCCCCGGTGGCGCAGTAGTCTAAGGCGTTGGCCTCTGATCATTCGTCCGTAAGGGGTCCGGGTTCGAATCCCGGTCAGGCATGGATGTTGTGTTTGTCTTACGGCACTGGCTCTCTCCCTTCCCTGGAACCAGTGACCCTAAATTAGGGACGGGCGACTGCTTATAGCCCATTGAGTTGCTCACGGCGGTCGTTAAACCTCCAATCAAAAAAAAAAAAAAAAAAAAAAGTGCTGTACTGCTGTTTATACACTGAGTGGCCACTTCATTATGACCACCTGACAGTTTTAAGCAAATGAGCTATGGCTGCACGCTGTTGCCGCCAGAAGGCGAGGCTAGTATAAAAAGGGAAAGCTTAGTGCTTGCGATAGTAGTAAATTGATTTTTGGGTGACGAGATGGGTAAAAAATGCGATTTGACGGACTTTCAACGTGGGATGATTGTAGGAGCTCGGAGCCATGGAGCGAGTATCACTGAAACCGCCGCATTTGTGAAATGTTCCAGAACAGCTGTTGTTAAAGTGTTTAAAGACTGGACTGTCTGCCAAAAAACTAGGTCTCTACGTGCAACGTGTGGTAGTCATGGACTATAGTGACTGCTCGGGAGGAACGGAGAGTGTCCAGACTGGTAACAGACACCAGAAGGGCAACAGTGCAGCAAATTACAGACCATCTTAATCAAGCATCCCCTCAAAGGATCTCTGCACGCACTGTTCGCCGTACGCTGCATCGGATGGGATATGGCAGCTGAGGGCCTGTTCGAACACCTTTGCTGTCTGCAGTTAACAAGAGAAAACGTCTCCAGTTCGCACAGGAGCACAAGGATTGTCAGTCGATAATTGAAAAACATTATGTGGTCCGATGAATAACATTTTCAGTTGCACCATGCCGATGGCCGAGTGAGAATTTGGCGGAAACAGCATAAAAGTATGGACCCCAAATGCATTGCTACAACCCTTCAAGCTGGTGGAGGCAACGTTATGGTTTGGGGAATGTTTTCCTGTCATGTTTTGGGCTCTTTAATTCGTGTTGATCAAAATCTGACTGCCACATCTTACCTAAACATCGTTACGGACCAAGTGCATCCTGTCATGTGGATGGTTTATCCCAATGGCGATGGCTAGTTTCAACAAGATAATGCGTCCTGCCATAGTGCTTGTATTGTATACAGGATTGGTTTCAGGAACATGCCGGTGAGTTTACTTTGCATAGGGGGCCCCCACAACTCCAGATCTCAACCCTGTTGAGAATTTGTGGGATGAAGTTGAACAAGCCATCAGACATCTGGATCCACAACCCTGCAACTCACACTCCTGGAAAGTGCTGTTCATCTGGCATGGTCTCAGATTCCACAAACCACCTATCAACATCTCGTGGAGTCCATGCCACGAAGCATCGACGCAGTATTAAAGGCAAAAGGTGACCCAACGTAGTACTGCGGGGGTGGTCATAATAAAGTGGCCACTCAGTGTATAATGTCCGTGCATCCGTCTGTGAACTCCTTTAGACAAAAAGTATTTATACTTATCAAGAGTAAATTTCATATATAGGGGTTTTGTGAAAAAAATACTCTGCACAGTACATTTCATCTTTTCTTAAACATAATTCAAACTTAGTTAGTTAAAATAAAATCTAGAGTCTCAAAATACTGTTGTTTAAAAAAAAACCTTGATGAGAAAAAAACAATTTGTAATAAGTTCCCCTACAGAAAAAAAATAAAATTGTTAAAAACTTATTTAAAAAAATAGCAATCTCTTACAAAAAAATTAAGTGACTAATTAACCCGCATTCATAGCGAAACACATTTCATCATTGAGTTAATTCAATCCTCTTCGTTTCTATCTTAAACGCAATCTGGTGGTAAGGATCTTGCTGGCTAATTTAGTAGCGTTCATGCCATCGTGAGAAAAAGGGAAGGATTCCTTCACGCCTCAAGCGTCTGGAACATTTAGGCTTAAAACAAAATGGAAAAAGGTTTCTCCTGTAGAGTGGAGGTGTGGGGTGGGAGCTACAAAAGTCAGAATCCAGGTTTTGGGAAACAGGAAAAATGTAAGAACAGAAAATACCCGAAATTGACATGTATGTGAAAAAACAAACAAACGGAATTAATGGCTACAATAAATTTGTCAAAATACTGAAGTTTCCGCGGAAACTTTTCAAAACGGAAATTTCATTAAAAGTCGGAGGTCTACTGGCAAGTTTGCTGCACGTTATTTTCAGGGATTTTCCGTGAATTCATATTACTTATTTTTTTACAGTGTAGAGTCAGTCTGAAATATGAACAACGTGTGAGTTGTTCTCGGGGTCTTCTCTTACATGTTTAGGTTAGCCAGTATTTTGCAAGCCAAATGAGATTATGCTTGTCAACGATATTTTATTTTCTCCAAGACATTAACCCTTGTTATTGATTTTTTCCTTTTCACGTACAAATTTGAAAAATACAAAAAAAAAAAAAAAAAAAAAAATGAAGTTCACTCAACGCAAGAATTTCCTTTCAAATATTTACGTTTCTCTTACGTTTTCTCCAGGCATAGGTTTTTAGTTATAGTCTGCTTTGATAAAGCCACCCCTATGTGTGTGGATGTAAGGTTAGGTGATGCGTAAAATCACGACCTCTCCTTGACAAATGCCAGCCCCGCCTTCTCGTGGTGCATCCTGTTCCCACTAAAGGGGCTCTGACGACCGCCAATAGCGGTATAACTATACCATCGGGATTAGAGGAAATGCTATCCCACACTCACCAACCCGCTTGGCCAGCGTGGTGAGTTATGGCCAAACCCCTCCAAAATGACTCCACAACTTAAATCTTGGCCCTCAGTCTCCGGCAGCTAGAATGTACCTGGCCAAGGCAGCGGCCAGTGCGACATGAAGACAGAGGGTGCTAAGAATCCCCGGAGGTCCGGACTAGGCTGCCATCAGATGCTGACCTTGGCTACGTATAATGGACGCTTCCTATCTTCTGATTCAAGGCTTCTTGAATTGGAAGAGGAACTACAAAGGATCAAGTGGGACATCATCGGGCTAAGTGAGGTAAGGAGAAAAGGAGAAGATCTCATTGAACTGAAAAATGGATATATCTTCTACTATCGTGGGACATATACTGGTAGAACTAGTGGTGTTGGATTTATAATAAACAAGAAACTGAAGGATAAAGTTGTAGAAGTTGAAAGTTCCTCTGACAGAGTTGCAGGACTCGTTATCCAACTCTCAAGAAGATACCACGCACAGATAATTCAAACTTATGCACCCACCACAAGTCATCCTGAAGAAGAAATTGAAGAATTTTATGGGGAAATTCGTCATCTAAATAATAAAGGTAAGCAACACTTGAAGATAATTATGGGAGATTTCAATGCAAAAATAGGGCAACGGCAACAGAATGAAACTTCAGTAGGTAAATTCGGTCACGGCAACAGAAACCAGAGTGGAAATACTCTCGTAGAGTTTGTATAGGCAGAAGGGATGTTCATCTTGAACTCCTTTTTCAAGAAAAAGCCACACAGGAAATGGACATGGAGACATCCAAATGGGACGACAAGTGAAATTGATTTTATTATGTGTAACAAAAAATTCGTCATAGAAGACTGCAGTGCGCTAAACAAGTTCAACACAGGTAGTGACCATAGATTGGTGAGATGTAAGATGCACCTCAACACTAAACTCCAAAGTAGCAAGCTCATAAAGACAAACAAAATGTATTGACATAACCAACCTTAAAAAACACCATAATACCTTCAAGTTGGAACTGAAGAACAGATTCTCCGCTTTAGAAGGCCTAACATCGGAAGAAGTGGACATCTCTGAAGTTAACAGAAAAGTAACCAAAGCTCTTATGGAAACAGCAACAAAATTCGCTGGGTCTAAGAACAAGTTGCACGTGAACAAATTATCAGGAAAAACCAAAATGTTGATGCAAAAACGAAGAGAGATGAGGACAACTAAAGAAGATGTGACTTCCAAAGTGGAATATATAGAGATATGCAAGACAGTACGAAAAAGAATCACTGAAGACGTAAGGAAATTCTACTGTAAACTAGTGAGGAAAGCAATTGAAAACAACCAAAGCCTAAAGATAGCAGAGGGACATCTCAGTAAGAGAAGAAAACAGATTATGGCACTGAGAAAAGAAGATGGTTCTGTAACAAGAAATAGAGGCAAAATTTTAACAAGAGTGAAAGATTTCTATTCCAAATTATATGAAAGGGATGATACATGTACTCCAGACATCATGAAAGGTACCAGTACCAGAGTTCTTCCAGTCCTTCCAGCAGAAGTTGCACATGCAATCAAGAACATGAAGCGGGGGAAAGCTCCAGGAGAAGATGGAATTACTGTAGACATCATATAAGAAGCAAGTGGAGAAATCGAAACAGTACTGGCCCAAATTTTCACTCGGTGCTTTAATGAAGGGAAGATTCCTGAGGATTGGAACAACGCTACAATGATCCTGCTACATAAAAAAGGTGACATTGAGGGTCTCAGGAACTACAGACCTATCAGCCTCCTATCAGTGGTTTATAAAATCTTCACTAAAGTTCTTTCACACCGCTTGAAGGTAACACTGGACATGGCTCAACCGAGAGAACAAGCTGGATTCAGGAGTGGCTACAGCACAATAGATCATATCCACGTACTGAGAGAACTAATTGAAAGAGCGGGGGAATATGAACTTCCATTGTGCATGGCTTTTATCGATTATCAAAAAGCCTTTGATTCGATGAAACCATCAGCAGTTACAATGGCCCTGAAATCCTGCGGTATTGAAGATGCGTACATTAATATTATTAATAACATCTATGAAAATGCAAGTGCAAAGATTCGGCTGTTTGAGAATACAGCACACATAAAAGTTGGAAAGGGAGTGAGACAAGGTGACACCATATCTCCGAAGCTCTTCAATGCTACATTGGAGGGTGTCTTTCAGTAGCTGAGCTGGAAAAACAAGGGGATAAAGATTAATGGAGATTATCTAACTCACCTTCGTTTTGCTGATGACGTAGTCATTTTTGCAACTACTCCATCAGAGCTGCAGAGTATGATCCAGGAACTTGCTGACAAGAGTAAAGAAGTGGGATTAAAAATGAACTTTCAGAAGACAAAAGTGATGTTTAATGCTTTTTCAAGAAATGAAGATTTATCGATTGATGGAGGAAAGCTGAAGATAACAGACACATACGTTTATCTTGGACAGCAGACACCAAGTGAGGGTCACATTAATGAAGAAATTAATCGACGTACAAAACTTGCCTGGAGAGCTTTTGGAAGAAACAGCATAATTTTTAAGAGCAATATGCCATTATGTCTTAAAAGAAAAGTGTTTGATCAATGCATCCTTCCAGTGCTTACGCATAGTGCAGAGAAGTGGGACTTAACTAAAAGAGACATACAGAGGCTACAGACAACTCAAAGCAGCATGGAGAGGTGCATTCTTTTGTGTAACCAGGAGAGATAAGAAGAGGAACTCGTGGATCCGAAAAATGGCAAGAGTGGAAGACATCATGATCAGAGTTAAATCCCTGAAATGGCAATGGGCTGGACATACTGTCAGAAGAACAGATCATCGATGGACAGCTGAAATTTTAGATTGGATTCCAAGGGACAGGAAAAGACCCAGAAGAAGACCACATGGGAGATGGGTGGATGAAATTCGAAAGTATGCAGGAGTGACATGGAGGAGACTGGCCCAAGACAGACCGTTGTGGAGGAAACTTGGGGAGACCTTCGTCCAGCAGTGGATTGATAATGGTTGACAATGATGATGGTGATAATGTGTGTGAAAGCTTGGTAGATATTAGTTGCTATGTCAAACAAAAACAAAAAAAGCTTTTACAATAGCTTGTATCAATTTGGTGTATATTTGCGCTTCTGATTTATTTCTTTTTGCCTTGTTAATTAGGTCAAGTTTGCCATCATAACACATACTCACACGAACATATACAGTACACCGGGTGTCTCAAAAACGATTGAAACTCACTTTTATCCTTTCAACGGTTGATCATAGATACATTCTTTCAATTAGAAAAATGCTCAAAATGACGTAAAGACTTACGACATGGAAGTTGCACCTGGGTGATATTTGCATAAAAATAAGAATAATATACTTTTTATTTACCCTTCGCAGACAAGAAAGTTAAATAAAAAAATATATTGCGCAATGTCCTAATTAATCAAAAAATGAACAAGAAAGTTAACACCGAATTTTTCTGCCGGTGTAATGAGCATGTCTTTTGAATCCGTTCTGACGCAAATTAAATTCATCAAAGCTATTCAGTCAATGGAACCGGTATGGAAAACAGTAGCATCTGACCGAAGAAAGAAGTTTTTCAATTGGGTTTTTTATCCCACAGATATTGCTGTCAACGGAATCGTGAGCTTACGCCCTTTGGTTGCAGACCTGTGCGTTAAGAGAAATTTGAATTGATATGAGAAACATTTCGCAGCGGAAACGCTCTTCAGCAAAGAAAGAATTTTTCAAATCGGACTCTTTGAAGCAGAGATATAAACAAATAAGATAGGCATCTACGCCCCATTGCTAGAAAATCATGCATTATTTTAGGAAGAAAGTATTCTCAAAAGTAATACAGGCATTTGACGTGCACCAGGAGCATCAAACTGAAGTCATCCCTCTTTCCACGTTTATAAGTGAGTCACGGAAAAATTCTCATTGGCCACCACCGGGAATCGAACCAAGGTCTTCCAGTTACTCGCCGGACATGCTTCCACTGCACCACAGCGGTTTCGAATTTCTCCAGACTCACATACTGCCAAGCCAATCGGCAGGTCGCTTCTTGGAGCCTCGCACAATGCTGAAATTGGCTTGGCAGTATGTGAGTCTGGAGGAATTCGATGCAGCTCGGGTGCAGTGGAAGCATGTCCGGCGCGTAACTGGAAGAACTGGGTTCGATTCCCGGTGGCGGCCAATGAAAATGTTTCCGTGACTCACTTATGAACGTGGAAAGAGCGATGACTTCAGTTTGATGTTCCTGGTCCACGTCAAATGTCTGCATTATTAATCATTCGCCTTCTAATTATTTGTTCTGTTGCTGCTTACCATCTTTGGTGAATCCTCAGCATTGTGCGCGGCTCCAAGAAGCAACCTGACAATTCCTTAAGATTCACATACTAGCTTGGCAGTATGTGAATCTTAAGGAATTCCAGGCGGCTGTGGTGCAGTGGAAGCATGTCCGGCGCGTAACTGGAAGACCCTGGGTTCGATTCCCGGTAGCGGCCAATGAGAATTTTTCCGTGACTCACTACTAAACGTGGAAAGGGCGATGACTTCAGTTTGATATTCTCAAAAGGTTTTTCTATGTAAGCGGTATCGGTCCAAGAAAAAAAAATTAGTCGAGTTTTCAGGAGCTCAGAGTTTACTGCAAATACATCAGAAGCAGAAATTAACACTATGTCTCATGGTGGTCAAACCATTCTTTACCAAATATTGGAAATTATATGGAAAGCATTTTCCATCAGGAGCTGTATGCAATACAGTAAGAATTTTTCAGATCGGAGTTTTAGAAGCAGAAATAACGCAGAAAACTATGATTTACCCAGCGGAAAGTCTATGATTTCTTTGAAAAAATTGAACTTATATGTAAAACATTTCCCATCGGAAACACCATCCAACAAAGAAGGAATTTTTCAAATCGGACTCTTAGAAGTAGAGATATTGACAAAAATAAGATATGCATCTACGCCCCCTGGCGTAGAAACCATGCATTATTTTAAGAAGAAAATATTCCTCAAAGGTTTGTTGACGTGAGTAGTATCGGTTCACAAACGAAATTTTTTCAGTGGAGATTTTAGAAGCTCGATTGAAAAAATTGCTGTAAATACATCAGAAGCGGAAATTAAGACTTACGCCCCCTGGTGGCCGAACCATTTTTTTACCAAAATTAGAAATTATGTGCAAATTATTTCCCATTGAGAGCTGTATCCAGTGCAGAAAGAATTTTTCAAAGCGGAGTTTTAGAAGCAGAGATATCGGGGCAAACGCAATTTACCTTTCGCTCTCTAACAGAGAATCTATGAATTACTTGAAAATTTTGAAATTATATGAAAAACATGTCATACCGTAAAGTCTATCCAATAAAGAAAGAATTTTTCGAATCGGACCATTAGAAGCAGAGATATTGACAAAAATAAGATATACATCTACGCCCCCTGGCGGAGAAACCATGCAATATTTTAAGAAGAAAATATTCGGAAAATGTTTATCGGCGGGTGTGGCATCGGTCCACGAAAGAATTTTTTCAATCGAAAATTTAGAAGCTCAGATTTTGCTGCAAGTACATCAGAAGCAAAAAAATAACACTTGCGCCTCCTGGTGGCCAAAGTATTCTTTACCAAAAATTAGAAGTTATATGCAAATAATTTTCCATCAGGAGTTGTATCGTCTGAAGAAAAAAATTCCAAATCGGAGTTTTAGAAAAACAGATATCGGGGAAAACGTAATTTACTTTTATGCCCCCTAGCGGAAAATCTATGTGCAACTTGAAAAAGTAACTATACCTAAAACACGCATTAAATAAACGGAATCGAAAGATAAGATTTTTTTCAATCGGATGTTTAGAAGCAAATATATCGAATAAAATGTATTTTGAATTCGACATCATCTGCATTTACGATCTCTTGCGGCGAAACTGTACATCGTTGAAAAAAACGAAATGAAGGATCACAATTAGCATATTTCAAGCTTCCCAATGCAAAAGCAATTTTTCAAATCGGACTAATAGTTGCAGAGATATGGTATCAACGGACGGACGGACAAACTGTTAACATAAGCACGATCTCTTTTTACAAAAGAGGTGCTAAAAACAGTCAATCTGCTTGCAAAACTCTCGGAGATATTCGCGATGAAAATTGTAAAAAAATTATCATCTGGTGCGATAATTTCCTGCACGTGCGGGAACACTTCCCTTGCTCGCTTTGAGTGCTACAAAGCTATACAGTGTAACAAGCTATCGTTCGCCTGTAAACGGGCTCTAGACGATACATTTTTTACGATGTTCATCGATAATATCTCCGCGAGTTTTGCTCGTAGAACAACGAGGTTTGTTTCAATACAAATTTGGAAGATGTGAATCCGTTTATTGGTGTAAATATGACAAGGATGGTAAGTCAGATTATATCCGAAAACTTGAAAATTTCGTCTTCCTGGAGCGGGAATCGAAACCGCGTCTCCCGAATAGCGCCCGAATATGCTAACCACTACACCACCCAGAACGACCAAGTTTCAAGTTTATGATTAATTTGAATATAACCATCACAGGAATTGCTAGTCGAAGCAAATTTGAATATAACCATCACAAGATTCGCTAGTCGAAACAAATTAATCGGAAACTTGAAACTTAGCCGTTCTGGGTGGTGTAGTGGTTAGCATACTCGAGCGCTATCCGGGAGACGCGAGTTCAATTTCTGCTCCAGGACGACGAAATTTTCAAGTTTTCGGATATTATCTGACTTAACATCCATGTCATATTTGCAGCAATAGACGGATTCACATCTTCCAAATTTGTATTGTACAATGGTGTAATCCCGTACTTCATTCATTGAGGTTTGCTTCTTTAAACTAATTAGGACATAGCGGAATTCTTTTTATTGAACTTCTTTTTCTGCGAAGATTGTATGACTTTTTTATTAATGAAAATACTACCGACAGGGGTACAACAGCCATGTCGTAAGTCTTGAGTACTTTTCTAACTGAAGTATGCATCTGTGATCAACCGTTGAAGAGATAAAAGCTTGCTTCAATCTTTTTTGAGACATCCGGTATACAATATAATACAATATATACAGTGCCGTAATTATGCAGGTGCAACAGGTGCACAACAAGCACAGGGCCCAGAATTAAGGGGGCCTGAAATGAAACTGACAAAAATAAAATCTTATGACAATGCGTAACGGACGGGATAATAAAAAAAACCGCTTTTTTTCATTGCGTCCAGTTAAAAATGTTTCCTATTAAGTAGTCTTGAATCAGTCAACCATGATTAAAAGTGCATCTTCTTAAAATGATGTTTAAAGCTTTTTTTTTTAGGATGCGCATCCTGTCACGTGAGGAGGGGAGGGGTCGTGAAAGATCAAGTTTCTCCTTCCTCACGTGACCAGAGCTCCCGTCAAGGTAAGGAAAGAAGTGATCTTTGAGCACGCACGCACCTCTTTGTTAGCTGTTTTATATGGTTTTATGGTTGAGTATCCGTACCTATGATGTCAATGATCAGGGGAGGCACAAGGACTACATCGATGAACTAGCCCTGCATAATTTCGATTGAATATAATATCGTTCGATATATTAATTATAATGATGTAATCAATGAATTTGCTGAAATGAAAGCCAGAAAAGTGTAATTAAAATACTTCTCATTTATGAATATATGTGAATCACCTTGTATATTTCTTGTGTACGAAAAAATTATTTATAAACAAATGTTATATCGTATTTGTTTCATTATTATCCCCCCCCGCAAAAAAAGGGGCCCATAAAATAAAGCCTGGCACAGGGCACATGAAAAGCTAGTTACGGCAATGAATATGTATACACGGTCGTATCAGAATAATATGACCACCTACGGGTATCACCACCCTATGCCCGGATGACAGCGGCGAGACGGCGTGGTATGGACACAATGAAACCCTAAAATTCCCCGACGTACGCATGCCCATTCAGACTACAGCAGAGCACGGATGTTCCGGAAATGATTTAGTCGTGGGTCGACACGTCAAACCTGTCGATCCAAATAGTCCCACAAGTGCTTTATGGGACTGACGTCGGACGAATTCGCCGGCCAAGGGAGAACGGAGACATCGCTGTCGTGTTCCTGGAACCAGTCAACGCCCCCCCCCCCCCCCTAGCGACATGGCAATGTGCACTGTCCAATTGGTAGACACCATCACCACCAGAGTAAACGTCCAACACGGAGGGATGCATGTGGTCAGCGAGGATGGACAGGTAGCCACTGGCGTTCAGGGACCCATCCAGTGGTACCAGCGGCTCCAGATCAGACCAAGAAAATATCCCCCAAACATGCATACTACCACCACCGGCCTGTATTTGACCGACAACCGTGTCCAGGCGTTGAATCTCGTGTCTGACGCCGTATCCGACATCGCCAGTCACTTCTGTGGAGTAGAAACCTCGATTCATCGGAGACGGCAACCATTTACAGTTACTGTCTTTGAAATTGCGTTATATTGAAAATGCATGCGTTAATACTTTTAATAACATCTGTGAAAATGCAAGTGCAAAGGTTCGTCTGTTCAACGTCACAGGATTTATAAAAATTGGAAAGGGAGTGGGTGAGAGAAGGTGATACCATATCTCTCAAGAGCTTTAATTCCCGATTGCCGAATGGCTTTCAGTCACTGAACTGGAAAGACAAGGAGATAAATATTAAGAGAGATTGTATAACTCACCTTCGTTTTGCTAAAGACAGTCACTTTTGTAAGTGACCCCTCAAAGCTGCAGTGTTCCAAGAACAGTAGATAAGAGGGATTGAAGATGAACAGACCTCCAAAAAAAAAAAAAAAAAAAAAAAAAACGAGCAACCCCGTCTACCTTTGGAACCATTTGCCGCAGATAGACAAGTAAGGTACCATTGGAAAGCACTCAAAAGGAACTATCACGTGATGTGAAGAAAACTGCTATTTAAGCTAATTAACACGTTAATTAGCTCATTATCTCCGAATTTTTTCCATATAAATGGTATGTTATTTTATGCGCATTCTATTTAGCAGATGGAAAATCCCCTAAATTTTAAATATCGTCCAAATCGGATAATTAATAGCGAAGATATTTGCAAATAAAATTAGAGGGGCATCTACATATGTACATCTGGACAACACACCTGGAATGTTTCTTTCCCTGCAAGAACAGTGATAATGCTGGAAAGTCGGCGTTTTGCCCGAACCTCAGACAAATTGAACGCGGAGTACAGACCCGCAAATGCCCTGACATTGATTTGCATAGCAACTTGGGCCATCCAGGCACGGAGTACATTTACTCTTGCCGTTTCCTTTATAACAACTTCATTTATTCGTGCTAATGACTTGAATTAATATTAGAATAAACAGTATGTATTTTTCTAATAATGGAAAACCTGAATCTATGCTTTCTGAAATTTGTTTTGGATATTCTTGATTCCGATCCTTACACTTTCTCGAGGCACTAAGTATTCGCGTATCACTGAAACGTTATTTCATAATAGAAAATTGAAGCAGAACCACGAAATCCGATGTTTTACGCTTTCCAACCGTAGGTTCAAGAAGCGTATATGCTCCAGCTTTGTCCATCTGTCGTAAAAATGGTTTGATTTCGATGAAATTTTAGTATGTGGTAGGGGACAACTAGGGACGAACCCTATTGAAAGCGGGCGAAATGGGGTCAAAGGTCAGAACATAGGAGCGGGATCCAGTCTATCACCCTTATGCGTCATAACTTACGTAAAAATGCTTCGGTCGAGACAAAACTTTATCATGTTATTCCGGAGATATACTGAACCGGTTCTGTTGAATATCATCGAAATGGAGTCAAAGGTCAGGGCACAGGAGCGAGATTTATTCCACAGCCATTATCCTCATAACTTGAGTAATAACTTGAGTATTGATTTCTGGAGCCTTCCCAGTGGCGCATTGGTCTAAGCAACGGCTTCTGATCATTCGTACGCGATGGGCCCAGGTTCGAGTCCCAGTGATGCATAGATGTTGTATTTGTCTTACGGCACTGGCTCTCACCATTTCCTGGAGTCAGTGGCATTAAATTAGGAACGGGCGATTGCTTATAGCCCACTGAGTTCCTCACAGTGATGGTTAAACTTTCAATAAAAAAAAAATAATAAAAATCTGGTATGTTGGAAAGCGTACGCGTTTGCATGATTCTACTAACTTGTTTAAAACGTCTTTGGTAAAAAAAAGATCGTATTTGTGTTACCGGTTAGTCCGTACATCCGTTTGTGGGCACCATATCTTTGCAACTGTTAGTCCGATTTGAATTTTTTTTTCTTTTTTTTTTTTTTTTTTGCTTTATGAAGCTTGAAAGGGGCGAATGGTGATCCTTTAATTCTTTTTATGTGCAATTTCGCCGCAAGAGGGCGTAAACGCAGATGATATCGAATTCAAAACACATTTTATTACATATATATTTGCTTCCAAACATCCGATTGAAAAAATCTTTTACCTTTCGATTCCATTTTTGTCGAAAAGCATTTCAGGTATAGTCACTATAACGAAGTAAATTTCTCCGTCATTTTTATCCGCGCCAGGATTCGAACCCGGGTCCCCTCATTCCGGAATAAGTTGCTCTACCAATTGAGCTACGCGGACGTTTCATTCTGATTCCTATCTGCCTTTATGTCGTGTGCGTCCTTCTGGCAGGTACGTCACATCTCCTGGTACATTACATCACTTTTTCAAGTTACACATAGATTTTACGCTAGGGGGCGTAAAAGTAAATTGCTTTTCCCCCGATATCTGTATTTCTAAAACTCCGATTTGAGAAATTATTTCTTCAATAGAACTGCTACTGATGAAAAATCTTTTGCATACAATTTCTAATTTTTGGTAAAGAACAGTTTGGCCAACACGCGTAAGTGTTCATTTCTGCTTCTGATGTTTTTGCAGCAAAATCTGAGCTTTTAAAATCTGGATTGAAAAAGTTCCGTCGTGGACTGGTACCACTCGATAAATGTTTTCGGAATTTTTTCTTCTTAAAATAATGCATGATATCTCCGCCAGGGAGCGTTGATATGTATCATATTTTTGTTAATATTTCTGCTTCTAAGAATCCGAATTTAAAACTTCCTTTCTTGTTGCATATAGTTTCCGATGCGAAATGTGTTTCATATAATTTTAAAATGTTCCAGTAATTCATAGACTTTCCGCTAGGGGGTGTAAAAATAAATTGCGTTTTCCCCAGATATATCTGCTTCTAAAACTCCGATTTGAAAAATTATTCCTGTATCACATACAGCTACTGATGAGAAATGTTTTGCATGTAATTTGCTATATTTGGTAAAGAATAGTTTTGCCACCAGGGTGCGTAAGTTTTTATTTCTGCTTCTGATGTATTTGCATCTAAATCTGAGCTCCTGAAAACTCGATTGAAAAAAATATTTCGTGGACACATTTCGTTCTCTTTGGGAAACATTTTCAGAATACTCTCTTCTTACAATAATGTACAGCTTTTCCGCCAGAGGGCGTATGTACATATCTTATTTTTTTTTATATCTCTGCTCCTAAAAACTCCTAAATGTCAGTTTTTAAAAATTATTTTTTTGCTCGAGAGCATATTCGCTGCTAAATGTTTCTCATGCACTTTCAAATTTTCTAAACGCAGAAGTCTGCCACGAGAGGGCGTAAGTTCACATTTCCGTTTACAGCAATATCTGATGGACTAAAACCCCGATTGAAAAACTTCTTTCTCTCATCATATACTGCTAAATGTGCAAACTCAGTGTATTTTCTTGCCAAATTAAGGCAAAATTTCACCGCTAGGAGGCGCTAATGGTTTTCTTAATATCTCTGCTTTTAAATATGCGATTTAAAAAAAACGTTCAACATCGGATGCCATTTATCTTGTGGAACACTTTAGGCTAGTATTTGAGAAGTTTTATAGTTCGCAGTTCTGTCGCTAGGTGGTGCTTGTGCACTTCTGTTTGCAACTGTATCTTCGTTTCTAAAAACCCTATTGAGAAATTGCTTTCTTTTTACTCTATGCCATTCACGACTGTAGAGATGTGAAATATTATCCTCTTTAAATAATGCACAGATTTCCCGATACATGTTGTAAATGTTAATGCTTTATTTTTTCCACTACCTCTGCTTGCGGGAGACGTATTTGAAAATTTGAAAAGTTATTTTTCCTTAGCATATCTTTTTCCATGAAGAATATTTTAAGCCTACTTTCAACTTTCCTATTTTATGCAAAATTCTTGAGCTAGAAAACGTAGAGTTATATCATGTTTCTTTCTATATTTGTTCTTTTAACGGTTCGATTTGAAAATCTGTCTCCGATATTCTTCTGTTATGAGAAAATTTTTGTGCGCTATTTGTTTATTTTTGTAACGTACGTTTTAGACGGTGTTAGACAAAATGTAGCTGTTTCTATTTCTGTTTTTTTTTTTATTGATTGTAAAAATCCGGTTGATATTTTCTAACTGGTTGCATTAACTTTGAATAACTTTGAATTTTTTAATTCGCGTTAGAAACGGTTCAAAAGATGCGCTCATTACAGCAGAAAATTCGGTGTCATCATTCTTTTTATTTCAAAAATTTGGAAGGCACAAATACAGAAAACGAGGATGTAAATATCAAATATAACTGGAAATACGTGTAAAACTCGTTGCTGCTTGTCTTTGGTCACGTATTACGAGAACCAACTTAAAAGTCCACATTCGAGCCGGGCATAGCCATACATAAATACTTAGACCAAATAGTCCAAATCAGGGCAGGGGCTGGTTCGACCTAATGAAATAAACCCGCAAATATAGTTTATCCTCTATACTCTAATATACCGAACCGTGAAAAGGTTCTTTGTCACAATGATTAAAGTAGTCAACTTTTATATACAGGGTGCATAGGAAAGTCCCTTTAGCCTGAAATAACTTGCGAACGAAGAGAGGTACAGTTATGCAAGTGAGATAACGGTATAATAAAGCGACTACGCCCGATCGAATGCAACCGATCGCAGCGCCCCTAGTGGCGAAATGCGGAAGTTAGCCATTGCAAATCGAAAACGAAAAGAGATAGAGCAAAATTTCCAATTACAGAGTTGTGGAGCATCAATTAATTAGTAAAAAACGACATTTGTTTCACACGGATAAGATAAATTGTCGCCTGAATGCCCTAAAATGTCCGAAATCGATGCGCGACGATTCGAATCTGCATATTCACATTTCGCAAATGTAGCCGTATGCAAATGTAGATTGTAACGTTGTACCGTACCTACGATATCAAAACCAGTATCAGCATGTATCCTGATCAGAAGTTTAGGTTTATGTACGCTGTGTGAGAATGGCGAGCTTCACTCAAAAAATCAAGTGTATGCAACAGCACCTACAAGTCTGCTGGATCTACGTCGTCGTGTTACAGATGCTTGCAATAGTGTGACACCTTCCATGCTGAGGAATGGGCATGCAGAGTTACCTTCACGAATACAAATGTGTGTCGTGGGCAATGGCAAACTTTTCAAACATACTGGACGTTAACTTATCACTATGCGCCAGTTTGCCTTTTTTGTTTTTGTTTTGTCTGATGTCATCAAACTGTATTGACATAAGTACACATTTATGCAATAAATTGTGTGTATTTGCTCATACCTATGCCTGTTCCCTTCAAACGTTCACACAAAAGGTCGCGCATCGATTTCGGACATTTAAGTGTATTCAGGGAAAATTTATCTAATCCGTGTGAAACAAATGCCGTTTTGTACTAATTAATTGATGTTCTACAACTTTGTAATTGGAAATTTTGCTCTCTCTCTCTCTTTTCGTTTTCAATTTGCAATGGCTAACTTTCGCATTTCGCCACTAGGGAAGCAACTAATGGTTGCATTAGATCGGGAGTAGTCACTTTACTATACCTTTATTTTACTTGCATAACTGTACCTATCTCCGTTCACAAGTTATTTCAGGCTAAAGGGACTTTCCTATGCACCCTGCATATACTGTATATATATATATACACCATGGAATATACACTGAGTTGCCACTTTATTATGAAAACCCCCTCAGTACTTCGTAGGGCCACCTTTTGGTCTTCAAAACTGCGTCGATTCTTCGTGGCATGGACTCCACGAGATGTTGATAGGTGTTTTGTGGAATCTGAGACCATGCTTGATGAATAGGACTTTCCAAGAGTGTGAGATGGCGAGGTCGTGGATCCAGCTGTCTGATGGATCGTTCAACTTCATCCCACGAATTCGCAACGGGGTTGAGATCTGGAGATTGTGGGGGCCACCTATGCAAAGTAAATTCACCGGCATGTTCCTGAGACCAATCCTGCACAATACGAGCACTATGGCAGGACGCATTACCTTGTTGAAAGTAGCCATCGCCATTGGGATAAACCATCCACATTACGGGATGCACTTGGTCCGCAACGATGTTTAGATATGATGTGTCAGTCAGACGTTGATCAACACGAATTAAAGGGCCCAAAGCATGCCAGGAAATCATTCCCCAAACCATCACGTTGCCTCCACCAGCTTGAAGGGTTGTAGCAATGCATTTGGGGTCCATGCTTTCCTGCTGTTTTCGCCAAATTCTCACTCGTCCATCGGCATGGCGCAACTGAAAATGTGATTCATCGACCCACATAATTTGTTTTGAATTATAGACTGTCCAATCTCTGTGCTCCTGTGCGAACTGGAGACGTTTTCTCTTGTTAACTGCAGACAGCAAAGGTGTTCGAACAGGCCTTCAGCTGCCATATCCCATCCGATGCAGTGTACGGCGAACAGTGCGTGCAGAGATCATTTGAAGGTATCCTTGAGTAAGATGTCTGAAATTTGCTGCACTGTTGCCCTTCTGTTGTCTGTTACCAGTTTGTGAGTGCAGAGATCATTTGAGGGGATCCTTGATTAAGATGGTCTGTAATTTGCTGTACTGTTGCCCTTCTGTTGTCTGTTGCCAGTCTGGACACTCTCCGTTCCGTCCGAGCAGTCACTAGTCGATGACGACCACACGTTGCACGTAGAGACCCAGATTTTGGCAGACAGTCCAGTCTTTAAACACTTTAATAACAGCTGCTCTGGAACATTTCACGAATGTGATGGTTTCGGTGATACTCGCTCCATGTCTCCAAGCTCCTACAATCATCCCACGTTGAAAGTCCGTCAAATCGCATTTTTTACCCATCTCGTCACCCAAAAATCAATTTACTACTGTCTCAAGCACTAAGCTTTCCCTTTTTATACTAGCCTTGCCCTCTGGCGGCAATAGAGTGCAGCCATAGCTGATTTGCTTAAAACTGTCAGGTGGTCATAATAAAGTGGCCACTCAGTGTATAAGGACTGGCGCTTCTGTTAACCTACTGAATGGATACCGATTAATGTCCATGTGCACGAAGATACATATAACATGTTTGTAGTCAAGTTTCACTTACCCGAAACCCACTATTTAAGTAAATTAGGGCATTAGTACAGTTAAAACGATGCAAATGTTTGAGCTGTGCTGTATTTCGAGAATTTCTTTTCTAACCGTTCGTGGCATTTCTTAATATATAGCACGACAATGTGTTGTTCCCAGTGGAACACATTGAGGAAAGATTGACACTTTATTCGGAACACATCGAGAAAGTAATTCTGGAAAATGTAATCGCAATGTGCTACACAGTGTTTCATTCTTTTGCCACGAAGTGTCCCGAATGTGTTATGTAAAAATACTAGTATCTTCTATCATTAAACATTTTATGGCGGAGAGAGTTTTGATGACACATGCGGAATAGGTGGATACACATTAGGAACACTTTGGCAACATTTGAGGAATGCAATGATCACCCAATTTTCAGAAATGGCTTTCGCAAAATGCTACGAAAGTGGGAAACCTGTTTCAAATGATTTGTTATTTTCCACCTCAAAAACTCACTTTTCTTTCATAGTTATCGTGCTTAGCATACGAATTGACGGGAACAGATATGTCTGGTAATTTAAATTTGCACTTGTCATATAATAATTGCACGTGTCAATTTAAAGCAATATAATTTTCTTCATTTGAAAGTGTGAACGTTTGTCTCATTTTGTCACCCACAGCGGGCGCGTATACCACTTTGCTTTGTTGTTATAGCAACAAGAACCGATTTTCAATAGCTGCTGGTATGACACCATTTCATCTAAATCTTTCTGACATGACGTCAGAGAGGCATTACGTCGCACGATTAACGTTACACCATTAACTCTTTTGAAAGAGGAAAGCGTTACGTCAGGAATTTCAGTTCTACTTTGTCGTTCATAACCATCATATAGAATTTTTCATTTAGAATCCTATTGTCTTTTTGCCTGTCTGTTAAACCTTTTTATAGCCACTTCTGGCTATAGGTATCTCCCAATTCTTTATTCGGGTAATTGTCTAATTTCCCACGTTTTTTTTTGTTTTTTTTTGATTGATAATTTAACGACCACCGTGAGCAACTCAATGGACTATAAGCAGTCGCCCGTCCCTAATTTAGGGTCACTGGTTTCAGGGAAAGGAGAGAGCCAGTGCGGTAAGACAAACACAACATCCATGCCTCAGCGGGATTCGAACCCGGACCCCTTTCGGACGAATGATCAGAGGCCATCGCTTAGACCACTGCGCCACCGGTGCGGCTTTCCCACGTTGACCAGACGGCTTGGGAAATGCATTTTTCTGCTACTGTCAGCATGAGGAGAAACAAACAAAGTGCATCTGGGACCCACTTGACAGGGAACCATCTACGCATTAGCGTCCCCAAGCCCAGGGAGTCTGTGGAAAACCCCGAAAAAACCGCAGACTAGATGGCCGGCAGGGCCGAGATTCGAACACCCGAAAAAAATTCTGTCGGTATGAAATTAAATTTTAAGATTTCCCTTGCGAACCTAAAATATTTATTTTAGATTGTCAAACCAGTTTCTTTTCTCATTTAAGTCTAAAAAATGAGAGTTCTAATAAAGTAGTGTAACGTACCAGGAGATGTGACGTACCTGCTGCCAGAAGGACGCACATGACATAAAGGCAGATAGGAATCAAAATAAAACGTCCACGTAGCTCAATTGGTAGAGTGACTTATTCCGGAATGAGGGGATCCGGGCTCGAATCCTGGCGTGGACAGAAATGACGGAGAAATTTACTTCGTTATAGTAGGTAAGAGTGTGTTTTTATTATTTCATGCACAGGCTGAAGAAACATGATTTGGGAACTTTCTTTTTCTTTTTCCTCAAAATACGAAATTCTCAGAATATAACTTTTTTTTTTTCACAGAGTATAAACCAGTCATTAATTTATTTATATTTGTAAAAGAAATGAAAAAGAAAACAAACAGAAAAGAAAAATGCAATTACATCCGTATTAAACTACACTAAGTAAGCTTAATGCTCCAAACGCTACTGGTTACGGTTATTTTTTTAACCGGTAGTCGAAAACGTCTAATGCCGAAGAGGCAATTTGCGTGCAGATCAGAGCGACACACGATTCGACTTCTGTATTGCAGCGAAAGGCATTTCCGTTTTGTATATTACAGACAGTTTAAGCAGTATAACTACAATGGAATATATCAAAGAATCGAAAAAGTATGCAATTATATTCGTATTATGCCATAATTCGAGACGGAATGGACACAACAGCAAATCTTCAATACCAAAAAAAAAAAAAAAAAAAAAAAAAAATCAGGCACACTGGTTCACTCGTGCAGGAAACAATTTGCAGTTTTCATTTTCATGACCACAATTTCATAACTTAACGAAGCTGTACAAAAAACACATATGATGCTTTCGTTTTGTGGAACGTACAGTTTTTTTGCGTTTTTGAATGAAACAATATACAAGAGTCAGCTATGTAACCAAAAGGAAAAAATTAAATATGTAATTGCACGAATGTGTCGCAAGTTAAATTTTTTTTTTGTGCAAAACCATTAACTTATGATGTTCATCATTAAAAGTTGCAGTTCTGAATTTAGGGGTACTGTATAACATTATTACTGCTTCCTTCAACCAACTTCACGTACAAACACTTTCTTCTAAGCGTTTCTCAGTATTGCTGGGTAAACAGTTTTACAGTAAGTAGAGGAAATGTGTTTTTTTATGCACGGCCCCTTAAATGATGTATGCTTGAGTTTTCGCTTATATCTCAGCAAGGTTTTATGCTATCACACTGAAAATTTGGATTCAAGGAGTAATAATATTTCGCATACATACAGTGGACTATTCACCACATATGGTCATAATACATTTTTTTCATGATCATATTTCATAATTTAAAGTTCCCTTAATATACCCGTTCTGTTCTTGTATAGCGGGTGCTTTACTGTTGCAGCACCGAATCGCTGTATCTGTTCTCGATTAAATGATACAAGTCAAAAACTAACTTGTGCAGTTTAACATTAGCGGCATCTTTTTTCCGTAGCTCACTGTACACATATTTATTGGTCGATTTGTATGAAATTTGAAATTTAAGGGTTTCATTATGTGCTGAACAGAATGCGTATAAAATAACATACCTCTTATATGGAAAAATGTGGAGATAGAGAGCTAATTTGCATGTTAATTAGTTTAATTAGCATGTTTCTTCACATCACATGATAAGTCCCTTGAAGTGCTTTCCAACAGTACCTTACTTGTTTGCATGCGACAAACGGCTCGAAAGTTAAGGGGGGGGGAAGGGCTCGCTGCGGTTTTTTTTTGTTTTTTTTATAGTTCTGTACCTACAAAAAAACAAAACAGAAGCACAGTGCTTTTACAGGAATTAAAGATTTAGAAATTGATGGGGGAAATTAAGTAATAACTGATGTTTACATTTACCTTGGAGAATAATAAGGATCAATATTTTCCATTCATTTCATTAAATTTCTCGAAAGATGAGTTTTGTGCCGTGAGCATGAGTGAAAATATTACCTATAAAATTTCTTATTGCAGTTAAAAGGATCAACATCAAAATTTCTTGTTTCATCTTATATGTCATTCAAAAGCTGAACACATGAAAAAAGTTTCAATTCCAAAGCCCACAAATTTTCGGGGCTGAAATTGCGTAATTGGGTGTTATGAAAGTTACTTTCAATTCTCGCGAAAATTGTTCCTCGTTCCGAACCATTGACTTTGACACAGTTCAGTTTTCCGATTGTTTCGTGAATTCTTCGCTGTCGCAACTTTGATTCAGATAATTGGAAAATGTTGAGCTTTTATTGCAAAAAATACGTATTCCAGATAGAGAAATATAAAACACCGTAAGGTAAATCAACCCCACAGTAGGCGGGTAATTTTATTCGTAATTACAACCTTCTTTGTTATACCTGTGAACACAAAACGAAGAATGTGCATATCCACGCAACATTTAGGGATTTTTTTCAATGAAAAAGTATTTACCCACAGTACATTTCTGAACAATGACAATTTAAAATATTCTCTCATGCTAGAAAAAAAAAAAGGTGCTTAGAAATGGACCAATAAATTAAAAATTATTAACAGATGCTTTGAAGATACCATAAAAATTTAGTGATGAGTTTTCAATGCAGATAAATAACAAAACAGCCAAATACAGCAAGGGACAATAAGAATCCCTTCATGCGGCCAGTGGCGAAAAATGTAAAGAGCGAGCAAAACGTCTGCAGACTATTTATTTATTTATATCGAAAAAAAATGCAACACCCACCTGAAGTTGAATCACTTTTTTCACAAGTAACAGCTTAACAGAATATGAATTTTTTTGAACTTTTTAAATATTAATATGTTGATATGTTTAATAATAATACTGTTGTGTTTCCTATTCCATAAGCTGCCACCAATATTGTGGTCGCTATCCCAAAGCGCACCACCAATGTTGTAAGCTTGGCCAAGCTATTATTTAAAATCCACGATTACAAAACGTTGTCCTAGACGCGAAGACTGAATTTCAGGGCAAACACTTAACCAAACTGAGCTGACAACATACACACAAGAAAATTGTGAGAAATCACTATTTCTGCACTGCACACCAATAATTTAATAGATAATAAAAAGGCACAAAATTCTTAATTATGGCTATTGAGAATTTTAAGTCCTTTTGACCGAAATCTGATTTCTGATTTAGAGTTCAGTTATTGGAATTAACAGTTTATTTCACTCCTGCATGCAAAAGTTCTGCATATACTTGGCAAACAGTTCCTCATCAATTAGCCAGCATACTACACTGCTGGCAACCCAAAATGCAACACCAAGAAGGGCACGAGATAGCAAAGCGAGATTTACTGGACACATAACAACAGATGCAAAGATGAAACGATTGAGCTTACAGGCCCGTGCGACTTGCGGAACACGCAGATATCAATAGTTCGTGTGGCCCCCATGGCTGGCAATAACGGCCGCTACACGCCGCGGCATCGAACGAAAGAGGCTTTGGATGTGGGCTTGAGGTATGTCGGTCCAAGCTGCTTCCACACGTTGCCACAGTTCATCAGGCGTAGCCGCGCGTGGTGTTTGCCGGGCCACTCGGATGCCAATCAGCGACCAGACGTGTTCGATGGGTGGCATATCGGGAGAAAAGGCGGTCCACGGCAGCAGTGGCACCTGGTGGACCGCGAAGAATTGTTGCACCATGCGTGCCACGTGCGGACGCGCATTGTCCTGTTGAAACGTGTCCGCTGGCAGGTCCTGTAGGTAAGGGAGGACTACAGGCTCCAAAACGTCGGAGATGTGGCGGTGGCTGTTGAGTGTACCGGTGATGCGTACCACAGTGGAGCGGGTGTCATATCCAATTACGCCCCAAAACATAACGCCAGGCGACGGTACGGTACGGCGATGCATAATGCAGGCGGCATACAGTCTCTCGCCGCGGTACCGCCACACGCGAATCCGACCATCGTGGTGTTGCAGGCAGAAGCGCGATTCGTCGGAGAAGACAATGCCGTGCTATTCCGTTGTCCAGGTGCGGCGTTCAACGGCCCACTGCCGCTGCACTCGCCGGTAGTGTAACGTCAATGGTAATTGGAGAAATGTGCGCAGTGCGACAAGTCCCCGCTCCTGCAGACGACGTCGAACGGTACGTGCTGACACAAGTTGTTGCGGAACACACCCTAATTCCTGCGCTAACGTTCGTGATGTGGCGGTGCGAGCCGTCAATGCCCGCCGCACAACATGCCGGTCCTCTCGTTCCGTGGTGTGCCGCGGCTGCGGCAATCGCCCACGGCCGTCCGTCCATCATGCTCCCACCGAATCCATACTCGCCTTACTGTGGCCGAATGTAGTCCCACACGGGCGCCGATGTCTCGGTACGATAAACCGCTGTCGCGATAAGCCGCTATTGGTCCTGTGTCGAACTCTGAAACGTGCTGGAATGACTGCCGTATTCTACGACGAGGCATCAGGAAGCTTCCCACGCACAGGTCCGGCAGCACAACACACTTCCACTACTTACACCCGGCCTTCTGTGCACCTTTCTTATAGTGCTTCTCGGTAACGTGCCGGGCACACATGATTTGCATATGCCCTGCAATGCTAATCATTTGCATGTCCTCTCGCGGGCGACGCATGCTGCGAATTTCAGGTAAATCGGATGCTTCCTTCTTGGTGTTGCATTTTGGGTGGCCAGCAGTGTAGAAATATAAATACATTGTTTTACTTATAGTTAGCTCGATGCAGACATAAATCAAACAAAAGGTAATTTCACGTGGCATATGGGCGCTGAACACTGTAAACACTAACATTCGATGAATCGTTACGATGATCAGGCTTTGCTCTGCTGCATTCACTGATAGCTTTTTCGGTACTCAAACTCACACACATAACTTTCGTTCGGGAAACTTTGCTTCTCTCCGAAAACTCTGCCGCTGCAGCGGCTGGAGGGTGATGAAGGGGTCTATTAACCCTCCACATCTCTCTCTGCGTTAGTTTCTCTTTCTGGTGAGAAGAGAAACTAAGATAGGGAGAGTTTCTTTCTGGTGCGTTAGTTTCTCTTTCTTTGTTGGACATCGCCTTTTTTGCATTACCTGAACTATTGCTCCTACATGCTCGCTGTTTCCAGTCAGCAATTAATACGTTCCTACTAGTCTCAGATCTCTAGCGTACTTGCCCGTACCATCAAGCATTCAGAGGCTCCACATCAGTACCATACTACATTCGTTTCCACGGGTTGTTATGCCAGTATACCGATTCGAGTGAATCGCCCATTTCGACCGGAGAGCGGCAGCTTCCTTTCTTAGGTCTCTTTCCGTCAGCCCCGAAACAGCAACTGATATTTCTTACTTATTTTCAACGCCAAGGGCGTACAGACCAGGCCACACACTGAGAGCTAGGGTACTTGAAAATGCACTTAACAAATAGACATATTTACGATAATACGCCTACCTCTGTTCCCTTTTTCCATTAAGGCCCTGAAAGTGGCTGTGGCTTGCAATGCCTTGCTATTAGCCATCGAAGATGTTTAGGCTACACGTCGCCCTCGACCTGCATTACCGCTATTTACGACATATCAGCATTAGTAGCTCGGACCACACAAACCGTGCGGGAGATTCCTTCCTTTTCTCCCTCTTGTCCTCGAATGAAGCTTCCTCCGCTCTTTTCCTTTACAATCCCAACAAAGCCCCAAAATTAATGAATTCGTAATTAATCAAATACTTCCATCACGCCTGTTAATTCCAGAATTAATAAGGGTAGATTGTAACAATACTATTGTAACACTTTTGTTTCCTCGCAAAATGTTATTCCTCGCAAAAACGAAACTTACGTTTATTTTTCATTACAAATTTTTTACCTACCTAGAATTATTTTATTAATTATTTACTCGTTTTGCAAAAAACATGCACAACAAATTTTTGATAATTAAAAACAGAAATAGAAATTCATTTAAACAGTTTTTGAGAAAACAAAGCCCGGTTTCTTTTTTCTGTGTCCGATTTAATGATACCTACACGTCACTCATCAATAGCATTTCGGTGGCCCTTCAACCATAACTTTGTGTATAGTACCGGGTTAAAATGTGTAACGTCTGGTTCATTTACACTAATGAAGGGTAAATTCGACACGTGTTGTATGGTCAAACTGCTTCATAAATCTGTTACAATGGTATACATAGCACTAAAACCTACTCGCATTTCGCAATGGAACACGGAATTGATCGAATAAGCTTCAAAAACGACAACATCAAATTTTTCAACCAGAACTGTAAAACACAGTCAGTTTCACATAAATCAAAGCTTTGGGCTACACATTTTACCGGTGTCACGCCAATTCGTCGCGTGCGTCAATTCGTCGACTACGTCAATTCGTCGCCTGCGTCAATTCGTCGCGCGTCAATTCGTCGACTACGACAATTCGTCGCGCGTCAATTCGTCGCGGACAAATTCGTCGACTACGTCAATTCGTCGCGTTTACAGATTTTGGTTACATATAAAACGAATGCAGGAAAACGTACGATTTCGAACGTCTTGCTCCCTGATCAAATTTATAAAGTTTGGACACGCAGACAGGATAGGAATATTACGTTTTTCTTTGGCACTAAAAATATTAGACGGTAAACGGTTTTTGGAACGGGGCAGGGCCCGGTTGGTCAGAGCCCCCATATACAAAATTTCCGTAAAATCTACAGTTTTCAATTCAGAACCACCAAATCTGGTATACTATCTCGTGGTATTCTAACTTAGACTGTAGACGGTTTTTGGAAGCGGTTGGAGGGGGGGTAGAGTCCCCCCTACAGAATTGTCGTAAAATATAGTTTTCAATTTAGAACTACCAAATTTGGTATATTATCTCATGGTACTCTAACTTAGACGGTAGACGGTTTTTGGAACGGGTCAGAGGCCCGGTTGGTCAGAACCCCCCCCCCCCCCTACACAAAATATTCGTAAGATCTACAGTTTTAAATTCAGAACCACCAAATCAGATATCCTATTTCATAGTACTCTAACTTAGACGGTTGTCGGTTTTTGGAACGGGTCAAGGCCCGGGAGTCAGAGCCCCCCCCCTACATACAAAATTTTTGTAAAATCTAGTTTTCATTTCAGAACCATCAAATTTGGTATCATGAAACTCTAACTTAGACGCTAGACGGTTTTTGGAAGGGGTCGGAGCCCGCCCCCTCATAAAAAATTTCGTAAAATCTACAGTTTTCATCTTAGAACCACCAAATTTGGTATACTATCTTATGGTATTCTAACTTAGACGGCAGACCGTTTTTGGAACGGGTCAATGCCCGGGGGTCAGAGCCCCCACATACAAAATTTTCTTAAAAACTACAGTTTTCAATTCAGAACCACCTAATCTGGTATACTATCTCATGGTACTCTAACTTAGACGCTAGACGGTTTTTGGAAGGGGTTGGAGCCCGGGGGTCGGACACCCCCTCGAATATTTTTTTTTTTGTAAAATCTACAGTTTTCAATTTAGAACCACCAAATTTGGTATACTATCTCATGGTACTCTAACTTAGACGACAGACAGTTTTTAGAACGGGTAAAGGCCCGGGGGTCAGAGCCCCCCACATACAAAATTCTCTTAAAAACTACACTTCAAAATTGCCTTTATTCTTCAGTAAAATAACATTTCTATGTACATGACAATGGAATTCTGCCAATAAATACAGAGGTATATACATCAGCTGGAAAGTTCCAGTGAAACGTAAAACAAAATATTGTTAAAATCATAAAATTATTTCGCCACGTAGGGCGAAGGAGAGGCAGACAATAAAGCACGAGCGATACAAATGAAAATGTTTACCTACAGCATTGTAGACAGGGAAAGACATGATTCTATACTATGCACAAATTCCAATTAAGCATTACTACCATACTAAAGATTAAACATGCACAAGGTACTAATTCACATAAAAGACAATGGGTGAGAAGGAACTAACAGGTGCAACAGTATTTAGAGATATGACAGTAATGGTAAAAACAAATAAGCACAATACTAATCATATGTACAGAATTATGCAGTGACAAGAGAGAAATATGCTAAACGGACCCAGGAGAGCAACTATACAAAAAAAACAGAAATCGAACAGTAATGCAATGCACAAGTTTCATATCAAATGTACAGAACAATACAGTGACAATTAAGAAAGCCGCTAAACATACCCAGAAGGGCAGCTTCTCATGAAACAGAAATGCAACAGTGATGCTACATTCAAAATTTACAACATATGTACAGAAGTATTCAGTGACAAGGGGAAATAACGCTAAATGTACAGAGAGGGGCATCTTGTTACATTAAATTATACACACAGTGACTAATATTTAAAAAATCTATTTAACATAATGAAGGGGACATTGCGTGGGCAGTAAACTGTGCAGAAGGAAGAATTATATACAACAACATAAAATCCAACATTATCGAAGAGAACATGGGAAACATGGTGAGCTATCTCCAATGGCACAAAAAAACAGAATAATCATAAATAGCGAAGCACCAAAATTAATACGAAAAACATGATTTGTTACAGTGAACGTGGGCGACAACAAAAATCCCACTTATATGTTGACATGTAACTGCAAATTGTGGATATGGAACCATCCAGCCGATTGGGCCCAGGTGGATTGAAAAACGCTATCGGTGTTTGTTGAGGCAGCACGAGAGTGCTCCATTTGGAGGCGAGAGGTTAACCGTGCTAGGAAGCGTCTCCGAATGATAGCACTTGCCTCCTGAGGAGGTGGAATAAGAGCAGGGAAGCGTTGTTGAAGATGGAAAGCATAGACAGTGAACTTCACAACGAGAAAAATGTAACGACACACAGGAGGCAAGTGAGTAGGTGGATGCTTTGTTTGGAGTAGCCAAGCATATGCAAGAAAGGGTAACGGTCGAGCACAAATTCGATCAGCAAGACGAAATGCTGTGTTTAGGACTGGCAGGAGAACGGGGCAGAATAGGTATTGATGTTGGACGTCGCTGACTTCAGGGCAAAAGGAGCATTGTGGAGAGGTGAGAAGAGTCATGCGAAATAGTACTGATGGGGCGGGGAGACGAAGGTGAAGAAATTGCCAATGGACATTGAGTTCAAGAGGGGAGGAAAGGGGAGAGGTAGAGGCTGTCCAGATGGCGGGGAGAAGAGAAGGAGGAGCAGAATGCACAGAAAGTGGAAGTGCGGGAGGGGAAAAAAGAAGCCAATAAAGAAAAGAGGAGGAGATAGAAGTAACTAGAACCGGGGAGCTACGAATGAGGAGAAAGAACGGTAGAGAAAGAGGGGCGGATGGGACCGAGAAGAGACCATCAGGGGAAGCGAAGAGTGGAAAGAGGCTCCAAAGCGCTGTGCGAAGGAGAAGATATTCGTTAGCAAGAGTAATGGTTGGAGATAGAAACAGGGAAGAAAGAGATCCCCAGGTTAGATCAGAAGTTACGAGAGAACGGACAGTTATATCGGTGGTCCCCGCTCTGTCGTTTTACATGGCCTACCAGGTCGTGACTGCGCCGTTGTTGCTCCTAGGCGTTTCCGACCACTCTACAACATCACCACTTACAGTTGATTGGAATAGCTGCAGCAGGACAGAAATTTCCCGAACTGACTTGTTGCTAAGAGGGTATCCTATGACCGTACCATGTTGAAAGACGCTAAGCTCTGCCGTACAGCCCATTCTACTGTTCAGGCTTGTCTCTGATCAATGCCAGACCACACGAATCTTTTTTCTTTCTATACCTGTCTGGGCCATGGCTGTCATGTACAGTATATGAGCAAGTCCACTACTCAAAATGGGTGTTCGGATAGTTTTGATCATATAGTGTACTCCCGTAAACAAGGGGGAAAAGCATCTAAGCATTAACAAGGGTTGCTGAAACAGTAAATTTGATATTTTCATAATTTGTTTGCATGCAGGAATGATTCAGAAGTATATCTTTAAAACTTGTGGCAAACTAAAATGAAGAGATACGTAGATGCCTTTAGTGGAGGCAATGACTGATTTTAAACATACGAATTAAACAAGAAAAACTAAAAAATGCAAAAGTTAGACTGCAATATACATAGACTTCAAATTACAAGAAAATACAGAAAAATTGTTGCGTTACGGTAGAAGATACTTCAAGTAACGCTGAGGAATTCATGTAAATGCTAAATGCTAATGACAACTATGTGAATAGATGGTCTAATACTTAAAAGTTAAAAAGTATATATGGTGAGTCTTACACACAGAGCCGTAGCCGAGATTTTGTACACTTATGGCCAAAAAAAAAAAAAAAAAAAAAAAACAAGCCTTAAACGAAAAAAAAAATGTTAATTTAAAACAAAATGATCGTAAAATAACAACAAAAGTTTAATTATGAAAAAAGAATAGTTAAAGAAAAAATTACAATCACAATTTTCTTTTGGAAACAAAATAGGTTATAGTCTTTGACCAAGAAAATACTTTATTGCGATTTTCGCTACAAATTAAATTTATTTGACTTTTCATGCCTTTGATTTTATAGATTCATCAATATCATCGCCAAAATCTGTTGTTCTGAAAAGATGATTTAGGGGACCATCCAAAAATGTTCCTAATTTTGTCACGTGCATAGCTCAGACTCTGTCCACCAATCGTTCAGACTGACCTCCTGCTCAGAGCTGACCTTCCACCAGACAAGCTCCACTCATCGGGAATAGAAAGAAACATATGCACACTCCGAGGTTACATCAGGTTGGTTCAACCGTCAAGAGAAGAATTAAAATTTTTTCCGTGATCTTGCAACCGAAAGACTTGAACACAATTTCTTGTGAAGTAACATCACTTGATGTTGCAGTTAAACTTCAAACAGATGTAAAAACAATGCAAACATTCAATTTTGTAGAGAGTTTATATTCCCAAAACTGTTTTAAACTTTACGGTTACTAATTAAGTATCTTATACCCTGTACGGCGCCTTCCTATAATTGGCGCCTGTGGCATGGGCCATACTCCGAGTCAAACTAAGAATGTACCATTATGTAAGGTATGGAACAGCTACGAAAATAAAATCCCTAGCATTCAAAGCAAAAGGCAGAAGAATTATTTCTCAGAATCCATTTTCATTTGCTCAGCTGTTTATCGGGCAAAAAACAAATTTTCGAAAATCCAAAGCATTTTAAGAAATAAATTTGAAATGAGAATATACAATTGGGCAAAGAATTATGAGAATATACAATTGGGCAACGAATTTACCCAAAGAAATAAATAATTCTTCTTAAATGCATGCTAGGCATTGTAATGTTATCTTCCAGAACACAGACTGGGCTTCATTACCCCAGAATTCTGTAGTTATTGGCATATTTTTACTGTATTCCATGTAATCACTTCCTTCAGAAAACTTGAAAATTTTCATCGTCCTGGAGCTGGAATCGAACCCGCACCTCCCGTTTTTTTTGTTTTTTTTTATATATATGGGAAGTTACTCAATCAAAGTCGCACTTTGGGCTGCTTCTGTCCAGCGGGATAATAACTTGGAAAGGGGAAGGGACGGAAGACCATTCACAAGAGAAAGTCAATAAATTGACAATCAGAGAAACTCGAGGGGAAGGTAACCTAACAGGCAGTAGATGATATTTGGACCGCACCACACACCCTTTGCCAATCCCCCGCTGCTGGTGTGATGTGTGACGATCGGTGCGGGTGTAATTGCTTGACAGAAAGGAAACGAAAGAAGTGCGCTTAACGCGGAGTGATACCCTTCTCGCGTTCCTCGGAAAGGTAGTGATGAAGCTCTCTGCCTATAACAGTACGGCCCTGCTTACCCACCACCAAATGCAGAGTTCTTGGGATTTTTATGGTGGGTATCTGAGGAAATTTTGGGTGGCGTTGGAGGAATGTTGGGTGGTGAGTGGACATAGGAGTAGCGTCGAGGAGGCGTAGCGTCGAAAACGTAGCAACTAGATGTTCGCCTTTTAAATGTTATAAAGTGTGACATAGCCAAGGGAACAACGCTACGCAATAGCGAACATTGCTATGACTGCTTTCCTGAAGTCATTCCATTCCTGCAGTCATTCCATGCACAATAGCATGCAGTCATCTGATGATGGTGGTTTTCATCATCAGATAACTGCATGAGGTGTATTTTTTTTCCATCCTCATAAAGGTGGATCAACGCAAGCCCCGCACACATCGTAATTTTGAACATATTAGGCATGTAAAAAACTTAAGTTATGGCACTGATGGTAATTGAACAGGAGCATTTACGGAGAAACTATTTCCAAGAACCCCCCCCCCTCGAAGAAAAAATCAGTTTACACTTATTTGTGCCACCTTATCCCCCGATTTTTGGTCACGCTACGCGTATGTCTGTGGATATAAATTCTTGACCCCAAGGACGACGCCAAGGCGGTGCGAAGGTGCCCTGCAGCCCCACCCAGTCAAAATGTGCCATTTTTCATTTTTTTTTAAATTTTAAAATATAATCCGGAATTTGTCACGGAATGATGAATTCGGTGTTTTTCGTTGTGTAGCAGAAGATATTTTCTCCTAGAAAGCCTCCGTAGAAATGTTATCAACATAGCATCCGCAGGGCCATAAAAATTCAGTTGTTCTCTACTCGTCCAAATCATAAATTCGAGCCTTTTTCAAGTCAGTGTAATCAGGGGCGAATGAAGGGGGTGAATAGGAACTCACTAAGGTCATTAGCAATTGCTCTACTAATAAGAAGACTAAACGTATATAAATCGGTTTATTGGCGTAGAAAAAACAATAGAGAACAACAATTCTGCTAGCTTTCACCACCTAAGGGTGGCTTCATTGGGTAGCTGTTTAGTAAATCATAAGCAGAAATGTGAAATGTGTAAATTAATCAAACTAACTTGAACATTTCTCCTCCCCTGATCCACGAAAACATTTGCTTATCCTAGGCATGAAATTTTCTTTTAAAAGGGGTTGCGAGGGTGGGCTGAAATTTGTCTTGCCCACATTGCCACCCACCCAGTTCAAAATTTTCCATTTTCAATATATTTAACTTGAGAAGTAATAAGTCATGTGTTTTTATTTCGTGTACCCCTACATATCCCCCCCCATAGGAAATGCGTTGTTTACGTCTCCAAAAAAGGTTATCAAAATAGCGCGTCCCGCAGAGCCATGAAAATGTAGTTGTTTTCCACTCTACCAATTCTTTAGTTTAACCTCTTTTTTATGTTTGTATGGCCAGGGGACTATACCAATATGTGGGGGTCTATAGGAATTCACTAAGGGGGGTCACTACTAATTAATCTGTTGTGCGTTTTCTGTACAGAGTAGTAGATTTCGGCACACAAAGGAGTTTAAAGCTACACCAGCACTCTTAACACTGCCCCGGGAGAGTTAAGGTACAGGAAGTGGCCGAAGACTGCTTTGTAGGAGAGGAGTGCAAGGCAAAGTCGCTGGCTTGAAGGAAGAAAGTTACAGGGAAGGAGGTATTGTGTTTCAGTCGCACGGCGTTAAAATCTGATTTAAACAAACAAAAACGACATTTTCCTTGAAATTGTTCAAGTACAGTACTATTTCCGTAACCGAAACTGCAAAATTTTTGGAAAGCAATTTAAGACAAAACATTCAGATCAAGCAAAAATTTGAAGGCGACATTCCGGTAACTCTTGTATCTTATACCAGTGGCGTAACTAGTCAGATCCGTGTATGTGTGTGTGTGTGTGTGTGTCCAGGTGGAGGGGTGAGAGGACTGCACGAAGTGAAAAGCGCTAAAAAATGTGTAGCAGATAGTGAAAAGCGCTAAAAATTACTTCTTTTAGTGTTTCGTAAAAAACATTGCTCTCAAGCTTGCCCCACCAAAAATAATGCTCTCCCACCCGTCGCCCATCCAGATTTCGAAGTCTAGCGAAGTCCCTGGTTGGACCCTTGCGCACTGGTAACAGAAAAATTCTAAAACCTCGTGAAACGCAGTTTATTCGATTGTAAAAAAAATCTAGCTTGTTCGAAAGCTTTTTTCAGCAAGCAACTTAATCTTAACTTCGAATATACGAGCTAAAAAAAATAAAAACAGGAAGCAGGTCGATACACTCTTGGTTTCAAAGGGTATTTTTATGTAGGAAAACGTGGTCTATTTGCTAGCAGGCTAATAAAAGATTAAGGGAATCTTTTCTCGCAAAATAGAGAAAATCGCGCCAATTTCTCTCTGGCATTGTGTGTTGTACACTACTGGCATCTTCTGGACCCACATTTAACTCATCCAAATGCAGATCGTCAGAAAGAAAAGAACGCGCGGACGCTCTGCCTGGTAAGCCTGTTGGCGTTGGGCCTGAAATATTGCGTCACACCAGTTACGTAACTGATACTTATTGGCTGCAAAACGCTTGTCTTGAATACACACTCTCCTCTTTTTTCTTTCAGTTTCGCGCCTGAAGGATATTTGCCGCCTGTAGGGAATGAAGAGGGTCCGTTTCCAGTTTCTGCACGACGGTCTGCAAACCTCGTACCATAACGACCATCGCCACTGACAAATACACAGCGAGGTAATGACAAGTAAAGGTTGGATTCCCTTCTCATCCCAGCTATACACGTGAGCACGTCTGCATGTCCTACGGCAACGAAAGTGACTGTGATGGCGTAAGCGTAACCTGGGCGGGCATAAATATTGAGTGGGCGTTTCGATTAAACATCCCTCTGATATGAAGTTCTAATACGCCTTCACATAAACACTCTTCCCCAAGTGCTTCACTGTGTAAGCATTGGACGCTTGAAGGGGAAATACGTTAGTTGACTAACGCTCTCTGTCAGCGCTTGACCCGTATCTATACATAGGGCACACAATATTTACATGTACAGGAAGCAAACAAATTATTTCAGACTCGACTCCGTTTTGTCTACAGGATGGCTGATCCCTTGCGAACTTTTTTTTTTTTTATTTATTTGAACATTTTACAAAAACTTTTAAGTTGAAAACTGGCAACGTCTCATGTTAATGTCAATATTTCTCTTTCATAATTAATCTGTATGAAATACAGTAAAACCTGATTTTTTTTAAATAAAATACGGAACCAACATAACACGAAACCTGCCCAAAACGGAACTTTTTCTTTGGTTCCGAAATGAAAGATAAACGTTTTTAGATGAAAGTTTCCGAAATGAAATAAAACGGAAATTGCCTAACGCGGAAACGGGAATGGCAGAAGGGTAAATGAACCTTGTAAATAACAACGGAAAATTTCCCAAATATTCCCGTGCATTCAAGTATTTTAATTGAATACAAACGGTAAAGTGTAATGAGGAATTCACACGGACCAAGTTTGCTTGAAGATGACATAGTTAAACACAGAGAGAGAGAGAGAGAGAGAGAGAGAGAGAGAGAGAGAGAGAGATTGCTTTTGGGTTGTTTACACAAACACATACACAGCAGCACATCCGCTGTTTGGCTTATCCATAAGCCAATAGCGTGACTCCAGTATAGCTCATGTGACCAACACCGCTCAGTTTGCTGGATGCAAAGTCCAAATTCATATCATCATCATCATTGTCAACCATTATCAATCCACTGCTGGACGAATGTCTCCCCAAGTTTCCTCCACAACGGTCTGTCTTATGCCAGTCTCCTCCATGTCACTCCCGCATGCTTTCGAATTTCATCCATCCATCTTCCATGTGGTCTTCTTCTGGGTCTTTTCCTGTTTCTTGGAATCCAATCTAAAATTTCGGCTGTCCATCGATGGTCTGTCCTTCTGGCAGTATGTCCAGCCCATTGCCATTTCAGGGATTTAACTCTGATCATGATGTCTTCCACTCTTGTCATTTTTCGGATCCACGAGTTCCTCTTCTTATCTCTTCTGGTTACACCAAGCATGCACCTCTCCATGCTGCTTTGAGTTGTCTGCAGCCTTTGTGTGTCTCTTTTAGTTAAGGTCCACGTCTCTGCACCATACGTAAGCACTGGAAGGATGCATTGAATAAGCACTTTTCTTTTAAGACATAATGGCATATTACTCTTGAAAATTATGCTGTTTCTTCCAAAAGCTCTCCAGGCAAGTTTTGTACGCCGATTAATTTCTTCATCAATGTGATCCTCACTTGATGTCTGCTGTCCAAGATAAACGTACGTGTCTGTTTTCTCCAGCTTTTCTCCATCAATCGATAAATCTTCATTTCTTGTAAAAGCATTGAACATCACTTTTGTCTTCTGAAAGTTCATTTTTAATCCCACTTCTTTACTCTTGTCAGCAAGTTCCTGGATCATGCTCTGCAGTTCTGATGGGGTAGTTGCAAAAATGACTACGTCATCAGCAAAACGAAGGTGGGTTAGATAATCTCCATTAATCTTTATCCCTTTGTTTTCCCAGTTCAGTGATTGAAATACATTTTCCAATGCGGCATTAAAGAGCTTCGGAGATATGGTGTCACCTTGTCTCACTCCCTTTCCAATTTTGATGTGTGTTGTATTTTCAAACAGCCGAATCTTTGCACTTGCATTTTCATAGATGTTATTAATAATATTAATGTACGCATCTTCAATACCGCAGGATTTCAGAGCCATTGTAACTGCTGATGGTTTCACCGAATCGAAGGCTTTTTCATAATCGATAAAAGCCATGCACAATGGAAGTTCATATTACCTCGCTCTTTCAATTAGTTCTCTAAGTACGTGGATATGATCTATTGTGCTGTAGCCACTCCTGAATCCAGCTTGTTCTTTCGGTTGAGCCATGTCCAGTGTCACCTTCAAGCGGTGTGAAAGAACTTTAGTGAAGATTTTCTAAACCACTGATAGGAGGCTGATAGGTCTGTAGTTCCTGAGATCCTCAATGTCACCTTTTTTATGTAGCAGGATCATTGTAGCGGTGTTCCAATCCTCAGGAATCTTCCCTTCATTAAGGCATCGAGTGAAAATTTGGGCGAGTACTGTTTCAATTTCTCCACTTGTTCTTGTATGATGTCTACAGTAATTCCATCTTCTCCTGGAGCTTTTCCCCGCTTCATGTTCTTGATTGCATGTGCAACTTCTGCTGGGAGGACTGGAAGAACTCTGATACTGGTACCTTTCATGATGTCTGGAGTACATGTATCATCCCTTTCACATAATTTGGAGTAGAAATCTTTCACTCTTGTCAAAATTTCGCCTCTATTTCTTGTTACAGAACCATCTTCTTTTCTCAGTGCCATAATCTGTTTTCTTCCCTTACTGAGATGTCTCTTTGCTATCTTTAGGCTTTGGTTGTTTTCAATTGCTTTCCTCACTAGTTCACAGTTGAATTTCCTTACGTCTTCAGTGATACTTTTTCGTACTGTCTTGCATAGCTCTATATATTCCACTTTGGAAGTCACATCTTCATTAGTTGTCCTCATCTCTCTTCTTTTTGCATCAACATTTTGGTTTTTCCTGATAATTTGTTCACATGCAACTTGTTCTTAGACCCAGCTAATTTTGTTGCTGTTTCCATAAGAGCTTTGGCTACTTTTCTGTTAACTTCAGTAATATCCACTTCTTCCGATGTTAGGCCTTCTAAAGCAGAGAATCTGTTCTTCAGTTCCAACTTGAAGGTATTATGGTGTCTTTTAAGGTTGGTTATGTCAATACATTTTGTTTGTCTTATGAGTTTGCCACGTTCGAGTTTAGCGTTGAGGTGCATCTTGCATCTCCCCAATCTATGGTCACTACCTGTGTTGAACTTGTTTAGCACACTGCAGTCTTCTATGACGAATTTTTTGTTACACATAATAAAATCAATTTCACTTGTCTCCCATTTGGATGTTTCCATGTCCATTTCCTGTGTGGCTTTTTCTTGAAAAAGGAGTTCAAGATGAAAAACCCTTCTGCCTCTGCAAACTCTACGAGAGTATTTCCACGCTGGTTTCTGTTGTATAACGAAGTAAATTTCTCCGTCATTTCTGTCCACGCCAGGATTCGAACCCGGATTCCCTCATTCCGGAATAAGTCACTCTACCAATTGAGCTACGCGGACGTTTGTTCTGACTACTATCTGCCTTTGTGTCGTGTGCGTCCTGCTGGCAGGTACGTCACATCTCCCCCTCCTCTCCCCGAAAGAGAGCCTGGGGCATGGCCCACGGGTCAGCCGTGACCATGAATCGTTGCAGGCAGCCATCCGCTGTAGAACGTGCACTCGAGAACTCCCAGTCAATCTAGCGTGTGGAATGCAACATCACACATTTTTTTTTCGAAGCGCTGGAGAAGGGATTCTCTGATTTTTCCTATCTCGCGGTGAGGAAAGAACATCACACCTATGCGAGATTTTTAACGGCCGGGTCATCCGGAAAGTTCGGGCGCCATTATAACGAAGTAAATTTCTTCATCATTTCTGTCCACGCCAGGTTTCGAACCCGGATCCCCTCATTCCGGAATAAGTCACTCTACCAATTGAGTTACGCGGACGTTCGTTCTGACTGCTGTCGGCATTTATGTCGTCTGCGTCCTGCTGACAGGTACGTCACAGTTACCGTGACCGAATTTACTTACTGAAGTTTCGTTCTGTTGCCGTTGCCCTATTTTTGCATTGAAATCTCCCATTATTATCTTCAAGTGCTGCTTACCTTTATTATTTAGATGACGAATTTCCTCATAAAATTTTTCAATTTCTTCTTCAGGATGATTTGTGGTGGGTGCATAAGTTTGAATAATCTGAGCCTGGTATCTTCTCGAGAGTTGGATAAAGAGTCGTGCAGCTCTGTCAGAGGAACTTTCAACTTCTACAACTTTATCCTTCAGTTTCTTATTTATTATAAGTCCAACACCACTAGTTCTGCCAGTATCTGTCCCACGATAGTAGAAGAGATGTCCACTTTTCAGTTCAATGAGATCTTCTCCTTTTCTCCTTACCTCACTTAGCCCGACGATGTCCCACTTGATCCTTTGTAGTTGCTCTTCCAATTCAAGAAGCCTTGAATCAGAAGATAGGGAGCGTCCGTTATACGTAGCCAAGGTCAGCTTCAGATGGCAGCCTAGTCCGGTCCTCCGGGGATTCTTAGCACCCTCTGCCTTCATGCCGCACTGGCCGCTGCCTTGGCCAGGTACATTCCAGCTGCCGGAGACTGAGGGCCAAGATTTAAGTTGTGTAGTCATTTTGGAGGGTTTGGCCATAACTCACCACGCTGGCGAAGCGGGTTGGTGAGTGTGGGATAGCATTTCGTCTAATCCCGATGGTATAGTTATACCGCTATTGGCGGTCGTCAGAGCCCCTTTAGTGGGAACAGGATGTACCACGAGAAGGCGGGGTTGACATTTGTCAAGGAGAATCTGTGATGTTACGCATCACCTGACCTTACATCCCTCATATATATATATATTAATTCTATAAAGTTTTTTACTGTGAGTCCTATTTTGAGAGAACGGCTGAACGTAGAAATATGGTTCAGGTATCAAAATAAAGGTCTTACCATGTAGATGTGCCAGTCGAAGAGAAAACTGAGATTGGGGCAGCGGCCCGGGCGTTGTGTTGCGGCAAAGTTCCCATGTAAATTCTATGGAAGAAGCGTGTGGTTGACATTCGATAGCCTGCGGTTGACTCACGCGCTGTTCAAAGTCCGAAGTCTTCCATTTTCTGAGCGAACCGTTGCGCAAAGCAACGCTAGCAGGCATTCGCATCAAAGTTCTTCTCATCGGAACAGCGAACACTATCAAAGACCTGATTGCGTTATGCCCTTGGACTGTGTGATGTATATACACAATTTAATATTCATTCGATCCAGTTTATTCTCGTTGGTAAGACGTTTCCCATTATGTAAAGATGTAAATAATCAGGCGCTCAGTTCAGTGCCAGACTTGGTGTGTGCATGGTGTTCTATGATCAGTTCTAAAGTAAGTAAATACTTTATTGCATACTTACCCATAAAAGAATGTCTCTCCCGCAGAAAATCAAAAAGACAAAACGAAAGAGCTTTACTGGATGGCTTGAGCGATTAATGGGTCGCAACTATGTGTCTCATACAAGAGAGAATGAAAAGTAATCGCAACGCGAATCTCATTCCAACAACATTTGCAAACACAGTTGTGACTGAAGATGAGAGTGAAAGAGTTCGCTATCCAGTTGAATTTTTGCACACGATCGAGATGAGTGGACTGAAGCCTCACATTCCACGACTGAAAAAATGTGCAGCCGTGATGCTCATCACGAACCAGGGTGACCTGGTGGGGCATTGATCTAAGCGCTGGCTTATGATAATTCGTTCGTGAAGGGTCCGGGTTCGAATCCCGGTGAGGCATGGATGTTGTGTTTGTCTTACGGCACGGGCTCTCTCCCTTCCCTGGAACCAGTGACCCTAAATTAGGGACGGGCGACTGCTTATAGCCCATTGAGTTGCTCACGGTGGTCGTTAAACCTTCAGTAAAAAAAAACCCACGTACCTGGACTATTGTCCTTACTGAAGTGGTTGAATGAATTTGTCAATCAAATAAAGTTTACATTTGTTGTTTCACATAAGTTTATTCTTTTCAAAAAAAAAAAAAAAAACTAACCGTCGTTTCCGACGGGTTTCGTCTAGTAGCTTTAAAATGGTTTGTAGAATGATTTATACGTTTAACTCAACCTTACATCAATTTAAATATACTTAACTTAGGCTGGGAACTTAAATGTCAATTTTCTGAATTACTTCAAATTATTCGTATCGATGCTTGCAAGAGCTGAAGCCTTAATTGTACATGGAAATCACTAACAGGCTGGATTCAACAACTGAATGCTACTCACAATATCCATTCCTTCTTCATTCAGTATCCAAGCATGTCAATACTGTATCCACTTGGCTTGTAACAGCACACTGGAATAGAATTCACTCAATGATTGTCCATTGGACGAATCGGCATTGGACCAATCGTCGTTGGACGAATCGTAACAGACCCGCTGTATGCATGTATGTTATATGCAGAGATATCAGTGTCAGCGTGGGTCTGGTACGATTCGTCCAAAGACGATTGGTCCAATTCCGATTCGTCCAATGCCGCTTGGTCCAATGCCGATTCGTCCAATGCCGATTCGTCCAATGGACAATTGGTCAAAAGGTACGATTCGTCCAATGGTACGATTGGTCCAACGGACAATTGGTCCAAAGGTACGATTCGTCCAATGCAGATTGGTCCAATTCCGTCCTATCTGTCCGAAGTGCTACTGGTGCTATAAAAAGTCTCACATGTTCTGATTCTATCTCCGATGTTATACGAAAGTACCGGTAGTCCAAAGAATGTAAAATAATGTTACATTTCATGCGTAATACTGTGGTTACAGATTGCTTTTTCTTTTTTTTTTTTTTTTTTTTTTTTTGAATCGCGTTTTCTTGTTATACTGTCCTTGCTACCGTATGAAGTTACTGATGTACGAGCCGTTCTATCAAATTCAATGTTTCTCTTTTGCATGAAATAATATAAAATACTAGTGTTCCGTTTCTGTTTGTAGAATGCAGTGGGGTTTTCCGCCAACTTCCCAATGGAAACAACTGGTCGGGGTTTGGACAGTAGCCTTTTCAACAGGATTGGCACGACATTGTCTTCTCCGACGAATCCCGCTTCTGCCGGCAACACCACGATGGTCGGATCCGCGTGTGAAAGCACCGCGGCGAGCGACTGTATGACGCCTGCACTATGCATTGCCATACCGGTCCGTCATCCGGCGTCATGGTTTGGGGCGCAATTGGATATGACACCCGCACCCCTCTGGTACGCATTGCCGGTACATTCTACAGCCACCACTACATCTCCGACGTTTTGGAGCCTGTAGTCCTCCCTTACCTGCAAGACCTGCCAGCGGCCACGTTTCAACAGGACAATGCGCGCCCGCACGTGGAACGCATCGCGCAACAATTTTTCACGGCCCACCATGTGTCACCGCTGTCGTGGCCCTCCTGTTCTCCCGATATGTCGCCCATCGAACACGTCTGGTCGCTGATCGGCAACCGAGTGGCCCGACAAGCACCACCCGCGGCTACGCCTGATGAACTGTGGCAAGGTGTGGAAGCACCCTGGACCGACATACCCCAAGCCCACATCCACAGCCTCTTTCGTTCGATGCCGCGGCGTGTAGCGGCCGTTATTGCCAGCCATGGGGGCCACACGAACTATTGATGTCTGCGTGTTCCGCAAGTCGCACGGGCCTGTAAGCTCAATCGTTTCATCTTTGTATCTGTTGTTATGTGTCCCGTAAATCTGGCTTTGTCTAGTGTCCTCCTTGGTGTTGCATTTTGGGTGGCCAGCGGTGTAATTTTGCTTATTGTGATAAATCGGCACGATTTTTTTGTTGTTGTTTTTGCGTCGTCCCCAAGCTGTATAATTGTGTAAGTGTAGAACCTTCCCACATTTTTTGCAGGTTACATAGCAACAACACACAGATTTCGTAGACCAAAAGTTACGCGCCGCGGGCGAAGAGAAAAATAATTATAGGTCCTTTATTTCTAACTCGTAATGATGACAAGTTCAGGGGGAAGCTTTCAAACAAGTCTTATCTCGTTAACTTCAGAGGAACGAGCGCAAATCTACAGATACGTGTCAAAAATATTTGAACACCCTACGTATTTGTTTATATTCACTGCCGTACATCTGTTATCTCGTATAAATACGACTTTCTTTCCCTCATCTCGGACGTTATCTGGTGCAGAGAGAGCAGTTTCGCATGCGCCGACTCTTGAGCCCGCTGATTTAACTTTAATTATTTAATTTTCTTTTATGGGCAATTTGCTAAGTTTTTATTTTATGTGAGGGGGTGGGCCAGTACATTTTTTTTTATTTTTCTCTAATTTAAATAAAGTCTGGCGTCAGTCAATCAATCAATCATCTCGGCAGTCCACTAGCAGCTTATGAACGCAACTGATACCTTCACTACCGGTATTTTGCTACGTCAGATACAGGCTACGGACAACTCAAAGGAGCATAGGGAAATGCATGCTTGGTGTAACCAAAAAAGATAGGAAAAGACACTCATGGATCGACATCATGACAACAGTGGATGACATCATGATCAAAATAAAGAATCGCTACTGGCAACGGGCTGGCGTATTACTATTGGGTTGGCGGAAAAGTCATGACGTATTTTGGCACTCGATGGCGATTGGGCGGTTTTGGAAGCACTAGAGTTATGCGCAACTCTGTTATCGCTATGGCATTCGACAGGTGCCAGTTCTAGCTGCAGTCTAAAAGGAATAGTGAGCGATTTGGTTGATTTGCGGAGATTTGACATCAAGTTGAAGATGCAAGACCAAACTGCGCATTTTCGCCATATTTTACTGTTTTACTTCCGTAAAGGAAAGAACAGGCGTCAAGCTTGTGAAAAGTTGCGTAAAGTGTACGGTGATAATGCTCTACAAGAACGTCAGTGCCTGCGGTGGTTCGCAAAACTCAGTGCTGGTGATTTTGACCTCAACGATGCTCCTCGGTCCGGGAGGCCAACCGAGGTTGATGACAATCAAATCAAGGCATTGATCGAGTCAAACCCACGTTACACGACACGAGAGATTGCAGACACATTGCACATCTATCATTCAAGCGTTCACGACCACCTGAAGAAGCTGAGATACGTAAACAAGCTCGATGTATGGGTTCCTCATGAACTCAAAGAAGCTCAATTGACGGCGTGTATAAACATCTGCGATATGCTCAAAAAACGCGAGGAAAACGATTCTTTTTTGAAGCGACTGATAACTGGTGACGAAAAGTGGATTGTGTACAACAATGTGCTGCGCAAACGGCCTTGGTCCAGACGTGTTGCTTCGCCTCAAACGACATCCAAAGCAGACATTCATCAGCAGAAGGTTCTGGTCTCAGTGTCGTGGGATTTTAAAGGTATGTTTTTTCGAGCTCCTACCACGGAACCAAACAATCAATTCGAATGTGTATTGTCGGCAATTGGATAGTTTGAACGAATCCATCATCCAGAAACGTCCAGAGCTCGTTCATCGTAAAGGTGTTGTGTTCCATCACGACAACGCGAGACCGCACACAAGTTTGATCACCCACCAAAAATTATTGGAGCTTGGGTTGGATGTGTTGTCACACCCAGCATCCTCGCCTGACCTTGCGTCGTCAGACTTCCACTTGTTTCGCTGTCTTCAACAGTCCTTGCGTGGTATAACGTTCAATTCAGATGAGGCTGTAAATCAGCACCTCGTACAGTTTTCCGCCACGAAAGGCAGGTCCTTCTATGAACGAGGCATTCTGCAGCTCACTGAAAGATGGCAAAAGGTTATCGAACAAAACTAGCATTATATCATTGATTGATCTTTGTTCTTTCTATCAATAAATGACCTTTGCAGAACATGGCTAAAATACGTCATGACTTCTCCGACAACCCAATAGTTGAACTGACCATAGCTGCACAACTGAAATATTATACACTTCTCGACAAAGAAAATACCAGAAAAGGGAGAATTTTTCGGGGCGGCGTGCAAGGTGGAGTGTATGTGTCGACATTTGGATTATGTAAATGATTGCAGTTGCGAACCAATCATGTGATAGGAGAGGGAGATAAAAGGGAAAACCGGTTTGGCGTAGCTCAACCGGGTGTATAGACCACTGCATGATCTCTGCATGACTGAATGATTTTTGTATGACCAGAGTGATCGCGGTGGCGAAAGCATGTGTATGCGGTGAAACTGGTTTAGCGACGTCATCGAAAGTCCCACCATTACATGGACACCTTTACCAGAAGTTTCATCATAGGTGTACGCACAGCTGGTAGGTTCCTGCGTCGTATCGCGACGGAAACGCGTCAGGATGCAACAACTGTCAGCCGAATGCAGCGACAATGGTTGGAGGAAGGTAACGTGCGTCGCCGTTGGCTGACTGGTGCACATAGCCGAACGACCTAACGTCTTTATTGCTGCATTCGACAGCAAGGAGTCCCCAAATCCGCGTCGGACAACATTCGTCTAGGTGTACATGCAGCTGTGGACATCTGTCTCCTTATCGATACGGACTGTGAATCGCAGATTTGCTTCTAAGACAGTTTTGGGCTTTCGACAGCCATTGCGACGACTGCCACATACCATAGCATATCGTTACGCAAGACTGCAGTGGTGCCGTACCAGACATGCATGATGGGATGAATGGAATGATGTGGTATTCAGCGACGAGTCTCGCATCAGTCTTACCGCCAACGATAGTCGATTGAGAGTCTGGTGGCAACAGGGCTGGCTCTGCTGCCATCCGTCTCCTCATGCTGGTGTTATGGTTTGCGGCGCTATCAGTTTCAAGAGCTGTTACAGCGCGTACGCATAGTGGGCACAATTACAGCAAGACAATATGTCGATGAGGTGATGCTGCCCGTTTCGTTTTCAAATCTCTGTGATATCCCTGATTTTCAGTTTCAACAATATAACCCCCGCCAGCACACTGCCAATATCAGCAAGCAGTGTCTACAAGGCTTGCGGGTGCAGCCCTGGCCAACGCGAACCCCATACTGCTCTCCAATAGAGAACGATGCGTGGTTCTCTATCGGGGTCGTGCAGAGGCATTAAGTCATCATTAGCAGACGACTTAATGCCTCTGCACGAAACCCTAGTAATATCAATGAATTGTAGACACAGATCAACGGCGCATGGTCAGCGATACCTCGGGAGACCATCCGGAAACTTTTCCACTCGATGCCGCGTCGTGTTTTCGAATGTATAGCTCAGCATGGCGGTTATACGACCTATAAATTTAGGCCATATTGTAATAGGCATGCGCGCTTCAACTGCGTTCTTGCAGTCTCTCAGAAATCGAATCGTGGCTTTTCCACCTACCTTTCTACATGTGTGGGAAGTTTCGTCTCGTTCCGTGCTTTCCTTTATGGTGTGGCACTTTCTAATTCGAGCAGTGTGTTAAACTAGAAGCCAAAGCACAGGGAAAGACTCAGAAAAATACCACGTGGGAAATTGGTGGATGAAATTCGAAAGTATGTTGGAGTGATATGTTCAAGACAGAGATTTGTATAAAGAGACTAAAGGAGGTTTTCCTCCAGCAGGCGGATGGAAAACGATTGCTGCAGCTGATGATAATTATCCCATACTTGTCAAACGACCGAGCTTACTAAATCCAAGACTTATTCAAGTGAGATTATTGCGCTCGCTTCTTATGCCCCCCTCCCCAGTGAATAATTTCAGGGTCGCCCTAGTGGCGCAGTGGTCTAAGCACTAGCTTCTAATCATTCGTCCAAAATGAGTCCGGGTTCGAATCCCGGCGAGGCATTTATGTTGTGTTTATCTTACGGCACTGGCTTACTCCCTTCCCTGGAACCCACTGGCGCACCCACGTGGGAAGCTATGGCGGCGGGAAAGCTTGGAGCTCAATCCGCCGGCGCTCGTTACCGCAACGAACATCGAGGAACCGTGGAAACTTTATGAGATGCTCTTCCGCCGGGAAGATGATGCGAGCAGTTCTACGGAAGCCACAGATATGTTTATCATCAGGGTCAGAGGGGGAAGAGGATAGAGTCTTCACTGGGCCGACTACTTTACCGCATCGACTAAGTGCAGCACATAGCATATCATCAGAGATCTCCGGGGGTACCGGATGTAGAGAGACCAGAACAGGACGCTGGGCGATGGATTCGGCTAAGAGGTGACGATCGCCAATTGATAGGCCCCGAGAAAAGACAAGCTCGGTATATTCTTTCTTCGAAAAATAAACAATCACAGTTCGTTGCTTTCGGGTGAGGTGGGTGATGGCACCAGAAGGAAGCATCTTCTTGAGAGCAGAGCTGTACTGCTTCAAAGGAGTGTTGGGCAGCGCATCAAAACAAACCCCCAACTCGAGGGTCGAATGAAAACGTTGACCAGCGGGAGAGTTCTCGGGAATGTCTAATAAGATGGTGTCACCGTTGAGAGTAACGTAAGAATCCATAGGGGCAGACTAGACGAAGAGGATGCCACATAATACCTGCGTGCAGAAGCGCTTCCTCTGGAAGGCATTGACGCAGCATGAGACAATGTACTGGAAGTAGAGGCAGTAGAAACTGTAGAGGGAAGATTAGCGACGACATCAGAGACGTCCATGAATTCGTCATCTCTAGCAGAGGCCAGGGACGTCACATCCACGTTCTCAATGGCAGCGTTGACGACCTGAGCAGGAGAAAACGTGCAAATGACAGGAGGAAAATTAAGAGGCTCTTCACTAACAAGCGAAGATGATTGATCAGCTGCTTCTGTTCGTTGAAGAGGCGACGCGAGGGGCTGCAGCGATGCGCGCGGGAACAGCGCCCTCATCAGCAGATGCCATAAACAATGGCAAGGATTAACGAAGAAAACGAGCAGCTCGGTGTGGAAATTAAAACACTGATAATGAAAAAAATGAGCACTCACCAACTCGTGAGGGATCTTAAACGAAAGAACATACCTTTAACCTCGGCACACATATAGAAGAACAATGATGGGACATACAAAACACGCACGTGAAGCACTCTAACAAGGAGCTCGTGAAGACACGTGTAGGCCAAAGGTGGACCGACACCGTACTAATGTATGTCAATAAATGCTATGTTGTTTTTCTCTTCTAGGTGTCCCGTGACTTTTGTCAATACAGTGTGTGTCTGTATGTCTGTATAGAACAAGCTGGATTCAGGAGTGGCTACAGCACAATAGATCATATCCACGTACTGAGAGAACTAATTGAAAGAGCGAGGGAATATGAACTTGCATTGTGCATGGCTTTTATCGATTATGAAAAAGCTTTTGATTCGGTGAAACCATCAGCAGTTACAATGGCTCTGAAATCCTGCGGTATTGAAGATGCGTACATTAATATATTATTAATAACATCTATGAAAATGCAAGTGCAAAGATTCGGCTATTTGAAAATACAACACACATAAAAATTGGAAAGGGAGTGAGACAAGGTGACACCATGTCTCCGAAGCTCTTTAATGCCGCATTGGAAAATGTCTTTCAATCACTGAATTGGGAAAACAAAGGGATAAAGATTAATGGAGATTATCTAACCCACCTTCGTTTTGCTGATGACGTATTCATCTTTGCAACTACACCATCAGAGCTGCAGAGTATGATCCAGGAACTTGCTGACAAGAGTAAAGAAGTGGGATTAAAAATGAACTTTCAGAAGACAAAAGTGATGTACAATGCTTTCACAAGAAATGAAGATTTATCGATTGATGGAGAAAGCTTGAGATAACAAACACGTACGTTTATCTTGGATAGCAGATATCAAGTGAGGGTCACATTGATTAAGAAATTAATCGGCGTATAAAACTTGCCTGGAGAGCTTTTGGAAGAAACAGCATTATTTTCAAGAGCAATATGCTATTATGTCTTAAAAGAAAAGTGTTTGATCAATGCATCCTTCCAGTGCTTACATATGGTGCAGAGACGTGGACCTTAACTAAAAGAGACATACAAACGCTGCAGACAACTCAAAGCAGCATGGAGAGGTGCATGCTTGGTGTAACCAGGAGAGATAAGAAGAGGAACTCGTGGATCCGAAAAATGACAAGAGTGGAAGACATCATGATCAGAGTTAAATTCCTGAAACGGCAATGGGCTGGACATACTGCCAGAAGGACAGACCATCGATGGACAGCCGAAATTTTAGATTGGATTCCGAAGAACAGGAAAAGACCCAGAATGAGACCACATGGGAGATGGGTGGATGAAATTCGAAAGAATGGGGGAGTAACATGGAGAAGACTGGCACAAGACAGACCGTTGGGAAGAAACTTGGGGAGACCTTCGTCCAGCAGTGGATTGATAATGGTTGACAATGATGATGATGATATATATATATATATAGCATCATCATCATCATGATATATATATATATGGGATGTAAGGTCAGGTGATGCGTAACATCACAGCCTCTCCTTGACAAATGTCAACCCCGCCTTCTCGTGGTGCATCCTGTTCCCACTAAAGGGGCTCTGACGACCGCCCATAGCGGTATAACTATACCATCGGGATCAGAGGAAATTCTATCCCACACTCACCAACCCGCTTGGCCAGCGTGGTGAGTTATGGCCAAACCCCTCCAAAATGATTCCACAACTTAAATCTTGGCCCTCAGTCTCCGGCAGCTGGAATGTACCTGGCCAAGGCAGCGGCCAGTGCGACATGAAGGCAGAGGGTGCTAAGAATCCCCGGAGGACCGGACTAGGCTGCCATCTGATGCTGACCTTGGCTACTTACAATGGACGCTCCCTATCTTCTGATTCAAGGCTTCTTGAATTGGAAGAGGAACTACAAAGGATCAAGTGGGACATCGTGGGGCTAAGTGAGGTAAGGAGAAAAGGAGAAGATCTCATCGAACTGAAAAGTGGACATCTCTTCTACTATCGGGGGACAGATACTGGCAGAACTAGTGGTGTTGGATTTATAATAAACAAGAAACTGAAGGATAAAGTTGTAGAAGTTGAAAGTTCCTCTGACAGAGCTGCACGGCTTGTTATCCAACTCTCGAAAAGATACCAGGCTCAGATTATTCAAACTTATGCACCCACCACAAGTCATCCTGAAGAAGAAATTGAAGAATTTTATGAGGAAATTTGTCATCTAAATAATAAAGGTAAGCAGCACTTGAAAATAATTATGGGAGATTTCAATGCAAAAATAGGGCAACGGCAACAGAATGAAACTTCAGTAGGTAAATTCGGTCATGGCAACAGAAACCAGCGTGGAAATACTCTCGTTGAGTTTGCAGAGGCAGAAGGGTTTTTCATCTTGAACTCCTTCTTCAACAAAAAGCCACACAGGAAATGGACATGGAGACATCCAAATGGGACGACAAGTGAAATTGATTTTATTATGTGTAACAAAAAATTCGTCATAGAAGACTGCAGTGTGCTAAACAAGTTCAACACAGGTAGTGACCATAGATTGGTGAGATGTAAGATGCACCTCAACACTAAACTTGAACGTGGCAAGCTCATAAGACAAACAAAATCTATTGACATAACCAACCTTAAAAAACACCATAATACCTTCAAGTTAGAACTGAAGAACAGGTTCTCTGCTTTAGAAGGCCTAACATCGGAAGAAGTGGACATCTCTGAAGTTAACAGAAAAGTAACCAAAGCTCTTATGGAAACAGCAACAAAATTAGCTGGGTCTAAGAACAAGTTGCATGTGAACAAATTATCAGGAAAAACCAAAATGTTGATGCAAAAAAGAAGAGAGATGAGGACAACTAAAGAAGATGTGACTTCCAAAGTGGAATATATAGAGCTATGCAAGACAGTAAGAAAAAGTATCACTGAAGACGTAAGGAAATTCAACTGTGAACTAGTGAGGAAAGCAATTGAAAACAACCAAAGCCTAAAGATAGCAAAGGGACATCTCAGTAAGGGAAGAAAACAGATTATGGCACTGAGAAAAGAAGATGGTTCTGTAACAAGAAATAGAGGCGAAATTTTGACAAGAGTGAAAGATTTCTACTCCAAATTATATGAAAGGGATGATATATGCACTCCAGACATCATGAAAGATACCAGTACCAGAGTTCCTCCAGTCCTTCCAGCAGAAGTTGCACATGCAATCAAGAACATGAAGCGAGGAAAAGCTCCAGGAGGAGATGGAATTACTGTAGACATCATACAAGAAGCAAGTGGAGAAATCGAAACAGTACTCGCCCAAATTTTCACTCGATGCCTTAATGAAGGAAAGATTCCTGAGGATTGGAACACCGCTACAATGATCCTGCTACATAAGAAAGGTGACATTGAGGATCTCGGAAACTACAGACCTATCAGCCTCCTATCAGTAGTTTATAAAATCTTCACTAAAGTTCTTTCACACCGCTTGAAGGTAACACTGGACATGGCTCAACCGAGAGAACAAGCTGGATTCAGGAGTGGCTACAGCACAATAGATCATATCCACGTGCTGAGAGAACTAATTGAAAGAGCGAGGGAATATGAACTTCCATTGTGCATGGCTTTTATCGATTATGAAAAAGCCTTTGATTCGGTGAAACCATCAGCAGTTACAATGGCTCTGAAAACCTGCGGTATTGAAGATGCATACATTAATATTATTAATAACATCTATGAAAATGCAAGTGCAAAGATTAGGCTGTTTGAAAATACAACACACGTAAAAATTGGAAAGGGAGTGAGACAAGGTGACACCATATCTCCGAAGCTCTTTAATGCCACATTGGAGGGTGTTTTTCAGTCGCTGAGCTGGGAAAACAAGGGGATAAAGATTAATGGAGATTATCTAACCCACCTTCGTTTTGCTGATGACGTAGTCATTTTTGCAACTACCCCATCAGAGCTGCAGAGTATGATCCAGGAACTTGCTGACAAGAGTAAAGAAGTGGGATTAAAAATGAACTTTCAGAAGACAAAAGTGATGTTCAATGCTTTTACAAGAAATGAAGATTTATCGATTGATGGAGAAAAGCTGGAGATAACAGACACGTACGTTTATCTTGGACAGCAGATATCAAGTGAGGGTCACATTGATGAAGAAATTAATCGGCGTACAAAACTTGCCTGGAGAGCTTTTGGAAGAAACAGCATAATTTTCAAGAGCAATATGCCATTATGTCTTAAAAGAAAAGTGTTTGATCAATGCATCCTTCCAGTGCTTACGTATGGTGCAGAGACGTGGACCTTAACTAAAAGAGACATACAAAGGCTGCAGACAACTCAAAGCAGCATGGAGAGGTGCATGCTTGGTGTAACCAGGAGAGATAAGAAGAGGAACTCGTGGATCCGAAAAATGACAAGAGTGGAAGACATCATGATCAGAGTTAAATCCCTGAAATGGCAATGGGCTGGACATACTGCCAGAAGGACAGATCATCGATGGACAGCCGAAATTTTAGATTGGATTCCAAGGGACAGGAAAAGACCCAGAAGAAGACCACATAGGAGATGGGTGGATGAAATTCGAAAGTATGCAGGGGTGACATGGAGGAGACTGGCACAAGACAGACCGTTGTGGAGGAAACTTGGGGAGACCTTCGTCCAGCAGTGGATTGATAATGGTTGACAATGATGATGATGATGATGATATATATATATATACAGACACACAGACTGTATATATATATATATATATATATACAGACACACAGACTGTATATATATATATATATATATAGCCCCCCCCAATTTTTGGGTGCGCCACTGCTGGAACTAATTACCCTAAATTATGGATGGATGACTGCTTACAGCCCATCGAGTTGCTCACGATGGTCGTTAAACCATTAATAAAAAAATAACGAAAAAAAAAGAACTATTTCAGGGGTGCCTATTTTCATCCTAGAAGTCCATGATATATCTGTTATTATTTCCATGAGTAAAATATTAAGTGCAATGTGGCGGCAATTTGGAAATCCCCAGTACTTTGCTTCCTCTGATGATATATCGAAATTAAAGTGAAATATTTCTTTACACAAACAAATTACTTGGCTTACATCGTAATGTTTTCGGCATGGCAGACAGCGTGCAGACATCATCTGAATAATTTGGACTCCCACCTGTTTGATGTAAGCGGAATAAAAAAAGCAGCAATGACATTGTATAGAGTAATTATGTCACGCCATAAAACAATGTACCAATTTGGACCTAAACTTCCTTGTGATTGGATATTTCACGGACAAAGCTATGCAACGTAGTGAAGAGCGTTATGAAGGAACTCCAGTTCAGAAAACTTCCTGCTGGTTTTCGTACAAACATCCGCTAGATGAACCCTAGCCTCGTTTTTCTATTTATTCGTAGCCGCTTCCACATCTCGAAAGCGGCCTTCATTTGCATGAGCAATGCCCATCGTACGATATGCAAATGCCAAGTCGGATCACGTGTTCTCAGACAGAGTCCAGATGGTGGCGTTCACAAAATTGCCGCTTCTTCTTGGTGCTTTATTCAAAAGGGTAGTGTTTTCCTCCTCTGCGCCTTCTCCGTCTTCACTTTCCATTTATTTTACAAACAGATGGCATTAATGGTTTTTGGAGAACAGAAGACTGCGTTTAAAACGGAATTCCCGGTGCAAGTTGCTTTCTGGCTGGCTGATAAGCTTCCATAAAATCCTATCTGAAAAGGAAATAGTTGGCTGCCGGTATTTCCCCTCAGGAAATTCTCAAGGAAAGCCAACGGTCAATTCCTTCATAAATCTATTCTCCTTTAATTTTTAAACCTGAATTACTACGACGCAATTCATTTGATGTCGCATTAAAAATAATCTGAAGCTGAATAGGAAAGCTAATAAGTCAAATGGATGTCACAAATTAGGAAGAATCATTCACCGCATTTTTAAGGTCATTAGCAAAGATTTTTACAAACTGAAGAAACACGTAAAAATTCTAGCTCACAATTTTGGGAGACGATTTAAATCAATGCTGTCCAGCTTTTATAGAGCCACAGGCTAAGGTTTTTAAAAGAATTATATGGCGGGTCATATTTTTTAAATATGTATAATATGATTTAAATTTAAAGTCGTCCTGCTTAATTTATTAAATACTAGCAGGGGTACTCAGCATTTCCCGGGTAAATATTCGTGGAATCACCAAGTTCAGCGGGTGAAATTTTATGAATGAAAAGTATATTCCTGTAATTTTCCCGTTAATCTAAATTGAAAAGGGTAGAACTTTTTTCGAAAAATTTGTATGGGGGCCTCTTGACCCCCGGCTCCGACCCCTTCCCAAAACCGTGTACGGTCTAAGTCAGAGTACCATGAGATAGTATACCAAATTTGGTGGTTCTAAATTGAAAACTGTAGACATTTTAACTAAAAAATCGAAAATTTTGTATGGGGTCCCCTGCACCCCCCCCCCCCTCCGGCTCTGATCTCTTCCCAAACCCTTCTACGGTCAAAGTTAGAGTACCATGAGATAGTATACCAAATTTGGTGGTTCTAAATTGAAAACTGTAAAAATTTTAACTGAAAAATCGAAAATTTTGTATGGGGTCCCCTGCCCCCCACTCCGGCTCTGATCCCTTCCCAAACCCTTCTACGGGCTAAGTTACAGTACCATGAGATAGTATACCAAATTTGGTGGTTCTAAATTGAAAACTGTAAAAATTTAAACTAAAAAATCGAAAATTTTGTATGGGGTCCCCTGCACCCCCCCCTCCGGCTCTGATCCCTTCCCAAACCCTTCTACGGGCTAAGTTACAGTACCATGAGATAGTATACCAAATTTGGTGGTTCTAAATTGAAAACTGTAAAAATTTTAACTAAAAAATCGAAAATTTTGTATGGGGTCCCCTGCACCCCCCCCCCCCCCTCCGACTCTGATCCCTTCCCAAACCCTTCTACGGTCAAAGTTAGAGTACCATGAGATAGTATACCAAATTTGGTGGTTCTAAGTTGAAAACTGTAGATTTGTATAGCATACAAACAAACAAGTATGCAAACTTTCACTTTCGTAGATTACCAGATTTTTCTCTCAATTTTTCTAGGTCTTGGAAATCGATTCCCAGAGCACAGAAAAATACTTTTTGTTGAAGAGTTACTAATTGCTCACTAATTAGTGACCTCACTAAATTACCATGTAAAAGAATATGCCCGATGAGAAATTGTTATGTGCTTCGAAAATTTTATATGATTCTAATGCCTCTAACTATTGTACGGTAATGGCGCTTCGACGAAAGACGAAGTAATAGAAAAACTTTACTATTTGCACTTCTGGAAAACGTTTCGCGTCACCTTCGAAGATACATTCAGCACTAGGGATCTTTTCCTTCAATCTCATTAATTTTTTCCAAATGCCGCATTTTGTATTCCAAAGTTAAACTTTCAAAGTAAGACACCATCATTTCAACGGGTTGTCCTCCACTTACGTAACGTTACTAAGGCAAGTTGCCATGAAGAAAGTCACGTGTCTGCTGCATCGTGATAGGCAGTGGAAGCCACGAAAGAATACGAACAGCGGTTTTTTCTTTGACTTGGTTGGTTGGTTGATTTTTATGGTGCGAGGGCCACGTTTGGCCAAAGAGCGCTTCTTTGACTTGTCACTAAAATCGTTACTGCTCGGCTCTCTTTTGTCATAGATTAATGTTTCATACACCTAAACCTTCCTCGACAAATGCTCTATGAAATGGTGAAAACCGCATCAAAATCCGTCCAGCGATTCTAGCCCGAGCAAACAGACAGACGCCTACTGGGGACTTTATTTTATACTATGTATAGATAAGTTTTTTTAATTAATGTTAGAACAGTTGAAATTTAAAATTTGATATAAATAACTATAAATTTAATAAAAACAGTATGGATTATTGAACTCCACTAAATACTACGTCGGTGCTTGTCGTTGAAAGTGGAAATAATTGCTTAAGAGTAGTCATTCAAACTGTCTCCGCGTTTTTACTTCATGTATTTCATTTCAGAAAAGGCCCTTTCGCATGTAAATACTTCCGCACATTGAAATAATTTCAAACAGTCTATCATGAGTCATTATCTTCCATGCCATTCCGGCATGTTTTCGAAATTTGTCCACCCATCTCCTAAGTGGTCTTCTTCTGGGTCATTTCCTGTCCCTTGGTATCCAGTCGCAAAGTTTGGTTGTCCATCGGTGGTCCGTTCTTCTGGCAATATGTCCAGCCCATTGCCATTTTAGAGATTCTACTCTGATCATGATGTTTTCCACTTTTGTCATTTTCCTGCTAAGAGGAGAAACTCGTGGACCTGGAAAATGACAAACGTAGAGGACATCTTGAACAGAGTAAAATCCCTGAAATGGCAAGGGGCTGTACATATTGCTAGAAGAACGGACCTGATGGACAAACGAGATTTTAGACTGGATACCAGAAGAAGACCACGTGGAAGATGGGTTAATGAAATTCGAAAGCATGCTGTAGTGACATGATTGTGACTGGCTCAAGACAGACCATTGTGGAAGAAACTTGGGCAGATCTTCGTCCAGTAGTGGACTGATAATGATGATACACCATCTACCAACAAGTAATTGGACACCTGTGATAGCAAAGGAAAACAAAGTTTATTCACCTTCAATAGTTGGTGGAGCCTCCACGAGCGGCGATTACAGCTGTGACCCTCCGGGCATACTCTCAACCAGGCGTTGTACGACGGCTAGCAGAATTTTCTTCCACTCGGCTTGGAGAAGACAGGTCAGTTCATTCACCGATATCGGACTGTGGGGGCACCCCTTAAGTCGACGCTCCAACTCGTCCCAGAGGTTCTCGATAGGGTTAAGGTCCGGGCTCTGCGCAGGCCAGTTCATTCGATTAACCCTATTGTCACCATGCCAAGCCATGGTGCACCTCGCAACATGAGAGGTGGCATTGTCATCCTGAAAGTAACATGGGTCCACCCCGTAAAACGGCCACAACGTAGGAAGCGCATGGTGGTCCAAAATGGTGCAGTAGGTCTCGGCGTTGAGTCTACCAGGAATTGCGACCAAGGGTCCCGGGCCATACCAAGAGAAAAACCCCTATAGCATAATTCCACCGCCGCCGAACTTCACATTTGGCACACTACATTACGGCAGAAGGCGTTCTCCAGGCAGACGCCAAACCCAGACCCTGCCATCTGAACGGTAGAGGTTGAACCTCGATTGGTCGCTCCAGAGAACCTGTTTCCACTGTTCAACGGTCCACTGTCGACGTTCTTTGCACCACGTCAGCCGAGCAGCGCTATTGGGCTTGGTGATCAAAAGCTTGTGGGCTGCAGCACGTCCATGATAACCGAGCAGATGGGCTTCCTTACGGATGGTATTCATCAAAAGAACACTCCCGGATGCCTGTCAAAACTCCTTGCGGATGTGGCCCATCGATTTGGTGCGGTTCTTCCGAATTTCTCTGGCCAGCACCCGTCGGTCTCTAACTCCCAGTTTTGTGGGTCTGCCGGGTCGGGGCACATTATGAAAGTCGCCTCTCATTTTCCACTTGCCAATCACGTAGGCCACCGTCGATTTTGTGTACTTCAACTCGCTGGATATGTCACGTATGGATTGGCCATTTCTGTGATACCCGACGATTACACCTTTCTCGAAATCAGAGAGCTCCAAACTGCGTGGCATCTTGCATGCGACTGGTTGCGTTGTTGTTTCCCACACGATATTTAACGGCGGCGGCCGTGACGTGTATCAGGACCGCAGAATGGTGGATTCCAGGGGTGCCCGATTGCAGGGGTGCCCAATTACTTGTTGATAGATAGTGTATATACACTGGCGGAAAGTGAAAAAATAACACCAAGAAGGAGACGTCTGACATCAACGAAATTTATACAGCATAATAACGGAATACAGAGGAAAACGTGATCAAAACATTATGGCAAAATACAGCTGTATTTGCTGGTAAACTGAAAAATAACATTTCCATGTAACATGGTTAGTACGAGGTTTATGAAATGAACTGCGTCACACTGTGCAATTCTGGCATGGAGTCTGTCGTACAGATGTTGATCCTCAACGCGTAAATCGGGGATGGTCGTGGCTGGCCGTGGAGACCGGATAAGTCGTTGTCCCATAAAATCCCACACGTGCTCAATGGGGGACAAATCCGGTGTACGTGCAGACCATGGAAGTTGTCTAACGCCCTGAAGTGCATGTTGCGTTGCACGTGCCGTGTGTGGGCGTGCGTTATCTTGCTGGAAAACGCCACGATGGACCGACCTTACAAATGGCACAACAACGGGGCTGAATGATGCTGCTGATATAGGAGGTGCTGTTTAACGTTCCCTGTACAAACACTAGTTGTGTACGGGAGTGATAGCTGATCGCTCCCCACACCAGGAGACCAGGTGTACGCCCTGTGTGTCGCTGGCGGTTGCAAGATGGGTAGAGACGCTCCCCTGTGCTTCTGCGAACACGCATACGGCCATCGGAGGCTCCCAAGCAGAATCTGCTTTCATCGCTGAACACGACAGATCGCCATTGCGTTCTCCAATGTAGACGTTGGCGACACCACTGCAGCCGTTCCTGACGGTGGGCTAGAGTCAGAGGTACACATGCCAGAGGCACACGTGCACGTAGTCCTGCATCCAGTAGACGGTTGCGGATTGTTCGCACATACACCTCAGGTGGAACGGCAGCTCGGATTTGCGTCGCAGTGGATGTTCTGCTTGACAACGCCGCTCTTCTTATGCGTCGATCGGTCTGCTCATCAGTCCGTCTGTGACTCCCGGTTCCACGTCTTCTCGTGTGGGAATGTTCCTCGGACCATCTGCGCCACCATGGTACCACCACCGATACTCCCCGTCCAATTCGCTCCGCAATACGACGATACGACTACCCGGCCTCGCGGAGTCCGACTAGACGACCTCGCTCAAAGTCCGATAACTGCTGAAATCGTACACGTCTTCCATGTCCAGGCATTGCAGCTTCTTCAGAGTCTTCGCACGTGTCCGTACGCCGACGACTGATTACATTCCCTTCGTCGTACTCCTTAAATACCACCGACGATAATTTGCATATTATGCAGTGCTGTGGCGTAAGCGCTCACCGGTTGGTTCCGAAATTAACATCACTCCTACGTAAACTCGACCCCATTAACATATGTAAATTTCACGATCGTCCGCCAATTCCTTGTTGGTGTTCTTTTTTCACTTTCCGCCAGTGTATATGAAATAATTTTAAAAAGTAAAATGGGATCTACTCTTCTCATTAATACCCTTTGTTTTAAGCTTTTCGTTGAGTTATGACCATTTAAAGTGGAAGGCTAGGAGAAGTGGCCAGTAGTTAATGCCAATTTCCTAGATATAGAAAACTGAATGAATCAGAACAGATGAATATCACAATATCCCTAACTCATTCAGAACTCGAACCCAGATCTTGTCTCCTGATGTACACCGATGAGCTATCACATTATGACCACCTACCTAATAAGCGATAGGACCCCCATTAGCCAGCATAACAGCTGCCACTCTGTGAGGCATCGATTCGATGAGGTGGCTATAGGTATCCCATGCTATCTGGTACCGTAATGTCAACAGCAGGTCCTCCAGTTCCCGTACATCTCGGGTTGGTAGTGGTTTAGCGCGAACCCGCTTTTCCCAGTAGAACCACAAATATTTTATTGGGTTCATGTCAGGTGAATTTGGAGGCCAGAGAATTAACAGAAAGTCACCAGCATGTTCCTCGAACCACACCTTGACGATTCTGTCAGTGTTGCATGGCACATTATTCTGTTGGTAATGGCCATCACCAGCAAAGAACACAGTTGCCATAAATGGGTGAACTTGGTCCGCAACGATGTTCAGATACCTCACAGATATCAGAGAGTGAGTTATTTGGATAAGGGGGCCTAAAGTGTCCCAAGAAAACATCGCCCACAGAATAACACAGCCGTCGCCGGCCTGTTTCCACACAACAGTGCACCCAGATGCCATAGCCTCCGTTGGTAATCGGGGTATCCGAGCTCGGTCGTCTACGTGATGCACCAAGAATCTTGATTCGTCAGACCAGGCAACTTTCTTCCAATCATTCACGGTCCAATCTCTATTATCTTGGACCCATTTCATGCTTTGTTGGCGATTACATGCAGTGAGCATGAATACCCTGCTGGGTCTTCGGCTACGCAGGCCCATGCGCAGAACGCTGCGATGAATTGTGTGTTGGGATATATGGCCCTGATCACCAGTGTTCTAGCTGCGGTTGATTCGTCGCACTGTGGCCCTGTGTTCGATTCGTCGCACTGTGGCCCTGTGTTCGATTCGTCGCACTGTGGCCCTGCGGTTGATTCGTCGCAATGTGGCCCTGCGATTGATTCGTCGCACTGTGGCCCTGCGGTTGATTCGTCGCACTGTGCCCCTGTGGTTGATTCGTCGCACTGTGGCCCTGCGATTGATTCGTCGCACTGTGGCCCTGCGGTTGATTCGTCGCACTGTGGGCCTGCGGTTGATTCGTCGCACTGTGGCCCTGCGGTTGATTCGTTGCACTGTGGCCCTGCGGTTGATTTGTCGCACTGTGACCCTGCGGTTGATTCGTCGCACTGTGGCCCTGCGGTTGATTCGTCGCACTGTGGCCCTGCGGTTGATTCGTCGCACTGTGGCCCTGCGGTTCATTTGTCGCACTGTGACCCTGCGCTTCATTTGTCGCACTGTGACCCTGCGGTTCATTCGTCGCACTGTGGCCCTGCGGTTCATTCGTCGCACTGTGGCCCTGCGGTTCATTCGTCGCACTGTGGCCCTGCGGTTGATTTGTCGCACTGTGACCCTGCGGTTGATTTGTCGCACTGTGACCCTGCGGTTGATTCGTCGCACTGTGGCCCTGCGGTTGATTCGTCACACTGTGGCCCTGCGGTTGATTCGTCGCACTGTGGCCCTGCGGTTGCTGTGAACAATGAGCGACAGTCCCCGCTCCCCTCTGGCATCAATGAGCTGTGGACGACACATAGCTGGACGATGGCCCACTGTTTGGCCATCTGTGCACCACTATAGATACGCACTCACTACAGCGTCCCATGAACAACCCACGCCGTTTCCGAGATCGTAGTTTCAAGGGGCCGTGCCATCATAATTTGTCCTTTATCAAAATCCGATAAATCGGCAGCTTTTCCCTATTCTGACTGCCAACACTCTATTAACCGAAAGCCGGTCCTCGGGTTGTTTATATACTGCTCGGTGAACCTCACGTGTGCCACCGTTCGGTCTCCAGGCGCGCTCATATCTCTCTAAGCCGGGGGTGGTCATAATGTAATGGCTCATTGGTATATATAGTCCCGAACACTCCTTTAATCCCTTCTTTCTTTTTGTTTAACTAGACACGTCCCTGCGGGCTGTTTCCAAAGCAAAGAATTTAACAGAATTGCTTCTAAACCGATGTGCTTCGTCTCAGAGAAATTTGCTGAAGAAGGACAAGTTTTGCTTTCGCATCTGTACATTTGCAGTTCTTGTGCGGCAACATTTTTCTTGTTTTTTTTTTTTTTTTCCTTCTTCTATGTCTCAGCACAATTAGTCACTGGAAAGATTTTCAGGGCACGGCCAATGAAAACAGAAATTTAGTCCAGCTCGCTATCAAGTTAAGCGAGTACGACCTTGGCAGCCAAACACAACTGACACTGGAAATGCACGACAGATATTAATAACTCACGGGAATATACTTCGCAACAAATTCTTGCAAAATAAAAGAGCGCTTTGACTTCCTAGAACCCTAACACTTGCTCAAACTCCAACTCCGTTTTTTTCAGAGTATGTACGATAAAACCCTGCGCCCTGCAGAAGCAGTTTTATTGGGACAAAGAGGTGGACAGCAGTCTATAGGCTTTTAAAGGACTACCATTTAGATATTACGTTTCGAAATCCCTCATTCATTGCCGAAATAAGCATTACAAGTATTCACTACAGAAGCATATAGTCGAAAATAATTATTTCTGATGTTAAAAATACACCGTCCTATCAAAATATTGCATTTTTTTCTGTTACGGGGTGTAACGACTACCATGAACAATTCGTCCGGCTATAATCCTAATTTCAGGGCCAGGCAGGACCGTAGCTAGGTTCCAGAACCTGGGGAAGGGGCTGAATGGTCATCCTGGGGGAAAGGCCTCTATGTTTAACTACAAACTGCAGAACCGGGGGAGGGGGCTGAATGGTCATCCTGGGGGGAAAGGCCTCTGTGTTTAACTACAAACTGCAGAACCGGGGGAGGGAGCTGAATCGTCATTCTGTCGGAAAGGCCTCTGTGTTTAACAACAAACTGCAGAACCGGGGGAGTGGGCTGAATGGCCATCCTGGGGGAAAGGCCTCTATGTTTAACTACAAACTGCAGAACCGGGGGAGGGGGCTGAATGGTCATCCTGGGGGAAAGACCTCTGTGTTTAACTACAAACTGCAGAACCGGGGAGGGAGCTGAATCGTCATTCTGTCGGAAAGGCCTCTATGTTTAACAACAAACTGCAGAACCGGGGGAGTGGGCTGCATGGCCATCCTGGGGAAAAGGCCTCTATGTTTAACTACAAACTGCAGAACCGGGGAGGGGGCTGAATGGTCATCCTGGGGGAAAGGCCTCTGTGTTTAACTACAAACTGCAGAACCGGGGGAGAGAGCTGAATCGTCATTCTGTCGGAAAGGCCTCTATGTTTAACTACAAACTGCAGAACCGGGGGAGGGGGCTGAATGGTCATCCTGGGGGAAAGGCCTCTGTGTTTAACTACAAACTGCAGAACCGGGGGAGGGGGCTGAATGGTCATCCTGGGGGAAAGGCCTCTATGTTTAACTACAAACTGCAGAACCGGGGGAGGGGGCAGAATGGTCATCCTGGGGGGAAAGGCCTCTGTGTTTAACTACAAACTGCAGAACCGGGGGAGGGAGCTGAATCGTCATTCTGTCGGAAAGGCATCTATGTTTAACAACAAACTGCAGAACCGGGGGAGTGGGCTGCATGGCCATCCTGGGGGAAAGGCCTCTATGTTTAACTACAAACTGCATGATTTCACAAATACAGATGCAAGTGTTGCTTTGTTTTTAATTCCCCTTTGTTAATTTATTTCACTAGCGAATAATTTATACCAAAAAAAAGTAAAAATAATTACATAAAACACAAAATAGGAAATCAAAAAGAGAAGAGAGAGAAAGGAAAACTCTTCAAATATAAAGAATAAAATACATTTTTTGAATTTGCTTGATAGTGGCTGTGTTGCGCATTCCTTATCGCTGGACACAAAATAGCTTCCAGCTAGCGTGATTTTTTTTTTTTTTTTTTTAGTTTATCGTTCTGGTTTCTTTTCCGTCGATTCGCGCAACGGCATTGAGGATTTACTGAAGTCATATTTCAACTTTTTCTACTTCTTTTCAATTCCACTGTTTTTCTCCGTCGCTAATCGCGCATTCTACTTCGCTGGCGCTCGGTGGCACCACTTCTTATAGTGGTCAATAGCCAAACCCTTTCTCACTTAAAAACTAAGAGCACTAGATTGCCGCAACAAAAAGAATAAAAAAAATCTTTTCTCCAACACAAGCATTGTAAAACCATTCGCTCCGGACGGAACACAGTAAACGAGAGGATGTTGAAAGTTCTTTCTCTCGCGTACGTGCAAGGATTTCCTTTCAGCGCTGTTTTCCAACGGGTAGAAAGATACATTTAGCTAAAATGTCTCCACGACAGCACTTCTGCGAACGCAACAAACTACCTGGAAGTTTTTAATCAGCAACGTATTATCTCATAGTCATTTGCCAAATGTCAAACAGGATTTTAACCTTTTGTATAACTACGCCTCCACGTCCGCCCCCTCCCACCCCCTGCTCTGATCTTTGTCGTGGCATCTGTTGTAGTTAAGTGGGTTGTTGTTTCTCTTATTTTCATCAGGAGCGTTGAAACCGTAGCTAAAATTTCCCATATATTTTAAGATTTCATATTTGCGTTTCAAGACAAGTCTGAGAATCACGGCACTGTTTGTATTGAGAAAGAGAGAGAGAGAGAGAGTGAGTGAGTGAGTGAGTAAGTGAGAGAGAGAGTGAGTGAGAGAGACAGAGAGTGAGTGAGTGAGTGAGAGAGAAAGACAAAGTAAGTGAGTGAGAGAGAGAGAGAAAGAGAGAGAGTGAATGAGTGAGTGAGTGGGTGAGAGAGAGAGTGAGAGAGAGAGTGAGAGAGAAAGAGAGAGAGAGAGAGACAGAGTGAGAGAGAGAGAGACAGAGAGTGAGTGAGCGAGAGAGACAGAGAGAGTGAGTGAGTGAGAGAGTGTGTGTGAGTGAGTGGGTGAGAGAGAGAGAGTGTGTGTGTGTGTGAGTGAGGGAGTGAGTGAGAGAGAGTGAGAGAGAAAGAAAGAGACAGAGTGAGTGAGTGAGTGAGTGAGAGAGAGAGAGAATGAGAGAGAGAGACAGAGAGTGAGTGAATGAGAGAGACAGAGAGAGTGAGTGAGTGAGAGAGTGTGTGTGAGTGAGTGGGTGAGAGAGAGTGTGTGTGTGTGTGTGTGAGTGAGTGAGAGGGAGAGAGAGTGTGTGAGTGAGTGAGTGAGAGAGAGAGTGAGTGAGTGAGTGAGTGAGAGAGAGAGAGAGAGAGAGAGAGAGAGAGCGTGAGTGAGAGAGAGAGAGTGAGAGGCAGTAACAAACTGCAAAATTTCCCATTTCCCCCAGTTTATAGCCTGCAGCATAAAAAAAGAGCCTATTTCTAGTAAAATTAAAATTTGATAAAGCAAAACATTGCTTCCGTTATTGTAGCAGGTGAGATGATAGTTCCCCAAGAGAAAAAAAGAGAGAGAGAGAGAGAGTCGAAGATTTTATCTCACTCATATGAATTTAATAATTGGCTCCAGGAGACGACAGTAACTTCAAAGTTACACTCTCCACAGTCCCCAGAGCTTAACCCAATTGAACACTTGTGGGATGAGGTTGAGAGAGCCACTGGTAAGAGAGATTACATGGTATTTCTTGATAGAGAGGGCTACTTCCAGAAAGGACAATGCGCCATGCCACAAGGCTCGGATCGTCACACAATGGTTCCAGGAGCACCACACAGACTTCAAAGTGCTAAAATGGCCTCCAAAGTCCGCGGATATTCACCTTCACACAACTGAATATGTGTGGGATGAGATTGAGAGAGTCATTCGTAATAGGGATTGCAGGATATTTCCTGACGGAGAGGGCCACTTCAAGAAGGACAATGCGCCATGCCGCAAGGCTCGGATTGTCACACATTGGTTCCAGGAGCACGACACTGACTTCAAAGTGCTAAAATGACCTCGAAAGTCCGCGGACCTTCATCTTCACGCAATTTAACATCTGTGGCATGAGATTGAGAGAGCCATTTGTAACAGAGATTCTCTTCCAGCGAACACTGGGCAATTGACAGACACTATCACATCCGTTTGAATGAACATACCCGAACATCGATATTCAGCACCTAGTTAAATCCATATCATATCGAACAGAGATGGAAACGGGTCACGGGTCAACAATTTCTTGCCGGTCCAACGGGTCGCGTCAAGGTGTTCCTGACCCGGTTTTATTCCCTTTTTTATTTTTGAAAAGAGAAAAATATATTCCAAAGAAAAATGCGCGTTGTGGCATTCTGTAGTCGATACTGGTGCTCACGGAGTGAATAATGATTTGCCATGCAAAAATATTTTCTCTTTCTTAAAGCAACGAAGATTTCCACCGACCGACGTCAAATACACCGACACCATATCGTAAAAAGATACTTCCTTTGCGTTCTTTTACAGTGCGATTGTCCAGGGCAAGGTACGGGTAAACGTCATTCGCCTGGTTTTCAGCAGATTCACTCTCTTCGTGCGAAGTTCACTGTATGACAAAGAGTTACTTTTCACATTGAATCTTTTACATTGAGCATTCAGAGATTTTCGATTGATGCGGTAATATCATGTTTCCATGACATGTCATGTCGAAATTAACTCCTTATTTGTTAATATGGATGGATTTAATATTAAGGAGGTTTGAGAAAGGCGTCGAGACCAACAAATACGTGCTTGTTGAAAACCACAAGGGGAAGAGTGAATGCTGGAAATTGTTTCGTCTCATTAAGGAACCGGTGAATAATTCTGTGTTGTTTGGTCTTGCTTGTTGTTCAAAATGTGGAAAGTGTATAATTACAAAGAAAGATGTCGACGGTTTAATAAAAGATTATGGAACCAAAAATCTAATGGACCAAATGAAAGTATGCGCACCTCCATCAAAGCGTGGAAAGAGTGAACAATGTAAATACATTAAAAAAAATACATTTGTGTAATCGTAAATAATGATTCCCATTTGTAATAAACCCCATGGTCACACACACACACACACACACACACACACACACACACACACACACACACATATATATATCATCATTGTCAATCCACTGCTGGACGAAGGTTTCCTCAAGTTTCTTCCACAAACGGTCTGTCTTGTGCCAGTCTCCTCCACGTTACTCCCGCATACTTTCGAATTTCATCCACCCATCTCCCATGCGGTCTTCTTCTGGGTCTTTTCCTGTTCCTTGGAATCCAGTCTAAAATTTTAGCTGTCTATCTATGGTCTGTCCTTCTGGCAATATGTCCAGCCCATTGCCATTTCAGGGATTTTACTCTGATCATGATGTCTTCCACACACACACACACACACACACACATATATATATATATATATGTTATGGGACGTCCGGGTTCGACATTTTGACCCGTTTCCAACTCTGATATCGAATAGAGGCTGCTTTAAAAGCCAAGGGTGGAGCAGCGCGCGCGTATACACAACACCATCATTGTTAACCATTATCAATCCACTTCTGGATGAAGGTCTCCCAACTTTCTTCCACTGCTGTCCATCTTGAGAGTATCCTTCATATCACTCGGGCATGATTTCGAATTTATTCCACCCATCGAACACTTTGTTGTTTTCTGGCTCTCTCCCTTGGCATCCAGTCTAAAATTTCGGTTGTCCATCAGTGGTCCGTTCTTCTGGCAGTATGTCCATCCCATAGCCATCTCCGGGATTTTACTATGATCATGACGTCTTCCACTCTTGTCATTTTCCTGACCCACGAGTTCCTCATCTTATCTTTCCTGGTTATACCAAGCATGCATCTCTCCATGCGTTTTTCAGTTGTCTGCACTTGTATGTCTTTTTTAGTTAAGATCCATATCTCTGCTCCATATGCAAGAACTGGAAGGATGCATTGATTAAACACTTTTCGTTTTAAGACAAAATGGTGAAAATTGTACTGCTTCTTCAAAAAGCTCTCCAACCAAAATTTATACGACGATTCATTTCTTCATCAATGTGACCCTCGCTTGATATCTGTTGTCTAAGGCAAATATAGGTATGGGTTACCTCCAGATTCCCCACCATTCTCGATAAATCTTCATTTCTTTTAAAAGCATTGTACATTCATTTTGTTTTCTGAAAGTTCATTTTTAATCCCAATTCCTTACTGTTGTCAGCAAGTTCCTGGATCATGCTCTGCAGCTCTGAAGGGGTACCAGAAAAAAATCACTACGTAATCAGCAAAACGAAGGGGGAGGGGGTGTTAAATAATCTCCATTAACCTTATCTTCTTGTTTTCCAAGTTCAATGACTGAAAGGCATTTTGCAACGTTGTATTGAAGAGTCTGGGAGATATTGTCTCACTCCTTTTCCAATTTTTGTTGGAGCTGTTTCCCCAAATAACCGAAACTTTGCACTTGCATAGATGTTAGTAATAGTGCTAATGAAGAACTGGAAGGATGCATTGACTTTATGTATATGCATATACACTCGATGGACAGGACATTACAGATATCTGCTTATAGCGGGTTGGTCATACTCTGGTGCGAATAACAGCCTGTACACGCCCAGGCATCGACTCCACCATATGCAGGAGGGTTTCCGGAAGTAATTCCATCCATACCTGTTGCAGCATTGTCCACAACGCCGCTCGAGACTTCGGTCCAGGATCCATGGATTTGACGTTACGCTCCAAGGCATCCACAAGAGAGCTTCCACAGGGTTTGAATCTGGAGACCTAAGGGGGATGGTTCAAAAACTCAGATGAGGGTTCTCCGAGCCATGCCTGGGTGATTGCGGCCTGGTGGAGCAGCGTATTATCCCTGCTGGAACTGACCATTTGCCACAGGATGTGAGAAGGACGTGAAAGCGCGTAGGTGATCAGCCAGCACACTTCGGTGGACGCAGCGGTTAAGGACCCCTTCCAGACTCACTAAAGAACCTAATGTGAGTCACCAGATGGCTCCCCAAAACACCACAGAGCCTCCACCACCTTGAACAGAGCCGAACTAGCTGGCACAACGCGGTTATGAATGCGTGCTGTCGACGCCACACCTTCACCCTTCCGTCATCACTGCATACCAGAAAACGGGATTCATTGGACCACACGACGCAGTACCACTCTGTAGAGCACCAGTTTTGATGTTCCCGGCACCAGGCGAGGCGTAATTACCGATGACGAACAGTCAACGATGGCGCACGAGTAGAGCGTTGACTCCCGTAGCCCAGGTTATGACGTATGTGCGGAACCGTATGCTCTCTGACGCTGCTTAGGCCTCTGACGTTTAGCCTGGATATGATACGTTGCCAAGCCGTCAGTCTGTACGTGCCGGGATAGTCTACGTCGACACCGGTCATTCATGGCGTATGGTCGGCCCACGTTTGCTCTCTAGTTTCTGATGCGTCCGCCGATGGCATACTCGCGGTACCCCCTTGATACGGTTCCATCGGGTACCCAACGGTTCTTACGGGAGACAGAATGACCCCATCCCTCTTACGCACACAATGCGTCCACGATAAAAGTCGCTCAGGTCACCACGTTTACCCATCTTTATCCATTGCGATACGCTGTTGGGAAGACCTACTGTCCGCCTATGTATCGCTTGCGTTATGTTTGGGTCTGTTTCACTCTGCGCTGGAGATGCCCATCTCAACTGCCCATCACCCCTATCTCTAATATTTTGTCTATTGAGTGTACACAAAACTTTTCAGAAATGTATCAATAATTTTACAATCTCTCATTTTCGTTACACTTTCAGACATATCTTACAATTACGTTTCAGCAACATCTATTTTGGAACATAACTCTTTGTACATTACGGTTATGTTATAAATAGCATTCACCAATACTACTGTTTTATAGTTTCCATGGTACATAATTGCTACCTTGATGTTACATTCCGGGGATATTGAAAATTTTTGGTTTGGCAACGGCGTGAATGCGCATGCGCATTTATGCCATTTCACAGAAGTACTCTCGTAGTCGTATTTCCATGTGCTACTGGGATTATTCTTTTTTTTTTTTTTTTTTGATTGGAGGTTTAGCGACCACCGTGAGCAACTCAATGGGCTATAAGTAGTCGCCCGTCCCTAATTTAGGGTCCTGATTCCAGGGTAGCTAGTGCCTTAAGATAAACACAACATCCATGCCTCACCGGGATTAGAACCCGGACCCTTTTGGACTAATGATCAGAGGCCATCGCTTAGACCACTGCGCCACTGGGGCGGCGATTATTCTTTGGTGATACTTTCGTACTCGAGTTAGCTAGTTAGTTGATTTAATATATATATATATATATATATATATACGATATAAAATACATTAAAAACACAAATGCAAAAACACTTAACTCACTTACCTCATCAAATGAAATGCAATATCCAAAGTAAATAACTAGCCCAAGAAAAAGTATCAAAAATATCAAAAATAACAAATTATCTCGAAGATTCAGCTGTCTTCATCAGGAAGACCCCATATCGAGGATTCATAGGCTGTTTGAGATTTGCAATACAGTAGATGTACTTATTAAAGAACTTATACAGTTGTGGAACATCTTGAAGGAAAATGAATACCCACTGCAATATGTAAAAACATTATTTTTACAGCTATTGCACGACTCCAAAGCTCAGAATTTTTATAAGGCATACAACATGTCCCCTTACATATTTAATTGTACTAACCATGGCCCTACAATATTAAATGGTTAGTTATTTAAGTACCACTCGAAGGGCCTCTTGTGGCTGACGACTAAGTTAACATCTATCTATCTGTAACCTTTCTTGTCGCTCACTATAGTTATATACCTCCCTGTAACCGCGGCGTTATGCGTCATTCTTCCGCTACATATTTGTCACATGGTTGGTCATTTGGATGTCAATCACAGGTTGTTGTGTTATCCGGAAGTCTATCTGTTGCTTCTTAGTGTGTCTCTGGATTGCTACTTTTATTTACTTATTTGTTTTGTGTTTTGTGTTTTTTATCTTACTTGGGTTTATCTTTATTTCCATTTATGGCCTAGGGGATCCACACAGCAGGTATTGACTTTGTCTGCCTTTGCTGTCGTTTTGAAAGGCCATATATTCAGCTGGGGTCTTCCTGATGATGACAGCTGAATCTTCGAGGTAATTTGTTATTTTTGATACTTTTTCTTGGGCTAGTTATTTACTTTGGATATCGCATTTCATTTGATGAGGTAAGTGAGTTAAGAGTTTTGTATTTGTATTTTTAATGTATTTTATATCGTATATTTGAGCACAGTTCGGTCTGCTGCATCGCGCGTCTGGGTGTGTGCTTGTGTTTCTTTGTAATATTTTTTGCAATTTTCGATGTCATTTTTGTGTGTATGGTATACGCAGCCTTTTCGTTTGGAGTTTTAGTGTATATATATATATAATTATATTTTTTTTTTTTTTTTTTTTGCGTGATTCAAGATCATCTGAAAGTAAGAAATTGCTTTGATTATTATAATTTTTAAATTCTAAAAAGCATTTTATAAAATCTAAATAGATGTATGTGTTGTTGTATTAGTATGCTATACCAGCATGTTTTTTTTTTTTTTTATACATGAAGCTGAGAACTTTCAGCCGCCCCGGTGGCGCAGTGGTCTAAGCAATGGCCTCTGATTGTTACCCGTATGTCCTCCGGAATATCGTGTAACATTGGAGGACCATGATTTCGTAGGTATGAATTTCGGAAAGGGGGCCTACAAATTAGTAAGTGTGGGAAAGCAATATATTCACCAAATAATTCCTACGGTATCGCATAGTACGAGGAAATAGTTAAACGAGGAAGAGTAGTTACCAAGTAAACAATTTAGAGAGCGCGGGAATTGGGAAAGAAAATCCGAGAAGCATAATGTGGACAGGCGTTCTAAGAGGATAATTATAATACCTATTTCATAATTTTTCTAAGACCTGGCTGAGCAGATTTCTTTCTTGAGGAGGAAATTCCTTTTTTTTTCATCATTCTTTTGAATTGTTTTTTTTATTTTATTTTGTGTTCCCCGAGCTCTCCGGAAATTCCAGTAAGAATACGCACGAAACACACCCCTAGGTTAGTAAAGAGAAAACTCGGAGGTTTTAGCAAGCAACGCTACGAGAATGAAATGCTCGCAATCACAGGTGGGGGCCAATTTACTGGACCTTTCGCTATTAACGAAGTCACGTTTTACGCACGCTAGCGGGCAACGAACAGGGCATATTTCTCGTAGTGGGCGTAACTGGTTGACACCAACAGAAAGAGTCATACAGGAAGCGTACGTGAAAATTCTAAGGCAGCGCGGACATCCCGCGGAGCAGTTGACAAGATAAAGGAATATTCATCTTCAAGAAAACTCGATGTTCTCAAGCCTTTGCCAACGAATCGGAGGGATTCCCATACAGGGATGTAAACCAATGCCGAAGCGAGGAAAAGCGGCCCAACCAATAAGGGGAGAACCATTTGGGTAGGACAGGAACACCCCCGAACCCCTTAAACATAGACGAGAGAAAAAGTTTTTTTTTTTTTTAGGCGGAGATGATTTGGAGAGAACACGGGATGGAATGATGACTGCTATTTCTGGGTGAACGCAGAGAGGAAAGATGGACTCTAGATGAATCCTGGGCAGAATATCGCAGAAAGAATTTAGTTAGGAGCTTTTCTCCTGAGAAGACGCTAAAAATTGAGCAAGTTGATTTCCAGGTGAAGGGAAGTATGATGTTTTTCCCTGAGAGGTTTTTACGCAAATTTTGGGTGAAGCATCGAGTGATCTTATGCGGGCAGTGTGCATTCAGCAGGACCGGATGAGGTCCCAACCATAGACTGTATACCTATAAGTAATACCGGACGACAACGAAATAGATGAAAAGAAAAGAATTTGGTGAGAAAAATTTCATAATTCCCAATATCTCGTTAGCATGATCATGATTTTGTCTCCTATACATCCTCGGTAGAAAAGATAATTTTAATCTCTTGCAAGTGCTGAATAACATAATGTGTCTTATATTTTGCGGAAGGTGAACTTTAAAATATGATTGCGAATATCAAAAAGCATAATGAACTTAAAATATATTTTGGTTTAAATTAATAGAAATCTCCACCGATCAGTGTAATAGATTTTAAGGAAACACAAATGAAAATAAATTCTGTATTTTATAATGAAATTTACCCGAGTTTCTCAAATCTTTGAAAATTCAAAATAAGTGAATCTTTGTTTATTTTAACCTGAATAATTAAGTAGAACAATCGTAAAGTTTTGGTAGAGTAACAACTCCAAGATTTTAAGAAGAAAATAACTTTTAACATTTAGCAAACCCAGTCGCAGGAAAATAAAAGGTCCAAATCTGACATGAGTTTATTAAATTTCAAGCGGCATATGGAGGAATATGGGTTTCCCATGTTCTCCCATATGAAACACAACGCAATGCACCCGTCAACCCTGAACTTGGAGACCCTCCATTAGGGAACCCAACTTCACGGTAGACACCCATAGGCGGAAGATAATAGAGAGTAAAGAGTTACGAAAATTAACGGCCTTCTTAATAATTAATCCCACTGCAGCGAATAGGACGCAGCAGATGGTTCGCCCTCACATCGAGTAGGGGGTGGTAATATAAAACTGGTGCCGTGACCAGGATTTTTCAGTTCTTTGGTTAATTAATATAAAATTTGTGCTAGGACCAGGATTTCTTTGATCCTGTGGTTTAAAAAAAAAAAAAGAATATTTGTTTTCGGTGGTCAGGATAATTAATCAAGTATACAGAATTAGCAGAATAATGCGATGTGTTTCTATTATCTCCCCTTCAATTCTGAGTAACAAGATGCAGGTTTTATAGAAAAATTAAGGAAATTGTAGCAAGATTTTAACTTCAAAAAAATAGTGAAGGTGAAATGCAAGTAAATAAGTTGCAGGAAATCAGATTATGCTGAAATAAATTTAAATTTCTAAGGAAATAGGCAGAAAAACAAATAAGAGTGATACTGCTAATTTAGCAAATGAATAGATGAAATCTTACAGAAAATACATGAAAATTAATAGTACGGAGAAAATAAATTTATACAAGTGTAATTCATGAATAATTTTGATTTATCGTTGAAAATCAAGGGAAAATTCCTTGCAAATCAAAGTGAAATTATTTTTGATGTGTTGTTTATTTGTGCATTTGAGTGTTGTGATTTTAAATCGGTAACTAGGAGGAATAATAGGTTCATTGATAACTTGGGGAATGTATAATTTAACGGTGAGGCACTGATAGAAGAGTAGTGATGAGAAGTTGTGGTGATATATATTTTAAAATCAAAAGTGCATTATTATTGAAGTGTGATTTTATTATGTGTGTTGATGCATTGATAAGAAACTGATAATTTAAGAAGGAATAGGCAGGTTAATTATTGATAAGAGGAATTAATTTTTTTTTCTGCAAGATATAGGAGCTAATAGAAGGTTAAGCAGTAATCTTGATTTGTTTTGGAAGACTAAAAGGGAATGTAATATCTAAGTGTGTGTTTTATTGTGCATTTAAATGTGTAGAGGTACTTGGGAGTGTAGACAGAGAGTAGTTAAGTGGATTAATATTTGGGAAAGAGTAATAAAAAGGACTAGTGCAAGAAGAATTGGTAGGAGTAATAATTGGATAATGCTGGAACAAATTTTTGAAATGAAAATAGTGTTTATGGAAGTGTGATTTATTGTGCTTTAAATGTGGGATTGCATCCACCAAGGGAAGTAGACAGAGGTTATTGCTAGTATACTAAAATTTAATGAATTTAGGAAGTCAGCATAAGTATTTGAGGTGTGGTTCTAATTTCTTGAAAAAGTGGTTATCGTATTAATTTTGTTACAAGTGCATAATTTGATCTCAAATGTTTCTAGTGTATTTATCTATATATTTAAGACGTTCAAATTTATTACATATCTTAGTGTGAAGTGCTGGTTGTATATGTGCATATTTTGAGGGAATTTTGTTTAGTGTGTCGCGAGTTAGGTAGAGTTAAGTTGAAAGCCGAATGCAATTTAGGAGTAAGCTAGGAACGTTAATCATCTTATTCGTAGACAATTGTTTTCTGATCATAAGTCAAGTGGGTTAGCAGACGAAGCAGCGAGTTACGTTAGAGTGAATTTTTTATTTTTACGTGGTAGCTTCACCGGAATTTTTCTAATTTTATGCGACTTTACGAGATTACGAAGCATATAGTAGAAGCCGTGGGAATTTAAGTTAGTAAGGTTAAAGAATAAATATATGGCTAACCAACAGAACGGAGAACAGAGCAACGGTGAACAGAATTTTGTTTCGGAAAATTGCATAGTTGATCAACAGAACCAGGAGAACGACCTTCAGGGCACTCTAGAAGGGGAAGCCGTGTCAGAAAATTGTGTAGTAGCCCCGCAGAACGTACCAATAATGGCGGGAATGTTGGCGTATATCCCCACATTCAGCGGATCGGATGAAAATCTGACCGCACGTCAATTTTTCGAAACGTTGGAGAGCACCGCCGAACTGTCAGGATGGAACGACGCCGTTAAAATTTTATCAGCTAAAGCAAAATTCAAAGGAGCCGCCAGTCACTTTCTTTCGGAGGCCGTCGATATTAGGAGGGAGACCGAGTACGAACGATTTAAGCAGGCGATAGTACAAAGATTCGACGCATTGCAACCGGTTACCGTGAGAATGCAGAAATTTACGACTTGCCGACAAAAACCAGGAGAACGGGTGGCCGAGTATGTAGCTCGTCTTAACGGCTTAGCTTATTCCTACATGGAGACGATGGATTTAGAAAATGAGCAAGTGCGAGGACTGGTAGACAGCACTAAAATGTCGCAGTTTTTGAATGGATTAAACCCCAAATTGAGGCGCACGGTTTTATCCTTCGCCCCGGAAAATTTTCAGGCAGCAGTTCAGAGAGCGCTGGCCGAAGAGTCTCACAATCTCTTATTAGACCGGGACGTTAACGCTTACGATGCACAGCAGGAATCGAGTTCGATCCCAGGGACTTCACAAGGGCAACAGAGCAATTCAACGGACCAGATAGCCGATTTGTGTTCTATGATGGCGAAGCAGCTAGCAACTCATGAGATGCAGGTGAACGCTCTGAAAAGTGAGGCAGATAATTTGAGGGAAAGGCTAAGGCAAGCAGAGAATTCGCACCGGACGCACGTAAATCGCATGAGAAATTTCCAGAGCACTAATTTTCAATCTAGGGGAAATTTACCCGACGTACAGATTACTTCGGCCATCTGCTATAACTGCGGCGATTTTGGCCATATCCAGCGATTTTGTTATCTAAATAATCGGGAAGGAGCAGCTCGTACGCAACCATCGCAGCAAGCTCAAAGAGGTTCATGGGACAGGGCACCCAACCCTTCGTACCCGCGACAGCAGAATAACTTCTCCCCTGGCGACAGCCGCGGTAATCAGCATCGCTCCTACAGGAACTACAGCGCCACTTACCGACAGGACGCTCACGTCCCACAGAATCCAAGGAATTTGGGGAACAGAAGAGAAAACCGCGTTCGTTTTGAAGAGGATGCACCAGGAAGAGATTGCAATAGGTATTCCAGGCAAAATTCGCGTCCTTTAAACTAATTTCGGGTCAAGATAAGGGGACCGCCCTTGGCCGGAATTATAATAAGGTCCGTGGAGTTACTTTAACAAACTGTTACGTCCGAGGTGATGGAGCACTCCCGTTGGTGAAAGTTAGGATAGGAGATACTCACGCGTTTGCACTCATCGACAGCGGAGCTTGTATCTCAATTTTTTGTGCTTCACTATTAGAGCAGTTAAAGGGAAAGATTCGTATACGTGACTTAGGATCAGCAGTTTTAGTGAAAGGCATTACTGGAAGCACTTTACCTACATCTCAGTGCTATGAGATACCGGTAGAAATCGGAGGAGAAACCATTTTACATCCCTATCACGTTACTCAGCGGAAGTTGCATCAAGATTATTCTCTAATCTTAGGCTGGGATCTATTGAAGGAGCACGGATACATATTCGACGCAGGAAAAGGAATTTTGAAACGGGAAAGCAGAGCAAATTTAGCTAGAGCAGAGTACGGTAGAGGAAGGAATAACCGGAAAAGAAATTTTAAAGGAAAAGCACGTCAGTCGAAAATTCGAACCCAGGTCTTGTCCGTACCTTCAGCGGAAAGGACCAACCCCATTAACTCCGACGTAACCAAGATAGGAAGGACCGTCCATAAGGAACTCATCCCACCGTATTCGGAAAGGGTTATTCGGATGCGATGTGGGAAATTTTCGGGATGTCAGGTTAACCAAGTGCTAGTACAGCCGTTAGAAAGATACGCCCAGGGAAAAGTACGCTTGGGTCGTTCAGTAAACACGCTGGACAAATCAGGCATCATACCCGTATTGATAGCTAACCTCACAAATCGCCCCATTCACTTCAATAAGAAGACCAGATTAGCGAAAATTCAACCAAGTGTGTACGGAAATTTGAAAGAAGCTGCGGCGAAACAAGAGAAGTATGCAGACAGGCACGCTGCTGAAAAGAATCTACATTTAGGTGACAGAGTATTTTTGCACACCCCTTTTTCACAGCCACATTTATCGCGTAAGCTAGCTCGAACTAACTGCGGAGATTGGGAGATAGTTTCGTTCCCCACCCCAGTAAATGTTCAGTTGAGGTCAGTCGAAAATCCGAACAAATATCAGACCGTGCATAAAAATCGAGTCTTCAAGCGGACTGAACGCCTACCCCAGCTTATAGCAGAGTCACCGGTACAGGACAATATAGAGGTACAAGTACCCAGACAATCGCAGGATTTCTCTGACGACGGATCGGAGAGCACACAGGACTACGACTATCTGGATTGGGTCGATTTTCCCAGAGTAGTCATGCCGCAACCGACAAGCAGTAGAGCAATGCCGCCCGTAAGTCAACCGCCCAACATCGGAGTACCGATAAATTCGCCGCCCGCTACGTCGAGTTCAGCGCGAAGGGAGACAAACAGGGAAGTACCGCCGCCCTCGCAGCATGTTGAAGAGCCGAGACGCACACAGGCAATAGCGGAACCAACGGAGGAGACCATACCGTCACAGGATTCCTATCAGGAAAGCAGCAGCCGACAAACACAAGAAGCAACGCGCCAAAGGGTTATTAGAGATCCATATCTACTACGTTCGCAGGACAGAATTCAGCAAACAGCAGCAATATACCCCACAGCAAATTCACAAGGGCCCAACACTTTGGAAATAGGCCCGAATCGCACATACCCAAAGGAAATTGTGGTCAGCGACTCGACCGAAAGACTTGAGCAGCCGGAAGATACTAGCTTTGTAAATAGAATGTTGAAAAGTCTCAGTCAACCCAGTAATCCAGAGGGAACCTCTTGGTTCGATTTAGCCGACCGCTATTTGTCGCAGCGCATTCAAGAAAACCTAAGCGCAGGAACACCAGAAGGAGCACCCGTCAATAATCTTTATCCACAGTGGAGGAAAATCGTGGCGAAACCTCAGGAATCATTGGTTTAAGCCGAGGAAGTAGGAAGAACGCTGGGCGAAGAAAAAAATTTGTGTGTGTTGTGAAAAAAAAAAAAAGAAAAAAAAAGGAAACAGCGATGCGCAATAAGAGGGAAGATCCCTGAATTTTCACGGTAAACGTTTAGCAGAAAATAAATTTGATAGGTGAAAAAAAAGAAAAAAAAAAAAACAATTTTTGCGATCTGATCAGTAATCGAAAATAATTCGTAAAAGAGTCTAGCTAGAAAGTGGTGTATAAACATGGAAGAATATGCAGGAAGTAATTAATAATATTCATAGCAGGACCACAGCCTAGTACGTGCATCGCAATCTTTCCAGTTTTGAGTTCACAAAACACGAAAAAAAAAAAATTGCTACGATAAGGGGAAAATTAATATTAAGTAAGGAAAATACATTACGTAAGTAAAAAAGAGAAAGAATGGGTCAGGGATTAAGCACCCAGCAAAGAACCTGCGGGGGAAGCAATGTTTTTATTTCATGGAAAGACTGAACGGTACTGGTAGCAATCATTCCTTTTAAAAAAAAAAAAAAAAAAAAAAAAAAAATATTTTGTAGGAAGAGGAAAAAAAAAAAAAAAGGAGGAAAAATAATAATTTTCCGCTCAAATTTTATTAATGATAGGCAGTAGGAGGATAAGCGAAGGTAATCGTAGGCAGAATGACGTCGCTCATGCACGGGGCTTGCAAGAGTAGAGGAACGGACGGACCGTGTTTCCAGTTTGAGAAACCCCGTACACAAACTGGCTGGCAAGGAGCAAAAGGAAGAATGGGAAGGCGCCATCTTGGGCCGCCATCTTGAAGCAAGAATGCAAAGAAGGAAAATTTATCGTTAAAAGAACGGGAACGCTCGGTAAGATATTTTGTACAGCAACGGCCGAGCATTTCAAAGGATGGAAACTATAAACGGGAGCACAGCACGACGGAAAAAAAATACTTTTTTTTTTTTCTCTCGAAACTTTCTGTAGCAGAAGCATAAGTCGGAGTAATATATCACTAGAAAAAAAAAAAAAAAAAAACGTAAGCACCTTCTGCGGAGAAATAGCCGTGCGGAAACACCGACGGAATGCAATGAGATTAACAGCGTATCGGATAATGCAGTGGTTCAAAATTAGTATCCATGGCAGGTATTCAAAGCAATTAAAATACGCGAACCTGAAACAAAACATGGTATAAGAAAGTAGCAACAAACATGATCGACGCGTAGCCTAAACGTCACCTAACATAGCCTAACCATAACCTATCGAAATGACAGTAAAAAGCACTTACCTTGAAGAGAAATATCCAAAGGTACTATATTTTTTTGTTTTGTTTTTGTGGATAGTAGGAAAATTCAGTTTTAATTGATAAGGAAGGCAAGTATAACGGAAGAAAAGTATAGAAATGAAATCGAGGTAGAAATGCACTAGGTACATCGTGAGGTTAGAGGTTGAGAAAAGCAGAAGAGGAAATTTGAATGACAAGTGCACCAGACGAAAAGAAGCGTGATGTTTCAATGAAATCCGTCAGCAAACTGAGCACTGACCGGCAGAAATTAGAGGGGTGGTTTTAGCCCCAGGTAACAGAATACTAAGTGGATGCTTCTACATAGGCTAAACAAGAAGCCTCCGATGTAAGCAAAACATGCAAGAGGCTACGCTATTGTGCGCTCACTTACACCCACAGGCATCATCAGCGCAGGTGTTTCAGATTTCGAGCCGTGAGAGACGGTCAACACAGGAACGACCCAAAATTTTTGGAGCGACGAATTTGCAGGGGTGACATCGCCCAAAGGGGACCCTCGCAAGCATTTTCGAGGAAATCCCTATTTTCCGAAATCATCGGCGTTCCTTAAATGGTCGCCGCACACCTGCGAATACACGAGAAAAGCATCTGGTCGTGAAATCAGAAATAGCCAGAAATGAGAATACAATGGTAATACGCGAGAAAAAAAAGAGAGAGAAGAAAAAAAAAAAAAAAAGAGTAAAGCACTAAAGATAAAATGGCAAGAAATAGTTCAGCAAAGAACTAACGATTAAGTTAAACAACGTAAAAGGGAAATAAGCGACTATACGCGGGTAATATCTGGTAGACAATACGACAAACACGAAAAGGGAAATTAATAATTTTTCTTTTAGAAGTAGTAGACGCACCAGCGAATGGAAATAATAGCTGCAGAAGAGATAAATGGGAAGTAAACAACCGTTATTTAATTATAATTTAGTAAGCTTAAGAAACACGAGTGATGAGATTTTTATTTTTGTTGTTTTGTTGGAGAAAACCTACAAGTAGGAAGAAAAAATACAATTAGAGAAAAGGGAAGCCTGGGATGGAATGCGCTTCGGAATTTCGAAAAATATATATGTATATATAAATAAATATGCACATAAAAACCCCTCACTTCTCGTAGGTCAGAGTGAAACGAGCTTTTCGAAGGAAATATTACTAGTTCTTAATGTAAAGCGTATATAATGCATGTGCAAGAGAAATACCGAGGTGATAAGGAGTGATTTCATGTGTATGTTTGTTTTGAGATAATTATGGCCGACAAGTGTCGACAGAACCATTACCACTTTTAGGGTATTTGAAGAGAGTGACATTCGTCAATAAAATGGACAAGATGAACGTGATTGCGTTCTCCTTAGTAATCTGGACAGTTAGCGGAGTAGCTGCTAATCACGAACTTTGTCATTTGAAGGGAGATAAATATCAGTGCACTGTAGCATCTCGGGCCGAACTTTTGAAACTAGGAATGCCGCGGAGTGCTTGTCATGCACTTTCATGTGACGAGTGCGTGAAAGCCTGGAGGACATTCATTACGCACAACCATGAGCTTATCGAACCGAGAAATTTCTTCGTTCAGCAGGAACCGAACCCACAAGGAGCCCTTTCATTAATGGAGTGCACAAGAGACGGTTTACACTGTGCCTGCACAGCCGATGCACCGTGCAGTGGAACGAGCGAATATTGTGCACTGGCGAGCTGTGTGAATAAATCCGTCACTACGTGCAACTGCCGCCTGACGCCAGCAGTATCTACACTGATACATGAAGCGGAAGGACTACGGATTTCGAACCCAGCGCTGATCTCTTTCACAGAGTGCGTTGGAAAACCGCGCACTAATATTTTACCTCGGCGCCGTCACCAGAGACATTTGCTGTCTGACGAAGAGGCAGTATTTCAAAGGGAAAATATCAAAGTATCATACAACGACCCAATCATCACCAGCTCACTTCCAGGAACCCTGGTGATTCGAGTTCGAGGTATGGAGCGGGTTATCACTTTAAGGAACGCTCCGTATCAGACATCATTGCCACCGGAACTACTAGAGCTTTCTGCGGAACTAACTTTGATTTTCGTTACCACGGATGGAAAAACCCTAAGGGGTGCTTTGCAAATCGTAGGTAGAACAACGTGTAGACCCCTACAGTGCATACTGTGTCGTGAGATGCTACGACAGCTAAAGTGTTTACCCCACGCAGTCACTTATGTAGTGTATATTGTGCTAGTTTTAATTTCAGCGGTAACCTTTCTATATGCCAGGAAAGTAGTAATTAGCATCTGGAAGCTGTTGTGTGGAGTCGGAATAATTCTTTGGAAGTCATATAGATTCCTCAGAGGAACAACGTTTGTGGCAGTAAAGACAGGAGCCCTAACAGGAAATGTTTTACGTAACGGAGTAAATCAGATGCACGAATATTTGGAGAGGCAAGTTGCCCGTCCAGCGGCGCAACCGCCTTTACACGGACTGGTACTTTTGAGCTTATTTCTGTTGGTAAACGGAACTTCCGCGGAATGTAACGCACATTCGATTGTTGCATCAAAGGTGAAGGAGTGCACGGACTCAGAGGTAGAGCACAACTGCCGTCTAACTACTAATGCGCAGGTAACCCTAATGAATTTGGGGCATGAACAATGCATATGGTTTACGGACCAGGAAAATGACCATACACTTTTTTCCTTGAAAGTAACCTACCAGCAGGCAAACTGTATCTGGCACACGACGAGAGACTATTTTACGCACGTGACTACAATGCGTTATCTCAGCCAATTGGTTTGTGCAAATCACGAGACTTGCAATTGGGGAAAAGGATGTGTGCGATCAAAACAATTTGACGCACTGACAAAACAATCGCTAGACTGGCCCGGCATCACAGGCTGTCAGCCGTCCGACAGTGGGTCCACGTCATGCTGGATCATTGACTCGCAACATTGCCATTTCTTTCGAATATGGCTGGAAGCAGATTTCCTGCGAGCATACGACGTACGCAGAATAGTATCGATGCAGTGTAGTTATCAGCTACTAATTCAACAGCACAACAACGACACCGTAGAGACTCTGACGGTTAAGAACCAAGCCACGACCTCTACGGGCATCACAGTGCAAGTAGTCGGATCACTGGACCAGCCTACACAAATCGTGAACACCCATCTGATCTCTCGAGTGGGAAACCCTCAAGAGAGTTATATTGAAAGGGCAAGCTTACCTTCACGACCGATGAAAGGACATATCGGCGATACGCAGAGCAACGAATCGATGTCGAAAAATTTTATCTTCGACGAAAGCATGTTTTCTTGTAGCTATTATGAGGACTCTATGAAATGCCACCGACAACAGTCGTATTTACTGAGTATGATAGAACAAAAAAAGAGCGCCTTACCAATGGCATCAGCATGGCATCAACTGAAGGTTGACGGAAATGGCCAACTTGTTTCGGAACTGTTACACTCAGCCCCTATAGTGGTAAATCTTCAATTCCAGAAGTACAAGTACTCGATCGAAACCAGAACTGTCTGCCCAAAATTCACGGAGGCAGAAATCAAGGTAACAGGCTGTTTTGCATGCGAGCCCTTGGCTACGGTAGAGATCGAAGCTTTCTCATCGTGCGCAGCCGGGATTGTGGACGTTCACTTCGAAAAACTCACGGTGCACACTCGATCGGTAAAGCTACAGACGGAAAGACGAACGATCAAGATAAATCTAAAGACGGACGCTAAGTGCCACAGCGAAAAACTCTGCTTAAAGGCCCGAACCGTTACCGCTTGTACCACTTTAGACTTTTGCTTAGAACAACCTTCAGTTCAGCTGACTTATCCTAATATCTCCAGCGCATACTGGCAACCAGCAGGCCCACCCGAATGGAGCAGTGGGCTACTGTTAAACGCCTTCGGCACTTCCCTGTTCGGAGCTTTCAAAATAATCGCAGCCGGAGCCGCTGCGGTAATAATAATTCTGTTTATCGCTTCGTCGGTCATCACTTGCTGCAGGCGGTAAATGTTACCGGGAACTATTCCTCGGCGTAATGGTACGGCACCCTTATGAACTGAACGTGGAGATGGTGTTAGCCTACATCACTCCCGTCTGGGAGGCTGATCTCCAAAGGAACTCTGAGAAACTAGCTGAGTGCTTAAGAGATGGGAACGCCCAAAACCGAAACCATATCGCCGAACGGAGGCGCGTACCCGAGCAAATATTGTGTGTCGCCGAGAAGACGGCGGCTGAAGAAATCTGTCACTATCGGAAAGAATTCATATATATATATATATATATATACAGTGCATATGTTATCTGTCAATGTCAAACTTAGAATTAGATTCGGTGGAGGAATTTAATATTTATTGAACATTGTTATAATAATCTTACTCGTAGTTTTATGCTTATTGTATGTGCTTATAATTACATTATGTATCATATATGCGCATAAGTTTTCGCAAATGATTGTAATTCATCGCATGTTGAAATGAGCGAAAACGAGCAGCCTTGCAAGAGAGGAAGGAATCCACAGCACCTAACTTTGGGGGACAAAGCTCTTCAACCCTATGGGAGAGGGAGATAATGTTACCCGTATGTCCTCCGGAATATCGTGTAACATTGGAGGACCATGATTTCGTAGGTATGAATTTCGGAAAGGGGGCCTACAAATTAGTAAGTGTGGGAAAGCAATATATTCACCAAATAATTCCTACGGTATCGCATAGTACGAGGAAATAGTTAAACGAGGAAGAGTAGTTACCAAGTAAACAATTTAGAGAGCGCGGGAATTGGGAAAGAAAATCCGAGAAGCATAATGTGGACAGGCGTTCTAAGAGGATAATTATAATACCTATTTCATAATTTTTCTAAGACCTGGCTGAGCAGATTTCTTTCTTGAGGAGGAAATTCCTTTTTTTTTTCATCATTCTTTTGAATTGTTTTTTTATTTTATTTTGTGTTCCCCGAGCTCTCCGGAAATTCCAGTAAGAATACGCACGAAACACACCCCTAGGTTAGTAAAGAGAAAACTCGGAGGTTTTAGCAAGCAACGCTACGAGAATGAAATGCTCGCAATCACAGGTGGGGGCCAATTTACTGGACCTTTCGCTATTAACGAAGTCACGTTTTACGCACGCTAGCGGGCAACGAACAGGGCATATTTCTCGTAGTGGGCGTAACTGGTTGACACCAACAGAAAGAGTCATACAGGAAGCGTACGTGAAAATTCTAAGGCAGCGCGGACATCCCGCGGAGCAGTTGACAAGATAAAGGAATATTCATCTTCAAGAAAACTCGATGTTCTCAAGCCTTTGCCAACGAATCGGAGGGATTCCCATACAGGGATGTAAACCAATGCCGAAGCGAGGAAAAGCGGCCCAACCAATAAGGGGAGAACCATTTGGGTAGGACAGGAACACCCCCGAACCCCTTAAACATAGACGAGAGAAAAAGTTTTTTTTTTTTTTTAGGCGGAGATGATTTGGAGAGAACACGGGATGGAATGATGACTGCTATTTCTGGGTGAACGCAGAGAGGAAAGATGGACTCTAGATGAATCCTGGGCAGAATATCGCAGAAAGAATTTAGTTAGGAGCTTTTCTCCTGAGAAGACGCTAAAAATTGAGCAAGTTGATTTCCAGGTGAAGGGAAGTATGATGTTTTTCCCTGAGAGGTTTTTACGCAAATTTTGGGTGAAGCATCGAGTGATCTTATGCGGGCAGTGTGCATTCAGCAGGACCGGATGAGGTCCCAACCATAGACTGTATACCTATAAGTAATACCGGACGACAACGAAATAGATGAAAAGAAAAGAATTTGGTGAGAAAAATTTCATAATTCCCAATATCTCGTTAGCATGATCATGATTTTGTCTCCTATACATCCTCGGTAGAAAAGATAATTTTAATCTCTTGCAAGTGCTGAATAACATAATGTGTCTTATATTTTGCGGAAGGTGAACTTTAAAATATGATTGCGAATATCAAAAAGCATAATGAACTTAAAATATATTTTGGTTTAAATTAATAGAAATCTCCACCGATCAGTGTAATAGATTTTAAGGAAACACAAATGAAAATAAATTCTGTATTTTATAATGAAATTTACCCGAGTTTCTCAAATCTTTGAAAATTCAAAATAAGTGAATCTTTGTTTATTTTAACCTGAATAATTAAGTAGAACAATCGTAAAGTTTTGGTAGAGTAACAACTCCAAGATTTTAAGAAGAAAATAACTTTTAACATTTAGCAAACCCAGTCGCAGGAAAATAAAAGGTCCAAATCTGACATGAGTTTATTAAATTTCAAGCGGCATATGGAGGAATATGGGTTTCCCATGTTCTCCCATATGAAACACAACGCAATGCACCCGTCAACCCTGAACTTGGAGACCCTCCATTAGGGAACCCAACTTCACGGTAGACACCCATAGGCGGAAGATAATAGAGAGTAAAGAGTTACGAAAATTAACGGCCTTCTTAATAATTAATCCCACTGCAGCGAATAGGACGCAGCAGATGGTTCGCCCTCACATCGAGTAGGGGTGGTAATATGATCATTCGTCCGTAAGGTGTCCGGGTTCGAATCCCGGTGAGGCATGGATGTTGTGTTTGTCTTACGGCACTGGCTCTTTCTCTTCCCTGGAACCAGTGACCCTAAATTAGGGACGGGCGACTGCTTATATCCCATTGAGTTGCTCACGGTGGTCGTTACACCTCCAATAAAAAAATCATATTGGTAGGTATTTAAAAAAATTACGAATTTGATTTTTTTTTCGCATATTTGACGTATTTGAAAGATATTTGTCACAAATATCTTTCAAATACGTAACAGTAATGTAACGAAGTTATAAAGATCTTTCAAATACGTAACAGTAACATGTAGTCGGTATGTTGAAGTTACAAACACCTTTCAATGTAACATATCGGTTATGTTTCAAAATTATGTAACGTTTGAGGGCATTTTGATATAACCGTAAGGTTTCTGAAACATCACTGTTACATTGCGCAACGTATCTGAAAAGTCTCAATGTTTCAGTGCTACGTACTTGTAACATATACGAAATATTCTGTGCTGTGTGGGTATATACTCTATATTTTAGAGTGAGCATAAGGCCTGTCGTCCCAGAATACGGCGGCTCACCGGAAATGTCCCAGTGTCCCGGCGGCCCTTATTTGCGCAACTTCACCATTATGAGACTCTTTCTAAAGGAAAGTTCATTTTTAACCAAAGTTCCGTTCCATCTTCTTTGTTCCGCATGCTGAAAGATGTACTTCACAACTTTTCACTTAATATTTCTTGTTCGCCATTTATTAATTGTTCTTGCTCGCCATTTATTGAAAACTTTGTCTCGTAGGATTAGGCGAACGAAATTTGCGTTCCGTTAGATTAAACCTAAAACGCACGATAAATCTGGGGAGTTGACAGGCAGCTCTTTCTAAGAATACTTCGAGTCATTTCGAGCAGCTGTCTGGTCAGAACTGTTTGAACATCAGTCCTACTTAGAAACACCAGAACTGGCGTAATGTGTCTGCAGAATGCATGATCTTCTGTTTAATCCCTAGCTAGGTAGAAACAGGTGAGTGAATCATACAGTCGCTATCTCAGGTTTTAACACCGTGTCTTTCTAAAGCTCACAGAGTCGCAATAAAATATTTATCAGTGTTATCTTGGGAATATCGACTCATTTCAAGCTGAAATCTTTCACCGAGAACTTTCTTATATTATATTTGTACAACTGCTTTGTGTTGCAAACAAGACACATTGGAGAATACCCTCAGTATAAGATTTCCCTTTACTTCTTACAGTAGATTGAGGTAGCAATAATTATTGCACGGTTGGAAAGAGAAAAATTTACTTTCTAGTAAAAAAGCAAATTTAGAGGGGTAATCAACAAAATTTATTATCTGACACAGAAAAGCACATCATTTGAAAAACATCAGAATATTCCGAAATGACGCACAATAATATAGAATTCTTCGGAAAATTACAAGACACGATCCTCATTCGGAAGGAATATCGTGCTTTTCCTTTTTAGCACGTCTTTTGTAAAAAAAGATCGTGCTTCTGTTATCGGTTTGTCCTTCAGTCCATCCGTCCGTCCGTCTGTACCAACGATATCTCTGCAACTATTAGTCCGATTTGAAAAATTCTTTTTGTATTGGGAAGTTTGAAATATGCAAATGATGATCCTTCATTTCGTTCTTTTTACGATGTACAATTTCGCCGGTAGAGGGCGTAAATGCAGATGATGTCGAATTCAAAATTACGTTTTATTCCACATATCTGCTTCTAAACATCCGATTGAAATTTTTTTTATCTTTCGATTCCATTTATGTCGCAGAGTATTTTAGATATAGTTACTTTTTCAAATTACGCATAGATTTTCCGCTAGGGGGCGTAAAAGTAAATTACATTTTTCCTGATAATTCTTCTTCCAAAACTCCGATTTGAAAAATTTTTTCTTCAGCGGATACATCTCCAGATGGAAACTCTTTTGCATATAATTTCAAATTTTTGGTAAAAAATACTTTGGCCACCAAGGGGCGTAAGTGTTAAATTTTGCTTCTGATGTATTTGCCATAAAATTTGAGCTTCTAAAATTTCGATTGAAAAAATTCTTTCGTGGACTGATGTCACTCACATCGATAAACCTTTTTGGAATATTTTTTCCCTAATATATTCCACAGTTTCTCCGCCAGGGGCGTAGATGTACATCTTATTTTAGTCAATATCTCTACTTCTAGGAGTCTGATTTAAAAAAAATTCCTTCTTTGTTAGGTAGTGTTTTCCGTGTGACATGTTTTTCATATAATTTCAAAATTTTCAAGTAATTCATAGAGTTTCCGCTAGGGGGCATAGAGATAAATTGCGTTTCCCCCAATATCTCTGCTTCTAAATCTCCGATTTGAAAAATTCTTTCTGCGCCGGATACAGCTCCTATGAGAAATCGTTTGCACATAATTTCTAATTTTTGTAAAAAAAAAATGGTTTGTCCACCAGGGGGCGTAAATCTTAATTTCCGCTTCTGATGTATTTGCAGCAAAATATGAGCTTCTAAATTTTCGATTGAAAAAAACGTCGTTTGTTGACCGATACTACTCATGTCGACAAACCTTTTGGAAGCATTTTCTTCTTAAAATAGTGCATAGTTTCTACGCCAGGGGGCGTAGATGTATATCTTATTTTTGTCAATATCTCTACTTCTAACAGTCCGATTTGAAAAATCCCTTCTTTGTTGGATAGTGTTTCTAGTGTGACATGTGTTTCATATAATTTCAAAATATTCAAGTATTTTATAGACTTTCCGCTAGGGGGCGTAAAGGTAAATTACGTTTCCCCTATATCTGTGCTTCTAAATCTCCGATTTGAAAAATTCTTTCTGCACCGCATACAGCTCCTGATGGGAAATCGTTTGCACATAATTTCCAATTTTGGTAAAAAATGGTCTGGCCACCAGGTGGCGTAAGTTTTAATTTCCACTTCTGATGTATTTGCAGCAAAATATGAACTTCTAAAATCTCGATTGAAAAAAAAAAAGTCGTTTGTTGACAGATACTACTCATATCGACAAACCTTTTAGGAAAATGTTCTTCTTGAAATAATGCATGGTTTCTACGCCAGGAGGCGTAGATGTATATCTTATTTTTGTCAATAGCTCTACTTTTAAAAGTCCGATTTGAAAAAATCCTTCTTTGTTGGATAGTGTTTCCGATGCGAAATGTTTTTCCTATAAATTCAAAATTTACAAGTGAATCATAGACTTTCCGCTAGGGGGCAGAAAGGCAAATTGCGTTTTCTGCGTTATTTATGCTCCTAAAGCTCCGATTTGAAAAATTCTTCCTGTATTGCATGCACGACCTGATGGAAAATATTTTTCACATAATTTCAAATGTTTGGTAAAGAATTGTTTGGCCATCAGGGGTCATAAGTGTTAATTTCTGCATCTGATGTATTGTAGCAGAATCTTGGCTCCTGAAAACTCGAGTAATTTTTTTTTTTTCATGGACCGATACCGCTTATATGGAAAAACCTTTTTGAGAATACTTTCTTCCTAAAATAATGCATTGTTTTCCCACCAAGGGGCGTAAAGTCACATCTTATTTTTGTCGATATCTCTGTTTCTAAGAGTTCGTAAGCTCAGGATTCCGTTTACAGCAATATCTGAGGGATTAAAAACCCGATTGAAAATCTTCTTTCTTTGGTCAGATCTATTGTTTTCCATACCGGTTCGATTGACTTTGAATAGCTTTGATAAATTTAATTTGCGTCAGAACGAATTCAAAAGACGTGCTTATTACACCCGAAAATTCGGTGTCATCTTTCTTGTTTTGACTGTAACTTCTGCCGGTTACTAATAAAAACTATAAAACCTTTATCATGTTCACCTTCACCCCAACATAAAGGAATTTTCCAGTCCATCTTCTAATACCACTGTCATATACCCCGATGAGGCATTACATTGTGACCACCCCCAGCCTAGCGAAATGAGCGCGACAGGAGACCGAACTGTGGCGCAGGTGAAGTTCACAGAGCAGTATATATACAACCCGAGGACCGGCCTTCGGTTGGTAGAGTAGTCGGAGTCAGAATGGGAAAAGCTGCCGATTTATCGGAGTTTGATAAAGGACAAATTGTGATGGTACGGCGCCTCGGAACTACGATCTCGGAAACGGCGCGGCTTGTGGGTTGTTCATGCGCCGCTGTAGTGAGTACGTATCAAAAGTAGCGCACAGATGGCCAAACGACGAACCGTTGTCTAGCCGTGTGTCGTCACCAACTCATTGATGCTAGAGGGGAGCGGAGAGAGTCGCGCATTATTCACAGCGACCGCAGGGCCACAAATCAACCGCAGCTACAACAGTTGTGATCAGGGCGATGTGTCACAGCATACACTGTTCATCGCAGCCATGGGCCTGAGTAGCCGAAGACCCAGCCGGGTCCCCTTGCTCACTGCACGTCATCGTCGACAACGCATGAAATGGGCCTAAGGTCCTCGAGATTGGAACGTGGATGGTTGGAAGAAAGTGGCCTGGTCTGACGAATCAAGATTCCTGGTGCATCACGTAGGCGGCCGAACGCGGATGCGCCGATTACCAACGGAGGCTATGGCATCTGGGTGCATTGTTGGGTGGAAACAGGCCTGCGGCTGTGGTGTTATGCTGTGGGTGACGTTTTCTTGGGGCACTTTAGGCCCTCATTATCCCAATAGCACAATCCCTGACAGCTGTCATGTATCTGAGCACCGTTGCGGACCAAGTTCACCCATTCATTGCAACTCTGTTTCCCATTACCAAGAAGATAAAGCGCCATGCCACACTGACAGAATCGTCAAGGAGTGGTTCAAGGAACGTGCTGGTGACATTCTGTTAATGCCCTGGCCTCCAAATTCACCTGACATGAACCTAATCGGACATTTGGGGTTCGACTTGGAAAAGCGGGTTGCCGCTAAATCACCACCACCCTGAAATGTACAGGAACTGGAGGACCTGCTGTTGACATTATGGTAGCAGATAGCCCAGGATACCTATCGCCACCTCAACGAATCGATGCCTCGCCCAGTAGCCGCCGAGAGCCCGGTTTTGACCTGTAGCGTCGCACAGGAGCATCATGGATATATGAAATTCAAACCATAGGAACTCCATTACTTACCGAAATGATGACAAAAACAGCACCGACACAACTGCAGACACTAAAAGGTACAGCGGGACTTTATTTAGAATTGGCTACATAGCACTGCGTGCCATGATACTGACACATTACTCCGAAAGACGGTATGAATGGTAGAGGAGATCGTCAGTAGAAAATATGATCCCCCTTAACATCGTTGCATGATTTGCACCGTCTGTACATACTTTGCACTACGATGTCAATAAGTTCTTGAGATAACTCGCTCATCTTCCGTCTGCGCAGTTTTCAGCTGTTAGAAAGTTACCATTGTGTGTTGACGTGCCGCAACACGTCTCTCCAGAGTGTCCCACACGTGTTCTTAGATATTTAGGTCGGAGGAAAGTGCAAGCCAATCCATCGTCTTCCGTTTCACCAGCTTAAATCACCCCATTTTATACCTGGACGAATAGACACCGTGCTGCAATTTCCTACATGATCGGGAAGACTTGTGGAGGAGATGTTGAATATTTTCCGCAGAGATTAGTCTATTGGCCTTGATGACGTCTATCGGCCCAGGAGGACTGGGAACCTTCATTTTTCAGTTGTGTTATTTACGCTTTCCAACCGTAAGTTGAAGAAGCGTATATGCTCCAGCTTTGTCCGTCCGTCCGTCCGCATGATAACTCACGTGAAAATGGTTTGATTTCGACGAAATTTTAGTATGTGGTAGAGGACTACCTGGGGACGAACCCTATTGAAAATGGGCGAAGCAGGGTCAAAGGTCAGGGCTTATGAGCGGAATCCATTCCATTGCTCTTATGCATCATAACTTGCGTAAAAATTGTTCGAATTCGATGAAATTTTAGTATGTGGTAGGGAACCACCTGGGAACGATTCCTATTGAAAATGGGTGAAATTGGGTCAAGGGTGAGGACATAGGAGCTGGATCCATTCCATTGCCTTTATGCGTCATAACTTGCGTAAAAATGGTTCGATTTCGATGAAATTCTACTATGTGATAGGGAACCACCTGAGGACAAACCCTATTGAAAATGGGTGACATAGGGTCAAAGGTCAGGCAATAGGAGCTGGATCCATTCCATTGCCTTTATGAGTCATAACTTGCGTAAAAATGATTCGATTTCGATGAAATTTTAGTATGTGGTAGGGAACCACCTGGGGACGATCCCTATTGAAAATGGGTGACATAGGGTCAAAGGTCAGGCAATAGGAGCTGGATCCATTCCATTGCTTTTATGCGTCATAACTTGCGTAAAAATGGTTCGATTTCGATGAAATTTTAGTATGTGGTAGGGAACCACCTGGGCACGAGCCCTATTGAAAATGGGCGGAATGGGGTTAAAGATCAGGACATAAAAGCGGGATCCATTCCATTGTCTTTATGCGTCATAACATGCGTAAATAAGGTTCGATTTCGATGAAATTTTAGCATGTGGTAGGGAACCACCTGGGCACGAACCCTATTGAAAATGGGCGAAATGGGGTCAAAGGTCAGGCAGGGCATAAGAGCGGGATATATTCCATTGCCCTTATGCGTCATAACTTGCGTAAAAATGGTTCGATTTCGATGAAATTTTAGTATGTCGTAGGGAGCCACTGGGGACGAACCATATTGAAAATAGGCGAACTGAGGTCAAAGGGCAGGACACTGGAGTGGGATCCATTGCATTGCCCTTGTGCATCATAACTCACCTAAAATGCTTGGATTGCGACAAAACTTTATCATGTTGTTCCGGAGGTATAGTGAACCGGTTCTGTTGAATATCATCGAAATGGAGTCAAAGGTCAGGACACAGGAGTGGGATCCATTGCATTGCCCTTGTGCATCATAACTCACCTAAAATGCTTGGATTGCGACAAAACTTTATCATGTTGTTCCGGAGGTATAGTGAACCGGTTCTGTTGAATATCATCGAAATGGAGTCAAAGGTCAGGACACAGGAGCGAGATTTATTCTACAGCCATTATCTTCATAACTTAAGTAATGATTTCTGGTATGTTGGAAAGCGTATCATAATCAATGCATTGCATGATTTTACTAACTTGTAGAATAAGGTTTTTCGTTTAACATCCTTCTTTTGAAAGATTGAATTAATATGTACACTGAAGAGCAATTTAATTAGAGATACCTGTCTAGTAACGTGTAACACCACCTTTCGCCCTGATGATGGCGGCTATTCGTCTCGGCATGGACTCTACAAGACACCGGAAGAGTTGGGAAGCCATACGGAACCACGACCCCTGAAAAAGCTCCCAAAGTTCACAAAGATTTGATGGAGTAGGTCAGGGCCTCGAACATCTCTCTTGATGGCAACCCAGATGTGCCCGATGGGATTGAGGTCAGGTCACCTAGCTGCCCAAGGAAGCGAGGTCACGTCGGTGGAGTGTTCATCCAACCATTCGGATACAATTCGGGAGCGATGGCAAGGTGCATTATCTTTCTGCAGGATGAGGTCCCCAGTGGAATGTTGAAGACGCACAAACGGGAGCAAATGGTCGTCCAGGATGTCCCGGTAACGTTGACCTGTGAGGAACGATGTCACACGTACCAGGGGCCCCATTTGAGTTAACGTAAACAGTCCCCAGACGAGAATGCCACCCCCACCAGCTTGAAGTGTACCCTGCTGACAAGAATGATCCATCGCTTCATGTGGTTTGCGCCGTACTCGTATCCTGCCATCCGCATGTACCAACGTGAATCTCGGCTCATCAGTCCAGGCAACATTTCCCCACATGTCTAGGGTCCAGTGGCGATATTCCCGCGCCCATGCTAATCTTTGCATCCTGTGATGTGCGGTCAGCAGGGTTACTCTCGTGGGACGACGGCTTCTGTACCACATAGCGAGAAGATGGTTCTGGATGGTGTGGTTGCTTACACGTTTTTGTGCACGAGCGTTAAACTGCAGAGTGATTTCTTGCACTGTGGCCAGTCTATCCGCTGTTACAATGCGAGCTAGCTTACGATGACCCCGCTCCTCCACACGCTGTAGTCCACGGCAGCTGGCCCTTGCAGGGATGGTTTTACCGGATTCGATGTACTCACGGTGCACCCGTGACACAGTGGCTCGTGAGAATGCCAGTGTCAGCACAACTTCCGAGATCCCATTTGTCGGGCCCCGACAACGTTTTTTTATTTTTTTTTATTGGAGGTTTAACGACCACCGTGAGCAACTCAATGGGCTATAAGCAGTCGCCCGTCCCTAATTTAGGGTCACTGGTTCCAGGGAAGGGAGAGATCCAGTGCCGTAAGACAAACACAACATCCATGCCTCACCGGGATTCGAACCCGGACCCCTTTCGGACGAATGATCAGAGGCCATCGCTTAGACCACTGCCCCACCGGGGCGGCACCCCGACAATGTGCCCGCGATCAAATTCGCTTAGATCCTTCGTCTTACACATACTGCGTCCGACTCTTGCTGATTCCCGTCGCATCACTCCTTACATTGTCGGATCGCTGCATACGTCATGTCGTTTCCGTTTACAGGGACGCCCACAGCGCCACATTTTCATAACGCCAGCTGTCTCTAATTCAATTGCTCTTCAGTGTATATTTGGATTAGCAGGACATTTCCCCGCGTATAATTGGTTCTGCTAATCCCTGTGAAGCTAATTGGCGGTACAGGTTTTATAATAAATTACTATTACTGTTCCAACAGCTGGGATGTGGTGTTATCTTCCATTAACACGAACAGTGGGCCAGTGGCACTTCGGGACAGACGAACGTAGGGGAGGATTATCACTCCACGGCATGACAGAAAACTTCCACAGAGTTTAATATTCGTAGAACTTGGGAGACACTGGATGGTTCCAAACTCTTCTGAGTGTTCCTGGAGCCATGCCTGTGCGTTTGCGGCCCGATGGGGCGCCGCTCTGTCCTTCTGGAACAGATCATCGACCGCAGGATGCGCGAAGACTATGAAAGCATTTGGGTGGTCAGCCAGCACATACTGATAGGGCGCATCGGTTAAAGACCTCTCCACACCCACTAATTGACCTAACGTGTCCCATAAGAAGCCGTCCCAAAACGTGACGGCGCCACCACCGCCTTGAACTGAGCCAAGCTGGCACAACGGGGAAATAGATTCATGCTCTGGACGCCACACCCGCACCCTCCCGTCAGCTCTGTACACCTGAAAAGAGGATTCATGTGACCACACGATGCGGCGTCACTCTGCAGAGGTCCATTTTTGACGTATACTCGCGGTACGCCCTTGATATGGTTTCCCTAGGTAACCTTAGGGTTCTTACTACTTGGGAGGTAGAATGTGCCATTTCAGTCGCTCAGATCACCACGTTCGTCGATTACGATACACTATTGGAAAGAAGAATTTTAGAAAGGGAGCGTCTTAAACAGCCCTTAGAAATAGGGAGCTAGGAGATTTGGGCTAAAGTGCCCGATAGGAAAGTGACAAGGAAGCGACGTACAAAAGGGGAGGAAGACACATTTATTACAGGGGTGGGGGGCAGTATCCGGGGTCCATCAGTTTACCGTGGCCATCCGACGCACTGCTGATATTTATAAATTCGAGCGTTCGTACCTCTGGGATCGAACCTGAAGTTTCTCAGTGACAGTCACGAACGTTGACCACTAGGCCATCCGCGGCCCTTAGACTGCAAAGATCAGATCAGATGTAGAGGATTTTAGGAAGGAGTTTCTGACTCCAGTCTTAAACAACCCTTAGAAATAGGAAGCTAGGAGATTTGGCCTACTGTGCCCGATAGGAAAGTGACAAGGAAGCGAGGTAGAAAAGAGGAGGAAGACGCCCTTAATTATTAACGGGGGGGGGGGCAGTACCCGTTATCCATCAGCTCAACGTGCCCATCCGACGCACGGCTGATATTTATTAATTCGAGTGTTCGTACCTCCTGGGATCGAACCTGTGGTTTCTCCGTGACAGTAACGAACATTGACCACTAGGCCATCCGCGGCCCACTGTTGGAAAGCTCTGCTGCTGTCCGCCTATTTATCGCCTGCGTTCAGTTTGGGTCTGTTCCATTCTGCGCGGTGGATGCCCATGTCAACTGCCGATCACTCCTGTCTCCAATGTTTTGTCTACAGAGTGTGTAATAGCCACTTTGTGGGGAAATTATGCATTCGTAAAATTTGCGAATATGTCGATGTTTACAGTTTCTCCTTTGTAGAGAATTTCCTAATTCGGATTTTAGAAGAGAAGATGTCGCGTCTACAAAAGAAGGAACTAACTAAGTGACAACAGATTGTCACGACATCGCTGAAAATTTGTAGCTTATCCTTTAAGAGAATGTAGTACGAAGGACCTGCTCCATGATGCCCGCTTGCTGCACGCCAGTTCTCTTTCCTATTATGTGGCGAAGAACCGATACGATTGTCGCATACTAAAGAAGCACAGAGATAATAGACTTCCCCCTTGTCTTTGCTATTAGCGTCTTTGGCACGGTGGGCTGAATTTCCTGCTCGATACAAAATTCCTACGCCCGCCCTTATTGTTTTGCACTTGTGGTCAAACATTACGCACTCAGTTGTCACTTTGACAAATGGCCCGGTTTTCCTTGCCAGGAAGGACTTCACGCATTAAAAGCGTGCTGACGAGTTTCTTTCGAGGAAGCAGAATATTTCCTGCGCAGGTTTGGAAACCATAACAATCACAGCCCCGTCGACGACACGCTGAGATTGAAGTACGCTGTCAACAGCTTCTAGATCGTCTTTACTAACAATCTGCATTATAAATTGTCTCAGATAATATCAACTTCTCTGTGTGTGTGTACACCTGAAACTTCCGATGGGAGGGGAGAAAGGAGGGAAAGTAAAATGAATTGTATACATAATTATTATTAAAACTGGGGCACTTGGCATTTCTCCAGGTGGCCATCCATTCCTTGCGTCGCAGTTTGCAACAGTGGAATTAATTTAGCCCTTAAATGAACTTACATCACTGTTGGCCTTTTTTTTTTTTTTTTTTGTATTCTCGAAGCTCTCGTTTCTTCGAAGTTTTGAGTTTTACAATGAAACAATGATTTTTTTTTCTTATTTTTCCTCCCTTGAAGAATTACAGGTTGTTAGGAGAAAATGGCGCACTCTTGGATAGGTCCCACGATCCTTTCATCCCCAAGTGTTTAAACTTGTACCATCTTGTTTTAACTTCCAATGAATGTTGTCTATAAATGCTTTCCAAGAAAAACAAATTAAAAAACTGCTTTTCTTCTTCATTCTTTTCAAATTTCTTTTTTCTTCTCCCTTCCCTGTTTGTTCCGTGCTGAAGGAAGAAGGCACCGAAATCTCAGGCACAATTATCACGTCTTTCACACACACACACACACACACACACACACACACACACACACACAACATGGAACGGACTCAAATTCAGAATGTTTCGCAACATTCATTACCTGGAACTTTTTAGAACAATTTAGAAACAACGCAGATGAACAAAATTGGCCGCCATTTTTTTCAATTTCTTTTTACCGGGAGCGACGCTAGCCCACCCAACTTTTGTTTTAATCCCCCCCCCCTCTGGAATATTTAAACAGTTGGAACATATGGCGGGTGCAACCATCTAACATTCTAGGAAACTTGGATAAATGTATGTGCATTTCTCTAATTCACTGAAATTTTGTTCTATAAAATGAATTCTTTGTTAAATTTAGTGTTTGTACTTACGGAAAATGGAGGAAGTCCTCTGAACGAATTTCTAAGAGACCAGTACAAAACCACCATTTTTGTTCTTTGTAATTATAGCTTAAAACGATGAGAAAGATTCCTTATCAGGTAAACTAAAATTAACAAGCAGCCTTATGAAAGCAAAAAAACAAAACAAAAAGACCTAAATAAGCTTAAATTACAAAGAAATAGTAACTTGCCATAGTGATTCGTATCCACCGTTCCCATACTACCCAGTCTTAGCATAAATACTGTTATAAACATTCAACAGATGGCGCGCAACCGGTGTGTAACATCACCGACCAGAGAGTAGGCATTCTAAAACAGCTAGTGAATCATTGTGTGTTCAGTCACATAGGAGATAAAGTGTTTCGTGCAGTACTTGCCATGGAGTGGGGTGATTATGAGAATCGTGTTGCTGTAATAGCGTTGCACAAAGTTGAAAAAACAGCTTCACAGATTTTCAACATGCAAATGCTAAAAGTCTATCGTACGAAAGGTCACTATAAAGTATTCACCATGCTGATAAAGCTGAAAATCAGACGAATTTTTCTTACCGGACCATAAAAAGGTTCCTTGATACAAGGACCGTCGCTGACGGCCCCAGAAAGGGTTGGCCACAAACCGTGAGGACTGCTCGCCTGGTGAAAGCTGTGGCACTCCGTATTCGACGAAATCCTGTCAGAAAACAATCAGTGATGGCTCGTGAGCTGAACATTTCAAGAATGTCAATGTGACGCGTGTTGCGGAGTGACCTAAGGGTGAGAGCTTACCGGCGGCGTACATGACCCTTCCTCACCCTGCAACTGAAGCAGCAGAGGGTGCTAAAAGCGAACCGTTTGCTGCAGCGTTACGCAGACTATCGCCACAGACAGATTCTTTTCTCCGCCTATTACAAACCTTCTTAAAAAAGTTTGTAAAACATTTGACTTGGGATTTGGGGTACGAGCACGCAACCTATTCTCGTTAATTAGGAGGGACAGAGATTCCAGCCCTGTAATGAATCTCCATGGAGTGTACAAAATTCCGTTCCGGACCACTCTTGGAGAAAAGACCAAAAGACCAATGTATGTAACGTGGGTTCTACCCTCCGTAGTCTTGGTGTGCGCATTGAGGAACATAGATATTCATTGAGAACTTTGACCCCCCCCTCTGAACTAGTAAAGACAGTCCGTTCAGGTTCTTATTTTCCAGATTGGGACAGCGCTTCTATTTCGGGCTCTACGAGGTCTAAACCTTCTTCGCACATGATGGAAAGCTTATTTTTATTAAACATGGGGTGAATTGTTGTAATGAGGAACTCCCTCTGTTATCCCCTCACCGTGGCGAACTTTAATTTTGCATCAATCTAGAACCGATGTTATAGTTTCCTCGGAATTATAACACTACTGGAATGGCAACGATGAGTAACACGTTTGCATAAATACTTGAGAATGTGCGCTGTATAAGAACTCTATTACCTGCCCGATGCATATCCACGCCTGATGATGTGGTCAGAGTGACCGCGAAAGATCTTGCATGTGTTTTTAAACTTTCATTGTAAATAAAGTTTTTAACGTATTTTAAAGACAGTTTTTCAGTGGGGTTGGATTACACTTTGTTATCCTGCTAAAAACAGCTTATGCCTACACCTTTAGGGTTATCTTTATAATCATTGTACACTGAATTATCACTTTATTATGACCACCTGACAGTTTTAAGCAAATGAGCTATGGCTGCACACTGTTGCCGCCAGAGGGCGAGGCTAGTACAACAAGTTAGTAAAATCATGCAATGCATTGATTATAATACGCTTTCCAATATACCAGAAATCATTACTCAAGTTATTACTCAAGTTATGAGGATAATGGCTGCGGAATAAATCTCACTCCTGTGCCCTGACCTTTGATCCCATTTCGATGATATTCAACAGAACCGGTTCAGTATACCTGCGAAATAACATGATAAAGTTTTGTCGCAATAAAAGCATTTTTACGTACGTTATGATGCATAAGGGCTATGGAATAGATTCCGCTCCTGTGTCATAACCTTTAACCTCATTTCGCGCATTTTCAATAGGATGTATCCCCAGGCAGGCCCCTACAACATATCAACATTTCACCCAAATCGAAGCATTTTTACGTAAGTTATGATCCATAATGGCGATGGAAGTGATTCCGCTCCTATGTCCTGACCTTTGACCCCACTTAACCCATTTTCAATAGGGTTTGTCGCCAGGCGATTCCTTACCACCTACTAAAATTTCATTGAAATCGAACCATATTTCCGCAAGTTATGAGGCATAAGGGCAATGGAATGGATCCCGCTCCTATGTCGTGACCTTTAACCCCATTGCCCCATTTTCAATAGGGTTCGTCCCCAGGTGGTTCCCTACCACATACTAAAATTTCATCGAAATCGAACCATTTTTACGTGGGTTATCGTGCCGACAGACGGACGGACGAAAAAGGCTGGAGCATATACGCTTCTTCAACCTACGGTTGGAAAGCGTAAAAAAGGGAAAGCTTGTGCCTGCGACAGAAGTGATTTTTGGGTGACGAGATGGGCAAAAAATGCGATTTGATGGACTTTCAACGTGGGATGATTGTAGGAGCTCGGACCCATGGAGCGAGTATCACCGAAACTGCCGCATTCGTGATAGTTCCAGAACAGCTGTTGTTGAAGTGTTTAAAGACTGGACTATCAGCCAAAAAAATTGGGTCTCTACGTGTAACGTGTGGTCATCATCGACCAGTGACTGCTCGGGCGGAACGGAGAGTGTCCAGACTGGTAACAAACAACAGAAGGGCAATAGTGCAGCAAATTACAGACCACCTTAATCAAGGATCCCCTCAAATGATCTCTGCACGCGCTGTTCGCAGTACACTGCATCGGATGGGATATGGCAGCCGAAGGCCTGTTCGAACACCTTTGCTGTCTGCAGTTAACAAGAGAAAACGTCTCCAGTTCGCACAGGAGCATTAGGATTGGACAGTCGATAATTGGAAACAAATTATGTGGTCCGATGAATCACGTTTTCAGTTGCACCAATGCGATGGCCAAGTGATAATTTGGCGGAAACGGCACGAAAGCATGGACCCCAAATGCATTGCTACAACCCTTCAAACTGGTAGAGGCAACGTTGTGGTTTGGGGAATGTTTTCCTGGCATGCTTTGGGCCCTTTAATTCGTGTTGATCAACGTCTGACTGGCACATCATATCTAAACATCGTTGCGGACCAAGTGCATCCTGTCATGTAGATGGTTTATCCCAATGGCGATGGCTACTTTCAACAAGATAATGCGCCCTGCCATAGTGCTCGTATTGTACAGGATTGGTTTCAGGAACATGCCGGTGAGTTTACTTTGCTTAGGTGGCCCCCACAATCTCCAGATCTCAACCCCATTGAGAATTTGTGGGATGAAGTTGAACGAGCCATCAGACAGCTGGATCCACAACCCTGCAATCTCATACTCCTGGAAAGTGCTATTCATCAAGCATGGTCTTAGATTCCACAAACGACTTATCAATATCTCGTGGAGTCCATGCCACGAAGAATCGACGCAGTATTAAAGGCAAAAGGTGGCTCAACGAAGTACTGAGGGGGTGGTCATAATAAAGTGGCCACTCAGTGTATATCAGTATATACATATATATAGTGTATATACACAGGACGCTCAAAAAGTCTCCGCAGTGGGTATCGTAGGTTATATAGAAATCATAAATGTATTACGTGAACGTATAATTTGCTCATTTACTCACAAAAAGTGTTGAAACTGTCATTCTTTACATAACCTAGCTGTTTTACACATGTTTTCAAACACATCTGGAAGAGTCAAAAAATCCCTCCGCAGTAATGTTAAGGCCGTTCCACTTAATTTTCATGGTGCTACAGTCAAAATTTTTAAATTACCTTACTTGTTGTAGGTTTAATTTCAGTTTTTACTGTTTTCTTGGTAACATATCAAGCTACAGAATATGTTTCACAGCAACATCAATTTTCACCAGCTTCTGATGAGTTCAAAATTTCCAAAACATGGATGTTGATTTCATTATTGCCCCTCAGAAGGAAGGAACACTCATGAAACCAACATTCTTCACATTTTAGAAACCTTCAACTCAGCACAAGTTTGTGAAAAATTATTGTCGCTGTGAAACATATTCTGGTTTCTTAAAAAGACGAAAATACTTCCAGCATTCTTCCTTTCCCCTTTTTGTTTTCAACAAGGACGTATTGGTTGGCCTCGATGCCTTTTCCAATCTCCTTAACAATAAATTCATTCATATTAACAAATAAGATATTAATTCCGATACGACGTGCAATGGAACGGGATGTTGGCACGTCAAACAGAAACCTCTGAATACTCAATGCTAAAGATGATATGTGAAAAGCAACTTGCAGTCTCACAATGTGACACGCGGGGTGCGAGAGAATAAATCATCAGAGAAGCAGGCGACAGGCGCTGCCTGTATCTTTCTTTGGACAATCGCACTGAAAAAAAAACGCAAAGGAAGTATCATTTTACGATATGGTATCATCTATCAGTGGAATCTTTACTTTAAGAAAGAGACGGAAATATTTTTGTGTGGCAAACCATTTTACACTATGTTGGCATGGAGCTTAAAATTTCACAGTACGCATTTTTCTTTGAAATATCTTCTTCTTTTCAAAAATAAAATGGAAATGAAATCGGGTCGGGAACATCTTGGCCCGACCCGTTTGACCCGCGACCATCTCTGCCAATGGTTTCAGCGCATAAAACTAAATTTTCTGTAAATACGCCTAAGTTACCAGTATACATGCAGGTTTCTGAATGTTAAAGGTACAGTAAGACTGTGTGATATGTGACAGAAACTTATGTTCTTTCATGAAAGAAATACGGGATTACGCCATATAATACAAATTTTGAAGATGACAATCCGATTTTTGGCGTAAATGTGACAAGACATAAGTCAGATAATATTTGAAAACTTGAAAATTTTCATCGTCCTGGAGCGGGACTCGAACCCGCGTCTCCCAGAAAACGCCTAGGTATGCTGTGATGGTTAAATTCAAATTGATCGGAAACTTGAAACTTGGTCGTTCTGGGTGGTGTAGTGGTTAGCATACCTAGGCGTTTTCTGGGAGACGCGGGTTCGAGTCCCGCTCCAGGACGATGAAAATTTTCAAGTTTTCAAATATTATCTGACTTACCATCCTTGTCACATTTACGCCAAAAATCGGATTGTCATCTTCAAAATTTGTATTATATGGCGTAATCCCGTATTTCTTTCATGATTTATCTGCTTCTCCGGGCAATCACGGGATAGGATTATTAACCTCCAGATTCGCTAAACATGAATGCCGGTTGCTTCGACTAGCGAATCCTGTGATGGTTAAATTCAAATTGATCTGAAACTTGAAACTTGGTCGTTCTGGGTGGTGTAGTGGTTAGCATACCTAGGCGTTTTCTGGGAGACGCGAGTTCGAGTCCCGCTCCAGGACGATGAAAATTTTCAAGTTTTCAAATATTATCTGACTTACCATCCTTGTCACATTTACGCCAAAAATCGGATTGTCATCTTCAAAATTTGTATTATATGGCGTAATCCCGTATTTCTTTCATGATTTATCTGCTTCTCCGGGCAATCACGGGATAGGATTATTAACCTCCAGATTCGCTAAACATGAATGCCGGTTGCTTCGACTAGCGAATCCTGTGATGGTTAAATTCAAATTGATCTGAAACTTGAAACTTGGTCGTTCTGGGTGGTGTAGTGGTTAGCATACCTAGGCGTTTCCTGGGAGACGAGGGTTCGAGTCCCGCTCCAGGACGATGAAAGTTTTCAAATATTATCTGACTTACCATCCTTGTTACATTTACGCCAAAAATCGGATTGTCATCTTCAAAATTTGTATTATGTTCTTTCGTTCATGGATGTCACGTGTACTGCATAATGGAAACTGAATTCTTTACACGTACGAATGGAATTGATATTTCCAGAAATATGACAGAATTGGGTGTTTCTTCATGTATGAAGAAAACTGACGTTTCTACATATGCGACTAAAATATGATCTCTGCTTTCATTATGTGTGGGAAGCTATTGATTCACATGAATCACGTGACAAGGTTTCCACAAGCCCTAAGTGCTTTGTGTTTTCTCCAGTAAGTGCTTGCCAAGGTTGCCACTTTCTCCGATAATGCTACTTCCACGACTAAATTTAATTCTCTTTTTTCACTGAGATGGACACTCATACGGTACGAAGGCGTTTCCGAGAAAGTTATCTCACCCAGATTATCAAAGCTCCTTCAAATTTCACTTTCTCCAACATGCATCTCCTACAATCTGGGTTTGATGTTCAAAAAAAAAAAATGATAACGGCCCATTCTGTTGTACGCCCAATGCTTGACTTCACTGCATTGTATCTCTATCGCTATCTTATCAGGATGAAATATATTTGATGGCTTTTTACACAACGAAATATTTTTCGTGTGTGTATCTACCGTTCCGGAAGTTCGTAGATTTATCATTATCGGGCCATTCTTTAGACACAGATGCTTTGTTCTGATGTAGTGAGATATGTGCACAAGGCCTTTCTTTCGTCTTTGATTATGTATCTATCATTTTTTTTTATAATATGGATAGAGTTGACATGTGACTCAATTCATGATTATCAAACGACCTGGATTCGAAAGTAATTTATCAGCATCACTATATCGCTATAACAACGATTTCACGTCGATCCATTGGCATAAGTATTCACACTCACATACGTGAAAGAAAAAACCAATCTCACGTATGTGTAAACGCAGAAAAAAGCGATCTATCCATGCAATTTCCTTTGTCTAGACGTCTGAACGTTTGTCTCACTTTGGTGGCGTAGTGAAAAGAGGGCTTTAGAGGCGTAAGTAGGAATTTCTACGCCTGGGGCACCAAATATTGATCTCCATCTGTCTTTCTGATATGTATGTATGTATTGTGACGTACCTGCCAGCAAGACGCACACGACATAAAGGCAGATAGGAATCAGAATAATCGTCTGCGTAGCTCAGTTGGTAGAGCGACTTGTTCCGGAATAAGCGGCCTCGGGTTCGAATCCCGAGGCCGCTTATTCCGGAAGACCAAAATGACGGAGAATTTACTTCGTTATAATGGCGCCCGAACTATCCGGATGACCCGACAGTTCAAAATCTCGCAATGGTGTGATGTTCTTTCCACACCGCGAGATAGGAAAAATCAGAGAATCCCTTCTCCAGCGCTTCGAAAAATAAAAATGTGTGTGACGTTGCATTCCACACACCAGATTGACTGGGAGTTCTCAAGTGCACGTTCTTCAGTGGATGGCTGCCTGCAACGATTCATGGCCACGGCTGACCCGTGGGCCATGCCCCCGGCCCTCTTTCGGGGGAGGGGAGATGTGACGTACCTGCCAGCAGGACGCACACGACATAAAGGCAGATAGGAATCAGAATAATCGTCTGCGTAGCTCAGTTGGTAGAGCGACTTGTTCCGGAATAAAAAAATGACGGCCTCGGGTTCGAATCCCGGCGTAGACCAAAAATGACGGAGAAATTTACTTCGTTATAGTATGCATGCATGTATGGTATATCTTGGGTCCGAGACCTGGGAAAATTTCCGTCTCCCCTTCCCCAGAACTGTTTTATTTTTTAAATCGCGAAGTTTATTTTTCAGTTGTTCAGTAATGGAAGTAACTTTTTTCTAAATTTTAGGCGCAATGCTATTGCTAACATGATACCAAATAATTATAAGGATTAGGATTTCAACACTTATTTGTACATGAACTCCATTCTTCTTTCCTTGTGTGAACTTGAGTGCTACGTTTTCACAAAAATGTTTCTTCCGAGTACTTTTTCATATTTAAGAAGAATGTCTTTCTCTATTGACAAAACAGCCAAGTTGCTCGAATGTGCATGTCCTTGTGTGGCTCTAAGATATATCATGATTCTTTTTAATGCAGAAAAACTTCTTTCGAAAGTTGCTGATGGAAACTTTAATGTTAGGTCTGCTAATTTTTACACCTCACTAAACCCGTGTCCAATTTATTCAGCTTTAAGTAACAAGTAATGTCTCTTACTGATTTCTTTTTGTATTCATCAAAGGAATAAAACACCTTCAGTTCATTTTTTAGTTGAGCTGTATTGTTACAGTGGACACCCCCTCCCCCATCCTAAAACCTGAAGAAAACTCTAAAATCTGTCCGCCATGTCGCGTATGGTATGAGGCAGCTAGCAATCACAGTTCGGCAGGCTCACATGTTCTTTTACAGTTCAGTTTTTTTTATTTTTTTCTCGTTTACGTTGTTTTTTCTTTCGGCTGTTCTCTAAAATTAATTAACAAAATTGCGGGATAATTAGGAAGTCGCTCCAATGCTCTTGAAGGCAAGAAACGCAATATTTTGCCATTTTGAATTGCTAGACCTCACACATAGCCCTGAAGTGAAACATAAAAATTCCTATCTCAAGTGTCTTCGAGGGGCTGCAAAACGACAGGGGAAATGTGCTTTCGAATGCGGATGGAAGCAGCAATGTTCGAAGTGGTTTTTCACTTTTCTTTTTTTCTTCTTTCCGCTTGTAGCTTAACGCTGTGGTCCGTATGTTTACTTCAGAGGGTGGGCCAAGAGACCCTCAGCAGACACATAACTCTGTCAGCGAGAAAGATACTCTGACGTCTGCGAGGGACAATGGACAATTAAGAGTATAGAACCGCCGAAAAGAATAGGGGGTGAATTCGAGCGTTGTTTTCGGTCAGCAGTTGCTGATATACGCTTAAGGTAAAGGCACGTCTGATTTCGCTAGGCCGAGAAAATTAATCTCAGGGCTGGCGGTCGCAACTCCATAAAAAAAATGGAAACAAAACCTGCGAGGGGCATATTTGAACTGCGTACTCAGGCAGGGTAGATGTTATGCTAACGGAAAGGAACTGGCTGAATTGGGAATGAACGGTCAAAAAGGACGGAAGGTAGCGACGGACGGAATCTACTATAGCAGCAGCGGAAGTGAGGGGGTCCCACTCTCCAAGCAGCTGACGGTCAGAATTATTTCTTCACGACAACAGAAATCATTTCCCAGGAACACAGAAAACCAGTCTCGGAAACTGCAACAGCAGATGTGAGAGGGGCCATTTTGTTTAACGGCCACCTTTAAATCTTCACAAGAGTGGATCCGTTTATACTCGCATCAGCGCAACAAAGTGCGGCGTGATATCACCATTTTAATTGTGTGCTTCATTTACATCAAGCGTCAAAGTGAAGTGTTGAATCATCGGTGCTGCCACATGGTGCAAGTGTCTGTGTGTGTGTGTGTGTGTGTGTGTGTGTGTGTGTGTGTGTGTGTTTTGTCGTGTTACATTATGTGATGCACACTGGATTTGCACAGCAAAGTCACGAAACTGTAAGTAGATGAATATTTCCTTTTTTTTTTTCTTCGCACATTTGCGAACTTGTGCCATCCCGACACCCAAAGCTGCATGGACATAGATGCAGTAATGCTGAGTGACTGAACCTCAAAAGAAATACCTGCACATACAGATTTCAATTTCTTACAGGGCCCATTCCTGAATATTTTTTTACATGAATAAGGGAGAGGGTGTGGCCACAAATTCCGCTGGGCGGGACAGTTTCTTTTAACTTTGGTTCAGGGCCAAAGCGAGCGGGGAAGGGATCAGCATGTGCATGCTTATTAGATTTAGTTAATTAACTTTGGCAGTAATTCGCACCTATAATCGTATACCGCAAATTAACGTGCTTGTGTATTTTGTGTCGCGAGTATTTTTAATGTGATCGTTTGCATATAATTTGTTTTCATTCTCTAAGCAATTGTATATGAATATCACCTCCTGCTCTATTTAGTGTGTTAAGGAGCAGTATCTCTTGTTCAGAGAGTCCGGTGGAGACCCAGTTGGCTTGTGTCTTCCGACAGTAAACTGTGACACCGTATGCAGCCCACATAAGAGGGGCAATTGTCTATACGCCCAGAGAGCGCCGTATCTGTTTAAATCTCACAGAACGTAATTAAATGTTGTGTGGTGCATTTGTGAATCATGTGTTATTTGCGAAAGTGAGTGTTGTTCTGGCTGGTTGGGGATTGAATGTACCGGAGTAAGATCCGGACCACTACACTCAGTCACGAATTGGTGATTGCGGGTGAACCTCGTCACAACTCTCTGATCCCAAAGTATCGTTTTTTTAGTTTAGTTTATTTTTTATTGTTCTTGTTATTTTTGTTCACACGGTGGATTCACCCAAGCCTTATGCTTCGGGTCATTATTCAACTTTTCATTTTTTATGTTCTGGTGTGAATCATTGAGTGTAGCGGTGCACCTGAGATTCTCACCTGGTGCCGCGGCCAACTAAATTGTACGACAGGTTTCAAGCACCGTTACCGGCCGACTCGGCAGGAACACTGCTAGTGCCGTGTAACAGTATCAAAATTTGAAGCATAGAGTTCTTTAAGTTCTGACAGTAGATGTTTATGGAAGCTTTCACAAAATTTATCAAAATAGTTCGAATCCAACAAAGCCAGGAATTTAAGATATAATATCTCTGATTTTAATTCATTGACACTTCACACAAACTGAAACAGCTCTCGCAAAACACGTGCTGTTACGGGAGGGAGCATGCGAGTGACGAAGGTAGTCTGAAGTCTTCTCTTTTCTGAGCGAACCGTTGCGCAAAGCAATGTCATATTCACTTTTCACCCACGCATTCATGTTGTCATGGAAACGCTAGCAGGTGATCGTCTCGAATGTCTTCGAATCAGAACAGCGAAGACTCGGGTAGGGCTGTTTGCGTTACGATGACAGCTGCTTGCGTTAGGACCATTGGTGATTCTCGCTCGCCAGTATGATTCTCTTAGTCAAAAGAAGCGAATCCGCACGCTTTTTTTCGCAGCGAAAGCATCGACATACCTTAATACTGTTGATAATTGATTTTTATTTGTGTATATTTAATTGACTTTTATTTGTGCATTCTCTGGGCTTCGCAGCTAGACTCGAATATACCCCACTGATGTATGTATATCATAAGTATCAGCCACTATCAATCCACTGCTGTATGAAGGTACCCCCTAATTTTTTCATAACTTTCTGTCTTGAGCCAGTCTCTTCCATGTCAGACTGACTGCTTCTACACGGCTTTTGCCAGTTATTTCGGCCTTTTTTTTTTTTTTTTTTGATTGGAGGTTTGTCCACCACCGTGAGCAACTCAATGGGCTATAAGCAGTCGCCCGTCCCTAATTTAGGGTCACTGGTTCCAAGGAAGGGAAAGAGCCAGTTCCGTAAGACAAACACAACATCCATGACTCACCGGGATTCGAACCCGGACCCCTTTCGGACGAATGATCAGAGGCCATCGCTTAGACCACTGAGCCACCGGGGGGCGGCACATTGTTCATCATCAGTAGGGTCACTGGTTTCAGGGAAGGGAGAGAGCCAGTGCCGTAAGACAAACACAACATCCATGCCTCACCGGGATTCGAACCCGGACCCCTTTCGGACGAATGATCAGAGGCCATCGCTTAGACCACTGCGCCACAGGGGCGGCATTTCGGCCTTCGGACCTTACCACATTTAACGAGCCGAATGAAGCTGAAAGCTATGGTTCGTAGTCGCAGTAATGATGAAATAGTCTCCAGAGAATCTTCAACAATGTTAATGACATTCTTCTTTTGTGACGCACGTACACCTGCACCTTCATTTTTAAATGTGAGCAACTAATGTCCCTTGGACATTTATGGGAAAGAAACGTGAGTTTTAATTTGACAGTGAGCCTAAAACTGACAATGCATATTGTAAGCAAATTCTATAAATCGACAAATGATAAATTATGGCGTGAACAAACAGAAACTAGTGTAAAAGTTTCATTTCCAATTTTAATGAGATTGCATGCAGTGCGTTTTTGCGCTCTCCCTTGAGCTGCATCCGCAGCAGCCGCGCCCCGCCTTAGTTACGCCTCTGGAGCGCATGCCTGTTTTAATTGTCGAATCCCTGCCTACACCAATATACTGGGTGTTCACAAAGTTTCTTTACAACTTTACACATTTATTACGGATACACTGTATGAGATAGGCAAATGTGATTGAGCACATAAGTAAGATCAAAGACTAAATTTCTTTCTACCTCATTACAGAAGCTCAATATGCGCACCATTTGTTGCGCGTAGAACGTCTAGTCGAAACTCCAGTTCTAACCACGTTCGCTGCAGCAGGTCTTCAGTAATGGTCGAAATGGCATTGTTGATCCTCGATTTCAGGTCATCGATGTCCTTCACCTTTGTCCGATACACGATATCCTTCACATATCCCCATACAAAAAAAGTTCAGAAATGTGACGTCATGGGGAACGGGGTGGCCATGCAATTGGACCATCCCGTCCAATCCACCTCCCAGGGAATCTTGTGTTTAAAAAGTACCGAACGTGCCGTCCTCAATGTAATGGCGCACCGTCCTGTTGGAATATCACGCTTGGTTGAAGGCCCTTCAACTACTCATGCAAAACATCCAGGTAAACATCTGCCGTCACTGTTTTCTCACTGAAGAAAAATGGTCCAAGGACTGTTATACATAACACCGCACTACACGTTCACTTTATGACTGTCTCTCGCAAATTCCATAAACGCATGAGGATTTTCTGACCCCCAAATCCTGGCATTGTGTCTGTTTAACTGCCCAGAGACATGAAAAGTTGCCTCATCCGTAAAACAAACATGTGTGAAAACTCGGGATCTTCACACAGTCTATCCAGCATCGTTACTGCGAATTCCTTTCGTCGTGGTCTATTGTTCGCCTCAAGTGCTTGTAATAGTCACACTTTTTATGCATATAAGCTTAGATGTCTATGTAGCACCCTGTGTACCGTGGACCGGGTAATTTGGAGTTCTCTGGCAGCTGAAGAATGGACTTCTTCGGGCTTCGTGAAAATGAATCACGAACACGTTCGATGTCTTCATTCGATCTTAATTCAACACGGACCCAGACTCCATGAATTTCTGGTGCCACTGGTTTATACTAGGACGAGATGGCGGGGTTTTCCCATACTTACTCAGGAAATGTCGTTGGGTTTGTTAATCATTTTTTGTTTCGATGAACCAAGCGACGCACTGCGTCCTCTCTTGTGAGACCACATTTCTCCCAAGAGAGGGCGCTTGTGAGAAATGAGAACAGCACTTACTACTACCTATTACAAAACACGATAATGCCAATTAAAACTTTGATATTTACAGTATATTATACAACAAATACCATGAACTTACATAGTACAGGGTGCCCGTAAAAAGTATACGCAAAGTTGTAAAAAAACTTTGTGGACACCCTGTACTTTTTTCTTTTTATTGTAGCAATGTTCGTGAAACATACTTTCACATTTGGACATCACAAACCAAAGAGAATACCTAGTTATTCAAAAATTACTCTACATATCTTATTTTCCCCGTCATTATTGGCGAGCTTTCTACTGGTATAAATATAAAATGTTCAGTCCGCATTTAGAACAAGTGAATGGTATCATTTACTCAAAGTTGTACAAAACTGTTGCTGTCTTTCATGTTATGCAAAGGCACGAAATTTTTTAAAAACTTTTGAAACACGACGGAACAAACGATAGCATGCTATTGTTCGTGCTGGCATAATTTGTTAAATTCTGGTGCAGAGGAAAGGGTAACACACTGAATTAGCAAATTGTTAGGAAAGCGCACCTAATGACGTGTTGGTGCGTTCTTGGCCTTCAAAACAGTCTCAATTCGATGTGGCAAGGATTCAACGCTGTGCTGATTTTGTTTACTATATTCAACCAAGCTGATGAGATAGCGTACCTCAATTGCCGATCCCATGTAGCACAGCTTTACAATTTAACGTAGGCCCGACTCTTCTCTTCCTAAAAGACGGTAGCTCAGTGTTGGGCCTACGTTTTTTTCAAGGCTCTGCTACCTGGGGAGTGTATGCTGGGGGGGGGGCATCTCTGTTACGAACGGTTCTCTTAGTGTCATCCGAGAGGTGTTCAATTGGTTAAGATCCACAAATTTAGGGGTCATTTTAATCCTTTGAAGTCACTGTCGTGCTCTTGGAACCACTGCGTGACGATCCGAGCCTTATGGCATGGCATATTATCCTGCTGGAAGTAGCCATCTCCACCAGGAAACACCATGCAATCTCTGTTACGAAAGGCTCTCTTAATATATTCCCACAGGTGTTCAATTGGATTAAGCTGTGGGGACTGTGCAGTGCATTTAACACTTTGTAGTCACTCGTGCTCCTGGAAACACTGTGGGACGATCCAAGTCTTGTGTCGTGGCGTATTTATCCTGCTAGAAGTAGCCCTCTTCCGGCAATACTATGTAATCTGTTACGAATGGCTTCATCAGTCTCATCCCACAGGTATCCAGTTGGGGACTGTGGAGTCCATTTAACACTTTGAAGTCACTGTCGTGCTCCTGTAGCCACTGTGTGACGATCCAAGTCTTGTGGCATGACACATTATCCTGCTGGCAGTAGCCCTCTCCATCAAGAAATTTTCAATAAATTTATTGAAAATAAGGATTTCCAAAGAAACAACTAATTACTAGTCAGAGATATTTGAAAAAATGACGCCACAGATGAATACTTACATTCTTTAGAATACAAAAAGACCGAAATCAGTACCTTTGTGTGACCACCTATGTTTTTTTATAAAGGACAGAATGCGATGTGGTATAATCTCAATGAGAGATTTGCAGTAGTCACTTGAAATGTCTTTGCACCACACGTACTTTATCGCGTCAATCAAAGCTTGAGAATTTGATGGCTGTTTCTCTGCTACCTTTGTTTTTAAAATGCTCCACACATTTTCGATGGGGTTAAGGTCGTGACTATTATCGGGCGGGTCCAGCACAGTTATGTTTTCCCTCGGCAGGTAGACCTTTACTGTCTTTAATCTGCGGCATGGAGCACGATCACGCACAAAGATTTTGCATCTGTGTAGTTACTACATGTGATTTAACAGGTTCTCTCGTAACATTTCCACAAAAAAATGACCAGTTGTGTGTGCAAAAAGTATAATGAATAAGTACCGGATCCTGACATATCACCCCATATCATCTCACTAGGCGGATGCCTCATGGTGCTAACGGTCTTTTTTTCATCAAACATTTTGCTCGTCGAACATGTGCTTCACGTGATGCAAATTGACGCACGGTTGATTCATCGGAAAAAGAACTTAGCTCTAATTTTCAGCAGTCCACGATTGATGACGTTTCGCAAACTGGAGTCTTCTTTTTCACGACAGAGGTTGGTCTAGGTTTATGTGCTGGTTTATAAGACTTTAATCCAAAATCTTTGCTAAGACGTCGGGAAACAATACTGATACTAACATCAGACTGTTTTGAATCTAGAAAGGCCTTGATTTTCTTGCAGAAACTCCTCGGAGAACGCATGACTATTTGCGTTATGGTATTGACATCACGTGGGGTTGTTTTCCTTGGACGTCCACTTCTCTTTCGGTCGCTAAATTCACCTGCATCTCGATATTTCATGATCGTATTATGAATAGCAGTCTTGCTCAGATTCACCTTTCTGCTTATGCCAGGTTCGGAGTACCCTCCACGATATGAAGTCACTATTTGTTCCCTCTGAGTAACACATAATGGCGCTTTTTTGTCCATTTTTAGCTACATAGAAAATGTACACAAAAGCTCTCAGTATGAAAACCAGATGCAAACTGACGCTCGCACGCTTCCCTCAACTCTATCAACAGCTGCCCCTATAGGATGATGCAACACTGACAGGAGGTGGAGTAATAAAGACAGTACCTGACGCAATCGGCCACCTTCGGAGTATCCTTATACATACATACCAGTGGCGTATATTCAAGGCTAGCTAGGCTAGCTGCGAAGCCCAGAGAATGCACAAATAAAAGTTAATTAAATATACACAAATAAAAGTTAATTAAATATACACAAATAAAAGTTAATTAAATATACACAAATAAAAGTCAATTATCAACGGTATTAAGATATGTCAATGCTTTCGGTGCGAAAAAAACACGAGCGGATTCGCTTCTTTCGATTGTGAGATTCAGTCTGGCGAGCGATGATCAACGGCATCAACGTAACGCGAATAGGTCTTCGAGAGGCTTCGCTGTTCTGATGAGAAGAGCTTCAATACTATCCCCTGCTAGCGTTTCCATGACAACATGAATGAGCTACGGAGCTCGTGAGTGGCTATTGCTTTGGCCAAGGGTTCGCTCTGAAAAAACGAAGACTTTGGAGTACCTCAGTCCCTCCATGCTTCCAGCACGTGTTCCGCGAGAGTTGTTTCAGTTTCGGTGAAATGTCAATAAATTAATATCTGTGATACTATATCTTAAATTCGTGGCTTTGTTGGATTCGAACTGTTTTGATAAATTTCGTGAAAGCTTCCCTGAACATCTACTACCAGAGCTTAAAAAACTCTATGCTTCAAATTTTGATACAGCTCGATTAAAAAATGAACTGAAGGTGTTTAATTCCTTTTGATGAGTTTAAAACAAATCAATAAGAAACATTACTTGTTATATAAAGCTGAATAATTGGACATAGTGTTTATTGAGGTGTAAAAATTAGTAGATCAATATTAAACTGTTCGTCAACAACCACAACTGCCGAAAGAAGTTTTTCTGTATTAAAAAGAATCAAGATATATCTTAGAGCCACACAAGGACGTGTACATTCGAGCAACTTGGCTGGTTTGTTAATAGATCAAAACATTATTTATTATTTTAAATATGAAAAAGTACTCGGAAGAAACATTTTTGTGAAAACGCAACACTCAAGTTCACACAAAAGGAAGGAAGAATAGAGTTCATGTACAAATAAGTGTTCAAATCCTAATCCTCATAATTATTTGGTATCATGTTAGCAATAGCATGTACCTAAAATTTAAGAAAAAAGTGCTACTTCTATTACTTAATAATAAAAAAATAAACTTCGCAATTTTTTTAAAAAACAGTACTGGAAAACTATTGGGAGGGGGGGGGTGAGATAGCCCAGGTCTCAGACCCTAGATACGCCACTGATACATACATACATACATACATATATATACTCAACTGAAGCTCACGATTAAAACGGCGCAAGCTGGCAAAGGAAATGTGAAGACATTCTCTGATCGAACAGACAATAGTACGACAAATGGGCGATGCCTTCACGAGCTATGCCAGTCTAACGGAACTGGCATATCTCATGAAAGCATCATCCTCCTCCTCCTCCGTTACGGTGCATTATATGATGCTACGCACTGTGAAATAGTGTCTTAGTACTGTAGGATACCCAACTGTGGAAGTCCCTACCACGCTTACCCCACCCGAGCATGCAGTGTGGATGTTGTCTACACTTGTTGTTGGCGAGTCTGACCCCCAGGATTGAGAAGTTACGCGAAAAAAACGCGTAAAAATGCGTAATTTATGTCATAAAACTAAAAGATGTAATAAATTCGAAACTTGCTTTAAATACAATAGAAAAACAAAGAATTACAGTCATTTGCAAAACTTTAAGACCACCTGCTGGTTGGTACAACGAGATTTCTGCCGATTGCGTCAGCTACTGTCTGTATTACTCACCTTCCTGTCGGTGTTGCATCATCCTACAGCGGCAGCTATTGATAGAGTTGGGGGAAGCGTGCGAGCGTCAGTTTGCTTCTGGCTTTTATGCTGAGAAGTTTTGTACGTATTTTCTATATAGCAAAAAATGGGCAAAAAAAAAAAAAAAAAAAAAGCGTCATTAAGTGTTACTCAGAGGGCACAAATAGTGACTTCATATCGTGGAGAATACTCCGAACGTGATACAAGAGCAGAAAAATTAATGCGAACAAGACTGCTATTCGTAATACGATCTTGAAATATCGAGATACAGGCGAATTTAGTGACCGAAAGAGAAGTGGACGTCCAAGGAAAACAACCCCGCACTTGATGACAGTAGCATAAGGCGAATAGGTGCGCGTTCTCCAGATAGTTCGTGCAAGAAGATCAAGGCGTTTCTACATTCAAAAGGGTCTGATATTAGTATCAGCTCTGTTTCCCGACGTCTTAGCAAAGATTTTGGATTAAAGTCTTATAAACCTGTACATAAAACTAGACCAACCTCTGTCGTGAAAAAGAAGACTCCAGTTTGCGAAGCGTCATCAATCGTGGACTGCTGAAAATAAGAGCTCAGTTCTTTTTTCCGATGAATCAACCGTGCGTCAATTTGAATCACGTGAAGCACATGTTCGAAGACCAAAAGGCAAAAGGTTTGACGAAAAATACACCGTTAGCACCGTGAGACATCCGCTAAGTGAGATGATATGGGGTGCTATGTCAGCATCCGGTACTGCTTCATTAAACTTTTTGCCAACAGGCACTACCATGACTGGTCCTTTTAATGTGGAAATGTTACGTAAGAAGTTGTTAACTCATATGCAAGTGCACAGATGCACAATCTTTATGCGCGATTGTGCTCCATGCCACAGATCAAAGACAGTAAAGGACTACCTGCAGAGGAAAAACATAACTGTGCTTGACTGGACCGGTAATAGTCACGACCTCAACCCCATCGAAAATTTGTGGACCATTGTAAAAGACAAAGTACGTGTGGTGCAAAGACATTTCAAGTTACTATCTCAAATCCCTCATTGAGAGTATGTCACATCGTATTCTGTCCGTTATAAAAAAAACAAAGGTGGCCACAGAAAGTACTGATTTCGGTCTCTTTGTGTTCTAAAAAATGTAAGTATTCATCTGTGGTGTCATTTATTCAAATATCTATGTCTAGTAATTGGTTGTTTCTTTGAAAATCTTAATTTTCAATACATTGACGGATGGTCTTTCAACTTTTACAAATGACCGTATAATGCTAATCGAGGTCCCATGCTAACAGAGACACGCGATTGATGACGCTCCGCAACTGGAGTCTGTTTAGGAGAATCCAAATTCGTGCAGAAATAATCCAAAGTAATCGAGGTAGTTGCCTTCAATGCACGATCTTAATAACAAGAGTCACTATATGATATCTATATTGTGTTCACGTAACACTTTATTTAAACTTATTCCTTCTTCTGTATCTGATGATGGGTTCTAGGGAAACCCGAAAGTTCTTATACAATAAAATCTTTAAATTCAGCCAACGAATTTACATTTGTATTGTGAGTGACTCTTGTTATTAAGATCGTGCATTGAAGGCAACTACCTCGATTACTTTGAACTGGAGTCTGATTTATTTGCGGCAAATCAAACGAGCTCTCCATATTGCGTTTTTCATTGCTTCTATCCTTTCCAACGACCCCACACATAGGCCAACGTGTTGCTTTCTAACGATATTTAGAATGCAATACTGCCAACTTGTAGCATCCTAAATATTAGGGAAAGAAACTTAACGAAGAACATTTTGAGGCGGTAGAAAACTTTATACTGCAGAATTTCGATGCAGCCGGAATCACACAGGCTACCAAAAATATAGGAATCGTGTGAGAATATTTGGTAAACTACTTAAATAAGAAGTTCAAACTCCACCAACATTTTGGCATTTTGCCAAAAGACATCACAAAGAACTCGCGAAATTAGCTATTAAACTACTCAGCATGCCAGCACAGTTTGAATGGTTGTTCTCCAACTGGTCGTGCATTCATAACGCAACAAGAAACCGAGTAAGCTTTGAAAATTCTAAGAAACTGCTGCACAAAATATTACACTCAAAAAATTAAACATCGAAAATGTGATAATTAAAAACTGCTAAAAAAAATAAGAATAAAGCAAACTGTTAGGCAAGTGTTGCACAAATTGTATGTAGGCAATACGTATTAATGTGACGCCAAATGTTATTTCGGTTTGAATTTAGTTTAAAATTATTAACAAAATGGCATTATTAAAGTAAAACACAAATTAAAGCAACAATGACGCTTGGATATAGTGACGAATTTATTAATAAACTAGCTTTACTACCCGGCTTTGCCCGGGATTCAGGCTTATTAATTTCATATTCCCTTATATATGTCACTGAAAAAATCGGGGAAAAATTGATGCTTGCAAGAAAGAAAAAAGCGGATTTCACAAATTCGGTCATTACAAATTATTTATTCATAGTGTGATTATTTCAGCACTTGGCCGTACACAATATTTGGTTTCTCCTTCATCGGCGACAATACATATATATAATTTTGTTTTATCCTTTGCTTTCCAACATACAGCTGTAGAATCAAACGGACCAAAAGCGTAACGAATTATTTAACACGCGTCCAAGAGACACAGCATTGGAACACTGACTGAACAAAATTCATTAACAATTTGTTATCGACGATCAAATGCATCACGTGCTTTCAGTTTCAGACGTCTTTGAGGAGCGAATCTCTGGGATAAAAAAGTAAAAACATATCTTTGCGAATATTTTATGAAACTCGCTGAAATCTTAATGAACGCCATAAATCGTTAGTAGCAACATGACCTCCAAATTTCGCCTGAATCGGTAAATAACTTTTTAAATTAGCCGTCAAAATTTTAACCGTTTCTGTGTATATATTTCTGTTTACCGATGAATTAAAAATTCCATGCCTATTTTAAAAAGTTTTGACCTGATTCCAGTGAAATTTTGAGGGAATCCTCTTATTACTAATTAATGGTGTTGATAAAAATTTCAGCCCGTTTCGTTAAGATTTCGCAAAGTTTGTTTTTGCATTTTTTTATGCACAGTTGTTCTCCAAGAGCACAAACACCTGTGGATATTTGTGTTCAAAATCATTAATGCAGTCACCTGTTTTCAGATTTGGAACAGATAACGATGACGTAGCAAACGACGCTGACTTTAATGATTCGCTTATTAATTAATTCATAACTTGCGAACGGAATAACTTAGAGATTTTAAAATAGTTGCGTTGAGTTAGAAATTCCAGTATTAAGAAGCTACGCAAATTTCACAATGCCACAGTTCGGCGTTCGAGAATTTTTGCTGCTTCTGACAAACAAACAGACGTTTTGTGTTTTATATATTAGATGCTATGAATCTTCAAAAAGTGTATGAACAGTTTCACAGGTTAGTATCTTTCAATTTTAAAAAATGACAGAAACTAACGTGAAACTTTTTTGTCGCAACGTTTTATTCTTTGTTTTCCTTAGAATAAAATTAATGTCACATATTATTTAGCGTTAAAAAAGTGCTATTCTAGGCAGGCATTTAATTTTTCATGGTTACTTTGGATAAAATGAATGGCACTGAAGTTGTTAAAAGTGATATTAGTTTAGGTGGGTAATCATGAACATTAACAACAACCGCCAAATTATAGAAACGTGAATCTTTTTGAAAAAAAAAAGTTCAATCATTCGTATTACCTATGTGTGTGTTTTTGATGTTTCACCACTATAATTACTTTCATTTCTGTGGTTATAAACTAACCAATATAAGATAAATGCTTATTTCTAGTTCCGTTCCATTTATTAATCTATTTTCATGCAAATAAATTGTTACACCGCGTAGAAAATTGTGTAATAAATTATTTTTCTATATATTTTACAAAAATTACGCGTAATTTATGTAAAATATGTATCATGTAATTTACGCGACCAACTCTGACCATGACCCATGAATGTTACTTGGCTGGTCGCTGTAGCTTAGTAGATGTTTTTTTTTTTTTTTTTTTTTGCATGTGCGTGAGCATTGCCTAGCTCAGGGATGGGAAACCTACGTCCTTTTGAATGAATCTAAATTTTGCAGAACAAATCCTTTTATTTACGTTTTCCAACCGTAGGTTGAAGAAGCGTGTATGCTCCAGCTTTATCCATCTGTCCGTCCGTCCGTCGTCTGTATGCACGATAACTCGCGTAAAAATTGGTCGATTTCGATGAAATTTCAGTATGTGGTAGGGGACCACTGAGGACGAACCCTACTGAAAATGGGCGAAATGGGGTCAAAGGTCAGGACATAGGAGAGGGATCCATTCCATTTCTCTTATGCGTCATAACTTGCGTAAAAATGATTCGATTTCGATGAAATTTAGTATGTGGTAGGGAGAAATTTAGTATGACGTCACGTGGGGACGAAACCTATTGAAAATGGGCGAAATGCGGTCAAAGGTTAGGACATAGGAGAGGTATCCATTCAATTTCCCTTATGTGTCTTAACTTGACTAAAAATGTTTCAATTGAGACAAAACTTTATCCTATTGTTCCGGAAGTATACTTAACCGGTTCTGTTGAATATTACCGAAATGGGATCGGAGATCAGGACACACGGGCAAGATTTATTCCACAGCCATTATCCTCGTAACTTGAGTAATAAGTTGAGTAATGATATCTGGTATGTTGGAAAGCGTATAATAATCAATGCATTGCATGATTTTACTAACTTGTTTTGATTAATATGTTTTTTGTTCGTCTCTTATTATTTTTATTTTAATCTTAAAATGGCCGTTTTTAAAATACCAAAGAGTAAAGAAAATTCAAGGAAACAATGCTCCTCCGTCTGACGGCCCCAATTAAAGCATTAGTAAGTAATAAGGACTATTTTGACACCTGCTACGCTCATTATTTCGTTCTATGGCTCCTAAAGAACTACAGAGGGAATTGATTGAGCTCTCAGAAGATGACATTTTAAAGTCCTTATTTGACGCTAAGAAAGATCCAGTTGAAATGAAAAAATGCAATATAATAATACCCACGCCTTCGGTAATTTGCACGGAGAATACTTTCTTGCTTTTCAACCACTTATTGCTGCGAATCTTCATTCTCCTACCTAACCCAAATCAAGACGCCCTTAAGGTCACATGACTGATACCCATTTTAGAGGATCAGCTAGAAGTGCGGACCTCCATGTTGCAACTAAATATTCAAATGCATTCCAACAAAAAGCAGGCACAACAAAATCATTAAAAGGTTAGTTACCTTTAGAATTAACAGGTTTTTTTTTTCATCTTTTGAAGTTAGTACATAGTTAGATTTTTACAAAATAATGATATGTACATTTCAAAGTATATCTAATTGAAGATTCTTGAATGCGGCCTTTCAACATGAAAAAGGTTCCCCACTTCTGTCCTAGATAAAACATGGCGCCAGAAACCATTTTTACGAAGATTGTAGGTTCGAGTTTCAGAATGTCTTTGCTTGATGTAGCCAGGGGCCTACTGACAGCACCCGCAACCCCTGCAGTGCGGTGGGCGGGGGGGGGGCTCATGGTTAAAAGGGCCTCCAGCCTGAGCAAAAATATTTTACAAAAGTTTTTGCTGAAACTTCGTATGGAAGTTTCCGCAAAAACTTTTGTAAAATATTTCGTATGGAACTTGTAAAAAAGCTTTGAAGGAAGTTTTAAGAAGAAAGCAGTTTTAAGAAGTTGCATTTATTCATAAAAACTGGATGACGGGAAAGCAACTATTCAAGAGAAGTTGAGGCCCCTTGTAGTAGCCCTTGTTGTTACAAAGGGACCTCAAGTTCACAGCCTTTGCAAGAGTTTCCATGCAGGCATACTAACAAGAGAATGTGAAAAAAATATCAGTTCAATGAGCGGAATTTTTATACCAATAAGGATAAGGTGTTATTTATTACGTTTATTTGCACATAACTATGCATCCTTCCGAATATAATGAACTGAAAGATGTTCTTCGCGGGAGCGAAAAATCAGAGACCTGCGTCATTTTTTTTTTTTGTGTTTTATAACAGTCAAAATATTATTTTACTAGGTTCAAAACAATGTGCCATTATGTTAAGTCTTTTTAATATTTCAGAGCAAATAATTAAAGTAGTTTTGCGTTTTCTGTGCTACAGTTCTTAACCGTTACTTAATTATTTGCTTACTTATGTTGTGATACTTCGCATAAATCGGAAAAGTCATCAGATACTCTCACACGGCATTTGTATGTTTTGTGTGTGCTATCGTGAGGCATTTCAAAAAGCAGGCCTTAGTTCTTTAAAATAATAAGTTTTGCATGATATGATTAGCCTAATTAAATTTGACATAAATATTTTGTAGCAATTTGTATCCGAAACCAGGGAAATAATTTTAATTATAACGTACACATTTGTGTTTCACGCACTAAAGTGAGATAATTTTAATTTTACGAAAAATACTCGTAGTTTCCAAAGGATTTGATTAATTAAAACACCTGTAAAGCCTAGTTAATAATACGGGTTAAAATTTTTGAGTAATTGAAAGCCAAAGGATTTTCGCAAAAGGGCCTCGAAAACATTTTTTCCGTGGAGACCTCGAGTTTTTCCGGTACGTCACTCGATGTAGCTCTGAGCCTTTCTGAGACATCACACAAAACATGTTTTGCTAACATCGATTATCCCTCCGCAGACCGAGACGTCTGCCGTTCATCCAGTACACCGCTCGACTCTAGTTCTGGAAAATGCGACACTTGCACAGGTGTATCTGGCAATTATCGAGGTATAGGCAAAAGCAGGATTCATCGTTATACACTGAAGTGCAATTGAATTAGAGACAGCTGGCGTTATGCAAATGTGGCGCTGTAGGGCTGCCCTGTAAACGGAAACGACATAACGTATGCAGCGATCCGACAATATAAGGAGTGATGCGACGGGAATCAGTAACAGTCGGACGCAGTATGGGTAAGACGAAGGATATAAGCGCATTTGATCGTGGGCACATTGTCGGGGCCCGACGAATGGGTCACTCTATCTCGGAAGTCGGGCAGGCACTGGGATTTTCACGAGCCACTGTGTCACGAGTGCACCATGAGTACATCGAATCCGGTAAAACCATCCCCGCAAGGGCCAACTGCCGTGGACAACAGCGTGTAGATGAGCAGGGTCATCATCGGCTAGCTCGCATTGTAACATCAGATAGACGCGCTGGTGCACAAACACGTGTAAGAACCATCTCCTCGATATGAGGTACAGAAGCCATCGTCCCACGAGGGTACCGCTGCTAACCGCACATCACAGGGTGCAAAGATTAGCATGAGCGCGGGAACATCGCCACTGGACCCTAGATATGTGGAAAAGTGTTACCTGGACTAATGAGTCGAGATTCATGTTGGTACATGCGGATGGAAGGATACGAGTACGGCGCAAACCACATGAAGCGATGGATCCTTCCTGCCAACAGGGTACTCTTCTAGCTGGAGGGGGTGGCATTCTCCTCTGGGGACTGTTTACGTTAACTGAAATGGGACCCCTGGTACGTGTGACATCGTCCCTCACAGGTCAATGTTACCGGGATATCCTGGACGACCATTTGCTCCCGTTTGTGCGTCGTCAACATCCAACTGGGGACCTCATCCTGCAACAAGACAATGCACCGTGCCATCGCTCCCGAATTGTATCTGAATGGTTGGATGAACACTCCACCGACGTGACCTCGCTTCCTTGGCCAGCTAGGTCACCTGACCTCAATCCCATCGAGCACATCTGGGATGCCATCGAGAGAGATGTTCGAGGCTCTGACCCCCTCTCCATCAAATCTTCGTGAACTGTGGGAGCTTGTTCAGGGGTCGTGAATCCGTATGGCTTCCCAACGCTTCCGGTGTCTTGTCGAGTCCATGCCGAGACGAATCGCCACCGTCATCAGGTGAAAGGTGGTGCTACACGTTACTAGACAGGTATCTCTAATTCAATTGGTCTTCAGTGTAAGTCACACGAGGCCTTGATGCATGTCATTTGGCTTCCGAACGGTATATCACCAGACAACGATCATTTTTGTTTGTTTGTTTCTTGGTTTAACCACCACCTTGAGCATCTGTGCAGTAAGCAGTAGCCCGTCTCTAACTTAAAGCCACTGGTTCCAACGAAGGGCGAGAGAGCCAATGCTATAAGATAAACATATCACATGTGTCTCATCCGGTACCCAAAACCGAATCCATCTTGAACGATCAGTCAGAAACATACGCCTCTGACCACTCGGCCACTGAAGCGATGACGCTGGTGAGTATTGATATCGGTCAACGCCTAACTGGGTGACTTTGAGCGGAATTGTCGCTCAGCCGATTTTAAGTAGCGTAGCTGCAGTCTTTACCTATCTACGCCTATCGTCTGCTCATACGAATGCTTCTAGATATTTTTGATTTAGGGGTTATTTTTTTTCCGAGATATGTAAGCTTAACATAAAACGTAAGGCTTACAACAAAACCCCGGCTTACAACAAAACCCCGGCTTACAACAAAACCCCGGCTTGATACAACGAAGCTGTTTGCGAAAAGCTGAGGGCATAAAGAGTAAGAGAGAGTGCTCTAATAAAACGTATCTAATGGGCTACGTCTGTCCTAACGCGCTGACGTCATCCTCTGACGTCATTCAGTGCGCCATCTGCTTTTATTCGGAACTAAGCTCACCGCTATCGCACGATACATAAAGTCAAGGAGAAATACCGAAAGTAAAGTTAGTAAGACAAACTACTTCATCTGTGGCAACACGCACGTGCTCGAACAACTGTCTACGGCGTTTGTTCTGTTACGTAGGTGTTATGTCGTGTTTTACTTAATTTTCTTCGCATTGCAGAGTATAAGGGGTATGCAAAATTTTCCGCCGCCCCCGCTAGCGGGCGCTATAGGGATCTAACTGGCCAGCGACCAGTACTGTCAGTTCGTGCATGAAGCCAATCATGGCGGTCGATGAAGTTCATTAGCGGCACTGTTTGTTATTCATGTTTAATTTAGGGAAAAGTACGAGCGAAGCATACGGTTCAATATGCCAGGCGTAAGGCGAAACGGTTATGGGTGAGCGGACGTGTCAAGAATGGTTTTCCAAGTTTAAGAAAGGTGATCTAAGCTTGAAAGACAAGCCACGTGCAGGTAGGCCGCAGAAACTCGCAGAAGAGGAGCTGGAATCGCTGTTACAAGAAAATGCCATACAACTGGCGAAACGTTTGAAAGTGGCTCAGTCGAAGGTGATACGACGTCTACAAGCCTTGGGGAAAATACAGAAGATTGGTAAGTGGGTTCCGCATATTTAACGGAACGTAATATTGATCAACGATTGGACATCTGCATGTCGTTGCTGAAGAGGTTTCAAGGGAAGAATTTCTTGTGGAAGGTTGTCACCGGGGGTGAAAAATGGGTCTATTGCGACAATCCCGTACGCAAGTGATCATGGGTCGACCCAGGCCAGCCATCAGCATCCACTGCAAAACAGGATATCCACGGGGGAAAGTTGTTGTTTGTGTGTGTGTGGCGAGATATGCGTGGAGTGCTGTACTTCGAACTGTTGAAACCGGGCGAAACAATCACTGCACAACGATATAGCGATCAGTTGATGAAAATGAACGCCCTATTCGAGAAAAAACGCCCATGGACAGGTAAAGGACGCCGCCCAGTCATCTTGTTACACGATAATGCCAGATCACATATCAGTGCCACCACAAAATCAACCCTTTAACAGTTACACTGGAAGGTTTTACCGCACCCAGCTGACTCCCCGGACATCGCACCCTCAGACTTTCATCTGTTTCGCTCTATGCAATATGCCCTAGCCCAACAGCAGTTCACCACAGTTCCAGAGGTGGAAAATTTCGTCACTGCGTCCTTCTATCGCAGGGGCATACATTTGTTGCTTGAAAAATGGCAAACGGTTATTGATGCTAACGGCCAATATTTCGTTGTATAAATGTGTACTAGTTTCCTGATTGTTTCTGTCTGCTTTCTCCTTAAAGTGGCGGAAACTTTTGCATACCCCTATTAATATGATTTTTAGCGTCCTGTGACCGTCATATAATGGATTAAAATGTATTTACCTACATATATTGTCGTGGTAATATTGAATGGGTTGGGTTGGGTTGGGTTGGAGGTTTAACGACCACCGTGAGCAACTCAGTGGGCTATAAGCAGTCGCCCGTCCCTAATTTAGGGTCACTGGTTCCAGGGAAGGGAGAGAGCCAGTGCCGTAAGACAAACACAACATCCATGCCTCACCGGGATTCGAACCCGGACCCCTTTCGGACGAATGATCAGAGGCCATTGCCTTAGACCACTGCGCCACCGGGGCGGCAATATTGAATGGAAATATTGCGAAAATATTGTTGGTGACCTATCTTATAGACTGCCCATTAATAATTCAACCGTTTATTATATAATAGTTATGTATATGTATTTTACCATTCTTGTTATAAAAATTTTAGTCACAGCTTTTTCACCCGTGCATGGCACGGGTGTTGAGCTAGTGTGCGTATAGTGAACGTCATGTTGTTAGTCAGACAGTCCCTAGGGTTTTCAGAGCTGCAAAATGCTAGTGTTTCTTTGGAAGCCAAAAATAGCAGTCGTAAAAGGAAATAAACGACACAGAAATTTGGGGGGTTATATATTGCATAAATAACCTTAAGTCAAAAATGTCGGAGAACATTATATGCATAACTTTACAGAAGAAATTGCTCCTGGGGTATTTGAACGCCCACTCCTAGCTGCGTGTATGTGTAGCTGTGCGTGTGCAGTTTCGGTTTTTTCTGTTAAACAACATGCACTGTTGCAACACAATGCCTTACTTACCGTGTGTCTGGATTTTGAAAGGTAAGCTAACTACTTCGTGTGTTTGATGAGAAAAGGTCAAAGCCCTGTTTCATGCCTATTCATTCTGTGAAAGGAAGCAAAGCCCATCTGCTCTACATAACTGCGCAGCTGCCTGGTTAATCCATTGTCTACTAATAGGAAGGACAAACGTGAATCTCAATGCATTTTACAGCAGGTGTCTCGGAACTTCTTTTGAAACTCATAAGCAAGGAAATTATGACGTTGCTGGTGGTTTGAGGGATCGTTATCGGAAGGGAAGGATTAAGGTCAGGGGTCACCAATTTCTTCGAAATTTCGAAGGCAGTCGCTGCACCTTCACGAAACACCCCAGAATGGGGGCAGATGGATCCCCCCCCTTAATGATGGAGAATCGCTCACGAAAGGTAAAGACAGTACAGTTCATAACACCATGAACAAGTTTTGTTTTTCTACCATAAAATGCGGAAAAAGTACACGGTAATTTTTTTTTTTTTAATTCACGAGCCACTTTTTTTTCTAAGTTGGAGGTTTAACGCCCACCGTGAGCAACTCAATGGGCTATAAGCTGTCGCCCGTACCTAATATAGAGCCACTGGTCCCAGGGAAGGGAGACAGTCAGTGCCCTAAGACAAACACAACATCCATTCCTTCCCTGGATTCGAACCCGGATCCTACACGGACGAATGGTCTTCAGCCAGTGCTTAAGCTTAGACCACGGCGCCGCCGGGGCTGCCAAGCCATTTTCCTCTGATTCCTTTCGTAAATTAACGAAGCATATTTCTGATACAACCTTTTCGGTGAATTCACGTAAAGAAACCTGAATTTCACGGGTTTTTCGTACGCCAAGAAACTTCTGAATTTTCAGAAACCTTTCCTCAATTTTTTTCTTATATTGACGGTAAATTTCCGTTTTCAAGATGTTTTAACGGAAAATGTTGGATTTTCGAAACCCTTGAGTTCCTTTCGTATATTAACGGAAATGCTCTTTTCTAACTTTATCTATATCCACATGACGAAAACATTAAAATAATAGGGGCGATTAGCGGGAATACTTGGTTTAACTAACCGTTAAATTGTAATTGTTCCTACTCTGATGTATGGCAGTGAAACCTGGGTAGTACGAAAGAAACATAGGAGTCATTTGTGTGCTGGAGAAATGCGTTACTTACGGAGGGGATTTGTGGCAAGACATGTTCTGATCGTGTGAGGAATGAAGATGTGTTGCATTAGTGGAATGTGAAGCAAAATGTTGTTAGCCAGGTGGAGACTAATATGCTTCTGTGGTTTGGCCATGTTGAAAAAATGAGTGATGAGATGCTTACTAAGAACATTTTTTTAGCCCAAGTGGCAGGAAGGAAAGGCAGAGGAAGGCCAAGGAAGTCAAGGGAGGATCAGATTCAGGAATGTCTGCATGAGAAAAAGATTACGAGTATGAAGTATAGAAGATATTGTGTACGTCGTGTGTTGGATGTCAGTGAAGCTCGAGTTGTGTGTCAAGATCGCTGTAAATGGAGAAGTCTGATACAGCAACAGAAAGCAAATAATCAGCTAAACATTTATCTGGTAGTTTGTATTTCTTTGTGGAGCTAACCTTTGAATCTCTGAGAATAGCTTAGCGGATTCGTATGTACAAGGTCTGTCAATAAGTAACGCACAATCGCCTGTAACTCCCCAGTTTTCAAAGGTTGAATCATGAAAGTTGATGGGTAGGACTATAACGAAGTAAATTTCTCCGTCATTTTTGGCCTACGCCAGGATTCGAACCCGGGTCCACTCATTCCGGAATAAGTTGCTCTACCAATTAAGCTACGCGGACATTGATTCTAATTACTATCTGCCTTTATGTCGTGTGCGTCCTTCTGGCAGGTACGTCACATCTCCTGGTACGTTACATCATCTCCCCCTTATTTTTTCTTTCGAAGTGCTGCTCATATTTTTCCTATCTCGCGGTGTGGAAATAACATCACACCAATGCGAGATTTTGAACGGTCGGGTCATCCGGATAGTTCGGGCGCCATTATAACGAAGTAAATTTCTCCGTCATTTTTGGCCTACGCCAGGATTCGAACCCGGGTCCACTCATTCCGGAATAAGTTGCTCTACCAATTAAGCTACGCGGACATTGATTCTAATTACTATCTGCCTTTATGTCGTGTGCGTCCTTCTGGCAGGTACGTCACATCTCCTGGTACGTTACAGGACTTAAATTCTATTAGCTTCCAAATGATTATTAACAGTTGTTTCTTCTTTTTGCAGGCGAAACGTAATGGGCCGCCCCGGTGGCGCAGTGGTCTAAGGCGTTGGCCTCTGATCATTCGTCCGTAAGGGGTCCGGGTTCGAATCCCGGTCAGGCATGGATGTTGTGTTTGTCTTACGGCACTGGTTCTCTCCCTTCCCTGGAACCAGTGACCCTAAATTAGGGACGGGCGACTGCTTATAGCCCATTGAGTTGCTCACGGGGGTCGTTAAACCTCCAATAAAAAAAAAAAAAAAAAAAAAAAAAAAAAAAGAAACGTAATGGATGGTGAAATGGACACCCTACTACGTCAGCGGTAGGTAATAGAGTTTCTCTACAAATCTGGGGATAGATCAGCCACATCGATCCACAGACAATTGTTGTCAGTGTATGATGCGTAAACAATGGATCGCAGTAATGTGCAACGATGGTTGCAGAGGTGCCAGAGAGGTGACTTTAGCATTCAGGACAAACCACGATGCGGCAGACCGACCGCTGTGACAACCACTGCAACTAAGGAAACCATTGAGACGCTGATTCAGGATAACAGATGCATCACCACTTGCCAACTTATGGACCGCTTTGGCATGTCGAAGGGAATTGTTTTAACAGTGGCAGAACGCTTAGGATACCAGAAAATCTGTGTTCGTTGGGTACCACGGCTCCTCACAAAAGAGATGAAGAGAATTCGAAAACAGGTGAGTGACCATCTGCTTTAACATTTCGCTGGTGGATTTCCACAAGGTTTTCGTGGTGTGATAACAGGTGATGAAACATGGATGTTTCATTATGATCCCCCAGAGCAGACATCAGTCAATGGAGTGCAAGCACGTCGAATCACCGCGGAAGAAGAAGCCACGACTTTCAAAGTCATCAAACAAATTGATGGCAACATTTTTTTGGGGATCGTCACTGCGTCATTTTCATCGACTTCCTGGATAGTGGGACCACCATTACCAAAGATTGTAATTGTTCATCCTTGGAGAAGCTCAGGCGTGCGATCAGAACTAAGAGACCACACTTGCAAGCCGAGGACATCAAACTGCATCACGGTAACGCGAGACCGCACACTGCACAGACGACAGTGCAGAAAGTGACTCGACTGGGCTGGACGCTGGTGCCACAACCATCTTACTTCCCAGACTTCGCACCATCAAATATTTATCCGTTTGGTCGTCTGAAGGCACATCTACGTAGGAAAGCAGCATTTCAGAGTGACGCAGAACTCATTGAGTGAGTCAGGATGGGGTGTAATGACCAACTTACGGAGTTTTACCAACGTGCTTTCTTGTCATGGAAAACAACGATGGCCGCAATGTAGTGAAGCCACCCCAGACCCTTCCTGTCGCTGCTTCGTGCCTTGTTCTATCCACTGCCGCCAACAGTGTGCTATGGTGATATCCGCACGACCGATATGGCCCTCAATACGGCGATAAGACCATTCCGCTTCCTGGAGCCCAACGATGCGGCCCCTCTCCAACTCCTCCAACTGCTCAAATTGCTTTCGAACTTTTCTCTGAGGCATACTTCACTTATAAAAGATACAACCAATACAACAGCACGAGTCAGAATGGCAAGCACGCGCAACGGGACGACCTTATATAGCCGGTCAGACACAGCACTACAACACATCTTTGCTAGCGTCACGAGCGTGATACTTGAATCATTTGCATGTCTCACGATGTCAAACTGACCCACCAAGTTTCATTCCAGTTGGTTGCTTCCTTCTGAGTGCAACAATTTTTTTGACGAAGAATGTAGATACAAACACGCATACAGTGGCACAGTAGACAACCAAATGCAATATTATTCACACATGTGAACATCAATAAACTGCATCAAGAGCATAGTAATATTAAGCATGAGATGCGGCATGTTCATGCTCTTAGATTTGGATGAGCCAGTCCTGAATAAAGTGTAGTACTTGGCCATTGGTCAGAACATAACAGAGCCAAGGCTGGCCTTTAAAACTCCAACGAGTACATTAATATCGTCACCCACAGTGCTGTTTTAAGCTGCCAGGTTTTAAGCTGCTGAGGACCGGTACTACACTTGAATCAAAGTCATGGATCGATGAATTCTAGTGAGCTATGAATGATTCGCTTAACGTCGTGACCCACAGTGTGAGTCGTACCAGGTATTAAGCTGAAAGGAACAGATACTACAATTAGTATCATAGTCAAAAGACTAGGAAATTCCAGAGTAGTAGATGATTTGCAAATCATCGTGACCCACATTGCAAGTTGTACCTGATTAAGAAAAGATACTACACTTGTATTAAAAAGCCCAAGGAATTCAGTGAGTTATATACATTGGCGGAAAGTGAAAAAAGAACACCAAGAAGGAGACGTCTGATACCAACGAAATTTATACAGCATAATAACGGAATGCAGAGGATAACGTGATCAAAACATTATAGCAAAATACAGCTGTATTTGCTGGTAAACTGAAAAATAACATTTCCATGTAACATGGTTAGTACGAGGTTGAACCGCCATGAACTGCGTCACACAGTGCAATTCTGGCATGGAGTCTGTCGTACAGATGTAGGATATAAGTTTGGGGTATTCAGTTCCAAGCATCCTCAACCTGGACGCGTAAATCGGGGATGGTCGTGGCTGGCCGTGGAGACCGGATAAGTCGTTGTCCCATAAAATCCCACACATGCTCAATGGGGGACAAATCCGGTGAACGTGCAGGCCATGGAAGTTGTCTCACACCCTGAAGTGCATGTTGCGTTGCACGTGCTGTATGTGGGCGTGCGTTATCTTGCTGGAAAACACCACGATGGACCGACCTTATAAATGGCATAACAACGGGCTGAATGATGTTGTTGATGTAGGAGGTGCTGTTTAACGTACCCGGTACAAACACTAGTTGTGTACGGGAGTGATAGCTGATCGCTCCCCACACCAGGAGACCAGGTGTAGGCCCTGTGTGTCGCTGGCGGATGCAAGAAGGGCGGAGACGCTCTCCTGTGCGTCTGCGAACACGCATACGGCCATCGGAGGTTCCCAAGCAGAATCTGCTTTCATCGTTGAACACGACAGATCGCCATTGCGTTCTCTAGTGCGGACGTTGGCGACACCACTGCTGCCTTTCCTCACGGTGGGCTGGTGTCAGAGGTACACATGCCAGAGGCACACGTGCACGTATTTCTGCATCCAGTAGACGGTTGCGGATTGTTCGCACAGTCACCTCAGGTGCAACGGCAGCTCGGATTTGCGTCGCAGTGGATGTTCTGCTTGACAACGCCGCTCTTCTTAAGCGGCAATCTGTCCGCTCATTAGTCCGTCTGTGACTCCCGGTTCCACGTCTTCTCGTGTGGGAATGTTCCTCGGACCATCTACGCCACCATCGTACCACCACCGATACTTCCCGTCCAATTAGCTCCGCAATACGACGATACGACCACCCGGCCTCGCGGAGTCCGACTAGACGACCCCGCTCAAAGTCCGATAACTGCTGAAATCGTACACGTCTTCCATGTCCAGGCATTGCAGCTTCTTCAGGGTCTTCGCACGTGTCCGTACGCCGACGACTAATTACATTAACTTTGCCGTACTCCTTAAGTACCACCGATGATAATTTGCATATTATGGCGTGCTGTGGCGTAAGCGCTCACCGGTTGGTCCCGAAATTAACATCACACCTACGTAAACTTGACCCCATTAACATATGTAAATTTTATGATCGTCCGCCAATTCCTTCTTGGTGTTCTTTTTTCACTTTCCGGCAGTGTATGATTCGTCGTCTAGCGTCGTGACACACAGTGTCAGTCATACCAGATATAGATCTGATAAGAACAGTTACTACATTTGTATTATGGCTAAAAGAAGAAGTAACCCCAGAGTTATGAAAACTTCACTAAGCATTATGTCCGCAGTATGAGTCGTATCAGATATTAAGTTGATAGGAGCAGACACTACACACACTCACAATTGTTCTTCTTTTTTTAGTTATAAAGAATAATATTACATATTCATCTCAACCGATAGGCCGAGATAAGAGGTAAGATAATGGCGACACAATTTTGGTTGCCAGATGTTAAATATTCACACATGTGAATAAGTAAACTTCATGCAAAACTCGGCCTCGGGTAAGCCGCGAACCGTCGATTCGGAGGCCGTGCGCTAGGCCGTAGAGGCAAATCCAACAACCAGAACTCGGACATTATCAGGCGAGCTGGGCATATCACAGACCACCGTGTGACGTCACCTTCAGGACCACGGCAAGGTCTACTGGAGCTGCCGTATTGTCCCTCATGAACTAACGCCAGCTGAAACAAACCGCCGAGTGTAAGTGTGCACAAAACTCCTAGAAAACTCGCGTGATGTACGTTTCATCAAAAGAATTGTTACGTTACGTGCTATGAGAAGTGGGTCTATTTTCCTAATTCTAACGCTCAATGGTAGAGGACAGCTTCTGAACCTGTTGCCAAACGTGGGCGCTTCGAGCACAAGGTGATGATCTGTGTCTGGCAGAATCTCAAGGGGATAATCCATTACAAATTTGTTCCAGACAGTTCGACCATCAATACCAACCTCTACTCATAACAGCTGGAGCGGATGTATGCCGTTTTGGAGGAGAAATAGCCCGCACTGGTGAACAGAAAGCGCGCACTCCTACAGCAGGACAATACTCGGCCTCACACCGCGCGAACGATTCGGGCAAAACTCCAGGAACTGGAGGGCATCAAACTGATGCCACACCTAGCATATAGTACGGACCTTGCCCCGTATTATTATTGTTGTTATTTGTTCAGGTCCATGGCACCACCTCCTTCGCGGGCGGCCCTTCAACAATCAGGAGGAAGTGGCAGCTGGGATGAAAGAGTTCTTCGCCTCGAAGGACAACAACTTGTACCACCGTGGAATACAAAAACTGGCAGACAGATGACTAGAGACGGTGCAACACGATGGCTTATACTTTGAATGCTAGTCAGCTTTCTTTGTAAATGTACGTATGAAGACATAAAGAGATCCAAATTTTGCAAAACTTTCGACTCACCCTCTGTAGAATCGAAGAACTGGCAGACAGATGGCTAAAGACGGTGCAACTCGATGGCCTATATTTTGAATGCTAGTCAGATTTCGTAGTAAAGGTACGTATGAAGACATAAAGTGATCCAAATATTGCAAACCTTTCGACTCACCCTCTGTAGAATCGAAGAACTGGCAGACAGATGGCTAAAGACGGTGCAACTCGATGGCCTATATTTTGAATGCTAGTCAGCTTTCGTAGTAAAGGTACGTATGAAGACATAAAGTGATTCAAATATTGCAAAACTTTCGACTCACCCTCTGTAGAATCGAAGAACTGGCAGACAGATGGCTAAAGACGGTGCAACTCGATGGCCTATATTTTGAATGCTAGTCAGCTTTCGTAGTAAAGGTACGTATGAAGACATAAAGTGATCCAAATATTGCAAAACTTTCGACTCACCCTCTGTAGAATCGAAGAACTGGCAGACAGATGGCTAAAGACGGTGCAACACGATGGCCTATACAGTGAATGCTAGTCAGCTTTCTTCGTAAAGGTACGTATGAAGACATAAAGTGATCCAAATATTGCAAACCTTTCGACTCACCCTCTGTAGAATCGAAGAACTGGCAGACAGATGGCTAAAGACGGTGCAACACGATGGCCTATACTGTGAAATGCTAGTCAGCTTTCTTCGTAAAGGTACGTATGAAGACATAAAGTGATCCAAATATTGCAAAACTTTCGACTCACCCTCTGTAGAATCGAAGAACTGGCAGACAGATGGCTAAAGACGGTGCAACTCGATGGCCTATATTTTGAATGCTAGTCAGCTTTCTTAGTAAAGGTACGTATGAAGACATAAAGTGATCCAAATATTGCAAAACTTTCGACTCACCCTCTGTAGAATCGAAGAACTGGCAGACAGATGGCTAAAGACGGTGCAACACGATGGCCTATACAGTGAATGCTAGTCAGCTTTCTTCGTAAAGGTACGTATGAAGACATAAAGTGATCCAAATATTGCAAATCTTTCGACTCACTCTCTGTAGAATCGAAGAACTGGCAGACAGATGGCTAAAGACGGTGCAACTCGATGGCCTATATTTTGAATGCTAGTCAGATTTCGTAGTAAAGGTACGTATGAAAGACATAAAGTGATCCAAATATTACAAAACTTTCGACTCACCCTCTGTAGAATCGAAGAACTGGCAGACAGATGGCTAAAGACGGTGCAACACGATGGCCTATACTGTGAAATGCTAGTCAGCTTTCTTCGTAAAGGTACGTATGAAGACATAAAGTGATCCAAATATTGCAAACCTTTCGACTCACCCTCTGTAGAATCGAAGAACTGGCAGACAGATGGCTAAAGACGGTGCAACTCGATGGCCTATATTTTGAATGCTAGTCAGCTTTCGTAGTAAAGGTACGTATGAAGACATAAAGTGATCCAAATATTGCAAAACTTTCGACTCACCCTCTGTAGAATCGAAGAACTGGCAGACAGATGGCTAAAGACGGTGCAACTCGATGGCCTATATTTTGAATGCTACTCAGCTTTCTTAGTAAAGGTACGTATGAAGACATAAAGTGATCCAAATATTGCAAAACTTTCGACTCACCCTCTGTAGAATCGAAGAACTGGCAGACAGATGGCTAAAGACGGTGCAACACGATGGCCTATACAGTGAATGCTAGTCAGCTTTCTTCGTAAAGGTACGTATGAAGACATAAATTGATCCAAATATTGCAAATCTTTCGACTCACTCTCTGTAGAATCGAAGAACTGGCAGACAGATGGCTAAAGACGGTGCAACTCGATGGCCTATACTTTGAATGCTAGTCAGCTTTCTTCGTAAAGATACGTATGAAGACATAAAGTGATCCAAATATTGCAAAACTTTCGACTCACCCTCTGTAGAATCGAAGAACTGGCAGACAGATTGCTAAATACGGTGCAACAAGATGGCCTATACTTTGAATGCTGGTCAGCTTTCGTCGTAAAGGTACGTATGAAGACATAAAGTGATCCAAATATTGCAAAACATTCGACTCACCCTCTGTAGAATCGAAGAACTGGTAGACACATGGCTAGAGACGGTGCAACACGGTGGCCTATACTTTGAATGCTAGTCAGCTTTCGTCGTAAAGGTACGTATGAAGACATAAATTGATCCTAATATTGCAAAACTTTCGACTCTCTGTAGAATCGAAGAACTGGCAGACTGATGGCTAAAGACGGTGCAACACGATAATCTATACTTTGAATGCTAGTCAGCTTTCGTCGTAAAGGTACGTATGAAGACATAAAGGGATCCAAATATTGCAAAACATTCGACTCACCCTCTGTAGAATCGAAGAACTGGTAGACACATGGCTAGAGACGGTGCAACACGGTGGCCTATACTTTGAATGCTAGTCAGCTTTCGTCGTAAAGGTAGTATGAAGACATAAAGGGATCCTAATATTGCAAAACTTTCGACTCTCTGTAGAATCGAAGAACTGGCAGACTGATGGCTAAAGACGGTGTAACACGATGGCCTATACTTTGAATGCTGGTCAGCTTTCGTCGCAAAGGTAGCATGAAGGCATAAAGTGATCCAAAAATTTCAAAATTTTCGACTCACCCTCTGTATTTACGTTTGAAACATAGGGCAATACAGGTTAAATAAATTCTCTCCGCACTACGACTGACAGTTTTTCCTCTCTCTTAAGTTCATTCTCTATCAGATATCTTTAAATATACAGTAGCTTAAAAAAAGAAGAACATTTATTTCCCATATATTCCCGTACGTACTTACACACAGGAAAATGAAGATAAGCGGGTCTATACGTAGCTGATGCTTTCAATTTTGATTTATAAATATAATTTTAATATTATAGTGTGACTTACACCAAAGATCCTGATGTCTTTCGCAAATCTAATGTTTTTCCATGAGACCAGTATCAAATTAAACATTTGCGAAAATTTAACAAGCTGATCTAAACCAATGGTATAAATTTCTTTGTCATGACTTCTAAGAGCGCCTTAATTTCGAATTTTGTTTGCGGTTCGACGTTATTTGAAAAATGAAGGCTTCGCTGCTCTCATTTAGAACCCAAACAGGCACAGAGGAGGGAGACAGAGGTCCAACTCAAGTGTTTAAGACAGCTCCTCCAATGCCCGGACATGAAACTACGATAGCATCTGTCACGTGATACGATACCAGTGGGTATTACAAATAGCACCGTGGAAAGAGTTGTAAACTCGGGCAGCGGGTGGCCTAGTGGTCAACGTTCGTGGCTTCAACGGCGAGGACCTCGGGTTCGATCCAGGGCATCAAGTATGAACGCTCGAACCATTAAATATCCGCCGTGCGTCGGATGGGCACGTTAAGCCGTCGGGCCTCGGGTACTGGCCTTCCGGTAATAAATAAGGGCGCCTTCCTCCCCCTTTCTACCTCCTTCCGTGACTTTCCTATCGGACACTTTAGCCCAAATCTCCTAGCTTCCTATTTCAAAGGGTTGTTTAAGACCTGGGGTCAGACACTCCCTTCCTAAAAATCCTCTACATATGAATTGAAATTAGTTGTAAACTCGGGCCGCGGGTGGTCTAGTGATCAACGTTCGTGACTGCCACGGAAGTACCTCCAGTTCGATCCCGGGCAAGGTACGAACGCTCGAACCAACAAATATCCGCCGTGCGTTGGATGGTTGGATGGGCACCTTAAAACGTCGGACCCCGAGTACCTCTCCCTTACGGTAATGAATAAGGGCCTTTCTACCTTGCTTCCGTGTCACTTTCCTATCGGGCACTTTAGCCCAAATCTCCTAGCTTCCTATTTCTAAGGGTTGTTTAAAACCTGGGATCAGACACACCCTTCCTTAAATCCTCTACATATGATCTGATCTGAGTTGTAAATTCTTGAAAAAGGAAAAAAGGTAGGCGGTTACGGTTCGACGTTTTAGTTCCATGACGGTCCATGGCGCTCTATTCTATTCAGATATGCGGGGCCAAATTGTTGCCATAAATCTCTATGGTTGGTTGGCTGATTTTTATGGCGCAAGGGCCATGTTTGGCCAAAGAGCGCCAAACACAAAACAATTAAACAAACAGTATTAAAAACATAGTATAATGATTAAAATTTGGCAGATTCAGTAAAGTGAAAAAATGATAATGATGGAAGGGCTAACAAACAATGAAACAAACAGTATTAAAACATGGTACAATGATTAAAATCTGGCTGATTCAGTAAAAGTGAAAAATGAGAATGATGGAAGGGCTAAAATCTAGATACGCTTAAAAAATTCAAATTTGTTTAAAAAATGAAAAGACAGCGACAGTATCGCAGTGGTCATCTAGGAGCCGCTGCAGTGTAGCGACGTCCTCGGTCAGAAAATGAGAATGAAAGAAATGAAAACGCACATCACAAAAACGAACACAACTACACAAAAGATGAGAGACAGTGAGTCGGCAATTGCACGTCTCACACATAGGCGCAGTGTCGTCACACAGCAAAAAGCGGTGAGTGAAACCACAATGCCCAGTGCGGAGACGCGCAAGCACAACTTCCTCCCTACGGTTCCAACGATATGAGGATTTCCAGATTCTAAGAATAGGTTTAATACGATGCAGTTTATTTTCCACCTCTAGGTCCCACAGACCCCGCCACGTTCGCTTGATATGGTCGTGAACAAGAAAGCGGAAATCCCGGTGAAACAGTGGCAAGGGTGTGACGACCAAAGAGGAAGCAGTTCTAGCAGTCACATCAGCACACTGGTTACTCGAGATTCCAACATGCCCAGGAATCCAACAGAATTGTATCTGGACACCGGCCTCGAGCAAAGAACGAATAAGCTTTCTCACGTTAAAAAGAAAATGGTGGTCACAACAGTCCAACGATGACACTGACTGTACAACACTTAAAGAATCAGTGTACACCACAGCCCGGTGATGAGAGCCCAACTGAACATAAAGAAGTGCAAGATACACAGCATGCATCTCTGCCGAAAACTCCGTTGCCTCAGCTAGAATTCGCGCAACAGAGACGTCATCAACACAGACAGCAGCTGATCCAACGACTCCATGCATCTTGGAGCCATCAGTGAAAATGAGTGTAGTCAGAATTGAGGGCACGGTGCTCAGCGAAGAGCTGCTGGTACACTGACGCAGGGGTTGAGGATTTATCAATAGATGTAAAGGTGGTATCAATCATGACAACAAGTGGGTGCCATGGAGAATCCCCAAAGTCCCTGGTCTCTCCAACAAGTGACAAGTCGAGCTCTGCATCACGAGTTACGGCCGCCATACGAAGACCGAAGGTTGGAATGCACGAGGGCTGGTTTTCAAATAAACGAGCATGCTGAGGATGAAAAAATGAATCGTACAAAGGAAGGTCTGGAAGAGATCGAAGTTTCAAGTAGAATTGGACGGACAGCTGCAGACGGCGTAATTCAAGCAATAGTTCGTTCGCGTCAGAGTAAAGGCTGGGAATCGGAGATGTTCGAAATGCTCCCGTACAAAGACGCAGCGCTTGATGGTGAACAGCATCCAAAGGCCGGAGAACGGAACGACGAGCAGAGCCATACATGATACAACCATAATCCAGTTTCGACCGTATTAAAGAATGGTAAATGCAGCACAAAGACACCCTGTTTGCACCCCACGAGACTCTCGAAAGGATCTTAAGAATACATAGAGCCCGCTGACAGGAAGTCTTTAGCCGCTGAACGTGCGCACGGAATGTAAGCGCACGGTCAACGGTCAATCCAAGGTACTTGGTCTCGGGCAAAACTGGAATGGCTGCACGGTTTAAATACAGCTCGGGTTCAGGATGGATGCCACGCTTCCGGCAGAAATAGACACACGCTGTGTTGTCGGGAGAAAGAACGAAACCATTGCTATTCGCCGCTGTAAAGATCTGGTTAATCATAGACTGCAACTGCTTTTCAATAAAATTCATGGTTGATGACGAGCGAATATGAGCAAGTCATCGACATAAACAGTAGCCGAAACCGCAGGAGGAATATTTGTGAAAAGACCATTAATGCGAAGGATGAACAATGTGACAGATAAAATGCAAACTTGAGGAACACCTTGTCTTGATGGAACGGTGCCGAAAGCGTCGTACTGAGGCGCACCTGGAACACCCGATTGCGAAGAAAATTTACAATGAAGGTTGGAAGATTTACTCGAAACCCGCATGCGAGGAGGTCACGGATAATTCCGTGCCGCCACGCTCGATCATAGGCTTTCTCAATATCAAAGAATACAGAAACCGGGTGCTGCCTACGCACGAACGCCTCGCGCACAGATGTCTCAAGGTGCAGGAGATGATCGTGAGGTGAACGATGACGGCGAAAGCCGCTTTGAGATGGTGAAAGTACGTGATTTTCTTCTAAAAAATGAGCTAACCGGGAGTTAACCATGCGTTCAAGAACTTTGCACAGACAGCTAGTGAGAGCAATTGGGCGATAACTACAAGGAGACTTAGGATCCTTGCCAGGCTTGGAAAAAGGCAGGACATAGGCTTTTCGCCAAGATTCCAGGAAACTGTGCTCCAACCAAATGCGATTGAAAAGGAGTAAACGATTCTCGAGAGATGACTGCGATAGATGACGGAGCATGTCATAGTGGATGCCATCGGGTCCGACAGGTGCAGCGCCTGACCGATGCAGAGCCACCAGAAGTTCAGTCATGCTGAAGGGGAGTTATAGTCTGTGTTACGAAAAGGCTAAAATGAGATCTTCTGGCATTCGGCTTGTGACTTAATCCTATGAAATGAGGAAGGATAAGCCACATCACTCGACACGCAGGAGCCAGCCTCACCCAAACAATCCGCAATCTCCCCAACTACAGCAAATGTGCAGCCGTCACTCTCGAGAATAGAAATCAGGTGAGAAATGTAGTTACTCCGGATCTTACGAATCTTGTCGCACACACTTTTCGAACTGGCACGGGAAGTGAGAGATGAAACATACTGGATCCAAGACTCCCTCTTTGCTACGTCGACGCACCAACCGAGCATAGGATTCTGCTCGTTTAAATGCAACGAGATTGGCATCGGTTTGATAACGCCAAAACGTAGACCAAGCCTTATGTTGAGTTCTCCTAGCCGCTGCGTATTCAGGGTTACACCAAGACTTCGGATTTCTGTGTAGCGTCGTAGATGTTTTCGGTATAGAAAGATCAGCCGCCTGAATAATGCATTGTGACTTCAACAACAGCTGCGTCGATTGAGTCTTGGGTCATCATGGTAAAAGATATCACTGCGGACGATGTGAAGACCTCCCATCTGGCACGCTCCATCCCCATCGAGGAGGGCGAGAGGCAGAAGATGGCATGTTCGCATGACGCGAGAGCACAACTGGAAAATGGTCGCTCCCGTGGAGGTCGTTACACACCATCCACGACTAGTCAGCAATAATCAATGGTGGTCCCAAAGTCAGATCGATCGAACTGAAGGATCTTGTCGGCTCATGGAAGTACGTGTCAGCAGCGGTGTTTAAAAGGCACAACGAGGCCGAGGACAGAAAAGACTCTATGCAACGACCTCTCGTGCTGATGCTGACACTACCCTAACAAAGGATGATGGGCATTGAAGTCACCAAGTAGAAGAAAGGGTAAAGGCAGCTGATCAATCAAGCTCTCCAGAACTGAGACGCTCACATCCTCATCCGGCGGTAGATAGAGACTGCAGACAGTAAGAGGCACAGGCACAGATATTCGAACCGCCCACGGCCTGCAAAGTTGTGGATATCGAAACGGAAGACACCGGAACACTGTGAAGGATAAGAATAGCGACTCCCCCACAGGCGATCTGTCCGATACGCACTGTAGCCTCGAACTGAAAACAAGTCTGATGGTTTAAGTTTTGTCTGCTGTAGACAAAGGCACACCGGAGAGTACAACGAAAGCAGATGTTTCACGTCATCAACTCTCGTCAGAAAACTTCGACAGTTCCACTGAATGATTGAAGCCATGGTTACAAATGAGATGAAAAAGGAAATGCTCAAACGAGGTCAGCCTCCATCTCCTCTGACGAATGTTCCCCCAGATTTGGGGGCGTGTGACCAGGGGCCAAGATGGGAGCATGCTTTGTTCCGAGTGTCTTAACGGGATTCGCTCGCAGTTCAGTAGTTTCCTGATATTTTGGAGAAGAAACGCTATTCTTATCCTTGGGTTTGGTGGTTTTGCCAGAAGAAGTGGCCTGAATTCCCTTGCTGGTGGTGGGTGCCGCTTTCAGGACCCCTAGCTCGAGACTGGAGTGCCCTCAGCCCAGCTGCGATGATATCGTCCAGCTTGTAGGGACATTTAGGAGGGATCTGAAATGTCGGTTTGAATGGCAACCGTAGATTTGGCAACCATCACTGATGCATATGATAGCAGATCAGAAGTAACAGGAACTACTCTCCTTCTGGTCTCAGGATATGAAATATTTTCAACCGTTTTCAGCCTCTGGATTTCTTTCTCCTCCTTCCACTTCGGACAGCCTTTGGCTGACGCTGAGTGTGAACCCTTGCAATTCACGGAAAACTCTGCCTCGGCCACACATTCTGGTAGATGATGCGTCTGTGGCACCACAGCGTCCACACCTAGGAGTGCTCCTGCACGACTGTTGAGAATGGTCGTACAACTGACACCTAAAACATCTCAAGGGATTAGGGATGTACGGAAGTACCTCAAGGTGAAGATACCCTGCCTTGATGGACGTAGGCAGGGAAGGGCTGTCAAATGTTAAAATGATGTTGCGGGATGGGACGGACTGCCCATTCCGCCTGAAGAGAATACGCCGCACACCCGTAACGTATTGACTCCTATAGTTCATCCTCAGTACACTCAATGAGGTCCTGAGAGGAGACAACACCTCGAGATGAATTTAGGTATCCATGTGGTGTTATTTTGACCGGAGTCTCAAGCAGCATGGTGGTGTTAAGAAGTGTTTAACTGTAGGCCACAGTGGACATCTCTACAAGAAGATCTTCAGACTGCAACTTCTTTACGCCCTTTTGAGAGCTTGCAATCAATTGAAGAGCTTTATTAATCCAAAATGGACTTTTTGCACTTAAAGGCTTTGAAGGGTCCAATGAGTGCACAAAAAAGAATCGAGCATTCGAACAATCTGGAGCATGTTTTTTTTTTTTTTTTTTTTTTTTTTTTTTGCGGAAGGGGATGAGCCTTCCTCATTATTTCTTTCGGTTGTTGGTTCGTGGGAATCAGAATTGAGAGCCATGAAAAATATTAAGAATTCTTCCGCCGATTTCCCCACCCACAATCGAGCCCAACGAGGGAGAGCCGGAGGTACGCAAGCTCAAGTGGATGCAGGACCACTTGGGCTAGAAAGCGGATATAGCAAGGGATAGAAAGCGGATATAGCAAGGGATAGAAAGCGGATATAGCAAGTTGATAGGGCAGACATGCACTCGGCGTGGACCCAGACTTTCCCATGCCTGGGGAACACCCCTTTGGCATGCCCACCCCTATCTCCAGACTCACCTTGTCGTGCGAAACGACAAGCCGTTAGAGGTCTGGGCTCCACTCGGCCACAGACCTCATTGACTAGGAGTGGATTAGTTCCTAACCGCCCGTTTAGGGTGATGTTAAGAGGAGTGTTGTCAACTGGCGACAGAAACACCCTGGCCCCCAGAAACCTCAGCCTCCAGCATCCCCTTTTCCACCTTACGGGTCACCGCACACGGCAAACGTGCAGGTTGGGCTCTAGCTAACCAGATCGGAAAAACAAAGAAGAGAACATAAAATGGAGATAACAGGAAAGAAAAAGAGAAACTAAAATCCTGAGCTGGCGCATAATCACAACCTCAGCAACCTACAACTGAGGCGGCTGCGTGTCAAGAGAACAACGAAAAACATAAAAATGGGAAAATCATCACAAAGTACATGTCGGCCCGGGGCCGTGGGGTCGCCACTCCCCATCAGCTGGATGAACAGCTGTCCCTTCGGTAGTATCGTCGTCTCAAGACGAAATGACAAAATGATCTATCACAAGGTTAGCTCGGGCCATGGGGGCGCAGCTCCCCAAATAACTGGCAAACCAGTTATCCCCGTGCGGGATAAATCTCTGTGAAAGATTAACCTCTAAATCTCCTGCTCTATGCGAAACAGGTAGCTCAGTCTGACGGTGCCCGATTCAGTGTATGACCAGGATGACATAAAAATAGTCCAACGGATGGTTTGCGTAATAATTCTTGTTCTCAAGTTTAATGGGGGTCGTGCATTTTCATAAATGAGGTTACGTTTTCTGACCTCAGCATGAACCAAAACGAAACACCTTGGTGAAGATTTGATGTTTGGGAAACATTAATTCTGACCGATTATTTGAGGGAAACACTTCTCAAAGAATCGTTTCTTTTCATGAAAGAAGCGATCACAAAGGACTGTTGATTCTTTCTTCTAAAAGGTATCGTACACGAACGACTTTAATTTCTTGAAATCTAAAAGAATTTGGTGTTTAGATTTTGTTCCATCCTCAAAATCTATCTAATTATATAGGTATACATAATGCAGGAGTGACATGGAGGGGATTTGGATTTGATAATGGTTGACAATGATGATGATGATGATGATGACATAACGCAAAGTAATGACAAATACATAATGTAAGTGAAGACAAAAGCGATGTACAGTGCTTTTACAAGAAATGAAGATTTGTCGATTGATGAGGAAAAGCTGGAGATAACCCGATACCTACATTTACCTTGGACAGCAGACATCAAGAGAAGGTCATATTCATGAAGAAATTAATCGGCGTATAAAACTTGGATAGAGAGCTTTTGAAAGAAACTGTGCAATTTTTAAGAGCAATTTGTCATTTTTGTCTTAAAAGAAAGGTGTTTGATCAATGCATCCTTCCAGTGCTTACGTACGGTGCAGAGACGTTGACCTTAACTAAAAGAGACATACAAAAATTGCAGACAACTGAAAGAAGCGTGGAGAGGTGCATGCTTGGTGTAAACCAAGAGAGATAAGAATGGGAACTCGTGGATCAGGAAAATGACAAGAGTGGACGACATCATGACCAGAGTGAAATCACTGGAATGGCAATGGGCGGTAAATACTGTCAGAAGGACGGACCATCGAATGGACAACCGACATTTTAGACTGGATTCCAAGGGACAGGAAAAGTTCCAAAAGAAGACCCCATGGGAGATGGGTGTATAAAATTCGAAAGTATGCTGGAGTAACATGGAGGAGACTAGAAAAAAACAGACCGTTGTGGAAGAAACTTCGGAAGACCTTCATCCAGCAGTGGATTGCTAATGGTTGACAATGATGATGATGATGATGATGATGACATAATGCAAATACTCCAAATAATCCGAAATTAGAGAAAGTTTCGGAGAGATGGATTGACATTTTACCTTCTTCGACTTCATCTCTTATAACGAAGTAAACTTCTCCGTCATTTTTGGTCTACGCCGGGATTCGAACCCGAGTCCGCTTATTCCGGAACAAGTCGCTCTACCAACTGAGCTACGCAGACGTTCATTCTGACTGATATCTGCCTTTATGTCGTGTACGTCCTGCTGGCAGGTACGTCACACTCTCTAGTAGAGTTTATTTCGCTGGGATCTTTCTTCTACTGTTTAACTTGCTGTTTTTGTATGCATGCCGTGTTCGATTAGTGAGGAATCGTTGTTTAATTTCCTCAGTGCTTCATTCCTCTCTGTTGCGTACAATACTGCTGCTGGAAACTGAATTCTACTTAGAACCTTATTTATAGCCAACTGAGGCTATAAGCTTTCTTCATCTCTTTTCAAATGTATCTGTCTTGGGATTGTCTATTCCACAGCTTTTCTACAGTTTTGTCTATATCATTCATCCATCCATCCATCCATCCATCCATCTTCCCTCTGGTCTCCCTACTCTTCTTTTTCATTTATATGGTCTCCATTCTGTTACTTTTTTAGTCCACCTATTATTTTCCACATGCTCCCAATTTCCATTTTAAATTGGGTATTTCTTTACCTATGTCTAAAAATTGTGTTCTGGATCTTTTATCTGTATTTTTTACTTTTGCTTGAAGTCTTATATTTAGTAGGGATCTTTCCGTTCTACGTTGTTGTTTTTTTTTTTTGTTTTGTTTTTTTGTTTTTTGTTTTTTTGCAATTTGTATAAGATATACAAATTTTGAAGATGACAATCCGTTTTTTTTTTGGTGTAAATGGGACAAGTAAACTTTCGTTGTCCTGAAGCGCGAAACGAAACCGCGTCTCCCAGATAGCGCCCTGGTATGCTAATCACTACACCACCCAGAACGACAAAGTCTCAAGTTTTCGAATAATTTGAATATAACAATCACAGGATTCACTAGTCGAAGCAACCGGCATTCATGTTTAGCGAATCTGGAGGTTAAGAATCCTATCCCATAGTAAATAGTGACACTAGATACTAGTGATCCAATTTATTGGCGTAGGAAATATACACATGAGCGCTTTCAAGCTTTCGCCCATCAACCAGATGGCTTTTTCTAGGAAGATTTCGCCATTCCATTCATCAATATTTCCAGCGGTAACCTTTCCCAAGATGAAACCAAAGTTTTAGAGCTTGGACCAAAATTCTGCTTCCGAACCACATCGAACCCAAAAAGCGTCGTTCCCGAATTCGAAAGCGTAATATCGCGAATTTCCAAACGACTCAAAAGATGAACTACGCCAGCTGTGTTCTTCTAAATTACGATCTTGGTACGAACCTACTAAAATGCCTAATAAATTTGTAATTCTGAGACCAGTGTCGATCCTTAGAAATGACCTGTCCATAATATTGACTCTAACGGACAAATCTGGCCAGATAGCAATTCTGGACGCAGCGGACTACTATAAGAAACTTGAAGGTTTTATCACTGGCAGTTTCTAACTTCCTTGAAAAAGCAATCTGCTTGATGTGCGAAAGCTTGGAAACGCTTATGTGTATATTTCCTACGCCAATAAATCGGATCACTAGATAGTGTTACTATTTACTACTTAATTGGTGTACTGTTCCTCGTTATCAATTTTATCCCGTGATTGCCCGTGGGAGCGGATAAATCATGAATTGAATACGGGATTACACCATGCAATACAAATTTTGAAGATGACAAACCGTTTTTTGGTGTAAATATGACAAAGATGGTAAGGCAGATAATATCCGAAAACTTGGAAATTTCATCGTCCTGGAGCGGGAATCGAACCCACATCTCCCAGATAACACCCGGGTGAGCAAGTTTTCAAGTTTTCGTATATTATTTGACTTACCATCCTTGTCACATTTACACCAAAAAACGGCTTGTCATCTTCAAAATTTGTGTTGCATGATGTAATCCCGTATTACATTCATGACTTGTTTAATATATTTTTCTTGATAGGGTAGGTTTCAGCGCCATATGTCATAATGGGATTATACATTGAAAAGTTTTGCTCTATTTTCCTGCTTTATTTAACGGCATAGAATCTTCTTTAACTTCCCAAAAGCGGTGCACCCCATTTTTATTCTTCTGTCAATTTCTTCCATAATTCTCTGTTTCTTTGTGGTAATTAGTTTTCCTAGGTATATGTATTTTTCCACATAATCTTCTTCTTTATCATTTATTCTAATATTTTCTTGTGTTTCGCTGTTATTAAGTTGGTTTGACATTATTTATGCCCATGAAAAGAAAGGAAACTACATTACTTGCATGAAAACCCATAAGGAACTACTTAATGTATAAACATAAATCGGGCACCCCAACTGAAAGAAAGTTCACTTCACGATTGATATTTACGGAAAACCGACGCTGTGCCATTAAATAACCATTTTACTCCTTTTTTGATTGTTTTCTCTTGACGCCGACACTGTGCTATACCCAGCCAAGAACGACAGCAAGTGTCATATACAGCAACAGTACGTGCAGTTGAGCTGTTTCAATTTATTCAAAATGTTGAAGAAAGCCTTAGTAAGTTTTATGTAGGTGGGTATATGGTCCAAATTACAAACATCAGATGCGTTCTCGGTGTTTTTTAGCACCCTCTTTTATGGGAAAACTAAAACAAAGATGACACCGAATTTTCAGGTACAAATAAGCACGTCCTTTGAGTCTTCACCAACGCGAAAACAATTTTTCAATACAGATTTTTTTAGAAAAATAAAAAATAGCTTTGAAAAAAATATTTTAGCCTGTTTAAGCCCCTAATGAAAAAAACTGCGCATTATTGAAAGTGTTCTTAGTAAACAGAACGAGTTACGAAAACAATTATTTTCATCCGGATTTCTAGGATCGGTAAAAAATCCATAAGCAGAAATATCTACCAACCCACCTAGCGGTAGAAATGCGCACTACAAAAAATCCCAAATTGTAAGCAAAATGTTCCTTATACACACCGGAGAGCCAAAATATTATGACCAGATCGTCTTTATGCAAATTGAAGCTACTGCAGGTAAAGGACGGCGCGTGTGTAATTCGTGAAAAGGTATAAATAACACCTGATATTGGGCTCTGTTAATCAGTGCTGCTCTTGTGATTCAGATGGGAAAGGCAGCGGACTTAAGCGAGTTTGACAAAGGTCAAATTCTAATGGTCAGATGACTAGGTCAGAGCATTTTCGGGACGGTAAAGGCTTGAGGGGTGCTACGGCAGCCGTGGTTAGTACCTTCAAAAAGTGGTCCGGAAAGGGAAAAGCCAAAAACCTCTGGTAAGGTGTGAGCTGACCACGACTCATCGATACTAGAGGTGAGCGAAGGCTATCCCGTATAGTACGAGGACAAAACGGATACTGCCACACAACTTGTCAGTAATTTGAATGCTGGTGACGGAAGTAATGTGTCACAACACACACAGTACATCGAACCAGGATGAAAATGGGGCTGCGTAGCTACAGGCAGCTCCTAGTACCCTTGCTAACCTCGGTTTACCGTCGATAGCTACGACAATGGGCACGCAAGCCTCAAAACTCGAACTCGAATGATTGGAAGAAGGTCGTCTGGTGTTGTCTTGTTTTAATTTTATGTATTGTGATGGACGTCAACTTATCAGAAGAATCGTTATAGGTTGCAGGTTCCTCTCATTGGAGCAGGGAAGCAAATAAATAAGTAGTTAAACAAATTAAATGTAATGAAAGATGATCTCGGCTGCACATATCTTTATTCTTCAGATTGGACAAAAAGAGGAAATATCAGTAAGTCCGACCGAATAGTAAATACTTCCAGCGGGTTGATAGATTCTCGAGTGACTTCCTCTAAGTAATTCCTGCCGAAACCTCTTTCTACTTCATCCCGTGCAGAATAGTTTCCCCTGCCCTGCGTCCGAGCAAAATCCATCTTTCTTCTTCACTCAAAATCTCCAACAAGACTCCTATCCGTCCCATTCCCATACACGATTTGTTCTCAAGAAAAATACTCTTGATGTAAGAAGTCGACTGTTAATTGCTTGCGCGGATTGTCCCTGGCGGGCTCTCTCTGGAGGATAGTGTGTCCAACGACGGGGGAGGGGGTGTTTCCCTTTGTTCGGGGGAGGTCCCGGTCCGTTAAATAAGGCTTTCCCCGAAATTAATCTGTGTTAACCCCCCTTCAAAAGAGGGCGAATTCCTCTAGCTGTGTCGCTCGCCCACAAAAACAACCGAAGTCACAATCCAATTAAAGTTTGAATATTTCCATATAACACTGGTCCGATGAATCTCGTTTCCTGTTGCACCATGTGGATGGCCCGCAGAATGTTCGTCTATTACCTGGGGAAGTGTTGGCACTTGAATGCACCGTGGAACGAAAACAAGCCGGTGGAGGAAGTTTAAAGCTTTGGGCTATGTTCCGCTGGAGAACCCTAGGTTCAGTCATTCATGTGGAGGAAACTATGATGTCTACCACCTGCCTAAATATCATTGTAGATCAAGTACATCCTTTCATGGCAGCGTTATTACCCTCTAGTAGTGCCATCCTTCATAAGGATACACTGTCCGGACTATTAGAGAACGGTTCACAGAACATGAGAAAGACTTACAGGTACTCTTTTGGCCTCCAAATTCCCCAGACATCAAACCAATCGAGCATTCGTGGTTTATGTTGGAACAGTAAATCTAATTTGAAGCGGCTCAACCACGTAACTTAACCCTTTAAGCCGCCGAAGTACCTGAGGCATATAGTGCCCAAAAATTTCAGCACTTTCCAAACAGAAATGTTCACAAAGCGGTCGAGTTTTACTAAAAGTATGGCAAAACGATTTCTTTACCCAACTCATCTCAGCGGTACGGACTATAAACCTGTCCTTCGTGAGGAGATATCGCCTCTATCTCACATTCTTTTGCTTAATGATCCAAGGCATGATCGGGAAGGGGTAGTCCCTCTGACACGAACATCATACCACTGGGCAGAAACCAGAGACTGAAAAGTCTTTTCTCTCTTTTCGTAGGTTTGTCGTCATTTTTATAACCCTTTAAAGTAGGTATCACCCAGAATGAATTAGGGTCAGTCGTACCCGTAAATGACCATTTTCTTTTTGAATAAATTAGAAAGAAGTGGAGATAATGCAAATAGACGATGTCGTCGCTCTGTCCACATTATTGTAAAACAACGCATAGCAACTGAAAAATTGTTCATCCGACACCACTGGGAATGAACCCCAGAACTCTCAATAACCAGCCGAGCGTTAATTGAACGCACTCGGCTGTTATCGAGAGTTCTGGGGTTCAAACCCTGCTGTGTCGGATGAACAATTTTTCAGTTGCTATGCGTTGTTTTACAATAACGTGAACAGAGCGACGTCATCGTCTGTTTGACTATTTTCTTTGAACAACAAAGCTGAGTGAAAAACAACGTTTTCTGATGCGCAGGTTCACTTGTTGTAGTCACTTCTTAGACAGCGAATATATTCGTTGAAGCTGATTTCAGCCCATTTTCCTAACCCAGAGTTAATTCGTTCCAGCTGGTTAAAGGGTTAAGGAGTAAAAGGATCTGTTTGTAGTGTTTTGGTACCAGATACAACAAAGCACCTTTAGAAATCTTGTAGCGTCTTTTCCTGGACGAGTAAAAGCTGTTTTTGGCGGTACGTGGAAGACCAGCGTCGTATTAGGCAGGTGGTCATAATGTTTTGACTCTTCCGTGTGATGTCTGTAGCGAAAAATTCTTTTCGACTTCTATGCTGTTTTAACACATCAATATACTAAGAAATAGTTCCTAAATGAAAGAAACCCTTAACGGCCAGACGAAACAACAGAAGTCAAGTTACGGAAAAGCTTTATTCAGGCTGTAGAAAACACATCGTAATAGGGCATACTGCGATAAACGCTCCACACACCACACATTATCACAATACTCCTAGCAATCATCAGTTTACAACCCAACACTCGTAATAATCGCTCTCTTACAACGCTCTCTCTTACAACGCTCTCAAGCAATAGATCAGTCGTCGTTTTTATCTCTTGTTCACATCAAGATCAGGCATACGTCACGTGCATTCAACCTCAATTGTGTTGCCAAACGTATTCGTTTGAGAGAAAAGATATTTCGTTAAGCGTGAAGAATACTGAGAATAAACTCAGGATTTACATAGAGAAAGAAACGAAAAAAGGAAAGTTAATCTAGAATATACGTCACATGTCTTTACGATAAATTAATGAAAGTCGCTTTAGCTATGATATGAACTTGAACTGCAGGCTAATATCTTGAGCTGTTATATAAGCTTTACCTTCAACACAAGTTTATTGTTGCATTAGCCTGCCTGTAGAACACGACAGGATTAAAGCTCGTTAAGCAAATTGTACAGCAACTTTTACAGTTCCTGACAGCTTAAAAATTAATAGCTGAAATGTCCTTAATTACGTATATTATTTACTTCGTTATATGACATAAAGTCCTTAATGGATCACTTAAGTTAATATTCCTGTCCTTTACTTTAATGGAGCATCATCAAGCACGCACTCAGGGCCGGTTGGACTATAGAGAAAATCGGGGTGGTGGCCCCGGGCCCCGTGTCTTCAAGGGGCACCGCTGTTTGGAAAAGGAAACCAAAATCATTTTCTAGAATTCTAAAGATATGTCATATTTTCTAGATCTAAAGAGATATTTTATAATGCTTTTTTTTTTTTCATTTACATTCCCTCCGCACTTTTAAATAAGACACTGACATTACATAATAACTCCAAACTGTCGAATGCACGATAAAAACCTGCTAAGTTTCACAGTAAAAGTTGTCAATTTATTTACATACACTGACGGAAAAAAAAATCCCAACACCAAGAAGGGGTTGTGTCAGATAAACGACAGTTATTAGGCGGTGAGAGTACATCTGTAAGATGACGTCTATGCAAATTTCGCGCTCGGCGCATACGTGTGGCGCTAGTAGCGCCCCTCGGAACATGCAAAGCAGGTTTGCTGTAAATACGCGCTGTAACGTTCGTGAGCGTTAGTTATCGTTGAGATTCGACGTAGGGTGTTGATGTTAGTCAAGAATGCCTTTAAGAAGACGAAGAAGCCATTATCAACAGCTCACGGAGTTTGAACGAGGTCGTGTAATAGGGCTACGAGAAGGTGGATTTTCTTTCCGCAACATTGCAGAATGACTTGGCAGGAATGTAGCCACTGTGCATGATTGTTGGCAGCGGTGGTCAAGGGAAGGTACAGCCTCAAGAAAACCGGGCTCCGGCCGGCCACGTGGCACTACTGAGAGGGAAGACCGCCGTGTACGGCCTATGGCCGTGGCGCATCGTACCGCGTCTGCAGCAGCAATTCGAGCTGCCGTTGCCACCACAGTGACACAACGAACTGTTACAAATCGGTTACTTGAAGGACAGCTCCGAGTCAGACGCCCTGTAGCGTGCATTCCACTTACTCCAAACCACTGCCGTTTGCGACGTCAGTGGTGTCTAGCTACAGCTCATTGGAGGACGGAGTAGAGATCTGTTGTGTTTTCTGATGAAAGCCGGTTCTGCCTGGGTGTCAGTGATGGCCGTGTGTTTGTTAGAAGGAGGCCAGGTCAGCGCCTGCAACCAACTTGTCTGCGGTCGAGACACACTGGACCTACACCTGGAGTTATGGTTTGGGGAGCAATTTCCTATGACAGCAGGAGCACTCTCGTGGTTATCCCACGCACCCTGACGGCACAGTTGTACGTCGGTCTAGTGATTCAACCTGTTGTGCTGCCATTCATTAACAGCATTCCAGGGGGTGTTTTCCAACAGGATAACGCTCGCTCGCATACCGCTGTTGTAACCCAACATGCTCTACAGAGTGTCGACATGTTGCCGTGGCCTGCTAGATCACCAGATCTTTCACCAATCCAGCACGTATGGGACATCATTGGACGACAACTCCAGCGTCACCCCCAACCAGCATTAACCGTCCCTGTATTGACCGACCAAGTGCAACAGGCATGGAACTCCATCCCACAAACTGACATCCAGCACCTGTACGACACAATGCATGAACGTTTGCGTGCTTGCATTCAACATTCTGGCGGTTACACCGGTTATTAATGTACCAGCATTTCACATTTAAAATGGCTCTTCTCACGCTTACAATAAGCTGCGATCTTGAAACTTTAATCGATTAAATATGTTACCTATACAAATGTATTGCCGCCATTTCATTCCTCTACAACTATTTTTTCGTGGTGTTGGGATTTTTTTTTTCCGTCAGTGTATTTAAAAATACGTAAAGTTGAAAACCTAATAAGAGAAGATCTTTCAGAACTACCATAGTTCCATCCTACGGCCGCGAGAGTCGAATGTCACAGACAGGGTGATACATATATATTCAGAAACAGTTTAGTTTTTTAGTCACGGATAGCATTAGATTTGCCCCATACCGTAGATGCTAACCAATAAAAATAAAATAAAACATAATAGTAAAAGTCTACCCTTCGGCTAAGTCAGTTGTTGTGGTATAAAGTTTCTTGAGAACTGCAAGCCAGGGGCGGGGAACAAACACAGGTAAGTCTTTCAGCAACCCGATGAGGCTTTAACGATACAGAGACTTTCACAGCAGGCAGCAAGGAATGTCAATAGGAAGCTGCAGTCAAGATAACCGTCTGGTTCCAATCCGGCTCATGATGACCATTAGCAACGGTACGTGTCAAGGCAGTAGAAGTCATTCCAACACGTGAGGCATATTTGTGTTCTGACAGACGAATTTTAAAAGTGCGCGAAGTGGAGCCTATATACCTAGTATAACATATCCCCGATGTAGTAGAAATAGGCGATACACCATAAACCCCAAACTTAGATAGAGGATCAACAGGATCCCCATCCTTGCGAACAAGAGAAAGGATATTCCTTGAGCGAATTCCGAAAGCTAGATGAAATCTAGAACAGATGTTTTTCAGAACATTTACAATCGGTGGGAAGAACTGAATAGCACCAACATAACGAACAGAAGACAACTCCCGTTGTAGGGTAGTAAGCTGAATCGATTATTTGGCTACACTACTATCACTCTGGTGGAAAATTTTATTAGTTCTTTTCCCGCCGAACAGCAGGATTCTGCTAGAAATGCTATTGCTCACGCCGTCTATGATTCTTTAACACCCCCCCCCCCCGACACTTCTCTAATAAATTTTCGTTATTAAAGGAACCAACTTCTGGTCCTTGCAAGGAACTCAAACATTGAAGTAATCTCCGCTGATAAGTCTTATCAGGCTGTTATTTTGGACTCTCATATCTACCGTTCGAAAATTTTGGAAGCAATTGGCCCGTTTCCACATGAGGGTTTGAGTAAGGACCCCACTCCGGCTACCATTTCGGCTATTAGCAGATTAAAGGACCAGTGTGCTTTACCCGAAGCTATTGCCAAAAACATGCATCCACCCCCAGGAGCAAGACTTCCTAAGGCCTTTGGTAAATTGAAGGTTCATAAGCCTAATTTTCCGGTTCGACATTTGGTGTCTAGTTATATGAGCCGTACAAGACCTCTTGAGTCAGCGTTTGCCAAGTGTTTGTTGCTTCTTACTCGGTCCTCTATTTACTCCATTCAAAGCCCTACTCAGGCTTTGGCCATCCTCCTCCCCTTTTCTCTTGGTTTCGTTGGATGTGGAGTCCCTGTTCTCCAGCGTGCCGATGCCGCTTATTTTTGATATTATTCAGAACAAACTTCCTCTTATCCCGAAGCTCTCCCCGTCCGACGGTTCGGTTATCATATCAGCCTTACGGATCGTGACTTCCCGTTCTTATTTTAGGTTTAACAGTGTCATCTACAAAAAAAAAATGGGGGAAGCCTATGGGACCCCCTCTTTCACCCATCTTCGCTGAGTTTATTCTACAAGAGATAGAGGAGCGAGTTCTTGCTATCTACCCTTTAAAGCCTTTGTTGTACATTGAAGAGCAAGATACCTGTCTAGTAACGTGTAGCACCACCTTTTGCCCTGATCACGGCGGCGATTCATATCGGCATGGACTCGACAAGACACCGGAAGCGTTGGGAAGCCATACGGATCCACTAACCCTGAACAAGCTCCCACAGTTCCCGAATATTTGATGGAGGGGGTCAGAGCCTCGAACATCTCTCTCGATGGCATCCCAGATGTGCTCGATGGGATTGAGGTCAGGTGACCTAGCTGACCAAGGAAGCGAGGTCACGGCGGTGGAGTGTTCATCCAATCATTCGGATGCAATTCGGGAGCGATAGCACGGTGCATTGTGTTGTTGCATGATGAGGTCCCCAGTGGGATGTTGAAGACGCACAAACGGGAGCAAATGGTCGTCCAGGATATCCCGGTAACGTTGACCTGTGAGGGACGATGTCACACGTACCAGGTGTCCCATTTCAGTCCACGTAAACAGTCCCCAGACGAGAATGCCACGCCCACCAGCTTGAAGAGTATCCTGCTGGTAAGAAAGATCCATCGCTTCATGTGGTTTGCGCCGTACTCGTATCCTGCCATCGGCATGTAACAACGTGAATCTGGATAGGCAACATTTTTCCACATGTCTAGGGTCCAGTGGCGATGTTCCCGCGCCCATGCTAATCTTTGTACCCTGTGATGTGTGGTCAGCAGCGGTACCCTCGTGGGACGATGGCTTCTATACCCCATAGCGAGGAGATGGTTCTGGATGATGTGGCTGCTTACACGTTTTTGTGCACCAGCGTTAAGTTGAAGAGTGATTTCTTGCACTGTGACCCGTCTATCCGATGTTACAATGCGAGCTAGCCGACGATCACCCCGCTCATCCACACGCTGTTGTCCACGGCAGTTGGCCCTTTCAGGGATGGTTTTACCTGATACGATGTACTCACGGTGCACCCGTGACACAGTGGCTCTTGAAAATCCCAGTGCCTGCACGACTTCCGAGATGGAGTGACCCATTCGTCGGGCCCTGACAATTTTCCCACGATAAAATGCGCTTAGATCCTTCGTCTTACCCATACTGCATCCGACTCTTACTGATGCAGTTTTCGGTTTTCAGGAAACCCACTTTCGTTCCGGCGATGATTCCCTCCGAATTTGCCCATCCTTGGAGCCACAAGCTTGTTGCACTAAGGTTTCTTATCAAACGTGCCCATACCCATTCTTCCTCGTCGCGTCTCCGGTCCTTGGAATTTAAAAAGAAAAGTGCTTGAAATTGTCCATACGTTTTGTTACTCTGCCAGCTTGGTTATGAAATCGGTCCACAAATTTAATCGATTCCGTTTTACTTCCCTACAACGTAAGGTGACTTCTGTTCGTAACGTTGGTGCTATTCAGTTTTTCCCACCGATTGTAAACGTTCTGAAAAACTGCTGTTCTAAATTTAATCTAGTTTTCGGAGTTCGCTCAAGTATTATCCTTCCTCTTGTTCGCAAGGATAGGGATCCTGTTGATCCTCTAAGTTTGGGGTTTATTGTGCATCGCTCATTTCTACCACACCGGGGGTATGTGGTACTAGGTATATAGGCTCCACTTTGCGCACCCTTAAAATGTTATCTGTCAGAACATAAATATGCCTTACGTGTTGGAATGACTTCTACTGCCTTGACACGTACCATTGCTAATGGTCATCATGAGCTGGATTGGAACCAGACTGTTATCTTGACTGCAGCTTCCGATCGACATTCCTTGCTGCAAGTTTCTTTATCATTAAAGCCTCATTGGGTTGTTGAAACGAAGACTTACCTGTGTTTGTACCCCGCCCCTGGCTTGCACTTCACAAGAAACTTTGTACCACAACGACTGACTTAAACGAAGAGTAGACTTTTATTATTATTTTTTACTTTATTTTTATTGGTTTGAATTTGCTATATGTGGAAACTCTAATGTTATCCATGACTGAAAACCTAAACTTTTTTGACTATATATATATATTTAACTTTATGTATTATAACGAAGTAATTATCTCCGTCATTTTTGTCCACGTTGGGGCTCGAACCCGGGTCCCCTCATTCCGGAATAAGTCACTCTACCAATTGAGCTACGCGGACGTTCGTTGTCGCTGCTTTTATGTCGTGTGCGTCCTGCTGGGAAGGCACGTCCCATCTCCCCTCCCCTTCGAAAGAGGGCTGGGGGAATGGCCCACGGGTCAGCCGTGGCCATGAATCGTTGCAACCAGCCATCCGCTGTAGAACGTGACCTTGAGAACTCCCAGTCAATCTAGTGTATGGAATGCAACGTCACACACATTTATTTTTCGAAGCGCTAAAGAAGGGATTCTCTTATTTTTGCCGTCTCGCGATGTGGAAAGAACATCACACCATTGCGAGATCTTGAACGGCCGGGTCATCCGGGAAGTTCGGGTGCCATTATAACGAAGTAAATATCTCCGTCATTTTTGTCCACGCCGGGGCTCGAACCCGGGTCCCCTCATTCCGGAATAAGTCATTCTACCAATTGAGGTACGCGGACGTTCGTTGTCGCTGCTATCTTCTTTTATGTCGTGTGCGTCCTGCTGGGAAGGTACGTCACAGTATTTCTTAATATCTAAATAAATAGGAATCTTTTACTGTAAAATTTAGCAGGTTTCTATCGTGCATTCGACAGTTTGAAGTTATTATATACACTGATGCCCAAAATTAAGGTCATAAATACATTTTGTGCAACAATTCAAAATAGCAACCAGTAAAATATTTAAAATTGCTATCATATATGCTTTGCAGAACGTGAATCTAATGTAGGGCCGCGGGTGGCTTAGTTGTCAGCATCGTGACTGCCATGGATATAAGCTCAGGTTCGATTCCGGGCAAGTACGAACGCTCGAACACTAAATACCCGCCGTGCGTCGGATGTGCATGCTAAGCCGTCAGTCCCCGGGTACTGGCCCCCCGGTAACAAATATGGGCGTCTTTCTACCTCGCTTCCGTGTGACTATCTTATTGGGCACTCTAGCCCAAATCTCCTAGATTCCTATTTCTAAGGGTTGTTTAAGACCTGGGGTCAGACACTCCTTTCCTAAAATCCTCTACATATGATCTGATCTGAATCTAATGTAAGTATCTACTGTTTGTTAAACGGTTAACAGGGTGTGTTTGGTAAGAGAACGTGAAAGTGATCGTTTTCTGTATCTGCGAATTCCGGTTTCAGAGTTGTGTTTCTTGCAAGAAAAATCACAAGATTGACTGATTTCAGTTGGAATGAGTGCTCGGAATCGTTTAGACGATGGACTGCGGTGAAGAGCCATTGGCAGGCTTGAAACTGGCCAGTCACAAGCGGAGGTCGCTCGATAGTTACAGGTGTCACGAGAAGTGGTATCCAGGTTACGGTACCAATTTCAAACAACGGGTACCATCACCAGGAGGACCGGCCAAAGCCGTCCAAGAGCTACGACACTTGCGGAGGGTCGTTAAGCGGCATTAACTGCCAAACGCCATAGACGGATGACGGTTAGAGACCTCTCTCAGGACCTCGCTGCTACGACTTGAACAACAATTTCGAATCAAACTGTGTACAGACGCCTAGCAGAGAAGTCCCTTTATGCCCAGAGAGCAGTGGTGTGTGTCCCCCTCACCAGATCGCAGAAGGGAGAGAGCCCGTCTGTCGTTGAGCCAAACATATCTTCCTTGGACGCAGCAAGATTGGAGCCGTGTACTTTTCTGTGATGAGTCGAGATTCAGTACACAAAGGGATTCTCGACTATTCTTCACCTGGGTACAGCGTGGGACCCGCTATCATCCCTCCAACATAAGGGAAATCGACCACTTTGGTTGAAGTGGAATCCTTGTGTGGGCAGGCATCATGTTGGACGGCCGCGCACCACATTACGCCTTCGATGGGGGCACTGTAACCGCACGGCGCTATAGAGATCAGGTCCTTGAACCTTATGTGAGGCTTTTCCGAGGAGCTGTCGGACCTAACTTCATTTTTATGGACGATAACGCGAGGCCACATAGAGCTCAGCTTGTCGACGATTTTCTGGAGGAAGAGGATATTCGCGCCGTATGGTGTGGCCAGCGAAGTCACCGGCCCTAACTCCTATAGAGCATGTTTGGGATGCTCTAGGAAGAACCATTGCACGACGTTAACCCCCTCTCTGGACCCTTCAGGCGTTAAAATCCGAGCTTTTATAAGAATGGGATTTGTTGCCACAAGCTGTTATTAACAACCTCATTTACTGTATGAGGGCTTGTTGTGAGACTTGTAAAGCTGTGCGGGGTGGCCACACTTCCTATTAGCCGGACCGTTCTCGAGATATGATGCATCATGTTTGGACCTCTTTTTGGTCTAATTTGCATAACGTACGCAATTTACCTCCTGTTCATTTTGTTATATTTATATTGCATGTCTCATAGTATGAGGCATCTACGTACCAAATTTCATTGCAATAAACCAAGATATCACATAATATGTGTTTGTTACCTTAATTTTGGACATCATTGTATTTACGTCCCAGCATTTAGCACGAACTTTCATCATTGATCATTATTGTAAGACACTGAGATTTGCAGATTTCAAATTATTATTATTATAACCACCTTAAACTTTTCCACATTCACGAAATAGCCAATTAAATTTCATCATTTTGTGACTGTGAAGAGTTTGTGTGTAAACCAGATGCTTAAATTTAAATAAATAAAAAGAACAATATCAAAGTTGTTACAAATTTTGAAGATGACAATATCAAAGTTGTTACATTTTTGTATTATATGGCGTAATCCCGTATTTCCTTCATGATCAAAGTTGTTGTTGGGCGATATATGGAGGCCAATTGTTTAGTGACTTTAAAAACAGTACTGGAAATAAAATTTAAAAAAAGCAATTTTCATTCATGACTCATGAGTGTGTATAAAAGTTAACGAAAGTCCCTAATTTGTCAGTTATTCCACCTGGCATTAAATGGCAATCACTGAAAAATGTACCAGCAAAAAATACATATAAACGAATTTATTTAAGAAAGATTCTTATTATTCTCTACGCAAAAATCTGTGTTATGCAAAAATATTCGCTACACAGATTAGTTAAAGTTCTCTTTTTTCATTTTGTGAGAAAGTTGATATAAAAATCACAATGCAACCTAAACCTCTTTCTCCCCGGAAAGAAAATTTAACATCTCAGCAGTTTTTACTCTATTTTCTCTCTGAACTTTCAATCCATTTTATAGACTTTTTCTTAACCTCACAGCAACTTGTGATATTTACTTTTCTTTGTGGTAGCTTTTGTGTGTTTTCATTTTTCACGTAACGACTCTTCTAAACTATGGGGTTCGTTCTCTAGGGTTTATAATGAGATTTTGCTCAGGACCCGTCAATGAAATTTCGCCCTGGGCCCTGCAGAAGTTCCATCCGGCCCCGCAAACACTTTATAGAGCACACAGTTTGGCGTTAAATCAACTTCACTGAAATAGGTAGTATGACGTAGAAGTCTTGTCTTACTTCTACGTTAATTTAAAACATAAACATACTAAGAAATAATTCCCAAATGAAAGAAACCTTAACGGCCAGACGAAACATGTAAACAACAGAAGGCAAACTTACGGAAAAGACGCTTTATTCAGGATATAGCAAACACATCGTAGCATAGCATATTGCACTAAACTCTCCACACACCACACAACTCTTAGTACAAGGCTCTTTTCACAACGCTCCTTTCAATAATCAGTTTACAACCCAACGCTCGTAATAATCGCTCTCTTACAACGCTCTTTCAGCAACAAATTTAGTCGTCGCTTTTATCTCTTTTTCTTGTCAATATCAAACATACGTCACGTGCATTCAACCTCAATTGTGTCGCCAAACGTATTCGTTTGGGAGAAAAGATATTACGTTAAGAGTGAAGAATAACAGAATAAACTCAAGATTTACATAGGGAAAGAAACTAAACAGGAAAGTTAATTTAGAATATACGTCACAGTGCCTTAAACCACATTCAAAGTTATCCTCTGGGTACTTTAACACAGGCACGTCACTCGCCGATTGATCGTATACACTATGTGAAAAAAAGTCTCCCAGTACCAGTGCTTCTTATACAATACTGCATTTATGGCAAAATCAATAAGGAGTTGGCCAACCTTCGGCCACAATTACATTGTGCACTCTCCTTGGAACACTTGCAATGAGATTCTACTAAGTAGTCGCAGGTATATTGTTTTATTTCTCCAGCAAAGCAGTGGTCAGTTCAGACACGGAAGTTGGACGTGTCGTTCGAGCCCGAATCCGACGTTCAATTACATCCCAAATCAGAAAGCCTCTATAGGATTGAGATCAGGGCTCTGCGCGGGCCACTCCAAGTTCTGTACACCCATATCCTCAAACCATATCGAAAGGGAGCGTGCTTTATATGTCACGGTACGTCGTCTTTCTGAAACAAGAATGGCCCGTCTCGGTAAAACTGGTAACAAGAAAGATGACACCGAATTTTAGGGTGTAATAAGCACGTCTTTTAAATCCGTTCTGACGGAAATTAAATTTGCCAAAGCTATTCCAAGTCAATGGAACCGGTATGGAAAACAATAGTATCTGACGGAAGAAAGAAGTTTTTCAAGCGGGTTTTTGATCCCTTAGATATTGCTGTCAACGGAATCTTGAGCGTACGCCCTCTAGTTGCAGAATTGTGCGTTAATTTATATGAGAAACATTTCGCACCGGAAACTCTCTCCAACACAATAAGAATTTTTCAAATCGGACTCTTAGAAAAAGAGACATCGACAAAAATAAGATGTGACTTTACGTACCCTGGTGGGAAAACCATGCATTATTTTAGGAAGAAAGTATTCTCAAAAGGTTTTTCCATATGAGCGGTATCGGTCCAAGAAAAAAAAAATTAGTCGAGTTTTCAGGAGCCCAGATTTTGCTACAAATACACCAGAAGCAGAAATTAACGCTTATGCCGCCTGGTGGCCAAACCATTCTTTACCAAACATTAGAAATAATGTGAAAAATATTTTCCATAAGGTCTTGTATGCGATACAGGAAGAATTTTTCAAATCGGAGTTTTGGAAGCAGAAATAACACAGAAAACGCAATTCGCCTTTAAGCCCGCAACGGAAAGTCCATGAATTACTGGAAAATTTTGAAATTATATGAAAAACATGTCACACTGGAAACACTATCCAACAAAAAAGGAATTTTTCAAATCGGACTCCTAGAAGTAGAGATATTGACAAAACTAAGATATAAATCTACGACCCCTGGCGTAGAAACCATGCATTATTTTAAGAAGAAAATGTTTCTAAAAGTTTTTTCGACGTGAGTAGTATCGGTCCACAAACGACGTTCCTTTCAATCCAGAATTTAGAAGCTCATATTTTGCTGCAATTACATCAGTAGCGGAAATTAAGATTTACGCCCCCTGGTGGCCAAACCATTTTTTTTTCAAAAATTAGAAATAACGTGTAAACGATGTCCCATCAGGAGCTGTATCCGGTGCAGAAAGATTTTTTTAAATCGGAGAATTAGAAGCAGAGATATAGGGAGAAACGCAATTTATCTCTACGCCCCCTAGCGGAAAGTCTATGAATTACTTGAAATTTTTTTGAAATTGCATGAAAAACACGTGACACTGAAAACACTATCCAACAAAGAAGGAATTTTCCAAATCGGACTCCTAGAAATAGATATATTGACAAAAATAAGATATACATCTACGCCCCCTGGCGGAAAAACTGTAGAAAATTTTAGGAAAATATTCCGAAAACGTTTATCGATGTGAGTGGCATCAGTCCACGAAAGAATTTTTTCAGTCGATATTTTAGAAGCTCAGATTTTATGGCAAATACATTCAAAGCAAAAATTAACGCTTACGCCCCCTGGTGGCCAAAGTATTCTTTACCAAAAATTTGAAAGATTTCCCATCAAAAGGTGTATCTGCTGAAGAAAAAAAAATTTCAAATCGGAGTTGTGGAAGAAGAGTTATCGGGAAAAATATCATTTACTTTTACGCCCCCTAGCGGAAAATCTATGCGTAATTTGAAAAAGTAACTATATCTAAAATAGTCTTTGATATAAATGGAATCGAAACACAAAATAATTTTTTCAATCAGATGTTTAGAAGCAAACATGTGGAAAAAAGGGTATTTTTGAATTCGACATCATCTGCCTTTACCCCTCTCGCGGCAAAATTGCACATCGTAAAAAACAAAACAAAATGAAGGATCGTCATTCGCGTATTTCAATCTTCCCAATGCAAAAAGAATTTTTCAACTCTGAGTAATAGTTGCAGAGATATCGTGGGTACAGACGGACGGACGGAGAAACCGGTAACATAAGCACGATCTTTTTTTACCAAAGACGTGCTAAAAATGCAAGCAGTGCGGCGTTGTCACAAGTCAAATCCGCTGTTTTCAAAATAGTAACTCCAGTTACACGGGTACTCACAATAATCCCTTTATCGAACTCCGAAAGATCTTTTGGATCAAAACAAAAGATTTTTTGATCAACACTACTGACGATCTTTGTGATCAACACTACTGACGAGCAGCAGTTTTATATCGTTGTCTAGATCACGTGGTGACGCACGCGAACAAGTATTTTGCATATACGATACGAAAGTAACGTTTACATACATCTGCAAAAAGGTTCCTAATTCAGCGGCTGGTGTGTGTATATCGGAAACAGATGAATGAACTACGCCCCCTGGTACTCAAATTGTGCATTACGGAAACTTAAAAACTATATGCGAACTATTTTCCAACGTAAAAAGAATTACTCAGATCAGAATTATTTTTTTTATTAGAGGTTTAACTGACCACCGTGAGCAACTCAATGGGCTATAAGCAGTCGCCCGTCCCTAATTTAGGGTCACTGGTTCCAGGGAAGGGAGAGAGCCAGTGCCGTAAGACAAAAACAACATCTATGCCTCACCGAGATTCGAACCCGGACTCGTTTCGGACGAATGATCAGAAGCCACCGCTTAGACCACTGCGCTACCAGATCAGATCAGACTTCAGAAGCATTGATATCGGGAAAACGAAATTTAGTTTTACACAGTGTAGCGTGGAAAACTGCTTTACTTGAAGAAGAAAGTGTATGAAAAATGGTGTTCGTGATAAAAGGTGTGGGGGGAAAAGGAATCGTTTCAATAGGATTTTTTGTACTAATGGTCTAGAATAAAATATGTCTTGAATTCAAGAGCATCTGCAGTCCCTAACTGCAAAATGATACAGCGGGAAAAGCCCAGAAGTCAAGGAACGTCGATTTCAGATTTCCTTCCCATTGCAAAATTAATTTTTTCCAATAGGACGAATAGGTACTGAAATATTGTTTCCATGGGCGAACGGAACCACGCCCTATTTTTTCTCAGAAGAGATCTTAAAAAGAGCATGCTTATATTCCCACTATGTCAGTCAGTCTGTTGGGGGCATTTCTCATATTATCCAGGTTTGGAAAATTATTTTTGCACTGGGAAGCTTGAAGTGCAAGAACGAAGATGCATATTTTGGGTACGTTTCTGATCCGTACGTAACCTTGCCGCGAGATTAGGGAAAATGAATACAGATTCAAATGATATCGAAACATACACTATATTGTCAAAAGTCACCTGACACCTAGAAGAGAAAAAAACATAGCATTTATTGGCATACATTAGTACGGTGTTGGTCCACCTTTGGCCTTAATGCATGCACTGATCCTTCGAAACATGGTTTCGACAAAATTTTGGAACACAGCGATAGGTATGCGCTTCCATTCAGAACACAATGCTTCCGCTAACTGTTGCTTAGTAGTCGGCTTTGGTTCCAAACTTCTTATGAGGTGCTCTATAGGATAAAGATGCTGGCCAATCCACACACGATACGGAATTATCGTGAAACCACGCCGCAACAGCCCTTGCTTTATGGCTCTGTGCATTATTCTGCTGTTAGCAACAAAGTTCGGTTTCATAGTATTGCCATAGAGTTGGTAGGGCATAATTGTCCAGAAGATCGAGGTAGATGTGCTGGTTAATAGGTTTGTCCATGATAACCAATAGCTGGGACCATACCACGGAAAACACCCCCACACGAGTACACTGCCAGCTCCAAACTTGGCCGTAGGAACAGTACACTGTGGTAAATGGCGTTCCCCCGGCTGCCGCCATACCCACACATGGCCATCAGACTGATGAATCGTGTATCTGGATTCATCAGTCCATACGACCCGTTTCCGTTGATCTACGGTCCACGATAAATGTTCTTTACACAATGCTAAACGCCAAGAAACATTCCGAGTGGAGATGAAAGGCTTATGAGCAGCCGCACGACCACCGTAACCCATGGAATGAAGTTCTCTGCGAATGGTACGTGTACATACCGAGGTTTCAGCATTTTTATTCACATGTACACTATGGTCTTGTGCAGTACTCCGTCGATTAGCTGTAACGACTCTCCTGAAGCTTCGACGTCCTCTATCACTGATTTTCTTTGGTCTGCCGGTACGTTTTGCTGCTTCATGCACGCCATGTGTCTTCCACTTATTCAGTACATCCAAAACAGTTGACTTGGGTATGTTTAAACGCCTCTCGGTTTCTCTTGTGGACAACCTACTAATACAACACCCAACAATTTTTCCTTTCTCAAAGTCAGTTCTCTCCCGTCGCGATATTTTCACTCAACCTCACAGTGCAATATGATCGCTGTCAGCTGGAAGCTTGTTTTTATAAAGTTTTCAGCTGTACTGCGCATCTTAACAACGCAGCGGATCCGTTCATTTGCCTTTGAAGGGATGTCCTGTGACTTGTCAATAGTGTATTGCGCATTCCGTGTTTCTGAAAATTAGTTCAAATAATATACTTTTTCGACTAGGGGCACCAAATCAATAGATATTTTATTTTCCTCGATATCGCAGCTTCGTTCAATTTCAAGAAATTTTTAGGTACTGTAAGCTTCCACTGTGAAGAACATTTTTCATATACTCTCTGATTCTAAATAATGCACAGTGTTGCCACTAGAAAGCCAAAAGTCATATTTGCATTTGTAATGGTATCTCTGCTTCTAAAAATCCCATTAAAAAAGAACTCCTTTTTAGGCTAGATACAATTTACTACAAAAATGCATTTTCCGCAAATTTTTTGCTCTACATAGGGCGAGTAAAATATTTTGTAATATTTGGATCACTTCATATCTCGATACGTACCTTTACGACGAAATCTGACTAGCATTCAGAGTAAACGTCATCGTGTTGCACCGTCTTTAGCCATCTGTCTGCCAGTTCTTCAATTCCGCGCTGGTACCATCTGTTGTCCTTCGAGGCGAAGAACTCCTTCACCCCAAATGCCAACTCCTCTTGGTTATTGAAGTGCCGTCCCGAAGGAAGTGCGTCATGGACCGAAACAAGTAATAATCTGACGGGGCAAGGTCCGGACTATACGCTGGGTGTGGCATCAGTTCGATGCCTTAAAGTTCCTGGAGTTTTGCCCGGGTCGTTCGCGCGGTCTGAGGCTGAGCGTTGTCCTGCTGTAGGAAAGCGCGCTTTCTGTTCACCAGTGCGGGTACCTTTCCTCCAAAACGGCATACATCCGCTCCAGCTGTTCTGTGTTGAGGTTTACGTTGATGGTCCGACCGTCTGGAACAAATTTGTAATGGATTATCCCTTCGAAATTCCACAAGACGCAGAGCATCACCTTTTGGTCGAAGCTTCCACGTTTGAGAACAGATTCTGGAGACTGGCCCCGGCTCAACCAATGCCGTTGTTTGTTAGGATTACGGAAATAGATCCACTTTTCATCGCACGTAACGATGACCTTGATGAAACGTACATCGCGCGGGTTGTCTAGGAATTTCGCACACATTTCCACTCGGCGGTTTGCTTCAGCTGGCGTCAGTTCCTGAGGGACAATGCGGAAGCTCCTGTAGACCTTGGCAAGATTGCTCGCCTGATAATCTCCGAGTTCTGGTTGCCGGATTTGTCTCTACGGCCTGGCTCACTGCCTCCGAATCTACAGTTCGCGGCCTACCTGACCTTGGCTGATCGTCGAGGTTTCTGTCACCTGAGCGAAATTTCTTGAACTATCTGGTTGCGGTGCTGTAGTCCACGGAACCTTCCTCTTTCGCATGACAAATGTTTCGATTTGCTTGAGCAGCGATATGGATGAGTTCGAACTCGTAAAGCAAAAGTTCCCTAATTAGCCGGTTGTGGCTTTTCGTCTTTTAGGCATCCCAACCACTGACAGAACTACGACATGCAATGCTGTTCACAGCAGCGACTACCACTGTATATCCCTTTCGACTGACTGTAGTGCGCGACTTAAACTAGTTAAAACACGTGACATACCCGCCGCAGCCCATGCGTTTATACAAATATTGCAAAACTTTCGATTGAGTATCTGTAAATTCTGCATAGGGATTTCTTTCTCTGTAGGCAACCTTTTGAATATACCTCTTTCTGTATAGGCAACCTTTTGCATAATCCTATAAAGAAGCTTTGCATATACTTTCCAGTTTTTCACAATGCATGGTTTTGACACTAGGTGGGTTAGTGTGCATTTGTTTGCGACTGTATCACTGCTCTGAAAATCCGATTTTAAAATTCCTTTCCCAGCTGGATGCACATTATGCACTTCAAATAATGCGCAATTTTCCCAGTAAAAGTACGCATTCGTATCAGAATAATATGACCGCCTACCTAATAATGGGAATAACCACTCTTGGCCCGGATGACAGCGGCGAGACGGCGTGACATGAATGCAATGTAACCCTGGAAAGTTGCCCGAGGCACATGTGCCCGTACAGACTGCAGCTGAGCACGGAGGTCAGACGTGGTTGTGGGTCGGCACATCTGACCTGTCGATCCGAACAGTCCCACAAGTGCTCTATGGGATTGACGTCAGCCGATTTCGCCGGTGAATGGAGCCAGTCACGCACCCCTCAGCGTTGTCATACGGCGCATTGTCCTATTGGTAGACACCATCCCCACCAGGGTAAACGTCTAACATTAAGGGATGTATGCGGTTAGTGAGGATGTACAGATAGAGATTGACATTCCGGGACCCATCCAGTGGTACCAGCGGTCCAAGGTCATACCAGGAAAACATCTCTCAGACATGCACACTGCCACCACAGGTCTGTGCTTAACCAACAAGCGTGTTTGGGTGTTTGTTCTTGTGTGTCTGGCGCCATATCTGCCACAGACTGTTACTTATGTGGAGTACAAACCTCGATTCGTCGGAGAAGGAAACCTTTTCCCACTCTTCCGCTGTCCAATGACGGTAGTCCCATGCGAACTGCAGGCGTCGTTGCTGATGGACCTGGGTTAACATGGGTGCCTTGACACAGCGTCGGCTACGGAGACCTATGCCTAACAGGGTTCCCTCTACTGTCACCGGGTCACGTACCTGGCTGCTCCAGCGTTCATTTGCATGGTCAATTGCTGCACTGTTGCTCGTCGATTGCCCTTTACCTGTGGACGGTGGCGACGTTCTACTCTAGGGTCGATGGCCTTTGGGGCTCCACAGTTATGACGTCAGGACGAACTCGGTGTGCCAGCGGTAAATTCTTGGTACACCCTTACTACAGCACCTCGAGAACAGCCCACGAAGTCTGCTGTTTCTGAGATGCTTCCACTCTTGGCGCGGTAGCCCATTATCACTCCTTTTTGAACGTCCGTCAAATCAGTATCTCTTCCCATTGTGCTCACGTAACGCACTATGGCTAATCTGTCTAGACCGGCCGCTTACTGTCACGTGCACTCTGTGACGCGCCTGGGCGGCTACCGTGTGATTCCGGGTGTGGTCATATTATTCTGATACAACCGTGCATATTATAGCGTAAAAGCCTAAATTCGTCAGTGCTGTGATTCGAACCCACCTCTACCTGCTGCGGAACCTGTTATTTCTTCCGAATGAAGTACACCGACCCCGGCTTATCGCTGCAGCTTGACGTTTTGAGTCTTTCGTCAGTCATTTTAAGAGTATGTTACACATTATATATATATAATATATATATATGTATATATACTGTATATGGGATGTAAGGTCAGGTGATGCGTAACATCACAGCCTCTCCTTGACAAATGTCAACCCCGCCTTCTCGTGGTGCATCCTGTTCCCACTAAAGGGGCTCTGACGACCGCAAATAGCGGTATAACTATACCATCGGGATCAGAGGAAATGCTATCCCACACTCACCAACCCGCTTGGCCAGCGTGGTGAGTTATGGCCAAACACCTCCAAAATGACTCTACAACTTAAATCTTGGCCCTCAGTCTCCGGCAGCTGGAATGTACCTGGCCAAGGCAGCGGCCAGTGCGACATGAAGGCAGAGGGTGCTAAGAATCCCCGGAGGACCGGACTAGGCTGCCATCTGATGCTGACCTTGGCTACCTACAACGGACGCTCCCTATCTTCTGATTCAAGACTTTTTGAATTGGAAGAGGAACTACAAAGGATCAAGTGGGACATCGTCGGGCTAAGTGAGGTAAGGAGAAAAGGAGAAGATCTCATTGAACTGAAAAGTGGACATCTCTTCTATTATCGTGGGACAGATACTGGCAGAACTAGTGGTGTTGGATTTATAATAAACAAGAAACTGGAAGGATAAAGTGGTAGAAGTTGAAAGTTCCTCTGACAGAGCTGCACGACTCGTTATCCAACTCTCGAGAAGATACCAGGCTCAGATTATTCAAACTTATGCACCCACCACAAGTCATCCTGAAGAAGAAATTGAAGAATTTTATGAGGAAATTCGTCATCTAAATAATAAAGGTAAGCAGCACTTGAAGATAATTATGGGAGATTTCAATGCAAAAATAGGGCACCGGCAACAGAATGAAACTTCAGTAGGTAAATTCGGTCACGGCAACAGAAACCAGCGTGGAAATACTCTCGTTGAGTTTGCAGAGGCAGAAGGATTTTTCATCTTGAATTCCTTTTTCAAGAAAAAGCCACACAGGAAATGGACATGGAGACATTCAATTGGGACGACAAGTGAAATTGATTTTATTATGTGTAACAAAAAATTCGTCATCGAAGACTGCAGTGTGCTGAACAAGTTCAACACAAGTAGTGACCATAGATTGGTGAGATGTAAGATGCACCTCAACACTAAACTGGAACGTGGCAAGTTCATAAGACAAACAAAATGTATTGACATAACCAACCTTAAAAAACACCATAATACTTTCAAGTTGGAACTGAAGAACAGATTCTCTGCTTTAGAAGGCCTAACATCGGAAGAAGTGGATATTTCGGAAGTTAACAGAAAAGTAACCAAAGCTCTTATGGAAACAGCAACAAAATTAACTGGGTCTAAGAACAAGTTGCATGTAAACAAATTATCAGGAAAAACCAAAATGTTGATGCAAAAAGAAGAAGAGATGAGGACAACTACAGAAGATGTGACTTCCAAAGTGGAATATATAGAGCTATGCAAGACAGTAAGAAAAGTATCACTGAAGACGTAAGGAAATTCAACTGTGAGCTAGTGAGGAAAGCAATTGAAAACAACCAAAGCCTAAAGATAGCAAAGGGACATCTCAGTAAAGGGAAGAAAACAGATTATGGCTCTGAAAAAAGAAGATGGTTCTATAAGAAGAAATAGAGGCAGAAATTTTGACAAGAGTGAAAGATTTCTACTCCAAATTATATGAAAGGGATGATACATGTACTCCAGACATCATGAAAGGTACCAGAGTTCTTCCAGTCCTCCCAGCAGAAGTTGCTCATGCAATCAAGAACATGAAGCGGGGGAAAGCTCCAGGAGAAGATGGAATTACTATAGACATCATACAAGAAGCAAGTGGAGAAATTGAAACAGTACTCGCCCAAATTTTCACTCGATGCCTTAATGAAGGGAAGATTCCTGAGGATTGGAACAATGCTACAATGATCCTGCTACATAAAAAAGGTGACATTGAGGATCTCAGGAACTACAGACCTATCAGCCTCCTATCAGTGGTTTATAAAATCTTCACTAAAGTTCTTTCACACCGCTTGAAGGTAACACTGGACATGGCTCAACCGAGAGAACAAGCTGGATTCAGGAGTGGCTACAGCACAATAGATCATATCCACGTACTGAGAGAACTAATTGAAAGAGCGAGAGAATATGAACTTCCATTGTGCATGGCTTTTATCGATTATGAAAAAGCCTTTGATTCGGTGAAACCATCAGCAGTTACCACGGCTCTGAAATCCTGCGGTATTGAAGATGCATACATTAATGTTATTAATAACATCTATGAAAATGCAAGTGCAAAGATTCGGCTGTTTGAAAATACAACACACATAAAAATTGGAAAGGAGTGAGACAAGGTGACACCATATCTCCGAAGCTCTTTAATGCCACATTGGAAAATGTCTTTCAATCACTGAACTGGGAAAACAAAGGGATAAAGATTAATGGAGATTATCTAACCCACCTTCGTTTTGCTGATGACGTAGTCATTTTTGCAACTACCCCATCAGAGCTGCAGAGTATGATCCAGGAACTTGCTGACAAGAGTAAAGAAGTGGGATTAAAAATGAACTTTCAGAAGACAAAAGTGATGTTCAATGCTTTTACAAGAAATGAAGATTTATCGATTGATGGAGAAAAACTGGAGATAACAGATACGTATGTTTATCTTGGACAGCAGATATCAAGTGAGGGTCACATTGATGAAGAAATTAATCGGCGTACAAAACTTGCCTGGAGAGCTTTTGGAAGAAACAGCATAATTTTCAAGAGCAATATGCCATTATGTCTTAAAAGAAAAGTGTTTGATCAATGCATCCTTCCAGTGCTTACGTATGGTGCAGAGACGTGGACCTTAACTAAAAGAGACATACAAAGGCTGCAGACAACTCAAAGCAGCATGGAGAGGTGCATGCTTGGTATAACCAGGAGAGATAAGAAGAGGAACTCGTGGATCCGAAAAAGGACGAGAGTGAAAGACATCATGATCAGAGTTAAATCCCTGAAATGGCAATGGGCTGGACATACTGCCAGAAGGACAGACCATAGATGGACAGCCGAAATTTTAGATTGGATTCCAAGGGACAGGAAAAGACCCAGAAAAAGACCACATGGGAGATGGGTGGATGAAATTCGTAAATATGCGGGAGTGACATGGAGGAGACTGGCACAAGACAGACCGTTGTGGAGGAAACTTGGGGAGACCTTCGTCCAGCAGTGGATTGATAATGGTTGACAATGATGATGATGATGATGATACTGTATATATATAATCCCCCCCGCCCTTAAGAAAGGTGGGAGCACGAAATCCCAGGTTTCGGAAGGTCCACCGTAAACCATGCCTGAAGGAACTCTCTACAGACGATTGAATTCTCATTAATTCCAGACGATGTGTCGAAAGAGTCTCACACATTTTTGTCGAACCTCACGGTCAGGAGATTAATTTTACGTTCGAGCGCCAATATAGCGTAAAACCTTTTTTGCCGTTGCCGCGATAGACTCACGTGCTCGCTCCAGCTCCGGAGCCCGCTATTCTCCCAATTGAACTACACCGATACCGGCTTATCACTGCAGCTTGCCTTTTTGACTCGTGCATCATCTCAATGGTACGTCACAACGTAATTTCTGCTCTTTTGCTGTAACTGCGTCTAAAAAGTGTCGTATTTGAAAAATTCTCTCTCTGTCGCATGTCTTTCATCACGAGAATAATTTTGTACATATTCTCTTCACTTTTATAATGTACATTTCTGTCATTAGGATGCGCAAGTCTGTGTTTCTATTTCCAGCCATCTTTCGCTTCGATTTGAAAAAACCGGGGGTTTTTTTTTTTTTGGGGGGGGGGGGGGGGGGTCTGAATAAATAGATTGCTAATGACCAAAAATTTTGAGTTTCAAAATTTCATATGCTACAAATATTCGATTATTACATTTTACACTGAGATATCAGTTTATTAAGTCAGATCTTAACTAGAAAAATTGCATGACGACCCGTAGGTCATCATGCGATCGGAAGAACAGAATGCAAGGTTTTCTACTCACTAATATTCGGGCCAACGCTAAAGGAAGGCTCTTGTTTTTCCAACACTGAACACACTGTTACATGGATATTTGTTACTATTGGACAACCGGTAGCCAAGTGTCTATGAAGCCCACAACGTATGGCGGTACGTGAGTGATACGGAACAGATCGTAAGAATAAAGCATCATATTCTCCGATAGTCGACAAGATTAAAAGCGCTGCATTGTGTATAAGGAGTCTTATCGTAGAATACGGTTCAAATGAGGGAAAGAATAGGCAGAAACAATATGTACTCCAGGAGTTATTTTCGTAATCTTAAAAAGAACTGATTCAACCTGACGATCCGTGAACGTTCAATAACGGACGTTAATTATAAATTATAGCCGTTGTCTTTCATTGCCTTATTGTGGTATGAAATTTTGTGTTTCACCTTTGAAAACATCATACAAAAGTCTTTCTGCTACCAGACAGAAATTGTAGTTATTTATTGTATTATCAATTTTTCATTGCTGCCTCTCGTTCTTAACAGGAATGGGGCCCCTCAAGCTCAATTCCTGCCTCTCGTCCTTAGCCGGCAATTGGGCCCCTCAAGCATTTGTGCCCCTAGTGGAACTTCACCACCTCGCACTATGGTTACTACGGCACTGTAATCAGGAAAGACAGAAAGAAGCCCGTGGATTAAGAAAATGAAAAGAGTTGAAGACATCACAATCAAAGTAAAGACCATCAAGTGGCATTGGACTGGATATATTGCTAAAGAACTAACAACTGCACGCAGGGCTGACAAAAAGATCCCTTCTGGCAAAAAGCAAGGAATATAAAAGAGGCATAAAAGGTGGGAAAACGACATCTGCATCTAGTAAAGTCACCCAAAAAGGAGCAACCTCATTATGGAACAAGACGAAAAGACTAGCACCTTATGCAAACTACTTTGGCACATCTATGTGGAAGTGTTGAAATCGTAACTCATCTTCATGAGAGCAACGAATGTTTATCCTTTGGCCAATCAGATGCCTGAAGAAATCATCTGAACACATGCCGGAAAAGCAGCCAATAGTATCTTCTATACTACGTGAGCATAGCAACCACGGACTTTCACGTGAACGGAACTGATTGTTCCTAAGTAGCAATTTTTTTAAATAGTTTCAGCTTTGTGACCGTTCTAAGCTCTGAGAATTAAGCCCAGACAAAGCCCCCCCCCCCCACTCTTGCGGAGAGCGAAAGCTTGGCTTATATTGAGTGTTTGTATTTACCCCATTAAAGGAGATTTTAGACTTATATGAGTCGTGTGTTATAATAGAACTAAAAACCGTTGGACAACTGAAATGCTAGATTGAACATCAAAGTACAGGAAAAGACCCAAAAGACGACCACGTGGGGGGGGTGGATTAGATTCGAAAGATTTCTGGACCAATTTGGAAAGCACTGGCCCAAGAGAAAGTTTTGGAGGAAACTTGAGAAGATCTTCTTCCAGCAGTGTATTTATAACTGTTGGTGATGATAACAACGTGCACTGATATAACGAAAAACAAAACGTGTTGCATTCTAAGATACTATGAAAGCCATTTTAACATAGTATTTGCAAAAAATGCCCTAAATGCCCTAATTTTACCGAAATTCATGTTGAAATTTAGAAATTCAGGTTAGCGGTTGTCTTCAAGAAAGTAGATCTTGCGTATTTATTGTCATTTGAAATTCGAATTTGTGGAAATAGTTTCTATGTGGAGAAACTGTTTTTCTTCTGGAGGTTCTGGAAATGTATGATTAGGGAAAAATGTAGAAATGTCTTTGCAGAAGTGCAAACAGATGTTTCTCTTAAACGAGTGACTTCATGTCTGGATATTTATTTCGCCTTAACTGTGGATCGAATGAAAAAAAAAAAAAAAAAAAAAAGTTTCAAAATCACTCACTCGTGTAGAACAAAAATGATTTCATGTCTGGGTGGGATTTCGCCGTATTAACTAATGATCCTGCAAAAAGAAGTTCTAAAATCACTCATTTAGAACAAAATGATTTCATCTGTGTGAAATTCAACGCAGACAGCCATCCATTTTCCTTACTAACTTAAATCATTCATTCTTTATATATATAATTGTTACCTCATTATAAAGAGATTTTTCTTCAAAATAGGTTTCCTCCACGACGACGTTTGGGACAATAAAACAATGGCCATTCTGACCTTGTTCCGTCTCGCAGAAACAGCAGCACCCCTACACCCTTTCCTTCCACATACTCCCCCCCCTCCTCCCCTTTTTTTAACTGCCATTCTCAAGATGGTGGACGTCGAAACAGGAAGTAAAAGCGACATTCGCAACCATAGTTACTCTCAATCCAGGTTGCCTGATTAGCATGGACGACGTAAACCCTTTCTCCTTCCACGGAGTGTTCTAGGGATTTCGTCTGCCACATATGGGGTGGCCGACAGGTGGCGACCGTAAGGGGGTCGCAAGGTTTTTCGCAGCGTGGTCTCTCGAGCATTAAAATCGCCTGTCCCATCTAACGAAGGACGCCACGAAATGGCGTGAACGTGACGTGCCTTTTTATTACTTCTTTTCATTCAGAAGAAATAAAGGAACAGTTTTTCTTCTTTATCTCTTCCAGAGAGATTTTTAGGTGGCTGCCGGGAAACCGTTCCACAATGCGACAAACCCTCAAGTTTGAGAAATTTTCTGCACTGTACTTGACAAGCAATAAAATAAACCTCGGAAATCATTGATTCGACTACTTTATAGAGGTCGATGTTTCTGGTGGTCGATTTAGATAGATTTTCTGTGAGAATTTTCTCTTGGGAAAAGCAACGTAAAAAAAAATACTGTATTATCAAGTGGATTCGGTTTTTATAATACACCAATACATCATTCTATAGTTAGTGAAGTATAGGAGATATAGATTCATCTATCTGCGCAACACACGCTGGAAAAAAAAAACCCTTCCAAGTGTTAATTCGGATATGCAAATGATACGAATTTTTAAGAAGCCATTTCTAGTCTCCTTTGAATGCGCAAATGATATTAAGTTTGCAGAGCTGGGGTAAATATTTCCCAGTGGTCTCTTGGCATATCTAAATGATGCCATTTTTTAGAAATCAAACTGATGCTCACAGAGATCCTTTGCAGTAATGTAGAAGGGGCTTAGTGGCGCTAAAGCACTATTTTTCTGGGCTTAGCGCCGCTAAGGCGGTTTTTGAGGTTATCTAGAAAGAAAAGCAGGAACTTTTTTAGACGATCAAATATGCAAAAACAGGGGAAAACAGTGTTCGTCGTACAAACTTGCTTAGTATCTTAATCAAATGTTCGCATTCCGGAGTTGGCCACCACCGTGGTTGAGTGGGCTGAGACGCTGACTTGTGGCTATTCGCATAAGATGGGTCCTGGTCCGAGGCATGGGAGATACTTTTATCGAATGGCGCTGGCTCTGTCGCTTCCCTGGAACCAGTGGTCTCAAATTACGGTCGGCGATTTTGCACCTTGCTCATGGTGGTCGTTTAACCTAGACCTAAACTGCTTTTGTGCTAAACTGCTCGGCACCGGCTGTTGGCTGTCATAAGCGTAAACCCCTGAGCTCACTCATTTCGAATGGATAACAGAAATGAACTCTGCAACATCCACTTCATAATCTTAAGAAAAACAGCGTATTTGTCATATTGAATTGATGTGACTGTGTTAGTTGCATCTGTTCAAAGTAACTAATATGTGTTATTCTCAGTAGAGAAACGTGTAGAACGACACAGCGGTATTTAAATAAAGATTTGATATTCTTAGCATATCACTCTTACGTTACATTCTCTCTTCTATTTAAAATTGCTCAAATTAGGCAATTTTAATTAGTTGATAAAAGTAATCTGTAATAAAAATCTAATGAAAAAACTAAATAATAAAGACAAATCTGATTTCACGGGGCAAACGGGCAAATTTTGAAACTTTTGAAGGAATTCTTCCCAGGTTGTTTTCCTCAATCAATTTACCGCTAAGGCACTTTTTTATTTGGAACTACATCCCTGGTCCTTTGAAAGCGCCTCATAGTGAATTCAACATGCTTCCCATGGAAGTAAGCGCTATATGTATACCAACCACATATCCAAAAATGTAGAAGTGCCATTTTTGGATATGTGGTTGGTATACATTTTTGGATATGTGGTTGGTATACTACTGTATTTTTCTAGGCTTAGCGGTGCTACGGTACTACTGCATTTTTCTAGGCTTAGCGGTGCTAAGGTACCACTGTATTTTTCTAGGCTTAGCGGTGCTAAGGTACTACTGTATTTTTCTAGGCTTAGCGGCGCTAATGCACTATTTTTCTAATCTTAGCGGGGCTAAGGTACTACTGTATTTTTCTAGGCTTAGCGGCGCTAAGGCACTATTTTTCTAGGCTTAGCGGTGCTAAGGTACTACTGTATTTTTCTAGGCTTAGCGGCGCTAAGATACTTTTCGTAGTCAGGTGGTTGCAGAAGATGGGTAAAGAAAATTTTTAGATGTACATATATTCGAAAATAGGTAATGCTCTGTTTTATATACAATCATAACCGAAATATTCGCATTGCAAGGATGAGATTAAACCGCCTGATCACACAATAGGACACCTCACGGAACATAACGGTAAAGAGAATGTAGTTTGTTTCTGGGTTTCACTTTCACTGTGAGTTTCTGTAAGCGCTACATGCCGTTGGCCGTCCCTGATTTAGGGCAGGGGAGGCGCACCAACCATGCTTCATGCGGAACTCCGACCCTTAATAAGAAATTTACACTTCTGACCACTCGGTTACCGGGATGGCGTAAAGAGAATATAAGGTCCATTGTCTAGACGGTAATCCTCAAAATTATGCTTGGAGAAAAAAACTGCAGGGAGAAATTATGCAGCCATTAAGTTTCGTGCGAGGGAAGAACGTTTTTACTAAGTTACCCTTTCTCTTATCCCTTAAGAATAACAACATATCTTTTTCATTTACTCAGGAGGAAAAAGACTTATTAGTAGTAGCACTGAATAGATGTGACTATACCAATTATATTTATTCAGCGTGGTTATATTAGTTACATCTATTTAGTATCACTCAGGTAATAATTACACTGAACATTTGTAATCTTGTGAAATGACAGGGTTATTTAAAAAAATTGCATGTTTTTAGGATGTGAGTAACTTTTTTTTCCTTTATTAAAAATATCTCAAATTAAGCGATTTAAATAAAAATTTCATAAAATATACTGAACAATAAAAATAGCAATCAAATGCTTTAAATGCTTTTTAATAGCAAATGCTTTTAAAAAATTTGAGTTACCTTTCCAACGCATTTTTACTTGATCAGTTCACCGCTAAGGCTCTTTTTTAATTAGAACTACATCACCGCCCATATCTCTTAATCCGATGGAGGAATATAATTACTTCCAAATTTTATGAGTTGTTTCAAAATCTAGGTGTTATTCATTTTCCACTGTCCGGGAGATTATTCATGGGTAATGTTCTGACATCGAATCAAAAGTACTTTTCAGCGATAAGAAAAGTACCATCCGAAGATTTTTTTCTCAGTGTCGTGCTTTTGGTCGAATATATCAAGACAAAAATCACCAGAAGAACTTTTTCGCAGATATCAGTAACTTATAAATCGTCTGGAGATTAGAAGAATACCATATGTTGTTTTTGTATCCAGTGCCGTGGGAACCGCGGGGAAGCTCCCGTACTTATTTGCTTTCAGAAACGAAATATTACATTTGCCTCTTCACTTTTCATCCTTTTTAATTACGTCCGTAATAGGATAATTATTTGGAATATTTTCTGTTTCTTTCATTTTTTTCCCCATGACCGACTTTATTGAGAGCCGACCATGAAAGATGAATAAAGTGTTGGTAAGGTTTTATGATTATTTTGTTTTCCTATTTCACATTTATACACAACTTTTATTACACTCTTTTATAGCACTTACTCATTTAGTAATTTAAACCACATATTTTATTTGGATAAAACTATCATAAGAATTTTAAAATAAAAGGTTTCAGGCTAAGAAAAAAAAAAAAAAAAGGTAGAACACAAACTGAAATTCACTTCTCATCCACTAGAAAATCCAAGTTCTTATGGATCAAATAAAAATTTACATAACATTTGTTATAATTATTTTCGATTGTTCAGCCATACAGCTCTTTCACATCAACTTTGGGGGGGGGGGGGGGCTGACCAGGAAGAACTACCGAGAACAGGTTTTGTACAATTAATTTAGAATCCCTTCTTCCGGGAGCACTAAAAAGAGTCCCATAGTGAAATGATTATTTAAAAAAAGAAAAATTAAAAATTTAGGAAGGTAGTAAACATTTGAAGACAAAGTTCCCACAGGAAAATTAAAGATTCACAACATAAAAGTTTTTTTTGGGATCCTTTTTTTAAAATTCAAGTTTTGTTATATGTAGAGGATTTTAGGAAGGGTTTGTCTGACCCCAGGTCTTAAACAACCCTTAGAAATAGGAAGCTAGGAGATTTGGGATAGAGTGCCCGACAGGAAAGTGCCAAACATAAAATGCACCCCACAATATATCAATGAAAGGCAATGGTAGTATTATTTTCGTGCCTTATTGTGCTTATGGAGCAATAGGTCTTGTTGAATCAGTTATTTTATTACTAGGGAAATATCAAAGAGAATAAATTGCTCCAAAACAACATTAAACATCTCACGAAATCATAAAACATACCGGAGGAAATTCAAGTTTTATATTATTTTTTATTATTTGTATTATCTTCCAGTATTTTATTGAGAACATTATTTCCTTTTCAGTAAACTATTGATTTTAAATTATATCCATTTCCTAAAAGTCTTATTTACTCCATATTTTCTAGTTTCAAAATTTAATACTCGTCAAAAATCACATTTAATTGCAAGCTTTATTTGTTCTGCATTTCGATATTTTTGGTTGTAAGACATTTTCTTATTTCTTGCCGTTTGAAATTTCTTTTGCTGAAACTAAATATTATTTCCTGTTTTAATTTCTGACCATCTAGAACTTAATTTTGTAATGCCTTCCTGAGACGCGAGTCAATCTCTCCTTGCAATGTCCAATATGAGTCAAATTAAAAATATATATATGTATAACATCAAGACCACGATTCTTGCGGAGCTTATAAGTAAAGTGGAGGTGTACAAATCAATATAACATCAATCAATATTAAAAATGGATTTAGTGGGTCAAAGTAATCATACCGCAGTAGGACTGAGTTATCTACCCCGAAAGTACAAACACAATCTCTCATAGGGCAAGAGCAGGTCGTCAGGTGAAACGCCACTTCACCTAAATTTTGTGGGGGAAAAAACAAAAAAACAATTTGAATGGTTTAGCGGATTCTTAAAATCAGTCACTATTTCATTTATAAGAAAGATTTCTAGAAAATCTTGTGGCTTTGAAATGAAAGCTCTCTCGTTTCTGGCAACGATCTAGAAATATGAGCATGCCGTTTCAAATGGCACTGCGAATTCTTTAACAAACGGTCTTGTAACTGCGCGTAGGCCATGTGAAAAGGTAAGAACCGCAGTTCCAAATCACTTCACTCCTGCAATGTGAAGAGCGCCGACGAAGGAACCTGGTATTCAGTGAATTAGCGGGTTGATATGGCAACCAATAACGTCAATGATTGAGATGAAGTGGACAACCTCCACAGTGCGATTTTGAGTTTAGATGATTCTAGTTCCAACCGTTGTGTTTATATACGGTACTAACTGCAAGTGTGAACTTCAGTTTCAGTACCGTTTCTTTATTTTTCTCCGTATGTTCTGGATTCATGCTTTTGTTTCAAAAAATGAGCACGGAAAACGATACAGTGTGTGCACGTTGCTGCAGACAAATACTGTGCATAAGGATGCATTCCAAGAAGTGTATCAATTGTTTTTTCTAGTTCTTACTTTAACTTTCAACCACTGTATAGTAGAAAGAAAGTTTTTTTTTGTTTGTTTGTTTGTTTGAAACGAATAAATAAATTACTTAAGGAACACTATTTCACATCAAAGGCTACCATCGTCATCTAATATCGCGATACAAAAAGAACTTCTCTCCGAACTTGATGTTAAACAGCCGTTTTACGATGCCATCACTGACAGCTATGCTTACTTGAAAGATCTTCACTGACAGCTATGCTTACTTGAAAGACCTTCACTGACAGCTATGCTTACTTGATTGACCTTCTTTACAAGAAAGAGATGCATTTTGAAGAAAGACAAGAAAGAGATGCATTTTGTCATGGATTCTAATTTTGTAACAAATACTTCACCTGCTTCTCTAGTCACGAACCGCCACTGTCATAGGAACGCAGCTAGACCACTTGGGGGGGGGGGGGGTAAAGTCCTACCAATCGCATCTGAAGCCCCTCTCAGTAATCCTACAATATTCTCGGTCGAACTAAGTTCCTGATTTAAGTTATAAATTCCGAACCTTTGCAAGTTCGGAACATTATTATTATTACTGTTTAATTTAAAACAGTGACAAGTCATCAAAAAAAAAAGGCTGCCCCGGTGGCGCAGTGGTCTAAGCGATGGCCTCTGATCAATCGTCCGAAAGGGGTCCGGGTTCGAATCCCGGTGAGGCATGGTTGTTGTGTTTCTCTTACGGGACTGGCTCTCTCCCTTCCCTGGAACCAGTGACCACAAATTAAAAACGGGCGACTGCTTATAGACAATTGAGTTGCTCACGGTGGTCGTTAAACTTCCAATAAAAAAAAGTATATATAAATATATATAAATTGGGATGTAAGGTCAGGTGATGCGTAACATCACAGCCTCTCCTTGACAAATGTCAACCCCGCCTTCTCTCGTGGTGCGTCCTGTTCCCACTAAAGGGGCTCTGACGACCGCCAATAGCGGTACAACTATAAAATCGGGATTAGAGGAAATGCTATCTCACACTCACCAACCCGCTTGGCCAGCGTGGTGAGTCATGGCCAAACCCCTCCAAAATGACTTCACAACTTAAATCTTGGCCCTCAGTCTCCGGCAGCTGGAATGTACCTGGACAAGGTCTTCATGTCGCCAGTGCGACATGAAGGTAGAGGGTGCTAAGAATCCCCGGAGGACCGGACTAGGCTGCCATCTGATGCTGACCTTGGCTACGTATAATGGACGCTCCCTATCTTCTAATTCAAGGCTTCTTGAATTGGGAGAGGAACTACAAAAGATTAATTGGGACATCGTCGGGCTAAGTGAAGTAAGGAGAAATGGAGAAGATCTCATTGAACTGAAAAGTGGACATCTCTTCTACTATCGTGGGACAGATACTGGCAGAACTAGTGGTGTAGGATTTATAATAAACAAGAAACTGAAGGATAAAGTTGTAGAAGTGGAAAGTTCCTCTGACAGAGCTGCACGACTCGTTATCCAACTCTCGAGAAGATACCAGGCTCAGATTATTCAAACTTATGCACCAACCACAAGTCATCCTGAAGAAGAAATTGAAGAATTATATGAGGAAATTCGGCATTTAAATAATAATGGTAAGCAACACTTGAAGATAATTATGGGAGATTTCAATGCAAAAATAGGGCAACAGCAACAGAATGAAACTTCAGTAGGTAAATTCGGTCACGGCAACAGAAACCAGCGTGGAAATACTCTCGTAGAGTTTGCAGAGGCTGAAGGGTTTTTCATCATGAACTCCTTTTTCAAGAAAAAGCCACACAGGAAATGGACATGGAGACATCCAAATGGGACGACAAGTGAAATTGATTTTATTATGTGCAACAAAAAATTCGTCATAGAAGACTGCAGTGTGCTAAACAAGTTCAACACAAGTAGTGACCGTAGATTGGTGAGATGTAAGATGCACCTCAACACTAAACTCGAACGTGGCAAGCTCATAAGACAAACAAAATGTATTGACATAACCAACCTTAAAAAACACCATAATACCTTCAAGTTGAAACTGAAGAACAGATTCTCTGCTTTAGAAGGCCTAACATCGGAAGATGTGGATATTTCTGAAGTTAACAGAAAAGTAACCAAAGCTCTTATGGAAACAGCAACAAAATTAGCTGGGTCTAAGAACAAGTTGCATGTGAACAAATTATCAGGAAAAACCAAAATGTTGATGCAAAAAAGAAGAGAGATGAGGACAACTAAAGAAGATGTTACTTCCAAAGTGGAATATATAGAGCTATGCAAGTCAGTACGAAAAAGTATCACTGAAGACGTAAGGAAATTCAACTGTGAACTAGTGAGGAAAGCAATTGAAAACAACCAAAGCCTAAAGATAGTAAAGGGACATCTCAGTAAGGGAAGAAAACAGATTATGGCACTGAGAAAAGAAGGTGGTTCTGTAACAAGAAATAGAGGCGAAGTTTTGACAAGAGTGAAAGATTTCTAATCCCAATTATATGAAATGGATGATACATGTACTCCAGACATCATGAAAGGTACCAGTACCAGAGTTCTTCCAGTCCTCCCAGCAGAAGTTGCACATGCAATCAAGAACATGAAGCGGGGAAAAGCTCCTGGAGAAGGTGGAATTACTGTAGACATCATACAAGAAGCAAGTGGAGAAATCGAAACAGTACTCGCCCAAATTTTCACTCGATGCCTTAATGAAGGGAAGATTCCTGAGGATTGGAACAACGCTACAATGATCCTGCTACATAAAAAAGGTGACATTGAGGATCTCAAGAACTACAGACCTATCAGCCTCCTATCAGTGGTTTATAAAATCTTCACTAAAGTTCTTTCACACCGCTTGAAGGTAACACTGGACATGGCTCAACCGAGAGAACAAGCTGGATTCAGGAGTGGCTACAGCACAATAGATCATATCCACGTACTGAGAGAACTAATTGAAAGAGCGAGGGAATATGAACTTCCATTGTGCATGGCTTTTATCGATTATGAAAAAGCCTTTGATTCGGTGAAACCATCAGCAGTTACAATGGCTCTGAAATCCTGCGGTATTGAAGATGCATACATTAATATTATTAATAACATCTATGAAAATGCAAGTGCAAACATTCGGCTGCTTGAAAATACAACACCCATAAAAATTGGAAAATGAGTGAGATAAGGTGACACCATATCACCGAAGCTCTTTAATGCCATATTGGAAAATATCTTTCAATCACTGTACTGGGAAAACAACGGAATAAAGATTATGATATTGGAACTTGCTGACAAGAGTAAAGAAGTGGGATTAAAAATGAACTTTCAGAAGACAAAAGTGATGTTCAATTATTTTACAGGAAATGAAGATTTATCGATTGATGGAGAAAAGCTGGAGATAACAGACACCTGCGTTTATCTTGGACAGCAGATATCAAGTGAGGGTCACATTGATGAAGAAATTAATCGGCGTACAAAATTTGCCTGGAGAGCTTTTGGAAGAAACAGCATATTTTTCAAGAGCAATATGCCATTATGTCTTTAAAAAAAGTGTTTGATCAATGCATCCTTCCAGTGCTTACGTATGGTGCAGAGACGTGGACCTTAACTAAAAGAGACATACAAAGGCTGCAGACAACTCAAAGAATCATGGAAAGGTGCATGCTTGGTGTAACCAAGAGAGATAAGAAGAGGAACTCTTGGATCAGAAAAATGACAAGAGTGGAAGACATCATGATCAGAGTTAAATCCCTGAAATGGCAATGGGCGGGACATACTGCCAGAAGGACAAACCATCGATGGACAGTCGAAATTTTGGATTGGATTCCAAGGGACAGGAAAAGACCCAGAAGACCACATGGGAGATGGGTGGATGAAATTCGAAAGTATGCGGGAGTGACATGGAGGAGACTGGCACAAGACAGACCGTTGTGGAGGAAACTTGGGGAGACCTTCGTCCAGCAGTGGATTGATAATGGTTGACAATGATGATGATGATGATGATATATAAATTATGGACGCGTGCATGCGTAATGCCAAAATAGATGATAGTGGTTTATGTCTTGGTGATATCCGTGTGTGCAGATTGTTGTATGCTGATGACACTGTCCTGTTGGCAGAGAGCAAAAGTGATTTGCAGAGTATGTTGTCTCGCATGTACGAAGTTTGCATGAAATTCAAACTGAGTATAAATAAGGGAAAAACCAAAGTTATGGTGTTTGAGAGAGGAACTGGTAGCACTGAATGTAATGTAAGTAGTAAGTATAAACAGCACTGTGATTGACCAGGTGAGTTTGTTTGTGTATTTAGGGAGCATGTTTGACAGAGAGAACAAATTGGATGGTGAAATCAGTAGGCGAGTGAATTCTTCATTAAAAGTTATAGCTGCTCTGGGAGGTTTTCACAGGAATGATGGGTTCTCTAGAGAGTCCCGCATGGCTGTGTATGAAAGTGTAATTGTTCCTACTCTGATGTATGGCAGTGAAACCTGGGTACTGCAGAAGAAACATAGGAGTCGTTTGTGTTCTGGAGAAATGCGTTACTTACGGGGGGGGGGGTTTGTGGCAAGACACGCTTCTGATTGTGTGAGAAATGAAGATGTGTTGCAGTTGTGTGATGTGAAGCAAAATGTTGTTAGCAAGGTGGAGACCAATATGCTTCAGTGATTTGGCCATGCTGAAAGAATGAGTGATGAGATGCTTAATAAGAAAATCTTTTAACCCAAGTGGCCGGAAGGAAAGGCAGAGGAGGGCCAAGGAAGACATGGGTGGAACAGATTCAGGAATGTCTGCATGAGAAAAAGATTAAGAGTATGAAGTATAAAATATCTTGTGTACGGCGTGTAATGGATATCAGTGAAGCCCGAGTTGTATGTCAAGATCGCTGTAAATGGAGAAGTTTGATACGACAACAGTAAGTAAAAATATCTGGTAGTTTGTATTTCTTTTTGGAGCTAACCTCTGAATCTCAGAGAACAGCTTAGGTATATGTATGTATGTATAAAAATAAGAAGAAGATAAAAAAAGCCAATCAGTAATTTGCATTTGACCATTTTATGCTACCGTAAGATGCATAAGAAATCATCTCTTGCGGACACATTCCGAGGATCGTTGGGTGTGTATTGCGATTCATTTTTTTTAAACCATAAGTTCTCTTTAACTGCTGGCAACGCTATATACACCTGATGGACGCGGAAATCAATTGGATGCTTTGACATTTTGCGTCTCGTATGCTGAATTTGGTGTTACATAGCTATAGCCTTCTTGCCCAGCTTTGGATCTCGGTCTTAATTTCTCATAATTGTCTTTCACTTAAGGTGCTCGGTCTCCGAAGTCTGGAGTTTCATGGCGTTGCCACTCCAATAAATCAGACCCCCAGCCTGGGCGTAGAACACACATAGGATCTACTATTCACTTTATCCCTTGTTTAAATTGCGGCGGTTATATAGGTATATTATATATAAACTAAATATGGCTTCTATACTCTGTGCATTCGGAATCAGTTGCTCGTCCTAATAAAGGCCACGAATAAAAATCCTCCTAAAGAGAAGAAAGGCGTACGCACACACTCTTCACCGCAGCAAGGAAATGGCAACCATCTCCGTTTTATCAAAAACCCACTCAATAATGGAAAAAAAGATCAACATTTCTTCCAAATATTATTTATGAATTAAATTAATATACAGGTATCACCGGCTTTTCAAAAGTCCGCTTTACCCTACTTCGCTTTTACGAAAGATCTGCATTAGCCGTTGCTTTCAATAACCGAAAGTAATCCGAAGAGGATTTTGGCTTTTACAAAATGACGTTGAAGAAGTTTTGGTATCACATGACCAAGAGCTGACACATGAAGAGCTGAGGCAATTGCAAACGATACGAATCGAAACCGAACCTGAAGTCGTTCAGTAACTGAAGGTGAAGCACTAGCTAGAGATTTTCGTTACGATTGCAGAAAGTGTGACTTTAATTTTGAAAGAGCACGTAGGTTTAGGGAAGGTTTGAAGGTTGTTTTTAGTGCCTACAAAGAACTGTATGGTAGAACAAGTTTGTTTCATGCAATGCATTGATTTTGATACGCTTTCGAACATACCAAAAATCATAACTCAAGTTATGAGGACAATGGCTGTGGAATAAATCTCGCTCCTATGCCCTGACCTTTGACTTCATTTCGATGATATTAAACAGAATTCGTTCACTACACCTCCGGAACAACATTCTTAAGTGTTGTCGCAATAGAAGCATATTTAGTCAAGTTATGAGGATAATGGCTGTGGAATAAATCTCGCTCCTATGCTCTGACCTTTTACCCCATTTCGATGATATTAAACAGAACCTGTTTACTATACCACCGGAACTACATAATTAAGTTTTGTCGCAATCGAAGCATTTTTACGTAAGTTATAACGCATAGGGGCGATGGAATGGATTTCGCACCTATGTCCTGACCTTTGACCCCATTTCGCCCATTTTCAACAGGATTCGTCTCCAGATTGTTCCCAACCACATACTAAAATTTCATCGAAATCAAACCATTTTTATGAGAGTAATCGTACGGACAGACAGACGGACAAAGCTGGAGCATATACGCTTCTTCAGCTTACGGTTGGAAAGCGCAAAAAACGCGTGAGGATAAGTAGTCAAGCATACTGTCGTATTTGATGCCTTCCACATCAGACAACGAACCTTCGACATCGAGTAAGGCAGACAAACGGATTCAGACGACGATGAGATGTTAATAGATAGAGATGACCCTCTTTCTCTCCCTCTCTCTTGCACCCCAGTCTCCTGTACCTTCCACCACCCCAACCTTCGACTTTCCACCACTCAAACTTTCGACGACTCAGACTAACACCCAATCACCACCTCTTAGTCTTCCAGTGTGCTTGCTGTCTTCCCGATTCTGGCACGTGAAACTATACACTGTACATACTTGTACATTATTTATGCTTTATATAAGCTACGTATTTATCATATTCCTGCTTTTACTATGTGTTATTTTAGGTTTTATTTGTTATTTGGTAGGTTATTTTTTGGGTTTGGGAAAACTCAAAAATCTGTCCCCTGTGAATTAATGGCAATTGCTTCTTCACTTTAAGCCATTTCAGCAAACGAAAGGTTTCATAGGAAGGGTCCACTTTCGGACAGCGAGGGAAACCTGTATAAATAATTTTATTGGGTTGATGCATTAGTTCATGCCGTTTTTTTCACTGCACTACAGGAATGTATTACATCAGAAGGGAAAACGGAATCAATCAACTATGTATTCCCCCCATTGTTTGTGATGGTTTCCCAACGTCTGGATAGTCCTGCAATACCATTCTTAAAAAAAAGTACAGGTTTTGCTGCGGAGAAATAATCAAGGAAATTCTGGAGATCAACATCATTGTTGAACGTTCTGCCGCGGAGTGCTTTCGACAGAGATCGGAACAGGTGATAGTCTGAAGAAGCGACATCTGGTGAATAGGCCGGATGTGAAAGGATCTCCCATTTCATGTCCTGAATGGCCAGTTTGGTCATGTTTATTCTGTGAGAACGTGCGTTATGTTGGAAAAGGACACCATGGCGCCGATGTGGCCGTTTCTGCTGAATTGCTCCCTCCACACGGCGGAGTTGCTCACAATAGAGGGCAGCGTCGATGGTCTGATTCCTCGGCAGTACTTCCCAGTGAATAATGCCTTCCACGTCGCACTAGACACGCAACATGATCTTCTCAGGATGAAGGTCATATTCTTAACCATTCCCTCCGATGCTCGAAATTCACGAACACCAACCACTTTTCATCTCCTGTAACAATACGTGACAGAAAGGGTTTATGTTACTGAGAACATATGCGATAACGGCCGAGCAAGGAACCAGCTGATTCTTGCTGTCCTCGGTGAGGGTGTGAGGCGCCCAAGGCACCAATTTCCGGACCTTTCCCATAGGTTTCAGGTGTCGCACCACTGTGGCCTGATCACAGTTTATCTCAGTGGCCAATTCGTGTGTGGTTTGATGTGGGTCTAAGTGGATGAGATGGTTGAAACGATCCTCATCAGAGTGAGATGAACGGCCTGAGCGTGGAGAGTCGTTGAGGTCAAAGTTACCACCTGGGAACCGCTCAAACATTTTGCCGGCTGTCCTCGGAGCAATAGCATCCTCCCCATACACAGCACAAGTTTGCCGAGTAGCCTCGGCGGCTGTGGATCCCTTATTAAATTCGTAGAAGAGCAAATGTCGGAAATGTTTATTCCTCTCTACTTGGCACTTCATACTTCCGGACCTGAAAACTAAAGAACCACTAGCCACAGTCACACAACGCAATATGATTTAGATACACGATATTACTGGCTACATTTTGATATACAACTGGCCTTTTGCACCGTCACTACTAACTTGGGAAACACTCGTGAAATAAAACGGCATGAACTTATGCATCAACACAATATTAATGCTGCGCTAAAAAATGAGTGACTCCTTCATTGGCTCAAAATTTAATTTGTAAAACTATTTAAATTTTAAAACGAAATTTATTCAAAGTGACAACTTCCAACTCTAAGATTCAGCCGGTTTTTTTTTTTGTTGTTGTTGTTTTTATTTTTCGTTACGTAAGTGGGTGAGAGTAGGAGGTAATGAAAGCAATGAAGCCCTATCCAGCCTCCAGAGGGTTCTTAGTCTTGCAACGCACCTGATCTCTTAACATACAGAAAAAAAAACTCTGGAGGAGTTATTCGTTCTGCTACTTTCGCGTATCGGTGTAATATAAACTTCAGCTGTTTGTCATGGTGCAGAGAACAGTTCGAACTTGGTGTCGATGCTGCTTTATAATTTCTTTCTGCTGCAGTGGCAAATTGGCACCCAGTTTCGCGCGTCCATCCAGGCTATGGAGCTGGTAGGTTCGAGTACAAATGCGTTTGTGGCGTACTCGCACCGGAACTGCTACCGGTTCCTACAATGATGGGTGAATATCTTCCTGTATCGTCTGGTATGGCATTATTAATGTGTACAAGGAAACAGAAAGCAAATGAATTCCTCCAAGATGACTTCCTGTTAATTTCTTATCTCTTCTCTTGCTGAATATTTCTTCTCGGAAACCGATTTTCCTTTTATAACGCTCCCAGACGATATCTTTTCTTTTTTTTTCTCTCCAGAGCTACCAGTTTTTGTATGAGTTCAGTGTCAGCTCAGATATGGTTTAACGGCAGGAAGTTACGTTGGTAAAACAACCTTGACGCAGCGTTTGAAGATTTCGTGCAATTTATTATTTCAAAGGAACTGTGCTATCAAAGAACATTCTTTTTCCTTTCTCGTTACTGGGAAGTTCCTTATTCAGGGGAAATAAAATTCAAAGTTTCACGTCGAAACCTTGCATACTGTTATCCTTGAGAGTTATCCGCAAAGTACGTATTTTTATTAACTGGAAAAAATATATATATATATGTATAATTTAAACCTAACTTTAGCCAAAAACAGAAAAAAATAATAATTAATTTTATTTTTAAACAAAATTACGATCTGAAAACCAAACGCTCGAAAGCAGCAATGAAGAATTCTCAGAAACTATAACTTACAAAGCAGAAATTACAGCAGCAAAAAAAAAACAATAAATAAAAAACTCCAAAGCCAACGAGCAGTGAGAAAGAAACAAAAAAACAGGGATGCAGAAAGTGTTGAAAATGCTGAGCCTTGGTTTTATCAAGGACCAGCAAAACTCTGCATTTACTCACTTCCACAAAGACCTAGTTGAAAATGGATTTCTGCTATGTCATAGATGCAAAAAGTAAAAGTTCCCTATAACGAAGTAAATTTCTCCGTCATTTTTATCCGCGCCGGGGCTCGAACCCGGATCCCCACACTCCGGAATAAGTCACTCTACCAATTGAGCTACGCGGACGTTTCATTCTGATTCCTATCTGCCTTTATGTCGTGTGCGTCCTTCTGGCAGGTACGTCACATCTCCTGGTACGTTACATCATCTCCCCCGTATTTTTTTTTTTTCGAAGTGCTGGAGAAGGGATTCTTTTATTTTTCCTATCTCGCGGTGTGGAAAAAACATCACACCAATGCGAGATTTTGAACGGTCGGGTCATCCGGATAGTTCGGGCGCCATTATAACGAAGTAAATTTCTCCGTCATTTTTATCCGCGCCGGGGCTCGAACCCGGATGCCCTCACTCCGAAATAAATCACTCTACCAATTGAGCTACGCGGACGTTTTATTCTGATTCCTATCTGCCTTTATGTCGTGTGCGTCCTTCTGGCAGGTACGTCACATCTCCTGGTACGTTACATCCCAAAATTACCAAATTAACAGAACCGTTCAAAAAAGTACAGAAACTTTAAAATTAAGCAAAAAATCCCTGTTTTTTTGTTTCTTTCTCCCTGCTCGTTGGCTTTGGGTTTTTTTTTTTTTTTTTTTTTGTTGTTTTTTTTTTTTTTTTTTTTTGCGTTGTAATTTCTGCTTTGTAAGCTATATATGTATATATGATCATCATCATTATCAACCATTATCAATCCACTGCTGGATGAAGACCTCCCCAAGTTTCTTCCACAATTGATTGTCTTGAGTCTGTCTCCTCCATGTCACTCCAGCATGCTTTCGAATTTCATCCATCCATCTCCCATGGGGTCATCTTCTGGGTCTTTTCCTGTCCCTTGGAATCCAGTCTAAAATTTCGGTTGTCCACCGGTGGTCCGTTCTTTTGGCAACATGTCCTGCCCATTGCCATTTTAATGATTTCACTCTGGTCATGACGTCGTCCATTCCTGTCATTTTCCTTATCCACAAGTTCCTCTTCTTATCTTTCCTGGTTACACCAAGCATATATCATCATCATCATCATCGTTGTCAACCATTACCAATCCACTGCTGGATGAAGACCTCCCCAAGTTTCTTCCACAACGGTCTGCCTTGTGCCAGTCTCCTCCATGTTACTCCAGCATACTTTCGAATTCCATGCACCCATCTCATATGTGGTCTTCTCCTGGGTCTTTTCCTGTCCCTTGGAATCCAGTCTAAAATTTCAGCTGTCCATCGATGGACTGTCCTTCTGACAATATGTCCCGCCCATTGTCATTTCAGGAATTTTACTCTCATCATGATGTCTTCCACTCTTGACATTTTTCTGATCCACAAGTTCTTGTTCTTATCTCTTCTGGTTACACCAAGCATGCATCTCTCTCTCTGCACATACGTCTCTGCACCATATGTAAGCACTGGGTGGATGCATTGATCAAGCACTTTTCTTTTAAGACATAATGGCATATTGCTCTTGAAAAATATGCTGTTTCTTCCAAAAGCTCTCCAGGCAAGTTTTGTACGCCGATTAATTTCTTCATCAATGTGACCCTCACTTGATATCTGCTGTCCAAGATAAACGCAGGTATTGGTTATCTCCACCTTTTCCCCATCAATCGATAAATCTTCATTTTTTGTAAAAGCATTGTACATCACTTTTGTCTTCTGAAAGTTCATTTTTAATCCCACTTCTTTACTCTTGTCAGCAAGTTCCTGGATCATACTCTGCCGCTCTGACGGAGTAGTTACAAAAATGACTAAGTCATCAGCAAAACGAAGGTGGGTTAGATAATCTCTATTAAACTTTATCCCTTTGTTTTCCTAGTTCAATGGCTAAAAGACATTTTCCAATGTGGCATTAAAGAGTTTGGGAGATATAGTGTCACCTTTTCTCACTTCCTTTCTAATTTTTATGGGTGCTGTATTCTCAAATAGCCGAATCTTTGCACTTGCATTTTCATACATGTTATTAATAATATTAATGTATGCATTTTCAATACTGCAGGATTTCAAAGCCATTGTAACTGCTGATGGTTTCACCGAATCAAAGGCCTTTTCATAATTGATAAAAGCCATGCATAATGGAAGTTCATATTTCCTCGCTCTTCAAATTAGTTATCTCAGTAGGTGGATATGATCTATAGTGCTGTAGCCACACCTGAAACCAGCTTGTTCTCTCGGTTGAGCCATGTCCAGTGTCACCTTCAAGTGGTGTGAAATAACTTTAGTGAAGATTTTATAAACCACTGATAGGAGGCTGATAGGTCTGTAGTACCTGAGATCCTTAATGTCATCTTTTTGATGTAGCAGGATGATTGTAGCATTGTTCCAATCCTCAGGAATCTTCCCTTCATTAAGGCATCCAAGCATATATACAGCTGCATATATAAAAGGAAAATGCGAAATGGAAATTTCAAAGCCTAAGTGTTTCTTGTAATATTATTTTATGTCGTTAAGCAGTAGGAAATAGAGATTTATTTATTTCTCTCTCCCTCTCTTTTTTCTCTCATTCTCTTCGTCTGTCTTTCTCTCTCTCTCATTCACTTTCTCTCTCTGATTCTTTTTCTCATTCTCTGTCTGATTAACTTTCTCTCTCTGATTCTTTTTTCTCATTCTGTCTGATTCTCTTTCTCTCTCTGATTCTCATTTTCTGTCTAGTTCTCATTCTCTCTCTCTCTCTCCTTGATTCTTTTTTCTTATTCTGCCTGATTCTCTTTCTCTCTCTGGTTCTCTCTCTCTCTCTCTCTCTCTCTCTCTCTCTCTCTCTCTCTCTCTCTCTCTCTCTCTCTCTCTCTCTCTCTCTCTCTCTCTCTCTCTCTCTCTCTCTCTCCGATTCTTTTTTCTCATTCTGTCTGATTCTTTTTCTCTTTCTGATTCTCATTTTCTCTCTGGTTCTCATTCTTTCTCTCTCTCTCTCTCTCTCTCATTCTCTTCTCTCTCTGATTCTTTTTCTCATTCTCTGTCTGATTCTCTTTCTCTCTCTCTCTCTGATTCTCATTCTTTCTCTCTCTCCTTCTCTCAATAGTCAGAGAAAGAATCTGAAAGTTTTTGCTAACCCTTGTACCCTTCAGCAGTTATAGAGACAGTAATAAAAGTTTTCTTTCCTAATTTGTATTGCTTTCGTTGTGTGATAAAATGTGTAAAAAAAGTGCTTTTCCGATTTATTTTCCTCCTACCTAAGCAGTGAGGATAGAGAAAGGTAGAAACTTCATTTTGTAACTTTCATATACTTATGCTCTCAGTTTCTTCCAGCAACGCAATGTGCGGTAAAAATACGTTTTATTGTTGTTGCTTTGTCATAGCAGATTTGCATTAAAACCACGGACTAAATTCTAGGTCTTAAAGCATACGTGTCCTCAAAAAAAGTCTGCAATCTACTAAACTTAAGCGCCGCCCTGGTGAGAGTGTGGTCTGAGCTCTGGCTTCTGATAATTCGTTCAAGACGGGTCCCCGGGTTCGAATTCCGTGGGAACTATGAATGGTGTGTTTGTCTGGCGGCACTGATTCTCTCCCTTTCCAGGAACCAGTTGCCCTAAATTAGGGTGGAAAGACAACTTATGACTCATGAAGTTTGTAACGTACCAGGAGATGTGACGTACCTGCCAGGAGGACGCACACGACATAAAGGCAGATAGGAATCAGAATAAAACGTCCGCGTAGCTTAATTGGTAGAGCAACTTATTCCGGAATGAGTGGACCCGGGTTCGAACCCCGGCGCGGATAAAAATGACGGAAAAATTTACTTCGTTATAATGGCGCCCGAACTATCCGGATGACCCGACCGTTCAAAATCTCGCATTGGTGTGATGTTATTTCCACACCGCGAGATAGGAAAAATAAGAGAATCCTTTCTCCAGTACTTCGAAAAAAATAAAAATAAGGGGGAGATGATGTAACGTACCAGGAGATGTGACGTACCTGCCAGAAGGACGCACACGACATAAAGGCAGATAGGAATCAGAATAAAACGTCCGCGTAGCTTAATTGGTAGAGCAACTTATTCCGGAATGAGTGGACCCGGGTTCGAACCCCGGCGCGGATAAAAATGACGGAGAAATTCACTTCGTTATAAGTTGCTAATGTGTGTGTCTGACTGTGGCTTACTCCAAAAAAAAAGCTAAGCTAAAAACAATCGGTCTGAAGTTCGGTTCTTCTGTATTAACTTTACGATGTACGAATCAGTGGTATTCTCACTAAGAAACAAAAATTTGCACCTCAAAAGCAGCGGAAAATGCGTGGCAAATTGTGGTCACTGCTACAGTAAGCGGATGAAAAGAGAATAGAAAATGCATGACACGCATGATTAAGGCAATCTGACGCAAAATTAATTTAGAATGTCTAATGATTTGGGGAGCCTTTTCATGGGATACATAAGGTTCCTTAGAATGTCTAATGATTTGGGGAGCCTTTTTATGGGATACATTAGGTTCCTTAGAATGTCTAATGATTTGGGGAGCCTTTTTATGGGATACATTAGGTTCCTTAGAATGTCTACTGATTTGGGGAGCCTTCTCATGGGAAACATTAGGTTCCTTAGAATGTCTGTAATGATTTGGGGAGCCTCCTCATGGGATACATAAGGTTCCTTAGAATTTCTAATGATTTGGGGAGCCTTTTCATGGGATACATTAGGTTCCTTAGAGTGTCTGTAATGATTTGGGAGCCTTCTCATGGGATGCATTAGGTTCCTTAGCGTTTCTGGAGAGGTCTTTAACCGCTGCAGGTTACCAGCATGTACTGGCTGATCACCTGCAAGCTTTCATTTCCTTCACGCATTCTGCGGCCGATGGTCTGTTTCACAGGACAATGCGCTGCCCCACCACGCCGCAACCACACAGGTATGGCTCGAGTAACACTCATCTGAGTTTCGAACCAGATTTAAACCCTGCGGAAGCTCTCTGGGATGCCGCGGGGCCGCGGGGCCGCGGGTGGCCTAGTGGGCAACGTTCATGACTGCCGAGGAAAGGACCTCAGGTTTGAACCCAGGCAGGTACGAACGCTCGATCCACTGAATATCCGCCGTGCGTTGGATGGGCACGTTAAGCCGTCGGATCCCGGGTACTGGCCCTCCGGTAATAAATAAGGGCGTTTTCCTCCCTCTTTCTACTTCGCTTCCGTGTCACTTTCCTATCGGGCACTCTAGCCCAAATCTCCCAGCTTCCAATTTCTAAGGGTTGTTTAAGACCTGGGATCAGACACTCTCTTCCTAAAATCCTCTACATATGATCATCATGATCATCTGGGATGCCGTGGAACAGAGCATCAGATCCATGGATCCTGGACCGACGTCTGGAGCGGAGTTGTGCACAATACCGCAACAGGCATGTCTGTCATTATCTCCGGAAACCCTCCGCATCTAGTGGAGTCAATGCCTCGGCGTGCACAGGCTGTTATTCGCGCTAGAAGAGAGCCAATACGCTATTAGGTAGGTATCTTTAATGTTTTGTCCATTAAGTTTATATCTACTTCACATCACGGAAAGGAACATATACGAAACTTAGTGGAATAATTTGCGTCTCACAAAGCAAGTAATGTATGGCAAGTTTTGCTCGTCGTTTTCACTATCCTAAAAGAAAAAAGAAATGTTTCCTATCGGACTTTTGGAACGCAAACATAAATACACAAGCAAAATGACACTGGAATTTCGGTTGCAATGAGCAAGTCTTTTGAATTTTTACGACAAGAAAAAAAACATTTCAAAGCAGATCTTTAGAGAACCTGAAAATTCAGCAAAAGAGAGAAATACACTTGCACATTTAAGGGGGAAATTGGGCATGATTTAAAGTACGCAATATGAGCGGTGTTACTCATAAGGAGTGAAATTGATTAAAAAATAAAAACGATTTCTTCAATCGATAACACCTCCACAAATAGAAGTAACTATATACTTACTAGCGGCTGAAAAGTGTGTTATGAAAATTAAACTGTGCACAAAATATTTCTTGTAGCAGAAAATATCAGAAGAAAAAGTGATTTTCAAACAGAGCAATTAAATGAACAGAAAGCAAAACGTGATATAACTTTACGGCCCCCTATCGGAAATGCTGTGCGTTACTTAAAGACAATATTTGCAAAATACTCTGCATAATGAACAGTATCCTACCAAAAATATTTTTTGTAGGGAATTTTTAGAATCGAATAAAATTTTCAAACAGAAATAAATATACGGCGATACCCTTGGCGGAAGAATTTTTAATAATGGAAAAATAGAAAATATCCGAAAAGTATTTCTTAATAGCAAAAACTATGCCAACGTAAAACGAATTTCCCTAATACCTCTTCTGTAAGCAGAGATAGTGAAAAACAGTTTTTTTTTTTTTTTTTTTTTTTTTTTTTTTGTAGTTTTGACCCCATAGCAGGAAAGTTGTGCATTATTTATAGATGATAATGTTTCCAATTTTCACCGGGTTTTTTTTATTATTATTGTAGGTTTAACGACCACCGTATGCATCTCAATGGGCTATAAGCAGTCGCCCGTCCCTAATTACCGTAGCTAATAGAATGCAGTAAAAGAAAATAAATTTTTCAATTGGGTTTTAGGAGCAGTGATACAGTTGTCAGCCATCTAGCGTCAGAACTGTGAACTAAAAAAAACCTCGTGAATACGTGCAAAATGTTTCACAAAGTAAACGACCAGGTTAAAATAATTTTTAAATTCGGACTTTTAGAAGCAGAGATATCGAGAAAGACAGATTTGAAATTTTGCAATGTTTCAAGCAAGAAACGCGCATAAAATGTTTTCGTTCTTAGTCGTATTTGACTGGAAAATAATTTTTTCATTCCTGTTTTTGGATGCGTAGATACTGCTGAAAGTATGCTGTTAACGGAAACATCAACTTATGCCCTTTAATGGCAAACTTGCGCCTCAAAAGAATTTGAAATTATATGCAAAACATTCGTCACCAGAAATGTTGTCCGACAAATAAAGAATTTTTCAAACCGGACAGTTAGAAGCAGAGACATCGAGAAAATAAGATATATATCAATACTCCTAACAGAAAAACTGCGCGTTATTTTAATCAGAGATATATGCAAAAGTTTTCCGTGATGAATGATATTTGACAGCAAAGAAATCTTTTAGTTGAGTTTTTAGAAGCGCAGATATTGTTGCAAATATATCGAAAGCACCCAAATGTAAATTAATTCCTAAGGATAGTTTTTAGCAATTCTTTTAATTTTCAAAACTGAAATTGTGATAAAGATTATGAGCTATTTACATTCATGTTAATTCTGGAACAAACGTTAATTAAACGTTTTGTAAACTTGTTGACTGTTTCCTGAATTTAGCTAACTTATTTCTTCTTCAACGAAAATAATGTTTAAAAATTCATTTTGTCGTGAATGTGATTTTTCCTTACAAATGGCGTTAAATTAAACTACTGTCAAGCCACGCCATAGTCATGATATGACTTAAGTTGATTAAATTAGCATGCGGCGGGACAGTATAATTTTTGTAAATAATTAAAAAGCTTATAAACATCGACGAGCAAACGAACAAATTTAAGTGTAGCTTTTTGAGCCGCCCCTGGCGCAGTGGTCTAAGCGATGGCTTCTGATCATTCGTCTGGAAAGGGGTCCGGGTTCGAATCCCGGTAAGTCATAGATGTTGTGCTTGTCTTACGGCACTAGCTCTCTCTCCCTTAATTGGAACCATTGACCCTAAATTGGACGGGTGACTGCCCATTGAGTTGCTCACGGTGGTCGTTAAACCTCCAATCAAAAAAAGATAGCTTGTTGCCATGGCTGTGGAGTGGGTACATACCTCAGGTAAATACCCAAGGGATTTCGAGTTTTTCTCATTTTGTTTTCAAATCATGGCCTTCCGAACTTCTGTGGTTCAGAGCAACGAGAAAGCCCTGTTGGCCCAGAAACGTTACGCTGAGTCTCCCTTTTGCAGATATGGGAAAACCATTAAAATTGTCAAGCGCAAAGGGTTTGAATGGAACGTTTAGCGATTTTCAAGAGTAGATGTTGACAGGTCAAAGGAAGGGAATCGGGGTTTGAAACGGGATCGCAGGAAAATTAAAACGAGAGGGTTGCCAGGGTATTTTGAACCCAAGTGTGTGAGACATTTCCATGCTGCAATGCTCAACAATCTGCGTCAAAACTGACTACTGATGTAGAACAGACCCTTGACAAAAAGAGAAAGAACGCTAAAAAAAAAAAAAGCTTGAAGTAGAACATGAAAAACAAGAGGCAGTTCTGCGAGGTTTTTCAGCTGGGAGGCTCTGCTGTAAAGAGATTATCGGATTAAAAAGAAAGTCAGCTACACAGAGCCGCCAGTCTCTGTAAAAGATGCTAAAGCTGGGTGGGAAGAACGTGCTGGGGCATGATGAAGGGAATCTCAAAAAGTAAATGACCAATATCAAAAGAAATAGACAACATTAATTTTATGGCGAAGATGAACAGCGGGCTTCCCACAGATTGTGCAGTTAAAAGTCTGGTGTGTCGCTAGAGCGACGGTCTAAAATTGAGAGCAGCCCTACTGAATTTCTCGACATGGAAACGTCTCTAAGCTGCGAGGTTAATATATTCTACAGTTACAGCGATTTAGCGAAGCGGAGAGGAAAGATGGAAACCCAAAAGTAGACACCCGTCAGAGGCATCTCTTGAAAGGCACCTTTAGAGTTCTGTTCGGCAGATCAGCAATTTCGGCTCGTCCTCGGAGGAGAGAGAGAGATCGTTCTCACCTCTACCAAACAGCTAAGGAGGACGAAGAGAAGACCGGAAATCAACTGTTACTTCTACATTCGTGGAGCAACCCCCTTTCGAATGCACGTGTAAGTGTTTCTGTGTTTTCGGTAATCAACGTGTGCGAATAGGGAATCGCCGTGTCTTGTGTCATCAGTTAAAAAGAGTGGATATTACCACCCTTTTAGAAGAAGGCAACTTGTAAGTGACCTCTAATTATTTGCATGCTTGCATTAACCTGAGCGAAACAGGACTATTTCAACAAGCGAGAATTGTAAGGAAAAGAACCCACTTCAGTGGCGCAGTGGTGTGGACACTGGCTTCTGATCATTCGTCACAGATCAGTCCGGGTTCGAATTCCGGTGAGATATGGATGTTGCGTTTGTCTTACGGCGCTGGCTCTCTCCCTTCCCGGGAACCAATGGCCCTGAGATAACAGCAGGCGACTGCTTATAGCCCATCGAGCTGCTCACGGTGGTCGTTAAACTCTCCTAACTTCCAAGAAAGAACTGTAAATTTAAGCTGTATGAAATGTGCCTAGGGAAGAAAAAATAGTACATATTCGGACATTATAGAACTATGATCCGATAAATAAAACTTGGAACTGCGTATAAGAATTGAGGGCATTCTATGCAAGGTTTTATTTATCGGAGCATTTTTTTATATTCATTTAATATTGTGAAAACACATTTTTGTCCGTGACGAGGATCGAACTTTATGTTCATTAAATATTGTGAAAACACTCCGGGGTAAATTGTTCTTCCAACTAAGCTACACGGTTGGAATGCATCGCTGTAGATTTTGTAGTCTTGATACGTGCTTTACCTCTGTAGAACGTCACATCATCTCCCTCTTAATTTTTTTTTTTTTAAGGGAAGAACGAACTTTCATTAAATTCCAGACGATGTGTGGAACAAACATCACACATTTTTCTAAGATCCCAAGGACCAGTTCATCCATTTTTTACGTTCGGGCGCCAATGTGAAAACATACATTTGTCCGTGACGGAGATCGAAACCCCCCTTCCCCTCACTCCGGAGTGAGTTGCTCTTCCAACTAAGGTACACGGACGGAATCTATCGCTGCAGATTTGCCGTCTTGACGTACGTCACAATATCTGTTGTCTTGTGCCGAAGATCCACTTTAAGAATCCTTCATTTCTCAGTGACGTAGGGCCAGCAAGCTTAAGTACTATTGGTTAAATCAGGGTATGCTTCCTATCGCCTACCAATGAGATTTTGATGAATAAGGAACTATCACGCAAAAGCACAATAAATTGCAATGTTTATCACAGAGCCGTCAGCCAATGGATGGCACGCTACCCAGTTATTTCGGAAGGCAAATGTTATGTATTAGATTGGCACCGTCCGGTGTGTAACGTTATTTGGTGGCAGCGTGTCGAATCCGCTAAGCGTATGTTACAATAGTAAACAAGAACTTAAGTACATAAAATTCAGCGTGATCTAATGCTACGTTTTTGGAGAAGTTTAGTGAATGTTTAGCAAACCTAGTATTTCGGGATAATGTCAAAATGTTTCTAACTGGATAATACATAGACTGCGGTCGAGTCCGTGATAAAGCATGGGTGGCGTGCTAATCCGATGGTGCTGGCTCTGCCCATACCTGGAACCAGTTTCCACAAATTACGGACAGTCGACTACTTATAGCCCTAAGAGTTGAACCTGTTTGTCGTTAAATCCCGAAACAAGTATTTAAAAGAAAAATTCATGGGTGAAAAGACCCGTTTTGATTCTGCTCTTACAGGTGAAATCGGCAAGAAAAAAAATCAGGCGTTGGCTGAAGAAAATAACGTTCTCTAATGCATATCTTTCTTTGTTAAACATGCAACATTACGTTGATAAAAACTACTACTAATGTTTTTGGGGAGGAATACTACCACTGTGTTTTGGGGAGAATCGCTGTAATCATAGAACTAAACAGATTCTTCGCTATCTCGTCTGAAATAGGTCCTAGATCTGTCTCAGGGATGCTGTTCACTAACATTCAAGCTGAGTTTCTTTAGTTGATTCAACTGTTCGCTATTCCCCGTAAGCTGTTTATCACGTGTTTTGAGAAAACGTACCTGCACGTAAAAACATTGAGGAACGTGTCTTGGTCATCATCGTTTCATAAAAGCGTACGCGATCTTTTAAGTCCTGAAGAAGTTCGCGAAGGCACAGTGAATTCACAGCTAATGTCTGAATCGTGTTCATGTAATTCCTTTAGCATGAAATGCAAAAAGAGTTAACCCGGACTACCTTCACCATTTGTGATTACTTTGGCATGAACTTCAGCTAGGAGTGAAATCTTGCTCTCTTGTTTTTTTGTTGTTTTTTCTTTCCTTTAACAACGAACGTGAAGTACTTTCAGTTCAGTGGATTCCTATTCTTGTTTTTTGAACATGTACGGCAAAGTAGTTCCATTAATATCGACCGTGAGACAATCCCAGCCACGGGCGGCTTGGCCCACTGGGACTCCCCGATGGACTACTCGAGAAATGGCCACTTTTATCGTGTTCTTTTTGTCCAGATTTTTTATTTTTATTTGAACGAACAGTTAATTGTTTCAGCACTTATGAATAATAACCGTTAACTTCGTTTGAGCTATATTTGTCTGAAAAGTTTTTTCGTTAAAAAAAATAGTAGCGTTCCTTTTATCTGTATTGCTCTGAGAGGATATAAGAACATTTTATGTAAGAAAACAATCTTCGTGCAAAGTAACTATACTAATAAACTGAATGCCGTCTGTGCACGATATAAACCTAGGTTTATATCGTGCACAGACGGCATTCAGTTTATTAGTACAACATTTTATGTACTTATGTTAAGAAAAGTACCCCGGACCAAACACGCTCTCATAAATTAGTAAAGTTAAAGCTGACTGTGGTTAGATGTATGTTGTTGGAATTGGAGCACGGGATCATTGGTATGCCCTACCGTTCTTTTGTAATGTTGAAGGAAACACTAGTACCTATTATGTGTGAAAACAAAAGTCTGTCCGTGAGGCGATCGAATCCGCGACGCCTCACTCCGAAGTAAGTTGCTCTCCCAACTAAGCTTACTCAGACTGAATGTACAGCTGCAGATTTGTCGTCCGGACGCCTGCTTTACCTCTGTAGTACGTAACATCTCCTCTTTTTTTTCTTTTTTTTTTTTTTATAAGTGAAGAACGAATTTTTCATGAATTGTACACGATGTGTGGAACAAACATCACACATTTTTCGAAGAACCCAACGGCAATTACATCCATTTTTACCTTCGGACGCCAATGTGAAAACACAAAATTGTCCGTAACAGGGATCGAACCTGCGCTCCCTCACTCCGGAGCAAGTTGCTCTCCCATCTAAGCTATATGGACGGAATGTATCGCTGTAGATTTGTCTTGACACGTGCTTTACCTCTGTAGTACGTCCCAGATGTTCCACCATCCCCACCCCTTGTACTGTATATCCACAAACTTACACAGAGAACAAACCCATTCTCCCAAAGATATTCCGAAATGTGTGTCCTACCCACATTTATCTTAAAAGAAATTGATTTACCAGCTCTGATTCATTTCCCATAATGGGTAGAAGGGCCGCGTTAAGGCCTTAGTGGGCCCCTAGGCTAAGACATTTGAGGGCCCCTCTAGCAGAACTCTCTTCTGATTTGCCCAAAAGGTAGAAAACAGTCTTCGGAAGAGGTTAAGAGGAGAATCCAACTGGAAATTGACTCAAGAGTTCTGCGAATTTGGATTAAAAATGCGAAGAAAGTAAACAATGGTGGAGTGCTGACAGAATGTGTTAAAGCGGAAGAAATGCAAAGCTTGGCGTGGGCATACGAAGATAACGAGCATCTGAAAAATGAAATGGAAATCAGAAGAACGCATAGAAACTCCCAAGACTGATTGTCTATGAGATCGACGAAGAACAGGAAATGTAACACATAGAGTATGTTTTCTATCTTTTGGGCAAATCAAAATTTGAGAAGACAAAATAACCTATAAGAGCCAAAAAAAAAATTCCTAGTACTTTTCCCAATCAAGAGAAAAAAGCAGCATGGTCCACAGAGTGGTTGAGCTTATCCCAGAGAACTTCAAAACTCTCCAGAAAAGAGGAAAGATGAACCACAACTTGAAGATATACTATACCGTGCAAATTAATTGGGACAAGCTATTTTATTCTCAGAATTGTAATGTGATCACCAGTTGATGTCGGAAACCCACGTGAACCGGTTTTATCATCTGTGAGGTGGTGTGACTGTTAGAACTTGATAGTAAGAATGTGGTTTGACCGGTTTTAAACACGAAATAGGCACTTCAGCTTCAGTTGTGAGTTTTCGTGTGTGACAGGTGGGTGTTAGTTTTTGCTCTCTGTGAGTACGTGTTGCTTTCGTGTATTGAAAAACGGATAATTCCCCAAGGAAGCGTGCAAAAATTTTGCTCTGAAGGATCACACTTCTATAACAGTGAGAGATATCGCTTCTGCAGTTGGTGTAGGCAAATCAAGTGTATCAAGACTGCTTACGCGATACAACGCATCTGGATCATCGTCTCCAAAAAGGAGAGGTAAATGTGGAAGAAAACGAATAACAACTCCACGAACCGATAAATATCTAATCAGAAATAGTAAAATGAATCCAAAAAAACAAAAACAAGCACCGACCTTTAAAGAGATTTATTGGCTAGTGGTTGTGATGTTAGTGATTCAACTGTACGCCGTAGGCTTCTGGAAGTTGGCCGGAAGGCAAGAAGACCAACGAAAAAACAATATTTGAATGCGAAAATGAAGATAAAACGTTTAGCATGAGCCAAAAAAAATATAAATCATGGACTGCTGACGACTGGAAAAAGGTAATTTTCAGTGATGAAACTCATTTATTTGGGCAGGGTTACCAAGCAAATGTCGTTAGACGAAGCAACTGTGAACCCTTAAGACCTGAGCATGTCAAACAAACTGTAAAACACCCTCTGAAACAGATGTTTTGGGGTTTTTTCACATCAAATGGCACTGGAAACTTAGTTCCCGTTCAATGTATGATGAATTAAGCCAAGTACGTAGAAATATTACAACGTAGGATTGTTCCATTCTTGCAAACTTCTGACGGGACATTTCAACATGACTTGGCCACATGTCACAATTCGAAATTGGTCAAGAATTTCATGCTGGAAAATCAAATTCATTTGCTTGATTGGCCTGGAAATTCACCAGACTTAAATCCTATAGAAAACTTGTGGAATATTTTGCATAGACGTTTAGGTCAAATGGACTGTACAACCAAAGAACGCATGATAACGAATGCTATAAAAGTGTGGTTCCACGATTATGAAGTCAAAAATATGTGCACTCAATTAGTGGAGTTAATGCCAAAACGAATTCAAGAGGTCATTTCTGCTAAAGGAGGACATACTTCATACTAATACAGGTATTTATCAGTGTATATAAAGAAGATGGGTGGATAAAATTGGAAAGTATGCGGGAGTGACATGGAGGAGACTGGCACAAGACAGACCGTTGTGGAGGAAACTTGGGGAGACCTTCGTCCAGCAGTGGATTGATAATGGTTGACAATGATGATGATGATGAGGATCAAGACATAGAATGATATAAAGGCATAGTTTTGGAAACAAGAGTGATTTTTTACTTTGTTCCAATTAATTTGCACACTATAGTACGCTATTAGTGAGTTCATAAAAGAAGTTCACAGCGCCCTGCAATGGAGAATGTGTCGCCCTCCAATGTGAACCCTAAGCGTGGAATGTGAACTCAACTAAGTGTTTCTAAAGGAATGTGAGATGCTACCCGAAAGTCTGATGTGAGATACCACGGAACTGCGTTCCCGTCTTTCTTTTTTAAACGAAAACAATATGTGTGCGTTTCTGTACCTCTATAGTGGTGTTATTTCGTAGACACTTTGTTATTGAAATGTGTGTTTTGTACCAAATTGTCAGTGTTAATGTATTAAAGGCCTTGGGCCCAAGACAAGAAAGAAAAATGCTCGCGCGAACCGGTCTCCCAGTCGTAACTTGATCGCAGTGTCCGTTACCCGGTAACCACCCGCCCATAGGTCCGGGCCTGTGGCTCCTCGATCGGGATATTAACGACATTTATCTTAATAAATGTGTCTAGTGAGTTTCATGAAACCCTGCTGAGCCTGCACAAGGTGGTACAGCCTTTAGGATCTTACTTACAGATCAGAGATATGGAGCTTCACTAAAATAAGGAAGATGACACCAAATTATCGAGTGTACCGAGCACGTCTTTCGAATTCTTCTGACACCAAAAATTATTTTTCGCTTCATAAAGAAAATCTTCACGTAAATTCAAATGCGAAGTGTAAACACTGCTCTTCATAGTGTATTTTACCGGTTACGAAAAAATAAATAAGTAAATCAATCAATGAATAAAACCCGAGTTTCTACGCAATCTGTAAATTTTAGCTGCTAGTGGCGAAAGTAGCTTTCTCACCAGCGCCTGAAATGCGTGCCACGAAAAATCAAACTGTGCACAAAACATCTCTCATAACGGAAGATATCCAAGGCCAAGGCAAAGGGGATTTTTCAAATAAAAAATTTCTCACCAGCGCCTGATATGCGTGCCACGAAAAATCAAATTGTGCACAAAATATTTCTCATAACGGAAGGCAAAGGGGATTTTTCAATTGTTTTCTAATTTTTTTTTTCTTTCTTTTTTCTTTTCTTTTTTTTTTTTTTTTTTTTTTTTTGAAAGACGTGCTGAAAAGGATGTACACAAGCAGGCGACAACTCAAAGTAGTATGGGAAAACGAATGCTTGGTGTAACCAGGAAAGATGGGAGGAGGAATTCATGGATCAGAAAAATTATAAGAGTTGATGACGTCATGTTCATAGAAAAAACCCTGAAATGTCAACGAGCTGGACATATTGCTAGAACTGATCGCCGTTGGAGAACCGAAGTACTAAGGTGGCTACCTAGGTACAGGAAAAATCCCAGAAGACGACCACATAGGAGATGGGTAGATGAAATTAAAAAATATGATGATACGGAGGAGACTGGAATAAAACAAAAAGTTGTGGAAGAAACTTCGGGAGATATTCTTACAGCAATGAAATGATAATTGTAGAAACCAAAAATTCGTGCTGGATGATAACAAAAATGAGAAAACAGGCTGTTAAAGCACGATGAATATCACGATCAGGAACACCAAGGTGTCGGTTTCTAAAAGATGACATTTATTTACAATTTAAAAGATGTACACCACACCAAGAGGTTAAAAATCAGTGACAAGATCTTTCGGGGCTTCTAAAGCACCCATCTTCAGGTCGAGTGACACAGAATAAAACGCGCACATGAACATTTATATACAAGTTGAAAGTAGACCATCATGCCCTGCCAGGGAGGTAGTAACGTGTTGCCAACGGATGATCTGTAATCATGTATAAAAAATAATAATTGAACAATGTGAAACTTTAGCGTTTTAAACAACATTAGTGATGTGGTTGAACTCGTTCATTAAGTTCAGCTAGGGTTGGGGGGACGAGCACAGGGGGCTCATCATTACAGCAGATTGAGGCGAATTTGTAGATGCATAAGCTTTCTGCAAATAATAAGGCATATTTATTTGGAGCTGTCGCAATAATTGTTGTTTGTGCCCAATTAGGGTTATATTCACCTTCAAGAACAGTCCTACTTAAAGCAGTTGACAGTAATCCTCGGCGTAGAGTGTATTGGTGTTCTGTCATTCTCACCCCTAAATTGCGGAGGGTAGAACCGATATAACAAGAATCTGTAAGATCTGGTACATTTGAGGAAAGCGGTACGTTGTACACACCACATTTCTTATGAAGATGTATTCGATCATGATCTCTGCGCACAAGTTTAAAGTTATTGACTGTACGAACGCCAAAATCCAAGTCGTACTTTCTACATAGATTCTTAAGTATGTTTACAAGAGCAGGAAGAAAATTAATAGCACGAATAAACTTAGGAAATGATAATTGTTCACGATGATAATGCTGTCTTTTATTCTTTCAGAAATTCAAAATACTTTCTGCTATCTGCTATCTCTTGTTCTCAAAGGAACTGAGACTCACTCTCTCTCTCTCTCTCTCTTTCATATATATATATATATATATATATATATATATACACGGGATGTAAGGTCAGGTGATGCGTAACATCACAGCCTCTCCTTGACAAATGTCAACCCCGCCTTCTCGTGGTGCATCCTGTTCCTACTAAAGGGGCTCTGACGACCGCCAATAGCGGTATAAGTATACGATCGGGATTAGAGGAAATTCTATCCCACACTCACCAACCCGCTTGGCCAGTGTGGTGAGTTATGGCCAAACCCTCCAAAATGACTCCACAACTTAAATCTTGGCCCTCAGTCTCCGGCAGCTGGAATGTACCTGGCCAAGGCAGCGGCCAGTGCGACATGAAGGCAGAGGGTGCTAAGAATCCCCGGAGGACCGGACTAGGCTGCCATCTGATGCTGACCTTGGCAACGTACAATGGACGCTCCCTATCTTCTGATTCAAGGCTTCTTGAATTGGAAGAGGAACTACAAAGGATCAAGTGGGACATCGTGGGGCTAAGTGAGGTAAGGAGAAAAGGAGAAGATCTCATCGAACTGAAAAGTGGACATCTCTTCTACTATCGTGGGACAGATACTGGCAGAACTAGTGGTGTTGGATTTATAATAAACAAGAAACTGAAGGATAAAGTGGTAGAAGTTGAAAGTTCCTCTGACAGAGCTACACGGCTTGTTATCCAACTCTCGAAAAGATACCAGGCTCAGATTATTCAAACTTATGCACCCACCACAAGTCATCCTGAAGAAGAAATTGAAGAATTTTATGAGGAAATTTGTCATCTAAATAATAAAGGTAAGCAGCACTTGAAAATAATTATGGGAGATTTCAATGCAAAAAATAGGGCAACGGCAATAGAATGAAACTTCAGTAGGTAAATTCGGTCACGGCAACAGAAACCAGCGTGGAAATACTCTCGTTGAGTTTGCAGAGGCAGAAGGGTTTTCATCTTGAACTCCTTCTTCAAGAAAAAGCCACACAGGAAATGGACATGGAGACATCCAAATGGGACGACAAGTGAAATTGATTTTATTATGTGTAACAAAAAATTCGTCATAGAAGACTGCAGTGTGCTAAACTAGTTCAACACAGGTAGTGACCATAGATTGGTGAGATGTAAGATGCACCTCAACACTAAACTTGAACATGGCAAGCTCATAAGACAAACAAAATCTATTGACATAACCAACCTTAAAAAACACCATAATACCTTCAAGTTGGAACTGAAGAACAGGTTCTCTGCTTTAGAAGGCCTAACATCGGAAGAAGTGGACATCTCTGAAGTTAACAGAAAAGTAACCAAAGCTCTTATGGAAACAGCAACAAAATTAGCTGGGTCTAAGAACAAGTTGCATGTAAATAAATTATCACGAAAAACGAAAATGTTGATGCAAAAAGAAGAGAGATGAGGACAACTAAAGAAGATGTGACTTCCAAAGTGGAATATATAGAGCTATGCAAGACAGTACGAAAAAGTATCACTGAAGACGTAAGAAAATTCAACTGTGAACTAGTGAGGAAAGCAATTGAAGACAACCAAAGCCTAAAGATAAAGGGACATCTCAGTAAGGGAAGAAAACAGATTATGGCACTGAGAAAAGAAGATGGTTCCGTAACAAGAAATAGAGCGAAATTTTGACAAGAGTGAAAGATTTCTACTCCAAATTATATGAAAGGGATGATACATGCACTCCAGACATCATGAAAGATACCAGTACCAGAGTTCCTCCAGTCCTTCCAGCAGAAGTTGCACATACAATCAAGTACATGAAGCGGGGTAAAGCTCCAGGAGAAGATGGAATTACTGTAGGCATCATACAAGAAGCAAGTGGAGAAATCGAAACAGTACTCGCCCAAATTTTCACTCGATGCCTTAATGAAGGAAAGATTCCTGAGGATTGGAACACCGCTACAATGATCCTGCTACATAAGAAAGGTGACATTGAGGATCTCGGAAACTACAGACGACCTATCAGCCTCCTATCAGTAGTTTATAAAATCTTCACTAAAGTTCTTTCACACCGCTTGAAGGTAACACTGGACATGGCTCAACCGAGAGAACAAGCTAGATTCAGGAGTGGCTACAGCACAATAGATCATATCCACGTACTGAGAGAACTAATTGAAAGAGCGAGGGAATATGAACTTCCATTGTGCATGGCTTTTATCGATTATGAAAAAGCCTTTGATTCGGTGAAACCATCAGCAGTTACAATGGCTCTGAAAACCTGCGGTATTGAAGATGCATACATTAATATTATTAATAACATCTATGAAAATGCAAGTGCAAAGATTCGGCTGTTTGAAAATACAACACACATAAAAATTGGAAAGGGAGTGAGACAAGGTGACACCATATCTCCGAAGCTTTTAATGCCACATTGGAGGGTGTTTTTCAGTCACTGAGCTGGGAAAACAAGGGGATAAAGATTAATGGAGATTACCTAACGCATCTTCGTTTTGCTGATGACGTAGTCATTTTTGCAACTAGCCCATCAGAGCTGAAGAGTATGATCCAGGAACTTGCTGACAAAGAGTAAAGAAGTGGGATTAAAAATGAACTTTCAGAAGACAAAAGTGATGTTCAATGCTTTTACAAGAAATGAAGATTTATCGATTGATGGAGAAAAGCTGGAGATTACAGACACGTACGTTTATCTTGGACAGCAGATATCAAGTGAGGGTCACATTGATGAAGAAATTAATCGGCGTACAAAACTTGCCTGGAGAGCTTTTGGAAGAAACAGCATAATTTTCAAGAGCAATATGCCATTATGTCTTAAAAGAAAAGTGTTTGATCAATGCATCCTTCCAGTGCTTACGTATGGTGCAGAGACGTGGACCTTAACTAAAAGAGACATACAAAGGCTTCAGACAACTCAAAGAAGCATGGAGAGGTGCATACTTGGTGTAACCAGGAGAGATAAGAAGAGGAACTCGTGGATCCGAAAAATGACAAGAGAGTGGAAGACATCATGATCAGAGTTAAATCCCTGAAATGGCAATGGGCTGGACATACTGCCAGAAGGACAGATCATCGATGGACAGCCGAAATTTTAGATTGGATTCCAAGGGACAGGAAAAGACCCAGAAGAAGACCACATGGGAGATGGGTGGATGAAATTCGAAAGTATGCAGGGGTGACATGGAGGAGACTGGCACAAGGCAGACCGTTGTGGAGGAAACTTGGGGAGACCTTCGTCCAGCAGTGGATTGATAATGGTTGACAATGATGATGATGATGATATACACACACACACGGATTGATTATGTATATATATCATCATCATCATCATTATCAACCATTATCAATCCACTGTTGGACGAAGGTCTCCCCAAGTTTCCTCCACAACGGTCTGTCTTCTGCCAGTCTCCTCCATGTCACTCCCGCATACTTTCGAATTTCATCCACCCACCTTCCATGTGGTCTTCATCTGGGTCTTTTCCTGTCCCTTGGAATCCAATCTAAAATTTCGGCTGTCCATCGATGGTCTGTCCTTCTGGCAGTATGTCCAGCCCATTGCCATTTCAGGGATTTAACTCTGATCATGATGTCCTCTACTCTTGTCATTTTTCGGATCCACGAGCTCCTCTTCTTATATCTCCTGGTTACACCAAGCATGCACTTCTCCATGCTGCTTTGAGTTTTCTGCAGCCTTTGCATGTCTCTTTTAGTTAAGGTCCACGTCTCTGCACCATACGTAAGCACTGGAAGGATGCATTGATCAAACACTTTTCTTTAAAGACATAATGGCATATTGCTCTTGAAAATTAGGCTGTTTCTTCCAAAAGCTCTCGAGGCAAGTTTTGTACGCCGATTAATTTCTTCATCAGTGACCCTCACTTGATATCTGCTGTCCAAGATAAACGTGCGTGTCAGTTATCTCCAACTTTTCTCCATCAATCGATAAATCTTCATTTCTTGTAAAAGTATTGAACATCACTTTTGTCTTCTGAAAACTCATTTTTAATCCCACTTCTTTACTCATGTCAGCAAGTTCCTGGATCATACTCTGCAGCTCTGATGGGGTGGTTGCAAAAATGACTACGTCATCAGCAAAACGAAGGTGGGTTAGATAATCTCCATTAATCTTTATCCCTTTGTTTTCCCAGTTCAGTGATTGAAAGACATTTTCCAGTGTGGCATTAAAGACTTTCGGCGATATGGTGTCACCTTGTCTCACTCCTTTTCCAATTTTTATGTGTGTTGTATTTTCAAACAGCCGAATATTTGCACTTGCATTTTCATAGATGTTATTAATAATATTAATGTACGCATCTTCAATACCGCAGGATTTCAGAGCCATTGTAACTGCTGATGGTTTCACCGAATCAAAGGCTTTTTCATAATCGATAAAAGCCATGCACAATGGAAGTTCATATTCCCTCGCTCTTTCAATTAGTTCTCTCAGTACGTGGATATGATCTATTGTGCTGTAGCCACTCCTGAAACCAGCTTGTTCTCTCGGTTGAGCATTGTCCAGTGTCACTTTCAAGCGGTGTGAAAGAACTTTAGTGAAGATTTTATAAACCACTGATAGGAGGCTGATAGGTCTGAATTCCTGAGATCCTCAATGTCACCTTTTTTATGTAGCAGGATCATTGTAGCATTGTTCCAATCCTCAGGAATCTTCCCTTCATTAAGACATCGAGTGAAAATTTGGGCGAGTACTGTTTCGATTTCTCCACTTGCTTCTTGCATGATGTCTACAGTAATTCCATCTTCTCCTGGAGCTTTTCCCCGCTTCACGTTCTTGATTGCATGTGCAACTTCTGCTGGGAGGACTGGAAAAATTCTGGTACCTTTCATGATGTCTGAAGTACATGTATCATCCCTTTCATATAATTTGGAGTAGAAATCTTTTACTCTTGTCAAAATTTCGCCTCTATTTCTTGTTACAGAACCATCTTCTTTTCTCAGTGCCATAATCTGTTTTCTTCCCTTACTGAGATGTCCCTTTGCTATCTTTAGGCTTTGGTTGTTTTCAATTGCTTTCCTCACTAGTTCACAGGTGAATTTCCTTACGTCTTCAGTGATACTTTTTCGTAATGTCTTGCATAGCTCTATATATTCCACTTTGGAAGTCACATCTTCTTTAGTTGTCCTCATCTCTCTTCTTTTTTGCATCAACATTTTGGTTTTTCCTGATAATTTGTTCACATGCAACTTGTTCTTAGACCCAGCTAATTTTGTTGCTGTTTCCATAAGAGCTTTGGTTACTTTTCTGTTAACTTCAGAAATATCCACTTCTTCCGATGTTAGGCCTTCTAAAGCAGAGAATCTGTTCTTCAGTTCCAACTTGAAGGTATTATGGTGTTTTTTAAGGTTGGTTATGTCAATACATTTTTTATATATATACATAAATTTTAGATTGGATTCCAAGGGACAGGAAAAGACCCAGATGAAGATCACATGGAAGGTGGGTGGATGAAATTCGAAAGTATGCGGGAGTGACATGGAGGAGACTGGCACAAGACAGACCGTTGTGGAGGAAACTTGGGGAGACCTTCGTCCAGCAGTGGATTGATAATGGTTGACAATGATGATGATGATGATATATATATATATAAAATCAACATCCATAATCAATCCACAGCTGTATGAAGATCTCCCTCATTGAGTCTTTTCACTACTCTCTGTCGTGAACCTGTCTTTTCCAAGCCACTACAGCATGCTTTCGTAAATTTCATCCATCTATCTCCTACGTAGTCTTCTGTGTCTTTTCGTGTCCCTTGGTATACAATCCAGTATTTCAGTGGTCAGTTCTTGTTAGAAATATGTCCAGCTCATTTCCACTTAAGGATTATTTTGTTAGATGGACTTTGGAGATTTTAAAGCATTTTAGAATTAATTCTTTTCCAGGCAAAGAATATTCTAGCGGTAAACTCAAAAGGAGCCAGCTGCGGCGGCAATCGGTAATTTGAGTGTGTAAAAATGTGTTTCCCAGGGAATCTTTTTTTTTTTTTTGTATCAAATCGTTTGCTTAAAACTTTTTATCGGACTACGCGCTGCGGTCATGGGCATTGTGATCCAAGGCAAATTCGAGACGGCTTGATTAGTTTATTGCTTCTAAGGCGTTAGAGATAAAAAAAACTCTCTCTCTTCTAGAAGGGAGGGGAGTAAGGAGGTCAAGCTAAGAAGTCTAAGAAGGAGAATATTTTTCGGACAGCTATTATAGCTGGAAGGAGGTTGTGGAGAATAGCTTCCAAACTGGGGAGCGTGAGTGATAAGAAAATGAAATAGAAGAGAAATTAGGTGCAACATGCAGATAAAAAGTGAAAAATAAAGTGATTATTAATTCAATCAATATAATTCCAGGACGTACCCATTAGGAAAATTAGGTAGCAAAAAGAACCGATTTAATACCATAACCGATCTTAGCACTTTTGTGTAACTACAACTTTTCCAGCCATTTATTGGCTACATATTTTCCGCAATGAGTTGCAAGTAGGTATAAACATCGAACCCGAAAGTGTAATATACAGCCCAACGCTTGTAATAACTTCATCACAACTGGCGCCCAACGCTTGTAATAACTTCATCACAACTGGCGCCCAACGCTTGTAATAACTTCATCACAACTGGCGCCCAACGCTTGTAATAACTTCATCACAACTGGCGCCCAACGTGGGGCTCGAATCCGCGACCCTGAGATCAAGAGTCACATGATCCAGTTAGATATGTATCCATGCTTCTGTAAGTTGTCAGCAGCCTCTAAATACTTTATTTAGATAAGCTCCGCGTCTCTGATCCATACGGAAGAACTGGAAAGACTTTTCTCTTAAGACAAAATGGTAAATTGCTCTTCAAATTTGTGCCGTTTCTTCCGAAAGCTCTCTAACCAAGCTTTATATAAGACTGCTTATTTCTTCTTCTATATGGTCCACGACAGATATATGCTGTAAAGGGTAAAATGTAGGCATCGTTAGCTTCTATATTTACTCCATCAACCTCTAGTTATTCAATTTTTGAAAAAATACTGTGCATCAGTTTTATTTCCTGAAAGTTCATTTTTAACCCTACATCATCACGCTTGTCATCAAGTTCCTGTATCATACACTGTAGCTCTGTAAAAGTACTTGCTAAAATGTTTATATTATCAGCAAAACGAAGGTAGTATTAATGAAGAATTTCAGATGGATATATATACGTATGTATATAGTGTGTGTGTGTACTGAGAGAACTAATTGAAAGAGGGAGGGAAGATGAACTCCCATTATAAATGGCTTTTATTAAATACGTAAAGGCCTTTGATTACGTGAAACCATCAGCAGTTACAATGGCTCTGAAATCCTGCGGTGTTGAAGATGCATATATTAGCATTATAAATAACATCTATGAAAATGCAAGTGCAAAGGTTCGGTTATTTGAGGATTCAGCACTAATAAAAATTGGAAAGGGAAGTGAGACAAGTTGACACCATATCTCCCAAACTCTAATACCATATTGCAAAATGCTTTTCAATCACTGAACTGGGATAACAAAGAGATGAAGATTAACGGAGATCATTTAACTCACCTTCGTTTTGCTGATGACGTTGTCATTTTTGCAACTGGGCTTTCAGAGCTGCAGAGTATGATCCAGGAACTTGCTGACAAGAGTAAAGAAGTGGGATTAAAAATGAACTTTCAGAAGACAATACTGATGCACAATACTTTTACAAGAAATGAAGATTTCTCGATAGATGGGGAAAAGCTGGAGATAATCGATACCTACGTGTACCTCGGACAACAGCAAGCAAATGTTATATTGATGAAGAGATTAATCAACGTATAACACTTGGTTGGAGAGCTTTTGGAAGAAACAGTACAATTTTTAAATGAGTAGTACGCCATTATGTTTTTAAAAGAAAGTGTTTAATCAATGCATCCTTCCAGTGCTTACGTATGGAGCAGGGACGTGGACGATAACTAAAAAAAGACGTACAAAATTTGAAGACAACTGATAGCAGCATAGAGAGATGCACGATTGGTGTAACCAGGAAGGAGAAGAAGAGGAAATTGTGGATAAGGAAGATGACAAGAGTTGAAGACATCGTGATCAGAGTAAAATTCCTGAAATGGCAATGGGCTGGACATATTGCCAGAAGGACGGACTACCGATGGACAACCGAAATGTTAGACTGGATTACAAGGGACAGGAAAAAACCCAGAAGAAGACCACATGGGAGATGGGGGGATGAAATTCGAAAGTATGCAGGAGTGACGTGGTGGAGGCTGGCTCAAGACACAACGCTGCGGAAGAAACTTGGGGAGACCTTCATCCAGCAGTGGATTGATAATATTTAATAATGGTATATATATTATTCCTATACTTTATTCTGCGAAAAGTTTAAAGTCCAAATTTTTATCAAGAAATTAAAATGTGTCAATTTTTTTTTCAGAAAACTCAAAGATTTGTCTTTATTTTCTCTAAATACGTGTAATTCTTTCATTATGTGACGAATTCAAAACGTGTTACTTTTGTCTACATCGTGCAAAAAACGCACTAAGAACATGTTCGCACTTCTGCGGAAACTCTGATTTTGCCTGTATTACAACACGTTGACGGATAAGAGAAAAGAGTAGTTCTTTAGATATCCTAACATTTTCACGTGAACCACTTTCTTGCGTCAAAGAAAGGATTTAATGACCCATGCCGAGGTATTGATTTAGCCGAGTGGTTTTAGTCGCGCACAACGGTACGAAGAGATCACTGAATGCTGACCCACTGAGGCGGAATTTCCTCGTTTTGAATGGAAAAAGGCTACGCGGGGCCGGGACACGTGGCGAAGTTATTGATCAGCAAATTTCCTTTTAAAATCGGAGTCTCCATATCATATCCCCCTACCTCTTTTATACCCGAACATCATCCGAGAATACGACGTCCTCTTCTCCGAACATCGTGTGCGATATTTTATTATTATATTACTGGTTGTCATTCAGAATTAACGGTGGTAAAAGCAAAAGGCCAGCGCCACAACTATTAATATTCTCCCACTTTTCATTGGTTGAGCAACACTCCAGCGAGTGAAAGCGTGTCCTTGAGTTCACCTCAGACGCTCAGCAACGAAGACCGCGGTTCCATAGCAACAAGAACGCCTAGAATTGGGCTCTCTTTCTCCCAGAGGTAGCTTGCTGCTGTGATCGCACCACCACTTTCTCTTTTATTCATGTTTTCCCATCTGTATTTTTATTTTCTGCGGGAAACACTCTTCATAAATATTCAGAAAGACACTTAAATTGTCATGAATCATTGAAAATTCTTCTCAGGAACAAAGTTCGACTGTAAATTGCATAGGTTTGGAAAGATAAATAATTAAGAAAAAAAAAATATTCATGGAGGGGGAGATGCATATCCCAAGACGTTATTTTTGTACTTCATTAGCGCCAAAATTAAGAGATGTGAAATAAAAATAGGAGGTCATATAGGAAGAAATGGTTTTCCCATTCTACAACGCAGTGATAAATCACGCCGAGCAGTGAAATCGATACAAAGGGTGCAGTTATAAATAAAACATGAGACACTGAAGCATAATTCATACAGACAAGCTAGTGACACGTGCCGAAGTATTCCCACTGCAACATTGGACATGTTTTTTGCTGCACGAAAAGTTGTTATAATCGAATTGAATACAAAAGTGGGGAGCGAAACGGATTTCACTGGATATCAGAGCTATCGAGCGAACAGAAACTGTCGCTGCAGATGCTATCGCTTCGCAATGAGGACTGGGTTCGATCCCAAGTATAATAAGATATTGGGGGGGACAGGTATCCCCCCGCCCGAACGTTTTCCCTTTCCCTTTTACGTAGTCGAGATCATAAATAATTTTGCACTTTTTTGTTTCCAGATTCTCGTACAATTTTTATACCAACTGAACTTTGCTTTGAATTTCGGAATAAAATATTCCGTCCTTCGAAAGAAAATAAGTGAATAATATATAAAAAAAAAAAAAAATAGTGAATAATATATGCGCTCTTCGGAATACATTTGTGCATTAAATCGAAGCAACCGCTCACCGTAATCTGATTTCTTTCCTGTGTGCTGCTTTTGCACTGAATTGTAAAAGGGAATAATACTAGCTTTCTAAATTTGTAAAAAAAAAAAATCTAAATCGTAATTTCAGTTAGTTTAATTTATTTGCTACTCTGATTGTGCTGTTGTACTTCAAAAAATACAATTTCAATATGGCGAGAGAGTTTAAATGTCTTGGCTCCACGTTCTCGAATATAGTAACAGTAAAAATAATGCCTAAATTTTTATTATTTTGATTTGAGGTTTAACGATCGCCGTGAGCAACTCCTTGGGCTATAAGCAGTCGCCCGTCCCTAATTTAGGGTCACTGGTTCCAGGGAAAGAAGAGAGCCAGCGCCGTAAGACAAGCACAAGATCCATGTCTCACTGGGATTCGAACCCAGACCCCATCTCAACGAATAATCAGGAGCCAAAAGGCAAAATTAAACGCTGGGAGTCAGTTTAATATTATTGTTTGTATGTCTGAGGGCTTAACGACCACTGTGTACAACTCGATGGGCTGGCTACAAGCACTCACTCAGTCCTCATTTTTTACGCTTTCCAACCGTAGGTTGAAGAAGCGTATATGCTCCAGCTTTTTCCGTCCGTCTGTCTGTCGGCACGATAACTCACGTAAAAATGGTTCGATTTCGATGAAATATTAGTATGTGGTAGGGGACCACCTGGGGACGAACCCTATTGAAAATGGGACAAATGGGGTTAAAGGTCACGACATAGGAGCGGGATCCATTCCATTGCCTTTATGCCTCATAACTTGCGTAAATATGGTTCGATTTCAATGAAATTTTAGTATGTGGTAGGGGGCCGCCTGGGGACAAACCCTATTGAAAATGGGTGACGTGGGGTCAAAGGTCAGGACATAGGAGCGGGATGCGTTCCATTGCCCTTATGCGCCATAACGTGCGTAAAAATGGTTCGATATCGATGAAATTTTAGTATGTAGTAGGAGACCACCTGTGAACGAACCCTATTGAAAATGGGGCAAATGGGGTCAAAGGTCAGGACATAGGATCGGGATCCTTCTATCCACAATATATAAAACCACTCACTCGTACATTCTTGATAAATAAGTATAAGCGACACCGTCTCTGTACGAACAATTGAATAATAAAATCAAGGAACTTTATTCTAAAATACACATGAGTACTTTCGGGCCACTGTGGTCCCACCTTCAGATGTGAGATGAACATTTGAACAGTGCTGCAATTTATAGAAACCAGGGCAGCATGGGTAAACATAGTGTGCGTGTTACGTCAGCGATGTTTAAGGTGGAGCTCCCCCGTTTTGTCCAGTCTTCTTTGGGTGATTATATAATATATTTTTCTATACAGGTAGTAAATCACATGGTACATAATCATTACAACATTTGTTATGGGCTTTACTAATAAATAGACTTTCAGTCAATAATAGCATTGAATGGGATCTTAGCGTTATTGAAAAATTAGAGGTAGAATATATGCATTACCTTTGGCTAAATGCTAAGTTGGTGAGAAGCTAATTTTGTTTAAATTGGTTTATTTTCAGTTTGGTGTTTTTAACTGTATTGGCTTGTTTAGTCAGGTGTGGCATTAATATATGATTTTCATTTCAATTTCTTAATTTTATTTTGCTGTTTTGGAAAGTGTCTGATTTGCTTGATAAATTCTGAGAGGGTATCACATTGCATAATTATTGCTGTCAAATCCACAGAACAGTAGGTTTTAGCGCCGTATCGTCACAGATGATGAAAAATCGATATTCTTATATTATCGTACAACTAGGAGCCAGCGGCTGAGGTCATGGCAGGAAGCACACGCAGTGATGTAAAGAGGGAGGTTCGAGGGAAGTCACGCTGTGCATTTTGGTGGAATTATGAGGATCCTGTGCACTGCGAACTCGTGATGGATGGTCAATCTGTGCCGAACAGCTGCAGCAAGTCCATGATGCTCTGCGCGAAAGCTACCCAGTGCTTATCATTATGAACCGGGCTTGCTGCAAATGGATAATGCCCCAAGTCACACCTCCAGATTGTGCCACCGCAAACTACAAGCATTGAAAGAGGTTGAGATCCTACCCCACCAGTCATACAGTCCGAATCTCAGTCCATCCTCCATGCACTCTGAACCTTACACCATCCTCCATGCAGTCCGAACCTTACACCATCATCCATGCAGTTCGAACCTTACGCCATCCTCCATACAGTCCGAACCTTACACCATCCTCCATACAGCCCGAGCCTTACACCATCCTCCATATATTCCGAATCTCACACCATCCTCCATACACTCCGAACCTTACACCATCCTCCATGCAGTCCGAATCTTACACCATCCTCCATATATTCCGAATCTCACACCATCCTCCATACAGTCCGAACCTCACACCATCCTCCATACAGTCCGAATCTCAGTCCATCCTCCATACACTCCGAACCTTACACCATCCTCCATGCAGTCCGAATCTTACACCATCATCCATGCAGTCCGAACCTTACGCCATCCTCCATACAGTCCGAACCTTACACCATCCTCCATACAGCCCGAGTCCCGAATCTCACACCATCCTCCATACAGCCCGAGACTTACACCATCCTCCATATATTACGAATCTCACACCATCCTCCATACAGTCCGAACCTCACACCATCCTCCATACAGTCCGAATCTCAGTCCATCCTCCATACACTCCTCCATGCAGTCCGAATCTTACACCCATCCATGCAGTCCGAACCTTACGCCATCCTCCATACAGTCCGAACCTTACACCATCCTCCATACAGCCCGAGACTTACACCATCTTCCATATACGAATCTCACACCATCCTCCATACAGCCCGAGACTTACACCATCCTCCATATATTACGAATCTCACACCATCCTCCATACAGTCCGAACCTCACACCATCCTCCATACAGTCCGAATCTCAGTCCATCCTCCATACACTCCGAACCTTACACCATCCTCCATGCAGTCCGAATCTTACACCATCATCCATGCAGTCCGAACCTTACGCCATCCTCCATACAGTCCGAACCTTACACCATCCTCCATACAGCCCGAGCCTTACACCATCCTCCATATATTCCGAATCTCACACCATCCTCCATACAGTCCGAACCTCACACCATCCTCCATACAGTCCGAATCTCACACCATCCTCCATGCAGTCCGAATCTTACCCCATCCGACTACCACCTGTTTCGCCCCATGGCCCATTTCCTACAAGGAAATATTTGCTTGAGCAGTGGATATGGAATCTAGCATCTGTGAATCTCTCTCCTCGAAATCTACCGAGTGGTACTTTCGCGGGATCGTTCATCTGGTGGAACGTTGGCAAAAGACTTTACAAAACAACTGTCCGTACCTTGCAGTGTGGGGTGAGCATATATGGCTTCCTTGCATCATTTTCTGTAAATGGGACGAACTTTTGACTCGCCTTGGTAATTACGAACTTGTAATAAGCAGAATATAGCCGTAACAATAAAATAGCAAGGGTAGCTTTTCATGAAATTGTGCAGATAAATAACATCCCACCATCTATCATACAAAATACAGCGATTCTTGATTCTACTTGTTTTTTTGCATCTGACCGTCTGCTCCATCAAGAGAAACTTTTAGGAGTTCAGACTTGACGTTAAGGTCCGAAAGGCTGATGGACAAGTAAACGAAATTTACATGAAAGACCTCAAGAAAAACAAACTTAAATAGGTTATATAAGTATTTTATGCTATTTTTTAAAAGTGCAAATGAATAGAAAAGCAATTTTAAATATTGACTCTAAGAAGCGCACATATACAATAGCTATTAATACTTCAAAGGTAAATAATGTATCCTTTTTGTTTTTTTGATTGGAGGTTTAACGACCACCGTGAGCAACTCAGCGGGCTAATTTAGCGAGATTCGAATCCGGACCCTTTCAGACGAATGATCAGAGGCAATCGCTTAGACCACTGCGCAACCTGGGCGGCAAATACTGTATCCTATTTCACCTCGTAGTGGGGGGGGACAGTATATATACACTGCTGGCCACCCAAAATGTAACACCAAGAAGGAAGCATCCGACTGGCCTAAAATTCGCAGCATGCGTCGCCCGCGAGCGGACATGCAAACGATTAGCATTCCAGGGCATATGCAAATCATGTGCGCCCGGCACGCCACCGAGAAGCACTATAAGAAGGGTGCACAGAAGGCGGGGTGTAAGTAGTGGAAGTGTGTTGTACTGCCGGACCTGTGCGTAGGAAGCTTCCTGATGCCTCGTCGCAGAATACGGCAGTCATTCCAGCACGTTTCGGAGTTCGACAGAGGGCGAATAGTGGCTTATCGCGACAGCGGTTTATCGTACCGAGACATCGGCGCCCGTGTGGGACGACATCCAGCCACAGTGAGGCGAGTATGGATTCGGTGGATGCAGGAGGGACGGACGTACCGACGTGAGCGAATGCCGCAGCCGCGGCACGAGAGGACCGGTATGTTGTGTGGCGGGCATTGACGGCTCGCACCGCCACATCACGAACGTTAGCGCAGGAATTAGGGTGTGTTGCGCAACAACCTGTGTCAGCACGTACCGTTCGACGTCGTCTGCAGGAGGGGGGTGGTACTTGTCGCACGGTGCCCATCGCTCCGATTACCATTGACGTTACACCACCGGCAAGTGCGGCGGAAGTGGGCCGTTGAACGCCGCACCTGGACTACGGAATGGCACAACATTGTCTTCTCCGACGAATCCCGCTTCTGCCTGCAACACCATGATGGCCGGATCCGCGTGTGGCGGCACCGCGGCGAGAGACTGTATGACGCCTGCATTATGCATCGCCATACCGGTCCGTCGCCTGGCGTTATGGTTTAGGGCGCAATTTGATATGACACTCGCACCCCTCTGGTACGCATCGACGGTACACTCAACAGCCACCGCTACATCTCCGACGTTTTGGAGCCTGTAGTCCTGCCTTACCTGCAGGATCTGCCAGCGGCCACGTTTCAACAGGACAATGCGAGCCCGCACATGGCACGCATCGTGCAACAATTCTTCACGGCCCACCAGATGTCACTGCTGCCGTGGCCCGCCTGTTCTTTCGATATGTCGCCCATCGGACACGTCTGGTCGCTGATCGGCTAGCACCACCCGCGGCTAACCCTGATGAACTGTGGCAACGTGTGGAAGCAGCCTGGACCGACATACCCCAAGCCTCCAAAGCCTCTTTCGTTCGATGCCGCGGCGTGTAGCGGCCGTTATTGCCAGCCATGCGGGCCACACGAACTATTGATGTCTGCGGGTTCCGCAAGTCGCACGGGCCTGTAAGCTCAATCGTTTCATCTTTGTATGTGTTGTTATGTGTCCAGTAAATATGGCCTTGCTATCTCGTGTCCTTCTTGGTATTGCATTTTGGGTGGCCAGCAGTGTATATAAAATCAGAAGTTGATTCATTCCGGCTACGCGGAAAGTTCGGTAATATTTTGAACCACAGTAAAACCAGCTTATAACGAGATGAACCGTACTGATTAAAATCCTCGTTAAATCAAAGTACTCGTAAAATCCGTTTTGGGGTGAAAAAATCCCACCATATAAAAATACGCATACGTTTACGCACTTTCTTTCCCCCACAGAAAAAAAGAAACGAAGTACCCAGGGAAAGTCGTTCGATCTTGATGAAATTCCGCATGCAAGTGCCGCAATACCGAATACGTAAACGATTAAAAAATAACGATCAGTGACTAAATGGTGTCCCCCCCCCCCAGGACATGGGAAACGCACATCGAGGAATCGAGAGTACATCAAAAGCAAAGCTCGCATGCAGCGACAATGGTGACAGCGGATTGCAGTTTCATTAATTTCCACGGATTATGAGGATGCCTCGACGTCGGATCCGTGTACAATACGAGCAGCTGAGTGACTTTGAGAGAGGACGTATAATTGGGCCGAGACAGGCTGGTTGGTCAAGTCACCGTATCGCCAGGCATTTGGGTCGGAGCGACGCGGCAATCGGACAATGTTTGCGCCAACGGGTCGAGGAGGGCACAACCCAGCGGACCCCAGGTATTGGACGGCCGAGGGCAACGACAGAACGCGAGGATCTGGTGACAGGGATAGCCGCACGAACAGAACCGAATTCGTTGCTCTCAACCATCCGTGGACATGCTGCGTCGTCTACAGATACGGAAGTGACCATCCTGACTGCTGCCCGAAGACTTGCTGCACCGGATCTACATCCGAGGAGGCCACTCCGCCGCGTACCACTGACCAGAGAGCATTGCTGTCACCGGTTGCAGTGGTGACTGGACCGATCAACGTGGGATTGTGTCCAGTGGCTTGGGGACCGATCAACGTGGGATAGTGTTCAGTGGCGACGTGTTGTCTTTAGTGATGAGTCACGGTTTGCACTTGGCGCCGATGGCCAACGCAAAGACTCTGCCTTTACCATGAAACGACAGACGGATTAATATGCGATTCCCGGAAGTGACTGCCTAGGAAGCCATTTCCTACGATAGCCGGACATCCTTGGTAGTCATCCGTACCACCCTTACGGCTCATTCGATGACCTGTTGTGTTACCATTTCTGTCGCCGCATCACCGAGCAACTTTTAAGTGCGATAATGCCCGGCCACACACGGCATGACTCTCTCAGGCCTGCCTCCGTAATGTCGACGCACTTTCATGGCCAGCCCGATCGCCCGACTCGCCGATCGAACATGTTTGGGACATGATGGGACGCCACCTACGCCCATCCTGTAATGTCGGCGAACTGGCTAGCAATTTGGACACCATCTGCCATGCTATATCTCAGGGCAGAATCCGTGAACTCTATGCGTCTATGCCACGCCGGGTAACCGCTTGTATCCGGTCCAGAGGTCATGCTAACGTACTGACTTGTTCCACTCGTGTAGCTGTTTTATCCGAATAAATGGCCTAACTGCTCTGGAATTGCAATCATTTCCTTTCCTATACATTGCACAAACCAAATTTCATCTCGATTAGATGATTTCTTCTGGGTGCTTAGTTGGGGTTTTTTTGTTTCTTGTAAGGCGAATATTATGTATCCATATACTAAATCATAGCATATGGCAACATTTTTAGTTCATTTTCTGGCTCTCTAACGATGGCGACTTTGTTGTCTACAAATAACAGCTTTCTCTTAGACATTTTGTCAGTTATAAAAGTTTGGGATTTTCTACTTGATGGCTACATGACTTGACCGCTGTTTAACGATACACATGAAGCAAAAGTGACACCGACTTTCCAATGCAACGTTCTCATTGGGATGATCAGTGTGAAAGGGGCAATGGACACAGTTCCAGGCAAAGCCGGATTGTGGGGCGTTCTAGCGGGGCTATAGCTACGGAGCCCACCATTACCAAGGGCCCAGGAGGCATGCCGCTACACCGTAAATAATGCACAGCTTATATATGTATACAGTATATTGCCTGACAGAGAAAATGCGACATCATGAAGGAATGCTCGAAAGCCGAACAAACTGTACACACAGATATCCAGATAGGTCCTGAACAAATGATTTAATCCTCACATACAGACTAGGTTCCAGTAGCCGAATATACAGGATGATCAACAAGGACTGCGGCCCCTATTTTGGGCGATACATCGTTGAATCCGACGTGTATCGCCCGTGGCATAGAGAGTTCGAATAGAGTCCTGGGGTATCATGGACCATGTGGTGTTGATCCGAGTCCACAGTTCATCTATTTTGCGGGGGAGGGTTCTCAACCGACGTCCAATCGTGCCTTACTGATGCTCGATGGGCGAGAGGTCGGGGATCGTGCTGGCCACTGAAGCATGCGCACAACGTGTAAAGCATTCAGACTGATCCGAGCGGTATGCGGCCGGGCGTTATGTTGAAAAACGGTGTTTGGAATGCTCTGCAAATACGGTAGTGCCACGGGCCACAGCACCTCATCAACGTGCCCGTAAAGCGTGCCAGCGGTGAGCGGCTGTTGGCGCTGATAGCACCCCACACACTGATTCCACATTGCCGGGCCGTGTGGCGCTCCGCAATGGCGGAGAAATCCGCCCGTTGGCCACGTCGACTACAGACTCTCACACGGCGATCATCCGTGGTGAGACAGAACCGCGACTCGTCGCTGAACACCACACTGTTCCATTCGGCACCCCACGCAGCTTTGGATGGCTCGCTGTTAAGGGTAGCCTTCGCAATGAACGGCTGGACAGCAAACCAGGCGCATCCAATCGGCGCATATAAGCTTCCCCGCACACTCTGCAAAATGTCGCCGGTTGTGGCCTGTGGGTACGCTACGACATGACGTCGGATGCAACGATCGGTGCGCACGGACGTCTGTCTCCCTGATCCGGTCCCCCTACGACGTTGCACAGATCCTTCCTGTGGCCACTGCCTCCAAATGCGACCGACGGTTGTGGCATCACTTTGAGTTTCTTCCGCAATACGACGCAATGACCATCCGGCGGTACGAAGGCCTACGATGACACCTCTCGTGAACTCATCCGTTTGACGAAATCGCGTACGATGGTATCTTAACGGCATTGGCACCCTTGTTCGTTCTCCAGACACGGTTACAGCAGAATTAATCACTTCTCGCGGTCGTAACGACGTCTTGACTGATGCACGGGCTGGTTGCCCGCTTATATCCCGCGCGCCGTTCATGCGATTGGCCTACAAATGCGATCATTTTCATAACTTTTAAGTGTGCATCCACCCTGCAATTTGCATGGCGCTGCGCTCAAGGCTTCGTATTGTGGCATTTCCTTTGTCAGGCAATGTATATTTATATATAAAGAAGTAAAACAGTTGATTTTTTTTTTTTTTTTTTTTTGTCTTGTATGATTTTCACTCGATCAAAAACAGTAGCTAGAAGACGAATTGATTTCAAGGCAGTGACTCATTAAGGGTAAGCGTTTCATGTCGCTGTATATAACTAGGGCCGCGAGACAGTTTCAGCTTTTTCACTACCGTCCACCTACACCTCCCCGTTTGCACTTGGAATCATTTATTGGCGAAATCCAAAGTGACTTCACATTTCACAACTAAAAAAGTTGTAATACAAATTAGAAGTTGTGATTCCGTCTATTGGTGTAAATTATGACAAGAGTGGTAAGTCAAATAATATCCGAAAACTTGAAAATTTCACCGTCCTGGAGCGGAAATCGAATCCGCGTCTCCCAGTTTTCGCCCGAGTATGCTAACCACTAACTACACCACACACAGAACGACCAAGTCTTAAGTTTCCGAGTAATTTGAATTTAACACATCACAGAAATCGCCAATCGAAGCAACGGCATTCATATTTAGCGAATCTGGATGAATAGAATTCATGAAGATGCATCTAGAAAAAAAATAGATATAAAAAAAATAGAATAGAATAAAAGATGCACCAAGTAAAGTGTACAATGCTAAATTATTAAAAGTTCCAAGACCAAATTCTAGGAATTTAACTCATGTTCTTGTGAGGACAGTGGAAAATACAGGGTCTTCTAATGAAAACTTTGCAGGTAATATTAGTTTGAGGAATGTACTGCGTATTAATTATCACAAAGATATTACTACAGTTTCGTGATTTAACGGACTTTAATAAAGTTTGTCCGTCATAAGTTCTTTGGGGGTCCACTCAGATGTCCTTAGCCTAGGGTCCCTCTCACTAAGGCCGTGGTCTGTCGGTTTCCTAGCCTAGAGGCCCCACTAAGGCCGTGGTCTGTCGGTTTCCTAGCCTAGAGGCCCCACTAAGGCCGTGGTCTGTCGGTTTCCTAGCCTAGAGGCCCCACTAAGGCCGTGGTCGGTCGGTTTCCTAGCCTAGGGGCCTCACTAAGGCCGTGGTTGGCCTTAGTGGGTGCCCTAGGGCCGTTGTCAGTCGACCTAAGGTCCCCACTAGAGCCGTGGTCGGTCGGTCGGTCGGTTTCCTTCTTTCTTCCCTTCCTTCCTTCTTTCCTTCCTTCCTTCCTTCCTTTTTTTTTTCTTTTCCCTCTCAGGCAACTTTCCCATTCCATTATTTCCCATTTCTCTCTGCAGTCGTCACCCAGAAATCAATTTAATACATGAATGTGAATCTCATCTCACTCTGTGTTTGCCTAGAAGTAGGATGCCTGATTTCAACCATGCTGACGCGATAATCTCAAGGCCAATACTCTCTAGCCCAGTGGTCTCAAACTCAGACCCTTGGAAGGGCCACTTTCCAGTTTTGAAGGAACTTAGGGGACCGCATGAATATTAATAAATTTCTCATAAATAAATATCAAATTTACAAAACTACCCCAATGGCTTGGCACTAGAGTGGAATATTATTTCTAGTTATCGGTAAATAATAAAAACAAATGTTTCATCAATCACTGAAAACAGTCACTTTACATAACAATTATTCTCACTTAAATCCTAAAACAATCACAACTTACCAATTGAACACAATACAGAAAATATTACAAATTCTGGCCAGAAACTTGGGCTCGCTTTTCTGTCACTAACTTATCGATATTTGGAATAATGTCCTTTGAACATGCATGCTACTTTTAAAAGTAAGCATAAGTGACTCTCACTTTCCCTATTTATTTCAAGACATTTTACTTGGTTCATTCTCGAAAACAACTTTTCACATGCGTACGTTGTTCCGAACACAGCCAGAACCCGTGCAGCTCGATTCTGAACTTTTACGTACTTATCCTTTGAAACTAACTTGTAAAACTATTTTTCTTTTAGGAAAGAATCACGTTGAAAGTTTATTAATTCAAGCTAAAGTTCTTCAGGTGCGTTGTCAGCATTCTAGGAAAATGGAGACCTGAATATATTGAAAATATGTATTTTGCTTAATAGTTATATTCTTCGTAAATAAACTTGTTCCTTATAAAGAGGATGGCTTTACTAAGCATTACTATGTTACAGCCTCTCCTTGACAAATGTCAACCCCGCCTTCTCGTGGTGCATCCTGTTCCCACTAAAGGGGCTCTGACGACCGCAAATAGCGGTATAACTATACCATCGGGATCAGAGGAAATGCTATCCCACACTCACCAACCCGCTTGGCCAGCGTGGTGAGTTATGGCCAAACACCTCCAAAATGACTCTACAACTTAAATCTTGGCCCTCAGTCTCCGGCAGCTGGAATGTACCTGGCCAAGGCAGCGGCCAGTGCGACATGAAGGCAGAGGGTGCTAAGAATCCCCGGAGGACCGGACTAGGCTGCCATTTGATGCTGACCTTGGCTACCTACAACGGACGCTCCCTATCTTCTGATTCAAGGCTTCTTGAATTGGAAGAGGAACTACAAAGGATCAAGTGGGACATCGTCGGGCTAAGTGAGGTAAGGAGAAAAGGAGAAGATCTCATTGAACTGAAAAGTGGACATCTCTTCTATTATCGTGGGACAGATACTGGCAGAACTAGTGGTGTTGGATTTATAATAAACAAGAAACTGAAGGATAAAGTGGTAGAAGTTGAAAGTTCCTCTGACAGAGCTGCACGACTCGTTATCCAACTATCGAGAAGATACCAGGCTCAGATTATTCAAACTTATGCACCCACCACAAGTCATCCTGAAGAAGAAATTGAAGAATTTTATGAGGAAATTCGTCATCTAAATAATAAAGGTAAGCAGCACTTGAAGATAATTATGGGAGATTTCAATGCAAAAATAGGGCACCGGCAACAGAATGAAACTTCAGTAGGTAAATTCGGTCACGGCAACAGAAACCAGCGTGGAAATACTCTCGTTGAGTTTGCAGAGGCAGAAGGATTTTTTTCATCTTGAATTCCTTTTTCAAGAAAAAGCCACACAGGAAATGGACATGGAGACATCCAATTGGGACGACAAGTGAAATTGATTTTATTATGTGTAACAAAAAATTTGTCATCGAAGACTGCAGTGTGCTGAACAAGTTCAACACAGGTAGTGACCATAGATTGGTGAGATGTAAGATGCACCTCAACACTAAACTGGAACGTGGCAAGCTCATAAGACAAACAAAATGTATTGACATAACCAACCTTAAAAAAACACCATAATACTTTCAAGTTGGAACTGAAGAACAGATTCTCTGCTTTAGAAGGCCTAACATCGGAAGAAGTGGATATTTCGGAAGTTAACAGAAAAGTAACCAAAGCTCTTATGGAAACAGCAACAAAATTAGCTGGGTCTAAGAACAAGTTGCATGTAAACAAATTATCAGGAAAAACCAAAATGTTGATGCAAAAAAGAAGAGAGATGAGGACAACTAAAGAAGATGTGACTTCCAAAGTGGAATATATAGAGCTATGCAAGACAGCACGAAAAAGTATCACTGAAGACGTAAGGAAATTCAACTGTGAGCTAGTGAGGAAAGCAATTGAAAACAACCAAAGCCTAAAGATAGCAAAGGGACATCTCAGTAAGGGAAGAAAACAGATTATGGCTCTGAGAAAAGAAGATGGTTCTATAACAAGAAATAGAGGCGAAATTTTGACAAGAGTGAAAGATTTCTACTCCAAATTATATGAAAGGGATGATACATGTACTCCAGACATCATGAAAGGTACCAGAGTTCTTCCAGTCCTCCCAGCAGAAGTTGCTCATGCAATCAAGAACATGAAGCGGGGGAAAGCTCCAGGAGAAGATGGAGTTACTATAGACATCATACAAGAAGCAAGTGGAGAAATTGAAACAGTACTCGCCCAAATTTTCACTCGATGCCTTAATGAAGGGAAGATTCCTGAGGATTGGAACAATGCTACAATGATCCTGCTACATAAAAAAGGTGACATTGAGGATCTCAGGAACTACAGACCTATCAGCCTCCTATCAGTGGTTTATAAAATCTTCACTAAAGTTCTTTCACACCGTTTGAAGGTAACACTGGACATGGCTCAACCGAGAGAACAAGCTGGATTCAGGAGTGGCTACAGCACAATAGATCATATCCACGTACTGAGAGAACTAATTGAAAGAGCGAGGGAATATGAACTTCCATTGTGCATGGCTTTTATCGATTATGAAAAAGCCTTTGATTCGGTGAAACCATCAGCAGTTACCACGGCTCTGAAATCCTGCGGTATTGAAGATGCATACATTAATATTATTAATAACATCTATGAAAATGCAAGTGCAAAGATTCGGCTGTTTGAAAATACAACACACATAAAAATTGGAAAGGGAGTGAGACAAGGTGACACCATATCTCCGAAGCTCTTTAATGCCACATTGGAAAATGTCTTTCAATCACTGAACTGGGAAAACAAAGGGATAAAGATTAATGGAGATTATCTAACCCACCTTCGTTTTGCTGATGACATAGTCATTTTTGCAACTACCCCATCAGAGCTGCAGAGTATGATCCAGGAACTTGCTGACAAGAGTAAAGAAGTGGGATTAAAAATGAACTTTCAGAAGACAAAAGTGATGTTCAATGCTTTTACAAGGAATGAAGATTTATCGATTGATGGAGAAAAACTGGAGATAACAGATACGTATGTTTATCTTGGACAGCAGATATCAAGTGAGGGTCACATTGATGAAGAAATTAATCGGCGTACAAAACTTGCTTGGAGAGCTTTTGGAAGAAACAGCATAATTTTCAAGAGCAATATGCCATTATGTCTTAAAAGAAAAGTGTTTGATCAATGCATCCTTCCAGTGCTTACGTATGGTGCAGAGACGTGGACCTTAACTAAAAGAGACATACAAAGGCTGCAGACAACTCAAAGGAGCATGGAGAGGTGCATGCTTGGTATAACCAGGAGAGATAAGAAGAGGAACTCGTGGATCCGAAAAATGACGAGAGTGGAAGACATCATGATCAGAGTTAAATCCCTGAAATGGCAATGGGCTGGACATACTGCCAGAAGGACAGACCATAGATGGACAGCCGAAATTTTAGATTGGATTCCAAGGGACAGGAAAAGACCCAGAAAAAGACCACATGGGAGATGGGTGGATGAAATTCGTAAATATGCGGGTGTGACATGGAGGAGACTGGCACAAGACAGACCGTTGTGGAGGAAACTTGGGAGACCTTCGTCCAGCAGTGGATTGATAATGGTTGACGATGATGATGATGATGAATATGCCTGAATAAAGGTGATTTATTTTTATTTTGTGATGATTCATGCAGGCCGCAAAACAGTTGGCGCAGGGCCGCGAGTTTGAGACCACTGCTCTATAGCCCCTTTGAGTGGTTGGCGGAAATTCTTTTTCACAACTTACATGTTGAGCACTTGATGTAGATGTAATCTTGCACCTCATGTAGTATTGCAATCTCGTCCTCCATACCAACATTTCTACTATTCTTTCATTCTAAGACAGTGCGCAATAGATTTTCTCTGCCAGGTTAAATATGGAATACCATTCAATTTTATTACTTTGTTAAAAGTGATCACCTTAGCTTTTCTTTCGCTCGTTAAATTCCGGGTTTCATTAAATTTTGTTCGTTAAAAACAACCAAATTAGCTTTCATTAATTTCCACACACACACAATTGACGCGGACTAGAAACATCAAACAGAAGTAATCGCTCTTTACACGTTTATAAGTGAGTCACGGAAAAGTTATCATCGGCCGCCACTGGGAATCGAACCCAGGGTCTTTCAGTTACGCGCCGGACATGCTACCACTGCACCACAGCGGCCTCGAATTCTCCAGACTCACATACGACCAACTGCCAAACCTCATGGCCGTTGCTTCTTTGAGCCCCGCACAATGCTGGGGATTCACCAAAGATGATAAGCAGCAGCTGAACAAATATCTAGAAGGCGAATGAATAATAAATTCAAGATTCCCGGTGACGCCCGATGAGAATTTTTCCGTAACTCACTTATAAACGTGGAAAGAGCGATGACTTCTGTTTGATGAAATTAGCTTTGAATAATAACACCAAGCAAAAGTCCGTTTTTCTCGTAAAATCCGGAATCTCGCTAAATTCGAGCTCGTTCTAACATCGAATCTCTGAGTAGTAAACTTCTTTTCGGCAGTTTCGTATATTAAAGCATGAAAGAAAATCTATCATGGTGTAATACAGTACATTACTGGACTTGCCTTTTATGTTTAATGATCAGCAGAAAAAAAAACTACTAATGAAAGCGAAATAAAATTGTGGATCCTTATTCCCCATAGAATCAGGAGCAATTTTTTAAAAAATAGGTCGTAAAGGAAAGCAATTTCAGCGAGATTTGCGCATAATATCTAATTAATTTAAAATAAATGACATTAATGAGCCTTAACTTTATTTTCTTGAAAAATAAACTTTTTGCCTAACTGGGTGATTTAGTGGAATATTAAATTTGCGCTGTTTTGATCAGGATATTCAAGCCGCATACATTGCGCAGAAAGTCCCATTATACTTCCTTTCCCTCCCGAAAGCAGTATAATTATTTTTGAACTCGCCCACTCTGTCTGGTTGTGATACATAGTACACTGAGAAGCGTATGATTCATTATTCAGCAATTCACGATTAAGAGGTGAAAAATGACTCGCAGTTTTAGTTTTCTTTTTCCGTATATAATACAGCTTTAGATTTTATTAATGCCTAGACATTTTTTCTCTTACATACTCATTTAAATACAATGATAAGTATACTTTGAAGTCATCATTCAACCTTCTTTTGTATCAAACTTGGCTTATAAAGAAGAAATATTCTTCACTGGTGTTAATAGCGAATCCAAAGATGACACAGCCATATCACAACATAACAAGTTTGTAAAATCATGCAATGCATTGATTATAATACGCTTTCCAATATACCAGAAATCATTACTCAAGTTATGAGAATAATGGCTGTGGAATAAATCTCGGTCCTCTGCCCTGACCCTTCATCCTATATCGACGATATTCAACAGAACCGGTTCGGTATACCTCCGAAATAACATGATAAAGTTTTGTCGCAATCGAAGTATTTTTACGTAAGTTATGATGTATAAGGGCTATGGAATAGATCCCGCTCCTGTGTCCTAACCTTTGACCCCATTTCGCACATTTTTAATAGAATTCGTCCCCAGGTAGGCGCCTACAACATAGTAACATTTCATCCAAATCGAAGCATTTTTACGTAAGTTATGACGAATAATGGCGATGGAAGTGATTCCGCTCCTATGTCCTGACCTTTGACCCCATTTCGCCCATTTTGAATAGGGTTTGTGGCAAGGTGGTTCCCTACCACATACTAAAATTTCATCGAAATCGAACCTTTTTTACGTTAGTTATGACGCATAAGAGCAGTGGAATGGATCCCGCTCCTATTTACTGACCTTTCACCCCATTTCGTTCACTTTAAATAAGATTCCTTCCCAGGTGATACCCTACCATATGCTAAAATTTCATCGAAATCGAACGATTGTTACGCGAATTATCATGCGGACGGACATACGCACACAACGCGTGACGTAATGAAGCAGATGGGAATCGCGACCATCTGCTCGCATGAGTAAGACGTCATAAAACTTTAATAGGATCCACACACAACGCGTGACGTAATGAGACAGATGGCGTGACCGCGCGCCAACATTCTCAAACGCGAGATTGTGACGTCATAAGATTTCTAAGCATTGGAAACATTAATGGAATAATGGAACAACGCCATGACACTAAAAACGTTATAATTCGGGGTGGTTATTTAACCCACTAAACGAATTCTCCTAAAGTCGAGATCAAGCTAAATCGATTTCTAGTACCAGAAAACGGTAGGTTAACGGACTGTCATCAAAATTCTTAGAGCCGTTTTCAAAATAAAATGTACATACATGCATACAAGAATTGCTACTTTAAGGTGGACGTCAAGTAATTTTGCTTCCTATACTTCGAATGGAAAAACTTCTGTACACATTTTCTTCACAATTAATGCGTTCCCAAGAATGAAAATTTTAACATCGAGTAAAATACTGTAGCTTCATTTCATAACTTGGAATACTTAATATTTTCAAAACCATAACCGTAATAATATTTTCTAAACCATAACCGTAATTATGTATGCAATCCAACATTTATTTGTCCACTGATGTCATCAAAGTACAGGTGGCGCCAACTTTTTTCTGGTTTCAACACCACCAAAGCAAACGTTATTGTTTTTTTAATAAAATTATGCTTATGTTTTAGAAAATGTTAAATATTCCAAGTTATAGTATGAAGTTATTTCAATCGATGTTCAAATTTCCATCCTTGGGAACATACTAATTGTGAAGGAAATGTGTACAAAAGTTTTTCCATTGGAAATATAGGAAACAAAATTACTTGACGTCCACCTTAATAGTATGGGACAAGGGCGATGGAATGGATCCCGATCCTATGTCCTGACCTTTGACTCCATTTGTCCCATTTTCAATAGGGTGCCTCTCCAGGTCGTCCCCTACCACATACTAAAATTTCATCGAAATCGAACCATTTTTACGCACCGTATGACACATAAGGGCAATGGAATGCATCCCGTTCCTATGTCCTGACCTTTGACTCCACTTCACCCATTTTTAAAAGGGTTCGTCCCCAGGTGGTCCCCTACACCACATACTAAAATTTCATTGAAATCGAACCATATTTACGCAAGTTATGACGCATAAGGGCAATTGAATGGATCCCGCTCTTATGGCGTGACCTTTGACCCCACTTCACCCATTTTCAATAGGGTTCGTCCCCTGTTGGTCCACTACCACATACTAAAATTTCATCGAAATCGAACCATTTTTACGTTAATTATCGTGAAGATACGCAAATCATAAATCATTATGTAGTTTGAAATGAGAGAAGATTCCGAAGCCTCGGTTGTAAAAAGCGCAACCATCCTCAACGTCATCTTCTCCGTAAAAATGGACCGCAGCTTTAATAAGTTCTTTTCCCCTTCGAAAGGACTTCAAATTTCACGAGCGCCTATCCGGCATCTCTTCGTTATATGTTGCATTTAATTTACAATGTTTAGAACCTTTTTCATTTCTGTACTTAATTCTAACGAAGGCAGAAACTTCAAAGAGTTTCAATACTTAAAAAAAAAATTTAGGGAGTCCCAAAATTGTATTATTTTCAAGCCTCGAAATGTGTATCGTTTTATCTCCCGAGTTTATAGATTTTCGTTAGCATTTAAGACTAGAAGTAATTTTTAATTCTTGATTCGTCACAAATAACATACTGAACAAATTTGTAAGTCTGTGGTTTTTATACAAACAGTGGCTGACGCTATTGGCGAAGAAGTTTACAAAGGTTTGTGATTCAATACAACAAATAGTCAATGGTTACATTTGAATAGTAAGCACAACAATTTCATGATTTATCTAAAATAGAACAATTTAGCAAATAGGGAACAGTGCAAGGGCACAAGTGACAATTTGAGAAAAAATAAAGTTTCGTTAAGTAAATAAAACCACAAAATTGTGGTTGACAGGAATTTCAAAAATTAAATCCCAACTAACTTTAAGAATCCTGATATGAACTGAGAAGGACTCAGACAATCTAATTATTAGCCTTAATTCCAGAATATATAAATTTAGAGCAAAGTTTCTAGACGACCAGAAACGATTGATTAAAGATAATAAGACGCCTAATCTTAAAACCTTCTTCCATGAATTCCTTTAACTACCCTAGGCATAAAATGACAGTACCTATAAACCCAAAGTTTAAAAAAATTCTAACCAATGATGATTAAATATACATCGTAACCAGTTTATTATCTAATAACCCTAACTTAGGGGAACTGGCTGCGAGGAATGATGAAAACAGGAGCTGAATGAACAAAATGTCACGATCGAAATTTAAATCTAGCATAGCGACTTTACTACGTTTACTGCAAAACATTTCAAAAATTCATGAGGTACTTTCCGTGATTTCTTTCGTGAATTAATGAAGCATATTTCTGATACAAACTTTTCCGTGAAATACTGGAAAGAAACTTGGATTTCATGTTTTTTTTCGCACGACAGGAGGAATTTTCTGAAATCTTTCCGCAATTCCTTTGTTATGTTGACGGTAAATTAACGTTTTTAAAATGTGTTAACGGAAAATTCTGAATTTTCAAAAACCTTTCCGTAATTCCTTTCCTACATTAACGGAAAATCTCCGTTCTCACTTTTTTCCGTATCCATATATGACGAGAAACTTCAGGTAATAGGAGCGATTTGCGGGATTACTTGAGGCTCGATTAACTTGCTAAATTTCCATCGCTTGTCTGCGGACCTGATTTTAAAGTTCTGTAGCGAGATCGGGCATTGTGGATAGTATATCGCATGAAATTTTGGTTGTGGTGGCACCCGATTTCCTTTCTATTCTCCCATATTTTGCGCATTGTATATTTTGTTGCCGTAAGAAGCCGGGTACTTAATTTATTTCACAGCTGATTGTATGTCTATGTATCATTCTGTGGACTCCTTAAAACAAAAGTCATTATAGCTATGGAGGGTAAATTTTATATTTAGGAGTTTTGTGAAATAATACTAAAAACGGTACATTTCACCTTTTCTTAAAAGGTAATCGAAAGTCATAGTTAGTTTAATAAGATCTCAAATTCCAAAGCATTCTGTTACTTTGAAAAATCAGGATGAAAAAAATACGTAATAAGTCCTCCTGTAGAAAAAATACAATTATTAAAAACCTATTCAAAGAATAATAAACTCCAACAGAAAATAAAGTGACTAATTCACTCGTATTAATGAGATAAAAATCATCGCTGAATTAGTTTTACCTTGAATCTGAGGGCAACTTCTTAGTCTTCCTGGCTCAGTAGTTAAGATTTGTTGTTTCTGTTGAACCAACCCAAACGACCTCAGATTGAATCCCATTGAGGTGAGAGGGTTCTCTGGTGTGAAAGCTGAAAATTTCAGGGTCTTCTATTTTGCGAATTTCTGTATAAATAGGGAAAATTCCGGACTTTTCCGAAATAAACGGAATAACTGATAATGGATATTCTGTGAAAAGTTAAAAAACCAGAAATTTTGTCAAAAGACGGACACGTATCCGCAACTTTGTTGCACGCTATTTTCAGAAAGAAATTTTTCGTGAATTCACACCGCTAATTTGTACAGTGGTTTTACTTTCCTTTTGTGTCCAATAAATAGGACTAAAAAAGGATTTGTCGTTAGCGCTTTTTTCAGTAGCGTACGCAGAATTGTGTATTTGAAAATTTGATGAGACAACTTAACGGACAAAATATACCTGCTTTTTCTCACACCGTTTTTCAAATAAATTTCACGGAAAAATTGAAAATTTCTTCAATTGCGAAGCCAAGAATAATCGCTTCCTCATTGGGTTCGCTTTCTGCTTCCAGCGGGGCGTATATTCACTGTCACTATCCGTCAATGTCTTCAAGTTCAACATTGCCCTTGAAAATCTGTCTGTGTAGGAGTCCCAAACAGACGCTTTCACGGACACTTGCAATCGTAATTATTGCTGCCAAATGATAGAGGGGATTAGGTTTGAGGTCGTTTGGGAAGTTATGAGTTGGTTATATTTGCTTTTGATGTTTCAAACCGCCTCTCAGTAGCTTCGAGGTTAACCATTTTCTGAGCAGCCCACTCAGCATGCAAAAACAATGGTCTCCTTTTGAAGATTTTTCTGTTCAACTCTAGACCTGTTTCACGGATATACTCTGAAAATAACCCACGTCACGTAAAGAGTTAGACAGAAGAGAGTCACGTTCCACCCATGCTTAACCCGTCCCCTTAGACAAGGCGTTATTTGTTTATTTATTTATTTATTTATTTTAAAGTATTCTTTTGACAATATTTTCTTTCAAAGGTGTGGAAACTACTTAAGCGGCAAGTCTCTAATGTGGTAAATATTCACCTGAGAAGTTTTCGATGCCTGTAAAGACTGAAGTGCCTCTGATAAAATTAGTTCATGTTTGATGTTATGCTATTTCTTTTATTGTAATGCAGCAGTCAGGGACCGCCCTTTGGCCCCGGGCAAGCACGGTACCTGCTCCGGACCCAGTGAGTCAGGGCTCCCCGCACTTTGACAGATCCCGCTCATCACAGACACAATATAAAAATGAAATATGCGGAATAAAACAAAGTAATTATAAATGACCTGCACAACGAAGCGAATGTTACCGTATTTGTATGGGAGATATATATTATTTGGGATATGGAAACTTCTGAATCAGTGATGCATTCAGGCATCTTCTCGGGGGTGGGGGCTTAGTCCCCTCGAAAATCCATGAACGCCCCCCGTATGTTTTGGGGTGATATCTCCTTATATTTAATCTAATTATTTTCGTTTATAGCTGAATATTTGGAGAAATTAATTTAAAAAAACTTTAAAAAATGAGGGAAAATATTATAACAAACAAAACGCATCCACATGGGCATTCATGTCTCAGTAGCGTTAAGATTATACGCGTACTAAGTTTTAAATTAATTTCTTTGTTTCAAACATTAAAACTGCTTTCGGCATGTACTTCTAAATCCGAGTAGTCAATTCCGCCACTAATGTAAACAGTAGCTCGACAGAAAAAAAAAAGCAGAAACGAAATTTTCATTGTTAATTAAAGCCATAAAAGACTTCACACGCAATGTTTTCAGAGCTACGTTTTTTTTTAATAATAAATAGCATTTTTTTTTTAAAAAACGTAGCTCTGAAAACAAAGTAGTTATGAAAATATGTATGCATTAGAAAAGATATATACTTTAGAGCAAAATGTATTGCTCTAGATGAGAATGCTTTTCTAAAGCTATGAAGTCCTACCAAAAAATACTTAATACTTTCTCTGGATAAAAGGCAGGAGGGCAGAAGACCAGTTGATCTTGATCATGTATGCAAGAGGAGCAAACAAGGAAACCAGATATTGTCTCACGATTCTGTAAATTTTTTAAGACTTTTTTTTTTTTTTTTTGGCAGTTAAGTTTATTGTGGATTTGTAATCACCAACGGCATACTGTTTGCACTGCAATACATCATCACATTTTGGAAGCTGGCATTCAACTCTATTTCAGTCTCCAGGATGCCGACCTTCCACGCATACTGTTAACCTTCAGTGTAGCTATAACATGACGTTAATGTTTCCAGTGCAACAAAACATTTGCTAGATAATTTTTAACAATAGCAAATTCTTAGAAATTGTTCTCATAAAAAGCTTTTATTCACCCTGGCGGTGAGTGGTTTACGCTCTGTGAAAAAAAAAGGTGGGGGGGGGACTCATACTGGCATCCGAACGGTTAATTTATTCCTTATTTTTTTTTTTCTCAATACTGTATGTGCCAATCTAAATAATTTAAAGGGGCTGAAACCAAACGGCAGGGGGATGATTTGCACCATAAGTTTTCAGGTAACACTGTAATCATTATTTAACAATCAGAAACATGTTTGGCTTGTGGTAAGGCGAGGACATTTTTACCACAACTAATGGGGGGTTGGGGGGGATGATTTTCCCCACACAGTGCCATCTTACTAGTATTCTCAATATGTTACACCACCCCATGATGAAATCCGTGATGCATTACCGAATTAAAGTAAAGGTTTTACATTTAATCGCTTGCATATGCAGATTTCTTTTAATTCGCGTTTGCAATGAGCATAAAAAAATTTTTATGCTCAATTTTTTATGCTCATTTGTATGAGCATAAAAAAATTTTTATACTCTACTTAAAATTTAGTTATATGTCATCATCATTGTCGACCATTATCAATCCACTGCTGGACGAAGGCCTCCCCAAGTTTCCTCCACAACGGTCTGTCTTGAGCCAGTCTCCTCCATGTCACTCCCACATACTTTCGAATTTCATCCACCCATCTCCCATGTGGTCTTCTTCTGGGTCTTTTCCTGTCCCTTGGAATCCAATCTAAAATTTCGGCTGTCCATCGATGGTGTATTAATGTATATATAAAGAACAAAATTATGATTATACATATATAATCAGTCAACAAGTTCCAGTCTCCTCAAACTTTGTAATTGCCCCCCTCCCCCTCGAAAAAAAAATCTCTGAATGTAACACTAGTCTGAATAGCCAATTGTCCTGGATTAGACGGAACATCCCCGGATCCCTATTAATATACTTTTTGTACTGATTCATTTCCAAATTTCAATATTGCTTTAAAATTTTATGGACAACTTCTGTTAACTAATGCCTCAGCAGCTCGAAGTTTCCCTGCATTGATATAATAAAACAAAATCTTAGAAATACACCGACTCAAGAAAGGGTATTTATAATTTGGCATTACTGTCAACGCAACATATATGAAAATCTGTATTACAGCAACGCAATTAATGATTTTTCTGAAATAAAGACTTCTAAGAAAAGTAAATCTTCTAGAATAAACTTCATAATTTATGAATTTTGTAAGTAATTTTATATCTTATGTCCGCTGCTGTATGAAACAGAACTTCCAATTATACGCAATATTTCTTGTTTACAAATGAATGGCTCGGATCTGGTTTAAAGTCTTACCTGCGGCATATTTCATGCGTTCATCTCAAGGTGATACATTGCAATATAGCTTGCTGCCAATAAAATCGAAAAGTTTTTCGTTGGGATCCCGAAAGCAAATGAAAAAGCCCTCCTTTTTGATACATGTTTCATTGTCGAGCGCTATGGAAGATGCCCGAGGTCATGACTATTATATAAATTTCTGCAAAGACCGGAGCCCACATTGAAAGAGATCACATTGTAGTAGCAATGCAGTGATTACGGTTTAAAGTGTTCAAGAGAACATTGATAGAACAATAAACACAAATACGTACCTCTTCTCTACCAATCATTTTTAATCTTCATCGGTAGATCAGTATACCTCACACGGGTTCATGAATTTTGTAATACACTGAGTGGCCACTTTATTATGACCACCTGACAGTTTTAAGCAAATGAGCTATGGCTACACGCTGTTGCCGCCAGAGGGCGCGGCTAGCATAAAATGGGAAAGCTCAGTGTTTGCGACAGTAGTAGAAGTGATTTTTGGGTGACGAGATGGGTAAAAAATGCGATTTGACGGACTTTCAACGTGGGATGATTGTAGGCAATGTTCCGGAGCAGCTGTTGTTAAAGTGTTTAAAGACTGGACTGTCAGTCAAAAAACTGGGTCTCTACGTGCAACGTGTGGTCGTCATCGACTAGTGACTGCTCGGGCGAAACGGAGAGTGTCCAGACTGGTAACAGACAACAGAAGGGCAACAGTGCAGCAAATTACAGACCATCTTAATCAAGGATCCCCTCAAATGATCTCTGCACCGCACTGTTTGCCGTACACTGCATCGGATGGGATATGGCAGCCGAAGGCCTGTTCGAACACCTTTGCTGTCTGCAGTTAACAAGAGAAAGCGTCTCCAGTTCGCACAGGAGCACAAGGATTGGACAGTCAATAATTGGAAACAAATTATGTGGTCCGATGAATAACGTTTTCAGTTGCACCATGCCGATGGCCGAGTGAGAATTTGGCGGAAACAGCACGAAAGCGTGGACCCCAAATGCATTGCTACAACTCTTCAAGCTGGTGTAGGCAACGTTATGGTTTGGGGAATGTTTTCCAGGCATGCTTTGGGCTTTTAATTCGTGTTGATCAACGTCTGACTGGCACATCATATCTAAACATCATTGCGGACCAAGCGCATCCTGCCATGTGGATGGTTTATCCCAATGACGATGACTACTTTCAACAACATAATGCGTCCTGCCATAGTGCTTGTATTGTACAGGATTGGTTTCATGAACATGCCGGTGAGTTTACTTTGCTTATGTGGCCCCCACAATCTCCAGATCTCAACCCCATTGAGAATTTGTGGGATGAAGTTGAACGAGCCATCAGACAGCTGGATCCACAACCCTGCAATCTCACACTCCTGGAAAGTGCTATTCATCAAGCATGGTCTCAGATTCCACAAACCACCTAACAACATCTCGTGGAGTCCATGCCACAAAGAATCGACGCAGTATTAAAGGCAAAAGGTGGCCCAACGAAGTACTGTTGAGGGGGTGGTCATAATAAAGTGGCCACTCAGTGCATGTGTTTTAGGAAATTTGTTTATACGAGCAGGGATCCGCACTAATATACTTATGTATGCTCTAGTAACAGTACTCGCCTAGGAGCATCGTGGAGCTGCTTGTCCTTATATTAAACCTAGAGGTAGAAAGAGAGTCATCGCCAAGGACTAAACTCCATATACATTGCCTACCATAATTATCTGACCACTCCTATATTGATAGCGAATTTTGTTCCAAGCATTTGTCCTACCAGTTTAATTATGTCTTTACAGATCCTACATAAGTATACCTGTAGGACTATTACACATACGCTCACTGTGATTAGCAAGGTGTGAGAACGCCGATCTTAGACTACACCAATGGAATACTATACTTTGGACTGACGTGTCACAGTACACTACCAATCTGATGGTCGTTTTTGGGTGAGACGGATGCCAAAAGACAAATACCTTCCAAACTGTTGTGAAAACACAGTCTTGTCCACTCCGCGCATCAAGCACGGGTCCCCTCACTCCGGAGTAAGTCGATCTCCCAACTGAACTACGCGGACATGTGCTCTCATTGCTATCTGCATTTACCTCATGTGCGTCCTGCGACTCAGGCACGTCACATCTACCTCCCCCCCTCCCCAAAGGAGGGCCGGGTCACGGCCCACAGGTCCAGCGGGACCACGTGTCGCTGCAGGCAGTCACCCAATGAAGAACGTGCACTTGAAAACTCCCAGACAATTTGGTGTGTGGAACGTAACATCACACATTTAATTTTTCGAAGCACTGAAGTTTCCTGTCCCGCGGTATGGAAAGAACACCACCCATTGCGAGAAACTTAACGGCCAGGTCATCCTTGAATTTCGGGCGCCAATGTGAAAACACAGGCTTGTCCACGCCGGGCATCGAATCAGGGTCCCCTCACTCCAGAGTAAGTCGCTCTCTCATTGCTATCTGCCTTTATCTCATGTACATCCTGCGGCGCAGGCACGTCACACTGTATTGCCCCGACAGTAAAGTTTGGTGGAGGCAACATGACAGTATAGAACTGATTTTCGATGGTTAGGCTTAGGCCAATCAGTCGTTTTAGACAAAACTTTGAAAGCTTAGTCCTTCTAGAAAACACAAGGCCATAACATTAGAGAGATGAGTTCCCTCTTTCAGGGCCATCACGTGGAAATCAAAACTTCCAATTGGTTTCCAACGCTACCGTGTGTAACGTCAAACACGACACCGACGTATCAGTCTGTGTAACATAAGAGTGACGTCACAAACGGAGGGAACTGGTCCCTCTAAAGTCGCGGCTTTTTTTTTTTTTTTTTTTAGACGGCCTTTCTTCTGCCTAAACGCCCCGGACAGCTGTGCATTACCAAAGTTGTGCTAGTACTTTAAAGAAGTCTCATATCTCTATTAGCAGGACAACGCACCTCGTTATACTGCTCGCGTTGTTACAGATTGGTTTGAGGACATAGGAGGCGAAAAGTTAGACTGGCCAGGGCAGACTTTTGATCTGACCACTACTGAAAATCTCTGGACGAATTGGATCGTTGGGTACGTGGAAGAAGAGATTGCTCAATAAACAAAGTTGAAATGATCTCTTCTTTGAAGGCCGAATTGAGAGAACATACTAGCGAGTATTTGCAAAAAAGCTGGTGAAAAGTGTTCCGCAAAAACTACACTTCGTCATAAAGGCTGAAGGTTTCAGTACACAATATTGAGACCGAATATTAATGGTAGGACAGTGTTTAGCGGGAATGGATACAGTAACTGCAACATGCTACAATTTACAAGACCTGAAAAAATAATTGATTGACTTTTATGGAGTTAACTTCCAGATGTTTAATTTATAATCTGCTCGTGTAGAAAAGGCACAATTCGTACAATATGTCATAAAAACCAACACCACCGTCTTTGTACGATATTTAATTAAAAGATGAAATCTATTTACAAATTCAAAACCTCCACGAGCACTTTCGGGGTAATACTTACCCCATCATCAGATGGAATAGAGAGGTTAATGTGCAAGTACTGCATTAACCTCTCTATTCTACCTGATGATGGGGTAAGTATTACCCCGAAAGTGCTCGTGGAGGTTTTGAATTTCTAAATAGATTTCATCTTTTAATTAAATATCGTACAAAGACGGTGGTGTTGGTTTTTATAATCAGCTCAGTTAATATTCCTGATTTGTAACGAACTGCACGAATAAAGATGAAGCACGTACCTGTTTTCCAAATAGGGTAATATTTAGTGCTCCTTTAGCAGTGCCATACGTGATTATAACTTTTTATTTATCCAATGTCTTCGTTCCCAAATTCATAACGACATTCACAAAACGTTGGTAGACATTTTCTCGGACGAACAGCGTTCAAAGCTCTAAGCTCACCTGAAAAGGGAAAGAGAGAGAGATACGAACTGTGGGTAAAATACACTCATGGTCATAAAAATCCGCGCACCAAGAAAAAACCGTGCGATTAACGCGAAACTCGGCGAATAGCTAAAGGGGAGGGCAGATATGCAAATGATTAAAGTTTCGTGCGATTTGGCATGCCCGCCCGTCCAAGACCGGCGCTGCAATCGCAATCCTTGGATCTTATAAGGCGCCGCGCGGGGGACTCCACATGCGTGCCTAAGTGCAGGGTAAGAGCAGGGTAAGAGCAGGGTGAGATTCCTGAGCGGTAGACATGCCGGAGAGCCGCCGTAGATGTGAGTACGGGCAACTGACGGAGTTTGAACGAGGCCGTATCGTCGGGGATGAGAGAGGCAAGGTGGCCGGCGCGCCGAATTGGCAGCCATTTGGGCCGGCCGAACAGTACGGTGCGATCGTATTGGGAGCAATGGATACGGGAAGGCACCTGGGCACGACGGACTGGCTCCGGACGACCCAGACACGCCACCAACAGAGAGGATAGTGGGATCGTGAGAGAGGCACACACAAATGCAACGACGTTTTTGTCCAATATCCAGAGACATATGGCGGCTGTACAAGGGACTCCTGGCCGCCCCGGTGGCTCAGTGGTCTAAGGCGCTGGCCTCTGATCATTCGTCCGTAAGGGGTCCGGGTTCGAATCCCGGTCAGGCATGGATGTTGTGTTTGTCTTACGGCACTGGCTCTCTCCCTTCCCTGGAACCAGTGACCCTAAATTAGGGACGGGCGACTGCTTATAGCCCATTGAGTTGCTCACGGTGGTCGTTACACCTCCAATCAAAAAAAAAAAAAAAAAAAAAAGGGACTCCTGTGTCCGCCACAATAGTTTCCAGACGCGTGGCAGAGGTCAATCTGCACTCTCAACGACCCTTACGTTTTCTTCCATTAACACCTGACCGTCGTCGATTGCAGTGGTGTCAGCAGCGAGCAACGTGGAATGCCACGGACTGGCGACGTATTGTGTTCAGCGACGAATCCCGCTTCTGTATGGAAACGGACAACCACCCTGTCAGAGTGTGGAGGACCGCAGGTGAGCGCTACAATCCCAACCTCACTGTACAGCGACACACGTCCCGAACTGCAGGTGTGATGGCCTGGAGAGCCGTCACGTACAACAGCCGGACTTCCCTGTCAGTGATCCGAGGGACGTTGACAACCCAGTACTACGTACAGGTGATCCTGCGGCCCCATGTGCTGACTTTCCTGGCGAGGCGGCCCGGAGCCATTTTCCAACGAGATAACGCACGTCCGAGCACGGCTCGGGTTTCCCAGGACTGTCTACGTCATGCTTCGACGCTTCCGTGGCCTGCCAGATCGCCTGATTCCTCGCCCATCGAGAACGTGTGGGACCAGATGGGAGACCAGCTTTCTCCATGTCGCAGTGTTCATGATTCAGAGCGTCATTGCAAGAAGTGTGGGCCAATTTGTCCCAGGAAAACATACGGCGTCTCTTTGACTCCATGCGGGACCGTGTCACCGCATGTATCCGAGCACGAGGTTGTCCGACGCGGTACTAACGCTGACCGGAATACGTACCGTATGTCCGCAGGAAATTTTCCTGCTGCTGTGATATTGTAATCACTTCTGTCTTTGGTATGTACCATCTCACTACTAAAGTCTCATTTCAATCCGACGCGAAGCCTCCTCCTTAGTGTGCAGGTTTTTATGACAATGAGTGTATCTCGAAACTATTGCCACTGCAATAACCGCATTTTGATAATTTTAGTTTTCAGCAACACAGTTCTTCGACTGATGCATAAAGTCAACAATGGTAACTTACCAAACCACTCATTACAAGCGCTAATGTTCTGAAGTAGAAATAATCCTGCAGTTAGCACTGAAACTAGCCATCAGGTGCTTCAAATCGTATTTTCTGACGAGTCCTCGTATACGCTGTCCAACATCGGGCATGGTTTATAAATATTTTTGAGAATGCCACAAGAAGCGTACATACTAACTATCCAATATCAACAGCAGGATCATTATTAGTAGCATTTCTTAAGTGTCGTCATTTCACTTTGTAGTAGAATTACGACCATCGACTAAGTATAACTTTTAGATAAACCGGAGCATCCCACAATTCAAACATTTCTCCCTCGAATGTGTCATCTTTCAAGACGACTACACTCCTACACGCACCACACGATGTACCTAGGCTAGTTAAGAGCACATTAATACATATGAGGCGGTTTGGGGTTGTTTTTTTTTATTGGAGGTTTAACGACCAATGTGAGCAACTCAATGGGCTATAAGCAGTCGCCCGTCCCTAATTTAGGGCCACTGGTTCCAGGGAAGGGAGAGAGCCAGTGCCGTAAGACAAACACAACATCCATGCTTCACTGGGATTCGAACCCGGATCCCTTTCGGACGAATAATCAGAAGCAATCGCTTAGCCCACTGCGCCACCGGGACGGCAAAATATGAGGTTAAACATACCCTATAGAGCCTGCGCAGTCACTAGGTTGAAATATTATCGAGCCAATGTGATCAGTTCTTGAACACAGGGTAAGGAGTGCAACATCCTTCTGCCTTCTTTGTTTCCAGAGATTGAAGATTTCTTCCACGGAGAATGGTCTTACTAACACTTTTCGGACGGCTGTTAATGATTTATTTGCATGTATACAACGCTGAATGGCAGTTCTTCACGAGTAAATGGTGGTTTAACACCGTGTTAATAAGCACGCACTGTGTGATCCTAGTCACTAGGTTCCCAATTATTTTGCCACCCTTGTGTAACCCGTAGAGAACTCGATTCTTAAGTACGAGAAACGTGCGTCACAAACGCTCAGCCACTAATACTCCAAGTCACACCAAGAGTGTACTGTTGTGAAAGCTGGAGAAGCCTGATCGCTACCTCTCGGTGAAACGCAAGAACGGCATCAATCCGCGTTGCATACATTCCTGCTCGGTCCTTTCTGTCAAGCAATTACTTCCACAGTGACCCACCCAGGCAGAACTACGCTGAGTATCGAAGTTAATCTTAATATCAAAAGGCATTGATGTAGGGATCCGTTACAATAAAAGCAGTAGGAACATAACAGACTGCAGAACACTCCCCGACCCCCTCGACTTTCCCGATTTCCAATTACATTCCTACACGCACGCCAAGGTTTACCTAGGCGTGGTTAAAGGTACATGTGTTGTTTTACGTGGTTTCAGGTACTCTGTGTTGCGAATGGTGGGAGAAGTCTTTCACGCCTTAACCCCTCTCCAAGTTATTTGCAAGCCGTACAGTCAGCGGCAGAAAGTAAGAAGCTCTTGATTGAGTAACTTCTCATATCAAATTTATTTCTAAAAACGGTCCGCCGTTTTTGAAATTTGTTTTAGAAAGCAATTTTGACCGATAAACGGTTGAGGAAACAAAAATAGATTCTGAGCAATAATTCTGCTGCTTTTAGCTCTAAACGCTAAGCACTGCTTTTTGTAATTCAGGTAGATGTTCCGTACCTCCCACAGTGGTACACTCCTAGCTTGACTCGGAGTACACACACAGCCTCTGGTAAAAATTATGGAATCATTGCCACATGAAAATGGAGGCGCATAGTAAGGAGTATGTAGAAACGACATAAATAAAATAGGCGAAACGCAAACTTAGTTGAATGAAAGCTGTACATCTTAGCTACAAACAGCAGGACCCATATAAAGGAACGTACAATATCTGATTGAGCCGCCCCGGTGGCGCAGTGGTCTAAGCGATGGCCTCTGATCATTCGTCCGAAGGGGTCCGGGTTCGAATCCCGGTGAGGCATGGATGTTGTGTTTGTCTTACGGCACTGGCTCTCTCCCTTCCCTGGAACCAGTGACCCTAAATTAGGGACGGGTGACTGCTTATAGCCCATTGAGTTGCTCACGGTGGTCTTTAAAAATCCAATCAAAAAAAAAAAAAAAAAAAAGTAGTTGTAGAGTCAATTGTAGAGACAAAAATATGGGGAAAAGTCCATATGGGATATGGTATTTGTTCACTTTAATACTTTGTTACTCGTCCACGAGCTTTGTTGATAGCCTGGATCCTTTGAGGCATAGATGTCATTAATGGAAAACAGTAATCACTATCAAGCTCTTTCTAACATTCCCGAACAGATCACCAAGTCAGCTGGCAACACAGAGACTTCGCCTGGACTTTTTCTTCAATTGCAGCACATATTCTCAATGGGATTTAAATTCGGACAGTTTGCTGGCCTTGTCATTGAGCTTATATGTCGTTCTTGAAGAAATAGTTGCATAGTTTTGGTCCTGTGACATTGTTTTGAAATATGACATCATCGCCAAAACTATTTTCGATTGATGGAAAAAGAAAATTCTCTAAAATGTCAATTAATGCATACTTGGGCATTGACTATTCCTGTGATGATTGACATCTCACCTGGTCCTTCACCTGATATGCAACCCCTATCACGAGTGACTGGGCAGTTATCCTTATGAGCTTCATTAGCGCGTCGCCAGACAAACGCATCATATCTCCGTGAGCACTACACATCCGCGATTGATCGTTGAATATCAGTTTTATCCAATCTTGTACAGACTACGATTGCTTTCCTTTGGCCCATTGTAAACGTCTTTTCATATGGTTAGTTGTCAAAGCCGGCTTTTGTTCTGCTTTTCTGTAAGGAAATCTCATCTCTTTCAGACGGTTTCGTACTGTTCTGTCACAGACGTAAACGCCTTTGTCCACCCACATTGTCTTCATTTGTATTTTTGTATATTTACGGTTTCGAGGACATTTCTTTCAGTTCTCTGTCCTCACGCTTTGATGTTTTCCTTGGGCGACCGGTAGGTTCCCCTCTTATAACAGTCCCTTTCTGATTATAATTCCACCAAATTAAAAAATTTTAGACACCGCCGATTCCGAACAACCAACATCTTTCCACGTCTCTTGCCGATATGCCTTCTTAAAGACGCTTAACAATTCTGTCCCTCGTTTACATTGAAAACTCTTTCCTGTAGGCGCCTTGCTGTTACTGCAGCAACAGCGTGATACTGCTAACACACAGCTATAACTGCTCCTTTTTATCGCCACACTTATTTGTATATTACGAACGCGAGCCAAATTCTGTTATGATATATAATTCAGTTATAGCCAAATTCCGAGCCAAATTTCGCTGCCAGATTCCGTTTGCAATCCATACGTTGATTGAAGGTTTAACGACCACCATTAGCAATTCAATGGGCTATAAGCAGTCGCTCGTCCCTAATTTAGGGCCACTAGTGCAGGGAAGGAAGAGAACTAGTGCCGTAAGACAAACACAACATACACGCCTCACCGGGATTCGAACACCAACCCATCTCGGACGAATGGTCAGAAGCCAGCTTTTAGACCACTGCGCCACTTGTGCGGCAACCCATGCATTGGTTCCATAATTTTTCCTCCTATGTCAGTGAGTCTATAATTACACTATCTACCAACAAGTAATTGGACACCCCTGCAATCGACAATATCTGCGGTCCTGATACACGTCACGGCCGCCGCCGTTAAATATCGTGTGGGAAACAACAACGCAACCAGTCGAATGCAAGATGCCACGCAGTTCGGAGCTCTCTGATTTCGAGAAAGTTGTAATCGTCGGGTATCGCAGAAATGGCCGATTCATACGTGACATATCCAACGAGTTGAAGTACACAAAATTGACAGTAGCATACGCGATTGGCAAGTGGAAGACGAAAGGTGACTGTCGGAATGTACCCCGACCCGGCAGACCCACAAAACTGGGAGTTAGAAACCGACGGGTGCTGGCCAGAGAAATTCATAAGATCCGCACTAAATCGATGGGCCACATCCGCGAGGAGTTTCAACAGGCATCCGGGAGTGTTTTTTCGATGTATACCATCCGTAAGGAAGCCCATCTGCTCGGTTATCACGAACGTGCTGCCGCCCACAAGCCTTTGATCACCACGTTAGCGCTGCTCGGCTAACGTGGTGCAAAGAACGTCTACAGTGGACCGTTGAACAGTGGAAACAGGTTCTCTGGAGCGACGAATCAAGGTTCACCCTCTACCGTTTGGATGTCAGGGTCTGGGTTTGGCGTCTGCCTGGAGAACGCCTCCTGCCGTAATGTATTGTGCCAACTGTGAAGTTCGGCGGCGGTGGAATTATGCTATGGGGGTGTTTCTACTGGTATGACACGGGACCCTTGGTCGCAATTCCTGGTAGACTCAACGCCGATACCTACTGCACCATTTTGGATGACCATGCGCTTCCTACGTTGTGGCAGTTTTACGGGGTGGACCCATTTCAGGATGACAATACCACCTGTCATGTTGCGAGGTCCACCATGGCTTGGTATGGCGACAATGGGGTTAATAGAATGAACTGGCCTGCGCAGAGCCCGAACCTTAACCCTAACGAGCACCTCTGGGAAGAGTTGGAGCGTCGACTTAAGGGGTGCCCCCACCGTCCGAAATCGGTGAAGGAACTGGCCTGTCTTCTCCAAGCCGAGTGGAAGAAAATACCGCTAGCCGTCGTACTACGCCTGGTTGAGAGTATGCCCCGGAGGGTTACAGATGTAATCGCCGCTCGTGTAGGCTCCACCAACTATTGAAGGTGAATAAACTTCGTTTTCCTTTGCTATCACAGGTATCCAATTACTTGTTGGTAGATAGTGTATTTCCCAAACGTGTTGTATCACATCGTTATGTATTTCAGTCAGATATTGTACGTTCCTGTATATGAGTCCTGCTGTTTGTAGCTCAGATGTGTAGCTGCATAAAATTAAGTTTTCGTTTTGCCTGCTTTTTTGATGTCATTTCTACATATACCTACTATGCGCCTCCAAGTTCGTGTGGCGGCGATTCCATAATTTTTGCCAGAGGTTGTAGATAACATAATTTTGACTATATTTTCCACAAATGTAGACAAGCTACAATCAAGAACAGAAATGTAAAACGAGTTTTTGAAAGTTACTCAATATTAAAACCCACAAACTGAATATCAAAGGAAGTATCTATCGCCGCCCCGGTGGCCGGAGACATAAGTTTCTGTCTAGTGGTCTGAGTTGGGCCCGAGTCAGGGCCGTAGATTAGGGGCCCCTAGCCAACCCTGAAACGGTTTTAGCCTCCCCTACGAAAGATTCAACAAATGAAATAACAATTAGCGGGGGGGAGGGGGGACTTATGAAAAAAAATTCAATATCCACTGCGAAGAAAAGCCATTAAAACAGCTGATACAAAATCATGTCCGTCGATCTGTTAATATGGAAACTGGAAGTTTTAAAACACTGAAATGTTCTCACAGAAGATTCGAAGATCAATTTGTCGTTTCGACTAACATAACAAACTATTGCAATCGTACACCGCATGCCCTACTATTCTCCAGTACTCATTACGATTACTCATTTTTAAAATGCTTTTCATTCACTGAAGTTCGTCGCAAAAATTCAGGCACAAAAAGAAAAAATACATATCGACTTTGAAACATAAAAGTACGAAGGGAAGGAACATAAAAAGTGGAAAGCAAGTGCAGCATTTCAAACTGTGGCCAATTTGCAATGGAAAACCGGTACATGCTGTAGATATAGCTATACATAGTTATGGCGTGAAAGGAGGAGTATCAATAAGTCTCAAAAGTTTAGACACAACACAAACGTAATGCAAAAGACACCATTATTAGACATGTATGGTATTCGCAGACACCTGCGTCAACTTAAAAATACCTTTCTCTGTGGAATAAATTAAATTCTGATGAGTTCCCGTACAATTCTAAATCAATAGTTCATTAACTATTCATCGTATGAAAATTAGTCAGCATGTTGTGTTCGGTTTTTCGTGAGTTATTTTCGTTTGAAGTCGTCAAAAACATTTCGTCAGAACTTCATCTTAAAATTACAGGAAGAAAACAACGGTATCGCATTATAGAAAGGATACTTTTGTCCAGTTTCAACCGAATTTACTATCAACATTTTTTTAAACAAAGCTTGAAAAGACCAAATTTTGTTTTGATCAGCTAATCAGTTTTGAGTCATTTCAGTCTTAAAAAAAAAAGCAATATATACATATATCCTTAAAAAAAGTATTGCTGTGTTTATTAATTTTTCAGTAAATCCTGCTATATTGGGTTAAAATTAATTTATCAAAGTTACAAATTTTTTCCTAGAATCCCCTACATTACTAGCAGACCCCTAGAATTTACCATTAACTGGGGCCCTGGCCCGAGTTCTGGAGGTATGTATCAGTGATGGGCTTACCTTACGACGCTGGCTCTCCCCCTTTCTTGAACGGACGGCTGCTTATACACCTTACAATTGCTTAAGGTGGTCGTTAACCCCCACCCCCTCCCCCAAAAAAACAGGAGCATTGATTGCACTGGAGCAAAGCGAATGTTTTCCATGAATTGCACTTCCACATGAATATGATATTTCAGAGATAGATTTTTACCAAAATATATAGATTTCCGAAACAATAAAAATGTTACAGAAGCACCATATAACAAGCACTGGCAATGCAAGGTCAAAGAAGTCCCCGGTGGAATTATTTTAACGCGAAATTTTGCATTTCCGCGTGCAAAGTGCTGAAGTCTATAGCGTGTTCCCTCAGCAGTAAATCATGCAGAAGCAAATACGTGTGAGGGATAAACTTTCTCTTTTTGTGTTGGTAGATTTACTGCTTGTACAGAAAAAGAAGTTGCAACCGTGTAGTTGGTAAAGTCGACAGTATATGACCAAACACAAATGATTGCTTGTCAAGCCCACTAAATAAAAAAAAAACAACTAAAAACTGATCCACAGTTTGCCAAGTAGAGGAGGAGCATATCCAGAAAGTACTGAGCTGGGAATATAAGTTTAAGAGCTGTTGTTCGTTACCAGTAAAATCCTGGAAACAGCTGGTACGGCGATGGGATTTTGTTTGTTTGTTTGGGGGTTTAATGATCACCGTGAGTGGTCGCCCATTCCTAATTTAAGGTCACTAGCTCTAGGGAAGGGAGGGAACCAGTGCCGTAAGACAAACACAACATCCATGCCTCACGGGATTCGAACCCGGACCCTTCACGGACGAATGGCCATAAGCCAACGCGTAGACCACTGCGCCACCGGCATTGGTTGGTATTAATACCCGTAATTCCTGTCTCACATTCGAATGGATTACTGAACAAATAAAAAATGCAGTTGTTTTTATTCATTCTTTTTTTTTTTCAAGTTTGTTTTCCTTGGGGGGGGGAGGTTTACGACCACCCTGAGTATTTGAGGCTATGTAAGCAGTCCGCCGTCTCTAGCTCTGGATCACCGTTTCCCAGGAAGTAATAAAACCAGCCCATCAGATAAGCACACCACCCATGCCTCATCAGTACGTGTCTAACTTGGACGATTCGTCAAAAGCCCGGTAAAGGGGTGGATAGACTAATCTGCCACACTGTGGTTACATTCAAGAATCCCTGTTAATATCTAATGAAGTCTGTAAGGAGTTGCCCGTCCCTGATTTAGGGCCACTGTTTCCAGGGAAGAAACAAAGCCAGTGCTATGAGGTTATACGTCCTGGGAGAGCGGTACAGACCACTTGACTGGCATTCGATATTTAACAATTAGCGATACCTATGATTATCTAAGAAAGGCTGTAAAGAGTTGTCCACTGCTTCCAGAAACGGGACAAGGCCACCAGCTCCATCTGATTAGCACAACAGCCATGCCTCATCCAGGGCCCTCGTCGTTCGGGTCCAACTAGGACGATCCTTGAGAGGACCTGTAGAGTGGGAGGGGTATAGACTTCTCTGCCACTAGGGCAGCATTCGAGATTTAGTGATCCCTGTGAGTATTTAATGAAATCTGTAAAAGAGTTGCCCTTTCCTGATTTAGGGCCAACTCTTTCCATGCAAAGAAAAAAGGCAGTGCCTTCAGACATACATACCACCTACTCTTCATCTGGTACTACTTCTCATCCAGAACCCGGGCCGAGTTCGGGCAACTGATCAGATTCCCCGGAAGTGAAGTGTTGACCACGGCATTTAGCGATTAATGACCCGTGTGGGTATTTACGAAATGCTGCAAGGAATTACTCACTGTTTTCAGGGACGGGACAAATTAGGCGACAGGGCTGGGACAACTAGACCACAGTTATTACCCACTGTCTCCAGGAACTGGACAAAGCCAGTGCCATCAGATGTGCACGCGGCCCATGCCTAAGCCAGGACTCTAACCAGGGCCCACTCGGACGAATGGTCAGAAGCCAACGCTTAGACCGCTTGGGCCACCGGGTCAGCTTTTCTATTGGAATATATCTATCTTACTAATGGCAATGGCGCGCATAATTTTATTTAATGCAATGATATTTTGTGACGTATATCTCAAATTTAATCTCGCTTTTGAGTTTGTTTATTATGATTTTTTTTTATCGATTCGAATTTCCTACTGAACGGCACATTACTTTTTCAAACAACTTGAACGTTTCGCAACGCTAATAGAAAAAAAAACAAGTCTCGTCTTAGCTTTGTGAGATGTGAATATTGTAGATATACTGTGAAGATTGCAATAATCGTTAAAATTATTTCGGCTTGCTGTTACAATAACTTAATAATTAATTTGATGATTGCCAACTAAAAGTTGCACAAAGGTTAAGCGCATTTGGTGACCAGTGCTTCATGTTCGTGACTACTACGCTTGGAGAATAAACAAGTGAAAAATGTGCGTAAGTGTAGATCCTTTTGACTCCGACTTAGTTATGTGTTCAACGAATAATTAGCTAAAGATATTAATAAATTAGCAACTTCAAAACAAGAAAACCATTATAATTGTTCGTTTGCAATGTCAATATGGACATGACATCTTTGTTGCCTGGAAATCTAGAAATTTCTTGAATCCGAAGAAGTACTATAGCACGATTCCTTAAAATATGCTCATTGCCCACGATGGTTCCGCGGCATACCAAGGGTTACTTGATAAGTCTTTGGCTTCGTAAAGAAAACAACAAGCTACTGATTGAAAGAAAAAAGGTATTTACTCTACATATTCACCCCTGAGCTCCACACACTTACGACTTCGTTGCTGTAACTTTTTTGAGCCATCAAAAAAAAAATAATAATAAAATTCAGTTGTGCTGCAAACCACACGTCCGCAGCTGCTGTGGCCTCCTCAATGCTTGTTTCCCTTTGAGGTGCTTTTTTTCAGTTTAGGAAAGATATAGTAGTCCGAATGAGATAAATCAATTAATTAGGCCGGGTGTTTCAGAATTTTAAAGTGAAGATTAGCCAATTTCTGCTCCGTGATGGCCGTTTTGTGAGGAGTTACATTGTCTTGAAGAAACAAGATCCCTTTCGAGAGCTTGCCTCCATGTTTGGAAACCAGTTGCTTCTTCACTTTGTCGATAAGTGCAACGTTGTACTTTGACGTGATGGTTGCACCCTTTTTTCCATAATCTACAAATGAAATTCCATTTTAGTTCCGGTAGACAGACGCCAACACCTTGCTTGATGACTTCTGTGTCTTGAACTTCTTTACACGTGGGGAAACACTGTCTCCATTTTTTGGTCTCTCAATCATATATATGGATCCACGTTTCATCCATAGTTACGAGACGGTTCAAACATTCCACAGGATCTCGCCGAAATCGGTCCAAAATGGCTTGTGAAGTAATCACGTGATCATGCTTCTGGTCAGCATTGAGACATTTGGGAACCCATTTGGCTGAGAGCTTTCTCATATGTATTTTCTGGAACTGTCACTTGTGTTGGTCTAAGTAAACAAAGACATCGCTCTTTCCATTATAAGGAAGTAAATTTCTCCGTCATTTTGGTCCACGCTGGGAATCGAACCCGGGTCCCCTCATTCCGGAATCAGTCACTCTACCAGTTGAGCTACGCGGACGTTCGTTCTGACTGCTATCTGCCTTTATGTCGTGTGCGTCCTGCTGGCAGGCACGTCACATCTCCCCCCTCCCGAAAGAGGGCCGGGGCATGGCCCACGGGTCAGCCGTGACTATGAATCGTTGCAGGCAGCCATCCGCTGTAGAACTTGCACTTGAGAACTCCCAGTCAATCTGGTGTGTGGAATGCAACATCACACATATTTATTTTTCGATGCGCTGAAGAAGGGATTCTCTTATTTTTCCAATCTCGCGGGGTGGAAAGAACATCACATCATTGCGGGATCTTTAACGGCCGGGTCATCCGGGAAGTTCGGGCGCCATTATAACGAAGTAAATTTTTCCGTCATTTTTGGTCCACGCCGGGGATCGAACCCGGGTCCCCTCATTCCGGAATAAGTCACTCTACCAATTGAGCTACGCGGACGTTCGTTCTGACTGCTATCTGCCTTTATGTCGTGTGCGTCCTGCTGGCAGGCACGTCACACCATGTTTTATCAGTATATAGCAACCGAAAAATTGTTATCCGGTCACCGATGGGGATCCGAATCCCAGATCTCTCGATATCTAGCCGAGCGCGTTAGCCTTACACCACGGTGGCCAACAATCAACGGCGCTATGTTTGTCCTGTCAGCGCTGAGGATCCGAAACCCCGAGAGATCTGGGATTAGGATCCCCAGCGGTGACCGGATAACAATTTTTCGGTTGCTATGTGTTGATAAAACGTGGAAAGAGCAATGTCTTTGTTTATTAAATGACGCCACATATTTGGAGGATTTTCACTTTGAGTTGGTCTCCCAGAATGTTTTTCGTCGTCGGTGCTCAAATGTCCTGTTCAAAACCCAACAATCCAATCCTTTACTGTGAAGTAGGAAGGGCACTTATCGCTTAATGTAATCGACATTTCCATCATAAACTTGTTTAGTCCAGTTCCCTTTTCAGAAAAGAGATTTTATCACTGCTTGGCACTCTTTTGCCATGAAATCTATGCTGTTTTGTATCATTGTCATTTCAGACCTTCAAAAAAATTAAATAATCAGGCTACAATTATGATATTTGGTCAGACATATACATAAGAATTAATTTTGGTGTGATAAAAGTATCAGTCTAAGATTATGAAAAGCCGAAGACTTATCAGCACCCCTACGTATATTTCTTCCCTAAATAAATTCTGGAAAAAAGCAAACAAGAAGCAGTAAAACCGTAGAGAATTTCTTGAAAATGCTAAAACTGATCACCATTGCTTTACTGAAAAATGCCTTGAACTGATGTTCGCAATATTACTAGACTTATTGTCGTTTTGTAACCTTGAAAAGTTCTAGTGGATAGAGTCCTTAAACAGTTTCCGCAAAGTTTCCTAAAATTAAGCGGTGATAATAAAATGTAGACAATTTCTTGGAAAAGGCTACACCTGGTCACCATTGTTTTATTATTTATTTGTTGCATAATCTTGAAATGTTCCGGTGGATAGAATGCTTAAATAATTTCCACAATGCTCTTTAAAATTAAGATGGGAGGCAAGTAAAAATGTAGACAATTTTTTGAAAAAGGCTACAATTGATCACCATTGTGTTATGAAAGCTGTCTTAAGTTGATACTGGCAACATTACTTGTTGCATAATCTTGAAATGTTCCTTTGGATAGAATGCTTAAATAATCTCCACAAAGTGCTTTATGTAGGTGTATCAGTAAATGAATAGGGAAAACCGCTAAGCTTGCCTAAGACGTAGGTAAGGAAAGTTTTCTTTTTCGTAAATCGGAAAGCGCCCTTTAATCCCTTACAGGACTGGCACTAATCGCATTAGCCTTGTTGCATCATTTTCAAGTTGAGGACGTCAAAAACTTTCTAGTCTAACCCAGGCTAATAAGCTTTTACTTAATTTAATCCTGTTTTAAAGATTGTGTTGTCCCTTGTCAACGTGTCATTTTTCATACCTGTGCTCAGATACCTTTCTTTTATTGTGCCTTTAAGGAACTCTGAAGTTCACGAGTTTCCGCAAAAGGAGGAGCTCTGTTTCAAGGAAAAGACAAACAGTTACTGAATATTTAAATGACACATATACACACCCACGTTGCTATCTTTCAGTAATAGTTACATTTTAATGAATTATGCTTCAGGATTGTCCTTTGAAAGCCCTTGCTTCTTCGTGAGTTCGTTGAAATGGCAAACGCGTTGGTTTCAAGTTTAACGACCCCACGAGCATCTGATGTTAAGGCGTAGTCTTGCTTATACGCTAATTGCCCTAATAGTAATGCTTCCATTTTTTTTTTACACTTTTTTTTCCTTTTCATTTTTTAAAGAAATTTTTCAGTTGCATTTATTTCCAATTTTGCTCGTGCAAACGTGGGATCGTTTGTTAAACATTCTTTGTTTTTCTACATTGCCACCATCATCTTCAGAGCATTTGGTTTAGTTGATGAATAACAGCGCGCATTTTTTGTCATGGTCAAACACACTACATCCCAAAGCCTAGTAGAACCTATTTACATTCAGCCACGGTACGATATCACTTTGTTCCATAATATAAATTTTCTCCACGCTATCTTATTAGAAACTATTAGCATTCATATACAAAAGAAGCAATCAACATTCCAGAACGGTAGAAACTTATTATACAAGTTTGTTTTTTTTTTTTGGGGGGGGGGGGGGGGGTTGAGGTATTGGAGGTTTAACGACCACCGTGAGCAACTCAATGGGCTATAAGCAGTCGCCCGTCCCTAATTTAGGGTCACTGGTTCCAGGTAAGGGAGAGAGACAGTGCCGTAAGACAAACACAACATCCATGCCTCACGGGGATTCGAACCCGGACCCCATTCGGACGAATGATAAGAAGCAATCGCTTAGGCCATTGCGCCACCGGGCTTATACAGGGGTTGGACAAAATAATGTTAACTCCATGATGGAAAAGTTAATGGTATTAGTGTTGGCTACACCGAAAAAAACAGACGTTGTGTGATAATCTTTTGTGTATCTTCGTGTACAATCTCTGGATTGTATATTAGTGTAGTGCAAGGTGTGTTCAGCAGCGGCTTGAACGAGCGGTTGCTGAAATGGGTGACCTGTCAGGAGTAAGGCCCTACTGGGCCCATTAGGTTAAGCACATTTGAGTGGGTGCTCAGCCTAAGACATATGAGTGGACCTTCAAAGAACGTATGACGTGGAATCATTATGTGGTCCGTTAAAACATGAAACTGTAACTACTAAATTATCTGAAGAGGTTTCATAACAAGCCACTGTATCTTTCATTGTACTCATAAGAACATAAGGCTCCTAGATTTTGCCATCTAGGAACCTCATGTTCCTAGAGCTTAAGGTTTCTAGATATTGTCTTGGATTTTTAATGATTTAGCGTTGTATTTATCTTAGTGCATTTGTTTGCTATGCTATGCGAATCCACACGGGACTTTGAACATAAACGGTTCCAAGTGCAAACTGGGAAATGTGTGCGTCAATGGTAGTGAAAAAGCTGAAACTGTCTCGCCGATCCTGCTTTACCCAACGACATGAAACCTTGACCTTTGGTGACTCATTAACTTGAAATCTGTTCGCCTACCAGTCTCTGTCTATGACCAAGTGGAAATCATGCGAGACAAAATTGGAACTACACTAGCGGAAAGTGAAAAAAGAACACCAAGAAGGAGACGTCTGATACCAACGAAATTTATACAGCATAATAACGGAATACAGAGGATAACGTGATCAAGACATTATGGCAAAATACAGCTGTATTTACTGGTAAACTGAAAAATAACATTTCCATGTAACATGATTAGTACAAGGTTGAACCGCCATGAACTGCGTCACACAGTGCAATTCTGGCATGGAGTCTGTCGTACAGATGTTGGATGTAAGTTTGGGATTGAGTTCCAAGCATCCTCAACCTGGACGCGTAAATCGGGGATGGTCGTGGCTGGCCGTGGAGACCGGATAAGTCGTTGTCCCATAAAATCCCACACGTGCTCAATGGGAGACAAATTCGGTGAACGTGCAGGCAATCGAAGTTGTCTCACACCCTGAAGTGCATGTTGCGTTGCACGTGCCGTGTGTGGGCGTGCGTTATCCTGCTGGAAAACACCACGATGGACCGACCTTACAAATGGCACAACAACGGGCTGCATGATGTTGTTGATGTAGGAGGTGCTGTTTAACGTACTCGGTACAAACACTAGTTGTGTACGGTAGTGATAGCTGATCGCTCCCCACACCAGGAGACCAGGTGTAGGCCCTGTGTGTCGCTGGCGGATGCAAGAAGGTTGGAGACGCTCCCCTGTGCGTCTGTGAACACGCATACGGCCATCGGAGGCTCCCAAAAAGAATCTGCTTTCATCACTGAACACGACAGATCGCCACTGCAGCCGTTCCTGACGGTGGGCTGGAGTCAGAGGTACACATGCCAGAGGCACACGTGCACCTAGTCCTGCATCCAGTAGACGGTTGCGGATTGTTCGCACAGTCACCTCAGGTGCAACGGCAGCTCGGATTTGCGTCGCAGTGGATGTTCTGCTTGACAACGCCGCTCTTCTTATGCGTCGATCGGTCCGCTCATCAGTCCGTCTGTGACTCATTGTTCTACGTCTTCTCGTGTGGTAATGTTCCTCGGACCATCTACGTCACCATGGTACCACCACCGATACTTCACGTACGCCGACGACTGATTACATTCACTTCGCCGTGCTACTTAAATACCACCGACGATAATTTGTATATTATGCCGTGCTGTGGCGTAAGCGCTCACCGGTTGGTCCCGAAATTAACATCACACCTACGTAAACTCGACCCCATTAACATATGTAAATTTCATGATCGTCCGCCAATTCCTTCTTGGTGTTCTTTTTTCACTTTCCGCCAGTGTATTTTATAAACCTCTCTCTCTCTCTCTATCTAACTATTGATCTATAATTAGCTCAGACATGCATCCTGGGTTCTTTGTCATGATAGGCCCCAAGGCTATAACCCCCATAGACCCGCCCTTAATCCGGCCCTGCCTGTCATACTTCCAAAAAGGACAAATCGTGGGAACCCGTTTAGCAGGAGCGTCTGTAACTATAACAGTCAAAAAGTTTGGTGTTTCAAGAGCAGCACTGCCCACGGTTATGACTGCGGTCATAGAGCATGGCAAGACTTCATTGGCGAAGAATAGTGGGCGAAAACCGAGAAGGGACCGTCGTAACAAGCATTGTGTTCAAACAACGCAACTCAATATCCACCTGAAAACACTGTTCCCACAAAAACAGCCCGCAGAGAACTTCTCAAAGCCAACATCCATTGAAGAGCTGCAATTGCTAAACCTTTAATCACAGAAATCAATGCTATACAAGGCGATAAAGATGGTGTCATGAGCACAAAACCTGGACAACTGATGACTGGAAACGTGTGATATGGTCTTATGAGTCCTCATGTCTGGTTCCAGCTGTCAAACATGGAGGTGGATCTGTGATTATTTGGGCTGCCATATCTTGCTATTCTGCTGGCTCCATCATTACCCTGCACGTTCGAGTTACTGTCAGCGAGTACTTGGACATTCTAGCTGATCAGGTGCATCCTACGCTCGAAATGCGCCACCGGAGGGCGAGGTAAGAGCATGCCGCTCGGTGGCGCGGTTACAAGACGTAACGAAGCGTCAAATAACCGCGCAGTGCAACAGTGGCATTGAGAGGAGAATTTCAGTATATAAACAGCCGGCCACTCATTGCCGCAAGCAGCCTAAAACAACAAACCTCCCTTTCGCGTTCCTTTCGACTCTGCTAAAAACCCACAAATTCGTCTACAGTGAGCACAGGAGCATCGAAATCGGCCCTTAGGGAATGGGAAAAGGTCACCTGGTCCAATAAACCACGTTTTCAGTTAATACATGTCAATGAACGGGCCAGATCATGCCGCCTACAGCACGAATTTATGGATCCCACCTACCTAGCGGTAACTGTACAAGGTGGTGGAGACGGTGCAATGGCCTGGGATCTGTTTTCATGACCAGCATTGAGTTCTTTAACATCTCCTAAACAGTATTTGGATGCCACGAGGTATCTTAACAACACTGCGGATCAGGAACACGACAGTGACTTCAAAGTGTTAAATGCACTCCGCAGTCCTCAGAACTTAGCCCAATTGAACACCTGTTCGATGAGATTGAGAGAGCCATTTGTAGCAGAGATTGTGTGGTGTTTCTTGATGGAGAGAGCTACTTCCAGAAGGATAACGCGCCGTGCCACAAGGCTCGGTTCTTCACATAGTGGTTCCAGGACAACGACAGTGACTTCAAAGTGTTAAATGGACTCCACAATCCCCAGAGCTTAACAACTGAACACCTGTAGGATGAGATTAAGAGAATCATACGTAACAAAGTGTATATGGTGTTTCCTAATGGAGAAGGCTATTTCCAGAAGGATAATGCGCCATGTCACAATGCTTGGATCGTCACACAGTGGTTCCACGAGAACGACAGTAACTTGATAGGAATGTCCCCCACAATTCCCGGATGAGATTGAGTGATCCATTAGTAGCAGAGGTGAACATTTTGTGAACTCCAGTGAACATTCGGTAACTGACGGATGCCATGCCATGCTCTGTAACGTACCAGGAGATGTGACGTACCTGCCAGAAGGACGCACGCGACATAAAGGCAGATAGGAATCAGAATAAAACGTCCGCGTAGCTCAATTGGTAGAGCGACTTATTCCGGAATGAGGGGATCCGGGTTCGAATCCGGGCGTGGACAGAAATGACGGAGAAATTTACTTCGTTATAATGGCGCCCGAACTATCCGGATGACCCGACCGTTCAAAAATCTCGCATTAGTGTGATGTTATTTCCACACCGCGAGATAGGAAAAATAAGAGAATCCCTTCTCCAGCACTTCGACAAAAAAAAAAAAAAAAAATAAGTGGGAGATGATGTAACGTACCAGGAGATGTGACGTACCTGCCAGAAGGACGTACGCGACATAAAGGCAGATAGGAATCAGAATAAAACGTCCGCGTAGCTCAATTGGTAGAGTGACTTATTCCGGAATGAGGGGATCCGGGTTCGAATCCGGGCGTGGACAGAAATGACGGAGAAATTTACTTCGTTATAATGGCGCCCGAACTATCCGGATGACCCGACCGTTCAAAAATCTCGCATTAGTGTGATGTTATTTCCACACCGCGAGATAGGAAAAATAAGAGAATCCCTTCTCCAGCACTTCGACAAAAAAAAAAAAAAAAAATAAGTGGGAGATGATGTAACGTACCAGGAGATGTGACGTACCTGCCAGAAGGACGTACGCGACATAAAGGCAGATAGGAATCAGAATAAAACGTCCGCGTAGCTCAATTGGTAGAGCGACTTATTCCGGAATGAGGGGATCCGGGTTCGAATCCTGCCGTGGACAGAAATGACGGAGAAATTTACTACGTTATAGCTCTTGTCTGAACATTCCTGTAGAATGACGTTTGCAGCTCGTAGAATCCATGCGACATCAAGTCGCTGCTGTTTTAAAGGCCAAAAGCGGTCCAAAATGTTATTAGGTTCCTAATAATTTGCTACAAGGTATTATTTCATAAATTTCATCACAATTATATTGTGATGAAGTTAATAGACGCAGATAGAAAATAACAGCTCTAGAGATAAATGCGTTAAGCAGATCATGTAGAGAGTCAAGAAGACAGAAAACAACGAATGAAAGGATTAAAAAATCGATGGAAATGAAAGAAACAATTTTAGAAGACATACAAAAGGGACAATCGCGTTGGTTTGGTCATGTAAAAAGAATGACCAATGAAAGACTTCCCAAATTTGCCATGGAATTTAAATCAAACAAATGAAGAAATAGAGGCCGACCTAGAAGAACAAGGTCTGATAAATAAAGCACTTAGTCAAAATGGGCTGATGGAAGAATGGTACTTAGAGAAAGATGGAAAAAACTCTTGATCTGAAGGCGACGTCAGACGCCATAAACCGATTGTATATACACTGAAACGCCAGAAAATCTGGTACAGACGAGCTTGTGCAAAATGCATAGCAACGTCACCTATGCGCGTACACGGTTGCATCCGCCAGTGCGTATACAAAGCGATAGACATCCTTGCTGGCTGTCAGAGCTGTTTTCGGCATGAGAATGGCAAGTAATAACGATTTAAGCGATTTTCAACGCGGTGTCATAGTTGGCGCTCGTGAGATGGGCCATAGTATTTCGGAGGTAGAAACGAAGTTCGGATTTTCACGGACTACCATCGCAAGGGTGTACCGTGACTACAAGAATTCCGGCAAAACCTCCAACCTACGATACCAGTGTGGCTGTAAAAAGACATTGGGTGAACGTGACCATTGTCAGCTGTCAAGAATAGTTTCACGGAATAGGCGTGTAACACTCTCGCAGGTTTCATCGAAATTCAATGCTGGAGCCTCAACAAGCATCAGCGTCCGGACTGTGCAACGTACCCTACACGATATGGGCTTTGGGAGCCGACGCCCAACTCGAGTCCCCTTGATGAGTGCACGACACAGAGCTATGCGCCTCGCTTGGGCACGGCAACACCGCCACTGGACACTTGATGACTGGAAATAAGTAGCCTGGTCTGACGAGTCGCGTTTCCAACTGTATCGGGCAGATGGAAGGATTCGTGTGTGGCGCAAACTCCATGAAGCCATGGATCCCGCCTGTCAACAGGGAACTGTACTGGCTAGGGGGGGGCGTAATAATATGGGGTGTGTTTAACTGGACTTCATTGGGACCCCTGGTACGTCTATAAACGTCTGCGACCGGCCAACGCTATGTGCGCGTCCTTTCTGACGAGGTACACCCGTTCATGTCCTGCATTAATGCTGATGGGTTGGGCCTGTTTCCAACAGAACAATGCACCTCCACACAATTGTCGGGACGCCACATTATGGTTAGAGGAGCATTCACCTGAGTTTGGGGTGTTGCCATTTTCACCCAAGTCCCCAGATCTGAACGTGATAGAACACATTTGGATGCCATGCAACGCACCCGAATTGTGGAATGCTCTGCAGGAAGTATGGTGTGCATTGCCTACAGCATATTTCCAGAAGTTAGTGGAGTCCATGCCCCGTCGTATTTCTGCAGTCCTGCGCTCCCGTGGAGGACCTACCAAGTATTAGACTGGTGTACCAGTTTTTCTGGCACTTCAGTGTATATATGAGTTTATATTTCTGATGAAATTTGGACGTTCGTGAGTGCCACGGAGAAGACCTCGGGTTCGATCCCAGGCAGGAGCGAACGCTCGAACCACTAAATATCCGCCGTACGTCGGATGGGCACGTTAAGCCGTCGGACACCGGGTACTGGCCCCAAGGTAATAAATAATGGCGTCTTCCTCCCCCTTTCTACTTCACTTCCGTGTCACTTTGCTATCGGGCACTCTAGTCCAAATCTCCCAGCTTCCTATTTCTAAGGGTTGTTTAAGAACTGGAATCAGACACTCTCTTCCTAAAATCCTCTACATCTGATCTAATTTAATGAAATTCAGTGGTTAAGGGTCTTGTTCGACGTTTAATCAGCGAGCATGTTATTTTTGAGAGATTTATTTCTTGCTAATGGTGAGAGTTGCTTATATCTCAAGTCCACTGAAAAACAAAAGAAATACGAAAAAGTATCCACTGCAAAGGTTATTCACTGGCATTTGTTTAATTGAACGTATCTTCTAGCTTAAGGTTCGTCCTTAATGAGCTAAACTACACAAAGAGTAGTTGTTTTCGATGCCGTTCCTAATACTTCAAGCGCCGAAATCCACTTGGCGTGCTACGAAAATCTATTATGGTGGTTAAATTAATCTGAAATGAATGAGACAATTACATGCTCTTCAGTAAGCTGTTACATTTTATATAACTCTCACTCTAATCTTTCCCTTTACATTCTATTTTTATAAGACGATTATTTAGAAAACCCTTCAGCCATTAATTTGGCAACTGCACGCAGCGTCCAGACGCCCGTCAAAAGTTCGGATCCTTAAGATGATGACGTATGGATTGCTTTTACTTGTACGATAACTTGATTTCTCACCAATTGCAGCTTTAACAGATTGACGTCCGCATGATTTTATCTCCTCAAAGTTCAAGGCCTAAAAGAACAAGATCTTCGTTAAACTGCTTCACTTCCCTTTCATTTCCATTTTTCATATTTTCTTTTCTTTTCTTTCAGAGTCATTTTTTTCCATCTAGCCAGTTAAAGGCTGGATTAGGAAAACATGCGTAAATACATGCATAATTTTTCTTTCCACCTATGTGCATTTAAGGGTAGGGAAATGTGTCATCCCTAATTTAGGATCATTGCGAAAGGCAAAGCTTAGTTTTTTAAGTGAAATTCTAGGCGGAACTGTGAACGCAGAAGATGTTTAAAGAAATTTATCGATTGTTAACCTGAAGCTCTCATCCCGCTGCTAAGCACTTACGGCATCGAGGAGCGATTTGGTATCAAGGGTTTACTTATTTTTTTGTTTGCCTATTTATACTGTTTTTCAAAGAAACTTCGGTTGCCTGAAAATTTGACTCATTCTAAGAATCAAAGCCAGCTCACGCAGTAGAATATTACGCTGGACTCACCTTTCGAATTTAGTCACTCATGTGCTAGATCATTATGACCACCCCTGTGACTGTAAGTGGACGCGTCCCACAGCACGAGGCAACTGATTGTGAGATGGGCCCTAAACCTAAAGAAATTATCGTATCGTTCAGTTCGTAGATATGTTTTCGTGAGTTTCGCTCCTCCCCAGAGGTGCTGGCCAGAGTCGAAGACGGGTTAAAAAATTTGGACCTTCACCGGACCCGGAAAAATCTGCTTTGAACTATAATATACACTCACGGACAATGAATTTTTTTTATTGGAGGCTAAACGACCACCGTGAGCAACTCAATGGGCTATAAGCAGTCTCCCGTCCCTAATTTAGGGTCACTGGTTCCAGGGAAGGGAGAGAGCCAGTGCCGTAAAACAAACACACCATCCAAGCCTCACTGGGATTCGAACCCGGACCGCGTTCGGACGAATGATCAGAGGCCATCACTTAGACCACTGCGCCACCGGGGCGGCACAATGAAATTTGCGCACCTAAAAGAAAACATGCTGCAACCGCGAAACTTTGCAAATAGCTAGAGTACGTGCTGGTATGCAAATTATCCACGTTTGGTGCAAGTGCGCATAACAGCACACCCTGTGGTGGCGCTGCAAGCACGAACCGGTAGCCCTATAAACCAGCGTTTAGTCGATATCTCATGAAAGCGAAAAGAACTGGCCGACGCAAGCAGGAGTACAGATTGACAAGAATGCCGGGTAGATGCCAGAGACGTCGATTTACGCAACTTACAGACCTTGAGAGAATCCTAATCATCGGGTTGAAAACCGCAGGGTGGTCGGTGCGCCGTATAGCCTGCCACATGGATCGTTCTGACCATACCGTCAGACTGTGTTGGGAGCAGTGGACACGTGACGGCACTGCCACACGGCGGAGCGGCTCCGGACGGACCAGGTGGACCACCGCTAGAGAGGATCGACGGACCGTGCGCCAGGCACGAACAGATCCCTCAGGAACCCGGTCCACTATACAGGCAGATGTAGCGGCTCTTGTGTGCTCACGAACCATTTTTCGACGCCTCGCTGAACCGAATCTGGGATCCCAGCGCCCCTTACGTGTGCTTCTACTAACACCAGAACATCATCGGCTCCGTGTGCAGTGGTGCCAGGCCAGAGCGACGTGGAAAGCCACAGACTGGCGACGTGTGGTGTTTAACGATGAGTGCTGCTTCCTTTTTGGAGACAGATGTTCATCGTGTCAGGGTGTGGAGGTCACCGGGTCAACAGCACAATCCCAACCTTGTTATCGAGCGCCACACCTCCACCGTTGTCGGCATTATGGCCTGAGGAGCCATAGCCTACGATAGCCAATCAGCTCTAGTGTTGGTACGTGGATCATTGACGGGCCAGCGGTAAGTGAATGAGATCGTACTGCCCCGTGTGCTCCCATTCCTTCCCGGGATTCCAGGTGCGCTATACCAGCAGGATAATGCCCGCCTGCACACGGCTAGGGTTTCCCAGGACTACCTACGTCATGTCCAGACACTTCCATGGCGTGTCCGCTCCCCGGACATGCCCCCGTATCGAGCATGTTTGGGACCAGTTGAAACGCCAGCTGTCGCTGTGCCGCAATATCCGGGATTTGGAGCACACCGTCCAACACGTGTGGGCAGTCTGTCGCAGGAGAACATCAGGCGTCTGTTCTCCTCCATGCCGGACCGTATTGCAGCATGTATCGCCGCATGAGGCGGTGCGACGCGCTTTTAAAATGACCGGACTGCGTGCCACAGATCACGCTGTAATTGTCCTGCAGCTCTGTTTTTGCCATCATGTGTATCATTCATCTGTATCATTACGTCCATAAAATTTCAGTTCAATCCGATGCTTCCTTCTTGGTGCGCAAATTTCATTGCCCGTAAGTGTATATAAAGCGTTCAAAAAGTTTCTCCCCAGTGGATGTCTTAGGTTATATGGAAACCAAACAAATATTTGATAGGTACGTATAATTTACTCACTTACTTAACAGTAAGTGTTAAAACTGTCGTCCTTCATTTGCAAGACTGTTTTACACATGTTTTCAAACACATCTGCGAGAGTCAAAAAGTCCCTCCGCAGTGATGTTAAGGCTGTTCCACCTAATTTTGATGGCGCTACAGTCAAAATTTTGCAGTTATGCAACTTGTTGCATGTTTTATTTCAGTTTTTACTGTTTTCTTGATAACATATTAAGTCTCAGAAGATGTTTCACAACATCAATTTTCACAAGTTTATGATGAGTTGAAAGTTTCCAAAATGTGGATGATGTTTTCATCATTGCCCCTCAGAAGGAAAGGACACTTTTCCTTCTGAGGACACTCTTCCTTCATATCGCATGACAAATCATTATTCCGTCCGCGGGCACCAGTATCGAGCACAAAATTTCACACTGTGCATTTTTCCATGAAAAAACTGTTTTTTTTTTTTTTTTTTTTTTTTTTTTTTGGTTTTCAGAAATAAAACGGAAGTAAAACTAGGTAGAGATCGAGTGAGGAACACCTTGATCCGACCCTTTTGACCCGCTAGAAAATGTCGACCGGCTGTCACGTGACCCATTTCCATCTCTGATGATGGCGGCTGGATGGTGGTCTGTTGGACGTGGTCCACCTCCTGCGGTTCTATAAATATCGACGCTAAAACGTAAAAATACAAAGCAAAGGAACGCAAAAATCGCAAAGCAAATGAAACACTTTAAACTGTGTCACACTACGCGGTGGGAAGCCAATACATATAATGCATAATTATATATAGTTATGTCGTGAAAGGACATGTCTCACAAGTTTAAACACAACCGGAACGTAATACAAATCAGATCATTACTTGATAACTACTGTATTTCCAGGCACCTGTATTACTTCAAAAACATGTTTCTCCGTGGAATAAATTAAATTCTGTAGTTTCTGGTTAATACAATTTCAATTTAACAGTTAATTAACTATTCATCGCAAAGAAATTTATTAATATGTTGTCTTCGGTCTTTCTTGAATGATTTTCCTTCTAAGTTCTAAAAAAAAATGTGTCCATTTTTTTAAACCGCCAAGACTGGAGGAAATGAACAACTGTCTCGCATATAAAAATAAATAAATTCTCAAATATATATATATATATATATATATATAACAAATATCGTATAAAAATATATAAATTGTCGAATTTTTACCGAATCGATCATAATTGTATTTTTTTTTCAAAAACTTGGAATACCAAATTTCGGAATTGTTTTAATCGGTCAAACAGTTTTGATTCACTTCAGCTCTAAAAAAAATCCCGGTTGTACCTCCCGAGTTGGTGCCGTTAAGAGCACAAAAAGAGGAGGTGCTCTCGGAATATACACTGAAGAGCAATTGAATTAGAGATACCTGTCTGGTAACGTGTAGCACCACCTTTCGCCCTGTTGTTGAAGACGAACGGGACGATGTCACACCTACCAGGGGTCCCATTTCAGTCCACGTAAACAGTCCCCTGACGAGAATGCCACCCCTACCAGCTTGAAGAGTACCCTGCTGGCAAAAAGGATCCATCGCTTCATGTGGTTTGCGCCGTACTCGTATCCTGCCATCCGCATGTACCAACGTGAATTTCGACTCATTAGTCCAGGCAACATTTTTCCACATGTCTAGGGTCCAGTGGCGATGTTCCCGCGCCCATGCTAATCTTTGCACCTTGTGATGTGCGGTCAGCAGTGTACCCTCATGGGACGATGACTTCTGTACCCCATAGCGAGGAGATGGTGCCGAATGGTGTGGCTGCTTACACGTTTTTGTGCACCAGCGTTAAATTGCAGAGTGATTTCTTACACTGTGGCCCGTCTATCCGCTGTTACAATGCGAGCTAGCCGACGATGACCCCGCTCATCCACACGCTCTTGTCCACGGCAGTTGGCCCTTGCAGGGATGGTTTTACCGGATTCGATGTACTCACGGTGCACCCGTGACACGGTGGCTCGTGAAAATTCCAGTGCCTGCACGACTTCCGAGATACAGTGACCCATTCGTCGGACCCCGACAATTTGCCCACGATCAAATTCGCTTAGATCCTTCGTCTTACCCATACTACATCCGACTCTTACCGATTCCCGTCGCATCACTCCTTATATTGTCGGATCGCTGCATACGTCATGTCGTTTCCGTTCACAGGGCTGCCCACAGCGCCATATTTGCATAACGCCAGCTGTCTCTAATTCAATTGCTCTTCAGTGTATATACATATTAATTTATTGAAGCAACTAAAATTTCCTTAGCTTCCCATACCCCCTCCCCCCAGATTTTATCAGTAGCTTCGACCCCCTGGCTTCAACCTACTCGACGACCTGAGGGGGCATTCAGTAAACCTCATTCATCACAATGTGCAGCAGACACGTTCGCTAACTCAGACTACAGTTTTTGGAAGCACCCTGTACGGCAAAATTAAATCTGACGTTAATCTGTAACTGAACAAATAAATCCCATTTTTTAAGTATTTTGAAACCTGTTTCTCACGATGTAACCTAAGAACGAATCCTAATTACTACACTTTACATTTAGTTACGGGTTGCACTGATCAAAGAACCAAACTGCACAAAACCGTGCTCACAGAAGTCGATTTTTCTTGTCCTTTTTTTTTTTTTTTTAGAGGAAGAGCGTTTAACGACCACTGTGAGCAGCTCTGAGGCAGAGCACATTTAAGAAGACAGGGAGCCCAGCGGCTGGACGGTATTTTGGGGCCCAGTATTAGTGGCGCAGAGCTAGGATTTCACTATGGTTGGCAGAAAAAAAAACATTCCCAAAATATGATGAGGAAGTCATAAAAAATATCCCCGCCGTATTAAAGTATGTATCCCATGATTCATGGACGAATCAGTGGTAGCAAGAAAATATAAAAACGCATGTTTGAAAAATGGATACCAAGTCAGTTCTGCTTTACTCCGTCCCCCTCTCCCCAACGGTTGAATTCAGCTTGTTCAAATCATATTGAAGTAGAGGGCAAAGTAACATGATCCAAATATCATGTTTCAAACGAATTCTTAATATATGAAAATTTCCTCCTGTACAGATGTGTTCCAAAAAAGCTTCTGTAATGCTTTTAAAGGATTTGGGGATCGAATGTGGGCGGTTATATTTTTCGGGCTCCTACTAAAAAGCTGAAAGAAAGCGAAAAATTTTTCCACAAGGCAGTTTCTTATAGTTTTTGCTACGCTATCTGAAAAAAAAACTATAGAACTCTTTTAATTCTTTAAGTATCCTGCATAATTCTGAGGCCCCTTGAAAATGCAGGGGCCGGAGCTGCAGCCCCCTAGTCCCCCTCCTCTTAAATGGGCTCTGCTCTAAGGGTTATGCGTAAGTAGAGATAGGCAAAAGGATTCGTTCGAACAGATTGCTTAGGTTTGTTCGGTGATACTTACGGTTTAGAGAACGATTTGTGTCTAGCGAAATGATTCTGAGTCGGTTTGTTTCATTCGGTGATTCTCTTCCTTTTTAAAAAACGATTTGTCTCTAGGGAAACGATTCTTCCAGTTATAGCGAAACACAAATTTTGCTGGTGACGGGAATAAAATCCGCATCTATCTTCTCCGGAGCCGAATGATTTCCCAATTACGCCACACCGACGGAATTTATTGCTGCGACTTTGCCGTCTTGATATGTGCTTCACCCTTATAGTACGTCATACGGTTTAGAGAACGAAAGTTTGAACGAATATTTTTGCCTAAAACGATTTCTAGTCTGATCCTTTCGTTCCTTGACAGTTTCCGGTTTAGTGGACGATTTTGAAGTTTAAATTTGTTTTTAATTCTTAAGGAAAATGTGTCCTCGGTTTTTTCATATAAGTTTGTTTCGAAACGTTCACATAATTTACTGCATTTGTACACTTCTGAATAAGGTAAGGCTTTCTGACCAGAGCATGAACCTCACCGGGACACTATGGTGAAATTTCGATGCCTAGTGAAAAATTATTCTGACATTCGTGAGACGAATCTGCTCTTTTGGGGAATCTATTCTTTTCAGCAAAGATTATTTCGCCAATGACTCAATTTGCTGATTCGTTCTTTCGGAAGGAATTGTTCGTGAACAGCATCTCTAGTTATATGCAGTTGCCTGTCTCTCATTTAAAGTCACTGATTCCAGTAAAGGGAGAGAACCATTGCTGTAGGGAAGAACAGCACCCATTCCTCATCCAGGACTCGAATCCTGGCCCGCTCGGTCGAACGGTGAGAAACCATCGCTTAGACCACTGCGCCACTGGGGCGGCACGAGAACCCATTTAGAAACTATCTATACAGGATTATTCTCAGTGTATGTGTTTTTCTTTACTCCGTGGCTCTGTTTTACTTTATTTTTACTGAGAAGTGAAAAGCAAAAAGTTTGAGAACTATAATAAGTAGAGTTGTGGTTTCGGTTTACCTAATTTTTTTATTTTTTTTTTCGCCCTTAAATGTGCTGAACTCGTGAGTTTTCAGCGACAGAGCTGTCGCGGTTGCTAATGGGCTACTGTTTATTAAATCATTGTTCATTCTTTCTTACGGTAGGGGGGGGGGAGACGGAATTTTGTTAACTAAAGTATGTAAGACTATAAGGAGCCTCCCCGGAGTCCGTTCCTCTTAATTCTCGTTCCCCGGGAAGGCAAATCGATGGGAACTAAAAACTTTTCGCTGTGTGAGCGTAAATAACTAATGTACACAGATTTAATGAGTGATGTTTCTAAATTTTCTCCATATTATTTATTATAACTTCTTCAATTTCAGAAGTGGTTTTTGGCAAGTGGTTATATCTGTGCTTCTTCCAAATGTAAACGTCACGTGAAAGAGATGCACCGTTATCAGCCCCCCCCCTCCCCGTCAAAACCAGTGAAAAGAAAAAAAAAAAAAACAATATGCTCATTTTCCAATGTGAACCGCTAAACCCGAACCGATTCAGGGCCTGCTATCTGGGATCTGTCCACACATTTGCGTTACATTCATGAGAAAACCTGGAAAAAACGACGAATTGGATGATCGGCAAAAGGACTGCAAAGGTCACGTACCACACAAGCTCTAGGCTGTCGATTAGCCATCGGATCCACTCCGGTGGTGAAAACGGGATTAATCACAGCTTTCCTTAGCTTTCCTTATCTTTACAGTGGATGTTGGAATTATGTCCAGTAACCAGGACCGGATTAAAGAAGGGTAGGGGGTGTCTACAGGAGCTATCGCCATGGAGCCCATTATGACCATGGGTCCAGGAGACATGCCTGGGTATGTTACAGATAGGTAAGTAGAGAGAGAAGTTTATAAAATCGTTTTTCTCGTGTGATTTCGACTTGGTCAGAAACAGAGGGCCACCCCGTTGGCGCAGTGGTCTAAGCGATGGCCTCTGATTATTCGTCCGAACCGGATCCGGGTTCGAATCCCGGTGCGGCATGGATGTTGTGCTTGTCTTACGGCACTGGTTCTCTCACTTCCCTGGAACCAGTGACCCTAAATTAGGGACGGGCGACTGCTTATAGCCCATTGAGTTGCTCACGGTGGTCTTTAAACCTCCAATCAAAAAAAAACAAAAAAAACATCAGAAACAGAGGCTGGAAGACGAACAGATTTCAAGGCAGTGACTCACCAAGGGTAAAGATTTTGTGCCGCCCCGGTGGCGCAGTGGTCTAAGGCGCTAGCCTCTGATCATTCGTCCGTAAGGGGTCCGGGTTCGAATCCCGGTCAGGCATGGATGTTGTGTTTGTCTTACGGCACTGGCTCTCTCCCTTCCCTGGAACCAGTGACCCTAAATTAGGGACGGGCGACTGCTTATAGCCCATTGAGTTGCTCACGGTGGTCGTTAAACCTCCAATCAAAAAAAAAAAAAAAAAAGATTTTGTTTCTGTATACAGCGGGGTCGGCGAGACAGTTTCAGCTTTTTCACTATCATCCATCCATGCACCCACACCACCCAATTTGCACTTGGAACTGTTAATGGTCGAATTCCCCTGTGGCTTCACATTTCGTAACAAAAAAGATGTACTAAGAAATATGAAACGCTAAATCATTAGAAAATCCAAGACAAAATCTATAGGAATCTTACGCTTTAACTCATGCTCTTATAAGAACAATGGAAAATACAGTGACTTAATTATGAAAACTCTGCAGATAATTTACTAATTACAGTTTCGTGTTTCAACGAACTTCATAATGATTCCCCGTCATAAGTTCCTCTAAGGTGTCTTAGCCTTGGTGCCCACTCAAGTGTCATAGCCAACGGGCCTTAATCCGGCGCTTCCAATAACTACGTTCACCTTTAGGTGAACGAATGCATCCCACGGTTCAATCACTTATTTTAACATTTGTGTACTTATTCTACGCAAAATACAAGTTCTTTGCGAGTAGAGAGTAATCCAACACCACTTTGACAGGCATATGTGATTCTTGTCACTGGCGTGTCCATTATTTTCTTCACCGCATGCAAGTATTTTTGTATTCTTTGACGTTCAGAGATAGAATGAATAACATTTCCGCCGAATAAAACCTTTCGATTTTCAGTAGCAGTTTTTTTCCAAAGTATATGTAAAAGTGCAATTTTTTTTACTAGAAGTTATACATAATGTTCATAAATTAATATATTTTCCTGCCAAATTACATTTAAAATACCAATCCCCACCACATGGAGACGTCTCATTTTCTGAGCCCATCCCTACAGATTTGTGAAGTTAGATGTTGACAAATGAACACACATAGCGCAGTGGGTTGCTGTCACAGAAGCGTAAGGCGAACGCACTCGGCTGGTTATTCAGAGATCTGGGGTTCGATCCCAGCGGTGTCGAAAAATTAATTAAAGACAAATGTGGAAAGAGGGATGACTTTGTCTATTTATGTCCAAACTTTTTTAAGAATCGATTTAGGATGTAATTTCTTTTGGAATTAAAGTAAAAAAAGAAAATAAGAAAAGAAACACAAAAATATATTTTTCCAATGCACTCAAGTATGTACTTAATCATATTATTTACGCATTTATTGAGTAAGTTCTTAACGTACAATATTCTTTTTCCTAATTTTTTGCTAACTTTGGATTTTATTGAACTCTACTTTCCATGGAGCCGACACGATGCTGCAAAATAATAGTCTTTTGACAAAAGTTCGAATTCAGAATTGAATTTTCCAAAACGTTGAAGAATTAAAGAAAGTGTTTTTAACGGAAGCACTATACACACACATTCCCAAAAATACTAGATGCTAGTGAAACCTGGCGTGAGAATTCTGTACAGATAAAAAAACAAAACGAAGGATGGTAGTGCTGATCCGATTTATGCTATCCGATTTATGGAGAATTTTGCCGTTCATTTTTTCACTAGCAGGTATCGCAAAAAATTGCAAGAAGAAAAAGCGTTAGTTAGCGAAAAACTCATACTGCACGAAAGCTTAAGCATATGGGAAATCTTGGTCATGCTTACCTGAATCAGATCCAAAATCTTTTTTTTTAATCCTTTGGCTGGAAAGGATGATATTGTGCGAAGTACTAACACATGATTACACCACCTAGCGGTTACATTATGTGCAAAAGTCTTGGTCAGAAACTTGCCCATCCGATCCAGCAATCATTCTAATTTATCAGATTCAATAAGAATTTTTATTTTTTACAATCTTAGTTGGTGGATGTCGTTGAACCCGAAAAATAATAATTTCATAGAACAAAAATGTCATCAAAAATACAATTTCGCATTTTTCTGCGTCTAGCGGAGAATCATGAAATACAGAAAGCTAAAAAAAACAAATATGAAAAAACTTTATTCTCATCGTTATGTGATCCAAAAGAAGTAGCTCATATTGTTTCTATATTTTATGTCTCAGTCTTTAATAAAAGCCGATCATGAGGGATTCTTAAAGAATTGTTAAGAATTGCTTTTCTTTTTTGGTTTTTTTCCTGAATCACATTTAAACACATCTTTTACTCACTTTCATACCATTTACTTAAACTAAAGACTTATCAAAAAATGCGGAATTTATTTAAGTTACTATTTTGAAGAATATATAGGTAAGGAGGGGATGTAAGGTCAGGTGATGCGTAACATCACAGCCTCTCCTTGACATATGTCAACCCCGCCTTCTCGTGGTGCATCCTGTTCCCACTAAAGGGGCTCTGACGACCGCCAATAGCGGTATAACTATACCATCGGGATTAGAGGAAATTCTATCCCACACTCACCAACCCGCTTGGCCAGCGTGGTGAGTTATGGCCAAACCCCTCCAAAATGACTCCACAACTTAAATCTTGGCCCTCAGTCTCCGGCAGCTGGAATGTACCTGGCCAAGGCAGCGGCCAGTGCGACATGAAGGCAGAGGGTGCTAAGAATCCCCGGAGGACCGGACTAGGCTGCCATCTGATGCTGACCTTGGCAACGTACAATGGACGCTCCCTATCTTCTGATTCAAGGCTTCTTGAATTGGAAGAGGAACTACAAAGGATCAAGTGGGACATCGTCGGGCTAAGTGAGGTAAGGAGAAAAGGAGAAGATCTCATCGAACTGAAAAGTGGACATCTCTTCTACTATCGTGGGACAGATACTGGCAGAACTAGTGGTGTTGGATTTATAATAAACAAGAAACTGAAGGATAAAGTGGTAGAAGTTGAAAGTTCCTCTGACAGAGCTGCACGACTCGTTATCCAACTATCGAGAAGATACCAGGCTCAGATTATTCAAACTTATGCACCCACCACAAGTCATCCTGAAGAAGAAATTGAAGAATTTTATGAGGAAATTTGTCATCTAAATAATAAAGGTAAGCAGCACTTGAAAATAATTATGGGAGATTTCAATGCAAAAATAGGGCAACGGCAACAGAATGAAACTTCAGTAGGTAAATTCGGTCACGGCAACAGAAACCAGCGTGGAAATACTCTCGTTGAGTTTGCAGAGGCAGAAGGGTTTTTCATCTTGAACTCCTTCTTCAAGAAAAAGCCACACAGGAAATGGATATGGAGACATCCAAATGGGACGACAAGTAAAATTGATTTTATTATGTGTAACAAAAAATTCGTCATAGAAGACTGCAGTGTGCTAAACAAGTTCAACACAGGTAGTGACCATAGATTGGTGAGATGTAAGATGCACCTCAACACTAAACTTGAACGTGGCAAGCTCATAAGACAAACAAAATCTATTGACATAACCAACCTTAAAAAACACCATAATACCTTCAAGTTGGAACTGAAGAACAGGTTCTCTGCTTTAGAAGGCCTAACATCGGAAGAAGTGGACATCTCTGAAGTTAACAGAAAAGTAACCAAAGCTCTTGTAGAAACAGCAACAAAATTAGCTGGGTCTAAGAACAAGTTGCATGTAAATAAATTATCAGGAAAAACGAAAATGTTGATGCAAAAAAGAAGAGAGATGAGGACAACTAAAGAAGATGTGACTTCCAAAGTGGAATATATAGAGCTACGCAAGACAGTACGAAAAAGTATCACTGAAGACGTAAGAAAATTCAACTGTGAACTAGTGAGGAAAGCAATTGAAAACAACCAAAGCCTAAAGATAGCAAAGGGACATCTCAGTAAGGGAAGAAAACAGATTATGGCACTGAGAAAAGAAGATGGTTCTGTAACAAGAAATAGAGGCGAAATTTTGACAAGAGTGAAAGATTTCTACTCCAAATTATATGAAAGGGATGATACATGCACTCCAGACATCATGAAAGATACCAGTACCAGAGTTCCTCCAGTCCTTCCAGCAGAAGTTGCACATGCAATCAAAAACATGAAGCGGGGAAAAGCTCCAGGAGAAGATGAAATTACTGTAGACATCATACAAGAAGCAAGTGGAGAAATCGAAACAGTACTCGCCCAAGTTTTCACTCGATGCCTTAATGAAGGAAAGATTTCTGAGGATTGGAACACCGCTACAATGATCCTGCTACATAAGAAAGGTGACATTGAGGATCTCGGAAACTACAGACCTATCAGCCTCCTATCAGTAGTTTATAAAATCTTCACTAAAGTTCTTTCACACCGCTTGAAGGTAAAACTGGACATGGCTCAACCGAGAGAACAAGCTGGATTCAGGAGTGGCTACAGCACAATAGATCATATCCATGTGCTGAGAGAACTAATTGAAAGAGCGAGGGAATATGAACTTCCATTGTGCATGGCTTTTATCGATTATGAAAAAGCCTTTGATTCGGTGAAACCATCAGCAGTTACAATGGCTCTGAAAACCTGCGGTATTGAAGATGCATACATTAATATTATTAATAACATCTATGAAAATGCAAGTGCAAAGATTAGGCTGTTTGAAAATACAACACACATAAAAATTGGAAAGGGAGTGAGACAAGGTGACACCATATCTCCGAAGCTCTTTAATGCCACATTGGAGGGTGTTTTTCAGTCACTGAGCTGGGAAACCAAGGGGATAAAGATTAATGGAGATTATCTAACCCACCTTCGTTTTGCTGATGACGTAGTCATTTTTGCAACTAGCCCATCAGAGCTGCAGAGTATGATCCAGGAACTTGCTGACAAGAGTAAAGAAGTGGGATTAAAAATGAACTTTCAGAAGACAAAAGTGATGTTCAATGCTTTTACAAGAAATGAAGATTTATCGATTGATGGAGAAAAGCTGGAGATAACAGACACGTACGTTTATCTTGGACAGCAGATATCAAGTGAGGGTCACATTGATGAAGAAATTAATCGGCGTACAAAACTTGCCTGGAGAGCTTTTGGAAGAAACAGCATAATTTTCCAGAGCAATATGCCATTATGTCTTAAAAGAAAAGTGTTTGATCAATGCATCCTTCCAGTGCTTACGTATGGTGCAGAGACGTGGACCTTAACTAAAAGAGACATACAAAGGCTGCAGACAACTCAAAGTAGCATGGAGAGGTGCATACTTGGTGTAACCAGGAGAGATAAGAAGAGGAACTCGTGGATCCGAAAAATGACAAGAGTGGAAGACATCATGATCAGAGTTAAATCCCTGAAATGGCAATGGGCTGGACATACTGCCAGAAGGACAGATCATCGATGGACAGCCGAAATTTTAGATTGGATTCCAAGGGACAGGAAAAGACCCAGAAGAAGACCACATAGGAGATGGGTGGATGAAATTCGAAAGTATGCAGGGGTGACATGGAGGAGACTGGCACAAGACAGACCGTTGTGGAGGAAACTTGGGGAGACCTTCGTCCAGCAGTGGATTGATAATGGTTGACAATGATGATGATGATGATGATAGGTAAGGAGCACTGAGCGAATTCCTAAGTTAAAGAACACCCAGTTAAAATATTTCTCACATACAGTATATACTATTCGAATAAAATTTCATGTGGATCCATGAGATAAAATCTCACAATAAGTACTTATCAGTTATATCAATATACTTTCACATTTTTCGTACAGATCTTTCAAAACATCTTTGCGGGGAGGGGGGGGAGGAGAGAGTCTGCTCGGGAAAAACCACCCGGAATAGGTTTAATACAATTTATTTAGAATCACCCCGTCAGGAAGCATTATGAAGAAGCCCATATTGAAGTAATTCTTTAAAAATGACAGAAAAAACAACATAACAATGAAAGAAAGTGAAAGTACGAAAATAATATAGCCACAGGAAGAGAAACAGTTTCCAACACATGAAAAATGTAAATTTGACTCTACTATGATTTCATGACTTATTCAATATTATTTTATTCCAATATTTTATTAAGAATATCATTACCTTTTCTATAAACTATCGGTTTTAATGCTACACATTTTTTTTAGCAATTTTTCCTATTTTCAAATTTTAGAACTCTTCGGAAATCGCGTTTTATTGCTAATTTTATTTGCTCCGAATTTCAATATTTCTGATTAAATGAGACTAAATTTCTATTTTTCCAGAGATCATATTTTGTAATTGCTATTACGTAATGAATTGCATTACTTTTAAAATTACTATATTTTAAAGATGCATGATATAAGATTTGTTTTACTGCCAAAAAGCCTCCTTTAAATTTAAGTAATTCTTTAACCATGTCCAAATGATTTTTTGCAAAATCACATTCAACAAAAATGTGCGAACGAAGATCTTCTTTGACTATCACTACTTTCGATCCTTTATTATAAATTTCTGCATTATTTGGGGCAATTTCGACGAAACAACAGATATAATACAAGCATATAGATTTTCAACATTCATTAAGAATTATATTGAAAATCATTCCGTGAAAAGTCCATAAGATGTTCTACCATTAATTTGAAGGGACTATTTTTTGCAACTTAAACTACGGAGCACACGCACGCATCTCTAGCGTAAGCGCATTCAGGGAACAGAGAGAGTAGCTTTTGTCCTCATCAGGACTAGCGTACAGATTATTAAAATTTTCCTTCGAGAGTAGTTTCGAATGTTTATCCAAACGATTCCGTGCTCTGTACCTTGAGCTGATAGCCTAAGGTAACGACAGGACAACGATGTAATCAAATGAGAAACGACGTCGCTTTGCAGATGCTTTCGTGACGCCACTAGCTCAGGAAGAAAATTAATGCAGTTTCCACAAACATTTCGTTGCTGATGGCAACATGAAATAAATCTGGTGAAACAACATCTGCGCAGCACAGCGGCTGTAAAATCGCAGATCAGAATGTGTTCGTACTCGCAAAAATTGTCACGGAAAGCGTTCCCTAAGACATAAAACAGTTGTTTTTTTCTCTCTCTCTCTCTCTTTCGATTTTTCTTCTTTCCATATCTCTTACACTATCACTACATTCGATTCTTTATTATAAATTTCGGCATTATTTGGGGCAATTCCTTTCGAAATACTGCATTCAAAATCAAGTACCAAGTGGAGAATAAATTTGTCAATTCATGAATTCATAAAAACACAATAACTTTATTATAAAAGGCTGTGGCACGGGCATTTACTATAAAAATGGCGACCAATTTACTATTTTCAGACCTTCCTTTAAGGTCTAAGCCTTAACATTATGCAATGATGCATGAACAGTTCAGTACATCACCGTGATGCTTCTACTATACAAACGACTAGATATCAGTTGGAGTTCAGTCAGTCAGTTTATAACGTCAAAGATTAGTGACGGGTGAAAGTGTGCTATTGGCAGTAACTAAATTTTGACGAAAAAAGGAACTGTGTTGGCGGTTTTCATGAGCGTAAGGATACAGTCAACAAGATACTGTCATTTACATCAAACAGAAGTCATCGCTCTTTCCACGTTTATAAGTGAGTCACGGAAAAATTATCATTGGCCGCCACCGGTAACCGAACCCAGAGTCTTCCAGTTACACGCCGGATATGCTTCCACTGCACCACAGCGGCCTCGAAATCCTCCAGACACACACACACTAACTGCCAAGCCAATTGGCAGATTGCTACTTGGAGCCCCGCACAATGCTGGGGATTCACCAAAGATGGTAAGCAGCAACTGAACAAATAATTAGAAGGCGAATGAATAATTAATAGATATTTGACGTGGACTAGGAACATCAAACAGAAGACATCGCTCTTTCCACGTTTATAAGTGAGTCACGGAAAAATTATCATCGGCCGCCACCGAGAACAATTATAAACGTGGAAAGAGCGATGACTTCTGTTTGATGTTCCTAGTCCACGTCAAATGTTTGTATTAATTATCGTTTGCCCTATGTAGGAGAAAAAGTCTCTGAGCCCCTCCCCCTCCCCCTTCCGCAACAAAAGTGGAACATTCCAATAGATCACGTGTGCTTTATTTCTTTCAGAACTGCGAGTAAGCTCCTCATACGTCATCTATTAGTGAGACATGGCCACGCGTGTTGAGCTTACTGACATTTTTCTTTCTTGATTTGGGGTTTAACGACCACCGTGAGCAACTCAGTGGACTATAAGCAGTCGCCCTTCCCACCAGTGGCCTTAATTAGGGAAGAGCAGTCGCCCTTCCCTAATTAAGGCCACTGGTTCCAGGGAAGGGAGAAAGCCAGTGGCGTAAGACAAACACAAACCCCATGCCTCACTGGGATTCGAACCGGGACCCATCTAAGGCGAATGATCAGAAGCCATCGCTTAGACCGTTGCGCCAGCGGGCGGCCTTACTAACTTCCAACGAGGTGTTACTGTAGGGTGTCATATCAACAACCTATCCGTGCGTTCGATCGCAAAACAATTGCAACACCCACTGTCAACTGTTTAAGACGTTATTAATAAATGGAAACGTGAGGGACTTACGACTGCCAAGAAACGTTCAGGAGGGCCAAGTAAATTGACGGAAAGGGGTAAGAGAACTCTGAAACGAGTCGTCCATTGGTACAGTCATTCCTCTGCACAAATCATCACCGAAGAACTTCAGTATTCAGCAGGGCCAGATTAAGACCTTAGTGGGCCACAAGGTTCACATACTTGAGTGGGCCCCCAAAGAACTTATGACGGGGAACTGTTATTATGAAGCGCTTTAAAACACGAAACTGTAACTACTAAATTATCTGCACAGTTTTCATCATACGTTACTGCATTTTCCACTGTTCTCACAAGAGCAGCTTAAGATTCCTAGATTTTGTCTTGGATTTTCTAATGGTGTAGCATTGTATACTTTACATACTGCAACTTTTTTGTTATGCAGTGTGAAGACACAGGTGTGAAAACACAAATTTGTCTGCGACGGGCGTCGAACCTGTGTCCCCCTCACTACGGAGTAAATGATTCTCCCCACTGAGCTAAGCGGACCGAATGTCCCGCGGCAGATTTGTCGTCATGACACATGTTTTCAATGTTGTAGTACGTCACACAGGGGACTTCGACCATTAAGGGTTCCAAGTGCAAATTGGGAGGTGTTTGTGGATGGTAGTGAAAAAGCTGAAACCCTCTCGCCCCCGATGTACAAAGAGACACGAAACCTTTACCCTTGGTGAGTCACTGTCTTAAAATATGTCCCCCTTCCAGACTTTGCTTCTGGTCAAGTGGAAATCGTACGAGACAAAAGAAACTACTTTATAAATCTCTCTCTCTCTCTCTCTCTCTCTCTCTCTCTCTCTACCTATTTATTATTTTTCCAGGCAAGCCTCCTGGGCCCCAAAGCTATAGCCCCTATAGACCCCCTGTAATCCGGCCCTGGTATTCAGCAGGGGTGAGTGTGTGCACTAAGACAGTTCGTAGGAAACTGCACAAATTAAATTTACATGGCCAACCTGTTGCGTACAAACCGTTAATAACTCATACGAATGCGAGTAAACAACTTGCTTAGTGCATAGCACATAGTCCATAGACCCTAGACCAGTGAAAACGAATGTTATCGAGTGAAGAATCACGCTACACCATTTTTTAATCCGATGGTCCCTGCTGGGTGTGGCTTATGCGAGGCGAACGGTATCAGCCAGAATGTGTCATCCGAACTGTTAGATTTGGTGGTGACAGTGTTATGGTGTGGGGATGTTTCTCGTGGTATGGACTCGGCCTGTTGGTGATTGTGGACGGAAACATGAACGCCACGAATTGTCGGGACATTTTAGACAAGGCCGTACTGCCTAAACTTCAGCAGGTTTGCGGAGACTGGCCATTCTTGTTTCATCGCGACACGCGCCGTGCCGTAAACCACGCTCCATTTCGACATGGTTTGAGGATATGGGTGTAAATTTAGACTGGCCAGCTCAAAGCCCCGACCTTAATCCTACAGACGCCCTTTGGAATGAACTTGAAAGTCGGATTCGGACTCGTCCAACTTGTGTGTTTGAACTGACCACTGCTTTGCTAGAGAAATGGAACAATATACCTGCAGCTGCTTACCAGAATCTCATTGAAAGTGTGCCAAGGAGCGTGCACAATGTAATTGTAGCCAAAGGTGGGTCAACTCCTTATTGATTTTGCCATTTTGAAAAGCATTGGTGTCCGGAGAATTTTTTCCTCATAGTATATAGTCTACGGAGATTTCTTATCATTTACAGTCTGTGACTACAGCAATACAGATCATATCCATGCACTGAGAGGACTAACTGAAAGAGCGATTGAATATGAACTTCCATTATGTATAGCTTTTACAGATTATCAAAAGCCTTTTTTTGATTCCATGAAACCATCAGCAGTTATGACTTTCAAATCCTGCGGTATTGAAGATGCATACACTAATATTATTAATAATATATATGAAAAAGCAAAGGTTCGATTGTTCGAGGACACAGCTTGCATAAAAACTGGAAAGGGAGTGAGACGAGGTGACGCCATAGCTCCCAAACTCTTTAATGCCACATTGTAGAATGTCTTTCAATCATTGAATTGGGAAAACAAAGAGGTAACGATTAATACAGGGTGATGATAAAGTCGCGCAACCCAGAAAAAAAAATTACGAGGTTAATTACAATTGTTAAAAAAAATAAACATCGTCAAATATAGGTTACAATCTTACCTTTATAACAAAAGAAAGGGAACCTCATTATAACATATGTTCAAAGTGGGCTCCGTGTTCGCAAATGCAAACGCGCGCTCTTTTTGCCAAGTTTGATGACAACTTGTGAAGCACCTCGACACTGATGTTTTCAATCGCTGTTGTGATGTTCATTTTAAGTTCATCCAGGGTGCGAGGATTATTATGATACACACCTTTGAGATACCCCCAAAGAAAGAAGTCGAGCGGCGATAAATCTGGGGATCTGGGAGGCCACAGGTCTTTGGAGATCAGGCTTTCACTGAAAAAAATCTCGCAAAAAATTGACGGTACTAATCGACGTGTGGCATTGTCTTGCTGGAGCCAACAATGTCGTTCGCTGACATCAAGGAATGCCACAAACTGTGCGATAATGTCTGGTAGACGGAACTATCCACAGTCGTTTTGAAAAAAAATCAGTCCCATTATGCGACGGCGCGATGTCGTACACCAAACTCCAAGTTTTTTCGAATGCAAACCTTTTTCAAGAAAAACATGTGGATTTTCAGATGACCAAATCCTTTTGTTCTGACTATTGCCATAACCTCCGAGGTGAAACAAGGCCTCGTCACTGAAGAACACTGTGTCCAGACTCTGTATTGCACCTTGTTCAAGGAATGAGCGGAACCATCTGCAGAATTGCATTCGTTTGCCTGCATTTGGGGCCTTGAGTTCATGCACTGCGCGAATACGATATGTACGAAGATGTAACGATTTCGCAGCTTTATGAGCACTACAGTATGAGATTGGTGATTTCACGGCGAGTTTCCGGAGGCTTTTTTCGTGGCGATCGCTGCAGTGCTCGCTTTATCTCATCCATTTTATGGTCAGTCAAAATGGAGGGTCTCCCGGAGCGTTTTTTTATCCGCAACAGATCCAGTGTCCCGAAAACGCTGCACTAATCGCGATATTGTGGACTTATTGGGGACTGCTGTACTCGGAAATTTCTTGCGAAAGTCCTCGGCAACACATCCGTATGAACGAGTTGCGAAATAAATTTTCAGAATGAAAATTCGCTGCGTCTGGGAAAAAGACATTTCATTTCCACAACGAACGAAACTACACTACGAACAACCTGCACACATCACAGTGACCTGGGTTTCTCTGATACTTCCTAACAGTAGTGACGTTATAATCATTCTTTCTAGTGGCAGAAAGAGTGATTATAACAATTTAGCAACAATTTAGCAACAATTTATGAAAATTCAAACTTTGGGTTGTGCGAGTTTACGATCCCCCTGTAGCTATATAGTTTAACCCTCCTTCGTTTTACCGACGACATAATCATTTTTGCAAGTATCTCCACAGAGCTGCAGAGCATGATCCAGGAACTTGCTGACGTGAGTAAAGATGAACTTAGAGGGAAAAAAGGAAGTGATGTACAGTGCATTTGCAAAAATTTTTAATTTTGGGACAAATTTAGAAATAATTTATGCCAACCCCTACCTTCGAAAACAAATATCAAGCGAGCACCACATCGAAAAAGAAATTAATAGGAATATGAAACTTAACTGGAGAGCATTTGGAAGAAATAACACGATTTCCGAGGAAAATTTACCATTATGTCTTAAAAACAAAGTGTTTGACCAGTGCATCTTTCCAATTCTTATTTATGCATCAAAGATATGGAGCCACCCCGGTGGCGCAGTAGTCTAAGCGTTGGCTTCTGAACATTCGTCTGAGATGGGTCCGGGTTCGAATCGCGGTGAGACATGCATGGTGTATTTGCTTTACGGCACTGGCTCTCTCCCTTCCCTGGAACCAGTGGCCCTAAATTAGGGACGGGTGATTGTTCGAGTTGCTCACGGTGGTCGTTAAACCCCGAAATGCCGCCCCGGTGGCGCAGTGGTCTAAGCGATGGCTTCTAAACATTCGTCCGAAAGGGGTCCGAGTTCGAATCCCGTGAGGCATGGAGGTTGTGTTTGCTTTACGGCACTGGCTCTCTCCCTTCCTTGGAACCAGTGGCCTTAAATTAGGGACGGCTGATTGTTCGAGTTGCTCACGGTGGTCGTTAAACCATCAAATGCCGCCCCGGTGGCGCCGTGGTCTAAGCGATGGCTTCTGATCATTCGTCCGAAAGGGGTCCGGGTTCGAATCCCGTGCGGCATGGATGTTGTATTTATCTTACGGCACTGGTATTTATCCTCCCTAATACTAGTGATCCTAAATTAGGAGGGCGACCCATTGAGTTGCGCACGGTGGTCGTTAAACCTGCAAAAAAAAAAAAAAAAAAGCATGTACCTAAACTCGTACAATGTAAAAACTGCCGCCCCGGTGGCGCAGTGGTCTAAGCACCCTCTGATCATTCGTCCGTAAGGGGTCCGGGTTCAAATCCCGTGGGGCATGGATGTTGTGTTTGTCTTACGGCACTGGCTCGCTCCCTTCCCTGGAACCAGTTACCCTAAATTATGGATGGGCGACTGCTTATAGCCCATTGAGTTGCTCACGGTGGTCGTTAAAAGCCTCCAATCCAATCCAATCCAAAAAATGTAAAAACACAAGATGTACAGTAGCTGCTGATAACTCAAGATGCGTTAGCATGCCTGATTTAATCGAAAAAGAAAGGGAAAATATTTCTAGGATAAGGAAAATGACAATAGTGGGTAACATCCTGATCAAGGTAAAGACCCTTACGTGGCAATAAGGAGGACATACTTCTAGAATAACTGACCACCGCTGGACAAATGGAATACTAGACTAGATTCCAACGGACAGGGAAAAATCCAGAAGACGACGACGTGTGTGGGTGAATGAAATTCGAAAGCAGACCAGAGTGATATGGAAAAGAATTGCTAAAATGAAGGAGTTCTGGAAGAGACATTCATCCAGCAGTGAATTGGTAACAGATGACAGTTAATGGAGATTTCGCACTACCTTTTGGCTCCCTGGAGCTATCTTTCATCTTTGAAACCTTGAAGAGATGAAAAGCTTCAGAAAAATCACAAAAGCGTGGTTTACCGAAAATGCCACAAAGACAAAATACCAAAGTCTACCAGAGTTGGAATAATTTAAAATGAGGATGAATCCCATGCAAAATAACTAATTGTGTATCAGAGAGCAGTATTGTTAGGTCCAGAACCTGTTGCGCTCCAGTGTAGGGGTTCAAGGCCTGAGTTCGAACCCCTGCGGGACTTGGATAGCGTATTTGTCCTTACCCCTTCCTGCAGCAAGTGAAACATGTGATCTCAACCCGGAAAGTCCTCAGCTTTATGTTCTCAAGGTTGTATCATTCACCGGAGGGGTGGATGTGGTAGGCCCGCGATGAGGACATGCCACCACCCACTTCCGGGAAATGACATGGTTGAAAACAGAAGATAGTTTTGATCGGTCTATTCGATAACGCCGATTGCATCCAGGGATTCACGATATTCTGGAATGTTTTACATTTTTTTCTTTTCTTTTTCCTTTTTAATCTCCTTTAAAGGAATAAAAAAGAAAAAAAGACGTGCTATTACACCTGAGACTTCAGTGACATCCTTCCCTTTTCCGAGGATACATTTTTGCTGGATCGCAAATAGTTTCGTAACATACCCTCAATGTGTGTGTGTGTGGGGGGGGGGGGGGGTGCTAAAATTCACGAGCCATTTTTCTTGATTCATTTCGTGAACTAACGAAAGGTATTTCTGTTCAAATGTTTTCCGTAAATTGACGGAAAAAAAAAACAAAAAAACACTTGAATTTCACGGATTTTTCGAACGCCAAAAAAATTATGAATTTTCAGAAACCTTTCCGCAATTCCTTTCTTACAGTAAAAATCCTCCAAATACGTGGCGTCAGTGAATAAACAAAGACATCGCTCTCTCCACGTTTTTTAAAACTTTTTTAAAAACGTTTTTAAAGGTTTTCCACGCTTAAAACACACATAGCGTCATCGATTGTTGGCCACCGTACACTTAAAAATTTTGTGGTAGGTTTCACCATTTTCTGAGAAAAGATACACTACTGTGTGGGACAAGTAAATCGCAACAGCATGGTGAAACTTTGCACCACGTTATGGAACAAGGTTCCTCCACTTTATGGTGCAAGGCTGCAGCATGTTGTTTGGTTTTGTTTGCTCCGCACAGGGGTGTATCTTTTCGGAGAAAGTGGTGAAGCTGGAGTAGCGCCACTTTTTGGTGCAACTTACTGCAAAATATTTAACAGTGTAACGTAAGCCTAACGCGCTTGGCTAGATATCGAGAGATCTGGGATTCGGATTCCCAGCGGTGACCGGATAAAAAAATTTCGGTTGCTATGTGTTGATAAAACGTGAAAAGAGCGAGGTCTTTTATTCCTTTCTTATATTAACGGTAAGTTGCTGTTTATAACGTACAAGTTTCTCCGCGCCAGGCATCGAATACGGGTCCCCTCGCTCCGGAGTAAGTCGCTCTCCCAACTGAGCTACGCGGGCAAACCTGTACGTTATATTAGAGCCCGAGTTTCTCGCAATGATGTGATGTTCTTTCCACACGGCGAGCGAGGAAAAATGAGAATCCCTTCTTCAATGCTTCGAAAAAAAAAAAAAAATTAGTGTGACGTTACATTCCGCACAATAAATTGTCTGGGATTTCTCAAATGCACGTTATTCATGGATGACTGCCTACAGCGACCATGGTCCCGACTGACCTGTGGACCATGCCCCCCCCCGCCCTCTTTCGGGGGAGATGGGATGTGACGTGCCTGCACTGCAGGACGCACATGGGATAAAGGCAGATAGCAGTGAGAGCACATGTCCACGTAGCTCACTTGGGAGAGCGACTTACTCCGGAGTGAGAGGACCCGAATTCGATGCCCGGCGTGGACAAACTTGTGCGTTATACGTTTTTTTTTTTAGATGTGTTAACGGAAAACTCTCAATTTTCGGAACCCTTTCCACAGTTTCTTTCGCATATTAACGGGAAAATTCTGTACTCACTTATTCCGTATCCATGTGACAGATGATTTCGTGTAATAGGAGCGATTTGCGGGAATGTATGAGGTTTGATTGACTGCTAAATATATATAATCTGTCGGAGGACCTGATTTTGAAGTTCTGCAGCGAAATCGGATATTGTGCATAACACATAGCGTGAAATTTCGATTATTGTAGCACAGGATATTCCTCCCTTTTCCTATTTTGTGCGCACCAGCTATTGCATATTGTTTTACCGTAAGAAACCTGGTACTTATTACTATACACAGGCGATGGCGGGATGTCTATGAATCAGTCTGTGGGCCCCTTAAGATAAAATTTGGTATGACAGCTATCAAGAGAAAAAAAAAGTTTCATATAGGAGTTTTGTGAAATACTAAAAAGCAGCAGTTCCGCCTTTTCTTAAAGATAATTGTCGTTTTAAAAATATTTCAAATTCCAAGTTTCGAAAAAATCACGATGAAAATAAATACGTAATTTGTAATGAGTCCTCCTATAGCAAAAAATAAAATTATTCCAAACCTATACATTAAAATAAGCGCCAACAGAAAATTAAATGACAAATTCACCCCTATTAATAGCAAAAAGCATTTCATCATCGCGCGATTAGAGTTCTTCCTTATACGTGACAGTGCGTTGCGTGTTTTTGTTACTCAGCGGTAGCACGCGCTGCTGCCGTTGAAAAAGAACCCGGCTCGAACCCCACCAGAGGGAAAGGTACGTTAATTTCGTACGTGAGAAAATAAAAATCTCTAGTATAAGGACTGAAAGAGTCAAAAACCAAGTTTTTGCAAAATTTCTGTGTAAATGAAAAACAAACAAACTGAAACTGACTTTTCTGAAAAAAAAAACGAAATTACTGTCAACGGAAATACTATCAAAATACTGAAGTTGAAAGGAGCGAAAACTTTTAAAAACGATAATTTCGTTAAAACACTGACACGTTATTTCCAGCAATTTTCCGTGAATTCAAACCACTTTTTTTTTTTTCAATCCTCTTACTTTTTTTTTTTCTCTCCAAGCCTCTTCCACAACGATCTGTCTTGTGACAGTCTCCCCCATGTTACTCCCGCATACTTTCGAATTTCATCCAACCATCTCCCATGTGGTCTTCTTTTGGGTCTTTTCCTTTCCATCGACGGTCTATCCTTCTGGCAGTATGTCCAGCCCATTGCCATTTCAGAGATTTAACTCTGATCATGATGTCTTCCACTCTTGTCAGTTTTCTGATCCACGAGTCCACCTTCTTATCTCTCCTGATTACACCAAGCATGCACCTCTCCATGCTGCTTTGAGTGGTCTGCAGCCTTTGTATGTCTCTTCTAGTTAAGGTCCACGTCGCACTGGAAGGATGCATTGATCAAACACTTTTCTTTTAAGACATAATGGCATATTGCTCTTTAAATTTATGCTGTTTCTTAAAAAACCTCTCCAGGCAAGTTTTATACGCTGATTAATTTCTTCATCAATGTGACCCTCACTTGATATCTGCTGTCCGAGATAAACGTACGCATCTGTTATCTCCAGCTTTTCTCCATCAATCGATAAATCTTCATTTCTTGTAAAAGCATTGTACATCACATTTGTCTTCTGAAAGTTCATTTTTAATCCCACTTCTTTACTCCTGTTAGCAAGTTCCTGGATCATACTCTACAGCTCTGATGGGGTAGTTGCAAAAATGACTAAGTCATTAGAAAAACGAGGATGAGTTAGATAATCTCTATTAATCTTTATCCCTTTGTTTTCCTTGTTCAGTGATTGAAAGACATTTTCCAATGTGGCATTAAAGAGCTTGGGAGATATGGTGTCACCTTGTCTCACTCCCTTTCCAATTTTTATGTGTGCTGTATTCTCAAACAGCCGAATCTGTTCACTTGCATTTTCATAGATGTTATTAATAATATTAATGTATGCATCTTCAATACCGCGGGATTTCAAAGCCATTGTAACTGCTAATGGTTTCACGGAATCAAAGGCCTTTTCATAATCGATGAAAGCCATGCTCAGTGAAAGTTCATTTTCCCTCTCTCTCTCTCACTCTCTCTCTCTCTCTCTCTCTATATATATATATATATATACACTGAGGGAAAAAAATCCCAACACCAGGAAAAAATAGTTGTAGAGGAATGAAATGGCGGCAATACATTTGTATAGGTAACATATTTAATCGATTAAGGTTTCAAGATCACAGCTTAATGTAAGCGCGAGAAGAGCCATTTTAAATGTGAATTGCTGGTACATTAATAACCGGTGTAACCGCCAGAATGTTGAATGCAAGCACGCAAACGTTCATGCATTGTGTCGTACAGGTGCTGGATGTCCGTTTGTGGGATGGAGTTCCATGCCTGTTGCACTTGGTCGGTCAATACAGGGACGGTTAATGCTGGTTGGGGGTGACGCTGGTGTTGTCGTCCAATGATGTTCCATGCGTGCTCGATTGGTGAAAGATCTGGTGATCTAGCAGGCCACGGCAACATGTCGACACTCTGTAGAGCATGTTGGGTTACAACAGCGGTATGCGGGCGATCGTTATCCTGTTGGAAAACACCCCTGGAATGCTGTTCATGAATGGCAGCACAACAGGTTAAATCACCAGACCGACGTACAACTGTGCCGTCAGGGTACGTGGGATAACCACGAGAGTGCTCCTGCTGTCATAGGAAATTGCCCCACAGACCATAACTCCAGGTGTAGGTCCAGTGTGTCTCGGCCGCAGACAGGTTGGTTGCAGGCGCTCACCTGGCCTCCTTCTAACCAACACACGGCCATCACTGGCACCAAGGTAGAACCGGTTTTTATCAGAAAACACAACAGATCTCCACTCCGTCCTCCAATGAACTCTAGTTTGACACCACTGACGTCGCAAACGGCAGTGGTTTGGAGTAAGTGGAATGCACGCTACAGGGCGTCTGGCTCGGAGCTGTCCTTCAAGTAACCGATTTGTAACAGTTCGTTGTGTCACTGTGGTGGCAACTGCAGCTCGAATTGCTGCCGCAGACGCGGTACGATGCACCACGGCCATAGGCCGTACACGGCGGTCTTCCCTCTCAGTAGTGTCACGTGGCCGGCCGGAACCCGGTCTTCTTGAGGCAGTACTTTCCCTTGACCACCGCTGCCAACAATCATGCACAGTGGCTACATTCCTGCCAAGTCGTTCTGCAATATTGCGGTACGAAAATCCACCTTCTCGTAGCCCTATTACACGACCTCGTTCAAAATCCTTGAGCTGTTGATAATGGCTTCTTCGTCTTCTTAAAGGCATTCTTGACTAACATCAACACACTACGTCGAATCTCAACGATAGCTAACGCTCACGAACGTTACAGCGCGTATTTACAGCAAACCTGCTTTGCATGTTCCGAGGGCGCTACTAGCGCCACACGTATGCGCCGAGCGCGAAATTTGCATAAACGTCATCTTACAGATGTACTCTCACCGCCTACCAACTGTCGTTTATCTAACACAACCCCTTCTTGGTGTTGGGATTTTTTTTTCCGTCAGTGTATATACAGACGTGTGCAGATTATTAGACTCAAACGCAAATGTGTATAACATGCGTCCTACAATAAGATTTTTTTAGTTTAATTAATGTTTTATCAACATAATTCTTTTCTATTTCATATATGGCAACACTGGTGAGACTATATTTTGTGTTGGCAAACGAGATTGCATATCACGAGCTGTTGAGTGTCATTTGCGTGAGTCTGCACATTCATTTCGAAGGTACGTTATTTGCATCTTACGTTAGTTTGTTCTGGTAATTTAGTATAAATGTGAGTAGGCGTGTACCTGTGGACAATTACCGAAAGTTTTAAAAAGTTGGTTAAGCGCGTAATACGTGCAAAGAGTGTTTTTTGGACAAGTGTTGAAATTTGGAGGTTATGGGGAAGAAAAGTGACTTGTGTCCCCGAAAAGTGGTGGAAGTTCAACTTCTTCTGAAGGAAACTGTTTTTTTCTCAAAGCCAGTAAATTGAAATTATCACAAAAATCGGTCAGTAGAATCAAGGTGCCCTTGCAAGAAAATATAACTTATAATAACAACAGAGCCGTAAAATGCGGGACCAAGCCAATTATGACCCCCAGATCCAAAAGAAAATTGGTATGTCTGAGTTTGCGAAATAGAAAACTCACTTCGAAGGACCTGAATGACCAAATGAAGAAAGATGAAATAGATATCGCGCCAAGTTCTGTCAGGAAAGCCCTTATCAAAGCAGAGCTACCAGCACGACGTCCAAGACAAAAATTACACCAAGGATGGCAAACGCAAGAATTCTGTGGGAGAAGAGTGTGGAACACATTATAACGAAGTGAATTTCTCCGTCATTTTTATCCGCGCCAGGATTCGAACCCGGGTCCCCTCATTCCGGAATAAGTTGCTCCACAAATTGAGCTACGCGGACATTTTATTCTGATTCGCCTTTATGCCGTGTGCGTCCTTCTGGCAGGTACGTCACATCTCCTGGTACGTTACATCATCTCCCCCTTATTTTTTTTTTTTTTCGAAGTGCTGCTCTTATTTTTCCTATCTCGCGGTGTGGAAATAACATCACACCATTGCGAGATTGTGAACGGTCGGGTCATCCGGATAGTTCGGGCGCCAATTATAACGAAGTGAATTTCTCCGTCATTTTTATCCGCGCCAGGATTCGAACCCGGGTCCCCTCATTCCGGAATAAGTTGCTCTACCAATTGAGCTACGCGGACATTTTATTCTAATTCCTATTTGCCTTTATGCCGTGTGCGTCCTTCTGGCAGGTACGTCACATCTCCTGGTACGTTACAACATGTCTGTAATTGACCAGGAAAAGGTAAACACAAAACCATTACAGAATTTCTTTTTTCAATTCAGCTTAAGTACAACTTTGAATGGGCTATGTTAGATGTGGGATTTCTTATTTTTTTTTATTTTTTCTTTTTGTTATCACTTTTTTCAAAACAAACTCCGTTGTACTGTACAGTATATCAAAATATTTAACCAAAATTGCGTGGAATTGTTTCAGGTATGTTTTAGCGACGAATCAATATTTCAAGTCTCTGATGAATGCAGCCAGTATGTGTGCAGAAAACCAGGAGAAGCGTTTCAGCCGGAGTGTGTGGCGCAAACCGTTAAAGCATCCGACGTCAGTCATAGTGTAGAGTATTTTTTATGTTCATGCTCCAGGCTGCCTGTACATCGTAAAAGGTACAATGCGCAAAGAACAGTACACAAAAGTACTGAAAACCCGTATGTTTCTGTAATTCCTAGAGTGGTTTCCGAATGGTGATGGAATTTTCATGCACGACAAAGCCCCATGTCATAATGCCAAAATTGTGCATAAATTTCTCCAAGAAAAAAATATTCCAGTGCTGCCATGGTCAGGAAACAGTCCGGATATGAATCCCCTTGAAAACCTGTGGTCCATTGTCAAAAAGTAATTGAAGAAGAAAAAAGATTACCACCAAGCAAAGTTTGATCGAAGAACTCAGAGTGTGGCACCACAACAATGAGATCAAAGGAATGTGCAAAACCTTGTTTCACAGCATGCTAACTAGAGTAAAATGTCTGTTAAAGAGTAAAAGAATGTTCACTAAATATTACAATAGCAGTTTCATCCTATGATATCATTATAATTTGACTAATTTTGCAAATAAAGTGCAAAAATACTAAAATTGTTGTTTGAGTCTAATAATCTGCACACGTTTGTATACTGTATATACGTAAATATACATCATCATCATCATCATCATTGTCAACCATTATCAATCCACTGCTGGACGAAGGTCTCCCCAAGTTTCCTCCACAACGGTCTGTCTTGTGCCAGTCTCCTCCATGTCACCCCTGCATACTTTCGAATTTCATCCACCCATCTCCCATGTGGTCTTCTTCTGGGTCTTTTCCTGTCCCTTGGAATCCAATCTAAAATTTCGGCTGTCCATCAATGATCTGTCCTTCTGGCAGTATGTCCAGCCCATTGCCATTTCAGGGATTTAACTCTGATCATGATGTCTTCCACTCTTGTCATTTTTCGGATCCACGAGTTCCTCTTCTTATCTCTCCTGGTTACACCAAGCATGCACCTCTCCATGCTTTTTTGAGTTGTCTGCAGTCTTTGTATATCTCTTTTAGTTAAGGTCCACGTCTCTGCACCATACGTAAGCACTGGAAGGATGCATTGATCAAACACTTTTCTTTTAAGACATAATGGCATATTGCTCTGGAAAATTATGCTGTTTCTTCCAAAGCTCTCCAGGCAAGTTTTGTACGCCGATTAATTTCTTCATCAATGTGACCCTCACTTGATATCTGGTGTCCAAGATAAACGTACGTGTCTGTTATATCCAGCTTTTCTCCATCAATCAATAAATCTTCATTTCCTGTAAAAGCATTGAACATCACTTTTGTCTTCTGAAAGTTCATTTTTAATCCCACTTCTTTACTCTTGTCAGCAAGTTCCTGGATCATACTCTGCAGCTCTGATGGGGTAGTTGCAAAAATGGCTACGTCATCAGCAAAACGAAGGTGGGTTAGATAATCTCCATTAATCTTTATCCCTTTGTTTTCCCAGCTCAGCGACTGAAAAACACCCTTCAATGTGGCATTAAAGAGCTTCGGAGATATGGTGTCACCTTGTCTCACTCCCTTTCCAATTTTTATGTGTGTTGTATTTTCAAACAGCCGAATCTTTGCACTTGCATTTTCATAGATGTTATTAATAATATTAATGTATGCATCTTCAATACCGCAGGTTTTCAGAGCCATTGTAACTGCTGATGGTTTCACCGAATCAAAGGCTTTTTCATAATCGATAAAAGCCATGCACAATGGAAGTTCATATTCCCTCGCTCTTTCAATTAGTTCTCTCAGCACGTGGATATGATCTATTGTGCTGTAGCCACTCCTGAATCCAGCTTGTTCTCTCGGTTGAGCCATGTCCAGTGTTACCTTCAAGCGGTGTGAAAGAACTTTAGTGAAGATTTTATAAACTACTGATAGGAGGCTGATAGGTCTGTAGTTTCCGAGATCCTCAATGTCACCTTTCTTATGTAGCAGGATCATTGTAGCGGTGTTCCAATCCTCAGGAATCTTTCCTTCATTAAGGCATCGAGTGAAAATTTGGGCGAGTACTGTTTCAATTTCTCCACTTGCTTCTTGTATGATGTCTACAGTAATTCCATCTTCTCCTGGAGCTTTTCCCCGCTTCATGTTCTTGATTGCATGTGCAACTTCTGCTGGAAGGACTGGAGGAACTCTGGTACTGGTATCTTTCATGATGTCTGGAGTGCATGTATCATCCCTTTCATATAATTTGGAGTAGAAATCTTTCACTCTTGTCAAAATTTCGCCTCTATTTCTTGTTACAGAACCATCTTCTTTTCTCAGTGCCATAATCTGTTTTCTTCCCTTACTGAGATGTCCCTTTGCTATCTTTAGGCTTTGGTTGTTTTCAATTGCTTTCCTCACTAGTTCACAGTTGAATTTTCTTACGTCTTCAGTGATACTTTTTCTTACTGTCTTGCATAGCTCTATATATTCCACTTTGGAAGTCACATCTTCTTTAGTTGTCCTCATCTCTCTTCTTTTTTGCATCAACATTTTCGTTTTTCCTGATAATTTGTTTACATGCAACTTGTTCTTAGATCCAGCTAATTTTGTTGCTGTTTCCATAAGAGCTTTGGTTACTTTTCTGTTAACTTCAGAGATGTCCACTTCTTCCGATGTTAGGCCTTCTAAAGCAGAGAACCTGTTCTTCAGTTCCAACTTGAAGGTATTATGGTGTTTTTTAAGGTTGGTTATGTCAATAGATTTTGTTTGTCTTATGAGCTTGCCACGTTCAAGTTTGGTGTTGAGGTGCATCTTACATCTCACCAATCTATGGTCACTACCTGTGTTGAACTTGTTTAGCACACTGCAGTCTTCTATGACGAATTTTTTGTTACACATAATAAAATCAATTTCACTTGTCGTCCCATTTGGATGTCTCCATGTCCATTTCCTGTTTGGCTTTTTCTTGAAGAAGGAGTTCAAGATGAAAAACCCTTCTGCCTCTGCAAACTCAACGAGAGTATTTCCACGCTGGTTTTTGTTGCCGTGACCGAATTTACCTACTGAAGTTTCATTCTGTTGCCGTTGCCCTATTTTTGCATTGAAATCTCCCATAATTTTTTTCAAGTGCTGCTTACCTTTATTATTTAGATGACAAATTTCCTCATAAAATTCTTCAATTTCTTCTTCAGGATGACTTGTGGTGGGTGCATACATACTCGTATATATATGTATGACCATCGATGCACAGCTGAAATGAAATTTTAGACTGGATTCCAAGGGACAGGAAAAGACCCAGAAGAAGACCGCATGTGAGATGGGTGGATGAAATTCGAAATTATGCGGGAGTAACTTGGAAGAGACTGGCACAAGGCAGACAGTTGTGGAAAAAACTTGGGGGCACCTTCGTCCAGCAGTGGATTGATAATGGTTGACAATGATGATGATATAGAGAATCAACCATTATCAATATCTTGCTGGATGAAGGTCTCTCCAAGTTTCTTCGGCAACGATCTATCTTGCGCCAGTCTCGTCCATGCCACACGCGTGATTTCGAATTTCATCCACCCATCTCCCATATGGTCTTCTTCTGGGTCTTTTCTTGGAATCCAGTCTAGAATTTCGGTTGTCCATCGGTGGTCCGTGCTTCTGGCAACATGTCTAGCCCATTGCCATAAATATATATATATATATATATATATATATATATTTTCGAGTTTTGGTTATGTCATAGTCTGTCGAGCTTGTGCGTTAGGAAGACGAGGGAAGAATTGTTGATGGGAGGGTTAGCAAATAGAATTAAATGGTTTGGGGAGAGGGGGGGCAATAAGCGCCACACCTCTCTCCTTGCGGAGGGATTCGCTCACAGAAGAATCAGCTGGAAGTTTGTTTCTGCCGCCCGTCATGCTGGCACACTCTGAGACTTCGTGGAACGGTCCCCAAGAAATTGCTCCCAATTAATACGGAGAAATACGGAAAACAAGGGATGAAAAGGCTTTGCTATCTTCCGCTGCGTTACCAGGTTACCTTTGCCCTGAGTATAGATAAACAAAAATAGGTTTCTTTTTTACGCTTTCCAACCGTAGGTTGAAGAAGCGTATATGCTCCAACTTTTTCCGTCCGTCTGTCCGTCTGTCTGTCGGCACGATAACTCACGTAAAAATGGTTCGATTTCGATGAAATTTTAGTATGTGGTAGGGAACCACCAGGGGACGAACCCTATTGAAAATGGGTGAAGTGGGGTCAAAGGTCACGCCATAAGAGCAGGATCCATTCAATTGCCCTTATGCGTCATAACTTGCGTAAATATGGTTCGATTTCGATGAAATTTTAGTATGTGGTAGGGGACCACCAGGGGACGAACCCTATTGAAATTAGGTGAAGTGGGGTCAAAGGTCACGCCATAAGAGCGGGATCCATTTCATTGCCTTTATGCGTCATAACATGCGTAAATATGGTTCTATTTCGATGAAATTTCAGTATGTGGTAGGAAACTACTGGGCACGAACCCTATTGAAAATTGGCAAATTGGGGTCAAATGGTTCGATTTCAATGAAATTTTGGTATGTGATAAGGAACCACCTGGGAATGAAACCTATTGAAAATGGGTGGAATGGGGTCAAAGGTCAGGACATAAAAGCGGGATCCATTTCATTGCCTTTATGCGTCATAACATGCGTAAATATGGTTCGATTTCGATGAATTTTTAGTATGTAGTAGGGAACCACCTGGGCACGAACCCTATTGAAAATGGGCGAAATGGGATCAAAGGTCAGGCAGGACATAAGAGCGGGATTTGTTCCATTGCCCTTATGCGTCATAACTTGCGTAAAAATGGTTCGATTTCGATGTAATTTTAGTATGTGGTAGGGAGCCACTGGGGACGAACCCTATTGAAAATGGGCGAAATGGGATCAAAGGTCAGGACACTGGAGTGGGATCCATTCCATTGCCCTTGTGCATCATAACTTACCAAAAAATGTTTCGATTGCGACAAAACGTTATCATGTTGTTCCGGAGGTATAGTGAACCGGTTCTGTTGAATATTAACGAAATGGGGTCAAAGGTCATTGCACAAAAGCAAGATTTATTCCACAGCCATTATTCTCATAACTTGCGTAAAACTGCTTCTATTGCGACAAAACTTTAGTATGTTATTATTGAGGTGTACTGAACCGGTTCTGTGGAATATCGTCAAATGGGGTCAAAGGTCAGGACACAGGAACGAGATTTATTCCACAGCCATTATCCTCATAACTTGAGTAATAATTTCTGGTATGTTGGAAAGCGTATCTTAATTAATGCATTGCATGATTTTTCTAACTTGTTTTTTTTTTTTTTAGGCGGCATTGTCTGCCAGTGGATAAAATACCTATGGTGGTTGTTGACATTTTATGAGACTACTTATACCCCGCAATAGCCCGGGAAGACTTATTTACATAAGGAGGAGTCTTTACCCTGAAACCAACGGCTTAAAGTAAGTTTCGAGCCACGACAACAGATAATCGTCAAACATGAACGCTCTGGAAAAACCAATACGCAACCCACAACCTTGCCATGAAGTTTTCCGGAATGTTCCACATAATTCTGAAAGATCGTAAATTCGAAAATTTTCGTGTAATGACGTATTATTATATGCCGTTTAACGTCACTATAAGTAGCTCTAAGGGCCATAAGAAATTGATCCGGCTGTAATTTGGGGCCACTATTTCCTGAGAACGGAGAGAGCAGGCGCCGTAATATGCGCACCAACCATGCCTCATCCAGGGCTTGTACCCAGCCAGGCCCAGCTTGGACGAAAAGTTGCAAACCTGTTCCACTGATCACTCAGAACTGGGCGACGCCATAGACTTTGAGAAGGCAATCCCTTTGTGAATCGCTCTTTGATATGGAAGTTCCTCTCGGGTATTTTCGAGTTTCCAACCGTCCGTGGGTGAAAGGTTTAGGAAACATTACTTAAGCCGTTAGTTAGTAGCTGTCATTTTCGTTGTTGTTCATTAATGAACAGTATACGTCTTTCGGCAACTAAGCAGTTTGATTGATAGTTGAATCCTCACGTTAATATGTGAGCTGTGCAATCTCTGTATTTCCTCATGCCTGTTGTGCATCGATGTTTTGGCAAACTGTCACAGATTAATAGACAGCCTGCGTTTCGTGACTAGAATATTTGTAAAACACATTGTTTGCAGTCGAGGTAGTCGTCACGTTCTTTGTACACACACACATTTCTGTTTTTCTTTTTCGAAAATTTTAACAAATTGCCGAACTGGACATTTTTCCGTTTAAGAGTTTGAACGATCGCCAGTTTTAATGCTTTTTTTGGATCGCGTAAGTTAAGGTTCTCCAAAAGGCACCAGCGCGTCGCTTGAATATCCCAAGAATTAATGTTCTTGTGTTATAGTTTTCTTTGTAAGAGCTTGCTAGAAAGCGGATTGAAAAATAATTTTTTCGTCAAAACGAGGAAGAAAAGTGCAAAATTCTTCCCGTGTTTCCTCTGTTGCATAATTCCTTCACCACACCTTAAGCGGATAAACACTAATGTGCATTTCTCACGATATCTATTTTCTGTGATGCAGAATTACTGAACAAATTCCTTTTTTTATCGAATATGCGAAAGTGTGACGCGTCATTTTTCTGGTGAGCGATTTCCTCGTTAAGTCTGCATCTGTATTCGTCATGCGATTTCCAGGAAGTTTTTATTATTATTGTCTGACAAAAGTTTTCGATGCCAGAATTCTCCGCTCATTTTCTGGCTCCTCCAAATGCAATTTTTTTGTTGCTTGTAATATTTTTGGTTACCTTAACGAAACTTGTTGAACATAGTTGTAAATGACACTGGAAATAGCAAAATGAATAACTGACAAACTTACGTAATATCAAATGGTTGTTTAATCTTCCACAAAGTGAAGTTTCAGTATCCCATACACTTCAGTCGAATAGTCTCAATTCATCAAAATGACGTAACATTAAGCATATATATATGAACATAGAAATCTCCACCATATAGTTATAATAAGTTATTCATCGACAACAAGATTTATATAACTCCGTTTCTCTACTACTCCATTCCACACCTATTCAATTAGACAAATTTATTTCCTTTCTGACTTACTGTGAGTGTTAGAAAAGCATGCAGTCGGTTCGGGAAATTCTTAACTAAGAAGTAAAAAAAATTACATAAGAAAACAAATTCAGAAGGAAGGTTAAATTAAATGTATACGTCACAGTAGATTTTTAGCACGTCTTTTGTAAAACAAAAAAAAACAAAAAAAAAAACGTTACTGTACTACTCCATTCCACACCTATTCAATTAGACAAATTTATTTCCTTTCTGACTTACTGTGAGTGTTAGAAAAGCATGCAGTCGGCTCAGGAAATTCTTAACTAAGAAGTAAAAGAAATAATTAAATGTATACTTCACAGTAGATTTTTAGCACGTCTTTTGTAAAAAAAAAAAAAAAGAAAGTTCGTGCTTATGTTATCACTTTTATATATCTCCGTTACTCTCTCTACTACTCCATTCCAAACCTATTCAATTCGACATCAATTTATTTCCTTTCTGACTTACTGTGAGTGTTAGAAAAGCATGCAGTCGGTTAGAGAAAGAAGTAAAAGAAATTTACACAAGAAAACAAATCCAGTCGGTTCCTAACTAAGAAGTAAAAGAAATTTACATAAGAAAACAAATTCAGAAGGAAGGTTAAATTAAATGTGCACGTCACAGTAGATTTTTAGAACGTCTTTTGTAAAACAAAAAAAAAAACAAAAAAAAAAAAGATCGTGCTTATGTTATCACTTTGTCCGTCTGTGGACACCACATCTCTGCAACTCTTAGTCCAATTTGAAAAATTCTTCTTGCATTGGGAAGCTTGAAATATGGGAATGATCCTTATATATATATTTTTTTTATGATGCACAACTTCGCCGCTAGAGGGCGTAAATGCAGATGATATCGAACTCAAACTGCATTTTATTCCATATCATCATCATCATTGCCAACCATTATCAATCCACTGCTGGACGAAGGTCTCCCCAAGTTTCCTCCACAACGGTCTGTCTTGTGCCAGTCTCCTCCATGTCACTCCCGCATACTTTCGATTTTCATCCACCCATCTTCCATGTGGTCTTCTTCTGGGTCTTTTCCTGTCCCTTGGAATCCAATCTAAAATTCCGGCTGTCCATCGATGGTCTGTTCTTCTGGCAGTGTGTCCAGCCCATTGCCATTTCAGGGATTTAAATCTGATCATGATGTCTTCCACTCTTGTCATTTTTCGGATCTACGAGTTCCTCTTCTTATCTCTCCTGGTTACAGCAAGCATGCACCTCTCCATGCTTTTTTGAGTTGTCTGCAGCCTTTGTAAGTCTCTTTTAGTTAAGGTCCACGTCTCTGCACCATACGTAAGCACTGGAAGGATGCATTGATCAAACACTTTTCTTTTAAGACATAATGGCATATTGCTCTGGAAAATTATGCTGTTTCTTCCAAAAGCTATCCAGGCAAGTTTTGTACGCCGATTAATTTCTTCACCAATGTGACCCTCACTTGATATCTGCTGTCCAAGATAAACGTACGTGTCTGTTATCTCCAGCTTTTCTCCATCAATCGATAAATCTTCATTTCTTGTAAAAGCATTGAACATCACTTTTGTCTTCTGAAAGTTCATTTTTAATCCCACTTCTTTACTCTGGTCAGCAAGTTCCTGGATCTTCTTTACTCTGGACCACTTCTTTACTCTGGTCAGCAAGTTCCTGGAAAAAAAAATGCAATATATTGCATTTTTTTTTTTCTGTATGCCACTCGCTACAGTAAAGATGGGAAGAATTACCTTCTTTAAATAATGGCGTAAAGGTTTAAACCTTTTTCTCGCTATCTTTGCTTCCCGTAGACAAATTTGAAAAGTTCTTCCTTAGCAAAGCTTTTGTTATGAAGGATTTCGCCTGCCTAGTTTGAACTGTTCCAGCATACAAAATTCTTCCGCTAGAAGGAGTCGAGTTACATCATGTTTCCTTCTATATTTTTTCTTTTAACTGTACGATTTGAAAATTGCTTTGTCCCTGATATTCCTTCTCCTATGAGAAACTTTATGCGCCGTTTCTTTTCATAACATGTTTTCTTTTTTTTTTATTGGAGGTTTAACGACCACCGTGAGCAACTCATTGGGCTATAAACAGTCGCCCGTCTCTAACTTAGGGTCACTGATTCCAGGGAAGGGAAAGAGCCAGTGCCGTAAGACAAACACAACATCCATGCCTCACGGGATTCGAACCCGGGCCCCTTTCGGACGAATGATCAGAAGCCATCGCTTAGACCACTGCGCTTGGCGAAAGTAAGTAGCTGCTCCTATTTCTAGATGTTTTATCGATTGTAGAAATCGGGTTTTTTTTTATTTTGTTTCTAACCGATTCCACTGACTTTTGAATAACTTTGGTAAATTTTATTCGCCTTGGAAAGGATTCAAAAGACATGCTCATTACAACAGAAAACTCGGGCTGTCTTTTTTTTTAGCGCACTTAAATGTGAATTCACCTTTTATGCTCTTACTTTTTCTTCTGAATAAAAGAAATCAGGGCTGAAAATTTTAATTCGTATCAAATAGATTTGCTAGTTACACTATTACTTTTCCAGTATCCCCCCCCCCTCTAGGGGAGAATAACGTATATATGGTTTAGATGACAGAATGACACTTTTTTATGAAAATAAAACCCTCACACAGGATTCGAACCCAGCTAAGATTCTACGTGATTGTTGAACATTGTGAAAATATGTTTCTCTTCGTATGTTTGGAGGTTTAAAGACCACCGTGAGCAACTTGATGGTCCATAAGCAGTCGCCTGTCGCCATACCCATGTCAACCCCAACCATTTAGGGCCACCATTGGTTCCAGGGAAGGGAGAGAGCCAGTGCCGTAAGACAAACACAAGCATCCAGCATGCCTCACCGGGATTCGAATCCAGACCCATCTCGGACGAATGGTCAGAATCCAGAGCTTAGACCACTGCGCCATTAAATAAGTGGTGCGAATTCACAGAAAATTTCTTAAAATAACGTGCAACAAATTTGCCGGTAAGTGTCTGTCTTTTAACAGAATTTCCGTTTTTAAAAGTTCTCGTTTTTTTGGTTTTTTTTAACTTCCGTATTTTCACAGATTTTCAGTGGTCAGTAATTCCATTTATTTCAGAAAAGTCCGTTTCACGTTTTTACCTATTTATACAGAAATTTCGCGAAATCCAACACGCTGAATATTTCAGCCCTTACGCGAGTGAGGTTTTTTTTTTTTTTTTTTTTGCGCCGGTGTTGGGGATAGAGACCAGGCCGTTTGGGTTGAAGCCGCGCGTCTTTACCACTGAGCCAGAAAGTCACAGGAATCAAACTCACGTTCAAGGTAAAACTAATTGGGGAAGACGATTTCTTGTTTTTTCATTAATGAGAGTGATTTAGTCATTTTATTTTCCATTGGAGCTTTTTTTTTAAATACGTTTGTAATATTTTTTTTCTGTTGGAGGTCTTTTACAAATTACGTATTTTTTTCATCGTGATTTTTCGAAGCAACAGAATGATTTGGAGTTTGAGATTTTTTTTTACAACTGACAATAACTTTCAATTATCTTCAAGAGAAGATGCAATGCACTGTTTATTATTTCACAAAATTCCTAAATATAAAATTTACTCTTGATAGCTATGTAGCCTTTGTCTTAAGGACTCCACAGACTGGTACATAGACATCTTGCAATCACCTCTACAATAAATTAAGTACCTGGTTTCTTGCGGTAACAATGTATAATAACTGGTGAACAAAATGGGGAGGAGGAGAAGAAATATCCTGTGCCACAATAATCAAAATTCGTGCAAAAATTCATCCACAATATACGATTTCACTACAGAACTTCAAAATCAAATACTTCGACAGCCTATTGAAATTTAACAGTTAACCAAACTCGCAAGTATTCCCGTGATCTCTCCTATTTCCGGAAATTTTTTATCATATTACACTTTTCACCTTACCCATGTCAACCCCAACCATTACGGAATTTTATCTATTAAACAATTATTTGATTTCAAAATAGGTACACTAATGTTTCAAAGAATTAAACTGAATCTAGAGATAGATATCATTGAATTGAATGTTCATACTTATCACTACAATACGAGACACATATCATTATTAAGACCCATACATCCAAAACCCCTCGTGATAAAGCGGAGCTTAAATTATATTGGTCCTGAATATTAGAATGCACTGCCAGCTGAGTTAAGCACAATAATAACCTAAATTTATTCAAAAACAAACTTAAAAAATATCTGCTAAGATAATTAAAAAAATAAAAATAACTTAAAACAAAAAGGGTTTACAATATAACTGACATTTAACATCACTGCTGTGTTTTATTGAACGTGAGTTTGCTTGCCTATTTTCTTGGGAAATCAGAGCTTGTCAGGACTCTAAGGCCTTTTCACCGATTTTACCTGATGTTCTATAAATTACTTATGTATCATGAAAGAAATACGGGATTACGCCATATAATACAAATTTTGAAGATGACAACCCGATTTTTGGCGTAAATGTGATAAGGATGGTAAGTCAGATAATATCCGAAAACTTGAAAATTTTCATCGTCCTGGAGCGGGACTCGAACCCGCGTCTCCCAGAAAACGACCGGGTATGCTAACCACTACACCACCCAGAACGCCCAAGTTTCAAGTTTCCGATCAGTTTGAATATAACCATCACAGGATTCGCTAGTATCTGACTTAACATCCTTAACACATTTACGCCAAAAATCGGATTGTCATCTTCAAAATTTGTATTATATGGCGTAATCCCATATTTCTTTCATGATTTATCTGCTTCTCCGGGCAAAACACGGGATAAGATTCTTAACCTTCAGATTCGCTGAACATGAATGCCGGTTGCTTCGACTAGCGAATCCTGTGATGGTTATATTCAAATTGATCGGAAACTTGGTCGTTCTGGGTAGTGTAGTGGTTAGCATACCCGGGTGTTTTCTGGGCTGGGTGGTGTAGTGGTTAGCATACCCGGGTGTTTTCTGGGAGACGCGGGTTCGAGTCCCACTCCAGGACGATGAAACTTTTCAAGTTTTCGGATATTATCTGACTTACCATCCTTATCACATTTACGCCAAAAATCGGATTGTCATCTTCAAAATTTGTATTACTTATGTATATTCATACAGCCTACAATGTAACAGAAAAAATATTAAAAAAAATATGTATACGGAAAAACTGAAAACGGAGTTTTCCCGTTAAATAAGAAAGCATATGCGGAAAGGTTTCTGAAAATTCAAAATTTTTCTGGCGTATGAAAAATCCGTGAAATTCAGAGTTTCTTCCGTCATTTCACGGAAAAAGTTGCATCATAAATAAATATGCTTCGTTAATTCACGAAAGAAATCACGGAAGGTAGTTCGTGAATTTCCGAAATTTTTACAGTGCGCATGGGCAGCTGTTTTGGCTGTCTCCTTTCTGGAGCCAAGCAACCCTAGATAAGAGATCCATGCCGAACCTTTTGATGCTCACGAGTTCTAATGAGATAAAAATGAAAGAAAATTTTATCCCCTACTGTGCTATTGAAATCCGTAAAAACTTCAAGCCCTAATACAGGAAGATAAGCTCATACAGACAGCGGTATTTTCCCTTAGTCCTCGCCCTTGGTATAAAATGATGTAACAATTTAAGAAAAAGAAAAAGTCATTCGTCTGAGCCCAGAGTTTACAGGACGGCCAGAGAGTCATTAGTTGCTGAACGCTGATTATCAAGATGAGTTCCTTATCGGTTTCATGCCATCAGTTCAAGCACCTCTTGGAGACATAACGCCCTGAATACCGGCTGAGAAGGCCAATGAGAAATATTAAAACGAAGATAACCTTATTCTTTTACCAAAGTCCACGAGGGTGCATAACTCTTCGATTCAGTGAAACAATGTTGCGACTTGTAGAGGATTTATTTACAAGACCAGTAGGACTTGTCATCTGGAATTGCGATAACGAAGGAAGGGGGGAAAAAGAAAAAAAACGAAATTGATATTGTACAGTAGGAACTGAAAAGATAGAGATATATTCTTTCTTTCATGAAGGATAATCTAATTGTGTGCGCATTTATTTCAACCCTCCCCCGGTGAGCACTAAGGGCTGGTGTACTCAACCATTTCCAGTGAGATTTGCCTAAACTTTGAATCAACTAACAACAATATCCAGAACTCGAACTTTACACCGAAAGACATACGCGAGATAGACCATCGAGGAATATTTTCGGCACGCCTTATGAAGAAAAAGTACGTGTTTTAGTACCGCTATGGCCACCTCTGGTGGTACAGTGGTCAAGCTCAAGTCCGGGTAAGGCATGGATGGCGTGTTTTTTTGTTTTTTTTGGAGGGGGGGCTGGTTCTCCCCCAAATTAGGGACGGGCGACTGCTTATAGCCTATTGAGTTGTTCACAGTAGTCATTATTCCCCCCCCCCATAAAAAATACATAATAATGTCTGTCAGTTTGTGGACACCATATTTCTGTTGTCAGTAATCCGATTTGAAAAATTCTTATTCTTTTCCCTGTCGAAAACCTGAACTGTGAAAACAATTATCCTTGTTACAACTAAAATCGCCGCGTGGTGGGGGGCGTAAATTAACATGCTCTTAAATTTGAAATTACTCTATATAATTGCTTCAAAATAAATTAAAATTTTACCACGAAAGCCATTTTACGTACATTTTCCATTCGAAATGAAGCATGGTGTCACCGCTAGGTGGCGTAAAGAGATATTTTCCCCGAAATCTCTGCTTCTAAAAATCGGATTTTTCCTTCTCCTGAGTTAAAGGTCGCGACCATAAATGTTTCGCATGCATTTCCCAACATTTTGTGAGAAAATACTTTGCCTCTAGGGGGAGTAAATGTAGCTTTTGTTTCTAACATCTTCACAAGCGCATCTTCGTTTCTAAAAATCTAACTGGTAAAAAAATTCTGACAGACGCCACTCACCGCGAAAAACATGTGCATTTTTTTCTCAAAACAATGTTTAGTATTCCCGCTAAGAGGCGTTAATGTGCAACTTTTTAATGCTGATATCTCCTCTTCTAAAAGTCCGATTCAAAAAATTATTTTCGCTGCTGATAGCTTTTTTGGCGAGAAATATTTTTCCATATATTTGTACCATACAGCCATTAGGAGGTGTGGTTTATACCAAATCTAGAACCATATCTTCTTTTCTAGAAACCACATTTGAAAAATCCTCTTTGCCTTTAATATATTCCGTTATGAGAAGAGCTTTGTGCCCAATTTGTGCCTTTTCGCAACACACATTTCAGCCGTTATGTTTACTGGTTCAATACATTAAGAACAGTGCTTTCAATATGCATTTTAAATCATGCGCACGTTTCCTCTAGAAAGTGTTAATGCATTTCTTTTTCGCTGCATTTTTTTTTCCATTTAAAAATCTGCTTTAAAACATTTTTTTCGTTAAAAACAAAATATTTCGTGTTGTTCAACATCATCTTGCATCTCCGGGTAACACAAATAAATTTGAAATTCATTGGAATAGCTGCTAATTCGGCCATGTGTGGTTGTTTTATGCGTACACACATCTGCAGTGTTGATCTGTGTGCTTTTTCTATGCCATCGTACGCATTCGCCATACATATTATGTCAATCGTGGCATTAGCACATGCGCAGTCGTATGTTTGATTCGACTGTACTAGAGCCTCGTCTGATAGATGGAAGAAGAATGTGAAGAACATGTGCTTTTGTTTTGAAGTTTTCCCCAGTTAGGGTAAGAACGTGAGGGACATTAGGATCTCACTTCATCGAGTATAAAATGCAATCAACTTAATGCCGATGACACTTTCGACGCCATTTTGAAAATTCCGATACTCTTCGAAAGCCGGAAATTAAAATGTCAAACTTCGTTTTCACTTTTACAAATCTTTTGTTAAAGTTAAATTGTTTGAATCCTCGGTAGTACCTATATTAAAGCTTCACTACGTACGAAATTAGCGTTAGGGTCACCAGTTAATGCTTACGTACTGTATTAGGACAAAAAGGTTCTAATGACCAATCCCCCCTCCCCCTCACAATTGATTCTCTGTACGGAAATGTTTCATTTTTCAACATTGTCTTCTAGAAAGTCTCATACGCATTTTTAGCAGCACTCTAACATCCTGCGAAGGTCTCAGCATGATGTTCTTCTGAGGTGCATTCGATCTACAAATAAATAATAGAAGCAGCTATTGATAAGTTCGCAGAACTACGATATACCACTTTCGTAGTCGGGCACAGTTAAAGTCATTTGGCGCAAAATCTGGAGAGTATGAAGGATTTGCGATAAGCTCACATTTTTTTCTTAAGTAACGTATTAGCTCGGTTTTCCTCATTTCTTTCTCACTGTGATAAACATAGAGTTGCTACGATTGACATGGGAGAAACATTTTTCTCCCCCTAAGAATTCAATATGGAATCCAATATATGGACGCTCAAGAATTCAATATATGAATCATATAACAAGAGGAAGTCCCTACCGGGACATCAAGCTTATTACTCACGAAAGAATTCCTTTGTGGATGATGACCAATATTACCTACCAACCTTAGGGTTGAGGAGAGAAGGAGGAGGTCTAATTAAGACTTACCATGAACCGGAGAACATTTTAAAAGTTGTTCCAATAATATTCCCAAAAACCACGGAGGCATGAAAACGATTAGGGAACTATATAACTTCCACATCTCGGGGAGCTGTGGTACAAGGGTAAATAGAGAGTTTCTATGCTTTTCTTTACAGAATTTAAGTTATCGAAGCTATTACCATGACCCCGGTAGTACGGTGGTCGCGGAATACTTATTACTCGTCTATTTGGATAAACAGTGAGGTTGCGTTCCCATGAATGTAAAGAACCCAATCTCAAAGTTTACGGACATCGCGTTGTGTTTCATATGGGCTCGTTACGAGGTATTCGTAAAAAACCCATATGCCGCAAATTGTGAATTTAGAGGAATATATACGCAGCCTATAAAGTTAGCTACACCCGGTTAAGTAATTAACAATGTTTATTAATAGAAAAAGTATATATAAGCAATTACATCCTTTAGGTGGAGGCCAAATAAAAGTTACCTTAAATTAAAAGATATTGGAATTAGCCATGTTTACTGGTCAACTGCTGCGTACGCCTGTCACACCCTTGAGCTTAACTTTAAAGTAACTCATTCAATCTATTTCGCGGAGGCATGGCGATCATGCATATGTATATAACTAGTTAACATGGGAACTGGAATTGGGAAAAATAACGTCATCTTACCTTCCTTTTGGATAGGGTGGTCTCTCGTTGAAACCCCACGCTGGTAGATGAAAACTTGCGTGGATGTTGACCGCGTGGTTGGTTCGCTGTATATCTTGTCTGCCGCGCTGGGACCGCGTACTATGTCCGTTTCCTAACTAAGCCTCATCCGTCTCATCCTCGACTATCTCTGAAAATTGTACTTCGACTATCATCTCTAGCTAACCATCTCGAATTTTTCCATATGATCACCCCATCTTCTCTAGTGTCTGTGTATATATTTCCGTCCCTTTAATTTTCCACGTGGTAGGGGCGTGCCTACAACCTTCTACGTACTCTTCGCATGGGGTTCGGATTGGTCAGCTGATCTGACCAGTGCTCGGTCTTAGTGGCTATTGGTTGGACCTCTGGTCCAGTTGGCTACCTTTTCGCGGCACCTGGCCTGTTGTGCAGGTGGTACTTTTTGTGAATTCCGTAAGGCCTATTTTACGCTCAGATGAATGGCGAGGAATTTAAAGGGGCTTTCCGCTGCCAGAGTTACGACTTTTCTGTGACACCGCGATGTGACTTTCGCTGGTGCCTCTCTCATCAAGGTGAAGTCGTAAACCGCAACTCGCCAATTCATCTGACCACGTTCCGGATTCTTGCCTGTGCCTTCTGAAATACCGGGATGTATTGTCCCACCAGCAACGCTAGCACTGGGGACATTTCTTAAATTTTGCGAATGCCATGCTATTCCTCACAAGAGTGAAAAGAAGGTGAATTCCTTTGGTCATTCTTCACGGGTGTCCGGCAAACCGATTTGACCACCTGGGTTTTCTGCTTCCGTGGGGAAAAGGGGGTTTATGAGGCAGGAAGGGAGCAAAAGAAAAATAACTTAAATTAAGTAAAAAAAAATAATTTAGGTAAATTACTCCTGGTCTTTAAATTTTAATTTGGCCGTAAACAATGTGATCCGAACTACGAAGTAGTTCCGCGGCAACATTATCTCCCCTTCCCCACGAAAGTCCGTGCTATGGGGGTCAATGACCACCGAACCTGACGCGAATTGTTGGGTTACCCGGGTACAAGCTTTTGCTGGCTACATCTTTCCCATCTATGCTGAACTCTATTCTGGCTAGGGGTGTGTCAGGCATTTGTACAGCTCACAATGCTACTTTTTTAAGCGATTTAGTCTACAATGCGCGCTTCCAAACTTCACGGGCAAACCACCTTACGTCTCTGCTGTGTACTGCAGATGTCAATGCCATGTTTTCAGGCATAGAAATTTTCAGTGGAATGTCACTTGGAGAGACAGCACTAGACAATGTAGAATTTTCAGGTCTTATACTGCTTCATTTAATTTTCTCAGGTCAATACAAATTCTATAGCTGAAATCCTTTTTTCTAACGAGAAGCATGGGTGCCATGTAGGGGGATGCACTTTCAGTTATAATACCTGCATCTAATAATTCGGTTAATTGTTTTTCTGCCTCCTTCCGGAGATGATGAGGAACGCGGTAAAAATTTCCTTTGATAGGAACATCTGTGTTTAAATTTATTTCGTGATATAGGAGGTTGCATTTTCCTAATTCAGATATCGTTCGTGCGAAAACATCTTTATATTTCATTAGTAGGCGGGCCAAAGGTTTCCTCCATTTTGGGTCTGACCCTTCCAGGTCAAAATCCTTGGGAGATAAGGGGGCAATTTTTCAGCCTTATTCTCCTGTACTGCGCTAATTTCTAATATCGGTTGGATAAACACCGTTTTGCTATGCTTATTTAAGTGGAAGGGCTGATCTGTAAAATTTGCTATCAAAATAGGTATTTGGCCAAAAGGGTTAATTATGTTTACTGATCGACCTATCCTGATATTTCCCTGCGAATACTTCTCTAAGGGCTGGACCAACACCTGGCCTTTAGGACTTTCAGCAAAAGGTTTGCACCGTACCATTATGATTTTCTGAGAAAAAGGGGGAACAATTTCTTTCCTAATTGTCTTTCCTACTTTCGTGACATCGTGGGGAATTCTGGTGCCCGATAACTTAGGCCTTACTACGGGAGGACATCGCTGTTCCACTTTGTTTACCTTCGTTTTCCTAGTACCTTTTCCGTTCTCATTTTTCTGAGATTTAATCGGTACAGCCTCGGAATCTCCGTCCCGTTGCAACGTAGCCTTTTTTGCATTAAACACATAACCATACGTTTTCAAAAATCCCATCCCAGAATTAAGGAGTAACTGGCGTGAAGCCTGTTACTCCTTACGCACCCCTATCATGTTCTGTTACATGATAGGGGTGCGTAATCGTATCTTTGCCAATCACTGTGGGGAGTTCGTAGCATGCAGAGAGGGGAAGAGGGTCCCCCGTGATTCCTCTCACGAATATGCCAGAATCACGTGGACGAACTTTAATATTTTCCTGGACTTTTTCTAATAATTCCGGCCCGCACAAGCTGACGCCTGCTCCCGAATCAATTAACGCAACAGCTTCTACACCGGCAATTTTCACTCTCACTAAGGGTAAAGCGCCCTGTTCCTCTATCGTGCAGCTAGTAAGGGTTACTTGGACCTTTTTCCTAAAATTTTGACGACCACGGTCGGTCCTAACGCCCTGGTCCGATCTTAGTTTAAAGTCCTCCGCGGTAAAGTATTCCGACGAGTTGACTGAGATGCGAATCTGACCGTGGGATATGCGGCGTTCGCTCGCCCTCGTATAGCCCGATTAAAATTTTCCGAGCGCCCGCCTGGGCGAAATTGCTCTGCTCTACTGGCATGGGAGGAGGGGTCAAATGAAGCGGGAGTCCTGTAGTCTCTCCGCGGCTGCTGCGCGGGGCCTGGGCGAAATGAACTGTCCGTCCGTCGGTGAGGACACTCGCGCTTAAAGTGCGTGGGACTACCACAAAAATAACAGGCGCCTCTAAATCTCTGTTGCTCTGAGAAATTTCTAACTGAAGGGTTGTTTGTTGTCTGCAAATTTTTTATGCGGGCTACCTGGGCTTTATGTGCCTTTTCGGCCTCCTGGAGTTTACGTTCGAGTTCCATGCTCTCTGCCCTTAAATTTCCGACCAGCACCTCGTGCTCCGCCATTTGTCGAGCCATCAGAGTACATAACTCAGAAATAGCATCTGTTGAGCCCGTCGCTTGAGACAGTGAACGCAGGAAGTTCTGCGTCGTTCCAGGGTCTTCCTCTAACATGTTTAAAGACCTGCCGATTACTTCTTCATTCTGTTCTTCCAGAATGGCCCTATCGACAGCTTCAGCGAAGGTTTTCGGCGCAAACGATAAAACGACCCGCTTTAATTTATTACTAAGCCCAGTTAGGAACTGGGACATCTTTGTTTTATCCGCCAATTCCTGAACTTGCTGATTATCTTGGTCTAAACATTCTAAATAGGAATTAACCATTCCCTTTAACCGGGACACATACTCAGCGACCTTTTCCCCTGAGCGCTGCCTACAAAAATTAAATTTCTGCATTTTCACTGTAATCGGCTGTTGCGCATCAAAGCGTTGAATTACAGCATTTTTAAATTTTCTGTAGTTAGTTTCCTTCCTCACGTCGATAGCATCAGTAAGGAACTGACTGGCGGCAGCTTTGCACTTAGCCTTAGCAGCTAGTATTTTAACTAGATCTGACCATTCCGCTAATTGCCATATACCATCGATCATTTCAAAAAATTGTCGCGCCGCTAAGAGCTCATCTGTGCCGGTGAAAACCGGAATGTAGTTGAGCATACCTGCCATGGATTGAACCGTTTTTTGCGTCGCGCGTGCGGTATCGGGGGTCTCTTCTGTGTCCGACATTTTGCTATTAGTACTTAGTCGCCTGAGGACGCCTAGCATATAAGATTTCCCTCACAGATTTATGAAAATATTCCTCAACGTATCAGTGAACTACCGAGAGTAAAACCTCCTCAACACAACAAGGTGCATGGGATATCAACCAATGAAAACAAAATTTTGAAATGTTACTCTTATTTTATGGCTTATTTATCCTGATTCATTAGAGAATTCTCAACTATTAACTCATTTGACGTAATGCATACATTTAAAACACAGCACAAATCAAAACATTTAGAGCGAATATGCCATAAAACACATTTATGTAAATACTTCTTACTACCAGCAATTAGACATATCTCTTAAAAAAACAACCTAAACCCTACGCATTTCTGAAAAGCATTACCCTTAATCTAGGTATGTTATTTTGATTCAGCCAAGAAATTACGTTTACCCACTGATTTCTGTGACTTCCGCTACACCCACATTTATACACAAATGCACTGTAAAGTATCAGCAAATTTTAAGCACAAATTTCATCAAACAAAGTTATGCACAAAATATCCACACTCATAAATCATATAAGGATGCTACTGTTAAACATATTATAAAACCTTCAGTTAATTGAACTGTACTCAAGGAAATAGTTTCTCTGTAATTTCCGCGAATTTCACTGTTAAACACTGTTTAACCACACTCATTCAAGGAATAGATTAAAAAAACTTTTAACTGTTATATTTCATTTTTTGATGCTTTTAAAGCTCTTATTAACCTGTGATAAATATTGACCACAAATAATGAAATCCAAATTAATTTTTCGGTTGCAGCTCACGATTTATATTCAACTACATATTCAGTCTGTAATTTAAATTATCTTCCCTCTCGACTACTGTCGGATGCAGCATAAATTTGGCTACTGGCAGTAGTGGTGAAGGAAGGAACCTTTATTAAAAGAATTTAGCGTTTCGTGCATTAATTTAACTGCATGGCACCACCTGGTGCCTATTATAAGAATTCTTTTGATTTATTCCGTGCACTTTAAATTTAACATTCTCAATACACTCGGATCAACACTTTTTGTTTTCAACCTTTTTTCATTTAAAGTTAATAAACAAACACCAAAACATCAGTAACCGATATCATATTTCAATTCTTTAACCAGAATGTTTTCTGAAGAAAAACCACTATAACCCGAACTTATTAACTCAATTTTTCCCGAACTTGTTAACCCAACTAGATAAAACGTATGAACCCTACTCACCCCAAAATTCACCATTCTATTTTTTCAGCTGGACCAGTACTGAATCCCTTTAATAATTTCAACTTCTGTATTTTATCGCTGTCCCGACCCTTCTGTGTATATTTCTCTGTCGCTCTTCTTGATACATATTCCAAAATCATGAGTTCCTTAATTAATTATAGCTAGTCTATCGACCAAAGTACCGCAATAAGGTTTTTAGAATCCTGGTCTTAAGGCACCAGTTATATTACCATGACCCCGGTAGTACGGTGGTCGCGGAATACTTATTACTCGTCTATTTGGATAAACAGTGAGGTTGCGTTCCCATGAATGTAAAGAACCGAATCTCAAAGTTTACGGACGTCGCGTTGTGTTTCATATGGGCTCGTTACGAGGTATTCGTAAAAATCCCATATGCCGCAAATTGTGAATTTAGAGGAATATACACAGCCTATAAAGTTAGCTACACCCGGTTAAGTAATTAACAATGTTTATTAATAGAAAAAGTATATATAAGCAATTACATCCTTTAGGTGGAGGCCAAATAAAAGTTACCTTAAATTAAAAGATATTGGAATTAGCCATGTTTACTGGTCAACTGCTGCGTACGCCTGTCACACCCTTGAGCTTAACTTTAAAGTAACTCATTCAATCTATTTCGCGGAGGCATGGCGATCATGCATATGTATATAACTAGTTAACATGGGAACTGGAATTGGGAAAAATAACGTCATCTTACCTTCCTTTTGGATAGGGTGGTCTCTCGTTGAAACCCCACGCTGGTAGATGAAAACTTGCGTGGATGTTGACCGCGTGGTTGGTTCGCTGTATATCTTGTCTGCCGCGCTGGGACCGCGTACTATGTCCGTTTCCTAACTAAGCCTCATCCGTCTCATCCTCGACTATCTCTGAAAATTGTACTTCGACTATCATCTCTAGCTAACCATCTCGAATTTTTCCATATGATCACCCCATCTTCTCTAGTGTCTGTGTATATATTTCCGTCCCTTTAATTTTCCACGTGATAGGGGCGTGCCTACAACCTTCTACGTACTCTTCGCCTGGGGTCCGGATTGGTCAGCTGATCTGACCAGTGCTCGGGCTTAGTGGCTATTGGTTGTGCTATCCGTCTCCAATGCCTGCTCGTGTGTGCACTGGCGATAGCTATTAGCATTAAGGGTAATCACTCGAATTTCAAAAACTATGTTTTCCCAGTATTAGAGAAAACACAGGCTCGCTATTCGAGAATGGGCGTTGTGTTTCACCCAGCCGACGTTCCGTGTATCGGGGTCCGCTGAGTGCCGCAATGTTTAAAAGTAATCGTCTAGTTTTTCATTTCTCGCGAATATTTCGTTAACTTACAAATATTGATTTTGTACTAGCACTGATGTGTAAGTTACTCAGTATTGCACTGGAGGACTTTTCTGAACATTCATTCCAAATCATTTACTCACACATCCAACTCTCAATCGTGATTAACATTTTTACTTTACAAAATTGTACACTCAAATGAAATTTAGCCGACTCATAATAACGTGAAAATAAAATATGTTTATTTTGCCTGATGAAGGCTTGAAATTTAGAAAAATACACTCAGTCATATGAATATGCTTGAAGACCCTTTTATCAAAATTATATATTTAAAGGTTAACTTTAATTTCTTATTTTAATTTAATATAAATCTGAAATATTTCGAAACATAATTTACTTAAAATGATTCCTATCCTACCCAATTTCCTGCTCTGATCAATGTATTTACTTTACTCAACCATTTCATTTCTTCTATTTCTGCCCTACTTTTCTCAGCATTAATTTAGAGCTGGTTTTATTTTCAACCTTGACTTAGTCTACTATGCTCTTCTTTAACTTCCGGTTCAACATACTAATTATATAAACAAGAGGAAACCGTTAAGGTCGGAAATGTCCTACCTTCTATCTCATGATAAGGGCTGGCGTTTCATTCTCCTCTTCCCGAAGTTTTCATGCAGATTCCTTATTTGTACATAGCCTGCCGTCCTGGATATTTTATATCACCGTCATGATTTCAGAGTCCACTTTGTTCGTTAATGTATAACATCTCTCCCTGTTGGGCACATGCTCGTTCCTCGTATCGGTAGTTCTTCCTCAACTTTCTTCACCATGCTATCTCTTATTTTGTCGCTCCTCTTCCAGTCCTACGAAAAATTGTTCTTCCCGGATCCTCCCACCAATTTACAGATTGGTCATACAATTATCATTTCTCGATCTGATTTGCTCTGGGTTTCCCGCCATTTCTCTGACTTGCCATCCTTGGCCCAGTCCAAAATCTGTGTCCGCCCCTGAATTCTAGGAAATTGTGTGCCCGTGGATCTCCTGGGTCGTAAATTTTCCTACCATAAAACTGCTATGGTTTTCCTTTTCTACCAGACATGGTGCAGCAATTCTCAAGACGACCGGCGCCGAGCTCCAATACAATGTCTACCCGCCATACTCTTGTAGAATTACTTCACGTTACCCAATATTGCTGGCTCGTAGCAGTTAGGGAAAGGATGCCCCGCTGTCCCACGCCACAGCAAGCTGCCGACTGGAAGCCCTTCGGCTCGGAGAGAGGGGGAGAGGGGGAAAGAGCGGTACTTTCCCGACCTTCCTAGGCGCGAATCCACAGAAGAAAATCTAAGGGGGAAATTAAATTGCGAAATGCAGAGCGCCTGAAGAGCGTGAAGTTTATAAAATCCTAATTTTATTAATTCTTACACCAGCTCCCCAAAATCTCTCCCATTCATTTGATTAATTTTTTTAAATCCCATTTCTTATTTGCTTCTCCGATTACTTCTCAATTCCCAATACAGGGAAAAGGTGCGCGCTCGCTCACGAGTGCTGCAACAGTTGGACCTCTGGTCCAGTTGACTACCTTTTCGCGGCAGCTGGCCTGTTGTGCAGGTGGTACTTTTTGTGAATTCCGTAAGGCCTATTTTACGCTCAGATGAATGGCGAGGAATTTAAAGGGGCTTTCCGCTGCCAGAGTTGCGACTTTTCTGTGACACCACGATGTACTTTACGACTTTCGCTGGTGCCTCTCTCATCAAGGTGAAGTCGTAAACCGCAACTCGCCTATTCATCTGACCGCGTTCCGGATTCTTGCCTGTGCCTTCTGAAATACCGGGATGTATTGTCCCACCATCAACGCTAGCACTGGGGACATTTCTTAAATTTTGCGAATGCCGTGCTTTTTCTCACAAGAGTGAAAAGAAGGTGAATTCCTTTGGTCATTCTTCACGGGTGTCCGGCAAACCGATTTGACCACCTGGGTTTTCTGCTTCCGTGGGGAAAAGGGGGTTTATGAGGCAGGAAGGGAGCAAAAGAAAAATAATTTAAATTAAGTAAAAAAAAATAATTTAGGTAAATTACTCCTGGTCTTTAAATTTTAATTAGGCCGTAAACAATGTGACCCGAACTACGAAGTAATTCCGCGGCAACAAAGCAGAGCCGTGTTCAAAAAACAACACGACCTGCACAAATCTTAAGCTCAATGAAATCAATTGGCATCGGTCGCAATCGAGGTATTTTGTCAGTGATGAAAGTAGACGGCTTGTTTTGGGGGAACGCAATGTTTGGAGTCTGGGCGGATTCTCTCTCTCTCTCTCTCTCTCTCTCTCTCTCTCTCTCTCTCTGTGGGGAAAGTAGACTATTTGTTTTGGGGGAACGCTATGTTCAGTGTTTAAAGTCTGGGTGGAGTCTCTCTCTTTCTTTCACATGCACACACATTTTATACGTCTGTGTTCTTTTATATGTATATAAATAAAGAAAATATAAAACATTAGCATGAATAAAGGAATAAAGCCTAAACCCTAATGAATTTATAATTCAGCTGAAAATTTCTATATCACAAAGCCCAGGTTACGTGTCAGCTGAAGGAGTTTCGATTTTCTTAATTGCGTGGCTGAAAAATAGTTAAAACGTTGGGAATGCATTAATTGCTTTCCTGCCTAATTGTACATAGTAATTTCGTAATAAATGGTCATATTCAGTTCATCGATGTTATACAATATCAAACGGGGGAAAAAAACCCTTTACACACACCAGTAATTTAAACGTAGAGAGGAACAACTCAGGAAGGGTTCGTTTCTAAATTTAAGTTAGCAAAGAAAACACTGCTGTTAGACACACCACTTGAAACAAATAGAGAATGCCGTCTCTTCCTGAAACAAGTACGGTCTTTGTCAGCTGCTATGCACCGAATGGTTAATGTGAATGAATTTGAATTTGGTATCGTAAAGCCAATGTTCGAGAGTCTAATTTTGTCCTCAGACTTTGTTCTAAATCAAGCTCTTGCATATTACGTAGTTCAACATTCCGCCCTACGAGATAAAATAATAAATAGAACAAAAGTAAAACAGTCGAATGCCAGCATCCCCTCTGGCTACGGGCCTTTAGCTAAGAGTGCGAAGGCCAAAATTTGTTGTCCCGGAGCGAAAGCTCTGAAAACTGCAAAATCAGAGACAAAATATTCAAACGTAAAAATCTTACACAAATTCCGAATCGAATTCGTTGCTGTAACTAAACTGAGAGACAAAATTTCCTCCGAATAGTTTTGCAGTACTTTTTTTTTTTTCAAATATTGTGGTCTTTTGTTTACCAGTATTTAGGGGAACGCCGTTCCCCTTCCCAATTCCTTAAGGGAACGCCGTTCCCCATCGTTCCCGCCCTCTTTTTCACTACTGCATTTCGAGACAACTATTGGGTTGTCGGAAAAGTCATGACGTATTTTAGCCATGTTTTGCAAAGGTCATTTATTGATAGAAAGAACGATGATATAATGCCCGTTTTGTTCGATGACCTTTTGCCATCTGTCAATGAGCTGTAGAATGCCTCGTTCATAGAAGGACCTGTATTTCGTGGCGAAAAACTGTACAAGGTACTGATTTACAGCCTCATCTGAATTGAACGTTATACCACGCAAGAACTGTTGAACAGAGCGAAACAAGTGGAAGCCTGACGGCGCAAGGTCAGGCAAGTATGCTGGGTGTGGCAACACATCCCACCAAAGCTCCAATAATACTTGGCGGGTGATCAAACTTGTGTGTGGTCTCGCGTTGTCGTGATGGAACACAACACCTTTACGATGAACGAGCTCTGGACGTTTCTGTATGATGGATTCGTTCAAACTGTCCATTTGCCGACAGTACACATTCGAATTGATCGTTTGGTTCCGTGGTAGGAGCTCGAAAAACACGACAACTTTACAATCCCACCACACTGAGACCAGAACCTTCCGCTGATGAATATCTGCTTTGGATGTCGTTTGAGGCGAAGCATCACGTCGGGGCCAAGACAGTTTGCGCAGCACATTGTTGTACACAATCCACTTTTGGTCACCAGTTATCAGTCGCTTCAAAAAAGGATCGTTTCCCTCACGTTTAATGAGCATATCGCAGATGTTTATACGCCCCGTCAATTGAGCTGAGTTCATGAGGAACCCAAACATCGAGCTTGCTTACGTATCCCAGCTTTTTTAGGTGGTCGTGAACGCTTGAATGATGGATGTGTAATGTGTTTGCAATCTCTCGTGTCGTGTAACGTGGGTTTGAGTCGATCAATGCCTTGATTTGGTCGTCATCAACCTCGGTGGGCCTCCCCGAATGAGGAGCATCGTTGAGGTCAAAATCACCAGCACGGAATTTTGCGAACCACCGCTAGAACTGACGTTCTTGTGGAGCATTATCACCGTACACTTTACGCAACTTTTCACAAGCTTGACGCGCGTTCTTCCCTTTACGGAAGTAAAACAGTAAAATATGGCGAAAATACACAGTTTGGTCTTCCATCCTCAACTTGCTGTAAAATCTCCGCAAATCAACCAAATCACTCACTATTCCTTTTAGACTGCAGCTAGAACTGGCACCTGTCGAATGCCATAGCGATAACAGAAATGCGTATGCCTCTTCCAAAACCGCCCAACTGCCATCGGGTGCCAAAATACGTCATGACTTTTCCGACAACCCAATAGATCAAAGATCTCATTTTTTTTTCGTTCTGCATTTTCAATGCCTTTAGTTTACACTGATTTTTTTTAGGATAGGTTACGTTGCTAGACTGGAAGTCAAATTGAGAACCGTGTAATTGATTGGAAGTCAAAAATGATTATGCAAATTTTTCTATTTATTGGTTAGGCAAAAAAAAAAAAAAAAAGTAACACTTATATCATTGGCTGGTGAGTTGAAACCCAAAACCTTTTTGTGCCGTTCGAAAATAAGATATTTAGGAACACTAGAAATCGGTGGCGCGTTAGCGGAAATTGGTTGATAGTATATGCCTGGACGTGTTACCGCTGCCATACAAGCACGAGGTGAACCGACTAACTATTAATAGCGATAATAAATCCATTTGTCTCAAGACATTGTGGAGTCCGAATGCTTTTAATGATATAGTATATGTATCGTAAGGCTGACGAATCCTTCGCGGAATGTCGCCACAACTTTTGTACAAATAAGAGATTATGTGTTGGAAGCGTAACACTGTAAATAAAAATCCTGAAATTCACGATGCCATTTTTCATGATTCATTTGGTAAAAATAACGGAGCATACTTCTGATTCAACCATTTCCGTGAAATAACTCGCGTGGGAGGCTGACGTTAACGGATTATTCGTGAAATTCACCCCCTCTCCCCGTTTTTTCGCTCGTGAATTTTTCAATTTTTTCGTGAATCAGCAGAAAAACGCTTGTTCATCTTTCTCTGGTGAATGACTGAAACTTGCCGTTTTAAGAGGTATTAACAAACTATCTTGAATTTTCAAAAGCTTTCTCCGCAGTTCCTTTCGTATAGTAATGAAAAATTTCTGTCTTCATTTTTTCCGCATCCATATGATATGAAATTTCCGGTAATAGAGTAGTTCGCGGGAATACTTGAGGTTTGATTAACTGTCAAATTTCAATCGCTTGTCAGCTGATCTGATTTTGAACTACTACAGTGACATTGGATATTGTGGATAACATATTGCATGATATTAAGGTTATTATAGTAACGGATATTCCTTCCTCACACCCAAGTTAGTGCACCATTTTGAAGTTCTATAGTGACATCTGATATTGTGGATAGCATATCGCATAATATTAAGGTCATATCGCATGATATTTGCAACGGATATTCCTCTCCCACTACCAAGTTGGTACACCAGCAATTGTATATTGTATTACGGTAAGAAACCGGGTACTTAAAATATCGCACGGGTGATTGCACGTATTATGTTTATGTATCAGTCTGTTGGACCCTTAATCCAAAAGAAATCATAGATAAAGGTAAATTTTAAATTTAGGCGTTTTGTGAAATAATACTATTAGTAACACTTTTCTTTAATATAATTAAAAATCATTAGTTGTAAAAAATCTCGATTTCTAAAGCTCTCACTTGCTTTGAAAAATCATGAAAGAGACTGTAATTTGTTATAAGTAATTCTACAGTAAAAATAAAAGTATTATGTACGTTCTTAGAAAAATAAGCTCCTACAGAAAATATAATGACTAATTAACCCGCATTGATGGCGAAAAACATTTCGTTATCGTGCGATTTGAGTCCTCTTCATTACCGCCTTAAACATCCCAGCAGGTGTCTTTCTATAATGTTTGTTTGTGAGTTTAACGACCACTGTGAGAAACTGAATGGGCTATACACTGAGTTGCCACTTTATTATGACCATCCCCTCAGTACTTCGTTGGGCCACCTTTTGCCTTTAATACTGCGTCGATTCTTTGTGGCGTGGACTCCGCGAGATGTTGATAGGTGGTTTGTGGGATCTGAGACCATGCTTGATTAATAACACTTTCCAGGAATGTGAGATTGCAGGGTTGTGGATCCAGCTGTCTGATGGCTCGTTCAACTTCATCCCACAAATTCTCAATGGGGTTGAGATTTGGAGATTGTGGGGGGCCACCTAAGCAAAGTAAACTCACCGGCATGTTCCTGAAACCAATCTTGAACAATACGAGCACTATGGCAGGACGCATTATCTTGTTGAAAGTAGCCATCGCCATTGAGATAAACCATCCACATGACAAGATGCACTTGGTCAGCAACGTTGTTTAGATATGATGTGCCAGTCAGACGTTGATCAACACAAATTAAAGGGACCAAAGCATGCCAGGAAAACATTCCCCAAACCACAACGTTGCCTCTACCAGCTTGAAGGGTTGTAGCAATGCATATGGGGTCCATGCATTCGTGCTGCTTCCGCCAAATTCTCACTCTGCCATTGGCATGGTTCAACTGAAAACGTGATTCATCGGACTACATAATTTGTTTCCAATTATCGACTGTCCAATCCTTGCGCTCCTGTGTGAACTGGAGAAGTTTTCTCTTGTTAACTGCAGACAGCAAAGGTGTTCCAACAGGCCTTCGGCTGCCATATCCCATCCGATACAGTGTACGGTGAACAGTGCATGCCGAGATCATGTGAGGGGATCCTTGGTTAAGATGGTCTGTAATTTGCTGCACTGTTGCCCTTCTGTTGTCTGTTACCAGTCTGGACACTCTCCGTTCCGCCCGAGCAATCACTAGTCGATGACGACTACACGTTGCACGTAGAAACCCAGGTCTTTGGCTGACAGTCCAGTCTTTAAACACTTTAACAACAGGTGCTCTGTAACATCACGAATGCGGCGGTTTCGGTGATACTCGCTCCATGGCTTGGCGCTCCTACAATCATCCCATGTTGAAAGTCCATCAAATCGCATTTTTTACCCATCTCGTCACCAAAAATCACTTCTACTACTGTCGCAAGCACTAAGCTTTCCCTTTTTATACTAGCCTCGCCCTCTGGCGGCAACAGCGTGCCGTCATAGCTCATTTGCTTAAAACTGTCAGGAGGTCATAATAAAGTGGCCACTCGGTGTATAAGCTGTCGCCTTTTCACGGTAGTCTGCAGTGCTCTTCGTTGGCGTCCGAGCCATACCGGATTCGATCCCTACCAGGGAAAAAATTCTTTCACTTCGTACGTCGGGGGGGGAGGGAAATCCCCGCTAAAATTATTGAAAAAGTGAATATCAAATTTTTTTTGGAAACACTGGAAATTTCTGGGTAAATCCGGAAAAACACGAAACTGGTTAATCTAACAGAAAACTGAATTAGTGGCGACGGAAAATCTGTCAAAATACTGAAGTTAGAAACGAAACTTTAAAAAACGGAAATTTCGTTAAAAATCGGAGACCTAGCGGTAATTTTGCTGCACGTTATTTTCGGGAATTTCCCATGAAGTCACAACGCTTATTTTCTTTTACGGTCTATGTTGGTGAGTGCAACAACTCCCCGGTGCACACGGGAACTTGCTCCTGGTTAGGTTTTAGTTTTACAAAATTTCAAGAAGGAATCATCAGCTTTATGGTACATATCTGTTGTGGCAACTTCAAATAGCCGCCTCCGAGTGAATACTTTTCTTCGTCGTTGAACTGCATAGACGTGGTATACGGTGGGACGCACTACAGTGGTGAAAACATGGGTAAAGACGACAATTCTGCAGCGAGACATTGTCCGCGTAGCTCAGTTGGGGGAGCGACCTACTCCGGAGTAAGGGGACACGGTTTCGATGACAGTAGCGGACAAACTTGTGTTTTCACATTGGCGCCCGAATGTGGAAAATTGATCCACTGGCCGTTGGGTTCTTCGAAAAATGTGTGATGTTTGTTCCACACATTGTTTGGAATTAATGAAAAATTCCTACTTCGCTTTTTAAAGACAAAAAAAAAAAAAAATTAAGTTAAGAGGGAGATGATATGACGTACTACAGAGGTGAAAACATGTGTCAAGACGATAAATCTGCAGCGAGACATTCTGTCAGCATAGCTCAGTTGGGAGAGCGACTTACTCCGGAGTGAGGTGACACGGTTAGATGGCCGTCGCAGACAAACTTGTGTTTTCATAACGGGTTATTGTAAAGAAAAATTATGAAATACAGTATTAAGTACGGTTCATGCCTTAAAAAATTAATCGTTTTCATTTAATTTGTACGAAATTTAAATAGTGAATCATCACCAAATTCTCCCGCCCGAGCAACGCCGGGCAATTCAGTTAGTTTAGATTAAAATGGAAGAAAGTGTGGGAAGTCATTGTTTGAATGCACTCCAAACGTAAGCGCGGGTGAAGAGAGAGTATTTTTAAAATCAAAAATCGGAGAGGATTCATGTCCTATAGAATTTTTTTTCTTTTAGTTTAACATACAAACGGCGTCATATTTAAACGTTTCAAATGATTTCAGCTAGACTGTATAGCAGTATTTCAAGTGATTATTAAAAAAAATGTTTTACCTAAAATGCCACACAGACTCACTCTCTCTATGAGCGTTTCATAACATACAATTAGAAGTATTAATAAAGTGTCAGGGCAGTGTACACACACTTTAAATACAACCCTTTCAAAAGCTACTTCAGGATTTTTGTCCGGCCATCAATTTGTCTAACCGGGTTTCACTTAAGTGGGTTAATGTTAATTGTGAGTTAAGACATAGGATAAATAAGTTACACTACACACATATCTATGTTTTGCAGCTGATGCTAATTTAGAAGAGGTCAAGTTAGAGTTAACAGTCCCTGAACTTAGCAGAACAAATTTCTCGCACGCCTCTTACAAATAAAAATAAGAAAATGAGATTATTCCGGCAAGTGTATGATTTGTTTATTTATTTATTTATTCTTACTTCTTTTCTCGGCGTTCTGTGACCTTCTCCGTGGAAAATGTGACCTCGTCTAAAGAGTTGAAGATAGGTACTAGTCATCCGATTTGCGCAATGTTTTATTATCTGTCGTGACATTTTCCCACAAGTGGTCATTCGCCTGGTTTGTGTGATAACTTCCACTTGTGAATCAGGATTAATGCGGCTCCGACAAAGGTTCGTCGCCGCTCTATCTAACTTCGACTAAAGCATTTTTAATCAGGTATTTCCCCGATTGCAAATTGTTGTCTTGTCAGTTGACATGATTGTGTTTGGTGTGTAACAATTCGTTTTACACTTTACCTCTTTCATTTGTTGATACTTCCCTATCTTCTATTTTGTATTTTCCCTCTCCACATAGTACGGTTTCCTTAGTTAGAATATAATCCCTTTATTTAAATTAATACCTTGCCTATCAAATGAAATTATTGGCGTACAAAAAACACATAAAAAGTCCCCAACACTATTAGGGTGACCCATATATAAAGTTATAACGAAGTGAATTTCTCCGTCATTTTTATCCGCGCCAGGATTCGAACCCGGGTCCACTCATTCCGGAATAAGTTGCTCTACCAATTGAGCTACGCGGACATTTAATTCTGATTCCTATCTGCCTTTATGTCGTGTGCGTCCTTCTGGCAGGTACGTCACATCTCCTGGTACGTTACATCATCTCCCCCTTATTTTTTTTTTTTTTTTTTTTTTTTTTGCGAAGTGCTGCTCTTATTTTTCCTATCTCGCGGTGTGGAAATAGCATCACACCATTGCGAGATTGTGAACGGTCGGGTCATCCGGATAGTTCGGGCGCCATTATAACGAAGTAAATTTCTCCGTCATTTTTGGTCTACGCCGGGATTTGAACCCGAGGCCGCTTATTCCGGAACAAGTCGCTTTACCAACTGAGCTACGCAGACGTTTATTCTGATTCCTATCTGCCTTTATGTCGTGTGCGTCCTTCTGGCAGGTACGTCACATCTCCTGGTACGTTACAAAGTGACAAATGAATAATAAATACACAGTTGACGTGGATTTAGAACATCAAATAGAAGTCATCACTCTTTCCACGTTTATAAGTGAGTCTCGGAATATTTACATTAATACCTTACATTATACCTTCCCGGCTCACTTATAAACGTGAATTTTTCCGAGACTCACTTATAAACGTGAATTTTTCCGAGACTCACTTACAAACGTGGAAAGAGCAATGACTTCTAGTTGATGTTCTAAATCCACGTCAACTGTGTATTTATTATTCATTCGCCTTCTAGTTACTTGTTCAGTTGTTACTGTTCATCTTTGGTGAATCCCCAGCATTGTGCGGGGCTCAAAAGAAAGCAACCTGCCTAGTGGTTTGTCGTATGTGAGTCTGGAGAATTTAGAGGCCGCTGTGGTACAGTGGAAGCATGTCCGGCGCGTAACTGGAAGACCCTGGGTTCGTCTTCCGGCGGCGGCTGATGAGAATTTTTCCGAGACTCACTTATAAACGTGGAAAGAGCGACGACTTCTATTTAAAGTGACAAATGCCATTTTTTCATCAAATATCTACACCCCTCGTATATTGTCCCAACGCGGATTGATAATGGGAATCGCGTCTGGAATCACTCCGTATGAGGGCAGCGGAATTGAACGCCCCTTGGTAGACAGTTGATGATGTGATATGCAAATGCAGTGGACTGGGGATGAATCTGCCAAGTATCACCCGTCAACCCCCGAAACTAACAAATGACACAAGAGTTCTGCGAAGGACTGTCCACTCAAAACAGAAATCAACATTATCTCAAATCACGCAAACCTTGTGTGAGAGAGACTATTTAAGACTATTGAAACTTGTTAGCACCAGTACAGTGCACAGGACAATACACAACATGGGTTATCACGGTCAAGCAGTTACCCACAAGCCGCTAATCACACAAGGAGGTTATATTACTGGAGACACCACTCCTATCCACGCAGCATTGGCCGCCATAAGTCAATGTCCGTGCTGCAAATGGCGTCATGAGCAGGCACGACGCAGTCGCAGAAAAGAAGCTGCTTTGAAACCAATGGAACAAAAGCTTCTAAGCGTATAAACAGATAAAATGAGTAATTCAATAATCTTTATCAATGATGCACAAGCTTACTGTTCTATCAACGGTATAATTTAGTTCGTTTTTGCTTGCTTGTGACGTCACACCACAGATTAGCTGTGACCTATGGCGGCAGAGCCAGTGGTGTCTCCAGTAATATAACCTCCTTGTAATCACACGCAACAGGAGAGCTCTACAAAGGACTGTCTCCTCAGAACACAGATCAACAATGTCTCAAATCACGCAGACTCTATGTGACACTATTGGGGCTGATATTAGCGCCAGTATAGTGAGAAGGAAGCGGTACGACATGGATTACCACAGTTGGGCAGACACCAACAAGCCGACAATCACTTGGAATAATGCCACATACGACAGGAGAGTTCTACAAAAGAACGTCTCCTCAGAACACTAATCAATAGTCTCAAATCATGCGAAACGTATGTGAGACTATTCGGACTAATGTTAGCACCAGTACAATGAGCAGGACATTGCACGACATGGGTTACCACTGTCGAGCAGACATTCACTAGCCGCTAATCACTGTCTCAAATCACGTAAACTTTATGTGAGACTGTTGGGACTGATATTAGCACCAGTACAGTGAGAAAAACACTGCACGACATGGGTTACCACAGTTGGGCTGACACCCACAAGCTTACAATCACTTGGAATAATGCCACATACGACAGGAGAGTTCTACAAAGGAACGTCTCCTCAGAACACTAATCAATACAGTCTCAAATCATGCGAAACCTATGTGAGACTATTCGGACTAATGTTAGCACCAGTACAACGAGCAGGACATTGCATGACATGGGTTACCACTGTCGAGCAGACATTCACTAGCCGCTAATCACTGTCTCAAATCACGTCAACCCTCTGCGAGACTATTGGGATTGATGTTAGCACCAGAACAGTGAGCAGGACACTGCACGACATGGGTTACTACGGTCAAGCAGATATCCACAAGCCGCTTATCACTGTCTCAAATCATGCGAACCCTATGTGAGGCTGCAGGGACTGGTGTTAACAGTCAACAATAATCTCACACTCTTCGAAGTCACTGTCGTGTTGCAGGAACTACCACTGTGTGACGATTCCAACTTTGTGACATGGATCCTGCTGAAAGTAACCCTCTCCATCATGAATACATTCCACATGTACGGGTGTGAATGGTCAACAGTGATGTTAAGATACGCTGTGGCATCCAAATGCGGCTCCAGAGATACAAAGGAATCCAACTGGTCGCCATGGAAACACACCTCAGACTATTAGACCGCCTGCAACAGCTTGTACAGTGAACTGTATGCAGCTGGGATCCATCGATTCATGCTGTTGACGCCATATTGTGGTCCGTCAATCGAAGGAGTTTTAACTGCTGGCATGAAACCGATAACTTTCTAATACCTCCACCACGAACTCTAGGGTGCTATAAGCAGTCACCGTCCCAAATGCAAGACCACTGATTCCGGGGGAGAGAACCAGGGGACTCACTTAACTCCCATGTATAACCCGAATTCAGGCCAGCTCCGAGAACTAAGGAGAAACCAGCGCCTCTTCTCACTCAAGAACTAAGCAGAAACCAGCGCCTCTGTTCACTTGACCAGCTTTTTAGCTTTTTAGTTCTTAAGAATACACTCTTGCCTCCCCCCCCAATGAAAAACCTAAATGAGTCATCCAATCGAGATAAACATTGGTATGAGCAATGTACATGTATAGGAAAGGAAATTATTGCAATTCAACAGCAGTTGGGCCTTTTATTCGGATAAAACAGCTACACGAGTGGAACAAGTCACTACGTTGTAGCTCCACCTCTGGCTTGGATATAAACGATTACCCGGCGTAGCACACACCACACAGTTCCCGGATACTGTCCTGAGGTATAGCATGACACATGCTGTCCAAATTGCGGGTCAGTTTGTCGGTATTCCAGATGGGCGTAGGGGGCGTCCCATCATGTCCCAGACAAGTTCAGTCGGTGAGAGGTAGGTCGATCGGGCTGGCCATGGAAGGGTGTCAACATTATGGAAGCAGGCCTGGGAAAGCCGTGCCTTGTGTGGCCGGGAATTATCCTGTTGAAAAATTGCTCAGTGATGCTGCGACAGTAATGGCAACACAACAGGTCGTAGAATGTTGTCGACGTACAGTTGAGTCGTAAGAGTGGAGCGGAGGACTACAAAGGGTATCCGTCTATGGTAGAAAATGGCTCCTCAGACAGTCACTCAAGGTGTACGAGCCGTGTTCCGTTCCACAGTAAAGGCAGAGTCTGTGTGCTGGCTGGGTCGTCTCCAGACACGTATGCGCTTGCCATCGGCACCAAGTGCAAACCGTGACTCGTCACTGAAATCAACCCGACGCTATTGGACACTGTCCCAAGTTGATCGGGCCCGTTACCACTGCAGCTGGTATCTAGTTAGCGGTATGCGGCGAAGTGGCATCCTTGAATGCAAAACCCCGTGCCGCAAGTCGTCTGGTAACGGTTCGGACGTCCACTTCCGTATATACCTGTAGACGACGCGACATAGCTACGGATGGTTGAGAGCGACAAATTAGGTTCTGCTCGTGCGGCTCTCACAATTTCTCGATTCTCGCATTCTGTCGTTGTTCTCGGCCGTCCACTGCCCGCTTAGTTGTGCCTTCCTCGACCTACTGACGCCAACTTCGTCCGATTTCCGCGTCGCTCTAACCCAAATGCCTAGCGGTACGGCGACTTGACCAACCGGCCTCCCTCTCTCTCTCTCTCTCAGGCCAATTATACGTCCTCTCTCAAATTCGCTTAATTGCTCGTAGTGTGCACGGATCTGACGTCGAGGCATCCTATACTCCAATTCACCCTAACAGTGTACTGTTGGTAAAGGCGGGAGAACCTTATCACGACCCGCCGTGGAACGCAAGAACAGTATCCATCAGCGTTAATGTGCTCTTCTACTGTTTTCTTTCTGATCCCACCCACCCACACATATCACAAGCAGTGGGGATTGTGAGTGGGAGTCTAATGGAGGCCGAACTGCTTCCCCTACTGCCTGTTTAAGTAATCAAACCTTCGAGTTTCTTCGAGAGCTCTTCCACCCTTGCCGCCTGTCCGAGTTGTATCCCAAGTGGGCAAGAAACAGCCGAAAGTGCAAAGCTCTTGATTCAGCAACTTCTCATAACAAATTTATTTCCAAAAACGCACTAACTTCTGGAACTTTTTTTTAGATGGCAATTTCGTCTGATAAACTGCTGAGCAAACAAAAGTGGATTCTAAGCAGTAATTCTACTGGTTTTCGCTCAAAACTCTAGAAACTACTTTTCGTAGCGGAGGTAGCTGTTTTGCACCTGCTCGGGCGCAGGGACAATTGTGACGGCAATCCGCCGTCACAATTGTCCCTGCGCCCGAGCTTTGCTCTTGATATAACCTTCTGGATACGCGGTTCCCATGCGCCGCGCCGTGGCTGGCCACAATTTCGTCATTGGTCGTTATTTTGTAATCATTTTCATATTCGGCCTGAGGTACCGGCATGCGAAGTTTCATCAAGATCGATCGGCTTTCTCGGGTTGCTTAGTTTTTTTGTTTTTTTTTTCATTTTATTTATTTTATTTGGGGCTTTTTTAGGGGGGGGGGTTATCAATGAAAGACTGAAACATGAGCTCCCCTTTGTTTGTCTAAATATATTGTTATTTTTGTCACTTGAGCGAAATTTAATATACTAATAAGATGCGATTTGAATTGAGAAATGGTTTGATGAAAACTATAGTGATCCTTTCAGTGTTTTTATTTATGTGTCCCCCCCCCCCCCACCTTTTTTTTTTATGTTTGTGGATTCATGCGTTTGTGTGAATGAATTTTTTTTTCCACCATTCATTTATCACCAAATTACAAAAACACTGAGTTACTCATTTTTAGAAATTAAACTATTCGTTCGTTACCCATCTATGAAATGTATGGTTTTTTTGTTTTTTTTTTGGGTTGGAGGTTTAACGACCACCGTGAGCAACTCAATGGGCTATAAGCAGTCGCCCGTCCCTAATTAAGGGTCACTGGTTCCAGGGAAGGGAAAGAGCCAGTGCCGTAAGACAAACACAACATCCATGCCTAGCCGGAATTCAAACCCGGACACCTTCCGGACGAATGATCAGAGGCCATCGCTTAGACCACTGCGCCACCGGGGCGGCTGAAATGTATGTCGTTATACGTTCTGTAAAATTCACTCTTCGTGTACTCAATAAACATCTTTCTTCTAAAGCAATGTGGTCTTTCTTACCTAAAAACCATTTCCTTTGTGCCTCAATACTGGCAGTGAGAAAGCCAACTGCAAGCAACTCGGAGTGGTATGCGCAAAGATGGAAATTTCAGTCTTTGCACGTACATTTTATTCCAAAGAGTAGAGTTGCAGAAGTCCATAGATAAAACACTTCTGCTTTCTTATGTTATTTATATTTCACTCATTCTAAATTTGAGTTTGTGTCTCAAAAGTCAGTTTGATTAAATAATAGGAATTCGCCAATTATCTTGTCACCAATAAATAAATTTGCTGCCAATATACACTGAAGATCAATTGAATTAGAGAGACAGCTGGCGTTATGCAAATGTGGCCCTGTGGGCGGCCCTGTAAACGGAAACGACATGACGTATGCAGAGATCCGACAACATAAGGAGTGATGCGACGGGAATCAGTAAGAGTCGGACGCAGTATGGGTAACACGAAGGATCTAAGCGCATTTGATCGTGGGCAAATTGTCGGGGTCCGACGAATGGGTCACTGCGTTTCGGAAGTCGTGCAGGCACTGGGATTTTCACGAGCCACTATGTCACGGGTGCACCGTGAGTACATCGAATCCGGTAAAACCATCTCTGCAAGGGCCAACTGCCGTGGACAACAGCGTGTGGATGAGCGGGATCATCGTCGGCAAGCTGGCATTGTAACAGCAGATAGACGGGCCACAGTGCAAGAAATCACTCGGCAATTTAAAGCTGGTGCACAAAAACGTGTAAGCAGCCACACCACCTCCACGCTATGGGGTACAGAAGTCATCGTCCCATGAGGGTACCGCTGCTGACCGCACATCACAGGGTGCAAAGATTAGCATTGGCGCGGGAATATCGACACTTGACCCTAGACATGCGGAAAAATGTTGCCTGGACTGATTAGTTGAGATTCACGTTGGTACATGCGGATGGCAGGATACGCGTACGGCGCAAACCACATGAAGCGATAGATCCTTCTTGCCATCAGGGTACTCTTTAAGCTGGTGGGGGTGGCATTCTCGTCTGGGGACTGTTTACGTGGACTGAAATGGGACCTCCTGGTACGTGTGATATCGTTCCTCAAAAGTCAACGTTACCGGGATATCCTGGACAACCATTTGCTCCCGTTTGTGCGTCTTCAAAATCCCACTGAGGACCTCATCCTGCAACAAGACAATGCACCGTGCCATCGCTCCCGAATTGTATCCGAATGGTTGGATATACACTCAACCGACGTGATCTCGCTTCCTTGGCCAGCTAGGTCACCTGACCTCAATCCCATCGAGCACATCTGGGATGCCATCGAGAGAAATATTCGAGGTATGACCCCCTCCATCAAATCTTCGTGAACTGTGGGAGCTTGTTCAGGGGTCGTGGATCCGTACGTCTTCCCAACGCTTCCGGTGTCTTGTCGAGTCCTTGCTGAGAAGAATCGCCACCGTCATCAGGGCGAAAGGTGGTGCTACACGTTACTAGACAGGTATTCCTAATTCAATTGCTCTTCAGTGTATGTTACCAACCAGCGCTGTTTTTTTTTTTTTTTTTTTTTTCATTTTCATCTGGCCAAAAAAAAAAAAAAAACTAGCTCAAGTTATCATACTGAATATAAATGTTACTAAAATTTAAAAAGCGAACCCTTCAATTTACTGACCAATTCTAATTATCTCGGCATTTTTCGGTGTTCCACCTTGCCAGCAAAATGTATTCAGGAACCAGCAACGTGATACGGCGAAAAATCAGAATTGCAAAAGAAAGTAATGTTTAAAAAGTAACGATAAATCAGAGCTATTAGAAAATGGAAATCATTTGTTTAAAATGGCGCATTTTAATCCTCTAATGCTTTTCGCTCTTTCGAAAACTTTTGAGAGGATTATATTTCGTATGTCTTCCAATTCAAAGTTTCTTCTAAAATTTCTCATTGCTTAATGTTTTCGGATATAATATATTTCGTCTTTCCCAATATGAATTAAGAGTTGCATCGAAGATCGAATCTCATTCTTTTGATTCTTTTCTGTAAGAGCGAAAGCATATACAGAGATCGTCCACACCTTTTGTCTACCTGTGAATACTTATACGGCAGAGCCGCTTAGGTTAGATGAAGTCAATGATATTTGCTATGCATAAATTTCAACTGAGATGTTAAACCAAAATTATTGCTCCAATACAGCACGAGTTATCTCCTAACAAATATACACTGCCGGACAACTGCTAAGGACGGATGACAATAGCAACGATAGCAACCATAAAATGGAAGGCAGGAAAATGTGGAAATTAGCATAAGTGCGGGATACAGTAAGACGTGTTGTGCGTATGCAAATTTTGGATTGCCGAACTTGTTCGTGACGTCATAGCGCTGATAAGAGATACAAAGGATTTGACGCGTATTGACCGTTGTTGTTCAAACGCAAAGTTGAAAGGGAAAGAATCAATTGAAGAACTTGCAATTTTCAGTATGTCTTCCCGACATCACCTAGATGATTTTACGCGTGGCCGTATTATTGGCAAGATTGAAGAAGGGCGAAAAATAACAGATGTTGCCAGGGAGTTCGACGTCAGCCACAGTGTTGTTTCAAGGCTTTGGAAATCATTTCAAACAAATGGAGAGTGTAGCAAACATCACGGGGGAGGTCGTGTTCGCAGTACGACACCTGCAGAAGATCGGTACATAGTGTTATCAACAAAAAGACACCGGCGCAGCACAGCTAGTGAGGTAGCAAATCAGTTTATGGCTGTTACTGGCAAGCGGATCTCCCGAAAAACTGTCGCCAGACGTTTGCATGAAGGAGGACTATACGCCCGCCGTCCTGTTGTGTGCATCCCATTGTCCAGACGTCACCGTACCGACCGTTTGCAATGGTGCCATCAACATCGCAATTGGACTGATAACGACTGGTCTGCTGTCCTCTTCTCAGATGAGAGTAGATACAGTCTATCGTCTGATTGTCGACGACAACTGGTCTGGCGTGATAGTGGTACTGCATATTGTCCAGCAAACACACGGAAAGGGACCGATATCCGACATGTAGTGTCATGGTATGGGCTGGCATCATGATCAATGGCCGTACGTCCCTCTATGTGCTTCCAACTGGGACTATGACTGGCCAACGATACATTAATGATGTTCTGCTACCCCATGTTCGCATGTTCCGTGGTGCTGTCGGTGATAGATTTATTTTCATGGACGACAACGCAACATGTCATCGAACAGTCGCTGTCCAGGAGTGTCTTGAGAGCGAGGATATTCAACGCCTCGTATGGCCAGCACGTTCTCCAGATCTGAATCCCATTGAAAATGTGTGGAATGCTTTGGGGAGGAGTCTTGCTGGTCGCCAATGCCCTCCAATAGACAAGGACACCCTCATCCGTGCACTGACAGAGGAATGGGATAAATTACCCCAACAGCTGCTTGATAATGTTGTGCAAAGCATGACACGACGTGTGGAATCTTGCATCGCCCTCCATGGTGGCCATATCCCGTATTGACATCTTACGCCGGAACGCCTGCGGACGGTAATTGCATTTTTTTCACGTTTACGTATTCTGCACAAAATGGCCTGTTTGTACCTTGAACACGTTCCAAAGCCTTCTGGATTTCAGAGCACAATAAATTGTCTTTCTTGTAATGTCCTGGTATTCTGACATTATTTTATTTCACTTGGCATCCAACCACGCTTACTTTTTTATGCGCTATATAGCCGTTTAGGATCCGTCCTTAGCAATTGTCCAGCAGTGTATTAGTTACCGTAAGAAAGCCAGAACCAGCCGTGCTAATATTTCTATGCCGCAACTTCGCTACCTGGGCTCTATTCCCTACATACCAAATGTTTCCTATCAACTCAAAAACGCACTCAGGAGGATGAACTTCGGGGTCGGCATAAGGTTTCCGGCATCTTTATGTACGATGCTAAGAGAAATATTTACAAGTCCCCTCTTCTCAATGAGGCAGGTGTTTATGCCACCCCACTAAACTATCCGGACGGCTCTAGGCGTTACTACATCGGAATGACCAAACGTTCTTTTGGAATTAGTATCTGCGAACATAAAAGGGGTACAAGAGACGGAAAAATAACCACTGCCCTATCAAGAGAAGTCAAGTTTAAGTCCGCCGATCCTATATGGAGTGATGTAAAGAAATTAGTTTCATACTCCACACCCAAATCTACTGCCATCCGCGAAACCTTGGAAATGTTGACCAGCTGCGAGGCTTGTAATGATAGCGTCTCTCTGGAGTTGCCACGTATTTGGAATCAATTCTTCAAATAATGCTACGTTTTTTGCCATGGTACCGCGAGCCCAACCAACGTGACCTCGTTTCTTCGAATTATCACGTTTGCGCCTATTTATTGTCTAGTCAAGTCACAGCGTTCAAATTGTTGAAATGTTCTATTATCCAGTTTCCAGTTAGCTGTCTACCTTCCTTGAAAAAGCCATCTGGTTGATGTGCGAAAGCTTGGAAAAGTTTTATTTCTATTCTACGCCAAGAAATTTCGGATTATTAGTATAGTTATACTATTTTGAGTGTAATTGGTGTACAGTTCCTACTTATTGCACTTTGTGTATTACACAAACTTTTTGGCTGCACAGAGTTTAATGCATTTTAATACGCACTGCAGAAGAAATTCTGAAATTCACGAGCCACTTTCAGTGATTCCTTTCGTGAATCAACGAAGCATATTTCTGATACGATCTTTTCCCTGAAATGATAGAAAGAAACGTGAATTTCGCGGATTTTTCGCACGCCAGGAAAATTTTGAATTTCAGAAGCCTCTCCTCAATTCCGTTCTTATATTGACGATAAATTGTCGTTTTTAAGATGTGTCAATGGAAAATTCTGAATTTTCAGAAGCCTTTCCGCAATTCCTTTCTTATACTGACGATAAATTGTAGTTTTCATGATGTGTCAATGAAAAATTCTGAATTTTCAGAAGCCTCTCAGCAGTTCCTTTCTTATATTGACAATAAATTGTTTTTAAGGTGTGTTTCAGAAACATCTCAATTCCTTTCTTACATTGACGATAAATTGTCGTTTACAATATGTGTAAATGAAAAATTCTGAATTTTCAGAAGCCTCTCCGCAATTCCTTTCTTATACTGATGATAAATTGTCGTTTTTAAGATGTGTCAACGGAAAATTCTGAATTTTCAGAAGCCTCTCCGCAGTTCCTTTCTTATATTGACGATAAATTGTTTTTAAGATGTGTCGATCAGAAACATCTCAATTCCTTTCTTATATTGACGATAAATTGCAGTTTTAAAGATGTGTCAATGAAAAATTCTGAATTTTCAGAAGCCTCTCCGCAGTTCCTTTCTTATATTGACGATAAATTGTTTTTAAGATGTGTCGATCAGAAACATCTGAATTCCTTTCTTATACTGACGATAAATTGTCGTTTTTAAGATGCGTCAACGGAAAATTCTGAATTTTCAGAAGCCTCTCCGCAGTTCCTTTCTTATATTGACGATAAATTGTTTTTAAGAAGTGTCTATCAGAAACATCTCAATTCCTTTCTTATATTGACGATAAATTGTAGTTTTAAAGATGTGACAATGAAAAATTCTGAATTTTCAGTAGCCTCTCCGCAATTCTTTCTTATACTGACGATAAATTGTAGTTTTTAAGATGTGTCAATGGAAAATTCTGAATTTTCAGAAGCCTCTCCGCAATTCCTTTCTTATATTGACGACAAATTGTCGTTTTCAAGATGTGTCAATCGAAAATTCTGAATTTTCAGAAACCTTTCCGCAATTTCTTTCTCATATAACGGGAAAACTCGCTTTTTCCGATTCCATATGATGGAAATTTTCCGGGAATAATAGCGATTCGCAGGATACACGAGGTTTTATTAACTTTTTTTCAGTCGTGTGTCGAAGGATCTGATTTTGAAGTTCTTCATTCAGTCGTGTGTCGAAGGATCTGATTTTGAAGTTCTTCATTCAGTCGTCTGTCGAAGGATCTGATTTTGAAGTTCTTCATTCAGTCGTCTGTCGAAGGATCTGATTTTGAAGTTCTTCATTCAGTCGTCTGTCGAAGGATCTGATTTCGAAGTTCTTCATTCAGTCGTCTGTCGAAGGATCTGATTTTGAAGTTCTTCATTCAGTCGTCTGTCGAAGGATCTGATTTTGAAGATCTTCATTCAGTAGTCTGTCGAAGGATCTGATTTTGAAGTTCTGCAGCAAAATAGAATATTGCGGATAGCATATCGCATTAAATTTTGGTTATTGTGGCATTGGATATTTCTTCTCCTCTTTCCCATTTGGTGCACCAACTATTGTATATTGTGTCACCGAAAGTAACAGGGTACTTAATTATTGTAAGGTGATTGTACGATGTCTATGTATCAGTCTGTGAAGTCTTTAAGACAAAAGCTATTATAACTATCAAGAATAAATTTTATACTTAGGAGTTCCGTGAAATAATATTATAACATTCACCTTTTCTTAAAGATAATCGGAAGCCATTGGCAGTTTAAAAAGATCAAGTTCCAAACCATTTTGTTGTTTCGAAAAATAACGATGATAAAAATAATTTGTGGTAAGTCCTACAAGTAAAAATAAAATTACAGACCTACTCAAAAGGAAAAAGAAGCTTCAACAGCAAATAAAATGACCAATTCCCTCGCATCAAAGACAAAAAGAAATTTCATCATATACTTTATAATGAGTTTGACCTTGAACGTGACTCACGAGTCTTTCTGGCTCAGTGGTTAACGCGTTCAGATCAGATCATATGTTGAGGATTTTAGGAAGGGAGTGTCTGACCCTAGGTCTTAAACAAGCCTTAGAAATAGGAAGTTAGGAGATTTGGGCTAGAGTGCCCGATAGGAAAGTGACACAGAAGCGAAGTAGAAAGGGGGAGGAAGACGCTCTTATTTATTACCGGGGGCCCAGTACCCGTGGTCCGACGGCTTAACGTGCCCATCCGACGCAAGGCGGGTATTTAGTGATTCGAACGTTCGTACCTGCCCAGATTCGAACGTTCCTACCCGCCCAGGATCGAACCTGAGGTTATTTCCATGGCAGTCACGAAAGCTGACCGCTAGGCCACCCGCGGCCAGTTAACACGTTCGCTGCGGCTGTGCTATTTTAACGGCAAGCACTCGAAGCAAAACCGTCGCTGAGACACCATCAGGACGCCCAACTTTATCACCAAGGTGCAAGGGATGGCGAATAACGACCCCAAAAACTTATGAAAGCCTTATCCAAGGAGTTTGGTGTTGCTTATGGTACCATCCATCCACAGTATTTAAAAAATGCCATAAGTGATGTAGCTTATGGTACCATCCACCGTATTCTTTAAAAACTGCTTAAAAATCAGAAAATGACTTCTTCTTATTTTTTTTATTTTTTTTTATTTTTTTGTAAAAAAGGGATGATAGTTGTAAATTTGAGCTGTAAAATTTGCAATGCGTTATGATTTATAGTTTACCATATATCCATTTTTTTAAATGGATCCCATCGCGAAATAGATAATTTTGTGAAATTAAAAAAATTCATTTCTCGTAAACTAAATCGATATTAAACAAGAAAGTTGACGCCGAATTTTTGGGTGTAATAAGCACATCTTTTGAATCCGTTCTGATGCAAATTAAATTTATCAAAGCTATTCAAAGTCAATGGAACCGGTATGGAAAACAATAGTATCTGACGGAAGAAAGAAGTTTTTCAATCGGGTTTTTAATCCCTCAGATATTGCTGTAAACGGAATCGTGAGTTCACGAACTCTTAGAAACAGAGATATCGACAAAAATAAGATGTGACTTTACGTCCCCTGGTGAGAAAATCATGCATTATTTTAGGAAAAACGTATTCTCAAAAGGTTTCTCCGTATAAGCAGTATCGGTCGAAGAAAAAAAAAATTAGTCGAGTTTTCAGGAGCCCAGATTTTGCAACAAATACTTCAGTCGAAGAAATTAACACATATGACCCCTGGTGGCTAAACCATTCTTTACCAAACATTAGAAATCATGTGAAAAATATTTTGCACCAGGTCTTGTATGCGATACAAGAAGAATTTTTCAAATCAGAGCTTTAGGAGCAGAAATAACGCAGAAAACGCAATTTACCATTGTGCCCCCTAGCGGAAAGTGTATGACTTACTTGAAAATTTTGAAATTATATGAAAAACATGTCACACGGAAAACACTATCCAAAAAGAAGGTATTTTTCAAATCGGACTCCTAGAAGTAGAGATATTGCCAAAAATAAGATGTACGTCTACGCCCCTGGCGTAGAAACCATGCACTATTTTAAGAAGAAAATGTTTCTAAAAGGTTTGTCGACATGAGTAGTATTGGTCAACAAACGACGTTTTTTCAATCGAGAATTTAGAAGCTCATATTTTGCTGCAAATACAACAGAAGCGGAAATTAAGATTTACGCCCCCTGGTGGCCAAACTATTTTTTACAAAAATTAGAAATTATGTGCAAACGATTTCCCATCAGGAGCTGTATCCGGTGCGGAAAGAGTCTTTCAAATCGGAGATTTAGAAGCAGAGATATAGGGGGAAACACAATTACCGCTACGGCCCCTAGCGGAAAGTATATGAATTACTTGAAAATTTTGAAATTATATGAAAAACATGTCACACGGAAAACACTATCCAACAAAGAAGGAATTTTTCAAATCGGACTCCTAGAAGTAGAGATATTGACAAAAATAAGATGTACATTTACGCCCCCTGGCGTAGAAACCATGAACTATTTTAAGAAGAAAATGTTTCTTAAAGGTTTGTCGACATGAGTAGTATTGGTCAACAAACGGCGTTTTTTTTTCAATCGAGAATTTAGAAGCTCATATTTTGCTGCAAATACAACAGAAGCGGAAATTAAGATTTACTCCTACTGGTGGCCAAACTATTTTTTACAAAAATTAGAAATTATGTGCAAACGATTTTTCCACCAGGAGCTGTATCCGGTGCAGAAAGAATTTTTCAAATCGGAGATTTAGAAGCAGAGATATAGGGGGAAACGTAATTTACCGCTACGCCCCCTAGCGGAAAGTCTATGAATTACTTGAAAATTTTGAAATTATATGAAAAACATGTCACACGGAAAACACTATCCAACAAAGTAAGAATTTTTCAAATCGGACTCCTAGAAGTAGAGATATTGACAAAAATAAGATGTACATCTACGCCCCTGGCGGAGAAACTGTGGAATATTTTAAGAAGAAAATATTCCGAAAAGGTTTATCGATGTGAGTGGCATCAGTCCACGAAATAATTTTTTAATCGATATTTTAGAAGCTACGATTTTATGGCAAATACATCAGAAGCAAAAATTTACACTTACGCCCCCTGGTGGCCGAAGTATTCTTTACCAAAAACTTGAAATTATATGCAAAAGATTTTGCATCAGGAGATGTATCCGCTGAAGAACAAATTTTTCAAATCGGAGTTTTAGAAGAAGAGTTATCGGGGGAAATGTAATTTACTTTTTGCGCCCCCTAGCGGAAAATCTATGCGTAATTTGAAAAAAGTAACTATATCTAAAATACTCTTCAACATAAATGGAATCGAAAGATATTTTTTTTTTCAATCGGATGTTTAGAAGCAAATATGTGGAATAAAACGTATTTTTAAATTCGACATGATCTGCATTTACGCCCTCTAACGGCGAAATTGTACATTGTAAAAAAAAACGAAATAAAGGATCATCATTTGCATATTTCAAGCTTCCCAATGCAAAAGGAATTTTTCAAATCGGAGTAATAGTTGCTGAGATATCGTGGGTACAGACGGACGGACGGACTGACGGACAAACCGATAACAGAAGCACGATCTTTTTTACAAAAGATGTGCTAAAAAAAGGGGCAACGGGGTGCAAAAATTCGATCATGGCACTACATGACTACAAAGTTTCGTGGTTCTGTTGCTGTTATTATGTCCGGAACGCGATCTGAGAGCACTTTTTTGCTTACCTAAACTTTGAAATACAATAGCTCTTGAAGTATCGCCAGAATCGAAAAACGGTTTATTTCAGCGTGTTCTCCAAATAATTCTCTACAAGCCATGTAAATTTCATATTTTGGTGTTCAATAAGTTTAGCGCTGCGAGCTAGGAAAGCAAGAGTGTAGCAAAATTTCTAAAACAGTGGCAGTTACTTTTTTTTAGAATAGAGAGATAATGCTGGCTGCATTGCGAACACAAAGCACTGTTCTAGATGGGCTGGGTACGGGTTCGATCGGTGTGTTGGGTTTTCGTTTGGCGGCGGCTGCTTTCAGGCGTTCTCGATACTCTCTAGTTCGTTGGGCTGCAGTCCTTTTGGGCTTCTTACTTTCCTCATGACTTGCTCTTGTCTCTCGTTTGATTTTCTCTACTTTGGCTTGCGTTTATTCTGCAAATTCAGCGGCATTGTCGAAAATGTTAACCTGTTCACACGAAAACAAGTTTTAAATTTTTTAGTTTAAACCACTGCGATATGTTCTTTATATTTATTTGGATAGCTGTCCTCGAGAGATTAAAAACGATACCACGCACAGACGTTTTGCTTTCACGGTTGTCGAGATTCGGGATATTTTCAAAAGTGTTCACCGGTTCACAAGAAAACAATTTTTAGAATGTTCAGTTCAAACCATTGCAAAATGTTCTTCGTATATTTCAATAGATCTCGACGAGATCTTTAAAACGATACCACAGTCGTGTTGCGCGCACGGTTGCCGAGATAGACTGAGTCAAACGCGGCGACATCCCCAGAAATATTGCATTATCTCCCCAGCGCACAGGGAGCGTCGCGCGCACGATGTATTGCGCAGTACGCGAATTGGACTCCATCCTGTTTACGAGTATGTTCACACGATTAGTGTGCGGAACGTATTTTTAACGCTATAATGATTTCAATAGGGACCAATTTCTGTAACAGACGGTCGGTCGGCCGTAAGTCGCTCTATACTATCCGCGGAGTTAGATGTTTTCCTACGTCAAAAGTGTATCAATGAATTACTTATAACCGAAAGGAAAAAGTGAAAAAATACGCTAAAATATCCGGACTAGAGTAGAATTACGTATAAAAGTGAAAAACGAGGTTCTGCTGTGTTTTCTTAAAAAAAAAAATCACTAAAAATGTGAAAGAAGAGAAAAATCTACATTGTTTCTCTACATGTAACATACAAATGGAATCAGAATATCTGGAATGCAAATCTTACGATAGGACCGTGGTATTATGCTTTCTTAAGGAAAAGTGCAGGAGACTGCGTGAGTGATTGTGCAACACGTAGGAATATAATCTCATTGTTGCATGAGCTCGGAAAAAAATTACTCCTTCTTAACAGCTGCAGCAAGCACGGCTTGAAATGTAAATCAAGTGATACATGTGGCAAGGATATTTCGCAACCTTGAAACCTAAGCCACCAGCACCTCTAAGAAGTCATTTACTGGCTGCAAAAGAATAATTCATGGCGTTTCCAAAATTCGCCATTGTCGCCTAATAATAATAACCAGGATAATTTTGCATAATTTTTTTCGTACTTCGCGTGACACATATACGCCAAGGAGAAGTCTGGTTTCCAAAGAATTCTTCTTTTGTACACTGTGAATGGGAAACACCATCTAGTCATTTTCCTCCTTCAAGAACCCGCCAAGGACTTAACCTGAAACATTCCCACTTTGTTTTCACGGCTGGTTGGTCGCCTACGAACACGATTAAAGGAAAGAGCATTAATAATTCTCCTTAAACAGCTAAATTTGCCAGAAAACTGTCACAGAGCTCTGAAAAATATGGCTCTCCAGTGTTTAATCAGTGGATACGTAAAAGTCAAGTGCGTGCGTCATTCTTTCTGTAGTATTTGCCGGTCCGTTAGATAGATGGTAGGTAAGCTGCAATGATGGACTGCTGCCAAACACTACTGGCTAAATTTCCGCATACTGCGCGCAATATTAAATTCTACAACAAGCGTACACACATTTATTTCGTACCAGCAGACTTCCTTTCTGCTTCCGGGTTAATCAAAATTTGCCGTAACCGAGTATAAAATCCTCCGTAACCAATGCGCTTCTGTTACTTCGACTGCGTAAGGAATTTGTGAAGATGAGTGTGTGCACTCTTCCATTTTATCTTCAGGTATTATATGCTCATCCTCTTGATTATTCCTCAACCTAGGCTTATAAGGAGACTTCTGTGTGCGTCTCTTCGCACATACTGTCGACTATCAGCTAGCTACTCCCCATTGTTATTTCATTTCGAGGAGCAATTGATATTGTTATTCATAATATGCAGGGGTCAAAATTTGTTTGCCCATTTAGTCATGGACCAACTGGAATGAGAATTCACTAATCCCAACTTTGTGATCTATGCAAAAAATTTTCGAAATTTGTAAACCGTTTCCCGTGATTCCTTTCGTGAAATGAAGCATATTTCTGATGCTACCTTTTCAGTGAAAGGATGGAAACCCCTGAATTTCACGGACTTTTCGTACATCAGAAAAATTCTGAATTTGTAGAAACGTTTTCGCAATTGCTTCCGTATATTAACTGTAAATTGCCGTTTTTTGCCGCTCCGGTGGCGCATTGGTCTAAGCGATGGCCTCTGATCATTCGTCCGAAAGGGGTCCGGATTCGAATCCCGGTGAGGCATGGATGTTGTGTTTGTCTTACGCACTGGCTCTCTCTCCCTTCCCTGGAACCAGTGACCCTAAATAAGGGACGGGCGACTGCTTATAGCCCATTGAGTTGCTCACGGTGGTCGTTAAACCTCCAACCAAAAAAAAAATAAATAAATAAAAAATTGCCGTTTTGACGTAGGACTATTCTAACTCGGCAGATAGTATGGGGCTACTGACGGCCGACCGTCTGTGACAAAAGTAGGTCCCAATTGAAATCATGATAGCGTTAAAAATGCGTGCCGCACACTAGTTGTGTTAGCATATTCGTAAACAACATGGAGTACAATTCGCCTACTGAGTAATACATCGTGTGCACGACGCTCCCCGTGCACGGGGGAGATATTGCAATATGTTTAGGTGAGCCGCCGCATTTGACTCAATCTATCTCGGCAACTCTGAGCGCAGCACAACTGTGCGTGGAATCGTTTTAAAGCTCTCGACAAGATCTATTCAAATATGCGAAAAATATTTCGCAGTGGTTTGAACTGAACATTTAAAAAATGGTTTTCATGTGAACCGCTGAACACTTAACAATATCGCGGTTTATCTGGACAACCGTGAGTGCAAAACGACTGTGGTTGGTACCGTTTTAAAGCTGTCGACAAGATCTATTCAAATATATAAAGGGTATGCCGCAGTGGTTTAAACCAAATTTTTTAAATATTGTTTTCGTGCGAACGGGTTAACATTTTCAACAATGCCGCGGTATTCGCAGAATGAACGCAAGCAAAAGTGGAGAAAATCAAAAAAGGAGGCAAGAGCAAGTGATGAGGAATGTAAGAAGCCAAAGAAGACAGAGAACCACGTTGGGTAATTCGTGAATCAATCTGCTTTGTGTTCGCTATGCATCCAGCATTATTTGTAAAAATTATGTAAGCTACTTTTCATATCATAGAGCTGAGTTGGCTATAACAAATTAAATAAACGCTTTGAAACCATACTTGACTAGCTAATTTTAACTCTCCAATCTGCAGGTCGTAGTCCTACGTTCGAAAGTGACTGCTCAGTCAGAACTGAGCCTACCTATATTTTTTTTTATAAGGTGTTTTCTGGAAATTCAGAATTTTCCGCTAACATAACCTTCCGGCAATTCCTTTCGTATATTGATGGTAAGTTGCCGTTTTTGAGATATATTAACGGAAAATACTGAATTTTTATAACATTTTCCGCAATTCCTTTCGCATATTAACGGAAAAACTGTTCTCACTTTTTCCATATCCATACGATGAAAATTTTGCGGTAATAGAATCTCGGGAATACTTGAAGTTTGATAGACTACAGAGCATATCGCAGAAAATTTCAGGTATGTGGCACCGGATATTCCTGGCCATCTCTCCCGTTTTAAACACCAGTACTGTATAGTGTTACGGCAAGAAACGTGGTACTTAAATTATTGTATATGTGATTGTAGGATGTCTATGTAGCAGTCTGTGGAGTCCTTAAGACAAATGTTATTATAACTATCGAGAGTAAGTTTTATACTTAAGAATTTTGTGAAACAATACTGTAAAATAGTACACTTCAGCTTTTCGTAAGAATAATAGGAAGTCATTGCCAGTTTAGTAAGATCTCAAATTCCAAACATTCTTCTGCTTAAAAAAAAACGGCATGAAAAAAATTACTTAATTTGTGAATAGCTCCACAGAAAAATAAAAATTATAACAAACCTATCGGGAAAAATAATGAGGTCCAACAGAAAATAAGATGACTGTTTCACCCCACATTAACAAACAAAAAAAAAAAACATTTCGTCATTGCGCGACTAGAGTGCTACCTGATATGTGACTGTTTCGCGTGTCTTTCTGGCTCACTGCAGGAAGAGCCGTCGATGCTGGGTGGGGGTAGCGAGGACACATGAAGAAACACCCTCTCCTTTGGCCCATCCGAAAGAGTGCCAGCTGGAATGTGTGGCTTCGTGAGCAATATACGTGTGAAAAGCACCAGTGAGCGCATGCTCACCGTGTTCTGGAACCACAGAGGCATTCATCAGGAGTACATGGCCAAAGGTACAACAATCAACTCAGAGCTACGTGCTTAAAAAAGTTAAAGCAAAGAATAAGCCTCGTGCGTGTTGAGAAAAAAGCCAAAGGTTCTGCAACACGACGACCATAGGCGTAACCACTGGGGAGAGGCGGGGGTCAAGATCCCTCCAGATTTTCAGAGTCGGGGATCCCCGATGTAAAGGAACCCCCCCTCCCCCCATTTTTCGGGAATATAATAATATAATGCACACTTTTTTATGATGTGAACCGACTAAATTTAATAATATAAGATTGTGTTTTTTCGTAGAATGCAAACACGTGTGTAATGTGTACTTAATAAAACAGAGATATCGATTCCTAATAAGCAAAGTCAGCTCTACAACTTTGTAATTTACATTTCTGCCCTATCTATCATAGTTTTACAGTTGTGTTCGCTAAGTTCTACAATTCGCCAACAGAGGCGCCTACGTCGGTCGTGCCCATTAGATCGCGCCTCAGCAACTGCTTTGGTCCTGCGTGTGTGTGTGTAGGGTGGGGAAGGGAATTCCCAAACACTATTTTACACAGTATGTATATATTATTGTATATATATGTACACATATAATCTGGGGGTGGTCAGATCACTGTGTATGTGTGATCGGACACCCCCCCCAGATTTTGAAACATGGTTACGCCACTGACGACAACGCAAAACTCCACGCCAGTAATTTCACTTCAGAGGCCATGCAGAAAATGAGGTTTGAAGTTCTTGAACACCCTACCAACAACCCAGATTTGGCGCTGTCAGACTTCTGGTTGTGGTTTCTGCTCTCAAGAGACATCTGAAAGGAACTGAGTTCACCTCTGGCGAATACCTTCAAGCTGCTACGAGGTAATGGTTCCGAGAATAACCTGAAGATTTTTACAGAGACGGGTTTAAAATACTTGTTAAACTTTGGCATATCTGTATCGAGTGTGAGAGAGGACTATGCAGAAAAATAAAATACGCGAATTAAAGTAAAAATACTGAGCTTTGTTCTTGTTTTGTTTCAATGTTATACCTTGCCACTGGGCTTGCACATAAAGATGGATGAATTACTTTCTGTACAACCTTTGTGGCAGTGGTCAGCAAATATTGCTGGAAGAACTAGCCACTGTTGAACAAGTAAAACTTTAAATTGTATACTAACAGAAGAAGAGACCCGGAAAACGACCAGGTGAGAGATGGGTGGATGAAATTCTATAGCATGCTGAAGTGCCATGGAAGAGTGGTGGTTTAAGTCAGAGTTGCGTAGAAGGCTTGGTGGGACCTTCATGTAGCAGCGGATTAAGAAATGTTGATAGTGGAGTTACACATACATGGAATTCTTAGTAAAAATAAAAAAACCTGCATCCGCCTCCACCAGTTGAATCAGTGCCGTTCCCAGTCTTGGATACTGACGTCAGAGCTGACAGGAGAACTTTGAGGTGGACAGAGAAGCAAGAGACGGAGTGAAAAGCGTGGGAAGATAGGGTTTGTTTTTGATTTGTAGGGACAATGACAAGGGCATAAGAATCGTATTTTTTTTTTTATTAAATTAAATTTTGTTTTGTGAATTTATGTCATAAATAAGTATTTGTGATGATTACTAAGACGCCGCAAAGCCTATCTATCTGTATGTTTTTTTGTTTTTTCTATCGTTTAACGACCACCATGAGCAACTCAATGGGCTATAAGCAGTCGCCCGTCCCTAATTTAGGGCCACTGATTCCAGGGAAGTGAGAGAGAGCCAGTGCCGTAACACAAACACGACATCCATGCCTCACTGGGACACGAACCCGGACATATCTCGGACGAATGATCAGGAGCCATCGCTTAAACCACTGTGCCACGGGGGCAGGCCATCGGTATGGTAAACTAGAAAAGAAAGATGACACGGAATTTTCGGTTGTTTTGAGAGCGGCCAGGGGCTGATTGGAACGATCAAACCAGGTAAGGAACTTTTAGTCTTGCGGTCCACTACACACACACACACACACACACACACACACCTGCAGGACCTTATAAATTAGATTAGGATCAAAGAGAATGTTGAAATCTACATTTAAGACTAATTAAATTGTTAAAACTTATCCAAAGTTCTGTGTGAGAATCCGTGTTACCATTCACAAATATATTAGGTTGTAATGCTGTCTAAAACACGATAAACACAGGTAACAATGAAAACTGTTCCCTTCCTTTTTTAGATTTTTGTCTTCATCGTCAACCCGGTACCAGTCGGCTATCTTATTCAGTTTTTCGTAAACCAACTTTCGTACCATCACTTATCCCTTTCTCGTCATACCATCCGATTCAACATAAACTAGCAGGATTACGTTCATATATAACAAGAGCTTTTACTCACTTTTCTTCAATTCGTCATCGTCGAGCTGAACTTACATTTATTTTCAAACTTAGCTAAGACCTTTGGTTTTTTTTTTTTTTTTTTTTTTTGATTGGAGGTTTAACGACCACCGTGAGCAACTCAATGGGCTATAAGCAGTCGCCCGTCCCTAATTTAGGGTCACTGGTTCCAGGGAAGGAGAGAGTCAGTGCCGTAAGACAAACACAACATCCATGCCTGACCGGGATTCGAACCCGGACCCCTTCGGACGAATGATCAGAGGCCAACGCCTTAGACCACTGCGCCACCGGGGCGGCAAGACCTTTGGTTACCCACCTTATGTAGTACCGTAGCTTATTTCTCGTTTCCAACAGACTGTCTCCACAAAACTACAAGTAGACAAACCGACTGTGAAATTCGTTGGCTCTGTAAACTTTAACATCTCTATTGTCAGCATGCTTAACAAATTTTGTAATAAACATAAATTACATTTCGGGATCCGAACCTCTAACATTTTTAAGAATTTACGTTCTGACCGAGATGTTGTATCAACAGGTGAAAAACATGGTGTATACGGTATTCCTCTACGCCCCCAGACCCTTAATCAACCAAATCCGAGTTACATTGGCTCCACTTTACGAACAATTTCGGTTCGATCCCGTGAACACCAATATGACATTTCCAGGGAAGCTACAACCACGTCTTTAGCTCGCACAGTAACCCTCAGTCATTTTACTCCGTGTTGGAACGAAGCCTCTCATCTCGCTTACACCAAATACAAGAAAGACACTTTGTTTACGGAAGCACTTTTTACAGTATGGTTTAACAAATTATGCTGTAACGATGACCTACCTTATGCCCTCCCTTTAACCTGGCAACGTCTTATACGTTCACTGGAACCTCCATCGTTAATATGACTTTAACGTTAACCTTAAAATCTATGTTTATTCACATGCACATTACTGTTACCATGGCGACATCACGTGACTATTATAAGACATATAAGTTGTCACGGCACCACATTTATTCACAGTTAGCTTGACAATGGGCACCAAGGGGTGACCCGAAAGATCTTGCCTCGTGTAATTTTATCATTTTAACTGTAACATACAGGTTTTAATTGTAGTAAATCTTCATTTCATCTTGCAACTAGTGTGTTGTGGTTTTAATGAAGTTTTATCGTGTTTTAGACAGCGTTACAAATTAATATATTTGTTGTTAAAACTTGTTCGCGATTAAATTGTGAAAGCATTTCAAAATCAGCTCATGACTAAATGTAACATGAAACCACGTTTAAAATGAGGTGTTGTAGCAGGTAACTATTTCCTTTTGAAAATTTTGTTTTGAAAAAAAAAATGCTAATTTCTTGTAGACTGCATTTCCAATTAAATCAACATCGAGATCATTCTGAAAGTTAAAATATGCCCGTGCCACATAGTTATTTTCCTGCGCAATGGCATTGCAGATTGGTATTGGTATCTAAGTATCTCCTCTTTGAGTAGACGCATTTTTTTTTAAATCCAGCCATTATTTTGACATATAAGCCAGTATTTGTAAATCGTTTCTTTTAATATAAATGTGAGACGGACAAGTGTTTCAGAATATTCTGCGGGAGAATCGGTACGTGCTCTATGTCAGTCTACTGATAAGTCTGTGGAGATGATGGGCCATCACAATGGGTAAAAGTGTCTCATTGGAGATTATAAAAAAGGTAGAATATACCAGTGACTCTGGACTTCAAACTCCAATGACCTACGTCTAAATGTTGTTAGCATTTTTTTTGTTTTGATTGAAGGTTTAACGACCACCATGAGCAACTCAATGGGCTATAAGCAGTCTCCCGTCTCTAAATTAGGGTCACTGGTTCCAGGGAAGAGAGACAGCCAGTGCCATAAAACAAACAACATCCATGCCTCACCGGGATTTGAACCCGGCCCCATCTTGGACGAATGATCAGAAGTCATCGCTTAGTTTCAATATTCGCTTTTATTCACTTAAAAAAATTACAACAGAGCATCCCCAACCTCACACGCAGTATGAGAGAAGCGGAGAAATAAAACAAAATGCAGATATTTACAATGAATTGGTAATTGTACAAATGAGCAATGACAGGCATTGCATTATTTGCTGTAAACAGCAGTAGCTCTGGGATAATTGTTCATTGAAGTCTTGGAACATCACTGGACCGAATCAATTTATAGAAGAAATTCGCGCAGTTCAAGTGACATGGGAATCACTGGTGGCAGAGAGCCACTGTAAACATGAAGATAACTGTGTACAAAAGGTGACACCAGCAGGAAGCAAACACAATCCAGTTCCAGGAGGAAACATGGGAGGGAACAGTAAAAATAGAAAGTTCCGACATAAGTTCAAGAGTATTAAAACAGCAGATGAACAGTCTGGGCACTAGAAAACCGAAACCAGGGACGACACGGCGACCATGTTTTGAAGAAGGCAGGTAATCGTGCCGTATCATTTGCCAAGGAGTATTCCAGGGTGAGTCTGGCTTTAACCCTGTTGCGGTAGTGTGCAACCAAGGAGGTAGAGAATGTAATAGGATCTGGATCTTGTAACTGTAGCAGGTGAGAGAAAATAATATATTTAGCTAAGATAAATAAATACGAACAAACTGGTAAAATAGAGGAGAAACTTGTAGAACTGTGGCCGAGGAAACGATAATCTTCTAGGGTGAGATCACTGGTACAAGAAGGATGTGCAAGTTGGAACATACTGTGAAATAGTGGGAGTAGCGTCGGACAGTAAACAAACATGTGTAAGACGTCTCCAACGACGTTACAAGAAGGACAGAGATCTGATGATACTATATTTCTCCGGAACAAAGTCGAAGCGACAAGGCTGGGGATTGTACAAAAAACCTCCAGTGCACATTAAGTTCTGAGGAGAGGGCCGGTGAATGTTGGGCAGTAGACCAGACCGAGGTTAATGCAAAAGAAGGAACAGATGGAATTGGGCAAGGTACCGTGGAAGAAGAACGGAGAAAACGGTACAGGGTGCGGGTGGAAAGGCTGTGGAGAGGGAGGAGGTCACCGGAAAAGGGAAGGAAGAACGGGAAAGGGAGAGAGGCAGAGGAAACGGAAAGGAGGCCAGATGAATCGACTAGGGAAGGAAAAAGTGATTGAAGAGCATATTTAAGTTGGAGGAAGTTATCAGAGAGTTCGGGCGAGGGTGGGAGGGTGGGGAAAAGGTCGGAAACGGGTTTCCATGAAAAATCGGGGAGGACCAGTTGGGAAACGGAAACTATACCAGCGTGTAGCCATGCGGTAAAAAAGAAAAAGTTGGCAGTAGGGGGATGGAGGACGGAGGAGAAAAAATGAAGCTCGGAAAGAAGATCAAGAGTGGAAGAGGGGGTTGACGAATGAGCGGTAAAGAACGAAGGAACTGAACAGCTTCATGGTAGACTAGAGGAAAACGAGGGGGGAAGACAGTGTGAATATCCATCTTGAGAAGAAGATGGACGGCAAGGCAGGGATTAAGGGGGAAGTCAGAACATTAAGCAAAAGAATGGAAGCGGAAGAGTCTGGTTGAACTGTCAAACGGAGGAAATTGAAAATTCTTACAGCTTTATAACGTATGGTAATCTCTGGCATACTGAAGCCACCACAAGTCGTAGGTAGAGATAATACTGAGCAAGATAACCAATGAATGGATGACCAAACAATGCTAAGCATTGCTGATGTTGTTGCAGTTTGAACGTAGGCTGGTGGCGGTTGTGCAATCCAGGAATGATCAACTAACGAGAGGATGTGGGAGCCAGCAAGCCGTGCACGACTGCGGTAGGTCAAACAACACTTGAGCTTGGACCAGTAAGCAGCGGTGTGACGTAGTTTCCTGACGAGGGTTCTCCAGGTGGCAGCCGCTGCTGAGACCCGGCTGCCAATATGCACCCCAAGTATCTTTTGACTAGTGCAAGTCCAATGAGCGCCCCACGGTGCATCGGGGCGATATCTCCAGGAGCCACACCACAAGCCTGTACACTTTGAAAGGCTTAACGAGGCGCCGGAAGCCGCAGCATACGCTTGATACCAAGCAAGAACAATTGTGAATTGCCATTCTTCTCGGATGAGAACTGTGGGATCATTGGCGTAGGCAGTAAGAACGATAGAATGGTGCCTGGTGCTATGCTGAAAGGTGGAGGGGGAGGTTGTAGAAGAAAACGGATAGAGCAAAGAAAAGGCTCAAAGACTAGAGAGAAAAATTGTCCGGAAAGAGGACATCCTTGACGGATGCCCTTTCGAAACGAAATGGGGGCTGTAAGGAAGGAGGCCGTCCGGATATGGACAACTGAGTCCTGGTATAGGGCAAGGAGGGCTGTGATGAAGACTGATGGGAAACCGAAGGCAGAGAGCACAGAGGCAAGCCACTGATGACTCACGTTATCAAAGGCCTGCCTCTGATCAAGATTGAGAAAGGCTAAAGGTTCGGAGGAAAGGTGGGCAAGGCAATATGAGTCACGGAGTAGATTAATATTAGTATGAATGCTTCGGCCAGGGATGGTGTACGTTTGATCGGGACGAATGACGGTGGGAAGGACAGGGTTCAATCGAAAAGAGAGTATTATAGTATAAATCTTGTAGTCAACATTAAGGATGGATATAGGACGCCAGTTATCCAACTCCAGCAGACACCCCTTCTTTGGAAGAAGAATGATGTGAGCTAGAGTAAAAGCGGGGGGAAGAACAGATAAGGAAAAAGCAGCTGTAAAGCAAGGCAATAGGAGAAGGTGTAGGAAAGAGGAAAACGTACGAAAGAAATTAACTGTCAACCCGTCAGGACCAGGTGACGGGTGACAGTTAAATAAGGCAAGTGACTGTACTGCTTCTGCTGGGGTGATAGGCATAGAAAAAGATGCAACAAGATGCGATGGAATATGTAGTAAGGCACGAAGAATCGAATCAACATGTGGAGAACTTGACTAGAACTGAGCAAAACGTGATTGGAAATATGTTCTAACACCGGAGCAAATGAGAGTGGAGTCATTCGTAACAGTTCCATCGGGTAACTTTAGATTACGGAGGTGATGAGCAGAACGTTTGTGGAATTCTAGTTGTTGAACCTGTTCACATAGATAGTCATTTGGCTGGAGATGAAGAAGCTTGAGGCGTTGAAGAGCTTGTTGGTAGACAGGAAGTAGCAAGGCACAAAGTTTAGCTTGGTAATGAGAAAACAGCGGAGAATCAAGATCTAGGGTGGAAAAAATCGAGCTTGCAGCATCAATCTTCATAGAGGCAGTAGTACGTTTTTCGTGGGAATATTGTTTGGTATAAAGAAGAATCTGGGATTTGACATGTAAATAGTGTTTCAAGGGACAAGAAGCAAAAGGGAGCATATATAAGGCTTGTTGGAGCTTCGATTGGATGGAATTTACGTAAGTTGAATTGAGTAAAAGATCATCATCAAGGGTCCAAGTACGATAGTATTGCCGAGGAGATGGACCGGTGTGAAGACATATTACGACACAGCTGTGGTCGGAAGAGACTGTCGCTGTGTGAGAAAGGGAGATAACTGAAGGAAGAAGAATTGAAGAAACATAAAACCGGTCAAGTCGGGCAGTTGTAGGGGAGGAAATAGAGTAGGAGCGCCAGGTGTATGAACGAAGAAATGGGTGCAAGTGTCGAAAAGAATCTTGGAGTTGTAGCTGGTTGATGGCTGTAGAAAGTGCTCGGGTAAGAAAATACCTGGTATCCGTGGAACCGTCCGATCTGTCGAGGGATGCGTCAAGGGTGCAGTTAAAATCACCACCTAAAATGACAATATCAGTGGCAGGAAAACCTTGAACACAGGAAGCAAAATGCTCAAAGAGACAGTCTGCATACTGTTGATGGTATGGTATCGGAAGTTGTGAAGTCGGAAGGACAGAAGCTGCAGGAGGTCACGATAAATCGGTTTGACCGTGATATCAGTAATGAAGGATCGAAGACGAAAATGGATGGCCACCGCAAGTCCTGCGTGAAGACTAAGTCGATGGACATGGTAGAATTGAAATAGCCAAGTTCGTCACTGGTGGTATGGGGTGTTGGGATGACAGTTAGTCTCCTGTAGCAATAACATATCCGCATCATGCGGTGTAATGTCTTCAAACACTAACGCATTGGTAGGAGGGACGGAGCATCCCTTACAGTTGAAAGAAAGTAATTTTAACTTGAAAGAGGTTGTAGTGGTTGAATATTACTATCAGCACTTCTATGAAGACTGATCACACGTTTCTTTAAGTTAGATGTCTGCGCATTGGTGACTGTGTCAATTTTCGGCAAAAGAGCAAGTAGATTCTGAAGTTAGGTGATAATAGTAGGAAGCTGAGCATTACGTGATTGAACGCAGTCCAGCTGCTTGAGAGAACGTGATGGTTGATTGAGTATGATGAGAGCAAGATCAGACGGCGCCAGCGGCCCTTCTAATGCAGGGAAAGTTTCCAGATATTCTGCAACAGCTTTTTGATCCGACAATTTTGGAACAGCTGGGGACTTAAGAGATGTAGGAACTGCAGTTGGAGAGAAAGACTGTCGAATTGGCGAACGGGAACGAGAGCAGCGTGGAGAAGACGTAACAGGCGAGATTGAACTCTGCCTAGTACGTTTCAACGTGGGAACGCCGGGAGAAGCTGGTAGGTGTAGGACAGTTAGATCTGACTCCACATTAGGGGTTCTAAGGGAAGAAGATGAAGCAACACGACGGAGGGGTTGCCATTCCTTTTCGGAGATAATACCCTCCGAAGAACGTAGAGGTACCACAGCAACAAGATGGCCCAACGTTGAAGAGGTGGCCAAAGTTCCCGAAGTAGCGATCGAAGACTTGGAGACTGCTGATGAATCATCATTTGCTGTGGGAGAAGCCTCTGGAACAACAGTAGCAGGAATCAAGGACGTCTGTGGAGCCGAACTTGGTGTGGCCAGAGAAACTGGTGTTGAGGTTGGGGTGTTGATTTCGGGCGGTATGGAAATAGGTGGCTTGGCAGATGCATGTGGACAACGTGATTGGATGTGGCCATATGCCTTGCATTTAAAACAATGCAAGGCAGTAACGATATCGATCCGGAAAATCTGCTTCCCTACAACCACAGTGAGGTCAGTAGGGCAGTCAGCAATGGCATCTTCAGTAGGGAACAGGATCCTTGCTTGGCGACGCAGACCTAAGATGTTCCTGTCATCTGGGTTGTTGGTACGGAAGACAGAGTGGAAATGGAACCAACTACTTTTCCACAACGGGAAAGGGTCGCCATTAAGTAATGGTCCTTGATTTCTGGTGGTACGGGGTAGCACGTAACAAGTACGAGGCGCTGCGTGAGTGGGGCTCCCAGTAAGGTATGATCCCCAACATGCAGTCCGTCAGATAAGACGCGCTCCACAAACTCTGGCTACGCAAAATAGATGAGAACAGTCCAAGGTTTCCTCGCCATATGGGTGATCGCTCCCTTAGGGAGAATTTGGCGAACGGCTAAGGAGTATTTCTTAAGGCTGGTGTCCGGGAGGGCATCAAAACATATGCCAAGTTTCCGTGTGCGTAAAACCTCCGGCCCAGCAGCTGAAGTTTCCGGAATTTCGATGCGTAATTTCTTGTTGTCTCTAGTGACAATCATATCAAGAGGCATTATACATGGATTCTTCGCTGTAGAGGAAGATGGACTGGTACCCTTCACAACAGAAGCATAAGGTAAGTTGCGGTAGGTATGGGCGGAGATGGGGAAGCTCGAGACTCAGTGCTCGCAGGAGCAAATGAAGTACCAGAGGCAACGGATACTGAAGAAGTTAATGACGTCACTGTGGTGGAGAATGTTGGGAAATCAACATCCATAGAGTTGGAAGAAGAGGTGGTAGCATCAGATAACGCGAATTGGAAACCAGCTGCGTGTGGTAGTGACGAAGACCGAACGTGGCCAGGTGGGGGCGGAGCTTTGCTATCAAGCTTCAGACCTGGCCTGCCGCCCCGGTGGCGCAGTGGTCTAAGGCGCTGGCCTCTGATCATTCATCCGAAAGGGGTCCGGGTTCGAATCCCGGTGTGGCATGGATGTTGTGTTTGTCTTACGGCACTGGCTTTCTCCCTTCCCTGGAACCAGTGACCCTAAATTAGGGACGGGCGACTGCTTATAGCCCATTGAGTTGCTCACGGTGGTCGTTAAACCTCCAATCAAAAAAAAAAAGACCTGGTCTATCAGATGCGGTCGCCGCCATTAGCAATTTTTTTTATTGGAGGTTTAACGACCACCGTGAGCAACTCAATGGGCTATAAGCAGTCGCCCGTCCCTAAGTTAGGGTCACTGGTTCCATGGAAGGAGAGAGCCAGTGCCGTAAGAGAAACACAACATCCATGCCTCACCGGGATTCGAACCCGGACCCCTTTCGGACAAATGATCAGAGGCCATTGCCTTAGACCATTGCGCCACCGGGGCGGCGCCATTTGCAATGGCTGGCCTGCTAAACCCGACCCTGGGCAAAGCCAGGACGGAAAAAGAGTTAGTACAAGTAAAGTTTTACTTACAGGACGTCAAGGTCGGACTCAATCGACACAGGAGGTACACAAAATGACATAACAAACACAAAAGAACACCAATAAACGCAGGTCAAACACGGAGCACAGGTCAACACAACCTTTACATAGCCATCGCTTAGACCACTGTGCGCCGCCCCGGTGGCGCAGTGGTCTAAGGTGTTGGCCTCTGATCATTCGTCCGTAAGGGGTCCGGGTTTGAATCCCGGTCAGGCATGGATGTTGTGTTTGTCTTACGGCACTGGCTCTCTCCCTTCCTTGGAACCAGTGACCCTAAATTAGGGACGGGCGACTGCTTATAGCCCATTGAGTTGCTCACGGTGGTCGTTAAAAACCTTCAATCAAAAAAAAAAAAAAAAAAAAAAAAAGACCACTGTGCCATCGGGGTGGCAGTTTCAGCATAATTAATTTGCAATAGTTTACTTGCTTTGGCGGCACTTTATTCACATGAGTACTGAGAATTTTGCTGTCATTTCAAACGAAACGTCCAACATACAGATACAACTTTTTTTTTCTTTGTTTTAAAGAAATAACTTTTTTGATAGATATAAAACTTGAATGACGTTAAGGACTTATTCATAAATACCGAAGTAATGCATAAGTTTCTAAAACTTCAGACAAAAGGAATACGATAAAGAGTGCCATTCCTTGAGGGTCTACCGGGAAATGTCCCAGTATTCCGGCGGGCCAATTCGCCCCTCTGCATGACTATTAAATCCTTTCCGATACGAATAAAATTTAACAAAGTTATTCAAAGTCAAAATAGAACTGGTTAGAAAAAAAAATAACCAAACAGATTTCTACAATCGATAAAACATCCAGAAATAGAAATAGCTACTTACTTCTACCAGCAGCTAAAATGTTTGTTACGAAAATTAATAAATTGTGCACAAAAAGTTTGTCATATCAGAACAGGTATCCCAGACAAAGATTTTCAAATCGAACAGCAAAAAGAAGAAATCTAGAAGGAAACACGATATAACTCTACGCCTTCTAACGGAGGAATTTTGCACAATGGAAAAGTTGTAAATAGATGAAAAGTATTCTGCATATCAAAAGCTATGTATACTAAAGAAAACGAACTTTTCAAATAAAAGATAGCGAGAAAAAGGGTTTGACCTATACGCATCCAAGCGGGAAAGCTGTGCATCGTTTAAAGAAGATAATGCTCTCGTCTTTATTATAGCGAGTGATATATATAGCAAACAAGAAATTTCTCATTAGGGTTTTTAGAAGCGCAGATACATCAGCAAACAGAAGTACATAAACACCGCCTAGCGGTAGAACTGTGAACTACAAAAAAAAATTCCAAAGTTTAGATTAAGATTTGTTTTTAATCGGACATTTAGAAGCCGAGATATCGAAAAAAAAATTGCGCCTTCTAGTTGCAAAATTGTGCGTTATTGTGAAATGGAAATACTACTAACTATAAAAATATTGAGTGTATCTCCCCGGAAAAGAATCAATCGGGTTTTTAGCCCTGCAGATATTGATGTAAACGAAAACGTGAGCTTACGCCCTCTAGTGGCACGCTTGTACGTTAAGAAAAATTTGAAATTATATGGGGAAAATTTAGTACCAGAAACGCTCTCCGACAAGGAATTGTTTTTTTAATTGGGCTCCTAGAAGCAGAGATATCGATAAAAGTAAGATATATCAAGGCCCCCTGGTGGGAAAACTATGCAATATTTTAAGCAGAAGGTATTCTAAAAAGGATTTCTAAGAGGTGAGCGGTGTCTGTCTAAGAAAGATTTTTTTTTCAATCGAGTTTTTAGAAACCCATATTTTAAATACATTAAATACATCGGAAACAGAAATAAACACTTCCGCTCCCTGGTGGCCAAATCATTCTGTACCAAATTTTAGAAATTATATGCAGAACATTCGGCACCAGGAGCTGTATCGGATACAGAAAGAAATTTTTCATATAGGACTTTCTCGCAGAAGCCGAGATTTAAGCATTACTTGAAAAAATAAAACAAGAAAAACTGCGTTTAAACTTGTCTTCGTTATAAATGGAATGGAAAGAAAGAATTCTTTCAATCGGATATCCAAAAAAGCAAATATGCGAAATGGAATGTATTTTGAATTCGCTACCATCTGAATTTAGGCCCTCTAGGAGCGATGGGGAAAAACCGGAATGCAAGGATTACCGTTCTCACATTTCAAGCTTTCCAATGTAAAAATGTTTTAAAATTGAACTATTTGAAGATATATGGTGTGCACGGACGGACAGACAAAGTAATAACATAAGCACCAACTTTTTTTTTTTTTTTTTTTTGCCAAAGACGTGCAGCAAATAATGGTTGTCCCAGAAACCTTTACAGCCTCCCCCTTCCCCCCTACCACCACCAAAATGATGTGCTGATAATATCAAATTATATTCCTCCCGTACTGATTTGTATAATACCATGAAGTTCAGTAGCAGAATAAGTAAAGCTGAACCTGTTATGATATGCAAGTCTAATAATGTCATTTTTATGATGGTTTCCCTCTTCTAAATTACGCCATATCCTAGCGTCATTAAAAAAAGCACTTTCTTGGTCGATATGGAGTTTTATTTACACAGAAACCCGCGAGCATTTTGATGAGTAAACGTTGTATAATAAAAGATCGCCGCTTTGTGGCTGTTCTGATGCAAGAGAGTTTCGCACTCCTATCTGCATGCCACGTAAAGCAGGCTCAGAATAAGAGGAGAATCCAGCTCTGTGAAAATGACCCTCATTCGCAAAATTTATATGAGAATGACAGTACTCTATTTCAAGAAGCACCGCATTACGCTGTGTAAATACTTAGTCACGAATGATTCATTTTTTGGATGACTTGCGAAGAGTAGAGCACCAGTTACATATTCATGATGAGTTTCTTCATTATCGTTGGGTCCACCTGCACCCAGTACTTCGCAAACTTAAATCACCAAGAAGAAATGAGCAAATTATTTCAGAATCATTAACAAAAAACAGGACTGGAACAATGCAGTTAGACGCATATCAGATGCGTAGACAAATGAGACGTTTGCCGAAAAGAAAAAAAAATCATGAAGGTTCCCAAAGCAGCATACCTACAATTCTCCGATCTAACCCCTAATGTACACACACTCACACACACTGGTCACTGAATTTGAAAACCTTATGCAGATGTACGTAAATGTCACTTGTAACGTACCAGGAGATGTGACGTACCTGCCAGAAGGAAGCACACGACATAAAGGCAGATAGGAATCAGAATAAAACGTCCGCGTAGCTCAATTGGTAGAGTGACTTATTCGGGAATGAGGGGATCCGGGTTCGAATCCTGGCGTAGACAGAAATGACGGAGAAATTTACTTCGTTATAATGGCGCCCGAACTATCCGGATGACCCGACCGTTCAAAATCTCGCAATGGTGTGATGTTATTTCCACACCGCGAGATACGAAAAATAAGAGAATCCCTTCTCCAGCACTTCAAAAAAAAAAAAAAATAAATAAATAAGGGGGAGATGATGTAACGTACCAGGAGATCTGACGTACCTGCCAGAAGGACGCACACGACATAAAGGCAGATAGGAATCAGAATAAAACGTCCGCGTAGCTCAATTGGTACAGTGACTTCTTCCGGAATGGGGGATCCGGGTTCGAATCCTGGCGTGGACAGAAATGACGGAGAAATTTACTTCGTTATACACTTATGCAGTGTATATGCAAAATACACGGTCACATGAGTCACCACGTGGTCTAGGCATGATCATGATGATCATATGTAGAGGATTTTAGGAAGGGAGTGTCTGACCCCAGGTCTAAAACAACCCTTAGAAATAGGAAACTAGAAGATTTGGGCTAGAGCGCCCGATAGGAAAGTGACACGGAAGCGAAGTAGAAAGGGGGAGGAAGACGCCCTTATTTATTACCGGGGGGCCAGTGCCCGGGACGTGGACTAGGCCGGCGGTTCCCAACCTTTTGTACATACAGTATCCCCCCAATCTCGGGGCTGGAATACGGTACATATGGTTGGGAAGCATACGCACAGGTGTTCATTAATCCATAATCAGCATACGCACAGGTGTTCATTGCTCTATAATCAGTATTTATTTTGTTTTATTACAAATTCAACGATACCGGTAATGCTTGATTGAAAATATTAAGCAACAAGAAAGATGACACCGAATTTTCGGATGTAATTAGCACGTCTTTTGAATCCGTTCTGACGCAAATTAAATTTATCAAAGCTATTCAAAGTCAATGGAGCCGGTATGGAAAAAAATAGTATCTGACGGAAGGAAGAAGTTTTTCAATCGGGTTTTTAATCCCTTAGATATTGCTGTACACTGAATCGTGAGCTTACGCCCTCTGGTTGCAGACTTGTGCGTTAAGAAAAACATGAATTTATATAAGAAACTTTTCGCACTGGAAACGCTCTCCAACACAGGAAGAATTTTTCAAATCGGACTTTTAGAAACAGAGCTATCGACAAAAATAAAATGTGACTTTACGTCCCCTGGTGGGAAAACCATGCATTATTTTAGGAAGAAGGTATTCTCAAAAAGATTTTCCATATTAGCAGTATCAGTCCAAGAAAAAAAAATTTAGTCGAGTTTTCAGGAGCCCAGATTTTGCTACAAATACATCAGAAGCAGAAATTAAAACTTATGCTCCATGGTGGCCAAACCATTCTTTACCAAACATTAGAAATTATGTGAAAAATATTTTCTATTAGGTTTTGTATGCGATACAAGAAGAAGTTTTCAAATCGGAGTTTTAGAAACAGAAATATCGCATAAAACGCCATTTTCCTTTGTGCCCCTTAGCGGAAAGTCTATGATTTACTTGAAAATTATGAATTTTTAGGAAAAACTTTTCGCATCGGAAACACCATCTAACAAAGAAGGAATTTTCCAAATCGGACTCCTATAAGTAGAGATATTGACAAAAATAAGATAAACATCTACGCCCCTGGCGTAGATGTATATAACCATGCATTATTTCAAGAAGAAAATGTTCCTAAAAGGTTTGCCGACATGAGTAGTATCGGTCAACAAACGACTTTTTTGCAATCGAGATTTTGGAAGCTCATATTTTGCTGCAAATACATCAGAAGCGGAAATTAAGACTTACACCACCTGGTGGTCAAACCATTTTTTACAAAAATTTGAAATTATGTGCAAAGGATTTCCCATCAGGAGCTGTATCCGCTGAAGAAAGAATTTTTCAAATCGGAGATTTAGAAGCAGAGATATAGGGGGAAAGCAATTTACCATTATGCCCCCTAGCGGAAAGTCTATGAATTACTTGAAAATTTTCAAATTATAAGAAAACCATGTCACACTAAAAGCACTATCCAACAAAGAAGGAATTTTTCAAATCGGACTAGAAGTAGAGATATTGACAAAAATAAGATATACATCTACGCCCCCTGGCGGAGAAACTGTGGAATATTTTAAGAAAATATTCCGAAAAGGTTTATCGATGTGAGTGGCATCAATCCACGAAAGAATTTTTTCAATCGATATTTTAGAAGCTCGGATTTTATGGTAAATATATCAGAAGGTAAAATTAACACCTACGCCCCCTGGCGGCCAAAGTATTCTTAACCAAAAATTTTAAATTATATGCAAAAGATTTTCCATCAGGAAGTGTATCCGCTGAAGACAATTTTTTTCCAAATCGGAGTTTTAGAAGAAGAGTTATCGGGGAAAAGGCACTTTACTTTTACGCCCCCTAGGTGGAAATCTATGTGTAATTTGAAAAGTAACTATATCTAGAATACTCTACGGCATAAATGGAATCGAAATATAAATGATTTTTTCAATCGGATGTTTAGAAGCAAATGTGGATTAAAACGTATTTTTGAATTCGACATGATCTGCATTTACGCCCTCTAGCAGCAAAATTGTACATCGTAAAAAAAAAACGAAATAAAGGATCATCATTCGCATATTTCAAGCTTCCCAATGCAAAAAGAATTTTTCAAATCGGACTAATAGTTGCAGAGATATCGTGGGTACAGACGAACGGACAAACCGATAACATAAGCACGATCTTTTTTTTACAAAAGGCGTGCTAAAAATGAAACTGCACTAGTAAATATACAAATATGCACAAATAAAGTGGGTAATATCTGTACATAGTATGCAACCAGCTAGGAGTTTATTCCTCCTGAATAAAGTTACATTAATCAAAATTTTAAAAATGTTTTCCATATTTTAACAAACTGTGCACATCAATGTTAAACTCGGGCTTGTTTTGAATTGCACAAACGATCGATGTTTGGTTCTAACTGTGTCAGTTCCACACGCAGGTCGTTCTTCACATTAAATATTTTCAAAGCAGGTGTAAGGCTGTCATTGGCGAGAACTTGAAAACAAATGACACACTGCGGCTGTTGAACGCCGGCTTTGCTACTAAAACAAGAAAATCGGAACTTGATATAACTTGCTTCATATTGCCTGAACTTTTTCTTTCCTTTATCAGAAGCTGTATTTGTGCCGTCAGTAGTAATCCTGCTAAGTTCACTTTGATCTGAAGATTCTGCAGTCAGCACTACTCATAGTTTCCTTCAAATAGCGGTCCATTCTCAATACCAAGTAGATTAGTTTTAGTTCCAGATTAAGTAGAATATGTGGCGACAGTCCCAACGAACGTTATTTGCGCCATGACAGTAAACAAATGTGAGAGAGTGGCGGAAAAGCACCATGTGCGTGTGGAGGACTATCACATTGTGTATAGAGGGGTGTCCCTTTTCATCCACGTACAGTGAACAACATTGCGCGGATCGGCTCGCGCCTCCCGAGGAAGGCGCCCCTCACCCGTTAGGAAACTAGGGTCTAAGCAACTATACACTGAGTGGCCACTTTATTATGACCATCCCTTCAGTACTTCGTTGGGCCACCTTTTGCTTTTAATACTGCGTAGATTCTTCGTGGCATGGACTCCACGAGATGTTGATAGGTGGATAAATAGCACTTTCCAGGGGTGTCAGATTGCAGGGTTGCGGATCCAGCTGTCTCGTGCCTCGTTCAACTTCATCTCCCAAATTCTCAATGGGGTTGAGATCTGTAGATTGTGCGGGCCACCTAAGCAAAGTAAACTCACCGGCATGTTCCTGAAACCAATCCTGTACAATACAAGCACTATATCAGGACGCATTATCTTGTTGAAAGTCATTGGGATAAACCATCCGCATGACAGGATGCACTTGGTCCGCAACGATGTTTAGATATAATGTGCCAGTCAGACGTTGATCAACACGAATTAAAAGGCCCAAAGCATGCCAGGAAAACATTCCCTAAACCATAACGTTGCCCCCACCAGCTTGAAAGGTTGTAGCAATGCATTTGGTGTCCATACTTTCGTGCTGTTTCCGCCAAATTCTCAATCGGCCATGGCCATGGTGCAACTGAAAACGTGATTCATTGGACCACATAATTTGTTTCCAATTATCGACTGTCCAATCCTTGTGCTCCTGTGCGAACTGGAGACGTTTTCTCATGTTACCTGCAGACAGAAAAGGTGTTCGAACAGGCCCTCGGCTGCCATATCCCATCCCATGCAGTCTATGACGAACAGTGCGTGCAGAGATCATTTGAGGGAATCCATGATTAAGATGGTCTGTAATTTGCTGCACTGTTGCCCTTCTGTTGTCTGTTACCAGTCTTGACACTCTCCGTCCGTTCCGCCCGAGCAGATACTAGTCGATGATGACCACACGTTGCACGTAGAGACCCAGTTTTTTGGCTTACAGTCCAGTCTTTAAACACTTTAACAACAGCTGCTCTGGAACATTTCACAAATGCCGCGGTTTCGGGGATACTCGCCTAATGGCTCTGAGCTCCTACAATCATCCCACGTTGAAAGTCCGTCAAATCGCATTTTTTACCCATCTCGTCACCCAAAAATCACTTCTACTACTGTCGCAAGCACTAAGCTTTCCCTTTTTATACTAGACTCGCCCTCTGGCGGCAAGAGCGTGCAGCCATAGCTCATTAGCTTAAAACTGTCAGGTGGTCATAATAAATTGGCCACTCAGTGTATAAATCTGCTTCTCGTCACTAGTGTTGATCATAATGGAAAAAACAAAGGATCTGCAGAGTTTCATAAAGGCTTTTTTGTGGGTGCCTGCCAGGCTGGAGGGACGATTTTGAAAACACACTGGTTTCTCAAAAGGTGATATATTACGGGTCTTTAATAAGTGCAAAAAATATCCCACATTGCTTGTCTAAGAGACGTAACTGTAGGGTGACGACAATCTCTCAGGAATGACATCGACGTCGTCTGAGAAGGCTTGTGCGGCGAAAGAGGACTTCGTGTTGAACAATTGACTGGAGCTTTCTATGAAGGCTGTTCCAGACCCATATATCAGACAACTATGCGCAGGGATTTTTTTTTCCTTTTTTTTTTTTTTTGGTTAGAGGTTTAACGACCACCGTGAGCAACTCGATAGTCTGTAAGTAGTTGCCCGTTCCTAATTTAGGGGTACTGCTTCCAGGGAAGGCAAAGAGCCAGTACCGTAAGACAAACACAACATCCATGCCTCACCGGGATTCGAACCCGGACCCACCTCGGACGAATGGTTAGAAGCCAACGCTTAGATCACTGCGCCATCAGGGGAGGCCAGAGAATTGACGAGGATTGGTTTTGGCATTCACATGCCTATACCGAAACCAATGATTTCTGCGAAAAACCAGAAAGTTCGTCTACAGTGGTATCAGGAACACCGTGACTGGACACTGAAAGACTGGAAAAAAGTTATGTAGTCCGAAGAGTCGCTATACACCTCATTATGTGCCGACGGTAGGCAGATAGTTCGGTGGGAGCCCCATGAAACATTTTTTTTTTTTTTTGATTGGAGGTTTAACGACCACCGTGAGCAACTCAATGGGCTATAAGCAGTCGCCCGTCCCTAATTTAGGGTCACTGGTTCCAGGGAAGGGAGAGAGCCAGTGCCGTAAGACAAACACAACATCCATGTCTGACCGGGATTCGAACCCGGACCCCTTACGGACGAATGATCAGAGGCCAGCGCCTTAGACCACTGCGCCACCGGGGCAGCCATGAAACATTGGGCCCAGCTTCTTTGATAAACACAACAAGGTTTTGGTGGAGGTGTTATCATGCTACCAGGCGCGTTCTGCTGGTACGGAACGGGTCCCTTGATACTGCTGCAGGGTTGCGTGTCCTCTAAAAGGATTATCTGAAAGTTGTTGTCGATCGAGCCTAACTCCTGCAATGTTGACTTTTTTCCGGTATGTTACTGCTGTTTAATGGACGACAATGCTACTACCCATCGTGCAAGATGTATTTAGCAGTGGTTCAGCGAGCATGACGGCGACTTTCGCCATCTTTTCTGGCTACCACAAACCCCGGATCTGAACCACATTGAGAATGTATGGGACATGTTAGGAAAACAGATCCGGGAGCAAAGTCCTCTTCCGTTAAATTGCTCCAGTTAAAGAACTGTGTGGTAAACTCTTGGCATATATATATATACTATAAATTCACTCCAACACCTTGTAGGATCTCCTTAATTTTTGCACACCAATACTATAGATTCATTCCAACACCTTGTAGGATCGTCCTTAATTTTTGCACACCAGTACTATAGATTCACTCCAACACCTAGTAGGATCGTCCTTAATTTTTGTACACCAGTACTATAGATTCACTCCAACACCTTGTAGGATCGTCCTTAATTTTTGCACACCAGTACTATAGATTCACTCCAACACCTTGTAGGATGGTCCTTAATTTTTGTACACCAGTACTATAGATTCACTCCAATACCTTGTAGGATCGTCCTTAATTCTTGCATACCAGTACTATAGATTCACTCCAACACCTTGTAGGATCGTCCTTAATTTTTGCACACCAGTGTACTATAGATTCACTCCAACACTTTGTAGGATCTATGCCAACTCGCATACATGCTGAAATTCAGGCTAAAGAATGTCCAACACGGCTCTGAATAAAAATTTCTGACTCAGTGCCGCGTATGAGTATTTCCAAAGGTCAACGGCTATTTGATTTCAACACTGTTGCTTTAACAATAAATAATTTGTTCCAGTGACATAACTTTACCAAAACCTTGAGTAAAGTATTGGAAGAGATCAAACTTCTGCAGGGGTTGGAAGGAGGTTTAATGGAAAACAACATGAGCACATTCAAGGTATTGCTACCCCAGTGACGCATTGGTCAAGAACCGTGAGTCCGGGTTCGAGTCCTGAATGAGGCACGGGTGACGTGCTTTGTCTTACGCCACTGGCTCTTTCCCTTCCCTGAAATCCGTAGCCCTACATTAGGAACGGGCTGCTGCTTATAAGCCCATTTGCGCTGCTCACGGTGGTTGTTAAACACCTAGACAAAAAAAAGAATTCAAACCCGCAGCAACAATTTTTGTTATTAATAATAAATTGCTGCTATAGATCTTCAAAAGAGCTGCACCAGAGAATCACGGGCTTTTGAAATTCGGAAATACAATTACAAGTCACCACTGGAAAATACTCTTTCGCATGGAATTAGGGAATTCACTTACAACTCCATACACTAGCAGAAATTCTTCACCACGAGAAGTTTTCTAAAGTGGCATAGTTTCACTCAATTATGTTCACTCCTATATATCAGAAGTTGCCTTTTGAAACTAAGAAGTAATTCCTGTAATGCTCCACACATCGTCTGGCATTTATAAAAATTCCTTCAGCGCTTTCAGATAAGAAGAAAATTATAAGGGAGATAATGTGCCTTACTACAGAAGAAAAGCATGTGCCAAGACGAGAAATCTGAAGGGATACATTCTGTTCGTGAAGCTTAGTTCGGAGAGGAACTTACTCCAGAGTGAGGGGGCGTAGATTAGATATCAGTCACGGACATATTTGTGTTTCCACATATGTCACTGGAAATTCGCCTCTTTGCATTTCCTACACATGATCAACTAGATTTTGATCAGAAAAACTTGTGATCACCCCATGCGATCAATACAATCACTTTGAAGACACTGGTGGTACAGTCACGTGCCTCTATGTATACTTGCATTGTCGTTCATTAAAAAGGAAATCCCTAACCCTCTTTCGAAACCTACAAGAGGATGATGGACGTAAGGAAGTCTCATACAGGTAAATCTAGGTATTAAGGAATTCCTGTCTAAGATATTTGAGCAGCGATGTTGATGCCTATTACCACGAAAGTCTCCATGTTTTAAGTTAGGAGACTGACACCGTATCTGACATTTTATCAAGATGATTGTCCTTCGAGAATCTATTTTGAGATGAATCTTGACTCATCTATGAATAGAGCATGCACTTTAAGAGCAAAACATTATTACCACACACTTAGTATTGTGTAGGTTCTGCGTGAGCCACCCTTAATTACTGCCATGCCACGAGGCATGGACTTCACATGTCCCTCCGGAAGGTGTCCACTGGTACGAAGTGTAAGTGGTGACCGTAAGAGCGTTCAATGTACATGGTGGAAGGTCTGTACGCCTCAGCATCAAGTCCCAAATGTGTTCAACTGGGTTCATGTTGGGCGATATGGGCTGCCATGGAAGTTATCCTTTTGTTTTTCCAACTACTCTTGGAGATTATATATAATTCAAGACTACACACTTGTGATGTTCATTTAGAATAAATTATCAACGTTTTTTCACAATTAAATGTTTTATTAACATCGACTATAGTTTAGCAGAGCGTCTGGCTCGGCATCATCAGGACGAATGGAGCGTTTGTTATTCTGGACAAAAAACATTATGAGGCAGAGGTCGAAAAACTTATTTCCGAGGGACCGTATAAAGAAATTAAAAAAGATCCATCGGAAAAATATTTAAAAGAAGTTCGGAAAGTAGTACAAGTTGCGTTACTCTTAACCAAAGCTCAAAAAATTATCTGAAACCTTCGTATGCCCGTTGTCCGCGTTTCTATGCCCTTCCGAAGATACACAAGATTGGCGTTCCTTTCCGTCCCATCGTCAGCAATATCGGCTCTGCTACTCATAAGTTGGCCAAATTTCTATCTTGGAAACTGTCCACCATAACGACTTCTTCAAACAAAACTGCTGTAAAAAATTCCACTGAATTTGTAAATGTGCTTAAACAGCATCCATACAACGATCAGTTCATGTTATCCTTCGGTGTGAAATCCATGTTCACAAGTATTCCACTAAATGGAGCCCTCGAATCTTTGAAAGCAAGTCTCATTGATCATCATTTCAGCCAATCGGAAGTTGAAGAAATTTTGAGATTAGTGGAAATTTGTATCAAACAAAACAGTTTCTTATTTCGTGGAAGATTTTTTCAACAGACGGAAGGCCTTGCAATGGGTAGACCACTGTCGCCTGTTTTATGCGAAGTCTGCATGCGTCACTTCGAGGACAAACTGTTTCAGCTCGTTACATTCGACCTGTGGATTCGATATGTAGATGATACCTTTGTCCTCTGGAAAGGCAGGAATTCCGAACTACTTAAATTAGTTGAACTTATCAATTCAATTGATCCTCATATACAGTTCACATGTGAGACTGAAAATAATGGCTGCTTACCATTCCTAGATGTCCTGGTGTCACGCTCTGAAGGATCCTTTAGTACAACAGTTTATCGAAAGCCATTTGCTGTTTCCTTACCTCCACATGCAAAATCAAATCACCCATGGAAACAAAAAATGTCTTCTTTCTACACATACGTATATCGTGCAGTACATATATGCTCAACTGAGGATTCCTTACAGAAAGAGCTTGCTTTTCTTAAACGAACTGCAGTACACAGAGGATATAGCCCTTCCGTGATAGAAAAAGCGGTCCAAAAATTTAGGAAACCGAAGCCCGTCTGCTCGCTCACGCCAGTAGACCTCCCAGTACGAACGAATTGGACGGTTATCCCATTTGCTCCTCAGATTTGCTTCAGAACTTCAAAAATTCTCAAAAGTTTTAATTTCAAAGGGATTTTCAAACCCATAAACAAGATGAATTTTTACGGAACAAAAGACTACGTCCAAGACATAAATTCCTGGGGAATTTATCAGATACCTTGTGAATGTGGACTTTCATATATAGGACAGGCCCGCAGGGCTTTAAGTTTCCGTGTGAAGGAGCACAAAACTTACGTACGGAACTATGAACTGAAGAAGTCATCAATAGCCCAACATTGTCACGAAAATAACCATAAATTTTTGTTTGGAAACGCTATTCTTATTGACAAACCTGATTCGACTAACAAGCTTAATGTATTAGAAGCCTTCCACATATACCGGAATTCTTCACGACTTGTCAATGACATGACGTCTACGCCATTTCTTTCAAGCGCGTGGAAACAACTCACCAAAAACCGTGACTGTCAGAACTCTGATGATGTCACAATGATTTGAATATTTACGCTCCATTCGTCCTGATGATGCCGAGCCAGACGCTCTGCGAAACTATAGTCGATGTTAATAAAACATTTAATTGTGAAAAAACGTTGATAATTTATTCTATACTCTTTGAGAATCCCATCCCTATGACACGACGTGTGTTCTGATAGAACACCCTATCTCTGACTTGAAACACTGTCAGCAAAAACGGGTGGCTGCCGTCCCGGTGGCGCAGTGGTCTAAGTGATGACTTCTTATCATTCGTCAAAGATGTGTCCGGGTTCGAATCCCGGTGAGGCATGGATGTTGTGTTTGTCTTATGGCGCTGGTTCTCTCCCTTCCCTGGGACCAGTGCGGCTAATTTAGGGACGGGAGACTGCTTATAGCCCACTGAGTTGCTCATGGTGGTCGTTAAACCTCCACCAAAACAAATCGGGTGAACATAGTCTGTAATGATGAGTAAGCACTCGGTGATGTTAAGAGGATCATTTACCGCTATCAGGGGACAAAGAGTGTCCAAGGAAAACATCCTTCAGAGCATTACACGACCTTCACTTGCCTGTACCGATGGGGTCACGGCCTCTTGCTCAATATTCTCCGCAGCTTTTAGCTTTATCCTCCAGCGTGCATTTATCCGATGCAGCAGAAAATGTGATTCAAAGAAGGCAACTTTCTTAATGTTTTCTGGCAAACTAGTCGTTGTCGTAGATTAACGAGCTGTCGTCATGCGTTTACGCCGTTGGCCCACGGTGGAGGGATCGTTGCACTATAGCTTTTCATATACTCCTCTGTGCTCCTGGTTACACACCATGGTCAGTTGTTACAAGCCTATTGTGCCGAAAAATACGGCCAATCCACCTGTCTCTCCGAGCGTTAAGTACCTGTCCAATACCCATTCGCCGGTTATACGTTGCGCCTCTTTCCATCCACTCTCGGTACACTTTAACTACTGCAGCCCTTGAACAGCCGACAAAGCTTGCTGTTTCTTTGATACTGCAGCAGATGATCGTCCTTTCTTCGAAGGGGTCAAATCCTGTCTACCTTTAACCATCGTGAACTCCAGTTGATGCTGCACGTGTCACAGATACCACTGCATACTTCCTTGATCTTCACCCATGTGCACCACCATGTCTAACGTCAGGTAGGGAGAAGTCAGAGGTTAGTGTTTTGTCTGTCTACGTGAATACTCGTCCATCTGTCTTAAACACTCTTGAAAATGAACTCCAGGATGCAACTGCACTTACAGAAAGCAATATATAAAACGACCTCATCTCGAGAGCTCCGGGAATTTAACGATACTCAGCACGACAGAAGTGGCCATTAATTGTGATGTTTTCTGCGATCATTACAACACCGCAACCAGCCACCGAACATATCGGGGGAGGGGGGTTAAACGTTCTTCCCCGTTTCAGCTCCACATAATGCTGGACCTCCATTCCTGTGAAAAACCGCGCAGGCGTTGACTGGACACCGTGATGACGTAAAACACACGAGGCGGATTACGTGCGTTTGTCACGGGGACACATTGTGTTATCAGGTGGCAGATAAACGTGCTGTTTGTGTGCGCCTACACCATCATTAACGGGGAAAAAAGGGGCGAAACGCGAAATACAGAGGGGAAACTAGTCTACAAGACAAGCCGAGCTCAGACGTCCAACGACCACCAACACAGACACGCTGGTAGAAGCTGTGGCAGTGAGCCTGGTACTAGGACGCGAAATTTGTCAGCTGGGGTCGAGTCTTCCCAATCCACCATCGTTCGTCACGTGCACTAGCAACAGGTGCAATCGGATGCTTCCCCATGAATACTTAGAATGCTTCCCCCATGAACACCCTAGGAGGCGGAGCAACATGTTGGTCCTGGAGTGTTAACGGGCAAAATTCATTGGGCTGCCGCAGATTTCTGTCAAATCCACAGGATTAGGTTTTGGCGTAGTATCGTCGCAGGTGATGAAAATCAGATATTCCTTCGTTTTCCAACCACAGACTGAGACCAGACCGGAAAGCACAACCAGTGGCGCAAAGCGGGAACTTCGAGGGAAAGTCATGCTGTTAATTTAGTGCAAAGATGCAGCTAGACATTTCTGCGCCTGGGGCAAACAACAAGATATTGCTTCCCCCATCTGTGTCGCTATCTGATCAAAATCGTTCGTACCTTCGGTAACACGTCAAATGGGTCAAATATAGCTGGCAGTCGTGACTTGCATCCACAACGAAGATCGAACAGCCCCCAAAGGATCATCAACAATATGAACGACATCCTTGGTGAAAATCCTCCAAATACGTGGCGTCAGTAAATAAATAAGTACATCGCTCTTTCCACGTTCCAGAAACACAAAGCAACCGAAAAATTGTTTTCAGCCGCCGCCGTGGAATCGAACCACGGATCTCTCGATATCTAGCCAAGCGCGTTAAGCTTTACACCACGGTGGCCAACAATCCACGGCGCTATGTGTATTTTTAAGTCAGCTTCTGACATCATAAATCCGTAAGATGGGCTCATTGATGACATCATAAATCCGTAAGATGGCACCAGATGGAGACGTCTCAGTAGCTGAGCCCATCTTACGGATTTATGATGCCAGAAGCTGACTTAAAATATGGTGGAATTGTGAGGGAACTCGTGCCAGATTATTAGGCTATGGACGGGGAAACTATGCCGAGAAATTGCAGCAGGTCCATGATGCTCTGCGCTAGCGTTACTGAGTGCACATCAATAAGCACGAGCGTTACTGCAATTGGATAATGCCTTAAGTCGCAGCTCCAGAGTGGTCTACCGAAAACTATAGGAATTGGAAGGTGGTCCCCATCCTCCATACAGTCCGGTTTGTCCCGTCCGATTAGCACATGTTTCGTTCCATGGCCCATTTTCGATAAGGACGGCATTTCACTTCAGTGGTGGATGTGCAATCTTGCATCGGAGATTGTCCTGGAAACCAGTAGAGTCGTACCGCCGTGGGATCGTGGAACACTGGCAAAGGACTATGGAAAACAGCGATCAAAGTACTTCAGAAAAGGACTCTAAAAGGACAACGATCAAAGGACATAGAAAGGGACTCTAAAAAGACATCGTTCAAAGGATTCTATGTGGCAAAGGACTATAGAAAACAAGTTAGTAAAATCATGCAATGCATTGATTATAATACGCTTTCCAACATACCAGAAATCATTACTCAGGTTCTGAGGATAATGGCTGTGGAATAAATCTCGGTCCTGTGCCCTGACCTTTGATCCCATTTCGATTGTATTTAACAGAACCGGTTCAGTGTACCTCCGAACTAACATGATAAAGGTTTGTCGCAATGGAAGCATTTTTACGTAAGTTGTGATGCATAAAGGCAATGGAATAGATTTCGCTCCTGTGTTCTAACCTTGGACCCCATTTCGCCCATTTTCAATAAGATTCGTCCCCAAGCAGGCTCCTACAACATACTAACATATCATCGAAATCGAAGAATTTTTACGTAAGTTATGACGCATAATGGCGATGGAAGTGATTCCGCTTCTATGTCCTGACCTTTGACCCCATTTCGCCAATTTTCAACAGGGTTTGTTCACAGGTAGTCCTCTACCAAATATTAAAATTAAATCGAAATCGAACCTTTTTTACGTTAGTTATTACGCATAAGAGCAATGGAATGGATCCCGCTCCTACGTCGTGACCTTTGATCCCATTTGTCCCATTTCCGATAGGGTTCGTTCCCAGTGATCCCCTTCCACATACTAAAAGTTCATCGAAATCGAACGACTTTTACGCGAGTTATCGTGCGGACGGACATACGCACACAACGCATGACGTAATGAGGCAGATGGGAATCGCTACCATCTCCTCGCAAGAGTGTAAGGTCTTAAAACTTTAATAGGATCCACACACAATGCGTGACGTAATGAGACAGATCGCGTGACCGCGCGCCAACATTTCAAGCGCGAGATTATGACGTCATAAGATCGTCCTCAGGTGGTCCCTTACCACATAATCAAATTTCATCGAAATCGAACAATTTTTACGCACGTTATGACGCATAAAGGCAAGGAAATGCATTCCGCTCCTATGTCCTGACCTTTGACCCCACATCACCCATTTTCAATAAGGTTGATTCCCAGGTCGTCCCCTGCAATATATGTATTAAAATTTCATCCACATCGAACCATATTTACGCAAGTTATGACGCATAAGGGCAATGGAATGGAATGGATCCCGCTCCTATGCCGTGACCTTTGACCCTATTTCGTCCATTTTCAATAGGGTTCGTCCCCAGGTGGTCCCCCTACCACATACTAAAATTTCATCGAAATCGAACCATTTTTACGCGAGTTATCGTGCCGACAGAAGGACGGACAAAGCTGGAGCATATACTCTTCTTCAACCTACGGTTGGAAAGCGTAAAAAAGATCTGTCCTTTGCAGGATGAGGTAAGCATGTATGTCTTTATTGGATCATTCAACTTTTTATCTGCAAACAGGACGAACTTTTGAACCACTCTGGTAAAAAGCCCTTTTCCGTATCTTGGGGACAGACAGTGGCGTAACTACCATCCCCGCAGCTGCAGGGGGCGCAGGTAGCGAAGGGGAGTGCTGCAGCTGCCAGTTATAGTTTTATGAAAAATTTCGAACACGCACAATAATTAACCCAAAGATTCATATTTTGCTTTAAGGTATATTTAGCTTTGCCTAAATAAATGCCTAGTTTCACTTTTAAAACACTAAATGTCCTACAGATTGAAAGTGTTCGACTCTTTTGACTTCGGGTTGTAATACGATTGCTCTGCAATGGGTTGTAAATAATACGATCGCTCTCCAATCGCCCTCTCTCTGCGCTGCTGAGGAAAAGCGCGAGGCCACAGTGGGATTCCCCGTGGAGGATGTGGGAAAACAGTCGGTTACCTAGGATTACGTGCACGACAGGCGTCAACGTTTATTCACAGCAGCCGTAGATCTGCCACGTGTAAGAGGGTGATTTCTTCAAGTGATTTATTTTAGTTTTGGACAAAGCAATTGCACGTAATGTAAAATCTATTACTTAAAAAGTTAAAACTACAGGGCTACAGGTACCATCATTACTTTTGCAGGCACTCTCCCGACCACTACCACACACACACACACCGCAAAAAAATACATCCTCCCTCGTGTTCGAAATCCCGGTAAAACTACTGTGCTTAGGGATGCTGAAGTAAATCTTGCGCGGGGGGGGGGACACGTTGTGCTAGTTATTTCACCGGGTACAGAATCTATACCTCACGTTCGATCGAGATTCATGGCCTTCGAGAATCGGTCTTGAGATGAAGCTTTACCGATCTGTGAAGACAACGTTCACCCACATGAATCTGGATTCATCTGTGAACTGGAAATTCCTACGTGATATGCACATGTTAATGACTATACAGAAAAGAAGCTAAAATAGGAAAGTGCAATGGTGGTTGGCCGCCGCCTTTTGAAACCTTCTGGAAGCCATTCGGTTTCAAACTAGCTGGGAGCTGCCAAACAGGTAACATGATGCATCCATCATTTAGATATACTATGATTCTCGGACAACTTTGTTCAGCTCTCACAGAGATCTCACTAAGTAGCTGAAATATTATCTTGAAACGAGGACTTCCATTCGACGCACATTCTATCGTATGGCTAAATCTTAAGGCTATTCAACCTCCTTTCTTCAAAGCAGCATTGTGGCTAACTAGATGCCTTTTTTTCTACCACACTACATTGTGCATTTTTACCTGTTTCAATAAAAAAAAGCTGTATTTGAGATCATTCTTTGGTTCTTTTACCAGCCTGGATCACAGATAAATCAATGAAATAAGAAATACTCCTCATAATGCATGGGAAATCGATGGAATAGTTAAAGCAAACTGAATATAAATTCCGAATTTGTTTGTAACACTTCTAGTCATCCATGTAACATCGCTCAGGAAACTTGAAAATTTCGTCGCTCTGGAGCGGTTGCTTGGAACTTCACTCCAGGGTGGTGTAAAGGTTAGCTTACTCGAACGAAAATCAGGAGGTGGTGTAAAGGTTAGCTTACTCGAACGAAAATCCCGCCCCAGGCTGATGACATTTTCAAGTTTTCTGAGAGATATTACATGGATGACCAGAAGTGTTACAAGCAAATTCTCAATTCGCATTCAGTTTGCTTTGAATATTTTATAGTCTGGATCATCTAAGGCGATTTTGCAGCTTGGTCACTGTTAAACCACGCAACGAAGTTTTCAGTTTCATATAAATCCTATTTTAGTACCGAGAAGATGCGATTACTACGTATTTAGAAAGTTAAATCTAAAATAATGTTTTTCTATTCGTAAGGGTAGGGATCCAGGTTGCAGCCAGCTCCCTTTTCAGGGCACCTACCTTGAGAAATATTCACCTAATTGGAAAGGAGATACTCTGCAAAAATGTACGAAATGCAAAGTGGTAAACATGTTGTATAACGCTTATATATTTTAGGATGCATTTTTCCGAGAAAAACAACGAAAGCCCTTTTCCTGAGAAAGCTGATCCCTGGCAGCACAAAGGAAAGCCTGAAAAACAATATTTTTGCTTTCGTTTACCTCAACTGAATAAATAAACATGAACAGCATTGCACATCATTAAACTAAGTGGAAGTATAAAATCGGTTCTTCGAGACACCCTATCCCAAACCATTCCTGATGTGGCTATAAGTACTCTTATATAACAGCAAAGATAGATAGATATATATATATCTTTGCTACCAAAACCTAAAGATAGCAAAGGGACATCTCAGTAAGGAGAGAAAACAGATTATGGCACTGAGAAAAGAAGATGGTTCTGTAACAAGAAATAGAGGCGAAATTTTGACAAGAGTGAAAGATTTCTACTCCAAATTATATGAAAGGGATGATACATGCACTCCAGACATCATGAAAGTTACCAGTACCAGAGTTCTTCCAGTCCTCCCAGCAGAAGTTGCACATGCAATCAAGAACATGAAACGAGGAAAAGCTCCAGGAGAAGATGGAATTACTGTAGACATCATACAAGAAGCAAGTGGAGAAATCGAAACAGTACTCGCCCAAATTTTCACTCGATGCCTTGATGAAGGGAAGATTCCTGAGGATTGGAACAACGCTACAATGATCCTGCTACATAAAAAAGGTGACATTGAGGATCTCGGGAACTACAGACCTATCAGCCTCCTATCAGTGGTTTATAAAATCTTCACTAAAGTTCTTTCACACCGTTTGAAAGTAACACCGGACCTGGCTCAACCGAGAGGACAAGCTGGATTCAGGAGTGCCTACAGCATAATAGATCATATCCACGTATTGAGAGAACTAATTGAAAGAGCGAGAGAAATTGAACTTCCATTGTGCATGGCTTTTATCGATTATGAAAAAGCCTTTGATTCGGTGAAACCATCAGCAGTTGCAATGGCTCTGAAAACCTGCGGTATTGAAGATGCATACATTAATATTATTAATAACATCTATGAAAATGCAAGTGCAAAGATTAGGCTGTTTGAAAATACAACACACATAAAAATTAGAAAGGGAGTGAGACAAGGTGACACCATATCTCCAAAGCTCTTTAATGCCACATTGGAAAATGTCTTTCAATCACTGAACTGGGAAAACAAAGGGATACAGATTAATGGAGATTATCTAACCCACCTTCATTTTGCTGATGACGTAGTCATTTTTGCAACTACCCCATCAGAGCTTCAGAGTATGATCCAGGAACTTTCTGACAAGAGTGAGTAAAGAAGTGGGATTAAAAATGAACTTTCAGAAGACAAAAGTTATGTTCAATGCTTTTACAAGAAATGAAGATTTATCGATTGATGGAGAAAAGCTGGAGATAACAAACACCTACGTTTATCTTGGACAGCAGATATCAAGTGAGGGTCACATTGATGAAGAAATTAATCGGCGTACAAAACTTGCCTGGAGAGCTTTTGGAAGAAAAAGCATAATTTTAAAGAGCAATATGCCATTATGTCTTAAAAGAAAAGTGTTTGATCAATGCATCCTTCCAGTGCTTACGTATGGTGCAGAGACGTGGACCTTAACTAAAAGGGACATACAAAGGCTGCAGACAACTCAAAGCAGCATGGAGAGGTGCATGCTTGGTGTAACCAGAAGAGATAAGAAGAGGAACTCGTGGATCCGAAAAATGACAAGAGTGGAAGACATAATTATCAGAGTTAAATCCCTGAAATGGCAATGGGCTGGACATACTGCCAGAAGGACAGACAATCGATGGACAGCCGAAATTTTAGATTGGATTCCAAGGGACAGGAAAAGACCCAGAAGAAGACCACATGGGAGATGGGTGGATGAAATTCGAAAGTATGCGGGAGTGACATGGAGGAGACTGGCACAAGACAGACCGTTGTGGAGGAAACTTGGGGAGACCTTCGTCCAGCAGTGGTTTGATAATGGTTGGCAATGATGATGATGATGATATCTGTGCTGTTATATGTTATATAAGACCACTTGTAGCCACATATATGTATATATACGCTCCCTGGAAGTCCTGTTCGCGAATCGTGTCAAGCACCGTCTGCGATTCACGCTGGATCTCGTCCACAGTTACAAAACGGCGACCCTTCAGCTTCACCTTAGGGAACAGAAATAAGTAACAAGGGGCCAAATCCGGCTAGTAAGGCGAGTGAAAATGGGTTGCTATGCTGTTTCCGCTGCAAAACTGGCAAGTTGCTAACTCTCTGTGAGCTACTGCATTGTCGTGATGGAGCAGGAAATCGCCCCTGCGCCACATTACAGGTCGTTTGCGGTGAATGTGCTCCATAAGACGCCGCAGATCATCGCAGTAAAAAAAGGCAGTGACGGTCTGGCCCTGAGGGACGAATTCACGATGTGCAACCCCACGAATGTCGAAGGATACGATGAGCATGCTTTTGGTTGTTCTCCGGACCTGTCGGGCCTTCTTTGGTCGTGGAGATGCAGGGCTCTTTCACTGCGACGACTGTTGTTTGGTCTCCGGGTTGTAACCGTAGACCCACGTCTCGTCCCTAGTGATGTCCAGCGACAGGAACGTTGGTTCATGCACCACCTGCTGACGAAGATCTGGACAGAGCACGACACGAAGCGCCTTCTGCTCCGGGTTCAGAATCTTTGGCACAAACTTCGCAGACGTGCGGTGGATGTTCAAAACCGACGTCAGAATTTCTTGCACTGTTCCGTATGACACACTGGGGATGGTAGCAATGCCTTGAATGGTTCTCCGACGATCCTCATGCACCAAGTCCCTAATTTTGTCCACATTTTCGGGGTTTTCCTCGTGGACTGTCGCCCTGACCTCTCGTTGTCTTCCAGTGCCGTTCTCCCGCTCTTGAAGCGCAAGTGACACTCAAAACACTCGCACGACTCATTGTTTCCTTGCCATAAGCGTGCCGCAACATTTCATGCGTCTCCGTTCCCGATCTGCCGAGTTTGACGCAGAATTTGATGTTCGCTCGCTGCTCTAGTTTGCAGTCCATACCGAAATCGCAGCTGTGTTCTGCACGTGATCACCAAATATCGTGTAGCACAGCTTCCGATGTTCACAGAATGACACCACTCAGCACAATGACTCATGAAGGTCATTGCCTACGACCGCTGCCCGTGCAACCGCCTACTGCCATCTGTTGGCGCACTGTGTACCTAATCTTAGAAGTTTTTGATCGCACTACGTGTATGTATGTATGTATGTATACAAACCGAAGACCGGTTTTCGGTTAGTAGAGTGTTCGGAGTCGGAATGGGAAAAGCTTCTGATTTATCTAAGTTTCATAAAGGACAAATTGTGACGAAACGGCGCCACGGAACTACGATTTCGGAAATGGCGCTGCTTGTGGGTTGTTCACGTGCCGCTGTAGTGAGTACGTATCAAAAGTGGTGCACAGATGACCAAACGACAAACCGTCGTCCTGTCGTGTGTCGTCCGCAGCTCATTGATGCCAGAGGGGAGCGGAGACGGTCGCGCATTGTTCACAGCGACCACAGGGCGACAAATCACCCGCAACTACAACAGTGGTGATCAGGGCAATGTGTCACCGCACACAGTTCATCGCAGCCTTCTGCGCATGGGTCTGCGTAGCCGAAGACCCAGCTGGTCCCCATGCTCGCTGCACGTCATCGCCAGCAACGCATAAAATGGGTTAAAGATAATTGAAGTTGGACCGTCGATAACTGAAGAAAAGTGGCCCCTGTTCTGACGAGTCACGGTGCATCACGTAGACGGCCGAGCGCGGATACGCCGATTTCCTAAGCTATGACACCTGGATGCACTGTTGGGCGGAAACAGGACGGCTGCGATGTTATGCTGTGGGCCATGTTTTCCTGGGACACTTTAGGCCCCATTATCCCAATAGCACAATCCTTGAAAGCTGTCAGGTATCTGAACATCGTTTGCAAACCAAGTTCACCCATTCATGGCAACTGTGTTCTCTGCTGGTGATTGCCATTACCAACAGGATAATGCGCCATGTCACACTGCCAGAATCGTCAAGAAGTAGCTCGAGAAACATGCTGGTGACTTTTTGTTAATGCCTTGGCCTCCAAATTCATCTGACATGAAACCAATGAAACATTTATGGTTCGCCTTGGAAAAGCAGATTCGCGCTAAATCACCACCTCCCCGAAATGTACGGGAAATGGGGAACCTGCTGTTGATATTATGGTACCAGATACCTCAGGACACCTATCACCTCCTCGTCGAATTGGTGACTCGACAAGTCGCCGCTGTTTTGCGGGCTCAAGAGGGTCTTACAGCTTATTCGGTAGGTGGTCATAATGTAATGGTTGGTCGGTTTATGGTTCAGCAAATTTTTAATTGGGTATAGTATTTGAGATTTCTTTTATTTATTTTTCTGTGGTTAAAAAAAGAGAAATAACCTAATGGAGAAATACAAAAACACATGGCATTTATTGACATACATTAGTACGGTGTCGGTCCAGCTTTGGCCTTAATGCATGCACTGACCCTTCGAAACATGCTTTCGACAAGGTTTTGGAACACAGCGATAGGTATGCGCTTCCATTCAGTACGTAATGCTGCCGCTAACTGTTGCTTACTAGTAGCCTTGGTTCCAAACTTCTTATGCGGCGCTCTAATTCACCCCATAGGTGCTCTATGGAATTGAGATCATGGCTCTGTGCTGGCCAGTTTAAACAAGATGCGGAATTATCGTCAAACCACGCCGTAACAGTCTGGATTAACGTCCACAAGCTCTGTGCTCCTCCCTCCTATGGTGGTGCTGGCCTACCTGATGTCCCGCTGTGCTACAAAGCAAGCCGAGTGATCAACTTCATTCACCTTTTCACGGCTCCAGTGGCTTCCGCAGTTCAGGTACGTGACGTTCTTGCCTCCTTGCGTAACCCACATTTTTCCTTTCTTTCTTTAGTTCTCATGGATTGCTGTCCTTTCCCCCCTCCAAACTCCCACCTGCATATTCTGAAGCCCTCATTCACCTTCGCTCTCTCCCCCTCATTCGCTCCCCTCCCTCTTCAACTCTAGAGCTTCTTTCTGAACCCCTCTTCTTCAACTCCCTTGTTCATCCCCCCATCTCCCCTGTTTTTCATTCCCCTCTTGGCTCCGAGCAGGTGTAGTAACTGTACAAGACCTCACTAACTCGGATCTATCCTGGCGCCCTCTCTCTGGCCTCCCCCTGCTATTCTCTCGTCCCCATCCGCCCATTTGGTCTATGACTCTCTGCTAACTGCACTTCTTTCGCTTTTCCCTGATCTTGTCTCCCCAACCGGTCTCGTCTCTGTCTTTTCTGCCCCTCTTCCGCTGCCGTTTTTCCTCCGACTCACAAACTCGGTTCTTCCTCTCTCCTCTCTCTCCTCTAAATCTCTTTATCGTTTTCTAGTGCACCTTGCCACCCCTTCACCGCTTTCTATTCTGGAGGTTCCCCCTGCTTCTCTTCCTCTTGTCTGGGCAGCTGCCCGCTCACCCTTATCTGCCCCTCTTGAAATTAATACCCACTGGCTCTTTTTGCATAATCGCCTCCCTGTTCCGTATTTTCTCTTTCGCATGTCTCTTCTCTCCTCCCCTCTCTGCTCCTTCTGCGCACAGGAGGCAGACGTTTCTCACGTCTACCTTTACTGTCCCATCCTGATGCCTCTCCTCCACCAGGCTTTCCGGATTGCCAGTCGCTCTTGTTCTCAAGATCTTCCGTTCACTGCCTACAGACATCTTCTTCTGCGGGCTCATCCACCTACAACTCTTCCTTCAGTATGTGCCTATCTTTTCGTGCGGGTTAAACACGTTATTTACGTATACCTTCAACATCTCCGCAGCATTTCCTCGCCGGTCTCTTTACACCAGGCCAGCGCAGCACTTTTGTGCCATTTTCAAGATCGATTGCTTTCTCGACTCCGCCTGGAGTACCAGTCGGCTTCTTCCAGTCGTCGAGAAGCCACCTTCTATGCTACCTGGGCGCCGGCCGCTCCATGGTTTGCGATTGATTCTGGACTGCTACACCTATCAGAACCCTAGGACATTCTACACCTACTTTGCTGAGTTCCGTGGCACCCTGGTGGCCCTCCTCCACTCTACGACTCGTGCAATCCACACTACCGTTGAATTGTGAATGCTAATGCCATCTCAGTGTTTTTTCATGCTTACTCGTGTACATTACTTACTTTCACCCCGCCTGTATTATGTTGCTTTGGTGCCCTCGTTAAATAACTTGCACAATTGTGCACGCTGTGTTTTTATCTCATGTATGTAATGTTTTACCTTCACGGCGGTGTTTGTGCTGTTCTTTTTCTAATTGTGTACTATTGTTTCGCCTGTGTTATCCTGTAAATCATGCCCAGCCAATGTCATGTGACACGATGTGTTTCTCTTTGTCACTTCTGCAATTTTTTATTCAATAAGCTTTGCTTGCAGCATTTGTTATTCATCCCCATTGTCATTGCAGTGTATATACCATCATGTTTTTAACAGTTTTTGTATTATTTCCCAGTGAGATGCCCAATACTGTACGTCTCCCTCTTATGTTTTTCTTATGATAAATTAGAATAAAGCGATTTTGAAACCTTGCTTTATGGGACGTAAGTAGTGTCTGTTTTGAGCTCCGTGTTTCGCCGTCTACTGAGTGTGTTTTGTGTGCTCTGTCGTTTAACTTTTGTGCGTGCCTTCAAGACGAAGGTTGTATCTTTCATTTAAGACATCTCCCGAGTCGATGAGTACTTTTTTCAATTAGCTATCAGCACTTTATTTTCTCGACCAGTTGGTCGTTTTTACTAAATTAGGCCTCGCCATCGGCGATGGCGACTGCTGATAAGAGCAGCATTCCCGCTCTCGTCACAGCTTCTCCTACTACGTCGATCCTTATCTCTGACGGAGCAAACCAATCAGCGTCCGTCCTTAATGATAGGGAATATCGTCCTCCTCCTGATGCCTATTGCTCTTCTTCTTCTACGCTTCAACTCTCTGACTCCACCACCTCTCCTGGTGGTGAGGCTATGACGTTCGTTCCTGATGCTGCCGATGACGTAATGGATATCTCTGAGGACGTTGCTTCTGTGCCCTCGGTAGCCTTGCCCAGCGTTGTGTCAGCTCCTTCATCCAGCGCTGCACCTCTGCCTTCCAATGGAGGATTGCCTTCCCGCTCTTATTCTAGCGTTACCTCAGGTGCGTCCCTACCGACGCAATCGACTCGCCTTCCCCTTGCAGATGCCCATGTCCAGATACATGGTGACTCACTTCAATTGGACTTTCCGCACTTCTCACCCGCTGCGCAGGAACTTCACTCCACCCACGAGTTGGGAGTGTGCCTAGATGCTCTTCCGAATACACCGCTGAAAGTCTATTGTGATACGCTCCTTGCTTTTCTTCCAGCCGGAGCCATTACTCACCTCACTCGCCGGCCGCGGACGGTGATTGTTTATTTCACATCCAAAGAGCATGCAGACACGCTTCTAAACTTTGGTCTTGACCTGGGAGACCACCACCTGGAAGCTGAACCGATTGCCAGGCGCCCTGTTCAGGTCTCCTTGCATCCGGTGCCCCCCGAAATCTCAGATGCGATGATATGTACTGCACTTAGTAAGTGTGGTAAGATTGTTGGTCCTGTTATCACACATTCAGCTGCGCCCAAGGATCCTGCAAATAAGAATGTTCGTAGTTTTCGCCGGAGTGTTCGACTCATCTTTCCATCAGAGGAGCATCTCCGTAAGTTCCCACGGATCCTAAACGTCCGATGTGGGCAGCTCTCCTACAGAATTGACATGCTAACATCAGAACACTGTGCTAATTGTAAAGAACTTGGGCATCAGCGTGCTTGATGCCCCAACAACGAGTATCCAGCTCTCACGGCTTCTACAGTGCCTACCGCCTCTAAGCAGCCTCCCGCTACATCTCGCTCTCGACCTGCACCGTCTTCAAATGTGCCAACTGCCCCAGGGCCGAGTTACACAAAAAGTATATCTACAGCCTCTCGTCCACGAGCGTCTTTTGATGCTGATCTCACCTCCCACCTTCAATTTCCAGTGCTCACCTCACCTATTACTCCTCATCCCGTGGCAACATCGGGAGACTTCGCCGCTGGTTTCCCACCAGTCTTCACTATTGGTGTCTCCGAGTGTGACGGCGGTGCCGATAACTCCTCTGACTCTGCGTCAGCTTCCCGAGCATCGTCGCTCCCTGGAAAACGAATTTCTGGCACTCGTACAGGTACCCGACGTAAGAGGAAGAAGAAGAAGAAATCTTCCTCTGCGGATGGGCAACCGTTCCGTACTACCAAATCTTCAGGAGATATTTCTCCCTCTCCTGCGCCAACAGAAATTGAAAGGGACACTGATGATGATGGGTCTCCGCCTTCGTTTGAGGTCTTTTCAAGTGTACTCTCCAAATGTGGTGCTCCTTCAGAACCTCTCAATCTTGGAGATTACTATCAGTTTTGCACCCACACCACGAACCTGGAGTCGACGTATGACTACCTCCGAGAGCGCGAAGACATTCTTCCCGCGCTGCTCCTGCAAGCCGGATGCATTGCTAAGTACCTTCGTGGGTTTGTTCATGACCCCCTGCACCACTCATGGACCCTTGGCTGCGTAAACCGATTACAACAACTCCTGAAAGTTGCTCCGCGACTCCTCCAACCAACGACTGACCAGTCCATTCAAGGTCACGACCCTTAATTGCAGAGGGTTCGCTAGCCCCCTAGCGAATGCTCTTGTAATGGAAGACCTCTCGCCCCTCGGGGCCGATCTGTTACTACTACAAGAAACAAACTGCCATTCCTCCACTCTGTTTACTCGCTGGCGTGCTAGCGATTATGTGTTCCATCATGCTTTCCGCTACTCATCTCATGGTGGACTTGCTATCGGAATACATCAACATTTCCGATCCACCCTCACTGCACTCTCAGTGCAGAACTTATGCCGAGATTTACTCCAGCAAGTCTCCTTCACAGTTGGCGGAGCTCGATTTCACATCTTTAATGTGTATATTCCATGCACCTCTATTCATTTATCCATCTTGTTCACCAAACTCCGTAAAGCTCTCTCGAAAGTCTCACCTTCGGATCGTGTGCTCTTGGGTGGAGACTTCAATTGCACCCTTGACCCGGCTCTGGATCGCTCTCCTTCGTCACGAGAGCGTCGGACGGATCTCGTCGCACTACTCCATGACCTTGTTGCTGATTTCTCCTTCACCGATGCTTATAGGCGCCTTCATCCACAAGAGACCTCACACGCGTGGCGCTCGTCTGGGAGTCAGCTTCCATCAACTGCACGCTTGGATCGGGTTTACGTTTCCACACCGCTTCTTGCGTCTATTACCGAGTTGCAACATCAACCTACTGCTTCCTCAGACCACTGCACGGTCACCCTCACAGTGTTTGTTGCGGCGTCACTCCCTCGGACTATACGTCCGTGGACATTTGACTCCAATCTCCTCACTGATCCTGAATTTTGTGCCTCTGTCCGTTCTTTCCTCGCTGCTCGTCGCGCAGGGTTGCATTCCGCACCCTGTACCTTGACGTATTGGCTTCGTGTCAAGCATCAGCTCCTCTTACATATCAAGCAACTTTCCTTCACCATGAAGACTTCTAGTCAGATGCGCCTCGATCACGCCAGGCAGATGCTCACACTGATTGGGTTATCAGATCCGCTTTTTCCAGCATATCAGGCGGAGCTCCAGGCTTTGCTGAAACCTCTTGCGCAGCAAGCACTTTTACGTCTGCGCATTAAACATCTCAATCCGGAGGAATGCACCTATGATTTTCTAACATAAATGGAATCTGCACGTAAGTCTTCTACCTCGCTTCGTCATCTTCGCCTCCCCTCTGGCGAAATCACATCCGATTCGGCAGCGATTTGCTCTCACGTTCGTCAGTTCTATACCACCAAGTTCAGTGAAACTCCTCCCCCTTCTCCCTCTGCTCTCCCCCATCTTCTCAATAACCTGCCTCAAGTTCCGTCTCATCTTGCTCACACCCACGGAGGTGTCCGACACCTTCTCTTCCCTTAACCCCCATGCCGCTCCGGGTCCGGACGGCCCCTCTTTTCCTTTTTACCGTGCGTTCTTGCCTCTTTTGTTGCCTTTTCTCCTCTCCGCTTTTTCTGCTGCATTTAACTGCTCCCCCTCCCGAGGAGTTTCACGGACGCACATGTGGTCCTATTTCCCAAGAAGGGTGACCCTCTTGACTTGGGAAATTGGCGCCCCATTTCTCTTCTCAATCAAGATTATAAACTCTATACTAAGCTTCTTTCCCGTCGACTAAACTCTATCCTCCCTCACATCCTTGCTGACTCTCAAACCTATACTGTTCCTGGCCGTTCTCTTTCCTCCAATGTTCAACTTCTTCGCGATCTCATTCATCTTGCCAAGACTCATTCTGAACCTCTTGCTCTCCTTTCCTTAGACCTCCGTTCCGCTTTCGATAATATCTCACACGCCTATTTAACACAAACCCTGCTACACTTTGGATTTCCTCCACAATTTGTCTCCGTTCTTCTCTCCCTCTACCGGGACGCCGTTTTCCATGTCAAGACGGCATCTTTTCGCACAGCACATGTTCCCTTCAAGCGGGGAGTTCGTCAGGGCTGCCCGCTTTCTAGTCAACTGTTTGCGATTGCCGTCGAGCCTTTTCTACGCTCTCTGCAAACATCTCTCCTAGCACAACTTCCACCACCAGTTGCCAGCTCACGGCATCACTCAGTCATTTACTCTGCTTATGCAGATGACATCACCGTCTGCATTCGTAGCGACTCACAGTTCCAACTGCTTCGTCGTTTGTTCTCCGCATATGCTTCATGTTCTGTAGCTGAACTGAATACGTCTAAGAGCACTGGATTGTGGTGCGGGTCGTGGTCCAATCGCTTGGATGCTCCATGGGGGGCCACATGGTCATCCACTACCCAACGCTTCCTGGGTGTGCACTTAGGCGCACCACAAGCTACATCCAGTGCAACTCGCTCGGAACTCCATCCTCGCCTCCTCCGCACAGCTGCATTCTGGTGTCGTGCGCAGTTCTGTACGTCCTACTACCAGCGTGCAAATCTCACCAGGACATACCTTCTGTCCATCTGCAAGCATTCTTGGATTGCATCTACGACCCCGCTTTTCTGTCTCCAGGAGGTTACACGCTGCCTTACTCGAGTAATGTGGGCGGGTCATCACTGGATTAACGTCCACAAGCTCTGTGCTCCTCCCTCCTATGGTGGTACTGGCCTACCTGATGTCCCGCTGTGCTACAAAGCAAGCCGAGTGATCAACTTCATTCACCTTTTCACGGCTCCAGTGGCTTCCGCAGTTCAGGTACGTGACGTTCTTGCCTCGTTGCGTAACCCACATTTTTCCTTTCTTTCTTTGGTTCTCATGGATTGCTGTCCTCCCCCCCCCTCCAAACTCCCACCTGCATATTCTGAAGCCCTCACTCACCTTCGCTCTCTCCCCCTCGTTCGCTCCCCTCCCTCTTCAACTCTAGAGCTTCTTTCTGAACCCCTCTTCTTCAACTCCTTTGTCCATCCCCCATCTCCCCTGTTTTTCATTCCCCTCTTGGCTCCGAGCAGGTGTAGTAACTGTACAAGACCTCACTAACTCGGATCTATCCTGGCGCCCTTTCTCTGGCCTCCCCCTGCTATTCTCTCGTCCCCATCCGCCCATTTGGTCTATGACTCTCTGCTAACTGCACTTCTTTCGCTTTTCCCTGATCTGGTCTCCCCCACCGGTCTCGTCTCTGTCTTTTCTGCCCCTCTTCCGCTGCCGTTTTTCCTCCGACTCACAAACTCGGTTCTTCCTCTCTCCTCTCTCTCCTCTAAATCTCTTTATCGTTTTCTAGTGCACCTTGCCACCCTTCACCGTTTTCTATTCTGGAGGTTCCCCCTGCTTCTCTTCCTCTTGTCTGGGCCGCTGCCCGCTCACCCTTATCTGCCCCTCTTGAAATTAATACCCACTGGCTCTTTTTGCATAATCGCCTCCCTGTTCCGTATTTTCTCTTTCGCATGTCTCTTCTCTCCTCCCCTCTCTGCTCCTTCTGCGCACAGGAGGCAGACGTTTCTCACGTCTACCTTTACTGTCCCATCCTGAAGCCTCTCCTCCACCAGGCTTTCCGGATTGCCAGTCGCTCTTGTTCTCAATATCTTCCGTTCACTGCCTACAGACATCTTCTTCTGCGGGCTCATCCACCTACGCCTCTTCCGTCAGTATGTGCCTATCTTTTCGTGCTGGTTAAACACGTTATTTACGTATACCTTCAACAACTCCGCAGCGTTTCCTCGCCGGTCTCTTTACACCAGGCCAGCGCAGCACTTTTGTGCCATTTTCAAGATCGATTGCTTTCTCGACTCCGCCTGGAGTACCAGTCGGCTTCTTCCAGTCGTCGAGAAGCCACCTTCTATGCTACCTGGGCGCCGGCCGCTCCATGGTTTGCGGTTGATTCTGGACTGCTACACCTATCAGTACCCTAGGACATTCTACACCTCCTTTGCTGAGTTCCGTGGCACCCTGGTGCCCCTCCTCCACTCTACGACTCGTGCAATCCACACTACCGTTGAATTGTGAATGCTAATGCCATCTCAGTGTATTTTCATGCTTACTCGTGTACATTACTTACTTTCACCCCGCCTGTATTATGTTGCTTTGGTGCCCTCGTTAAATAACTTGCACAATTGTGCACGCTGGGTTTTTATCTCATGTATGTAATGTTTTACCTTCACGGCGGTGTTTGTGCTGTTCTTTTTCTAATTGTGTACTATTGTTTCGCCTGTGTTATCCTGTAAATCATGCCCAGCCAATGTCATGTGACACGATGTGTTTCTCTCTGTCACTTCTGCAATTTTTATTCAATAAGCTTTGCTTGCAGCATTTGTTATTCATCCCCATTGTCATTGCAGTGTATATACCATCATGTTTTAACAGTTTTGTATTATTTCCCAGTGAGACGCCCAATACTGTACGTCTCCCTCTTATGTTTTCTTATGATAAATTAGAATAAAGCGATTTTGAAACCTTGCTTTATGACTCGGTGCATTATCCTGCTGGTACCAACAAGGCTCGGTTCCATAGTATTACCACAAAGTTGGTGGGGCATATTTGTCCAAAATATCGAGGTGGACGTGCAGTTTAACAAGCTTGTCTACGATAACCAAAGGGCTGGGACCATACCACGAAAAGCACCCCACACGAGTACACTGCCAGCTCCAAACTTGACCGCAGGAACAGTCATCATCATCATCATTGTCAACCATTATCAATCCACTGCTGGACGAAGGTCTCCCCAAGTTTCCTCCACAGCGGTCTGTCTTGTGCCAGTCTCCTCCATGTCACTCCCGCATACTTTCGAATTTCATCCACCCATCTCCCATGTGGTCTTCTTCTGGGTCTTTTCCTGTACCTTGGAATCCAATCTAAAATTTCGGCTGTCCATCGATGATCTGTCCTTCTGGCAGTATGTCCAGCCCATTGCCATTTCAGGGATTTAACTCTGATCATGATGTCTTCCACTCTTGTCATTTTTCGGATCCACGAGTTCCTCTTCTTATCTCTCCTGGTTACACCAAGTATGCACCTCTCCATTCTGCTTTGAGTTGTCTGCAGCCTTTGTATGTCTCTTTTAGTTAAGGTCCACGTCTCTGCACCATACGTAAGCACTGGAAGGATGCATTGATCAAACATTTTCTTTTTAAGACATAATGGCATATTGCTCTTTAAAATTATGCTTTTTCTTCCAAAAGCTCTTCAGGCAAGTTTTGTACGCCGATTAATTTCTTCATCAATGTGACCCTCACTTGATACCTGCTGTCCAAGATAAACGTACGTGTCTGTTATCTCCAGCTTTTCTCCATCAATCGATAAATCTTCATTTCTTGTGAAAGCATTGAACATCACTTTTGTCTTCTGAAAGTTCATTTTTAATCCCACTTCTTTACTCTTGTCAACAAGTTCCTGGATCATACTCTGCTGCTCTGATGGGGTAGTTGCAAAAATGACTACGTCATCTGCAAAACGAAGGTGGGTTAGATAATCTCCATTAATCTTTATCCCTTTGTTTTTCCAGTTCAGTGATTGAAAGACATTTTCCAATGGGGCATTAAAGAGCTTCGAAGATATGGTGTCACCTTGTCTATCCCTTTCCAATTTTTATGAGTGTTGTATTTTCAAACAGCTGAATCTTTGCACTTGCATTTTCACAGATGTAGGAACAGTACATTATGGTAAATAGCGCTACCCCGGCTGCCGCAATACCCACTTAGAAAGTTAGAAGTAGGCCTACTATTGGAAATGAGGCTGGAACGCCTGGTCACTTCGTAGTACAGTAGAACCCGCTTATAACGAGCCCGTATTTAGCGAGAAACCGGATTTAACGAACGAAACAGGATTTCTTTTTTTTTTTTTTTTTTTTTTTTTTTTTTTTTGAGTATGATATTAATTCAAAGCTAATTTGATCGTCTTTAACGAACAAAATTTATTGAAATCTTGGGTTTAACGCGGAAGAGATAAGCTAAGACTATCACTTTTAAGCAAGCAAATTAACAAAATTTAATGAACTTCGATATTTGACGAGGGCAGTGAAATCCTTGGACAAACTATTCTAGATTGGAAAAGTAGAAATGGCGGCATACAGAACGAAATGCAACATCGCAAAGTGATCATGTGCCAGTGGAAGAATGCTGTTAGGAAAGCAATGGAGGAGTACATCAAATGCTCAACAAGCGAGTTACACAAAGGATTCTCTCCTCCACAAACTCCAAGGACATTGCCTCCTGGGGAGTATAGCGTCAGCAGATTTGAGAACAGGCGATCTTCTATCAGACAAAAAGAGGAATTACACATACTGGGATTTTTCATTCCAGAACCAATTTATCAAGGATTTCAGCTCTTTTAAACCAGGTTCTACAACATTACTTTGGCACACCACTCCTAAAATGTATCCGATCCCTGGCGTACACAACAGTTTTTAGCACGTCTTTTGCAAACAAGTTAGTAAAATCATGCAATGCATTGATTATGATACGCTTTCCAACATACCAGAAATCATTACTCAAGTTATTAGGATAATGACTGTAGAATAAATCTCTCTTTTGTTTCCTGACCTTTGACCCCATTTCGATGATATTAAACAGAACCGGTTCAGTACACCTCCGGAATGACATACTAAAGTTTTGTCGCAATAGAAGCATTTTTAGTCAAGTTATGAGAACAATGGCTGTGGAATAAATCTCGCTGCTGTGTCCTGACCTTTGACCCCATTTCGATTATATTCAACAGAACCGGTTCAGTACACCTCCGGAACAACATAACGTTTTGTCGCAATCGAAGCATTTTTACGTAAGTTATGACGCACAAGGGCAATGGAAGGGATCGAGCTCCTATGTCCTGATCTTTGACCCCATTTCGTCCATTTTTAATGGGGTTCGTCCCCAGTAGTCTCCTATCACATACTAAAATTTCATTGGAATCGAACCATTTTTACGCGAGTTATCGTGCGGACAGACGGACAAAGCTGGAGCATATACGCTTCTTCAACCTACGGTTGGAAAGCGTAAAAAAGAATCATGTTTATGTTATCGGTTTGTCCGTCCGTCTGTGTGTGGACACCAAATCTCTGCAACTATTTGTCCGATTTGAAACATTCTTTTTGCATTGGGAAGCTTGAAACATGCGCTTGATGATCCTTCGTTGTTGTTGTTGTTTTTTTTTTTTTTTTTGTTTGTTTTATACGATGTACCGTTTCGTCGCTAGAGGGCCTAAATGCAGGTGATATCGAAATCAAATACATTTTATTCCATATATTTGCTTCTAAACATCAGATTAAAAAAATTATTTTACATTTCGATTCCATTTTTGTCTAAGGGTATTTTTAGGTACAGTCACTTTTTCAAGTTACCCATAGATTTTCTGCTAGGTGGAGTAAAAGTAAATTGCGTATTCCCCAAGGAGGTTAGAATACTACAGGAGACGCCCTGGTCCTTAGGCGCAACCTAAAGTTGATGAAGCCACCCCCCCCCCCCTTCCTCCCCTCCATCAGCTGCCGGTCGGTGGCGGCCATTTCCTATGGTACAAGAACAGACCCGTTGTGTGTTACTCAACGCTTGTTTGGCTCATTTCTAGCTGGGGTTGCAACGTCAATAAATATCTGCACGTATTTTATTGAAGCGGTAAGGTGTTTAGCTTCACTTGTATTTATGTATACCGTCCAGCCAGAAAGTTTCCAGTTGTTTAGAATTTAAATGAGATACATACGTATTAAAGCCTGCAGTGTAAGCGAAAACGCGAAGAAACAGGGGTTTGTTTACAAATGTAGTGGCTTATAAAATCCAAACTACTGGGTCGATTCAAATTCTGCAAACAGTTATTTAAAGATCATGAACTAAAGTTTCTTCCGGTATATGTTACAGCTCCGTAGATTTTTACCCCGATTTTTAAGGTAGCTAACCAGAACACCAATCTAGCGTAAGAAACATATGAAAATAGAAACAAACCTACGAATGCGTATAATTTATATATATATATATTATATTTTTTACACGTTTCAACCTGTTAAACTGAAAATTAGTGGATCTTCCCCAATCACTGGCCATCAATCAAAATTGGACTTCATATCTCGGCAAAGAAAACTGTTAAACTGAATTCAGTTTTTACCCCCCCTCCATCTATAAAATCTAGTATTTCCTACATTTACTAGATTTTACATTTTCTTCTGTGTTAGAGGAGAAAAAAAAACTTTTTCTTTTTTCTTTCCAAAATAAAATTTTTTGAAGTTTTTTTATGTAGTTTCATCAAATTTTTGTCTTTTTAACTGAAAAAAAAAAGATATTAGGGGGGATTAGTTGGTTAGTAGCTCTCACCGAGCACTATTTATGGGAGTGAAGCTTGTTTATAAGTAAGAATCTCTACCCTGGGTCCATCTTCTTAATGCTAGTACTTATGAATTTAGAGAAGCAGGAAATAAAAATTCTGGATAAAAAAATATAAAGCTAGGGGGCACAAGAGCACACACAAGTTCACTTTGTAAGAAGCTGATAAATTAGAAGTCAGCTTGCTGTGGAAGATAACTTTTAAAGAAAAGATATACATTGGCGCATCAATTTTGCCCTCGAACAGCCAAAAATAACAAATGCACTTTTGTGCACAGTCATATCTTAGATGTTATTCTTCCTCTCTCTGTTCATTCCAAAATTTGAGATTCACAGAAGGGCACATGGTGCTTGTGAACTTATAGATAGAGTTTCTTGGATAAATAAATAAAAATTGGCTTGATAGTTCCTAGAAATTACTTTTCTCACTGAACACATGAGAGTGGAGTGAAGATCTGTTATTAATTGAAAACTGTTTTTTTCTTCCTAATGTTAAAGAAAGCAAACTACTGCACACACACAAATGAAACTATGTATAACAAGTTGCTGTGAAAGTCTAAAGGCAAACAACATGGGTAATTCATATATAAAGATTTGTACCTATCAGCCTCCTATCAGTGGTTTATAAAATCTTCACTAAAGTTCTTTCACACCGCTTGAAGGTAACACTGGACATGGCTCAACCGAGAGAACAAGCTGGATTCAGGAGTGGCTACAGCACAATAGATCATATCCACGTACTGAGAGAACTAATTGAAAGAGCGAGGGAATATGAACTTCCATTGTGCATGGCTTTTATCGATTATGAAAAAGCCTTTGATTCGGTGAAACCATCAGCAGTTACCACGGCTCTGAAATCCTGCGGTATTGAAGATGCATACATTAATATTATTAATAACATCTATGAAAATGCAAGTGCAAAGATTCGGCTGTTTGAAAATACAACACACATAAAAATTGGAAAGGGAGTGAGACAAGGTGACACCATATCTCCGAAGCTCTTTAATGCCACATTGGAAAATGTCTTTCAATCGCTGAACTGGGAAAACAAAGGGATAAAGATTAATGGAGATTATCTAACCCACCTTCGTTTTGCTGATGACATAGTCATTTTTGCAACTACCCCATCAGAGCTGCAGAGTATGATCCAGGAACTTGCTGACAAGAGTAAAGAAGTGGGATTAAAAATGAACTTTCAGAAGACAAAAGTGATGTTCAATGCTTTTACAAGAAATGAAGATTTATCGATTGATGGAGAAAAACTGGAGATAACAGATACGTACGTTTATCTTGGACAGCAGATATCAAGTGAGGGTCACATTGATGAAGAAATTAATCTGCGTACAAAACTTGCCTGGAGAGCTTTTGGAAGAAACAGCATAATTTTCAAGAGCAATATGCCATTATGTCTTAAAAGAAAAGTGTTTGATCAATGCATCCTTCCAGTGCTTACGTATGGTGCAGAGACGTGGACCTTAACTAAAAGAGACATACAAAGGCTGCAGACAACTCAAAGAAGTATGGAGAGGTGCATGCTTGGTATAACCAAGAGAGATAAGAAGAGGAACTCGTGGATCCGAAAAATGACGAGAGTGGAAGACATCATGATCAGAGTTAAATCCCTGAAATGGCAATGGGCTGGACATACTGCCAGAAGGACAGACCATAGATGGACAGCCGAAATTTTAGATTGGATTCCAAGGGACAGGAAAAGACCCAGAAAAAGACCACATGGGAGATGGGTGGATGAAATTCGTAAATATGCGGGAGTGACATGGAGGAGACTGGCACAAGACAGACCGTTGTGGAGGAAACTTGGGGAGACCTTCATCCAGCAGTGGATTGATAATGGTTGACAATGATGATGATTTACACATATACTATATTTTAGATACCATAGAGGTGTTGATGTTTTTTTCTTCAAGTCCAGGATTTTCCTGTTGACTTTTAACAAATTTTTAGTGACTGGAAATATCATCACACCATTGCGAGATCTTTATCGGGTCATCCGGATAGTTCACAGCGCCATTATAACGAAGTAAATTTCTCAGTCATTTTTGGTCTACGCCGGGATTCGAACCCGGGTCCACTCATTCCGGAATAAGTTGCTCTACCAATTGAGCTACGCGGACATTTTATTCTGATTCCTATCTGCCTTTATGTCGTGTGCGTCCTTCTGGCAGGTACGTCACATCTCCTAGTACGTTACAAGGTACACAGCTGGTGACACCTGATAAATGGATTCCTTGAAACAAAATTTACGCTCCAAATGCATAATGGTTACTAGCAGTAAAAACAAAAACAAAAAAAAAAAACAAGGCCACCCGGTGGCGCAGTGGTCTAAGCAATGGCTTCTGATCATTTGTACGAGTGGGGTCCGCGATCGAATCCTGGTGAGATATGGATGTTGTGTTTGTCTAACGGTACTGGCTCTCACCCTTTCCTGAAATCAGTGACCCTAAATTAGGGATGGGTGACTGCTTATAGCGCATTGAGTTGCTCACGGTGTTGGCTAAACCTTCAATAACAAAAAAAAAAAAAAAAAAAAAAAAAAAAGGCACGTCCTAATTACCACAAGGAATTCTGGGATTGTGTTATTCTCCTCTGCAAGCTATTTTGCCTACATGTTAACAAGAATGAGAGACTTTCTGTTCTTCATTTTGACACATACGCATGGTTTTCCTGGGCCCGATAACTCGTAAGCTCACGTGCCACAACCCCTTGGGTGTAGCTGTTGGTCGTGGTGCAAACACTAAACACATCATCCAATGTAACTTTTAAAATATGAGTAGACTAACAAACAAACTGTATTTTCATGCAATACATAATCAACTTCTAAGACCTTGAAAATCCCTTAAAAAATGCAAGTATAAACAAACAACTTACCATTAAATCTTTGATACTGCAGGTTTTTGTTCCTAAGAAATCCTATCTCTTTTGATCATTGATGTTTTACAAGATGAATCCTTACAACAATTAGAAATAGAAATATGAGTACAGTATTCATAAGAACATCTCTGCACCACAACATTCTATCTCAAATAGTCTGAATTAATTAAAGCAGGAGGCTTGTGGCAACAAACTTGTAGTCTTCAGGCAAAGCTTATATAAGGTTCAGATACACTGTAAATAAAAACATCCATAATATATTTGCACAAAATAAATCTTTGATTTCACAAGAGAAATCACATATTTTACACCATATAAACAAACAACTTACTATCCCTGAAAAAAATTCAATCAATGCTAAAAATAATTGCATTATTTTTACTGTTCTGTTACTAGGGCAGTACAAAGAATAAGGAAGCTGGTAAATCGAGCAAGGTCCTTGCCGTAATTTCGCGTTCAGGAAAATTCGAAAATGAAAAAGGGTTGTTTTTAGCTGCAATATGGTAAGATGATACCCAGAGTACATTTAAGGAGATGGGGGCCCGGGAACTGGGCAGTATTGTGGGGCCCCAGTATTAGTGGCACATCTAGGATTTCACATTGCTGCGGCAGAATAAAAATACCCAGGAGAAAACATTCAGAAATATTTTTTTAAAACGCCATAAAAATATCCCCGCCATATTCCCATGATTCATGGACGAATCAGTGGTAGCAAGAAAATGTAAAAACGCACGTTTAAAAAATGGATACCAGTTCAGTTCTGCTTTAATCCATCCCCCTTCTTCTCCCAGGGTTAGGTTCACCTTGTTAAAATTATATCGAAGTAGTGGGCAAAAGAATATGATCCAAATATCATGATTCAAACGAATTCTTAATGTATGAAAATTTCTCCCAATTGCAGATGTGTACAAAAAAAATAATTCTGTAATGCTTTCCAAAGATTTGGGATGGATTGGGGGCGACTATATTTTTTGCGGACTCCTCCTAAAAAAGCGGAAAGAAAAATAATTTTTTTTTTCACAAGCCAAAACCAAAAAAAAACTGCAGAACTCTGTCAATTCTTCAAGCAGCCTGCATATTTTTGGGGCCCCTTGAAAATACGGGGCCCGGGGCGGCAGTCCACCCCCCCCTCGCTAAATGGACTCTGACGATACCGTACTGCAGCAAAACAGAACTTTGTGCAGTCGATTGATTTTCTGTTAACTTCAAATTAGATCCACGTGAGGACACACCCACGAGTTTATTATGAAAAATGCATTTCCAAATTTCCACCACTGCCAAACATCCATACCATATTTTAGTCCAATATAAAAAATACGAGTACTTACATCTGAAAGGTAATCCCTGGCATTTTTTTTTGGACGATCGATCAGTGCAACCTATAGCAACACATTCCGGCATTTTGCGGATAAGCCACTATAACGTGATCCTGAGAATTATCCAGATATCACAACGTCCTAAATTTAATTCTCCAGGTTATCTGTTTATGCAGTCGATAACCCCACAACTTTGCTTTTTGTAAATAAAACTTTTATTCGATCCTGAAATAACTGAAACGCGTAAAAGCACGAGTCAACAGGCTCTCACACATGCAGCAGAATAGAATGTTTTGTACCAAACAAGATGGCCGCTGTGTGGGCGGGGTTCGCAGCTAATTGGCTTCACGGGAAACTGTTTAGGGCATCTCCTGTTGTATTCTAACCTCCTTGGTATTCCCAGATATCTCTACTTCTAAAATTCCGTTTAGAAAAATGTTTTCTTCAGAGGATACAGCCCCTGATGGGAAATCTTTTGCATATGCATAATTTCGAATTTTTGGTGAAGAATACTTTGGCCACCAGGGGGCGTAAGTGTTAATTTCTGCTTCTGATGTATTTGCCACAAAATCTGAGCTTCTAAAATCTCGATTGAAAAAAATCGTTCGTTGACCGGTGCCACTTACGCGTGTCGTAAACCTTTTCAGAATATTTTTTTCTTAAAATGTTGCATAGTTTCTCCGCCAGGGGCTGTAGATCTTATTTTTTGTCAATATCTCTGCTTCTAATGGTTCGGTTTGAAAAATTCGTTCTTTATTAGATAGAGTTTCCGGTGCGACATGTTTTTCGTATAATTTCAAAATTTTCAAGTAATTCATAGACTTTCCGCTAATCTCCCAGATATTTCTGTAAAAAATTATATGAGAAAGGGGGCGCAAAGATAAATCAGGCAGGGCGTAAAGATAAATTGCGTTTCCTGCGATATCTCTGCTTCTAAAACTCCGATTTAAAAAATTCTTTCTGCACCAGATACAGCTCCTAATAAGAAATCATAATTTCCAATTTTTGGTAAAAAATGGTTTGGCCACCAAGGGGCGTAAGCTTTATTGCCGCTTCTGGTGTATTTGTAGCAAAATCTCAGCTAAAATCTAGGTTGGGAAAAAAAACTCGTTTGTGGATCGGTACTAGTCACGTCTATAAACCTTTTCGGAATATTTTCATCTTAAAATAATGCATGATTTCTCCGCCAGGGGCGTAGTTGTATATTTTATTTTTGTCAATATCTCTACTTCTGAGAGTCCGATTTGAAAAATTCCTTGTCGCTCCGGTGGTGCAGTGGTCTAAGCGATGGCCTCTGATCATTCGTCCGTAAGGGGTCCGGGTTCGAATCCCGGTGAGGCATGGATGCTGTGTTTGTCTTACGGTACTGGCTTCCCCCTTCCCTGAAATCAGTGGCCCTAAATTAGGGACGGGCGACTGCTTATAGCCCATCGAGTTGCTCACGGTGGTCGTTAACATTTCAATAAAAAAATCCTTTGTTGGATAGCGTTTCCGGTGCGAAATGTTTTTCATATAATTTTCATAGAATGATCATATGTAGAGGATTCTAGGAAGGGAGTGTCTGACCCAAGGTCTTAAACAATCCTTAGAAATCGGAAGCTATGAGATTTTGGCTAGAGTGCCCGATAGGAAAGTGACAGGGAAGCGAAGTAGAAAGGGGGAGAAAGACGCCCTTATTTATTACCGGGGGCACAGTACCCGGTGTCCGACGGCTTAACGTGCCCATCCGACGCACGGGGGATATTTAGTGGATCGAGTGTTCGTACCTGCCTGGGATCGAACCTGAGGTCCTTTCCGCGGCAGTCACGAACGTTGCCAACTAGGCCACCCGCGACCCTAATTTTCATAGACTCTCCGCTAGGGGAGTGTTAAGGTAAATTGCGTTTTTTATTTCTGCTTCTAAAACTCCCATTTGAAAAATTCTTCCTGTTTCGCATACAGCTCCTGATGGAAAATGTTTTGCATATAATTTCTAATATTTTGTAAAGAATGATTTGGACACCAGGGGCATAAGTATTAATTTCAGCTTCTGATGTATTTACAGCAAAATTTGAGCTCCTGAAAACTCGACCGAAAAAATCTTTCCTGGACCGATAACGCTTACATCTAAAAACCTTTTGAGAATAGCCTACTTTTCTTCTTAAAATAATGCATGTGTTTCCCTCCAGGGGGCGTAGATGCATATCTTATATTTGTCGATAACTCCGCTTCTACGAGTCCGATTTGAAAAATTATTTGTTGGAGAGCGTTTCCACTGCGAAATGTTTCTCATATAATTTCACATTTTTGTTAACGCACAAGTCTGCAACCAGAGAGCAGAAGTTCACGATTGCGTTTACAGCAATATCTGAGGGATTAAAAACCAACATGAAAAACTCCTTTCGTCGGTCAGGTGCTACTTTTCCATACCGGTTCCATTGACTTTGAATACATCTGATAAGTTTAATTCGCGCCAGAAAGGATTCAAAAAGACGTGCTCATTACAACCGAAAATTCGGTGTCATCTTTCTTGTTCATTTGGTTTACCAGATTACAACAAGAAACCTCTGGATGAGCAATCTAGTAATATCCGAATCTGCATGGACAGAATTTCTGAGAAAGTAATACGATATTGTAATAGAACACGCATTTAAACTGCATTAGTTCAGTATGATCAAGGGCAGGATTTGACCTAGATATCTGAAGGGTTGCTCCGAAGGCAGCAATAAAACACCTAATTCAGAAGTAGTCTAAGAAGAGATACTTTCAGAATTTAAATATGATCAATAATCATGTCGTTTTTTAACTCGTCCGTTACATGGCGTTCTTTCGCGACGTATTTCCCATCCATAGTCAAGTGCTGAAAATCACTGCTTTAAAAAAACTCCTACAGCTTCCAAGATTGTCTGCGCCGAAGCTTGAGAAAACCAGAACAAAGTGGCCAAAATATTCATTTCATCATTTGTCAACATTTCTTTTGGGCGGTGGAAACTGGTGCATCAACGTCCTACGCAAGTAACCCCCCAATTGTTTCAGTGGATTTGGCGGTTTTACAGTTTTTCTTGCATTTTCCTTGATCGTAATATTCTGCTGTCGTAAAAGATAATTTGTCATCAGCACACCATACACGTTCTGAAAAACTATGGCCATGACCTTGTACGCTAGTAGTTTCCTTTTAAACCTCACTCTGTTATGAACGCATCGTACTGAATGTTCCGTTCTTGGATTTCAGGGCCGATGTGATCAAACCGAGCTTCATCAACAGGAACAAAAGGTGACTTTCCATGCCTGGAGTAAGCAATGCAGGGCACGTTTGCTAAATGAGTTTTTTTTTTTTTTTTAAGATACTAGTGTTTCAGGTGAATGTTTCATAATACCAGCTAAAATTCCGAAATTATCACATTCCAAGATTGTATCGCAGTTAATTAAGCAAACAAAAGAGCCAAAGATTTTAGTAAACCTCTATAAACACCTGAAAAAAAATTCCAGTTTATGTGGAAGACACAGAAGTTTTTTCTCCTTCTAGCTAACTCTCCAGAAATCTAAAAAAATTGCTCCTTCTGGAGCAGGAATCTGACACACATTTCCGGCTTAGTTTCAACTTCATCTCAGAGATTTTAACGTCGTAGAAAGAAAGACACACGGAGTACTGATTAAAAAGAAGTTTTCGAATAGTCAACGTGGATTTTGTGATAGCGAAGTTTCTGTACCCCGGAGCCAACAGCTTAATGTGACTTCTGAACCATGGAGGGTGTTTTACCGCAGCAGAATATGCACCTAGGAACTTCCTGCCTCAAATGGTGCGCTTTAAACCATTAAGTCACTCGCCTCCCAATACAGTTCCAAACAAACGAAATGTATCTCGCGAGTTGATTAAAAAATGGGGTCAGGAGGCTGATCGTCCCAAAAGCACACCTATAAACGAAATACAACAACCATGAGTATTGATAGTAATGTACCCGATTGGCAACACTGCGCAGTTTGAAGAAGCCTGCTCTGGGAAAGTTCAAAAATGGGATTTTGATTGGGAGATTGGTCTCGTATTGCGCTGCGAGGTGTTATTCGGTTTTTGTGGGTATAGAAATTTCACCAGCTGATGTTCATCGACAGTTTATTGAAAGGAAATGAGCAATGCCACATCAGCATGTTGCTGGATGCTGTGCGGCTGGTAAGGAAAACGTAACCGTCGACAATCTTACAGTAAATGTTCGAACAATTCTACAACGGAAATCAATACAGCTAGAGTTGAAATTATTCGGGACGACAGAAGTGTAACCCTTTTTTTCTGTATGTGAGGATCAGCTAGCACTGTAAGCATCTAAATCCACACACAATCGCTCGTTCCTGATTTAGGGTCACTGTTTCCAGGGAAGGTACAGAGCTCGCACAGCTTGAAAACATACTACTTATACCTCATTCGGCACGAATTCGGACGATTATGACATCACTCATGTTACACGGTCTGATACGTTGGCGTCGTGTTTGACGCCATACAGAATAGAAGTGGAAACCAATTGGAAGCCTTGGCTTCCGTGTGACGTTACTAAAATAGGGAATTCATCTCCCTAATGTCATGGCCTTGCATTTCTTTTCTTTTTTTTTATTGGAGGTTTAACGACCACCGTGAGCAACTCAATGGTCTATAAGCAGCCGCCCGTCCCTAATTTAAGGCCGCTGACTCCAGGGAAGGGAGAGAGCCAGTGCCGTAAGACAAACAACATCCATGCATCACTAGGATTCGAACCCGTATCCATCTCGGACGAATGATCAAAAGCCATCGCTTAGACCACTGCGTTGCCGCCCCGGTGGCGCAGTGGTCTAAGGCGTTGGCATCTGATCATTCGTCCGTAAGGGGTCCGGGTTCGAATCCCGGTCAGGCATGGATGTTGTGTTTGTCTTACGGCACTGGCTCTCTCCCTTCCCTGGAACCAGTGACCCTAAATTAGGGACGGGCGACTGCTTATAGCCCATTGAGTTGCTCACGGTGGTCGTTAAACCTCCAATCAAAAAAAAAAGACCACTGCGTCCCCGGGGCTGCCACAACATCCAAGCCTCACTGGGATTCAAACCCGGACCCATCTCGGACGAATGATCAAAAGCCATCGCTTAGACCACTGCCCCACCTGGGTCGGCCTTGGATGAGTCAGGATGTGGTGTGGGTGGTATGTTTGTCTGATAACTCTGTCCATACCCTGAAGCCAATGGTCTCAAAGTAGGAACGGGTGACTGAGTGTATCTCTTCTAGTTTTGTGATGGTCGTTAACTCCCCTGCCCCAGGGGCGCACACACGGGGTAGGTCCGTCGGTTCCGACCCCCCCCCCCCCCCCCGAATTAAAAAAAAAACTTATTCCGACTACGACGAAATTGAAAAACAAAATCTTTCTGCACATGTTTATAGAAACGAGCTGGCTGTGGTGTGGTTGTATCAATCACAGAAATCAGAGTGCTCTTTTGCCTTAGGAATGCTGCATCTGTTTTGGGTGACTGACGATGGCAAGCATTGAAGCAGGGAATTAGTTAAACCGCAGAGTGTTTGAGGAACCAGGAATCCATCACTCTCCCAGTCTCTCGTGTTCCCATAATTTTTTCCAGGAAATTTCTCCATGGCTCGGGCCTCCTCTGAGGGGAGGGGGGATACACAAGGTAAAGGCCTGGGTGTAAACACACTATTTTCTGTTAAGAAGGTCTGCGTCTGTGCTTGATATTTGAACCTGTTGATTTCCATCCGTTTAGGACATGAGAGACTAACTTCCTGAATTTGTCATTTTTCGAGGGGAGCAAGCAGCAGCTTGCTTATGAATGACTTTTTCTAACCGAACTGTGAATGACTGTTTTTACTCAGAAGTAAGCTTCATTGTAAACTCGTAGATTTTTCAGTTTTAGATTTATTTAATTCCCTCTCTGAAAAGGTAGTTCGACAACTGTAATAGTTTTTAGCACGTCTTTTGTAAAAAAAGATCGTGCTTCTGTTATCGGTTTGTCCGTCTGTACCCACGATATCTCTGCAACTATTAGTCCGATTTGAAAAATTCTTTTTGCATTGGGAAGCTTAAAATATATAAATGATGATCCTTTATTTCGTTTTTTTTTTACGATGTACAATTTTGCCGGTAGAGGGCGTAAATGCAGATGATGTCGAATTCAAAAATACGTTTTATTCCACATATTTGCTTTTAAACATCCGATTGAAAAAAAATTTATATCTTTCGATTCCATTTATGTCGAAGAGTATTTTAGATATAGTTACTTTTTCAAATTACGCGTAGATTTTCCGCTAGAGGGCGTAAAAGTAAATTACATTTTCCCCGATAACTCTTTTTCTAAAACTCCGATTTGAAATTTATTTTCTTCAGCGGATACATCTCCTGATGGAAAATCTTTTGCATACAATTTCAAATTTTTGGTAAAGAATACTTTGGCCACCAGGGGGCCTAAGTGTTAATTTTTGCTTCTGATGTATTTGCCATAAAATCGTAGCTTCTAAAATATCGATTAAAAAATTCTTTTGTGGACTGATGCCACTCCCATCGATAAACCTTTTCGGAATATTTTCTTCTTAAAATATTCCACAGTTTCTCCGCCAGGGGGCGTAGATGTACATCTTATTTTTGTCAATATCTCTACTTCTAGGAGTCCGATTTGAAAAATTCCTTCTTTATTGGATAGTGTGACATATTTTTCATATAATTTCAAAATTTTCAAGTAATTCATATACTTTCCGTTAGGGGGCGTAGCGGTAAATTGCGTTTCCCTCTATATATCTGCTTCTAAATCTTCGATTTGAAAAATTCTTTCTGCACCGGATACAGCTCCTGATGGGAAATCGTCTGCACATAATTTCTAATTTTTGTACAAAAATAGTTTGGCCACCAGGGGGCGTAAATCTTAATTTCTGCTTCTGTTGTATTTGCAGCAAAATATGAGCTTCTAAATTCCCGATTGAAAAAAACGTCGTTTGTTGACCGATACTACTCATGTCGACAAACCTTTTACAAACATTTTCTTCTTAAAATAGTGCATGGTTTCTACGCCAGGGGGCGTAGATGTACATCTTATTTTTGTCAATATCTCTACTTCTAAGAGTACTATTTAAAAAATTCCTTCTTTGTTGGATAGTGTTTCCGATGCGAAATGTTTTTCATATAATTTCAAAATTTTCAAGTAAATCATACACTTTCCGCTAGGGGGCACAAAGGTAAATTGCGTTTTCTGCGTTATTTCTGTTCCTAAAGCTCTGATTTGAAAAACTCTTCCTGTATCGCATACAAGACCTGATGGAAAATATTTTAATTTCTAATGTTTGGTAAAGAATGGTTTAGCCACCAGGGGTCATGTGTGTTAATTTCTGCTTCTGAAGTATTTGTTGCAAAATCTGGGCTCCTGAAAACTCGACTAATTTTTTTTTTTTCATCGACCGATGCCGCTTATACGGATAAACCTCTTGAGAATACTTTCTTACTAAAATAATGCATGGTTTTCCCACCAGGGGACATAAAGTCACATCTTATTTTTGTCGATATATCTGTTTCTAAGAGTTCGTAAGCTCACGATTACGTTTACAGCAATATCTGAGGGATTAAAAACCCGATTGAAAATCTTCTTTCTTTGGTCAGATCTATTGTTTTCCATGCCGGTTCCATTGACTTTGAATAGCTTTGATAAATTTAATTTGCGGCAGAACGGATTCAAAAGACGTGTTTATTACACCCGAAAATTCGGTGTCAACTGTCTTGTCAAAGTTCGATGAGGAATACTTAGGTGAGTTAAATATTATTGTTTACTTAACTTTTTCGTTATCCATTGATAATGTGTCTGCTCTTTAACAGTGTAATGAACAGTGCTGTCAGGGTAAGCACATAATTTATATATATTATTTAAAGTGAGCTTAGATGAAAATGTTTCTGCATTACAGTAAGAGAAGCGATTTAAACTTTATTTTTCTGTACGTCTTAAGGTCTTATATAAATATTAATGAATATATTAATGCACATTTAATTTAGCAGACTTATTCAAAAGAGTAAGGTTTTTTTAACCTGTGAACACATCAGTGCTGATTTATGCTAAGAAAAAGAATCCACACAGACACATATATATATAATCCATATGTGTGTGCGTCCAATTTCTAGTTTCATTTGTCCCGTGCATTTTTTTGTCGGACCCCCCCCCCCCCCCTTGAGGAAATTCTGTGTGCACCCCTGCCCTGCCCTGCCCTGCCCTGCCCCATCCAGCAATGACTATTAATCAGAAGCTCGCGCCTCTGATCACTCGGTCCAACTGTGCACCTTTACGAATCACTGATTTCAGCGCGGCACATCATGTGAACAGGCAAAAATTTGCAGTCAAAGCATGGCTCCAGCAACTGGGTCAGGAATTTAATGCGTAGGAAATGAACAATAGCACGCACCGACAATTGCCTGAATGTTTTCGGTAATACGGAAAACTAATGTATGAATGAACGTTTCGTTTTACACATCCTATCCAAAATATCAAAAGTCGTGGTACGAGATACAGTCCTCGTAAGTTTACTTTTTGAAAAACCTATACACTGAAATGCGAGTTAACCAGATACGCACACCTATGCATGGGCGCCTGCAGGAAATTTTAAATATTTCAAGGGGGGTGGGGTCAATTGTAATTAATTAAGGTTTGGCTAATATGTAGAAAACAGTAATTCGCGAAAATGAAAGATTAATACTATTACTACTATTTACTTACTACACTACAACGCTACCACTACTACTATTATTATTAATTGATGCTGCTCTTGAAGAAAGTATGTTAGTAATAGTCATGTATTATGTACATTGGTAACTGTTTTCAAAATAATGAACAGTGTCGAGCAGGGTCACGCCAAGCCTTTTAAGTTCAGCACACACCACCCTGAGTGGAACTTGCTTGGGCGTACTACCTTACGGTTTGCTAGGTTTTCCGCTTTCACTTTATAGTTTTCCAATTCCAAATTTCCAATAAAATTAGGATATTAAATTAAACGCCCCAAACTTCATCTTTCCTTGTGGTCCAGTTCTGTGTGTGTAAAAAAAAAGTAATAAATAAAATAAAATAGAGGGAAAAATAATTCTGCAGGGGGTCAAGTGACCCCTGTGACCCTCATGAAGGCGCCCATGTACCTATATACATGTCAGCTTGAAACAGCGATGTAATACCTTTTCCACGGAGGAGTAGCATTTCTTTGAAATCTCAGAGCAGACGTGTTTCAGTCTGGCAAAGACATGCTATAAATCTGGTGATCCGCCTAGGTGGCGAAGTGGTATAAGCGCTGGCTAATGATCATTCGTCCGAAGTGAGTCCGGGTTCGAATCCCGGTGAGGCATGGATGTTGTGTTTGTCTTACGACACTGGCTCTCTCCCTTCCCTGAAACCAGTGGCGCTAAATTAGGGATGGGCGACTGCTTATAGCCCATTGAGTTGCTCACGGTGGTCGTTAAACTTTCAATCAAATCATCTTGATGGAGTGAGCCATTTATAGAAGAGGGCAGGTGTACGTAATATATTGGCATCTCAGTGCACATTGGTATTGTCCAATACTTGCAAGACGTAAACCCCATAACATCATTCATTATAACATGCACTGAAATTTGACATAAACTGGATAATTACTTTTTGAACTACTCCCATGTATTCGTTTCGTACTTAACTTTGACAGGCAGTATATTTTAGCATACATAAACATTTTCGAGGAACCTACAAAATGCATCAAATTGGGAGATTTGAGCTGACGACGCTACCAATTAATATCTTGAAATCCCTTGCTTGGGTTACCATGGCAACGTAGTTTCGCGTTGCTTGCATGAATATCGTCTCACGTTCTTTTAAGTTACATTTCAGGATTACGAACAGATAGGTCTCGTAAATTATGAGTAAAAGTGCCGTGGCAAACTGCAATTCACTCTTGATAACGGTTTTATAGCAATATTTTGAGATGGATTGGAAATCTCGTGTATACTAAATACATCTTTTGAAAACTTGATATTTAGAATTTATGTCCTCCATACAGTTTTCGAAATCACATGGAATCATACAACCACAAAAATAGCTTATCGACAGGCATTGTATTGCATATGCCTTGTTTAATGATGAGTTTATGTCACAGAAAAGGGAAAACTTGAACAAAGAAAATGTGGAACTTCATTTAATTTAGCGTGTGTGATAGCAGAATTAATTTCTTCATCTCTTCTCATATAAAGAGGATTTAATTGACAAATAGAAAAGAAACTTTACGCCAATTAGCAAAAGAATTCTGCAAAACAAAGCTCGAAAACAGGGGCAACAATCTGGAAGACCCTTACCTCTATGTGAACCAATAGTAATTTTACTAGCCCGTCTCACAGAAAAATATGGTAGGGCCTCGGTTATACGTTTTCAGTTTTGCATTTTCCACTTCTGTATGGAAGTCTGGGCTATTCCAATATTTTACTGTAATTTATGTTGCTTTTTCAATTCGGTTACACGAGATTAATTTATTGCGGGGGGGGGGGGGTGCGATTATATGTTAGTTTTTAAATTTCAAGAAAACAAGAAAACGCTCTTACCCCGTATATTACAACTCAGAATCAAGGTTTTTTTTTTTTTTTTTTTTTTTTGGTAGCCATGAAGTAGATAATACAACTTAAAAATTTAATGACGTTCACAGCTTTCTTAATTTAAGAAATCTGAAACAAGCTGAGAGAAGTGAATATTTTACTCGGCACTAATGCTAAATCAATTAGTGGACAAACTGCTTTGAAAATCAAAATTACACATAGAAAAATCTAAATCAAAATTACACCCGGTCTGCGGCCGAAATTGTGACGCTCTTGACTCAGTAACTTCTCGTATCAAACCTTTTCCTAAAGCACTATGCCATTTTGGAAAATTTGTCTTAAATCGTAATTTTGCTCGATAAACTGTTGAGCAAGCTAAAATGCTGATTGATATAAGTAGTCCTGTTCTTGTAGTAGATATACAGCGTGAAAAAAAAATATTTGCACATATAACATTTCATTTCATAAATAAACGTGGGAAGCAATTCACGAAATATTTTTAACCATTGGATTACTTTTACAATAAACACCCATAAACGTGTTGTTGTTTTTTTATTAGTCAGAAGAAATGTATACAGGGTGCATAGGAAAGTCCCTTTAGCCTGGAATAACTTGCGAACGGAGAAAGGTACAGTTATGCTAGTAAAATAACTGTACAGTAAAGCGACTACGCCCGATCAAATGCAACCAATAGCAGCGACCCTAGTGGCGAAATGCGGAAGTTAGCCATTGCAAATCGAAAATGAAAAGAGATAGAGCAAAATTTCCAATTACAAAGTTGTAGAGCATCAACTAATTAGTACAAAACGACATTTGTTTCACACGGATAAGATAAATTGTCGCCTGAATACCTTAAAATGTCCGACAATCGATGTGCGACGATTCTAATCTGGATATTCACATTTTGCAAATATAGTCGTATGCAAATGCAGATTGTGACTTTGTACCGTACCTACAATATAAAAGCCAGTAGCAGGATGTACCCTGATTAGAAGTTTAGGTCTACGTACGCTGTGTGAGAATGGCGAGTTTGGATTTCTGGGGTTACGTAAAAAATCAGGTGTATGCAACAGCGCCTGCAAGTCTGCTGGATCTCCGTCGTCGTGTTACAGATGCTTGCAATAGTGTGACACCTTCCATGCTGAGGAATGTGCATGCAGAGTTACTTTCACGAATACAAATGTGTATCGTGGGCATTGGCGAACTCTTCGAACATACTCGACATTAAATTTTTATTTCACTGTGCGCCAGTTTGCCTTTTTTGTTTTTGTTTTGTCTGACGTCATCAAACTGTATTGACATAAATACGCATTTATGCAATAAATTGTGTGTGTTTGCTCATACATATGCCTGTTCCCTTCAAACGTTCACACAATAGGTCGCGCATCGATTTCGGACGTTTTAGGGTATTCAGGTGACAATTTACCTTATCCGTGTGAAACAAATGTCGTTTTGCATTAATTAATTGATGTTCTAGAACTTTGTAATTGGAAATTTTGGTCTCTTTCTTTTAGTTTTCGATATGCAATGGCTAACTTCCGCATTTCGCCACTAGGTGGCACTGTTATCAGTTGTATTTGATCGGGCGTAGTCGCTTTACTATACCGTTATCTCACTTGCATAACTGTACCTCTCTTCGTTCGCAAGTTATTTCAGGCTAAAGGGACTTTCCTATGCACACTGTATATAACAAATGAAAATCTTATTTTTTCATGCCCAAAAAGTATCTGCACTCTAGCAAAGATAAAAACAGGAAACTTTCGAAATTGAAATTGTTACGATTACTTAGTGTGCATGCTTTTTGCTTCGATTACAGCTTCTAATCGCCTGGGGTTTTATTCTACTAATTTTCTATTTGTTTCTTCACTAATTTTGAGCCATTTTTTGCTAAGTACTTGCCTAATTCGTTTTGTTCGAAATTTTCATTTTCTTCGCCTGCAAATCCAACAAATGCCACAAATTCTCAGTAGGGTTGAGGTCTGGTGATCTTTCGGGTGTTTTAGTTGACTTTTCACTTAAAGCAACCACGACCTTGTTACGATGGCTATATGTTTGAGATCGTTGTCTTGTTGAAAACAGAATGAATCTGCAATTCGCAATTTCGATGCACTGGCCAATAAATTACCTTGCAATATATCAATATACACTGAAGAGCAATTGAATTAGAGATACCTGTCTAGTAACGTGTAGCACCACCTTTTGCCCTGATGACGGCGGCGATTCGTCTCGGCATGGAATCGACAAGACACCGGAAGCGTTGGGAAGCCATAGGGAGATCCACGACCCCTGAACAAGCTTCCACAGTTCACGAAGATTTGATGGAAGGGGGGGGGTCAGAGCCTCGAACATCTCTTTCGATGGCATCCCAGGTGTGCTCGATGGGATTGAGGTCAGGTGACCTAGCTGGCCAAGGAACCGAGGTCACATCGGAGGAGTGTTCATTCAACCATTCGGATACAATTTGGGAGCGATGGCACGGTGCATTGTCTTGTTGCAGGATGAGGTCCCCAGTGGGATGTTGAAGACGCACAAACGGGAGCAAATGGTCGTCCAGGATTTCCTGGTAACGTTGACCTGTGAGGGACGATGTCACACGTACCAGGGGTCCCATTTCAGTCCACGTAAACAGTCCCCAGACGAGAGTGCCACCCCCACCAGCTTGAAGTGTACCCTGCTGGCAAGAAGGATCTATCGCTTCATGTGGTTTGCACCGTACTCGTATCCTGCCATCCGCAAGTACCAACGTGAATCTCGACTCATCAGTCCAGGCAACATTTTTCCGCATATCTAGGGTCCAGTGGCGATGTTCCCGCGCCCATGCTAATCTTTGCACCCTGTGATGTGCGGTCAGCAGCGGTACCCTAGTGGGACGGTGGTTTCTGTACCCCACAGCGATTAGATGGTTCTGGATGGTGTGGCTGCTTACACGTTTTTTTGCACCAGCGTTAAATTGCCGAGTGATTTCTTGCACTGTGGCCCGTCTATCCGCTGTTACAATGCGAGCTAGCCGACGATAACCCCGCTCATCCACACGCTGTTGTCCACGGCAGTTGGCTCTTGCATGGATGGTTTTACCGGATTCGATGTACTCACGGTGCACCCATGACACAGTGGTTCGTGAAAATCCCAGTGCCTGCACTACTTCCGAGTTTGAGTGACCCATTCGTCGGGCCCCGACAATTTGCCCACGATCAAATGTGCTTAGATCCTTCGTCTTACCCATATTGCGTTCGACTCTTACTGATTCCCGTCGCATCACTCCTTATATTGTCGGATCGCTGCATACGTCATGATGTCGTTTCCGTTTACAGGGCCTCTCACAGCGCCACATTTGCATAACGACAGCTGTCTCTAATTAAATTGCTCTTCAGTGTACAGTATATCGCCTGGCTGGGAAATTATCCCCCAAGGAAAATTTAGAAATTTTGTAGAAGCTCTCGCTCTTGATATTCTATCCAACTTTTGCTTTCCCCCTCGAAACAAAGAAAACGTGGGAATTCAAATATACACCAAGCAAATCAGAAAAAAGTTTGTTTTTCAGGTATAAAGTGTATGCAATACGTACTATTTGGATTTAATATTTATTTTTATTTATTTATTAGAACTCTTTTGCTGTACAATATCACAATACAACACCCAAAAGAACGAACAATATGTCACATAATCTAGGTTAATAATAACAAGAATATATGGTACACCAATGAAACCAATATAAGTAAGACAATTTTCCAGTTTTTTAACAATATAATTCCCATGTTACGAAGATTAATGCTTTACAACATAAAATGCAGGAACAAATTCACACTCAAATGTTGTCAATATGAGTAAAACACCTTCAATAGCAATTTAAAATGTACAGCAAGGAGACATGAAAAAAGTCTAAATTTTTATCCTGACAAGCCCCTGATCTCCTCTGAAATTTAAAAAAAAAAAAATGGGGGGGGTCAAGGACCTAGGTGAGAGAGCCGCCCCGGTGGCGCAGTGGTCTAAGGCGCTGGCCTATGATCATTCGTCCGTAAGGGGTCCGGGTTCGAATCCCGGTCAGGCATGGATGTTGTGTTTGTCTTACGGCACTGGCTCTCTCCCTTCCCTGGAACCAGTGACCCTAAATTAGGAACGGGCGACTGCTTATAGCCCATTGAGTTGCGCACGGTGGTCGTTAAACCTCCAATCAAAAAAAAAAAAAAAAAAGACCTAGGTGAGACACTCAATGGGATTTAAGCAGTCGCCCATCGCTGATTTAGGGCCACTGGTTCGAAGGAAGGAAGACAAACAGAACATCCATGCCTCAACGGGATTCGAACCCGGACCCATTGTCAAAAGCCAGCGTTTAAACCACTGCGCCACAGGAGCGGCGCAATAAGTATTCGATTACAAACTTTGGACTACACTGTGCCATCTAGCCAACAATTTCAAAGGTTTTACACAAACCAGACAACAAATATCAAATTACACATTTTTCAAAACAGTTATACAAGTGTATAATAAGCAACCCCTTATCTTTAGCCACATTTTCTAGTTTATGTGGGAAATAAGTAGAATACGAATAGAAATAGCTAAACGAACAAGAAAGAGCAATGAGACTAACGCATTTTTTAATCGAATAAAAAATTGTGTGAATAAAAATTCGTTTAATTCCTTAAGTTTTGATTAAAGTGAAACAAACATCTTCCAGTAGTCAAATGAGTCTGGATTTATAAGGAATGGTGTGTGTGTGTGTAATAGTTTTTGAAACGGTTCCGTGGATTTTGCTGACAAAGGACGAGCGGTGGAATTTGCGGACAGGAAGAGGATTTGGGGTATTACAGAGTTTACGATTGCTTTAGCTATCATGGCTTTAAAACCGTCAGCCGTGACATTCTTTTAAATGCTAATTTTCCACGTTTCCATTTTGGTCAGTATAATTACTTCAGATTTTCACATTGATTATTATTTTTAAACATTATACAAAAACACTATGGAACATATAAATTTACATGATTTTAGTTTTAGCAGTAAAAGAAAAAAATCTTCTAGATTTCTTTTATCACTATCTCCAGAAGTACCGCCAACGAGATAATATTAGGTGCACAAATAAGTTTTAAAGTGTTTCTTTTTTTGTGTGTGTGACGTATACCGCTAATTTACATATCCGACATTCCCCGCGTTGTTGTATGTGACAGCAAGTGGTCCAGAGTATAAAATGTGACACAGAAGTTTGCCCACAGTCAAACGCACTGCACATCGGTAGGTGAAAGATGGCAAGCGATACTGCATTTATTCGCAGTGCATTCGTTACGAATTTCATTGAGGAAAAGGTGCTGCAGAAGCATGTGCATCGATCTGTTTTATTCTGAGGGAGAATACTGTATCGAAAAACACGTGTGAGTTTTGGTTTAGACGGTTTAAAGCAGGGGATTTTGATGTTAACCATCGAGAACGCAGCGGCGCCTCGCAGAGGGTTTCACATGAGGAATCGCAAGCATTGCTGGATGAAGATTCGTCTCATACCCAAAAAGAACTAGCTGAACAACTGGGGATAACTCAACAAACCATTTCCAATCGTTTACGCGCAATTTTTTTTTTTTTTTATTGAAGGTTTAACGACCACCGTGAGCAACTCAATGGGCTCACGGTGGTCGTTAAACCTTCTAAACCAACCCCGTCCCTAATTTAGCAGTCGCCCGTACCTAATTTTGGGACACTGGGTCTAGGGAAGAGAGAGAGCCAGCGCCGTAAGACAAACACAACATTCATGCCTCACCGGGATTTACGCGCAATGGGAAAAATTCAAAAGGAAGGAAAATGCGTGCCACGTGACCTAAGCCAGAGGAACAAGGATGAGCATGTCATGAAGTGTTTGAATCTGTTGAATAAACAACACAGAAAATCATTCCTGTAGAAAATCGTTACGGGTAATGAAAAGTGGATATGATACGACAATTCCAAACGCAAAAAACACTGGATATACCCGGTGAAGCAACGACGTCGACACCGAAACGCAATATTCACTCCAAGAAAGTTCTGCTGTGCATCTGGTGGGATATGAAGGGTGTGCTCTATTATGAACTATTGGAACAGGGTCAAACTGTTACTGCTAATCGCTACAAGCAACAAATGCTGCGATTGAACCAGGAAATCTGTAGGAAACGCCCATTCACAGGCAACGGATTGCGTCCCGTGAAATTGTAGACCTCGGTAAGGTCTACATGAGCTGCCGCATTGTCCTTCACGAACTGACGCCAGCTGAAGCAAACCGCAGAGTGGAAGTGTTCACGAAACACCTAGAAAACACGCGCGATATACGTTTCATCAAGAGAATTGTTACGTGCGATGAAAAGTGGGTCTATTTCCGTAATGCTAACACACAACGGCAGTGGTTGAGCCTGAGCCAGTTTCCTGAACCTTTTGCCAAACGTGGGCAGCTTCGAGCACATTAGTGATGATCGGCGTCTGGTGGAATTTCGAGGGGATAATCCATTACAAATTTGTTCCAGACGGTCGAACCATCCACGTAAACCTCTACTCAGAACAGCTAGAGCGGGTGTATGTCGTTTTGGAGGAGAAGTACCCGGCAATGGCGAACAGAAAGCGCGCTCTCCTACAGCAGGACAACGCTGGGCCTTATACCGCGCGAACGACCCGGGCAAAACTCCAGGAACTTGAGGGCATCGAACTGATGCCACACCCATCATATAGTCCGGACCTTGTCCCGTCGGATTACTACTTGTTCCGGTCCGTGGCCTGGGGTGAAGAAGTGCCTCCCTTTGCGGGAGGCACTTCTTCACCCCAGCTGCCACCTCCTCCTGGTAGTTGGAGTTCTTCGCCTCGAAGTAAAAAAACTGGTGCCACGGCGGAATCGAAGAACTGGCAGACAGATGGCTAAAGACGGTGCAACATGATGATCTATACTTTGAATGCTAGTCAGCTTTCGTCGTAAAGGTACGTATGAAGACATAAAGGGATCCAAATATTGCAAAACTTTCGACTCACCCTCTGTAGAATCGAAGAACTGGCAGACAGATGGCTAAAGACGGTGCAACACGATGGCCTATACTTTGAATGCTAGTCAGTTTGCGTAGTAAAGGTATGTATGAAGACATAAAGGGATCCAAATATTGCAAAACTTTAGACTCAGTTTCTGTATTTACTACTCCCCATTTTTCGAATGCTGACTTACAAGCTATACTGTACTTATACAAATACATATATGGATCTATCTACCCTCCCTTTATTTAAGTACGGCAATGCGGGGAGGGTTTACCCCCGCCCCTCCAAACCCCTCCTTGGCTACGGCTCTGAATCGCACCTAAATAAATACCGCATACCTTGTATACTAGAAAAACTTTTTTTTTTTTTTTTGATTTTATGTTAGGGTGACATTTTTTTTTTGCTTAGAACAGTCGTTTCGGCGCAAAGTAAAAGCACCTATAAAAATGACAGGGGAAGGGGGGGGCGTACCTTTATCCCCGTCTTATCAGTGCCTGAAAAAATGAAAAAACGTATTGAAAATGAGAGGTGAAATATGAAAGTACTTAATTGCGGTTTTAAAATGCAGTAAGTCCTTCAGAATTACAGAATTTTTTGGAAAACTAGTTATTTTCACTGCATATCTTTTAGTGTTCAATAAAAGAGCGAATGCACTTCGAAAGAAATTAGGATGGAAATCTCACGATAACGGTTTAAAAATAAACTTGTGGTATTATCTACCTGGGAATCTGCACCTTTGCTTGAGACCCCAAAAAATATTCTTCAAAGTGATATCATCTGCAAAAATTTAAATTTTCCAAATAAAAAGGCAACAAAGTGTCTACCCTGCAGGCGCCGATCTTCTAATCTCGATAAGCTAATCTTTTTCAGCTACATTTCTGTGTAGATTTCGTAAATTCCGTCGCGGGGCAAAAGGTTTTATTGACTCAAATAAGTAAGAACTTGTAACTTTCAGTACTTCTGTTTTTCTTTATCACGAGTGTTATCAGGCCAGCTCATATCATGAAAGCGGTCCCTTGGGTCTTCTCTCACATTCTCACATAAGTAATTAACATTTTTTTTTATTTTTTGTGAATATTTCTCCGGGTCTTTCTCAGTGACCTTCCCAGCTTAGATACAATGTCGCGGGGCAAGTTCATGCCTGCGATGAGAGGATGATAAAGCGACTCATTACCATAGTAACTGTACGGACAGATGAAATACATCTGTCATCATCTGTCTGCAAGACGTCTACCGTTTATTGCCGGTAGTCACTTTAAAGAAAGAATGCAACTTCTTAATGACACCTAAGTTTTCACATTATGTTGCCACTCCGAAATATATATTATAATAGGTTCTGATTGTGTAGTGAATTCGGGTATCGATGAGGAACAAAAAGGCTTATTTTCATCCAAATTCCGTGCAACTTATTAAAAAAAATCGTTCTTGGAGATATATTCACACCAGTTTTTGGCGAAAAGATACGTACAATATTTTGTGAATTTTAAGAAGTCATGCAAAAACCAGAGCTCGTATCGTATGTACCAAGCACTTTTTTCCAACTAAATAAAAAAAAAAACGAACTCTTCGGTTTAGCAAGACAAACAAAATAAAACATTCAGCTAAAATGAATGCATGTAACCCTACAAAAAATCGGAACATAATTTAAATTGCGCAGTGTAAGCAGTGTTAATTGTATTGAACCTGTTCCAATATACACTGAAGTGCCAGAAAAACTGATACAAACCAGCTTACGCAAAATACATAGCAACGTCACCTATACGCGTACTCGGTTGCGTTCGCCAGTCCTTGCCAGCTGTCAGAGCTGTTTTCGGCATGAGAATGACAAGTAATAACGATTTAAGCGATTTTCAACGCGGGATCATATTTGGCGCTCGTGAGATGTGCCATAGTATTACGAAGTTCGGATTTTCACGGGCGACCATTGCAAGGGTGTACCGTGACTACAAGAATTCCAGCAAAACCTCCAACCTACGATACCAGTGTGGCCGTAAAAAGACATTGGGTGAACGTGACCATCGTCGGCTGTCAAGAATCGTTTCACGCGACACTCTCGCAGGTATCAACGGAATTTAATGCTGGAGCCTCAACAAGCATCAGCGTCCAGACTGTGCAACGTACCCTGCACGACATGAGCTTTGGGAGCCGACGCTCAACTCGAGTCTCCTTGATGGGTTCACGACACAGAGCTATGCGCCTCGCTTGGTCATGGCAATGCCGAAACTAGACACTTGATGACTGGAAACAAGTAGCCTGGTCTGACGAGTCGCTTTTCCAACTGTATCGGGCAGATGGAAGGATTCGTGGGTGGCGCAAACCCCATGAAGCCATGGATCCCGCCTGTCAACAGGGAACTGTACCGGCTGTAGGGGGCGGGGGTCTGTAATGGTATGGGGGGAGTTTAGCTGGACTTCACTGGAACCCCTGGTACGTCTACAAACGTCTGTGACTGGCCAACGCTATCTGCGCATCCTTTCTGACGAGGTACACCCGTTCATGTCCTGCATTCATGCTGATGGATTGGGCCTGTTCCAGCATGTGAATGCAGCTCCACACAAGTTTCGGGACGCCACATTATGGTTAGAGGACCATTCATCTGAGTTTGGGGTGTTTCCATTCCCACCCAAGTCCCCAGATCTGAACGTGGTAGAACACATTTGGGATGCCATGCAACGCGCTATCGAACACAGGAATCCGAGACCTCGGAATACACCCGAATTGTGGAACGCTCTGCAGGAAGTATGGAGTGCATTGCCTACAGCATATTTCCAGAAGCTAGTGGAGTCCATGCCCCGTCGTATTTTTGCAGTCCTGCGCTCCCGTGGGGGACCTACCAAGTATTAGACTGGTGAACCAGTTTTTCTGGTACTTCAGTGTATATGTCATCACTGTTAACCATTATCACTCCACTGCTGGATCAAGGTCTCATAGTTTCTTCCACAACGATCTGCCTTGAGCTAGTCTCATCCACGTCACTTCAGCATGTCTTCTGAACTCGTGTCATTCTCCTATCCATGAGTTCCTCTTGTCTGTCCTGGTTACATCAATCATGCATTTCCATGCCTTTTTCCGTTGTCTGCAGCCGCTGTATGTCTTTTAAAGTCAAAGTCCATATCTCTTCTCCAAACTTAACTAAAAGAATTGATTCAAGACTTTTCTTTTAAGGCAGTAGTATATTGCTTTTAAAAATTGTGCTGTTTCTTCGAAATGCTCTCCTACGAAATTTCATACACCGATTAATTTCTTAATCGATGTGATCCTCGCTCCATACCTTTTGCCCAAGGTAAATGAAAGTATAGGTTACCTCTAGATTTTCCCTCATCAATCGCTAAACCTTCATCTCTTGTAAAATCATTGTAACGAATTTTGTTTTCTGAAAGTTCATTTTTAATCCCACTTCTCTACTCTTGTCAGCAAGTTCCTGGATCATGTTATGAAGCTCTGAAGTGGTAACTGCAAAAATGACTACGTCATCAGCAAAACTAAGACGAGTTAAAAAATCTCCGTTAATCTTAATCCTTTTGTTTTCCCTGTTCAATAATTGAAAGGAATTTTGCAATGTGCCATTAAAGAGTTTAGGAGATATGGTGTCACCTTGCCTCACTCCGTTTCCAATTTTTATTGGTGCTGTATCCTCAGATATCTGAATGTTTGCACTTGCATTTTCATAGATGTTATTAAAATGCTAATGTATGCATCTTCAATACCGCAGGATTTCAAATCTATTGTAACTGTTGATGGTTCCACGCATCAAAGGCCTTTACTTACACTTACACACACACACCCACACGGTCAGGTGATGAGCCAGCATATCATAGCCTCTCTTTGACAATTGTTAATCCCGCCTTCTCGTGGTGAATCCTGTTCTCACTAAAAGGTCTCTGACGACCGTCACATAGTGGTATAACTATACCACCGGGATTAAAGGAAATGCTATACCACACTCACCAACCCGCTTGGCCAGCGTGGTGAGTTATAGCTACAAGCAATTAAAAACATAAAACGAGGAAAAGCTCAAGAAGAAGATGGAGTTACCGTGGACATTATACAACAAGCCAGCGGGAAATTAAACTAGACTTGCTCAAGTTTTCACTAGATGTCTAAATGAAGGGAAGATTCCTGAGGATTGTGGAACAATGCTACAATGATCCTGCTACATAAAAAAGGTGACATTGAGGATCTCGGGTACTACATGCTCATCAGACTCGTATCAATGGTTTATAAAATCTTTACTAAGGTTCTCTCACATCGCTTGAAAATAAAACTGTACATGGCTCAACCGAGCGAACAAGCTGGATTCAGGAGTGGCTACAGCATCATAGATCATATCCATGCACTGGAAGAACTAATTAAAACAACGAGGAAATACAAACTCCCATTATGCGCGGATTTTATTATGAAAAGGCCTTTGAATCCGTGAAACCATCACCTGTTACAATGGCTTTGAAATCCTGCGGTATTGAAGATGCATACATTAATTTATTAATATCATCTACGAAAATGCAAGAAAATCGGTTATTTGAGGATGCAGCACCAATAAAAATTGGAAAGGGAATGAGACAAGGTGATACCATATCTCCAAAGTCCTCAATGCCACATGGCAAAGTGTCTTTCAAATCACTGAACTGGAAAAATAAGGGGATAAGAATAAAAGGAGATTATTTAACTCAACCTTCGTTTTACGGATCACGTACTCATTTTTCAACTACCCCTCCGGAACTGAAGAGTATGATCCAGGAACTTGCTCACAAGAGTAAAGAAGTGGGATTAAAATTAACTTTTAGAAGACAAAACTGATGTACAACGCTTTCACAAGAAATCATGAAGATTTATCGATTGATAGGGAAAAGCTGGAGATAGCCGATACCTACATTTATCTTGGACAGCAGATATCAAGCAAAAGTCCCATTGATGAAGAAATTAATCGACGTATAAAACTTGGTTGGAAAGCTTTTGGAAGAAACAGTACAATTTTCAAGAGCAAAATGATATCATGTCTTAAAAGAAAAGTGTTTAATCAATGCATCCTTCTTCCCGTTCTTACATATGGAGCAGAGACATGGACCTTAATTAAAACAGACATGCAAAGGCTGCAGACGCCTGAAAGAAGCATGAAGAGATGCATGCTTGGTGTAACCAGGAAATATAAGAGAAACTCGTGAATAAGGAATATGACAAAAGTGGAAGACATCATGATCCGAGTAATATCCCTGAAATGGTAATGGCTTGGACATGTTGCCAGAAGAACGAACCACTGATGGGCAACCATAATTCTAGACTTGATTTCAAGAGACAGGAAAAGACCAAGAAGACCACATGGGAGATAGATGGACGAAATTCGAATGCATGCCGGAGTAGCATGGAAGAGAAGGCTCAAGACAGAGTTGTGAAAGGAACTTGGGGAGACCTTCACCCAGCAGTGGATTGATAATGGTGGACAATGATTATGATACACAAGCACACACCGGATTTCTACACTATCGGTAAAATGTCCACAAATGCAACAAGCCACTTTCGGTTACTAGATGCTAAAATGTGTGCTATGAAAATCCACAAAAATTGAACACAAAGCATTGCTCATAATGGAAGATATCCAAGACAAATGTGTTTCTTCAAATCTGTTTTTTAGAACAGAAGACACTGTCTCAAGTGTTGTACAAGTAGCATCTCAGCATATCTGCTGAGATGCTAAAATATGGTGGTGACTCTGATTAACTGCTTAACTGAAATTTGCCAGTTATGTTGGGAGCTACGAATGGTCCCTCAGGATTGGAGGGATACTATCATTGTTCCCTTGTACAAGGAAAAAGGTGATCAGACTGAATGCAAAAACTCTCGTGGTATTAGCCTACTGAGTGTGCCAGGGACAGTGTTTAGTAAGATCGTTATTAAAAAAGTACAGGGTCTTACCTCAGAGAAAGTGTGGGATGTTCAGAGTGGTTTTATGCCTGATAAAGGCTGCACTAACCATATTTTTGCATTATGCATGATTGAAAAGTATCTGGCTGTTGGTAAGAAAGTGTTTGCTGCCTTCATAGATTTAGAGAAAGCTTGTTGACAGAGTAAGTAGGATACTTCTGTGGAAGGTACTGAATATATATGGTATTACTGGGAATCTATGTACGCTGGCAGTAGAGCTTGTGTACGAGTGAATGATGTTTTATCGAAATGGTTTTCTATTGGTGCAGGAGTCCGGCAAGGTTGTGTAATGCCACCCTGGCTGTTTTATACATTTATGTATGCATGCATGCGTGATGCCAAAATAGATAATACTGGTTTACGTCTTGGTAATACCTATGTGTGCAGATTGCTCTATGCTGATGATACAGTCCTGTTGGCAGAGATCAAAAGTGAGTTGCACAGTATGTTGTCCCGGATGTATGAAGTTGTATGAAATTCAAACCGAGTATTAATATAAATAAGGGAAAAACCAAAGTTATGGTGTTTGAGCGAGGAACTGCTCGTACTGAATGGAAGATAAGTTTTAATGGCACAGCCAGGTTAATGAGTGTATATTTAGGTAGTATGTTTGACAGAGAGAACAAATTAGAAGGCGAAATTAATAGGAGAGTGAATTCTTCATTGAAAGTCATAGCTGCCTTAGGAGGATTTGATAAGAATTATGGTTTCTCAAGGAAGTCCCCAATGGCTGTGTATGAAAGTAATTGTTCCTACTCTGATGTACGGCCATGAAACCTGGGTACTGCACAAAAAACAGGAGTCGTGTGTGTGCTGGGGAGATGCGTTACTTACGGGGGTTGTGGTAAGACACGCGCTGATCATGTTAGGAATGAAGATGTGTTACAGATGTGTAATATGTGAGGCAAAATTTTGTTAGTAAGGTGGAGACTAATATTCTTAGGTAGTTTGGCCATGTTGAAAGCATGAGTGATGAGGTGCTGACTGAGAGAATTTTTTCAGCCCAAGTGGCAGGAAAGAAAGGTAGAGGAAGACCAAGGAAATAATGGGAGGACAAGATTCCGGAATGTCTGCTTGAGAAAAAGATTATGAGTATGAAGTACAAAAGGTACTGTGTGCGGCGTGTGATGGATGTTAATGAAGCTCAAGTGGTATGCAGAGATTGTTGCAAATGGAGGCATTTGATACACCAACAGTAAATAAATTCTAGTTCTATAAGTTAAATGTGTACTTGTCACAAGGTCTTTCTTTGAAGAGCTGACCCTAGAATCTCGGAGAACAGCTTAATGTGTACTCAAAAGGTAGGTTAAATTAGAAGTACACGTCACGAACTGAATTGTTTCCAAAGAAAGAAGAAAGTATCATGAGAAAAAGAAAGAAGGCATGAAGGAGAATGAATCGTCAGAAATCTTTTTTGTTGTTGTTGTTGTTCGGAGATTTAGCGGTCACCGTGAGCAACTCGAGTGTATTAGTAGTCGCCCGTTCCTAATTCAGGACCATTGGTTTCAAGGAAGAGAGGGAGCCAATGCGGTTAGACGAACACAACATCCATGCCTCACAAGGATTAGAACGTGGACTCATCTAGGACGAAGGGTCAGAAGCCAGCATTTAGACTACTTCTCCACTGGGGCAGCAGAATTCTTTATGTCACGGTTTCTTTAAATTTTCACACCAAGTACATGTATCATAATAATCCAGATTCATGGCATTATGATCTCGTCTACCCTTTCTCAAGGTACTAACAGAGGCACACACACACACACACACACACACACACACGCACGCACGCATATATATACACGTGCGTGCATATATACACGTGTGTGATACGCTTTCGTTGTAGAACCGTCGTTATTGAGAGAAAATTTTTGTGGGTAAAACGACCACCATCAGCAACTGAAATGTCTGTTATTAGTCACCCGTCCATAATTTGGGAAGACTGGTCCAAGGGAAAGGACAGAGCCAGCGTCATCAGACAAACACCCAACTCGTGCCACATCGAGACTCGAACCGAAGTCCATCTTGGACAGTGCTGGAGAGACATGAGTCAACCTCCAACGATGGGTAATGCTAACAGACTAACAACTTTCCTAAATAGCACTCCAAAACCACATATTATACACATGTATATAAAACACGAAAAATTAACGACATATATACAGGGGTTGTCCAAAATAATGGAAACACCTCGCTGAAAACAGTGACTTTGGTAAGAGATGCTTTTTGAGTAAAACGAACATGAAGCTACAATTGTTTCTCTAAAAAGGTGTTCTTTATAGTCTCAAGGGTCAGTGTGATTGCATTGTAAATTGGTGTTTGCATAATTTCGTTCCAGGGGAAGGCACAATGAGTGACCTGTTTGGAGTTCCAAAGAGGGAAGATTGTAGGAGCGAGTCTGGTTGGTGCGTCGGTAACCACAGTGGAAACCGTATTGGGGGTATCGAGAGGTACCGTGTCGAAGGTCATGACAGCATACAATGTTCACGGCAGAACATCATCTGCGAGACACAACTGTGGAAGGAAAACCAAACTCACTGCGAGAGACAAGAGGACATTAAAGAGGATTGTGACCGAAAGGAGGAAGACCACGGCGACGAAAGTGACTGCTGAGCTTAATGCACATCTCCAAAACCCAGTGTCGACCCATACCGTGCGAAGGGAATTGCATAAGCACAATATTTACGGCAGAGCTGCGATTGCAAAACCCCTGGTGTCACAGGTGAACATGAAACTGGGACTACAGTGGTGCCAGGAATATAAAACGTGGGCTGCGGATCAATGGAAACATGTCTTGTTTTCCGATGAATCAAGTTTCTGACTATTCTCCACCACAGGGCGGGTTTACGTGTGGAGAACCCCCGCAGAAGCCTACAACTCAGACTGTCTCCTTCCTCCAGGGAAGCATGGAGTGGTTCCGTAATGGTTTGGGCCATGATTTCATGGTTTGCAGCAGGCCCAATTATCACCTTATATGGACGGATCACTAGCGGTGACTATGCCACCTTTTAGCAGACCATGTGCATTCAATGGCGCAAGCGTTGTTTTCGTGAGGGGATTGCACCTTTCAAGATGATAATGCCCCGATTCACAGAAGTCGAACTGTTCAATCATGGTTTGAGGAACATGAGGATGAAGTTGCACACCTTACCTGGCCTGCACAATCACCGGACTTAAACACCAATGAGCCCCTGTGGTCTGTGTTGGAAAACAGTGCGATCACGTTATCCTCCTCCGGCGTCTCTCAAGGAATTGGAGCAGTTTCTGCAGGAAGAATGGTACAACATACCACTTACCACCATCCAGGACTTGTATGCGTCCATTTCAAGGAAGATTGAAGCAGTTTTAAATGCCAAGGTAGTCTCCACACCATATTAGGTGCGTAATACCTATTTTTCAAAGTGCTTCCATTATTTTGGACAACCCCTGTATATACATCTATGAATACTAGAAAGAAGCTCTGAAGTGAGAGGGGCCGGGTCTTACTCTAGGGCCCGGCAGAGACCCTGAGTGCAACTGCAGTCTTCGCAGATTTTTGAGTGAAACAGACCAACACCCGGGAAGAAACTTGGCTGTTGTGACCACGGTAAACACTGCTACCTCAGAGAACTAGAGCAGGAGAATGTGAGATTAAAGATGGACAAAAGAGCAAAACCGAAGAAGGGGAGTGTGAAGAGTCGAAGTAAGGCAAACTCCACGATGCCATTGCTTGGATCCACGGAAGGGAATCAGAATAGTAAACTAAATAATAGTTTTTTCCATGCTAGTTTGGAGACATTTTGCTTTTCAGAGATAAGAAATCTGCAACCCAGTCACCATGAAGCAAATTCAAGGAACATTATTTTTTTATGTTTGAAAAGATAGTTTATTTTTCTTTCTCCCTTTTTCCAATTTTTTTTTAATTTTCATTCACGCAGAAGTTATTCGCTTGTGAAGTAAATTAATAAAAGGTGCGAAAGCAAAGCTTGCATCTGTATTCGTAGAAGAATATACTTTGCAGTTGAACACAGAGGCAGGCCATATTACTCCTCAGCCTCTCTCCCCTTCTGGCTCTGGGACTCAGTTGCGTCCCTGGTATCATAGTACTAGGGGTGTTCAAATGAAAAGGTACGAAACGACACTGTGGGTATAAATGAAGACTTTATTCAAAGTATACACCATAGGCCGTAGCACAACGATCCCATTGATTAACGAGCCGAAGGATTCCTTGTTCCCAGAATTCCTGTGGCCGTGACGAGACCCAGTCCTGCACAGCGTCCTTGAGTTCGTCGTCCGAGTGGAAGCGTTTCCCTTTCAGATGTTTTTTCAGGGGACCAAACACATGGAAATCGCAGGGCGACATGTCCGGGCTGTAGAGCGGATGGTCAAGCTGCTCCCACTGGTACTTGGCCAGTTCCGCGTCTGTGACCCTGGAGACGTGTGGACGCGCGTTATCATGGAGCAGAACCACACCCTCCGTGAGCAGCCCCGGTCTTTTGTTCTTGATGGACCTGCGTAGGCTTCGGAGTGTCTCACAGTACACATCGGAGTTAATGGTTCGTCTGTGCTGGAGGAATTCAACAAGTAGTCAATTGGAGGGCGCTCTTCATAAGAGCCTCTGCTCTCTCCTGCGCATGCGGGCGCCCGCGCATGCTCCGATCCACGCCGGCGACTCCAATCGCATCCCAAGATGTGTCGCTACGTTCTCCCATAGCGGCATAGGCAAATATGTTAATGGTTACGTTCTTATGACGTTTCGTACCTTTTCATTTGAACACCCCTAGTACATCGTTTCCACGTTGACTTTTTAGCAGGGATGCCGTTCTCCAGGACTGAGTAGCAATAGGGTATATATGCGCTACATACCGTTCCAATCTGAGCACACACACACACACCCTCTCTCTCTCTCTCTCTCTCCGCCGCTCATGGAGGATGTTATCCACTCAACCCAGCGCTTACTTTTCCAAGAAAATCTTCAGGTGCTTAGTCTTTCTTGAAAAATGTACAGTTCATGGTCGGATTAAGCATTTTAACTATTTCTTGTTTGCAACTACAGTGCCCAGGTGTGCAGTCAAATATTCGTGGTAAAAATGACTGTCGTCAGCAAAACGAAGGTAGGCGAAACTATTTCCATTAATCTTTATCCTCTGTTGTGTTCCCCGAAAATGCATATAAAATGCTCAACCTATAAATATGTAAAGGTACAAATAAAAAGTTCAGATAGAGTAATGTGCGTCTTTTTTCATCTGCGGTCGTTAAATGCACAAAAAGCCTTGCTTAAATACAGTGGAACCTCGGTTATACGTTTTTCCGGTTATATATTTTTTAACTTTTACACATAATTCTGCGCTAGTCCTGATATTTCACTTTAGTTTCGATCGCTTTTTTTCAATTCGGTTTATATTCATTTACACGCTTTTTGCGATAATACAGGGTGTCCGAAAAATAACTGTGCACTGAAAGTAACATTTACCATGTCGAATTGGTTCCTACAGGAGGTGTTGGAAATGGGTCCGGCCGACGTCCAGATATGTCTGCACACGCTTCTGCATGTTGAAGACCTTTCTCAGGGTATCTGGTGGGATTTGTTGGATGTGGGTCGTCATTGCTGCATGTAGCTCTTGAAGTGTATGTGGATTACCTGCATACACCTTCCCCTTCAGTTCTCTCCACAGAAAAAAGTCAGGCGGTGTCAGATCCGGTGTCCAGGCAGGCCACAATCCCCGGGAGATGATGCGATTTCCGAAGAATTCCTCCAGAAGCTGTATTGATGCACCAGCGGTGTGAGCAGTTGCGCTGTCTTTCCGGAACCATCCTTCGTTGATTTCCCGTTCCGTGAGTTCAGATATGAATGGTTAGATAATCTGAGCACGATGCCGTTCTGAATTAACGGTTTCACTGAAGAAAATGGGGCCCAATAATACGCATACCAGTCATGGTACACCAAACATCAACCTTCTGGTTGTGGAGAGGCACTTCCTTAAATTCGTGGGGATTTTCAGTACCTCACAGACGAGTGTTTTGGCTATTGATGTACCGTGGCAGGTGGAACCATGCATCATCTGTAAAGAAAGTCACGTCCAGAATGTCCTCACCTTCTTCAGACAGGAACTCTTGGAACCACCTGCAGTACCGAACACAGGCCACGTGGTCTTTCTTTCAGCTAATGCACGACAGACATTTTGTACGGGTGGGAACGCAACATCCTTTTCAGAATATCGCAGGCTGCACTCTTTGGCACATTAGCTTGTTGTGACAGCCGCCTCATGGACATGTGTGGACTCCTCTGTATCCTGTCCAGTCATGTCTGATGTGGATGTCCTGCCAGGGCGGATGGACGTGACTTTCTTTTTTTCCAACTGTAAAGAAAGTCATGTCCAGAATGTCCTCACCTTCTTCAGACAGGAACTCTTGGAACCACCTGCAGTACCGGACACGGGTCACGTGGTCTGTTTCTTTCAGCTGATGCACGACAGATACTTTGTATGGGTGGAAACGCAACTTCCTTTCCAGAATATCGAGAGCTGTACTCATTGGCATATTAGCTTGTTGTGACAGCCACCTGATGGACTTGTGTGGACTCCGCTGTATCCTGTCCAGTCATGTTCAATGTGGATGTCCCGCCAGGGCGGGTGGACGTGACTTTTTTTTCCCCACCTGTAAAGAAAGTCACGTCCAGAATGTCCTCACCTTCTTCAGACAGGAACTCTTGGAACCACCTGCAGTACCGAACACAGGTCACGTGGTCTTTCTTTCAGCTGATGCGCCACAGGGATTTTGTACTGGTGGGAACGCAACATCCTTTTCAGAATATCATGGGCTGTAGTCTTTGGCAAATTAACTTGTGGTAACTACTCTGTATCCTGTCTTGGATATGCTGCACGGTCTCGTCTACCGTGGATGGCCCACAGAGGCGGTGAACATCCAGAACACTGTCAGTTTCCCAAAACTTCGCTATGAGCTGACGTACCCCATTAAGGCGGGGGACGTCTGCATCACGAAATTTTCAAGCGAACTGGTTTTGCACTTCGTCCGTGTATTTGTCATCATGGCGATAGACCTGTTCCACCAGAAACACTGTCCTTGTGCCAAGACGAGTGATCTATCGACACGTCTACCTCCGTCGCCCAAGCGCTCGGGAATGACCATCGCTCGGAATGAAAGCTGCGCGTGCCTCGGGAAGGGGAGACATGAAGGTTATCAGACACAGAGCAGTTCCACGTGGCGGGTCACTTCTGCTGTAATTCCATTCAGCAGAAGTGAACGCCACGTGGTCACTTCTATTTACTGCAATTCATACATTCAGTGCAGTCATTATTACTGCAATTCATACATTCAGTGCGCAGACATTATTCGGACACCCTGTATGTTAAGTTTAGAAAGTTACATTATCAATACACGGCTCTTATCTTTTTATACGAAACCCGGTATGTCACAACTTTGAGAAAACTACGACAACGTTTTTTTTTTTTTTTGCAGGCAAAAGCGTTCGCAATTATGCAAAAAATTTTTATTTCAATATTTTCTAAATAACACGATCGTAGTTCTCTATTTTCTCTAAATTTAAGAAGTTTTAAACAAGCTATGATTAGAGAATATTTTACTCGGCACTAATGCTAAATTAACTAGTGGACAAATTGCTTTGAAAAGAGCGAGGCTTATTAGTAAAGAATGTAATAGATGCGCTGAATAATAATATCGTATTTACTGCCTAGTATTTCAAAGACTTTTTTTTCATGTATTGAAAATATGAAATCGCACAGAATTTTTCTAACCAAGTTTTTATAATGAAATTACATTAAAAAAATCAGTACAAAAGTCAAAATAGACATTGGCTTAAGGTAGCAAACAAAGCATGTTTGAATGTACAGGAGTTATCCAAAATAATGGAAACACCTTGAACCAATAGGTATTACACACCAAATATGGTGTGGGAGCACCCTTGGCATATTAAACTGCTTGAATCCTCCTTGGAATGGACGCATACAAGTCCTGGATGGTGGTAAGTGGCATTTTGTACCATTCTTCCTGTAGAAACTGCTCCAATTCCTTGAGAGACGCCAGAGGAGGATAACGGGATCGCACTCTGTTTTCCAACACAGATCAATGATGTTTAAGTCCGATGATTGTGCACTGTGCAGGCCAGGGAAGGTGTGCAATTTCATCCTCATGTTCCTCAAACCATGATTGAACAGTTCGACTTCTGTGAATTGGGGCATTACCATCTTTAAAGGTGCAATCCCCTGACGGAAACAATGTCTGCGCCATTGAATGCACATGGTCGGAAGAGTGACATAGTCACTGCTAGTGATCTGTCCAAGTAAGGTGATAATGGGACCTGCTGTAAACCACGAGATCATGGCCCGAGCCATTACGGAACCGCCCCCATGCTTTACTATAGGAAGGAGACAATCTGAGTTGTAGGATTCTGCGGGGGTTCTCCACACGCAAACCCGTCCTGTGGTGGAGAATAGTCAGAAACTTGATTCATCGGAAAACAACACATGTTTCCATTGATCCGCAGCCCACGTTTTATATTCCTGGCACCACTGTAGTCTCAGTTTCATGTTCACCTATGACACCAGGGGTTTTGCAATCGCAGCTCTGCCGTAAATATTGTGCTTATGCAAATCCCTTTGCACGGTATGGGTCGACACTGGGTTTTGGAGATGTGCATTAAGCTCAGCAGTAACTTTCGTCGCTGAGGTCTTCCTCCTTTCGGTTACAATCCTCTTTTATGTCCTCCTGTCTGTCGCAGTGAGTTTGGTTTTCCTTCCACGGTTGTGTCTCGCAGATGATGTTCTGCCGTGAACATTGTATGCTGTCATAGACCTTCGACACGGTACCTCTCGATACTCCCAATACCTGTGTCACTGTGGTTACCGAAGCACCAACCAGACGGGCTCCTACAATCTGCCCTCTTTGGAACTCCGACAGGTCACTCATTGTGCCTTCACCTGGAACGAAATTATGCAAACACCAATTTACAATGCAATCACACAGACCCTTGAGACTATAAGCAAAACGTTTTTACAAAAAATAAAAAAAATTGTAGCTACATGTTCATTTTACCCAAAAAGCATCTCTTACCAAAGTCACTGTTTTCAGCGAGGTGTTTTCATTATTTTCGACAACTCCTGTATGTCTTACATTATAAATTAGCATAATTTAAAATTACGGGGGCTTTCCCCCTGTGCTTTTCTTTTTTGGAGTCAAAATTTTATAATATCACTTACATATTAAACTTTCCTTCGTACGTTTCTAAGGCCATCTTCTAGAAAAACGTATAACAGAGGTTTCGCTGTAAATAGAAACTACGCAGATTTCAGTATTCATGTGAAACGAATGTCAGTAAACTTATCTTTATTTTGCTTCGAGTTTTCGGTGATTGAATGTACTTTACGCAAAGCTAAACCCTTCTGCTTTTTTTTTTCTGTGTCTTTCATCTTCTTATCGCTTCGGACTCTGTCTAATAATGATCGAGGAGAGAAATCTTTCGTTTTAGGCTCATTAACTTCTCCATACTCTCTGTCCGGAGCTTTGAATAGCGATGGGTACTCAACAATAGCCGCATTTTTTATCTGATTTTGCTGCTCTGACAGTTAGGCATAGTATAATAGATTACCGAGAGTTATGGAGTGGAACATATCATCAAAATGCAGGCACCACTTACCTTCGCCATGACCAGCTTTGCGTTCGCTACATTCCCAGCCAGTCATGATGAAAGCAAATCCCATCTACTCAGAAGATTCTCAACATTTACATCACTGAGAGAGCAAAGGAAAGGTTTTCCCGCATTTCACTTTCTACCTTTTCTAAACGTATTCTATTATTTTGTTTTAGGTAGATGACTAGTTATGGAAATTTTTTATGTCGCTTAGAACTGTAGGTCATACTTTTATCTCATCTTTCTTATAACCTGCTTGGAACGTACTACAATTGAAGCACATGTCAAGACGGCAAGTAGCATTGATAAACCCTTGCCGGGTAGCTTAATTGGGAAAGCATCCGGCACCGGAGCAGAAGGATGTGAGTTCGATTCCAGCGTACATTTGGTTTAACATTAGCGCCCAAACTTTAATGGTTCTGTTGGCCGTTTGGTTCTCCAAAAACATGTGTGATGTTCCTTCCACACATCGTCTGGAATTAACAAGAATTCCTTCTTCGCTTCAAAAAAATGTGTGATGACACATTCTGGAAATAGTAAGAATTCTTCTACAGAGAGTTACTTCAAGCATGGTTTGCGGCTGACCCGAAACGGCCAGTAGAAGTTATAAGCTCTCGCCGGTGTAGCCTAATTGGGAAAGCATTCAGCTCCGGAGCCGAAGTCGTTGGGGTTTGAGTTCGGCCACCAACAAATTTGGGTTTCACATGCTACACAACGGGGGTTAACTTTGGACTTAAATAAGTTTTAACTTCTTCCTAGCCCAGCTTTCACAGAAGTATTGCATCAGTATTGGTAGTTGTTTTTTTTTCTAAAATGTCGGCTAATTTCAATTTTCTCGGTTTCTTTTTTGTCGGATGTTTGTAAAATTTATAGTTTTGCTTTGAAAAAATCGGAAAAAATGGAGAAGGCAAAAGTCATTTCTATCTTTCCTTCCGGTTTCGTTCTTGCACTGATTTGTGCCTCTCCGTGGATAGGTAACTTCCAGTGTCAGTTTCTGAAATTGCTAGAGTTTGGTTGGATTCATCCTACGTGGTACAGGAATCAAAAAGGTTTTCTTTCTTAAGATATCAAAGTAATCATTCTGTTATTCGCCTTACCTGAACTACGACGGCAAGTCTTATTGCTGTAATTTCACTGATTTTACTCGTACTACTATACTCTATGAGTAAGATCAGCAATTTCACTGATTTTACTCATAGAGTAGTGCGTCATCTACGTCATGCTACATACTTTTATGTTGAAAATAAATTTCCATGAAATCAATGGATGGAACATTCTAAATCTGAAATTTTCCTGTTCATAATAATCGCAAATTATTCTAAATCTTATGCGGTACATGTTTTTTTGTAAAAAAACTCTGCTTTAATTCGGTTAATATTCAATAAAGTTTTAATGCCTTATTTTGAGCTCGGAACACTCTAAAAGGAATTCCAAAAAGACTAAAAATAAAAGGAAATTTACTGTAATTAATGACGTCTGGAAGCGTAATTATTGCATTTAGTTGGCAGTTTTCAACCTATGTGGGTGATAAAACCCAAAAATTGAGAAAAACATAAAGTACCTAGGACTTCAGCTACATAATTTTATGTCGAAAATAAATTACGTGCATAACAATAAGAGTCTGCCCTATAAATCCATTCATGAATAGCATTTCTGGAAAGTCTTATTTTGTTTTGTCGCAAGCAGTCTCCTTTAAAGGACTTAAAAATCACAGAACAGAAAGATATGAGAGAAACAAAACTTACACGTTTTTCTAGTTCAGCCTACAGTCATTTTAACTAGAAATAACTTTTGCACAGAAAAATATAATACAGCTGAATGCTGTACAAAAAAAAAACGTAAAACATTTCCTGTGGAAACAAGTGTAGGCTGTACTCGAAAAACATGTAGGAAGCTCTACGTTTCTCTCAGGTTTTTGCGTTTGATGTTTCTAACTCCATCAAGGGAGGGTAACAATAGAATGTAAGACTTCAGAAACTACCTTCGAGAACAGTTAACGGCATTTTTGTTTCTTCCTATTTTTAAATGTTACACACACACACACACACAAATTTAACTGCTTGCGAAAGCGATGTTTTTAAATAGCAATAATTGAAGCAAGTTTCCTTTAATTTTTACTAGACTTTGCAAATCCGTCCTCGATAGTTTTCACACTAATAAAAGAAAGTAAAAAACGTGTTGAATACCAGCTAAAAGTTTTCCCCCGCCTGAACAACTACCTAATAACGGAAATAACCACCCTTGTCCCGGATGAGAGCGGCGACACAGCGTGGCATGGACGCAATGGGACCCTGGAAATTTGCCTGATGCACACACGTACCCACTCAGACTGCAGCAGAGCACGGAGGTCCCGGAGATGACGTGTTGTGGGTCGGCACATCGAACCTGTCGATCCAAATTGTCCCACAAGTGCTCTATCGGATTGAGGCTGGGCGATTTCGCCGGCCAAGGACGCCGGAAAAGATCGCTGTCGTGTTTCTGGAACCAGTTCGCACCCCCTTAGCGACGTGGCAGGGCGCATTGCCCTCTTGGTAGACGCCACCACCACCAGGAGGGTAAACGTCCTACATGAAGGGATGCATGTGGTCAGCGAGGATGGACAGGTAGCCATTGGCGTTCAGGGACCCATCCAGTGGAAACAGCGGTCACAGGTCATACCAGGAAAACATCACCCAGACATGCACACTGCCACCGCCCGTCGCTTCTGTGGAGTAGAAACCTCGATTCGTCGGAGAAGGTAACTTTTTCTCACTCTTCCACTGACGTTAGTAACATGGGAACTGCAGGCTTCGTTGCCGATGCACCTGGGTTAACATGAGCGCCTTGACGCAGCGTTGACTCCGGAGACCCATAAGTAACAGACTAGTATTACTGTTATCGGGGACACGTACCTGAGTGCCCCAGCGTTCATTTGCATGATGAATTGCTGCACTGTTGCGCCTCAATTGCCCTTTACCAGTCAACGGAGGCGACGTTCTCCTCTGGGGTCGATGGCCTTTGGGGCTCCACAGTTATGACGTCATGAGGTACTCGGTGTGCCAAGGGTCCATTCTTGGTACACCCTTACTACAGCACCTCGCGAGCAGCCCACGCAGTCTGCTGTTTCTGAGATGCTTCCACCCGGCGAGGTAGCAGATGATCATTCTTTTCTGAACGTCCGTCAAACCACTACCTCTGCCCATTGTGCTCACGTGATACTATGGTTCATCTGTCCTGGCCGGCCGCTTATATCTCCGTGTGGTCGACCTTGTCACGTGCACTCTGACGCGCCTGGGCAGGAACGTTGATTCCAGGGACGGTCATATTACTCCGATACGAACGTGTATATGATATTCCGAACGCTACGTTTTATAAAATGCTTTTTATTATTATTATTATTATTGGGGGTTTAACGGCAACCGTGAGCAACTCAGTGGGCAAAAGCAATCGCCCGTTCCTAATTTAGGGCCACTGGTTCAAGGGAAGGGAGAGAACCAGTGCCGTAAGTCCAGCACAATATCCATGCCTCACCGGGATTCGAACCCGGATCCACCTCGGACGAATGATCAGAAGCCATCGCTTAGACCACTGCAGCACCGGGGCGGCAGATAATGCTTACCCTAAGTTTTCAGTCAATATTGAATGCTTATTTATTAAACTAAAATTCATAGCCCGTCTTAACGCTTTTTCATTCCTAAATTGGGTAACCTTTCTGGGCAATCCAAATTAATCTCGATATGCATTTCTCCTTTCGAAATAAAATTTCTAACTGCAATTGTTATCAGTACATTTCATGACTGTAGGAGTAAATGAGCAATGTATTAAAGTCACGTGCAATGGAGATTGTAAACTAGAATTTTCCAGTGCCAACCGGCTGAAGTTCTGGTAAAAAGTACAGCGTAATTTCCCATATATTGCAAAACTAGTTGTCCTTCCCCTCTCTAACACCTGCCTGCGTGAAACCAGTTTTCTAACTGGAGCTCCACAAATACAATTAGGAACACAAACGGACAAAATGTGCATGAATATTCCATTATTGCAGTTATCATCAAGCATCTTTTCTCACTCCTAATTCAACAGAGCCATTAAATTTTCAAAATGTTATATCACATATCTTTCGACCTGGCTACTTGCGATTTCATAATCAGTTTTGATAGAAACAGTAACTATAGTGCGTCGCATAAATATAGAGCCAAAACAAATTCTCGAATAAAAACGAAACAACGAGCTGAAATGTACACCTCATATTTATACCAAAAATAGCATAGGATACGCAGCTGAACAATAGTTTCACGGAAACATAATAATTCCAACGCCAAGTACAAGAAAAAAACAGAAATACGCTGTCTCAAAAATATAAAGACTTACTAATTATGAGCACCTCCGGTACGAATAGTTGAGCCGTTGTTCCGAATAACACTGAAAACCCGATTGTGCATGCTTTCCACCAAGTGATGTAAGTGTTCTGGACGGAGTGCGTACCAGCTTCGTTCAATCTGCTCTTTCAATGCCACCACACTTGAGAACTGCCGTCCATTCGCATACACATCACGAGCGAGGATACCCCAGAGGTTCTCGATAGGGTTCAGATCTGGACTGAGTACTGGCCAATCCATTACGGTCACATGATGAGTGTTAAACCAGCTTTTCGTTGATGCAGACCGATGGATAGAGGCATTGTCTTGCTGGAACAGATAATCAACATCCGCTAGAGTTTCGGCAAACGGGAGAACGTGGCTGCTGAGTATGTCCTGATACGTTTCGGAGTTTTGCCTACCTTGCAGAAAAGCGATATCCGTTATCCCATTGAACGCAAAAATTCCCCAGACCATCATAGATCCTACTCCTTTCTGTCTGCTGAAGAAGGTGCGTGGCTCGCGTCGTAAATCATGCCAATAGCAGTTCCAACTGTCAGGGCCGTCCAGGTTGAACTTTTTTTCATCGGAGAAAATAGTTGCGATCCATTCCTACGTCCAGTGCATGTGGCTGCTTGCCCATAACAATCTAGCTCCCTTGTGGCGCCCCGTGAGGTGTGACAGACGGCGCATTTTACAGAGCACTAAGCTGCGACTTTCCTAGATTCGTCGATGAACTGTGTTCTTTGAGACGGTGTCACCAACAGTACGAGAAAATTGACGTAGTGATAACCCTTGGGATTAAACTAAACGCATGATGGCACGATCATCTCGTTTGGTTGTTATTGGTGGCCTTCCAGGCCGTTTTCTGGCAGTTAACGCACCGCGTTTCGATAAAGTCTTATAAATGACTGCCCTACTCCTCCCCATGGCTTTACAAATTTTCGCTGCAGGCAATCCATTTGCTCTCAATCTCCAAATGTTCTGCACCTCCTCACCAGAAAGTTGACTGTTGCGTGGCATTTTGGCAAATGAATGTCTCCGAACTGTTGTCATAATGTTGGGAGTACAGAATTGTCGAGAATAACATTATTGGCAGCAGCGTTACGATTTCAGGGCATTGAAAGTATAGAACTCAGTCCTGGCATTAGAGGAGTTGTCAAGACTTTATTCCAAAATTATTTAACAGGTCGGAAGCAATTTGTGCAAATACATGGTGTTCGATATTCTGCCCTTTTCGTTCGTCATGGTGTTCCTCAGGGATCGGTTTTGGGCCCGTTATTATTTTTAATTTACGTAAATGATTTATTTACTATCACTTCAAATGCTACCCATATTTTGCTTTCTGATGACACAAGCCTATTTTTTTCTGGGGGCACTCTGAGTTAATTTCACGTGTAAATTTGGAAATTCAAGATTACTATCGTTGGTTTTGCTGTAATTCCTTAATCATAAATTTTTCTAAAGCTACTAGTGTAGTTTTTTCGCGATGTAGGCTTGCAAATGGGATATTGTTTAATGGAGTGTCCCTTTGACTTACAGGCTGTTGTAAAGTTCTTGGGTGTATATCTACAAGATAATTTAAGATGGGATGCACATGTTAGTGAAATTGCGGTTGGGCTCAGATCCCGCATTGGTGTCATCTATAGGATTTGAAGTTTATTGCCTACAAAAATTAAGTTGTTATTGTATTTTTCATTTATTTGTCCATTTCTATCTTATTATCTCTTGGCTTGGGGTCGCACAACTATTGGGAATGTTAACAGAATTTACGTTTTGCAAAAAAAAAATAACTTTTAGTGAATCCGTCTTTACAGGTACATTCTCTTTTCCTTTGTTATCAAATAATGTAATTTGATAAATTATACAGTTTTCGACTATTACTGTTTATGCATGAAGGTATATGTACAGTATATGCTAATATATCATCATCATCATCATTGTCAACCATTATCAATCCACTGCTGGACGAAGGTCTCCCCAAGTTTCCTCCACAACGGTCTGTCTTGTGCCAGTCTCCTCCATGTCACTCCCGCATACTTTCGAATTTCATCCACCCATCTCCCATGTGGTCTTTTTCTGGGTCTTTTCCTGTCCCTTGGAATCCAATCTAAAATTTCGGCTGTCCATCGATGGTCTGTTCTTCTGGCAGTATGTCCAGCCCATTGCCATTTCAGGGATTTAACTCTGATCATGATGTCTTCCACTCTTGTCATTTTTCGGATCCACGTGTTCCTCTTCTTATCTCTCCTGGTTACACCAAGCATGCACCTCTCCAAGCTGCTTTGAGTTGTCTGCAGCCTTTGTATGTCTCTTTTAGTTAAGGTCCACGTCTCTGCACCATACGTAAGCACTGGAAGGATGCATTGATCAAACACTTTTCTTTTAAGACATAATGTCTAATTACCTTACATTTGCGTTCCCATGATCATGACACTCATGGTAATACTAGTTTTTTAATACCTAGAGCCCGTACTAATTTTTTATTTAATAATATTAACGTGACCTGCCCTAGGTCCTGGAATGGGTTGCCGCTTCGGGTCAAGACGGTGACGTACTATTCGGTATTTAAAAGAGAGCTTAAGATTTCTTAATTAATGGTTGGTCATATATTATTACTTCAATTTACTGTCTTACGGTTAAATTGTTTCTTAGCTTGACGATTTAGATTCTTGGGGGGGGGGGGAGCTAGGGGCTCGTCAGGCTATTTGTTGTTAGCCTTTTTCCCTGGTTCCCTTGCCACATTACATCGCAACGATTTGTTATAAAGAATCTGTTGCAGTGCTTCAATTTGTTTAAAACTAAAAGATTATAGTTTTACTTTGGCGCTTGGTAATTATTATTTGCTTTGGTTATGCTCCCTGTGGTGAGACTTTGATGTAATGGCTACGAAGTGCTCGCACCTTCTTCTTATCAGTTTGTGTGACTTATTTATTTTAGTATGTAACTTTTTTAAAACGTTACTTTCGTTAGCATATACACTGAAGAGCAATTGAATTAGATATACCTGTCTAGTAACGTGTAGCACCACCTTTCGCCCTGATGACGACGGCGATTCGTCTCGGCATGGACTCGACAAAATACCGGAAGCGTTGGGAAGCCATACAGATCCACGACCCCTGAACAAGCTCCCACAGTTCACGAAGATTTGATGGAGGGGGGTCAGAGCCTCGAACATCTCTCTCGATGGCATCCCAGATGTGCTCGATGGGATTGAGGTCAGGTGACTTAGCTGGCCAAGGGAGTGAGGTCACGTCAGTGGAGTTTTCATCCAACCATTCGGATACAATTCAGGAACGATGGCACGATTCAATGTCTTGTTGCAGGATGAGGTCCCCAGTGGGATGTTGAAGACGCACAAACGGGAGAAAATGGTCGTCCAGGATATCTCGGTAACGTTGACCTGTTAGGGACGATGTCACACGTACCAGGAGTACCATTTCAGTCTACGTAAACAGTCCCCAGACGAGAATGCCACACCCACCAGCTTGAAGAGCACCCTGCTGGAAAGAAGAATCCATCACTTCATGTGGTTTGCGCCGTACTCGTATCCTGCCATCCGCATGTACCAACGTGAATCTCGACTCATCAGTCCAAGCAACATTTTCCCACATGTCTAGGGTCCAGTGGCGATGTTCCCGCGCCCATGGTAATCTTTGCACCCTATGATGTGCGGTCAGCAGCGGTACCCTCGTGGGACGATGGCTTCTGTACCCCAAAGCGAGGAGATGGTTCTGGATGGTGTGGCTGCTTACACGTTTTTGTGCACCAGCGTTAAGTTGCCGAGTGATTTCTTGCACTGTAGCCCATCTATCCGCTGTTACAATGCGAGCTAGCCGACGATGAACCCGCTCATCCACATGCTGTTGTCCAACGCAGTTGGCCCTTGCAGGGATGGTTTTACCGGATTCGATGTACTCACGGTGCACTCGTGACACAGTGGCTCGTGAAAATCCCAGTGCCTGCACGACTTCCGAGATGGAGTGACCCATTCGTCGGGCCCCGACAATTTGCCCACGATCAAATGCGCTTAGATCCTTCGTCTTACCTATACTGCGTCTGACTCTTACTGATTCCCGTCGCATCACTCTTTATATTGTCGGATCGCTGCATACGTCATGTCGTTTGCATTTACAGGGCCGCCCACATCGCTACATTTGCATAACGCCAGCTTTATCTAATTCAATTGCTCTTCAGTGTATTTCATCATGTGTGTGTCTTAATAAAAACATGATGCTATTTGCAAAAATCGAATTGTTTGTAAATAGTTATACTTTTGAAGTTTTGTAATAGTTATACTTTCGAAGTGCTGCAATTTTTTAGTTACTTTGGTTACATTGCATGCTGCGTGCAACCGTTGATTTCTACGATATAAAAAGCCTGAGTTCATTAAACCATGAAAAACAGCCCCAGAGCACGATTCCTCCTCTCCTAAACTTCACACAACACACTCGGACAAGTAGAGTTCACCTGGTATCCTTCACACCCAGACTTGTCCATCAGGTTTCCAAGACGGTGAAGCGGGATTCATCACTCCAAGGAAGAATCTCGCCGCTCCAAGTGTGACGCACCTGCCAGCAGGACGCACACGAAATAAAGGCAGATAAGAATCAGAATGAACGTCTGCGTAGCTCAGTTGGTAGACGAATCCCGGCGTAGACCAAAAAAATGGCGGAGAAATTTACTTCGTTATACAAGCGCCCAAGCTTTACCCCACTTTAACCCACGCTTGGCCTTTTCTTGTACATGTTAGGCTTGTGTATAAGCTGCCATGGTAACCCATTCCCTTTAATTATTGACGAAGCGTTATTGGAAGTCATTGGTGAGTGCTACAACCGAGGACAGGCGATTTTGTCGCACCACCTGCTTCAACCCTAGGCGGTCCAGCTCTGTCGTTTTACTCGGCGTATCGGAGCGCGATTGCGCTTTGTTGCTCCATTGTGTTTCTGCTTCACAATAACATCCCTGATTGGATCAGCTTTAGCAGGGTACACATTTTTCGAAGTGACTTGCTGCTTAGATGGCACCTTTCTTACCGTACTCCACTGAAAGTCTTCACAGATTTTGCAGATATAAACCAAAGAGCCAAAGCATTTTGGGTACCGCGTCTTCATTCAAATCCGACGGTGTGAAGGTCATGAAACGATATAAATAACACCTAATTGCTGAGCTCTGTTAATCAATGCTATTATTTTTCTTCAGATGGGAAAAGCAGTTGACTTAAGCAAGTTTAACTAAGCCCAAATTGCAATGGCCAGACGACTGGGTCAGAGAATTTCCGAGACGGCAAGGCTTGTCGGGTGTTCACGGACAACCGTGGTTAGTACCTTTCAAAAAGTGGTCCGAGGAGGTAAAAACCAGGAACTGCCGGCAAGGTGTGGACCGACCACTGCTCACCAACGCTAGAGGTGAGCGAAGGTTACCCCACGTGATACGAGCCAACAGAAAGGATACTATGGCGCAACTCGTTGGTAATTTGAATGCTGGTGAAGAGAGTAATGTGTCACAATACACAGTACATCGAACCCTGCTAGAAATGGGAATGCTTAGACGTAGGCCGCACGGAGTGCTCATACTAACCTCGATTCACCGTCGAATGCGCCTACAATGGGCACGCGAGCATCAAAACTGGACTTTGAATGATTAGAAGAAAGTCTTCCGGTCCGATGAATCTCGTTTCCTGTTACACCATGTGGATAGCCGGGTACGTGCGCGTCGTTCACCTGGGGGAGTGTGGTACCAAGATGCACGTTGGGACGGAAACAAACCGGTGGAGGAAGTGGAATATTTTGGACAATGTTCTGCTGGGGAAACCCTGTACGCAGTCATTCAAATGCAGGAAACCATGACGTATACCACCTATCTAAACATCACTGCAGACCAGATACATCCTTTCATGGCAAAAATATCTCCTTCTAGTAGTGCCTTCTTTCATCAGGATAATGCGCCATGCCACACTACCTGAATTGTTCGAGAACGGTTCGCAAAAAAATGGAGACTTGCAGGTGTTACTCTAGCCTCCAGAATCCCCAGACATCAATACAATCGAGCATCTGTGGGTTGTGTTGGAACAGCAAATCCGATCTGCTGCGGCTCAATCACGTGACTTACTTAAAGGATCTGCTGGTAACGTGTTAGAGCAAGATACCTCAATACACCTTTAGAAATCTCGTAGCGTTTACACCTCGCCGGGTAAGAGCTGTTTTGGCAAAACGTGGAGGACCAACATCATATTAAGCAGGTGGTCAGACTTTTGGCTGTTCGGTGTACTTTCTGAATAATTTCGGCATGCACAAAATTTCTGAAAATCAGTATCCACTATTTAAGCAACTCGTGTTACTTTTTTGCTCTAGTCTTGTTTAAGGGAGCATTTAGATATGAGAGAAAAAATAAAAACAGCACAAAAATTAAAAGCATGAAGTTCTTGGGAAGAAAAATACTCTGTCGTTGCCATTTTTAACTATTAAAAATTCAACTGTTCTCCATTTTTGAAGTTCCCCTCATTTACTAATCCTCGACTTAAGCTTAAATATTTTACTATAAAAATCTTCAGTCTTCGAAAAATTTGCTTTTATCTAATATCCACTCCACTATCTTTTCAACACCTACAATTTCTTTTTAATACCCCTCAAATATGAAATTCCTGGATAAACCCTTGAGGAGAGGCACATAAGAAAGGTTTACTACTCGACTTAGAGCGAGTATAGTTGGAATTCTTTAAAACGGTATGAAATATTACGTAATTTTCGAAATTTGATTCTTTTACTTGCATCACTACTGTTTATATAATGGATCTGCCTTCTCGAAGACCTTGGAGAAGCAAATGAACGAAAAAGTGAATACTAAAATTATTGCTCGGAATGAGAGAGTTGCAGTATACATGAGAACAAAACTGCCTTGTTTTTTGTTGTTGTTTTTTTTTGCTCCAAAATTCTAAATAATATTTCGCTGACGCAGATGTAGGAATGCATCGTGTCATGACTAGAGGTTTTATGAATTTCTAAGTAAAGTTGGCAGACGCCGCCCTTAGTATAAGGAGACATTCGAATGATGTTTGTTAGATGTTCTCAGCGTGGTGATAAGAAAAAATTTCGAGATTGGGGAAAGCGAAGGAATCATGGGAGATCAGAACTGCTTCGTCACATGCGTTCATGCTCGCACGTCAATGCTAATTTGCACTGTACACTTCATGCTAATACTAGTAGTGGAGTTCGTACTTAACGGCCAAGGTCACCGAGGATAATTTCCTGACGTGAGAAACAAAATGAAATCAGAAAACCTTTTATTTATGGACATCTAACAGAACAAGAAAGATAACATCGAATTCTCAGTTGTGATAAGCAAGTCTTTTGAATCCTTTCCGATGCGAATTTTTTTTCAAAGTTATTCATAGTCATTGCTAGAAAGAAAAAATAAACTAATCAAAGTTATTCATAGTATCAAAAACTTAAAGTTATTCAAAATATTTAGTTAGAAAAAAATCAACCTGATTTCTATCGATAAAACATCCGGAAACAAAACCAGCTACTTTACTTAACCCCTCCCCCTCGCGGCTGAAAAGTATTACCAAAATTAATAAATGCACAAAAGGCTATGAGAATTAATAAATTCTCATAGCAGAAGGAAAAATATCAGAGACGAATAGATTTTCAAATCCAACACTTAAAAGATTATAGAAGAAAACTTAAAATTCTACGCCTCCTGGCGGAAGAATTTTGCATAACAATTGAAAATAGAAGAAAACAATTTTTCATACCAAAAGCTACGCTAAGGAAACAATTTTTCAAATACGTTTTCCGAAAGCAGAGATAGCGAGAAAAAGGGTTTTACATTTACGCTCCCTCCTAGAGGGAAAGCTGTGCATTATTTAAAGAATAAAACGTTCCCCGTCTTTATTGTAGAAATGGCATACAATCAGAAAAAAATGTTCAATAGGGTTTTTAGGAGCGCAGATGCAAGATGGAAAAAGAAGTACACAGATGCCACCCACGAAAGAACTGTAAACTGCAATGAAAAACAAACAACCGCGGCAATCGAAAGCTTAAAAGTGTTACACAAGGTAAATGGTATCCGACGTTAAGATTGTTTTTAAATCAGACCTTTAGAAGCAGAGATATCGAGAAAAACATTAAATACGAGGATTGTACCGAAAGTAATGAAAAACTGGGCATAACTGTATTTTCTGGAGTTCGTCCGAATTGCACTTGTTAGTAGAGTAACTTTTCCTCTATACAAAGGTACTACACTCAACATAGTCTCCATCACAAACGATGCATTTGCGCCATCATTGAACTCAACTCTCGAATCCTCTTTGAAAAAAATTCAGTTGTGGACTGTTGTACCTACCCATTTCTTCACAGCCATTTCCACCTCGTCTGTGTCATCAAATCCTTGTCCCTGGAGACTGTTCTTCATTGGGCCGAACAGGTGGAAGTCGGAGGGCGTCACATCTGGGCTGTACGGTGGGTGGGGCACCACCGACCAGCTTAATTTGCTGATAACCTAATTTGTTGTCAAAGATGTGTGGCCTCGCATTGTCATTGTGAATCCTTTTCAGATTCTTGTTCGGTCTCTTCCTCCTTATGGCTTCTCTAAGCTTCCTGAGTGTTTCAATGTACCGCTCAGTGGTCACGGTACGGCCACGTTCCAGAAAATCAAGGAGAATGATACCCCGTCATCCCAAGAAACAGTCACCATGACTTTCTGTGCTGATCGCTGGGTCTTGAACTTAGTCCTTGGTGAAGAGGTGTGACGCTATTCCATGGATTGATTCGTTTCCGGATCGTAAAGATACGCCCACCTTTCATCCCCTGTCACCAGATTGGAAGAAACAGTGTCTTCATTGGCTTCAAACGCTTCCAGTAGATCAGATTTCCACCCTTCTCTCCTTAAAATCTGGTATCAACAGCTGAGGTACCCACTTTACACACAGCACTTTCCGATGTGTGTGTGTGTCTAAGTCTTCCACCATTTTCTGTGTGGCATTCTGACCACAGTCCGGTTATGCAACAAGCTCACAGATTATGACTCGTCACTCCGCGCGAATCAATTCATCCACTCGCTGATGATTCATGTCAGTTGTCTCAGATTATGGTCTCCCACTGCGTGGTTTGTCTTCAATGCTGGTTTCCCCCTTCTTTAAACTTTTTCGTACATTTGTGCACATTGCTCTTGTCAATGGTGTCAACTCCGTAAACATTCTGTAGCCTTCTGTGGATGTCGGACAACCTGCACCCTTCCTTCGTCAAGAACTAAATGACGGCACGTTGCTTCTGCTTGGAATCCATTATTTACCTGCAATGAAGACAAAGGGTTACTATAGAGGAAGAGTTACTCTACCATCATGTGCAATTTGAATGAACTCTGTCAGTTAATAAAAAGTGATCCTCACTTTTGCATTACTCTCGGTACAACCCTCATATTTGCGTCCCCTGGTGGAGAAATTGTGCATTATTCTGGGAAGGAAATACACACAAAATGTTTTCATTGTTAGTATCTGGCCGAAAAAGAATGTTCCGACAACGGAAGTTAGTAGGAGCGACGATTTCCACCGAAATCGTAATTTACTTTTTTTTTTCTCGTAGTTCCGTCTGTACATGTTGTTAAATACTTTATTGGATAAATATTTGTGTTTCGACTTCAAAAACGAAGCAACAATTTCCGAAAAAGGAAGTTAAAATGAGCTCGGTGATCTTAAACTCTTTTTCTTGTGATTTTTCCTCTGCCTTGCATTATTTTTAAATGTAATTTTATTCTCAAATATTTATATTTCAGCTGGGGCAAAATGGAGAAAAAAAAATTCCGAAAACGGAAGATGGAGTCAGCGGAGATTACTTTCGTAATCTTAATTTCTTTTTCCGCGATTGTCCTTCGTCCAGAATTGTTGTTAAACATCATTCTGTTGCAGAAATGTTTGGGTTCCAGCTCGAAAATGGAGGCAAAAATTTCAGACAGCGGAAGCAAAGATTTTCCCCGTTGGTCCCTACCATCATATTTTGTTATTAAACATCATTCTATTTCATAAATCGCTGTGTTTCATCTTGAAAATGGAGGCAAAAAAATTCCAAAAAACGGAAGCAGGATGGAGCGATGATTTCTCCCGAATTTTTTTCGTGATGTTTCTTTTGTCATATATTGTTGTTAAATATTATTTTATTGCATAAATGTTGATATTTCGGCATGGTCTTAAGTCGAAAGTTCTTCACACTTCAAAACGCTTACCAAGGTATGCACGTTCAGAGGGAAGAGTTTTCTTGATTCTCGTTATTATTGCATATTGCAATTGCTCTAGCACTTAATCTTCGTAATTCCTTTTTCCCCGATGATTTTAGGTAGAAGAAATATAAGGTGGTGAGTTTTCTTTTTTTCTTTACTTCTAGCGGTGCAAATTATTATTTTTCGAGTCCAGTACTTGTCTTGCCCAGTGACCTCGCAGATTTTGTGGCACCTCGATATCCGTTGCAGATTGGTCAGGAATTTTCTGCAGTGTGGCCTACAACTATTACCTCGAAACTTCTGGTTGTTCCTTTCCTCAGACATTTAAGATTGAATAAAAAAGAAGCGGCATTTATGACTGATACATGAGCATATGTATCTGATAAAAGGAAAGGAATCCTAATCTGTCTCATAAGAGATCTGTATCTCTTGATAAATACGTCCATGCCGGTACGAGATCGAAGAGAAATACTGTTCTTTAGTGAAGTAAAAACTATGGGTATGTGGAAATCTATTTAATGCTACATCTATTAGTTCCAAGACTGAATTTTTCAATCTTTGTCCTGTCCACATTGCAGCAAACGAAAAAAAAATAACTGAAAAAATAAATGAAGGATGTAGTGTTATGATTTTAATCCTGATTTTAGTGTTCTTCATGTATTATACACCCAACGTATACTAAACAAATATATATTTCCACGCTTCATAAAGTGCGTATATATAGATACACAGCAAAACTATAGCCAAACTGTTATAACGTCCTTCAAAGGACTTAAAAATAATGGCCGTTATAGCCAATGGCTATTATAAATGACCTGAAATAATGCTGAAAAACAGAATTTATAGTTTAATATTTTCTGCACTTAGTAAAAATAACTTACTTCATGTAGAGCTTTAATAAAGTTAAGTAATCCAATAATTGTTCAGTATAAATATTTTTACTTACGTACTGTTTGTATTTATTAATACACATGCCAATTATTGCCAATTTAATCAAAGAGATTAAAATTCTACATGCTGTAATCACTTAAGGCTGTGTTTGAGTGTTAGGGTTCATCTTCTGCGACAGATTGCGCAAAAAACCAGTCCTTGGGCGTGGCTTTTACGTCTCGATTGACTTTCCCAGAAGTTGGCGTCAGCGAATCACTGTAGACCTCACTATATTCAGAATGGGTGCGGTCTCTCGTTGGCTCCACAGTGAAAAGACAAAAGACACGCTGTTACGTTTTAATCAAGGACGTTATTTGGGGATGGGCCTCAGTAAGTAGGCGGAGTTTCTATAGCTCAAATTCAGGGGTTCTCTGCTAATGTACACATTTTCTCTTCAAAAAATGAACTTACAGTAGGATTTAATGATCTACAGAAGACAAGATTTCAATCTCACTTTGGCCCCTTTTTATTGATTTCTATTTGGCTTAGATAATTAGAAAAATCAGTCAGAAATAAGATATTTTATTGCTTCCAGACAGAAACAGTGCTACGCTAACTTATCGCGCCGGCTAGCTCCAAATTGGAATGCTTTTGAGTCAGATAAATTGAATTTACGAAACAATTCAAACAAATTTTTCGGAATAATGACTGTGGTATGTATTAGCTGTAGGTCGTTTTTATTTGTGCTCAAATTTTCAGACACTACAAAGTAATACACTCATTGTTGTAAAATCCGCGTACCAAGGCGGCGGCGTTGGATTGGACTGAGATTTTATTAATGAGATGGTACATACCAAGGACAGAAGTGATTACAATATCACGACTTCCGGAGGACATACGGTACATATTCCGGTCAGCGTTTATACCGTGTCGGACCGCCTCGTACTCGGATACATCCGGCGATACGGTCCGGCATGGAGTCAAAGAGACGTCATATGTTATCCTGGGACAGATGGGTCCACACTTCTTGCAACTGACGCTCTAAATCACGAACACTGGGACATGGTGGAACCTGGCGTCCCATCTGGTCCCACACGCGCTCTATGGGCGAGAGATGCGACCGGGCGTTATCTCGTTGGAAAATGGCTCCGGGCAGCCTCGCCAATAAAGGCAGGACATGGGGCCGCAGGATCTCCTGTACGTAGCAATGGGCTGTCAACGTCCCTCGGATTACTGCAAGGGAAGTACGGCTGTCATACGCCATGGCTCCCCAGACCGTCACGCCTGCAGTTCGGGACTTGTACCGCTGTACAGTGAGGTTGGGATTGTAGCGCTCACCTGCGGTCCTCCACACTCTGACACGGTGGTTGTCCATTCCCATACAGAAGCGGGATTCGTCGCTGAACTCTTTACGTTGCCAGTCCGTAGCATTCCATGTTGCTGACACCACTGCAATCGACGCCGACGATGGTCAGGTGTTAATGGCAGAAAACGTAAGGGCCGTTGAGAGTGCAGATTCGCCTCTGCCAGGCGTCTCGAAATGGTCTGGAAATGCGAAAATTAGCCATTGCAAATCAAAAACGAAAAGAGATAGAGCAAAATTTCCAATTACAAAGTTGTAGAGCATCAACTAATTAGTACAAAACGACATTTGTTTCACACGGATAAGATAAATTGTCGCCTGAATACCTTAAAATGTCCGACAATCGATGTGCGACGATTCTAATCTGGATATTCACATTTTGCAAATATAGTCGTATGCAAATGCAGATTGTGACTTTGTACCGTACCTACAATATAAAAGCCAGTAGCAGGATGTACCCTGATTAGAAGTTTAGGTCTACGTACGCTGTGTGAGAATGGCGAGTTTGGATTTCTGGGGTTACGTAAAAAATCAGGTGTATGCAACAGCGCCTGCAAGTCTGCTGGATCTCCGTCGTCGTGTTACAGATGCTTGCAATAGTGTGACACCTTCCATGCTGAGGAATGTGCATGCAGAGTTACTTTCACGAATACAAATGTGTATCGTGGGCATTGGCGAACTCTTCGAACATACTCGACATTAAATTTTTATTTCACTGTGCGCCAGTTTGCCTTTTTTGTTTTTGTTTTGTCTGACGTCATCAAACTGTATTGACATAAATACGCATTTATGCAATAAATTGTGTGTGTTTGCTCATACATATGCCTGTTCCCTTCAAACGTTCACACAATAGGTCGCGCATCGATTTCGGACGTTTTAGGGTATTCAGGTGACAATTTACCTTATCCGTGTGAAACAAATGTCGTTTTGCATTAATTAATTGATGTTCTAGAACTTTGTAATTGGAAATTTTGGTCTCTTTCTTTTAGTTTTCGATATGCAATGGCTAACTTCCGCATTTCGCCACTAGGTGGCACTGTTATCAGTTGTATTTGATCGGGCGTAGTCGCTTTACTATACCGTTATCTCACTTGCATAACTGTACCTCTCTTCGTTCGCAAGTTATTTCAGGCTAAAGGGACTTTCCTATGCACACTGTATATAACAAATGAAAATCTTATTTTTTCATGCCCAAAAAGTATCTGCACTCTAGCAAAGATAAAAACAGGAAACTTTCGAAATTGAAATTGTTACGATTACTTAGTGTGCATGCTTTTGCTTCGATTACAGCTTCTAATCGCCTGGGGTTTTATTCTACTAATTTTCTATTTGTTTCTTCACTAATTTTGAGCCATTTTTTGCTAAGTACTTGCCTAATTCGTTTTGTTCGAAATTTTCATTTTCTTCGCCTGCAAATCCAACAAATGCCACAAATTCTCAGTAGGGTTGAGGTCTGGTGATCTTTCGGGTGTTTTAGTTGACTTTTCACTTAAAGCAACCACGACCTTGTTACGATGGCTATATGTTTGAGATCGTTGTCTTGTTGAAAACAGAATGAATCTGCAATTCGCAATTTCGATGCACTGGCCAATAAATTACCTTGCAATATATCAATATACACTGAAGAGCAATTGAATTAGAGATACCTGTCTAGTAACGTGTAGCACCACCTTTTGCCCTGATGACGGCGGCGATTCGTCTCGGCATGGAATCGACAAGACACCGGAAGCGTTGGGAAGCCATAGGGAGATCCACGACCCCTGAACAAGCTTCCACAGTTCACGAAGATTTGATGGAAGGGGGGGTCAGAGCCTCGAACATCTCTTTCGATGGCATCCCAGGTGTGCTCGATGGGATTGAGGTCAGGTGACCTAGCTGGCCAAGGAACCGAGGTCACATCGGAGGAGTGTTCATTCAACCATTCGGATACAATTTGGGAGCGATGGCACGGTGCATTGTCTTGTTGCAGGATGAGGTCCCCAGTGGGATGTTGAAGACGCACAAACGGGAGCAAATGGTCGTCCAGGATTTCCTGGTAACGTTGACCTGTGAGGGACGATGTCACACGTACCAGGGGTCCCATTTCAGTCCACGTAAACAGTCCCCAGACGAGAGTGCCACCCCCACCAGCTTGAAGTGTACCCTGCTGGCAAGAAGGATCTATCGCTTCATGTGGTTTGCACCGTACTCGTATCCTGCCATCCGCAAGTACCAACGTGAATCTCGACTCATCAGTCCAGGCAACATTTTTCCGCATATCTAGGGTCCAGTGGCGATGTTCCCGCGCCCATGCTAATCTTTGCACCCTGTGATGTGCGGTCAGCAGCGGTACCCTAGTGGGACGGTGGTTTCTGTACCCCACAGCGATTAGATGGTTCTGGATGGTGTGGCTGCTTACACGTTTTTTTGCACCAGCGTTAAATTGCCGAGTGATTTCTTGCACTGTGGCCCGTCTATCCGCTGTTACAATGCGAGCTAGCCGACGATAACCCCGCTCATCCACACGCTGTTGTCCACGGCAGTTGGCTCTTGCATGGATGGTTTTACCGGATTCGATGTACTCACGGTGCACCCATGACACAGTGGTTCGTGAAAATCCCAGTGCCTGCACTACTTCCGAGTTTGAGTGACCCATTCGTCGGGCCCCGACAATTTGCCCACGATCAAATGTGCTTAGATCCTTCGTCTTACCCATATTGCGTTCGACTCTTACTGATTCCCGTCGCATCACTCCTTATATTGTCGGATCGCTGCATACGTCATGATGTCGTTTCCGTTTACAGGGCCTCTCACAGCGCCACATTTGCATAACGACAGCTGTCTCTAATTAAATTGCTCTTCAGTGTACAGTATATCGCCTGGCTGGGAAATTATCCCCCAAGGAAAATTTAGAAATTTTGTAGAAGCTCTCGCTCTTGATATTCTATCCAACTTTTGCTTTCCCCCTCGAAACAAAGAAAACGTGGGAATTCAAATATACACCAAGCAAATCAGAAAAAAGTTTGTTTTTCAGGTATAAAGTGTATGCAATACGTACTATTTGGATTTAATATTTATTTTTATTTATTTATTAGAACTCTTTTGCTGTACAATATCACAATACAACACCCAAAAGAACGAACAATATGTCACATAATCTAGGTTAATAATAACAAGAATATATGGTACACCAATGAAACCAATATAAGTAAGACAATTTTCCAGTTTTTTAACAATATAATTCCCATGTTACGAAGATTAATGCTTTACAACATAAAATGCAGGAACAAATTCACACTCAAATGTTGTCAATATGAGTAAAACACCTTCAATAGCAATTTAAAATGTACAGCAAGGAGACATGAAAAAAGTCTAAATTTTTATCCTGACAAGCCCCTGATCTCCTCTGAAATTTAAAAAAAAAATGGGGGGGGGGTCAAGGACCTAGGTGAGAGAGCCGCCCCGGTGGCGCAGTGGTCTAAGGCGCTGGCCTATGATCATTCGTCCGTAAGGGGTCCGGGTTCGAATCCCGGTCAGGCATGGATGTTGTGTTTGTCTTACGGCACTGGCTCTCTCCCTTCCCTGGAACCAGTGACCCTAAATTAGGAACGGGCGACTGCTTATAGCCCATTGAGTTGCGCACGGTGGTCGTTAAACCTCCAATCAAAAAAAAAAAAAAAAAGACCTAGGTGAGACACTCAATGGGATTTAAGCAGTCGCCCATCGCTGATTTAGGGCCACTGGTTCGAAGGAAGGAAGACAAACAGAACATCCATGCCTCAACGGGATTCGAACCCGGACCCATTGTCAAAAGCCAGCGTTTAAACCACTGCGCCACAGGAGCGGCGCAATAAGTATTCGATTACAAACTTTGGACTACACTGTGCCATCTAGCCAACAATTTCAAAGGTTTTACACAAACCAGACAACAAATATCAAATTACACATTTTTCAAAACAGTTATACAAGTGTATAATAAGCAACCCCTTATCTTTAGCCACATTTTCTAGTTTATGTGGGAAATAAGTAGAATACGAATAGAAATAGCTAAACGAACAAGAAAGAGCAATGAGACTAACGCATTTTTTAATCGAATAAAAAATTGTGTGAATAAAAATTCGTTTAATTCCTTAAGTTTTGATTAAAGTGAAACAAACATCTTCCAGTAGTCAAATGAGTCTGGATTTATAAGGAATGGTGTGTGTGTGTGTAATAGTTTTTGAAACGGTTCCGTGGATTTTGCTGACAAAGGACGAGCGGTGGAATTTGCGGACAGGAAGAGGATTTGGGGTATTACAGAGTTTACGATTGCTTTAGCTATCATGGCTTTAAAACCGTCAGCCGTGACATTCTTTTAAATGCTAATTTTCCACGTTTCCATTTTGGTCAGTATAATTACTTCAGATTTTCACATTGATTATTATTTTTAAACATTATACAAAAACACTATGGAACATATAAATTTACATGATTTTAGTTTTAGCAGTAAAAGAAAAAATCTTCTAGATTTCTTTTATCACTATCTCCAGAAGTACCGCCAACGAGATAATATTAGGTGCACAAATAAGTTTTAAAGTGTTTCTTTTTTTGTGTGTGTGACGTATACCGCTAATTTACATATCCGACATTCCCCGCGTTGTTGTATGTGACAGCAAGTGGTCCAGAGTATAAAATGTGACACAGAAGTTTGCCCACAGTCAAACGCACTGCACATCGGTAGGTGAAAGATGGCAAGCGATACTGCATTTATTCGCAGTGCATTCGTTACGAATTTCATTGAGGAAAAGGTGCTGCAGAAGCATGTGCATCGATCTGTTTTATTCTGAGGGAGAATACTGTATCGAAAAACACGTGTGAGTTTTGGTTTAGACGGTTTAAAGCAGGGGATTTTGATGTTAACCATCGAGAACGCAGCGGCGCCTCGCAGAGGGTTTCACATGAGGAATCGCAAGCATTGCTGGATGAAGATTCGTCTCATACCCAAAAAGAACTAGCTGAACAACTGGGGATAACTCAACAAACCATTTCCAATCGTTTACGCGCAATTTTTTTTTTTTTTTATTGAAGGTTTAACGACCACCGTGAGCAACTCAATGGGCTCACGGTGGTCGTTAAACCTTCTAAACCAACCCCGTCCCTAATTTAGCAGTCGCCCGTACCTAATTTTGGGACACTGGGTCTAGGGAAGAGAGAGAGCCAGCGCCGTAAGACAAACACAACATTCATGCCTCACCGGGATTTACGCGCAATGGGAAAAATTCAAAAGGAAGGAAAATGCGTGCCACGTGACCTAAGCCAGAGGAACAAGGATGAGCATGTCATGAAGTGTTTGAATCTGTTGAATAAACAACACAGAAAATCATTCCTGTAGAAAATCGTTACGGGTAATGAAAAGTGGATATGATACGACAATTCCAAACGCAAAAAACACTGGATATACCCGGTGAAGCAACGACGTCGACACCGAAACGCAATATTCACTCCAAGAAAGTTCTGCTGTGCATCTGGTGGGATATGAAGGGTGTGCTCTATTATGAACTATTGGAACAGGGTCAAACTGTTACTGCTAATCGCTACAAGCAACAAATGCTGCGATTGAACCAGGAAATCTGTAGGAAACGCCCATTCACAGGCAACGGATTGCGTCCCGTGAAATTGTAGACCTCGGTAAGGTCTACATGAGCTGCCGCATTGTCCTTCACGAACTGACGCCAGCTGAAGCAAACCGCAGAGTGGAAGTGTTCACGAAACACCTAGAAAACACGCGCGATATACGTTTCATCAAGAGAATTGTTACGTGCGATGAAAAGTGGGTCTATTTCCGTAATGCTAACACACAACGGCAGTGGTTGAGCCTGAGCCAGTTTCCTGAACCTTTTGCCAAACGTGGGCAGCTTCGAGCACATTAGTGATGATCGGCGTCTGGTGGAATTTCGAGGGGATAATCCATTACAAATTTGTTCCAGACGGTCGAACCATCCACGTAAACCTCTACTCAGAACAGCTAGAGCGGGTGTATGTCGTTTTGGAGGAGAAGTACCCGGCAATGGCGAACAGAAAGCGCGCTCTCCTACAGCAGGACAACGCTGGGCCTTATACCGCGCGAACGACCCGGGCAAAACTCCAGGAACTTGAGGGCATCGAACTGATGCCACACCCATCATATAGTCCGGACCTTGTCCCGTCGGATTACTACTTGTTCCGGTCCGTGGCCTGGGGTGAAGAAGTGCCTCCCTTTGCGGGAGGCACTTCTTCACCCCAGCTGCCACCTCCTCCTGGTAGTTGGAGTTCTTCGCCTCGAAGTAAAAAAACTGGTGCCACGGCGGAATCGAAGAACTGGCAGACAGATGGCTAAAGACGGTGCAACATGATGATCTATACTTTGAATGCTAGTCAGCTTTCGTCGTAAAGGTACGTATGAAGACATAAAGGGATCCAAATATTGCAAAACTTTCGACTCACCCTCTGTAGAATCGAAGAACTGGCAGACAGATGGCTAAAGACGGTGCAACACGATGGCCTATACTTTGAATGCTAGTCAGTTTGCGTAGTAAAGGTATGTATGAAGACATAAAGGGATCCAAATATTGCAAAACTTTAGACTCAGTTTCTGTATTTACTACTCCCCATTTTTCGAATGCTGACTTACAAGCTATACTGTACTTATACAAATACATATATGGATCTATCTACCCTCCCTTTATTTAAGTACGGCAATGCGGGAGGGTTTACCCCCGCCCCTCCAAACCCCTCCTTGGCTACGGCTCTGAATCGCACCTAAATAAATACCGCATACCTTGTATACTAGAAAAACTTTTTTTTTTTTTTGATTTTATGTTAGGGTGACATTTTTTTTTGCTTAGAACAGTCGTTTCGGCGCAAAGTAAAAGCACCTATAAAAATGACAGGGGAAGGGGGGCGTACCTTTATCCCCGTCTTATCAGTGCCTGAAAAAATGAAAAAACGTATTGAAAATGAGAGGTGAAATATGAAAGTACTTAATTGCGGTTTTAAAATGCAGTAAGTCCTTCAGAATTACAGAATTTTTTGGAAAACTAGTTATTTTCACTGCATATCTTTTAGTGTTCAATAAAAGAGCGAATGCACTTCGAAAGAAATTAGGATGGAAATCTCACGATAACGGTTTAAAAATAAACTTGTGGTATTATCTACCTGGGAATCTGCACCTTTGCTTGAGACCCCAAAAAATATTCTTCAAAGTGATATCATCTGCAAAAATTTAAATTTTCCAAATAAAAAGGCAACAAAGTGTCTACCCTGCAGGCGCCGATCTTCTAATCTCGATAAGCTAATCTTTTTCAGCTACATTTCTGTGTAGATTTCGTAAATTCCGTCGCGGGGCAAAAGGTTTTATTGACTCAAATAAGTAAGAACTTGTAACTTTCAGTACTTCTGTTTTTCTTTATCACGAGTGTTATCAGGCCAGCTCATATCATGAAAGCGGTCCCTTGGGTCTTCTCTCACATTCTCACATAAGTAATTAACATTTTTTTTTATTTTTTGTGAATATTTCTCCGGGTCTTTCTCAGTGACCTTCCCAGCTTAGATACAATGTCGCGGGGCAAGTTCATGCCTGCGATGAGAGGATGATAAAGCGACTCATTACCATAGTAACTGTACGGACAGATGAAATACATCTGTCATCATCTGTCTGCAAGACGTCTACCGTTTATTGCCGGTAGTCACTTTAAAGAAAGAATGCAACTTCTTAATGACACCTAAGTTTTCACATTATGTTGCCACTCCGAAATATATATTATAATAGGTTCTGATTGTGTAGTGAATTCGGGTATCGATGAGGAACAAAAAGGCTTATTTTCATCCAAATTCCGTGCAACTTATTAAAAAAAATCGTTCTTGGAGATATATTCACACCAGTTTTTGGCGAAAAGATACGTACAATATTTTGTGAATTTTAAGAAGTCATGCAAAAACCAGAGCTCGTATCGTATGTACCAAGCACTTTTTTCCAACTAAATAAAAAAAAACGAACTCTTCGGTTTAGCAAGACAAACAAAATAAAACATTCAGCTAAAATGAATGCATGTAACCCTACAAAAAATCGGAACATAATTTAAATTGCGCAGTGTAAGCAGTGTTAATTGTATTGAACCTGTTCCAATATACACTGAAGTGCCAGAAAAACTGATACAAACCAGCTTACGCAAAATACATAGCAACGTCACCTATACGCGTACTCGGTTGCGTTCGCCAGTCCTTGCCAGCTGTCAGAGCTGTTTTCGGCATGAGAATGACAAGTAATAACGATTTAAGCGATTTTCAACGCGGGATCATATTTGGCGCTCGTGAGATGTGCCATAGTATTACGAAGTTCGGATTTTCACGGGCGACCATTGCAAGGGTGTACCGTGACTACAAGAATTCCAGCAAAACCTCCAACCTACGATACCAGTGTGGCCGTAAAAAGACATTGGGTGAACGTGACCATCGTCGGCTGTCAAGAATCGTTTCACGCGACACTCTCGCAGGTATCAACGGAATTTAATGCTGGAGCCTCAACAAGCATCAGCGTCCAGACTGTGCAACGTACCCTGCACGACATGAGCTTTGGGAGCCGACGCTCAACTCGAGTCTCCTTGATGGGTTCACGACACAGAGCTATGCGCCTCGCTTGGTCATGGCAATGCCGAAACTAGACACTTGATGACTGGAAACAAGTAGCCTGGTCTGACGAGTCGCTTTTCCAACTGTATCGGGCAGATGGAAGGATTCGTGGGTGGCGCAAACCCCATGAAGCCATGGATCCCGCCTGTCAACAGGGAACTGTACCGGCTGTAGGGGGCGGGGGTCTGTAATGGTATGGGGGAGTTTAGCTGGACTTCACTGGAACCCCTGGTACGTCTACAAACGTCTGTGACTGGCCAACGCTATCTGCGCATCCTTTCTGACGAGGTACACCCGTTCATGTCCTGCATTCATGCTGATGGATTGGGCCTGTTCCAGCATGTGAATGCAGCTCCACACAAGTTTCGGGACGCCACATTATGGTTAGAGGACCATTCATCTGAGTTTGGGGTGTTTCCATTCCCACCCAAGTCCCCAGATCTGAACGTGGTAGAACACATTTGGGATGCCATGCAACGCGCTATCGAACACAGGAATCCGAGACCTCGGAATACACCCGAATTGTGGAACGCTCTGCAGGAAGTATGGAGTGCATTGCCTACAGCATATTTCCAGAAGCTAGTGGAGTCCATGCCCCGTCGTATTTTTGCAGTCCTGCGCTCCCGTGGGGGACCTACCAAGTATTAGACTGGTGAACCAGTTTTTCTGGTACTTCAGTGTATATGTCATCACTGTTAACCATTATCACTCCACTGCTGGATCAAGGTCTCATAGTTTCTTCCACAACGATCTGCCTTGAGCTAGTCTCATCCACGTCACTTCAGCATGTCTTCTGAACTCGTGTCATTCTCCTATCCATGAGTTCCTCTTGTCTGTCCTGGTTACATCAATCATGCATTTCCATGCCTTTTTCCGTTGTCTGCAGCCGCTGTATGTCTTTTAAAGTCAAAGTCCATATCTCTTCTCCAAACTTAACTAAAAGAATTGATTCAAGACTTTTCTTTTAAGGCAGTAGTATATTGCTTTTAAAAATTGTGCTGTTTCTTCGAAATGCTCTCCTACGAAATTTCATACACCGATTAATTTCTTAATCGATGTGATCCTCGCTCCATACCTTTTGCCCAAGGTAAATGAAAGTATAGGTTACCTCTAGATTTTCCCTCATCAATCGCTAAACCTTCATCTCTTGTAAAATCATTGTAACGAATTTTGTTTTCTGAAAGTTCATTTTTAATCCCACTTCTCTACTCTTGTCAGCAAGTTCCTGGATCATGTTATGAAGCTCTGAAGTGGTAACTGCAAAAATGACTACGTCATCAGCAAAACTAAGACGAGTTAAAAAATCTCCGTTAATCTTAATCCTTTTGTTTTCCCTGTTCAATAATTGAAAGGAATTTTGCAATGTGCCATTAAAGAGTTTAGGAGATATGGTGTCACCTTGCCTCACTCCGTTTCCAATTTTTATTGGTGCTGTATCCTCAGATATCTGAATGTTTGCACTTGCATTTTCATAGATGTTATTAAAATGCTAATGTATGCATCTTCAATACCGCAGGATTTCAAATCTATTGTAACTGTTGATGGTTCCACGCATCAAAGGCCTTTACTTACACTTACACACACACACCCACACGGTCAGGTGATGAGCCAGCATATCATAGCCTCTCTTTGACAATTGTTAATCCCGCCTTCTCGTGGTGAATCCTGTTCTCACTAAAAGGTCTCTGACGACCGTCACATAGTGGTATAACTATACCACCGGGATTAAAGGAAATGCTATACCACACTCACCAACCCGCTTGGCCAGCGTGGTGAGTTATAGCTACAAGCAATTAAAAACATAAAACGAGGAAAAGCTCAAGAAGAAGATGGAGTTACCGTGGACATTATACAACAAGCCAGCGGGGAAATTAAACTAGACTTGCTCAAGTTTTCACTAGATGTCTAAATGAAGGGAAGATTCCTGAGGATTGTGGAACAATGCTACAATGATCCTGCTACATAAAAAAGGTGACATTGAGGATCTCGGGTACTACATGCTCATCAGACTCGTATCAATGGTTTATAAAATCTTTACTAAGGTTCTCTCACATCGCTTGAAAATAAAACTGTACATGGCTCAACCGAGCGAACAAGCTGGATTCAGGAGTGGCTACAGCATCATAGATCATATCCATGCACTGGAAGAACTAATTAAAACAACGAGGAAATACAAACTCCCATTATGCGCGGATTTTATTATGAAAAGGCCTTTGAATCCGTGAAACCATCACCTGTTACAATGGCTTTGAAATCCTGCGGTATTGAAGATGCATACATTAATTTATTAATATCATCTACGAAAATGCAAGAAAATCGGTTATTTGAGGATGCAGCACCAATAAAAATTGGAAAGGGAATGAGACAAGGTGATACCATATCTCCAAAGTCCTCAATGCCACATGGCAAAGTGTCTTTCAAATCACTGAACTGGAAAAATAAGGGGATAAGAATAAAAGGAGATTATTTAACTCAACCTTCGTTTTACGGATCACGTACTCATTTTTTCAACTACCCCTCCGGAACTGAAGAGTATGATCCAGGAACTTGCTCACAAGAGTAAAGAAGTGGGATTAAAATTAACTTTTAGAAGACAAAACTGATGTACAACGCTTTCACAAGAAATCATGAAGATTTATCGATTGATAGGGAAAAGCTGGAGATAGCCGATACCTACATTTATCTTGGACAGCAGATATCAAGCAAAAGTCCCATTGATGAAGAAATTAATCGACGTATAAAACTTGGTTGGAAAGCTTTTGGAAGAAACAGTACAATTTTCAAGAGCAAAATGATATCATGTCTTAAAAGAAAAGTGTTTAATCAATGCATCCTTCTTCCCGTTCTTACATATGGAGCAGAGACATGGACCTTAATTAAAACAGACATGCAAAGGCTGCAGACGCCTGAAAGAAGCATGAAGAGATGCATGCTTGGTGTAACCAGGAAATATAAGAGAAACTCGTGAATAAGGAATATGACAAAAGTGGAAGACATCATGATCCGAGTAATATCCCTGAAATGGTAATGGCTTGGACATGTTGCCAGAAGAACGAACCACTGATGGGCAACCATAATTCTAGACTTGATTTCAAGAGACAGGAAAAGACCAAGAAGACCACATGGGAGATAGATGGACGAAATTCGAATGCATGCCGGAGTAGCATGGAAGAGAAGGCTCAAGACAGAGTTGTGAAAGGAACTTGGGGAGACCTTCACCCAGCAGTGGATTGATAATGGTGGACAATGATTATGATACACAAGCACACACCGGATTTCTACACTATCGGTAAAATGTCCACAAATGCAACAAGCCACTTTCGGTTACTAGATGCTAAAATGTGTGCTATGAAAATCCACAAAAATTGAACACAAAGCATTGCTCATAATGGAAGATATCCAAGACAAATGTGTTTCTTCAAATCTGTTTTTTAGAACAGAAGACACTGTCTCAAGTGTTGTACAAGTAGCATCTCAGCATATCTGCTGAGATGCTAAAATATGGTGGTGACTCTGATTAACTGCTTAACTGAAATTTGCCAGTTATGTTGGGAGCTACGAATGGTCCCTCAGGATTGGAGGGATACTATCATTGTTCCCTTGTACAAGGAAAAAGGTGATCAGACTGAATGCAAAAACTCTCGTGGTATTAGCCTACTGAGTGTGCCAGGGACAGTGTTTAGTAAGATCGTTATTAAAAAAGTACAGGGTCTTACCTCAGAGAAAGTGTGGGATGTTCAGAGTGGTTTTATGCCTGATAAAGGCTGCACTAACCATATTTTTGCATTATGCATGATTGAAAAGTATCTGGCTGTTGGTAAGAAAGTGTTTGCTGCCTTCATAGATTTAGAGAAAGCTTGTTGACAGAGTAAGTAGGATACTTCTGTGGAAGGTACTGAATATATATGGTATTACTGGGAATCTATGTACGCTGGCAGTAGAGCTTGTGTACGAGTGAATGATGTTTTATCGAAATGGTTTTCTATTGGTGCAGGAGTCCGGCAAGGTTGTGTAATGCCACCCTGGCTGTTTTATACATTTATGTATGCATGCATGCGTGATGCCAAAATAGATAATACTGGTTTACGTCTTGGTAATACCTATGTGTGCAGATTGCTCTATGCTGATGATACAGTCCTGTTGGCAGAGATCAAAAGTGAGTTGCACAGTATGTTGTCCCGGATGTATGAAGTTGTATGAAATTCAAACCGAGTATTAATATAAATAAGGGAAAAACCAAAGTTATGGTGTTTGAGCGAGGAACTGCTCGTACTGAATGGAAGATAAGTTTTAATGGCACAGCCAGGTTAATGAGTGTATATTTAGGTAGTATGTTTGACAGAGAGAACAAATTAGAAGGCGAAATTAATAGGAGAGTGAATTCTTCATTGAAAGTCATAGCTGCCTTAGGAGGATTTGATAAGAATTATGGTTTCTCAAGGAAGTCCCCAATGGCTGTGTATGAAAGTAATTGTTCCTACTCTGATGTACGGCCATGAAACCTGGGTACTGCACAAAAAACAGGAGTCGTGTGTGTGCTGGGGAGATGCGTTACTTACGGGGGTTGTGGTAAGACACGCGCTGATCATGTTAGGAATGAAGATGTGTTACAGATGTGTAATATGTGAGGCAAAATTTTGTTAGTAAGGTGGAGACTAATATTCTTAGGTAGTTTGGCCATGTTGAAAGCATGAGTGATGAGGTGCTGACTGAGAGAATTTTTTCAGCCCAAGTGGCAGGAAAGAAAGGTAGAGGAAGACCAAGGAAATAATGGGAGGACAAGATTCCGGAATGTCTGCTTGAGAAAAAGATTATGAGTATGAAGTACAAAAGGTACTGTGTGCGGCGTGTGATGGATGTTAATGAAGCTCAAGTGGTATGCAGAGATTGTTGCAAATGGAGGCATTTGATACACCAACAGTAAATAAATTCTAGTTCTATAAGTTAAATGTGTACTTGTCACAAGGTCTTTCTTTGAAGAGCTGACCCTAGAATCTCGGAGAACAGCTTAATGTGTACTCAAAAGGTAGGTTAAATTAGAAGTACACGTCACGAACTGAATTGTTTCCAAAGAAAGAAGAAAGTATCATGAGAAAAAGAAAGAAGGCATGAAGGAGAATGAATCGTCAGAAATCTTTTTTGTTGTTGTTGTTGTTCGGAGATTTAGCGGTCACCGTGAGCAACTCGAGTGTATTAGTAGTCGCCCGTTCCTAATTCAGGACCATTGGTTTCAAGGAAGAGAGGGAGCCAATGCGGTTAGACGAACACAACATCCATGCCTCACAAGGATTAGAACGTGGACTCATCTAGGACGAAGGGTCAGAAGCCAGCATTTAGACTACTTCTCCACTGGGGCAGCAGAATTCTTTATGTCACGGTTTCTTTAAATTTTCACACCAAGTACATGTATCATAATAATCCAGATTCATGGCATTATGATCTCGTCTACCCTTTCTCAAGGTACTAACAGAGGCACACACACACACACACACACACACACACGCACGCACGCATATATATACACGTGCGTGCATATATACACGTGTGTGATACGCTTTCGTTGTAGAACCGTCGTTATTGAGAGAAAATTTTTGTGGGTAAAACGACCACCATCAGCAACTGAAATGTCTGTTATTAGTCACCCGTCCATAATTTGGGAAGACTGGTCCAAGGGAAAGGACAGAGCCAGCGTCATCAGACAAACACCCAACTCGTGCCACATCGAGACTCGAACCGAAGTCCATCTTGGACAGTGCTGGAGAGACATGAGTCAACCTCCAACGATGGGTAATGCTAACAGACTAACAACTTTCCTAAATAGCACTCCAAAACCACATATTATACACATGTATATAAAACACGAAAAATTAACGACATATATACAGGGGTTGTCCAAAATAATGGAAACACCTCGCTGAAAACAGTGACTTTGGTAAGAGATGCTTTTTGAGTAAAACGAACATGAAGCTACAATTGTTTCTCTAAAAAGGTGTTCTTTATAGTCTCAAGGGTCAGTGTGATTGCATTGTAAATTGGTGTTTGCATAATTTCGTTCCAGGGGAAGGCACAATGAGTGACCTGTTTGGAGTTCCAAAGAGGGAAGATTGTAGGAGCGAGTCTGGTTGGTGCGTCGGTAACCACAGTGGAAACCGTATTGGGGGTATCGAGAGGTACCGTGTCGAAGGTCATGACAGCATACAATGTTCACGGCAGAACATCATCTGCGAGACACAACTGTGGAAGGAAAACCAAACTCACTGCGAGAGACAAGAGGACATTAAAGAGGATTGTGACCGAAAGGAGGAAGACCACGGCGACGAAAGTGACTGCTGAGCTTAATGCACATCTCCAAAACCCAGTGTCGACCCATACCGTGCGAAGGGAATTGCATAAGCACAATATTTACGGCAGAGCTGCGATTGCAAAACCCCTGGTGTCACAGGTGAACATGAAACTGGGACTACAGTGGTGCCAGGAATATAAAACGTGGGCTGCGGATCAATGGAAACATGTCTTGTTTTCCGATGAATCAAGTTTCTGACTATTCTCCACCACAGGGCGGGTTTACGTGTGGAGAACCCCCGCAGAAGCCTACAACTCAGACTGTCTCCTTCCTCCAGGGAAGCATGGAGTGGTTCCGTAATGGTTTGGGCCATGATTTCATGGTTTGCAGCAGGCCCAATTATCACCTTATATGGACGGATCACTAGCGGTGACTATGCCACCTTTTTAGCAGACCATGTGCATTCAATGGCGCAAGCGTTGTTTTCGTGAGGGGATTGCACCTTTCAAGATGATAATGCCCCGATTCACAGAAGTCGAACTGTTCAATCATGGTTTGAGGAACATGAGGATGAAGTTGCACACCTTACCTGGCCTGCACAATCACCGGACTTAAACACCAATGAGCCCCTGTGGTCTGTGTTGGAAAACAGTGCGATCACGTTATCCTCCTCCGGCGTCTCTCAAGGAATTGGAGCAGTTTCTGCAGGAAGAATGGTACAACATACCACTTACCACCATCCAGGACTTGTATGCGTCCATTTCAAGGAAGATTGAAGCAGTTTTAAATGCCAAGGTAGTCTCCACACCATATTAGGTGCGTAATACCTATTTTTCAAAGTGCTTCCATTATTTTGGACAACCCCTGTATATACATCTATGAATACTAGAAAGAAGCTCTGAAGTGAGAGGGGCCGGGTCTTACTCTAGGGCCCGGCAGAGACCCTGAGTGCAACTGCAGTCTTCGCAGATTTTTGAGTGAAACAGACCAACACCCGGGAAGAAACTTGGCTGTTGTGACCACGGTAAACACTGCTACCTCAGAGAACTAGAGCAGGAGAATGTGAGATTAAAGATGGACAAAAGAGCAAAACCGAAGAAGGGGAGTGTGAAGAGTCGAAGTAAGGCAAACTCCACGATGCCATTGCTTGGATCCACGGAAGGGAATCAGAATAGTAAACTAAATAATAGTTTTTTCCATGCTAGTTTGGAGACATTTTGCTTTTCAGAGATAAGAAATCTGCAACCCAGTCACCATGAAGCAAATTCAAGGAACATTATTTTTTTATGTTTGAAAAGATAGTTTATTTTTCTTTCTCCCTTTTTCCAATTTTTTTTTTAATTTTCATTCACGCAGAAGTTATTCGCTTGTGAAGTAAATTAATAAAAGGTGCGAAAGCAAAGCTTGCATCTGTATTCGTAGAAGAATATACTTTGCAGTTGAACACAGAGGCAGGCCATATTACTCCTCAGCCTCTCTCCCCTTCTGGCTCTGGGACTCAGTTGCGTCCCTGGTATCATAGTACTAGGGGTGTTCAAATGAAAAGGTACGAAACGACACTGTGGGTATAAATGAAGACTTTATTCAAAGTATACACCATAGGCCGTAGCACAACGATCCCATTGATTAACGAGCCGAAGGATTCCTTGTTCCCAGAATTCCTGTGGCCGTGACGAGACCCAGTCCTGCACAGCGTCCTTGAGTTCGTCGTCCGAGTGGAAGCGTTTCCCTTTCAGATGTTTTTTCAGGGGACCAAACACATGGAAATCGCAGGGCGACATGTCCGGGCTGTAGAGCGGATGGTCAAGCTGCTCCCACTGGTACTTGGCCAGTTCCGCGTCTGTGACCCTGGAGACGTGTGGACGCGCGTTATCATGGAGCAGAACCACACCCTCCGTGAGCAGCCCCGGTCTTTTGTTCTTGATGGACCTGCGTAGGCTTCGGAGTGTCTCACAGTACACATCGGAGTTAATGGTTCGTCTGTGCTGGAGGAATTCAACAAGTAGTCAATTGGAGGGCGCTCTTCATAAGAGCCTCTGCTCTCTCCTGCGCATGCGGGCGCCCGCGCATGCTCCGATCCACGCCGGCGACTCCAATCGCATCCCAAGATGTGTCGCTACGTTCTCCCATAGCGGCATAGGCAAATATGTTAATGGTTACGTTCTTATGACGTTTCGTACCTTTTCATTTGAACACCCCTAGTACATCGTTTCCACGTTGACTTTTTAGCAGGGATGCCGTTCTCCAGGACTGAGTAGCAATAGGGTATATATGCGCTACATACCGTTCCAATCTGAGCACACACACACACACCCTCTCTCTCTCTCTCTCTCTCCGCCGCTCATGGAGGATGTTATCCACTCAACCCAGCGCTTACTTTTCCAAGAAAATCTTCAGGTGCTTAGTCTTTCTTGAAAAATGTACAGTTCATGGTCGGATTAAGCATTTTAACTATTTCTTGTTTGCAACTACAGTGCCCAGGTGTGCAGTCAAATATTCGTGGTAAAAATGACTGTCGTCAGCAAAACGAAGGTAGGCGAAACTATTTCCATTAATCTTTATCCTCTGTTGTGTTCCCCGAAAATGCATATAAAATGCTCAACCTATAAATATGTAAAGGTACAAATAAAAAGTTCAGATAGAGTAATGTGCGTCTTTTTTCATCTGCGGTCGTTAAATGCACAAAAAGCCTTGCTTAAATACAGTGGAACCTCGGTTATACGTTTTTCCGGTTATATATTTTTTAACTTTTACACATAATTCTGCGCTAGTCCTGATATTTCACTTTAGTTTCGATCGCTTTTTTTCAATTCGGTTTATATTCATTTACACGCTTTTTGCGATAATACAGGGTGTCCGAAAAATAACTGTGCACTGAAAGTAACATTTACCATGTCGAATTGGTTCCTACAGGAGGTGTTGGAAATGGGTCCGGCCGACGTCCAGATATGTCTGCACACGCTTCTGCATGTTGAAGACCTTTCTCAGGGTATCTGGTGGGATTTGTTGGATGTGGGTCGTCATTGCTGCATGTAGCTCTTGAAGTGTATGTGGATTACCTGCATACACCTTCCCCTTCAGTTCTCTCCACAGAAAAAAGTCAGGCGGTGTCAGATCCGGTGTCCAGGCAGGCCACAATCCCCGGGAGATGATGCGATTTCCGAAGAATTCCTCCAGAAGCTGTATTGATGCACCAGCGGTGTGAGCAGTTGCGCTGTCTTTCCGGAACCATCCTTCGTTGATTTCCCGTTCCGTGAGTTCAGATATGAATGGTTAGATAATCTGAGCACGATGCCGTTCTGAATTAACGGTTTCACTGAAGAAAATGGGGCCCAATAATACGCATACCAGTCATGGTACACCAAACATCAACCTTCTGGTTGTGGAGAGGCACTTCCTTAAATTCGTGGGGATTTTCAGTACCTCACAGACGAGTGTTTTGGCTATTGATGTACCGTGGCAGGTGGAACCATGCATCATCTGTAAAGAAAGTCACGTCCAGAATGTCCTCACCTTCTTCAGACAGGAACTCTTGGAACCACCTGCAGTACCGAACACAGGCCACGTGGTCTTTCTTTCAGCTAATGCACGACAGACATTTTGTACGGGTGGGAACGCAACATCCTTTTCAGAATATCGCAGGCTGCACTCTTTGGCACATTAGCTTGTTGTGACAGCCGCCTCATGGACATGTGTGGACTCCTCTGTATCCTGTCCAGTCATGTCTGATGTGGATGTCCTGCCAGGGCGGATGGACGTGACTTTCTTTTTTTCCAACTGTAAAGAAAGTCATGTCCAGAATGTCCTCACCTTCTTCAGACAGGAACTCTTGGAACCACCTGCAGTACCGGACACGGGTCACGTGGTCTGTTTCTTTCAGCTGATGCACGACAGATACTTTGTATGGGTGGAAACGCAACTTCCTTTCCAGAATATCGAGAGCTGTACTCATTGGCATATTAGCTTGTTGTGACAGCCACCTGATGGACTTGTGTGGACTCCGCTGTATCCTGTCCAGTCATGTTCAATGTGGATGTCCCGCCAGGGCGGGTGGACGTGACTTTTTTTCCCCCACCTGTAAAGAAAGTCACGTCCAGAATGTCCTCACCTTCTTCAGACAGGAACTCTTGGAACCACCTGCAGTACCGAACACAGGTCACGTGGTCTTTCTTTCAGCTGATGCGCCACAGGGATTTTGTACTGGTGGGAACGCAACATCCTTTTCAGAATATCATGGGCTGTAGTCTTTGGCAAATTAACTTGTGGTAACTACTCTGTATCCTGTCTTGGATATGCTGCACGGTCTCGTCTACCGTGGATGGCCCACAGAGGCGGTGAACATCCAGAACACTGTCAGTTTCCCAAAACTTCGCTATGAGCTGACGTACCCCATTAAGGCGGGGGACGTCTGCATCACGAAATTTTCAAGCGAACTGGTTTTGCACTTCGTCCGTGTATTTGTCATCATGGCGATAGACCTGTTCCACCAGAAACACTGTCCTTGTGCCAAGACGAGTGATCTATCGACACGTCTACCTCCGTCGCCCAAGCGCTCGGGAATGACCATCGCTCGGAATGAAAGCTGCGCGTGCCTCGGGAAGGGGAGACATGAAGGTTATCAGACACAGAGCAGTTCCACGTGGCGGGTCACTTCTGCTGTAATTCCATTCAGCAGAAGTGAACGCCACGTGGTCACTTCTATTTACTGCAATTCATACATTCAGTGCAGTCATTATTACTGCAATTCATACATTCAGTGCGCAGACATTATTCGGACACCCTGTATGTTAAGTTTAGAAAGTTACATTATCAATACACGGCTCTTATCTTTTTATACGAAACCCGGTATGTCACAACTTTGAGAAAACTACGACAACGTTTTTTTTTTTTGCAGGCAAAAGCGTTCGCAATTATGCAAAAAATTTTTATTTCAATATTTTCTAAATAACACGATCGTAGTTCTCTATTTTCTCTAAATTTAAGAAGTTTTAAACAAGCTATGATTAGAGAATATTTTACTCGGCACTAATGCTAAATTAACTAGTGGACAAATTGCTTTGAAAAGAGCGAGGCTTATTAGTAAAGAATGTAATAGATGCGCTGAATAATAATATCGTATTTACTGCCTAGTATTTCAAAGACTTTTTTTCATGTATTGAAAATATGAAATCGCACAGAATTTTCTAACCAAGTTTTTATAATGAAATTACATTAAAAAAATCAGTACAAAAGTCAAAATAGACATTGGCTTAAGGTAGCAAACAAAGCATGTTTGAATGTACAGGAGTTATCCAAAATAATGGAAACACCTTGAACCAATAGGTATTACACACCAAATATGGTGTGGGAGCACCCTTGGCATATTAAACTGCTTGAATCCTCCTTGGAATGGACGCATACAAGTCCTGGATGGTGGTAAGTGGCATTTTGTACCATTCTTCCTGTAGAAACTGCTCCAATTCCTTGAGAGACGCCAGAGGAGGATAACGGGATCGCACTCTGTTTTCCAACACAGATCAATGATGTTTAAGTCCGATGATTGTGCACTGTGCAGGCCAGGGAAGGTGTGCAATTTCATCCTCATGTTCCTCAAACCATGATTGAACAGTTCGACTTCTGTGAATTGGGGCATTACCATCTTTAAAGGTGCAATCCCCTGACGGAAACAATGTCTGCGCCATTGAATGCACATGGTCGGCCAAAAGAGTGACATAGTCACTGCTAGTGATCTGTCCAAGTAAGGTGATAATGGGACCTGCTGTAAACCACGAGATCATGGCCCGAGCCATTACGGAACCGCCCCCATGCTTTACTATAGGAAGGAGACAATCTGAGTTGTAGGATTCTGCGGGGGTTCTCCACACGCAAACCCGTCCTGTGGTGGAGAATAGTCAGAAACTTGATTCATCGGAAAACAACACATGTTTCCATTGATCCGCAGCCCACGTTTTATATTCCTGGCACCACTGTAGTCTCAGTTTCATGTTCACCTATGACACCAGGGGTTTTGCAATCGCAGCTCTGCCGTAAATATTGTGCTTATGCAAATCCCTTTGCACGGTATGGGTCGACACTGGGTTTTGGAGATGTGCATTAAGCTCAGCAGTAACTTTCGTCGCTGAGGTCTTCCTCCTTTCGGTTACAATCCTCTTTTATGTCCTCCTGTCTGTCGCAGTGAGTTTGGTTTTCCTTCCACGGTTGTGTCTCGCAGATGATGTTCTGCCGTGAACATTGTATGCTGTCATAGACCTTCGACACGGTACCTCTCGATACTCCCAATACCTGTGTCACTGTGGTTACCGAAGCACCAACCAGACGGGCTCCTACAATCTGCCCTCTTTGGAACTCCGACAGGTCACTCATTGTGCCTTCACCTGGAACGAAATTATGCAAACACCAATTTACAATGCAATCACACAGACCCTTGAGACTATAAGCAAAACGTTTTTACAAAAAATAAAAAAAATTGTAGCTACATGTTCATTTTACCCAAAAAGCATCTCTTACCAAAGTCACTGTTTTCAGCGAGGTGTTTTCATTATTTTCGACAACTCCTGTATGTCTTACATTATAAATTAGCATAATTTAAAATTACGGGGGCTTTCCCCCTGTGCTTTTCTTTTTTGGAGTCAAAATTTTATAATATCACTTACATATTAAACTTTCCTTCGTACGTTTCTAAGGCCATCTTCTAGAAAAACGTATAACAGAGGTTTCGCTGTAAATAGAAACTACGCAGATTTCAGTATTCATGTGAAACGAATGTCAGTAAACTTATCTTTATTTTGCTTCGAGTTTTCGGTGATTGAATGTACTTTACGCAAAGCTAAACCCTTCTGCTTTTTTTTTCTGTGTCTTTCATCTTCTTATCGCTTCGGACTCTGTCTAATAATGATCGAGGAGAGAAATCTTTCGTTTTAGGCTCATTAACTTCTCCATACTCTCTGTCCGGAGCTTTGAATAGCGATGGGTACTCAACAATAGCCGCATTTTTTATCTGATTTTGCTGCTCTGACAGTTAGGCATAGTATAATAGATTACCGAGAGTTATGGAGTGGAACATATCATCAAAATGCAGGCACCACTTACCTTCGCCATGACCAGCTTTGCGTTCGCTACATTCCCAGCCAGTCATGATGAAAGCAAATCCCATCTACTCAGAAGATTCTCAACATTTACATCACTGAGAGAGCAAAGGAAAGGTTTTCCCGCATTTCACTTTCTACCTTTTCTAAACGTATTCTATTATTTTGTTTTAGGTAGATGACTAGTTATGGAAATTTTTTTTATGTCGCTTAGAACTGTAGGTCATACTTTTATCTCATCTTTCTTATAACCTGCTTGGAACGTACTACAATTGAAGCACATGTCAAGACGGCAAGTAGCATTGATAAACCCTTGCCGGGTAGCTTAATTGGGAAAGCATCCGGCACCGGAGCAGAAGGATGTGAGTTCGATTCCAGCGTACATTTGGTTTAACATTAGCGCCCAAACTTTAATGGTTCTGTTGGCCGTTTGGTTCTCCAAAAACATGTGTGATGTTCCTTCCACACATCGTCTGGAATTAACAAGAATTCCTTCTTCGCTTCAAAAAAATGTGTGATGACACATTCTGGAAATAGTAAGAATTCTTCTACAGAGAGTTACTTCAAGCATGGTTTGCGGCTGACCCGAAACGGCCAGTAGAAGTTATAAGCTCTCGCCGGTGTAGCCTAATTGGGAAAGCATTCAGCTCCGGAGCCGAAGTCGTTGGGGTTTGAGTTCGGCCACCAACAAATTTGGGTTTCACATGCTACACAACGGGGGTTAACTTTGGACTTAAATAAGTTTTAACTTCTTCCTAGCCCAGCTTTCACAGAAGTATTGCATCAGTATTGGTAGTTGTTTTTTTTTCTAAAATGTCGGCTAATTTCAATTTTCTCGGTTTCTTTTTTGTCGGATGTTTGTAAAATTTATAGTTTTGCTTTGAAAAAATCGGAAAAAATGGAGAAGGCAAAAGTCATTTCTATCTTTCCTTCCGGTTTCGTTCTTGCACTGATTTGTGCCTCTCCGTGGATAGGTAACTTCCAGTGTCAGTTTCTGAAATTGCTAGAGTTTGGTTGGATTCATCCTACGTGGTACAGGAATCAAAAAGGTTTTCTTTCTTAAGATATCAAAGTAATCATTCTGTTATTCGCCTTACCTGAACTACGACGGCAAGTCTTATTGCTGTAATTTCACTGATTTTACTCGTACTACTATACTCTATGAGTAAGATCAGCAATTTCACTGATTTTACTCATAGAGTAGTGCGTCATCTACGTCATGCTACATACTTTTATGTTGAAAATAAATTTCCATGAAATCAATGGATGGAACATTCTAAATCTGAAATTTTCCTGTTCATAATAATCGCAAATTATTCTAAATCTTATGCGGTACATGTTTTTTTGTAAAAAAACTCTGCTTTAATTCGGTTAATATTCAATAAAGTTTTAATGCCTTATTTTGAGCTCGGAACACTCTAAAAGGAATTCCAAAAAGACTAAAAATAAAAGGAAATTTACTGTAATTAATGACGTCTGGAAGCGTAATTATTGCATTTAGTTGGCAGTTTTCAACCTATGTGGGTGATAAAACCCAAAAATTGAGAAAAACATAAAGTACCTAGGACTTCAGCTACATAATTTTATGTCGAAAATAAATTACGTGCATAACAATAAGAGTCTGCCCTATAAATCCATTCATGAATAGCATTTCTGGAAAGTCTTATTTTGTTTTGTCGCAAGCAGTCTCCTTTAAAGGACTTAAAAATCACAGAACAGAAAGATATGAGAGAAACAAAACTTACACGTTTTTCTAGTTCAGCCTACAGTCATTTTAACTAGAAATAACTTTTGCACAGAAAAATATAATACAGCTGAATGCTGTACAAAAAAAAAACGTAAAACATTTCCTGTGGAAACAAGTGTAGGCTGTACTCGAAAAACATGTAGGAAGCTCTACGTTTCTCTCAGGTTTTTGCGTTTGATGTTTCTAACTCCATCAAGGGAGGGTAACAATAGAATGTAAGACTTCAGAAACTACCTTCGAGAACAGTTAACGGCATTTTTGTTTCTTCCTATTTTTAAATGTTACACACACACACACACAAATTTAACTGCTTGCGAAAGCGATGTTTTTAAATAGCAATAATTGAAGCAAGTTTCCTTTAATTTTTACTAGACTTTGCAAATCCGTCCTCGATAGTTTTCACACTAATAAAAGAAAGTAAAAAACGTGTTGAATACCAGCTAAAAGTTTTCCCCCGCCTGAACAACTACCTAATAACGGAAATAACCACCCTTGTCCCGGATGAGAGCGGCGACACAGCGTGGCATGGACGCAATGGGACCCTGGAAATTTGCCTGATGCACACACGTACCCACTCAGACTGCAGCAGAGCACGGAGGTCCCGGAGATGACGTGTTGTGGGTCGGCACATCGAACCTGTCGATCCAAATTGTCCCACAAGTGCTCTATCGGATTGAGGCTGGGCGATTTCGCCGGCCAAGGACGCCGGAAAAGATCGCTGTCGTGTTTCTGGAACCAGTTCGCACCCCCTTAGCGACGTGGCAGGGCGCATTGCCCTCTTGGTAGACGCCACCACCACCAGGAGGGTAAACGTCCTACATGAAGGGATGCATGTGGTCAGCGAGGATGGACAGGTAGCCATTGGCGTTCAGGGACCCATCCAGTGGAAACAGCGGTCACAGGTCATACCAGGAAAACATCACCCAGACATGCACACTGCCACCGCCCGTCGCTTCTGTGGAGTAGAAACCTCGATTCGTCGGAGAAGGTAACTTTTTCTCACTCTTCCACTGACGTTAGTAACATGGGAACTGCAGGCTTCGTTGCCGATGCACCTGGGTTAACATGAGCGCCTTGACGCAGCGTTGACTCCGGAGACCCATAAGTAACAGACTAGTATTACTGTTATCGGGGACACGTACCTGAGTGCCCCAGCGTTCATTTGCATGATGAATTGCTGCACTGTTGCGCCTCAATTGCCCTTTACCAGTCAACGGAGGCGACGTTCTCCTCTGGGGTCGATGGCCTTTGGGGCTCCACAGTTATGACGTCATGAGGTACTCGGTGTGCCAAGGGTCCATTCTTGGTACACCCTTACTACAGCACCTCGCGAGCAGCCCACGCAGTCTGCTGTTTCTGAGATGCTTCCACCCGGCGAGGTAGCAGATGATCATTCTTTTCTGAACGTCCGTCAAACCACTACCTCTGCCCATTGTGCTCACGTGATACTATGGTTCATCTGTCCTGGCCGGCCGCTTATATCTCCGTGTGGTCGACCTTGTCACGTGCACTCTGACGCGCCTGGGCAGGAACGTTGATTCCAGGGACGGTCATATTACTCCGATACGAACGTGTATATGATATTCCGAACGCTACGTTTTATAAAATGCTTTTTATTATTATTATTATTATTGGGGGTTTAACGGCAACCGTGAGCAACTCAGTGGGCAAAAGCAATCGCCCGTTCCTAATTTAGGGCCACTGGTTCAAGGGAAGGGAGAGAACCAGTGCCGTAAGTCCAGCACAATATCCATGCCTCACCGGGATTCGAACCCGGATCCACCTCGGACGAATGATCAGAAGCCATCGCTTAGACCACTGCAGCACCGGGGCGGCAGATAATGCTTACCCTAAGTTTTCAGTCAATATTGAATGCTTATTTATTAAACTAAAATTCATAGCCCGTCTTAACGCTTTTTCATTCCTAAATTGGGTAACCTTTCTGGGCAATCCAAATTAATCTCGATATGCATTTCTCCTTTCGAAATAAAATTTCTAACTGCAATTGTTATCAGTACATTTCATGACTGTAGGAGTAAATGAGCAATGTATTAAAGTCACGTGCAATGGAGATTGTAAACTAGAATTTTCCAGTGCCAACCGGCTGAAGTTCTGGTAAAAAGTACAGCGTAATTTCCCATATATTGCAAAACTAGTTGTCCTTCCCCTCTCTAACACCTGCCTGCGTGAAACCAGTTTTCTAACTGGAGCTCCACAAATACAATTAGGAACACAAACGGACAAAATGTGCATGAATATTCCATTATTGCAGTTATCATCAAGCATCTTTTCTCACTCCTAATTCAACAGAGCCATTAAATTTTCAAAATGTTATATCACATATCTTTCGACCTGGCTACTTGCGATTTCATAATCAGTTTTGATAGAAACAGTAACTATAGTGCGTCGCATAAATATAGAGCCAAAACAAATTCTCGAATAAAAACGAAACAACGAGCTGAAATGTACACCTCATATTTATACCAAAAATAGCATAGGATACGCAGCTGAACAATAGTTTCACGGAAACATAATAATTCCAACGCCAAGTACAAGAAAAAAACAGAAATACGCTGTCTCAAAAATATAAAGACTTACTAATTATGAGCACCTCCGGTACGAATAGTTGAGCCGTTGTTCCGAATAACACTGAAAACCCGATTGTGCATGCTTTCCACCAAGTGATGTAAGTGTTCTGGACGGAGTGCGTACCAGCTTCGTTCAATCTGCTCTTTCAATGCCACCACACTTGAGAACTGCCGTCCATTCGCATACACATCACGAGCGAGGATACCCCAGAGGTTCTCGATAGGGTTCAGATCTGGACTGAGTACTGGCCAATCCATTACGGTCACATGATGAGTGTTAAACCAGCTTTTCGTTGATGCAGACCGATGGATAGAGGCATTGTCTTGCTGGAACAGATAATCAACATCCGCTAGAGTTTCGGCAAACGGGAGAACGTGGCTGCTGAGTATGTCCTGATACGTTTCGGAGTTTTGCCTACCTTGCAGAAAAGCGATATCCGTTATCCCATTGAACGCAAAAATTCCCCAGACCATCATAGATCCTACTCCTTTCTGTCTGCTGAAGAAGGTGCGTGGCTCGCGTCGTAAATCATGCCAATAGCAGTTCCAACTGTCAGGGCCGTCCAGGTTGAACTTTTTTCATCGGAGAAAATAGTTGCGATCCATTCCTACGTCCAGTGCATGTGTGGCTGCTTGCCCATAACAATCTAGCTCCCTTGTGGCGCCCCGTGAGGTGTGACAGACGGCGCATTTTACAGAGCACTAAGCTGCGACTTTCCTAGATTCGTCGATGAACTGTGTTCTTTGAGACGGTGTCACCAACAGTACGAGAAAATTGACGTAGTGATAACCCTTGGGATTAAACTAAACGCATGATGGCACGATCATCTCGTTTGGTTGTTATTGGTGGCCTTCCAGGCCGTTTTCTGGCAGTTAACGCACCGCGTTTCGATAAAGTCTTATAAATGACTGCCCTACTCCTCCCCATGGCTTTACAAATTTTCGCTGCAGGCAATCCATTTGCTCTCAATCTCCAAATGTTCTGCACCTCCTCACCAGAAAGTTGACTGTTGCGTGGCATTTTGGCAAATGAATGTCTCCGAACTGTTGTCATAATGTTGGGAGTACAGAATTGTCGAGAATAACATTATTGGCAGCAGCGTTACGATTTCAGGGCATTGAAAGTATAGAACTCAGTCCTGGCATTAGAGGAGTTGTCAAGACTTTATTCCAAAATTATTTAACAGGTCGGAAGCAATTTGTGCAAATACATGGTGTTCGATATTCTGCCCTTTTCGTTCGTCATGGTGTTCCTCAGGGATCGGTTTTGGGCCCGTTATTATTTTTAATTTACGTAAATGATTTATTTACTATCACTTCAAATGCTACCCATATTTTGCTTTCTGATGACACAAGCCTATTTTTTCTGGGGGCACTCTGAGTTAATTTCACGTGTAAATTTGGAAATTCAAGATTACTATCGTTGGTTTTGCTGTAATTCCTTAATCATAAATTTTTCTAAAGCTACTAGTGTAGTTTTTTCGCGATGTAGGCTTGCAAATGGGATATTGTTTAATGGAGTGTCCCTTTGACTTACAGGCTGTTGTAAAGTTCTTGGGTGTATATCTACAAGATAATTTAAGATGGGATGCACATGTTAGTGAAATTGCGGTTGGGCTCAGATCCCGCATTGGTGTCATCTATAGGATTTGAAGTTTATTGCCTACAAAAATTAAGTTGTTATTGTATTTTTCATTTATTTGTCCATTTCTATCTTATTATCTCTTGGCTTGGGGTCGCACAACTATTGGGAATGTTAACAGAATTTACGTTTTGCAAAAAAAAAATAACTTTTAGTGAATCCGTCTTTACAGGTACATTCTCTTTTCCTTTGTTATCAAATAATGTAATTTGATAAATTATACAGTTTTCGACTATTACTGTTTATGCATGAAGGTATATGTACAGTATATGCTAATATATCATCATCATCATCATTGTCAACCATTATCAATCCACTGCTGGACGAAGGTCTCCCCAAGTTTCCTCCACAACGGTCTGTCTTGTGCCAGTCTCCTCCATGTCACTCCCGCATACTTTCGAATTTCATCCACCCATCTTCCCATGTGGTCTTCTTCTGGGTCTTTTCCTGTCCCTTGGAATCCAATCTAAAATTTCGGCTGTCCATCGATGGTCTGTTCTTCTGGCAGTATGTCCAGCCCATTGCCATTTCAGGGATTTAACTCTGATCATGATGTCTTCCACTCTTGTCATTTTTCGGATCCACGTGTTCCTCTTCTTATCTCTCCTGGTTACACCAAGCATGCACCTCTCCAAGCTGCTTTGAGTTGTCTGCAGCCTTTGTATGTCTCTTTTAGTTAAGGTCCACGTCTCTGCACCATACGTAAGCACTGGAAGGATGCATTGATCAAACACTTTTCTTTTAAGACATAATGTCTAATTACCTTACATTTGCGTTCCCATGATCATGACACTCATGGTAATACTAGTTTTTTAATACCTAGAGCCCGTACTAATTTTTTATTTAATAATATTAACGTGACCTGCCCTAGGTCCTGGAATGGGTTGCCGCTTCGGGTCAAGACGGTGACGTACTATTCGGTATTTAAAAGAGAGCTTAAGATTTCTTAATTAATGGTTGGTCATATATTATTACTTCAATTTACTGTCTTACGGTTAAATTGTTTCTTAGCTTGACGATTTAGATTCTTGGGGGGGGGGAGCTAGGGGCTCGTCAGGCTATTTGTTGTTAGCCTTTTTCCCTGGTTCCCTTGCCACATTACATCGCAACGATTTGTTATAAAGAATCTGTTGCAGTGCTTCAATTTGTTTAAAACTAAAAGATTATAGTTTTACTTTGGCGCTTGGTAATTATTATTTGCTTTGGTTATGCTCCCTGTGGTGAGACTTTGATGTAATGGCTACGAAGTGCTCGCACCTTCTTCTTATCAGTTTGTGTGACTTATTTATTTTAGTATGTAACTTTTTTAAAACGTTACTTTCGTTAGCATATACACTGAAGAGCAATTGAATTAGATATACCTGTCTAGTAACGTGTAGCACCACCTTTCGCCCTGATGACGACGGCGATTCGTCTCGGCATGGACTCGACAAAATACCGGAAGCGTTGGGAAGCCATACAGATCCACGACCCCTGAACAAGCTCCCACAGTTCACGAAGATTTGATGGAGGGGGTCAGAGCCTCGAACATCTCTCTCGATGGCATCCCAGATGTGCTCGATGGGATTGAGGTCAGGTGACTTAGCTGGCCAAGGAAGTGAGGTCACGTCAGTGGAGTTTTCATCCAACCATTCGGATACAATTCAGGAACGATGGCACGATTCAATGTCTTGTTGCAGGATGAGGTCCCCAGTGGGATGTTGAAGACGCACAAACGGGAGAAAATGGTCGTCCAGGATATCTCGGTAACGTTGACCTGTTAGGGACGATGTCACACGTACCAGGAGTACCATTTCAGTCTACGTAAACAGTCCCCAGACGAGAATGCCACACCCACCAGCTTGAAGAGCACCCTGCTGGAAAGAAGAATCCATCACTTCATGTGGTTTGCGCCGTACTCGTATCCTGCCATCCGCATGTACCAACGTGAATCTCGACTCATCAGTCCAAGCAACATTTTCCCACATGTCTAGGGTCCAGTGGCGATGTTCCCGCGCCCATGGTAATCTTTGCACCCTATGATGTGCGGTCAGCAGCGGTACCCTCGTGGGACGATGGCTTCTGTACCCCAAAGCGAGGAGATGGTTCTGGATGGTGTGGCTGCTTACACGTTTTTGTGCACCAGCGTTAAGTTGCCGAGTGATTTCTTGCACTGTAGCCCATCTATCCGCTGTTACAATGCGAGCTAGCCGACGATGAACCCGCTCATCCACATGCTGTTGTCCAACGCAGTTGGCCCTTGCAGGGATGGTTTTACCGGATTCGATGTACTCACGGTGCACTCGTGACACAGTGGCTCGTGAAAATCCCAGTGCCTGCACGACTTCCGAGATGGAGTGACCCATTCGTCGGGCCCCGACAATTTGCCCACGATCAAATGCGCTTAGATCCTTCGTCTTACCTATACTGCGTCTGACTCTTACTGATTCCCGTCGCATCACTCTTTATATTGTCGGATCGCTGCATACGTCATGTCGTTTGCATTTACAGGGCCGCCCACATCGCTACATTTGCATAACGCCAGCTTTATCTAATTCAATTGCTCTTCAGTGTATTTCATCATGTGTGTGTCTTAATAAAAACATGATGCTATTTGCAAAAATCGAATTGTTTGTAAATAGTTATACTTTTGAAGTTTTGTAATAGTTATACTTTCGAAGTGCTGCAATTTTTTAGTTACTTTGGTTACATTGCATGCTGCGTGCAACCGTTGATTTCTACGATATAAAAAGCCTGAGTTCATTAAACCATGAAAAACAGCCCCAGAGCACGATTCCTCCTCTCCTAAACTTCACACAACACACTCGGACAAGTAGAGTTCACCTGGTATCCTTCACACCCAGACTTGTCCATCAGGTTTCCAAGACGGTGAAGCGGGATTCATCACTCCAAGGAAGAATCTCGCCGCTCCAAGTGTGACGCACCTGCCAGCAGGACGCACACGAAATAAAGGCAGATAAGAATCAGAATGAACGTCTGCGTAGCTCAGTTGGTAGACGAATCCCGGCGTAGACCAAAAAAATGGCGGAGAAATTTACTTCGTTATACAAGCGCCCAAGCTTTACCCCACTTTAACCCACGCTTGGCCTTTTCTTGTACATGTTAGGCTTGTGTATAAGCTGCCATGGTAACCCATTCCCTTTAATTATTGACGAAGCGTTATTGGAAGTCATTGGTGAGTGCTACAACCGAGGACAGGCGATTTTGTCGCACCACCTGCTTCAACCCTAGGCGGTCCAGCTCTGTCGTTTTACTCGGCGTATCGGAGCGCGATTGCGCTTTGTTGCTCCATTGTGTTTCTGCTTCACAATAACATCCCTGATTGGATCAGCTTTAGCAGGGTACACATTTTTCGAAGTGACTTGCTGCTTAGATGGCACCTTTCTTACCGTACTCCACTGAAAGTCTTCACAGATTTTGCAGATATAAACCAAAGAGCCAAAGCATTTTGGGTACCGCGTCTTCATTCAAATCCGACGGTGTGAAGGTCATGAAACGATATAAATAACACCTAATTGCTGAGCTCTGTTAATCAATGCTATTATTTTTCTTCAGATGGGAAAAGCAGTTGACTTAAGCAAGTTTAACTAAGCCCAAATTGCAATGGCCAGACGACTGGGTCAGAGAATTTCCGAGACGGCAAGGCTTGTCGGGTGTTCACGGACAACCGTGGTTAGTACCTTTCAAAAAGTGGTCCGAGGAGGTAAAAACCAGGAACTGCCGGCAAGGTGTGGACCGACCACTGCTCACCAACGCTAGAGGTGAGCGAAGGTTACCCCACGTGATACGAGCCAACAGAAAGGATACTATGGCGCAACTCGTTGGTAATTTGAATGCTGGTGAAGAGAGTAATGTGTCACAATACACAGTACATCGAACCCTGCTAGAAATGGGAATGCTTAGACGTAGGCCGCACGGAGTGCTCATACTAACCTCGATTCACCGTCGAATGCGCCTACAATGGGCACGCGAGCATCAAAACTGGACTTTGAATGATTAGAAGAAAGTCTTCCGGTCCGATGAATCTCGTTTCCTGTTACACCATGTGGATAGCCGGGTACGTGCGCGTCGTTCACCTGGGGGAGTGTGGTACCAAGATGCACGTTGGGACGGAAACAAACCGGTGGAGGAAGTGGAATATTTTGGACAATGTTCTGCTGGGGAAACCCTGTACGCAGTCATTCAAATGCAGGAAACCATGACGTATACCACCTATCTAAACATCACTGCAGACCAGATACATCCTTTCATGGCAAAAATATCTCCTTCTAGTAGTGCCTTCTTTCATCAGGATAATGCGCCATGCCACACTACCTGAATTGTTCGAGAACGGTTCGCAAAAAAATGGAGACTTGCAGGTGTTACTCTAGCCTCCAGAATCCCCAGACATCAATACAATCGAGCATCTGTGGGTTGTGTTGGAACAGCAAATCCGATCTGCTGCGGCTCAATCACGTGACTTACTTAAAGGATCTGCTGGTAACGTGTTAGAGCAAGATACCTCAATACACCTTTAGAAATCTCGTAGCGTTTACACCTCGCCGGGTAAGAGCTGTTTTGGCAAAACGTGGAGGACCAACATCATATTAAGCAGGTGGTCAGACTTTTGGCTGTTCGGTGTACTTTCTGAATAATTTCGGCATGCACAAAATTTCTGAAAATCAGTATCCACTATTTAAGCAACTCGTGTTACTTTTTTGCTCTAGTCTTGTTTAAGGGAGCATTTAGATATGAGAGAAAAAATAAAAACAGCACAAAAATTAAAAGCATGAAGTTCTTGGGAAGAAAAATACTCTGTCGTTGCCATTTTTAACTATTAAAAATTCAACTGTTCTCCATTTTGAAGTTCCCCTCATTTACTAATCCTCGACTTAAGCTTAAATATTTTACTATAAAAATCTTCAGTCTTCGAAAAATTTGCTTTTATCTAATATCCACTCCACTATCTTTTCAACACCTACAATTTCTTTTTAATACCCCTCAAATATGAAATTCCTGGATAAACCCTTGAGGAGAGGCACATAAGAAAGGTTTACTACTCGACTTAGAGCGAGTATAGTTGGAATTCTTTAAAACGGTATGAAATATTACGTAATTTTCGAAATTTGATTCTTTTACTTGCATCACTACTGTTTATATAATGGATCTGCCTTCTCGAAGACCTTGGAGAAGCAAATGAACGAAAAAGTGAATACTAAAATTATTGCTCGGAATGAGAGAGTTGCAGTATACATGAGAACAAAACTGCCTTGTTTTTTGTTGTTGTTTTTTTTTGCTCCAAAATTCTAAATAATATTTCGCTGACGCAGATGTAGGAATGCATCGTGTCATGACTAGAGGTTTTATGAATTTCTAAGTAAAGTTGGCAGACGCCGCCCTTAGTATAAGGAGACATTCGAATGATGTTTGTTAGATGTTCTCAGCGTGGTGATAAGAAAAAATTTCGAGATTGGGGAAAGCGAAGGAATCATGGGAGATCAGAACTGCTTCGTCACATGCGTTCATGCTCGCACGTCAATGCTAATTTGCACTGTACACTTCATGCTAATACTAGTAGTGGAGTTCGTACTTAACGGCCAAGGTCACCGAGGATAATTTCCTGACGTGAGAAACAAAATGAAATCAGAAAACCTTTTATTTATGGACATCTAACAGAACAAGAAAGATAACATCGAATTCTCAGTTGTGATAAGCAAGTCTTTTGAATCCTTTCCGATGCGAATTTTTTTTTCAAAGTTATTCATAGTCATTGCTAGAAAGAAAAAATAAACTAATCAAAGTTATTCATAGTATCAAAAACTTAAAGTTATTCAAAATATTTAGTTAGAAAAAAATCAACCTGATTTCTATCGATAAAACATCCGGAAACAAAACCAGCTACTTTACTTAACCCCTCCCCTCGCGGCTGAAAAGTATTACCAAAATTAATAAATGCACAAAAGGCTATGAGAATTAATAAATTCTCATAGCAGAAGGAAAATATCAGAGACGAATAGATTTTCAAATCCAACACTTAAAAGATTATAGAAGAAAACTTAAAATTCTACGCCTCCTGGCGGAAGAATTTTGCATAACAATTGAAAATAGAAGAAAACAATTTTTCATACCAAAAGCTACGCTAAGGAAACAATTTTTCAAATACGTTTTCCGAAAGCAGAGATAGCGAGAAAAAGGGTTTTACATTTACGCTCCCTCCTAGAGGGAAAGCTGTGCATTATTTAAAGAATAAAACGTTCCCCGTCTTTATTGTAGAAATGGCATACAATCAGAAAAAAATGTTCAATAGGGTTTTTAGGAGCGCAGATGCAAGATGGAAAAAGAAGTACACAGATGCCACCCACGAAAGAACTGTAAACTGCAATGAAAAACAAACAACCGCGGCAATCGAAAGCTTAAAAGTGTTACACAAGGTAAATGGTATCCGACGTTAAGATTGTTTTTAAATCAGACCTTTAGAAGCAGAGATATCGAGAAAAACATTAAATACGAGGATTGTACCGAAAGTAATGAAAAACTGGGCATAACTGTATTTTCTGGAGTTCGTCCGAATTGCACTTGTTAGTAGAGTAACTTTTCCTCTATACAAAGGTACTACACTCAACATAGTCTCCATCACAAACGATGCATTTGCGCCATCATTGAACTCAACTCTCGAATCCTCTTTGAAAAAAATTCAGTTGTGGACTGTTGTACCTACCCATTTCTTCACAGCCATTTCCACCTCGTCTGTGTCATCAAATCCTTGTCCCTGGAGACTGTTCTTCATTGGGCCGAACAGGTGGAAGTCGGAGGGCGTCACATCTGGGCTGTACGGTGGGTGGGGCACCACCGACCAGCTTAATTTGCTGATAACCTAATTTGTTGTCAAAGATGTGTGGCCTCGCATTGTCATTGTGAATCCTTTTCAGATTCTTGTTCGGTCTCTTCCTCCTTATGGCTTCTCTAAGCTTCCTGAGTGTTTCAATGTACCGCTCAGTGGTCACGGTACGGCCACGTTCCAGAAAATCAAGGAGAATGATACCCCGTCATCCCAAGAAACAGTCACCATGACTTTCTGTGCTGATCGCTGGGTCTTGAACTTAGTCCTTGGTGAAGAGGTGTGACGCTATTCCATGGATTGATTCGTTTCCGGATCGTAAAGATACGCCCACCTTTCATCCCCTGTCACCAGATTGGAAGAAACAGTGTCTTCATTGGCTTCAAACGCTTCCAGTAGATCAGATTTCCACCCTTCTCTCCTTAAAATCTGGTATCAACAGCTGAGGTACCCACTTTACACACAGCACTTTCCGATGTGTGTGTGTGTCTAAGTCTTCCACCATTTTCTGTGTGGCATTCTGACCACAGTCCGGTTATGCAACAAGCTCACAGATTATGACTCGTCACTCCGCGCGAATCAATTCATCCACTCGCTGATGATTCATGTCAGTTGTCTCAGATTATGGTCTCCCACTGCGTGGTTTGTCTTCAATGCTGGTTTCCCCCTTCTTTAAACTTTTTCGTACATTTGTGCACATTGCTCTTGTCAATGGTGTCAACTCCGTAAACATTCTGTAGCCTTCTGTGGATGTCGGACAACCTGCACCCTTCCTTCGTCAAGAACTAAATGACGGCACGTTGCTTCTGCTTGGAATCCATTATTTACCTGCAATGAAGACAAAGGGTTACTATAGAGGAAGAGTTACTCTACCATCATGTGCAATTTGAATGAACTCTGTCAGTTAATAAAAAGTGATCCTCACTTTTGCATTACTCTCGGTACAACCCTCATATTTGCGTCCCCTGGTGGAGAAATTGTGCATTATTCTGGGAAGGAAATACACACAAAATGTTTTCATTGTTAGTATCTGGCCGAAAAAGAATGTTCCGACAACGGAAGTTAGTAGGAGCGACGATTTCCACCGAAATCGTAATTTACTTTTTTTTCTCGTAGTTCCGTCTGTACATGTTGTTAAATACTTTATTGGATAAATATTTGTGTTTCGACTTCAAAAACGAAGCAACAATTTCCGAAAAAGGAAGTTAAAATGAGCTCGGTGATCTTAAACTCTTTTTCTTGTGATTTTTCCTCTGCCTTGCATTATTTTTAAATGTAATTTTATTCTCAAATATTTATATTTCAGCTGGGGCAAAATGGAGAAAAAAATTCCGAAAACGGAAGATGGAGTCAGCGGAGATTACTTTCGTAATCTTAATTTCTTTTTCCGCGATTGTCCTTCGTCCAGAATTGTTGTTAAACATCATTCTGTTGCAGAAATGTTTGGGTTCCAGCTCGAAAATGGAGGCAAAAATTTCAGACAGCGGAAGCAAAGATTTTCCCCGTTGGTCCCTACCATCATATTTTGTTATTAAACATCATTCTATTTCATAAATCGCTGTGTTTCATCTTGAAAATGGAGGCAAAAAAATTCCAAAAAACGGAAGCAGGATGGAGCGATGATTTCTCCCGAATTTTTTCGTGATGTTTCTTTTGTCATATATTGTTGTTAAATATTATTTTATTGCATAAATGTTGATATTTCGGCATGGTCTTAAGTCGAAAGTTCTTCACACTTCAAAACGCTTACCAAGGTATGCACGTTCAGAGGGAAGAGTTTTCTTGATTCTCGTTATTATTGCATATTGCAATTGCTCTAGCACTTAATCTTCGTAATTCCTTTTTCCCCGATGATTTTAGGTAGAAGAAATATAAGGTGGTGAGTTTTCTTTTTTCTTTTACTTCTAGCGGTGCAAATTATTATTTTTCGAGTCCAGTACTTGTCTTGCCCAGTGACCTCGCAGATTTTGTGGCACCTCGATATCCGTTGCAGATTGGTCAGGAATTTTCTGCAGTGTGGCCTACAACTATTACCTCGAAACTTCTGGTTGTTCCTTTCCTCAGACATTTAAGATTGAATAAAAAAGAAGCGGCATTTATGACTGATACATGAGCATATGTATCTGATAAAAGGAAAGGAATCCTAATCTGTCTCATAAGAGATCTGTATCTCTTGATAAATACGTCCATGCCGGTACGAGATCGAAGAGAAATACTGTTCTTTAGTGAAGTAAAAACTATGGGTATGTGGAAATCTATTTAATGCTACATCTATTAGTTCCAAGACTGAATTTTTCAATCTTTGTCCTGTCCACATTGCAGCAAACGAAAAAAAAAATAACTGAAAAAATAAATGAAGGATGTAGTGTTATGATTTTAATCCTGATTTTAGTGTTCTTCATGTATTATACACCCAACGTATACTAAACAAATATATATTTCCACGCTTCATAAAGTGCGTATATATAGATACACAGCAAAACTATAGCCAAACTGTTATAACGTCCTTCAAAGGACTTAAAAATAATGGCCGTTATAGCCAATGGCTATTATAAATGACCTGAAATAATGCTGAAAAACAGAATTTATAGTTTAATATTTTCTGCACTTAGTAAAAATAACTTACTTCATGTAGAGCTTTAATAAAGTTAAGTAATCCAATAATTGTTCAGTATAAATATTTTTACTTACGTACTGTTTGTATTTATTAATACACATGCCAATTATTGCCAATTTAATCAAAGAGATTAAAATTCTACATGCTGTAATCACTTAAGGCTGTGTTTGAGTGTTAGGGTTCATCTTCTGCGACAGATTGCGCAAAAAACCAGTCCTTGGGCGTGGCTTTTACGTCTCGATTGACTTTCCCAGAAGTTGGCGTCAGCGAATCACTGTAGACCTCACTATATTCAGAATGGGTGCGGTCTCTCGTTGGCTCCACAGTGAAAAGACAAAAGACACGCTGTTACGTTTTAATCAAGGACGTTATTTGGGGATGGGCCTCAGTAAGTAGGCGGAGTTTCTATAGCTCAAATTCAGGGGTTCTCTGCTAATGTACACATTTTCTCTTCAAAAAATGAACTTACAGTAGGATTTAATGATCTACAGAAGACAAGATTTCAATCTCACTTTGGCCCCTTTTTATTGATTTCTATTTGGCTTAGATAATTAGAAAAATCAGTCAGAAATAAGATATTTTATTGCTTCCAGACAGAAACAGTGCTACGCTAACTTATCGCGCCGGCTAGCTCCAAATTGGAATGCTTTTGAGTCAGATAAATTGAATTTACGAAACAATTCAAACAAATTTTTCGGAATAATGACTGTGGTATGTATTAGCTGTAGGTCGTTTTTATTTGTGCTCAAATTTTCAGACACTACAAAGTAATACACTCATTGTTGTAAAATCCGCGTACCAAGGCGGCGGCGTTGGATTGGACTGAGATTTTATTAATGAGATGGTACATACCAAGGACAGAAGTGATTACAATATCACGACTTCCGGAGGACATACGGTACATATTCCGGTCAGCGTTTATACCGTGTCGGACCGCCTCGTACTCGGATACATCCGGCGATACGGTCCGGCATGGAGTCAAAGAGACGTCATATGTTATCCTGGGACAGATGGGTCCACACTTCTTGCAACTGACGCTCTAAATCACGAACACTGGGACATGGTGGAACCTGGCGTCCCATCTGGTCCCACACGCGCTCTATGGGCGAGAGATGCGACCGGGCGTTATCTCGTTGGAAAATGGCTCCGGGCAGCCTCGCCAATAAAGGCAGGACATGGGGCCGCAGGATCTCCTGTACGTAGCAATGGGCTGTCAACGTCCCTCGGATTACTGCAAGGGAAGTACGGCTGTCATACGCCATGGCTCCCCAGACCGTCACGCCTGCAGTTCGGGACTTGTACCGCTGTACAGTGAGGTTGGGATTGTAGCGCTCACCTGCGGTCCTCCACACTCTGACACGGTGGTTGTCCATTCCCATACAGAAGCGGGATTCGTCGCTGAACTCTTTACGTTGCCAGTCCGTAGCATTCCATGTTGCTGACACCACTGCAATCGACGCCGACGATGGTCAGGTGTTAATGGCAGAAAACGTAAGGGCCGTTGAGAGTGCAGATTCGCCTCTGCCAGGCGTCTGGAAATGGTTCTGACGGACACAGGAGTCCCTTGTACAGCCGCCTCATGTCTCTAGATATTGGACAATGACGTCGTTGAAACTGTGCTTGCCGCTCTCACGATCTTCTCTGCTGATGGTGTGTCTGGGTTGTCCAGAGCCAGTCAGCCGTGTTTGCGTGCCTTCCAGTGTCCATTGTTCCCAACACGATCGCACCTTACTGTCCGACCGGCCCAAATGGCGGCCGATTTGGTGCGCAGGCCACCCGGCTTCTCTCATCCCGACGATACGGCCTCGTTCAAACTCCGTCAACTGCCTGTACGCACATCTACGGCGGTTTCTTGGCATATCTATCGCGCAGGGATCTCAACTGACTCTTATCGTGCACTTCGGCACGCATGTGGAGTCCCCTACGCGGCACCTTATAAGCACCACGGATTGCGATTGCAGCGCCGGTCTTGGACGCGCAGGCATTACGAATCGAACAAATGTTTAGTCATTTGCATGTCTGCATTCCCCGTCGCTGTTCGCCAAGTTTCCCGTTAATCGCACGGGTTTTTTCTTGGTGCACGGATTTTTATGACAATGAGTGTAGTTTTCGAGAAAATATGTACAAAGGAATTTACATTGCAGATATAGGGTAGAAGATGAACCCTAACACTCATTCAAAGACAACCTTAAAGAATCGCGATTTTTCAGTTGCTCCATACTTTTTAGTTTCATTTTTTGTGCAGTTTATTTCTGGTGAATGTACATGGAGAGAGCCATCTTCTACAACACTCGTTTCGAAAATATGTTGTAAAATTGCAATTTATTCCAAAGCCTTCATTTTTAACTTGAGACGACTGTTTTAGGCAAGTTTGCCTTTCCGCTTTCGTTACAACAGAAATCATTTATCATTCGGTTAAAGGTAATTTCTCCAGAGCCAACAGTTGTCGGTTGTTACAGCCGAATACTCGTTACATCCGAGTTTGTTATAAGCGAGTTTTACTGTATATTCGATTCCCGATTACGCTGCGCATAACTATTAAAGATTGCTTTCAAAAACACGGAAATAATACTTTCCGTGCTATCCACGTACTTTTAAAGATGAATAATAAATTAATGCAGCACACGTGTTTATCAAATAAATTTGTATTTGCCACATAGGAGGAACAAAAATTCAATACTTTTTTTTTTGTTTCAGTCTTGCTCTTATTAGCAAACCAAATTCTCTTAGAAAAATAACCCCGGTCGGTGAAAGTAATGAGGGAGAATTGATAGCTGTTGCATCTGCCATTACAGGAAGAATGAGATTATCTCTGCCATAGAGATGCAAGAAAGCGTTTCTTCTATCTCCGGTATGGAAAGCGAGAGAGGTGATTACAGGTAGGCAGGTGAACTCGCTTCAGAATGAGAAAAACAAGAGTATGCAAATTGAGATTACGACAGAATTTTAATTTAAAATTAGACTATCTCGGTGAAACTATGATTTTTTTTTCTTTCCGTAAATTTAAATTTCAGAAGGGTATCGTTTCTTATCAAAATGTGGGAAGAAAAGAATTTTCATAATTATCCTGTGTGGTACAGGGAATATTTTATTTTCAGAAAAACCAGAGTTCTATTTTGTAAGCTTCTTACCAGGGAAGAGAAATTAAAAATAGAATGAAACTGTCCCCAGGAATCGGCCTCTTTGCGATGTAGAAGAATGGTACATGAATTCCATCGCAGAGGGGGAAAAAAAGAGGATTTAATTTTCGAATGTTCCACTAACACCTGTATACTCCAGAAAATTCCAAAGCAACTGTGATATAGTATTTTCACTGTCAAACATGTGCAATTTTCTATAGCAGTGGAAACCTCTCGGCCTGGTGGAAAAAAAATCTAGAAATTACCATTCTACTTTTTTTTAAATAATCTGTGTTATGCATCTTTCCCATGCCAAGGTCTTCATGGGTGTGAAACGCAGGCGTAACTAGACATCCCGGCGCCCGGGGCAAACCACAGAATCTTGCGCCAGCATTCGTCTTTTTTTTTTTTTTTTTTTTTTCTTTTTGCAGGGGATTGGGTTAACGACCATTATGAGCAACTCTTATGCTATAAGTTATCGCCTGTCCTTAATTTAGAACCCTGGTTCCAGAAAATGGTAAGAATGCCGTAAGACAAACGCACCACCTATGTCTCATACAACACCCGAATGGGGTTCACTCGGACAAACTTCAGCGTCCATCTATCTTATAGACACTATATTGACAAATGCCACCAGACACCTAGAAGAGAAACACAACATAGCATTTATTGACATATATTAGTACGGTGTCAGTCCACCTTTGGCCTTAATGCATGCACTGACCCTTCGAGACATGCTTTCGACAAGGTTTTGGAACACAGCGATAGGTATGCGCTTCCATTCAGCACATAATACTACCGCTAACTGTTGCTTAGTAGTAGGCATTGGTTCCAAACTTCTTATGCGGCGCTCTAATGCATCCCATAGGTGCTCTATGGGATTAAGACCAGGGCTCTGTGCTGGCCAGCCCACACACGATACGGAATTATCGTCAAACCATACCGCAACAGTCCTTGCTTTGTTGCTCGGTGCATTATCCTACTGGTACCAACAAGGCTCGGTTCCAAAGTATTGCCAGAGTTGGTAGAGCATAATTGTCGAGAATATCGAGGTAGACATGCTGGTTAACAGGTTTGTCCACGATAACCAATAGACCGAGACCATACCATGAAAAACACCACCACACGGGTACACTGCCAGCTCCAAACTTGACCGTACGAACAGTACGCTGTTATAAATAGCGTTTCTCCGACTGCCGCCGTACGCACACACGGCCATCAGGCTAATGGATCGTGTATCTGGATTCGTGAGTCCATAGGACCCGTTTCCATTCATCTACGGTCTACGATAAATGTTCTGTACACCATGCTAAACAACGAGTCGCATTCCGAGTGGAGATGAAAGGCTTATGAGCAGCCGCACGACCACGGTAACCCATGGAATTAAGTTCTCTGCGAATGGTGGTGTACATACCGAGGTTCCGGTATTTTTACTCCCCTGTACACTGAGGTCTTGTGCAGTACTCCGTCGATTAGCTGTAACGACTCTCCTGAGGCTTCGACGTCCCCTATCACTGATTTTCTTTGGTCTGCCGGTACGTTTTGGTGTTTTAGGCACGCCATGTGTCTTCCACTTATTCAGTACATCCAAAACAGTTGACTTGGGTATGTTTAAACGCCTTTCGGTTTCTCTTATGGACAACCGACTAATATTACACCCAACAATATTTCCTTTCTCAAAGCCAGTTCTCTCCCGCCGCGACATTTTCAGTCAACCTCACAGTACGATATGATCGCGGTCAGCTGCAGGCTCGTTTTTATGCAGTTTGTAGCTGTATCGCGCATCTTAACAACGCAGCGGATCCGTTCATTTGTTTTGGAAGGGTGTCCGATGAATTTTGTCAATGTAGTGCACATAGAGAGAAGTACTCTTGATGAAACAAAATTAAAAACATACCCCAATGGCATCCTTATGCGAGATGCACAATAAAACTGTACCACGCCGGTAGCTAAGTGCTGGCTTCTGACCATCAGTCCGAGATGGGTCCGGGTTCAAATCCCGGTAAGGCATAGATATTGTGTTTGTCCTACGTCTCTCCCTCTCTCTCTCTCTCTCTTTTCCTTTCCTGAAACCAGTGGTCCTAAATCAGGGCCGAGTGACTGATTACACCCCACTGAATTGCTCACGGTGGTCGTTATACCCCCCCCACAAAAAAAAAAAGAACAAGAATGTAACAATCAACGTATGACTGCAGCTTTTCTGAACTGATTCGGAACTTACGTAGCACGAAAGTTCAAGATCAATTCAGAAAAGCAGTAGAACTGATGTGTTGACTGAAAAAGTTGAGAACTGATTAGAACTTCCGTATGACGTCAAACGGACCGAATACGGCTGGTAGTCATGGCTTGCAGCCGCAATAATGATAGAATGGCCTCAACAGAACCTTTAACAAGGTGAACATCTTTATCTTGGGTTAGATTGGAGGGTTTTTTTGTTGTTTTTTTTCATTGAAGGTTTAACGACCACCGTGAGCAACTCAATGGGCTATAAACAGTCGCCCGTCCCTAATTTAGGATCACTGGTTCCAGGAAAGGGAGGGAGCCAGTGCCGTAAGACAAACACAACGTCCATGCCTCACCGGGATTCGAACCCGGATCCATCTAGGGCGAAGGATGCGCTTAGACCGCTGAGCCACCTAGGCTTCATTTCAGAATGTGAGCAACTAACACCCATTGAACGTTTTGAAAAAGAAGCTAGAATTTTAATCTGTCAAAACTGGCGAAACACATGATCCAATGCTGTAGATATACAAATGACAACGTAGGAGCGAAAAATCTACCAGAAACTGGCGCAAAAGTTCCAATTCCAATTTTAATCAGATTGTAAGCTCTTAGTTTTTCGCCCACTCTTCAACTGCGCCCGGGGAGTCTTCCTCTCCTAGTTACGCCTCTGGTGTGAAATAAAACGAGTGATTCGAGGATATACATTTATTTGCGTACAAGAAACAGTACATTTATTCGCGTCACTCACGACCACACCGAACCACAGTCTGGAGCATAATAAGTGGAATTAAATCTTAACAACGAACACTAAAGTTTACTAATTCCTGACAATAAGCGGTACTTATGTAGGTGGTTTAGTGTATGCTATTATCGTGAAACCAATGAAAGAAGATATGCGAGTCATAAAAGTAAAAGTTTACTAAACTATGGCGGCGGTAATAGAAAGTATTTTGACTATTTAGTTTTCTCAAAAACAATATTTTTATATATTATTCAGATTTAGACGACCGTAAGAAACGACACCAATGAAATGTGATGTATCTACGAAAGTCCATCTGCACATGCGCAAGCTAAAATCGACCTCAAGGTAGAAAGAAAAGCTAAATCGCCAGTGTGTGTTTGTGAGAGAGATTGGTAACTTTTGGCCTAGGATATCTACAGGTTACACCCCATCGTGTTATACATAATTTTAAAGCACTTGTCAATAACGGGTAACCCCTCTATGCAAGGGTCGAGAGAAAACCAAATTTTGCTACGACGCACCGTCTTCATAGCACTGAAAATGAATTTTTGAATGGCTTATCACATTTAGCATCAAATTCTCGTAAATTACACAGATTGCAATGTGATAGTGTAACGTTAATATAAAACGTGATGAAATAAGGTTCGGCGATAGTTTAGTAAAATTGTTCAGTAACAATGAAATTAACTATTGTTGCACCACTTCATGTTACCGCCTTCAAAAGTCGGATTCCAACAATGGTTTGGACAATGACGCAAAGTTACCCACTTTCGTTACACTGAATTTTTTTTTTTTTACTTAGTTTTATCTTTCTAATGTCGGGAACGATACACAGCATCAAACTGATTCAATATGAGAGCTGTTTAACAAAGAACGCAGTGTTTTTTGTAGACATTCCAACGAAAAGCATTGCATTTAAAACAGGTTGCGTAAAAACGGGCCAGTTTTCCTCACCGTCCTTTACATTATATTAAGAGGGTGATGCATGCTTCACAAACACGACTTCGCTATAAAACGTGAAAGTCACAGATTAGATTTATATCAACCTATTCAAAGAACTCAGGTCGAACTTTTTTGGCCACGAGAACTCAGGTCGAACTTATTTGACCTCGGGAACTCAGGTCGCACTTATTTGACCTCGGGAATTCAGGTCGAACTTATTTGACCCCGGGAACTCACGTCGAACTTATTTGACCCCGGGAACTCAAGTCGAACTTGATTTATTTTAACCTTGTTTTTTGTTTTGTTTTTCATCTCTTATGTATATTTCGTTTATCTCTCGGTTATACCTTCTGAACTTAACGTCATATGTCAACTCAAAGTCGCCCCAATGGCACAGTAGTTAAAGCGATGGTATTTAGCCGTTCTCCCGACTGAGTGGTGTGTTTGTTCGCTCTCCTCCTTCCCTCCCTCTCCTTCCTTTCCCTGGACCGATTGGTCCTAAGTCAGTAACGTGCAACAGCTTAGAGTCCTTAGGGATGTTCACGTAGGTCGTTACCCCCCCCCCCAAAAAAAAAAAAACTCCCGCAAAGTTTGTTAACGCTGGCGCAGATCAGAAGTAAAAACAAATAAAATTATGCAGCACATTGTGCATGTTTCACTCCGCGACCCATTTTCTACAAGGATGGCACTCTCTTTAGTAGAAAACGTGGCATCTGGCATCAGAGTTTCGTCCTCCAAATATTCCGAGCGATAGAGTCCTGGGATCGTAGCTCTAGTGGAACTATAGCTAAGGATTATATAAAACAGTGGTCAATGCTTTGCAGAATGAGGTGGGCGTGTGTGGCTTTCTGCATCATACTCTTCAACTGCGAACGGGATGAACTAGTGTGATTCACCCTGAAAATTTGCATACTTCAGAAGTATAAGAGACAGTTGCAGAGTTAATGGTGTCGACCAGCAGAATGTGTTTCTAATACCAGTGTTTCACGGTGAAAATATGAAAAAGATTTCAAGCAGAAATTTGGGATCATTTGTGCAACGGCGTTTATAAGAGGTTGGATAAAAGAACAATGGACCTAGACGTGTTCACTGTGTTCAGAGATATTGCAGTACTTGCGTAACTGAGAAGAGATTCGATGAAACCCATGTAAACGGCGAGGAGTGGGTAGCTCGGGATATTTGTACCACCGCTGGAATATCTCGAAACAGTTCGGCTTAGCCGGCACAAAATTTAGCACCTATTATCTCCGCAAATTTTCTGCCTATATTAAGGTGGTTGAGTCGAAAGCTTCTTTACATCTGAGGAAACAAAGTCTCGTTGAAAATTCTTCAGAAAGCGGATTTTCTTTCGTCAGATAATGAAAGTCGACTCACTCGGTCCCGCACAACACCTAGAATCAGCAAAAAGCAGTCTTCCAATCGTAAGATGCTTTCCAGGCTAAACAAACAACCTCTCCCCAGCTTCTGAAATGACGTAATATCAGCTGATGTGATCCCGATGGTAATACTGAGCAAGAGAATATCAATTCGCCCTACAACTTTAATACGTTCTCTCTCCTTAAAGGAGTTGAGACCCCTGTGAGACATGATTTCTATCCGATTTTGAAAACGATCGAAAATTAAAAATAACTGCCCGCTGAAAGTAACACTTACTAAGTCGGACAGGTTCCTACGGGAGGTGTTGGAAATGGTCCGCACCGACTTCCAGACATGTCTGGACCAGAACTGGAAACGGGTCAAAAATTTCGGATCCAGACGTCCCATAACAGAACTCGACCCAATCCCGTAACTGACACGGACAAGTCTGCTTTGAACTATAAATTCGAAACTCCATATACACTGCTGGCCACCCAAAATGCAACACCAAGAAGGAAGCATCCGTTTGGCCTGAAATTCGCAGCATGCGTAGCCCGTGAGAGGACATGCAAACGATTAGCATTGCAGGGCATATGCAAATCATGTGCGTCCGGCAAGCCATCGAGAAGCACTATAAGAAGGGTGCACAGAAGGCGGGGTGTAAGTAGTGGAAGTGTGTTGTGCTGCCGGACCTGTGCGTGGGAATCTCCCTGATGCCTCGTCGCAGAATACAGCAGTCATTCCAGCACGTTTCGGAGTTCGACAGAGGACGAAGAGTGGCTTATCGCGACAGAGGTTTATCGTACCGAGTCATCGGCGCCCGTGTGGGACGACCTCCAGCCACAGTGAGGCCAGTATGGATTCTGTGGGTGCAGGAGGGACGGACGGACCAACGTGAGCGATTGCCGCAGCCGCGGCACACCACCGAACGAGAGAACCGGCATGTTGTGTGGCGGGCATTGACGGCTCGCACCGCCACATCACGAACGTTAGCGCAGGAATTAGGGTGGGTTGCGCAACAACCTGTGTCAGCACGTACCGTTCGTCGTCGTCTGCAGGAGCGGGGACTTGTCGCTCGGCGCCCATTGCTCCGATTACCATTGACGTTACACCACCGGCGAGTGCGGCGGCAGTGGGCCGTTGAATGCGGCACCTGGACTACGGAATGGCACGACATTGTCTTTTCCAACGAATCCCGCTTCTGCCTGCAACACCACAATGGTCGGAACCGCGTGTGGCGGCACCGCGGCCAGAAACTGCATGACGCCTACATTATGCATCGCCATACCGATCCGTCGCCTGGCGTTATGGTTTGGGGTGCAATTGAATATGACCCCAGCACCCATCTGGTACGCATTGCCGGTACACTCAAAAGCCACCGCTACATCTCCGACGTTTTGGAGCCTGTAGTAATCTCTTACCTGCAGGACCTGCCAGCGGCCACTTTTCAACAGGACAATCCGCGCCCACACGTGAAACACATCGTGCAACAATTCTTCACGGCGCAACAGGTGCCAATGCTGCCGTGGCCCGCCTGTTTTCCCGATATGTCGCCCATAGAACACGTCTGGTCGCTGATCGGCAACCGAGTGGCCCGGCAAGCACCACCCGCGGTTACGCTTTATGAACTGTGGCAACGTGTGGAAGCAGCCTGGACCGACATACCCCAAGCCCACGTCCAAAGCCTCTTTCGTTCGATGCCGCGGCGTGTAGCGGCCGTTATTGCCAGCCATGGGGGCCACACGAACTATTGATGTCTGCGTGTTCCGCAAGTCGCACGGGCCTGTAAGCTCAATCGTTTCATCTTTGTATCTGTTGTTATGTTTCCAGTAAATCTGGCTTTGCTATCTCGTGTCCTTCTTGGTGTTGCAGTTTGGGTGGCCAGCAGTATATATACACATATAAACATACTATATATATTCATCCCAATAACTCCTTGATATTTAATAACTGAAATCCTTTTTTAATAATAAAATTTGGTTGCTTGCTAAATTTTAGTGCCATTCTTACTGCCACTATCTTGCGTAATCCGGAAGTAATGGCTGACTATGACCGTGACCATGGAGTATATTACAAATGGGAATCATTATTTACGATTACACAAATGTATTTTTTAAATGTATTTAGATTGTTCACTCTTTCCACGCTTTGATGGAGGTGCGCATACTTTCATATGGTCCGTTAGATTTTTGGTTCATAATCTTTTATTACACCGTCGACATCTTTCTTTGTAATTATACACTGTCCACAGTTTGAACAACAAGGAAGACCAAACAATACAGAATTATTCTCCGGTTCCTTAATGAGACGAAGCAATTTCCAGCATTCACTTTTCCCCTTGTGGTTTTCAACAAGCATCGTATTTGTTGGCCTCGACGCCGTTCTCAAGCTCTTTAATATTAAATCCATCCATATTAACAAATAAGGAGTTAATTTCGACATGTCATCGAAACGGAATGTTAGCACATCAATCGAAAATCGCTGAATGCTCAATGTAAAAGATGCGATGTGAAAAGTAATTTAATCATACAGTGAACTTCGCACGGAGAGAGTGAATCAGCTGAGAAGCAGGCGAATGGCGTTTGCCTGTACCTTGCCCTGGACAATCGCACTGTAAAAGAACGCAAATGAAGTATCTTTTTACGACATGGTGTCGGTGTGTCTGACGTCGGTCGGTGGAAATCATTGCTTTAAAAAATAGACTACTATACTTTTTTATGGCAAATCATTATTCACTCCGTGGGCACCAGTATCGACTACAGAATTTCACAACGCGCATGTTTCTTTGGAATATATTTTTCTCTTTTAAAAAGTGAAACGGGAATAAAACCGGGTCAGGAACACCAATTTTAATGAAGATTTATCGATTGATGGGGGAAAGCTGGACATAACCAATAGTTACGGATGGTGTGTTTGTCTTAATGCAGTACTGGCAATCTCCCTTTTTTACAACCATTGACCCCAAATTAGGGACAGGTGATCGCTGACAGTCCATTCAGTTGCTCACGGTGTTCGTTAAACCCCCCAAGCAAAAATTAATTTAAAAACACTGTAGTCTTGATAATTTTTTTGATGCTTCTTTAAAACACAATGCCCTTGAGAACAATGGGAATTTGTTATGTCATGCATCTAAAAAGATCGGCCAAAGACTTCGACAAAAAAAAATGTTAACGTTTTCGGGAATCACCTTTCTGTCAGCAGGGATGAAGTAAAAAATTTATTTCTTGCACTTGAAGCAAGGATAAATTTCCCCCGTCGTGGGCAACGAACAGTCATCTAGCGTCGTATCTATCTTTCAAGCAAATTGTTAGAGATTTCGGGAATGAGACCTTGACGTCAGTTCTCCGCAACCTAAGCCAAATGGACACCCACGTAACCTTGGTAACAGGGAGGCCGCTCTATCGATCCGCATCGGCTCCTAAACACTTGGAACTTTTTCTTTTTCTCCCCTTGAAGTGGTCGTCTGCTGGGGAGCATGTTCCTCTAAAGACAGGATTGATTGCCTAGTCGTCACCTTTATCAAGCGATGCTTTTGTTTTGATTTTATTAGAGTTCGACAGAAGTAAAAGTCAAAGTAAATGTGCATGTGATACATATTACTTTTGAAAAAATTTGTCTTGACAGCTTTTCATTTTCTCATTACTAAAAAGAGTTCCCACTGATCTCTTTGACTGATCGTCAAACGCTACCGCATGCCATAACCTCCCAATTAATTTACCGCCATCTCCTCACGACTTCAGTTCACCGATGCCGATCTCAGAGATTCCAACCTCAGATCTTACTGCTACCTGGCTGAAGGTCCACAACTCCATCGAACCCCCCCCCTCCAAAGTTACAAGGGTTGTACCGAAAGTAATGCTAAAGAGGGCATAACTTTTTTATTAACTGGCAGAAGTCGTTCAAATTGCCCATGTTGGTACAATAACTCTTCCTCTATAGTAACCCTTTTCCTTCATTGCAGGTAAATGATGGATTCCAAGCAGAAGCAACGTGCAGTCATTGGGTTCTTGACGAAAGAATGGTGCAGGCTGTTCGACATCCACAGAAGGCTACAGAATGTTTACGGAGATGACACCATCTACAAGAGCAATGTACACAGATGGATGAAGGAGTTTAAAGAAGAGGAAACCAGCATTGAAGACAAACCACGCAGAGGAGACCATCACCTGCGACCACTGACATGAATCGTCAGCTAGTGGACGAACTGATTCGCGCGGAGAGAAGAGTCACAATGCGTGAGCTTGTTTCACAACTGGACTATGGTCACAATGCTATACGGAAGATAGTGGAAGACTTAGGTTATTGGAAAGTGTGTGCACAGTGGGTACCTCGGCAGTTGACACCCGATTTGAAGGAGAGAAGGGTGGAAATCTGCTCTGATCTGCTGGAAGCGTTTGATGCCAAGGAAGACACTTTTTTGTTTTCGATCTGGTGACAGGAGATGAAACGTGGGCGTATCTTTACGATTTGGAAACGAAGAATCAATCTATGGAATGACGTCACACCTCTTCACCAATACATGGTGACTGTTTTTTGAGACGACAGGGGTGTCATTCTCTTTGATTTTCCGGAACGTGCAGTGTCGTGATCAGAGAGCGGTACATTGAGACATTCAAGAAACTTAGAGAAGCCACAAGGAGGAAGAGACCAAACAAGAATCTGAAAATAATCTGCATTCACCATGGCAATGCGAGACCTCACACATCTTTGGCAACAGATCAAACGATCAGCAAATTAGGCTGGTCAGGGCCCCTTCCCCCCCCCCATCCACCGTACAGCCCAGGTCTGACGCCCTACGACTTCCACCTGTTCGGTCCAATGAAGGACACTCTCCGAGGAATAACTTGTTAACACAGACGAGGTGAAAGTGGCTGTGGGTACAACAGTCCACAACTGTATTTTTTTCAAAGAGGATTAGTGAGTTGGGTTCAACGATGGTGCAAATGCATCGCTTATGATGGAGACTATGTTGAGTAGTACCTTTGTATAGAGAAAGAGATACTCTACCAACCTGTGCAATTGGAACGACCTCTGTTAGTTAATAAACAAGTCATGCCTACTTTTGCATTACTTTCGGTACAACCATCGTATAAATTTTCACTGACTGCACTTGCATGGTTGACTTCCAGCACCCATCATATTACATCGTTTTGGACACCTTACAAACTCAGATCGCATGTAGTGCTCAACACCAGCCGACAACCGTCACACTCAACATGCCTGATATTACAACCTCTCTTCTCTGTCATATGTTTAGTCTCACTAACAAAGCCTGCCACTCATCTCACACCATGCACGATTACTTTCTCCATAGCCACCAACCAATTACAGCCAACTACAATACGATTTGCGCTTTTTTCTTTGTTCAAACGAAATATTCAATCAATTTGTTCCACCTAAAGAATTGTACTGCTAGCCCCCTGCAACCTACAATAATGCTAGACGTAAACTGTGCAAGATGTTCAAACTGTATATACACATTCGAGTCACATTGTGACCACCTCCTACTTTTGACGTCAACAGCACGTAGCCATTGAAAGAAGGTACGCGTCGTGAGCTAGCTTGGAGGGTATATAAAGGTGTGCTGTAGACATTCTGAAAACATATCACTCGTTGCTGTCATGGATAAAAGGAGTGATTTATCAGATTTGCAAAACGGGATGATTATCGGCTTTCTGGCCAAGGGTGGAAGTATTTCTGAAATAGCGCAGTTTGTGAACAGTTCGCGTACTGCTGTGGTTAAAGTGTATTGTGATTGGAGAAATGGCACCCCTGTGAATAAGGGACGTAGAAACTGTGGAGCACCACGTGCCATTAATGTGAAAGGTGAACGCCGGCTTCGCAGCTGCGTGAAGGCCGATCGACACGCTACAGTGGAGCAACTCAGTGGCCAAATGAAGCAGAAGGTTACGGGAAGTGTGTCTAAAACGACAGTTCAGCAAACCCTGCAGCGTATGGGGCTCCGATGCAAATGGATGGTCCCTGCACCTATGCTAACGAAGGTGCATCGGCAGAAAAGGCTTACATTTGCGCGGCAGTATCGGAATTGGACCTCCGCTGTGATTGGCAAAGGATTGCCTTCTCCGATGAATCACGTTTTCTGCTTCATCAAACGGATGGACGTTGGCGTATAAGGCGAGTAACATCGGAGAACAAACACTCTTCAACCATTGCTGGAAGAACAAAAGCTGGTGGGTGCAGCTTTATAGTGTGGGGAATGTTTTCGTGGCATTTTCTGGGTCCACTCATACCTGTGAAAGGTACTATGGACTGAATTCGTTATGAATCCATCCTTACAGACCACGTACACCCGTACATGCTGATTGTCTTCCCTGGGGCTGATGACATCTTCCAGAACGACAATGCGACGTGTCACATAGGTAGAAATGTCAGAGAGTGGTTGGAAGAACATGATGAAGACTTCAAAGTATTTCTCTGGCTCCTTAATTCCCCATACTTAAACCCAATTGAGCATCTGTGGGACCACCTCGCACGTGTTCTTCGCTCTATGGATCCTACATCCAGCAGCTGTCAGATGCACTACAGTCAGCATGGCTGCACATACCTGTTAAACACCTTCCAGCACCTTATTCGGTCACTCCCAGTCCGCCTTAGCTACTGTACACGCTGCATTCGGCGGTTACTCTGGATATTAGCTGGTGGTCACAATGTGACTGGACTATGTACGTTCACTTCTTCAAACCGAATGCAACGAAGCTTTTACTACTGGCAAAATTCTTGATTTCTACAGCTAATGGACGCCCCATGAACCATGGTTTCACGTCATTCTAAACAGATTTGTAATATAAAATTTTCACCATTGAGACTTTCATGATCGCAAGGTTTACATAAAAATGTTTAAACTTTTTTTTATATAACGCCGTGTTCGAAACACTTATTAACATTTCAATGTACGCCAATTGGCGCTTGTTGACAGCATTTCATGGCAATGACTGACAAAGTTGTGTAACGTTATTTGTACAGAGTTATGTTCTTTTCTCTAAATGTTTTGTGCATGTGGTGCTTTTGTTAGTAATGTTTGAAGTCTTAACTCAAAGCAAATTCAGTTCCACAGCTCTACTTGAAATTCGGAATAAAATTTAATCATTCCAAGGGAGATGGGATTCCATGTGTCCGTTGTGAATCCATCCAGAAAAATACTGACTATCACAAAAAAAATGGTGACACCAAATTTTTGTTTACAATGAGCACGGGGTTTGTTTGTTGTTTTTTTATCTTTTTTGACGCGAAGTAAACAGATCAAAGTTATTCATAGTCAATGGAACCGATCAGAAAAAAATCAACTGGATTTCTACAATCAACAAAACATCAAGAAATAGAAACAGCTACTTACTTCCGCAGGCGGCTAAAAGGAATGTTACGAAAATTAATAAATGGCGCACAAAAAATTTCTCATAGCAGAAGGAAGACATCAGAGACAGATTTTCAAATTGAACAGTTCAAAGAAAAAAGTAGAAGGAAATATGATATAAAATTTACGGCTTCTAGCTGAAGAATACTGCATAATGGTTGAAAAATAGGCGAAAAACATTCATGGAAAAAGCTATGCCTCTCGCGGAAGCAGAGATAGCGAAAAAGGTTTTGCCCTTTACGCCCCACAGCGGGAAATCTGTGCATTATTCAAAGAGGGTAAGGCTCCACATCACTATTATAGCGAATGTGCATACAGTTGCAAAAATTCTAAACAGGACTTTTACAGCGGAGATACAGCTGCAAACAGAAGTACATAAACACCACCTACCGACAGAACTATGTACTATTAAACTCAAATACTAACCTAAAGTGTTCCACAAGGTAAATGGCGTCCGGTGTCGAAAGATGTTTTTTTTTTTTTTAAATGGCACACATAGAATCAGAGATATTGAGAAAAATAGAGTTAATATTGGCTCCCCTAGCGGCGAAATTGCTCATTATTTTGGGAAGAAAATACAGTTTTCATAGAAACATATGACGGAAAAATAATTTTTCATATCGGATTTTTAGTCCCGCAGATATTGTTGCAAACGGAAACGTGAACTTACGCCCTCTAGTGGCAAACTAGTGCTTTAAGAAAAATCTGAAATTACATGAGAAACATTTCGCACCGCGAATTCTCTCCAACAAAGAAATAATTTTTCAAATTAACTCTTAGAAGCAGAGATATGGACAAAAATAAGATGTACATCTAAGCCCCTAGTGGAAAGCTATGCAATATTTTAAAGAAAGTATTCTGACATGGTTTTCCTGAGATGAGCGGTATGAGTCCGCGAAAGAATTTTTCAATCGAATTCTAAAAATCTTAAATTTTGCTGCTAATACATTAGAAACAGAAATAAGCACTTGCGTTCCCTGGTGGCCAAACCATTCTTTACCAAAAATTAGAAATTATATGCAGAACATTTCCCATGAAGATCTGTATCAGATAAAGAAAGAACTTTTCAAATCGAATTTTTAGAAACAGAGATATCAGGGAAAGCGCAATTTACATCCCCCCCTAGCGGAAAATCTGCGCATTACTTGAAAAAGAAACTAATGCTTAAAATAGTCTTCGTTATAAATGGCATCGAAAGAATATTTTTTAATCGGATATTTAGAAGCAAATCTATGGAATAAAATGTATTTTGAATTCGATATCATCTGCATTTACGCCCTTTAACGGCGAAAAAACGGAATGCAAGGATAATCGTTCTCACATTTCAAACTTCCCAATGTAAGAAGAATTTTTCAAATCGGGCTAATAGTTGCAGCAATATGGCGTCCACAGACGAACGGACGGACAAAGTGATAACATAAGCACGACCTTTTTTCACAAAAGACGTGCTAAAAAACACGAATCTCAGATCGCAATTAGAATACACGTGTTTATCTTATCTGTCTGGCCTAGGTTGTAGAGCTCCTGGAGTCCCTATGGCTTCATACGTAATTTCCTTGAATTTAGCTCTGGTTCAGGAATGTATTTTTGAAATGCGCTTGAGAATTTCGGCTCCATATGGGGTGTTCCAAAATAGTGCAATCTTGCCTCATTTCTCATTTGGCACCATTTGCTAAATTTCTCATTCTAAGATTTCTTTAGACAAGATCTTCTTAGCCTGTTGGTACCCACTGCAGGGTATAGGCCTCCCCCAGTCTTTTCCAACTTCCTCTATATTTAGCTTCAGTCCACCATTTAGCATCTCTAAATTTCTCAAGGTCATCTCTCCATCTTGTTTTCTGGCGCCCTCTTCGTCTCTTTCCATCTCTTGGTTGCCATTCTGTTATTAATAGTCTTCATTTTTCAGTCTTCTAACATGTCCAGCCCATCACCACTTTTTCTTATTATTTTCATAATATCTATTATTCCTGTTCTTTCTCGTACAAGTCTCTCCTTGTTATTCCCAACATTCTTCTATCTAACTTTCTTACAGATACTCTTATATTTTCACATTCTCGGTCTGATACTCCACGTTTCATTTCCGTAAGTAAATACGGGGGTTAATACATGCACTGGAGATTTTTCTTTTTAAACACAATAGAAGATTACCGGTTAAATAGTCTAAGTCTCCAAAAGGCTTTATTACCTTGGATAATTCTTCTATTGATTTCTTTCTGGTGTTTTTTTAAAACTGATTACTTAACCTAAATAAATGTATTCATCTACTTTTTCGATTTTTTTTCCTTCTATCAAAATCCTTTGTTTCCTTTTCTATATTGTTCATAAATTTAGTTTTTGCTGTGTTTATTGTCAGACCTTTTCTAAGACTTTTCATCCATAAATCCTCTATCATTTTGCATTTCACTATTGCTAGTTGTAATGATGATTATGTTTATCATCAGCAAATCTTAAGTGATTTCAGTACCTTCCATTAATACTTAATCCTTTTTTAACCCAGTTTAAATTTCTAAAAATACTTTCCAATACAGAGTTAAATAATTACATTACAGAGTTAAATAATTTGAGATAGTGGGTCTCCTTGTCTAACCACCTCGAAAACTGAGCCCATGCTCTCCAACTTTTTTGCTGCTATAGCCTTGCTATATATTTTATTTATTAAACTGACATTTTCCTTCCAATGTCTGTCTTTTTATTAAAGAACTCATTTCGTTTTGATATACAGTATCAAAATATTTGGTATAGTCTACAACAGTGGCGTATATTCGAGGCTAGCTTGGCTAGTTGTGAAGCCCAGAGAATGCACAAATAAAACTGAATTAAATATACACAAATGAAAGTCAATTATCAACAAAATTAAGATATGTCGATGCTTTCGGTGCGAAAAAAACACGGGCGGATTCGCTTCTTTCGATTATGAGAATCAGTCTGGCGAGCGATCATCAACGGCATCAACGTAATGCAAGTAGGTCTTCGAGAGACTTCGCCGTTCTGATGAGAAGAGCTTCAATACTATCTCCTGCTAGCGTTTCCATGACAACATGAATGAGCTACGGAGCTCGTGAGTGGCCATTGCTTTGGTTAAAGGTTCGCTCCGAAAAAACGAAGACTTCGGACTACCTCAGCCTCCATGCTTCCAGCACGTGCTTCGCGACAGGTGTTTCAGTTTATGTGAAGTGCCAATGAATTAAAATCACTGATATTATATCTTAAATTCGTGGCTTTGTTGGATTCGAACTGTTTTGATAAATTTTGTGAAAGCTTTCCCGAACATCTACTATCAGAGCTTAAAGAACTCTATGCTTCAAGTTTTGATTCAGCTAGATTAAAAAATGAACTCAACGTGTTTAATTCCCTTGATGAAATCAAAACAAATCAGTAAGAAACATTACTTGTTACATAAAGTTGAATAAATTGGACATAGTGTTTATTGAGGTGTACAAATTAGCAGATCAATATTAAACTGTTCATCAACAACTGCCGAAAGAAGTTTTTCCGTATTAAAAAGAATCAAGATATATCTTAGAGCCACACAAGGACATGTACATTTGCGCAACTTGGCAGGTTTGTTAATGGAGGAAAACATTTTTAAATATGAAAAAGTACTCGGAAGAAACATTTTTATGAAAACATAACTCAAGTTCACACAAAAGGGAAGAATGGAGTTCGTACACAAATAAGTGTATAAATCCTAATAATCGTAATTATTTGGTATGTTAGCAATAGCATGTACCTAAAATTTTGAAAAAAAATTTACTTCTATTACTTAACAATTAAGAAATAAACCGCAATTTTAAAAAAATAGTACTGGGGGGGGGGGAGCCTAGGTCTCGTACCAAAGATACACCACTGGTCTACAAAAACTAAGTGAACTTCTTTCTGATACTCATTTGTTTTTTCTACTAAATGGTTAATTGTATGTAAATGGTCTATTGCAAAGTAACCAGACCTAAAACCCGCTTGTTTTACCGATTGGATCATTAAGCTAAAATGTGCTTAATTTGTGTAACTGAATTAACTGTCTTTTTAAAGTGTCCAAATTGACTTTTATGATTTAGATTAAAAATACTGGTGTAAAACTATTATTTACAGTGTTGATAAGAAGCACAAATGTTTCACTCTTCTCTACTTCACTACTATCTCTGAAGCAGTTCTTTTATGCACAAATTCTCAAGAACCCATGAAGTTGTAACTTCAGACAAGGTATGATTGATATAAACACACTTCTTAACCCTTTAATGCACTCGTTTGTACTTAAAGCTTTCGGTACAGCTGCACTTCTATCAAGGAAATGAAAATGTGTCGCGACTTCCAATCAACCCCATCCCCTCCCCGCTTTTTTTTTTTTTTTTCCCTGGATGTCCGATTCTTGTCTACATCCTGTTAGAGTTGCACTGAAGGACTGAAGTTTTGTGCGCGTATATTTACGTTTTCGTATCTAAGAAACTGATTCTTTGCCAGCTTTTATGAACTCTTTTATACAGGCTGGAACAAACTAATTTTTCTCTTGAGAACACAAAAATTGCACCTGTCTGGTGCAAGAATCGAACCCGCATCTCTCAATTCCCCGGACAGCAAACTCCCAAGCAAAATTTAGCTTAACTCTTCTCTAGCCGAAGAAATCCGATGGTTCCTCGTAGGGTCAACGACGCTATTTCGTTAAAACGGTCTTCAGATAGCATCACGATATCTGAAGACCTATATCCCGTGCTTCAGATAGTAAATCGAAGGTAGCGTATTCTAACGGAGATTGGCAGATGGAAGTTCGGCGACACGCTCCAGGGCGACGCAATTTTCGTTTTCTGAAAAGGTGGCTACATGGGAAACAACGAAAATGTGACCTTCTGTACCAATAATGAGATTCAGATATGTGCCCATCATGTACTAGAGAAAAACTAATTCTTCTTTAGTACAGTGAATCCCGTGATCATAGTTCGCTGAGCAATTGCGAACGACGTACGGTGTCAAAACACCGTGATGAACGAGGTACGATCATGCCTGCTTATTCGCGGCATTGTGTACCAGTCCTACTGTAGTCATCAACTCAGCGTTGCAGCTCCTATTACACGCAATTTTTTTTTTTTTTGTTGATTGGAGGTTTAACGACTACTGTGAGCAACCCAATGGGCTATAAGCAGTCGGCCGTCCCTAATTTAGGGCCACTGGTTCCAAGGAAGGGAGAGAGCCAGTGCCGTAAGACAAATACAACATCCATGCCTCACCGGGATTCGAACCCGGACTCCTTTTGGACGAATGATCAGAGGCCATCGCTTAGACCACTGCGCGACCGGGGCGGCGATATGCACATATCGACCGATTCGTCCTGAACATATTGAGCGACAAGATAAATCATCAGTACTCCTGCAAATAGCGACTCACTATCGCAGTTGTATGCGGTTAAACATTACGCTGTTGCAAAACTTCTCTGAATGCGGAGATAGGAAACACTTCTAGCACACAAAATCTCTAAATTGTACCCTTACGCGCGAAAAAACGAAACTTTGTCTGGTCATGTGTATGGTTCCACAATAATGCCGGAAATGCAGCCCGTGTTTCGATAATAAGGATCGCAGATGTTTTGTTGGTACAGTTATACCTACCTAAGTAGAATGGCGGTAAATCTAAACATTAACCGTTTTTAACGGTTCTAGTTTTGTTTGTTTTGGTGTTTAACGAATAAATTCTAAGGACTAGCAGTCACCTGTCCCTAATTTTGGGTCACTGGTTCCAGGAAAGGGAGAGTGCTACTGCCGTAAGACAAACAAAATATAGTCTCACGGAGTATACTCAGACGAACGAATAGAAGCAGGCCTTTAAACGCTGCGCCACAGGGGATTTTCTCTGGCACGGCATCACTGCAAAAGACCGTTGCGTTGAACAACATTCAGAATGGCCAGTATTCGTCATTTCGTCACGTTACTAGGCCTTAATTTCGTAAAACTCGAACAGAGGAAAATGTGATTTCCGTTATGGCTCTTCTGCCTTCCGTTCAACCAGCTGCGAAACGATATTTCCACTTGAGAAAACATGAAATTACAAAAAACTTTTCCCCTGTCGGGAAATGGAAAATATGTTTCCATGATCTGAGCTATGCTTCTCCGTCCGTTCATCACTTGGTCTGTCAGTCAGTATTGAATCGATCTCTCAGATTTTAAAACACGTTTTGCGCCTTAATAGAGGAAGGCAGACAAAGTTAAATGCACGGACAGACATGGAAGAACTTTTGCAACTTCTGAAGCGGAAATATTCTTTCAGACCAAGAGACACAGATAGACAAACCCAAAATCCCTTGCTTTCTCAATGCTGCTGATGTTTAACATATAGGGACGCGACACCCAAAGGGACGACAGACTTAAATTAAAGGCAGCGTGCAGGGCCGGATTAAGGCCTTAGTGGGCCCCAAGGCTAAAACATCTGAGTGGGGCCCAAGGCTACGACATCTGAGTGGGGCCCCAAAGCACTTATGACGGAGAACTATTATGAAGTCCATTAAAACACAAAACTGTAACTACTAATTATCTGCAGAGTTTTCATAAGAAGTCACTATATTTTTGATTGTTCGCAGAAGAGCATGAGTTAAAAGCTTAAAATTCCTAGATTTTGTCTTGGATTTTCTAATGATTTACCATTCTATACCTTTCTTAATTCATCTCTTTTTGTTAAATACAATATGAAGCCAAAGGGGACAACTAACGGTTCCAAGTGCAAATTAAGAGGTATGGGTGGATGGTAGCAAAAAAGCTGAAACTGTCTTGCTGACTCCGCTGTGCACAGCGACATGAACTCTTGGTGAGTCACTGCTTTGAAATCTGTTCGTCTTCCAGTCAATGTTTCTTACCAAGTCGAAATCATACGAGACAAAAAAAAAACTATTTTATAAACCTCTCTCTCTCTCTCTACCTATCTATTACTTGCCCAGGCATGCTCCCTGGGCCCTTGGTCATTGTGGGCCCCAAGGCTATAGCCCCTATAGACCCCCCTCCCCACTTAATCCGGCCCTGGCAGCGTATTAAACCCGGGTGTGACGTTTGGATTTTTATCAGCTTAGTAAAACCTTCACGACGAGCCAGGTTTGGACCTCAAAACTCTAAGGGTTGTTCACAGTGGTCTAGCTAGTGACCCCAATTCTGTTAAAACGCTTTGACTTGCTCACAGTAGTCTAATCAGTGAGCCCAGTGCTGGGAGACTTAAAACCCTTAGGGTTGCTCACAGTGGTTTAACCAGTGACCCCAATACTGGGCGACTGTTACAACGCTTAGGGTTGCTCACAGTAGTCTAATCAGTGGCCCCAGTGCTGGGAGACTTAAAACCCTTAGGGTTGCTCACAGTGGTTTAACCAGGGACCCCAATACTGGGCGACTGTTACAACGCTTAGGGTTGCTCACAGTAGTCTAATCAGTGGCCCCAGTGCTGGGAGACTTAAAACCCTTAGGGTTGTTCACAGTGGTTTAACCAGTGACCCCAATACTGGGCGACTATTACAACGCTTAGGGTTGCTCACAGTAGTCTAATCAGTGGCCCCAGTGCTGGGAGACTTAAAACCCTTAGGGTTGCTCACAGTGGTTTAACCAGTGACCCCAATACTGGGCGACTGTTACAACGCTTAGGGTTGCTCAGCACTGGGGCAGTGACCCCAGTACTGGGCGACTTAAAAACCTTAGGGGGCAGTGACCCCAGTACTGGGTGATTTAAAAACCTTAGGGTTGTTCACGGTGGTCTAACCAGTGACCCCAATACTGCGCGACTGTTACAACGCTTAGGGTGCTGACTGGTCGTTAAACCCCGAAAAACAAGAACTACATTCACGTGCAGCCATTGGCAAATGGTACTGCCGCATATGGACGACGACGACTGACAGTACTTCATCTGAACACACTTTACCCTGGAAAGCGATCAGGCAAGTAAAAAAAACAAAAAAAACAATGGTAATACCCATTGGTGTGACGTATGTCCGAAACGTTCCGCCTAATTCCCACGTAGCGAATGTCCATACATATAACGCATTAGGGGCACAGGAAATTTGAACTTAGCGTTCGTGATGTTTCGATTCCTTTTTTCCGAATGGTGTACATCATTAGGACTTAAGAGCTGGAGGAATCTCATTTATTTGCCTCCTCTCAGCTAAGGGGTGAGACGTGTGACCTTCTGTCTTTGGCGTATTTTTCCTGATCATATGAAGCCTCGTGAGCAGGTGGTTCCGGAAACCATGTGTTGTGTAAGCGTAAAATAATGCTCCATTGAAATTGCAACGAGCATTCCCCATAGCGTTAACTAGAGAACGCAGGGCAAATTACGAAGCACGTGTATTCAGAAAAAGAAAGAAACGCCGATTTTCAAGGTCAGTTACGCTTATTCTCCTTCCTTTTGGGGAAGTCCTCTTCAACTTTTTTATTGATATTGCTTTTTTTTTTTTAAGTGATGTCAGACAAAGATTTCGTTGTCGTTTGTCATTTTTCTCCCTGCCCTTGTATCATTTTCCTGATCGACATCCATCATTATTATGTTATCGTGGCTGCAACATGGTCTGACTTTTTTTCTATTCCATAGCTTACTAACAACAGTTTTCCTTGTAGAGGTCACTTTTGTCATTTACTACAACCTTGAGAACCAATTGGTTCTGTTGCTTAGAACAAATCCTTCCATAGGTTTCTATAGATTCACTCTTAATTTTTTTTCGGCATAAAAGGTGGAAGAAATATTTTAATTACTTAGTACAATTAATAAATGTACAATCCAGCCAAAAAATTATGACCACCTGTTAATATGATGTATGTATGACCTTGTGCCGCCTATACCGCAGATATATGTAGTGGCATTGATTGCATGAGGCCTCTGAACGTTTCTGTATGGATGCTATACCATAGCTTCTCGCAGATTATCACGAGTCATCGGAAGTGGACCCACATACGTCAGACCTGTTTGTCAACATAGTCCCACAGATGTTCAAATGGATTGATATCCGGCGAGTACGGTGGCCAAGATAGTAAGCTAAAGTCACTGAATTGCTCTTCAAACCATTCTCGCACACGCATAGCGACATGCCAAGACGTATTATTATCTTGCTGGAAGGAACCCATGCTATCGGGGTAGACAGTCGTCATGCATGGTGAATCATATCAGAGTACAGTGGCCACAATAATTAGCTAAAGTAACTGGAATGCTCCTCAAACCATTCTCGCATACGCATAGTAACATGGCTAGGGGCATTATTTTTCTGGAAGCAACCCATGCCATCGAGGTAGACAGTCATCATGAATGGTGAATCATATCAGAGTACAGGGCCAGGACAGTAAGCTAAAATCACTAGAATGCTCCTCAAACCATTCTCGAACACACAAAGCAGCATGGCAAGGAACATTATCTTGCGGGAAGCAACCCATGCCATCGGGGTAGACAGTCATGAATGAAGGCAGTTGATCCTCCACAACGGATAGGTAGATTTACCCGTATCGCCAACAAGGGCATAACGGGGAAGATGGCACACACACACACACACACACACACACACACACACACACATTCCCCTTCTCATCGCAAGATGACATACACTCGCGCACATTCCCTTTCTTTCTCAGCAGAACCGAAGATAATAAACCTGTTACTGGAAATAAGCGGCCTCTTTTAGTCTGTTCTCTGCTCCATGATCCAGAGCCTGTTGGGGAAGGGCTTGTTCCCCTGACAGGAACATCACGCCACCGGGCATATAAACAAGTAGCTCAAACATCTGTCCGTCATTCGGTTTGTCGCCGTTGTTATTCCCTTTTAGCAGCACTCTAAAAAAACTTCTGAAATTAAGGAGCCACTTTCCGTGATTTCTAGAGTAAATTAACCAAGAATATTTTTCTGATGCAAGGACGGACCACCAATGGACAACCGAAATTTTAGACTGGGTTCCAAAGGAGACGAAAAGACCAAGAAGAAAACCACATGTGAGATGGGTGGGTGAAATTCGAAAGCACGCTTAAGTAACCTGGAGGAGATTGGCGTAAGACAAACCGTTCTGGAAGAAACTTGGAGACACCTTCATTCAGCAGTGTATTGATAATGGTTGACAATGACATGGATATATAAATTCTCTTTTTTTTTTATGTATATGTAAATCCTCCCAAAAATTCAATAATTCGCTCAAATTTTTCTCAGCAGTATTTTTTCATTTTTTAACTTTTAAAGATTTTGGGCTTATTCCGGCTTGCAGTAATTCTTTCCGGGAGGCTTTCACCGGGAAAAATTTTCCCTCCCCTTAAGAAATTTCTGGCTATGCCACTGAGAAGAATTGTATTTCAATTACCTAACTTTTTTACTGTGATACTTTTGAGTGAACTTTGTTTAGTCCCTTGCGCCTACGTGCAAATTCACGTATCAAAAGAGAAATATATACATAGCAATAAACGCTGAGAGTAATTCATCACCTTATTTATTGTCACTATTCCGTAATGGCGAGAAAGAAAAAAGTGCAATACGGCAGACCGCAATTACCGGGGATACGGGGAGAAGCAGGGAGCGGTAGCCCTCCTAGAATGGTCATACCAGGGGTGCGAATTCTTGCTCTCAGGAGACAAAGTTATAGAAATGCATAACGTGCAAATAAATTTGCTGGAAGTATTATACGCTTCTCAGTATTTCCTTTTTGGAAGACTTCAGTTAGCAGCATACATTATTCCGCGCAGTTAATCAAGGTACAGAGTATGCCTAACTATGGGACGAAAATAAACCGCTTCATTCAAACCAGAAACCCACCACTGGCAAATCCAGGTGCCTTACAATGGTTGTCTTAGAATCATGGGCGAAATACCATCCGAAAGTTTAGGTAGAGCGCATGTCACAAAGTTTTGCAGTTATTGAAAGGGCGAAAGGGTGGTCCACACTTTGTTAGGCGAGTGTGTGCAATAAGTTCTACTTTTACTGCGTTATACAGCTGTACTTGATAAAGAATTCAGTACTGGCCATCGAAGAACAGTTTCTCTCGATGATTTTATAGTTACTTGAGTTCTTCACACAGCCCCACAAAAATCTAGCAAAGTTCGTCTTATCTATTTTGTGCCCACCCCCACCCTTTTTTTTTTATTTGGGGGTTTAACGACCAACGTGAGCAACTCAATGGGCTATAAGCAGTTGCCTGTCCCTAATTTAGGGTCACTGGTTCCAGGGAAGGAAGAGAACTAGTGCGGTAAGACAAACACCACATCCGTGCCTCCGGTGATTCGAACACAGACACTTCACGGACGAATGGTCATAAGCCAGCGCTTAAACCACTACGCCACTGTGGGGGGGGCGGCTTGTAAACCCTTGAACTAATTCAATGAATGCACAAGCGCACGATAAAAAAAAATTTGAGCTTTTACCCGAAATCATGGAAAAAGTTTCACCGGTAAATTGGTCTGTGTTTTAACTCTATTCTAACAGTTTTATGAACGTTTAAAGTCAGTTTCGAACATTTTATTACAAGTTCATGTTTACAACTGCGCGTTCTTTCAACACTGATTAAAACCTTTACACTGATTAAGGTTATTAGTTTTCATTGGACAGAACACGAGGGTATACCAAAAAAAAAAAAAAATATGGCCAGTCAGTAAAATTAATTGCACTGATCTGCCAGTTTATTGGATATATCTACCTGCCCTCTGTCACATAACGACTTACTCCAACACGTAGGACGTCACGTGATCGAGGTGTGAGGTATGAATCAGGCAGATCTGCTCGTCGAGCATCAGCGTTCGGTTGAGGATCGGAATGGGCAAAACGAATGATCTGAGAGTCTTTGAACATGAATGATCTGAGAGTCTTTGAACATGGCATATAAGTTGGCCTTACACGTGCCGATTCGAGCATCTCCAACGGCTGCATTTCTGGATTTTCACACACAGGTGCAGCAAGGGTTTAACCTGAATGGTGCAGTATTCAAAAGACTTCTAGCAACCGTCGATACTGCGGACGAAAACAGACGGTGGACCAAAGGTGAAAGGAGGCTGGAGACTCAGACGTTTTAGCCCATTCAACCAGGTTCAGTCACGTGATAAATTCAAAGATAAATCTTGGCTCACCAATACAAAATTCTGCAGTTATTTATAGGGTTGGATCCCCGTCAGTTCACTTGCATGATTTTCGACAGTCTCCTTTGAACTCCTCTGATCCACCTGCTGTTTTGTTCCAAAAGGCCAACAAATGCTGGATTCCTTTTGAGTGTCTCGCTATTCACGGTAAACCCTTCTTACAGTTGCGCGAAAATTTTTTTTTTTTTTTTTTTTTTTTGATTGGAGGTTTAACGACCACCGTGAGCAACTCAATGGGCTATAAGCAGTCGCCCGTCCCTAATTTAGGGTCACTGGTTCCAGGGAAGGGAGAGAGCCAGTGCCGTAAGACAAACACAACATCCATGCCTGACCGGGAGTCGAACCCGGACCCCTTACGGACGAACGATCAGAGGCCAACGCCTTAGACCACTGCGCCACCGGGGCGGCCGAAAAATTTCAGACAGTTTGTTTAAAAAATATTCGGACCGACATTCCTGGGGTCAACCAGAGATGGAAACGGGTCACCGGGCCAACAATTTTTTGTGGATCAAACGGATCGGGTCAAGGTGTTCCTCACCCGATTGCTCCCCGGTTTTATTTTAGTTTTATTTTTGAATAGAAAAAAAATGTTTCAAAGAACCCTTCAGAGGTCTTTGAAAAACTTCAGAGCTGCAGAATATGATCCAGGAACTTGCTGAGAAGGATAAAGAAATGGGGATTAAAAATGGACGATTTCGGGGAAACGCAATTGGGGTAAACGTGTTTAGGGCAAACGGGAATCAGGGGAAACAGGTGTTCAGCTGCATGTATGACTGAGGGCCGGTTACATAGTTATTATTGGTGCTTTTTCGACAATCATTTACTCGGTGTTTTTTAGACAATCAACGATACTTTAGGGTGATGTAATCGTTTCATGTCTTTTCAGCACTTTTCGATCAACAAGGTGACATAGGAGAATGTCTCCACGCTCTAAGAATGAGAAACGTTTACCGTTTCCTTCGGGCGCGGTAAGGTTTCCTCTGTCGTTGTGTTTTAGTCGGAAGCTCAGGAAACGGATAAATGCCGCCCCAGTGGCGCAGTGGTCTAAGCGATGGCCTCTGATCATTCGTCCGAACGGGGTCCGGGTTCGAATCCCGGTGAGGCATGGATGTTGTGATTGTCTTACGGCACTGGCTCTCTCCCTTCCCTGGAACCAGTGACCCTAAATTAGGGACGGGCGACTACTTATAGCCCATTGAGTTGCTCACGGTGGTCGTTAAACCTCCAATCAAAAAAAAAAAAAAAAAAAGGAACGCATAAATAATTTACGATCCTTTGGAGGGTACAGGCATAGATGAGGACACTCTTACAGATGTAACCCTGTGACGCATTAGAGAGAGAGAGAGAAAGTCTTTACTTTAAATTCTAGGCTCACAGCTAAGTATGCCTACGTAGAATAAACAAGGACCGACTTAGACAGTTTGGGGATTTGGGCAAGAGGCTTTCAGCGCAGCCCCCCCCCCCGTCATCCCGTATTATGTGCATGCATGTATGATTGAGGAACGGTTACATACTGTAGTTATTATTGGCAGATTAAGACATTAATCCGTCTATAATATGGGTTCTATTTATTTGTGGAAATTATAATTATCGTTTCCACGTGTTTCAACGTACTGTTCTGAAATTAGCATTTAACTTTTTTCAGCGGATGAACATTGCGAATCAGTTTAATGCGAAACAAGTAATATGTAACTATATTTTGGGAGGCCTTCAAAGGTCTGGGTCCTGACAAGTGTCTCGAATTCCTTCCCGTAAATCAGGCCCTGAGAATAAAAGATTGGTTTGGTAGCATCTAGCGAATTCTTAAAGCACCTTGACGTTCCATTTTGTGCGAGTATAAAAAATAGAAAAGAAAAAAATCTAGAAATACGTTGCTTACTAAGATATTGTGGCTTATGGAACTCATAGCGAGAATGCCCACACAGCATTTGCTTTATGGGGGTCAGCGGTGTCTACAGAATGCCGGTATGGCGAGGAGTTAGCGAAAACAACTGCCTTCCCAGCAATAGTGTTGCAGGCGATTTTATTTAAGGGGACGATTTACCAACCATTTAAACGACTAACGAATATTGATTAATCAGTTTAAATGTTTATTCGATTCACACCTTAGTAATGCACGGTGCGCAATCTTAAATGTTAAAAATAAACAATGCACGCAATTACAGTATGAAATTTGTATTTCCTGACTTACTTCAAACGTAACTCAATTCGACGTGCTGTTTTAGATTGTTCATCACTCAGCCGTAACTCAGAAGTAGGTGTGTCATGAGAATAATACACTGCTGGACAATTGCTAAGGACGGATCATAAACGGCTATATAGCGCATAAAAAAGTAAGTGCGGTTGGATGCCAAGTGAAATAAAATAATGTCAGAATGCCAGGACATTACAAGAAAGACAATTTATTGTGCTCTGAAATCCAGAAGGCTTTGGAACGTGTTCAAGGGACAAACAGGCCATTTTGTGCAGAATACGTAAACGTGAAAAAAATGCAATTACCATCTGCAGGCGTTCCGGCGTTAGATGTCAATACGGGATATGGCCACCATGGAGGGCGACGTGTCATGCTTTGCACAACATTATCAAGCAGCTGTTGGGGTAATTTATCCCATTCCTCTGTCAGTGCACGGATGAGGGTGTCCTTGTTTATTGGAGGGCATTGGCGACCAGCAAGACTCCTCCCCAAAGCATCCCACACATTTTCAATGGGATTCAGATCTGGAGAACGTGCTGGCCATACGAGGCGTTGAATATCCTCGCTCTCAAGACACTCCTGGACAGCGACTGTTCGATGACATGTTGCGTTGTCGTCCATGAAAATGAATCTATCACCGACAGCACCACGGAACATGCAAACATGAGGTAGCAGAACATCATTAATGTATCGTTGGCCAGTCATAGTCCCAGTTGGAAGCACATAGAGGGACGTACGGCCATTGATCATGATGCCAGCCCATACCATGACACTACATGTCGGATATCGGTCCCTTTCCTGTATGTTTGCTGGACAATATGCAGTACCACTATCACGCCAAATCAGTTGTCGTCGACAATCAGACGATAAACTGTATCTACTCTCATCTGAGAAGAGGACAGCAGACCAGTCGTTATCAGTCCAATTGCGATGTTGATGGTACCATTGCAAACGGTCGGTACGGTGACGTCTGGACAATGGGATGCACACAACAGTACGGCGGGCGTATATTCCTCCTTCATGCAAACGTCTGGCGACAGTTTTTCGGGAGATCCGCTTGCCAGTAACAGCCATAAACTTATTTGCTACCTCACTAGCTGTGCTGCGCCGGTGTCTTTTTGTTGATAACACTATGTACCGATCTTCTGCAGGTGTCGTACTGCGAACACGACCTCCCCCGTGATGTTTGCTACACTCTCCATTTGTTTGAAATGATTTCCAAAGCCTTGAAACAACACTGTGGCTGACGTCGAACTCCCTGGCAACATCTGTTATTTTTCGCCCTTCTTCAATCTTGCCAATAATACGGCCACGCGTAAAATCATCTAGGTGATGTCGGGAAGACATACTGAAAATTGTAAGTTCGTCAATTGATTCTTTCCCTTTCAACTTTGCGTTTGAACAACAACGGTCAATACGCGTCAAATCCTTTATATCTCTTATCAGTGCTATGACGTCACGAACAAGTTCGGCAATCCAAAATTTGCATACGCACAACACGTCTAACTGTATCCCGCACTTATGCTAATTTCCACATTTTCCTGCCTTCCATTTTATGGTTGCTATCGTTGCTATTGTCATCCGTCCTTAGCAATTGCCCGGCAGTGTAATAACGACAGTCGCTACACTTAAGTTTAGTCCTTTACCACCAAGCCTATGGTTGGGCTTTTGAAAAAGAGGAACATGTAGTCCTCATAGTCCGCTGACACCTAACTGCTGCTCCTCGAGTTCGCTTAGACTATACTTAGAAAGAAGGGAACAGACCGTCTTAACAGGACAGGAGATGGCAAAAGGGGCGAAAAGAGCTAGAGTTAAAGGAGTACACGCCAAAGCGTCAAGAAAAAGAAATTGTAAGCTCCTACGGGTGGGCATCAGCAAGTGACCATGATGCTATTGTGTTGGTAAACCAGTACCTACAGTATCTGTAAGGTAGTGAGTGCATGTCGGATTGTAAGCGGCCAAATGATGGGGTCAGGTGCTTCTATTATCTGTATTAATTGTATTAGAAATGAGGTTTTGCCAAATAGCTCCATTTGATGAGTGGATTGGTACTTATATAACAGTTTATAAACATAATTGTAATCAGGGCCGGATTAAGGAAAGGTCTGTAGAGCTTTGGGGTCCACCGTAACTAAGAGCCCAGGTGGAATGCCTGGGCAAATAGAGAGAGAAAGAGATTTATAAAATAGTTTTACTTTTGTCTCGTATGAAACAGAAGCTGGAAAACAAATTGATTCCAAGGCAGTGTCTCACTAAGGGTAAAGGTTTTATATCGCTATATACAACAGCGTCAGGCGAGACAGTTTCAGCTTTCTAACTACCATCTACCCACACCTCTCAGTTTGCACTTGGAGCCGTTAATGGTCGAAGTCCCCTGTGGCTTCACATTGCATAACAAAAGAAATGCACTAAGAAAAGTATACAATTCTAAATCATTGGAAAATCCAAGACAAAATCTAGGAATCTTAAGCCTTTAACTCATGTTCTTTTAAGAATAATGAAAAATACAGTGATTATTATGAAAACTCTGCAGATAATTTAGTAGTTACAGTTTCGTGTTTTAACGGACTTCATAATAATTCCCCGTCATAAGTTATTTGGGGGCCCACTTAGATATCTTAGCCTTGGGGCCCACTCAGATATCTTAGCCTTGGGGCCCACTCAGATATCTTAGCCTAGGTGCCCACTATGGTCTCAATCCGATTATTCTTGTAATTATTGTAATGCTTATTAACATGAGATCTTTCCAGCAAGAAGAGGCAGAGCCGTCCGCAACAAATTACAACCAATCACACGCCATTTTGTTTGCGACGTAGTGCCGTTGACTGTGTGATGTGGTGTCGCCATTCCCGCTATCACGTGGTGGATCTTCAACTGTCTGGGTACTTCACCGATTAAACAAATGCAAACCGAATTGGTTTTTTTTTATATTTTTCACTTTATTTTAAATTGAGTTGCGTTCGTGAAAGTTTATGTGAACTTTGCATTTCCACCAAACAGTAAAACTTTTTTGGAATTTAAAATATTTTCTTTATATCAAAACATATTTTTAAAATAAAAACGCCGAGTCGTAGACAGGAGGGTTCCGACTTATCTCTCTACGCCACTGTATGGGGGCATATACCCTACTTCCCCAACTGGTTAGGTTCCGTTGGTCGAATAAATGTAATAGACCTGACACTAGTACTGTGGAGATGAATGACACTTAAAAATCCAACGTTCGTTTCATAACGATTGATTTTTTCGATAGATACAAAAAATTTCATGATGAAAAGAGGGTAGACAAGAAGAAATAAGATGTTTCTTCTCGTAATTTTTTTTTTTTCGTCTACTTCGAACCCCTCCATCACGTATTTGTAAGGCTTCAAGTTAAAATAATGGATAAAAACTAATGCTATAGTGTGTTGGACGCTTCTCTCTGCGAAACTAATTTCCCAGGGTAAATCCCTGAAGGTTGTTTGATATTTCCTAATAAATCATTTCGCTGAATGTCTTCTAAGAGAAAATTTTTCATTGTGAGCCCATAGAATCGTTGAAAGTTGTGTTTGACTTTTCTGTTGATTCTAGTTTTTATTTGCCATCGCGTCTTTCCATTATCCGTGTTCTTCAGGTGTAAAGAGCGAATGAGACACGACAGAAATCTGTTTCTAAGGGAGAGAATATAACGATCTTTCGATAAAATATCTTTTTCATCTCGTCCGGGGAGTATCATCTGTAAACATGGCCGCTGTTATTAAGGGAAAGAGATTTATGGAGACGTTCCTTTGTGTGCATCCGATGAAGCACATGATTTACGACAAAGCTTTCAACTTCCTTTCTCCTTATCCGTAGAAATATCTTTGATATCATTATTCATGCAGAGTTTTCTTCCAAACGTGTGTAGTTTGATTTATAATGATTCCTTAGCCCTTCGTGAGAAAGTGATTTTGTTTCATTTTTCATAATTTTCCTCACCATTGTTGTCTCAAAATTAATGCCTGTCATTTCGTAAGAGAAATTCTTTAATGACATATAAATTTTCCAATTTGGAATAGGGGAACTGGGATGTATTCAGCTCCCCCCCCCCTCCATCTCCATGTGTGACGTATACCTCTAATTTAATTTTCTTTTTGAGTTTTTATGTAAATTTAGTTTTTCTCTTAAAACGTTTTCCGGCTGAACGCCACATTACTTCCCGAAAAAGCGTTTTCGTTTTGGCATCACTGATAGTGGATAAGTGAATAAGAGCACGATAAAAGGTAAACAAGTGAAATATAGCATTTTATAGGAAAAATGGGATTTCATCAAATATTTATTTTAAAGAAAAGGTATAAAAACGAGATGAATAAGTTTTAAAATGTCACAAGCGGATTTTTCTCAAATAGTGATTTTGGTTGTGAAACTGGAATACTAAGTTGGAGGTCTTTGACCGTTAGAGCAAGGTCCTTTCATCTCGATACACCTATTTTTCTGTTTCGTTTTTTTTTTTTTTTTATCACTATACAATTACAGTAGATTCCGTTTAACTGGGCGATCGGTTAATTGTGGCAGCGGATTACTTGGGACAATTCTTGAAGAGCATCCCATATTAGTTCTTTGGGATAAATAACTGGGGCAGCCCCTTAACTGGGCCAAAGTGTTCCATCCTCGATGTGTCATAATTAATCGGAATCTGCTGTATCACAGCATGTTTATCTTATCTTTAACAACATTTTTGAACGAAAAAATGTTTTCAAAAGACCCATCCCGTAATGGTTAATGCTCACTCTAAAACATGTAAAATGACTAAACATGGTGAAAATTCAAAATTACGACTCATCTCGTTCGCCGAGTACCAATAACAGAGGAATAACGCTCACGAAATATTAAGACATATATTTTATTCAGGCAGGAATAGATCTGGAAAAGGGAAGAATTTCAGGCTAAATAGTTTACTGAATCAGCTGCATCAAAACGCGGGAGCAGAGGGGCAACTGCCGTCATACTCAGTTGCGTGCAGGGGCGAAACATCACATTTACCCCACACCCTCCCCTCACTTTTCATCCTTTTCAATGTCGTCCGTAATTAGAAATCGGATAAATACTAGATTTTTTTTTTTTTTTTTGCCATTTCCTCCTTACAAAACAAAATATTCTCGATCTCAAAGACTACAGTCTTGTGACGATTATATATATTAACATAATACAACTCTTTAATGCCACTTTGGAAAATGTCTTTCCTTCACTGAACTGGGAAAACAAAAGGATAAAGATTAATGGAGATTATCTAACTCACCTTCGTTTTACTGATGACGTAGTCATTTTTGCAACTACCCCATCAGAGCTGCAGAGTATGATCCAGGAACTTGCTGATAAGAGTAAAGAAGTGGGATTAAAAATGAACTTTCAGAAGACAAAAGTGATGTACAATCCTTTTACAAGAAATGAAGATTTATCGATTGATGGGAAAAAGCTGGAGATAACCAATATCTACATTTATCCATTTATCTTGGACAGCAGATATCAAGTGAGGGTCACACTGATGAAGAAATTAATCTGCGTATAAAACTTGCCTAGAGAGCTTTTGGAACAAGCAGTAAAATTTTCAAGAGCAATATGCCATTATGTCTTAAAAGAAAAGTGTTTGATCAATGCATCCTTCCAGTGCTTACGTATGGTGCAGAGACGTGGACCTTAACGAAAACAGACATACAAACACTGCAGACAACTCAAAATAGCCTGGAGAGATGCATGCTTGGTGTAACCAGGAGAGATCAGAAGAGGAACTCGTGGAACAGAAAAATGGCAAGAGTGGAAGACATCATGATTAGAGTAAAATCCCTGAAATGGCAATGGGCTGGACATGTTGCCAGAAGGACAGACCATCGATGGAAAGCTGAAATTTTGGATTGGATTCCAAGGGACAGGAAAAGACCCAGAAAAAGACCACATGGGAGATGGGTGGATGAAATTCGAAAGTATGCGGGAGTAACATGGAAGAGACTAGCACAAGACAGACCGTTGTGGAAGAAATTTGAAGAAACCTTCGTCCAGCAGTGGACTGATAATGGTTGACAATGATGATGATGATGATGAATATAACGTATTTTTTCACAAATATATATTTTTTTAAGTCGACCATGGTTTCGCTGGGTATTGACCTAGCTTCATCAGAATAAATGGCACGTAAATATTAAAATTGAATATGATATCATAAATGGTGTTTACAGTCACGGGTTCTGGTTACTTGCTTCCACGCGCTTGGTAGAAATGGGGTGGATGCCATGTCATTAACAAGTTGCGAAGACTTCTGATATATATGGAAAGCTTCCAAAATATCAAGTTTGGTGGTTGAATCTGGCTTGTCAATTACACTGCTGGCCACCCAAAAAGCAACACCAAGAAGGATACGAGATGGCAAAGCCAGATTTACTTGACACATAACAACAGATACAAAGATTAAACGATTGAGCTTACAGACCCGTGCGACTTGCGGAACACACAGACATCAATAGTTCGTGTGGCCCCCATGGCTGGCAATAACGGCCGCTACACGCCACGGCATTGAACGAAAGAGGCTTTGGATGTGGGCTTGGGGTAAGTCGGTCCAGGCTGCTTCCGTACGTTGCCACAGTTCGTCAGGCGTAGCCGCGGGTGGTGCTTGCCGGGGAACTCGGTTTCCGATCAGCGACCAGACGTGTTCGATAGGCGGCATATCGGGAGAACAGGCGGGCCACAGCAGTAGTGACACCTGGTGGGCCGTGAAGAATTGTTGCACGATGCGTGCCACGTGCGGGCGCGCATTGTCCTGTTGAAACGTGGCCGTTGGAAGGTCCTGCAGGTAAGGGAGGACTACAGGCTCCAAAACGTCGGAGATGTAGCGGCGGCTATATCTCCGACGTTTTGGAGCCAGAGGGGTGCGGGTGTCATACCCAATTGCCCCCCAAACCATAACGCCAGGCGACGGACCGGTATGGCAATGATTAATGCAGGCGTCATACAATCTCTCGCCACGGTGCCGCCACATGTGGATCCGACCATCGTGGTGTTGCAGGCAGAAGTGGGATTTGTCGGAGAAGACAATGTCGGGCCATTCTGTAGTCCAGGTGCGGCGTTCAACGGCCCACTGCCGCCGCACTCGCCGGTGGTGTAACGTCAATGGTAATCGGAGCAATGGGCGCCGTGCGACAAGTCCCCGGTCCTGCAGACGGCGTCGAACGGTACGTGCTGACACAGGTAGTTGCGCAACACACCCTAATTCTTGCGCTAACGTTCGTGATGTGGTGGTGCGAGCCGTCAATGCCCGCCGCACAACATGCCGGTCCTCTCGCTTGGTGGTGTGCCGTGGCTGCGGCAATCGCTCACGTCGGTCAGTTTGTCCCTCCTGCACCCACATAATCCAAACTAGCTTCACTGTGGCTGGATGTCGTCCCACGCGGGCGCCGATGTCTCGGTACGATAAACCGCTGTCGCGATAAGCCACTATTCGTCCTCTGTCGAACCCCGAAACGTGCTGGAATGACTGCCGTATTCTGCGACAAGGCATCAGGAAGCTTCCCGCGCACAGGTCCGGCAGCACAACACACTTCCACTACTTACACCCCGCCTTCTGTGCACCCTTCTTATAGTGCTTCTCGGTGGCGTGCCGGGCGCACATGATTTGCATACGCCCTGCAATGCTAATCGTTTGCATGTCCTCTCGCGGGCGACGCATGCTGCGAATTTCAGGCCAATCGGATGCTTCCTTCTTGGTGTTGCATTTTGGGTGGCCAGCAGTGTATATCAGAAGTCTTCGAAACTTGTTAATGACATGGCATCCACCTCATTTCTACCAAGCGCGTGGAAGCAATGAACCAATACCCGTGACTGTAAACAGCATTTATGATATCACATACAATTTTAATATTTACGTGTCACTCGTCTTGATGAAGCTCAATACCCAGCGAAACCATGGTCGACTTGAAAAAATAAATATTTGTGACAAACTACGCTGTACATGTATTATCCTAACAAAATAATGCTTTCTATTTTAATTATTAACCAACTAGAACTCTGAATTCCGGAGATGTGAGACGCGGTTTAAATTCACTTCGCTTGTCCAGTATCAGAACAAAAAAGTTTCACGAAGTATAAAAAAGCAATTTGACGCCCCAGTGGCGCAGTGGTCTGAACAATGGCTTCTGATCAATCGACCGGTGAGGCGTGGATTCTGTGTCTGTCTTACGGCACTGGCTCGCTCTCTTCCCTGGAGTCAGTAACCATAAATTAGGGAAGGGAGACTGCCTAGAGCCCATTGAGTTGCTCACGGTGGTCGTTAAACCACAATGAAAAAATCCGAAAATTATTGTGTATTTATAAAAAGAGCAGGTGCATTTCTATTTCATTATAGTATAATAAAATTAGACTTTCTTCAAGAAAACAACAATGGAAGAGGAAGAAAGGAATGAGAAGGGTGCACAGAAGGTGGGGTGTAAGTAGTGGAAGTGTGTTGGGCTGCCGGACCTGTGTGTGAGAAGTTTCCTAATGCCTTGTCGCAGAATACGGCAGTCATTCCAGCACGTTCTGGAGTTCGACAGAGGACGAATAGTGGCTTATCGGGGCATCGGTTTATCGTACTGAGACATCGGCACCCGTATGGGGCGACATCCAGATACAGTGAGGCGAGAAGGGATTCGGTGGGTGCAGGAGGGAGGGACGGACGGACCGATGTGAGCGATTTCCGCAGCCGCGGCACACCACCGAACAAGAGGACCGGCATGTTGTGCGGCGGGCATTGACGGCTCGCACCGCCACATCACAAACGTTAGCGCAGGAATTAGGGTGTGTTGCGCAACAACCTGTGTGAGCACGTACCGTTCGACGTCGGCTGCAGGAGCGGGGACTTGTCTCACGGCGCCCATTGCTCCGATTACCATTGACGTTACACCACCGGCGAGTGCGGCAGCAGTGGGCCGTTGAACGCCGCACCTGGACTACGGAATGTCACGACATTGTCTTCTCCGACGAATCCCGTTTCTGCCTGCAACACCACAATGGTCGGATCCGCGTGTGGCGGCACCGCGGCGAAAGACTGTATGACGCCTGCATTATGCATCGCCATAATGCAGGCGTCCGTCGCCCGGCGTTATGGCTTGGGGCGCAATTGGATATGATACCCGCACCCCTCTGGTACGGATCGCCGGTACACTCAACAGCTATCGCACCATCTCCGACGTTTTGGAGCCTGTAGTCCTCCCTTAACTGTAGGACCTGCCAGCGGCCACGTTTCAACAGGACAGTGCGCGCCCGCACGTGGCACGCATCGTGCAACAATTCTTCACGGCCCACCAGGTGTCACTGCTGCCGTGGCCTACCTGTTCTCCCGATATGTTGCCCATCGAACACGTCTGGTCGCTGATCGGTAACCGAGTGGTCCGGCAAGCACCACCCGCAGCTACGCCTGATGAACTGTGGCAACGTGTGGAAGCAGCCTGGACCGACATACCCCAAGCTCACATCAAAAGCCTCTTTCGTTCAATGCCGCGGCGTGTAGCGGCCGTTATTACCAGCCATGGGGGCCACACGAACTATTGATATCTGCGTGTTCCGCAAGTCGCACGGGCCTGTAAGCTCAATCGTTTCATCTTTGTATCTGTTGTTATGTGTCCAGTAAATCTGGCTTTGCTATCTCGTGTCCTTCTTCATGTTGCATTTTGGGTGGCCAGCGGTGTATGTTTGCAGATAGCCATGCTGAACTTCGATGTATACGGTTTCTTCAAAATTGTTTGTAATATGCGTTTAAATAGCAATGAAAAATATTACAAAGTTTCAATTGTAATTATAAAGACTTCGGCTAATTCGAGTTCGCTGCGTTATACACTCATCGTCAAAAAAATAGTTGCGCCCAGAAGAACGTGTGGGATTGCAATGCTATTCAGGGGGAAAGTAAAAATTACCAGGAACAATAAACGATTAAACATTGAGGCTGATATAGGCAATATTTATTGAGCTACACGCCAATAAGTAGCGTCTCTTAGTATGACGTCGGACCGCCATGTTTGCTCACACAACATGTCAGACGTCTCGGCATGGAGTTGTACAGGTTCCTAATGGTGTACTGCGATAAGCCATCCCATGCAGCTGGAATCTTCTCACGCAGTTCCGCACTTTGTGCGGAAGGGGTGGAGTGTGGACAGCACGTCCAATAGCATCCCACACATTTTCAATCGGCGATAGGGCTGGCCATGGCACAGTGTCAGTGCCTTGAAGGCAAGCTCTTGAGACAGCAGCACTCTACGGACGAGCGTTGTCCTGTCGGAAGATCGCACCGGAGTGAGTGTTTAGAAAAGGTAGGGCCACTGCTTGCAGGACTTCATTAATGTAACGTTGGGCTGTCACAGTGCCTGTAATGAACACCAAAAGGATCTGGCATCGTAGGCGATTGCACTCCACGCCATGACACCAGGCCTTCTGGACGTGTGACGCTCGATAACAAACCGTTCATCTTGGCGCTGACCACGAAGCCTCCACATACGGATTCGATGATCGTCTCCTCCAAGGCGAAAGCGGGACTCGTCACTGAAGAGCACCCGCTGCCATTCTGAATGGCCCCATGACAGTCTGGCAGAACACCATTGCAGTCTTTGGCGACGATGCAATGGTGTTAAGGGCCGTCATCGTGACGGTCTGTGTGCGTGTCGTCCTACGTTGTGCAACCGTCTGCCAAGGGTGCTGGCACTAATCGGACGATGCATGAAGGGCACCACTGCTCGCTTATTATCTGCAATCGTAGATGTTGGGTAACTTCACGCATGTCGAATAACCCGTCGGTCCTCTTTTTTCGTGGTTCTGCTAGGTCTCCTAGACCCTTCCTGTCGCTGCTGCGTGCCTTGTTGTATCCACTGCCGCCAACAGCGTTGGTTTCCGCACGACCGGTATGGCGCGCGATACGGCGATAAGATCATCCCACTTCCCGGAACCCGACAATGCGGCCCCTCTCAAACTCCTCCAACTGCTCGAATTGCTTCCGAACTTTTCTACGAGGCATATTTCATTTGCAAAGCATGCAACCAACACAACAGCACGAGTCAGAATGGCAAGCACGTGACCTTATATAACCGATCAGTCGCAGCTTTACGACCCCTCCTTGCTGGCGTCACATGCGCGGCCGAGTGTGATACTTAAATCATTTACATGTCTCACGATGTCAAACCTACCCACCAAGTTTCGTTCATGTCGGTTGCTTCCTTCTTGGTTCAACTATTTTTTTCGACGATGAGTGTATGTGGGTTCGACTGCATATGTGTGTATAGGCCTATACACTGAGTGGCCAAATCATTATGACTACCTGGTTAGTAGATTTTTGTGCCACCCTTTGCCCTTAATACTGCTTGAATTCGTCTGGGTATGGACTATATTAAATGTCAGTAAGTGGCTTGGGGTATATTAACATAAATGCGATTAATTGCATCCCCAAGCTCTTAAACATTTGATGGCAGCGGATTCAGCGGTCTGATGCCCCTTTCGACTTCATCATACAAAAGCTTTATTGAATTGAGATCCGGTGGTTGAGGAGGCTCATGTAGCAGGGAAAAGTCTCCGTGATGCTCCTCAAACCAGTCGCGTACAATGTGAAACACTGTGACATGGAGCATTGTCCTACTGGAAGTCTCAATCTCCATTGGGATAAACCATCAACATAACTGGATGGACTTGGTTGACAACGATTATTAAATACCTTTGGGTGGTCAAATGTTGCTCCATACGACTAAATAGACCTAGACGCCCTCACGAAATCATGCCCCAGTCAATAACGTTTCCTCCGCCAGCTTGAAGAGCTAGATAGGACTATGTTTTCGTGCTGCTCTCTCCATATCCTCACCTTTCCATCTGCATGGTGTAGTTAAAAACGTGATTCGTCTGATCACATTACCCTTTTCCAGTCATTTACTGTCCAATTCGTGTGTTTTTGAGCGAATTGGAGGCGTTTCTTCTTGTTCGCTGCAGAAAACAATGGCTTACGGATCGGTGGACTGCTTCTGTAGCCCATACGATGTGATCTACGTCAAAAGTACATAAAAAGGCCATAGGACTTGTATCCTGATTCAGATTATCTGTAATCTGATGAAATGTTGCCTGTCTGTTGGACTGAACAAGTCTGCCTACTTTCCGCTCAGCTCGAGCATCCTGTAGCCGTTGACAACAACAACACGCCTTGCGCTCAGACCCGGTTTTTTGACTGGTGGTCCACTTTTTATACACTTTAACAACTGTTGCCCTCGAACAATTCATAAGTGCAGCCGTTTTGCTAATGCTCGCACCAATGCTTCGAGCATCGACTGTCATTGCACGTTAAAAGCCCATCAGGTCGCGTCTTTTACACATTATTTCATGCGCATTGTATTTCATTAGACTCTGCTCTGCATGACTTCAGCATTCCCTTTTTATACGGATTCAGCCATCTTGTGTCAGCAGCATCTGAGGATAGGTACTTTGTACAAAATGGTCTGATGGCCATAGTAATTTGGCCACTCATATATAATGAGTATACACAATGTGGCAAAGAATTTTTAAGACTGGGTCTGTAAAATGAAATAAAAACAAGAAATTATAATTTGTTTTGGTTTGTTATTCCAAATAAGTCCCTCCGGCTTTAATACACTTGTTACAGCGATTTAATAATGATTCGAATGCCTGTTCCAGTTCACTTTCCGGAATTGCCTCCAAAGCACGCGTCGAAGCTGTTTGTATGGTCGAAATATCATCAAAATAACACCCTTTTAACGTCATTTTAAGTTTTGGGAATAAAGAAAAGTCGCAGGGTGCTAAATCAGGCGAATACGGGGGAGGATTCAACCCACAGACGTTATTTTTCGCCAAAAGTCTACGAACAAGAAGTGAGGTGTGACTGGGTGCATTATCGTGCAACAAACACCAACTGTTTTCATCCCGATATTCTGGAAGAATGCGACGAATTCTGCCCATCAAACGCCTCAAAACATTTAAATAAAACTCACCAGTAATTGTTTGTCCACTTGGAACAAATTCTTTGTGGATAATAATACCCTTACTATCGAAGAATGTAATGAGCATTGTTTTGATTTTCGATGGAATTTTTCTTGTTTGTTTGGCTTGTGGTGAGTTTTTTGACTTCCATTCCGCACTTTGTCGCGTTGTTTTAGGATCATATTGAAAACACCCTGTTTCATCACCTGTAACAATCGATTTTACGAAGTTTGGATCATTTTCAGTCGCTGAAATGATGTCTCTGCAATGTGCACTTCTCCTTGATTTGTGTTCATTGGTTAACGTGTGTGGAACAAATTTAGCACAGACTTTTGTTTTGCTCAAATCTTCATGCAGGATGGTTCGAATCGTTTCTTTGTTGACGTTTAAAGACTCTTCCATCATTCTTAGTGACGCACATCGATTGTTTGCCACGAAATCACGCACTTTTTTAATAATCTCTGGTGTCCAGATGAACTTGATCTTCCGGTACGCTTATCATCTTCTAGAGTATCTATTTCGTCCAAAAAACGTTTGTGCCACAGGAAAACATTTGATCTACTTAAACAAAACTCACCGTAAACTTGTTTCATCATTTGGTACGTTTCCGAGGCAGTTTTACCACGTTTTGCGTTAAATTTAATAACAGCCCTTTGTTCCATCTTAATAATTCTACATGAAAAAAATTTTACTTCTCTAATGAACGGCCGTTTCGCTTGAGTTACTTTAACAACTGCGCAGTACTTTTGGCAGAAAGCAAGCAGATGGTCACGGTTTATAACGCATTCGCGATTACACTGGTAACGCCACCGTAGGCTGAAATCTAGCGCCAGTCTTAAAACTTCTTTGACGCACTGTGTACACACCAATGCGTATACTGTATATACCTCGAGTATATATACCGATGAGCCATTTCATTATGACCACTCCCAGCCTAGAGAAATCAGCTCGCCTGGAAACCGAACGGTGGCGCAGGTGAAGTTCGCAGAGCAGAATATATGCAACCTGAGAACCGACTTTTGGTCAGTACACTGTTCGGAGTCAGAATAGGAAAAGCTGCCAATTTATCGGAATTTGATAAAGGACAATTGTGACGGAACTACGATAATGGAAACGGCGCGGCTTGTGGGTTGTTCACGTGCCGCTATAGTGAGTACGTATCAAAAGTGGTATGTATCTCGTCCAGCCGTATGTCGTCCGCAGTTAACTGATGTCGGAGGGGAGCGGAGAATGTCGCGCATTGTTCACAGCGACCTCAAAGCCACAGTGCGACAAATCCCCCGCAGCTGCAACCATGGTGATCAGGGAAATGTGTCAGAGCACATAGTTCATCGCAGCCTTCTGCACATGGGCTTGCGTAGCCAAAGACCCATCATCTGGGTCCACATGCTCACTACACGTCATCGCCAACAACTTATGAAACGGGCCCAAGATCATCGAGATTGGAAGAAAGTGGCCTGGTCTGACGAATCAAGATTCCTGGTGCATCACGTAGACGGCCGATCACTGATACACCACTTACCAACGGAATCTATGGCACCTTGATGCACTTTTGGGCGGAAACAGGCCGACGGTAGCGGTGTTATGCCGTGGGCGAAGTTTTCTTGGGGCGCTTTAGGACTATTATCCCAGTAGCACAGTCCATGACAGCTATCAGGTATCTGAACATCGTTGCGGACCAAGTTCACCCATTCATGGCAACTGTGTTCCCTGCTGGTGATGGCCATTACCAAAAGGATAATGCGCCATCTCACACTCCCAGAATCGTCAATGAGTGATCCGAGGAACATGCTGGTGACTTCCTGTTAATGCCTGGCGTCCAAATTCATCTGACATGAACCCAATCGAACATTTGTGGTTCAACTTGGAATAGCGGATTCGCGCTAAATCACCACCACCCCGAAATGTACGGGAACTGGAGGACCTGCGGTTGAAATTCTGGTACCAGATACCACAGGATACTTATCGCCACCTCATCGAATCGGTGCCTCGCCGAGTGCTTTTTGCATAGCAAAGGGTGTAGTACAGCTGATTAGGTAGGTGATCATAATGTAATGACTCATCGGTGCATACATATATATCATCATCATCATCATCATCAACCATTATCAATCCACTGCTGGACTAAGGTCTCCCCAAGTTTCCTCCACAACGGTCTGTCTTGTGCCAGTCTCCTCCATGTCACCCCTGCATACTTTCGAATTTCATCCACCCATCTCCCATGTGGTCTTCTTCTGGGTCTTTTCCTGTCCCTTGGAATCCAATCTAAAATTTTGGCTGTCCATCGATGGTCTGTCCTTCTGGCAGTATGTCCAGCCCATTGCCATTTCAGGGATTTAACTCTGATCATGATGTCTTCCACTCTTGTCATTTTTCGGATCCACGAGTTCCTCTTCTTATCTCTCCTGGTTACACCAAGCATGCACCTCTCCATGCTGCTTTGAGTTGTCTGCAGCCTTTGTGTGTCTCTTTTAGTTAAGGTCCACGTCTCTGCATAATACGTAAGCACTGGAAGGATGCATTGATCAAACACTTTTCTTTCAAAACATAATGGCATATCGCTCTTGAAAATTATGCTGTTTCTTCCAAAAGCTCTCCAAGCAAGTTTTGTACGCCAATTAATTTCTTCATCAATGTGACCCTCACTTGATATCTGCTGTCCAAGATAAACGTACGTGTCTGTTATCTCCAGCTTTTCTCCATCAATCGATAAATCTTCATTTCTTGTAAAAGCATTGAACATCACTTTTGTCTTCTGAAAGTTCATTTTTAATCCCACTTCTTTACTCTTGTCAGCAAGTTCCTGGATCATACTCTGCAGCTCTGATGGGGTAGTTGCAAAAATGACTACGTCATCAGCAAAACGAAGGTGGGTTAGATAATCTCCATTAATCTTTATCCCTTTGTTTTCCCAGTTCAGTGATTGAAAGACATTTTCCAATGTGGCATTAAAGAGCTTTGGAGATATGGTGTCACCTTGTCTCACTCCCTTTCCAATTTTTATGTGTGTTGTATTTTCAAACAGCCGAATCTTTGCACTTGCATTTTCATAGATGTTATTAATAATATTAATGTATGCATCTTCAAGCCTTTGATTCGGTGAAACCATCATTGCAACTGCTGATGGTTTCATCGAATCAAAGGCTTTTTCATAATCGATAAAAGCCATGCACAATGGAAGTTCATATTCCCTCGCTCTTTCAGTTAGTTCTCTCAGTACGTGGATATGATCTTTTGTGCTGTAGCCACTCCTGAATCCAGCTTGTTCTCTCGGTTGAGCCATGTCCAGTGTCACCTTCAAGCGGTGTGAAAGAACTTTAGTGAAGATTTTATAAACCACTGATAGGAGGCTGATAGGTCTGTAGTTCCTGAGATCCTCACTGTCACCTTTTTTATGTAGCAGGATCATTGTAGCGTTGTTCCAATCCTCAGGAATTTTCCCTTCATTAAGGCATCGAGTGAAAATTTGGGCGAGTACTGTTTCGATTTCTCCACTTGCTTCTTGTATGATGTCTACAGTAATTCCATCTTCTCCTGGAGCTTTTCCCGGTTTCATGTTCTTGATTGCATGTGCAACTTCTGCTGGAAGGACTGCAAGAACTCTGTACCTTTCATGATGTGTGGAGTACATGTATCATCCCTTTCATATAATTTGGAGTAGAAATCTTTCACTCTTGTCAAAATTTCGCCTCTATTTCTTGTTACAGAACCATCTTCTTTTCTCAGTGCCATAATCTGTTTTTTTCCCTTACTGAGATGTCCCTTTGCTATCTTTAGGCTTTGGTTGTTTTCAATTGCTTTCCTTACTAGTTCACAGTTGAATTTCCTTACGTCTTCAGTGATACTTTTTCGTACTGTCTTGCATAGCTCTATATATTCCACTTTGGAAGTCACATCTTCTTTACTTGTCTTCATCTCTCTTCTTTTTTGCATCAACATTTTGGTTTTTCCTGATAATTTGTTCACATGCAACTTGTTCTTAGACCCAGCTAATTTTGTTGCTGTTTCCATAAGAGCTTTGGTTACTTTTCTGTTAACTTCAGAAATATCCACTTCTTCCGATGTTAGGCCTTCTAAAGCAGAGAATCTGTTCTTCAGTTCCAATTTGAAGGTATTATGGTGTTTTTTAAGGTTGGTTATGTCAATACATTTTGTTTGTCTTATGAGCTTGCCACGTTCGAGTCTAGTGTTGAGGTGCATCTTACATCTCGCCAATCTATGGTCACTACCTGTGTTGAACTTGTTTAGCACACTGCAGTCTTCTATGACGAATTTTTTGTTACACATAATAAAATCAATTTCACTTGTCGTCCCATTTGGATGTCTCCATGTCCATTTCCTGTGTGGCTTTTTCTTGAAAAAGGAGTTCAAGATAAAAAACCCTTCTGCTTCTGCAAACTCTACGAGAGTATTTCCACGCTGGTTTCTGTTGCTGTGACCGAATTTACCTACTGAAGTTTCATTCTGTTGCCGTTGCCCTATTTTTGAATTGAAATCTCCCATAATTATTTTCAAGTGCTGCTTACCTTTATTATTTAGATCACGAATTTCCTCATAAAATTCTTCAATTTCTTCTTCAGCATGACTTGTGGTGGGTGCATAAGTTTGAATAATCTGAGCCTGGTATCTTCTCGAGAGTTGGATAACGAGTCGTGCAGCTCTGTCAGAGGAACTTTCAACTTCTACCACTTTATCCTTCAGTTTCTTGTTTATTATAAATCCAACACCACTAGTTCTGCCAGTATCTGTCCCACGATAGTAGAAGAGATGTCCACTTTTCAGTTCAATGAGATCTTCTCCTTTTCTCCTTACCTCACTTAGCCCGACGATGTCCCACTAGATCCTTTGTAGTTCCTCTTCCAATTCAAGAAGCCTTGAATCAGAAGATAGGGAGCGTCCGTTATACGTGGCCAAGGTCAGCATCAGATGGCAGCCTAGTCCGGTCCTCCGGTGATTCTTAGCACCCTCTGCTTTCATGTCGCACTGGCCGCTGCCTTGGCCAGGTACATTCCAGCTGCCGGAGACTGAGGGCCAAGATTTAAGTTGTGGAGTCATTTTGGAGGGGTTTGGCCATAACTCACCACGCTAGCCAAGCGGGTTGGTGAGTGTAGGATAGCATTTCCTCTAATCCCGATGGTATAGTTATACCGCTATTGGCGGTCGTCAGAGCCCCTTTAGTGTGGACAGGATGTACCACGAGAAGGCGGGGTTGACATTTGTCAAGGAGAGGCTGTGATGTTACGCATCACCTGACCTTACATCCCCACATATATATATATATATATATCATCATCATCATCATCATCATTGTCAACCATTATCAAACCACTGCTGGATGAAGGTCTCCCCAAGTTTCCTCCACAACGGTCTGTCTTGTGCCAGTCTCCTCCATGTCAGCCCTGCATACTTTCGAATTTCATCCACCCATCTCCCATGTGGTCTTCTTCTGGGTCTTTTCCTGTCCCTTGGAATCCAATCTAAAATTTCGGCTGTCCATCGATGATCTGTCCTTCTGGCAGTATGTCCAGCCCATTGCCATTTCAGGGATTTAACTCTGATCATGATGTCTTCCACTCTTGTCATTTTTCGGATCCACGAGTTCCTCTTCTTATCTCTCCTGGTTACACCAAGTATGCACCTCTCCATGCTGCTTTGAGTTGTCTGCAGCCTTTGTATGTCTCTTTTAGTTAAGGTCCACGTCTCTGCACCATACGTAAGCACTGGAAGGATGCATTGATCAAACACTTTTCTTTTAAGACATAATGGCATATTGCTCTTGAAAATTATGCTGTTTCTTCCAAAAGCTCTCCAGGCAAGTTTCGTACGCCGATTAATTTCTTCATCAATGTGACCCTCACTTGATATCTGCTGTCCAAGATAAAGGTACGTGTCTGTTATATCCAGCTTTTCTCCATCAATCGATAAATCTTCATTTCTTGTAAAAGCATTGAACATCACTTTTGTCTTCTGAAAGTTCATTTTTAATCCCACTTCTTTACTCTTGTCAGCAAGTTCCTGGATCATACTCTGCAGCTCTGATGGGGTAGTTGCAAAAATGACTACGTCATCAGCAAAACGAAGGTGGGTTAGATAATCTCCATTAATCTTTATCCCTTTGTTTTCCCAGCTCAGCGACTGAAAAACACCCTTCAATGTGGCATTAAAGAGCTTCGGAGATATGGTGTCACCTTGTCTCACTCCCTTTCCAATTTTTACGTGTGTTGTATTTTCAAACAGCCTAATCTTTGCACATGTATTTTCATAGATGTTATTAATAATATTAATGTATGCATCTACAATACCGCAGGTTTTCAGAGCCATTGTAACTGCTGATGGTTTCACCGAATCAAAGGCTTTTTCATAATCGATAAAAGCCATGCACAATGGAAGTTCATATTCCCTCGCTCTTTCAATTAGTTCTCTCAGCACGTGGATATGATCTATTGTGCTGTAGCCACTCCTGAATCCAGCTTGTTCTCTCGGTTGAGCCATGTCCAGTGTTACCTTCAAGCGGTGTGAAAGAACTTTAGTGAAGATTTTATAAACTACTGATAGGAGGCTGATAGGTCTGTAGTTTCCGAGATCATCAATGTCCCCTTTCTTATGTAGCAGGATCATTGTAGCGGTGTTTCAATCCTCAGGAATCTTTCCTTCATTAAGGCATCGAGTGAAAATTTGGGCGAGTACTGTTTCGATTTCTCCACTTGCTTCTTGTATGATGTCTACAGTAATTCCATCTTCTCCTGGAGCTTTTCCCCGCTTCATGTTCTTGATTGCATGTGCAACTTCTGCTGGAAGGACTGGAGGAACTCTGGTACTGGTATCTTTCATGATGTCTGGAGTGCATGTATCATCCCTTTCATATAATTTGGAGTAGAAATCTTTCACTCTTGTCAAAATTTCGCCTCTATTTCTTGTTACAGAACCATCTTCTTTTCTCAGTGCCATAATCTGTTTACTTCCCTTACTGAGATGTCCCTTTGCTATCTTTAGGCTTTGGTTGTTTTCAATTGCTTTCCTTACTAGTTCACAGTTGCAGTTTCTTACGTCTTCAGTGATACTTTTTCTTACTGTCTTGCATAGCTCTATATATTCCACTTTGGAAGTCACATCTGCTTTAGTTGTCCTCATCTCTCTTCTTTTTTGCATCAACATTTTCGATTTTCCTGATAATTTATTTACATGCAACTCGTTCTTAGACCCAGCTAACTCAACACTAAACTTGAACGTGGCAAGCTCATAAGACAAACAAAATCTATTGACATAACCAACCTATATATATATATATATTCATTTCCCTGACTGCATTACCAAGTTAGTTAGCATGGCGGTAACCAAGAAACACTGCAGAGTCTAGATACAAATACACTGCCGGACAATTGCTAAGGACGGATGGACAGAAACGATAGCAACCATAAAATGGAAGGCAGGAAAATGTGGAAATTAGCATAAGTGCGGGATACAGTAAGACGTGTTGTGCGTATGCAAATTTTGGATTGCCGAACTTGTTCGTGACGTCATAGCGCTGATAAGAGATATAAAGGATTTGACGCGTATTGACCGTTGTTGTTCAAACGCAAAGTTGAAAGGGAAAGAATCAATTGACGAACTTGCAATTTTCAGTATGTCTTCCCGACATCACCTAGATGATTTTACGCGTATCCGTTGTATTGGCAAGATTGAAGAAGGGCGAAAAATAACAGATGTTGCCAGGGAGTTCGACGTCAGCCACAGTGTTGTTTCAAGGCTTTGGAAATCATTTCAAACAAATGGAGAGTGTAGCAAACGTCACGCGGGAGGTCGTGTTCGCAGTACGACACCTGCAGAAGATCGGTACATAGTGCTATCAACAAAAAGACACCGGCGCAGCACAGCTAGTGAGGTAGTAAATCAGTTTATGGCTGCTACTGGCAAGCGGATCTCCCGAAAAACTGTCGCCAGACGTTTGCATGAAGGAGGACTATACGCCCGCCGTCCTGTTGTGTGCATCCCACTGTCCAGACGTCACCGTACCGCCCGTTTGCAATGGTGCCATCAACATCGCAATTGGACTGATAACGACTGATCTGCTGTCCTCTTCTCAGATGAGAGTAGATACAGTCTATCGTCTGATTGTCGACGACAACTGATCTGGCGTGATAGTGGTACTGCATATTGTCCAGCAAACATACAGGAAAGGGACCGATATCCGACATGTAGTGTCATGGTATGGGCTGGCATCATGATCAGTGGCCGTACGTCACTCTATGTGCTTCCAACTGGGACTATGACTGGCCAACGATACATTAATGATGTTCTGCTACCTCATGTTCGCATGTTCCGTGGTGCTGTCGGTGATAGATTCATTTTCATGGACGACAACGCAACATGTCATCGAACAGTCGCTGTCCTGGAGTTTCTTGAGAGCGAGGATATTCAACGCCTCGTATGGCCAGCACGTTCTCCAGATCTGAATCCCATTGAAAATGTGTGGAATGCTTTGGGGAGGAGTCTTGCTGGTCGCCAATGCCCTCCAAAAAACAAGGACACCCTCATCCGTGCACTGACAGAGGAATGGGATAAATTACCCCAACAGCTGCTTGATAATGTTGTGCAAAGCATGACACGACGTGTGGAATCTTGCATCGCCCTCCATGGTGGCCATATCCCGTATTGACATCTTACGCCGGAACGCCTGCGGACGATAATTGCATTTTTTCACGTTTACGTATTCTGCACAAAATGGCCTGTTTGTCCTTTGAACACGTTCCAAAGCCTTCTGGATTTCAGAGCACAATAAATTGTCTTTCTTGTAATGTCCTGGCATTCTGACATTATTTTTTTCACTTGGCATCCAACCACACTTACTTTTTTATGCGCTATATAGCCGTTTATGATCCGTCCTTAGCAATTGTCCAGCAGTGTATTATCAAGTTGCAGATATTGTATGCTGCGACTTAAGTGTTGCCGTTAATGACAAGTAACGCCATTATGCCGTTAGAAAGGACGTTCGCTTTTTTTAAAAAGAACCGCCAGGTGTTAAGACACGAAAGGTGCGTTGTTTCTCTTCACGCTCGGGATAGGCTAAGAAAAGCTAAATGAACATCTAGGTCATGTGATGATCGTATGGCACCGCACATCTCGAGCACGTGCAATAACGGAGAGTTCTTTGCTTCGGACCAATGAACGTACGAGCTCCGAAAAGTGCGAGTACGTTTGACTGAGCAGGGTTCTCCAAAGACCGCGCTTTTTATCGCTTTCATCGCACCTTATGTTTTATTAAGTCCAGCTGAGTGGCATTCATAGGTTTCTAATGCATGCAGTTATGTGCAAATAAGCTCTGACGTTTTAACTGTTCTTCATATATACACCTACTAGCTCATAGTACAGGATAATTGACAGAACTTTCTGCCTATTCGGGGATGTACACTGAGATGCCAATTTATTAGCTATACCTACAGAGGGTGAGTCGAAAGTTTTGTAATATTTGGATCACTTTATGTCTTCATACGTACCTTTACGACGAAAGCTAACTAGCATTCAAAGTATAGGCCATCATGTTGCACCGATTTTAGCCATCTGTTTGCCAGTTCTTCCATTCCGCGGTGGTACCAGTTCTTCTCCTTCGAGGCGAAGAACTCCTTCACTCCAGCTGTCACCTCCTTCTGGTTGTTGAAGTGCCGCCAGCGAAGTAAGTGGGCCGTGGACCGGAACAGGTAATAATCCTACGAGGGCAAGGTCTGCACTATATGCTAGGTGTGGCATCAGTTCGATGCCCTCAAGTTCCTGGAGTTTTGCTCGGGTCGTTCGCGCGGTATGAAGCCGAGCGTTGTCCTGCTGTAGGAGAGCGCGCTTTCTGTTCACCAGTACCGGGTACTTCTCCTCCAAAACGGCATACATCCGCTCCAGCTGTTCAGGATAGAGGTTGGTGCTGATTGTCCGACCGTCTGGAACAAATTCGTAATGGATTATCCCCTCGAAATCCCACCAGACGCAGAGCATCACCTTGTGCTCGAAGCTCCCACGCTTCGGCTCAGGAAGCTGGCCTGGGATTAACCACTGCCGTTGTGTGTTAGGTTTATGGAAATAGACCCACTTTTCATCGCACGTAACAATTCTCCTGATGAAACGTGCATCACGCGGATTTTCTAGGAGTTTCGTGCACACTTCCACTCGGCGGTTTGCTTCAGCTGGCGTCAGTTCATGAGGGACAATGCGGAAGCTCCTGTAGACCTTGCCAAGGTTTTGAAGGTGACCTCACACGGTGGTCTGTGATATGCCCAGCTCGCCTGATAATATCCGAGTGCTGGTTGTCGGATTTACCTCTACGACCTGACGCACGGCTTCCAAATCCACGGTTCGCGGCCAACTTGACCTTGGCTGATCGTCGAGGTTTCTGTCAACTGAACGAAATTTCTTGAACCATCTGGTTGCGATGCTGTGGTCCACGGAACCTTCCCCTTTCGCATGACAAATGTTTCGTGTTTTTTGAGCAGCGTTATGGCCGAGTTCAAACTCGTAAAACGAAATTTCCCTAAGCAGCCGGTTCTGGCTGTTAATCTTTTAGGAGTCCCAACCGCAGATAGAACGACGACATGCAATGATGTTCACAGCAACGTCTTCCACTTTATATCCCTTTCGACTGACTGCAGTGCACGACTTGAACTAGTTTAAACACGTGACATACCCGCGGCAGTACATACGTTTATGCAAATATTGCATAACTTTTGACTCGCCCAATGTATATAGTAGCTTGTTGCGTAGCCCTTGAGCTACATAACAAACTGAATTCGTTGGGGCATGGAATTTTGTGCCATGCGGACGTGAACGAGTCACGTCACGCAGACAGTGGCGACTCGTTGGGTGAAGTGAGTGAAGTGCCACTTCACCTAAAAATTTTAAAAATTCTTCGAATGATTTAGAGGATTTTTAAAATCAGTCTCTTTTAGCACGTCTTTTGTAAAAAAAGATCGTGCTTATGTTATCGATTTGTCCGCCCGTTCGCCTGTAGACACGATATCTCTACAACCATTAGTCCGATTTGAAAAATCCTTTTTGCATTGGGCAGCTTGAAATATCCAAATGATGATCCTTTGTTTCGGTTTTTTTTTACGATGTATAATTTCGCCACTAGAGGGCGTAAGAGCAGATGATGTCGAATTCAAAAATACGTTTAATTCCACGTATTTGCTTCTAAACATCCGATTGAAAAAATCCTTTTATCTTTCGGTTCCATTTATGTCGAAGAGTATTTTAGGTATAGTTACTTTTTCAAATTACGCATAGATTTTCCGCTAGAAGGCGTAAAAGTAAATTACGTTTTCCCCGCTATCTGTTCTTCTAAAACTCAGGTTTGAAAAATGTTCTCTTTAGCGGATACAGCTCATGATGGAAAATCTTTTGCATATAATTTCTAATTTTTAGTAAAGAATACTTTGACCACCAGGGGGCGTAAGTGTTAATTTTTTCTTCTGATGTATTTGCCATAAAATCTGAGCATCTTAAATCTCGATTGAAAACAATCTTTCGTGGGCCGATGCCACTCACGTCGATAAACCTTTCCGAATATTATCTTAAAATATTTCATGGTTTCTCCGCCAGGGGGCGTAGATGTATATCTTATTTTGTCAATATCTCTACTTCTAGGAGTCCGATTTGAAAAATTTCTTCTTTGTTGGATAGTGTTTTCAGCGTGACATGTTTTTCATATAATTTCAAAATTTTCAAGTAGTTCATAGACTTTTCGCTAGAGGGCGTAAATAAATTGTGTTTCCACCTATATCTCTGCTTCTAAATCTCCGATTTGAAAAATTCTTTCCTCACCGGATACAGCTCCTGATGGGAAATCCTTTGCACATAGTTTCCAATTTTTGTAAAAAATGGTTTGACCACCAGGGGGCGTAAGTCTTAATTTCCGATTCTGATGTATTTGCAGCAAAATATGAGCTCCTAAAATCTCGATTGAAAAAAAAACCTTGGTAGACCGATACTACTCATGTCGAAAAAGCTTTAAGGAACATTTTCTTCTTAAAATAATGCATGGTTTCTACGCCAGTGGGCGTAGATGTATATCTTGTTTTTGTCAATATCTCTACTTCTACTAGTCAGATTTGTAAAATTCCTTCTTTGTTGGATAGTGTTTCTGAAGCGAAATGTTTTTCATATAAATTCAAAATTTTCAAATAAATCATAGACTTTCCGCTAAGGGGCGGAAGGTAAATTGCGTTTTCTGCGTTATTTCTGCTTCTAAAACTTCGATTTGAAAAATTCTTCCTAAATCGCATACAACACCGGATGGAAAATATTTTTCATATAATTTCTAATGTTTGGTAAAGAATGGTTTGGCCACCAGGGGGAATAAGTGTTAATTTCTGGTTCTGGTGTATTTGCAGCAAAATCTGGGTTCCTGAAAACTCGGCTAAAAATTTATTTTTCTTGGACCGATACCGCTCAAATTGAAAAACCTTTTGAGAATAGTTTCTTCCTTAAATAATGCATTTTTTCCCACCAGGGGGTGTAAAGTCACATCCTAATTTTTTCGATATCTCTGTTTCTAAAAGTCCGATTTGAAATATTCTTTCTGCGTTGGAGAATGTTTCCGGCGGAAAATGTTTCTCATAAAAATTCATATTTTTCTTAACGCACAAGTCTGCAACCAGAGGGTATAAGCTCACGATTCCGTTTACAACAATACCTGCGGGATTAAACTCCCGACTGAAAAACGTCTTTCTTCCGTCAGATACTATTGTTTTCCATACCAGTTCTATTGCCTTTGAATAGCTTTGATAAATTTAATTTGTTGCAGGACGGATTCAAAAGACGTGCTTATTACACCCGAAAATTCGGTGTCATCTTTCTTATTTTTTATAAGAATGATTTCTAGAAAGTGTTGTGGCTTTAAAACGAAAGCTCTCCCGTTTCTGTAATCAAGCTAAAAGTGTGAGCGCACCGTTTCAATTGGCACTACGAACTGAGAACAGGCGATCTTGTAGGCCGTGTGAAGAGATTAGAGCCGCAGTTCCAAATCACTTCACTCCGGGACAGTGAAGAGCGCCGACGTAGAAACCTGTACTTTACTGAATAAGGAGGTTGCTATGACAACGAATGACGTCAATGATCGAGGTGAAGTGCTAGAAGCCGCCACCTCCCTGAGTTTAGGCGGTTCTCTTTGTTTCGCACGCTCTGTTTACTGTGTATACCAGTAACTGTGAGTGTGAACTTTAGTTTCAGAGCTGTTTCTTTATTATTCTCCGTGTATTCTAGATCCATGTTAAATAGCCGTTTTACGATTACATCAATGATCGCTGTGCTTCCTTCAGAGATAGAAGAATTCCCCTTTATAAAAAAACAGATGTATTTTTTTCATCGATTCCCATTTTGAAGCATGTCACTTGTTTTTCTGATTACGAGCCGCCACTCCACGCAGATGCTGTAAATTGGACGTCTCACTCTCGCAGTGAGCAACAACCTCATGCTAGAGATACTAGAGGAGTTTAAATCCGGGGAATCTTCAGGTCACTGAAACAAGGAAAACTCCTCGGCACGGAAAACTCCAGAAACCATTCGGTGACGATGCAAGCCTTGCGAGCAGGTGCATTATCCATCTGGAGGTGTACGTGTGGCAGAGGATAAACCGTAGCCATGAAGGGGTGATATTGTTCCTGACAAATGACCTTACCAGAAATTTCGAAGTAACGAATTTGTCAGTAAGCGGATTTTTTTCATGCTCCGGGCGGAAATTCGTAACAGATCGCTAAAATAGATTCGTTTTAAAGCAAAAAAGGAAAGAAATGTTCAGTCCACTATAACGACTTAATTTTTTAACCGAAAGCATGATTTTAAATAAAAACACTCGCGCCAAACGCTTTGTTTTTGATGAACAAAAAAAAAAAACCCCCATCTGTTACTATACTCCTTTTATCATTATCTGAAATGCATGTTCGATAAAAGGAAACGAACAGGTATAGTTTGAAATCAGCGACGTTACTAATTAGTGGCACGGGGGGCTTTAGCCCCCTCCCCTGAAGGAAATTTCCAGCGCCACCCCAAAGATCTCAACATTTTTTTTCTTTTTTTGAGTTATAAAAATCTGTGGAGCCATTTTGTCCTATTCCTATCCAGTTATGATTTATTTCTATCCCGTTGCGGTAGAGGGAAGGTTGTTGAAGATTGTCTGCACCTTTCTTCTACGCCATTCTACTGCCACTCTTGATATTTAAATCTAGCTACGTCACTGCTTGAAACTGACCTTGAAACAGAGCCATCAACCGACTGTTTATTTGTTCTTTTACCCAGCATACTCAACTACTTTTTTTAAAGTTGTGAACTACTTTTGAATTGCAAGCCGCTTCTCCACATATGAATGCGTTCAGACGCTCAAAGTTATACTGGAGGTGTTATTTATCCTTGCGCTATGCTTGGAAAATCGCCGCCACACTGAGGCGCTTGCTTCTCTGTCTCGTTAGCTAGATTCTGTAGAATTTTATTTATGATTCACTTTGTCAAAAAATACGTAAAAAAAAGTGGACCTGGGCAACAATTTACATTTAAAGGGGAGAGAAAAAATAAAATTTTCCGAAGTGTAGACTGGAAAAAACAAAAGCTATGTTTTTATTTATTCTAACCTTTTCGCATTTAGTTGACCGATAAAATCTTTCTACTCCCTCCATCAAAGTATGTTCGTTCTGATCCTACATCCTTACAGCAATTTTGTTGTAGTATGAACCTCATCAGGTTATGACTCATGTTACTGTGCTGTAGTAATGACAATGCCAACTCAGGACGCAACAGTGATTTGACATTTCATAGTTTTAAGATCGTATTTGGTCGATCCGTTTCATTAAAAAAATGCTAAAATGTACTAATATATTGCTGTTTCAACTGGACAACAAATGTTTCCTGCAATCAAAACGGTGTCACCCCAGGTGGCGCAGTGGTCTGAGCGCTGGCCTCTTCTGAGACAGCCACGCATTTTCATGTAGAACTTCCGTACACAGAGGTTTAGGCCTAAACCTTCATAGACTTGCTCTCACCCCAAACTTTCTGCGCCCTGAACAAGGAGTGAGAGTAAGTCTAGCGACTTTGACAGAACAGTTTGTAAGTGACAGAGAGCACAGTAGGTGGTGCTCATAGCAGGGTAAGAGAAAATCGTGGGGGGGGGGAGAGGAATGGATACCCAAGGAAACTGGGTGGTCCAGCCCGGGAGCCGTCATTTAACGTACTCGTCCGATGCACGGCGGATATTCAGCGATTGTTAGCAAATCACACCATCTCTGCAAGATCAGCCCAGAATTGAACCTGTGGACCCTCCATTGACAGTCTGACTCCCTAACCACTAAGCCATCCGCGGCTCGAGCGCTGACTTCTGTGTCACACGTCTCTCGGCGCCGAAGCTGTTTCATGTTAATTATTTGTGCTACTTCTGTCGTAGTGACGATTATATTCACTGTTCATTAATAGCAAGGAACTGTACACCATTCACACTTAAAATAGTACTAATGATCCGAGTTTCCTGGCGTAGAATTTAAATAAAAGTTTTCAAAGTTTCGCACATCAACCAGATGGCTTTTTCAAGGAAAGTAGACAGCTAACTGCCGACTGGATAATAGAACAGTTCAACAATTTGAACGTGGTGACTTGAGTATTCATTTATAGTCTAGTCAAGTCAGCACGTTCAAATTGTTGAAGTGTTCCATTATGCAGTTTGCAGTTAGCTGTCTACTTTCCTTGAAAAAGCCATCTGGTTGATGTGCGAAAGCTTGAAAACTTTTATTTATGTTCTACGCCTAGAAATTCGGATCACTAGTAATATTTTAAATTCACTGTTCGTTTGTCACTCGCTCATCTCAGCATTTCATGGCTACTGTTACGTTTCGCCTTTTTTTTTTTTTTTTTTTTTTTTTTTTGTTCTTAATATGTGTTTTTTGTTATTCACTTCTATGTATCATGTTTTCTTGTTGTAATCGCTGCACGTACAGCTTTTAAACCTTCTGACCACAGGTCCGAGATGGGTCTGGGTTCGAATCCCGCTGAGGCATGGATGAAGTCCCTTCTATGAAACTATTGGTCATAAATTAGGGATGGACGACTGCTCATAGTTCATCAAGTTGCTCACGGTGGTCGATAAACCCCTAAAAAAATCAAAACTGTAATTACAAGCATCGTGAAGCTCACGTTCAAATTTATTTGTAGAATAGGGATGTATGCCAGATTTCCAGTTTGAAACCCCATTTTGTTCATTTAACAAAACAGTTTTAAGAATTTAGATAATAGTTTTGAGAAATCGTGTTGTGAAAACGTGGCTGAGGCGTTCCAATGACACCATTAAACTCTAAAAAAATTGTAAATTAAACAGAAAGTTGTGGCTCTTGCAAAAAAAATTTAAAAACCTTCATCTTATCAATAAAACTGCAGTGAAGCTGTCAGAAAAAAATAGAAAACTGCAACCGTTAGCTTCCGGAATTACGCTTATTACAGGCGTGCGAACGGAGGAGGAGGGGACAGGTAAAAGTTGGAAAAAATATCATTTTCCGGCTGTCAAGTTGAAAGAAAATAGTAAATTCAGTCGTCAGAGCTATCTCGTCGAACAATAAATAGATAAAAAAAAATTGGAAATGTGTGCGTAATCTTCCGAATTCCATGATACGTCCTGGAAACGGGAGGAACAACGTCAGAAATGAGTGAAAATTTCCCTTCCTCGCTTCAAAATTGAAAGCAGTCAGGAAATCTAATCCAGATCAGGATATTCAGATGGTAAAAACCAAAAAAAAAAAATCTATCCGTGTGCCACGTTGCAGGCGTTGTAAATGGTGGAAAAAGTCAAGAATGCGTGAAAATTTCACTTGCTATCTTCAAAACTGAAAGAAAACAGAATATCTAATCAAAATGAAGCTATTTCGGTTCAAGCATATAGCCCTAGCAAGGAATGTCAATTCCGGAATTATGTACCCAGACTGGCAAAATACGAAATTATTAGCAACTCCCGCCTTTGCAATGCCAAAGCATTTATATTACAGCTTTTGGAGACCAATGTTGCAATGATTACAGTCCTTATAAACTGTGTGGAACTTGGGAGCACCTCATTAATTACGTTTCGTAAAAAAATGTTGTTTCTGGTGGCATAATATGTTTAATTTGGAATAACTTGTTCTTACAGTTTAACCTTCTTCATCATGATTTGCATAAGTTGTCTACAAAACCCTGTTTGTCACGTGTTCCTGGAGTAACGTACTCATGGTGCACATGGACAGTGTATATAAGGTGTTATGTTGGCGTGTCTGATAATCTGATAATGAGGTGATCGTCACCTTGGAAGTACTAATGGTTTTAATTTGTACATATTATTCATCTTTTAATAAATCGTGCTCAGACGGTATTGTTTGTAATTAATTAGTTAATGAGTTATTTCCCGAGTTTCCAAAAAATTCGATTTCGATTCAGTCTTTTTAGCAAAGCTCTTTTCCTGACGTAGGAAGTGAAAACATCCTTCCCGATGGTGTAATGGGGCCGGAACGTCCCGGAACGGCGTTCCGGTACTTTTTTTTTCCAGCCGGCACGCGTTCCGACTTCCGTTAAACCCTATGCAGCATAATTTGTTTCCTTTTTAAAATGCGAATGTCCTATGACTCTTTTCCAACAAAAAATGCAACAGAAAAACTACACAGTTAGTGGGATTAACGTCCCGTGTTTGTTTGAAGGTAGAGTTAGTCTCTAAATCCATTCTCACTTGGCAGTCCCTTGAAACTCCTTTTTCTACCATTGTCGCACTTAATTAATCTTCGCCATTATTAAGGTGTCCAGTTGTGAGTCTCAGTGAATTTTGTCCAGTTTTGAATGCCCTTTAATTACGCTGGAAGCAGAGGAGATAATTTCTTTTCTCTGGAGCTTTAGACACAGGTGGAAAAAATCATGACTCTCTTCATAAAATCTTGCATAAAACGACATCTTACTGGATAATTTTTACTTAAATTTGTTTCGTGCAGTGCCTAAACTTCCCCTGTCCAAATACACTATCTACCAACAAGTAATTGGTCACCACTGCAATCGACGATATCTGCGGTCCTGATACACGTCACGGCCGCCGCCGTTAAATATCGTGTGGGAAACAACAACGCAACCAGTCGCATGCAAGATGCCACGCAGTTCGCAGCTCTCCGATTTCGAGAAAGGTGTAATCGTCGGGTATCACAGAAATGGCCGATCCATACGTGACATATCCAGCGAGTTGAAGTACCCAAAATCGACAGTGGCCTACGTCATTGGCAAGTGGAAGATGAGAGGTGACTGTTGGAATGTGCCCCGATCCGGTAGACCCACAAAACTGGTAGTTAGAGACCGACGGGTGCTGGCCAGAGAAACTCGGAAGAACCGCACCAAATCGATGGGCCACATCCGCGAGGAGTTTCAACAGGCATCCGGGATTGTTCTTTCAATGAAAAACATCCGTAAGGAAGCCCATCTGCACGGTTATCATGGACGTGCTGCCGCGCACAAGCCTTTGATCACCAAGTCCAATAGCGCTGCTCGGCTAACGTGGTGCAAAGAACGTCGACAGTGGACCGTTGAACAGTGGAAACAGATTCTCTGGAGCGACGAATCAAGGTTCACCCTCTACCGTTCGGATGGCAGGGTCTGGGTTTAGCGTCTGCCTGGAGAACGCCTCCTGTCGGAATGTATTGTGCCAACTGTGAAGTTTGCCGGCGAAAGAATTATGCTATGGGGGTGTTTCTCCTGGTATGGCACGGGACCCTTGGTCGCAATTCCTGGTAGACTCAACTCCGAGACCTACTGCACCATTTTGGATGACCATGCGCTTCCTACGTTGTGGCAGTTTTACGGGGTGGACCCACGTTACTTTCAGGATGACAATGCCACCTGTCATGTTGCGAGGTTCACCATGGCTTGGTATGGTGACAATGGGGTTAATCGAATGGACTGGCCTGCGCAGAGCCCAGACCTTAACCCTATCGATCACCTCTGGGACGAGTTGGAGCGTCGACGTAAGGGGTGCCCCCACCGTCCGAAATCGGTGAAGGAACTGACCTATCTTCTCCAAGCCGAGTGGAAGAAAATACCGCTAGGCGTTGTACAACGCCTGGTTGAGAGTATGCCCCGGAGGGTCGCAGCTGTAATCGCTGCTCGTGGCGGCTCCACCAACTATTGAAGGTAAATAAACTTCGTTTTCCTTTGCTATCACAGGTGTCCAATTACTTGTTGGTAGATAGTGTATTACGCGTGATCAAATGAAACCCGTTCGAGTGGATTTATTGAGACGAACAAAAAGGTGCATCCGCAAGTGTGGCTGAATTAAACAAAGCAATACACAAGGAAGAAATAGTGCACCAGTGTTCGTTAGAAGAAGTCGCAGTAGGCATTCAGACACGCATTCCACTTCTTGAGGAGACGGCGGATACCGTCCGTGAAGAAGGGCTTTGGTTGTTCCTTGAACCATTTGGTCACCGTGGCCATGACGTCTGCATCGGAGTGAAATCGTTTCCCATTAGAGCTTTTTTTAAGTGTCCGAACAAATGAAAGTCACATGGTTACAGATCGGGGCTATAGGCTGGGTGGTGCAGAACCTCCCACTCTCTCCGTGCTAACGTAGCGGACGAACATTGTCGTGCAACAGAATCACACCACGCAAAAGCATGCCGGGTAGCTTACTCTTGATGGCTTTATGCAGCTTGTCCAGTGTGTCCTTGTAGCGGTTGGCATTGATGTTAACATGAGGCTCCACCAACAAAAGCTGTTCATGGTCAAAAAGTGCGTTCAGCATAACCATACAGGCGGAAGCCTGTGACATAAGTTTTTCGTGTTTTGGTGATCCGGGATGTTTCCATTGCATGCTCGCTGGTTTGCTGGACGGCTCAAAGTCGTGACACCACAATTCGTCGCTTGCCACTATGCGCGACAGAAATGCATCACCCTCCGCTTCAAGTGGTTCAAACTCCAACCCATGCGTTCTTCCTTATGGCGGACTGTCAGCATCCGTTCGATCCATTATGAACACGCCTTCCGATACTGCAGTGTCTTCGTAACTACCGTTTGAATTGTCCCAAATAACATAGCGAATTCCTCCGCTAGCGAACGTAAGCTCAAACGACGGTCCACCGGTATTACTGCATCAATCTTGACGATAGCTTCGTCTGTCGAAACAGCATGCGCCTGCCCCGGCAGCGGAAGATCTTTCGTTTCCTCACGTCCTTCCAGGAACATTCGCGCCCAGCCCGTCACTGTTGTCTTCGAACCACATTTGTTACCATACACAGCCTGCATTCTGCGATGAATGTCGACTGGTCGACATCCTTCTGCTGTTAGGAACTAAATCACTGCTCGCTGATCCACCTCGGACGGAGTCGGAATCACACTGGCCATATTGGCAATGATCTGCAGCACAAACCACAGATGCGAGGGGAATGATCATCAGATCAGATCATATGTAGAGGATTTTAAGAAGGGAGCGTCTGACCCCAGGTCTTAAACAACCCTTAGAAACAGGAAGCTAAGAGATTTGGGCTAGAGTGCCCGATAGGAAAGTCACGCGGAAGTGAGGTAGAAAGGGGGAGGCGTATGACGGGCCATTCGCTTAGCTACCATGTCCCAGATATGTTCGATCGCAGACACATCTGACGAACGTGCATGCCAAGGAAGAAGCGTTATCTGCCGTGCGTGGAAGAGGTCTTGGACATTCCGTGCCACATGTGGACGAGCATTGTCCTGCAAGAATACAGCGCCAGAACAACTCTGAACCTCTGCCTCTAAAGCATCCCTGATGTATCGTTGGCTGTTGAGGATTCCCTCAATTCGTATTAAAAAATAGTATGAAAACACTACAGAACTGAAATCCATATAGTGAAATAAATTAACAGAACAGAACTTCCCTTTACACGTGGTATATCTTTTTCATAACAAATACGCTATCTGATTAAAACTATCCAAACACATGCCTGTTCACAAAACTCTATGTAATAGGAAAGGAATTAATATCGACTTTGACCTTCCTTTGTTGCTGACGGCCTCCACGCTGCTAGAAAGGCTTTCCACTAGATACGTTGTTGCGGGAACTGTCTTCCATTCTGTCACAAGAGCATTAATCAGGTTGGCAACTGATGTCCGGTACTTTGGCCTGGATCGCAGTCGACGTTTCGATTCATCCCAAACGCGTTCCATATTGTTGAGATCGGGCCACTCTGAAAGACACTGAAGTTCTACTGCACACGTCTCATCCAACCATTCCTGCACGGACTTCACTTTGTTGACGAGGCAATTGTGCTGTTGGTAAAGATAAGGGACTTCGCCCAAGTGTTCCCATAATGTTGGGGTCACAGAATTGTCGAGAATATCATTATAGGCAGCAACGTTAAGATCACCGGGCACTTGAACTAAGGGTCGCCTCCCCAGTGGTACAGTGGTCTAAGCACTGGCTTATGGCCATTCGTCCGTGAAGGGTCCGGGTTCGAACCCCGGTGAGGCATTGATGCTGTGTTTGTCTTAAGGCATTGGCTCTCTCCTTTCTCTGGAACCAGTGACCCTAAAGTAGGGAAGTAGGGACAGACGACTGCTTATAACCCATTGAGTTGCTTACGGTGGTCGTTAAACTCCCAAACAAACAGAAAAATTGCCGCTCCTGTGGAGCAGTGGTCTAAGCCATGACTTATGGCCATTCGTCCGAGAACGGTCAGGGTTCGAATCCCGGTGAGGCATGGATGTTGTGTTTGTTTTACGGCACTAGTTCTCTCCCTTCCCTGGAACCAGTGGCCCTAAATTAGAGACGTGAGACTGCTTATAGCCCATTGAGTTGCTCACGGTGGTCGTTAAATCTTCAGCCAAAATTAAAAAAAAAACTAAGGGTTCCAACTTAAACCATGAAAGATAGACCTACATTATAATGCCTCCTCCACCAAACTTCACAGGCGTTCATCTGGCGTTCTATAACGTCCCCGTCAGGTTCGTCCGTCAGACTGCCGGATGGTGAAGTGTGATTCTCCACTACAATCGAGGACAGGCAGTTTTGTAGAACTACCCCGTTTAGCACACTCAGGTCCCGCTCTGTCAATTTACTCGTCCATCAAGTCGCGATTTCGCTGTTATTGCTCATAGACGTTTCCATTCCACAGTAACTCGGGGAAGCTGCACCAGCAGGCCAGAAATTTTTTGAACTGACTTGTTGTTAAGATGGCATCCTATGACCGTGCCACGTTGAGACTCACTGAGCTCTGCCGTACTGCCCATTCTAATGTTCATGCTTGTCTATGAACTGACTTGTGGCTAAGATGGCATCCTATGACCGTGCGACGTTGAGACTCACTGAGCTCTGCCGTACTGCCCATTCTAATGTTCATGCTTGTCTGTGAACTGACTTGTTGCTAAGATGTCATCCTATGACCGTGCCAGGTTGAGACTCACTGAGCTCTGCCGTACTGCCCATTCTAATGTTCATGCTTGCTTATGATGTTTGCCACGCCACGTGTGTCTTTTTATACATGTATGTTCCATGGATGTAATGTATATAAGAAAATCCACTACTCAAAAGGGGTGCCCGTATACTTTTAATCATATAGTACAGAGGTGGTGAACCTTTTCATGTTGGAAGGCCGCATCTTGAGGGACTTAGTTTTTACTAGACCCTTGTGTCATTCACCAGACTATGTATGGCTCAAAAGTGAAGGCTTCTGGTTAAACCTACACATGGTTTGCTAACTTGTGTTTCTTTTCCGATACTTTTCATCCTCGAGATTTGTAATTGCCTAAACTCTAAATTATATGAAGAGGGAATTTCTTTCTATCATATTTAATTTTACTTGTTTTTTCTCCCGTTGAGTAGCTATTACGAACTCATAAAACTGCGGGAAAAACTTCCAAAATTAAAAGTTTTGTTCTCGGCAACTTCTCTTAAGAATAAACAAATGGCCACATTAAAATGATTTTTGACATTACTTAGATTGTGAAATACGAATTTCATGCAACTAGATCACGCAGTTTGCAAGCAACTGAAGCAGAAATATATTTTACACGTAGGACAAGTGACGTTTCCCTTCAGTTATTTCATATCCCCCCAAAATTACGATAATGGTGCTTTCTTTAATCGTAAGTTAAAAAGCGTAATGTCTAATTTATACCCCATTGAAAAAAAATAATTCTCAGTATTAATACGACGTAAAATTTCTTCTTTCGCGCAGGTAAAAGAGCTCAATTAACGTTGTTTACATAGGACACATGCCGTTTTACCGTACAAGCTCTGCGATCAAAAGTCGCCAGCTGCTGCCACTCATTAACACAAGAACTTCCAGTCTATGCATCTTAGGTCTTTGGTTTCAAGTAAACTGAGACTGAGTGAATCGTAAATAATATAAACCAGAGGTTATCTGATTTTTAGGATGAACGAAGAACGTTGCTATTTTTCATTTCATTAATTCACAGAGCGAAAAGTATTTTCTTTTTTCACCTTACGATTTCATCACAATCTATGTCGTGAGCTTCAAAGGGTACACGCAATTTCTGAAATCTATGTACTGCGAGTCTTCCAGATTCTTAAAGCGCTGCTACCACTCCTGTCAACGCCTTTCGTTGTCTTCCTCTTCATAATAAGATTCTTTTTCACAAGAGTTACGTTTCCCTAAAGTGGGAATTTCATCATCTGTTGACTGTCACTCACTCAACAATCGCATCACCTTCAACGTTTCTTTATAGTGTCATCCGGATTCCCATTTAATTTACGTTTTCAATTATTATGAAAAATTCAGCATCATCCTACCGATTTCGGTTGTCATTTTACTTACTCCCAGGTGTTATAATTCAAGGGCACCTAGTGTTATTCAAAAGTGTTCGTCTGTGGCTTCTCTCTCTCACTTTTATCCTATATGAAAATAAATTGGCGTTTCGGTATTTTTTCACAAAGACATAGCTACCCGGAGAGTAGAGAGCGGTTGCGCTTCCAGAATGATCACACTGTGGATGTAAATTCATACCCTGAGGAGCGTAGAAAGCTGAAATGCCAACGTGTGAACAACTTTGCTGAAAATCGTAATTGCCGCCCCAGTGGTGCAGTGGTCTAAGCGCTGGCTTCTGACTATTCGTCGAGATGGGTCCAGGTTCAAATCCCGGTGAGGCATGGATGTTGTGTTTGTTTTGTGGCACTTGCTCTCTCCTTTCCCTGGAACCATTGGTCCTAAATTAGAGACAGGCGACAGCTTTGTAGCCCATTGAATTGCTCACGGTGGTCGTCAGACGCCCAAACAAACAGGAAAATTGCCGTTCCCGTGACGCAGTGGTCTAAGCGCTGGCTTCTGACCGCTCGTCCGAGATGGGGTCCGGGTTCGAATCCCGTGACGCATGGATGTTGTGTTTGTTTTGTGGCACTTGCTCTCTCCTTTCCCTGGAACCATTGATCCTAACTTAGAGACAGGCGACTGCTTTATAGCCCATTGAATTGCTCACGGTGGTCGTCAGACGCCCAAACAAACAGGAAAATTGCCGTCCCGGTGACGCAGTGGTCTAAGCGCTGGCTTCTGACCAGTCGTCCGAGATGGGGTTCAGGTTCGAATCCCGGTGAGGCATGTATGTTGTGTTTGTCTTATGGCACTGGCTCTCTCCTTTCCCTGGAGACATTGGCCCTGAATTAGGGACAAGCGACTGCTTTATATAGTCAATTGAGTTGCTCACGGTGGTCATTGAACTCCCAAACAAACAAAAATTGTAACTGAGAAAGAAAGTTACATACTTTAGTATTTTATTTTTTTAAATACTTTAGGTGTACAGTATTTCGCGCTGCTAATCACAGTACAGAATCAAGTGCTCCATAAGGTGCGGACCGCTCATATGCACGAAAATTGTTGTCCGAAACATCGGGGAGACATATAAAACAATATGCAGTATGCTTAACCACTACCACTTGAGTGGCATTGACCACAAATTTAAGGAGGCTACTTTGAGAGGCGACTTGTTTGCTAGTAAGTTCTACTTCGACATCAGGAAATAAAGCCCCCGTCAAACTGGTCATCCAGGAACATCATTCTGCCCTGAAAGGAGTAAAACCAGAAAGGAAACTGGCTTGAGACTGGTCAGGGTACCGTGACTCCTGGGAGAAATAGCATCATGTTGACTGAAAACATGCCCTAATGATGATGAGGCTTCTCTAACAGGGGAAACGAGAAGTTCTTCCGCTTTTGCTGAGTCCATTTCTTCATCCTCACGCTGCATGCACGTGATGTACTGTCGACCTCGTGTGTTGACCGATTTGGCGCTGGAAGAAGGTACTTGTGGCTACTTTTTCAGGGGCACGAGGTTACGGATTTTAAATTACTGAGGACTTTGGAGCAGCAGAAAACAAGTGGCTTTGTGAATGTCAATCAGAGAAGAACGAACGTTGTTATTTTGAAGAGTGCTGGAGTCTTGATCTGATCTCACAATTCTCAGCGATTTTGTCTGTAATCGATGTTTCAACAACAGGCAAACTTTTCATCTTTTATTTACAACCAGCTGTGAGATAATTAATTCGGAGCATGCAAAGAACTTTGAATGCCCAGCAGCAGTGAAAACTTTCTTGTACACTACGTTGGCTCTTCGTGATCTGAACTAATGGCAAAACTTTATAGCTGCACTGGAACTATTCTTCTAAGTGAATTACTGTATATTATTAGTATGAAAGTTTAGTTATTCGACTGCATGCACGTTGTGTCGTTTTGCTACGAAGTATTTGGTGACGTTTATCTGTATTAGCCTGTTTCGAAGTTTTGAACAAGTGACTTTACCTGAATCTGGATGAGAAAATTTAAGTCTTTAATGCTACTTTTGAAGTTTTCAAGTGTTATGCAAAATGCCTTGTAATGCGCATTGAAAACTGTTATAAATTCAGTAGAGTATGTTTTCGTGCTAAAAATTCAATAATCATTTGAGTGGTGATATCTTCTTAGGTGAGCGGTGATATCTTCTTAGTTGGGTGGTGATATCTTCTTAGTTGAGTGGCGATATCTTCTGGTTTCCGATCTTGTCCTGGACGACGCGGCAAGAATTTGCAATATGATTCTTGCCCTAGATACGCAAAAAATGTGGTGGAGAAACTTGAAGCTTACAAACAGCGATGAAATATCACTTCAATGTACTGAAAACAAGACGCGAAGGAAAATATATGGACTCATTGACAGAAGAAGAAACAAGAGAATAGAGAAAAATACACAACCCCAAGAACTTTATGTCACCTCTGGGACTCCTTTAATAATTGAAGACCTTGTTGCCGCCCAGGTGGCGCAGTGGTCTAAGCGCTGGCTTATGACCATACGTCCGAGAAGGGTCCAGGTTCGAATTCCATGAAGCATGGATATTGTGTTTGTCTAACGGCACTGGCTTGTTCCCTTTCCTCCTGGAACCATTGGCCTTAAATAGGGACAGACGACTCCTTATAGCCCATTGAGTTGCTCACGGTGGTCGTTAAACCTTCAATCAATCAAAAAAAAAAACTTAGTAAAATCATTCAATGCTTTGATTATGATACGCTTTCCAACATACCAGAAATCATTACTCAAGTTATTACTTGAGTAATGATTTCTGGTATGTTGGAAAGTACTACAAGAAGGGTCGGTAATGCCTGAACCATGAATCGGAAAAGAAGGCCGCCAGGCGAAGGAACTCTGCTGGCCAGAGTCCGGCCGCGAATATCAGTCCAATGCGGTTCTGTGACCTGAAGGCGGCAACAGAAGAGGAACCCTGTACCACAGAGTTAGTAGGCGTAGTATCTCAGTCCATTGTGGTTCTGAGATAGCTCTGTAACACAGAGCAAGGAAGGAATCTTAGTCATTGTGGTATCTGAGGCTGATGACTATAGAACTGAAAAAAACGAACCTTGAATATGAAACGAGAAAAAGAAGAAAGAAATACTTATCAAAATTTACTACAATCCAGTATGAGATCTAAACCTCTTTGCATAGCTCCGATATTAGTGCAAGAAAAACCAACAGTGCCATAGGCACAGGAACGCGGGAATTAAGGGCGTAACCCCGAAAACAAATAGTGGTGAAAAGAAACTTCGCCAGCAACGATTACATCACATGGAGGCAAAACGAAATACTATGCTAACATGCAGAGTAAACCATCGCTCCTCCGTAAGAAACTGATCTGGATTTCGCAGCTGTAACGAGCTGGGCCATCACCCCCTAATAGCTTAGCAGGCCCGCGCACCGATTTGTGACGTCACTAGAGTAGTCCGTAGTCGCGGAGAGGAGCATTACGGCGATGTGCGAACGAACGCGTCTTTACGTACACCAACTAACCAGGTCGTGCGTTCTTTTAGAGTTTCACTGCATTTAAATAAGAACTTGTGTGTTAGTTTTCAAATAACTGCAGAGTTAACAAGTTTGTTTAATAATCTTTTAAAATACAGAAGAAAAAGAAATTACAGCGCAAAATTTAGCGTAGCAATAATTTCGACTGGAAAGGGTAAGCAACACAGATTCGTCAACTTAATGAAAGCATCCCTGTCATTTCACTGGAAGTGATAAACCATTCCTATAATCGAAATTATAAACTGTTGTCGTAGTTTCACTTGAAATTATAGGGTCTTTATAGTTAGCCGAACGATTCCTGTACTTGTGAACAAATCGTTCTTGTACTTGAAAGATCAGTTTGAGGGTCCATTACGAAGTATCGCCGTCGTTTCAAAAGATGTCGATTGACATATTTAAGGAATCAAATTTTTCATTCATTGCAAACTTATGACTATGAAAATTTTAGTAATGAAATAATTCCTTTAGTGAAAATGTATTTTATATGCAATCCGTGATCACTAATATATATAAAAAGGTCAAGAAAAACTGAATTTTTTTCTGTGTTTTTTAATTATTACCAAAGGCTCAATAAAACACGTTTTAACATACATACAGGGAATTGCTGCTTGATCCACTGATTGCATCAAATAAATTAAGATTTCAAGAAAATTATGCCATTGCTACATTATTAAACGTACAATAATGACATAACAAGTTTTCCTAATTTTAGTACCATCTAGTTACGTGTTTGGACAACTTCATTTTGATAAGCAAATGTAAAGTTTATAATTTTTGTCTTCCAGAGCACTATTTCAAAAAAGTTACCTTGTCAATGTATTAAGTATATTTATTAGTAGCATTAAGCAAAACTATTTGGATCCACAATATAAGCATTTCTTTTTATCTGGAAAACTACAAGTAACTTATTGGCAGAAATTTCCTGAAATTTGATTTTCAAGAAGTATTCAGCAAAACTGCCAATGTACATATAATTATGGTTGTGTAGTTCTTTGTGTATCACAAGCACAATTTGATTATGTGTCCGTTAGCTGTTCCTTGAAGAATTTCAAAGACACGTTTCTAAGAAAATCTGAAATTTGTTCCAATAATTTCTTAAAGTATTTTTTTCAGATAATTATTATATTTTTTGAGAACCTGACAAATGCACATGCAGTTATTGTACTGAATAGATCTAAGCGATTGTTTTGGTACTATAGGATGTATTTTAAAAGATGTACATGTTTCATTATAAATTGACTAACTTGATGTACCATTTTCTCAGAAACTATAAAAAGCAATGGTATAAAATTTTGCACACATGTTTTGTCATTGCTAAAGCTATTGAAAAAGATTGTTTTTTTCCTTTTTTATGATCTTGGTTTCAAAATAAATTCTATGAAGGATTGAAGAAGTTTTTTCCCATACAAAAATTAACACCCACCCTCACGTTTGGAAGCACACTTTCCAGTAGTTATCGGATAATATGAGATATATTAGTTCCAGTTATTATTGCTGTAGCTTGTGAAGACACAGTGCAGGAAGTCTGGAAACAGATCAGTCTAGATAAATGAATAAAAAGTTGATCTCTCATTTTAAGCAAATGTTTTCAAAAAAAAAAAAAAAAGCGAGTATATATTTCTACTTGTATTTTAAAAATCTTGTTTGTTTAGAACATAGTTTCCACAATATGTGGATTCATGTAGATCCACGTACTTTTCTTTCTCTTAAAAATAACAATATCCAAGGCTTAAAAATACCATGCCCGAGGTGCCCAGAGCATGTAAATCATTCGTCTGGGCAGGTAAATAAAACATCTAATTGCCTGTGCATGGAAACTAAATTTAAAAATAAAAAAGTTTGTAATAAAATTTCCTACTACACAAGAAAAAAAGACAGTCATCACATGTCGTGTTTCATGTCATTGTTAATTAATGGAAGTTGTATTATTGTTACGAAGTACCAATTAAAGAGTAATATCACATCTTTAATTATGTTATGCTCTACGCCCAGAAATCGGAAACCTAGTTTTGCTCCAAATTTTGTTTATAATCAACAACAGTATGCATGCCTCTGATGTAACTGACCTCTCATGTTTAGTGACAAAGGGAGAAAACTTTAACAAAAGGAACATGGCAGAATCACTAAATTTCCGAAACACCAGTTTCATCATCGTGCCATTTCATACCAATTTTAGCATCAGCATCTTAAAAATTGATATACACACGTTTGTGCATTGAACATTTGTAATACAGACCCTTAAAATGGAAGTGCAAACATGTTAAAACAGTTCATATTTTTAACTTAAAAAAAATAGGGTTCTGGTTTGTTATCTTAAAAGATACATTTTCCTGCGCATCCAGCTTTTACTACCTGGGCAAGTAAATAATTTCTTGCCCAGGTAGTACTGATATATTTCACCTAATTTTTAAGAAATTGAATGGTTTTGATAAATTCCCATCCTACCACAGATAGAGCATACACACTGCTCACACGAGAGTTCTTCAATGTGTTGGTTTCTAGAAAAATGCTTCAAAATCTTTAAACGGACATTTTAAAGGCAAACTTACTCCTGAACTATGTGTGAACTTCTGTTTTTGTGCATTCATATCTAATTTTTGCTGTCTATACTTGATTCAGTGTTTGTGTTCCTTTAGTAATAAATATTAAAAATGATAATTCAATGCAATTCTCTATGTCTGCAAACACAAAAGATGTATTTCACATGGCAACAAGGCCTTAGCATTTATATAAAGGACATAGGCATGTTAGATGTGTACATGACATACATATATTTCGTATAGGATATAAGTATTTTACAAGCATTTGTGCCCAGAAATAGGGACCCCAAAAAAGTTAATCTGGCGCTGCCTAAACACTTAAATAAGTAAGTACGAATGTATCAACATATTACTCTTGGGATCAAAAGCATGCAACCCTTATTATTCTGTGTCCATAATAAAGTTTAAAATCCCTTCCTAAATATACATATTTACTTTGAACTTATTTGATACATTGGCAAAAACATGTTATGGGTAACTATAACAACACAAGTAATCTATTCTTTCCATTACAAACATAAATTTCATTTTTCAAAAATCTTTTCAGTGCTTTGACTTCCCACTGTGAGATGCATTAGATTATAAAATTGGCCAAATTTAAATTTTCTAGTTCAAAATTTTTATTTTACGAGTAGTTTAAAATAAGGTTAACAAAAGGTTTCCACGTACCTTAGAGGTGAAAATTTTCACGCTTTATTGCTGTATGCCATTTTCTGATAACCTCCCCATTAGTAGGGAATTTGAATACTTTTAATATTCCTCTATGAAAATAAATTTAGTTGACAATTTGACAACAACAACCACGCACATCCGTAGTCACGCTTACACAGAGTGAGCAAGCTCATGCATGCTCGACCACCCACCACGGACATCAGCCTACTCTCCCCTACGTCACGTAGCTTCCGGCGATCGGTGCGCGGGCCTTCTAAGCTATTAGGGGGTGATGGCTGGGCCGACCGCTCTGCGTCAAGATACCAGGACCATCGCAGGGTAAATGGCTTTGGTGGTCCATGTTTTCCCCTTTTATATATTGCACATCTCATGCGATTAGTTGCCTACTTGAATGATTTGCATATTCCACACGCCTACCAATGGCCAATTTCAATGCCGATACGCCAACTCCTTCTGGAAGGACAGTGACAAATCAGAGCAGTGTATTAATATTAGATATAAAAAAGTATTTTTCTGAGATGTTATTTACAGATTTGATAAGTGAACAGAAAAGCATTTTATATCCTCCTTCAGGAGCTAAAAACTTTGCACCAACAGGTAATTTGTACATTTCTAACATCCAACCTTCTCCAAAAGTCTTTAATGCAGGGAGTGTTCAAAATTTGATGCCTCCATATTTATATACGTACAAGCCCAGTGGCAAGGTATCAAACTGAAACAAAACAAAATCAAAGCTTAGAATTTCTACTTTAATGCACATATTTTATTTTTCTATATGGTAGTCTTCGCGCTCGATAAGGATACGCTAACGTTTAACCAGTTTTTAAACCAGTCTCTGCAAAAAAAACTTCAGGTTCTTTTCGGAAATATATCCTCACAGTGGCTTAAGCATCTTAGTCAGAGGAGAACTCAATTCTTTTCAGATGTCTCTTGAGAGCATAAAACAACCAGAAGCCGGACGGCGCCAAATCTGGGATGTAGATAGGGTGTTCAAGAACTTCAAATCCGATTTTCTGTATGGCCTCTGAAGTGGAAGCACTGGCGTGGGGTTTGGCGTTGTCGTGTTGCAGAATCATTGGCTTTTTTTCACCACGTACGCATTTAATTCTTTGCTTTAACTTTCTGAAGGTATGCCCGTAGCTTAGTCGCACTTTTGACCATATACACCTGATGAATAACGCCTCTGCATTCCCAGAACACAATGAGCATGCACTTAATGGGCAGAAACTTGAGTTGATTTTTCATTTGTGGGTCATAATGGTGAACCCAGCTCTTATCACCAGTCACGAAGCTTTGGAGAAAATCACTTCCATATTTTTTACAGCGAGCAAGCAACCTTTGGCATGTTTCAAGTCTTGATTTCTTCAGTTCAGTCGTTAGGTGAGGCGGTACCCAACGAGCGAACACTTTCATATGTCCTAAAACGTTAAAAGTGTCGTTGATACTACCTAAACTAATGTTCATCTTATCTGCTATGGTTCTCTGGGGTATTCTCTGATTTTCCCTGATGAGCTCGTCAACTTTTTGACTGTTCAAATCGCAAGTTACGATTACGGGCCTCCCACTCCGCTACTAATCCTTTACGGTCAACATTCCTCCACTGTCCATTGATTTCTCGCCCAACGACGGACATTGCTTATGTCCAAAGTTCCAGAACCATACTGCCACTAATCTAGCATAAATTTCTTCGGGAGGTACATTTTCACGAGTTAAAAGCTCTATAACTGACTGTTGTTTGACACCAGTCGACATATTTTGAAGAATAATCACTGATTTTAAACACAATGCAATTATGCAATTATGATGCACTAGTTTGTCCGCTCCGGTCATCGAATCCGGGACCCCCTCACTCCGGAGTAAGTCGCTCTCCCAACTGAGCTACGCGGACATATGCTCTCACTGCTATCTGCCTTTATCTCATGTGCGTCCTGCGGTGCAGGCACGCCACACACACACGCACACACACACACACACACCCTTCCCCCCGAAAGAGGGCCGGGGGCATGTCCAACGGGTCAGCCGAGACCATGTGTCGCTGTAGGCAAACATCCCATGAAGAACGGGCGTTAGAGAAATCCCAGACAATTTGGTGCGTGGAATGTAACATCACACTGATTTATTTTTTCGAAGCACTGAAGAAGGGATTCTCATTTTTCCTGTCTCGCCGTGTGGAAAGAACATCACATCATTGCGAGAAACGTAACAGCCGGGCCATCCTGGAAGTTCGGGCGCCAATATAATGCACAAGTTTCTCCGCGCAGTACATCGAATGCGGGTCCCCTCAGTCTGGAGTAAATCGCTCTCCCAACTAAGCTACGCGGACATGTGCTCTCACTGCTACCTGCCTTTATCTCATGTGCGTCCTGCGGTGCAGGCACATCACACAGTACGAACAAATCGATGTACGGAGTTCTGTTACACAGTAAAATGTAGCTAATGGCACAAAGAATCGTTTGCCGTCTGACTGGTTGCTAGGCAAAACGTCATGCGCGAGACACTTGCGCAGAGGCATTACTTATTAAACACGCTGCATAGTGACATTCGAAGGGAACCAATCTATGTTTTAAGCGCAGCAATGTTAAAATGGTGAAACAGATCAACAGCTTGATCCCACAGTTCGAAGATCTATAAAAGAAGTAAGAATATGGAAAAAATACCTGATCTGTCGGCTTTTGTTGCGAAACTTCGTGTTTAATTTCATCCAAAGCAATTTCCCTCGATTTCTATTAGTTACTATTCTTTTTCTCCTCTTGCTACAAGCTGGGTTCCAGTAAAATCAGAAACTCTATGAAATATGGTTACATTAACTACCACTTGCACTGATGTTTAAAAGACAAAACTATTTGACTAGTGCACACTAATCGGTTCTGATTGTCATAGGTAATGAATAAATGAGTATTGAAAAATAAGGAAGTTTGTAGATATCTTCACTCCAGTGGTGCATTTTTCATCAGCTTATTGCAACGTAGTCATGAATTCAACCATTACCACAATCAATGCTGAATATCAAATCAGTTTCTCATGTAGCAAACGATGCACCTGTGCCTCTCACGCCACGGACTTACGTATAATAGGTCGTTTATCTTTCCTTCTCATTGCTTTTCACGTCTGCGAATATTATTATTTACCAACAGTGCAATGCGTTTTCTCTTCGTTTTGTTTTCTGAAACATTGAATTCACATCCGTGGTACAAAATAATGTGGAAAATAGCTTCAAAGAGCTTGACTTTAGCGACAGCTGATAACAATCTGCATATTCATAGAGCAAAAACCTGAAATTTAAATACCAGAAATCAAATTTTACTCTGCTATTATGCTCCTTTTTTTTACGGTAGAACCTTCCATGTTTGTTTAAAGTGCTGTTCCCTTTACACTTTGGATTTGATTGAGGAGCAGAGGTGCTTGAAACATTTTTGTTCATGGAGAAGAATCAAATGAATTCTGAGCAGATGTAACTTGTTGCTTTATTTTATATCTCAGTGACTAAACTTTAGGCAGTATTCATATTTTCGGCTCGTCTAGTGAAAAACAGAAAGCAAGAAAGACGACCCCAAATTCTCGGGTGTAGAAAAAAATCAGAAAAAAAAAAAAAAAAGGTAGCATTTTTATGACCCAGAGAGGAAACACTGCGCATCATTTTAAATGCACAGTGTGAGCCGCGATCTTCATATAACTAAGAAACCAATTGCTAAAAGATCAGCCAGATTTCCATAAACAGTAAAACGTCTGCTAATAGAAACACAGCAGAACCCCTTTACAACGAGGAGATCAAAACCTACGGAAATCTTCGCTAAATCCGTTTCGGGATGAAAAATTCCACTATGTAAAAATATACATACGTGATAATATCCACATGCGTTTGTATCATCTATCCATAACAACTGAATATACTTGAAATGTAATTAATTACCTACAATAGTACAAATCAAAATAAAACACGTACTTACATGAGTACGTTTGTGGGACTTCTAGTAATTATTTTGCGGGGCTCCTGTTTATATAAACAATTTCATTAAAACTTACAATATATTGACAAAAGTTACCGGACACTCACTTCAAAGGAAAATGAACGGATTAGCTGCGTTGTTAAGATGCGCGATACAACTGCAAACAGTATAAAAACAAGCCTGCAGCTGGCCGCGATCATATCGCGCTGTGATATTGAGTGAAAATGTCGCGGCGGGAAAGAGCTGACTTTGAGAAAAGAAATATTATTAGGTGTTACATTAGTGGGTTGTCCATAAGAGAAACCGAAAAGCGCTTAAACATACCCAAGTCAACTGTTTTGAATGTACTGAATAAGTGGAAGACACATTGCATGCCTGAAGCAGCAAAACGTACCGGCAGACCAAAGAAAATCAGTGATAGAGGATGTCGAAGCCTCAGGAGAGTCGTTACAGCTCATCGACGGAGTACTGCACAAGACCTCAGTGTACAGGTGAGTAAAAATGCTGGAAAATCGGTATGTACACGTACCATTCGCAGAGAACTTCATTCCATGGGTTACCGTTGTCGTGCGGTTTATAAGCCTTTCATCTCCACTCGGAATGCTACTCGTCGTTTAGCATGGTGTAAAGAACATTTATCGTAGACCATTGATCAATGGAAACGGGTCCTATAGACTGATGAATCCAAATACACTATCTATGAGTCTGATGGCCGTGTGTGGGTATGGCGGCAGCCGGGGGACGATATTTATCACAGTGTACTGTTCCTACGGTCAAGTTTGGAGCTGGCAGTTTACTCGTGTGGGGGTGTTTTTCTTGGTATGGTCCCAGCCCACTGGTTATCGTGGAGAAACCTGTTAACCAGCACATCAACCTCGATATTCTGGACAATTATGCCCTAGCAACTCTGTGGCAATACCATGGAATTTAGTCTTGTTGGTACCAGCAGGATAATGCACTGAGCCATGAAGCAAGGACTGTTACGGCATGGTTTGACGATAATTCCCTATCGTGTGTGAACTGGCCAGCACAGGGCCCTGATCTTAATCCCATAGAGCACTTATGGGATTAATTGGAGCACCGCATAAGAAGTTTGGAACCAAGGCCTACTACTAAGCAACAGTTAGCCGCAGCAATATGTACTGAATAGAAGCGCATACCTATCGCTGTGTTCCAAAACCTTGTCGAAAGCATGTCCACAATCTTTAACGGAGCAGCACAAAAATCAGCGATTTGCGTTCCTGCAGCGTTATTCTGAAGAAGGCACAGATTTTTTGCAGCGCATCGTGACAGACGATGAGACGTGGGTGCATCACTTCGCACCAGAAAACAAAACGGCGTCCACGGTGTGGAAACACCCCAACTAATCAACTGCAAAAAAAAAAAAAAAAATTAAAGTCGTGACATTTGCCGGAAAAGTGATGGCAAAGGTCTTTTTTGACTGCGAAGGGCCGGCGTGCACAGAGTTTATGACAAAACGGAGTACGATGAACGCGGCAATGTAATACGAGACATTGGAGAAGTTAAGGGAACCAATTAAGGATCACAGACGAGGAAAATTGTCAAAAAGAATCATTTTGTTGCACGACAACGCAACCCCACACACAGCTGCCTCTGGAGTTCTTCGTAATTTCAGGTGGGAATATGGCTACCACCCCCATGCAGTTCTGATTTAGCCCCCAGTGGTTGCCATTTGTTTCCAAAAATGGAAAAGGACCTTGGGGCAAGCATTTCACAAATTATGATGAAGTCAAGAAAGCTGTGAAAGCATGCTTCCATGAGCTTGGAGCTAGAGGTTTGCACGGGCCGGGCCGGGCCAAATCGACCCATTCATTTTATCGCAAGAGTAAAGAATGAAAAAAGTCGTGTTCCCGATTTCCTGGTCTGTTTTACTGTTTTGCTGGCTTTACTTACTTCCATGACATAGCCCAAGGCGTAATCACAGAGGCGAGGAGAGGCATTCACATTGTTTTTGCCATATGTAGGTATCAAGATAGTAAAACCACTATGAGGCTTGTTGACAACGAAATGAATGGTCCCCGAACCAAGTGTGTATATTGTGCGGAGTGGAGGACGGGGATGCCTGCAGCGGGGTGTGTGTGTGTTTGTATGAGTGGGACGACATCGATTGTTTCTCCTAACCCTAATCTGTAGAGGGATTGACTTGTGTAGTGTTACCGCTTGGTCTTCCTTTCTCTCAGAGAAGTTCAGAGAAATTGAGATATTGAACGCGCTTAGTCTTCCATTCTCTCTCTCTCTCTTTAAAGGTCATATTCTTCGATAATTGCCAAAGTGTAGTTAATAATTTTAGGCTTACATTCAACTAAATATTTTTAATAATACTTCATTTCATTATTTAATTTTCACAGTTTAATAAAATACAATAGAAAAACAAAATAATACAAAATGGCACATCACTGACCGGACCGGGCCTAAATAATAGCTGCGATTGACGTGCCCAGGCAGGGCCGAGTGTCTAATATTTGAAACGGGCCGGGCCGGACTCACCAAATAAGTACCGTGCAGGCGGCCTCTGCTTGGAACGAACTTTTACTTTCTCGATATTGAAAAACTGGTTTCTTGTTCCGAGAAAGGTTTACTGAAACACTAAAACTTGATGATCGTGTGGGAAAATAAAGGACAGGCATATGTTCCAGAAATTATACTTCTTTCGTTTCTCATTGTTTAACAAAATTTATGCGACACGTGTGAAACTTATTTTTTAATACGCCTACGTACATACAGAGGTCCGGGGCTATCGGAATCCGGGAGTATCCCATCTAATCCACTACAACTGCTTGGCTTAATTTAGGACTATTCAGATGTTGCCATATCCCATACAAAACAAGGTAACATTCGCTTGGTTTGTGAAAATCATACAAAATAATTTTGTTTTTTATTACATATATTTCATTTTTAAGTTAATAATTTTTGTGTCTATGATGAACGGGATCCTCCAAAATGCGGGGGGGGAGGGGAGCGTAGGGCTAGGCACCCGGCCCCGCCTACCCGGGTCTGAGGACTGTCCCGATTCTGATAAATAATTACATTGCTTTTCGTTTTAAATACTAGGGGCTATCGTTGAATGACCGAATGCCTACTTTTCGTAGCACAGGTAGCTGTTCCTACCTTCCACGATAGTACACTATTAAGTTGACTTGGAGCATAGGTGTTCGCTCACTTAATCCGAAGTAGTGAAGTTTTGCTATACGTCTTCTTCATTCATGGTTCTACAGTTCAATGTGAACATTGACCTCCTCGACAAGTTGTTGCCATTGTTCTCTATTTTGGGTCATTATTTTCCAGTTCTGGCAGCCCAGGATCTTTGTGTCTTCCACTACTCCTTCTATCCACCTGGTCTTTGATTGTCTTCGTCTTCTGCGCCCTTCACGATGTTCGAACAATACTTTCTTAGGAGCTTCATTTTCCTCCATTCGCACTACATGGCCAGCCCACCTCAATCTTGATGACCTAATCATGTTAGTAAAAGTAAGGTCTTTATAAATGAAGTATAATTCTTTATTATAGCGTTTCCGCCAGAGTCTACCGTCACATATTGAACCAATTATTTTTCTGAGAATTTTTATTTCAAATGTATCCAACATTCATTTATTTTTCCTAGTTAGTGACTAAGTTTCTGAGGCATATGTAAGCACAGGTCTAGTTAAAACTTTATAGGTGGTTAACTTTGTTGCTCGAGATAGGAATCGAGACTTCAACCGTTTTCCCAGGGCATAGAATGCTCTATTTGAAGCCTTGAGACGGATTTTTATTTCCGTGGAGACATCATTTGTGCAAGTCACTGTAGGGGTCTGGTGCGATTCGTCCAACGATGATTGGTCCAATGCCGATTCGACCAATGCCGATTGGTCCAATGCCGATTCGTCCGATGGACGATTGGTCCAATTCCGGCCTATCTGTCCAAAGTGCTACTCATGTTATAAAAATCTCAACTGTTCTGATTTTATCTCCGATGTTATACGAAAGTGCCGGTAGTACAAAGAAGGTAAAATAATGCTACATTTCATGCGTAATATTGTGGTTACAGATTTTTTTTTTTTTTACTGTTCTTGCTGCCGTATGAAGTTACTGATGTACGAGCCGTTCAATTAACTTCAATGTTTCTCTTTTGCATGAAATAATATAAAATACTAGTTTTCCGTTTCTGTTTGTAGCATGCAGTGGGGTTCCGCCAACTGGCCAATGGAAACGTTCTGGTCGGGTTCGGACAGAGGCCTTTTCACAATTTTTATTATAGCGATGTCATATCCATAACGTTTACATATCAAATCAAATTAATAATACTGCGCTTTTACTTAAGCACGAAATATTAATTCATAGGCTATAAGCCTAGGCCTTTTTAGCACTTTGTATTCTACCGATGTCATATTCACAACGTTTATATATTAAATCAAGTTATAATAATATTGCGCTTGCTTTTACTTAAGCACGAAATATTAATTCCTAAGGCCTAGGCCTAGGCCTTTTTAACAGTTTTTATTCTACCGATGTCAGATTAGCAATGTTTACATATTAAATCAAGTTAATAATATTGCGCTTTTACTTAAGCACAAAATATTAATTCATAGGCCCTAGGCCTTTTTAACAGTTTATATTCTACCGATGTCAGATTAATAATGTTTACATATCAAAGCAAGTTAATAATATTGTGATTTTACTTAAACATGAAATATTAATTCATAGGCCTAATTTATTCTACCGATGTCATATTCATAATGTTTACCCATCAAAGCAAGTTAATATTGCGTTTTTACTTAAGCACGAAATATTAATTCCCAGGCCCTAGACCTATGCCTTTTTGACAGTTTTTATCCTACCGATGTCAGATTCATAACGTTTACCTATCAAGAAAACTTACTAATGTTATGCTAGTATTTTTACCTTTACTTACACCTTAGAATATGACATCAGTAGAATAAAAAGTGTTAAAAGGCCTAGGCCTAGGTGCGTGTAAAGAGCTAAGAAATGATACGATGAGTGCTTTTGATTCGATTTTATAACATATTTACAAATACCAAATACCTAGGTTGTAACTTAAAGTCTTCCAAAAAGGCCCGCGGCCTAGGTGCCTGGTATAGAGCTGAGAAATGATCCGTTGAATGCCTTTTATAAGGTTTTATCAAATGTTTACAAATACCAAATATCTAGGTCATAACTTAAAATTTTCTAAAAAGCCCGCGGCCTAGGCGCCTTGTATAAAGGCCTGATAAATGATACGATGAGTGCCTTTTATAAGGTTTTATAAAAGGTTTACAAATACCAAATATCTAAGTTTTAACTTAAAATGTTCTATAAAGACCCACAGCTAGGTGCTTTGCAAACAGCTGAGAAATGCTCCATTGAGTGCCTTTTACCAGGTTTATGTAAAATGTTTACAATTACCAAATATACGGAAATGATCTTTCAAAAGGATATAATGAGAAGAAGAATTTAAATCCTTATTCCTTTCTGGAAAATAAAACAGTTTACCGTTGGTAAGATGATACCATTGGACGAATCGGCGTTGGACCAATCGTACAATTGGACGAATCGGCATTGGACGAATCGGACATTGGACCAATCGGCATTGGACCAATTGTCCGGGGAACCCAGGTATTTAAAGCTGTCAACCCTGTCGAATGTGTGACCACCCAACATAGTGGTAGAAGGCAAACCGGGGCAAAAAACTTTTCCTGCAGCTATATAAGTTTCAGGAAAAATTCATTAATATACTAATGGTCTTAGATTCGTTAATTACTAATCCAATTTTCTTACTAGCCTGTTCCAAGGATGTAAATGTCACTTTTAATGCAGGGTAAGATTTAGCAATCAGGTCTTCAAATATTCTTTCGGTGAGTGGCCAGCAAAGAGCACAGGCCCATTTTGTGCCGATCTTTGATTTCTTCTTTATACGGCCAGTTCTTCAAACTCCTTTCTTGGTCAATTCTTCCTAGCTGCTTCACTCGTTCTTTAAGTGTCTCACCCCACCATTACGTAACCCACCCTCCGAATCCGCAAAATTGACCGTTAAACATCCTCCGTGTAACTTCATACAACTCACTATTCTACTCCTATTTCTTGTATGTCCACCCGGCTAGCAAAACTTTTAATTCACTTCATCTTGCAAAGACATATACAGGGGTTGTCCAAAATAATGGAAACACCTCGCTAAAAACAGTGACTTTGGTATGTGCTGCTTTTTGAGTAAAGCGAACATGTAGCTACAATTTTTTTCTAAAAAAGTGTTGCTTATACACTGACGTCGTGCAGAAGTGCTCCACATCGACTCAAATCATAACATAAGATCCCCAAGATGTAAGAATATGGGACAAGTGAGCAAAACCGTCCAAACAAGGAATCCAAAGGATACAAAGGCACTTTATTGAAAAGGTAGCTTCGAGCACAACGGGACAGAAGGCAGAAACGTCCATGTGACAGGCGGCTGCCAAGAAAAATCCAGTCTTTAGTAGGGGATGTTATCACCCCTGACTGCGTTGCAAGATTTACAACGTTCTTCCATGCTGAGGACGAGGTTGTCAAGGAGCTGTTGAGGCATCGCGGCCCATTCCTCTTGTAGCGCCAATCGCAGCTGCGGAATCGTTGCTGGCGGCTGGTGACGTGCTTCCAAGCGTCTCCCGAGAAGGTCCCACACGTGTTCGATTGGATGTAGGTCTGGGGACCTTGCGGGCCAATCCATGCGTTAAATATCTTCACTCTCCAACAGCTGTGCGACAGCCACTGTACGATGAGGTGTAGCGTTGTCGTCCATGAAGAGGAACTCAGGACCCACAGCACCTCTAAACAGACGCACGTGAGCGTGAGGCAGGAGAACCTCGATGCAATAGCGGACACCAGTGACTGAACCTCCTTGGAAGATGTGGAGGTCAGTACGGCTACTAAGCATGATACCGCCCCAAACGAGAACTCCGCCACCTCCAAACCGGTCCCTTTCGATGATGTTGGAAGTGTGATTGCGTGTTCCCTGCTCTCTCCAGATGTGTATACGTCCAGAATCGCTTATCAGACTAAATCGGCTCTCATCCGTAAAGAGAACTCGACCCCATTGCTGATGTGTCCAGTTCTTATGTTCCTGGCACCACAGAAACCGCCGTCTCCGATGAGCAGGCGTTAATGGCACACACCGTACTTGTCGGCGTGCGAATAGACAACCTTTGTGCAGGCTCCTGGCCTCGGTAAAACGCGATAACGGTCGTTCAGTTGTCCGTTGCATGTGCCTTGCGATTTCTCCCGCTGTCTGCCGTCTGTCTCTTCTCACCTGTAGGACAATATACCGGTCGTCCGCCGCCGTGGTTGCTCGTGGACGACCACTGCTAAAACCTCGGACAGCTGTTCCTGTCGTTTGAAATGCTCTCCAAGCTCGTGAAACGATGCTATGGGAGAGCGAAGGCTATCCCGTATGGTAAGAGCCAACAGAAGGATTAGTGTTGCGCAACTTACCGGTATTTTTAACACTGGGAATGGGAGTAATGCGTCACAACATACAATACATCGAACTCTGCTGAAAATTGGGCTGCGTAGCCCCGGACCGCTCCGAGTGCCCACGCTAACCTCGCTCGGTTCACCTTCGAAAATCCCTACAATCATCACGCACTGTAAAAAAAATTCTGAAATTCACGGGCAAATTTTCGTTATTTCTTTCGTGAATTAACGAGGCATATTTCTGATACAACCTTTTCCGCGAAATGACGAAAAGAAACATTTCGTGGAATTTTCATAACACGGGGAGATTCTGAATTTTCAGAAACATTTTTGCAGTTTCTTTCTTATATTGACGGTGAATTGCCGTTTTAGAGATGTGTTAACGAAAAATTCTGAATTTTCGGAAACTTTTCCGCAATTCCTTTCGTAGATTAACGAAAAATCTCACTTTTTTGGTATCCGTATGACGAGAAATTACCGGAAATAGGAGTGATTCCTGAGAATACTTGAGGTTTGATTAACTTTTAAATTTCAATCGTCTGTCGAGTTTTAAAATTCCGTAGCGAGATTGGATATTGTGGATAGCATATTGCATGGATTTTGTTTATTGTGGCATAGAATATTTTCTCTCCTTTCCCCTATTTGGTGAACCAGCTAAATGTATATTGTGTCACTGTACTTATTATTACTGTATATATTGTGTTACTGTAAGAAACCGGGTACTTTTTGTACAGATGATTATACGATGTCTACATATCAGTCTTTGGACAACTGAAGACAAAAGCTATCATAGCTATCAAGAGTAAATTTTAGATTTATTCCTTTTTTTTTTTTTTTTTCGTGTGCGAAATAATACTATAAAAAATCACAACACCAATTTTTACAGATAACTGAAAGTCTTTTACAGTTTTAAAAAATAAAGTTGCTTCGAAAAATCACGCTGAAAAATGCTTAGTCTGTGAAAAGGCCTCCTACAGAAAAAAAAAACAAAAAACGAACCTATTCGGAAAAATGATAATCTCCAACAGAAAACAAAATGACTAAATCACTCGCATGAATAACAAAAAACAAAATTTCAAAGGCCCTGAATTCGTTTTATGATGTACGTGAAGCTGATCGCCGAGCGTTTTGCAGCTCAGTTGTTAAAGGCGCGAGTTACCTATTGAGCCAGCGTCGGGGGTTCAATCCTGACTTAGCGGAAGGATTGATATCTGGGTAAGGGCTGAAAAGAACAGCGTCGTCGATTTTGCGGAATTTCAATTTAAATATGGAAAAACCTGAAACTGACTTTTCTGAAATAAACGGAATTTCTGTCTGCGGAAAATCTGTGCAAGTATGGGAGTTAAAATAAAGCGGTCACTTTTAAAATCGGAAATTTCTGAAAAAGACGGATACCTACCGGCAACTTTGCTGTACGTTATTTTCAGAAATTTCCCGTGAATTCACACCACTTATTTTTTACAGTGCGTGAGCATCAGAACTGGACCTTGACTGACAGGAAAAAGGTCGTCTAGTCCGACGAATCTCGTTTTCTGTTGCACCATTTGGACGGACAGGTTCGTGTGCGTCATTTACTTGGGAAAAGTGTTGGCACCAAGATGCACCGTGGGACGAAAACAAGTCTGCGCAGGAAGTGCAATGCTTTAGGTAATGTTCTTTTGGGGAACCCTGTGTCCAGTTATTCGTGTTATGACGTACTACCGAGATAAAGAACATGTCAAGACGACAAATCTGCAGCGATACATTCCTTCCGTGTAGCTTAGTTGGGAGAGCAACTTACTCCGGAGTGAGGGGCCGCGTATTCGTTCCCATCACGGACAAACTTGTGTCTTCACAATGCAATTATGGCGTCTACCACCAAACTAAACATCACTGTAGATCAGCTACTAAACATCTTTTTACGGCAATAGTGTTCCCTTCTAGTAGCGCGTTCTTTCAGATGGATGATGAGCCATGCCGCAGTACCCAGATTGTTCGAGAATTGTTCGCGGAATATAAGGAAGTCTTCCAGTTATGGCCCTGGCATCCAAATTCCCAAGACATCAGTCTAGTCTTTGCGCTGGAACAGCAAATCCGATCTGTGGAGGCTCAACCACGTAACTTACAAGAGTTGTTAAAAAATTCCCAAGACATCAGACTAATCTTTGCGCTGGAACAGCAAATCCGATCTGTGGAGGCAATTTACAAGAGTTGTTAAAAAATTCCCAAGACATCAGACTAATCTTTGCGCTGGAACAGCAAATCCGATCTGTGGAGGCTCAACCACGTAACTTACAAGAGTTGTTAAAAAATTCCCAAGATTTTTTTAATCTAATCTTTGCGCTGGAACAGCAAAGCCGATATGTGGAGGCTCAACCACGTAACTTACATGAGTTGTTAAAAAATTCCCACGACATCAGTCTAATCTTTGCACTGGAACAGCAAATCCGATTTGTGGAGGCTCAACCGCGTAACTTACAAGAGTTGTTAAAAAATTCCCAAGACATCAGTCTAATCATTGCGCTGGAACAGCAAATCCGATCTGTGGAGGCTCAACCACGTAACTTACAAGAGTTGTTAAAAATTTCCCAAGACATCAGACTAATCTCTGCGCTGGAACAGCAAATCCGATCTGTGGAGGCTCAACCACGTAACTTACAAGAATTGTTAAAAAGTTTGCTTATAATATGTTGGTACCAGATACCACAAGACACCTTTAGAAATCTTAGTAGCGTCTATACCTCGCCAGATAAGAACTGTTTTCCGGTAGCATGTGGAGGACCAACATCATATTAGGCAGGTGGTCAAAATGTTTTGGTTATTTGGTGTAGATTCGTATCTACAGAAGCAGAAGCGTTATATAAGAACATCCTTTCTTTCTTTTTTTTTTTTTTTCTTTCAAAAGATGTGCTAAAGGAAAGTAAACAAAAAACTTCCATGAGAGCGAAACACTTTTTCTCCTTTCTGATTTAAAAAGCTTTTAACATCGATTTACTCATCATGTTTTTCTTTTTTTTTTTTTCTTCCCCGTCAGGAAAAGAACAAAAACATTCTTATGGTTCTCCCTAACATAAGAATTTACCATAAAGATTTTGATTATTCATTCACATTCCGTCAGCAGCAAAAAAAAATCTTTCTCTTCCTCGGGTTCTTTTCTCGTGTCGTGTAGAGGACGTGAAGAAGGCCTTTAGACATGCTGCTTCTTGACAAGTTCAGGAATAATCGGAGCTATAATTTTCTACAAACCTAAATATAGCGGGCGACAGCAGTCCTGTGATGCTGACAAGTTCAACGCAGGATTTCAGATGAAACAAACAAACATGTTCGGAAAAAGACATTTTAATCGCAGAAGGAAGGATTCTCGCCAAGATGATAAAGAACTCAAAATCTAAAATGAGAAGCAGGACATACAAAATGTGTGTGTGTGTGTGTGTGTGTGTGTGTGTGTGTGTGTGTGTGTGATAAAAAAAAACCCCGAGGAAAATGTTGGGGTTTTTTTCCCCTGATGAATGCAAAAGCAAGGTCTGCCTCGATAGCATTTAATCAAATGAGTATAAAACATGAAATAGTTTCTGGGTTTTTGCCAAAACTCCAATTACTTTAAATTCATATCCTCATAAATTTTTGAGTTTATTTCTTTCTCCCTGACGTCTAGACAAATATATGCCTAAAGCTCAAAATGTTCTGGAAGTTGTTCAGGGATGCGGCGAAATGCATTTTCTCAGGCGTAATAAATTTGTGTAGCAGGAGGAAATCATCCATCGACTTGTAATATACTATTGTAAGCACCTGCTTGGCTTGTTCTCTTGAAGTGCTACTATAAACTGTATGCACATTTTTAGACTGGTAGGTTTTTTTTTTTTTTTTTTTTCTTTTTTAGTTTTTATAGCAGAAACACCAAAGAGAGACAAGAAGAGTATGAATTAGAATACCTGACATCACAGGGCTTGGGGGGCGTGACAACCCGTCACCTACCGAATCCACAGGATATCTGATCCCGTATGGAGTAAATTTGTAGGCATCCTTTGAAAATCAAATGGAATAAGAAAAACTCCTAGATGCATGATTCTCAAACTAAGAACTTTCAGAAATGAGAGTAAAGTCACTCCTTTAAAACGAATGGGAAGAAGGCATTGAATTTTAAGCTGTTGTTTTTTCTCTCATTTTTTTTCTTTTTTTTTTTAATTATGCACTCAATACTCCGATCTAAGTCACCTAGCGAAACAATTTTGCATCAGAGAGCGTGGAAAATCTTGACAAAGTAATAACTGGAGGAAAATTTCTTAAATGACACTTTTAGAATAACTTATAGAGTGTCAAATGCGTTGGCTTTTTATCCAGCAAGTGATAGGTGCTTCATGGCCGACAATGCTACTGTCGATGGCGCAAGATACGTTCAGCAGTAATTCAGCGAGCATGACAACAACTTCCACCATCTTCCCTGGTCACCACAATGCCCGGATCTAAACCCTATTGAACATATAAGGGACATGTTAGAAAAAACAGATCCGGGAACACAATCCTCTCCCGTCAAATCTGAGCCCGTTAAAGAACTGCCTGGTGAACGCCTGGTGTGCTATAAACATAGATGCACTCCAACACCTTGCGGAACACCTTGCGGAATCTATGTCAACCACATAGGTGCTGTAATTCGGACTAAAGGGGGCCAACACAGCATTGACTAAAAGTTTCTAATCCAGTGGCCGATATATGTAATACAGAAGTGTAGCATATATGTTCAACAAGTTCACAGTTGGCTAATAACATTATTTAAATACTTAAACTTTTTCAAATATTAAAAACACTACACGTTCCAGATGATTCTACTGCCGAATTCTGTTACTCTCTGCAGAGAAATATACAATGTAGCACTTCTACATTTTACGACGATAAAAACCGTTGGGATACTTACGCAAAAGTAACGAAAGCCTGCTGACACAGTATAACTCCAAAAATTTTAAGAAGACGGAGGCTGAGTTTCACTCATATAATTAAGAGTGAAATGGTATTAATAAATCATGCCAGCACTAGAGCACAGCGCCTTAGTGGCTAATCTACGAATTCGGGAAAGATATGCCCCTACAGTTGAGGGTGGGTTAAATAAATTTAAACACCATTAAACTTCCGTTAATGAAAGTTTTCAATAACCAAGAGCTTACTGTGTACTTTTTTGCACTGATCTATCGAGTTTTGTTTAGTTTCCTCTAAAAAATGGTTAAAAACTAAAAAGATATTTTGATAAACTTACATTTTCCCAAGATCTTCTTGGGCGAAGGGGTTTTACATAGCCCTAGGTGAAGAGAAGTTGGATTTTATTAATTTATCTAGTTCCGAATAAATGAAAATCGTTCAATTTCGTCTAACAATCAGGAATGAGGATATTCACTTGTTCTGGTTATCTGTGAGATTTCCATCTACTTTGAAGGAGTCCTAGCTGCGCGGAGAAGCAGCAGAAGAGAGCGTGTAATTTATATACGAGATGCATTCGTAATCAGTATGTGCGGTGCAAATTACATATTCATCTATTTCCAACGTTTGACTGAATTACTAGGATTTGCTCAGCCTTGTATAATTAGATGTACCACCATCTCATTTGGAGTTAAATTTAACGAAACAAATACAGGTGACTCAGACGTGTCGCCGAATATTACTTGATGGTCAAGGTTCACCGCAAGGATAAAGACCAAAAGACTGGGAAGCTGTATCTGTTTTGCTTTCTGTGTCTTTCTCTCTCTCTCTCTCTTTCTCTTGCACCCTTCCTATTTTCTCGCTCTCTCTCTGTTTCTAGCGGCTTTTCGCCCTTTCTGCCTCTCTGACTCTCCCTATCGCTCTCTTACTTTCTGTCTCTCCCTCCCCCCTCTCTCTCTCTCTCTCTCTCTCTGTCCGTCATTTTCTTTATCTCGCCCTTCCTTTTCTCTCTCTTTATCCCACCCTTCTCTCTTTCTCTCTGTTTCTAGCGGCTTTTCGCCCTTTCTGCCTCTCTGTCTATCCCTATCGCTCTCTTACTTTCTGTCTCTCCCTCCCTCTCTCTCTCTCTCTCTCTGTCCGTCACTTTCTTTATCTCGCCCTTCATTTATCTCGCCCTTCCTTTTCTCTCTCTTTATCCCACCCTTCTCTCTTTCTCTCTCTCTCTGAACCTAGCTGCTTTACTCTCTTTCTGTCTCGCGGTCTCTCCCTTTCTCTCTATCTCTTTATACCACCGCCCTTACTGTGTGTGTGTGTGTGTGTGTGTGTGTGTGTGTGTGTGTGTGTGTGTGTGTGTGTGTGTGTGTGTTCCCAGCTGCTTTTCGCCCTTTCTGGCTCTCTGCCTCTCCCTATCGCTCTCTTATTTTCTGTCTCTCTCTCTCTCTCTCTCTCTCTCTCTCTCTCTCTCTCTCTGAACTTAGCTGGTTTTCTCTCTTTCTACCTCTCGGTCTCTCCCTTTCTCTCTATCTCTTTATACCACCATTACTCTTCTCTCTCTCTCTCTCTCTCTCTCTCTCTCTCTCTCTCTCTCTCTCTCTCTCTCTCTCTCTCTCTCTCTCTCTCTCTCTCTCTCTTTGCTTGTCTTCTTTTCTTTGGGCTTAAACTACCTAATGGGAATTCATTTCTGTGACACACTGCCCATCCCTAACATATGGTCCCCGATTTCAGAGGAAACAGACAGCAGGAGTTTATCCATGAATTTCAAATTGAAGGGATGATAAAAAATGTTGTGGCGGTGTTGAAAGTATTGGGGGGGGGGTGTTGAATGTGAAGGTAAATTTCCCGAAGGCTGAAATTTTTATAGTGAAACTTATAAGAAATGGAGGAAACTTCGAAAAAATGAACAAATTGTTTTTGGTTTTTTCTTATAGTTAAGATAGTTTGAAACCGGACATCTTTTTCGTTTTCGAAGTTACATCCGGTTATTCTGTGTGTGTGCATGTGTGTGTGTGTATGTGCTATACACATAAACACGCGCGCACATATGCTTATATATCATCATCATCATCATCATCATTGTCAACCGTTATCAATCCACTGCTGGACGAAGGTCTCCCCAAGTTTCCTCCACAACGGTCTGTCTTGTGCCAGTCTCCTCCATGTCACTCCCGCATATTTACGAATTTCATCCACCCATCTCCCATGTGGTCTTTTTCTGGGTCTTTTCCTGTCCCTTGGAATCCAATCTAAAATTTCGGCTGTCCATCTATGGTCTGTCCTTCTGGCAGTATGTCCAGCCCATTGCCATTTCAGGGATTTAACTCTGATCATGATGTCTTCCACTCTCGTCATTTTTCGGATCCACGAGTTCCTCTTCTTATCTCTCCTGGTTATACCAAGCATGCACCTCTCCATGCTGCTTTGAGTTGTCTGCAGCCTTTGTATGTCTCTTTTAGTTAAGGTCCACGTCTCTGCACCATACGTAAGCACTGGAAGGATGCATTGATCAAACACTTTTCTTTTAAGACATAATGGCATATTGCTCTTGAAAATTATGCTGTTTCTTCCAAAAGCTCTCCAGGCAAGTTTTGTACGCCGATTAACTTCTTCATCAATGTGACCCTCACTTGATATCTGCTGTCCAAGATAAACATACGTATCTGTTATCTCCAGTTTTTCTCCATCAATCGATAAATCTTCATTTCTTGTAAAAGCATTGAACATCACTTTTGTCTTCTGAAAGTTCATTTTTAATCCCACTTCTTTACTCTTGTCAGCAAGTTCCTGGATCATACTCTGCAGCTCTGATGGGGTAGTTGCAAAAATGACTACGTCATCAGCAAAACGATGTTTTGGTGAGAAAAAAAAATAATTTCATTTGTGTATTTACGTCATCAGCAAAACGAAGGTGGGTTAGATAATCTCCATTAATCTTTATCCCTTTGTTTTCCCAGTTCAGTGATTGAAAGACATTTTCCAATGTGGCATTAAAGAGCTTCGGAGATATGGTGTCACCTTGTCTCACTCCCTTACCAATTTTTATGTGTGTTGTATTTTCAAACAGCCGAATCTTTGCACTTGCATTTTCATAGATGTTATTAATAATATTAATGTATGCATCTTCAATACCGCAGGATTTCAGAGCCGTGGCAACTGCTGATGGTTTCACCGAATCAAAGGCTTTTTCATAATCGATAAAAGCCATGCACAATGGAAGTTCATATTCCCTCGCTCTTTCAATTAGTTCTCTCAGTGCGTGGATATGATCTATTGTGCTGTAGCCACTCCTGAATCCAGCTTGTTCTCTCGGTTGAGCCATGTCCAGTGATACCTTCAAGCGGTGTGAAAGAACTTTAGTGAAGATTTTATAAACCACTGATAGGAGGCTGATAGGTCTGTAGTTCCTGAGATCCTCAATGTCACCTTTTTTTATGTAGCAGGATCATTGTAGCATTGTTCCAATCCTCAGGAATCTTCCCTTCATTAAGGCATCGAGTGAAAATTTGGGCGAGTACTGTTTCAATTTCTCCACTTGCTTCTTGTATGATGTCTATAGTAATTTCATCTTCTCCTGGAGCTTTCCCCCGCTTCATGTTCTTGATTGCATGAGCAACTTCTGCTGGGAGGACTGGAAGAACTCTGGTACCTTTCATAATGTCTGGAGTACATGTATCATCCCTTTCATATAATTTGGAGTAGAAATCTTTCACTCTTGTCAAAATTTCGCCTCTATTTCTTGTTATAGAACCATCTTCTTTTCTCAGAGCCATAATCTGTTTTCTTCCCTTACTGAGATGTCCCTTTGCTATCTTTAGGCTTTGGTTGTTTTCAATTGCTTTCCTCACTAGCTCACAGTTGAATTTCCTTACGTCTTCAGTGATACTTTTTCGTGCTGTCTTGCATAGCTCTATATATTCCACTTTGGAAGTCACATCTTCTTTAGTTGTCCTCATCTCTCTTCTTTTTTGCATCAACATTTTGGTTTTTCCTGATAATTTGTTCACATGCAACTTGTTCTTAGACCCAGCTAATTTTGTTGCTGTTTCCATAAGAGCTTTGGTTACTTTTCTGTTAACTTCAGAAATATCCACTTCTTCCGATGTTAGGCCTTCTAAAGCAGAGAATCTGTTCTTCAGTTCCAACTTGAAAGTATTATGGTGTTTTTTAAGGTTGGTTATGTCAATAGATTTTGTTTGTCTTATGAGCTTGCCACGTTCCAGTTTAGTGTTGAGGTGCATCTTACATCTCACCAATCTATGATCACTACCTGTGTTGAACTTGTTCAGCACACTGCAGTCTTCGATGACGAATTTTTTGTTACACATAATAAAATCAATTTCACTTGTCGTCCCAATTGGATGTCTCCATGTCCATTTCCTGTGCGGCTTTTTCTTGAAAAAGGAATTCAAGATGAAAAATCCTTCTGCCTCTGCGAACTCAACGAGAGTATTTCCACGCTGGTTTCTGTTGCCGTGACCGAATTTACCTACTGAAGTTTCATTCTGTTGCCGTTGCCCTATTTTTGCATTGAAATCTCCCATAATTATCTTCAAGTGCTGCTTACCTTTATTATTTAGATGACGAATTTCCTCATAAAATTCTTCAATTTCTTCTTCAGGATGACTTGTGGTGGGTGCATAAGTTTGAATAATCTGAGCCTGGTATCTTCTCGATAGTTGGATAACGAGTCGTGCAGCTCTGTCAGAGGAACTTTCAACTTCTACCACTTTATCCTTCAGTTTCTTGTTTATTATAAATCCAACACCACTAGTTCTGCCAGTATCTGTCCCACGATAATAGAAGAGATGTCCACTTTTCAGTTCAATGAGATCTTCTCCTTTTCTCCTTACCTCACTTAGCCCGACGATGTCCCACTTGATCCTTTGTAGTTCCTCTTCCAATTCAAGAAGCCTTGAATCAGAAGATAGGGAGCGTCCGTTGTAGGTAGCCAAGGTCAGCATCAAATGGCAGCCTAGTCCGGTCCTCCGGGGATTCTTAGCACCCTCTGCCTTCATGTCGCACTGTCCGCTGCCTTGGCCAGGTACATTCCAGCTGCCGGAGACTGAGGGCCAAGATTTAAGTTGTAGAGTCATTTTGGAGGTGTTTGGCCATAACTCACCACGCTGGCCAAGCGGGTTGGTGAGTGTGGGATAGCATTTCCTCTGATCCCGATGGTATAGTTATACCGCTATTGGCGGTCGTCAGAGCCCCTTTAGTGGGAACAGGATGCACCACGAGAAGGCGGGGTTGACATTTGTCAAGGAGAGGCTGTGATGTTACGCATCACCTGACCTTACATCCCATGCTTATATATATATATATATATATATATATATATACAGTTTTTCCTTATGGATCAAATACCGCCCTCCCCCTTCCATTGTTCTGGATCCGCCTTTGGCTTCAAACTAGTTTTCTCGAAAAGCGGGCAATTGAACGTCATAAAAATGGTGCTGATTTTTCAGTTCTTGTTGGTAGTTTGTAATAGCAAATTGAAAACAATTAATTTAATGGAAGATGTTTAAAAAAACTTGTATGCCAGGAAGGGACAGCGCTGCAAGTCCATAGCGTGTGTGTGTCCGCGCGCCCGCCCCAAAGTCTCTCTCTCTTTTTTTTTTCTTTAAAGATCAGAGCACCCCCCCCTCCCCAAGATAAGCTTCTCGGTTCGCCTCTACCTCTTAGCACTAGGCAACCGGGGCAGCATGCATTTTTTTAAGGTTATATGTTTTTATAACTAAAAGGACATATAATTTGGAAAACTACTTATCCTTCTAGACTACTACAATTTTAGTCCCATCGAAGATATATGACATACAGGATCAACATCATATTTCATTCGAGTGAGTTAGTTTCAGAACATGGAGAATTTTACGAACGGCGAATTGGCTACAAGGGAAGTACGCAAAGTGGAACTACTATTAAATATTATTACTTTTCTACTATAAATATTAGTAGTAGATATTTAGTGAATACAATTTTATAGCAGGAAGAAGCTTGGAGCCAGGCTTTGTTATGAAGCTGTTGGAAGCCGTCAGCTGGGATGAAAAAAGAAAGGCTTCCCTGACTCTCTGGATAGCAACAGATCTGCAGAACCAAGGTCGACCAGGGGGAGGGCACTTCTGTTGGTTTAAGTGTAGAGTTTTGCTGAAAAAGCAGTCAGTCTCCCTCCTGCGGGTGTGTTTTGGAACTGAGAGGGTGGCAACAAGCAACACACGTAGATTCTTCGCAACGGGCGGGTAGCGTAGCTCAGAGTGAAGGTCAGTTCGTGCATGAGATCACCTTTATCACTTCCTGCTTTATTATGGACTTTATTCCACCAAACTACTTTTTTCTTATTTTTCCTTTCGAATACATCAGTAACGCAACCCCTTCTAAGTCAAAAACTAGAGCTCATTACACATTGTTACGGGGACTCACAATCAAGATGCATAAAACTTCCTTGTTATACTTAATCTCCAATAAAATATCACAACGCTAGGGTATCATTGTGTGTAAGTGAAACAACCAAAATCTCTGCAGTCGGATAATTTGGAATTTAAAACATTCCTCAGATAAAATGGTACAAATAATCCGAATTTCTTGGCGTAGAACACAAATCAAAGCTTTCAAGCATTCGCACATCAACCAGATGGCGTTGTCAAAGAAGGTAGATAGCTAACTAGTTGATGTGTGAAAGCGGGGTTCGGACATTTGGGCACCGGAAATTTGGGCACAAATGTTTAAGGGGCCGTACAACAATTGCCGCTTCTTGGCCCAATAGTAAGAGTTTGACAGAGAAAATGTTCGCCGTAAGTTACTTAGGCACTAAATATTTACGGGCACGTGCCTACTCAACAGACCTGTCGGGGGGGGGGATTTCCAAAAGTGTAAAATATGAAGAATTTTTTTATTTCTCTTCCTACCCGGAGATTTTCATCATTAACATGCCTTCAGATAATGTGTCGAGTTGTAGCTTGTAAATGCCAAAATTCTCCCGATCGGACGAGGAATTTTTCATATTTTACCCTTTTGGCATTAACCCCCCCACCCCTGGCCCACAGGTTTCCAGAGAGTGCACATGCACTGAGAAAATTTGTCAAGTTGCAGCTTGCGAATGCTGAAGATCTCCCGATCGGAAGAGAAATGAGAAAAATTCTTGATATTTTACGCTTTTGGTATCCCCCCTCTCCCCACCACCACCACCACCACTAGTTTCCTGAGGCAGCAGATGCCCTCAGGCAATTCGATGACTTGTAGCTTGTGATGGCTGTAAATATCCCGATCGAACCAGAAATTATTTATATTTCATATTTTAGGTTTTGAGCCCCCCCCCCCCCCCCCCGACAAGTTTCCTGGGTTTGCTCATACTCGCAGAGAATTTGTTTAGTTATAGTTTATAGAAAAATATCGTAAATAAGAAAATACGAAATTACGGACATTTTATGTGTGCGAGGGGGGGGGGCTAGGAAAAATCCTTACCTCCTTCAAGGCTGTCAAACATTTAAAAAAAGGTTTCGTCTATTTTAGTGTTTTAAATTTATCAAAAATTTGGTAAAATTAACGGGGGAGCTCTCCCCATGGACACCCTTGGTGCTATGTAATCATGAATATGATGTAATCCATATTCATGATTATGAGCTATGTAATCCCGATCCAGGAAGACGAAATTGTCAAGTTTTCGGATATTATGCTTATCATATTTACACCCAAAGAAACGTATTGTCATCTTCAAAATTTGTGCATTGTAATATTTTTTTTAAATTTAATTATAATTGTCGTTTGTCTTACTGGAAACGTTTTCCCCATTCAATTCCCCTCACAGCGAAAAAAAACGGCAATTTTTGTACGGCCCCTCAAAATTTGTGCCAAAATGTCCGGGTGCCCAAATGTCCGGTGCCCAAAAGTCCGGTGCCCAAATGTCCTCAACTCGTGAAAGCTTGGGAGCTTTGATTCGTGTTCTACGCCAAGAAATTTGGATTACTAGTTACCGTTTTAAGTGTAATTGGTTTAAGTGTAATTGCCGTTTTTAAGTGTAATTAAAATCCCTCAGATAGTTTGGCATTTATTCATATATCCACTATATTAACAAAAGCCACGGGACACTCCTTCAAAAGCAAATGAACAAATCCGCTGCGTTGTTAAGATGCGCGGTACAGCTGCAAACGGTATAAACAACAAGCCTGCAGCTGACCGCGATCATATCGCACTGTGAATTTGAGTGAAAATGTCGGGCCGGGAGTGAACTGCCTTTGAGAAAAGAAAGATTGTTTGGTGTTATATTAGTGTGTTGTCCATAAGAGAAGCCTAGAGGCGTTTAAGCATACACAAGTCAACTGTTTTGGATGTACTGAATAAGTGGAAGACACATGGCGTGTCTGAAGCAGCAAAACGCACTGGCAGACCAAAGAAAATCAGTGATAGAGGACGTCGAAGCCTCAGCAGAGTCGTTATAGCTGATCGACGAAGTACCGCACAAGACCCCAGTGTACAGGCGAATAAAAATGCTGTAACTTCGGTATGTACACGTATCATTCGCAGAGAACTTCATTCCATGGGTTACGGTGGTCGTGCGGCTGCTCATAAGCCTTTCATCTCCACACGGAATGCTATTCGTCGTTTAGCATGATGTAAAGAACATTTATCGTGAACCGTATAGATCAATGGAAACCGATCCTATGGACTGATGAATCGAGATACACGATCCATCAGTCTGGTGGCCGTGTGTGGGTATGGCGGCAGCCGGGGAACGCTATTTACCACAGTGTACTGTTCCTACGGTCAAGTTTGGAGCTGGCAGTGTACTCGTGTGGGGGTGTTTTTCGTGGTATGGTCCCTGCACATTGGTTATCGTGGACAAACCTGTTAACCAGCATGTCTACCTCGATATTCTGGACAATTATGCCCTACTAACTCTGTGGCAATACTATGGAACCGAGCCTTGTTGGTACCAGAAGGATAATGCACCGAGCCATAAAGCAAGGACTGTTACGGCGTGGTTTGACGATAATTCCGTATCGTGTGTGGATTGGTCAGCACAGATCCCTGATCTTAATCCCGTAGAGCACCTATGCGATAAATTAGAGCGCCGCATAACAAGTTTGGAACCAAGGCCTACTGCTATAAGCAACAGTTAGCGGCAGCATTATGTACTGAATGGAAGCGCATACCTATCGCTGTGTTCCAAAACTGCCGAAAGCATGTCTCGAAGGGTCAGCGCATGCATTAAGGCCAAAGGTGGACCGACACCGTACTAATGTATGTCAATAAATGCCATGTGTTTCTCTTCTAGGTGTCCGGTGACTTTTGTCAATATAGTGTATATAATATGAAAAAAAATGTTTTGAGCAGGATGGAAACAAATGTTAAAAGGTGGTTCGGCGACGATGAAAGAATGAGTGAGGAGATGCTAATTAAAAGAATTTATACAGCCCAAGTGGCAGGAAAGAAAGTTAGAGGAAGACCAAAAAAAACATAGGAGAACCAGATTCAGGAATGTCTGCATCAGAAAAAGATAATGAGTACGAAGCGCAAACGGTGTTGTGTATGACGTGTGATGAATGCTCGAGTTGTGTTCCAAGATCGCTGTAAATGGAGAGCCGTTTGATACATCAACAGTAAAAAAAGCCTAACGCATCATTAGTAACTTTGATTTCGCAAAAGATCTTGATTTGGGGAGCTAACCTCTGAATCTCAGAGAACAGTTTACTGACGTACGAGGTAAATGTTCAAAACGTTTTGTAGGGGGAGCTTGTAAATGACTATCAAACCACAGATGCTTAATTGTTATGGTGAATATATATAACTCGCTTTACAAAATAAAAATAAGTTAGTGTTAATAAAAATGTTAGCTCAGTGATGCTTATCCCCACCAAAAGGCAAACTGCTCATGGAAAGAAGGGTGGCCGCTTTAGTTACAAATACCTTTCCAAATGGATTGAATCAAGTTAATCCTAAGATATATGCAACGGAGCTTGAATTTGACTTGGAAGAAGCTGTAGCGTAACAGAAGATTATAATGAGCGTGAAAGGTATTTGGAAAATTAAAAAGGAAACAATGAAATATAATGACATCTTTGTGTAGAGATTAGGTGAACGTACCCACATAAAAAAACAAATGTCGTTAAAGGAATAAGGAAAAAAGTGGAAAACTGGTGAAAAAACATAACATATAACAAAATATGTGTTTTCACGGCTTTCTGATTTCAGTCATGAATTAAGATTTTATTTACCTGAATGGTTACACGGTTTACCGTATATTTATGTCCAATGAAATTTGTGATAGGCGTTTTTCTTTTTAAAGAATCTCTCTGTCTTTCTGCAATAAGTCTTTTCAAGCCGGAGATGGTCTTGCAGCCAGGAGCCAAGCTTTTCTTATGGATGGTCTTGCAGCCAAGTTTTTCAGGTGGTCTTGCAGCCATCTTGCAGCCAAGCTTTTCTTATCTGGGAGGGCGAGACTTGAAATTACGCCCCTTTGAGTTGTATTCAAATAATATGTGTTTTATACTCTCTCGCGCACCGCCGTTATAGGAAGTATTATGATCTTTCAAAAATCGCCCTTTATGTTTTTGTTATAATTTTATTAAAAATGTAAACACTAGGTAAATATCCATGAACCACATATTGTAAGTACCAAGTAAAGTGTAAACGTTATGTGAACACCGACAACACAACACTCCACAGAAATGCAGAACGAAAAACAAACCAGCGCAGAACAAATGGGTATCGGATAGTGAACGTGACAATACGAAGAAGCTTGAGATGTAGGGCTTGGAAAAATTCCGTTCAAGGTTAAACACTCAGAAAGCTTTGTGCGACAGATCACAAATGACTGATTAGCTCTCTTCATCCCAACAACATGTTTGAAAAGGTTATGCAGGTTAAGCATATCAGCATATCGTTTTCTATGCCTCCATCCACTGTTTTGGAAAAATTCCCTTCATCGATATGAGACGTTTACACCTCATAGTATATCACTGAGAAAAAAGTGTGCTTGAAAACACAAAATAGTTTTGTTGAGCTGTTTTGTGGATTTATTTTGTTGCTGTAGCCAAACTTCATCGAAATTGTTTTGTTGGCAACACAAAATTATTTCGTTGGCTACATTCGGTTAATTCAACTAAACGTTTAATCACGATAACAATGCACATTTTGTTGGATCAAACAAATTCCCAAAAGTCGACCTAGGCTTTTTGTTAAATGAACAAAACGTTTTGTCAAGATAACAATAAATTTTGTTGAATCAACAATAATTTTCAGCAAAATACATTTGTAAATTAAACAAACATTTTTGTTGACTGCATATCGAAAAAAATATTTGGTTGATTCAGCAATTTTTTTGCTGAATTAACAAAACGTTTTTCTCAGTGTTTGTTACTCCATACCCTAGTTAACTGCATGAAAGGAGCCGCGGGTGGCCTAGTTGTCAACGTTCGTGATTACCACGGAGATAAGCTCAGGTTCGATCCCAGGCAGATACGAACGCTCGAACCACTAAATATCCGCCGTGCGGGGATGGGCACGTTAAGCCGTCGGATCCCTGATACTGCCACCCCCGTAATAAATAAGAGCGTCTTCCTCCCCTTTCTATCTCGCTTCCGTTTCGCTTTCCTATCGGGCACTCTAGCCCAAATCTCCTGCTTGCTATTTCTAAGGGTTGTTTAAAACATGGGGTCAGACACTCCCTTCCTAAAATCCACTACATATGATCTGAACTGCATGAAATTCTGTTTGAGACTAATTAAAGTCTTTAAAAAAATTACTGAAGGGTGTAACTTTATTTTTTAATTACAATTTCAATTTTTTTTTACATCCCTCAGAGTATGAATTTACGCTCTTGTAATGACCATTTTGGGAGTACCGTCTGCCCTCCCTACCTTTCTGGTAGCTACGGCCCTGCTTGCAGCATAAAACATGGATGTGAAGTATTGAAATGTGAGGATCATCATCACATTGAGACGTGACGTGCCTGCCTCGCAGGGCGCACCTGAGATAAAGGCAGATAGCAAGCAGTAAGAGCACATGTCCGCATAGCCCAGTTGGGAGAGCGACTTACTCTGGAGTGAGGGCACCCGGAATCGACGCCTGGCGCGGACAAACTTGTACGTTATATGTGCTACCCAGAATGTGAACTCACTGGCTTCAATTCTTATCACAATACAATCTGCACACGTTTGATTCCTGATAACTCAGCATAGCATACATTCAACAAATAAATCTGCATAATTGTAACATGCACTGCAAAAAAAAATCTGAGATTCACGAGCCACTTTCCGTCATTTCTTCCGTGAATTAACGAAGCATAATTCTGATACAACTTTTTCCGTGAAATGACGGGAAAAAAACTCTGAATTTCGCGGTCTTTTTCGTACGCCAGAAAAATTATGAATTTTCAGAAACCTTTGCGCATTTCCTTTCTTACATTAACGGAAAAACTCCGTTCTCACTTTTTCCGTATTCATATGACGCAAAATTACCGGTAATAGGAGAGATTCACGGAAATACTTGGGAGTTTGATTAACTGTTAGGTTTCAACAGTCTGTCGAAGTATTTGGTTTTGAAGTTCTATGGCGAGATCGGATATTGTGGATGAATTTTTGCATGAATTCTGGTTACTGTGGCACAGGATATTTCTTCTCCTCCTCCCCATTTTGTGCACCAACTATTATACACTCATCGTCAAAAAAATAGTTGCACCCAGAAGGAAGCAACCAATAGGAATGACACTTAGTGGGTAGGTTTGACATCATGAGATATGCAAATGATTCAAGTATCACGCTTGGCCGTGCATGTGACGCAAGCAAGGAGGGATCGTAGCGCTGTGCCTGACCAGCTATAATAAGGTCGTCCCGTTGCGCGCGCTTGCCATTCTGTCTCGTGCTGTTGTGTTAGTTGCATCCTTTGCAAGTGAAGTACGCCTCGGAGAGAAGTTCGGAAGCAATTTGAGCAATCAGAGGATTTCGAAAGCGGCCGCAGGGTCGGCTTGTGGATAGCGGGATGGTCTTATCGCCGTATTGCGCGCCATACCGATCGTGCGGATACCACCATAGCACGCTGTTGCGGCAATGGATAGAACAAGGCACGCAGCAGCTACAGGAAGGGTCTGAGAGACCTAGACGAACCGTGGAGAGAGAAGACCGATGGGTTGTCCGACATGCGCGGAATGACCCAACAGTCATGATTGCGGATATTCAGCGAGCAGTGGTGCCCTCCATGCATCTCCCGATTAGTGCCAGCACCATTGGCAGATGGCTTCACGACGTAGGACTACACGTAACACAGACCGTTACGACGACTGCCCTTAACACCATTGCATCGTTGCCAAAGACTGCAATGGTGTCGTACCGGACTGTCATGGAGCCAATCAGAATGGCAGCGAGTGATTTTCAGTGACGAGTCCCGCTTTTGTCTTGGGGGAGACGACCACCGATTCCGTGTGTAGAGGCACCGTGGTCAGCGCGAAGATGAACGCTTTGTTGTCGAGAGTCACACGTCTAGAAGGCCTGGTGTCATGGTGTGGGGTGCAATTGCCTGCAATGCCAGATCACCTTTGGTGTTCATTACAGCCACATTGGCATCCCAACGTTACGTTAATAAGGTCCTGCAACCAGTGGCCCTACCTTTTCTGAATGCTCACTTCGGTGCGATTTTCCTGCAGAGCAACGCTCGTCCGCATACTGCTGCTGTCTAGAGAGCCTGTTTTAAAGGCATTGACACTCTGCCGTGGGCAACCGCATCTCCATACCTATCACCGATTGAAAATGTGTGGGATGCTATTGGACGCGCTTTCCACACTCCACCCCTACCACACAATCTGCAGGATCTGCATGAGCAGATTCAAGCTGCATGGGATGGATTATCGAAGGACACCATTGGGAACCTGTACAACTCCATGCCGAGACATCTGGCAAGCTGTGCGAGCAAACATGGCTGTTCGACGCCATACTGAGAGATACTACTAATTGGCGTGCAGCTCAATCAATATTGCCCATATCAGTCTCAATATTTAATCATTTATTGTTCCTGGTAAACTTTACCTTTCACCAGAATAGCATTACAAGCCGACACGTCCTTCGGGGAGCAACCATTTTTTTGACGATGAGTGTATATTGTGTTACCGTGAGAAATTGGTACTTAATGTATTGTACAAGTGATTGTACGATATCTACTATATGTATCAGAGTGTGAAATCCTTGCTACCAAGAGTAAATTTTGTATTTAGAAGTTTTGTGAAATAATATCATGAAACAGTGCATTGCACCTTCTCTTAAAGATAATTGAAAGTTATTGTCAGTTGAAAACAAGATCTCAAACTACAAATCATTCTGTTGCTTCGAAAAATCACGGTGAAAAAAATACTTAATTTGTAATAAGACCTCCTACAGAAAAAAATAAAATTATTACAAGCCTATTCAAGAAAATAAGCTCCAATAGTAAATAAATCACTCGCATTAATGGAAAAAAATCCCCATCGCATAGTTAGCTTTACCTTGAACATGAGTCTGATTCCCGTGTCTTTCTGGCTCAGTGGTTAAGACGCGTGGCTGCAACCCAAACGAACTGGGCTCGACACCATCACCACGCAACAGAATTCTCTCGCGTACGTGCTGAAATATTCAGCATGTTGGATTTTGCGAAATTGCCAATTGGCTATTATCAAGAAAAAATAGGCAGCACGTGCTTTCACTGCTATTCAACTGTAAATTGTGTTACACTGAAGACGGAAACAGAGTTCTGTTATGAGTAGCGTTCGAGTGAGACCACCCAAACGAGGGAGTGTTTTTTTGTTTTTGTTTTTTAATGTACGTGAGCGAAGTAATTTTGAAATCACACGTAATGATCTTAGTAATACACGCGGCAACCTATCATTCCGAAAAGAATTATTGGACGAAACATGAACACAGCTTGGGTGCTATGAGTATTGAGTGTGCGCACTGTTACGCTTTGAATTTCGCTAATGATGGAACTACTGGTCATTTTAATTAGTGTTGTCATAACGGCCTTATTTCCCTTCCAGAAGTATAGATCAATACGGGACTGAAGGACTTACTTTGAAAACAGTCCTAATTTTGTCCAACGCATCCGGAAATACCATAGTGCAATGTCATTTGCTTTCCGCTGGGCCACAGAAAGGGAGATCCCTGGCAATGGTCCTCACTGCTTTAAAATTCAGAGACAGATTCGCCTGTACGTGTGGGATTCATTACCACTTACTGGTGAAAATCGTACTATACAGATTCCTCGGCAGCTACTGATAAACACAGGTGAACCATTACATTATGACCACCCCCCAGCTTAGAGAAATGAGCGCGCCTGGAGACCGAACGGCGTCGCAGGTGAAGTTCACAGAGCAGTATACATACAACCGGCTTTCGGTTAGTAGAGTGTACGGAATCGGAATGGGAAAAGCTGCCAGTATATCGGAGTTTGATAAAGGACACATTGTGATGGCACGGTGCATCGGAACTACGATCTCGGAAAAGGCGCGGCTTGTGGGTTGTTCACGTGCCGCTGTAGTGAGTACGTATCAAAAGTGGTGCAAAGATGGCCAAACGACGAACCGTTATCCAGCCGTATGTTGTTAGCAGCTCATTGATGCCTGAGGGGAGCGGTGAGCGGAGACTGTCGCGCGGTGTTCACAGCGATCGCAGGGCCAGAGTGTGACAAATCACCCGCAGCTACAACAGTGGTGATCAGGGCAATGCGTCACAGCACACAGTTCATCGCAGTCTTCTGCGCATGTGACTGCGTAGCCGAAGACGGAGCAGGGTCCCCATGCTCACCGCACGTCATCTCCAACAACGCATGAAATTGGCTCAAGATCATTCGAGATTGGAAGGTGGATGATTGGAAGAAAGTGGCCTGATCTGACAAATAAAGATTCCTGGTGCTTAACGTAGATGACCGAGCGCGAATACACCGATTACCAACGCTATGGCACCTGAATGCACTGTTGGGCGGAAACAGGCCGGCGGCGGCGGTGTTATGCTGTGGGCGATGATTTCTTGGGACACTTTATAGGCCCCATTATTACAATAGCACAATCCCTGACAGCTGTCAGGTATGTGAATATCGTTGCGGGGCAATTTCACCCATTCATGACAACTATGTTCCCTGCTGGTGATGGCCATTACCGACAGGATAATGCGCCATGCCACACTGCCAGAATCATCAAGGAGTGGTTTGAGGAGCATGCTGGGGACTTTTTGTTAATGTTCTGGCCTCCAAATTTACCTGATATGAACCCAATCCAGCATTTGTGGTTGGACTTGGAAAAGCGGGTTCACGCTAAATCACCACCAGCCCGAAATGTACGGAAACTGGAGGACCTGCTGTTGACATTATGGTACCAGATACTCCAGGATACCTATCGTCACCTTATCGAATCGATGCCTCGCCGAATGGTCACTCTTTTGCGGGCTAAAGGGGGTCCTACAGCTTATTAGGTGGGTGGTCATAATGTAATGGTCATCGGTGTACGTATTAGTTGTAATGAAAATAAAGGATTAAACAATCGATATTGACCGCCCTGGCCGATATTCTTGGTTAACACTATCAATCCTTACGCCCAAGCATACAAAACTCCAGCTGAGGCCACTGAATATGAAATAGCAGGACGCAACCTGGACCTGCGTTCTGTTGATAATACTGTGTATTTACACATTCCCTATATGCCCTGAAGAGAATACATAAATTACGAAAAAATGGCGCAGTTTTATTACCACTTTACTTTGTTGAAAACTGTGAAAAATATTTTTTACTAGATTGGGGTTTTTGCCCCACCAAGCCACTAGTAGGAAACAGTTTAAGTTCTACAGCACACATGTCTTTGAAATTTCATAGTCATATTTTCATCATGGTGAATTTTTCAGTGCGGTTATTTGTTTTTTTCTTTTCTTTTTTAACATAAAACTCATATTTGAAGCTCCAAGTCGTTTGGTTGGTGAACGACTTTATTCTGTGTTACGGCTCTTTTGTGAAAGTCCATTACAAGACGCACATTACGAGAGACAAATTATACCGTAGCTGCGGGTGCGAAGACAAAGGCTTTCCGAAGATTCAGGTTTTGAAAATCGCCACAACAAAATGGTTGCCTCGGCGACTTATGACACCTCCGGCTGAGATCGTTTATTTAGCAGGTATATTTTCCCTCTTTGGGCCATTCGAAGAAAATGGAAGACTCGCAGACTAGAAATTCGTAAGTAGTTAAGTCGAGTGAGAGAATAAAAAAAGAGTACTACTTTTAGGAAATAGCGGTTCTGCCCTAAACCAGTTATTTCAGTGAAAACTCATTTTGAAATTTTATATAGCAAAGAAAAAAGGGGCCATCAGATATTCTCAGAGATGTTTGTTCTAGTCTCAAGCTCGCACGTTAAAGGTTTTACGGTCTTCTTTATTTTTTAACTTAGCAAAAGAAAGGGGGGAAATAGAAACTATGCTTGTGCCGGAACAAATGGCTGAAACCAGCAGTCTTTTTTAACTGTGAATATCGGAAATTTAAAATAATTAAAACATCTGCTTTTTTCTACCGTGTTGTGATCAGTGATGTGCACAGTTCTTCCGTAGGGCAAGTAAGTTTACCTTTGAAGAGCCTCATACACGGTCGTATCAGAATGATATGATCACTTACCTAATAATGGGAATAACCACCCTTGGCCCAGATGACAGCGGCGAGACGGCGTGGTATGGACGCAATGATGCCTCGGAAAGGTTGCCCGAAACACAATTGCCCATTCGAACTGCATCAGAGCAAGGAGGTCCAGTAGATGAAGTGGTTGTGGGTCGGCATGTCGAATCTGGCGGTCCAAATAGTACCACAAGTGCTCTATGGGATTGAGATCGGGCGATTTCGCCGACCAAGGGAGAACGAAGACATCGCTGTCGTGTTCCTGAAACCAGTCACGCACCCCTTTAGCGACGTTACAGGGCGTATTGTGCTTCTGGTAGACACCATCACCACCAGAGTAAACGTCCAATATGACGGGACGCATGTGGTCAGCGAGAATGGACAGGTAGCCATTGGCGTTCAGGGACCCATCCAGTGATACCAGCGGTCCCAGGTCATACCAAAAAAACATCTCCCAGACATGCGCACTGCCGTCGCCGGCCTGTACTTCACCGACAAGCGTGTCCGAGTATTGGTTCTCGTGTGTCTGACGCCGTATCCGCGACCGCCCGTCACTTCTGTGCAGTAGAAACCTCGATTCGTCGGAGAAGGCAACCTTTTCCCACTGTTCCACTGTCTAATGGCGGTAGTCCCATGGGAACTGCAGGCGTCATTGCCGATGGGTTTGGGTTAACATGGGCGCCTTGACCCAGCGTCGACTCCGGAGACGCATGCGTAACAGGGTTCGCTCTACTGTTATCGGGGACATGTACTTGGGTGCTCCAGCGTTCATTTGCGTGGTCAATTGCTGCACTGTTGCACGTCTCGATTGCCTTCACCAGTCGACGGTGGCGACATTCTCCTTTGGGGTCGATGGCCTTCGGTGCACCACAGTTATGACTTCGCGAGGTACTCGGTGTGCTAGCGGTCCATTCTTAGTATACCCTTACTACAGCACCTCGCAAACAGCACACGAACTCCGCTGTTTCGGAGATGCTTCCACCCTTGGCGCGGTAGCCAATGATCATTCCTTTTTTAACGTCCATCAAATCACTACCTCTTCCACTGTACTCACGTGGCGCACTGTGGCTCATCTGTACTGTCCGGCCGTTTGCATCTCCGTATGGCCGACGTTACCACTGGCACTCTATGACGCGCCTGGGCGGGTACATTGTGATTCCAGGGGTGATCATGTCATTCTGCTCCGTGTGGCCGACCTTTCCACTGGCACTCTGTGACGCGCCTGGGCGGGTACATTGTGATTCCAGGGGTGATCATGTCATTCTGCTCCGTGTGGCCGACCTTTCCACTGGCACTCTGTGACGCGCCTGGGCGGGTACACTGTGATTCCAGGGGTGATCATGTTATTCTGCTCCGTGTGGCCGACCTTGCCACTGGCACTCTGTGACGCGCCTGGGCGGGTACACTGTGATTCCAGGGGTGATCATGTTATTCTGCTCCGTGTGACCGACCTTTCCACTGGCACTCTGTGACGTGCCTGGGCGGGTACACTGTGATTCCAGGGGTGATCATGTCATTCGGCTCCGTGTGGCCGACCTTTCCACTGGCACTCTGTGACGCGCCTGGGCGGGTACATTGTGATTCCAGGGGTGATCATGTCATTCTGCTCCGTGTGGCCGACCTTGCCACTGGCACTCTGTGACGCGCCTGGGCGGGTACACTGTGATTCCAGGGGTGATCATGTTATTCTGCTCCGTGTGGCCGACCTTGCCACTGTCACTCTGTGACGCGCCTGGGTAGGTACTCTGTGATTCCAGGGGTGATCGTGTTATTCTGCTCCGTGTGACCGACCTTTCCACTGGCACTCTGTGACGCGCCTGGGCGGGTACACTGTGATTCCAGGGGTGATCATGTTATTCTGCTCCGTGTGGCCGACCTTGCCACTGGCACTCTGTGACGCGCCTGGGCGGGTACACTGTGATTCCAGGGGTGATCATGTTATTCTGATTCCCAGGGGTAAAATATGAGGGTCTTTAAAACCTCATATACAGGGTTACAAGGAAAGTCCGTGATCAGGCCAATATCTCACGAACTATGGAAGTTAACGATTTACTTCTTTTGCAGTTGTATAGGAAACCCCCAATGGCGCACATAATAACACCACGAAGGATCCCCTGGCCCCCTTTGAGGGGGGTTGCGGGGGCTATCGTGCCCCCTTTACAGATAGGGCAAAAAAAGTCAATTACAAACTTGTTCAGCGAGGCAAAAGTAGTACATAAATGTTTTTGCCCCATAACAAAATATGGAAGGCGACTCTCCAAATGCGAAAGAAGCCTAAAGCAACCTGAGTCGCTGTGTCCGAAGCATATTTGCATGGATTTCAAATGTGCTTTCTGCTCCCTCGTCAGAATACAAAAATGATATGCGTGGTCGGTATGCCAACACTTCGTGAACCAGTGACGGGAAGTCGAAAGTTTGCCGCGTAAGCAAGTCATTTAGATGTGGATACAGTTTTGCTGTTGGATGAGTGTTTCACCACTTTATGCTCTTTCTCCTTGTCTCAGTGAATTTTTTACTGTATTGGACATCAAAGTCTGATATTGAATATGTCAAGGAACTCCGTTTTATTTCAGAACAATATAACTTTTCCTTTATGCTTTCATTTACTTAGAACTTACCAGTTTAGATAAGTTCTAAGTAATAAGTTCTTGTCTAAATACTCTGTCGTTGCTTCCGGATGTTGTGATTTTCTTGGGGCCACATTCCCGGTCCCCTTCCATCTTTTGTTATGGGACAAAAACATTTATGTACGATTTTTGCCTCGTTGGAAAAGTTTGTGATTCACTGTTTTGCCCTACCTGCAAAGGGGAGCGCGATAGTCCCCTCAATTACCCCCAAAAAGGGGGCGAGGGGATCTATCGTGGTGTTATTGTGTGCGCAATAGGGGGTTTCCTATACAACTGCAAAAGAAGTAAATCGCTAACTACCATAGTTCGTGAGATATTGGCCTGATCAAGGACTTTCCCTGTAACCCTGTATAACTCCTGGGAATATATGGAAGAAACCCGGAAATATATCGAGTAATATACACTGGCGGAAAGTGAAAAAGAACACCAAGAAGGGATTGGCGGACGATCATGAAATTTACATATGTTAATGGGGTCGAGTTTACGTAGGTGTGTGATTTTAATTTCGGGACCAACCGGTGAGTGCATACGCCACAGTACGGCATAATATGCAAATTATCGTCGGTGGTATTTAAGAAGTACGGCGAAGTGAATGTAATCAGTCGTCGGCGTACGGACACGTGCGAAGACCCTGAAGAAGCTGCAATGCCTGGACATGGAAGACGTGTACGATTTCAGCAATTATAGGACTTTGAGCGAGGTGGTTTAGTCGGACTTCGCGAGGCCGGGTGGTCGTATCGTCGTATTGCGGAGCGAATTGGACGGGAAGTATCGGTGGTGGTACGATGGTGACGTAGATAGTCCGAAGAACATTCCCACACGAGAAGACGTGGAACCGGGAGTCACAGACGGACTGATGAGCGGACCGATCGACGCATAAGAAGAGCGGCGTTGTCAAGCAGAACATCCACTGCGGCGCAAATCCGAGCTGCCGTTGCACCTGAGGTGACTGTGCGAACAATCCGCAACCGTCTACTGGATGCAGGAATACATGCACGTGTGCCTCTAGCATGTGTACCTCTGACTCCAGCCCACCGTCAGGAACGGCTGCATTGGTGTCGCCAACGTCTGCACTGGAGAACGCAATGGCGATCTGTCGTGTTCAGCGATGAAAGCAGATTCTGCTTGGGAGCCTCCGATGGCCGTATGCGTGTTCGCAGACGCACAGGGGAGCGTATCCGCCCTTCTTTCATCCGCCAGCGACGCACAGGGCCTACACCTGGTCTCCTGGTGTGGGGAGCGATCAGCTATCACTCCCGCACACAACTAGTGTTTGTACCGCTTACGTTAAACAGCACCTCCTACATCTACAACATCATTCAGTCCGTTGATGTGCTATTTGTAAGGTTGGTCCATCGTGGTGTTTTCCAACAAGATAACGCACGCCCACACACGGTACGTGCAACGCAACATGCACTTCAGGGTGTGAGACAACTTCCATGGCCTGCACTTTCACCGGATTTGTCCCCCATTGAGCACGTGTGGGATTTTATTTGACAACGACTTATCCGGTCTCCACGGCCAGCCACGACCATCCCCGAGTTACGCGTCCAGGTTGAGGATGCTTGGAACTAATACCCCAAACTTACATCCAACATCTGTACGACAGACTCCATGCCAGAATTGCACAGTGTGACGCAGTTCATGGCGGTTCAACCTCGTACTAACCATGTTACATGGGAATGTTATTTTTCAGTTTACCAGCAAATACAGCTGTATTTTGCCATAATGTTTTGATCACGTTATCCTCTGTATTCCGTTATTATGCTGTATAAATTTCGTTGGTATCAGACGTCTCCTTCTTGGTATTCGTTTTTCACTTTCCGCCAGTGTATATCCGGTTTACTTCCATTTGGATCCAAGATGAAGAGCTTTCTATTGCAAACAGTGCAGCAACCACCATAGGGAGAAACATATAGGTTTTGAATTGAGTTAAACAATTTTTAACGATTGAACACGTGCCTTGTAATTAAATAATCGCTAAAAAACACACACACAGGCGCGCGCGCTAGCACGCTCGCACACAAATCAAGGAGACGAAGCAACACATACGTCATAAGTAAATAGTCAATATGAGTGGGAGAATGCGAACGGATTAGTAGCAATGTTAAGCTTAGAAGAAATAAAATGCGAGAATATTATGTATTTTCACACTGTAAGAAGAGTTATCTTATTTTTTTTTCGGGTTTAAAACCGGGACAAAGGAAAGACGCTCTAAATAATCGTTACATTCCGGTCGGTTATTCTAAATGCTATAATCAATTATTATGAAACTATAATAAATACTTAAATCGTCTCTATATCCCGTATTTTCATTTTCATACAAACAAACCGACATAAGTTCCTGGTGTAGGAATGTTTTTAAAATGATGATATTATCGTAGCTATTTCTATATTTTTTTACCTGAAAAACAAATTAATTCATTCAAAGTATTGTGTTTAAATGTCATGCAGACATATGCATGAATATAAATTGGAAGACATGAAACATAATTCACAATAGGAGTAACAGACTTACTGCTAAAAACACTAATCTGGTTAAAATAATTCTTATTTGTTAGTAGCCCGAACCTCCTTTTAAAGTGGTTTGTTATTTTATTTTTATTTATTTTTATTTTTTGTTCATAAATTTTAGAGCAGGGTAATTCAGTATTTACTTTGGAACAATGCTACAATGATCTTGCTCGATAAAAAAGGTGGCATTGAGAATCTCAGGCACTACAGGCCCATCAGCCTCCTTTCAGTGGTTTATAAAATCTTCACTAAGGTTCTTTCACATCGCTTGAAGGTAACACTAGGCATGGCCCAACCAAGAGAGCAAGCTGGATTCAGGAGTAGCTACAGCACTATAAATCATATCCATGTACTGAGAGAACTAATTGAAAGAACAAAAGAATATGAACTCCCATTATGCATGGCTTTTATTGACTATGAAAACGCCTTCGATTCCGTGAAACCATCAGCAGTGAGAATGGCTTTGAAATCCTGCGGTATTGAGGATGCATACATTAGCATTATTAATAACATCTATGAAAATGCAAGTGCAAAGGTTCGGATATTTGAGGATACAGCCCAAATAAGAATTGGAAAGGGAGTGAAACAAGGTGACACCATATCTCCCAAGCTCTTTAACGCCACATTGCAAAATGTCTTTCAATCACTGAACTGGGAAAACAAAGGGATAAAGATAAATGGAGATTACTTAACTCACCTTCGTTTTGCTGATGACGTAGTCATCATCTTTGCAACTACCCCTTCAGAGCTGCAGAGTACGATCCAAGAACTTGCTGACAAGAGTAAAGAAGTGGGATTAAAAATGAACTTTCAGAAGACTAAAGTGATGCACAATGCTTTTAGAAGAAACGGATATTTATCGATTGATGGAGAAAAGCTTGATACAACCGATTCCTACATTTATCTTGGGCAGCAAATATCGAGTGAGGGTCACATTGATGGAGAAAAGCTTGATTCAACCGATTCCTACATTTATCTTGGGCAGCAAATATCGAGTGAGGGTCACATTGATGAAGAAATTAATCGGTGTACATAACTTGGATGGATAGCTTTTGGAAGTAACAGTACAATTTTTAAGAGCAGTATGACAGTATGTCTCAAAAGAAAAGTGTTTAATCAATGCATCCTGCCAGTGCTTACGTATGGAGCCGAGACATGGACCTTAACTAAAAAAGACATGCAAAGAAAGCAGACAACTCAAACAAGCATGGAGAGGTGCATGCTTGGTGTAACCAGGAAAGATAAGAAGAGGAACTTGTGGATAAAGAAAATGACAGGAGTGGACGACATCACGACCAGAGTGAAATCACTGAAATGGCAATGGGCTGGACATGTTTCCAGAAGAACGGACCACCTATGGACAACCGAAATTTTAGACTGGATTCCGAGGGACAGGAAAAGACCCAGAAGAAGACCCCATGGGAGATGGAAGGATGAAATTCGAAAGTATGCTGGAGTGAGGTGGAGGAGACAGGCCCAAGACAGACTATTGTGGAAGAAATTTGGGGAGACCTTCATCCAGCAGTGGATTGATAATGGTTGATGATGATGATGATGACATTAGTCCTGACAGTATTGATTTGGCCATTCTGCGTTCGTTCAGTCCATACATTGTCCATTACAATGAACTACCTATTAACAGAAGTCGAAGTATCTGGTAGGCAGAAAATGTACACCCACAACTGGGCTGAGGTTTAAAAAAACGGAGCCTGCAGTCAAACTTGCATTATGCCAGTCACATTTCAGGTGATCTTTTATGTCGGAATGACCGCCATCAGATACTGAAAATTCCGATGAACACTGTTCATGTTTAGGCCCATCCACATAGCCACACGCCTTTTTCAGAAAAAGATATTCTTCTTTTAACGAATCCGTAGATACACATTTTTTTTTCGACATTTCTAAATATTAAAGTTAAAGAGTTTGTTAGAACAAAACACTTCAAAATGTAAAATATATTTTATAGATGTGGCAAAATAACCTCTCTGGTCTTTCCTGTTAATTCCTTCAGTACAGCTCACGAAACAATTGCAGTGTTTTTAGTTTAATTGGTTGTCGATATCTGTTAGTTGCTTACGTTGCACCAAAAACCCGATGTGACAATAATTACGTTATACCGACATTTTCTTCACACATCAAAATGTCAATCGATGACGATCGTTCCGCTTTGGAGGAGTTAGAACCAAAATTTGGGAGTAGGAAGCAGAAAGGTTTCCTGATGGTAACTCAGTAGGTGCTGGAGAATATGTGGGGCCACCTTGGTGGCACAGTGGTCTAAGCGATGGTTTCTGACCATTCTTCCGAAATGGTGACCGGGTTCGAATCCCGTGGGGCATGGATGTTGTGTTTGTCATACGGCACTGGATCTTTTTACCTTCCCTGGAACCAGTGACCCTAAATTAGGGACGGGCGATTCTTATAGCCCATTGAGTTGCTCACGGTGGTCGTTAAGCCTTCAATCCAAAAAAAAAAAAAAAAAAAGAAAAAGGAGGAGAAGAAGATGTAGGAACTTGCACAGCTTGGAGGTGTGATTCGGTTTTTATGCCTGACAGAGAGTTATTCGGTTGCGGGGAATCTCCAGAAGAAGTGTTGTCTGTCCTAGTAGGACAGATACTCTTTACATGCCCGGTAACATGACATCTAAAACAGGTCACGCAGAGGGTAACGTAAAAGACCCATGCAATCCATAGGCGTAGACTTTGTAACTCAGAGCATACTCAACAAAAAAAAGAAAAGAAAGAAATTCTAATAGCGTTGTTTATATACTTTTTTTCAGTTGAGGGTTTAACGACCACTGTGAGCAACTCGATGGGCTATAAGCAGTCGCCCGTCCCTAATTTAGGGTCACTGGTTCCAGGGAAGGGAAGAGAGCCAGTGCCGTAAGACAAACACAACATCCATGCCACATCGGAATTCGAACCCGGACCCGCCACGTACGAATAGTCAGAAGCAAGCGTTTAGAACACTGCGGTTAATTTTCGTTAAAATAAATAAAAATATGGAAATATGGTGTCACTAATCGATATCCAGTATTCAACTTTTGAATACGTTTGAAATATTGCCTGTTTTTCATTCAGTCCTGTGACGCGCCTGCCCCGCAAGACGCACGTGAGATAAAGGCAGATAGCCCTGAGAGCGCATGTCCGCGTAGTTCAGTTGGAGAGCGATTTACTCCGGAGTGAAGGGACCCGAGTTCGATACCTGGCACGGACAAACTTGTACTTTGCATTGGCACCCGAGCTTCCAAGATGGCCCGGCTCTTAAGTTTCTCGCAATGATGTGATGCTTTTGACACACGGCGAGACAGGAAAAATGAGAATCCCTTCTTCCATGCTTCGGAAAAATGAGAATCCCTTCTTCCATGCTTCGAAAAAATAAGTCAGTGTGATGTTGCGTTCCACACATCCAAATTGTCTGGGATTTCTGAAATGCACGTTCTTCATAGGATGACTGCCTACAGGGACACTAGGTCTCGGCTGACCCGTGGACCATGCCCCAAGTCCCCTTTTGGGAGGAGGGGGTGAGAGAAGCAGTGTTTCTTTTATGACTTTTTGGCTGGGGGGCAAATGGAACCTTAAAGGGGGCAAGTTTTCCATTTGCTATAATATATATATATATATATATAAATTTAACTACTATATTTACATACACTGACGGAAAAAAAAACCCAACACCAAAAAGGGGTTGTGTTAGATAAACGACAGTTGGTAGGTGGTGAGAGTGCATCTGTAAGATGACGTCTATGCAAATTTCGCGCTCGGCGCATACGTGTGGCGCTAGTAGCACCCCTCGGAACATGCAAAGCAGATTTGCTGTAAATACGCGCTGTAACGTTCGTGAGCGTTAGTTATCGTTGAAATTCGACGTAGTGTGTTGATGTTAGTCAACAATGCCTTTAAGAAGACGAAGAAGCCATTATCAACAGCTCACGGAGTTTGAACGAGGTAGTGTAATAGGGCTACGAGAAGGTGGATTTTCTTTCCGCAATATTGCAGAACGACTTGGCAGGAATGTAGCCACTGTGCGTGATTGTTGGCAGCGGTGGTCAAGGGAAGGTACTGCCTCAAGAAGACCGGGTTCCGGCCGGCCATGTGGCACTACTGAGAGGGAAGACCGCCATATACGGCGTATGGCCGTGGCGCATCGTACCGCGTCTGCGGCAACAATTCGAGCTGAAGTTGCCACCACAGTGACACAACGAACTGTTACAAATCGGTTACTTGAAGGACAGCTCCGAGCCATACGCCCTGTAGCGTGCATTCCACTTACTCCAAACCACTGCCGTTTGCGACGTCAGCGGTGTCAAGCTAGAGTTCATTGGAGGACGAAGTGGAGATCTGTTGTGTTTTCTGATGAATGACGGTTCTGCCTGGGTGCCAGTGATGGCCGTGTGTTGGTTGGAAGGAGGCCAGGTGAGCGCCTGCAACCAACCTGTCTGCGGCCGAGACACACTGGATCTACACCTGGAGTTATAGTCTGGGGAGCAATTTCCTATCACAGCAGGAGCGCTCTCGTGGTTATCCCACGCACCCTGACGGCACAGTTGTACGTCGGTCTAGTGATTCAACTTGTTGTGCTGCCATTCATGAACAGCATTCCAGGGGTGCTTTCCAACATGATAACGCTCGCCCGCATACCGCTGTTGTAACCCAGCATGCTCTAAAGAGTGTCGACATGTTGCCGTGGCCTGCTAGATCACCAGATCTTTCACCAATCGAACACGTATGGAACATCATTGGACGACAGCTCCAGCGTCACCTCTAACCAGCATTAACCGTCCCTGTATTGACCGACCAAGTGCAACAGGCATGGAACTCCATCCCACAAACTGACATCCAGCACCTGTACGACACAATGCATGAACGTTTGCGTCCTTGCATTCAACATTCTGGCGGTTACACCGGTTATTAATGTACCAGCATTTCACATTTAAAATTGCTCTTCTCGCGCTTACAATAAGCTGTGATCTTGAAACCTTAATCGATTAAATATGTTACCTATACAAATGTATTGCCGCCATTTCATTCCTCTACAACTATTTTTTCGTGGTGTTGGGATTTTTTTCCGTCAGTGTATATAGAAGTAGTTACTATATATCTAGCACAGGGGCGCATTTAGAGGGGGCCTTCACCCCCCCCCCCCGGGAAAATGTTTAATTTTTTTTATTTTTGGTTAAAATGCGACTTACCTTAGAAAAAAATGCCTTAATTTAATAAAAATGTACCAACTTACATTAGAAAAAAATGCTTTAATTTTTCTTCAATTTTTCGTTAACTTTAATTTTGTTCCAGATGGTGAATTTCAAAACCTTCCTTTTTTCGTCCCCCACCCCCACCCCCAGAAGAAAAAATTCTATATACATACCTGATATAGTAATTCCTTCTTAAAACATTTCAGGGATAACAAACTGTTTTCAGCTAAAGGATAGAAGAGCGAGGTTCCGCACTCTTGAAATTTTTATCTATTAAAATGCATTCAACGCGCTATTGTTCCTGAATCACGATTCCCAGACAATTAGGTATGATTAGTCTACTTATAATATTTTGAAGAATACCATGGTTCGTAATAAATACGCTTTTTAATAAAACAAACTATAACTAGTACCATTTGAACAAATATTTAAAAATATATAATTGGAGAAATATTTGCAGCATAGAAAAGGAACGTAACTTCCTTTTTCATCATAGCCTGAATTTATTAAAATTTGGCTCGGTAACCTAAAATGTCTCCCGGGGGGGGGGGGGGGTCGTTTACGGGAGGGTTTCCCCCCCGGATGTATGCCTGAAAGAAACACTGGAGAGAAGTGACGTGCCTGCCCCGCGGAACGCACATGAGATAAAAGGCAGATAGCAGCGAGAACATACTTCCGCGTAGCTCAGTTGGGAGAGCAACTTACTCCGGAGGGAGGGGACCCGGCTTCGATGCCCGGCGCGGCCAAACTTGTATGTTATAGTTCTCATGCTTGTGAGCAAATTTGAATGTATTAAGGGCAAAAAAAAAAAAAAAAAGCTTTTGCGTTTGGTGTTTTACGATCACCCTGAGCCACTTAGTTGGCTATACTATAAGCTGTCAGCCGTCCCTAATTTGGGGCTGCTGATTCCGTGAAGGAGAAAGGGCCAGTGCGGTAGAGCAACCGCATTAACTATATCTCGCCCGAGATTCGAACCCGGACCCATCTTGGACGAATGATTAGTAGTCAGCGACTCGTACCTGTCAGCAGGCTTCTTGTTATCCTTCATATTTTTCTTAATAACTGTTCCATTTCTCCATAGATTTGAAAAAAAAAGTGTTCTACTGAATTCAGCATAAAATCATAACTGTCATAATATATTACAAAACTATTTACACTAAAGTTATATATTCAACATGGCACTTTCCCAAAAGTGTGTGTTGAATGTATTAATTTTGATTTTTAATAATCTTTTACTGAAGTTAACTGATGGAAATATTTTATTTCATACGTTCTAATTACAATATATAAATTGTTACCAAAAGATAATTCTGCTGGGGCATACTTAATACATTAGAAACCGGGCGTGACCATAGTCGGCGCGTGTGATTGGATCCTACATACGGACAGACGACGCACAGATGAAAGGTGGGCAATGTCAACGAAAACCAAAGGAATCCGACAGCGGAAGCTGCGAACATGTTTGAATAATGTTGTTGTTTTTTTTTTTTTTTCAGCTACAGGGACTTCAGAAACGTTTCTAATAATTTTGCCTACAGCACATATAAAGAGACAGGGGGCCCGGGGGGCTGGACAGTATTTTTGGGGCCCAGTATTAGTGGCGCAGCTAGGATTTCACTATGGGTGGATGAATAAAAATATCCAGAAGGGAACATTCCCAAAATATGACGAGAAAGCCATAAAAAATATCCCCTCTGTATTGAAGTGTGTATCCCATGATTTATGGACGAATAGCAATCCAAATATCATGATTCAAACGAATTGTTAATGTATGAAAATTTCCCCCAATTACATATGTGTACAAAAAAAAACAACATCTGTAATGCTTTCGAAAGATTTGAGGATGGACTGGGGGGGCGACGATATTTTTTGCGAACTCCTCCTAAAAAAGCGGAAAGAAATAGAATTTGTTTTTTCAGAAGGCAGTTATACCTCGTAGTTTTTGCTGTGCTATCTGAAAAAAAACAAAGAAACTGTGGGTGTCTCTCAATTCTTCAAGAATCCTGCATAATTCTGGGGCCCCTTGAAAATGCGGGGCCCGGGTCTGCAGCCTTCCTAGCCTCCCCCTTAAATGGGCTCTGATTTTATCGTATGAGCCGACGCGAGCCGTGAGAATGTTAGAAAGAATTTAAAGAAGAACTCTGAATATTGTAACCTACAGTGGAAGTTGCGTAAGGAGCTGTTGAATGTAGATGCTGGTGTTTTTCACTTCCAGACTATCATCCAAGTTTGTCCCTGGAAGTATCAATTGTCAGGTAAACAAAAGCATTCCTTTTGGAACGAGCTATATGAGTTCATGGCCGTAGCTTGGGGCCGCCAGGCGAGGCTCAGCCTCCCCTAGGAAAGACTCTTCGAATGTAATAATAATTAGCACATGCCATATTTGGAAAAAAATAAAGAAAAGAATTTCAGTATCACACTTCAAAACTGACCCCGTTGGACAACTGAATTACTAGAATGGACACCAAAGGACAAAAAAAAAAGGCATGAGAGATGGGTGGTATAGTGCTATAATATATCGATCTGACCGAGAGGAAAGCCTGTAAATCAGCTGATTCAAGAACATGTCCGTACAGAAGCTTGTTTAAGATACAATACAATTAGCAGATCAGTTTTTACCTTTATAATCTGTTGCAATCGTACACGGTATGCCAGTCCATTTAATGTATTTATTACGATTACTCATTTTTGAGACGCTTTGCACATAAAGTCAGGGCCGGATGGAGCTTTTTGCGCTGCCCAGGGCAAAATTTCATTGCAGGGCCCCGGAGCAAAATTCCATTGCTGGCGCTAGGAAATATATCTCATATTTTAATAAAGCCGTTGCGTGAAAAATGTCCGTTAAGAGCACACACGATGTGAAATTCACAAATTTGACGGCGACGAACCCTCATTCCTGTACTCCGGAGCCGACTGTCTTACCAATTAAGCTACACCGGCGGATTTTATCGTTGCAACTTTTCCGTCTTGACATGTACATGCTTCACCTCTGTAGTACGCTATAACGAAAACTACCGTAAGGGCAAAATGATTATATCAAAGAAGTATTTGCTTTAAAAGAAAACGACCATAATGTGGATTGAAAGTTCGGAGAGTGAGAGAGAGAGACAGACAGACAGAGAGATGATGATTATCTCAAAGAAGTATTTGCTTTAAGCTTAAGAAAAAGATCATAATATGGATTGAAAGTTCAGATAGAGAGAGAGAGAGAGAGAGAGGAAAGGGAGAAAGAGAAAAAGAGAGAGAGGGGGAGAGAGATGATTAACTCAAAGAAGTATTTGTTTTAAGCTTAAGAAAAAGAACATAATATGGATTGAAAGCTCAGAGCGAGAGAGAGAGAGAGAGAGAGGGGGAGAGAAAGAGAGAGAGAGAGAGAGAGAGAGAGAGGGAGAGAAAGAGAGAGAGAGAGAAAGAGAGAGAGGGAGAGAGATGATTAGCTCAAAGAAGTATTTGCTTTAATCTTAAGAAAAGGACCGTAATATGGATTGAAAGTTCAAAGCGAGTGAGAGAGAGAGAGAGGTGATTATTTCAAAGAAGTATTTGCTTTAAGCTCAAGAAAAAGACCATAATATTAATTGAAAGTTCCGACAGAGAGAGAGAGAGAGAGAGAGAGAGAGAAAAGTTGCTAAAATCTGCGATTTTCTCTCCGGGGAGATGAGGATGCTGAGGTTGTATTGTGACACTTATAAAAACTTCTTCACAAAATGATAGCAAGATACCTACGAAGCGAAAATTTTTGGATTGAAAATATTTTAATGTATGAAATAATAAGGATCTCTCTAAAATAAATTCGTATAAATAGTTTCTTCTCCCTGATACATGTTTTATTTTTAATGCAAAGTGGAGTAAGTGAAAAAATAGTGACTTTTTAAACTTTCATACGCGCTGATATATGGTTTAAAAAAAATTTACAGTAATATTTTTAAAGTCACTGAATAAATGGCCTCCATATGTAGCCCGAAACCAACTTTGATATTATTCTTTTTATTTCTTTAAATTTAAATATATATTTTTCGCGCAAATTGTTAAATATACAAAAGGATGAAATTTAATTTGCTATTTGACGAATGTGGAAGTTATTAAAGTAATTACAACAATCACTTAAAATCCGCAAATCTCAGTATTTGTACGGTGCAGGGCGATAACCTATTGGAAAATAGGGGGGATTGGAAACTAAAAAACAAACTTTTAAAAAACTTCTTTTCAAGGGCTTCGCACCCTAAAACTTACACACAAAAATAAAAATTGTAAAAAGTTCTACCGAAAATTACTTTTTTTCCTAAATTGCAGGGTCATTTGAAGGCGCGAGACCCGGGGCGACAGCCCCGGTTGTCCCTATGGTCCAGCCGGCCCTGCATTCAGAAAGAGCCGTTGGAAAAATTTAGTGCCCAATTAATATCGACTTTAAAACGCAAAAATACGAATCAAAGCAACACAAACATTGAAAAGCATGGAATCAAAGGAACACAAACATTGAAAAGCATGCCAAACACTTCCAACTGCGTCACACTCCGCAATAGGAAACCAATGCATGTAATAGGTATAATAATACCTACTCATTGCGTGAAAGGAGGAGAATCTACAAGGGGCATCCTGAAAGTATAAAGCCTCCTCCTTAATAAGTTTTAAAGTTATTTTAATTAAACTACACTGGCATATACTATGATATGTTACCAATGTAGGAACACATTTTTTTCAGAATCGGAAATAAAGATCATGAATGGCAGAGGAAAGAAGCGATCCGTAATTGAATTCCTGGAAAAAGAGGGATGTGAGGCTCCAGAAATCCACAGAAGACTCCAGACGGTGTATGGTGCTGCCACAATCAATATCAGTAATGTCCGAAGATGGATGAAAATGTTTCGGGAGGGAGAATGTTCAGTGTCGGACAAACAACGGAGTGGAAGGCCCGCAACTGCAGTGACAGATACCAACAGGCAACGAGTGAAAGACCTCATCACACCTGATCGTCGTGTCACCATCCAGGAGTTTTTGATGCAATTCATTGTGGTCATAGTGCTATGGAAACATTAATTAGGGATCTAGGCTACAGAAAAATATGATCAAAGTGGATCCCAAGAAACCTAACCCGTGAGCAATGTGAGCAAAGGGTGGACATGTGTCGGAACCTCTTGAACTACCACCACCAAACAGAAATCATCGATCCTTCCACGTTAATAAGTGAGTCTCGGAAAATTTCTGAACTGCTACGAGAGGGAGGATGAGGTGTTTTTCGCTAATGTTGTGACGGGGGATGAAACCTGGGTGTTCTTTCATGACGCACAAACAAAACGTGCGCCAATGGAATGCCACCGCACATCTTCACCTCTACAGAAAAAGGTTAAAACAACTCGTTCCACAGGGAAAGTGATAGTGACAATTTTCTGGGACAAACATGGTGTCATTTTGACTGATTTCCTTGAACGGGGTGCAACACTAAGCAGTGCTCAATATGTGCAGACATTGAAGAAGAAAAAAGAAGCTATCAGAAGGAAAAGACGTGACATTCCACTTCATAGTGTTGTTTACAATATGATAAAGCACGTCCCCACACCTCAATGGAGACTTCACAGGCTATTGCCAAAATGGAGTGGACGGTGATGCCCCAACCCCCCTACAGTCCTTATTTGGCTCCCTCAGACTTTTTCCTGTTTGCCCCTTTGAAAAACACCCTTCGTGGGGAACGTTTCGACGATGTAACAGACGTTAAACTGGCTGTGAACTTATGGGTGAAACGACAGCCTCAGGAATTTTCCCAAAATGGGTTTTACGAATGGGTTCAAAGATGGCGTAAAAGTATAGAAACTGATGGACCATACTTTGAATACGCTAGCATTATTAATTAAGTATTTGTTTGGATATATTATTAATAATGTTAGCGTATTCAAAGTATGGTCCATCAATTTCTATACATTTATTAATTTATGAAGGACAAGGCATAACTTTCAGGATGCCCTTTGTACATATTTCAAAGGTTTAGACACAACAGAAACGTAATGCAAAACATACCAGTACCCATGGCCGTAGACAAGGAGAGGAATCTAGATACCTTTTCATTGAAATTAATACCTATAAAAAATTGAGGAAGAGTAATTTCTTCTTCTCGGTTTCTTTCACGGTGTTTAAAGGCAAGTCTGTATACCTAATCGCGCTTCCGTTTCATGTATTAATACTTAATAATAGATAGCATTGGCAACTTTCTCTCAAAGGACTGGGAAAAGAGGGATAACCGTGCTATTCAGATGATTCTACTACGACATTTTGAATTTCGATTTTTGTAAGAAATATACCTTTTGTATCATAATTCAGAACACACGAACCATCCATATCGGTCAGCTGTTGGGACTGATGATTGTCCAGTTTCGCACCAGCGGGGAAAGACGTTCTGATTCATCAGAGCCATAAGATACTTGCCTGCAGTTCTGCAGAAAACGAAATAAAATATGTGCATGATAATGATAATTTTCTTTCTCGTAGCACAATATATTTGGGGGGGGCTTTCGCTTTGGCTCAGTGCCTGCATTGAGCCAAAGCGAAGGACCCCAAAGCCTTCACAGAACATGAATAACGTAATCTCAGCACTGACCATTTGTATCAGAAAGCTTTTCAGAATTTAGTTGTTGTTTTTTTTTTTTTTTTTATTCATTTTGATGCGAACCTCGAAGGCATCCTCTGGAATTGAGGAAACTTGAATAATGAAGAACCCGAAAAGCTTTAATGCCACCCTTTGAGGAAACAGGAACAAATAAGAAAAAAAAGTTCCTGTTTTTATTTTAACAAAATTATTCAGAATTTCCTTTTTACGATGTCTAACACGCCTTCCAACGGTGACTAGTGGAAGTGGGTGAAATATTTACACTTCCATCCACCTTCTTAGTGCTAGAGGGACATTTAAATGAACGTTTTCACAAAATGTACACCATTTTCTACTTGGATCTATTGATTCTCTTTGACAATTCACTCCCAGCGGACTCGCGCCTTTTACGGGAAGGTCCCTTGAGAACATTGTACAATAACATATTAGCGGCCAAATCTTCCGACCAAACTAGGTTAGCATTAAAAGGAATGCAATAATTCCAGAGGTATTCCAAAAATCATTATTTTTTTTGTTTGTTTCTGTTTAGAAGAATGTATTGCATATGGGCTCTTTTCTTTTTTCTAGTACACTTGGATAAAAACTGAACTTTGTACAGTGTCAACCTAAGAGTCTACTACTGTGGAAGATTCAGAACGGCTACCTCCGCTACGAAAAGTAGACCGTTTAGGTCGAAAAGCAACAGAATTATTGCTCAGAATCCACTTTTGTTTCCTCAGCAATTTATCAACTACATAAAAAACAAAGTGCTACATAAAACTAATTTTCAAAAAGAGCGTTTTTGGAAATGAATTCGACATGAGAATTCACTCAGTCAAGAATTTCTCACTTTCGGCCGCTAACTGTCCAGCTGGGAAATGTCCGTAACTTAGAGAGGGGGAGAGGGAGGTGTGGAAGACTTCTCTCAACATTCGCATCACAGATACAATAAATTAACAATTGTGGGAACGGACCTTTCCTGTTATCTGCCCGCCACTGTTTTCTTTTGTTCATTTTTATGTAAAATGACACTATTTGACTTCCGAATAAGAACCATTTCAAAATGTGCGCGATTTTGAGTGTATCGTTCCGCTTTGTTTACATGAATCCTGATCACACCCAACATGAGAGAAAGTAGTTCACGAAAAATGTTATGGAAATTTTTTTATATTCAATCTTTAATAAAATTTTAACTGTTTAATAAATATATAAAAGAAAAAATTTATACAGTATAATAAGAAAACAAAGGAAAACCAGTTGGTACAAATTAGGTACCAATATCACTCCGGGGGGAGGCAATACGCTGCGATATATTTCATAATTTCTAAAAATGAATCGTCATTAGTTTTCAATCTTTTTCGCCACATAAATTCACATAATTCCAGAGCGCAGACAAACGGTTAAAAGAACATTCCTTCCGAATGACCACGCATAATTCCAAAGCGCAAAAAAACGGTCGAAAGAATGTGATCACTGCCCATAGGAAGTACGCATAGAGACTCATGTGATCACTGCGCATCTGCTGCCAGAGGCTCTGTATTCTACTTTCGAAATCGGGAACTACTTGAATGCGTTCCTATTCGGAAGTCAAATAGTGCCGGGCAGATAACAGGAAATAACCGGGGGAACTCGAACGGGGGCATTTAAAAAACAATAAGGGAAGAATTTCTTCGATGTTTGGACCTGACAGCGCTCCCATTCTCTTCTACTTTCACTACTTCACTTGAAACGAATCCCTCTATAAGGCTGTATCAGTTCCTTGTGGGGTTCAGATTAATTTCGATACTCAGCGTAGCTCTGCCTATGTGGACCGTTGAGTAGGGGTCACTGCGGGAGTAATTGCTTCACACAAAGGACACAGCACGAGTACAACGCACCGCGGATTGATACCATTCTTGCGTTCCACCGAGAGGCAGTGATCAGGCTTCCCTATCTTTTACAACAGTTACACTCTTAGGATGACTTAGAGTATAGTTAAAACGTTAAAAGTGTAGTACTTCCGTTTCGTAATTAAGTTCGACTGCAAACTGTCACATAGGCCTTTATTTTCTTGGATATATTTTGTAATGACCTCACCAACTTAAATGAATATCCACGTTTTGCTTTTATTATCGCACTTTGTTGCGCTTTTACTGATGAAGACTGTAACACAAACATCTTTTCTTGGAGCTGATGATCCATGTGGGACCAAGGAGGAAGATCCTTGAGGTTATAGTGAAAATTTCTTGGTGAATAGGGGATATTGTATAACTGTATATCCATCTTTAACTTCGACTCTATTTTTATTTCTTTTTAAAAGATGCTAATCGCCGTTATTTTCTTTCTTAAGCCCTATACACCGTGGCTAGTAGATGTCCCTCCTTGAAAAGATTCGCTGTCTGCAATATATTCGGATACTCCTTCGGTAAGTAAGACTGCATAGCTCCGTCTGTAGAGATTTGACCAAGGTGCTAATCTGCAGGCGGTTGGTCGTGTGGTACTCCCAGCCGAAGTCGTCGGTATTTTCAACTTACGAGTGGACATTTTGGACCACGTCTTTTGCGCCCTTTTAGCTATCTCTCGTACTTTGTCGGCGCATTCTCTTGCCATTTTTAACTCCTGGGTGGTTGGTTTGTGACGTACCTGCCAGCAGGACGCACACGACATAAAGGCACATAGCAATCAGAACAAACGTCCGCGTAGCTCAATTGGTAGAGTGACTTATTCCGGAATGAGGGGACCCGGGTTCGAATCCTGGCGTGTGGACAGAAATGACGGAGAAATTTACTTCGTTATAATGGCGCCCGAACTATCCGTATGACCCGACCGTTCAAAATCTCGCAATGGTGTGATGTTATTTCCACACGGCGAGATAGGAAAAATCAGAATCCCTTCTGCAGCGCTTCGAAAAAAAAAATGACTGGGAGTTCTCAAGTGCACGTTCTACAGTGGATGGCTGCCTGCAACGATTCATGGTCACGGCTGACCCGTGGGCCATGTCCCCGGCCCTCTTTCGGGGGGAGATGTGACGTACCTGCCAGCAGGACGCACACGACATAAAGGCACATAGCAATCAGAACAAACGTCCGCGTAGCTCAATTGGTAGAGTGACTTATTCCGGAATGAGGGGACCCGGGTTCGAATCCTGGCGTGGACAGAAATGACGGAGAAAATTACTTCGTTATAGGTTACATTTAGCAGTTTTTTGTCCCTTCTATTTCTAACTTTTTTATTATCTTCTTCATTAAATAATGATTAAAAATTAAAAATTTTAAAAGTTCCGGGTATCGGATGGAAATCCTCAGGTCACCAAAACAGCTACCGACCAAAATTGTTGAGTACGTGAAGGTGAGGTGCGTCGTTTATCGTTCGGGAAGAAAAAACACTTAAGACCCCCCCCCACACACACACACACACACACACACACTCATACACACGCAAAAAAAATTGAAAAAATTGAAATTTTTGAAAATGGTTCACATACACTGGCGGGAAGTGAAAAAAGAACACCAAGAAGGAATTGGCGGACGTTCATGAAATTTACATACATATGTTAATGGGGTCGAGTTTACGTAGGTGTGATGTTAATTTCGGGACCAACCGGTGAGCGCTTACGCCACAGCACGGCATAATATACAAATTATCGTCGGTGGTATTTAAGGAGTACGGCGAAGTGAATGTAATCAATCGTCGGCGTACGGACACGTGCGAAGACCCTGAAGAAGCTGCAATGCCTGGACATGGAAGACGTATACGATTTCAGCAGTTATCGGACTTTGAGCGAGGTCGTCTAGTCGGATTCCGCGTGGCCGGGTGGTCGTATCGTCGTATTGCGGAGCGAATTGGACGGGAAGTATCGGTGGTGGTACGATGGTGGCGTAGATGGTCCGAAGAACATTCCCACACGAGAAGACGTGGAACCGGGATTCACAGACGGACTGATGAGCGGACCGATCGACGCATAAGAAGAGCGGCGTTGTCAAGCAGAACATCCACTGCGACGCAAATCCGAGCTGCCGTTGCACCTGAGGTGACTGTGAGAACAATCCGCAACCGTCTACTGGATGCAGGACTAGGTGCACGTGTGCCTCTGGCATGTGTACCTCTGACTTCAGCCCACCATCAGGAACGACTGCATTGGTGTCGCCACCGTCTGCACTGGAGAACGCAATGGCGATCTGTCGTGTTCAGCGATTAAAACAGATTCTGCTTGGGAGCCTCCGATGGCCGTATGCGTGTTTGCAGACGTACAGGGGAGCGTCTCCACCCATCTTGCATCCGCCAGCAACACACATGGCCTACATCTGGTCTCCTAGTGTGGGGAGCGATCAGCTATCGCTCCCGTACAAAACTAGTGTTTGTACTGGGTACGTTAAACAGCACCTCCTACATCAACAACATCATGCAGCCCGTTGTTGTGCCATTTGTAAGGTCGGTCCATTGTGGTGTTTTCTAGCAAGATAACGCATGCCCACACACGGTACGTGCAACGCAACATGCACTTCAGGGTGTGAGACAACTTCCATGGCCTGCACGTTCACCGGATTTGTCCCCCATTGAGCACGTGGGGGATTTTATGGGACAACGAATTATCCGGTCTCCAAGGCCAGCCACGACCATCCCCGATTTACGCGTCCAGGTTGAGGATGCTTGGAACTCAATACCCCAAACTTACATCCAACATCTGTATGACAGACTCCATGCCAGAATTGCGCAGTGTGACGCAGTTCATGGCGGTTCAACCTCGTACTAACCATGTTACATGGAAATGTTATTTTTCAGTTTACCAGCAAATACAGCTGTATTTTGCCATAATGTTTTGATCACGTTATCCTCTGTATTCCGTTTTTATGCTGTGTAAATTTCGTTGGTATCAGACGTCTCCTTCTGGTGTTCTTTTTCACTTTCCGTCAGTGTAGATAAAAACTTTTACCCAGGCGCGAAACTACGGGTGGGCTACGGGTAAAAGTAGGGTTGGTTTCAACTCACCCAACTTTTCTTTGAGCCGAACCTTTAGCCCCCCCCCCCCCAATATTTTAACAGGTAGAACACATGGCAAGCGCAGCCATGTAACATTTAGGGAACTCAGATAAAAGTATGTGAATTTTTCGAATTCAAAAAAAATGTTTTGTATAAAATGAACTTTTGTTAAATTTGGTGTTGTACTGTTCTGTGAAAAGGAGGGGATTTCCTGCGCGAATGTGTAAGAGATCAGTAGAAAAGACCAGGGCGGATTCCCAACTAGGCGCACTAGGCGCGCGCCTAGGGCCTCAGAGCATGAGGGGCCCCGAAAACGTATAATTCGATTGTCAGTATTGTTTTGGTTTTCACGGATCGAAACAATCCTTAAAGCGACCATTTTATTTATATATTCAACTGATGTTTTACTTTCTCATATCAGTAACATATTTTTTCTTGCTGTATTTTATATTGTATTGTTGATACTCCAAATTTTCGAGTTCTTAATGATGTCCTTGTTTTAAAAGGAACAGTTAAAATACTTTAGCCTTCCGTTTAGTGGTAGGAGAAGAAAAAATTCACGCTTTCCAAACTTTTCACTGCTTAAGTCTCCCCCCCCCCCCCCCTGAGTTGCCATGAGGAGTGCTTGTAGAAACTGTCTTGATGATCGGGGGTGTTTGCTTCTTCAAGTTAGGAAATTGTTCGCCACAGAAAAACTCAAAGTCTTCGCTCTTTTCAAGAGAAGTACAGTGCACAAATTGCATTTTACTCGTATTTTCTAATGTGGAGGACTTTTCCGGTTCCCATTATCTTCAAATATTTTATTTTTACTTGATACGATGCTCGTTGTTTACTAATTTGCTTATAATGTTAAAAACTAGATGGTTTTCCTAAGCTGAAGCGAGTACGTTTTGTAATTAAAACTCATTCTAGTTTTATGACAATTTACATGCAATGTACTGATAAATTTAGCGAAATTCCGTTTTTAGCGTCCTTAGCGCTGAAAATGGAATTTCGCCAAGTAACTTGCAACTGAAAAGATGCTAAAGTAATCACTTTTGCCTGACGTGTCAAACTCAAAAATAACTTTTACTGTAACCGAAACAGTCTGTTCGTAGCGTAAAGCTAAAATTTACTAAATTTCCACCTTGAGAACCCCCAGCGGGAAATTGATGTACTAGTAATGAAATTTAAAATGGGAAAATTTTAATGAATTTTATGTCCTATCCTTCGCAAAAATGAATTTTGAAAAATCTTTTAAAACCAAAAATTTTGGCCTTTAGCGCCTCTAGCAGGAAATTGACGAACTAATTGGAAAATTTAATATTTGAGAAGGAACACTTAGGCCTAATCTGAGAGGCACAACAAATATTTTTTTCTTTTAAGTGAATAGTTTCTTAACAAAACAATTTTCATTTTTTGGATTTTCAACTTTGAAAGCCCTCAGCGGTAAATTCATAAAGTGTACGGGATATTTAAAGTGCCAAACTTAATATTCTTTGGTTTCCTACTTGCCGCAAAAATAATTTCTGAAAAAATCTCTAAAAACAAAAAGTTCAATGTGCACGGACAGACAAAAAATATTACACTAGCACTGTTTCTTACAAAACGTCTAATAATAGGAAGATAGATCGGCATTTTAAAAAGCGTAAAAACTTTTTCCTGCACTTCCCTTTTCTTTTCTTTTCTTTTCTTTTTTTCTTTCTTTCTTTTTTTTTTTTTTTTTAGTTAATCTGACGGATGAAAATTTCCGAGGCGATAAGAAGGGAGAGGGGCCTCCTGAATCTTTTGGCCCTCCACTAAAGAACAACTTTACTCTTTCGTCGAATACCTCTCTCGTCCAAACACTCTTCCATCAAGTTTTCCGTGGAGTTGGAGGTCGACAACTATTTACCTTTTTTGGACTTCAACCATCACCGTTCTTCTCTCCATCTGTCATTCAGTGTGTTTCGTAAACCCAGTTCTTGCCCCATTATTATTCCGGCCTCCTCCTCCCACCCCACGGCTTACAAATATTCAGCTTTTAACTTTTTAATCCGCCGTGTTTTCTCGCATTCCTCATCTTATGACATCCGTAGGACCAAACTACAAACCATCCGCGACCTGGCTGTGTCTTATGGTTATTCCAGGAACTTGATTGACAGGCTGACCAACAGATTTCTTCGCTCCATCTCTTCTACCCTGATTGGTAACAGTCCCAATCACAAGTTTGTCGGATTTTACCTTTTGTTCCCTCCATAACCAGACCTTTAAAGACTTCCATTTGCCATCGTCATAATTTGAATTTTGAAATCAAAGTTTCCAATTTGTTCACTTTCATTAAGAACGAAAGGGACCGACCCACAAATTTTCAAAGACATGGGGTTTACCTTGTCCCCCTTAAATCCCAATCCCCACACCTTAATGACACCTGTTATATTGGCTCCACAACCAGGTCACTCGGGATTCGTTTAAACGAACATCAATATGACTGTCGCAATGGATCTTCCTCTACTGCTCTATCCCGTCTCTTACTCAAAGGGAATCACATCCCCATTTGGGACGAATCCAAAATCCTCACAACTCCTCATACCAAATCTCAATTATTGTTCACTGAAAGCCTATACATAGACAAATTTTCCGATACTTGCTGTAATGATGAACTACCCAGAAATATTCCTCGACCCTGAAAACACCTGATCTCAGCCACATCCATACAATCTCAACCTTTCTGAATTCCCCTTCCCAATTCTCTCACCACCCCCCGCCCCCTTCTTGTGATGACATGGTACACGTGGTTCATTAGATCATTAACGGATACGTCATTTACGCATCATTGTAAATACTTTTCATTCGACCATTCACTATTACGTCATTTGTTTAACTGTGTAATTCTTTATACATGTTGCCTCTTCCATGCCGTGTGGTTCTTTTATCGCGTCTGATGATGGGTACCTGCAGGCAGGACCCGAAAGGTCCCACGCATTTTAAATATTTTTAACTATGTCATCTTAGTTCAAGTGTGTCATTAAATTCACCTTTTGTATCGTGTGCAGACGGTCGTAATGTTTATGCTTTTACTGACGTAGCACGAAGTCTTCTGCATTGGAACTTGTTAAAGGCCTTGGAAATTCGTATTCATGGTTTCGAACACTACACTGCTGGCCACCCAAAATGCAACACCAAGAAGGAAGCATCCGATTGGCCTGAAATTCGCAGCATGCGTAGCCCGCGAGAGGACATGCAAACGATTAGCATTGCAGAGCATATGCAAATCATCTGCGCCCGGCACGCCACCGAGAAGTACTGTAAGAAGGGTGCACAGAAGGCGGGGTGTAAGTAGTGGAAGTGTGTTGTGCTGCCGGACCTGTGCGTGGGAAGCTTCCTGGTGCCTAATCGCAGAATACTGCAGTCATTCCAGCACGTTTCGGAGTTCGACAGAGGACGAATAGTGGCTTATCGCGACAGCGGTTAATCGTACCGATACATCGGCGCCCGTGTGTGACGACATCCAGCCACAGTGAGGCGAGTATGGATTCGGTGGGTACAGGAGGGACGGACGGACCGACGTGGGCGATTGACGAAGCCGCGGCACACTACCAAACGAGAGGACCGGCATGTTGTGCGGCGGGCATTGACGGTTGGTACCATCACATCACAAACGTAGCGCAGGAATTAGGGTGTGTTGCGCAACAACCTGTGTCAGCACGTACCGTTCGACATCGTCTGCAGGAGCGGGGACTTGTCGCACGGCGCCCATTGCTCCGATTACCATTGACGTTACACCACCGGCGAGTGCGGCGGCAGTGGGCCGTTGAACGCCGCACCTAGAATACGGAATGGCACGACATTGTATTCTCCGACGAATCCCACTTCTGTCTGCAACACCACGATGGTCGGATCCGCGCGTGGCGGCACCGCGGCGAGAGACTGTATGACACCTGCATTATGCATCGGCATACCGGTCCGTCGCCTGGCGTTATGGTTTGGGGCGCAATTGGATATGACACCCGCACCCCTCTGGTGTGCATCGCCGGTACACTCAACAGCCATCGCTACATCTTCGACGTTTTGGAGCCTGTAGTCCTCCCTTACCTGCAGGATCTGCCAGCGGCCACGTTTCAACAGGACAATGCGCGCCCGCATGTAGCACACATCGTGCAACAATTCTTCACGGCCCACCAGGTGCCACTGCTGCCGTGGCCCGCCTGTTCTCCCGATATGTCGCCCATCAAACACGTCTGGTCGCTGATCGGCAACCGAGTGGCCCGGCAAGCTCCACCCGCGGTTACGCCTGATTTACTGTGGCAACGTGTGGAAGCTGCCTGGACCGACATACCCCAAGCCCATATCCAAAGCCTCCTTCGTTCGATGCTGCGGCGTGTAGCGGCAGTTATTGCCAGCCATGAGGGCCACACGAACTATTGATGTCTGCGTGTTCCGCAAGTCGCACAGGCCTGTAAGCTCAACCGTTTCATCTTTGTATCTGTTTTTATGTGTCCAGTAAATCTGGCTTTGCTATCTCGTGTCCTTCTTAGTGTTGCATTTTGGGTGGCCAGCAGTGTACATACAGTGAATAAATGCTAGGTACCGCATCTATTTGAAAACTTCTTTTTTTACGATTTCCAACAGTAGGTTGAAGAAGCATATATGCTCCAGCTTTGTCCGTCCGTCTGTCTGTCTGTTTGTCTGTCGGCACGGTAACTCGCGTAAAAATGGTTCGATTTCGATGAAATTTCGGTACATGATAGGGGATCACCTGGGGACGAACCCTATTGAAAATGGGTGAAATGGGGTCAAAGGTCAGGACATAAGTGCTGGATCCATTCCATTGTCCTTATGCGTCATAACTTGCGTAAATATGATTCGATTTCAGTGAAATTTTAGTATGTGGTAGGGGACCACCTGGGGACGAACCCTTTTGAAAATGGGAGAAATGGGATCAAAAGTCAGGACATAGGGTCGAGATCCATTCCATCACTCTTATGCGTTATAACTTAAGTAAAAATGCTTCGATTGAGACAAAACTTTATCATGTTGTTCCAGAAGTATACTTTACCAGTTCTGCTGAATATCATCGAAATGGGGTCAAAGGGCAGGTCATAGGAGCGCGATTTATTCTACAGCCATTATCCTCATAACTTGAGTGATAACTTGAGTAATGATTTCTGGTCTGTTGGAAAGCGTATCATAATCAATGCATTGCATGATTTTACTAACTTGTTTTAAACTGAGGATAACGTCATCCCCGTTGGGGTTAAATCTACATGTACTGAATGTTTTAGCAAAATTTCTGCCAAGCACTTCAAAATTTGTGCCCCCATACGGCACTTAGATTCCTAATAGCCCTCCAGTTCTGAACCTCTGGCGTCGCCACTGTCTACACCTACAATAGTTGTTACTATGGACCAAAAAGTAATACAACACTCCTTTACCCAAGTATATCTTGATTGCACACCAGTAGAGTCAGGATAATATGCAACTGTGTGTGTGCATGCGGAACTACACACATATTTTAGTCACTTTGATGTTAGTGCATGTGGATGCATAAAAAGCGCAAATTAAATTTAAAAATTTAAAAATGCATACAAGAACAAGAACTTTACTTACTCTTTGTTTGATCTTTTAACGTACGCTTACTTAACAAGTTTCTTAAAAAAAAAAAAAAAAGAAAAAAAGAACAGAATAAAAAAAAAAAGTCTCACCAGACTTGCAAATGCAAGCAATAGCCCAAACTGAAAGAACTTCTATGCTCGGCGATAGATCAGAAGATCGGCAATCCACTGAAACCAAGAGAATGAAAAAATAATAAACTCTCTTCCTCCACAGGTGGCAGCAAGAAACGCGGCATCCGAAATGTCCTCTACCTGTAGGCTTGCTTTGATGTTTGACCCTCCTGACTCAAATTTTATTCCAATTCCCACGAAAGCTAAAGCGAAATTCAGACGGAGCAATGCACAAACACAGCATTGGCATTCATTTAGTTTAGTTAGCAAATTTCGAAACTTAATGAACTCGTCATACAAAATGTCAGCTATGTGAAATCGGCATAGCAGATTTCTCGGGTATGTGCGTTACGTTTGGTCTATGAATAACAGGGCCTAACCTATAGACGCCAATTAAACAATTATTTAACTATCTTAAAACGCCGTACGGGGTTTTAGATAGTTAAATAAAAAATAATTGGTAAATGTATGGCTTAAAACAGCAGCTGGGACATGAATTTTCTATATAGTTGAAATTGTTCATTATTTACGCTTTCCAACCGTAGGTTGAAGAAGCGTATATGTTCCAGCTTTGTCCGTCTGTCCGCACGATAACTCACGTAAAAATAGTTCCATTTCGATGAAATTTTAGTATGTGGTAGGGGACCACTGGGAACGAACCCTGTTGAGAATGGACAAAATGGGGTCAAAGGTCAGAACATAGGAGCGGGATGCACTTCATTTCCCTTATGCGTCATAACTTGCGTAAATATGGTTCGATTTCAATGAAATTTTAGTATGTGTTAGGGGACCACCTGGGAATGAACCCTATTGAGAATGGACGAAATGGAATCAAAGGTCAAGACATAGGAGTGGGATGCATTCCATTGCCCTTATGCGTCATAAATTGCGTAAAAATGGTTCGATTTCGATGAAATTTTAGTATGTGGTAGGAGACTACGTGGGAACAACCCCTACCGAAACTGGATGAAATGGAATCAAAGGTCAGGACATAGGAGCCGGATCCATTCCATCGCCCTTATGCGTTATAACTTACGTAAAAATGCTTCGATAGAGACAGAACTTTATCATATTGTTCCGAAAGTATACTTTACCGGTTCTGTTGAATACCATCAAAATGGGGTCAAAGGTCAGGTCATAGGAGCGAGATTTATTCTACAGCCATTATCCTCATAACTTGAGTAATGATTTCTGGTATGTTGGAAAACGTATCATAACCAATGCATTGCATGATTTTACTAACTTGTTTTTTATATGTTTGAATTTTGCGTTTTAACGGCGACATGAGCCGATTTTTTTTCTCCTGAAGTTGATCGCAAGTCTTTTGATTCCAAGACTTCGGAAAACATGATAATCCGTTTCTTGCCTGTCGAACGAAGGTGATGTAACTCGGGATTATTACGGCGGAGAGAGCAACATGTATTTCGGATTCCTCGACTAAGAGGGGTAGCTTGTCTAGTTGTAGGTCAAGCTCTGAGAGAGTGGTCAACCTATATAAACGATTGCTGGAGAGGGCTGTGAGTTAAGCACGTGACAGAGACAGAAGGAGGATTTTTGATGGTCCCTAAATTTATCTGTATGCAGTGGCATAACTAGCACAACGTGTGCTCCCCCGCAAAATTTACTTCATCACCCCTAAACACAGTAATATTCCCAGAATTTCGAACAAAAGGGAGGATGAATTTTTCGCGGTGTGTGTGTGGTGGTTAGAGGGGGAGGGGTTAGGAAGTCAGGGAGAGTGTCTGGAAAAGTAATGGTAGTACCTAGAGCCCTGTAGTTTTAACTTTTTAAGTAATTGATTTGACAGTACGTGTAATGGCTTTGTCCAAAACTAAAATAAATCACTTGAAGAAATCACCCTCTTACACAAGGCAGATCTGCGGCTGCTCTGAATAAATGTTAATGCCTGTCGTGCACGTAATCCTAGGTAACTGACTGTTTTCCCCCATCCTCCACGGAGAATCCCACTGTGGCCTCGCGCTTTTCCTCAACAGCGCAGAGAGAGGGCGATTGGAGAGCGATCGTATTGTTTACAACCCATTGCAGAGCAATCGTGTTACAACCCGAAATTAAAGAGCCGAACACTTTCAATCTGTAGGACATTCAATGTTTTAAAAGTTTAACTAGGCATTTATTTAGGCAAAGCTAAATATATCTTAAAGCAAAATATGAATCTTTGGATTAATTATTGTGCCTGTTCGAATTTTTTCATAAAACTATAACTGGCAGCCGCAGTACGCCCCTTCGTTACCTGCGCCGCTCGCAGCTGCTAGGGCTGCGAGGGTGGTAGTTATGCCACTGTCTGTATGTAGAAACTTATTTTAATGATGTTTTGACAAGTCTGTAAAATTGAAGGCAAGAAAAGGTAAGTTAATTAAATTTGTAGATAGCCTTGTTTTTTTTAATGTAAAGTAAAAATAGTCAAAAAGTATTTTCTTTACCCAGAAGAATATATCTTTATTGTTTATAAGGGAAAGCAAAGTCTTCTACAAGTATCTGTTTTCGTGATTGAACTTTTGTCATTTTCTGTGATAACACGTTTTTCTTTTCGTTTTGTTTTTTCATTAAAACGCGTTTTTAATGTATGGCCGTAGGCGTGGAAAATCCTAGGTACGACTGTAATCACAGTTTAGGATATTTGCGAATTTTCTTGATTAGCGAACAAAAAAAAAAAAAAAAAAACGCTCGTTGCCATCTGAATGACTCTAGTTAGGAATTGTCTATTTTGTTGAGTACGGACCCTAGACTGATTCTGTTTAGAGGGAGGTTACAGGAAATTATCTGTAAATCATAAAGAAATGGAAGCAGAGGGGCAGAATGTAGAGGACACGGGGGTCCTGATCATACTTGGAATTTCGTGGTCTCCCTTACTGGGACTCTTTCTACGAAAGATTTCTGGTTCACATATTATGAATTATCATTTTTTCCGGATGATTTCCTGGAGACCGCTACCATGCTATGCAATTTTCTGGGAAAAGCTTCAAGTACAATTAAAAAAATTGATTTTGCGCAAATAAGGGGAACAGTTAACTCAGCATTGTGTTTGTCTCTAAAGATGATACAACAGTTCTTTAAGTTATTTAAAAGCAATAACAAGGACTAATTTTTTTCTCTCTCTTTGTGTTTTCTTTTCTTTTTTTTCCCCCACGTCCGAATGTGCCGGACTCGGGATCAGAAAACCCAATACATCTGCCAAATAAAAAACTGAACAAAAAATAATTCGAAATCAAATTAAGCGGTAAATATCCTGCTGCTTGATGTACATAGGTCTTTCTTGGAGTTTTGTCTCACAGAAGATAAACGAACCTGAATGAATGTATGTGTGCTTTTGCTGCAAGGCCCCCAAGTAGCAATGGACTGGACATAATGCTAGAAGAACTGACTACTGTTGAACAACAGAAATTTTAATTTGCTTTTCGAGGGGCAGGAAAAGATTCCGAAGAAGACCACGTGGGAGATGGGTATATGAAAATCGGAATGCTGGAGAGACAAGCTGAAGACAGAAAGTTGTGGAAGGCACTTGAGGAGACCATTCAGCACTGGATTGATAATTCACAGGCCTGCAACCAAAAAAGTGTTTAGAAACCAATAGCTGATTCTGATAGATTTTTGGATGCTGATTTCAGGAAAATAGTCAAAAAATTCCATCACGTACCATTTTTTCACAAATTGAAAATTTTGATTTTCGTAGCCACCAATCCATTGTGTTATAATCTACTAAGGAAGGGGATGTACATTTAGTGTCATAAGTCGTCATTACTGGCGAAAACTGGAGATTTCTAGGGCAGTCTCTGGTGCGCAATAAAAAAAAAACAATTTTCAAGTAATAATATGTCCAAAAAAAGTTTTGTTTGGACAGATTTTACTTCAAAATGGCTCTTATTCGTCGAGAGCCTACGTTAAAAATCACCATGATTCACCAGTCGTTATCATGAGGAGAATTCCAGGAACATCAAGTGTGATCCGAAATGAATTAGTTGATGACTCACTCCCTTTCGTTCCTTTCCCCTATTCCACGCTTCCCGCTCTCTGCTCAGTTGTACTTTGATCTTTGAGTGAAATGGTTGTGTGCTGAGCAGTGCAATTTTTCTCAAAGTGCTATATCTGTAGAGGTTGAAAAAATTTTCCCGCAGCGGATGAGTATACTGATTTTTATAGTTTTCATATTTAAAGTTTTAACCTATAAAATGTACTAAATGGCAGCAAGGGCTTGTCTTAATTCACCTGATTCCTTTTGTTATATTTGTGGTGAATTTGTAGTGAAGAAACATCAAAGAAATATAACAGATTTTGTGAAGAAAGTATATTATGCATATTTCGGTGTAAACTTGGTGACCAGAATAAGTCGTGGGCCCCACATAAAGTGGGGCATAAGTAAGTACCCTTGTGTAGAAGAATTGCGAAAGTGGTCAAAAGACACGAAAAAGTCTTTCCGTTTTGGAATCCCTATGATTGGGAGGTAACCTAAAAACCATAGTGATGACTGCTACTTCTGTTCATGTAACGTGCAGAGGTACAATTTAATTAATAAGAGAGAAATATTTTATCCAAACCTCCCGTCGGCAATACGCCCTGTTCCTCATAGCTCAGAAATACCTGTACCTAAACCTACTGAGAAACTAGAAGACATTCCTGTAGACAATGAAGACGAAGGTCAGGCTTATGACCAGGACTTTCACCGGTGTTTCAGATAGCAGCGAGCCCCAACCTTTTTCCCAACTGGAATTGAATGATTTAGTCAGAGATTTGGGCCTTTCTAAAGAATCTGCAGAACTCTTAGGCTCTAGGCTAAAGGAAAAGAATTTATTGGCTCCTGGTACCTCTTTCTCATGGTTCAGAAAGAAAAAAAACAGATTTCGTTCCATACTTTTCTCAAGATAGTGGCTTGGTTTACTGTAGCAATGTCCCTGGATTGATGGAGATGTTTAATATACAGTATGACGTGAACGAGTGGAGGCTCTTTATTGACTCGTCAAAAAAAGCCTCAAAGCAGTGTTTCTGCATAAAGGCAGCAAGTATGCTTCAGTGCCATTAGGGCATTATGTGTACCTGAAAGAATGTTACGAGAATTTAGCCTTGATTCTCACCAAATTGAAATACAAAGATATTGGATGGACGATATGCGGTGATCTAAAAGTGCTTTCCATGCTTCTTGGACAACAAGCAGGATACACCAAGTACCCTTGCTTCTTGTGTGAATGGGATAGTCGGGATAAGGGCAATCACTGGATCAAAAAGGAGTGGCCGCATAGGAAAGCATTAAAACCTGGAAACAAAAATGTAGTAAAGGAAAGTTTGGTTGATCCCAGTAAAGTCCTCTTACCTCCACTTCACATCAAGCTTGGCTTGATGAAACAATTTGTTAAGGCTCTATCAAAAGAAGGAGAGTACTTTAAATACCTTGGCAACAAGTTTCCAGGACTGTCTTCGGAAGCAAAACTAAAGGAAGGTGTTTTCGTAGGTCCAGATATTCGGAGACTTTTTACAGATGAAGTGTTTGAAGGTAAAATGGTTTTGAGTGAAAAAGAGGCCTGGGAAGCTTTTAAGAAGTCGTCAAAAACTTCCTCGGGAACTTTAAGGACCTCAACTTTAAATGTATCGTGGAAAACATGTTAACGAAATTCAAAGACTTGGTTGTTCGATGAGTTTGAAAGTGCATTTTTTAAAATCGCATTTGGACTACTTCCCGAAAATCTTGGTGCTGTTAGTAAAGAACAGGGAGAAAGATTTCACCAAGATATCAAGGAGATGGAGCGTAGATACCAAGGTAGGTGGAACGTCAATATGATGGCGGACTATTGTTGGATGCTGCACAGAGAAGACCCGCATACTGCCTACAAGAGACAAAGTGCCAAAAGGAGCTTTCAGGGGAAACGGAAAAGACAGCATAAGGGCCTATGAATACCAGGATGTATTAACAATGGTAACTGCTCTTATTAATATAATTTAGCAAATCATTTCCAATAGTTTGATAAATAATAAATTTGTAAATAAAACACTTAAAAATATTTTGAAAGGACCTACTTTTCGCCAGAATATGCTTTCTTCCCCATATATTCAAGCCCATTTTGTGAAAAATCCTTACGAGATTGAGAAAAATGGATGCCATATTTGAAATCAGCGCATCAAACAATATAAAAATCAGTCATTACATTGCAAACACTTTTTCATGACTCAAATTTTGCAGGCCTGTGAATGATTGAAGATAATTTAAGGGCTAACATAGAAATTTTTTTCGAGGTAAGGGGAGCACAAAAACACAAAAAATGGAAGTTTTTGAAATCCATCAGGATAAAAATAAAATTAATGAAACGTAAAAGAAATGTAAGTCGCATTTTAACAGAAAAATGAAACGCCTGGGGGATAAGGCCCCCATTTTCCCTTAAATATACTGGTTGATATGTACGAGTATATAATATATATACATTGTCGACCATTATCAATCCACTGCTGGATGAAGGGCTCCCCAAGCCTCTTCCACAACGGTCTGTCTTGTGCCAGTCTCCTCCATGTTACTCCCGCATACTTTCGAATTTCATCCAACCATTTCCCATGTCGTCTTCTTCTCGGTCTTTTCCTGTCCCTTGGAATCCAATCTAAAATTTCGGCTGTCCATCGATTGTCTGTCCTTCTGGCAGTATGTCCAGCCCATTGCCATTTCAGGGATTTTACACTGATCATGACGTCTTCCACGCTTGTCATTTTTCTGATCCACGAGTTCCTTTTCTTATCTCTCCTGGTTACACCAAGCATGCACCGCTCCAGGCTATTTTGAGTTGTCTGCAGCCTTTGTATGTCTCTTTTAGTTAAGGTCCACGTCTCTGCACCATACGTAAGCACTGGAAGGATGCATTGCTCAAACACTTTTCTCTTAAGACAAAATGGAATATTGCTCTTGAAAATTATGCTGTTTCTTCCAAAAGCTCTCCAGGCAAGTTTTATACGGCGATTAATTTCTTCGTCAATGTGACACTCTCCTGATATCTGCTGTCCAAGATAAACGTAGGTATCTGTAATGTCCATCTTTTCTCCATCAATCGATAAATTTTCATTTCTTGTAAAAGCATTGTACATTACTTTTGTCTTCTGAAAGTTCATTTTAAATCCCACTTCTTTACTCCTGTCAGCAAGCTCCTGGTTCATACCCGGCAGATCTGATGGGGTAGTTGCAAAAAATGACTACGCCATCAGCAAAACGAAGGGGAGTTAGATAATCTCCATTAATCTTTATCCCTTTGTTTTCCAGTTCAGTGATTGAAAGACATTTTCCAATGTGGCATTAAGGAGCTTGGGAGATATGGTGTCATCTTGTCTTACTCCCTTTCCAATTTTTATGTGTGCTGTATTCTCAAACAGCTGAATCTTTGCACTTGCATTTTCATAGATGTTATTAATAATATTAATGTATGCATCTTCAATACCGCAGGATTTTAAAGCCATTGCAACTACTGATGGTTTCACCGAATCAAAGGTCTTTTCATAATCGAGAAAAGCCATGCATAAGGGAAGTTCATATCCCCTTGCTCTTTCAATTAGTTCTCTCAGTACGTGGATATGATCTATTGTGCTGTAGCCACTCCTGAATTCAGCTTGTTCTCTCGGTTGTGCCATACCCAGTGTTACCTTCAAGCAGTGTGAAAGAACTTTAATGAAGATTTTATAAACCACTGATAGGAGGTTGAAAGGTCTGTAGTTCCTGAGATCCCCAATGTCACCTTTTTTATGTAGCAGAATCATTGTAATATTGTTTGAATTCTCGGGAATCTTCCCTTCATTAAGGCATCTAGTAAAAACTTGCGCGGGTACTTTTTCAATTACTCCACTTGCTTCTTGTATGATGTCTAAGGTTATTCCATCTTCTCCTGGAGTTTTCCCCCGTTTCATGTTTTTGATTGCATGCGCAACTTCTGCTGGGAGGACTGGAAGAACTCTGGTACTGGTACCTTTCGTAACGTCTGGAGTACATGTATCACCCCTTTCATATAGTTTTGAGTAAAAATCTTTCACTCTTGTCCAAAGTTCGGCCCTATTTCTTGCTACAGAACCATCTTTCTTTCTCACTGCCACAATCTGTTTTCTTCCCTTACTGAGATGTCGCTTTGCTCTCTTCAGACTTTGGTTGTTTTCAATTGCTTTCCTCACTAGTTCACGGTTGAATTTCCTAACGTCTTCAGTGGTACATTTTCGTACTGTCTTGCATAGCTTTATATATTCGAATTTCGAAGTCATATCTTTTTCAGTTGTCCTCATCTCTCTCCTTTTTTGCATCAACATTTTGGTTTTTCCTGATAATTTGTTCACATGCAACGTTTTCTTAGACCCAGCTAATTTTGTTGCTGTTTCCGTAAGAGCTTTGGTTACTTTCCTGTTAACTTCAGAGATGTCCACTTCTTCCAACATTAGACCTTCTAGAGTATAGAATCTGTTCCTCAATTCCAATTTGAAGGTATTCTGATGCTTTTTGAGGTTGGTCATGTCAATACATTTTGTTTGTTTTATGAGCATGCCACGCTCGAGTTTAGCTTTGAGGTGCATCTTACCATTCTATGGTCACGTTCAACGCACTGCAGTCTTCCATGACAAATTTCTTGTTACACATAATAAAAACAATTTCACTTGTCAATCCATTTGGATGCCTCCATGTCCATTTCCTTTGCGGCTTTTTTTGAAAAAGGAGTTCAAGATGAAAAACCCTTCTGTCTCTGCAAACTCTACAGGAGTATTTCCACTCTGGTTTCTGTTGCTGTAACCCTATTTTTGCATTGAAATCTCCCATAATTATCTTCAAATGCTGCTTACCTTTATTATTTAGATGACAAATTTCCTCATAAAATTCTTCAATTTCTTCTTCAGGATGACTTGTGGTGGGTGCATAAGCTTGAATAATCTGAGCCTGGTATCTTCTCGAGAGTTGGATAACGAGTCGTGAAGCTCTGTCAGAGGAACTTTCAACTTCGACAACTTTATCCTTCAGTTTCTTGTTTATTATAAATCCAACACCACTAGTTCTGCCAGTATCTTTCCCACGATAGTAGAAGAGATGTCCACTTTTCAGTTCAATGAGATCTTCTCCTTTTCTCCTTACCTCACTTAGCCCGACGATGTCGCGATTGGACGGACTTTCAACGTGGGATGATTATAGGAGCTCGGAGCCATGGAGCGAGTATCACCTAAACCGCCGCATTCGTGAAATGTTCCAGAGCAGCTGTTGTTAAAGTGTTTAAAGACTGGACTATCAGCCAAAAACTGGGTCTCTACATGCAACGTGTGTTCGTCATCGATTAGTGACTGCTTGGGCGGAACGGAGAGTGTCCAGACTGTTAACAGACAACAGAAAGGCAACAGTGCAGCAAATTACAGACCATCTTTGTAGGGGTGAGACATAGACTTTCGTGCTAAGTCCCGCCTTCTTTCCGATAGGCGTCCGTGAGTTATTTTAACAACTTCCCCTACAGCAAAGAATCTGAGGTTCTCACTCTCGTAATTTATTAATAATAAATTTATCATCCAGGCCCCTCTTCCTCCGCCTTTTTGTGTAATTATCCGCGAATCAAGGGAGGGAGAGAATCGCTACTGTAAGGCACTTCATCAACTTCAATAAATACTTCGTGAATAAGAAAGATAATAAATTTAATGAATCAAAGTACTAGTGAGAGTCTGGTTCCGGTGCCAATGTCCGCGTCGACGAATTTGTGACATGCGTCGTCCGTCACGAATTGTTCAATCTCAAATCCGTTGTAATAACGCCACTCTGTTATCCGAGTCGTTCCGACTCCACGCTGTCTCTTGACACTCGGTTTCACGCTAAAAACCAGGAACTGCGTTCCTCGGAGCATAAAATCTCCACCGTCTATCCGTCTTCCAGACACTCGTTTCAAATCCTTTTCACTTTCTCCCGAAACCTCCAGCTTCAGGCAAATAACAGGAACTGCGTTCCTTGGTGCATAGACGCCGCACGTCTATCCGTCTTCCAGACGCTCGTTGCAATCTGTTACTCTTTCTTCCGAAGCCTCTAGCTTCACGCAAATAACAGGAACTACGTTCCTCGGAGCATAGACGCCGCATTTCTACCCGCCGTTCAAGCGCACCTCGCAATCCTCCTTCTCTCTCAGAAGCTATCTCTTATCCCCCTCGCTCCAGAAGATCCCTCCCTTCTTTTTTCGGCCCCTCTACCACGAGGCGCTGACCTACTACAAGGCGCTGACCTACTACAAGGCGCTGACCTTGTCAGGTCCTGGAGCGAACCTGACCTTTGTCCGCAGGCACCCTTTCTTCGAATCTGCACCCCAGCCGCTCCTGCTTCTGGGGAAATCGCTCTCCCTCGCTTATTGTCTCCGTGCCCGACGACATACCACACATTCCATCTAACGGACTTCTGTACGTAGAAACCAGATTCTATACAAACAGAACAAAACATACAACAATACTGACATTCTTTTACACAAAGGACGTATTCAGTCTTTCCAGACAGGCTGGCGCCCTTCTAACCTTGGGCATTGTATATCCACACAGTTAATGAAATAAAGTTATTTCCTTGTTTTTATGTACATAAATTAGCACTAGATCATATCTTAATTCATATGCATCTCATTATTACTTTTCGCCCTTACAGGCCTCGGCCCCTGAGATGAAACATGCGGGGTCCTTACTTCGCATGGTGAGTCCTGTTCACTTGAGTTTCTTTATATATATTGTTTTTCAGTTTATCACCTCACATGCAGACACAAACAGGCGAAAATAATAATATCACTTCCCCCGTTCCTTTCTCCTTTTTTTTTTTTTTTTTTTTTGTCGTACAACAGTACCACCTTCGAGCCTCACCGAGTCTCTACCTGTGTAGTGATACTCTTGTGTTCATCAGGACGCTGATCACCTGCCTCAAAAGATAACCGAGATAAAGCATCAGCGTGAGGGATTAGCTTTCCTGCTATGTGCGTTATTTTAAGGTTGAATTGTGAGATGGCCAAACTCCATTTCTGTAGTTTAGAGCTCTGGGATGCTGCTCTAGTCAAATAAACTAGCGGATTGTGATCGGACATTACTTCCACTGGATGCCCGAAAATCCATCCTTCGAACTTCTGGAGTGCCCATACTATGGCGTAGGCCTCCTTGTGACTGGCGGCCCATCTAGCCTGCGTGCCGTTCAACTTCCGGCTGGCGTAAGCTACCGGTCGGATTTCTCCCCCGTTACTTCTCTGCGCTAAACAGCAGGCTATGGCAAATGAACTCGCATCCGTGTACAATAAGAACGGACGGTCAAAGCTTGGCGTCGTCAGTACTGGTGCGGAACATAAACATTCCTTTAGCCTTTTGAATGCGATGTCCATCTCTGTCGTCCAACTCACTTTCTCCGCGGCTTTCTTTCCCGTTAAATCGGTTAGCGGTTTCGCGATCTCGGCGAACCCCGGTACGTATTCCCGATAATAACTGCAGAGTCCCAAGAAACTACGTATTTCTTTCTTCGACTTCGGCGGTAACAAGTCTCTGGCCGCCTGTAACTTCTCCGGGGCAGGCTGGTGACTCCCAGAACCGACCACGTGCCCTAAGTAATGCACTTTTTCCTTAGCGAAGCAGCACTTCTCTAGGTTCCCCGTAAACCCCGCTTCCACCAAGCTACTGATTACCTTCTCTAAATGTTGCAAGTGCTCCTCCCAATTCTTGGAGAACACTGCAACGTCATCGAGGTAAGCTACTGCATAATCCAAATGAGGGTTTAACACTTTGTTCATTATCCTCTGGAATGTTGCAGCGGCCCCCGACAATCCAAAAGGCATTACGTTCCACTGGAACAATCCTCGGTGGGTAGCAAACGTAGTGTATTTCTTGTTTCCGGGGTCCATCGGTATTTGATAATACCCCTTCAGCATATCCAAAGTTGTGATGTATTTTGCTGCCCCCACCTTAGCTAAAAGATCCGGGATGTGTGACATGGGAAATGCGTCTGCGACGGTGTGCGCGTTGAGCATTCTAAAGTCACAACAAAATCTGACTTCCCCTGTACGTTTAGCAATACAAACAATTGGATGACTATACTCTTCCCCGACTCTTCTATCATCCCTCTGTCACATAACTCCTGAATCTGATCATCCACCGCCCGCTGCATAGATTGGGGCACTTTGTATCTGTGCTGAGTACGTAGCACACTCCCCGGTTTAACCGTTATCTCGTGGTTACCTAACGTGGTTCTTCCTACTTCCCCCGAAAAAAATACTTTCGAGCGATCTACCAACTCCTGTAGCTCCCAAAGTTGTTGCTGCGTGATGTCTGGACTTTCTACGTTCAGCTGCTTGGGATCCTTCCTCTCTCCATCTTTCGGCTCCATGGGCACCTCCCGAATCTCCCCGAACTCTCCATCTGATTCAAAAATTACCCCCACCACATTCATCTGGGGTTTAAACTCCCTCAATTTGCCTACGTGAACGTGGCGCCTCTGCCCGATGCCTACCTCAATCACATAGCTGCTTGCCCCCCTCTTTTCTACAATATGCACGGGGCCTGTCCATCTGGCATAAAGCTTGTTCCGGGAATCTGGAATGAGAGCTATAGCCTGATCCCCAACCTCGAAGGACTTCTGCCGCAGTCGTCGGTTGTAGTAGGAAGTGTACCGACGCTGCTGCTCCTCCGCCACCTCCTCTACTTGGAGCGCCACCTTTTCCATCCTTTCTTTCATTTCTTGGAGGTACTGCCCTGCCGACACTGAAATACCAATGGGTAGCCTGCACTCTCCGGCCCAGTTCTTTTTCAAGATTGCTAGCGGTCCCGTTGGTTTCCGACCGTACAATAATTGGAACGGCGCTACGCCCGTGGTCACGTTGGGCACCTCCCGATACGCCCATAAAAGATAAGGTAGTGCCTTATGCCACTGCCTTGGCTCCTCCCTTATTATGTGGTGTAACATCCCCTTGAGGGTTCTGTTGAAACGCTCGATCAACCCATTGGAGGAGGGATTTCCTGGTACCGAGAATCTGGGAGTCGAACCCAACCTCTTCAAGATCTCTTGTGTCAGTCCCGACACAAAATTAGTGCCCCTGTCCATCACCACCACCTCCGGAATCAACTTCAATAAATACTTCGTGAATAAGAAAGATAATAAATTTAATGAATCAAAGTACGAGTGAGAGTCTGGTTCCGGTGCCAATGTCCACGTCGACGAATTTGGGACATGCGTCGTCCGTCACGAATTGTTCAATCTCAAATCCGTTGCCCTAACGCCACTCTGTTATCCGAGTCGTTCCGACTCCACGCTGTCTCTTGACACTCGGTTTCACGCTAAAAACCAGGAACTGCGTTCCTCGGAGCATAAAATCTCCACCGTCTATCCGTCTTCCAGACACTCGTTTCAAATCCTTTTCACTTTCTCCCGAAGCCTCCAGCTTCAAGCAAATAACAGGAACTGCGTTCCTTGGTGCATAGACGCTGCACGTCTATCCGTCTTCCAAACGCTCGTTGCAATCTGTTACGCTTTCTCCCGAAGCCTCTAGCTTCACGCAAATAACAGGAACTACGTTCCTCGGAGCATAGACGCAGCACGTCTACCCTCCGTTCAAGCGCACCTCGCAATCCTCCTTCTCTCTCAGAAGCTATCTCTTATCCCCCTCGCTCCAGAAGACCCCTCCCTTCTTTTTTCGGCCCCCTCTACCACGAGGCGCTGACCTACTACAAGGCGCTGACCTTGTCAGGTCCTGGAGCAAACCTGACCTTTGTCCGCAGGCACCCTTTCTTCGAATCCGCACCCCAGCCGCTCCTGCTTCTGGGGAAATCGCTCTCCCTCGCTTATTGTCTCCGTGCCTGACGACATACCCCACATTCCATCTAACGGACTTCTGTACGTGGAAACCAGACTCTATAGAAACAGAACAAAACATACAACAATACTGACATTCTTTTACACAAAGGACGTATTCAGTCTTCCCAGACAGGCTGGCGCCCTTCTAACCTTGGGCATTGTATATCCACACAGTTAATGAAATAAAGTTATTTCCTTGTTTTTATGTACATAAATTAGCACTAGATCATATCTTAATTGATATGCATCTCATTATTACTTTTCGCCCTTACAATCTTAATCAAGGATCCCCTCAAATGATCTCTGCATGCACTGTTCGCCGTACACTGAATCGGATGGGATATGGCAGCCGAAGGTCTGTTCGAATGCCTTTGCTGTCTGCATTTAACAAGAGAAAACGTCTCCAGTTCGCACAGGAGCACAAGGATTGGACAGTCGATAATTGAAAACAAATTATGTGGTCCGATGAATCACGTTTTCAGTTGCACCATGCCGATGGCCGAGTGAGAATTTGGTGGAAACAGCACGAAAGCATGGACCCCAAATGCATTGCTACAACCCTTCAAGCTGGTGGAGGCAACGTTATGGTTTGGGGAATGTTTTCCTGGCATGCTTTGGGCCCTTTAATTCGTGTTGATCAACGTCTGACTGGCACATCATATCTAAAAATCGTTGCAGACCAAGTGCATCCTGTCATGTGGATGGTTTATCCCAATGGCTACTTTCAACAAGATAATGATGCATCCTGCCATAGTGCTCGTATTGTACAAGATTGGTTTCAGGAACATGCCGGTGAGTTCCCTTTGCTTAGGTGGCCCCCACAATCTCCAGATCTCAACATTATTGAAAATTTGTGGGAGTAAGTTGAACGAACCATCAGACATCTGGATCCACAACCCTGCAACCCACACTCCTGGAAAGTGCTATTAATCTGGCATGGTCTCAGATTCCACAAACCTGTTGTCGAACTGAATAAGTACTGTATTTATAGAAGAGCAGAATTTAAAAGGACAGCCCAGCAAAAATATCCCCGTGAAGTTTAGTTTTTTTGTTCGTGTAGTGGTGTATCAGAAAAACTTGTGGTGTACCAAAAAAACTTGTGGTGTACTAGAAAAACTTGTGGTCTCCCCGCAAAAACTATCTTTGAGGCCCTTTTTTGCAAATCTGTTCCTGAAATTATTAGATTCCCTATTATTAACTAGGTTTAATGGGCGTTTATTTTAATAATTTAAATTCTGTGGAACTTACAGGTATTTTTGGTAAAATCAAAATCACTGCCCTTGATCTAGTTTGACACAATTGCACACGTTGTAATTAAAATTATTTCCCTAGTTTTATACCATTACAAAGTACTACTTGGTACAAATTTTGCACTTTTAGAGAACTACAGTAAGGTCAGCCTCTTTGAAATGCTTTACGATCACACACACAAGACATGTAACTGCCGAATAGAAGTGTCGAACAACCTTTCCCGATTTATAAGAAAATTTAGAACATAAGTAGGCAAATTAATAAGTAACAGTTAAGAACTGTGGCACAAAAAAATAAAACTACTTAAATTATTTACTCCTGAATGTATAAAAAACACTTACCATATGTTTTGTACGTAATTTATTTATTTATTTTTTTTTTTTGCTCTTGACTTCATTATAAAAACAAAATGACACAAGTCTCCGTTTCTTCGCTCCCGTGAAGAACTCCTTGCTGTTCATTATATTCTGAAAGAGGCTTCAAGTTGTTCAGAGTAACTGTTTTCCCGTCATCCAGTTTTTATAAACCGAAACCGCAAACCGCGAAAATGTTTCCAAATATTTTACTTATTTATTGAAAAAAAATTGAAAAAAAAAAATCTTTTTTTTTTTTTTTTAAGTTTATTCAAATCTGCAGTAAAAAATTCCTGACATTTTCTCTAACTAGCTTGATATGAAGTTGTTCGCAAAAGGAATTGTAAAATATTTTTCCTGGTGTTAAAGGCGCTCTTACTGCCCCCCCTCCCCGGCAGTTGCTGGGGTTATCAACACGCCCCTGTGTTTAGGTACTAACTCCTAACAACTGAATTTTTAGTTTTGGTCAATCCGGCAGTGTTCAGCGAGGCCCTCGGTATATTGCACCCTAACTCTATGCACCCTCACCTCTTTCACGGTCCCTATGCGTGCGGTGGTTTTTCGGGTTTATTCATATTCAGAAAAAAATGTCTTCAGCTGGAGGACATAATCTACACTTTTCATGTATGTGCTTTCTTACATTAACGCTTCCACCCCTAAGCAAGAATTTCTTTTTAATATGTGTGTGTGCAGCTTTGTCATGTTTAGCTATTCTTTAGACAAGTTTCTTTCAGCATGTAACTTTTTTAAATATCGCTTTTGTACGTGCTGCTCCGAAAGGACATCTTGAAATGAAAGTTTCGGTGTGATGGGTATTTCAAAAACGTTTCTGCCATTCACCTCTAGAATTGCTTTTACTCTCTGAAAATGAATAGAAGCATCAACTTTTTGCCATCGGGAAAGAAAAAAAATGTGTAACAATTTGGCTTCGGATTGAACTATTTCTTTGCCTACAAATATTTTCGCCTTATGTTTCCCGATGATAAGGTGCAGAACATTGCATACAAATTCAGGGAAAGGAGGTTTTCATTTCGCATCGGACCACAAAAAAAAAAAAAAAAAAAAAATACATAAATAAATAAAAAAATCTCCCTGCCCAAAGTTTTTTTCTCGAAATAAAATTTAAATGCTCATGCATTTTAGTCTTGTCTCAAATAATAAGGTTTATTAATTTACTATGTTTAAGAAAATACTTTTATTTTATTTATTTTTTTGCTAAAATCTGTTCGCAGTCAGGGACTGGATTTATCACTTTCGTTTTGGAAACATCTACGAGTAACTTATTTCATAAATGCTAATAATCGTAAAGATAATTGGCAGAATCTTTTTTTCTTTCTTTCTTGAAATCATGATGCTTGAAATGGAATTGATTGGAGCGGAGTTAAACGAACACACAGAAATAAATAAATAAATGAAAAAATTCCAGTTCTCCTCTTCACTGAAATCCAGCAATCGCCCTCCTGTTGCGCTCTTCTATTGCATCAGCTCCGCGCGATCTGGTTCCCTACCTGTAGCTCAGCACATGCGCAGTGCGGTGAAGCTATTTCCAGTGGAAAGGCCCTAGCAACTGCTCGGCAGGCAGGCTACACGTACATCGGGAACTACCCTCCCGAGGTTGACCCTCCTCAAGGGCTTCTCTATCACATCATCGGCGTCGGGTCACGTGGTGCCGCTGCCGGGGTGACTCTCTCAATCTCTATCCCAGCTGTGCGCAACGAATCTTGGGAAGGCTGAAGCGATAACTCAGAAGAAGACCTTGTCGGCTTCCTGACACTCTTTGCTTGCTTCGAGTGTGGACGTGTGTGAGTGTGAATTCGGATGGCTTTGGTTTGGGCGAGTGTTGTTGGCAAGCTCCATAGCTTTTCCCCTCCCCTCCTATAGTTGCCGCACATAAAATCCAATGTGCATGCACGACATTATTATACACATGTAGCTACTGCGGTATCCCTCCTCAACCAGTTCGCCGGGGATTTTATATTCTGCTTAACTTCCGTCGCAAAGGTATGTGCTAAGAAAGCAGGAAATTTTTTTCTTAGTCAAAAAAGACGGTGCTAAACATACCACGCACTCTTAAAGTAAAACAGGCACTGAAATTCTATTTTTTTCTACCCCCACTGGGCGATATTTGGCGGTTAGAGAGGTAACCGATATTAAAATTTTTCAAATTGGATGCAATGCAAAGTATAATTTTTTGGTGAAAATTGGAAGCATAGAGAATTGCTTCAATACAAATTAAAAACACTGAAATAAAGAAGTAAAGAAAAAAGTTGCTCTAGAGAAGATAGAAAGTGATTCAAAACAAAGTCTGCATGTTTGAATTATGATAACGAGGACTAATCAGCATTTCTAAATTCAGAAGTCGAAGTACTATTTTTTGAGTATCACTAAACTATCTCTCACGGCGGAGAGTTGAGAAAGGAAGCTTCTTCTTGTGCCATTATATATATATATATAAACTGGATTAAACTTTACAACCGCTGAAACATTGAATAAAAAATAAGACAACTTCGAAGTGATGTTTCTATTGAAGTCCCGCTTCTGTGCTTAGTTCGTGCCAGAACCAAGAACTAGCATAAAAACCCTGCACTGTGTGTTATAATAGTAGCCGTATAATGTAACTTTGAAGACTAGAAAAGGAAGACCCAGTAACGGGCAGAGCTGTGAAATTTTTTAGGAGCTTTCTGGTAATGCATCCTCCTGGTTTCATGCTGGCCAGTGAAGACAGGTGTTACCAGTGCTGTCGGAGTGAGCTAAGACCAGCAGCAGATTTTGTCGGAGGAGGAGTTGGGGTCAGTCAGAGTGGTGGCATTGGGGGAGGTGGAAGGTCCCCGGCTTCACCCATCACGGTCGGCATCTCCGGTCACCTGGGACATCTGGTTTATGCGCCGGTGAGACCTTCGTCGTGTTCCCACGCAGCGGGCATTACTGCCGCGGAGTGCTGTGCGACGAGGTCAGCCGTAGGAACTCTTGGAGGAGGATTTTGCTCGGATTCCGTGGACAGAGATGCCGTAAGTACCACTCTCACTTACTCAGGTTCTTCTCTAGAGCATTTTAAGCACTAGTTGGTAAATTAAGCATGTTTGCCTAAACACTCTAAATCTGGATATTTTCAGTTATGGTGAATATTTCAAATACAATTCCACAGTGTACATACAGTTCATGATAATGAGACGATTATGGTCTTCTCACTCCTGTGCCTGGGTTCGAATCCCGTGGACGCTGTCGATTTCGCGCATTTTCTATCCCTAGGTGTCTCGGCTAGCCTTCCGATTATCAGCACGCCGAGTTACATTTCGTGCGAAATTTTGTTAAAATTTCAATCACTAATAAATAAGCAGAAGTTTTGTAAAGAAAAATAAGATTTGTTTTGTAGAAATGAAATGTTGATTTTTTTTTCTGTAATTTCTTTGTCCCATTAACGAAACTACTTGATGCGCTGATAATCGAAAGGCTAGCCAGTTTCAGTAAATTAACTTTTCATTTTGTTGTTGTGGGGCTTAACCACGCCGCATCTAAGGCGTGTCAACAGTCCTTAATTTTGGGCCAATAGGTACCCTAGGACAGTGGCGCACACAGAATTTCATCAAAGGTGGGGATCAACAAGAAATTTAGTGGACAAGCAAAATGTGCTATATGAAAATATAGATACATGAAAATTTTACGCAGCGCGCAGCTTCCTGCGCAGAGCGCTCTTTGCTCTAACGCAAATATTTGGTAGCGTCAGAATACTCTTGATAATATAGTAGTGTATGCAGGGATGTATTCAGGCATCTTCTCGGGGGTACTTAGCCCCCCCCCCTCGAAAATCCATGAACGAAAATCCCCCCGGTTTTTTTTTTGGCGATCTTCCTTTATATTTAATCTAATTGTGTTTGTTTATAGCTGAATATTTTGAGATATTAATTTGAAAACATTTAAGAAAATGAGGGAAAATGTAATAATAAAAAACAACAACATCCGCATGGACTTCAATCTTAAATTTCTATCATCCTTCAACAAAACATTAAAAAGTCCTCGCTGAAGGGACAATTTTTCAAGCACTGACAACTCGGACTACTTCCGCAATAAAAACCTAATTCCACACAGTAGAGATGTTTGCACTGCAATACATCGTCATATTTTGGAAGCTGGCATTCAGCTTTTTTCCAGTCTTCCGGATGCCGACTTTTCATGCACACGGTGAAGCCTCAGTGTAGCTAACCTGACGTTTGTGCTTTAAATACAACAAAATATTTGCTACCTAATTTTTTGCAAAAGAAAATTAGAAATTGTTCACATAAGAAGGTTTTTTTCCTGACGGTGGTGGTTTACACTCTGTGACAAAAAAAAAAAAAAAAAAAAAAAAAAAATCACCTCAAACTGATATCCATACAGTTAGTTATATATATATATATCATCATCATCATCATCATTGTCAACCATTATCAATCCACTGCTGGACGAAGGTCTCCCCAAGTTTCCTCCACAACGGTCTGTCTTGTGCCAGTCTCCTCCATGTCACCCCTGCATACTTTCGAATTTCATCCACCCATCTCCCATGTGGTCTTCTTCTGGGTCTTTTCCTGTCCCTTGGAATCCAATCTAAAATTTCGGCTGTCCATCGATGATCTGTCCTTCTGGCAGTATGTCCAGCCCATTGCCATTTCAGGGATTTAACTCTGATCATGATGTCTTCCACTCTTGTCATATATATATATATATATATATATATTCTATTAAGAAGAGACTGAAGCAAAAAAAATTTTGACTCATACCAAGTACAACATAGAAAAGGTTATGTATTGACTGGTGTGAGTAAAAAGAGAAAAAAATAGAACAACTGAATGTAGAAAGTGTCGAGAATACTGAGCCTTGGCTTTATCAAGGACCAGCAAAAACTCTGCATTTTCTCACTTCCACAAAGACCTATTTGGAAATGGGTTTCTGCAAAGTCATAGATGCAAGTAATACACTGCTGGACAATTGCTAAGGACGGATCATAAACGGCTATATAGCACATAAAAAAGTAAGTTTGGTTGGATTCCAAGTGAAATAAAATAATGTCAGAATGCCAGGACATTACAAGAAATACAATTTATTGTGCTCTGAAATCCAGAAGGCTTTGGAACGTGTTCAAGGGACAAACGGGCCATTTTACGCAGAATACGTAAACGTGAAAAAAATACAAGTACCGTCCGCAGGCGTTCCGGCGTAAGATGTCAATACGGGATATGGCCATCCTGGAGGGCGATGCAAGATTCCACACGTCGTGTCATGCTTTGCACAACATTATCAAGCAGCTGTTGGGGTAATTTATCCCATTCCTCTGTCAGTGCATGGATGAGGGTGCCCTTGTCTATTGGAGGGCATTGGTGACCAACGAGACTCCTCCCCAAAGCATCCCACACATTTTCAATGGGATTCAGATCTGGAGAACGTGCTGGCCATACGAGGCGTTTAATATCCTCGCTCTCAAGACACTCCTGGACAGTGACTGTTCGATGACATGTTGCGTTGTCGTCCATGAAAATGAATCTATCACCGACAGCACCACGGAACATGCAAACATGAAGTAGCAGAACATCATTAATGTACCGTTGGCCAGTCATAGTCCCAGTTGGAAGCACACAGAGGGACGTACGGCCGTTGATCATGATGCCAGCCCATACCATGACACTACATGTCGGATATCGGTCCCTTTCCTGTGTGTTTGCTGGACAATATGCAGTACCACTATCACGCCAGATCAGTTGTCGTCGACAATCGGACGATAGACTGTATCTAGTCTCATCTCAGAAGAGGACAGCAGACCAGTCGTTATGAGTCCAATTACGATGTTGATGGCACCATTGCAAACGGACGGTACGGTGACGTATGGACAAGGGGATGCACACAACAGGACGGCGGGCGTATAGTCCCCCTTCATGGAAACGTCTGGCGACAGTTTTTCGGGAGATCCGCTTGCCAGTAGAAGCCATAAACTGATTTGCTACCTCACTAGCTGTGCTGCGCCGGTATCTTTCTGTTGGTAGCACTATGTACCGATCTTCTGTAGGTGTCGTACTGCGAACACGACCTCCCCCGTGACGTTTGCTACACTCTCTATTTGTTTGAAATGATTTCCAAAGCCTTGAAGCAACACTGTGGCTGACGTCGAACTCCCTAGCAACATCTGTTATTTTTCGCCCTTCTTCAATCTTGCCAATAACACGGCCACGCGTAAAATCATCTAGGTGAAGTCGGGAAGACATACTGAAAATTGCAAGTTCGTCAATTGATTCTTTCCCTTTCAACTTTGTGTTTGAACAACAACGGTCAATACGCGTCAAACCTTTATATCTCTTATCAGCGCTATGACGTCACGAACAAGTTCGGCAATCCAAAATTTGCATACGCACAACACGTCTAACTGTATCCCGCGCTTATGCTAATTTCCACATTTTCCTGCCTTCCATTTTATGGTTGCTATCGTTGCTATTGTAATCCGTCCTTAGCAATTGTCCGGCAGTGTATATATATATATATATATATTTTTTTTTACTATTTGCTAATCTAAATAATCTAAAGGGACTGAAACCAAATGGCAGGAGAATGGCTTACACCATTCATTTTGAATGGTGTAAGCCATTCCCTTTCCACTGTAATGATTTCTTAATAAACAGAGACACGCTTGCATAATAGTAAAGCGAGGGCATTTTTATCACTTCTAATGTCGTTGGGGGATTTTCTCCAGCGCAGGCTTATCTTACTAGTATCCTCAGTATTTTACACCATCCATTACTGAATTAAAGCAAAGGTATGACATTTTTATACTTTTAATCACTTGTAAGTGTAGATTTCTTGGAAATTGTATTTGCGATATAACAGCATAAGAAAATTTTTGTACTCTATTTGAAATTTATATATATTCTGTGTATAACAAAATTGTAATTATATGTATATAGTCAGTCAACAAGTTTTGGCCCCCTCGAAATTTGTGCTTGCCCCCCCCCTCCCCGGGAAAAACCTCTCTGAAAGCAACACTGAGTGTGTATGTATGTTCGTTCTTAATGAATGTTAGTATAAATCAACACAGATGAACACACAGATTAAAATAAGATTCTGAAGAAGTAAGATAAATTCAGTAATAATTGAGCATAAGACGATCAATACGAAAACTAAAATTAAGACGGACAGAAAAATAATTGATTATAACAAAACTACTAAATTTATAAAACCATGCGCAGAATCTATTTTTTTCAATATAGCCATAGTCGGAATGTATTTGAAAAGAAAATAATTTGTTTTATGGACTCGGGCCTTCTTGGGAGGGTCCGGACCCAGCTGACCCTCAACGTGTGGGCGCCGCTGTCCTAGGATACACACACCACTCTTAAAATCCGCGCCTAACTCAGACGATTAGCCAGAACCCTACGTTAGGCCGCGGGTGGCAAAGTGGTCAGCTTTCGCGACTGCCATTGAGATAACCTCAAGTTCGATCCTGGGCAGATACGAACGTTCGAACCACTAAATACCCGCCGTGCGTCGGATGGGCACGTTAAGCCGTCGGACACCGGGTACTGACCCCCCCCCCCCCGGTAATAAATAAAGGCGTCTTCTTCCCCTTTTCTACATCGCTTCAGTGTCACTTTCCTATCGGGCACCCTAGCCCAAACCTCCTAGGTTCCTATTTCTAAGGGTTGTTTAAGACCTGGGGTCAGACACTCCCTTCCTAAAATCCTCTATATATGATCTGATCTCTGATCAGAACTTTACGTCTCTTAGTACGCTTCTACTAAAGCTGAAGGGATGGTTTAATGCTCACGGTGAGGGATGTGGTTACTTCCACCCCACCCAGTATAAAAATATATTCTTACATGTTATTTAACTGGTAAACTAGTTGAATTCAATGAAATATTGTGTTATTTAGATCAGCCCTGTCCGAAAGAATTTGCATTCTGTTAGTTCATTTTCATGTGGGGAAAAAAAAAAAAAAAGTTTCCAAGTTCGTCTTTTTTTTTCTGTTTTTATTTTTTTGAACGAGATAAGGTGCAGCTCTTGTTGAGATTTTTTTTAGTTGAATATTGATTCTTTTTTTTTTTCATGTCGATTTAAACCTTCCGAAAAAGAAACCTGTTGAAGAATGTTCAATGTCCGACGTTTCAGCCTTTCTGTACACATGCAGCAGCAAACGTTTCATTCGTTTGATTTTCAAGCCTTTTGTATTTTTTAACTTTGATTTTCGAATAGTGAAAATGTTGGTGAACCCTTGTTTTTCGGGGATACGTGGAAGTGAAACTTCATATCATCATCATCATTGTCAACCATTATCAATCCACTGCTGGATGAAGGTCTCCCCAAGTTTCCTCCACAACGGTCTGTCTTGTGCCAGTCTCCTCCATGTCACCCCTGCATACTTTCGAATTTCATCCACCCATCTCCCATGTGGTCTTCTTCTGGGTCTTTTCCTGTCCCTTGGAATCCAATCTAAAATTTCGGCTGTCCATCGATGATCTGTCCTTCTGGCAGTATGTCCAGCCCATTGCCATTTCAGGGATTTAACTCTGATCATGATGTCTTCCACTCTTGTCATTTTTCGGATCCACGAGTTCCTCCTCTTATCTCTCCTGGTTACACGAAGCATGCACCTCTCCATGCTACTTTGAGTTGTCTGCAGTCTTTGTATATCTCTTTTAGTTAAGGTCCACGTCTCTGCACCATACGTAAGCACTGGAAGGATGCATTGATCAAACACTTTTCTTTTAAGAAACTTCATATATCACCAAATAAAATCGTTTACCTTTTGTAAAGTTTAGACAGCAACTTAAGGTTTTAATAAACGGTTTTGGGCACACAAATCCCTCTTAAATTTTTATTTCTGGTCGAGTAAATCGGGATTAAAGTGCATGCGGAATAAGACTGCTTTCCTTGCATAAAATAAAAACTTATTTAACAAAATATTTCACTGAGGACCTAAACCGTGCTAGTCCAGCAGAATATCCACAGAAACGTGACCGGACACTTTTTCGTACCATTTTAATATTAGTTTATATAGCAAAATAGCTGCCCATTGCAATACAATATGACGAAATTTTCAAATCGTATTCATGGCGTATCATATTACGAATTCCAGTATATAAAAATAAGTTGTGCGTTTTTTATTTAGACTTTTTAATTTCATTAGTTAGGCTGAATACTGCATCTTCGTAGGACATCGGTAGTAGGCGGTATTAACTTGAGTTGTTCAAAAAGTTGATAATTCCTATACAAGTATAATGGCCAGGTTATTCGATACTTAGATACACCTTCACATTATGTTTATATGGGAATCATATTTTATATTCTTATATTCCAGAAACAGTGATGTATTCAGACATCTTTTTGGGGGTGCTTAGACCCCCAAAATCCAGGAAACACCCCCCCGTAGATTTTTGAGTGATCTCCCCTTATACTTAGTCTAATTATTTTCATTTATAGTTGAATATTTAGAGAAATTAATTTAAAAAAATTAAGAAAATGAGGGCAATATAATAATAATTATAATAATAATAATAAAACACGTGGACCTCAATCTGAAATTTCTATCATACTCAGGTGAACATTAAACTGCTTCCATTATAGCAAAATATTTGCTACCTAATTTTTAACAATAGCAAATTATTAGAAATGGTTCCCATAAAAGTTTTTTGTTCCCCCTGGCGGTGGGTGCATGGTTTACACACTGTAACAAATAAAAAAAAAATCGAAGCATCTCAAACTGGCATCCAAACGGCTAGTTTGTTTGTTTGTTTTTTACTACTATGTGCTAACCTAAATAATCTAATGGGGCTGAAACCAAGTAGCAGGGGGATGGTTTATACCATACGTTTTCAGATAACACTGTAATGTCAGAAATACCCTTGTAGTAAGGCGATGACATTTTTACCACTCCTAATGGGTTTTTTTGGGGGGGGGGGGCGGAGGTCTACAACAAAGCATTACCTTGTTAGCATCCTTAATATTTTACACCGCCCTATGGTAAAATCCGTGGTGCACTGGTGAATTAAAGAAAAGATACATCATTTTTACATTTTTAATTACTTGTATGTGTATATTTCTTGGAATTAGCGTTTACGACACACGAGCATAAGAAAAATTTTATGCGCTATTTAAAATTTTGTTACCTGTATTAAAGCATATATAAATAACACCAAAGGGCGATAGAAATGGTGAATATATTTTAAATACGTGGAGATAATGTAAATATACGACGTCAGCGCTCTGTCCACGTTATTTTTACAAACTACGAATAGCAACTGAAAAATTGTTCATCCGACACCGCTGGGATCGAACCCCAGATATCTCGATAACTAGCCGAGTGCGTTCGCTTTACGCTACGGTGCCAACAATTCACAGCGCTATTCTGGTTTATCAGTGAGTCACGGAAAATTTCTCATTGGCCACCACCGGGAATCGAACCCAGGGTCTTCCAGTTACGCGCCGGACATGCTTCCACTGCACCACAGCGGCCTCATGCTTCCACTGCACCCATTCAGTTATTTAAGGAAATGACTCCAGAATTAAATCTTCTACCATAGCCAGTTTTAACGAGATGGGGAACATGGGCTTCCGCTGCAGTTTAATTTGCTTCGCACATGGAATGAATTTCAGATATCGTGAATGTCCTTCCGGATGTTGACTCCTCTGTGATCGTTAGAGCCAAACGAGTCTGAAGAAAATCAACTATCTTCAGTGAATTGTGAATGTCATTTATTAATGCTTATTTTACCAACCTTCCGACAGCTATATTTATTCTGGAAAAAAGGGGATGAAACTTTAGTAAACTCTTAAACTCTTTCAAAGTTATAAAAGACATCGAAAATATGACATGGAGTACAAAGACAAGCTTTACAAAAACGAAAAGTATTCTAAGGTGCTCTCTAGTAATGCTGCTTTGGAAAAAAATCTAAAATATCTATATAAAATTTTGCAAGGAAAATATATTAATTGTAAAAGTATGTCGCCCACTTACATTTCGTGCTTATTATAATACGCTCCAATAACCTCTGTGGATGCGGAAAGGACTTTTCCATAATGAGCATTTTTTCACTAAGAAAAGGCAGGCTTTTTCATTCGAAAATATAGGAAAGCATTTAGTTATCACGTGCGATCTTGAAAATATTAAAGAGTAAAACATGCACATCATGTAAATATATGAATCTTACAATAAAACTTTCAGGTATGTTGAATGCATATTTCTTCAGGAGAGCATGTTTCTTGATGTTTTAGTGCACATAAATGCTTGCTTATTTTGGAAGTTTTTAGTGCTTGAACATCCGGGCTTTAGTTATCACATATACATACGAGTAATATATATTGCCTCTGATCATGCAAAACTTGCTCTTGGGTTGAACGAGTAATCACTGTGTATGTACCATCACTGTCATCATCATTGTCAACCATTATCAAACCAGTGCTGAGAGAAGATCTCCCCAAGTCCTTCCACAACGGTCTGTCTTGAGCCAGTCTCCTTCATATCACTCCGGCATGCTTTCACATTTCGTCCACCCACCTTCCACGTGGTCATCTTCTGGATCTTTTCCTGTCCCTTGATATCCAGTCTAAAATTTCAGTTGTCCATCGACGATCCGTGCTGTTGTTGGCAATATGTTCAGCCCATTGTCATTACAGGGATTTTGCGCTGATCATGATGTCTCCCGCTCTTTGTCATTTTCCTGATCCACGAGTACCTCTTCTTATCTTTCCTTGTTACACCAAGCATGCATGTTTCCATGCTTCTTTCCCTTGCCTGTTTTTTTTTTTTTTTTTGTCAGTTAAGGTCCATATCTCTGCTCCATACGTAAGAACTGGAAGGATGCATTGATTAAACACTTTTCTTTTAAGAAATAATGGCATATTGCTCTTAAAAATTCTACTGTTTCTTCCAAAAGCAGCTCTATAACCAAGTTTTATACGCCGATTAATTTCTTCATCAATGCGACCCTCTCTTGATATCTGCTGTCCGAGGTAAACGTAGGCATCGGTAAACTCCAGATTTTCCCAATCAATCGATAAATTTTCATTTCTTGGAAAAGCATTGTACATCAATTTTGTTTTCTGAAAATTCATTTTTAATCCCACTTCTCTACTGTTGTCAGCAAGTTCCGGGATCATGGTTTGCAGCTCTGAAGGGGTAGTTGCATATATATATATATATATATATACAGTTGTATATTACGAAACGTCTTTCAATCATTGAACTGGGAAAACAAAGCGATAAAGATTGATGGAGATTATTTAACTTACCTTCGTTTTGGTGATGACGTAGTCAATTTTGCAGCGGCCCCTTTAAAACTTCAGAGTATTTTCCAGCGACGCCCATGGGTTGACAATGATGACAATGATTTTCATGGCAGTGTTCTTATGTGTGTGAGTGTTTTGTTATCGCCATAACTCTGAAAACATTATAGCTCTCCAGACGAAATTTAATACTGAGTGGTTTTGCGATACCCTGATGGGGAGAAAATGGCAGAAGTTAAAAGTGGAAAGCGTTTTGTTAAGGAAGAAAAGTCGGAACTTTTTATAAAGATGACCATTGAACCACAGTACTTTAACAAGTTACGTAAATTTAGTTTATGGTACTGCTTTGATTGACAGTTATGTTACATGTAGTGTAAGATCTACTGTCCCATATCGTCAGATTCTACCCCATTAACAGTTTGAACATGGATGAAATCTATTCCTGTGACGCGTAAAACACGTTTTCCCGATGTCATTTTACTCATACGAAAAGTCTTGTAATTACCTCTTAAACTAAACTGAATGGGGGCGGGAGGGGGGGGGGTTAGGGAAAGATGGGGAGTCATATTAAGAGTTATGTTCATTACATTCTAAGAAAACTGACCAGAAATAACACCTCAATTTTTAAGCTCAGTTGTAGTGTAGCAATAAGTAATATTACTTTCAAAACGATATTTAAGTTAGTAAATTCATACTTTGTAGATGCCATACTTCGATTACGGGAGGAATTATGCCCCCAAATCTTCTCAAAGCCACAATAGCGAATTTATTTCTATAACGTTTCTCATTTTTTAGAAGCAAAATTTAAAACAAAAAAAATTATAAATCATTATTTTTTAGGCTCTCCAGCATCGCCAGCCTGGGCTTCGTTGGCTTCTCTGTAAATACGCCCATGCCAATACCAGCCAGCTATAGTTGCTACGATGCGAATAAATGGAATCATGGCCTATGTAATTTAAGATTTATCTAATTTTTTAGACTGTGGAAATGAGGTAATTTGTGTGACATCAAAGAAAGATGTGAAATCGCGCAAAAAAACCGGATTACAAACGTTGATATCACTTCAAACGAAGTGAAGCACAGTGCTTTAACAGTGGTTTAATCCTCTGATAGTTCATCGTATTCCAGTTCTTCAATGATTTCCCACGTTGCAATTTATTGTATATCTACTTTTTTAAAAAAAATAGAGTACTCTTCGTAGATAATTTATGATATGCATCTTTCGTATGCCAAGATCTTTATGGGTGTGATATAAAACGAATGATTCGAGAATATATATTTTTTTTTATTTATGTACAACACATTGCATTTATTCGTATCATTCGCGACCACACCGAGCCACAGACCGGTACATACTAAGTGGAATTAAATCATAACAAACAATAAGGTTTACTCATTCCTGATATTGAGCTGTACTTCGGTTGGTGGATTAATGAACGTTACTGTCGAAAAAAATCAATGAAAGAAGATATGCGAGTCATAAAAGTAAATATTTATTAAACTGTGGCGGCTACAATAGTAAGTATTTTGACTGTTTAGTTTTTCAAAAACATTTATTATTATTAGTATTATTATTATATATTATTCAACTTTAGACGAAAGTAGGAAACAACCCTGACACCGGGAAATGTGATGTAGCTATCTGCGCATGCGCAAGCTCAAATCTGACCTCAAGATAGAAAGAAAAGCTGAATTGCAAGTGTCTTTAGTGAAGGGGATTGATAACGTTTGGTTTAGGATGTCTATCGGTTACACCTCAGCATCGTGTTATACATTATTTTAAAACTCTCATCAATAGCAGATAACCCTTCCCCCTTCCCTTGCAGGGGGTCGATAGGAAGCAGGATTTCGTTGAAACCCACCGGTTTTTTTTTTGTTTTTTTGTATTGGAGGTTTAACGATCACCTTGAGCAACTCAATGGGCTATAAGCAGTCGCCCGCCCCTAATTTATTCTCACTGGTTCCAGGGAAGGCAGAGAGCCAGTGCCGTAAGACAAACACCACAACCATGCCTCTCGGGATTCGAACCAGGACCCCTTTCGGACGAATGATTAAAGGCCATCGCTTAGACCACTGCGCTACCGGGGCGGCCACCGTTTTCATAGCATCAAAAATGCATTTTTGTAATGGTTTTTATCACATTTAGCATCAGGTTCTTGAAATTTACGCAGATTGCAATAAGATATTATTACACCTATGTAAAACATGACGAAATAGTGTTCGGTGATAATTTAATAAAATATACACTGCTGGCCACCCAAAATGCAACACCAAGAAGGAAGCATCCGATTGGCCTGAAATTCGCAGCATGCGTCGCCCGCGAGAGGACATGCAAACGATTAGCATTTCAGGGCATATGCAAATCATGTGCGCCGGCACGCCACCGAGAAGCACTATAAGAAGGGTGCACAGAACGCGGGGTGTAAGTAGTGGAAGTGTGTTGTGCTTCCGGACCTGTGCGTCGGAAGCTTCCTGATGCCTCGTCGCATAATTCGGCAGTCATTCCAGCACGTTTCGGAGTTCGACAGAGGACGAATAGTGGCTTATCGAGACAGCGATTTATCGTACCGAGACAGCGGCACCCGTGTGTGACGACATCCAGCCACAGTGAGGCGAGTATGAATTCGATGGGTGCTGGAGGGACGGACGGACCGACGTGAGCGATTGCCGCGGCACACCACCGAACGAGAGGACCGGCATGTTGTGCGGCGGGCGTTGACGGCTCGCACCGCCACATCACGAACGTTATAGCGCAGGAATTAGGGTGTGTTGCGCAACAACCTGTGTCAGCACGTACCGTTCGACGTCGTCTGCAGGAGCGGGGACTTGTCGCACGGCGCCCATTGCTCCGATTACCACTGACGTTACACCAACGGCGAGAGCGGCGGCAGTGGGCTGTTGAATGCCACACCTGGACTACGGAATGGCACGACATTGTCTTCTCCGACGAATCCCGCTTCTGCCTTCAACACCACGATGGTCGGATCCACGTGTGGCGGCACCGCGGTGAGAGACTGTATGACGCCTGCATTATACATCGCCATACCGGTCCGTCGCCTGGCGTTATGGTTTGGGGCGCAATTGGATATGACACTCGCACCCCTCTGGTACGCATCGCCGGTACACTCAACAGCCACCGCTACATCTCCGACGTTTTGGAGCCTGTAGTCCTCCCTTACCTGCAGGACCTGCCAGTGGTCACGTTTCAACTGGACAATGCGCACCCGCACGTGGCACGCATCGTGCAACAATTCATCACGGCCCACCAGGTGTCACTGCTGCCTTGGCCCGCCTGTTCTCCCGATATGTCGCCCATCGAACACGTCTGGTCGCTGATCGGCAACCGAGTGGCCCGGAAAGCACCACCCGCGGCTACGCCTGATGAACTGTGGTAACGTGTGGAAGCAGCCTGGACCGACATACCCCAAGCCCACATCCAAAGTCTCTTTCGTTCGATGTCGCGGTGTGTAGCGGCCGTTATTGCCAGCCATGGGGGCCACACGAACTATTGATGTCTGCGTGTTCCGCAAGTCGCACGAGCCTGTAAGCTCAATCGTTTCATCTTTGTATCTGTTGTTATGTTTCCAGTAAATCTGGCTTCGCTATCTGGTGTCCTTCTTGGTGTTGCATTTTGGGTGGCCAGCAGTGTATATTGTTGAGTGACAATGAAATTAAGTATTGTTGTGTCATTTCATGGGACATCATTCAGAACTTAGATTTCAACAATGGTTTTGACTATTTCCGTTACCCATTTTCGTTACATCATTTTTTTTTCTTTTTGGGATTCACTTTACTACCTTCGGAAAAGATGCATGGCATCAAAAAGCTTGTCCCAGTTAGCTCGAACCGATTGAACTAACTGCCTTCGCGACGGCCGTGGTCCAACGTAACTTGTGTATTCGCGACCAGGTGACTTATGTACACCAACAAGACAAATGCAGCATTCACTCACAAGCACGAAGAACTAACACGGCCATTAATTAAATAACAACTTGAAGCAGGTTAGCGGAGATTGCTAGTGATGAAACTTTTACCAATCACAACCAGAGGCGTAACTGCGGATTTCTACTACCATAAAGGATTGCGCTCCCGTCTGGCTTTCTAGCTTATATGTATTGTATGTATACAACGTAAACTGGTGGACAAAGCAAAATTAATGTCACACATCAATGTTTTCCGTTGTCCCTATGTAGGAGGCACAATGAAACGCTGAATATGTGTACTTGCTTTTCTCAACTGTTTTGGAGTTCGGACTTACGTCATCACAGGAAACAGATCGAGTGCAGCTGACTGTCGTGGCTCACAGCAGCAGTAATGATCAAATAGCCCACAGAGAATCTTCAACAATACGAACGACATCTTTTTCTTGCAACGATCGTATAGTGCACCTCACTAAATAATAGAAACCGAAGGACTCCGTTGTGATCGACGAAGACCGCAATTGTCCTTTACTCGGATGGGCGCCTTCACTTCTGAATGTGAGCAACTTCTCTTGAACATTTCGGGGGAAAAATGCGATTTTTAGTTTGCCAAAGTTACCGAAACTGGTGAAACATATTATAAGCAAATTCTGTAAATGGGCAAAGTATGGCACGAAAAAACTCTACCAGAAACTGGTCAAAAAGTTTTAGTTCCAGTTTTAATCACATAATTTTGGCGCCCTCTCTTGAGCTACTCCCGGGGCTACCCTGCCGAAGTTACTCCTCTGACAAAAACGTTGTCTAAGCTAAGGTCTTTCGAAATAAATACAGTATTGAAGTTGACAAAGTTGAAAAGACAAAATCACGTCACATAACACATATTAGACACCTCGTAGCTTGTATGTTGTTGTTTTTTTATCGTCGCGGCGCGTCGCCGAAAACTAGTATTGCCACAAAGAACATAAAAACTTGGGAGTTCAGACGTGATGTTAAGTTTGGAAAGTTTAGCTGGAGATGTTACCAAAATTTACATAAGAGTCTTAAAAACACAGCCCACCCTCTGCCGGTGGCGGAACTCGAGCTCAAATCCTTCTGCTCCCCTGCCGAATGCAAAATCAGAGAGAAATTTTTCAAACATAAAAATCTTACACAAATTACGGCTAGAATTCAGATTGAAATAAATAAACAGCAAGCCCAAATTTCCTTTGTATAGTTCAGCAAAACATTTTTTTTTATTTTTTTTTTTTTTTTTTTTTTTCTTTTTCAAATTTCCGTGCGCACAATAATTTCATTTAGGGAAACATCGTTCCCCTCACCAATTTCTTAAGAGAACACCATTCCCTCCCGCTTTCACCTTCGGTATTAGAAAACTTGATGAGGCTGAATCTAATTTTTCGGTCATTTCAGCAATGCACGGCGTGCACCTTGATAACTGCGACGCAGAATCAAGGTCATGGCACCACTTTTGGAAGGACAAGTTGGTAGAGGAAACAGGATTTTTTTTTTTTTTTCCAGAAAATATGCAAGAAGAGACATTTTTTTTTACCTACCAGTTTCAAGGGCACTACAAAACGCAGCGACACTCCCCGCAACAACATCTACCATTAAAAGACTTTTCAGTACCCTGCTTAGGGTGAATGAAGTTTTGGGTGAGATCAACCGTGGCTAAGGAGAGACTAGTTGATCTGTGTATAATGAATGTCCATCGAAATAGGGTGTACGGAAATGCGAATTTTATAAGAAAAGTTGTCGACTGATTTGGGCAAACCAATAGAAGACTGCAGTTTTTATTTTCTTCCAATCAGGAGTGACACAATCATAATCCAGCTTAATTATCATAAAAAGTTGTCCTTTGCTAGCTAAATTATTCTTTTAAAAATTGCCATTAAATACTCTGTAAGTTCTTGTTTTCTCTTTGTCTTAAAAAATAAATATATAGTATTTCCCTTTACGCAGTAAGGCTGAGACTATTTCTGTCATTTAGCTTGAATGACTTGAGAGCTTAGAGAGGTCTTTGTGTTGGAACTTTGCTTAACCCACGCAAAAAAATATGCAGGCTCCTATGTCTCCCACTAGAAAAATAGCATCATGGAAAACAACACAATTTGTTATTATTATTTATATCTTTTATGAATTAACAAAACGTTAAAAATAAAATAAAAAAGGTTTTGTTTTCATTTTTTTTTCTGAGGCCCCCAGCGCGCGATTCTTTTTCTTCTACGGTGATCTCCAACTGTGTGTAGGTCTTATTTTCTTCATTTGGGAATATCGGAAGTTGGTTCTATAGTCAAGTTGAGAATTCTCTGAGTTAGATAAGTTGTGGTTTACGTAATAGGGAAGGGAGCGGGGAGAGAAGGCGGGTGCGATCAACCATTAAATGAAGTACTAAAAAATTAAATACCGTTTCGTAGTGTATAAAACTATAACTACTTCCGTTACAACTGTAATAATCAGTGTAGTTTCTTGAACTTCATGACGGATGCAAATTTTTAAACACGCAGAATTTGAAAATTTGAAAGTTATTCGTTGTTTCGCACCTTAAGGACAGATCCAGAAAACTTGAAGCAAAGGGTTGAAGCATACAATTTTTTTTTTTTAATATGCTCTCTTGGATTTCAGTTCGCACACAGAGTGCTTAAAATTTGAAAGGAGGTGTATTCTTCTTTACCTCTACCCCGTTTTGTTGTTGTTGTTGTTGTTGTTTGTTAGAAATTTCCTTTTTCTTTGAAGGATCGATAATGTGCAGTATTCTCACCAGAGCCGGATTAAGCCGGGAGAGGGAGGGTCTAACGGAGCAGTAGCCTAGGGCCCACCATTAGCAAGGGCCCAGGAGGTATGCCTCCACACAGCAACAAATAAGGCATATCTCATATATAGTCAAAATTCAGTGATTACTCGATGTATATACATATATATATATATATATATATACACTATATTGACAAAAGTCACTGGACACCTAGAAAAGAAACACAACATAGCATTTATTGACATACATTAGTACGGTGTCGGTCCACCTTTGGCCTTAATGCATGCTCTGACCCTTCGAGATATGCTGTCGACAAGGTTTTGGAACACAGCGATAGGTATGCGCTTCCATTCAGTACATAATTTTGCCGGTAACTGTTGCTTAGTAGTAGGCCTTGATTCCAAACTTCTTATGCGGCACTCTAATTCATCCCATAGGTGCTCTATGGGATTAAGATCAGGACTTTGTGCTGGCCAGTCCACACACGACACGAAATTATCGTCAAACCACGCTGTAACTGCCCTTGCGTTATGGCTCGGTGCATTATCCTGCTGGTAACAACAACGCGGGGTTCCATAGTATTGCCACACAGTTGGTAGGGCATAATTGTCCAGAATATCGAGCTAGACGTGCTGATTAACTAGTTTGTCCACGATAACCAATGGACTGGGACCATACCACGAAAAACACCCCCACACGAGTACACTGCCAGCTCCAAACGTGAACGTAGGAACAGTACACTGTGGTAAATAGTGTTTCCCCAGCTACCGCGACACCCACACACGGCCATCAAACTGATGGGTCATGTATCTGGATTCATCAGTCCATAGGACCTGTTTCCATTGATCTGCGGTCCGCAATAAATGTTCTTTACATCATGCCAAACGACGAGTAGCATTCCGAGTGGAGATGAAAGGCTTATGAGCAGCCGCGCGACAACGGTAACCCATGGAATGAAGTTCTCTGCGAATGCTACGTGTACATACCGAGGTTCCAGAATTTTTACTCACCTGTACACTGAGGTCTTGCGCAGTACTTCGTCGATTAACTGTAACGACTCTCCTGAAGCTTCGACGTCCTCTATCAGTGATTTTCTTTGGTCTGCCGGTACGTTTTGCTGCTTCATATATATTGAGAGAACTAATTGAAAGAGCGAGGTAATATGAACTTCCATTGTGCATGGCTTTTATCGATTATGAAAAAGCCTTTGATTCGGTGAAACCATCAGCAGTTACAATGGCTCTGAAATCCTGCGGTATTGAAGATGCATACATTAATATTATTAATAACATCTATGAAAATGCAAGTGCGGCTGTTTGAAAATACTTCACACATAAAAAATTGGTAAGGGAGTGAGACAAGGTGACACCATATCTCCGAAATGCCACATTGGAGGGTGTTTTTCAGTCGCTGAGCTGGGAAAACAAGGGGATAAAGATTAATGGAGATTATCTAACCCACCTTCGTTTTGCTGATGACGTAGTCATTTTTGCAACTAGCCCATCAGAGCTGCAGAGTATGATCCAGGAACTTGCTGACAAGAGTAAAGAAGTGGGATTAAAAATGAACTTTCAGAAGACAAAAGTGATGTTCAATGCTTTTACAAGAAATGAAGATTTATCGATTGATGGAGAAAAGCTGGAGATAACAGACACGTACGTTTATCTTGGACAGCAGATATCAAGTGAGGGTCACATTGGTGAAGAAATTAATCGGCGTACAAAACTTGCCTGGAGAGCTTTTGGAAGAAACAGCATAATTTTCAAGAGCAATATGCCATTATGTCTTAAAAGAAAAGTGTTTGATCAATGCATCCTTCCAGTGCTTACGTATGGTGCAGAGACGTGGACCTTAACTAAAACAGACATACAAAGGCTGCAGACAACTCAAAGCAGCTTGGAGAGGTGCATGCTTGGTGTAACCAGGAGAGATAAGAAGAGGAACTCGTGGATCCGAAAAATGACAAGAGTGGAAGACATCATGATCAGAGTTAAATCCCTGAAATGGCAATGGGCTGGACATACTGCCAGAAGGACAGATCATCGATGGACAGCCGAAATTTTAGATTGGATTCCAAGAGACAGGAAAAGACCCAGAAGAAGACCACATGGGAGATGGGTGGATGAAATTCGAAAGTATGCATTAGTGACATGGAGGAGACTGGCACAAGACAGACCGTTGTGGAGGAAACTTGGGGAGACCTTCGTCCAGCAGTGGATTGATAATGGTTGACAATGATGATGATGATATATATATATAATATATAATTAATTAATTACAAGCAAAAGCTGGGAGACGAACATCTTTTGAGGAAGTGACTCAGAGTGAACGTTTCATGTCGCTGTGCACAATGAGAACGCGGGAAATGATCTAGATATTTGTTATAACTAAGCCCGGATGTTCAAGCATTAAAAACTTCCAAAATGAGCAGGCATTTATGTACTAAAAATCAAGTAATATACGCCAAAATAAGAAAAATATATGCATTCAGCATACCTGAAAGTTTTATTGTAGGCTTCATATACGCTATCTGTTCAAAAGTTATGTGCTGAAAAAAAAATATGTGCTAAATGAGAGAATATGCATTGAGCGTGCCTGAAAGGTTTACTGTAGGATTTATATATGTTATCTGTTTCAAAGACTCAGGGTCGCAGCTGTGGTGCAGTGGTCTAAGCGCAGGCTTTCGTCCGAGTTCAGTTCGGATCCCTGTGAGGCATGTGAATGTCGTGTTTGACTTACGTCACTGGCTTTCTCTCTCCCGGATAATCGACGTTTTACCGTAATGTTTCCAATAGTTGATACGCTGTTCGGAATGGCTTTAAATGATTCTTGTATCGATAGCGTTTCACTTTAGCAGTAATCTGATGGAATCTGTGCTTAAACGTAGGTTGCGCTTTGTATGCGTGTTTATATATGCGCTTGTATGCGTGCATATTTTCTACGCAGGTATGCCAAATAAATCTCTCTCCGTGGTGCATATTTTAGGCGCTTGTTACGTAACAAAACGTTTTAGAGAAAGATGTGTGTCCAGCTGCATTCTTCTATATCAGCATGACGTTTAAATACGGAAAACATCACACGTCGAAGATTTATAAGGCCCGACCGACGGAATCACTTAACAACATTTTTTTTTTTCTGCTTCAAAATAACAAAATGGAGATGGTTGATCATACTCTTGGAAAAACAACAGATAAACAGGCTCGTGCGTTAAGAGAAACACGGTTGCAGTTCATATTTACGCAATGCGAGCCAGCTCCCTGCCGTGATGATGGAAATTCTGAACGGGATGGTTTGGGGGAATTAACTTCTTAGCTTCTGTTACTTATTGAATTGGTGACTTGACATTTTTGCCGGATGTTAGCCGAGGAATATGCTAGAAAAACGTGTCAGAGATGTCAATGCATATTTATGTCCGTTTATGCAATGTGTTCCTTGCTTTGTATGGATTCGTTTTTCTGTGCATTCTGACTTAAAGGAAAGGAAACCAAATACACTACTGAACTTCGGAAGGATAAGTACATGGCGGGCATACAAGTGTGTTCTTTTCTTTTTCTTTTTTTCCGGCAGAGAAAGGCCGTGTTACTACAATTACATGAACGAATTACTAGAATTACATTTACCAGAACGACAGCTTCTCAGAAAACAAGAAAATTATATCGAAAATTAAGGAGCAGAAATCAAACCCATATGAACATGAAGTTGCATGCAACTGATGTCTATAGGAGTTTGAATAAACATCAGATTGCGTTAGTCGAAATATTCAGTGCCTTGAATTTTGAAAAACACACAGGCGCAGTGGTCTAAGCACTGGGCTCTTGACTATTCGTCCGAGACGGGGTTCTGGTTCGAATTCCAGTGAGACATGATGTGTTTGTTTTACGGCACTGGCTCTATCCCTTACCTGGGAGCCGTGGCCGTAAATTAGGGGCGGGCGACTGCTTATAACACATCGAGTTGCTCACGGTGGTCGTTAAACCCACAGAAAAAAAAAAAAAGAAAAAAAAAAGAAAGATACCTAAGGTGGACGGTAGGATGATAGGATAAAAATCGAGAGATGCAGCTTCGATTCCCGTGTGAACTTTTTTTTCAGATTTTCTGAGTATAGTTGCATAGCTGGAGAAATACGGCATACCTTACCGAAGTACAGTAGATGCCGGTTAATTGGTCCATCGGGGGCAGCCGTTTATTTGGGATGATTCTTGAGAACACCCCAATTTAGCTCTTTGGGGTAAAGCGTTGCATGATTGGGGCAGCCGTTTCATTGGGCCAAATTGTTCTAGCCCTGGTGTGTCCCAATCGACCGGAATGTACTGTATACCGGCAATCCTTTGATCACGATTATTGCTATTACAGCGAAACATCTATTAACGGACACCTCCGAACGATGGTAAGTTTTGGTTGGTTCACAACAGCTGCAACATTAGCGATAACCTTCGAACAACGGAACCTGTTAATGGATATTCTATGCAATCCGGAAGGAGGACTAACGTACAACTGGTCCCTTAAGATTTTTCTTAACTCGTTTGGCGGGCGTCTAAGATGGGGACAAAGAATGTTGTTAAAGAAACTGTGCCTAGGGCTGGAAGAGTTGCATTACAGCGGGCACAATGGCGTGCTAAATGGCAAGAAAAGAATCCGTGAATGTCTTATTCTCATACCAACGCGGGCGAAGACAAGAGAAGAATCCGCATATATCTTAAATCCATACCAAGGCCGGCGGGGACAAGAAGATTCCGTGTACGCCTTAGTTTCACACCAAGGCCGGCGGAGACAAAAACAGAGTCCGTATCTGTCTTAGTCCCACACCAAGGCCGGCAGAGACAAGATAAAAGTTCGTGCATGTCTTAGTTCCACTCCGAAGACACGGAAAGAGTCCGTGTATGTCTTAGTCCCACACAAAGGCCAGTGGAGGCAAGAAAATTCGTGTATGTTTTAGTCTCACCCCGAAGCCGGCGGAGACAAGAAAACAGTCCGTGTACGTCTTAATTGCACCCCAAGGCCGACGGAGACAAGAAGAGTCCGTGTACGTCTTAGTTCCACACCAAGGCCAAAGCAGACAAGGAAAAAGTTCGTGTATGTCTTAGTCCCACACCAAGGCCAAAGCAGACAAGGAAAAAGTTCGTGTATGTCTTAGTCCCACTCCGAAGCCAGCGGAGGCAAGAAATGAGTCCGTGTATGTCTTAGTCCCACACAAAGGCCAGTGGAGACAAGTAAATCCGTGTATGTCTTAGTCCCACACAAAGGCCAGTGGAGACAAGTAAATCCGTGTATGTCTTAGTCCCACTCCGAAGCCAGCGAAGACAAGAAAAGAGTTCGTGTATGTCTTAGTTGCACTCCAAGACCGACGGAGACAAGAAGTGTACCTCTTAGTTCCACACCAAGGCCAAAGGATACCAAAACAGAGTACGTATATGTTTTAGTCCCACTCTGAAGCTGGCGGAAACAAGAAATGAGTCCGTGTATGCAGTGGCGGCCCCAGGTACGGGCTAAACGGGCAACCGTACAGGGCCCCTCTAGGCGCGGGGCCCCGCACCGCCGCCAATTAATTAATAGTTTTGCCTGGCGTCACCTAAAATATTGTAGTTCACGATCATATACAAATAAATGAACAATTTTAATATTTGTTTACTGCTTTTAATTAGTGACATCAAAATGTTACTCTGTTAGAAAATGTTTTATTCAGCGGGAAAGTTGTGGAGAAATGTATAAATTTAATTTTTTTTTCAAGATGTTTTTCATAGGAGTTTTGCCATAATTTCGGGTGCAAGTAGTGAGTTGCAATGGAAGCCAGCTACCGAGAAAAGTCGCAGAATTCTTCTTTAAATAATAGACTTATCTTATAAGTATACAGTTATCCTTGCTTATTTAGTAACAGGTAATATTTTGAATTTCTACTATTATATTAATAAACAATGTATTGTATTACGTCGTGTTTATTTCATATAAATCAATACCACAATTCCCGATAAAAAAAATTGCGTTGGGATCACATTCACCCCAAGTGAGAGTTTGTGTGAGAAAAAAAGGGATCGACGGGTATACGGTCAGAGTAAGCTACTTGTTATTTTTTTACGTATACAGTATACACTGAAGAGCAATTGAATTAGAGATACCTGTCTAGTAACGTGTAGCACCACCTTTCGCCCTTATGACGGCGGCGATTCGTCTCGGCATGGACTCGACAAGACAACGGAAACTTTGGGAAGCCATACGGATCCACGACCCTTGAACAAGCTCCTACAGTTCACGAAGATTTGATGGAGGGTGGTCAGAGCCTCGAACATCTCTCTCTATGGCATCCCAGATGTGCTCGATGGGATTGAGGTCAGGTGACCTAGCTGGCCAAGGAAGCGAGGTCACGTCGGTGGAGTGTTCATCCAACCATTCAGATACAATTCGGGAGCGATGGCACGGTGCATTGTCTTGTTGCAGGATGAGGTCCCCAGTGGGATGTTGAAGACGCACATACGGGAGCAAATGGTCATCCAGGATATCCCGGTAACGTTGACTTGTGAGGGACGATGTCACACGTACCAGGGGTCCCATTTCAGTCCACGTAAACAGTCCCCAGACGAGAATGCCACCCCCACCAGCTTGAAGAGTACCCTGCTGGCAAGAAGGATCTATCGCTTCATGTGGTTTTCGCCGTACTCGTATCCTGCCATCCGCATGTACCAACGTGAATCTCGACTCATCAGTCCAGACAACATTTTCCCACATGTCTAGGGTGCAGCGGCGATGTTCTTGCACCCATGCTAATCTTTGCACCCTGTGATGTGCGGTCAGCAGCGGTACCCTCGTGGGACGATGGCTTCTGTACCCCATAGCGAGGAGATTGTTCTGGATGGTGTGGCTGCTTACACGTTTTTGTGCACCAGCGTTAAATTGCCGAGTGATTTCTTGCACTGTGGTCCGTCCATCCGCTGTTACAACGCGAGCTAGCCGACGATGACCCCGCTCATCCACACGCTGTTGTCCACGGCAGTTGGCCCTTGCATGGATGGGTTTACCGGATTCGATGTACTCACGGTGCACCCGTGACACAGTGGCTCGTAAAAATCCCAGTGCCTGCACGACTTCCGAGATGGAGTGACCCATTCGTCGGGCCCCGACAATTTGCCCACGATCAAATGCGCTTTGATCCTTCGTCTTACCCATACTGCGTCCGACTCTTACTGATTCCCGTCGCATCACTCCTTATATTGTCGGATCGCTGCATACGTCATGTTGTTTCCGTTTACAGGGCCGCCCACAGCGCCACATTTGCATAACGCCAGCTGTCTCTAATTCAATTGCTCTTCAGTGTATATATACAGTATAAGAAGTTATTGCGATTTCGAAGGACACCGTGAAGAGCCATCGCCCGGGGCCCCGCAAGGGCTAGGGCCGCCACTGCGTGTATGTCATAGCCCCACACAAAAGCCAGTGGACACAAGAAAATCCGTGTATGTCTTAGTCCCACTCCGAAGCCGGCGAAGACAAGAAATAGAAAGAGTCCGTGTATATTTTAAATCCACACCAAGGCCGACAGAGACAAGAACAGAGACCGTGTATGTCTTAATTCCACACTAAGGCTGATGAAGACAAGGAAAGATGCCATGTATGTCTTTGTCCCACACAAAGGCCGGTTTAGACAAGAAAAGAGGCCATGTATGTCTTTGTCTCACACCAATCCCGGGGGAGACGGAAACAGAGTCCGTGTGTGTCTCAGTAACACACGAAGGCCGGCGGAAGTAAGTTCCAAAGGGTTTAGTCCCTGTTGGTTGTGTCCCTGCTTTCCCGCGCGTTGCCTCCTAACTGTGCATTTACATTTCACCGTCCCTAAAATTGTTCTGTTTTTCTTTTTTATTAGGTTCTGTAACCCGAATCTTCTAGTTTGCTGTTTCTAAGGGCTTGCTGTCCCGGTGGTGGAGTGGTCTAAATGCTGACCTCTGATTATTCGTCCGAGATGGGCCCGGGTTCTAATTCCGGTGAGACATGGATGTTGTGTTTGTCTTATGGCACTGACTCTCTCCCTTCCTTGGAACCAGTGACTCTAAATTAGGAACGAGAGACTGCTTATAACCCATCGAGTTGTTCACGGTGGTCGGTAAGCGTTGAAAAGAAAAGGACTGTTTTAAAAACAGGGGTCATACACTGCCTTTCTAAAATCCTCTGCACTGTGATAAATTTTTAAAGTTTAGCTTTATGTCATCCAATTCTAGTGAACAGTATATGGAGATAACGAGAAAAACTGTTGCATTTAATTGCTGTTCCTGGCTCGAAAATTCAGCTGCAAATAATCAGTTATATTCACTGTTTTAAATGTCGTCATTTTCTCTCTTGAATTAAGCTCAGGTTTCTGTTGGCTAAGGTAATGTAATCTTCGCATCGCTACAGTCGCTGACCACATCTGAGTCAAATTCCCCATTGAATCCCATGATTTGCGTAGCCTGAACGCAATTGACAAACAATGTTAATTTAGGCTTAACGTCCGAACAACGGACATCTCCCAACAGCGGTCACGTTTTTCTCGGTCCGTGACTGTTATATGGAGGTTTCACCAGTGGGACATTCAATGGCGATGGCCCATGGACCCGGGACCTCCCCATGAGGTATCACTTCGCGCTTTCTTATTAGCTGCTTATTTCTAAATATATTTGCATATGTTTTTAGAACAGCGTACGTCTTCACAAGTATTTTACGAATAATTGGAAACTCACTTTAATATGGCGGAGGTATTTTTATCGCTTAACAATATTTAGGGAGATGTTTTCTCCGTGGTATTTTTATTTGCATCTTCAATATTTTGGACCACCTCGACAACGAAATCATGGGTGTGCCTCTGGGTTTCGCTGTATTGTGATTATTTCATGAAGCAAACTTATTAAGTATAAGAAGTTTTACATTTTCTCTCAGGAAATCTAGAAAGCACAATGGCATCGATTATACTTATTCCTTTGAAAAATCATGTCTCCCTGCAATTTTTTTTTTCATTGGCGGTTGAACGACCACCATGAGCAACTCAATGGCCTATAAGCAGTCTCCCTTCCCAAATTTAAAGTCACTGGTTCCAGGGAAGGGAGAGAACCAGTACCGTTAGACAAACACAGCATCCATGTCTGACCGGGATTCAAACCCGGACCCCATCTCACGAATGGTCATAAGCCAGCGCTTATACCACTGCGCCACCGGGGGCGTCCTGCAATTTTCCAGTGTGAACCTTCTGAAAAATTCAATGGCATCGGCGATGCGAAGTCCTTAGACAATGTCGTTTTGCAATTTTCTTCAGTAAGTCTTCTAGAAAATTCAATGACAGCAATTATACTATGAAGTGCTCAAATGCCGCCCCGGTGGCGCAGTGGTCTCGGCAATGGTTTCTGACTATTCGTCCGAGATGGGTCCGGGTTCGAATCCCGGTGAGTCATGGATGTTGAGTTTGTCTTACGGCACTGACTCTCTCCCTTTCCTGGAACCAGTGGCCCTAAATTAGGGATGAGCTACTGCTTATAGTCCATTGAGTTGCTCACGATGATCGTTAAACCTCCTTAATCAAAAAAAAAAAAAAGTCCTCAAACAATGTCGTTTTCCGCAGTGAACCTTCCAAAAAATCCAGTTGCAGCGACGATGCCAAATCCATATGCAATATGTCTAGAAAAACTATAAAACCTTTGCAATACGTACTTCTTTGCAATCCGAAAAACCATTTTTACCAGTTGAAACTCAGATGATGCAGATATAAATTCAAGCAATTATTGGAAAAATTATGGAACGAGAAGAAAGTGGAAAGTCTTATTCCAGTTAAGGTTTATTCGATCTAAAATGAATTTCCTCTAAATCCATTTAAATAAAGTACGGCGGTACAATACATCATCCAAGGTATTGGGACATTACGATACCTACTAGTAGAATATTTTCCTTAAGGATGCTGAAAATGTATGGGAATCTGCCATGCTCACACAAAGAGAAAATTTCCTGAAGACAAATTTTCGACACGAAGGTAGAAAATTATATATATTTCGAGCAAAAAGAAAAATATTAATTCCTCATCTTTTTTTTTTTTTTTTTTTTTTTTTGTTTGACATGCCTATGTTCTAAGATATTACGATTTCGGGGACTTGGCGTTATTACATTAGTCCCTTAACCCTGATCGAGAAATATCAATGTTAAAATATATTTCGTATTCGTAAAAGCTTCCACCAGGCATCTTTTAGATGAAAAAAATAAAAATAAAATGCAGCATACCTTTAAAAAAAATGCAAATTAAATCCGCACTTGACGATATATGAATTTCAAGAAATGTACGCATACGTTATCTGGCAAAACGGATAATCTCAAATCGTAGAATATACACCAAATATAAACCGCAAGAACGGTTTTGAAAACGTTAACACGCGAAAGCCTTTGATGTAGGTATTAAAAGTACATTAATACCAAGCTTTCGTACATCCCTTGATAGCTTCGAATACGTTACTAATTACCAGAATAGATCGTATTTGTGCTTCTTGTATATACACTGCGATGCCAATTTATTAAATACACCTATCTTGTAGAGTGTTGCGCCGCCCTTGGATCTCTGGGGCATCTCTGGGATGAGGTTATAACAGCCTATCCCAGAGATGCTCAATGCGGTTTAAATACGGGGATTGTGCTGGCCACTGAAGCAAAGAAAATTCGGTGCCATGTGCCTAGAACCAATCAGTGACGATATGAGCCCTGTAAGCGGGTGCATTATCCAAATGGAGGTGCACATGTGCTTGAGGATAAACCGTAGCCATGAAATTGAGTTTGATCGGCAACGATATTCAGATACGCCCCATAGCGTTCAGATGTCCTTCGATGTGTATCAGGGAGTATAATGCGTGACACGAAAACACTCCTCAGACCAGCACACCGACATGTACTTTTGATATCTGATAGGACTGCTTCATAGCCTCATGTTGCTTGCGCCTCATTCGGATCTTGCCATCTGCATGATGCAGAAGGAATTTTGATTGGTCCGTCCAGGCGATCTTTTTCCAATCCTCAACGTTCCAGTTTCGATGCTCTTGCGCCCACTGGAGACGCTCTTACTTGTTCTTACTTGTTCTGCGCTACCTTCATTGGCTTTCGTCATGGTCGTCGGCTGTTGTAAAATACTCTATATGATACGTTTGGAGGTGACCCTCTTCACACCTGTGCTGAATTCTGCAGTGATATTTGCAAGTTCTGGCCAGCGTGTTTGCTAACGTGATAAGAAGAAGAATTATTCCATCGATCACATTAGCTGTTTCGTATCGTATTCTAGAAGAGACTCCAATTGGAGGGATTGAGTTTTCCACGTGACCGGCTCCTCCAATACGGTAACGTCTTGGTGGGCACAGTAGTGTACAATGAGACGCTAGTGATTTATACTGCATACCTCGATCACGCGCCGTCTGTTGGGGATCAGCCACTTATGTGATGAAGGCATGACCTTAATGTATCTTTAACGTTTATTCTAATATACGGATTTTGTGATGGAAATTTTGTGGACGTTCTTGTGACTTAGCGAGTATTCTCTCTCTCCCTCTTTATCGAGCGGTTTTGACAACCCCCATAAAATCTAAGGCCTAAAGAGCTCTCTCTAGTAGGCATACTGATTCCAGAGAAGGTGCAGAACCAGAGCCGTGGATCAAGCACATCACCTATTCATCACCCGGGATTTCGCCGAGCATTCAATGAACCAGAGCCGGGGGTGAAGCACATCACCTGGGATTTTGCCGAGCATTCAGTGAACCAGAGCCGTGGATCAAGCACATCACCTATTCATCACCCGGGATTTCGTCGAGCATTCACTGAACGGGAGCCGTGGGTTAAGCACATCACCTATTTATGCATCACCCGGGATTTCGCCAAGCATTCACTAAACCAGAGCAGTGGGTCAAGCACATCACCTATTCATCACCCGGGATTTTGCCAAGCATTCATAGAGCCATAGCCGTGAGTCAAGCACATCACCCATTCATCAACCCGAATTTCGCCGAGCATTCACTGCGGGATAAAGTTCCGTTGTGTGGTGTTGTGCCGTTCATTTCTTTCCTTGTTGTGCCGCCGTGCTTGCTAAATGCGGGTGCACGTGTCCCACGTAATCATATACTGCATTTTTTTTTCAGTGTACGATCAAATATCTCTGCTGTGTAATGTCGCCAGTCTGCATTACCAGAACCTATGCAGCCCACTTTGTCGCTTAAGAATATTTATATATCAGTAAATCAGTATCATTTCAACAGTACAAAGGAGAAGAAGAAAAGAGCCAGAGGTTCAGTGATTGGACATAAAACTACGTTAGCGTCTGTCACGTGATACGGTACCAGTGGCTGTATGAGTAAGAAGAGAGAAGTGTCACGATTACGATTACAGCGTTTAAGTTCCATGCCCGTTCATTGGCGTGCTGTTCTTCTAAGATCTTTGTTGTGTTTTTGATTGGAGGTTTAACGACCACCGTGAGCAACTCAGTGGGCTACAAGCAGTCTTCCCATCCCTAATTTAGGGCCACTGGTTCCAGGGAAGGGAGAGAGCCAGTGCCGTAAGACAAACACAACACCCATGACTCACCGGGATTCGAACCCAGACTCATGGCGGACGAATGATCAAAAGCCATCGCTTAGACCACTGCGACACTGAGATCTTCGGGACCAGCCTTGTGTCAAACAGTTTCCGTTGACATCTATATGGAAGATTTACTTCGAGGTCTCTTTCTCTATGGTGGAGAGTGTATTGTGATTGTTGTCTGAATTAAAGCCAGCGAGTTCACATTCTGGCTAGAGTTGACCTTCCTGTTCTGAAGTGCAAGGAATAAGCTAATAAATAATTAACAAACGTGAGTTGTTTCACTGCTTCGTTACCCTGGCAGTTTTGATTTGATAAGTTATATATTTATGTCCATAAAGTTCAGTACGAACTATTGCAGAGACGATACAGTTCAGCAATTAAGCAACGTAAGCATGTAAACCTTAAACCTACAGACAGAGCTTTAAATCTAACTAAAATTTTCTACATTCGTATGTTTACGCAAGAGACGCTTATAGCGTAGAAAATCCGTTTATTTTCGTGCTGCAAATTTGTATGAAGATTCGCCAAGCTTTCCCACTCCACTGGGAGGCTTTCTCAAGGCAATGTAGACATAAAATGCGGGGAATTAGAACTCGTATAGAACATAACGTGGGTGACATCACGAGCAGTATAGTATTACGTGAGTTTTTATCACGCAATTATGCGGTGTGCTGCGATGTGTTTTTATCTTTTAACAACGCACGCCAAACCATTTGTAGTTCCATAGAGCCCACGTCATTGCATGCCAGTTTGCTGGAAAGAATTTCGACTGTTTCCCTGATGGCAGTTTCTTTTAAAGTTCATGTAAGGGGCAATTCTTCTAATACTATTCCGTACAGGAGCGGCCGAGCAATGCTTGACTTCTCTGGCGAGGGCTGTATTCTGCATGTCCTGGTTGACACTTCGGACGTTTTCTTTACATCTAGTATCCAAGGATCTCTTTGTCATTCCGATATATATCTTTTCCGTGTTGTCAGGATGCACCAACGGTATAACGTACACACCCGCCTTTTCTTTCTCACACTGTCTAATGCGTATGTTTACCTTTAACGTCCGAAGTAGATTTACCGATATGACCCTCTACTTCCGATGGACCCTAAAATTGATAATCAGTCTTACAATGTGTCCACTGTATTTAATGCTTAATGAGCATATTATGCTCATTAAGCAATATAAAATCAAAATAAAAAAAATGTATTTGCTTGATAAAATTGTGATATATCTTACTGACAAAAAATATACCGCAAAAAATGAAATAATGCAATGAATGTGTAGCGCGGGAAAAATTGGCGCAAGCGAAGGCAGTACGTTCTTATTTTTGAGGGTACGGAGGTGACAACCTTTAGTGTGCAACCAAATGAGTTATCAGCAGTCGCCCATCCCTAATTTGGGGCCACTGGTTCCAGGGAAGGCAGAGAGTCAGTGCCGTAAGACAAGTACAACATCCATACTTCGCCAGGAATCGAACCCGGTCACCCCATCTCGGACAAATGAAAAATGTTTCCGCCGCCCCGGTGGCGCAGTGGTCTAAGCGATGGCTTCTGATCATTCGTCAGAGATGGGTCCAGGTTCGAATCATCGTGAGGCATGGATGTTGTGCTTGTCTTATGGCGCTGGCTCTCCCTTCCCTGGAACCAGTGGCCCTAAATAATTAGGGACGGGCGACTGCTTATAGCCCATTGAGTTGCTCAGTCGTTAAACCCTCAACCAAAAAGAAAAAAAAGAAATGATACCAAATAATTTTTTGTCAATTTTTATTACTAACCATTTTTTTTTTTTTTTTTATTGGAGGTTTAATGACCAGCGTGAGCAACTCAATGGGCTATAAGCAGTCGCCCGTCCCTAATTCAGGGTCACTGGTTCGAGGGAAAGGAGAGAGCCGGTGCTGTAAGACAAACACAACATCCATGCCTCACCGGGATTCGAACCCGGATCCCTTTCAGACGAATGATCAGAGGCCATCGCTTAGACCACTGCGCCACCGAGGCGGCTGACGTAAAATCAGAGCCGGATGTAGGATTTCTTATCGTTATTAGTAAAGACTGACAAAAACTTGTCAGATTCACTAGACCACTAAAGACTCAACACTCAACAGTAATACGTATCTGTAGCAGGCTTGACTGTTTTTCCATCACCGTTTTATTTCTTCGCAGTATACCTACTCATTAGTCTCATTTATTTTATGATGTCCTACATACCATTCAGTCGAGTGGACGCTCACCCCAATTATTCCAGTCACTTACTTTCAACCCTTGATGAAGCGTGAAGACTCCCAGCATGCATACGTGTTAGCGCACCTTATCCAGACACGTGATTAAATAGCTCCTAGTGGGGATGCTGGTTAAGATAGTACTCTGATTTCTGGAGGGGAGGGCGTAGTTTACAGTGTTTTCTTTATAATATATACGGTATAGGGGAGGAAGTAAAGGATGGCAAAATTTAACAGATTTGCATTTGATTATGTGATTGCCGCTAGTTATGAAATTTTCGTAATGGCATTTGATTAGGTACTAAATAGAAACGAGATAGAAAATTGTTGGATTTGCATATTAATTCAGACAGGTGAGTAATTGGTTCCTCGAGGGAATGGTTCGGTTGGTACTCTGATTAATTGATTAATGGAAGGAGTCTATAGTTTACAGAGCCGCAGCTGCGTCGTGGTCTAAGTAGGCGTCGGTTTCTGACCATTCGTCCGAGATGGACCTTTTTTTTTTTTTTTTGATTGGAGGTTTAACGACCACCGTGAGCAACTCAATGGGCTATAAGCAGTCGCCTGTCCCTAATTTAGGGTCACTGGTTCCAGGGAAGGGAGAGAGCCAGTGCCGTAAGACAAACACAACATCCATGCCTCACCGGGATTCGAACCCGGACCCCTCACGGACGAATGATCAGAGGCCAGCGCCTTAGACCACTGCGCCACCGGGGCGGCCGAGATGGACCTTTGTACGAGTCTCGGGCGAGCGACGCTACGGGTGGGCTGCGGTTCGCTTCAACACACCTTACTTTTCACATTGAGCCTCCCCTTCTCCCTCCCTTCATCCCCTATTCAAATATTTAAGCAGTTAGAACACGTGACGAGTGCAACCAAAATGTTAGGTAATTTGGATAAGCATATGTAAATTTTTGGAATTCACAGATATTTTGTTTTATAAAATGAATTTTTTGGTAAATTTAGTGTTTCACTATTTTGTGAAATGGAAGGAGTACTCTACGCGAATGTTTAAGAGAGTAGTAAAAACATTTTCGTAAATATAGTTTAAAGAGTTGATATTTCATTCCGTAAACAGCTTTATATTAGAAAACAGATAAATAAAAAAAAAATGACGTAAGTAAAATTGCAAAGAAATAGTAACTTGTTTAAGGTCACGGAGGTTCATATCCACGATTCCCAGTACCACATACAATATATACTGGAATTTTTTTCCTTTTGTTAGTGAGGATGACATCATAAGCGTTGTATTAAATCTATTGTGAAAGGACTATTTTTGGCAAAAATTTCTGACAAGCGCTTGAAGATTGGTGTCCTCGCCGTAGACATCCCTCATATAGCCCCCCCCCCCGCGAGGTGCTGGCATCGCCATTGGTATTCCGGATGTGACACCAGCGTCTCAGAACTGGGGGTGGGGGTATTAGCGGCTAAGTACCGCTCAACGGAGGGAGGCGGGCACAAAATTTGAATCGCTTGGTAGAAATTTTGCCAAAAAAATTCCGTTCATGTAGAATTTACCGGACGTTGATGATGTTATCCCGAAGTAAAAAAAAATTACAGGATCATACTGTACGTAGTATTTACCCAACGTACATGTGGCACTGGGAACCGCAGATACGAACTTACTTGGCCTTTAACAAGTTACTATTTCTTAGCAATTTTAGTTTACGTCATTTTTTTCCATATTTTTAATATTTGTATTATTCCGGCTGTTTGTGAATTTTACCTTGTAACTTGACAAGGAACCACTCTCTCATCTTTTTAAAGTATAATTACGAAAGTGGTGTCTTTCTACTGCTCTCTTAGACATTCACTCGGGGAAATTATTCCATTTTATAGAATAGTTAAACATTTAATTTAACAAAAAATTCATTTTATATGTTTTCGGGCGATCTACCATTATACTTAGTCGAATTGTGTTCTTTTATAACAATATTTAGAGAAATTAATTTAAAAAAATTAAGGAAAATGAGGGAAAATATCATAATATTAAAATAAAACATCCACATAGACTTCAAAATCTGAAATTTCTATCATCCTTCAACAAAATATTAAACAGTCTTCGCTAAAGGGGCAATTTTTCAAGCACTGATGACTCGGACTACTTCCGCAATAAAAACCTAATTCTACACAGTAGAGATGTTTGCACTGCAATATGTCATCATATTTTGGAAGCTGGCATTCAGTTTTATTTCAGACTTCTGGATGCCGACTTTCCATGTATACGGTTAAGCCTCAGTGAAGCTTAAGTGACGTTAGTGCTACCAATGCAACAAAATATTTGCTACCTAATTTTTAACAATAGCAAATTATTAGAAATTGTTCCCATAATAAGGAATTTCTTTTTGTGTGGTGGTGGTGGTTTACACTTGTGACACAAGAAAAAATCGAGGCACCTCAAAATGGCATCGAAACGGAATGGCAGGGGAATAGCTTACCTCATACTTTTTCAGGTAACACTGTAATGGTTCCTTAATAATCAGAAATATGCTTGTAAAAAGGCGAGGGCATTTTTACCACTCCTAATGTCTTGAGGAGATTTTCTCCAGCACAGCATTATCTTACTAGCATCCTCAATATTTTACAGCACCCCATGGTGAAATCCGTAGTCCATTACTGAATTAAAGCAAAGGTATAACATTTTTACAATTTTAATCACTTATATGTGTAGATTTCTTGGAATCTGCATTTGCGATATAAGAGCATAAGAAAATTTTTGTACTCTATTTAAAATGTTTATGTGTATTAATATACATAAATACCATCATAATTGTGATTATATGTACGTTATATATATACATACACTGCCGGACAATTGCTAAGGACGGATGACAATAGCAACGATAGCAACCATAAAATGAAGGCAGGAAAATGTGGAAATTAGCATAAGTGCGGGATACAGTAAGACGTGTTGTGCGTATGCAAATTTTGGATTGCCGAACTTGTTCGTGACGTCATAGTGCTGATAAGAGATATAAAGGATTTGACGCGTATTGACCGTTGTTGTTCAGACGCAAAGTTGAAAGGGAAAGAATCAATTGACGAACTTGCAATTTTCAGTATGTCTTCCCGACATCACCTAGATGATTTTACGCGTGGCCGTATTATTGGCAAGATTGAAGAAGGGCGAAAAATAACAGATGTTGCCAGGGAGTTCGACGTCAGCCACAGTGTTGTTTCAAGGCTTTGGAAATCATTTCAAACAAATGGAGAGTGTAGCAAACGTCACGGGGGAGGTCGTGTTCGCAGTACGACACCTGCAGAAGATCGCTACATAGAGCTATCAACAAAAAGACACCGGCGCAGCACAGCTAGTAAGGTAGCAAAAACAGTTTATGGCTGCTACTGGCAAGCGGATCTCCCGAAAAACTGTCTCCAGACGTTTGCATGAAGGAGGACACGCCCGCCGTCCTGTTGTGTGCATCCCATTGTCCAGATGTCACCGTACCGCCCGTTTGCAATGGTGCCATCAACATCGCAATTGGACTGATAACGACTGGTCTGCTGTCCTCTTCTCAGATGAGAGTAGATACAGTCTATCGTCTGATTGTCGACGACAACTGATCTGGCGTGATGGTGGTACTGCATATTGTCCAGCAAACATACAGGAAAGGTACCGATATCCGACATGTAGTGTCATGGTATGGGCTGGCATCATGATCAATGGCCGTACGTCCCTCTATGTGCTTCCAACTGGGACTGGGACTGGCCAACGATACATTAAGGATGTTCTGCTACCTCATGTTCGCATGTTCCGTGGTGCTGTCGGTGGTAGATTCATTTTCATGGACGACAACGCAACATGTCATCGAACAGTCGCTGTCCAGGAGTGTCTTGAGAGCGAGGATATTCAACGCCTCGTATGGCCAGCACGTTCTCCAGATCTGAATCCCATTGAAAATGTGTGGGATGCTTTGGGGAGGAGTCTTGTTGGTCGCCAATGCCCTCCAATAAACAAGAACACCCTCATCCGTGCACTGACAGAGGAATGGGATAAATTACCCCAACAGCTGCTTGATAATGTTGTGCAACGCATGACACGACGTGTGGAATCTTGCATCGCCCTCCATGGTGGCCATATCCCGTATTGACATCTTACGCCGGAACGCCTGCGGACGGTAATTGCATTTTTTTTCACGTTTACGTATTCTGCACAAAATGGCCTGTTTGTCCCTTGAACACGTTCCAAATCCTTCTGGATTTCAGAGCACAATAAATTGTATTTCTTGTAATGTCCTGGCATTCTGACATTATTTTATTTCACTTGGCATCGAACCACACTTACTTTTTTATGCGCTATATAGCCGTTTATGATCCGTCCGTAGCAATTGTCCAGCAGTGTATAATGCTCTTATATCGCAAATGAGGGGGTTTTAGCGCCCTCGAAATTTGTAGTTGCTCCCCCGGAAAAAAAAAATATCTGAATGCAACACTGCTAGTGCCCATGTGGCAGAGAATCATTAGCGCTACTGTTCCTACTGATTCACTTCGGGAAGTTATTTTGTTTGAGTTAACAATCGTTCGTGTTGTATCATTTCAATTTTGCTTTCTTTTTTTCTTTTTTTTTTTTTTTCCAGTAACGTTTAATACACGAATAAATAAGGTATTTATGCTCATAGTAAAATACAAAAGAAATTTTCGTAAGCCATTGAAAATAAAAGTTCCGAGAATTTACATCATTCGTTTTCGAGGGGGGGGGGAAGGCCTGACTTGCCCTGCAGAAGGGGGATGGGCGAGAGCGCCGTCTATCTTCCTGCTCTGGGTGCACACTGCGTAGAAAAATAAGCAAACAGAAACGTTTCAACTATGACCACTTTTTCTTTACGTTCTGTGTAAAACGAGATCTCACTGCGCATATATGTATGACTAATTGTAAGCTACGTTATGTACGTTAAATATATATATATATATATATGCTTTGACAACGACCTTGATAGTAAAGGAACAGACTGATCATCGTGACTTTGGAGGAGGAAAGGGGGAGGGGGGAGAGGAATTCTGGGGGATTAAAACAAGGAAATGACCATTTAGGATCATAAAACAGCACTCATCCCTGTTCCATTAGTTGCTCGATTGTGTACGTGGTTGTCACATCTGCAGATCATTTGCCGTCACGTGATTCCATCCTGTGGGACATTCTGTTGCACGCGGTGAGCATGATCGGATATCTAAAACGGAATCCCAGATTTGCCAGTCGGAAAGTGTTGGATTTATTTCTGCTCTCGTGTTTGTAATTTATTCACTGGGAGGCCAGAGCGGCAAGGGAATAAATAGTACTAGCGCGTTGCAAAGGCTGGGAATTACTCATATAGTTTTACTTGCACGTGTCAATGAGCTAGCTACATTTGCTCGCTGCTTCGCGCAACTTTTCACATCTACGGGCTACTTCTCCCAGAATTACCGCAAACCATGGATTTCCCACCAAACTTATATTTATCAAAAAGCCAGATTACTGTATTTATCAACCATAATAAAATTGCAAAATATATATAAATCCGTCGTGCACAAAAGTGCGGAATTTTTATCTAAAACTTCATTGAATATTGCAACACTTTTCGGTAACTGGGCAAGTCCCCCTCCTGAAAATCCCCCCCACACACACACACACACATTGTAAAATTCCCCCAGCTTTTTGAGTCAGGAACCGTGCACAAATTGCATCTTACACAGAGGAGATTTTCGGGGTCGCCATTTTCACGCAATATGCATATATGTGGGGGTAATTTCCGGGGTCGGCATTTCTATTTTTATCACAGTTTATATAGTGACAGTTGGCAGGGTGGGTTCATGGGCGTACTGATAGCCCCCGCAGTGAGGGGGAGCCTCGTGGCTTAGAGTTCCTCTAACCTCCGCGGAAGTGTATTTTTCAAAATTTTTGCTGAAACTTCATACGAAACTGGTTAAAGAAATAGCCAAGAATCTTTAACAGCTGCTTTGAATGAACTATTAAAAAGAAAAGCTATTTTTTGTTTCAGTAAGTAAGTACGATCTTCGAGAAGTCATTTTCGCTTAACTTTATAAAAACTGGGTGACGGAAAAGCAGTTAATCCAGAGGATTTGAAGCCCCTTTTCACAGCCATAGCAATAGTTCCATATACATGTACAGTATATTAGAAAGAGAATATGAATACATATCAGTCATAGAATGTGAACAAATAACCGGAGAATGTGAATAAATATAAGAATATATGAAATTTTTACATCAATGAAGATAAGGCGTGTTATATATTACACTTGTTTATACATAACTACATATTCTTAAGAATATATTAGGTGTACAAATAAGTTTTAAAGCGTTTTTTGTGAGACGTATACCGCTAATTTACATATCCGACATTCCCCCGCGTTGTTGTCATGTAACTGTACCTGGTCCCGAGTATAAAATGTGACACAGAAATTTGCCCAAGAGTCAAACGCGTTTGCACATTGGTAGGTGAAAGATGGCAAGCGATACTGCATTTATTCGACACTGCATTCGTTACGAATTTCATCAAGGAAAAAGTGCTGCAAAAGCATGTGTATCCATCTGTTCTGTTCTGGGGGAGAATACTGTATCGAAAAGCACGTGTGAGTTTTGGTTTAGACGGTTTAAAGCAGGTGATTTTGATGTTACCAATCGAGAACGTAGCGGCGTCCCGCAGAAGGTTGCACATGAGGAACTGCAAGTATTGCTGGATGAAGATTCGTCTCAAACGCAAAAAAGAACTAGCTGAACAACTGGGGGTAACTCAACAAACCATTTCCAATCGTCTAGGCGCAATGGGAAAGATTCAGAAGGAAGGAAAATGGGGGCCAGAGGTCCAAGGATGAGCGTGTCTTGAATTGTTTGAATATGTTGAATAAACAACACAGTCTTTCCTGTGGAAAATCGTTACGGGTGATGAAAAGTGGGTATGGTACGACCATCCCAAACGCAAAAAACACTAGGTAGACCTCGGTGAAGCAACAACCTCGACACCGAAACGCAGTATTCACTCCAAGAAAGTTGTACTGTGCGTGTGGTGGTAGGGTGTGTGCTCTATTATGAAGTATGGAAACAGGGTCAAACTGTTACTGCTGATCGCTACAAGCAACAATTGCTGTGATTGAACCAGGAAATCTGTCGGAAGTGTACATTCACAGGCAAAGGATTGCATCCCGTGAAATTACTGCATGACAACATTAGGCCGCATGCCGCGAAATCGGTCAAGGAAACGTTATTGACGCTTGACTGGGAAGTTTTGGAGCACCCGGCGTATAGTCCCGACATAGCCCCTTCAGACTATCATTTGTTCCGATCGATGCAACATGGTTTGTCTGCTGTACGGTTTCAGACATGTGACGAAGTGCAAAAATGGGTTGACGACTTCGTCGCGTCACACGACGAAGTATTATTCTTCATGGCTGGAATCCGTCGGCTGCCCGGCCGATGGCGGAAGGTGATAGATAATGACGGCGCATATTTTCCGTCGTAAAGGTATTGTTGTTTATTCCTTTAACAGCGAAGCAATCATAACAATATTTGAGAGTAGTTCCCAGCATTATCAAGAATACATTCCAATGAGCAGTTAACGAACGCCACTAAAAGTACCAGTGTCACTAATTTCGCGTAAAATATCTGTGGTTCGGGGTTCCATATCTTGTTTGTTGTATCGAGTGCCAGACATCTCCGCTTTCAAATGGCCCAAACAGTTGAAATCACAGTGGTTCATTCCGGTGAATATGGTGGATGGGGCTGCTCCACCCAACCGTTCTATTCATGATGTCGCAGTACCCGAGCTGGGATGCGTTCCTCTAGAAATGACTTACACCGCTCCGACGTTATGGTGATGTTTTCATCTTAAGTCTTCGATCAGTCACAGCTTTTTCACCCGTGCATGGCACGGGCTATGAGCTATATAGTAAATAAATGACTAATGTGATATTTCGATACGTTATGTCAAGTTTAAATTGTCTTCAGTTCCTTTCTTCCTACATTACTTGAAGCGTGCTTAATTCTCACCGTGTTCATCGACAAAGTCGGTGCATAAGAAACATCATTTTGAGACTTCTTTCTCTACGTTTTGGTACCTTGTTTCAAATATTGCACCTCTTATGTGATATACTGATATCAAGCGAATTTTCGTGGTGAAGTTGAAATTCGCGGATCACTGGTTTTGAAGTTCTTGGTCGTTTTCTGGTGTCAGCCAGCCCCGAAAATCATTGTTTGAAAAATAATAATCGTTTGAGCTTTGATATTGTCTCGGTACAGTATGCATTTCCCCGGTGCCGACGTTATCACAGTGATAAGACTGGTAATGACTCAAGGGAGAGATTAATTCGACTATTCCTGGACAAAAGCAAAAAGCATGCCGCTTGGCGTGTTTGACATCTCTATCTATATCTGTCGAATGCACGGTGTGTGCGATAATATTGTCTCTGGTCCGCTGCATTCAAGTACGAAATCAAGAGCATTATAGTGCTACCGGTTTTCGTCCGTGAGGATGGCGGCGTGTCACTCTAGAAATTGTGAAAGGTATGCATATCCGTTTCCCTACATATTTTATTTGCTCACTGTCGTATCACTGCAACGTTTATGCTGGCGTTTTGCATCTGCACTTTCTCTCTAATGCACTCACTCCTCAACCCTACCCTGCTCCTCCTCCCTCGACAGTCTTCAAAGGATTTGTTCTTTGTTTTGCTATTTCATCCAGAATGGGTTCCAATGTCAAAGCCATAATCACAAGTCCTTGCAAGTCATTCATATGACTTGACTTTCTGAATTCAACGACAGTGTCTACCCCTACCGCACACACACCCCGGTGTTGGAATCATCTAGAAGTAGTTATGTATTGTCCTCTGCTAGCTAAATATAATGGGCATGTTTGCATTTCTCGGATGAATACATTTCTTGTTTTTACCCTCCAGTAGTGGAATGAGCTAGGAATACTTTTCCACCCTGTTGCTATAGGGAAGTAATTCCAACGTTTATATTTCCGTAGAGAATTAGCTGTGATACTTTCGTAGTGTCTTTTCATAGATGCACAAAATTCTGTATATGTGCATTTCGGCTGTGAGCCATCTAGGGGTACTCTTGTAGTAGGTTTTTATAGAGACACAAAATTCACATATTTGCATTCCGGTGGTGAGTCAGTTAGAAATACTTTTTTTTCGTGTCTTTTCTTGATGCACAAAATTATACCAGCATTCCGGTGGTGAGTCAGTTAGAAATACTTTTTTTTTTGTGTCTTTTCTTAGATGCACAAAATTATACCAGCACTCCGGTGGTGAGTCAGTTAGAAATACTTTTTTTTCGTGTCTTTTCTTAGATGCACAAAATTATACCAGCATTCCGGTGGTGAGTCAGTTAGAAATACTTTTTTTTGTGTCTTTTCTAAGATGCACAAAATTATACCAGCATTCCGGTGGTGAGTCAGTTAGAAATACTTTTTTTTCGTGTCTTTTCTTAGATGCACAAAATTATACCAGCATTCCGGTGGTGAGTCAGTTAGAAATACTTTTTTTCGTGTCTTTTCTAAGATGCACAAAATTATACCAGCATTCCGGTGGTGAGTCAGTTAGAAATACTTTTTTCGTGTCTTTTCTTAGATGCACAAAATTATACCAGCATTCCGATGGTGAGTCAGTTAGAAATACTTTTTTTCGTGTCTTTTCTTAGATGCACAAAATTATACCAGCATTCCGGTGGTGAGTAAGTTAGAAATACTTTTTTCGTGTCTTTTCTTAGATGCACAAAATTATACCAGCATTCCGGTGGTGAGTCAGTTAGAAATACTTTTTTTCGTGTCTTTTCTTAGATGCACAAAATTATACCAGCATTCCGGTGGTGAGTCAGTTAGAAATACTCTTTTTCGTGTCTTTTCTTAGATGCACAAAATTATACCAGCATTCCGGTGGTGAGTCAGTTAGAAATACTTTTTTCGTGTCTTTTCTTAGATGCACAAAATTATACCAGCATTCCGGTGGTGAGTCAGTTAGAAATACTTTTTTTCGTGTCTTTTCTTAGATGCACAAAATTATACCAGCATTCCGGTGGTGAGTCAGTTAGAAATACTTTTTTCGTGTCTTTTCTTAGATGCACAAAATTATACCAGCATTCCGGTGGTGAGTCAGTTAGAAATACTTTTTTTCGTGTCTTTTCTTAGATGCACAAAATTATACCAGCATTCCGGTGGTGAGTCAGTTAGAAATACTTTTTTCGTGTCTTTTCTTAGATGCACAAAATTATACCAGCATTCCGGTGGTGAGTCAGTTAGAAATACTTTTTTTCGTGTCTTTTCTTAGATGCACAAAATTATACCAGCATTCCGGTGGTGAGTCAGTTAGAAATACTTTTTTTCGTGTCTTTTCTTAGATGCACAAAATTATACCAGCATTCCGGTGGTGAGTCAGTTAGAAATACTTTTTTTTTCGTGTCTTTTCTAAGATGCACAAAATTATACCAGCATTCCGGTGGTGAGTCAGTTAGAAATACTTTTTTCGTGTCTTTTCTTAGATGCACAAAATTATACCAGCATTCCGGTGGTGAGTCAGTTAGAAATACTTTTTTCGTGTCTTTTCTAAGATGCACAAAATTATACCAGCATTCCGGTGGTGAGTCAGTTAGAAATACTTTTTTTCGTGTCTTTTCTTAGATGCACAAAATTATACCAGCATTCCGGTGGTGAGTCAGTTAGAAATACTTTTTTCGTGTCTTTTCTTAGATGCACAAAATTATACCAGCATTCCGGTGGTGAGTCAGTTAGAAATACTTTTTTTCGTGTCTTTTCTTAGATGCACAAAATTATACCAGCATTCCGGTGGTGAGTCAGTTAGAAATACTTTTTTTCGTGTCTTTTCTTAGATGCACAAAATTATACCAGCATTCCGGTGGTGAGTCAGTTAGAAATACTTTTTTTCGTGTCTTTTCTTAGATGCACAAAATTATACCAGCATTCTGGTGGTGAGTCAGTTAGAAATACTTTTTTCGTGTCTTTTCTTAGATGCACAAAATTATACCAGCATTCCGGTGGTGAGTCAGTTAGAAATACTTTTTTTTTCGTGTCTTTTCTTAGATGCACAAAATTATACCAGCATTCCGGTGGTGAGTCAGTTAGAAATACTTTTTTCGTGTCTTTTCTTAGATGCACAAAATTATACCAGCATTCCGGTGGTGAGTCAGTTAGAAATACTTTTTTTCGTGTCTTTTCTTAGATGCACAAAATTATACCAGCATTCCGGTGGTGAGTCAGTTAGAAATACTTTTTTTCGTGTCTTTTCTTAGATGCACATAATTATACCAGCATTCCGGTGGTGAGTCAGTTAGAAATACTTTTTTCGTGTCTTTTCTTAGATGCACAAAATTATACCAGCATTCCGGTGGTGAGTCAGTTAGAAATACTTTTTTTCGTGTCTTTTCTTAGATGCACAAAATTATACCAGCATTCCGGTGGTGAGTCAGTTAGAAATACTTTTTTTCGTGTCTTTTCTTAGATGCACAAAATTATACCAGCATTCCGGTGGTGAGTCAGTTAGAAATACTTTTTTTCGTGTCTTTTCTTAGATGCACAAAATTATACCAGCATTCCGGTGGTGAGTCAGTTAGAAATACTTTTTTTCGTGTCTTTTCTTAGATGCACAAAATTATACCAGCATTCCGGTGGTGAGTCAGTTAGAAATACTTTTTTTCGTGTCTTTTCTTAGATGCACAAAATTATACCAGCATTCCGGTGGTGAGTCAGTTAGAAATACTTTTTTTCGTGTCTTTTCTTAGATGCACAAAATTATACCAGCATTCCGGTGGTGAGTCAGTTAGAAATACTTTTTTTCGTGTCTTTTCTAAGATGCACAAAATTATACCAGCATTCCGGTGGTGAGTCAGTTAGAAATACTTTTTTTCGTGTCTTTTCTTAGATGCACAAAATTATACCAGCATTCCGGTGGTGAGTCAGTTAGAAATACTTTTTTTCGTGTCTTTTCTAAGATGCACAAAATTATACCAGCATTCCGGTGGTGAGTCAGTTAGAAATACTTTTTTTCGTGTCTTTTCTTAGATGCACAAAATTATACCAGCATTCCGGTGGTGAGTCAGTTAGAAATACTTTTTTTCGTGTCTTTTCTAAGATGCACAAAATTATACCAGCATTCCGGTGGTGAGTCATTTAGAAATACTTTTTTTCGTGTCTTTTCTTAGATGCACAAAATTATACCAGCATTCTGGTGGTGAGTCAGTTAGAAATACTTTTTTTCGTGTCTTTTCTTAAATGCACAAAATTATACCAGCATTCCGGTGGTGAGTCAGTTGGAAATACTTTTTTCGTGTCTTTTCTTAGATGCACAAAATTATACCAGCATTCCGGTGGTGAGTCAGTTAGAAATACTTTTTTTCGTGTCTTTTCTTAGATGCACAAAATTATACCAGCATTCTGGTGGTGAGTCAGTTAGAAATACTTTTTTCGTGTCTTTTCTTAGATGTACAAAATTATACCAGCATTCCGGTGGTGAGTCAGTTAGAAATACTTTTTCTTGTCTTTCTTAGATGCACATAATTTACCAGCATTCCGGTGGTGAGTCAGTTGGAAATACTTTTTTTCGTGTCTTTTCTTAGATGCACAAAATTATACCAGCATTCCGGTGGTGAGTCAGTTAGAAATACTTTTTTTCGTGTCTTTTCTTCGATGCACAAAATTTTACCAGCATTCCGGTTGTGAGTCAGTTAGAAATACTTTTTTTCGTGTCTTTTCTTAGATGCACGAAATTATACCAGCATTCTGGTGGTGAGTCAGTTAGAAATACTTTTTTTCGTGTCTTTTCTTAGATGCACAAAATTATACCAGCATTCCGGTGGTGAGTCAGTTAGAAATACTTTTTTCTTGTCTTTTCTTAGATGCACAAAATCATACCAGCATTCCGGTGGTGAGTCAGTTAGAAATACTTTTTTCTTGTCTTTTCTTAGATGCACAAAATCATACCAGCATTCCGGTGGTGAGTCAGTTAGAAATACTTTTTTTTCGTGTCTTTTCTTAGATGCACAAAATTTTACCAGCATTCCGGTGGTGAGTCAGTTAGAAATACTTTTTTCGTGTCTTTTCTTAGATGCACAAAATTATACCAGCATTCCGGTGGTGAGTCAGTTAGAAATACTTTTTTCGTGTCTTTTCTTAGATGCACAAAATTATACCAGCATTCCGGTGGTGAGTCAGTTAGACATACTATTTTTTCGTGTCTTTTCATAGATGCACACAATTGTTATTTTGCATTCCGATGGTGAGTCAGCTAGGCACACTTTTGTAATGAATAATTTCTTAGATGAGCAAAATTCTCATATTTGCATTCCGGTGGTGAGTCAGTTAAAGATACTTTCGTTGTGTCTTCTCATAGATGCACAGAATTCTATATTTATGCATTCCATTGGTGAGTCAGCTAGGGATGCTCTTGTAATGTATTTTTCATAGATGCACACAATGGTTATATTTGTATTCCGATGGTGAGTCTACTAGGAATACTTTTATAGTGTCATTTCATAGATGCACCCAATTGTTATAGTATTTACGTTACGGTGGTGATTCAGCTAGGAATGCTTTTGCAGTTTCTTTTCGTAGATGCAAAAAGTTCTTATATTTGCATTCTGGTGGTAAATCTCGTAGGTATACTTTTGTATAGAGCTATTGGGAACAAGTTCTGGTTCTTAGCGAAGCGCACGTTTCTTTCCGACACGAGAACAGCGGCGGTGCCATCTCTCCAAGCAGAGGAATCCCGTGTCTTTTGTATTCCCGTTTGCTGTATAGCGTTCAAAGCGACGGAAGAGGGGAATGAAAATATAAAGTCCATATTTGGCCCAGTGCTACGAATACAATTAAAACGCAATAAAATAGTACGGATTCCTGTAAGAAATATTTGTTTTGAAACTCTTAATCAGATTCGAAAAATTAATTTATACTTCCCTTAGGAAATATTTTAGAATAACTAAATATACTAAATCTGTGAAAAGAAAATTAATGAAGCCAAATGGTGCTAATGCTTTTATAATGAATGTACGATATACGAAAAGAAAAACATCCAGTAAAATAAAAAAGAAATTCATTTTTCTTGAAAGAGCCGAGAATTTGGTCCATTATTTTGTCAACATAGCCTAGAAACTAATGTGAATTTCTTTAAAGTTTAAAACGCAGAGCTTCTCGAAATGACTTAAATTTTCACAGATGTTATTGCTCAGTATAATTATCTATTCCTTTGGAAATAGTGTATGATTCTGTAGAAAGAGCTCTCATTGCCATGCATTTTGATATATTTTTAGGGTCCATTTTTTTTCTCACGTCTTTCTATCAGTAAGACCACTTCCTTGGTGGTCCGTAAGACTATTGTAAATGGCTTTACCTCATTTTTTCAACTTCTGTAATCTTTTTCTTTTTACTGCATATTAAGCTGGCCAATTTCTTTTAATGAAATTCTTCGATATGATGTACACCTTTTTCATTTATGCAGTGGCATCTAACGTTTGTCATTAAAAAAAATAATGAATTTTCGTGATCAGACGTTTTTTTCTGCAGTGGTATATTATTTTCCTGTATCTTTTCACATTTCAGGCATTCCGATTTAGGGAATCGCTGTTAAGATCGCTTTGAATCTCACCGTCTCAGGAGCGATTACGCGTTGTTTTGGTTTGATATTTTAACTTAAAATTTGAATTCGGTTCAAAATCGCTTGCTAAAATTTTTCTCTTGTTTTATATCTTATTTCCTGGCGTTATTTGTCCTGAACACAGGCTAGCAAATTAATATTCGACACACATGATTTCGGCAAACTTGTATAAAAGTAAAATGTATTTGCATACAAAACCATTGAAACAGTAAACTTTCTGCAAACCTGCGAAACTCGAACCACAATAACAATAGAATAAGAAAATTTAAATAAAAATTAATAAAACAATAAATAATTATTACATCACTGTAAATTCCAATGAGGGCAAAATAAGTACATTACAATTGAATGTGCAGCAATGTGTGTGAAATGGACTTTTATGGCAAAATATTCAAATATTGGATTATGAACCTTATGAAAACAAGAGAGTAATTAAAGAAAGTTTTTATATCCAGAAAAACAGTTCCATCAATGAACCTTCAAAAATTATAAATAGCGTTTTCAACAAGTTAATTAAAAAATACTAGACTTACAAAAATACATAAGGAAATGATTTTAATTTAACAACTGGGAACTTGCAAGAAAAACCTAGCAATAAGATTTAAATTTTTTCTGTGTAGACGAAACTTTTGATACAGTTGCTATGCATTGAGAACAGGCCTTGATAAAATCTATAGGGGCCAGAAATGTCTGTAAAAACAAAAAAACTCGAAAGATGTGGAAAATAATTGAAAGTTCTTCGAGTTATAATAGATTTAAGTATATTAATCTGAATAAAAGTCTTGAGGAAGTGTTTTAGTTGCTGTAAATAACATTATTTTTTTTCAATCTACAAACAAAAACTATCTGTGAAAGCTAATAATTTGGAAACTACCCGCGTACAGTGTTACGTCTGCATTCTGCTACTCTAGATTTCAGTATCTTCCTTTCCAACAAATTTATCATGTCATCCTCATAATCATTACTCTGAAAATGTTCAATACACACCCTGGTATTCTTTACATCGATGTCTTTCCTTCTGCACCTTTCTACCCAATCGCCGATTGGTGGTGTCTTTCTGAGAGTAACAGTGAAAAATAATATTTATCCTTTTACTTCCGATGTAAGAAATGTTCTTAACCTCACACACAAAAGTCAAAAAATACCTATGAATATTTCGCTTTGCGAAAAAATAAGAGATATACACTATATTGACAAAAGTCACCGGACACCCCTACAAAAGCAAATGAACGGATCCACTGCGTTGTTAAGATGCGCGGTACAGCTGCAAACGTTATAAAAACAAGCCTGCATCTGACAGCGATCATATCGCACTGTGAGGTTGAGTGAAAATTTCGCTGCGGGAGAGAACGGACTTTGAGAAAGGAAAGATTGTTGGGTGTTATATTAGTGGGTTGTCCATAAGAGAAACAGAGAGGCTTTTAAATATATCCAAGTCAACTGTTTTGGATGTACTGAATAAGCGGAAGACACATAGCGTGCCGGCAGACCAAAGAAAATCAGTGTTATAGGACGTCGAAGCATCAGGAGGGTCGTTACAGCTAATCGACGGAGTACTGCACAAGACCTCAGTGTACAGGTGTGTAAAAATGCTGGAACCTCGGTATGTACACGTAGCATTCGCAGAAGAACTTCATTCCATGGGTTACTGTGGTCATGCGGCTGCTCATAAGCCTTTCATCTCCACTCGGAATGCTACTCGTCGTTTAGCATGCGGTGTAAAGAACATTTATCGTGGACCGATCAATGAAAACGGGTCCCATGGACTGATGAATCCAGATACACGATTCATCAGTCTGATGGCCGTGTGTGGGTATGGGGACAGCCGGTGAAACGCTATTTACCACAGTGTACTGTTCCTACGGTCAAGTTTGGAGCTGGCAGTGTACTCGTGTGGGGGTTTTCTTAGATGCACAAAATTATACCAGCATTCCGGTGGTGAGTCAGTTAGAAATACTTTTTTTCGTGTCTTTTCTTCGATGCACAAAATTTTACCAGCATTCCGGTTGTGAGTCAGTTAGAAATACTTTTTTTCGTGTCTTTTCTTAGATGCACGAAATTATACCAGCATTCTGGTGGTGAGTCAGTTAGAAATACTTTTTTCGTGTCTTTTCTTAGATGCACAAAATTATACCAGCATTCCGGTGGTGAGTCAGTTAGAAATACTTTTTTTCTTGTCTTTTCTTAGATGCACAAAATCATACCAGCATTCCGGTGGTGAGTCAGTTAGAAATACTTTTTTTCTTGTCTTTTCTTAGATGCACAAAATCATACCAGCATTCCGGTGGTGAGTCAGTTAGAAATACTTTTTTTTCGTGTCTTTTCTTAGATGCACAAAATTTTACCAGCATTCCGGTGGTGAGTCAGTTAGAAATACTTTTTTCGTGTCTTTTCTTAGATGCACAAAATTATACCAGCATTCCGGTGGTGAGTCAGTTAGAAATACTTTTTTTTCGTGTCTTTTCTTAGATGCACAAAATTATACCAGCATTCCGGTGGTGAGTCAGTTAGACATACTATTTTTTTCGTGTCTTTTCATAGATGCACACAATTGTTATTTTGCATTCCGATGGTGAGTCAGCTAGGCACACTTTTGTAATGAATAATTTCTTAGATGAGCAAAATTCTCATATTTGCATTCCGGTGGTGAGTCAGTTAAAGATACTTTCGTTGTGTCTTCTCATAGATGCACAGAATTCTATATTTATGCATTCCATTGGTGAGTCAGCTAGGGATGCTCTTGTAATGTATTTTTCATAGATGCACACAATGGTTATATTTGTATTCCGATGGTGAGTCTACTAGGAATACTTTTATAGTGTCATTTCATAGATGCACCCAATTGTTATAGTATTTACGTTACGGTGGTGATTCAGCTAGGAATGCTTTTGCAGTTTCTTTTCGTAGATGCAAAAAGTTCTTATATTTGCATTCTGGTGGTAAATCTCGTAGGTATACTTTTGTATAGAGCTATTGGGAACAAGTTCTGGTTCTTAGCGAAGCGCACGTTTCTTTCCGACACGAGAACAGCGGCGGTGCCATCTCTCCAAGCAGAGGAATCCCGTGTCTTTTGTATTCCCGTTTGCTGTATAGCGTTCAAAGCGACGGAAGAGGGGAATGAAAATATAAAGTCCATATTTGGCCCAGTGCTACGAATACAATTAAAACGCAATAAAATAGTACGGATTCCTGTAAGAAATATTTGTTTTGAAACTCTTAATCAGATTCGAAAAATTAATTTATACTTCCCTTAGGAAATATTTTAGAATAACTAAATATACTAAATCTGTGAAAAGAAAATTAATGAAGCCAAATGGTGCTAATGCTTTTATAATGAATGTACGATATACGAAAAGAAAAACATCCAGTAAAATAAAAAAGAAATTCATTTTTCTTGAAAGAGCCGAGAATTTGGTCCATTATTTTGTCAACATAGCCTAGAAACTAATGTGAATTTCTTTAAAGTTTAAAACGCAGAGCTTCTCGAAATGACTTAAATTTTCACAGATGTTATTGCTCAGTATAATTATCTATTCCTTTGGAAATAGTGTATGATTCTGTAGAAAGAGCTCTCATTGCCATGCATTTTGATATATTTTTAGGGTCCATTTTTTTCTCACGTCTTTCTATCAGTAAGACCACTTCCTTGGTGGTCCGTAAGACTATTGTAAATGGCTTTACCTCATTTTTTCAACTTCTGTAATCTTTTTCTTTTTACTGCATATTAAGCTGGCCAATTTCTTTTAATGAAATTCTTCGATATGATGTACACCTTTTTCATTTATGCAGTGGCATCTAACGTTTGTCATTAAAAAAAATAATGAATTTTCGTGATCAGACGTTTTTTTCTGCAGTGGTATATTATTTTCCTGTATCTTTTCACATTTCAGGCATTCCGATTTAGGGAATCGCTGTTAAGATCGCTTTGAATCTCACCGTCTCAGGAGCGATTACGCGTTGTTTTGGTTTGATATTTTAACTTAAAATTTGAATTCGGTTCAAAATCGCTTGCTAAAATTTTTCTCTTGTTTTATATCTTATTTCCTGGCGTTATTTGTCCTGAACACAGGCTAGCAAATTAATATTCGACACACATGATTTCGGCAAACTTGTATAAAAGTAAAATGTATTTGCATACAAAACCATTGAAACAGTAAACTTTCTGCAAACCTGCGAAACTCAGAACCACAATAACAATAGAATAAGAAAATTTAAATAAAAATTAATAAAACAATAAATAATTATTACATCACTGTAAATTCCAATGAGGGCAAAATAAGTACATTACAATTGAATGTGCAGCAATGTGTGTGAAATGGACTTTTATGGCAAAATATTCAAATATTGGATTATGAACCTTATGAAAACAAGAGAGTAATTAAAGAAAGTTTTTATATCCAGAAAAACAGTTCCATCAATGAACCTTCAAAAATTATAAATAGCGTTTTCAACAAGTTAATTAAAAAATACTAGACTTACAAAAATACATAAGGAAATGATTTTAATTTAACAACTGGGAACTTGCAAGAAAAACCTAGCAATAAGATTTAAATTTTTTCTGTGTAGACGAAACTTTTGATACAGTTGCTATGCATTGAGAACAGGCCTTGATAAAATCTATAGGGGCCAGAAATGTCTGTAAAAACAAAAAAACTCGAAAGATGTGGAAAATAATTGAAAGTTCTTCGAGTTATAATAGATTTAAGTATATTAATCTGAATAAAAGTCTTGAGGAAGTGTTTTAGTTGCTGTAAATAACATTATTTTTTTTTCAATCTACAAACAAAAACTATCTGTGAAAGCTAATAATTTGGAAACTACCCGCGTACAGTGTTACGTCTGCATTCTGCTACTCTAGATTTCAGTATCTTCCTTTCCAACAAATTTATCATGTCATCCTCATAATCATTACTCTGAAAATGTTCAATACACACCCTGGTATTCTTTACATCGATGTCTTTCCTTCTGCACCTTTCTACCCAATCGCCGATTGGTGGTGTCTTTCTGAGAGTAACAGTGAAAAATAATATTTATCCTTTTACTTCCGATGTAAGAAATGTTCTTAACCTCACACACAAAAGTCAAAAAATACCTATGAATATTTCGCTTTGCGAAAAAATAAGAGATATACACTATATTGACAAAAAGTCACCGGACACCCCTACAAAAGCAAATGAACGGATCCACTGCGTTGTTAAGATGCGCGGTACAGCTGCAAACGTTATAAAAACAAGCCTGCATCTGACAGCGATCATATCGCACTGTGAGGTTGAGTGAAAATTTCGCTGCGGGAGAGAACGGACTTTGAGAAAGGAAAGATTGTTGGGTGTTATATTAGTGGGTTGTCCATAAGAGAAACAGAGAGGCTTTTAAATATATCCAAGTCAACTGTTTTGGATGTACTGAATAAGCGGAAGACACATAGCGTGCCGGCAGACCAAAGAAAATCAGTGTTATAGGACGTCGAAGCATCAGGAGGGTCGTTACAGCTAATCGACGGAGTACTGCACAAGACCTCAGTGTACAGGTGTGTAAAAATGCTGGAACCTCGGTATGTACACGTAGCATTCGCAGAGAACTTCATTCCATGGGTTACTGTGGTCATGCGGCTGCTCATAAGCCTTTCATCTCCACTCGGAATGCTACTCGTCGTTTAGCATGCGGTGTAAAGAACATTTATCGTGGACCGATCAATGAAAACGGGTCCCATGGACTGATGAATCCAGATACACGATTCATCAGTCTGATGGCCGTGTGTGGGTATGGGGACAGCCGGTGAAACGCTATTTACCACAGTGTACTGTTCCTACGGTCAAGTTTGGAGCTGGCAGTGTACTCGTGTGGGGGTGTTTTCGTGATATGGTCCCGGCCCATTGGTTATCGTGGACAAACCTGTTATCCAGTAGGTCTACCTCGATGTTCTGGACATTTATGCCCGACCAACTTAAGTTGTGGCAGTACTATGGAACCGAACCTTGTTTTGGTACCAGCAGGATAATGCACCGAGCCATAAAACAAGGACTGTTACTGCGTTGTTTGACGATAATTCCGTATTGTGTGTGGACTGGCCAGCACAGAGCCCTGATCTTAATCCCATAGAGCACTTATGGGAGGAATTAGAGCGCCGCATAAGAAGTTTGGAGCCAAGGTCTACTACTAAGCAATAGTTAGCGGCAGCATTATGTACTGAATGGAAGCGCATACCTATCGCTGTGTTCCCAAACCTTGTCGAAAGCGTGTCTTGAAGGGTCAGTGCATGCATTAAGGCCAAAGGCGGACGGACACCGTACTAATGTATGCCTATAAATGCTATGTTGTGTTTCTTTCCTAGGCGTCCGGTGACTTTTGTCAATATAGTGTATTTATTTAGCGACATTTTGCAAAACATTTGAAACAGTCTGACTCCGTTACCTTTCAAATGCAACACTCGCAACCTGTGAAAACAGAAATTTGTCAGTGATCGAAACCGCGTCTCCTCGCTCCGGAGAGAGCTGCTCTAACCGACTAAGCTACACCGACGGAATGTATCTCGCTGCAGATTTGTCATCTTGAAACTAGTTTCACCTCGGTAATACGTCACCTCATCTCCCTCTTGATTTTTTTTTTTGTAACGAAGAAGGAATCTCATTAATTCCAGACGAAGTGTGGAACAAACATCGCACATTTTTTGAAGAACCCAGCGGCCATTTTTTCGTTCGGGCGCCAATATGAAAACAGGAATTTGTCAGTGATGGCGATCGAAGTCATGCCTTCTCGCTCCGGAGTGAGTTGCTCTAACCGACTAAGCTACACCGACAGAATTTGTCGCTGCAGATTTGTCGTCTTGACACGTGCTTCACCTCTGTAGTACATCACAAACCCCGCTCTCTACTGTGGCACATTATTGACGTCACAGCAGCAGCGAAACCTGTCCTGTTGGGTACCAGTACGGCATGGGGTATCTATCACAAAGGGAAGGTCCAGCCGTTATATCTCAGTAGCCATGACCTTTGTGGTGTCTTTTCACACATGCACATAATTCTATGTATTCGTATTCCGGTGGTGAACACCTTTGTAGTGTTTTCTCAGATGAGAAAAATTCTTATTTGTAATTTTTAAGGTGGGGGTTTGTGGGGTAATAACCACCGTAAGCAGCTTAGTGGGCCGTAAGCAGCCTACCCTCCCTAATTAGGGGACACTTGCTCTTATGAGGGCCGGTGCCTTAGGGTAATAGTCAGGGGTCGCTCTGGTTCTTTTAAAGTTTTCACCAATTTATTCGCCAAATTCAATTTTTTATCGCCAAAGTGTTATAACAGTACAAAAAGGTAATCGCCAAAGCTCTTTTTCCATCTCCAAAACTTTTTTTTTTTTTCGCAAATTGCGAAGATGGCGATCGACAACGCCGCCCCTGGTAATAGCACCCACCATCCATGCCTCAACGAGGATTTTCTGCAGGTGATGGCCTAGTGGCCAACGTTCGTGAATGCCACGGAACAGTCTCACGATAGATTCTAGGTTGATACGAGCGCTCGAACTACTAAATATCCGCCGTACGTCGGATGGGCACCGAACCAAGGGGACCACCAGTATAGAAGATCGACGGATGGGATCCTGTCACCTATGTAGGCAGATGTAGCCGCTCCTGTGTGCCCACGAACCATTCCCGACGCCTGGCGGAAGCGAATCGGTGATCCCATCGCCCCTTACGGGTGCTGCCATTAACACCGGAAAATCGCCGGCTCCGAGTGCAGTGGTGCTATGACAAAGCGACGTGTGGTGTTTAGCGATGAGTGCCGCTTCGTTTTGGGGACAGATGATCATCTTGCCCGGGTGTTGAGGTCCCCGGGTCAACGGCACAATCCCAACCTCGTAGTCGAGGGCCACACCTCCCCCCACGGCAGGCATTATAATCTGGGGAGCCATTGCCTACGATAGGTGATTAGCTCTAGTACTGGTACGTGGATCATTGACGTGCTAGCGGTATGTGGATGAGATCCTACGGCCCCGTGTGTTCCCATTCCTGGCCGGGATTCCAGGTGCGCTATACCAACAGGATAATACCCGCCCGCACACGGCTCGGATTGCCCAGGACTGCCTACGTCATGTCCAGACACTTCCATGGGGCTGCCCGCTCCCCGGACATGTCCCCTATCGAGCATGTGCGGGACCAGTTGAAACGCCGGCTGCCGCCGTGCCGCACTATCCAGGATTTGGAGCACACCGTCCAACACGCGTGGGCCAGTCTGCCGCAGGACAACATCAGGCGTCTATTCGCCTCCGTGCCGGACCGTATTGCAGCATGTATCGCCGCACAAGGCGGTGCATGCTTATTGAAGATAACCGGACTACGTGCTACAGATCCCTCCGTAATTGTCCTGCAGCTCTGTTTTTGCCATCATGTTGTATCATTACGCCCATAAAATTTCAGTTCAATCCGATGCTTCCTTCTTGGTGCGCAAATTTCATTGTCCGTGAGTGTAATAATAATAATATGCGCATTACAGTGCAGCGTTGTCACTCCGAACAGGGTTACATATTACGTGCTCGTCTGTGTCGTTTAAAACGCATTCGATTGAGCATTTTGACTTCTGCTGTAATTTCAGTGTGGACTTGAAACGGTTGGAATGCTGGCTAGCTCCTTGGTCCTGAAGGATTTGGGTTCAAGTCCTCTGTGCGGCATCGGCGTTATTTATAGTTCCTCACTGGCTTTGGCTCCTTCCCTAGAACCAGTAACAAAATTGCATGTTTTGATAGGAAAGGTCCTGGATACATCTCCGTAATTAAAATAATTATTTCTGCAGGGTGACCACTTCCCGAACTATTTATTAAAAAAATTATATTCACGTTTTACTTGCACATTCAAAAACGTTATGTTAAAAGTCGTTGAATAAGGATTTCGTTTATTATGAGAAGAATAGCAGCAGTACGCATGTAATTACGAAGATTGATTCTCTCCGCTTTTCGGAAGCGTTTTTTGTTTTTTCTGTTGTTATTTTGTGGTTTAACGACCACCATGATCATGATCATGATCATATGTAGAGGATTTTAGGAAGGGATTGTCTGACCCCAGGTCTTATACAACCCTTAGAAATAGGAAGCTGGGAGATTTGGGCTTGAGTGCCCGATAGGAAAGTGACAAGGAAGCGAAGTAGAAAGGGGGAGGAAGACGCCCTTATTTATTACCAGGGGGCCAGTACCCGGGGTCCGATGGCTTAACGTGCCCATCCGACGCACGGCGGATATTTAGTGGATCAAGCGTTCGTACCTGCCTGGGATCGAACCTGAGGTCCTTTCCGTGGCAGTCACGAACGTTGCCCACTAGGCCACCCGCGGCCCTCCGACCACCATGAGCAACTCAATGGGCTATAAACAGTCGCCCACCCCTAATTTAGGGCTACTGGGAAGGAAGAAAGCCAGTGCCGTAAGAAAAACACAACATCCATGCCTCACCGGGATTCGAACCTGGACCCAATTCGAACGAATGCTTATATAAGCCTGCTCTTAGACCACTGCGCCAACGGCTTGCTCTTTAAATGAAACTTTATTTTTTCGTCTTCGTTTTTAACGAGTACCACGAGCAACTCTAACGGTATAAGCAGTCGTCCATCCCTTATTTTTTTCGGCTACTGGTTCCAGGAAAGGTGCAGAGCCCTCAAACCACTCGGCCACGGAGGCGGCGAAATGGGGTTTCGCTGTTGCCTCGTAAATTCATACGTGAATGTAATGCCCTTGATAAAAGTGCGCCTGATTTTCTCAGGTGTAATTTATTTGTAATTGAAAGCGCCATGAAATGCGTTCCGATATCGTCCCCGTACGATTACACCAACGCTTTCGTGTCTAATCGGAAGCCAGTTACAAATCTTCTGGATTTTCTAAAGGTGACCTCGACACTATTTTAAAAAGGAGGAAAGTTTTCAGTGGCTTTCCGCGCCTTCATTATGGCCATGTCAAAGACCCGGTGAGGTTAAACCGTTCGGAATTAGCATAGATTAAGAGTCAAAGACCGTACGGCCAAGGTGAGCGGGCTTTTATATCCCGATGAACCGAATGGTGTGATTGTCGTGAGTTGGTGCGACACGTGGCCTCTGAGCCTCAGCTTCACGGCGCCAATTAAAATCCAAAGGAACGGACGACTCATTGGTTAACGTGCTGAGGTAGACGCGGTGATCCCGATGGAAATGGGGCCATTCGAAGGTGGGAACCTTTTCGTGTACTCTCCAAGAAATGCATGTGGACTTAGCCACGGGCATCACTTTCTTTTCTTTGCTTTTAAATTAGGAGCTGATCACGAAAGGCAAGTCAGTATTAGTGCATTTATAACCAAATTAGTTTCTCTACGACTTAAGAGTTGTGCAGCATTTGTTTTTTGTTTTCGTTCAGTCTTAGCGCGTCTATCCGTGCATTTTTTTTTATTTCCTTACGTAATTAGTCACAGAATTTCTACTGGTTTGCTGAACTCTCAAAGCTGTGATTATAACAGTTTCATTTTCTTTTTGGTTTGTTCGGTGTTTAGAAGGGGACCTTAAGGGAAAATCCATCCTGTCCTGCAATGTTAATTCGTTTTACACACATTTTGTCAAAGATTATTACGTTCTGGTCTTCAAAATTTTGAACACAAATAATACAAGTCCGTAGCTAAATATGCCCCAGATGTGATTTCGAAAAATTGTCAGACATGTTTTTAAAATTCAATTTCAATCGGTGACAAATTGTACTTCCCAATTGACATAAAATGAATTTAAAAAAAAAAAAAAAAAAATTCTAAGGAATTTATCACAGCAGGGGCATATATTAGCTACTGACTTTACTTATTTGCGAAAATTTTGAAGAATAGAAAGCAATAGTCTTTGAGAAAATGTGTATAGAACGAATTAACATTTCAGGAATAGTCGTCGCATTTGCGACCGGGGTTGAAATGGTAGCATATGCGACCCGCAGGGGCAAAGAGGAGAGTGGTAAAAACGAGGGAGGCAGGGTGGGCAGATTAGGTGTTGACCACCTGGGATCTTCCAACGGTCAATGCGACCAGAGTTGAATGGTCGGATGGTAAGTGGGTTCAGCCCCGAGCAGATCACGTTTGTAGAAATTAATTGAATAAACAATTATCGCACTCTTTAATTTCCCTCACTTCATATATGAATTACCATTGAAATTCTTGCAGTAACAAAATTTTAAATTTTGTCATCGATGTTTTGATACTTTTGTCTTGAAAAAAAAAATGAAATTTGGGAACATTTGGATTTCCTTTCTTACTAAAAGCGAATAAACTTGCAATTAATTTTGAATGCAGCTATCACAATAAAATTCACACATGAATGGAATAAAATCTCCGGCAGTTTGTCGTAGAGAAAGTGCTATGGCAAAAAGAAGTTTTTAGTTTTTATATACAGATCAAGTTTTACTAGGGGTATCTTCAGCTGCAATCCAGAAATATGAGTGAAACATTATTTTGTAAATACAAACAATACAATAATTACAATAATTATCAGACTTTTGCTAAAAGAGAATATTTAACACGAAATGGTGATCTCAGCATACCGCTAATTTTAGGTTTGGAGCACTTGTATATTGTTTGCAAATAGTGGGCCGCTAAAAACCTGCTTCCAGGAATGTTTATAGATCGCCAGTCCGATACTGAGCGTTCATATAAAGATCTGAAATTTACAACAGCTTTTTCTGCAGATTTTTTTAGGAATAATAAATCAGATTACGTGTAAAGTAACCTATGAGGAATTAAAAGGGCAATACATGAAGGTAGGAATGTTTTCTGGGGAATGACATTTTCAGCATTTCCTAACCAATTGTTAATATGTGGTTTCAATAAAGTCAGAGCATGAATAAGCTATTAATTCTTAAAAATGGCAAATGAATCAAAGTCATATTATTATTTAATATTTTCTGGATATCTAAAATTCCTGTGGGAGAAACCGTGAGTCCCCAGACACGCGTTCATAACACTGAAGTTCCGTCGCATTCAAACTTAAGTACGTACGGAGCAACTACTTTTACGGTGTACAGAAAACGCATTTCCGTAGTTCACGTGATGGTCGCAAATACTATCCGTTTCGTCACACCGCATCGTCAGCAGCTCACTCCCTCCTCTCCCCTCTCCATCTGACCTCCTTTCTTTCCCCATCCCTCTGCGTTAAGCCTGTCGCATTTACTACCATTTCAACCCCGGTCGTATATACGACTGCTTCCGACCATGGCTATAGCTATAAACAATCACCCGTCTCCAAACTCGGATTTAGACATTCTGAGGCGCAGTTTAAAGCAGAGGCCCCTTTTATTAGCGATATCAAATTGGTTAGAATGCATGTCGGAGCCTGATGAAATAAATATCGTAGTAGTATGGCCGCAATTTTAAACTACCTTTATTTCGCGCCTTCGTTTTAGAAAAAGTGGCGATTATGTCATCATAATTGAGAGCATTTGTTAAGTTTGTTAAGTCTGATTCTATGTACATCATAGATAGATGAGACGACTTTTCTTGCCCTAATGAATTTCTTAAGTAATTTTTTACCCTCTTCAAAACTGAAAGGACCTTTCACCAGTGGCATTCATTACAGCTATTGTCAAAAAAATCTATAATATTGTTTCGACATTTGGAAATGTTGACCGCAGCCCCTCTCCCCCTCCCTTTTTTTTTTTATGTTTGTGGGTAAAACCACCATCGTGAGCAACTTGGTGGGTTGTAAGTAGTTGCCGGTCCCTAATTTAGGGCGACTGGTTCCAGGGAAGGGAGAGAGCTAGTGCCGTAAGACAAATACAAAATCCATGCCTAATCGAAGTTCGAACCCGGACCCATTTCGGACGAATAGTCAGACGCCTGTGCCACTGGGACAAGAAATTGCAACTTGACATCTATTCCCAGTAGTTCATCGTGGTTGGAAGAAAAAAAAAAACCCCAAAAACACCGGTCACGCTGTGCGGTAGATCCCAATGAACTTGGCACCACTTAACCCCCGCTGCCCTCCGCCACCACATGCTTGTAATAATTTGTATATATCGAAAAGTTCGCACTTAAAGCTTTCGATCTTTTTGAATCGAATATCTTTTTAGTATTACAGTTATGGAGCGAAACAGTTTTTTTTTTTTTTAAAGCACAGGCCTGTGGGAAAGCAATGGTGCTAGTTAGTTGGCATAATGCTGATTGATATTGTCCGGATTTATCAGAATTTAGTCACGATTTCTGTATAAATCATCACTGAACCAATGCTGGACTTCAGCGAAGCGTGCGCGATAAATCTTGACAAACGTGTGGTGTGTTCTTTTTTTTTTTTATTTTTTCACCTGAAGTCTAACAATTGACTTGCACATTACTTTTTGTTTTCGATCTGTGATCTTAACTGATTTGCACAATGTCTTCTTTTTTCACTTGAAAGTCTCACTGACTTACACAACGTTTTTCCCACTTGTAGTCTAACAACTTACTTCCACAATATTTCTTTCCACCAGTATGACGACTCACTTGCACGATGTTTTTTTAATCGACCTGAGGAATATTTTTTATACGACCTGAGGTTTTAACAACTGACGACTTGCCCAATGTTTTTTTTGTTTTTTTTCCCGACTTGAGTTCTAAGAGTTGACATGCACAATGTTTTGAGTTTCTACTTGAAAGTCTGTTTTGCACAACGTTTTTTTCCACTTGTAGTGTAACAACTGACTTGCACAATATTTTTTTCCGCCTGACTGACTTGCACAATATTTTTTTTCCGCCTGACTGACTTGCACGATGTTTTCTTAATCAACCTGACGAATGTTTTTATTCGACCTGAGGTCTAACAGCTGACATACCCCATGTATTGTTTTTTTACTCTTAACTGACTTACACAAGTTTTTCTCACTTGTAATCTAACAACTGACTTGCACAGTATTTTTTCTACCCGAAGTTTAACGACTGCCTTTCACGATATTTTTTCAACTTGAAATCCAACTGTTGACTTGCACAGTATTTTCTACACATGAAGTCTAACGACTGACTTGCGCAATGTAACTAACTTACTTGCACAATATTGTTTTCCTCCTGAAGCTAATGACAAATGGCTTCTTGCGCAATGTTTTTTCCACTTGAAGTCTGCGTTGCACTATATTTTTTTCCACCTGAAATCTAACAACTGACTTGCACATTGTTTTTTGTAACTGACTTGTACAGTATTTTTTCCACATGAAACTATCGGCGAATGGCTTGCGCAATATTTTTTTTCCACCTGAAGTCTAACGACTGATGTGCACAATGTTTCATTTTTTCACATGGAAATCTGACTTGTGCAATGTTTTTTCCATTTGTTTAACAATTGACTTACGCAATGCTATGTTTTCACCTGAAGTCTAACAACTTATTTGCCCAGTATGTGTGCGATACAAGCAAGAAGAATGGGTTTCACACCATTTTGGAAGTAGGTCTTATGACGAAGAAAAGTTCTTCATTATCTTTGTCCACGCCAGGCATCGAACCCGGGTCCCTCGCACTCCGGAGTAAGTCGTTCTCCCAACTGAGCTACGCGGACATATGCTCTCGCGGCTATCTGCCTTTATCTCATGTGCGTCCTGCGGTGGAGGCACGTCACAGTCTCCATGGAAACCTGGCATGCACAGCGTCTTTCAAGTAAAGTGGAAATCTACATTTTTTATTATTATCGGCTCCGAATTTTTCTTGGTAAAGTATAAGTCAGCTCTGTTATACAAAACAAGCCTAAGCTGTGGACAGTTAAAAAATAATGAATAAAATTGGTAATTAATTATAAGAAAGACTGAACATCGTGATCAAATTTTAAAGACCTTGAAATATGGCTGTGGACGAGGGACATAATTACTTGAAAAACCGATCACTTTGGACAAAAAAATTACCAGACAAGATTACCAAAGGGAAAGGAAAAGACCCAGAAGACTTCGTGGGAGGTGATTGGATGAAATTCGAATGCATGACAGAGAATTGCGGATGAGACTTGGGAGACCTTCATCCAGCTGTCTGGATTGTGAATGGTTGATAATGATGATGATTTAGTTTCTTTTTCGATTTTTTTTCTTTTTTTTTTTTTTTTTTTTTACTTTTCGATCACAATACTGTCTTCATTCATTCCTTGACTAGCGGAGATTGTATGTGGCAAAGTATGTGTTCCGAAATCTGAGCTTTTCCAATGATGTAATTCTAACTAAAAAAGTGCCTTAGTTGTGAACCGATTAAGCAAAAATGCTTTGGAAAGATGACTCAAATTTTTTAAAAGCATTTAAAGCATTTGATTGCTATTTTTATTATTCAGTATATTTTATAAAAAAATTATTAGTAATTATTTTTATTTAAATCGCTTATTTTGAACAATTTTTAATGAAGAAAAAAAATGCTATTCACATCCTAAAATATGCAAATTTTTTAAGTAACCCTGTCATTTCACACGGTTACAAATGTTCAGTGTAATTATTACCTGAGTCATACTAAATAGATGTAACTAATATAGTCACATGTATTCATCCTTGCAATGCAGACATGGACCTTAACTAAAAGAGACATACAAAGGCTACAGACAACTCAAAGCAACATGGAGAGATGCATGCTTGGTGTAACCAAGAGAGATAAGAAGAGGAACTCGTGGATCCGAAAAATGACTAGAGTGGAAGACATCATGATCAGAGTTAAATCCCTGAAATGATCTGTCCTTCTGGACATACTGTCAGAAGGACAGATCATCGATGGACAGCCGAAATTTTAGATTGGATTCCAAGGGACAGGAAAAGACCCAGAAGACGACCACATGGGAGATGAGTGGATGAAATTCGAAAGTATGCAGGAGTGACCTGGAAGAGACTGGCACAAGACAGGCCGTTGTGGAGGAAACTTGAGGAGACCTTCGTCCAGCAGTGGATTGATAATGGTTGGCAATGATGATGATGATTCACTGTGACTAATAAGTCTTTTTTCCTGAGATCCTGAGTAAATGAAAGAGATATGTTGTTATTCTTAAGGGATAAGAGAAAGGGTAACCTAGTAAAAATGTTCTTCCCTCGCACGAAACTTAATGGCTGCATAATTTCTCCCTGCAGTTTTTTCTCCAAGCATAATTTTGAGGATTACCGTCTAGACAATGGACCTTATATTCTCTTTGCGCCATCCCGGTAACCGAGTGGTCAGAGGTGTACATTTCTTATTAAGGATCGGAGTTCCGCATGAAGCATGGTTGGTGCGCTTCCTCTGCCCTAAATCAGGGACGGCCAACGGCATGTATCCCTTATAGAAACTCACGGTGAAAGTTAAAAACCCAGAAACAAACAACATTCTCTTTACAGTTGTGTTCCGTGAGGCGTGATCAGATGGTTTAATCTCATCCTTGCAATGCGAATATTTCGGTTATGATTGCATATAAAACACAGTATTACCTATTTTCGAATACATGGTCATCTAAAAAATTTCTTTACCCATCTTTTGCAACCACCTAACTACGAAAAGTACTTTATCGCAGCTAAGCCTAGAAAAATAGTTAAACCGCTACTACATCCCTGCGCTTTCCTCATTCGTGATTAGTGATAGCTGGAGGTATCTTAAGATCACAAATGAGCGTTATGGTGGAATGCTCTCCTCCCTTCGCCGATCCCTATGCAATTTGTACGTAAGCAGGGATCAGTGGCCGTCAAAGGTGCCAGCAGCAACAGTAAATGCCCACAGTCCGCTTCAGTTCCCGAATTTTTAAATTACAACCAGTCCTCCTTGTTCTACACACACACAGACATGTGCCATTGGAATATCGAATACCAGTTGAATTACGTGCGCAGTGGCTGCTGTGGAGAACGAAACAACCACTTGATGGCGGAGTTGACCAGGAAATAGGACGACGGGCTGTGTCTGCTGGCGAAGGGGTTCGCTCGTGCGGCAAAAATCGCCCACAATTACCGAGCGGCAGCATGCTGATAGGAGGGCGGTCTGCAAGAGGGCTTTCACCGGTAGACTACCGAGACGGCAGAGACGCGTCGGTCGTACATATACATTGAAATGTGGTCGCACTTCGCTGTTGGGATTACATGTTGCTGCTGCCATTCCCCGCCGCCTTCTTCCGTTGAACTTGCACTTCATCTAACTTCATTTATCTGTAGAACATTCTCGTCGTGCATGGATATGTTGCTGTAAGGTAGGTGAGTTCAGGAAGTTATCTTTTTCAACCTTGTTTCTCTTATCTCTCCGTACGCTTAAAATTGAGTCTGTTCTAGCTCAACTCGCATCAGAAGTCTGGATTCGATATTACGGCATAGTAGCGTAACTACAGCTTTTCGGCACTCCACAGAATTATTAAAAAGCTCCCCCTCCGTTTCAGCTGTATTCACAAAACTAACAAAGGAAATAAAAATATATATATTTTAACCTGTAACATCATTTATTTCATTAACAATTTATTATTATTGATAGATTAGAGATACTCAAATAAAAAAAAATATGTCTTCCTACTTTATACAGTGACAGTCTTTGGTTTTAAATCTTTAGTATTTATTTTTTTCTGCCTTCTTGAACTTCAACAATGGCTACTTCAGTCGTTCCTGATACATTACATTTCGAAAATATTTTTTGATTATTTTCAGCTTGCCAAATGATCTTAAGTAGTTACTGTAACAGATTGTGTTAAGATACAAAAGAAGCACATGACATATTGTTAAAACGATATTAATAATTGTGCGAGTTCTTTTACGAATTTATTGTTAAATTTCGTTTTTCATGAAACTATTTGGAACTATTTGCAAAAGTTGAATGGAGAATTTATTGTTAAATTTCGTTTTTCATGAAGCTATTTGGAACTATTTGCAAAAAGTTGAATGGAGAATTTATTGTTAAATTTCGTTTTTCATGAAGCTATTTGGAACTATTTGCAAAAGTTGAATGGAGAATTTATTGTTAAATTTCGTTTTTCATGAAGCTATTTGGAACTATTTGCAAAAGTTGAATGGAGAATTTATTGTTAAATTTCGTTTTTCATGAAGCTATTTGGAACTATTTGCAAAAGTTGAATGGAGAATTTATTGTTAAATTTCGTTTTTCATGAAGCTATTTGGAACTATTTGCAAAAGTTGAATGGAGAATTTATTGTTAAATTTCGTTTTTCATGAAGCTATTTGGAACTATTTGCAAAAGTTGAATGGAGATTTTATTGTTAAATTTCGTTTTTCATGAAGCTATTTGGAACTATTAGCAAAAGTTGAATGGAGAAATTCATGGGCGCCCATCTAGGGGAGCAAGAGTTGCCCTCCTCTGGAAACCCGAATACATCCTTTGGTTACGGGCGGATCCAGGATTTTCGTGAAGGGGAGGGGGGGCTAAGTAGCGGGAATAACCGGAGACCTTTCTGATATTTTCTCGCAAAATGGAAAAATTTCCTTAGTATGTATATAAATACTTCCAATTACAAATTTTGAAGATGACAATCCGATTTTTAGTGTAAATGTGACAAGGATGGTAAATCAGATAATATCCGAAATTTTATCTTCCTGGAGCGGGACTCGAACCCGCGTCTCCCAGATAGACGGAAACTTGAAACTTGGTCGTTCTGAGTGGTGTAGTGGTTAGCATACCAGGCGCTATGTGGGAGACGCGGGTTCAAGTCTCGCTCCAGGACGATAAAGTTTTCGGATATTATCTGACTTACCATCCTTGTCACATTTACACCAAAAATCGGATTGTCAACTTTTAAAATTGTATTATATGGTGTAATCCCGTATTTCTTTCATGATAGTTCCAATTAATTAACGAAAGAAATATACTTTTATGTAATACTTTCTTTCACGAAAAAATATTCAATTTATTGAATTCGTGAAGGGGAGGGGGGGGCGAAGTAGCGGGAATAACCGGAGACCTTTCTGATATTTTCTCGCAAAATGGAAAAATTTCCTTAGTATGTATATAAATACTTCCAATTACAAATTTTGAAGATGACAATCCGATTTTTAGTGTAAATGTGACAAGGATGGTAAATCAGATAATATCCGAAATTTTATCTTCCTGGAGCGGGACTCGAACCCGCGTCTCCCAGATAGACGGAAACTTGAAACTTGGTCGTTCTGAGTGGTGTAGTGGTTAGCATACCAGGCGCTATGTGGGAGACGCGGGTTCAAGTCTCGCTCCAGGACGATAAAGTTTTCGGATATTATCTGACTTACCATCCTTGTCACATTTACACCAAAAATCGGATTGTCAACTTTTAAAATTGTATTATATGGTGTAATCCCGTATTTCTTTCATGATAGTTCCAATTAATTAACGAAAGAAATATACTTTTATGTAATACTTTCTTTCACGAAAAAATATTCAATTTATTGAAACCTAACAAATCGAAACTTTTCCTTGGCTCCTGAGGGGGCGGCCGATCCCTCTCTCTGGGTCGTCGTATATGTATGCCTGGTTATATATACTCTGGTAACTACTTCATTGGGTATTTGCGAGGTGGTTTCGGTAAACGAAAGGTCTACGGATTTGTGTATAGCCATCATGAAAAAATTAATAATAAAGAAGAGCGAAGAACAAAGTGAAATCTCGATTAAGATTGTTTGTGTTAAAAAAAAATGTCGATTTCGATGGGCGACGATTGAATAAATAAATTATTTAAAAAAGTCCGATTCAGTTAGGTAAAAAAAGTAGCCTGGCGGCGTGACTGCACCCCTGCTACAGTGATTTTAGGGATAACATTAATTGCTAATTTTTCCGTAAAACTTCTAGATGCGTGTGCATGCAATAAAAAATTGAAAAAGCGTTGGGAATTTCCAGCAGAAAGAGCCAAAATTTCTAGTCGAAAGTAATAAGGAAATTTCCTAGTGCATGTTGGGGATCAGCGTACATACGTACAGTATGGGAAAGTATGAAAGGCGAAGAAATGAAAAATATATCGTCCTCTGCAGCAGCTATTCACTGCTGGACAAAGATCTCGCGAAATTTTCCCCAGAAATTTGTCTTGTAGGTATTTTTTCATTATTGATGACGAACTGAGTTATCTCTGTGGTTTCTTGATGCATGTGAAGAAAAGGATCAAAAGAACTGCAAAGAAGTTTCCTCATTGTCCTAACATGCTGCCTAAGTCCATCTATTTATTTTATGCAGCTTTTGGGCCTCCTGATTTTTAATTAAATTTGTCTTGAAAGTGTGGTAAAAACGGTTGGAAAACAAGATGGCACGGTGGAAATTTGCATATGGTATATGTTATTCGTAATTAAAATTTCTGTTTGCCCCTACCTGCTGCGAACGCCCATGGAGAAATTTTTACCTAGATCTTTAACATACATTGTCAGCAAATCCTCTGCATATTTTACAATATCACTTCCCGTTGATGTAAGCAAGTTCTGAGGTTCCAAAAAAAGTGAAATTATTGACAGGTTCTTTGCATACCGATAAATATTGCTCTAATTTGTCTTACGCATATTTCTCAAATTTTATAAAGTGCATTTACCCTGTCTGCGTCTTCAGGTCTTGTAATTTTTAAATTCGTAATGTAACGTTTGACATCATGCCAACGACGTATGTACTGAATGACGACTCCATAGCAGAAAGAACTGGCTTCTTTTCCTCTAGCTTGCTGTTTGCAGTTACTTTCAACCATAGGCACAGCATGACCAAAAAATTGGGGGAGGAGGGGGGAGGGACACAAATAAATGAATTTTTTTTTTTTTTTTTTTTTTTTTCCCTTGAAGAGGCGGGATTCTCGGAAATACTGTAGTTTCTCCGAAAATGCTCCTGTTCAATTGCCATCAGTGCCATAACTTAGGTTTTTTACATGCCTAATATATCCAAAACTACGAGGTTTGCGTTGATTCATCTAATGAGGATGAAAAAAAATATGCCTTTCGAAGCCCCTCATGCAGTTTATCTGGTGATGAAAACCAACATCAGATGACTGCATGCTACTGTGCATGGAATGACTGCTGGAAAACAGTCATAACAATGCTCTCTATTGCATAGCGTTGTTCCCTTGGCTGATGTCACACTTTATAACATTTAAATAGCGAACTACCAGTTGTTATTTTTTTCTCGACTTTTTAAGTTGGGGTTCACATCTCTCGTCGTTCATTTTTGTCGCTGGATTTGAGTTAAACATTTTATTTTCTTAATTCTTTGTGGGCCCCGTTACATCCAGTGTTTCTTTCAGGACTTTTTGGCCGGGGGGATGGGCAAATGGAACCTTTGAGGCGGCAAGTTTTCCATTTGCAATAAATATATTTTTTAACTACTATATCTACATGTATAGAAGTAATTATTATATACAAGTACAAGGGCGTATTTAGTGACGGGCCACGGGGGGGTTGCCCCCTAGAAAGTGTTTTTTTTTTTTTGCGACTTATATTAAAAATAAGGTTTTAATTTTATAAAAATGCATCAACAAACATTAGAAAAAAAAACCGCTTTAATTTTTCTTCTATTTTTCATTAGCTTTAATTTTGTTGTGGTGGATTTCAAAAACTTACATTTTTCGTCGCCCCCACCCCTCCTAAAATAAATTCTGTATACGTCCCTGATGGAGTAATTTCTTCAAACATTTCAAAACAAACTTTTTCAGCTAAACGGAGGGGGGAATCGGGTCTTGGTTTCGGCGGGCTTGAAATTTTTATCGATGATTATAACGCATTCAACACACTCCTCACCTTGAATCACGATTCCCTGACTATGAGGAATGATTAGTCTACTTATAGTATTTTGAAGAATGGCATGCATCGTAAAACACTTTTTAGCAAAATAAATTATAATATTTGAACAAATTAAAAAAATATATAATTGGAGGAATATTTGTAGCATCCAAAGAAACGAAACTTTCTTTTTCATTATTGCCTGAATTTATTAACATTTAGCTCGGTAACATAAAATGTCTCGGGGGGGGGCGAACGGTCGTTTCCGGGTGGGTGGGGTGGTTCCCCCTCCCCCGGATGTATGCCTGTAAGAAACACTGGTTACATCGTGGGCCCTTCAGCATCATTTCACCGCCCCATATACTGTAGTAGTTACAGCACTGGTAACACATCTGGAATTTTCGTTACAGGTGAAACTTGATTGCGGTATATAGGAGTACCGCGAAGCCACTTTTTTCTCTAAGCTTAGCTAGACTAATGCACTTTAAGAAAAGCTGGACGAAGGTTAAGATGACCGTGCATGCAAAAATAGTGTTTTTTACTGTTTTTATATAGAAGCATTAAATTACGCATCTTACGAATCGTGAGAATTTCAGTATAAAAAGAATGGGGACTATGACTGCTTTGTCAAGAATTCAGTTCTCAAAACGAAGTTATACAATGTAGCTAGCTGCTGCTTAGGTTAAATTTTGCACCGTTTGGTGGGAAAACAGCAAGGAAAAGTTTAACAGGTATCAAAATGCTGACTGACAAGTGTTTTATGATTTACGGGAAAGGTATTCCTTGTTTCGAAATACCGTACTAGAGTGCCGCAACTATAGTGCCGGCAATACCGGTACAGATCAAAAACAATTTGCTGTACACGAGAAATGCAGTATTTTATATATGTAAGGAGATACTGACTAAATTATACTAAACACGGGTGAATATAGGTCATCATCATCATCATCAACAACCATTATTATTACTGCTGGATGAAGGTTTTCCCAAGTTTCTTCCACAATTGTCTGTCTTGAGCTTGTCTCCTCCATGTCACTCAAGCATGCTTTCGAATTTTATCCATCCATCTCCCATAGGGTCTTCTTCTGGATCTTTTCCTGTCCCTCGGAATCCAGTCTAAAATTTCGGTTGTCCATCGGTGATCCGTTTTTCTGGAAACACGTCCAGCCCATTGCCATTTCTGTGATTTCACTCTGGTCATGATGTCGTCCATTCCTGTCATTTCCCTTATTCACAAGTTCCTCTTGTTATCTTTCCTGGTTACACCAAGCATGCATCTCTCCATAATTCTTTGAGTTGTCTGCAGTCTTTGTACGTCTTTTTTTAATTAAGGTCCATGTCTTTGCTCCATACGTAAGCACTGGCAGGATGCATGGATTAAATACTTTTCTTTAAAGACATAATGGCATACTGCTCTTAAAAATTGTACTGTTTCTTCCAAAAGCTCTCCATCCAAGATTTATACGCCGATTAATTTCTTCATCAATGTGGACCTCATTTGATATCTGCTGCCCAAGTAAAATAGTAAAATGTAGATATCGGTTGTCTCCAGCTTTTCTTCAAAGGTGATATATATATATATATATATATATATACTTAAGAGCAAAACTGAAGACTAAGGAAAAAATTTTAGAATTTAAAATGAAGGGTGCAAAATAACCTGAAAATCAAAACGCGCAACGCAGCAGTTTTGAAAATTCAGAATTCACATACTATAAAGATACCTAAGCAAAAAAATACTGATATAATTTTGACTCACACCTAGTACAACATAGAAAAGGTTATGTATCTACCTGTGTGAGTAAAAGGAGAAAAGAAAAAAAATAAAATAAAACAACTGAATGTAGAAGGTGTCGAGAATACTGAGCTAACCCATTTCCAACTAGGTCTTTGTGGAAGTGAGAAAATGCAGAGTTTTTGCTGGTCCTTGATAAAGCCAAGGCTCAGTATTCTCGACACCTTCTACATTCAGTTGTTTTATTTTATTTTTTTTTTCTTTTCTCCTTTTACTCACACAGGTAGATACATAACCTTTTCTATGTTGTACTAGGTGTGAGTCAAAATTATATCTGTATTTTTTTGCTTAGGTATCTTTATAGTATATATATATATATATATATATATATATAGAATGAAAATATTACAGAACAAAAATACAAAATTTCAAAACAAGTAAAAAACTGGAACAGGTTGCCGTCATCAGGAGAGCATCAACCTGTGGGAGTGGCCTTTCTAGTACCAACAAAGCGACAAGGCAAGCAAAAATTGTCGGTTGGTCATGCTCCCTAGGCCACAAAACCAAATTCTAATAAGCACAAAAAATTACACAAATCAAGTTTAAAAAAGAAGAATTAAAAGCTTACCAGCAGAACAGAAACCGCCATGACAAAGAGTCAAACAAGACTGAACAGAGCACCCACAAGAACCCAAATATATACGCTGATAAGAAAGGTGGTCACGGTTAAACAACTACCTGGTAAGCCAAAAATGTGTGAGTAGATAAGATGCAAAACTGTGTATGTAAATAAGATCTTCAGCTATTAGGGACCCACCAAATAGCACTTTATGTTACCTATATATCTAAAATTGTTAGGTCCTAGGTTGGTAAAGCATGTCAATGTGTAATTTGAAACTTTTGGACACAGAATTAAAGTTCAAAATTAAATGGTTAAAATGATGCCTTAGGAAATTTTTAGGAAAGTTGTTAAATTACAATTTAGAAAAAATTGCAATTTAATAACTTTCCTAAAAAAGAAGACCTCTCCAAGTATATATCATCATCATCATCATCATTGTCAACCATTATCAATCCACTGCTGGACGAAGGTCTCCCCAAGTTTCCTCCACAACGGTCTGTCTTGTGCCAGTCTCCTCCATGTCACTCCCACATATTTACGAATTTCATCCACCCATCTCCCATGTGGTCTTTTTCTGGGTCTTTTCCTGTCCCTTGGAATCCAATCTAAAATTTCGGCTGTCCATCTATGGTCTGTCCTTCTGGCAGTATGTCCAGCCCATTGCCATTTCAGGGATTTAACTCTGATCATGATGTCTTCCACTCTCGTCATTTTTCGGATCCACGAGTTCCTCTTCTTATCTCTCCTGGTTACACCAAGCATGCACCTCTCCAAGCTGCTTTGAGTTGTCTGCAGCCTTTGTATGTCTCTTTTAGTTAAGGTCCACGTCTCTGCACCATACGTAAGCACTGGAAGGATGCATTGATCAAACACTTTTCTTTTAAGACATAATGGCATATTGCTCTTGAAAATTATGCTGTTTCTTCCAAAAGCTCTCCAGGCAAGTTTTGTACGCCGATTAATTTCTTCATCAATGTGACCCTCACTTGATATCTGCTGTCCAAGATAAACATACGTATCTGTTATCTCCAGTTTTTCTCCATCAATCGATAAATCTTCATTTCTTGTAAAAGCATTGAACATCACTTTTGTCTTCTGAAAGTTCATTTTTAATCCCACTTCTTTACTCTTGTCAGCAAGTTCCTGGATCATACTCTGCAGCTCTGATGGGGTAGTTGCAAAAATGACTACGTCATCAGCAAAACGAAGGTGGGTTAGATAATCTCCATTAATCTTTATCCCTTTGTTTTCCCAGTTCAGTGATTGAAAGACATTTTCCAATGTGGCATTAAAGAGCTTCGGAGATATGGTGTCACCTTGTCTCACTCCCTTTCCAATTTTTATGTGTGTTGTATTTTCAAACAGCCGAATCTTTGCACTTGCATTTTCATAGATGTTATTAATAATATTAATGTATGCATCTTCAATACCGCAGGATTTCAGAGCCGTGGTAACTGCTGATGGTTTCACCGAATCAAAGGCTTTTTCATAATCGATAAAAGCCATGCACAATGGAAGTTCATATTCCCTCGCTCTTTCAATTAGTTCTCTCAGTACGTGGATATGATCTATTGTGCTGTAGCCACTCCTGAATCCAGCTTGTTCTCTCGGTTGAGCCATGTCCAGTGATACCTTCAAGCGGTGTGAAAGAACTTTAGTGAAGATTTTATAAACCACTGATAGGAGGCTGATAGGTCTGTAGTTCCTGAGATCCTCAATGTCACCTTTTTTATGTAGCAGGATCATTGTAGCATTGTTCCAATCCTCAGGAATCTTCCCTTCATTAAGGCATCGAGTGAAAATTTGGGCGAGTACTGTTTCAATTTCTCCACTTGCTTCTTGTATGATGTCTATAGTAATTCCATCTTCTCCTGGAGCTTTCCCCCGCTTCATGTTCTTGATTGCATGAGCAACTTCTGCTGGGAGGACTGGAAGAACTCTGGTACCTTTCATGATGTCTGGAGTACATGTATCATCCCTTTCATATAATTTGGAGTAGAAATCTTTTACTCTTGTCAATATTTCGCCTCTATTTCTTGTTATAGAACCATCTTCTTTTCTCAGAGCCATAATCTGTTTTCTTCCCTTACTGAGATGTCCCTTTGCTATCTTAAGGCTTTGGTTGTTTTCAATTGCTTTCCTCACTAGCTCACAGTTGAATTTCCTTACGTCTTCAGTGATACTTTTTCGTGCTGTCTTGCATAGCTCTATATATTCCACTTTGGAAGTCACATCTTCTTTAGTTGTCCTCATCTCTCGTCTTTTTGCATCAACATTTTGGTTTTTCCTGATAATATGTTCACATGCAACTTGTTCTTAGACCCAGCTAATTTTGTTGCTGTTTCCATAAGAGCTTTGGTTACTTTTCTGTTAACTTCCGAAATATCCACTTCTTCCGATGTTAGGCCTTCTAAAGCAGAGAATCTGTTCTTCAGTTCCAATTTGAAAGTATTATGGTGTTTTTTAAGGTTGGTTATGTCAATACATTTTGTTTGTCTTATGAGCTTGCCACGTTCCAGTTTCGTGTTGAGATACATCTTACATCTCACCAATCTATGGTCACTACCTGTGTTGAACTTGTTCAGCACACTGCAGTCTTCGATGACGAATTTTTTGTTACACATAATAAAATCAATTTCACTTGTCGTCCCAATTGGATGTCTCCATGTCCATTTCCTGTGTGGCTTTTTCTTGAAAAGGAGTTCAAGATGAAAAATCCTTCTGCCTCTGCAACTCAACGAGAGTATTTCCACGCTGGTTTCTGTTGCCGTGACCGAATTTACCTACTGAAGTTTCATTCTGTTGCCGGTGCCCTATTTTTGCATTGAAATCTCCCATAATTATCTTCAAGTGCTGCTTACCTTTATTATTTAGATGACGAATTTCCTCATAAAATTCTTCAATTTCTTCTTCAGGATGACTTGTGGTGGGTGCATAAGTTTGAATAATCTGAGCCTGGTATCTTCTCGATAGTTGGATAACGAGTCGTGCAGCTCTGTCAGAGGAACTTTCAACTTCTACCACTTCATCCTTCAGTTTCTTGTTTATTATAAATCCAACACCACTAGTTCTGCCAGTATCTGTCCCACGATAATAGAAGAGATGTCCACTTTTCAGTTCATTGAGATCTCCTTTTCTCCTTACCTCACTGATTCAAGGCTTCTTGAATTGGAAGAGGAACTACAAAGGACCAAGTATATATATATATATATATATATATATATATATATATATATATATATATATATATATATACCGCCAATAGCGGTATAACTATACCATCGGGATTAGAGGAAATGCTATCCCACACTCACCAACCCGCTTGGCCAGCGTGGTGAGTTATGGCCAAACCCCTCCAAAATGACTCCACAACTTAAATCTTGGCCCTCAGTCTCCGGCAGCTGGAATGTACCTGGCCAAGGCAGCGGCCAGTGCGACATGAAGGCAGAGGGTGCTAAGAATCCCCGGAGGACCGGACTAGGCTGCCATCTGATGCTGACCTTGGCTACGTATAACGGACGCTCCCTATCTTCTGATTCAAGGCTTCTTGAATTGGAAGAGGAACTTCAAAGGATCAAGTGGGACATCGTCGGGCTAAGTGAGGTAAGGAGAAAAGGAGAAGATCTCATTGAACTGAAAAGTGGACATCTCTTCTACTATCGTGGGACAGATACTGGCAGAACTAGTGGTGTTGGATTTATAATAAACAAGAAACTGAAGGATAAAGTTGTAGAAGTTGAAAGTTTCTCTGACAGAGCTGCACGACTCGTTATCCAACTCTCGAGAAGATACCAGGCTCAGATTATTCAAACTTATGCACCCACCACAAGTCATGCTGAAGAAGAAATTGAAGAATTTTATGAGGAAATTCGTGATCTAAATAATAAAGGTAAGCAGCACTTGAAGATAATTATGGGAGATTTCAAGGCAAAAATAGGGCAACGGCAACAGAATGAAACTTCAGTAGGTAAATTCGGTCACGGCAACAGAAACCAGCGTGGAAATACTCTCGTAGAGTTTGCAGAGGCAGAAGGGTTTTTCATCTTGAACTCCTTTACAAGAAAAAGCCACACAGGAAATGGACATGGAGACATCCAAATGGGACGACAAGTGAAATTGATTTTATTATGTGTAACAAAAAATTCGTCATAGAAGACTGCAGTGTGCTAAACAAGTTCAACACAGGCAGTGACCATAGATTGGTGAGATGTAAGATGCACCTCAACACTAAACTCGAACGTAGCAAGCTCATAAGACAAACAAAATGTATTGACATAACCAACCTTAAAAAACACCATAATACCTTCAAATTGGAACTGAATAACAGATTCTCTGCTTTAGAAGGCCTAACATTGGAAGAAGTGGATATTTCTGAAGTTAACAGAAAAGTAACCAAAGCTCTTATGGAAACAGCAACAAAATTAGCTGGGTCTAAGAACAAATTGTATGTGAACAAATTATCAGGAGAAACCAAAATGTTGATGCAAAAAAGAAGAGAGATGGGGACAACTAAAGAAGATGTGACTTCCAAAGTGGAATATATAGAGCTATGCAAGACAGTACGAAAAAGTATCACTGAAGACGTAAGGAAATTCAACTGTGAACTAGTAAGGAAAGCAATTGAAAACAACCAAAGCCTAAAGATAGCAAAGGGACATCTCAGTAAGGGGAAAAAACAGATTATGGCACTGAGAAAAGAAGATGGTTCTGTAACAAGAAATAAAGGCGAAATTTTGACAAGAGTGAAAGATTTCTACTCCAAATTATATGAAAGGGATGATACATGTACTCCAGACATCATGAAAGGTACCAGTACCAGAGTTCTTCCAGTCCTTCCAGCAAAAGTTGCACATGCAATCAAGAACATGAAGCGGGGAAAAGCTCCAGGAGAAGATGGAATTACTGTAGACATCATACAAGAAGCAAGTGGAGAAATCGAAACAGTACTCGCCCAAATTTTCAATCGATGCCTTAATGAAGGGAAAATTCCTGAGGATTGGAACAACGCTACAATGATCTTGCTACATAAAAAAGGTGACATTGAGGATCTCAGGAACTACAGACCTATCAGCCTCCTATCAGTGGTTTATAAAATCTTCACTAAAGTTCTTTCACACCGTTTGAAGGTGACACTGGACATGGCTCAACCGAGAGAACAAGTTGGATTCAGGAGTGGCTACAGCACAATAGATCATATCCACGTACTGAGAGAACTAATTGAAAGAGCGAGGGAATATGAACTTCCATTGTGCATGGCTTTTATCGATTATGAAAAAGCCTTTGATTCGGTGAAACCATCAGCAGTTGCAATGGCTCTGAAATCCTGCGGTATTGAAGATGCATACATTAATATTATTAATAACATCTATGAAAATGCAAGTGCAAAGATTCGGCTGTTTGAAAATACAACACACATAAAAATTGGAAAAGGAGTGAGACAAGGTGACACCATGTCTCCGAAGCTCTTTAATGCCACATTGGAAAATGTCTTTCAATCACTGAACTGGGAAAACAAAGGGATAAAGATTAATGGAGATTATCTAACCCACCTTCGTTTTGCTGATGACATAGTCATTTTTGAAACTACCCCATCAGAGCTACAGAGTATGATCCAGGAACTTGCTGACAAGAGTAAAGAAGTGGGATTAAAAATGAACTTTCAGAAGACAAAAGTGATGTACAATGCTTTTACAAGAAATGAAGATTTATCGATTGATGGAGAAAAGCTGGAGATAACAGACACGTACGTTTATCTTGGACAGCAGATATCAAGTGAGGGTCACATTGGTGAAGAAATTAATCGGCGTACAAAACTTGCCTGGAGAGCTTTTGGAAGAAACAGCATAATTTTCAAGAGCAATATGCCATTATGTCTTAAAAGAAAAGTGTTTGATCAATGCATCCTTCCAGTGCTTACGTATGGTGCAGAGACGTGGACCTTAGCTAAAAGAGACATACAAAGGCTGCAGACAACTCAAACAAGTATGGAGAGGTGCATGCTTGGTGTAACCAGGAGAGATAAGAAGAGGAACACGTGGATCCGAAAAATGACAAGAGTGGAAGACATCATGATCAGAGTTAAATCCCTGAAATGGCAATGGGCTGGACATACTGCCAGAAGAACAGACCATCGATGGACAGCCGAAATTTTAGATTGGATTCCAAGGGACAGGAAAAGACCCAGAAGAAGACAACATGGAAGATGAGTGGATGAAATTCGAAAGTATGCGGGAGTGACATGTAGGAGACTGGCACAAGACAGACCGTTGTGGAGGAAACTTGGGGAGACCTTCGTCCAGCAGTGGATTGATAATGGTTGACAATGATGATGATGATATATATTCTATTAAGAAGAGACCGAAGCAAGAAAAAAAAATTTTGACTCATACCAAGTACAACATAGAAAAAGTTATGTATCAACTTTCGTTTTAAATTCAAAAGTTTTTCCTTTGTTTTCAGCTTTGCTCTTCAGTATATAATATATATATATACTTGGAAGAGGCCTTCAATGATTATGATCCAGCAGTGGATTGATAATGGTTAAGTATATAGGTGATATTCTACTATACTCAAAGTTTGTCCCCTAGATATTAATAGTTATGATTTTGAAAACCTATATACTAATCTGCCTCTATCAGATATAATCACTACCTTTAAAGAGCTGTATGCAGAATTTAAACTTAACCAATTTGTTGATGTAGGAACTTGGAACTCTTATCTCAATTGCTGCATAAAAAATAACCATATCTTATATAATAATACTCTCTATAAGCAAGTGAACGGTATTCCAATGGGAACATCAACGTCCACGAATATCGCTAATCTATTCCTGTTCTTTAAGGAATATAAATTCATTAAAAATCACCCCACCTGCTCAGATAACTACCTTTACACTTTTAGATATATTGATGATCTGCTGTGTATCAATAATTCCGAAGTTATAGAGAGTGATTTTGATAATATCTATCCTAGCTCTCTTAACTTATGTAAAACCAACCACAGTAATCAGGAACTTGAGTTCCTAGACTTAAGCATTAAGCTCAACAGAGGTAACCCATCTATTAGCCTCTTTGATAAAAGAGCTAATTTTCCTTTCAAAGTAATTAAATATCTACACTGGAATAATAACATTTCAACCAAAGTAATTGAGAATGTACTAATTTCTCAGGTCCTAAGAATTTCAAGAATTTGCAGCAACAATTTGGACTTCATTTACCACATTAATATACTATTAGAAAGTTTTCTAGAGAACGAAATTCCTTCTTCTTTCATCAAAAGAACTTTAAGAAAAATTATTCTGAATAATAGAGTAAGGTTGGCAGATCTGCTTTAATTTTCTACACAGTTAATAATATGATTCTGACCAATCAAAGCCGTAAGGAAGTTGGCTAGAGGATGCCTATTAACTACCTAAAGGAACCTTAGTGCTATGGATATGACGGTCCTATTAAAACAAAAAAATTAAATAATATAAACAAAATCACAAAAAAAGCTTAAAAATCTGTTTATAAAAGAAAATAAAAACAAATAAAAAAGAAAACTAGTTATTCATCACTAGGATAGCTATACTAAAAATAGTAAAACCAACATTAAAATTAATAAGATTCTGATTAATCTATAGAAGCTCACTAAGGTGATTTAATACATGCAAAGATTATTAAATAAACTGCTCGTGTATTTTATAATATTTCTCATGTATTCTGGAGAGTTAATTCTGCTCATTCTGATCATACAGATCCACAGTCTTAAGTTTATATTTTTTTCTCTGGTTAAAATCTCCGCGCGTTGGTTTCTTGCTGTATGAGGAGGCCATCAGCCCCACCCTCACTGCCCCCAGCGTCTAGGGAGTGGCGGAAGAGGTCAGCCATGTTCTCCTCTTGTGAGGAGAAAAGTTTTTTGTAACACAAGAGGTAAGCTCTCTTCCTTGTTTTTGGGCTCTAGGTTTTATAAGTTCAATGTTAGTACTTCATGTACCTTTTCTCTGTATTTTTTTAGCTTTTCAGCTTTTAAGCATTGGTTTGTCTGTTAACATTTATGCGGGTTTTAACTCTTACTTTTCTTTGTAACTTTGAGCGTCTTTTGTGGTACCTAGGAACAGAAGATGGCTAAGCTTGTTCCTTTTCTATGCGCTGTCTATGCGCTGTTTTTTCAAAGTAGTTAAGTTCTTAATAACTAATTAATTATGCACTTAAAGCACTGCTGAAATACTTTGTACATATTGCAACTAACTGTTTAAGGTATATAACTTTCACAAAGTTTTCTTTAGTTAATTATTATCTTTAACTTATTCTCGTTTTCGTGCTGTCATAAGTTGTAGAGTAGGGGGTTTTAGACTCAAGTTTTCTTTCAAAAATCTGTTCGTTATAAATTAACATTTCCTTTTTTAATTGCAATGTAAAATTTGTTTTTCAGGTTTAAATTTCTCTCAAACGAACTTGGAATTTCGTTATAGCTGAAAATCATTTCTATTTATTATGTCACTCTCACAGCTTGAGTTCTCTTTAATCTTCTTTCTCTCTGTTTAATAGTAACAGATGAAGAGCATGGGTCGGGCCATGAAGGTTAATGGATGCAAGCGAAATTGTTAACTAGTGCTAGGTCATGCTACTCTACGGAGGACATGACTTATATATATATATTTTAAACTATTTTAGGTGGGAATGTTACTTGCATCTATGGCCTTGCAGAAACCCATTTCCAACTAGGTCTTTGTGGAAGTGAGAAAATGCAGAGTTTTTGCTGGTCCTTGATAAAGCCAAGGCTCAGTATTCTCGACACCTTCTACATTCAGTTGTTTTATTTTATTTTTTTTTTTTTTCTTTTCTCCTTTTTTACTCACACAGGTAGATACATAACCTTTTCTATGTTGTACTAGGTGTGAGTCAAAATTTTATTTGTATATTTTTTTTTTTGCTTGGGTATCTTTATAGAATGTGAATTCTGAATTTTCAAAACTGCTGCGTTGCGCGTTTTGATTTTCAGGTTATTTTGCACCCTTCGTTCTAAATTCTAAAATTTTTTCCTTAGTCTTCAGTTTTGCTCTTAAGTATATATATATATATATATATATACTCGTATATATCACAGTCATTGTTAACCATTATCAATCCATTGCTGGATGAAGGTCTCCCCAAGTTTCTTCCGCAACGGTCTGTCTTGGGCCAGTCTCTTCCAAGTCGTTCCCGCATGCTTTCGAATTTAATCCATCCATCTCCCATGTGGTCTTCTTCTGGCAATGGCAATGGGCTGGACATTTCAGGGACTTTACTCTGATCATGATGTCTTCCACTCTTGTCATTTTCCTTATCCATGAGTTCCTCTTCTTATCTCTCCTGATTACACCAAGCATGCAACATATATATGTTGCGGTTTCTTCGTACTGCTTTACAAACTGGATGATGCAGGAACCCACACTTAGATCTGTGTGCAGCGATGATATGTTATCTGTATCGGCCCCATAATGAAGCCATACGTAACAACTGCCATTTGTTCTGCAATCCTTCTTTATTTCTCCAATTTTGCGACACCTCTTTTCAATTCTGGGAAATTTCTTCCCGGGTAATTATAATTTTTTTAAAACAATTTTTTTCCACTCTCTTTTCTTTGTGGTGTGAATATATATATTATGAACCATTCTTGCCTAATTTCTAAATTTGGAGGTATCTCAATTTCAGTAAGAAAAAAAATAATGCAGATAAAAACGGGGAGGCGGCGGCAAATACGGGATTCTTTTTAAGGGAACTGACTCTCATTGCCTTTGGCAGGGAGAAATAGTGATCTGTGGTCCACCGCGTCACCTAGCGTCGGAAAAAGCTGAATGAAAAATGAAGATGTTTAAATGTTAAAAAAAAATCATTTTGTAAATCTGATTAAATTTATAAATTGTTAGTGTCTGATTATTATTATTATCGTGTACATTGGCTTAAAGAATCTAATTTGCAAGGCAGTTTTATTTGGTAGAAGGCGTTAACAAGCTCGTTTAATTTTAATAGAATGCGCATGTGCGCCATGTGTGGTTGATGTTCACGTAGTCGTTCTATTCTTTTATTGGTCTTTCTTCCCTTGTTTATAAAAATGCGAACAACCCATCACCTAAAAGTTAGAGGACAGTCAATAATAAAGTGAAATACGATTGCATGTCCTTAAAACGCCTGTGGATCTCTATCTTCCTTAACTTTAGCTGGCACCTGTTAGTCTCGTTCTGTCCCGTTTCAACTTGTTCCTTCCATGATGCTTTATTTTATTTTTTTTAGTAGCGAAAGGGGGTCGCGCGAGAGCTCTAATGAAGAATCAAGAAAAACGTCCACGGAACAAGCCCTGAAGGCAGGGTACGTCACGTGACTTGATAATATGCAGTGAGTCAAGCAGCGAATCGGCCATTTGTCAAGGGCATGGAGCTGTTCGCGATAACCGAGCACAACTTCTGCGTATTTAATGGGGTTTTTCTTTTCGGAACATTTGCCTCTTCATCTGTGTTGCCAGAGGAGGTGATTTTCCGCGCTTGTGCACCGGAGGGCGATTGTGGGGAAGCAGCTAGCCCCCTTTTTAAGTAATTTCTTTTTTTTTTTTTTCTTTAATTATTATTTAACATTATTTTAAATAGCCTTTTGTCTACTGCTGTAATTGTTCGTGGTGGAAAAGCCTCGACCGGAGGGACAGAAACGTTTCACCATGTTCTCATACTAATCTTCCCCGGGCTCCATTTTGTGTGATTGCTAGGTGCATGAATGAATCAAGAGTTGTGGTTACCGGAGTAGGAAGAGGGAATTAATTGACGATCTTTCTCGTTTTGTTTTAGGTCGTTTTCCTTCAAGGCTATTGGGTAGCCCCCCCCCCTCCCTTTCCTAATCGCTTAGCTTCATATGTCTCTAATACGCATGTGTTCGCCTGAAGAAAGAAAGACTGAATTGCTATTGTATGATGTGCCCCTACCCTTCCCTTCCCATCTCCTTTTCTTCCTTAATAACGACAGAATTTCTGAAATTTCTAATTGGAACGTTGTGAACGAATTCTTCGAAAGTAGATACCTACTCAATACATATGAATTATGAAATAATTATTTCTTTGTAATGTGCTGTACTGCTGTGATTCCATGACGCAGTTTCCAGTCCGCAATTAACAATTTGCTGATGTTTTTGAAACTTCTTAACCATTATTTCGGAAGAAATTGTGAAAAAATAAAGTGGTAGAAATTAAAAAAAAAAAAAAAGTCGAGAGAGTACCCGGGTACTCTTTGTAGATAATTTATACTATGCATCTTTTGCGTGCCAAGATCTTTATGAAATAAAACGAGTGATTCGAGAGTATATACATTTATTCAAGTACAACACATTGCATTTATTCGCGTCATTCACGACGACCGAACTCACAGTCTGGTACATAATAAGTGGAATTAAATCATAACAACGAACAATAAGTTTTACTAGTAACCCCTCCTTGGGGAAGTGGGTCGAGAGAAAGTCAAATTTCGCTACAACGCACACTTTATTTAATATTGTCGGGAAAGATGCATAAGCATCAAAATTCATTTTTGTAATGTCTGTTATCACATTTAGCATCAAGTTTTCATAATTTACGCAGATTACAATGAGATATATGAGATACGTTTATGTAAAACGTGATGAAATAATGTTCTGCGATAGTCTGATAAAATATGTTGTTGAGTAACAAATGGAAATAACTATTGTCGTGTCACATCATGGGATTAAAAATCAGATTTCCACAGTAGTTTTGACTTCTTCCGTTACCCATTTTCCTTGCATCGAAAAGTTTTACTTGTGTTTTAGTTCACTACTGTCAGGAAAGATGCATAGCATCAAAAAAAAAAAAATCCATATGGTGTTTTTAAATCTTTTTTCTTTAGTTTTAATTTAATTGATATTCTTGAAAAGCTGTGTTGCATATACGGCACACTTTGTAAACAATTCAGGAAATGATCAAGTATAAAGAATCAGCAAGTCACTTACTTTTAGTCCACCAATTTATTCTGTAATTCTTTGTACTTCAAGAAATCGAGGCCGCCCCGGTGCCGCAGTGATCTGAGCGATGGCCTCTGATCATTCGTCCAAAAGGGGTCCGGGTTCGAATCCCGGTGAGGCATGGATGTTGTGTTTGTCTTACGGCACTGGCTCTTTCCCTTCCCTGGAACCAGTGACCCTAAATTAGGGACGGGCGACTGCTTATAGCCCATTGAGTTGCACACGTTAAACCTCCAATAAAAAAAAAATAAAAAAGACATCGAGATAATCCCCTTGCCCGAGGATTATCTCTCTGGCTTCAATTTAGACAACAATCTTAATACAATGAACTTCGTTCGTCACATATTTTTCATCAGCGAAAGCTATCAACTTTTATCTCTCTCCAGTTACCAATTCTGTCAAATCTCAACTTTTCCACGTATGCATTCAATCTAGTCATCTTATGCTGCTCTGACTCACTGTCAGTGTTGCCAAGATTGGAAAAGCTATTCGGAGAAGTAATGTGCTGTTTAGTGAGCAGACGTTTAACCATGGAGTTGCTAAATTTACATAAGAAAACGGAAATTCAAAAGGAAGGTTATTTATAAGGCATACTTTGTAGACAGTTAACCAAATCATGCAATGTGTGACGTACTACAGAGGTGAAAACATGTGTCAAGACGACAAATCTGCAAAGGGACATTCTGTCCGGGTAGCTCAGTTGGGAGAGCGACTTACTCCGGAGTGAGGGGACACGGACAAACTTGTGTTTTCACAAATGGTATATGTAGCAGCCTATGGAAGCATTCTGTAATTCTGAAGACTGAATTTATAGGTTGGCAAGTTGGTACATTTTCATCAAAAAAACATGTCGCTACAGAAACAGCTTATGAAAAATAGTGCCAAAAAGCGAACAAGTCATCGGAAACAACAACAAACGCACAGTGGTTTCAAACCGAACAATATCTGGCACGTAGAAAAATCCATCCATAGCGCCACCAAATCAGTGGCATCTGTAAATCAGCTGTCAACTGCACCAAATCAAATAAATCTAAATATGGCAGACGCTGCGACCGACGATTAGTGGCGCCAAATCAGGGAAATTTAACAAAGATTAGTGGCTTCATATCTAACAAACCTGGCAAATATAATCGATAAGGATTATATTTGCCAGGTTTGTTAGATATGTTAGATTATTTGTTATATCTGACAGATCAAGCTAATCTGTCAGATATAACGATTTATGGTTTCGTTTATTTATTGTTTTACGTCAAACAAATGTGGCAAATATCACCACAGTTAGGGGCACGAAATCAAGCGGGTATTACAACAACTATTAACAGCCAAATCGGGTAAATATGACAGACACAAAAATTGATAAAAAACACCAATTTCTTAGGAAGAATATAGTCACCTGCATTGTTTTCATTCCAAGAACTATACAGATGTGCACTAGTTAAGCTAAGAAACAGTAAAGGAAAAAAAAAAAATGTTCAGCCAGATATGTGCTTTAAATTCAGTTTTCATACGAATTTGCGTACTAGCTAGTGAAGAACACCCAGTAATTTCTCATTATATGCTTTGTTGACTTTCGCAGAAAAATTACATTTAGAACTCTCATCTCCTCTGCCCATGGCTGGTTGAATTCCGTAAAGACGACTATGCGCCCGTGAGGATTACTGGCAAATTAATGCAGCCGGCTTGCTATTCCTCTGCTGCATTCCTGTAAGGGACAAAGTGTGTCCTTGGGAACCATCTACGCATTCGCGTCCCCAACCAGAGGGAAACTGAGGAAAACCCGGAAAAACCTCAGACTACGTGGCCGGCAGGACCGGGATTCGATCACCCGTCAGAAGCGCCTGCCTCCCACACAGCGACGTACCCAACTGCGCTTTGCCGGTGGTTATATTTAGAACTAGGTATCTCAATATCATAGTGCGCTGATATATATAAATCGGTGATATGGAAATTAGCCAACAAGTAGTTTTGGGGGAAATTTTGGCATAGACAAATTTGCCCGATGTTTAGGTCAATATTTTGTCCACGTTTTGTTGAGAACCACACCCTCATTGCATGGATTGATTATTGACAGTATTTCCATCGCCTTTTTGTCAATATTTCCTAGTTCTGAGACTATGTGGTGAGCAAATCTTTTCGGAATGTCTGAAGCTAAAGAAAAGCTAATTTAAGCTAAAGAAAAGCTAATTTCTTCTGAGAACAATTTGCTAATCAGTTTTTTAAGTCACTAAACAAAACAGAGCAGGTTTTTTTTTTTTAACGTGTTTATAAAGGGTCTGGTTCATTTGCCCAACGTTTACTTCATCAAAGGGTAACTTGACCGAAAATCACTTAGCCGAAAAGATTGTTTCACCGAAAGATCACTTGATCGAAAAGTTCATTTCACCGTAGGGTCACTTGATCGAAAAGTTCATTTCACCGAAAAGTCTCTTTACCTAAAAGTTCATTTCATCGAAAGGTCATTTCACCGAAGGGTCAGTTTATCGAAAACTTTGGATTTCATTACAGGACCTGTTGAAGCATGTTGCCAGTTCGGCAGACAGACCACCGAAACGTTAGGGTATCATACTCAAATTGAACTTTTGATTTCTCCGTGCCACAGTGAACGCAAAGATTTAGTTTTAAGACAAATCTTTTTTTTTTTTTTAAGACAATAGGCCTCGGCTTAGGCCTTTTTAGCAAATTTTAATCATGTTCATAAGGTTTACATAAAAGTCACGTTCAGTGCTCATGTTCATAAGGTTTACATAAAAAGTAAAATTAATAATGTTGCACGTTTTTTCAGGCAAAAAGAATCAAGTTTAGGGCTCTAGTCCTCGGCTTAGGCCTTTTTACCTAATTTTAAACGTGCATGCTCATGTTCATTAGGTTTACATAAAAAGTTACTTTATATTTAATGTAATGCTTATGAATATGAGCGTGGTTAAAATCTGTTAAAATGGCCTGTATCTAAGCCTACGGTAACAAAAATAATGTTTTGTGGTTGAGTAAAAGTGAGACATTATTTACTTGATTTGTTATATAACCCTTAGGAATATGATGAGCTCGGAGGATTAAAATTTGACAAAAAGGCACAGATTTAGGCCTTATTATAATTAGTGTTATATTTCGAAAAACCAACTCATGGAGAGGTGTTTCATAGAAATTAAAAGTGTATTTTTTATACAATCTGATAATGTTTAGGTGGCCAGTTTTTCAAAAACCCGCACCATACTCCAACAGATCTCTAACAACAAAATTCTAAGTTTTCGATAAACTGACCATTCGGAGAAATGATCTTTCGATATAATGAACTTTTTGGTAAAGTAATCTTTCGATATAATGAACTTTTTGGTAAAGTAATCCTTCGATGAAATGAACTTTTCGATCAAATGTCCTTTCGATGAAATGAACTTATAGGTAAAGTGACCTTTCGGTGAAATGAACTTTTCGGTCAAGTGAACGATACCCGCTTATAAAACCAGCGTTTGATTTAAATCACCAATTATCAGAACGGGGTGAGAATTATCTTTCTTTACAACAGAGAATTAATTATCTTTCTTTATGTAAAAAATGCTGAAACAAGACTTTATATCTTTTTTTTCTTTTTTTTTTTCTAATGCTACCGTTTATTCAATTTTAAGTTTTTAAACAAGTAGTTGTCCAACTTTGCTTATTACAGACTGCCGAATGACCTTTCTATGTAGACCGTAGTGTTTGAAGCTATCTTTGATTTTTGAAGATTATAAGAATTTTTATGAAAATTCTCATGGACCGCAGAGAAGCGTGGCATTTTTTTCATTGTTGTCTTCCAAAGTGTTGCATTTAGAGCATTTTTCCGGGGGGGGGGGGGGACCAGTTGCAAATTTTGAGGTAGCTGAAACTTGTTGACTGATTACATACATATAGTCGCAGTTCTGTTATTTATATTTACGTACATTAATATACACGCTGTACATATATATATACATTAATATGTACAGAATTATACAAATTTTAAATAGAGTATAAAACTTTTCTTATGCTCGCTCGTATGTCATGCATGCAAATTCCAAGTAATCTACACATACAAGTGATTAAAAATGTTATACCTTTGCTTTAATTCAGTAATGCACCACGGATTTCACCATGTGGTGTAAAATATGGAGGATGTTAGTAAAATAGCGCTGCGCAGGAGAAAATCCCCCTAAAACATTAGGAGTGGTAAAAAATGTCTTCGCCTTACTAATACAAGCCTGTTTCTGATTATTAAGGAATCATTACAGTGTTACCTGAAAACATAGGCGTAACCACTGGGGGTCCTGTCTGGGATACTCATACATATATATTTGTATATTTAATGTGTGTATGTGTGATCGAAACCCCCCCCCCGATTTTGAAACATAGTTACGTCATTGTCTGAAAACGTATGGTGTAAACCATTCCACTGCTGTTTGGTTTCAGCCCCTTTAGATTATTTAGAATAGCACATAGTATTTAACAATAAAAGGATGACTTCGTGCAATACGTCAAATGAAATGAGAAAATCACCGTCTATGTACGATATTTAATAAAAATACGAAAGATATTTACAGTTAAAATACCCCACTAGCACTTTCGGGGTAACATTTACCCCATCATCAGGTGGAACAGAGGCAATGTAGTACTCCTTTATATAGTTGTGTAACGATGCATTATAGGTATAAGTCATCAGCGTAAAGAGTATAATTTCACAAGTTATTAGTTTAACATATCAGTACAAGGATTCGTTACAAATACAAAGTTATGATCAATTGTATATATTGTTGGAATTGTAAATATATATTACTATAATTTAAAGTTCAGGTTAGTAATACGCTCTTTAAAAATTCTTGATATGTCCACAGGCAAATAATCATTACAGCATTTGTCCCCTAAAGCTTCAACAAAATGCAGCGAATGTATATATGCTGGAGTGTCCAGTAGCCTAATGCTTTTCCAGTCTGGTTGTAGAATCCCTTTTACCACATTCCTTGATAAAGCTGTGTTATTGCTGTTGGTTCGGATATCGTATTTGTGTTCCTGGACACGGATACCCAAACTTCTTCGTGTCGAGCCTACGTAGTTGCTAACATGTTCTCCAGTTGAGGGGTCCAGCAGTGGAATATTATACACACCCCATTTGTTCATAATATCTGTTGTTGCTCGATCCTTTTTAACTGATGATAAGAGGTTCTTCGAGCGGGTGCCGAATAGTATTTAGTAAAAGAAAAACAAAAACTAACTAACCGTTTGGATGCCAGTTTGAGACTAACCGTTTGGATGCCACTGACAGTAAAAAAAAAAACTTTTTATGGGAACAATTTCTAATAATTTGGTATTGTTAAAAATTAGCTAGCAAATATTTTGTTGTATTGGAAGCACTAACGTCACGTTACTTACACTGAGGCTTAAACGTGTACCTGGAAAGTTGATATCCAGAAAACTGAAATAAAGCTGAATGCCAGCTTCCGAAATATGATGATGTATTTGCTTTGCAAACATCGCTACTCTGTGGAATTAGGTTTTTATTGCGGAGGTAGTCCGAGTTGTCAGTGCTTGAAAATTCACCCCTTCAGCGAGGACTATTTAATATTTTATTGAAGGATGATAGAAATTTCAGATTGACGTCCATGTGAGTGGGTTTTTTTTTTTTTATTAATATATTTTGCCTCATTTTCTTAAGCTTTTTTTAATTAATATCTCCAATTATTCAGCTATAAATGAAAACAATTAGACTAAATATAAGGGGAAATCGCCCCAAAACCTGCGGAGGGCGTTCATAGATTTTCGGGGGGGGGGGGGGCTAAGCACTCCCGAGAAGCTTCCTGAATACATCACTGGTCTTCCGTTCCATTTTTTTTTTTTTTTTTTTTTTTTTTGAAGTTGTCCAACTTGACACATGCCGAATTTCCGCTTGATCTTTATTTTAATAAGGTCGATGTAGCGTTTAAAGCCATTTCTGAAAAAGAAGTTATGTGAATTTTGATACAAGTATGGCGGCGGCTTTGCCCTAATTTTTTTATGGTGTGTTGTTTCTGCATGAAGCGCAGATAAATTTCGCATAGGAAATTTTAAGTTTTCTGAACAGGCATTCATTCGCCTGCCCGACCTTACTTTTCTTACTTTTGGCCATCCAGCCACATCCCCGTATCGTCAACGACACGTGCAGTGACACTCGTAGGTCGAAGACATCTGATCATCTGGAAAATTCACATCGGTAAGTGGCTGTAACAAATTTTCAAGTCAGAACATCAGCAAAGCGCAAAAAGCACGCTTGCTGCCGACTGTAGTGTGCTTTACCTGGTGTCCATGCTTCATAAGATTCAAAATTCTCACATCTGACTCTTTTTTCTTATGACTCGCTGGTTCTTTGTCCTTAACACACCATTTTTCCTTCTTAAGCGAAACTGCTGAAGTACACACTACACCACAATTACAAAATTTTACAGATCTTTTTATATTGCTTCTGACGCATATTTCTATTGATCTTTCCTTTAAAATTTCTGTTTCTTTGCAAATTTCGTTACTTCTCAGTTTAAGATTTTCTCACTGAACGCACATTACTTCCCCGAACAGCTTATACTTTTTGGCAAAGTTGACAGTGAGGCAGAAAATATTGTTGAATTTTGATAAACACGTGTTGTACCTGTCATCTGAATATCTTACAGTTTTTAAAGATTCGTTTAATAGAACTTGTTCTTCTGATATACAATTTTTGTTTGACTCAGGAAAAAAACAAAAAAAAAACGATAATAGTTAAATACTTACTTTGCAACGAATGCAATTTTCATATCCGCCCTACTTCGTGCGAATATTGTGACGTACTACTACAGAGGTGAAGCACGTGTCAAGATGACAAATGAGCAGTGATGCATTCCGTCGGTATAGTTTTGTCCGGAGCGAAGAGGCGTGACTTCGATTTCCGTAACCGACAAATTTGTGGATTATATATTGGCACCGGATTGTGAAAAATGGATTTACAGGTCGTTGGGTTCTTCGAAAAATATGTTCACCCGTCGTCTGGAATTATTGAAAAATTCCTTCTTCGCTTTAAAAAAAGAAAATGAGAGGGAGAGAATGTGACGTACTACAGCGGTGAAACATGTGTCAAGACGACAAATCTTCAGCGATACATTTCGTCGGTGTAGTTTAGTCGGTTAGAACAACTGGCTCCGGAGCGAGGAGGCGCGACTCGATCGCGTCGCCGACAAATTTGTGAATTTTACAATATACAAATGTATTTGCACTTCGTTGTGCGTGTAACCTTATCCCTCCTTTAGGTGGGAATTTGTGTATGCTTATAAGCATTACGGCTTCTTTTTCACTATCGGACGTAACTGCATCTTTCGGTGGCGACTGTCTCCAAAACTGTGACTTAAATTGTGAAATGTGTAATTCGTTTCCTTTAACCTTATGGAATAGAATTTTCGATTACCATCACGTACACGCACAGCACAACAGAGAATTATCTTTATTCTTTGAAATACAACTTTTCTTTTTTTTTTTTTTTTTTTTTTTTTTTTTTTTTTGTACACGGTTAAAAAAATTTATGCTATGTTGTATCAAAAATGCTGCTACACCAGCTGTATCACCTTCTGGGACAAAGGTGCGCCATTGTGTGATGCACGAAACGCGGTAAGTGGTGCAACTTTGCACCAATCAAGTTGCATTCTGGTGCCACATTACAGTGTGGTGCAACTTTAAACCTGTTTCCAACTTATTTGGTGCAGAGTTGAGCCCAACTTTCACTCTATAGTATTGTGTGAAATTGCATATATATATATATATGACCGTTGTGGAGGAAACTTGGGGAGACCTTCGTCCAGCAGTGGATTGATAATGGTTGACAATGATGATGATGATGATGATATATATATATTACCTCATTTTATTATATGCTACTTAAGATTTCGGGAATACTACCTCTCTTTATTTACACTCTCTCTCTAAGTGAAACGAAGTCATTCAAATAAGTTTCAACAAAAGGACTTACGGTTAATTTTTTTTTTTTTTTTTTTTTTGGTCAAGTAAGCACTTACTCGAACATTCCAAAATGCATGAGGAACTAATCACAATAGCATTAATCATTCAACACTGATTAACGTAAGTTAGTAATCAGAAAACTGGATAACTCCAAATACTAAGTATATAGGAATTCAGCTCGAATACGCAAACTTCAAATAAACACAGCTTCAGCTTAACATAGCTTCCACAGCCACACTTTGGCTACTGCTTCAACATTATATATATCTCTAGTTTTTATCCGTCATATGCATACGACTCTCTGACCTCAGAATTGTTGCCAACGTCACTCCGTGAGTGAGAAGATATAACAAATACACTGAAAGAGAATGAACTCAAATTTACTTAGAGAATGAAACTAAAAATGAAAGTTAATTTAGACTATACGTCATGCCGTATTGGTGCAAAATTGCACCACATTTATTGTGGACAGTTGTGCCCATGTTGTAGTGCGTTTCATGCAGATACGTATGCATTTGCACCAAAGTTGAGGCGGGCTGTAGAATATTTACTGCGGTTCGGGCTCTTAGGGAGAGCGAGAGAATTTTTTTATATTTTAATGTGATTTTGTATGATTTAGCAAATGAGACACTTTATACTTGGTAAAGGAAATTCTTCGGCAAATGGTTCTGGTTGGGGAGCGGGCATTCGAGATGGTTTTTTATTCCGGGTTTGATTAGAAAATGGCGTAGTCCACGCATTAGTGTGTTTCTGCAGAGAAGAAAAAGCTTTTGAAGAACTATAGATATTGGATAGTTGATAGCTTGCCAACGATAATTTACCCCCTAATCTCCACGCAGTAGCTCCCTGCTAATTCTATTTAGCAACGTATATATTGCAGCGCATTATCGCGCGCTAATATTAGCATTATTTAAGCAACATACAACTGCAGCACCGTCCGATCATTTTGGATGTCCGTCCTCCCGGGAAGCACTTTAGGTGGAAACGAACGGTAAAAAAAATTGTACAGTGACACTATAAATATAGAGATACAGGTCCCTTCCCCACTCCCCGTTTGAGAAATTTATTGGTTAATTGCAGGAGGAGGAGAGAGTGGAAGTGTGGAAAAGGAAATGTTTTTTATTAACGGTTGAACAGATTAGCCAGTTTTGGGGCTCGTTCGGGCCATCTTACAGTATAAAATTCGGGCTTGGGCTGATATACCACGGGCTCGGGCTCCGAAAATTGAGCCCGAATTCAGCTCTGATTTGTACCACCAAATGTGCCACAGTATGATACATACGTTACTGCAATGCGTAGCTGCTGCTTGGTGAAAATGTCATTTGAATATTTAACACAGTCTGAATTGACCTATCTTAATATTGGAAGTTATTTGATAACCTGGCAATGCACCGCACAACAACCGAATACCTTCTGAACTGATATCATTTACTGACAAACCGTTATGGTGGTGTTACTTTCAGGGGCATTTTGGAACTCAGTGGTGAGTGTTGCAACCGAAGACGCGCGATTTTGTCACACCACCCGCTGCAGCACTTAACGGTACCGCTCTGCCATTTTACATGGCCCACCAAGTTGCGATTCTTGCTCCTTTGCGTTTCCACTTTACAAAAAGATCACTTACAATTGATTGGGTCAGCAGATATTTCCCGAACACTTGTTGCTAAGATAGTAATCTTTGACCGTACCACGTAGAAAGTAACTGAGCTGTGTCGTATTGCTCATTCTATATTCGTGCTTACTTTTAATGTTTGCTAGGACACATGCATCTTTTTCTTTTATTCCTGTATGTGCCATGGCTATATTAGGGCAAATCCACTACACAAAAGTGGTGTCCGGATATTTTGATCATGTAGTATATCTTTCTTAGTTGAAGTCAGTGTCTCTGATACATAAGTAAGGTAGGACTGGAAGAACGCATTCACCAAACACTTCTTTTTTTTGTAAGACATAACGGTAAATTTCCCTTGAAATTTGTACTGTTTCTTCCAAAAGTTTTCCAACCAAGTTTTATACGCCTATTAATTTCTTCTCGGTTGTGGTCTTTGCTTGACATCTGTTGTCCAAGGCATCTGTCACTTCTAGATTTGCCCCATCATCTTCCAAATCTTCAGTTCTTGTAAAAGCATTATGCATCAATTTTGCCTTTGGTAAGTTCATTTTGAAACCCATTTCTTTTGAAAGTTTGATGTACTGATTAAATCCGCTTATTACTACTTGGGCCATGCTGTTAATAATCTCGTTTCTTGTATACGTGCAGAAAGCCATGTGATTGTGTATCTGTAGAATATGACGCTTGCTATCTAGCTCACAAATGGCGGCTTAGAATTTGGAAGGAAACGTGGTGAATTTTCGAGTATAGTGAGTTTGTGAAACCACACTGTGCTGGAGAAATAATCGAACACCCTCGTTATCAGATAATTAAGTATGTTAAGTTTAGGCGCCTTCAAAAAATTAAATGAACTAAATTTTCTTCATCCCAATATTTTTATTTTATGAACTAAAATTAATAAAATTTGACTATGTATATCAGTTGAAGTAACACATCTTCCCTTCAACTTTTGTACGTTGTTTGTTTTTGATTGCGAAGCAATTAATCTTTATTGAGGAAGAGTTTTGAAACACAGATTGAAGAAGAAAGAAAATTTTGATTGCAAATTTTCTAAAACGCCTTAGGCGTTTTAATCTCATTAAAAAGCAAGCCTCCTTGCTCCGTTTGTTCTCCTTTCCGTTTGCCTGTGGACGCACATTTTTATCGTATGGCCAAGTTAAACCTAAAAAGGGAACTTTCGAAGAGAAAGGATTCTTTTTTTTTTTTTTTCTCAGTTTAACGACCTCGTGTGGAAATTTTTTCTTCAGGCTGTTTGATAGAATACCTGACTTGATTTCTTCAGGCGTTGTGTTGTGAATGTGGATTGCATGAAGAAAAAATTTAACTTTTGAGGTAGACGACTGAAAAGAATCATTAGATTTCCTTGTGTGGTGCTAATTCAAATGCAGAAAAAAAAAAAAAAAAATCAGTTGTGGAACGCCTCTCTTTCCAGGAATCGTTTATTTCAAGTGCAGAGTTCAAGTTTTTGTTTTGTTCTTTTATACATAAATTATACAATTATTTCAGCACGTTTGCTGATTTCTTATTTGATTGACTGTGAACTTGGTACCATGATTAGCATGAGCCAAAATGAATGAAAAATTAAGCAGACTGCTGTGCTCATAGTTGTAGGTTTGAAGCCGAAAACTAGCCTCGTGACATATAACGTGATCTTTTATTTTCAGGATGTCTTTCACATATTCTCCAAAGCTTTAGTAATTACAGAAAACATGAACCTTTTTTTCTTCAGCTTCAACCTCAGCGTTAGCTGTAATTCTCTCCATATTAATCTGACCCCTCCTCCCATTCTCCTGTAACGGGGTCCTATACTCCCAACTTTAGAATTTTAAGTTTCTTTATCCTCTCTAGTCTAAGAGTTTATGCTATCCTCTTAATTGGGTGATCCAGGTGAAAAGGAATAACAGAAATTTTAAAACGCGACTTTCAAACACAGTGGCGTACCGGCAGGGCCCGATCATGATAACCCGGGGCCCTGGGCAGAAGTCTACATGGGCCCCCCTCACATCATATTTTTACTCTGTCACAGAAAGACACGCATATGTATGAAATTTTAAGGATAATGTTTCAAAGCCATATGCAAACAAAAGTGAGGCAGTTTTAAATAACAATAAACTAGGTATAATGAATTAAAAATCCATATTTACTCCTTAATATGCATAATAGTATTTATTAAAAATAAACGCTACTTTTCTGTTAGCCGAGCGCAAGTGTTAAATCGTCAAATATGGTTCACAAATAACATTTTCGGGGTTATTTTAGTAAAGGCAATCGACACTTCTCAAACCATGTTCCGCTACGAAAACTTCTGCTGCGACGTGAAGATATGTTGCATCTCCATCTAATCATCATTGTCAACCATTATCAATCCACTGCTGGACGAAGGTCTCCCCAAGTTTCTTCCACAACGGTCTCTCTTGTGCCAGTCTCCTCCATGCTACTCCCGCATACTTTCGAATTTCATCCACCCATCTCCCATGTGGTCTTCTTCTGGGTCTTTTCCTGTCCCTTGGAATCCAGTCTAAAATTTCAGCTGTCCATCTATGGTCTGTTCTTCTGGCAGTATGCCCAGGCCCATTGCCATTTCAGGGATTTTTCCCTGATCATGATGTTTTCCACTCTTGTCATTCCTCTTCTTATCTCTCCTGGTTACACCAAGCATGCATCTCTCCATGCTGCTTTGAGTTGTCTACAGTCTTTGTATGTCTCTTTTAGTTAAGGTCCACGTCTTTGAACCATATGTAAGCACTGGAAGGATGCACTGATCAAACACTTTTTTTTTTAAGACATAATGGCATATTGCTCTTAAAAATTACACTGTTTCTTCCAAAAGCTCTCCAGGCAAGTTTTATACGCCGATTAATTTCTTCATCAATGTGACCCTCATTTGATATCTGCTGTCCAAGATAAATGTAGGTATTGGTTATCTCCAGCTTTCCCCCATCAATCGATAAATCTTCATTTCTTGTAAAAGCATTGTACAACACTTTTGTCTTCTGAAAGTTCATTTTTAATCCTACTTCTTCTTTATTCTTGTCAGCAAATTCCTGGATCATACTGTGCCTCTCTGATGGGGTAGTTGCAAAAATGACTACGTCATCAGCAAAACGAAGGTGAGTTAGATAATCTCCATTAATCTTTATCCCTTTTTTTCCAGTTCAGTGATTGAAAGACATTTTGCAATGTGGTATTAAAGAGTTTGGGAGATATAGTGTCACCTTGTCTCACCCCTTTCCAATTTTTATGGGTGCTGTATTCTCAAATAGCCTAATCTTTGCACTTGCATTTTCATAGATGTTATTAATAATATAAATACCATCATTAAAATACAGTTTTTTTTTTGGTGTTTTTTCTCACGATTCATATTTAATGGCAAAATCCCCTTGAAAAAAAAATGTTCAAAAATGGATCAGAGTCTTCAGATTCCTTCGCTCATGCATCGAAATCTTTACATTGTTCTTTACTTGGTGCACAAGAAATAATCATTTTATTCTCAGAAATATCCGGTTTCTGACTGACCGTAGCAGAATACTTTAACAGCGATCTTGCAAGTTTTTTGGTAGATTCTTCTTTTTCAGTCTTTTATTTCCTTTTAGCAGAGCCAGACAGATACGTTTGCTGAGACATCACTTAAAAAGTGCGGTATTACACATATAGCATGGAAGAAATATTCCTCTCATACGTGGAAAATACGTCATAGCAATTAGCACAGCAATCAGGAATCTCTGAATTGACTGTGTATTTACTGTTCCACACGCAATATCAATCACATCAGAAAACTTGAAAATTTCCATCGCCCTGGAGCGGGAATAGGCCCTGCCCCGGAGCAGGATCGGGGGATTCGATTCCCGCTCCAGGGAGATGGGAATTTTCAAGTTTTCTGATGTGATTGATATTACGTGTGGAACAGTAAATACAGTGAATTCAGAAATTTCTGATTGCTGTGTTAATTGCTATGACGGTATTACACTTTAAACAAATACAATATCAGTTAAAATTCTGATAAAAAGTACAAAATTTTGAAAATTATCTCCCTTCAAACTATTACCACAAGCTGATAAAAACGTAAAATTGAGAGCTTCGCTACAACCAAGTCGAAAAGCTTCATGGTATAGAACCACATGCTCTAAACAAGTGTTTGCTTTATAAATGTGTTGCCATTTTCCTCCGCAAACATTTCCATCCGTGCGGCTGCAGACTGAAAGCGTCATCCACGGACTTTAAGGATAATGCGCCAATCAACGTGTCGCATTTTATGGTACCAAGAAATAGAAGGCGGAGCTCACAATCTGAAATGGTAAAATGCCTCACTGAGTTAGTTAAGATGGGTGCCTCAGAAATTTTATTAGTCCTCTTGATAGTTCGTCCAATCAAAATGGAACTTTCAATAAAAAGAAATTTATAACATAACATTATAAAAATTGCAAATTTGGGGACCCTCTTCAAACTGGGGTCCCTTGGGCACGTGCCCCGCATGCCCTTGAGACAATCAGGCCCGGTGTACCGGAAAAACTCGCCATCCCCCTTCCCCCGCAAAAAAAAAATTTTCGATGCCCTTTCGCGAAAATATATCAGCTTTCCATTACCGAAAATTTTAACTTCCATATCAATAATTAGGCTTTACGGAGTTTTAATGAATCAAATTCTTTGGAGCTTACAAGTCTTTTTCGTAAAACCAAAAATTATTACCCTTTATTGCGTGAGAAAACAATGTGCACATTATAATTAAAATGATTGCCCTACTTTTATACCGATACAAAGTACTACAAAACACTCACGCCAGAGGACCTTTCCGGTTTATGTGAAAATTGAGAACATAAGTAAACAAATTGTGACGTATATTCTAATTTAACTTTCATTTTTAGTTCCTTTTCCTATGCAAATTTGAGTTTGTTTTCTTTTGCACTTTCCAAACTTAACGTGATATCTTCTCTCTCACATGAATGAGATTGACAACGCTTTTGAGGTCAGAGAGAGTGAGTGACGTGTGAATGTAATACGACAGTTACATAAAAAGGACGATACAGCAGTTGCTTAGTGTGTGTGTGTGTGTGTGTGTGTGTGTGTGTGTGTAGATGTTCGATCGTTGTTAAGATAGATTATACAACAGATAATTAAGGTATTATACGTGAAGTGTAAAACTCGTAGTGCTATATGTTGGATTTCATCAAATATTGCTGGACCAATAAAAGGTTATCGTAAGTTTGACTTCTGTATATGTTTTGTCTGGCCGTAAAACCTTAATCCCGTGCAACTATTGCATCGTATTCTCATTTAGTTCAACATTTCCTTAGTCATGCGGTTTTAAGACAGCGTAACGCCAATCTCGGTACGTCGTGTAGAAGTGCGCGCGCGCGTGTGTGTGTGTGTGTGTGTGTGTGTGTGAGAGAGAGAGAGAGAGAGAGAGAGAGAGAGAGAGAGAGAGAGAATAGTTACATAACCACAGATCCTATCTCCGAAACATCGCTTACGTGAACCTGTGCGTTATCACATGAATAAGATGTTAAAATACAGCAGATGGTTCAGTCATAGTGGAATTGGATTTTATGGGAGCACCGTGATGTCACTTGAATTCAGATTTCTCCTCACGCTCAAGAGAACTTCGCATGTATTCAGAAGATGCATATTTTGTGAATTCTTGTTTCATAATCATTGAGATACAAAACAAAAAGCTCATAATTTGGATACGGTTCTTTGCTGATGAATATGTAGATAGCGACTGAATAAATTACCTTTAAACGACCCACCAATCAGATGCTACTAGAAATCTAAGCATTGAACGAATCAAGGGAAGGATACAGAAAAGGAAACTGCCGCCTCTGTGGACGAGTGGTACGAGGTGTTAGCAGCCACTCGTCCGAGATGGGCTTGGATTCAAATTCCGAGTGAGACGGATGGTGTGTTTGCCTTCCTGGAACCAGGGGACCCTCAAAATGGGCTCTCTTCATTCTTGAAACCAGTGGCCCCAGATTAGGCACACTTTGAAATTTATCGTGGGTATAACACCCACAGGGAAGGTTTAGACGCAACTGTTTATGTCCCATGGGACTTTTGTGCTGCTTATCAGAAACAGAGTTGCATTTGATCAAACATAGAGGTTCCGATACGACGGAGGGTTAACAGTGCCAGACTATGATGTCACAGCGAGCACTTTCGGGGAGGGCAGGGAAGGGGGAGGGGAAACGTGACCTTGTGTGTAACGGGGGTCAAATACCCTGCGGCAGGCGGCTTGGTGTGCTCATCCAACGCACGGCGAGTACTCAGTGCTTCAGAGCAAATCAACTTTCTATGATAGATCCCATAACCATCTGGTTGGAAGGCACTTGCTCTAACCACAAGGATACTCGCAGCCCCGTGCCCCAAATTAGGGGCGGGCGACTGCTTATAGCCAGTTGTGTTGCTCGCTGCCGTCGTTAACCTCCTCCCCCAAAATTAGCCAACTCTTGCCATGTGAATGTAACTCCCAAACAACAAGTACCCCAGCTAACCCTTTGTGATAAGGTATTTAGAAAGAAAGGGTACTTGCATAAAAAGCATCGTGATACGCTAGCTTCTACAGCATCACCAATGTAAAAGCCTCCTGACGTCGTCTCGTTGCTTCTGTAACGTGATGACGCCAGAACAATCCACTCTGCACCTGAAAATCGGGGCTGAATATTAATAACAGCGTGTAATTGTCATTTTGTTTCTGTTGTTAACTCCTTGACATGTAGCCTGGGAAGAAGGAAATGTGTCGTTAGCTGCCCTAAATGCCGCGCAGAAGGAGTGGGGCAACTAGACCAGACCGAACCGTTTTCTCCCCTCCCCTCCCCGTTCCGACATTACACCTTTTGGGTACGTTAAAAACAGAAAACCCTGTGACCTGGCCCTCCGCCATCGCTTTAATAGCATTCAGTTCAATGGATTCCTTCCATTTATTCCTGGGATTAATGCCTCGCATGCTTCCGGGGTGAAACACTCGTTGCTGTTGGGGAGGTTACGGTTCATTCTTTCCCAAAAGGGAGCTTTTTTTTTTACGCCTTTTAATTGACGTGTTCTTAAAAATGAAATTTTTATATATTACGTTTTGTTCCACGTAATAACTCAGTGTCACAAGCCTTTCAGCGATCAGTTCATGGCTTATAAATAAAAATTTAAACTATGATTTTTTTATTTATAAACCGCGAACTTTGTTGTTAGTTTGCGTCGAGTTTTAATGACCACCGTGAGCAAATCTAAGGGCCATAAATAGCAGCCATTTCCAGGGAAGGGAGAAGTACAGCGCCGTGAGACAAACACATCACCGTATGCCACATTCGGAACTCGAACGTAGGCCCATCTCGGATGACTTATCTGAAGCCCGCGCCTCTGGCCACTCGGCAACCTGGGCAGCCTAAACCACGAATTGACAGCTGGAGATGCAACTTTGCTACCACTTATTTTATTTCCTTCATTTATTATTTTGATTAATTTTGAGGTCTTCTAAAATCAGTTTTGTAACGCTTTCCAGTCAAAGTTTTGACATTACGCAAGTTTTTCGTTTGGACTTGCTTCAAATCCCGAGTGGAACGCAGTTGTGGTGTTTCCGGTATCAGTTATACCAGCTGCCGTGAATTAAGGATGGGTGACTTCGTAGCCTGCGATGCTCGCCCATGGTCATTCAAAATCGGAAAAAAGCTATTTTACAGCTGTAAGTGGCATTGATGATAATATCGACAGTAAAATGAAGCACACGGCATCGAAAATCATGAATAATTTGTGATGGAGAAACAGAGCAAAATTTTACGGAAGAGGTACAGGGTCACTTATCTTCTGGTGACACTCTTCCATCAGCGCTGAATAAATAGACTACAGGGCGAAATACTCAATAGGGGATATGCCACCCAGCACCGCAATTCCTTTTTAACACCTGTTTGTCATGCTCAGCACCATGTGGTTTAGGAACTCTGTTAAAACAAAAATTTGCCGGTGGTGAGATTTAAAAGCCACGCCTCCTCGCTCCGGAGCCAGTTGTTCTACCGACTAAAATACACCGACTCAAGTTATCGCTGCATATGTTTCGTCTTGATATGTGCTTCATCTTTGTACTACGTCACATCATCTCCTTCTTAATTTTTTTTTGGAACCAAAAATAATTTTTCACCAATTCCAAACGACGTGTCGAAGGAACATCACACATTTTTCGAACGCCTCCACACCTCCTCACTCCGGAGCCGGTTGTTCTACCGACTAAACTACACCGACTCAAGTTGTCACTGCATGTTTTTCGTCTTGATGTGCGCTTCATCTTTGTACTATGTCACATCATCTCCCTCTTAATTTTTTTGTTTTGTTTTTGAAACCAAAAAGAAATTTTTCACGAATTCCAAATGATGTGTCGAAGGTACATCACACATATTTCGAAGGACCCACCGGCCAGTAAATCCATTTCCCCCAAATCGAGCGCCTATGTGAAAACACAAATTTGCCGGTGAAGGAGATCGAACCAACATCCTTCTGCTCCGGGGCCGATTGCTTTACCAACTGAGTTACAGGGACGGAATTTATCGCTGCAACTTTTTCGGCTTGACATGTGCTTCATCTCTGTAAGCGTCACAACTCTAGGGATAAATTGCACCACTCCTGCTGGAGAACAACACTGATAAATGCTGGAATGGTTGTGAAAACACAGATTTGTCCGTGACGCATCGAATTCGCGCCCCTTCATTCTAGAGTAAGTTGCTATAAAGTAAAATATTTCAAAGAAAAATGCGTTCTGTGGAATTTTGTGCTTGATACTGATGCATCGGAGTGAAAAATGATTTGCCATAAAAAAAAAATTGTCGTCTCTTTCTTAAAGCAATGAAAAAATTTCCGCCGATCGACAATACGGCGCAGACGCAAGACTCACCGGCGCTATATCGTAACACGATGCTTCCTTCGCGTTTGTTTGCAGTGCGATTGTCCGGAGCAAGATAAAAGGCAATCGCCTGTCGCCTGCTTCTCTGGTGTTTCACTTTCTCACACCCCGCGTGTTACATTGTAAGACTGGGAGTTACTTTCCACATCGCTTCTTTTGCATTGAGCATTCACAGGTTTTCGTTTGGCGTGCTAACATCCCGTTCCATTGCATTTCGTGTTGGAATTAATGCCTGATTTGTCAATATCGATGAATTTAACATTAAGGAGATTAAAAAAGGCGTCGAGGCCAACAAGTACACTAACGGGCAATGAAATTTGCGTACCAAGAAGGAAGCATGGGTTTGAACTGAAATTTTATGGACGTAATGATACAGATGAATGATACACATAATGGCAAGAACAGAGCTGCAGGACAATTACAGAGGGACCTGTGGCACGTAGTCCTGTCATCTTCAATAGCGCGCATCGCACCGCCTCGTGCTGCGATACATGATGCAATACGATCCTGCATGGAGGCGAACAGATGCCTGATGTTGTCCTGCGACAGACTGGCCCGCACGTGTTGGACGGTGTGCTCCAAATCACCGGATAGTGCGGCACGGCGGCAGCCGGCGTTTCAACTGGTCCCATACATGCTCGATAGGAGACATGTCCTAGGAGCGGGCAAGCCATGGAAGTGTCTGGACATGACGTAGTCAGTCCTGGGTAACCCGGGCCCTGTGCGGGCGGGCATTATTCTGCTGGTATAGCAAACCTAGAATCCCGCCTAGGAATGGGAGCACATGGGACCGTAGGATGTCATCTACATACCGCTGGCCCGTCAATGATCCACGTATCACTACTGGAGCTGATCGGCTATCGTAGGCAATGATTCTCCAGACCATAATACCTGCAGCGGGGGAGGTGTGGCGCTTGATAGTGAGGTTGGGATTGTGTTGTTGATCCGGGGACCTCCACATCCGGACACGATGATCATCTGTCCCCAAAACGAAGCGGCACTCATCGCTAAACACCACACGTCGCTCTGGTCTGTCACCACTGCACTCGGAGCCGGCGATGTTCCGGTGTTAGTGGCAGCACACGCAAGGGGCGCTGGAATCACAGATTCGCTTTCGCGAGGAGTCGGGAAACGGTCCGTGGGCACACAGGAGCCCTACATCTGTCCGTATAGTGGACCGGGTCCCCGTAAGATCCGTTCGTGCCTGGCGCACGATCTGTCGATCCTTTCTACCGGTGGTCCTCCTGGTTCGTCCGGAGCCGCTCCGCCGTGTGGCAGGGTCGTCACGTGTCCACTGCTTCCAACACAGTCGGACGGTATGGTCAGAACGATCCACGTGGCGTGCTACACGGCGCGCCGACCACCCTGCGGTTTTCATCCCGATGATCAGGCCTCTCTCAAAGTCCGTAAGTTGCATAAATCGACGTCTCTGGCATCTGCTCGGCATTCTTGTGAATTTGTAATCTTGCTTGCGTCGGCCGGTGCTTTTCGTTTTGATGGGGAATCAACTACACGCCGGTTTATAAGGATGCCTGTTCGTGCTTGCAGCGCCACCACAGGGTGTGCGGTCATGCGGAAATGCACCAAACGTGGATCATTTGCATACCAGCATGCACTCTAGCTATTTGCAAAGTTTTGCGGTTGTAGCATGTTTTCTTCTAGGTGCGTGAATTTCATTGTTCGTGAGTGTACGTGCTTGTTGAAAACAAAAAGGGGAAGAGTGAATGATGGAAGTTGTTTCGTCTCGTTAAGAAACCAAAATATGTTTCACAAAAACACCAAGTTTCACAAGCTTGCAATGAATTGAAAGTTTTCAAAATGTGAATGTTGATTTCATGAGTGTTTCTTCCTTCTAAGGGGGCAATGATGAAAACATCCACATTTTGGAAATTTTCAATTCATCAGAAGCAGGCGAAAATTGGTGTTGCTGTGAAATCATATTCGGAAGCTTGATATGTTATTAAGAAAACAGCAAAAAACTGAAATTAAACATACAACAATTAACTTCATTCAAAATTTTTGACTGTAGCACCATCAATATTAAGTGGAACAACCTTAACATCACTGTGGAATTACTTCTTAACTCTTCGCATGCGCGTTTGAAAACATGTGTAATACAGTTAGGTTATGCGAAGGACAACAATTTCAACACCTTCTGTAAGTGAGCGCGTAAATTATACGTTCTCGTAATACATTTGTGTGATTTCTACATAACCTACGATAGCCTCTGCTAAGAGACTTTCTGAACGCCCTGTGTGTATATATGTAAATCATGCATAATATATATAGAATTATACATTATACATACATATAGAATTATACATGATCATATATATATATATATATATATGATTATGTTCAATTATAAATTAAGTTTCAAATTTATAGTTCAAAGCAGATTTGTCCCGGTTAAGTCCGGGTCAGGTCCAATTATGTGATGTCCGGGTCCTTGTCCAAAATGCTTGACCCGTTTCCAACTCTTAGCGCTTTTGAGCTAATGTTACTCGAACGTGCACGTTGTCCACTTTTGGTAATTTTGTTTTTAGGCTCTGTTTAGGATTTGTCAGTATTAGTCTCTAGGTTGTTTGTGTCTTGACGAAGCCGTCCTTGAGCAAGCGAAAGTTCGGTAGTTTTTATATGATTCTTCATTCACCTATTAAACCAGATTATCGAGCTTCTCTCCAAGCCGTGTACTTGTTTATTACTAGTTAAGGCGGAAGTGCTATGAAAATCTGCATGTTAAGCTAATAATTAATAATGACAAAATGCTTAAAATGATAATTCCCACAGCTGTGTGCTTTGGATACAGTTTTCATTCCAGATTTGCATGCTCTTCAATGAAGAACAGCCAGAAATTTCTTACTGCGTGGTAACTTTATTTGGTACCGATAATATTAAAGAAGTTGTACTTTTCCTATGCAGTCGAAGCTCATTAACACAAACATCGAGAGGCCCAATATATTTGTTTACGTTAAAATTAGCTCGTGTTACTGGCGTGTAATTAATGGAACAACTAAATAAGCACCGAAATATGTAAAATTACACAGCACAATTAAAGTATGTGCACACTGTTTGGCTTTAGAAACATTACGTTTTCTTCCAAAACTTTGTACAACGAAGGCGAAATTATGCATAGCTCTGTGTACTGTAATACAGTATAATACACTATGCTGTAGCACAGTATACAGTGCTACAGCACTATGTATAAATTCATCTCGCTCTGATTACCCTAATCCATCTCATTAGCGCAATTTCGACTTCGGTTGTTGTAATTTGAATGCGTTTCCGAGCAGTGGCTGTGAAAGCACAAACACCTTCAATTTTCACACGATTTTTTTAGAATTGCCGATAGTGCATTTTTTTGCAGTGACGAATTTTGCCGCAGCTGCTGTTTTATTTAAAATACCGTCGTCTCCTTCGTTCTAAATGTGCTGATTTTTTTCTCTGAGCTCAAAGATAGCTAAACTTTACCACTCGTATTATTACGAACAGGATGTGCATAAAATGAAGAGAAAATTAAAGCTCTCTTGCAGAACAAAGGCAAGAATAAGAGTGCGCCAAAGATTTCTATTTCTTTAGTGGGGAGGGATTCAGCCTAAGCAGATGAGAAGGATTAGGATGGTAAGAGACGTCACCTTTTGGGAAGTTCTTTATTTCTTGTTGAAATAGGCGAGTTCACCAAAGCCATCCCCCAACGAAAGTACTCTTCCCCTCAATCCCATTCTCTGCCTCCTTTCCATCATTTGCACCCTCAATCCCATTCTCTGCCTCCTTTCCATCATTTGCACCCTCAATCCCATTCTCTGCCTCCTTTCCATCATTTGCACCCTCAATCCCATTCTCTGCCTCCTTTCCATCATTTGCACCCTCAATCCCATTCTCTGCCTCCTTTCCATCATTTGCACTCTTAATCCTATTCTCTGCCTCCTTTCCATCATTTACATAGTATAGAGTAAATCTCAAATTTGCCGGTGGCGAAGCTCGAATCTGCTTCCTTCTGCTCCGGAGCCGAATGTTTTTCCCAATTAAGCTACACCACTTTCATCAGCATAGCGAATGTGATTTTCTATGCTGATGAAATATGAGCTTTGCTAAGCGAATGTGATTTTCTATGCTGATGAAGTATGAGCTCGTCTAAGCCGGTATTTCTTGTTAAGCGTGTTCAAGTTTAAAGAATAACACAAATCGTAATACTTATGAAAATGGTCCGAGAATTAAGACACAGTTCGCGGTAAAAGTAATTCGCGTTATTGAGATCCTACTGTATTAACATAATTTCCTACTCGGCGTATTTAGGTTATGTTGACTTTTACATCAAAAACTAAAGTCAGAAATTCACTAAGAAGAGAACACGGAGAAAAGAAAGCATTTTTTTTTAATCCACAAAGTTGCACGAAATATACGATTATTACCTCTACGCTCTATACACTCTGTTTACTTTTATGCTATACTTTATTATATTTTCGGCAAGAAGTACTATATACGGAGGTTGGACAAAATAATGGAAACACTTGTGAGAAGAGCTACAGGTATTCGTCAATCAAAGGCGGATCCAGAACAAAAAAAGGGGGGCGGGGCGGTTTTATCCATAAATAAAAGATAAAACCGAATAGGGTGTTATGCCACCATTTGCTTATACTACAGCTTGTGTTCGACGTGGAATAGTTTCAAATAAGTCATTTTTAAGCCTTCAGAGAAATAATGGACCATTTGTCAGGTTTAAGGACGTCAATGTCTGTGTATTAAACTTACTTAGCTCCTAAAACACAATAAAATCTAACGGTTGGGTCCGCATGAATGAAACGTTAATGAACAACACTTGACGTATATTCTTCACGACACTCAGCTCTCCACATGAATTCACATTGAAGACAAAGGTGTGTAACTAGAAATCTCATTAGTCAAATTTTACTTAAACAGCAATAGAAAGGCTTTAATTATGAACAATATTAATTGATAATACAACTCGGAAAACTATAGCTCGTAAGGTTGAGTAGCGTATTTTACAACAGCTTACGGTACACCAAAATTCAGGAAAATACAGGAAGGAAAAAAAAAAACTCAGAGGGAAAGCTAGATGTAGAAGTATACACCACACATTCCTCATGGAGGAAAGTCTCAAGCTGATCAGAATTGTATCTCTCCCTGTCTTCTCCAATTCTGTCCACAAGGGTTCAATAGTGTTTAAGTCTGGTGATTGGGCAGGCCATGGGAAATCTTTAACTTCAGTTTCATGCTCCTCAAACTAAGATTGGGCACACGTGGCTGTGTGTTTTGGAGCATTACCATCTTTGAAGATGGCATCATTTGCGAGAAACAGTACTATGGGATGTATCTGATCACTGAAAACATCAAGGTATGCGGCGACCGTAACTTGCCCTCTCAAAGTAATGACAGAACCTAAAGAATACCAAGGGATCGCTACCCGACCATTTTGTTTCCCCACCGTGTTTGACGGTCGAGATTAAACGTTTTCTTCGCTGTTCGCAAACTCTCCCGGAAACCTGGAAAAAGGGTAAATGAATAATGATTCGTCCAACCGAATCACGTGTTTCAAATCCTCCAGTGTTCGGGTTTGTGCTCGTGGCACCATTACATCCTCATTTTCCCCTGGTCTTCCCAGTTCAGTGATTGAAAGATATTCTGCAATGTGGCACTGAAGATCTTAGGATATATTGTGTCATCTTATTTCACCCCTTTTCCAATTTTTATACGCACTGTGTTCTTGAACAGTCGAACCTTTGCGTTTGCATTTTTAATTTTTTATTCATTTGGTGGTTAAACGAGCACCGTCAGCAAGTCGATGCTATATTCAGTTGCCCGTTCTTAACTTGGAGCCACTGATTCCAGGAAAGAGATAGAGTCAGTGCCGTAGGACAAACACAACATCCGTGCCTCACTGGGATTCGAACTCTGACCCAGCTAGAACGAATGGTCAGAGGCCAGCGCTTAGACTACTTACTGGGTCACCGGGATGACCCTTGTGTTTTCATAGATGTTATTAATAATGTTGAGGTACTCACCTTCAATGCGCACGATTTCAAAGACTTTATATTATATTATATTATATTATATTATATTATATTATATTACAAAGACCGTTCCATAAAACTGAGAGTACTTTTTTTTTTTTTTGAGTTGGCAACAATGTGAAAAAGGAAAATAACCACGCTGACGACTAATTGAATTAAGGAAGTATCTATGGCATCACTTATTAGCCGTGGCAGACGATTCTGGTTTTGTTTTTGCGCAGTTGTTTAAGGTACGTCTGCATTTCACGATACAGCTATATGGAGGTGAGTAACTCAGAGTTAAGAAGTGAAATGCGTTGTGCGATAAAGTTTCGCTATCGTTTGGGCAAAACGGCTCCAGAAACAGTTGATTTAAAGAAAAAAGCTTACAAAGATAAATGTTTGGGTGAGTCAACGACTTTTAGATCGCATCATGATTTCACAAAAGCGCGCTTATTGGCAGAACTCGTTCCTAGGCCTGGGCAACCTGAAATTGTTGTTACGTATTGCTAACATTGTTTGGGCAATCCTGCAAGAAGATCGACGAATGTCGTGCGAAGACATAAAGGCGTCAACTAATATTTCAAAAACGTCTGCATTCGTCATTCTACGCGACAAATTATTGCTGCATCGTGTGTGTTCCAGTTGGGTTCCTCATCACCTGACGAGAGAACAATTGTTAGCCAGAGTTCAGGTGTGTCATGAGTGGAAACAAATGTTTGCAAAGAATCCAAACTTTCTAAACACTGTTATAACTGCCGATGAAACATGGGTCCACTATTTCGACCCTCTCACGAAGCGCGCAACGAGTGTCTGGAAACGCACAGGCTCGCCTCCTCCGAAAAAAAAAAGTCCGCCAAACCAAATCAGCTGGGAAATGTGATGATGATAATTTTCTTTTATCATGAAGGTGTAGTCTACCAGCATGCTGTTCCTCCACAAATTGCTGTCAATGCTAAGTATTACATTTCAGTCTTGAAGCGTCTGCGACTACATATATCGATTAAACGACGGAACTGGTGGGCAAATGGACCCTACACCATGATAACGCCCGCCCACATGTGATGCTTGTGTTCAACAGTTTCTTACGAAATGCAGTATTGAAATCATGCGACAGCGTACCTACAGTCCTGACCTCGCCCCGTGCGATTCTGGTCGTTTCCAACAATGAAGGAGAAGTTCCCTGGTGCAACATTCGACACAGATGCTGACGTTATTGAAGCTGTACAGGGGTCGCTAAAGCAGCTTCCACAAAATGCCTTCGCCACATGCTTTGACAAGTGGACTGAACGATGGGACCGTTGCATATCATCCGAGGGAAGATACTTTGAGAAAGAATAACATATATTTTGTTGTACCTACATTTCTTCATTTTGTGTGATTTTACTCTCAGTTTTTATGGAACGGCCGTTGTATATTATATTATATTATATTATATTATATGCTTCGGCGGTTTGGTCATGTTGAAAGAATGAGTAATGAAATGCTTACTAAGAAAATCTTTTTAGCCCAAGTGGCAGGAAAGAATGGCAGAGGACGGCCAAGGAAGTCGTGAGAGGATCAGATTCAGGAGTGTCTGCATGAGAAAAAGAATATGAGTGTGAAGTATAGAAGATCTTTTGTACAGCGTGTGATGCATGTGAGTGAAGCCCGAGTTGTATGTCATGATCGTTGTAAATGGACAAGTTTGATACGGCAACAGTAAGTAAAAATTATATGGTAGTTTGTATTTCTTTGATGAGCTAACCTCTGAAATGATATATATATATATACATATACATGTATATATACCAACTACAAGAAGAAGAAATTTAAATAGGAACCAAAAGCAGGAGAAAAAATACCATTGCGAACGAGCAGGGAAAAGCATGCAAGAATGCAGAAAGTTTTGAAGATGCTGAGCTTTGGCTTTGTCAAGGACCAACAAAACACAGCATTAACTCATCTCTACAAAGACCTAGTTGAATATAGGTTTCTGCTATGCCATAAATGTATTTCAGGTAAATGACCCCACAAATAAAATAATAATAAAAAAAGAAACACCTTCTGAGCCTCGGAAAGGTAAAAATAAGAATAAATTTAGCAAATACATTTAATGACATACATGGCCCAACCCACAACGACTCTTCGTCCGCAAATCCAGAAAAACCCAGTACAGAAGCCCATGAGCAAAAAAAAAAAAAAATAAATAAATAAATAAATGAAAAAATTAACTATTGTGAGACACGTGGAGAATTTAGACAATTGAAACGTAATACAAAACCTGCAAAAATACTTTAAAAAAAAAAAATGCAATGGTACACAGTAATGTAAAAATGCTTTACTTGAAGGCACAAGTTCCCGAAAATGAGACAGCAGAGCCAGTTTGGTTAAAATTATATTATATTATATTATATTATATTGTTACAAGCCCTACATTAGATATTTTCTAGTTAAGTCATTTTTAGTTCTTTTATAGTGACTTTTTAATCATCCATAGCTGCTAATTAAGAAAATCGCTATGGTGTAAGTTTTGTGGTAAGCGGAGAATTTGGCGATCGAGAGCGCCATGCTGATTATGTTGAAATATTACGATATACCAGGAAAGTTGCTAGCTATTATACAGTATGAGAAGCTCTGAATCACAGAGAATTGTCACTTATTAAGCCAGAGAGCTTGTCACGTTGCTACATTCTTGCTGGTGCCGAACTTCGTCTGTCGTCATCCATGGACTCTTCATTTCTTTTTTTTTTTTTTTTTTTTTTTTTTGTCGTTTCCTTTTCTTTTTTCCATGCCTCAATTCGTTGCTCTTTTATCTTGTAAAAACCTTGTAACAAGTGCGTCACAATGGAGCAGACTGTTCTGCTAACGATATTTTTTAGCTAGAATTGGCTGCACGCCACTCTCCACGGTTTTATTTAACTTGATGAGAGAGAGAGAGAGAGAGAGAGAGAGATTTTTTTTTCTTAGTCCACACAGGTATAAGGTCCTTACGAGACAATGCAGCCTTATGTGATCGTCGTTTGACATCGTTACTAGCACCTAGCCCTGAAAGAAAAAGTTCGGAATTTTTATTTTTTGTTCATTGTTGCATTGTTGTTGTGTAACTATTGTGCGGACACATATTTTATGTTTGTTTGTGTTCTTCCTCTCAGCGGACGCTTGCACTCAACGCAGTTTACTGTCCCACTTCAGAAATATCGAAACACCGAAAAATTTGCATAATCTCAATGAATAAATGTTAACATTTCTCTCAGTGAATAAATGTTAAGATAATTAAATCGGAGTGTATCGTTGAAATCATTCCTAAACAGCTATTTAGGAAGATTTTGGACTTTGCATCCAGCAAAATGAGCAACGCTGGTCATGACCTGAACCTGAGTAGTGACACGTGCTTAAGAGAAAGCCAAACAGTGGATGTGCTGCAGTTTGTGTTTGTGTAAACAACACGAAAACAATCTCTCTCGGATTAGTTATGTTATTTACAAGTTCAAGTATATTTCGTCATTACACTTTATCGTGTAATGTTTTGTATTCAATTAAAATACTTGACGGCAGAGGAACATCTCGGAACTTACCGTTTTTACCAGGTTTATTTTCTCACACGCTATTTCCGTACAGGTTAAATAGTACACAATTTTCTCTCTCTCTCTCTCTCTCTCTCTCTCTCTCTCTCTCTCTATATATATATATATATATATATATATATATATCATCATCATCATCATCATTGTCAACCATTATCAATCCACTGCTGGACGAAGGTCTCCCCAAGTTTCCTCCACAACGGTCTGTCTTGTGCCAGTCTCCTCCATGTCACCCCTGCATACTTTCGAATTTCATCCACCCATCTCCCATGTGGTCTTCTTCTGGGTCTTTTCCTGTCCCTTGGAATCCAATCTAAAATTTCGGCTGTCCATCGATGATCTGTCCTTCTGGCAGTATGTCCAGCCCATTGCCATTTCAGGGATTTAACTCTGATCATGATGTCTTCCACTCTTGTCATTTTTCGGATCCACGAGTTCCTCTTCTTATCTCTCCTGGTTACACCAAGTATGCACCTCTCCATGCTTCTTTGAGTTGTCTGCAGCCTTTGTATGTCTCTTTTAGTTAAGGTCCACGTCTCTGCACCATACGTAAGCACTGGAAGGATGCATTGATCAAACACTTTTCTTTTAAGACATAATGGCATATTGCTCTTGAAAATTATGCTGTTTCTTCCAAAAGCTCTCCAGGCAAGTTTTGTACGCCGATTAATTTCTTCATCAATGTGACCCTCACTTGATATCTGCTGTCCAAGATAAACGTACGTGTCTGTTATCTCCAGCTTTTCTCCATCAATCGATAAATCTTCATTTCTTGTAAAAGCATTGAACATCACTTTTGTCTTCTGAAAGTTCATTTTTAATCCCACTTCTTTACTCTTGTCAGCAAGTTCCTGGATCATACTCTGCAGCTCTGATGGGCTAGTTGCAAAAATGACTACGTCATCAGCAAAACGAAGGTGGGTTAGATAATCTCCATTAATCTTTATCCCCTTGTTTTCCCAGCTCAGTGACTGAAAAACACCCTCCAATGTGGCATTAAAGAGCTTCGGAGATATGGTGTCACCTTGTCTCACTCCCTTTCCAATTTTTATGTGTGTTGTATTTTCAAACAGCCTAATCTTTGCACTTGCATTTTCATAGATGTTATTAATAATATTAATGTATGCATCTTCAATACCGCAGGTTTTCAGAGCCATTGTAACTGCTGATGGTTTCACCGAATCAAAGGCTTTTTCATAATCGATAAAAGCCATGCACAATGGAAGTTCATATTCCCTCGCTCTTCCAATTAGTTCTCTCAGCACATGGATATGATCTATTGTGCTGTAGCCACTCCTGAATCCAGCTTGTTCTCTCGGTTGAGCCATGTCCAGTGTTACCTTCAAGCGGTGTGAAAGAACTTTAGTGAAGATTTTATAAACTACTGATAGGAGGCTGATAGGTCTGTAGTTTCCGAGATCCTCAATGTCACCTTTCTTATGTAGCAGGATCATTGTAGCGGTGTTCCAATCCTCAGGAATCTTTCCTTCATTAAGGCATCGAGTGAAAATTTGGGCGAGTACTGTTTCGATTTCTCCACTTGCTTCTTGTATGATGTCTACAGTAATTCCATCTTCTCCTGGAGCTTTTCCTCGCTTCATGTTCTTGATTGCATGTGCAACTTCTGCTGGAAGGACTGGAGGAACTCTAGTACTGGTATCTTTCATGATGTCTGGAGTGCATGTATCATCCCTTTCATATAATTTGGAGTAGAAATCTTTCACTCTTGTCAAAATTTCGCCTCTATTTCTTGTTACAGAACCATCTTCTTTTCTCAGTGCCATAATCTGTTTTCTTCCCTTACTGAGATGTCCCTTTGCTATCTTTAGGCTTTGGTTGTTTTCAATTGCTTTCCTCACTAGTTCACAGTTGAATTTTCTTACGTCTTCAGTGATACTTTTTCGTACTGTCTTGCATAGCTCTATATATTCCACTTTGGAAGTCACATCTTCTTTAGTTGTCCTCATCTCTCTTCTTTTTTGCATCAACATTTTCGTTTTTCCTGATAATTTATTTACATGCAACTTGTTCTTAGACCCAGCTAATTTTGTTGCTGTTTCCATAAGAGCTTTGGTTACTTTTCTGTTAACTTCAGAGATGTCCACTTCTTCCGATGTTAGGCCTTCTAAAGCAGAGAACCTGTTCTTCAGTTCCAACTTGAAGGTATTATGGTGTTTTTTGAGGTTGGTTATGTCAATACATTTTGTTTGTCTTATGAGCTTGCCACGTTCAAGTTTAGTGTTGAGGTGCATCTTACATCTCACCAATCTATGGTCACTACCAGTGTTGAACTTGTTTAGCACACTGCAGTCTTCTATGACGAATTTTTTGTTACACATAATAAAATCAATTTCACTTGTCGTCCCATTTGGATGTCTCCATGTCCATTTCCTGTGTGGCTTTTTCTTTGAAGAAGGAGTTCATGATGAAAAACCCTTCTGCCTCTGCAAACTCAACGAGAGTATTTCCACGCTGGTTTCTGTTGCCGTGACCGAATTTACCTACTGAAGTTTCATTCTGTTGCCGTTGCCCTATTTTTGCATTGAAATCTCCCATAATTATTTTCAAGTGCTGCTTACCTTTATTATTTAGATGACAAATTTCCTCATAAAATTCTTCAATTTCTTCTTCAGGATGACTTGTGGTGGGTGCATAAGTTTGAATAATCTGAGCCTGGTATCTTTTCGAGAGTTGGATAACAAGCCGTGCAGCTCTGTCAGAGGAACTTTCAACTTCTACAACTTTATCCTTCAGTTTCTTGTTTATTATAAATCCAACACCACTAGTTCTGCCAGTATCTGTCCCACGATAGTAGAAGAGATGTCCACTTTTCAGCTCAATGAGATCTTCTCCTTTTCTCCTTACCTCACTTAGCCCCACGATGTCCCACTTGATCCCCTGTAGTTCCTCTTCCAATTCAAGAAGCCTTGAATCAGAAGATAGGGAGCGTCCATTGTACGTTGCCAAGGTCAGCATCAGATGGCAGCCCAGTCCGGTCCTCCGGGGATTCTTAGCACCCTCTGCCTTCATGTTGCACTGGCCGCTGCCTTGGCCAGGTACATTCCAGCTGCCGGAGACTGAGGGCCAAGATTTAAGTTGTGGAGTCATTCTGGAGGGGTTTGGCCATAACTCACCACGCTGGCCAAGCGGGTTGGTGAGTGTGGGATAGTATTTCCTCTAATCCCGATGGTATAGTTATACCGCTATTTGCGGTCGTCAGAGCCCCTTTAGTAGGAACAGGATGCACCACGAGAAGGCGGGGTTGACATTTGTCAAGGAGAGGCTGTGATGTTACGCATCACCTGACCTTACATCCCATATATATATATATATATATATATATATATCATCATCATCATCATTGTCAACCATTATCAATCCACTGCTGGACGAAGGTCTCCCCAAGTTTCCTCCACAACGGTCTATCTTGTGCCAGTCTCCTGCATGTCACTCCCACATACTTTCGAATTTCATCCACCCATCTTCCATGTGGTCTTCTTCTGGGTCTTTTCCTGTCCCTTGGAATCCAACCTAAAATTTCGGCTGTCCATCGATGGTCTGTTCTTCTGGCAGTATGTCCAGCCTATTGCCATTTCAGGGATTTAACTCTGATCATGATGTCTTCCACTCTTGTCATTTTTCGGATCCACGTGTTCCTCTTCTTATCTCTCCTGGTTACACCAAGCATGAACCTCTCCATACTTGTTTGAGTTGTCTGCAGCCTTTGTATGTCTCTTTTAGCTAAGGTCCACGTCTCTGCACCAAACGTAAGCACTGGAAGGATGCATTGATCAAACACTTTTCTTTTAAGACATAATGGCATATTGCTCTTGAAAATTATGCTGTTTCTTCCAAAAGCTCTCCAGGCAAGTTTTGTACGCCGATTAATTTCTTCACCAATGTGACCCTCACTTGATATCTGCTGTCCAAGATAAACGTATGTGTCTGTTATCTCCAGCTTTTCTCCATCAATCGATAAATCTTCATTTCTTGTAAAAGCATTGAACATTACTTTTGTCTTCTGAAAGTTCATTTTTAATCCCACTTCTTTACTCTTGTCAGCAAGTTCCTGGATCATACTCTGTAGCTCTGATGGGGTAGTTGCAAAAATGATTATGTCATCAGCAAAACGAAGGTGGGTTAGATAATCTCCATTAATCTTTATCCCTTTGTTTTCCCAGTTCAGTGATTGAAAGACATTTTCCAATGTGGCATTAAAGAGCTTCGGAGATATGGTGTCACCTTGTCTCACTCCTTTTCCAATTTTTATGTGTGTTGTATTTTCAAACAGCCGAATCTTTGCACTTGCATTTTCATAGATGTTATTAATAATATTAATGTACGCATCTTCAATACCGCAGGATTTCAGAGCCATTGCAACTGCTGATGGTTTCACCGAATCAAAGGCTTTTTCATAATCGATAAAAGCCATGCACAATGGAAGTTCATATTCCCTCGCTCTTGCAGCAGAGTTCGCTGAACTGTCGTTTTAAACAGACTTCCGGTAGCCCCCTGGTTCATTCTGTCAGTGAGTTGCTCCATTGTAGCGTGTCAATCGGCCCTCACGCACCTTCGCAGCCGACGTTCACGGTTCACCTCTCACATCAATGGCACCTGGTGCTCCGCAGTTTCCACTCGCTTATTCGCAATGTTGCCATTTCTCCAATCAAACAGTTCACAAACTGCGTTATTTCAGAAATGCTGCCACTTTTGGCCCGAAAGCCGATAATCATCCCTTTTCTCAAATCTGATAAATTGCTCCTTTTATCCACGACAGCAACGAGTGATATGTTTTCAGAATGCCTACAGCACACCTTATATACCCTCCAAGCCAGCTCACGACACGTGCCTTATTTCATTGGCTACGCGCTGTTGACGTCAAAAGTAGAAGGTGGTCACAATAATCTGACTCGACTGTGTGTGTGTGTGTGTGTGTGTGTGTGTGTGTGTGTGTGTGTGTGTGTGTGTGGAGATACAGAGAGAGATATATATAGAGAGAGCCAATCATCTCAACATCTTACATGTGTACGTAAGTGACGATTGCACGTCTCATTGCTACTGGGTGTCCTAATAATTTGCTACTTCAGAGTGTGTATGTACACTGAAGAGCAATTGAATTAGAGACAGCTGGCGTTATGCAAATGTGGCGCTGTGGGCGGCCCTGTAAACGGAAACGACATTATGTATACAGGGATCCGACAATATAAGGAGTGATGCGACGGGAATCAGTAAGAGTCGGACGCAGTATGGGTAAGACGAAGGATCTAAGCGCATTTGATCGTGGGCAAATTGTTGGGGCCCGACGAATGGGTCACCCTTCTCGGAATTCGTGCAGGCACTGGGATTTTCACGAGCCACTGTGTCACGGGTGCACCGTGAGTACATCGAATCCGGTAAAACCATCCCTGCAAGGGCCAACTGCCGTGGAAAAGAGCGTATGGATGAGCGGGGTCATTGTCGGCTAGCTCGCATTGTAACAGCGGATAGACGGGCCACAGTGCAAGAAATCACTCTTCAATTTAACGCTGGTGCACAAAAACGTGGAAGCAGCCACACCATTCGGCACCATCTCCTCGCTATGGGGTACAGAAGCCATCGTCCTACGAGGGTACCGCTGCTGACCGCACATCACAAGGTGCAAAGATTAGTATGGGCGCGGGAACATCGCCACCAGACCCTAGACATGTGGGAAAATGTTGCCTGGGCTGATGAGTCGAGATTCACGTTGGTGCATGCGGATGGCAGAATACGAGTACGGCGCAAACCACATGAAGCGATGGATCCTTCTTGCCAGCAGGGTACTCTTAAAGCTGGTGGGGGTGGCATTCTCGTCTAGGGGACCGTTTACGTGGACTGAAATGGCACCCCTGGTACGTGTGACATCGTCTCTCACAGGTCAACGTTACCCCTCCAGATTTTGAGAGTCGGGGATCTCCAATGTAAAGGGACCCCCCCCCCCAAAAAAAAAGCTTCTTTTTTGTCGGGAATATAATGACATAATGCACACTTTTTTATGATGTGAACCAAGTAAATTTAATAATATAAGACTGTGTTTTTTCGTAGAATGCAAACACGTGTATAATGTGTACTTAAGAAAACAGCGATATCGATTCCTAATAAGCAATGTCAGATGTACAACTTTGTAATTGATATTTCTGCCCTATCTATCACAGTTTTACAGTTGTGTTCGCTAAGTTCCACTATTCGCCAACAGGAGCGCCTATGTCGTGCCCGTTAGATCGCGCCTCAGCAAATGGTTTGCTCCTGCGCGCTCGCGCGTGTTTGTATGTGTGTGTGTAGGGGGAAGGGGTACCCAAACTATCTTATACAGTATGTATACATATATTCTTGGGGGGGGGGGTCCGATCACTGTGTATGTGTGATTGGACCCCAGATTTTGAAACATGGTTACGCCCCTGATTCCAAGGGAGTAAATTCATGTTCTAGGGTATCTATAAAATAGAAATTTTACTAAAAAAAGAAAGTTACATCCTTCAGTATTATCATATTAAGAACTTTGGTTAGTCTCATACAGTATTTCATGTAGTTAACCAGGATACAGAGTAATATACACTTTGAGGTGTGAACATCTCATATCCATGAAGGGAATTTTCCAATACAGTGAATGGAGACATAGAAAACAATGTGTTGATATGTCTAACCTCCATGACCTTTCCAAACATGTGGTTGGAATGAAGAGCTAATTAATCATATGTACTCTGTCGTAGAAAGTTCTCTGAGCATTTAACCTTGCACGGAGTTTTTCCAAGCCCTACACATAAAGCTTCTTCCTATTGTTACGTTCACTATCCGATACTCATTCGTTTTGCGCTGCTTTGTTTTTCGTTCTGCATTTCTGTGGAGTGTTGTGTTGTCGGCGTTCACATAACGTTTACGATTTACTTGGTATTTACAACCTGTGGTTCTTGCCTCTTGGGTATTTACTTAGTGTTTACATTTTGAATAAAATTATGTCAAAAATCTGAAATGCGATTTTTGAGAGATCATAATACTTCCCTATAACGGCGGTGTGTGAGAAACTAAAAACCACGTTTTATTTGAGCGGAACTCGGAGGGGCGTAATTTTGAACTTAAAGGGGGCGTAATTTCAAGTCGCGCCTTCCTAAGTAAGAAAAGCTTGCTACGGTCCTGGTGGATTGCTATGTTGTCGGCGTTCTCATAATTTTTGCTTTTCACTTATAGTTCTGTAATATGTGTGTTATATCAGTTATAATTTTTTGCTGAATTCGGTAGAACAAACATTTTTCAAATCTATGGAGAAATGAAACTGTTATATGGAAACATATGAAGTAAAAAAAAAAAAAAGCCTCCTCATTTGAAGTGTGGTACTAGGCGTTGGCTACTAATCATCTGTCCGAAAAAAGAAAAAAAAGAAGCCTTCTCAGTCTCAGTGGCAGTGTGGTACGAGACGTTGGCTACTCAATCATCTGTCCGAGATGTAGTCCGAATTCGAATCTCGGGAGAAAGATAGATAACGCGCACTGGCCCTGTACCCATTCCTGCGGAACCACCAACCACAAATTAATAATATATGTAGAGAATTTTAAGAAGGGAGTGTCTGACCACAGGTCTTAAACAGCCCGTAGAAGTAGGAAGGTAGGAGATTTGGGTTTGAGTGCCCGACAGGAAAGTCACGCGAAGTAGAAAGGCGCCCTTATTTATAACCGGAGAGCCAGTATCCAGGGTCCAACGGCTTAAAGTGTCCGTCCGACACACGGCGGATATTTAGTGCTTCGAGCGTTCGTAACTGGGATCGACCCTGATACTCTTCCGTGTCAGTCACGAACTTTGATCACTAGGCCATCCACGGTCGCAGCCCAAAATTAGGGATGGGTGAATTCTTCTATAATTTTCTCAAGGCTATTTTACCCCCCCCCCTTTCCAGCATTTTTTGTCCATAATATATTCTAATTTGCTCATATAAGCAAGAAGGCTGAATGAAAACCGGGCACTATTTCAAATGCGTTCAAAAGTTTATTATTGGATAACGACTAATAATACCACATTTTTATTTATATCCTTAATTAATTTGAAGAAAATTTGTGTATAAATTCCATTGGGTACATTATTATTTTTTTCGGAGATTTACGAAAGTCTGCGCGTGTAATCCAGGACACAAAGAAAAAGCTTTGGAGATCGTGTCGTATATTCTAAATTAACTTTCCTTTTCAGTTTCTTTCTCTATGTAAATCTTGAGTTTGTTCTCAGTTATACTTCACACTTAACGTGATATCTTTTCTCTCAAACGAATACTGTTGGCAACATAATTGAGGTGTAATGAACGTGACGTATGCCTGTTATTAGATGAGAACGAGAGATAAAAGCTACGAGAAACAGTTGCTCGTGTGGCGTGGTGTAGTGTGTTTAATGTGGAGTGTTGATACTGATTGTTGTATAAAATGCGAAGTGCTATGTTATGTTACGATGTGCAGGAGAAACAAAGCATCATTTCCGTAAGTTTGACTTCTGTTTTTAAATGTTTCGTCTGGCCGTTAAAGTTTAATTTAGGAACTATTTCATCGTATGGGGATTTTTTAAAATAACGTAGCAGTATGAAAAGATGTTTACGTTATAGGATGTTAAAAAATATAGTCGCCCCAAGAACGCTAAAGCCAGCCCTGCATGTAAGAACGCTAAAGCCCTGCTGCATATAGGAACGTAACTTCAAGCCCATGTAACGCTAAAGCAGGGCTTTAGCGTTCTTACATGCAGGGCTTTAGACTAAGTCTGAACTGACTGACTGTCTCCAGAAGCTCTCCACTGACTGAGTCGGTCTTAAAAGATTGATCAAATATTCCTCACACGGGGGTAGGGACCCTTCCTCCCCAATCAAAGTGCTGCCTGGGTACGAAAAAAAGAAAAAGTGAGCTAATGAAGGAAATTTTGGGAGAAGATAATATCTCGTGTACATTAGGTTGAGGTAAAAGATACCTACTGAAATAAGCTTACCTTGTGTGAAAGCAACCGTTGGAAACATACAACAATTCGATTTAACAAATAAAGCGATTTAACACGAAAGTGAATTTTTAGTCTTTTGACGAGGAATTTTGAATTCAGAAGTTAAAAATTAACTAACCTAGCTGAGCAAGCATCGTCAGCTATGTCTTGTGAATAATGTTCATATATTATTAAAATATTTACGAACGCTGATATTAAAGAAATAGTTTATTGGTACATACTATTGCGTAAAAGAGCGCCAAAGCCCTGCTGCATATAGGAACGTAACTTCAAAAGCTACGTTCCTATATGCAGCAGGGCTGGAAGCTCCGAAGTACACGGATATCAGTATTTTAGTTGTTAAAGTGATTAGTATTAAAAACAGTAGGTGATTTTATTTTTTATTTTTTAATCAAAATGTTAGCTTTCTAAATAAATGCTTTCAGTTTTCATCTTGTAAGCGAAACACTTTATGAAGTTGTTTTTATTTACGCACTTGATGTTTTTATACTGGGTACATGCTTACAGTTTCATTAAAAAAAAATCCTTCGCTTTGCGTGGAATGACCGGAATAAAAAATCCTGGAAACTCTTTACAGATTGATGTGGCGCGACATCTAGTGGCAGACGAAGCATTTGACATCCTCTTTTTGAAGGACGATCTGGCTGGGACCGGTCTTTCGTGACGTTAATGTGCTCGAAAAAGTTTTAAGCGGCTGCGAAGTCGTCTGAAAGGAAAGGCGAGGATAGATGTGCCTGCGAGGCTAAGGTCTGAACACGAAGGAAGGAAGGAAGTGATCGCAGCTTAGGCGGCAGGCAATTTAATTCCTTACCTCACCAACACTATTTTCTTTTGCTGAGGCAATGCAAATTACTCCTGCAAAATTAGTTTCTTAATTTACCTGATATTACCTAACTGATATCTAACAGTTGAACCCATGCGTTCTGTTGTTATAATTATCAAAGAAAATCCTTTTTTCGCACTTAATATCCTCGAAAAACAGTTGCAACAGTTTTTTTAATATGGTTACAAACGAAAACCCATCATTCAGATGTCATAGCAAATGAACTAGTGTTGCAATTTTAGAGCGGATGATTGTCTTAACGAGACTGTTGTTGCCTTGTTTGCTGAAGTCCGACGATGAGGACACAGAATTCCAAGACTTCAATGGGGCATACGACTTTAAAATAGGAGCAGAAGCAGATTTATGGAACGAAGTTACTTAAAATGTGTATACATCAGCATTGTGGTTGGTTGATGCTTTTTGTGCTGTTTCGACGTCGTACAATTTGCTAAATTGCTCGAATACAAGATTATATAATACGTGAACGAAATTGAAAAGCTGGTAGTTATTGTGCTCATATAAAACACACTCCCCGTGATAACAGACGTAATACATTAAAGAGCCAAAGGTCATGGGATAACAGTATGCAAATTTTTAACTGGCACCGCACGCCATGATTTTTATCTAGTTGCAAGGTGTAATCTCGTGAGTCAGGTTAAATAACCGCCAGTAGGATTATGGCAAGCCCATGTGAATTATCAGAGTGTGAACGAGGCATAGTGGTGGGAGCCAGACGGATGGAACATTCAATTTCCGAAGTTGTGCGAGCATTCAACATTCCTCAATCCACGGTGTCACGTGTGTACCGAGAAACAGGGCTGTAGTTGAGGGTATACGGTGGCATGCGCCGTATACCTCTCTGCTTTTTTTGACAGAATAGCGTATACTTTCAATGTCCATATTATCAACAGAACTTCAATCTCAAACAGCATCGCTGCCAAGAGCTGAACATCTAATAAAAAGAACTATAAGAATTATGGAGAGCTTCGGAGAAAATCCTGGGGAAAAAACTCATTTAACATTAGCAGCAAACGAGGAATTATTATTTAAAAATATCCCATTGATTCCTAACAAAAAAATTGTACCTATTAAACAAACCAGTTTATTCAAAGCACGGTTGACAGGATGAAATCAAGACTGTATTCAGATTCAAACAGTGAAAATGTACAACTCCTTAAAGATATTTCTTCATTAGAGCGAATAAATATATAAAAAAAGACGACGTGCGCTATGGAGAACTAAAAACAAGGCGAATCTGTAGACGTTTTAATGTTGATGAAATGCAAGCTTTTCAGAGAATGAAAGAATATACTGAAAACGTCCGAGTTGTACCAGAAAACTAAAAACCCCTCCTAATAACGATTTCAACTCTGCCTTGTTCGACAGCTGAACGCGAACGAGGATTCAGTTTAATGAACAACATTACAACCGATCTCAGAGCATCTTTGTTAATATCCGATGTATCTAACCTGATGTTCATAAATTCAAATGGACAGCCAGCCTATTGAACGATTTAATCCAAAAAAATATGTAAGATCTTGATTGATGAATCATCGTTCAGCAACTGATAGTAGATCAAGAGTTTCTTCTAGAGAAGAACAGTGCTGTAAGGATTTATCTGGTCAGGCTTCTTTTTTTTTTTTTTTTTTTTTGATTGGAGGTTTAGCCACGACCACCGTGAGCAACTCAGTGCGCTATAAGCAGTCGCTCCCATCCCTAATTTAGGGTCACTGGTTTCAGAGAAGGGAGAGAGCCAGTGCCGTAAGACAACTGTCAACACAACATCAATGCCTCACCGGAATTCGAACCTGGACCCCTTTCGAACGAATGATCAGAGGCCATCGCTTAGACCACTGCACCACCAGGCTCAGGATTTGTGGGATATATTTCAATAAAAATTAAAATAGTCTTGTTCATACTCTTCAACATGTCATAATTGACAGGAGAGAAGAGAAGATACTTTATTCATATCGGTAAGTGAGCTCGTACCCCCACTGTTTTTTTTATCCATGTAGTATAACCTCTGATTTTTTTTTGGATTTGCACATAGCTGATTTTGCTACTACACTACTGCCGAGAATACCTCATGGAAGTCATTACCACCCACCGTGGACAGCGCAGTGCCCGACCACGAATGCTGAATGACCGTGACCAGCTGCGTCTGACCAGGATTGTCCATGCTAACAGACGAGCGACACTGGCTCAAATAACATCCACATTCAATGCAGAGTGTATACCAGAGACACATCCATCAGGTCAGTGCAGCGTAATTTGGCATCTATGGAGAATGGGAGCAGAAGACCCACTAGAGTGCGTTTGTTAACACCACGATATTGGACACAGCACGTCTTCTGGGCTCTTGAACACGGTAATTGGACCCTGGAAGACTGGCAACATGTGGCGTGGTCCGATTAGTCACGTTACGAGCTGATGGTTGGGTTCGGGTGTGGTCCAGACCCCATGAGGCCATGGACCCAAGCTGTCATCAAGGCACAATGGCAAGCTGGTGGTGTTTGCGTACATGTGTGGGGTGTCTTTACGTGGCACGGGTTGGGACATCTGGTCCTCGTAAACACGTCATTAACCGGTAATCGCTTTGTTACTCTGCTGGGTGACCATTTGCAGCCTTTCATTGACTTCATCTACCTCAACAACGATGGGATTTTCCAGACGGACAATGCACCATGTCATCGGGCCCAAGTTGTCCAAAATTGGTTCGAGGAGCATTCTGGAAAGTTCCGACGGATGGTGTAACCACCACGTTCGCCCGACCTGAACCCAATAGAGCACTTATGGGACGTAGTGGAGAGGTCCATTCGCACCCAAGATTCTGCATCTACAAATACCAGGTAACTGTGGGTGGCTGTTCAGACAGCATGGCTTGACATCTTCCCAGAAGTCTTCTGGCCACTTGTAGAATCGATGCCTCGTCGAGTTGCTGCACGTTGCCGGGCTAGAGGAGGTTCTACACGATGCTAGATACGTATATCATGACTTTTGGCACGTCAGTGTAGTATGGATAATGTCAGAAACCCCTGCGCTTTGCATTTTCGAATATTCTGTTATAATCTCCCTCGCTGCTTTTTTTTTTTTTTTTTTTTGATTGGAGGTTTAACGACCATTGTGAGCAACTCAATGGGCTATAAGCAGTCGCTCGACCCTAATTTAGGGCCACTGGTTCCAGGGAAGGGCGAGAGGAGAGCCAGTGCCGTAAGACAAACGCAACAACCATGCCTCACCGGGATACGAACCCGGACCCCTTCCGTACGAATGATCAGAAGCCATCGCTTAGACCGCTGCACCGCGGCAACTGCTATTTTCATGTAAAACAAGATATAAAAAAGTGCATTGCGTAATAGCACGTATCTTGATGAATAACAAATATGAGCAAAAAAAAAAAGTTCATTTTGTTTTGAATTCAATTTTCAGTCACTAAGGATTATAGCAAACTGTTTTGGCGGTATGTCAAGGGTTAAAATCTTCCAAATACGGGGAGACAATGTAAATAAATAAAGTAATCACTCCTTCCACGTTTTTCTTTAATTAACACACAGCAACCGAAAAATTGTATTTCGACACCGCTGGTATCGAAGCCCAGATCTCTCGAGATAACTGGCGAGTACGTTCGCTTTACGCTACGTTGCCAATAAAACGCGTCGCTATGTGTGTTTATCTGTCAGCATCTGATTTCATGACTTTGTCTATTTACATTGTATTTGGAAGATTTTCACCATTTCTCTCGCCCTTTGGATTTATTAGCTACAATTAAACACCTTCTGCCGTTAAGGCCCACCAGATGGAGACGTCTCAGTTGCTAAGCTCATCCCTACAGATTTGTGAAGTCAGATGCTGACAGTTTTTTTTTTTTAAACTTCCAGTTTTCATATTGATGGCTTGAAGGACATGATTTTTAATCAGCTGCTTTACAGGCATTTCGTCTCAGTCAAATCGATATTACAGCGTTTAAGGGTGATACTGAAGTTTTTTTGTTAATTTTTGTTCCAGATATGACATGTGCTAATTATTTTTACGTTCGTTGAGTCTTTCGAATGGGAGGCCCAAACTTTTCAGGAAAAGATGCCCGAAGCTGCGGCTCTGACTGAGCTTTGCAACGACAGAGTCCCTTGATATAAATAGACAAAGTCATCGTTCTTTCCACGGTTTTCTTTAATTAACACACAGCAACCGGTGCCACCAATCCACGGCGCTGTGTCTGTATGCCTGTCCATTTCCCAGTACTCATTACGAATACTCATTTTTGAAATGCTTTGCATTCAGCGAAGGTCTGTCGCAAAAGTTTAGGCACGAATAGGGTCGTAGCTACAGGGAGGGCAGGGAGGGGCTGTTGCCCTCCCAGAATGGTCATTCCAGGGGTGTAAATGCATGCTCTGGAGGGATGTAAAAATAGAAATTGAAACTAATAAAGAAAGTTACACCCTTCAGTATTTTCCTTTTAAAAACTTTAGTTAGTCTCAAACAGAATTCCATGCAGCTAACCCAAAATACAGAAGTAACATACACTATGAGGTGTGAACATCTTATATCCATGAAGGGAATTTTCCAAAACAGTGAATGGGGGCACAGGAAACAATATGCTGCAGTGATGTATCTCGGAACCGAGACCTGGGCTATCTCATCGTCCCCCACATACACACAGAGTACTGGTTGCTGTTTTTTTTTTAAATTGCGAAGTTTAATTTTTAATTGTTAAGTAATACAAATAATTTCTTTTCTAAATTTCAGGTGCATGCTATTGCTTACATGATACCAAATAATTATGAGGATTAGGATTTGAACGCTTATTTGTACATGAACTCCATTCGTCTTTCCTTTTGCGTGAACTTGAGTGTTACGTTTTTATAAAATGTTTCTTCCGAGTACTTTTTCATATTTAAAAAGAATGTATAACGAAGTAAATTTCTCCATCATTTTTGTTCACGCCGGGTCTCGAACCCGGGTCCCCTCATTCCTAAATAAGTCACTCTACCAATTGAGCTACGCGGACGTTCGTTCTGACTGCTATCTGCCTTTATGTCGTGTGCATCCTGCTGGCAGGTACGTCACAAATGTTTTTCTCTACTGACAAAATAGCGAAGTTACTCGAACGTACATGTCCTTGTGTGACTCTAAGATATATCTTGATTCTTTTTAAATCAGAAAAACTTCTTTCGACAGTTGCAGTTGTTGATGGAAACTTTAATATTAGGTCTGCTAATTTGTACACCTCACTAAACGCAATGTCCAATTTATTCAACTTTATGTAACAAGTAATGTCTCTTATTGATTTATTTTTGTATTCATCAAGGGAGTAAAACACCTTCAGTTCATTTTTTAATCGAGCTGTATCAAAATTTGAAGCATAGAGTTTTCTTTAAGCTCTGATAGTAGATGTTCAGGGAAGCTTTCACAACATTTATCAAAACAGTTCGAATCCAACAAAGCCACGAGTTTAAGATATCACTGATTTTAATTCATTGACACTTCACACAAACAGAAACAACTCTCGCGAAACACGTGCTCTTATGGGCGGGGCATGCGAGTGACTAAAGTAGTCTAAGTCTTCTCTTTTCAGAGCGAACCGTTGCCCAAAGCAATGGCCTCTTCCCCTCCACCCGCTCATTCATGTTGTCATGAAAACGCTAGCAAGCGATCGTATGGAAGGTCTTCGAATCAGAACAACGAAGACCCTGGAAGTCAAAGAAACGAATCCGCACGCGTTTTTTTTTTTTCCAAAGTGAAAGCATCGACATATCTTAATGCCGTTGATAATTGAGTTTTATTTATGTATATTTAATATAATTTTATTTTGTGCATTCTCTGGGCTTCGCAGCTAGCCTCGAATATAATCCACTGGTATGCTAATATGCCCATACCTCCATGACCTTTCTGAAAATGTCGTTGGGATGAAGGGCTAATTATCATTTGTTCCCTGTCACAGAAAGTTCTCTAAGCGTTTAACCTTGAACGGGATTTTTCCAAGCCCTAAGCTTCTTCCTATTGCTACGTTCACTATCCGATACCCATTCGTTCTGCGTTGGTTTGTTTTTCGTTCTACATTTCTGTGGAGTATTGTGTTGTCGGCGTTCACGTAATGTATACGCTTTACACTTGGGTATTAACCCAGTTTTTCTTACATTTTTAATAAAATTATGTCAAAAACCTGAAGTGTAGTTTTTGAACGATCATAATACTTCCCTATAACGGCGGTGTGTGAGAAAGTAATAATCACGTGTTATTTGAGTGGAACTCGAAGGGGCGTAATTTCCAAGTCTCGGCCTCACAAATAAGTATAGATTACTACGGTCCTGGGCACAAAGAAATATCGACGATAAAACATAAAACTAACAAAAAGAATTTGGAGGTTGTGTTCTGTTGCTTCGTAAAAATAAGAAGCAAAGGAACATAAACATTGAAAACCAAGTGAAACACTTGAAACTACACTGCTGGCCACCCAAAATGCAACACCAAGAAGGAAGCATCCGATTGGGCCTGAAATTTGCAGCTTGCGTCGCCCGCGAGAGGACATGCAAACGATTAGCATTGCAGGGCATATGCAAATCATGTGCGCCCTTCACGCCACCGAGAAGCACTATAAGAAGGGTGCACAGAAGGCGGGGTGTAAGTAGTGGAAGTGTGTTGTACTGCCGGACCTGTGCGTGGTAAGCTTCCTCATGCCTCGTCGCAGAATACGGCAGTCATTCCAGCACGTTTCGGAGTTCGACAGAGGGCGAATAGTGGCTTATCGTGACAGCGGTTTATCGTACCGAGACATCGGCACCCGTGTGGGACTACATCCAGCCACAGTGAGGCGAGTATGGATTCGGTGGGTGCAGGAGGGACGGACGGACCGACGTGAGCGATTGCCGCAGCCACGGCACACCACCGAACGAGAGGACCTGCATGTTGTGCGGCGGGCATTGACGGCTCTCACCGCCACATCACGAACGTTACCGCAGGAATTAGGATGTGTTGCGCAACAACCTGTGTCAGCACGTACCGTTCGACGTCGTCTGCAGGAGCGGCGACTTGTCGCACGGCGTTGCTCCGATTATCATTGACGTTACACCACCGGCGAGTGCGGCAGCAGTGGGCCGTTGAACGCCGCACCTGGACTACGGAATGGTACGACATTGTCTTTTCCGACGAATCCCGCTTCTTCCTGAAACACCACGATGGTCGGATCCGCGTGTGGCGGCACCACGGCGAGAGACTGTATGACGCCTGCATTATGCATCGCCATACCGGTCCGTCGCCTAGCTTTATGGTGTGGAGCGCAATTGGATGTGACACCCGCACCCATCTGGTACGCATCGCCGGTACACTCAACAGCAACCGCTACATCTCCGACGTTTTGGAGCCTGTAGTCCTCCCTTACCTGCAGGACCTTCCAACGGCCACGTTTCAACAGGACAATGCGCGCCCGCACGTAGCATGCATCGTGCAACAATTCTTCACGGCCCACCAGTTGTCACTGCTGCCGTGGCCCGCCTGTTCTCCCGATATGTCGCCCATCGAATACGTCTGGTCGCTGATCGGCAGCCGAGTGGCCCGGCAAGCACCACCCTCGGCTACACCTGAGGAACTGTGGCAACGTGTGGAAGCAGCCTGTACCGACATACCCCAAGCCCACATCCAAAGCCTCTTTCGTTCGATGCCGCGGCGTGTAGCGGCCGTTATTGCCAGCCATGGGGGCCACACAAACTATTGATGTCTGCGTGTTCCGCAAGTCGCTCGGGTCTGTAAGCTCAGTCGTTTCACCTTTGTATCTGTTGTTATGTGTCCAGAAAATCTGGCTTTGCTATCTCGTGTCCTTCTTGGTGTTGCATTTTGGGTGAACAGCAGTGTAGTTACATCACACTATGCAGTGGGAAACCAATGCATGCAAGGATGCAACGGATATAATAACTGTACATATTATTCCGTGAAACGAGGAGAATCTACATGTCTTAAAAGTTTAGACACAAATTTGTTTAAATTTTCAGATTGATAGCTCGAAGAACATGATCTCGAATCAGTTGCTTTTCGAGCTTTTCTCTTAGATCGAAATATAGCGCTTTAAGAGTAATATCAAAATTCTTTTCATTATTTTTTTTTCAAATATGGCATTATTATTGCATTTGTTGAGTCTTTCGTAGGAGAGACTCAAAACTTTTTAGAGAAGGCTGAGCCTCCCCTTGAGACCCTTAATCTACGACCCTGCTCTGACAGGGATATACACTGAAGAGCAATTTAATTAGAGATACCTGTCTAGTATAACGTGTAGCACCACCTTTCGCCCTGATGACGGCGGCGATTCGTCTCGGCATGAACTCGACAAGACACCGGAAGCGTTTGAAAGCCATACGGATCTACGACCCCTGAACAAGCTCCCACAGTTCACGAAGATTTGATGGAGGGGGGTCAGAGCTTCGAACATCTCTCTCGATGGCATCCCAGATGTGCTCGATGGGATTGAGGTCGGGTGACCTAGCTGGCGAAGGAAGCGAGGTCACGTCGGTGAAGTGTTCATCCAACCATTTGGATACAATTCGGGAGCGATGGCATGGTGCATTGTTTCGTTGCAGGATGAGGTCCCCAGTGGGATGTTGAAGACGCACAAACGGGAGCAAATGGTCATCCAGGATATCCCGGTAACGTTGACCTGTAAGGGACGATGTCACACGTACCAGGCGTTCCATTTCAGTCCACGTAAACAGTCCCCAGACGAGAATGCCACCCCCACCAGCTTGAAGAGTACCCTGCTGGCAAGAAGGATCCATCGCTTCATGTGGTGTGCACCGTACTCGTATCCTGCCATCCGCATGTACCAACGTGAATCTCGACTCATCAGTCCAGGCAACGTTTTCCCACATGTCTAGGGTCCAGTGGCGATGTTCCCGCGCCCATGCTAATCTTTGCACCTTGTGATGTGCGGTCAGCAGCGGTACCCTCGTGGGACGATGGCTTCTGTACCCCATAGCGAGGAGATGGTGCTGGATGGTGTGGCTGCTAACACGTTTTTGTGCACCAGCGTTAAATTGCCGAGTGATTTCTTGCACTGTGGCCCGTCTATCCGCTGTTACAATGCGAGCTAGCCGACGATGACCCCGCTCATTCACACGCTGTTGTCCACGGCAGTTGGCCCTTGCAGGGATGGTTTTACCGGATTCGATGTACTCGCGGTGCACCCGTGACACAGTGGCTCGTGAAAATCCCAGTGCCTGCACGACTCCCGAGATGGAGTGACCCATACTTCGGGCCTCGACAATTTGCCCACACAATCAAATGCGCTTAGATCCTTCGTCTTACCCATACTGCGTCCAACTCTTACTAATTCCCGTCGCATCACTCCTTATATTGTCGGATCACTGCATACGTCATGTCGCTTCCGTTTACAGGGCCGCCCACAGCGCCACTTTTGCATAACGCCAGCTGTCTCTAATTCAGTTGCTCTTCAGTGTATATGTAAGTAAAAATGTTTTTGCCTCTCCTAGAGTTCAGTGGCATACCAACGGTGGTGGACGATGGAGCCCTCCCCCTCCCCCTTAGGCTGACAGAGCGGAAAATTATTACGTCGAAGTTTGAAACAAAAAGTCAAGATACGCGATCTACATATACTTCTTATTCATGCACCGTATAATTATAACATACAGTAATTATAAGGGAGTAGTTCTGTTAAATAAATTTAAAAAAACCTAACCAGGAAAAGAATTTCATTTACTGCTTCTTCTAATCATTTATTTTTCTTGTACTGCAACATTATTAGTAACTCGATAAGAATAAAGGTACAAAAGTGAATGTCCTTCTTAATCGTTTTAACACCTGACTATTTTTCTGGGTAAATTTAGGGGGGTCACCCCCACCTTAGGAAAATTCTGTGTGCCACCCCCCAGGAAATTTCTGGGTGCGCTACTTGCTAGGGTTTACCACTAGCTATGGCCCTGTCTACAACATTGTCTTACCATCACTTTGAAAACAGAAGATTTTTTTCGGGCCAAAATCTAATGATGGGAGATGGTTTACCAAATTCTGTCACCGAATCGAATATAAGGGAACCCCGGTGGCGCAGTGGTCTAAGCGATGGCCTCTGATCGCTCGTCAGAAAGGGGTCCGGGTTCGAATCCCGGTGAGGCATGGATGTTGTGTTTGTCTTACGGCACTGGCTCTCTCCCTTCCCTGGAACCAGTGGCCCTAAATTAGGGACGGGCGACTGCTTATAGCCCATTGAGTTGCTCACGGTGGTCGTTAAACCTCCAATCAAAAAAAAAAAAAAAAAAAAAAAGGGGGGTCCGGGTTCGAATCCCGGTGAGGCATTTATGTTGTGTTTGTCTTACGGCACTGGCTCTCTCCCTTCCCTAAATTAGAGACGGGCGACTGCTTATAGCCTGTTGCTCACGGTGGTCGTTAAACCTCCAATAATAAAAAAAAGAATATAAGGGAGATGAAGAAATGAGTCAGGTATAACCGCCTTTTGTGCTCCTACGTTGCCATGGAAACCTGCTAACTGAAGACCTGCTCTCCAACTACTGACTTCGCTAGAGTGCCGTGGGTTCGTTACTATTAAGCGTCGCTCTTGCAAGACAAGTTGGAACTCGAAAAAACTAGTAAACTCCGGTGCTTACCTATTGGACAAGAACTGCTTGGTGACATATGAAGGAGTGAATGCTTCAGCTTTGTAGTTCGATAGAGTGCGAGCGCATGAAACAAGTGTAGCGTTTTTTCGAAAGCATTTGAACTTTTATTAAACGAACTAGTAGCGTGGAAGGGTTCATAGCAAAGATATAACAGGAATTTTGTTTAGCTCTTCAATGTCTTCTTCTCAGGTAAGTACAAAACTCAGTGTGAAGTAAGTAAAACCGTTCGGTTACACATGATATCTCTGTAAGTCCTGCAAAAAAAAAAAAAAAAGAGGCGATTGTCGTTACAATGCTAAAGTGTCTCATCGAAGATTGAGTTTGAGTCATGTGAAAAAGTTTTCGCATTTTTAAAACTCCGCTGTGTTTGTCACGCCCTTGGCGACATTGACCATAAGTAAGAGCTACTTCCTCTATCTCAAATGTTAATAAACGTCATTCAGATACCAAAAAAGTTAAAAAAAAAAAAAAAAACCTGCTTGCGCATAATCTTTTCCATTAAAAGAGCAGGTAAAACCTCTCTTAATCTGTGTTACCGTAAATTTACTACGTGCAGTGCAGTATTTTTATTCATTACATGGACATCTTGTCATACAGTGATTAGTGATCTCTTTGTTATAGTTTTTTTTTTTTTTTTTGATTGGAGGTTTAGCGACCACCGTAAGCAACTCAATGGACTATAAGCAGTCACCCGTCCCTAATTTAGGGTCCCTGGTTACCGGTAAGGGAGAGAGCCAGTGCCGTAAGACAAACACAACATCCATGCCTCACCGGGATTCGAACCCGGACCCCTTTCGGACGAACGATCAGAGGCCATCGCTTAGATCACTGCGCCACCGTGGCGGCTTGTTATAGTTACAGCAGCCTGCAAAGAGAAAGGCGCCGACCCGATGGCCGTGTGGTCAGCGGCGCAGGCTTCTGACTTAGTCGTCTGAGCCAGGGGTTTATCCAGGAATTTAAATTGGATTGGTCCTGAAAAAATTTAGGGGTGGGGTGAAGCAAATTTTTCGAAGGCTGGATATTTTCATAGTTAAATTTTAGGCTTTAAAAAAACCTAGGATTAAAATTGTGGTAAACTTTAAAAACACAGAGAACTGTTATGAATTTTTTTATTGTTATGAATGGTTAAAACCAGAAATATGTTTTCCAAAAGTACATACAGTTATTTTGTTTTTGCGCTGCTTTTATTTTTAATCTCGCATGTCTAAATGCTTCCCTGAAAAAGGGGGGGGAAAGCAGCTAAATATTAGCATGAGTTGCTGGAACAGTAGATGCTGATATTTTCAAGATGGTGGTGCATGCTGAAATAATTCAGAAGTATATCTGTAAAATTTGTAAGACTAAAATGAAGAGATATGCACATTGTGGTTGCAATGACTGACTTTAAACATATGCTTTAAACAAGAAGAACTCTGAAAGAAACAAACTTATAGGCGCCGACTATTGGGGGGGGGGGCAAGGTGAATCTTGCCCCCTTAATAATTTTACTGAGGAGTGAGTGCCCACCCAATATTTTTCGTCCTGTTTAATTAAATAAGTTTTTGTTTTTTTATGTGCATATGTCATTTTGGGAAATGCGTAAGTTGAAATATTTCTATAAAGAAAAGATGTTTTCCCATGCTATGCAGCTATAGTGTGCTGTGTTAATTGCAAAAATTGCATCTCTTTCCTTTATAGAAATGTATTATTCTTCATAACATGGACACCTTATGAGTCCAAATCGATTCATTTCCAAAAAATAAATAAATAACAAAATAAGGTAAAAAAAATTACATATTATGAAAATATTTGGGAGGCGATAGAGCTGCGGCTGCATTGGAATTACATGAGAAACACTTTCCTCCACAGCGAAGCCTTCCGCGAAGAAATAGATGGTGGGCTTGAGGAGTTTCGATTTAATTCTACGAGAGAATATTTCAAAAAGATATTTTGAGAAATTCTGGATGATATTTCGTCCTACTTGGCTTTCAAAATTGGCACTGCTTCAATTGATGTTCTTTAATTAATAGGAAAATTTGTCATTTTATAATCCACAAATGAAGACCGAGAGGTTATTTATTTTTAAGCAGACGATACAGATGAGAAAATGGTCGTTGTTACATCTGTATTCTTTGACATTCCGGGATCACGAAATCTGAACGTGACTGGTTTGGACGGAGTTGTAAATTTCTTTAAGAAGGAGATATTCCTTTAGTTGATATGGTGCCGGAGTTTGGCAAACTTACTCGTATATTTTAGCTGTACCTATGTCGACCTGTACAGCAGAGAGCTCGTTTTCAAGCCTTCCTCGTGTTAAAATCGTATACCAGATCGACGATGGTACAAACCCGCCTTTAATGATAGCCATTCTTGCATGTACTTTGGGAACTCGCCTCAAGTATATCGTAGACGACGAAGTTGCAAAAGAATTCATTTAACGAAATGATCAACGAAGAAAAAAATTATCCTTGATTTTGAAAACATGAGGTAAACACGCCTCTGCTGTGCTAATTAATATTATATTTGGATGGTGAAAATTGAGTCGAATTTAGACATAAAATTTTGACAGTGTTTCTGCGCTTACGAAATATAAATGAAATAAATATCTAGGAAATAAACTTTTCAGGAATTAACTATAACTTTTTTTATGCATTTCAGGCAGACTTTTGAATGTTATTTAATGCCAGTTAACCTGACTAAATAAAATTTAAGTTAAACATAAATCCTTAAAAAATGCATGGCTAAATCGTTTCTAATAAATTTCACTGATAACACATTTCGGCAAATTTTTCAACACTCCAGCCCTACACATTATAAAACCTAAAATTTCGCGAATTTCCAATAATTTTCAAAGTCGGCCCCTATAGGGTGCCGTGTAAGCACTGGCGTAGCCAGAAATTTCGTAAGGAAGGGAAGGGGGGGGGGAGGGATTTGGTTTATTGGTGGAAGCCTCCCGGAAACAAATACTCCAAGTTGGAATAAGCTTAAAAATTTTTGTAAGTTAAAAATTGAAAAAAGCGTTACTGAGAAAAAAAACTGTTTTTAATATTCGTACTTAATCCCCCCTTTAAGGGCGAGGACACCACCCCGTTGGCTACTCCTATGCGTGCAAGTAAATTATGCAGGGGCGTATGTTAAATATTTTTTCGGGGGGTGGGGCGACGAAAAATGGAAGTTTTTGAAATTCACCAGAACAAAATTAAAGTTAATGAAAAATAGAAGAAAAAATTAAAACATTTTTATCTAATAATGTTGATGCGTTTTTATTAATTTAATAAAAAAAATTTCTAATGGAAGTCGCATTATAACCAAAAAACTTTAAAAAATGTAACACTTTCAGAAGGCCCTCTTGGCTCCCTCTCTAAATACTCGCCTAAAATTAGGGGAACTTTCCCCATCAGCTAGGAAGCAAAAATTAGAATTTTTGCCTTATCTAGATGCTTTTCGGTGGTGTCCTTTACTCATGTGGGTTTTAGATAATTAACCGAAGCAGAAGCGTAACAGACCGTTTCTACTGATTTTTCAAGAAAGCATCAAGTTGCTGTGTGCTCATTGCACGTTTCTTGCATAGCGTGCAGGTGGTATCCTTCTCATTGCATCGCTATATATGTATATATGTAATCTTTTAAGAACATATTGCGATTCCCCCGTCAAAGAGATTTAACTCTTCCCCAAGTGCAATTTTTATACCTATCAGACTGATGTTCGTTGAAGATAATCATGCTCCCGCCCCAAGGTCAGTGGATCAGTGTATTCTTTTCTCCTGCCAAGATTAGGGATAGCCAGCTTCATCTGGAATCATGCCTGTGTTATCTGTGGAAGTGAACTATGACCCCGCCTTTACCATCCTTCACTTATCTAAGTCCTCTAACCAATCATTTCTGGGCAGAGTCTGCTCACTAAGTAGGTCATCTGACGAGGAGTTGGAGAGCTGGCTGCTTCTCTGCCTCCTCTGCTTCAGCTGAACCTTTTGGATTCACACTCTCCTCCTGGAGGTCCCTCCGTTGATTCGTGGAGTAGGGTGCATGTGTGTGTGTGTTGTGTGTGTGCGTGCGTGCGCTGTTCTGTGTCAGGTTAATTTTCCGTGCTCATAAGTAATATAAGGAATTATGCATTAAAGGTTATCTCGTAATCATTAGTAAGTATTTTATATCTTTTCAGTAATATGAAATTATTTTTGCGAAATTTATTCTGAGATGCAGGAGTTTGATACGTGAAGATTTTCTATTTAACCTAAAACTCCATTAAAATAAAAAAAAATAAAAACGCGCCTTAATTCAAGCCGATGAAGTTTTGCTAGCATGTAAATATAATTTCTATATTCGCGTGATGTCATGAACCTGCAATTCATGCAAATTATGTGTAATCCGACTATGGCAGGCAAATCTTGCCTCTCACCCCCCCCCCCCCACAATATTTTTTCTAAGGGGGCATTTCCAACTAGTATTTTTCGTCATAAGGTTGTTGTTGTTTACCGATTGTTTGTACAGCAAGCTCTGAAACAAAGAGAAATTTCCATAAGCGCCTGTAAAAAGATCTTTAGATATTTTATGAATTGTTGTTTTTAGAATTGTTAGCATTCAGTTGGAATATTCATTTTTTTTTTGTTTATTTGCATTGCAACCGCGCTTTCAGTTAATAAAACAGGCGTCGAATCTCCTAGTTTACCTTTTTCGCATTTGTATCCCCCCCCCCCCCCTGTTTATTTTCCTCCTGACAACGGCGCAAAATTGATACTTTCTTTTCATGTCCCACTCTCTTTTAAGCCTGCCCACTCTCAATAATTACGGTAAATTCGGCGTCCCTGTTTGTAATGCATTTGTGGGGGAAAAGTTACGCTAATGAGAACTTACTGCATTCAGAGCAACATGTGCTTAGCACCGAGTTTTAAGTACATGCAATGATAAATTCGAACAGTTGTTTACGAAATTTTAATTGAAGATACGAGATCAGTTCGCTGTGTATCCCGTAAATGTGGTGAAAACGAGAAAAAATACCATTAATTCTGTTTCGAAGTATTGTCAAAAATAGTTTTCACTTTATCTTTCTTTGGTAAACTTATCATATTTGTACCGTTGAATGAAGAACACTTTTTAAGCATTTTCTAATGTTTCTCGGTGGCTGAGCTGGGATTCATGCTGTAAGAATCTTGGGAAGACATGCAGGCCTATCTGTTTTCATGATTTTTCCAAGGCAGGCTTTCTTGGAGTAGATGACACAAATTAGATGTGGACGGAAGGCAGATTTCACTGCTAAAATGGATTCTTTAAAATAATTTTTTGTGAGTTAGACATCAGGTACGATTATGGTAAATTTGTGTTCTTAGGTATTACGTATAGTGTTGATAAATTAGTGCTCTAATAGAAAAATATTGCTGAACTTTTCCCGTTCTTCGCGATGTTTAAACAATCATGTATAATATTTTTTAACTTTTTTTTTAAAAGAAATACTGAACGACTGTTTTGTTTTGGGGTGCATTTAAAAAAATACTAAACTGAGTATTTTGGAGAAGTAAGGCATTGGAAATCAATATTTTGGACCTTACTATCAAAGCTGAGTTCGGGCTCAATTTTAAGAGCCCGAGCCCGAAGTACGTCAGCCTGAGCTCTCCCGAGCCCGCCCGAGCCCGAAGTATGTCAGCCCGAGCCCGCCCGAGCCAGAATTTTATATTGCAAGATACAGCCCGGGCCCGAACGAGCCCGAAAACTTTGATTAATCTACTTAGGCATTTAAAAAAATCTCTTCCAGAATTCCACTCTTTTTCCCTCGGGAATTAACCGATGTCGTTCTCAACTACGAAGTGGAAAACGGGTGTCTATGTATTTCTATAAATTCTTTGAGCATTCATTTCTTCCTGAAATGCTTTGGGAGGCCGGTCATTAGGGAAAATCAGGCGGCACAGCAATCTACGTAGTACGTTGGTCAACAGAATTAGCAGGGAGCTGCCCCATTGAGGTAAGGAGCAAAATTTGGTCATCTTGCTATCTACTATCTATAGTTCTTAACAAAACTTTTACACCGCAGAAATTCAGTAATTCATTGCCTATGGTATTTCTTACCCAATCCCAGTTGCCGAAGAATTCTATTTAATAACTAGAAAGTGTAAAAGTCCGGTGTGATAAAACATAAAAAATTAGAATTTAAAAAAAGGTAGAAAATTCTCTCCCTCTCTTAGAGCCCGAGACCGAACTCCAGTAAGTATTATGCAGCCCGAGCCCGGTTCGGGCTCGGGCTTCGCCCGTCTCAGCACTGCTGACTATACGATTTTTTCGGTTTTCACTTTTCCTAGCAATTAAAAATACTTTGGCTGTATAATAGTAATTATTTATATAGCAATGGATTTGGAATTTATGGTTTTTGATGTTCTGATTGATGAAAGCTCATAACAAGTTTCTTTTGAAATAAGAAACGGTGGTTAGTAATTGAAATCCTTTTGCATTGCTACTGTTATTGTTGTTGTATAAGATGCTCACATAATGATATATCCGTTACATTTGAAGCACACAACTACTTCTGTTTGAGTAAACTAAAATTATTTTAATGAAAACTGTTAATGTTTACTTTTTAGTCACACCTATGAAAATGAAAAGGGAAGAAACATGTGCATCAATAAAAAAATTACTCTTAATGAAGCTTTCATTTTGGGATTTAATTATTAAAATTCAAAATTTCAAAGACAATGTAATAGTCGGTCACGCAGCTTATATGGGATATTTTATCATTCTTATTTAGACCAGAATAGAAAATCAATTTAATGCAGAAAGTCATGTAGTGAATTACTTTGTCATTTTAATCCAGCTAGTGCCCAAGTTTGCAATTCTTTAATTAACTGCAAACTCGATAAGTGAGCAAATATAATGTTATGGTTGAAATGCTGAAAGAGGACAAATTCAAAATGTATATAGAAAAACACGACTAAAAATAAAAGTTAAATTAGAGTATACATCATAAGATGTTGATACATTATGCATATATTATACAGTATTTATTTATTTACAGATGGTAGAAAAAAATAGTCAAAATGGAAAATATTTTCTTAATCATGTTTTCTTTTCCTTTTAGACAATGGGCATTAAAGAAGAATTTTACCAAAAGGCCATTTTAGTTGGGGTGGATAATTTAAAATGCACAGTAAGTATTTATTTTCCTTTTTTTTTTTTTTTTTCTAAATCACAAGTTCGTATCTCTCTAAAAAATATTGTATACACATAGTAGTTTTTGATTGGATTGAAAGGTAGGACTGTTTAAACTTTTTTTGCATGGGCACCCATCCTTTAGTTTTCAGGAAAGGGAAAACAGGAATTGAAACTACAGATGACATAAAAACATCACAAGCAAATTTCCACTGTGGCTTCTTGTTATTTAATCATTTTTACCACACACTCAACACCTAAGTTTAATTGGAAATTAAAGAAGACCCAAAAACCTACATAAAAAAGATGGATAAATGAAGTCAGGCAGCATGTTAGGACAATAAAGATATTTCTTTGTTGTTCTTTTGATCCTCTTGGCCACATGTGTCTGAAATCCCCAGAGATCACTCAATTGGTTATCAAAAATGAAAAAATACCTTCAAGACAAATTTCTGGGAAAAACTTAGAGAGATCTATGTTCAACAGTGAATAGCTGCTGCAGAGGATGATACATTTATCATTTCTTCGCCTTTCGTACTTTGTCATACTGTACGTACAATGAGGTGCCAAAAAAAAAAAAAAAAAAAACTGGGAAGGGTTTTACCATTTCCACCCATGCTGTAAATGGTACCATCTGCAAACGATGTTATACGTAGAGGCAGATATCTTTGCAAGCTCAAGTAGTAGCATTGACAGTCCAGATGGCAGCTTATCAGGATTCAAGTGATTTTGAAAGTGGTGTGATAGTCGGTACACAGGAGATTTATCACTCCATCTCGGAAATTACCACAAAATTTGGATTTATTCGGTCAACAATTTCTAGGGTGTACCCAGACCATGCAAACTCAGGGAGAAATTCCAGAGTGTGAGATGGGTATGGCGTCTGGAGTGCATCGTAATATCCACCCAGTGTACACATTGCTGCAGATCACAGCACAATTCTTCAATGCTGGAGCCAATAGTAGCATCAGTGTTCAGACAGTGCAACATTCCCTGTGTTCTATGGTGTTCCAGAGCCGACGGCCTTCCTGGCTGCCATTGTTGACCAGATGACACAAGGCTGTGCACCTCTCCTGGGCTTGGGAACACCGCCATTGGATGCAAGATGACTGGAAACATGCAGCCTGGTCCGATGAATCGCAGTATCAACTCTTTTGAACAGATGGATGACTCTGCGATAACCCCATAAGGCAATGGATCCCATGTACGTACAGAGGAACAGTGCAGGCTAGCGGTGGCTCTGTTATGTGTGGGGTGTTTTCAGATCCCTCATACATCTACAGACCGCTCTGAATGGTGGAGACTACGTAACCATCCTTGGGGATCATTTGCACTTGTTCATGTCATGCAACCACTCCAACAGATGCGACCTCTTTCAACACTACTGTGCGGCATTGCACACATCCAGTCTCCCGATTATGATTATGACTGAAGGAACATTCCACGAAGTTTAACACCCTGAATTGGCCCCCTTGTCTGCTGGATTTACACGCCATCAAACAGTGGTGTCCATATGAGTACTTTTAGGTGGGCTAAGAAAAATCCTTACCTCCTTCAAGGCTGTCAAACATTTTAGTAAATGTACAAGATAAAATAAAAATGCTTTAAAAAAAAGTTTCGTCTTACCTCCACAAAAAAAAAAATAATTGATACAATCAATCATTAATATCTTATTATTTTTAAATATGCTTTAAAAAAAGTTTTGTCTATTTTAGTGTTTTAAATTTATCAAAAATTTGGCTATGCCAATGGGGGGGTGGAGCCTGCCAGATGGAGGGGGCTTAGCAACACTAGATGGCAGCACAGTTTGCTTCTGTTAAGAATGCGGTCAGAGAATAGTCCGATGCTCTTAACACTCAGATACTTGGGACTTCATCATTCTGGGTGATGTATTTGATAGGGAGATGCGGGTTCAATTTCTGCTACAGGGCAGGGGCATAACTAGGGAATTTGTGCGCCCGGAGCAAACCACAAAATAATGCGCCCTCCATCTGTCTTTTCGTCTTATATACCTTCATCATCAACCATTAGCAATCCACTGCTGGATGGTCTTCTAAGCCTTTCCCACAACTTTTTATTTTGAGCCTGTCTCTTCCAAGCCACTCCTGCATACTTTCAAATTTCATCCTTCCATCTGCTACATTGTCTTTTCCTGTCCCTTGGTATTAAATCTAATACTTCAGTTGTCCAGTTGTGGTCAGTTTTTCTAGTTATAAGTCTAGCCCATTGCCACTTGTCAGTTTTAACTTTGAACAGGCTGCCATCAACTCCTTTGATTTTCCTGATCCTTGAGATCTATATTGCTTGGTTACACAAAGCATTCATGTCTCCATACCTCTTTCAGTAGTTCACAAACTATGAAAGTGTTTTTAGTTAAGGTGTAGGTCTCTTATCCATAAGTAAGAACTGGAATTATACACCGATTAAATGCTTTCTTTGAAGACATAATGGTAAGTTGCTCTTGAAAACAGTAGTTTCTCCCAAATGTAACCAAGTTTTAAATGCCTATTAAATACTTCTTTGATGTGGCCCTCGCTCCATATCTGTTGCCTAAGAAAAATGTAGGCATTGGTCAGAAGGATTTTTGCACCCTTTCTTCCGTTGCGCGCTGAGCAGCCGCCCTATCTGTCCCACCCTAGTTATGCCTCTATCTAGGGCAATGAAATTTTATAGTTTTCTGATGTGATTGATATTACATGAGAAACAGTAAATACAGTCAGTTCAGAGTTGTCTGGTTGCTGTGATAATTCTTCATGTTATTTAAGTGACAGAAGGAAGTTCTTAATCTTGTTTTCAAGTTGTGGAGCCAGCGTGGGATCCTATATATTTTTCACTGATTCATTTTATTTTTAAAATAGTCCATAAAAAGGAACTGAAAACAGTTTTATTGGAAAACGACTTCCCCTCACTGGTCATAAAGAGAATATTTCAAAACCAAAAGATGAGGAAAATCTTTAATTTCACTGGTAAAATTGCTTACCACCTGAGGACTACTGTATTTTGTAATGATAACCTACGAACAAGTAATGATTGTTGCTTACTATTTGTTAGAACATGCTACTATAGATCTGCACACCTTAATTGGGAATTTTTGGCTTATCCCAAACCCAATCTTCCAAGACCCATATTTTGGCTGGTGCATTTTAGGCTTGCAAATTTACAGGATGACTGTAGCCAAAACTTTCAAGCTTGAGCATTCATGCACATTCATCTTCCAGAAAATTGGACATTTAATTTGCTTTCCTTGCCTAGCTTTTTGACATTCAGATGCGATACAAGAATGCACCCAGTTTGTGATCCAAACCCAGTCTTCCAAGACCCATATTTTGGCTGGTGCATTTTAGGCTTGCAAATTTATAGGATGACTGTAGCCAAAACTTTCAAGCTTGAACACTCATGCGCATTCATCTTCCAGAAAATTGGACATTTAATTTACTTTCCTTGCCTAGCCTTTTGACATTCAGATGTGATACAGGAATGCACCCAGTTTGTGATCCCCAGTAGACACATGGGGAGCGTCTACTGCCCCCCCCTCCAAGCATGGCCTTGGTCATTAACCAGATGAAGAAAACAAATGATTTTTTTTTTATGTAAATTATTCCAACTATGGCTAAATTAAAAAAACATCTATGTGCATATGATTTTATAATTTTAACATTGTTGTTATGATTCATTATATTTCTGTCCGTCTTGTTATAGTTTCCATAATGACTGTTATTTTACTGTACATTTAATGGTTTTACAATGATTATAAAATTTGTCTTACTTTTTCAAAGCAGTTATCTATTTTAATCTGTGTGCCTATTAGTGTTGATTTATACCAACATTCATATCCTTGTGTGAATGATAATGGTGAAAGATTAATTGAACTCTGCATTGAGAATGGTTTGTGTGTATCTAATACATTTTTCAACCACAAGTATATACACACATATACTTGGGAAAATCGTACTCTTGGTCAAAAGAGTGTGGTAGATTTTGTTGTTTACGATCAGCATTTGAAACACTTAGTTGTTGACACCCGTGTGATGAGAGGTGTGGATGTTGGTTCTGATCATTACTTGGTAGTGTCATGAGTGAAACTTAATGTTGGTTGGAGGAAAAGGAATAGGAAGAGACCCAGGATAGAAAGAATAAATGTTGATAGGCTCCTTGAAGATCATCAGCGGTACTCTGACTTACTCTGAGAACGACTGAAGAATCTGAAATCTTGTGAGAGGGATGTAGAAAAGAAGTGGGAATGTTTTAAGAACTGTGTTGTCACTGCTGCTAAAGAGGTCTGTGGCACCACATTAGTGGGTAACAATAGAGGTGATGCTTGGTGAAATAGTGAGATTCATGAGGCAGTAAAGAAAAAGAAGGAAGCCTATTTGGGGATGTTGCAAGGTGGAGTCTCTGTGGATGAATATCGCTGTAAGAAGCGTGAAGCTGGTTCGCCACAGTAAGGCAAAAGATAGTAAGGAGAAAGCGGAAAGGCATGAACTGGCTTTTTGGAAAGATAGAAAGTCCTTCTGGAAGTACATGAGACTCAGGGAAAATAGGGGAAACAAAGTTGTAAGTTGTGTGAAGAATGAGATCGGGGAAGTGATATGGGAGCCCAATGAGTTAAGTGAAAGATGAGGTGAATACTTCTGTGAGTTATTAGATCAGGAGAGCAAAAATGATTCTGAGACAGATGCAGATGATGTCACAATGAGGGATGAAAGCACAGGAGGGATCTCAAGAGAAGAAGTGTGTAAAGCTCTAAAATCTCTTCAGAATGGTAAGGCTCCAGGAGTTGATGGCATAACTGCAGAGATGTTGAAGTATGGTGGTGACTCTATAATTGACTGGTTAACTGAAATTTGCCAGTTGTGATGGGAGTTAGGAATGGTCCCTCGGGATTGGAAGGATGCTATTATTGTTCCTTTGTATAAGGGAAAAGGTGATCAGACTGAATGCAAGAACTTTCGTGGTATTAGCCTATTGAGTGTGCCAGGGAAAGTGTTTGGTAAAGTTGTTATTGAAAAAGTATGTGGTCTTACATCATTGAAAGTGTGGGATGTTCAGAGTGGTTTTATGCCTGGTAAAGGCTGCACTAACCAGATTTTTGCATTACGCATGATGATTGAAAAGTATCTGGCTGTTGGGAAGAAAGTTTTTACTACCTTCATAGATTTAGAGAAAGCTTACGACCGAGTGAATAGGACACTTTTGTGGAAGGTATTGAATGAATATGGTGTTACTGGGAATATACTTAATAGTGTAAAAGCCATGTATGCTGGTAGTAGAGCTTGTGTACGAGTCAATGGTGTTTTATCAAAATGGTTTTCCATTGGTGCAGGAGTTAGAAAAGGTTGTGTAATGTCACCATGGCTGTTTAATATATTTATGGATGCATGCATGCGTGAGGCCAAAATAGATAATAGTGGTTTATGTCTTGGTGATATCCGTGTGTGCAGATTGCTGTATGCTGATGACACTGTCCTGTTGGCAGAGAGCAAAAGTGAGTTGCAGAGTATGTTGACTCGGATGCACGAAGTTTGCATGAAATTCAAACAGAGTATAAATAAGGGAAAAACCAAAGTTATGGTGTTTGAGAGAGGAATGGGTAGCACTGAATGTAATGTAAGTATAAATGGCACTGTGATTGACCAGGTGAGTGAGTTTGTGTATTTAGGAAGCATGTTTGACAGAGAGAACAAGTTGGATGGTGAAATCAATAGGCGAGTGAATTCTTCTTTGAAAGTCATAGCTGCTCTGGGAGGTTTTCACAGGAATGATGGGTTCTCTAGAGAGTCCCGCATGGCTGTGTATGAAACAGTAATTGTTCCTACTCTGATGTATGGCAGTGAAACTTGGGTACTGCAGAGGAAGCATAGGAGTCGTTTGTGTGCTGGAGAAATGCGTTACTTACGTGGGGTTTGTGGCAAAACACGATCTGATTGTGTGAGGAATGAAGATGTATTGCAGTTGTGTGATGTAAAGCAAAATGTTGTTAGCAAGGTGGAGACCAATATGCTTCGGTGGTTTGGCCATCTTGAAAGAATGAGTGATGAAATGCTTACTAAGAAAATATTTTCAACCCAAGTGGCAGGAAGGAAAGGCAGAGGAAGGCCAAGGAAGACATGGGGGGATCAGATTCAGGAGTGTCTGCATGAGAAAAAGATTATGAGTATGAAGTATAAAAGATCTTGTGTAAGGCGTGTAATTGATATCAGTGAAGCAGGAGTTGTATGTCAAGATCGCTGTAAATGGCGAAGTTTGATACGACAACAATAAGTACAAATATCTGGAAGTTTGTATTTCTTTTTGGAGCTAACCTCTGAATCTCAGAGAACAGCTTAGTGATATGTATGATGTATTTTGTTTGTCTCATGGATTTCTTGTGGGACCCCCACCCCTAAACAAAGAAATTCTATGTGTGTGCAATGGTTTGTGATGCACTTCAGTTTAAGTCTGTGGTCTTCTTTACCACTACATCCTCTTAAGGGAAACTAAAACCAACACACACAAACACACAGAGTTAAAACAATTTTATTTCAACATTTTAAAGGTCAGTGTTTCAGGTGAGTGGTAATATGGTAATAGAGTCATGTGTTGCAGTTTTGTGGTGATGTGACTGTAACACTTTGTTAAAATATGTAGAAGAAATGTCCCTTAAAATATTTATATTTCAATTTTTATTGTTTATTTACTATTTTAAATTAATGGTGTGGTGAACTAGTATAAAAGGAACAACTGATTATGTTCCAAGTCTCTTTTCATTTTACAGGCCAAAATATCTTTTTCATTAATTATAATTTCAAAAAAGTTTCTCAAAAAATTGCTTACACTGACAGATATATATATATATTAGAGATGAGTTTGGGCTCAATTTTAGGCCCGGATTCTTGGAAAATTTTGCTTATCAAGGCTTGCATTTATACATTATACACTGGCCAAAGATATGGCCCAAGCAAGGATTAGTTTAAAAAGTTTAGTTCAGTTATTCCACTTCACAATATTAATATGTTTTTAGAAATACTACGCATAAAGCCAAATGTTCTAAAATGTGGATTTGAAAATAAATAAATAATCAACGTGCCCTTCGGCCGTATCAGGGGAATCAGTAATTTTGGTAAAAGCTGAAGAAAAGAAAATCGTTTAGAAACAAAAAATTCCATTCGGTATTTCTTTTTGATTTCTAAATTTACTTTTATTTTGAATAAATTGCATTATAAAAGGCACAACGCCATACAGTCAGTTGCAAGTGTTCGAAATTTTGACTCTAGAAAACTAATCTTTGTAATATAATTTAAATATATGCTAATTGGCAAAGGTAGTTTAGAGTGATGTAGTGGAATATAAAAAAAAAGCGTGTAGGGAAATTTCCAAATTAAAAAAAAAAAAAAGAACGTAAAAGCATTCCAGACCAGATTATTCTGCATTTTGTAACATTAACAAAGCTTTGCGCTTAATAGTATAATAATCACAATATTATCATATGTGTGTGCAGTTTCCAGATCAAGTTCATCATGAAAAAAGAGAGAGAGAATTGCTTCTAATGCCTCAGTGCTTCAGCTTGATCTTCTTTTCTCTAAAACTTGACCTGCTGCACTAAAAACCAACATCACCCCAAAAATCACGGGTGAGGAAATTTTAAAAAATAAATAACAATACTTCTAACTGCACGATTTTGGAAATTAATACATCATTTTAAAGATGAGATTCTTGATTTTTAATAAAATATAAAAAATGAGAATGTGATTTTTTCTCAGTTTTTCGATGCCAGACCTCCTTAAAACTAATCCTTGCTTGGGCCATAGCTTTGGACAATGCATAATGCAAGTCTTGCTAAGCAAAATTTGTCTTGCAATGGCAGCTAGCTTAGGAAATTGAAAATCCTTCCACCATGGTAACAAATCCACAATGAAATTCAGCACGTGTAATTCAACCGGGCTTGGAATTACACATGTTGAATTAATTACAGTAATGAAATTCAACATATGTAATTCCGAGCCCAAGCCCGGGTTTTTCAGTAGTTAATGAATTCTGAGCCCATCCAAGCCAGGGCCAGGCCCGAGCTTATCTCTAATATATACTGTATAGCGCAGTGCAGAGTTTGAGAAGCCTACCGCGAAGAGCGAAGATAAGTTCTTTTCATTCACAGTGGTTTACTATTTAAAGAAATTTCAATACTTTAACATAAAATAAAGTATTACTAACAATTCGTACCACATGTATGAAAGACTAAAAGAGCCTTCCTCATAACATTATAAGGACTAAAAGAGTATTATGAAAATGCAGCAATCTGAATTGAAACATTTCTTGCTGCTGAAGAACAGTACACTAACAAAATATGAAATTATGCAAAATATTGTTACATGTTCACCAAGCCAGCACTGTGGATTAATCAAGTTGGAGCAATAGTGTTGCTGAGGTGTGTTTTTTACTTTCTTTCTTTCTTTTTTTTTTAATGTTTGACCCTTGTTGTGCAAAGTCAAAAAGAACTGCATCCAGCACAGAGGAAATCTCTTAAATACTGAATTTTCAATATAATTCTGATGCTATAATTATAATACACTTCCAACATAAAGGAGAATGATGTAATATTTTTAAACTTTTTCTTAGAACTAATTTGTACTTCAAGTTAACTAACTAGCAGTGAACCATATACTGAAATAATGTGGTTCAAGTTTATGTAATTTCTTCATCTCATTAAGGCTATCTTTGAATGAGTGTTAGGGTTCATCTTCTGTTATAGATGGTGCAAAAAATCACTCCTTGGGTGTATCTTTTTCACCTTGAGGGACTGTCCCAGAAATTGGCATCAGTGAATCACTGCAGAACTCACGATATTCAGAATGTAAGTGTTTTCTCGTTGGCACCACAATGAAAAGACAAAACACGCGTTTTTACGATTTAACCAATGACATTATTTGGGGTTATGGAACTCAGCAAGTAGGCAGAGTTTCTGCAGCTGAAATTCAGGGGTTCTCTGCTAATGTACTCATTCGCTCTTCAAAAAATTAAGGTAAAGTAGGATTTAAGATGATTTATGGAAGACAAGATTTCAGTCTCACTTTTGGCCCCATTAATTATCTCTTTTTGGCCCAGATAATTAAAACAAATCAGACAGAAATGAGAGATTTCATTTCTTCCAGACAGAAACACTGCTAAGCTAACATATTGCGCCATCCAGCGCCCAAATTGGAATATTTTCGAGTCAGATAAACTGAATTTAAAAAAAAAAAAAATTTAACAAATTTTTTTGGAATAATAATTGTAGCATATATTAGGTATGGGTCGTTTTTATTTGTGCTCAAAATTTCAAATACTACAAAGTAATAGTCTTTGAGCAAATGTGTACAAGAGAATTTACATTGGAGATATAGGATAGAATTTCTCTTACACTCATTCAAAGACAGCCTTAATGTGCATAAACTCAATATTTCTTATTCTTATGTTGTTTTTTTTAATAATACTGTCAAAAATTTTGTTTTGGTTATGTTGCACTAAAATATAAAGAAAATAGTTCAGAATTTAAATCACGACTGTAAAGAATGTATATGCATGTTTTTGAATTTAAATAAATTGTCATGTGCAGTGCTTTCACATATACCAGGATGATCAAATAAATAAAGACAAAGGTTTTGGTTTGGCTGGTGTCAGTTACCAATGCAATTTCTCTGTAGGCTACTTATTTGGAATTCCATCCTTGTTATAGTTTTGTTTCATTTTGCCTATTACTATTTTTATGCCAGTTGATTTATACCATTATATTTGGCATGTTCACTGGTAAGAGCCAACTGCCATATATACATATAGTCAAAGCATTCTGGGCCAGGTTATTCTTTGTTTGTGGAGTGGATAGCAAAAATTACTGTTTTGATAGCTCTCTGGAACTGTACTTATGATAACATTTGTTAAAGATGCACAGAAGTGTCATTGTTTACAGTGCTTGAAAAATATCTGAAAAGTTACATGCCCAGTGGCGCATGTGCAAAATTTATTTACCTGCCCAGGTAGTAAAATATATATATATATGCCTAGGAAAATTTAGCTTTCAAGATAAATAAAAAACAACTTGAGGTTTCTGATTTGTTAAGTTAAAAAATATGATGAACTTTCTTTACATGCTTTGCATTTCCTTTTCAAGTGTCTGTATACAAAATGTTCAATGCACAAAAGCATGTATCTCGAGTTTTAAGATGATGATGCTGAAATTGGTATCAAATGGCATAATGATGAAATTGGTATTTGAGAAATATAGTGATATAGTATACCCCTTTGTCACTAAACATCAAGGCTAATTCCATCAGAGGCATGCATTTCATCGCTGATTAAAACATATATAGGGAACATATGATTCCAATTTCTGGACCTAGAGCATAATATAATTAAAGAAGTGATATTCTATCCTTATCACTCTGTACCAATTATACAACTTTCGGTGATTAGCAGTGAAATGAAACACGACATGTGACAACTGTCTTTTTTCTTCTAGTAGGTAATTCTATGTTCCAGACTTTTTTATTTTTAAATTTAGTTGCCCAGTCTGGTCAACTAAATTGTTCTTTTACCCACCCAGGCCAATAATTTACATGCCTCAGGCATCTCGAGCATGGTATTTTTCAAGCCCTGGTTTACCTATGAGAAAAGAGTGAATGGGATCTGTGTGTGGTACTTAATGAGCCAACCAGCTCCCTTTACTTTGTAAACCAAGGAGTTTTAAATTTGATTTGAAAGTATTACTCTAATTGTAAGAAGAGTAATGCTCTCTCTGTAGTTTCTGGAAAACTTGTTAGTTTTACCATGGTAGAAGTACTTTTAACATCTAAGAATTTTGCTGTGGAAGAAATGTGCCTTTGCTAATGTAGGTTAGATGAAATGTTCTAAGAACAGAGAATTGCATTTTGTCAAAAATTTATTTGATGTGATAACAGGAAAAGGATTTTCGTATCTTCTTCTTGTTTGTAAATGAAGACTGGTCTCTGGGAAAACTAAACCATACAAGGTTATGCATATTCCAGCAGCCTCCAATATATCAGAATTCAAAGAGGAAGTAACATTACTAAAAAATATATACGTAGTGTTTATTTTACATGTAGCACTTTCGTTATTATACACCCATTATTTTTAATTTATTTATGATTTGCTTATAGTTCTATATTTTAAACATTTTTTTAATTTCATTGTATAAGTTCATCCGAATTTTTTTTACAGAATTCTCTCCAAGGAAACAGAAATATCATCAATGAAGAAAGTAAGTATTTTGAAATAATTTAAAACTCTTTGTTTTATTACTTTGTGTCTGAATATTTTAAATTTGTTTAGAGGAGAGTTAACGTGAAAGGCAAAAATTAATAGTGTATAGCCTTTTGATATGCCAATTTTTGAAAGCAATGCACATGATATTACAGGCAAATGATACACAGAGGGGCTGTCTTCCTTTAGGAAGGGATTGAAGAGAATCAGTATGTATCAGGGTATTAATACACTGAACTCCACATAATCAGCAACTTTTAAGCTTAATTTAGGTGAACAGCATGGAATCAGGAAGTTTTAAATTTGAAACACCAAATGTATTCTTTGAGTACGGTTAACACACAAAAACTGGAGAATGTGGGTTTAGTTCCTGCTTCAGGATGATGCAGTTTTCTAATTTTCTGAGGCGACTACTTGCTAACTAAGGCATTTCTATATGAAAAAAATAATCACATGTGTCGTTGTTTGTGATATGTTCCATTCATATGTCTTTGCATTCCATTCTTTATCATATTAAGGTTATCCTATATTTCAAGTGTGGCAGAAGGTAAAATTCATTGACTGGGCCCAGGGGCGAATTAGGTCGATAAAACCAGGCCGGGAATTTAAGTCTTGTGGTCCACTACAGAAATACATGTACCCATAGGAGAACATCTCATAAATTTGCTCATGATTTCTTTTTTTTTTTTTTTTTGTTAATTCCTGGATGAAACAGAAATGTTGAAATATGAACTGTAAAACCAATTCAGTCGTGAAAAAATTTTAACAACATTTTAAGGGCAAATTTTAAAAATCTCGTGATTGAATATAGCATATCCAACCATGCTCAAAATGGAGTGTTGTACCAGATAACTACATTTATTTTGCCACAAATTGTCTACTGCACAACAATATTTGTGACATCTCCTTGAATAGGCACTTTTTTTTATTCTACCCATTATTTTGACTCATGAACTACCATTTTGATCCATGAACCAGTACCAGTAAATCATTGTTTCTTTTCAGAGAGATGTGGGTGGGACACGGATTTCAGAACTTCTCTGCTGAAGAATCGCTTTGTGCTCTATGTCTGTACGTGAATAAGGGCCAGATCATCAAATTTGTTACTAGCGTTTCTTTCAAAATTACAAAAGGAGGGAAGGGTCTACCAATGTCCTTTTGGCTCAAAGTCCAATGACCTATGCCTAACCCTAGTTTGCTTAATTTATTTATAACAGTGTCCTTGGTCTGGCGGCAAATTTTCCACTGAAGTAGAGATAATTTTGCTTTTTCATTTTAGAGCAAACTCCCAACATATTTATTTATATATTCCAAACAATGCAGACAAAGGGGATACGAGAAATAGTGGGCCATTTCAAGAGTGGTCCACCAGAAAATATCCGGATGTCTCAGTGGGCCAATCTGCCCCTGACTGGGCCTGAAATTCTGAATAGTGATATAAGATGTAGTAACATAATAAAAAAAACTTAAACCAGCTCTAACAACATAGTAAAAAAGTAAACAAACTCTGCAATACGGACTAACAATTGCATTGTAGTAATTGTTGTCCTTATTGTGGAATTTTACTTAATTCTAAGTGTCGCTGCCTCATATTTGGCTGATAGGGGTTTGGCTCATAGAGGGATGTTAAACAGGGGTGGTATACTATTGTTTAATAAATAAATAAACATTAGATCTGAAGATAAAAATAATGGCACTGACTGCATTAACTGCATCATGATTTACTGGCTTACCAATGAATTTGTAGATATTTAAAAATATTTTCAGTCAACAATAATTTTATTTTATTTGGTTGAAATGAAAATTTGGAAGACATTTTATCCCCCCCCAACGTCTATGGCCCTCCCTACTTGAGCTATGTTCTTATCCTGACGACTTGGGAAAGGCTAAGCTTGGGTGTGTTGTGATCTAGAGAAGTTTGAATGTCACTTCCAAAATACCTCAGATATTTAAAAGCCACACAATTTTCTTAGCACATGCAACTTACTTAGCATCTCTAGTCAACACAATTTACTTAGCACATACACACCAAAATGGCTGTCTGTGAAATGCAGATTATAACCATGCACATATTTAGGGGGGGGTTTCAAAAGCATTGATTACACCCTTCTGGCCAGGCAGTTCTGCCAACTATGTTATATTTTGTCTTGAGACACTGTAATGTTTTTCGTTTAAAATGTCACTACTTAAAACATTATTTATCATACTTTGTGTCAGCTGAACTCGTCGCACTGTAACTTCAAAGTTGTAAGCACCAGATAGGTAGCACACAAAAATCTTTAATTATACCCTGAGCTAAGTTACACGACCCAATGACCAGAAAAGAGTCAGTTTCAATGAAAATCACTGTCCTTTATTGTCCAAATACTTCAGGTCAATAAGGCACCTACGATGATCAGCAGCCACACAATGATGAGTATCTCTACTTTTCAATGAAAACCACAACTTCTGTACATATAGAAAGTCGTGAAAGCACAACGTAAGGCAACATTAACCTATACGCAACATCACCACACCACCACACTTTTTGCTACTTGCTCCAACATTATATTAGGTGTACAAATACGTTTTAAAGTGTTTTAAGACAACACAACATGTAATTTGAGAGAAAACAACAATATGTTTATGAATCAAAATATGCACCATCATTGGTGAATCTAAAACAAAAATCACCTTCCTCCACCGGTTGGGCAGCTGATGGATTCCAGCCTTGAAGAATACTTTGTCGTGTGACGCAATGAAGTCGTCAACACATTTTTGCACTTTGTCACATGTCCGGAACCATACAGCAGGCAAACCATGTCACATCGATCGGAACAGATGATAGTCTGAATTGGCTATGTTGAGACTATACGCTATGTGTTCCAAAACTTTCCCAGCCAAATGTCAATAACGTTTCCTTGGCCGATTTCGCAACATGCGGCCTAGCGTTGTCATGCAGTAATTTCACGGGATGCAATCCTTTGCTTGTGAATGGCCGTTTCCGACAGATTACCTGGTTCAATCACAGCAATTGTTGCTTGTAGCGATCAGCAGTAACAGTTTGACCCTGTTCCAACAGTTCATAATAGAGCACACCCTTCATATCCCACCAGATGCACAGCAGAACTTTCTTGGAGTGAATATTGCATTTCGGTGTCGAAGTCGTTGCTTCACCCAGGTGTACCCACTGTTTTTTGCATTTGGGATTGTCATACCATGTTCACTTTTCATCACCCATAACGATTTCCCACTGGAAAGACTTTCTGTGTTGTTTATTCAACAGATTGAAACACTTCATGACATGCTCATCCTTGTTCCTCTGGCTCAGGTCATGTGGCACCCATTTTGCTTTATTCTGAATTTTTCCCATTGCGCATAAACTATTGGAAATGGTTTGTTGAGTTACCCCCAGTTGTTCAGCTAGTTCTTCTTTTGCGTTTGAGATGAATCTTCATCCAGCAATGCTTGCAGTTCCTCATGTGCAACCTTCTGCGAGGCGCTGCTACGTTCTTGATCGCTACCTTCAAAATCACTTGCTTTAAATGGTCTAGACCAAAACTCACACGTGCCTTTCGATACAACATTCACCCCCAGAACAGAACAGAACAGATCAATGCACATGCTTTTGCAGCATATTTTCCTTGATGAAATTTGCAACGAATGCAGTGTAGAATAAATACAGTATTGCTTACCCTCTTTCTCCTACTGATGTGCAAGTGCGTTTTACTGTTGGGCAAACTTCTGTGTCACATTTTATGCACTGGACCAGTTACAGCCGCATGACAACAATACGGGGGGAATATGGGATATGTAAATTAGCAGTATACGTCACACAAAAAATGCTTTAAAACTTATTTGTACACCTAATATCTCTCTTTCTTATCTGTCAACACACACACGTCCTGCACTCCTACCTCAAGAATGTTGCCGACACCATTCCTTGAGTGAGGAAAATAAAACGTTTAGTTTGAAATGTTTAAAGAGAATGAACTAAAAATTTACATTGAGAAAGATACTAACAATGAAAGTTAAATTAGAATATGCATCTTAACACATTTAAAATGCATGGCATATGTTGAAAATGTGATAAAGAGTTGAAATACATGAATTTAAAATTTTTGTTTTAGATTCACCATCTTCAAACAAGCACTTTGATGGTAGCAGTATCCCTTCCCTGTTGCATTGTGAGAAGTGCCATTTATACTTGCATAGTTTGATGCAGAAAGGTCACTTGTGCCAAGGTATGTTCAATTTTTTTTAAACTTTTTTTATATAGCAGATGTTTTAAGCATAGGGAGTATTGATTTGACTACTGTATTGTGTTAACATCTCATCCTGGGGCTACTATGTGGTTAAAAACTGTTTTGGTGATTTGGAACAAAGAAGTGGTAGTGAGTACATAGCAATTTCTGGTATTACAGTTCATCAACAGTTAGTTAAATCATGGTTATTTTAATTGCTAAAGAAATTCTTGAAACACTTGTTATTGATCATCAGAAGTAGCAGTATCCCTTCGTATCATCAGAAGCAGTTGTCCAAAATTTACTAGAGTTTTGTTATCAGGATCTGCTTTTTAAAAACATTCTTATTTTCAAAGACATTGTGTTCTTCATTGGGTATCTTCATTACAGTTTCATAATGGTTATGCTTAACCACACATAACCTTACTTACTTCTTTCTCAACCGTAGGTTACAGTTAACAATATGGGACCATCTTTAGGTGGTGAAATTCCCCTGTGGTCATTGACAGTTACTTAAATTTAAGTCCCTCTATCAATTTTCATTTTATGATATCCTGTTGATGCCCAATAATAAGTGAATCCTAGTTTATTTTGTGACCAGTTTCTCTTATGTGTCTATCTAATTCACTTTTATTTTAGAATTTATGTTTTTGCTGTTTTATTCTCTGCCACATGAGTTTTCAAACATAAGGAAGTCCACAATTTTATTCCACATCACAAATAACTCTTTTTTCATTATTAATATATATTACTTAAATTGTTTGCTGTGTTTGTGTCGAGGGGGGGATTCTGTTTTGTTATTATCTTGTGCAAATCCTATATAATATTTTTTTATTTTTTTTTTGAGACTCAAATTTTTTTGGTAGATAATATTTTGGGGGATTTTTTCGTCTTTAATAAGGGCAGTTTACTTTTTCATTAAAATTTTTTTCAATAACTTTTCCTGGATAATTAATTTCTGCTAGGATTTCTTCTAATTTAGCTTAGTTCATTTTTCTGATTCTTCAGACAGCCAAATTGATTTAATTTCTCTTTGAACTGACTTACAGTATTGTGTAAATGAGGGAATATTTCATCAATTTATAATGTAAATACTTAAGTCTAAAATTTAATTTTCCTTTAAATTGAAGTTCTAAAGTAAATTTCAAAATTTCTTTAATCATTAAAACTTTAATAAATTTTTTCTGGTAAGTATTTTTCCTTGCTGTTTGTTATGAAGGAAGTGTCATCCACATTTCTTGTGTATAAGCAAAAATGTGTAAGTTTTATTAGATTGTGATGAATTTCGGGAATTCCCTTTTCGTTAGTCATATTGAAAATAATTCTTAATAAATTAGAATATTAGAGATGGTTGTGTGTCCATTAATTACCAAGATTATATTTGAATATGAGTGAACAGTAGGGTATTCCTTTAAGAAGTATGTTATGTATAATATACAGGAATTTGTATATGTGTACATTTAATTTGCATAACCCGGACAATATACTGTTAAAGTGTGATTTGTTGGGGTGTAAATAGGCATCTTTTCATACAAGTGCCACAAAAGTGAGAAGAACATTAATTACTGTTATAATCATGGGCACCCTTATAGAGGGGCAAGAGGGGGCATTTGCAGTCCATTAGAATTCAGGCCATGCCCTTTCTGTTCTTGTTAGGTACATCAAAGATTTTTGTGATAACACTTTTATTTTAATTGCCATTTTCAAATTCTCATTGCCATTATTTTCAGTAGAACTTCTGGATGCATGTGTATGCAGTAAAAATAGGAAAAACAGTTGAGAATTTCCAGTAGAAAAAGTGGAAATTTGCAGTAGAAAGTTATAATGAAATTTCCTATTGTGTGTCGGAGAATATCCCACATCAGTAGCATATCTTGGGTCCGAGACCTAGGCTATCACACCTGCCCTCCTCCCATACAGTACTGTTTTTTAAAAATTACAAAGTTTATTTTTTAATTGTTAAGTAATAGAATTAATATTTTTTTCTAAATTTTAGATACATGCTATTGCTAACATAATACCAAATAATTATGAGGATTAGGATTTGAACACTTATTTGTACACGAACTCCACTCTCCTTTCCTTTTGTGTGAACTTGAGTGTTACATTTTCACAAAAATGTTTTTTCCGAGTACTTTTTCATATTTAAAAATAATGTTTTTCTTTATTAACAAACCAGCCAATGCTCGAATGTGCATGTCCTTGTGTGGCTCTTAGATGTATTTTGATTCTTCTTAACACGGAAAAACTTCTTTCGGCAGTTGCAGTTGTTAATGAACAGTTTAATATTGATCTGCTAATTTGTACACCTCAATAAACACTATGTCCAATTATTCAAATTTATGTAACAAGTAATGTCTCTTACTGATTTGTTTTGTATTCATCAAGGGAATAAAACACCTTCAGTTCATTTTTTTTTTTTTAGCTGTATCAAAATTTGAAGCATAGAGTTCTTTAAGTTCTGGCAGTAGATGTTCAGGGAAGCTTTCATAAAATTTATCAAAACAGTTCGAATCCAACAAAGCCACGAATTTAAGATATAATATCACTGATTTCAATTCATTGACATTTCACACAAACTGAAATAACTCTCGCGAAACACGTGCTGGAAGCATGGAGGGAATGAAGTACTCTGAATTCTTCGTTTTTCGGAGCGAACCCTTGGCCGAAGCAATATCCACTCATGAGCTCCGTAGCTCATTCATGTTGTCATGGAAATGCTATCAGGAGATAGTATTGAAGCTCTTCGCATCAGAACAGCGAAGTCTGTTGAAGACCTACGTTATGCCGTTGATCAACGCTCGCCAGACTAATTCTCATAATCGAAAGAAGCGAATCCGCTCGTGCTTTTCGCACCGAAAGCATTGACATATCTTAATACCATTGATAATTTACTTTTATTTGTGTATATTTAATTAGCTTTTATTTGTGCATTCTCTGAGCTTCGCAGCTAGCCTAGCTAGCCTTGAATATACGCCACTGTCCTACATTCGTTCAGTATGAAGTGGTATGAAAAGTGAATGAAATCAAAAATGTATCACTCCCTGCAGCAGCTATTCACTGCTGGACAAAGATCTCATGAAATTTTCCCCAAAAATTTGTCTAGAAATGTATCTTTTTTTGTTCTTTTTCACTTTTGATGACCAATTGAGTGATCTCTAGGGTTTTATGTCACATGTGACATAAGCAGTGGTGAGGCCGGGGCTGGGGGTGCTATGACCTCCCCAAATTTAACTGGATTTTTTTTTTTTTTTTTTTTTTTTTGAATTACATATTAGTTTTAATTCATTACTGGCACATGCAGGAATTTGTGCCCCCACAAATTTTTTTGTCTGGAACTGCCACTGGACACAAGTGGTCAAAAGGATCAACAGAATGACAAAGAATTCCTTATCCTCGTTACAAGCTTTCAAATGTCGTTTACCCATCTTTTTTATGTATTTTTTGGGTCTTCTAGCTTCCAATAAATTTATGCATTGAGTGTGTGGTAGAAACAGTTAGATAACAAGAAGACACGGAAATTTGTTTATGGTGTTCGTATATGTTGTTCATAATTACAATTTCTGTTTGCCCCCTCCTAAAAACTAAGCTATAGGGCAGTGCTTATTATTATAATAGCAATTCAGTCAGTGTTAGAAGGGATATGGAATTTTATAAACATTCATACTCATGTAATCTGTATCATTCTGTTACACTGAGTCTTTTAATGGGAAGTGGATATGACTGCGCATTAAAAACATTGTCTAAAAGGCATCCTGTGTTCAATAACATAAATTGTCACTCTGTACCAGTCTTTAACATAATAGCGGAACTAATCAGCAAAAACTTGTTGGTGAGATATGTCTGGTATCGGCAGCTTGCAGCATTGGCTTGGAGCCACACCTCATACTGGAGAAACTTCCTGTATTCTTTTGCTAGTGGCTGATTTTGTGTGTGTGTGTGTGTGTTTCTTTTTTTCATTATTGCTTGTCCACTTATGTAACATTCTGATTATGATTTCACTTCATGTCAACAAAATACAATTATTCATGTCAGTTATTTCCTCTTATTAACAAAGCATTTTGGCATTTCTTATTAATAAAAGCATTCAACTTTTTTTTATTTATTGTGTTTGAAGTGCCCAAATTTTTATCAAAAATCACCTGTATTTTGTTTTGTTTTTGTTGTTGTTTTTGAGAAACTATCACTTTTTGTCTAGTTATAAACATACTCGTGACTACTTAAGATTGTTATTTTTAAAAAGAATTCTTGGTATTTTTATGCTTTTTATCTACAGGGTTTTATTATTTAACAGCAGATTTTTGAAAATGTCCAAGTTTTATCATCAGGACCTCAACATTAGTACACACACACTCTTCACGTGGTTAATGACACAGAACCAAACTATTTTTTTTTTTTTTTGCTGGTGACAAACACATGGCATGCAAAGCACTAGCGGCACATTGGTGACAAATTCTCTCCCGATATGACCAGTGGTATTATCCAAAAAAAAGTTAACAATCAGTTCTGTAAGCCCCAGCTAAAAAGTATTTTGCCACAATACATAAGCCTAAAGTGTATGCATAAGCCTAAAACTGCATTGGAGGAATTGGGGTGTACAGTGTATTATGTAAACATTAAAAAGGGTTTTATTATTATTGTTGCTTATATGGTGCAGAAAAGTAAAATACTTATGTAATAGTATCATTTCTGGAGGTCTGTACCATGTAATCTTACAGATGTATTTCTCATAACAGGCTCCAAATGGCAATTTAGTTTTCTGAAGTGTTCTTACCTTTTTTTTTTTTTTTTTTTTTTTTTTTTTGCACTCTAGCATCAGTCACTATATAAGAATACAGTTCCTATTACAGAGGCGTAACTAGGCATTTCTGTGTCCGGGGCAAACCACAAAATATTGCATCCCATCTGTCATATATATATAATATTGCACCCCATCTGTCTTAAATATTTAATAGTTATATATATATATAGAATGACCCCACAAAATTAAAATTGTTAGGTTGCATAGTGCTGCAGTATGGGTCATGTGCAGCTGAAGATTTCTATAACACACCTACTCCTTTTGATTTTCACACAGCTACACCTAACCATGACCATGCACAACTTCCAAATCTTGGTTTGTATTTTCCACCTTCTGTCATGGTTAATGATTGTCTCTTACAGCCTTCTGCTTCTGTTTTGTATTGCTTGTGGTGGCCTAGGGAACACTCCGGTGGGCTTTTGGTTTGTTCCAGCTCTTGTCGTGATTTGAAAGGCCACACGCCATTCGGTGTTCCTCTGATGAGAACGAATGGCTTCATAACTTTTGGGGTTGGTATTCTGATACATTGTCCTCTTTTACTTCTGTCAGGTTAGGGCTATGTATTTCTTTCATACCACGATTTTCTGACTTTCTGATTTTTCGTGTTTCATGTTTTGCATTTATGGGGTTTCAGGAACATGTCTTTTAATGCTGCCTTTGGGGTTGTTTTGGCATGTATGTTCTGCTGACCTGAAGTTAATTACCATGTTTTAATCTGAGATTTAACGAGATTTTTTTTTTCGTGTAGACTGGGCTGTCTGTTATGATGGTGATATGTTTGAATTTTTCTTTCCGTGTTTCATGTTTTGCATTTATGGAGTTTCGTGAACATGTCTTTTATGACTTTTAATGCTGCTTTTAAGTTGTTTTGAAATGTATGTTCTGCTGATATGAAGTTAATTACTTGGTGTTAATCTGGGTTTTAAGTGCTTTTATTTATTTATTTTTTTTTTTTTTTTGTAGAATGGGCTGTCCATTATTATGATGATCTGTTTGAATCTTTCTTTCTGTGCTCATAGTTTGCATGGTTTGGTTAATCTTTCGTGTTTTAGGCTTATGCTACTTTAGTGTATACTATAATTTTGTCTATATATATATAGTTATTTATACATTATCTAATTATTATAATAAATACTTAAAGCATTATGCCGAAGGTCCCTTTTATTGGACCTGTGGTACCGAAAGTCCCTTTATTGGACCTTCGGCACCACATGAAATGGCCCGAATGCAGATAGTAGTCGTGACTTACACTGACACTGCTCGAATAGCTCCCAGAGAATCTTCAACAATGTAAATATACAATTTTATCTTGTTTAATGTAAATGAAATTTTTCTGTCCAACTAAAGAAAAACGACAACTTTATCCATTCGATTGAAGAAAAATCGCAGACTCCATCGTTGTCGATAAAGGCCACAGTTCTTCTTTAGTTGAATGAACTATAGAACTCCTCTTTCATTTCTGAATGTGAGTAATTAGCATATCTTGAACATTTTGAGGAAGAATTGCGAGATTTTTTTTAGTTCCAATTTTAATCAGATTGCTAGCAGTGGTTTTTTTCGCTCCCTCTCTTGAGCTGCTCCCAGGGCAGCTGCCCCGTCTGCCCCACCTTAGTTACACCTCTGTCCTATTAGTAGAAGTAGAACTGAAGAAATAGTACTGTTTTCAAGGTTACGGTTGATACACTTGATATAATTGGAAGGTTGAAGGGCAAAAGATTTCTCCCACAGTCTGGCAGCATCAGGACTGAAGTTGACAAAAACAGTAGACCAAACTCCACCCATTTTTAGCACAGTAGGATTAAATCAAGTTCACTGCACCCTGTTGACATGCACAGATTGCTACACCACTATCAAGGCAAGGAATACATAATGCAGGAAAGCAAGCTAAGGGAGATAAAAAAAAAAAAGGCATGGGAGGATATACATGTAAAATTCACCAAATCATTCAAAGCCATCAGAATTGTGTACTGAATTCCCTGTAACAACATGACACCACAAATGCTTCTAAACTCATGGGCTGAGTAAGGCAATTCAGTACAAATTCTGATTGCTTTGAATGATCCTTAATATATTTTCTTAGGTTTTTTAAATACATGAAATATTTTGAAATGTACATTCCTCTCAATCACAATGTTGACAAGATTGTTGTTTTCTTCAGCTTGTGGACTATCATCCCATTGTTCTTGTGGCCTAGGATTGTTATCGCCTCCCCTCGTGAATGGCTCGGAGCAGAACAACAGGCAAAATTCCATACCAAGTAAGTGAAAAGAAAAACACTTAACTCTCACATTTTAATTAATATTGACGTGTCTCTGCAGGTTAAAGGGAGGGTTTTTCTTTTCATATCATTATGAAATGTGACTTGTTATTCCAAGATATGGTAGACTTCTTACTCCTTTGAGGATCCTTGTAAATTAATGGAAATTATTAGTATTTATTTTATTTGTCTTGTCACATAGCCATACCTGCCAAGTTTTACAGTTTGCCTGTAAAATTTACAGAAATTGTACTTCTTTTACGGTTACTTTACAGAGCGACATATTTAACAGGTTTTTTCTCGAAATAGATTAGTGCCATATATATATATATATATACATACATATACCGCGTATATATACAACCTAAATGTTGTTTTGAAGAGAGAATAATTATCTGAAAGGGCTGTGCCACCTGCATGTTTCTAATTTCCTTGATAATAATTTCATCCAAACCTCTCCGATTTCATCCAATTTGGAGAGAGACGAAAATAAACTTTGAAAGATAGCTAATAAAAAAAAAAAAAAAAAGAACGAAAAAGAAGAAGGAATTGCTTTTTTAAAGGTATTTTAGCATGCTGACACAAAAATTTAAGTTCAAAACGACTTTTAATTTTAAAATAAAAAGTTACTGCAATACTGCATATCACTCATATCTAGAAATTTGCAGTTACAAATGAATTTTTTTATGTATATGAAAGCTTATGATTGTACTAATAACCTAAGTATGTTTCGATTGCATTTTAATCATTATAAGCGAGAAATAATGCCAAACATCTTACTTTTTACTGTGGAAATCCTCCAAATACGTGTGGTGTCAGTGAATAGACAAAGACATCGCTCTTTCCACATTTAGCAACGCACAGCAACCGAGAAATTTTTAATTCGGCCGCCGCCGGAGAATTGAATCCTGGATCTCTCAATATCGATTTTTACTTGTACAGCATATGAAATCAATATATCATTTGCATGATAAATCGTTTTTTAATCGATATTCTGGCAACATTTTATCAGTATGTTCGATACTTTAGTCAGTCCGACGTATTGATCTAACATTCACTGAACTTTTTTATGGATTTCAATTTTTGAAAGTTGGCAGGTCTGCATGCAATTGAAAAGCTTAAAAATTTGTTTCAGACTTGTCAGTATGGAATTTAAGTGTGGCAAGCTGTAAATTCCATATGTACCATGTAAACTAACATTAAAAAGTTTATTTAACAACTTTATATGTAATGTTTATGGGTAGTATATCCCACCAATAAAAACATATTCTCTCATCCATGAAAAAATTGAAAACTTGTGGAAGTGATGGTTATACCAGCAGTGAATTTTAACAATTATTATTTTTTATTTGTCTGTAGCACTTAAGTTTGCATTTGTTTTGCTTACACTTTATTGTATAATAGAGGTGTGATACATTCACTGGTAAATTATTCTGCACCAATAAAAAAAAAATAAAAAATAAAAAAATAAAGCAAAGAAAAAGTTTGCACATGCTTTTGCATTTGTTAAAAACCTAACTTTATAATAAAATATAAATTATTATCCCAAAACCAAATTTATTGTGCCTTATGTACTATGTTTTTTTCACTTGAGCAGGTGTTTCTCTCTTTCTCTTTCTTTCTCTTTATCCAGATTTTATTCTAACCGTACAACCACCTAAATCTTGATCTTCCACATGGTCTTCTTCCCTCCATGATGTATTTACTCATCTCTTACCCTGTTGTTCCTTAAATCATACTTTCTATCATATTTGAACTTTAAACATTAGCCATTGGAGTGATTTAAGCAAGACATTTGCCAGGCAGTGTATTTTAAGGATTTATTTGATCATCTGGCGTGCAAAAGAAATTTAACTGAAAATGAGTTTTCTCATAAGTTCTAGGGCTTTATTCTTTCTGAAATACATATAAAGTTTACAGAGATCATCCCCCACCCCACCCCCAGGATGATAGTATGTATTCACAAAAACAGTCTACATTATATTTTTGCATCCTATCACAGACATCTACTTACATACCTTGAATATGTTATGCAAAATTTTTTGTAATGCTTAAAAAAAAATCAGTGGTGTAGAATAAAGGCACTAGAGTTTGCTCTCAGTAATGTGCATTTTCATATCACTATATACCTCATTTTTCCTTTTGTGTGATGATAAGTAAGCAAATAAAGTGTTTTAAACAGAGTAAGAAGTAAACATGTACAGTAGAATCTCATTTATACATTTCTCAATTATAAATTTTTCTCATTCACACATAAAATGTTGCCGATCCAAAAAATCTGATTTGCCGTTAATGTTAAATTTTCCGTGTTTCGTTTTTGCACTTTTTTTTATTATATGTTTGTTTACTTTGTTCCTTGAAAAACGTATAAACTCGGTTCCACTGTACATTATTTTTAACAAGAAGGAAAAAGAGATAAAGAAGGAAAAATAACGTACTTGGAAATTTTCTATGTATTTATGAAAAATAATCCACAATGAGAAGTAAACAGTTGAATTCATTAATGCAATGGTTTGAAAAGTAATGTAAAACAAAAGTATGTTTTCTGACCAGTAATCAAGAAAATGACTTGTTGATGCAGTTAAATAAGAAGCTTAATGCTTTTTCTTTTCTTTGTGCATGAAACATTTTATGAGATGTGTGCCTTACATCCTCATAGTGATTACTTCTCATAGGATAAAATAAAACTTCAGAAATAGATACTAAGTTGCTTGCAGCTTTAGATTGCAGTATCTCCATTCCCATTTTTTAGCCAGGAATGAAAGAAGGAAAAAGAAACAGAACTTCTAATGCTCACAACAGATTTGAATCTTGCCCGGAAGTAAATAGTGCCATCACTGTGTTCTTTTAATCCTCATGCAAACTGTATCATAGCAAAAATGCTAAATAGTTCTAAATTTCACTCACCCGGGAAACATCAGAACATCAGAAAAGATACAGTGTTGCAGTGGCTGAATTATGCACTGGGTGATTTTTTTTATGACCTGACCTCTTTGAGCCGATCCATTAGCTTCCAGAATCTTCCTTCCATGCATGAGCATTAATCTTAGGAAGTGATACATACCCTTCAGGAGTGCAAACTTATTTCATGAAATCTAGTAATGTGTGCAATCCCACCATAATATTTCAGTGGCTGGTTGATTTCGTCATACTGTGGCCTTGGGACATTAGGCGTTGTGCTCTGAATTTTAAGCAGATCCATGAAGGTCACCTCTTGCTGTGTGTACCCTATCATGCTGAAAAATGACTGATTGCCTTCTTGCTGACCAGACAGGTGGTTTCAAGGTTGTGTAGTTACAAGAAAGACTGAGATAAATTGAATGGAACCCCTCTGCATTATGTGTTCCTGATTCTTTATATTGTAATACCTTTCTTTCACTTTTTTACTGTTTTCAAGATAAGATATTCCGAATACCTCTTTAATATATTTTGTGTAGGAGGAGGCTGCATTGACTGCCAGCTGTTTCAGGATTTCAGTGGAGCTACGGAGTTTTTCCTGCATTATCTCATCTTCTAATACTAATTTATGCTCCATCTTTTAATTCCTGTTTAACATATGCCAAATATGATTGTAATAAATTTGCATTTCTCTTGAATTTTTTATTCATGTGCAAAAACTCCATGTTATGAACAGATAATGAAAAAACTTAAAAATCCAAAACTCTGTGTTTAGATTAAATAAAACTAAAAATAAAATAAAAAAGATTAACTAATTTGAAAACCAAGTTGAAAAAAAAATTTGAAAATTATTTAAAAATGGAGAAAATAGCTTCAGCATTTCGATCTGATGCTCCCAGCAGTTACACAATGTAAAATTGAACAGATCATATTTTGCTGTTGTTTTTGATGCAACCATAGAAGTAATTCAGAAAACATTAATCTTTTTTTTTTTACCTGCAGGTATAAGGCACTCTGTCTGGCAAAGTTCTACCCTCAGTGATGTTGAGAATCCTCCAAAATATCAATATAGTTGTGAAAGTTAATATTTTTTTTTTTTTTTTTTTTTGTAATTTCTGGATGAAGTTTGAACTTCATGTATGGAAAAGTTTTGCCCAATGCAAGTTGGTTTTGTTGCTTTAAAAACATCTAAACAATAGGTGCATGTTTTTATTTTTAAGTTGAGGGAAAAGCCTTGCAGAAGACATGTGTGAGGTAAATTTAACCAGAAAGATCTTGTTGTCTAGGAATATTTTAACTTCAATCTTGTTACTGTTGGAAAAGAAGCAAAGCTAATAGAATTTTACTAAACACTTATTATACACATACAAAAGCAGTTTAGTGTGGTCCACATCTGAAGGAAATTTAAGGAGTGGTAATAACAAGTGCATTGCTTGGCAACAGTAGGAAAGTTATAGGAGGATGTGACTGTCATGTCTTTTATGAAGCACTGATATTTGCAGTTTGGTTTTTATATCACATAATGAAGCATCCACATTCCTCATCCTCCTTAACAACTACATAATAGTGCATCTCAATAGATGCTCAGATTCAAACCATTTCCAGTCATAAGTCATGGCTATCTTCTTTATTTCTTTTGGGATAGTACAATTTCGCATTTCTTGTTCTTATGTGTAAAATTCCCTTCTTTCCATGGTAGTATAAGTACTGGACATCCAGATTACTATGTGCAGCAGAAAATCCTGAAATGTTCTGCTTTTTCTCAAAAAATATGAAAACAATAGAAAACCAATAAGAAATAATCTCAAGTTTACATAAAAGGCAAACACTCGTAGATTTGTATGTGTAGCAAAATCCCTATTTCTTTGGGATAGTACAATTTTGCCTTTCTTGTTCGCTTGTGTAAGACATGTGAACAAGAAATGCGAGTCATAAGTGATGGCTATAACCCAAATAAAAAATTTGATTCTGCTGGGGGTGGTTCGCTCCCCCCCCCAGCGGAATCATGGTGACAGGCTACATATGTCACAGATTTTATTTTTATTTGTGTTCTGCAGACAGAAATGATTAAATCTTCTCTTGTTGACTCCCAATCACAGATGCAAGTTTTTTGTATTTTTTTTCATCTGGCTATATTTCATTTTTCTGGTATTGTTAAATATAATTTTATTCCATTGTGTTACAGTTTGAAAACGGAGGCAGTAATTTCCAAAAACAGAAGTTAGACTTAGCCCTGTAATCTCAAATTCTTTTTCTCATGATATTCCCTGTGCCGATTTGGTTGCTAAGTATAATTTTAATACATAAATGTTTGTTTTTAAGATTCAAAATAGAGGAAAATTTTCTGAAAACAAAAGTTAGATGGAGCAACAATTTCTGTTGTGATCATATATTGGAGGCAAAAAAAATTTCAACAAAGAAAACTAAAGACAGCAAAGATTTCTCCTGAATTCCTTTTTTTTTTTTTTTAATGTGGTGTTTTCCCTGCACTGTATTATCATTTAAATATCATTTAATTTCATAAATGTTTGTATTTTAAATCAAAATGTAGAAAAAATTCAAAAACAGAAGTAAGATGGAGTGAAGATTTCTCTCATAATCATATTTTTTTCCAGCAATGTTTCCCTTTGTTCTGTATTATTCTTAAATATATTTTTATTTCATAAATCTTTGTGTTTCAGCTTGAAAATGGATGTAAAATTCTAGGTACAGAGGGCAGAGTATTCTTGATTCTAGTCATTATTGCAATTGCTGTAGTATCTAGGATAGGCTTTATTTTTAGATAGAAGAAATATAAGGTGGTCAGTGCATCACTCTTTCTCTCTCTCTCTCTCTCTCTCTCTTCTTCTTCTTTTTAATTTCTACCTGTGCAACTTTTATTTTTTTGTAGTTATCTTGACTAGTGACCATCCACAGATTGTTTTGTGGCACCATGATATCTTTTGCAGACTGATCAGGAATTTTTTTTTTTTTTTTTTTGGTGGTGTGGTAATATATTGTTTTATACTTGATGAGTCAAATTTAGAAGGGAGTAATTCTCCAAATTAATTACATATTACTATGTTGTTTTAAGCATAACATTCAGGTTTTAACAGAATCTTAAATATTTAAAAAAAAAAAAAGTGCTGCTTTTCAATTATATAGGTATTCAGTAATCAGTTGACTCACTTTTCTCCTGAATAGGAGTCAGGCCTTTACATCGCACATATTTTCCCTCCGACATCCTCCAGGCCACACTATTCAATTCGCTATTAAAATTATTTGACTTAACTACTAATTTAAAATATTTTAAAAGTTTATTATAAAAATATTGAAAGTTAGGAACTTTTTATTTACACGTGTTCGTTCCTAAGAACTTGCTGCAGTAAAACTAGGTGGTTGCAAAATCTTTATCTGAACTCAAGTTCCAAACACACATTCTAACACTTTACATATATTTGAGACACTTGCAATAAATTAATTTAAAATAATTAAGAACTAATTAAAAAGGATATGGCCTCAATTTCATCTGCACTTCATTTGGTAAATCCTGTCATCCAATGCTGTAAACATCATCAGAGCAGCAATGTCTTCCAATAAAGGTGGACAGCTGAATGGAAACTGTTGGAATCCTTCATGTTCTTGTGTAGACATGGTGGACAATAATTACTTACACTCAGCTGTCCACCTTAGCCAGAAGACATTGATGCTCTGATGAAGTCCACAGCCTTGTACAAAAGGCTTTACTAAATAAAATGCCAATGAAATTGAGGCCGTATCCTTTTTAATTAGTTCTTAATTCTTTTAAATTAATTTATTGCAAGATTATTGATTGTATATAAAGTGTTAGAATGTGCGCTTGAAACTTGGGTTGAGATAAAAGTTTTGCAACCACATGGTTTTATCACAAGTTCTTAGAGCTGCACATGTAAAAACAAAAGTTCTTAAATTTCAAGATTTTTAAAATAATGTTTTAAAATATTTCAGATTAGCAGTTAAATTAAAGTGTTTTAATATCAAACTGAGAAGCGCAGCCTGTAGAACGTCTGAGGGAAAAAATGTGCAGTGTAAACAAAATGTGCCAAAAATTGTTGCATTTCTACTCATTGAAAAAAGTCATGTGTACGTATGTTGCACACTTCAACATCCCAATTGTTATCTCAAAGTTTTTTGCTATCATTTTTTTTTTCTTTACTGATCATTGCTCTTATTTTTCTTTTTTTATGTATTTTTTTAATTTATTTTTTTATTTCAATTTATTCTTCTTGCATTTTCTTTGCTTTTTAGCCACATTTGGTCGAGATCTCAGCTCACAGTTTAACATAAGTGATCAACTTGCTCCAACACTAGTCCTGAAATGCATCCAAGAAGTGGAATCACGAGGGAAACAACATGTGGGTATGTAATTCTTTAGTACTTTTCAATCTTTGTAACTCAATTTTCCCAACAAAATGTTCACATATCTGTCACCTCATCTGTAAAGTTACCATGAATTTTTCCATTCAAAATAATTATATCATAAATTGTGCATTCATTTATTTTAAAGTAAATGATTGTTTAAAATGATGTTGCTACAATTTATGCATTTTTCATGGCTGCTTTTTTTTCTTACCCTCTAGATACTGACCTGTATCAAGCATACAAACGACCCTCACAGGCACAGAATATTGCGGAAATTAGGCAAAGATTTAGTGAAGGTAGGTAGTTCAAATATATCATGATCATCATCAACCATTATCAATCCACTGTATATATATATATATATAAATATATTGTATGTATCGTCATACGGAGAAGTAATTTAGTTTGAAAATGAATCGTAAATTTTTCAGCATGGTAAAATTAGTTGGCTTTTTAGAATAAATTGTATGTGCTAGGCTAGTTTGATGCAGAAATAACTTTTGCTTTGATCAGGTTTGGCATATTAAAGTAATGATCAATCTTGCGTTATCACGTAATTTTTTTTTTTTTTTTTTTTTTTGTAGCATCAGTTTCCTAAGGAGCACGAGAAGTTTTATTTCATGAGCAAGTATTTTTAACCGAAACATGACGTTAGAATATACAACTGATTATGGAGTTTACTTAGGAATAAAAATTGTTTTTTCATTGTCAAATTTTTGGGCAGAACCCCTACCCTTCATCAGGACTACACTATAGTAAGTGTTGCAAACTTGGGTGAAACTCCAACCTTTAAATTCATTTAATCAGTTGTATATTCTAGTATATATGTTCTAGGAATAGCCATGACTTCAATTATTAGAAGATTTATGGAACAGGATTATTTAAGAATTTATCTGGAAATGTAAATTGATCAGTAATTTCATTATCACAGTGGTTTTGCCAATAATGTGTCAAACTGCATTAATATAATGTCATTGCAATAATGTCCAACTGAATTAATGTTACTGAGTATTTTAGCGTTGAACTGACATGAGTCTTCTTTAGTAACACTCAGTATTGCTGTTTCTTTAAGTAACCGAATGATTATAGACTAGCGGTTGTCACTGAATTGTAGTGGCACTGCATTGTGCTTTTATGAACAGCTTAGCAAGAGTAATGTTACTACATCACTTTTTTCATCATCAACACTTTCAAGAGTCCTGCTTTTGTAGATGTCATGTCCAATAAGCATTTAATGATTGGTTTCTGTCCTCTTGCATATTTAAGTGTAAGAAAAAACACATGCATGTCTTGAAGAAAGTCCAAAGTGTTGCTGTCATATCGTATACTGTATATAGACTATTTTGACAAAAGTCACCGGACACCTAGAAGAGAAACACAACATAGCATTTATTGACATACATTATTATGGTGTTGGTCCACCTTTGGCCTTAGTGCATGCACTGACCCATCAAGACATGCTTTCGACAAGGTTTTGGAACACAGCGATAGGTATGCACTTCCATTCAGTGCATAATGCTGCCGCTAACTGTTGCTCAGTAGTAGGTCTTGGTTCTAAACTTCTTATGTGGCACTTTAATTCATCCCATAGGTGCTCTATGGGATTAAGATCAGGGCTTTGTGCTGGCCAGTCCACACCCAATACGGAATTATCATCAAACCACGCCGTAACAGTCCTTGCTTTATGGCTCGGTGCATTATCCTGCTGGTACCAACAAGGCTCGGTTCCATAGTATTGCCACAGAGTGGGTAGGGCATAATTGTCCAGAATATCGAGGTAGGCGTGCTGGTTAACAGGTTTTTCCCCGATAACCGCTGGTCTGGGAGCATACCACGAAAAACACCCCCACACGAGTACACTGCCAGCTCCAAACTTGACTGTAGGAACAGTACACTGTGGTAAATAGCGTTCCTCTGGCTGCCGCCATACCCACACACGGCCATCAGACTGATGGATCGTATATCTGGATTCATCAATCCATAGGATACATTTCCATTGATCTACGGTCCACAATAAATGTTCTTTACACCATGCTAAACGATGAGTAGCATTCCGAGTAGAGATGAAAGGCTTATGAGCAGCCACACGGCGACAGTAACCCATGGAATGAAGTTCTCTGCAAATGGTACATGTACATACTGAGATTCCATCATTTTTACTCACCTGCACACTGAGGTCTTGTGCAGTACTCCGTCGATTAGCTGTAACGACTTTCCTGAGGCTTCGACTTCCTCTATCACTGATTTTCTTTTGTCTGGCGGTACGTTTTGCTGCTTCAGGTACGCCATGGGTCTTCCACTTATTCAGTACATCCAAAACAGTCGATTTGAGTATGTTTAAATGCCTCTCGGTTTCTCTTATGGACAACCCACTAATATAACAACCAACAATGTTTCCTTTCTCAAAGTCAGTTCTCTCCTGCTATGAAATTTTCACTCAACCTCACAGCTGCAGGCTTGTTTTTATACCGTTTGCAGCTGTATCGCACATCTTAACAATGCAGCGGATCCATTCATTTGCTTTTGCATGGGTATCCATTAACTTTTGTCAATATAGTGTATATATATATATATAGTACATACATACATATATTTGTTTATTTATTTATTTACATTTATATTTTTTCAGATTTTACATTTTACGTACCTAAATATCAATGCTGTAGAGTTTATTAATATTTATTGCATTTTTTACTGTTTTCAGACTCTAGCAATCTTGATATGAAGGGATACACTTTAAATTACATAACTAGTGCCTTAAAAACTTATTTGAGGGAGTTACCTAATCCTGTGATTCCTGTTCAGAACTATGAGAAGTTCCTTGAAGCTTCCAGTAAGTTGTTTTAAATATTGTTATTTTCACGATGAATTAAATTTATACAGGGTCATTAGTTGAAACATATGTCCTCATTGCAGACAAACTAAATATTTGCAAAATCTTGTTAGAATTGCAAAGACTGCATGCAGTGGCACAAGATTTTATTAGCAGATGTGCAAATATTATATGTAACACAGTCTGTTAAAGATTTATATTAGACTATTAACATCATAGCAAATAATAAATAGTGTTATTGGCGAACAGTGTGTGTGTGTGTGTGAAATTTTAAATTTTGATATGTTAGCTTTTTTTTTCTAGTTTCTAACAAACTGCCAAATCTCGTGTAATTTGAAACATTGGCATCAGTTTCTCAGAAACCTAATGAGTACTTGAACTTTAGACATGAAGTCCAATGGGTGCTTGAATTTTGGACATGAGGTCCAGTGTGTGCTCAATCTCTGGATGTGAAGTCCAGTGGGTGCTGGAGCTCTGAATCTAATGACTGATCAAGCCCTTTGGATGTGAAACCTAATGAGTGATTGAGCTCCAGATAAGCCCCTTAGGTGCGACAGCCCGGGACACGAAGTCCAATGAGTGCTTGAGCTCTTCTACTTATACATGCTCACACACACATATCAAAGCCAACAGTGGAATGTCAATTATTTGCCAGATAGGCATATGATGTAATAATGATAGGTTTCTAGTACTGGAATGTAAATATAACTAAGCACACTCTTAATTTTGGTTGCATACTTTTAATTTTAGCCCTTTGAAAGATGTATGATGGACATGCCTCTGAATTCTATTTCTATGTGTCTCTATTTCTATGTGTCTCTGTGTGTGTATACATGTGAATGCATTTATATATACAGGGGTTGTCCAAAATAATGGAAACACCTTGAAACAATAGGTGTTATGCACCTGATATGGTGTAGGAGCACTCTTGACATTTAAAACTGCTTGAATCCTCCTTGGAATGGATGCATACACAAGTACTGGATGGTGGTCAGTGGTATGTTGTGCCATTCTTCCTTCAGAAACTGCTCCAATTCATTGAGAGATGCCGCAGGAGGATAATGGGATTGCACCCTGTTTTCCAATACAGACCACAGGGGCTCAGTGATGTTTAACACTGGTTATTGTGCAGGCCAGGGAAGGTGTGCAACTTCATCCTCATTTTCCTCAAACCATGATTGAACAGTTTGACAGTTCGACTTCTGTGAATCGGGGCATTACCATCTTGAAAGGTGCAAACCCCTGACGGAAACAATGGCTGCACCATTGAATGTGCATATGTCGGTCAAAAGAGGGACATAGTCACTGCTAGTGATCCGTCCGTGTAAGGTGATAATGGGACCTGCTGCAAACCACGAGATCATGGCCCAAACAATTACGGAACCGCCCCCATGCTTCACTGTAGGAAGGAGACAGTCTGGGTTGTAGGCTTCTGCGGGGGTTCTCCACATGTAAACCCATCCTGCTGTAGGGAATAGTAAGAAACTTGATTCATCAGAAAACAAGACATGTTTCCAGTGATCTGCAGTCTGCGTTTTATGTTCCTGGCACCACTGTAGTCTCCGTTTCATATTCACCTGTGACACCAGGGGCTTTGCAATCGCAGCTCTGCCTTAAATATTGTGCTTATGCAATTCCCTTCGCACTGTATGGGTCGACTCTGGGTTTTGGAAATGTGCATTAAGCTCAGCCGTGGACTTCCTCCTTGCAGTCACAATCCTCTTTAATGTCCTCCTGTCTCTCTCAGTGAGTTTGGGTTTCCTTCCACAGCTGTGCTGTGAACATTGTATGCTGTCGTGACCTTCGACACGGTACCTCTCGATACCCTGAATAACCTGTGCTACTGTGGTTACCGACGCACCAACCAGGAGGGATCCTACAATCTGCCCTCTTTGGAACTCTGACAGGTCACTCATTGTGCCTTCACCTGGAACGAAATTATGCAAACACTGATTTACAATGCAATCACACAAACTCACGAGACTATAAGCAACACTTTTTTACAAAAAAATTGTAGCTACCTGTTCGTTTTACTCATAAAGCAGCACATACCAAAGTCACTGTTTTCAGCGAGGTGTTTCCATTATTTTGGACAATCCCTGTATATAAAGGATGTGCCTGAAAAGCAATTTTTTGATAGCCACGAATGGCTGAGTGGCTAGCAGTGCAGACTACTGTCATGGCGAAAATTTTAACCTCTGGTGAATTTCAGAGAGACCTGATCAATCTTTCTGTTGGTTTATCAGAGATTAATTAAGGCAAAAATTTTCTTCCATGACATACGTTAGAAGAAAATTCCTGGTTGAAAGGCAGGGGAATTCGTGTGCAAAATTCGCTTGTCTTAATCACAACCAGGAAAACAAAATTTCATGTGGGAAAAAAAAAAAAAAAAGAATAATATTTGATTTAACTGACTTTGGGGTTTTGAAAATAATTATTTTATCGGTTCTTATATCGCGATAGGAAAAGGCGAGTAGGTGTGCAGCTCAGAGAATCAAAATTAATTTTACTTTCACATCACGGAACGAGAGAAAAGAAAAAAAGAAAATTAAAACTAGTGATTTTCTGCAAAGCAAGAATCCGCCATTTTTGCGTTCCTGTTTCCAAAGTCGCACAAAAGTAACATCTTTTCGTCTTTTGGGGTAAGGAATTCAGCAACGAAATCTATTTTTAGACCCCAGGGTCAAAAAGGAGAGCTTGGTCTGCACGTGTGAAGGTCAGAGGTCACTCGAGGCGTGGGAGTGAAGGGTCCGTTGGGAAGCCGTGAGTTGCTAGGCTGAAGTTTCGACCAATGAGAGGGGTCAGCGGTTTCAAGCACCCCCAGAGTTTTTATCCGTTGAGAGTCACTTTTGTACTTGACTTTTGCTGACCGGCAGAGAAAGAGGACACAGCCGAGTCTCTCCTCGCCTTTTTGGCGGAGGAGGGGGCGGCAAGAAGGAAAATTTCGTATTGAAATCTAAACGGACAACAGTTAAAATTGAATTTCAAGGATCTCATTACTGGAGAGGAAATGCTTGCAGATTCAACCTCTCCTCCTCTCCTAGTGGACGACGGAGGAGTGAACTGCAATAAAAAGAAAAGTAATAACTACCGTGAATTGATCTCCGCAGGAGAATTTTCTGCCAGCGCAACCCGAATGCTGTTACTACTCGGTTCAATATGGAAGGAACTCTTCAAGCCAGTTCAACCAGACACTGGAAGTTCCGAAAAAAAAAAAAAGGGGCATGCACGGCTTTGTAGAAGATACCGCCTTTAACTGCTGAATCGTCGAGTTGGGCCCTACTGATTACAACAAGGGGTCCACCAGCAGGGTTCCAAAATGCCCGTTTCCTGTATCGTTAGCCAAACACGCTGCCTCAGAAAAAGGAAAAGAGAAAAAAAAAAAAAAAGAGGGAAAAAAAAGCACCTTGGAAGTGAAGTGAAAATCAACCGGGACAGTGGTGTTCTCTGAGGGAGAGTTTTTTTTTTTTATTATATTCATTTTATCTATTATTAGGCTGTGAAACCTTTTTTTTATTATTATCGACGGTTAGTGTGCTTGGCAGGAAGTGTTGCTGCCCCCAGTCCTAAAGGTAAATTTCTCTCGGCATTTTCTTTTTTTGTATTATGTTGTGGTTTCTTTAAAATTATAAAACGAGTTGATTTTAAAATTGGGGGCTGTCGGAAAAATATATTGCAAGACAAAAAAAAAAGAGAGGGGAGTTGAAGATGCTTTCATTTATGTTTTTTTTTGTGTTGTCATGCCTGGTAGTTTAGCAACTTCCCAGGCCAGTAAATTTTAATGTATCGGAAAAATTTGGTTTATTGTTTGAGCACAGTAAATTTTGGTGCATCGATAATAGTTTAGTTGGGCATGTGATAATTGAAAAGCAGTGTTATTGTGATGTCGTGGTTGATAAAATAATTGTAAACATTTTTTTCTCTAGCCTTTTTACAGCGTTGAGTTATTTTTTTTTTGAGTGAAGATAAATTATGGGATGATTTATATTGGAATTTTGGGAACATATTATAGTGTGATGAAATTGGAAACCTAAAGTGCTGTTTACATTCTTGGAGTGTTGAGTGTCGAAATTGAGATGGTAGGAGTGTTAATTGAGGACCAGTATTTTACATGCTCCAGATGAGTGTTAATCTCCCATTGGAAAGGGGTGATCTTAGGGCAAGCAGGGAACTTGTCCTAGGGCAGAGGGCTCTGAGTAGGGAATTTTCACCAGGATGCGATATGTGCAAAATAAAAGTTGAGGTATTTAGGTTCTCAAGTTTAGTTTTTTCACAAAAAGAATGAACATCATGGGTTGAGAAGACACACTTTGCTCACCAGTTCCAGTATTAATTGTTCTTTTCTTTGGCCTAAATTTTCTTGTTTTTACTATAAGGTTAAAAGTCTAAATGTAATTTTAATTTTCAATAAGGTGAAAATATTTAGTGGGTTATGTAAATGGTCAGTGTTATTGTCTGAAGTGGACCTGCGCATTGCCATGGTGCAGAAGAATTTCCTTGCTAGTGATTTTTCCTGGGATATATGTGGAGAGAGATAGAGTGAATTTTCCTGGGATATATGTGGATATAGTGATTTAGGATTTCTTGGGATATAGAGAGATAAGTGAATTTTCCTGGGATATATGTGGATATAGTGATTTAGGATTTCTTGGGATATAGAGAGATAAGTGAATTTTCCTGGGATATATGTGGATGTTGTGATTTAGAATTTCTTGGGATATATACAGAGATAAGTGAATTGTTCCTGAGATATAGTTGTGTTAGTTCTGGGCCAGATGTGCCTGGAGTATTTAGGGTTGAAGTACGACAGGCTCTTGCAGGCGTGGTTGATCAAGGTGGGATCATGCATTGGTTCGAAAAGGGGAGATCCTTGAAGACGTGGTTTTTGGGGGAAAACTTGTCTTCAAACCCCCCAGTAGTTTCGCTGCTCACGGAGATATGTACTGCCAGCGAGGGTCGGTCGAGCGTTGCTTCAAGAAATGTGGTGAGATCATGTTAGAGGAAATTCTGTGCCTGATGATGATGTGTCACACTTGAGGATTTTTTTCCTTTCCCTTTGCATAGGCTGAAAGTGGATTCACGACCCAATTTCACGCCTTCAGCCTGACTTGGTATTTTCTTCCTGTGTTGGTTCTCAAAACCCAGGGTAGTGTCTGAACTGAGAGTATTTGCCTCACCGCTACCTCAGTAATTCACTGCAGGTGTTAAATTTAAATTTGTTTGGTGATTTAAAGTATCTAAATTTATTTGTTTATGATTTGCTGTAGTGCTAGGGATGAAAATTCTAAATTCTGGTTGTTGGTGTTAGTGAACTTGATATTTAGTTTGGAAATTTAGTTAATTGGGATTTTGAGCTTTTGTTTACAGTATAGAGTTATTAAGTATCCTGAGCTATTATGTGAAGTGCAGAGTGAGGTGATTTTTATGAGCAAGCTAGTGCAAGAAGATTGTTTGAATTTCTGAATTATGTTGATGTTATGAATAGTGATAATTTTTAAGATTAGTTAGTGAGGTTTTTTTATAAGTGAAGTAGGTTCATTCAGGGTAGTTCTATAGGTTATGTAATGTTAATTAATGCTTGTGCTCAGTGTAAATTCTGTTTTGAGGATAATTTACTTGGTTTGTTTACTTGCTGATAGTAAATTTGTTAAAGTATAACTTGTGGCTCTTAAAATAACTGTAAATTTAATTGAAGTCTTTGAATCTGGTCTGGGGGATTGTGGAGTTTGCTAAGATTGTTTAAATTCAAATCAATAAGTGTAAAATTGTAAATTGGTCATTGAGCTAACTGGGTGAGAGAGAAGAGAGTACGTTTCAAAAGAACAGAATTTGTCCTCTTTGTGGAATTAAAAATAATCCAGTATTTTTTTTTTTTGTAAGCTATGTGAATCATGGTATAATTTTGGATGCATGCCTAGTGTTCAAACCAACTGTGTTGAAATATGTAAAGTTGTGCTGTTCATAAGGCCAGTGGCCAAATAGAAATAGAAAGAAAATTGAGATTCTGTTTTTATACTGCTGTGTTTAAGCAAACAAGAAAAAAAGGAAATACCATCTGTTTGTCCATTAAAATTAACTGGTTAAGTTTTTAAAGAAAAATAATAAATACAGGCAGTAGCCTTTCAAAAAAAGTTCAAAATGAGTGCAGTGTGAAAAATTTTTGTGTGCTGTTGTCTTCCATGACTTGGTCCCATGTACTCCCCCTTAGCTTGACTAAGGCTATCGATCCGAATCCTGGTTTTCTAAGGTATTTCATAACTGCAATTTTTGTCCTAACCTTTTTAAATTGACTTTCACCGCCTCCACAAGTTGTTATTGAACGAGTACATTTTATCGTATGACTTATAGTGACACATTTTCATACACATGCAACAATATCCACTTATTTTTGCACTTTCAGGTGACTCAACTCTGCTTGAACACAAACAACGCAAACATTTCCAATAACTTCTTGTGGAATGTAAACTTTCAGATGCATTTTTGTTTAGGATGTTCATGGCCTTTTTCTAGTACGTAGAAAATATTTTTGTTTCGAAATGCATCCACCCATCTCCCAAATTTAAATTTTCTATAATTTCCATATTTTGAATTTCAATACCAGCATAAATATAACGCGATTAATAAATATCAATCCAATTCAATATACTCAAAATGAATTAAATTCAAATCTTTTTTTTTTCCACCAAAACACTACCCATGTAAGGTCCTCAGGTTCGATCCTGGGCTGATCTTGCGGAAATGGTGTGATTTGCTAACAATCACCGAATATTCGCCGTGCATCGGACAAGCACGTTAAGTGACAGCCCCCAGGCTGGACCCACTGGTTAAATGGGTATCCTTTCCTATGCCCCCCCCCCTCTGAAATTCTCTCATCCCTCTATGTGCAACATCATACTTGTACGGTGGCGCCATCTACTGTATTCTAATCTCACTACAAACTGTTCTGTCAAAGTCGCTAGACTTGCTCTCATTCCTTCCATTTCTGTGTCCTGCCCAAAAGGCGAACTCGCTGTAGGTGCCTGGGACCTGAAATCTACTCACTGTGGATGGAAGTCCTACAAGAAAATGACATATACTTGCTAATCAATTTTTTGATTATTTTCATCTTTTCCTCCATCACTCTTAATGTACACCGAACAGCCACAAACATCATAATCAGCATGTCTTTATGCAAATGAAAGCAACTGCACATGTGAATGTCATGAAATGATATAAATAACACCTGGTATGGTGCTCTGTTAATAAGTGTTATTCTTGTTCTTCAGATGGGAAAGGCAGTGGACTTCAGCGTGTTTGACAAAGGCCAAATTGTAATGCCCAGATGACTGGGTCACAGCATTTCTGAGACAGTAAGGTTTGTTGGTGCTCATGTACAGTCACAGTTAGTACCTTCAAAAGTGGTCCATGGAGGAGAAAACCACAAACTGCCAGCAAGATGTGGTTAGTATCTTCAAAAAGTGGTCCAAGGAGGAGAAAACCACAAACCGCTCATCAATGCTAGAGGTGAGCCAACCTATCCCATATGGTATGAGCCAACAGAAGGGATACCATGGTTCAACTCGCCAGTAATTTGAATTCTGGTGATGGAAGTAATGTGTCACAACACACATTGCATCGAACCCTGCTGAAAATGGGGCTGCGTAGCCACAGGCCACTCCAAGGGTCCATGCTAACCTTGTTTCACAATTGAAAGTGCCTGCAATGAGCACATGAGCAACAAAACTGGACCTTGAACTGAAGAAGGTCATGTGATCTGATGAGCCTTGTTTCCTGTTGCACATGTGAATGGGTGGGTACATGGGCATTCTTTACCTGGGGAAGTGTTGGCACCAGGATGCATGGTGGGATGATATTAAGCCAGTGGAAGAAGTGTAATACTTTGGGCAATGTTCTCCTGGGAAACCCTGGGTCCAGTCGTTCACATACAGGAAACTACGGCATCTACTACCTACATAAGAATAATTGCAGACCAGGTACATCCTTTCATGGCAACAGTATTTCCCTCTAGTAGCGCCATCTTTCAGCAGGTCAATGTGCCATGCCATACAGCCTGGATTGCTCGAGAATGGTTCACAGAACATGAGGAAGACCCTGGCCTCCAAATTCCTCAGACATCAATCCAATAGAGCATCTGTGGTTTGTGTTGGAACAGCAAATCCAATCTACAGTGGCCCAAACATGTAACTTACAAGAATTAAAAGATCTGCTGGTAACATGTTAGCACAAGATACCACAAGACACCTTTAGAAATCTTGTAGAGTTAAAGGATCTGCTGGTAGCATGTTGGTACAAGATACCACAAGACACCTTTAGAAATCATGTAGAGTTAAAGGATCTGCTGGTAGCATGTTGGTACAAGATACCACAAGACACCTTTAGAAATCATGTAGAGTTAAAGGATCTGCTGGTAACATGTTGGTACAAGATACCACAAGACACCTTTAGAAATCTTGTAGAGTTAAAGGATCTGCTGGTAACATGTTGGTACAAGATACCACAAGACACCTTTAGAAATCTTGTAGAGTTAAAGGATCTGCTGGTAACATGTTGGTACCAGATACCACGAGGCACTTTTAAATATCTTGTAGCCTCCATGCCTCACTGGGTAAGAGCAGTTACTGTGGCATGTGGAGGACCAACACCATATTAGGCAGGTGGTCATAATGTTTTGGCTCTTTGGCATATGATTGAAAAACTAGATTTTAGAAGTGCTTCATGAGCACAAATAGGTTATGTTATTTTCATAGTAGTTTTTTTATTCTCTTAACTGTATAAACCACATAACCTTTCACCTCCTCCTAATGGATAACAAGGAACTTAAATACAAGCGTCGTACACAACATACACTTTCATTATACACAAATTGTGTTATGTAGAGAGGTACTGAAAAGAAGGAAATTAGAATATTTCCCCCTAAAAATTCAGGAACGGCCAATCTAAGTTTGTTTGGGGGGGGGGGTATTTTTATCAGTGACTTAATTGATACCCTAACCTGGAGCATCCATATAGTTGGCGCCTATGATATGAAAATAATAAAGATTATTCTTCAGTAACTGTTGAATTGAGACTGGGTTAGAAATATTGAGAGGATAACTTTGATCATGATCGCTTATAATATGAATTTGGAAAGAAAAGAACTCTTGAGTTCCTAGAACTTTCATAAATTTCTTGGGAAAAATACCAATAAACGAAATACATCAAAACGAGTTTTAAAAATTCTGTTTCATTAGTGTAACAAAGAAACTGTTTGACTTCCAAGATTTCACTCGCCACAGAATAGCATTTTCAAACCTTCTGTGAAGCCTTGAAAGTAGCATCCTGTAATGATGAGCAACAACATTGATGCCAAACGTTTTCCTGGGTATGTGATTATTTAAAATTTCACGGGAGAAAGTTAGGCTACCTGTTTACGAGTTTAGCTAATAATTTGGATAATATCAATTAAACTCATCTTTGTTTTGTATCTTCCTAGATTACTATATTCAGACTTAGTTAACTTTTTTATGGGATTTTTCTAGGTAAAGTCACAAATTTTTGGCAATTTTTTTTTTAATTAAAGAACTAAAGACAGTGATAGAGATTAGATTGAAAGACTCCCTGATGAAGGGGAAGAGTTTTCTCCGAAAATTTGCAGAAAATTTGTAACTTTACCTAGAAAAATCCCATAAAAAAGTTAACTAAGTTTGGATAATGTAGTTTGTAAATTTTCCACAGCATGTTATGTTAACAATACTAACACTTTATGATAATACATGTGAATACGTATAATAAATCCGTAAGGAGTTTTTATTGCTTATTTAATAGTATCACAATTAACTCAGATGTTATTATAACAGTAGTTTAATTGTAACTGTAATCAAATGATATTGTGTATATATGTTTATTTGATTTATATTTTAAGTAATGTCATTTTTACTTTTCACCTGCAGAAATATCTTCAGATAAGCAGTGTGTGATGCAGCTCACAGATCTTGTCCAGCAGTTACCCATCCATCATAAAGTTACCCTACAAACCCTTATGGCCCATTTCTGCAGAATATGCTCTTTGCAACATGCAAGGGGCCATAAAGATTCTCCAAAAGAAGTAATTGAAGCTTTCAGTCATGTAATATTAAGACCACCGTGGGAAAAAGTTGGGTAAGTAATCAGCTGTTTTCTCTTTGCTTTAACTGTTACTCCAAGTCAACCTAACTATGCTGCAAAACGTTGTCCCTAATGTTTTGAGTGAAAAGCAACAAATTATTGCTCAAAATCCATTTTTGGTTGCTCAAAATTTTTAAAATGGCAGGGCATTTTAGAAATAGAACTGTTTTGAGAAGTTAATCAAGAGCCTTGCACTTTAGGCCACTGACTGCCCAGCTGGGAAATATACATAATTTGGAGAGAAGGTGAGGGCAGGAGCAATAGAAAGTTCCTAACATTTGCAACCCAAAGACAATAAATTGACAATCAGAGAAATGCAATGGGGTGATTTAAGCAGCCATAGAAGAGAGAAGGAGAAAAAAAGGAGGAGGATGCAATGAGCTTTGGTTAGGTCATAAAGCTATAAATTAGGGGATCGGTTCAGGAGCATTGTGCACTTCATACCATTCTTGAATTCCCCAGAGATGCTGTGAGCTGGCCATTTCATCTTCTACAATAGTATTAGGTTAACTTGGAGTATAAATATATTTTCTTTTTCCATAAGTGTCTGTTTAATGTAAGTGTTAGACATGTCAATGATAGAGTTCATAAGAATGGTTCTTTTTATTGTTACTAACATTTCCTTCTTTTTTAAACCAAAATAACCTTGTTGAGGGGTGTTGGTGAACTGATATAAAAAGTGTGCCATTATTATAACTAGAATTTTAGCTATCATTTTCTAATAGTTCTTATTATTCTTAACTTTAAGAAAAGAAATTTGTCATTAAATGTCTAGCATTTAATAACACAAGTTTCAGTCAGAATGTCTTCTTATTAATTAATAATAATTAAATGTCTAGCATTTAATAACACAGGTTTCAGTCAGAATGTCTTCTTATTAGCAGAGTCATGGCAAATCCTAGTGACAAAATATCATTTAAATTAAGCTTTAATTTTATGGAGATTATTAACAGGATGAATTTTTGTTGTCATTATCCAACTTGTCATTGGGACTGCCACGAATGTCTGTTGATTTCCATAAATTTACATTTTATGACTTAATAACAGTTTAAAACATAGTTTGACAACTAGAAAAAAAAAACATCCATAAATTGCAAGATAATCAATTCCTATTCATTTACCTGATTGGCTCATTTTTTTTAGTAATTAAAACCAGTTAAATTACTGCTGTTGAGTTGGAATGCAAATGACAGTCATATATTCACTAATTGTGGTATAACATTATGTTTAAAAAAATCATCAAAACAGGGAAATAAAATTGAAACAATAAAACCAAAGTTAAAAATGTGTTTTCTGTCATTGTAAAAAAAGAAAAAAACTTGTATTTATTAACTTATAAAACTGCTGTAGATGAGAAAAATTGGTAATGGTGTTTTTTTAGTTTATGTATGTTTTAACTGTTGCAAGATGTTCCATGAATCATTATTACTAAAAAAAATACTTTATTGATATTCATATACTGTGCTGTAAATTCAATTTCTTCATTAAATAATTTTTTCATGCAAACTGGAAAAGAAAGTTAATAGCATGATAAATTTAGATACAAATGGAAAAAGTGAAATGAATAAATTTTGCTCATTTGCATGAATAATGAAAAACGTTATTCCATTCAGTTTTCTTCATGTCACAATGCTGCTGGCATAAGACTTAATGATTTTTAAAAGTTTTGTTTTAATAATTCATTGTATCATATGCTATTCCCTGACAAATTTTCTGCTACCAACTTTATTTTTTTCTTTCTAAAAACAGGGAAATGGTAGCTAATTCCACTCTTCATTTGAGAATTATAAAGCTTTTGCTCCTGAAAGGTGAATGGGGTGAAAAACTACCCACTTTTCACAGTGATACAGGTGAGTTAATACACATGGGTTTGAAAATATTATTTATAAACATGGATTTTCTAATACTTTATTTGTGGTGTTTACTTAAAATGAAATTGCTTTCAGGTCTCATCCTTGTTCATTAGAAGTCATGTCAAACTTTATAGAAGTTTTCATTTTTAAAACTTGGCCCTGCTTCTTTCTATTTTTAATGGTCTGTCTGTTTCAGGTCTCATCCTTGCTCATTAGAAGTGATGTCAAACTTTATACAAGAAATTGCTTAGAAGAACTTTATAGTGATGTCAAACTTTATAGAAGAAATTGCTTTCAGGTTTCATCCTTGTTTATTAGAAGTGATGTCAAACTTTATAGAACTTTAAAGTGATGTCAAACTTTATAGAAGAAATTTCTTTCTCATCCTTGTTCATTAGAAGTGATGTCAAACTTTATAGAAGTTTTCATTTTTAAAACTTGGCCCTACATCTTTCTATTTTTAATGGTCTGTCTGTTTCAGGTCTCATCCTTGTTCATTAGAAGTGATGTCAAGATTTATATAAGCTTTGTCAAACTTTATAGTGATGTCAAACTTTATAAAAGAAATTACTTAGAATAACTTTATAGAAAAACTTTATAGTGATGCCAAACTTTATAGAAGAAATTGCTTTCAGGTCTGTTCATCCTTGTTCATTAGAAGTGATGTCAAACTTTATAGAAGTTTTTATTTTTAAAACTTGGCCCTACATCTTTCTATTTTTAATGGTCTGTCTGTTTAAAAAAAAAAGTGTAGGTGACAGCATTTCCTTTTGTTGTTGTTGGCTTCGGGATTCAATGGCAACCACAAGCAACTCTTAAGTTGCCTGTCCCTTTTACTCACCCTATATTCATTGTAGGACTAACACTATTTCTTTAGCATGATTTTTGTCAATTCGTGATATAAACCATGTGTACCTCGATTTTTGAAATTATAAATCGAGTTACACATAGTTCATATCATGAATTGACGAAAATCGTGCTAAAAAAAATAGTGTTAGTCCTACAATGAATGTATGGTGAGTAAAAGTGTATTTCACACATTATTTTGCTTACAAAGTTAATTTCTTTCAAAGCATGTTAATTTTAGGTGTCTTTGACTTCATATCATCTGAGTCAAAAACAACAGTAACAAACTAATTGCCTGTCCCTAATATAAGGCCGCTAGTTCCAGGGATGGTAAAGATCCAGTTCTGTAAAACAAGCACACCACCAGGCCCAACTTGAATGAGTACGCCAGAACCTATGTCCCTGACCAAAATAACACCCTGTTGAGGAATTTGACTTTTGGGATAGATGGAAATTTCCCATTGCTAATGATTTAAAGAGCTTCCTTTCCTGAGATTATGCTATTGTAAAATCAGTCAGCTAATATAGGAGTTTCAGTTTTAGAGAAAAAAATGTACTTTAGGATCTAAAATAAATGAAAAAAACATTGTTCAAAACTCACATAAAATTGTGCTCTGTTTCAGTTACATACTTGAAACAGAAAATTCTGGTAGAATAATAAGGACCAGGCACGAAAACATGAACCTACATGTATATACGTAACTAAAAAATGATAGTTAAAATTTTTTTTTACTTTCATTGTATGTACGTACTAACTTTAAACATATTGAATATTGGAACTATATGTACACTCATGGAGAATGAAATTTGTGCACCTAGGAAAAAACTTGCTACCACTGCAAAACTTTGCAAATAGCTAGAGTGTGTGCTGGTATGCAAATGAACCACGTTTGGTGCGATTGTACATGACTGCACACCCTGTAAGGCTGCTGCAGCATGAATCGGCAGCCTTATAAAAACTGGCATGTAGTCGATGCCCCATGAAACCGAAAAGCGCCAACTGACGTAAGCAAGAGTACAGAGTGACAAGAATGCTGTAGATGCCAGAGATGTTGATTTAAGCAACTTATGGACTTTGAGACAGGCCTGATCATGGCTAAAACCACAGGGTGGTCGGCACGCCGTATAGCCCAACATGTGGATTGTTATGACTATACCGTGCGACGTTGTTGAGAGCAGTGGACACGTGACGGCACTGCCACACGACGGAGCAGCTCCGGACGGACCAGGAGGACCACCGGTAGATAGGATCGACGGATCGTGCGCCAGGCACGAACGGATCCCACGGGGACCCGGTCCACTATACAGGCAGATGTAGCAGCTCCCGTGTGCCCACCAACCATCTCTCGACGCCTCGTGGAAGCGAATCTGCAATCCCAGCACCCCTTACATGTGCTACTATTAACACCAGAACATCGCCGGCTCCGTGTGCAGTGGTGCCAGGCCAGAGTGACATGGAACATCGCAGACTGGCAACGTGTGGTGTTTAGTGATGAGTGTCACTTCGTTTTGGGGGCAGATGATCATCGTGTCTGGATGTAGAGGTCCCCGGGTCAATGGCACAATCCCAATCTCACTATCGAGCACCACACCTCCCCCACTGCAGGCATTATGGTTTGGGGAGCCATAGCCTACAATAGCCGATGAGCTTTAGTAATGGTACGTGGATCATTGATGGGCCAGTGGTATGTGGATGAGATCCTACAGCCCCATGTGCTCCCATTTCTGGCCGTGATCCCAGGTGCGCTATACCAGCAGGATAATGCCCGTCCACACACGGCTCTGGTTGCCCAGGACTACGTACATCATGTCCAGAAACCTTCATGACCTGCCCACTTCCCGGACATATCCCCTATCGAACATGTGTGGGACCAGTTGAAACTCCAGCTGCCGCCGTGCCGCACTATCCAGGATTTGGAGCACACCGTCCAACACGTGCGGGCCAGTCTGCAGCAGGACAACATCAGGCGTCTGTTCGTCTTCATGCCAGACTGTATTGCAGCATGTATCACCTCACAAGACGGCGTGACGCGCTATTGAAGATGACCGGACTGCGTGCCACAGATCCCTCTGTAATTGTCCTGCAGCTCGGTTTTTACCATCATGTGTATCCTTCATCTGTATCATTACGTCCATAAAATTTCAGTTCAATCCGATCCTTCCTTCTTGGTGCATAAATTTCATTATCTGTGAGTGTATATATATCATCATCAACCATTATTATCAATCCACTGCTAGACAAAGGTCTCCCCAAGTTTCTTCTGCAACTGTTTGTCTTGAGCCAATCTCCTACATATTATTGTGGCATGCTTTCGAATTTCATCCATCCATCTTCCATGTGGTCATCTTCTAGGTCTTTTTCTGTTCCTTGGTATCCATTCTAAAATTTTGGTTGTCCATCGGTGTTTCGTTTTGGGACTATGTTCACTCCATTGCCATTTCAGGATCTTACTGTGATCATGATGTCTTCCACTTTTGTAATTTTGTCCATGAGTTCCTCTTCTCATCTTTCCTGGTTACACCAAGCATGCATCTCTCGAAGCTTCTTTCCATTGGCTGCCTTTGTATATCTTTTTTATTTATGTCCATGTCTCTGCTCCATAAGTAAGAACTGGAAGAATGCATTGGTTACACTCTTTTCTTTTAAGATGTAATGGCATGTTACTCTTGAAAATTGTACAGTTTCTTCCAAAAGCTCCCCAGCCATGTTTTATATGCCGATTAATTTCTTCATCATTGGGACCCTTGCTTGATATCTGTTGTCCAAGCTAAATGTAGGTATTGGTTACCTTGATACTTTCCCCATCAATCGCAAAACCTTCCTTTCTTGTAAAAGCATTGTACATCAGTTTTGCCTTCTGATAGTTCATTTTTAATCCAACTTCTTTACTCTTGTCAACAAGTTCCTGGATCATACTGTGCAGCTCTGAAGGAGTAGTTGCAAAAATTATTACGTCATCCGCAAAACGCTGGTGTGTTAAATAATCTCCATTAGTCTTTATCCCCTTGTTTTCCCAGTTCAATTATTTAAAGCTGTTTTGCAATGTGTTACCTTTTCTCACTCCTTTTCCAATTTTTATTTGTGCTGCATCCTCAAATAACCAAACCTTTGCACTTGCATTTTCATAAATGTTATTAATAATGTTATAATCTTAAATATTGCAAGATTTCAATGCCATTATACAGTAACTGCTGATGATTTCACGGTATCAAAGCCCTTTTCATAATAAATAAAACCATGCATAATGGGAATTCATGTTCCCCTGTTCTTTCAATTAGTTCTCTCAGTACATATATATATATGATCTATGGTGCTGTCATCACTCCTGAATCCAGTTTGTTCTCTCTGTTGAGCCATGCCCCGTGTTATCTTCAAGCGATGTTAAAGAACCTTAGTGAAGATTCTTTGAACAAAGCTCATGTTGAGAATTGGCTTCCTAGTTTCTTAATTCAATTACTAATCAAAACTTAGTGTAGATTTTATAAACCACTAAGTTTTGATTTTTATAAACCAGGAGGCTGATGCACCTGTAGTTCCTGAGATCCTCAATTTCACCTTTTCTATGTAGCAGGATCATTGTAGCATTGTTTCAAACCTCAAGAATTTTTTCCTTCATTGAGACATCTTGTAAAAACATGTGCTAGTGTAGTTTCTGTTTTTCCATGTGCTTTTTATATAATGTCCATGGTAATTCTGTCTTCTCCTGGAGCTCTTCCCTGTTTCATGTTCTTAATTGCATGTGTAACTTCTGCCAAGAGAACTGGAGGAACTTTGATACTGGTACATTTCTTAATGACTGGAATAGACATATCATCGCTTTCATATAGTTTTGTGTAGAAATATTTCACTCTTGTCAAAATTTCACCTCTATTTTGTTGTTACAGGACCATCTTCTTTTCTCAGCATCATGATCTGTTTTGTTCCCTTACTAAGATATCCCTTTGCTTTTTTGGCTTTGGTTATTTTTACTTTGCTTTTCTTACAAGTTTGCAATTGGATTCTTATATGTCTTTAGTGATACTTCTTTGTTCTGTCTTGCATAGCTCTATAAATTCCACTTGGAAGTTAAGTTTTCTTTATTTGCCCTCATCTCCCATCTCTTTTTCATCAGAATTTTTGTTTTTCTGAAATTTACTTCATATGTAACTTGTTCTTAGTACCACCTGTTGTTGCTGTTTCCATAAGAGCCTTGATTAGTGTTCTATTAACTTCAGAGATTAACTTTTTCTGATGTCAGACCTTCTCTTCTAGAGCAGAGAATCAGTTCCTCAGTTCTAACTTCAAAGTATTTTGATGATTTTTAAGGTTGGTTATATCAGTACATTTTGTTTGATTTATGAGCTTGCCACGTTCTGGTTTAGTGCTGAAGTGCATCTTACATCTCATCATTCTGTGGTCATTACCTGTGTTGAACGTGTTTAGCACACTGGAGTCTTTAATGACGAATTTCTTGTTACATATAATACAATTGGTTTCACTTGTCATCCCATTGGGATGTCTCCATGTCCATTTCCTATGTGGCATTTTCTTGAAAAAGGAGTTCATGATGAAAAACCATTCTTCTTCTACAAACTCTACGAGAGTATTTCCACATTGGTTTCTGTTGCCATGACTAAATTTACCTACCGAAGTTTCCTTCTGATGTTGTTGCCCTATTTTCACTTTTAAATCACTCATAAGCTTCAAGTGCTTCTTGCCCTTGTTACTTAGATGCCAAATTTCCTCATAAAATTCTTCAATTTCTTCCTGAGGTGATGGGTAAATAAGCTTGAATAATCTGAGTTGGGTATCTTTTTGAGAGTTGGATAACGAGTCTCTCTCACAGCTCTGTTCGAGGAACTTTCCATATATGTATATATAAATCAAAAATGAATTGTGGATTATTCTTTTTAGTATGATATGTTTTATTTTTTTAATTTAAAATTTTCTGATGATTTAATAATCCCAGTGCTTCACATTTGGCAGCACATCTGCTCTTTCTCAAAAGTGATCTACCCAATCTAGGAGACATGCACGATGAGGGTAAAATGACCGCACCCTAACCTACCTGTTACAAAAGAGCGCCCCTTCGATTGTAACACATGTGCATGAACAGTCTGCTTTGCAGATGTGCATTTCTTCAAATGGCAGTATGAGCTGCTGAAAGTGCATTCACAGGAGATGGTGCCTTGAAGGTCTAATATTGAAGTCACTATTCCCATTGGCTTTGTTTTTATCTTTCAAATTTTTAATATTGTTTTAATCTTTCGCATTTTTTTATCTAAGAAGGTTTTTTAGGTACTATTTTCACTTTAAATGCAGTTTTTAGCTTTTGCTGAAGGGAATGGTTGACTTCAGAGAATTAAATTACATGCTGTAAGTTATATGGTTCTACCATGTTTTTGGTAATTTAATACCTTTAAACATCAGATTGTTACATATTTACATTTAATAACAACTAGGATATTTTGCAAAGTATTCATAAAGAGTATGTTGTGTATTTAACATATTTATGATCAGCACTTGAAAATATGTAAAAAATGTAAAAATAAATGTAAAAACATAACAAAACAATTAACAGAATGTTATTTCATTCATCACACTCATTTTCACGTAGATACTCATAATTTAAAATAACTTATTTTACAGAATTCACATACATTTTGACGTCTGTAAGACTTTGCTTTTATTTCATTTAGATCTTTAAAAATACAGTGAGAAGGGACACAGTTTTTAAAACTTCAGTTAAGGTTCCCTTGATGTTTGGGAACTTACGCGCAAGGTGGCACAGGTTTTTCAAGAATAATTTCTTGAATACTCACATCATTATCTTTACTTAATAAAGCAATTGCATCTTTGTAGTAATTCCAAAGGCCATCAGATCATGACAGAAATTGTCAGTATCATTTAAATTGTTGAAATTCGTGATTCCATCATATTTTAGATGTTCTTGTGAAGATGGTTCATCTTGTAGTACTCAGAAATCTCTTCTGGTTATAAATATGATTTCTGAAAGCAATTTGTAACTGCTGTAGGTGAAACAACATCACATGCATCTTCCAGTAATGGAATAGCAGGCCTGCCAACTGTTGCGATTTTATCGTATTTAGTACGATAAATCATGCTGCAGTATGCTAATACGATTTTGCAGCCAAATATACGATTTTTTAAATAGTCATGTTTCCCCCATTTTTTTCCTTTTCAGACAGAAGCCTTGTAGCAGAATTGCGGTGATGGGAGACATACATCGCAGATTTATTTTGGTCCTGCAGACAAAAACACCATCCCCAGAACCCTATTAAACCATCTTGCAGACTCCCTATCACAGATGCAAGTTTTCCACCTTTCAAAATTTCTGAAAAGGGAAGTTAGGCATAGTGAGGATTTCTTCCATAATCATAATTTTTTTTCTCGCGAAGGACGATGTACGTCGCAGAATCATGTTGTACTCATTCCCGTAGCAGAATCGCATAGATGGCCGACGTACATCGCAGATTCATTTTGTACCCACTCCCATCGAAGAAGCGCGGCGACTGCCGACGTACATCGCAGATTCATTTTCTGCTAGTCCTCGTAGCAGAATTGCGGCGACGGCTGATGCACATCGCAGATTTATTTTTGTCCTACAGACAGAAACAACATCCCCAGAACTCGATTAAACCATCTTGCAGACCTCCTAAAATGCAAGTTTTCCACCTCACAAAATTTCCAAAAACGGAAGTTAGGCAGAGTGAGGATTTCTCCTGTAATTGTAATTTTTTTTTTCTAATAATTAACAACATAAAAGTGGTTGCTGATTAGATTTAATTAGTTTCTCCATAAAATTTTGATGTAGGGAAAAATCCCTACATTCTCATCATCAAGAATTTATATAAGTGAAATAAGCTTAAAAAATTATTAGTATGCGTCGTGCTACGATTTTTCTATCTGAGTGTTACGTTTTTTGGTTCTGAGAGGTTGGCAGGTCTGGAATAGAATCCAGCACAAATATTTTGTGATCTAATCCTCATTATCTTCAGTTAGTAAATTAATTAGAGATCCAAATAATTCCTGTATCATTTATGATAATAACAAAAGACTTGCAAGTAGAATTTCTACTGAAGACAAATTTACTAATTTTATTTTGAACAGTTCTTGTATTGATTAAATTCATCACTATAATTGTGATGATATATCCAGAGCTTTTTTTTTTTTTTAAATTATTTTTGCTTCATAACTCATTGTTCCTCAAGTGCTGAAGACTGCTCTTGCTTGCTTTTTTTTTTTCTTACGTTTTATGAAGGTGACAATTAATATGGAGGGAAATGTTATGTGCTAATGTTTGACAACTCTTCTTAGAGTTGTTGATGTTTGTTCACTTTAAACATGACTGTTATATCAATGTGTTCCAGTGAATTAAGATTTCTTTTTACTTCATATGTTTCACATGTTTAATATGTTAAGATTTAATATACTTAAATCTTAAATTAATATTTTAAAATTTAAGTATATTAAATCTTAAAATATTAATTTCTTTGTTTTCCATAATTACTTATTGCTGACTTTATTTTCTGCTTTATTTTAGTTCAGCCACCTCATTTATCAGTAATCACTGAATCCAGGCAGAATCCAGAACCTCGTGTGAATTATGAGAAATGTGTTGCCTCAGAAGAGTCATCATGTGACAATCTCAAAGATCTTCAGAAATCTCTTCAAGAAGCAGAGTGGTTTTGGGGTGACATCACTAGGTATTTCATGTCTTATCCATCATATGTTATGCATGTTCATGTTGTGGCTAAATTTATTACTTCTGAAAATACTGTGTAGTTTGTTATATATATATATATATATTTGGAAGTGCTGCATTATCAGGCATTTACCTCCAATTATTTGGGGTATTTATACCTATGGAACCAGTGAATCAATTTCCATTAATCTGGATTTAGAATCATATTGTTTTTCTGCACTGTACAAAAAGGTCACATTGCTTCATACTTACATATACCAGTACGTTAAATATACCAGTTCCAGAACTTTCTATTTTAAAAAAGAATGAGTACAGATAATAGGTATTTATGCAGTGTTTCCTTCGAAGTAGTTACCCTGTGCAACTATGCATTTTTGCCAGCGTTCATACAAAGATTTAAATGCAGATTGCAAGCCTTCTTTTGCCACATCCTCCAGTGCCTCCGTCGCTGCTCGTTGCACTTCTTCGGAACTTGAGAAGCGTCGCCCCTTAAGCAAATTCTTCATCTGGGGAAAACGGAAAAAGTCACATGGGGTGAGATCAGGGGAATAATCTGATTGTGGAAGAACAGGAATGTGATGTTTGGGCAGGTAAGTGGACACCAGGAGGGATCTCTGAGCAGGCGCGTTATCGTGATGGAGCACCCACGAGTTGGTCTTCCAGAGATCGGGGACGTTTCAGGACATTGACGTCCTCTTCTTTAGTGACTGTACGACCATGTTGAAGAAATTCCTTGCATACAACCCCCTTGCCATCGAAAAAAACTGTTAACAAGACCTTTCCTTTGGAGCAGTCGGCCTTGAACCTTTTTGGTCGTGGTGACGACGGTGATTTCCACACTTTTGACTGTCAGTTGGATTGGAGGTCGTACAAAAAGCACCAAGTCTCATCGCCAGTGATCAATTGATTCAAGAGATTGGGATCTGAATCCACTGCATCGATGTTATCTTCACAAACTTGCATGCGCTCATCCATTTTTTCTTGTGTCAGGTTTTTGGGAACAGTTTGTTGGCACATGTGATGCATGCCCTGTTTCTCTGTTAAAATGGCATGGCAACTTCCAACTGAAATGCCAGCAACTTCAGCAATCGCTGCAACAGTTTTTCGACGGTCATTTTTCACAATTTCTTTGACAATGGCGATTTGTTCATCCATTGTGGATGTTGAAGGTCATCCTGACCTCTCATCATCCTAGATACTCTGTCACTCATTTTCGAATCGTCGATGCCACTCATAAACTCTAGTTCGACTCATTGCACTCTCACCGTACACTGACTTAATCATTTAAAAAGTCTCAGGAAAAGATTTTCCGAGCAGAACACAAAATTTTACACTTGAAGGCTGTTCAAAATTTTACATTGTTGTCCTCACGACGGAGAGACTTTAATGCCTGTAATCACGAACTATGCACATACGCTGTATGTGTTGGATCTGGATCAAACCGGTTCTGGCTGGTCGGGCACACCATGCTCTTTGCTTGCTCAGTGGGAAATGACGTAATTCACTGACATTCGACAAATATTCAAAAAGTTCCGGAACTTTTTGAACATACTAGTATATCACTAAGGTGTTCTCTAAGATTCAGCAGTTAGCTTCTCAAAGAAAGCTCATCTGCCAAATCAGAGTTTAAAAGTGATGGTGCTATATTTTACTGCTGATGTATCAAACATCTCTATTTACACCAATCTTGGTTCACAACTCTAGCTTCATTGACATCCATCACACATATCACACAAGACCTTATGAAATTTATATGTGTTATCTTTTTTTTTTCATTAAGACACTCTTGAATCTGGTACTTCCATGATTTCTTTGGCCTTTCTCTACCTTTCTGTCCACCACTTTGACTAAATAAATTCTCTTAGTAAACATCTCACTACTCATCATTTTAACATAACAAAACCACCTCAGAATATTTGTCTCCACCTTACTAACAACATTATGTTTCACATTACTCATGTTTCACATTTTCATTCGTCATCACATTACTTCATCCATATATCAAATCTTTTTAGGGAGGATCAGTTCATGTAAACTCTTCATATGATTTGTGTCAGTGGTGCATTTTCACATGACTTAGTTTTTGAAAAAACTGCAGTATCCATGGTGTTCCTTCTCCTGTCTTCCCGGAATGTCCAGTTCCCAGGACAACTTTCAACTTCAGTTATCTTACAAAAAGTCTTTAAGCTTCCACCATTATCCAAATGAAAAATTGTTATTGTCTTTTGGCACACTAAGGATTCTGAATGAGTTGTATTTTTTGTCTCTTATGTTTGACCTAGCCTTTAAGCATTTTCAAGCAACTTTGCTGTTAATCTTCCGAAAATAGGATTATAAAATTAACATTCTACAAAATATAGTCACAAGAGCTTTCCCAGTCATTCCAAAAATGGAAAAGTCAAAGAATAATAATTGGAATCAGCAATAGATACAGCAAACTAAATTTATGAAATAGGAAAGTCAAAGAAGAACTGGAATAAGTGATAGATACAGCAAATCAAATTCCTCTAATAGGAAAGTCAAAGAACAGGAATGAGTGATAGATGTAGCAAATCAAATCCTCAGATATGAAAGTCAAAGAAGAAGAAATGGAATGAGTAATGGGGACAGCAAACTGAATTGGCTGTACGAAAGAAGTGGTTAAAAGATTTATTTTAAAAAAAAACCAACACAAAAAGAAAGAAGAAATTCATAAGTTTCTCATGTATTCTTTTCAAACACAAAGAAACATACTAGTAAAAAGTAAAGAAACTGTAAGGATTGGTGTTTACAGGATACCCAAGGAGTGCAAAATATTGTATAAAAGAAAGGTTACACCAACGTATTTCCAACTGTAGCAATAAGCACGATCCAACTGCTTTAATGATGTATTGCAAAAATAATAAAGCAACATGAAAATTAAAAAATATCAAACACTTTTGTCTTTTCAGAAAACTAGATCAAATCAGATTAGCAGACACATTAATGATTTTCAGGGACTTGAGCTGTTCACTGGTGCTTAAAAAAAATTTGTATCTAGAATTTTTTTGAACAATCTATTCTGTGGTAATGCATTTAGACACCAACTGATTAGGCCAGTGCAGTTTAATTACCTAAATAGGCCAAAATATGAACAATATTTTTTATGGGTAGAGTAAGAGAAAAAAATTATTTAGAATTCTTACCAAATTTCAAGTTGTAAGCTGTTGCTCTGTGATTAAAATATTAGATCTGCTGCAATTGGGCAAGGTGGGACAGAATATTTTATTCATAGTTTCTTTCAGAATATTTATCATTAAGTTTCCTTTTTTAAGGATAATGATGCCTACAATGATTTATATTTTTGTATTAATAATAATCATGATTAATAAATTTTCCATAATTTACAGGGAAGATGTTCATGAGAAGCTTGCAAATGCTGTAGATGGAACATTCCTTGTTAGAAATTCATCCAATAAAGGAACAGGAGAGTACACCTTGACCCTAAGGTAAGTCAAGTGACCTAATAAAACTTTATGATATATTTTGTCTGTCTTTATTTTTGATTGTTGAGTAATGTCTTTCCATCCCACTCTCTTTTTCTTTGTCTCACTTTCTCTCTCTGACTACTGAGATCCATATAACTTATAAAATTTTTAAACTTATGAAGCCCTCATTATAAGGTAATTAAGTGCTTTGTGTGAGTGTTCCTTTTATGCTGTGTAATTGATTCCAAGATATTTAGTGTTCGAAAGGTGATAATACTGATTATGTTGCAGTAATTATGGAAAATCAAGCAATGGTATAAGCATGCACATAATGAGAAATCAATTTATGAATCACAGCCCAAAAGAAGACACTAGTTATCACTTAACAGAACAAAATGGACAAGAGGAATGCTATTTGCCAAACAATTGTAGATTTCAATACTTGCAGGAACTTGTTAAATAATAAGTTCTATGCCTTTCTAGTTATGTATTGTGATTAATTGTATCGCCTCTAAAATATGTAAGATTTAAAGTCTTTCTAGTGCTTACCATAATTTTTTGACTAAGAGCTGTATTAATGAAACTTCAGAAATAAAAGACAGCCCTGGCATAACACACACGCGCGCACACACACAGTGGTGTCCTAGAAAAGGAAAACAGAACTGCGGAAAAAAATTATTTTGTGCAAGAGTGAGCAGTGAATATCCGTTACACCCTAACAATTACTCTTTCAATCTTATATTAATTTCATTAACCTTTCTAAGGTGTGTTGAATCACAACTTCTCTTAAGTGGTATTCAACTTCTGGAAAAGCAACTAACTATGTCTTCATGAAAATCAGGAATATTGTATTGTATTTTCTAGGAAGAAGATATAATAACTGAAGCATATCCAACTAAAAATAAAGCAAAATTAAATTTTAAGTTATCGTGGGGGGGGGGAGAAAATAAAGATAAGGACCAGAGTGACCTAGCTGCAGGATGACAAATTCAAATTTCTTATGCTGTATGAACAGTGAGTCATTACCTGAGAATTACAAAGTGTATTTTCTGTCACAAAAATATTCAGAATACATTCTATGCCGTATTTTTAGAGTTAAGCTTAATATACAGTATGGGCATGAAAAATCAAGGAAGAAATATTCCTCATAAATGCATACATGGGAAAATCCTATTTCCTTTCAAGCATGCTATCCATTACACGACCCAGATCACTGAAGTTCCAAGTAACAGATGCTAAGCAATTACCTCTTAGGAATCTGAAAATTTTCAGACTTTTTCTAGTCGAAACAATTGGATGCTTCATCAAAGCATACTAAATTAGTAGTGTTTGGATATGGAAATCAAGGAAGAAGTATTCTTCTTAAATACATGGGAAAATCATATACTTATTCATGCAGAAATCAGAATATGACTCTGAATTGCTCTAGTTTAGTGTACTTTAAATAACCTGAAGTTATTCAAATTCCTAAGCTGTAATTGCTTGGTTTTAAGTTACTTGGAACTTCTTTGTCCTGGTTCATGTAACAGATAGTGTGCTCAAATAGAAATCAAGAGATGAGAGTTTCATTATCGGTCCAAGGTGATGTAATTTTCAAGTTTTTTTATATGATGTTCAATGGTGTTAGGTTCATTATGGGCATCCGGGGCTAAGTCCTACATGAAAATGAGGAAAAAAAACTGTTTGTTCTTTTAATTGGAAAAATTTTGAAAGAAAATCCATATTAGTAGACAGTTCCAAGATTTTCTGAATGAAAATATGAGCCACTACAATAGTTAAGAACTGGGTAGCACATTACAGTCTTCCATATCCATTTGCTAGAGCACACTGATTACTGCGTGGGTGGGAAAGATGACTCTTGCCAACTCTTCACCTTGTCGAAGCTTTGGAGAACAGTAATGAATGAGCAGATGCATGCTGAACTGTGCATGCACAAAACTGTCTTTTGTGGCTGGGTGCTTTTCTGTTTAACACTAGTAATTTTGCTTTTGCATCATCTGACAGTGAGCGGCTGATTTTCATTTGTGGAGTTAAGCTGTAAGATTCGCTTGTATAAGTAAAATGAATAAAGTAGACTTTTTGTTGGAACACCCTTTTAATTTATTTAGGGGCAAAGAACAAAATAATATTAAAGACTTGGGCCCACATCAAAACCAAATATTTGCTTGGTGCAAAAATGTAAGAATCAGTCTAAAACTTTTAATGTGAAGTAGTATAGCAAAAAATTTTGGTTAATTGTAAGCGAAAGCAAATGTACTTTGTTTTGTTTCTACGTTTTTACTATTTGGGGGCGAAGTAAGCTGGACCAAACATGGAATAAGAGACTTTTAAAGCATCTTTCTGAACAAATTAAAAGTCATGAACAAACATCTTACTGTATGTCAAAAATTGTGTAAAATTTAAATTACTTGCAAAGTAGATATAATTATTTGGCAAAGTAGATACAAATATCTGTTGAGAAAAAGTTCATTTCAGAAATTGACAATTTTAACATGAAAGTTATCCAGAAGTTCACTGTGCAACAGAAGAGCTCATTTTTTTATAAAATGAGGTAAGACAAAAACCTAAACTTTTATTTTATGTTATTCAGCACTGCATATATATAAATAAAATGTCTACTCAGTTTATGTAGTTAAAGGAACAGTAAACTTAAAAAAAAGGTCCTCGAAAATACGATTTTTTGCTGTCATGCTATGCAGGTGACAAGGTGATACTCATAGAGCCAAAATTTCTTTCCCTACGGCCATTAAAGGCTGAGTAAACAGCTAACGAAGTTTCTGGTGATCACGTTACACTAGACAAGCAGTCAGTCAGACCACTTCTCACACCAGCGGCATCTGTGTGCTCGGTGCGGTAGGGGTTGTGAGGGAAAGTACGAGGTAATTAGTGTCAGGAATTTTTCTCCTTGTGTTGCACGTGTCCTGTACATTAGTCATCACAAACTTTCTGCTGCAATTTACACAGCTGGAATGAATTTTAAGCAGTTTACGGATTTGGCTGAAACCCTTGGTATACAAGCACTCAGTAACTACTTTTTACAAAGTGGTGAAATTTTTAGTTGGGTCAATAATCAAATTTACATGGCACAGTATGAAAAAACAAATTACTGATGATTTAAAATTATGCGATTCCGAAATTTGGGTGAGCGAAGATGGACAGTTTGATTCGCTAGATTTTTGCAACAAATACTGTATGTATTCCATTATGGATATTCGCAGGGGAAATATTGTTTGTATTGTCGTCCAAAAAAGTGTTTTTGATGGGGACTTAGAAAATAATGCGTGCACTTTATTACTCTCAGGCCTCTGTGAAGAAATAAAGATATCAGTTTTTTTATCAGATAGACATAGAAGCATTCGTGCCCTCATGAAGCAAAAATATCCCAAATTGATCATCACATGGCCAAAAGTTTGACTAAAAATCTAAAAGCTGCTGAAAAGAAAGCTCCTTTACTAGGAGCATGGCGGTCCAGTGTAACAACCCATTTATGGTGGTCAGCTCAAACATGTAATGGAGATGCTGAACTGCTGGTAGAAAAATTTCTATCTTTGACTAACCTGCTATACAGTAACAACAGTAAAAATAACAGTTAGATAAACTGCCTTTTTATCTAACTGTTATTTCTAGTTCATATTTTTCTTCTTGTTTTCCATATCATGTTCAACTATTGCAGTTTTTTTATTTTCATGGAGCGGGGGTCGTTAATGAGTTTGCACATGGGCTACGAGAAATACTCATAAAGTTGTTTCTCCCATGACAATAGGAGAAACTTAAAAAATATATATGCACTTAGTTCAATGAAAAATACCTTTATACACTCGTATATAGACAGTAGCTGACAAATCTTTAGTGACAGTGGGAGTTAATCAAAATAGTCTGTGTCATTTTCAGAGCAACAAACAAAACCCAAATACTGTTGTTCATTAGATTCAGGAAAACATTCTAACAACACGAGAAGGGATTACTTTTCTGATTTTTCGCCCTACAGGTATCCAGGCATTCACCCAATATACAAATTGTTTGTACGCAATGTGTCTCCATAGTTTGCTACATACAAGTTCATATTTTTTTTTCTCGTTTTTTCCAGCCCAAAGAATCATTTGATAACGACTTGCGTGTAAGGTGTGGATGTTTAAAACAACACTGTCGAATGATTCCTGGTTTATTATATATTGGGCACTACCTTTTATTTTCAGCATCTTATCACTCTCGTTTCAACACAAACACTCAGCGTCTATTGACATTCTCTCGCAGTTATAACATTAGCACCAGTCAAGATAACCTTTTCTACCTTCGAATTTGTTTTCACATTTCTTGTTAAACATTTGTACTGTACTGGCAGAATATAGCGGTTCAAATGAATAAGGGTTTACACTAGTCATTTTACAGATTGATGGGATTGACTGCGCTGCACAAAACGGTAAAGAGCACTAACTGGAGCCCTATGCAGCTGAGCGTCCGGTCTCTTGTCTAGTGTGACGTCACTGCTGATGAGTTTACTGTTCCTTTAAGTGTCATTCGGAAACCTCATAATCCACTGAAATTATATTTCATAGTACTGGAGAAGGTCGAGAGCAATTTTAAAAATATTTAGCCCTGGATAAATTTCAGGTCACCCTATATGCCACTGATGATGTTTCATCGTAAACAGTAAACTAGAGAAATTCAGAGTCATATTGTGATTACTATGTGAATAATCAGTTTGGACATGTTAAATAGTCATTTACATTAGTATGAAAACAGTTGCTGAAAACTTTGCATTACTTACCATAAAATCATGTCTATGACAAATTTAAATGAGTTACAGTAAACAATGTAAATATTATTTAATGATTAGCAATACATTCAGCTTCACTGTTTACTTTAAGTAATATGTATAATCAACTAAATATCATTCTCTTTATTACACTTTTCTGTTTTTCACTGATTTGCCTTATTCTTATCATTGTGTTTCTTTTTCTTGCAGGAAAGGTGGAAGCAATAAGCTGATAAAAATCTACCACAAGAATGGGAAATATGGGTTTTCAGAGCCACTAACATTTTCTTCTGTTGTGGAGCTTATCACATATTACCAGCATGTTTCATTGTCTCATTACAATCACACTCTAGATACCAAGCTTCTGTATCCATTTTCTAGGTTCACAGAGGTGAGTTAAGCATCTTGTTTGACCTTCATGTTTACCCGTTGTCTTACATTTTTTGCACTGTATCTCTTTGAAAAATACACTGTACTACGAAAAATTACAGAACACTCCTGTGATTAGAAAAAAATGGGTATGAATGTGAGATGTGCAAATGTATTTGCCTATAAAGGCAGCTTTGTGTTGCTCAGAAGTCAGCCATACCATATATGTGAGCGATAAGTGCAAAGGAGTTTAAAAAAGTTCTATGGGAATTAGTAGAGCTAGATATCATATTAGAAAAAACAGCATGAAATTCCTATTGCATGAGACACTTCCAAATCAGAAGTTGTACTGAAGATTTTTCAAAATCCTTTAGCCAATGCAAGACAAAGTTATTCATTATCACTTGCATGATTTTGAAAACAGTCATGCCACTTTCTAGAACTGCACTAACTGTTGTGTAGTTAAAGACAAATCAAGACTTTAAAATATCTTATAATAAAGGAAGTAATGAAGACAGGGCTGACAGATAACAATTACCCGGAAAATTGGATAGAACAAAAATTTAAAGAGAAAAAAGCTAAGTCAAGCCATAAACAATTGGATAAAAACATAAAATTCAATAGAAAAATAACTTGCCATAAAGGGTTGTTTGAAAGGCTGCAGAGAATTAGCCTTAACTTCCATATTTGTCTTGCTCCTCACTTACACAATAAAATAAAATAAAATTTTCCTCAGTTTAAACAAAAAGAAAATAACATGCTACTACAAGAAGGAGTTATCTACAGTGTAAGCTGCAATTGTGGTAGCATATATGTAGGAGAAACTGGAACACAACTCCGCTCCCGTGTAGCTGAACACAAAGCCGCAATTAAGAACATTACAAGCAAAACAGGCCTAGATAAACATGTACAAAGTACTGGACATTCAATGAACTGGGATTCTTTAAAAATTCTTGCACACCAACAACACTATCTAAAACGGAAACTTGAAGAAAGTCTACACATTGAGAGAAGAAGAGGTTCCACGATTAACAAACATAGCGGTATGACATTACCACTTGAGTGGCAGCAGCTTCTATCTTAGTCAGTCCTGAAGAAGGGTTGGGGTACAACCTGAAAATTTTACAAAATGAAAACTTATATTCTAGTAATCCCTGTAATGCACAATTAACTACAATAAAGGAAGTATTAATGCCAAATATTCTTACTATATTTAATATACACAAGCTGATGGAGCATTATTGAGCTTTCATAATAATAGACTTCTTTCTGTTGGCCAGATATGCACTGTATTTTTCTTCGAATTAGTGACTTCTAGTAGAGTTGTGTAATTATTGATAATCCTTACTTTCATGTATTTCTGCAAGATCAACATTTAGATAGCATTCTTCTTTAACATGAATATTCAGATCTTTCTGTTGGGCAGATGTGCACTGTATTTTTCTTCGAATTAGTGACTTCTAGTAGAGTTGTGTAATTATCGATAATCCTTACTTTCATGTATTTCTGCAAGATCGACATTTAGATAGCATTCTTCTTTAACATGAATATTCAGATCTTTCTGTTGGCCAGATGTGCACTGTATTTTTCTTCGAATTAGTGACTTCTAGTAGAGTTGTGTAATTATCGATAATCCTTACTTTCATGTATTTCTGCAAGATCAACATTTAGATAGCATTCTTCTTTAACATGAATATTCAGACCTAGAGTTTACAAATTTTCTGGCCCTAGTTTCATTGTTATATTACTTTAATTTGTAGAAGTGTTGTCTACAAAGATGTGCCCTCACCATGAAAAATCTGTTGCATCATTGTCTCTGTGTGTGTTTGATGATAAACAGTTGTTTTTAAATCTGTTACTAAACTTTACACATGTTCTTTAGTGGTGAAAGGAAGTAAAAGTTTTCTTAGTAATAAGAGAATGTGCTATAGGCAGCCTGCAGTACTTCAGACTCGTTAATAAACAAATTGCTGTTGGAAGTATTACCATATCTTTTACGTATATCCTAATATATATATATATGACAAAAGGTCGCGCCAAGTTTCTTTCCTGTCTCTTGGAAACCCTGAAGTGGCAATGGGCTGGACATATTGCCAGAAGGACAAGCCACTGACAGACAACTGAAAATTTAGACTGAATTCCAAGAGACAGGAAAAGACCCAGAAGAAGACCACATTGGAAGATAGGTGGATGAAATTCAAAAGCATGTGGGAGTGACATGGAAGAGACTGGTGCAAGACAGACCATTGTGGGAGAAACTTGAGGAAACCTTCATCCAGAAGTGGATTGATAATGGTTGACAATGATGATATATGAATGAAAGTATACACATATATATACATACATACATACAGACATACATATATCATCATGATATATGTATGTATATATACAGGAATCGCTCTGCTGATCTCATTCTTCACAATTAGCAAAAAAAAAAATTATTTTGACAATGAAAAAAAGTTTTGGCAAAAATATTGGTGATTACCTGTTTGTACTGTTACAACACTTCAGCGAAAAAAATTAAATTTGGTAAATGAGTTGCCAAAAACTTTAAAAAAGGGCAGATCGATTGCTGCATATATATATATTTGTTTTCACCAGAGTGTAATTTAAGGTTTGAGATATCCTGCTTTATATTGGTTAGTGTGTGTGCGTGTTTTAACTTATGTGTTTTTTTATCATTTTTAGTAAGGCTTACTTGAACCAATGCCATTCTTTATTTCATGTTTTTGATATCATCTTAATCAACAACAACCATTCACCATTCACTGCTGGATGAAGATATCGCCAAGTCTCTTCCATGTCACTCCAGCATGCTTTTGAATCTCATCCACCCTGCTCCCACATCAGTGGTGTAGCCAGAAATTTCTGGGGGGGGGGGGTCATGGGTTTGGTTCATTGGTGAAAGCCTCGTATACACATATATATAACTTTAAATTCGTGCTCAGTCTCTCCCTCCCCCTTCTCTGGCTACGCCACTGTCCCACAGGTGTTCTTTCTGGGCCTTTTCCTGTCCCTTGGTATACTGTCTAGTACATCAATTGTCTTACAGTGTCCAACAGTGGTCAGTTCTTCTAGCAATATGTCCAGCCCATTTATGCTTAAGGGTCTTTACTTTGGTCATGTTGCCATCAACTATTTCCATTTTCTTAATCTATGAGTTCCTTTTATATTTCCTGGTTACACAAAGCATGCACCCACCACCACATCCACCCCTTCTTGTTTGAGTTGTGCACAGCCTGTGTATGCCTTTTTAGTTAAGGTCCAAGAACTGGAAGAATGCTATGATTAAGCACTTTTCCTTTAAGACATAATGGCAAATTGCTCTTGAAAATTGTTCTTTCTTCTTATTGAAAGTCAACCAGGTTTTATGTACCTGCTAATTTCCTCTTTGAGGTCATCTTTAATAACACTTCTTTACTCTTGTCACTAAGTTCCCAGATCATACTCTGCAACTCTGAGGTGCTACTTGCAAAACTAACTATGTTGTCAGCAAAACAAAGATGGGTTAAACTATCTCCATTAATCATTATCACCCTTCCTTCCTAGTTCAGCTAGTAAAAGACACCCTGTAACAGGGCATTGAAGAGCTTGTGAGATATGCTGTCACCTTATCTCACTCCAATTTTTATACATGCTGTGTGCTCAGACAGTCAAACTTTTACACTTGCATTTGCACAGATGTTACCAATAAATATTAATGTACACATCTTCAATATGATTTCAAATGTATGTGGTATGTGTGCGTTTATATATTAATATGTTACATAATGCCTGCATCTGCCTTAGACAACAGATATCAAGCAGGTGCCACATAGAAGAAATTAATATGCAATTAAAACTTGGCTAGAGTGCATTTGGAAGAAACAGTACAGTTTTCAAGAGCAATTTAGCAAATGTCTTTAAAGAAAAGTGTTTAATCAATGTGTTCTTCAAGTTCTTATAGATTAGACACATGAACTTGAACCAAAAACAAAAACGTAGAGTGACTGCTGTCACGTAAGAGACTCATGGAGAGGTGTATGTGCTTGGTGTCACCAAGAAAGAAAGGAACTCATACGTTCTGAAAATGGCAAGAGTTGATGACATCTTGGTTAAAATAAAGATTCTTAAGTAGCAATGGGATGGACATATTACTTAGAAGAATTGACTATTTTTGAACAACTGAATTTATTTCTAGACTAGATACCAAGGGATGGAAGAAATCTCAGAAGAAGACCCTGGAGGAGATAGGGAGATGAAATTTGAAGCAGGCACAACATAAAAAGAATTGCTCAAGGCAGGGAAATGTGAAAGAGACTCGAGGAGACCTTCATCCAGCATTGCAATGTATATCAGTTGTAGACTGCTGTTACAGCCTACATTTTATGGGTAACATATGAAAACAACTTAAGACCCATCACATAAAGAAAAGAAAAAGCATCAAAGAAGAATGGGTTAAATATTAGAATGGTAAAAAAGCACAATACATACAAACGGAACTTTAAAATGGTGACTTGTTGTAAGCACTTGTGCAGTAGAAATGTGGAGAGGAAGTAGGGGTTGAAAACAAAATAGAGAACCCAGATAAATGAATGAAAAGGTTGGTCATTACCAACTAAGTGTCTGCTGCTGCTTTCTTGACAGTGACTGATCTGGATATTTGAAAAGGTGAGTTGTGATAACTGTTACTTCATAGTGAACTCCAGAAAACTTGAGCATTTTAAATTTATATACATATTTTTTTTGTCTTTGAGTGAGGCTTGAGATATTTTCCCAGCAGCATTGTCAAACAGATATAATCTCTTCAAACGAATAGTTTGTGCATAAGAAGAATGCTGTGATACAGCATTACTGTTTTATTACATAAATGAATAAAAATTAATCCTAGTACTTTTTGTGAAAATGTGACCATTAATGTTGGGTTTTTTTCTTTTCTTTTTAGTGTGAACGGATAGGTGATATTGACAGTGGAAGTCATGTTTTAAAATCCATTTATGAAGAGCACTTAGCTGTGTCAACTCAATATGATAAATTCTATGAGGATTATAAGAAAATAGAGCATGACATCACCATGAAGGAGCATGTTTTAGATGCCTTGAATGATTGTATTGATATGTTAGAAGAGCACATACAATTGAATCAGCATTTCCAGAAACAGCCAGTGTCTTCTGATATCAGAATGTAAGTTCCCTAATGTTGGAGATAACGTTTTGTTAGTTGCCCTTGTTCAAACATTTCTTTAATGTTTTTATTATACTTTTTATCTATTTCTTAAGAAAAATTTTTCAACTGATACATGTACTAATTAGAGAAAATTGTTCATGACTTTTTAGTTAAGAATTTTGATATTTTGTTAGTCCTGTGTATTTATCAATTTGTGCTTCTACTTTAACCACTTATAAATTTTCCTTCAAACAAAGATAAAACTTGCGTCATAAGATCAACTAAGTTTTTCCTCAAACAAAGATAGCACTTGAGTAATACAATCAACCCGAGCCGTGAAGTTATTTCTTGAACTACCACAAACTATCAGTGATGTAGTTCTAAGAAAAAAACTTAGTGGGGAGTGGATTAGATAAAAACATCCTAGAAAGATGACCCTCAAAATACCAAAAACAATTTAAAATTGGATTTGTTGTTTTTATCATTTTATTGCTAATTAATTTTATGAATTTGTATCAAAGTTGCTTAATTTGGGCAATTTTAAATAAAAGAAGGAATGAAAGTCAGACGATAAGAATATAAAGTTTTTCTTTAAATTCTGCTCTGCCATTCTATGCAATTCTAAACGCTCATTGTGAATTATACAAATCAGTCACACTGAATACATGTGGCTTATATGCCATTTTTGGTAAGAATATAGGGTTGAAATGGAAGATATCTTTTGTGTTATTTTTTGTTTTGCTTATGTGTTTAATGAACACTTTGAGCTCCTAAGGGCAGTTGTCTCACCCTGATCTGGGGTCACTGGTTCCAGGAATGAAAGGAGGGCCAGTGGTGGGTGTGCTGCCTGTGCCTCACCTTGAAGGCTTGTGCCTGGTTCCAACATGAGAGCTTAGTCAGAAGCTAGCTCCTCTGATTACTCAGCAACAAGAACATCCTTTACTAATCAAAAACAACTTTTATGGGAATTTTACTAGGAATATTTTTTATTTAAATTGGAAATTTTCGGAGAAAACTCTTCTCCTTCTTCAGACTGTCTTTTTGTTGTCACTTCTACCCGTCACTATAGCGATTACATTTAACCTTGACGGTTACGGTTATTTTTCATCAAATCCTGCCAGATGTTAGGCAGGGAAAATCCTTTGCAGTCATTGATAATGGAACTTTCATTTTTCTCAATCTCTATTCCTTCTTTTACCTTTCTTTTTTGAAAATTGCTTTGGAAACTGATGACTTTAAGGGAATTCCAATCCATGCTGTGACTAGTTTCTCTAACAGGCTTATCTAAGCCAGTCTTGTTTGAGCAATTTTTTATAGCAGCTTTATGCTCTGCTATACGAGTTTCTAGTCTGCGACCTGTTTCACCTATGTAAGATAGTCCACAACTACATTTTTCTTCATAGACCACACCTTGCATTTTAAAAATATTTTATTCTCTTTAAACTATTTTAGGGATTTTTTTTTTTTTACTTTGTCCTCTAAACTTGGAGCTAGCCTAATATTGTACTTCTTACTAATTCTCTTTGAAGACTCAAATAAACCTTTGTGATAAGAATTTTTTTTAGTGAGTTTTGCTTGTTGCTTTTGCGGGTTCTTCGTACCATTGAAATTCAGAAGCTTCTCAATTTCTTCTTTAGGATAGTTATTTTCTGCAAGTATCACTTTAAGTTCTTCTTTATGGGCTTCTTTCTTATCTGCTATAGAAACTATTTTATTCATTTTTTCTAAAAACTGACTTGCTACATTTTTCTTAATAGAAACTGGATGATAGGAATTGAAATCCAATAGTCTATTAGTATTCATTGGTTTTTTATACCAACTAGTGAGGAATTTTTCATCTTCATAATAGATAGTAATATCTAAGAAGTTAATTCTTCTTTCTTTTTGAAGTTCAATAGTGAACTTAAGGGAATCATCTAATTCATTGAATCAGTCTAGAATTCTTTCTGGAACAATTTCTGAGTTATCTATTATAAATAAGATGCTATCCATGTATTTGCTATGTAGGCAGAAGTGTGTGGGGTGTACTAGTATCTTTTTTTCTAGTTTTCCCACATAATAGTTAGCTAAGAGTGGGGAACCCATGTTAGACCAGGATTTTTGAATGAACATTTTTTTCTCAAATTGAAAGTAGTTGTTCTGCAAAGAGAAGGTAAGCATTTGAAAAATGTCAACTAATATGTTTCTATCTTTGTTGTGAAAAACTATTTCGTCTGCCAAGTCTTCTGCTATAAAGTCTATAAGTTGATTTATATTGATGTGAGTATATGTAGACACTATGTCTAAACTACCCATAATAAGAGAATCTAATTTAGGAAGAAGTTCTAATTTTTCTTGTAGCTGCATTAAAATTTTAATCAAGTTAGGCGGCTCCTTTTAAGTTATCCATAATGAATTAGAGAATGGGCTCAGGGGAGGATTACTTTAGTTGGAAACGGTGGTGAGTTTAGTAGAAGTGCCTTTCTCAACCATAAAAACACTAGTCACTCATCCTACCTTCCTGTTTAATTTTTCTGTTGTTGACTTCCTTCTTAGAAGTGCAGACTTAACCCACTTCCTAAAACATTTTGTTTGTCTGTCTGTTTGTTTGTTTTTGGGGGCTACCATCTTGACAAAACAGTTTACATTCTCTTTACACCAGAACCCTTGGGTTTTTGAGACACCCAACTCCATTTCCCACTGTTTAGTGTCATTTCTGAAACTTGAACATTTGTTTAAGATATGAGTATCCTTGAATATAAAAAACAATATCCCCTATTTTTTCATACATGATAATTTGAAAAAATTCTTTTGCCTTGATTTTCTTTCCATCTAAACATGAAAAGTGCCTTAGCACTGATAAGCTTAAAAAATAAGTGTCTTAGCAGTGCTAAAGCATTTATGTGCCGTTGAGAACTATGTTTCCACCTAAGGGCAGCAGATGATATAAAAATATGACTACCAAAATATGATTTGATAATCACTTTTGGTGTTCCTCACTGTTATTTATTTGCATTGGTATTTATCTTCAAATATTTAAGTTTGAGGCACTTTTGGAACATTATGCATGCAATGTCTGTCATCTAAAAAGACAAGGAAGTTGCTAGTTTCCTGTGATTTGGTACAGGAAAATCTTTTTTGGGGCCATCTGTGCTTATGCATGTCATATTAAAGTGGCCATGTTGCCATAGCAACAACATCCTAATGGTCTGTACGGATGATTGTCCATGAATCATCAATCTTAGAAACTGAAAACAGTTTCTGTTGATTATTATTATTATTATTATTATTATTATTATTTTGGAAGAATATTCTTTTTTTATTTATTTACAGTTTCCCTTCCTAAGGGGATGGTTTGGAAGGAACATTTATTTATATGTTTGAAATGTTTAATCATTATTGACCTCAAACTCTGAGTTGTGCTTTGTGTTGGTTTATGATATGGACGTTTTTAAAGTTAATGTTTTTTTTTTTATTTTTGTACATTGTTGTGTTGTACATAGTTCTTATAATTCAAGGGGCATAAAGGTATAATAGTTCAGCAGCATAGCAATAATAAAGTTTCCTAGAGTTTTATTTTAAGTGATGTATTTCTTTTTTCTTTTTTTCTTCTTTGTGGAATAAAAAAATTGAACTCATCTCAAAATGATTTTTCTGTGTTAATTAGGTTCATAGAAAATTTGGATATACTGCTAAACAGACTACATGCCATTAAAAGCATCCAAGTAGAGTTAGAAAGGGACTTAAAATATCAAAGTTCTTATTATCGTTCACTGGAAAGAGAAGTTACTTGTCTTAAGCCAAAACTGATTCACTTGTATAGGCAACAAGAACAGTGCCAACAGTAAGTCACTATTCATTTTCTCTCTCTGATTTATTCACATTGTGGAATCTTTACATTTTGGGATCATCAAAATTTTCTCGCATGTTAAGTAAAATGTCAAAAGCATGTCCTGGCAAGTTTTAAAATGCACCAAATAAATATCAGTTTGTATTTTGGGGGAAATCTTAGGTTGCTGCAATTTTTTTATTTACTATATTATATGCTACATGAGATGTAGGTATGAAACAAGGTTGCATATCCATATACATGTGCATATTCTTCCTTTTTCATTACAAAATTTAAGACATATTATTTGATGTAAAACAAAACATCAAATGAAAAAACAACTGATCAAATAATAAATACATAATGAACAACTGTTATTCCTAAAAAACTCAGTTTAATATTACCTTCATTATTTTTTTAAGTGTGGATCCTAAAAGTTAATAGTCTGCAGAGTTTGCTTAAATATAAAATGTATGAGATGTGTGTGATCTTTCTTCTTTAAAAATTTAAAACATGTGATTTAATTTACAAAGTGAAAGCTTTTTTCTTTTTAACTTCCAATTATTAGATCAGTGATGTATTTAAGGGTAGAGTTAAGGGGAATCTTGATCTCCCTCCCCCATTTTTTTAAGTTTCAGATTGCTCTTACATAGTCAATTGATGTTACAACTTTTTTGCTGTGTAATTACACCATTTGCACACTGTTTATCCTGTTTTTCCTCTCTAGTCTGTAAAATTGGTGCATCTAATTCTAATTTTATTGAGGTTAAGTATGTATTATGTTGCGCCCGTGTTCACAATATTTTTTTCTTCATAAATCATTATAATTTATTTGTGTAGGTTATGACTGCCCATTTTCTCTTTTTCTGCTCATGCAAGAAGACCATGGTGTATTCTCATGCTAGATGTAGTTTAGTAACTCTCTACCGCATTGCCTCAGATACACTAAATTGAATGATGAAAATCTCCATTGTATGAGTGGGAAACATGTAATCCCAACAGCAACTAAAAATTCCTTCTCTTAACCAATCAGTTTCATGTAATCAATTTCATTTCATGGAAGTGTGAAATCCCAGCAAGTGAGGCTTCCAAGCTAACTATGTGGGAAATGGAAGATTTTAATCTCAATATATTGTAGGCACAATGTGTTCAGAATTTAGCTATTAACCAAAGTTCATTTGTGCCCCATTTTTAAGATTGGAATTAACATACCATACAAGGACAAGGAAAATATGCTTGTATCCATTTGTTTGACCTTTGAATTCTTTCATGTAAGAGTGAATGTTAATCTCAATGCTAGTTAAAAACAAATGGTTAAAAAGGTAGGTCAGTTAATTGTGGGGTTTAGTAACTGTTCTCATTCTAAATACACATACCAACAACTGAAGAAGAATTAGCAATTTCATGTTGTGTAGAACCATTGGGTTAGCATTTTTTTTTAATTTTACTGGTGCCATACTAATATAATTCTCCACACTCATATTCATATTTTATGTGGCATTAAAGAGCTTGGGTGATATGGTGTCACCTTGTCTCACTCCCTTTCCAATTCTTATTTGTGCTGTATCCTCAAATATCCGCACCTTTGCACTTGTATTTTCATAGATGTTATTAATAATGTTAATGTATGCATCTTCAATACTGCAGGATTTCAAAGCCATTGTTACTGCTGATGGTTTCACAGAATCAAAAGCCTTTTCATAATCAATAAAGCCATGCATAATGGGAGTTCATATTCTCTTGTTCTTTCAATTAGTTCTCTCAGTACATGGATATGATCTACAGTGTTGTAGCCACTCCTGAATCCAGCTTGTTCTCTTGGTTGAACCATGTCTAGTGTTACCTTCAAGCGATGTGAAAGAACCTTAGTAAAGATTTTTTAAACCATTGATAGGAGGCTGACGGGCTTGTAGTTCCTTAGATCCTCAACATCACTTTTTTTATGTAGCAGGATCATTGTAGCATTATTCCAATCCTCAGGAATCTTCCCTTCATTCAGATATCTGGTGAAAACTTGGGCGAGTGTAGTTTCAATTTCTCCACTTGTTTCTTGTATAATGCCCACAGTAATTCCATCTTCTCCTGGGTCTGGAATAGATGTATCATATCTTTCATATAGTTTTGAATAGAAATATTTCACCCTTGTCAAAATTTCGCTTTTATTTCTTCTTACAGTACCATCTTCTTTTCTCAGAGCCATAATCTGTTTTCTTCCCTTACTGAGATGTCTTTTGCTCTCTTTAGGCTCTGGTTGTTTTCAATTGCTTTTCTCACTAGTTCACAGTTGAATTTTCTTATGTCTTCAGTGATACTTTTTCACACTGTCTTGTATAGCTGAATTATCAAGAATTTGTCCTCATCTCCCTTTTCTTTTGCATCAACATTTCCCTTCTCTTTTGCATCAACATTTTTGTTTTTCCTGAAAATTTCATCATCTGTAATTTGTTCTTAGTACCACATATTTTTGTTGTTGTTTCCATAAGAGCCTTTGTGAGTTCTCTGTTAACTTCAGAAATATCCACTTCTTCTGATGTTAGGCCTGCCTTCTAAAACAGAGAATCTCTTCCTGAGTTCCAACTTGAAGGTAATATGATGTTTTTTAGGGTTGATTATGTCAATACATTTTGTTTGTCTTATGAGCTTGCCACGTTCGAGTTTAGTGTTGAGGTGCATCTTCCATCTCACCAATCTATGGTCACTACCAATGTTGAACTTGTTTAGCATTCTGCAGTCTTTGATGACGAATTTTTTGTTACACATAATAAAATCAATTTCACATGTTGTCCCATTCGGATGTCTGCATGTCCATTTCCTGTATGGCTTTTTCTTGAAAAAGAAGTTCATGATGTAAAAACCTTTCTGCTTCTGCAAATTCTACGAGAGTATTTCCACGTTGATTTCTGTTCCCGTAACCGAATTTACCAACCAAAGTTTCATTCTGTTGCTGTTGCCCTATTTTTGCATTGAAATCACCCCTAATGATCTTCAAGTGCTGTTTGCCTTTGTTGTTTATATTCTGAATTTCCTCATAAAATTCTTCAGTTTCTTCTTCAGGGTGGCTTGTGGGTGTGTAAGCTTGAATAATCTGAGCCTGGTATCTTCTCAAGAGCTGGATAACGAGTCGTGCAGCTCTGTCCGAGGATCTGTCAACTTCTACAACTTTATCCTTCAAATATATCTTGTTTATTATAAATCCAACACCACTAGTTCTGCCAGTATCTGTCCCACGATAGTAGAAGAGATGTCCACTTTTCAGTTCAATGAGATATTCTCCTTTTCTCCTTACCTCACTTAGCCTGACGATGTCCCACTTAATCCTTTGTAGTTCCTCTTTCAATTCAAGAAGCCTTTAATCAGAAGATAAGGAGCATCCTTTATAAGTAGTCAAGGTCAGAAACAAATGGCAGCCTAGTCCGGTCCTCCGGTGATTCTTAGCACCCTCTGCCTTCTCCGGCAGCTGGAATGTACCTGGCTGCCTTGGCCAGGTACATTCCAGCTGCCGGAGACTGAGGGCCAAGTTTGAAATTGTGTTGGGGGGGGGGGCATAACTTACCACGCTGGCTAAGTGGGTTGGTGAGTGTGGGATAGCATTTTCTGTAATCCCGATGGTATAGTTATACCGCTACTGGCGGTCGTCAGACCCCTTCAGTGGGAACAGGATGCACCAGGAGATCACCTCTCCTTGACAAATGTCAACCCTGCCTTCTCCTGGTGCATCCTGTTCCCACTGAAGGGGTTTGACGACCGCCAGTAGCGGTATAACTATACCCATCGGGATTAGAGATAATGCTAGAGTGACATGAGGTGTCGGTCTCAAAGACAGAAAACTGTAGAAGAAATCTGAAAGACTTTCATCTAGCAGTTGATGATGATGATATGTATATATACTGTATATTGAAATACATAATATCTAAAAGGAGAAAGTTAAAAAGAGTAAAAAAAGGTGAAAAGAAGCTAACAATTGAAAAACCTGGACATGCCAGTGAATGCTGCTGAGAAGGAAATTTGAAGAGAACATGGCTAGATTTAAAACATTCTTTGTAGAATGCAATGCTAGAAAATGCTTTGCTCGAAGAAAATGAGTTTTTGACCAGAAGTTTGAAGACAAAAGAACACAGAATGCAAATATTACACAAACTATGGATAAAGAAAAATAATATTATTTTCAAGAAAACAGAGTAGTAAATTTAAAGAAAAAACCAATAGAATAAATACGAGGAAAATATGAAGTAGAGGAATTAATACATAATGCTTGTTCAAGAGCAATGTTCTTGCAGTGTTCTCTTTATTTTATGAACAACCATTAATTTGGATTTCTGCCTATGAGAGTTTCTAAAAATTAGGAAATACTGTAAAAGAATTTCAAAGTAAAGTAGAGGGATAAATTTGCAAAAAAAGACTGAGTAAAACTGAAGAGAAAAAATTATGAAGAAACTAAAATTTTGCAAAAGAGAGAGAAAAAAAAGCAAATAAAAAAAAGACTTTAAAAAGGACAGAAAAATTAAATCAACTACTTAGGATCTCATATAGCAATGCCCGACGCAAACGAAAGCAACGAACTAAGACAATGAAGAAAACAATACTGGGACTTTTAATTAAGCAATGGAAATTAGTTTTCCTGCAAGAAAATAGCGATATTAAGGTGTTATTTATGGAATATACATTTTGACCTGTTTAAGATAAGTAGAGCTCTTTCTTTAAAAAAAACGTACGTGTATCAGTAAAATATATTCCTAGAAGAACAAAATATTTTTAAGTTTGTAAAAAAAAAAAGGAAAGCAAAATAAAAATTTATTAGTTGCCATAGAAAAAAAAGGTAAAACAATATGAAAGTTTCTTGCAGAATAATAAACTGCTGCTGCTACTACTACTACTACTACTACACGTATTTGTGTGTGTGTGTGTGTGTGTGTGTGTGTGTTTCTGTTGGTAATTCCTCCTAAGCTGATCATTTCCTGTGGGCTGGAAATTCTAAAAAATCTCCAACCCACGGAGCTGGAGAATTTAAGCTAAAATCATACAGAACTAGCTAGTACCTCAGCGGAATATAAAGTGAAGCTTAAATTTGTGTATCATTTTCCTAAATTCATAGAAACCCATTCAGCCCAAGTGTTATTGGCATGTGTGATATTGTTGTCCAGAAACCTAGGTACTGCAAAAGAGACCCAGCAGTTGTTTATGTGCTGTAGAGGTGTGTTACTTATAGGGGTTTTTGGCAAAGCTTGTTCTGACTATTGGTGGAATGTAGATGTTTTGTAGATGTAAAACATGAAGCAAAACTTTATTAGTAGGGTAGAGACAAACATTTTGCAGTGATCTGAAATGAGTGATGAGATGCTAAGAGAATTTATTCAGTCCAAGTAGCAGGAAAGAAAGTTAGAGGAAGGCCAACGGTTTGTTTTTCATGAAAGCATTAGGAAGCAAACAAACAACAACAGAAAGACATGTTAAGATCAAACTATTAAACATTACAGTCAACCATTATATGAGAGAGTATTGGCACTGGAGTATGCATTGAGTCCTGGTGCATTTACATTGAGTGAAAGCAAAGATGAACATCTGACTGCACCGTCCAATAGCAGACTCTGCAGGGATAGATGGAACTCTTATAGTGCGTTTACTGATGGTAAACGCTATGGTAATAGTCCCAATCCAGGGACTGCAGATTCGGACACACCGACAGGTGGTGCGAACTGGGAAGGTCATACACTATGGACTGTGTACCCATTGAGACTTCTCTGGAAGATCGGTTCGCCACGCAAACAATCTTTTTTATGGGCACAAGACAAGGTCTTAAATCCAATATCAATTACAGCACAGTGCACACAGACAAGCAGATAGATAAACACAGTAAGACAACGACACATTTTTTAAAAGCACAGTTACAGGCACAAAAGAATGCACATTCTGTGTTGGACAATTAAGTCAGGAATGCAGTCCCATTGCTGTTCATATAAACATATAAAACGAGCGAAACACACAGAGTCACGTACAGTAAAAGGTTAATTTAGTGGTAGCTTTCGATCATCCTACGACGTGTGTTTCGCTCGTTTTTGTATGTTTATGTGTTATTGTAGCATGATGCCTGAGTTTTAAACCATTGCTGTGCACCTTCTGGTATCAATTATCCTTAATCAATGCGGTTTCACACTCACTCTAGTTCCCTTCTGACACTGGGACAGTCTTGAGTCCAAACTCGAGTGAGTTGTTACTAATTTCAAGTGGAATTTTTCATTGGCCCTCTAGCAGTTGGGGCAATTTCACTGTTTATGGCCCACCTGCCCACAGCACGTGCAACTCTCAAAAATTGCCAGACACTTAGCTTTATGGTCTCCAAACCAGTTGCACTTAAAGCAACAGGTCTTTCTAAAGAATTTCTGACAGGGGAGAATCCTCCAGGTGAGGTTGACCCTGCCTTTTTTCATGAGGGCTCTAAAATCCACTGAGGCAAGCTCAATCATCCAGTGGATTTTCTCTCTCTTTTCCCTTGATGGGAAGTTATTCTGGCAAAGGAAAGTCTTCCTGGACGTCCTCGATCTCATTGCCCATGTCACCATAAATGATAAGCCTTGGCAGCTTCCTTGCTGGTCTCTTCAGCTTGTAATACTTGGCCAGATGACCTTGATGCTTGTAATTCTCAACTAGCTTTTCAACCCCTACTGCCTTCAAGCGTTCAATAAGAACTCCACCCTTGCTCACTTTCTTCACTTCTTTTATTCTGATTCCAAGGTGTTCCAGGTTGAACACCTGTTGAATTTCTTGCTTGAGCTCTGCTGAAGATTGCTCCAAGTCCTTTGGATAGACCAGGAGTGTGTGTTTGGATTGAAATTTTTTCAATCCATCAGTCTTGGGCTTCGCTTCGACGGCTTCAGCATACGACCGCAGTCTTGGCTGCCCCTACTCTCCTTTCTTTGCTATAGAAGTTTTTTTTTGTTTTCTGAGCAAAAATGTATTTAGTAAAGCACAAAATATGGATGACAATGTTTATAAAGGATATTATTGGCTCATTAATGTAAATTATATCGTTCAGTTCTATGACACTCAGTGCTATTCTTAATGTCCAAATAAAGTACATTGATGGGAATGAAGCTGCATCCCTTCTTCAGAAATTATTGTCAAGGCAAACAAGTAAAAGTGTTTCCTAAGTTTTATATGTAGCAAATTTCCTGAATGTTCCTATTAAATAATAGCTTTGCTAATTTGGCTTTTTGCAAATACAGTCGACTCTTGATAACTCGAACTGCGATAAGATTAAATTCTTGATAATTCAGAAAAAAAAAGTAAAATTCAGTGTATGTCGTTGTATGCACATAATATTTCTTCAGTAATTTGAATTTTTTGATATCTCGATTTTTTTTTTTTTGCACTTTCTTTAGGTATGATCTATTGAAAGTCTACTGTAATTGTGTTCTATATCATAGATGGGTTTTATTGCAGAACTTAATTTTTTTTTAAATCAATAAATTTGTTCAATAATCATCATGTGTTGTTGTTCTATTTTTTTTTTTTTTTTTTTTGCTTTTTTTTAAATTATTGTGTTTTAAATTGTAGGTGGCTTTTATCACAAGGTCTGAGTAAAGAAAAAATCAACAAGCTGCTTCAAGAATCATCATGTGGTTCTAAGAGAACAACTCCAAAGTGAGTGGTTTTATAACTTTGTTAGATTTGGAAACAAAAATCATGTGTGTCAAAAATATGTATCTTGCATTATTATTGCTTGCATGGTGTTAACTGTTCATCTATTTTTCCAATAAAAAAAACTTTAGGTATTAAGAGCATTATCATTGTCATTGCACACTTCAAAGATGTTTTGGTTGAAGTGACACATATCACAGACTAAAAAAATTAAAAAAAATGGTACAGTAGAACTTGGTTAATTTGTATCGGAAGGGAAGAAAATAAAATTCAAATTATCAAAAAGCATTTATTCATAATTACAACTGCTATGAAATTTTTAAACTTTGAATTATCCACAAATTTGATTTAACCAAGTTTGAATTACATAAGTTGCGCTGTATTTTACAAACTTTCTGCATCTATTTTGGTCATTTGACAGGATTTGTGCCTCTAACATATAAAACAAATTACCTACATAGGCTTTTACTCAAATGCATATACAGTGAAACATCCATTAACAGACACCTCCCAACAATAGTAACCTCTTAAACAAGTGCTGGTTGATACAGAACACCTGTGCTTTGGTTAACGTTAACCTCCAAACAGCGGGACCTCTTAATAATAAGCAACAGATGCCCAAGCATAAGTTTGCATACAGGATGACCATTGGTCCAAAGGAGGACCAATGGTCATCCTTGGACCAATGGTCATCCTTGGTCCAAAGGAGGACCAATGGTCATCCTGTATGCAAACTTATGATTTTATGTAGTTCGTGAATTTAGTAAAGGCACATTTTCTGCTATTTCTACAGTGTTAATTTGACTGGTGGAGGGAACAAATGTTTTGCTATAGGAGCACTGCTTTGCACTGGTTATGTTGGATTACGATGGCACCTTAGATTAAAAGAAAGGCGTTAGAGCTTAGCTGAAGATTGCCAAAGTCTAGTGAACAGTAGGATACCATAACGAGAAAGGTTCATGCATTTAAACTGCAAAGATATTTTTTGTTATTGATTTTACTCTCTCAGAAATTCAGCAGCAAAAACTTTAATTTCAATTTATTTACTGTACTAAATCTCGAAAATGTTTGATCTTGAATTAAGTTCAGTTTTATGCAGTCTGCATCGTGTTTTCTTTTGTGGTTGTCCTTTTTGGTCTACGGCCTGGGCCAGATTATGACATACTGTGGCTCAGGACTCGTACTGAATTGTAGCCCCTTTTAGAAAAGACTTTTCTTCCATTTTTAAAAGTTCCGTTGCTATCATTTGTTTTTAGCGAAACATTATAAGGTTATCTTTGTTGGGGGATGGGGGGTAATGTTATCAGAAAGAAATCATTGTTGCTGTGAAATCATCGTTATTATTTTTATTATTGTTAACACACATTCTTCTTTAACTAGCGACTTGTATATTAATTGTATTTTCATTTGTTTCATATAGTGCACTAACAAAATAAATTGGTTTTAAATAAAAATATTTTTAAAGACTAAATTAAAAAGATGACAACAGTAAATTATATTCAAGAGTATTTTAACACATTTTCTTAGCTCAGAAAAATGGTTTTTATTGGTATGTTTTGAACAAAGCTTTCAGCTTATAGTAGAAAGTATTCATATTTAACTTCAATAGGCAAGAGTGCTGGTAATTTCACAACATTTTAAGTACATTTTTCTTACAATAATTTTATTTTTGAAAGGATTTCAGTGGAAGCCACACTGAGTTTGCTGTCTGTGGCTTCAGCCTCCAAAGCTCTCCCCCTCCATCTCTTGAATTTTGAACTGTCTATGACCTGCTGTCTTGGAACATAACATGTATCTTAGAAATCTTCCATCTACTGTGCAACACACACATATCCATATTGTATCAGTTGGTCTTCATTAACCTTGCATTTTGTGCAAGTACTCACCTCAGATGAGTTATTAATCCTGTCAAGGTATTGAATCCATCTGTTGTCACCTGATATCACTCGTGTCAGTCTCATGTCAGCAATGTCTAACCTCATAATGGGACCTTACTTCACATTCAGCTCTTCCTGCCATAGAACAGGATTGGTCCTAAATGCTGCATTATATACAGACAGCTTTGTTCAACCTCATTCTTAAAGAAAAATAGTCTTGTACTGCTGAAAAAAGACTATCCCTTCTTTTGATGATTCTCTTGTGTAATTTCTTGCTAAACTTTCCATTTTCACTATTTACTGTGCCCAGCCAATTAAAATTCATTATCTACTGTTGCATGTGTCCAAGAACTATGCGATTAATAATTTAAGTGCTCAGCCCAAAACCGCTGATTTTAAATTTTAAACATTTATTCTTCTTTCAAATTCTTAAGAAACCCGCTTGTCTGAAGATTATTGGTACGCACACACAACTTACACTGTTAGATATTAATACTAAATTATCAGAAAAAAGAAAATTGCTAATGTTAAAATTTGTTCCAACATTTTTATAAAGCTCATTAACACGAACATCTCAGGGATCCCCGCAAATTTATTCACATTAAAAGCAGTTTGTGTTATTTATATGTAATTAATTGAACAAATAAATATGTACTGAAATATGTAAAATTATACAGTGCAATTAAAGGAAAAAGTTCATAAATACCTTTTGGCTTCTAAAACATTACAATAATTGTTTTCAAAAACTTAACCAGCAAAATTATACATAGTGCTGTAGCACTGTGTACTGTATAGTACATATGTATCAAAATAATTTTTACAGTACATTCAGGGAGATCTGGATTTTAAAAATTCTGTTATGAGAAGTTGCTTCCTTTTCTTGTCAGAACAATGCCTCAAAAATTCTTCCAGTTCTTCCACATTATCTAAAGGTGCTAAAGTACCTGCCTCTATTACAAAATGACCAATAATTTGCAATGCAGGAAAAGCCTCTGAAAACTTAGTTGTGCATCAGTATCACATAAATTATGTAACCTCACTGAAATGCTGTTAATCGTATCCACAATTTTGACGTGTCAAAAATGTCTGAAGTCATGACATTGTCAAGCGAAACTTTGCTTTCTTTAATGAGGAGGGAATTCAGCCTAAGCACATAAGAGGGATAGAGAGGGGAAGAGATTCATCCTCTATCCAAAGGTTCACCCTTCCTGAAATTCCTTATCTGTTGTTGAAGTAGGAGAATCGAACAAGACCACCCCATGCCCAACCCCCAGCAAAAGTATTCTATCCTACAGTTTCGTCCATCCACTGTCCCTTTTCCATCGTTTGCTCAGTTGTCATAAAAGATGAGCCAGGTGCCTCAATGGGATTCAAAATGAGTGATACCAAGCTGTAGCCTTAATAAGTAACTAAAGAGGTTTGCATATTTCTATGCTGATGAAATATCAGTTTGTCTAAACCAGTACTTCATGTTAAGCCAAAGGTGTATCCAGAACAATGGAACAGAGGGGGAAGGGCTATTTGATCCATAAAGAAAAGACAAAAGCTAAATTTAAGATGTACATATGTGTAAGACTTTGAAAGACCAGTCATGGCTGACAACCGTTTCAGTTAGTTTTGTATTGATAAAATGTAGAACACAATTGCACTGTTCATTTTTTTCTAAATATTGTATTAAATATTAATAAAAACTTGTTTCAGTTGATTTTTGTCAGGAAAGTCAAATATTTCATATGCATATTTTTGAAGAGTGAGGCAATTGCCTCAGTTGCCATATGCTGTATCTGTCACTGTGTTAAGTATGTTTATGTTAAAAGAATAAGAAAGCCCTTTATACTTAGGAAAATGGTCAAGGAATTCAGAATAATTCATAGTAAAAGTGATACACAGTAAGAATGTTCACATTACTGAGGTTCAACTGTATTGAACAAAATAGTTAGAAACATGTTAGAGAACTGTCAGAGTGTGAGTTTATTTAGATGCAAGTTCTGCAGGCTGAGATCTAAGGATTTTGAGCTTTGAACTATTATAAAAACATTTAATGTTGGTATAAGAATGAAAAAACATGTTTTTGCATTTTTTTTATATACCAAAAACAAAAAACAAAAAAACAAAAAAATTAAACTGCCTGTCTTATTTTTGATAATTTTATTTTTCCTTTTTTAAAACACCAGTTTTAATAAAACTACATCTTTATTAGGAATTCTGCTGGTGCTCATCTTAAAGACCTTCCTCATAATGATGAATCCACATGGTTTTTACAAGAGTGTTCTAGGCAAGATGCTGAAAAACTTCTGGCAGGAAAAACCAGTGGAACTTTTCTTATCAGAAATAGCAGAAGTGGCCAGTATGCATTGTCCATTATGTGAGTATTTAATTTAAATACCTTTTTAAATCTAATGAAAAAAATTATATATAAGTGGAAAACAGTGCATTTTCACCATCATGTCTTCAGTTCTTCTGCACCCACAGTCACTGCAATGGTTATGAGAACTATTTTTTTTTATAGTAATCAATAAGATGTGATGAAAAGGGAAATTAAATGAATGACTTGAAATTGAGAGAAAAAAGTGCTCATCAGTGATTACATAATTGATCGCTATTGGAAGAGTGGTTCCAGATAGTTAAACATAACTATTACAGAGGTGCTCCTGAAGGTAGAGTTAAGGACATGATAGTAAAAACAAATTTGTTAAAATTTTTCCCAGAATAGAAAACTAATGAAAAACTCCTAAAAAGGGAAATCAATCATTTTTAATACCCCCCCCTAGTTTTCCTTCACATAACCTGTCATAAGAAAGCTTGCGAAGTAAAAATTTTCATAATAAAATCACATTCCATCTCATTCATGATCAGAACTCATTAAAAATAAAACTGCGATCGAGAAGTAACGAGTTAAAAACTTTTACTTTTATTTTTGGAAAAGTATTTTTTTAACACGAATGGTGGCAACACCTCCTTACATAATTCTGATAACCGTCACCGTACGCCCTTTGGGAAGTACTTAATCTACACACTGGCACTCAATACGCACTGTTGGTCTGAGGATAGCTTCAGAGTGAAGCCGAAAGATCTAACCATTTGTAAATAGTTTTAATTAAATAGTTTTTAACTCATTACTTCTTGACCGCATTTTTATTTTTAACTAGTTCTGATCACGCATGAGAGAGAATGTGATTTTATTATATTATATAACGTTTTTCAACTATAAGAATTTTTGTTGTTGTTTTTTGAATTTTTTTACAATGCACTACAGAAGTGAAGTTAATTGGGTTTACACAAAGCTAACTCATTTTTCAAGATCATAGAAATTTAAAAAAAAAAAATCTTTCTTTGAACTAACTTCTCAGTCTTAAGAGCAAAATGACATCCATTATATCATGCATGTCTCTGTGCAGAGCATGTAACCAATTAATTTTGATTTATGAGACTAAGAAGTTAATTCTTAGAATCAGGTGACCATGGTTTCATGAGAAAAAAGCTTTGCTAATAATTAAAAACAAAATTGTCGAAAAACAGTTGTATTGTTATTACTGAGCGAAAGCAAACCAAGATAAGATTATGAAGTTAATTATGTTAACATGAATTACCAAAAGGTGAAAAGCAAGGTGCAATTGAATGAGTTAATATCAAAGTATTGTATGGGCATGGTTGAGGTTGTCACAAAGAGGGAAGACCAGATGGGATTGAAAAGTTAGCTCTAATAGTGGTGTCATAGTGGTTGCATAAAAGGAACAAGCCTGTTAACTGAGAATTGAATCACCCTTCCCTCTCCCCTTTTAAAAAACTTAGTATGCTGCCTCTTAGTCCTCGATGAAAGCCCACCACAACCACACTCAAGCAGGTGGCTCAAGTTCAGAGGGTGACCAAGCCAGAGTGTGCATACAACTGGGGTGGCCAGATCATGTACTACTGGGAGAGAAGGGACACAACTTCCATATCTTATCTGGGATTCAAACCTTATGACCCTGGAACTAAGTTGTCTGGCAAACAGACTTCTGGCTTCTGTTGGAACCCCATGGATGTTTTCTTTTTCTTTTTAATGCTTGTTCGTTCATAGAACTGATAGCTCTAAATTAGTGTTGAATGACTCCTTTTAGACTTACATTCTCATGGGAATTATTAAACCCTAAAACAGTGGGGGAAAAAATATTTTAACTCAGACCCAGTAGTTATGAGAGATTAGAAGCCTGGTTCTTAGACCAGTGTTTCCTAACCTGAGCAGTACAGCCCCCCCCCCAGGGGGTGTTTGTGGTTTTCAGTGGGGCAGTAAATTGTAAGGGGCCATTGGAGAAGCATTTAGGTTTTTATGGATATTAGAGCAGTAATTTTATGTTAATTATAAAGGCAACAAAATGTTTAACAAAAGGGGCTTAAATTTATTTTGATATTTATGTTCTATAATTTTGTGTGACAGTACATTTAATTACTTATGTTTATAAACATTTAACATAACTTATGTTTTAATGTGTGTTTTATTCATAAGAATTGTAAGTTATGCCACGAAAAAGTGCAGTTATTTTGTGATGATGTTTTTCAAATGAGGATGTATTAACCATCTGGTAACATAGTATTTCTGGTGGGGTGTATTGGTCATGAGAGATTTAGGTACCCGTACAACATCTTGAATACTTTATTCGCTGTCTTGAATACTAATATTTTCCAATACTGATTGGAGACTATCAGTTCCACTTTGTTATGATTAAAATTTGGCTTTGTAAAACTTTTTTATTGACAAACTTATCCATTACCAAAGTGTAGCTGTAGGAAGCTTGCTCAGAAATATGCACCATGTGCTGTGTAGAAATTCGGAAACTAACTGTCTGATTGGTGAGTAAGCGGAGAGTGATAATTATTTTGAATATATACATATTCATAATAATTATTTAGTTTAAAATAATTAAATATGAATGTACAATGTAACATGAATTTAAGTTAATAATGCGGAATTGTACACTAATTATGTAATAAATAGTAAAACTATACTAATAATCCGATTTATTGGTGTAGAAATATATAAAGAAGTGTTTCCAAGCTTTCACACATCAGCCAGATTGGCTTTTTCAAGGAAGTTAGACAGAAACTGCAATCTGAATAATAGAACGCTTGTATATTATAATTCTATTGTTATTGAAATATAAAAGCGTTCTATCATTCAGATTTGCAGTTTTATACTAATGACTTTTTTAAGGAAGTTAGACAGAAACTGCAGTCTGAATAATAGAACGCTTGTGTATTACAATTCTATTATTATTGAATTATAAAAGCATTCTCTTATTCAGATTGCAGTTTCTGTCTAACTTCCTTGAAAAAGCCATCTGATTGAAGTGCAAGAGCTTGGAAACACTTATTTATATATTCCTACACCAATAAATCGAATTACTGGTATAGCTTTATTATTTATTACATAAATGTAAGGTTATTATCAATGATTTCAGCATGCTTATTACATTTGGCTTGGGCGAAGTAGGGGGGTTGTCAGCATCCAATTCTAAGAAGTGGGCACTAGGCTAAAAAGGTTGGGAAACCCTGCCTAAGACCACTAACCACAGGGTTTACAGTATGTGCGTATGTGTGTACAAATATAGCCAAATTTTGTTGCTAGAGTATAGTTCCCATATTAACTTTGGCAAACTGAAAGTATAACAAAAGTAAATTTTATCTGTTTTTGATGATGTTATTATTTGCTGCTGTCTTTGTATGCTATAGACATGGAATTAATTTGTGTAAAATCCTTTCTAGTGTTAACGGCAGGATTGGACACTGCCTCATCCACAAAACTGACAGTGGCTATGGTTTTGCTGAACCGTTCAATGTCCATCCATCATTGAAAAGCTTAGTCCTCCATTATACACTGACTTCTTTGGAAGAGCACAATGAATCCCTGAAAACTACCCTGGCTCATCCTGTCTTCAGCCCTCTAAGTGAATGTTACACAACGCCAACCAGCTGAAAGGGTCTGTTTCCTCATACAATGAAATGTGTCCAGGAAAAGCTGGAAATGGTGAGGCAACCATCTCAAATCTCTAGCTGTAAATGATCTCAAGAACTGAGTGGCAGAAAAGTGTCACTGAGATGCAATCCAATCCATTATTGTTCCTTTTTTTTATATGTGTACTGACAGACAGACAGCCTCCAGAAATTTTCTGCACATAAGCAGTTGATAAGAAAATGTCTGGTGTTTGATTTGACTGTGATGTGAAGTTCAATCAGTCAATTACAAAATGGAAGTGAGCTCTGAAAAGTCTATTTTCCCACCTACAATGTACCAGTTCAGATGATTTTTTTTTCTGTTGTATGAAAAGGAAAGAGCACAATTCTTAGCTATTTTGCAGCTTCTACTCCTGTTGCATAGAAATTCCATATTATTGTAGGACTTTGTATAAACTGTGAGTTGGCCAAAGAATTCATCGCTCTGTCGTGAGACAAAAATCTACTGTGATATTCATGAATTAAAAATACAGATTTAAGCACAAAGGTACTTATTGCTTGTTAGTTAACTTTCCAGATGCCTGCGCTACTGTGTTTAAACATGTAAATATACTTGAGTTGCAGTGCAGGTGATATTTCTTAACTTTTGTGAAAATTTATGGTTTCTAAAACCTCTTGTGCAACATTTTTTTAGTCATCTGTTATGAAAATGTATATACGATTCTCATCCACGTACATTGGCTTTCTAGCAACATGTTATAATGTGTTTGACAGTTTGCTAGTATTGTGTAAACAATGAGTCGATGTTTGCTACAAATGTATTGCTTTAAGGATTTGTTAATGAAACCAGTTTATCAGCTGTGTTAAAGCTTCAATGTTGAAAAGTGTCTGCATTGTTATACAAACTACTAAACCTGAATTGAAAACAGAATTAGTTCCATATCAGCGTATAAGAATAATTTAAAAAAAAAATGTGATGGATATTTTATATTTTTGTTATGAATAAGTAATAGAGCCTGTTTAGAAATACAGTTTTGCTATACTGTTTACCTTGTTAACCCTGTCTAGTCTCTGAACTTGCACTGACAGCTATTGTATTAATTTTGCGAATAATTTATGTGTTGTTAATAAAGGCATTAAGTTTCATAATATGAAATATATTTCTTTGTTGCCCATGTCTAGCCCAAATGTATTTTCTTCACAATGCTACCACCATTTGAAACATAAAAATTTGCAGGATAAGAAAGAAAGAAAATTAGCAAACCAGATTTTGTAGGAGTTAAATGATGGAGTGAAATCTAAAAACACCTTTAAACTAATGTTTCTTAGCCATTGCAACAATATTGCATAACACATGTTGCTTCCAAGGTGTATATTCATCAGCTTTCTTCATAAGGCATGTTTTAATCCATCTCTCCATGAACTTCATGCCAACTAATTCTGTATGTTGGATTACCTGGATACTACTCTCAAACCTTCAACCTGTAAAATTATGACAAAGCGTCATTAAGTACCCAAACTTGTATTGATTTCATATTGCTCTTATTTCTTCAAACTTTCAGTTACTAAAGCTTTATGCACATGATACACTCCAGTTTATTTAATCTTTGGATATTATTTGATGTTCTTTCATTACAAACATTTGTGAAATAAATTAGTTTTTCCTTCAGTTATATATACCAGAATATTTCACCTCTTAATTATATTTCCTTCAGAATCTGTCTCAAGCAGACTGGTTGTGATAAAGCATAAAACACTGTGATGTGATAAGGGCTGACTGAGTTTTGGAATTCTGCAAAAATACTTTATTCATCTTTCTTATAGCATGGCTGTCAATTAAAAAATATTTTTTCAATTACTTTCCCTGCTATCAACTTCTGTAAAAGATGTTAATAGGTTGGTTACACAAACAACTATGCTATCAATTCATTACTATGTCCTAAATTCCATAATGTGTACTTAAGCATTATTTTTTCCTTTGAAAAGTGCAAAATACTATCCAAATATGTAGTAAAAGCTTGTGTCCTAGTTTTAGTTCTAGTTTTTAAATAGCAAATAATATCTTCTTTCTCTAAGAAATTATTTGGTTTAAGTTCAGAGGAATATTAATAAGGGTATTTAAATTTTTTTAATTTCAAAGTTTTTAATCAGATATCTGTGGCAGATGCTATGCATGAAGCATCAGTACCCACATTAATTATTTATGAATAAATGGGAGGATCAATAAACATTTTGAAAATGTGACTGGTATTGGTACTGCATATACGAATGTCAAGCAGTGAGAAATATTAAAGAGTTTCATGAAGATTTCTGAGAAAGAGAGATCTAGATTTTTGCCATACTTTTTCCAGAATCTTTCTTTTTTGTTGCATGATAGAAGCTCAAAGCTCAAACTTACCAATGATTCAGACTCATCCGTGCCCTCACTGTGATTTAAAATAACAAAAGAATAGTAATTCTTTTTTTTTTTTTTTATGCAGAAGTTTTACACTGTGCTTCAACATTTACACAAAACTCCTGACTGTCTTCCTTGGCTGCTGTCATTCTGTCAGTCAATTAACATATGTTTATGTACTCTTGCACAACCAGATTCAAGAGCTTAAATTTGATTGCATTCTTACAAATGCACTTTTGTTTTCAATTATAGATCTTATTTGATTTTAGTGAGGAAAAATGGAAGTGATGGATTTTTTTCACTGGGTGTTAAAAATTATCAATAATTGAACAGTGTGTTTGGACACTTTTGTACATTAAGGTGAAGTAATCAGAGAAAAATAGCTGAAGTTTAATTTTTGAAGCAAAATCAACAAATTCTTAAAGAAAACCCATGTTCTCTTTCCCCATTTTTCCTTGAGTGACTTAAAAAAAATACATTCGCATTAATAGCACATAGTGTTTGTTATTCATAAGATTTCAATCTACTGTATAGTTTGAGATTCAGTGATGCCATCAGGCATCACAAGTTGTTAGGAGGAAATGTGTGCCTATTTATCTAATAAAAAAATGCACACACACACATTCATACGAAACTTAAAAATTAAAATGTGCAGTATTTAGTGCAAACCATCCACTTTTAACCCAAATTATTTGTAATAATTATGTGACCCACTATTAACATATAAACTATGGAATTTTGGTACATAACTGCTTTTTTTTTTTTGCTTTTATTTAATCACTTAAACTACTTCAGCAATTTTTTATGCATATAGTAAAATTTAAAAATGTTAAAAGTCAACATATGCTTAATTAGAAAGGTTTTTTTTTTTTTGTTTTTTTTTTTTAAACAGTATGCTAAATTTCGTAAATTTCATTAATGAGTCAAACATTTTGTATTCCTAGTCATGTATCATGCTGTGGAAAACACAGAGATAGTAAAAGTTTGTATTGGTAACTGAAAAGTTTCAAAAATATTGTAATTGTGATTGCATTGGTAAATTCAATTTGAATGTAACTTTTTATGGATGTTGAAATTTTATAAGTTAATATTTTTAAATATGGTTGTGTAATGAGTGTGTAGTTTTAATATGAAGTTCTAGTAAAATTAAGTGTGATAAATTATAAAATTGGCAAAAAAATTAAAGTTGCTGCAAAGCATAAATGCTATGTATGATATATTCATATTTCTTATTTCCTTTGCCCACTTTGTCAAAAATTATTATGTACATTTCATTGTAAAAGTACAAACAACTGTGGATGTTGGTCCATACGTTTTGTAAATATCTTAATAAATGCTGTTCTTTTTCATGTGCGTTGAACAAATTTAATACCATATGTCACGACACTTCTGGTAAAAATGAAACATCATGTTTGAACAAATTTAGCACTACAAAACTAAGGATTGTCATTCATCTGAAGTCGGATAAAAAATGCATTTAAAATGTAGCATCTTTTATCAGAAAACTTAACAAACAGCAAACACAGAAAGCAGTAGTATGCCCAGAATTTTTTGAGGAGGGGGAGGGGGAGGTTACAAAATATATTTTTTTTTATTCAACTAAATGTAGTATGAGTGCATTTTTAAAATGTATGCGACATCCGTACAAAAATATTCAAATAAATATTGCTGGAAATTATTATTAATATTCTTATTACCTATATTCTTATCATAAAATCAATAAATAGCAAAGTATTTTGCTACTTATTTGTACAGACAACAAGAATACTACACTATTTACTGTTAAACGGTTAAAAGATAAAGTAATTCTAGAACGAAATAAAAATTTATGTTCTAGTGAAACATTCTTCTTTTGTATAATATCACTTTTTTTCATTGTACAGTAAGATTAACAATCTCTGACACCGACGACACTCATTTCAACAAATATTTTTTTTATTTGATTCAACTGTTATGTTGCTATTACTTGAATCGTATTTCCAGACTTCTGGTTTGTTTTGCTAGTTCATATAAAACTTCTTCAGCTTTCGGTGTGTATTCTCGATGAATGTGAAATAGTTCTGATATGGTATTAATGTACATGATTTTAAGAGATGCAGTGTTGAAACTGAACGCACACTTTCTGAAGTTGTCACTGTCGGAGTACCTAGTATATGAAACAATGTTTTTATATTTTATAACACCTTTTTATAGCACAGTTTTAAAGCACTTAATGCATCTTTTGGCCTCCACTCCTTTTCTTTGTGAGCCATCCTACGACACCACAGTTTCATTTCTGTGATCAGTTCTTGTAAGCCATTCAAGTTGCCTGTATAAAATTCAGTAAAGTTTTAAAACCATCAATATCTTGAGAAGATGGCAGCACATTGGGATTTGTTGGGAAAAGTGTATGAAATCCTAATAAGTGTGTGAGAAATCAATTTTCCAAAGCACTAATAAACATGTCTAAAAAGTGGTACATAAATTGAAATCCTGTAATAGTCTTCTGTGTTTTCTGTGTTTATGTTACAATGTTAGTTTCATTTTGATGTGATTCTTTGTATTTTAATCAAAACTCCCTGCTTTTCAGCATGCTTTAGAGTAATTTGAAATAAATCATGGAACTGAAATTTGGCATTGCCTCGTCACCATAGAAACTTTCAGTATATCCATGTATTGGCTTTTCATTGCAATGGGACATTCTGGTCCTTGGCTTCGTGCCATTTCCTTGTCTTCATGGAGAAAAAACATTTAATTGTTGTCATGAGACATAAAAACAATTTTAAATACTAACAAAACTGTGCCTTTTAAAATTGTGTTTTTAAAATATTGAAAGGTTACAAAACTTTTAAGGGGGAGGGTTACCACCCTCTTAGGCCCACCACTGATGGAAAGTATACTTTATTAATCCATATTTAATATCTAGGGTTTATCATAGTTTGAATCCTTTATGGTTTGGAACATTTAATTTAAGTTTCCTTCTTTTGTGGTCATGTTATCACCCAAAATTGCAAAATAAAAAGAGGGCTTAAAAACAATGAAGAAAATTGGCAGTTGCACTAAGTCATTAAGAGTAATCTATTATTTTATTGATGAAATAATACATGTTTAGTTCATGCAAAACACATTTCAAGTGTAGCAACTTTTACCAGAAGACTTACATGGCAAATACACATTGTACTATTATCTTTTTAGATATCAAAAAGCAGTATCCTGGTTTTATTTTATTTTTTGGCAATGTGATATTTTTTATTGCTTTGTCACGGGTGTAAATCTGGCTTTTTCACTAAGAATTGGAGAAAAGAAAGGCCCCTGTTCCACCCTTCTTTTCTGTTGCTGTGCATAGCTCAATTTTTAGTATTCCTTTTTTTGACAAGAATAGAAAAATTATGCCTGTCCAGTGATGTATATTTATCAACATGTTCTGCTATTTGTCACACCAGTGAAATTTCAGAACATATGGCATTCATGGGTGGCTCGCCAGATGAGGCAAGTGAGGTACCACCTCACCAGAAATTTTTTGCCCATGAAGAAAGTTTTTTAAATATGTAAGATACAATATGCCTTTAATTGTGCATGCTAAATCAAACTCTGAAATTCTCATTGTAATTCACAAATTTTGTTAAAAAGAGCTTCAACCAGAGAATGAATCCTGAATTTATGAAGTTTAAATACTATTTTCACAAAGAGGTTGAAATGAGCATATGTTGAGCGCCTAGAAAGGCATTCATCTGAGTCATCTCTGTTACAACATACAGCGTGGAAATAGAAAAAAAATATGGTTCTCCTGATTTCCTCCACAGATTTTGAGGCGAAACTCGAACGCTACTTAAAATTGACTGACGTCTGTGTTTCTATTGGAGGAAGGCAGGGATTTTGTCCAATGGGAGCGGGCAGACAAGAGCTTGGCAACGCAATCACAAAACAGTTCCCCTCTGTCAGGGAGAGCAAGTCTGTTTTTATAGAGTGTAATCCACACAGCTTTTTCGTCAAAGTGTTCACTGTATTCTATATTTGAGTGCTGAGTTTTTTTTTCTTAATATTTATTCATACATTTTAATTTATTAGTAATAATAAAAATAATTATTTTTAGAATTAAACTGATTAATAAAAAGTAAATTGAATGCATTCTGTTGGGGGAAAACAAATTTTACAGGTAGACACCTGTTCTGATCTCTGCCATGTTTAAGTTACATCACCTGTTTTGACAACGTATATAGAAATTTGTTTCCAGCTTGATTTCTCCTAGACACAGTTCCCTCAGGTCAGGGTCTTAATTTGTGGGCCGCAAGCCTTAAATGTGATCTACATGAAGGGTGCACCTTCACAAACAGACGTGTTGCTTTTATTCTATAGTGTCTGTGTCTGTCACTAATACAATCGTGACGGACGGAGTACTGTTGCACACGTTATTCATTAAGAAATTGATTACCCGCGGGAGGATGAAATATATATAGTGATACATTGCAACGTCAGTCATGGATTTAATGTTATTAAAATGCACTCACCTGATTTCTTATTAGCTGTGTATCACTTTGGGTTATTGTTGTAGAGGCAGTCATGGATTTAATCTGGGCTCTACAACAATAACCCAAAGTGATACACAGCTAATAAGAAATCAGGTGAGTGCATTTTAATAACATTAAATCCATGACTGAGGCTGCAATGTATCACTATATATATTTCATCCTCCCGCGGGTAATCAATTTCCTAAAGAATAACATGTGAAACAGTACTCCGTCCATCATGATTGTATTAGTGACAGACACTATAGAATAACATAAAACCACATATTAATGGTCCGATTAGTTCGTTAGATGAACTATCGGAACGTAAGTTGTATGTTGCTTTTATTCTGGACTCAGAAACATTTTTTGAGAAAAGTAGTTCTCCTATTAAAATTATTTCCTTTGAATTTTCAGAGGAGTGAACATTCAGTTGGTGTTATGTGTGGTGCAATAAGCACTCATTAACTATCGCTAGATAAAGAAAAGAATGTGCATTTGTGCTCAGAAGGATGTTAAAGTAAAAAGGGTAAAGGGTTAACCATTCTTCTTGCACAAAACATACATTTTCCCCTCTGAAATTGTTTGCAATGTTTAAGTCTACCTCTCTTCCCTCCTCCGTGCCTGATCTCTTCCTATGATTTTATTGTACTATTGTCAAGTAATATATATAGATATAAATATACATAAGTATATATTTACATCAAATCCTTCTCTAAAAAATTTGGTTTTAGTTATTTTTCATAACATATATGTTATGTGCTGGGTCTTCGCCTCAGCAACATTTTACTCCACGAGCCACCGCTGGTGGCATTACATATTCAGCACATATTAGAAGCTTCAAAAGGTGTGATCTATGTATTTTTTCCACATTATGCCATCAGTGGTGCATGTAGAACTTAGTTATAGAAGTGGTTTATGGAAATTAGGAAGATTCAGCATGTGGTTTTAGCACAGGTGAAGTGAATAAAGTGTAAAACTTCCTTATGTCTGTGCATCATAGGCTACAGTTGAATGGCATCCCTATGGTAGCTACACCATCCAGTGGTATAGCTACCATAGGATGAGTTGTAGTTACTCTAAGGTCAAGCTGATTGAAGGGCTGATTGCCAGCTAACAATAAGCTATGGAAAGGATGAAAGGTAGCAATAAAAAATTCATGATAATATGAGATAATATCTTTACAATTTCTGTCTTGTTGCAGAAAGACTTGTATGACATTCTCAAAGGTGAAATACAAAATTCATCCAGAATAAATGAATAGAAGACAATGGTAATACAGAATAATTATTGAGCGTTATTGCGCTTACTGAACCCTCAGGCTGAATCATGTATTTTTATCATTACGAAAATAATTCCTGCCTTCTCTTTCCCTTGTTTGAGCTACATTCTACAATAAGGCTCCTTATGTATGATGCTGAGCTTTTAATCTTGTCGATTGTCAAAAATGATGCTTCGTTCTCACACATACTACCATATGTTGTAGGCACAGTGGTGCCCATATGAGTAATTTTAGGGGGGGCTAAGAAAAATCCTTACCTCCTTCAAGGCTGTCAAACATTTTAGTAAATGTGCAAGATACTAAAATACAACAAAAATAATTGATACAATCAATCATTAATATCTTATTATTTTTAAAAATGCTTTAAAAAAACGTTTCGTCTACTTTAGTGTTTTAAATTTATCAAAAATTTGGCTATACCAAATGCTGGGGGGCTGCCCCCTCCCCATATGGGCACCTTTGTGTAGGCAGCTACATAGTCAAATTGCCAAACTGCAACTTTTTGTGTGGGTGCATATGCATCCAAATTTTTATCATCATCATCATCAACTATGATTATCAATCCACTGCTAGATGAAAGTCTCTTCCACAACTTTCTGTATTGAGCCAGTTTCAGTCATGCCACTTCACGATGCATATACTAAGTCTGTTTCCGTAAAAACTGAGAGCAAGTTTTTTGAGTTGGCAACAGTGCAAAGGGGAAAATAACCAAGCAGACTAACTGAAGTAAGGAAGTATCTATGGCAACAGTTATTAGCTGTGGGAGACGATTCTGGTTTTGTTATTATGCAGTTATTTAAGGTACATCTGCATTTTGCCATACAGCTATTGAGGTTAGTGATTGAGAGTTAAGAAGTGAAATGCGTTGTGCGATAAAACTTTTCTATCATTTGGGTAAAACAGCTCCAGAAACAGTTGATTAAATGAAAAAAGCTTACAAAGATAAATGTTTGGGTGAGTCAACGATTTTTAGATGGCACCATGATTTCCAAAATGGGCATTTGGCGGCAGAACTCGCTCCTACGCCTGGTCGACCCAAACGTGTTGTTACGGAGCATATTATTAACATTGTTTGGGTAATTCTGCAAGAAGAATGATGTGTGAAGACATAGTGGCATCAACTAATATTTCAAAAACGTTGGCATCTACATTCTACGTGGCAAATTACTGCTGCATTGTGTGTGGTCCAGATGGGTACCTCATCATCTAATGATAGAACAATTGTTAGCCAGAGTTTAGGTGTGTCATGAGTGGAAGCAAATGATTCCATAGGATCCAAACTTTCTAAGCACAGTAATAACTGCCGATGAAACATGGGTCCCCTCTTTTGACCCCCGTCATGAAGCTCACAAGTTTCTGGAAACACGCAGGCTCGCCTCCTCCGAAAAAAGTCCACCAAACCAAATCAACTGAGAAGCTGATGATGATCATTTTCTTTGATCATAAAGGTGCAGTTTACCAGCATGCCGTTCTTCCATAAATCACTATCAACTAGATGAAACCCTTCGGAAACAACGGTTAGTTAGTTTGTTTTTTTGTTTTGTTTTTTAAAGAATAAAACTCATATGAAACAACAAATGTAAACTTTATTAGATTGAAAAATTCATTCAACCACTTCAGTAAAAACAATAGTCCAGGTTCGTGAATTTTTTCTTTTTTTGACTTTCTGTATTGAGCCAGTTTCAGGCTCAATACAGAAAGTCAAAAAAAAATGAGATTCGCCCGCCATGAGCAACTCAATGGGCTATAAGCAGTTGCCCGTACCTAATTTAGGGTCGCTGGTTCCAGGGAAGGGAGAGAGCCAGTGCCGTAAGACAAACACAACATCCATGCCTCACCAGGATTCGAACCTGGACCCTTCACGAACGAATCATCATAAGCCGGCGCTTAGACCACTGTGCCACCGGGGCGGCCAGTTGCGTGATGAGCATCACGACTGCACCCTTTTTCAGTCATAAAATATGAGGCGGAAGTCCACTCATCTCGATTGTGAGCAAAAATTCAACTGGATAGCGCACTCTTTTACTCTCATCTTCAGTCACAACTGTGTTTGTAAATGTTGTTGGAATGAGATTCGCGTTGCGAGTACTGTTCACCCGTCGGAATCACGGGTTAGTTTTTTTTTTTTTTTTTTTTTAAGTATAAACTCATATGAAACAACAAATGTAAACTTTATTTGATTGACAAATTCATTCAACCACTTCAGTAAAGACAATAGTCCAGGTTCGTGATTTTTTTTTTTTTTTTTTTTTTGGACTAAAGCTTTAACGACCACTGTAAGTAACTCAATGGGCTATAAGCAATCGCCTGTAATGTTTTCACTAACAATGGTCAACGGAATGTTTATTTACATCTTTACATAATGGCAAACGTCTTACCTACGTGAATAAACTGGATCGAATGAATGTTAAATTGTGTAAATACATCACACAGTCCAACGGCATAACGCAATCTGGTCTTCGAGAGCGTTCGCTGTTCCGATGAGAAGAACTTTGATACCAATGTATGCTAGCGTTGTTTTGCACAACGGTTGGCTCAGAAAAGAGGCTTTGGACTGTCTCAGTCCATGTGTCCGCCTTCAACAGCGTGTGAGTCAACCACAGGCGATCGAATGCCAATCGCACACTTCTCCCATAGACTTTACATGGGAAATTTGCTGCCCCACAATGCCCGAACCGTTGCCATAATATCATTTTTCTCTTCAACTGGCACATCTACATGGTAAGACCTTTATTTTGATACCTCAACCATATCTCTTCGTTCAGCCGTTCTCTCAAAATAGGACTCACAGTAAAAAACCTTATAGAATTAATACACTGCAGGACAATTGCTAAGGACGGATGACAATAGCAACGATAGCAACCATAAAATGGAGGGCAGGAAAATGTGGAAATTAGCATAAGTGCGGGATACAGTAAGACGTGTTGTGCGTATGCAAATTTTGGATTGCCGAACTTGTTCGTGACGTCATAGCGCTGATAAGAGATATAAAGGATTTGACACGTATTGACCGTTGTTGAGCCGCGGATGGCTTAGTGCTTAGTGTTTCAGACTATCGATGCTGGGTCCCCAGGTTCAAGCCTGGGCTGATCTTTCAGAGATGGTGTGATTTACTAACAATCGCTGAATATCCGCCGTGCATCGGACGAGCACGTTAAGTGACGGCCCCCAGGCTGGACCCACTGGTTAAATGGGTATCCTTTCCTATACCCCACCTGAAATTCTCTCACCCTCTATGTGCAATATCGTACTTGTACGGTGGCGCCATCTAATGTACTCTAATCTCACTACAAACTGTTCTGTCAAAGTCGCTAGACTTGCTCTCATTCCTTCCGTTTCTGTGTCCTGCCCAAAAGGCGAACTCGCTGTCGGTGGCTGGGACCTAAACTCTACTCCCTGTGGACGGAAGTCGTACAAGAAAATGACACTGATCCTGATCCAACCGCAAGTTGACCGTTGTTGTTCAAACGCAAAGTTGAAAGGGAAAGAATCAATTGACGAACTTGCAATTTTCAGTATGTCTTCCCGACATCACCTAGATGATTTTACGCGTGGCCGTATTATTGGCTAGATTGAAGAAGGGCGAAAAATAACAGATGTTGCCAGGGAGTTCGACGTCAGCCACAGTGTTGTTTCAAGGCTTTGGAAATTATTTCAAACAAATGGAGAGTGTAGCAACGTCACGGGGGAGGTCGTGTTCGCAGTACGACACCTGCAGAAGATCGGTACATAGTGCTATCAACAAAAAGACACCGGCGCAGCACAGCTAGTGAGGTAGCAAATCAGTTTATGGCTGCTACTGGCAAGCGGATCTCGAGAAAAACTGTCGCCAGACGTTTGCATGAAGGAGGACTATACGCCCGCCGTCCTGTTGTGTGCATCCCATTGTCCAGACGTCACCGTACCGCCCGTTTGCAATGGTGCCATCAACATCGCAATTGGACTGATAACGACTGGTCTGCTGTCCTCTTTTCAGATGAGAGTAGATACAGTCTATCGTCTGATTGTCGACGACAACTGATCTGGCGTGATAGTGGTACTGCATATTGTCCAGCAAACATACAGGAAAGGGACCGATATCCGACATGTAGTGTCATGGTATGGGCTGGCATCATGATCAATGGCCGTACGTCCCTCTATGTGCTTCCAACTGGGACTATGACTGGCCAACGATACATTAATGATGTTCTGCTACCTCATGTTCGCGTGTTCCGTGGTGCTGTCGGTGATAGATTCATTTTCATGGACGACAACGCAACATGTCATCGAACAGTCGCTGTCCAGGAGTGTCTTGAGAGCGAGGATATTCAACGCCTCGTATGGCCAGCACGTTCTCCAGATCTGAATCCCATTGAAAATGTGTAGGATGCTTTGGGGAGGAGTCTTGCTGGTCGCCAATGCCCTCCAATAAACAAGGACACCCTCATCCGTGCACTGACAGAGGAATGGGATAAATTACCCCAACAGCTGCTTGATAATGTTGTGCAAAGCATGACACGACGTGTGGAATCTTGCATCGCCCTCCATGGTGGCCATATCTCGTATTGACATCTTACGCCGGAACGCCTGCGGACGGTAATTGCACATTTTTTTCACGTTTACGTATTCTGCACAAAATGGCGTGTTTGTCCCTTGAACACGTTCCAAAGCCTTCTGGATTTCAGAGCACAATAAATTGTCTTTCTTGTAATGTCCTGGCATTCTGACATTATTTTATTTCACTTGGCATCAAACCACACTTACCTTTTTATGCGCTGTATAGCCGTTTATTATCCGTCCTTAGCAATTGTCCAGCAGTGTATATAGATGCTGAGTATTACATTTCAGTCTTGAAGCGTCTGCGACGACACATATCGATTAAGCGACCGGAGGTGGTGGGCCCAAACCATAATAACTCCCAGCCACATGTGGCTGCTTGTGTTCAACAGTTTCTTACGAAATGGAGTATTGAAATCATGATACAGATGCTCGCCACACAGATGCTGATGTTATTCAAGCTGTAAGCAGCGTTTTGGAGATTTGCGATTCCCATTACTTCTTACTGTCAGCGAGCTCACATTGTTCGACGATACTTACTTTCCCTCTGCACCTATTCCTGGACCTCCACCGTCTTCTTGTCAACCCGCCTGACGGAACTCAACAGCATCTTTACTTCAGTAATCTGGGCCTCCAAGCACTGGTCAGCCGCTCCGACGCTATATCTCCCTGTCAAGCATGGGGGCATTAATCTTATAGATGTTCACTGTTACTATCGTGCATACCACATCGCCTCCTTCCTTCGTCTCGTCACTTCGCCTTCTCCTTCTCTTACACTTTCTCTTGACGTTATTCTTTCTCTACGCGATCCATCCTTCACTTTTCTTCTTTTCCTCAGGATGGACTACTTTACTATTCCCACTTCAAACTTTCCTACTATTTTATCTGAGGCTCTAGCGCTTTTCCGTTCCCTCCCTCTCTCTCGCTCTCCTCCTACCACCACCCTGGATCTCCTTGCAGAACCACTCTTTTTCTCTACCCTGGTTCACCCCCCCGATCAACCTTTCTTTCTTTTTTCTCATGGTTCCGTGCCGGCATCCTAACCGTGCAGGCCCTCATTAATCCCGATTTTTCCTGGAAACCCCTCGACTTACTCTTTTCCACCCCAACTCCTTCCCTTGAGGACGACTATGCCCTTCTCCGTTTCTCTCTTCAGCTTCTCTATCCTTCTCTTGTTTCTGACAACGGCCTCCTCGTCGTCCCCGGCCCCAGCCTCCTTCTCCCTTTCTTGCTTCCTTTTCGTGACTCTGTCGCCCCTGTACTTTCTTTTACTACCGCTGCCCTGTACCGTCTCCTTCGAGCTCCCTCTGAGTCCCCCCATCCCATTTCCGGGGTTTCTCCTTCCTCCTCCCTGGCCGTTTGGTCTGCTTCTTCTTCCCACCTTTCTTCTCCGCTAGAACGTAACACCCACTGGCGGTTCCTTCATCGCTGGCTCCCTGTCCCCCATCTTCTCTATCGCATGTCTCTTATCTCTTCTCCTCTCTGTCCTTTCTGTGGCGTTGACGGAGACGTCGCTCATATGTACTGCCACTGCCCTATCTTGCTGCCACTTCTTCATACTGTTTTCTGGTTAGCTGACATAATTTGCTCCCAGGACTTGCCGTTTCAAGCATATCCGTGGCTGTTGCTCACAAAACATCCGCCCATCCGCCTTCCGGATGCCTGCTGCTTTCTTTTCGTACTTACCAAGCAAGTGATTCACTCATTTCATCAATCTCTCAGGAATTCTCCTGAACTTCCATCCCTTCTGTCGGCCGGTGGGCGGCTGCGGGCTAGCTTTCGGGGCCGGCTTGTGGCGCGCCTCCGGTTGGAACTCACAGCTGCAACTTCCGCACACACAATCGCCACCTTTCAGAACACCTGGGCCCAGCGCACCGGGTGGTTTTCTATTCATGGTTCTGCCATCCTACTGGTGACTTGATTGTGTCCTCTTTTGGATTGTCTTTGTTTTGGTGTTTGGCTGTTCTCTTCACCTTGCTAGTACCTTGCTTACTGAGTTATTTTACTTATTTTTGTTCTGCTGCAGCAGGCTGTGCTTCTGCATGTAAATATGTATAGTATGTTACTTGCTCTTCACTTTTCTTGTTTTTCTTAGCATTGTATATTAAGTGGTTTCTGAACTGTTTTGTGATCTTCTGATATGTCAATGTGCACCACTCATGTTATATGCACTGTGCTCCTATGTAGTGCTGAGTTCGAAACTTTAACTTCACTGTTTATTATTGTGCATCCTGTATTTTTAATGTGTTCTCAAGCTCCATGTATTGTATCACAGGTCATTGACCTAAAGTCTTTTACGTGTGTTCAGTGTCACAGGTCTGTCCCCATTGTGGGTTTTTAGCATTTTGTATTTATCCTTTTGGGTGGCTATGCCCCTTATTCATGTATATATCATTTTCATGTATCATTCATGTTTTTCTCTGTATTCTTTCCTTGTCCAGTGTGACGAGCTGTATCATGCCTTTTGTCAATAAAATGTTGAAATGTATAGGGGTCGCTAAAGCAGATTCCACAAAATGCCTTCGTCACATGCTTTGAAAAGTGGACTGAACGATGGGACCGTTTCATATCATCCGAGGGAGGATACTATGAGAAAGAATAACATACATTTTGCCGTCTAACTGTTGTATGGTAATGGTGCTTCGACCAAAAACGAAGTAATAGAAAATATTTACTATTTGCACTTCTGGAAAGCTTTTCGCGTCCCCTTCGAAGATACTTACATTCAGCACATAAGGAAAAGATCCCATCTTTTCCTTCAATCTCATAATTTTTTCCAAATACCGCATTTTGTACTGGAAAGTTAAACTTTCAAAGTAAGACACCATCATTTTAACGGGGACTGGTTGTCCTTCACTTACGTATAACGTTACTAAGGCTCGTTGCCATGAAGATCCTCATAGGCAGTGGAAGCCACGAAAGAATGCGAACGGCGGTTTTTTCTTTGACTTGTCACTAAAATCGTTACTGCTCGGCTCTCTTTTGTCATAGATTAATGTTTCATACACCTAAACCTTCCTTGACAAATGCTCTATGGAATGGTGAAAACCACATCAAAATCCGTCCAGCGATTCTCGAGATTAGCCCAAACAAAGAGACAGACGCCTACCGGGGACTTTATTTTATACTATGTATATATAAATATATTTTACTTTTCAAATTCAGTTTCTCTTGATCAAAAATTATACTCTATCATCAAGTAAAAATTTAAATGCTTTCATTAATGTATTTCACACCTATGTGAATGAAAGTGCTCATCTGAACTGGACAATGCTATTCATAGCACTTTTTATAGTATTTTGAAAAGCTTTTATGAGTAAGGCTCTTGTGCTACAACAGAAAGAAGTTTGTGTTATTAAAGCTATTTCAATTAATATTTTACTGATATAAAGGGAAAGGCATAATTCCAGTATTCTAAAATATAGGTATTACAAGTAGACCACTTAAGAATGGATGTTATGAATGGAATATTAGATTTCTCGAAGACTTATTGTAGGAAATGTTCGTAACCCAAGGTCTTGGCTACATCATCCAGTTTCATTTCAATTGTTTGATCTTTGTGAGTGTGCAGAAAAGCCAGATGTGCTTGCCATTTTTGTAACATTGCGGATAAAAAGTACGGTTTTAGTGCTGAAAAACTCCCGTGGCTTAAGGATTCCACGGGGGCAATGCCCACATAGGTTTTGATCTGTAGGGCCTGTGTCACCACGGGTTAGGCGCTATTGGTCACTGGGCTGCCAGCTGCCAATTGATAACAAATATCCGTGTGTCGTTCAGTGGGTATAGATCGGTAACCGCAGTTGCCGGTACCTACTAAAATTATTTCTACCACTTTGCTGATTGCCATGTGTTGCATTTATTAACCATTGTGTGTTAGTGCGTCACAATAGGCCAGGTGATTATTGAATGAATTTGCACTTACCTGTATGTCATTATATTAGGCCGTTAAACACTATTAAGTTCAGTTGGTGATGGTGCAAACAAACAGCAGAATGCCAAATCCAAATGCAAAGTGGAAACACGAGGAGAAAGATGTGAGAAGAACGGAATGAAAAGGTGAAGAAACTTCCTAAGATCGCAGGGTCTTTCAAGGAGTTGTCAAGGAAACGGGTACTAAGTATGTGTACGGAAAGTCTAGAAAACACTGAAGCAACAATTGTTCTGAAGACAAGTGGGTAGGCAGATACGACCATTGCCGTCGAAGCCAACGAAAGATACGACCATTGTCGAAGCCAACGAAAGTTAGCGCCAAAAATAGGTTTAATGTCCGGCTTCCACTACATCACCTTTTCAGCTGTTTTAGATGATGCAGTAAGTGGACAAAAAGAAGAAATTGACATCAACAATCATGGGGATGTAACCTTAGCTCGTAGCAAATATCCGGCTGATAAAGCCAATTTCTCACAAACGCCTAATAACCAAATGAAACGATTTATCGAGTATAATAGTTCGTGTCAACCAAAGGGACGGTTTCCATGTGGTAGAAATGGAAGACGATTTTCAGAGAAATTGTATACAAAGAGAAACAAAGCTGGTGTAGCAATTTCTCGACAATGCCTGAGTTAATCTGCAACGTTGGATGTTGTTTATTGTCATGCGTGCTGGCCAGTTGCGGCTTGTAGCTATAGAAACAGGTTAAGTGTTATAAAATGAGTCTAGAAAAAAGAATGCATCTGTTTCTTAAAAGAAGGTCGATTCTATCTTTCAAGGAAGCGTAGCTGTCAGTGATATCGTAAAACGGCTGTTTGACTACAAGTTCGGGGAGAGGTTCTTTTTGTATCGCGATATTAGATATCGATCATATTGATACCGATTAGTCTTTGCTGTGAAGTAGTGTTCCTTAAGTAATTTTTTATTAAGTTTCAAACAGGAAAAACTTCTTCCTACAGGCATAGTGGTTGGGAATAAAGTAAGGACTAGAGAAAATAATTTGTACACTTCTCGGAATTCATCCTTATGCTTATTATATGTCTGCAACAACATGCACACTATCATTTTCCGGGTTCACTTTTTTTAAACAAAAGCATGTATCCAGAACAAACAGAAAATAGTAAAAGAACAGCACGGAAACTGAAGTTCACACATGCAGTTACTGTACGAACACAGAGGACGAAACCAGAACGGTCTGAACTCAAAATCGCACTGCGGGGAAGTGGCGATGGCTGTCACTTCACCTCGATTATTGACGCTGTTGGATGCCATAGCAACCCCTTTATTCAGTGAAGTCCAGGTTCTTACGTCGGCGCTCTTCACGATATCGGAATGAAGTGATTTGGAATTGTGGCTCTATCTCTTCACATGGCCTACGCGGAATTACAAGGTCGTCCGTTCTTCGGTTCGTAGTGCCATTTGAAACGGCGTGCTCACACTCATAGGCAGCGGAGCTTATACGGCAGGTCTGACTGTAGCCGTACCAAAAGTAGGGCCTGGTACGGGGTATTTTCTCTTTCAGTAGGGAAATATGAGAATTTTTTTCTTTGTTTCACAATAACTTTTTCTGCAGTTGCTTAAAAAAAAGTTGATGACAGGGTGGTCAGTTGAAAAAGGAAGTCTGTAATCTTGCCGATTTATCGTATTTTTCAAAAGTAAACATGTGGATCCATAAATATTGGGTTGGCCAAAAAGCAATTCCATTTTTCCCTTGTGTAAATGAAAGGCGAATTTTGAATGGGAAACAAACATTTTTGTCAACAACATATTCTCCATTTTGTTCGATGACCTTTTGCCATCTCGCAGGCATGTTCATGATTCCACACTCAAAAAAGTTTGTTTTTTTCGGCAAAAATCAGTTCCAAGAACGATTTGATTGCCTTATCAGCAGTGAAGATTTTACCATTCAAGGCGTTTTGCAACAAGCTAGACAAATAGTAGTCTGATGATGCCAGGTCTGACAAATGTGGTGGTTGTGGTAGCACATCCCATCCAAGCGGCAACAATTTTTGACGAGTGCCTAAACTTGTATGTGGTCTTGTGTTATCATGGTAAAAAACAACACCTTTGCGATTCACCAATTCTGGACGCTTTTGTTTGACTGCATCACTTAATTTATCCAGCTGACGACAGTACAAGTCCGAAATAATAGTTTGGTACCTTGGAAGCTATTCAAAATACACAGTACGTTTGAAAGCCCACCAGACAGACACAACCTTCCTTTGGTGCGTATCTGATTTTGAAGTACTTTGAGCAGGTTCATCACGACCTTTTTCGTTCGACGTTGTTGTAGACGTTCCATTTTTCATCGCCTGTTATCATACGTTTCAAGAATGAAGCGTATAATAACAGGCGATGAAAAAAGTATGATAACAGGCGATCAACGTACTGTGTATTTTGAATATCTCTTCACGTTTCAAGAGCGAATCGCAGATGTCAATGCGCTTAGCGAGATGAATTTTTTAAGAGCATGTGGTGATCAACAAATCTTTATTCACAAATAATAAACTTGTAAATACATATCGAACAGGGGAAAAATCAGGAATGATCAATAATATATGTACGCCGCAATCGACGAGAAAACAAAAGGAGAACGGTATATGTAACAGGAAATTATATATACGGATGTAATCATCAATAAAAACAATAAACTATGACAATAAAAACGGAAAAACACAAGCATGACATCTACAAGTGCCGGAGAACACCCTTCCGGCAAAAGAAATATAAGGCTAAAAATCAAATACCATAAAAAATACAATACACAAGGGTGCATAAAAATTAAGTAAAAAAAACCGTGCAAGTTATAGGATAAAGTTCAAATCGGTCAACCCCAATTGGAGCTCTGGAGATAAGCAACTGAATTTTGAAACCTCGTCTGCATTCGAGAAAGTCTCTGATAACAGTGGCCGGCCTCACGGGACTGACACCGATAGGTGTGGAAACTGTCCACAAGAGAATTCACCTGTGAGAGAAGAGCAGCAAGAGGAGAATTACACTGCCTGAGGAATGGAACATAATCATTAGAGGCACGGTTACACAATTGCTGATGAGAAATAGGCATATCCGGGAAAGCGTATTTACGAAAAAAAAACTGTCGAAAGGTTTCAAGAGCAGCTTCAGCAGTATCGCTTGGTTCCCTAGAGCAGTGGTTACCAAAGTGTGTGCTACGGCGCCCTGGGGAGCCGCGGTTTCCTCACAGGGGCGGCGCGAAATATTTCAAACTTTTCATAAATTTATTTCCATTTTCAATTCAGTGTGATAGGACGCGATATCGTGACATCTAGCGGACCTGGTGCAATCCAGTAACTCACTTAGTAATAACTGTTTGCAGAAGCATCTACAAATGGTTGCTAGAAGGAGCTCTTTCTGAGTCCTACATTGAACCAGGTCTTAGAATATGTAGTGAATGTAATAAACTTTATAACAACTCGGATATTGAAGGCAAGGCTTTTCAAAAAACTATGTGAGGATATGGGATTCGAGCACACGTCTTTGTTGTACTACAGCTCTTCGCGATGGCTCTCTCGTGGTAATGTTTTGTTTCGTACGTTTGAATTGCGACAGGAAATTTATATTTTTCATAAAGAGGAAGACCCCAAGTATACGGAAAATTTTGTGAATGAAGGTTTTTGGTAAAACTAGCATACTTATGTGATATTTTTGAAAAGAAGAATGCTGTGAATCTCTCCCTGCAATGAAGCAACATGCACCTTTTAAAGTCGATTGAGAAAATTTCCGCTTTTATAAAAAAAACTAAACCATGGAAAAGACAAGTTAGTAAAATCATGCAATGCATTGATTATGATACGGCCGCCCCGGTGGCGCAGTGGTCTAAGGCGCTGGCCTCTGATCATTCGTCCGTAAGGGGTCCGGGTTCGAATCCCGGTCAGGCATGGATGTTGTGTTTGTCTTACGGCACTGGCTCTCTCCCCTCCCTGGAACCAGTGACCCTAAATTAGGGACGGGCGACTGCTTATAGCCCATTGAGTTGCTCACGGTGGTCGTTAAACCCCCAATCAAAAAAAAAAAAAAAAAAAAAATTATGATACGCTTTCCAACATACCAGAAATCATTACTCAAGTTATGAGGATAATGGCTGTAGAATAAATCTCGCTTCTATGGCCCGATCTTTGACCCCATTTCTATGATGTTCAACAGAACCCGTAAAGTATACTTCGGGAACAACATGAAAAGTTTAGTCTCAATCGAAGCATTTTTACGTAAGTTATAACGCATAAGGGCAGTGGAATGGATCCCGATCCTATGTCCTGACCTTTGACTCCATTTCACCTATTTTCAATACGGTTCGTCTCCAGATGGTTCTCTATCACATACTAAAATTTCATCGAAATCGAACCATTTTTACGCAAGTTATGACGCATAGGGGCAATGGAATGCATCCCGCTCCTATGTCCTGAACTTTGAACCCACTTCACCCATTTTTAATACGGTTCGTCCTCAGGTGGTCCCCTATACCACATACTAAAATTTCATTGAAATCGAACCATATTTACGCAAGTTATGACGCATAAGGGGCAATGGAATGGATCCCGCTCCTATGTCGTGACCTTTGATCCCATTTGTCCCATTTTCAATAGGTTTCGTCCCCAGGTGTTCCCTGCCACATACTAAAATTTCATCGAAATCGAACCATATTTATACCCAAGTTATGACGCATAAGGGCAATGGAATGGATCCCACTCCTATGTCGTGACCTTTGACCCCATTTGTACCGTTTTCTATAGGATTCGTCCCCAGGTGGTCCCCTGCCACATACTAAAATTTCATCGAAATCGAACCATTTTTACGCGAGTTATCGTGCGGACAGACGGACAAAGCTGGAGCATATACGCTTCTTCAACCTACGGTTGGAAAGCGTAAAAAAATGAATGAAGACGGAGGCAAAGAATATTTTCCCTTGTTGCAACAGTTTTTGACCTCCAATGGAGTTGATTTCTCTCGAGGCATGAAATCCACTTTTGAAGAACACTTATCACAGTTTATCACCTGGTTTCAGAAATATTTTCAAAATGATAATATCGATAAATTTGTATGGATTCAAGATCCATTTCATGCCACTCCTCCATCTGAATTTACTGCTGCAGAAGAAGAGAATCTTATTGAGTTGTCTTGCGACAAAACGTTGAAAACAAAATTTAGCAGCATGGAGGTACCTGAATTTTGGGTATCGGTAAAAGATGAATATTCCCTTCTGAGTGGTAAAGCTCAGAGAATTTTAATTCCATTTGCGACTTCTTATTTGTGCGAAGCTGGGTTTTCGCCGGTCGCTGAGATAAAAACTAAGTATCGCGCGAAAATCAATGTGGAGAAGGAAATGAGGGTTGCTGTGTCCAGTTTGATTCCAAGATTTGAGAAAATGTGCGGTGATCAACAGGCTCATCCATCCTACTAATTATAATTAGTTGAATTTTTTCAATTGCATTTTTTTTGTGATCTTCAATACGCGTTTTATTTATTTTTACCTAAGTGTACTTGTTAGAATTTGACGTAGGCAAAGTGTACTTGTTAGAATTTGACATAGGCGAAATGTACTTGTTAAAATTTGACATAGTCAAAATGTACTTGTTAGAATTTGACATAGGGCGCCTTGGGAAAACCTGGATTCAGCAAGGGCGTCGAGAATCGAAAAAGTTTGGGAACCACTGCCCTAGAGGTATCAAAATCTTGTAAGGCAGCAAGAGGAGCACGAGTACGGGACGAAAAGCGGGAACGGTAATTCAGCGGGTGGCCGCGCTTAGCCGTTCCGCGAGGAAACGTGTAGACACTTCTCTTGTCACTGCGAGAGAGAGAGGATCTCCCTCGGATCCATCGCTAAGAGCCAGGTCATCCTCAGTAGTACTGACCTCAAGAGTAGTAGCAGATGAGACAGCAGGAGTAGCATCAGTAGAAATCACAGAGCCAGAGTCACAACTGGCTGCGTCCAAGAGTCCAATTGGAACAGGAGACTGAATCACTTGAAGCAAAGGAAAAGGGTCTGCAGTGAGAACCGGAGGAGGAGGTGGAAGAACACCGTGATCCGATCCCGAAGGAGCCGCCGCCGATGAAGAAGGATCGGGAGGCTTCAGAGTAGCCGGCTGCTGTGCAGATAGAGATGAGGTAGAAGAGCAATCAGGACAAGCCGCCCTCTGGTGGCCGAAAGCCTTGCACTGCGCACAATGGAATGAGGTAATGAGAGAAATATCGCGTGTTTGACCGTCACATCGAACGGTCAACGTAGTAGGGCATTGGGCAATTCGGTCGGTTGAAGAAAACACGACACGTGCAAAAACGCCGAGCGCTCTGTATCGATCGATTTTTTTTTTTTTTGATTGGAGGTTTAACGACCACCGTGAGCAACTCAATGGGCTATAAGCAGTCGCCCGTCCCTAATTTAGGGTCACTGGTTCCAGGGAAGGGAAAGAGCCAGTGCCGTAAGACAAACACAACATCCATGCCTGACCGGGATTCGAACCCGGACTCCTTACGGACGAATGATCAGAGGCCAACGCCTTAGACCACTGCGCCACCGGGGCGGCATCGATCGATCCTCCGCATCTTTCGAAGCCGCTGAATAGGTGCCAATCCGGCCGACAACGCGTTCAACAGTAGAAAGCGCAGCATGAGCATAGAGTCTGTCACTTCTGGAGGAACAGGAAATAAAGTGACAGCTACCGGGCGCTGAGTGACAGGATCTGGCATTAGATGGCAGTCCCTAACGAATAATCCAGTCTTGAGGATAGACAGGGAAAAATCAGTCTTTGTGAAATACACAATCACAGTACGAGAGCGCCGAGACATGTGCAGTATAGCATCAGAAGAGAACAGACCTTTGATAGCTGTGGCATACACCTTAAGAGGCGCATCAGGCAGGGCCTCAAAACAGACGCCCTATGTGAAAATCGACGAGAAAGAAGCGCCAGCAAGAGTCCATCGGAACATCCAGAATAAGTGCATCGCCATCACGTCGAAGATAGGGCGTGAGACCCGCTGCATCAGCATATAGAGCAGGAGGTGACGTACGAGAAGCCGAGGAAGCAGCCATTGCAGAATAAGACGTAGGCGTCTGATAAGATGAAGAGGGGAGAGGATGATTGCAACCAGTCGTGTCCATGACGTCAGCAACGTTTGCCAAAGGAGGAGAGCCAGGAGAGCAAGCAGTCTTAGCAGGAGCACCTGGAGAGTAGCTGGATGACGCACCAGAAGAAGGCAACAGACCAGCGCCCGAAGTAGAAGTCGCCGTGGCAACGCCACCGGCAGATGAAACAGTAGCGGAAAGACCGGAAGTGAGGATAGCGCTCTGGTCATCCACACCGGAAGACGCCATTTCTAATGGCGGCGCGGTGCAGATCCACTGGCCGACTCGACCAGAAGGTAAACAAAGATGAAAGCAAACAAAATATGGGACTCACCACCTCGGGAATAGAACGTAACGAAGCACCAGACCTTTAAACTCAAGGTAAGCACAAAATTATAACTCTCGGAGCACTAGAACACGCACCAAAAACATAAAATTTCGGAGCTCCGGAACGGGCTCTCTTGTGGTATTCACATATCGAGCTTACTAACATATCACAGTTGCTTTAAATGGTTTTCAACGCTCGATTTCGATATGTTCAGATACTCAGCAATCTCTCGTGTCGTTAAACGCCGATTGGATTCGATCAATGCCTTTATTTTGTCGTCATCAACTACGATTGGGCTTCCTGAGCGTGGTGCATCTTTCACATCAAAATCTCCAGAACGAAATTTCGGAAACCAATTCTGACACTGCCGTAGTTTTAAAGCAACTTCACCACACACATCACATAACTTTTTATGAGCTTACACAGCGTTTTTTCCTTTTCGAAAGTAATACAGCAAAACATGACGAAAATGTTTTCTTTGATTATCCGTTTTGAAATCGACGCCAAACAAATATTTGTTAATGAAATCGTGCGCTTTCTGTTCCTAAAACAAGCTCAAACTCTCACGTTACGTAATGAACTTACGGTTTCAAATGAAGTTTTACATTTCAAGACATGTTTCGCCATCTATATGTAAAAAACGCAATGACTTTTTGGCCAATCCAATAGCTAAATGCCTTAACACAAATGCTTGCCAGTATGTTTTACTAGGCTGTGGGCTGTCTTTTCCGTAGCGTGTAGAACCACACTCGGAGTCAACCTTACAAACACTCAAGTGAGGATGTGTATATGAGAAGTGGTCAGGTAGGGGTGGAGGCATCAGACGCACACCGCAGTGTCAGTTGCCACCTTTGATGACCAGGGGTGAAAGAGAGGAGGAAGCTGTTTTTCACTTGAAGCAAAATCACACCATCCAATCCTTCTGGGAGCTGTTTTGTGTTTGTCAGACGACTTTGAGCAAACGCGAAGCTCATTTACTTGCCATTTACCCTTTTTGAAGTCACCGCCTTTATGGTACAAAAAAGGGTCCGTGGGACGTGGGTGTTAGGAAATAATCAGCTCCTTCCTGTTTATAGTGAAGCCGAGCCATTAAAACGTTTCTGGGATCAATAATAAAACAGAAGACGTCTCTACAGAAAGGTTTATGACTGCGCCAGGAATTTCAAGGTAAGTCACGTTAAAAAAAATGCCTTAACTAATGTTTAACCACATGTGCCAAGGATTATTGAAATCTGATTTGTATGATTTGTTTGCGTAGTTACGAGAATTCACCACCACAAAACCCGTATTGATAACAACGTCAGCATGTCATGGATCCAGACTACCGTGTCCTATTCTCATAGAAAATCTATTACTACAGTAAATAATCGGAATATTTCAAAAAAAAGAAAAGCAGTTTTCTTTCTAGGAAAGTTTAGGCTAAAAAATAGCGATGGAGAGTGAATAGCAGAGGCGTAACTAGCCCCGCCTGCCCCGGGCGCAGCTCAAGAGAGGGCGCAAAACTCGCTGACGGACTAAAATTAGAACTGCAACATTTCCCCAATTTTAGGTGAGTTTTTTGCGGCATGCTTTGTCATTTGTCCATTTGCAGAATTTGCTTGTAATATGTTTAGCCAGATTCAGTTGCCTTGAGAGTTCGGGAAAGATTAATTGCTCACATTCAAAAATGAAGGCCGGGTTGTACGTACGTTGCAAAAGATAAGTATGTCGTTCATATTTTTGAAGATTCTGTGGGAGTTATTAGTTCCTTATTGCGAGTCACGACTGTTAGCTGCATTTAGTCCGTTCGATGCGGTTCCGAAGTAGTTGGAAAAAGCCGTACAAATTGTCAGTTTGAATGTGCCTCACACATAAGGATAACATGGAGATGTGACGTTAATTTTTAGCACGTCTTTTGTAAAACAAGTTTGCAAAATCATGCAATGCATTGATTATGATACGCTTTCCAACATACCAGAAATCATTACTCAAGTTATGAGAATAATGGCTGTGGAATAAATCACGCTCCTGTGCCCTGACCTTTGATCCCTTTTCGATTATATTCAACAGAACTGGTTCAGTATACATCCGAAATAGCATGATAAAGTTTTGTCACAATCGAAGCAATTTTACGTAAGTTATGATGCGTAAGGGCTATGGAATAGATCCCGCTTCTGTGTCCTGACCTTTGACTCCATTTCGCCCATTTCCAATACAGTTTGTCCCTAGGTGGTCTCCTATCACATACCAAAAATTTAATCGAAATCGAACCTTTTTTACGTTAGTTATGACGCACAAAAGCAGTGGAATTGATCCCGCTCCTATGTTCTAACCTTTGACTCCATTTCGTTCACTTTCAATAGGATTCCTTCCCAGGTATTCCCCTACTACATGTTAAAATTTCATCAAAATCTAACGATTTTTACACGAGTTATCGCGTGGACGAAAATATGTACACAACGCGTAACGTAGAGAAGCAGATGGGAATCACGATCATCTGCTCGCAAGAGTGTGACGTCTTAAAACTTTAATAAAATCCACACACAACGCGTGAAGTAATGAGACAGATTACGTGACCACGCGCCAACATATGAATTGCGAAAGTATGACGTCATAAGATTTCTAAGCATGGAAAACATTATTGTGACGACGTTATGACACTAAAAACTTAGTACTTCGGGGTGGTTATTTAACCCACTAAATGAATTTTCCTAAAATCGAGATCAAGCTAAATCGATTTCTAGTACAGAAAACGGTAGGTTAACGACTTTCATCAAAATCCTTAGAGCTGTTTTCAAAATAAAATTTACATAAATACAAGAATTGCTCCTTTAAGGTGAAAGTCAAGTAATTTTGCTTCCTGTACTTCGAATGGAAAAATTTCTGTACACATTTTCTTCCGAATTAACGCGTTGCCAAGGATGAAAATTTGAACATCGATTAAAATATCTTCATTTTATAACTTGGAATACTTAATATTTTCTAAAACATAGCCATTATTATGCAATCCAACATTTGTTTGTCTACTGACGTCATAAAAGTACAGGTCGCGCCATCTTTTTTCTGGACAATTAATGCGTTCACAAGGATGAAAATTTGAACATCGATTAAAGTAGCTTCATTTCATAACTTGGAATACTTAATATTTTCTAAAACGTAACCATAATTATGCAATCCAACATTTGTTTGTCTACTGACGTCATCAAAGTACAGGTCGCGCCATCCTTTTTCTGGTTTCTTTTTTTTTTTTTTTTTTTTTTTTGATTGGAGGTTTAACGACCACCGTGAGCAACTCAAATGGGCTATAAGCAGTCGCCCGTCCCTAATTTAGGGTCACTGGTTCCAGGGAAGGGAGAGAGCCAGTGCCGTAAGACAAACACAACATCCATGCCTGACCGGGATTCGAACCCGGACCCCTCTTGGACGAATGATCAGAGGCCAACGCCTTAGACCACTGCGCCACCGGGGCGGCTTTTCTGGTTTCAACACCACCAAAGGAAAAGTTATTGATTTTTAATATAATTATGGTTATGTTTTAGAAAATATTAAGTATTCCAAGTTATTATATGAAGTTTTTTAATCGATGTTCAAATCTTCATCCTTGGGAACACATTAATTGTGAAGGAAATGTGTATAAACGTTTTTCTATTGGAAGTATCGGAAGCAAAATTACTTGACGTCCACCTTAATAATATGGGTTAAGGGCGATGGAATGGATCCCAATCCTATGTCCTGACCTTTGACCCCATTTCGTCCATTTTCAATAGGGTTCGTCCCCAGGTGATCCCCTACCACATACTAAATTTTCATCGAAATCGAACCATATTTACGCCAGTTATCGTGCGGACAGACGGACGGACGGAAAAAGCTGTAGCATATACGCTTCTTCAACCTACGGTTGGAGAGCGTAAAATAGATCGTGCTTATGTTACCGGTTTGTCCGTCCGTCCGTCAGTCCGCCCGCCTGTATCCACGATATCTCTGCAACTATAAGTCCGGTTTGAACTTTTTTTTTTTTGCATTGGGAAGCTTGAATTATGCGAATGGTGATCCTTCATTTCGTTTTTTTTTTTACGATGTACAATTTTGCCGTTACAGGGCGTAAATGCAGATGATGTCGAATTCAAAAATACGTTTTATCCCACATATTTGCTTCTAAACATCCGATTGAAAAAATTCATTTATCTTTCGATTCCATTTGTATCGAAGAATATTTTAGACATAGTTACTTTTTCAAATTACGCATAGATTTTCCGCTAGGTGGCGCAAAAGTAAATTACATTTTCCCCAATAACTCTTCTTCTAAAACTCCGATTTGAAATTTTTTTCTTCAGCGGATACACCTCCTGATGGAAAATCTTTTGCATATAATTTCAAATTTTTGATAAATTATACTTTAGCCACCAGGGGGCGTAAATGTTAATTTTTGCTTCTGATGTATTTCCCATAAAATCTGAGCTAAAATATCGATTGAAAAAATTCTTTTGTGGACTGATGACACTCACATCGATAAACCTTTTCGGAATATTTTCTTCTTAAAATATTCCACAGTTTCTCCGCCAAAGGGCGTAAATGTATAACTTATTTTTGTCAATATCTCTACTTCTAGGAGTCCGATTTGAAAAATTCCTTCTTTGTTGGATAGTGTTTTTAGTGTGACATGTTTCTCATTTAATTTCAAAATTTTCAAATAATTCATAGAGTTTCCGCTAGGGGGCACAGAGGTAAATTGCGTTTCCCCCTATATCTCTGCTTCTAAATCTCCGATTTGAAAAATTCTTCCAGCACCGGAACAAGTCCTGACGGGAAATCGTTTGCACATACACTGCTGCCCACCCAAAATGCAACACCAAGAAGGACACGAGATAGCAACGCCAGATTTACTGGACACATAACAACAGATACAAAGATGAAACGATTGAGCTTACAGGCCCGTGCGACTTGCGGAACACGCAGACATCATTAGTTCGTGTGGACCCCTTAGCTGGCAATAACAGCCGCTACACGTCTCGGCATCGAACGAAAGAGGATTTGGATGTGGGCTTGGGGTATGTCGGTCCAGGCTGCTTCCACACGTTGCCACAGTTCTTCAGGCGCAGCCGCGGGTGGTGCTTGCCGAGCCACTCGGTTGCCGATCAGCGACCAGACTTGTTCGATGGGCGACATATCGGAAGAACAGGCGGGCCACGGCAGCAGTGACACCTGGTGCGCCGTGAATAATTGTTGCACGATGCGTGCCACGTGTGGTCGTTGGCAGGTCCTGCAGGTAAGGAAGGACTACAGGCTCCAAAACGTCGGAAATGTAGCGGTGGCTGTTGAGTGTACCGGCGATGCGTACCAGAGGGGTGCGGGTGTCATATCCAATTGCGCCCCAAACCATAACGCCAGACGACAGACTGGTATGGCGATGCATAATGCAGGCGTCATACAGTCTCTCGCCGCGGTGCCGCCACACGCGGATCCGACCATCGTGGTGTTGCAGGCAGAAGTGGGATTCGTCGGAGAAAACAATGTCGTGCCATTCCGTAGTCCAGGTGCGGCGTTCAACGGCCCACTGCCGCCGCACTCGCCGGTTGTGTAACGTCAATGATAATCGCAACAATGGGCGCCATGCGACAAGTCCCCGCTTCTGCAGACGGCATCGAACGGTACGTGCTGACACAGGTTGTTGCGCAACACACCCTAATTCCTGCGCTAACGTTCGTAATGTGGCGGTGCGAGCCGTCAATGCCCGCCGCACAACATGCCGGTCCCCTAGTTCGGTGGTGTGCCGCGGCTGCGGCAATCGCTCACGTCGGTCCGTCCGTTCCTCCTGCACCCAACGAATCCATACTCGAATCACTGTGGCTGGATGTCGTCCCACACGGGCGCCGATGTCACGGTACGATAAACCGTTGTCGCGATAAGCCTCATTTGTCCTCTGTCGAATTCCGAAACGTGCTGGAATGACTGCCGTATTCTGCGACGTGGCATCAGGAAGCTTCCCACGCACATGTCCGGCAGCACAACACACTTCTACTACTTGCACCCCGCCTTCTGTGCACCCTTCTTATAGTGCTTCTCGGTGGCGTGCCGTGCGCACATGATTTGCATATGCCCTGCAATGCTAATCTTTTGCATGTGCTCTCGCGGGCGACGCAGGCTGCGAACTTCAGCCCAATCGGATGCTTTCTTCTTGTTGTTGCATTTAGGGTGGCCAGCAGTGTAATTTTTAATTTTTGTAAAAAAATGATTTGGCCACCAGGGGGCGTAAATCTGAATTTCCGCTTCTGATGTATTTGCAGCAAAATATGAGCTTCTAAATTCTTGATTGAAAAAAACGTCTTTTGTAGACCGATACTACTCATGTCGACAAACCGTTTAGAAACAGTTTCTTTTTAAAATAATCCATGGTTTCTACGCCAGGGGCGTAGATATATATCTTATTTTTGCCAATACCTGTACTTCTAGGAGTCCGATTTGAAAAATTCCTTCTTTGTTGGATAGTATTTCCAGTGTGACATGTTTTTCATATAATTTCAAAATTTTTCAAGTAATTAATAGACTCTCCGCTAGGGGGCGTAAAGGTAAATTGCTTTCCCCCTATATCTCTGCTTCTAAATCTCCGATTCGAAAAATTCTTTCTGCACCGGATACAGCTCCTGATGGGAAATCCTTTGCACATAATTTCTAACTTTTGTATAAAATAGTTCGGCCACTAGGTGGCGTAAGCCTTAATATCCGCTTCTGATGTAGCCTATTTGCAGCAAAATATGAGCTTCTAAAATCTCGATTGAAAAAGAGTCTTTTGTTAACCGATTCTACTGATATCGACAAATATTTTAGGAACATTTTCTTATTGAAATAATGCATGGTTTCTACGCCAGGGGCCGTAGATGTGTATCTTATTTTTTGTCAATATCTCTACTTCTAGGAGTCCGATTGAAAAAATTCCTTCTTTGTTGGATGTTTCCGATTCGAAATGTGTTTCCTATAAATTCAAAAATTTCAAGTAAATCGTAGACTTTCCACTAGGAGGCACATAGGTAAATTGCGTTTTCTGCGTTATTTCTGCTCCTAAAACTCCGATTTTAAATTTTTTTCCTGTATCGCATACAAGACCTGATGGAAAATATTTTTCACATAATTTCTAATGTTTGGTAAAGAATGGTTTGGCCACCAGGGGGTATAAGCGTTAATTTCTGCTTATGATGTATTTGTAGCAAAATCTGGGCTCCTGGAAACTCGACTAATTTTTTTTTTTTCTTGGACCTATACCGCTCATATGGAAAAACTTTTTGAGAATACTTTCTTCCTAAAATAATGCATGGTTTTCCCATCATCTTATTTTTGTCGATATCTCTGTTTCTAAGAGTTCGATTTGAAAAATTCTTTTGGTGTTGGAGAGCGTTTCTGGTGCGAAATGTTTCTGATATAAATGCATGTTTTTCTTAACGCACAAGTCTGCAACCAGAGGGCGTAATGTCAGGATTTCGTTTACAGCAATATCTGAGGGATCAAGAACCCGATTGAAAAACTTCTTTCTTCCGTCAAATACTATTGTTTTCCATACCGGTTTCATTGACTTTGAATAGCTTTGATAAATAATTTGCGTCAGAACGGATTCAAGAGATGTGCTTATTACACCCGAAAATTCGATGTCATCTTTCTTGTTTTATTTCGGACTAATGCGCATTTATGTATCATCATCAACAACAACCATTACCAATCCACTGCTGGATGAAGGTCTCCCCATGCTTCTTCCACAACTTTCTGACTTGAGCAAAGCTCACTCCGACATGCTTTCGAATCCCCCACATAGTCTCTTCTTGATCTTTTCTTGTCTTTTGGAATACAGTCGAGTATTTCAGCTGTTAAACGGTGGTCAGTTCTTATAGTAATATGTCCAGCCCATTTTCATTTTAGGGATTTTACCTTGTTCATGATGTCATCAACCCTTCAGAGATGGAGGGCGCAATATTTTGTGGTTTGTCCCGAGCGCAGCAATACCTTGTTACGCCCATGGTGAATAGTATTTGTACTTTGCAGGGGAATTAAAAATAACACCGATAAGGACCATGGAATATTAAAGATTTCTGTTGCCAACGTATTACTATACTGTGCAAATTAATTGGGACAAAGTAAAAAATAACTCTTTTTTTCCAAAACTATGCCTTTGTATCATTCTATGCCTTGATATACACTGATAAATACCTGTATTAGTATGAAGTATGTACTCCTTTAGCAGAAATAACCTCCAGAATTCGTTTTGGCATTGACTCCACTAATTGAGTGCACATATTTTTGACTTCATAATCGTGGAACCACACTTTTATAGCATTCGTTATCATGCGTTCTTTGGTATAACAGTCCATTTTGCCTAAACGTCTCTTCCAAATATTCCACAAGTTTTCTATGGGATTTAAGTCTGGTGAATTTCCAGGCCAATCAACCAAATGAATTTGATTTTCCAGCATGAAATTCTTGACCAATTTCGAATTGTGACATGGGGCCAAGTCATGTTGAAATGTCCCGTCAAAAGTTTGCAAGAATGGAACAATCCTATGTTGTAATATTTCTACGAACTTGGCTGAATTCATCATACCTTGAACAGGAACTAAGCTTCCAGTGTCATTTGATGTGAAAAAACCCCAAAACATCTGTTTCAGAGGGTGTTTTACAGTTTGTTTGACATGCTCAGGTCTTAAGGGTTCACAGTTGCTTCGTCTAACGACATTTGCTTGGTAACCCTGCACAAATAAATGAATTTCATCTCTGAAAATTACCTTTTTCCAGTCGTCAGCAGTACATGATTTATATTTTTTGGCCCATGCTAAACGTTTTATCTTCATTTTCGCATTTAAATATTGTTTTTTCGTTGGTCTTCTTGCCTTCCGGCCAACTTCCAGAAGCCTACGGCGTACAGTTGAATCACTAACATCACAACATCACTAGCCAAAGTCGGTGCTTGTTTTTTTTTTTTTTTTGGGATTCATTTTACTATTTCTGATTAGATATTTATCAGTTCGAGGAGTTGTTTTTCGTTTTCTTCCACATTTACCTCTCCTTTTTTGGAGACGATGATCCAGATGCATTGTATCGCGTAAGCAGTCTTGATACACTTGATTTGCCTACACCAACTGCAGAAGCGATATCTCTCACTGTCATAGAAGTGTTATCCTTCAGAGCAATTATTTTTGCACGCTTCCTTGGGGAAATATTCATTTTTCAATACACGAAAGCAACACGTACTCACAGAGAGCAAAAACTAACATCCATCTGGCAGACACGAAAGCTCACAACTCAAGCTGAAGGCCTATTTCCTGTTCAAAACCGGTCAAACTACATTCTTACTATCAAGTTCTAACAGCCACACCACTTCACAGCTGATAAAACTGGTTTACGTGGGTTTCCGACATCAATTGGCGATCACATTACAATTCTGAAAATAAAATAGCTTGTCCCAATTAGTTTGCACGGTATAGTAGCTTTCCAACTTCTCATACAAACTGTTGCCATTTGTGTCATTGTGCCTTGCGCATTCTGTGGCTCTTTACATCTAAAGGGTTGGTATGGCAGTTATTATTTAAATTTAAAGGACTCAGGACTGCATTTCGAGTTTCTAAACAAAAATAAACTAAAATTTCGATTAAATATTCATTCCGTTTGAAAACCATTAAAACAGAGATTTGAGTCATTGATATGATATGAATCATCAGCGGGAATATCAGCTAATCAGTACTCACAGTTATCATTGAATTAACATTAGTTATTTACGTCAGTTGTAAGCGAAGCAGCGGCGTCGTAACCGTCGTAAACGTTTGCGTGCAGGGGCGAAACATAACATTTGCCTCCTCACTTTTCTTAGTCAGAAATCGGATTAATGCTTGTTTTGTTTTGTTTTATTTCCCGCCATTTAAAATTCCGTCCGATAGAACAAAATATTATTTTCTACTTAAAAATAATAATTGGAACTCTGAATTCCTGAGACGTCGAGAACTCTAAATTCTCTGAATTCCGTCGAGAACTCTAAATTCTCTGAATTCCATCGAGAACTCTGAATTCCTGAGACGCAAAACTCTCTCCCCTTGTCCAATATGATTCCTAAGACGCAGATTATTCTCCTCCCTTGTCCAGTATGCGAAAAAAGAAAGTTATTAAAAGCAGCTATCCTAAAACTACTGAAAATTATTATGTCTTTATAAAAAAAAAAAAAAAAAAAAAGAGCAGGGGCGTTTTCTATATTTTAAGAATAATAAAATCAGTATTTCTTTAAGAAAGAAAATGGAAGATGAAGAAAGGAATGAGATATATTCTTATGTTGTTTGATGAATAACACAAGGGCTACGGTTCTTGTGGAATTTGTACCTGTGTGGAGGTGTTCAAATCGATCAGTTTTACATCGCTTATAATACATATCGGTAAAACGCTTTACATAAAAATACAATTTAATATAGATGTAAAATTCAAAGTTCATATTAATTAAGATTTTATCGATATAATCGTTTTATCTGTACTGTGTTCAAATGACGTCATCACGTCTTGTGTTTACTGCAGCGAAATAAGTTTTACGATTTGACCAAAAACTGCATATGCTGATATCTTGCCCCCGTGGGCGAAAAACAGTTCCGACACCCTATGAAGCGAGTATTACATTAACCAAAAATATTACTCTTTATTACGCAGATCAAATTTTTTTAATGTGCATGTTTTTTTATTATTTATAGAGTTCGACCAGATATGCAGGCCTACTGACAAGGGCGGGTCTATCAGTAAATCACGGGGGTGGCGATAAGCTCGCCAAAATTAAAACCTACTGCAACGTTTTAAATGTGGAAGGAATTCTGAGGAAATCATACAGAATTGATTCCTGTAAAATACTTAAATTGGATCCATTTTGATTAGCACCCTGGAGATTGATACCCAGGAAACTGGTACTCAGCAAACTCGTATACGGAAGAGTGGTACACACGCAGTTTTATCCGGTAACCGGTAAAGTCCTCCACAGAAAAACTCCTACCTTTCCAAGTGAGGGACCGTACACAAATTCCGTTTTATCCGTGTTTTCTATTGCGAAGACTTGTGCGATCTGCATTTCTGAGTTTGCGTTTAACTTGTATTTTGTAACGTTTAGGACTTTTCCGGGATATGCAATTCTGATTTTATCTGGCTTTTCTATTGTAGATGAGTTTCATATCCTGTAAGTAGCAGAAAGATGTGGGGGAAGTTATACATCGAATGTGGAGGACTTTTCCGGGATACTCATTTATAATTTTATCCGAAATTTCTGATGTTGAGGAGATTTCAAAGTAACAGAACAACGGGTGTGTATGAGGGGGAGGATGTCAATTTTCTAATGTGTGGGACTCTTCTACAGTACTAATTTCTGATTTTGTCGACTTTTGTATTCAAGATGAATTTTTGAGTAACAGAAGGAAATCAGATAGAGATCTTTTTATTAGTAATAACAATATGCATACATATACTCAGTACCTTTTATTTCTTGAAATAAACGCAATCTCATTTTCTAAGGAAGCAATACTTCTCATTTTGTTTTGCAACATGAAAGCGAACGAAAAGTTTTGCCTTGTTTCTTAAAATATTTGAAAATGATATTCCAATATTGCTCTTATATACACATTTCATATTTATTTCAGACTATATTTTCTTCCTCTGTTATTTAATGTTTTAGTTTCAAAGGGTAAGTATGTGTTAACATGTAAAAATTAATTACATACTTTGTAAAAATTAGATTGGGAAAGCTGAATTTGAATGACATGGTCCATGCATGCAAATGAACAAAACCATGGGGGACGCATCCCCCCGATATCTGCGGGGGGTTGGGGGTATGCTGCTGCCAATAGCCGTACCAGTTTTCAAGAGCTTCTGCTGCCACTGCTCACACTTCTAGCTTGCTTTTAGAAACGGGAGGGTTTTCGTTTCAAAGCCACAATATTTTCCAGAAATCATTCTTTTAAACGAAAAATTGACTAATTTTCAGAAGCCGCTAAATAATTGGAATAATTTTTTTTTTTAATATAAATTTAGGTGAGGTGGCACCTCATTCACTTATCCCTATGAGCCGCTATTGATACTGGTCTTTCTCTGCCAAAGATATTAAGCATCCTTGAGTGCACATATCCAGTAAAATAACTCGGCATAAAGAAGCGCAGTCCCATATTCCGTCGTGTGTAATTCTTGAGCAATGGCGGCAGAGTAAAATATTTTCAGAAGAAATGGAAGAGGTAGTTAGGAAAGAGGTAAACTTCTGGAGGCCAGTACTCGACAAAGTAATTAGTGTTACTCGGAATTTAGCATTGCGTAACTTTCCATTTCTAGGGCGTAGAGAACACAAAACATGTGAGAATCGAGGAAATTTTCTGCCCATTGTGAGCAAGGTGTTAGAATAAGAAATCTGGAGATCCCTGGTCTCTTAACCGTGAAGTCGAAAAGTGTGGAACTTTTGTTTGTTTACATGATACCCATGCAATTTCCTCGGTGTGTATTTTTGAATTGCGTGGTTTTTAGAATATTCAAATAAATCTCTTAACCGTGAAGTCAAAAAGTGTGGAACTTTTCTTTGTTTACATGATACCCATGCAATTTCCTCGGTGTGTATTTTTGAATTGCGTGGTTTTTAGAATATTCAAATAAATCTCTTAACCGTGAAGTCAAAAAGTGTGGAACTTTTCTTTGTTTACATGATACAAATGCAATTTCCTCGGTGTGTATTTTTGAATTGCGTGGTTTTTAGAATATTAAAATAAACACTAATAATTCGCGCATGAATATTAATAATAAGAATTAAATATTAAATTATATCTATGTTCATTTAATCTCTATACTAATAATAAGAATTAATCCGTCTTATTGCACGATGACATTTATTCAGTTAAAAAACGAAGTCTATATACAGGTTTAAAAACACCAGTACTTTCGGTGTCACAGTGACTCCTTCATCATATGTGATTTCTCTCATGTGGTTACATGCTGATCTTAAATACGTGAAACAGATGCATCACGAGAAAGGTAGTGTCAGTGTCATATGATGTACCAGATAACAAGCCAGCCAAGAAAAACATAATTAACTAACGAAATTACCCAATAGGAACACTAGTTATTGTGCTGTCCCCTTTAACCAAATTTCTCCAGGGTTAAGATAAAATAAAAGGAAAATAGTCATTACAGCAACGTGTATCATAAGCTGAAATATAAAGACTTTCTGTAAATAACAAAGAATAAACAGACTTAGGTGTATTTATGATCTTAGTGTTGTCCCAGTCTGGGATGGAATTTCCAGCACCTACAGTTCTTGCAAAAGAGGTGCTTTGGTGATGCATTTTTAAATTATATATATGTTCATTTAATCTCAAATCCAAAATTTGTTTAGTTGAACCCACATAATGATTGTTTAGTTCACCAGAAGTAGTATCGAGCATAGGGATAACATACACACCCCGTTTTTTTATTTTGTTAATTTTGTCCCGATCGTTGTGAATAATGGAATATAAATTGCATGATCGTATACCAAATTGTATTTTATGACGGGAGCATATGTTGGTAAGAAGGTTTACAACATGTGGATTAAAATTATACAGATCCAACACATTTTTTTAAGCACTTGTTCACTAATTAAAGCAGTTGACATAGCAAACCTTACTTTATTGTGCACCCTCTTAACAACGTTATCCGGGTAACCATGGTTTTTAGCAAAGGAGGATAGCCATTGTAGTTCTTGAGATCTGGCAAAACGGCTAGAAGAATGTGAATATGCTCTTCTGAATAAGAAGTGCAAAGCAGAAATTTTATGTTGATAAGTGCAGGCAGAATTGTACGGGATTAAAGTGGGTGTAGAAGTGGGTTTTCGATAAACTGCAAAAGACAGGGAATTATCAGAAGGGTTACGAGTAATTTGAAAACCCAGAATTGGCAAAACAAAATTGTGTTCAAGTTCTATCGTGAGCCTTATGAAGGGGTATTCAGAAGACATAGCGTTGACAAACTGATGTAATTCATTTATGGTATATGGCCAGATTACCAAAATGTCGTCAACGTAACGAATGTATAAACCAGGTTTTTGTGGGAATTCTTGTAAGACTTTATTTTCAATATGCTGAAGCAGAATTTCTCTCTAAAACTGCGGATAAAGGTGAACCCATGGCTGCCCCATCGGTTTGTTGATAAAAAAATGTCCTGAAATTTGAAAAATGAACGCTGTTTTATCAAACGAAGAGCATTCATTGTAAAAGAAATCTCATTAGCAGGAATGTTAGATTCAATGAGTAAGGCCTCAATTAACTGAAATGTAATTTCCATGGGTACATTCGTGTATAGCGAGACTACATGGAGGGACGCTAAAACATAAGAAGTTTGTAGTGGCTGAATTAACTTTAACTTATCAATAGCTTGTGTGGTATTCTTTATTGAGTAAGAAGAATCCACAGTAAATTTGGCGAGATAACATGCCATTGCTTTTTCTAAAGGTCGGGTAGGGTTAATGTAACCGGATACAAGTGGGCGAATAGGGTACCCTTCCTTATGTAGCTTTAATCTACCAAATAAATCAGGTATACGGCAGCCAGGAGGGGGTGGAGTAAAAGCTTTTGAAAAAGTATCCGGAGTAACTGAAGAATTCTTAAGTCGACATAAGGTACTAACAGTAGCCCTAGTGAGGTCTCGTTCCATAATTACCAAAAAAAAAAAATCAAAACACATGTTAGTTTTCAAAATTTTTCCCTGCCTTTTACAGGCCCTTTTTGACATTTATAAAATTCCCTGACTTTTCCAGGTCTGTGGGAACCCTGTTTATGACATACTTACAGGAACAGCAACTTTTTTAAAAGTAAATATTTTAAAATTCTTATCTTGCATTTCTTATCTTGTCTGAAATACAAGTGAATCATTCACCATATAATGCCTAGTTTTAATTCATCCTTGGAAGAAAAGATATAAACATTTGGTAATGTGTGTACATGTGCCCTAAGTCAGTATAAACATGTGAAGACTTCATTGGAAACCTGAGTAAGTTCAATATAATTTAATTTCCAAACTAAAACTTTTACAGAAATACTAACATTTTAAAATGGCAGGATTTTTTTAAATGTGCTTGTCCAAGAGCAGTAGGTATTTCTTGAAACTGAGCAGCAACATACATTCAAAGAATAATTATTTACAATACACAAATTATATATTTTATGTTTGTCATATGTACACAAAAGCCGTGAATTTTTTTTTGTAAAACCACATGACTTTTAAAGAGTAACTAATAACGAGAAACTGTACACCAAGTATGCTTAAAATAGTAAAACTGTACAAGTAATCCGAATTGGCGTAAAATAGTAAAATAAACTACGGTCACTATTTTACTATTTAGTTTTAGTATTTTAAACAGTAGTTGACGCTTCAGGTGGTAATAAAATGTACTTAACAAACAGAGAACAAAATTAATATACTCTCAGGACCAAAAATGTCAGTAAAAGTTTTAAAAGCACACCATTCTTAACGAAAATATTCACAGGAAGCTAAGCAGTGGGTATATAGTAATATTCGTTTTCACCTAACCAATATAATTTAAAAAACTAACCTAAATTTTAACTGAAAAAAAAAAAGAAAGTTTAACCGTGTTTTTGTGGACAAAATGCATTCAAAACAAGAAAGGATGAGCTGAAAGTTTAGTGTAAAATTCTTATAAGTTATAATAACTTAAAGGAGAATGCAATCATTCTTCATCCAATTGTTTGTGCAATTATAAATTTTTGCAGAATTAGAACCATTTGAAAAGTGCTGTTTTTATATTTTTAAGGGAAATATGAAGCAATGCAACACACCTTATGAAGGTGTAATCTTCAATAGCAATTTTGTGGGGAAATTGTTATAGTGAGAAATCACGATCTTTCAGTAACCATGAAAATTTTCTCTACAAAGATATTAACAAAATAAACATATGAGAACAACTTATTCTTTTGAAACATTAATGAGGCAATTTACGTTAGAACAAATTATGCTTAATTACTAGAAATATGAATAAATAAAACTCATATGAGAACAAATTAAATTTACACACCACAAAGGAATACAATTCGTTTTAGAACAGACAAATTTAAGAACCTGAATCAGTAATAAAGAGCAAATTTACTTCAGAATAAATAAAACTTAATACCGAAAACATTGATAAAAATATCATTAATATATAAATTGAGGGCATAAATTTAAGCCCTTGAAACATGAACAAGATAGAGTTCATTTGAAAACAAAAAAGCTGTATGAACATTAACAAAATAATATTCTGAGAACGTTGAAAGACAAAAGTAAGCAGTAAGACAGCCAATAAAATAAACTTCTTAAACTACAGCAGTCACTCTGAATCTAAACTTTCTGAAGAAACAGTAACTGAATATACGAATTCTTAGAATAAAAATGAAAGAATAGTAAGTTATCAAAATATAAATTGAGATTGTAACGTTTTCTGTTTACTTTGAGAAAAAAAAAATATTTTTCTATACTGCAATGGCTATTGGGTGCTCAGAATAAAAATTAATGAACAATGAGTTCTCAAAATATAAATTTAGATTATATTTACTCTTTCCTTTGAAAGAAAGATCAGTATTAGCCCATATTGCAATGGCTATTGTGTCTGGAACTTGTCCTAGACAGACGAGAACTAAAAATTCAGTGTTGAAAGTAAAGAAGTATTACTCAAAGTCACAGTTCATTCAGGAACTAAATTTGGCACAAGGAAAGAAAAGACATCGAAAACGTTCAGCACTTAGAAGAGGAATTTAAAAGTTGACGCTTCAGCTTTTTCTTCTTTGGATGACCCAAAATTGAGTGCAAAACTGCTGGCCGAAGGTCCAGCTGAGGTTGTTTCATTGTCAGCATCTCCAAAGAGACTGAACACTGCTGATCGAACAGTGTTTTCTTCAGGGGTTTTACTGAAACTGAACAAAGACTTTTCCTTGCCTGCCATTGCCTTTGGTGAATCATAGAGCTTCTGGACTGGCGTTTCCTCACGCTCTGCTGCCTTTTGCGGTCCTGCTGCGCTTTCTGAATAACATGCTGCAAAATTCTGGGCAACAGGTCCGGTCTCAAATAAGGAACTATAAAACATACCGCTGTCCATAATTTTGTGCGTTGCGGAGTACGAAGGATTCTCACTTCTGTTAGCAGTGTTGTTAGCACTGGCGCTTTGAGCGGCAAACATGTTTCTTGACGTGAAACCAAATTCAGGTGACCTTTTCATTTCTTTCAGAAACTGCCTGTGTTTCTCTAGATCGAAGGGGCTGTAAGATCGGGATTTCGCGGCCTCGTCAACACGTGATTTGCCTATGCCAGGGGAGCATGGGACCATGCTCATCGGTTCACAAGGGGTACTTTCCTCCCGCATCGTATCGGTACGATCCTGATCAAACATGCCAATATCTGAAACAGGAGTTTGCGCTCGAAGAGATGTTCCCCGCGTGTCGAAGTACGGCGATAAATGTATCATCTCTTGCTTCACTTGTGCGTTTTCACTTGGTGTTCGCGGGTAGATCATTCCCTGAAAGGTTTTCGAGACTGAGGGTTGTGTCTTAGGAATGGCCGAGATTTCCAAACTGGAAGTGTAATTTCTCTCTGGAATAGAACTTGTTCCTACTCCGAGCGAAGCATTATCTTCAGCTCTAGCAACGTTGGCTGAAATGTTTGTAGTGTGCTGCGGGATGTAAAACGGCGCTCTGAAAGTAAGCGTTTCTATTGTATTTTTTCTGCTGCTCGCATCCACGCTCTTCACGCTCGTGTTTTGTTCCAAGTGTTCCGCTTTGAATTCTGACGCTGCTATTTCTGGGGAACTCTTTCCGAGGACGGTAAGGAGATCTTCCTGAAGATGGCCTGGGTGTGGATAATACGCTAAGACTCGCAGCTTTCGCTGGTTGTGACTCACGAATATCTGTTGGCCTTGGTGGGACGGAAGCAAGTTTAGGTATGAAGAAGCTAAATCTGGGCACGCTGATCTTCTGCTGAACAGGCGTGGATGGTGCGGACAAGCTAAGCAAATTTTGGATTGCTCTGTCCGTTCTTTGAGCGCAGCTTTGCTGCTGTGTGCTTCCTGCCTGCTGGTTTGAGTCATTAACATTCCGATTCCGTTCCATAGAATATTTCTTAAGCTGTTTTTGAGATAGCAAACGATTTATCTCCGCCTTCAAGCCTGAACAGTCTTGGGACACTTCTTTGATCTTTGCTTCAAATATGGTTGTTTCATGTCTCATCTCGGCAATCAGGATGATAACTTTGTGCAGCGGATAGAATTTGCTTTCTTCGTTCCTGCTTCTTTCACATTTAATTTTGAAAGTATCCGCTTGCAACTGCCTCAGCTGCGATTCGGCAGATTTCAAGTACTCTCCTTGCTCAATGTGCTGCCTTTTGGCTTGCTCATACTGCGGAAACAGTGGATGCTTCGAGTAAGACGCAAAATACTCATCCCACATTTCCTGATACTTTGATGTTTTTTCATCGTAAAACTTTTTGATCATCACATTCTTTTTGCATTTTTTTCTCCAAATCCTGAGTGAGTTCGCCTAACTGTTGGTCCAATGCTTCGTTGTTGCGTTTATGAGTATCACAGGTCTGACAGTTCCTGCTGAATTGCAAACGTGAGCTGTTGATGTCTGCCTCGCATTGCGATGTTTTTGCTTTCAGTACTTCGGTTTCAGAAAGTAAAATTTCCTTTTCTCTTGCTAGCCCCGTGATCTTTTCTTTTTCTTTTAGGATTTCATTCAAAAGAAGCCTTCCCTTTTGAAACTCTGAAAGCCTAACATTTTCAATAGTTTTATCAATTTCTTCATCCGAACACATGCTGGTGGTTATCTGTAAATAAACAGAGAAAACCCAAATAAATATTCGTTACAAACAAATATATAAAGGGAAAAATATGTTTATAAGCCTCGAAATACCAATTTAGTTCTGTTATAATAGAATAAAAAAAACATGGACACTAATTATTTCAGCATAGGCGTCACCAGTGGCGCACCCAGTGGGGGTGGCCCAGGGGCCTGGGCACGGTGTATGATAGTCAGGTGATACGACTCTGGAAACTAAAATCGCCCGTTAATGTCACTTGTCACTAGATGGTGCGACGAACGTATGGGCCGATGATGTGATACAACCTATGCTTTCATATGGGAGGAAGCGGCAGAAACATTCGTATTTTACGAATGCTATTTTGATTGGAATTAAAAAAACAATAACCTGAAACGTTTTGCAAACATACACTTTTGTGCCTATCACATGGAATTCGTCAAATAAGCGTTATATATATATATTTTGGTCACAGAGTGAGTACTCTAACGTGAAGATTTCTGAGCAGACGGTGCTGAGTTTTTTACTGGGCCAATAGAGAATAGACCCTTTATCGTAAAAAAAATTGTACTTCTTGTAAAATGAGATGGTGCTGTACATTCGGAGGAGCAATTTTAATATGAAATATCAGTTTTTGCGTAAGTCATTGGAGCATCGTTAACGGAAACTGCTGATTTTGAAAACTTACCGAAATTTTCGCAAGAAATAATTTTTATTAATCTTCCACTCGAGAAATAATTCACTATTGATGCTTTCATTTAGTAATAAACAATATATCTTACACATTTGTTTTATTTTTGTACCTAATCATACTAATGAATAAGGCGCTCCCTCCATCTGTGTTGGCGATAACGACAGAGAAAGTGCATCGTGGCAAAATGGCTGCTTTTTCTCGGCGGAGATTTCCCCTACCTGTGTGCATATAGTACGATGAACATATTTGATATCAAGGGATAAAATTTCTGATCCTACATTTAAACAACGGTTAATGCTCTTAACGTAAAAATTTCCCACATTGTAAGCTGTGGAAAAATGCATCACATCCTAATGCTTGCCGCTATTTTTCCAAATCTGTTGGTGTTACATATTAAGCCTTAATAAGACACACGAACTTACTTTTAAGCAGTAACGAACTCCATTCGAGAACATAAACTTTTATTTCATAATAACAATCATTCGTCCGCCTCATAACAACTGTGCCATTAGCATACAAACCTCCTTGCCACAACCTCCAACGTCCCTAGTAATTCTTTATTATGTTACAGTTGGGTCAATAAAGATTGATACACGTTTTTTATATGCTGCATAACCTGTCCGATAACCTATAGTGTAGCACAAAACACTTTCGCCCATACCTAAAACAGAACTGAACAGATTCCAGTCCGACATTTAGCTGCACTATAAATTTATCTCTCGTTAAGTAAAAACAGAGTTGACGTACTTTACCTTCTGCATAGAAACTTCAAATATTCTGGAACCCCATACAATATAATTACACAAAGTAAGAAATAAAAAATACTCAAGATAAATGCCGATTTTGCACTGATGAAATCATAAACACTATATAATCTTATGATGGTTAGCGTGAACGATTGGCCCACAACTCCTAAGCGCCCGCTGGCGAGCTGTGACATTAACAGTCCGTTTTTCAAACTGTTGACAGCACGGGGAGTCGTATCACCTGACTTATCATACACCGTGGGCTTGGGCTTTCCCCATGTTCTATGTTTTGGGCTGCGTATTTTAAAATACAGCATATTTGTATATATTTTTAAGTATATATTTGACGAATAACTGAAAACGCACTTTAATGTAACGGAGATATTTTTATCGCTCTCCAGTATTTTGGAAGATGTTTTCTCCGGGTATTTTTATTTGCGTCTTCAATATTTGGGCCATCCCCGTCAAGAAATGCTCGGTACGCTACTGTGCGTCTTTTTGTGTAAGTTATTAGGGGAAAGCCCAACCATGCAATTTATTTTGTCTCTCTCTCTCTATCTTACGAAATGAGAAGAAAAGGACTGTAATTTGAGAACAAAATGAGAAAATGAGACCTAACTACTTTCATTTCTAAAGCAATTTTGGCGCTTCGGTGGCCAAGCGGCCTGTTCAAGTGCAATGACGCTTCGGTTCGGTGGATAAAAGTCTCATCTCAGACTATTTGTCCGAGATGGTCCCCGGCCATCCCAAGTGAGGCATGGGACTACCCCTTCCCTGGAACTACAGTGACTATAAATCAGGGACGGGTGACTGCTCATAGCGTTTTGAGTTGCTGGTGGCGGTCGTTAATCCCCAGTTTTGCATTTTTTATGAAATTAATATTTTTTTAACGCTTTGCACCAAAAATATGAAACTATCAATAACAACAACAACTAAGTGCACCCTAAAAAATTTTAAAATTTAATTTTCAGTGTCCAAAAAATCAAGCCTTTTGTAAAGGTTTTCTTTCATTTTTTTTTTCTTAATTACTGTTTTAAATGCGAATGTGTCTTTACGTTATAACGAAGTAAATTTCTCCGTCATTTTTATCCGCGCCGGGGTTCGAACCGGGGCCCCTCATTCCGGAATAAGTTGCTCTACCAATTGAGCTACGCGGACATTTTATTCTGATTCTTATCTGCCTTTATGTCGTGTGCGTCCTTCTGGCAGGTACGTCACATCTCCTGGTACGTTACATCATCTCCCTCGTGTGCGTCCTTCTGGCAGGTACGTCACATCTCCTGGTACGTTACATCATCTCCCCCTTATTTTTTTTTTTTCGAAGTGCTGGAGAAGGGATTCTCTTATTTTTCCTATCTCGCGGTGTGGAAATAACATCACACCATTGCGAGATTTTGAACGGTCGGGTCATCCAGATAGTTCGGGCGCCATTATAACGAAGTAAATTTCTCCGTCATTTTTATCCGTGCCGGGGTTCGAACCCGGGTCCCCTCATTCCGGAATAAGTTGCTCTACCAATTGAGCTACGCGGACAATTTATTCTGATTCTTATCTGCCTTTATGTCGTGTGCGTCCTTCTGGCAGGTACGTCACATCTCCTGGTACGTTACAACGTATCTCGTTTGTTGTGTCATCAATAAGACAGCTTTGAGACAATGTTGGCTGATTTATTAGGCGGCTAAGGCTGGAGAAAGATCTTACAGCACAGTGCATGCTGACACCAAGACGGGGAGCAAAAAACGAATGAAATTCACCTTGTTTTCTTGGGGAGCAAGAAGCGAATGAAATTCACAGCGTTTTTTTTTTTTGTTTTTTGTTTTTTAAATTCGGGAACGAAGGTTAAATTATTAAAACTGTCAGTGCTGTGCAGTACGTTCTTTATATCTATCATCGTATCTCTATGCAGGGATGTAAGGTCAGGTGATGCGTAACATCACAGCCTCTCCTTGACAAATGTCAACCCCGCCTTCTCGTGGTACATCCTGTTCCCACTAAAGGGGCTCTGACGACCGCCAATAGCGGTATAACTATACCATCGGGATTAGAGGAAATGCTATCCCACACTCACCAACCCGCTTGGCCAGCGTGGTGAGTTATGGCCAAACCCCTCCAAAATGACTCCACAACTTAAATCTTGGCCCTCAGTCTCCGGCAGCTGGAATGTACCTGGCCAAGGCAGCGACCAGTGCGACATGAAGGCAGAGGGTGCTAAGAATCCCCGGAGGACCGGACTAGGCTGCCATCTGATGCTGACTTTGGCTACGTATAACGGACGCTCCCTATCTTCTGATTCAAGGCTTCTTGAATTGGAAGAGGAACTACAAAGGATCAAGTGGGACATCGTCGGGCTAAGTGAGGTAAGGAGAAAAGGAGAAGATCTCATTGAACTGAAAAGTGGACATCTCTTCTACTATCGTGGGACAGATACTGGCAGAACTAGTGGTGTTGGATTTATAATAAACAAGAAACTGAAGGATAAAGTTGTAGAAGTTGAAAGTTCCTCTGACAGAGCTGCACGACTCGTTATCCAACTCTCGAGAAGATACCAGGCTCAGATTATTCAAACTTATGCACCCACCACAAGTCATGCTGAAGAAGAAATTGAAGAATTTTATGAGGAAATTCGTGATCTAAATAATAAAGGTAAGCAGCACTTGAAGATAATTATGGGAGATTTCAATGCAAAAATAGGGCAACGGCAACAGAATGAAACTTCAGTAGGTAAATTTGGTCACGGCAACAGAAACCAGCGTGGAAATACTCTCGTAGAGTTTGCAGAGGCAGAAGGGTTTTTCATCTTGAACTCCTTTTTCAAGAAAAAGCCTCACAGGAAATGGACATGGAGACATCCAAATGGGACGACAAGTGAAATTGATTTTATTATGTGTAACAAAAAATTCGTCATAGAAGACTGCAGTGTGCTAAACAAGTTCAACACAGGCAGTGACCATAGATTGGTGAGATGTAAGATGCACCTCAACACTAAACTCGAACGTAGCAAGCTCATAAGACAAACAAAATGTATTGACATAACCAACCTTAAAAAACACCATAATACCTTCAAATTGGAACTGAAGAACAGATTCTCTGCTTTAGAAGGCCTAACATCGGAAGAAGTGGATATTTCTGAAGTTAACAGAAAAGTAGCCAAAGCTCTTATGGAAACAGCAACAAAATTAGCTGGGTCTAAGAACAAATTGCATGTGAACAAATTATCAGGAAAAACCAAAATGTTGATGCAAAAAAGAAGAGTGATGAGGACAACTAAAGAAGATGTGACTTCCAAAGTGGAATATATAGAGCTATGCAAGACAGTACGAAAAAGTATCACTGAAGACGTTAGGAAATTCAACTGTGAACTAGTAAGGAAAGCAATTGAAAACAACCAAAGCCTAAAGATAGCAAAGGGACATCTCAGTAAGGGGAAAAAGCAGATTATGGCACTGAGAAAAGAAGATGGTTCTGTAACAAGAAATAGAGGCGAAATTTTGACAAGAGTGAAAGATTTCTACTCCAAATTATATGAAAGGGATGATACATGTACTCCAGACATCATGAAAGGTACCAGTACCAGAGTTCTTCCAGTCCTTCCAGCAGAAGTTGCACATGCAATCAAGAACATGAATTGGGGGAAAGCTCCAGGAGAAGATGGAATTACTGTAGACATCATACAAGAAGCAAGTGGAGAAATCGAAACAGTACTCGCCCAAATTTTCACTCGATGCCTTAATGAAGGGAAAATTCCTGAGGATTGGAACAACGCTACAATGAACTTGCTACATAAAAAAGGTGACATTGAGGATCTCAGGAACTACAGACCTATCAGCCTCCTATCAGTGGTTTATAAAATCTTCACTAAAGTTCTTTCACACCGCTTGAAGGTGACACTGGACATGGCTCAACCGAGAGAACAAGCTGGATTCAGGAGTGGCTACAGCACAATAGATCATATCCACGTACTGAGAGAACTAATTGAAAGAGCGAGGGAATATGAACTTCCATTGTGCATGGCTTTTATCGATTATGAAAAAGCCTTTGATTCGGTGAAACCATCAGCAGTTGCAATGGCTCTGAAATCCTGCGGTATTGAAGATGCATACATTAATATTATTAATAACATCTATGAAAATGCAAGTGCAAAGATTCGGCTGTTTGGAAATACAACACACATAAAAATTGGAAAAGGAGTGAGACAAGGTGACACCATATCTCCGAAGCTCTTTAATGCCACATTGGAAAATGTCTTTCAATCACTGAACTGGGAAAACAAAGGGATAAAGATTAATGGAGATTATCTAACCCACCTTCGTTTTGCTGATGACATAGTCATTTTTGCAACTACCCCATCAGAGCTACAGAGTATGATCCAGGAACTTGCTGACAAGAGTAAAGAAGTGGTATTAAAAATGAACTTTCAGAAGACAAAAGTGATGTTCAATGCTTTTACAAGAAATGAAGATTTATCGATTGATGGAGAAAAGCTGGAGATAACAGACACGTACGTTTATCTTGGACAGCAGATATCAAGTCAGGGTCACATTGGTGAAGAAATTAATCGGCGTACAAAACTTGCCTGGAGAGCTTTTGGAAGAAACAGCATAATTTTCAAGAGCAATATGCCATTATGTCTTAAAAGAAAAGTGTTTGATCAATGCATTTTTCCAGTGCTTACGTATGGTGCAGAGACGTGGACCTTAGCTAAAAGAGACATACAAAGGCTGCAGACAACTCAAAGCAGCATGGAGAAGTGCATGCTTGGTGTAACCAGGAGAGATAAGAAGAGGAACACGTGGATCCGAAAAATGACAAGAGTGGAAGAAATCATGATCAGAGTTAAATCCCTGAAATGGCAATGGGCTGGACATACTGCCAGAAGAACAGACCATCGATGGACAGCCGAAATTTTAGATTGGATTCCAAGGGACAGGAAAAGACCCAGAAGAAGACCACATGGAAGATGGGTGGATGAAATTCGAAAGTATGCGGGAGTGACATGGAGGAGACTGGCACAAGACAGACCGTTGTGGAGGAAACTTGGGGAGACCTTCGTCCAGCAGTGGATTGATAATGGTTGACAATGATGATGATGATCTCTATGCAACATCAGTCTTTCCTTTTTTATGTAACAATTTCTTAAGTGTCATTGGTTACCCCAGTAAGCTGTTCAGCCACAAAGAGGAAAGTGAAAATTTTGGATTTAAGTATTGAACTGAAGTGTCAGTCACTTCAAGGAACACTCTTGAGTACATATCTTTTGGACTACTGAGATGATGAAGATACAGTCCTACTGCCATCACCGATGCCTTTTGGGATGCATCGCTTACGAGGTAGTTGCGCCTCTTGAAGAACCAGACCATTTTCTTCGATTCGTCGTTGTTTCTAAAGGTTATTAAGTTTGACCTGAAGTTTCGGGAAGTCTGTTCCGGTGGGGTATAGTAATCATGGCAGCGGCTTCTTGAAGACATAGAGTTTTCTTCTTCAGAACTGTATTTTGTGCATCAGCGTGATTAAAGCGTGAGTGATTAGGTGAAAATAAGCTGTGACGGCGGATATTGAGATAGCAGAAGATATTATTACAGTTTGTCTTAGGAGGGCTAAGGGCAATGTAAATAACTTTCTTAACAATGCTGAGTAAAAGAGAGAAATCAAAAGAATACATTTTTTGTATGTGAAATCCATTCGCTTTCCACCTGCATCAGAGGGGGGAAAAATATATGTCAGTTCGTGGTGAGTTCAATAATACGATGACAACGACTATCCACCTGGTTGAGCAGGAATGCCACAAATTTACATCATCGCTTAGCAATTTCTTTGGTAAAAATGAAAGAAAGAAAAAGCCAGTCATTTTGGCGATTGGTTTTCTCTTACAAGTTAAAAGCATTGCGGCATCTTGTGACGTTTTTTCATCGTCTCTTCAACAGACAAATAAATTCAATGGGCATGCCAAACAATGAACGAGAACATTGTTGGTAACCGAAAGAGCGTGTAAGTTGGTAACCGAAAGAGTGTGTCTCTGTGTAAGTTCAGGGAGTCGGGCTTGAACTTCAGTGCAAATGTCTGCCATATTTGATGCGCCATTGAAACACTGATCCTGCAGTCACTTAAAGAAAGATTGGAACGTTGAAGAACAACAATGATAATTCTGAATAAGATTCCCGCTACTAGGGTTGTCCATAAGTTCGTAAGTTTTTGTATATATGACTTTCGTTCTAGTTCTTGAAACGAAAAAAATATTGAATTTTTATGTGTGATAGGCTATTTTGTAGCTACTGATTTGCTTTTTGCTGGCGTATATTTCATTTGATTAATTAATTGTGTTCTATCGCATTATTCCTTTAGAAAGAGAGATGGAAAAATTGGGAATTCGTGTACTTTTACGTCACTACTGGAAATAGAACTTTAAAGCGGCCGCAGCGGTGAAGAATATATGCGAAGTGGTAGGCGGAGGTGTCGTTTCAATTCGTGAAGCGCAGAAGTGGTTCAAAAAGTTCAAAGACGGCGGGACCAGTCTCGAAGATCAGCCGCGCTCCGGTCACCCTGTGACGGTAAATTCTGAAGTCATTCGCAAAGTTTTCGAGGCAAATCCATCAACCAGCACTCACCGATTGTATTATGAACTCCACATTCCACGGACATCAGTTGTTCGGCATCTTCACCTGCTCGACAAGGTCAACAAACGCTGTCGTGAAGTTCCACATGAACTGACGCCCGATCAAGCTCAAAGGCGTGTCAGCCTTTGTCGTAAACTGTTGAAGAATCCTCGAGACGAGCGTTTTATCCACCGAATTGTGACCTGCGATGAGAAGTGGTGTTATTGATCTAACTCCGACAAAGGGAATCAACGGTTGGACCCTGGCCAAGTGGCGGAACCTGTGACCAAACGAGACAGATTCTGCAGGAAAGCAATGCTCTGCGTTTGGTGGAATTTTGAGGGCATCATCTACTTTGAGCTTGTTCCAAACCAGTCGCGTAACAAGCACAACATGCCCCCCCCCCTCCGGCAAGATTTACTTCAGCACCCCTAAGCACAGTAATTTTTCCAGGATTTCGAACACGGAGAAAGGTGAATTTTTTTCGGTGTATGTGTGTGGTGGTTGGGTGTGTGGGGAAGGGGGGGTAAGGAAGTCAGGAAGAGTGTCTGAAAAAGTGATGGTGGTACTTAGAGCCCTGTAATTTTAACTTTTTAAGTAATAGATTTGACAGTACGTGTAATTGCTTTGTCCAAAACTAAAATAAAGCACTTGAAGAAATTACCCTCTTATACATGGCAGATCTGCGGCTGCTGTGAATAAATGTTAACAATTGTCGTGCACGTAATCCTAGGTAACTGACTGTTTTCCCACATCCTCCACGGGGAATGCTGCTGTGGTATCGCGCTTTTCCTCATCAGCGCAGAGAGAGAGGGCGATTGGAGAGCGATCGTATTATTTACAACCCATTGCAGAGCAATCGTATAACAACCCGAAGTCAAAGAGTCGAACACTTTCAATCTGTAGGACATTCAGTGTTTTAAAAGTGAAACTAGGCATATATCTAGGCAAAGCTAAATATATCTTAAAGCAAACTATGAATCTTTGGATTAATTATTGTGCGTGTTCGAATTTTTTTCATAAAACTATAACTGGAAGCTGCAGTACACCTCTTCGTTACCTGCTCCCATGCAGCTTCTGGGGCTGCAGGGATAGTAGTTACGCCACTGTTCCAAGCAACCGAGCCATCAACGCCCAATTGTATTCTGCCCAACTCGAGCGAATGTATGTGGAGCTGAGGCGGAAATACCCGGCTTTGGTTGAGAGAAAGGGGGTCCTTCTGTAGAAGGATAACGCTTCTCCGCACAACGGAGGCCACACTCCGAGAACTCGATGCCATCGAACTTTTGCCACATTCTGCATACAGCCTTGATCTTGAGCCATTCTCAATACAGCCCGGATCTTGAGCCATCTGATTTTCATCTTTTCCGGGCTATGCCACATTTTTTGCGTGGGCGCAACTTCCAAACTTTGGACGATGTCCAGACTTTTTTGCCTCCAAGGACAAGGACGATGTCCGCGAGTTTTTTGCTTCCAAGGACAAGGCGTGGTACCGCTGCGGAATCGAATAACTCGCCGAAAGATGGATTCGAACCATTGATTCCAGTGGTCTTTACTTCGAAGAAATATATTTGTTATTGTTATATTTACGTTTGAATTTTCTATAAAAAAAAACAAAAAAACGCACGAACTTATGGACCACCTATTTGAACTTATGCACCACCTATTCGAACTTGTGGACCACCTATTTGAACTTATGGACCACCTATTTGAACTTATGGACCACCTATTTGAACTTATGGATCACCATTTTTTATTTTAAAAGTACTAGTGTACTAGTAGCTGAATAACAGCCTAGTAAGACTTCCTCGACTTCATGTTTGTCTGATAAAAGGTTTATAGCTCAAAGTTAAATATTTAGGTGTTACTTTTAAGTCTCTGCAGTTCAGAAGAAATGCCAGGTGGGTGTGTTCCAGAGTCAGTCGTCGCCGGAAGCGGTAGAATATTTTTGCTGCTCGTTCCATGGTGCTCCAAATTGCTGTGACTAATAGTCACAAACTCTGTATTAGCGGCTTAAATACTGAAGTCGTTGACGAAATTCGTGCCAATAACATCAATTGCTAGAATGCCGTCGTTGCACGATATAAGATGAAATTCAAATTTAACGATGGAAAATTGCCTTTTTATTACACTGAATCAAAAGCTAAAAGTCAAAATCACATCACTAGATCTTTCATGCTGGCTCCCAGCACATCCTCAGGTGAATTCTAAAACAGGTATCGTAAAAATTTGAAAAAGAGTCCACCGTGGAACGTCGCTTTTGTTTATCAAGACGTGATGCAGCCATTTTGTCTAAAGCACAGACCAAAAGACTATCCGCCGAAATTCGACTAAAAAGAGGTTTAATAGATTATCTTTCACGAAAAGCTTATGTGGCTTACTCCCACCTTTGTAGGACCACCCATCCGATTATTTTAGACCGGCTACTAATATCTTACTTAGCCACTTTCAACACAGAGGCAAAACGTTATGAGAGTCGTCAAATTCATAAACTTCGAAATCTAGTCGCTGACGAAGTACAATCTAGGCATTCCATGTATCAACCAGTTAACCGGTCAGTCCATTCAACCTACGTAAACCTTAGTTCCTTGCAACTTAATGACTTACAAGCTTCAGCATTACAAAGGGGCCCAAAATTCGCTTTTCCCAAGATGCATATTAATTTGTTTAAAACTATTATTCAAGTTGAAAATATCATCAGTACATTACCTTCTTCTGATCAGGACTCAGTCAGAATCAAGATAACAAAAGCTATCACAAACCTGAAACAAAGAAGTACAACAAGGGACCGCAATATACAATTTGCCAAGGAACAATTTCAACTCAAGAACTTGAAAAATCAACCTGACATAGCAATAGTAGCTGCCGACAAAACAAATAAAATCGTTATTATGAATAGAAAGGATTACCATACTAAGGTCTTAGAAGCCATCAACAAAATTCCTCATAGTGTCATAAAATCAGATCCTACAGCAGCAACTGTGAATGCTTTAAGCAGATTGAGAAATCATAGTAATTTACCTACATCGTTCATCCGAACTTTATACCCAACAATTGGACCTAGAATCCCAGAACTTTTCGGAAGACTAAAAATCCACAAAGTTGGTTACCCGATTCGTCCACTTGTCTCAGGTGTCACTAACCCTCTGAAACCGCTTGAAAAAGCTCTAGTACAATTGTTATCACCTTTAACTTCTAATTCAACCTATTCAGTACCCAGTTCTGTTGCAGCTTTAAAGAAAATTAAAGACTTTGTACCAGGGAGCTCTCCATTTTGGTTTGCGTCACTGGACGTCGAGTCATTGTTCCCAAGTGTACCGATAACATATGCACATGAGTTAATAGAAGAAAAACTACAATCCTTGGGAACCATGAATGATCTGGAAATCCAAGCTTTCCTGGAAGCACTGAAATTGGTTTACAAAAGAACTTATTTCAAATTTCAAGATGTCATTTACCAACAAAAGGAAGGAGCACCTATGGGCTCCCCACTCTCACCTTTCCTGGCAGAGATTGTATTACAAGATTTAGAGGAAAGAGTTTTACAACTTACTCCTGTAGCTCCGTGCCTATATCTACGATACATAGATGATATTCTTGTCTTTTGGAACCATGACGTAGATTCCTTATATAAATTTGCTGAACTGTTGTCTTCGCAGATTACCTCAATTAATTTTACAGTTGAACTAGAAAAGAATTGTACTATCCCTTTTTTAGACTTTCTGTTGAAGAGAAACCCTATATCACAAATTATTTCTTTTTCAATATACCGCAAGCCCAGTGCAACATCAGCAATTATACCATATTATTCAGCACATCCTAATACATATAAACTATCTGCATTCCAGTTTCTCATCCGTAGAGCATACACACATTGCTCAAGCGTTACTGCTAGGAGACGAGAATTAAATGAAATAAATGCCATAGCAGACGAATATGGGTACCCCAGAAATATTGTTAACCGGATCCATCGAAAAATAAGAAGCACAAACTTTTCTACATTAACAAAGAATCCAGTCAACGCAAATATGTTGGGTCACTGGATTATATTCCGAAAGTTATGAATATACTTAAATCTTCCTGTAAAAAATACAACTTGAATTTTGGAATTAAAACAAACAACCTAATGTCAACTATTAAAAAAGATCGGGACCCAATTCCGAGTAATAGCAGATTCGGAGTTTACAAAATACCTTTACAGGCCCTGGATACTGTTGACATAGATCGAATTTATATTGGATCCACCATGAGGAATTTGAACTTTCGTATTGCGGAACACAAGTACAGTGTCAAAACACATTCAAACTCTACAGCACTTGCAAGATTAGTTAACCAGGGAGCTCACATCCCTCTGTGGAATGAGGCAAGAGTTATTTCTTCTCACAAAAACAAAAATGCGACTTTGCTAGCGGAGAGTTTACACATCGTCAATAACGCTGATAAATGTTGTAACGATGAAATACCCAGATTCATACCTCCAACTTGGATGCAGTTAATTTCGAACAAGAAGAAGCAAATAAACCAATAACTCGAACTTTATTTCGGAACTCACCCAATAACAATTAAGACACAACAATCATAAGTCAGAGTATGGTGACGTTTTTTGAAGTCATTCGTGTGCTGAACGCGATGTATATAAACAATAGCGACGTTCCACGGTGGACTCTTTTTCAAATTTTTACGATACCTGTTTTAGAATTCACCTGAGGATGTGCTGGGAGCCAGCATGAAAGATCTAGTGATGTGATTTTGACTTTTAGCTTTTGATTCAGTGTAATAAAAAGGCAATTTTCCATCGTTAAATTTGAATTTCATCTTATATCGTGCAACGACGGCATTCTAGCAATTGATGCTAAAATAGTGTTTACTATGGACAGTGAAGCGTTCAAGTAGATTTATTATGTGAGAGTGCTGAACGAATCGTGACGCATAAAGTTCAAGTTATTTAAAAAGTACTAATGTTGGTTTATTCCATATAGATCACACTTTCCTTTTACTCCTCTTTTTTCAACAGAATTGATTTTTTGGACTTATTTCTAACTAGTGTGAAATTCACAAATTTTTCGGTGGTGGAGATCAAATCCTCGCTCCGGAGCGAGTTGTTCTAATCGACCCAGATATAAGAGGAAACGTATCGCTGCAGATTTATCGTCTTGATACGTGCTTCACCTCTGTGTACTCGGCGTAGACAGGTATACCGTTTAAGATGCAACTTGTATATTCTAATTTTTATTACAGTGAACGACTGTGTTACGAGTATTCTCTAATCACGAAAAATACTCGCTTCCAGGAACGCAGCTAGGATGCTTTGTGGGGGGAGGGCTAATGTGTCAGATCAGATGCGGCGCACGATTACGATCGAAGCAAAGAACGAAAATGTAGCACATTGTTATTTCGATTAAGAGAGATTTTATGACTAATTAAGAGAGATTTTGTTATTAAGAGAGACTAATTAAGAGAGAGAGATTTTGTGTAAATCTTAAAGATCTTTATTATTATTTTTTATTTCATTTTACATACACGTATACTAAACCATATAAAATTAAATTTATACTTACCCCCTACCTTCTTACTCTATTATGTACTTGTGTCCCAAAAATCACAGAGGACGTGCAGAATAAAATATTTTTCTTTTGAGAGTATGGTGCAATGTCATTTGAGCTTTTCATTTTTATTGTTCAAGTGGATGTACTGCAGATGAAAAAAAAAACGGAACTGAAAAGAAATAACTTTTCGAAAGCAGCTCAAGAATCAAAGGAAGAATTCATCTCAACCTTATACTGGCTGTAGTGTGGCCTGAACGCTGTTCCGGTAAATCCGGTATAGCATGATTTGTTGTTTTTTTAAATGCGAATGTCCTATAATTTCATTCCAATTGAAAAAAATGCAACAGAAGAATTAACGTTCTATGTTTGTTTGAAGGTAGAGTTAGTCTTTAAATCCATTCTCACTTGGCAGTCTTAAATGATGAAATCTTGTTCCTTGAATGCCAAATTGTACAAATCCGGGAGTCTGATTTCGGCCGATCACCATACTTTCTTATACTATAAATATAAGGAAATAAACGGGGCAGTAAGTAAATTCAGGACCAAAATAATCTCTTAATCCTCCAGAGTGATTTGGATACCCTACTCCCACCTGTAAATTCGGGACCAGAATACTGCAGTCATTATCTCCCAGGGGAGTAAAAATCTGAAACGCTGGGAATGTGCGACTTTTGGGAAAGATATGGCAGCATTGGGTTTGCCTCCACTAGTTCCTAAATGTTTGCATGTAATGTGTGGCAGTTTCACCAGAACCGTCATAATGACAAATTCTGCGATTAGTGACCGAGAAAAGAAAAGATTTGCTGTTATTTATGGTTTCACTTACTGAAGAAATAAAATTTTGAAAAGTGAGAAATGCTTCTGGGTATATGCAAACTATAAATTAAGACTTCCCCAAACGAAAAAAAAAAAAAAAAAAAAAAAAAAAAGGCAGGGGAGAGAGTAAAATAAAGAACAAAGATCTCAGAAAGTTCACTCCCTACCCCTGAAGGTCGTCATCTTGGTGAATGTTGTTATCTCACAGCCGACGAATTGATTCAAAATCATTTGTTTTATGTTTCAAAACAAAACTGTATGTCTGCCAAAAAGCAACAACAACAACAAAAACAAGAAAGATGACATCGAATTTTCGGGTGTAATACGCACGTCTTTTGAATCCGTTTTGACGCAAATTATATTAATCAAAGCTATTCAAAGTCAATGGAACCGGTATGGAAAACAATAGTATCTGACGGAAGAAAGAAGTTTTTCAATCGGGATTTTAATCCCTCACGTATTGCAGTAAACGGAATCGTGAGCTTACGCACCCTGGTTGCAGACTTATGCATTAAAAAATATGAATTTATATGATAAACATTTCGCACCGGAAACATTCTCCAACATAGAAAGGATTTTTCAAATCGGACTCTTAGAAACAGAGATAGAAACAGAGATATCGACAAAAATAAGATGTGACTTTACGTCCCCTGGTGGGAAAACCATGCATTATTTTAGGAAGAAAGTATTTTCAAAAGGTTTTTCCATATGAGCTCTATCGGTCCAAGAAAAACAAATTTAGTCGAGTTTTCAGGAGCCCAGATTTTGCTAAAAATACTTCAGAAGCAAAAATTAACACTGATGACCCCTGGTGGCCAAACCATTCTTTACCAAACATTAGAAATTATGAGAAAAATATTTTCCATCAGGTCTTGTATGCGATACGGGAAGAATTTTTCAAATCGGAGTTTTAGAAGCAGAAATAACGCAGAAAACGCAATTTACCTTTGTGCCCCCTAGCGGAAAGTCTATGATTTACTTGAAAATTTTGAATTTTTAGGAAAAACATTTCTTATCGGAAACACTATCCAACAAAGTAGGAATTTTTCAAATCGGGCTCCTAGAAGTAGAGATATTGACAAAAATAAAATATACATCTACGCCCCCTGGCGTAGAAGCCATACATTATTTCAAGAAGAAAATGTTCCTAAAAGGTTTGTCGACATTAGTGTCGGTGAACAAACCACTTTTTTGCAATCGAGATTTTAGAAGGTCATATTTTGCTGCAAATACATCAGAAGCGGAAATTGAGACTTACGTCCCCTGGTGGCCAAACCATTTTTTTCAAAAATCAGAAATTATGTGCAAACGATTTCCTCTCAAGAGCTGCATCCGGTGCGGAGAGAATTTTTCAAATCGGAGATTTAGAAGCAGAGATATAGGGGGAAACACAATTTACCTCTACACCCCCTAGCGCAAAGTCTATGAAATACTTGAAATTTTTGAAATTATATGAAAAACATGTCGCACTGGAAACATATCCAACAAAGAACGAATTTTTTAAATTGGACTTTTAGAAGTAGAGATATTGACAAAAATATGATATACATCTAGGCCCCTGGCGGAGAAACTGTTGAATATTTTAAGAAGAAAATATTCCGAAAATGTTTATCGATGTGAGTGGCATCAGTCCACAAAATAATTTTTTCAATCGATATTTTAGCTCAGATTTTATGGAAAATACATCAGAAGCAAAAATTAACACTTATGCCCCCTGGTGGCTAAAGTATTCTTTACCAAAAATTAGAAATTATATGCAAAAGACTTTCCATCAGGAGATGTATCAGCTGAAGAATTTTTTTTTTAAATCGGAGTTTTAGAAGAAGAGTTATCGGGGAAAATGTAATTTACTTTTACGCCCCCTAGCGGAAAATTTATGCGTAATTTGAAAAAGTAGCTATATCTGAAATACTCTTCGACATAAATGGAATCGACAGATATAAGAATTTTTTCAATCGGATGTTTAGAAGCAAATATGTCGAATAAAACGTATTTTTGAATTCGACATCATTTGCATTTACCCTAGCGGCAAAATTGTACATCATAAAAAAAAAACGAAGTGAAGGATCATCATTCGCATATTTCAAGCTTTCCAATGCAAAAAGAATTTTTCAAATCGGACTAATAGTTGCAAAGATATCGTGGGTACAGACGGACGGACGGACAAACCGGTAACATAAGCACGATCTTTTTTTACAAAAGACGTGCTAATAACAAGAAAGATGACACCGAATTTCCGGATGTAATGAGCACGTCTTTTGAATCCGTTCCGACGCGAATTAAATTTATCAAAACTATTCAGTCTTTGGAAAACCGGTTTGGAAAACCATCAACTGGTTCCAACAATTGATAAAACATCCAGAAATAGAAACATCTACTTAGTTCCGCCAGCTGCTTTTAAAAAGAATGTTACGAAGATTAACAAATGGCGAACAAAAAGTTTCACATACTACAAGGAAGGTACCAGAGACAAAGAGAATTTCAAATCGAACAGTTGAAAGGAGAAATATAGAAGGAAAAATTATATAAGTCTACGTCTGCTAGCGGAAAGATTTTGCATAACCGAAAAGTTGAAAATAGGTGAAAAATATTCGTCATGGAAAAAGCTATGCTAAGGGAAAAGAACTTTTCAAATACGTCCCCCGGAAGCACAGATAGTGAAAAAAAAAAAAAAAAAAAAAAAAAAAAAAAGAAGGTTTCGACCTTTACGCAGCTAGCGGGAAATCTTTGCGTTATTTAAAGAGGATAATGCTCCACATCTCTGTTGTAGCGAATGTCATACAGTAAAGAAGAAATTTCTCAATAGCGGTTTTAGAAGTGGCGATACAGCTGCAAACTGAAGTGCATAAACACCACCTACCGACAGAACTGTGAACTACAAAATTCCTCATATACTAGCCTAAAATTTTTTACAAGAGAAATGGCATCCGGTGTTGAAATTTTATTTTTAAATCGTACATGTAAAAGCAGGGATATGGAGAAAAACAGAATAAGCATATGCGCCCCTAGCGAGGAAATTGTGCACTATTTTGGAAAGAAAATACACACACAGAGTTTGCATAGTTAGTAGTACCTGACCGAAGAAAGAGGTTTTTCAATCGGGTTTTTAGTCCCGCAGATGTTGCTGTAAACGGAAACGTGAGCTTACGCCCTATGGTGGCAGACTTGTACGCTAAGAAAAGTTTGAAATTATATGAGAAACATTTCCCCACGGAAACGCTCCCCAACAAAGAAATAATTTTTAATCGGACTCTTAGAAGCAGAGATCGATCGACAAAAATAAAATATGACTTTACGTCCCCAGGTGGAAAAACCATGCATTATTTTCAGAAGAAAGTATTGTCAAAAGGTTTTTCGATGTGAGCGGTATCGGTCCACGAAATAATTTTTTTCAGTTGAGTTTCCAGGAGCTCAGATTTTGCTGCAAATACATCAGACGCAGAAATTAATAGCGCTTACGCCCCCTGGTGGCCGAACCATTTTTTATCAAATATTAGAAATTATATGCAAAGTATTTCCTATGAGGAGCTTTATCCGGTGCAGAAACAATTTTTCAAATCGGAGTTTTGGAAGCAGAGATATCGAGAAAAACGCAATTTACCTTTAAGTCCTCTAGAGGAAAGTCTATGCATTACTTGAAAATTTTGAAAGTATATGAGAAACATTTTACACTGGAAACGCTAACAAAGAAGGAATTTTTCAAATCGGACTTTTAAAAGCAGAGATATTGAGAGAAATAAGATATATTTCCACGCCCCTGGCGGAGAAACCATGCATTATTTTATGAAGAAAATATTCTCAAATGTTTATCGACATGAGCGGAATCGGTCCAAGAAAGAATTTTTTCAATCGAGCTTTTAGAAGCTCAGATTTTGCTGCAAATACCTACGAAGCAGAAATTAACGCTTACGCCCCCTGGTGGCCAATCTATATTTTACAAAATATTAGAAATTACAATCAAAACATTTCCCAACCGGAGCTGTATTCGATGCAGGAAGAATTTTTCAAATCGGAGGTTTAGAAGCAGAGATACCGGGGAAAGCGCAATTTATCTATACTCTCCCTAGCGGAAAGTCAATGAATTACTCGAACATTTTGAAATTATATGAAAAACATGTCGCACTGGAAACCCTATCCAACAAAAAAGACATTTCTCAAATCGGACCATTAGAAGCAGAGATATTGACAAAAATAAGATAAATATCTACGCCTCCTGGCGGAGAAACCATTCATTATTTTAGGAAGAAAATATTCCGAAATAGTTTGTGGACGTGAGTTGTATTGGTCCACGGAAGAATTTTTTCAATCGAGATTTTAGAAACTCAGATTTTGCTGCAAATACATCAGAAGCAGATATCGATACTTACGCCTCCTGGTGGCTAAACCGTTTTATAGAAAAAATTTAGAATTTATATGGAAAATATTTCCCATCAGGAGCTGTATACGCTGCAGAAAAAAAAATTCAAATCGGAGCTTTAGAAGCAGAGATATCGGGGGAAACGCTATTTATTTTGCTGACCCTAGCGGAGAATCTGTGCGTAACTTGAAAAAGTGATTATACCTGAAATAGTCTTCGACATGAATGGAATCGAAAGGTAAAATAATTTTTAGAATTGGATGTTTAGAAGCAAAAATATGGAATAAAATGTATTTTGAATTCGATATCATCTGCATTTACGCCCTCTAGCGGCGAAATTCTGCATCGTAAAAAAATAACGAAATAAAGGATCATCATTCGCACATTTCAAGCTTCCTAATGCAAAAATAATTTTTCAAATCGGATTATTAGTTGCAGAGATATCGTGTCAACAAACAGACGGACGGACGGACGGACAAACCGATAACATAAGCATGATCTTTTTTTACAAAAGACGTGCTAAAAAAGTAAATAAAAAAAAAGATGTGAAGCGTTCATTTTATTATGTACGAATCCCAGTTACCTACAACTTCATACAAAAAACCTCAAACAGCACCACGGAAAAAGAAAATCAGACGTTTTCTTTTCTGAAATCTTTGTACCTACTCCTGCTCAACAAAGATCAAGCGCCCGTTGGTCAAGGTGCACAGACCCAAATTTACAGGTAGGATTATAGCGCACCGTGAGCTTGGTCCCGAATTTACTGACTCCGAAAAAAGGAGAGTCAGAAAGGGGGGGGGATGGTAAAAACGGAAAGGTACTGAAGATGTAACCGCACGTTCCTGTACTTATTCACTTAGCACTTAGCACTGCACCACTGCTGTCAGCCGAATGTGGCGACAGTAGTTGGAAGACGGTAACGTACGTCGCCGTAATGGAACTGGTGTGCGTAGTTGGACATCCAAACTCCTCGATCGCCGCATTCGACAGCAAACCGTATCAGCCCCATTGTCCACAGCGGACGACGTAGGACGACGTGTACAGGCAGCTATAGACGTCCCGACACGGACTATGAATCACAGATTGGTTGAGGCATGTTTGTGCTCCCGCCAACTATTGCGACGACTTCCACTCACCGCAGCGCATCGTCGCGCAATGTTGCAATGGTGTCCTATCAGATTTACATGCTGGGACGAATGGAGCCATGTCATATTCAGCGACGAGACTAGCTTCTGTCTCAAGCGCCGACGATCTACGATTCAGAGTCTGGAGACCACGTTGTCCTCGAGATGATCTTGCTGCCATCCGTGAGCTCATACGGCTCCTCAGCCTGGGGTCATGGTTTAGGGTGCAATCACTTTTAACAGCCATCCACCGCTCGTACGCATAGTGGATACAATGACAGAACGGCGATACAACCAAAGAATATCTAACGAGAAGAAGTTAAGGCTCAGCGAGACGTAACTAGCGCAGCCGTATCTTCAGGGAAAACATGCAGTGCACACAAGCCAACATACAGGCTGATCGGCTGATGCCGGAGCATGCGCATTTCTGTTGACTTCCATTCTTTGGGTAAAGAACAGTCAGCCGTCAGCCGAGCTACTCAGACTCACAGCACGTGATTGCAACCTTCTCGGTACCATAATCACTTCGCAAATCGGATATGTTAGTTTTGTTACGGCAACCGGGTTAGTTAAGGCTTTTGTTTGTTCTTCAGTTTTTCAGAAATATTTTCAGTAATGCCAAATACTAAGGAATGTCTGCATTTTGTACGGATCCTTAGGCCTAACTGTAATATTTGCTGAAATTTAATTTAAACGGTGTTATTGCATATTTTTCTCACCAAAATAAGGATGGGCGGGATATCAGAAAACAACAACAACAAAAAACTGTTCTGAGCAAATAGTCATCGGATCGAAGGAAACCATCGTGGATCACAGAAAAGCTTCACTGCCGTAGTCCCCCCTAACGTGTTTTGCTCCTGACTGTTAACTTTCCAGCAGAGCATATTATCTCTTAAGATGTGGCCGCCTGTTTTACGTTATCTCTATGAGAGTTGATATTTAAGCGTTAGATATTCTTTGATACAACGATGAGGTGCTACTGCCCATTTTGTTGCCGTATTTCCGTGGTATACCTGACGCCCAATTTCAGCAAGATAACGGCGACTCTCACACTATCAACGTCAGCAAACGGTTCTTACAACGTGTTCAGGTGCTGTCCTGGCCAGCGTGATCCCCAAACTACTAGTGGCTAGAAGAAATAATGTGCCGTGTGCTTCTGCAGACAATTTCTTGAAATCATGAAATCAGAGATGGCGCTGAAGACAGATTCGATGCTATTGCTGTAAACCATGCTCATAGATATGCGTGCTTCTCATTCCGGGAAGTATAGTAATTTCACTAAAATTTTGCCAAAGATTTTTTTTATCCTGCAATTGTACTAAAAGTGATTAATGCCATGTATGGATGGGTATAAGTGAATATTCGTCCAAATGGTGTATTTTTCGGGAAGCTCCGTCAACTGTATTCGGGAAATGCATTATCTCGCATTGAATCTAAAGTGTCACAATGATGGTCAGTACAAATACATTACTGGACGCAAATTTTCTTTGTAATTATTGGGATTTTTGCCCATTAATCGTATTCAATTATGTTCTGATCTTGTTGCAACTGTTTTCTCTATCTCTACAGGACACAAAATGTTTAATTGGGTGTCACATGATACTGCACTTAGGCCTAATCTTCCCATGATAAAGTTTACAGAAATTTGAAGAAAAATAAACCACACCCAATCTCAAAAAAAAAAAAAAAAAAAAAAAAGAGAGTGTTATATTTAACTAAATGATTACTGGGTGGCTGCCAACTTGATTTTGGACAAGTAAAAAAAAAAAAAAAGATTTCATTGGATCCGCCTTGCCTCATCTTTCGGCACGGAAGATCGATATCTTTTGTTTACAGGACCTGAAACCACTGTTGCATCCAAGTACGAAACACGTTCTCAATGTTACACTTAATACTACTACTTTTCATGACCAATCTAACAAACACATCGCCTTTTCAATCGCTATCCACCGAACACGCCATAGAAAAGCACGCTGTTTAGAAATCATAGCATCAAAACTCGCAGGAACGGCGTCTCGCAGTTTCATGAAAAGAGGGAACTAAAATTTAAACAGTAAGGTATTAACGCACGGCACACTATCTCTTCTAGCCACTATACCCAGACTTCTTTAACAGAGAACGCATGGGACGTCACTGGTAGATGTCAAAGCCTAACGCACAGTGGCGTTCCGGAAAAACTCGGGCCCCTCCCAGCATAAAATGTCTTCGAGGTCCTTTCTCGAGAAACTATTAGCTTTCAATTACTGAAGTTTCTAAATTCCATATTATTAAATAGGTTTTATACGTGTTTTAATAATTCAAATTCTTTGGAACCTACAGGTACTTTCCGTAAAACCAAAATAATTAATTCCGTGTAACACAAATGTGCATGTTGTAATCAAAATGATTGCCCTAGTTTTTATACCATTACAAAGTATTAGGTGAACAAATAAGTTTTAAAGTGTTTTAAGACAACGCAACATCTACTTTGAGAGAAAACAACAATACCTTTACGAAACAAAATATGTGCCGTCATTATCTATCCCCTTCCGCCATCGGTCGGGTAGCTGACGGATTCCAGCCATGTAGAATACTTCGTCCTGTGACGCAATGAAGTCGCCAACCCATTTTAGCACTTCGTCACATGTCTGGAACCGTGCAGCAGACAAACCATGTTGCATCGATCGGAACAAATGATAGTCTGAAGGGGCTATGTCGGGACTATACGCCGGGTACTCCAAAACTTTCCAGCCAAGCGTCAATAACGTTTCCTTGACCGATTTCGCGACATGCGGCCTAGCGTTGTCATGCAGTTATTTCACGGGACGCAATCCTTTGCCTGTGAATGGATGTTTCCGACAGATCACCTGGTTCAATCGCAGCAATTGTTGCTTGTAGCAATCAGCAGTAACAGTTTGACCCTGTTCCAATAATTCATAATAGACTACACCCTTCATATCCCACCAGATGCACAGCAGAACTTTCTTGGAGTGAATATTGCGTTTCGGTGTCGAAGTCGTTGCTTCACTGGGGTCTACCCAGTGTTTTTTGCGTTTGGGATTGTCGCACTATATCCACTTTTCATCACCCGTAAATCTTTTCCACAAGAGAGACTTTCTGTGTTATTTATTCAACAGATTCAAACACTTCATGACACGCTCATCCTTGTTCCTGTGGCTCAGATCATATGGCACCCATTTTGCTTCCTTCTGAATCTTTCCCAGTGCGCGTAAACGATTGCAAATGGTTTATTGAGTTACCCCAGTTGTTCAGCTAGTTCTTTTTGCGTTTGAGACGAATCTTCATCCAGTAATGCTTGCAGTTCCTCATGTGCAACCCTCTGCGAAGCGCTGTTACGTTCTCGATCGCAAACATCAAAATCGCCAGCTTTAAACCGTCTAAACCAAAACTCACACGTGTTTTTTGATACAATATTCTCCCCCAGAACAGAACAGATCGATGCACATGCTTTTGCTGCACTTTTTCCTTGTTGAAATTCGTAAAAAATGCAGTATCGCTTGCCATCTTTCATCTACCGATGAGCAAGTGCGTTTGACTGTTGGGCAAACTTTTGTGTCACATTTTATACTCTGGAGCAGTTATGGTCACATGACAACAACGTGGGGGAATGTGGGATATGTAAATTAGCGGTATACGTCACACAAAAAACGCTTTAAAAGTTATTTGTACACCTAATACAACAAGAAAAATGACACCGAATTTTCGGTTGTAATGAGCACGTCTTTTGAATCCGTTCAGACACGAATTAAATTTTCAAAGCTATTCAAAGTCAATGGAACCGGTTGGGAAAACAAGTTGGCGGGGGAAAGGCATTCTGGTCAGTTAAATTGTAAGCCGCTGGTAAAAGGGGCGATATATTCCTTGAAAGGACTGTAAGATTAGAACGATTTTGCACTTGTTGTACTTGAACTAATTATTTTGCATTTAGTTGTTATTTTGTTTCTTATTCTCCTTGGTATTTTGATATGCAAAGAAACTGTGTATTATGCGTAAACATACTTTTCCTAATTTCCGATGTTTTTATTCCAGAAGTAAGTTTGAGCTTCTCACTTTTTATAAAATAAAAATTTTAATTAATGAAATGGTTTTAATAATTTTTTTTTATTTAAAATCAATTTCAGAAAGAACTGTGATAAAAATGGGGGGATTAGAAAAAATAAGGGTTCCAATCCAAGTTCCAACTTCTACTGCATTAATAAGAGAAGCTGAGAAAATAAAATTTGTCGCTCAAGTGGTTTTGAAGCCTACCCAGCTCATTGGGTTAGGCGCGTATTGCCCATGGCCGCTTAGACGGAATATTGTATATACACTATATTGACAAAGTCACCGGACACCCCTTCAAAAGCAAATGAACGGATACGCTGCGTTGTTAAGATGTTCGGTACAGCTGCAAACGGTATAAAAACAAGGCTGCAGCTGACCGCGATCATATCGTACTGTGAGGTTGAGTGAAAATGTTGCGGCGGGAGAGAATTGACTTTGAGAAAGGAAACATTATTGGGTGTTATATTAGTGGGTTGTCCATAAGAGAAACCGAAAGGCATTTAAACATACCCAAGTCAACTGTCTTGGATGTACTGAACAAGTCGAAGACACATGGCGTGCCTGAAGCAGCAAAACATACCGGCACACCGAAGAAAATCAGTGATAGAGGACGTCGAAGCCTCAGGAGAGTCGTTACAGCTAATCGACGGAGTACTGCACAAGACCTCAGTGTACAGGTAAGTAAAAATGCTGGAACCTCGGTATGTACACGTACCATTCGCAGAGAACTTCATTCCATGGGTTACCGTGGTCGTGCGGCTGCTCATAAGCCTTTCATCTCCACTGGGAATGCTACTCGTCGTTTAGCATGGTGTAAAGAACATTTATGGTGGACATTAGATCAGTGGAAACGTATCCTATGGACTGATTAATCCAGATACACGATCCATCAGTCTGATGGCCGTGTGTGGGTATGGGGACAGCCGGGGAAACGCTATTTATCACAGTGTATTGTTCCTACGGTCAAGTTTGGAGCTGACAGTGTACTCGTGTGGAGTAGAGCTGAGTTCGGGCTCAATTTTCGGAGCCCGAGCCCGTCCGAGCCCGTGGTATATCAGCCCGAGCCCGTCCGAGCCCGTGGTATATCAGCCCGAGCCCTAATTTCATATTGAAAGATAGAGCCCGGGCCCGAACGAGCCCGAAAATTGGCTAACCTGTTCAACCATTAATAAAAAACATCTCCTTTTCCACACTTCCATTCTCTCCTCTTCCTGCAATTAACCAATATATTTCTCAAATAGGGAGTGGGGAAGGGACCTCTATCTATTTTTACAGTGTAACTGTACGATTTTCTTTGACCATTCCTTTTCTGGCGACCGGCCATCCAAAATGATTATGCGGTGCTGGAATTGTATGTTGCTCAAATAATGCTAACATTATCACGCCATAATGCCCTGAAATATGTACGTTGCTAAATAGAATTAGCAGGGAGCTACTGCGTGGATAGGGGGTAAATTATAATCGGCATACTATCAACTATCCAATATCTATAGTTCTTGAAAAAGCTTTTTCTTCCCTGCAGAAAGACACTAATGCGCGGCCCATGTCATTTTCTACCCAAGCCCGGAATAAATAGCCACCTCGAATGCATGCTTCCCAATCAGAACCAGTTGCCGAAGAATTCCCTTTACCAACTATATAAAGTGTCTCATTTGCTAAATCATATGAAATCCCATTTATACATAAAAAAAATGCTCTCGCTCTCCCTCTCTCTAAGAGCCCGAGTCCGCCCGAGCCCGAACCGCAGTAAATATTCTACAGCCCGAGCCCGATTCGGGCCCAGGCTCTGTTTCGGGCTTTCGGGCTCAGCCCGTCTCAGCTCTAGTGTGAAGGTCTTTTTCGTGGTATGGTCCCAGCCCATTGGTTATCGTGGACAAACCTGTTAACCAGCACGTCTACCTCGATATTCTGGACAACTATGCCTTAACAACTCTGTGACAGTATACTATGGAAACGAGCCTTGTTGGTACCAGCAGGATAATGCACCAAGCCATAAAGCACGGAATTTTACGGCAGGGTTTGACGATAATTCCCTATCGTGTGTGGACTGGCCAGCACAGAGCCCTGATCTTAATCCCATAGAATACCTATGGGATGAATTAGAACGCCGCATAAGAAGTTTGGAACCAAGTCCTACTACTAAGCAACAGTTAGCGGCAGCATTATGTACTGAATGGAAGCGCATACTTATCGCTGTGTTCAAAAACCTTGTCGAAAGCATGTCTCGAAGGGTCTTTTTTTTTTTTCTTTTTTTTTTTTTGATTGGAGGTTTAACGACCACCGTGAGCAACTCAATGGGCTATAAGCAGTCGCCCGTCCCTAATTTAGGGTCACTGGTTCCAGGGAACGGAGAGAGCCAGTGCCGTAAGACAAACACAACATCTATGCCTCACCGGGATTCGAACCCGGACCCCGTTCGGACGAATGATCAGAGGCCATCGCTTAGACCACTGCGCCACCGGGGCGGCCTCGAAGGGTCAGCGCATGCATTAAGGCCAAAGGTGGACCGACACCGTACTAATGTATGTCAATAAATCATGTGTTATGTTTTTCTTCTAGGTGTCCGGTGACTTTCGTCAATATATAGTATATATACTGTATGTATGTATGAGGCTTTCACCAATGAACTAAATCCATGGAACCCCCTTAAGAAATTTCTGGCAACGCCACTGCTCAGGAAATCATCTGGAGACTTCCACGCCATATTGCCGAATGCATAGCCCATCATGGCGGTCTCAGGTAACAATATACTGTCTCCTCGCCAACGGCATTCGCGTAATCTCTCAGAAATTAAATCACTTCTTTCCGACCTACTTGTTTACATGTATAGTTTCCTCTCATTTCGCCCATTCCTTCAAGATGTGGCATTTTCTATAATGTAGTTCAATCTTTGCGTATCTCTTATTTGACCACAACGATATCTATCCAGCGATGTAGTGCTAATTGGCGGTACCTTTATATCTTTAATACCTTTTTCTTCTTAACCCCCTACTCTTACATTTCGCCTCTCTCCTTTTTACTTTCTTATATTTATAGTATAAGAAAGTATAGTGATCGGTAGGAATCAGACTTCCGGATTTACAGGTTTTGGCATTCAAGGAACAAGATTTCAACATATTGGTAAGAAAACACTGAAATATTGGGGCCCAAATTGGGGCCGTTTGGGGGTCCAAAAACTAAAATCAGTCCCATGTTATCGAGTAAGATATGTTATCATGTTATCGAGAAGCGGAAACTAAGTTAAAGCGCCATGGTGAAAGCCATTTAATACTGGGAGTCTTAGTTCTCGAGACATTTGGATAGGGGAAGTTTAGGTGCAACACTGACAATTTTATAGTCCGTATGAAAATGAACGATAGAAGAGCTTGGAGATTTATTGCGTCAACGGATTCCTTCCGCCTGTGTGAAACGGGCCAGAAGCTCCGGAGAGAAAAATAATCTCCTCTGCGTGCAGCGTAATTAAGAGACACTGGGCTAAATTCATGGAGGCACACAACTATAGACTCCTTAATAAGGACTAAATTAATTAAATTTCCAATTAAAATAATTTTTCTACGGCAATATCACCACCTCGGCGTTTTTAACAGCAGTAGAAATAGAAGTTTCAAGGGACTGCCAAGTGAGAATGGATTTAGAAACTAACTCTACCTTCGAACAAACACGGGACGTTAATTCCACTAACTGCACAGTTTTTCTGTTCCATTTTTTTTTATTGGAAAAGAATCATAGGACATTCGCATTTAAAAAGGAAACAAATTATGCTCTATAGGGTTTACCGAAACGAGTGCCGGCTAGAAAACAAAAGTACCGTGATGCCGTTCCGGCCCCACTACACCCCTGTATCTATCGTCTCTACGCATAGAATTTAAGTCACCTATGACACATTATGCATTTGCAAAGGAAAGTTTGATTTTTTTATTTTGTCATCATGCACCAGTTTGGTGATCCCCTCAATTCTTTTTTTCAGTGACTTCGTTTTTCAAATTTTTTGTCTTTAAAAAAAATGTGACTAACGATGGAACTCTTTTCAGAGTATTTTTCACCCTAAAATATTTAAAGGGGAGTCCTGCACCCTTTAAAATAAAAAGAAAAAAAGAAAAAAGTAGGGCTGTTACAGTCACTTTATGTGTTCATCCTTTCTTTGGTCAATCAATGCACTTCGTGCATTTTTTAATTTTTTTATTTGGGGCTTTCAAAAATTCTACTGAGCTTCATAAATCAAAATGTCATAACTTAAATGAATTAATCATCTGTAGCATTAACATCTTCACTTAGTTCGCAAGTTTCCTATTGGAAAGATGCAAAAGCAGGAATTGAAGTTTTTGAAGTAACATCGTGAACAAGAAATTTCAATTGAAGATAATTTTTTTTTTTTTTTGTATGATACATCATGCGAAACTATATTTTTTTCGTATTCATTTTTTATTAACTTTTCACATTTTGAGGTACATGTTCTTGAATCCATGATTATTTTTGTGTGCCTGTTTAAAGACTTACGTTTGCAGTGAAAACTAATTTTGCAACTATCTGCTCTCTTGCAAAGCAAATGAAAACTGAACATTTAAAAAAATAAACATTTTTTTTATTTACCTTGCAAATTTTCTGCTGTGGGTGCTTCAGTAAAGAAATTTTAACACTTTTAAATTATGATCTCATTAGGAGGCTTTTCAGCCAGCTCAAAAATTCTTTTGCTATACCTGATTCCTAATCTTGTACCCTTGTATCTCGTGCTCATTGATTTCACTCCAAGACCTACAAATCGCGGGGCTCCCCATTGGCCGAATGACCAGTGGCGCAGACTTCTGGCTACTTGCTCCTCATAACTTAAATGAATTAACAATCCTAGTTCAAATTCATCTTCAATTTGGGTGGTGTGCTTGTTCCAGATTCTGGCCGTCTCTCTTTCCTGGAAGTGTTATAGTGGGCACAAATTAGTAATGGCCGTCCCTGTGGACGAGTCATACGAGTCCGTTTTGTGCCCTAGTTCGAATTCCGTGTGAGGCATGGATAGTGTGTTACTCTTACGTCACTGGCTCTGTCCCTTTCCTGGAAGCAATGACACCAAATTAGGGAGAGAGCGACTGCTTTATAACCCATAGAATTACCCAGGATGGTTGTTAAACCCCGAACAAAGAAAAAGAGAAAAAAATGAGGGATAAGCGACTCCCAATAGCCTCAGATGCTCATAAAAATAGTTAAACCCGACAAAAAAAAAAAAAAAAAAGGCTTGGAGTTTTCGAAACATCTAAGAAATGATGATTAATGTCTGCACAGTCCTGGCGCTTCTGTTCAAACTGCAATCGAGCTAAAAAAAAATTCAACGGTTTAGTTTCTAACAGTCTTGAAACCATGTGCACCCAATTCTCTTTGCTTACCTGAAAAATACTGATTCTCGTTACACACATATTTTTTTCAAACATGATACAGAAGAGTATAAATTTCGCCACAAATACTTGCTACATATTAACATATTTTTTTAATACACGACTGTGTGTTTTTTTTTTCATTTGAAATTCTCAAAACATTATGTTGCCCCCTGAAATCTGCGGTCCTAGGTACGCACCTGATGCAGCAGTGCATAAATATATCCATGATAATAATAAGATAAAATAAGATTCCGTTAGGGTCTTTGTTTCTAGAAAATGCTTAAATATAGGCCATCTGCTATGCGTTGATGCGCTTATTCTTACAAAAAAAAAAAAAAAAAAGAAAAGATGCTGACGTGTGACTGAGCAGTCATAGAAACCTAACCTTTTGCTCATCAGGAGGTTAGCAGAGCTACTCTTTAGTTCATAAAGTTAAAGTGCAAAAAAAAAAAAAAAAAAAAAAAAAGAAAGAAAGAAAGAGAAGTAAAAAGAAAGAAAATGTGTTCTTTCAACGTCATTTAACAACAAGTTAGTAAAATCGTGCAATGCATTGATTATGATACGCTTTCCAACATACCAGAAATCTTTACTCAAGTTATTACTCACGTTATGGCATATTGGCTGTGGAATAAATCTCACTCCTGTGTCCTGAACTTTGACTCCGTTTCGATGATATTAAACAGAATTGGTTCAGTATACCTCCGGAACAACATACTAACGTTTTGTCGCAATAGAAGCATTTTTACATAAGTTATAACGCATAAGGTCAATTAAATTGATCTCGCCCCTATGTCGTGACCTTTTACCCCATTTCTTCAATTTTCAATAGGGTTCGTCCCCTGGTGGTCCCCTACCACATACTAAAATTTTATCGAAATCGAACCATTTTTACGCGAGTTATCGTGCGGACGGACAGACGGACAAAGCTGGAACATATACGCTTCTTCAACCTACGGTTGGAAAGCGTAAAAAACGGATGAGTTATTAAACGAATATGAATGTATCTTAAATATGCCGTATTTATCAGTAAACCAAATTCATGATATATTCTATTACAAATATATTCAGTTTAAGATCTGTTCCATCCTTACACCCTCAAAAATACAGTCTAGTCAAATCGACGTACAGAACGAACATTACTTTTGATTCGTTTCTGTATCGGATGGATAACAATCATACGTATTGAAGCTGCGTATTTATATTTTTGCAGGAATAAAATTTTAAATTACATGCAACAACTTCCGTATTTTTTTTAATTCGGAAATAAGGTTATCGCTAGATATAGATTATTTAAAAATTTCAGGGGTCCTCTTCTATTCAACCTCTGGATGATTCTCTTGAAAATGGAAATTCACATGCACTACTAACACCTGGTCGTTTATTTTGCACAGCAAAATTGTGCATTTTCTTTTAAATTCTAAGTAGCAGCTTTCTGAAACACAGTACTATTAAAAAGTCCATTTTTAGTGCATTCTGTACTTCTGATTTGGAACGCGAAACATCGCTAAATTAAATATGTTATCCGGCAACATAAACGAGCACTAATAATTTACATAAATGAATATGGGCAGTTTACTAGAAATCTCAAAAGAAATTTTTCGGTTTTTTTTACCTCTGATTCTTGGTCCATTGCTTGAATTAATGTAGGAACAATGTGGAACAGTAAATACTCACTCGTAAAACTAGAAAATACGCAGTTTCAGGTTACAACATTCCAAGAAACGTTTCTTCTAAAAGTGTTTCAGAAATAAAAACTGCAACTGCGAAGTCTCAGTATAAACCATTTTGAAGCAGACAGCAAATTATTTCCCTTTTTTTTGTTGTTGCCAGCTGAACGTTTGTGCTTCTGAAAACATTGAGTTTTTTTTTATCTCACAATCTCGTCAGTGCGCTCACCACCAGTTGGAAAATGTGCGAAATATTTTTTCTACCCACAGTGTCCGAAAAATCTTGGGAATGTGACGTCATAACTCAGTGAATGACTGCTATTGCTTCTGCGTCCTTCTGTAGGTCGATTTTTCATGTTAACGAGCTGGTAACATCTGCGCTGCTACAACAAACCGTGGTGGTGGTCACCGAGAGCAAACAAATATTCCAGATGAGTCGTGACGTCACACTACGACACTTCGGTGAATGCATGTCAGTCGGAGATTTGCACCTGCCTGCCGGATAATTGCAGCTAAGTTATACAAATTGCGAGTTGGCGTTTCATTTCATAGGACTTCCTGGCAATGTTTCTTTCAGGACTTTTTGGCCGAGGGGGGGGGGAAGGGCAAATGGAACCTTAGAGGGGGAAAGTTTTCCATTTGCTATGTATATATATAATTTTAACTACTATATTTATATATATAGAAGTAATTACTATATATCTAGCACATGGGCACATTTAGAGCCTCCCCCCCCCCGAAAATGTTTCGTCTTTTTTTTGGTTAAATTACGACTTAATTAGAAAAAATGCGTTAATTTAATAAGAATGTATCAACTTACATTAGAAAAAAATGTTTTAATTTTTCTTCAATTTTTCATTACCTTTAATTTTGTTCCAGATGGTGGATTTCAAAAACTTCCTCTTTTCGTCCCCACCCCACCCGAAGAAAAATTCTATATACATCCATGATATAGTAATTACTTCTTCAAACATTTCAGGAATAACAAACTTTTTTCAGCTAAAGAAGAGAGGGGGGGGGGGGAGTCCGCAGGCTTGAAATTTTTATCTATTAAAATTAAAATGCATTCGACGCACTCTTGTTCCTTAATCACGATTCCCAGATAATTAGGCATGATTAGTCTACTTATTATATTTTGAAGAATACCATGCGTCGTAATACACTTTTTAATAAAATAAACTATAACTAGTACCATTTGAACAAATATTTAAAAAAATATAGTTGTAGAAATATTTGTAGCATAAAAAGAAACGAAACTTCCTTTCTCATCATAGACTGAATTTATTAAAATATGGCTCGGTAACCTAATATGTCTTCGGGGGGGCGACGAATGGTCGTTTCCGGGAGGGCTTCGACTCCCTGGATGTATGTCTGAAAGAAACACTGCTTCCTGGATGCATCAAGTAAATCTTAAAAACCGGGCAATGATAAATATGATCATGTTACAAAACAAGAGGTTTCTCAGATAAGACATGCATGCTTAGTACAGGGGCAGACTGAAAAGAGGTAGGCCATTTTACTGAATTAAATTTTAATGTACCTTACTTTGTGAAGTTTATATTCCTCTTATACTCTTTGTAATGATTTTAATTCTGGCAGTTTTCTTCAGTTTTGTTGCAGGCTATAAACAGTCTATTCATCTGTAAAATTTATTTTTATTCAAACGATGTGCATTTGTTATTTCACCACATCATAATTTAATTTCTGTAAATTTGAGTTACATTTTTATGGCCTCGTAAATTTTCTGGATTCACCCTTAACATAGTCATTAAAACGGAGTGGGGAAGAGACCTGCCAGTGGTTCTCATTATAAAAAAGGTTTAAGATTGGCCTTGTGACATCATATAATGTAGTTATATGTTCTTAACGTCACGACAAGTGCTTTCGAACCTTTTTTTTTTTTTTTTTTTTTTTTGAATGCAGAATTAATTATCCTTGTGAGCAACACAATGGGCCAGAAACAGCCGCCCGTCCCTAATTTAGGGTCACTGGTTCCAAGGAAGGGAGAGAGCCAATGTCGTACGACAAATACAATACCCATGCCTCACGGGATTCGAACCCAGACCCTTCACGGACGGCCGGATAATCATAAGTCAGCGCTTAGACCACTGCGCCACCGGGGCGGCCTCGTAGCTCTTTATGCTTGAACAAGCAAACAATTAGCATTTACACTTGAGACATTCCCTTTTTCTGCACCTACTGTGTTCATTCTAGTTTTTTACTATTAGGTTAAAAAAGTAAAACTAAATAGCAGTTTTTACTCCTGCAGACATTTTTGCCATTCCTAGTTGCTAAATATTTCTTTGGTTTGGGGTGGGGGTTAATGAGCACCGAGAGCTATGAGTAGTCGCCTGTCCCTAGTTTAGGGTCACTGGTTCCAGGGGCGGAAGAGCGCCACAGCCGGATGACAAACATAACGTCCATGCGTCACCGGTATTCGAGCTCAAACCTATCTCGGACGAATAGTCAAAAGCCAGCACTTAGACCACTGCGACATCGGAGCGGCATACAAAAGTCTTTAAAACAGCTCACTTCTGTCACCAAATTACGAGGAATGTTCCTTTGTGTTTAGAATTTTAATAGCTCATTGAATCTACAAAAGTATATGTACTCCACCAGAGACATATGGGGTCCAGTTCTGGGCTAACACCCGCTTTCCAGATCAAGTACTTGCTTTCTCTTTTTTTTTTTTTTTCTTTTTTCTGTTATTTTTTTACCACTATAATAAAATTGGTTACTCGTGAAGCAACAGAAATAATATTTTAGGTGCATACTTTCTATTAACTGATGGGAAATACTCTTTCTCTTGGGTAATGTATACGCAAGGGCAGTGCGTGATTTATCATGGTCCGGGTGCAAGATATTACTGAAGCCCCCTTCCCAGCAAGAAAAAAAAAGGAAAAGAAATTTTCAAACAGTGTTTAGGTGGATGAAATTCTTTATACCTACAATCGTAAGCTGTATATTTATTCTGCTTATCAGCTAAATGAATAGGCAATATACTCAACTAATGTTATATGAATGCTCAGTTTTTGTTTTGTTTTGGAGATTATAAAACTCTATGTCAAAATATAGTTGCAACCAGAAGGACGTTTCGGACTGCATGCTATTCGGGAGAAAAATAAAGGTTACCAGGAACAATAAATGATTAAACATTGAGACTGATATGGGCAATATTTATTGAGCTACACGCCAATAAGTATTGTCTCTCAGTATGGCGTTAGGCCGCCATGTTTGCTCATACAGCATGCCAGACGTCTCGGCATGGAGTTGTACAGGTTTCTAATGGTATCCTGCGATAAGCCATCCCATGCAGCTTGAATCTTCTCACTCAGTTCCTGCAGATTGTGTGGTAAGGGTGGAGTGTGGATAGAGCGTCCAATAGCATCCCACGCATTTTCAATCGGCGATAGGTCTGGAGATGCGGCTTGCCATGGCAGATTGTCAGTGCCTTGAAAGCAAGCTCTCGAGACCGCAGTATGAGGACGAGCGTTGTCATGTTGGAAAATCGCACCGGAGTGACAGTTCAGAAAAGGTAGGGCCACTGGTTGCAGGACCTCATTAACGTAACGTTGGACTGTCAAAGTGCCTGTAATGAACACCAAAGGGGATCTGGCTTCGTTTGCGATTGCACCCCACACCATGACACCAGGCCTTCTGGATGTGTGAAGCTCGAAAACAAACCGTTCATCTTCGCGCTGACCACGGTATCTCTACACACAGATTCGTTAGTCATCTCCTCCAAGAAAAAGGAGAACTCGTCACTGAAGATCACCCGCTGCCATTCTGAGTGTCTCCATGACAGTTTAGCACGACATCATTGCAATCTTTGGCGGCGATGCAATGGTGTTAAGGGCAGTCATCTTAAAGGTATACATGTGTGTTGTCCTACGTCGTGCAGCCGTCTGCCAATGGTGCTGGTTCTAATCGGACGATGCATGGAGGGCACCACTGTTCGCTGAATATCCGCAATCATGGCTGTTGGGATCACTCCGCGCATGTCGGTCAACCCTTCAGTCCTCTCTCTCCGTGGTTCGTCTAGGTCACCCAGACCCTTCCTGTTGCTGCTGCGTCCCTTGTTCTATCCACTGCCGCCAACAGCGTGCTATGGTCATACCCGCACGACCGGTATGTCGCGCAATACTGCGATAAGACCATCCCGCTTCCCGGAACCCGACGATGCGGCCCCTCTCGAACTCCTCCAACTGCTCGTATTGCTTCCGAACTTTTCTCCGAGGCATATTTCACTTGCAAAATGATGCAATTAACACAACAGCACGAGTCAGAATGACAAGCACGCCTAACGGGACGACTTTTTATAGCCGGTCAGGCACAGCGCTACGACCCCTCCTTGTTTGCATGTCTCACGATGTCGAACCTACCCACCAAGTTTCATTCCTATCGGTTGCTTCCTTCTGGGTGTAACTATTTTCTTGATGTAGAGTGTATAATTGTTATTATGGGCCCAAAATGTATACTCTACGTTACCCAAATACCCGATGGTTGCTCATCAGTCATCAAAAATTTTTTGGAAGTCATTCGAATGATAGAGTAATAATAATTAAGTATATGTTGTCTGTTGGCCATTCACATGTTGTGAGTATTTCGACTACTTTGAAATTCCACAGTAAGGAAATTGCAGTTGTTTGCGCTAAAAAACAAGTCATAATAGATGCTTCTTCAAAAACAGAAATAGATATCTACAACTGTCATTTTTGTAGAAAAATATGATGAAAAGAACTGACGATCGATTTTTGCATTTATTTTGAAATTATTATTTATTTATTTTTATAAATTCACGTCAATGACAAACCATCTGGAGACACGGTTGATTATTCTTATACATATGTTTTAAACATTTTTTTGCGAAATGATCTTTTGGAAGTCACGATGGTTACTAGTATAGTGAAAATTAGGCGTAAAGTGAACATCAAGTTTTAAAAAATATCGCTGTAACTGTAGGCAACTATGTGTTGAAGTAGCTCCTCTTTAGTACCCAGAATTTTTTCATGTCCGCCGGAAGATATTTTATGATTTGTAAGTTGTCAAAAGATCATCTGATATGTCCGCTCTAAATTTATGAAATCTTTAGCTGATGTTAATATACCTTCAACAGGAGCACAGCCAATGCCATCTTTATACCTCCTCACTAGGCCTGCCACAAGGATTTGTGATGTCACAATCGTAGTGCTATTGATTTGCTTTGCTCTCCGTGGTAACAGAACATTTTCGTATATTTTCTGTTACCACGTATTTTCATATTACCGTTTCGTATTTCAAGGGATATGTTATGGATCTCGGGTACTTCTGGGAACTATTTTGGAATGCAATTTTTTCAGGAAGGTAAGTAGCACTCTTAATAATTTTGTGTGTATAGTATTTGTTCAAGTATTCAAAATCGGAACTTTTTTTATGACTGTCAGTGTCAGCCTATCAGGGCACGTAAAGTCATTCTCTCTACATAAAGAGGAAGGAGTGGCATTGTATCGACCCTTCCTAACGCCCAGTACAACTGGAAATTTTAGTTAACCAGTCAATTACAGAGTCACCACCATATTTTAACATCGCAGACGTTATGCCATCTACTCCCTGAGCATTACTATTTTGAAGAGAATTTAGAGCTTTACACACCTCTTCTTTTGAGATCCCACCTGTACTTCCATCTCTCATTGTGACATCATCTGCTTCTGCCACAGAAAAACCTTTGCTTTCATGCTTCAATAACTCACAGAAATATTCACTCCATCTTTTACTTACCTCATTGGGCTCCCATATCATTTCTCCGATCCTATTCTTCACACAACTTAGAATTTTATTTCTCCCTAGATTTTTCTTATCTCTTATGTATTGGGTGCACAAATTAGTTTTAAAGCGTTTGTAAGGCGTATACCGCTAATTTACATATCCGACATTCCCCAGCGTTGTTGTCATGTGACCGTAACTGGTCCAGAGTATACAATGTGACACAGAAGTTTGCCCAACAGTCAAACGCACTTGCACATCGGTAGGTGAAAGATCGCAAACAATACTGCATTTTTTCGACACTTCATTCTTTACGAATTTCATCAAGGAAAAATTGCTGCAAAAGCATGTGCATTGATCTGTTCTGTTCTGGGAAAGAATATTGTATCAAAAAGCACGTGTTAGCTTTGGTTTAGGCTGTTTAAAGCAGGTGATTTTGATGTTAGCGATCGTGAACGTAGCTGCGCCCTCCCTCAAGGAACTGCAAGCATTGCTGGATGAAGATTCATCTCAAACGCAAAAAGGATTAGCTGAGCAACTGGGGGTAATTCAGCAAACCATTTCCGATCGTTTACGCGCAATGGGAAAGATTTAGAAGGAAGGAAAAATGGGTGCCACATGACCTGAGCCAGAGGAACAAGGATGAGAGTGTCATCAAGTGGTTGAATCTGTTGAAGAAAACGATTTCCTGAAGAAAATCGTTACGGGTGATGAAAAGTGGATATGGTACGACAATTCCAAATGCAAAAATCCTGGGTAAACCCCGGTGAAGTAACGACTTCGACACCGAAGCCTAATATTCACTACAAGAAAGTTCTGCTGTGCATCTTGTAAGATATGAAGGGTGTGCTCTATTATGAACTATTGGAACAGGGTCAAACTGTTACTGCTGATCTCTGCAAGCAAAAATTGGTGCGATTGAACAAAAGATAAGATTTTGCTGCAAATACATCGGATGCGGAAATTAAGACTTACGCTCCCTGGTGGCCCAACCATTTTTTACCAAAAATTAGAAATTACATGCAAAGGATTTCCCATCAGGAGCAGAAATTTTAAAAATCCGGTGCAGAATTTTTTTTTCAAATCGGAGTTTTAGAAGCAGAAATATAGGTGGAAACGCAATTTACCTTTATACCCCCTAGCACAAAGTCTATAAATTACTTGAAAATTTTTAAATTTTATGAAAAACATGTCACACCGGAAACTCTATCCAATAAACAAAGAATTTTTTAAATAGGACCATTAGAAGCAGATATATTGACAAAAATATGATATACTTCTACGCCCCCTGGCAGAGAAACCATGCAATATTTTAAGAAGAAAATATTCAGGAAGGGTTTATCGACATGAGTGGTATCGGTCCACGAACGAATTGTTTCAATCGAGTTTTTAGAAGCACATATTTTACTGCAAATATATCGGAAGCAAAAATTAAGACTTACGCCGCCTGGTGGCCAAAGTATTTTTTACCAAAAATTAGAAGTACATGCAAAATATTTTCCATCAGGAGCTGTATCCACTGAAGAAAAAAATTCAAATCGAAGTTTTAGAAGAAGAGATATCGGGGAAAACGTAATTTACTTTTACTCCCCTAGCGAAAAATCTATGCGTAATTGAAAAAGGAACTATACCTAAAATACTTTTCGACATAAATGGAATCGAGAGATAAAAGATTTTTTTCAATCAGATGTTTAGAAGAAAATATATGGAATAAAATGTATTTTGAATTCGATGTCATCTGCATTTACGCCCTCTAGCGGCGAAACTGTACATCGCAAAAAAAAATCCGAAATGAAGGATCATCATTCGAATATTTCAGGTTTCCCAAAGCAAAAAGAATTTTTTCAAATCGGACTAATAGTTACATAGATATGGTGTCTACAGACGGACGGACAAACCGATAACATAAGCACGATCTTTTTTACCAAAGACGTGCTAATTACTGCAAGCAAAACATTAAGGATTACGTTAAACGTGACTTACGAATGTATACACTAAAGTGCCAGAAAAACTGGTACACCCGTCTAATACTTGGTAGGTCCCCCACGGGAGCGCAGGACTGCAGAAATACGACGGGGCATGGACTCCACTAGCTTCTGGAAATATGCTGTTGGCAATGCACACCATACTTCCTGCAGAGCGTTCCACAATTCGGGTGTATTCCGAGGTCTCGGATTCCTGTGTTCGATAGCGCGTTGCATGGCATCCGAAATGCGTTCTATCACGTTAAGATCTGGGGAATTGGGTGGAAATGGCAACACCCCAAACTTAGATGAATGCTCCTCTAACCATAATGTGGCGTCCCAACACTAGTGTGGAGGTGCATTGTGCTGTTGGAACAGGCCCAACCCATCAGCATGAATACAGGACATGAACGGTGTACCTCAACAGAAAGGATGCGCGCATAGCGTTGGCCGGTCACAGATGTTTGTAGACATACCAGGGGTCCCAGTGAAGTCCAGCTAAACACACCCCATACCATTACGGAGCCCCCTCCCCTCCCCCAGCCGGTACAGTTCCCTGTTGACAGACGCGGGATCCATGGCTTCATGGGTTTTGCGCCATACACGAATCCTTCCATCTTCCCGATACAGTTGGAAACGCGACTCGTCAGACCAGGCTACTTGTTTCCAGGCATCAAGTGTCCAGTGGCGGTGTTGCCGTGCCCAAGCGAGGCGCATAGCTCTGTGTCGAGCACCCACCAAGGGGACTCGAGTTGGGCGTCGGCTCCCAAAGACCATATCGTGCAGGGTACGTTGCACAGTCCGGACGCTGATGCTTGTGTTGAGGTTCCAGCATTGAATTCCGATTATACCTGCGAGAGTGTTGCACGCCTATCGCGTGAAACGATTCTTGACAGCCGACGATGGTCACGTTCTCCCAATGTCTTTTTACGGCCGCACTGGTATCGTAAGTTGGAGGTTTTGCCGGAATTCTTGTAGTCACGGTACACCCTTGCAATGGTCGTCCGTGAAAATCCGAAATACTATGGCCCATCTCACGAGCGCCAACTATAACACCGCGTTGAAAATCGCTTAAATCGTTATTGCTTGTCATTCTCATGCCGAAAACAGCTCTGACAGCTGGCAAGGATGACTATCGCTTTATATACGCACTGGCGGACGCAACCGAGTACGCGCATAGGTGACGTTGCTATGTATTTTGCATAAGCTCGTCTGTACCAGTTTTTCAGTGTATCTTTATTTGCTTACGTATGTTCTCTATTTTCGGATAAATTTGAAAAGTTCATTAGACACTCTGACGCAGCATCTACGTGTGTGTGATCGTGAGACATTTCAAAGAGGCTAGCCTCAGTTGAAGTAAATTTTTAATCGTAGTCAGGGTTGGTTTGACCAGTCGCGTGCCCGCGCTATGGCGCGGTGTGCCGGAGATTTTTGTTGTTGTTTGTTCGTTTTTCAAAATCACATTATTCTAATTTGGTAAGCAATACGTTTTCACACAACTTTGTTTGTGTGCGTGTGCGTGTGTGTAGTTTCAGACCGTCGGTGGAAGTTTTTCAGGCGACAACTCTTGAAATTATGCCAACTACACATTTATGTTATTGCGAATGTGAGATACTCTTCCACCCCCACATTCCATCGCTAGGTTGCTGATGCTCAATATGGAGTTTCACCTTTGACTCTTTCATTCTCATACACTCCGTAACGTCTGTAGTGGAATGCTGTTATGAATAACCGTGTACCTCCAGCGATGTAGTTCTAATTTAAAAAGTGCCTTAGCGGTAAACTGATTAGGTAAAAAAGATTTGGTTGGAAAGACTCAAAGGTTTTAAAAACACTGTGAACTCTGATTTGTTATTTTTATTGTCCAGTGCACTTTTAAAACTGTTATTACTAATTACTTTTATTTAAATCGCTTAATTTGAGCAATTTTTAATAAAGGAAAGAAATGTTGCTTGTTGGTCACATCCAGGGGCGGATTGGCCCGCCGGGACACCGGGACATTTCCCGGTGGACCAGTCGAGAAATGGCCCATTTTTTCGTAATCTTTTTGTCTGAAATTTTTTAACAAAAGAATAATTATTTTGTTACTTACGAATAATATTAAGTAACTCTATTTGTGCTTTATATCTGTGTGAAAAGTTATTTCCTTAAGAAAAAAACGTTCCCTTCTATCTACAATTTGAGTTTTTGTTCTGAAAAGACATAGCAAAACTCTTTAGACTTAAACGAGAAAGCTGCAGCCGGACCAAATACATTGTTTTAAATTAATTATGCAAAAGCTAACTACAGTTAGACGTTGGTCGTGGGACTTGGAGCTCAGAGTAATTGGTAGACCACCCAGCACCCATACACTATTAAAAAAATCTGCTTAAAAATGAGAACCTGAACCTACTCGGGTTTTTTTAAGTACAATCATATTGTAAACGAGCACATGACATGCTCAAATATAAGTAACCATACGTACTTATAAATAACTGCGCCAATAAATATAATCTCGTATTCCTTCATTTTAGATATTATAGCCTAATAGAAAGACGATTAGTGTAGTTTTTAAAGAGACATTAAGAACTGAGGTTTTTTTCTGCATTCATGTATTTCAAAGATAGTTTTTCTGCGCTAACGTTTGCACACATAGAATGCATACAAAGCGATTATTTTTCGTGACCAAGCGGTTCGTGCGGGGGGGGGGGTGTCTTATAACACAATCATTCACTACAAGTAGCAGCCCAATAGAATTCACCTAGTTAGAAATAAATCCAAAAAATCAGTTCTGCTGATGATAGGGGAGTTAAAGAAAGCGTTAAGTCTATGGAATAAAGCAATACTGGTACTTTTTAATATCTTGAACTTTATATATCACAGCTCCGTTTGTTCTGAACTCCCACATAATAAATGTACTGAAACGCTTTACTGTATGTACTTAGTAGAATCATTTTTGCAACTTCCCCTTCAGAGCTGCAGAGTACGATCCAGGAACTTGTAAAGAAGTGAAGTGAACTTTCAGAAGACAAAACTGATGTACAATCCCTTTACGAGGAATGAAGACTTTGCGATTGATGGGGAAAACCTTTATAATGAATTAGCTTTATTTACTTTCCGCTAAGCTAATTATTATGAATGATTCTCTTCCTACCAGCTAGCTAATGATATACTTGTACTAAGCTTCAAAATAATGAATTCAAAAGGGTGTTGTTACTAGTTAATTACGAACTTAAAACAAAGTCTCAACGCTGGTTATTTATAGGAATCAAATAAATGTTATTAACCTAACAGCCAGACAGAGGTCTGACAAAAACTATGAATTGAGAAAGACTGAACTTACTGAAAACTTCTTTATTTGAACGACTCTTGGTCAACTAAGGCACTCATAACTCTTGTACACAATAATGAATAATCTCGCTCTCCTCATAACAACACCAAAGCTCACCTCATAACAACACACAAGCTCTAAGTCTCGATGAACGCACCTATATACTAGCTACCACCACGTCATGACTTACACTCATTGCCAGATCTCATTCAGCGGGTGAAATAATATTTCGTTCAGTAGGAAGATAATTTACATAGTAAAATAAAATAACCAGAGATAGTAAAATCAAAAGGAAAGTGAATATAGAGTATACGTTACACCTTGAGGTAACCCATACCTATATTTACTTTGGACAACAGATATCAAGCAAAGGTCGCATTGATGAGGAAATTAATCGGCGTATAAAACTTGGCTGAAGAGTTTTTGGAAGAAGCAGTACAATTTTCAAGAGCAATATGCCATTATGTCTTAAAAGAAAAGTGTTTAATCAACGCATCCTTCCAGTTCTTACTGTTATAGGGTGCAGCTTAACTTGTGGAAAATGTTTATATTTCATTTATGCGGTAAATTTGTGTTTCGATGTAACTGCAAGGCGACACTCATAGCTATAATTAATTACGGTAATTGATCCTCTAATTTGTTCATCACTGCCATTGTTAAAATTTGTTCATTATTTGATAAGTGCATAATTCGCAGCCTTCTGGCAAACGAGAATTGTGAAAGGCCACATGGCGACAGACCATCTCTATTTCGGACTCATAGCAACAGTCTTGTGCATTTTCAACTCTAACGAAAGTCTGCAAAACTCACCCCCAAAATTCCCTCTGGAAGCCAAGAGACATTCTGGTGGTTGCATTTTTCTCCGAACTGAACGGGATAAGGGAGAACCGACTACCACCCACAGTTGAAAACAAGGTGATAAATCCCTTTTCAAGTGGCTAAGAGAAGCCCTGTGACAGGGCAAAGAGGAGAGAACCGAGGAGAAGAGAAAAACAAGCGGCGAGGCATTCGGAGGGGGGATTCGAAGGCAAAGACACGCACGAGAACAGCACCAGCGAGGTGCATGGAACCAAGGCCTGAGAGCTGACCGCTGGGAGAGCCTCGGAAAAAGAAGCAGAGAAGCAAGTAAGGAGGGCTATGAATGATCCCCTCTTAAAACGAGGACATCTCAGTCCTTTGGACTTCTCGACCGATACTAGGTCGACATTAGTGCACTTTCGCCTAGGCTGTCTACACACGAAAACAGGCAGGATATTTCTTGCCACTTCTCTGCGCTGAGGACCTCAGACAACGGTTGCCAAGGTATGTGGTCTTTATATGAACATTTGCTCACGACTTACAAGTGCCGTCGGACAGTGAACAGCGTATAGAACTCTGTCCCCTGTGAAAGGGAGTACGCACGACAGCGGAGGCCTCCAACACATTTTATTCGTGATTTTTATTTGTGTTATGGCCAAAGAGCTCTTCCCTGTCTTAAGAGCTCTTCCCTGCTAATTTGGCATCAAGCCTATGCAGGTGTGTGTAATGGTATAGAGATATATATAGCTTATAATTAAACTGCGGCAGTCATGATAATTACTGTATCATTTTAATTGCTGGTACCCACGCTCGTACTCAATTATCGTTTTCTAAAGTGTGTATTTAAATGTTTTGGGTAATCTCTCACATATGTTTCCTTCGCTCTATTTGTTTATTGTGCATGCTAGAATTTCATCAGTGAACAGTGTTTGAATCAGTGTTAATTGTTAAATCAGAGTTAGTTAAATCAGTGTTATCGTTTAATCAGTGATAAAGTGTTTAAATCATTGTGCCTAATTATGCTGCCGATAGAGCAGCCCACCATACATTCATCTCAGCAGATTTTTGTGCCACTTCATGGATAAAGGTGGCAGTGTATATAATATAACGTTGGATATTAAATGTCAAGCGTACGTGAAATGAGCGTTGAGTATCCTTTCGAGTGTGTGTGTGTGTGCGTTGCTGTGACTTTTCGGTAGATTGGGACCTGCTGGAGTTAAATCCAGGCATCCACGCCCAATCGCGGTACGGGTTTTGCGGGAAGTTAATAATTAATTTGTTATAATTAATTATGGGAGGTCATTATTAATTATTGGAATCAAATAATTAATTTGTTGTTGCATAATTTTCGGTTGTCAACGCAAGTAGGAGGACTCCTTGCTAGCCTCTAGCAGCAGAGGAGGACGGCAAAATTTTTGACAAAATTTTCTTTAGTTTTTTTTACTTTCTTTTTTATTTATTTTTTCGGTGGAGATATCGGGTGCTTCACTGCAGGCGATACTTCACCTGGTGCCGCGGCCACATCAGCCTGTAAAGGTAAGATCCAACATTACATATGGAGCAGAGACATCGACCTTAATTGAAAAAGACATAGAAAGGTTGCAGTCAACTGAAAGAGGCATGGGAAGATGCATGCTTGGTGTAATCAGGAGAGATAAGAAGAGGAACTCATGGATAAATGACAAGAGTGGAAGTCATCATGATCAGAGTGAGATCCTGAAATGGCAATGGAGTGGACATCTTGCCAGAAGAAAGGACCACCGATGGACAATCGAAATTTTAGACTGAATACCAAGGGACAGAAAAAGACCCAGAAGAAGACCACATCGGAGATGGATGGATGAAATTCAAAAACATGCTGGAGTAACATGGAGGAGGGTGGCTCAAGACAGACAGTTGTGGAGGAAACTTGGGGAGACCTTTCATCCTGCAGCGGATTGATAATGGTTGACAATGATGATGATGATTAAAAGAAACAACAACTTAGAACACTGACAGATTCAGGATAACAAAGCTTTAGAAATGGTGTCTACAGAACACCATTTCTAAAGCTGAATCTTTTCGTTAGATATAGGCAATGACGATGAATATTTTAATGCAAAATATTTATCATTACGGCCTATATCTAACGCAAGAAGCATGTTTGAAATCCAATTTTTAAAAGCAGAAATTTCGGCAGAGATACATAATATACCTTCACGCCTCCTAGCGGTGACACCATGCATTATTCGAAATAAAAATTGTGCGTAAAATGACTTTCGTGGTAAAAGGTATCGGGCAGTAAAAAATAATTTTTTGAATCGGTTTGGTTAAAACAATTACATACAGTAAAATACGTATATATTGAATTAACTTGCACCGCCCCGGTGTCGCAGTGGTCTAAGCTATAGCCTCTGATCATTCGTCCGAAAGGGGTTCGGCTGCGAATCCCGGTGAGGCATGGATGTTGTGTTTGTCTTACGGCACTGGCTTTCTCCCTTCCCTGGAACCAGTGACCCTAAATTAGGGATGGGCGACTGCTTATAGCCCACTGAGTTACTCACTGTGGTCGTTAAACCTCCAAAAAGAAAATTAACTAGTATATCCATTAGCGCCCCCTTGTGACGAAGTTGGAAAAAGACCAACCGTAAGAACCGTCGTTCTCACAGTTCTGGATTTCGATTGAAAAAAAATTCAAATCGGACTAACAGTTGCAAAGATACGGTGTTTTTTTTTTTTTTTTTTTTTTTTGATTGGAGGTTTAACGACCACCGTGAGCAACTCAATGGGCTATAAGCAGTCGCCCGTCCCTAATTTAGGGTCACTGGTCCCAGGGAAGGGAGAGAACCAGTGCCGTAAGACAAGCACAACATCCATGCCTCACCGGGATTCGAACCCGGACCCCGTTCGGACGAATGATCAGAGGCCATCGCTTAGACCACTGCGCCACCGGGGCGGCGATACGGTGTTCACCCACGGATGTGTAGAAAATAATATTTCAGTCGAAAACCACAGCTCTTCGCTTCGAGCTCAAAAACTCCGCAATGGGAAGTTGTCATTCAATGTCTAACCATGTGAATTCTAAACCACTGAGACGTTGAATTCTAAGGCACGCCCACGAACATTCACGTAACGTAAACACCTCAGTAATTGGCTCATTTATTGGTGTGGTTCAGGAATACGAAGCATGTCATCCCTTTTCTGTGGGATTAACATTATTTTACGATACAAATTATTATAATAATAACTTTTTTTTTCATGACACTTAATAATTTTTGTGTTGTAAGATTGTCTTGGAGTGTTTCAAAAATCGGGCTGCTTTGGCCATCACTCCCTTATGGCTTATGAGGATGTAGCACGTGACGTCATCGAGAAGTTTCAGTGAAGTGGCAACAGTCCCTGCAAGTTCCTGAAGGACAATCATAGATGGCTGTCCTGCACTTACTGTGTAAAGTGCAATCATTAGCGGTCGGTATTTATAAAAATTTGAAGCCAAAATGCCTAGAATTTTTGGCTTTATGAATTGCGGTAATAGAGGAAATCGAGACCGTAAGTCTTTTTCAGGCTACTAGCTGCTGTCTCTAAAGGCAGTACCGAAAAAATTCGCTTATATCTCTTCCCTGAGCTTAGAAAACACTTTTTTTAAGAGTTAGACTCTTCAAAGGCAGAGAGCCTCTGCAATGTTAGTTTTATCAAGAAATCAGTGATTTCTGGTAAAGCAGAGAATCCATCTTTTGATTGTTCAAACGCTATTGGAGTGCAGTGCTTGCCCTTATTGGGCCAGGCGTTTCATTCGTTGATTCCAAGTTTTCAAGTTGAATTTAAAAGGTGTTGGCTGTTTGTTTTTTTGCGTAGGTTTTATTACTACTGACTATTTTCTTATAGAACATCTTTTAGAGTTTCTTAGTCAAAATATTTCTTAAATAAACGCTTCGGTCCCCAATCGGAACTTTTGTGCACGTGTTTTTTTTTTTTTTTCTCCGGGGACTTCTTTTCTGAAGGTTCGTGGTTGATCTAAACGTTGATACTTTTTATAGGGCTAAAAGTTAATTTATTAGCAAACCTGACTTTTAGTCAGATTCAAATCTCTGGCTCTTCTGTATTTTTTAGATCTCGATCACACCGTTAACCTGACTCACTTTTTTTGCGAGTTTTTGGCTTTTCACTTTTAAGGTTAATTGGCTGTCGGTGTTGGTGGTTTTAGTTTACTAATTTGTTCTATATGATACCCCCCCAACTACCATTGATTTTTTTAGTACATCTGGATTTTTATCTGGAGCTGAAGCACACTTTTGCAGAAAAATGCAAATAATAGCTAAAATTATTGTCCAAATAATATCCTTTTTGGTGTCTAGGTCTGTTTACAGGTCGGTGTTATGCTGTTAAATTTTTTACGGATAAATAGATTATAGGGCACAAATCCCAGCAAAATTATTTTATTTTTTCACCACAATTTCACGTAAAAAAATAAAAAAAAAGACATTTTCCTCATTTTTCTAAGGCTTGCAAAGCGCTTCCCAGAGCTTAGAAAGACACTTTTTGTTGAAGAGTTCAACTCTCAAAAAGACATAAAACCTTTCAAAGGTGAGTTTTATCCAAAATCAGCGATTCCTGGAAAGAAAGAAAACCTATCTTTTTTTACTCAGATCTTCGCACCTGCGAGGGAAAATAATCTTACTTATTAAGGCAGCGTACCTATTTTCTCCATAAATTACCGATTACTCACGAATTTGTGATCGTTTTAAATTACCCTGTAAAAGAATACCGACGACGATAAATTGTTACATGCTTCGGAACTTTATGTGTCTCGAATTGTTCTGCACTAAAGGCGCTTCGACCAAAGACGAAGTAATCGAAAATATTTACTATTTGCACTTTCGGAAAAATTTTCTCATCACCTTCGAAGATACTTGCATTCGGCACATAAGGATCTTTTCCTTCAATCTCTTTAACTTTTTTCAAATATCGCATTTTATACTCGGAAGTAAAAGTTTCAAAGTAAGAAGCCATCATTTCAACCAGGCTGGTTATCCTTCAGTTACGTTACTAAGGCTCGTTGCCATGCTAAGAGTCACGTATTTGTTACATCCTCTATGCCGCGCACCAGATTGTGACGTCACTAGGGTAGTCCGCATAGCCATCACCCCCTAATAGCTTACCAGGCCCGCGCACCGAACACCGGAAGCTGCGTGACGTAGGGGAGAGTAGGCTGATGTCCGTGGTGGGTGGTCGAGCATGCATGAGCTTGCTCACTCTGTGTAAGCGTGACTGTCGATGTGCGTGGTTGTTGTTGTCAAATTGTCAACTAAATTTATTTTCATAGAGGAATATTGAAAGTATTCAAATTCCCTACTAATAGGGAGGTTCTCAGAAAATGGATTACAGCAATAAAGCGTGAAAATTTTCCAGTGACCAAGAACTCTAAGGTAAGTGGAAACCTTTTGTTAACCTTATTTTAAACTACTCGTAAAATAAAAAATTTGAACTAGAAAATTTAAATTTGGCTAATTTTATAATCTAATGCATCTCACAGCGGGAAGTCAAAGCACTGAAAAGATTTTTGAAAAATGAAATTTATGTTTGTAACGGAAAGAATAGATTGCTTGTGTTGTTATAGTAACCCATAACATATTTTTGCCAATGTATCAAATAAGTTCAAAGTAAAATATGTATATTTAGGAAGGGATTTTAAACTTTATTATGGACACAGAATAATAAGGGTTGCATGTTTTTGATCCTAAGGGTAATATGTTCGTACTTAGTTATTTAAGTGTTTAGGCAGCGCCAGATTAACTTTTTTGGGGTCCCTATTTCTGGGCACAAGTGCTTGTAAAATACCTATATCCTATACGAAATATATGTATGTCATGTACACATCTAACATGCCTATGTCCTTTATATAAATGCTAAGGCCTTGTTGCCATGTGAAATACATCTTTTGTGTTTGCAGACATGGAGAGTTGCATTGAATTATCATTTTTAATATTTATTACTAAAGGAACACAAACACTGAATCAAGTATAGACAGCAAAAATTATATATGAATGCACAAAAACAGAAGTTCACACATAGTTCAGGAGTACGTTTTCCTTTAAAATGTCCGTTTAAAGATTTTGAAGCATTTTTCTACAAACCAACACATTGAAGAACTCTCGTGTGAGCAGTGTGTATGCTCTATGTGTGGTAGGATGGGAATTTATCAGAACCATTCAATTTCTTAAAAATTAGGTGAAATATATCAGTACAACCTGGGCAAGAAATTATTTACTTGCCCAGGTAGTAAAAGCTGGATGCGCAGGAAAATGTATCTTTTAAGATAACAAACCAGAACCCTAATTTTTTTTAAGTTAAAAATATGAACTGTTTTAACATGTTTGCACTTCCATTTTAAGGGTCTGTATTACAAATGTTCAATGCACAAACGTGTGTGTATCAATTTTTAAGATGCTGATGCTAAAATTGGTATGAAATGGTACGATGATGAAACTGATGTTTCGGAAATTTAGTGATTCTGCCATGTTCTTTTTGTTAAAGTTTTCTCCCTTTGTCACTAAACATGAGAGGCCAGTTACATCAGAGGCATGCATACTGTTGTTGATTATAAACAAAATTTGGAGCAAAACTAGGTTTCCAATTTCTGGGCGTAGAGCATAACATAACTAAAGATGTGATATTACTCTTTCCTTGGTACTTCGTAACAATAATACAACTTCCATTAATTAACAATGACATGAAACACGACCTGTGCTGACTGTCTTTTTTTCTTGTGTAGTAGGAAATTTTATTACAAACTTTTTTATTTTAAAATTTAGTTACCATACACAGGCAATTAGATGTTTTATTTACTGCCCAGACGAATGATTTACATGCTCTGGGCATCTCGGGCATGGTATTTTTAAGCCTTGGATATTGTTATTTTTATGATAAAAAAAGTACGTGGATCGACATGAATCCACATATTGTGGAAACTATGTTCTAAACAAACAAGATTTTTAAAATACATGTAGAAATATATACTCGCTTCTTCTTTTTTTTTTTTTTTTTTTGAAAACATTTGCTTAAAATGAGAGATCAACTTTTTATTTATTTATCTAGACTTATCTGTTTCCAGACTTCCTGCACGGTGTCTTTACAAGCTACAGCAATAATAACTGGAACTAATATATCTCATATTATCCGATAACTATACTGGAAAGTGTGCTTCCAAACGTGGGGGTGGGTGTCAATTTTTGTATGGGGAAAAACTTCTTCAATCCTTCTTAGAATTTATTTTGAAACCAAAATCATAAAAAAAGGAAAAAACAATCTTTTTCAATAGCTTTAGTAATGACAAAACATTTGTGCAAAATTTTATACCGTTGCTTTTTATAATTTCTGAGAAAATGGAACATCAAGTTAGTCAATTTATAATGAAACATGTACATCTTTTAAAATACATCCTATAGTACCAAAACAATCGCTTAGATTTATTCAGTACAGTAACTGCATGTGCATTTGTCAGGTTCTCAGAAAATATAATAACTATCTGAAAAAATACTTTAAGAAATTATTGGAACAAATTTCAGATTTTCTTAGAAACGTGTCTTTGAAATTCTTCAAGGAACAGCTAACGGACACATAATCAAATTGTGTTTGTGATACACAAAGAACTACACAACCATAATTATATGAACATTGGCAGTTTTGCTGAATACTTCTTGAAAATCAAATTTCAGGAAATTTCTGCCAATAAGTTACTTGTATTTTTCCAGATAAAAAGAAATGCTTATATTGTGGATCCAAATAGTTTTGCTTAATGCTACTAATATACTTAATACAGATGTGTTGAACTTTGACAAGGTAACTTTTTTGAAATAGTGCTCTGGAAGACAAAAATTATAAACTTTATATTTGCTTATCAAAATGAAGTTGTCCAAATACGTAACTAGATGGTACTAAAATTAGGAAAACTTGTTATGTCATTATTGTACGTTTAATAATGTAGCAATTGCATAATTTTCTTGAAATCTTAATTTATTTGATGCAATCAGTGGATCAAGCAGCGATTTACTGTATGTATGTTAAAATGTGTTTTATTGAGCCTTTGGTAATAATTAAAAAACACAGAAAATAATTCAGTTTTTCTTGACCTTTTTTTATATATTAGTGATCACGGATTGCATATAAAATACATTTTCACTAAAGGAATTATTTCATTACTAAAATTTTCATAGTCATAAGTTTGCAATGAATGAAAAATCTGATTCCTTAAATTAGTCAATCGACATCTTTTGAAACGACGGCGATACTTCGTAATGGACCCTCAAACTAATCTTTCAAGTACAAGAACGATTTGTTCACAAGTACAGGAATCGTTCGGCTAACTACAGTATAAAGACACTATAACTTCAAGTGAAACTACGACAACAGTTTATAATTTCGATTATAGGAATGGTTTATCACTTCCAGTGAAATGACAGTGATGCTTTCATTAAGTTGACGAATCTGTCTTGCTTACCCTTTCAAGTCGAAATTATTGCTACGCTAAATGTTACGCTGTAGTTTCTTTTTCTTCTGTATTTTAAAAGATTATTAAACAAACTTGTTAACTCTGCAGTTATTTGAAAACTAACACACAAGTTCTTATTTAAATGCAGTGAAACTCTAAAAAATCGCACAACCTGGTTAGTTGGTGTACGTAAAGACGCGTTCGCTCGCACATCGCCGTAATGCTCCTCTCCGCGACTACGGACTACTCTAGTTACGTCACAAATCGGTGCGCGGGCCTGTTAAGCTATTAGGGGGTGATGGCATAGCCCACTGGAAGAATATTGTATCAAAAAGCACGTGTGTGTGTGTTTTTTTTTATTGCAGGTTTAGCGACCGCCGTGAGCAACTCAATGGGCTATAAGCAGTCGCCCGTCCCTAATTTAGGGTCACTGGTTCCAGGGAAGGGAGAGAGCCAGTGACAAACACAACATCCATGCCTGACCGGGATTCGAACCCGGACCTCTTACGGACGAATGATCAGAGGCCAACGCCTTAGACCAATGCGCCACCGGGGCGGCCACGTGTGTTTGGTTTAGGCTGTTTAAAGCAGGGGATTTTGATGTTAGCGATCGAGAACGTAGCTGCGCCCTCCCTCAAGGAACTGCAAGCATTGCTGGATGAATGTTAATCTCAAACGCAAAAGGCATTAGCTGAACAACTGGGGGTTTTGACGTGACCAACTTAGTCTGAATTTTTAGCTTACTATTTATAATTATATTTATTATATTTTAGTACTGGAAGAAAATTATATTTATAAGTGCCACAGATGTACACTGCTGGCCAACCAAAATGCAACACCAAGAAGGAACCATCCGATTGGCTTGAAATTCGCAGCATGCGTCGCCCACGAGAGGACATGCAAACGATTAGCATTGCAGGGCATATGCAAATCACGTGCGCCCGGCACGCCACCGAGAAGCACTATAAGAAGGGTGCACAGAAGGCGATGTGTAAGTAGTGGAAGTGTGTTGTGCTGCCGGACCTGTGTGTGGGAAGCTTCCTGATGCCTCGTCGCAGAATGCGGCAGTTATTCAGGCACGTTTCGGAGTTCGACAGAGGACGAATAGTGGCTTATTGCGACAACGGTTTATCATACCGAGACATCGGCACCCGTGTGGGACTACACCCAGCCACAGTGAGGCGAGTATGGATTCGGTGGGTGCAGGAGGGACAGACGGGCCGACGTGAGCGATTGCCGCAGCCGCGGCACACCACCGAACGAGAGGACCGGCATGTTGTGCGGCGGGCATTGACGGCTCCCTCCGCCACATCACGAACGTTAGCGCAGGAATTAGGGTCTGTTGCACCACAACCTGTGTCAACACGTACCATTGGACGTCGTCTGCAGGAGTGAGGACTTGTCGCACGGCGCCCATTGCTCTGATTGCCCTGTCGTTACACAACCGGCTAGTGCGGCGGCAGTGGGCCGTTGAACACCGCAACTGGACTACGGAATGACACGACATTGTCTTCTCCGACGAATCCCGCTTCTGCCTGCAACACCACGATGGTCGGATCCGCGTGTGGTGGCACCGCGGCGAGAGGCTGCATGACGCCTGCATTATGCATCGCCATAGTGGTTCGTCGCCTTGCGTTATGCTTTGGGGCGTAATTGGATATGACACCCGCACTCCTGTGGTACGCATCGCCGGTACACTCAACAGCTACCGCTACATCTCTGATGTTTTGGAACCTGTAGTCCTCCCATACCTGCAGGACCTGTCAGCGGCCACGTTTCAACAGGACAATGCGCGCCCGCATGTGGCACGCATCGTGCAACAATTCTTCAGGGCCCACCAGATGTCACTGCTGCCGTGGCCCGCCTGTTCTCCCGATATGTCGCCCATCGAAAACGTCTGGTCGCTGATCGGCAACCGAGTGGCCCGGCAAGCACCACCCGCGGCTACGCCTGATGAACTGTGGCCACTTATGGAAGCAGCCTGGACCGACATACCCCAAGTCCACATCCAAAGCCTCTTTCGTTCGATGCCGCGGCTTGCATTGGCCGTTATTGCGAGCCATGGGGGCCACACGAACTATTGATGCCTGCGTGTTCCGCAAGTCGCACGGGCCTGTAAGCTCAATCGTTTCATCTTTGTATCTGTTGTTATGTGTCCAGCAAATCTGGCGTTGCTATCTCGTGTCCTTCTTGGTGTTGCATTTTGGGTGGCCAGCAGTGTAGAAATCTAAACCCTACATAAAATTTAATATTACACCCACTTAAATTTTTTTCACAAAACTGGCATAAAAATAAAGCTGTTTTGACTGGAAAACATAATGCAATAAGGGTTTTTAAGAGACTTTAATCACAAGAATAATAACTGCATTCACTTCTGGTAAAAAGTTGGAGAAATTCAATAAAACTGAGACCTTTTTGGTCACATGACAACCGTTCGTTTCAGGGCCTCCTCTTTCCAGTTTACTATGGGTAGTCCGTAGTCAGAGAGAGGGAGATGCTGGAAGCGGTACGAAGATGTGCGAAGTGAACGCGTCTTTAATGTACACCAACAAAACAAGTCACGCGTTATTTAGAATTTCACTGCATTTAAAAAAGGACTTCTGTGTTAGATTTTTTGAAATAACTGCAGAGTTTACATGTTTGTTTTATTATCTTTCAAAACACAGAAGAAAAAGAAATTACAGCGTAAATCTAGCGTAGCAATAATTTCGACATAAAAGTGTAAGCAAGACAGATTCATCAACGTAATGAAATCATCGCTGTCATTTCACTGGAAGTGACAATCCATTCTTGTAATCGAAATTATAAACTGTCGTCATAGTTTCGTTTGAAGTTATAATGTCGTCATAGTTTCGTTTGAAGTTATAATGTCGTCATACTTCACTGAATCATTCTTGTACTTGTGAACAAATAATTTTTGTACCTACTTAAACGATTAGTTTGAGGGCCCATTACGAAGTACCACCGTCGTTTCAAAAGATGTCCATTGAATTTAAGGAATCAGATTTTTCATTCATTACCGGCTTACGACTACGAAATATCGAGTGATGATCCTTTAGTGAAAATGTATTTTCATATCAGACAGTAACTAGCAATTTATTCGCGATTCATGATCACTAACATATAAAAAAGTTTAAGAAAAACTGAATTTTTTCTTGTGGGTTTTTAAAATATTACCAAAGGCTCAATAAAACACTTTAACATGCATACAGTGGATTGCTGCTTGATCCATTGATTGCATCAAATAAATTAAGATTTCAAGAAAATTACGCAATTGTTACATTATTTAATGTACAATAACGACATTTTAATGGCATAACAAGTTTTCCTAATTTTAGTACCATCTAGTTACATGTTTGGACAACTGCATTTCGTACGCAAATGTAAAAATTTATAATTCTTGTCTTCCAGAGCACTATTTAAAAAATTTTTTTCCTTGTGAAAGTTTAATACATCTGTATTAAGTTTATTAGTAGCATTAAACAAAACTATTTGGATCCAGAATATAAACATTACTCTTCATCTGGATAAATATGAGGTCTTATTGGCATAAATTTCCTGAAATTTGATTTTCAAGAAGTATTTAGGAAAACTGCCAATGTACAAATATATATATGTTTGTGTAGTTCTTTGTGTATCACAAACACAATTTAATTATTTGTCCGTTAGCTGTTCCTTGAAGAATTTCAAAGACAAATTTCTAAGGAAATTAGGAATTTGTTCTTTTAAGTTTTTAATAAAGTATTTTTCCAGATAAGAATTGTATTTTTTGGAGAACCCGACAAACGCACATGTTGTTATTGTACTGGATAAATCTAAACGACTGTTTTGGTACTATAGGGTGTTTTTTTAAAAGATGTACATGCATCATTATAAATAAACTAACGTGATGCACCATTTTCTCAGCAACTATAAAAAGCAATGGCATAAAATTCTACGAAAATATTTTGTCATTACTAAAGCTATTGAAAAGATTATTTTTCTCCTTATTTTACGATTTTGGGTTCAAAACAAATTCCATAAAGGATTGGAAAAGTTTATATCCATTCAAAGATTGACACCTACCCCCACATTTGGAAATACACGTTCCAGTAGTTATATACATATAATATGAGATATATTGGTTCCAGTTATTATAGCTGTAGCTTGTGAAGAAAAGGTGCAGGAAGTCTGGAAACAGATAAGTTTAGATGAATGAATAAAAAAACTGATCTCTCATTTTAAGTAGATGTTTAAAATAAAAAAATAAAAATAAAATAAGAGTGTATATATTCCCTATTATCTCAAAACTCTTGTTTGTTTAGAACATATAGTTTCCACAATATGTGGATTCATGCCCATCCAGGTACTTTTTTTTTTGTTTTTTAAAAATGACAATATCCAGGGCTTGAAAATACCATGCCCTAGATGCCCGGGGCATGTAAATCATTGGCCTCTTCAGGTAAGAAAAGAATCTAGTTGCCCAGTGTGGGCAACTAAATTTAAAATAAAAAAGTTTGTAATACAATTTTCTACTACACAAGAAAAAAGACAGGGATCTCATGCCGTGTTTCATTTCATTGGTAATTACCGGAAGTTGTATTGTTTTTACGAAGTGCCAAGAAAAGAGCATTATCACATCTTTAATTATATCGTGCTCTACGACCAGAAATTGAAACCATATGTAATTTTGCTCTACATGCTGTTTATGTTCAGCGACGGGATGCATACCTTAGGTCCACAAAAGGTTTTTACTTACCCGTGAGTTCTTGGTCATTTGAAAATTTTCACGCTTGATTGAAGTAATCCATTTTCTTAGGAGGTCTCCGTTAGTAGGGACTTTGAATACTCTGACGATTTTCAGTAAACACATAAGCAAATAATAACACGTGGTGCATAATATAACACGTGGTGCATAATATAACACGTGGTCCATCGTCATAATTACCACGACAGTGGGATACACTCTATCTAAACGGCATAACGAATTTTCTTCTGGAGCTGTTTGTCCTGAAAATATTCCTTTATGAGGACAAAGAGAGGAAAACTTAGAAAGATCGGAAAACTTAGTTGCCAACTTGACAACGACAGCCACGCATATAGACAGTTCAGGCTTATACACTGTACAGGGAGCCAGCAAGTTCGACCGTTCGACTACCCACTACGGATTACGAGACTACCCTCTCTACGTCACCCAGCTTCCGGTATCCGGTGGGCGGGTCTGTAAACTATAAAAGGGGGTGATGGACTTGCCCACCAAGTAGCCGCGGATGGCTTAGTGGTTAGTGTTTCAGACTATCGACGCTGGGTCCCCAGGTTCAAGCCTGGGCTGATCTTTCAGAGATGGTGAGATTTACTAACAATCGCTGAATATCCGCCGTGCATCGGACGAGCACGTGAAGTGACGGCCCCCAGGCTGGACCCACTGGTTAAATGGGTATCCTTTCCTATACCCCACCTGAAATTCTCTCACCCCTCTATGTGCAATATCGTACTTGTACGGTAGCGCCATCTACTGTACTCTAATCTCACTACAAACTGTTCTGTCAAAGTCGCTAGACTTGCTCTCATTCCTTCCGTTTCTGTGTCCTGCCCAAAAGGCGATCTCGCTGTAGGCGGCTGGGACCTAAACTCTACTACCTGTGGAGAAGATGACGCTGACCCCCTCGCGCCCACCAAGTATTGGCTGCGGGTGCCCGAACGGGCAACGTTCGTGACTGCCATGGAGATAACCTCAGGTTCGATCCTGGGCAGGTACGAACATTCGAACCACTAAATATCCGCCGTGCGTCGGATGGACACGTTAAGCCGTTGGACCCCGGGTACTGGCCCCCGGTAATACATAATGGCGTCTTCCTCCCCTTTTCTACCTCGCTTCCGTGTCACTTTCCTATGGGGCACTCTAGCCCAAATATCATAGCTTCCTATTTCTAAGGGATGTTTAAGACCTGGGGTCAGACGCTCCCTTCCTAAATTCCTCTACATATGATCTGCCCACCAAGTAGTTCCGGAAGTCGTTTCTTGCACTGGCTATGCATCTGTACGCGTTACTCACCGTACAACTCCATCTAGGAAAATCCAAGGAAGTTAGAATAAGACTTCGGGAGATACCATGGGTACGAGAAGAGTTTTATTCTGAGAATAGTTTGCAAGCATATTATTGAAAAAGGGACATTAAAAAAATGGAGGGTTTAAAAACGAGCGGCTTTACCGCCAGTAACTCTGTGGCGAGTCAAATCGTAAACCGTAACCGCATTACGTTGTGTTTGTGTCCGGCATGTAAGGTAATGCGATTTAGAAATTTTGCTTAATAAAAGTAAATTATTTAGTTAGGTGACATATGTTACAGTAGTGCTTAAAAAGTTCATTATGATTAGGTCCTTTTACCGTGCATTTGGACTGAGGCGCGATTTGCAATGTTTTGGGATACTCAAAAGTAATTTTCGTAAGTTCCACATCGCTTGTGCTAACAAGGCATTTCAAAAAGAAAAAACGTATCCCTATTTCAGTTCACCTCCTCAAGGTATAAAAATGCCACCAAAGGTATCTGAGCCGAAAAAGCAGCTTTTCGACTACTTTCTTGTGCTTGATTTTGAAGCAACTTGCGATGCACCTGTAAATGTGATTCCACAGGTAAAGATAGTTGTTTTAAGTGTTAGTGTTCTGCAACATTAATGTCATTTCAATTAATAAAAAAATGTACCAAAGATTGACCCATTTTTTAAATGTGAAAAGTTAAGCAGCAGGTATGTATCTTCAGCTGCCGAAGGTATTCGCATGATGGATTGGATTCGGTATGTAACCAGCAATTCTGGAAATTTTCTGAATCGCGTTTTCCTGATGCGAAAATTTCGTAGCACTTGATGAAATGCTTGATGCTGCAGTGGTTTGGGCGCAATCCTGAATTTCACAAACGCAATTTTATTTTTCTTGTGAAATGAAATACGAAGAGGGGGGGGAGGACCCCATTTCAAATGTGTTTCTGCATTATTGATGGAGCACTGTGTATTCGTTTTTCAAAGAAATTTTGCACCAGAAAAGTTGGTAGAGCATGTACAGAGGGTGAGTTGAAAGTTTTGCATAAAAGAATGTGCTGCGGCGGGTATGTCACTTGTTTAAACTAGTTAAGTCATGCAATGCAGTCTGTCAAAGGAATATAAAGTGGTAATCATTGCTGTGAACAGCACTGCATGCTGTCTTTCTGTCAGTGGTTGGTACGCCTAAAAGATGAACAGCCACAACCGGCTAATTAGGGAACTTCTGCTTTAGAAGTTTGAACTCTGCCATAACGCTGTTCGAGCAACGCGAAACATTTGTCATGTGAAAGAGGAAGGTTCCGTGGACCACAGCTTTGCAACGAGATGGTTTAAGAAATTTTGCTCAGGTGACGCAAACCTCGACGATGAGCCAAGGTCATCCGCCCCGGTGGTGCAGTGGTCTAAGTGATGGCTTCTGATCATTCGTCCGAGAGAGGTCTGAGTTCGAATCCCGGTGAGGCACGGATGTTGTGTTTGTCTTACGGCGCTGGCTGTCTCCCTTCCCTGGAACCAATGGCCCTAAATGAGGTGCTGGTGACTGCTTATTAAAGCCCACTGAGTTGTTCACGGTGGTCGTTAAACCTCTTAATCAGTCGATGAGCCAAGGTCAGGTTGGCCACAGACTGGATTCAGAGGCCATAGAAGCAAATCCGACAACCAGCACTCGAAGATTATCAGGCGAGCTGGGCATATCACAGACCACCGTGGTTCGTCACCTTCAGGACCTCGGTAAGGTCTACAAGAGCTGCCGCATTGTCCCTCACGAACTGACGCCAGCTGAAGCAAACAAACCGCTGAGTGGAAGTGTGCACGGAACTCCTAGAAAACCTGTGTAATGTATGTTTCATCAAGAGAATTGTTACATGCAATGAAAAGTGGGTCTATTTCCGTTATCCTAACACACAACGGCGGCCAAGCCCGGTCCAGCTTCCAAAACCTGGTGCCAAACGTGAGCGCTTTGAGCACAAGGTGATGCTCTGCGTCTGGTGAAATTTTGAGGGGATAATCCATTATGAATTTGTTCCATACAGTCTGACCAACAACGTCAAGCTCTACTCTGAACAGCTGGAGCAGATGTATGCCGTTTTGGTGGAGAAGTACACGGCACTGGTGAACAGAAAGCACGCTCTCCTACAGCAGGACAACACTTGGCCTCATACCACGCAAACGACCCGGGAACTTGAGGGCATCGGACTGATGCCACACCCATCATATAGTCCAGACCTTGCCCCTCCGGTCCATGGCCCACTTCCTTCGCGGGTGACACTTCAACACAACCAGGAGGAGGTGGCAGCTAGGGTGAAGGAGTTCTGGCTAACCTTCCGAAAGTGGCCCCCTCCGATAGATGGCACTCTGGCTACGCACATTTCACAGTCAACCACTCCCTCAACTTCATTGATCCCATCACAGGGGCGCATACACAAGGAGCACAGAGCAATTGGCGTCCCCTTAAGCATAAGTTAACACAGGGCAACCACAAAATGTACTTGGCAGACCATATTATGGAATATTTATTCCGACGGAATTGCCGATTTTCCTCAGAACATTGCTTTGAAGTCCTGATTCAATCAGACAGTTCTTCCCTGGCAGATAAAGCTTTTCTGGCTTTTATTCTGCTAGGTAGACAGTTTCTGATTCATGAGGAAAACTCACTCTTCCGTCGTAATAAATATTTTACACATATGCAAGAATGTACATTCACAAAGGCCCTTTTAAGGGCCAGCTAAAATCCATATTATTCACTTCCTTTGCTCATTTCACAACGTTACGCTACACTTCACGATTTAGCGATAACGTGTCACCATCTATCGTCGCTTCAGAAACTACTTTTGGGCCACTTTCGGAAGGTTTACCGGAGTTCTTTGCCTCGAAGAACAAGAACTGGCAGACAGATGGCTAAAGACAGTGCAACACAGTGGCCTATACTTTGAATGCTAGTCAGCTTTTGTCATAAAGGTACATATGAAGACGTAAAGTGCCGCCTCGGTGGCGCAGTGGTCTAAGGCGTTGGTAAGGGGTACGGGTTCGAATCCCGGTGAGGCATGGATGTTGTGTTGGCACTGGCTCTCTCCCTTCCCTGGAACCAGTTACCCTAAATTAGGGACGGGCGACTGCTTATAGCCCATTGAGTTGCTCACGGTGGTCGTTAAACCTCCAATCAAAAAAAAAAAAAAAAAAAAAAGAAGACATAAAGTGATCCAAATATTGCAAAACTTTCGATTCAGCCTCTGTTTATTTTGCCTTATAAGTACAGAAATCATAAATACTTTTTCTAAATTTCAAATCAAGGCACTTAAACTAGAATATTTTTGCTGTTGGTGTAAGATGTCATTTTTTTTAGAGAGCGTTGATTACCGATACTGGTATACCTAATTATTTATTGTCGCAGCAATTTAACATTAAAATTGAACAAATAAAAAAATGAATCATTGCAATGTTTAAAGGTTGCTACTTGCATAATAATTACAAGTAATGAAGGGATGAAAAATATTATATTCATTCACTGCTGGACGAAGATCTGAAGTTTTTTTCAGTATTTAATCCTGAGCAGAGACCTCTGCCCCTAGCACAAAAACCACTGCTAGCAGTCTGATTGGAATTGAAATTTTTTCACTAGAATCTGGGAAACTTAAAATTCGAATTTCTTCATCAAAATGCTCAGGAAATGCTAGTTATTCACATTCAGAAATGAAGAAGGGGTTTTATAGTCCATTCAGCTCAAGAACTGCCAGTCTTTGTCAACAACAGGGACCGCGATTTTCCTTTAATTGAGTGGATAACATGAAAATGTTCTCATTGTTGAAGATTCTCTGGGAGCTAATCGAGCATTACTGTGACTGCAAGCCACAACAACCAGCTGCATTCGGTTCGTTTCATGTGGTACCAAAGGTCCAAACTCTGAAGCAGTTGCAAAAGGTTGAACAGCCACAGTTTGATTATGCCTCCAGCCAGGAGTCGCGCTGCCTCTTCTAAAGTTTTCGCAGAGTTCAATTTTTTATTGCCAAAAGTGTTATAACAGAACAAAAGGTGATCGCCAAAGCTCTTTTTCTTTCGCCAAAACGATTTTATTTTCGCAAATTGCGAAGATGGCGATCGGCAGTGCAACCCCTGCCTCCAGCATTGAGTTATGATGTTAATTTTGTCAGGGTGCAAAATTTGCGGTCGCCCAGTCGCCAATAGTGACCAAAAATTGTTTTTGTGTTCGGCATTTGATGCTGTTGGGGGGTATCTTCACAAAAATATTTTTAGCTCAAACAGTATTTTTACAAAAATAATTTGAACTGTGATGGTGTCTCCACTTTCAGTAAAATGTTATCTTAAAAATATTTCAGTGTGAGAGGCAACTTGAGTATTGTATTTAACTGTGCTTTCATTTTTTTTTTTTTTCGTCGTCATGAAATGTTTTCAGTAAAACGGGGTCTGATGGAGGCGTATCAATCCAGGACTATTGATATCAATCACTGCGTCATCACCAGCAGGCCAACGAGAGCCTCTTCCGTGGGCTGCGTGGTGACAGTTGATGTGGAGCTCGCTGAAAGGAACCCGAAAGCATTGTGAGAAGAGGCGTTTCTAGGTCTAACTCAGTGGGGATGGGCATATCGGTGGATATTCATTCCCGAAACATTCACGCATCCGTAACATGGGTGGAAATTTTTGATGTGTCAGCGAAAACCATGATGCTTTTCTAAAGAACCAAAGAATTCGCATCTTTCCCATATGCAGCAGTTATTGGCACATCGATGAATAAATTGCCGTTCAATATATCGGTGTTAGCTCACTAATTCAGCATCGAGTAACCATAATATTTGTTAAAGCTCTTGATGTATCATAAACCTCGATGCATTGGCTCCAGTAACATTGAGGATAACTCGATTTTCGGCAACGAAACATCGCAGAAAAATGGCAAAAAAATTTTTGCTAATTCACGACATAGAAAGGTGATATTCCTTCTCAGTATAAGAATACGTAAAAGAAAGGGGATATTTCCTTTCTCTGTATAAGAATATGAAAAAGACAAATTCATTTACTTATCGCAGAAAAATTTCGAGTTGATTGCAATTTCAAATATCGGTCATGAAACCTCGATTTTTTTGGGTATGGCGAGGAGGACTTATCGGTTCCTGTAACATCAAGGAAAGAACTCGATTTTCGGTGATGAAACATCAAGCAAAACGGCAAAAAAGTCCCTAATTCATGACCTAAGATTATATTTTTAAAAATGCAGCAAAGAGAAATTCATTTACTTCACTTAGAAAATATTCTTTTGCAGTTTAAAATGTCGATTATCAAAAACACTGATATTTTTCCCCATCCGTACTCCGATTAGTCTCTGCTGTACCAGCCGGGATTCCTCGAAACGTGTTTATGTACATATGAGGAAAAGAAGCATGGTGGTGGAGGTACTAACAATTCGCTTTATGGGGGATTGGGTTGTGGTGTATGACCGACATTTTTTAAAATGTTATTTTAATTATTTCTTTTCCTCCAGCACTAAAATATATTGGCTTTTGATGACTTTCCTGGTTTAATACAGGAGGGTTATTATTATTACTATTATTTTCTGAGATCTCAGCTGTAGCACAATCACAGAGTTGTATGTATATATAAATATTTGCATACACAATCATTGAAACAGAGAACTTGCTGCAAATTCACTCTTTCGCTGTCTCTTGCATGTCACAGTGGCATGATGGCAAGTGAAAAATTTTTTTTTGCTAGTAGAGTTAGACCTGAAATCTTGAGCCCTGATTTTGTTTTGTTGAGCAGCATATGCTTATATATATATATATATATATATATATTCTATAAAGAAGATACCTAAGCAAAAAAATACAGATATAATTTTGACTCACACCTAGTACAACATAGAAAAGGTTATGTATCTACCTGTGTGAGTAAAAGGAGAAAAGATAAAAAAATAAAATAAAACTACTGAATGTAGAAGGTGTCGAGAATACTGAGCCTTGGCTTTATCAAGGACCAGCAAAAACTCTGCATTTTCTCACTTCCACAAAGACCTAGTTGGTAGATACATAACCTTTTCTATGTTGTACTAGGTGTGAGTCAAAATTATATCTGTATTTTTTTGCTTAGGTATCTTCTTTATAGAATGTGAATTCTGAATTTTCAAAACTGCTGCGTTGCGCGTTTTGATCTTCAGGTTATTTTGCAACCTTCGTTTTAAATTCTAAAGTTTTTCCTTAGTCTTCAGTTTTGCTCTTAAGTATATATATATATATATATACTTAAGAGCAAAACTGAAGACTAGGGAAAAATTTTAGAATTTAAAACGAAGGGTGCAAAATAACCTGAAAATCAAAACGCGCAACGCAGCAGTTTTGAAAATTCAGAATACACATTCTATAAAGAAGATACCTAAGCAAAAAAATACATATATAATTTTGACTCACACCTAATACAACATAGAAAAGGTTATGTATCTACCTGTGTGAGTAAAAGGAGAAAAGATAAAAAAATAAAACAAAACAACTGAATGTAGAAGGTTTCGAGAATACTGAGCCTTGGCTTTATCAAGGACCAGCAAAAACTCTGCATTTTCTCACTTCCACAAAGACCTAGTTGGAAATGGGTTTCTGCAAGGCCATAGATGCAAGTAACATTCCCACCTAAAATAGTTAAAAAATATATATATATAAGTCATGTCCTCCGTAGAGTAGCATGACCTAGCACTAGTTAACAATTTCGCTTGCATCCATTAACCTTCATGGCCCGACCCATGCTCTTCATCTGTTACTATTACACAGAGAGAAGAAGATTAAAGAGAACTCAAGCTGTGAGAGTGACATAATAAATGGAAATGATTTTCAGCTATAACGAAATTCCAAGTTCGTTTGAGAGAGAATTTAAACCTGAAAAACAATGCAAAAGAAATCCAAATTTTACATTGCAATTAAAAAAGGAAAGGTTAATTTATAACGAACAGATTTTTGAAAGAAAACTTGAGTCTAAAACCCCCTACTCTACAACTTATGACAGCACGAAAACGAGAATAAGTTAAAGACAAATATTAACCAAAGAAAACTTTGTGAAAGTTATATACCTTAAACAGTCAGTTGCAATATGTACAAAGTATTTCAGCAGTGCTTTAAGTGCATAATTAATTAGTTATTAAGAACTTAACTACTTTGAAAAAACAGAGCATAGACAGCGCATAGAAAAGGAACAGGCTTAGCCTTCTTCTGTTCCTAGGTACCCCAAAAGACGCTCAAAGTTACAAAGAAAAGTAAGAGTTAAAACCCGCAAAAATGTTAACAGACAAACCAATGCTTAAAAGCTGAAAAGCTAAAAAACGACAGAGAAAAGGTACATAAAGTACAAACATTGCACTGCCCCCAGCTGTCTAGGGAGTGGCGGAAGGGGTCAGCCATGTTCTCCTCTTGTGTGGAGAAAAATTTTTGTCACACAAGAGGTAAGCTCTCTTCCTTGTTTTTGGGTTCTAGGTTTTATAAGTTCAATGTTTGTACTTTATGTACCTTTTCTCTGTCGTTTTTTAGCTTTTCAGCTTTTAAGCATTGGTTTGTCTGTTAACATTTTTGCGGGTTTTAACTCTTACTTTTCTTTGTAACTTTGAGCGTCTTTTGGGGTACCTAGGAACAGAAGAAGGCTAAGCCTGTTCCTTTTCTATGCGCTGTCTATGCTCTGTTTTTTCAAAGTAGTTAAGTTCTTAATAACTAATTAATTATGCACTTAAAGCACTGCTGAAATACTTTGTACATATTGCAACTGACTGTTTAAGGTATATAACTTTCACAAAGTTTTCTTTGGTTAATATTTGTCTTTAACTTATTCTCGTTTTCGTGCTGTCATAAGTTGTAGAGTAGGGGTTTTAGACTCAAGTTTTCTTTCAAAAATCTGTTCGTTATAAATTAACCTTTCCTTTTTAATTGCAATGTAAAATTTGGATTTCTTTTGCATTGTTTTTCAGGTTTAAATTCTCTCTCAAACGAACTTGGAATTTCGTTATAGCTGAAAATCATTTCCATTTATTATGTCACTCTCACAGCTTGAGTTCTCTTTAATCTTCTTCTCTCTGTGTAATAGTAACAGATGAAGAGCATGGGTCGGGCCATGAAGGTTAATGGATGCAAAGCGAAATTGTTAACTAGTGCTAGGTCATGCTACTCTACGGAGGACATGACTTATATATATATATTTTTTAACTATTTTAGGTGGGAATGTTACTTGCATCTATGGCCTTGCAGAAACCCATTTCCAACTAGGTCTTTGTGGAAGTGAGAAAATGCAGAGTTTTTGCTGGTCCTTGATAAAGCCAAGGCTCAGTATTCTCGAAACCTTCTACATTCAGTTGTTTTGTTTTATTTTTTTATCTTTTCTCCTTTTACTCACACAGGTAGATACATAACCTTTTCTATGTTGTATTAGGTGTGAGTCAAAATTATATATGTATTTTTTTGCTTAGGTATCTTCTTTATAGAATATATATATATATATATATACTTAAGAGCAAAACTGAAGACTAAGGAAAAACTTTAGAATTTAAAACGAAGGTTGCAAAATAACCTGTTTGCTTAGGTAACTTCTTTATAGAATATATATATATATATATATATATATATATATATATATATATATATATATATTCTATAAAGAAGATACCTAAGCAAAAAAATACATATATAATTTTGACTCAAACCTAGTACAACATAGAAAAGGTTATGTATCTACCTGTGTGAGTAAAAGGAGAAAAGATAAAAAAATAAAATAAAACAACTGAATGTAGAAGGTGTCGAGAATACTGAGCCTTGGCTTTATCAAGGACCAGCAAAAACTCTGCATTTTCTCACTTCCACAAAGACCTAGTTGGAAATGGGTTTCTGCAAGGCCATAGATGCAAGTAACATTCCCACCTAAAATAGTTTAAAAAATATATATATAAGTCATGTCCTCCGTAGAGTAGCATGACCTAGCACTAGTTAACAATTTCGCTTGCATCCATTAACCTTCATGGCCCGACCCATGCTCTTCATCTGTTACTATTAAACAGAGAGAAGAAGATTAAAGAGAACTCAAGCTGTGAGAGTGACATAATAAATAGAAATGATTTTCAGCTATAACGAAATTCCAAGTTCGTTTGAGAGAGAATTTAAACCTGAAAAACAATGCAAAAGAAATCCAAATTTTACATTGCAATTAAAAAAGGAAATGTTAATTTATAACGAACAGATTTTTGAAAGAAAACTTGAGTCTAAAACCCCCTACTCTACAACTTATGACAGCACGAAAACGAGAATAAGTTAAAGATAATAATTAACTAAAGAAAACTTTGTGAAAGTTATATACCTTAAACAGTTAGTTGCAATATGTACAAAGTATTTCAGCAGTGCTTTAAGTGCATAATTAATTAGTTATTAAGAACTTAACTACTTTGAAAAAACAGCGCATAGACAGCGCATAGAAAAGGAACAAGCTTAGCCTTCTTCTGTTCCTAGGTACCCCAAAAGACGCTCAAAGTTACAAAGAAAAGTAAGAGTTAAAACCCGCATAAATGTTAACAGACAAACCAATGCTTAAAAGCTGAAAAGCTAAAAAACGACAGAGAAAAGGTACATAAAGTACAAACATTGAACTTATAAAACCTAGAACCCAAAAACAAGGAAGAGAGCTTACCTCTTGTGTGACAAAAACTTTTCTCCTCACAAGAGGAGAACATGGCTGACCCCTTCCGCCACTCCCTAGACGCTGGGGGCAGTGAGGGTGGGGCTGATGGCCTCCTCATACAGCAAGAAACCAACGCGCGGAGATTTTAACCAGAGAAAAAAATATATAAACTTAAGACTGTGGATCTGTATGATCAGAATGAGCAGAACCAACGCGCGGAGATTTTAACCAGAGAAAAAAATATATAAACTTAAGACTGTGGATCTGTATGATCAGAATGAGCAGAATTAACTCTCCAGAATACATGAGAAATATTATAAAATACACGAGCAGTTTATTTAATAATCTTTGCATGTATTAAATCACCTTAGTGAGCTTCTATAGATTAATCAGAATCTTATTAATTTTAATGTTGGTTTTACTATTTTTAGTATAGCTATCCTAGTGATGAATAACTAGTTTTCTTTTTTATTTGTTTTTATTTTCTTTTATAAACAGATTTTTAAGCTTTTTTTGTGATTTTGTTTATATTATTTAATTTTTTGTTTTAATAGGACCGTCATATCCATAGCACTAAGGTTCCTTTAGGTAGTTAATAGGCATCCTCTAGCCAACTTCCTTACGGCTTTGATTGGTCAGAATCATATTATTAACTGTGTAGAAAATTAAAGCAGATCTGCCAACCTTACTCTATTATTCAGAATAATTTTTCTTAAAGTTCTTTTGATGAAAGAAGAAGGAATTTCGTTCTCTAGAAAACTTTCTAATAGTATATTAATGTGGTAATTGAAATCCAAATTGTTGCTGCAAATTCTTGAAATTCTTAGGACCTGAGAAATTAGTACATTCTCAATTACTTTGGTTGAAATGTTATTATTCCAGTGTAGATATTTAATTACTTTGAAAGGAAAATTAACTCTTTTATCAAAGAGGCTAATAGATGGGTTACCTCTGTTGAGCTTAATGCTTAAGTCTAGGAACTCAAGTTCCTGATTACTGTGGTTGGTTTTACATAAGTTAAGAGAGCTAGGATAGATATTATCAAAATCACTCTCTATAACTTCTGAATTATTGATACACAGCAGATCATCAATATATCTAAAAGTGTAAAGGTAGTTATCTGAGCAGGTGGGGTGATTTTTAATGAATTTATATTCCTTAAAGAACAGGAATAGATTAGCGATATTTGTGGACGTTGATGTTCCCATTGGAATACCGTTCACTTGCTTATAGAGAGTATTATTATATAAGATATGGTTATTTTTTATGCAGCAATTGAGATAAGAGTTCCAAGTTCCTACATCAACAAATTGGTTAAGTTTAAATTCTGCATACAGCTCTTTAAAGGTAGTGATTATATCTGATAGAGGCAGATTAGTATATAGGTTTTCAAAATCATAACTATTAATATCTAGGGGACAAACTTTGAGTATAGTAGAAATTACTTCTGCATTATTATTAATTATCCAAAAATCTCTGTACATCAAGTTAGAACAGTTTCTAATGTGTTTCAAAACCTTCTTTAAGACATCTTCAAAAGCAAGATCTATTTTCTTTTTATGACTCCTTACTCCACTAGCTATGAACCTGAACTTCACAGGATCCTTATGAAACTTAACCGTTGCAAAAAGAAATGGAAATTCAGGCCCATATCTTCTAGTTTGTGGAATTTTAAGTTTCTTGAAGAATGCCTTAAACCGATTTTCTAACTGCTTGGTAGAATAACTTACGGGCTCGTATGTTACTCTATTATTGAGTTCCATAGTTAACAATTCAAAATAGAACTTCTTACAGATAATTGCAAAATTATTGCTAGCTTTATCCGTAGTGGTAAAAATAAATTGGTCTTGTAGTTTGGAGAGTGACCTTTTAGCTTCTCCAGAGAAAAAGAGATTTCTGTCGAAACAAAAGTCCAGACCTGCCAACTCACCGGTGAAGCTATTGATTATATTATATTTCCATTCTGCGAAGGCCTCAATAGGCTGATTGTACGTTAAACTGGTTTTTACGATGTACTTATTTACATCTTGAGTGAAGCTCTCAAGAATCCTTTCTTTGGAAATTGTGAAGGAAGGTCTGAATTTAGAGCCATACTCTAATAAATTCCTAAGCTTTTCATTTTCAACATAACTCAAGTTTCCGGTGATAATATGGTTGTAATTCTTAGAAAATCGGTTTAAGGCATTCTTCAAGAAACTTAAAATTCCACAAACTAGAAGATATGGGCCTGAATTTCCATTTCTTTTTGCAACGGTTAAGTTTCATAAGGATCCTGTGAAGTTCAGGTTCATAGCTAGTGGAGTAAGGAGTCATAAAAGAAAATAGATCTTGCTTTTGAAGATGTCTTAAAGAAGGTTTTGAAACACATTAGAAACTGTTCTAACTTGATGTACAGAGATTTTTGGATAATTAATAATAATGCAGAAGTAATTTCTACTATACTCAAAGTTTGTCCCCTAGATATTAATAGTTATGATTTTGAAAACCTATATACTAATCTGCCTCTATCAGATATAATCACTACCTTTAAAGAGCTGTATGCAGAATTTAAACTTAACCAATTTGTTGATGTAGGAACTTGGAACTCTTATCTCAATTGCTGCATAAAAAATAACCATATCTTATATAATAATACTCTCTATAAGCAAGTGAACGGTATTCCAATGGGAACATCAACGTCCACAAATATCGCTAATCTATTCCTGTTCTTTAAGGAATATAAATTCATTAAAAATCACCCCACCTGCTCAGATAACTACCTTTACACTTTTAGATATATTGATGATCTGCTGTGTATCAATAATTCAGAAGTTATAGAGAGTGATTTTGATAATATCTATCCTAGCTCTCTTAACTTATGTAAAACCAACCACAGTAATCAGGAACTTGAGTTCCTAGACTTAAGCATTAAGCTCAACAGAGGTAACCCATCTATTAGCCTCTTTGATAAAAGAGTTAATTTTCCTTTCAAAGTAATTAAATATCTACACTGGAATAATAACATTTCAACCAAAGTAATTGAGAATGTACTAATTTCTCAGGTCCTAAGAATTTCAAGAATTTGCAGCAACAATTTGGATTTCAATTACCACATTAATATACTATTAGAAAGTTTTCTAGAGAACGAAATTCCTTCTTCTTTCATCAAAAGAACTTTAAGAAAAATTATTCTGAATAATAGAGTAAGGTTGGCAGATCTGCTTTAATTTTCTACACAGTTAATAATATGATTCTGACCAATCAAAGCCGTAAGGAAGTTGGCTAGAGGATGCCTATTAACTACCTAAAGGAACCTTAGTGCTATGGATATGACGGTCCTATTAAAACAAAAAATTAAATAATATAAACAAAATCACAAAAAAGCTTAAAAATCTGTTTATAAAAGAAAATAAAAACAAATAAAAAGAAAACTAGTTATTCATCACTAGGATAGCTATACTAAAAATAGTAAAACCAACATTAAAATTAATAAGATTCTGATTAATCTATAGAAGCTCACTAAGGTGATTTAATACATGCAAAGATTATTAAATAAACTGCTCGTGTATTTTATAATATTTCTCATGTATTCTGGAGAGTTAATTCTGCTCATTCTGATCATACAGATCCACAGTCTTAAGTTTATATATTTTTTTCTCTGGTTAAAATCTCCGCGCGTTGGTTTCTTGCTGTATGAGGAGGCCATCAGCCCCACCCTCACTGCCCCCAGCGTCTAGGGAGTGGCGGAAGGGGTCAGCCATGTTCTCCTCTTGTGAGGAGAAAAGTTTTTGTCACACAAGAGGTAAGCTCTCTTCCTTGTTTTTGGGTTCTAAGTTTTATAAGTTCAATGTTTGTACTTTATGTACCTTTTCTCTGTCGTTTTTTAGCTTTTCAGCTTTTAAGCATTGGTTTGTCTGTTAACATTTATGCGGGTTTTAACTCTTACTTTTCTTTGTAACTTTGAGCGTCTTTTGGGGTACCTAGGAACAGAAGAAGGCTAAGCTTGTTCCTTTTCTATGCGCTGTCTATGCGCTGTTTTTTCAAAGTAGTTAAGTTCTTAATAACTAATTAATTATGCACTTAAAGCACTGCTGAAATACTTTGTACATATTGCAACTAACTGTTTAAGGTATATAACTTTCACAAAGTTTTCTTTAGTTAATTATTATCTTTAACTTATTCTCGTTTTTGTGCTGTCATAAGTTGTAGAGTAGGGGGTTTTAGACTCAAGTTTTCTTTCAAAAATCTGTTCGTTATAAATTAACATTTCCTTTTTTAATTGCAATGTAAAATTTGGATTTCTTTTGCATTGTTTTTCAGGTTTAAATTCTCTCTCAAACGAACTTGGAATTTCGTTATAGCTGAAAATCATTTCTATTTATTATGTCACTCTCACAGCTTGAGTTCTCTTTAATCTTCTTCTCTCTGTTTAATAGTAACAGATGAAGAGCATGGGTCGGGCCATGAAGGTTAATGGATGCAAGCGAAATTGTTAACTAGTGCTAGGTCATGCTACTCTACGGAGGACATGACTTATATATATATTTTTTAAACTATTTTAGGTGGGAATGTTACTTGCATCTATGGCCTTGCAGAAACCCATTTCCAACTAGGTCTTTGTGGAAGTGAGAAAATGCAGAGTTTTTGCTGGTCCTTGATAAAGCCAAGGCTCAGTATTCTCGACACCTTCTACATTCAGTTGTTTTATTTTATTTTTTTATCTTTTCTCCTTTTACTCACACAGGTAGATACATAACCTTTTCTATGTTGTACTAGGTGTGAGTCAAAATTATATATGTATTTTTTTGCTTAGGTATCTTCTTTATAGAATGTGAATTCTGAATTTTCAAAACTGCTGCGTTGCGCGTTTTGATTTTCAGGTTATTTGGCACCCTTCGTTTTAAATTCTAAAATTTTTTCCTTAGTCTTCAGTTTTGCTCTTAAGTATATATATATATATATATATATAAACATACTTATTATTAGAGGTGGGACAAATCCTAAATTTTCTTGAATCTGAATCCAAATGGGTTCTCAAATCTGAATCCTAAAGGGTTCTCGAATTTCTCAAATTTTTCATATAAGAATAATCGTAAGAAAAAAAAAAGGGGAAAGAAAAGGCTTCTACTTAAAATTAAAAGTTTTTAATTGAAGCAAAATTTGAAATCTGTGTTTAATGAAAAACAAATGAAAGAATACAGTTTTCAAAAAATATACCCATACTTATTAAGAAGATACAAATGAAATGTTTAATTTAAATTTACTAAATGAAGTACATAACTCTTGAGGATCATTTCCATTTTCTGAACATAATTTGACAAAAAAATATTTGAGTAACAATTCACATTTTTGACATTTTTCTTTAATAAAAGGTCCAAAACCATTTTAAATCAAAGCACGTGTAGAGTTGGGAGGATTATTTCAAGAGTTAATGTAGATAAACATGGAACACTAAATTGAGTAAATGTTTTCCAGAAAATTAAGAAAAATCAAAAACATGTTTGTTTTTAGAGTTAATAAAAACACCAAACTCTTTCAGAACAATGTAAAAAAATCAGAAACCTTTAATGGAGATTTTTATTTAAAAACACTAGCATTTGAACTTACTCTGGGTCCAGCCTACTTCATTTTTTTATCAGCTATGACACCTGATGTGCTGAATAGACTTTCTGATATACTGTTGATGGTGGTGTGATTAAGAACTTTTTAGAGAGTTTCCTCAAATTTTGATATTTTTTGTTGTCCTTCCAGTATTTAAATATGTCTGTAGATGGTGGAAGCAGTGTTTCTGCAAGTAGGCATTTATTTCTTCTTCAGGAGACAAACTGTAACTCTGCTCACTGCTGGTTGATGGTGTTATCAATTGAGAATGGTAATTCCACATGCTATCAACTCCTTGTTGTTGAGTTAACGATTTTTTGAGTTCTATCTCTTTGGCTTTGTTCTGATGATTGCAGATCACTGTCATCTGTTTGCAAAATACTAATATCAGAAATTTCAATGACCAGTGTTGATTTTAACTTGCTCAAGGTTTTCTTTACTCAAAAATACACTTCCTTTGAATTGGAAATCCAGTATAGTTCCAAGAGCATACAATTTTTTTGCTCTCAACAGACTGATAGCGCCTTTTTACAGATGTAAGCAAGCCATTTCGAAAACTCTTTGAAGTTTTGTAGAATACTAATGGTGCTATTCACTAAAGGAATTATTTCTGAGGTCGTTACTTTGCTGGAACTGGCCACAAATGTAGCTCTATCGAACACATCTAGGATTCGTATCTCTTCTTCTATAGTTGTCCACTGTCAAGCACTAAGATCTATCTGAAAATTTAACTCTGAAGCAGATAATAAAACAGCTTGCTTTTGTTCCATGAGACGAATGAGCATGTGAAACTGGAGAATTCCATCTAGTCAGTTCGTCTTGTATGAAACGATGGTGTTTTTAAGACTTGAGAAGCTTGTAAGACTTTTATGGCTTTAGAAGAGTGCTTGAAATGTCCCACAGTACTCTGGCAGGCTGACATTATTTTCTTAATTTCACTTTTGTACTGTAAACCATCTTTGAGAATTAACTGAAATGTATGTGCAAGACATGACAAGTGGTCAAAGGTACTGCATTCTAAAGCTGCAACCACATTAGGCCCATTGTCTCTCATGAAACACACAACTTTTTCTAAGATTCCATTCTTTTGTAGTGTTGGTAATAAAAGTTTCTATTGTAGGTATTGTATGTGAAACTTCTGCAAAGGGAATACATTCTAAAACCCTTTCCATCTCAATTCAGGCAGGGGTGTCAGTTGACCACCTCCAATTTTTTTGAAAAAATTATGGTAGCTACTCCTAATAGAGGTATAAAGTACTGCAAAGGGATTTTTCACAAAAAAATGTTTGGTCGAGCTACAGCATTTTGAAAATAGGCAAAAAATACACCCGTGACGAAAATAATGTGAAACACCAAAATTTTAAATGTACAGTGCTCCTGTACTACACTGCCGGACAATTGCTAAGGACGGATGACAATAGCAACGATAGCAACCATAAAATGGAAGGCAGGAAAATGTGGAAATTAGCATAAGTGCGAGATACAGTAAGACGTGTTGTGCGTATGCAAATTTTGGATTGCCGAACTTGTTCGTGACGTCATAGCGCTGATAAGAGATATAAAGGATTTGACACGTATTGACCGTTGTTGTTCAAACGCAAAGTTGAAAGGGAAAGAATCAATTGACGAACTTGCAATTTTCAGTATGTCTTCCCGACATCATCTAGATGATTTTACGCGTGGCCATATTATTGGTAAGATTGAAGAAGGGCGAAAAATAACAGCTGTTGCCAGGGAGTTCGACGTCAGCCACAGTGTTGTTTCAAGGCTTTGGAAATCATTTCAAACAAATGGAAAGTGTAGCAAACGTCACGGGGGGAGGTCGTGTTCGCAATACGACACCTGCAGAAGATCGGTACATAGTGCTATCAACAAAAAGACACCGGCGCAGCACAGCTAGTGAGGTAGCAAATCAGTTTATGGCTGCTACTGGCAAGCGGATCTCCCGAAAAACTGTCGCCAGACGTTTGCATGAAGGAGGACTATATGCCCGCCGTCCTGTTGTGTGCATCCCATTGTCCAGACGTCACCGTACCGCCCGTTTGCAATGGTGCCATCAACATCGCAATTGGACTGATAACGACTGGTCTGCTGTCCTCTTCTCAGATGAGAGTAGATACAGTCTATCGTCTGATTGTCAATGACAACTGATCTGGCGTGATAGTGGTACTGCATATTGTCCAGCAAACATACAGGAAAGGGACCGATATCCGACATGTAGTGTCATGGTATGGGCTGGCATCATGATCAATGGCCGTACGTTCCTCTATGTGCTTCCAACTGGGACTATGACTGGCCAACGATACATTAATGATGTTCTGCTACCTCATGTTCGCATGTTCCGTGGTGCTGTCGGTGATAGATTCATTTTCATGGACGACAATGCAACATGTCATCGAACAGTCACTGTCCAGGAGTGTCTTGAGAGTGAGGATATTCAGCGCCTCGTATGGCCAGCACGTTCTCCAGATCTGAATCCCATTGAAAATGTGTGGGATGCTTTGGGGAGGAGTCTTGCTGGTCGCCAATGCCCTCCAATAAACAAGGACACCCTCATCCGTGCACTGACAGAGGAATGGGATAAATTACTCCAACAGCTGCTTGATAATGTTGTGCAAAGCATGACACGACGTGTGGAATCTTGCATCGCCCTCCATGGTGGCCATATCCCGTATTGACATCTTACGCCAGAACGCCTGCGGACGGTAATTGCATTTTTTTCACGTTTACGTATTCTGCACAAAATGGCCTGTTTGTCCCTTGAACACGTTCCAAAGCCTTGTGGATTTCAGAGCACAATAAATTGTCTTTCTTGTAATGTCCTGGCATTCTGACATTATTTTATTTCACTTGGCATCCAACCACACAATGTTTACTTTTTTATGCGCTATATAGCCGTTTATGATCCGTCCTTAGCAATTGTCCAGCAGTGTATAACTGGTAGAGACTTGAATTTTTTTCTATTTTGAAGCTATTGAATTGGCCTTTCTTTATGTTCACAGAAATTGATCAAAGGAATATTGCTAGATGGAAAAAAAAGTCTATATTTATTATAAAAAATTATAATTTTCCACAAATTTAGGATTTATTTATTTATTTATTTATTTATTTTTTAAGAAAAAGACTATCAGGTGGGTAAGTGTGCCAACCTGCACTCCTACTAGGGTTGTCTTAGCAGTAATTTTATTTTTATCCTGTGATGCATGCAACTCATAAAATAAATTTTTGAAATATACAAATTTTCAAAAAATCAACATTTTTGAATTGCAATATCTCAAAACTCCCATTTTTAAAAATTCGGAAGTTATGTCCAAATAATGTCCTAACTCTAATGGTAGGTAGTTAACTGGAGGAATCAGGTTACTGGATTTTTGATTTGAAATTTTCCTACAAATTTTTGAAAATGCCTTCTCTCCTGTTCAAACCTCACGGTTGGGTTATTATTGAAAAAAAACTGTGAAAGGTATTTGAGTCATTCCATCTCAGCTCAGGCGGGGCATGTCTGGTGACCATTTTAGATTTGTTCCAAAAAATTACAGTAGTTACAATTACTGGAGACATAAAATATCCTGAAAGGATTTTCCTAAAAAAATTTTTTTCTCCAGCTACAGCATTTTGAAGTTTGGCTAAAATCTAGCTATCTTTGAAAAATGGGGAAAATGCTGTATTTTAAAATGAGCGCTGCTTCAAAACTATTTAATCTATTCACTTAATTTTTTTTTATTTTGTAGCTATTGAATTAAATTATAACTTGGCATAGTTTGAATAAGCCTGACTGACATTATTAATAAGAAAAAAAAACATTTTTGTAAAAAAAAAAATATATATATATATTTTTTTTTGCATTTTTGGAAAACAAAAATTTCCACTAAATAATTATTTTTCAGGTAAGTAAGGATGGCAATCTGAAGTCCCTCAATGGTAGTTTCACAGCAAATTTTATTTTAAACCTGGGATGCATGCAGTCCATAAAATTTAATTTTAAGTTATGCAGAAGTTCAAAAAAGCTTAATTTTTGAATGAATTAACTCAAAAACCCCATTTTTTAAAAATTGAAAATCTGTCCATTTGAGGTCCTCTTAGCTGTCAATAAATTGCTTGTTGCAGAATAATGTATTTTTGCCTGCTTAATTTTATATATTTTTTAAAAGATTGCACATTTTCAGCCTTACAGCGTTGTTGCGTAATACAGCACAAAATGCAATATTGTCCATATTTCACTGAAAACATCGTTTAATCAGGTTTCATACATTATTTTTTGAAGTTCAGCACAAAATTATACATTAAAAAATGTGCAGAACATAACATTATTATACTATAGCATCACTGTAATTCAATAACATACAATTTTTTTTGACACTTGGTATTATTGCAATTTTTTTTTATTAATTTTACTTTCATAAAAATTTTTTCACAAATAGCCTTTTAGATGATAAACAATTTCTTAGAAGTATATTAATAAAGTTACCTGTAAAAGGTTTATATAGAAGAATTAGGCGCAGTAGATGTGGTGGATTTTTCTCAGCTCCTGTTGGTCAAAAGTATGAAGTCGTGTAGAGTGGAGTAGGATTCCTTACTTTAAGCAGCACATTTTCTAATGGCATTGGACATTCATCTTTCTTCTTTCCAGATTCCTCTGGCCACTGGAACCCTTTAGCTGGACCGTGGGGATGCATAAATGACACAGTAATGTCATTGAGCTCTCGAGATATACCTGTAATCTGCCCCATCCACCAATTATTGTCATAAACACGCCCAACAAACTCACCCACCTGGAAATCACTTACTGAGTAATGTTTTTTCACCTGGCTGGATGTTTTAACTTTTTCAACTTGTTGTTTAATTGTACGTCCCATGTAAGACTCGTTATTTTTAACCAACCAGTAATGTTTTGATTGTATTCCTACAACAGGTTTTACATTAGCCTCCCATTCTTCTTCATTACAAGACCTGTAGGCTTGAACAGTTTTACCTTCAAGAATCTGTAGTGTTATATTTTGTAAAAGATGAGAAAGTTCAGCAACAAATGAAGCTGCATCTCTTATGGCTTGCACAGACCCTCTTTGGAGATTAAACTTTGTTGCATAATGCTTTACATAGCCCACCTATAGCATCACATCAACTTTTACCATGCCTAGTCGCTGAAAAAATCCACTTTTTCCCCTCAATTTGATTATTTTTAGAAAGTTCATAAATTTGGTATTTATGTTTGAAATGTCCAGCCAGCCCCATTGGAAATGTAAACAAGTGATCTAATATTTTCTAATTGGCACAACTTAGAAATTTCTTTTTTATAATCTCTATAGCACAGAGAGCATGAGCCGTGTCATGAGCTGTATCATCAGATACTACAACAAAACTTTTTATCTCTTTTTCAAGATATGCAACACATGTGAATAGTGAAATCTGAACATTTTGCCAGTGGTAACTTTGTATTTCATTGTACATTATCACTGCCCAATTTTCAGCAAAATCCAAATGTAAAACTAGAAGGTCAGAACTTTCATTCACAGAGATTTTTGCTTCAGCTATTCCTTCTCTTTGGATTTTCCTGATTTTGCTATGAGAAATTGCTTTCTTCACCCAATGTCTTACATCTTGCAGAAACTTTTGGACAGATACAGATTTTCTTATGAGGTCACCACCTTCCCAAATAGCAAATGTAACATCTTCATTCAAGCAAAGAGTTTCAACTGTCAGTGCTTCTGTGCCGGAGCAGTCACCACACTCTTAGAGCCAACAATCTTCATTGCTCATTCTGTCACATAAACACTTCTGTAAAAGAACTTCTTCCTCAATTCGTGGGTTTGTTATATTTTGGAGAGCTGTACATATAAGTTTCAGATTATTACAATAAATACAAGTGCATACTGCTTGTATTGGCTGAATTTTGACCCACTTTGGACGTAGAGTGTAAAACTTTGGAAGACCAATTTTTATATTTGGGTTGTCTTTTTTCATTAGCCTGTATGCCTCTTTGATTGATCTTGTCATAAATCTTTTTACCTTTTTAATTTTCTCACCATTATTTCTAACACAAACAACATCATTTTTGTTTGGACTATCCCTAGTACAGTCTGTACTATCATCTAGGTAGTATGGCAATGCCAGAGTTGCAGCTTCTGTAGACAATGGATGCCCACTGTAGGGGTCAGGTTGAGCATAGATTCCCCTTTTCTCTTCTAACCTTGCGTGATTTATCTATGAGGTACTTTGATACTGTAGGTAACTCTCCCTTCAAATCAGTTTTACTAGCAGTCTGTGGTAGCAATGTCAGTAATTATACTTTTTCAGTGTATTTACAAGTATGAAGTGCTGTATTAATATTAGAAAACCACTGATTACAAGTAGAACAGTCAGGCTTCTCAAGAGACAAATGACTTGAAACACCAACTCCATATGTGTCTTCTAATTTCTGCAAGGCTGAAGTTGTTAGTGTTTTCTCTAATGTCAACTTTTTCCTCTTCACATAAGCTTCTCTCCTATCCTCCCTAACTTCTGAAGGGGCTTTAAATAGTGACACATTAACATCAAGCATTGTAATACTTGCTATTTAAAACATCCACAATCTCATGACTGGGAATGGAAAAAACCCTCTCTCTCTGATGTGGGAATTTCTTCTTCAGTTTCATTTGCACATTCCCAATTTTTTCTTTTGTAAAAAGCCACACAATTGCAACACAAATAATCATTTCTATTTACAGAGACAGATGGGCTTACAATCCTTTGAATTTCATCACCTAAATCACCAACACCACAGGACCTAACAAGCTTAGTTTTGTACGCAACTCTTTTGTGTCTTTTAGTGTAATCCACACATCTAACTCTCTCAGAACTATGATGATCAGACATTATAAATTATTCACTGAACAATACTGAACATCACTCATCAACAGACAAGAGCAAACTGGAGTGGGAGAAAGGTGGGGAATTAGTAAATGAAGGACATAACAGCTGCTGATTGGCTGTTCAGTGAGCAATGAATGGACATGTTTGTACTTGCAAAAGCCTGTCATAACCTGTTGTTTCAGCATTGTGGCTTGTGCAATTTCATTACAAAATGCTATAAATTTATGAGGAGTATCAGTAGAACAGTGGATGGTTACAAAATTAACAAGTTTAACAAAATAAATAATTTAAAATATATATATAGAGAGAGAGAGGGAGAGAGTATGGGGTTGCAAATAATTCTCCTAGAAAAGAAATGAAACCAGCAAGAACATACTGCCATGTTCTGCAAATATTTTTTAGTATATGTTTTTGTGCTGAACTTCAAAAATATAATGTAATTGTACTAATCAAACACCAGTAACCTATATTTTAACTTTGAAACCTGATTAAATGATGTTTTCAGTGAAATATGGACAATCTATTGCATTTTGTGCTGAAAGGCTGAAAACATGCAATCTTTAAAAAATATATATAAAATTAACCAAGCAAAAATACATTATTCTGCAATGAGCAATTTATTAACAACTAAGAGGACATATCACATGGACAGATTTTCAGATTTAAAAAAAAATGGGGTTTTTGAGTTAATGTCATTCAAAAATTGAGCTTTTTTGAACTTTTGCATAACTTAAAATTAAATTTTATGGACTGCATGCATCCCAAGTTTAAAATGAAATTTGCTGTAAAACTACCATTGAGGGACTCGGGATTGCCATCCTTATCTGAAAAATAAATGTCTGAAAATGCAAAAAAAAATATATATATATATATATATATATTGTTTTTTTTTCCTTATTAATAATGTCAGCCAGGCTTATTCAAACTATTATGCCAAGTTAAAATTTGTTCAATAGCTACAAAATAAAAAAAAATTAAGTGAATAGATTAAATAGTTTTGAAGCAGCGCTCGTTTTAAAATACAGTATTTTATTCATTTTTCAAAGATCACTAGATTTTAGCCAAACTTCAAAACGCTGTAGCTGGAGAAGTTTTTTTTTTTTTTTTTTTTTTTCGGAAAATCCTTTCAGTATATTTTATGTCTCCAATAGTTGTAACTACTGTAATTTTTTTGAACAAATCTAAAATGGTCACCTGACACATTTTGGTACTGTCTGCCTGAATTGAGATGGAATGACTCATTTGTGAAAAGTTTACCTGAGTATATATTCCAAATTACAGTGTCAATCTATATTTTAGTCATTTTTATGATTTTTAATAATTGTCACCTATGTACATGTGTATTTTTTTTAAATCCATAGTATGTACAATACATTATCTCAGTTGCTGTTAAAATTCAATTTCTATTTACATAAGAAAAAAGGCCTCGAAAAAATAAAATTATGAGCTTACCATCATAACTACAAATTATTCAAACTGAGAAAAGCTGCTGGATTTTATTGATTTCCTTCTTATCAAAGACCTGTATGAAGTTATGCAGAATGTCCAACAGGAGTTGGGGAATTCACCTTTAGAAATACATTTTTTAAGGGCACTGGACACTTGACCTGTTTTCTTGCCACATTCTTCTGGCCACCAAAAACCTCTGGCTGGTCCATGAGGGTTTATGAAAGATACTGACATTATGTCCTCGAATTCTTTAGATATGTTTGTAATCTGTCCCATCCATCCACCAGTTATCATCATAAATGCATCCTATAAATTCTATTTGAAAATCATTCACAGAAAATGGGTTCTTTTTTTGTTGGTTTGAAAATTGCACTGCTTGATGTGGGTGCTGGACTGTTCTGGCCATTGATGGTTTATTTCCTTGTACTAACCAGGAATGCTGTGACTGTATTTCAACAACAGATTTTACTGTATCCCACTCTTCTACTTTGCTGGTTCGATAGGATTGAACTTCACAAGTTGTGAGGAGTAGAAGTTTATAGTCTTTGGGATCAAGTGGGAGACAGTTTCAACAAATAAAGGTGCATCTCTTCTTATAGCTTGTGAAGCTTCTTTCTGTAAGTTAAATTTAGTAGCAAAATGTTTGCACAGGCCATTCACACCATCACATGCCCTCTTGCATTGGCCTGTGGCTGAGAAGACCCACTTCCTTGTTACATTTGGGTCCCCCTTCATAAGTTCATAGAACTGATATTTGTTTTTGAAGTGCCCGGCTGCTCCATCTGAGATGTAAACAATTGTTTTAAATTCTTCCAAAGGACAAGTCTTAACAATTTCACTTTTTATGAGCAGAATGGCACACGGAGCATGTGCTGTGTCATGACTTACGTCATTGCATGCTACCACAAAAGACTTAGTCTCATTTGGAAAGTATGCAATGCATGTAAAGAGGACATTGTTTGCCAGTAGTAACTTTGCACTTACATCAGGTAGAATTACAGATCAGTTCTGAGCAAAGTCAAAGTGCAACACCAACACTGGACTATGTGCTGCAGAATGTTTAACCTCTGCTATCCCATTTCTTTGGATCTGCTCATTATAAATTACAGAAGAGTTTCTTCCCTCTCGATATCCCCCACCTTCAGTAGCTCTTATTTTCATTGACTCCCACAATGACTCTAGCAGGTTTCAGTCATTGACTCCCCCAATGACTCATGCATCCCAGGTTTCAAGGCAAAAATCCAGTAACCTGACTCCCCAGTAAACTACCTACCATTAGGACATTGTTTGGACAAAATTTCAGAATTTTTAAAAATGGGGTTTTTGAGATATTATAATTCAAAAATGTTGATTTTTTTAAAATTTTATGTATTTTAAAAATTAATTTTATGAGTTACAAGCATCACAGGATAAAAATAAAACTACTGCTAAGACAACTGTAGTAGGGGTGCTGGTTGGCACACTAACCCACCTGATAAGTCTTTCTCAAAAAAAAAAAAAAAAAGAAATCCTAAATTTGTGGAAAATGAAAATTTTTTGTAATAAATATAATTTTTTTTGCCATCTGGCAACATTCATTTGAACAATTTCTGTGAATTTGAAGAAAGGCCAATTCAATAGCTTCAAAAAAAAAAAAAAAATCGAGTCTCTACCTGTCATAGTTCAGGAGCAGTGTGCACTAAAAAAATTGGTGTTTCACATGATTTTCGTCATGAGTAAAGCCCAGAAGTTGAGGCAAAATGCCTTAAAATGCTTTTTTTGCCTTTTCGGCTCATATTTGAAGAAAATGCCTTTTATGTTTTTAATGCCTTTTTTTTGCCTATACTCAACGAATGCACTATTAAAAATGATTTCTTCTTAAGAATGCAATAAAATCAAAGTTTTGATAACAATCTAGCATGCAGTACATAGTATTTCCGGGTAAACACATAATTTTTTTAAAGTTATTCATTTCTTTTAAAAACTTTTTTAGGGTATAGGTGTATAAACCATAAGGTAGGTGGCATTTTCTCTAAAACGAAATCACAGTTGGCAGACATCTGAAAGTAAACACGAGTACAATCGGTACATTCAAAACGAGGTGCTCCAATTTAAGCAGCGGTGCCAGACGCATGCGCAGGGTCTGCGATGGTCAGCATCTCATTTTATGTTTGGCTCTCTCAGAATCTTAGATGATAGTTTCTGCGCATGGCAGAAGTAGCCGAATCCAGTCAGATAACATTGTAACCAATCAAGCTGGAGTGAAAGCCAAGAATGCACGTACACACATAAGACCTTGAATGTAAGTGCAAAACAAGGGAGGAAGATTCTGTTAGTTCGCTACCCCTAATAGATCTTGCCTTGCGTCCAAGTGGAACAATAATTAATGCCGAAAACTGCTTCTTCAACCAGTGCTAAATTAAGTCGGTATGTTCAAGAGTATGGAAGTGACATCTTGTCCACTGATGGAATGGTGGTGTTTGTAAAATATGCAATACGGAACTGAATTACGAAAAGAAATTCTTCATTTCACAGCATTTGGTAACAGCTAAACATAAAGCTGCTGTTATTCGGAAGATTGGTGAAAAACAGACATGTTTGATATCGTCATTCGCTTCTACTTCGAGCAAGCAGTCACAGTTTGCAAGTGATTTGTGCCATGCTTTTATAGATGCTAGAATACCTTTGTGGAAGCTGGAAAATAATTCACTAAGAAATTTTTGGAGAAATATACAAAGGAAAATATTCCGTGCAAAGCAACTTTGCGGAAAACATACTAAGATTCCTGCTACGTCGGTATAATGAAAGAAATGCGAGATTTCCGGGGAAAAAATATCCTGATCAGTATCGATGAGACAACAGACGTCACGGGAAGGTATGTGGCAAATGTTGTTATAGGTACAATTAAACCTGCTCAGCCCTCAACTATCTACTTTCTTACATCAGAACAACTTCCAAAAACAAATAGTAGCATGATTTCTCAGCTTTTTGCCTCTTCATTAGTTCTTCTTTGGCCTTGCGGAATAAAGTATGAAAATGTGCTATTGTTTTTAACAGACGCAGCTCCTTATATGAAAAAGGCTGCCCACAGCCTGAAAGTTATCTTTCCAAAAATGCTTCATTTAACTTGTTTGGTTCATGCTCTCCACAGAGTAGCGGAGGAAGTACGTGGGTTATTTCCGGATATTGATGCGTTAGTGAGTAATGTGAAGAAAATTTTCCTTAAAGCTCCTCATCGAGTTCACTTATTCAAAGAGATGGAACCAAATCTTGCTTTACCACCTAAACCGATTTTGACAAGATGGGGAACATGGATATCAGCTGCTGTATATTACGCAAATAATTTGAACAAGATTGCTGAAATTGCTAACAGTTATCAAGAGGATGAATCCTGCGCAATACGCAATGCTTAACAGATACTAGCTAAAGATTCCATTCGTAACGATTTAACTTTTATTCAAGCACACTTTTCACAGTTGCCCGATATGATTACTTTGCTGGAAAAAAGGAACGAAACATTAGTGAATGCCTTGAAAATATTAAATGATGTAGTTAGTACAATTAAATGTGTTCCCGGGAGAAAGGGTCAAGTCGTGAGTGAAAAATGTCAACGAGTTCTTTCACCAAATAATGACTTGGAGAAAATCAAAGTCATCGCTGAAATACTCCAAGGTGAAAGTTCAACTTCTATTGAAATGGATCCTACAACTGCCTCATGTTTCAAATACGCTCCCATTACCTCCGTAGAAGTTGAAAGATCATTTTCGCTTCTAAAACATATCCTAAGTGACAGAAGGCAGAGTTTCACGTTCAAACATTAGAAAAAACACCTAGTACTTATGTGTAACCGCAAAAAATAAGTAAGTGATAATCTGATAAATGATTTTACCAATTCAGCTTAACACCTGTGTATGATTCAGAATTTTTTGACCACTTCTATAAATGCCTATTTTTGATGCCTATTTTGACGCTTTATTTCGCTTATTTGCCTGCCTATTTTTAGCATTTTTACTGCCTCAACTTCCGGGCTTTAGTCATGAGTGTATTTTTTGCCTATTTTCAAAATGCTGTAGCTCAACCCAAATTTTTTTTTATGAAAAATCCTTTTGCAGTACTTTATACCTCTATTAGGGTAGCTACCATAATTTTTTCAAAAATTTTGGAGGTGGTCAACTGACACATGTTGGTCATGCCTGCCTGAATTGAGATGGAAATGGTCCTAAGCTCATATGATGATACTCTAAAGTTTTCATTTATGAAGTGAACTGTGAAACTGAGGTGTAATCATCAGGAAATGTTGATGTCTGTTGTAACTGCAATAAACTCGGTTTTATCTAAAAGATTCTCAACTTTTATTTTTTCTTCTTCATACATCTCTGGAAATGGAATTATCTTTTGGGCAAAGTGTTTCCTCCTTGGGATGATATATCTTGGCTCAAGGTGGTTTATCAACTTTTTAAAACCTTTATCTTCTACTATGGACAATGGTTAATTATCTTTGCAAATCATTTCGTCAACTAATCTGGTAATTGTTTTAGCTCTTTTGCCTCAAGGCTTAAAACTTTGCATTTTATCAGTAAATGCTTTCTGTGTCAGTTGGTTAGAAGATACTGCTTTGCATTTTACTGGGGGTGCTTCAAAAAGGCTTTGTTCTCCATAAGAAGAAGCTGCTGAACCTGGACTACGAGTTGAACTAACTGATGCAGCAAGACTCCCAATGACTGCTGGATCTGGGACCTGGGTCATTATTGTCTTCCAACTGGGGGTCAACTCTGACAGTCAAAGGGCTTAAGTGGGAAGCTGGAGTCAGTAATGGGGTTAGTGAACTTCTTTCAGTTCTTGAAATTTGGATGAATGTTTGGCTTTCAAATGTTTCGACATTACTGAAGTAGTATGTGACCATTTTCCTCTGAATGTTTTTGCAGAACACCAACTGCAATTTGCATAGTTTTCATTATCCGGAATTTGGAAATAATTCAAGATATTAGAAGATGCTTGAGACGATGTCATCTTTATCATTGCCAGTTATAGGAGATGTGATGGTTGTGTGACATGCACAAGATAAATTGCTCCTAAGTATGCGTAAATGCTGTGGTTAGCGATAGAAACTATGTAGGCATAAAAACAATAAAACGTCAGAAACGCTGAGATTGAGACAAAAAGTACAGGCCAGACAACGCTGAGCTTATACTGATAGCTTGTGCAAGTGAGACGCTGCAGAGAGTTGAGTAGAACTAGGAATGCTGAGCAGTAGGCAGAGTAACGTGAATCATGTGCGCTACGTGGCTGAAGGTCGCACTTTCCCTTCTGCTCTCACGCTCGTTACCATGGTAATGGCTGCTGGGAAAGAGATAAAACATGGCTAAGTCACTTTTCCCACTGTACTTGAGGTATGGTTGCTAAGGTACTGTCCGATGGGAGACGCCTGTCGCTTCAGCGGATCCTCTCTGTGTTTGGCTGAACAATTTCTTCACTGTTGCATCCGGTTTGAAAGTAACGAGCTATTTCAAATAGCTATGTACGCACTGTAGGCGATCTTCGATTGTTTTCTAATGTCAGAACTCGTCATGCTGACAAAAATTCCAACACATATCTCTCTAGAACAAGCATCAAACACCAACTTTTTACGTTAAGATTCGGAAGATTCAAATGACAGAAAAAGTGCGAAGATTCGAGTTTTCGAATCTCGAACCTTTTCAAGATTTGCAGGATTCGAGGATTCGAATGTTCGATCCCAACTTATTATACTTATATATATTAGCATACACTGCCCAATATTATTACTAATTCAATATAATAGCTATATATAAGTATTACTAATTTAATATAATAATTATTTATATCTAGCTATTATATTACATCAGTAATATATGTATAAGATAAAAAGACTGAGGGGCACGCATTATTTTGTGGTTTGCCCCAAGGTGCAGAAATGCCTAGTTACGCCTCTGATCTTGAGGATATTTTTTCCCCTCTTGGTGATTGATTTAGTAATCAGCTGGGTTTTATGGGAGATGGAGCATAGTCAAAAGAACTACAAAATATGTTTTATTGCCCCAACTAGCTGTCTAGTTTAATTAATCCATGTATTTTATGTAGTTTTGAAGTGTTCTGATTTTCAGTTAAATTCATGTGAAGTTAAAACAGTTACAAATTTTCACTGTGCCTTCTTTTATGTACATGGTGTTTGTATACATTAGTTTTAGCCCATGCCATCTTTGTTTGTTGCATCGTACTTTCTGTCAAAATGCTCACAAGTAAAAAAAAAAAAAAAAATATTTTCAACTGCGATTGGACCAGGGCTCGATTTTGACCGGTAGTTAGTAGCAAATTGCTAGCAAGCAAATGCATTTTGCTGGTGCAAAAATTTTGAATGTTTTACTGTGAACTGTAAAGTGCCACTGCATTGCGCGTGTGAAATATTTTAGACACATTCAAAAAGGTACAACTACTTTCTGGAAACAAATGTTTCTTGAAAAGTTAAAACATTATAAAGACATTTTGGCACCAGTAGAAATATCCAGTATATTTCCCTTATCTACTTCTGCATGTGAGTTTGGGTTCAGTTCAATGAAGATAATCCAGGGTGATTGGAGGGGTTGAAAGCCTGTCAGAAGACAAGTTTGACCCCAGGCCTGCTGTTTTAAAGTGGTATGATGAAAAGACCCGAAACCCAGATTGTAAACCATACAGAAAATAACTTAAGATTTTGAATAGTGTTCTTGAATTTTATGAATAAAGTTAAATAAAATAAAAAAAAAAAAACATTTTTTTTAATATTTACATTAGAATTAAATTGTTAGACTTAATCTGTCAGGTCATGAAAAAGTGAGTTATATCTAAATATTTGTAATCTTTTCAGCATTACAATCGTTACCACGGTAATGGTAACGATTGTAATAGGGGACAGGGGTGAAATCAAAATTTGTCATGATTGACTAATGGAGGGAGATATGTTAAAGTTTCATTTTCATAATGTTAATAAACTTTTGCTGTTAGATAATGCAATTATGCAATTTGCTGGTAAAAGATAAAGCCACTAGCAAGTGTTGCTAAGTTGCTAAAAAAAAAAAAAAAAAAAAAAAACGAAATCAAGGCCTGAGGTGGACCTCTCTACCTTCATACTGCATTACATTTTTCTGCAGTTAACACTTTTTTTTTTTTTTTTTTTGTAATTTTTCTTATGCCATGCATTTTCTGAAAAAAAGTGCGGGAAAATTATTTCTTTTTTTAAAGTGGTGTGTTATCCACAGAGCCTAAATATATAACTTTTTTGACAGGTAATCCAGATTATTCGATGGGAATTATGGTAATATAAAATTTTATGTAGTTGTGTATTTTATAATTTCATTTGAGTGGAGAGCTGACTAATGAAAATATAATATTTAATGTGTAATTGATTTTTTTAATGTACATATTTTTGATTTCCTTATGCTTTATTTAATTCAGGAAATAATTGAATTTCCTGTTCTGAAAGTCAATGGACAGAACTTTGAGACAGAAGCCATCTTTCATTCCTATGTTAAGCCAAAAGTTAATCCAGAGATAACTTCATTTTGTACAGATGTAAGTTAACCATTTCATTATAATTGTTTTTAGAATTCTTCACTTATTTTGAATGCACCTCATCTAACAGCTGTGGTCTGTTCATGCATCCTAAGGGCTGTTGACGGCTTCAGATGACCTGAGCGAGATACTCATAGCTATCGTCCCAATCCTGTAGAGGTAAATAGTGGGCACATGGAGAGGAGAAAATGCTAGTCTAGTTAAGGGAATAATGACTTTTTATTTCATTTTTCTTCCATTTTGTGCTCAGCTTCTGTCTCAGTGATTCTCTGCCATGTTCCTGCGCTGTATCATATCCATCACTAACAGTGCTTTTATACTCTCACGGACAATGACATTTTTACACCAAGAAGGGAAGCATCGGATCGAACTGAAATTTTATGGACGTAATGAATAATGATACAGATGAATCATACATATGATGGCAAAAACAAAGCTGCAGGACAATTACAGAGGGATCTGTGGCACGCAGTCCGGTCATCTTCAATAGCGCGTCGCACTGCCTTGTGCAGCAATACATGCTGGCATGGAGGCGAACAGACTGCGGCACGGCGGCAACAGCATTTCAATTGGTCCCACACATGCTCGACAGGGGACATGTCTGGGAAGTTGTAGGTCATGGAAGGGCCTGGACATGACGTAGCCAGTTCTAAGCAACCCCACCTGTGTGCGGGCGGGCGTTATCCTGCTGGTATAACACACCTGGAATCCCTGCAAGGAATGGGAGCACATGCGGCCGTAGGATCTCATCCACATACCGCTGGCTCGTCAGTGATCCACATACCAACACTAGAGCTGATCAGCTATAGTAGGTAATGGCTCTCCAGACCATAATACCTACTGTGGGAGAGGTGCGGCGCTCTAGCGACGTTGGGATTGTGCTGTTGACCTGGGGACCTCCACACCCAGACAAGATCATCGGTCCCCAAAACAAAGTGGCACTCATCGCTAAACACCACACGTTGGCAGTCTATGGTGTTCTACATCGGTCTGGCACCACTGCACATGGAGACGGCGATGTTCCGGTGTTAATGGCAGCACCAGGGCTTGAGAATAAGGAAGGGCTGGCCCACCAGGCAGTCTAAAGCAAGTCGCTTTGCTGGGGAGTACGTGACGTCACTGCAAGTACACTGACGATTTGGGATGCTGCCTCCGAGGTGCAGAAGTCATAGCTTTCAGAGTAAGCTGAACACCTTTGCACGTATTATAATTTTTTTACACAACTCTGAACGTTATATATATATATATATATCGTAGCAAGCAACGTTTTTGTTTATTTTATCGGAAGGCGTAAATAATAAAAAGAGAAAAATTTATTAACATACCTGTTTAGCTAAAAAGGAGGAAGATATTCACCAGGTTTAGATATTGACATCGTCGTGCTACGTTTTTTAACGGCAGAATTTATATATTTGGTTTTCTTTTGATTTGATTTTCTTTCAGACACTAAATCTTTGTTGTGATTAATATACCGAATTCTGATAAATGTTCGTATGCGCCAATAAATTTTCACAGCTTATTTTCAGGTGCCAGGAAATCTTTCTTCTATTACAGTTTTTAATTTTCGAATTATTCCTTTCTCTCGAGAACTCTCTGTCCCGTGAATTGACTTAAAAATTATTTCAAATTGATCTACCGTTCTCATCCACTTTGGAGAAGGCACCGTTAGTCCCCCGAGTGATAAAGTTTTAATCCATTGAGCAGGTGGAAAATCTTCGGCATTTCTAGAAATTGTTCCGAGGGAGGGATCTTTATCACGTAAGCAATAGGCAATATAACCTGTGACATAACTCAGAGCTTGTTTCTCGGCATTACATTGCTCATTTTGGACTGTTTTAAGTATGTCGTCGTCCCAATCTTGCGGCCGTGGCTCATTACAATTTTTTTCTAAAGCTTCTAAGTCATTTGCGTTTATTTCTCCAGATACTTCATCAAGAATTTCTTGATTATCAGCTGTAGTGAAAGCTTCTTTTAGTAGCTCTGCTGTCAAATATGTTTGGAGCGTTTTACCTTCTTGAAACTCTGTATTAACTTTTTTGGACAAATTAGGCAATTTATTTGCCAGTAATATGTGTTTTAAACGACTAATAAATTCCGTAGGTGAGGGGTGGTCATAAAAAGCACCTATGCCTCTTATTTGACAGAACAAACTCTCCAGGGCATCTTGAGTCAAACGAGTAGTTAAAATGTAACGGACTCCACGAAGCGTTAAATCCTCGTAGAGACTGAGAAGAAAAGAAATTGAGACAAGAATGCCTTTTTGGAAAGGTAGCATATGTTTTCTCCCCATAACTCTGAGATTCAGTATTTCTGACCATTTTGTTCAGAATTTCCTTTTGTTGTATAAAAAGGGGGTTAATACCAAAACCTGCTTTTAAAGGTTTGCTTTTGTCAGGGTGTGGGTAACTGCTATTCATAATGTCAAAAAAAAAAAAAAAAAAAACGAATCTGCTAAACTGAAGAAAACCAGCGCTTTTATGCTCTGTTTGATATTCAATATCCTTGGCAGTGGTGACTGAAAACAAAGTTTTTGCTGGGCCTACTTTTTGCCTCTCGTTCCCTTTGATTGCTATATTGCACGGCAGCAATTTAGGACACAACTTTTTCTTCCTAGAATCCTTCTCGAAAACTTTGATGATGCCAGTTTGGAGCACAGATCCGTTCTGCAAGACAAGTCCGTGGTCTATGAAATGATTGTGTAAAATTTTTAAATAGTGAGAAGGGTCTGCAAAAACCCAAATCTTAGAACTGTCCTCCAGCGGATGATTAAAAAATGATTTTTCGGGAGAAAATAATAGTTCCTTCCACAAGGTCATATAACCACCTAAATCTGAAACAATTGCTTTTATTGTAATTCCTGTTTTATTCAAGGTTTACAATTATTTCAAACACAAGCCTTTTATTCATTGTACGTTGAAAGTCAAAATACGCGGGTTGTTTCCAGGAAGACAATATTCCTCTAGCCAAAACAACTAGCACCTTTGAGTACGGACCTAAAATCTGGTCCATTCCTGTATCGTAACACACTTTACTATCAACGTGTACTTCATTAAAACTTAAGACGCAGACTTTGTCATTTTTGGAAAGAATTTCCCTATTTTTCCGCATAAGGAGGAAAATATTATGCAGAATTCCGGGATGACACCTAAATTTAAAACACCATTGCTTTAACGTGCTAGCACTTGGTAAAGGAATGCCAATTTTACACTTCCAAAATTCGTAAGCTTTTTTGAAATAGCTCCAGTTACTATTCCTCTAGATATATATTCTTCTGTCCATTTGTTAATAATTTTTTGTGTTGCGAAGAACTTTATCTGTGTTGGTGTAACAATTTTCCTGAGGTTCATTTCCATCTGTTCAAGTATTTTATTTTTCATATTAGCTTTTGACAGGGCATTTCGTATTAGCACAATTTCTGCTCTCCTATTTCGTATGCTGATATTTTTTTCACGCAAAACTCGAACAGTATTTTTGTGTTTGCTTTTCAAGCTACGTATTTCTCGTTCCAGTACGTCAAGCTTTTCGGAGAGAATTTTGTTCTGACTTCTAACCTCTGAGCAAGACATGCACTGAACTGATGCACACTTTTCTTCTGAATATCCATTGTCAGAATTGCAAGCAACTTCATCGATGTGTAACTTTTCAAGACTTGGCTCCGGAGTTCGATTCAATGCCCTTATACGGATATCTCTCTTAATTCTTCTATGTCCTCGGCTTGTATGTAGCGTTGATTTTTCATTCGGTAAATTCAAACTGGGAACAGCTGTGGGTTTCAGAATTTTTTTCTTTCTTTCGGGAAGCCCAAGCAGGCGATTTCTCATGTCATCTTTGTAGTCTGAATTTTGGAAATGATCACTACATATTCTTGCACTTCCAACTTTAAACTTGTATGCACGCTTACGCTTAACAATCCATTCTTTTATCACATTAACATTTGAAGGGAAAACATGGTAAATCACGCCACGTTCTTTTGTTTTCTTTTGCATATTTGTACAGTTAGCGACAGCACATAATGAAGGCATGTTGCGTATTACCTTGAATAAAAAAAAAAAATAGACGCTGAATTTTAGTTAAAATGAAATTTACATCAGTAAAAAACAGACGTTAATAAACAACTGCATAAACCACTACCAGTAAATAGAGAGCAACAGAAATAAACTGCACAGAACGACTGGAATGTCATCATACTCCGGCCCTGAGTTGGCACAGGGGTCACCGAGTGTCCTCGCAGTGACATCACAGCGCCTTCCAATTCCCCCTCGGTCGGAGCACGAAACTGAGACCGCTGGACAAAAGGATGAGCTAGCCCTTTCTTATTCTCTAGCCCTGTGGCAGCATACATAAGAGTCGCTGGGATCGAAGATTTGCTTCCGCAAGGCGTTGGGAAATGGTTTGTGGGCACACAGGAGCAGCTACATCTGCCTGTATAGTGGACCTGGTCCCTGTGACATCCGTTTGTGCCTGGCGCACGATCTGTCAATCCTCTCTACCAGTGGTCCACTCCTCCTGTTTCGTCCGGAGCCGCTCTGCTGTGTGGCAGTGCCGTCACGTGTCCACAGCTCCCAACACAGTCGGATGGTATGGTCAGAAAAATCTACGTGGTGGGCTATACGGCACGCCTACTACCATGCGGTTTTCAGTCGGATGATCCGGCCTCTCTCAAAGTCCGTAAGTTGTGTAAATCAGCGTCTCTGGCATGTACCCGGCATTCTTGTCACTCTGTACTCTTGCTTGCATTGGCCGGTGCTTTTCGCTTACATGGGGCATCGACCACATGCTGGTTTGTGCTTGCAGTGCCACCACAGGGTGTGTGGTCATGCACTCTCGCACCAAATGTGGATCTTTTGCGTACCAGCACACTAGCTATTTGCAAAGTTTTGTGGTTGTAGCATGTTTCCTTCTAGGTGCGCAAATTTCATCGTCCGCGATTGTATTTTGTCACTGTCACAAGTAAGACGGCAAATCGTTGTTTTGACTCCTTTACAGTTGCATGACCTGTCACAAACAGCAATTTTGCCACTGTTTAGAATCACCTTTACTTCCATGGAACTGTCACGATTATCAGGAAAATCACTGTTAAGAACTTTGTCCTGTACTCTGTATGAGTACACTTTAAGATGGTGCCACTGGCACTATTTATTTTGATTTGGAACTTGCTGTCCGAATGCAGAAAGATAAAATTCAATAATGTGCATGCTCGCTTTTATCAGCAATCAAAAGTTTATTATTTTAAATTAATGTCCGCTTCCTTTATGTACTGTAATTTTGGGTGGATAGGCCCAAAATTACAGTATATACGAGTTAAAATAAAATTTTCGGCCCGCGCGGCTTATACAGCATGGTGGCGTATACGGCTTTTTTTTTTTTTTTTTTTTTTTTTTTGGCGTAGCGAAGTTATGTAGCAAAAAACGTTTTGGCTTGTTTCAATCTTTTTTCCGCGGGAATATATATCAATAGAGAGGGAATAGAATAACGATGTTACAGCCACGTGCAATAAATTCCACCCACCCCTTCTTAAAACAAGACATGAAAATAATAGGTTATAGGATTGAGGTGGGACAGGCAAGAGAGAGGTGACTCTGATAAAACTCGGAAAAAATCAGTGGCTGGGGGAAACTTCGCAGGGAATCGATGTTGTTAGCAAGGATTGCCCTTGTTTCATGCTCCTAGCAACTAACTCTCTTTGAACTCATGACATCATCAGCTTCGCCTTGAGGCTAACGCTCTCTCTCCCCTCTTGAAACTGGATATCCGACTACCATCCAACATCGATTGTCATTGCCATTGGTCAATGACAGCACATGCAAATTTTGTCAGTGACGTGTACGTTCATTGCATTCAGCTCGCCAAATCGTATTTTTCGAGTACGCTACTGGTAGTTCTACGTTATCATGGAAAGTAAAATGACGAAACACAGAAGTTATACTTCTAGTTTTAAGCTAATGGTAAATAAATATGTTTTTCCGAATCCTGGAAAAACATCAAAACTTCGACGATTATTTCAGGCTTCACTGAAGGAAACATTATTTCTAAAAACTGCAATGAAACGCCAGAAGACAGCGAAAGTAATGCGGACGACCCCAAAGATTTTTTTAGATGATGAGCTTTTAAAACTTTTTAATTTGGACAGTGAAGTTTCCGATTTTGATGGATTTGATTGAAAAACTATGTGTACCAGATATTTTCAGAATGTTGTGTGTGTATTTTTTAAATTCTTGAGGTATAAATGTTTTATAATTGGTTTAAGCGCCTTATGAATTCTTCTAGTAAATTTTTATAAAATAGGTAGTAGGGTAAGTGTTATCCTTAAGATTGAATCTTGTTTAATTGATATTTTTATTTATTATTTGAAAGATCGGGTACTATATTTTTATCTACGTAATGTTTTCAAGACTCTGCCGTGGTACTACCCCACCTTACTGTGAAGGTGCGGCGTTTCTGGCGATTTTTTTTTTCTTTCGCCCCCTTTTGTTTTATAGCTGCGGCGTATACGCCAGTGCAGCTTACTTACCCAAAATTACGGTAACTGTAAAACTTGCATCACAAAATAGAACTCAAATTGTATTGCAGATGTGATATCAGCAAAATTTCACCTTGGTGTGGACCCTTGCACTTGTGAACTTCAAGCTATTCTACATTTCGTCAGCAGCACTAGTTCACATATTTTTAGAACGTTTTTGATAAGAAACTACTGGAAATCAAAGAATTGAAGCTGGCAACAGCATGTTAGACGAACAAGAAAGAAACATCTCTTGCAGTTAAATATTGTCTGCTAAGAAAATTCTGCACATAAACAAGTTGTAGATAGGAGGTTATGTTTTTGCTCTTTACGAAGATAAATATTCATATTCTGTAATTAAAATGCTGTGAAAATAATGGAATTAGATTTCTGAGTGTAAAATAAGCAATATTATTAATAATAGAAGGAAAAATCGCCAAGCATTGTTTTTAACAGGAAAAAGAACAAACAAATATCGAAAGAAGGTAATACTTTTACAACTATTTCAAAAGTAAGGTCTCTGGTCTTAAAAGAAAATCCACTGACCCAAAGAGCAGTTCTAAGTCATATTAAAAATCTCTGTATCAACTGTAAATAGGTAATAAACAAAGATTTCAATCTGACAAAAACTGAAAAGCATAAAGTTCACCTCTTTTGCCTAGGCACATGATTAAGTGCAGAACACAGTGTAAACTTTATGAAAATCACTTAGCTGGACACAGATGGAAATTTATTGTGACTATTGATTCTGAAGCATGGATCTACATAAATGACTGTAACAAAAAATCAAGTTAGTGAAATCATGCAATGCATTGAGTATGATACGCTTTCCAACATACCAGAAATCATTACTCAAGTTATGAGGATAATGGCTGTGGAATAAATCTTAGCCCTGTTCCCTGACCTTTGATCCCATTTTGATGATATTCAACAGAACCAGTTCAGTATACCTTCAAAATAACATGATAAAGTTTTGTTGCAACCGAAGTATTTTTACGCAAGTTATGATGCATAAGGGCTATGGAATGGTTCCCACTAATGTGTCCTAACCTTTGATCCCATTTCGCCCATTTTCAATGGGATTCGTCCCCAGGCAGGCCCCTACAACATACTAACATTTCATCCAAATTGAAGCATTTTTACGTAAGTTATTCTGACGCATAATGGCAATGGAAGTGATTCCACTCCTATGTCCTGACCTTTGACCCTATTTCGCCCATTTTCAATAGGGTTTGTCCCCAGGTGGTCCCCTACCACATACTAAAATTTCATCGATATCGAACCTTTTTTACATTGGTTATGATGCATAAGAGCAGTGGAATGGATCCCGCTCCTATGTCCTAACCTTTGACCCCATTTCGTTCACTTTCAATAGGGTTCCTTCCCAGGTGTTTCTCGCCACATACTAAAATTTCATCGAAATCAAACGATTTTTACACGAGTTATCTTGCGGGCAAACATATACACACAACGCGTGATGTAATGAGGCAGATCGGAATCGCGACCATCTGCTCGCAAGAGTGTGACGTCATAAAACTTTGATAGGATCCACAAACAATGCGTGACGTAATGAGAGAGATAGTGTGACCGCACGTCAACAGCTCAATCGCGAGAGTGTGACGTCATAAGATTTCTCAGCATGGGTAACATTAATGGGACAACGCCATGACACTAAAAATGTGGTAATTCGGGTTGGTTATTTAACCCACTAAATGAATTTTCCTGAAGTCGAGATCAAGCTAAATCGATTTCTAGTACCAGAAAACGGTAGGTTAACGACTTTCATCAAAATCCTTAGAGCCATTTTCAAAATAAAATTTACATACGTACAAGAATTGCTCCTTTAATAGTATGAGATGAGGGCGATGGAATGGATCCCGATCCTATGTCCTGACGTTTGACCCCATTTTGTCCATTTTCAATAGGGTTCGTCCCCAGGTGGTCCTATATGACATACTAAAATTTAATCGAAATTGAACCATATTTACGCAAGTTATGATGCATCCCACTCCTATGTCCTGACTCCTGACCTTTGACCCCACTTCACTTATTTCCAATAGGGTTCGTCCCCAGGTGGGCTTCTGCCACATACTAAAATTTCACCGAAATCGAACCATTTTTGTGCACGTTATGACGCATAAGGGCAATGGAATGGATTCCGCTCATATGTCCTGACCTTTGATCCCACTTCACCCATTTTCAATAGGGTTCATTCCCAGGTGGTCTCCTATGACATACTAAAATTTCATCGAAATTGAATCATATTTGCGCAAGTTATGATGCATAAGGGTAATGGAATGCATCCCACTCCTATGTCCTTACTTTTGATCCCACTTCACCCATTTTCAATAGGGTTCGTCCCCAGGTGGTCCCCTGCCACATACTAAAATTTCATCGAAATAGAACCATATTTACGCAAGTTAGGACATATAAGGGCAATGGAATGGATCCCGCTCCTATGTCGTGACCTTTGACCCCACTTCACCCATTTTCAATAGGGTTTGTCCCCAGGTGGTCCCCTTTCACATACTAAAATTTCATCGGAATCAAACCATTTTTACGCGAGTTATCGTGCGGACAGACAGACGTACGGACAAAGCTGGAGCATATATGCTTCTTCAACCTACGGTTGGAAAGCGTAAAAAAGGTTGATTTACTATCGTAAAAGAGCAGAAAAAGATGTACAAACTTGGTTCCAAGAATCCAAAGAAACTTTGAGTTAAGGAAATAATGGCATAATATGCTGTCTCTAGTCTAAACATTGCCTCTGTAAAGTGTCTACTAAATGCAGTTAACTTTAGCACAAAAGTTCAGGAATTTATTGCATGTTAGTGTTGCTGTGCTTATGAGTCAATATAGCCATCAGCACTAAAAAGTGGATGGAATAAATTGTGGCCTAGTCAAATGTGTGAGTCGATGTTTCTGGTAAATGAAATCCAAATGACATCACAGGATTTAGGTTCTTACAAGTAATCATTATATGGAGTCTAAAATTGTCCAAATGGTTTGCAAGTAAAAAAAAAAAAAATTGATGGAGAAAAGCAGTGATAAAAACTAAGAATGGGTCTCCATTTATAGGTTGATTACAACAGTGTTAACAGGTGAACTGATATAAAGTGTAGAGCAACACGGTTTTATAACTGAACACAAAATAATGAATGCTCATGTGGTGCATGATAAACTAATCTAAGAAAGACTCAAATATCTGAAACAATTTAACCTTCAAAATACATTAACAAAAAAGTTGCAAAACGTGGTAGAGATGAGTCAACACTTGAAAATTCCATGCCATCAACTTTTACCGAACTTGATGTGCTGTCTTGTAAATTAATTAACTTACATGGTAGCACTTGTAGGTGTTTATACCTTGTAAATACTACAATATTTAAAAGTAAATATATCTAGTTCTTTGTATAGTTTGTTATTTAGTTTTCATTTTGTGTTTATTTATTTTCCTTTGTTGTTGAGACTGTAGATACCCGTAGGTTTTTCAGTAAAGTAAATCGTATCTGGGTAAAACCACTGATCATCACACCTCAGGTCCCATCAATGCTGGATTAGTGATGGTCTGTCTGCCAGTATATCATAAATTTTGCATATTTTTTTTTTATTTTATTCTGCTTTGATTGCACTTCTTGTAACTGTTTTGTAATGACAGACTTTTTTCTAAGCAAAATAAAAACAACCACCACCATATGTCATGAAAAACAGAGTGAATTAGGGTCATTCCGTGTCAAATCAACACAGCACTCAACCTTGACATCTCCGATTTGAACGAAAATTAGTGAGAAGGTAGTCCTTACGTAAGTAACGTAGCAGAGTAAAAATAATTTTCTTTTTTAATTTTCCTTTGGATTGTTTAGAAGATACAAAAGGTCAAAATTTTGAATTTCTGTGCTTTTTTTGAAAATTCACAACCATTTAAATTTTAGTATCTTGAGATAGAAATGTGTTATTATCCAGTTGATTCTGGTGTCAATAGAAAAAAGCTTATTAAACAAGCTTTAACATAATAAAAAAATTATCATAAAATTTACTTCTACTTTAAAGTTTAAATTTAAAATATTTCAAAAAGTGACATTTTAATTTTTTTCAAAAAATTATATGTTGAACTTCTTGCTATACTTGACATATAAAATTTTGGGAGTGGCAATTTAACTTTCTAAAGTTACAAAGAAATTTGTTTTCAATAAGTTAAATTTCAGAATGTATCACATCCATTCCTACCTGTATTTTTTTTAATTACAATGCATGAATTAAAGTTTATCATATAACATTTGGGTGGGGGTTCGATGTTTACCAATATACCTTTTTAATGCTCAGTTTTTTTATAATAAATAGTTAAATAAAATGTCTTATTGCTTTATTTACAGTAAAAGAACCTCTGCTTTAGACAATATGCTAGTGGTCGTTCTTTCTAAAAGCCAATGAGATTTGCCCTTAGTATAAAGTTTCAGTTCAGATTTAAAAATTAGGAACTTTCAGGGGCAAATTTAGCCCCCCCTCAAAATGCTTCTTACATTTAAAAAAATAACTTTTTTTCCCATTAACTTTTATGTTCTGGTGGATATCAAAAACTTCCATTTTTTTATGTTGCTCCAATTTGAAGGAAGCATACATATTTCTTAATTTTAGGTTCATGCATTGCTATCATAATACCAATTATTATGAGGATTAGGATTTTAACACTTATTTGTACATGAACTCCATTCTTCTTCTGTACACTTTATTTGTACATGCACTCCATTTTTCTTTCCTTTTGGTGAAGTTGAGTTACTTTTCCGTAAAAAGTTTCTTCCGAGTAATTGATCATATTTAAAAAGAATGTTTTTCTCTATTGACAAAACAGCCAATTTGCTCAAGTGTACATGCCCTTGTGTTTCCCTAAAGTATAGGGTGTCTTGATTCTTTTTAATGCAGAAAAACTTCTTTCGGCAGATGCAGTTGTTGATGGAAATTTTAATATTAGGTCTGCTAATTTTTGCACCTCAATAAACACAATGTCCGATTTATTCAACTTCATGTAACTAGTAATGTCTCATACTAATTTCATTTTGTATTCATCAAGGAAATAATAAACACCTTCACACGCACACACAAACACACAGTTCATTTTTGAGTCGAACTGTGTCAAAATTTGAAGCATAGGGTTCTTTAAGTTCTGACAGTAGATGATGAGGAAAGCTTTCCCAAAACTTTTTTAAAACAATTTGAATCCAACAAAAGCCACGAATTTAAGATATAATATAACTAATTTTAGTTCATTGACACTTCACACAGCTGAAACAACTCTCGCAAAACACTGGCGTTTACGGCGGGAGCATGCAAGTGACGAAGGTAGTCAAAGTCTTCTCTTTTCTGAGCTAACTGTTGCCTAAAGCAACAGCTCATTCACACTATCTGCTCCTCCATGTTGTCATGGAAACCCTAGCCTGCGAACGTATCCAAGGTCTTCAAATCACACAGCGAAGATTTCAGGCGAAGACTGGTAGAGTGACTAATTGCGTCACAATGACACCATCCCTCCACTAGGAGGCCCATTGGTCTTTGGTTGCCAGACACATTCTCTTAGTCAAAAGAAGTGAATCAGCACATGTGTTATTTTTTCACAGCGGAACATCGACATAGCTTAATACCATTGATAACTGACTTGTGTATATCTAACTGACTTTTCTTTGTGCATTCTCCAGGCTTCACAGCTAGCCTAGCTAGCCTCGAATATGCGCCACTGGTATGTACATTCACCAAAATGTCAAATTAATATTAATTGGATACAAATTGGAAAAGTTATCAGCTAAGAGTGATGCAGGACAAAAATTTAAACATATAAAGACTGCACAGTGAATACAATTTGTGAATCACTGTCACCAGCTTGCTATTTTGGTAGTACAAAAAAAAAAAAAAATGCCCAAGAACTAGAAAGTTGGAAAATAATTATTTGTTCGATTCTAACGTAACTGTTGGCATAACTACAAGCAGTGAATATCCACAAATTGTTCAACACCTGCATTAACAAAAACCATTGATGATTTTGTAGTTTTCTTTTTGTTGTAGTTGTTGTTTTTGAAAAAATATTGTTCATCTAAGATGTTCATTTATAGCTAAATAGCAGGCAGCTTATCATAATGAACTAAAAGCAAATTTGCAAGCTGGTGAATTTTTGGTAACATCTGAGGTTTCTAGGAATTTCTGTTGAAAGATTCTGCTCAAGGATTCCATTGTAATAATTCTCAATCTGTAATTCACCCATTTTGTTGCATTTTGCAAAAAAATCAGGGAAAACTGAATGTACAAATTTTGGCAATAATTTCGAAAGTTTGCAACATAGTGTAGTAGCAGTTCATCTTTTTCAGCACTGCTTGTACATCTCAATAAAAGTTTAAAAAAAGACAAACATTTTTTATTATTCAGATGGATCATCAGCACAATATAAGAACAGAAAAAAATTGATCAATTTCTGCTAAAATGAATAGATTTTGAAACATTTGCTCAGCAGCACTTTTATGTAACATCCCATGGTAATAATGCTTGTGAGTATTGGTGGTGATTTTAAGTCTTGCAGCTGAAGCAAGTTTTTGAAGGCCATATAATAATGCAGTTATGACACCATATCAATTAACCGGCTGGGCAACCAAAAGCATGCCAGTCTGTGATTTTGAATACCTCAATTCTGAAAATCAGTATGAAGCTGAAAAAAAGTTATTACATCCATATTTTAGACATCAAGAACAATACCAAACATACAAACAAACACAAACTTCGCTGTTTTATCCCACTGGACAAAAACAGAATACAAGTTTATTCAAATTCTACAGTAACCAAAATAGAATATGTTACTTCTGATAAATGTGAGATGCAACTTGCAGGTATATCTATCTGTTTTTGTGTCGTGTCTCTGTGCAGAACACTTGTGGAATGGCTATGTCTGGAATCTTTGAAGATATGGATGAAGTAAAAATTTTATTTCATTATCTTCATGGCCGTTTTTCTTTATATCATCATCATCATTCATTATCAATCCACTGCTGGACGAAGGTCTCCCCAAGTTTCTTCCACAACAAACAGTCTGTCTTGTGCCAGTCTCCTCCATGTTACTCTCGCATACTTTAGAATTCCATCCACCCATCTCCCATGTGGTCTTCTTCTGGGTCTTTTCCTGTCCCTTGGAATCCAATCTAAAATTTTGGTCATCCATAGATGGTCTGTCCTTCTGGCAGTATGTCCAGCCCATTGCCATTTCAGGGATTTAACTCTGATCATGATGTCTTCCACTCTTGTCATTTTTCTGATACACGAGTTCCTCTTCTTATCTCTCCTGGTTACACCAAGCATGCACCTCTCCATGCTTGTTTGAGTTGTCTGCAGCCTTTGTATGTCTCTTTTAGTTAAGGTCCACGTCTCTGCACCATACGTAAGCACTGGAAGGATGCATTGATCAAACACTTTTCTTTTAAGACATAATGGCATATTGCTCTTGAAAATTATGCTGTTTCTTCCAAAAGCTCTCCAGGCAAGTTTTATGTGCCGATTAATTTCTTCATCAATGTGACCCTCACTTGATATCTGCTGTCCAAGATAAACATACATATCTGTTATCTCCAGCTTTTCTCCATCAATCGATAAATCTTCATTTCTTGTAAAAGCATTGAACATCACTTTTGTCTTCTGAAAGTTCATTTTTGATCCCACTTCTTTACTCTTGTCAGCAAGTTCCTGGATCATACTCTGCAGCTCTGATGGGGTAGTTGCAAAAATGACTACGTCATCAGCAAAATGAAGGTGAGTTAGATAATCTCCATTAATCTTTATCCCTTTGTTTTCCCAGTTCAGTGATTGAAAGACATTTTCCAATGTGGCATTAAAGAGCTTCGGAGATATGGTGTCACCTTGTCCCACTCCCTTTCCAATTTTTGTGTGTATTGTATTTTCAAACAGCCGAATCTTTGCACTTGCATTTTCATAAATGTTATTAATAATATTAATGTATGCATCTTCAATACCGCAGGATTTCAAAGCCATTGTAACTGCTGATGGTTTCACCGAATCAAAGACCTTTTCATAATCGATAAAAGCCATGCACAATGGAAGTTCATATTCCCTCACTTTCAATTAGTTCTCTCAGTACGTGGATATGATCTATAGTGCTGTAGCCACTCCTGAATCCAGCTTGTTCTCTCGGTTGAGCCATGTCCAGTGTTACCTTCAAGCGGTGTGAAAGAGCTGTAGTGAAGATTTTATAAACCACTGATAGGAGGCTGATACGTCTCTAGTTCCTGAGATCCTCAATGTCACATTTTTTATGTAGCAAGATCATTTTAGCGTTGTTCCAATCCTCAGGAATCTTCCCTTCATTAATGCATCGAGCGAAAATTTGGGCGAGTACTATTTCGATTTCTCCACTTGCTTCTTGTATGATGTCTACAGTAATTCCATCTTCTCCTGGAGCTTTTCCCGGCTTCTTGTTCTTGATTGCATGTGCAACTTCTGGGAGGACTGGAAGAACTCTGGTACTGGTACCTTTCATGATGTCTGGAGTACATGTATCATCCCTTTCATATAATTTGGAGTAGAAATATTTCACTCTTGTCAAAATTTTGCCTCTATTTCTTGTTACAGAACCATCTTCTTTTCTCAGTGCCATAATATGTTTCCTTCCCTTACTGAGATGTCCCTTTGCTATCTTTAGGCTTTGGTTGTTTTCAATTGCTTTCCTCACTAGTTCCCAGTTGAACTTCCTTACGTCTTCAGTGATACTTTTTCGTACTGTCTTGCATAGCTCTATATATTCCACTTTGGAAGTCACGTCTTCTTTAGTTGTCCTCATCTCTCTTCTTTTTTGCATCAACATTTTGGTTTTTCTTGATAATTTGTTCACATGCAACTTGTTCTTAGACCCAGCTAATTTTGTTGCTGTTTCCATAAGAGTTTTGGTTACTTTTCTGTTAACTTCAGAAATATCCACTTCTTCCGATGTTAACCCATTTAAAGCAGAGAATCTGTTCTTCAGTTCCAACTTGAAGGTATTATGGTGTTTTTTAAGGTTGGTTATGTCAATACATTTTGTTTGTCTTATGAGCTTGCCACGTTCGAGTTTAGTGTTGAGGTGCATTTTACATCTCGCCAATCTATGGTCACTGCCTGTGTTGAACTTGTTTAGCACACTGCAGTCTTCTATGACGAATTTTTTGTTACACATAATAAAATCAATTTCACTTGTCTTCCCATTTGGATGTCTCCATGTCCATTTCTTGTGTGGCTTTTTCTTGAAAAAGGAGTTCATGATGAAAAACCCTTCTGCCTCTTCAAACTCTATGAGTGTATTTCCACGCTGGTTTCTATTGCTGTGACCGAATTTACCTACCGAAGTTTCATTCTGTTGCCATTGCCTTATTTTTGCATTGAAATCTCCCATAATTATCTTCAAGTGCTGCTTGCCTTTATTATTTAGATGACGAATTTCCTCATAAAATTCTTCAATTTCTTCTTCAGGATGACTTGTGGTGGGTGCATAAGTTTGAATAATCTGAGCCTGGTATCTTCTCGAGAGTTGGATAACGAGTCGTGCAGCTCTGTCAGAAGAACTTTCAACTTCTACGACTTTATCCTTCAGTTTCTTGTTTATTATAAATCCAACACCACTAGTTCTGCCAGTATCTGTCCCACGATAGTAGAAGAGATGTCTACTTTACAGTTCAATGAGATCTTCTCCTTTTCTCCTTACCTCACTTAGCCCGACGATGTCCCACTTGATTCTTTGTAGTTCCTCTTCCAATTCAAGATGCCTTGAATCAGAAGATAGGGAGCGTCCATTATATGTAGCCAAGATCAGCATCAGATGTCAACCTAGTTCGGTCCTCCGGTAATTCTTAGCACCCTCTGCCTTCATGTCACACTGGCCGCTGCCTTGGCCAGGTACATTCCAGCTGCTGGAGACCGAGGGCCAAGATTTATGTTGTGGAGTCATTTTGGAGGGGTTTGGCCATAACTCACCACGCTGGCCAAGCGGGTTGGTGAGTGTGGGATAGCATTTCCTCTAATCTCGATGGTATAGTTATACCGCTATTGGCGGTCGTCAGAGCCCCTTTAGTGGGAACAGGATGCACAACGAGAAAGCGGGGTTGACATTTGTCACGGAGAGGCTGTGATGTTGCGCATCACATATATGTGTGTGTGTGTATATATCCCTTCTAAGAAGATATTTTAAACTTGCCAAGACCTGACATATTGAAAAAAGTGGATAAAAAAGACAGCAACTGGATGAATTTACAAAATCTCACAAGATACTGAAAAACTCCGGAACACTTCCAGTGCAAGAAATTTTTATTTTGCCAACAGATTTAAAATGACAGAGAAAGCTTATAAAATGCTGATTATGACATTTACACCAGAATGCAATTATTTTCCATTTTGGTGTGAGCAGTCTCACTGCAAAATAATGCCAAGCATTACACAGAAAATATTTTCATGTGATGCACTTGATGCAAACTTTGATCTTTATTTTACATGAAAATAATTTTCTTCAATATAGTTACAATATAAAATTGTCATCGCTGAACAAGATGATTAATTTTTGAAGATTTTAAAATTAGATCTCAGTGGCAAGTTCAAATGCATTATACATACATGAGATTCTTCCATGGATTTACGGAATTCCGCTTTTTTGTCATTATTTGGGCCATTCTCAAGATTGATGCAAAACTCGATCAATTTTAGGAACATTGGTGGGAAGGGAGGGGGAGGGTTGTTTTCCGTCTAGGGGCGGTATTTCGTCTTTCAGAAGTATCAAAAATGGAAGTTAAAGTGAGTATAGATTTTCCCGTAATCATAATTTCTTTCTTTTTTCTCTTTTTTTCCCCCCCCGCAATGTTGCTGCTGTCCAGTTTTGTAAATATCATTTCGTTGCATAAATTCCCCCCGAAAACGGAAGCTAGGTGGCGCGAAAATTTTTCTGTGATCTTCAGGCAGGATATTCTTCCGCAAATTCGAGGAATTTCGTCTTTTCCGTTATCATTTGAGTCATTCTCGGGATCGCTGCGCAACTGAACAGAAAATTTCCGGAGATTAGTGTGGCAGGGGAGTTGTTTTGAAGGACGGAATTCCGTCTTTCAAAACTTTAGGTAACGGAAGTTAGACTGAATGAAGATTTCTCCCGTAATCGTAATTTTTTTCACCCGCGATGTTCATTCTGCCCAGTATTGTTGTTAAATATTTTATTCTATAAATATTCATATTTCAGCTTGAAAATGGGGGAATGAATTTTTTCCGAAAACGGAAGTCTGACAGAACGAAGATTTCTCCCATAATCGTAAGTCCCCCCCCCCCCCGCGATGTTCACACTATCCTGTTCTGTTGTTAAATGTTATTATCCCCATCATTGTTTGCATTTGTGCTTGATAAGGGAAGAAAAAAATGTCGGAAAACGGAAGTGTCGAAGTTGGAAAATTTGTAAGAATTGATGCATGATGTTCGAAAGTATTAACATTCCCAAAGTTGCAGCATATATCTGAAATAGTAAAAGCTTTGGTGTCATGCATTCATGGTGCTCTGGCTGAAAATTCTTTTAGCATGATGGAAGAAATTATTGTCATCTGAGGGCATAGTTTTCAGCTATGGAGAACTTAAGTCTACAAACACACACACACACACACGCACGCACGCACGGACGAAATTCACAAACAGCCTTTCACTTTGCGAAGAGAATAAAAATTAACAGGTTGCAAAAAGAAATCAGAAATCGAAGGTAAGGGAAAGGAAATATGAGAATAAGTGAGTAAGAGAATTGCATTTCTTTTTCTGTAACTTTTTAATTCCCATTTCATTGATTTAATCCTGCGTGCTGACAGGATAGGATAGTATACATACGTACATATGATATCGCTAAGCTGCTCTCTGGGATTCAGAGGTTAGCTCCACAAAGAAAAACAAACTACCAAATAATTTTTAACTGATTATTTACTTACTCATGCCGTATCAAACTCCTCCATTTACAGGATTGGATAGAGCTTAGAAAAAAAAAACCCAGTGCATCGATATACCCCCCAATCTCAAAAAGAGAATGCGTGAATCTGTTGTAATCTCAAGCGATTTCAGACAAAAATTGCCAGTTTTGTTAAAGTCTGACTTTTTTTCTCTTGTGCCAAGCTTTTTTTTTTTTTTTTGTAAGTAAAAAGTTCAGAGAAACTTTAGTGTTTATTGGACTTGTGAATTTATTTCAATTATTTATTTTTTTCAGTTCAAAGTGTAATTGGTATTTTTTTCTTTAATTATGAGACTGAGATCTCGTTTTTAGTATCTGAGCAAATTCTTTCTTTGATGTGCTGTTATGGGGTAGCAAAAAAATATTTTAGAAATGTAGTTTTTGTTTGTGGCTAAACATAAAAACAATGCATGGCATCAGTAAGCAACTCAATCCTGATGACAATTCATTGGTGCTAAAGTGTCACTATAGCGACCTGTTGTTTTTCTTTGCCTTATTTTGAAGCTTTGTTTTGGGTCGTATTGGTATATCCACATATTCTTACTTGTATATGGCTGTGTTCAGAAGTTCTCTGTGGAAATGAGTGATAAGAATCCCGAGCCTCCCCCCTCCCCCTCCCCAATCATTCCTCTTACAGGATTTCAAAATAAAGTTCTATCCTTACTTGCTATCTCTGTTTTTTGCCTCCTACTAAAATTTCTAGTCATTGTAGATGTTTCTACTTCCTTCAGTTTAGAAAAAAAGGTTGTGCACACAGACTGTGAAAAATATTGAGTATTTCACTGATGGTTGTTCTGCACAATATAAAAATTGCAGGAATTTTCTGAACTTGCACTATCATTAACAGGATTTTTTTTTTTAGATTGGTAGGGAAGTGGTAATTTTTTACGCTTTCCAACCGTAGGTTGAAGAAGCGTATATGCTCCAGCTTTTTCCGTCTGTCCGTCCGCACGATAACTGGCGTAAAAATGGTTCAATTTCAATGAAATTTTAGTATGTGGTAGGAGACCACCTGGGAACGAACCCTATTGAAAATGGACGAAATGGGGTCAAAGGTCAGGACATAGGATTGGGATCCATTCCATCACCCTTATCCCATGTTATTAAGGTGGACGTCAAGTTATTTTGCTTCCTATACTTCCAGTGGAAAAACATTTGTACACATTTCCTTCACAATTAATGTGTTCCCAAGGATGACAATTTGAACATCGGTTAAAATAACTTCTTATTATCACTTGGAATACTTAATATTTTCTAAAACATAACCATAATTATATTAAAAATCAATTACTCTTCCTTTTTTTTTTTTTTTTTTTTTTTTTTTGTATGTGTTGAAACCAGAAAAAAGATGGCGTGACCTGTACTTTGATGACGTCAGTAGACAAACAAATGTTGGATTGCATAATTATGGTTATGTTTTAGAAAATATTAAGTATTCCAAGTTATAAAATGAAGCTATTTTAATCGATGTTCAAATTTTCATCCTTGGGAACGCATTAATTGGGAAGAAAATGTGTACAGAAATTTTTCCATTCAAAGTACAGGAAGCAAAATTACTTGACGTTCACCTTAAAGGAGCAATTCTTGTATTATGCAAATTTTATTTTGAAAACTGCTCTAAGGATTTTGATGAAAGTCGTTAACCTACCGTTTTCTGGTACTAGAAATTGATTTAGCTTGATATCAACTTTAGGAAAATTCGTTTAGTGTGTTAAATAACCACCCCGAATTAGAACGTTTTTAGTGTCATGGCGTCGTACCATTAAGGTTATCCATGCTTAGAAATCATATGACATCATACACTCACAATCCAGATGTTGGCACGCGGTCACACCATCTGTCTCATTATGTCACGCGGTGTGTGTGGATCCTATTAAAGTTTTATGATGTCACACTCTTGCGAGCAAATGATTGCGATTCCCATCTGCCTCATTATGTCACGCATTGTGTGCGTATGTTCATCCGCACGATAACTCAGGTAAAAATCGTTTGATTTCGATTAAATTTTAGTATGTTTTAGGGGAACAGCTGGGAAGGAACCCTATTGAAAGTGAACGAAATGAGGTCAAAGGTCAGGGCATAGGAGCGGGATCCATTCCATTGCTCTTATGCGTCATAACTAACGTAAAAGAAGTTCGATTTCAATAAAATTTTAGTATGTGGTAGGGGACCCCCTGGGGACAAACCCTATTGAAAATGGGCAAAATGGGGTCAAAGGTCAGGACATAAGAGCAGAATCACTTCCATTACCATTATGCGTCATAACTTACGTTAAAATGTTTCGATTTGGATGAAATGCTAGTATGTTGTAGGGATCTGCCTGGGGACAAATCTTATTGGAAATGGGCGAAATGGGTCAAAGGTTAGGACACAGGAGTGGGATCTGTTCCATAGCCCTTATGCATCATAACTTACATAAAATTGCTTCGATTGCGACAAGACTTTATCATGTTATTTCGGAGGTATACTGAACCAGTTCTGTTGAATATTTTCGAAATGGGATCAAAGGCCAGGGCACAGGAGCGAGATTTATTCCACAGCCATTATCCTCATAACTTGAGTAATGATTTCTGGTATGTTGGAAAGCGTATCATAATCAATTAATTGCATGATTTTACTAACTTGTTGCAACAAGCCATGGCAAGTCAATATGTGATGGTGTTGATGTGTATTGTAAAAAGGCTAACAACAAAAGCCAGTTTGCAGCGACCTTTAGCTTAACAAATAACATCTACGGCAACAATTTATAACATCTGAGAAGATAATATAAAAGAAATTACATTTTTCTTTGTGTGTGCAGAAGAGATAAAGTGCGTAATCTGCTTAGTCCCCGTTTTGAGAAAGCCCCTTCTGGTACACGCCCGATGCATCACTTTACACCACTTCTCAATTTTGGAATTGGTGCTAAGAGATTAAGTTCTGATAAATATTACAGTATTATTTCTGAAATCAGAGTAACTAATTTTCAAGATGAGTTACAGTTGCATGCTAACTGCTGCATGACATGTGTATATGATTTGTGTTGGTATGTGGGATTTGTTGAAAAGATTAACTATGATGAAGGTGATATGACTGTTTCGACACATGCACCCACATGGGCCTTCTCCATTTTTTTTATTGGCCTAATAATGATTGTGAAAGTACCTCTGACACATATATTATGTTTGGTTGAGGTAAACACTGCAACAGGAAAAACATACAGCCTATCCAAACAATCTGAAGACCTTGTTCAGTCAAAGTTTTTTCATATGAAAATTAGTAATTGTGTTTAGTTTTAATTCAGACTGACAGAGAAAATAATTTGTTTATCTGTTTTGTAACCAAGGAGAAGATCATTTATAAATCATACGTAAACGTATCATTCAATGTCAAAATAATTCATAAAATGGTTTGTTCCATTAGTTTATATTTTTATTAGAATTAGTAAGAAATTTAGAGACACTTAATCTTTGCAGTTGCTTGTATTCTTAAAAAAAAAAAAAAAGCTTGGGATAGTATAGGTTGCCCTGTCGGTCACACTTTTCGCAATTAGTGATTATTTTTAAGCACAGCAACTTTTAAAAAAATTGGCAATTTGACTGCTGATTGTGAGCACAGCTTTGCAGGCTGGCGTTTTGATCAGTTGCAAATTGAAATTGATCAAAATAAATTCAACAGTAACAAATATAGTGAGTTGCAAGTGCACTCACAGAAGTCAGGCTATACATCTTGACAAATGTTGCTGCTATGTTTGTGAATTGCAAACTGTACAATATGCTCTAGTAAGGTTTTTTAGTTCTTTTATTTACTTTATTTATAAATTGCACAGTATTTGGTAGTTAAAGGTGTTTAAAATATAATTCCATGAGACTTAAAAAATACTTTGAAAACAGAAATAAGCATAAATATTCATCAGTTTCTGTGCATTTCCAAGTGCTGAAATGTTACCATTTATTCACAAATATTTCAGATCCTGTAATTTCTAAACTAGTTTGAACCACAAAATGAAACTCACAGGTTTTGTTGAGTACCAGTAGGGGTATCCTTTGTGGAAAAAAAAAAAAATTAGCTGGTCCCTCTTTTGAGATATGTAACCTTGAAATCTGCAAAAGTTGAAAATATTGCAACTTTGAGGGAGGGGGGGGAGAAAGAGAATAGTGAGAAGGGGACCAAACCCAGACTTAAGTTCTCCATAGCTGAAAACTCTACTTGCCATAGTTATTACACAAAAATTCCCAGCTTGGGGTTCCAACTCCCAGTCACCTTAACTTTTAACAGTCCATCAAAAATGGTAATTTATGCTTGCGAGTATTGCAGATTTCAACGCCATTTTAAGCAAGGTTAAAAAAAATATTTTCTATCATTTCTATACATTTTCTGTAAGCCTAAAATGTCCTCTTTAAGGTAGTATAAACCAAAACTTTCGATCTACAATAAGAGGAAAGTGATTGCCTTTTTTCAAAACTTTTGTGAGGCTCTATTCGGTCTGCCGCAGAAAAGAAAAATGAACCTATATCCAAGATGGTGGCACATAAACATAAAATAAAAATTATTTTGAGCTCCTCACCAATAGAGTTAAACTATGATGGGAAAATGTGTATAAAATGGTCAAGCAACCACTTAATTAAAAAATTGGTTTAATACCATGTTGGAATGTTCCAACATGATATTACCCAATTTTTTCCTTGCCAAAATTGTGAATTGCCCAAAGTATTTTTATCTCCTGCTGAAAGGTTACATTACAGTACACACATGGAAATATTTTAAGCAAATTTGAAGAGGGGGCTCATTTTGAAAAAAAAAAAATGTTTTGTTTAATAAAAATGTGGCCCTATTTTTTTTAAAAAGTGTTCTTTTAATCCTAAAAATGTGTAGAAACCAGTTGTTCCCAAATGTATGAATCATGCAGATCATTTAAGAAAAAAATTATGTGGCTGCAACAGTTAGTTGTGAAGTTATGAATTTTTTCGTCCTACAGAGTAGTTCTGAAAACTCATAGCACGAAAACTTTATTTAAAGGCAAAGCTACCCAATTTTTAAAGTGGCATTAGCCGCATTACTCTACTAGACTGACTGACCTAAAATTTTAACAGCTTTCATATCTTACCAGTACAATACTTTGTACCAATTTTCACAAAAATCTGAGATGGGTGGGTGACATGCCCTGTGTGATCTGACATGGAATGACCTATTTATGACATGCAAAATAATGAAATTTGGCAAATTTCTTGAACTTTATGACTTCTATCTCAGGAAATTTAAAAGTTATTGTGCTAAAAATTGGCACACATTCATTTCTTGTGTACGTGAACAAATCTACAAAGTTTCATAAAAATCAAAAGGGGTCAGGTTGAAAATGCTATTTTTCTGTGTTGAATTGATATGGAATGACTCAATAGTAAAATGCCAATTTTGAGCTTTTAATTTTGCTTTAGAAAAAGGGAAAATGCTTACTATGTAATTAAAGGAAGGCAAAAACACATATTTCATTAGGAAAATTCTGTGTGGAAATGGAATTATTATTGATTCGAATGGGGTTATCTATGCTGAAGTATCAAATTATTAGGAACACATACCTAACCATGTGTTGGGCTGATCTTATCCTTCAAAACAGTCTCAATTTGATGTTGCATGGATTAAGGGAGGTGCAGATATTGTTCTACAGGTATGATCAGCCAAAAATGATGTAATGGCATCCTTCAATCACCAAATGCTCTCTGTAGGAGGATCTTTGTTGTGAATGGACCTCCCAATTTCATTCCGCAGTTGTTCAATTTGGTTATGATCTGGAGACTGTGGGGGCCATTTTAGCACTTTGAAGTCATTGTCATGCTCCTGGAACCACTGTGTGATAATTTGAATCTTGTGGCATGGTGCATAATCCTGCTGGAAGTAGCCCTGTTCTTCAGGAAACACCATGCACATATGTACCTGGTCTGCAATGACATCTAGATACTGTTCCAGAGGTATTAAGGTACCCAGTGCCCACCACGAAAGCTGATCCCAGACCATTACACTGCCTCCACACCAGCTTGTACAGTTAACGCTAAGCAGCTGGGATCCATTTATTCTTGCTGTTTTGTTGTGACCATTTTCTGGCCCATCCATCAATGTGTATAAACTGAAAACATGATTCTTCAGACCAGGCAACCTTTTTCCTGTTCTCAAGAGTTCATTTTTGGTGCTCACTGCAGATGAATTTGTTGGCTTTTAGCAGAGATGAGTGGCATACAAAGGGGACGTCTCCTGTTATAGCCCATTCACTCCCAATGTGCTATCTTTAAATTTTCTTCTTGATACTGCTGTTGTACTGTGCGGTTACTTGATGCAGTGAAGCTTGTCTGTTACCTCGTACAACCCTCTCCAGCTGCCATTTCCCTTGAACATCAAGCAGTAGTTTGCCGTTTCTGAGATGCTAGCTCCTGCTATTTAGTATCCACTGTCATGCCACTTTCAAAGTCATGAAAATAACAAGTCTTTCCTATGTTGTCACTATCTATGTTTGTGGACATCTCAATCCTTTGCAGTGAGCTGCTTACAAAGCCATCTCAGTGTCATAGTTGTGTACATAAATGAGGACAGCACTTGTCTGATTGCTATTTTGTGTTCTTAAAAATTTGTAACTTCAATGCATATATTTACACACAAACTGCATCTGTCAATAATTTTACAGATTTATTTTGATTGAAATCACAAACATGAATAACCTATCTATTCATTAAATTTTGGGTAAAACATAAAATGTAATGTAGCCAATGTGTTGTTTCTTGTATCCTTCATGGGTAACAGTCTAAAAAAATAAAACCATAAATTTTGCTGGTCTCTTTGCCACTTACGCTAAAAGTTTTAATCAAAAATTTTACAGATTACTATAGGAGAAAAATCCTAGTTTTAACAATATTTCAAAATCTTAAAGAAAGTACTTTCCACATCCAAATTGTGGTATTTGAGACTTCCCTTACTTTTTCCTTGTAAGAGTCAGTTTTTAGGTCAGAAATCACCAGTTTTTTTACAGTGATTCTGTGTTCAAGTTATGTGAGGAGTTAGGATGATTAATTATGGTATCAATATGACAAAAATATAGTGAACATATGTGTCTGCTTTGTTCTTTGAAGATTAACTTTTTTATTCAATGGTGTTCATTGTACCTTTAGTGTGCATTATATTTCATTAACTATAAATATATTGTATATCTTTTCTTTCTTTCTCTTTTTTTTTTTTTTTGTTGGGACTTAATTCTCTAAAAAAGTCTTAACCTTTTTATTTTTGTTAATAGGAAATGGCAGGGCATATATGATTGATAATGTTTGGAACTCCAGAAACATTATCTTTTATTGCTAAAAGTAGTAGAAACTAACTCAGTGCTGTTTTAATTTAATTTCCATTAAATACATAATTTCTTGCCAGTAATGCATTTTCATGTAATGTTTTATTTCTGCATTTAATCTGAAAGATTATTTAATCATGTTGTTGTGATAGCCTAATTGTCTGTATTTTGTACAGTTGACAGGCATAATTCAGGCCATGGTTGAAAATGAACCATACTTCGAAGATGTTTTTATGGTAATTATACCTTCTTATGTTAACATAAAAAAAAAAAAAAAGAATTGCATTCAGTACTAACTACAGTAATTGCTTTCATATCAGTCCCTGATATGTATTTATATGTATGCTAGCAATATTTTCAAATTGATGCACTGGTTGCTTTGTGAAAATCTGTTAGAATTCCTCCTCCTTTTTTCTGGAATGCATGAAATCTCTCATTAATGTATTGCAGGGTGCTGGTATCTATCATTACCTTCACTATATGTTATACTGATCAAGCAGGTCAGTGCCTAGAATATAGTGCATTCATAAAAGAATGGTATGGTTTCGCAGACTTGTAAGTCCCTTAGTTTCCGGTGACAAACTGTAATGCATGCATAGATTTGTCACTCAGCTGTTCAAGTTTATCTTTATGCCCATTTCGTGGCGTGGACTCCAAAAGTTCCCGCTTGGGGTGACCCTGGCTCTGAAAATGGTGAGCCAGGAAGAAAAGGCTTCCTGCGTGCTTAGATTTGAAATGTCTAAATATGTCATGACAGTGCGACATGAGTTCCATTTACATTTTTAGAAGGATGCATGAGAACAACATTCACAGGTGGTACAGCCACTTTGTGAAAAATATATGCCTGTGTAAAAGCAAAGGTCGTCCAATGGGAAAACTTTTGTGTCCGATGGGAATGTATGACGGAGTGAGGGAGACGTATCCAGTGGAGTCAGAGGAAGTGTTGCTGGCTAGAGGAAGCACAGAGTTGCAAATGCCAAAAATGATGATGTGGAAGGTGTTGTTTAAGCAGCTAACAATGAAACTGTACAAGTTGTGGTTGCTGCATGTGTAGAAAGCAGCAGACCGTGTTTGTCAGAGACATGCATGAGAAGATGGTTTCCTGGAACTGTGGAACATCTGATTTTCAACGATGAAGCCACTTTCCATTTGGGCGGAAAGGTCATTACGCACAACATTTGTATCTGGGGACAGAGCTTTCACACGAAGCTATTGAGAAAGAGCATGTCTCTCCGAAGGTCAACGTCTTTTCGTGCTGCCTCACTTGGGAAAGTGTACAGGCCTTTTTTCTTTGCTGAAGCAACAGTGACTGTTTCTACCTACCAGGGCATGTTGTAAATCTGGTTGTTTCCACAATTCGACAGTTATTACGACGACTACATTTTCCTACACAACTGCGCTCCCTCCATTTCCATCATGATGTGAGATGCCTCCTCAGTCATGTTTCCACAGTGCTGGATTGGATGTGCTGCAGATGTGGACATCCACCTCCTCCAGTGGCCACTCTGGTCCCGGATCTAACGCCATGTGACTTCTTTGTGTGGGGGTACGTGAAAGACAAAGTTTATGAACTCCCAAAGCCTTGAAGCCCCTGGTCCCTCTGGGATCTCCAGGAAAGGATCATCCATGCTATGGAGGCCATCATACCAGACATGCTCAATCAGGTCTGGCAGGAATTAGACTACCGTTTGGATATGTGCCAGGTGACAAAAGGTGCATATGTAGACGGAATTTGAGTGACACACATCAAACTTGAACCATTGCACATCTGATTGAGAGATGTCATGACTGTTTAAGGTAGAAAATACAAAAAAAAAATACATGTCTGTGAAACTCTACCATTCTTTTACAAACACCCTGTATAATTAAAGGAAAATAATTTTTAATTTTATTTTTGTTATGGTGCATGATGGTATGATAACCAGTACTTTTTATGCAGTTTGAAAATTGTCGGTTGAGTGTCTGTTAAATGAAAGAATTGCTGTTGCTGGATTTTGTAAACATGAAGTTGAAAAGATGGTTTTGGAAAGACTAAAATATGTGAAAAATAATACACTGAGTGCAATATCAGTTTCATAAAATGAATGTAAATCAGGGTTTTTGTAAATGAATTTAATCATTAATCTACCCCTGAGCTTCACTATGGTGGAAAAAAATATTTTTTCTTCACCACTTTCTCTTAAAATTGTAGCCCATGAACAGTGTGCATGGGCTACAATTTTTATGAGGATGTATGGCAGCCTCAAAAGCATCACTTAGTCATAGATGTAAACCGTGTGAAACAAATTCATGGTATTGTTTGTGATAATAAAATAAAAAATTTAATTTTCTGTAAAAATTGTTATGAACCCAAGTACTTTTTATGTATTTTTGAATATTTGTGCAAATAAATTTGTTCATGACAGAATGATTTGTTAATATAAGGGTTGTTCTAGTGAAAGTAAAAATTGTATTCTAGGATAACTGTAAATAAATTTATTCACAAAAACTCCTCATAAGCTTGAGACATCAATCCCAACTATATATCAGATAATGGATACCATTCTTCAAAAATGAGTTAAGTTTTGGGGTAAACCAGTCTGTGATAGCTTATTTCACTTCATGATCTAGCACAAATCTTCATTCTTTCAGGTGCGTTTTAGTCACATGTTGACAAGTCGAACTGTAGATGGGATGACAAAAAGAACCTTCCATTGAAAGTACTGCAGTGTTGATATGGAAGCTGTTGGCGATGTGTGGATGAGCATTATCGCTCAACAGCACAACACCTTGCTAAGTTGCCAGGGTGCTTCAACTTAATGGCAGCCCTTAACTTTTTCAGTGTTTGAACAATATCTTGTGAGCATTGCTGGTATGACCACATGGCATCTAGTTCTGAAGCAAAGGACCATGGTGATCGGAAAAGAAAAATTTCCAAAGTCTGTGAGCTCTTCTTTGACAAAAACCGAATAACTGCTCTTTGAGCTGCTTAGAACACATCCATATTGTGTTTGCTCGGTGTCCTTGCTTGCAATCCCTTTGCACACTGTGCTACAAACGTCAGTCCACTGGGTTTTGCTTGCTTTCCTTTATACCTCTCCCACACTGAGATGATAGAGGGCACACTCCTCAGAATATCAAACTGCTCACCGGCAATATTCTCACTTTCATTTGAACAATCCTTGTACATTTTTTTTTCCAAAAAATATCATAACATCCATAATTGTTTTGTTTTTTTTAAAGAAAAGATTAACTTAAACTTTTTCTTGCTAGTAAGAGATGAGTACCAGCACTAAAATGCCACAAAAAAAAAAAAAAAAAAAAAAAAAAAAACGTTCCTCTGTCATGTAGCATGAAATCCAAACCTGTGTTTATAAGTTTATTAGTTGCGAGAAAATATCATTTGGTATTGCTTGGCGAAAAATCTAATTATTTTAAACGAAAGAAGGATAGTTTGAAGAAATGAGAAATTAAAACTAAGTTTTCCAACACTTCTTTGTACTGGATATTTTCTGTTTTTCCTTCCAGAACCAATATAATTTTTTTCTTTCATTGCAGCCTACTCTTGATTACATCACTAAGTTGACCATGTCCAAAAAACCCTGATTTTGTGAATCAACTGCTGCAGACTTCAGCAATTGTCCATACAATTTGTTGACTGTCATTGCAAGTGGAAGTTTAACTGGGAATTGTAATAATTTGAAATCAAACAGCATGTTGGGGCAGAAATCGAGAAATAGAAATATCTTCTCGCTTAGCACAACCTATCAAAATTGTTACTTCATTGCCTGACATCAAATTTTTAATGACCAGCTCATACCAACGCACAATTTTGGTGCATCCAATTTTTTTAACAGCCTGAGTGGGGCTCTTTTTTTTCCAAAAAACAGTGTGTGTGTGGGGTGGGTGGGTGTGGGGGGGTGGGGGGGTGGGGGGTTCATGAATTCAGTTGGATAACATTGAATCATTATCATTCACATGTACATTGGAACATTACCTGGCAAATCCTGTGTAATTGAGCTAATGAATTCATTCTTTTTTGCCAGAATTATCCACTCACTGCCCATTGGTTTTTAGACTTTTTATAGATATTTGGGAAAACTCTGTTTTAAATATTGTTAACAAATTTGGTGAATTGGCACAGCTTAGAAATTGGGAATAAGTATTTTCTGTAAATTAAGCCTGTTTCCTCAGCTTCACCATTCCTAATCTTTATCAATATGTTTTGTGAAATTTTCTGCTTGTCTGCCATCATTTAGATGCTCTCTCATGTTTGTGCTTAATTTTAGTGTGTCTACGTATGTTACCATGAGATTATGATGACTTAGTAGAGACTTTGATTTCATCTGCACATACGCCTTTGAGGATTACTGGAGGACTTTGCAGGGCTTGAAAAATACCATGCCCGAGGTGCCCAGGGCATGTAAATTATTGGCTTGGGCAGGTAAAAAAACAATTTTGTTGCCCGGTCCGGGCAACTGAATTTAAAAATAAAAGTTTGGAATAGAATTTCCTACTACAAGAAAAAAGAGTTGTTGCATGTCGTGTAACTGCTAATCACTAGAAGTTGTATTATTGTTACTAAGTGCCAAAGGCAGAAGAATATCACTTCTTTAATTATATTATGCTCTAGGTCCAGAAATTGGAACCACACATAGTTTTGCTTCAAATGTTTATACTTGGTGACTGGGTGCATGTCTCTGACGGGGCCATAAATCACTGAACCGTACCAATTTCAGCATCAGCATCTTAAAACTTGAGGTACACGCTTTTGTGCATTGAACATTTTGAAAACAGATTCTTAAAATGGAAATGCAAGACATGTAAAAAGTTCATCATACATTTTAACTTGACAAAAATGAGAATTCTGATTTGTTATCGTAAAAGATCAATTTTCTTGAACATGCAGCTTTTACTAGCTGGGCAGGTGAATAATTTCTGTACATGCCCAGCCGGGCATGTAACTTTTAGGATATTTTTCAAGCCCAGACTGTCTGAAATTACCAGCCAGCATCAAAACTACTCTATTTTCATGAAAATCCTAAAATGCCCTGTCCAGAGCTTCCAGTTCTTGTTTGGGTGACACAGTGCATTCATCCCACACAATAATTAATTACACAGTGCTTTATCAGTCTTACAAAAGTAAATGCATGATGAATGTGTTTTTCCATGTGCATCAAGAGAGAATATTCCACCAGTATTCATGTTGACATTGGCAACATCCAAAGTGATATGTGATATGGGACATGACCTCCGTCCTGGGTCTTTTGAAAATTTTGTCAGATTTATCACTTTGGATGATGACCTCCGTCAACATCCAAAGTGATAAAGTGATATGTGACATGACCTCCGTCCTGCCGTCCTGGGTCTTTTGAAAATTTTGTCAGATTATTTTAAAACTTTGTTTCCACTTTTATTGTTACTTTTTTAGAAAAATTTGCGAAATCATATTTTGTGTAATCACTGAAATTGTGAAGTTGCACCAAAGTTTTAAAAGTGTTTAATTTAATACCTAGGAAGCCAGTTTTCGAAATTATCCTTATTTATGTCTTTAAAATGTTTTAAGAAATTCGATGCAATTGCATACCTGCCAAGTTTTCCGGATTACGGTGTTGTCTTCCGGTAAAAAAAAAAAAAAAAAAAAATTTTTACCTGACTTGTTGCATTTTTGGAAGTTCTGGGGATGTCCGTAATCCGGCCGACATTTTTTAGAATCGGCAAAATGACAATATTCCGTGATTTTTCGCATTTTTAAGTTTTCTGACGAAGTTCTCTCTGTCTCTCTCAATCTCTTTCCTCTCCCCCTCCCTCCCTCCCTCCCTACCTCTCTCTCTCTCTCTCTCTCTCTCTCTCTCTCTCTCTCCCCGAGTGCATTCCTAATTTTTAATTGTTTTCTAATAATGTTCATTTCTTATTTTTTCATAATGGTGCAAAAGAGCAATTTGGTATTTTGTGAGGAATGTTTCTGAATTAAATGCATGTTTTCCTGTTTTGACAATATCTTCTTCAAAATCAATCAATGGAGCCCCCCCCCCCTTTTTCTAAGCAAAATTGAATTTAATATTCAGTGCTTAATCTGTCTTGCATGGAATCGGCGCTGTTTCCGTGATTCCTAAAAAAATTTCATGCCAAAGTGAACTAAGGCAGTACTAATTTTTTGGAATTATTTTCTCTTAAAATGCATGTTTTACCATTCCTTAGTCACCTCTTGCTGTGTCCAAGAACAGAGCAGCCATTTTTTTTTTAATTTTCTTAACAAAATTCAAGTTTAAAACTGGTGTCATTTTCTACTTACTGTGCAGAGGAAACTACTTTGCCTGCCACGATAAACTGCGGTGGACAGTTGAAGTTCCAATTTTGAACTTAATTTCTGTTCTTTACAATATAGTAAACAGTGACTAATAAATGGGAAAATATTCATTATAAGCAAAATTAAAGTTTAAGACGCAATATTACCACTTCTCACTGTACTGTAAGAAAAACTGTGCGGATCACGGAAATGGGGCTGTTTCTAGCACGCACAGTTAAGAAACAATTTTCAAATTGAGTTGTTCTCTGTAAAAATAAAAATACTTTCCCTGTCATGGGGTACAGCAAGAAGGGACTATGAAAGATAAGAAAAATATTCAAGTGTTATGTGGATCAATCTTCAAAAACGTATTTATAATTAGTATGTCTTTAATATCTTTGCAAATTGTAATTATACATATATATATTCCTTGCCGCATTGACCAATAAGGGCGAACTCACGGTGAGTGTGATTCGACTTCAGTCTTGGCTTGAACACCTCACTGGCACCCATGCTTGACCTCAGTTACCGTCAGTGCTTTTTTGAATATATCTTGAGTGTAAACAATTTCCAAATCTGGATTTTCTCATTGTTTTTGGAATGTGTTCTTTGAACTTATTCCACAATTGTAATGAATTTTATGATGAGCATATGGAAAAAATAATGGCAAACAGATTGCATAATTTCACTAGAGAATCGACAGCTGAAGCCTCATTCATGGTATTGTCCCAATGCTTGTCATTCTCAAGTAATCCATGCAACTCGCATGCATGGTGATATGTTTAATACATGTTTCCATCGACTGTCTTGAAACCTCAAATAACATTTGTCTTCTGACATTGATGCAACAATATTTGCAGGAGAAAACTTTCAAGATTTTTGGGATGCACCATATATACATGGTGAAGTACATTGCTTTCTTTGATTCTGAGAAATCCAGACACAGGCATTTCTTGCTTTCACTTAAATTTTTTGGTAGATGCATCTCACATGTAATTTCTCAGAACATCACAGTGCAGCAAAGTTTTCACAAAATCATCTTGGCAGTATTATTCACAATTATTTCGCATGTAACCATTGTGAAACAGATCAGTCGTCTCATAAATTGTGCCAACATCATAAGCAAATCCTTTGTTTTCCAATCAGTGACCTATTGGGATCTTTGAACTTCGTGCCTAACTGAAGTTTGTTTTAAAAGCTGCTCTTGCTTGAGAAACAAACTAATAAATACAGTCTAAAACCAAAAATTATAATAAGCCAAATAATATATTCTAGATTAAGTCCTAAATTATAATAGCTGCTCTTGCTTGTGAATGATGTCAAATATCAACTGCATGATGTACTTGATTTTTCTTCTCTGGCTTTTAGTATGGCTTATCTTGCTTGCTAGAAATCAAGTTTTTCATGAGATTCATTCTCAGTTTGTGCAGCTCTTCTCTGATGCTGTCTGTCAACAACCTGTTTCCAGATTGTGTGCAGCTGTTCTACGGTCATGACTTAGATATTAGGTTCAGCAGGAAGGTATCAATGCAATTTGAATTTATATTGCTGAAAAATAAATATGTGGAACAAAGTTTATTAAGTGTTTACAGGTGGTTTTTCAACTTCTGTCTGAAAGAATTCTGTTCTTCATGTTCATTTATTTATCACATGTTGTGTAATTATCTGCAGACATATATCTAACACCAAAAAATATATTCTAGATTAAATCCTAAATTATAATATAAGAAAATTTCATAAAATAAAAATTATTGCTTACAGCCGGTCATAACTTCACATGAAACTTTTGAAGATGTGGTCAGTCAATGACTATCAGTCATAGAAAGTAAGTACACATAACTTTACATGAAACTTTTGAAGAGGCGGTCAGTCGTTGACTGACTGACTGCCTGCCTGTTCAAAAGTTTCATGTGAAGTTACGACAAGCGGCTACAAAATTTTGTGATATTATATTTTAGGACTTAAAACTTGAATACAACTTTTGGTGTTAGATATATTTCTGTGGATAGTTACACAACGAGTGATGAATAAATGAACATGAAGAACAGCATTCTTAGAGACAGAAGTTTAAAAGCCTTCTGTAAATACTTAATTTTTTCCATGAGTTTGCTCTGGTTTGTCATTTGCACAGTTATTTGCTTTTTGACTTGTGATCATTCAAATTGTAGTGTCTCTTTAGGAGACATGGTAAAAATATTAATGGAACACTCACAGATTTGTTGAATCTGTCAATGTTCCTATGCTGCATACTTGAACTTAACCACCACTGCTACAGCCGTTCTGACATGTCATCCCACTGCTGTTGTTTTGTGTTTTATTTTTGCTCTGTTACCTAGAAAACAGCCACATTACCAGAGTTCCAAAGAATTCAATAGTCACTACCTAGTTATGGCATCAGAAAATGTCATCTCTTCAATCAGGGCTCATAACACTGTCCAACAAGCATCATACCATAATTTGGGTCTCTAACAAAAGATTGAGGTCAAACATGCTTTGTTATCAGGATCCTGACCACCCTAACATTGCATACAAGTTTCATGGTCACAACTTTCTTAGTTTTTGAAATAATTGACAGTTTAAGTGAAAACCTTTGTGAAAAAGTATAAAATTTTGCCCTTTGCTCTAGCTAACATCAGACCATAACTTATGTATCAAACAATGGATCATTCTCAAACATATGTTATCAAGCTTGACCACCCTAACAGTATGTAAAAGTTTCATGGTCATAGCTTTGTATGTTTGAAATGTTATCTTGTACATACAAACTTTCAAAAATGTATGTTACATGAACAAGATTTGTCAACATTAATTATGTGAAACAGAAAGAAAAAAAAATCTTTTATCTTGACCGTAATTTTAAAGCATTATTGACTCTGTGTGTTCTGCTTTTAACGTGTGGTATACTAAAATATCATAAATGTGTGTATTGTCATTTTTACTATCCACTCTTAAGTATTAAATTATGAAATGTTTTATGTTTTTGTAGAACTTCAATGCATGGATGAAAGAACAAGGCCTTTTTGAACCCAATGTCAAATTTATATTTGTCACATGTGGGGACTGGGATTTCCGTTATTTGTAAGTTTACCATTTTGGTCATATATATATTCCAAATGTATTTGTTTTGTAAGTTTCTGTAAATTACAGTTACACCTTCCCCTCATCAAATGTAGTAGGGCCTCACATTACTTGCTAAAAAAATTTACCTGACTTTCAGCTGTTGTAATACAAGTTATATGTGTTCAATAATTTTAATAAACAACAGAACAGATTTTTCAACTTCCTAAACTCCAGAGTACATATATTGGGTGTATAACATTTTTTTACCTAAAGATTTTTTTACCCTGTATAAACAAAAAGTAGTGTATGTTTCCAGTAAATGATGCATAAATAATGTTATGCTCTTCTATATACCTTCTCTCCAATGGGCAGAAATTGTTATAGGAGCTATTTACTAAAAATGGTAAGTGTTACAGAGCCATGAAAATAACAGATTTGCTGCTCTTTTGGCATGAACATGGAGGTATTCTTTCAATGTCACAACAATAGTTTTCATGTTACCACTGCCTGAAAAATGTTAAATATTTCAAAGGTTTGTTTCTCACTTGTATATTGAAAGCTGCTCATAACAATGCAATACATCAAATAAAACGATAATGGCAGTGCAGTAGCTTTTTGATTTATTCTTGTAAAACATGCCTGGTAATGTGATGTTTGTGAGTTGATTGTGACTCACGAAGAATTTTAAATAGGAGTAAAATGCCAAGAAACTTTAGCCAGTAGTTCTATTCTGAACTCTAAAGCCCATTAACTGTGTATTTGTAGGAAATGTAGTAGAATGGATTGCAAATAATAAGAATCATTTATTTGAAGTAACGAAAATTCTTTATTCATTAGTCACATTTGTATTTCCATTAGGTTGTCCATGTCATGCAAATTAACCAGAATTTTCTTGTTTCCCCCTACACTCATAGAAAACATCAAGGAAATCAGTTTTCATAATAATTAACCAACAAGCAAATTAACAGATCCAGCTGACAAGAATCTGCATGAAAAATTTTTAAAATGGGTTTCTTGTACACTTCTCTTTCCCTTTTGCAGCACATGAGTGTAAGTGATGTAAGAAAACACATCCTTACACTAATGTGAGCTGTAAATTCAAGAATGTCTGTTCCCTAACTTCATAGTGGCCGCCCCGGTGGCGCAGTGGTCTAAGCGATGGCCTCTGATCATTCGTCCGAACGGGGTCCGGGTTCGAATCCCAGTGAGGCATGGATGTTGTGTTTGTCTTACGGCACGGGCTCTCTCCCTTCCCTGGAACCAGTGACCCTAAATTAGGGACGGGCAACTGCTTATAGCCCATTGAGTTGCTCACGGTGGTCGTTAAACCTCCAATTAAAAAAAAAACTTCATAGTGCACATCATGCAGAGCAAGCAAGCAAGCAAGAAAGCACTAATCATGCAGCTGGACTTAAAGGAATATAGTACTCACAGCCTGACTAAGACACCAGGGTGTGGCCCAGAGCCAGGAAATTGGAGACCTCATATGCAAGTTGGAGCATCAACTTAATATTCATTTTCTCCAAAATAAGGAACGACAGAACTGGACATGAAAAGAAATGGGGAACCCAAGTTGAAGAAACTTGTTTCATGCCCAAATGCTCTATTCTGTGAATTGATGATTTTGAATATGAACCATATCTTCGATATCTCTAATTAATAGGTATCTCTCTTCCCGTATAATAACACCTATTGTTTACCTCTGTAACACGCGTTGAAGGTCTTCCTCCAAGAGCGATTAAAGCTGCCAACTCACGACCATCCATAAATTCTTTCTGCCATCTGCAAATTGTTGATTTTCCTATACATTAATCTTTATAAGCTTCTTGCATAAGACTGAAAGTCTCTCCGACAGTCTTCTTAAGTCAACAGCAAAATTTAATGGCTCATCTTTGTTCCTCTACTCTATCACATCCATTTTTTCGAAAATCACAGAACAACCCTTATTGAGCTGCGCACTTCCGACAATATGTGCATGATAAACAGGTGTGGCTAGTTGCTATGGTTACTACAACGACTACAGTTTTTGTGAGACTCATGCCAAGGATAAACACAGTATTGCACATTTTTTATAAAAACGTTCTCAGTTGTTTTGGGACAAACTATGTACTTTAGAAACGAATTCTGATTGAAAAGGGTTATTGGCTGCATATGATCCAACTCCAAGCAAATATATCATCAGTTCAGGTAAGAGAAGTGAATTTTAATGTACGAAGACTTAGATGGAAAACGTGATCAGACACCACTGATGCTTAAGTCTCGTTAAATTTCACTTCATAACATCTACTTGAGTGGAAGAAAGGAACCACTTGATTGGGAGTGGAAATGTTGGAGTCGGATACCTTCACTGTTTGTCCAGCCATGATGACCACTTGCATTGTGCATGATTACAGCTGGACTCCTGGACTCTGTTCATATCTACAACAGATGGCAGAATCGCAAACTCACCAACATTGTCCTGTAGGAATCAGCTGAAACAGGATACACACTTTAAACATAACAGTTGCTGCTAGCATGCCGAAAATGTAATATGAAAAACAAATACCCAATATTTTTATTTTTTTTATCGTGATCAGTTTACAGTCAGGCACACCCAATACCTATGTAGTTTAGATATATGTATAGCAGTATTCCTGAAGGTTTAGCAGCCAGGATTTGGTAGTAGAATGATGAGAATACTATGGAAGTCCTGTGGATAAGTAACAGTTAACTGGTAGACAGTGCTGAAGAGGAGTCATGCATTCTGGCATGACATCCTTCTTCTGAAACCCTATATTTTATTTTATGTGCATCTCCTTACTTGCAAAAATAATTTCTTGCAGTTATGTTGAATTACTTAGTAGATCAGCATTCCTATAAATGTTTCTTATTGTAAATGAAATTAAATGCAGGCTCAATGATAGTGTTATTGTTATGCTTCCACTGATATTATTTTATTATGTGACTCTTTAATGTGTATGAATAACAGTTATTATCTCTTAACTTCTGTCAGATGCAGTTGTTTAGATTTCTAGATTTTTGCAGTGTTTTTTCTCTTCTGCAACATGTGCGTTTTTTATGAATTTCTCATGGACTCTCATATGAAATACACTCTGCCAAAGAAAATTTCATCACAGTGAGTTGAGCGAGATGGGACAAGTTTGTGATGAATCAAAATTATGAAAACTTCAGTTTACCTTTTGTGTCATTCATATTTTAAAAACTGGTGCCATTTGCCTCTTCAACACCGTTCTTGGGTGCAGATAATGAGCAGGGCCTGGACTTTGATGACATTTGCATTTTTTTGGATTTTTAAAATTTTTTGGTCCTTTTTTCCCTTTTAGGGAATTTTTTAGTTTCAGGGCATTTTTTGAGGTTTGGGAGCTTATTCTAATATTTTCTGAGTATTTTTTATTGTTTTAGGTCACTTTTTTTTTTTTTTTTTTTTTTGCATTTTCCATCATTTTGTTAATAAAGTATTAAATTTTCATAAGGATTAGGCTTTCAAATTGCAACCTCAAAACCAGGATTGCCAGATGACCAAAACAAAAAACCTTCAAAAGTAGCTTATTCTGGCAACTGTTTGAGAGACTGTTTACTGCAATCCAGGTTTGGGGAAAGAGAGTCCCCATTGTCCACTTTTGAAAGGGACTGTGAGGGAGGGTAGTGAACAAAAGAATTCAAATTCAGAGCTTGTTATGTAAGAAGTACCTATTCTTGTTGACATTCCAAACCCATTATGTAACTATGCGGCAGGTATTTACTTGATTTTTCTTTTCTTCTGAGGTGTTTTATTAGTACATTTTATAAAGAAAAGACAAAATTCTAGTTTATGAACTAAGATTGAAGTTATTTAATTTATAATGTTGAAAAAAAAAATAATACAAATTGTTTTAGGAGGATTTTTCCTTTAATTTTTAAGGGCATTTTTTGGGAATTTTTTAGGGATTTCTAGGTGTCAACATCCAAACCTGGATGATTAGTAATAAGTATTACTGATTTAACATAATCAGTATGTTTGAGTATTGTTACTTAGTACCACCCCATCTCAAGAAAGGGGAATCTTTGATGTAGTTTATTCCACTTGCTTACTATTGTTCACATGACCAGTGATTTTTTCTATTACAACTCAGGGCTTGAAAAATATCATGCCCAAGATGCCCAATGCGTGTAAATTACTGGCCTGGGCAGGTAAATAAAAAATCTGGTTACCCGTTCCGGGCAAGTAAATTAAAAAATAAAGTTAAGAATAGAATTTTCTACTACGAGAAAAAAGACAGTCGTCACATATCTTGTTTCATTTCACTCCTAATTATTGGAGGTTGTATTATTGTTGTGGAGTGCTAAGGACAGAAGAATATCACTTCTTTAATTATACTGTGCTCTAGGTCCAGAACTTGGAACCATATGAAGTTTTGCTCCAAATGTTGTTTGTGGTCAGTGATGGGATGCATGCCTCTGTTGTTAATAGTCGGCGATAGATGCATGCCTTTCTGGTGTTTAGTGACAAAGGACTAACTTTAATGAAAGAAACATGGCAGAATCACTGAATTTCTGAAAATACTGATTTCCCATCATTATACCATTTGAATAATGATCGATGAAGAAAATTCTTGCCAAATGAGATGTACATAAATAATGACTGCAAACTGTCGAATGTACGATGAAAAATCCACTAAGTTTCACAGTAAAAGATGTCAGTTTATTTACAGATTAAAATACATAAAGTTAAAAACCTAGTAGGGCGAGATCTTTCAGAACAACCATAATCCTCAGGCCGCGAGCTCCGGATGTCTCAAATAGGGTGATATATATAGTTGGAAATACAGTTCATTCAACCGCGGATAACACCAGTGTTGCCACATACAGTAAAAGAAACCCTGATAAAAAATATTAACAGTCTACTCTTTCGGCTAAGTCATTCGTGGTGGTGTAAAGCCTCTTCAGAAGTGTAAGCCAGGGGCGGGGTACGAACACAGGCAAGTCTTCGTTACAGCAACCCGATGAAGCTTTAATGACACATAGACTTTCTGCAAGCAGCAGGGAATGTCGATCGGAAGTTGTAGTCAGGATAAACATCTTATTTTGAAGATGACAATCCGATTTTTGGCGTAAATGTGACAAGGATGGTAAGTCAAATAATATCCGAAAACTTGAAAATGGATCGGAAGCTTGAAACTGGGTCGTTCTGGGTGGTGTAGTGGTTAGCGTACCTAGGCGTTTTCTGGGAGACGCTGGTTCGAGTCCCACTCCAGGACGATGATTATTTTCAAGTTTTCGGATATTATTTGACTTACCATCTTTGTCACATTTACGCCAAAAATCGGATTGTCATCTTCAAAATTTGTATTATATGGCGTAATCCCATATTTCTTTCATAAACATCTTAGTTCCAGTCTGGCTCATGATAACCAGTAGCAACGGTACGTGCTACTGGTTATCATGAGCAGTAGAAGTCAGTCCAACACGTAAGGCGTATTTATGTTCTGACGGGCGGATTTGAAGCGTACACAAGGTGGAGCTTATATCCAAGGACCGGATAGTTTTAATAGGCTTGTGAACTTTCAACTTGCCAAATGACTTCCTGAGGCATTCAGTAAGTTTAAAGTTCATAAGCTTATTTTTCCAGTGCGACCTTTGGTCTCCAGTTACATAAATCCTACACAACCTCTTGAGTCAGCGCTTGCCAAGTTTCTGTGGCCTCTTACTCAGTCTTCTATTTACTCCATTCGAAGCTCTATTCAGGCTTTAGACAGAATTAAAAGTTGTTCATTCTCCTCACCTTTTCTCTTGGCTTCGTTGGATGTGGAGTCCCTGTTCCCCAGCGTGCCCATCCCGCTTGTCCTTGATATTATTCAGAACAAACTTCCTCTTATTCCGAACCTCTCCTCGTCTGAGGGTTCAGCTATCATGTCAGCTTTACGGCTTGTGACCTCCAGTTCTTATTTCAGGTTTAATGGTGTCATCTACAAACAAAAAGGGGGAATGCCTATGGGTTCCCCCTCTGTCACCCATCCTAGCCAAGTTTATTCTACAAGAGATGAAGGAGCAAGTTCTTGCTATCTACACTTTAAAGCCTTTGTTGTATATGCGCTACGTAGATGACATCCTTTTGTTCTGGCACTTTACTGTTGTTTAGCTACGAGACTTTATGGTCTTCATGTCTTCTCAATATCCCACAATAATTTTTACGATGGAGCTGGAGGAACTGGGCTCCCTCCCATTTCTTGACTTTAAGCTATCTCATATTCCAGGCTCAAACGGTTTGCAATTTTCCAGTTTTCAGGAAACCTACTTTTGTTCCGACAATTATTCCTTCCGAATCTGCCCAACCTTGGACCCGCATACTTGCTGCACTGAGGTTTCTTATCAAGCGTGCCCATACCCATTCTTCCTCGTCGCGTCTCCGGTCCTTGGAATTAAAAAAAAGTGTTGGAAATTGTCCATATGTTTGGTTATTCTACTGACTGGGTCATGAAATTAGTGTACAAATTTAATCACTTCAATTTTACTACCCTGCAACGTGAGGTGGCTTCTGTTCATTATGTTGCTACTATTCAGTACTTTCCACCGATTGTCAATGCACTGAAAAATTTTTGTTCTAAATTTCATCTTGCCTTTGGAGTTCGATCTACAAATGTATTTTCTCTCGTTCGTAAGGATAGGAATCCTGTTGACCCTCTTTCTAGGTTTGGCGTTTATAGTGTACCGCTTATTTCCACCACACCGGGGGTACATGACACTAGTTATATAGGCTTCACGTTGCGTATGCTTCAAATCCGCCTGTCTGAACATAAATATGCCTTACGTGTTGGACTGACTTCTACTGCCTTGACACGTACCGTTGCTATTGGTTATCATGAGCCGGATAGGAACTAGACGGTTTTCCTGACTACAGTTTCCAATCGACATCCCTGCTACTTGAGGAAAGTCTACGTATCATTAAAGCTTCATTGGGTTGCTGTAACGAAGACATGCCTGTGTTCGTAACCCGCCCCTGGCTTACACTTCTCAAGAGGCTTTACACCACCATGAATGACTTAGCCAAAGAGTAGACTGTTAATATTTTTTATCTGGCTTTCTTTTACTGTATGTGGCAACACTGGTATTATCCGCGGTTGGATGAACTGTATTTCCGACTATATATATCACCCTGTCTGAGACATTCAACGCTCGCGGCATTAGGATGGAACTATGGTAGTTCTGAAAGATCTCGCCCTACTAGGTTTTTAACTTTATGTATTTTAATCTGTAAATAAATTGACATCTTTTACTGTGAAACTTCGGGTTTTTCATCGTACATTCGACAGTTTGCAGTCATTATTTATGTACATCATACCATTTCATACCAATTTCAGCGTCATCATCTTGTAACTTGAGATACACGCTTTTGTGCATTGAACATTTTGAATAAACCCTTACAACAAAAGTGCAAAACATTTAAAAAAAGTTCATCATATTTTTTAACTTAAAAAAATGAAGATTCTGATTTGTTATCTTAAAAGATAAATTTCCCTGCGCATCCAGCTTTTACTACCTGGGCAGGTAAAAAATTTCTGCACATGCCCAGCTGGGCATGTAACTTTTGAGATATTTTTCAAGCCTGCAACTAATTCTGACCATGTGGGATGAATATCTCTTCATTTTCAAATTGTGAATTTTTAAAATATTATGAACATTCATGTTTAGGTTTCCATCTGGGTAGTGAATGATTTCATTGTGTAATCACCACCTTATATTGTCTGAAACTAAATTTTTTTTAAATTCATAAATTTGACAGAGTGTCTGCTTTTTGAATTTTACTTTCTATTGATATGAAAATTATGTAAGCAAAAATAAGAAATTGTTTGTTTCATAGTGTGACATGTCAGAGGTAGGAAATTACTTAATTTTTATTTTTTGCAGACTGCAGGTTCAGTGTAGAGGACTAAGGATACCTGTGCCACGCTATATGGAATACTGGATTAATGTCAAAACAGTATGTTTCATTTAATTGTATCAAAAGATTTATTATGAAAAAGCACAAATATATCATGGCATATTTTGTTTGTAACATCTCTTATATTCCAAACAAATATTCAGACTCAATGTTTTAATCCTTTTTACTGTGCACACTCTACACTACAGTTTTGTAAATTTTGGATCATAAATTTTCTAGATTCAACAAAACTAGTTCTTAATATATATGGTTCACAAAATTATATATGGTTCACAAGATCTGCATTGAAATTCATGCCATAATGCATTTCTATGTGAAACTTAAGTTCTTCTCACCAGATTTTATTTAACACAGGTTAGTGATAATTTAGGATATTTTCCTTCTAAAGTTATTAATGAAATATGCTTCATCTTTGTTGGATTTTATTCACTGGGTCAGAGAAAATTTTTGGAAAGATTTGGTAACTATCATCACAATATTGCCATCTGTATGGCTAACCATTATCAAGCAATTAACTGAAACCATAGACATGTTTAAGGATCATTCAGGTTAACCACTTTTTTTTTTTTTTTTTTTTTTTTTTGCCCATGTAAAAGGTGGTCCTCGGGCATTCTGAGTTCCCAGTGATGATACCTTGTGATGAAAACATAGTAGAGGACTTGTGTAGAGCAAAAGTTTTTTTTTTTTTTTTTTTTTCAAAAGCTTCACATCAGATTTATTGCTTTACCGTGTAAATATGGCTTCACCAGCTCTTCCTCCTACAGTCAGAAAAAATGGTGTTGTATTGCAATTTCCACAAACTAAAAGTGTGAAATTCTGTTACACCCAAGGAGGTTGAAATAAGGGAGAAAGTATGACGTCACAAACATGAAGCTTTCTCAACATACGACCAAGCAGACAACGACAGCCATCTTAAGACTCTGATAGTCGTTTTGAGCCATTGGGTGTATGTGACAAGTTTGGTTTTTGAAATTTGAAGTTATTATTTTTTTTAGAAATGGTGTGTTGTTGCACTTACGGATGTTACAACAATTCCGGGTGACTACCTCTTGGAGTTACTTTTCATAGGTAAGTAACAGAGAAACATTTAATATGAAATCTTTTAATTTCCGAAGAGCAGACAGTAAGCTTGTATATGAACAATTTTCAAGTGGAAGATAAATGAATTATTGTTATTTATAATTCATTTATTCAGTCCTGTAAACAGACCTAAACACCAAAAAGCTTTTTATTCAGGCTATGGTTTTAGCCAATAATGGCATTTTTCTGAAAATGTGTGCTCCAGCCCTAAAATAAAAATCTTGGTGCTCTAGAACTTCATCGAATGGTGGTTTGAGTGCAAAATAGCATCTGTACGTGTCGCTTAAAATTAAAAAAAAAAAAAAAAAACTGATACCATCAGCTAAATAGCTTTAAAAGTGAGATTAATGAGTGAAAAGCTGGGAAATTGAGATTGTGTGATTAAGGAGCCAGTGTGCTCTAACTCTCCTCAAAAAAACCAGAAGGGTTAAGGAGTGAAAAAACCATGAGGAATAATCACTCACCATAAATATCATGGTAACCTCCAATGGACCAAACACTTCCAACACGTCAATTCATCGTGATGTAACTGGGCTTCCACAGGTTTACAGACCTCTTGCTTACGCTTCTTATTTTCGGGTGTGAAACATCGTTTTTTTTTCCTTTGCCTTATAGTATGTTACTATAATGCTTGTCAATTCGATAAAAATCATACATACAACTCATTCATACAATTCAAGTAAAAACTATGTACATAAACCTTACATTCTAGGTGATTAAACCTTAGTCAATTCTAATTATGGAACTCCTCCTTCTGTTTCACAACCTCTGCTACTCCCACTGCAATTGTCACACCCATTTCCAGCCCCGCACATCCAATCCTCTAGTACTTTCGACAGATCCCTGTCATCTTCAGGAGGCAGGTGTGTCTCATCCGCCCACCGCAGTTCAAGTGAGCAGAGCCATCGAGGCCTGGGCCCCAGTCGCTATCTCTGAATCGTTGTCTCTGGCGCTTATCTATTGTCCCTGCTGCTCTTTTTTCTCTCTTTCTTTTTACGCTGCTGTTCAATTTTTATTATGGCTTTCCATTGTTCGTTTAAGTTATTTGGCTCATTAATGTTGCATAATCTTGATCTGTTTTTTTCAATTAACACTGATTCTGCAATTCTTAACTGCTTTCGTTTTTACAGCTCTTAATAATTTTAATATCTTCAAACCTTGGACATTTTTTGATTTTCCATACAGTATTGGGTCAATGCTGTCTTAGCCTCTTTTTGTTCCAATTATTAATATGCTGATTCAATCTATATTTTAATTTGTTCTTGGTGCTGCCTATATGACACAGGTGGTTGCTGGTTTATTGGGATTTCATAAATTCCTGCTCTATCTAATTGGCTAATTTTTTCATTTTTAATCACTAAATTTTTTACAGTAAGTACCTGATTTCCTATTTGTATGCCATACTTGCCACAAACTTTATTAATTTCTGCTGAAACATTTTCTATATATGGTATTCCTCCCACATATTTTACAAGTTTTTATCACTCTTGACCTTATTGTAACCTTGAGTTACTTCATAAATCCATTTTTTTAATACCTGTTTAGGGTATCCAAAAGCATATGCAATTTTTTCAATATATTCAATTTCTTCTTTTCTATACTGTTCAATTGATGAATGTGTTAAACTTCTTTTAATTAGTGTTTTAATACTATTTCTTTTATGTGTTAATGGATGTGATGACTGAAATGGTATAAGTACTGGGATATATGAAGATTTTCTATGCACTCTGAATTGTAAACTCTCCTCTGTTTTAATAATCAAAACGTCCAAAAAATGCCAAAGTATTGTCATGTTCTTGTTCCACTGTCAAAGTTCTATAGATGGATAAATTTCACTATACTTTTTGTCAAGTCCTCAAGTTCATCATTTTTTTAGCCTGGATAACAGAAAAATGTCATCAACATATCTGCAGTATATCAGTGGTGGATCCTCGAGTTTACTTATTATTTTTCCTCAATGTCACTCATTATAATTTCAGCAAATAAAGTTGACAGTGGTGACCCCATAGGTCCACCATGATTTTGTTTGTACATCTTGTTGTTAAACTTAAAAATGTTATTTTCATATATGTACAATAAAATTTCTCTTAACTCCTCTTATTTGTATTGCCTTCATTGTCTGTACATACAATTTTTCAATAATTATTTCTATTGCCTGAGGTACTGGTGCTAGGAAAAAGAGCTCTCACATCCATACTAGCCATATGATATTCACTTAAATCTTGTTTAATTACTTTAATTTTCTCAATAAATTCGTATGTATTCTTCACAGTGAACCTTGTCTTCATGAACACAGGTGCCAAAAATTTGTAGATATTCTTTCTAGTTTTATTAGTGGGGAATTCCTTTTTGATACAATCACTCTCATAGGTGTATCAGGCTTATGAGTTTTTATTTTTGCAATCATTTTGGTATTCCAGTACCCATTGGTGGGTATGCTTTCTTTATTTCATCAGGCAAGGTGCTGTGATTTCTTATTCTAGCTAAGTACCTTACTTGAGATTCTGTTGGGTCTTTTGTCAGAATGCTGCAATTTAGTTCTTCTATAGCTCTATTCATCTTTAGATCATATTCAGTTGCGTTTAATATTACAATTTGCCCTGTTTTATCAGCTTCACAGAATTTAATTGTTGGGTCATCTCTTAATTTTAATCAGTTGTTCTTTCTCATACTGAATTTTATCTATATGATATTTCTTTCTTACTTTTTTCATTAAATTCTTTCAAAACAATTCTATACAGTTTACTTGAAAATTTTCACGTTCTTCTGCTGGTACATTGCGTGCCATTTCTTCTAAGAGGAATTAATACCCAACTTAGAAGAAATGGCACGCAGTGTACCAGCAGAAGAACGTGAAAAATTTTCGAAGTAAACTGTATAGAATTGTTTTGAAAGAATTTAATGAAAAAAGTAAGAAAAAGAAATATCATATAGATAAAATTCAGTATGAGAAAGAACAACTGATTAAATTAAGAGATGACCCAACAATTAAATTCTGTGAAGCTGATAAAACAGGGCAAATTGTAATATTAAACGCAACTGAATATGATCTAAAGATGAATAGAGCTATAGAAGAACTAAATTGCAGCATTCTGACAAAAGACCCAACAGAATCTCAAGTACTGCTAGAATAAGAAATCACAGCACCTTGCCTGATGAAATAAAGAAAGCATACCCACCAATGGGTACTGGAATACCAAAAATGATTGCAAAAATAAAAACTCATAAGCCTGATACACCTATGAGAGTGATTGTATCAAAAAGGAATTTCACTAATAAAACTAGAAAAGAATATCTACAAATTTTTGGCACCTGTGTTCATGAAGACAAGGTTCACTGTGAAGAATACATACGAATTTATTGAGAAAATTAAAGTAATTAAACAAGATTTAAGTGAATATCATATGGCTAGTATGGATGTGAGAGCTCTTTTTTCCTAGCACACCAGTACCTCAGGCAATAGAAATAATTATTGAAAAATTGTATGTGCTACAGACAATGAAGGCAATACAAATAGAGGAGTTAAGAGAAATTTTATTGTACATATATGAAAATAACATTTTTAAGTTTAACAACAAGATGTACAAACAAAATCATGGTGGACCTATGGGGTCACCACTGTCAACTTTATTTGCTGAAATTATAATGAGTGACATTGAGGAAAAAAATAATAAGTAAACTCGAGGATCCACCACTGATATACTGCAGATATGTTGATGACATTTTTCTGTTATCCAGGCTAAAAAATGATGAACTTGAGGACTTGACAAAAAAAGATGAAATTTATCCATCTATAGAACTGACAGTAGAACAAGAACATGACAATACTTTGGCATTTTTGGACGTTTTGATTATTAAAACAGAGGAGAGTTTACAATTCAGAGTGCATAGAAAATCTTCATATATCCCAGTACTTATACCATTTCAGTCATCACATCCATTAACACATAAAAGAAATAGTATTAAAACACTAATTAAAAAGAAGTTTAACACATTCATCAATTGAACAGTATAGAAAAGAAGAAATTGAATATATTGAAAAAATTGCATATGCTTTTGGATACCCTAAACAGGTATTAAAAAAATGGATTTATGAAGTAACTCAAGGTTACAATAAGGTCAAGAGTGATAAAAAACTTGTAAAATATGTGGAGAATACCATATATAGAAAATGTTTCAGCAGAAATTAATAAAGTTTGTGGCAAGTATGGTATACAGGTAGGAAATCAGGTACTTACTGTAAAAAATTTAGTGATTAAAAATGAAAAAAATTAGCCAATTAGATAGAGCAGGAATTTATGAAATCCCAATAAACCAGCAACCACCACCTGTGTCATATATAGGCAGCACCAAGAACAAATTAAAATATAGATTGAATCAGCATATTAATAATTGGAACAAAAAAGAGGCTAAGACAGCATTGACCCAATACTGTGTATGGAAAATCAAAAATGTCCAAGGTTTGAAGATATTAAAATTATTAAGAGCTGTAAAAGCGAAAAGCAGTTAAGAATTGCAGAATCAGTGTTAATTGAAAAAAACAGATCAAGATTATGCAACATTAATGAGCCAAATAACTTAAACGAACAATGGAAAGCCATAATAAAAATTGAACAGCAGCGTAAAAGAAAGAGAGAAAAAGAGCAGCAGGGACAATAGATGGCCAGAGACACAACGATTCAGAGATAGCGACTGGGGCCCAGGCCTCGATGGCTCTGCTCACTTGAGCTGCGGGTGGATGAGACACACCTGCCTCCTGAAGATGACAGGGATCTCTAAGTACTAGAGGATTGGATGTGCGGGGCTGAATGGGTGTGACAATTGCAGTGGGAGTAGCAGAGGTTGTGGAACAGAAGGAGGAGTTCCATAATTAGAATTGACTAAGGTTTAATCACCTGTGAATGTAAGGTTTATGTACATAGTTTTTACTTGAATTGTATGAATGAGTTGTATGTATGATTTTTATCGAATTGACAAGCATTATAGTAACATACTATAAGGCAAAGGAAAAAAACGATGTTTCACACCGAAAATAAGAAGCGTAAGCAAGAGGTCTGTAAACCTGTGGAAGCTCAGTTACATCACGATGAATTGACGTGTTGAAGTGTTTGGTCCATTGGAGGTTACCATGATATTTATGGTGAGTGATTATTCCTCATGGTTTTTTCATTTATGAATTGCACGTAAACTATGCGCACTTTGCAAGAGGTTAATACCTTAAAAGTGCAAATATAATAAAGGGTTAAGGAGATTGAAATACTACTAAAAGGTGAAGGAGATCACACACTACATTTTAAACCCAAAACAAATCTCAACACCCCCCAAGAATTGCCCTGGAGGGGGCATTGGTTGGGGAAAAGTCTAGGTAGCCAAAGTGCTGACTGGGCATTAAACAGTAGGCATTGGAAATTTGCCAATCCTGAACAGGAAAATGAAGGGGATTCATATGAAAACGGTCAGTAGGAATAATTGAAACCAAATACAGCAATAAATATTAGCTAGTTTTGATTTAAAAAAAAAAAAAAAAAAACTAGAAACAAGAAAAGGAAAGCCTAGCCCAAAATTGCAAGTCACTTCTCAACACAACTTTGCGCCTTCCTGCAAAAGTATGTTCATCAGCCCTAAATTAAAAAATCTAGGTGATCTAATACAACAACGGACAGTTGTCTGGATGTCTAATAGCGTATATAAGTGGAGTACAAAATAAAAACCAACAATACCGTCAGGCAAATAGTGTTAAGAGTAAGATTAATGAGTGAAAAACCTGGAAATTGAGCTCATGAGCCAATGTGCTCTAACTTTCCTGGAAAAAAACAGAAGAGTAACAGAGATCATACACTCCAATTTTTGGTCCAAAGAAAGTTTCAAAATCCCCAAAAATACCCACTACAGGCGGCATTGGGCAGGGAAAAGCCTAGGAGCACCAAAGTGCTGACTGAACATTAAACAGTAAGCATAGTAAATTTGACCAAACTTGAACTGGGAAATGAAGGTGATTCATGTGATAACAATCAGTAGGAATAATAATGAAAGCCAAAAAACAGGAATAAATATCAAATAGTTTTTGATAATAATTTGTACCTACACTGATCCCCCCAAAAGCCAGCTGAAATGTTTCCTAAATTCTAAATTCATGGAAGTAGCTGTAACGCCCTAAACATTGATAAATCAATTAATAATATCCTTAAGAACAGTATATCAATGATTAATATAATGAAGGGCAGATTTATTATGAGCCAATGTGCTCTAACTTTCCTGGAAAAAACCAGAAGAGTAACGGAGATCATACACTCCATTTTTGGTCCAAAGAAAGTTTCAAAACCTCCAAAAATACCCACTACAGGGGGCATTGGGCAGGGAAAAGCCTAGGAGCACCAAAGTGCTGACTGAACATTAAACAGTAAGCATAGTAAATTTTACCAAACTTGAAGTGGAAAATGAAGGTGATTCATGTGATAACAATCGGTAGGAATAATACACACATACATACATATCACTACGCTGTTCTCTGAGATTCAGAGGTTAGTTCCAAAAAGAAATACAAACTTCCAGATATTTTTACTTATTGTTGTCATATCAAACTTCGCCATTTACAGCGATCTTGACATACAACTCGTGCTTCACTGATATCCATTACACGCCGTACACAAGATCTTTTATACTTGATACTCATAATCTTTTTCTCATGCAGACACTCCTGAATCTGATCCACCCATGTCTTCCTTGGCCTTCCTCTGCCTTTCCTTCCTGCCACTTGGGCTGAAAAGATTTTCTTAGTAAGCATTTCATCACTCATTCTTTCAACATGGCCAAACCACCGAAGCATATTGGTCTCCACCTTGCTAACAACATTTTGCTTTACATCACACAACTGCAATACATCTTCATTCCTCACACAATCAGATCGTGTCTTGCCACAAACCCCACGTAAGTAACGCATTTCTCCAGCACGCAAACGACTCCTATGTTTCTTCTGCAGTACCCAGGTTTCACTGCCATACATCAGAGTAGGAACAATTACTGTTTCATACACAGCCATGCGGGACTCTCTAGAGAACCCATCATTCCTGTGAAAACCTCCCAAAGCAGCTATGACTTTCAAAGAAGAATTCACTCACCTACTGATTTCACCATCCAACTTGTTTTCTCTGTCAAACATGCTTCCTAAATACACAAACTCACTCACCTGGTCAATCACAGTGCCATTTATACTTACATTACATTCAGTGCTACCCATTCCTCTCTCAAACACCATAACTTTGGTTTTTCCCTTATTTATACTCAGTTTGAATTTCATGCAAACTTCGTGCATCTGAGTCAACATACTCTGCAACTCACTTTTGCTCTCTGCCAACAGGACAGTGTCATCAGCATATAGCAATCTGCACACACGAATATCACCAAGACATAAGCCGCTATTATCTATTTTGGCCTCACGCATGCATGCATCCATAAATATATTAAACAGCCATGGTGACATTACACAACCTTGTCTAACTCCTGCACCAATGGAAAACCATTTTGATAAAACACCATTCACTCGTACACAAGCTCTACTACCAGCATACATGGCTTTTACACTATTTAGTAGATTCCCAGTAACACCATATTCATTCAATATCTTCCACAAAAGTGTCCTATTGACTCGGTCGTAAGCTTTCTCGAAATCTATGAAGGCTGTAAAAACTTTCTTCCCAACAGCCAGATACTTTTCAATCATCATGCGTAATGCAAAAATCTGGTTAGTGCAGCCTTTACCAGGCATAAAACCACTCTGAACATCCCACACTTTCTCTGATGTAAGACCCCGTATTTTTTCAATAACAACCTTACCAAACACTTTCCCTGGCATACTCAGTAGGCTAATACCACGATAGTTCTTGCATTCAGTCTGATCACCTTTTCCCTTATACAAGGGAACAATGACAGCATCCTTCCAATCCCTAGGGACCATTCCTTACTCCCAGCACAACTGGCAAATTTCAGTTAACCAGTCAATTATAGAGTCACCACCATACTTCAACATCTCTGCATTTATGCCATCAACTCCTGGAGCCTTACCATTCTGAAGAGATTTTAGAGCTTCACACACTTCTTCTCTTGAGATCCCTCCTGTGCTTTCATCCCTCATTGTGACATCATCTGCATCTGTCTCAGAATCATTTTTGCTCTCCTGATCTAATAACTCACAGAAGTATTCGCCCCATCTGTCACTTAACTCATTGGGCTCCCATATCATTTCCCCAATCTCATTCTTCACACAACTTACAACTTTGTTTCCCCTATTTTTCCTGAGTCTCATGTAATTCCAGAAGGACTTCCTATCTTTCCAAAAAGCCAGTTCATGCCTTTCCACTTTCTCTTTCCTATCTTCTGCCTTACTGTGGCGAACCAGCTTAGCAGCTTCACGCTTCTTACAGTGATATTCATCCACAGAGACTCTACCTTGCAACATCCCCAAATAGGCTTCCTTCTTTTTCTTTACTGCCTCATCAATCTCACTATTCCACCAAGCATCACCTCTATTGTTACCCACTATTGTGGTGCCACAGACCTCTTTAGCAGCAGTAACAACACAGTTCTTAAAACATTTCCACTTCTTTTCTACATCCCTCTCACAAGATTTCAGATCCTTCAGTCGTTCTCTGAGTAAGTCAGAATACCGCTGATGATCTTCAAGGAGCCTATCAACCTTTATTCTTTCTATCCTGGATCTCTTCTTATTCCTTTTCCGCCAACCAACATTAAGTTTCACTCGTGACACTACCAAGTAATGATCAGAACCAACATCCGCACCTCTCATCACACGGGTGTGAACAACTAAGTGTTTCAAACGCTGATCGTAAACAACAAAATCTATCACACTCTTTCGACCAAGAGTACGATTTTCCCAAGTATATGTGTGTATATACTTGTGGTTGAAAAATGTATTAGATACACACAAATCATTCTCAATGCAGAGTTCAATTAATCTTTCACCATTATCATTCACACAAGGATCATTAAACTTACCCAGAACATTGTCAGAAATTGCATTCTGCACACCTACTCTAGCATTGAAATCCCCTGCTATTATAACTTTTTCTTTAGCACCAAACTGGCTCAAAACAGCTTTTAGCTCATTCCAGAAACCTTCTTTCTTATCAGAAGGTTCCGAGTCACAAGGAGAATACACTACAACAATTACAATTCTCTGAAGTTTCACTTTCAAACGAATCCAGAGAATTCTCTCACTTATGCAACTATAGTGAATCAAGTTGTTCTTCATCTTTTCACTTAAAATCACACCTACACCAGCCTGTCCTCTCATATTATCCAATACTCCAGACCACACACTCACCATGCCATTCACTTCTTCTACCCTAATTTTCTTCTTTTTGGTTTCACTTACACACAGCACATCCAGTCTATACTTATTCATCTCCTCAATCACTTCACTCATCTTGCCATTTATACCTCTAGTATTCCATACGCCAATCTTACATTCACTCAGCTGAGAACGCTTTCTCATACGCCGTTTAGAAAGTCCAGGTAGATTCCGTGGTGGACCGTCCTTCTCAAGTGTGGTAGGTCCACCATATCCCACACTTGAGTCATTCTTAATATTTCTTTTTGTCTTTTTAATCAGGTAAGAACATCAGTGTGGGGGATTAGCCCACAGCTGAGGGTTCCAGTTGGTCATTCAACCTAAGGATTCTGGAACAAAACCCAGTGAGTTGGGGTCTTTTTGCCAATGTCACACAAAACTAGCTTGCACCTCTCCAAGATTCACAGAGGCCCTAGTTGCTGTTGTGTGTGCCATTGTTACCACGGAGCGCCCCGAGGAGGCAAACCCATCGCTCACTACGACCGCCTGCTGAATAATAATGAAAGCCAAAAAACAGGAATAAATATCAAATAGTTTTTGATAATAATTTGTACTTACACTGATCCCCCCAGAAGCCAGCTGAAATGTTTCCTAAATTCTAAATTCGTGGAAGTAGCTGTAACGCCCTAAACATTGATAAATCAATTAATAATATCCTTAAGAACAGTATATCAATTATTAATATAATGAAGGGCAGATTTATTAATATTAAAAGCAAATTGCCAACTTCATGCCTCACACAGCATTAACAGCTATTGCATAATCTGCTCATGTCAGTCTTAAGATGGCTGCCGTAATGTCACATGCATGACGTTTTGCTGGCTTCAATTGGATTGCAGTGAGCCAATGGAGAGTGCTTTCTCCCCGTTTCTAACCTCCTTGGTTACACCTCACTGATACAATTTTATAATAGATTACTAAGTATGATGTAGGGCTGTAAACTGAGATTCATGAAATACCAAAGCAATAGATTCCTTCTACATGTAGGCATTATATAGAAGGGAAGCATCTAGAAAGCAAAGTTTCTCTGTCGCATAAATTGATCCAATGTCCATTAAGATATTAGACCAAGTCAAAGTTAGGAAAGGGGGGGCACTTAGACTACATGATTATATTAAAAAAAGCAAAAAAAATTGTTGTACTCCAGCAGAGCCATAGCGATGGGGGCGCCATCGAGACCTACATTTTTTTATAAATGTAAAAAAATGTGAAATTAATTTATACGTGTAATTAAAAAAAAGGATAAAATTTAAACTTCATTATGCTTTAAGGATAAAATGGTGACCAGATTAACACCTCTGTCAATTCTGCCAATAGAAAAAGATATTTCTAAAAATATTAATATGATCAAATAATAAATGATTTTGCTGCTATTAAAACTCGAAAGGTGCATTTGTAAATACAAAATCTTTCTGTTAAGGCTTAAGCATAATTTTAAACAAATGCTACTTGTACATATTTTTTCAGTTGTTCGTATGCTGCAATGTGTCGCTGTTCAAATCAATCAGGAATGCACAGTATTGAAGATAAAATACTTCTTACCTGCCATTCATTTTTGGACGACGGCTCTTGAATACCGGGTGTTGATGTCGTTATAATCAGTTGACAATAGCTCATTAATCCAAAGGAAATAAATAAGTCTGCAGTAGTTGACACAATGAATTCACTCAAGACACAAAATAAACATCTAACATATAATTAACACAAACAGACGTGACCGACCACATGCAGACTAAAAGATATGTAACATAAAACACCGGTGTTATTTTTCATCTTGAGTTCCATCTTGTTCAAAACACACGACCTTCTCCTTTTCGAGTTCAAATCACACGATTTTTTTCTTCTCTTGCTTCCCACGGAGTGACAGCGTCCTCTATCGAAATCGTCTCCACAGCTGCTCGGATTTTATTTATTATTTCTCTTCAGGTGTTGTTGTTCTTCCGACATAAGCACTTGAGGTAGCAATTAATTATAAATGAAAATTATTCTTCATTCAAACTATATGTGCAATGTTTTTTTCTTTCTTCTACAATCCCTATTGAAGCTCATATAATCATCACAGGCTATTGAATAGGATTACCTATATAAGTTATTTTTAAAAAAAATATTATATTGTGAGTAATATTTTATATAAAAAATTAACATTTTTTTACTCTTTCATACAATTAGAAAATTATATACAGGACAATAATTGCAAATAACAATAAAAATCGCAATATTTTTATTATTCAGATATTGTACTATATCTGCAAACAGGTATATAATAAAATCTGACACCGCCACCTGTCCAGTTGGACTGGCTGTATTTTAAAACCTTTGAACATATAAAATTCGTTCAAAGTTTTTAAATCGCATTGAAGTATATGTTTAGAAATTAAGGAATATTATGTTAGCCTGGAGGGCATCAGAGTACAATATGGGCAAGTATATCTTAAAGGGATGTAAGGTCAGGTGATGCGTAACATCACAGCCTCTCCTTGACAAATGTCAACCCCGCCTTCTCGTGGTACATCCTGTTCCCACTAAAGGGGCTCTGACGACCGCCAATAGCGGTATAACTATACCATCGGGATTAGAGGAAATGCTATCCCACACTCACCAACCCGCTTGGCCAGCGTGGTGAGTTATGGCCAAACCCCTCCAAAATGACTCCACAACTTAAATCTTGGCCCTCAGTCTCCGGCAGCTGGAATGTACCTGGCCAAGGCAGCGGCCAGTGCGACATGAAGGCAGAGGGTGCTAAGAATCCTCGGAGGACCGGACTAGGCTGCCATCTGATGCTGACCTTGGCTACGTATAACGGACGCTCCCTATCTTCTGATTCAAGGCTTCTTGAATTGGAAGAGGAACTACAAAGGATCAAGTGGGACATCGTCGGGCTAAGTGAGGTAAGGAGAAAAGGAGAAGATCTCATTGAACTGAAAAGTGGACATCTCTTCTACTATCGTGGGACAGATACTGGCAGAACTAGTGGTGTTGGATTTATAATAAACAAGAAACTGAAGGATAAAGTTGTAGAAGTTGAAAGTTCCTTTGACAGAGCTGCACGACTCGTTATCCAACTCTCGAGAAGATACCAGGCTCAGATTATTCAAACTTATGCACCCACCACAAGTCATGCTGAAGAAGAAATTGAAGAATTTTATGAGGAAATTCGTGATCTAAATAATAAAGGTAAGCAGCACTTGAAGATAATTATGGGAGATTTCAATGCAAAAATAGGGCAACGGCAACAGAATGAAACTTCAGTAGGTAAATTCGGTCACGGCAACAGAAACCAGTGTGGAAATACTCTCGTAGAGTTTGCAGAGGCAGAAGGGTTTTTCATCTTGAACTCCTTTTTCAAGAAAAAGCCACACAGGAAATGGACATGGAGACATCCTAATGGGACGACAAGTGAAATTGATTTTATTATGTGTAACAAAAAAATTCGTCATAGAAGACTGCAGTGTGCTAAACAAGTTCAACACAGGCAGTGACCATAGATTGGTGAGATGTAAGATGCACCTCAACACTAAACTCGAACGTAGCAAGCTCATAAGACAAACAAAATGTATTGACATAACCATCCTTAAAAAACACCATAATACCTTCAAATTGGAACTGAAGAACAGATTCTCTGTTCTTCAGTTCCAAATATCCACTTCTTCCTAACATCGGAAGAAGTGGATATTTCTGAAGTTAACAGAAAAGTAACCAAAGCTCTTATGGAAACAGCAACAAAATTAGCTGGGTCTAAAAACAAATTGCATGTGAACAAATTATCAGGAAAAACCAAAATGTTGATGCAAAAAAGAAGAGAGATGAGGACAACTAAAGATGTGACTTCCAAAGTGGAATATATAGAGCTATGCAAGACAGTACGAAAAAGTATCACTGAAGACGTAAGGAAATTCAACTGTGAACTAGTAAGGAAAGCAATTGAAAACAACCAAAGCCTAAAGATAGCAAAGGGACATCTCAGTAAGGGAAAAAAAACAGATTATGGCACTGAGAAAAGAAGATGGTTCTGTAACAAGAAATAGAGGCGAAATTTTGACAAGAGTGAAAGATTTCTACTCCAAATTATATGAAAGGGATGATACATGCACTCCAGACATCATGAAAGATACCAGTACCAGAGTTCCTCAAGTCCTTCCAGCAGAAGTTGCACATGCAATCAAGAACATGAAGCGGGGGAAAGCTCCAGGAGAAGATGGAATTACTGTAGACATCATACAAGAAGCAAGTGGAGAAATCGAAACAGTACTCGCCCAAATTTTCACTCGATGCCTTAATGAAGGGAAAATTCCTGAGGATTGGAACAACGCTACAATGATCTTGCTACATATAAAAGGTGACATTGAGGATCTCAGGAACTACAGACCTATCAGCCTCAAATCAGTGGTTTATAAAATCTTCACTCAAGTTCTTTCACACCGCTTGAAGGTGACACTGGACATGGCTCAACCGAGAGAACAAGCTGGATTCAGGAGTGGCTACAGCACAATAGATCATATCCACGTACTGAGAGAACTAATTGAAAGAGCGAGGGAATATGAACTTCCATTGTGCATGGCTTTTATCGATTATGAAAAAGCCTTTGATTCGGTGAAACCATCAGCAGTTGCAATGGCTCTGAAATCTGCGGTATTGAAGATGCATACATTAATATTATTAATAACATCTATGAAAATGCAAGTGCAAAGATTCTGCTATTTGAAAATACAACACACATAAAAATTGGAAAAAGGAGTGAGACAAGGTGACACCATATCTCCGAAGCTCTTTAATGCCACATTGGAAAATGTCTTTCAATCATTAAACTGGGAAAACAAAGGCATAAAGATTAATGGAGATTATCTAACCCACCTTCATTTTGCTGATGACATAGTCATTTTTGCAACTACCCCATCAGAGCTACAGAGTATGATGCAGGAACTTGCTGACAAGAGTAAAGAAGTGGGATTAAAAATGAACTTTCAGAAGACAAAAGTGATGTTCAATGCTTTTACAAGAAATGAAGATTTATCGATTGATGGAGAAAAGCTGGAGATAACAGACACGTACGTTTATCTTGGACAGCAGATATCAAGTGAGGGTCACATATTATCTAACCCACCTTCATTTTGCTGATGACATAGTCATTTTTGCAACTACCCCATCAGAGCTACAGAGTATGATGCAGGAACTTGCTGACAAGAGTAAAGAAGTGGGATTAAAAATGAACTTTCAGAAGACAAAAGTGATGTTCAATGCTTTTACAAGAAATGAAGATTTATCGATTGATGGAGAAAAGCTGGAGATAACAGACACGTACGTTTATCTTGGACAGCAGATATCAAGTGAGGGTCACATTGGTGAAGAAATTAATCGGCGTACAAAACTTGCCTGGAGAGCTTTTGGAAGAAACAGCATAATTTTCAAGAGCAATATGCCATTATGTCTTAAAAGAAAAGTGTTTGATCAATGCATCCTTCCAGTGCTTACGTATGGTGCAGAGACGTGGACCTTAGCTAAAAGAGACATACAAAGGCTGCAGACAACTCAAAGAAGCATGGAGAGGTGCATGCTTGGTGTAACCAGGAGAGATAAGAAGAGGAACACGTGGATCCGAAAAATGACAAGAGTGGAAGACATCATGATCAGAGTTAAATCCCTGAAATGGCAATGGGCTGGACATACTGCCAGAAGAACAGACCATCGATGTACAGCCGAAATTTTAGATTGGATTCCAAGGGACAGGAAAAGACCCAGAAGAAGACCACATGGAAGATGGGTGGATGAAATTCGAAAGTATGCGGGAGTGACATGGAGGAGACTGGCACAAGACAGACCATTGTGGAGGAAACTTGGGGAGACCTTCGTCCAGCAGTGGATTGATAATGGTTGACAATGATGATGATGATGATATCTTAAAAAATAAAACTTAAAAGAAAAAGGTAGATCGCTCTTTGTTCCATTTGGCATGAAGAAGACCTAAGCTAAGGTCGAAAGCTTCTAAGTTATAAGCATTTTGAAAGTTATAATCTTATAACGTAACAAAGCATGATCTACTTTTAATTTTAACTTAATTATCTTTTGTTGCGTGTTGTTTCCCATCATCGCCGTGCAAGTGTATGATTTGTTTCTTCATGCATGAGGTATTCCTATTAAGTAATGAGACTTATGCTGTAACTTTAGTTAAAAAATAAACTTAACATTTGAAACTCTTATCACCTTCATGTACTCCCCTTCTGTATCAACACACCGCTGCTTTATCTTCTGCTGGGCAATGCAGTGCTGTAGCCCATTTGGTGTGACCCATTTGAGAAGCTGGATCGTTTTCTTCTTCACCTCAGTAACCGACTCGAAACAGGTGCCCTTTAGTACAGATTTGACTTCAGGGAAAAGAACAAAGTTGTGTGGGATGAAATTTGGCAAGTATGCAGGTTATTCAAGCACTGTGATATGTTTCTTGGCTAAACACTGCTTCCCTGTGTGTGCTGGATGAGCTGACATGTTGTCCTGGTGAATAATGAAATCACTTTTCCACAACTCTGAGCTCTGCTCCCTTGTTTGTATAAGGGAAAGGGTGATCAGACTGAATGAAAGAACTTTCATGGTATCAGTTTGCTGAGTGTGCCAGGGAAAATATTTGGAAAGGTTGTTACTGATAAGCATGGTTTGTACGCACCCTGGAAATCCTGGAATTCCATTTTGTCCTGGAAATGTCCTAAAATTCTGTTACATGTCCTGGAATTGTATTCATTTTTGCCTTTTTGTCCCTGCACAATGTTTTGTAGTTGAGGATTTTTCTACTGATGTAACTTATGTCTGACAAATTTACCTGTCCACTCCCCACAAAATCTCAGCAGGGGGGGGGTCTGTTAGTTTTCTTGTCTGTTAGCTGTACTGAAGCTGCATTATTAACATGTCTTTTGTAAAAAAAAAAAAAAGATTGTACGTATGTTATCACTTTGTCTGTCTGGCTGGGGACACCATATTTCTGCAACTATTAGATTGATTTGTAAAATTCTTTTTGTATTGGGAAGCTTGAAATCTGAGAATGATGATCCATTAATTCAGTTTTTGTTATTGTTTTCGATACACAACTTCGCCGCTAGAGGGCATAAATGCAGATCCTATCAAATTCAAAATACATTTTATTTTGTATATTTGCTTCCAAATATCCGATTGAAAAATTCTTTTTCCTTTTGATGCCATTTATATCGAAGACTTTTAGTTACAGTCTCATTTTCTAGTAATACATAGATTTTCCGCTAGGGGCGTAAATCGAGATTTTCCTGATATCTCTGCTTCTTAAAGTCTGATTCAAAAAATTCTTCCTGTGTTTAATACAGCTCCTGATGGGGAATGTTTTGCATATAATTTCTTATTTTTGGTAAAATATGGTTTCGCCACCAGGTGCGTAAGTGTTTATTTCGACTTCTGATGTATTTGCAACAAAACCTGAGCTTCTGTAAACTCGATTGAAAAAATTCTTTCGTGAGCCGATACCACTCACCTAGTATAACCTTTTGAGAATAATTCATGCTTAAAATAGTGCATAGTTTTCCCACCAGGGGCCATAGATGCATATCTTAGTTTTCTCAATATCTCTGTTTCTATGAGTCCGATTTTGGATTTTGAAAAATTATTTCTTTGTTGGACAGAATTTTTGGTGCAAAATGTTTCTCATATAATTAAAAAAATTTTTACGCACAAGTATTCCACTAGAGGGTGTAAGTTCACTTTTCCGTTTACAGCAATATCTCTGGGAGACAAAAAAAAAACCAATTGAAAAAAATTCTTTTTCAATTAGATACCACTATAAAAACTCCTTGTTTATATTTCCTTCCCCAAATAATGCTCAATTTTGCCGCTAGGGGGCGCAAATATTTAATCAACTTTTCTCAGTATCATCATCATCATCATTGTCAACCATTATCAATCCACTGCTGGACGAAGGTCTCCCCAAGTTTCCTCCACAACGGTCTGTCTTGTGCCAGTCTCCTCCAAGTCACACCTGCATACTTTCGAATTTCATCCACCCATCTCCCATGTGGTCTTCTTCTGGGTCTTTTCCTGTCCCTTGGAATCCAATCTAAAATTTCGGCTGTCCATCGATGATCTGTCCTTCTGGCAGTATGTCCAGCCCATTGCCATTTCAGGGATTTAACTCTGATCATGATGTCTTCCACTCTTGTCATTTTTCGGATCCACGAGTTCCTCTTCTTATCTCTCCTGGTTACACCAAGTATGCACCTCTCCATGCTTCTTTGAGTTGTCTGCAGCCTTTGTATGTCTCTTTTAGTTAAGGTCCACGTCTCTGCACCATACGTAAGCACTGGAAGGATGCATTGATCAAACACTTTTCTTTTAAGACATAATGGCATATTGCTCTTGAAAATTATGCTGTTTCTTCCAAAAGCTCTCCAGGCAAGTTTTGTACGCCGATTAATTTCTTCATCAATGTGACCCTCAATTGATATCTGCTGTCCAAGATAAACGTATGTGTCTGTTATCTCCAGCTTTTCTCCATCAATCGATAAATCTTCATTTCTTGTAAAAGCATTGAACATCACTTTTGTCTTCTGAAAGTTCATTTTTAATCCCACTTCTTTACTCTTGTCAGCAAGTTCCTGGATCATACTCTGCAGCTCTGATGGGGTAGTTGCAAAAATGACTACGTCATCAGCAAAATGAAGGTGGGTTAGATAATCTCCATTAATCTTTATCCCCTTGTTTTCCCAGCACAGCAACTGAAAAACACCCTCCAATGTGGCATTAAAGAGCTTCGGAGATATGGTGTCACCTTGTCTCACTCCCTTTCCAATTTTTATGTGTGTTGTATTTTCAAACAGCCTAATCTTTGCACTTGCATTTTCATAGATGTTATTAATAATATTAATGTATGCATCTTCAATACCGCAGGTTTTCAGAGCCATTGTAACTGCTGATGGTTTCACCGAATCAAAGGCTTTTTCATAATCGATAAAAGCCATGCACAATGGAAGTTCATATTCCCTCGCTCTTTCAATTAGTTCTCTCAGCACACGGATATGATCTATTGTGCTGTAGCCACTCCTGAATCCAGCTTGTTCTCTTGGTTGAGCCATGTCCAGTGTTACCTTCAAGCGGTGTGAAAGAACTTTAGTGAAGATTTTATAAACTACTGATAGGAGGCTGATAGGTCTGTAGTTTCCGAGATCCTCAATGTCACCTTTCTTATGTAGCAGCATCATTGTAGCGGTGTTCCAATCCTCAGGAATCTTTCCTTCATTAAGGCATCGAGTGAAAATTTGGGCGAGTACTGTTTCGATTTCTCCACTTGCTTCTTGTATGATGTCTACAGTAATTCCATCTTCTCCTGGAGCTTTTCCCTGCTTCATGTTCTTGATTGCATGTGCAACTTCTGCTGGAAGGACTGGAGGAACTCTGGTACTGGTATCTTTCATGATGTCTGGAGTGCATGTATCATCCCTTTCATATAATTTGGAGTAGAAATCTTTCACTCTTGTCAAAATTTCTGCCTCTATTTCTTGTTACAGAACCATCTTCTTTTCTCAGTGCCATAATCTGTTTTCTTCCCTTACTGAGATGTCCCTTTGCTATCTTTAGGCTTTGGTTGTTTTCAATTGCTTTCCTCACTAGTTCACAGTTGAATTTTCTTACGTCTTCAGTGATACTTTTTCGTACTGTCTTGCATAGCTCTATATATTCCACTTTGGAAGTCACATCTTCTTTAGTTGTCCTCATCTCTCTTCTTTTTGCATCAACATTTTCGTTTTTCCTGATAATTTATTTACATGCAACTTGTTCTTAGACCCAGCTAATTTTGTTGCTGTTTCCATAAGAGCTTTGGTTACTTTTGTGTTAACTTCAGAGATGTCCACTTCTTCCGATGTCAGGCCTTCTAAAGCAGAGAACCTGTTCTTCAGTTCCAACTTGAAGGTATTATGGTGTTTTTTTAAGGTTGGTTATGTCAATAGATTTTGTTTGTCTTATGAGCTTGCCACGTTCAAGTTTAGTGTTGAGGTGCATCTTACATCTCAGTATATGTACTTCTAAATGTCCGATTTAAAAAATTCTTTTAACACCTGATACCATTCATCTTATGAAACATTTTAGGTTTATATTTGAGGAGGTTTGTAATTCACAGTTCTGCCACTAGGCGGTGCTTGTGTACTTCCGTTTGCAGCTAGCTGTATCTCCACTTCTAAAAACCCTATAAAGAAATTTCTTTTTTTACTGTATGCCATTTGCTACAATAAAGATGGGAAATGAATAAGATTTTTACTACAAAAAGATCTTTTTAAATAATGCAGCACAACTTTCCCATAGGAGGTTCAAGTGCAAAGGTCGGAGACCTTTTTTTTGCTACCTCTGCTTCCGGGAGACGCGTTTGAAAAGTTTGTTTTCCTTAGCATAGCTTTTGCCATGAAAAATACTTTTCGCCTATTTTCAACTTTTCCATTATGCAAAATTATTCCACTTGTAGGCATAGAGTTATATCATCTTCCCTTCTATATCTCTTCTTTTAGCTGTTTGATTTGAGAATCTCTGTCTCTGATACGTTCCTTTTGCTATGAAAAACTTTCCGTGCTCCATTTGTTAATTTTCGTAGCATACTTTTCAGCCACTGGTGGAAGTAAGTAGCTGATTTTTTTTTATTTTTTTATTTTTTTTTTGGTGACTTATTTTGACCTTTACTAAAATTTGCTAATGAAACTTAAAAATTTGCCATAAAATCTGATTGCTTTCTAATATCAGAAATTTAAATCTAGTTGTTTCGTAGTATTTTGTGAGCTGACTAATCACTTTCCATCTGCTGTAATTAGTTTTCTAATCATGTCCAGTTAAAATGCCTTGATCATTGATGAATGCAGCTATACACATAGCCCTTGGATTTAGTTTTCCCATTATTCTCTGTCATTCCACTTTGGAACTTTTTGTGCATACTTTGTTTGCTGGTGTGTACAAATTTAAAATATAGCTAGAACATCACTATTATTAGAAGCTCGAGCATCAATATTTTGTTCAAAATTCCTTCCCTAAATAAAATGTGACACAAATCCTTGCCCCCACGAGTATTTATATAAGAAATAATCCGTTTGTTCCTTTGAAAAAGTTTCAAATATTTCACCTTTCCTTATCCTTAAATTTCCAGTGTAAGCATTTTTCAAACTAATTAAATATAAATAGTGTTTTGTATATTGATTGTGTGGTATATGAAAGCATTTCAAAAATAATGCCATGTTTGTGTTCTAACTATGGATTTTACACCTTTTTTTTTTTTTTTTTAGTTTTATGCTGTTTTTTATTCTGTAATTTGCTTCAATAATTGAACTGAAAGCAAAGTAGAAAAATAATTATTTCTCAAAATCAGTATAGGATAATGTATATAGAAGTTTTGTAGAAATTAAACCTGGTGGTTACATTTTCAGTGACAGTTGTGGTATTTCAGTATTTGTCTGTGATTCTGAGTTTCTTATTAGCTGCAGCAGACATCATTTTCAACTTTCTGCATTAAGTTTTCTCAAGCAAATAGGGAGTTGTTTGCTGTAGGTTACAGGTTGAACAGACCTATAGTTTCACTATATTTTAAGTAGGGGCATTTAGATCATATGTCCTGGAAAAAAGTCTAAAAAGTCCTGGAATTCTGTGGGTGAAAAAGTGTATGAACCATGTGATAAGATACGAGGTCTTACATCAGAAAAAGTGTGGAATGTACAGAGTGGTTTTATGCTTGGTAAGGGCTGCACTAACCAAATTTTTGCTTTATGTTTGATAATTGAAAAGTATCTGTCTGTTGGTAAGGAAGTTTTTACTGCCTTCTTAGATTTAGAGAAAACTTATGATCTAGTAAATAGGACTCTTCTTGTGGAAGGTACTGAATAAATATGGCATCACTGAGAATGTACTCAATAGTGTTAGCAGTAGAGCATGTATAGCCACGTATGTTGGTAGTAGAGCATGTATAGCCACGTATGTTGGCAGTAGAGCCTGTGTGCGAGTAAATAGTGTTGTATTGAAATGTTTTTCTATTGGAGCAGGAGTCAGACAGGGTTGTATAGTGTCACCATGGCTGTTTAATGTATTTATAGATGCGTGATGCCAAGATGAACAATACTGGTTTATGTCTTGGTAATGTCCATGTGTGTAGATTGATATATGCTGATAACACCAGGGTTCGAAAAATCTATGGCCCAACATGCCTGATTGAGCATGCATGCTAGAAAATTTTCATTCAGCATTGACTGGATTGAGCAGGCCAGTAGCCGAAAGCGAGTAACCAGCACTGCACTGTACTGCAAGTATTTTCCATTCAACATTGAAAGCCACATGAGGGAGGAAAATTAAATAAAAAAAGTCAAATAATGATTCGCTGGTGGGCGATGTATGACCCTTAACCTCTCACACTGCATCAACATGCCCTTCACTGTGTATGCTTATCTTCTTAAAACGAAATCGAAAGACATGACCAACACCCTTTTATTGGTCAAAATTATTTTTTGCTTTCCTCCCAGTACCTCCACATGCGAAAGAGGCTTTTGCTGCATGAATCGTGTGAAAACCTCTCTTCGTTCCTGCTTCTTGACAGAAATTAAAAACGACATGATGCAGATCAGCATTAATGGCCCTGACCGCTTTAATCATGATTCATCACTAGACATTGAACATTGGCAATCAGCTGCCAAAGGCACAGGGCATAGACTCTCTTCCATTGTATCATGAAGAATGTGACAAAATCTTATGGGTGAGATTAAACTTCAGTTTTGACTGCAGTAATTGGAAAGATTAAAAGTAATTGATTTCGCATGGCCGATATATTTACTTCATTAAAAGTACTGTATTTACTCGAATCCAATGCATACTTTTTGTCCAAAAAACTTTGTGGTAAAAACAAGGTGTGCGTTAGAATCGAGTACCAGCATTTGCAAATATGTAAGGTTGATGCGCGTTTTCATTCCTCCAAGTGTGTTGCGGCTTCAGAAGCAGATGACCCTGAGTGTAGGTGCACATAAATCACTCATTGCTCCTTCCTCTGCTTTCAACCCCGTTTTACCTCAGGGCTTAGGATATGCACGCCTTTCTCCTCAGAATCCAAGGGAATCTTGCTTCTTGATCTCTTTAGCAGTCATTCCTTCCGAGTCAACGTACACAGAAAGGTGTCTTCAAAAGGCAGCATTACACAGCAGAGTTGAAACTTAAAGTCATTGCTTTCGTGGAAGAAAATAGCAATTGGGGATGTAAATCAAAATTTGGAGTTCTTGAAGTGAATGTACATTTGTGGTGTGAACAAAAATAATGATTAAAGATGTGCTCGACAACCAGACAAGCTTTTACTGGCCCTCAATAGAGAAAATTTTCCAAAATTGACAAACAGTTAAGCATGTTCGTAAAAACAAGTAAAAAAACAGGTGGATTGCCAGTAACAACAGAAATCCTTAAAGTGAAAGCTAAAAAAATTCATTGTCAGCTGCAGCTACAGGGAAAATTTGAAGCATCCTGTGGTCGGATAACACGGTTTATGAAGAGAAAGGGATTTTATCTTAGATGGTGGACATCCATCTGCCAAAAGCTGCCGGATGACTTTGAAGAAAAGTTGAATGCTTTCCAAAAACATTTGATCGCTATTCAAAAGCAACAGCAGCACGACTTGGGGCAGATCAGCAATGCTGATCAGACGCCGATCTATTTCGATATGCCTTCAAACTGCACAGTGGACAGACAATGTTGGAGCAAAACAAGTGAAATTACTGACAACGAGTGGCGATAAAATCAGAACGATCGCAATGCTCTGTGTTACTGCAGATGGAAATAAACTTCTACCCTACATTGCTTCCAAGAGGAAAACTTTTCCTAAAAAAGTGACTTTTTCAAGAGGAATCTTTGTTGCAGTGCAGGAAAATGGCTGGATGTCTGCAAATTTGGTTTTAGACTGGCTGAATAAAGTTTGGCTACGACGACCTCGAGGCCTACTGAAGTTGTGATTCCTGCTAGTGCTAGACGCATTTAAAGGACATGTAGCAGATGCAGTAAAGAAAACAATGAAAGAAAACTGCAGCAATCTTGATTATTCCTGGAGGGATGATATCACAAATCCAGCCTCTTGGTGTTTGTATCAACCGCCATTTAAGGCTGCCGTTTGTCAACTTTATAATGCCCGGCTTTCATTGGGAGAAACAGAACTAACAAAGACTTGCCGCTTTAAAAGAGCATCCCTATCAACTGTGTGCGAATGGATTATTACTGCTTGGGGAATCCATTCCAAATGAACTTGTGCGGAAATCGTTTCTTAAGTGCGGAATTTCAAATTCTTTGCACGGAACAAAAGATGACACATTGTTTGAAGTGAGCTCAGACAATGAACAATCGGAAGTAAAAGGTCCTGTTAGCGGCAGTGACTGTTTTTTTTTTTTTTTTTTTTTTGTGGTCTTGTGTATTGGATCTAGTATGTATCGGAAATAAGGTAAATATACCTATTTGTTAGTATTTTTTGCAGATTGTCTTTTTTACTTGAGTATGTGTGTATATTTTTTCTGATTCCTAAAAATGCAGCATGGAGTTGGGGGTGCACGTTACATTTGGGGCCACGTTAAATTTGAGTAAATACGGTAACTGATTTTCTATTTTTGATATTGAATTGGAGTTTATATATATGTAATGATATTTAATAAATGTAATTTCCTGGACTCCAGAGCTTAAAATGGCATCAGTAAAATGTTGGGCATGTAAATTTTTGGGTTGGGCATCAATTTTTCTTTTCTTTGGACAACATGCCCGATAGGGCATGTAGAAATTTTCTTATTTTTCTAACCTTGGATGACACAGTCCTGTTTGCAGGGAGCAAAAGTGAGTTGCAGAGTATGCTGGCCTGGATGTACAAAACTGGTATGAATTTCAAACTGAATATAAATAAGGTAAAAACCCAAAGTTATAGTTTTTGAGCAAGTAACTGTTAGTACTGAATGCAGGATAAGTCTAAATGGCACAGTTATTGATCAGCTAAATGAGTTTGTATATTTGGGAAGCATGTTCGACAGAGAACAAATTAGATGACAAAATTAGTAAGCGGGTGAACTCTTCATTGAAAGTCATAGCTGCTTTAGGAGGATTTCACAGGTTCTCAAGAAAGTTCTGAATGGCTGTGTATGAAAGTGTAATTGTTCCTACTCCGATGTATGGCAGGGCAGTGAAACCTGAATACTACAGAAGAGACATAGGAGTTGTTTGTGTTCTGGAGAGATGCGTTACTTACAGGAGGGTTGTGAGAAGACACATTCTGATCATGTGAGGAATCAAGCTGTGTTGCAGTTGTGTAATGTAAAGTAAAATGTTCTTAGCAAGGTGGAGAGTAATATTCCTAGGTAAACCATAAGCATGCCATGTTGAAAATGAGTGATGAGATACTTACTAAAAGAATTTATTCAGCCCAAATGGCAGGAAGGCAAAGGAAATCATGGAAGGACCTGATTCAGGAATGTCTGCATGAAGAAAAGATAATGAGTATGAAGTACAAAAGGTCTTGCGAGCGGCGTGTGATGGATGTTAATGAAGCCCGCGCTGTGCGCCGAGATTGCTGTAAATGAAGATGCCTGATACAGCAACAGTAAGTTCTTTCTGTGAAAAGCTAACCTCTGAATATCAGAGTACAGGTTAGTGATATGTATGTATGTATGAATGAATGAATGAGAAGCATAATCTTTTATCACTTTTAGGGACTGTTTTTGTAATAAAAGTAAGTGGTCAGTGTTTATTAGAAAAACCAGTTGCTCTGTCAGAAGGTTGCATGGTTAAATTCTTGAAGCTGTTCCAGATCTTTTCATGGAAATAAGAAGAGGTTCATAAATCTGCCAAAAATCAATAAATGAAAAATTGAAAAATAAAAAAAGGGAACAGTTACATACATGATACTACTGTGTTTTCAACCATTATCTTTGGGGTTTTTTTTGGGGGGGGGGTACTGTAAACCATTACACACTGATTTAGTTTAGTTAACAAATCTTTGATTTCCACTTGATGAAAGTTTATTTAATCTTGATAACACTCACGAGGCCCAAAATTATCTTACTAAATTATCTTATTTTGCTTTTGATTACGAAATGTTCTAGAATGGGGGAATATCACTCTTTCCTCACCAAAAGCCTTAATATAGTGAATCTCAGTTTATCCTTGGAGTTTTGGGCATCCTAGTTTTGGAATCTCTTGGAAAATTGTGATTTTCTGTCTGCTTCTTTTGGTGTTTCATTTCAACAAGTGCCAAAGGATTTGTTGAGAGTATTTATATCTCTCGTATTTACTAAGCAAGGAAAAAAAAAACAAAAAAAACAAACAAGACTCACCAAAAGTTGAATTACATCTAAAGAGGAAATATGCAATACTAGATTCATACAGTGCTAACAAGAGTATAAAGTTAGGTATCTAAACTTGTGGGAGGATTTCCAAAGTATGGCCAATAGCTTTCCTTTTTCATGTGCTAAATTTAACAAATGCAGTCCTTTGTCTTTAACTAGTAATACAATCATGATATGGTGGCTATACTGAGAGAAAAAAAAAGATTTTACAGAATGTAGTGCAAATTGCAGGATATGAAATTAGTAAAAATTATTTTACTATACATACATATCACTAAACTGTTCTCTGGGATTCAGAGGTTAGCTCCACGAAGAAAAAAAAAACAGACTACCAGATAATTTTTAACTAATTATTTACTTACTGTTGCTGGGAGCATCAAATAACATTCACACTGTACATAGTATGATCTTCTGCACTAAATGTTCTGGCACAATCTGTGTTGAATGTGCAGAAAATAAATAATGCCTGTTAGGTAATAATGTCTTTATTATAATGAATAAGAAGTTCCTGTTACATACATACATACATATCACTAAGCTGTTCTCTGAGATTCAGAGGTTAGCTCCAAAAAGAAATACAAACTTCCAGATATTTTTACTTATTGTTGTTGTATCAAACTTCGCCATTTACAGCGATCTTGACATACAACTCGTGCTTCACTAATATCCATTACACGCCATACACAAGATCTTTTATACTTCATACTCATAATCTTTTTCTCATGCAGACACTCCTGAATCTGATCCACCCATGTCTTACTTGGCCTTCCTCTTCCTTTCCTTCCTGCCACTTGGGCTGAAAAGATTTTCTTAGTAAGCATTTCATCACTCATTCTTTCAACATGGCCAAACCACCGAAGCATATTGGTCTCCACCTTGCTAACAACATTTTGCTTCACATCACACAACTGCAATACATCTTCATTCCTCACACAATCAGATCGTGTCTTGCCACAAACCCCACGTAAGTAACGCATTTCTCCAGCACGCAAATGACTCCTATGTTTCTTCTGCAGTACCCAGGTTTCATTGCAATACATCAGAGTAGGAACAATTACTATTTCATACACAGCCATACGGGACTCTAGAGAACCCATCATTCCTGTGAAAACCTCCCAGAGCAGCTATGACTTTCAAAGAAGAATTCACTCGCCTACTGATTTCACCATCCAACTTGTTCTCTCTTTGAATAAAGCTCATGTTGAGAAATGGCTTCCTAGTTTCTTAATTCAATTACTAATCTAAAGCAAATATTATGGGAATTTTACTAGGAAATTTTTTCATTAATAGCAAATTTTCGGAGAAAACTCTTCTCCTTCTTCAGGCTGTATTGTTGTTGCCACTTTTTCCTGTCACTATCACGGTTACGGTTTACCTTGACGGTTACGGTTAACTTTGACGGTTACGGTTAACTTTGACGGTTACGGTTAACCTTGATGGTTTAGGTTATTTTTCAACAAATCCTGCCAGATGTTAGGCAGGAAAATCCTTTGCAGTCATTGATGATAGAATTTTGATTTTTCTCAATCTCTATTCCTTCTTTCAGCTTTCTTTTTGAAAATTGCTTTGGAAACTAATGACTTTAAGGGAATTCCAATCCATGCTGTGCCCAGTTTCTCAAACATGCCTATCTAATCCAGTCTTGTTGGAGCAATTTTTTATAGCTGCTTTATGCTCAGCTATACGAGTTTCTAGTCTGCGACCTGTTTCACCTATGTAAGATAGTCCACAACTACAATTTACTTCATAGACTACTCCTTGCATTTTTAAAATATTTTCTTCTCTTTGAACTATTTTAGGGAAAAATTTTTTAACTTTGTTCTCTAAACTTGGAGCTAACCTAATATTGTACTTCTTACTAATTCTCTTTAAAGACTCAAATAAACCTTTGTGATAAGAAATTTTTCTAGTGAATTTTACTTGTTGCATTTGTGGGTTCTTCGTACCATTAAAATTCAGAAGCTTCTCAATTTCTTCTTTAGGATAGTTATTCTCAGCAAGTATGGCCTTAAGCTCTTCTTTATGGGCTTCTTTTTTATCTGTAGTAAAAACTATTTTATTAATTTTTTTCTAAAAACTGACTTGCAACATTTTTCTTAATAGAAACTGGATGATAGGAATTGAAATCCAGTAGTCTTTTAGTATTCATTGGTTTTTTATACCAACTAGTGAGGAATTTTTCATCTTCATAATAGATAGTAATATCTAAGAAGTTTATTCTTCTTTCTTTTGAAGTTCAATAGTGAACTTAAGGGAATCATCTAATTCATTGAATGAGTCTAGAATTCTTTCTGGAACAATTTCTGTGCTATCTATTATAAATAAGATGTCATCCATGTATCTGCTATATAAGCAGAAGTATGTGGGTTGTACTAGTATCTTTTCTTCTAGTTTTCCCACATAATAGTTAGCTAAGAGTGGGGAGAGTGGGGAGCCCATAGCTAGCCCCGATTTTTGAATGAAAAAAGTTTTCCCAAATTGAAAGTAGTTGTTCTGCAAAGAGAAAGTAAGCATTTCAAAAATTCCAACTAATATGTTTTTTTTCTTTTTTGTGAAAAACTATTAGGTCTGCCAAGTCTTCCGCTATAAAGTCTATAAGTTGATCTATATTAATGTGAGTATACATAGACACTATGTCTAAACTACCCATAATAGGAGAATCTAATTTAGATAGAAGTTCTAGTTTTTCTTTTAGCTGCATTGAGTTTTTAATCATGTTAGGTGGCTCTTTTAAAAGATTCTGAAGGTGTGACTTTAAAAAATAGTTTAGATTTGAAAGAATAGAGTTTTTTGAGTCTATTATTGGTCTAATTGGTTGGTGTTCTTTATGCAGTTTGACTATTCCATATATTTGAGGTAATCTGAACTGTAATTTTGAGAATTGTTTATAGTTTTCTGGAAGCTGGTTTTTCTTTTTTGAAGTGAAATAAGCTTAGAGACTTTTTAATCAATTCTGGTAGTGGGTTTTCTTTTACTTCCTCATACATAGGTTTTTTAGTTCTTCTTCCATCTTTTCTAGATAATCTTTCTTATCCATAATAGTAATCAACTTACTTTTGTCTGTTTTCACAGCAACTACACTTTCATTTTTTCTGAAATCTTTAAGAGCTTTTAATTGACTATTATCAAAAATTTTTTGAGGTTTCTTTACTTGCTTCTGGAATTTTGTAAGGCTATTGTAGTAATCTTTTCTACAAGCCTTACAAAATTCCAGAATGCAAGTAAGGAAACCTCAAAAAAATTTTGATAATAGTCAATTAAAAGCTCTTAAAGATTTCAGAAAAAATGAAAGTGTAGTTGCTGTGAAAACAGACAAAAGTAAGTTGATTACTATTATGGATAAGAAAAGGTTATCTAGAAAAGATGGAAGAAGAAGTAAAAGAAAACCCACTACCAGAATTGATTAAAAAAGTCTCTAAGCTTATTTCACTTCAAAAAAAGAAAACCAGCTTCCAGAAAACTATAAACAATTCTCAAAATTACAGTTCAGATTACCTCAAATATATGGAATAGTCAAACTGCATAAAGAACACCAACCAATTAGACCAATAATAGACTCAAAAAACTCTATTCTTTCAAATCTAAACTATTTTTTAAAGTCACACCTTCAGAATCTTTTAAAAGAGCCACCTAACCTAACATGATTAAAAACTCAATGCAGCTAAAAGAAAACTAGAACTTCTTCCTAAATTAGATTCTCCTATTATGGGTAGTTTAGACATAGTGTCTATGTATACTCACATTAATATAGATCAACTTATAGACTTTATAGCGGAAGACTTGGCAGACCTAATAGTTTTTCACAAAAAAGAAAAAAACATATTAGTTGGAATTTTTGAAATGCTTACTTTCTCTTTGCAGAACAACTACTTTCAATTTGGGAAAACTTTTTTTCATTCAAAAATCGGGGCTAGCTCTGGGCTCCCCACTCTCCCCACTCTTAGCTAACTATTATGTGGGAAAACTAGAAGAAAAGATACTAGTACAACCCACATACTTCTGCTTATATAGCAGATACATGGATGACATCTTATTTATAATAGATAGCACAGAAATTGTTCCAGAAAGAATTCTAGACTCATTCAATGAATTAGATGATTCCCTTAAGTTCACTATTGAACTTCAAAAACGAAAGAAGAATAAACTTCTTAGATATTACTATCTATTATGAAGATGAAAATTCCTCACTAGTTGGTATAAAAAACCAATGAATACTAAAAGACTACTGGATTTCAATTCCTATCATCCAGTTTCTATTAAGAAAAATGTTGCAAGTCAGTTTTTAGAAAAAAAAATTAATAAAATAGTTTCTACTACAGATAAAAAAGAAGCCCATAAAGAAGAGCTTAAGGCCATACTTGCTGAGAATAACTATCCTAAAGAAGAAATTGAGAAGCTTCTGAATTTTAATGGTACGAAGAACCCACAAATGCAACAAGTAAAATTCACTAGAAAAATTTCTTATCACAAAGGTTTATTTGAGTCTTTAAAGAGAATTAGTAAGAAGTACAATATTAGGTTAGCTCCAAGTTTAGAGAACAAAGTTAAAAAATTTTTCCTAAAATAGTTCAAAGAGAAGAAAATATTTTAAAAATGCAAGGAAGTCTATGAAGTAAATTGTAGTTGCGGAACTATCTTACATAGGTGAAACAGGTCGCAGACTAGAAACTCGTATAGCTGAGCATAAAGCAAGCTATAAAAAATTGCTCCAACAAGACTGGATTAGATAGGCATGTTTGAGAAACTGGCACAGTATGGATTGGAATTCCCTTAAAGTCATTAGTTTCCAAAGCAATTTTCAAAAAGAAAGCTGAAAGAAGGAATAGAGATTGCAGTCACTGATGATAGAATTTTGATTTTTTCTCAAAGGATTTTCCCTGCCTAACATCTGGCAGGATTTGTTGAAAAATAACCTAAACCGTCAAGGTTAACCGTAAACCGTGATAGTGACAGGAAAAAGTGACAACAACAAGACAGCCTGAAGAAGAAGAGTTTTCTCCGAAAATTTGCTATTAATGAAAAAATTTCCTAGTAAAATTCCCATAATATTTGCTTTAGATTAGTAATTGTTCTCTCTGTCAAACATGCTTCCTAAATACACAAACTCACTCACCTGGTCAATCACAGTGCCATTTATACTTACATTACATTCAGTGCTACCAGTTCCTCTCTCAAACACCATAACTTTGGTTTTTCCCTTATTTATACTCAGTTTGAATTTCATGCAAACTTTGTGCATCCAAGTCAACATACTCTGCAACTCACTTTTGCTCTCTGCCAACAGGACAGTGTCATCAGCATACAGCAATCTGCACACACGGATAACACCAAGACATAAACCACTATCATCTATTTTGGCATCACGCATGCATGCATCCATAAATATATTAAACAGCCATGCTGACATTACACAACCTTGTCTAACTCCTGCACCAACGGAAAACCATTTTGATAAAACATCATTCACTCGTACACAAGCTCTACTGCCAGCATACATAGCTTTTACACTATTAAGTAGATTCCCAGTAACACCATATTCATTCAATACCTTCCACAAAAGTGTCCTATTCACTCGGTCATAAGCTTTCTCTAAATCTATGAAGGCAGTAAAAACTTTCTTCCCAACAGCCAGATACTTCTCAATCATCACGCGTAATGCAAAAATCTGGTTAGTGCAGCCTTTACCCGGCATAAAACCACTCTGAACATTCCACACTTTCAATGATGTAAGACCCCATACTTTTTCAATAACAACCTTACCAAATACTTTCCCTGGCACACTCAGTAGGCTAATACCACGATAGTCCTTGCATTCAGTCTGATCACCTTTTCCCTTATACAAGGGAACAATGATAGCATCCTTCCAATCCCGAGGGACCATTCCTAACTCCCAGCACAACTGGCAAATTTCAGTTAACCAGTCAATTATAGAGTCACCACCATACTTCAACATCTCTGCAGTTATGCCATCAACTCCTGAAGCCTTACCATTCTGAAGAGATTTTAGAGCTTTACACACTTCTTCTCTTGAGATCCCTCCTGTGCTTCATCCCTCATTGTGACATCATCTGCGTCTGTCTCAGAATTATTTTTGCTTTCCTGATCTAATAACTCACAGAAGTATTCACCCCATCTGTCACTTAACTCAATGGGCTCCCATATCATTTCCCCGATCTCATTCTTCACACAACTTACAACTTTGTTTCTCCTATTTTTCCTGTGTCTCATGTACTTCCAGAACCAGTATTGTGCTATTACTGTTCATAATTTAAAGATGTTGAACAAAATTGTAAATACCGCAAGAAATTATTTTTGGAATTCAGCTAAGTTTCAGTGGATATCTAGCATGAAATAATTCACATTTTTTATCTTATCAAATTTGCCTTTTTCAATGTGAAAAATAGCAATGTGCAAACATAGCTGATGGGAAAGGCAGTTTCAGTAACAGATGATCTCATTTCGGAGTAAGAGTGCCTTTATTGAGTGTATTGTATTATAGTTTTGTTAAAATGCAAGGAACCATTCAGATGAAGGTCAGAAGTTGGGAGCCATCGAACAGGTGGAAGCAGAACAATCACATAGATGGGTTGCCGGATTCAAAAATGTGTCAGAAAGGTTTTCTAGACTTTGGAGGTGTTCTCAAGGTATTGAACCATGCCCTAGAAGGTTGATCAAAGGTAGGCACAGAACAACAACAGTTTAATGCTGTTGTTCCCTGTGACTAGGTGCAATAGTGTGATGTTTGTGCACCAACTTGCATTGGAGCTGCCATTAGATGGATAGTTTCTTGAGTAACCATGCCCCAATGATTTCATGGAAAAGGGTTATATGCTACTACAACTATAGTGTCCATACACTTTCACCAGCTCATAGGAGGGTATGACTGGAACAGAGCAGGTAGCACCCTAGGTTTGACCAGTTATCTTTGGAGACAGTTTTTTTTTTTTTTTTTTTTTTGATGAATTGCAATATGTTGCAAGCAGTGATTCTTGGCACCTATACATCTGCAGACGTGCCAACTCTCCGGATTTTCAGCCCTTCCTCCCGCCCTCTCGATAAATGTCAAATTCTCCTGATTTTCACTGATAACACTGGTCAACAATGAAAATGTTTCTGACTTTGAAAATACTTATATTTCATATTGATTTCAGTATGTTAAAAACAAATGACATTTAAAACGCTTAGTTAGCTCTCATTTCCGAGATGTAGCCCATTTATAATGTTTTAGGATATGTATATGAAATGAAGCGTGTGGCGCTCCCAGCGGCTAATTAAGGTAGTACGTAAAGCAAATATAGGGGTTGGCAAACCTGAGAGCGGGAATGAAGAGTCACTGTAGATCTTCTCTTGTTCATTAATAACTTGTTTTAGTTCATTGTCTGTTTACAGCTTGCTTGGAGTGAAAGTTATAGTGTTGTTCCTTTCTTTGTAGCGGGTTGATTTTGTGGTCATACTTAACTTGAAAAGCCAAGATGCCACGGCAGTGCTTAAACAAATCTGACAATTTTTTATTAACTATATGTCAACAAAATAGTTTCCATATCATCTACTGTTTCGCACGTTACTAGAAATTCAAGCACGAGAAAAACGTCCATATAATAAAAAATTTATTTCAACTTATCACTAATATTCCTTTTTGATGTTCCTTATAATAGTTTAGAATTTTATTATATGAAGATTACAAATTTATATGAAAAAATGTTTTTATATGTACAGTCATATGCATCATAAGTTGTCAAAGTCTTCCAATACGAACTGCTATGAAATTTGGATACAAGAAAAAGATCATAGATGATATACTTGAAAATACAAAGAAATCTTTAAATGAAAGTAAAAATAAACAAAAAAATGAAATAAAATTTGCTGGTAAAATTCCCTACATTCCTCCAATAACAAATATCCTAAAGAAGGAATGTGTTAAAGAAAAAATGATATTAGCAGAGAAACCGTCATAGATAACAAAACTATATTCACTACAAGAAATGAAAGAAGATCAATGCTTGATAAAGCCGGAGTATATTCTATACCAACAAAATATTATACAGAAATAGAAAGAAATGAAAGAAATAAAGTGTACATAGGAAGTACAAAAAGAAGGTTTAAGACCAGAATAAAAGAACATATATCCAACTGGAATAAAAAAGAAAACAAAACATCATTAATAAATCATTGTATTGAAAATGAAGCTTATCTTGATTGGTATGATGCAAAATTAATAACCTCACATAAAACTAAAAATCAAATATTAACCTCAGAAGCAGTAATGATTGATAGAAAAAACTAAAGAAATAAATTGTAATAATAATAATGATCCAATGAGTCTACCGTACGCTTGGAAATATTTTATCGAAAAAGGAAATAACGCTAAAAAAATATAATAAAAGACCTTATTAATTGTTTTCAACAAACGAACGAATAGCAACACCAATTAATTTAGAATCAGAAATTCATATCATCCAATTATATCAAAACACAACTAAGAATGAGCATTAATACCAAAAATAGCATGCGCAAGAGTACAACTGCCGTGGAATGTCGGACGCCGCCAGTAAAATCAATGTAAGTGGCCGAAATACAACGTGTATGAGAAGTAGATCATAATACCCACTGAAGATGATTCCAAAAAGAAGGAATTGAAACTAGTTTGGGATATCAAGCCACGGAAAACGAAACATGCAACCATCATCTATAATAAGAAATTATAAGATCGAAGTTCAACTTGGAAGCTGATACCACAGGAAAGAAAAATCGTGCCTTCTTTGATAACAAGATGGCTTATTACTGATTCAACGCATCATAATCAAGAGGTTCGAAAGTTCTTTTCTATTGTATTAATTTCGTGAATCATGAGTTAAAAAACTGTAATAATGTTAATCATTTAATACATATTGTCTCTACGTATTGGAGGACTTTGACAACTTATGATGCATATGACTGTACATATAAAAACATTTTTTCATATAAATTTGTAATCTTCATATAATAAAATTCTAAACTATTATAAGGAACATCAAAAAGGAATATTAGTGACAAGTTAAAATAAAATTTTTTATTATATGGACGTTTTTCCTGTGCTTGAATTTCTAGTAACGTGCGAAACAGTAGATGATATGGAAACTATTTTGTTGACATATAGTTAATAATTTCTGAAACCACGTAATAATTTCGACAAATGTTGAATTAATATAACTGGCAATTTTTGTTATGTTTGTGGTGATGTGACATTTGCCACCCAGAAACGCCCAATTACTTCACTCGTGAAGACAGCCTACCACCATTATTTTGGTATGGAAGTAGGGGATCAAGACAAAACGTGGGCACCTCATGTTTGCTGCAATTCTTGTTCTGTAAATCTATGTGGATGGATCTATAAAAACGGACGTTCAATGCCCTTTGGCATGCCTATGATTTGGAGAGAGCCGACAAATCATATAGATAACTGCTATTTCTGCATGGTACCTCCTATTAAGAAAGGTATATCAAGAAAGAAGAAGTTGAGCATGAAATACCCCAACATCCCATCAGCTATCCGACCAGTGCCACATGGGGACGATCTGCCTTTACCGAACCCACCAGAGGAGTACAGTCTGGACTTGGATGAAGAAAAAAGGACAGTACGGAGGCGGCATCATACTCTTGCCCTGAGGCTTCGACATCACAGGATCCTGATTTCACATCTGAGTCACTGGGTGAGCCACACAGACTTACCCAAGGTAAACTAAGTGATTTAATTTGAGACCTGGACCTATCAAAAGACAAAGCCGAGCTTCTAGGTTCTAGGCTCAAACAGTTGAATCTTCTAGAATGTAATGTTAAAGTGTCAGTGTGCAGGAGTCGGCAGAAAAATTTGCTTCCGTATTTTAAAAAAGATAATAACCAAGTTGCCTGCCGTGATGTAAATGGTTTGATTACAGCTTTGAATGTGAAGCACAAGTCACAGGACTGGAGGCTATTCATAGACTCATCAAAGCTTAGTTTAAAAGCTGTGTTGCTACACAATGGCAATTCTCTTCATTCAGTTCCTGTAGGCCATACTGTCCATATGAAGGAAACATATGCCAATATGAAATTACTTCTGGAAGCAATTAAGTACACAGGCCACCAATGGCAGATCTGTGGAGACCTGAAGGTGATTGCAATATTGCTGGGCATGCATTTGGGATACACCAAATACTGCTGTTTCCTGTGTGAGTGGGACAGTCTGGCTAGATCCTCACACTACAACAGAAAAGACTGGTCTCCAAGGGAAAGTCTGCGACCCGGGAAAAAGAATGTCCAGCACAGTCCTCTGGTTGATTGAAGCAAAATTCTTCTGCCCCCTACACACATTAAACTCGGCCTTAGGAAGAACTTCGTAAAGGGGATGAACAAGGATGGGGTGGCTTTCAAGTACCTGAGAGACAAATTTCCATGGCTGAGTGAGGCTAAAGTGAAGGAAGGAATCTTCATTGGTCCTCAGATTCGTGAACTTCTTGTGGATGAAAACTTCGAGCTAGTCCTCCAGGGCAATGAGCAACCAGCTTGGGAAGCCTTTAAAAGTGTTGTGCATGGCTTCATGGGTAACCGAAGAGCTGTAAATTATGTTGAGCTTGTTTGTAAACAACCTTCTAGACAAGTATCATCACTTAGGCTGCAACATGTCTCTCAAAATGCACTTCCTGCACTGTTATCTAGATTTCTTCCCAGAAAACTGTGGTGCAGTGAGTGATGAGCATGGTGAGCGGTTCCACCAAGACATTTCAACAATGGAACGAAGATATCAGTGTCGGTGGAACTGTTCCATGCTTTCAGACTACTGTTGGACATTGACAAGAGATGCCCCAGAACAGGATTACAGGTGACAAGCAAAGAGAAGGCGCACTCATTTGTAGGCCCCTATTTCTGTATTTCATGTAGTAATTTCAATTCCTCTATGTTTTTGTCGTTTGGTTTATTGTATTTTGTGTAATTAACGATTGATTGAATGAAAATAACGTTCATTTACATTGTAGTAGTATAATATAAAATACTGTTGAAATTTGCTTTTTGCTATAATTATATATAGATGAATAAGTTGTGTATCTCCGAAACTAGAGCTAATAAAAAAAAAAACTATCAGATTCGTTTTCTTTGACCTGAAATCAGTAAAGTTTAACTTCTTTCATTGAGAAAACATGATTTTTTTTTTTTTTTTTTTTTTTTTTGAGCAGTGTAATTAACTGTTTATGATGGTCGAAATTCCATCAACCACTGCTTTGGATTGATGCAGAAGAAAAAGATTTTGAACCGCCTGTGAAATCTTTTTCTTCTGCGACGATGCAAGGCGGCATTACAGTCACCAGTTTTGTACTTTTCCTCTCCTCATATCTGCAAAAAGAAAGCTGCTCCCAATGGCACAGTGGTTTAAGTGCTGGTTTCCGACCAATCTTCCGAGATGGGTCCGGGTTCCAATCCCAGTGAGGTATGGATGTTGTATTTGTCTTACGGCACTGGCTCTCTCCCTTCCCTGGAAGTGGCCCTAAATTAGGGATGGGCGACTGTTTATAGCCCATTGAGTTGCTCATGGTAGTATTTAAACCTCCAACAAAAAAAAAAAAAGAAAGAAAGAAGGAAAGCTTTATACTTCCACATTTGCTTTTATGGATACCACCGTCTTTGTTGATTCTGTTTCGCGGTAATGATGTGCAAATGAGGTAAAAAGTGCCTCGATGACAAACGCTATATGTATATACAATTATACATATCTGCCAACATTGGCAAGAGCCTTGTCAGTAGTACTAGTATTATTACGCAGCATACATAGATGCAGGAGAGTGGGAACATCACAGGAGGGGGCGATTACGGAATAAATCTTTGCTTCGTCCGACTTCCAGTTTTGGAAATTTTCCCCCTATTTTCAAGCTGAAATACAAATACTTATGCAATAAAATGTTATTTAACAATAACACTGGACAGAGGTAACATCGCAAAAAATGAAATTACCATTACGGAAAAAAATCTGAACTCCGTCGATCCTCCGTCTTAGAACGTTTCGTAAAGAGAGTATTCCGTCCTCCGACTCCCCCTCCAAATTTCTATTCACTTGTGGGTCAATCGCATAAACGACCTAAATAATAATGAAATAAGTGGAATTCCTCGAATTTGCGACAGAATGTTACGCCTGAAGCTTACGGGGAAATTTTCACGGCATCTAACTTCCGTTTTCGCAAATTGTTGCATACAGTTTCAAGCTGAAATACAAACATTTATACAATAAAATGATATTTAACAATAATACTGGACACAAAGGCAACATCTGGAGAGAAAATATTACGATTACGGCAAACATTTTTGCTCCGTTTAAACTATCGTTTTCGAAAGTTTTGAGACGTGAAATATTATCTCCCCAGACGGAAAACGACCCCCCCACCTCAAATTCTCTTCAGTTTTGCATCGATCTTGAGAATGATCTAAATGATGACGAGAAAAAGAAAAAGTGGAGTTCCGCGAATCCGCTTAAAAATCTCATGTATATCATAAAACAATAGCAAAAGAAAAAAACAAAAACTTAAAAGATGAAGATTCGCAGAATCCGTAGTTTCAACAGTGATTTCCATAGTTCCATAGTCAGACATCTAAATGCACAGAAACTACGGACATTCCGTAGTAGTTGGCAGGTATGTATATACTAGGGGTGTTCAAATGAAAAGGTACGAAACGACACTGTGGGTATAAATGAAGACTTTATTCAAAGTATACACCATAGGCCATAGCACAACGATCCCATTGATTAACGAGCCGAAGGATTCCTTGTTCCCAGAATTCCTGTGGCCGTGACGAGACCCAGTCCTGCACAGCGTCCTTGAGTTCGTCGTCCGAGTGGAAGCGCTTCCCTTTCAGATGTTTTTTCAGGGGACCAAACACATGGAAATCGCAGGGCGACATGTCCGGGCTGTAGAGCGGATGGTCAAGCTGCTCCCACTGGAACTTGGCCAGTTCTGCGTGTGTGACCCTGGAGACGTGTGGACGCGCGTTATCATGGAGCAGAACCACACCCTCCGTGAGCAGCCCCGGTCTTTTGTTCTTGATGGACCTGCCTAGGCTTCGGAGTTTCTCACAGTACACATCGGAGTTAATGGTTCGTCTGTGCTGGAGGAATTCAACAAGTAGTCAATTGGACGGCGCTCTTTATAAGAGCCTCTGCTCTCTCCTGCACATGCGGGCGCCCGCGCATGCTCCGATCCACGCCGGCGACTCCAATCGCATCCCTAGATGTGTCGCTATGTTCTCCCATAGCGGCATAGGCAAATATGTTAACGGTTACGTTCTTATGACGTTTCGTACCTTTTCATTTGAACACCCCTAGTATATATATATAAATCTTTTTCTGAAGCTAAAATAATAATAATAAACTCCATGTTTCTCCAAAATAGTAAATAAACGCTTTTTCAAACTATGGTTTGGAAAAAACAAAAAGCTTTTTAAAAAGGAAAAAAAAACTGCAGAGTTTATATTTAAAAAAAATAGTAGTTAATGGATGGGTAGTAATAAAAATTGAAAAAAAATTAATGCATAACTTCTAAAGTTTTCAGTGGATTCTGGCAAAAATTAAAACTGGACTTTAAGCTATAACATCTCCTTCACTGCCAAAATTTCACTCACTTATATTAAAAATCGGAAAAAATTTGCTTTAAATTTTCTTTTTCCCAGTCCGATTGTCATACGACACCTTTAGCAAAGAGCTCACCTGCTGTGGCACTGGGATGCCGGGTAGGGTCAGTAATTGATTGACAGATGGGAACTGACCTGCCTTCTCCTTGCAGTTCTTTCTTTCAACCCCTCGCCTCAACAAAGCTGCGTGCATTCTAAGTGATGGTAAACAGTTGAGTTGCAGCAAATTCAATTTTCTTAATGACAAAAGAGAGTAGTTACAGTTGACCTGACCTTGTAACGATAGGCGATGTTAGTATGATGCTTTCTGTTGTCTTCGCGCACAACCTAAAGAAGAAACGAAAAACAGTTGGCCGCTATTTTATTCGCAAAAAACAACAACATATACATACCATTTTATGTATTTATTATCTTGTGGAATCCGTGTACCTGAAAACAAATTTCAGTAGGGGGAGGGGGTGTTGATTTCTGTGGGTTTTTCCACCTCCAGGACCTTTAGTGGACCAATAATTCTACTTCTGGAAAATTGTTCTTATGTCTGGAAGATGTCGATTAAAAATAGCGCTCCTAGGATTTTATGAGCTGCAAAAATCTCCCGATTTTCAAATTTTGAAGGTTGGCATGTTTTCACCCCAGAATATAATTAAGAATGACCAACTTGGTAGGGGTAGTTTGTAGATCCAGAGAAATATTACTATCAAAATCGCTGCACTGACCTTCGTGTCTTCTCAAGAGGGACTTGAGAAGTATCACTATCAAATGGCTGCACTGACCTTTGTGTCTTCTCAAGATGCAGCGACAGGGTCTTAGAGCCTTATGTGAGACATTTTAAATGGTGTCATTGGGTCAGAATTCATGTTTATTGATGATAATTCTCATCTACATGGTGCTTAGATAGAAGAATACCTTGAAAGTGAAAACATCAAAAGCATAAATTCAACAGAGAGGCCTGCAGATCTAAATCTCAGTAAATGTGCATGGAATGCTTTGGGAAAGCAAGTTACATGCCATCAACTCCCTCCAAAGGCTCTTCATGAGCTGAGAAATGCTGTTATTGAGAAGTAAGATTTGCTGTCCTGTGCTTTGTTGGGAAATCTTATTAGAAGCATGAGATCTTGTGAGAAGTATTGCTGTTAGAGGTAATCACACTTCTTACTAAACTAGATTAACTTCAATGTCTGCAATGATCTATGTATAATTTTTTAGAATTGGAATTTTTTTCAAATATATCCTTTGATTAGAAACTTAATTTTATTATTGAAAAATTACACTCAGCATGTTTTTTTATTTGAAATATTAATACTTGTGATATTTTATATATCCTATGGAGCATTCATTGAATTAAGAAAATGATTTCTTGAGGTATTTGCATTTTTGTGCAGCTACCGTAAATTATGAATAACAGTATGATTGATTGGCTTAGTGGTGGCACACAAGATGCATTTGTGCCACTCCAGTGCCCAAGACTGCATGTTGAAACAGCGATGAAGAACGAAAAGCAAGGCCATCCTCTGGTACAGGACTTACAGGATGGCTTTGAACAGAACTGACTATAGTAGATTGGTCCACAGCAGTGCTAGACAGAGAGAGAGATGGAGAATGATCATGTTCGCATCCAAGAATCTTCAAGGCTCATTGTGATAAAAAAAAAAAAAAAAAAAAAAAAGAAACTGAACCCAAGACTAAAATCTTTTTTGAAAAATTATTGGTGAGTAATGTCTAATTCATGTCTTTGAGGTAACTTTGATGGACTCCATGCCATTAAATCTCTGGCTGTGAATACTGCTTTTTTTCATTGGATGAGCAGATGGAAGTCCAGTAGTACCAAATCTCAGCTATAAGGGAGGTGAGGCATCCCCGAGAAATCCATTGCTTGATTCTTGGCAAATTTCCTTGATCTCATTACATGGTTATGATCTACAGTGCTGTAGTCTCTCCTGAATCCAGCTTGTTCGCTTGGATAAAGCATTTCCTGTGTTTCCTTTGAATGATGTGAAAGTACTTTAGTGAAGATTTTGCAAACAACTGATAAGAGGCTAATTGGTCTTTAGTTTCTGAGGTCCTAAAGTTCCCTCTTTTAATGTAGCAAGATCACTGAAGCATTGTTCCAATCATGATGAATCTTCCCTTCATTGAGGCATGTAGTGTAAACTTGGGCACGTGTAGTTTCTATTTATTTATATATTTATTCATTCACTGGCTTTGTGTGCATCCACAGTATTTCCACCTTTCCCTGTAACTCTTTCCCATTTCATATTCTTAATTGCATGGGCAACATCTGTTGGGAGAACTGGACTCACTTTACAGCCTGTATATTTCTTTAGGTATATAATAGATCTTCTTTAGTTGTCCTCATCTCTCTTCTTTTTTGCATCAACATTTTGGTTTTTCCTGATAATTTGTTCACATGCAACTTGTTCTTAGACCCAGCTAATTTTGTTGCTGTTTCCATTAGAGCTTTGGTTACTTTTCTGTTAACTTCCGAAATATCCACTTCTTCCGATGTTAGGCCTTCTAAAGCAGAGAATCTGTTCTTCAGTTCTAACTTGAAAGTATTATGGTGTTTTTTAAGGTTGGTTATGTCAATACATTTTGTTTGTCTTATGAGCTTGCCACGTTCCAGTTTAGTGTTGAGGTGCATCTTACATCTCACCAATCTATGGTCACTACCTGTGTTGAACTTGTTCAGCACACTGCAGTCTTCGATGACGAATTTTTTGTTACACATAATAAAATCAATTTCACTTGTCGTTCCAATTGGATGTCTCCATGTCCATTTCCTGTGTGGCTTTTTCTTGAAAAAGGAGTTCAAGATGAAAATCCTTCTGCCTCTGCAAACTCAACGAGAGTATTTCCACGCTGGTTTCTGTTGCCGTGACCGAATTTACCTACTGAAGTTTTCATTCTGTTGCCGTTGCCCTATTTTTGCATTGAAATCTCCCATAATTATCTTCAAGTGCTGCTTACCTTTATTATTTAGATGACGAATTTCCTCATAAAATTCTTCAATTTCTTCTTCAGGATGACTTGTGGTGGGTGCATAAGTTTGAATAATCTGAGCCTGGTATCTTCTCGATAGTTGGATAACTAGTCGTGCAGCTCTGTCAGAGGAACTTTCAACTTCTACCACTTTATCCTTCAGTTTCTTGTTTATTATAAATCCAACACCACTAGTTCTGCCAGTATCTGTCCCACGATAATAGAAGAGATGTCCACTTTTCAGTTCAATGAGATCTTCTCCTTTTCTCCTTACCTCACTTAGCCCGACGATGTCCCACTTGATCCTTTGTAGTTCCTCTTCCAATTCAAGAAGCCTTGAATCAGAGGATAGGGAGCGTCCGTTATAGGTAGCCAAGGTCAGCATCAAATGGCAGCCTAGTCCGGTCCTCCGGGATTCTTAGCACCCTCTGCCTTCATGTCGCACTGGCCGCTGCCTTGCCAGGTACATTCCAGCTGCCGGAGACTGAGGGCCAAGATTTAAGTTGTAGAGTCATTTTGGAGGTGTTTGGCCATAACTCACCACGCTGGCCAAGCGGGTTGGTGAGTGTGGGATAGCATTTCCTCTGATCCCGATGGTATAGTTATACCGCTATTGGCGGTCGTCAGAGCCCCTTTAGTGGGAACAGGATGCACCACGAGAAGGCGGGGTTGACATTTGTCAAGGAGAGAGGCTGTGATGTTACGCATCACCTGACCTTACATCCCTGACCTTACATCTTCCAAAGTGGAATATATAGAGCTATGCAAGACAACACGAAAAAGTATCACTGAAGACGTAAGGAAATTCAACTGTGAGCTAGTGAGGAAAGCAATTGAAAACAACCAAAGCCTTAAGATAGCAAAGGGACATCTCAGTAAGGGAAGAAAACAGATTATGGCTCTGAGAAAAGAAGATGGTTCTATAACAAGAAATAGAGGCGAAATTTTGACAAGAGTGAAAGATTTCTACTCCAAATTATATGAAAGGGATGATACATGTACTCCAGACATCATGAAAGGTACCAGAGTTCTTCCAGTCCTCCCAGCAGAAGTTGCTCATGCAATCAAGAACATGAAGCGGGGGAAAGCTCCAGGAGAAGATGGAATTACTATAGACATCATACAAGAAGCAAGTGGAGAAATCGAAACAGTACTCGCCCAAATTTTCACTCGATGCCTTAATGAAGGGAAGATTCCTGAGGATTGGAACAATGCTACAATGATCCTGCTACATAAAAAAGGTGACATTGAGGATCTCAGGAACTACAGACCTATCAGCCTCCTATCAGTGGTTTATAAAATCTTCACTAAAGTTCTTTCACACCGCTTGAAGGTAACACTGGACATGGCTCAACCGAGAGAACAAGCTGGATTCAGGAGTGGCTACAGCACAATAGATCATATCCACGTACTGAGAGAACTAATTGAAAGAGCGAGGGAATATGAACTTCCATTGTGCATGGCTTTTATCGATTATGAAAAAGCCTTTGATTCGGTGAAACCATCAGCAGTTACCACGGCTCTGAAATCCTGCGGTATTGAAGATGCATACATTAATATTATTAATAACATCTATGAAAATGCAAGTGCAAAGATTCGGCTGTTTGAAAATACAACACACATAAAAATTGGAAAGGGAGTGAGACAAGGTGACACCATATCTCCGAAGCTCTTTAATGCCACATTGGAAAATGTCTTTCAATCACTGAACTGGGAAAACAAAGGGATAAAGATTAATGGAGATTATCTAACCCACCTTCGTTTTGCTGATGACGTAGTCATTTTTGCAACTACCCCATCAGAGCTGCAGAGTATGATCCAGGAACTTGCTGACAAGAGTAAAGAAGTGGGATTAAAAATGAACTTTCAGAAGACAAAAGTGATGTTCAATGCTTTTACAAGAAATGAAGATTTATCGATTGATGGAGAAAAACTGGAGATAACAGATACGTATGTTTATCTTGGACAGCAGATATCAAGTGAGGGTCACATTGATGAAGAAATTAATCGGCGTACAAAACTTGCCTGGAGAGCTTTTGGAAGAAACAGCATAATTTTCAAGAGCAATATGCCATTATGTCTTAAAAGAAAAGTGTTTGATCAATGCATCCTTCCAGTGCTTACGTATGGTGCAGAGACGTGGACCTTAACTAAAAGAGACATACAAAGGCTGCAGACAACTCAAAGAAGCATGGAGAGGTGCATGCTTGGTATAACCAGGAGAGATAAGAAGAGAAACTCGTGGATCCGAAAAATGACGAGAGTGGAAGACATCATGATCAGGGTTAAATCCCTGAAATGGCAATGGGCTGGACATACTGCCAGAAGGACAGACCATAGATGGACAGCCGAAATTTTAGATTGGATTCCAAGGGACAGGAAAAGACCCAGAAAAAGACCACATGGGAGATGGGTGGATGAAATTCGTAAATATGCGGGAGTGACATGGAGGAGACTGGCACAAGACAGACCGTTGTGGAGGAAACTTGGGGAGACCTTCGTCCAGCAGTGGATTGATAATGGTTGACAATGATGATGATGATGATGATATAATAGATCTATCATCCCTTTCATATAGAAACTTTTCAAATTTTTGCCTCTATTTCTTGTTACAGCTCCATTTTCTTTTCTGAGTACCAAAATTTGTTTTCTTCTGTTTGAGGTGGCCCTTTGTTTTCTTCAGACTTTTGTTGTTCTCAGCTACTTTTTTCACTACTTCACAACTGAATTTCCATATATCTTCAGTTATACTTTTTTTTTTGCTCTGCCTTACATAATCATATATATTCCAATTTGGAAGTTACATCTTCTTTATTTACCTTTATCTCCCTTCTTTTTTCCATCAGTATTTTTATTTTTATTTTTTAATGTGCTTATTGTTGATAGAACCACCTAGCCTGTTTTTGTTTCTGTGAGGGCCTTGGTAATTTTTCTTTCAGTTTTGGGGATGTCTACTTTTTCTGTTGTTAGACCTTCTAATTCAGAGAGTCCATGTTTCAGGTTCAATTTGAAAGTTTTATGATATTTTTTTAAGATTTGTAATGTCAGTACTTTTTGTTTGCTACATGAACTTGTGTCTTTCAAGTTTTGTGGTAAGATGCATCTTACATGTCACCATTCTGTGGTAACTTTATGTGTTGAACCTGTTAAGCTTACTGCAGTCTTTGTATTTCATTGTATCTGTGTGTGTGTGTGTGTGTGTGTGTGTGTGTGTGTGTGTGTGTGTGTGTGTGTGTGTGTGTGTGTGTGTGCAAATGTACAAAGCTATGATGCAGTGAGATTTGTGTAACTAGAAGCAAACTGCCACTGCCCCATTCTTTTTGCTTGTGGTTATTCAGATCTCAATGCATAGCTTTCTGTTACACTCATTAAAAAATCATTCTCTGCTGTATTATTCTGTGTAACCAGGTATTTCAAATCTAATGGGCATATAATTACTTTTGGAATTTTCTATAAGTTTGTCTAAATTTGGCAAGTTCTTACTTAGAATAGTTATTTATATATATGTACACACAGTTTTCTTATTTTGTTTGTATATTAATGTTTTATCCTTTTTTTCTGTTTGTAGTGTTTTGCAGAAGCTGCTCAAACGTGGCCTAGGAATCTAACCACAATGCTCAAGCACTGTGAGTTAGAACACGAGGGAAGGCTTCATAGTGGCATAGGTATGCAACTTCTTACTACTAATTTTTGTTTTCGGTTTATTTACAATCTTATGAATGACCATGAAGGAATAGTCATAAGTTTGCAATTTTTTCTATCCATCCAACCCCACTCACTCATCCATTCCATCCATCCATCAATCAGCCAACCACTCAATCACTAAACTATTTTCTGATATTCAAAGGTGAGCTTCTCAAAGAAAAACAGTCCTCCAGATCAGGACTCGAAATAGCCAGGTGCACTGTGCCCATGAAAATTAAATTTGGCGTCCAATTTTTTTCTGCAAGATGCAAGCAGTACACCTAACTTGAAAAAAAAAGTTAGTGTTTTACATCATTTTTGTGTTTGAACAAAATGTTGTTGCGGGCACATATTGCATAAACGTAGAAAGAAAGCTTATTATGTCACCCTCTCCCAAAATTTCTGATGATTGAAGTCGTTCCAAGAGCAAAGGATGTGTTAAAGCAATCCAGCTCCAGAGAAGGGAGAATTTAGATCATGTAAGTACCCAGCAGACAACAGCGGTGTCGTGCATGTGCAATGGTGTGTAAACTTAGGATAGACACGTTAGTCAAAAACATTAAGGTCGGGCATCGGTGGTTACTTATTCCCCAAACATTGATGCATCAATATTATCGATGGAAACCTCAATGTTGGCTGACAGTGTAATAATTCAGATGTTTTCCATCTGCAATAGTAATGGGCACATCGGTAGTTCAAATTGCTGTTCAATGTATTTTTGTACATACATACATACATATCAATAAGCTGTTCTTTGAGGTTCACAGGTTAGCTTCACAAAGAAATACAAACTACCAAATAAATTTTTAATGATTATTTACTTACTGTTGCCATATCAAACTTCTCCATTTACTGCAATCTTGACACACAACTCGGGCTTCACTGTCATCCATCACATGACGTACACAAGACCTTCCTTCTGTACTTCATACTCTGCTCATAATCTTTTTCTCATGCAGATACTCTTGATTCTGATCCTCCTATGACTTCTTTGGCCTTCCTCTGCCTTTCCTTCCTGCCACTTGGGCTAAAAACAATTTGTTAGTAAGCATCTCATCACTCATTCTTTCAACATGGCCAAACCACTGAAGCATATTAGTCTCCACCTTGCTAACAACATTTTGCTTGACAATACACAACTGCAACACATTTTCATTGCTCACACTATCAGAACGTGTCTTGCCAACTCCCCCCCCCTGTAAGTAACACATTTCTCCAGCACACAAATGACTCCTATGTTTCTTCTGTAGTACCCAGGTTTCACTGCCATACATCAGAGTATGAACAATTACACTTTCATAAACAGCCATGCTGTACTCTCTTGAGAACCCATCATTCCTAAGAAAACCTCCCAAAGCATCTATGACTTTCAATGAAGAATTCACTCGCCTACTAATTTCACCATCCAATTTGTACTCTCTGTCAGTCATTTTTCCTAAATACACAAACTCATTCACCTGGTCAATCACTGTGCTATTTAGACTTATATTACATTCAATGCTGTAAGTTCCTCACTCAAAACCATAACTTTGGTTTTTCTGTTATTTATACTCAGTTTGAATTTCATGCAAACTTTGTACATCCGGGACAATATAACACAGTTCTGTTGGCAGAGAGCAAAAGTGAGCTGCTAAGTATGTTGTCCTGGATGTATGAAATTTGCATGAAATTCATACTGAATTCAACATTTTGTAATCAATTATATTCGTTAAAATGCTCGAAGTATAGGTGGTTTGTGCCTGGTCTTCAGTTTTTGGTTTTAATATCTATCAATTGAATGAATTATCAAAATACTTTCTTGAAATGCCACCAAAGAAGCATCCTTCACCACATAGCTTGAAAAATAATACTTTGCAGAAATATTTTCTGAAAGACGCTAGCCTAAAACAGGAAATACAGGAAAAACTGGAGCCTAGGACGAGACATACAGAAAAAACTGGAGTCTAAGACAGCAAATACAAAAAAAACTGGAGCCTAAGACAACAATTGTGGACCAAAGTTATTCATTACTGCTTGACAAACCAAAGAAAGGAATAAGGGAAAATGATGCAGTTAATAAAGTAATAGCAGAAAAGGATAATAGAGAATAAATAATTGTTGAGGGAAAAAAGACATAAGAAATATATGAGATCATTGGTGAAATAAAACCAAAATCATTTTTGAAATTGTGGATAAAAAAATAACCCAGAAGAAATAAATTTTGAGAAAAATAAAGTGGAATAAGTAATTTGCCCTAAAATTAAAACTAATGCTCTTCAAGAGACTTATGAAACTGGATGGGATTGGCTTTCCTACAATGAACACTTTAAAGCAATATTTTGTACTGTTTGCCAGTCATATGACAAAACATCACATTCAAATACCTTTCATGATAATGACTGTTGTTCCTTAAGGAAATGTAGGTTTGAAGTACACGAGAAAACACTCGCACATCTTGAAGCAAGAACTGCACTTGCCAAAGCATTTTCAGACCCTTATGCAGAGATCCATTTTGAGGTTAGAAGAAAAGGAAATACACACACTCTTTAAGATTGCTTTTCACATAGCCAAACAAAATATGCCATTTACAGCATTTAGAAGTGACTTTAAATTATTAAGATGTGTTGGGTGTGAAGTAAGTGAAACCCATCACAATGATAAAGCAAGCCAGAACATTCATTTCTTGCATCAATAAGAATATCAAATCAAATTTAGTTGCATCTTTGAAAAAAGTGTTTGAGGAGGGGGGGCAACACAGATAGATCGCAATGAATGCAATGAAGAAGTAATTTATATTAGATTTCTTGAAAATGGAATAGCTGTCACCAAATTTGTAACTATAGAGCTAGTGCAACATGTTGATGCAAAAAGCATCAAGAATTCATTGGAAAATACTATGACAAGATTGTTTGAACCTAAGTTTAGAAGAGGCTAAGACAAGACTAATTGCGTGTACGTTAGATGGTGTGGCAAGTAATTTTGGAGCCAAAAGTGGTGTCTACAAGCTATTTGGTGATAGTCGCAGTCATCTGCTTGGCATACATTGTTGTGCTATCGGCTGGAACTAGCAGTCAAAGATGTAATGCGAAGTTCGAAATATTTTGTTCTGCTTCCTTAAAAAAATTGCAAGAAAAGCCTGTATCATCTGTAGCTGAAGAATTAGACTTTGCAAAGAAGCAAGTCATGAAAGAAGTACAACATATAATCAAACTTCTAGTTCTCAGTTGAAGACAGATTTAAATCTTTTTGTTAAAGATCCACTTTTGTCTGCATTTGTAGTCTTCAAGCCATATTATTGGCCAAGCAATGAACAAATTGAGACCTATGGGAACAACGAAATTGAGAATTTTTGATCACATTTTCAAATTCTGCTGGAAGAAAATGGCTTTAGTAAAGTTGAAGCGATGATCCAGTGGATAAATGTTAAAAAACATGTGAAGGACATTTAGAAAAACCAAAAGAATGTCCATAGAAACCAAATTCCAGTACTGTGGCAGAAAGTTATCTCAGATGATGATAAATGTAAATGTAAAGATATTCTTAGTATGATACAAATTGGACTTGTGATTTCCATCAATACAGCTGAATGTAAGTGTGAGTTATCTTTAATGGGATGTGTGAAAAATGACTGTAGATGCTTCCTTCATCCGAGCACACTGACTGATTTAATGTGTATCAATCTACAGTAAGTGAAGAGACATTAGATACTGTCCAGAAAAGGCTGTGCTGCAATGGTGGAAAAATGCAAAAAGAAGGGTTGACACCAGGCTTGATTTTGACTGGTAGTTAGTAGCAAATTGCTAGCTAGCAAATGCATTTTTCTAGAGATTAAAAGTAATTGTAGCAAAAGTTGCTAGTGAAAAAATTTTAAATGATTTAGTGTGAACTGTAAAGTGCCACTGCATTGCATGTGTGGAATATTTTAGACACATACTAAAAGGAGCAACTGCTTTCTGGAAACGAATGTTTCTTGAAAAGTACAAACATTATAAAAACATTTTGGCACTAGTAGAAATATCCAGTATATTTCCCTTATCTACTTCTACATGTGAGGTTGGGTTCAGTTTCATGAAGAGAATTTAGGGTGATTGGAGGGGCAGTTTAAACTTACAAACATTGAATGCTCTCATGAGTATGGAGGTTGAAGGTTCATCCGAAGACAAGTTTGAGCTGTTTTAAAGTGGTATGATGAAAAGAGCCGAAACCCAGATTGCAGAAATTTTGAATAGTGTTCTTGAATTTTGTGAATAAAGTTAAATAAAAAAATGTTTTTTTTTTTAATATTTGCATTCGAATTAAATTGTTAGAAATGCAGGTCATGAAAAGGTGAGTTATATCTAAATATTTGTAATCTTTTCAGCATTACAATGTGACAGTTACAGAGGTGAAATCAAAATTTGTCATGATTGAATAATGGAGGGGAAATGTTAAAGTTTCTTTTGTATAATGTTAATAAACTTTTGCTAGTAGATAATGCAATTTGTTAGTAAAAAATAAGGCCATTAGCAAGTGTTGCTACTGCTAAAACAAAAATAAAAAAAAACCCGAAATCTGGTTGACACAAAACCTAATGGGGAAAGAACTGATAGACATAGCTGATGTTTCTGATTGCCAACCAATGTCTGATGATGAATGAAAATTTGTTCATATAAGTATAATTTCTCCGAATAAAAATTAATATTAAATAAATATTTCTATTAATTACAAACGTATCTGATAAATTTAGTTTACATTATCAATTAATGTTCTTGTAATATAATTTTTTAAGTGTGCACCAGAAGAAAAATTGGTGCACCCAAATTTAGAAACTTAGGTGCACAAGGTGCACCTACATAAAAGAATCTAATTCAAGCCCTGTGCCAGGTAAATGTTCAACTGATAAAACTACAATATACTTACTGTTGCCATATCAAATGTCTCCATTTACAGCGATCTCGGCACACATCTCGAGCTTCACTGACATCCATCACATGACTCACACAAGACCTTTTGTACTTCATACCCATTATCTTTTTCTCATGCAGACATTCCTGAATTTGGTCCTTCCATGATTTCCTTGGTCTTCTCCACCTTTCTTTTCTGCCACTTGGGCTGAAAAAATTATCTTAGTAAGCTTCTCATCACTCCTTCTTTCAACATAGCCAAACCACTGAAGAATATTAGTCTCCACCTTACATTTTGCCTCACATTATGCAACTGCAACACATCTTCAACACATCTTCATTCCTCACATGATCAGAGTGTGCCTTTCCGCAGACCCCCCATAAGTAATACATCTCTTCAGCACTCCAGTGATGGAAAGTTTGCGCCAATTTCATTATCTTGCGCCAAACTGCTACAAATTATGAAAAAATTTAATATTTGCACCCAACTGTGCCGAAACGGCAATCCACAGCAAAATTGCCGAGCGAAAAAAATGTTTTCATGGCAAAAAATGCTGTTTTAAATGCCGAAATGAATGACCCTTTCTTAAGGTCTATGCGTAATTTGGTTAAACGTATAACGACGCTTAATCAACATGGATCGCCAATCCCAACATTTTGGAATGTTTTTCACCTACCTTCTAATTCGTTGTTTTTGTGGCATAAGTAATGAATAGGTTTTGCGATGTAGGGGCTGCTTATGGAGAGGGAGTTTTGTTGTAATCATGTGGTATGTAGGAGAAATGATGCTGTACGTTATGAAATCCCTGATGAAGATTGTTTACAGATGGTTTGGTGGTCTCTCGGAGTGTTGTGCAATTGAGATTGTTTATACGTTGTTTCCTGCTCTTTGGGATGGCGCAGTTATTTTGTTCCAGGCAAGGTGCACGATTACATAAATACAGCGTAAGATCAGTCGTTAGTTATTTCGTTGACGCAGAGGACGACTGAAAATAGCTCTGCCATGGCAGGATATGATGGATCAAATCAGATGTAAAGGATTTTAGGAAGGGAGTGTCTGACCCCAGGTCTTAAACAACCCTTAGAAATAGGAAGCTAGGAGATTTGTGCTAGAGTGCCCGATAAGAAAGACACACGGAAGCAAGGTAGAAAGGGGAGGAAGACACCCTTATTTATTAGCGGGGAGCCAGTACCCGGGGTCCGACGGCGTTACATGCCCATCTGACGCACGGCGGATATTTAGTGGTTCGAGCGTTCGTACCTGCCTGGGATCGAACCTGAGACTCCCCTGTGGCAGTCAAAAATGTTGACCACCAGGCCTTCAGCGGCCCCCAGGATACGATGGTTTTGTTTCTAAAGGAATCAATGATGTTCAGAGATGCCAACTTTTACGGATTTTCTGTAGTTTGTGCCGATTTTTTACTCCATCTTACAATTTTACAGGTCGCCCAAAAAGCTGCGGAAAAGCCCAAGCAGTTTTCTATTTTTTACAGTCTTTTGGCCAAAAAAACGCACTTTAAAGATAGTCCTTATAGGCCGTCAATAATTTGACTTCCCCCACCAACCAAGGCGGGGCTTCTCGCACTCTATTAGTCACGTGATTCCCCGTACAGCCTATTGAGAGTGCAGTGTGCAAAAGCCGAGGGGGAGCTCAGCTCAGCATCTTTTGCGAACTCTTTACATTGATTACATGTGGCTTTCTGCTTGTGAAAATTTTGGTGCAAACATTTTAACCCTTTTCACTCGACTGCTGAGTGACACCTGACATTACGAAATTGCCGAATAGATTGGGTGGCAGGTGTGTGACCCGGCATGCCGATGACGCCTCCATAGCTTGCATGTGGGTGCCCGCGAGGCATTTTTTTTTTTTTCGCCAAATAACTCTCATGTCATTGCCACACCTATGACGCCTCTATAGCTCATGTGTCGGGCTTGCAAGACATTTCTTTCTCATCAAATATCGCGTGTGTCGGGTGTCATTCTCCATGCCGATGACTCCTCTATAGCTCACATGCCACCGCTCGCGAGGTATTTCTTTTTTGCCGAATGGGTCGGTTGTTACCCACCACGCCGATGATGTCTCTATAATTTGTGTATTGGTGCTGGTGAGCCAAAGCTGAGCTTTCCCTGCTAAGTTGTGGCCTCTACTGCAGTAAAAGGAGAAAAAATACTACTGCTGGGTGAGTATGGGTGAAAAGTTATTCAAGTGGAAAGGGTTAATTTAGATTAAAACGAAATGAAACATAGCAGGGAAACAGCTGTGACAACAAAAAGAACAGAGTCACATAAAACTTATCATCAAGTTTTTGTGATATGGCCTTTTATGAAGCATCTAAAGTTTTGCTGAAGGATGTTTTGTAAGCCATGTGGCTGCAATTTTAGCGTAGCGCATGGCAGCGGCGATGACTGTAATCATGGTGCGGAGAGCAAGAAGCACAAAGATCATGTCAAGGAACTAAATGGAGATGTGAGTAAAATTAATGTAACCAAAAAACTTCTGAGAACTTATAAAGAAACCTAGAAAAAAATATCACGGGTGGATTAGTGCTGGGAAAATGCAGCAAACTAAGTGCAAAAGAGAAGAAGAAATTGAATGTTCACAAGGTGATTTGAAACAGGAAGAAGGTGAACTTTTGTGGCAGTTAGATTCCTCTCAAAAAAGGTTGAACAATGCTGAGATGAACATTGAATGTGGCATAAAAAAAGAGACATGAGTGCAATAGAAAGTGGAACAGGTACTATTAAAAGAAGCAAAACAAAACATTGCTAACTATTTTTAAAAAATAGAAAAAAAATCTATTATTAAACATTTTTTGGAAAATAAATGATTAATAATAGAATCTTACTATAGTTACAAATTTTTTGATCTATTTGAAAACTAAAATCTTTGCATGTGTGCATTTCAATGCAAGATGTTTTAAATTTGAGTGGGGTGCATCTAGATCCAAAACAGTTTTTGTTTAAGAGTTTGTTCTACTGATATTTTACCTGCTTGTTCTACTGATATTTTTTACCTGCTTTGTTCTACTGATATTTCACCTGCAACAAAATACATTTTGGAGCAACAAAATGCATTTTTGGAGCAGATAAAATACATTTTTGGTGCAAGTAAACAAAAAAATGTTTACTTGCACCAAAAATGTATTTTATCTGCTCCAAAAATGCATTTTGTTGCTCCAAAAATGTATTTTGTTGCTCCAAAAATGTATTTCACCTGTTCCAAAAATGCATTTTGCTGCTCCAAAATGTATTTCACCTGCTCCAAAAACGTATTTCACCTGCTCCAAAAATGTATTTCACCTGCTCCAAAAACACATTTTACCTGCTCCAAAAATGCATTTTGTTGCTCCAAAAATGTATTTCACCTGTTCCAAAAATGCATTTTGCTGCTCCAAAATGTATTTCACCTGCTCCAAAAACGTATTTCACCTGCTCCAAAAACGTATTTCACCTGCTCCAAAAATGTATTTTACCTGTTCCAAAAATGCATTTTGCTGCTCCAAAAATGATTTTGCTACTTTCTGTCACTGGCACACAAACGACTCCTATGTCTCTTCTGTAGTACCCAGGTGTACATCAGAGTAGGAACAATAACACTTTCATTTACAGCCATTCAGGACTTTCTTGAGAACCCATCGTTCCTGTAAAATCCATCCAAAGCAGCTATGACTTTCAATGAAGAATTCACTTGCCTCCTAATTTTGCCATCTAGTTTATGCTCTCTGTCAAACATGCTTCCCAAATATACAAACTCGTTCACCTGTTCAATCACTGTGCCATTTAGACTTATCTTGCATTCAGTACCAACAGTTCCTCACTCGAAAACCATATCTTTTCCCTTATTTATACTTAGTTTGAATTTCATACAAACTTTGTACATCTGGGACAACATACTCTGCAATTCACTTTTGCTCTCTGCCAACAGGACTGTGTCATCAGCATACAGCAATCTGCACGCACAGATATTACCAAGACATAAACCAGTATTATCTATTTTGGCATCACGCATGCATGCATCCATAAATGTACAGCCACCTTGATGACATTACACAATCTTGTCCGAATCCTGCACCAATAGAAAACCATTTTGATACAACACCATTCACTCATACACTAGTTCTACTAACATATTGCAGTGCACTGATAAAGAGAAAGATTTACTTCAAAAATTTGGCACAAAAAAAGGGAAAAAAACAACTTTAGTAATATAAAAATTATTTGCCAGAATGTATCATTTTTTTTTTAGCACACCTTTTGGAAGAAATGCATGCTTATGGTATTGCTTTTTCCATCCATCTTTCTATGGACATCATATCTGTACACGCACCTTGTCTTACCATAAATACTTTTACAAAGTATTCAACGAAATAACAAAAGAAATTTAAAGGTATTTTAATATGCCTGTGATATGATGTAAGTAGTACAGTTGTGAATACATGGCACCAATCATTTTTCAAAATGGCATCCTTTTGCCTCCACACAGTCCTTCAGTCTCTGTGGCCACTCATCAATAGCTTTATGCAGGGTCTCCACAGCTGCTACTGCCTGCACCAAAGAGCATTTGAGACTGTCAATGCCGGGGTGTCTCTTTCTGCAGGCCATGTCCTCCAATGTGGCCCATAATTTGTAGTCCAGTGGGTTGAGGTCTGGGCTGCTTGTTGAAGGCCAATCAACTGGTGAAATAAAGTCTGGCAAATTTGCCTGAAGCCACTCCTGGCCTGACTATGGCTTGTCCACTGTTAGTTTTCAAAGAGTGTGTGACTCACGTTTTTCACCATTGACTCCAAAACCCTGTCCTGGTAGACTTTGGTGGATGTTTTCACGCCTTTCTCACAGAAATGGAGCTCTGTGGTACCCCTGTAGGAGACTTCCCACCAAACCATGACAGAAGCAGGATGATGACCCCTCATGATCCTTGGAGCTTTCTCCTGAGCTTCTCGTGAGGTTGACGCATACACCCTGTCATTTTGGCAGTTTGAAAGCCTTTAATTATAGTGAAAAAATTTTCATCAGAGAAAAGGGTCTGTCTGTGGCGATTATCTGCATACTGCTGCATCAAATTTTTGCTTTTAGCACCCTCTGCTGCTTCAGTTGTGGGGTGAGGAAGTGCCCTGTACGCCGCCGGTAAGCTCTCTCGCCCTTAGGTCACTCCGCAGTATGCGTGACATCGACATTCTTGAAATGCTCAGCTCATGAGCCATCACTGATTGTTTTCTGACAGGATTTTGTTGAATACGGACTGCCACTGCTTTCACCAGGCGAGCAGTCGTCATGGTACGCTGCCAACCCTTTCTGGGGCGGTCAGCGACAGTCCCAGTCTCAAAGAACCTTTTTATGGTCCGACAGACAAAAATTCCGATGATTTTCAGCTTCTTCAGCATGTTGAAAATCTTGGAAGCTATAGTATGGTAACAAATCCATTACATATATTCTGTTCAGCACGTTGTTACACCATTGCTACAGTAGCATTATGCAATTCTGAGTTGTTATTGCTTTAATTTCATGGTATTTAATAAATAAAGAGATTCTTTTACCTTGAGTCCTGCCATTTAATTCTCTCGCTCTAAATCTCAAGGAGTTCTGTGAGGTAAAACCACAGAACTCCTTGAAATTAAGACCTATTCACTATTAAAAGTCAATTAAAAAATATCCATTAGTAGCTGTACAATAAGATTAAGACTTATTAGCTATTAGTGACTTATTCGCTATTAAAAGTCAATTAAAAAATATCCATTAGCAGCTGTACAATAAGATTAAGACTTATTAGCTATTAGCAGCTAATAAGTCTTATTAGCTATTAGCGACTTATTCGCTGTTAAAAGTCAATTCAAAAATATCCATTAGTAGCTGTACAATAAGATTAAGACTTATTAGCTATTAGTGACTTATTCACTATTAAAAGTCAATTCAAAAATATCCATTAGTAGCTGTACAATAAGATTAAGACTTATTAGCTATTAAAAGCCAATTAAAAATATCCATTAGTAGCTGTACAATAAGATTAAGACTTATTAGCTATTAGTGACTTATTCGCTATTAAAGTCAATTAAAAAATATCCATTAGCAGCTGTACAATAAGATTAAGACTTATTAGCTATTAACGACTTATTCGCTATTAAAAGTCAATTTAAAAATATCCATTAGTAGCTGTACAATAAGATTAAGACTTATTAGCTGTTAGCGACTTATTCGCTGTTAAAAGTCAATTCAAAAATATCCATTAGTAGCTGTACAATAAGATTAAGACTTATTAGCTATTAGTGACTTATTCACTATTAAAAGTCAATTCAAAAATATCCATTAGTAGCTGTACAATAAGATTAAGACTTATTAGCTATTAAAAGCCAATTAAAAATATCCATTAGTAGCTGTACAATAAGATTAAGACTTATTAGCTATTAGTGACTTATTCGCTATTAAAAGTCAATTAAAAAATATCCATTAGCAGCTGTACAATAAGATTAAGACTTATTATCTATTAACGACTTATTCGCTGTTAAAAGTCAATTCAAAAATATCCATTAGTAGCTGTACAATAAGATTGAGACTTATTAGCTATTAGCAGCTAATAAGTCTTAATGTTAAGGATTTCTGTGGTTTTACCTCGACCTCAGTATGTGGTGTTGTACAGTTTGAAGAGTTTAAATACAGTGAGAAGATTTTAATTCCAAGTTGGTATGTTTTCAGCGTGTGCCAGATGTTTAAATATTCTTTCATTTAACCCTCTTCTATTTTTGTCAAATCGTTAACGTACATTTATGAAGTCATCTAAGAAGACTCAAAAGATACCACTTTGTGGATTATTAAACACACATCGGGGATGCAGCAGTGAGAGAATTAAACAGCAGAACTCAAGGTAAAAGAATCTCTTTATTTATTAAATAACAGCATGAAATTATAGCAACAATAACTCGAAATTGTATAACACTCCTCTGGCAATGGTGTAACAACGTGTTGAAGAGAATATATGTAACAGATTTGTTACTATATATACCATAGGTGAAATAACATGCATTTCAAACACCTGGTGATACCAACCTTATTTAGATGGGTTTCTTGCAGTTGTATATATTATCTCGGAAGCTGATTTTCGAATTTTGTGCAGCGCTATTACAGCAACACAATTCTCATAATCGCTCCACTCCATGGCAAGTACTTCATGAAACAAATTATCTCTTCTGTGACTGAATGCACAATGATTCACTAGCTGCTTCATGCCTCCTGGCTGGTCGGTGATGTTGCACACTGGTTGTGTGCCATCTGTCAAATGTTTGTAACAATATTTATGCTAAGACTGGGTTTTATTATGATTTGAAAAATTATTTTGTCCTAAATGTGAGAATAGAGTTCTTTTCAATGCATAACTTCACCAATACACGGCATATAAATGCAGACACTATTAAATTCAAAATAATTTTATTCAATATCATGGCTTTTAAATATCTGATTGAAAAAATCTTTCTTTTCTTTGATACCTCTTATAACAAAGACTATTTTAATTAGAGTTCCTTTTTCAATCAATGCACAGTTTTCTCACTAGGGCTGTAAAGATAAATTTCAATATCTTTGCTTGGAAAAGTTCAATTTGAAAAGTCTTTCTTGCATCAGATAGTTCCTGGTGGCAATTGTTTTGTATATAATTTATAATTTTTGGTAAAGAACTGTTGTGCCACTAAGGGACATAAGAATGCATGTCTGTTTCCAATGTATTTGGATCAATATCTGTGCTTCTGAGAACTTAATTGAAAAAATTTCTTTGTGGTCACATACCACTCACTATGAAAATCTTTCTGCACATATTTTCTGCTTAAAATAATGCAGTTTCTCTGCCAGGAGCATAGATATATACCTTATTTTTCTTGACATTTCTGGTGTGAAATGTTTTGTATATAATTGAATATTGTTTTTTAAAGCACAAGAGTGCCACTAGAGAGGCAAATAATTTCCATATATATCATATTTGCAATGTCTGCACATCTAAAAACTCCATTGAAAAAAATCCTTTTTTGGTCTGACACTATTGACTATGAAAACATTTTATGCTAATTCCTGCCCAAAATAATGTGCAGTTTACCCGCTAGCAGCACAAATGTTTATTATGTTTTACTCAATATTTCTGCTGCTAAGAGCTCAAAATTTAGAAATGGTTTTTTTTTTTTTTTTTTGTTGTTGTTGTTTGTAGTTAGTTCATAGTTCTGCTGCTAGGGGGTGTTAGTGTATTTTTCTATTGGCTTCAGCCTACATTTCTGCTTGAAAGAGTATTCACAATTCTAAAAATTCTTTAGAAAAATCTTTTTTTTTATTTTTTATTTTGCAGGGCTTGCACCCATTTTTTTTTAAGATTTTTTTATTGTTTTTTTTATACTAGGGACATAAAGTTATACCATGAAAAACTATTAGAAAGTACCAATCACTCACCCTAAAGATCATGGTAACCTCCATTGACAACACACTTCCAACACGTCAATCATCGTAATGTTTCTGGGCTTCCAAGGTTTACAGACATCTTGCTTACGATTCTTACTTCCGGGTGTGAAACATCGTATTTTTTTTTTTTTTTTTTTAGCCTTATGAGATGTTACAATAAAGCTTGTCAATTCCATAAAAACCACACATACTACTCATTCATACAATTCAATTAAAAACTATGTACATATTTACATAACCTTACATTCCGAGGTGGTTAAACCCTTGTCAACTGTAAGTACCAAACTGCTCCTTCTGTTTCACAACCCCTGCCACTCCCACTGCAAGTGTCACACCCATTCAGCCCTTCACACACAATGGGTGTGACACTTGCAGTGGGAGTGGCAGGGATTGTGAAACAGAAGGAGCAGTTTGGTACTTACAGTTGACAAGGGTTTAACCACCTCGGAATGTAAGGTTATGTAAATATGTACATAGTTTTTAATTGAATTGTATGAATGAGTAGTATGTGTGGTTTTTATGGAATTGACAAGCTTTATTGTAACATCTCATAAGGCTAAAAAATATGATGTTTCACACCCGGAAGTAAGAATCGTAAGCAAGATGTCTGTAAACCTTGGAAGCCCAGAAACATTACGATGATTGACGTGTTGGAAGTGTGTTGTCGATGGAGGTTACCATGATCTTTAGGGTGAGTGATTGGTACTTTCTAATAGTTTTTCATTTATGAATTGCACGTAAACTATGCGCACTTTGCAGGAGGTTAATACCTTAAAAGTGCAAATATAATAAGTTATACCATGTTTTCTTCTATTTTTCTAATTGCACAAATTAAAACACTCAAGGCTTTACTCAGATAAATTTACTTAATTCTATTTTAACTTGAAAAACTTTCATTTAATCTTCCCTTGTTCTGAGTTCTTTTGGTTTTACAGATGTTTCGGGCCTCTGGAATTTTGTCAAGGCATGTTCTCCATGTATAGAAATCTTATCAGAAGTTTTGAGTTTTGTTTATCCTGAAGAATTTATATTTTGTTGCCAGGTTACACTTGCTATCAGTTATTAAATTGAAATCTTTTCATTGTGTATTTTGTAATTCTATTATTTTTTAATTAAGCTGTTGAAAATGCTATTTTTAAGTTGTGAAGGTTTAGCGATAGAACAGTTCTATCAGAATAATGACTGCCATGCTCATGGTAAAAGGTATAAATGTACAAGGGGCGGTCAAAAAGTTAGTTGCATGCGGCCACAATTTTTTCTTTTTGTATAAAAGATATTTGGATGCGATGTGGGGACGCCACTTATACTTCCTCCTCGAAGCCGCCATTTTAAACTTTGTTGAAGTGGTGGGAACAGTTTGTTTGTTATCACTCGTGAAAGATGTGTCCACTGGAAGTAGCGTCCAAATTTGAAATCTGCGCAGTGATCCATGTTTTGTGGGCCACAAAGTTGAACCCCACTGAAATTCAACGGCAATTAATTGAAGTGTACGGTGACATCATTTTCGCAGCAGGTGATCACAAAATGATGTTCGTTGTTCGAGAAAGAACGCATGGATATCAAAGACAATTACCAGGAGGGAAGGCCATCCACTTCGACGACAAATGAAAATGTGACCCTCATTACAAATTAATTCATGCAAACAGGCGAATCACGGTGAACGAGATCACGGATGAATTGAATGTTTCGCATGGAAGTATGCACCACATCCAAGTATGCACCAGTATATCCATGGAAGTATGCACCAGTATATCCATGGAAGTATGCACCAGTATATCCATGGAAGTATTCACCAGTATATCCAAGCATCTAGAGTTTCGAAAAGTTTGTGCTCGATGAGTGCCTCACTTACTCACAGAACAACACAAGGTGCAACGTTTTCGAATAGCTCTCACTTTTTTTGGATCATTATCACAGAGAAGGAAGTGAATTTTTGGACCATATCATGACCGCAGACAAGACTTGGGTCCATCACTTTTCACCAGAAACGAAGCAGACTTCATGTGAGTGGAAATATTCACCTTATCCACCTCCGAAAAAGTGCTGACTCGTTCCTTCCGCCAGAAAGGTTATTCTCGCCCTTTTCTTCGACAACAAGGTGTTGTACATTATGAATTCACACCGAAGGGCACCACGATCAATGTGGCATCATATTGTAAAACACTTAAGAAGCTGCAAAAGCCGATTGCAAATCGGCAACCAGGAAAACTGTCAAGAGTAATTGTCCTTCTGCATGACAACGCGACACCACATTCGGTACGCGTCACGAAGGCCCTCCTTGACAAATTCAAATAGGAGGTGTGAGAACACCCTTTCTACAGCTTTCTCCTTGTGATTTCCGTGTTCGGCCACATGAAAAATGACATTGCGAAGCAGCAATATCACTCTGATGAAGACGTCAAAAATACGTGAGAATGGCTATCGCAAGTTGGATGACAATTTTTCCTCAAATAAACTAGGCAATTTACATTGCAAAAATAACTCTTCTATTGTATTCCCTACGTAAATATAAACATGTCCCAAAATGTTAATTTTTTTTTTAACGTGCTAGTGCACCTCACTTTTTGCCTGCCCTATGTAAGTAACAAAGACCCACACACATCTCTCTGAAATTCAAATCAAACTGATTGATCACTTAGACCACACACACACACACAATTAGTTTACCAATTTGAAACTTCAAAATTTCATTTCATTGTGTTTTCAAGAGCCTTTACAGGCTGAAGTGGTGAAAGCAATGGAAAATTCTCAGATGCTTCTAAAAATCCACCACAATCTCATGTATATGTCATGAAAGTTTCAAAATATTTTTTTTGTTTTCCTGTGCAACTTTTGTTCTTTTTGCAAAATTAGTTGATTTTCATTTTCTTCCAACTTTGAGCCATTTTTTTTTTTTTTTAAATTAGGAGTGTAGCAAAGAAGCTGATGCAGTTTTATACAAACTGTTCTTTTGGTGAACATAACCTACACAAAAAATTACTTGCCTGGTTTGCCTTTATGACTACAGCATGCAGTGCAAAACAAGGTAAAATACAATGTTAAAAAAATAAATACATAAAAACAACAACACTACTTACATAGGTAACACAGCCCATTGTTCAACTTTTTACTTTTCATTTCAGGCACATAGAATTTTCTTTATAATCTTCTTGCTGGATGAGAGGATAGATGCTTCATTATAATTCTTATGCAGCAATATTAAGCTGAAATAACTTGCAGTCCCACATTAAAAAAATAAGGTAACAGACTTTCTCATTCAGAAGCATGTATAAGTTGAATGGAGTAGAGTGTGCTAAGGTGCAGTTGCTTGTGCCCTTTTAAAATTCTACAAGGTCACTAAAGTGTTTAAACAAATGTCCCATTGGTATAGTAAGGCTTGTGTGCCAGCAGAGAAGAAAAGCAAGGTACCATTGGTGCAGCCACACTGTTATGGCCTTCTCACATTTGCCTTTTAACAAAATCCTTGCGACCCCCAAGTGTTTCTCAAGAAAGCCAAAGAGATGAAAAGCTGTAGGCCGGATTCTCCAAAACTTTCCCAGCCATTTCACGAAAACTGCTGAGATGTGCTTTTTGCGCCGTGTAGTCTGGCATTATTCTGTGACAGCACACCACCTCTGATCAGCAGCCCAGGTCTTATGTGGCGAAGGGAATGGCATGACATTTCAAACATCTGACAATACCATTGTGGCTGTCATTTTGTCATTGGCTAGTAAAATTGATTTCCTGGACCACTTGCACCGTGGTCCAGGAAATCAATCAGAAGCACACTCTGGCAGCTGCTATGATTTTTTGGCTGAGTGTCAATGCCTTGACCTTTTCAGTGGAGATAACAGGTGCTTCCATATCATGGATGCTTGTCCGCTTTCTGGTGTCAAATGATGCACCCAGGTCTCGTCTCCCATGACAGTGCACTACAAGATACTCTCACCTTGCTGACAATAGCATATCAAATGTACCCATTTGTCCTGCCTTGTCTTCTTCTGTGAGATTCTTAGGCACCCACTATGCACAAACTTTCTTGTAATTCAGTTGGCTGTGTACAACACCGTGGGCACTAGCTATTGAAATTTGTAGTTTAAGGGCGAGTCCCCTTTGCAAAGTCCTTGCACCTTTTCCACACCTGCTTCAGTGATGTAACATTTTTGCGGCACACTTCCACCAACTGGCAATGGATTTTCACTGCAGCAACAACACCCTTTGCATGAACAAGACAAATGACACTTTTCACTTCTCATGTGACTATGTTGACATTGCCTCAGCCATCTGTCAGGAGCCATTCCTAGTGAACTAAAATGGACACATAGCATTCTCAAAGTGATGTTTATGACTCTTTTGTCATTCATAAACATTTTAGCTCTTCATTGGCACATTAAGAATTTTGATGCCAGATGTCTTGTTACCTTACTTATTGAACAACTTAAAGATGAACCGTGAACGGGGACAACCATCGCTATTAACCCTGGAATACTACCATGGGTGAAAATTCACCCAAGACAGAATTTGAAAGTGTGGCGGCAGTGTACCGGACCATGCAAAAGTTGTGTGCCTTAGTAATGCCTCCTCTGTCAGTCAGCCCTTGCAAAACTGCTGAAATTTCTACTAGCCAATGTGGCTAGTGGAATAAAAATTTTACTAGCCAAATGACAAAATCTACTGGCCATACAAAATTAAAAAAAATATAATAATTCAGTAACTTCTGTACTTACGTTTCTATGAAATTAAATGGATGTATGTTTTGTTTTGTTTTTTTCTTTCTAATGAGAGACACCTCCCATTAACTTCATAAAAACAGATGCAGAGCAGTTACTGCATAAGATCATTAGATTGACTGCAAATATTGCATATGCTTTTGTTCCAAAATGATTTTATTTTTTATAATTTATTTTCAGTGCTGTAATATGATTACTCTTACTATCTTAATTTACACATACATCATTTATTTTTGAGAGGCCATTCAATTTAGATGTCTGATTTCTTTTAATAATATTCAAAACAAAAGGACAGAAGCTAGGATATATATATATATATATATATATATATACACATACATAAAGTGGCACTAATAATGTTGTTTCAGTTTACCACTGATATGTGCTGTGCCTGATCTTCCCATCAAAGGTATCTGCCTGCCACAATTGAATAGCATTTTGAGGATCAAAATCTTCAACTGAAGTGCCTTTGCATCTAATCATCATTAAGTCTTTTAAAGTGTCACTATTCAGACATGTCCAATTACTGATGCTCCACGTCAATGAGCTCGTGCGTAGGGTTGAAAAAAACCAGGGCTCTTAAAAAACAACAACTCCGGGTGGGTTTTATTGGGTTTCGACAGGGTTTGGGGGGTTTATTTGGTTTTCATTTCCTTTTGTTAAAATTTAAAATGATAAAATATTATTAAAGAAAAATCCATGCAACTTCCTATTGGTTAACAAAAATCTTCTTTTTATGTAGTCTTGAAATGATTTTATTTAAATCTACACAAAGGTTAAGATACTTTACACATCATTCACTGCAATCTATAAACTAATATTTGATCAAACTAAGCCCTCATCAAACATTTCTGAGATGTTTAATTAAATTTGGGTAAAACCACAAATTTCAATATTTTTTGTGAAAATTTTACTGTGTTTTTTTAATATTTCTGGATCTTGACAAGTCTCTGTGCTTTATCAACATTTAAGCAGTTGCAAAGTTTTGATCAGACTAGTCCGTAAGTAGAAAATATCCTTTCTGCTGGAGATGAACTGGCTGGGCAACCACAAAGATTTGACATTTAAGAGCAGAAATCTTTCAGGGTTCCAGATTTTGGTCATACTTGAATGTTGCCCCATCAGCTGCCACCATTTGGCAGCACTGAAGTTTTGCACAACATTAGTTACAAACATAGACTTTGGATAGTACTTTGTGTCACATATTTGAAAACCCATTACAAAAATTATCCATTCAGGTTTCTTTTCTAACACCTAGGTATCAGCAATTTTTTTGTTGCTCAGGGCTCATTCTCTTTCCTTGGCCATTTTGAATTCATTAAGTTTGCCAAGTAGTGGCAAGGCTAAAGTGCTTGACCCTTCCTTTTTTTTTTTTTTTTTTAATCGCCATCAGTGTATATGGTGCAAGATCTGCATTTTCCATAAGATCTTGCCACAGTTCCACTGCCTCAGAAATGTTTGTTTGTTCCAGCCTGGAGAATGTCTAGTACTCTATTAACCTGTTTTAGCATGTGTACTGCATCTTTGTAAATGATTACATTCTCTGGAATTTGGAATTTTATTTGTGTTTGGGGAATTTCCAGATCATTTGAGTGCTTAACAAACAGGTATAATGCATCTATGTAATAATAAAAGCAAAATAGGTATAATAATAAAAAGCAATTTGAGCACCAGGCTTTCCCATTTTAAAATTTTGCTTTTGAAACTCTGTGAAGCAAATAACTCAAAATTGCAGTAAAACTCCAAAGTATACTCCAGTTTTTAAAAAAACCTGCCCGGGTTATTTTGGGCTGGTAGGTGGGTAGACAAACCCTGCTCATGCGTCGATGCCGCCGAAGTGCTCACGCACTGCGCCGCAGCAATTTTCTTTCACCCCCGATACTTTGTCATGCATTCTGCCGCGGACATTGCAGTGTTTATCGAAAGCTGACAAGTTGCTCTTCCGCGCAGACTACGTTCGTTGTATTTCTGCTTGGCTTTTCGAAGAGTATATGCCGACATTGTGAAATTTAAAAAATTTCAACTGCGATCTAAAGTTTCACAACCAACAGTGTATTTGATTTCACTTCTGTCTTAAATTGACAGGTCTCGACATTAGCTTTCATTTGAGACCAATTTTGGCGGCGTAGCGCTTTGCAGTGCCGAGTTATACTGATCAGAAGTTTGCGTTGCGCAAAGCCCCCTTCCCCCCGCCATCGCTGCGCGGTAACTCAAGATCACTAACAAGTTGTTTTTGTTCCCTTTTTTAGCTACTGAATGACACTAGGTTTGTTTGGTTTGCTTTGATAATATAGAAATTATTAAAATTATTAGACCGAACTCGATGCCCATTTTTTTTGTAATGCTCAACTTTCTGTACTGGCGACCTAGTACTGGTCTGATTTTAAAGATGCATTCACATAAAAAAAAAAAAAACCTGCCACCTACTTCCTATTGTTCCTAAGCTGTTGTGAATTTCTGAGATCCGACGCGTGTTCCACGCGGTCTCTTAATAGCATCATTGTCGACGCACGGAGGCCTGATAAGAAACCTGTTTAAACATTGTGTCTGCATCGTATGGGCTCGCTCACAAAACTACGATGTTCACGATTTGCTCGCTTGGCAAGCGAATCTCTGATGAGCCATCCCCCAATGTAGCGTTTGGAACGAAACACCACGAGAAACTGCATCGGAGACGCGCGCATGCATGAGGATCAGCCGATATTCACGTTCTCAGACTGGGAAAACCGGTTTGAACAGTGCTTGGTAGCGCGCGATGGCGATTACATCGCGAGTATTTACATCACGGTGGTGATGAATCGTATTTTGTCAGTCAAAACACCGTAACATCGATGTTAAATTCACACCGGTTTTTCACGATGTCACGATACATTGCCGAGTCCTAGTGGGAAGAAAAGTTGGACAAAATAGTTGCTCACTTGGGGGGGGGGGAATCTACTCACCATCATTGGCTACTATACTAAAAAAATTTACTAGCCACTACGAAATATGTGGACGCCATTTTTTGGCAACTGGCTCCGACATTCGCGAGGCCTGCTGTCCATGACCCTTCAACTTTCCGAGGGAGAGGTTCCTTGTGCACACCGTTCCTTTGTTATAACGTTTCTTGTGATAGCTTGGGTGAATATTCATCCAGAAAAGTATTCACTTAAATTTTGTGTATACACCTTTTTTTTTTTTTTTTTTTGTGGAACTTTATTTTTAGTTTTTGTTAGAACTTTAGAAAAGGGTTAGTCGTTTACGTGAAAAAGATATTAAGAAAGAAAACTGATGAACCTTAGGACAAGATATTTTTGAAAGAGGGCAATGTTTTTGTAGATTTCAAAATTTTTTTGTAAAATATTTTTGTCCACATAATGTGCAGAAATGTTAATTATAACATCATATACAAATATTTTTTTATTTATTTCAAGCCCAGAAAATACTGTAGGTAAAAAAATATGCATGGATAAAAATTTACCTATGGGAGTATTGTGGAACATGTAAAAAGCATGGTAGTATTCTAGGGATAAAAAAATTGTGTCTAAATGTATATATATATATAACTTTAGAAAATACATATCTTTAGCTTTTGTATGCTACTTAAAAAAATGTATCACTTCTCTGGACAGTGAGCCAGCATGAATTATCCGAACTTCGTAAAGTATCAAAATCCCTGACTGATGTAAAACAGCTAAATATTAAAAAAAAAATGTTTTCTTTTTTTCTGTTATTGGAAGCACAGGTAATTTAAAAACCAATTTTCATTTAAAAAAATTTAAAAAAATGATACAGTTTTGGCACTTTGATGAGTTTACATGGTATGACTATAATAGATTTTCAGTATAAGAGGAATATGTTTGTATTTGTAATCACAATGGCTTGTTTTCATATATTTCAGATGACTGCAAGAACATTGCAAAAATCTTAAAGGATCTTTCAGACCGAGGTATTTTATTTGAACAAAATAGTAGACTGTATTGAAAAAAGCATCTGTGTACAATGTAATATCGATGCAATAACATTTGTACCATAGCTAGATAGCATTTGAAGACATTAACTGTACATTTGATTCAAATTAAAAAAATTATACAGAAAAATGTTTATTTCAATTTTCTATCAGTTGTGCAGTTTTTTTACTTACCTTTTTCACAACATTTAAGAATAGTTGTTGCAAAGTGACCATGCTAAATCTGAGAAGAAAAAATCCAATCTTACAATGGCTGCTTGTGTTTTTTTGTTTTTTTTAAGAACTAGCAGTTATGCCTTTTCTTCAAATGGTGAACCTATAATTTTTTGAGCATAAAATTTAAGAAAGGAAAAAAAAAGTTAAAGGAAAGAAAAGTAATTTAAGATCCGTAACTGTTTCACAATTTAAAACAGGATCGTAACGCCGATGCGTATGGTTTGACGTAAAACGGATCAAGCTTTGGTGCCCCTTAATTTTAAATCAAAATTTCATGGAAATTTTTTACAGCATTTCAACATTTATAGCATAATTATCTTTAAACATATCAACATTTTGAACAGTAAAGCTAAGCCTCCCTTTTGAACTGTTTAGTTTCTAGGCATTAGTTTCTAGGCTTTTCTAGGCATTTGGACCTTAAGATGTATCAGCATGACAATTTTCAAATCTCTAGGTCATTTAGAAGTGTTCAAACAGTTTGTGAAAAATTCAAGCAGACAATGTTCCAAAGCCACCATTTTAATTTTTTTTTCAGACTTTTCTAGTTATTTGTACCTTAAGACTTATCAATATGGCAATTTTCAAATCTCTGGGTCATGTAGAAGTGGTAGAACAATTTGCAAAATTTTCAAGCAGAGAAATATTCCATAGTCACCATTTTTATTTTTATTTTATTTTATGCCAGCAGAAAACGCCAAACTTTTAAAAGTGTCACAACACCATTAACATTGCTTCATTACCAGCTTGATTGTGGTCTGTTCTTTCTCCCAATGAGAATAGAGTGCTAAAAATAGCTGCGTCACCATGGCAGCAGGTCACGGGACCTGAACTCTGCTGTGTGGTTACTGTTGAAGACGGCTGTTCTTTCACCCAATGAAAATAGAGTGCTAAAAATAGCTGCGTCACCATGGCAGCAGGTCATGGGACCAGAACTCTGCTGTGTGGTTACCGTTGAAGACAGAGGAAGCCGTTCATTCCTTTCCCTTGTGTCGTTAAAAAATGCTTAAAAAAATTAGAAGACAATTTTTTTCTAAAAAGAGGGATGATATTTGTGAGTTTGTGCCGTAAAAATTGCAATCCGTTATGATTTATAGCCTGCCATACGTCCGTGTTTTCAAATGGATTCCATCGTGAAAATTTTGTGAAATTTAAAATTTTAATTTCTCGTAAACTAAGTCGAAATTTAAAAAAAGCGACAAGGTGCAAAACTTCCGCCACTGCCCCACATGCTTACAAAGTTTCGTGGTTCTGCTGCTGTTAGCATGCCCGGAACGCCAACTGATAGCACTTTTTTGCTTACCTTAACTTTGAAATATAATAGCTCTTGAAGTATCACCAGAATTGAAAAGCAGTTTATTTCAACGTGCTCTCCAAACAATTCTCTGCAAACGATGTAAATTTCATATTTTTGTGTTCGATACTTTTTGCGCTGCAAGCTAGAAAAGCGCAAGGGTTGCTAAATTTCTAAAACAGCGGTGGCAGTTACTGATTTTTAGAATAGAGATATTCTTTCAAAAGGGGGAGGGGGAGAAAAAGAAATTTCCATAAAACTTACCTTTCTCCTTTAACGATTCTTTAAAAAAAAAAAACCAAAAAAAAACTTGCCATTTGCACTAAATGGTACAGTCGAGTGAATTTGTATATTTAGGAAGCATGTTTGAAGGAGAAAACAGACTAAATCGTGAAATTAGTAGGAGAATGAATTTATCTTAGAAAATCATAGCTGCTTTTGGAGGACCTCACAGGACTGTTTGGTTGGAGAAAAGGCTCTGAATGGCTCTGTATGCAGGCAGTGACATGGCACAAAAGCATGAACCAGTCTAACTTCTTTCATGTGGTGTGTGTGTGTGTGTGTGTGTGTGTGTGTGTGTGTGTGTGTGTGTGTGTGTGTGTATTCTTGGTGTACCATAAATACTGACAACTGATCTGACATATGGGAAAAAAAGAAAAAGAAAAGCAGAAAAAACAGATAACCCGTCAGTAATAAAATCACAAATATTTGCCTTTATGCTTCCCATCCGAACATTTAATTTAACAAATGGTTCTGGTGAACCAGACTGAACCAGCTACACATCATACTTGGCAGGGCTGCCCATACAAATTGAGCCCCCCCCCCCCCCCGCCCCTACAAGCGTGATATATAGAAAACCCAAAGTGACAAAATAAATGAATGTAATGGAAAAATATTAACACAAATGTTAATAAAAACATTGAAATATTTATGTGCTTATTTTTCGACTGCAGAAAAAAAGTGCACTATACTGTAACTTTTTTTTTTTTTTTGACGGCACTTCAAGGCCAGAGACCAGGGCTGCCTTCCGCTTTGTCCGCTCCTAGAAACTGCTCTGGGTCAGTGTAGTGCAGCGTAATTCATTGTTGTACAGTAGTATCCTAGTCTAAGAATCACTTTTATAGAAGCTCTTGAGAAGTAGGCTACTTCAGTTAATCTAATTCATGAGAATTCAAAGCAGACTGCAACTTGAAGCGTTTTACTTTAGCAGACACGAATTGTTCTATGACCTCACTAAAGTCGAATCTTTGAAGCCAGGTCACACTCAATGGATAGCATTGTTAGACTGTTGAGTTTTTCTTGATCTAAGCATGTTCGCAAGTGATTCTTGATCAACTTTAATTTACTGAACCCACGTTCACCAGATGTAACACTAACAGGAAGAGTGACGAAAAGGCTTAATGCAGTACCCAACTCTGGGAACACTCTCTGGAGTTCAGTGTGGTAGATGTTGCCTAGAATGTGTAAGGGCATGCTTTTAGTGTTTACTTTTTTAACTAATTGTGGAAAGGTTGTAGCAAAAATTGTTTCAAAATGTTCAATTTCACTCAAGAGATTCAATGATAGGTCTTCTGGATATCTCAAAAGGGCAAGGTCTTCTACAGATTTCTTAGTTTTCAAACTTGTCCTAACTTCTGTCAGTTCCTTCCTGGTCTTGGGCTGGATATTCAAAATAAGCTGCATGACCCTTTCCATCTCAATTCAGGCAGGGGTGTTAGTTGACCACTTCCAATTTTTTTGAAAAAAATATGGTAGCTACTCCTAATAGAGGTATAAAGTACTGCAAAAGGATTTTTCACAAAAAATTTTTTTGGTCGAGCTACAGCATTTTGAAAATAGGCAAAAAATACACCCGTGATGAAAATAATGTGAAACATCAAATTTTTAAATGTACACTGCTCCTGTACTATAACAGGTAGAGACTTGAATTTTTTTATTATTTTGAAGCTATTGAATTGGCCTTTCTCTATGTTCACAGAAATCAATCAAAGGAATATTGCTAGATGGCAAAAAGTATATTTATTACAAAAAATTTAATATTCCACAAATTTAGGATTTTTTTTTTTTTTTTTTTGAGGAAAAGACTTATCAGGTGGGTAAGTGTGCCAACTTGCACTCCTACTGGGGTTGTCTTAGCAGTAATTTTATTTTTATACTGTGATGCATTCAACTCATAAAATTAATTTTTAAAATATACAAAATTTCAAATAATCAACATTTTGGAATTGCAATATCTCAAAAACCCCATTTTAAAAAAATTCTGAATTTTGTCCAAATAATGCCCTAATGATAGGTAGTTAACTTGGGTAATCAGGTTACTGGATTTTTGCCTTGAAATTTTCCTACAAATTTTTTAAAATGCTTTTCTCTCCTGTTCGAACCTCATGGCTGGGTTATTATTAAAAAAAAAAAAACCTTCGAAAGATAGTTCTGAAAAGTTTACCGGAGTATATATTCCAAAATTGCAGTGTCAATCTATATTTTAAAGTAATTTTTATGATTTTTAATAATTGTCACCTAAGTACTGTTTAATTTTTTTAAGACCATACATAGTCTGTACACATACAATACATTATCTGAGTTGCAGTTAAGATTCAATTTCTATTTACATAAGAAAAAAGGCCTCAAAAAAAAAATTATGAGCTTACCATCATAACTACAAATTATTCAAACTGAGGAAAGCTGCTGGATTTTATTGATTTCCTTCTCATCAAAGGTATGAAGTCATGCATGATGTCCAACAGGAGTTGCGGCATTCACCTTTAGAAGTACATTTTTTAAGGGCACTGGACACTTGACCTGTTTTCTTGCCACATTCTTCGTGCCACCAAAAACCTCTGGCTGGTGCATGAAAGATACTGTTATGTCCACAAATTTTTTAGATATGTTTGTAATCTGTTCCATCCATCCACCAGTTATCATCATAAATGCATCCTATAAATTCTCCTATTTAAAAATCATTCACAGAAAATGGATTTTTTTTTTGTTGGCTTGAAAATTGCACTGCTTTATGTGGGTACCGGACTGTTTTGGCCATTGATGGTTTATTTCCTTGTACTAACCAGGAATGATGTGACTGTATTCCAACAACAGATTTTATTGTATCCCACTCTTCTACTTTGCTGGTTCGATAGGATTGAACTTCACAAGTTGTGAAGAGTAGAAGTTTAGTCTTGGGGATCTAGGGGGAGACAGTTTCAACAAATGAAGGTGCATCTCTTATACACTGGTGTGCAAAAATTAAGGACGAAGAGGAGAAATTAGCATAACAGCGGAACGAGCAGGCAGAATGGACCGAAAGACCACCCAGGAGATAGACTAGGGTCCGGTACGGTAGGGCATGCGCATATATGCAGCATGACGTGGGGGGAGGGTCGGAAAGGTATAAAGCACAAGGGCAGTGTACGCTCAGCAATTCGGTGAAAGCTATTGCACGGTGTACATCGGTTTGAACGACATCGAGTTGCTGCCACCATGTGATATGGCCAACAGGCAATCCAGTAGATGACATCTGGATGACTTTACCCGAGGTCGCGTCATTGGGAAGTTGGAAGAATGGCGAAGTGTGGCCGAGGAGTTCGAGATCGCTCACAGCACCGTTTCACGAGCTTGGAAAGCATTTCAAACGACAGGAACAGCTGTCTGAGAGTTTAGCAGTGGTCATCCATGAGCAACCACGGTGGCGGACGACCGATATATTGTCCTACAGGCGAGAAGAGACAGACGGCAGACAGTGGGAGAAATTGCAAGGCACATGAAACAGACAACTGGACGTCCGTTATCGTGTTTTACCGTGGCCAGGAGGCTGCACAAAGGTTGTCTGTCTATTTGCACCACAACCAGCACGGTGTGTGCCATTAACGCCTGCTCATCGGAGACGGCGGTTTCTGTGGTGCCAGGAACACAAGAACTGGACACATCAGCAATGGGATCGAGTTCTCTTTACGGATGAGAGCCGATTTAGTCTGACGAGCGATTCTGGACGTATATACAGAGCAGGGAACACGGAATCACACCTCCAACATCATCGAAAGGGACTGGTTTGCAGGTGGCAGAGTTCTCGTTTGTGGCGGTATCATGCTTGGTAGCCGTACTGACCTCCACATCTTCCAAGGAGGTTCAGTCACTGGTGTCCGCTATTGTACCGAGGTTCTCCTGCCTCACGTGCGTCTCTTTAGAGGTGCTGTGGGTCCTGAGTTCCTCTTCATGGACGACAACGCTACACCTCATCACACAGTGGATGTTGCAGAGCTGTTGGAGAGTGAAGATATTCAACGCATGGATTGTCCCGCAAGGTCCCCGGACCTAAATCCAATCGAACACGTGTGGGACCTTCTCGGGAGACGCTTGGCAGCACGTCACCAGCCTCCAGCAACTATTCCGCAGCTACGATTGGCGCTACAAGAGGAATGGGCCGCGATGCCTCAACAGCTCCTTGACAACCTCGTCCTCAGCATGGACAGACGTTATAAATCCTGCAACGCAGTCAGGGGTGATCATATCCCCTACTAAAGACTGGATTTTTCTTGGCAGCCGCCTGTCACATTGATGTTTCTGTCTTCTGTCCAGTTGTGCTCGAAGCTACCTTTTCAATAAAGTGCCTTTGTATCCTTTGGATTCCTGGTTAGAACGGTTTTGCTCACTTGTCCCATATTCTTACATCTTGGGGATCTTATGGTATGATTTGAGTCGAAGCGGAGCAGTTCTGCACGACATTACATTTGAAAAACCATCTCGTCCTTAATTTTTGCACACCAGTGTAGCTTTGTGAAGCTTCTTTCTCTAAGTTGAATTTAGTAGCAAAATGTTTGCACAGGCCACCCACACCATCATATGCACTCTTTCATTGGCCTGTGGCTGAGAAGATCCACTTCCTTGTTACATTTGGGTCCCCCTTCATAAGTTCATAGAACTGATATTTGTTTTTGAAGTGCCCGGCTGCTCCATCTGAGATGTAAACAATTGTTTTAAATTCTTCCAAAGGACAAGTCTTAGCAATTTCACTTTTTGTGAGCAGAATAGCACACAGAGCATCATGTGCTGTGTCATGGCTTACATTATTGCATGCTACCACAAAAGACTTAGTCTCATTTGGAAGGTATGCAATGCATGTAAAGAGTGAGATCTGGACATTGTATGCCAGTAGTAACTTTGCACTTCATCAGGTAGAATTACAGATCAGTTTTGAGCAAAGTCAAAGTGCAACACCAACACTGGACTATGTGCTGCAGACTGTTTAACCTCTGCTATCCCATTTCTCTGGATCTGCTCATTATAAATTACAGAAGAGTTTCTTCCCTCTCGATATCCCCCACCTTCGGTAGCTCTTATTTTCATTGATTCCCCTAATGACTCTCAAGCAGCCTTCATAGGTGTTTCACAGTACTCCATAAAAATTGCACCAGGCAGTACCATTTTCAGTGCCACAGCTTTGGAAAATCAAACTTTGAAAACCTATCAGCTGTAGTTTAGCCCAAAAATTATTGCAAATTGCAGTTTACCCATGAGTCAAAAATTGCCCAAGTTTCATAAAATTAGTCACCACTATTTTCACTGTTACTAATTTGTGTTCTCCTGCTATTAAAAATTTACTAAATAATGTTTACAGTTCTCATTTTTTCACTGCATTCAAAAATTTGAAAAAAAAAGTGCAATTTTTCAAAAAATTGGAAAAAAAAATTAAAAAAAAAAGTGTCATTTTCAAAAATATGTAAGAAAATTTCAAGGCAAAAATCCAGTAACCTGACTCCCCCAATAATATACCTACCATTAGGACATTGTTTGGACAAAATTTCAGAATTTTTAAAAATGGGGTTTTTGAGATATTGCAATTCAAAAATGTTGATTTTTTGAAATTTTGTATATTTTAAAAATTAATTTTATGAGTTACAAGCATCACAGGATAAAAATAAAATGACTGCTAAGACAACTGTAGTAGGGAAGTTCAGGTTGGCACACTTACCCACCTGATAAGTCTTTTTTCCTTAAAAAAAAAAAAATCCTAAATTTGTGGAAAGTTAAATTTTTTTGTAATAAATATTTTTTTGGCATCTGGCAACATTTGTTTGACCAATTTCTGTGAATTTGAAAAAAGACCAGTTCAATAGCTTAAAAAAAAAAAAAAAAATCCGTGTCTCTACCGTTCAGGAGCAGTGTGCACTTAAAATTTGGCGTTTCACATGATTTTCGTCACAAGTGTATTTTTTGCCTATTTTCAAAATGCTGTAGCTCGACCAAAAATTTTTTTGGTCGAGCTACAGCATTTTGCAGTACTTTATACTTCTATTAGGAGTAGTCTAATAATTTTTTCAAAGAAATTGGAGGGGATCAACTGACACATGTTGGTCATGCCTGCCTGAATTGAGATGGAAATGGTCGCATAATCATTACAAATGTCTCTTATTTCCTGAAATCTAGTTCTCAGCTGTGGTTGCAATCTTGTCAACTATTACATAAAACACATTTACTTTAAACTTTGCTTCCTCTGTCTTTTTAAGTACAGAGTCTTCACCATCTTCTTCCTCATCTCAAAAAAGTTTTCGTTTTTGTTAAATTCTGATCTGGTTTTCAATTTCTCAGCTATTTCTTTTGCTTCACTTAAAGGTATCTCAGCCAATTTTCTCTTGCTTCTTGTATCTCTTTGAGCAATGACTATGTTGTCTCTTTCTACTTCTAAAGAAATTTCTTCTGATTGTAAAATCAGGTTTCTCTGATTAATTGTTTTCAAAATTTCTGCCCAAATGATGGCCAAAACAATGGTTTCAAACTTATTCAAGTGTATCAAAAGACTGTTCAATCCTGTTTTGCCATCACTGGTTAGATTACATTTGTCTCTGAGGTACTGGAGAGCTGCAATGATTTCTGGCAGATTTTCAGACAATGGTTTGACAGCATCAATTCTTGAGCTCCACCTTGTGTCTGACAATATACTTATTTATTTGCCAGTGTTCTCTTTAACAATTTTCCACCTTTCAGGGCAGTTACTAATCAAGTTGTACAGCTGGTTGATGGTTGAAAAGAATGTGCTGGCTTCTGTGACTGCTTTTGCTGCATGCACACCAACTAGGTTCAACATGTGAGCAACACAAGGGAGAAATGTTGCAAATGGATTGAGTTCTTTTATGTGAGCTTGAACTCCTTTGATATGACCAGTCATGTTAGCACTGTTGTCAAAACATTGTCCTCTGCAATTACTCAGATCCAACTCATTTTGGCGGAACTCTTCTAAAATTGCATTTGTGATTTCTTTGCCTGATTTTTTGTAGCAGTCAAAAAAAGTAAGATATTCTTTTTTCAATACCCCATTGATTTTCTTTTAAATGAACATACCTCAATATCAGCACATTCTGTTCATTTTTGGACAAATCTGGAGTAGTGTCACTCATAAAAATGAAGTATGTGGCATCTTTAACTTCCTTTAGAATCTGCTTTAAAACCTCATTGCCACACAATGTCAAAAACTCATCTTGAGAATGCCAAGATAAATAATGAACAATCTTTTTGTTCTCATTTTGGCATTTTTTCACATAGTTTACTCTTTAAGGAAGGGATCATATTTAGCCAACAGCTCTATAGTGCCCAAAAAGTTTCCATTGTTGTTTTCTCCTAATTTGGGACTAGCCCCCCTAAATGATAGGTTTCTAGTAGCTAAAAACTAAACTACGTCAATTGCTCTTTTTAATACCTCTTTCATATATTCATGCTCTCTTCTGATTTCATTTTTGCAAAGAGCTGTGAATGCCCAGGCCAGACAAGCTTTGTTTGAGTAATCTCCATGACACATAGTTTTCTTTATGGTGAGAGGTGTTTTTGTGACTTGAGAGCACTTAATAAAGGTCATGCCAGGTGGAGTTTTTTTTTTGTAGTCAAAGCCCTCTCTTTTTCAGAGTTTTGAAACAGGCTTGTTTTGAGTATGTTCATCTTGCTTACAAATTTGACATGGGCCACAGAAAAGTAGCTGTTGAGATTTACTCCTCAACAACCAGTCTCTTTTTACCAAAAGTTTACCTTGACTGCACTTAGAAAACAGGTCTCTATTTCTTTTAAATCTCAATAAAACCGTGATGTACTATTTTTTCTCTGTCATGGTCAGTGATATGTGTAGGCCATTGGCATGGGTCACTAACATCCCATATTTTGTGTACATCATCAACATCAGAATCTCTAACATCTAAACATAATGTAGTAGGCCTACCTTCCAAACCAACTGCCTGCATTTTAGTAGCTTGTTCTGGTGTACATCTTTCGTCCTCTATGCATACATTTTCAACAGGTTGAGTGGGTAGATTTAGCTCACTATCTCCCAATTCCCACACTTCTACTCTGGTAACATTCCCTGAAGATTTGTTGTCTAAATCTGATGCAGAGGTCTTTGTGATACCTGGTAATGTGGGTTTGAAATAGTCAAATATAGGCATCTTAATTTTCTTAAGTTCCTCCTTGAACTGTTCATTTTTCTTTCGTTTTTCGTGCCTTTTTTGGGGCACCTGACTTGTGCTTATATCCAGAAGATGATGGCCCTTGGTCACCCATGGTTTGGTATATACACAAAAAAATTCACTGAAACGATATTTTAATAGCTATAAACCATTTGACTTAAAGTTATTCCCACACATCACACATGTAACACCAAATCACTAAAGAATCTAAAACCAAACAATTTAGCTAAAAAAATCTTGAAAACTGCAGAAACTAACAACTTAAACGCAGAAGGCAGATGACTAATTGAAACAGTGTTGGTAACGTCACATGCTAGGTAGCCTTGGGTAAAAGTATTCTGTCATACGATGGAAACTCCGTCATCTGTTGTTCATTCAGTCAGACACACTCCGTCTCCATGAAACTCTTTGCCGTAACAAAAAGAAATCAGATTGTTTTTTTTTTTTTTTTTACTGATAACGTAAATTTAATTCACCGCACCAGCGTCGAAGGATCATTTATGCGCATTTGTGCCACGCCAATCTTTAAACGAATTTGGATGGGGTTCAGCTCTCTTTGGACTCCGGTGCCTCGTTCAGTTCACGAAGACGATGAGATGATGTACCACCAAGCGATGCGCTGAGGGGAGTCCCCCAGTCTGGAAGGAAGAGCTATTTGTTTCTCCTCGCTGGTGCGTGCAGGTGTTTATGTTTCGGATTGCATTTCTTTGTTGTGCATTTTATTGTTAATGAGCAGTTGCAATGCTGTTGTTAGGCTAGTCTAGTAAGAAGTACTACTCTTCAAAGAATGTGTTGAAAGGAAAACATTACAGATTTATGCATCATCCAGTTTTGTCATTTTGCGTCAACACGTGTTTGCAAGTAAGCTTTTTATTTATGTGAGTTTTTTTTTTTGTTTATTATTCGTGCGTGAGACATAAGACAATTAAGTACACTGCAACAATGGAATTCATTACAGAAGATAACTAAGAAATTGAAGCAGCTGGAAGCTGGTGTGAAAAATAAGTGGAAATGGGATTGGTTGAAGGAAGCTGACAAAAAAGGATGCAAGTATTTGGAATGGTGTCGCGAAATCAGACAACCTGGACATTCTTATTGCGTGTCATGTGGAGAAACACTGTCATATGGGAACAATGGTAAAAAAGTTCTTTGGGTCCACAGTGAAGATCCAAAGCATCAGAAGGCTATGGTGGCCCGTTCATTTACGCAAACATTTCCTGGAGCAACTGAAAGAGCAGCATGCAAGAGTATGTGTGACAGAATTACTGATCTGAGAGCCTTAACAACTCCTTTCGTGAGTGAACATTGTTTGCCTTTTTCACTTGCACCAGAACTAGTGCCTTTGCCCAAAGGTTTGGACAAGATAAACCTGCACTGAATAGACTAAGTCTCTCAGCAACTAGTGCTACTTACATTAATATGTATGGTTTAGCAAACAGTGTGCTTTCTGAACTTCAGCATTCTGTCCATGCCAGTGGTGGATTTTTTTCCATTAACGTTGATGAAGCGACAAGCAACAGCTGTGTAAAAATTGTAAACGTTATGATAAGATTTTATCATGAGACACTAAAAAGTTATTACAACACATTTAGGATCGGCAGATGAAAATCTTGCAAATTCTGCAAATGTATCAAATGTAATCAAGATAATTTTGGCAAAAAATAATTTTGAGCTCTCTTCCATTATTTCGTGTTTGATGGATAGCTAGCTGTGCAACAATGAGGGTGTAAAATCGGGAGTAGAAACATTATTGCGATTTGGTGATGATGGTAACCCACATTTGCTTGATATTGGATGTGATCCTGTTCACATTGTTCACAATATTTCAAAGATATTTTTCAGCGATTTTGGTTCAATTTCAGATGTTGAGCAGTTTTGTATGGATATATTTGTTTATGTTAAAAAATCTCCCAAAGCCAGACAACTTTTTAATAATATGCAGCAGTCTCTGAATTGTGAAAAATTTTTGAGGATTCTTAGGCCAGTTCCGTCGTGCTTTTTTGTAGGTTTTGCCAGTTGTGGAGCATGTAAACAGACTGAAAAATGCTCTCACAGTATATTTTTAGTTTCCTCGATCCTGAAGAAAAGAAGTTGTACAAAAACACAGTTGAAAACATTTACAAGTCATGTAAGGTATCCTGTGCTCAGAAGTGCTCTATTGAATCGGTACAATCTCACCTGCAGAAGTTTCGTGTGTCTCACTCAATATCACAATCGGAAAGGCTCAACCGAATATTGCTTTAGTTATTCCATCACCGGACTAAGATGCAAGTTATGTGTGGATTGTACTTGCAAATCCTTCCAAAGTTCCACAATTTTTGCAAGTTCTGTCAACATGAGAGACCAATTATTCACTGCTTACATGTGGAAATGTTTGGCTTGGTGAAAAAATTTGTTGCTACCTTTGTCCGAGTAGAATGTGTGCCCACAAATGTGAATGAATTTCTCCAATTTGATTTGCATGATGTGAGTTTGCAGTTGAGCAACAAGTATTTGTCCATGGGTACACATAGCCGCCTTGTCACAAGTGCAACATTAGCTAGGTGTCCATGGGTGTCAGCATTTTACACAAAGCTTAGATATGCATATATTGCTACAACTAAAGCACTTCAGAAAAAAAATGCCACTTCGAAACAAAATCCTTATAAGTCTCTCTGCACTTCATCCTTCGCAACACAAAGAAACCTCAACATTTGCAGCTTTCCATTTTTTTGGCCAAGTCATTGACAAATGTCATTTCTGCAGAAAGCCTTGACAAACTTCAAGAGGAGGTGAAAATGCTGACAGTCGATTCTGATGTTGACCGAATGGAAACCATGAATCTGATGGAGAATAATAGAAACTACAGAATAGATGTTGATTGGTGGTCTTTAATTTTTTCCCTGCAGGATGTGACTTTGGATTCAGATGTCGGTGGTCCCCATTATAAGATGATAGCAAGGCTGGTGAAAGCACTTTTAAGTATTTTTTCTGGCCCTGTTGTTGAAAGTTCGTTTAACAAAATGGATGATATCATCACCTGTGACAGATCAAGGTTGAAGGTGCACAATTATGAAGCTGTATCTTGTGTAAAACATATGCTGAAGAGTTGCGGTGCTAAAGCAACAAAACTTGAAGTATCAGATGAAGTGCGAAAATCTTGTCTCCATGCATATATTGAATACCAAAAACATTCCAAAAGCGAAAAATTAAATGCTGTAGAGGAGCAAAGAAAACACTTGCAAACTTATGCCACAACCGAAACTGTAAGAAAAACTGGAGGAAGTAATGAAATCTAAGTCTCAGCCTCCTAAAAAAACAATTTCCAAAAGTCTTAAACCCCAAGAAAAAAGTGAACAAACAAAAATGAGTGCAAAATTGAAAACACCATCAGTAAATATGACAAAAACTAGCCATTACATAAGGCATTCTGTAAACCCACGAGAGGTGAAAACAGCCACTCTTCTATATCGGTAAGCATGCCAGTTCCAGCTAAAAGGAAGATAGAAAAAGAAACTGTGCAGACCAAAAAAGTCAAAATCCAGCCAAGTATAAAGCATTTTTCAAGTCCTGACTAGTAAGTGGTGTTAAAAGTTACGTATTTGTATAATTGAGCCTTCATTAGTTTTTTGGGAGTTCTATGCAGTGCAAAAACCTTGAAATAGAGTTCATTTGTACTTTTTTCAAAGAAAAAACAATTATATAGGTATATTTTTCAAATTTTAGATTTCTGTACATCACTATAGTACGTTACACGATTTATGTACGTTAATAAAGATGTGTGATCGGTCATTGCGACGTAACAGTAGCCAACACCTTTCAGGCCGCCCCAATCGAGTAGTGTTTGTCTCCCCCCCCTCTTGGGTCCCCAACAAGGCTGCCCGCTATCGGATCTATTACGTGCTATAGTATTTTATCCCTTGCTGATTATTTTTTCAACATTTTTTTTTCTCCAGAGTTGCATCCACCTTAGCAAGTCATAGACATTAAAAAAACTTTTATTTGGTCTTTCCCCAATTTTCCACTTTTTAATAAAATCCACGAAGAACATGCCAAAGCTTCAGGTGCATCTCTGAATGCTGCGAAAAGCACCCACCTCTGCTGTGGGATGTGGGCACAGCATCGTGCTTATCCATGGAGAACACAATTGTCTCTGTCTATGTCTCACTGGATATCCAGAGATTCTTAGGAATCAACTTTTTAATGGACTTCAAGAGAAATGTAATAAAGCAAGCCACTCAGCTGGTGTTCAATGATTCCACAGAGAGTGGCCGCCACAACATCAAAGGTTTAAAGTGATTTATGGGTTGGTGCGAAACAAATGTCCGGCGCAAACAAGCAGTGGAGACAGGCCCCCACCACAGCGGAATGGAACCACTCACAGGTGTTGTGGGTATTACGTCACAGAGTTGCTATAAATAGCTAGCACGTGTGCGAAGAACAAGGCCCAGACGTGGTTTGTTTGGATGTAACGTGGCTTGCAAAGGAAACATGCAGACGTCGGATTTGAGAGTCATCTTCCTGTATGAATTTAAACTGGGCCATTCTGCAGGAATTGCCACTTGAAACATTAACAAAGTGTTTGGGGAGATTACAGCCAACAAACGAACCATTCGCCGATGGTTTGTGAAGTTTCAAAGCGGAGATACGGACCTGCAAAACGAAGCACGTGGTCATCAACCTGTTGCTGTTTCTGACCATGTTCTATTACATGTGGTTTAAGCGCACCCCCGAAAAACGTGTCGTGAGATAGCGGCAGAGGTAGGTGTTCACCACACGACAGTTGTTTGGCATCTGGCTGCTCTGGGTAAGGTAAAAAAGCTGGACATGTGGCTGCCGCATGAGTTGACAACTGCCAACAAGACTAGGCGTTTGGAAGTCTGCACGTCGCTGCTTGCCAGGAATAAACAGGTGGCTGTGCTGCATCGAATCGCCACCTGCAACGAGAAGTGGGTCCTTTATGATAATCGGAAATGATCTGAACAATGGTTAAGCAAGGCACAGCCTGCTGGATGGCATCCTAAGCCACCCCTACACACCAAGAAGATGATGCTCCTTGTCTGGTGGTTCACAGCCGGGATAATTCATCGGAGTTTCTTGGCAAGAGGCCAAACCATAGCTGCAGAACGTTATTGTGCTGAATTACACCAGATGCACCGGGAATTTCTGCAGAAACAACCGGCTTTGGTCAACAGACATGGTGTTCTGCTCCAGGACAACGCCGGCCCTCATGTCGCTCAACGAACGATGCTGACACTAAGTGCCTTGGGCTATGAAGCACTGTCTAATTCCCACACTTGCCTCCAACAGACTATCATCTGTTTCATCACCTGGATCGCTTCCTGTCCGGGAAACAGTTCACGACAGACAACGTGCAGTTGATGATTTCTTCATGTCCCAACCACAAGACTTTTTCGTTCTGGGATCATGGCCTTGCCAGACAGGTGGCAACTATGTTTCAATGTCAAGGGGGATTATTTTGCCTAAGTAAGTTGTTCTACTTTTCCGTTTCCACCGTACACGTGTGCTGGTCCTTTGCCGGACATTTCATTCGCACCAACCCAATATGAGTGTATTCTCCTTTGAAACTGACTTTTAAAGTACTTCAGAGACTTTTAATAACTGTGTTTCATATTGACTACTGCCCTTCCAAATTAAGAAAGAACTTTTAATCTCAGATTGACTTTCAATGCCATCACTTCTTGAACAAAGCAAATGTTCAGACTTTTCCTGTGCTATTGCTTTTTCTGCGTCTAGATAAGAATGAAGGTGATTCATCACCATGAGCTGTGTGCAATCATAATGACTAATATCCTGGAAAATAGAGATTGCAGTGAAGTGTTTTGCTTTTGCCTTCCTCATCAAGTGTCAGGGGCAGTGTTGCCATTCTACTGATTTATCAGTAGATTTACTGAATTCATTCTACTAATTTATCAGTAGATTTACTCCATTCTACTGATAGATTTTCGTAATCTAATTTTTCTCCGTTTTAAGGCCACTAACACACTCAGCAAAATGCTGTTTTGGCATGTCTGCATTCTTTCAGTTCTCACCATCTACTGATCCAATCGACAAGACTTACTTCAGAGCCAGTCTGAAGAGAAAATGATGGCAAAGACTAAAATTATTCAACACTTGCTACATATTATTTTTATAAATTAATGCTGGTTGTCATGATATAATATTCTTTTATTATAGATAACTTATTAGTCCCTTATACAAAGATTTTCCCTTGTTTTATCAAAATGCAAAATATTTGGAAAACGTGTGTGGTATGATATTTATGTTAATGATACTTTTTTAATATAGCACTTATTTCATGTACTTTGGGAACATCTGGGTAATGTTTAGAAAGAAGTGTGTAAGTATATAACTATTTGCTTTTTGAAAGATAACAAGTGGGACCGATCCAACTGTGATTATATTAAAAGGCAAAGGTCATTATTATGTACACAAACATTAGTTTTGATAGTCAGCATTTTTTTTATAAAGCTGATCATTAGTAATATCTTATAAAAAAAGCAACTCAGGATAGTATTGTTTTGAATTTTATTTCAGTGTTTAACAACGATTTGTGGAATGCTGGTATTATTTGACATACCAGTAAATTTAAGTATTCCTTCACATTGAGATTCCATCCAATAGTGCATTACTTTTGTGAGGTGGGACATATGTCAAACCAAAAAATCTGATCTACTGATTTCTACAGATTTTTTGAGCTCTGATCTACCAATTTCAGATAAAAATCTCTGGCAACACTGGTCAGGGATCAATTGCCAGAAACTTCTCAAGCAGATTTTTGGGATCCATTCCTTCATTCACATTAAATTTACGAAAACTTTGGAAAACTGCGAACTGGATGGTTGGCTGCAGTATTACAACCCACAACAATCGCCTATCCTGCAGACATGAGGCCAGCGATTAGTCAACTGCTGCATGCCTACTTAGTATTACAGTTTATGTTATATCTTCGTTTGGGATTCACAGCTAGTGAGATAAACCAAAATTTTACACATCCTCTGCACTCCTTCTGATTTATTGAATGAGTAAGGAGCGTGATGGGCTCAAAACATAACACAGTGGCAGTACCGTAAGGCATATTAGTTCAAGAAACAACTACAGAGCTCTTCAGTCTCTGTCTGGGCACTAAGCTGTCATTTTGCTCACTTGCCGGTAAATCTTCCTCAGAATGGCCTTTGCTAACGGTAAGTAGAGAAAACGCAGTGGATTGATAGTAACAGTTCAGAAGTGGTGTTCCCAATGACAAGCATCAAATGAAATGGGTTAACAAAAGCAGTCCTTACTTACAGTAGGTATCAAAAAGATATTTGGACAGTGGCAGTTCAGAAATGGTCCTTACCATGTGAAGCATCTGAGGCAATGGACTAACAGAGGTGGTTCAGAAATTTAAGCACTGCAAACATTTAAAGGATTGACAGAACAAGTTCAAAAGTGAGGTCCTCAGTTACGGTGAAGACAAGGGTTGGCAGAAAAGTGGTCTTCACTAGTGTTGTGCTCCAAAGGCAGTGGATTATGAGAAGCAGTTCAAAAGTTGTCCTAATTGACGTCGGGCACCACAGGCAGCAATACATTATCAGAGACAACAAATATTGAAGACTCGTGCGACATTAATCACTGAAGCGATGAAAGATTTCCGTCTTTAGCACGATTTAATGATTAAAAGATGAGAAATATATACAATTAAAAACAATTAAAACCATGAGCACTTTCGAGGCAGCGGCTGCCTCTTCTTCAGATGTAATAAATAGATACACATTTAATCTATATATAATATAGATCATTGCATTGTGGGAAGCATGGTAAGTTAACCAATAGTAATCTACATGCGTCAAAAATGTTGCGTATACTGTTGGCCCAATGGTCTGAAGAAGAAAAACATGGAAATATATAATAGAAATAAATGGTGTAGGGTGAACATTCAATTTTAAGTTTATATTACAATTTATAATTTACATTTTTAATAAGGGATTTCCAAACGTTATGTAACTCATAGGGGGCATGTTCATTACAACATTGCTCACTGGAGGCCTCTATATACACACTTTCAGCAATTAAAAGATCACCAGGTTTACTAGGAGTATTAATTATTCTAACATTGCTCCAGTCGGGATTAAGATCACCTTGTGTAACAGATTTGGCTAGTGATGTACAATACATGCCTGTTTTAATATTGTATTTGTGTTCTTTAATTCGTAATGCAATATTGCGTTTTGTAGAACCCACATAATTAGAAGCTGCTTGTCCTGTAGTTGCTTTAACCCAGGTGGAAAGCATAGTTAAATGTATTCCTGAACAGCATAAGGATTACGCCAGAGTGATAATGGCCCATACCTTACAACATGACTCTTGTTACCCTATCCCACAACCTGATCTTATTCAAGAGCAGAGACAATTGGTTGAACTCAAAAATAATAATGACTTGTCTATTGTGCTTGCAGACAAATCTAGTCAGATTGTGTTGTTGAATAATTGTGACTATGTTAAAAAAATGCGTGAAGTTATTAACACTATTCCACACAAAACCATTCAAAGTGATCCTAGTCAGGCCACAGTAGCGGCTCTTCAAAAACTTAAAAAGGCTTATTCTTTTCCTGAAGGTTTTTCACATGCATTCACCCCTTCCCCCGGCTATCGTGTGCCTGATATGTTCGGACGGGTTAAATTGCATAAAGAGAATTTTCCCATTCGTCCTCTGGTGTCAGGCTATGTTAGCCCCACCAGACCCTTAGAAAAAGCCTTGGCACAATATTTAGCCCCTTATACAGTGGATTCACTTTATTCTATTAAAAGTTCCACAAAGGCTATAGAAAGACTGTGATCGCTTCAGCCACAATCGCAGCCTTTCATTTTGGCATCTCTTGATGTGGTCTCATTGTACCCTAATGTACCTGTTGAGGCCACACATCAGATTATTGAGGCAAAACTTGCTGATTCCCATATCCCGAGTTCAGAAATTAATGCTATTATGAACGCACTTCGTCTTGTTAAGAAACGTTCATATTTCAAATTTAAAGACAGCCTTTATCAACAGTTGGAGGGCTCCCCAATGGGTTCCCCCCTGTCTGCTGTTCTAGCTGAAATTTTGTTACAGCACATTGAAAATCAGGTCATTGATTCCTTCCCTCACCGCCCGTTGCTTTATTTAAGGTACGTTGACGACATCCTGGTTGCATGGCCTCACAACCGGGATGATTTACACTTATTCGCCAACGAATTATCATCCATGTTCCCAACTATCAGGCTCACGATAGAATTTGAAGCTAATAACTGCTTACCTTACTTGGATATTCTTATTCGTAAGGACTATAGCCTTAACTGCATTACCACTTGTGTATATAGAAAACCCAGTCATACACCTATTTTAATACCTTATCATTCATCACACCCTAAACAACATAAGTTGACAGCATTATTCTATTTGTTTAGAAGAGCTCACTCACATTCATCAACTAATGAACTATTTCAGCAAGAAGTTAACTACATTTTTGGTTTATCTGAGCAATATGAGTTCCCTAAATATCTGATTAGGCAAGTGTTTGGCAAGGTCAAATATGCCCTACATACTACCCTGGTAAGAAACTCCAACTGCAATTCCATATATGTTGGCTCTATGCAATACAATCCACATTTAACGAGAGCCTTAACACAACTATGTAAACCATATGACTTGAAGTTTGGTTCACGCACACGAAACTTATTTTCAGTAGTTCGTAAGAATCGTGAACGTAATAGCAAAATGGGACAGTGGGGTATTTACAATATCCCTCTGGTTAAGGCAACTACAGGACAAGCAGCTTCTAATTATGTATGTTCTACAAAACGCAATATTGCATTACGAATTAAAGAACACAAATACAATATTAAAACAGGCATGTATTGTACATCACTAGCCAAATCTGTTACACAAGGTGATCTTAATCCCGACTGGAGCAATGTTAGAATAATTAATACTCCTAGTAAACCTGGTGATCTTTTAATTGCTGAAAGTGTGTATATAGAGGCCTCCAGTGAGCAATGTTGTAATGAACATGCCCCCTATGAGTTACATAACGTTTGGAAATCCCTTATTAAAAATGTAAATTATAAATTGTAATATAAACTTAATATTGAATGTTCACCCTACACCATTTATTTCTATTATATATTTCCATGTTTTTCTTCTTCAGACCATTGGGCCAACAGTATACGCAACATTTTTGACGCATGTAGATTACTATTGGTTAACTTACCATGCTTCCCACAATGCAATGATCTATATTATATATAGATTAAATGTGTATCTATTTATTACATCTGAAGAAGAGGCAGCCGCTGCCTCGAAAGTGCTCATGGTTTTAATTGTTTTTAATTGTATATATTTCTCATCTTTTAATCATTAAATCGTGCTAAAGACGGAAATCTTTCATCGCTTCAGTGATTATCAGAGACGTTTCAGAAGTGATCTTCACTGAACGATAGCATGACAGATAATGTACTAATGGAGGCAAGAGGCGTAACCAGGGCAGGGCAGGCTGGGCGGCTGCCCCAGGTGCAGCTCAAGAAAGGGCGCAAAAATCACGGCTCGCAATCTGATTAAAGCTGGAATTGAAAAACTTTTGCACCAGTTTCTGGTATAGTTATTTTTGTTCCATGCTTTGTCATTTGTCCATTTACAGAATTTGCTTGTATGTTTTGTCAGGTTTGTTAACCTTGGCAGCTTAAAATTATCATTTCTTTTATCAAAGTGTTCAGAGGATGTTAGTTACTCACATTTCAAAATGAAAGCACGGTTGTATAGTATAGTCTGTCCAACTAAAGAACAACAATAGTGGAGCCTGCAGTTTTTCTTTTGTTGAATACGTTTGCAAGACAAAGATGTTCACATTGTTCAAGATTCTGTGGGAACTATTCAATAATTACTGTGGCTGCAAACCGGGATTATACATACTTTGATATAGCAGAAACACACATGTACTAGGTCTTTGTGGAAATGAGGGAAGGATGGTTTGTGCTGATCCTTCAAAATGCCACAATATTTTCTGTATTATTTTCAATTTGTTTTCATCTTGAATTGACTAATTTTGGAGATTTATTTATATGCCTGACTTCTCCAAAAAGTTTTGTAGCACTGTTTTGTTTTTGAATTTGTATGTCTTTTGCTGTTTCAAATTATATATACATATATAATCAACAATTATTATCTATCCACTGCTGGATGAAGGTCTCCCCATATTCCTTTTCCATGTGGTCTTCTTCTTGGTCTTTTCCTGTGTCTTGGAATCCAGTTAAGTATTTCAGCTGTCCAACAGTGTCCAGTTTTTCTCTCAACGTGTCTAGCTCATTGCCATTTCAGGCATCTGACTTTGCTTGTGCTTATATATATTAAATTACAGGGTGAGCCAAAAGTCACTGTGAACCTGGCACGGTCGCCTCATTATGGTCTCCTCGGAGAATATGGGCCTAATTATGTGTCTTCAAGATATTGCACACCTCACACCAATCCTCTGATCACAGAATGGCATTTCGTGTATCTGATACAGATTATTGGAGGACCACATACAACTGTTTTGGCTGTTCATATATCCCGATAAGTGGGACAGCACCTCACCGGATAAAAACGTGACGTCCAGAATATCCTCTCCATTGTCATTAATGAAGTCATTAAACCATCTGCAGAATTCCACACGCTTATCATAGTCTGTGTGTTTCAGCTCGTGCACTGTTCTGATTTTGCGCTGGTAGAGCTGCAGTCATGTCTTCAGTGCCCTACAGGTGCTGCTGTACGACACACTGGTTTGTGCAAATTTTCAAACCGATTTCTCAAGTGAGAACAACACCATGTTCAACTGGCCACTGACACCTCAGCACTGACTGTTTCAATCACGGCCAGATGCCAGAAGTGCCAGCTGCGTCGTTCAAGATCGGACCGCAGGATGCTCGTAAACTCGCCCCAAATGCACGAACACTCTCTATTCACAATATTGCATGCACATGCGCAGTAACTACATTTTATAGATTTCTTATTATTATTTCTTGTCACAGTATGTCAGGTGCATAAGGACTTTTGGCTCACCCTTTACTAATATACTTGTATTTATATATGATATCAGGGGCACAATATTGTATGGTTTGCCCCGGGCACAGAAATGCCTAGTTACGCCCCTGATGGAGGCAGTACAGAACTAGTGCTTACGAGTATCAAACATTGAAAGTAATGTAATGATATAAGAAGTTCAGAGGTTGTTCTCAGTAATGTCAAGCTCCAGAAGCAATAGATTGGCATGAGCTCTTCGGAAGCGGTCTTAACATCAAGCACCGAAGAAAATGGAAGGGCAGACGCATTTCGAAAGTGGCTCTCACTGACGTCGAGCACTGTCAGACTGCTTCTGAACACTGTAAAAATATTTAATTCCTGAAACTCATTGCATATGCACAGTCGAGTCACATTATTTTGACGTCAACAGCGCATAGCCAGTGAAAGAAGGCACATGCCGTGAGCTAGCTTGGAGGGTATATAAGGGGTGCTGTAGGCATTCAGAAAGCATATGGGCCGCGGGTGGCCTAGTGGTCAGCGTTCGTGACTGCCATGGAGATAACCTCAGGTTCGATCCTGGGCAGGCACGAACGCTCGAACCACTAAATACCCGCCGTGCGTCGGATGAGTACATTAAGCCGTCGGACCCCGGGTACTGCCCCCCCCCCGGTAATAAATAAAGGCGTCTTCCTCCCCCTTTCTACCTTGCTTCCGTGCCACTTTCCTATTGGGCACTCTAGCCCAAATCTCATAGCTTCTTATTTCTAAGGGTTGTTTAAGACCTGGGGTCAGACACTCCCTTCCTAAAATCCTCTACATATGATCATGATCAGAAAACATATCACTCGTTGCTGTCATGGATAAAAGGAGTGATTTATGAGATTTGCAAAAAGGGATGATTATCGTCTTTCGGTTTCGGGCCAAGGGTGGCAGTATTTCAGAAACGGCGCAGTTTGTAAACTGTTCGTGTGCTGCTGTGGTTAAAGTGTATCGTGATTGAAGAAATGGCACCATTGCGAAAAAGCGACGTGCAAACTGCAGAGCACCACGTTTAAGTGATCTGAGAGGTGAACGTCGGCATGCGAAGGTGCGTGAGGGCCGATCGATATGTTACAGTGGAGCAACTCACTTGCCGAATAAACCAGGGGGCTACCGGAAGTGTGTCTAAAACCGCGAACCCTGCTGCGTATGGGGCGCCGATGTAGACGAATAGTCACTGCACCTATGCTAACGCAGGTGCATCGGCAGAAAAGACTTACATTTGCACGGCAGTATTGGAATTAGACCTCCTCTGATTGGCAAAGGATTGCCTTTTCCGATAAGTCACGTTTTCCGCTTCATCGAATGGATGGACGTTGGCGTATAAGGCGAGAAATATCGGAGAACAACCACTTTTCAACCATTACTGGAAGAACACAAGCTGGTGGGGGCAACGTTATGGTCTGGAGAATGTTTCCGTGGCATTCTCTGGGTCCACTCATACCTGTAGAAGGCACTATGGACCGAATTTGTTATGAATCCATCATTGCAGACCACGTACACACATACATGCTGATTGTCTTCCCTGGGGTGCATGGGATCTTGCAGAACAATAATGCGACGTGTCACACAGCTAGAAATGTCCGAGAGTGGTTGGAAGAGCACGATGAAGACTTTAAAGTACTTCCTGAGCCCTCTAATTCCCCAGACTTAAACCCCATTCAGCATCTGTGAGACCACCTCGATCGTGTTGTTCGCTCTATGGATCCTCCACCACGCACCACCCAGCAGCTGTCAGATGCACTGCAGTCAGCATGGCTCACCACATACCCGTGAACACCAACCAGCACCTTATTGAATCACTCCCAGCCCGTCTAGCTGTTGTCCGTGCTGCACGCGGCGGTTACTCTGGATATTAGCTGGTGGTCACAATAATGTGACTCGACCGTGTTTTTTTCAGTAGTATTTAACACATACTTACCAGTATTAGCAAGAGTAGTTAGTAGAAGTGGATATTATTGCGTGGCGCACATACAAGCTTTTTTACGGAACGATCCAGCTCTTTGTGAAAAAGAAATACGCACACAACAAAACATTACAGCAAAGAAAGACAAACAAACTTAACACGTGCGAAACACAAAGTTGATTCCCCTTGAAAGGGCACGATAGGTAACATTGCGGGATTTAAGTTCAAGACTTCCACCAGTGAAAATCGGTCAGCTGCGTTCAGAATTCCACACTTGACAGACAGGAAATCCAAAATTTGTAAAAAATGCATCATTTTTTACAAATATTCCAACTTCGTCACTCTCGTCTTCGGAAATCTCCTCCTCCCTTATATGCAAAAACTTATGGAACGAGGGATATTTAACAATGCAAAGCGAGAGGGAACATCGTAGGGAGGGGTGGGATTACGGGAGAAATCTTTGCTCCGTCCGACTTCCTGTTTTCGAAATTTCCCCTATTTTCAAGCTGAAATAAAAATATTTATACAGAAAAAATGTTATTTAACAACAATACTGAAGAGAGGCAACATCGCGAGAAAAAAAAAAAAAAAGCTGAATTCCTCGAAGGATCGTATGCCTAAAGATTAAGGGGAAATTTTCGCGGCGTCTAACTTCCGTTTTCGCAAATTGTTGTCTACAGTTTCAAGCTGAAATGCAAACATTTATGCAATAAAATATTTAACAATACTGGACACAACAAAATTGAAAAGTAACATCGGGAGAAAAAAATTACGATAACGGCAATTTTTTTTACTCCGTTTAAGTACCGTTTCCGAAAGTTTTGAAGCACGAAATATCGTCCGGCAGAGGGAAAACGACCCCCCACCCTCCCAAATTGCTTTCAGTTTTGAGTCTATCTTGAAAATGATCTAAATGACAGAAAAGGCGGAATCCGCTTAAGAATCTCATGTATATCATAAAATAATAGCAAAATGAAAAAAAATTATATACAAAATGAAAATTCTTAGAATCCGTACTTTCGACTGTGGGTTCCGTAGTAGGTGGTAGGTATGTTTAACATTTTGAAATTTCGTTTACACGTTTTTTCTAAGTCCATTATCTAAGGAAATGTATAACCGAGGTTCCAATGTATTTATAAAGTCATCGATTCTTGTACAAGTTTAGAAAAGTGCGTTTGTTTTCTGTTAAATACCCAACGAATCTCCTCACGCACGTTAAAAATTGTTCCCAGCGAGCTACAGATGGAGGTTAATATCAGCGAAGATTCAATTGCCGCATTCGAAGCTCATTCAGGCATATTTTAACAATGTTGTCGTGTGTTTCGACGAGTGATGAAATGATGGTCGTACAAATCCGAACCAATTAAAAACCAATTGTGAAAGTTTAGGCACTACATTTTAGAAAGGTAATAATAATAATAAAAAAAAAAATGTCGCTTCACCGACGTAAAGGTTAACGTACGGCATGAAACTGCAGAATAACGGTTACGGTCTTTTTCCGATAAAGCGCCATAACTCATATCGTAAAAGCCTTTCGAACACTTCGTTTGACCATAACCGTGGAAATGATGGCTCGTTTGCATTGCGGAAGTGAAGTCATCTCCGCGTTTCCCGGTAGCTCAAGTTCTTCGGTCTCCGTCGTGCGTGTGCTCTTCTGAAAGATATATGAAATCAAACAACTGTGACCGGACGAGATCGGAGGAAGGAGGTGTGTTGACTCGTAAATGGACAGGAAGGAACGTCGGTGTCTCTGTATTTATGGGGATGAAAACTCCCCAATTAGAGCGCGTCCAAGATTCCTAACTGGTGCCGAGGTTTCTGCGTCAGATACACAAAACGAAGATGCCACCAACAGTTTTCGTGGAATACAAGAGGTTAGGAATTTCCGGGTATCCCCCCCCCCCCTCTTCGAAAAGAGCGAGGGGTCAGCGTTTTGACGACAATTCAGAATGCAGACTCCTTCTTACCACTTTTAACCTTCAAGTGTCTGATGAGGCATCGAAAAAGAAAGAGAAAGAAGGAGAAAGAGAGATAGAGAAAGCGAGAGAGTAAGAAAGGCAGAAATCACAAACACGAAAAGTTTCGGCCACAGTTCTTTGTTTACAGTAGGCTGAAAAAAAATTCATTGATTCTGTTAATATCGCGAAATAACATAATCGATTTATTAACGGTAATGTCTTTTGAATGAAAATTTTTTTGGTATTGTAAGATGCAATAGTCATCGAGATTTTATTGGTATATGATATTTTAAAACAAAGTGTTAATAATAACTAACAACGATTTCTCCGAAGAAAATACAGTCTGATGCAAAAAGAACATTTTTCTCCAACGGAGAAACGGCTCCAAATAGAAATGTCCATTTGCGCTGCTAACGGAAAAGTGAATTACGGGAGTAGAAAATGCACTCAAATGTTATTCACAGGGAAAGCTATCCGAAGCAAAAAACTTTTTGCGGTAGGATTTTCAGAAGCAGAAGTATTGTCATAAATATAAAAATTAATACTTGCGTCGCTTAATAAAAGAAACTACGTCATTAAAAGAATAAATCTTTGTCGTGGTTACTTCATAGTGGTCCTATGCAGAAGAAATTCTTTCCGTCTACATTGAAATTGGAACACCCAGAAGTGTTGGGAAAATTCAGCTGTTGTTGAATGGATGGACCAATTTCAACATATAGCCGTTGAAATCTAAAATGGCCGCCCCGGTGGCGCAGTGGTCTAAGCGATGGCCTCTGATCATTCGTCCGAACGGGGTCCGGGTTCGAATCCCGGTGAGGCATGGATGTTGTGTTTGTCTTACGGCACTGGCTCTCTCCCTTCCCTGGAACCAGTGACCCTAAATTAGGGACGGTCGACTGCTTATAGCCCATTGAGTTGCTCACGGTGGTCGTTAAACCTCCAGTCAAAAAAAAAAAAAAAAAAAAGAAATCTAAAATGTAAATGATTAGTCCTAAAAATTATATTAAAAAACTTTAATCCACCAGATTCTTAGTTAAAAACTTTACATTTAAAATTAAAAAAACTAGTACAAAAGACCTTTCGGCACCTACTATCGGCACCTACTATCGGCACCTACTATAGGGCCACCACTAGATGAATAAAATAAAAACAATTAAAACATCAATAAAATACCAATTGGTGTGTTCATCATCAGATGAATAAAACAGCAATTGGTGTTTTATTCATCTGATTATGTCCCTATAGTAGGTGCCGAAAGGTCTTATGTACTAGTTTTCTTTTATTTTAAATGTAAATGTGAAGTTTTTAACTAAGAATCTGGTGGATTAAAGTTTTTAATATATCATCAATTTTTTAGGGCTAATCATTTACATTTTGGATTGTGCAACTACGGCTATATGTTGAAATTGGTACTTTTCGCATAATTTATTGTTCTAAACTAATGATTCATGGATGGAGCTGTATGGGAGACAAGAAAGATATGAATGAGTTTACAAAACTAGCGGACAGTTTTTTATTACGTGTAAAATAAGATACATGAGGATGTAGCCACTTCTGTTGGCAATGGATTCAGTAATGCGGCTTGCTGTTGAGTCGTAGGGACGTCTGATGGTCACCTGTGGCGCTACCTGTCATGCTTCCTGCATCTGTTCTTCAAAGGTGGCCATTTTCTGAGCTGGTTACGGGTAGGTGTTGAGATGTCCAACTGTGCCTCATACATGTTCTATTGTGAATAGATCCGAGGATATCGCTGGGATACATGATGCTGACAAGGCTTAGACATTCTCTGGAGATGTTTTCAGCTCGCAGACGCGTTTATCTAGTTGAAACACGCTATCAAGTCCCCCGTCCCCTACTAATTAGACAGAAACAACATCCAGGATATTCCTCAGGTACCGCCGAGTTGTCGAACTCAGGGACGTCGCTAGACTTCGAAACCAGGGTGGGCGAGCATTATTTTTGCTGGAGCAAGTTTGATAGCAACTTTTTCTTTTTTTTTTTTTTTTTTTTTACGAAACACTGAAGGAACGAATTTTGAATGTTTTTTTTATTTTTTATTGAAGGTTTAACGACCACCGTGAGCAACTCAATGGGCTTTAGGCAGTCTCCCATCCCTAATTTAAAGGAACAGTAAACTCATTTCGGGCATTTTTTTTCCGCGCGAAAATGTAATGTCGAAAGAGACATGAAAAATAACGCAAAAAGAAATGCTTTGTCGTAAGTAGTTCTCCCGCTAGAGCGTTTCTTAAAATGAGTACTGACGTCACACTAGAAAAGAGACATGACGCTCAGCGTGCAGATGACTACAGTCGGTGCTGTTTACCGTTCTGTACAACGCAGTCGATCCCATCAATCTGTAAAATGGTTAGTGTATATCCTTATTTATTTAAACCACGATATTCTGCCGGTACAGTACGAATGTGTAACAAGGAATGTGAAAACAAATTCGAGGGTAGAAAAAGTAATCTTGACTGGTGCCAATGTGATAACTGCGAAAGTATGTCAACAGACGCTGAGTGTTTGTGTTGCAACGAGAGTGATCAGATGATGAAAATAAAAGGTAGTGATGTATAATAAACCACGAATCATTCGACAGTGTTGTTTTAAACATCCACACCTTACAGGCAAATCGTTATTAAATGATTCTTCCGGCAAAAACCAGAAAAAAATATGAACTTGTATGTAACAAACTATGGAGACACGTTGCATACAAACAATTCGTATATTGGGGTTAATGCCTGGATACGTGTAGGGCGAAAAACCAGAAAAGTAATCCCTTCCTGTGTTGTGAGCAAAATTAGAAAATGTTTTCCTGAATCTAATGAACAGTATCCTGTGTGCTGCTGTGGTTAAAGTGTATCCTGATTGGAGAAATGGCACCATTGCGAATAAGCGACGTGAAAACTGCGGAGCACCACGTTCCATTGATGTGAGAGATGGACGTCGGCTTCGAAGGTGCGTAAGCACCGATCGACACGCTACAGTGGAACAACTCACTGGCCGAATGAACCAGGGGGCTACAGAAAGTGTCTAAACCGACAGTTCAGCGAACCCTGCTGCGTATGGGGCTCCGACGCAGACTGATGGCCACTGCACTTATGCTAACGAAGGTGCATCGGCAGAAAAGGCTTGCATTTCCACGGCAGTATTGGACCTTCGCTGATTGGCAAAGGATTGCCTTCTCAGATAAGTCACGTTTTCTGTTTCATCGAACGGATGGACATTGGAGTATAAGGCGAGAAACATTGGAGTATAAGGCGAGAAACATTGGAATATAAGGCGAGAAACATCGGAGAACAAACAGTCTTCACCCATTGCTGGAAGAACACAAGCTGGTGGGGGCAGCGTTATGGTCTGGGAAATGTTTTCACGGCATTCCCTGGGTCCATTCGTACCTGTGGAATGCACTATGGACCGAATTCGTTATGAATCCATCCTTGCAGACCACGTACACCCATACATGCTGATTGACTTCCTTGGGGCGGATGGGATCTTCCAGAACGACAATGCAACGTGTCACACAGCTAGAAATGTCCGAGAGTGGTTGGAAGAGCACGATGAAGACTTCAAAGTACTTCTCTGGCTCCCTAATTCCCCAGATTTAATCCCAATTGAATATGTGTGGGACCACCTCGATCGTGTTCGCCTTATGGATCCTCTACCACGCACCCTCCAGCAGCTGCCAGATGCACTGCAGTCAGCATGGCTCCACATACCCGTGAACACCTTCCAGCACCTTATTGATTCACTCTCAGCCCGTCTAGCTGCTGTTCGCGCTGCACACAGCGGTTACTCTGGATATTAGCTGATTGTCACAATAATGTGACTCGGCCGTGTAATATTAAGTATTAACTGTATTATACTACTCACTTTTATTAGGAGAAATACAAAATGCTGTTTCATTGGGGTTTTTTTCCGTAATAAGGTAAAACGGCTTTTTTACATAATGCGCAAAATTTTGGCGCTCTTCATTACGCAGCTCCCTGGGCCTTCCTTGGCCCAATGGTAAACCCGTCCTTACGGGGGTGATATTCCCGCCCATGAAGCGAGGATCACCTGTCATACACAGCGTCTACAGTTGCTCTTGGAAGTTTGCGGGCTCGAACAGATCTTTCCAATTCGTCCCACAAATTCTCAGTGGGGTATTCAAGCACAGCAAACTTATTTAAATGCTCCTGGAGACAATCACCACTCGTGAAGTACGTGATGTGGCATAGTGCTGTGGAAAGATGGCATCATGCAGGGAAACCGACTTCAAATTATTTGGGGGCAGGGAGCGTTAAGACATTAGACTTGGGAGAGGCAAGTCTCTCCCACTATCAATCCCCTCCCCTCCATCTTCCCCGACCCACCAGTTGACTAGCTGACACTTCTTCCTCATAGGGCAAAGCTACTGGGACGAAGTCACACTTCATTCATTCAAAAAACAAAGCTTATTCCATTATTCCCTAAGCTCTAAGATGTTGCAGGAGACATCAATCACCAAGGGCTATTTGGATTACTATTCCGATCGAAGAACAAACCACTTTTGACCCGTCTTTCTCCATTGGCCAGGTGACTCCCAGTATTCTGGGAAGAGGAAAGGGTTGCTTTACCACTCGGCTTTTAACAATCCATAAAAGTAGGGTTATTGACGGAGCACTAAAGAAAGCTACCCAAATGTTTTATTATTATTATTACTGTTATTATTATTATCGAGGGCAACAGATTAAACGGTTTGGTGCTTTGTTTTGAGACTATATCTTATGAACCTCGCTACTACTTGGCAGCTATCTTCTGAACCGGATAGATAGGGACTAGCTGCTTCTTAGCAGTGAAAAGATGTGGCTGACATACTGACAATTTTTTTTTCTTTTAACGGAGGAAATTCCTAAAAGGTTGAATTAGGTCGGTTGTCAAAGATGTAACTGTGAATAATTTTGAAAAAAGCAAGCACGCTGTAGCCTGAATAGCATGGGGAAACATTTCTTCTCTATAGAAATATTTCAACTCGGGCTTTCCAAAATGACGTATTTGCTTTTGTGACCAGGACAGTGATATTTTGAAATTTTCCTGTTTTTCAGAACCTTCCAGATGGATTCAGAGCAGAGTAACTTCTGGAACTTTCTAGAGCCCGCGAGAACCTTTTAGAACATTCCAGTGATTAAATACCGTGGCTTGAAACCCACCAGTTCAGTTTATTTCCAGCTGTCTAGTGTAAGTAGATACATATCTGCACATTTCTGAGATGGCATCAAGACGCTGCAAGCATCCAGCAGAGTCATTTTGCCATGTGTGCGGCCAATTTGTTAACACAAGAGGAAAATAGTACTCCATGGGAAGCATCTGCTAAGATTTGTGAAGCCTAAAAGACATATTTCAGCATGCTTACTGGGGATCAAGAGAAACTCTGGGCACCTCGCTTCACCTGCGAGCATGGCCAGATTAAGGAAAGGTGGTCTAGCGGGCTATAGCCTAGGTGACCACCATTACCAAGGGCCCAGGAGGCATGCCGCTACACCTAAAATAATACACAGATTACATATTTATACTGTATTATATAGAGAGCGAAGTAAAGTGGTTTTAGAGTTTTGTCTCCTATGATTTCCACTCGATCATAAACGTGGCTAGAAGACGAACATATTTCAAGGCAGTGACTCGCTAAGGAAAAACGTTCCATGTCGCTGTGTACAGCGGGGTCGGCGAGACAGTTTCAGCTTTTTCACTACTATCCACCCACAATTCCCAGTTTGCACTTGGAAGCGTTAATCAGCGAAATCTACGGTAACTTCACGTTGCATAACGAAAAAGGATGCATCAAGAAAAGTATACAATGCTAAATTATTATTAGAAATTTCAAGACAAAATCTAGGAATCTTTAAGCTTTTAACTCATGTTCTTGTGAGAACAGTGGAAAATAAATACAATGACTTTCTTTTATGAAAATTCTGCAGGTAATTTATTAGTTTGTAGACTGCACCACGTATTAATTATCACAAACATATTGCTAGTTTCGTGTTTTAACGGACTTCAATAATGATTGTCTATCATAAGTTCTTTGGAGGCCCACTGAGATGTCTTAGCCTTGGTAGCCACGGAGATATCTTAGCCTAGGGGCCCACTCAGATGTCTTAGCCTTGGTAGCCAGTGAGATATCTTATCCTAGGGGCCCACTCAGATGTCTTAGCCTTGGTACCCACGGATATATCTTATCCTAGGGGCCCACTCAGATGTCTCAGCCTTGGTACCCACGGAGATATCTTAGCCTTGGGGCCCACTCAGATGTCTCAGCCTTGGTACCCACGGAGATATCTTAGCCTAGGGGTACACTCAGATATACCTTGATAGCCACGGAGATATGTTTGCCTAGGGGCCCACTCAGATGTCTTAGCCTTGGTAGCCACGGAGATATCTTTGCCTATGGGGACACTCGTATGTCTTAGCCTTTATAACCACGGAGATATTTTAGCCTAGGGGTCCACTCAGAAGTCTTAGCCTTGGTAACCACGGAGATATCTTAGCCTAGGGGCCCACTCAGATGTCTTAGCCTTGGTAGCCAGTGAGATATCTTAGCCTAGGGGCCACTCGGATGTCTTAGCCTTGGTAGCCAGTGAGATATCTTAGCCTAGGGTCCCACTAATGCCTTCCCTGCCTGCGAGCTCTGCAACAAAACTGTGGAAAGCAAGAAACTGTAAGAAACCCATACTACCCCTACCAAAAAGACTTCAATGGCTTGATCGGAGATGTGGGTCTAACCAAGTCCAGTGCAGAGATTTTTACGTCTAGGCTAACGCAGTGGAACTTGCTGAATGACACTGTGCAAGTCGCAGATCAGAGGAAGAGTCACCAAGCTTTTTCCACCTTCTCCACCCGTTAAGACAGGCTCTGCTTCTGCCGCAATGTGACCGGTCTATTCGAGACAACTGGTATCGCCTGTAACCTGAAGCAAGTGGCGCCTGTTCACTAACAGCTCCTCCAGGAGCCTGAAGGCCGTATATAGGCTCTGCTTTTGCCACAAAGTGAACCATATGTTCGAGGCAATTAGAATCGCCTATAACCTGAATCAAGTGCGCCTGTCCACTAACAGCTCCTCCAGGAGCCTGAAAGCCGTGTTACTCTGTAACGGGAACAAGTACTCGTCTTTTCCCCTGGCTCACTCGCTGCACCTCAAAGAGGATTACAACAGCATCAAGAGCTTGATAGACCCCTCGAATTATTGTGAGTACGGCTGCTAGGTCATCGGATACTTCAAAATGGTAGCATTCCTGATGGGTCTCCAAGGCGGTTACACCAAGTTTCCCTCACACCTTTGCCTTTGGGACAGCAGGGACTCCAAGGCGCACTACTACACACGAGACTGGCCGCAGCAGACCGAGTTCTCTGTGAAGAAGGATAACGTCATATGGGAGCCACTCATGGACCCCCGAGAGGTGCTGATGCCACCACTGCACATCAAATTGGGCCTTATGAAATAATTTGTCGCAGCTCTATGGTAGATAAGGAGTCGTCAGCCTTCTGCGAGACTTTCCCCTACCTGCGAGACTTTCCCCCTAAGCTGTTTGAGACAAAGATCAACGCCGGTGTCTTTGTAGGACCAGAGATAGAGAAGATCCTGCAGTGCAAGGAATTCCCCAATATCTCACTAAAAACAGGGGCATATTGGCCCACCGGGACACCGGAATATTGCACGGTGGACCACTCGAGAAATGGCCCACTTTGTCGTATCCTCTTTAGATTGTTTGGAAAGGACGAATAATTATTTTGGTACTTATGAATGAGAATCGCTAACTTTATTTGAGCTTCTTATTTTTTGTCTAAAGCGTCATTGTCTTTAAAAAAATGGAATTTCCTTCTATCTGTATACATATACACTGAAGAGCAATTGCATTAGAGATACCTATTTAGTAACGTGTAGCACCACCTTTCTCCTGATGACGGCGGCGATTCGTCTTGGCATGGACTCGACAAGACACCGGAAGCGTTGGGAAGCCATACGGATCCACGACCCCTGAACAAGCTCCCACAGTTCACGAAGATTTGATGGAGGAGGGTCAGAGCCTCGAACATCTCTCTCGATGGCATCCCAGATGTGCTCGATGGGATTGAGGTCAGGTGACCTATCTGGCCAAGGAAGCGAGGTCACGTCGGTGGAGTGTTCATCCAATCATTCGGATACAATTCGTGAGCGATGGCGCGGTGCATTGTCTTGTTGTAGGATGATGTCCCCTGTGGGATGTTGAAGACGCACAAACGGGAGCAAATGGTCGTCCAGGATATCCCGGTAACGATGACCTGTGAGAGACAATGTCACACCTACCAGGGGTCCCATTTCACTACACGTAAACAGTCCCCAGACGAGAATGCCACGCCCACCAGCTCCATCGCTTCATGTGGTTTTCGCCGTACTCGTATCCTGCCATCCGCTTGTACCAACGTGAATCTCGACTCATCAGTCCAGGCAACATTTTTCCACATGTTTAGGGTCCAGTGGCGATGTTCCCGCGCCCATGCAAATCTTTGCACCCTGTGATGTGCGGTCAGCAGCGGTACCCTCGTGGGACGATGGCTTCTGTACCCCAAAGCGAGGAGATGGTTCTGGATGGTGTGGCTGTTTACACGTTTTTGTGCACCAGCGTTAAATTGCCGAGTGATTTCTTGCACTGTGGCCCGTCTATCCGCTGTTACAATGCGAGCTAGCCGACGATGACCCCGCTCATCCACACGCTATTGTCCACGGCAGTTGGCCCTTGCAGGGATGGTTTTACCGGATTCGATATACTCACGGTGCACCCGTGACACAGTGGCTCGTGAAAATCCCAGTGCCTGCACGACTTCCGAGATGGAGTGACCCATTCGTCGGGCCCCGACAATTTGCTCACGATCAAATGCGCTTAGATCCTTCGTCTTACCCATACTGCGTCCGACTCTTACTGATTCCCGTCGCATCACTTCTTATATTGTCGGATCGCTGCATACGTCATGTCGTTTCCGTTTACCGGGCCGCCCACAGCGCCACATTTGCATAACGCCAGCTGTCTCTAGTACAATTGCTCTTCAGCGTGTGTTGAGCATTTGCTCTAAAATGGCAAAGAAAAATTCTCTCTACTTCAGTGAAAAATTTGCCTCTGGACCGAGCTCAGTGTTATCTATATATTTAAAATACAAGGCCGTTTCTTTTTACAATCCGCCAGCGCCATCCACTGGAGCGATTTTCATGTTGTTGTTTTTTTAAATGAATGCTAGTGAGCCACAGATTTGTCATCGCTAACTTTTATTGTCATAAGTAATCTATATACAGTAGACTCTCACTAATCCGGCCATTCCTTGCACAGAGGGGTGCCGGATTACTGAGAGTGCATAAAAATTCAGTTTAATTCTTCATTAAATTTAATGTTACAATTACAAGTTTACTATGTGTGGTACATATGTATTTAAAAAACATAAATAAGAAACAAGCATATGATAATGGTAAAAGAACACGATCAGTACGTACTATGCATTTCTACTCAGTGTGGTCACTTCGAAACATGTCACAGATTTTTGTCCGCTTTAATGAAAATGCTGGTCGATGGCACGCCATCGCTTTACTAGCATTACGTCGGTACTGCATGCGTCTGGGTGTTGCATTATTTTCCGTGCAGGAAGATGTCGGCAGCTTCAGCGCCAGCCAGCTGTGTGAGAAATCTTCGTGCTCTCTGCCTCTGCGGTGCCCTCTTCCTCATCACTTTCATCTTTTCTTCCTGCACGCTTTTGATGATTTCTGCATCTGTTAAAGCCTGGTCTACTCTACAATTTTCCTCATTCAGCCACTTAATAACGTCCTCTTCATCAACTTCTCCTCCTGGAATCTTGTGGAACATGTCAACGAACACAGCAACTCGAATTGATGATTGTGAATTGACTGGCTCATCACTACCACTCGATGTTGACTCCAACTCAGTGTCAATCGATGGCCACATTTTTTTCCAATACTTCCGTATGGTAGTTCTCTCCACAATGTCCCATGCTTCTGCTGTTTGGAAAACAACATCACGCATGCTGATTCCTTTCAACGCCTTCAGCATAACCTCGGTGGAATCGTTTTCACATTCACCCAAAAGGGAGGTAAGAAGCGCATGTCGGCAGCGGCGCTTAATTGATTCCAAAATTACCTGGTCCATAGGTTGGATCAGAGCTGTCACATTGGGTGGAAGAAAGACAGCTCGTATATCACCTGACTTCAGAGACAAGTCAGAGGGATGACTGGGAGCGTTATCAATTAGGAGGATGGCTTTTAACGGAAGTTTCTTTTTCTTCAGTTCTTCCTTCACAGCTGATACGAATTTATCATGGAACAACAAACAGTAATTTTTTGAGTCCATGCACGCCTTCTTTTGAGCACTATAATCTACGGTAGTGTACTCATCTCGCTGTGTCGAAAACATCGTGGCTGTTGGGCTTTTCCAATCACCAGGAGGGGAAGTTTATGGCTCCCATCGGCGTTACAACATGCCACCAATGTGACGCGTTGGTTTTGTTATTTATACACACGAGCTTCCTTTTCGTTCTTGTTAGCAAGGGTTTAACTTCTTTAAAATTTCCAATTTCTGCGCCAGTTCTAACGTAACATGTTTTCTTTTTGAAGCCGTAATTGAAGGCCACCACACCGTACCTACCACTTGTCCCGCGTTCCCAAATGTAAACTAAAACCTTTTACACGTGCCGGCACAGCGCCGCCTGGGTAGCAATAAATGGTATAAAAATAACCCACGCTCGTGACTTCACAAGGACGCGTAAACCGTGGGAAAGTTGGTGGTTTTCAAGGCTATTGATGCATTTTGTGTTGATCGCAAATGTTTCTAATTTTGCATCGCAATTTGCTGCCGATGTGTGAGAAAATGCTGAATTTGTAATATTCTTAATTATTTTGAGGATCCTTCCTACTTTTATTTTAAATTGAATTACATGAACATTAGCGCCAATTCAAAACAAAACATGACACTAAAATTGAAAACTTCACTCATGTATTCATTCCGGTCTGATATTAACACGATTTCTTCAACCAAAAACCACGCAAGGAGAAGGTATCTTGGCAAGGAGAAGGATGCCGGATTAGCGAGAGTTTACTGTATTTAAAACACAAGGCCGTATCTTCCTACAATCCGCCAGCGCCAGCCACTGGAGCGATTTTCATGATTTTTTTTTAAATGAAAGCTACTGACCCAGAGATTTGTTATAAGTTATCTATACAGGGTGACCAGAATCGACAGCACAATAAACCTACCGGACGATTTCTCGTGGAGAAAGAAGCCGAAACCCGTTGTCCAATCGGACGTCGCATTGCGCGCCGAAAGTTCGTGACGTCACATCCGGTAAGAATACAGACATTAGAAATAACTTACCTAATCACTTTGACAGGAAACATGTAGTTTATTGATGTGCACCACTACAACACAAATGATAAGACACGTGGATTCGTGTCAGATTACATGTGTTCAAAATGACCACCTTGTAGTGCGGAACAGGCGGCAGCCTGCCGAGGAATAGACATCTGCACGTGTTGCAGCATAGCAGGCGTTACAGTTGTGAGGGCCGCATGTAAAGTGGCCACTAGGTCGTAAAGGACTTACAGGCCGTCGATATACCAGTTCCTTTAGATGACCTCAGAGGAAGAAGTCCAATGGGTTAGGATCCGGCGATCTAGCGGGCCACGCGACAGGACCACCACTGCCAAGCCATCGACCGGGATATTCCTTATCCAGCCACTGGCGAACATTTGTAGCGTAATGCGCCGGTGCTCCATCGTGCTGGAACCATAGATTGCTGAGAGCAGCCAATGGTACGTTTTCCAGTAAGTCCGGCAGAACATCACGTGGGAACCAGGGGCGGATTTAGATCTTGGGGGGCCCGGGGCATTTCAGTTTCGGGGGCGCCCTGGAATTCGGAAATTAAAATAAACAGCAGAGAGGAGAATTCACCAAATTTACATATCACAGCCAATGTGCTGCTTGTAATTGGAACTGTACATACATAGGAAGGTACATTATACAGGGAAACAGTCTACCCAATACTTACAGAAAGTCTTTCTTTCTACACTTGATATATGAAAAATCTTTAATGAATTCCTCAAACTCTATCATCTAAAAAACACTGCTCTCTACATTCAATAGGCACAGAGCACTTAGTCTTTCATGAGTCATCGTGATTCTCAAAGAATTCTTAATCAGTGCCAGTTTGCTGAATCATATCTCTCCTGAACAACTAGTGCCCATCATGCTCAAATATATTCTAAGAGCTCTTGGGAAGGTATCACAAAGCCCTTCATTATGGAGTAAAACCGCCTGTTGAGATGGAGTGAAACACGATATGAGCTTGAAACTGGACAATTTCCTCTATGAACACTTTACTGAAATCACGGGGTAAGCAGTTATAAGTTTTTTGGATTCAGTTCTTATCTCTGCGTCAGGTAGATTACACAAGTTGACTATGACTTTGAACCTATTATACACTGATTGGTACGCTACGCTACGTTCTTTTTAGACAACAGACAACTGATCTAAAATTATATTGAAAGTTCCACATCTGAATTCATCTCTCGAAGAAAAGACAACTTCCTCAGATACAGAGGTTGGATTAGCATCATAACGTTGGTTTCTCTTTCTTGACCTGACTGTAGTAGCTGCCTTGTAGTCTGTTGTGCCACAAAGGTTCCTGGTATCTAGTTCCAACTCTTCATACCTATCCCGAAGTGATTGCAGAAACCTTTCCAGAGAATCAGTTTAGATCTACCACTTTCTTCAGGTCAATATCAACTCCTTGAACAGCTTTATTTGTAACGTTGAATCGCACAAGAATTAAGTTCCAGACCTTGGCCATCAGAGCAAGGCAGTCCATTTTGTCTGCCAATATCTGAGCTTCATGTCTTGCTTCAGGTGTTTGCTCCAAGTCACTTTCAATATCTCTGAGGGCATTTTGAATGTAGTTGTATCCATCTACTAGGGCTTCAGTAGCATCAGCTCTTGCTGACCAACGAGTGTCTGACAGGAACTTAACCGTTAGTGCTCTTTTATTTCCTTTCAAAGAATTCATTAGAATTGCCCATCTCCGTGTTGGCGCAGAAAAAAAGGTGCATAACATTTGTATAAAGCTGAAATAGCTAACAGCTTCAACACAGCAAGAGGCAGCAGAATGTCCAACAATATTCAATGAGTGAGCAGCACAGGGAATGAAAACTGCTGCTGGGTTCTTCTCTTTAAGTCTGGCTTGCATTCCTGTGTAGTGACCAGACATATTGCTAGCATTATCGTATGATTGTACTTTGCAGTATAACATTTGTACAAAGCTAAAATAGCTAACAGCTTCAACACAGCAAGAGGCAGCAGAATGTCCAACAATATTCAATGAGTGAGCAGCACAGGGAATGAAAACTGCTGCTGGGTTCTGCTCTGTAAGTCTGGCTTGCATTCCTGTGTAGTGACCAGACATATTGCTAGCATTATCGTATGATTGTACTTTGCAGTATAACATTTGTACAAAGCTAAAATAGCTAACAGCTTCAACACAGCAAGAGGCAGCAGAATGTCCAACAATATTCAATGAGTGAGCAGCACAGGGAATGAAAACTGCTGCTGGGTTCTGCTCTGTAAGTCTGGCTTGCATTCCTGTGTAGTGACCAGACATATTGCTAACATTATCCTATGATTGTACTTTGCACTTTTCAAAATTAATGCCTTTTTTTTCTAGAAATTTTGGCAGAGGCTAAAGAACTGAAGTCTGGCTTCAGTCCTTTAGCCTTGTGAGAGCCAGTCTGCAGGAAACTTTAAAAACCTTTCTACCGGCTTTTCAGAAACAACATATTGCACAATGACTGTCAGATGGTCAACATGAGCCAGGTCATGTTGACCAATCTGACAGTCATTGTTCAACATGACCTGGCTCATATTGAAGAATGACTGGTTGTTCAACATCAACATGGTCAAATTGAGCAATAATTATATTTAGGTATGGTGTTGAATCTACTGAAACTGAGAAATACTTGGCAGTTTTAAGTTCTGTCACGATATAATTCTTAAAAAATTTTGCCATATGCAGAACAATTTCTTCGTAGATGGTTGGCGATAAGTATGACTGCTTACCACTTCCATGATTGCCAAATTCTTTAAGGTGATCCATCAGAAAGGCGTCAAATTGAGCAATAAGTTCCATAATTTCTAGGAAATTACCATTATGTTTGAATCCAACGATCTCTTTATGGTCCCTAAATGCCAGGCCTCTCTCAGCAAGAAAGATTGTCACGGCTACAACACGGCGCAATACTTCCCACTAGTATTTTTTTCCTGCACTTGTTTTTCCAATTCCCTGTCAACATGAGAAGATTCCCCGCATCGAAGATTATACATCAATACAGAATCTCTGTGGCCTTGGCTTTGTTGATGAGTTTTCATTTTTTCATCTGCATTTTTCGTCATTAAAGCCATCCTCTCTGGAAAACCTGTCACGCCAGCAGGTCATCAAATTAGAGTAAAAGTAGTAAACTGCGCCCTTCGAATGGCTGTAGATGAGCCACTTTCTCAAATGCTGCTCACCATTGTCCTCCTCCTCCTCCTCTATGAACTCTAGTATGGCGCCCGCGAGGGTTGGTGTTCTCACAGAGGGTCCAGCGCCACTGTCTACACATGGACGTGGTGCGGCATTGCCTGTGTCGCGAATTCGAGCGTCAAGCCCCCGTATAATCCGGGCGTCCCGGTGCCGTCGTGCTGGGTATCGCTTGCTGTAGGCCTTTTCTGCACGCAATGCTGAACCATGGCATTTCCTCAGTAGGAGATACATGTCACAATACTCTCTCAAACTGTACGACATATCGCTACCCACACTACTGTCAAATGTACCAACGCGGTATGAGCTTACCTGCTACCGTTGCCAACCCTTTTTATCCCTACCTGTCGTATCACGCAGGCGTACAAGTGATGGTTTCACGCCACCACGTCCTTCGAATTTGCATACCCACCCCGTGCCACATTTTTAAATGTTGATAGACCTCGTTTTTTTTTTTTTAATTGGAAGTTTAAAGACCACCGTGAGCAACTCAGTGGGCTATAAGTAATTGCCCACCCTGAATTTAGGATCACTGGTTCCAGGGAAGGGAGAGAGTCAGTGCCGTAGGACAAACACAATATCCATGCTTCACGGGGATTCGAACCCGGACTCCTTCCAAACAAATGATCAGAGGCCATCGCCTTAGACTACTGCGCCAGCAGGGCGGCTTGATTGCCTTGTGATACGTGCGTCTGTATAACTATCCACGTCGCTCTTCAACGAGCATGTGCGTTACCGGATGTGACGTCACGAAACTTTTGGCGCGTACGTCTCCGGAATGCGACGTCCGATCGGACAACGGTTTTCGGCGACCACCGAATCCGTGTGTGGAGGCACCGTAGTCAGCGCCAAGATGAACGGCTTGCTGCCGAGCGTCACACGTCCAGATCACCTTTCATGTTCATTACAAGCACTTTGACAGCCCAACGTTACGCTAAAGAGGTCCTGCAACCAGTGGCCTACCTTTTTCTGAATGCTAACTCCGGTGCGATTTTCCCACAGGACAACGCTTGTCCGCATACTGCTGCTGTCTCGAGAGTTTTCCTTCAAGGCACTGACACTCTGCCATGGCCAACCGCATCGCCAGACCTATCACCGATTGAAAATGTGTTAGATTCTGTTGGACGCGCTATCCACAGTCCACCCCTACCGCACAATCTGTAGGAACTGCATGAGAAGATTCAAACTGCATGGGATGGCTTATCGTAGGACACCATCAGGAACCTGCACAACTCCATGCCGAGACTTCTGGTATGCTGTGTGAGCAAACATGGCGGCCCAACGCCATACTGAGAGACACTACTTATTTGCGTGTAGCTCAATAAATATTTCCCATATCAGTCTCAATGTTTAATAATTTATTGTTCCTGGTAACCTTTACCTTCCTCCCGAATAGCATTGCAATCCGACACGTCCGTCTGGGTGCAACTATTTTTTTGACGATGAGTGTATGAAAAAAAAAAAAAATTAATTTCAGATATGAAAATGGCTATTATTCCCCTCAAACTTTGCTTTTTTGACCACTGTCCTTGTCACCAAAGCGAAGTTTGTGGGGAATAATATCCATTTTCTATACTTTGTTAAACAATCAGGAAATAATAGTTACTACCCAGGAACAAAAATTGTGTTACATAGTGTAATTTGCCCATTCACTGTATATTTGGAATGACATAAAACTTGCTGTAGTGTTGCTATAATGGATAGAATTATCAACTGGCGAGACACACGTTTATGGTAGTGCACTGTAAAAAAACAAGTGTGAATTCACAGAAAATTGCTGAAAATAACGTGCAGGAAAAATACCGGTAGGCGTCCGTCTTTTAACGAAATTTCCGTTTTTAAAAATGCCCGTTTCTTCTAACTTCACTATTTTGACAGAATTTCCATCACCAGTAATCTGTTATGATGAAGAGACGACTATCGTGCTGATTGATATATAAATAAAGAAGATAGCTGTCTAAGCACGAACACTTTAGCTCAAACCAATTACAACACTCAAATGAAGCTAAGACGTATCACCGGTATCAAAAGTATACACAGTTAAAACCATGACGACACAAATAACTCATACCATTGAGGTTTAAAAAAGGTTTAATGTTAAAAACTTGCGAGATCTTTCGAACCTACGACTTATAGGTTCATCATCAGGCACCAAAACTCGCAAGGTGCACATGAAACTTAGTGGTTATATACACGTGTGGTTATGGGCAATGACCGCGCATGCGTACAAGTCGGAACAGTATGAGGTCATAGAACACATACATTTAAAATAACCTGTAGGGTAAAAAACACATAATGGTTGTCATAAATATAAGAAATATAAAATGAAGGTTAAAGTTCCCTCGCCTGAGTTTTATATATGTCCAATAAAATCAATGGTTGTCTAATCTTGTTTCTTGGTTTTTCAGTAGGTATCGCCAGGGTGCTGGTATATTGGATGGAGCTTCATCATTACAACATTGTTCATTCAAATGATAAATATACAAGCTCTCGAGAAACAACAGGCCATTTTTAGTTTTGGTCGTCGACAACAGTTTTACATTGTCCCAGTCAGGATAGTGCTCTCCTTTTAGTACCTCTCGCGCTAAAGAAGTTGTTAAGGCATGTGTACGAACACTGTATTTGTGTTCTGTAATTCGTGTCTTTAATGATCTACAAGTGGATCCCACGTAAGATGTAGACTGTGAGGTAGTTGAGAAAGAGTTCAGTGGTATCGAATAAACGCCATATTTATCTAAGATTGATGTCGGATCTCGGTCTGATTTGGTCAAATTGAACAAACTTTCCGAAGAAACACCAAAGGAACAATCGTATTTTTTGCATGAATTTTGTAAGATCGGTACAATGGTTGGATGGAAGGGGATGGATGCCACGTATTTTATGGTTACTTCATCACGTATTGGTTGTAACGTTGTGGAGATCCGTCGTTGATACCTGCGTAACAATTTTGTAAATAGATATCCGGGATAACCGGAAACCTTTGTTAGATTGAAAATCCTGTGTAATTCTAGTTTTAAAGATCTTTTGGTGGATGAATGACTATAAGCCCTACAGATTAGAGATGAAATAGAACTATGTTTATAGGGAAGTGGTGTGTACGAATTATATGGAATGAGGGTAGGTGAACAAGTGGGTTTTAGGAAGACGGAGGTTTGAATGTCATTAGATGGGGTGCGTCGTAATAAAATATCTAAGAACGGAAGGGTGTTGGAGGATTCTAACTCTTGGGTGAAGGAAATAGTGGGAAAGACGGCTGATAAAGAGGCAGCAAAAGTGTCTAATTCACTAAGTGAGTATTGCCAAAAAACTAAAACATCGTCGACATATCGTATATAGAGTAATGGTTGGAATGTACCATTATGAAAAACTGTATGTTCGACGTGTTGCAGTACTATTTCTGCCAGGACGGGGGAAAGAGGTGACCCCATTGGGGTACCGAAATCCTGGCGGTAGGTGATGTTATTAAATTTAAAATAAGTCCGGTTCTTGATAAGGTTCAGGGCTGAAACTATAGCAGTGGATTCAGTAGAAGAGAGGTTTAAGGATGGAAGTAGGGGGTCAATGGCTACATCCACAGGGACATTGGGAAACAGGGAAACTACATCGAGACTGGCCATTTTAAATGGAATACCCGACGTAGCGGAATGGATCCGTTCCAGGGCGGACTTAGAACTCTTAATTGAGAAAGGTGAAGATGTGGTTAAGGGGAAAGGACTGAGGCAAGTGATTTTTCCAGATTTCGGGTGGGGTTAGTATAGCCTGATACTAAAGGACGGATGGGGTGTTCCGGTTTATGAAGTTTAATTTTGCCAAACAAATCTGGTGTACGAGGACCAAAAGGAGGTTGCATATTATTTGAAATGGCTGGTGGTAGTGTATTACTATTTTTAAGTTTTGCAAGAGCAGTAATAGTAGCTGGGATAGGGTTACGAGATAATACTGTATGTGGAGATAATACCACTACCGAGATAATACCGAGATAATACCACTTGTTCACCTACCCTCATTCCATATAATTCGTACACACCACTTCCCTATAAACATAGTTCTATTTCATCTCTAATCTGTAGGGCTTATAGTCATTCATCCACCAAAAGATCTTTAAAACTAGAATTACACAGGATTTTCAATCTAACAAAGGTTTCCGGTTATCCCGGATATCTATTTACAAAATTGTTACGCAGGTATCAACGACGGATCTCCACAACGTTACAACCAATACGTGATGAAGTAACCATAAAATACGTGGCATCCATCCCCTTCCATCCAACCATTGTACCGATCTTACAAAATTCATGCAAAAAATACGATTGTTCCTTTGGTGTTTCTTCGGAAAGTTTGTTCAATTTGACCAAATCAGACCGAGATCCGACATCAATCTTAGATAAATATGGCGTTTATTCGATACCACTGAACTCTTTCTCAACTACCTCACAGTCTACATCTTACGTGGGATCCACTTGTAGATCATTAAAGACACGAATTACAGAACACAAATACAGTGTTCGTACACATGCCTTAACAACTTCTTTAGCGCGAGAGGTACTAAAAGGAGAGCACTATCCTGACTGGGACAATGTAAAACTGTTGTCGACGACCAAAACTAAAAATGGCCTGTTGTTTCTCGAGAGCTTGTATATTTATCATTTGAATGAACAATGTTGTAATGATGAAGCTCCATCCAATATACCAGCACCCTGGCGATACCTACTGAAAAACCAAGAAACAAGATTAGACAACCATTGATTTTATTGGACATATATAAAACTCAGGCGAGGGAACTTTAACCTTCATTTTATATTTCTTATATTTATGACAACCATTATGTGTTTTTTACCCTACAGGTTATTTTAAATGTATGTGTTCTATGACCTCATACTGTTCCGACTTGTACGCATGCGCGGTCATTGCCCATAACCACACGTGTATATAACCACTAAGTTTCATGTGCACCTTGCGAGTTTTGGTGCCTGATGATGAACCTATAAGTCGTAGGTTCGAAAGATCTCGCAAGTTTTTAACATTAAACCTTTTTTAAACCTCAATGGTATGAGTTATTTGTGTCGTCATGGTTTTAACTGTGTATACTTTTGATACCGGTGATACGTCTTAGCTTCATTTGAGTGTTGTAATTGGTTTGAGCTAAAGTGTTCGTGCTTAGACAGCTATCTTCTTTATTTATATACCAGTAATCTGTATATTAATTCTATAAGGTTTTTTACTGTGAGTCCTATTTTGAGAGAACGGCTGAACGTAAAGATATGGTTGAGGTATCAAAATAAAGGCTTTACCATGTAGATGTGCCAGTCGAAGAGAAAAATGAGATTGGGGCAACGGTTCGGGCGTTGTAGGGCGGCAAAGTTCCCATGTAAAGTCTATGAGAGAAGCGTGCGGTTGACATTCGATCGCCTGCTGTTGACTCACGCGCTGTTGAAGGCGGAAGCATGGAAGGACTGTGATAGTCCAAAGTCCGAAGTCTTTTCTGAGCAAACCGTTGCGCAAAATAACGCTAGCAGGCATTGGTATCAAAGTTCTCATCGGAACAGCGAACACGCTCGAAGAGCTGATTGCGTTATGCCGTTGGACTTCGTGATGTATATATACAATTTAATATTCATTCAATCCAGTTTATTCACGTAGGTAAGACGTTTCCCGTTATGTAAAGATGTAAATAAACATTCCGTTGACCATTGTTAGTGAAAATATTACGGGCGACTGCTTATAGCCCATCGAGTTGCTCACGGTGGTAGTTAAACCTTCAGTCAAAAAAAAAAAAAAAAAAAAAAAATCGCGAACCTGGACTACTGAAGTGGTTGAATGAATTTGTCAATCAAATAAAGTTTACATTTGTTGTTTCATATGAGTTTATTCTTTAAAAAACAAAAACAAAAAATTAACCGTTGATTCTGACGGGTGAACAATACTCGCAACGCGAATCTCATTCCAACAACATTTACAAACACAGTTGTGACTGAAGATGAGAGTGAAAGAGTGCGCTATCCAGTTGAATTTTTGCACACGATCGAGATGAGTGGACTTCCGCCTCACATTTCACGACTGAAACAGAGTGCAGTTGTGATGCTCATCACGAACCTTGCCGCCCCGGTGGCACAGTGGTCTAAGCGCTGGCTTATGAAGGTTCGTTCGTGAAGGCTCCGAGTTCGAATCCCGGTGAGGCATGGATATTGTGTTTGTCTTACGGCACTGGTTCTCTCCCTTCCCTGGAACCAGCGACTCTAAATTAGACCAGTGATTCTAAATTAGGGACGGGCGACTGCTTATAGCCCATTGAGTTGCTCACGGTGGTCGTTAAACCTTCAGTCAAAAAAAGAAAAAAGAAATCACGAACCTGGACTATTGTCTTTGCTGAAGTTGTTGAATGAATTTGTCATCCAAATAAAGTTCACATTTGTTGTTTCATATTATTTTATTCTTTTCAAAAAAAAAAAAAAACTAACCTTTGATTCCGACGGGTCTCGTCTAGTTTCGTTTATTTTAGAAAAGTCTGTTTCGGGTTTTTTCGTATTTACACAGAAATTTCGCAAAATATTCGAATTTGACTTTTCCAGCCCAAGTGCGAATCCTTTCCGAGTTTAGGACGAGGGACCTGTACTACGGGAACCGCGGGTGCTACCGTTGAGCCAGAAAGATCCCTTACGTTCTGTCACGTATAAGGTATAACTCTAATCGTGCGATGATGATTTATTATTATTATTATTATATGGATGAATTAGTCATGTGGTGTACGAAAAATCCGGGAAACTCAGGTTTTTTTCGTTATTTATTCAAGGTTATATCAGGAATATGCTTCGATAATTTACGAAAGCAATAACGGAAAATGGATCATGAATTTCTGAAATTTTTTGCAGTGAATACAAGAGAGTAAGCAATCTTTCATTTCCACGTTTGGAATGTCCACAACGTTGCAGTACATCAAATGAAAAAACTTTGGCAGAACGTTTCTCATTTACTCCACGCATATTTAAGAGCACATGGTGTGACAAATTTCCCTCTTTAAGATAAATGGCTATCTTTATTGACATGAAAAACAAAGAAGCTGATGTTGCTCTATTAACATCCTTCTCCAAAATCAATAAAGTTACTGACGCTGTTTGTCTCCTTTCGTGCCTATAAGGCTCACCCTATTTTTAACTTGTCACTTTTCGGAAATAATGTATTCCGCCAGTTTCCCATTATTCATTTTTGTTGCCTTTTCAGTTCTCTGAAAAGGTTTTGTCAGACTGAAAAATCTCTTATAATTGCGTTTTCTCGTTACAGCTTTGCTTTAAGTGAAATGTTAATAATTTTTTTTTTTTTTTTTTTTTTTTTGTGCTCACATTTTTATTGTCTTTGCGTGTCTGATTTTTTGTACTGCCTAACTCAATTTGTGCTGTCTCGGGTTTTTAATCACTTGAGGCATTCGCTTAAACAAATAAATATCAAGTTAATCAAAATGTCTTTGTCGATAAGTTTATTTGAAAAGGTTCTGTGCTGTTTACGTGCATTTCAACATATGCGAATGAAATTCAATTTTTATTGTACGCTTACTAATTTCACTTTTATTTTCTGGCAGGAGTAGATATTGATCTTGCTGCGACGCGACGGTGTTTGGGATATTACTTGCTTCTGTAAGTGAGCTCGCTCGAAAACTAACCAAGTGTATTATGGTTTCTATTTGTTTCGTCTTCAACGTATCAAGTTGATGGAAGGTACGAATGAACCACCTGTTTGTCAAAGTATAATATCCTTTGACGTTTATGAATTTTATTTGCTTGTTCTTTAGTACGTCAAATGTTGATATTTTTCCGGGTTTTTTTTATTGTGAAAGATCAACACACACACACACACTCACACAGATTAAAACCGCTAAGGTCTCACACTTCGTTGTTCCTCTGGCGTGGACACAACACATGTTCCATATTTGGAACAGCAGATGCAATATTTCATTCTGCCGAAAAGAAAAAAAAATAGTGTAAAGATCCAATTTCCCTTTATGTATATTATAAAATGTCCATATCGATACATTATACGAAATAAAAACGAAGCTGTAGAATAAAATAACAATATTGAAAAGCGAATGCGATTTCATCGAAACCCGTCAGGTGATCAAGTGGCCTAAGGACCGGGCTTCTTGCTCCTCACACAACGGCTGCTGGGATCTAACCCAGGCCGAAAATATGCTAAATTTGTCCCAACGACCCTTGTTCTCACCCTTCTTTGAAACCAGTGAATTTAAATTGGCGGTATACGATACCTAATTTTTTATGCCCATGTGAGGTCGTTGAAGTGTCAGAAATGCAGATATTTGTTTCCGTACCGCGCGTATGTCCGTGTGTGTCCCTGTTTCCTGGCGAGTCATGATTTTCATTTGAATCTGTGCTCCAGTTGCCACTTTATTCAAACTCCTGTGCCAAACAACGCCATCTAATCAAGAGAGTGTAATGGCGTTGGGAGACAATGATATTTTTTTATAACCCTATTCCGCCGTCAAAGGTAAATTGGAAGTTACTTATTAATAAACTTTGCCTTTTTATTCCAAATCATGTGTTAAACAACGCCCTCTAATCAGAAAAAGTGTAATTAGGCTCAGAGACAGTGATTTACATGTCCCTATCCGCCGCCAAAGGCCATCAGAAGTTATTTATTGATAAGCCTTTTTATTCAAACTCCTTTCCTAAACAACGCCTTCTAATCAGGAGAGTGTACTGTCGTTGGGAGATAGTGATTACATATCCGTATTTCTGCCACCAAAGGTTATCAGAAGTTACTTATTGATAGACCTTTTTTATTCAAACTCCTTTCCTAAACAACGCCTTCTAATCAGGAGAGTGTAATGACGTTGGGTGACAGTGATTACATATCTCTATTTCTGCCGCCAAAGGTAATCAGAAGTTACTTACTGATAGGCCTTTTTTATTCAAACTCCTTTCCTAAACAACGCCTTCTAATCAAGAGAGTGTAATGACGTAGGGAGACAGTGATTACATATCGCTATTTTCGTCGCCATAGGTCATCCGAAGTTATTTATTGATAAAGCCTTTTTATTCAAACCCCTTTCGTGAACAACGTCTTTTAATCAGGAGAGTGTAATGGCGTTGGGGGACAGTGATTACATATCCCTATTTCCGCCGCTAAAGGTAATCGAAAGTTACTTATTGTTCAGCCCTCGTAATTTTTAATTTGATAAAAATATAAAACTGATTCAGAAATCAGAATAATTATAATTGACAAAAACATGTCATTTTTTCACATCGTTAGTTACATTACAATCCTCTTCTAACTTCGTAAAAGGCAGAGACTGAATTTGGTAGCTGGACAGTCCCTCCCACAATAATTTGCACATGTTGTCCTCAAGGGGTCGTTATGAAAAAACATTAACATACTGTACTTTTTCCCTCATTTTAGTCATCAGTCGTTTTTGCACGAGACAGAGGTGCGCATGAACAAGATTTTCCAGTTTTTCGTTGTACGGAATTTTGATTACACTTCTCAGATATGTTTGCCTGTGAATTCGATCGATACCCCCGATGAACTGGAATATCGTGGAGGGGGGGGTGGCACGTGATTGTGAATGGTAACTCTCCTTCTTTCTTTTATTTTTTATCTTTTCTGCGTGCTAATTACACGCAAAGTACGATCTGTTTTCACTAGTCTGCAAATATTTTCTCCAGTAGCGACAGTTCAGGAGCAGCAGTTTGTCCATCCTTAATGTGGGACCTCGGGTTCCAGGAAGAAATACAACCAACGCTATGGAGGAAGAGTTTTACCTGTTTCTTAAGCGGGACTGGTGTCTAGGCCTAGCTCGAGCGGTTAACTGGCTTTAAAAATGTGCCCACTAGGGCCTTCTTTCTCTTTTCCTTTTTTTTTTTTTTTTTTTTCCGTCACCCTTGCTATTGGTTTCTATCTACCATTGCGGATGTCCATATGCTCTGAGTTGAACATAAAAAGTGCGTCGTTTACCTCTAATTTAAGCTTCCTCTTGAGTTCCTGCGTTCTTATGCAAATTTAGTTTCTTCTTGTTAAACGTTTTCTAACTTAACGGCACATTATTCTCTCGGAAGTGCTTTCTTAGTTCATCATCACTGTGGGTCACAAGTCAATATAACGTCAACACTGAATGTAGAAAGTGCTCCGATTGTAAAGCGACTCGTTAGATGGAAGGACACTTGTAAGAACTACTTGTTAGTTAACAGTGCATTGGTAAGAGCAACATGTATAACGAAGTAAATTTCTCCGTCATTTTTGGTCCACGCGGGGATCGAACCCAAATTCACTTATTCCGGAACAAGTCACTCTACCAACTGAGCTACGCAGTCGTTTTGTTCTCGCTGCTATCTGCCTTTATGTCGTGTGCGTCCTGCGGGGCAAGCACGTCACCCCCCCCCGAAAGAGGGCTGGGGCGTGGCCCACGGGTCAGCCGTGACCATGAATTGTTGTAGGCAGCCATCCGCTGTAGAACGTGCACTTGAGAACTCCCAGTCAATCGGGTGTGTGGAATGCAACTGCAACGTCACACACATTTATTTTTCGAAGCGCTGGAGAAGGGATTCTCTTATTTTTCCTATCTCGCGGTGTGGAAAGAACATCACACCACTGCGAGATCTTAAACGGCCGGGTCATCCGGGAAGTTCGGGCGCCATTATAACGAAGTAAATTTCTCCGTCATGTTTGGTCCACGCCAGGGATCGAACCCGAGTCCACTTATTCCGGAACAAGTCGCTCTACTAACTGAGCTACGCATACGTTCGTTCTCGTTGCTATCTGCCTTTATGTCGTGGGCGTCCTGCGGGGCAGGCACGTCACACATGTTAGGAGTGCATTTGTGAGAGCGTCACATTAGAAAGAGGTGTATTTTGATAAGAACATTCTATATAGAGCGGCTTGTTAGATAAGAGTATTTTGTATAGCGTCTTGCTATTCTTCTTCTTCCAGCAAGGGACGTCGCTAGACTTTGCAATCAGGATGGGCGAGTATTATTTTTGCTGGGGCAGGTTTATAGCAACTTAATATACAAAAAACTGAAAGGAAGAATTTTTAATCCTTTTTACTACAATCTACAAAGGAATTCGCCGTACCTCTCCCCCGAACCCCCGACCCCACACACACCTGGATCTGACAAGTTATGCCACTGATGATAAACCAACAAGATAACATGACAAAGACTGGCGAGTTAGTGGTGTAACATATACACTCGCCGACAATGAAATTTGCACACCGAGAAGAATACAGGGAACAACCGCGAAACTTTGCAAATAGCTAGAGTGCCTGCTGGTATGCAAACGGTCCGCGTTTAGTGCGAGTGCGCATGTCCGCACACCCTGTAGTGGCCTGCAAGCACGAACCGGTAGCCTTAAAAACTGGCGTGTAGTCGATGCCCCATGAAAGCGAAAAGCACCGGCCGACGCAAGCAAGGATACAGAGTGACAAGAATGCCAAGTAGACGCCAGAGACATCGACTTACGCAACTTGCGGACTTTGAGAGAGGCCTGATCATCGCGCTGAAAACCGCAGGGTGGTCGGCGCGCCGTATAGCCCGCCACGTGGATCGTCCTGACCATACCGTCCGACTGTGTTGGGAGCAATAGACACGTGACGGCACTGCCTCACTGCGGAGCCGCTCCTGACGAACCAGGAGGACAACTGGTAGAGAGGATCAACGGATCCCACGGGGACCCGGTACACTATACAAACAGATGTAGCGGCTCCTGTGTGCCCACGACACTATACAAACAGATGTAGCGGCTCCTGTGTGCCCACGACACTATACAAACAGATGTAGCGGTACACTATACAAACAGATGTAGCGGCTCCTGTGTGCCCACGACACTATACAAACAGATGTAGCGGTACACTATACAAACAGATGTAGCGGCTCCTGTGTGCCCACGACACTATACAAACAGATGTAGCGGTACACTATACAAACAGATGTAGCGGCTCCTGTGTGCCCACGACACTATACAAACAGATGTAGCGGTACACTATACAAACAGATGTAGCGGCTCCTGTGTGCCCACGACACTATACAAACAGATGTAGCGGTACACTATACAAACAGATGTAGCGGTACACTATAAAAACAGATGTAGCGGCTCCTGTGTGCCCACGACATTATACAAACAGATGTAGCGGTACACTATACAAACAGATGTAGCGGCTCCTGTGTGCCCACGACACTATACAAACAGATGTAGCGGTACACTATACAAACAGATGTAGCGGCTCCTGTGTGCCCACGACACTATACAAACAGATGTAGCGGTACACTATACAAACAGATGTAGCGGCTCCTGTGTGCCCACGACACTATACAAACAGATGTAGCGGCTCCTGTGTGCCCACGACACTATACAAACAGATGTAGCGGTACACTATACAAACAGATGTAGCGGCTCCTGTGTGCCCACGACACTATACAAACAGATGTAGCGGTACACTATACAAACAGATGTAGCGGTACACTATACAAACAGATGTAGCGGCTCCTGTGTGCCCACGACACTATACAAACAGATGTAGCGGTACACTATACAAACAGATGTAGCGGCTCCTGTGTGCCCACGACACTATACAAACAGATGTAGCGGTACACTATACAAACAGATGTAGCGGCTCCTGTGTGCCCACGAACCATTTACCGACGCCTCGCGGGAGCGAATCTGCGATCCCAGCACCCCTTACGTGTGCTGCCATTAACACCGGAACATCGCCGGCTTCGTGTGCAGTGGTTCCAGGCCAGAGCGACGTGTGGTGTTTAGAGATGAGTGCCGTTTCGTTTTGGGGTCAGATGGTCATCATACCCGGGTGTGACGATCCCCGGATCAACGTCACAATTCTAACCTCCTTATCGAGCGCCACACCTCTCTCCCACTACAGGCTTTATGGTCTGGGGAGCCATTGCCTACGATAGCCGATCGTCTCTAGTAGTGGTACGTGGATCATTGACGGGCCAGCAGTATATGAATGAGATCCCATTCCTGGCCGGGATTCCAGGTGTGCTATACCAGTTCAGCAGGATAATGGGTTGCCCAGGACTTCCGACGTCATGTCCAGACACTTCCATGGCTTTCCCGCTCCTTGGACATGTCCCCTATCGAGCATGTGTGGGGACCAGTTGAAACACTGGCTGCCGCCGTGCCGCACTATCCGGGATTTGGAGCACACCGTCCAACACGTGTGGGCCAGTCTGCCACAGGACAACATCAGGCGCCTGTTGGCTTCCATGCCTGACCGTATTGCAGCATGTATCACCGCACGATGCCGTTTGACGCGCTATTGAAGATGACCGGACTGCGTGCTACAGATCCCTCTGTAATTGTCCTGCAGTTCTGTTTTTGCCATCATGTGTATCATTCATCTGTATCATTACGTCCATAAAATATCAGTTCAATCCGATGCTTCCTTCTTGGTGCCCAAATTTCATTGTCCGGGAGTGTATGAGTTGGTGGAATGCTGCCTTCAACATTTTTCTTTCTGTGAATGCATTCTATTTGTTGCTTTTCAAAAATTTTCATTTTTCTTATGAAAATACTACTGTACTTGAAAATTTAAATTAAAGAAAAAATGTTCAATTTATTTTATCTAAATTAAATTTTAACGTCGTGACGCGCAGACACACAGCACCTCTTCCCTCCTTAACCCTCTTCCTTCAAGTCAGCGACCTTGCTTTGCACTCCTCACCTCCAAAGCCACGCCTCGCTCCCTCACAGCCCCAGTGCACTGGTGTAGCTTTAGACTCGACTTTCTGTGTTGAAATCCCCTACTTAGTAAAACAAACAGCGGAACAATTAGCAATGACCCCTCTCAGTGTGTTTCCATTCACCCTCCTCATTCGCCCCTATAGGCATAATAACATGAAATAAAATGCTTAAACTAAAGATTTCGGAAAGTGGAGAACAATTATATTTTCCTGGCATTGCCGATGCTAGTTTGATAACTTTCTACTGAGAAGTAAACACTTCCTATAGGAAAATACGTAGGGCTACGGGACTAAAAGTACGAGACTCATTATCACTTGGCAAAGTCTAGCTTATATTTTAAAATTTAAGAACATTGAAAAATGGCACATCTTAAACTGTGTGGGCAAGAAGAATTTTAGGCTGGGTGGGAGTCCATCCTCGCATCCCCTTGTCAACGTCCTTGCTTCCAACCCTTTTTATAGCCAATTAAGGCTATAGGTTTCCCTCATTTCTTTCCAAATGTTCCTGTCTTGGGCTAATCTATTCCAGAGCTCTCCTGCAGTTTTGTTTATATAATCTATCCATCTGTCCTCTGGTCTTCCCACTCTTCTCTTTTCCTTGTATGGTCTCCATTCCTTTTACTATTTTAGTCCATCTATTATTTTCTATTTTTGCTATACGGCCATCCCATTTCCATTTTAAACTAAGTACTTCTCACCTATGTCTAAAAATTTTGTTCTTGATCTTATATCTGTATTAGGAATGGAACATTCGAATCCTCGAATCCCGCGAATCTTGAAAAAGATTCGAGATTCGAAAACACGAATCTTCGCGCTTTTCTCTTCATTCGAATCTTAACCTAGAAAACTTGGCGTTTGGTGCTTGTTCTAGAGCGATATTTGTTCGAATTTTTGTCAGCATGACGAGTTCTGACATTAGAAAACAATCGAAGAAGATCGTCTACAGTGTGTACACAGCTATTTGAAATAGCTCGTTACTTCTAAACCCGATGCAACAAACAGTGAAGGAATTGTTCAGCCAAGCACAGAGAGCAACCGCCGAAGCGACAGGTGTCTCCCATCGGACATTGCCTTTGCCACCATACTTCAACTATAGTGGGAAAAGTGACTTAGCCATATTTTATCTCTTTCCCGGCAGCCGTTGCCGTGGTAACGACCGTGAGAACGGAGGGGGGAGTGTGACCTTGAGCCGCGTCGGGCACATGACTCAAGTTACTCTGTTTACAGCTCAGCGTTTCTAGTTCTACTCAACTCTCATCAGCGTCTATATACGCTCGGCGTTACGTTATCCAGTCTGTATTTTTTTGTCTCAGTCTCGGCGTTTCTCGCGCTTTATTGTTTTTATTCCTGCGTAGTCTATATCGCTAACCACAGCATTTGCGCACACTTAGGAGTGATTTATCTTGTGCCTGTAAATAAAAAATGTCGAAAACGTGAATTGTTATTAAAAAATTTTTTGTCAAATTATGTTTGGAAAATGGAAATGAACCTCAAGACTCGAGAGTGGTGTACTTCATTTAAGTAAATGCAAATTATAAATTTCATTTGTATCTTCTTAATAAGTATGGGTACATTTTTTGAAAACTGTATTCTTCCATTTGTTTTTCATTAAACACAGATTTCAGATTTTGCTTCAAAAATTTTAATTTTAAGTACAAGTATTTTCTTTCCCTTTTTTTCTTGTAAATATTCTTATATATGAAGGATTGGAGATTCGGGAGATTCGAGGAATTCGACAACTTTTTAGGATTCGGATTCGGATTCGAGAAAATTTAGGATTCGTTCCAACTCTAATCCGTATTCTTTATTTTATTTCGAAGTCTTATATTTGGGCAGAGATCTTTCCATTTTACATTGTGTTTTTTTGCAATTTGTCTGAGATGTTTTTCTTGATAGGCCAGGTTTCAGCGCCATATGATATAATGGGTATTATTATATTAATACATTGAAAAGTTTTTCTTTGTTTTCCGGCTTTATTTTACTACATATAAATTTTATTTACTACACAAAGTCTTGCTCTGTTTCCCGTCTTGCAAGGTTGGAAAATTATTGTTGCCCAGGGCATGTGAAAATTCTGTCCGCCGCGCATGTGTCCCCCCCCCCTCTACATGTCCGATCGGGATGGTAAAAATCTAGTACATGGCATAAAGTTAAAGAAAAAAAATTTTTATATCCCAGTCAATTTTGTTACTTCTCAGAGGTCCCTTCCTCTGTTTTATTTAATGAAATTAATGGGGTGTACAAAATGGATGGCTTTGAAAACTAAATTGCACATAATATGACTGCGTGATATCTCAAAAGAAAACTCATATGAGCTCTTTTGACCCATTAGGTCTACAATTATTGTCATTTGTGATAGGCTTTAAATACACAAAAATGACTTTTCTGTAAATTTCGAAGTCCTATAACTACAGACGTATTGTACACTGAAGAGCAATTGAATTACAGACAGCTGGCGTTATGCAAATGTGGCACTGTGGGCGACCCTGCAAATGGAAACGACATGACGCATGCAGCGATCCGACAATATAAGGAGTGATGCGACGGGAATCAGTAAGATTCGGACGCAGTATGGGTAAGACGAAGGATCTAAGCGCATTTGATTGTGTGGGCAAATTGTCGAGGCCAGACGTATGGGTCACTCCATCTCGGGAGTCGTGCGCGCACTGGGATTTTCACGAGCCACTGTGTCACGGGTGCACCGTGAGTACATCGAATCCGGTAAAACCATCCCTGCAAGGGCCAACTGCCATGGACAACAGCGTGTGGATGAGCGCGGTCATCGTCGGCTAGCTCGCATTGTAACAGCGGATAGACGGGCCACAGTGCAAGAAATCACTCGCCAATTTAACGCTGGTGCACAAAAACGCGTAAGCAGCCACACCATCCAAAACCATCTCCTCGCTATGGGGTACAGAAGCCATCGTCCTACGAGGGTACCGCTGCTGACCGCACATCACAGGGTGCAAAGATTAGCATGGGCGCGGGAACATCGCCACTGGACCCTAAACATGTGGGAAAATGTTGCTTGGACTGATGAGTCGAGATTCACGTTGGTACATGCAGATGGCAGGATACGAGTACGGCGCAAACCACATGAAGCGATGGATCCTTCTTGCCAGCAAGGTACTCTTCAAGCTGGTGGGGGTGGCATTCTCGTCTGAGGACTGTTTATGTGGACTGAAATGGGACCCCTGGTATGTGTGACATCGTCCCTCACAGGTCAACGTTACCGGGATATCCTGGAAGACCATTTGCTCCCGTTTGTGCGTCTTCAACATCCCACTGGGGTCCTCATCCTGCAACAAGACAATGTACCGTGCCATCACTCCCGAATTGTATCCGAATGGTTGGATGAACATTCCACCGACGTGACCTCGTTTCCTTAGCCAGCTAGGCCACCTGACCTCAATCCCATCGAACACATCTGGAATGCCATCGAGAGAGATGTTCGAGGCTCTGACCCCCTCCATCAAATCTTCGTGAACTGTGGGAGCTTGTTCAGGGGTCGTGGATCCGTATGGCTTCCGGTGTCTTGTCGAGTCCATGCCGAGACGAAGCACTGCCGCCATCAGGGCGAAAGGTGGTGCTACACGTTACTAGACAGGTATCTATAATTCAATTGCTGTTCAGTGTATATAGACAGCTGAAATTTTACACGAATTATTTTCTTCACAAAGTCTGCAAATATACCAAGTTTCATGAAAATCAAAATGTTTTGGTGAAAAATGTTGCTTGTTTTTGCTGATTTGCCGTGGAACGACCCATAGGTGAGTTCGTATTTCACTTTTGGATGCAATTTATGAAATGCAGTGAAATACAGGTGAGTTCAAGTTTCATTGCTGCGGGACAATTTATATAATACGCGTTAGAAGTACTTCGTTTCTTACATTGTTTCTAAAATGTTTAGACAAATAGTACAGTATATGCATGATGTGTGTGTGGATTCGGGCATATATGAAAATTTGGTTCGAGCATGTACACTGCTGGCCACCCAAAATGCAACACCAAGAAGGAAGCATCCGATTGGCCTGAAATTCGCAGTATGCGTCGCCCACGAGAGAACATGCAAACGATTAGCATTGCAGGGCATATGCAAATCATGTGCATCCGGCTCGCCACCGAAAAGCACTATAAGAAGGCTGCACAGAAAGCGGGGTGTAAGTAGTGGAAGTGTGTTGTGCTTCCTGACCTGTGCGTGGGAAGCTTCCTGATGCCTCGCTGCATAATGCGGCAGTCATTCCAGTACGTTTCGGAGTTAGACAGAGTACGAATAGTGGCTTATCGCGAAAGCGGTTTATCGTACCGAGACATCGACGCCTGTGTGGGACCACATCCAGCCACAGTGAGGCGAGTATGGGTACGGTGGGTGCAGGAGGGACGGACGGACCGACTTGAGCTATTGCCGCAGCCGCGGCACACCACCGAACGAGAGGACCGGCATGTTGTGCGGCGGGCATTGACGGCTCGCACCGCCACATCACGAACGTTAGCGCAGGAATTAGGGTGTGATGCGCAACGTCCTGTGTCAGCACGTACCGTTCAACGTCGTCTACAGGAGCGGGGACTTGTCGCACGGCGCCCATTGCTCCGATTACCATTGACGTTACACCACCGGCGAGTGCGGCGGCAGTGGGCCGTTGAACGCCGCACCTGGACTACGGAATGGCACGACATTGTCTTCTCCGACGAATCCCGCTTCGGCCTGCTACACCACGATGGTCGGATCCGCGTGTGGTGGCACCGCGGCGAGAGAGTGTATGACGCTTGCATTATGCATCGCCATACCGGTCCGTCGCCTTGCGTTATGGTTTGGAGCTTATTGGATATGACACCCGCACCCTCTGGTACGCATCGCCGGTACACTCAACAGCCACCGCTACATCTCCGACGTTTTGGAGCCTGTAGTCCTCTCTTACCTGCAGGACCTGCCAGCGGCCACGTTTCAACAGGAAAATGCGCGCCCGCACGTGGCACGCATCGTGCAATAATTCTACACGGCCCACCAGGTGTCACTTCTGTCGTGGCCCGCCTGTTCTCCCGGTATGTTGCCCATCGAACACGTCTGGTCGCTGATCGGCAACCGAGTGGCCCGGCATGCACTACCCGCGGCTACGCCTGATGAACTGTGGCAACGTGTGGAAGCAGCCTGGACCGACATCATCCAAAGCCTCTTTCGTTCGATGCCCACATCCAAAGCCTCTTTCGTTCGATGCCCACATCCAAAGCCTCTTTCGTTCGATGCCGCGGCGTGTAGCGGCCGTTATCGCCAGCCATGGGGGCCACGCGAACTATTGGTGTCTGCGTGTTCCGCAAGTCACACGGGCCTGTAAGCTCAATCGTTTCATCTTTGTATCTGTTGTTATGTGTCCAGTAAATCTGGGTTTGCTATCTCGTGTCCTTCTTGGTGTTGCATTTTGGGTGGCCAGCAGTGTATTTTCTAGACAACTTGCCCTACTGGGCAATGGGCATGTTACAATTTTGAAAATTTCTAGCCATGGCATCTTGTTAGAAACGCATGTTATGTTTGTGGAGTATTGTGAATGTCATATGAATTGAAGCCAGCAAGTTCATATTCTAGATAATGTTGATGTACATGTCCTAAAGTGCCAGTGACCAGACAATAAAAGTGAACTGTTGTAAGTTAGTGATTTCTTTATTTGCTATAGGCCTACACGGTCTAGTCACATTATTGCGACCATTAGCTAATATCCAGAGTAACCGCCATGTGCAGCGAGGACAGCAGCTAGGCGGGCTGGGAGTGACTCAATAAATGGCTGGAAAGTGTTCACAGGTATGTGGAGTCATGCTGACTGCAATGCACGTGACAGCTGCTGTAGGGTGCGTGGTGGAGTATCAACAGAGCGAACAATACGATCGAGGTGGTTCCACAGATGCTTAATTGGGTTTAAGTCTGGGGAATTAGGGGGCCAGGGAAGTACTTTTATGTCTTCATCGTGGTCTTCCAATCACTCTCGGACATTTCTAGCTGTGTGACACGTTGCATTGTCGTTCTGAAAGGTCCCATCCGCCACAGGAAAGGCAATCAGCATGTATGGGTGTACATTGTCTTCAAGGATGGATTCATAACGATTTCGGTCCATATGTGCTTTCCACAGGTATGAATGGACCCAGGGAATGCCACGAAAACATTTTCCAGACCAAAACGCTGCTACCGCCACCTTGTGTTATTCCAGCAATGGTTGAAGTGTGTTTGTTCTCCGATGTTTCTCACTTTTTACACCAACGTCCATCCGTTTGCTGAAGCAGGAAACGTGACTCATCGGAAAAGGCAATCCTTTGCTAATCAGCCGAGGTCCAATTCCGATACTGCCGTGTAAGCCTTTTCTGCCGATTCGCCTTCGTTAGCATAGATGGAGTGACAATCCGTCTGCATCGGAGTCCCATACGCAGCAGGGTTCGCTGAACTGTCATTTTAGACCCACTTCCGGTGGCCCCCTGGTTTATTCGGCCAGTGTGTTGCTCCACTGTAGCGTGTCGATCGGCCCTCACGCATCTTCGCAGCTGACGTTCATCTCTCACATCAATGACACGTGGTTCTTCGCAGTTTCCACGTCGCTTATTTTCAATAGTGCCATTTTTCCAATCACGATACACTTTAACCACAGCAGCACGCGAACAGTTCACAAACTGCGCTGTTTCAGAAATACTGCCACTTTTGGTCCGAAAGCCGATAGTCATCCCTTTTAGCAAATCCGATAAATCGCTCCTTTTATCCATGACAGCAATGAGTGACATGTTTCTAGATTGCCTGCAGCACACCTTATACACTGAGTGGCCACTTTATTATGACCACCCCCACAGTACTTCGTTGGGCCACCTTTTGCCTTTAATACTGCGTCGATTCTTCGTGGCATGGACTCCACGAGATGTTGATAGGTGGTTTGTGGAATCTGAGACCATGCTTGATGAATAGCACTTTCCAGGAGTGTGAGATTGCAGGGTCGTGGATCCAGCTGTCTGATGGCTCGTTCAACTTCATCCCACAAATTGTCAATGGGGTTGAGATCTGGAGATTGTGGGAGCCACCTAAGCAAAGTAAACTCACCGGCATGTTCCTGAAACCAATCCTGTACAATACGAGCACTATGGCAAGACGCAATATCTTGTTGAAGTAGCCATCGCCATTGGGATAAACCATCCACATGACAGGATGCGGTCCGCAACAATGTTTAGATATGATGTGCCAGTCAGATGTTGATCAACACGAATTAAAGGGCCCAAAGCATGCCAGGAAAACATTCCCCAAACCATAACGTTGCCTCCACCAGCATGAAGGGTTGTAGCAATGCATTTGGGATCCATGCTTTCTTGCCGTTTCCGCCAAATTCTCACTCGGCCATCGGCATGGTGCAACTGAAAACGTGATTCATCGGACCACATAATTTGTTTCCAATTATCGACTGTCCAATCCTTGTGCTCCTGTGCGAACTGGAGACGTTTTCTCTTGTTAACTGCAGGAAGCAAAGGTGTTCGAACAGGTCTTCGGCTGCCATATCCCATCCGGTGCAGTGTACGGCGAACAGTGCGTGCAGAGATCATTTGAGGGGATCCTTGATTAAGATGGTCTGCAATTTGCTACACTGTTGCCCTCCTGTTGTCTGTTACCAGTCTGGACACTCTCCGTTCCGCCCGAGCAGTCACTAGTCGATGACGACCACACGTTGCACGTAGAGACCCAGTTTTTTGGCTGACAGCCCAGTCTTTAAAAACTTTTACAACAGCTGCTCCGGAACATTTAACGAATGCGGCGGTTGTGGTGATACTCGCTCCAGGGCTCCGAGCTCCTACAATCATCCCACGTTGAAAGTCCATCAAATCGCATTTTTTACCCATCTCGTCACCCAGAAATCACTTCTACTACTGTCGGAAACACTAAGCTTTCCCTTTTTATACTAGCATCGCACTCTGGCGGCAACAGAGTGCAGCCATCGTTCATTTGCTTAAAATTGTCAGGTGGTCATAATAAAGTGGCCACTCAGTGTATATCCTCGAAGCCAGCTCACGACACGTGCCTTCTTTCATTGGCTACGCGCTGTTGACGTAGGAGGTGGTCACAATAATGTGACTCGACTGTGTATTTACACTCAATGGCCAAAATATTAGAGACACCTACCTAATTGCGTGCTGGTCCTCCTCTAGCGTGAATACGCGCCGAGACATCAACTCCACCAGATGCCACAGGGTATCCGGAGGAAACGCCAGCCATGCGTGTTGCAGCATTGTCCACAACTCCCCTCGAGACGTCGGTCCAGGATCCATGGCATCCCAGAGAGATTCCTCAGGGTTTAAATCCGGGAAACTTGGAGACCATCGGATGGTTCCAAACTCACATGAGTATTCCTGGAGCTATGTCTGGGTGGTTGCTGTTCGCTGGGGCGGCGCATTGTCTTTCTGGAGCAGAATATCGACCGCTGAAGGCTTTTAGGTGATCAGCCAGTACATGCTGGTAGCACGCAACGATTAAGGGCCTCTTCAGGCACACTAAGGGGCCTAATGTGTCTCATGAGAAGGTTCCCCAAACCATAACCGAGTCACCATCGCCTTGAACAGAGCCAACCTGGCACAATAGGACCTATGGTCTCATGCTGTCGACGTCACACCCGCACCCTCCCGTCAAACAGCTGGAATCAGGATTCATCTGACCACACGACGCGGCGTCACTCTGCAGACGTCCAGTTTTGATGTTCCCGGGACCAGGCGATGCGTAATATCCGATGACGAGCAGTCAAGAGTGGCACACGAGAAGGACGTCGGCTTTCGTGACCCAGGGTGTGCGGAGTGCGCCGTACAGTTCGCTCGATGACACTGCTCGGGCCTCTGACGTTTAACCTGGATGTAATTTGCGCCGCCTTTGTCAAGCGGTCGGTCTGTACAAGCCTAGATAGTCTACGTCGATACCGGTCATCAATGACATATGGCCGGTCACTGCTTACTCTTTGAGCGCTAGTGCGTCCGTCGAAGGTATATATACACTTGCGGAAAGTGAAAAAAGAACACCAAGAAGGAGACGTCTGATACCAACGAAATTTATACAGCATAATAACGGAATACAGAGGATAAAGTTATCAAAACATTATGGCAAAATACAGCTGTATTTGCTGGTAAACTGAAAAATAACATTTCCATGTAACATGGTTAGTACGAGGTTAAACCGCCATGAACTGCGTCACACTGAGCAATTCTGGCATGCAGTCTGTCGTACAGATGTTGGATGTAAGTTTGGGGTATTGAGTTCCAAGCATCCTCAACCTGGACGCGTAAATCGGGGATGGTCGTGGCTGGCCGTGGAGACCGGATAAGTCGTTGTCCCATAAAATCCCCCACGTGCTCAATGGGGGACAAATCCGGTGAACGTGCAGGCCATGGAAGTTGTCTCACACCCAGAAGTGCATGTTGCGTTGCACTTGCCGTGTGTGGGCGTGCGTTATCTTGCTGGAAAACACCACGATGGACCGACCTTACAAATGGCACAACAACGGGCTGAATGATGTTGTTGATGTAGGAGGTGCTGTTTAACGTACCCGGTACAAACACTAGTTGTGTACGGGAGTGATAGATGATCACTCCCCACACCAGGAGACCAGGTGTAGGCCCTGTGTGTCGCTGGCGGATGCAAGAAGGGTGGAGACGCTCTCCTGTGCGTCTGCGAACACGCATACGGCCATCGGAGGCTCCGAAGCAGAATCTGCTTTCTTCGCTGAACACGGCCGATCGCCATTGCGTTCTCCAGTGCAGACGTTGGCGACACCACTGCAGCTGTTCCTGACGGTCATGCCAGAGGCACACGTGCACGTAGTTCTACATCCAGTAGACGGTTGCGGATTGTTCGCACAGTCACCTCAGGTGCAATGGCAGCTCAGATTTGCGTCGCAGTGGATGTTCTGTTTGACAACGCCGCTCTTCTTATGCGTCGATCGGTCCGCTCATCAGTCCGTCTGTGACTCCCGGTTCCACGTCTTCTCGTGTGGGGATGTTCCTCGGACCATCTACGCCACCATCGTACCACCACCTATACTTCCCGTCCGATTCGCTCCGCAATACGACGATACGACCATTTGGCCTCGCGGAGTCCGACTAGACGACCTCGCTCAAAGTCCGATAACTGCTGAAATCGTACACGTCTTGCATGTCCAGACATTGCAGCTTCTTCAGGGTCTTTGAACGTGTCCGTACGCCGACGACTGATTACATTCACTTCGCCGTACTCCTTAAATACCACCGACGATATTTTGCATATTATTCCGTGCTGTGGCGTAAGCGCTCACCGGTTGGTCCCGAAATTAACATCACACCTACGTCAACTCGACCCCATTAACATATCTAAATTTCGTGATCGTCCGCCAATTCCTTCTTGTTGTTCTTTTTTCACTTTCCGCCAGTGTATATAGACTGAAGAGCAATTGAATTAGAGCTACCTGTCTAGTAACGTGTAGCACCACCTTTCGCCCTGATAACGGCGGCGATTCGTCTCGGCATGGACTCAACAAGACACCGGAAGCGTTGGGAAGCCATGCGGATCCACGACCCTTGAACAAGCTCGCACAGTTCACGAAGATTTGATGGAGGGGAGTCAGAGCCTCGAACATCTCTCTCGATGGCATGCCAGATGTGCTCGATGGGACTGAGGTCACGTGACCTAGCTGGCCAAGGAAGCGAGGTCACGTCGGTGGAGTGTTCATGCAACTATTCGGATACAATTCGGGAGCTGCATTGTCTTGTTGCATTATGAGGTCCCCAGTTGGATGTTGAAGACGCACAAACGGGAGCAAATGGTCGTCCAGGATATCCCGGTAACGTTGACCTGTGAGGGACGATGTCACACGTACCAGAGGTCCCATTTGAGTCCACGTAAACAGTCCCCAGACGAGAATGCCACCCCCACCAGCTTGAAGAGTACCTTGCTGGCAAGAAGGATCCATCGCTTCATGTGGTTTGCGCCGTACTCGTATCCTGCCATCCGCATGTACCAACGTTAATCTCGACTCATCAGTCCAGGCAACATTTTTCCACATGTCTAGGGTCCAGTGGCGATGTTCCCGCGCCCATGCTAGTCTTTGCACCCTGTGATGTGCGGTCAGCAGCGATTACCTCGTGGGACGATGGCTTCTGTACCCCATAGCGAGGAGATGGTTCTGAATGGTGTGGCTGCTTACACGTTTTTGTACACCAGCGTTAAATTGCCGAGTGATTTCTTGCAATGTGGCCCGTCTATCCGCTGTTACAATGAGAGCTAGCCGACGATGACCGCGCTCATCCCCACGCTGTTGTTCACAGCAGTTGGCCCTTGCAGGGATGGAATTACCGGATTCGATTCGAGTCACTGTGTCACAGTGCACCCGTGACACAGTGACTCGTGAAAATCCCAGTGCCTGCACGACTTCCGAGATACAGTGACCCATTCGTCGGGCCCTGACAATTTGCCCACGATCAAATGCGCTTAGATCCTTCGTCTTACCCATACTGCGTCCGACTCTTACTGATTCCCGTCGCATCACTCCTTATATTGTCGGATCGCTGCATACGTCATGTCGTTTCCGTTTACAGCGCCACATTTGCATAACGCCAGCTGTCCCTAATTCAATTGCTCTTCAGTATATTTTTTGATTGGAGGTTTAACGACCACCGTGAGTAACTCAATGGGCTATAAGCAGTCGCCTGTCCCTAATTTAGGACCACTGACTGGCGGGAAGGGAGAGAACCAGAGCCGTAAGACAAACACAACAACCATGCCTCACCGGGATTCGAACCCGGACCCATCTTGGACGAATGATCAGAAGCCATCGCTTAGACTACTGCGCCACCGGGGCAGCACGTCGATGGTATACCTGTGGTGCACCCGTGATATGGTTGCCCTCGGAATCCCCTAGGGTTCATGCCACTTGGGAGATAGATTGACCCATCTGTCTTGCGCCGACAATGCGTCCACGATCAAAGTCGCTCAGATCACCAGGTTTACCCATGTTCGTCGATTGCGATACACTGTTGGGAAGCCCTGCTGTCCGCATATTTATCACGTGCGTCCGGTTTGGGTCTGTTCTACTCTGTGTGGGGGATGCCCGTATCAAATGCCCTTCATCCCTATCTCTAATGTTTCGTCTATTAAGTGTATAATCACAAGTTCAGGAACAAAATTTATAGCCTAAGCAATTTAGCACGAAAACCTTACTTTACAAGCACTAATCTTGTACTAAGATAATATAACGTTTGTCACAAATATTTATTTTTTCAAGTAGACCATGGTTTTGCTGGGTATTGACCTAACTTCATCATATACAATTTGATCACATACATCATGAAAGAAATACGGGATTACGCCATATAATACAAATTTTGAAGATGACAATCCGATTTTTGGCGTAAATGTGACAAGGATGGTAAGTCAGATAATATCCAAAAATTTTCATCGTCCTGGAGTGGGACTAGGCATACCTAGGCGTTTTCTGGGAGACGCGGGTTCGAGTCCCGCTCCAGGACGATGAAAATTTTCAAGTTTTCGGATATTATCTGACTTACCATCCTTGTCACATTTACGCCAAAAATCGGATTGTCATCTTCAAAATTTGATCATGTACAGTTTGAATATTTACGTGCCATTCGTTCTGATGAAGCTAAATCAGCGAAACCATGGTCAACTTGAAAAAATAAATATTTGTGACAAATGTTGTATTATCTTAGTACCATATATATATATATATATAATCGTCACAAGACTGTAGTCTCTGAATTCGAGAAGTGCTTGCTAATCTTTTTTCATAAACCAATTTTAAGCGTTCCAAATTTTCTTAATTGCTTCGATTTTGTGCACTCGCTCTACTTTCAGTTTTCTCTGGTAAAAGTCACTTAAAACTAACATGTGGCTTTGCCCTTTCAAGAAATGGGTTACAATAAATATTCCACAAACAAACGTCTTGAGTCGGTTCGTGTTCAAATTATTTCAATAACGTTAACACTCTGGCTCAAATTTCGGAGGAAGAAAGGGAATGTGTTTCGAAACTCTCACAATTTCATTTTTCCGGCATTAAAAGTTAGGTCCTAATGTTTATTTATTTGCTTTTGTGTGTGTGTGTGAAAAAGTAAAAAAATGTAAAAAAAAAAAAAAAACGTGCAATGACTGAAACGCCTCAGTGACCGTTTCCCATGGTAGCAGAATTTCGGGAACACAATGGCCTTCTGTCACTTTTTGTTGCAACATGGAAGAAAGGTGGACAGTGGCAGTAATCGTGGCGAATCTGAATTCGAATTCAATATCCGCTCCTGCAACCTCGTGACACATATGGCCGGCCGCTTCTTCTGTCTTCTTAGACTTCGACTGCAGCGCCCTCTGCTTCCTCCTTCTATTGATTGAGGCAATATCAATTTCTGTACTTGGAAACCTTTATTTTTTTTTTTTTTTTTTCATTCATTTATTTAAACTTTTCTCCAGCCAGCATTCCGCGGCCTTGTGCGCTTTATTGCTGCAAGTTACGGTTCGGAGGATGTGAATTACGCTCGAAAGGGCTCATCTGATAACGTTTCCGATAAACCTGAAACAAATATAATGAACTTTTATTTTCTTTCCTTGACCGGTTTTCGGAGCCGTGAAAAGTAAAGGCGCGGAAACATTTGTGGGCCACTGTGGCAAATGGCTGGCTGCTGACAAAACACTGAGACAGCGAATTGTTTCACAGTTACGTGTATGATTCCGAACATTGTCAGAATTATCCTCACCACTTAAATTTTGCGTAACGGAGAACAGCGTGCTACTTTGAAATACTGATTGCCGTTTTTGTTTTCCTTTAACTGCTCGTTTTCCTTTAACGTATGAAAACAGTGACGACATTCTTATTACCGAAAAGCAAAGTGGTCTTAAGGGAAATCTAGATACCCAGGAATCTTTTTACATTATACCACCCCCCCCCGCCTCAAATATTACGTGTGCGGTTTATAGTGAGAATCCCGCTGTTATGAGAGATTCAAAATGTCAATTTGTTAATATTAACGATAGAAAACCTTCCTCTATTACGAGTTGTAAATCTAAAGAGCTCCCGCTGTAACGAGAGGCTTTCGTGGCCAATCTTTCTTATTTCAGTTTTCCAACAAATCTTTTCCCTGAAATTCCAGAAAGTGGTGGGGAGATAAACGCGTACAGCTGCACACCAGAAATGCGTCATCAGTGGTTAGTCTGCTTGGCTCTTTGGATGCTGTCCCCCCGTTTTCTTCCACCTCTATGCACAACGGTAGGAAGTCGGAACATTTTGATGAGATCAGTGATTAGTCTGCTTGGCTGTTTGGATGTTGTCCCCCGCTTTCTTCCATTCGTTTCCACAAGGGTGGGAAGTCGAAACATTTTTTACGCGTGTACGTCGTGTGTTTTCTTTCTCTGAATGGAGAATAAAAGGAAAGGTTTGACTTCGGAAGCAAAATTAAAAGTTTTATATGAATATGAGAAAAGTTTGAAGTCGAAAAGTGAGATAGCAAGAAAATTCAGTCTTGCATCATCAACGCTGTTTACAATTTTAAAGAAAAAGAGAAGATCAAAGGCCGGCTTTGCAGAATAACGCATCGGTGAAATCCATGAAGTTAGGAAGTGGTGGTGATCAGAAAAAAATTGGAGAAAGCATTGTTTTCGTGGTTTTTGCCATAATTGAGCCCAAAACATTTCTGTTAGTGGACCGATGATAAAATCTGAAGCTAGTGAATTAAGCGTTGAAATGAAGATCCAGAATTTCAGTTGTTCGGATGGTTGGCTAAACCGATTTAAAACTAGGAAAGGGATTTCTACGTAAACAAATATTTGGAGAATCAGCTGATACAGAAATAATGGAATCAGAAATAGAAAGCTCAGAAGAAGATCAGGGTGATAAAGAGAATGGAAATGAAAGCGTATCATCTCAATCAGAGCTCATGCAAGCTTTAAACAAAATCGGACAATTTTACAGTGCGTTAAATGCATCTATTGAAGAAACGGTAATTTTCCGTAAAGTCAAGAGTGCCGCCCGGTGGCATAGTGGTCTAAGCGATGGCCTCTGATCATTCGTCCAAATGACGTCCGGATTCGAATCCCGGTGAGGCATGGATGTTGTGTTTGTCTTGCGGCACTCGCTCTCTCTCCCTTCCCTGGAACCAGTGACCCTAAATTAGGGACGGGCGACTGCTTATAACCCATTGAGTTGCTCATGGTGGTCGTTAAACCTCCAATCAAAAAATAAAATTCAAGAGTTAGGTGTTACAATCATCAATGTCAAAGGGGAAACAAAAGATTCTCGATTCTTATTTTTTGTAGAGATCCCAATCTGAATTAAAAACAAACATCAGGTATGTATTACAATGTATTGTTTGATCACTTTTCTTTATTGTGTAGTACTGTTATTTTTATGTGTTATGCAGTGCGTGTGCGTAGTATTTGTATGATATGGCTATAACGAGAAGTTCGTTAAAACGACAGTTTTTCAGATTTCTGTCAGCTCTCATAATATCGGATGTTTACTATAAATATGTGCAGTATGTATTAAGGGCGAATATTTAGAAGCTACCATGTGAGTATCCAATAAATTCCACCGCAAATTATAATTTATGTTTATAGATATAATCAAACTAAAAATTTCTGAAATTTTCAAAATACACTCCTCGGCAAAATTAACGTGACACAAAGAACATGTGTGTCATTTAAAATTTGCCTTCCCTGTGGTCTAGTAGTTTGAGGTGCTGGCTTCTGATCATTAGTCCTAGATGGGCGCAGGTTCGAGTCCGGTCTGGGGCATGGACAGTGCGTTTATCTAATGCCACGGGCTCTGTCAACTCCCTGGAACCAGTGGCCCCAAAGTAGGGACGAGCTACTGCTTATAGTCATACGAGTTGCTCATGGTTTCTAAATCACGAAAATAATAACAATTCATGATGTAATGAAGCAGCTGTTGTCGCGAAAAATCTTCTAATTTCGGGCACATTGCTTTGGGTAAAGAAATACCCAAATTCGGGATTTAATTATCTAATTGTGTTAATTATGTTCATTAATTAACAATTAATTATTTAATTTCTTAATTGGAGTAATTTGTAATTAGGTGCAAGATATATTATCCCGACCCAGGCCGCATAAGGATTCGCTTGTTCCTTTTTTCTTTTTTTTTCCTCCTTGCTTTCCCTTCGTGTGGGAAGGAGATCGAAACGTAGACCCTAGCCCAGTTGCAAAATTCCGCTAACGAAGTGAAAGTTTTTTTTTTTTTTTCATTTTCCAGCATTTGCGAAGCCACAGCACTGCGTATTACATAATGCAACCCTAACTAACAATGAGGCAGTGGTGACTATACGATGGAAGTCTAAGAAGGAATCTTAAATCTGGTAAGAAGGTAAGGTTAGGTAATAAATGTCACCCAGGCTCTGTGTCGGAGAACATATTTCAGTCGGGCATACGTGTCTCCGAGCGTGCTTAAAGATTTAAAAAGGGTTTTCTCGGTTGGTCCGATAATAGAACTCCAAAACTGGGTGACAGTTAAGGCCAAATAAATTTTTAAAGGGCTTAGCTCAGCAGATGGTCAGCTGGCCCGGAGAACATCTGCTCGAAGTAGCCACTGGCCAGCAGCAACTGGACGGCAGTCCACTTGCGAACGAGGGGGAGGAACCAGAAACCAATGAAGGGGTGAGTTACGCCTCCAGGATGTACGGACATGCCTCGCAGCATAGCGGTAAGCGAAAGCGAAACTAAAATAAAATGGACAAGTTAGTAAAATCATGCAATGCATTGATTATGATACGCTTTCCAACATACCAGAAATTATTACTCAAGTTATGAAGATAATGGCTGTGGAATAAATCTCGCTCCTGTGTCCTGACCTTTGACCCCATTTCGATGATATTCAACAGAACCGGTTCAGTACACCTCAAGAATAACATACTAAAGTTTTGTCGCAATAGAAGCAGTTTTACGCAAGTTATGAGAATAATGGCTGTGGAATAAATCTTGCTTTTGTGCAATGACCTCTGACCCCATTTCGTTGATATTCAACAGAACCGGTTCACTATACCTCCGGAACAACATGATAACGTTTTGTCGCAATCGAAGCATTTTTTGGTAAGTTATGATGCACAAGGGCAATGGAATGGATCCCACTCCAGTGTCCTGACCTTTGACCCCATTTCGCCCATTTTCAATAGGGTTCGTCCCCAGTGGCTCCCTACCGCATACTAAACTTTCATCGAAATCGAACCATATTTACGCATGTTATGACGCATAAAGGCAATGAAATGGATCTTGCTTTTATGTCCTGACCTTTGACCCCATTCCACCCATTTTCAATAGGTTTCGTTCCCAGGTGGTTCCTTAGCACATACCAAAATTTCATCGAAATCGAACGATTTTTACGCACGTTATGACGCATAAGGGCAATGGAATAAATCCCGCTCTTATGCCCTGCCTGACCTTTAACCCCAATTTGCCAATTTTCAATAGGGTTCGTGCCCAGGTAGTTACCACATACTGAAATTCCCTACCACATACTGAAATTTCATCGAAATCGAACCATATTTACGCATGTTATGACGCATAAGGGCAATTGAGTAGATCCCGCTTTTATGGCGTGACCTTTGACCCCACTTCACCCATTTTCAATAGGGTTCGTCCCCTGGTGGTTCCCTACCACATACTAAAATTTCATTGAAAACGAACCATTTTTACGTGAGTTATCGTGCCGGCAGACGGACGGACGGGCGGGCAGACGGACGGACGGACGGACGGACGGACGGACAGACGGACGGAAAAGAAGCTGGAGCATATACGCTTCTTCAACCTACGGTTGGAAAGCGTCAAAAATGGTTTTCTCGGTTGGTCCGATAATAGAACTCTAAACTTGGATGACAGTTAGGGATCCAAATAAATTTAAAAGGGCTTAGCTCAGCAGATGGTCAGCTGGCCCGGAGAACATCTGCTCGAAGTAGCCACTGGCCAGCAGCAACTGGACGGCAGTCCACTTGCGAACGAGGGGGAGGAACCAGAAACCAATGAAGGGGTGAGTTACGCCTCCATGGATGTACGGACACGCCTCGCAGCATGGCGGTAAGCGAAAGCGAAACTGAAATAAAATGGAAAACTTGGAGAAATGGTGTGTGTTGTCGTGGTTGGAGTTGAGTTGTTGTCCTCGGTAGGAGGATTGGAGTTCGACGTCGGCGGGTGGCAAGAAATGCCTAGCTGTACGTGGGTCAAGAAGTCGGACTCCGCTGATTTAGGATGTTAGGTACCCCAGGAAAGTAGAGAAAGCATCTGTAGAGAGCTACCGGCTGCGTTTTATCCACGGAGGATACCAGCCAAAGACGAATAGGTGACAGATCCGTACAGTGGCATTTCCGTACACGTCGAAATTAGTGGCACTTACGTACATGTCAAGGCGTTTCCAATTTGACAGGTGTGTTTTGGAAAAACGGAGTGGCACTTCCGTACACCATTAGACTGTCTTTGTTACCCGCTTTATTTGGGCGTTGTAGCACTAAGGGGCTGTATCCATATAATACAATCTCCAAAGACTAGAGAATCACTCATAATTTCGTCGAAATCTTTTTTCGGAAAGAACCGTCCTATCAAATGCTATGAACTTCCCTTCACACTTTCTTAGGACTGGCAGCAATATATGCAGTCGTGTTTAAAAGATTTAGGCTGTAATAGACTTTTTTTTGTTTTTTTTTAGATTTCCGTTTTTTTAGATTTCCGGTTTATTTATTTCCGTTTTTTTATTTCCGTTTTTTTTTATTTCCGTTTTTTTTATATATTTCCGGTTTTTTTAGATTTCTTTTTTTTATATTTCCGTTTTTCTTTTTAGATTTCCGTTTTTTTTTTATATTTCCGTTTTTTTTTTTTTTGTTTTTTTTAGATTTTCACTCACTATATGCCGTCTTCTTTTTTCCTTCCTTCATATTTACTTTAATTTAGCGATGAACGCTAAAGACTTTAAAAAAAATTTACATCTCTTGTCGTTTCATACGCTTCTTTAATCCGTGCGATTCTCTGGTTCAGTCTCACATACTTTTTGCATCGTTTTTTTCCTTCGAGAGCGATGAGAGCCAGATTTATGAGGAAGTCACTGTATTTCGCTTCTTCCTTCAACCTCTGAATCAAAGTTTTGATCTTTAGATGCTGTCTACCCTTTATGTTACTAAACTTATTGTTCCATCCTTCAACAGCATTGTTTGCTCGATGCTGTATAGGTGACAGCAGTTCCACATGCTCAATGTTATGATTGAATTTTCAAACCACTCATTCACGAAGTAATCATAAAATTTCTACAATTCCGAGTGCTGGGAAGAACTCTTTTGAATATAGATATCCATCCATCGTCGACGTGTTCTTCGGGAAGATGTGCCAGGGCTGCGCACATGCGCACGCGAAGCCTGATGTCTCCATCATTCCTGTAATCAGTCGACAAACCGATAGACTGCACATGCCTCCACAAAGATTGGTTGAAATGGAAATTGCAACCAGATATCTTCACCTGAGGAAATATTTTTTCCAGCGCTTTAATCGAAGCAATTTCAAAATCAATAGTTATTAAGGAGGGATTAAATCCAATGTCTTTCAAAATGGTGAAAAATCTCAGATATGTCTTCTCATTCTTCCTCGACAGCAGGGCAAAAGCTACCGGTACAATGTTCACTTCTTCATCTGAGCTGCCTAAATCGTCATGGATAGTATACAATTGGTAAAACTGCTTGCTGCAACTTTTGAAGGTCCCGTCAGCGAAGAAGTTCTTGTAGTTTTTAAGATTTTTTTCCTTTCTCACTAGCAAAAAGCAACATTCTCTCACCGTTATTCTCATCAGCGAGTAGGAAAGTCGTCCCGTCTTCCATTAGCAGCACATCATCAGGAATCTCAATATCAAGCGACGTTGCTGGCTCTTTTGCTGATCCCTGTTCGGTACGTCGAATCCTATAGAGTTGCGATTTTATTGCCGGCAAAGTAGGAACGTTTGTCACAATGTCGTACCCACTATCAAACAAAGGATTCAGTTCCTGTAAATAAATTTTGGATACCGGAAGGTCTTCTCGAACCCGTTTTCTTAAACTCGACAGATGTTTTGAAACGTCAGTCGCAGCTGGGTCCGGTTTACAAGTATGGTTAGAAACTTCTAAAACTTTTCCATCTCTTGACTTCAATGAACCGCGACAATTCGCAGCAGTTCTTTCATTAATGCATAGCCAACGGATAACATTTTCTTTATTTATCCTGTGTTGTCGATATTGGTATCCATCATAAATGGCAGAAGGTTTCCTTTTTGTTGTTTCTACAAATTCTATAGTACCCATTATTTTTCCAAGAAACTTACAAAGATTCTCCACGTAAGACGGCGTTGCCCTGACACTTCTGTCATCTGTCAGCACACGTGCTCAGGTTTTTGCAGGAATAAACGTCGTGGGCAGCTATTGGTTGTCAGTCAATCCCCAGGGAAGCCGCCATGGGGGGGAGGGTATTTTTTGCTGCACACGTGTGTAACCTCTTGTCCTTGGTTGCTGCACACGTGTATAAAGGGTACATACAACCGTATACCAGGGCGGCCAAGCTGTGTATTTTATATGGATACAACTCCTTAGTGCTACAACGCACAAATAAAGCGGCATACAAAGGCAGTCTAATGGTGTACGGAAGTGCCACTCCGTTTTTCCAAAACACACCTGTCACCTTGGAAACGCCTTGACATGTACGGAAGTGCCACTAATTTTGACGTGTACGGAAATGTCACTGTCACTACACGCCAAAGACCACGGCCGCAAGAAGACACGTGCCTTCCTCAACCGCCGGATCGGTGCAGCACAGCAGAAGTTCTTTTAGGGTAAGACATCATCCAAATATTTCAATCCCTTGCATGCTGAGTATTCATTGAAAGTTTAGAAATGAATTATTATTGCTCACCTCGTACTAGTTGGATTGATAGGAATGTTTCTATTTCTAAAATTCTCAGGCTAAACCATAACTTCTTTTTGTAGAGATGTCTTATTATAACTTAATCTGGTCCCACCATTAAATTGTACATAAATTAAGAAATATACACAAAATAAATTTTATATTTGTTTCTTTAAACAACGTGTTTTTCTTCTCGTTGCTCTGCAAATGAGTACAAGTGTCGGTGTTCTGGTTTAATTTAAAGATATAGTTCTCTTTCTTCGAAGATACCCCGATTCAAGCATGATACTGAAATGTTAGCTTTTAAATTTAATTTCTTTGCGGCATAGGAGTTCTTGCGACAACCTCGTACGAGCTCGTATGAAACACAACGCTTTCAAGTCCCAACGATGAGACTGGGTGGCTAGGAAACCCAATGTCATTGTTGCCATCTAGTCGATCGAAAAACATTAACAAAATTTATACCCTCAAGTTCCCAAACTGGGCTTGGCGCGGTAATAAATCCATAAATGTGTGCAGCGTTCTATTGTAATACATAGCAATGAAACAGTACACAAAAACAACACTCAGACCGGAATTAACGTGTACCATGTTTGCCTCAAAACAGACAAACATTGCATGTCATACAGGTTGTTGTGAGATACTCATTGACTCTCCGGTTGCTGAGTGGTCGGAGAAGCTGACATCTGGCCATTCTTCCGAGGCGTGCCCGGGTTCAAGACCAGATGAGGCACGGGTGCTACGCTTACCTGATGGCGCTAGCCCCCCGCCACCCCCCCCCACCCATCTCCGGAGCCAGTCGCTCCAAATTAAGGACGAGAGGCTGCTTATTGCAATTAGAGCTAGCCGCCCCGGTGGCGCAGTGGTCTAACCCTGGCATATGATCATTTGTCCGAGATGAGTAAGAGTTCGAATTCTGGTGAGGCATGGATGTTGTGTTTGCCTTTCGGCACTGTTTGTCTCTGTTCCCTGGAATCAGTGGCCCTAAATTAGGGACGGGCGAGTGCTTATATCCCATTGAGTTGCTCACGGTGGTCGTTAAATGTCCCCCTCCGCCTCCCAAAAGAATTAGATCTGTTCACGGCGGTTGTTAAACCACAACAAAAAGAGCAACAACAAAACTGCTCAGACGATACCAGTAAGGTGTATGATCCCCGTCGAACGGCTACATTACATTCATCGTCAAAAAAATAGTTGCACCCAGAAGGACGTCGGATTGCAATGCTATTCGGGAGGAAGGTAAAGGTTACGAGGAACAATAAATGATTAAACATTGAGACTGATATGGGCAATATTTATTGAGCTACACGCCAATAAGTAGTGTCTCTCAGTATGGCGTCGGGCCGCCATGTTTACTTACACAGCATTTCAGACGTTTCGACATGGAGTTGTACAGGTTTCTAATGGTGTAAGCCATCCCATGCAACTTGAATTTTCTCACGCAGTTCCTGCAAATTGTGCGGTACGGGTGGAGCGTCGATAACGCGTCCACTAGCATCCCACACATTTTCAATGGGCGATAGGTCTGGCGATGCGCTGGCCATGGCAGAGTGTCAGTACCTTGAAGGCAAGCTCTTGAGACAGCAGCAGTTTGCTGACGAGCGTTGTCCTGTTGGAAAATCGCACCGGAGTGAGAGTTCTGAAAAGGTAGGGCCACTGCTTTCAGGACCTCATTAATGTAACGCTGGGCTATCAAAGTGCCTGTAATGAACACCAAATGTGATCTGGCATTGTAGGTAATTGTATTCCACACCATGACACCAGGCCTTCTGGATGTATGACGCTCGACAACAACCCGTTCATCTTGTCGCTGACTAAGATGCCTCCACACACGGATTTGTTAGTCGTCTCCTCCGAGATAAAAGCGGGACTCGTCATTGAAGATTACTCGCTGTCATTCTAAGTGGCTCCTTGACAGTCTGGCACGACACCATTACAATCTTTGGCGACGATGCAATGGTGTTAAGGGCAGTCGTCGTAACGTTCTGCGTGCGTGTAGTCCTACGTCGTGCAGCCGTCTAACCAATGGTGCTGGCACTAATCGGACGATGCATGGAGGGCAGCACTGCTCACTGAATATCTGTAATCGTGGCTGTTGGATCACTTCACGCATGTCGGATAACTCGTCGATCCTCTCTCTCCGTCGTTCGTCTAGGTCTCCAAGACCCTTCCTGTCGCTGCTGCGTGCCTTGTTCTATCCACTACCGCCAACGGCGTGCTATGGTTATATCCGCAAGACCGGTATGGCGCGCAATATGGCGATAAGACCATCACGCTTTCCGGAGCCTGAAGATGCGGCCCCTCTGGAACTCCTCCAACTGCTCGAATTGCTTCCAAACTTTTCGCCGAGGCACACTTCACTTGCAAAGGATGCAACCAACACAACAGCACGAGCCAGAATGGTAAGCACGCCCAACAGGATGACCTTATATAGCCGGTCAAGCCCAGCGCTACGACCCATCTTTGCTTGCGTCACATGCGCGGCCAAGCGTGATACTTGAATCATTTGCGTGTCTCGTGAAGTCAAATCTACCAACAAGTTTCATTCCTGTCGGTTGCTTCCTCCTGGTTGAAACTATTTTTTTGACGATTGAGTGTATATTGAACTATGTTCGTTCAATATGTGTTTTTCTCTTCTAGGGTTTAGTGACCACGTGACCAGCTCTAAGGGCTATAAGCAGTTGCTCTATGAGCTAAATGAAAATACTCATTACATTATTTCCCAAAAATGTGTACGTATTTGTGTCTCTTGCCTTTGTATCGACTCGGACTCAAGCTTCTTAATGTTTACAGAGTTAATAATCACACAATCTACATGCAGAATAATACAATCTTTCTTAACATAAAAAAAAAAACGCTGAATAACATAAAAAAAAAATTCTTTGTTTGTTTCTTTTGAGGTTTAACGACCACCATGAACAACTCAGAAGGCTACAAGCAGTCTTCTGTTCCTAATTTAGGGCCACTGTTTCTAGGGATGGGAGAGGCACTGTAAGACAAACATACTACTCATGCCTCATTGGGGATTCAAACCTGGACGCATCTGAGTTTCTCCCTATATAGGGCGTAAATGTAAATTATTTTTTTCCTAATTATTTCCTCATCTAAAAATCCTATTTGAAAACTTTTTTTTTTTTTCATTTGGAAAAATGAATGCTATGAGAAATATTTCGGATACACTGTTTCTTTTCTTTCCTGTGTCGCACAGTCCTTCCACTAAGAGATGGAAATGCAACTAATTAAATGAAATACAGTCGTACTAGAAACGTCTAAATTAAATGAAATGAAACACTACTGTCTTCGGCACGATAATAATGTTGCTTTAATCACATCTAGCCGCCACGGTGGCGCAGTGGTCTAAGCGATGGCCTCTGATCATTCGTCCGAACGAGGTGCGGGTTCGAATCCCGGTGAGGCATGAATGTTGTGTTTGTCTTACGGCACTGGCTCTCTCCCTTCCCTGGAACCAGTGACCCTAAATTAGGGACGGGCGACTGCTTATAGCCCATTGAGTTGCTCACGGTGGTCGTTAAACCTCCAATAAAAATAATAATAATAATAATAATAATCATATCTAAGCAGTTATCACTGACTATCACATACACCCAAATGCACAGACAAAAATGATGATTTTAAAATAGTCAGTAAAACCACTATATACAATTCAATAAAACACTTCAACCATTAGCACTTTCAGCTGCGCTATACAGATTTCATCAGATGGATTTTTAAAGCAATGTGCGAACAGGTTGCAAATACCCTGGCGGAAAGTGAACGCCAAGGAGGAATTGGCGGACGATCATGAAATTTACATATGTTAATGTGGTCGAGTTTACGTAGGTGTGATGTTAATTTCGGGACCAACCGGTGAGCGCTTACGCCACAGCACAGCATAATATGCAAATTATCGTCGGTGTTATTTAAGGAGTACGGCGAAGGGAATGTAATCAGTCGTCGGCGTACGGACACGTGCGGAGACCCTGAATAAGCTGCAATGCCTGGACATGGAAGACGTGTACGCTTTCAGCAGTTATCGTACTTTAAACGAGGTCGTCTAGTCGGTCTCCGCGAGGCCGGGTGTTTGTATCGTCGTATTGCGGAGCGAATTGGACGGGAAGTATCGGTGGTGGTACGATGGTGGCGTAGATGGTCCGAGGAACATTACCACACGAGAAGACGTGGAACCGGGAGTCACAGACGGACTGATGAGCGGACCGATCGACGCATAAGAAGAGCGGCGTTGTCAAACAGAACATCCACTACGACGCAAATCCGAGCTGTCGTTGCACCTGAGGTGACTGTGCGAACAATCCGCAACCGTCTACTAGATGCAGGACTACGTGCACGTGTGCCTCTGGCATGTGTACCTCTGACTCCAGCCCACCGTCAGGAACGGCTGCAGTGGTGTCGCCAACGTCTGCACTGGAGAGCGCAATTGCGATCTGTCGTGTTCAGCGATGAAAGCAGATTCTGCTTGGGAGCCTCCGATAGCCGTATGCGTGTTCTCAGACGCACAGGGGAGCGTCTCCACCCTTCTTGCATCCGCCAGCGACACACAGGGCCTACACCTGGTCTCCTGGTGTGGGGATCGATCAGCTATCGCTCCCGTACACAACTAGTGTTTGTACCGGGTACCTTAAACAGCACCTCCTACATCAACAACATCATTCAGCCCGTTGTTGTGCCATTTGTAAGGTCAGTCCATCGTGGTGTTTTCCAGCAAAATAATGCACGCCCACACACGGCATGTGCAACGCAACATGCACTTCAGGGTGTGAGACAACTTCCATGGCCTGCACGTTCACCGGATTTGTTCCCCATTGAGTACGTGTGGGATTTTATGGGACAACGACTTATGCGGTCTCCACGGCCAGCCGCGACCATCCCCGATTTACGCGTCCATGTTGAGGATGCTTGGAACTCAATACCCCAAACTTACATCCAACATCTGTACGACAGACTCCATGCCAGAACTGCACAGTGTGACGCAGTTCATGGCGGTTCAACCTCGTACTAACCATGTTACATGGAAATGTTATTTTTCAGTTTACCAGCAAATACAGCTGTATTTTTCCATAATGTTTTGATCACGTTATCCTCTGTATTTCGTTATTTAAATTTCGTTGGTATCAGACGTCTCCTTCTTGGTGTTCTTTTTTCACTTTCCGCCAGTGTACATCACAAGTTATATAAGCAATCAAGGAGAGTTAAAAGTCTCGCTCATGCGCAATGTTCTAAGCCACCCCGGTGCCAGATTTTTAAACTCATGTTGATTAGAGTCCAGAGCGAATTTCCACGGGTTGAAAACTTCAGCTGGATATTCATCATTACAACTAGAACTTGAAAACCCATAAATGACCAAACTTTCACATAATAGCAATTGACTTTTAGTGCGAGGGGTTGCCAAAATAACAACTTCTTCCCAAGAAGGGTATTAATCACCATTTTTACACAATCTTGATAGGGCTGTAGATGAAGATAGAGTTTTTACACTATATTTATGTTCAGCTATAGGCGAAAGCGCAAAGCTCTCGACGTGGATCCGACATATATTAGTTGAGCACAGCTTTCATCTTTTGGCAGTAACCTAATTGAATAAACTCCGCATCTGTTCAGTTTCTCAATGTCGTCTCGATCCCTACTTATGCATGTAAAAATGTTCTTAGTTGATTCACCAAAGCCCAACCCCAATTATTTACAGATAATACCAAGAGGATTTGTAACTGTCGGAGAATACAGAATCGAACCCACATACTTAGTAGTTCTTAGTGAGCGCTGTAGTGTTGACATATTTTTCATTTCCTGCCGTCCGATTAGCTTATTTACTAGGTGGACAGGGCAATCAAACGAAAAAGCCAACGTCTTAATGTAACTCAATTCCCTGTTCCGCTCAATCAACGTAGAAGAATGTGTTAAAGCTCTCGCAGTCGTCTCAGTGGCGCAGTGGTCTGAGCGATGGCCTCTGATCATTCGTCCGAAAGGGGTCCGGGTTCGAATCCCGTGAGGCATGGATGTTGTGTTCGTCTTACGGCACTAGCTCTCTCCCTTCCCTGGAACCAGTGACCCTAAATGAAGGACGGGCGACTGCTTATAACCAGCTGAGTTGCTCACGGTGGTCGTAAAACCTTCAATCAAAAGAAAAAAAAAGAAGAAGAAGGCTCTCCCAATGTAAGTCTTCAAAGCTGAAGACGCCGCCCCGGTGGCGCAGTGGTCTAAGCGACGGCCTCTGATCATTCGTCTGTAAGGGGACCGGGTTCAAATCCCGGTGAGGCATGGGTGTTGTGTTTGTCTTACGGCACTGGCTCTCTCCCTTCCTTGGAACCAGTGACCCTAAATTAGGGACGGGCGACTGCTTATAGCCCATTGCGTTGCTTACGGTGGTCGTTAAACCTCCAATAAAAAAAAAAAGAAAAAAAAGCTGAAGCCTGACGTGGAAATATTAGCAACAGCTAATATTTAAGAAAACTTACTTCATTAAAATTCAAAGTACCTCTACCTCCTCCCCACTTTCTCGAATACAACACTATTTTGGCATCGTTCGTATAACTACTGGAAGCTGTGAGAAAAGTCTTTTTAATCATCTGCAGCTGGGCCGTCACGTTCGCTTGAACGTCCGTACTGTCAGCGCTAATCGCACACGGGGGAAACGGAAATCATCAACCGGTGACAGATCAGGATGATATGGTGAGTGATTCATCGCAGCAACGTCTCTCTCGACTAGAAGAATTTGATATTGGTTCTTTGCTCCACCACCACCCCCTCCCCCTTCTCCATCGCTAACAATGTCTATGTACAGCAGCTGTCACTTTCAAGCTTTCTGAACGGCACTCTTTCTTAGAACTCCGGGACGGTTACGGACATGTTCGCTCATGTACTTGACTGCGTCGCGCAAGTTACCGCACCTTTCACTACCTTTCCTTTTACGCGTTACGACAGCATTCACCGAACTTTATCGACACACCTTACATTATCGCAATCATTCGTTTCAATAAAAAGACGTGCTCATTACTGCCGAAAATTCAGGAGCATCTTCGTTGTTGAAAAATTTCCTACAGTTCATCGAAACATTTATTGTTATTATCTGGGTACTGTGCATTTCGTTTCTGTGAGGGAATACTCGAATGTGTTTCCATATCGGTTTATACTCCATCGCGATCTTAGCAAACATCGTAATGATCAGTGGGAAAACCTAATCATCGGTTGAGAACTTCAGTGACTTTAGTGCTAAGTCATTATCAACAGCCATCATAATTAGCCAAGCTGAATGCGGGGACTCTGATCGATATGTTTAAATTCGTTGTTTGATCGAAATTATTTCGAATGACCTGCGTGCGGCTGCAGTTTTGAAGTTAGGGCACTGGCTCGTTTCGAGATGACACTATTAAATCGATGGACGCTAATGCGCTGTTCAATTCCTTCGGAGTGCGGAAACATGTCGAGTTAACGCCCTGAAAGCAGCGATCAAATCAAAGATGTTATTAATCGCAATGCAGTAAAAGTATACTCATTCGCTTTCTTTTCTGCTGTGCCCTTGTAAATTGAAACAAATGAGCACCAGAGATTCAGCAACTTTTTTCCTTAAGGAAACTAAAAGGCTGTTTCATTTCTTCAACGTAAATATTGCTGAGATTCAGTATTCCAATAATGTGAATTTAAGTTAAGTACAATTCTTTTTACCAAATATGTTCATTACTTTACCGAATGAGTGCGCTTTATTGTTATGACACTTGGAGTAAAATAGATATACAGTACAAACACGGACGTAGAATCGTATGGGGGGCGGGACTGGGTACGTGCCCTCCTCAACTTTTTCTTAAGCAGGAACCATTCCCGTCAACTTTTTGCTTTAGTTTGTCACCTATCATTGTAGGCATCCCTAAAATTTTCATAAATACACCGATGAGCGATGACATTACGACCACCCTCAGCCTAGAGAAATGAGCGCGCTTGGAGACCCAACGGTGGCGCAGGTGAAGTTCACAGAGCAGTATATACAGTATATACAACCCGAGGACCGGCTTTCGGTTAGTTGGGCCGCGGGTGGCCTAGTGCTCAACGTTCGCGACTGTCACGGAGATAACCTCAGGTTCGATCCCAGGCAGATACGAACGCTCGAACCACAAAATGTCCGCCGTGAATCGGATGAGCACGTAAAGACGTTGGACCCTGGGTACTGGTACCCCGGTAATAAATGAAGGCGTCTTCCTCCCCCTTTCTACCTCGCTTCCGTGTGACTTTCCTATCGGGTACTCTAGCCCAAATCTTCTAGCTTCCTATTTCTAAGGGTTGTTTAAGACCTAGGGTCAGACACTCCCTTCCTAAAATCCTATACATATGATCTGATCTGATTTGTTTTCGGTTAGTAGAGTGTTCGGAGTCAGAATGGGAAAAGCTGTCGATTTATCGGAGTTTGATAAAGGATAAATTGTGACGGCACGGCTCCACGGAACTACGATCTCGGAAACGGCGCGGCTTGTGTGTTCTTCACGTGCCGCTGTAGTGAGTACGTATCAAAAATGGTGCACAGATGGCCAAACGACGAACCGTTGTCCATCCGTGTGTTGTCCGCAGCTCATTGATGCCAGAGGAGAACGGAGACTGTCGCGCATTGTTCACAGCGACCGCAGGGCCACAGTGCGACAAATCACCATCAGCTACAACAGCGGTGATCCGGGCAATGTGTCACAGCACGCATTTCATCGTAGCCTTCTGCGCATGGGGCTGCGTAGCTGAAGACCCAGCTGGATCCCCATGCTCATTGGACGCCATCGCCAACAACGCATGAAATGGGCCCAAGATCATCGAGATTGGACCGTGGATGATTGGAAGAAAGTGGCCTGGTCTGACGAATCAAGATTCCTGGTGCATCACGTAAACGGCCGAGCGTAGATACGCCGATTACCAACGGAGGCTATGGCACTTGGATGCACTGTTGGGAGGAAATAGGCCTACGACGGCGGTGTTATGCTATGGGCGATATTTTCTTGGGACACTTTAGGTCCCATTATCCCAATAGCACAATCCCTGACAGCTGTCAGGTATCTGAACATCGTTGCGGACCAAGTTCACCCATTTATGACAACTGTGTCCCCTGCTGGTGATGGCCATTACCAACAAGGGACACAGTTGTCTTCCAGTTCCCGTACATATATGGGTGATGGCCATTACCAAATGCGCCATGCCACACTGCCAGAATCGTCAAGGAATGGTTCGAGGAACATGCTGGTGACTTTCTGTTAATGCCCTGGCATCCTAATTCACCTGCCATGAACCCAATCGAACATTTGTGGTTCTGCTTGGAAAAGCGTGTTCCCCCTAAATCACCACCACCCTGATATGTACGGGAACTGGAAGACCTGCTTTTGATATTATGGCACTAGATACCCCAGGACACCTATCGCCACCTCGTCGAACCGATGCCTTGCCGAGTGGCCACTGTTTTGGGGGGTAAAGGGTGTTCTACAGCGTATTAGGTAGGTAGGTCCGAAAAATAACCATGCACTGAAAGTAACAGTTATCAGGTCGAACTGGTTCCTACAGGAGGTGTTGGAAATGGGCTGGATGTTGGTCTAGATATGTCTGCATACGCTTCTGCTTGTTGGTGAAGACTTTTCTCAGGGTATGTGATGTGATTTGTTTGATGTGGGTCGTTATTGCAGTCTGTAGCTCTTGAAGTGCATGCGGATTACTTGCGTACACCTTCCCCTTCAGTGCTTCCCGCAGAAAAATATCAGGCGGTGTCAGATCCGGTGTCCAGGCAGGCCAAAGTCCCCGGGAGAGGATGCGATTTCCCAAGAATTCCTCCAGAAGCTGTTTTGATGCGCCAGCGGTTGCACTGTCTTGCTGGAACCATTTTTAGTTGATTTCCACTTCCGTGAGTTCGGATATGAATGGTTGTGACAGCCACTCACGGACGGACTTGTATGGACGGCAGAAATTAGGGGACACAGGGCCCGACCCCCTTCCCCCGCCGGAATTTCATGGTCTCCTCACTGGAGTAGGGTCTTCATATGAAACATGTTAAAAATTTGTGGTTCACATATGATTTAATTCTTTTAACGAAAATTTCTTGGAGACCGTCACCACGTTTTGCAGTTTTCTGGAAAACGCTTCCAGTACAACTTTGAAAAAGGATTTTGCACAAATAAGTTGGAAAGTTTTTATTGTTTGAACTCTCGGGGAAGTTGCTCCCCCCCCCCATCTGAAATGATCAGGTTCTGCTGCTCATGCTGCTCTGTATCCTGTCCATGATATCCTGTACGGTTTCGTCTGCAGTGGATGGCCCACCGGAGCGGGGGGCATTCAGAAGAACACTGCCAGTTTCCGGAAACTTCGCTATGAGCTAATGTATCGCATTACGGTGGGGGACGCCTGCATCAAGAAATTTCCTAGCGAATTGTTTTTCCACGACGTCCGTGTACTTGTCGCCATGGCGAAAGACATGTTCCACCAAAAACACCCTCTGTTCAACCGTCAACACCATTGTCCTAGTGCCGAGACGAGTGATCAATCGACACGTCTGCCTCCGTCGACCAAGCGCTCGGGAATGACCTTCGCTCGGATTGACAGCTGCGCGCGCCTCCGGGTTGGGCAACGTGAAGGTTACCAGACACAGAGCATTTCAGCGTGCATGTCACTTCTACTGTAATTCCATTCAAAATTCCGTTATTATTATACATTACTGCAATTCGTGCATTTAGTGTATATATATATATGTGCTGTGACGTGCTACAGAGGTGACGTACATGTCAGGAAGGCAAGTAGCAATGATAAGCACTTGCCGGTATAGGTTAATTGGGAAGGCATTCGGCTTCGGAGCAGAAGGATTCGCGTTCAGCCACCGTCAAATTTGTGCTTTCACAGTGTGTAGAAATACGTATTTCGTTTAATTATAACAATCCCCCTCCCCCTCCTTCCACTTATTGGATGAGGCTACGCCCATACAAATTAAAATGAAGGAACTTGTTTTTTTAGAAAAGCTAATAACACTGTAGTACAGGTACCATTTATTTGTTTAAAACTCAGATTTAAATAAACGAAGATGCAAGCATCAATCAGTCCACCACTCATCAACTACTCTGAGTGATGGGGCATATTCTAAAGCAAAGAAGAAGGAATTTTTATCTGCCTGGGTGTCGCTTGGCATGACCAAAGTGTTTGATAAAGTATGACAAATTGTACTGCTCTGAAATCCGATAAATATTGATTTCCTTCACTGTAATTCATCTGAGTCACTTACCTTTTACCAGAAGTACCTTGCAAATAAAAGTTTAATTCACTTTCCGCTCGTTTTCGTTTGTGATATCCTCATTTTACCGCTCAGCGGAACTACTGTTAGATATTACAACACTGCTGCTTTTAGAAATCATGCCAATGCCATATCTCTTTAACTTTTAGCCCCATTCCAATGACACCGAAGGCCGGTGTTCCAATGGGATAATTAAAATGAGTCCTCACACGCAAGTCAAATAAACAAGCGCGCACGAACCAAACAAACACATGCATTAAAATAATAATTCTATTCCTCTGAAAGGTTAAAGTAGGCAAACCTTACATTGAACAGCACAAACATAATTTTATTTCTTATCAAGTACCAGGGTATTGCTTTATATCAGAAATTCAGCTGGAAGCAGTATATTACAACCGGTTTATTCTAAGCCATTGCAGCTTACGAGTAAATCTTTCTTCTCCAGCTTTCCAGTAAACTTAGGAAAAAAAGGTACTGTATTGCAAATAACCCAGTCGACCAGCTACACTGATGTACAAAATTGAAGTCCAGAAGGCAATATTGTTACCAAATGGAAAGAAAGCTATAGGAAGCAAATGAATCTTCAAGACAAAATGTAATGAAAAACGTCAAGTAACAAAGTATAAGGCCAGATTAGTAGCAAAAGGATATGACCAAAAATATGAGTCAGACTACGATGAAACTTTTGCACCAGTGGTCAAGCATACCACAGTAATATCTTTTCTTACTGCAGCGGCATATAGGCAAATGCATATACACCATAGTGATATTAAATCTGCGTATCTAAATGCAAAATTAAATGAGGAAATATATATGAAGCAACCAGAGAAGGCTTTGAAGTGAAAGGCGAAGAACGCAAAGTTTGCAAATTGGACAAATCTATATATGGTTGCAGCAGAAGCGTGGAATAACTCAATAGAACAAAAGTTGGAAAGTCTTGGATTTAGTAAAAGCAAGGCCGATTCTTGTCTATTTTTCAAGACAGAAAAAGAAAATCCTGTGTATTTAATTCTGTATGTAGACGACATTTTGATCAGCGCTGAAAATGTTGCACAAATAAGAAGTGTAATAGAAGAATTGCAGAAAAGGTACGAAGTGACAAATTTAGGTAAAGTGCTGTATTACTTAAGAACTGAAGTACAGGAAATCGAAAAGGGAAGTTTTCATTTAAGCCGAAGGAACAAAATTCAAGAAATGATTGAAAATTTTGGATTAAAGGAAGCAAAACCAAGTAACACTCCCATGGAAACTGGATACTATAAGCTTGAAGGAGAAGAAGATGCATTACCAAACAACCACAAATACAGACAAGCTATAGGATCTCCGTTATACATCTCCACTTCTGTACATATTTTGCGTAGAAGGTGTCAAAACACAAGGCAAAGAGACTGAGCAGCTGTTAAAAAGGTAATAAGATATCTAAATGGATCACAAGACAAGAAAATTAAAATTTCTGCAGAACATCCTCCAGTAATGAAAGTATAAAGTGTTGCAAGATAATCAGTCTGTAATTAAACTTGTGTAATCCGATAAAGGTCACTCAAGAATTAAACACATAGATATTGGGTTGTCGGAAAAGTCATGACGTGTATTTTGGCACCCGATGGCGGTTGGGCGGTTTTGGAAGTACTAGAGGCATGCGCAGCTCTGTTATCGCTATGGCATTTGACAGGTGCCAGTTCTAGCTGCAGTCTAAAAGGAATAGTGAGCGATTTGGTTGATTTGCGGAGATTTGACATCAAGTTGAAGATGGAAGACCAAACTGTGCATTTTCGCCATATTTTGCTGTTTTACTTCCGTAAAGGGAAGAACGCGCGTCAAGCTTGTGAAAAGTTGCGTAAAGTGTACGGGGATAATGCTCTACAAGAACGTCAGTGCCAGCGGTGGTTCGCAAAATTCCGTGCTGGTGATTTTGACCTCAACAATGCTCCTCGGTCGGGGAGGCCCGCCGAAGTTGATGACGACCAAATCAAGGCATTGATCGAGTCAAACCCACGTTACGCGACACAAGAGATTGCAGACACATTGCACATCCATCATTCAAGCGTTCACGACCACCTGAAGAAGCTGGGATACGTAAGCAAGCTCGATGTGTTTGTTTCTCACGAACTCAAAGGAGCTGAATTGACGGCGCGTACAAACATATGCGATATGCTCATTAAACGTGAGGAAAACGATCCTTTTTTGAAGCGATTGATAACTGGTGATGAAAAGTGGATTGTGTACAACAATGTGCTGCGCAAACGGTCTTGGTCCCGACGTGCTGCTTCGCCTCAAACGACATCCAAAGCAGACATTCATCAGCGGAAGGTTCTGGTATCAGTGTGGTGGGATTTTTAAAGGTGTCGTGTTTTCCGAGCTCCTACCACGGAACCAAACAATCAATTCGAATGTGTACTGTCGTCAATTGGACAGTTTGAACGAATCCATCATCCAGAAACGTCCAGAGCTCGTTCATCGCAAAGGTGTTGTGTTCCATCACGACAGCGCGAGACCACACACAAGTTTGATCACCCGCCAAAAATTATTGGAGCTTGGGTGGGATGTGTTGCCACACCCAGCATACTCGCCTGATCTTGCGCCGTCAGACTTCCACTTGTTTCGCTCTCTTCACAGTCCTTGCGTGGTATAACGTTCATTTCAGATGAGGCTGTAAATCAGCACCTTGTACAGTTTTTCGCCACGAAACACAGGTCCTTCTATGAACGAGGTATTCTGCAGCTCACTGAAAGATGGCAAAAGGTTATCGAACAAAACGGGCATTATATCATTGATTGATCTTTGTTCTTTCTATAAATAAATGACCTTTGCAAAACATGGGTGAAATACGTCATGACTTTTCCGACAACCTAATATAAAGCACCATTACATTAAAGACTTGTGTAACAAAGAATTTTTGGACCTGGAATACTGTGCATCACAAGACAACATTGCAGACCTCATGACATAACTACTTCCACATCCAGCATTTACAAGATTCAGAAAAGAATTTGGAATTAACTAGCCGACGCACGAGGGGTTTGTTGGATGATGGCGTCCAATGCTTGTTTCTTTTATTTTCGTCGAACACCTGCTGCAAGTTTACAATTGCGAGTTTCAGTTTGTGTTTGCGTGGATGCCGATCAGCCAGCAGCTCGTTGCAGAGAATTGTGGGATCACGACCCTGGATTAGTTGGGATGGCGTCGCTATGATGTGTTGGAACTCGCTGTTTGTTGTTCTTACAAAAAGAGCTCTAAAAGAGTATTATCATCTCCTAAAATGATTCTCACTAGAATATAAACTGTTTAGTGTTAAGTGCCAAATGGATATTCTATTCAGGGTAAGACTGTTTAAAACCGGCTTAATAGAAAGCGAAAATATGCAATAACTTAAAGCGCGGTGTCGTTGTTGATTAATAATTCATTCATTCTATGTTTAGTGAACTTACATTAGCAATTTTAGTTGCCGTGTGATTATTCAAGAATAAATAACGATAAATTATTTCAAGAGTCTGTCGATTATGAACATAGTTACCGTTGCAAATCATTTCTTAGTTTTAATGTATGGTAGTGTTTATATATGTATATGTACACATAGTGCTCATTATTGGAACTCGAAGTACACAAAACTTAACTCACACCATCCAGATTTAAATAGTATCATACATTAGAATACCGGGAATAAATATTGAAATATATGATACTTGGTCGGCTGGTTATTATCAACACAGGTATGAATCAACATGAGTAACAGTATTATTGCACGGCAAATGCCGTTGAAGATTTTGAATAAGTCACCACGTATATACTGTATGTACTTTCATATGATGACCTTATTATGAGGTAAATTATCATGACATGTAAATGGCAGAATGGATTGTAATACCGCAGACGACCATCCAAACTCTGTTTCATTCGATCCCATGGCGTGTGGGGTCGGTTATCACCGCCCAGGGCGGATTCACTTATTACCAATTTTTTCGCCCTCCTCATGACGAACCGGTATGCAATTGTGATCGTTTGCAGCTTGTACCAAAACTAATCACTCCCATAAATTCCATTGCGATTGCTTGTTTCTTTCTTGGTGTTGCAATTTTTATTAACAGCAGTGTATAAATGGACGCGAGAAACAAATACCCCCGGTAAAATTTGCATATCAGTGAGCAAAATGCTCCCCAATATGTAAATTGAGTTGCGTACTTAAAACTAACGGAGAACGGCAATGACATTTCTGGTTGACAGCACATGTGAGAAGCGTTCCAGTGGCTTCAAATGCTTCCCTTATGTCTTGTATATGTGTATCAGAAGCTGTAGAGTATCGAGAGATTGAACGACTAGAAGTAAACCAGTCTCAGTCAGGCCTACGTTGCAAGGGACTTGAATATCCAACCCAGAGAGATTTCAAGGTTATTGTAGCAATTCAATAACACCGGTGGTGTGTCACGAAGGCTTGACCAAGGTTGTCCAAGGCGTACGACACACCTCGTGAGCATCGTTATGTCGCTTTAGCCGCACGGCGTCGCAGGTGCTATACAGCCTCGCAATTGTCTGCGGAGTTCTCCGCTGCCGCTCGAACTACGGTATCAAAACAAACGATATATCGAAGGCTTAATGCAATTGGCCTTTATGCCAGGAGACCCATGGTTTGTGTACGGCTAAGCGCATCTTAAAAGAGAGCTCGCTTGAACTAGTGCAGGCAATACCGTTCTTGGAACCCAGACGAGTAAGCTGGTGTTCTTTTTACAGGCGAACCGAAATTCAGTCTACAAACGGATTCTCACCGGCATTTCATCTGGAGGGACAAGGAATCCGTTATGATCCTGCAAACGCCCGCGAGCGAGACACCTTTGGTGGCGGTGGTCTGCTCGTGTGGGGTGACATCATATTCAACAGTAACACACCACTTCATGTGTTCGTAAGAGGCAATGTGAATGCCGAGCGCTATAGGGATGAGATCATAGAGACCTGACATTTCCGGATAACTGTTGGCCCTCAGTTCCTTTTAATAACGCTCACCCGCATAGGGTTAAGCTTGTCGATGATTTCCCACAAAGCTAATATATTCGGCGTATGGGCTGGCCAGCCAAGTCTCTGAACCCGAACCCTATAGAGCATGTCTGGAATGCTCTGGGTCGACACGTAGTAGCTCGTCGTCCCTCTTCCAGAACCTTTTTCGAGCTACGCACCGCCCTGATCGACGAATGGTATTCTTTGGTTCCAGAGTTTATCAACAACCTGGTGATGAGCATGTATCGTCGTTGTCAGAGATGTCTGTCCGTACGAGACGATCACGTTCTTTATGAAAACATTTTTAGGTTGCATTCTTCGATCGTACATTGGTGACATTTGCGGGTGTGACTCTATATACACAAAATGTGTACAGATTTGTTTGTTCTTATAAAATGTTTGTTAGCCTTATATGGTTGTGGCTCTTTACATGGCAAACGTCTCTACGTGCTGTCTCGTATTTTTCTTGTTTTCCCTGCGAATGATTTCCGGACTTTAATTCCGGATACGAGTGTACTTTTTACTTCGCGTGTCTCGTAAACCAGCTTCCTATAGGGTCCCCATGCAGTGTACAAATAACGGGCCGCTGATGGCCTAGTGGTCAACGTTCGTGACTGCCACAGAGGAACCTCAGGTTCGATCCCAGGCAGGTACGAACGCTCGAACCACTAAATATCCGCATTGCGTCGGATGGACACGTTAAGTCGTCGGACCCCGGGTACTCGTCCCCCGGTAATAAATGAGGGCGTCTTCCTCCCCCTTTCTACCTCGCTTCCGTGTCACTTTCTTATCGGGCGCTAGCCCAAATCTCCTAGCTTCCTATTTCTAATCCTTGTTTAAGACCTGGGGTCAGATACTCCCTTCCTTAAATCCTCTACATATGATCTAATTTGATCTGATCTTACAAATTACGGCGCTTTTGGAGTGTGGGAGGCGAGGAGGTAAATGACACCCCGTGAGCATCCAAGAAAGAGTAAGTCGCTCGTCCCAAATTTAAAGCCACTGATTCTATAAAGGAAAGGAACCAGCGCAGTAGGAAGAGCTCACCACACATGCCTCTCTCAGGGTTTGAACTCCGGTATTGCTAGGACGATTAACCAGAAGAAAGTGTTTCTGACCACTCAGCCATTGAAACGGCGAAGTGTTGCTCTTTCAAAGCATCTCCAGCACGCTTTTGGAGCATCGTAAAAAAAAAAAAAATTATAATATTATATGCGATACTACGCATGGGTATCACGTACAGGATGTGTCAATAAAGTTCGATGAATGCTGTCGTAATGTGTAAAAGGAAAGTTTGTGAAAGGTGCGGTAACTTGCACGACGTAGTCAAGATACTGTATTTACAAACACTTTCATAACTGTCAGTGACGCGGTGAAAAAAGGATGTGGCACAGAGAGCGTATCGCGCCAGATGATGTAGGTGCACGTTTTGGCGGGTAAAAATTAAGCAAAGAACCAATACAAAATACTGTTTCAAACTGGACCGTAACAGAGGACAAGAAATTCGCGACGGACTGTTTTGGTGCCAATGGCTGCTCCACTGGTTTCTGCGATGGCACCGGCCAGATCTGTGGCAGCGGATGTGCGTGCCTTCATCACATTCCGCAGTACGCTGAGTTCGGCACGATCACTCAGTTGTGCCGCTACCCAGAACGCAGTTCCGCTGTATCGGCACCATCTGCTTCTCATCAATGAAGAACATTAGCGACAGTGGATTTTGGAAATCCCAGAACAGCAACAATAAAAAGTACTGATGAACAGTACTGATTGCTTACGCATGTGGCATTCAAACACCATGCTCCTTTCCAAGGCCGTCAGTTCAGCTCCGCGTGTCATAGTCGCTTTTAATAGAGTCTGACAAGGGATTCGATTCGATCAGATTGGAAGATTCCTAAAAAGGCACAGTTCCTACGTTTTTTTATTAGTGGGAGGGGAGAGTAAAACATTTTACAATCGGGAACAGTCTGACACGATAGAAAAGAGTAAATGAAAAGTGTGCAAAAATTAAAGTTGTAGGAATACCCCCGTGCTTTAATGCAGCATGTTGTACGAGGGTTGTACCGAAAGTAATTTCAAAAGTTAGCATAACTTTTTAGCACGTCTTTTCTAAAAAAAGATCGTGCTTATGTTACCGATTTGTCCGTCCGTCTGTACCCACGATATCTCTCCAACTATTAGTCCGTAATGTTTGGTAAAGAATGGTTTGGCCACCAGGCAGCATAAGTGTTAATTTCGGCTTCTGATGTATTTGCAGCAAAATCTGGGCTCCTGAAAACTCGACTAAATTTTTTTTTCTTGGACCGATACAGCTCATATAGAAAAACCTTTTGAGAATACTTTCTTCTTAAAATAATGCAGGGTTTTCCCACCAGGGGACGTAAAGTCACATTTTATTTTTGTCGATATTTCTGTTTCTAAGAGTCCGATTTGAAATTTTCTTTCGGTGTTGGAGAGCATTTCCGGTGCGAAATGTTTCTCATATAAATTCATGTTTTTCTTAACGCACAAGTCTGCAACCAGAGGGCGTAAGCTCACGATTCCGTTTACAGCAATATCTGAGGGATTAAAAACCCGATTGAAAAACTTCTTTCTTCCGTCAGATACTATTGTTTTCCATACTGGTTCCATTGACTTTGAATAGCTTTGATAAATTTAATTTGCGTCAGAACGGATTCAAAAGACGTGCTTATTACACCCGAAAATTCGTTGTCATCTTTCTTGTTTATTAACTGGCGGAGGTCGTTCAAATTGCACAGCGCTGCAGTTGTGCCATCGTTGAATCCAACTCTCGAATACTCTTTGAAAAAACTCAGGTGTGGACTGTTTACCCACTTCTTCACAGCCACTTTCACCTCGTCTGCGTCATCAAATCTTTGTCCCTGGAGACTGACCTTCATTGGACCGAACAGGTGGAAGTCGTAGGGCGCCAGACCTGGGCTGTACGGGAGATGGAGGACCACCGACCAGCCTATCTTGCTTATCTCCTTGTTTGTTACCAAAGATGTGTGTGGTTTCGCATTGTTATGGTGAATGTGGATCCTTTTCTGATTCTTGTTCGGTCTCTTCTTCCTTATGGCTTCTCTAAGCTTCTTGAGTGTCCCAATGTACCGCTCGTTCGTCACAGTACGGCCACGTTCCAAATAATCAAGGAGAATGACACCCCTGTCATCCCAAAAAAGTCACCATGACTTTCTGAGCTGACTGGCTCTTGAATTTATTAGGCCTTTGTGAAGAGGTGTGACGCCATTCCATGGATTGATTCTTCGTTTTCGGATCGTAAGGAAACGCCCACGTTTCATCCCCTGTCACCAGATCGGAAAAACAAACGTGCCATCATTGGCTTCAAATGCTTCCAGAAGATCAGAGCAGACTTTCTTTGCTTCAGATCGGGTGTCAACGGCCGAGATACCCACTTTGCACACACTTTCCGATACCCTAAGTCTTCCACCATCTTCTGTATGGCATTGTGACCACAGTCCAGTTGTGCAACAAGCTCACGGATTATGTCTTGTCTTTCCGCGCAAATCAGTTCATCCACTCGCTGACGATTCGTGTTAGTGGTCGCAGATGATGGTCTCCTACTGCTTGGTTTGTCTTCAATGCTAGTTTCCCTTTCTTTAATCTTCTTCATCCATCTGTGCACATTGCTCTGGTCAATGGTGTCATCTCCGTAAACATTCTGTCGTAGCCTTCTTTGGATGTCGGACAGCCTGCACCCTTTCTTCGTCAAGAACTCAATGACAGCACGTCAACGTCTGCTTGGCCGCCCCGGTGGCGCAGTGGTCTAAGCGATGGCCTCTGATCATTCGTCCGTAAGGGGTCCGGGTTCGAATCCCGGTGAGGCATGGATGTTGTGTTTGTCTTACGGCACTGGCTCTCTCCCTTCCCTGGAACCAGTGGCCTTAAATTAGGGACGGGCGACTGCTTATAGCCCATTGAGTTGCTCACGGTGGTCGTTAAACCTCCAATCAAAAAAAAAAAAAAAAAACGTCTGCTTGGAATCCATTATTTACCTGCAACGAAGAAGAAGGGTTACTATAGAGGAAGAGTTACTCTACCAACATGTGCAATTTGAACGACTTCTGTCAGCTAATAAAAAAAAGTTATGCCCACTTTTGCATAACTTTCGCTATAACCCTCGTATAAGCTGCCTTTACATACCGTCATCTAGCTGCAAATCCGCAAGTTCTGTGCTCACCGGCAAAGGAGAAGGGGGGGGGGGGAAGGACTCAGAGCAAAAAAGACATTAGAAAATACATCGCAAACGTCTGCACAAATAACGCTAAGACCAAACAGCCAGCTCTTAAAGAGGCCTTTTTTTTTGTCACTCATAGCTGGAGTATAATTTAATTGCTCTCATATAATGGATCAATCTTATCATGAGGGGGACGAGACTATGTCTACAAATCCCACCAGGATCACCACCACCACCACTGACTTGACAAACATTCACGTACGGTTTAGACCCACGAGGAAAGCTTAGACTCAATTAACCTAGTGTTATAACAGTCTTTTGAGCCGAGTACTAGAAACGAAGTGACATTAGATAGAACCTAGAGTCTCACGATAGGAAAGTTGGTAGACAGAGAAAAGCCAGAATGCCTAGTAGCTACTGTGCGTCGTTGACGCGACTAACGTCACACGACGGAGATTAATTGCATACATTTTCTCATTGCACTCATTTCATGCTCCTGCTTGGACACCAAATGGTTGACTCGCCCCCAGGAAAGCACAGGTACATTTCGCCAGCCCCCCCCCCCATACCCCACCCCGGCAAATTCAAAATTCAACAGTGCCATTCGTTTGTACTACGTTTGTGCTGGTATGTGCCGCAAACCGTGTCGTTTGTGCTAGCATAGTTTTTGAGATATTCAAAATATAAATTGGGGGGGGGCTGGGGAAATGGTCAGCCCCCCACCCCGGCAAATTCAAAATTCAACAATGCCATTCGTTTGTGCTACGTTTGTGATGGTTTGTGCCGCAAACCGTGTCGTTTGTGCTAGCATAGTTTTTGAGATATGCAAAATATAAATGGGGGGCTGGGGATGGTCAGCCCCGCACCCCGGCAAATTCAAAATTCAACAATGCCATTCGTTTGTGCTACCTTTGTGCTGGTTTGTGCCGCAAACCGTGTCGTTTGTACTAGCATAGTTTTTGAGATATTCAAAATATAAATTGGGGGGGGATTTGTGAGGCCCCCACCCCGGCAAATTCAAAATCCAATAGTGCCATTCGTTTGTGCTACGTTTGTGCTGGTTTGTGCAGCAAACGTGTCGTTTGTGCTAGCTTAGTTTTTGACATATTAAAAATATAAATTGGGGGGATGCTCAGCCCCCCACTCCCGCAAATTCAAAATTCAATAGTGCCATTCGTTTGTGCTACGTTTGTGATGGTTTGTGCCGCAAACCGTGCTGTTTGAGCTAGCATAGTTTTTGAGATATTTAAAATATAATTTTGGTTGGCTGGGGAAATGTTCAGCCCTCCACTCCCGCAAATTCAAAATTCAACAGTGTCATTCGTTTGTGCTACGTTTGTGCTGGTTTGTGCCACAAACCGTGTCGTTTGTGTTAGCTTAGTTTTCGAGATATTAAGTACCTAAATTTTGTTGTCAACCATTTCCTCAGCCCCGTCCTCCTCCCACCCCACTCGCAAATTCAAAATTTAGCATAGCCATTCGTTTGTGCTGGTTTGTGCCGGAAACCCTGTCGTTTGTGCTTGCTTAGCTTCCGAGTTATTAAATACCCAAATTTCGGTGTGGACCATTTCCCCAGCCTGTTTTGAATATAACATAAATTTGGCGGGTTGGGGGAATGCCCCTCCTCCCATCCCACAAATTCAAAATTCAACACAGCCATTCGTTTGTGCTGGTTTGTGCCACAAAACGTGTCGTTTGTGGCAGCTTAGTCTTCGAGATATTTCTGCGAACAAGCCTTTCTTTAATAACAAACAGATCATGATTCTACAGTGAGCACGAGGTCATAAATGATGCACTGTGGATCAATGGCATTAGATCATATGGAGTGACGAAAGAATTTGATTCATAACAAAAGGAGGACATTTGTACGTATGACGCTGACAACATGATCCGAACCCTACTGTACCTACATTCAAACAGTAAAGCATCCTCCTGCCGTTATGATGTGGGGTTGCATCTCAGCTCATGGAGTGGGTAGACTGCGTAACATTGAAGGTAACATGAATGCTGCCCATTATATACAAGTACTGGAGAGGGACAATGCTTCCTTCATCTGTTAACACGTTTCCAAATAGTGATATCATCTTTCAGGACGACAATGTGCCCTGCCATCGGACACGAGTAGTGGACAGGTGGTTGGTTTCTAAATCTGTCGGGAGGTTGCAATGTCCTACACAATAGCCGAATCTTAATCCGATCGAATACTTTGGATGAAACTGAAACCGGTGAGTGCGAGAAATCCTACAAATTAAGTAAAAGTTACTTGAAGCTATGATTTCATGTTGGTATCATCTAACATCAAAGGATGAACTTGAACACCTTTTGAGTAGTATGCCCAGGAGATGTGTCTTAGCAATTAAAAACAAAGGCAACCCCAATAATTATTAGACAATTTTATGTATGTGTACATACAAACAATTGTCTTATAATAATTATGCATAAAAATTATGGATACATTATGTATGAGTACATACAGAGAAGTATGTCTTGAAACATATTTGACATTCATTGACTAAATGAACAAGTTTAACGAGTTCTATTTTTTTTATTTCTCGTAACTTAAACAGTTTGTACTTAACCAGAAAAAAAAAAAAAGAAGTTTATGTTAGCTTTACAATTTCTTTCTGTCTTCTCATCCACTTCATGTACAACAATGCAGATATGTTAGATCTGCAAAACGTTTTGAATTCCTTACGAAATTATTTTTAAAATGATGTACAGCCGTCGGTGGCGCAGTAATCTAAGCGATGGCTTCTGATCATTCGTCCGAAAGGAGTCCGGGTTTGAATCCCGTCAGGAATGGATGTTGTGTTTGTCTTACGGCACTGGCTCTCTTCCTTCCCTGGAACCAGTTACCCTAAATTAGGGACGGGCGACTGCTTATAGCCCATTGAGTTGCTCACGGTGGTCGTTAAACCTCCAATCAAAAGAAAAAAAGATGGTATGAAGGGACTGATGTTACTGTTAGTACATCTACTGGTAGGTGAAGTCTGCTTCATTATCGCTTACATGGCTGTAAAAGCAGGCGTAAACCATTGGTAACTGCAAATCAAAGACAACATAGGCTTCAGTGGGCAAAATAGCATGTATCATGAACAACGAAGCCATATGAAAATGCTCTTTTCAATGATGAATCAGAATTTTGCCTTAATGGGAATCCGAGTAGTGCCTATGTAAGGAGATTCAAGCAGGAAGAATTCCATCCAAGTTGCTTAGTGAGGCCAGTGTTAAGCATCCGGTAAAGGTCATGGTTTGAAGCTTTTTTTTTTTTTTTTTTTTTTTTTTTTTGATTGGAGGTTTAACGACCACCGTGAGCAACTCAATGGGCTATAAGCAGAGTCGCCCGTCCCTAATTTAGGGTCACTGGTTCCAGGGAAGGGAGAGAGCCAGTGCCGTAAGACAAACACAACATTCATGCCTCACCGGGATTCCAATCCGGACCCCGTTCGGACGAATGATCAGAGGCCATCGCTTAGACCACTGCGCCACCGGGGCGGCAGGTTTGGAGCTGTATGTGAGAACATTGCGGTGCGAACCTCCATATTGTCGATGGTACACCAAATGCCCAGAAATACATCTGGATATTAGAAAACAAGATGCTGTCATTACCTAGAAGACTTTATGATAGTAATTTTATTTTTCAAGAGGACAATGCACCCTGTCATCGTGCAAAACTAGTGAAAAACTGGTTTCAGGAAAAAAATGCTCAGCATCTTGATTGGCCACCACACTAACCGGTCTTAAACCCGATCGAAAATGTTTGGTTCAAAGTGCCGTATGAACTATCAAAAAAGAAGCCAACAACCAAAATTCATTGAATATGTAATTCAAATATGGAATCGTATTGTTCAACCCGATCTTTTACAAAACCTTGTTCACAGTATGCAATCAAGATGCAAACCTGTGATTAAAGCTGAAGTTTGGGCAACAAAATATTAGGTACACTTTATCATTTTGCTGCATTATATGTATTTCTGTATTTAAATGTCATTTCCTTCCTTATGAATTACAAAAACAATTTTTTGCTGTATACTTAAGTATTGGATAAACGATTCAATTTTTTAAATAATTTCGACTCGGTCATGTTTTTTGAAATGTATCTTAAAAACAGAAGTAGCTACAGGAAAAGCAAAAACATTTTTATTTTAAGTCTCCGCTAAATTTTCCACCTAGTGGCATATAAATGATGAAATTGCAATAAAAATTAGATAGTTAAAAATAAGTCAAACTTAAAAATTCACTGCCTTTGCAGGTGATGTAATACTTTTCACACCACTGAAAAAGGATTAAATTAACATTTCTGAGCTTACCCAAATTAAAAGATTTAAAACGGCCATTCAGCAGTAGTTGAAGGTTTTTCCAGGGGCAGGACAAAAGTTTCAGCTGCTTAAAGAAGTATCTGTACATTTACATATTTACGAAGACATACTTACAACTTTTCAAAATAATCTCCATGAACATCTATACAATTTTGTGTTCCATTTTACCCAATTCGCAAAATAATCCCTAGCCCTTCAAATTATATTTTGAATATCTCAAAAACTAAGCCATCACAAACGACACGGTTTGCCTCACAAAACAACATAAACGTAGCAAAAACGAATGGCACTGTTGATTTTAAATTTGCGGGGGTGGGGGCTGGGCGTTTCCCCAACTTCCCAAAATTATATTTTGAATATCTCAAAAACTATGCTAGCACAAACGGCACGGTTTGCGGCACAAAACAGCACAAACGTAGCACAAACGAACGGCACTGTTGAATTTTGAATTTGCCGGCGTGGGGGCTGAGCATCCCCCCAATTTATATTTTTAATATCTCAAACACTAAACTTGCACAAACCAGCACAAACGTAGCACAAACGAATGGCATTGTTGAATTTTGAATTTGCCGGGGTGGGGGCTGACCATTTCCCCAGCTCCCCGAATTTATATTTTGAATATCTCAAAAACTATGCTAGCACAAACGACACGGTTTACGGCACAAACCAGCACAAACGTAGCACAAACGAATGGCATTGTTGAATTTTGAATTTGCCGGGGGGCCGACCCCCCAATTTATATTTTGAATATCTCAAAAACTATGCTAGCACAAACGACACGGTTTGCGGCACAAACCAGCACAAACGTAGCACAAACGAATGGCATTGTTGAATTTTGAATTTGCCGGGGTGGGAGGCTGACCATTCCCCCCATTTATATTTTGAATATCTCAAAAACTATGCTAGCACAAACGACACGGTTTGGGGCACAAACCAGCACAAACGTAGCACAAACGAATGGGATTGTTGAATTTTGAATTTGCCGGGGTGGGGGCTGACCATTTCCCCAGCCCCCCCCTCCCTCAATTTATATTTTGCATATCTCAAAAACTATGCTAGCACAAACGACACGGTTTGCGGCACAAACCAGCACAAACGTAGCACAAACGAATGGCAGTGTTGAATTTTGAATTTGCCCGGGTGGGGAGCTGACCATTTCCCCAGCCCCCAATTTATATTTTGAATATCTCAAAAACTATGCTAGCACAAACGAATGGCACTGTTGAATTTTGAATTTGCCGGGGTGGGGTGGGCTGGCGAAATGTACCTGGAAAGCACCACGACTGACTTAACCAGAGACGAAGTAAGTGTCTCTGACGTCACAAGACAAGATGGCGCCCCTCTCCCACCACGACCAAATTTGTTGTTTTGCTAAACGGTGCGGGCTCATGACGTTTATATTGTCTGTTTGCCTGGAATGTGTTTTAGTGCGTTATGTCAAGCAAATTTGCAATTATATTTATTTTTAATGAAAAATATAGTAGGTCTATTTCATAGGGTACCAGTGTACGTTTGAAATTATTGACCTTCAGGATTTTATGAAAAATAAATAAATTATGATAATAACATTTATTATTTTAAAACAAGATAATGCACCAGAAAAGACACAATAATGTTGGAAAAGAAGCAAATATTAAAACAATCTTAATAAACACTTACACTGCAAATGAAAATTTGATTAACACTTACGTAATTTCCCACTTTTCCACCCAATGTCTGACTGCATCATAATTATGGCATGATCATCGGTTTTTTGCGGGGCTTTGCATGGGCAAAATTCTCAATTTCTGAAGAGTAGTAGTCCCAATAATTTTTTTTTTTCCGTTTTTAGTACGTCTTTTGTAAAACAAGTAAGTAAAATCATGCAATGCATTGATTATGATACGCTTTCCAACATACCAGAAATTATTACTCAAGTTATGAGAATAATGGCTGTGGAATAAATCTCGCTGCTGTGTCCTGACCTTTGACCCCATTTCGATGATATTCAACAGAACCGGTTCAGTACACCTCAAGAATAACATACTAAAGTTTTGTCGCAATAGAAGCAGTTTTACGCAAGTTATGAGAATAATGGCTGTGGAATAAATCTTGCTTTTCTGCAATGACCTTTGACCCCGTTTCGTTGACATTCGACAGAACCGGTTCACTATAACTCCGGAACAACATGATAACGTTTTGTCGCAATCGAAACGTTTTTGGTAAGTTATGATGCACAAGGGCAATGGAATGGATCCAACTCCAGTGTCCTGACCTTTGACCTCATTTCGCCCATTTTCAATAGGGTTCGTCCCCAGTGGCTCCCTACCACATACTAAAGTTTCATCGAAATCGAACCATTGTTACGCAAGTCATGACGCATAAGGGCAATGGAACAAATCCCGCTCTTATATCCTGCCTCACATTTAACCCCATTTCGCCCATTTTCCATAGGGTTCGTGCCCAGGTGCTTCCCTACCACATACTAAAATTTCATCGAAATTGAACCACATTTACGCATGTTATGACGCATAAAGGCAATGGAATGGATTCCACCTTTATGCCCTGACCTTTGACCCCATTTCGCCCATTTTCAATAGGGTTCGTTCCCAGGTAGTTTCCTACCAAATACTAAAATTTCATCGAAATCGAACCATATTTACGCATGTCATGACCCATAAAGACAATGAAATGGATCTCGCTTTTATGTCCTGACCTTTGACCCCATTCCACCCATTTTCAATAGGTTTCGTTCCCAGGTGGTTCCTTACCACATACCAAAATTTCATCGAAATCGAACCATTTTTACGTAAGTTATGACACATAAGGGCAATGGAATAAATCCCGCTCTTATGCCCTGCCTGACCTTTGACCCCAATTTGCCAATTCTCAATAGGGTTCGTGCCCAGGTAGTTTCCTACCACATACTGGAATTTCATCGAAATCGAACCATATTTACGCATGTTATGACGCATAAGGGCAATTGAATGGATCCTGCTCTTATGGCGTGACCTTTGACCCCACTTCACCCATTTTCAATAGGGTTCGTCCCCTGGTGGTCCCCTAACACATACTAAAATTTCATCGAAATCGAACCATTTTTACGTGAGTTATCGTGCCGACAGACAGACGGACGGATGGACGGACAGACGAACGGAAAAAAGCTGGACCATATACGCTTCTTCAACCTACGGTTGGAAAGCGTAAAAAAGGTCGTGCTTATTACACTGCCGGACAACTGCTAAGGACGGATGACAATAGCAACGATAGCAACCATAAAATGGAAAGCAGGAAAATGTGGAAATTAGCATAAGTGCGGGATACAGTAAGACGTGTTGTGCGTATGCAAATTTTGGATTGCCGAACTTTTTCGTGACGTCATAGCGCTGATAAGAGATATAAAGGATTTGACGCGTATTGACCGTTGTTGTTCAAACGCAAAGTTGAAAGGGAAAGAATCAATTGACGAACTTGCAAGTTTCAGTATGTCTTCCCGACATCACCTAGATGCTTTTACGCGGGGCCGTATTATTGGCAAGATTGAAAAAGGGCGAAAAATAACAGATGTTGCCAGGGATTTTAACGCCAGCCACAGTGTTGTTTCAAGGCTTTGGAAATCATTTTAAGCAAATGGAGAGTGTAGCAAACGTCAAGGGGAGGTTGTGTTCGCAGTACGACACCTGCAGAAGATCGGTACATAGTGATATCAACAAAAAGACACCGGCGCAGCACAGCTAGTGAGGTAGCAAATCAGTTTATGGCTGCTACTGGCAAAGCAGATCTCCCGAAAAACTGTCGCCAGACGTTTGCATGAAGGAGGACTATACGCCCGCCGTCCTGTTGTGTGCATACCATTGTCCAGAAGTCACCGTACCGCCCGTTTGCAATGGTGCCATCAACATCGCAATTGGACTGATAACGACTGGACTTCTGTCCTCTTCTCAGATGAGAGTAGATACAGTCTATTGTGTAATTGTCGACGACAACTGATCTGGCGTGATAGTCGTACTGCATATTGTCCAGCAAACATACAGGAAAGGGACGATATCCAACATGTAGTGTCATGGTATGGGCTGGCATCATGATCAATGGCCGCACGTCCTTCTATGTGCTTTCAACTGGGACTATGACTGGCCAACGATACATTAATGATGTTCTGCTACCTCATGTTCGCATGTTCCGTGGTGCTGTCGGTGATAGATTCATTTTCATGGACGACAACGTAACATGTCATCGAACAGTCACTGTCCAGGAGTGTCTTGAGGGCGAGGATATTCAATGCCTCGTATGACCAGCACGTTCTCCAGATCTGAATCCCATTGAAAATGTGTGGGATGCTTTGGGGAGGAGTCTTGCTGGTCGCTAATGCCCTCCAATAAACAAGGACACCCTTATCCGTGCAGTGACAGAGGAATGGGATAAATTACCCCAACAGCTGCTTGATAATGTTGTGCAAAGCATGACACTACGTGTGGAATCTTGCATCGCCCTCCATGGTGGCCATATCCCGTATTGACATCTTACGCCGGTACGCCTACGGACGGTAATTGCATTTTTCACGTTTACGTATTCTGCACAAAATGGCCTGTTTGTCCCTTGAACACGTTCCAAAGCCTTCTGGATTTCAGAGCACAATAAATTGTCTTTCTTGTAATATCCTGGCATTCTGACATTATTTTATTTCACTTGGCATCCAACCACACTTACTTTTTTATGCGCTATAAGCCGTTTATGATCCGTCCTTAGCAATTGTCCAGCAGTGTATGTTATTGATTTATCCGTCCGTCCATCTGTAGACACGATATCTCTGCAACTATTAATAGTCCGATTTGGAAAATTCTTTTTGAATTGGGAAGCTTGAAATATAAGAATAATGATCTTTCATCTCACTTTTCTTTTTTTATGATGTACAATTTCGCCGCTAGAGGGAGTAAATGTAGATGATGTCGAATTCAAAAATTCATTTTATTCCACATATTTGCTTCTAAACATCCAATTGAAAAAATTCCTTTATCTTTCGGTTCCATTTATGTCGAAGAGTATTTTAGGAATAGTTGCTTTTTCAAATTAAGCATAGATTTTCCGCTAAGGGGCGTAAAAGTAAATTACGTTACCCTCGATATCTCTTCTTCTAAAACTCCGATTTGAAAAATGTTTTCTTTAGCGGATACAGCTCCTGATGGAAAAATTTTGTGCATAATTTCTAATTTTTGGTAAAGAATACTTTGGCCACCAGGGGGCGTAAGTGTCAGCTTTTGCTTCTGATGTATTTGCCATAAAATCTGAGCTTCTAAAATCTCGATTGAAAAAATTCTTTCGTGGACCGATGCCACTCACGGTGATAAACCTTTTCGAAATATTTTCTTCTTAAAATATTCCATGGTTTCACCGCCAGGGGGCGTAGATCTATATCTTATTTTTGTCAATATCTCAGCTTCTAATGGTCCGATTTGAAAAATTCTTTCTTTATAGATAAAGCTTTCGATGTAACATGTTTCTCATATAATTTCAAAATTTTCAAGTAATTCATAAACTTTCCGCTAGGTGGCGTAAAGGTAAATTGCGTTTCCCCTTATCTCTGCTTCTAAATTTCCGATTTGAAAAATTATTTCTGCAGAGGATACAGCTCCTGATGGGAAATCTTTTGCACATAATTTCTAATTTTTGTAAAAAATGGTTTGGCCACCAGGGGGCGTAAGCCTTAATTTCCGCTTCTGATGTATTTGCAGCAAAATATGAGCTTCTAAAATCTCCATTGAAAAAAAAAGTCGTTTGTGGACCGATACTACTTATGTCGACAAACCTAAATTTTAGGAATATTTTCTTCTTAAAATAATGCATGGTTTCTACGCCAGGGGGCATAGATGTATATCTTATTTTTGCCAATATCTCTACTTCTAGAAGTCCGATTTGAATTTTTTTTTCTTTTTTGGATAGTGTTTCCGATGCGAAATGTTTTTCATAAAAATTCAAAATTTTCCAGTAAATAATAGACTTTCGGCTAGAGGGCGCGAAGATAAATTGCGTTTTCTGCGTTGTTTCTGCTTCTAAAACTCCGATTTAAAAAATTCTTTCTGTATCCCATACAGCTCCTGATGGAAAATGTTTTTCCATGTAATTTCTAATATTTGATAAAGAATGGTTTAGCCACCAGGGGGCATAGGTATTAATTTGTGCTTCTGGTGTACTTGCAGCAAAATCTGAGCTCCTGAAACTCAACTAAATTTTTTTTCTTGGACCGATACTGCTCACATCGATAAACCTTTTGAGAATACTTTCTTCCTAAAATAATGCATGGTTTTCCCGCCAGGGGCATAGATACATATCTGATATTTGTCCATATCTCTGCTTCGAACATTCCGATTTGAAATATTCTTTCTTTGTGGGAGAGCGTTTCCGCTGCGAAATGTTTTTCATATAAGTTCAAATTTTTTTTAACGCACAAGTCTGCAACCAGAGGGCGTAAGTTCACGACTCTGTTTACAGCAATATCTGCCGGATTTGTTTGTTTGTTTGGAGGTTTAACGACCACCGTGAGCAACTCAATTGGCTATAAGCAGTCGCCCGTCCCTAATTTAGGGTCACTGGTTGCAGGGAAGGGAGAGAGCCAGTGCCGTAAGACAAACACAACATCCGTGCCTGACAGGGATTCGAACCCGGACCCCTTACGGACGAATGATCAGAGGCCAGCGCCTTAGAACACTGCGCCACCGGGGCGGCATCTGCCGGATTAAAAACCCGATTGAAAAACGTCTTTCTTCGGTCAGATACAATTGCTTTCCATACCGGTTCCATTGAGTTTGAGTAGCTTTGATAAATTTAATTTGCGTCAGAACGTATTCAAAAGACGTGCTCATTACACCCGAAAATTCGGTGTCATCTTTCTTGTTTTTATTCTTGATAGTGCTGAAAATAATCTTTCAGCAGAACAGTTCGTGGCTGGTAAGGGTAAAAACATTATCAAAGTCCTTTCTAAGTTTGTAAATACACTCTGAAGATTGTTATCAGTGATAAAAGTGTACATATCCCGTGGTGTGTTCCAAGTCTTCGGTATTCATACACTCACGGACAATGAAATTTGCGCGCCAAAAAGGAGACATCGGATGGAACTGAAATTTTATGGACGGAATGATACAGATGAATGATACACATGATGCAATAAACAGAGCTGCAGGACAATTACAGAGGGATCTATGGACACGCAGTCCGGTCATATTCAATAGCGCGTCGCACTGCCTCGTGCGGCGATACATGCTGCAATACGGTCCGGTCCGTCATGGAGGCCAACAGACATCTGATGTTGTCCTGCGGCAGACTGGCCCACACGTGTTGGACGGTGTGCTCCAAATCCCGGATTGTGCGGCACGGCAGCAGTCGGTGTTTTAACTAGTCCCACACATGCTCGATAGGGGACATATCCGGGGAGCGGTCATGCCATGGAAGTATCTGGACATGACGCAGGCAATCCTGGGCAACCCGAGCCGTCTGCGGGCGCGCATTATCCTGCTGGTATAGCGCACCTGGAATCCCGGCCTGGAATGGGAACACATGGGGCCGTAGGATCTCATCCACATACCGCTGGACCGTCAATGATCCACGTACCACTACTAGAGCTGATCGGCTATCGTAGGCAATGGCTCACCAGACCATAATACCTGCAATGGGGGAGGTGTGGCGCTCGATAACGAGGTTGGGATTGTGCCGTTTATCCGGGGACCTCTACATCGGGACACGATGATCATCTGTCCCCAAAACGAAGCGGCACTCATCGCTGAACACCACACGTCACCAGTCTGTGGCGTTCCACCTCGCTCCGGCCTGGCACCACTGCATACGGAGCCGGCGATGTTCGGGTGTTAATTGCAGCACACTTAAAGAGCGCTGAAATCGCAGATTTGCTTCCGCGAATCATCGGGAAATGGTGCGTGGGCACACAGGAGCCGTTACATCTGCCTGTATAGCGGACCAGGTCCCCGTGGGATCCGTTCGTGCCTGGCGCACGATCCGTCGTTCCTCTCTACCGGTGGTCCTCCTGAGCCGTCTTGAGCCGCTCTGCCGTGTGGCAGTGCCGTCACGTGTCCACTGCTGCCAACACAGTCGGACGGTATGGTCAGAACGTCCACGTGGTGGGCTATACGGCGCGCCGACCACCCTGGGATTTTCAGCACGATGATCAGGCCTCTCTCAAAGTCCGTAAGTTGCGTAAATCGACGTCTCTGGCGTCTACCCTGCATGTTTGTCACTCTGTATTTTTGCTTGCGTCGGCCGGTGCTTTTCGCTTACATGGGGCATCGCCTACACGCTGGTTTATAAGACTGCCGGTTCGTGCCTGCAGCGCCCCACAGGGTGTGCGGTCATGCGCACTCGCACCAAACGTGGATCATTTGCATACCAGCACGCACTCTAGCTATTTGCAAAGTTTCGCGGTTGTAGCATGCTTTCTTCTAGATGCGCAAATTTCATTGTCCGTTAGTGCATATGACTGGAAATGTAGACATTCGTTACTGAGAAAGTTTTCAAGGCCACGTTCCACGTGTAACGCAAATCCGGTTGGCTACTCACTGCATTGCTTATTCTTTCATAATACTGTAGTTACGAATTAATGATATACACTGAAGAGCAATTGAATTAGAGACAGCTGGCGTTATGCAAATATGGCGCTGTGGGCGGCTCTGTAAACGGAAACGACATGACGTATGCAGCGATCCGACAATATAAAGAGTGATGCGACGGGAATCAGTAAGAGTCGGACGCAGGACGCAGTATGGGTAAGACGAATGATCTAAGCGCATTTGATCGTGGGAAAATTGTCGGGGCCTGACGAATGGGTCACTCCATCTCGGAAGTCGTGCAGGCACTGGGATTTTGACCAGCCACTGTGTCACGGGTGCACCGTGAGTATATCGAATCCGGTAAAACCATCCCTGCAAGAGCCAACTGCCGTGGACAACAGCGTGTGGATGAGCGCGGTCATCGTCGGCTAGCTCGCACTGTAACAGCGGATAGACGGGCCACAGTGCAAGAAATCACTCGCCAATTTAACGCTGGTGCACAAAAACGCGTAAGCAGCCACACCATCCAAAACCATCTCCTCGCTATGGGGTACAGAAGCCATCGTCCTACGAGGGTACCGATGCTGACCGCACATCACAGGGTGCAAAGATTAGCATGGGCGCGGGAACATCGCCACTGGACCCTAGACATGTAGAAAAATGTTGCCTGGACTGATGAGTCGAGATTCACGCTGGTACATGCGGATGGCAGGATACGAGTACGGCCATCACCTCCTAATAGCTTAGCAGGCCAGCGCACCGATTTGTGACGTCACTAGAGTAGTCCGTAGTCTCGGAGAGGAGCATTACGGCGATGTGCGAACGAACGCGTCTTTACGTACACCAACTAACCAGGTCGTGCGTTCTTTTAGAGTTTCACTGCATTTAAATAAGAACTTGTGTGTTAGTTTTCAAATAACTGCAGAGTTAACAAGTTTGTTTAATAATCTTTTAAAATACAGAAGAAAAAGAAATTATAGCGTACAATTTAGCGTAGCAATAATTTCGACTTGAAAGGGTAAGCAACACAGATTCGTCAGTTTAATGAAAGCATCCCTGTCATTTCACTGGAAGTGATAAACCATTTCTATAATCGAAATTATAAACTGTTGTCGTAGTTTCACTTGAAGTTATAGTATCTTTATAGTTAACCGAACGATTCCTGTACTTGTGAACAAATCGTTCTTGTACTTGAAAGATTAGTTTGAGGGTCCATTACGAAGTATCGCCGTCGTTTCAAAAGATGTCGATTGACATATTTAAGGAATCAGATTTTTCATTCATTGCAAACTTATGACTATGAAAATTTTAATAATGAAATAATTCCTTTAGTGAAAATGTATTTCATATGCAATCCGTGATCACTAATATATATAAAAAGGTCAAGAAAAACTGAATTTTTTTCTGTGTTTTTTAATTATTACCAAAGGCTCAATAAAACACGTTTTAACATACATACAGGGAATTGCTGCTTGATCCACTGATTGCATCAAATAAATTAAGATTTCAAGAAAATTATGCCATTGCTACATTATTAAACGTACAATAATGACATAACAAGTTTTCCTAATTTTAGTACCATCTAGTTACGTGTTTGGACAACTTCATTTTGATAAGCAAATGTAAAGTTTATAATTTTTGTCTTCCAGAGCACTATTTCAAAAAAGTTACTTTGTCAAAGTTCAACACATCTGTATTAAGTATATTAGTAGCATTAAGCAAAACTATTTGGATCCACAATATAAGCATTTCTTTTTATCTGGAAAAATACAAGTAACTTATTGGCAGAAATTTTCTGAAATTTGATTTTCAAGAAGTATTCAGCAAAACTGCCAATGTACATATAATTATGGTTGTGTAGTTCTTTGTGTATCACAAGCACAATTTGATTATGTGTCCGTTAGCTGTTCCTTGAAGAATTTCAAAGACACGTTTCTAAGAAAATCTGAAATTTGTTCCAATAATTTCTTAAAGTATTTTTTCAGATAATTATTATATTTTTTGAGAACCTGACAAATGCACATGCAGTAGTTATTGTACTGAATAAATCTAAGCGATTGTTTTGGTACTATAGGATGTATTTTAAAAGATGTACATCTTTCATTATAAATTGACTAACTTGATGTACCATTTTCTCAGAAACTATAAAAAGCAATGGTATAAAATTTTGCACAAATGTTTTGTCTTTGCTAAAGCTATTGAAAAAGATTGTTTTTTCCTTTTTTTTATGATTTTGGTTTCAAAATAAATTCTATGAAGGATTGAAGAAGTTTTTCCCTATACAAAAATTGACACCCACCCTCACGTTTGGAAGCACACTTTCCAGTAGTTATCGGATAATATGAGATATATTAGTTCCAGTTATTATTGCTGTAGCTTGTGAAGACACAGTGCAGGAAGTCTGGAAACAGATAAGTCTAGATAAATGAATGAAAAGTTGATCTCTCATTTTAAGCAAATATTTAAAAAAAAAAAAAAAAAAAAAAAAAGAAGCGAGTATATATTTCTACTTGTATTTTAAAAATCTTGTTTGTTTAGAACATAGCTTCCACAATATGTGGATTCATGTCGATCCACGTACTTTTCTTTCTCTTAAAAATAACAATATCCAAGGCTTAAAAATACCATGCCCGAGATGCCCGGAGCATGTAAATCATTCGTCTGGGCAGGTAAATAAAACATCTAATTGCCTGTGCATGGTAACTAAATTTTAAAATAAAAAAGTTTGTAATAAAATTTCCTACTACACAAGAAAAAAAAGACAGTCATCACATGTCGTGTTTCATGTCATTGTTAATTAATGGAAGTTGTATTATTTTTACGAAGTACCAAGGAAAGAGTAATATCACATCTTTAATTATGTTATGCTCTACGCCCAGAAATCGGAAACCTAGTTTTGCTCCAAATTTTGTTTATAATCAACAACAGTATGCATGCCTCTGATGTAACTGACCTCTCATGTTTAGTGACAAAGGGAGAAAACTTTAACAAAAGGAACATGGCAGAATCACTAAATTTCCGAAACACCAGTTTCATCATCGTACCATTTCATACCAATTTTAGCATCAGCATCTTAAAAATTGATATAAACACGTTTGTGCATTGAACATTTGTAATACAGACCCTTAAAATGGAAGTGCAAACATGTAAAAACAGTTCATATTTTTAACTTAAAAAAAATAGGGTTCTGGTTTGTTATCTTAAAAGATACATTTTCCTGCGCATCCAGCTTTTACTACCTGGGCAAGTAAATAATTTCTTGCCCAGGTAGTACTGATATATTTCACCTAATTTTTAAGAAATTGAATGGTTTTGATAAATTCCCATCCTACCACAGATAGAGCATACACACTGCTCACACGAGAGTTCTTCAATGTGTTGGTTTGTAGAAAAATGCTTCAAAATCTTTAAACGGACATTTTAAAGGCAAACTTACTCCTGAACTATGTGTGAACTTCTGTTTTTGTGCATTCATATCTAATTTTTGCTGTCTATACTTGATTCAGTGTTTGTGTTCCTTTAGTAATAAATATTAAAAATGATAATTCAATGCAATTCTCTATGTCTGCAAACACAAAAGATGTATTTCACATGGCAACAAGGCCTTAGCATTTATATAAAGGACATAGGCATGTTAGATGTGTACATGACATACATATATTTCGTATAGGATATAAGTATTTTACAAGCATTTGTGCCCAGAAATAGGGACCCCAAAAAAGTTAATCTGACGCTGCCTAAACACTTAAATAACTAAGTACGAATGTATCAACATATTACTCTTGGGATCAAAAACATGCAACCCTTATTATTCTGTGTCCATAATAAAAAAAAAAGTTTAAAATCCCTTCCTAAATATACATATTTTACTTTGAACTTATTTGATACATTGGCAAAAACATGTTATGGGTTACTATAACAACACAAGTAATCTATTCTTTCCATTACAAACATAAATTTCATTTTTCAAAAATCTTTTCAGTGCTTTGACTTCCCGCTGTGAGATGCATTAGATTATAAAATTAGCCAAATTTAAATTTTCTAGTTCAAAATTTTTATTTTACGAGTAGTTTAAAATAAGGTTAACAAAAGGTTTCCACGTACCTTAGAGTTGAAAATTTTCACGCTTTATTGCTGTAATCCATTTTGAGAACCTCCCCATTAGTAGGGAATTTGAATACTTTTAATATTCCTCTATGAAAATAAATTTAGTTGACAATTTAACAACAACAACCACGCACATCCGTAGTCACGCTTACACAGAGTGAGCAAGCTCATGCATGCTCGACCACCCACCACGGACATCAGCCTACTCTCCCCTACGTCACGCAGCTTCCGGCGTTCAGTGCGCGGGCCTTCTAAGCTATTAGGGGGTGATGGTACGGCGCAGACCACATGAAGCGATGGATATTTCTTGCCAGCAGGGTACTTTTCAAGCTGGTGGGGGTGGCATTCTCGTCTGGGGACTGTTTACGTGGACTGAAATGGGAGCCCTGGTACGTGTGACATCGTCCCTCACAGGTCAACTTTCCGGGATATCCAGGACGACCATTTGCTCCCGTTTGTGCGTCTTCAACATCCCACTGGGGACCTCATCCTGCAACAAGACAATGCACCGTGCCATCGCTCCCGAATTGTATCCGAATGGTTGGATGAACACTCCACCGACGTGAGCTCGCTTCCTTGGCCAGCTAGGTCACCTGACCTCAATCCCATCGAGCACATCTGGGATGCCATCGAGAGAGATGTTCAAGGATCTGACCACCCTCCATCAAATCTTCGTAAACTGTGGGAGCTTTTTCAGGGGTCGTGGATCCGTATGGCTTCCCAACGTTTCCGGTGTCTTGTCGAGTGCATGCCGAGACGAATCGCCGCCGTCATCAAAGCGAAAGGTGGTGCTACACGTTACTAGACAGGCATCTCTAATTCAATTGCTCTTCAGTGTAGTTTGACCTTTATTTTAAAATACCTTGCTGTTCTCTTTCTGTTCTCTAACCGCACTTGTTTTTATAAAGAATTACTTTATTGTATTAAATTATAAATGTAAATTTCTAGATATCATTATAAAATTTATTTTCACCGCCTTTGGTGAATTATTTCAATATAGCATTCATTTTGTTTGTCCATGGTCGAGTTTGTGAAGAACAGGCTCAACAGCTTCATTAATCTTAGAAATAAAAACAATACGTGAGACGCAGGTCCGCTGAAGTGGTTTTGGAGGGGAAGAATGCACCCTACGCAAACAATAATTCCAATTGCTTCCACATGTTTCTATAACCTAGCATATTACTAGATGTCAAGGCAAGAGGGACATCCCTCGAGCTCTCTCTTCCTCACCCTCCAAACCAGCACATAACAAGTTTCAATGTCAGACTGCCCCATACAGCAGTTCATTATTATAGTACGTTATCTAGCCCAATATATAGCCGGCAAACGACGCTCTTGCTCAGTTAATGCTCTCCGCACACGCACATGGAGAGACGACTACAAATAATATAAGTTTTAAAAATTAATAAATTTTGTAAAATTATTTAACTAAAAAATTTCTTGAGTGGTGGTGCTCGAATATTAAAAAAAAAAAAAAAAAAAAAAAACTTTCAGCTTGGCGCCCCAGTAGATCTGGCGCCCTGAGCCTGTGCCCACTGGGCCCGTTGCTTAAATCGGCCCTGAACTCAACAATCGTTTAGTAGTCAGGGTAAGAAACTTGCTGTTAATGTACGATGTTCAAACTTGCTGAAGGGTTCCAGTTATAGGCAAACTTTAATAACTAAAAACACACACAAGCTAAAATATATTTACATGGTTGAAATGACATGAGTACGTTCGTGCTCGCTACGAGCACATCATCAGATGAAAGACCAAGTTGAGTTCCAGAAACACATTTATATATGGGTGCCGTTACCAAACGTTCTCAATGAGGAAAGAAATTCAAGAACGTTCACTTGCTTTAACGTAATATGAGAAAATAGAGGCCTATAGAGTTCCATTAATGATGGGAAGAGTCTGCGACGTAAGAGGTAGAAACAGGAATCGAGGACAGTAAAGTTTCCCAGGCCTGGGAAATATAGCTGGGTATTTCATCATTGCAACAAGTGTCCACTCGATGCAAAATGTGCAGACTCTCTGTAAAGAGCGCTGTTTCCCTCGTTGTAGAGGTAGAAAGAATGGAGACGTCTGTCCAAGATGGGTAATGTGTACCAGCTGAAGAAAGCCTGGCTAAAGCAGTCGATGACGAGCCATTTTTTGCACTATTTTGGTGTTCCTTAATTCTTGTCTGGCAAACAAGACTATATTGGTGTTCCTTAATTCTTGTTTGGCAAACAAAAATTAAATGAACACCAATATAGTGTAAAAAATGGCTCGTCATCGACTGCTTTAGCCAGGTTTTCTTCAGCTGGTACACATTACCCATCTTGGACAGACGTCTCCATTCTTTCTACCTCTACAACGAGGGAAACAGTGTTCTTTACAGAGAGTCTGCACATTTTACATCGAGTGGACACTTGTTGCAATGATGAAGTACCCAGCTATATTTCCCAGGCCTGGAAAACTTTACTGTCCTCGATTCCTGTTTCCAGCTCTTACATCGCAGACTGCCTGTCATTAATGGAACTCTATAAGCCTCTATTTTCTCACATTACGTTAAAGCAAGTGAACGTTCTTGAATTTCTTTCCTCATTGAGAAAGTTTGGCAACGGCACCCATATATAAATGTGTTTCTGGAACTCAACTTGGTCTTTCATCTGATGATGTGCTCGTAGCGAGCACGAAAGTACTCATGCCATTTTAATCATGTATAAATATTTTAACTTGTGTGTGTTTTTAGTTATTAAAGTTTGCCTATAAATGGAACCATTCAGCAAGTTTGAACATCATGCATTAACAGCAAGTTTCTTACCCTGAGTAGTCTTTGTGGCACGAAAACCTTGTTTTATTATCCTTTAGTAGGATTTACACCTAGAGAAGCTTTATCTGTGGCGGTACAAGCTTTAGAATAGTACTGTACAGGCATACTACCAGAAACGAAGTGACCTTAGGTTGAGCCTAAAGGTTCACGAAAGGAAAATTGGCAGACAGAGAGAAGTGAGAATGCCTAGCTACCAGTGCACGTTACTTACATCACTAACGTCACACGACGTCAACGTGCGCACCAACAGTTGACGAGAGATAAACTGGTGGGGACGGCCTTACAAGGTCTTTCCGGAAAGTAACGAGACTCATTCAATAACAGATGTTTAATTAAAGTTGTACTTACATAACATTAAAATTCCTCGAAATAACATCCTTGAACATCAATACACCGCTCCCAGCGGTTCTGCCACACAGCGTAGCTTCTCTGGAAGTTGGGAACAGGGATCGCTTTCAAAGCACTCGTCGCGGCAGTTTGCACGTTTGTAACAGTTCGAAAAAGGTGTCCTTTCAGGCTGGATTTGAGCCGGGGAAACAAAAGAAGTCAGCCGGGGCCAAGTCCGGACTGTAGGGAGGTTGGGGCAACGTTGCCACGTTGTGTTTCGCCAGAAACTCTCTCACTCTCATCGACGAATGGCTCGGCGCATTATCGTGGTGAAGAACCCAAGTGTTGGTGATCTCCGGGCGGACGCGCGCAACTCTGTTCTTCAGCCGTTGAAGCACCTCCACGTAAAATGCAGCGTTGACCGTTTGTCCGGGTGGTACGAACTCCTTGTGGACAATACCTTTACCGTCAAAGAAGACAATGATCATCGATTTCATCTTTGATTTGCACATTCCAGCCATCTTTGGTCGAGGAGACTCAGGAGTGTGCCACTCTGAGCTCTGTCTTTTCGTCTCCGGATTGCACTTAAAGACCCACGTTTCATCACCTGTTATCACTTTCTCCAAAACACCAGGTTCACTCCTCACACGGTTTACAAGCTCACGAGAAATGGACACACCGGTTGTTCCTCTGTTCATCGGTCAAAACCTTAGGAACCAATTTGGCGCAAACTTTCCTCATCTGCAATTGCTGCGTGATGATTTCATGCACAGTGGATTTCGCGAGTCCCACGTGCTCTGCTACCAATCTAACACTCAGACGTCGGTCAGAGTCCAAAACCGCTTTCGCCTTTTCCACAGTGTCCGAAGTGTGAGACGTTGAAGGGCGCCCTGGGCGTGGCTCATCCTCGACGCTCTCTCTTCCCTCTGTGAACGTTTTGTGCCACCGACACATTTGTGATTTCGATAAAGCATCCTTCCCGTAGTCTTTCTGTATCATAGCAAGCGTCTCGGTCGCTGATTTTTCAAGTTTAACACAAATCTTTACCACGTATCGCTGTTCGACACTGTTCTGCATTTTGACCGTTACGCGACGCTCACACAGCTGTCTACTTCGCAAGCGATCCTCACTCTGTAAAAACTCAGAGCCAGCTGACGAGGCATCGATCGTTTACCTAACATACCCCGCCACCTGTCACGCCCGGAGACTCCGCCCTTCGGCCCTTCTGATTGGCCCAGGAAAAGTGGTCTCATTACTTTCCGGACAAACCATATATTTCTAACGGGAAGGGAGTCAGTGTCCCAGGTCCGACAGCTAACGTGCCCATCCAGCTCACGGCGGATATTTTGAGGTTCAACACGTGACATACCTTTGATTGATCCTGATACTCCTGAGACCTTTCCTTTGGCAGGCAGACGTACTAACCAGAAGGCCATAAGCGGCCCCACAGTGTGTAATTTTGCACTTTATTTTTCACCTCCACTGAAATTACACAGGTAATAGAGGTGGCAATTGTCTAAGCTTTGGAGTTAGAAAAAATTCAGCTGGTACCGAACATACAGCCACTATAATACTACTTTCATTTTATTGACTTAAATGCACTTTCACAGGTCTGACAGCAGGAGCACGTATGACAGTGCACGTATTATCCATTTTTGCGTAGTGATTGCCCCGAAGGACGAAAGTATAGAGCCTTAACCATGTAGTTTACAAGTGACTATTGGAACAAGTAAAGTAGAGAATGACAGGCAGCGGAACCTAAAGGCTCCTTATAGGACAGAGGGTAGACAGGTGTGTGAAGCGGGAATGCCAGATGGAAAATGCGAGTCGATATACTTGGGAATGCCAGACTGTGGTGTCAGAAACAGCACTTCCCAGGAGAGAGATAAGGACGGGGGGAAGTAAAAGATGATCGTATTTTTAACCGGGATTCAGGGCCCCAGGGCCGCCGGCTTAACCTGTCCGTCAGACGCACGGAGTGGTTCAGAGCAACAGAAGCTACCTATGATCGAACATGCGACAAATTGTTCGGCACGCGGTTGCTCTAACCATTATGCCATCCGTTGGGCCTTATGGGTATAACAACGCTCTCCTTTATATACAGCGCCCAACACACGTACACAGCGTGTGCGCTTCTGGTTTTGCAAATGTACGTTAATTTGCACATGTAAAGGTGTCTGAATAGTTTTTTTTTTTTTTTTTTTTTTTTTTGATTGGAGGTTTAACGACCACCGTGAGCAACTCAATGGGCTATAAGCAGTCGCCCGTCCCTAATTTAGGGTCACTGGTTCCAGGGAAGGGAGAGAGCCAATGCCGTAAGACAAACACAACATCCATGCCTCACCGGGATTCGAACCCGGACCCCTTACGGACGAATGATCAGAGGCCAGCGCCTTAGACCACTGCGCCACCGAGGCGGCCCGAATAGTTTCATCTACATAGTGTATATCCCTTGCTGTGAATCAGAGGCATTGCATGTAAGGAAAAGAAAATGGAACTGGTATTGTTTAGGTGTCCAGTAATCCTTACAAATATTCTAATCATGAAACACATTTTTATCTTGTGCAAAAATCCGAAGTTTAAACATTTTCAATTTGCATCTCTAAACCCGCATTCCTCCTTTGCCCTTGACTTTTTTTTTTTTTTTTCATGTGGTTTTTACATTTCATTTCGGTCCACTGGATTGTTCTAATTATCTCATTTTTAATATGTTTTATGTCTCTGGTATATACCCGTGTAGGTTTATATTCGCTGCAGCAGGAGATCAGTCATAACATATAATGATGAAAAAAAAATAATAATAAAGAAGGAAAAGAAGAAGCAGGAAAGCTTTGTTTGTCTCTTCTTAAAAAATACTTTCGGCATTATATTGTGTCGCCAAGGAAGCTTGAAAAAAAAAATAAAGAGTTTTCTAAGATCTCGAACATGTTCTCTAAGTTGGAGGCTTAGATTAGAAAATCGATAATTTCATTACGCGTCGTTTTCCCCAGTTTCTATGCAAATTTGCTGTGCTTTGCAGATGTCTCATCATGTACAAAAATAGGAAAATCTGTTCATCGTTCTGACGGGCTAGAAAAAAAAAAAAAAAAAAAGAGGGGGTGGAGTTTAACGACACCACGAGCGACTCTAAGGTCTATAAGTAGTCACCCGTCCCTAATTTGGGGACGTAGCAAGTGGCCAGACCAGAAGCGTATTCGGTCGGATGGGGGGAGGGGGAGTCTACAAAAAAAAAAAAAAAAAAGAAAAAAAAAAAGACATTTCCTCATGAAAGTCAGTGATATGAAATTTTTACCACCATTGGAGGAATTATGTCTATCTCTGTGTTTTCTGTTTTTTAAAGGATGTACCGGTAAAAAAAAACTGTTATGCACTAATACTTACTCTTTAGCGGAGTAGAAAGGTAATACACATTGCTTTAAAACACAGCCTGAAAACTCATTACGTTTGTTCGAAGTTTACGGATTATTTGCTAAAACCCCAGCCGTACATCCATTTGACCGACATGAAAAAATGAGTATTAGAAATTTTTGGCGTCAATATACGGTTGTACACTGCTGGCCACCCAAAATGCAACGCCAAGAAGGAAGCATCCGATTGGCCTGAAATTCGCAGCATGCGTCGCCCGCGAGAGGACATGCAAACGAGTAGCATTGCAGGGCATATGCAAATCATGTGCGCCCGGCACACCACCGAGAAGCACTATAAGAAGGGTGCACAAAAGGCGAAGTGTAAGTAGTGGAAGTGTGTTGTGCTGCCGGACCTGTGCGTGGGAAGCTTCCTGATGCCTCGTCGCAGAATACGGCAGTCATTCCAGCACGTTTCGGAGTTCGACAGAGGACGAATAGTGGGTTATCGCGGCAGCGGTTTATCGTACCGAGACATCGGTGCCCGTGTGGGACGACATCCAGCCACAGTCAAGCGAGTATGGATTCGGTGGGTGCAGGAAGGACGGACGGACCGACGTGAGCGATTGCCGCAGCCGCGGCACACCACCGAACGAGAGGACCGGCATGTTGTGCGGCTCGTACCGCCACATCACGAACGTTAGCGCAGGAATTAGGGTGTGTTGCGCAACAACCTGTATCAGCACGTACCGTTCGACGTCGTCTGCAGGAGCGGGGACTTTTCGCACGACGCCCATTGCTCCGATTACCATTGACGTCACACCACCGGCGAGTGCGGCGGCAGTGGGCCGTTGAACGCCGCACCTGGACTACGGAATGGCACGACATTGTCTTCTCCGACGAATCCCGCTTCTGCCTGCAACACCATGACGGTCGGATCCGCGTGTGGCGGCACCGCGGCGAGAGACTGTATGACGCCTGCATTATGCATCGCCATACCGGTCCGTCGCCTGGCATTATGGTTTGGGGCGCAAATGGATATGACACCCGCACCCCTCTGGTACGCATCGCCGGTACACTCAACAGCCACCGCACCATCTCCGACGTTTTGGAGCCTGTAGTCCTCCCTTACCTGCAGGACCTGCCAGTGGCCACATTTTAACAGGAGAATGCGCGGCCGCAAGTGGCATGCATCGTGCAACAATTCTTTGCGGCCCACCAGGTGTTACTGCTGCCGTGGCCCGCCTGTTCTTCCGATATGTCGCCCATCGAACACGTCTAGTGGCTGATTGGCAACCGAGTGGCCCGGCAAGCACCACCCGCGGCTACGTCTGATGAACTGTGGCAACGTGTGGAAGCAGCCTGGACCGACATACCCCAATCCCACATCCAAAGCCTCTTTCGTTCGATGCCGCGGCGTGTAGCGGCCGTTATTGCCAGCCATGGGGGCCACACGAACTATTGATGTCTGCGTGTTCCGCAAGTCGCACGGGCCTGTAAGCTCAATCGTTTCATCTTTGTATCTGTTGTTATGTGTCCAGTAAATCTGGCTTTGCTGTCTCGTGTCCTTCTTGGTGTTGCATTTTGGGTGGCCAGCAGTGTACAACGGAATGATTTTCACCTATGTAAGATTAGAATTTATCGTGAGCAAAATCACAATTGAAATTTTATTTTTAACCCAAAGTACTGAGCATTAAAATGAAGTTTTATGAATTACTGAGGGGCTTGATCTGTGTACGGAAAGTACAGTGCTTTAAAATACAGAATAATTACAGATATACATATTAATATCTGTCAGCTCGGTCAAAAAGTGTTATTCATAGAAAGCGTAGCTGTGCAACTAGTTTTTTTTTTTTTTTTCCCGAACACCATATCACCTTTTAGGGCCATAATAGCAGTCACCCATTCCTAATTTAAGACCACTGGTTTCAAGGAAGGAAGAGGGTCTTCAGTGTAACACCCCAGTTACATCCCATCGGGATTCGGACCCGGGTTCGTCTCAGAGGCTAGTACGTCAGACCTCTCTGCCACCAGGATGACGGCCAGATTGTTTTGCCAACTGTACAAAGAAAGGAATGATTCAAGGGTAGTTCAAATGAAAACAGCAGAAATGGGAAGAATAAATTTTGTAATTTATATCCTGGACAACAAACATCTTCACTTTTACTTACAATTCCCTCATCTTGCAATGAACGTTCTTTGTCGCAAAACCAACGCATGGATTCCACACCAGAGCCTCTCTGATGACGCAGTGGTCAAGTCGTTGCCCCCGGACAGTTCGTCCGCGTGGGTGCGGGTTCGAATCCTGAATGAGGCAAGGGTGATGGGCTTGTATTATAGCACTTGCTCTCTTACCTTCCTGGAACCAATGGCCCTATATTAGGGGTAGACAACTACTTATAGCTCTTAGAAACGCTGAAGGCGGTCGTTAAACCCCGAAGCAAAACAAACAAAATGTTACGTACCAGAACAGCTTCTTAAGCTGTATGCGCAGCTGTTCACGCATTAGTTGCTGAACCTCGCAGTAGAAAAGCGTTTCCCTCGCAGTTCATCTTTGAATGGGCCCTTAGAACGGAAATCATTCGGAACCAAATCCGGAGAAAATGTGGAAGCTGGGATAGCAATTCAGAACTCAGGTGGTGAATGATCCACACTTCTCACGGGAGTTGTAAGGACGGGCGTCTGCAAAGATGGAGATACGTCAAGTACGCTTTTTTGCGCTTTCCAGCCGTAGGTTGAAGAAACGTATATGCTCCAGCTTTGTCCGTCTGTCCGCAAGATAACTCGCGTAAAAGTGGTTCGATTTCGATGAAATTTTAGTATGCGGTAGGGGACAACTGGGGACGAAACCTATTGAAAATGGGTGAAATTGGGTCAAAGGTCGCGACAATAGGAGCGGGATCCATTCCACCACCCTTATGCGTTTTAGCTTGCGTAAAAATGGTTCGAGTTCGATTAAATTTTAGTATGTGGTAAGGGACCACCAGGGGACGAACCCTATTGAAAATAAGCGAAATGGGGTCAATGGTCACGCCATAAGAGCAGGATCCGTTCAATTGCCCTTATGCGTCATAACTTGCGTAAATATGGTTCGATTTCGATGAAATTTTAGTATGTGGTAGGGGTCCATCAGGGGACGAACCCTATTGAAAATGGGTGAAGTGGGGTCAAAGGTCACGCCATAAGAGCGGGATCCATTTCATTGCCTTTATGCGTCATAACATGCGTAAATATGGTTCGATTTCGATGAAATGTTAGCATGTGGTAGGGAACCACTGGGCACGAACCCTATTGAAAACGGGCGAAATGGGGGTCAAAGGTGCGGCAGGGCATAAGAGCGGGATTTGTTCCATTGCCCTTATGCGTCATAACTTGCGTAAAACTGGTTCGATTTCGATGAAATTTTAGTATGTGGTAGGGAGCCACTGGGGACGAACCCTATTGAAAATGGGCGAAATGGGGTCAAAGGTCAGGACACTGGAGAGGGATCCATTCCATTGCCCTTGTGCATCATAACTTACCAAAAAATGTTTCGATTGCGACAAAACGCTATCATGTTGTTCCGGAGGTATAGTGAACCAGTTCTGTTGAATATCAACGAAATGGGGTCAAAGGTCATTGCACAAAAGCAAAATTTATTCCACAGCCATTATTCTCATAACTTGCGTAAAACTGCTTTTATTGCAACAAAACTTTAGTATGTTATTCTTGAGGTGTACTGAACCGGTTCTGTTGAATATCGTCGAAATGGGGTCAAAGGTCAGGGCACAGGAGCGATATTTATTCCACAGCCATTATCCTCATAACTTGAGTAATAATTTCAGGTATGTTGGAAAGCGTATCATAATCAATGCATTGCATGATTTTACTAACTTGTTTCTTTTTGGAACGTATTTAAAATTTCACAATAATACTTGACGTCTTGGAATATCTCTTATACGTTTTTCAAGGACATCCGATAGAAAACGTATAACCGAGATTTCACTACATAGACATTTAAAGATCAAAATGAAGTCCACTGGCGTTTTTTGTTTTTTATTTACGCTTTCCAACCATAGGTTGAAGAAGCGTATATGCTCCAGCTTTTTCCGTTCGTCCGTCCGTCCGTCTGTCTGTCGGCACGATAACTCACGTAAAAATGGTTCGATTTCGATGAAATTTTAGTATGTGGTAGGGGACCACCAGGGGACGAACCCTATTGAAAATGGGACTAATGCGGTTAAAGGTCACGACATAGGAGCGCGATTCATTCCATTGCCCTTATGCCTCATAACTTGCGTAAATATGGTTCGTTTTCAATGAAATTTTACTATGTGGTAGGAGGCCGACTGGGGACGAACCCTATTCAAAATGGGTGAAGTGGGGTCAAAGGTCAGGACATAGGAGCGAGATGCATTCCATTGCCTTTATGCGTCATAACGTGCGTAAAAATGGTTCGATATCGATGAAATTTTAGTATGTGGTAGGGGACCACCTGGAGAGGAACCCTGTTGAAAATGGGACAAATGGGGTCAAAGGTCAGGACATAGGATCGGGATTCATTCCATCGCCCTTATCCCATACTATTAAGGTGGACGTCAAGTAATTTTGCTTCCTATATTTCCAATGGAAAAACTTTTCTACACATTTCCTTCAGAATTAATGTGTTCCGAAGGATGGAAATTTGAACATCGATTAAAATAACTTCATATTATAACTTGGAATACTTAACGTTTTCTAAAACATATCCATAATTATATTAAAAAACAACAACGTTTCCTTTGGTGGTGTTAAAACCCGAAAAAAGATGGCGCGACTTGTACTTTGATGACGTCAGTAGACAAATAAATGTTGGATTGCGTAATTATATGGTTATGTTTTAGAAAATACACTGGCGGAAAGTGAAAAAATAACACCAAGAAGGAGACGTCTGATGCCAACGAAATTTACACAGCATAATAACGGAATACAGAGGAGAGATAACGTGATCAAAGCATTATGGCAAAATACAGCTGTATTTGCTGGTAACTGGAAAATAACATTTCCATATAACATGGTTAGTACAAGGTTCGACCGCCATGAACTGCGTCACACTGTGCAACTCTAGCATGGAGTCCGTCGTACAGATGTTGGATGTAAGTTTGGTGTATTGAGTTCCAAGTATCCTCAACCTGGACGCGTAAATCGGGGATGGTCGTGGCTGGCCGTGGGGACCGAATAAGTCGTTGCCCCATAAAATCCCACACGTGCTCAATGGGGGACAAATTCGGTGAACGTGAAGGCCATGGAAGTTGTCTCACACCCTGAAGTGCATGTTGCGTTGCACGTGCCGTGTGTGGGCGTGCGTTATCTTGCTGGAAAACACCGCGATGGGCCGACCATACAAATGGCACAACAACGGGCTGAATGATGTTGTTGATGTAGGAGGTGCTGTTTAACGTACCCGGTACAAACACTAGTTGTGTACGGGAGTGATAGCTGATCGCTCCCCACACCAGGAGACCAGGTGTAGGCCCTGTGTGTCGCTGGCGCGTGCAAGAACGGTGGAGACGCTCCCCTGTGCGTCTGTGAACACGCATACGGCCATTGGAGGCTCCCAAGCAAAATCTGCTTTCATCGCTGAACACGACAGATCGCCATTGCGTTCTCCAGGGCAGACGTTGGGGACACCACTGCAGTCGTTCCTGACGGTGGGCTTGAGTCAGAGGTACACATGCCAGAGGCACACGTTCACGAAGTCCTGCATCCAGTAGACGGTTGCGGATTGTTCGCACAGTCACCTCAGGTGCAACGGCAGCTCGGATTAGCGTCGCAGTAGATGTTCTGCTTGACAACGCCGCTCTTCTTATGCGTCGATCGGTCCGCTCATCAGTCCGTCTGTGACTCCCGGTTCCACGTCTTCTCGTATGGGAATGTTCCTTGGACCATCTACGCCACCATCGTACCACCACCGATACTTCCCGTCCAATTCGCTCCGCAATACGACGATACGACCACCCGGCCTCGCGGAGTCCGACTAGACGACCTCGCTCAAAGTCCGATAACAGCTGAAATCGTACACGTCTTCCATGTCCAGGCATTGCAGCTTCTTCAGGGACTTCGCACGTTTCCGTTCGCTGACGACTGATTAGATTCACTTCGCCGTACTCCTTAAATACCACCGACGGTAATTTGCATATTATGCCGTGCTGTGGCGTAAGCGCTTATCAGTTGGTCCCGAAATTAATATCACACCTACGTAAACTCGACCCCATTAACATATGTGAATTTCATGATTGTCTGCCAATTCCTTCTTGGTGTTCTTTTTTCACTTCCCGCCAGTGTATAAAGTATTCCAAGTTATAAAATGAAGCTATTTTAATCGATGTTCAAATTTTCATCCTTGGGAACGCATTAATTGTGAAGAAAATGTGTACAGAAGTTTTTTCCATTGGAAGTATACGAAGCAAAATTACTTGACGTCCACCTTAAAGGAGCAATTCTTGTATGTATGAAAATTTTATTTTGAAAACGGCTCTAAGGATTTTGATGAAAGTCGTTAACCTACCGTTTTCTGGTACTAGAAATCGATTTAGCTTGATCTCGGCTTTAGGAGAATTCGTTTAGTGGGTTAAATAACCACCCCGAATTATAACGTTTTTAGTGTCATGGTGTCGTTCCATTAATGTTACCAATGCTTAGAAATCTTATGACGTCACAATCTCGCGTTTGATAATGTTGGCGCGCGGTCACGCCATCTGTCTCATTACGTCACGCGTTGTGTGTGGATCCTATTAAAGTTTTACGAAATCACACTCTTTCGAGCAGATAGTCGCGATTCCCATCTGCCTCAGTACGTCACGCGTTGTGTGCGTATGCCCGTCCGCACGATAACTCGCGTAAAAATTGTTTGATTTCGATGAGATTTTAGTATGTGGTAGGGGACCACCTGGGAAGGAACCCTATTGAAAGTGAACGAAATGGGGTCAAAGGTCAGGACATAGGAGCGGGATACATTCCACTGCTCTTATGCGTCATAACTAACGTAAAAAAGATTCGATTTCGATGAAATTTGAGTATGTGGTAGGGGACAACCTGGGGACAAACCCTATTGAAAATGGGTGAAATGGGGTCAAAGGTCAGGACATAGGAGCGGAATCACTTCCATCGCCATTATGCGTCATAACTTACGAAAAAATGCTTCGATTTGGATGAAATGTTAGTATGTTGTAGGAGCCTACCTTGGGACGAATCTTATTGAAAATGGGAGAAATGGGTTTAAAGGTTAGGACACAGGAGCGGGATCTATTCCATAGCCCTTATGCATCATAACTTACGTAAAAATGCTTCGATTGCGACAAAACATTATCATGTTATTTCGGAGGTATACTGAACCGGTTCTGTTGAATATCATCGAAGTGGGATCAAAGATTAGGCCACAGGAGCGAGATTTATTCCACAGCCATTTTCCTCATAACTTGAGTAATGATTTCTGGTATGTTGGAAAGCGTATTATAATCAATGCATTGCATGATTTTACTAACTTGTATACTTATACCCGTACGAGGTGCATTCTAAATTTTAAAATATTACTTAACATTTTGGAATTTCTTTTATACGTTTTTCAAGGCTATCCCGTAGAAAACGCATAACCGAGGTTTCACTATACTGTATATAGATTTAAACATAGAAATAGAGACTACCTGCTTTTTTTACGTGTACAAAGAAAAAATTCTTAAAATAAAAACGCAGTTGTTTCCTTTGGTAGTTAAGCAAAAAACTTAGGGCACAGTTGTTCCGCATTAAGACGTAAAAACACTGAAGAGAAAAAGAACTACTTGTAAAAAAAAACGATGGTTGATGCGAAAAAAATGCTAGAGAAGAAAACAAAAGAATCAGGAAGATATGAACATGGAGAGCATCTAACCCATTTTGAGATCGATAAGAGAGAATTTCACATCTTCACTGCTACTAAGGAGGATGTGATTTCTCCAAACTGAGAGTTATTGATTTTTTGGACTGCAGAATTTAAGTTATTGGAGGGCAGCTTTCTAAAAATACAGAAGAGAGAGCGGAAATGATGTCTTCCAGAAAAATTAATAGTTTACTGGTTTGATTGCTTCGAACATCTAACATAGATCAAAAGAAACCGAAACTCTTGTGGTTCGGATTACTTTTTTTTTTCTGTTATCTTATCACGAAAAATATTATTTGTTTTCCCTTTCCATGAAATTGATACTATTAATAATATTTCCAAGATCGGTGTTCGAACATTCGCTACATATGTATCGCAATTTTTTCTGAGCGTTGCAAACAAGCAAAGGAAAAAGAAAGTTACAATATATAAAAAGAACTGGAAAGGCAGACATGGGACACGAGCGAAATTTATGCTAGGAAGAAAAGTATTTTAAACAGTCCTGCATATGAGTATGTACCCATACTGGCGAAAATGTTTCGTACCTTTACGATAAGGCATTCACAGGCAATAAAGGTAGCATGCAGACAGCGTCTGAGTAGCGCCCGTTTATAACGAAGTTGTTTATAGCGAATTTTCGGTTAATGCGAAAGAACTGCTATTCCCCTTGATATAGGTAAAAAACTGTATGACAGACTACACAGTGAGGCAATTTAGTAACGAGACTGAATTTAAAGAAAAAAATGAAAGTGCATGAAAAATTACGTGAATATGTTTTATTCGAAGTACGTTCCTCCTGCGTTAAAATAAAAAGTGGCACGATAAGCCAACGCAAGAAAAAACTTGCAGAGGTAATCTTTTAGTATGGAGTGAAGAGCTGATGTCACACTTCTTTGTATGTCTTCATGTTTATTCGAAGTACATTCCTTATGTGTTAATACAAAAAGTGGCACGATCAGCCAACGAAAGGAAGGACTTGCAGAGGTCATCTTTTGGTGTGGAGTGAAGAGCTGATGCCACAGTTCTTCCTATGTCTTCATATTTATTCAAAGTACATTCCTCTTGTGTTAATACAAAAAGTGGCACGATCAGCCAACGAAAGGAAGGACTTGCAGAGGTCATCTTTTGGTGTGGAGTGAAGAGCTCATGTCACAGTTCTTCCTATGTCTTCATATTTATTCGAAGTACATTCCTCCTGTGTTAATACAAAAAGTGGCACGATCAGCCAACAAAAGGAAGGACTTGCAGAGATCATCTTTTGGTGATCAGAGCTGATGTCACAGTTCTTCCTCTGTCTTCATATTTATTCGAAGTATATTCCTCCTGTGTTAATACAAAAAGTGGCACGATCAGCCAACGAAAGGAAGGACTTGCAGAGATCATCTTTTGGTGTGGAGTGAAGAGCTCATGTCACAGTTCTTCCTATGTCTTCATATTTATTCGAAGTACATTCTTCCTGTGTTAATACCAAAAATGGCACGAATAGCCAACGAACTGAAGGATTTGCAGAGGTCACCTTTTGGTATGGAGTGAAGAGCTGTTGTCACAGTCTTTGTATGTCTTCATATTTATTCAAAGTGCATTCCTCCTGTGTTAATACAAGAAGTGGCACTATCAGCCAACGAAAGGAAGGACTTGCAGAGGTCATTTTTTGGTATGGAGTGAAGAGCTGATGTCACAGTTCTTCCTATGTCTTCATATTTTTTCGAAGTACATTCCTCCTGTGTTAACACAAGAAGTGTGACGATCAGCCAACGAAGAGAAGGACTTGTAAAGGTCATCTTTTGGTATGGAGTGAAGAGCTAATGTCACAGTTCTTTGTATGTCTTCATATTTATTAGAAGTACGTTCCTTCTGGTTAACACAAGAAGTGGCACGATCAGCCAACGAAAGGAAGGACTTGCAGATGTCATCCTTTGGTATGGAGTGAAGAGCTGTTGTCACAGTTCTTCCTCTGTCTTCATATTTATTCGAAGTACATTCCTCCTGTGCCAACACAAGACGTGTCAAGATCAGCAAACGAAGAGAAGGACATGTAAAGGTTATCTTTTGGTATGGAGTGAAGAGCTGATGTCACAGTTCTTTGTATGTCTTCATATTTATTCGAAGTACGTTCTTCCTATGTTAATACAGGAAGTGGTACGATCATCCTACGAAAGGAAGGACTTGCAGAGGTCATCTTGTGGTATGAAGTGAAGAACTTTTGTCACAGTTCTTTATATGTCTTCATATTTATTCGAAGTACATTTCTCCTGTGCCAACACAAGAAGTGTCACGATCAGCCAACGAAGAGAAGGACTTGCAGAAGTCACCTTTTCGTATGGGGTGAAATGCTGACGTCGTAGTTCTTTGCATATCTTCAATGTCTTGAAAAACTGTTCTTTTTTAGAGAAAGCTTTAATTTAGGGAATAGGAAGTAGTCACGCGGTGAGAAATCTCAAGAATAGGGGGGTGGTTGAATACAGATATTTGTTTTTGTGCCAGAAATTGGTGTATACAGACTGCTTTGCGTGCGGATGCATTATCGTGAAGGAGAAAGCATTGGCCGTTTTCGTATTGAGGCCTGACATTGACAATCCTCTTCCGGAACCGTCTCAAAATGGATGTGTAAGCATTGCCAGTGCCTTCAGGGATGAACTCGTGATGCTGCATTCCCTTGCTCTCTAAAACGACCACAAGCATTGTCTTGATTTTGGACTTCTGTAACCCGATCTTCTTTCCTTTGGGTGGCTGTGGCGACTTCCACTGAGCACCCTGACGCTTCGTTTCAGGATCATAACGAAAACACTCTGTCCCGTCACGTGTCACAATGCTTTGGAGAAATTTTCGTATTGATTCTGCAGTCTCCAGGATGTCTTTTGCGTGCTGCCTTCGTGCATATTTGCTGCCGTCTGACAAAGCATGCGGAACAAAACGAACACAAAACCCCTGCCAAATCCTGCACTAAAATTTGACGAATCGTCTTCTTTTTAACACCGAGCACACATTCCAGCACCCTCAAGATCATACAACGATCACTTTTTATCCTTTCTCGAACATGAGTTTAGACGTGCTCACTGAAATCGGGCGTCCGGGTCTTTCGTCATTTTCCAAATCTTCCTGCCCATCCTTGAAACGTGCCTACCATCGAAGTATTTGTGCACCAGGTAGGCAATTAACCCAATACACATCATGCAACAGTTCAACTGTCTCAGATACAGTTTTACCAATTTTCAAACAGAACCGGATATTTGTTCTCTGCTCCATAACAGAATTATGACAATGTTCTTCCACCGAATGACGTCATGCACAGCGTGAATGATCATCTGCGCAATTCTCACGCAGACGCTGTTATTACCGCATAGCTGATAGATAACAACAAAAATCCATGCCTTTACGACCCATGTGTTTCACCGGGATTTAAAAATAATCAGTCACATTACTTAATTACCGCACTGTGTATTTGTTTATAACGAAGTTAAAATTCTAGGTTACGGAAATTACGAAGTGTTGAAAGTCTTTTACTTCGTGTTCCGAAGCGGTGAAGAAGGGAAAGAGGAACTGAATTATGCTTGAAAAATAAAAAAAAGGAAAAGTAGACTTCTAACATCTGTATTTGTTTTTCACAGAAGGGTTTTTTATTAGGTTGTGGTAGGAATGAAGTAATTAAGGCTGTCTATGAATGAGTGTTAGGGTTCATCTTCTATCCTATATCTGCAATGTAAATTCTTTTGTACACATTTTCCCGAAGACTATTTACTTTGTAGTGTTTGACATTTTGAGCACAAATAAAAACGGCCCATAGCTAATATATGCCACAATTATTATTCCGAAAATTTTCTTAGAATTATTTTTAAAATTCAATTTATTTGACTCGAAAGCATGCAAATTTGTCGCTAGATGGCGCGATAAGTTAGCATAGCAGTGTTTCTGTCTGGAAGCAACGAAATCTCTTATTTCTGCCAGATTTTTCTAATTATCTGAGCCAAATAGAAATCAATGAATAGGGGAAAAAGTGAGATTGGAATCTTGTCTTCTATAGATCATCTTAAAATCTACTGTACGTTCATTTTTTGTAGACAGAATGTGTACGTTAGCAGAGAATCCCTAAGTTTGAGCTACAGAAACTCCGCCATTGGTTAAAACGTAACAGCGCGTATTTTGTCTTTTAATTGTGTATAGCCAACGAGAGACCGATTCCATTCTGAATGTAATGAGGTCGGCAGTGAGTGATTCACTGACGCCAACTTCTGGGACAGTCACTCAAAACGTAAAAGCCACGACCGAAGAGTGTTTTTTTTTTTTTTTTTTTTTTTTTTTGAGTCATCTGTCGCAGAAGATGAATCCTAATATTCATTCAAAGACGGCCTTAAAGAATCGCAGGGACAGCGGAAGGAGTACATAGCTCTGAGCATTGCAGAGATGGCTGTTGAGAAAGCAGGTCCTGAACTGGTTGAAATGTGGTACACAATTGTGCAAAACGAACGGAAAGACGGAGCAACGTTCCAATATCTTTGCGGTCCCGACAGCGACGTTGTTGTAAGTCCACTGGTAGAAGATGCTGAGATGTTGAATCATTTCTTACGGAAGATGACTGACATTTCGGGCTGTGACGCTAAGGAAGAGCGTGCAACTACAGGTCCGACATTATCGGCTGCATCTGCAGTATCTTTCTTCATTGAACTCCGTAAAAAAATTGATGTCACACAACATCTATACTTCTAGCGCAAAAAAGCAAAATGATCCCATTGAAAAATTAATAGTCCTGTGTTGCAAAGGGGAAGCAAAGTTTCTTTAGAATCTTGTGAAAAGTGCATTTAAAGTGCGTTTTCCTGCCTATATGAACTTTGTATATACACTATCTACAAACAAGTAATTGGACATCTGTGATAGCAAAGGAAAACGAAGTTTATTCAACTTCAATAGTTGATGGAGCCTCCACGAGCGGCGATTACAGCTGCGACCCTCCGGGGCATACTCTCAACCAGGCGTTGTACGACGGCTAGCGGTATTTTCTTCCACTCGGCTTGGAGAAGACAGGTCAGTTCCTTCACCTATTTCGGACGGTGGGGACACCCCTTAAGTCGACGCTCCAACCCGTCCCAGAGGTGCTCGATAGGGTTAAGGTCCGGGCTCTGCGCAGGCCAGTCCATTCGATTAACCCCATTGTCACCATACCAAGCCATGGTGGACCTCGCAACATGACAGGTGGCATTGTCATCCTGAAAGTAGCATGGGTCCATCCCGTAAAACTGCCAAGCGTAGGAAGCGCATGGTCATCTAAAATGGTGCAGTAGGTCTCGGCGTTGAGTCTACCAGGAATTGGCACCAATGGTCCCGTGCCATACCAGGAGAAATACCCCCATAACATAATTCCACTGCCGCCGAACTTCACAGTTGGCACAATACATTCCGGCAGGAGGCGTTCTCCAGGCAGACGCCAAACCCAGACCCTGCCATCCGAACGGTAGAGGGTGAACCTTGATTCGTCGCTCCAGAGAACCTGTTTTCACTGTTCAATGGTCCACTGTCAACGTTCTTTGCACCAAGTTAGCCAAGCAGCGCTATTGGACTTGGTGATCAAATGCTTGTGGGCGGCAGCACGTCCATGATAACCGAAGAGATCGGCTTCCTTACGGGTGGTATTAATCGAAAGAACACGCCCGGATGCCTGTTGAAACTCCTCGCGGATGTGACCCATCGATGTGGTGCGGTTCTTCCGAATTTCTCTGGCCAGCACCCGTCGGTCTCTTACTCCCAGTTTTGTGGGTCTGCCGGGTCGGGGCGCATTCCCACAGTCACCTCTCATGTTCCACTTGCTAATCACGTAGGCCACTGTCGATTTTGGGTATTTCAACTCGCTGGATATGTCACGTATGGATCGGCCATTTCTGTGATACCCGACGATTACACCTTTCTTGAAATCAGAGAGCTCCGAACTGCGTGGCATCTTGCATACGACTGGTTGCGTTGTTCTTTCCCACACCATATTTAACGGCGGCGGCCGCGACGCGTATCACGACCGCAGATATCGTCGATTGCAGGGGTGTCTAATTACTTGTTGGTAGATAGTGTATATATACACTGGCGGAAAGTGAAAAAAGAACACCAGAAGGAATTGGCGGGCCATCATGAAATTTACATATGTTAATAGGGTCGAGTTTACGTAGGTGTGATGTTAATTTCGGGACCAACCGGTGAGCGCTTACGCCACAGCACGGCATAATATGCAAATTATCGTCGGTGGTATTTAAGGAGTACGGCGAAGTGAATGCAATCAGTCGTCGGTGTACGGACACGTGCGAAGATCCAAAAGAAGCTGCAATGCCTGGACATGGAAGACGTGTACCATTTCAGCTGTTATCGGACTTTGAGCGAGGTCGTCTAGTCGGACTCCGCGAGGCCAAATGGTCGTATCGTCGTATTGAGGAGCGAATTGGACGCGAAGTATCGGTGGTGGTACGATGGTGGCGTAGATGGTCCGAGGAACATTACCACACGAGAAGACGTGGAACCGGGAGTCACAGACGGACTGATGAGCGGACCGATCGACGAATAAGAAGAGCGGCGTTGTCAAGCAGAACATCCACTGCGATACAAATCCGAGCTGCTGTTGCACCTGAGGTGACTGTGCGAACAATCTGCAACCGTCTACTGGATGCAGGACTACGTGCACGTGTGCCTCTGGCATGTGTACCTCTGACTCCAGCCCACCGTCAGGAACGTCTGCAATGGAGAACGCAATGGCGATCTGTCGTGTTCAGCGATGAAAGCAGATTCTGCTTGGGAACCTCCGGTTTCCGTATGCGTGTTCGCAGACGCACAGGGGAGCGTCTCCACCCTTTTTGCATCCGCCAGCGACATACGGCGCTGGCGGATGCAAAAAGGTGTGGAGAGCGATCAGCTATCACTCCCGTACACAACTAGTGTTTGTACCGGGTACGTTAAACAGCACCTCCTACATCAACAACATCATTCAGCCCGTTGTTGTGCCATTTGTATGGTCGATCCATCGTGGTGTTTTCCAGCAAGATAACGCATGCCCACACACGGCACGTGCAACGCAACATGCACTTCAGGGTGTGAGACAACTTCCATGGCCTGCACGTTCACCAGATTTGTCCCCCATTGAGCACGTGTGGGATTTTCTTTATTCAGTCTCCACGGCCAGCCACGACCATCCCCGATTTACGCGCCGTGGTTGAGGATGCTTCGAACTCAATACCCCAAACTTACATCCAATATCTGTACGACAGACTCCATGCCGGAATTGCACAGTGTGACGCAGTTCAACCTCGTACTAACCATGTTACATGGAAATGTTATTTTTCAGTTTACCAGCAAATACAGCTGTATTTTGTCATAATGTTTTGATCACGTTATCCTCTGTATTCCGTTATTATGCTGTATAAATTTCGTTGGTGTCAGACGTCTCCTTCTTGGTGTTCTTTTTTCACTTTCCGCCAGTGTATATATATTCTAGACATGGCAGTGCTTTTTCACAAGATTCTAAATATATATACACTATATTATCAAAAGGTATTCAGACACCACAGTGTTTTGGGATAAATGGCTTTATTATCGCAATTAGTTGTTAGTCGGTCTACCTTTTGCTTGCATGACAGCAGCTACACGTCGCGGTATACCATCAACCAATTTCCGGTAGGCCTCGACAGGAATACCTACCCATACGTCCTGCAAAACCGCTGCAAGATTTGAGAGCAAAAACGGTCGTTGTGGTTGATTTCATATCCGTCGCTCCAGTTCATCCCAGAAGTGTTCTATGGGATCAAGATCAGGACTCTGAGCAGGCCAGTCTTACAATTCAACCTCATTTTCAAGAAATTAGTCCTGCACACACCGGGCAGTGTGTCAAGAAGCTGGATCGTGTTGGAAGAGATAACTGTCATTTCCATAATACTGCCACATAGTTGGTAGAGCAGAATTATCCATAAGGTCGAGGTACACTTCAGAGTTCGTGGTATGTGAGGATAATAAGCAACGGCCCGAGTTCAATCCGCGTAAAACAACTTCATACCATGATGGAGCCTCCGCCGGACTTAGCAGCTAGAAGAACAGAGCCCGACGAAAATCGCTCGCGGGGCTGTCGTTAAATCCAAACACACGCAGCAGATTGGAAGAGTGAAAAGTACGACTCATGTCTCAAAAGAACAGCTTTCCAGTCGCTCACAGTCCACGAAGCAAGGGTGACACACTACTTCAAACGGGGCTTCGTATTCACGGTAGTGATGTGTGACTTGTGTGTCGCTACTCTACCATAATAACCACACTGCGCAACTCTCTGCGGATAGTTATGGTACTAATCGAGCCATTACAGGCATTTCCTATTTCAGCAGCGGAGGAAACGGTAGAGGAAGAACGGGATTTCTTAAAATTTCTTACCATGGCTCTTCTGTCTCGTTCCGTCAGTTTGTGCTGCCGTCCTGAAGGTTTGTTTGCTGTAGTCGCACCGTCCTGCTTCCATCTCTTCACGACATCTTGCAGTCGATTTTGTTATGCTTAGTTTAGCTGCAAGGCTCCGTATGGAAACATTACTCATATGACATCCTATGACCAGCCCACGCTGGAACTCGGAAATTTCACGTCCACGCGGTGTATCCTCTTAAACGTTACTGATAATACGACAGAACATCTCAGCTTTATATATACTTACCTTCTCACTCACACCGCACCTTTCTGCGCAACCGTTTTTTGCACTTATGCAAATATTTGGTAGAGTCCGAATGCTATTGATAACATAGTGTATGCTCTGTTGCTATATGTACAGTATATATACAATATACACTCACGGACAATGAAATTTGCGCACCAAGAAGGAAGCATCGGATTGAACTGAAATTGTATGGACGTGATGAATGATACACATGATGGCAAAAACAAAGCTGCATGACAATTATCGAGGGATCTGTGGCACGCAGTCCGGTCATCTTCAATGACGCGTCGCAACCCCTCGTGCGGCTGTACATGCTGCAATACGGTCCGGCATAGAGGCGAACAGACGCCTGATGTTGTCCTGCGGCAGACTGGCCCACACGTGTTGGACGGTGTGCTCCAAATCCCGGATAGTGTGGCACGGCGGTAGCCGGCGTTTCAACTGGTCCCACACATGCTCGATATGGGGACATGTCCGGGGAGCGGACACGCCATGGAAGTGTCTGGACATGACGTAGGCAGTCCTGGGCAACCCGAGCCGTGTGCGGGCGCGCATTATCCTGCTGGTATAGCGCACCTGGAATCCCGACTAGGAATGGGAGCACACAGGGCCGTAGGATCTGATCCACTTACCGCTGACCCGTCAATGATCCACGTACCACTACTAGAGCTGATCGGCTATCGTAGGCAATGGCTTTAGACCATAATGCTGGAGGAGGTGTGGCGCTCGATAGTAAGGTTAAGATTGTGCCGTTGACCCGGGGACCTCCACACCCGGACACGATGATCATCTGTCTCCAAAACGAAGTGGCACTCATCGCTATACACCACACGTCGCCAGTCGTTGGCATTCCACGTCGCTCTTACCTGGCACCACTGCACACGGAGTCGGCGATGTTCCGGTGCTAATGGCAGCACATTTAAGGGGCGCTGGGACCGCAGATTCGCTTCCGCGAGTCGCCGGGAAATGGTTCGTGGGGACACAGGAGCCGCTACATCTGCCTGTATAGTGGACCCGATCCCCGTGGGATCCGTTCGTGCCTGGCGCACGATCCGTCAGTCTTCTCTACCGGTGGTCCTCGTGGTCCGTCCGGAGCCGCTCCGCCGTGTGGCCGGGCATTCACTTGTCCACTACTCCCAATACAGTCGGACGGTAGGGTCAGAACGATCCACGTAACGGGCTATGCGGCGCGACGACCAGCCGGCGATTTTCAGCTCGATGATCAGGCCTCTCTCAAAGTCCGTAAGTTGCGTAAATCGACGTCTCTGGCGTCTGCCCGACATTCTTGTCACTCTGTACTCTTGCTTGCGTCGGCAGGTGCCTTTTCGATTTCATGGGACATCGACTATACGCCGGTTTATAAGGCTGCCGGTTAGTGTTTGTAGCGCCAGCACAGGGTGTGCGGTCATGCGCACTCGCACCAAACGTGGATCATTTGCATACCAATACGCACTTTAGCTATTTGTAAAGTTTTCGCGGTTGTACCATGTTTTCTTCTAGGTGCGCAAATTTCATTGTCCGTGAGTGCATGTATACTACGTACTACTATTGCCTTTAATCAGTAGGTTTTTTTTTAGAAGAAAGTTTTGATCAGGTCTCTTGGACTTACGGCCGCTGATGGCCTAAGGGTTGTTTAAGACCTGGGGTAAGACACTTCCTTACTGAAATCCTCTACATAAATCACTCTTGGAGTTAGTTATAAACAGGCGCGACTAGTAGTCTCGTAGGCTGATGACGTTTCGCTTCGTCCTCTTTAAAAAATGCATAGTTAGTTTATTCAGTTGCAGTAACTCATGTAAGCATGGGAAAACCCCGCCGGATCTGTCGGAATTCGCAAAAAGATGTTATCATAAACGCACGTCCAGCGGGAGACACGATTAGTAAAAATAAAAGAAATTACTAGTTTTGCAACCACATCAAAGGTTTTTAGCGAGTGGAAGACAAGCCAAGCTTCTATATCCAAAATGCATAATTATGGCTGAAAAGTAGACTTATAGAGCCTAACTGCCTCGTGCTGTGAGGAGGACTGCATGGAAGAACAAATCTTCTGGTGCGCAATAACTGACTTTTGAATTCAACCAGAGCCAGGAGAAACTAGTTTCAACCCGAAAATCATGCACAGGGAGTTGGAGTTACCAAGTTGGGCCAAGTTGGTACTTGGAAGTCTTATGTACATTCGGAAACCACAGCAACAACAACAACAACAAAAAAAGTTATAATGGTCTCCTGCTGGTAAAAGAAAGTGATGTAGTGAGACGAATCACGCTATACATTCTATTTTATTGTCTATACGTTGTATTGTATAGAGTGCGGCGAGAACCTCATGAAGCAATGAACCCAGCATACCTTGTGAACATTATCAAAGCATCGGAAGGTGGTAGCATGCTGTGAGTAATGTTCTGTTGGTATGAAGTTTGTCTGCTGATACCAGCAGAGGACACGAAGACATCCCCGGAATTCCCTTGTTACAAATGCGTGCTGCAATGCCCTGCGCGTTATGGCATCTTTGTGGAAGACAATGCGAAAACGTATTGTGCTAGAATGGTGCAAGAATGGTTTGATGAACACGAGGAGGAACTTTCATGATCTCCTGTGGCCTTCACTTTCCCCTGATCTCAGTCCTATTGAAAATTCGTGGGACATTCAGGAAAGAGTTTCACCTTTGTAATGTTTGTGGCATGGATGTTGTGTTTGTCTTACGTCACTGGCTCTCTCCCTTCCCTGGAGTCACTGGTCCTAAACTAAGGACGTGCGACTGCTTATAGCCCTTTGAGCTGCTCACGGTGGTCGTTAAACCTCCAATAAAAAAAGAAAAGAAAAGAAAAGAACATCTGTGGGACGAGCTACAACGCCGAATTCGAAATCGGCCCGGAAGACCTACCTCTACGACAACTCTGGCAGAAGCTTTGCAGGAAGAATGGAGGGAAATTCCGGTACAAAAACTACCGTCATCTCGTGGGATGCCTGCCGTGATTGGTTTCTGCAGTCATAACGGCTAAAGAAAGGCCGACTATGTACTGATTTCTGATAAGAATTAATGCTCTTGTTTCCGTTCGACGTAGATGTCCGAATACTTTTGTCTACGCAGTGTATTTCCTTGTAGGTTTTTTTTTTTTTTTTTTATTTGGAGGTTTAACGACCACCGTGAGCAACTCAATGGGCTATAAGCAGTCGCCCGTCCCTAATTTAGGGTCACTGGTTCCAGGGAAGGGAGAGAGCCAGTGCCGTAAGACAAACACAACATCCATGCCTCACCGGGATTCGAACCCGGACTTCTTCGGACGAATGATCAGAGGCCAACGCCTTAGACCACTGCGCCACCGGGGCGGCCCTTGTAGGTTATGCCCCTGGTCTGTACATCCTTCGCAAAGAAATACATCTGCGTTCGACCATGATAGGGTATCCCGAACCAAACCATAATCGAAGCCGATTGATGATCATGCTGCATACCGAAACACAACTTGACCAGCTTCCTCACTGCTGTTTGAAATGTTATGTTGAACTTCTCAGATGTACATAATTTTTTCACAGGTGAAATGCTTAGTATGATGCTGATAAGGGAGTACCGACGAAAGATATGGTTTTAGGTGATCACAAGTCATAATCTAAGCTCTCAGTTCCTGGTCTCCGTTCTACACCCTTGACACACTTACTTTTGAGATTCAGCTGCTCGGACATTATCTTTTGTTTACGGATTGGATTTCTCCGAGTTCAAATTGTTTATGAGTGCTAGGTTCGGACAGAACGAGATTAAGTCTCTCTCTCTCTCTCTCTCTCTCTCTCTCTCTCTTTCCTTCACTCACTCCCTCTCTGTCTCTCTCTGACTCAATCTCTCGCGCGCTCACACACTCTCTCTGTCTCTCTCCTGGTTTCTCTCTCTCTCTCTCTCACTCTCTGTCTGCCTCTCTCTCTCTCTCTCTCTCTCTCTCTCTCTCTCTCTGTTATCGATTAATCTGTCGTACCAAGTTCTTCGTACCTCTCAGCGGTTCAATGTACTGTAGTTCTGACGTTGATACAAAGTGGTATCAGTAACTTGAAAGTCGATGTTGCTGCAAGCTTGCACTTTTATAACGTAATAACTTCAATACTGTTTTCTTTCATGGATTACTCCATATTACTCGAAACTCAACAGTTAACTTTTTGATTTTGTTCAGAAGGTTACAAAACTCTCTCTTGAATAAGGATGAAAAATTATTTCAAAAATAATTTCAATTTTTGGCAGTATCTACCCTGTTAAATAAGTTTTTTGCCCTTGTGTTTATACTTGCGAAGTCCATTGTACCATTTCAAGGGAGCTGGCCTGTTAATACACGTAGCTCGAAATTTTCACGTTCAGCGTATGATGTACAGGGTGATCCATTTAAACCAGTACCATGCGATTTACTTATAACTTTTTTTATAAATAACTACAAAATCATACAGTAAGTTGAGAATTATACATGTGGTATTGGAGAATCATTTTATCAAAGCAAATGTTGGAATTGTCCTCCACTTTCTTGTAAACACAGTTAAACACGCCGCACCATATTCGGTGGTGTATCATGTAGAGTACGAGCAGTAACATTGCCAATTTCAGTCGTGATTGTTTCACGCAATTAATCCAATGTTTTTGGATGGGTTTTGTAAACTCTATCCTTTAAGTAGCCCCATAAAAAAAGTCAGGGAAAGTTAAGTTCGGAGATCGGGGAGGCCATATGTCCGGTTTCTGCAGCTGATGGATTACGTGCACTTTAAATGGTCGAATATTCGCTTTTTTTGCTGCCCTTTGACAAGTTCCGTATGAATATCCTGTCTGTTGGCTTAATCTGCGCAACGATTTCGTCGGAGATTGAAGTAAACGTTGCCGAACATCGTCCACGCGCGTTTGGGGCATCGGAGGGTGATGTCTACCGCTACCGCTAAGAAGAGAACCGGTTTGCTCCAGTTTTTTTGCCATCGAAAGAATTGTTGACTTGCTCGGCACTTTTCGAACTCCAAACTCTCTTCGGAATGCTCGTTGCGTTTTGATGACAGAATTGGTTACCCAATACGATTTCACTAAAAAAACACGCTCTGGAACAGAGTACTGCGTGTTTCCGAATGCACGCAAGTGAATGACAACGCAACAACAAACAAATCACGAGATGAGTTACAGTTACGGTTAACAATCTTCTTCACGGTGGCGGTTTTCATTCTCCAGGAGTTGCTGCTTCTATTGAAAAAAAGAAGAAGTTCCTTGCGCGATCCCTTGCAAACATGTAAGTTTTTTTCAGGGTACTGGTTTAAATGGATCACCCTGTATTTTCTAATTTAACTTTCATTTCTAGTTTCTTTCCCTATGTAAATATTGAGTCTATTATCTTTAAGAATTTCAACCGTAACGTTATATTTTCTCACTCACCGAATGCTATGTGGTAACAATTTTGAGATCAAGTTTGATTGACTTGTGTATGTTTTAACAAGATAAAAACGATGTATAATAGAATATATGGAGCGAGCAGCTTTAAGTCTAAATAGATTAGTACGGCCTTGCTTGGCACCTTCAAGACGGTATATTTGATAAAATTGTATTGATATGCATTGAGTTATCACTGAATTATGACCACCTACCTAATGCGTCGCAGGTCCTCCTTTCGCCCTCAGTACAGCAGATATCGGACGTGACCTCGATTCAATAACATGCTGGAAGCAGTTGGGAGGTATGGCCAACCAAGCTGTGGCATCGATTCATCGATTTCAGCTATCATAAAAGTCATCGATTCAATAAGATGCCGAAGCAGTTGGGAGGTATGGCCAACCAAGCTGTGACATTGATTCATTGATTTCAGATATCATCCAAGGCATCGATTCAGTAAGATGTCGGAAGCAGTTAGGAGGTATGGCCAACCACGCTGTGGCATCGATTCATCGATTTCAGCTATCATCCAAGGCATCGATTCAATAAGATGCCGAAGCAGTTGGGAGGTATGGCCAACCAAGCTGTGGCATCGATTCATCGATTTCAGCTATCATAAAAGTCATCGATTCAATAAGATGCCGAAGCAGTTGGGAGGTATGGCCAACCAAGCTGTGGCATCGATTCTTCGATTTCAGCTATCATCCAAGGCATCGATTCAGTAAGATGTCGGAAGCAGTTAGGAGGTATGGCCAACCACGCTGTGGCATCGATTCATCGATTTCAGCTATCATCCAAGGCATCGATTCAATAAGATGCCGAAGCAGTTGGGAGGTATGGCCAACCAAGCTGTGGCATCGATTCATCGATTTCAGCTATCATCCAAGGCATCGATTCAGTAAGATGCCGGAAGTAGTTAGGAGGTATGGCCAACCAAGCTGTGGCATCGATTCACCGATTTCAGCTATCATCCAAGGCATCGATTCAATAAGATGCCGAAGCAGTTGGGAGGTATGGCCAACCAAGCTGTGGCATCGATTCATCGATTTCAGCTATCATCCAAGGCATCGATTCAATAAGATGCCGAAGCAGTTGGGAGGTATGGCCAACCAAGCTGTGACATTGATTCATTGATTTCACATATCATCCAAGGCATCGATTCAATAAGATGCCGAAGCAGTTGGGAGGTATGGCCAACCAAGCTGTGGCATCGATTCATCGATTTCAGCTATCATCCAAGGCATCGATTCAGTAAGATGCCGGAAGCAGTTAGGAGGTATGGCCAACCAAGCTGTGGCATCGATTCATCGATTTCAGCTATCATCCAAGGCATCGATTCAATAAGATGCCGAAGCAGTTGGGAGGTATGGCCAACCAAGCTGTGGCATCGATTCATCGATTTCAGCTATCATCCAAGGCATCGATTCAATAAGATGCCGAAGCAGTTGGGAGGTATGGCCAACCAAGCTGTGGCATCGATTCACCGATTTCAGCTATCATCCAAGGCATCGATTCAATAAGATGCCGAAGCAGTTGGGTGGTATGGCCAACCAAGCTGTGGCATCGATTCATCGATTTCAGCTATCATCCAAGGCATCGATTCAATAAGATGTCGGAAGCAGTTGGGAGGTATGGCCAACCAAGCTGTGACATCGATTCATCGATTTCAGCCATCATTCAAGGCATCGATTCAATAAGATGCCGGAAGCAGTTAGCAGGTATGGCCAACCAAGCTGTGACATTGATTCATCGATTTCAGCTATCATCCAAGGCATCGATTCAATAAGATGCCGGAAGCGGTTGGGAGGTATGGCCAACCAAGCTGTGTGTAATGCGTCCTTCAATGCAGGTATGGAGGTGATTGGTGTACCCGGACGCCTGATATGCAGTTCTATTGTGTCCCACAAGTGCTCCATGGGTTTGATATCGAGGAAGTTCGGAGGTAATGATCTCAAAATTTTCAAAATTTAAGCTACCCAAAGCAAACGAGAAATGTGCATATCGATTGTTCCGTTCCAGTTCGTAGAATCCTGGAATATTTAATGCCAGAAAGGAATTAGCAAATATATGATCAATTCTGTTATAGCGACATTATATATGTTTGTCTCATGTTCATGCCACCATTTAAACTGCGAGAATAAATTGCCATTTAATGATTCCACTTATTCTTTTTCCGCCACTTTGGCTTCAATAGAATGTTGCGTAATGCCTTTAAAATTCATGGGCCAGTTCGTGTCCAATTAAAAGAGCAGCCACATCATTAAGGCGTTCTCGCCTTTTATTTATTTTTTGTAGAAGAAGCTATGTTTCTCCTTCCTTTCTATTTGTTAACTTTCTCCCACCTTCATGTTACCGAAGAGAAGGAGCGGCCGAAACGAAATTGTCGGGTGGGTTTGCAGAACAACTCATTAAATAAACTTTCCAATCCACTGATTGCTTCTCTAAACGAACAACAGCTTGCGCTTGTCTAGAAAGCAATGTTCCAGCGTTACGAAATTTCACTTTCACTCTCATTTTTCTTAGAGGGAGAGGTAATGCCAAGGAGTCCCAGATGTATTTCAACTCACAAAGCAATCGTTGAGCTTCATTTATTTCTCCCAAAACTACGAAGAATGTACAAGGTACATTAAATCCACATTCTTAATCTTGTTGATTTATAGAATATACAAGTGACACATTAACATCACGTTTCAGATTTAAATCGTTTGGCGATTTTGCAAGAGATCAAATCATTTGGTCTTAACCCCCCCCTCCTCCCCGCATGTTAAAGAGTTCGAGGATATTTGTTCTTGGTGTTATCTGGTATTGAGAAGTCAAATACCTTTTCCTCAAAAAATTCCAAAAGTTCTGAACAGCAAAGTAATATTAAAGATAAGCATTCCTTTGTCCCTTATGGCGGGAGTGTCAACTATTTGAAACTTACTTAAATGTCAAAGGCAAAAACCAATGTCTAACTTAGGGGTTCGTCTCTGGATCTAACAGAGATCGACAACTGTTTTGATGCTTTCCCTTTCGCTTGACGAATCAACAAATGATTCTGGTTCATTCCAGTTGGGCTGAGCGACAGCAAAGAGTTCCCGTTACTCAAGAAGTATACTCCAAATCAACCTAAGAGTGTGTTATTGCGGAAGAAAATGTTATGTTTAAGAATGTGTTAATGCTGCTACCTCCGCGACGAAAAGCAGTCCCTAGCGTTTAGAGCGAAAAGGAACAGAATTTTTGCTCAGAATCCATTTCTGTTTCCTCAGCAATTTTTTGCGGCAAAATTTCTTTTTAAGACGAATTTTCAAAACGGCAGAGCGTTTATTTTATATGAGAAGTTTCTCAATGAAGAAACTCTCACTTTCGGCCGCTGACTTTCCAGCTGGAAAGAGGAAATGATATGGAGAGGGGAAGGGAGTGGGAGGGAGACGGGGTAGAAGGAATAGAAGACTTCTTCCAACGATTGTCTCCCACTTCCGTACGTGCTGTTTCCGTACAAAAGGAATTTCGTCTCATTTCCGTACATAACAGATCGGTTACTGCCATTTCCGTACAGTTTCACTGCACTTTGTAGCAGACGTGGTGAAATACAATACAATAATTTCTGAGGTTTATGGCCAATTAACATTCAGTTATATGATTGGAAGAATGAATGAGTAGATTCGGAGTAAGGTCCTCTGATTGGAAAGTGTTTTATAGGAGAAAAATGAAAAAATAATGCTTAGGGAGAAAGTGAATGCTGATCCCCTGTCGTATTCCTCCGACGCCACAGAGATCACCTATCATTGTTTTCGTCAACCAATAGGCGCTCGTGGAAGGGTAAGCGGGAACAGTAATATAAACAATCAGTCCATTAATGCCATCTTCACGGTTTTCAGCATTCGTCGGAGATGTTTCGTTTCAAAATCGCGAAAAAAAATTGCTTTTCTTTGTAATATTTCGTTCAAAGCTGCTGTCAAAAATTCCGGACTATTTCTTTAACGAATTTCGTATGAAGTTTGCACAAAAGATTTTGTAAAGTCGTTTTAGACTAGAGGCTCTTATATGTGAATCCTCCCGCAGTTAGGAGGATGCTGCGGAGGGTATCAATACGCCCCTGATCCTCTGTCTTCCTTCACGTATATCTCACTGCTTACGGACCATCACTTCTGTGTACGCAAATGGCACTAGGTGATTTGGATGTGTACGGAAATGGGATAAAAATTCTTATGTACGGAAATGGCACGTATGGAAGTGGGACGACACATTTCCAACATTCGCAACACAGAGATACTAAATTGTTATCGATAGGAGAAGATCATCATCAGATCAGATCACATTTAGAGGATTTTAGGAAGGGACTTTTTTTTTCTTTTTTTTTTTTTTCGTATGTAGAGGATTTTAGGAAAGGAGTGTCTGACCCCAGGTCTTAAACAACCCTTAGAAATAGGAAGCTAGGAGATTTGGGCTAGAGTGCCCGATAGGAAAGTGACATGGAAGCGAAGTAGAAAGGGGGAGGATGACGCCCTTATTTATTACCGCGGGGGCTAGTACCCGGGGTCCGACGGCTTAACGTGCCCATCCGACGCACGGCGAATATTTAGTGGATCGAGCGTTCGTACCTCGCTGGGATCGAACCTGAGGTCCTTTCCGCGGCAGTCACGAACGTTGTCCACTCGGCCACCCGCGGCTTAGGAAGGGACTGTCTGACCCCAGGTCTTAAATAACTCTTAGAAATAGGAAGCTAGGAGATTTGGGATAGAGTGCCCGATAAGAAAATGACACGAAAGCGAGGTAAAAAGTTGGAGGAAGACGCCCTTTTTTATTACCGGGGGCAAGTACCCGGGGTCCGACGGCTTAACGTACTCATCCGACGCGCGGCGGATATTTAGTGGTTCGAACGTTCGTACCTGCCTGAGATTTTCCCATGGCAGTCACGACCGCGATGGAGAATCCATGGCAAAGCTGTGAACTCTCGGGTTACCCAACCTTCCACAGTAGTATACTCTTAGGTTGACTTGGAGTGTATCATATTTGAATATGAATGAATAAAACAACCACAGGTGAAGACATCTCAAGGAAACTGAAAAGTTAGTAATAAATAAAGTATGTTACAAGCGATGAAGGTAAAAACATATTCGATTCCTCTCGGCACCCTGCAGTTTTACGTAGGAATTTCTGCGGTTGTTGCCAGGATTACACAGTCGAGTCACAATATTGTGATCACCTCCTACTTTTGACGTCAACAGCGCGTAGCCAATGAAAAAAGGCATGTGTCGGGAGCTGGCTTGAAGGGTATATATAAGGTGTATTGCAGGCATTCTGAAAACATATCATTCGTCGCTGTCATGGACAAAAGGAGCGATTTATCAGATTTGCAAAAAAGGGATGATTATCGACTTTCGGGCCAAGGATGGCATTACTTTTGAAACAGCGCAGTTTGTGAACTGTTCGCGTGCTGCTGTGGTTAAAGTGTATCGTGATTGGAGAAATGGCACCGCTGCGAATAAGCGACGTGGAAACTTGCGGAACACTAAGTGCCTTTGATGTGAGAGGTGAACGTCGGCTGCGAAGGTGCGTGAGGGCCGATCGACACGCTACGATGGAGCAACACACTGGCATAATGAACCAGTGGGTTACCGGAAGTGTGTCTAAAACGACAGTTCAGCGCACCCTACTTCGTACGGGACACCGATGCAGACGGATGGTCACTGCACCTATGCTAACGAAGGTGCAACGGCAGAAAAGGCTTACATTTGCACGGTAGTATCGGAATTGGACCTCCGCTGATTGGCAAAGGATTGCCTTCACCAATGCGTCACGTTTTCTGCTTCATCGAACGAATGGACGTTGGCGTATAAGGCGAGAAACATCGGAGAACAAACACTCTTCAACCATTGCTGGAAGAACACAAGCTGGTGGGGGCAGCGTTGTGGTCTGGGGAATGTGTTCGTGGCGTTCTCTGGGTCTACTCATACCTGTGGAAGGCACTGTCGACCGAATTCGTTATGAATCCATCCTTGCAGACCACGTACACCCATACATACTGATTGTCTTCTTTGGGGCGCATGGGATCTTGCAGAACAATAATGCGACGTGTCGCACAGCTAGAAATGCCCGAGAGTGGTTGGAAGAGCACGATAAAGACTTCAAAGTACTTCCGCGGCCCCCTAATTCCCCAGACTTAAACCCAATTGAGCATCTGTGGGACCACCTCGATCGTGTTGTTCGCTCTGTGGATTCTCCACCACGCACCCTCCAGCAGCTGTCAGATGCACTGCAGGCAGCATGGCTCCACATACCTGGTGAACAAACACCTCTCAGCACCTTATTGAGTCATTCCCAGCCCATGTAGCTGCTGTCCGCGCTGCACACGGTTACTCTGGATATTAGCTGGTGGTCACAATAATGTGACTCGACGGTGTATATATATGATAAAAATAAATATTGGTTTTGAAAAACTAAGCAGTCGATATATTTATTATTGCTGCCACTATAGTTTAAGGAATATTTACTTTTATGACTCACATATCTTCTTTCATTAGTTTTACGCTAATAACATCCATTAATCCACCTACCTAAGTACAGCTCAAGGTCAAGGATTAATAATTACTGCTGTGATTTAATTCCTCTTAATATGTACCGGACTGTGTGGCTCGGTGTGGTCGTGTGGGTGTTTCAAAAAAAAAAAAATGCAATGTGCTGTACTTTTAAATAAATGTATAACTCTTGAATCGCTCTTTTTATTTCACGCCCACAAAGATATTGGCATACGAAAGATGTAGCAGTTATCGACAAAGAATAGCAGGGTACTCTCGACTTTCTTCTTCTTCTTCTTTCTTCTTTTTTTTTTTCTTTATTTATTTATTATTTTTTTTTTTTTACAGAAGAGCTTCGCGCAAATGACGCAGAACCAGGAAAACTATAGATTTCTCACACTTGCGTGATTGATTTATTCAACTTGGAATTTCCTCTATCGTGAATCACTCATTTTGTCATATCATAGCTTGAATATATGGATTCAGACCAAGATGGTATAGTCATCAAACTTGTCAGAATTCTAATAGCCCATTTCGTCATGCATCAGTCACTTATTATCATGGCTGTCTTAACGAGACGATTCGCTTCGGAGGAATTTGGTGTATTGGGGACTGAACGGAGTTTAGTTGCTTTGCGTACCCATAAAAATATTCCGATACAAGCATGACGGAGCTATGATGTAAATAATGATGACTACAAACAGGATAAATATTGTGTGGGAAAATATTTTCAGTCTCTTGACAGCAAAATTTAAATACGTAGTTTTACATTTTTTTAAATGGAGAACAGATGCGTTTACATTGCTTCCCCATGCAGTAAGTAATCGCATAACCTGATAGTTACGTTTCTAAAGATTTGCGCGCAGATGGAAAGAACTTAATAATTTCTTTATTGAAAATAATAATAATACTTCCTGGGGATTTGGGATTGACTGCAATTTTGGACTTATATTTTACCTGATTTTTGGTTTTATCTGTGTATACCGATAACACTGGCCTGCATTTTGAAATCAATTTTCTGATGTTTTTAAAGTAATAGGTGATTCTTGATTATTTTTTCACCCTGATTTCAAAAATGTTAATTTTTTTTTCAATGTCAGGATTTTTCACAAGCCTTGATAGAAGATATTTGCATTTTAACGCATTTTCAAATAATATTTAATCACTATTGCAGACAAAGAAGCTTAAAAAAATTGGAAATATGATATGGTATCCATATCTTTCCTAAATACTGTAATATGAATTTCCACATACATATTAAAATTTCCATTTCTGTTATTAACTTGCACAGCTATTTTCGTCAGAGGGGACCTTTCCCTTCACCATGCAAAAGTAATCCGCTGTCATATTTACATACACTATATTGACAAAAGTCACCGGATACCTAGAAGAAAAACACAACATAGCATTTATTGACATACATTAATACGGTGTCGGTCCACCTTTGGCATTAATGCGTGCACTAACCCTTCGAGACAAGCTTTCGACAAGGTTTTGGAACACAGCGATAGGTATGCGCTTCCATTCAGTACATAATGCTGCCGCTAACTATTGCTTAGTAGTAGGCATTCGTTCCTAACTTCTTATGCGGCGCTTTAATTCATCCCACATGTGCTCTATTGGATTAAGATCAGGGCTTTGTGCTGGCGAGTCCACAAAAAATACGGAATTATCGTCAAACCATGCCGTAACAGTCCTTTCTTTATGGCTCGGTGCATTATCCTGCTGGTACCAACAAGGTTCAGTTCCAACGTATTGCCACAGAGTTGGTAGGGCATAATTGTCCAGAATATTGTGGTAGACTTGCTGATTAACAGGTTTGTCCACGAAAACCAATGGGCCGGGACCATACCACGAAAAACACCCCCACACGAGTACGCTGCCAGCTCCAAACTTGACCGTAGGAAAAGTACACTGTGGTAAATAGCATTCCCCAGGCTGCCGCCATACCCACACACGGCCATCAGACTGATGGATCGTGTATCTGGATTCATCAGTCCATAGGACCCGTCCATAGGACCCGTTTTTAAGGAAACACACGAGTACGCTGCCAGCTCCAAACTTGACCGTAGGAAAAGTACACTGTGGTAAATAGCATTCCCCAGGCTGCCGCCATACCCACACACGGCCATCAGACTGATGGATCGTGTATCTGGATTCATCAGTCCATAGGACCCGTTTCATTGATCTACGGTCCACGATAAATGTGCTTTACACCATGCTAAACGATGAGTAGCATTCCGAGTGCAGATGAAAGGTTTATCAGCAGCCGCACGACCACGGTAACCCATGGAATGAAGTTCTCTGCGAATGGTACGTGTACATACAGAGGTTCAAGCATTTTTACACTCCTGTAAACTGAGGTCTTGCGCAGTACTCCGTCGATTAGCTGCAACGACTCTCCTGAGGCTTCGACGTCCTCTATCACTGATTTTCTTTGGTCTGCCGGTACGTTTTGCTCTTTCAGGCACGCCATGTGTCTTCCAATTATTCAGTACATCCAAAACAGTTGACTTGGGTATGTTTTAACGCCTCTCGGTTTCTCTTATGGACAACCCACTAATATAACACCCAACAATGTTTCCTTTCTCGAAGTCAGTTCTCTCCCGTCGCGACATTTTCACTCAACCTCACAGTGCGATATGATCGCGGTCAGCTGCAGGCTTGTTTTTTATATCGTTTGCAGCTGTACCGCGTATCTTAACAACGCAGTGGATCCGTTCATTTGCTTTTGAAGGGATGTCCGGCGACTTTTGTCAATATAGTATATATATATATATATTGAAGAGCAAAACTGAAAACTAAGGAAAAACTTTAGAATTTAAAACGAAAGTTGCAAAATAACCTGAAGATCAAAACGCGCAACGCAGCAATTTTGAAAATTCAGAATTCACATTCTATTAAGAAGAGACCTAAGCAAAATAAATATATTTTTGACTCATACCAAGTACAACATAGAAAAGGTTATGTATCTACCGGTGTGAGTAAAAGGAGAAAAGATAAAAAAATAAAATAAAACAACTGAATGTAGAAAGTGTCGAGAATACTGAGCCTTGGCTTTATCAAGGACCAGCAAAAACTCTGCATTTTCTCCTTCCACAAAGACCTAGTTGGAAATGGGTTTATATATATATATATATATATATATATATTTCATATAGCTCATAAGACAAACAAAATCTATTGACATAACCAACCTTAAAAAACACCATAATACCTTCAAGTTGGAACTGAAGAACAGGTTCTCTGCTTTAGAAGGCCTAACATCGGAAGAAGTGGACATCTCTGAAGTTAACAGAAAAGTAACCAAAGCTCTTATGGAAACAGCAACAAAATTAGCTGGGTCTAAGAACAAGTTGCATGTGAACAAATTATCAGGAAAAACGAAAATGTTGATGCAAAAAAGAAGAGAGATGAGGACAACTAAAGAAGATGTGACTTCCAAAGTGGAATATATAGAGCTATGCAAGACAGTAAGAAAAAGTATCACTGAAGACGTAAGAAAATTCAACTGTGAACTAGTGAGGAAAGCAATTGAAAACAACCAAAGCCTAAAGATAGCAAAGGGACATCTCAGTAAGGGAAGAAAACAGATTATGGCACTGAGAAAAGAAGATGGTTCTGTAACAAGAAATAGAGGCGAAATTTTGACAAGAGTGAAAGATTTCTACTCCAAATTATATGAAAGGGATGATACATGCACTCCAGACATCATGAAAGATACCAGTACCAGAGTTCCTCCAGTCCTTCCAGCAGAAGTTGCACATGCAATCAAGAACATGAAGCGGGGAAAAGCTCCAGGAGAAGGTGGAATTACTGTAGACATCATACAAGAAGCAAGTGGAGAAATCGAAACAGCACTCGCCCAAATTTTCACTCGATGCCTTAATGAAGGAAAGATTCTTGAGGATTGGAACACCGCTACAATGATCCTGCTACATAAGAAAGGTGACATTGAGGATCTCGGAAACTACAGACCTATCAGCCTCCTATCAGTAGTTTATAAAATCTGTAACGTACCAGGAGAGGAGATGTGACGTACCTGCCAGCAGGACGCACACGACATAAAGGCAGATAGGAATCAGAATAAAATGTCCGCGTAGCTCAACTGGTAGAGTGACTTATTCCGGAATGAGTGGACCCTGGTTCGAATCCTGGTGCGGATAAAAATGACGGAGAAATTCACTTCGTTATAATGGCGCCCGAATTATCCGGATGACCCGACCGTTCACAATCTCGCAATGGTGTGATGTTATTTCCACACCGCGAGATAGGAAAAATAAGAGCAGCACTTCGAATAAAAAAAAAAATAAAAATAAGAGGGAGATGATGTAACGTACCAGGAGATGTGACGTACCTGCCAGAAGGACGCACACGACATAAAGGCAGATAGCAATTAGAATCAATGTCCGCGTAGCTTAATTGGTAAAAGCAACTTATTCCGGAATGAGTGGACCCCGGTTCGAACCCCGGCGCGGATAAAAATGACGGAGAAATTCACTTCGTTATAAATCTTCACTAAAGTTCTTTCACACCGCTTGAAGGTAACACTGGACATGGCTCAACCGAGAGAACAAGGTGGATTCAGGAGTGGCTACAGCACAATAGATCATATCCACGTGCTGAGAGAACTAATTGAAAGAGCGAGGGAATATGAACTTCCATTGTGCATGGCTTTTATCGATTATGAAAAAGCCTTTGATTCGGTGAAACCATCAGCAGTTACAATGGCTCTGAAAACCTGCAGTATTGAAGATGCATACATTAATATTATTAATAACATTTATGAAAATGCAAGTGCAAAGATTCGGCTGTTTGAAAATACAACACACGTAAAAATTGGAAAGGGAGTGAGACAAGGTGACACCATATCTCCGAAGCTCTTTAATGCCACATTGGAGGGTGTTTTTCAGTCGCTGAACTGGGAAAACATGGGGATAAAGATTAATGGAGATTATCTAACCCACCTTCGTTTTACTGATGACGTAGTAATTTTTGCAACTACCCCATAAGAGCTGCAGAGTATGATCCAGGAACTTGCTGACAAGAGTAAAGAAGTGGGATTAAAAATGAACTTTCAGAAGACAAAAGTGATGTTCAATGCTTTTACAAGAAATGAAGATTTATCGATTGATGGAGAAAAGCTGGAGATAACAGACACGTACGTTTATCTTGGACAGCAGATATCAAGTGAGGGTCACATTGATGAAGAAATTAATCGGCGTACAAAACTTGCCTGGAGAGCTTTTGGAAGAAACAGCATAATTTTCAAGAGCAATATGCCATTATGTCTTAAAAGAAAAGTGTTTGATCAATGCATCCTTCCAGTGCTTACGTATGGTGCAGAGACGTGGACCTTAACTAAAAGAGACATACAAAAGCTGCAGACAACTCAAAGCAGCATGGAGAGGTGCATGCTTGGTGTAACCAGGAGAGATAAGAAGAGGAACTCGTGGATCCGAAAAATGACAAGAGTGGAAGACATCATGATCAGAGTTAAATCCCTGAAATGGCAATGGGCTGGACATACTGCCAGAAGGACAGATCATCGATGGACAGCCGAAATTTTAGATTGGATTCCAAGGGACAGGAAAAGACCCAGAAGAAGACCACATGGGAGATGGGTGGATGAAATTCGAAAGTATGCGGGGGTGACGTGGAGGAGACTGGCACAAGACAGACCGTTGTGGAGGAAACTTGGGGAGACCTTCGTCCAGCAGTGGATTGATAATGGTTGACAATGATGATTATGATGATGATATATATATATATATATATATATATATATATATATATATATATATATATATATTCTATAAAGAATATATATACACACACACACACACACACACACACACACACACACACACAGTCGTATCAAAGTAATATGGCCACCTACCTAAAAATGGGAATTACACCCCTTTGTCCGGATGACAGCGGCAAGACGGCGTGGCATGGACGCAACGAGGCCCTGGAAGGTTGCCGAAGGCACAGGTACCGATTCGGAGTGCAGCAGAGCATGGAAGTTTCGGAGATGACGTGATTGAGCGTCGGCACGTCGAACCTTCCTATCCAAATTGTCCCACAGGTACTCTATGGGATTGAGGTCGGGCGATTTCGCAGGCCAAGGGAGACAGGAGACATCGCTGTCGTGTTCCTGGAACCAGTCACGCACCCCCTTAGGAGCATTATCCTGTTGGCAGACACCATCACTGCTAGAGTATACGTCCAGCATGAAGGGATGCATGTGGTCAGCGAGGGTGGACAGATAGCTGGTGGCGTTCAGGGACCCACCCAGTGGTACCGGCGGTCCCAGGTCATATCAAGAAAATATCCCCCAGACATGCGCCCTGCCACCGCCGGCCTGTACTTGAGCCACAAGCGTGTCCGGGTGTTGGTTCTCGTGTGTCTGACGTCATATCCGTCACGGCCCGTCACTTCTGTGGAGTAAAAACTTCGATTCGTCGGAGAAGGCAACATTTTCCCACTCTTCCACTGTCCAATAACGGTAGACCATTGTGAACTGCAGGCGTCCTTGCCGATGGACCTGGGTTAACATGGGCGCCTTGACGCAGCGTCGACTCCGGAGACCCATGCGCAACAGGGTTCGCTTTACTACTATCGGGGACACGTACCTGGGTGCCCCAGCTTTCACTTGCGTGGTCATTTGCTGCACTGTTGCGCGTCGATCGCCCTCTAGCAGTCGGCGGAGGTGAAGTTCTCCTCTGGAGTCAATGGCTTTTGGGGCTCGACAGTTATGACGTTAGGAGGTACTCGGTGTGCCAGCGGTCCATTCTTGGTACACCCCTATTACAGCATCTCGTGAACAACCCACGAAGTCTACTGTTTCTGAGATGCTTCCACCCTTGGAATGGCATCCGATGATCATTCCTTTTCGAACATTTGTCAAATCTCTACCTCTGCCCATTGTGCTCACGTCACGCACTATGGCTCATATGTCCTGACCGACCGCTTATATCTCCGTTTGGTCGACCATGTCACGTGCACTCTGTGACGCGCCTGGGAGGGACACTGTGATTCCGGGGGCGGTCATAATATTCTGATACGAGTGTGTATATCGGTTATTTAGAATTGCAATTCCATCGAAATAAAATTAATCCATTTTATACATAATCTCAATAATATAAAATGCAATGGCATCAAAGATTAATTTTATCTTAATATACAATGTACAGTAATTTTAAAGAAATCATCCACAATGGAAAAATGTACAAAACATTAATTCAACTGTTTTACCTTTTTATATACTTATACGTATAACACCAACAACGGAGATATGTCCAGAACAATCAAATTCAATATTAATGCACAAGATTTAAGAAAGAATACTATACGAGGGGTGGTAAGGAGTAAAGTGAATGGAGCCACCCTTGCTGCAGAGGCAAAAAGGGGTGTCTGACGTAAGCGGTCATCAACCCTCAACCCCCTCACGTGTCACCGGCTGTACAGCAGCCAGAAACCGGCTGTGCAGCAAAATGCCAGTAGTCCTCCAGACTGCAAAGAGAGTAGATGTGTGTTTCTCGTCTGTTCAACCCTGTTGAGATGTCAAAGTCTGAGCTACGCTCAAACATGAAATTCTGTTTCCGCCTTGGACATTCGGTGAGAGAAACACACGAAAAGTTGACAACTGTTTATTGTGAAAGTGACCCAAAAGACGTGTTTAATCGTTTTCCAGGTTTAAAGATGGCGCTTCTTCAATCGAATGCGAATCTCATCGTGGAAGACCATCAACAGCGGTAACCGACTACAACATTGTAAAAATTCGCGCTATGCTCAGGAAGAACCGACGCCTCACCATCAGGGAAATTGCAGCAGAAACTAGTCTGTCGTTTGGTTCTCTTCAAACCATCCTCACTGACAAATTGATCGCGAAACATGTCAGAAACAAGTTCATTTCTCGACTTCTGAACGACGACCAGAAAAGCAATCGTGTCAAAATTTCGTCTGAGTTGTTTCAACGTGCAACAGAAGATGCAAACTTTTTACGAACAATTGTGACGTGTGATGAAACCTGGGTCTATGGTTACGACCCTGAAACAAAGGCCCAAAGCTCTGAGTGGAAAATCCCTTCCTCCCCAAGACCAATGAAAGCATGTCGGTCTCGATCGCACTTTAAAGTCCTGCTTGTATCATTTTTCGATATCGAGGGATTGGTGCGTTGGGAATTCCTACCATGAGGCTATCCCTGTTAATACTGCACGTTACTTGGAAATCGTGAAACGCCTGAGGACTGCAGTCCATCGCAAGATGCCGGAGAAGAAGACCAGTGGATGGATGCTCTACCACGACAACGCGCCAAGTCACACTGTTCTGCCGATCACCCATATCTGGGCTGCAAAGCCCATTCCGGTGCCCCCCCTACCCTTATTCACCGGACCTATCACCGAGCGACTTTTGCCTGTTCGCGAAACTTAAGGCAATTATGAAAGGTAAATGTTTTGATTCTGTGGATGACATCAAAGGAAATGTAAGGAGAGTCTTAAAAGACATCTTGAAACAGGACTTTTATGGGTGTTTCCAACAATGACAGAACGGCTGGAATCAGTGTGTGTGTGTGCCGTGCGCCGAAGGGGATTAATTTGGGTGACTCTACTATTAAAGTTCTGTTCTCGGTAAAAAAAAAAAAAAACGTTAACCGATTTTTTTTTATTTTTTTTAACCACATCTTGCATACAAATATATAATAAAAACAGTCAAATTCTAGATTCTCAAAGAGGTACACAGTTGTCAGGGGCTATTCTTTCGTCACAGTCATATGCAGAACGACAGAATTGTCCTGTCTGACATCATGCCCTGAACAAAGCAGGATAAAAAACGAGTAAAAATAAGTTGAAAAGATTCAGGGGCTGTTTAGTAGAACAGCGGATTTATCATCCCAGACCCTAAAGAACCCAGGTAGCCTAGTCTCGAGAATGACGGAGCTGAAACGGAACGGATCCACTGGATGGCTTATTACAGTGAAGGGGGGGTAACAAGACGTTATGGACACCCTGTACAATCTCAATGTCAGAATTAAGTAAACATTATTGTCAATTACATAGACTGTGGCTTCGGTGCAGTCGTGAGTGACGCGAATAAATGTAATGTGTTGTACATACAGGGTGGCCAAAAAAAGGTGTTACAAAGTAAAGTGCTCTGATCAGGCCACTGAGCTCTATAATTGCCGTATGTTTTTTTTCACAGGACAGTATAGAGATTGAAATTTGCGCCGCCCCGGTGGCGCAGTGGTCTAAGGCGCTGGCCTCTGATCATTCGTCCGTAAGGGGTCCGGGTTCGAATCCCGGTCTAGCATGGGTGTTGTGTTTGTCTTACGGCACTGGCTTTCTCCCTTCCCTGGAACCAGTTACCCTAAATGAGGGACGGGCGACTGCTTATAGCCCATTGAGTTGCTCACGGTGGTCGTTAAACCTCCAATCAAAAAAAAAAAAAAAAAAATTGAAATTTGCAAACGCCTCACCATTTCCGGAAAACGCCTTTTCGAAATGGAGTCCCTCAGCATGGAGCAGCGACTGTTTATAGTGCAAAAATATTACGGTTTTGGAGACGGTGGCAGTGAAAACCCACATCTCCACCTGGTGGCACCTCTGCTTTAACAACGCGTGACAGTGTGGTGTGGAATCAACGCAAAACGCATAATCGGACACATCTTCATCAACGGAACTGTTACTAGTGCAAGTTACAGGCAGCTACTGACCGAGGAGCTCGGACACCGAGCATGACGTCATCGGATGGTCAACGCACCTACTGGTTCATGCAGGATGGTGCACGTCCACATAGAGTTGCTGATGTGTTTTCCTGTCTACAGGTCACCTTTCGGAACCGTATCATCGCTTTGGACACTGCGAGGTTCATTGCAGAGGAAACTGAATGGCCACCCTATGGCCCTGACCTGAACCCATGTGATTTTTTTCCTGTGGGGTTATTTGAAGGACCGAGTCTTCTGGACTGCCCCCAAGAAGACACTGGAGGACCTCAAGAAAGCCACTGCGGACGAAATACCAGGCCATCTAAAAAGACGTGCTGCAGCATGTTTGTGGAGACGATGACCATTTCGAAAATCTGTTCTATTAATTTCAATTATTGCTTGAGTTTCTCTGAAAATTTTAGTAAATTTGATTCAGTAATAACGAAGTTGTGTCATTTTACTTTTTAACACCTTTTCTTGGCCACCTGGTAAATCAGTGGCGTACCTGAAAAACTCGGAGGGGGGCGCAAAAAAACGTCTTTGAGGCCCTTTTACAAAAATCTATTTGCTCTCAATTACTGAAAATTTTAAATTCCATATTATTAACTAGGTTTAACGGGTGTTTTAATAATTCAAATTCTTTGAAACCTATAGGTATTTTTCGTAAAACCAAAATTGTTACACTTTATTGCGTGTAACACAAATGTCCAGGTTGTGATGAAAATGATTGCCCTAGTTTTATACCAATACAAAGTATTAAAAAAACACTTACTCCAGAGTTAATCATATCATCAAACAGAAATCATCGCTCTTTCCACGTTTACAAGTGAGTCACGGAAACGTGGAAAGAGCGATGACTTCTGTTTGATGCTCTAGTCCACGTCAATTGTATGTATTAATTGATCATATCATTCAAATTTAGAGAACTAACGCCAGTCTCTTTGAAATGCCTCAGGATCACACATAACACACACACACACACACACACACACACACACACACACAACACGTAACTGCCGTATGACAGAGTCTAATGACCTTATCAGCTTTATACAAAATACAGAATATAAATAAGCAAATAAAATCGTAACAATTTAGTATTATGGCACAAAAAGAGTAAAACTGCTTAAATTATTCCCTTCTAAAAGAAAACCACATTTAACATAATGTCACAATGTTTTGCACATAGTAAAAGTCTTTTCTTTTGACTCTTTTATACATATATAAAAACAAATGGCACAGGTCTGATTTTTTGTTCCCGAAGATCCGATCAAATCATATGTAGAGGATATTAGAAAGGGAGTGTCTGACCCCCAGGTCTTAAAAACAACCCTTAGAAATAGGAAGCTGGGAGAATTGGGCTAGAGTGCCCGATGGGAAAGTGACACGGAAGCGAAGTAGAAAAGGGGAGGAAGACGCCCTATTTATGACCGGGGGCAGTACCCGGGGGCCAACGGCTTAGCGTGCCCATCTGAAGCACGGCGGATATTTAGCGGTTCGAACGTTCGTACCTGACTGGGACCGAACCTTAGACCTCTCCGTAGCAGACATGAAAGTTGACTACTAGGCCATTCGCGGCCCTCTTTTCCCGAAGAACACTTTTTAGCTCCTTATATTCTGAAGGATTCGTAGTTATGTGCAAACAAGTGTAATACATAACGACTTATCCCTATTGATATAAAAATTTCATAGAGTGTTAAAATTTTTGTGGTAGGTTGTACCAAAAAGTGGTGCTACACTAGCTGCACAACTTTCTAAGAAATGATACACCATTGTGTAGTACAAACAAAACCTAATAAAAATTTGAACTACGTTATAGTACAGAGTTACACCACATTATGGTGCAAAGTTGTTGTTACGTTTTGTTTGCACTACACAATGGGGAATCTTTTCTCAGAAAGTGGTGCAGCTGGTGTAACACCACTTTTTGGTGTAACCTACCACATTTTTTTTTACAGTGTATACTCAAGTGATATCTTATTTAGATTCTCTTGTTCATAACATGTACATGAATTACACTATCTACCAACAAGTAATTGGACACCTGTGATAGCAAAGGAAAACGAAGTTTATTCACCTTCAATAGTTGGTGGAGCCTCCACGAGCGGCGATTACAGCTGCGACCCTCAGCGGCATACTCTCAACCAGGCGTTGTACGACGACTAGCGGTATTTTCTTCCACTCGGCTTGGAGAAGACAGGTCAGTTCCTTCACAGATTTCGGACGGTGGGGGCACCCCTTAAGTCGACGCTCCAACTCGTCCCAGAGGTGCTTGATTGGGTTAAGGTCAGGACTCTGCACAGGCCAATCCATTCGATTAACCCCATTGTCGTCATACCAAGCCATGGTGGACCTCGCAACATGACAGGTGGCATTGTCCTCCTGAAAGTAACATGGGTCCACCCCGCAAAACTGCCACAACGGAGGAAGCGCATGGTCGTCCAAAATGGTGCAGTAGGTCTCGCCGTTGAGTCTACCAGGAATTGCGACCAAGGGTCCCGTGCCATACCAGGAGAAACACCCCCATAGCATAATTCCACCGCCGCCGAACTTCACAGTTGGCACAATACATTCCGGCAGGAGGCGTTCTCCAGGCAGACGCCAAACCCAGACCCTGCCATCCGAACGGTAGAAGGTGAACCTTGATTCGTCGCTCCAGATAACCTGTTTCCACTGTTCAACGGTTCACTGTCGACGTCCTTTGCACCACGTTAGCCGAGCAGCGCTATTGGACTTGGCCCATCGATTTGGTGCGGTTCTAACTCTCAGTTTTGTGGGTCTGCCGGGTCGGGGCACATTCCGACAGTCACCTGTCATCTTCCACTTGCCAATCACGTAGGCCACTGTCGATTTTGGGTACTTAACTCGCTGGATATGTCACGTATGGATCGGCGATTTCTGTGATACCCGACGATTGCACCTTTCTCGAAATCAGAGAGCTCCGAACTGCGTGGCATCTTGCATGCGACTGGTTGCGTTGTTGTTTCCCACACGATATTTAACTGCGACGGCCGTGACGTGTATCAAGACCGCAGATATCGTCGATTGCAGTGGTGTCCAATTACTTGTTGGTAGATAGTGTAGTATTATGGCTGTAAAAAGTGGCCTCAATTCCTCTGGAATAGCTGCTTTCCCGTCAACGAGTTTTTATAAATTAAAGCAATAATGATTTCTTGAGGATTTTGCTCATTTACTCAAGAAAAAAAAATGCTTTTCTTTTTAATACGTCATTCAAATCTGCCATCAAAAATTCCTGGCTGTTTCTTTACTACTTACGCATGAAGTTTCCACAAAAAAAATTTGTAAAAACAATCTATTAAAGCTAGAGACCCTCTTACCCGCGAGGCCCCCATGCACTGCGGGAGTTGCCGGGGCTATCAGTACGCCCATGATATAAATCAATGTATGCTCTCGAATCACTCGTTTTATCTCACACCCACAAAGATATGCGAAAGATGAAATACACTGGTGTGCAAAAATTAAGGACAAAGAGGAGAAATTAGCATAACAGTGGAACGAGCAGGCAGAACGGACCGAAAGACCACTCAGGAGATAGACTAGGGTCAGGTACGGTAGGGCATGCGCATATATGCAGCATGACGTAGAAGGTGGGGGAGGAGTGTCGGAAGGGTATAAAGCACACGGGCGGTGTACGCTCAGCAATTCGGTGAAAGCTATTGCACGGTGTACATCGGTTTGAAGACGTCGAGTTACTGCCACCGTGTGCTATGGCCAACAGGCAATCCAGTAGACGACATCTGGATGACTTTACCCGAGGTCGCGTCATTGGGAAGTTGGAAGAATGTCGAAGTGTGAATAGTGTGTCCGAGGAGTTCGGTATCGCTCACAGCATCGTTTCACGAGCTTGGAAAGCATTTCAAACGACAGGAAAAGCTATCCGAGAGTTTAGAAGTGGTCGTCCACGAACAACCACAGCGGCGAACGACCGGTATATTGTCCTACAGGGGAGAAGAGACAGACGGCAGACAGCGGGAGAAATCGCAAGTCACATGCAACAGACAACTGGACGTCCTTTATCGCGTTTTACCGTGGCCACGAGAATGCACAAAGGTGGTCTATTTGTGGAGTCTACTAACCTTGGTCTATTTGCACGACGACCAGTACGATGTGTGCCATTAACGCCTGCTCATCGGAGACGGCGGTTTCTGTGGTGCCAGGAACACAAGAACTGGACACATCATCTATGGGGTTGAGTTCTCTTTACGGATGAGAACCGATTTAGTCTGACGATTGATTCTGGACGTATACACATCTGGAGAGAGCAGGAAACACGCAATCACACCTCCAACATCATCGAAAAGGACCGGTTTGGAGGTGGCGGAGTTCTCGTTTGGGGAGGTTTCATGCTTGGTATCCGTACTGACCTCCACATCTTCCAAGGAGGTTCTGTCACTGGTGTCCGCTATTGTAACGAGGTTCTCTTGCCTCACGTGCGTCTGTTTAGAGGTGCTGTGGGTCCTGAGTTCCTCTTCATGGACGACAACGCTACACTTCATAGTACAGTAGCTGTCGCAGAGCTGTTGGAGAGTGAAGATATTCAACTCATGGATTAACCCGCAAGGTCCCCGGAAATAAATCCAATCGAACACGTGTGGGACCTTCTCTGGAGACGCTTGGCATCACGTCACCAGCCGCGAGCAACGATTCCGCAGCTGCGATTGGCACTACAAGAGGAATGGGCCGCGATGCCTCAACAGCTCCTTGACAACTTCGTCCTGAGCATTGAAAAAAGTTGTAAATCCTGCAACGCAGTCAGGGGTGATCATATCCCCTACTAAAGACTGGATTTTTCTTGGTAACCGCCTGTCACATGGACGTTTCTGTCTTCTGTCCAGTTGTGCTCGAAGCTACCTTTTCAATAAAGTGCCTTTGTATCCTTCGGATTCCTTGTTTAGACGGTTTTGCTCACTTGTCCCATATTCTTACATCTTGGGGATCTTATGGTATGATTTGAGTCGATGTGGAACACTTCTGCACGACGTTACATTCGAAAAACCGTATCGTCCTTAATTTTTCCACACCAGTGTTTGTACAAAGAGTACGAGGGTACACTATAGCTTTTTTTTTTTTTTTTTTTCCTGATGTTTACCTTAGTATGAAAGAAAATTTAGTTCAGGTGTAAGACATAAAATGTCAAAGAAATCCGTAGGCACAGAATAATACCGGGGAAAAAAAGGAAACTGTTGTTCTGTAAATCGGATTCATAAACAGAATATCGTTACGTGCCGCGGTTTAAAAGACGAGCTATTAAGGAGAGAATACGGACTAAAGTGCGAATGTCTTTTCCTTAAAAAAAATAATTTAGTCTGAGTTACTTCATCTCCCGCATCACAATTCACAGAATCGCGTCCGCATACGTAGCTGCTTTGAACATTATTCGTGATCTTAAAGACGTTTTGTTCTTCGAAAGGCAGCTTGAGAAGATATTTATGCTAACGTCATGAATTGCTGCTCTGTTCACGTCTGGAGTTTACCACAATGGGGTTTTCTTTATGGAAAGGACATGCCAATTCGAATTTCTTCTGTCGGGAAGCATTTCAGCGTGCCATGCGCTTATCTTTGTCTTTTCAGATCCTTTAGGAAAATGTAGCGGTTAAAACAATATTTCATGTTGGCTCGAAAGCAAATCTGCAGCGAAACATGTCTGTTATTCAGTTTCACACGTAATACTCCCTGATGGTACGTCCTGCGAATACAAATAAAAGTGCAAGTAAATTCCATCGATAGGCACAGATTTTGCATTGCATGTTTGATACAACTGGCTATTTGTGAAACAAAGCTCGTTTCTTGGAAATGCAGCTGCTGGATAAAACTAAGAAATACTCAGCAAGGTAAAGAGAAACGTGGCCGAAACATAGTTTACCACAAATAAAGAGAAGAAATAAGCCACAATATCAGTATGATTTGATAAATTATTGCCTTAGATATTTGCTTTGAGATACTAATACGCGTACGCTGTTGCAATTTTTCATGTACAAAGGCTGTTCCATAAAAACGGAGAGTATTTTTTTGAGTTAGCAACAGTGCAAAGGGGGAAATAGCCACGCAGACGACTAACTGAATTAAGGAAGTATCTATGGCAACAGTTATTAGCCGTGGCAGACGATTTTGGTTTTGTTATTGCGCAGTTGTTTAATGTACGTCTGTATTTCGCCATAGAGCCGTGGAGGTGAGATATTCAGAGTTAAGAAGTGAAATGCGTTGTGCCATAAAATTTTGGTATCGTTTTGGTAAAACGGCTCCAGAAAACAGTTGATTTAATGAAAAAAGCTTGCAATGATAAATGTTTGGGTGAGTCAACGTTTTTTAGTTTGCATCATGATTTCAAAAAAGAACGTTTGTCGACAAAACTCGCTCCTACGCCTCATAGACCTAAAAGTGTTGTTACGGAGCGTATTGTTAACACTGTTTGAGCAATTCTGCAAGAAGATCGACGAATGATGTGTGAAGGCATAGCGGCATCAACTAATAATTCAAAAACGTCGGCATTACGCATTCTACGTGACAAATTACTGGTACATTGTGTGTGTTCCAGGTGGGTACCTCATCACCTGACGAGAGAACAATTGTTAGCCAGAGTTCAGGTGTGTCATGAATAGAAACAAATGATTGCATAGGATCCAAACTTTCTAAACACAGTAATAACTGCCGATGAAACATGGGTCCAATATTGCGACCCCTTCAGGAAGCGCGCAAGGAGTGTCTGGAAACACACAGGCTCACCTCCTCCGAAAAAAATTCGCCAAACCAAATCAGCTGGGAGGGTGGTGATGATAAGTTTCTTTGATCATAAAGGTGTAGTCTAGCAGCATGCTGTTCCTCCGCAAATTACTGTCAATGCTGAGTAATACATTTCAGTCTCGAATCGTCTGCGACAACACATATCGATTAAGCGACCGAAACTGGTGGGCAAGTGGATCCTACACCATGATAACACCCGCCCTCTTGTGGCTGCTTGTGTTCAACAGTTTCTTACGAAATGCAGTATTGAAATCATACCACAGCATGTCTGCAGTCCTGACCTCGCCCCGTGCAATTTCTAGTTGTTTCCAACAATGAAGGAGAAGTTCCGTGGCGCAACATTCAACAGAGATGCTGACGTTATTCAAGCTGTACAGGGGTCGCTAAAGCAGCTTCCACAAAATGCCTTCGCCACATGCTTTTGAAAGTGGACTAAACGGTGGGACCGTTGCATATCATCCGAGGGAAGACAATTTGAGGAAGAATAGCATATATTTCGCTGTACCTATATTTCTTCCTTTTGTGTGATTTTACTCTCAGGTTTTATGGGACGCCCGTGTTACTGTGACGAGCAATACCGTGTAACTACGCGCCTCATTCGCTCATTAAATTATGGTTTAGCCCATACAAGGTGTGATCAAAAAGTATCAAGACTGGATTATCAAAACAAGTACAAGACTTTCAGATATGAAACTTATCGCTTTCGAAGTATTATAGTTCCCTTCCAAAGCCACACACTTAGCCCAGCGTTGTTTCCACTACTCGAAGCATATTTTGGAGTCATCTTCTGAAATAGCGATCATCTGCTTCGTCGCATTCTGTTGATTTCTTCAATATCTTGAAATCTGTTTCCTTTCAAGTGGTATTTGATTTTTGGGAAGAGAAAAAGTCGAAGGGAGAGAGATCTGGCGAATACTATTTACACAAATAAACAGATTAAATAAACAACAACATAAGTACAGTTTGAGAAATATTTGGCTTCGATATTTGCCCTGAGATACTATTATTGGTAATACTTGGTTTAAACTTCCAAAGAGAAGAAGATATGCATGGAAAATGCCAGGTGATATCACAACATAAGGGCCGCGAGTGGCCTAGCGGTCAACGTTCGTGACTGCCTTGGAGATAACCTCAGGTCCGATCCTGGGCAGGTGCAAACGTTCGAACCACTAAATACCCGCCGTGCGTCGGATGGGCACGTTAAGCCGTTGGACCCCGGGTACTGGTCCCCCGGTAATAAATAAGGGCATCTTCCTCCCCTTTCTACCTCGCTTCCATGTCACTTTCCTATCGGGCACTCTAGCCCAAATCTCCTAGCATTATTTCTAAGGGTTGTTTAAGACCTGGTGTCAGACACTCCCTTCCTAAAATCCTCTTCATATGATCTGATCTAATATCACAATATACCAAATTGATTATATATTGATACAAAACAAGCATGGAAACAATGTAAAAAAGTAAACGCTCAGATCACCGCATTTACTCATTTTCATCGATTGCGATACACTGCTGGGAAGATCAGATCAGAGGATTTTAGGAAGGGAGTGTCTGACCCCATGTCTTAAACAACCCTTAGCAATAGGAAGCTAGGAGATTTGGGCTAGAGTGCCCGATAGGAAAGAGCGAGGTAGAAAGGGCGAGGGATCGACGGCTGAACGTGCCCATCCGACGCACGGCGGATATTTAGTGGTTCGAGTATTCTTACCTGCCTGGGATGGAACTCGAGGTCTTCTCCGTGGCAGTAACGAACGTACTGTTGAGAAGATCTTCTGTCCGCCTATTTATCTCCTGCGGTTGGTTTGAGTCTGTTCCACTCTGCGCTGGGGATGCCCGTGTCAACTGCCAACTGCCCATCTAATGTTTTGTCTACGAGTGTACTGAAGTGTATAACTTCCTTTTTCGGTAAATGTATTCACACTTGCATTTCTATATTTAGCGTCTCTGGATGAACATTCTTGGTGAGCAACCCCCCCCCTCCTCCTCCACCCTGCCCTCCCGGTAGTTACGACCCTGCTACTTCTGACAATTCATAAAGAGAGCTGTGACGCTTCAGTTAGGATTAGTAATTTATTTCTCAAATTCACGAGCTTTGTCCATTTGTGTTTTGCTAGCTTTAGTATGCAAATGTAGATTTAAAGTTATTAAAGTGATTGCTTCATAACAACAAAGAAGCAAGTGTGATTTTAGTTATCAACTGACTGTATAATAACAAGCGACCACGAGAAAAAAATTAACACATTATAACATAGGCGTAACCAATGGAAGGGGGGGCTGTTCAGAGTTGGGGATCCCCAATGTAAAGAATCCTCCCAAATTTTTCGGGAGTATAATGATATAATGCACACTTCTTTACGATGTGAACCAACTGAACTTAATAATATAAAGTTGTAATTTTTCGTAGAATGTAAACACGTGTATAATGTGTACTTAATAAAACAGCAATATCGATTCCTAATAAGCAAATTAATTCAGTTCTGAAACTTTGTAATTTACATTTCTGACCTATCTATCATAGTTTAACAGTTGGGTTTGCTAAGTTCCACAATTCGCCAACAGAGGCGCCTATGTCGTGCCCGTTAGATCGCGCCTCAGCAACTGCTTTGCTCCTGCGTTTGTGTGTGTGTAGGAAGAGGGGTTCCAAACTCTATCTTATACTATGTGTATACAATATTTCATATATATGTTAATGTGTGTATGTGTGACCGGACCCCTCCCCAGATTTTGAAACATGGTTACGCCACAGCATTATAAGCAATTTTAAGATTTGTAATAAAGATTTGTTCTTTCCGTTAGCCGAGCAAGCACTTTGTTGGTCACAGCTCCTACCAGTACATAACGCAAAATGAAAACCAAGTGAAATAACCATTGCTGGCATGTAGTTGCGTCCGTATCTGTTAAAGCGGGAAGATCCAACTCGTGGATAAACGAAAGATAAAGGCAATTTGTGTGCGTTCCCATAGATTAAAGAGAAACGAAGCTGTTGTGTCGTTGTACACAAAAGATTTCCCCTGTTTGCTAATAAACTTTGTTCCTTCCAAAGTTAGTACAAAGACCACCCACGAGACTGGCGGTAGAGATAAATGCTTGTCGCTATCATAAGCCTTGGCGACACAAAGCCCAAGGAATTGTCTCAATCAAGGAAGTAGAATTCCATTCCAGAAAAGTAGATAGATGACTTAGGAAACACACTGCTGTAAATTATCTTTTCTCATAGTGGGTTTTGTCCCTGGGTAGATAACATGTACCTTGTGTTTCCATGTGCTTTCTGTATGTCGCTGATGCGGAACCAACTGCATACTCCCATAGCGCGCAATTTCCGGTCACTGAATTAAATGGAAACTGCTTCCATGAAAACTTTCAATGGTTTTTGGAAAAATTAAATGTCACGAACTTCATTTATTCGTCTATTTATGATGATCAGACTCTGTCAAAATATTCAGCGAATGGCCATTTTATTAATTAACTATATCATCATAAAAGAAACTGCAGAATAAAATATTAAATTATTCGGGCAAAGAGAAATGCTCTGAAGAGACAATTTCAACGTGGGCATAGTCTACCTAAAACCCAGAAATATGACACCGTTTACTTATTAGTTTGCAAGAACGTCTATTTTCCCCCTTGATTTTAGGTGAAACTTAAAAAATAAAGTAAAATAAATTGCCCGTTTACGTTTTCACAGCATTTGCATCGTAATCAGAGGAGTAAATAGGGCAATGCATGTGGGGCTGCTGCCCTGGGCACCCCTCAAGAGTGCTAACAATTGGATTAAACTTGAAACTGAAATTTTTGCTCCAGTTTCTGATAGGTGTCGTCGCTTTTCCGGCCGATGCCGAAAACGTAGCTTTTGCGCCCGTTGGCACTTTGACTCTCCCATTTTCCTAGGAGTGTCCGCGCCTTTTGTGCCCCCCCCCCCCTGATCCCCCGAGAGAAGTTAGGCATCATATTGTTCAAGAATCGCCCAGACTGATGGGACACTGGGACTGTAATTTCATTACAATTCGTTTTGAGTGTACATCGTTTTGCATCTTTAGCAGCACGTCTTCTGAATTCTTTCCTACATGAATAAAATATTTCAAAATCATTCATAGTCAATGGAACACATTAAAGAAAACAAGCGTTTTTTTACGATCGATAAACTAGCGGCTGAAAAAGTATGTCACGAAAATTAACAAATTGGGCATTGAACGCCGCAGCTGGACTACGGAATGGCACGACATTGTCTTCTCCGACGAATCCCGCTTCTACCTGCAACACCACGATGGTCGGATCCACGTGTGGCGGCACCGCAGCGAGAGACTGTATGACGCCTGCATTATGCATCGCCATACCGGTCCGTCGCCTGGCATTATTGTTTGGGGCGCAATTGGATATGACACCCGCACCCCTCTGGTACGCATCGCCGGTACACTCAACAGCCACCGCTACATATCCGACGTTTTGGAGCCTGTAGTCCCCCCTTACCTGCAGGACCTGCCAGCGGCCACGTTTCAACAGGACATTGCGCGCCCGCACGTGGCACGCATCGTGCAACAATTCTTCACGGCCCACCAGGTGTCACTGCTGCCGTGGACAGCCTGTTCTCCCGATATGTCGCCCATCGAACACGTCTGGTCGCTGATTGGCAACCGAGTGGCCCGGCAAGCACCACCCGCGGCTACGCCTGATGAACTGTGGCAACGTGTGGATGAACAAAGCCATGGGGGCTACATGAACTATTGAAGTCTGCAGTGCTCCGCAAGTCTCACGGGCCTGTAAGCTCAATCGTTTCATCTTTGTATCTGTTGTTATGTGTCCAGTAAATCTGGCTTTGCTATCTCGTGTCCTTCTTGGTGTTGCATTTTGGGTGGCCAGCAGTGTATAAAAAAGGAAAAGGCTGGTAGGGAGAAGAACAAAAGAAAGAAATGATAAGGTGCACATTAAACTGTCTTAAAATTGGTTTAGACTACGAGGGAGAAGGTCATAGCTCATTAACTCCATAAACAACACACTTATTGAATGCCGGCACTGAAGGTAGATTATAGGCTTGCAATAAGATTTACTTTAATCAACAAAGTTGATGGCCATTCTTTGTGTCTCACAAGAATTATCCGAGCTTGAAGGTTCCGGAGTAACTTCTCCGCAGGAAATGGATTTTCATAATTTCTTGAGTGTTGTCACAAAATGCATATTAATAACGTTAAAGGAAATGTTTGTTTTACGCAGGTCTTGCCACTTGTTTTATCTGACATACCGTATAGAATGTACAAACGAAAGATGATTATTTAATGTGTTTTTAATGATATTCTAAAAACACTATGCTTAATTGTTGCTAAGGTGGTAAAGAATTGGTGTCCGTCTTGAACGTCTTTACGCCAGAGAAAAACTTTTCCCTTGCGTGAAAACAAGAAATGTTTCTTTGTTTTCGAAGAAAGTAGGGAGGGGGTTCAGAAGATACGTACGGGAAATAATTATTAAAACGTGCATGGCATGGTTTTTACGTTTAAAGTAATAAAGAAAATACACGGATGTCCAAAATTAAGGTCACAAACACATATTCTGTGATATCTTGAAAACTAATTGGTTTATTGCAATGAAATTTGGTACATGGATACCTCATACTACGTATGAGGCATGCAATAGCAACATAATTAGACCAAAAACGGTCCAAACATGATGCATCATATCTCGAGAAGGGTCCGTTTAATAGGGAGTGTGGCCACCCCGCACAACTTTACAAGTCCCACAACGAGCCCTCATATTGTAAATGAGGTTGTTGATAACAGCTTGTGGCAACAAATCCCATTATTCTAAAAGCGCGGGTTTTAACACTTGGAGTGTTCTGAGAGGGTGTTGACGTCGTGCAATGGCTCTTCCTGGAGCATCTCAAACATGCTCTATGGGATTTAGATCCGGAGATTTCGCTGGCCACACCATACGGCGAATATCCTCTCCCTCCAGAAAATCGTCCACAAGCTGAGCTCTGTATGGTCTCGCTTTATCGTCCATAAAAATGAAGTACAGTTCGACAGCTCCCCGGAAAAGCCTCACATAAGGTTCAAGGACCTCATCCCTATAGCGCTGTGCGGTCACAGTGCCCCCATGGAAGACGTGCAGTGATGTACGGCTATCCAACATGACGCCTGCCTACACATGGATTCCACTTCCACCAAAGTGGTCGATTTTCTTTATGTTGGAGGGATGATAGCGGGCCCCACGTGTCTCCAGATGAACACTCGTCGAGAATCACTTTGTGTACTGAATCTCGACTCATCACAGAAAAGTGCACGGCTTCAATCTTGCTGTGTCCAAGAAAGATGTGTTTGGCTCAACGACAGACGGGCTCCCTCCCTTCTGCGATCTGGTGAGGGGGACACACGCCACTGTTCGCCTAGCGTAAAGGACCTTCTTTGCTAGGCGTCTGTGTACAGTTTGCCTCGAAATTGTTGTTCCAGTCGCAGCAGCGAGGTCCTGAGAAAGGTCTCTAGCTGTCATACGTCTATGGCATTTGGTAGTTAATGCCACATAACGATCCTCCGCAGGTGTCGTTGCTCTTGGACGGCCTTGGCCGGGCCTCCTGGTGATGGTACCCGTTGTTCGGAATTGGTGCCATAACCTGGATACCACCTTTCGTGACACCTGTAACCGACCTCTGCTTGAGATTGGCCAGCTTCAAGCCTGCCGATGTCTCTCCACCTCAGTCCATCGTCTAAGCGACTCCGAGCACTCATTCCAACTGAAATCAGTCAGTCTTGTGATTTTTCTTGCAAGAAACACAACTCTGAAGACGAAATTCGCAGATACAGAAAACGGTCACTTTTACGTTCTCTTACCAAACTCATCCTGCTAACCGTTTAACAAACAGTGGATGCTTACATAAGCTTCAGATTATATCATATGTAGAGGATTTTAGGATGGGAGTGTCTGATCTCAGGTCTTAAACAACCCTTAGAAATAGGAAGCTAGGAGATTTGGGCTAGAGTGCCCGATAGGAAAGTGACACGGAAGCGAGGTAGAAAGACGCCCTTATTTATTACCGGGGTCAGTACCCGGGGTCCGACGGCTTAACGTGCCCATCCGACGCACGGCGGGTATTTTGTGGTTCGAACGTTCGTACCTGCCCAGGATCGAACCTGAGGTTATCTCCATGATAGTCACGAACGCTGACCACAAGGACACCCGCGGCCCTTTTACGTTAGCTTCATGATCATGATCATATGTAGAGGATTTTAGGTAGGGAGTGTCTGACCCCAGGTCTTAAGCAACCCTTAGCAATAGGAAGCTAGGAGATTTGGGCTAGAGTGTCCGATAGGAAAGTGACACGGAAGCGAAGTAGAAAGGGGGAGGAAGACGCCCTTATTTATTACCAGGGGGCCAGTACCCGGGGTCCGACGGATTAACGTGCCAGTCCAACGCACGGTGGATATTTAGTGGATCGGGCGGTCGTACCTACTTGGGATCGTACCTGAGTTCTTCTCCATGGCAGTCACGAACGTTGCCCACTAGGCCACCCGCGGCCCTACTTACATTAGCTTCACCGTTCCCCAAAGTATATATGACCGCAATTCAACGTTTTACTGGTTGCTATTTTGAATTATTGTAAAAAAATGTGTTTGTGACCTTAATTTTGGACATAGTGTAAAAACTAAAAATAAAGAAATAACTCTTAAAATGAATATATTCTTGGTAAAATTTTTAAACAATATTTTTTTTAAAACATAAAATTAAAAAAAGGAGTTTAAATGGTAGCACGGGTTGCGTCAAGTTCAAAGGGAGCTCAAAGGATAATATGTGTTATGTAAATTTAAAAAAACTTTCATTTGTGAAATTTTTTTTCAAATTTTCACAAATAAAAAGATTTTGCACATAAGTCTGAACCAAGTCGATTTCTGACCGTTAACTTCACAAAGTTCACTGCAGAAAAGAGTTGCTCACAGCTCTATGATGATTAGTGGAACACCTGAAAAACTCACCCCCCTCCCTCCCCTGCAAAATATATTTTCGATGCCCTTTTGCGAAAATCCATTACCTTTCAATTACTGAAAATTTTAACTTCCATATTATTAACTATTCTTTACGGATGTTTTAAAAAACCAGATTCTTTGGAACCTATCAGTATTTTTCGTAAAATAAAAATTATTCCACTTTATTCTGTGAAACAGAAATATGTACATTAAACAGAAGTCATCGCTCTTTCCACGTTTATAAGTGAGTCACGGAAACTCACTTATAAACGCGGAAAGAGCGATGACTTCTATTTGATGTTCCTAGTCCACGTCAAATGTCTGTATTAACAAATATGTACGTTGTAATTAAAATGACTGCCCTGGTTTTATACCGATACAAATTACTGCAAAGTACTTAGGTCAAACTTAATCACATCATGCGAAATTTATTATTTTAAAGAACTGAGGTCCATCTTCTTTGAAATGTCACACGATTACACACACAAAACATACAACTGTCGTGTGACAGTGTCTAATGACTTTTCCAATTTATACCAAAAGTCACAACATAAATAAGCAAATAACTAAGTAGCGAATAAGAACCATAGCACAAAAAACGTAAGGATACTTAAATTATGTACTCTTGAATATAAAAAACACACCTCACATAATGCCACAATGTTTTGCACATAGAAAAGAAAAATTCTTTTGACTGTGTTATACATTATATAAGGAAAATGACACAGGTCTCTGATTTCCCATTCCGCGAAGAACACATTTTAGTTTATTATATTCTGAAGAATGCGTAGTTATGTGCAAACAACTGTAATACATAGCACCTTATCCTCATTGGTATAAAATTACACTCACTGAACTGATATTTATTTCACATTTTCTTGTTAACGTATATGCATAGAAGCTATTGCAAGGGCTGTGAAAAGGGGCCTCAAGTTCTGTGAAAAGGGGCCTCAAGCTGCTTCCCTGTCATTCAGGTTTTACGAACTAAAGCAACGAAAGTAATTTCTAAATATTTTACTTATTTGCTGAAAAAAAAAAAAAAAAAAAAAAGAGAGCAAAAATTGCTTTTCTTTTTAATACTTCATTCAAAGCTGCCTTAATTCTTGGCTATTTCTTTGACCAGTTTCATACGAAGTTTCCTCCAAAAATAATTGTAAAATCTTTCTGCTGAGGCTATAGAGGCCCTTTTAACCAAGAGGCACCACCGAACTGCGGAGTTTGAGGGGTCTATCAATTCGCTCCTGACGATGCTCCGAACAAGTAGCGCTGTAGCAGGTCTCTATAACGAAGTAAATTTCTCCGTCATTTCTGTCCGCACCAGGATTCGAACCGGGGTCCCCTCATTCCGGAATAAGTTGCTCTACCAATTGAGCTACGCGGACGTTTTATTCTGAATCCTATCTGCCTTTATGTCGTGTGCGTCCTTCTGGCAGGTACGTTACATCTCTTCTTCGCCAAAAATTTCTGCGGGTGGCTATTCCACTTTTCAAATATCACGTTCCTTGGCTTCTGGATAGAGCACCCAGAATCAACAGAACACTCGATTTCCTCCAATGTTTCGCCAAGTTTGACGAATTTGTTCATCCACGTATAGAGCTAGCTCTCTTGAAATTCTATCAACTTCATTTCCAAATTGCCAATATCCAACAACTCGAAAACAGTCAAATTAAGGGCACTCTTTGTAGAAACATGAGGCATTGTGATAAACTGCAATGCTTCCTCCAAATCTTGAATCTGAGCTGAGAAAATCGCGCCGATATTATTTATGTTTTATTTTCTAAAACATCTAAATCCTACCTCTTAAGGATGTCTACTGTGTTTTCCAGAGCGAAGTTATCAACGAAACATGACAGTAATTCAAGTTGCGCTCTAAGTGAAGGAACGTACTTAAACTTCTTTGTTTCAACATCTCTAAAAAAACTTCAACCCAGCCATGTTGAGTGAAAACTTAGCGTGCAGGTCCCATCTGCTCATTCATTACTGTTTTCCGAAGCTTCGTCAAGGCCACGAGTTGACGGATGTCGCCTCTGCCACCTAGTGGTATTCATTGCGCTCTATACTCGGAGCAAGGCTAAACTGACTATGGAGTTTAAGTTACGGACTGTGTACTTCCACTGCATAATATAGTTCCAGTTTAAAACGCCGTGTTCGAGCTGGAACAGAGACCTGGGACGCGGATGGGCTAGTGGTCAACGTTAGTGACTGCCACGGAGAAACCTCAGGTTCGATCCCAGGCAGGTACGAACGCTCGAACCACTAAATATCTGTCGTGCGTCGGATGGGCATGTTAAACCGTCGGTCCCCGGGTACTGGCCCCCCGGAAAATAAATAAAGGCGTCTTCCTCCTCCTTTCTACCTCGCTTCCATGTCACTTTCCTATCGGACACTCTAGCCCAAATCTCCTTGCTTCCTATTTTCAACGGTTGTTTAAGACCTGGGGTCGGACACCACCTTCCTAAAATCCTGTACATATGATCTGATCTGAACTGAGACCTAAGAAAGCACACGGATATATAAATTTTCTAAATGTCAGACGTACGCACATTAAAAAAAATGAAGATCCCAGTTTCGGTCGCGTTTCTAAAAAATACAAATATTAGCGGCGTCATTGTCACTTCTGTTTTGCTTCTAACGTATACGTTAACAAGAGGATATTTACTGCGACTGGGAGGGTAGAATCGTTAGTCGGAAGCGGAGATAATGGCTTGGTGCTCATTGTAATGAGCTTATTCCTTTCTTCATGGTTGCTGTTTTAAAATACTCATTCAGAAATCGTTTGTCTAGTGATCGGCAAGGTTGAGAAGGTGTGGGGAAACATCGTGATTGAACGCGGGAAGTTTTCTTTTGTCTCTCCTTCAGTCACCCTTAGGGAGAAGGGTCCCCGACACACACAGCACCCCATTAGTGCGTGGAGAAATACTGATAAACAAGAGATTGCATGTCGGTGAATCGGTTGCACAAACTTAAGAGTGTAATCAGGTTATTTCTTTTTTTTTATTATTGGGGGTTTAACAACCACCGTGAGCAACTCAATGGGCTATAAGCAGTCGCCCGTCCTTAATTTAGGGCCACTGGTTCCAGGGAAGGGAGAGAGCCAGTGCCGTAAGACAAACACAACATCCATGCCTCACCGGGATTCGAACCCGGACCCGTCTCGGACGAATTATCAGAAGCCATCGCTTAGACCACTGCGCCACTGGGGAGGCGTAATCAGGTTAGCTTTGCCCCAGTGTAGTGAACGGATATGGAAGGCTGTAATGTATTACTCAATTATTGTAGTGGCTCATATTTGAATTCAGGAAATCTGGGAACTTGTCACTAACACAGATTTTCTTTCGGAATTTTTCCAATTAAAAGCAAAACAATTTTTTTTTTCATTTTCATGCGTGCTTAGCCCCGGATGTCCATAATGACCCAACGCCACTGCTATTTGTGGATGTTTCACTTATCCTAAAATTTCGTTTGTAAATTTTTTTACGAAACTCGTTTCAGTCATTATAAAGAACAGTGCGAACATTGTGCATTTTACATGACGCGCAGCAGTAAATGGATCCATTTTCCTCTTTTATTTTTATTTCTCTGAAAATCTTTAAGAAATTCTCGTCGTGTTGGAAAGGATTCAAAAGACGTGCTCATTGCACCCGATAATTTGGTGTTATCTTTCTTGTTATTTTAGGATTTACTCCACTACAATGTATTGTAATAAATATCAGCCTTTGTTAAAGAGACATACCGATATAACGTCCTAAATTACAATTTGGAAACACATGGAATAATTAATATAGTCATAAATCAAGCTGTTCTTTCCATGTAACATAACCACAGAAAATTGAAAATTTAATCATCTTGGAACGGAAACCGAACCCGCATCTCCCGATTTGCGCTCCCGTATGCTAACCTGAAATAATCCGAACAACTGAGGCATTTATCTGAAGCGATTCCAGGAAGATTAAATTTTCAAATTTCTGTGGTTATGTTACATGGAAAGAACACCTTCAGTCATAAATTTCGCCTTTATATGCTGGCACTACTGTTGCGCAGAAGATAAAAGGTTGCGATTTGATTGGATTTACAGAAGTATGAAGGAATGTCACTCCTAAAAAAAATGGCTGCGTTGAGATAATCTGGTAATGACATGTACTGTATGTAAATACGTTACTTGAAATTCGAGAATCATCTGTACGTGTGCAAGAGGATTTTCTCTCGTGTGTGAATTTGGCCGAAGTAATTGCTTTTTCTTTTTATCTTTTTTAACTCAAGATACAGCATCTTCATTTTCAGTTCATGAATTAAAGATGGCGGCATTGCCTTTGACATCCACGCATTTATTCCCTTTCGGACTTGGAAACAATTAGACTTCTCCGGTTATTTTCATTCACTCGTACTTCTATTCTTGATTTCTAGATATTAGTTAAGGGAATGTGCCAACTCCTGTTCGTATTCTCTTTTTCTTCAGCTGATTATTTCAGTTATGTATAACGTATCTTAAGTGCTGTCTGTTCTCACATTCGTTACGTAGCTTTTTCTTAAATTATACTTTCTTTCTTTTTTTACTTAAAGGATATTGAATTTCTATTCGCATGCACACACAGAATGTGAAAGAGATGGGAATATGAAAAATTGCGCGGTGTCCTGGAATCCAGTTCTGAAAAGAGATATGGGTTTCCAAAATTACCCACTTCTGTTTTGACTTTTTAATTCTTTTACAATACTGATGAGTCGCACAAGCTATATCTCACGAGTAAAAGCCGTCTTTGTGCGGATAATTGAAAGTAAAATGAAACTCGGCTTAGCTTAAATCAAATTAACTCATATTATGAGACATCAATTTAATAAAACCTTATGATATTTTAAAAACAGATTAAAAGACATGAGTACTTTCGGGCCATCGCATGGCTGTTGATGATGATGTCTAGACGCTCAGTGTAGAGATAATTCTTTTATTTTTTCATTATTTAGTACGAATCTTTTACAAATGTGCACTCGGACTGTTTCCTTTATTCGTTTCAGCTTACTGAGATCAGAAACATTTTTTCCAGTGCCGCTGAACTTTGGACATCTTCATTTGCAGATTTCGGCATGTTTCTTTTTTCCTTCCCTCCCCTTGCAGAATTCAGATAGTTTCAGTTGATTTCGTGGAAGCAGTAATTCTCGCTACGCTTTATATACACTGGTTTCCACAGTTTAAGGAAAAAACAAAAAAAAAAGCGTGATAAAAAAAAATACATGTTAAGAAATTAGTATAAACCTGTATCATATCGTACTATAACGAAGTAAATTTCTCCGTCATTTCTGTCCACGCCAGGACTCGAACCCGGATCCCCTCATTCCGGAATAAGTCTTTCTACCAATTGAGCTACGCGGACGTTTTTTATTTTGATTCCTATCTGCCTTTATGTCGTGTGCGTCCTTCTGGCAGGTACGTCACATCTCCTGGTACGTTACATCATCTCCCCTTTATTATTATTATTTTTTTTTTTTTTCGAAGTGCTGGAGAAGGGATTCTCTTATTTTTCCTATCTCGCCGTGTGGAAATAACATCACACCATTGCGAGATTTTGAACGGTCGGGTCATCCGGATAGTTCGGGCGCCATTATAACGAAGTAAATTTCTCCGTCATTTTTGGTCTACGCCGGGATTCGAACCCGAGTCCCCTCATTCCGGAATAAGTCACTCTACCAATTGAGCTACGCGGACGTTTTTTATTCTGATTCTTATCTGCCTTTATGTCGTGTGCGTCCTTCTGGCAGGTACGTCACATCTCCTGGTACGTTACAGTACGTTAGAGAAAGTCCCTAAAACATTTCGTAAAAAACACTTCATTCCGACAAAAATGGCCACATACAGAACCAGGTAAAAAATACGATTTGTAAAAATGAAATAGCCAATGTACCTCAGAGTGTGGTCATCTGTCACAGCGATGCATATCCATTTGCAGATTTCGGCAACTGTCCCTTTTTTTTTCTCTCCTCCTTTTTTCCCGTGCAGAATTCAAATAGCTTGAGTTAACTTCGTGGAATCAATAATTCCCGCTAAGTTTTATATACACTGAATTCCATAAATTCAGGAAAAAAAAAACCAGAAAAATCGTGATAACAAAAAGTACATGATGAAATGTTCAGAAATTAGTGTAAACCGTCATCATATCGTACGTTAGAGAAAGTCCCTAAAACATTTCGTAAAAAACACTTCATTCCGACAAAAATGGCCACATACAGAACCAGGTGAAAAATAAAATTTGTAAAATAGCCAACGTACCTCAATAAAGAGTGTGGTCACCCGTCACAGCGATGCATATCCATTTGCAGATTTCGGCAACTGTCCCTTTTTTTTTCTCTCCTCCTTTTTTTCCCGTGCAGAATTCAAATAGCTTGAGTTAACTTCGTGGAATCACTAATTCCCGCTAAGTTTTATATACACTGAATTCCATAAATTCAGGAACAAAAAAACAGAAAAATCGTGATAACAAAAAGTGCATGATGAAATGTTAAGAAATTAGTGTAAACCGTCATCATATCGTACGTTAGAGAAAGTCCCTAAAACATTTCGTAAAAAAACACTTCATTCCGACAAAAATGGCCACATACAGAACCAGGTGAAAAATAAAATTTGTAAAATAGCCAACGTACCTCAATAAAGAGTGTGGTCACCCGTCACAGTAGTGCAGGCGTCACAGCGATGCCCCATGCTGTTAATGATGATGTCTAGATGCTCAGTATAAGTAGCAACGACCATTGTTCGTATAAAGCTTATCTAAGCCCCTCCAGATTTTGTGGAGGCAGGTTGAGGGCAGTAAAATACGCCTCGATAGAGTATCCCAGACATGCTCGATCGGATTAAGGGAGACCTGGCTGTAAATTCCATACGGATAATGGTCCCCCTTGAATTCTACCAGCCTCGCTCGGTGGAAGCGAGCGTTATCGTTTTGTAGGAGAAATGTATCTCTTAGGACACCTGCAGGGGGGGCAAACATAGGGGGTTATAACGAACAAGTTTGTCCACGCCGGGCATCAAATCAGGGTCCCCCTCACTCCAGCGTAAGTCGCTCTCCCAACTGAGCTATGCGGACATGTGCTGTCACTGCTATCTGCCTTTATCTCGTGTGCGTCCTGCGGTGCAGTCACATCCCCCCCCTTCCGAAAGAGGGTCGGGGGCATGGCCCACGGGTCAGCCGGGACCATGTGTCGCTGTAGGCAGTCATCCCTTGAAGAACGTGCAATTAAGAAATTCCAGACAATTTGGTGTGTGGAGGGAATGTGCCAACTCCTGTTCGTATCACAGGAGTTAACACATTCTCTCCACACTGATTTATTTTTTCGAAGCGCTGAAGAAGGGATTCTCATTTTTCCTGTCTCGCCGTGTGGGAAGAATATCACACCATTGCGAGAAACTTAATAGCCGGGTCCTCCTGGAAGTTCGGGCGCCAATATAACGTACAAGTTTGTCCGCGCCGGGCACGCAACTGGTCCCCTCACTCCGAAGTAAGTCGCTCTCCCAACTGAGCTACGCGGACATGGGCTCTCACTTCTATCTACCTTTATCTCATGTGCGTCCTGCGGTGCAGGCATGTCACAGGGTTCAGGACAGAGTTGGAAACGGGTAAAAAATTTCGGACCCGTAATTGACCCGGACAAATCTGCTTTGAACTATAAATTCGAAACTCAATTTATATATATATGCTCCAGCTTTTTCCGTCCGTCTGTCCGCACGATAACTGGCGAAAAAATGGTTCGATTTCGATGAAATTTTAGTGTGTGATAGGGGACCACCTGGGGACGAACCCTATTGAAAATGGACGAAATGGGGTCAAAGGTCACGGCATAGGTGTGCGCGGATCCATTCCATTGCTCTGTTGAGTCATAACTTGCGTAAATATGGTTCGATGTCGATGAAATTTTAGCATATTGAAGGGAACCACCTGAGAATGAACCCTATTGAAAAGGGGTGAAGTGGGGTCAAAGGTCAAGACATACGAGCAGGATCCATTCCATCGCTCTTATTCCATACTACACTGCTGGACAATTGCTAAGGACGGATGATAAACGGCTATATAGCGCATAAAAAAGTAAGTGTGGTTGGATGCCAAGTGAAATAAAATAATGTCCGAATGCCAGGACATTACAAGAAAGACAATTTGTTGTGCTCTGAAATCCAGAAGGCCTTGGAACGTGTTCAAGGGACAAACAGGCCATTTTGTGCAGAATACGTAAACGTTTAAAAATTCAATTATCGTCCGCAGGTGTTCCGGCGTAAGATGTCAATACGAGATATGGCCACCATGGAGGGCGATGCAAGATTCCACACGTCGTGTCATGCTTTGCACAACATTATCAAGCAGCTGTTGGGGTAATTTATCCTATTCCTCTGTCAGTGCACGGATGAGGGTGTCCTTGCTTATTGGAGGGCATTGGCGACCAGCAAGACTCCTCCCCAAAGCATCCCACACATTTTCAATGGGATTCACATCTGGAGAACGTGCTGGTCATACGAGACGTTGAATATCCTTGCTCTCAAGAAACTTTTGGACAGCGACTGTTCGATGACATGTTACGTTGTCGTCCATGAAAATGAATCTATCACCGACAGCACCACGGAACATGCGAACATGAGGTAGCAGAACATCATTAATGTATCGTTGGCCAGTCATAGTCCCAGTTGGAAGCACATAGGAGGACGTACGGTCATTGATCATGATGCCAGCCCATATTATGAACTACATGTCGGATATCGGTCCCTTTCCTGTATGTTTGCTGGACAATATGCAGTACCACTATCACGCCAGATCAGTTGTCGTCGACAATCAGACGATAGACTGTATCTACTCTCATCTGAGAAGAGGACAGCAGACAAGTCGTTATCAGTCCAATTGCGATGTTGATGGCACCATTGCAAACGGGCGGTACGGTGACGTCTGGACAATGGGATGCACACAACAGGACGGCGGGCGTATAGTCCTCCTTCATGCAAACGTCTGGCGACAGTTTTTCGGGAGATCCGCTTGCCAGTAGCAGCCATAAACTGATTTGCTACCTCACTAGCTGTGCTGCGCCGGTGTCTTTTTGTTGATAGCACTAGGTACCGATCTTCTGCAGGTGTCGTACTGCGAACACGACCTCCCCCGTGACGTTTGCTACACTCTCCATTTGTTTGAAATGATTTCCAAAGCCTTGAAACAACACTGTGGCTGACGTCGAACTCCCTGGCAACATCTTTTATTTTTCGCCCTTCTTCAATCTTGCCAATAATACGGCCACGCGTAAAATCATCTAGGTGATGTCGGGAAGGCATACTGAAAATTGCAAGTTGGTCAATTAATTCTTTCCCTTTCAACTTTGCGTTTGAACAACAACGGTCAATACGCGTCAAATCCTTTGTATCTTTTATCAGCGCTATGACGTCACGAACAAGTTTGGCAATCCAAAATTTGCATACGCACAACACGTCTTACTGTATCCCGCACTTATGCTAATTTCCACATTTTCCTGCCTTCCATTTTATGGTTGCTATCGTTGCTATTGTCATCCGTCCTTAGCAATTGTCCGGCAGTGTATTAAAGGAGCAATTCTTGTATGTATGCAAATTTTATTTTGAAAACGGCTCTAAGGATATTGATGAAAGTCGTTAACCTACCGTTTTCTGGTACTAGAAATTGATTTAGCTTGATTTCGACTTCAGGAAAATTCGTTTAGTGCGTTAAATAACCACCCCGAATTACCACGTTTTTAGTGTCATAGCGTCCTATTAATGTTACCCATGCTTAGAAATCTTATGACGTCACAATCCCGCGATTGAAATGCTGGCGTGCAGTCACGCCATCTGTCTCATTACGTCACGCGTTGTGTGTGGATCCTATTAAAGTTTTATGACGTCACACTCTTTCGAGCAGATGGTCGCGATTCCCATCTGCCTCATTACGTCACGCGTTGTGTGCGTATGTCCGTCCGCACGATAACTCGCGTAAAAATCGTTCGATTTCGATGAAATTTTAGTATGTGAAAGGGGAACACCTGGGAAGGAACCCTATTGAAAGTGAACGAAATGGGGTCAAAGGTCAGGACATAGGAGCGGGATCCACTCCACTGTTCTTATGCGTCATAACTAACGTAAAAAAGGTTCGATTTCAATTAAATTTTAGTGTGTGGTAGGGGACCACCTGGGGACAAACCGTATTGAAAATGGGCAAAATGGGGTCAAAGGTCAGGACATAGGAGCGGAATCACTTCCATCGCCATTTTGCGTCATAACTTACGTAAGAATTCTTCGATTTGGGTAATATGTTAGTATGTCGTAGGGGCCTGCCTGGGGACGAATCCTGTTGAAAATGGGCGAAATGGGGTCAAAAGTTAGGACACAGGAGCGGGATCTATTCCATAGCCCTTATGCATCATAACTTACGTAAAAATGCTTCCATTGTGACAAAATTTTATCATGTTATTTCGGAGGTATACTGAACCGGTTCTGTTGAGTTTCATCGAAATGGGATCAAAGGTCAGGGCACAGGACTGAGATTTTTCCCACAGCCATTATCCTCATAACTTGAGTGATAACTTGAGTAATGATTTCTGGTATGTTGGAAAGCGTATCATAATCAATGCATTGCATGATTTTACTAACTTTTTTAATAATAAAATTTGGTTACTTGCTAAATTTTAGTGTCATTTTCAGTGCCACTATTTTACGTAATCCAGAACTAATGGCTGACTATGACCGTGACCATGGAGTATATTACAAATGGGAATCATTATTTACGATTACACAAATGTATTTTTTAAAATGCATTTAGATTGTTCACTCTTTCCACGCTTTGATGGAGGTGCGTATACTTTCATATGGTCCGGTGGATTTTTGGTTCCATGATCTCTTATTACACCGTCGACATCTTTCTTTGTAATTATACCATTTCCACATTTTGAACAACAAGCAAGACCAAACAGCATAGAATTATTCACCGGTTCCTTAATGAGACGAAAGAATTCTCAGCATTCACTCTTCTCCTTGTAGTTTCAACAAGCACGCATTTGTTGGCCTTGACGCCTTTCTCAACCTCTTTAATATTAAATCCATCCATATTGACAAATACGTAGTTAATTTCGACATCACAGGTCATGAGAACGGGATGTTAGCACATCAATCGAAAACCTCTGGATGCTCAATGTAAAAGATGCGATGTGAAAAGTAACTCTTAGTCATACAATGAACTTCGCACGGAGAGAGTGAATCAGCTGAGAAGCAGGCGAATGGCGTTTGCCTGTACCTTGGCCTGGACAATCGCACTGTAAAAGAACGCAAAGGAAGTATCTTTTTACGGTATGGTGTCGGTATGTCTGACGTCGGTCGGTGGAAGTCGTCGTTGCTTTAAGAAAAAGACGACAATATTTTTGCATGGAAAATCATTATTCACTCCGTGGGCACCAGTATCGACTACAGAATTCCACATCGCGCATTTTTCTTTTGGACATATTTTTATCTTTTCAAAATAAAACCGGGTCAACATCGGGTCAGGAACAAACCGACATGTTGGACCCGCAAGAAGTTGTCGACCCGTTGACCCGTGACTCGTTTCCATCTCTGGTCCAGGACGTCCTCCCTAGAGCGTCCAGCATTCATGGCTCTTCTTGGAAGCACATAGAGGTATGGACGTCCACCTAACGAGATGCCACCCCAAGGCAGAACGCTACCACTACTATAAACGTCCTTTCCTGTTTCTCCGCGCAGTTAATCTAAGATATTTGTCATTCATGCATGTTGTAGCCCTATGCCTTCCTTCGCTGTACCATCGAGAGGCTGACTGCGTATTTTGGAATTGGTTCCACAGTCTGTGGATCACAAAAAGACTCGCACGCAGCCATCCTACAACTTCCATCTGAATTCGGCCGATGCCTGTAGTCTTCTGGTTACACATATACGGTTGATCAATGGCATAAATGCTTGATTTCAGCGAGGGGGAGTGTTTTGAGTAGAACCAATACGTTAAGAACATTTCAATGCGCTTTTATACCAAATTTAATTAAAGTATTTCAAGTGACAGCGGAGTTATTTGTAAAGAGGCATTTCTGTTAGCCAACCCTAATATCAGTGGTGTAGTGCTGAAAATAAGAAGTGGCCTGGCGCCCCGCGTACCGGCCCAGGGGTTAACAGGTTAAGATTACTTGTTTCAAAAAAATTGTCGATTTCGGTGGGCGACGATTGAATAAATACATTTTTAGAAATCTAATTAAATTAGGTAAAAATGTAGCCTGGCGGCACCAGGCCCCACCAGGCCTCGGTTGTACATCCCTGCCTAGTATGAATATCGGACAGCACGGGTAATACATGTATAACATCCACGATTTACAGCGAAGACACCTTTATTGATTAATTAGAAAATGATGGGGTGAATTCAATAAAGAGACTATAAGGCTTTATTAAACTGAACCAATGCACAGCAGTAAATTAGGAATCAAGAAAAGCAGCCTGGAGGTGTCAAAGTGAACGCTCGCTGCATTCCATACGCTCGCTGCATTCCATACGCTCGCTGCATTCCATGTAAGTTAAATGTAATGCTGAGAAAAGCAACTTCTGCAAACAGATTAGTCTCACATCTAGGTGGTTTCGCTGATGTGAATTCACTTGTCTATTATTTTTTGCGTTGTATTAACTCACTGTTCAGTTTCTTCTCCTTCAAGCCATTTTTGATACAATCCTTCCATCTCGCACTCCATCGAGTTCGCTTTCTTGGAAACTCCAAGTCTATAACTCTGTATCCAACGCATACTTTGCCCCCCTTTTCAAACATGATCCTACCATCGCAGTCTTGCTTCTCGGGCCTGCTTTAAAACTTCCATCACGTGAGCTGTTGCCCATATCCTCTCATTTTTAACATTATCTTTCTGTGGAACCAGCATGCCTCTACTCCAGGATCTCCATTTCTCAATATTTAACTTTTTTTTTCTCCAGAATTCTTCTCATTGAACAAGTCTCAACCTCGTACAGTTTTGCTAGTCTGCCTTCAGCCTTGAAGATCCATCTTTTCAACTTCAATGATATCCTCCCATCGCACAGTACTCTGTTATTTTTCTCTTGTTATGCCATCCTGCTTGCACCCTCCTGTTTAGTTTTCCTCCAGATCTCCATCTTCCTCCAGCGTTGGTCTCAGTATACGAAACTTCTCACTCTTTTCATCCCTCCTGGGATGTATGCTCCAAATTTAACTTTCTTTTTTGGTTCTTATCTTCTTATATGAACTTGTGGTTATTCTCGTTAAACGTTTTTGCAATCCGAATGCCATATTTTTATTTCTCGACGAATTTGTGTTTGTCAACCCTGACACAGGTCGAAGTGTAATGGCGTATGCTAAGACTGATGAAAACAGTTGCTGTTTTGAAATGTATCAGGCGATTTGTTTTCATTTCAGGGTATTTACAAATTCATGCTTAATTGAGTAGTCACTCACGTTGTCACTCAATGTTTGAGCTTCCTTGCTTTAGATTCTGACTTGTTTGTCGGGCGTTGGCGATATTTTACGATAATACTCATTTGAGCACACAGAGAGAGAATGAGAGAGAGAGAGAGAGAGAGAGAGAGAATGAGAGAGAGAGAGAGAGAGAGAGAGAGAGAGAGGATTGTGTCTAACAAAATATTGTTGTGCTTCCGACCGGTTTAATTTAATTCGTACGTCGCGAGGATCTTTGTATCCGGGAGTTGTCATATGTAGCGCAGACGTTTACTAAATAGTTAGACATGCGGGAATTCGGCGCTCAAGAAAAATGAAGAGGGAGCGAAATTGTGCACACAAATTCATTTAATCATAATAAAACACTGTCTGCCAGGAGACTAATCTTTACAATTTACAAGCGTCGGGAGGGGCATCCCTCTCTTGACATATTCTAGTGCGTGCTTTTGGTTCAGGAAATAGGCCTTCGTTGTTCGGCATACCTGGCCCGATTAAAGTTCAGCGTCATCAGGTATTTCTTTGGCCAAATAAAGTTAGCAGTCTCTCACTGGAGCACATTTTGAGAGTCCCCTTCCAAAGAACTGACAGATAAATATTAGGTGCACAGATAAGTTTTAAAGCGTTTTTTGTGTGACGTATAACGCTAATTTACATATTCGACATTCCCTTGCGTTGTTGTCATGTGTCCATAACTGGTCCAGAGTATAAAATGTGACACAGAAGTTTGCCCAACAGTCAAACGCACTTGCACATCGGTAGGAGAAAGATGGCAAGCGATACTGCATTTATCGGACACTGCATTCGCTACGAATTTCATCAAGGGAAAATTGCTGCAAAAGCACGTGCATCGATCTGTTCTACTCTGGGGGAGAATATTGTATCGAAAAGCACGTGTGAACACGTGAGAGTTGTTGAACCGATGTCATCCCCTCTGAAGCAAAATCCACAGAGCACTTAATAGGTTGTGGGAGACATTTACCTGTATGAAAACAGAGTGTAGGCACCTTCTTCGTTACCGGAAGTCTTATTCGCCTTCCTTCAGGAAGCACAGAAAAAATTTCTGCCCTGGCCGGGAACGAGTGGATGTGGGAGAGGAGAAATACGAGGGGCTAGGCGCTTTAATTTAGCAGAGTGACGGTCTTCTTCGCGCTTCTCGAAGCAGCTTGATAGAGTCACGGGGTCAACGACCTCTCTACATTTTCGGCTGGGGGACACACCATCTTTGCTGGACTCTGCTGTTTAGTTACGGAAAAATCCTTTCCCCGGCGCGTACGATCTCCAAGACAACTGCCAATGATTGCATCGTGCTGGGGCATTTACTTACTCGATGGCTTGTCTGGAGCTGCATTGCATACAACAAAGCAGAATTTCGGGTGAGCTGAAACGACTTACACTGGCCAATAGCCACACCCCAAAATACCGTCGCTTCTTTAAATTGGAAGGTAAATCGCCTAATTTGGTTGGCCTGACCTGTCTTTCGTACTTTCGTAGGCGACCGTAATAATGTACTCAGGTGGACTTACAACTCCCGACCCTGAGTTTTACGAGACAGGATCTATCGCGTCTGGAAACTGGGATTTGACTCTCGGCAGACTGGCAGCGGCAACCTAGTTATCAGCCTTCGTGGCTATTCTATCCCATAAACAGTACTCCGAGAAACTTAGACCGGCTATTCGGAGACATTTACTCCCTTCCGTGGGCAACAGGCTCTGCCCGTCTCTCTTCTCTGGGTGTTGGAAGTCGACTCTCCCCCACACGTCTGTTGCTAAGTACATTGCGTCCTTCTGGATTTCGTCAATTCTCTCAGGATTGCTATTTCTTCTTACAAGGCACTTTTGCTGGTTTGCTTCGGTAGCTGCCGTTTTGTCCCTGTCTGACCCCAATAGCTATAAGTTAGGCGTCGTCTAATACCCTTCTGGCCTTAATGCCTACCGAAGAGACTTATTTATGAGGTCCCAGGTGTCGCTCTGGCGAAATCCGGGCGATCCCCTTTTCTTCTGTGGGGCCACTCATGACCCTTATCTTTCCCTTTGTTCTCCACTAGCTGAAGCCCATTAATTTTCCTCCCCAATTAAGTATAACTACTTCCTAATTGAACACGTAATTGGCCAAATCCTTAATCAAATTATTAACATAATTTGATTACACCCTTTTAGCCCATCCCCCGGTTAATTAATTATTCTAGACCCCCAATTTCGTATTAATATATTCTGTCACTAAGCTATTCATTAAGCAAAGTGTTTACCATGCTACCTTTTGTTGACGAACCTGAATAAAAGAGTGGGTCCTGTAAGTACGATTTCCTTGTCTTTCAGCTGGTCGTTACCTTATACTTAGTGCTTAATTAGTTTATTCATGTTTAATTTGGTATACAGTTGCAACGAAGTGAAAATTCATCTAAAGTAATGCAGTAAGCTTTACGATGAAGCAAATTTACTTCGGCAAGTTGAGCTTATAGTGAAGTTTTATGTCAGGGTAATAGTTAGAAACCTAAACATATTCCGTAAAAACATCTAATATTCAATTCAATTCATTTATTTTGCTGAGCCGAAAACCAGTGTTACAAAAATATCAAATGAGACAAAGCACAGCAAAGAAGCAGGGGCGAAAGGCCAGCAAGGCCTAACAGGGCCCCATGCTCCCTAGACAAATTTTACACTGAGGTCAGGAGTTGAAGTTAAAAACAAATCAGTGTTTAAAAAAAAGTAATGATATGTAATAAGATGATAAACATTACAGGTGATACCATTGAAAATCAATTTACATCGAGATATACAAGTCATAGTAATAGTCATAGTACCCCTTCACTGCAATCTGTAACGTACCAGGAGATGTGACGTACCTGCCAGAAGGACGCACACGAGGGAGATGATGTAACGTACCAGGAGATGTGACGTACCTGCCAGAAGGACGCACACGACATAAAGGCAAATAGGAATCAGAATAAAATGTCTGCGTAGCTCAGTTGGTAGAGCGACTTGTTCCGGAATAAGCGGCCTCGGGTTCGAATCCCGGCGTAGACCAAAAAAAGACGGAGAAATTCACTTCGTTATAATGGCGCCCGAACTATCCGGATGACCCGACCGTTCAAAATCTCGCAATGGTGTGATGTTCTTTCCACACCGCGAGATAGGAAAAATAAGAGCAGCACTTCGAAAAAAAAAAAAAAAAAAATGAGGGGAGATGATGTAACGTACCATGAGATGTGACGTAATTGCCAGAAGGACGCACACGAGGGAGGTGATGTAACGTACCAGGAGATGTGACGTACCTGCCAGAAGGACGCACACGACATAAAGGCAAATAGGAATCAGAATAAAATGTCTGTGTAGCTCAGTTGGTAGAGCGACTTGTTCCGGAATAAGCGGCCTCGGGTTCGAATCCCGGCGTAGACCAAAAATGACGGAGGAATTTACTTCGTTATAACTCATCAATTTGAGGAGTCGCAATTCATTATGAAATTTTTTAATTCTTTTTCAAAAAGGCTCAAGTTATTTAAAGAAGTCGGTAATGAGTTCCAGTAGTGTGAGCCAATGTAATTTATACTCTGCTTCATGGTCTCCGCCTTCGGATGAATAGGCCGAATATCTAATTTAGTACGTGTGTCATGTGAGTGTATCTGTGGTACAATTTGTATGATGCCAGTGTGTAAATTATTCTTAATTCGCTTGAAAATAATTTTCCCAATATTAAAGTAATATAGTTGGTTAATCGTAAGAATGTTGTATTTATTTGGGAAAACTCTTGTGTTATTATATAATGACACTTATGTATTTCTATCAAATTTTAGTTCAATTAATCAAAATACTCCTTCCTGAAAATTTATGCACTCAATGTAATTTTCTTCTTCTTCTAAAAAGATTCTCTTTAAGTCATTCCGCTTCCCTGGACTTAGCAACAAACCTTTTACTTTCTTCTATTTTTTTTTTTTTTTTGTTTGTTTTTCTTCGTTTGCGTTTCTCAATTTTTTGGGATCGTTTCGAGAAGCAACTGGTTTCCGTGCTTAGTGTTGCGATGGTGGGAGAGAAATTCCGATCCGAAATATTGCACCAACATTTAGCGAAAACTCTAACATTATAGGACTGTCTTCGGTGCAGATGTCTAGCGACATTTGAACGACAAGAATATTTTCTTCTATTATATTTCTTGACTTTAACTTCTAGTTTTTCTGTCGTTTGTACAACACATTTATTGTAATTTAGAGCACCAGCTCGTGACGTGTGTGTAGCTTTTAGGTACCCCGTGGTGATTTCATGCTATTTCAAATTCCGTTCTGTGTTTCTCCACCAGTCATGCTTTTTTTACTCTAAACATTACACACCGGGGCTGAAACTTTGTTGCATAGCTTTCCTTCTTTAGTAAGTCCAGGAAGACGTTATTTTACGATCTCCTGTTTTTTGAAGCATCTTTTCGATAGCGTCCTCTGGTGGGCATTCACTTTGTTACACTCTATTTTCCCTTCTTAAATTTAAGCGTATCTTTAGTCATATACGCAATAGAAGTGATGGTTAAGTGGGCTGTATTATTTGTCCATTTTTCGGTGTTCGAATTTCTCAGACCTCGCAGACAGAGAATGTCAGTTTGATAACACGGAGCTCGTGCAACGGGGCAAGGAAAGAACTTATTGGTGATCTGACGAGGATTGATTATCGGCGTGAACGAGTGTTGTCGTAGTGAAGGTTGTAGCGGGAACGGTCCGAAGAGGGACACACACGCCCCGCCCCCCAATCTTTCTACTCCGGAGCCGAATGCTTTCCCAATTAAGCTACGCCGAAAAGTTCTTATTGCTGCCACCTCGGAGGTACGTACAACCAACGTGTCGGAAAGTGGATAAGTCCATCCCTGGTTGACAGTCGAGGTGAACGCCGCAAGGTACGAGCTGTCTGGGTCAACAGACGGATCACGATCCCTCAGCTTACAGCAAACTACAACCAGGGTGTACACAGAAACGTTTCCGAGAAAACAATTCAGCGGAAGTTCTTAAGGTTCAGCCACTGGAGAAGGTGGCCAGTTCATGTGCCCATGATGACGGGCCATCATTGAAAGGTCCACGTGCACTGGGCACGGGAGCATAATGAGTGCACATTGGACTACTGGAAAAGAGGTGCCTGTTTCGACGAGTCCAGGTACTAGATCTAAATCCGTCGGCATGTTAGAACAGCTGTAACCGGACTGCACGGTTGGCCTAAAACAGGCCAGCGGCGATGGAATGGGTATTGTTTTCGTGGACTTGACGGCACTCACTCACTTCCGTTGAACACATCCTTCCTATCCGATCTTACCTAGGCACTGTTTCGGATCAAGCGTTACCCACTGTGGCAGTTTATCTGGATGATGCTGGACTCTTTCAGAAATAATTCAACGTCCTGTGTCAAAATGCCTGCATTGTGCAGAAACGGTCTGAGGATCGTATTCAAGCATTTTGTATGTTGCCTTGGGCGCCAAACTCCTCCGACTTGAATAGCACATTTGTGGGAAGCGGTGGAACAGAGGGTTAGCCTGTACAAGCTATTGTCTCGCTCCGTTGCCGAATTCCGGGACGTTATTCTGTATCTGGCACAGGATGCATCGACGAGGACGCCTTCTGGGGTCAAATGGAGTGGATAGCACGCCGGGTACAAACGGTTTTCGCAGTGAAATGTGTCACAACACGTTATTAGGTAGATTGTCATGTTTCGTTGGATCCCTCTCATGTACCAGCTGCTTTCGTCGGCAGAGTATCCGATCGCTGGAAGTTCTGTACGTGTCGCACCATTCGCGGTAAACCGTTGTTACGGATGTGCTCATAAGGACCAGAAGGACGAGAGTTGCTCTATCTTGCATATCTCGCGCGAACTGTCACGCTACGTTCAAAGTCCTCTCATCACTCGTTTTGTTTGATTCAAATCTCGATCGAAAGCTAATTGATGTTCGACGAACTGGTCTATCTGATATATGCCGCATACCCGCACACATGTCTCCGTATTTGTTGAAGTATGCCATTTATGTCATTTATGTGGGGAGGGTAGGTGTACCTATATTAGGCACATCATCATCATCATCATCATCATTGTCAACCATTATCAATCCACTGCTGAACGAAGGTCTCCCCAAGTTTCCTCCACAACGGTCTGTCTTGTGCCAGTCTCCTCCATGTCACTCCTGCATACTTTCGAATTTCATCCACCCATCTCCCATGTGGTCTTCTTCTGGGTCTTTTCCTGTCCCTTGGAATCCAATCTAAAATTTCGGCTGTCCATCGATGATTTGTCCTTCTGGCAGTATGTCCAGCGCATTGCCATTTCAGGGATTTAACTCTGATCATGATGTCTTCCACTCTTGTCATTTTTCGGATCCACGAGTTCCTCTTCTTATCTCTCCTGGTTACACCAAGCATGCACCTCTCCATGCTACTTTGAGTTGTCTGCAGCCTTTGTATGTCTCTTTTAGTTAAGGTCCACGTCTCTGCACCATACGTAAGCACTGGAAGGATGCATTGTTCAAACACTTTTCTTTTAAGACATAATGGCATATTGCTCTTGAAAATTATGCTGTTTCTTCCAAAAGCTCTCCAGGCAAGTTTTGTACGCCGATTAATTTCTTCATCAATGTGACCCTCACTTGATATCTGCTGTCCAAGATACACGTACGTGCCTGTTATCTCCAGCTTTTCTCCATCAATCGATAAATCTTCATTTCTTGTAAAAGCATTGAACATCACTTTTGTCTTCTGAAAGTTCATTTTTAATCCCACTTCTTTACTCTTGTCAACAAGTTCCTGGATCATACTCTGAAGCTCTGATAGGGTAGTAGCAAAAATGACTACGTCATCAGCAAAATGAAGGTGGGTTAGATAATCTCCATTAATCTTTATCCCCTTGTTTTCCCAGCTCAGCGACTGAAAGACACACTCCAATGTGGCATTAAAGAGCTTTGGAGATATGGTGTCACCTTGTCTCACTCCCTTTCCAATTTTTATGTGTGTTGTATTTTCAAACAGCCGAATCTTTGCACTTGCATTTTCATAGATGTTATTAATAATATTAATGTATGCATTTTCAATACCGCAGGATTTCAGAGCCATTGTAACTGCAGATAGTTTCACCGAATCAAAGGCTTTTTCATAATCGATAAAAGCCATGCACAATGGAAGTTCATATTCCCTCGCTCTTTCAATTAGTTCTCTCAGTACGTGGATATGATCTATTCTGCTGTAGCCACTCCTGAATCCAGCTTGTTCTCTCGGTCGAGCCATGTCCAGTGTTACCTTCAAGCTGTGTGAAAGAACTTTAGTGAAGAATTTATAAACCACTGATAGGAGGCTGATAGGTCTGTAGTTCCCGAGATCCTCAATGTCACCTTTTTTATGTAGCAGGATCATTGTAGCGGTGTTCCAATCCTCAGGAATCTTCCCTTCATTAAGGCATTGAGTGAAAATTTGGGTGAGTACTGTTTCGATTTCTCCACTTGCTTCTTGTATGATGTCTACAGTAATTCTATCTTCTCCTGGAGCTTTCCCCCGCTTCATGTTCTTGATTGCATGTGCAACTTCTGCTGGGAGGACTGGATAAACTCTAGTACTGGTACCTTTCATAATGTCTGGAGTACATGTATCATCCCTTTCATATAATTTGAAGTAGAAATCTTTCACTCTTGTCAAAATTCCGCCTGTATTTCTTGTTACAGAACCATCTTCTTTTCTCAGTGCCAAAATCTGTTTTCTTCCCTTACTGAGATGTCCCTTTGCTATCTTTAGGCTTTGGTTGTTTTCAATTGCTTTCCTCACTAGTTCACAGTTGAATTTCCTTACGTCTTCAGTGATACTTTTTCGTACTGTCTTGCATAGCTCTATATATTCCACTTTGGAAGTCACATCTTCTTTAGTTGTCCTCATCTCTCTTCTTTTTTGCATCAACATTTTGGATTTTCCTGATAATTTGTTCACATGCAACTTGTTCTTAGACCCAGCTAATTTTGTTGCTGTTTCCATAAGAGCTTTGGTTACTTTTCTGTTAACTTCAGAAATATCCACCGATGTTAGGCCTTCTAAAGCAGAGAATCTGTTCTTCAGTTCCAACTTGAAGGTATTATGGTGGTTTTTAAGGTTGGTTATGTCAATACATTTTGTTTGTCTTATGAGCTTGCCACGATGGAGTTTAGTGTTGAGGTGCATCTTACATCTCACCAATCTATGGTCACTACCTGTGTTGAACTTGTTTAGCACACTGCAATCTTCTATGACGAATTTTTTGTTACACATAATAAAATCAATTTCACTTGTCGTCCCATTAGGATGTCTTCATGTCCATTTCCTGTGTGGCTTTTTCTTGAAAAAAGAGTTCAAGATGAAAAACCCTTCTGCCTCTGCAAACTCAACGAGAGTATTTCCACGCTGGTTTCTGTTGCCGTGACCGAATTCACCTACTGAAGTTTCATTCTGTTGCCGTTGCCCTATTTTTGCATTGAAATCTCCCATAATTATTTTCAAGTGCTGCTTACCTTTATTATTTAGATGACGAATTTCCTCATAAACGTGGGCAAAGTCACATGCTCCTCTAATTATTTTGAGAAGTGTATTTATTAAGTTGTATGTGCCTAATGACGAATTTGATTCGTCATTAGGCACATACAACTTAATAAATACACTTCTCAAAATAATTAGAGGAGCATGTGACTTTGGCCACGTTGTACAAGCCAGTCGTGTGATATCTTACCGAAATGCGGAGAACGCAAGTCGAGTGTGGCGGTAAAATGCTACTGAGCTCCATCGAGAACCTCTTGTGTCATCAGGAAGCGCGTTGTCAACTCGAACTATCCGTAATCGCCTTCACCAAAGGGATCTTTATGCACGTAGACCAATGGTGTGTGTTCCTTTAATCGCACGACACCGTACGACTCTGATAAACTGGGATGAGAAACATCGTGGTTGGGGACTCGACGAGGGAAGTCAAGTTTGCTTCTCTGACGAGTAGAGATTCAATCTGGAGTCTGACAATCGACGAGTTATTATCTCGAGGGAATCTGGCACACGAAACAACCCAGCTTTTGTGCAGTAAACATCACATTATGACGGACATGGATTAATGGTTTGGGCAAGCATAAGTATCGATGAGCGTACGTATATGAACGTCATTCGAAACGGCAGTCTGATGGCCCAGTGATATAGAGACAAGATACCAGATCTATTGTCATGCCATATGCTGCAGCCGTCGGTGATTCGTTTCTTTTCATGGACAATAACGCTCGACCTCATAGAGTTAGGCGAGTGGACACCATGCTTCAAGAGCAGAGAATAGAGCGTATGGAGTGGACACCATGCTTCAAGAGCAGAGAATAGAGCGTATGGAGTGGACACCATGCTTCAAGAGCAGAGAATAGAGCGTATGGAGTGGACACCATGCTTCAAGAGCAGAGAATCGAACGTATGGAGTGGCCAGCATGCTCCCCTGTCCTAAAACCAATTAAACAAGCCTGGAACGCACTTGACAGACGCATTGCAGCTCGAGCGGCACTTTCGTTGACTCTTCGTGAACTAGAGACTGCCCTCATTGGGGAGTGGCGAAGATACTCCGAAAACCTCATCAATAACCTTATAAATTCCACACAGGTGTGCAGCGGTCTTAGTCGTTCGAGGAGATCGCGCACCGTGCTGGAAGATAATTACCATCTTCAAAAACTAATTTTTTTTTCGTTGTACAGATATGCATGTTGTTGTATACAGGGTGATTGTAAACTCCTTCAACAAAACAAGAGGGGTGATAGTACACATCAAGACGAACAATATTTGCAATGGAACCTAGGGCCACATTCCACTCCTAATGCCAGAAAATAGTATGTTCGAAAAACGTCCAACAGGCACACGGAGTTCCAACCAGTCCATGAGAGGCACAAGATACAAACCAGGTACGCTGAACACGTGCGTAGACGATGAGGAGCAAACATTTAAAAACGCAACCCAACCCGTTCAGCGATATTACCGTGCGAACATCACATGAGAATTGACGTATACGTCTGAGCGGTGCAGCGTAGCGTGTGATCTTGAAGCAAGTGCTCCCCGGTCTGTTGCAGAATGTTCCGTTAACCACACGGAGGGCCATCTGGTTTACGTATGATGGGGCTCCAGCACACTTTGCCACCGAGGTCCGATACTTCCTAAATGCGACATATCCCGGGCGGTTGATTGCACGCGGTGGACCTGTGGCTTAGCCTCCTCGTTCTCCAGACCTTAATAAACTGGACTTCTTCTTCTGGGGGCACATGAAAACATTGGTGAACAAGACACCTGTGGACTCCCTGGAAGATCTCGTCGCGCGAGTCGCTGTTGCTGCGGACAAGATCAACACCACACCGGTAGTCTACGAGAGGGTGTGACAGTCCTCATTCGCCGGTGTGGGCTATGCAACGACGCCCTTGGATGCCAGTTTGAGGAGCTCCTTTGAGTCTTTCTCTGATGCGATTGGAATTGTGCAATTCATAAATTAAGTATGTCTCTTTGCTTTCACTTTTGAAGGCTCAACGTGGATATGTAACTTTACTCTTTTCTGGCACTAGGAGTGGAATCCGGCCCAAAGTTCCATTGCAAATATTGTTCGTCTTGATGTGTACTATCCCTCCTCTAGTTTTGTTGAAGCAGTTTACAATCATCCTGTATCGTATCGCAGCATGTGTATTAAATGATAACATTGCATAAAAATTCACTAATGTGTTTTTTGTTTCCTATATTACTGAAATTTTACTGTATTTTACATAAAATGAATATTTTACGTTCAACAACGTCGGTCACACATGATTTTCCGTACAGTATCTGTTGCTCCCTAATTCTTTCGAGCAATGTGTATATACATAAAGAAACGCATTAGCTCAAGACAGAAAATTGTGCAAGAAACATGGGGAGACCTTCATCCAGCAGTGGACTTATAATGGCTGATGATGATCATCATGATGATATATTAGCAGGAGCGACTGTATTTATTTATTGTACAAAAAATATTTTGTCAAAAATATACAACTACCGAACGTATTCAATCACTAGATAAGTATTGGAAACGTATGAATGTAACCTGTCTGTGTTTGTCAAGTTGATGTTACCGCAACAATGAATACGTTTATCATTAGATCGGCATTTTGCTCAGATCAAGAAAAGCCTAAATAATAACGCAAGGAACTTTACACCAACTATACATGCCATAGTACATATAACTATACTAGTTATCCGAATTAATTGGCGTAGATAAAAATCGAAGTTTCTGGCTTTTTCACATAAACCAGATGGCTTTTTCAAGATACGCTTTTTCCTTGAAAAAGCCATCCGGTTGATGTGCGAAAGCTTGGAAACTTCGATTTTTATCTACGCCAATAAATTCGGATCACTAGCATAGACGTAACCACCGAAGGGGGGGAGTGAGGACCCTCCCAGATTTTCAGAGTCGGGGATCCCCAATGTAAAGGACCATACACATTTTTCGGAAATTTAATGAAATAATTCACACTTTGTTATGATGTTAACCAATTAAATTTATTAATTTTATTATTAATAAATTTAATTGGTTAACATATATATATATATACACTCTATGTTATATATACACTCTCTCTCTCTCTCTATATATATATATATATAATATATACACTCTATGTTATATATACACTCTCTCTCTCTCTATATATATATATATATATACACTCTATGTTATACAGTATGTATATAATATTGTATATATATGTATACATACAATGTGCGTATGTGTGATCGGATTCCCCCAGATTTTGAAACATGGTTACGCCACTGATCACTAGTATAGTTATACTATGAAGAAAAACCCATGATCCGGCCATATACGCTCTTCGATTATCGATTTTAGATTGCGTGAAGGAAGTAAAGAAATGTGAAATAGGAGGCACCTTCATGAAACGGAAGTCACTAAAACAGTCTTTCCCGAATTTTCATGTAACATCCGTAACATTTTTACAACTCGTTCCAACTTCGGCTGAGTCATTGTTGTCTGCGGTTTCGCGTAGAGCGGGTTTTTTTTTTTTTTTTTTTCTACTCGAAGAAATGTCTTCCCACCTGCGGTATCTGAATCCTACAACGGACATAGAGAAATGAGAAAAATGTATTACGCCTCATGTTCCGTGGGAAGGGGCATTTTTAAAACGCTGTCTTTTTACTGCCCATTGTTGCCTCGTTACTGAATTACAATCGCGATGGTGACTGAGAAAGCTGATTTCACAACGCCTTATGATAGCAGACAGCACCAACCCCTTTTATAAGTGCGTTTTTCCAGGAAACAAAGGCTTGGAGATGAATGAATAACTCACTTGATCTCAGTTGGGGCACAGGTTTTTGCTAAGTGTAGGTCGGCATTCAATACAGGGTGTCAAAACAATTTACCTGGCTCGTTAAAGATGATTTTCATTGCTCAGCTAACGTAGGAGGTGGACAGAGTCCTTTCAGTGATTTAATACCTTAAACTGGATCAGACGAAGGATTGTTTTTTAACACACTAGACTGAGTCGGCCTTTCCTCTTAGTGTTTACACACCCAGCTGGGCAAGCAAAGGAGATGACTTCACCTTAAGGTTAGATGAGACTATTATGCTACATCATAAACTGTATGTATATACAGTTGGCGTCGCGTAAAGTGAGTCGTCTATTAGAGCTGAGTCCGGGCTCAATTTTCGGGGCCCCAGCCCGTCCGAGCAAGTGGTATATGAGCCTCAGCCCACCCGATCCCGTTCGAGCCCGTGGTATGTCAGCCCGAGCCCGAATTTTATATTGCAAGATAGAGCCCGAGCCCGAATGAGCCCGAAAACTGGCTAACCTGTTGAGTGGCGCACCCACGAATTCTTGTTGGAGGAAGCTATATATACTATACTGTGCAAATTAATTGGGACAAAGTAAAAAATCCCTTTTTTTTCCAAAACTATGCCTTTATATCATTCTATGCCTTGATATACACTGATAAATACCTGTATTAGCATGAAGTATGTCCTCCTTCAGCAGAAATGACCTCTTGAATTCATTTTGGCATTGGCTCCACTAATTGAGTGCACATATTTTTGACTTCATAATCGTGGAACCACACTTTTATAGCATTCGTTATCATGCGTTCTTTGGTTGTACAGTCCATTTTACCTAAACGTATCTTCAAAATATTCCACAAGGTTTCTACGGGATTTAAGTCTGGTGAAATTCCAGGCCAATCAAGCAAATGAATTTGATTTTCCAGCATGAAATTCTTGACCAATTTCGAATTGTGACATGGGGCCAAGTCATGTTGAAATGTCCCGTCAAAAGTTTGCAAGAATGGAACAATCCTACGTTGTAATATTTCTACGTACTTGGCTGAATTCATCATACCTTGAACAGGAACTAAGCTTCCAGTGCCATTTGATGTGAAAAAACCCCAAAACATCTGTTTCAGAGGGTGTTTTACAGTTTGTTTGACATGCTCAGGTCTTAAGGGTTCACAGTTGCTTCGTCTAACGACATTTGCTTGGTAACCCTGCACAAATAAATGAATTTCATCTCTGAAAATTACCTTTTTCCAGTCGTCAGCAGTCCATGATTTATATTTTTTGGCCCATGCTAAACGTTTTATCTTCATTTTCGCATTCAAATATTGTTTTTTTCGTTGGTCTCCTTGCCTTCCGGCCAACTTCCAGAAGCCTACGGCGTACAGTTGAATCACTAACATCACAACCACTAGCCAATAAATCTCTTTGAAGGTTGGTGCTTGTTTTTTTTTTTTTTGTTTTTTTTTATTCATTTTACTATTTCTGATTAGATATTTATCGGTTCGTGGAGTCGTTTTTCGTTTTCTTTCACATTTACCTCTCCTTTTTGGAGACGATGATCCAGATGCATTGTATCGCGTAAGCAGTCTTGATACTTGATTTGCCTACACCAACTGCAGAAGCGATATTTCTCACTGTCATAGAAGTGTGATCCTTCAGAGCAATTATTTTTGCACGCTTCCTTGGGGAAATATCCATTTTTCAATACACGAAAGCAATACGTACTCACAGAGAGCAAAAACTAACATCCACCTGTCACCCACGAAAGCTCATAACTGAAGCTGAAGTGCATATTTCCTGTTTAAAACCGGTCAAGCCACATTCTTACTATCAAGTTCTAGCAGTCACACCACCTCACAACTGATAAAACTGGTTTACGTGGGTTTCCGACATCAACTGGCGATCACGTTACAATTCTGAGAATAAAATAGCTAGTTCCAATTAATTTGCACGGTATAGTATATATACAGGGTGCATAGGAAAGTCCCTTTAGCCTGGAATAACTTGCGAACAGAGAGAGGTACAGTTTTGCAAGTGAGATAACGGTATAATAAAGCGACTACGCCCGATAGAATGAACCGATAGCAGCGCCTCTAGTGGCGAAATGCGGAAGTTAGCCATTGCAAATCGAAAACAAAAAGAGATAGAGCAAAATTTCCAATCATAAAGTTGTAGAGCATCAATTAATTAGTACAAAACGACATTTGCTTCACACAGATAAGATAAATTGTCGCCTGAATACCCTACAATGTCCGAAATCGATGCGCGACGGTTCGAATCTGCATATTCACATTTCGCAAATGTAGCCGTGTGCAAATGGAGATTGTGACGTTGTACCGTACCTACGATATGAAAACCAATAGCAGGATGTGCCCTGATCAGAAGTTTAGGTCTACGTACGCTGTGTGAGAATGGCGAGCTTGGATTTCTGGGGTTACGTAAAAAAGCAGGTGTATGCAACAGCGCCTACAAGTCTGCTGGATCTACGTCGTCGTGTTACAGATGCTTGCAATAGTGTGACACCTTCCATGCTGAGGAATGTGCATGCACAGTTACTTTCACGAATACAAATGTGTATCGTGGGCAATGGCGAACTCTTCGAACATACCCGACATTAACTTTTTATCACTGTGCGCCAGTTTGCCTTTTTAGTTTTTGTTTTGTCTGACGTCATCAAACTGTATTGACATAAGTACGCATTTATGCAATAAATTGTGTATATTTGCTCATACCTATGCCTGTCCCCTTCAAACGTTCACACAAAAGGTCGCGCATCGATTTCGGACATTTTAGGGTATTCAGGCGACAATGTAACTTATCCGTGTGAAACAAATGCCGTTTTGTACTAATTAATTGATGCTCTACAACTTTGTAATTGGAATTTTTGCTCTATCTCTTTTCGTTTTTGATTTGCAATGGCTAATTTTCGCATTTCACCACTAGGGGCGCTGCTATCAATTGTATTCGATCGGGCGTAATCGCTTTACTGTACCGTTATCGCACTTGCATAACTGTACCTCTCTCCGTTCGCAAGTTATTCCAGGCTAAAGGGACTTTCCTATGCACCCTGTATATATAGCGTACGTACACAATGTGTGTACATATATACACTGAGTAGCCACTATATTATGACCACCTGACAGTTTTAAGCAAATGAGCTATGGATGCACGCTATTGCCCCCAGAGGGCGAGGCTAGTATAAAAAGGGAAAGCTTAGAGCTTGCGACAGTAGTAGGAGTGATTTTTGGGTGATGAGATAGGTAAAAAATGCGACTTGACGGACTTTCAACGTAAGATGATTGTAGGAGCTCGGAGCCATGAAGCGAGTATCACCGAAACCGCCGTATTCGGGAAATGTTCCAGAGCAGCTGTTGTTAAAGTGTTTAAAGACTGGACTGTCAGCCAAAAAACTGGGTTTCTACGTGTAACGTGTAGTCGTCATCGACTGGTGACTGCTCGGGTGGAACGGGGAGTGTGCAGACTGGTAACAGACAACAGAAAGGCAACAGTACAGCAAATTACAGACCAGCTTAATCAAGGATCCCCTCAAATGATCTCTGCACGCACTGTTCGCCGTACACTGCATCGGATGGGATATGACAGCAGAAGGCCTGTTCGAACACCTTTGCATTTTATTAAAAATAAAAATATGTACTTCCATCTTATAGAAATATGAATATAAATATAAAAATATGTAAACATTTATACGAAAACATGCTTGTGGAGCATAAACATACAGTCCTACTGCTTTCTAAGTTACTAGTATTATGTACGAATGTGTTGCGTATGGGGTGCTGCGGTTTGATAAACATGGGTGATAATGTTTTATGTTCAAAGTGGAAATTTCTGAAATTATCACGTAATTACCAATGTTTGCCCTATTACATCAGAAGGGAAAACGGAATCAATCAACTATGTACCCCTACCCCCATTATTTGCGATAGTGTTACAACGTCTGGATAGGTCCGCAATGCCATTCTTGAAAAAACGTGCAGGTTTTGCTGCGAATAAATCATCAAAGAAATTTTGGAGATCAACATCATTGTATAACGCTCTGCCACGGAGTGCATTCGACAGAGATCGGAGCAGGTGATAGTCTAAAGTGGCGACATCTATGGAAAAGGCCGGATGTGGAAGGATATCCCATTTCATGTCCTGAATGGCCATTTTGGTCATGTTTGCATTGTGAGCGCTTGCGTTATCATGTTGGAGAAGGACACCATGACGCCGATGTGGCCGTTTCTGCTGAATTGCTCTCTCCACACGGCGGAGTTTCTCACAATAGAGTGCAGCGTTGACGATGCGATTCCTCGGCAGTATTTCCCAGTGAATAATGCCTTCCATGTCCCGCCAGATACACAACATGATCTTCGCAGGATGAAGGTCATGTTTTAGACGTGGAGTGGCCGTCTTGTTTGGGCTTAACCTTTCCCTTCGATGCCTGAAATTCACCTACAGGCACCACTTTTCATCTCCAGTAACAATACGTGACAGAAAGGATTTCTGTTGCTGAGAACATTCGCGATAACGGGCGAGCAAGGAACCACATATGTCAGCAAGCTGATCCTTGTTGTCCTCGGTGAGAGTGTGAGGCACCCAAGACCCCTATTTCTGGACCTTTCCCATAACGTTCCAGGTGTCGCACCACTGTGGCCTGATCACAGTCCATCTCAGTGGCCAATTCGCGTGTGGCTTGACGCGGATCCAAGTCGGTGAGATGGATCAAACGACCCTCATCAAAGTGAGACGGACGACCTGAGCGTGGAGAGTCGCTGAGTTCAAAATTGCCACCTCGGAACCGCTAAAACTATTTGTGGGATGTCCTCGGAGCAACAGCATCCTCCCCATACACAGCTCAAATTTGTCGAGTAGCCTTGGCAGCTGTGGATCCCTTGTTAAATTCGTAGAAGAGCAAATGTCGGAAATGTTTATTCATCTCTACTTGACACTTCATACTTCCGGACCTGAAAACCAAAAAACCATTAGCCACAATCACACAACGCAATATGATTTAGATACATGGTATTACTGGCTACATTTTAATATACAACTGGCCATCTGCACTGTCACTACTGACCTGGGAAACATTCGTGAAATAAAACGGCATGAACTTATGCATCGACCTAATACATACTACTGTATATACACTCAATGGACAAAACATTAGAGACACCTACCTAATAGAGTGACTGTCCTCCTCTATCGCGAATAACAACCTGTACACGCTGAAGCATCGACTCCACCAGATGCCGGAGGATTTCCGGAGGATTTCCGGAGGTAATTCCAGCCATGCCTGTTGCAGCATTGTCCACAACTCTGCCCGAGACGTCGGTCCAGAATCCATGGATCTGATGTTACGCTCCACGGCACCACAGAGAGATTCCACAGGGTCTAAATCCGGGACCTTTGTGGCCAGAGGAGGGTTTTAAACTTAGTTGAGTGTTCCTTGAGCCATGCATGGGTGTTTGCGGCCGGGGGGAGGGGCACATTGTCCTTCTAAAACAGAACTTCGGCCGCAGGATGTGCGAAGGCCATGAAAGCCAGCACATGCTGGTTGGCTGCAGCGGTTAAGGATCTCTTCAAGCACGCTAACGAACCCAATGTGTCCCATGAGAAAGCTTCCCAAACTATCACAGAGTCACCATCGCCTTGAACAGAGCCGACCTGGCACGACGTGACCATGGCCTCACGCTGTTGACACCACACCAGCACCCTTTCGTCAGCTCCTTGCAGCTGAAAATGGGATTCATCTGACCACACGACGCGGGGCACTCTACACAGCTCCAGTTTTGATATTCCTGACACCAAGCAATACGTAATATCTTATGACGAGCAGTCAATAGTGACACACGAGTAGGGCGTCTGCTCCCGTAGCCCAGAATGTGCAGAGTGCGCTGCACCGTTCGCTTGCTGAAGGTGCTTGGTCTTCTGACATTTAACATGGATGTGATTTGTGCTTCCGTTGCCAAGCGGTCGGTCTGTAAGAGCCTGGATAATCTACGTCGACCCCGGTGATCACTGGCGTGCGGTCGGCCACCGTTTACTTTCTGGCCGCTGGTACGTCCGTCTATGATATACTCACGGTACATCCTTGATAACCCTAAGGTTCTTATTACTTGCGTGACAGAACGACTCATCTGTCTTGCTCCGTCAATGCCTCCAGCTCATATTACCACGTTTACCCATATTCGTCGATGCGATACACTGCTGGGAAGATCAGATCATATCATATAGAGGATTTTAGGAATGGAGTGTCTGACTCCAGGTCTTAAACAACCCTTAGAAATAGGAAGCTAGGAGATTTGGGCTAGAGTGCCCGATAGGAAAGTGACACGGAAGCGGGGTAGAAAGGGAGAGGTAGACTCCCTTTTTTATTACCGGGGGGCCAATACCAGGGGCCCGATGGCTTAACGTGCCCATCCGACGCACGGCGGATATTTAGTGGTTCGAGCGTTCGTACCTGCCTGCGATCGAACCCGAGGTCTTCTCCGTGGTAGACACGAACGTTAACCACTAGGCCACCCACGACCCCCACTGTTTGGAAGCCCTGTTGTCATGCTATTTATCCTCTGCGTTCTGTTTTGGTCTGTTCCACTCTGCATAGGGGATGTCCATGCCAACTGCCCATCACTCCTATCTCTAATGTTTTGTTTGTCTACTGAGTAGACAGAAATTTTGAGATACTTTCCTGGTAACGAGTATGTCCACCTTTCTGCCGGATAAGGTCAGTCATACGGTGATATATTGTGTCCACTAGGTCAAAAGCTTTCCGCAGGTATCTTAACCCATGCTTGTTGCACCGCTATCCATAATTTCGTCGCATTTCTGGGCGAAGGGTTTAAAGCTCCAACGGACCTTCCCACAGCTTCCCAAGAATTGTCTATAGCGTTCATGTCCGGTGAACCGAGAGGCCATTCCACCAATCTTGCACACGAAGAAGAGTTACGTTATCGCTGTGTTAGTGACGTTTACTTACATCTGCGTAAATTTTTTTAATTCAGTGGCCGGTGTGTGTACTTCGACAACTGGATTCCCTTTCTAGTTTGTAGTAACCTTGCCGTCACGATGGTGCAGTGGTCTAAGCGCTGGCTTCTGACTATTCGTCAGAGATGGGTCGGTCCGGGTTCGAATCCCGGGTGAGACATGGATGGTGTATTTGTCGTACGGTACTGGTTCTCTCTCTTCCCTGGAGCCAGTAGTCTCAAATTGGGGACTACCCATTGAGGCGCTCCGGTGGTTATTACAGTCCCAAACGAAAAAAAGAATAATCCTAAATTACGTACGTGAGATTTCTTCCTTCTTATGCATCCTTTGCTAGCGGAAAAACAAACAAAAATAATGTGTGTGGGAAGAAGCTGGAAAAGCGTTCACGCTGTGGAGCATCATTGAATGGGGGAGGGGGGATATTACCGCAAAACCTGCTTTGACCTAAAAATCGTTTCTAGTCACATAAAAAAAATGTAAAAGTAATAGATCTTGAACAGCAATATCTTTTTGTTAATAAGTATACCGGACAAAAAATGAGTCACCCCTGGCAGAGTTTACCTAATAACAGGTGACGGCGCCTATTGCCTTCATAACAGCATGAATCCTGTGTGGTAGAGACTCCACGAGGTTGTGGATGCATTGAACATCTATTTGCAATCACTCGTGCGTCAATTGGTCCCGAAGTTCCGCCAGAGTGCGTGGGTGTCTATTCCGGCTTTTCAGTTTCTGTTCCAAATGATCCCAGAGATTTTCAATAGGATTTAAATCTGGGGATTTGACGGGCCAGTCGAGGTGAGACAGTGTTGCTGATTGTTTGTCGTGCCACTTAGACACAGCCTTGTGTATACGGCAATTGGCGTCTTGGAAGACAGGAGTGGCACTGTGATGTTGCTCCTGGAGATGTAGGGCAAAGGGCAACACCTCGTCATTCAGAGTGCGGAGGTACGCATGCTGGTTCAAATTTATCGTCACTGCAACGAGAATTTGAACCAGCATGCGTACCTCTGCAACGAGAGGGCCCATTTCGTGGTACTAAAAACATCCCCAGAACATCACAGAACCCTCTGCAGCTTGTACAACACCGTCGACACAATCAGGATTAAAGGCTCCATTGGGCCTGCGATGCACTCGTCGCCTCCTATCATTGGAGTACCAACAAAAACGAGACTCATCAGACCAAATTACTCGTTTCCAATTCTCCACAGTAAAGTTTTGGTGCCTCTAAGCCCATTGATAACGTGCGACTTTGTGACTTGCTGTTAAAAGAGGCCTCTGCCGTGGTACTCTGCTCCAGATGTCCATCGCATGCAGTTCTCGTCTCAGTGTCCTTTCGGAAATTGGTTGGAGTGGACTTACATTAACTGTTTGGAGCAATTGTTGCCTGGTTTAAAGCCGATTTGCAGTTGCCAGGCGTCAAACAATGCGGCATTCCCTGTTGGTGAGAATCGTTTTCCGGCCACAATTACGTCACCGATTTTCAGTTAACTGCGAACTACACCACTGTTTGTAGACCCGCTGGACAGTGCACTTCGAGATGCCAACAAATTGGGAAAAATTCATTCACCTTGTGTCCGTGGGCACGGCCAAACAAGATGGCTCCTTTTTGCCAATCAGTAACGTCTGTCTTACGACCCATCATCATCATCATCATTGTCAACCATTATCAATCCACTGCTGGACGAAGGTCTCCCCAAGTTTCCTCCACAACGGTCTGCCTTGTGCCAGTCTCCTCCATGTCACTCCCGCATACTTTCGAATTTCATCCACCCATCTTCCATGTGGTCTTCTTCTGGGTCTTTTCCTGTCCCTTGGAATCCAATCTAAAATTTCGGCTGTCCGTCGATGGTCTGTTCTTCTGGCAGTATGTCCGGCCCATTGCCATTTCAGGGATTTAACTCTGATCATGATGTCTTCCACTCTTGTCATTTTTCTGATCCACGAGTTCCTCTTCTTATCTCTCCTGGTTACACCAAGCATGCACCTCTCCATGCTACTTTGAGTTGTCTGCAGCCTTTGTATGTCTCTTTTAGCTAAGGTCCAGGTATCTGCACCATACGTAAGCACTTGAAAATTATGCTGTTTCTTCCAAAAGCTCTCCAGGCAAGTTTTGTACGCCGATTAATCTCTTCACCAATGTGACCCTCACTTGATATCTACTGTCCAAGATAAACGTACGTGTCTGTTATCTCCAGCTTTTCTCCATCAATCGATAAATCTTCATTTCTTGTAAAAGCATTGTACATCACTTTTGTCTTCTGAAAGTTCATTTTTAATCCCACTTCTTTACTCTTGTCAGCAAGTTCCTGGATCATACTCTGTAGCTCTGATGGGGTAGTTGCAAAAATGACTATGTCATCAGCAAAACGAAGGTGGGTTAGATAATCTCCATTAATCTTTATCCCTTTGTTTTCCCAGTTCAGTGATTGAAAGACATTTTCCAATGTGGCATTAAAGAGCTTCGGAGATATGGTGTCACCTTGTCTCACTCCTTTTCCAATTTTTATGTGTGTTGTATTTTCAAACAGCCGAATCTTTGCACTTGCATTTTCATAGATGTTATTAATAATATTAATGTATGCATCTTCAATACCGCAGGATTTCAGAGCCATTGCAACTGCTGATTGTTTCACCGAATCAAAGGCTTTTTCATAATCGATAAAAGCCATGCACAATGGAAGTTCATATTCCCTCGCTCTTTCAATTAGTTCTCTCAGTACGTGGATATGATCTATTGTGCTGTAGCCACTCCTGAATCCAGCTTGTTCTCTCGGTTGAGATATGTCCAGTGTCACCTTCAAGCGGTGTGAAAGAACTTAAGTGAAGATTTTATAAACCTCTGATAGGAGGCTGATAGGTCTGTAGTTCCCGAGATCCTCAATGTCACCTTTTTTATGTAGCAAGATCATTGTAGCGTTGTTCCAATCAGGAATTTTCCCTTCATTAAGGCATCGAGTGAAAATTTGGGCGAGTACTGTTTCGATTTCTCCACTTGCTTCTTGTATGATGTCTACAGTAATTCCATCTTCTCCTGGAGCTTTTCCCCGCTTCATGTTCTTGATTGCATGTGCAACTTCTGCTGGAAGGACTGGAAAACTCTGGTACTGGTACCTTTCGTGATGTCTGGAGTACATGTATCATCCCTTTCATATAATTTGGAGTAGAAATCTTTCACTCTTGTCAAAATTTCGCCTCTATTTCTTGTTACAGAACCATCTTCTTTTCTCAGTGCCATAATCTGTTTTTTCCCCTTACTGAGATGTCCCTTTGCTATCTTTAGGCTTTGGTTGTTTTCAATTGCTTTCCTTACTAGTTCACAGTTGAATTTCCTTACGTCTTCAGTGATACTTTTTCGTACTGTCTTGCATAGCTCTATATATTCCACTTTGGAAGTCACATCTTCTTTAGTTGTCCTCGTCACTCTTCTTTTTTGCATCAACATTTTGGTTTTTCCTGATAATTTGTTCACATGCAATTTGTTCTTAGACCCAGCTAATTTTGTTGCTGTTTCCATAAGAGCTTTGGTTACTTTTCTGTTAACTTCAGAAATATCCACTTCTTCCGATGTTAGGCCTTCTAAAGCAGATAATCTGTTCTTCAGTTCCAATTTGAAGGTATTATGGTGTTTTTTAAGGTTGGTTATGTCAATACATTTTGTTTGTCTTATGAGCTTGCTACGTTCGAGTTAAGTGTTGAGCTGCATCTTACATCTCACCAATCTATGGTCACTGCCTGTGTTGAACTTGTTTAGCACACTGCAGTCTTCTATGACGAATTTTTTGTTACACATAATAAAATCAATTTCACTTGTCGTCCCATTTGGATGTCTCCATGTCCATTTCCTGTGTGGCTTTTTCTTGAAAAAGGAGTTCAAGATGAAAAACCCTTCTGCCTCTGCAAACTCTACGAGAGTATTTCCACGCTGGTTTCTGTTGCCGTGACCGAATTTACCTACTGAAGTTTCATTCTGTTGCCGTTGCCCTATTTTTGCATTGAAATCTCCCATAATTATCTTCAAGTGCTGCTTACCTTTATTATTTAGATCACGAATTTCCTCATAAAATTCTTCAATTTCTTCTTCAGCATGACTTGTGGTGGGTGCATAAGTTTGAATAATCTGAGCCTGGTATCTTCTCGAGAGTTGGATAACGAGTCGTGCAGCTCTGTCAGAGGAACTTTCAACTTCTACAACTTTATCCTTCAGTTTCTTGTTTATTATAAATCCAACACCACTAGTTCTGCCAGTATCTGTCCCACGATAGTAGAAGAGATGTCCACTTTTCAGTTCAATGAGATCTTCTCCTTTTCTCCTTACCTCACTTAGCCCGACGATGTCCCACTTGATCCTTTGTAGTTCCTCTTCCAATTCAAGAAGCCTTGAATCAGAAGATAGGGAGCGTCCGTTATACGTAGCCAAGGTCAGCATCAGATGGCAGCCTAGTCCGGTCCTCCGGGTATTCTTAGCACCCTCTGCCTTCATGTCGCACTGGCCGCTGCTTTGGCCAGGTACATTCCAGCTGCCGGAGACTGAGGGCCAAGATTTAAGTTGTGGAGTCATTTTGGAGGGGTTTGGCCATAACTCACCACGCTGGCCAAGCGGGTTGGTGAGTGTGGGATAGCATTTCCTCTAATCCCGATGGTATAGTTATACCGCTATTGGCGGTCGTCAGAGCCCCTTTAGTGGGAACAGGATGTACCACGAGAAGGCGGGGTTGACATTTGTCAAGGAGAGGCTGTGATGTTACGCATCACCTGACCTTACATCCCATATTACGACCCATATTGCAGACTAAATTCAACACATACACCAGTACACGAGGCAGAAATGACTCCGTAGACCACGTCGGTGCTATTTATCTCCCAACAATGCTATCACGGCGCGGAACCGGTAACTTCCTACTGTCGTTTCTGTTAGGGTTGACTAATTTTTTGTCAGGTGTGATTTATTTAAAAATCCGGGCAAACATCATAACAGAAAGAAATTGCACTTTCTCTCTGTTAGGATGAATTAAGCTTTTTACCAGTTTAAAGCTTGGTGTCACTAGGAAAGAGAGAAAAGCAGAATCGGAGAAAAATCGTAACTCACCACAAACTCGAACCAAGCCGTCAAAGCGTGAGAAGTTGGCACAACTCAATTTGAGTATCATAAGAAATCCAGAGTGAAAAAAACACATGGCCAAAGTGCAAAATTTCGTGGTTTTTCAATAGTTTTCTGAATTTCGAAATGCCAAAAAGAAGAGCGATTATTACTGCCGCATGCCAGGCTTACATATGAACTAAATAAACCTTTGTGCTTACCCAAACGCTCGTAATTTTTTTTTTTAATATTAAAGCGGGCGTAGTTTTAAAATTTATCTTTTCTTTCCCTTTTAAGTGCGAAATTAAAATCTCGCAGATCAATGGTTCTTTGATTACAATCGCTTCCGTTTTAAAATAAAATGAACAACAACAACAAAATGGCAAGTTTTCCGGGAAGTTTTATGAATGATATGTTTTAGGTGGACGATAGAACCGCTTCGCTGAAAAACATCAATGAATAACGGTTGGCGTCGCGTCAATTCAACACCCGACATTTCTTTTTCCTTGAATGGGAAGACTAAGCCTTGTCGTGTATTGCCGACTAATGTCTGTCAAAGGCTTTATTCAAAAGCAGTCCACGAGTTCATGTCTCCGAATTTTGTAACACCCTTTATAAATCTGTAAAAAAATATAAAATCTTTTAATCACAAGTTTAACGTTACATAGCTAGAGATAAAATGTTTGCGCTCTACACAGTTTTTCGGTATCAGTTTGAAGATACGAATTGAGACTAACAGAAACTGCCATCCAGACAACCTCAAAAAAAAAAAAAACAGAAAATGCGTGCCCCTACTCTATAAATTTTTTTCTAAAATTCGCGAACATTTCCCGTGATTCCTTTCGTAAATTTCCGTGAAATGACCGGGGAAACCTCTGAATTTCATGGTTTTTTCGTACGCCACGAAAATTCTGAATTTTCAGAAACATTTCCGAAATTCCTTTCGCATATTAACGAAATAAATCTGTTCATTCTATCCGTATCCATGTGACAGAAAATTTCTGGTAATAGTAGCGATTTGCGAGAGAACACTTGAGGTTTGATTAACTTTTAAATTTCAATTTTCTGTCGAAGGATCGGATTTTGAAGTTCTGTAGAGAGATCGGATATTATGGATAGCATCATATCACATGAAATTGTGAAAAGGGATTTAATATCTGTGCCTAAAATTCTAGGTGGACGTCAAGTAATTTTGCTTCCTATACTTCCAATGGAAAAACTTTTCTACACATTTCTTTCACAATTAGTGTGTTCCCAAGGATGAAAATTTGAACATCCATTAAAATAACTTCATATTATAACTTGGAATACTTACTATTTTCTAAAACATAACCATAATTGTATTAAAAATCAATAACTTTTCCTTTGGTGGTGTTGAAACCAGAAAAAAGATGGCGGGATCTGTACTTTGATGACGTCAGTAGACAAACAAATGTTGGATTGCATAATTATGGCTATGTTTTAGAAAATATAAAGTATTCCAAGTTGTAAAATGAAGCTATTTTAATCGATGTTCAAATTTTCATCCTTGGGAACGCATTAATTGTCCAGAAAAAAGATGGCGCCACCTGCACTTTGATGACGTCAGTAGACAAACAAATGTATAATGCATAACTATAATTATGTATATTGCATAATTATGGTTATGTTTTAGAAAATATTAAGTATTCCAAGTTATAAAATGAAGCTATTTTAATCGATGTTCAAATTTTCATCCTTGGGAACGCATTAATTGTGAAGGAAATGTGTACAAAACTTTTTCCATTGGAAGTATAGGAAGCAAAATTACTTGACGTCCACCTTAAATCTCCGTAACACAGGAATGGAACTTGGTGGGTAGGTTTGGCATCTTGGGACATGCAAATGATTCAAGTATCAAGCACGGCAGCGCAGGTGACCCCAGCAAGGAGGGGTCGTAGGCCTGACCAGCTGTACAAGGTCGTCCCGTTGCGCCTGCTTACCATTCTGACACGTGCTGTTGTTGCGTTGGTTGCATCCTTTGCAAGTGAAGTATGCCTCGGAGAAAAGTTCGGAAGCGAAACGAGCAGTTAGAGTAATTCGAGAGGGACCGCATCCATCGTCAGGCTCCGAAAAGCGGGATGGTCTTATCGCCGTATTGCGCTCCGTACCGGTCGTGCGGATATCACCATAGCATACTGTTGGCGGCAGTGGGTAGAACAAGGCATGCAGCAGCGACAGGAAACGTCTAGGTGACCTAGACGAACCACGGAGAGAGAGGACCGACGGGTTGTCCGACATGCCCAGAGTGACCCAACAGCAACGATTGCGGATATTCAGCGAACAGTGGTGACCGCTATATATCGTCCGATTAGCGCCAGCACCATTGGCAGACGGATGCACGACGTAGGACTACACGCACGCAGACCGTTACGACGACTGCCCTTAACACCATTGCATCGTCGCCAAAGACTGCAATGCTGTCGTGCCAGATTCTCAAAAAGCCGCTCAGAATGCCAGCGGGTGTTCTTCAGTGATGAGTCCAGCTTTTGTCTTGGAGGAAACGACCAACGAATCCGTGTATGGAGGCACCGTGATCAGCGCCAAGATGAACGGTTTGTTGTTGAACGTCACACGTCCAGAAGGTCTGGTGTCATGGTGTGGGGAGCAATTGCCTACGATGCCAGATCACCGTTGGCGTTCATTACAGCCACTTTGACAGCCCGACGTTACGTTAATGAGGTCCTGCAAGCAGTTGCCCTACCTTTTCTGAACGCTCACTCCGGTGCGATTTTCCAACAGGACAACGCTCGTCCGCATACTGCTGCTGTCTCGAGAGCTTGCCTTCAAGGCACTGACACTCTACCATGGCCAGCCGTATCGCCAGACCTATCGCCGATTGAAAATATGCGGGATGCTATTGAACGCGCTATCCGCACTCCACTCCTACCGCACAATCTGCAGGAACTGCGTGAGAAGATTCAAGCTTCATGGAATGGCTTATTGCAGGACATCATTAGGAACCTGCAAAACTCCATGCCGATTTGTCTGGCATGCTGTGTGAACAAATATGGCGGTCCGACGCCATACTGAGAGGCACTACTTATAGGCGCGTAGCTCAATAAATATTGCCGATATCAGTCTCAATGTTTAATCATTTATTGTTCCTGGTAACCTTTATCTTCCTCCCGAATAGCATTGCAATCCGACACGTCCTTCTGGGTGCAGCTATTTTCTTGACAATGAGTGTATTTTACTAAACTATAGCCGAACATCAGCATGGATTTCTTTATGGGGGTGGCCCAAAATATGGAAAATGCAAATAAAATTATCCCGGAAAAAAACAACTCCCCGAAAATTGGGAAGCGATAAAAAAATTTCCTCCATGACAAAGTGCGTTTCAAATTATTCGTAAAATACACACACATATATATATATATTTAAAAATAAATAACCAATAACAAAGAACGAAGGTCCAAGTGATACTTCATGAAGATGGCCCGGGCCCTTGGACTACCTCCACTGATTGCGTCACTGCTATGAATGATAAGGAAAATGCATTTGAAGAGGGGGGGGGTCAGAAAAACAAGGTAAAAAAAAATCAACGGTGGAGGTGTATATAAAGAACTAAGGCCATCCGGCCATAGCCATGAAGTATCACTTTGTCCACCAGGCCGCCCTCATGAACTATCACTTGTCCTCCATTCCCATAAAATATCACTTGGTCTTTCGTTCTTTTAATAACAAAGAACGAAGGAACAAGTGGTACCTTACGGGGAAGGCCCACGTCCTTGGGTTACCCCCATTGAGTGCTCCAGCCACTGCAGAACATTACTTTATCACATTTTATATAAACGTAAAAATATCTTTTTGCAATCTGCGTAAATTACCAGAACCTGATTCTAAACGAGATAAAAGCCATTACAAAAATGCATTTTGATGCAACGTACGCATCTTTTTCAATAATAGTAAAGTATGCGTCGTAGTAAAATTTGGTTTCCTCTCGACACCCCCAAGGGGAATTTCCTACTATTGACGAAAGCTCAGGGACGAATTTTGTGGGGTCTATAGGGGCTTATAGCCTTGGGGTTCCACCATTACCAAGTGCCCAGGAGGCATTCCTGGGAAAATAATTGAGAGAGATGTTTATAAAATAGTTTTACTTTTGTGTCGTATCATTTTCTCTTGGTGAGAAACACAGCCTGAAAGATGAACAGATTTCTAGGCAGTGACTCATCAAAGGTAAACGTTTGAGAAACACAGGCTGAAAGATGTTTCATGTCGCTGTGTACAGCCGTGTCGGTGAGTTTCAGCTTCACTACCGTCCACCACACCTTCCAATGTACACTTCGAACCATTAATGATCGAAGTCACGGTGGCTTCACATTGCATAACAGGTACTAAGAAAAGTATACAATGCTAAATCATTAGAAAATCCAAGACAAAATATACGAATCTTAAGCTTTTGGCTCATATTGTTATGAGAACAATGGAAAATACAGTGACTTATTATGAAAACTCTGCAGATAATTTATTAGTTTGAAGAATGCACTACGTATTATTTATCACAAGTATATTGCTACAGTTTCGTGTTTTAAAGGATTTCATGATCATTCCTCATCATAAGTTCTTTGGGGGACCAATCATATGTTTTAGCCTAGGGGTCCACTAAGGCCTTAAAACTTTAACCGGCTATAACAAATTAATTCGGGGTTAGCAAGATGGGACGAAATTAGCCTGCACGAAGATATTCGCAGTCTAAGAAGTGGCCCGAATGCAGCAGAAATGAATTAATTCGGGGTATGATTTGTGGTCGTAACTCCGCTAGAACCAGTGACCTTGAAGACCAGAGCATCGGAAAGCGTTGCTTTCCCCTTTTGTTTTGTTATTCAAAGTGGTCACTTAGTTATTGAGTAGTAATTTTCCATGGGAGAGAGGAGATGTTTCAATACCACGATGCAGGTGTCAGAGGGATTGTACCTTCCCCATCATGCCTTGGATCAGCGCAGAAAATAAAGAACTCGAAAGGAGCGCTTAGCGCCTGTGACAAGTTTACAGTCGAGATATGGGAGCGGAGTTGTTTTGCCGTGGAAACAAGCAGATTTCATAAAAACCCGACTCCTGTATGAACATTTCTACTTGGGGAGCGCAGAAAACTTGAAACCAATGTGTCCACAAACTGCGGCTAATTTGGGGCACGATTTGGTTTACGTAGATTGGCCGATTAAGGGATTAATCCGGTCTTTGCGAAAGCTTTAAAATGATGTACACTATAGAGTGTAAGCTATAGGGGAGTGGCTGAGTTGCACCGGAAAGATAGCGAAACGGGCGAGAGCACCGCATAGTCCGTTTCTACCGACAGGCGTGTTGCACCGCATAGTTCCTTTCTACCAACAGGCAAGTTACACCGCATACTCCCTTTCTACCGACAGGCGAGTTGCACCGCATAGTCCCTTTCTACCAACAGGCGAGTTGCACTGCATAGTCCCTTTCTACCTACAGGCGAGTTGCACCGCATAGTCCCTTTCTACCTACAGGCGTGTTGCACCGCATAGTCCCTTTCTACCGACAGGCGTGTTGCACCGCATAGTCCCTTTCTACCGACAGGCGATTTCCACCGCATAGTCCCTTTCTACCGACAGGCGAGTTGCACCGCATAGTCTTTTTCTACCGACAGGAGAGTCGCACGCATAGTCCCTTTCTACCAACAGGCGAGTTGCACCGGATAGGGTCTTTCTACCGACAGGCGAGTTGCACCGCATAGTCCCTTTCTACCAACGGGCGAGTTGCACCGCATAGTCCCTTTCTACCGGCAGGCGAGTTGCACCGCATAGTCCCTTTCTACCGACAGGCGATTTGCACCGGTGCAACTGGCACCGCGGAAGAAGGCGGGGGGAATAAAGAAAGGTTCTGAAGCATAATAATGGAGCAAGGTTAATAAGGTTGTTTTTTTTTTCATCCGCATAATTTTCCCTTCAGACTTTTTCCAGGTTTAGGACTGGCGAGGGCTAATATCTTCTGGCGTGTTTAAAAAATTTGCGAAATGAGTTTCCCTTGTCTTTGTCTTAAAGCAAGATTATGTCCTCTTGTCTTGTTTGGGGATCTGTCTTTTACCTCTTTGTCTTATTTCTTCTTATCCCTCTTAGAACCGTAATAAGAAATACTGTAGCTTTTAAAAATTCAAATCTTGTAAGTTCTTTGTTCTTGTACTTGTGCTTCCTTCTTTCCATATTTTCCATCCTCTTCTTCAGATTTTGGTTTGGTTGCTTTATGACATTTCCACTATTTTTCAGTGCATAAACATCAACTTGGATTTGCTTAATTACTTCGACAAAAGCATAAATATTTGGGCTAGGTGCGCTGAAATTAGAATTCACAGGCGTTAGTTGTTCTCTCTCTTTCTATTCTATCCGAAGCCCATATTATGGGTGGGAATTTGACTTCTTCAGCTTCATATGTATCTGTCATATAATCAGCGTATTTTTGCATCCTTCCATCCTGTGAGATATCGACATGAAATGTTCTACGAAACAATCTGCAACTTCCTCGTGGAGGGTCAGGTGCAACTACCCCATGCGACAAGAGGGGAGTCCGGTGCAATTCACCCTTGAATTTGATTGACAGATTCTGTGAGGGGTGCAACTGACCCTCGTCCAGCTATAGATATCCTAGACCAAAAGTTACTAATTCCCCTCAACACACTTGCGATTTAGCTTTTCTTTCTACACTGCTGGCTACCCAAAATGCAACACCAAGAAGGAAGCATCCGATTGGCCTGAAATTCGCAGCATGCGTCGCCCGCGAGAGGACACACAAACGATTAGCATTGCAGGGCATATGCAAATCATGTGCGCCCGGCACGCCACCGAGAAGCACTATAAGAAGGGTGCACAGAAGGCGGGGTGTAAGTAGTGGAAGTGTGTTGTGTTGCCGGACCTGTGCGTGGGAAGCTTCCCAATGCCTCGTCGCAGAATACGGCAGCCATTCCAGCACGTTTCGGAGTTCGACAGAGGACGAATAGTGGCTTATCGCGACAGCGATTTATCGTACCGAGACATCGGCGCCCGTGTGGAACGACATCCAGCCACAGTGAGGCGAGTATGGATTCGGTGGGTGCAGGAGGGACGGACGGACCGACGTGAGCGATTGCCGCAGCCGCGGCACACCACCGAACGAGAGGACCGGCATGTTGTGCGGCGGGCATTGACGGCTCGCCCTGCCACATCACGAACGTTAGCGCAGGAATTAGGGTGTGTTGCGCAACAACCTGTATCAGCACGTACCGTTCGACGTCGTCTGCAGGAGCGGGGACTTGTCGCACGGCGCCCATTGCTCCGATTGCCATTGACGTTACACCACCGGCGAGTGCGGCGGCAGTGGGACGCTGAACGCCGCACCTGGACTACGGAATGGCAAGACATTGTCTTCTCCGACAAATCCCGCTTCTTCCCGCAACACCACGATGGCCGGATCCGCGTGTGGCGGCACCGTGGCGAGAGACTATATGACACCTGCATTATGCATCGCCATACCGGTCCGTCGCCTGGCGTTATGGTTTGGGGCGCAATTGGTTATGACACCCGCACCCCTCTGGTACGCATCGCCGGTACACTCAACAGCTACCGCTACATCTCCAAAGTTTTGGAGCCTTTAGTCCTCCCTTACCTGCAGGACCTGCCAACGGCCACGTTTCAACAGGACAATGCGCGTCCGCACGTGGCGCGCATCGTGCAACATTTCTTCACGGCCCTCCAGGTGTCACTGTTGCCGTGGCCCACCTGTTCTCACGATATGTCTCCCATCGAACACGTCTGGTCGCTGATCTGCAACCGAGTGGCCCGGCAAGCACCACCCGCGGCTACGCCTTATGAACTGTGGCAACGTGTGGAAGCAGCCTGGACCGACATACCCCAAGCCCACATCCAAAGCCTCTTTCGTTCGATGCCGCGGCGTGTAGCGGCCGTTATTGCCAGCCATGGGGGATACACGAAATATCGATGTCTGCGTGCTCCGCAAGTCGCACGGGCCTGTAAGCTCAATCGTTTCATCTTTGTATCTGTTGTTCTGGCTTCAGTAAATCTGGCTTTGCTATCTCGTGTCCTTCTTGGTGTTGCATTATGGGTGGCCAGCAGTGTATCTTAAGGGGAAATTTTAGCTTCATGAACCTTTGTAGCTATAGGAGATTTCATCGGTGTCAGGGTCGTTTCCTACGTTCGTCTAAATCTGATTAATATGTAATAATAAAAATAAATATTGTTTTATAAAAACTAAACAGTCGAAATACTTACGCAGCCATAGTTTAGTAAATATTTTCTTTTATGACTCAGTTATCTTCTTTCATTGGTTTAACGATAATAACAATAATTAATCCACCTACCTAAGTACCGCTCAATGTCAGGAATTAGTAAACCTTCTTGTTTGTTGTTATCATTTAATTCCACTTTGTATGTACCGGACTGTGGCCCGGTGTAGACGTGTGAGCAACGCGAAAAAATGCGATGTGTTATACGTAAATAGAAATGTATACTCTCGAATCACTCGTTTTATTTCACATCCACAAAGATCTTGGCATGCGGAAGACTGATAGCATTTTATCTACAAAGAGTAACAAGGTACTCGATTTTTTTTTAAACCCAGATAGAGGAGGATATTGTGTCTGATCTTAATTAATGATCTGAGTGATCCCCTCAGGCCTAGCGAACTCAGCCACAACCTTAGTATATCTAATCTTTCAGAGGTATGTACAATCTTCTATCATTTTCTGAAACCGAGAGCTGTACTAATGTTCTAAGCAGCCGAAATTCCCCTTCAGCAATCGATTTCTCCCACATAACCGCTGTTCCTTTGGTCATTTTGTCGGCGTGACTTCTTTCTACCCACTCCTAGATTTTTTGTATGATTTTATGTAATATACACCGAACAGCCAAAACATTAAAACCACCTCTGCATTATGTACATAAGCGAGCACGCAGCTAATCAGCGTCACGTAGAAAGGTCGCAAATGATATGTACATCAGAGCTGAGACGGGCTGAGGCCAAGCCCGAAGCAGAGCCCGGGCCCGAATCGGGCTCGGGTTGTACACTGTAAAAAATTGCAGGGTCAAATTACGGTAGATACACCGGCAGCTGAGTGGCCAGTCAATAAACCGTAATTTTACAGTACCATGCCGTAATGTTCATTAACATGACTAATGACGGGGAAATAAAAACGTCTAATGACCATAATGTTCATTAACATGTCTAATGACAAATAAATAATAATACATGTTATGTTCATTAACATGTCTAATGACAAATAAATAATAATACATGTTATGTTCATTAACATGTCTAATGGGAAATATAAACGTCTAATGCCGTTATTTTCATTAACATGTCTAATGACGGGAAATAAGAACGTATTGCCCAAAGAAGTATTGCCAGTCGACTGATTGCACATGAAAAAACAGGTATATTACCACTTTACGGAGAACGGTGCCAGATTGTCAAGGTTAAAATACAGTAACAGTTCAAACAGTTTAAACACCGTGAATATATAGTTTATCTACCGAAAATTTATGGTTGACCGCCAGGTGGAGTCCTTACGATCTGTAAACCGTCTTAATCCGAGTGAAACACTGTCTATTCACGGGATGGGCCGCGGGTGTCCTAGTGGTCTGCGTTCGTGACTGCCATGGAGATAACCTCAGGTTCGATCCTGGGCAGGTACGAACGTTCAAACCACTAAATACCAGCCGTGCGTCGGATAGGCACGTTAAGCCGTCGGACCCCGGGTACTAGCTCCCCGGTAATAAATAAGGGCGTCTTCCTTCCCCTTTCTACCTCGCTTTCGTGTCACTTTCCTATCGGGCACTCTAGCCCAAATCTCCTAGCTTCCTATTTCTAAGGGTTGTTTAAGACCTGGGGTCAGACAGACACTCCCTTCCTAAAATCCTCTACATATGATCTATCGATCTGTCTGTTTATTCACGGCAATTTTTTACAGTGTAGAATAGTTACTGCGGTTCGGACTCGGGCGGGATCGGGCTCTTAGAGAGAGGGGGAGCGAGAGAATTTTTTATATATATAAATGTGATTTTATATGATTTAGCAAATGATACACTTTATAGTTGGTAAAGGGAATTCTTCGGTAACTGGTTCTGGTTGGGAAGCGGGCATTCGAGATGACTATTTATTTCAGGCTTGGTTAGAAAATGCCATAGGCCGCGCATTAATGTGTTTCTGCAGAGAAGAAAAAGTTTTTTTCAAGAACTATAGATATCGGATAGTTGATAGTTTGCCGACAATAATTTACCCCCTATCTCTACGCAGTAGTTCCCTTCTAATTCTATTTAGCAACGTACATACTGCAGCGCATTATGGCGCGATAATATTAGCATTATTCGAGCAAAATGCGATTGCAGCACCGCCCGATCATTTCAGATGTCCGGCCGCCGGAAGCACTTCAGGTGGAAACGAACGAACGGTCAAAGAAAATCGTACGGTTGCACTGTAAAACCAGACAGAGGTCCCTTCCCCACTACCCATTTGAGAAATACATTGGCTCATTGCAGGAGGAGGAGAGAGTGGAAGTGTAGAAAAGGAGATGGTTTTTTTTTGTTTATGGTTGAACAGTTTAGCCAGTTTTAGGGCTCGTTGGGGCCCGGGTTTTATGTTGCAATATAAATTTCGGGCTCGGGCAGATAAACCACGGACTCGGGCTACGAAAATTGAACCCGAACTCAGTTCTGATGTACATTAAATCAAAAGTATTCGGACACTACCAAATATTTGCATAAATGCAAAGAACGGTTGCGCAGGAAGATCAGTTGTGAGTAGGGAGGTACGTATAGTAAAGCTAAGATGTGATGTCGTGTTTTCAGTAACTTTGAAGCGGATATGGCGCGTGGACTCGAACTTTCCCAGTTCCAGCGTGGGCTGGTCATAGGATGTCATACGGGTAACGTTTCTATACGGAGCATTGCAGCTAAACTAAAAAATACCAAAATCGACTGTAAGTGATGTCGTGAAGAGATGGAAGTTGGCGGTGCAACTAGAGCAAAAGAAATGTTCAGGAAGGCTGCACAAACTGTCTAAACGTGACAGAAGAGCCATAGTAACAAATGTTAAGAGATCTCGTTCTTCCTCTGCCGTTTCCATCGCTGCTGAAGTAGGAAATGCTGTAGTGGCTCGGTTAGTACCATAACTATGCGCAGAGAGTTGCGCAATGAATGTTAAGCAGCGGCACACAAGCCACACACACACATCACTACCCTGAAGTCCAAGCGCCATTTGGTTGTTGTTTGCCTCTCGTCGTCCTTTTACTGTGGGCGACTGGAAAGTAGAGGTGGAGGTACTATTGATGGCACTGTCGATAGTTTTGTCCAGCTCACTACAGCGATAGTGAATCGATAGGTTTTGTTTACTTTCGATAGTTTTACGTTTCTCACACGAAGGTTATTTCCTACCTCCATGGTTTCTCAGTGCTGTAAATAAACTGTTCAACTTCCACCGATGGCATTAATGGTTGGAACGCTCACTGTACCTCTCCAGTTTTATTTCGCAAAGATTTTCCTGTGCTTTGTTGCCACTGAAATGTTTCTAAGCGATGTGAATGGAGAAATAAAATCCATGTAGGGCCCATGAGATATTTGTGTGTGTGTGTGTGTGTGTGTGTGTAATTTTAAGGTTCGTGATACATTTTGCCACGGAAGGCACCAACAGGTGTGGTTTCGTATGCCGCCGTGTCGGTTTATGTGCAGTGTTTCTTTCAGGATTTTTTGACCGGGGGGCGAATGGAACCTTAGAGGGGGCAAGTTTTCTATTTGCTATATATATCTAATTTTAACTACTACATCTACATATATACACTGGCGTGCAAAAATTAAGGACGAGACGGTTTTTCGAATGTAATGTCGTGCAGAAGTGCTCCACATCGACTCAAATCATACCATAAGATCCCCAAGATGTAAGAATATGGGACAAGTGAGCAAAACCGTCCAAACAAGGAATCCAAAGGATACAAAGGCACTTTATTAAAAAGGTAGCTTCGAGCACAACTGGACAGAAGACAGAAACGTCCATGTGACAGACGGCTGCCAAGAAAAATCCAGTCTTTAGTAGGCGATATGATTACCCCTGACTGCGTTGCAGGATTTACAACGTCTGTCCATGCTGAGGACGAGGTTGTCAAGGAGATGTTGAGGCATCGCGGCCAATACCTCTTGTAGCGCCAATCGCAGCTGCGGAATCGTTGCTGGCGACTGGTACGTGCTGTCAAGCGTCTTCCGAGAAGGCCCCACACGTGTTCGATTGGATTTAGGTCCGGGGACCTTGCGGGCCAATCCATGCGTTGAATATCTTCACTCTTTAACACCTCTGTGACAGCCACTGTACGATGAGATGTAGCGTTGTCGTCCATTAAGAGGAACTCAGGACCCACAGCACCTCTAAACAGACGCACGTGAGGCAGGAGAACCTCGGTGCAATAGCGGACACCAGTGACCGAATCTCCTTGGAAGATGTGGATGTCAGTAAGGTTACCAAGCATGATACCGCCCCAAACGAGAACTCCGCCACCTCCAAACCGGTCCTTTTCGATGATGTTGGAGGTGTGATTGCGTGTTCTCTTCTCTCTCCAGATGTGTATACGTCCAGAATCGCTCGTCAGACTAAATCGGCTCTCATCCGTAAAAAGAACTCAACCCCATTGCTGATGTGTCCAGTTCTTGTGTTCCTGGCACCACAGAAACCGCAGTCTCCAATGAGCAGGCGTTAATGGCACACACCGTAGTGGTCGTCGTGCAAATAGACCACCTTTGTGCAGCCACTTGGCCACTGTAAAACGCGACAACGGACGTCCAGTTGTCTGTTGCATGTGCCTTGCGATTACTCCCGCTGTCTGCCGTCTGCCTCTTCTCGCATGTAGGACAATATACCGGTCGTCCGGCGCCGTGGTTGCTCGTGGACGACCACTGCTAAACTTTCGGACAGCTGTTCCTGTTGTTTAAAATGCTCTCCTAGCTCGTGAAACGATGCTGTGAGCGATCCCGGACTCCTCGGCCACACTAGTCACACTTCGACCTTCTTCCAACTTCCTAATGACGCGACCTCGGGTAAAGTCATCCAGATGTTGTCTACTGGATTGCCTGTTGGCCATATCACACGGTGGGAGCAACTCGACGTCGTTCAAACCGATGTACACCGTGCAATAGCTTTCACCGAATTGCTGAGCGTACACCGCCCGTGTGCTTTATACCCTTCCGACACCCCCCCCCACGTCATGCTGCATATATGCGCATGCCCTACCTTACCGGACCCTAGTCTATCTCCTGAGTGGTCTTTCGGCCCGTTCTGTCTGCTCGTTCCGCTGTTATGCTAATTTCTCCTCTTCGTTCTTAATTTTTGCACACCAGAGTAGAAGCAATTATTATACACATATACACTGAAGAGCAATTAAATTAGAGACAGCTGGCGTTATGCAAATATGGCGCTGTGGGCGGCCCTGTAAACGGATACGACATGACGTATGCAGCGATCCGACAATATAAGGAGTGATGCGACGGGAATCAGTAAGAGTCGGACGCAGTATGGGTAAGACGAAGGATCTAAGCGCATTTCATCGTGGGCAAATTGTCGGGGCCCGACGAATGGGTCACTCCATCTCGGAAGTCGTGCAGGCACTGGGATTTTCACGAGCCACTGTGTCACGGGGGCACCGTGAGTACGTCGAATATGGTAAAACCATTCTTGCAAGGGCCAACTGCCGTGGACAACAGCGTGTGGATGAGCTGGGTCATCGTCGGCTAGCTCGCATTGTAACAGCGGATAGACGGGCCACAGTACTAGAAATCACTCGGCAATTTAACCCTGGTGCACAAAAACGTGTAAGCAGCCACACCATCCAGAGCCATATCCTCGCTATAGGGTACAGAAGCCATCGTCCCACGAGGGTACCGCTGCTAACCGCACATCACAGGGTGCAAAGATTAGCATGGGCGCGGGAACATCGCCACTGGACCCTAGACATGTGGAAAAATGTTGCCTGGACTGATGAGTCGAGATTCACGTTGGTACATGCGGATAGCAGGATACGAGTACGGCGCAAACCACATGAAGCGATGGATCTTCCTTGCCAGCAAGGTACTCTTCAAGCTGGTGGGGGTGGCATTCTCGTCTGGGGACTGTTAACATGGACTGAAATGGGACCCCTGGTACGTGTGACATCGTTCCTCACAGGTCAACGTTACCGGGATATCCTGGACGACCATTTGCTCCCGTTTGTGCCTCTTCAACATCCCACTGGGGACCTCATCTTTCAACAAGCCAATGCACCGTGCCATCGCTTCCGAATTGTATCCGAATGGTTGGATGAACACTTCACCGACGTGACTCGTTTCCTTGGCCAGCTAGGTCACCTGACCTCAATCCCATCGAGCATATCTGGGATGCCCTCGAGAGAGATGTTCGAGGCTCCCACCCCCATCCATCAAATCTTCGTGAATTGTGGGAGCTTGTTCAGGGTCGTGGATCCGTATGGCTTCCCAACGCTTCCGGTGTCTTGTCGAGTCCATGCCGAGACGAATCGCCGCCGTCATCAGGGCGAAAGGTGGTGCTGCACGTTACTAGACAGGTATCTCTAATTCAATTGCTCTTCAGAGTATTACAGGTGCGTGTGTAAAGGAGGCCTTGCCCCCCGATAATGTTCATTTTTTTTGTTTCTGGTTAAAATGCGACTTAGAAAAAAAATGCCTTAATTTAATAGAAATGCATCAACATCATCTTCATCAAAGAAATGCTGTGATTTTTCTTTTATTTTTCGTGAACTTTAATTTTGTTCTGGTGGATTCCAAAAACTTCCATTTTTCGTTGCCTCCCCCCTCCCGAAGAAAATTCTATATATGCTCCTATAGTAATTACTTCTTCAAACATTTCAAGAACAAACTTTCGTCAGCTAAACAGAAGGGGGGGGGTTACAGTGTGGGTGTTTGTTTCGGCAGGCTTGAAATTTTTATCTCTTAAAATGCATTCAACATAATCCTAATCATCAATCGCGATTACCTGATTATGAGGTATGATTAGTCTACTTATTATATTTTGTAGAATGGCATGCGTCTTAATACACTTTTTAGCAAAATAAACTATAATACTTGAACAAATATTAAAACAATTATAATTGGAGAAAAATTTGTAGCGTCAAAAGAAACGAAACTTCCTTTTTCATTATAGTCTGAATTTATGAACATTTGGCCCTGTAACATAAAATGTCTCGAGGGGGGGGGGGTCATTTCTGGGAGCCCCCCCCCCATGTATGCCTGAAAGAAACACTGTTTATGTGAATGATTTGCAACTCACTTCAATCTCCCACATGACTGCCATTATCATACTTGTCCATGTCTACTTTGTTCAGAGGATTTCCATACGCATTCAAGTGCCGATTAGGCAATTTTATTTTATTTTGAACCCAAGTCATACATTCCTCCTCTAATTCTATACGTTCTCTATTTCATTTCCCGGAGATTTTATCCAATTCATTCTCGAAGGTCTACGTATCCCAGCCGTTAGATTCGACAACAAATCCACATATTCGCCCACCTTTCTACGTACTTCGGCTGTGTAAAACTCATTCCTGGTGCTAACGGAATGAGATTAGGCTTACGGAGGGGGGGGGGGGGATCCAGAAAAAAATTGAGCAACAGCCCCACTGAGAACTATTTATTCAGTTTCGCACGGATGATTCCCACGATTTTTTCAAACATTATACCAAAAATTATTTTGCATACAAAACTGCAGAATTCTCTTCTTTAGGTTTTGTGAACAAAAATATAAAAAAAAAAAAAAAAATCATAGAATGCAAACAGAAAATGAGAATTAAGGAGCTCTGAATTTGCTAGTCCTTCAGGTTAAACATTTTTTTCGCGACTTTTGCTCACTCACTTCAGGCGGATATCGTCAAAACGTTAGTTTCGTCGCTCCAGTGGCACCGTGGTCAAAGCGAAGGCTTCTGACCATCCGTCCGAGATGCGTCCGGGTTCGAATTCCAATGAGGCATAAATGTTGTGTTTGTCTTACAGCAATAGCTTCTCCCTTCCCTGAAACCAGTGGCTCTTAACCAGTTAACCAGGCACGGGCGACTGCTTACAGCCCATCGAGTTCTTCACGTGGCGGTCGTTAACCCCCCCTCCCCTCCTCAAAAAACAAAACAAAGGTTAGCTCTAATGTTTATCGGAGCTTAGTTTTTTGACAATGTGGAAAGGTAAGAAATTTTTTGTCAGAAAAAATTTTTCATCCCGAAAAACAATTTTTCTCTCAAACAACTTTGCCAACACACTATCGATAGTCATAACTATCAATAGTTCCCCATCTTTACTGGAAAGCTGCTGTTGAGAGGGATGAGTCACGTTTTTAGTACGTCTTTTGTAAAAAAAAGATCGTGCTTATGCTATCGGTTTGTCCGTCCGTCCGCCTGTAGACACGATATCTCTGCAACTATTAGTCCGATTTGAAAAATTCTTTTTGCATTAGGAAGCTTGAAATATGCGAATGATGATCCTTCATTTCGCTTTTTTTATACGATGTACAATTTTGCCGCTAGAGGGCGTAAATGCAGATGATGTCGAATTCAAAAATACGTTTTATTTCACATATTTGCTTCTAAACATCCGATTGAAAAAATTATTTTCATCTTTTCGATTCCATTTATGTCGAAGAGTATTTTAGATATAGTTAATTTTTCAAATTACGCATAGATATTCCTCTAGGGGGCGTAAAAGTAAATTACATTTTTACCGATAACTCTTCTTCTAAAATTCGGATTTGAAAATTTTTACTTTCAGCGGATACAGCTCCTGATGGAAAATCTTTTGCATATAATTTCTAATTTTTCACTCTTCCAATCTGATGGGCATGTTTGAATTTGGTGACAGCCCGGAGAACGATTTTCGTCGGAGGTTCCATCTTGGTATACCCAGGTACAGTTGTTTTTTGTAGATGAGACACGGCCAGTTGTTTATTACACCACAAACCATGAACTCTGAAGTGTACCTCGGCGTTCTGTTCTACCAACAAATGTGGCAATGTTATGGAAATGACTGTTGCCTCTCCTAACACGATCGAGCTCACTGCCACAGTGCACGACGCTCGTAGAACTAGCTTCTTGAAAATGAGGTTGGATTGTTAGACTGGTCTGCTCAGAGCCCTGGTCTTGATCCCATAGAACACGTCTGGGATGAACTTCAGCGACAGATACGAAATCGGCCACAACAATCGTCTTCGACAGATACGAAATGGGCCACAACAATCGTCTTCGCTCTCCATTCTGGAAGCAGCTTTGCAGGTCGAATGGCGAGCCATTCCTGTCGAGACCTACCGGAAGTTTGTTGATAGTATGCCTTGACGTGTTGCCGCTGTCATACAAGCAAAACGTGGAACGAAGTGAAGTAGATACGATTTCTTCTCAGAAGTTTGCATGAAGACACTAAAAAACATATTATCTGCCAAAATATTAAAACCACCTATCTGATATTATGTAGGTCTTCCTCTTGCCGCCAAAAGAGTTTTCACCCGATGAGGCATAGGTTCAACGAAATGTTGGTCTCTTGATATTTGGCACCATTATTGCAAAAGAATATCCCGCCGTTCGTGTAAATTACGTGGTGTGATGATGCTGCTGGTACCAGTTTCTTCAACTCAAACCAGAAATGCTCGATACGATTCATGTCCGGCGAAATTGGGGGCCATGGCAATAAATGGAATTCCTTTCCATATTCTTGGAACCATTCCTGAACATTCTTCGCAGTGTAGCATGGAGCATTGTCCTGCTGGGAACACAGTGTGGCATGGAGCAGTGTCATCTCCGCTAGGGAATACGGTCGCCTTGAAGGGGTGTACTTGGTCAGTCACGATGTTCAGGTACGTGATGGCTGTCAGAGTTCGCTCTACAGGGACAATGGGTCCAAGTGTTCACCAAGAAAATATTGCCCGGACCATCACACCCTCCAGCAGCATGGATTCGTCCCATAGTGCATCCAGGTCCAGTAGGATGGATTCGTCCCATAGTGCATCCAGGTCCAGTAGGATGGATTCGTCCCATAGTGCATCCAGGTGAGAAGGCTTCCTTGAGGAAACGTCGCACACGAGCTCGTCCGTCAACATGGTGCAACAGAAAATGGGATTCGTCTTACCATGAGCTCCTTTTCTAGTCTTCTATGGTCAAATGTCGATGATCACGTGACCACTGCAGACGTTCACGACGGTGAACGGTTGTGAGCACTGGCACACGAATGGGTCTGCGGCTGCGGAGACCCCATATCCAAAAACGGACGATGAAGTGTGCGTTCGGACACATTAGGTCCTTCACCACAATTGAAATTATGAGTAATGTCAGCCTCTGTATAGCTTTCCTGTTGCTGCGGACAAGATGAGACAGCCTGCGCTGACCTTTGGCATCAATGAGGTGTGGCCTAATCACGGCATGTCGACGGCTCGAAGTGTCACCTGTTTCGAACCATCTTTTTTTTTTTTTTTTTTAATTTTATTGGAGGTTTAACGACCACCGTGAGCAACTCAATGGGCTATAAGCAGTCGCCCGTCCCTAATTTAGGGTCACTGGTTCCAGGGAAGGGAGAGAGCTAGTGCCGTAAGACAAACACAACATCCATGCCTGACCGGGATTCGAACCCGGACCCCTTACGGACGAATGATCAGAGGCCAGCGCCTTAGACCACTGCGCCACCGGGGCGGCCGAACCATCTTTGATAGGTAATAACTACTGCATAGCGTAAGCAGCCTACCAGCGTCGCTATTTCGGAGACGCTCTTAACAAGGTGTCTTGTCATAACGACCTGGCCGTTGTCGAAATCAGATAAATCCTTTGCTTTTCACATGGTGAGAAGAAATCAAATATTGACTGAGGGAGCTCGAACCCAGACATTATATCTATATATACATATAAAGTTAGACCTAATTTTTTGATACATTTAGGACGCTGATTCCAAAAATGGCATCAGTTTTGCTCTGTCAGCTCTAGTTTTGGAGATAGGCATACCCACCCTATATGCTGATTCCACCGGCCATCCGTCAACATTCGGGATCCTACATCGCATGGTCTGCTATTTTTGACATGATTTTGACAAATATTGATGCTATTAATATTACATGCTATTTAAACAAGCACATATTACAAAATCTTGGATATATTTGGAAATATTTGAGGCACAGAGTCCACAAATGGCATGAGTTTTGCCCTATCAGCTCTAGTTTTGGAGATACGGCATACCTACCTTATATGCTGATTCCACCGATCATCCGCCAAATTTCGGGATCCTACATCGCATGATCTGCTATTTTTGAAATGATCTTGACAAATATTGATACTGTATACATTCTATTGAAACAAGCACATATTACCAAATCTGTATATTTCAACACAAGAACATATAAACTGATCAGTCATTCAACATATGAGAAAGTCTTTTATAGGACTATTTTTGACATGATCTTGACAAATATTGATACTAAATAAAATACTATTGAAGCACGCACATATTACTAAATCTGTATATTTCAACACTAGAGCATATAACTGATCATTCATTCAACATATGAGAAACGTCTTTTATAGGACTTTCTAGAGTGAGAACTATACGAGGACAGTCCCACTAAAGGTTCCAGCACTAATCTGCCATCATGTGGGTATCCCATCTACAATGGTATCTGTCTTCCATAGTTTTTATGTCCTGGAGAAATATTTCACCTTGCTCTTCGCTTAAATCACCAAGGTTTTCCGGAAAGCGATCTAGGTAGCTATGTAGGTAATGGACCTTGATGCACATATTACAGCTGAGATTATTAAAATTGGAGAGCATGTCCTCAACTAATTCGGAGTAGTTGTCTGTCTTATGTTAGCCAAGAAAGTTTTTGGCAACTAGAACAAACGAAGTCCAGGCACAAGACTCAATGTTGTCCATTGAATCTATGAAATATGGATCGTTTATAAGCTGCCTTATCTGAGGACCATCGAAAATCCCTGCTTTCAGTTTTTCCGTGCTCAGTCTAGGAAATGTACGTGAATAAATAGCCAGAGCACAAACCTTCTGTGTTCAACGCCTTTACAAATTGTTTCATTAGGCCTAGCTTGATATGTAAAGGTGGCAGGATGATTTTGTCTTTGCTTACCAAAGGTTCCTTAATGACATTTTGTTCTCCAACTATCATATCTTTTCTGAGAGTCCACACTTTTCTTATCCAGTGGTCGTGTTTGGCTCTGCTGTCCCAAAGACATATAAAGCACGAATATTTTGTGTAGCCACTTTTCTGACCAAGGAGAAAGTTCACCATCTTTAGGTCTACACAAATCATCCATTGATGTTCTTGATACTTCAGGTTTTCCAAGACTAGAGAGATTGTCTCGTACGTCTGTGTCATACTGGCTGAGTGACCAATTGGAATTGAGCCATATCTGTTGCCGTTGTGTAAAAGAACACATTTTAAACTACGCTTGGAGCTATCAATGAAAAGGCGCCATTCATTTGACATATATGATGATAGACCCATTTTCCTGAGAAGGCCACTTACATCATTGCAGAACACTTGGTTGCTGTCCTTAGAGAAAAAGGGCAGCAAATCATTTTCTCTGCTACGGTAAAGCGTAATGTTAGTTCCAGATTGAAGTAAATTCTTTTCATTCAACCTGGAGGCCAGCAGTTCTGAAGACTCCTTTGAGAGGTTCAGATCCCTGATGAGGTCACTCAGTTCATGTTGGTTAAAAGGTTGAGCACTTGATGAAGTTCCTACGAAATCATTGTCACTTTCCCCACTGCTGTTATCTTGTATGTGATCAGGCATGTATGATCTGATTATTCATCCTCTGGCAGCTCTGGTAGGAGATGGAATGTTTACCTCATTTGAGTGTGGATGCGGTCGTCTTGCTGAATCGGGGTCAGGATAGGTCCAATTGCTCCGATTGTTTCTATGGATGCCCTTGATGTTGACAAAATAAAAATAGCAGTCATCATGGTGGTCTTTAGGTTCCCTCCACACCATTGATATTCCAAATTTCAGAGAGCTTTTTCCATTTGTCCACTGCCGTAAATGCTCCGTGCAAGTTTTGCATACAATATGGGGAGCCCACGACTTATCTTGGCCTCCAAGCTGAACACCAAAATAACCAAGATATGCCCTCTTCACAAACTCAGAAATAGGTTTCCTACTTTCTTTAAGGGTGTACTAGCCACAAATGTAGCAAAAGACATCTGGATGATTCATGCAACTTCTTCGTGGGGAAGCCATGGCCTCCACTCAATCTGCAAACAAAATTAGATCACACTAGATTATCTGGTAGTAGAGTTGTTCACAAACTCCTAATTAGACTAACAGACACTGGCTTTACACTAATAAAATAACGATATACAGTGACTTTACGCACATAAAATAACAATATTTCTGCACATCAGCATATAGGGCGGGTATGCCCTATCTCCAAAAGTAGAGCTGATAGGGCGAAACTGATGCCATTTTTGGAACAGCGCCCCAAATATACCCAAGAATAGGTCTAACTTCCGAGGCACCAGAATGTTTTTTTATTTTATTTTGTAGGGCTGTGTAATGGTTGAGGACGATGATATATATATATATACAGTATATAAATGTGGTATACACATCGAAGAATCAAAATGTTTTTACCAGCTCATTTTTATGCAAGTCGAAGCAGCTGTAGGTAAACGATGGCGTGTGTGAAGGTCATGAGATGGTACTTAGCTCTGTTAATCAGTGTCATTCTTGTTCTTCAGATGGGAAAGGCAACGGATTTAAGTGAGTTTGACAAAGGCCAAATTGTAATGGCCAGACGACTGGGTCAGAGCATTTCCGAGACGGGAAAGCTTGTGGGGTGTTCACGGTCAACCGTGATTAGTACCTTCAAAAACTAGTCAGAGGAGGGGAAAAACCAAAAACAGCTGGCAAGCTGAGTGGTCGACATCTGTGTTAGAGGTCAGCAAAGGTTATGTCGTATGGTGTGAAGCAACAGAAGGAACACTGCATGGCAACTCGCTGCTAATTTGAATGCTGTTGACGGGAGTAACGTGTCACAACACACGATACATTGAACCCTGCTGAAAATGGGGATAGGCCTCTCCGAATGCTCATGCTAACCTTGATTCACGGTCGAAAGCGCCTACAATAAGCACACGAGCTTCAAAACTCGACCTTGAATGATTGAGAGAAGGTCGTTTTTTCCGATGAATCATGTTTCGTGTTCCACCGAGTGGATATCTGGGTACGTCGTATACCTGGGGAAGTGGCACTAGGATTCATCTTGGGACGAAAACAAGTCGGTGGAGCTTTGGGTAATATTCTGCTGGGAAACTCTGGGCCCAGTCATTCATGTGTAGAAAACTATGACTTCTACCACCCACGTAAACATCATTGCAGGCCAGGTACATACCTTCATGGCAACGGTATTCCCCTCTAGTAGTAACTTCTTTCAGTAGTATAATGCGCCATGCCACTGCCCGCAATGTTCGTCGAGAATGGTTCGCGGAGCATGATGAAGACTCCCAAGTATTAACTCTGTCCTCCAAACTCCCCCAGACATCAATCCAGTCGAGCGTCTGTGATTTGTATTGGAACAGCAGATCTGATCTGCAGAGGCTCAACCACGTAACTTATAAAAATTAAAGGATCTTCTAGTAACCTGTTGGTACCAGATATCACAAGACACATTTAGAAATCTGGTAGCGTCTATGCCTTGGGTAAGAATTGTTTTGGGGGCACATGGGAGTCCAACATCATTATGAGGCAGGTGGTCATAATGTCTTGGCTTTTCTACTTCTTTTCTAACTTGGCTTTTCTACTTCTTTTCTAATTGTTTTGGGGGCACATGGGAGTCCAAAATCATTATGAGGCAGGTGGTCATAATGTCTTGGCTTTTCTACTTGTTTTGGCTTTTCTACTTCTTTTCTAAGTTGGCTTTTCTACTTGTTTTGGCTTTTCTACTTCTTTTCTAAGTTAGCTTTTCTACTTGTTTTGGCTTTTCTACTTCTTTTCTAAGTTGGCATTTCTACTTCTTTTCTAAGTTGGCATTTCTACTTCATTTCTGGCTTTTCTACTTCATTTCTGGCTTTTCTACTTCTTTTCTAAGTTGGCATTTCTACTTCTTTTCTAAGTTGGCATTTCTACTTCTTTTCTAAGTTGGCATTTCTACTTCATTTCTGGCTTTTCTACATCTTTTCTAATTGTTTTGGGGGCACATGGGAGTCCAACATCATATGAGGAAGGTGGTCATAACGTCTTGGCTTTTCCATGTGTTTATTAGGGGTGCAAATAAGTTTTAAATCGTTTTAAGACAACGCAACGTGTAATTTGAGAGAAAACAACAATACCTTTACGAATCAAAATATGCGCCGTCATTTATCTATCACCTTCCGCCGTCGGTCGGGCAGCTGACGGATTCCAGCCATGAAGAATACTTCGTCGTGTGACGCCATGAAGTCGTTAACCCATTTTTGCACTTCGTCAATGTCTGGAACCGTACAGCAGACAAACCATCCTGCATCGATCGAAACAAATGATAATCTAAACGGTCTATGTCAAGACTATACTCCGTGTGCTTCAAAATTTCCCAGCCAAGCGTCAATAACGTTTCCTTGGCCGATTTCGTGACATGCGGCCTAGCGTTGTCATGCGGTAATTTCACGGGACGCAATCCTTTGCCTATGAATGAACGTTTCCCGACAGATGTCCTGGTTCAATCGCAGCAATTGCTGCTTGTAGCGATCAGCAGTAACAGTTTGTCCCTGGTCCAATAGCTCATAATAAAGCACACCCTTCATATCCCATCAGATGCACATCAGAACTTTCTAGGAGTGAATATTACGTTTCGGTGTCGAAGTCGTTACTTCACCGGGGTCTACCCAGTGTTTTTTTGCGTTTGAGATTGTCGTACCATATCCACTTTTCATCACCCGTAATGATTTTCCACAGGAAATACTTTATGTGTTGTTTATTCAACAGATTCAAACACTTCATGACACGCTCTTCTTTGTTCCTTTGTCTCAGGTCATGTGGCACCCATTTTCCTTCCTTCTGAATCTTTCCCATTGCGCGTAAACAATTAGAAATGGTTTGTTGAGTTACTCCCAGTTGTTCATCTAGTTCTTTTTTGCGTTTGAGATGAATATTCATTCGGCAATGCTTGCAGTTTCTTATGTGCAACCTTCTGCGGTGCTCCGCTACGTTCTCGATCGCTAACATAAAAATCACCTGCTTTAAACCGTCTAAACCAAAACTCACGTGCTTTTCGATACAATATTCTCCCCCAGAACAGATCGATACACATGCTTTTGCAGCACTTTTTCCTTGATGAAATTCGTAACGAATGCAGTGTCGAATAAATGCAGTATCGCTTGCCATCTTTCACCTACCGATGTGCAAGTGCGTTTGACTGTTAGGCAAACTTCTGTGTCACATTTTATACTCTGAACTAGTTACAGTCACATGACAACAACGCGGGAATGTCGGATATGTAAATTAGCGTTATACGTCACACGAAAAACGCTTTAAAACTTATTTGTACACGTAATACATTATATCTGTAAACCATTCCTGTTTCCGGCTTCACATTGCCACCCTCAAATTTGTTAAAGTGCCTTGTAAAATTTATCTGCTTAAGCTTCCAAGCCTTCTATACGCACCCCCGGATACCAGCGACCTCTGATAAATAAATGCCCTCCCCCCTCTTTTGAGTTTGACCTTGTCAGTAAGAAGTAATTCCGCTGGGTTACTTAACTTACCGTATCACGCCTTTCTTGCTGCCCTATCGCTCGCCCATGAACTGATGTTTTTAATAATTAAATAAATTGAAAGAGTACTAATAGCAATATGCCATTATGTCTTAAAAGAAAAGTGTTTGATCAATGCATCCTTCCAGTGCTTACGTATGGTACAGAGACGTGGACCTTAACTAAAAGAGACATACAAAGGCTGCAGACAACTCAAAGTAGCATGGAGAGGTGCATGCTTGATGTAACCAGGAGAGATAAGAAGAGAAACTCGTGGATCCGAAAAATGACGAGAGTGGAAGACATCATGATCAGAGTTAAATCCCTTAAATTGCAATGGGCTGAACATACTGCCAGAAGGACAGACCATCGACGGACAGCCGAAATTTCAGATTGGATTCCAAGGGACAGGAAAAGACCCAGAAGAAGACCACATGGGAGATGGGTGGATGAAATTCGAAAGTATGCGGGAGTGACATGGAGGAGACTGGCACAAGACAGACCGTTGTGGAGGAAACTTGGTGAGACCTTCGTCCAGCAGTGGATTGATAATGGTTGACAATGATGTTGATGATGACACGCCTTTCTTGCTGCCCTATCGCTCGCCCATGAACTGATGTTTTTATTAATTAAATAAATTGAAAGAGTACTAATACAATTATAATATTAAGTATTAACTGTATCACTAGCGCACCCAGAAATTTTCCAGCGAGGGAGAGGAGACGGGGAGGCGTGGGCCATGGCGCACAAACTTTTTCCCAAGGTGGGAGTATACCCCCTCCTAAATTTACCGGGAAAAATAGTTAGGTGCCATAACAATTAAGAATGAGGTTGATTTTTGTACATTTATTCTTATCCAGTTACTAGTAATGATACAATACAAGAAAGTTAAATGAATAAAAAAAGCAGTACATGAAATTTTTTTTCTGGTTAGATTTTTCTATATTTATTTAACAGTATTACTCCCTTATAATTATTATATGTATGTTGTAATTACACGGTGCATGATTAAGAAGTACATGTTGATCGAATAACGTGACCTTTTGTTTCAAACTTCGACGTAATAATTTTCCGCTCTGTCAGCCCCGGAAGTGGGGGACATTGGTACTCCTGAGGGTGCGCCACTGAACTGTATTATACTACTCGGTTTTATTAAGAGAAATGAAAAATGTTATTTTATTGAAAATTTTTTTTTGTCACCTGTATTCCCAAAAATTTAGGCGCCCCTTAATTTGCAGCACTCCGAAAGTGTTAAATTTTTGGATTTTTTTTTATTATTAGAGGTTTAATGACCACCGTGAGCCAGCTGCGAATCCAGAGGAGGGGGGGCTCCCCTCAGGACCAAGGAAAAGCGTCGATTTGTTACGTTTTAATAACAAATTGAATAATTTTTCATTAAAGAAGGTATTACTTAAAAAGCATATTACTTTCCTTAATTAACTGGAATAATTTATAGACATACTAAGAACACTTTTTTCATTTTGAGGAAAAATATCAGAAAGGTCCCCGGTTATTCCCAAAACTTGCTCCCCCCCCCCTCACGAAAATCCTGGATCAGCCTCTGCCGTGAGCTACTCAGTGGGCTATAAATAGTCGCCCGTCCCTAATGTAGGGTCACTGGTTCCAGGGAAGGGAGATAGTTCAGCACCGTAAGACAAACAACATCCATGCCGCACGGGAGTCGAACCCGGACCCCTTTCGGACGAAAGATCAGAGGCCATCGCTTAGACTGCTGCGCCACCGGGGCAGTAAAGTTTTTGGTTAAAATTCGACTTACATTAGAATAATTTTTAATATCCATTTTTCTTCGCCCCCCCCAATATTTTATATACGCCCCTGCCCCTGACCATGACCCAGACTTAAAGAAAAAGTTCGTTGAGTAGAAGCCCATCCTAGCCTTTGCGTACCGTCGCGCCTGCTTAAAGGGTTTGTTAAACGTAAAAGAAAAAAGCCCCTCCCCCCCAAAAACAAAAGAAACTAAAAGAAACTCCAAGTCCCCCCAGTTCGGGTCACTTTAGTTCTGATTGTAATGTTTCTCTGATCTACATATAAACCACTCACTTAATTGTAAAACCATTCCGTTAAACATATGTGAGTTATATGTAAACATTTGGACGATTTGATGTAAACAGAAAATTTAGTTGACTGTTGTGGTTTGATGAAGTGCGTAATTTATTTCCTTTTGTATCTTTGTTTTATATATCATGAACTAGTTACTAGTTATTGAAAATCTAGTCATGAGAGACTGATTCATTAAGTATATATTGAACACAAAGATAAAGCCACGATTTTCATCTCATTTTACCAAAATTATAAATTATTATTTAAAAAATGTTTTCTAGCGTATATAACTTTTATAATTATTATTACATTTTCTTAAATTTCAAATACACATCACTTGTTTTAAATTATTATAACATTCCGCACTTTCTTCCCCAAAATTTAATTACAAAAACAAAAAGATTTAAAATTTTATATAAGTAATCCAATTTCCTTGAGACCAATTGAAATTGGCCCCATTCACCGAACCTTCAGTATTGACTGACGATCGTGAATTGAGTAATCAACACTCACTCTTCTGAGAATCGCGCCTTGAAACGGAACACAAGTTTTTCGATGTTCATTGTTCCCTGGTGTCATGTGGGCAAAGCGCGAGCGCCACCTGGTGTCACGCTTCATAAGGACAACATCCGGTTTTGGGATTCCTAAATGGCGCTCTGCCGTCTTCTGCCGATCCACACACGAGTTTGCTGTTGTCGGAGCGACGAGTGTTTCATGGACGCGCTGAGCTCATTCGGCGAAAGTGTTCTACGGGTCGGCGGGAGTAAGAAGTTGAACTTTTGCCTCAAATCATCCATTGGTTTCTCTCTTCCCCGGCGAGAGACTTAACTCGGCTCCTGTAAGCCTAATCTAATCTCGGTTGCCTATACCTGAATTGGCTTTCGTGTGTGTGCTTGCTGTCAGTGCTATTTTCCCGTCGAGAATGGATTGTCCCCTTCGGGGATCACTTGTTGAGGTGTCCTTGTTCGAGGACCCCCGCGTTCATACTCTCACGGCGTGACTTGTAAAAACTAGCGTTCTGTATTTTAATCAGTATTTCAAGGAGTGAAACAGATCGACTAGGTTTGTGAAGGTAATTCAAGTGCAGCAAAATATTGTGTGCCTTCGAGACATCGTTTCATCATCGGGGGTTCCAGTTATGGGGCAGCCGGGGAAGGTGCAGGCAACCTTGTTGACCCCCGTGGATGTAGTTAAAGCTGACTGGCTTTCGAAGGGGGAGGAGAGTTGAAAAGTAATACAGCATCAACTGGCGACAAGAAGAATAGTGAAAAAATGGCCAAAAGTGTGGTGCTTAGCAACCTCAACGATCTCCCGGAATATATTGTGGATCCAGGTACCAAAACTACATATCTGAAGGGAAAATTTCTTGGAAAGGTAAGGAGACTTCCTTTTTGAACTTTTGTTTGTATCTGTGATGAAATAAATGCGGGTAACTTGAAACAAAATTTTCTTTTTGCGAAAGCGAAGTTTGCAGACCAACTTTATTTAACAAGTTTTTTTTTTTTTTACTTGAAAGATGCAAGCTAGTTTGGTTGGTGGATTTAACAGAAAAAAAAGATATGCTAAGTGTGAATTCAATTTTTTACACCTGTGTGAATTTAGAAAAAGTCTGTCATGAACTTGAAATGTCAGACTTGGCTGCTATATTTCTTTTATATTAGTTGAACGTCTTTTTTCTTTTATGAAAGCTAAATATCTTTTACCTTCTGACTAGCAGGTAACAACAAAAAGCAGTCCTTAAACTCATGGCAAACACAGTACCACGAGGCTCAGGCACCTTAAACTCGTGGTACTGTGTTGACTTTTAACCGATATTTTGTCCAGTAGTGTTTTTGAGCTGCGGGAAACACTTGACGCCACATGATTTATGAAAAAAGTGCAGGTGTTGTTGAAAGATGCAATAAACAAACCGTTCTTATTGTGTTTACTGTGCTGAAGTTCTTAAATGGCTAGAGAACAGCGCCAGATGATTGTTGCTCTGCTGATGAATAGGAATAGTTTGTTAAACACTTAATCTTATTTTTGACAGGTAGTGTGAATTTAACGGCTACGAACGCTTTTGTAGACATTTTTAAGTGTTGAAGGAGAACGTTATTACTTATTTCCGTATATTGTTTATTATTTTGTCTTTCTCAATAAAACAGATGTATGACTTTTATGGCATTAGTAACCAGCGAAAACTAAATGAAACAGTTTGTAGCTTGACTTGGTTCGATTAAAAAAAAAAAAAGAAACGAAATTCGTAGGAAACTAAAATGCGTGATGTCCATAGTAATGCGTATTGTATTCTTGGCAAGGAAAAAATTTGAGTTAAGAAAATAATCTCAAAACAAAAAACAAAGTTCAGAAATACTTTGTAGCTTCATGGATTGCCAATAACGACTAATTTACATATGCCGTCCATCATGTTTTATTTCTCAATAAAACAAAGACGTACAGCTTTTACTCCAGTAACTCGCTGAAACTAAAACAGTTTGCAGCTTGATTTGGTTACAAGACATAAAAATGAAGTTCCTAGTAAAAGAATTACATAATGTGTTGTTGACAAGATATAATTTCAATTCAGAAAAAAAAAGTATTTTCAAAACAAAGAAATATTTTGTACCGGCGTGTAATATTTTCCATTTAGAGACTTCTTGTGTGTTCGAAACCAGGCAAGAATGTTTATTGCTTTGGACGTGTCTCAGAAACCAGTATCCCTAATGAAGAATGGGAGGTTCCCAGCGTTTGATGCTAATGAATAATGTCCAAGCCATCCCCCCCTAAAATAATTCCTTAATATGTATATAAGAATGTGCTATAATAACTTCGGGTGTGAAAACGCAGTGATTGATATTAATAAGGAATTCGGGACTGACTGAAATCATCTCTAAAACCGTTTTGCGGTGAGAAATACCACCATAAAAAGAAAAAGAAAAAAGTGTGCGTGATATGGTTGTAGGTTTATTATATGCCCATAACAGGATATTCTTGAAATATTTAATTAACCAAACAAATCAAAATAAAATAAGCATATGAACACATATTAGCAGCGCACCCTGAAGCAAACAACAACAAAAATGTTCTCTGTTTTGTTTTCCCTTAATTGTTTCGCCGAATAATACTTCCATTACTCTCCTATTCCTCTCTGCAATCGTCGCCCAAAAATCCACTTCAGACGTGCGTTCTAAAAAATCGGATATGGATTGATATGTGACAAACATAAGACCTGGACAGTTAAGGGTTAAAATACGTGAAAAATATCCGTATAGAATACACACAAGAACTGCCATAAAAAACAAAACCATTATCTCTAAGAAGTGTATTTGCTTTAAGCTTAAGAAAAAGACCATGATATAAATTGAAAGTTCTTTTCATTTTTTAAAATTTAAGTACCTGGTTTACACACAAATTGTTGAAATATATTAAAGTGAGAGCCACAAAATGATAAGAAATATTAACGTGGTTACAATAATCAATTTGAAATCTGCAGATAACCTGTTCGAAAGTGAGGGGAATTTGAAACTAAAGTTTTGAAGAACCTTCCGCCCCTAAACAATATATATATATTCTACCGAAAAAGATTTAATTGCCTAAACGTTGAGACTCCTCCGGTCGCCCCCATGGTCCATCCGGCCCTGCTTTCATAGCTCCTTCTAATAGATGTTGGAGAGTCTCTTGCAGAACTAACTGGCTTGTTTAGCATTTGACGCACTCCCTCCCGATTGATTTTCTAACAACATTCTTCCACTAGCACACCAAGATTTCACTGCGCTGTTGCAATTTCATACTGTGTACTACAATTTCAGTTCCTCCAGAACAGCACGCAGCAGATTTTCTCTGCCTCGTTAAAAATGAAATTTCATTAAATTGTTATTCTGCTTATTACTGATCATCTTATCTTGGCTGTTCTGTCTGCCTTTAAACTTGGAAATTTCATTATATTTTTTCGCTATAAACGACCATGTTAGCTTTAAATTAACATTATACCAAACAAAAGTTCGTGTTTCGCCAGTTAAATCCAAGATCTTGCTAAATATGTGCTCGTTTTAAACGAGTTCGACTGTGTATAAAGCGCATTACGGACTGCATATTTGTTCAATATACTTACTGCCTGCGATTTGGAGCTGACTGCGTACGCAAAATCACACAACTCAACACAAGGCATATGTTTAAAATGTGTCGTATGTCTGTCAAAATAGTCTTCATTAATACTCAGTCTGCGAAACAATTAACCGTATATGTGGCAAAAAATGGGACCGCGCGTGAGCGATACGTTGGGTAGTGGTGTCATTGAATTTTATCACTTGAGAATCTGTTTGATAGAATAGATTATTTGTATTGTGTGCCAAAAGCTTTCATTTTTGCTATGTTTATGGACACCCATGTGACCTCGTTTTTTTTTCCAAATAACCTTTTCACTGGGTAGCTCGTGTGCACATCATAACCTTTCAACGTCGGAATTTGACACAATCGACTTTTTAAACGACGCACCCAAACTTTTTAGGCCGGATGTTGGTGGGCCATAATAGGCCATGGTCAGCTGGGAGAGGGGAATCTCTCAAGGGTGTATTTATGGAGCACTCGCACAAAAAGGAATTCCTAACACAGTGTTGTGGATTGATTGAAACTGGAACACAACTTGATCATTGTGTATGAGACTTATCTTCAAGACAAATAAATGCGTTTATCGTTGTAAGGTGTCAGTCGTTTATAATGGAATGCTGTCATGAGTTCAAATGAAATGGAGAAATTTTTCCATGGATGGGTGTTTTCTGGTGTAATCAACCCCCGTGAACACCCACGAGGTTCTCGTCTCTAATTTGGCTGTGAATTGTTTCCACAGAAAGTAAAGAAATCTGTAGGAACGGAGCCCTCTTTGTAAACCACTGGAACGGCTAGAAAACATTAATGCTGAGCTCAGATCTTCCCCTCTTCCCAAAGGCTTTGCCCAAAGCTTTTAGCGCTTTAAAAATAATGCCGTGGTCAGGTGGTACGAAGCGTTTCCTTCTAGTCGTTAGTCACAGATGGGCCCGGATTCGAATCCCGAGTTAGGCTTGGATGTTTACGATTAACTGTCTCCTTTCTCTGAAACCAGTGTCCATAAATTTGGGACGGGTGATAGCTTTATAGCCCTTAGTTGCTTACGGTGGTCGTTTAACCCCAAAACGCCGCCCCGGTGGCGCAGTGGTCTAAGGCGTTGTCCTCTGATCATTCGTCCGTAAGGGGTCCGGGTTCGAATCCCGGTCAGGCATGGATGTTGTGTTTGTCTTACGGCACTGGCTCTCTCCCTTCCCTGGAACCAGTGACCCTAAATTAGGGACGGGCGACTGCTTATAGCCCATTGAGTTGTTCACGGTGGTCGTTAAACCCGCAATAAAAAGAAAAACTTGAAATCAATCAAATACGGGATTACACCATTGTACAATACAAATTTGGAAGCTTTTGAATTCGTTTATTGGTGTAAATATGACATGGATGTTAAGTCGGATAATATGCGAAAATTTAGTCTTACTGGAGCGGGAATCGAACCCGCGTCTCCCGGGTAGCCCCCGAGTATGCTAACAACTACACCACCCAGAACGATCAAGTTTCAGATTAATTTGAATATACACCATGACAGAATTCTCTAGTCGAAGCAACCGGCATTCATATATAGCGAAACTGGAGGTTTTTAATTCATTCCCGTGATTGCCCGGAGGCGCAGAATATATCAATGAATGAAATACAGGATTACACCATTGTACAAGACAAATTTGGAAGATGTGCTGAACCCGTTTATTGGTGCAAATATGACATGGATGTTAAGTCAGATATTATCTGAAAACTTGAAAATTTCGTCGTTCTGGAGCGGGAAGTGAACCCGCGTCTTCTGGATAGCGTTCGAGTATGCTATCCGGGAAACGCAGGTTCGATTCCCGCTCCAAGAAAACAAAATTTTTAAGTTTTCGATATTATCTGAATCCATGTCATATTTACACCAATAAACGGATTCACATCTTCCAACTTGAAACGATTATAAGAATTTCAGTTTCATGAAGTTAAATACATTGCTAAGGTTTTATCTGATCAGTTTTTTAGTGCTGTAGAAAAAGTAAGTATGCAGAAATTTATGAAATCAGCCGTAGAAATAGCAAAGTATGGTGAGGTACAAGCGGGAGCCGTTATTGTTAACCCTGCAGATGGAAAGGTGATTGCTATGGCTCATGATCAGACATTTGCACCCTATACAGCATGCTATGATGTAAGGTGTTGATTTGGTTGCAAGGAGCCAGGGGTGGTGGAGCTTGGACAGTGGAAAATCCCAACATGTTCTACGCATCTGATGTGGAGAAAGCCATTGGTGCTTCTAAGAAATTATAAGAATTCCCAATTGGCAAGAGTGTAGTTTTAGAAACCTTGATTTTATCTACGCCAATAAATTTGGATAACCAGTATAGTTGTACTATCTTATATATGTAGTTGGTGTCCAGTTCCTTGCGTTATTATTTAGATCTTTTCTTTATTCCCCGATAATAACACGGTTGTACATGCTATTGAGGTCCAGTAGGCCCCAGGGTAAGAAACCACTGTTAAAAAAAAAAAATGAGGACTTGACGTGTGGGCGTTATTTATCCACGTGATTCTTCTGGCATGTGATTTTATCTTCATTCCTTTCAGTGCGGTCGCTGAATGATCAAGCTATGGCTGCAATAAATAATCGTGTAAAGTATTTTTCTGAAGTTTTTTTTTTATGGAAACAGAAGTTATTCTGACAAAACGTAAAGAATCACAATTCTTAGAGAAATTTTGTATAGTCGGGAGTATTTTCTCGCAGATCGTGTTTCGAAAGCGCTTTAAGTTACACGCTTTATAAATAGGCTGCGTGTGAGCTGTTTACTCTTCTGGATAACGATTTTGAGATGCCATAATGGCGTTTCAAAGCTTGTTGCTATGCTTACAGCACGAAACAATGTACTAAGATAACAAACTAAAGACAAAAGGCCCCTGTCGCGCAGTGAATGGGCATTGGTTCTATGCTCGGGGGCAAACTTAACATGACTTTGTGCTGGAAGCTGAAAAGACCGGTTTACCGTAAAAGACGTCTTGGGGTCTCAGTATTTCCCCTAATGAGGTACAGTATGATAGCATGGCGTAAGGGAGGGCCACCACGACTGAAGTATGAACAAAAGTGAACTTCCCGCTTATTGTGCTATCAGTTGCCCCCTTCCAGGAAGAAAGGAGTAACTATTCCCCCCCCCCCAACACTCGACTGTCCGTTTACCTCCCACCAGCAGTAAATATCCTCCGGGTATAGCCTCTGATTACACACATGACCGACAGACACAAGTGACAATGTCACCAAAACGCGACTTAACCTAAGATCTTAATTTCTTTTTTTAATGTACGTACGCACAGCGTATGGAACAGCTACGTGATTTTTAGCCACAGTTGTTTAAGCTCGAATTCAGAGCTTTTAGACTGCAACTAGATTATGCAGTGGAAATATACACTCTGTACCTTCAATTTCATTATCAGTTTAGCTTTGCCGCGAGTATAGTCCCGATGAGACATTGATGTTTACGGCACTAACTCCTCTCCTCTGGGGTGGATTTACAGGGAGGCCAACGAAACCCAGGCGCAGGGCCCCGCAATGCTTTAAAGGGCCTTAAAAAAGGGGGGGGGAAGTTGAACCAGGGATAAATTCACTGTTCTGGGTGTGTGTGTGTGTGTGTGTGTGTGAAGGATTCCTCATGTGCGAGTTTATTGGGCTTAATGCAGGCTGACTGAAAATCACTTTTAGTGTAATATTACTTAATTCTACACTACAACTGGGCTCAGAAATTGGGGGTGTCATTTCTTTCCAATTTTCTTAGAATGTAATGAACATTTTGCTCTTTAATTATGTTTTTAATATGAACATCCATGTTACCCTTACAATTTCGTTTTCCTCATTCAGTCCAGTTTCAGAGGCAATCACAAGACGTGTTACCTTATGAGTAAAATGGCATCGGAAAGACCGACTTTACGAGATCTGGAATAGATCTCAGCCATGTTCGAACTCTTTAGAGTAACTGTTAGTTGGGTAGAATCTAATAATACATGACAGCAGATACTCGCCTTATGTAGCACGAAATGTCGATTAATACAGAACCACGCCAGTATTGCGCTTCAGTGACCATCCTTATAAAAGTTCAGACTTTTTCTTAAAGGATTTTCCACTTTTCATCATCATCATCATTGTCAACCATTATCAATCCACTGCTGGACGAAGGTCTCCCAAGTTTCCTCCACAACGGTCTGTCTTGTGCCAGTCTCCTCCATGTCACTCCCGCATATTTACGAATTTCATCCACCCATCTCCCATGTGGTCTTTTTCTGGGTCTTTTCCTGTCCCTTAGAATCCAATCTAAAATTTCGGTTGTCCATCTATGGTCTGTCCTTCTGGCAGTATGTCCAGCCCATTGCCATTTGAGGGATTTAACTCTGATCATGATGTCTTCCACTCTTGTCATTTCCGCTATTTCTTCATCGTAAAGCCCTTAAGTATTCAATTTCGTCTTGATAGCTGTAACAGTTTTGGAGTTATGGCGGCAACAAAAAAACATTTTTCAAGGACGCTGGGTAATAAAGTTAAGAGCGGCCTCAAAAACCGCCACTGCCTCCCTTCATTCTGGAGACCAATGGCTCCAGATTAGGAACGGGCGACTACTTATACCATTAGTTGCTCATGGTGGTCGCTAAATACAAAAGTACAACCAACTCTGCGAATTTACATGTGAAGTCATATTGGATTAAATTTGAGTACGTGAACTCGTTTTGCTATCACTTGATTTTATTTGTTGGCACATGCCTACAGAGACGGTAAGTCTAGTTACAAGAATTGCTATAGTGATAATTACCAAGTGATATTTACAATCTTGCAAAACATGCTTTATGAAAAAAATTATATTACAAATATCCGGACATTCTTCAAGTGAGTTGTGAAGCCTATACATTTTACATAACTGAGAATTTTTTCCAGCATCAATTCTGCAAACTGGCACTGCAAAATAGTTCACATTTTGTCCTCGGTAAATGTTGTTCACATTTTGTCCTCAGTAAATGTGGGACACGGAAACTTAATTGGTTTACAATTGGAGTATTGTCAATCTCTCCATTGATAATGCCGTACATTAACTTGAGTTGGAGAGCCTTCCTTCTCAGTTGCAGAGAGGTCATCTTGAAGATCGTCAGGTCAGCAGTCGGGATGTCCGCTATATAAACACCGGTCGATTTGTAAAAAAGGTGAGGAAGAAACTTTTTTTGAACTTTCTCGATTTCATTTACTAGAGTTACGGGGCTAATACTCCAAATGATCGCCGCATATTCCAGTGAGAATCTTACCGTAGTCTCAAAAATGCGAATAAGTGTCTGAGTATTCGAGAAATACTTGGAATCTCGCATGATAAATCCAAGTTTTCTGTACGCACAATTCTTCTGATATGACTTTTGAAGTCCAAGTTCGAATCAAACGTGACTCCCAAGTTCTGGACTTCGTTTGTCCGGCTAAGAGTATAGTCGCCAACTTTCTGGTCAAAAAGAATTTTTCTTTTCCGCGAAAAGGAAGAGACATGACACTTGGAGACGTCGAGGTGGAACTCACTTTGCAAGCAAATGTGAGTTCCTCGGACAAGATTTTTCCGAGGGGGGGGGGTATATAAGTATGCCATTCAAATGATTTCACAAAATAACCTATTTGTTATCAAGGGAACAAACCCTTCGAGACAAATTACCGGAAATGTCAGCTTGACGAACTGGAGCTTTAGGAGAACGTTATTATTGTAATACGACGGTGGTGCTTATATAGTAGTAAGTCCTTGGCTTTTCATGAAAAGAATGGAGTCGGGAGGAACAATCTTGCCGAGAAACCGGCCGCATCCCTCTGAAAACGCGTCTATATTGCTTTAACAGCAACTCGATTGCTCTTAAGATCCGTAGTTAGGCAGGTGCCCAGTACCTCGTGGATGATGAATCCAGCAAGTTCATGAGTCTTCCCCAGAATATCGGCTATCTTTGCAGAGGTGTTCTGCCGTCTCCCAAAATAAAGTGTGCAGGATCCGCATTTTGTGGAAAAGTTACCCCAACAAGCTTTCCAGGACGGGTCTTAAATTTGTCAACCCTGTTTTTACGGTTTCCAACAGTAGGTTGAAGAAGCGTATATGCTCCAGCTTTGTCCGTATGTATGTATGTCCGTCCGCACGGTTACTCGCGTAAAATGGTTGATTTCGATGAAATTTTAGTATGTGGTTGGGGACCACCTGAGGACGGAACCCTATTGAAAATGGGCTTAAAGGTCAGGACATAGGAGCGGGATCAATTCCAATGCCCTTATGCGTCATAACTTGCGTAAGAATAATTCGATTTTGATGAAATTTTAGTTTGTGGTAGGGGACCACCTCGGGACAAAACCTATTGAAATGGGAGAAAGGGGGTCAAAGGTCAGGAGACAAGAGCGGGGCTCATTCCATTGCCCTTATGCGTCAGAACTTGCGTAAGAATGGTTAGATTTCGATGAAATTTTAGTTTGTGGTAGGGGACCACCTGCGGATGAACGCTATTCAAAATGGGCGAAATGGGGTCAAAGGTCAGGACATAGGAGCGAGATTTATTCTACAGCCATTATCCTCATAACTTAAATAAATTGAGTAATGATTTCTGGTATGTTGGAAAGAGTATCATAATCAATGCATTGCATGAATTTACTAGCTTGTTAACTGTGGAATAGGAAGGACGCTTATATCACACATCTCCGACGTTGCACTGTGCCTCCGCGTTTGCGCAGTGGTCTAAGCGGTGGCTTATAACCGTATTCGTCCGAGATGGGTCTGGATTCGAACCCCGGTGAGTATGGATGTTGCGTCCCAGCATAAACAGTCTTGCTGGGCCAGCAATGGCCCAGCACTATGTTGCCGCTGCCGAACCGTCAATAAAATGTCCGGGCAGCCAACAGTTGGAACCCCATCAGTTGTCATATGCCAGAACAGAGCCATCAGTTGTCCATCACAGGCAGTACCTGCCACAAGTGGCCCTTCAGAGGCCCTGCAAGCACTTGCCAGAAATGATGGCTAGCCTAATGTGGTCCGCTAGTTTGCCGGTACTGGCAGGCGGCAACCACGTGACGTAACTGGCGGCTTACCGAATCTTGTTCGCCAATTTCCCAGTAGTAGCCATAAAGAAAAAAAGCCGGCCCAGTGGTCTAAGGGAGGGCCTCTGATCATTCGTCCGAAAGGGGTCCGGGTTTGAATCCCGGTGAGGCATGGATGTTGTTTCTTACGGCACTGGCTCTCTCCCTTCCCTGGAACCAGTGACCCTAAATTAGGGACGGGCGACTGCTTATAGCCTATTGAGTTGCTCACGGTAGTCGTTAAACCTTCAATAAAAAAAAATCGAGGATAACCACAGTTCCTCAAAGCTACAACTTTTTTTTTTCTACCCGTACGAAACTTGTGAATTTTAGCACTGCGCTGGGGTAATTTTCTCAACAGACCGAAAAAACGCCCGTTTTAATCTGAGTGGATACGAACCAAGGCCGTTTGCGTGGGAGCTGAGCTTTCTACCGACCGGACTAATTTGCCACGCACGCGCGTGTGCTTGAAACTGTCTGTTTAGTGCGGAATATGTAATCGAATGGTTCCTGCCCTCTTCCATTTTACAATATTGCGAGGTATTTTTCATAAATCAGTTTCACATAATTCACAAATTTATTTTTTCAACGTAACGATAGTTTTTTTTTTTTACCTTAAGGAAACTTCACTCATTTTCAATGAGTGTACGTACTTAGAGTCGCCTTCCAAAGTTTAGTGCTGTCCTTGTCTTGAAAAGCGATTGTTGAATTAATATATATTTATCCGGGTTCATGTTACATTCAATTACATTTTTAACGTTGTATCTTTCCTTTCCGTTGTCCGAAGCTACATTTGTTTTGAAGAGGAAAGATATTTTATTTTACTTCTCGTTATTTTTAGAACCGAATGCCTCTGTCTTGTGTATTCAACCCATGGATAAGTACATTATATCCACATAGCGTTTGTTTTATTTTTTTTCTTTCAAATAATTTATAAATTTTGTACGCGTATAATTCTTTTTTTCTTTATTTTCAACAAACGTTTTTTTAATGGTTTTCCAGGACATTTGTTTCAAGCTGTTTAAATTTTTTTTTATTCACCCACTCCATTCCATGAATAACAATTCATGGAATGGAGTGGCTGTATTTCATGGCTTAATCTACTATCTTCGTCGACGTGGAATTTCATTAGGAAATTAATTCACCTCTCTACATATGGATTTTTTTTCTTAACGTCCACTAAAATAACACAATAGCGTAGTCTTCAACTAACTAGTACCATGAGAGACACAGCGAGTGTTGCTTCTGCGCATGCCCGTTGCTTTCACCTGCTGCATTGGTTGCCAGCAACGGGCCACTAGTGGCACTTGCTTGGAGGCCCACAATTCACGGCGATGCTGCAGGGCCATCAATGTCTCGCCAACTGATAACGCTGCCACCAACGGACCGCTACCGGGCCGTGAGCGGCAGATTTCAGCCAGCAGTGACCCATCACTGTCAGCTGGTGGCCAGCAGTTTCCCAGCACTTGTGTTTTTGCTGGGGTGTGTCGTACGCACGGTACTGGCTCTCGCTTCTCTGGAACCAGTGGCGCTAAATTAGGGATGGGCGACTGCTTATAGTCCATTGAGTTGCTCACGGTGGTCGTTAAACCTCTAAACAAACTTTTCACTGTGGATTTCTTCCATCTTCCTGTGTAGGAGCTTCATTACCGCTCTGTTCTTCGTTATGAACACTATTTCAGAAGACGTCGTGATTACGTTTAAAGAAAATGCAATGGTTATTTCTGTCGCAGTGAGATCAGTTAGTCAAAAAATATTACACACACACACTTTCATGTAACAGGTTTCATTTGTCGTTAAAGGCTTATCAGCATCTCATTGTATTAATTACTATTCATAATAGCACGAAGGCGCAGGATTAATTGAATTCACAGATAGATGTAGGATAACGTAACCCTCTCGAATAAGTTCCTGTTAATTTAAATTATTCATAGCTGAGTCAAACGTGGCTGCCATTCCGCGTTTCTTATCGAAGTTTGTTTATTCCTGTGACAAGACTCAAGGTTTCCAGACGCGTCAAAGGTTGAGTAAGAGATAAAATCGGAGAGTTTGCATTCCACAAATACGTCCACAGAACTCGAGTTTGCGCTTTTTTCTTTAATGATTGTATTACTGGTAGAATAGAATTTATTTTTATGCATTGATTTCTTTTTTTGAGGCAATATAGTTCCTTTTACTTCAGTATTTGAAACTTTTTTTCTAGATGTTTAACCACCACCGTGAGCAACTCGATGGGCTGTTTTGTTTATTAGCAGTCGTCCGTCCCTAATTTAGGGCCACTGGTTCCAGGGAACGGAGAGAGCCAGTGCCGTAAGACGAAAACAGCATCCATGCCACACCGGTATTCGAACTCAGAAACATCTCTGACAAATGCGCAGAACCTCTCTACGCCACCGGAGGCGTGTTTGAATCAAATGGGGTCGGCCCAGTGACGCAGTAGTCTAAGCGATGGCTTCTGATAATTCGTCCGAGATGGGTTTGGGTTCGAATCCCGGCAAGGCATGGAGGTTGTGTTTGTCTTACGGCGCTGACTCTCCCTTTTCCGGAATCAGCGGCCCTAAATTAGGGGTGGACGACTGTTTATATCCCATGGAGTTGCTCACGGTGGTCGTTAAACCTCCAATTAAAAACTGATGGACCCAATTCATTTGTTGAAGTTAAAACCTCTGTGACCTAGGGATCAAAGGAGCTGGCTTATGGACAGTTCGAGTCCCGGACAAATTATGGTTATTCTGCGGTGCGGGCCTTAACTTGGGTCTAGCGACTCCTTATAGCACCAAGAATCCCTCCCTCCGAAACAAACTCACAAAAAGTATATAAATAAAAACACATTCCTAGGGGGTGGCAGTATACTTGCGAGTTGTTGAAGGTTACGATTCGCATGTAGGGCCCGAACAAAACTGGAACTAAATTTGTTAGTGTCTTGTGTGTGGGTCGCTTATTCGGGTGTCTTTAAATCATGAAATACAGTAGTTAAATGCTATGGCGCACTGCTATCATATCTACGACTTGTTAAAGAGTCGGACCTGTGGGCTTATGGCTAATCTTGGAATACAGTAGTTCATCAAACAGAAGTCATCGCTCTTTCTACGTTTATAAGTGAGTCCCGGAAAATTCTCTGTGTATTGATTCTCCACGTTTATAAGTGCTCGGAAAATTCTTGTGTGTATTAATTATACAGTAGTTCAGTGCTATGGTGCACTGTTATCATATCTACGACTTGTCAAAGAGTAAGACCTGTGGGCTTATGGCTAATCTTGAAATACAGTAGTGTTAAAATGCTATGGTGCACTGTTATCATATCTACGACTTGTCAAAGAGTCGGGGCTTACGGCTGATCGTCAGATTTGGGCCCAGGTGTGATGCATAGATGGTGTTTGCCGTACGAGTTCGGCTCTTTCCTTGGAGCTAGAGCCTCCCAATCTTAGATGCCCATAGACTGTTAAAAAATTTTGTAGTTGGTTGTACCAAAAAGTAGTGGTGCTGCACCACTTTTTAGACAAAGGTAAACCTTGACTTCTGCAGTTAAAAAAATTGTTGTTGGTTACATCAAAAAGTGGTGCTACATCAGCTGCACCACTTTTGGGACAAAGCTAAAGCACTGTGGGATGCATTAAACATATAAAAACACGATGCAATTATGCACCATATTATGGTATCCAAACTTGAATGAGGCGAAGTGGCATCCTTTGCGCTATCTGTTTCGTGCGTCTCACAATGGTTTACCTTTTGTCCCAAAAGTGCTGCAGGAGGCGTAGTTCCACTTTTAATTGCAACCCACTGCAAAATTTTTCAATAATGTATGTATATGTACAAGCATTTAAAAAAAACCCTATGACAACCACTAATACGCTTTTGTGCTAGTTTCCACGTGGCCGATAAAACATTATCAACTATCAAACTTTTCAAAACACTGAATTTTATTTACTACTCGAAATAAAAATTCTTTTAAGTTATTTCGGATTGAAAATAGAATTTAGAGTTTTGAAAAGTTTAATAGTCTAATAACGGCCACATGGTCGCTAGTGTAACTGTAGAAGTCAGAATATGTGTCCAGCAAATGAAAGAATTCCATTCGGGAGATAAATAAGCACGGTTGCTTATTTGGTAAGCTTATTGTCTTACGTTTATGTATTTTGTGACGTGCTGCCCCAAAAACTGGTGCTAGACCAGCTGCAGCACCAACTTTTGGGACAAATTTAAACCGTTGTGTGATGCATTTTCTCTTTGCCCCAGAAGATGGTGAAACTGGTTTAACACTTCTCTTTAGGTCAACATACTATAAAATTTTCATAAGTGTACGTATGGCGAACTTATTGAAGATCAGTTGCCGTTGAAAAGTCTATTCCTAATTTAGTCCAGTACTCTTGTATACTTCCAAGCGCTGACTTCGAACTCGGTTTTAAGAGCTCTAGCCCGTCCAACCCCGAAATATGTAAGCTCGAGCCCAAATTTTATATTGCAAGATAGTGGCCGGGCCCGAATAAACCCGGAAACTAATATGATTAACATGTTTAGGCATTAATAAAAAAACATTTCATCTTCCACTCCCCCCCCTCGCTCAATTAACAGATGTCTTTCTCAGCTGGGGAAGGAAAGTATCTGTTTCTACGGTACAACCGTAGGTAGAATTTTCTTTGACTATTTGTTTCTTCCTGAAACGCGTTTCGGGCGACTGGTTGTCCGGAAAGATCGGGCGCCGCTACAATCTTTCATACGTTACTCAACAGAATGGGCAGGGAGTAGTCTTGTGGAGATAAGGGAAGAGGGGAATTTCGTCGGCGTGCTAGCTAGTGTCTGTAGTTCTTGAAGTTTTTCCACCACCGCAGAAATCCACTAATGCATGGCCTACGGTATTTTTTATCCAAGCCCAGAGTAAATAGTCTACCCGAGTCCCTTACTCCCTACCCAGGCCCAGTTACGATAAGTTCTCTTTACCAACTAGAATGTGTAGGGAAAGTCTCGTATATAAATCATACAAATCGCATTTTGAATAAGTCGCTTTCCGAGCCCGAACCACAGAAAATATAAAGCCCGACGCCGAGCCCGACCCATTCAGCCCGGGCTCAGAGTCGGCCCGGCCCGTCTCAGCACTGATACTCACCCCAGTTTTAATTAGAAAATCTTAGCCTAATGTCGTTTGTTTATACGGGTTTCAAGGTGTACATTATCTGGCTTGTTCAAATGCTCTGTAAGTAGTTTATAGAGTGGCCATGAAGAGAGAAACTGTTAATACTGAAGGAAACGCTTATAGTGTAGCAAATCCGTTTATTTTCGTGGCGTTGTAATATGCATAAAGATTCGCCAAGCTTTCAGTCTCCACTGGGAGGCTTTCTCAAAGCAATGCTAGACATAAAATGCTTTATGCATATTACACCACGAAAATAAACGAATTTGCTACGCTATAAGCGGTTCCTTCAGTATTCACGATCTGGTGTATTTAAAATAACGTGAGAAACTGTTGAAGTATATTATGTACATCAAATGTGAATGTGTTTTTGATCATACGAGAGTTGGAGTTTCGTGTAAAAAAATGAAAGGGAAGCGATCGTATTTAATGTGTACTTCATACCCGTTTGTATATTGACAGGGACATCGTGGATTGGTAAACTCCCAGGCACAATCAGGTCCAGTGAGTTACTGTTCCCGAAGCGAATGAAAAAATGCCTGTTGGTCCCCAAAGTGACAAAAAGAGGAAAAACTTGAGCCTGTTTCTCTGAAGAGACGAAACAAGGTGTTTCAACTGCATGCCCGTGTTGATGTTTCACATTGTCAGTGATTTTTCTGCTGCTTCCTGTGTTGAGGCTTCAATGTACAAAAGGCGTGTGAATGCCTTTGAGGTGTTAAATTTGTTTTCAGTTGCCCCTCGCTTGTCGTATACCTTTGCCCTTTGCTTCCGTTCCTGTGAAGGCATATCACATGAATATCCTTTTAACCAATACCTACTTGGCATTCCAAATGCTAAAAATTTCCCTCATCCGGAAGGTAACTAACTTTTCAGTGAAAATTCGCGGTTTCCGTAACAACAAGTTGAAGTTAGAATATAATTCTTAAATATTATTTCTAAACAATTTGTTGAGCCTGTACTACTTTTCAGGTCCATTGGGTATGTGTGTGTCGGTGGGTTGCATTTAAGTAACTGAATGGTCGCAGATTTTAACATTCTCCTAAAAAGTTTTATTTTTGCGCTCTTTCAAAGACTGACGTAGAATGCTTGCAGATTTCTTTAGCACGTTTTTACTTTCTTTTTTTTCATCAGAGCCTATTCTTGCGATTGTTCTCTTTTCAGAGGGGTATAATTAACTTTTCTACGCATCCGGGCATGTAATGAATACAAGTAATCCTGTGTATTATCGCAGATCGGCAAACTGCCGGATTGCAGTGATCGTAGTCTGTTCCGTATCCACATTAGGCTTAGGTATTTAACGATAAAAATGCGTCTGCAATTTCACAACATTGAGAACGCGCATGTGCGTTATTCGTGTGGATTCCTTCATATTATCGCAATTCATGAAATTGGAGTGGGATGCTCAAATAAGCTTATCTTCGATGGAGAATGAATTCCAATAACCCTTTCCATGTAGAAGAGATATGTCTCCCGATATGCTGAAACGTACAGTTCCCAACATTGACAGTATGAATACAAGAACAGATTAGCTATTTTTCAAAAGCTCTGAAATGAAAGCAGCGACATTCATAATAAAAATTATTCTGATGCAACAAAAAAGACCGCGTACTCCAGAAATACTGAGGACATACTTTTTTGTTCTATCTTCTGTAATTTCGTTAAATGTTTTGTAATTTATCTAAATCGTGGTTTAACAATGGTTTAAGCGATGGCTTCTGATCATTCGTCCGAGGTGGGTTCGGTTTCAAATCCCGGTGAGGCATGGATTTTGTGTTTGTCTTCTGGCTCTGGCTCTTTCCCTTCCCTGGAGCCAGTGGCCCTACCTTAGGGACGGACGACTGCTTATAAGCCCACTGAGTTGCTCACGGTAGTCGTTAAACCTCCAATAAAAAAAATATTAATAAAAAATAAATAAATTCCTGGTTACGTTCTTGAAGATCACGGCGCAACTGTGATGTAAATGGAAGATCTGACAACTATGTTTGCTTTTTTGACTGATTCGTACCTTTCTGTCGCGTATTATTTTGCATCCGTAGCCATGTTAAGCGTAGATATTCGTAATGCGTTGTGTAGAGTAAGCGGCCAGTTCGCGGTTTTTTTGCAGACCGTGATGGTTTTTTACCTGTGCGCCAGTTACATCACAGATGAGTTTCATCCTCGAGCCGAAGGTGCAGCTAAAAATAACTTCTGGGATGCTAGGCGATAGTTTCAATAGTCGTGCGAACGTAAACAAATTGGATGTTGGCTTTCCCGCAGAACATTCCACTGACTGCTCAACACGCGTATAACAAAATCATATGATCATATGAATAAAAAACAAAGAAAAAACCGCGTAAAACAATCGTGCAGTCTGAAAGTGAAACATGGATCGACTATCATCATTAAAAAGCATTCTCGTGTAAAAAAAAAAAAAATTAAAAAAAATAGTGCGTCAGGCTTGTAAACTGTAGCCAAAAATGCTGTGCATTAATATATCAAGATTCAACTGGCAATTATATAATAAAAAATTGCTAACTTGCAAGCTACATTGTAAGTGCAAAATTTCTAGAAGCATCGAGTACTTGAAATCCCCCCATATCCCCCCCCCCATGGCGCAGGGGTAAGCGCTGGTTTCTGATCATTCGTCCGAGAGGGACTGGTTCCAACCCCTCAATCCCTGTGAGGCATGGATGTTGTTTTTTCTCTACCGGGTTAATGACGACACTGACTTCTAGTCAAATTAAGTTTTGCACCGTTTGAACCACACAAGTTTTTGGTATAAAAATTAAATGGATTTTGATAATTTCAACAATTTTGATCTCAGAACTGTCACCTTGCAAACGCTGGTAGTTAGTTTTTGTTTTGTTTATCTGCTGAAAGTTTGTCTTTCCGACCGGCCCGACTTTTATCCACGCTGACGTATCTTGAATTGCAGTTTGTTCAAAGGCTGTGTGGAGGGGTTGTGTGTAACGGACCTCTTAAGTAGCATGCACTCTGCAAACTGTAAACACTAAGAACGTTTTCGTGCTATTTTGGGTGGCCTCGGAGTTTGACCTCAAGCAGCCGAAGAAATGAACGCGAATCGGCCGTAACATTTCATGGCTCAGAACGCAGACATGTGAGACAGATATTAGTATGCAGAGAGGCGTAGCGTTGTTGGTAGCAGCGGCGTTGCAGTATGCACGCACACTTAAAAAGAAAAAAAAAAAGTGAACTCTTCAACACTGTATTTGTTGGAAAACAAATTAGCACGTCATTATTGCACCCCCTCCCCCATTAAGAAACTGTACAAAACAAAAGAAAGCTGGAGTTTGAAATCGTTCATTCAAGCGTCAAGGCCACATTTTTTTTCTCACGCGTTCATGGTTTACTGACATGGAGCTCGTAGTTGAAGGGTCTGCCCGTATTTCATTGATAAATAAGTTATTTTTGCGTAAAACTATCACATGTGTATGTGTGAAGATTTTGTTTTTTTCAACTTCCGCGTTCAAAAACCCGCTTTTTCTTATTTTATTTTTTTCCGGATTTCAGTTTTAAGCATAAACAACGTCTTTCGTGTATTTTTTTTTTATCCTTTCTTGCCTTCAAGTGTCCCCCCCTCCTCCAAAGTGACGGACGTGTGCAAAGATTGTGCTATCGATCGTCGAATTCATCAATTTCGATACAAATTATAAGCTGATCTTTAACTACTGAATGATGGTATAAGGGAAAATGTTCGTTGATCCTGAAAAATAGATGCCTTTGATTTTTAAAGAAATCAACCGATGAATATTATTAGTTAATTTGAGTTTCTTTTATTGGTGACTGGGGAGGGGGGATTTTTTGTCGCTTTTGGACTTTTTGCGTTGACAATATTTTCAGTTTTGGAATTATGCGATACATCCACAGAGCCACACAGTGTTGTGCCATTTCCCGTGCACACCTAGTTCCACAGCTATCATTTCTTGTTGCGACCCTAAAAACTGGTGTTGCAAATTTGGAAGATGTGAATCCGTTTATTGGTGTAAATATAAAATGGATGTGGTGTAAATATAAAATGGATGTTAAATCAGATAATATCCAAAAACTAGAAAATTTTCTTCATCCTGGAGACGCGGGTTCGATTTCCCGGAGCGGGAATCGAACCCGCGCCTCCCGGATAGCGCCCTAGTATGCCAACCCCGCTACTATGGGGGTAATCCCGTATTTAATTCAACTGGTGTTGCTCTGTATCTATAAAAGAATGACTACATTCGACAAAGCAGCCATCGAACAGCGCTGCATGTCTCTGCGGAAGCGTTCCGTTAGCCTGATATTGGGAAGTACTAGCGGGTACTGTAAAGCAGTGGCCGTCCAATTACATGGGTTTTTTAATAGGAATAAGTACAGAATGTGATGGCGGCGACTTAGTTTCATGACAGCGTACTTTAGATGGCGGGCGAAAACCAACTGGGACGTAGTCACGCATTTTTTAAAAGTACGAGTGAATTTGTTGATAATTAGAACTACTCTTTGACTTGCTTTCGTTTTGATAAAATGCAATTGCGACACTTCTCAGTTGATGTGAAGTAAACGTGTTATAAGCGATGCTCCAATTTTTAATGAAAGCAGGCGCTTGCTAATTAGTAGCCATAGTTGTTTCAGAAATTGTTCACGCAAATAAATTTTACTTTCGGCATGAAGTCAAAAGTAGCAAGCGGGCCTGACTAGAGGGGAGGGAAGGCGGTCCTGTAGCACCGGGGCCTGGGCCCCAAAGGGGGCCCAGAGCCCGTTTCTAAAGTAATTTTTTTTCTAATTATTATTTTATGGTGTCCGAATATTTTTCAAGCTATACGGTCACCAGGGTTGGGAAGTTACGCGTAAAAATGCGTAATTTATGTCATAAATGTAAAAAATGTAATAAATTCAAAACTTGTTTTAAATACAATACAAAAAAAAAAAGTGTTCCAATATTACTCTAGTTCCCAGGCTAACTGCAACACGTGCGTGGGTTACCTGCGGCAGATCAAACTAACTCTGCATATTAAGTTTTTCATTTCTTCTTTCCTTTCCAACGACACGCCGACACCACACATTAGGTTCTCTGTGTTGCTTTGCTACTCACCGACACAGACTATTGTGTACGATATACAACGTTATTGCTAGTCATCAAAGACTGCAGATAATTTTCATCATGTGGATTTTGTCACTTTGTGTTTCCCACCAGAAGCCGGCATCTTTTGTCGTTTTATTTTATGCTCAACTCATTATTTTCGCATTGCTGAGGTGGGTGAGCCAGGAGACTTCATTGCACTGGGGCCACAACTCGCTCTCCACGTCCCTGGTAGCAAGGAAATATTAAAAATAACAGAAGTGGTTAAAGTACGAAAAAAAAAAAAAAGACCAGAGGAGGGCCTTGATTTGTAGTGCTATGTCACTGTATCACACAGGAAAATTGATATAAGAAAAAGTAGGGCCTTGATTTGTATTGCTATTACGAAAAATTGATAGAAACAAAAACAAAAAAAACAGGAGGGCCTTGATTTGTATTATGTATTGACGTCACTGTATCATTCAGGAAAATTGATAGAAGAAAAAAAAAGACCAGAAGTGGGCCTTGATTTGTATTGCTATGTCACTGTATTACTCAGGAAAATTGATAGAAGAAAAAAAAAGAAAACCAGTAGGGCCTTGATTTGTATTGCTATGTATTGACGTCACTGTATCACTCGGGATAATTGATAGAAAAAAAAAATTGGAATTGCCTTTATTTGTATTGACATTTTGTCACTATATAGTTCTCAAATTTACGTAGATACTTGTACTGTTATTTTACTGAAGGCATTTTTTACAATATTCGCCCTCCCCCCTCTAGGTATCCCTTAAAATATTTGGAAAGGGGGAAATTGTCCGATAAGACTACCGCTCCCCTGTACATCCTGATTTACGTGATCCCAATTGCACCCGTTTCTGTGTCCCAACCCTCTCCGTTCGTAGTCTTAGCGAGAAAGTCTCGGTAAAAAGGCTGTACGTTGGATTAGTATGACTAAAAAAAATAAAAAAAAATATACCAGTATATTATACTTAAAATAAATTTGAAAAACGCACTTTTAACATCTTGGCACAAAAATTAACTTTTTAAAGTTAAAATAAAAAGTTACTGCAATATCGCTATAATTCTGCAGTTACAAATGCAATTTTTTTTTTTTTTTTTTTTTTGTCGCCTACTGATAGCCGAATATGAGACGACTATGTTTCGGTTGCAATTTAATCGCTGTTAGCCGGCTAAATATCTTCACTATAGCATATTAAATCAGTACGTTCGATACATTAGTTAATTGAATATATTTATTAAATGTTCACTGAAATTTTTCTTAGGAATTTCAATTCTTGAAAGTTGGCAAATCTGCATATGAACAACTTGAAGAGCTAATAACAGTCGTGGTGATGGAAATTGAAACATTTTAAAAGTGTTAAGTTCAGGAGTGAAAAGTGTACCGTCGAAAAGCGAGTTAAGAACACTGTTATGAAACTGCATAAAAACCGCATTTACTAGATACTACAGAGTTGTCGCCGGAAGCAGTTTATGGTACGTGGAAAGGCTGCCGAGCTCAGAATTAGTCATTATGTTGATTTACTTCCGCAGGTGCCGGAGCGCGAGCACGACATACGAAGAAAAACTTCCCTTCTGTTGTGCAACTCGGGTGCAAGAATCGCAGTCTATAATGATGAGGAACAGTTGCTTTTTTAGTAACTGGTGCCGTCACCTTCAGCAAAAATGTGGGCTATTTGATAATTCGTTTGCGCAATCACAAGAAACTTCTTTCTTGAAAAATAAAAACTTGGACGGTGTGTGTGTGTGTGTGTGTGTGTGTGTGTGTGTGTGTGTGTGTGTGTGAGTGAGTGATATCTGATTGCACCCGACCATACCAGTTCGCCGTTCTTGGAGTTAGTCAACGAATTTGCAGTTTACTGAGTTTTCACGGGGCCGCGGCTAGCCTAGTGGGCAACGTTCGTGACTGCTGCGGAAAGGACCTCGGGTCCGACCCCAGGCAGGTACGAACGCTCGATCCACTAAATATCCGCTGTGCGTCGAATGGGCACGTTAAGCCGTCGGACCCCGGTAATAAATAAGGGCGTCTTCCACCCCCTTTCTACTTCGCTTCCGTGTCACTTTCCTATCTGGCACTCTAGCCCAAATCTCCTAGCTTCCTATTTCTAAGAGTTGTTTAAGACCTGGGGTCAGACACTCTCTTCGTAAAATCCTCTACATGTGATCATTTGATTATGATCAGTTTTCACTAGGATATTCCCAACAGGATGGAGACACCTTCCACTCTTCATGCGCAGAATATACCAGAAATTGTTAGCTTTTTTTTTTCCCTAGAGTAATCAGCAACACCTTGTGAGCACCTTGATCTTCAGATTTGTCTTCACTTGACTTTTTTTGTCTTCGTGTCAGAATCAGTGGAGCGGTTTTAGTTTAGGGTGAGTTAAATGTTTGTACGACTAGTTGTTGGTGAGGCTTATTTCGGAATTACTACTACTTTGAACATTCGTATTGAGTCCATATTGCTCTTTTCTGATAGGTCAGCATTTTCCTTTTGGCTTTATCAATGTTCGTGCGAGCTACTTAATTTTTTTTAGTTTTGATAAAATGAAAGAATTTGGCACTCTAATGTGGCGAGTGGACATACCCTAGGGCAGGGATGTCAAACATTTTCTGACTAGTGTGCCACTTAACTGCTTTCAAGTGTCTAGTGTGCCACCTCTCGTTTGCATTTTTTTTTAAAATTAATATTTCGTCATGAATTTTTTTTGAGAATAACAAAAATGACATTAACAGAATAGACAAGTACGTGAATTTTAAGACTGAGACAATTTCAATTTGAACCTCATTTGATTTGTAAGAAGATAATTAAAAAAAATCATACTTACATAATCACATTAGTGTGAAACTTGTTGCTGACTGCTGCTAGCCTAGGCATTTATGTTCGGTTCATACCCTATTGTCTTCAAGCTTATGGTCACCATCAGCAGTCACAGACACTATTTTATTTCAGTCGTCCCCATTTTTACTACAAATTACTGCTTTCATTTCACATATTTTTTCCCCTGTGGTCATAGTTGGCAAATTCAGCAATATAAATTCCTCCCTCATTACATTTCCACTAGGAAATCTAAGAAAAATATCTAACCTATAAAATCAAAATATCTAAATATAAAATTGTCTTAAAAAAACTAGTTTTATTTAATGTTTTCATATCGGTGTGCCACCCAGTGGCACGCGTGTCATAGGTTCGCCATCTCTGCCCTAGGGCCTAGATCTTCGGACTTTCTTATAAGGTAAACCTATAACCTATTTGCGCGAAATTTCCGTACTTTGACCTTGTTAATCAAAGAAATTTACCGCGGACATTCATATGCAGGGCGGTTCAAGGGGTCTTAGTGTGTAGCGCGGGTGTCTGTCTCATAGCATTTCAGCTTCTGTGATGATTGAAAAAATCATGAAATTTAAGGACTGGAGCAACTAGATTTTGAAACTCCCATGCGTTGAATAATTAATCCCGTAGAATTACCTCAGTGCCACGGGCATGGAGTTTAATAGAGTTACACCGAGAGGAATAATTGTCTAAATTCTCATTCTCTGGGTAACAGGGGTTGAGGTATATGTTGATATAATCGTCTGAGCGCACAAGAACGTGCGACCTAACATCGACTGCCGCCACTCGAGTTGTATAGCACTGTGATAGCGGATAGTATTCCAGACTGGACAACAGGATAATGAAAAGAGACATTCTCCTGGAAACTGAATCGATCGCAGAGCACAGCAAATGTTTTAACGCACATTAACAAACTTGGCGCTCTCAAGTGGTGCTGTGTTAGAAATTCGATAGGGGTACCATTTCCAGTGATTGACAAAACTTCCACGACCTCTGGTATGTTGCTGGGTTTCAGTGTCACTAGGAAAATTGTATGTCCCGCAGTGAGTATCTTTGTATGTATGAAATAAATTATCAGGGATAAATTTATGCGAGAAATCTTCTTTGCTAACCTATAATGCAAATTCAGTCACCACGGCGGGTTCGGGACAGCTGTTTATGTGGGACAATTTTTGAACATCCCGATTAGCTCTTTGAGAATAAAGCTTCGCATAATTGGAGCAGCCGCTTAATTGGGCCAAAATGTACTAGCCCCGATGTGTCCCAATCAACCGGAATCTATGCATATATATATAAATAAATTAAGATTGGAAGATATCATGATCAGAGTAAAATCCCTGAAATGGCAATGTGCTGGACAGTTGCCAGAAGAACGGACCACCGATGGACAACCGAATGTTTAGACTGGATTCCAAGGGGCAGAAGACCACATGGGAGACGGATGGATAATTCGAAAGCATGCCGGAGTAACATGGAGGAGACAGGCTCAAGACAGACAATTGTGGAAGAAACTTGGGGAGACCTTCATCCAACAGTGGATTGATGGAATAATTATTTTCTTCCAATATGTAAGTCTTCAGTAAAATACAAACTAGGCCTAATGTGAAAATTCGGAAAAAAAATATGGAAAAATCACTCTCTCTCTGCTCATTGAAAAGCTTTCAAAACAAATTTTAACTTTAGATTAACTCCAGGATTTCCAGTTACACAGGATTTTCCAGAAGTGTTTTTAAGCTACGGGTAAGAGATTCTACTGCAAAAATTGGCAGCTGAAGACCCGCTTGTAGGAATACTAATCAATATTAAAACTGCATTCTGCCACCCCGCAAGCAAAGTGCCCCGAGGTTCGGGCTTCTGGCTGATCATCCGACTTGAGCCCAGGTTCGAGTTCTTGTTGAGGCATGATTTGTGTATCTGCACAGGCCTTAATATTTGGGAAACACGGCCCGTTAATTTCATCCGTATAATTAACGAACTCATCTGGTTCATGTTGCATTTCTAAGTCTTGCGTTTCACTTGCTAACACACGCCGTCCCCACGCCTTCTTAAGGGAAACTGAAGGCAACACAAGAGATTATAGTGTAAAATATAATAAAAGTTTGAGTTCAGTTTTGCAACTGGAAAGGAAGCAATGGTCCCTTGTTTTACGTTTTTTCTTTTTTTTTTTTTTTTTGTTATGGTGATGACAAAGGCTGTAGGACAAACATTTCTGTAAAAAAAGAACTTCAAAGGAAATCTCCAAATACACTGACGGAAAAAAAATCCCAACACCACGAAAAAATAGTTGTAGATTAATGAAATGGCGGCAATACATTTGTATAGGTAACATATTTAATCGATTAAGGTTTCAAGATCACAGCTTATTGTAAGCGCGAGAAGAGCCATTTTAAATGTGAAATGTTGGTACATTAATAGCCGGTGTAACCGCCAGAATGTTGAATGCAAGCACGCAAACGTTCATGCATTGTGTCGTACAGGTGCTGGATGTCAGTTTGCGGGATGGAGTTCCATGCCTGTTGCACTTGGTCGGTCAATACAGGGACGGTTAATGCTGGTTGGGGGTGACGCTGGAGTTGTCGTCCAATGATGTCCCATACGTGCTCGATTGGTGAAAGATCTGGTGATCTAGCAGGCCACGGCAACATGTCGACACTCTTTAGAGCATGTTGGGTTACAACAGCGGTATGCGGGCGAGCGTTATCCTGTTGGAAAACACCCTCTGGAATGCTGTTCATGAATGGCAGCACAACAGGTTGAATCACCAGACCGACGTACCACTGTGCCGTCAGGGTTCGTGGGATAACCACGAGAGTGCTCTTGCTGTCATAGGAAATTGCTCCCCAGACCATAACTCCAGGTGTAGGTCCAGTGTGTCTCGGCCGCAGACATTTTGGTTGCAGGTGCTCACCTGGCCTCCTTCTAACCAACACACGGTCATCACTGGCACCCAGGCAGAACCCGCTTTCATCAGAAAACACAACAGATCTCCACTCCGTCCTCCAATGAGCTCTAGCTTGACACCACTGACGTCGCAAACGGCAGTGGTTTGGAGTAAGTGGAATGCACGCTACAGGGCGTCTGGCTAGTATCTGTCCTTCAAGTAACCGATTTGTAACAGTTCGTTGTGTCACTGTGGTGGCAACTGCAGCTCGAATTGCTGCCGCAGACGCGGTACGATGCGCCACGGCCATACGCCGTACAAGCTTCCCTCTCAGTAGTGCCACGTGGCCGGCCGGAACCCGGTCTTCTTGAGGCAGTACCTTCCCTTGACCACCGCTGCCAACAATCATGCACAGTGGCTACATTCCTGCCAAGTCGTTCTGCAATACTGCGGAAAGAAAATCCACCTTCTCGTAACCCTATTACACGACCTCGTTCAAACTCCGTGAGCTGTTGATAATGGCTTCTTCGTCTTCTTAAAGGCATTCTTGACTAACATTAACACCCTACGTCGAATCTCAACGATAACTAACGCTCACGAACGTTACAGCGCGTATTTACAGCAAACCTGCTTTGCATGTTCCGAGGGGCGCTACTAGCGCTACACGTATGTGCCGAGCGCGAAATTTGCATAGACGTCATCTTACAGATGTACTCTCACCACCGCCTACCAACTGTCGTTTATCTAACACAACCCCTTCTTGGTGTTTGGGATTTTTTTCCGTCAGTGTATTTATGCGCATCTTTGGAGTATAAATTAAATTTTAATTTATCTTTTACGAAATCAGATTTGGTTTCATTGCATTTGCTGATATGAAAAAGAATGGGAGGCAATATAGCGAGTAGTTAATTGTCACAAATCAGACCCCGTTTTGCCAGCAGATATGTTTGACTTTAATCCAGCCACAGATTGCTCAATATATTAGGTCAGTCCTTATGGGCCGGGCCAGGACTAGGTCAGTCCTTATGGGCCTGTGTGGTGCACATTATCCAGTTCAGCGCCTTAATTCACCGGCCCTAAATGTGGGACGGACTACGTCTTGTAAACCTAAAATGAAAATAAGGGATCGTTGAACCCTGGGAGGGGGGGGGTACTAGAACATATATAAAATATGTAAATAAAATCTGCCATAAGATGTACTTACTGCAACAACGGAGGTTCTCCTGTTCTCAGAATTGTTCAGGTACCCTGTGATGATTCGGAGATGTGTGAAGGCGACTGTAAGCGACCATGGCGTCCTTCTCTGGTCGATATCGGGACTCTTCTAGGAAGAGTTAGTTCCCTTACTTCAAGTCGTTCTCTGATCAACCTCGCTGGTCCAGGAAAAGATGGACCTGTGCATGACGAGGAGTTAACAGCGCAGCTACTTCCAATCAAAAAAGACTACGGTAATCGTTAACAGTGCAGCTACTTCCAATCAAAAGACTACGGTAATCGCCTCCTTTTCACCTGGGACGGCGTTTCTTTTCCGGCTTTTCCTCCGTATTTTTTTTTTTAGGTCAAAATTGTGGTTTCCTGGCAGATCCGGACACGGCACTTGCATACATCGAAATTTTAGCGTGACTTCCGTACAAAATGCTACGTTAATTACTCATCGTATTTGAGATCTCCTACATCCCTACCGTTATTGTGTCAATTGGGTACAAAAAGGAATCTAACTCTCCCGTACCCAGACGCGGGGGGGGGGGCTTTTAACCTTGCTCCCTTTATGTGACCTTTAAACATAGGCTCTATTTCAATTCGAAAATACTTATTTTTGCACGAAATAATCCGAATTATTTAAAATATCTAACCCCTACGGGACTTAATTTTGGCTCATAGCATATTTTTCAAAATTAATAAATAACACTAATTCTTATCATTTTTCAATTTTACGTCGTCAATAATTTTTCATTATATTTTAATAGCATGAGTTCATAATCTAACACATTTCCTTCACACTTAGCCCAGGCTTAGGACTGGCAGTTAAACAAAAAAAAAAAAAAAAAAAAAAAAACTGGCGTGTTTAAAATTAGTGAGCTCTTTTCTTGCACGAGTCAAGAAATCATTGAAAAAAGGCTCGCCTGTTGAAGTTTCAGAGAACACTATAAGATCGATTTCTTTAAATAAAATCTCCAGATGCAACAAGAGCTCTGGGCGATAGAATTTTAAAAGGAGAAACTAACAAAGTAAATGACCTTTGTATGGAAGTAACACACGATCAGTTTGCCTCCCTCTCCCCTTACGGAAGAGTTGGGGGGAGGGGCGCAGTTGAGAAATGCTTGCTTGTACGGATCTGACACAAAATTTTCATTGTACGGAAGCGCTCCCGCTTTCCCCCGCTAAAGAGCACCCGTAGTTTCTTAAAATTCGTTAAATGAGTACTTTCTTATTAAAAATTTTCGTCCTTGCGTTGAGACCTACTGCGCCGTGTTTGTTGGAAGCACACTGTAGTGTGTTCGCACCCAATCCTCTAGTGCCTTTTGTATTCCATGATAAATGAAGGCACCTTCCAAGTTGTGGCAGACTCTGGCCAGAATACTTTTTTTTTTTTTTTCGTAATAGGGAGAAACACGTTGGGCAATCAATTCTCTTTTGTGTATCCCTGCCTTGTGACACTTGAAAATGGAACTGTTCAACCTTGGCACTCCTACGTCATTAAGAACGCTACGCGCCTTGGTGCAACACTTCATCATATGGGAGGTGAATTCAGGCAATTTGGATGTGATTACCTGTGAGCGTTCTCGTAGGTTTAAAGGGGTGACTCGATTACTTAAATGTCATCTCTGCTTTGCAAAATGTAAAGTGCTTCGTATTAGGTTCTAGCGTTCTCTTAATTGAGAGGCTTTTTTTTTTTTTCAAGAGCCCGACCCATGTTAATACTCTAAACATGTGCAAATTGTGAGTGAAGCGTGTGTACATCAATCATGAAAATTCACATAAATCAATTTTAATACGGCAATAGTTGGACTAACAAGGCGATGCTGATATACGAGAAGCGTACTTCTCAAGCTTTTTATGCAAAACACCTGTGTGTGTGTGTGTGTGTAAGAGAATATATGAACGCCCTCTTTGAGTGATACAACCCCCTCAGTGTGAAATAAAACCTTTAAATTGTTGGTAACCGAAAAAAAAAAAAAAAATACTGTTACGTAAATGTTATACATGGCTGGAAAAAAATGTGATGCTACAAAACTCGTAGAAAACGTTCATCTACTATAGAGAATACCATTATGGATCCTCATTAGGCGCACTGTAATGTGTTTTTATAAAACTTAAATGAAAAAATCATCTGTAGTGCTTATGATTACTCAGGGTAAGAAACTTGCTGTTAACGCACGGTGTACAAACTTGCTGAATGGTTCCAGTTCTATGCAAACTTTAATAACTAAAAACACACACACACACACACACACACACACACACACACAAGTTAAAATATATTTACATGGTTTAAAACGACACGAGTACTTTCGTGCTCGCTACGAGCACGTCATTAGATGAAAGAAAAGTTAGAGTTCCAGAAAACACATTTATGTATCGGTGCCGTTGCCATTCGTTCACACTGAGGAAAGAAATACAAGAAAGTTCACTTGCTCTAACGTAATGTGAGAAAATAGAGGCCTGTAGAGTTCTATTAATGATGGGGCAGAGTCTGTTATGTAAGAGGTAGAAACATGAATCGAGGACAGTAAAGTTTTTCCAGGCCTGGGAAATATAGCTGGGTACTTCATCGTTGCAACAAGTGTCCACTCGATGCAAAATGTGCAGACTCTCTGTAAAGAGCACTGTTTCCCTCGTAGTAGAGGATAGAAAGAATGGAGACGTCTGTCCAAGATGGGTAATGTGTACCAGCTGAAGAAAGCCTGGCTAAAGCAGTCGATGAAGAGCCATTTTTTACACTATATTGGTGTTCCTTAATTCTTGTTTGCAGTCTCCGTAGGGTTGAGCCGATATATATGAGGTCCTTGTCTTGTGCTTATGATTTTCTTAACTTCGTGCAGCTTTTCCCACTACAATGAAAAACTTATCCCAAAAATGTTCTGGAATTATATAGTCATCAGCATAATAATGAAACGCACATAGCGTGTTAAATCCGTTTATTTTTGTGGTGTAGTCAACACAAAGATTCGCCAAGCTTTCGCACTCCACTGGGAGGCTTTTTCAAGGCAATGGTAGACATAAAAATGTAGAGAATTGGAACGTGTAAAGAACGAAGATGATTTTTGAAAATAACGTGGGTGATATCACGAGCATATTACATGAATTATTTATCACGCAATTATACGGTGCGCCGTGATGTGTTTTCATCTTTTAATAACGTATGCCAAACCATAGGTAGGTTCAGTAGAGACTATTGATACAAACGTGCCGAGCGATATAATTTATTAACACTAGTCACCAAATGATACGTTCGTGGTCTCGATCCCGCCGCAGTCTGCAATTAATCCGCTATTTGGATACGAGATTTGTGGGTTGTTTTAATTCGGGAGCTGGTATATTTTAGCGAGAACGTTAGCGGCTTGCTGAAACACAGGAATTTAATACAGGAGTTATTTACAACACCAGAGCCTATAAAATAAATAGAGTAAGATTAACACTTAAACATCTTTATTTGTAGGATGGAACTCTATTCCTGGGGCATTGCCCACGGCGATACAAACACAAGTTATGTTCCTTATTCGGAGCTAATATTATCTGCCCCTGGATTCTGGAATCAGACTTCCGCCTCAAAAGGCGTATCAAAGTTCTGAACTAAAGTCTGGGTTCAGTTAATGTTCTCAGTTCAGTTCTTCACTTAATTGCGTAGCAGATGTAACAATAAAAACAATGTTTCTACTTACATGGATTCTGTCAAGAATAAATCCAAATGGTGATTTAACTTTTCACCTGTATATTCGTTAGGTATCCAAGCCACCGCTCTTACGCTACCAATTTTCCTTGCGCCGGCTTTATCCCGTCTCACTTATACGTAGTGGCCGCGCTTCTTACGTACCCCCCCCCCCCCCACACACACACACATGGGGCCTCGCTTCGCCCCGCAGGACCAGCTCGCCTCCTTCGTCGCTTCAGGGAGAGGATGGTGATTGCACACTGCCGTAGTTGGACTGTTGTTCTAAGGTGATTCAAAACGCATGTCTGCAAATACTGAGGAACAAGCTGTCAATAAAGTTCGTCCTCAGCTAACACACGAATTTGGAAAAAGATGTGGGGAATTCGTAATTCGTTGAGTTTTTCGATTGTGTCTGCTTGTTTGGGGGGAAAAGAAATGAATAATGTGAAGAGTTTCTAGTGATAAAACACATTTCGTTCTCCTGCGCGGCAAAGTCCGAAAGAAAAATAAACACGCCGCCGTTGTCACTGGACCACGAGTTGCGCGTTATTGCGCTTTGAACGGGGCTCGAAAAAGTGATATCCGACACTGTAACGTTCTATGATTCACCCACAATCCCATGTGAACAGTCCTGCCTCAACTGTAGTAGGAAATTTTTTTGTCTAAAATTTGCCTTTCTCCCGTCACGCGGAGAAAGTGTGTGGAAAGACTACAGCGAACGCGAACTTACGATATTCTTACAGACGTATATTTGCATGATTTTTTCAATAATGTTGCTCTTTGACTGTATGATTCGTGGATATTTCATTTCAAAACAATATTATTAATAAATATGATAATTCACGAAGATATCTGCTGTTTGATTTGGGAACTACTTGGGTCAAAATCGAGGGCTGATCATTCAGCCCACCGCGCTTTCGGCACAACGCGCGCAGGCCGATCGCTGTCGCACTTAAAAGGGTTCTGCAATATCTAGGTTTAAACATCGTTTACCTGTTGCAAAACTTCGATGTTCAAAAACATGGAGGTTTTTTTGCCATCTCTAGTTAGGACTGGTTGCACTTTCTTTTACCTTTTACATCTGAATTATTATACTTTTGTAAATTGGCACTAAAAATAACAAATGGCCAAACTTGCGACTACTAAAATAAATTTAATCGCCAAAGTTTCTAGGCAATCGCCATCTGGCGAGTGCTAATTTGCACCTATACTGATACTATTGTGGAAGTTTGGGTAACCAGCTCTCGTAAGAAAGGCATTAATCCGCGCCACACTCCATTCCTGTGTAGCTTGCTGTAAAACATTACTCCGGCACTAACATAACTCCATTTTACGGCTGTATGGCGTAACCGAAGCTTTATTAAATCATCCTTTTTCTTCTTTCTTCCAAACGGATGCTTAAATATACCCCATCGCATTTGCCAGATTGTCAATTTGTCTCGGCGTTGCTAATGTTGAGAGAAGTCGACTGTCCTCTTCCACCACGTCTCCCTTCTCCAAGTTACAATCATTCCCCAGCTGGACAGTCAGCGGCCGAAAGTGCGAGACGCTATTGATTAACTTCTCATATCAAAGCTATTTCTAAAACGCTCTGCCATTTTGAAAATTTGATTTGAATTGTAACTTTGCCCATGCTCGGCAAACATAAATGGATTTTGAGCGCTAATTACTGTTGCTTTTGGCTCTGGACGCTAGGGAGTAATTTTCCTAGCGGAGGTAGCTATTCCGTAACTTCCGCAATAGCAGTCTCTTAGGTTGATTTGGAGTTTAGAAACCGGGATTTGTGCCAGTTAGACTTGGTTTCTATCAAGGTCAAACGTGTTAAGTTTCCTTCAATGTTACTAACGTGTTAAGTGTGCACATCATATGTGGTCAGTAGTTTTGGATATCTCACCGTTAATCACATTAGCAACAGTTAATTTCAGTAAGTTATCGTGGTGAGCTGATTAAATCAGGAAAAAACGGGTAGTTGATGTTTGTTATCGCTTTAACTTTGAAGAAATGCGAGTAGGTTCTGGTACAATCAGATCAAAACTGCTTTTCAGTGTTCTCGTATCGTTTATTGCTTATCGTAGAACTTGTAACCATAAGTACCTTTTGATATTGTGTTGCAAAGAGATGCCTCTGGGTTTATATTAATACGCTTATCTCTTGTAAGGTAATCCTTGTGGACAAAATGCACCCCATTTGTCAAGAATATCGACTTTTTTTATCCACTTATATAAGCGATATAAAAAGAATTGTGCATCTTTTTCCGCTACTTTTATCAATTCGTGATTTGTTTAAATGAAAACCTGTCTGTTGCGCTACGCTTCTGGCAGTCGCGCATGCCCTTTGATTCTACAATGGTTTCGCCAAACAGTGATTGGACGTTCGCGTAATTCCTTTTACTAAAACCTTATCCATGGCCTTGGTATTCTATATCAGCCTCTGCACCTTTAGATAAGTTATTGCTGTCCTGTTTTGCAGAATTCTTAGAAGGGTAAAGGCACAAATGTGTACGTTCTCACACTCGTAAATGGCGCATAATGCACCAATAAGTAGTACATGCGCTGAAACCAGAATTTGTGATCGAGGTCCATTTCTGGCGTACCTGATTTGAAACACCGGTCGTAAGATTTTAGAATACATACACCGGAAAAAAAAAAAAAAAAAAAACTCCTCTTGCTGCATTAATTTTTTTTTAGTTTCCATGCAGGATTTTTTTTTCTCTATAGCAAAACGAATTTTTTTAGCTATTCAGAATTTAGTTGTTGCAGCAGATAATTTGTAAGTTTTAGAATGCTCTTTGCTGACCCAACCATATACATTAGTTTGCAATTTTGCTACTGCAGCAAATTTGTAGCTTACAAGTGAAGCCTTTAAACTGTCACTCTCCAAAATTGAAGAAACGTGGCCAGGACATAGTACTAAAGACAAAAACCAATGGGTGTATTTCGGTTTGTCCCAAATGAACTGACAAAGGTGAATGAGTGGTCAGAAAATGGCCTTAGAGCACAAGTGGGCAAAAATCATGTAACATGTGTTGTGGTGCTTGATATGTAACCCTAAATATCAGCTATGTCCCCATGATTCAAAATAAGCTCATGTCATACAAAAAGCTTTATTACAGGTGTAAATGCACATTTGTGGCATTGGACACATCATGACCGAAGCAAAGTAATTTGGAACCATGAGAACAACGCAAGATTCCAAAGTTATCACGGTACTGAAAATTGTCATTGATATCTGAAAAACAAATACGTTGAACATTATCAAAAGAAGCGTCATCACTTTCACAGTATCCAATTTTTATCCACGGATATAACATGTTGAATTTTTCTGACTGCCATTGATTGTTCACTTGTGCTCTAAGGCCACTTTCAGACCACTCGTTCACCTTTGTCAGTTCATTTGGGGCCAAAATGGAAATACACCCATTGGTTTCTGCCCTTAGTACTATCTCCTGGCCACGTTTCTTCAGTTTTGGAGAGTGACAGTTGAAAGGCTTCCCTTGTCAGTTAAAACACTCGTTCACCTTTGTCAGTTCATTTGGGCCAAAACGGAAATACACCCATTGGTTTCTGCCCTTAGTACTATCTCCTGGCCACGTTTCTTCAATTTTGGAGAGTGACAGTTGAAAGGCTTCCTTGTCAGTTAAAACACTCGTTCACCTTTGTCAGTTCATTTGGGCCAAAACGGAAATACACCCATTGGTTTCTGCCCTTAGTACTATCTCCTGGCCACGTTTCTTCAATTTTGGAGAGTGACAGTTGAAAGGCTTCCTTGTCAGTTAAAACACTCGTTCACCTTTGTCAGTTCATTTGGGCCAAAACGGAAATACACCCATTGGTTTCTGCCCTTAGTACTATCTCCTGGCCACGTTTCTTCAATTTTGGAGAGTGACAGTTGAAAGGCTTCCCTTGTCAGTTAAAACACTCGTTCACCTTTGTCAGTTCATTTGGGCCAAAACGGAAATACACCCATTGGTTTCTGCCCTTAGTACTATCTCCTGGCCACGTTTCTTCAATTTTGGAGAGTGACAGTTGAAAGGCTTCCTTGTCAGTTAAAACACTCGTTCACCTTTGTCAGTTCATTTGGGCCAAAACGGAAATACACCCATTGGTTTCTGCCCTTAGTACTATCTCCTGGCCACGTTTCTTCAATTTTGGAGAGTGACAGTTGAAAGGCTTCCCTTGTCAGTTAAAACACTCGTTCACCTTTGTCAGTTCATTTGGGCCAAAACGGAAATACACCCATTGGTTTCTGCCCTTAGTACTATCTCCTGGCCACGTTTCTTCAATTTTGGAGAGTGACAGTTGAAAGGCTTCCCTTGTCAGTTAAAATACTCGTTCACCTTTGTCAGTTCATTTGGGCCAAAACGGAAATACACCCATTGGTTTTTGTCTTTAGTACTATCTCCTGGCCACGTTTCTTCAATTTTGGAGAATGACAGTTGAACGGCTTCCCTTGTTAGGATTGAGTTGGGAGCATCATACTTTGTAACACCGGAAACTCCCGCCCAGCAAATACGTTTCGCTACATATGCTTTCCATGTCAGATCATATGTAGAGAATTTTGCGAAGGGAGTGTCTGATCCGAAGTCTTTAAACATCCCTTAGAAATAGGAAGCTAGGAGAGTTGGCCTAGAGTGCCCGATAGGAAAGTGACACGGAAGCGAGGTAGAAAGACTGAAAAAGATGCCATTATTTATTACCCAGGAATGGTGGGGGCAGTAGCAGAGGTCCGACGGCTTAATGTGCCCACCAAACTCACGGCGAATATGTAGTGGTTCGAGCGTTCGTATTTTCCCCGGGATAGAAAGAACACGAGGTTTCCCCGCGGCAGTTACGAACGTTGACCACTAGGCCATCCGCGACCCCCCATATGCTATCCATGTCACGTGCAGGGCTGGATTAAAGGGGTACGGTTCTAAAGAGGCTATAGCCTAGGGGCCCACAATTATCAAGGGAACAGGAAGCGAGAGAAAGAAGTTTATAATATAGTTTTTGGGTTTTGTCTCCAGTGCCTTCTTTCTACTTGATCACTAGCAGAGGCTGGAAAGCAAATATATTTCACCTTCACTGAGGGTAAACTTTTCATGTCGCTGTGTACAGCGGGGTCGGCCGGATAGTTTCAGCTTTTTCACTACCATCCATCTACACCTCCCTATTTGCACTTCGAACCGTTAATAGTCAAAGTCCCCTGTGGCTTCCCATTGCATAACGAAAAAGATGCTCGAAGAAAAGTATACAGCGGTAAATCATTAAAAAAATCCATGACAAAATCTAGGAATCGTAATTCTTTTTTTTTTTTTTTAGGACAATGGAAAATACAGTGACTTGTTAGGAAACCTAATTAGTGTGAAGAATGCACTACGCATTGATTATCATCATATTGCTGTTTTGTGTTTTAACGGACTCAATGATTTGCTGTCATAAGTTCTTCGGGGCTCCCACTCAGATGTCCCAGCCTATGGGGAGGGGGCGCTCCGATACTCTAGCCTATGGGGCCCCCACTTAGTTGTCCTAGCCCAGGGGCCCACTTCCATTCAAATAATGCAGTGTTAACTTTTCCATACCTTTATTATCGAAGAACATTATGATCGTTTACAAATCGCATTTCGGCATAATTTTACCAAAAATTTGAAACTACGTTGATACCCGAAAGTTAACGAACGCAGAAGTTTCGTGAGCTCCGACAACACAGCAATCCAAAGAAATGCAGAATGAAACACCAACCTGTACAAAACGAATGAGTATCAGATATTGAACGTAACAATAGGAGGACGTTTTCGGAGTAGGGCTTGGAAAAATTCAGTTCAACGCTGAGAGGGGCATACGATGAAGCACAGATGACTAAACTAGCTCTTCGTCCCTTCAGCGTATTCAGAAAAGGGGAGATACGGTGGTTTGTGGTATCCTCATTATATTTTATGACTCTCTTCGCTGTTTCGGATTATTTCTTTTGTGCCTGTGAGGGCTACACACACATAAAAGTTCGTTACTCAGACCCCCCCTCCCCTCCGGTGTTAGCTGCGTGGAATACCCAACTAATATCGAGGTTCATCAGGCATGAGCTTGTTTTTCCCGATCGACATCAGTCAAGTTTTCTCTCTTGTCAGAGAAATAGATCCAAATAAACCAATTATGTAATTTGAGGGATAAACTTCTGGAAAAATGCTTCCTCAGCAGTTTTTTTTTTTTTTAACTTGTTTTGCTCTATCTTAATGAGTTAATCCATTAATCGCCCGAAACTGGTTTATGTAGAGCACATTATACTACTTTTCCCTGTCATTTCAGACATCCGCGCAACCTGTAATCCTGCACAACAGCTGAATGCTACGGGGGAGGGTTTTTTTTCTTTTTTTTTAGCAGTGTGGTTCTTAGGAAACCTTGGCAAACCCTGAAGCCATAGTTTCCATCCATTAAACTTCCTCGAGCTTTCGGAGAGGCCTCGTTCACGTCTTCGGTTCCGGTACTGAAAAAGCCATGTTCGGTTATATTCTCTCATCTCGGGGGCTCGGCCTTTCTCTCCTCCATTCTTTCCCGGGAAGGTAAAACTATCGCGAATAGCGACAAGCTCTCACATTGCTCTCCGAACGTGCTGTTTGCTCATCCCGAAGTGATGTTCCTTTCTGGAATTGCTCATGGCAGTCAGCCATGTGTACTCTAATGAGGAGTAGTGACTATTTCCTTTTGCCTTCAAGGTTTTGTGCGTTTTTTACATTTTTTTCCCCTCTTGTGTGCGCGTGCGATCGGGTTGATGCTTGGATTAGTTTAGCGAAGCTCAACGTGATATTGACGTAAATGGCAATGCGCGCGCGCGTGTGTGTGTGTGTGTGTGAGTGAGTGAGCTTTGAATTATAAGGAAAGCGGGGGGTAGGAGGAGGAGGAGGAGGAGGAGGGGGATTGTAGGATGGATGGGTGCATTTTTATCTGTGGCTTCTCTAAGATGAAGACGAAAACTTTACATGTCACGTGACGGGAAATTTCGGAGGAAACAAAAGTTACCTCGTGGTGAGTGTGTGTGTGGAACTATTACTCAAAGCAATGAACCTCGTCTATCGACCGTCGAGAATCCAGCATGAAATCAGGGCATAAGAGTTTTGAACGTCGGGATAATTAACGTTGTCTGACGGAGACTTCGCAGGCAAGCTCAGTTTTGAAGCTAAGTTCCATTTTATCCTCAAAGAGGAAGAATATCACTGCACTGAAATAGCTGTTACTTTTTTCCGTGGCGTATATTTGATAGTGACGCCGAGATGACTTTTTTAGATACTGCCTCAGTTTTCCATGTATAGTACATTCAGCAAAAGCAGAACTTATGGGCATGGATGTTGTTTGCCTTACGGCACTGGCTCACTATCTTCCCTGGAACCAGTGTCCCTAAATTAGGGACGGGCGACTGCTTAAAGCCCATTGAATTGCTCACGGTGGTCGTTAAACCTACAATAAAAAAAAAAAACCCTTGTGGGTCACCTCCACGATTTCCATTCGCCACACGCTTTCCACTGAGTACAGCAGAAGTCTGGTAGAAAAACTTTAACCCTTCCACTAGACTATCCGCTTTTACACCATCCATTTCAACGAGTCTTTTTTTTTTTTTTTTTTCTGGAGTATGTACCTTACTTCCCACTAAAAAATATCTATTGAAATGGAAGTTGCAGTGACAAAAGAATGTCTAGCAAATCTAAACATTAAGTCCCCCCCCTAATCATCCCCCACGAGGTCAGAAGACTGAAGGGTGAGTTGGGATGTCGTGAAAGCGTCGCATTTCTTAGTCTATAAAACTAGTTAAACCCTGGGAAAAAGAAAACGTCGATGCAACCCGTAGCTCTTTTGGAATTGAACAGGCTGTAGAGTTACACTGCTAGACATAAAAAATGCCACACCAAGAAGTATTTGTTGAAGCGCCATGCAAATAATTCGGTATGTGTCGACAGGTTGGTTATGTAAATGATCACAGTTTCGAATCGATATCACGTGATAAGTGAGTGAGACAAACGGGCAAAACTATGGCAAAAGCACGCATAAGGAATAGGAATGCCTGGACGACGTCATCGGGAATCCTCATTGCGGCTGAAACAATTGTCGGCCGAATGTTACGAACAGAGGCGTAACTAGGCCTTTCTGCGCCCGGGGCAAATCACAAAATATTCCGCCCCAATCTGTCTTTCTACTTCATATATCAGTATTACATGTGTCTGTGTATGCATTACCAATTTAATATTCTATAAAGAAGATACCTAAGCTTAAGTTACCAATTTAATATTTATATATGTATGTATTACTAATTTAATAGTTACACGTAGGCTACCGTATATTACTGATTTAATATAATACTTATATCATCATCATCATCATCATTGTCAACCATTATCAATCCACTGCTGGACGAAGGTCTCCCCAAGTTTCCTCCACAACGGTCTGTCTTGTGCCAGTCTCCTCCATGTCACCCCTGCATACTTTCGAATTTCATTCACCCATCTCCCATGTGGTCTTCTTCTGGGTCTTTTCCTGTCCCTTGGAATCCAATCTAAAATTTCGGCTGTCCATCGATGATCTGTCCTTCTGGCAGTATGTCCAGCCCATTGCCATTTCAGGGATTTAACTCTGATCATGATGTCTTCCACTCTTGTCATTTTTCGGATCCACGAGTTCCTCTTCTTATCTCTCCTGGTTACACCAAGCATGCACCTCTCCATGCTGCTTTGAGTTGTCTGCAGCCTTTGTATGTCTCTTTTAGTTAAGGTCCACGTCTCTGCACCATACGTAAGCACTGGAAGGATGCATTGATCAAACACTTTTCTTTTAAGACATAATGGCATATTGCTCTTGAAAATTATGCTGTTTCTTCCAAAAGCTCTCCAGGCAAGTTTTGTACGCCGATTAATTTCTTCATCACTGTGACCCTCACTTGATATCTGCTGTCCAAGATAAACGTACGTGTCCGTTATCTCCAGCTTTTCTCCATCAATCGATAAATCTTCATTTCTTGTAAAAGCATTGAACATCACTTTTGTCTTCTGAAAGTTCATTTTTAATCCCACTTCTTTACTCTTGTCAGCAAGTTCCTGGATCATACTCTGCAGCTCTGATGGGGTAGTTGCAAAAATGACTACGTCATCAGCAAAACGAAGGTGGGTTAGATAATCTCCATTAATGTTTATCCCTTTGTTTTCCCAGCTCAGCGACTGAAAAACACCCTCCAATGTGGCATTAAAGAGCTTCGGAGATATGGTGTCACGTTGTCTCACTCCCTTTCCAATTTTTATGTGTGTTGTATTTTCAAAACAGCCGAATCTTTGCACTTGCATTTTCATAGATGTTATTAATAATATTAATGTATGCATCTTCAATACCACAGGTTTTCAGAGCCATTGTAACTGCTGATGGTTTCACCGAATCAAAGGCTTTTTCATAATCGATAAAAGCCATGCACAATGGAAGTTCATATTCCCTCGCTCTTTCAATTAGTTCTCTCAGTACGTGGATATGATCTATTGTGCTGTAGCCACTCCTGAATCCAGCTTGTTCTCTCGGTTGAGCCATGTCCAGTGTTACCTTCAAGCGGTGTGAAAGAACTTTAGTGAAGATTTTATAAACTACTGATAGGAAGCTGATAGGTCTGTAGTTTCAGAGATCCTCAATGTCACCTTTCTTATGTAGCAGGATCATTGTAGCGGTGTTCCAATCCTCAGGAATCTTCCCTTCATTAAGGCATCGAGTGAAAATTTGGGCGAGTACTGTTTCGATTTCTCCACTTGCTTCTTGTATGATGTCTACAGTAATTCCATCTTCTCCTGGAGCTTTTCCCTGCTTCATGTTCTTGATTGCATGTGCAACTTCTGCTGGAAGGACTGGAGGAACTCTGGTACTGGTATCTTTCATGATGTCTGGAGTGCATGTATCATCCCTTTCATATAATTTGGAGTAGAAATCTTTCACTCTTGTCAAAATTTCGCCTCTATTTCTTGTTACAGAACCATCTTCTTTTCTCAGTGCCATAATCTGTTTTCTTCCCTTACTGAGATGTCCCTTTGCTATCTTTAGGCTTTGGTTGTTTTCAATTGCTTTCCTCACTAGTTCACAGTTGGATTTTCTTACGTCTTCAGTGATACTTTTTCTTACTGTCTTGCATAGCTCTATATATTCCACTTTGGAAGTCACATCGTCTTTAGTTGTCCTCATCTCTCTTCTTTTTTGCATCAACATTTTCGTTTTTCCTGATAATTTGTTTACATGCAACTTGTTCTTAGACCCAGCTAATTTTGTTGCTGTTTCCATAAGAGCTTTGGTTACTTTTCTGTTAACTTCAGAGATTTCCACTTCTTCCGATGTTAGGCCTTCTAAAGCAGAGAACCTGTTTTTCAGTTCCAACTTGAAGGTATTATGGTGTTTTTTAAGGTTGGTTATGTCAATAGATTTTGTTTGTCTCAGGAGCTTTCCACGTTCAAGTTTAGTGTTGAGGTGCATCTTACATCTCACCAATCTATGGTCACTACCTGTGTTGAACTTGTTTAGCACACTGCAGTCTTCTATGACGAATTTTTTGTTACACATAATAAAGTCAATTTCACTTGTCGTCCCATTTGGATGTCTCCATGTCCATTTCCTGTGTGGCTTTTTCTTGAAGGAGTTCAAGATGAAAAACCCTTCTGCCTCTGCAAACTCAACGAGAGTATTTCCACGCTGGTTTCTGTTGCCGTGACCGAATTTACCTACTGAAGTTTCATTCTGTTGCCGTTGCCCTATTTTTGCATTGAAATCTCGCATAATTATTTTCAAGTGCTGCTTACCTTTATTATTTAGATGACAAATTTCCTCATAAAATTCTTCAATTTCTTCTTCAGGATGACTTGTGGTGGGTGCATAAGTTTGAATAATCTGAGCCTGGTATCTTTTCGAGAGTTTGATAACAAGTCTTGCAGCTCTGTCAGAGGTACAACTTTATCCTTCAGTTTTTTGTTTATTATAAATCCAACACCACTAGTTCTGCCAGTATCTGTCCCACGATAGTAGAAGAGATGTCCACTTTTCAGTTCGATGAGATCTTCTCCTTTTCTCCTTACCTCACTTAGCCCCACGATGTCCCACTTGATCCTTTGTAGTTCCTCTTCCAATTCAAGAAGCCTTGAATCAGAAGATAGGGAGCGTCCATTATACGTAGCCAAGGTCAGCATCAGATGGCAGCCTAGTCCGGTCCTCCGGGGATTCTTAGCACCCTCTGCCTTCATGTCGCACTGGCCGCTGCCTTGGCCAGATACATTCCAGCTGCCGGAGACTGAGGGCCAAGATTTAAGTTGTGGAATCATTTTGGAGGGGTTTGGCCATACCTCACCACGCTGGCCAAGCGGGTTGGTGAGTGTGGGATAGAATTTCCTCTAATCCCGATGGTATAGTTATACCGCTATTGGCGGTCGTCAGAGCCCCTTTAGTGGGAACAGGATGCACCACGAGAAGGCGGGGTTGACATTTGTCAAGGAGAGGCTGTGATGTTACGCATCACCTGACCTTACATCCCATATATATATCATCATAGAAGACTGCAGTGTGCTAAACAAGTTCAACACAGGTAGTGACCATAGATTGGTGAGATGTAAGATTCCCTCAACACTAAACTCGAACGTGGCAAGCTCATAAGACAAACAAGATGTATTGACTTAACCAACCTTAAAAAACACCATAATACCTTCAAGTTGGAACTGAAGAACAGATTCTCTGCTTTAGAAGGCCTAACATCGGAAGAAGTGGATATTTCTGAAGTTAACAGAAAAGTAACCAAAGCTCTTATGGAAACAGCAACAACATTAGCTGGGTCTAAGAACAAGTTGCATGTGAACAAATTATCAGGAAAAACCAAAATGTTGATGCAAAAAAGAAGAGAGATGAGGACAACTAAAGAAGATGTGACTTCCAAAGTGAAATATATGGAGCTGTGCAAGACAGTACGAAAAGTATCACTGAAGACGTAAGGAAATTCAACTGTGAACTAGTGAGGAAAGCAATTGAAAACAACCAAAGCCTAAAGATAGCAAAGGGACATCTCAGTAAGGGAAGAAAACAAATTATGGCACTGAGAAAAGATGGTTCTGTAACAAGAAATAGAGGCGAAATTTTGACAAGAGTGAAGGATTTCTACTCCAAATTATATGAAAGGGATGATACATGCACTCCAGACATCATGAAAGGTACCAGTACCAGAGTTCTTCCAGTCATCCCAGCAGAAGTTGCACATGCAATCAAGAACATGAAACTGGGAAAAGCTCCAGGAGAAGATGGAATTACTGTAGACATCATACAAGAAGCAAGTGGAGAAATCGAAACAGTACTCGCCCAAATTTTCACTAGATGCCTTAATAAAGGGAAGATTCCTGAGGATTTTAACACCGCTACAATGATCCTGCTACATAAAAAAGGTGACATTGAGGATCTCAGGAACTACAGACGTGTCAGCCTCCTATCAGTGGTTTATAAAATCTTCACTAAAGTTCTTTCACACCGCTTGAAGGTAACATTGGACATGGCTCAACCGAGAGAACAAGCTGGTTTCAGGAGTGGCTACAGCACAATAGATCATATCCACGTACTGAGAGAACTAATTGAAAGAGCGAGGGAATATGAACTTCCATTGTGCATAGCTTTTATCGATTATGAAAAAGCCTTTGATTCGGTGAAATCATCAGCAGTTACAATGGCTCAGAAATCCTGCGGTATTGAAGATGCATACATTAATATTATTAATAACATCTATGAAAATGCAAGTGCAAAGATTCGGCTGTTTGAAAATACAACACACATAAAAATTGGAAAGGGAGTGAGACACGTGACACCATATCTCAGAAGCTCTTTAATGCCACATTGGAAAATGTCTTTCAATCACTGAACTGGGAAAACAAAGGGATAAAAATTAATGGAGATTATCTAACCCACCTTCGTTTTGCTGATGACGTAGTCATTTTTGCAACTACCCCATCAGAGCTGCAGAGTATGATCCAGGAACTTGCTGACAAGAGTAAAGAAGTAGGATTAAAAATGAACTTTCAGTAGACAAAAGTGATGTTCAATGCTTTTACAAGAAATGAAGATTTATCGATTGATGGAGAAAAACTGGAGATAACAGATGCGTACGTTTATTTTGGACAGTAGATATCAAGTGAGGGTCACATTGATGAAGAAATTAATCGGCGTACAAAACTTGCCTGGAGAGCTTTTGGAAGAAACAGCATAATTTTCAAGATCAATATGCCATCATGTCTTAAAAGAAAAGTGTTTGATCAATGCATCCTTCCAGTGCTTACGTATGGTGCAGAGACGTGTACCTTAACTAAAAGAGACATACAAAGGCTGCAGACAACTCAAAGCAGCATGGAGAGATGCATGCTTGGTGTAACCAGGAGAGATAAGAAGAGGAACTCGTGGATCCGAAAAATGACAAGAGTGGAAGATATCATGATCAGAGTTAAATCCCTGAAATGGCAATGGGCTGGACATACTGCCAGAAGGACAGATCATCGATGGACAGCCGAAATTTTAGATTGGTTTCCAAGGGACAGGAAAAGACCCAGAAGGAAGACCACATGGGTGATGGGTGGATGAAATTCGAAAGTATGCGGGAGTGACATGGAGGAGACTGGCACAAGACAGACCGTTGTGGAGGAAACTTGGAGAGACCTTCGTCCAGCAGTGGATCGATAATGGTTGACAATGATATATATATATATATATATATATATATATATATATATATATATATATATATATATATATATATAAACTATATTAACATAAGCCACCGGACACCCTTCAAAAGCAAATGAACGGATCCGCTGCGTTGTTTCAACGCGCGGTACAGCTGCAAACGGTATAAAAACAAGCCTGCAGCTGACCGCGATCATATCGACCGCGATCATATCGAACCGTGAGGTTGAGTGAAAATGTCGCGGCGGGAGAGAACTGAGAAAGGAAAGATTGTTGGGTGTTATATTAGTGGGTTGCCCATAAAAAAAAAAAAAAAAAAAAAAAAAAAACAGAGAGGAGTTTAATGGTTTAAATATACCCAAATCAACTGTTTTGGATGTACTGAACAAGTGGAAGACACATGGCGTGGCTGAAGCAGCAAACCGTACCGGCAGAACAAAGAAAATCAGTGATAGAGGACGTCGAAGCCTCAGGACTGTCGTTACAGCTAATCGACGGAGTACTGCACAAGACCTCGGTGTACAGGTGAATAAAATGCTGGAACCTCTGTATGTACACGGACCATTCGCAGAGAACTTCATTCCATGGGTTACCGTGATCGTGTGGCTGCTCATAATCCTTTCATCTCCACTCGGAATGTTACTCTTCGTTTAGCATGGAGTAAAGAACCTTTATCGTGGACCGTAGATCAATGGAAACGGGTCCTATGGACTGATGAATTCAGATATACGATCCAGGGGTTGAGCTGGCTTTTCTAAAGTTTTCACCAATTTAGTCGCCAAATGCAATTTGTTTTCGCCAAAGAAAAGATAGTCGCCAAAGCGTTTTTTCCATCACTATGAAAAGATAATCGCCAAAGCGTTTTTTCCATCGACAAAACGATTTCTTTTTCGCAAATTGCGAAGATGGCAATCGGCAGGTTGACCCCTGCGATCCATCAGTCTGATGGCCGTGTGTTGTGGGTATGGCGGCAGCCGGGGGACGCTATTTACCACAGTGTACTATTCCTACCGTCAAGTTTGGAGCTGGCAGTGTACTCGTGTGGTGGAGTTTTTCATGGTATGGTCCCGGCCCATTGGTTAAGGTGGACAAATCTGTTAATCAGCACGTCTACCTCCATATTCTGGACAATTATGCCCTACCAACTCTGGCAATACTATGGAACCGAGCCTTGTTGGTACCAGCAGGATAATGCAACGAGCCGTAAAGCAAGGACTGGGTTCTCCGTGGTTTAACGATAATTCCGAATCTTGTGTGGACTGGCCAACACAGCCCTGATCTTTATTCCATAGAGCACCTATGGGATTAATAAGAGCGCCGCATAAGAAGTTTGGAACCAAGGCCTATACTAAGCAGCAGTTAGTGGCAGCATTATGTACTGAATGAAGCGCATACCTATCGCTGTGTTCCGAAACCTTGTCGAAAGCATGTCTCGAAGGGTCAGTGCATGCATTAACCCTTTAACGACCATGACTCTAAAATCTGCTACCACTCTAAATACCATAACGCTGAAACTGTTTGCTGTTTCGCTACTTTGTTTAGTAACAAACAATGGTGACTTACGGTGACCCCTGCTGATCCCTCATAGGTCGTGCACATTTAAAGAACACAGGTAAGGGTAGGAAATCTGACTCATTCTATAGACAGGTGTTTCGGGCGTCTATAGTCGTTCGTATGTACGGGCGTTATGGTCGTTAAAGAGTTAAGGCCAAAGGTGGACAGACACCGTCCTAATATATGTCAATAAATGCTATACGTTGTGTTTCTCTTCTAGGTGTCTCAATCTTCTTCAGGGGAATTAATTACTTTTATTTTAGCACATTGTCCTCAAGAATGCACGATGATAGTGCTAAGCCTATTTCAGACCTAGAGAGCGGGTGTGTGATAGAATTTCTCCTTGCGGTATTAACTACAAAGGATCTTCCAGTTCATGGAATACGCTGGTTAACGAAGAACTTGTCATTTCCTCTCCGGACTGAAAGTATCTCATTTAGCTTAATGTCAAATGATCCCAGTGTAGTCTGGATTATCCTTAACAATGGAGAAGATGCGCGGGTAGTTAAAAATACTGATAATCCGAATTAATATTTTTGTTCTACAAATACTAATGAATTCATTATTTAATCAGATATTTTTTGCTTTTACAAGAGTACCTGACATGTTTCCTAATGTCAGTTGGAACTTTTCCGACATGTAATGTTTAAAGTTCCAACGTCTCACAAAGTATCAACATAGAACAGAGGGGAAAAAAAAGTGCTGTGATGTGTGCATCCATATGACGGCAAATTTCAGGTAATAAATAGGAGCTGTTGGCGGAAGTACTTGGTTTGCACTGTAAAAAATTGCCGTGGATAGTCATTGTTTCACCCGGATTAAGACTGTTTACAGAATATAAGCACGCCACCTGGCGGTCAACAACAAAATTTCGGTAGATAAACTACATGTTCACGGTGTTTAAACAGTTTGAACTGTTTCTGTATTTTAACCTTGACAATCTTGCAACGTTCTTCTTAAAGTGGTTATACACCTGTTTTTTCACGTGCAATCAGTCACTGGCAACAAACACCTCTGTGGGCAACAAGTTTTTATTTCCCGCTCATTAGACTGTTAATGAACATTATGCAGGGGTTGCGCTGGCTTTTCTAAAGTTTTCGCCAGTTTAGTCGCCAAATTCAATTTGTTTTCGCCAAAGTGCTATAACACTATATAACACTAATCGCCAAAGCTTTTTTTCCATCGCCAAAACGATTTCTTTTTCGCAAATTGCGAAGATGGCTATCGGTAGCGCGACCCCTGTTATGGTATAGTACTGTAAAATTACGGTTTATTGACTGGCCACGCAGCTGCCGGTGTTATCTACCGTAATTTGACCCTGCATTTTTTTTTAGTGTGTGATTAACTGTTAAACTTCAGTCATCTGTCGGAGAATCTGATTGTAAAGTTCTATTGGGAGACCGGGTAATTCTGGGTAGCATATCGCATGAATTTTTGGTTATTTCAGGAACTGGATGTTCATTCCTCACTCCCTCATTTTGTACTCCAGCAATTGTGTTACCGTAAGAAGCCCGAGCTTCAATTATTGTACAGGTAATTGTTTGTCTGTGTATCAGTTTGTGGACCACTCAGAACAAAAGCTATATTAATCAAGAATAAATTTTATATTTTGGAGTTTTGTGAAATAATACTATAAAGCAGTACATTTGACCTTTTCTTAAAAGTTAATGGAAAGTCATTCTCAGTTTGAAAAGAACTCAAGTTCCAAAGCATTCTGTTACTTCGAAAATTCACGATGAAAAATATAAGTAATGTAAGTCCTCATACAGAAAAAATTAAATTATTACGAACCTATTGAGAAAATTAATGAGCTCCAACAAAAAATAGTGACTAATTCACCCGCATTAATAGCAAAGAAAACGTTACATCATTGCGCAATTGGAGTTTTACCTGATACGCGACTATACTTCATGCGTCTTTCTGGCTGAACGGTAGCACGCGCGGTTGAAGAAATGAGGCTGGTACGATCCCCACCAAAGGCAAACTGAAGGGATCTGAAAAAGTCGAAATCGTAGATTTTGCGAATTTTCTGTGTAGATACGGAAAAAGCAGAAACTGACTTTTATGAAATAAAATGAATTACTGACTAATGTCAGGGTTTCGCACGGCCCCTGAAATCCTAGAATTTGATTTTTTTTTCCAGGCTGGAAAAGCCTTTTGATTTTTCATATTTTTGTGAAAGGTCCTGGAATTTTTCTTGCAGTAGAAAAACAAAACAGGTAGGCTCAGTTCTGATTGAGCCGTCAGTGTGGAACGCAGGACAACGACTTGCCGGTCGGAGAGCTGAAATGAGTTAGTGGAGTATGGTTTCAATCGGCTGCTCTTGATCTCAAGTCGTTTCTGTCGATTTATGCTGCTTTGCGCGAGTCCGAGATGGTACGGGTTCGATCGGTGTGTTGAATTTTTGTTTGGCGGCGGCTGCTTTCAGGTGTTCTCGATACTCTAGTTCGTCATGCTGCAGTCTTCTTGGGCTTCTTACATTCCTCATGACTTGCTCTTGCCTCTCGTTTTGATTTTCTCCACTTTTGCTTGCGTTCATTGTGTGAATTTCGCGGCATCGTGGAAAATGTTCACACGAAAACATTTTTTAAACCACTGCGATATGTTCTTTATATATTTGAATAGCGATATGTTCTTTGAAAGCCACTGCGATATGTTCTTTACATATTTGAATAGATCTCGCCGAGAGCTTTGAAACGATATTACGCACAGCCCTTTTGCACTTACGGTTTTCCAGATAAACAGCAATATTGTCAAGTGTTCACCGGTTCACAAGAAAACAATTTTTAAAATGTTGAGTTCGAACCACTGCGAAATGTTTTTCGTATATTTGAATAGATCTCGTCGAGAGCTATAACACAATACCACGCGCAGTCGTGTTGCGCTCACGGTTGACGTGATAGACTGAGTCAAACGCTACGGCACACCCAGAAATATGACATCTCTCCCGCGCACAATGTATTGCGCAGTACGCGAATTGGACTCCGAGCTGTTTTCGAATATGCTAACGCGATCAGTGTGCGGCACGTACTTTTAACGCTTTAATGATTTCAATTGGGACCTGTTTTTGTCACACGCGGTCGGCCGTAAGTCGCGCCATACTATCAGAGGAGTTAGACGTAGTTCTACGTCAAAAACAAGTTTGGATTGATTGCATCAATGTTCTAGCTCTCTGCGTCGTTTGTTCGCGATGACATAACTTCTTCCCAGTGAGTGTAGCGATGTGATGTCATCTCATTCATCTCATGTGATGCTGCAGTGCAAGATGTTTGAGGGCCACATTTCCAGCGACCTTGGTTTGTGGTATATAAGTTGTGTGCATTTGGAGTTACAACAGCATGTGGAAACCTTCCCGCAAGTTTAAGATGGCCGTTCTTTCTAGCATGCGCTTTCCTCACTGAAAGAGATTGATATCTGGCCTTCCTGCCTACATTGTAAATGGAAACAGATGACTATGGAATAGGAAATCTTCAGTGCCATGGCAAAATTATTTCGTATTTTCATTATGCTGAATTCCAGATTGCTTCACATAAGTTTTACACAGGAAAATTTTGCCACTTCTAGATGTAACGCACATTGAACTCTGAGGAATCCATAGAATATCATAAGAATTCTAAATGCATAGTGAATTTCACTCCAATGTACAAAATATGAAACAAAGTACTATTAGACTTTGAGTTCATCAAGGGAGATTTTTTTTAATGAACTCCGGTAAAAGTGCAGGAATACATTTTTCGTAAATGTGGACGGAATCGTGTTCAGAAAACTTGTCAAAATACGGGTCAGAAAAAACGAGAGGTTTTAAAAACGGACATTTCGTTAAAAAACTGGAAATTTTGCGGCACGTTATTGTCAGGAATTTTTCGTGAATTCATACGATTTTATTTTTTACGTTGTATAGCAGCGGTTGCTCTGGCTTTTTTAAAGTTTTCGCCAACTTATTTGCCAAATTCATTTTTTTTTCTTTCGACAAAGTGTTATAACAGTACGAAAAGGGAATCGCCAAAGCATTTTTGCCATCGCCAAAACGATTTTTTTTCTCGCAAATTGCGAAGAATGCGATCGGCACCGCGACCCCAGGTGTATAGTGAGTAAATGTGTGATTAGCTGAACTGAACATTCATTAAGGTTTTTTCTTCATGTGGGTTGGGGGCACGAACCATGTGGTTACCTTCGGTTTCATGTGTTTTCAGGAGGAAGATGCAAATGAGACTTGCGTCAGTATTTTGGTAGGAGCCAGTGCCCTCGAATCACCCCCCAACTCTATCTCCCACATAGAACCAATATATAAAAATCCTTTAAAAAGTGAACGCATGATACGACCGCAATTTGGGAAAGTGGATTATTATAAATTGTGTTTAACAGCCACACCATTAAGAAGAAAATAGGCTGCCGATAAAATTGCACTGGAGTGTCTGGCATTAAAAGGTATTTACTCCACCTGTACCAGCATTAATTTTTAAAACCTAGCATCAATTTTACGTTGGATAAAGGTAATGCAGATCATTGACGTGAGTTAGATTTCAGTTTTTTAGTGGAAGCAGAAAAGAATTGTGAATAAGCGACTTTACAAAGCAAAACAGTGCCGTGTGATATTAAAGCTCGGTTTTCAGTCGCACCTTTCTTTCTTCACTGAGCAAAGAATGGAGTTTAAAATACACTGAAGGGCAATAATACGGAACACACCCTCAATCCTGGAATTCCATTATCCCACCTTTTTTTTTTTTTTTTTACTTTCTTTCATCGTATTCGCATTTTTAATACTGGCGAAAGGGAGTACTGGCGTTTCGGAGAACGCTTCCGAAAATCATTTATGTCGTAACCTCTCTGTGCAATGGAGGAGGAATTCGTTTCGAACGAACGCTACCAAAAAAGGCCTGCGGACCAAGTGATCCAGCCGAGCACTGGGGGAGAGAGAGATGGAATTACTATTCCGCATGCAAATGGATTCACTATTTTACTTTCGGAAATGGAATTTGCCCAAATAACAGATTGTCAAGCGTGACGAATTGCCGTTATGGGAAAAACACAGGGTTTTGTAAGTAATTGGCAGTAGTTTCTCAGTGTGGGAACAGAGGAAAGCAAAACAAAAACGTTCGAGTGAGAGGCCCTTATGTGTCTTTTATTGGATTCACGAAGTTCGCATTTTAGTTATGGACAGTTTTCCATAAAAATAACAATCGTTATGGGGGGGGGTACAGTTTTGTATGTAGTTAGTGCCACCCCCTCGTGTGAGTGGAAAATGGAAGTAGAAACGCTGTCATTTGAGGCCCTGGGACTAGCCTTTTCAGACCCGCCCAGATTTTCAGCGTCGGGGATCCCCAATGTAAAGGACCCCCAAATTTTTCGGGAATATAATTGTATAAGGCATACTTTTTATGATTTGAACCAACTAATTTTAATAATATAAGATTGTAATTTTTTGTAGAATGCAAACACGTGTATAATGCGCACTTAATAAAATAGCGAGATCGATTCCCAATAACCAAAGTCAGTTCTACATTTTCTGCCCTATCATAGTTTTATAGTTGTGTTCGCTAAGTTCCACAATTCGCCAACACAGGCGCATATGTCGTGGCCCGTTGGATCGCGCCTCAGCAACTGCTTTTCTTCTATATATGTGTGTGTGCGTGTAGGGCAGGGATCGCGCTGGCTCTTTTAAAAGTTTTCGCCAATTTATTCGCGAAATTCATTTTTTTTTTATCGCCAAACTGTTTATTAACAGTACAAAAATGTAATCGCCGAAGCTCTTTTTCCATCGCCAAACCGATTTTTTTTCGCGAATTGCGAAGATGGCGATCGGCAGCGCGAACCCTATGTAGGGGAGGAGGTCCCAAACTCTATCTATATAATATTGCATATGTATGTACACATATAATGTGTGGATGTGTGAGTGTGATCGGACCCCCCCCCCCCACACACACACATTTTGAAACATGGTTACGCCACTGCCTCAGACCAGCACACCACCGTCTTGCCTCAGACCAGAGAACAGCACACCACCATCTTGTACTGTTTTGACTCCTGACAGGATGGTTCCATGGCTTCGTGTTGCTTCCACCAAATTAGAATCCTACCTTTCGCAGGATACCTGCATTCGTCCTGGTGATTTTTATTCGAAAATATGACTTAACAAATGGTTTGCTCGAACATGGCCAAATTTGCTTATAACACTCGAGATTACAGAACTGACAAACTATCATTTCATCTCTAGCACTGGGTTTGATATATTAAGCCTGTGAAGCAGGTCAGGAACTGGGGCATCGTGTTGCTCGTCGAAGGCTCCAATTTCGTGTTAAACGTTGTTGTGGTTTGTATTCTGTCTCAGCTTACCTCTCCTTGGAGACGGCAACCCCGAATTCGGGATTGGCAACCATTAGCCACCTAATGAATTTGGGTCGCTCCCAAAAATAAAAAAAAAAAGTCCGTGTAGTGGGTTTGATGCCTATCTAGTGCCCCCTTTTGTAGAGGTAGGAGTTCGCCTTTTCCGAATAAAACGCGCCAATTTTTTTGGGTGCCAAAAAATTCACTTATTCTTGAATTCGACTGTTGCCCACTTGCGCCGGTGTTATTTGCAAGTTGAAAGTTCGCGAGAGATTATGCCGTGGCAAGGAGTTTAAAATTATCGGATGCAGAAATACGGCTGCTGAAAACTGACATGTCAATCGTAGATTGGAAATTGATTACAGGAATTTCCTTTTTAAGAGCCACTTCACTTTTGTGTGTGTGTGTGTGTGTGACTAGAGAATCCAGCATACGGTTCATTTGCGTTTTGCAGTGGGAGCCGGAATGCAGAAATAATCATCAATCATTTTCGCTATCGATTAAGCTTGCAAACGCTTTAAGTAACCATCACTGTTTAGTTTTAAAAACTGCTGCGGCTACATTGCTGATCAACAGTAATAACGCAACTTTTAAGATGTTGTTCGGAATGTGAAGGACAGTTTTATGATTAGAGGACACAAAACACGGTGGAACTTTCGTAATTAGTTCTACGAAAACAAATTACAGAAATGTGTTGAAAGATACACTTATTCAGTATCGGTGTAAATTTCTAGAATATTGGAATTGATGGAAAACAGATTCTTCCAGGGTTATCTAAGTTTAGGTTAAAAAAAAAAAAAAATATTGGAAAAATTCCTCGAATACTGAAGGAACGAACTTGTGTAAATGTTTCCTAGATATTAATAATGTTCCGAATAAACATCTCATGGATTTGAAAAAATAATTTTTCGTGCTCATGTTCTGTCAATGTTTAACCTGAAGTATTTTACGGTTTGACGGCCGGAGCACTGTGAGGCAGGAATGCTTTCTCTCGGATCTGGCACTGAGTTTTTATCATATAGTGATGGCCTAAATTATTCCTTCCTTCTTGGACGTTCATTCATTCATAATTCACGCAAAAGAGTCATTTAGGACTGACCATTCAATTTCCTGGTTGTCACTATGCTCACTGAGTAAAACATTCGGTGCAGGGATCTAGTGTTTACGACCAGTAGGGCACCCAGAAATGGGGGGCGTGGCACATAATTTTCTTAAAGTGGGGTGACCCCCCTAAATTTACCATAACAGTTAAGGAGGTTGACTTTCGTCTTTCGTACATTTATTCTTATCCAGTTACTAGTAATGTTGCAGTACAAGAAAGTTAAGTGTTAAGAAGAAGCAGTAGATGAAGTTCTTTTCCTGGGTAGATTTTTCTAAATTTATTTAACAGAACTACTCCCTTATAATTATTGTATGTTATTATTATACGGTACATGATTAAGAAGTATATGTTAAATCGCGTAGTGATATAAGCGATGGCTTCTGATCATTCGCCCAATGGAGGGGGTTCGAATCCCGATAAGGCATGGTTGTTTGTATTTGTCTTTCAGGGGTTTATTCGCTGAGTTCCTTGTTCACCTATGTACATTGCTGACGTTGAAACAAACTATCTATACTGTATATATGTATTTGTCAACCAAGTCCAATTATATATTAAACCTCCAATCCAAAAAAAAAAATTAATTGCTTAAGACTTAGTGGTTATAAGAAGAAAGTGATTTTTTTTGCGTAAGTTATCTCTCATAGTTTTTTATTTTACGATAATTACGTATTACGTTTCAAATATTTTTTTTTTCCATTAAGGGGCGTTTTTTTTTTATGTATGGCCATAAGCGCCCAAAAGCACACCTGCGACTCTGTTTAAAATTGCTCGGAATGATTAGCAGAAATGCTACTAAGTATTATAGAGTATGTCTAAAAATTCTGCAGCACCTTTTCTTTTTGTTGTGGAAGTTATGTTTTGATGCACTCACTGTCTTGCTCCGATGGACAGATTCCTTTCTTCCTCACTCCGTGCTCATTCGAGCAAAAGCGTCACGGTTTTTTCATGCCACCGTGAGGACCTTCGCCTCGCAAATCGTCGTGTCTTACTAGAGATAAAGCGCGGCAGGCGAGGTTCCAATGCACAATAACTTCTCACATCAGTGACTTTTGTAATTCTCTGAACTCGTGGAGCTGTTTTCAATTATTGGTTGCTTTCCTTTAACCCCCCCTCCCTTATCCACCGGGTATTTGCTCATAAGTCTTGGTTCTCTGCTGTAGGAAGTCAACCGGCATAGGGCGCTGCTGTCTGGCTGTCACCAAACTCCTTTTCTGTAGGACTTCTTTTATTAATTCAGAAAAATTACCCATTGAATTCTACCATAATGTAATTTAGTGAACTTTTTTGATACATTATCATGATCGGATATGCCAAAATTTTGAGACCGGGCCCACTGAATTTTCGATCAGCTTATAAGTACAGTTGTATTTAGCTCTACTTTTTCAAGTTTTTGTGGTTTTCTATTCCGTGAAATTAAAAAAAAGTATTTAATGCAGTTTATGAGGAAAACTACTTCTCTGGCTACTGAAGTGATATGGTAACAGAATAAATAAGTTGTATTAATGCGCGTAAACTAATCGCGAAAAGAAAGTGGCGTACTGGAAAAACTTTTCCCTCCCCATCCCGCGAAGAATATCTTGGAGGCCCTTTTACGAAAATCTATTAGCTTCCAATTACTGAATTTTTTAAAATAGGTTTTATTTAATACTTATTAGATTTTATGGGCGTTTTAATAATACAAATTCTTTAAAACCTACAGGTATTTTTCGCAAAACAATACTTAATGCACTTATTGCGTGTAACACAAATGTGTATGTTATAATTTCAATGACTAATCTAGTTTTACACCAATACTAAATCCTACAAAATATTTACGCCAGAGTTCCTTTGAATTTGAAGTTCACATAATTCCTTTTGATAAATCGGGGTTTGTGCCTCCACTAGCAACATTCAGTGGATTGCTGAACAGACGTATGCTTGGTTTGAGTTCATCAGTTTGTTTATACCTGCCACCAAAATTCTTAATAGTGTTCAGCTAAGAAACAAATACTCATTGTCATAAAAATCCGCGCACCAAGAAGGGGGCATCGGATTGAAATGAGATTTTAGTAGTGAGATGGTACATACTAAGGACAGAAGTGATTACAATATCACAGCAGTAGGACGATTTCCCGCGAACAAACGGTACACATTTTGGTCAGCGTTAATACCGCGTCGGAGCGCCTCTTGATCAAGTACATGCGGTAATACGGTCCGGCATGGAGTCAAAGAGACGCTGTATGTTATGCTGGGACAGGCTGGCCCACACTTTTTGCAACTGATGCTCTAAATCACGAACACTGGGGCATGGAGCAAGATGGCGTCCCATCTGGTTCCACACGTGCTCGATGGGTGAGAGATGTGGCAGGCCACGGAAGCGTCGAAGCATGACGTAGTCTTGGAAAACCCGAGCCGTGTGCGGACGGGCGTTATCTTGTTGGAAAATGGCTCCGGGCCTCCCCGCCAGGAAAGGCAGCACACTGGGCCGCAGGATCTCCTGTACGCATCGCTGAGCTGTCAACGTCACTCGGATCACTGCGAGGAAGTCCGGCTTGTCATACGCGATGGATCCCCAGACCATCACGCCTGCAGGTCGGGTCATGTGCCGCTGTACAGTGAGGTTGGGATTGTAGCGCTCACCTGCGGTCCTCCACACTCTGACATGGTGATCATCCGTTCCCATACAGAAGCTGAATTCGTCGCTGAACACTATATGTCGCCAGCCCGTAGCATTTCACGTTGCTTGCTGCTGCCACAACTGCAATCAACGCCGACGATGGTCAGGTGTTAATGGCAGAAAACGTAAGGGCCGTCGAGAATGCAGATTCGCCTCTGCCAGGCGTCTGGAAATGGTTCTGGCAGACACAGGTGTCCCTTGTGCAGCCGCCACATGTCTTTGGATATTGGACAAGGACGTCGTTGCTTCTACGCGTGCCGCTCTCACGATTCCACTGTCTTCTCTGCTGGTGATGTGTTTGGGTCGTACAGAGCCAGTCCGCGGTGTCCATTGCTGCCAACACTATCGCACCGTACTGACCGACCGGCCTAAATGGCTGCCGATTCGGCCCGCTGGCCAACCTGCCTCTCTCATCTCGACGATACGGCCTCTTTCAAACTCTGTCAGTTTCCCGTACACACATCTGCGGCGGCTTCTCGGCATGCCTCTCGCTCAAGGATCTTACCTGACTCTTACCGTGCACTTCGGCACGCATGTGGATACGATACGATATTTGAAGGAGCTTTAGGAAGGGAGTGTCTGACCCCAGGTCTAAAACTACCCTTAAAAATAGGAAGCTAAGAGATCTGAGTAAGTGAACTCAATAGGAAAGACAAACAGAAAAATTGAGTGAAGGGAGAGGGTGATATATCTTTCAAACTGTGAACCGTCACACCAGTCCGAGGGGAGGGGGAAAGAGGATCCAAGCACCGCAGAACATCGCAGAGAACCACAACATCACCCGGCCGCCGACGCACCAGGGAGTCACTACAACTCAACGAGACCAAATCCAAATGCCCGAGCAGAATCCATTTTCACCATCTCGATGCCAATCTGAAAAAGAAGGGGGGTTGTCTTACACCCACCAGTGTTCACATACTTACTCTCTCTGTCAAGGGGGTCAACGATCGCCGCCTTAGTTCTGGGATACCTAATGAATTCGCTGGGATTGTAATCAACCGCGTCCCTAACAAGTCCATTAGGTGGGTTTCCGCTTTCTTGAATAACTTCTTGTTTTAGCAAGTATTAAGTATGCCATGCTATAACTTAAAGCTAGTTTTATCGATGTGCAAATTTTCATCCTTGGGAATACATTAATTCCGAAGAAAATATGCAAAGAAGTTTTACCATTGGAAACATAAGGCAGAGATTTTAGGTGAAACCACTTTAAATAAGGATTTTCAATACATTGATTGAGCCGAGGAGAGCAAAATTAATTATAGATGGGAAAAGTGCGTGTGATAGTTAACTCATATCTTTGCAAAAAGGGGTTTACCAAGATAGCTTTGATCAATAATGAAGCACGGGAAGGAAATGCTTTGTGAAGCAGTGAAAAACCGAGTAATGAAGCAGAATGAAATATCGATAGTGAGCTATTACTGAACGAAATTTTTTTGGTGAGTTACTGTAAAAGAATTAAACGAAATGCAAAGAATAAACGCCTTTTTTTTTTTTTTTTCTTCCCACGGCACGACCACACCTTGCAATATTAACTGAATCAATGCCATTTCGTCAAAAGTTATTAACAGATTGCCAGTTGAAGTGCTTATGTTTGCATTATCGTCAGCTTCTAACAATGGTATCTCCTTGAAATTTGTATTATGATTATTTCCCACGAAAACGAGATTCAATCTAGAATTCAGTTTTTGAGCGAAAATAGCCTGTAACCAAATTACGTAAATGAGTCATTTTTAATCTTGAAGTAAACAATTTTTTTTTTAATATCAACCGCGCATAGTGCAGGTCATACATATTTTCTTCGTTATTATATTACGCATTCATGGAGAGAGAGAAGTTCTTTAAATGAAATCACGTCGTCTTTATTCGAAATTCTATGGATTTCTCAGAATACAGGATGACTGTTGTGCGCAGTTAAAAAGTTTTTTGTTGGACGCCGCAGTGGGTTCAGGAAATGACGGAATATTGAATTGCAATGAAGGTGGAGGAAGCGGCCATGACCCAAATAAACAGACAATTTCGAATTGTTTTATGAATCTTTGCTAGGGAAAAATGCCATTTTCGTTTCCTTTGTAATCAGTGAGTAAAGGATTAGTCGAGGCTTTTGGTTATTCGGGACATTTGACTCAGCGTACTGTAGTGCTGCTGTCTCCGTGCCATTTGCCATTCACTCAAATCTGACGTTGTCTCATCTTCTTGTTTGTCGTCGAGAATGTTTATTTCCTCGTGTTTATTCCTTTTACAGAAGCTTGCTGAATGTAATGACTATCATTTTAGTTCCTTATCAGAGTCATTACTACAGGATTTTCAAGCTTAGTAACATTGCGTTGGCATTATTTTTTTTCCTCCGTTTTATCCTCATCTGATGGCAGTAAAAAAAAAAAAAATCTTAAGATTATCGATATTCAGACTATTTTGTTAGAACAATGAAATCCGTTGATCTCTCTCAATAGGGTATAAGTGCACTTTATTTTATGCTTTAGTGTCAAGAAAAGAGTCGTTGTATTGTGAGGCACGACTGCAGATTTGTTTGTATGATAAGGAAACTTCTAGGTGAAGATTGTTTTGTTGTATCTATCACCAATTTTTGTTATCAGTGGTACTAGAAATAGAAATTATTCTATTCTGTTATTCTGAAATTTTAAGTTTGGAGAATTTAGTTCACCGAAAACTTCTTTGTGAGTTTAACCACCACTGTAAGCAACTCCAGGGCTACAAAGCAGTCTCCCTGTCGTAAAGTAGGGCCACTGCTTCCAGGGAAGGGGGAGGAGAGCCAGTGCCATAAGACAGATGGAGCATCAATCAATTCGTCACGCGGGATTCAAACCGAAACCCATCTCGGACAAATGGTCAGAAGCAGCGAAAACTTTTCCCCCGTGACTGTCCTGACACAAAACAAGTTGTCTCATCGTTTTTAGGGTCTGTGCAATCAACATATGCTCGTTAATGTGTGATTCAGTGAAGAAAACCGTCAATACTGCAAAAGGTTATCAAGAGTTTCTCGATCGCCTGATTCGCTAGTTGTGACATAATACAAAAGTTCGTAATTGTTTAATTGACGAATGACAGTAGCAACAAGAAAAAAGCGTTGCAGTAATCTTTCAAGGATTGGACTACTCGAATTTAAATAAATTCCTTGAATTTTGTAGAGAATTTAGTTTTATCCAGCATTAGTGGCTCTGGCAAATTAATTTTGCCATTGGAAAAGGGTTTTATTTTGCATTGAGATTTGTTCGCAAAATCGGAATGATGCGATACTTTCGCAGACATGCGCTGGTGGCGCAATGGTCTAAGCGGTTGGCTTCTTACCATACATCCGAAATGGGTGGGCCCCGGTTCGTGTCCCAAGTAAGCCATGGGTGATTGTTTGTCTGACGCGGTACTGGCTCTCTCTTTTCCCTGTAACCAGTGGCCCTAAATGACGCGGTACTGGCTCTCTCCTTTCCCTGTAACCAGTGGCCCTAAATGACGCGGTACTGGCTCTCTCCTTTCCCTGTAACCAGTGGCCCTAAATGACGCGGTACTGGCTCTCTCCTTTCCCTGTAACCAGTGGTTTCTGCTTATAACCCACAGTTCCTAACGGTTGTCGTTAAACCCTGAAACAGCAATAATAATAAGTATTATTTTAGAAGACACGCTATGCTTTTCTATCGCCCGTGCACTCTTCTAACCGCTCAGGCGGCTGAGTGGTCTGAGAGACTGGCTTCTGACCATTCATCCGAGATGAGACCGGGTTCTAGTCCAGATGAGGCATGGGTAGTGTGTTTGTTTGGGTCTGGCACTGCCCCTTTCTTCGAACCAGTGGCCCTAAATTATTTACGCGTGATCGCTTGTATAGCACTACGGGCCGCGAGTGTCTTAACTGGCGACTAGATGGTCGCGGGATCGATCCCAGGTAGGTTGAGTTGCTCAGAGACGCTGAATACGCGCCGTGAGTCGATTGACTGCGTTAAGCCGGCTGCTTTGGACACCACCCCGTTACAAATTAAGGCAATCTGTCCCTCCCCACGTCTGCCCTTGTTCTCTCTCCTAGAAGTGCTCGTTGTGACATCATAGTACCGTACTTGGAAACTGTGCTGACTCAAACTTTTAACCTGGGCAATACTGCATCTCTGACCAGTCTACCCTGATCTAACGTAACTTCATTTCTGATTCGCAGCACAGAAGTCTCGTGGGACAATAGGCACTTATGTCTAGGCCCTCCCAGTGGGTGTAAACCCTCGGAGAAATTGCTTCCTGCCTGGATGTTGCTTACAGCCTTAACAGTTGCTCATTGCGGTCGTTAAATCCCGAAACAAAACTCCCTTCCAGCCTCACGACTACCCTTTTCGTGGCGAGCCATGTCAGCTGTTGTATCTTGTGTTTAGTGAAAAAAAATATGTGCTCGTAAATGACTTACACTCGATATTGCTCGGTATGAGTTGATCCGTTTAAATTCATGATAGTGACTACTATCGACGGTAGATCCGTTTGAGGTTTGAGACAACCGGACAACGGCGTTGCGTGACTCTTCGGAAGCGTCACCGTTGCTGGGAATGGGTATCAGAGCAAAATAAACACTTTTTTCTTTCAATGGCTATAAATTAATTTTCATTAGTTACAGATGCGCGTTGTTGATCGCTGTGTTTTGAATTTCTTATTCGTAGGTGAAGTCTTGTGTCGCCGTCCGACAGACGGTGCTTTTGTCTCTGGGTCATAAAAGAATGTCTAAGTTTAATCTCCAGTATAGCCACACTGGGAAAATGTTCTGACTTGCCTCAAATAACCTCAACAGGTCTGTGCACTCTTCGACCATTTGGATCTGATGATCCTGCGTAAACTGCCGTGGAACACACTTTGCACGCACTTTCCAGTATCTCAAATCATGAATAACTGTTTTCACGACATTAAGACCACAGTGTAGTGAATCATATATCTTCAGAATGACCACACGTCGATCACTCAGAATGAGTTCATCAACTTGCCGTTGATTCTCATTGATGGTCGGAATTGAAGGGTTTTCGCTCTTTTTTTTTTCTTTGTCGGGCATTGAGGTGTTTCCTGCTTTGAAACCTCTTCGTCCGTTTTCTGACATTGCTTATGACGATTGTCCATTTCCATAAGCCTCACGAATCTCTCCGTCGCCTTCTAACCTTTCCTTGCTCGAAGCTCTGTGACATCCCTTTGCTTTAGGCGAATATCCAGCCTTTGCGTAGACCAATCGAAACACAGAAAGATATATTTGTTCACGTCAATATAGGTTATACAAACTTTATTTTTTCCAAAATTATAGGAGTTATTAGCAAAAAAAACAAGCAGTAGTACTTTTAGGACAACTGTGGTACATCATAAGAGCCAAAAGTAGCAGACCTCACTGTGATTATTCTGGTCGGACGACGTTGCTGGTATACGTGAATTAACGGACTTTATGGAAAAATTTGAGAAAATAATCTTAATCCCCCTCCATCACTCTGCAAAAAAAATCTTAATCCGCCATCAATAGATAATAAAAAATATAGTATATTTAAGGCGCGCTCAAGAGAGGGAATAGTAGCACATGGCTCTGCACCAGAAAAAGTAAATTTAGATGGTGAGCTCAAAATCTCTAAAATAAATGAAAGTAATGAAGCCCAACAACGCAAGCAAAATTATTAGATGCCTAACCTTGAAATGTTGCTCCAATTTTGACCTAATCTAAAAGGACCCTCCGCAAAGCACCAAAGAACGCAGCAAGTGAGGGCTAACGTCTTCGCTTACTGCGAGAAAGAAGTATCTTCAGCTTGTTGGAAGTTGCATCTATTTCTTCATATGGTGACGAGGAAGGTCGTAACTTCGTATGGTGGCGAGGAAGATCTCTTCGTATGGTGGCGAGAAAGATCTCTTCGTATGGTGGCGAGGAAGATCTCTTCGTATGGTGGCGAGGAAGATCTCTTCGTATGGTGGCGAAAAGATCTCTTCGTATGGTGGCGAAAGATCTCTTCGTATGGTGGCGAGGAAGATCATCTCTTCGTATGGTGGCGAGGAAGATCATCTCTTTTCGTATGGTGGCGAGGAAGATCATCTCTTTTCGTATGGTGGCGAGGAAGATCATCTTTTCGTATGGTGGCGAGGAAGATCATCTCTTTCTGGCACGCGTGGGGAAAAATCCTTTCGAGAAAGCCTGGAAATAGATGCTGAAGCGCGCGGAGTCTTGGCAGAGCTACGTTTCCATGGACGTCGAAAGCCAGCTCATCAGTCTGCTTGGCTGCCGGGGATGGTGATGAATTTTGTATTTCGTTTTTAATTTGCCATTTTGTTAGGTGCTATGCGTTTTGGGGAGACCCCATGATTCGGCTCAGTACTGATTCATAACACTTAGCTTTTCGCCAATTGGTCTAGGTAAAAGTTAATGTTTGTAAGTGTTATTATGTGTAATAAAAATTTGTATTGAATAAACTTTCAGAATATATTCGATATGGAAATAAAACAAACTTTTCTTGGGTAGGTGCTTACCGATGCTAAAGTCATTTCCCGAAATCACTTTCTCAGCTTTTTGTGTTATTACATTCCGAGGTGCGCAAATCATATATCTTTCTTCCGGGCGCACAAGTCACTTTTGCTAAGACTCTGATCTCATCTGATGTCGCCATTAATGACATTATGAAATCTTTTTCTAAAGAAAGGTTGGACAAATCGTGCTTAGAAATAGGGATTATTGCTTCGCAGAACTCCCAAGAGTACAACGGGGGGAGGGGTGGTGAATGTATGTATGGAAAAATTAGTTTCCTACACTGTAAAAAAAGTAAGTGGTGTGAATTCATTTCTGAAAATAACATGCAGCAAAGTTGCCGGTAAGCGTGTCTTTTAATGAAATTTCAGTTTTTAAAAGTGTCCGCTTTTTTTTTTTTTTTACTTCTGTATTTTCACGAATTTCCCGTAGTCAGAAATTCCGTTTATTTCAGAAAAGTTTGTTTCCAGTTTTTCCGTATTTATACCAAAACTTCGGAAAACCTGAATTATTCAGCCCTTACACCAGAGCATCTTTTCGCACCGAGTGGGATTCGAACCGACGTCATTGGGTTGGTTCAACAGAACTCGCACATCTTAACCACTGAGCCAGATAAGACGTAGTACTAGCGCTCACGTTCAACGTTTCTCTCATGGCGCGAAGGTGAATTTTTTTTATTATTATTTGTGATTAATGCGAGTAATTTAGTAGTTTTATTTTCTGTTGGAGCCTTTTTTTTTTCCCTTGAATAGCTTTGTAATATTTTTTTTTTTTTTTTTGTAGGAAGACTTATCACAAATTAAGTATTTTTTTTTTCATTGTGATTTTTCGAAACAATGCTTTGGAACTTGATTTTTTTTTTTGAACTGACAAGAGCTTTCTACTATATTTAAGAAATAGTGAAATGTACTGTTTTATAGTAGTATTTCACAAAATTTTTAAATGTAAAATTTACTCTTGCTAGCTATAATAGCTTTTGTCTTAAGCACTCCACCGAGACTGATACATAGACATCGTACAATCACCTATACAATAATTTAAATACCCGTTTTTTTTTACTGTAACAAAATATATAATAGCTAGTGCACAAAATGGGGGAAGAAGGAATATGCCGCCCGGGTGGCGCAGTGGTCTTAAGCGATGGCTTCTGATCATTCGTCCGAAAGGGGTCCGGGTTCAAATCCCGGTGAGGCATGGATGTTGTGTTTGTATTTCGGCACTGGCTCTCTCCCTTCCCTGGATCCAGTGACCCTAAATTAGGGACGGGCGACAGCTTATAACCATTGAGTTGCTCACGGTAGTCGTTAAACCTCCAATCAAAAAAAAAAAGGAATATCCTGTCCTGCAATAACTAAAATTCATGGGATATGCTATCCACAACATCCGATCTCGCTGCAGCACTTTAAAATCAGTTCCTTTAACGGACGATTGAAATTCAACCGTTAATTAAAACCCGAATTTAGGTACTGCAAGGAATGTTGAAATCTTGAAAATATTTCAGCCACATCTCTTGAAGCATTTCTCGGAAAATTGGGATTTTGCATATTTTTAAGTGTATTTTTAGCACGTCTTTTGTAATAAAAGATCGTGCTTATGTTACCGGTTTGTCCGTCCGTACCCACGATATCTCTGCGATTTGAAAAATTCTTTTTGCATTGGGAAGCTTGAAATATGCGAATGATGATCCTTTATCTCGTTTTTTTTTTTTTTTACGATGTACAGTTTCGTCGATAGGGGAGCGTAAATGCAGATGTCGAATTCAAAAATACGCTTTATCCCACATATTCGTTTCTAAACAACCGATTGAAAAAATTCTTTTATCTTTCGATTTCATTTATGTCTAAAAGTAATTTAGGTAGTTACCTTTTCAAATGACGCATAGATTTTCCGCTAGGGGGCGTAAAAGTAAATTAAATTTTTCCCGATAACTCTTCTTCTAAAACTCCGATTTGAAATTTTTTTTCTTCAGCGGATACAGCTCCTGATGGAAAATCTTTTGCATAAAATTAAAAAAAAATTGGTAAAGATTACTTCAGCCGCCAGGAAAGTGTTAATTTTTGCCTCTGATGTATTTAACCATAAAATCTGAGACTTTAAAATATCGATTGAAAAAATTCTTTCGTAGACTGATGCCACTCACATCGATAAACATTTTCGGAATATTTTCTTTAAATATTCCAGTTTTTCCGCCAGGGGGCGTAGATGTATAGCTTATTTTTGTTAATATCTCTACTTCTAGGGGTCATATTTGAAAAATTCCTTCTTTGTTGCATAGTGTTTCCGATACGAAATGTTTTTCTATAAATTCAAAATTTTAAAGTAAATCATAGACTTTCCGTTAGGGGGCACAAAGGTGAATTGCGTTTTCTGCGTTATTTCTGCTTCTAAACCTCCTATTTGAAACATTCTTCCTGTATCGCATACAACACCTGATGGAAAAATTTTTCACATAATTTCTAATGTTTGGTAAAGAATGGTTTGGCCACCAGGAGGCATAAGTGTTAATTTCTGCTTCTGATATATTTGTAGCAAAATCAGGGCTTCTGAAAACTCGACTAATTTTTTTTTCCTTAGACCATAGTGCTCATATGGAAAAAACCTTTTGAGAATACTTTTTTCCTAAAATAATGCATGGTTGTTTTCCCACCAGGGGACGTAAAGTCAAATCTTATTTTTGTCGATATCTCTGTTTCTAAGAGTCCAATTTAAAAATATCTTTCGGTGTTGGGGAGCGTTTCCGGTGCGAAATATTGCTCATATAAATTCAAGTTTTTCTTAACGCACAAGTCTGCAACCAAAGGGCGTAAGCTCACGATTCCGTTTACAGCAATGTCTGAGGGATTAAAAACCCGGTTGAAAAACTGCTTTCTTCCGTCAGATACTAATGTTTTACTATACCGGTTCCATTTACTTTGAACAGCTTTTATAAATTTAATTTGCGTCAGAACGGATTGAAAATACGATCTTATTACACCCGAAAATTCGGTGTCATCTTTCTTGGGGTTTTTTTCTCAAACCAATTATACTGTAAATAGCATGCGCTATTCAGAACAGTACTTGTTTTTTTTTTTTTGGAGTTTTAATGTGCAGAGCTTTGAATGAGACATGAAAACGGTTAGATGTGAGAACGAATAGCTGTATACTTCCCAATTTGGCGCAGTGGTCTAAGCGATGGCCTCTGATCATTCGTCTAAAAGGGGTCCGGGTTCGAATCCCGGTGAGGCATGGATGTTGTGTTTGTCTTACGGCACTGGCTCTCTCCCTTCCCTGGAACCAGTGACCCTAAATCAGGGACGGGCGACTGCTTATAGCCCATTGAGTTGCTCACGGTGGTCGTTAAACCTCCAATAAAAAAAAAAAAACAACAAAAAAACTTCAATTTTTTGTGGAAAGATAATATAAAACAGCATCAAAATCCAATTTAAAGAAAGCACTACGAATTGTGAAACAATTGTCATGCTGTGGAAAACATTGGAAACATTGAAAAAAGTTTTAATCTACTTGAAGCAGCGGGGTCGCATTTCGACATATGGACTCTCAACCGGCTTGTTCCGTAAGTGCCGCGAGAGGGTTGCAAAATTCAAGAAATCGCGTAGCTAAAGTTACTACACTAAGGTGTTTTCCTGTTGGAACTCCGTCATAGATTTGTAGCATTCGTTTCTTCAAAAATCGGATTACTAAAAAAAAAAAAGCATTTGAGACCTACGTATTTGTAGTATTACCAACGGAGATGCTTCTGTAAATAGCAATTTCGAATTTCAGTAAACGCAAATGCATTTCTTTTCTAAACAGAAGCTATCTGGTTTGCGAGAGTAACTAATAATTCTGCAGTTTGTAAAGTTAAATTAAAATTACTAAGTATCGAGATATTCACTGAACGGAAAAGCTGTTGGTAAACCTCTTCTCTTGAACAGGAATAATTTTAAACATTTGCTTGAACTGCAGTTTTAAGAAAAATCTAACTCATTTTTATATCTTAAGCGTTTAAAAGTAAGTTTTTGTACCTGATGCGGTGCATTTATGGTAGACAAAACTAGATGCTAATGGTTCACGTTATTCTTACGCAAATAGAGCTTGTTAAGAGGGGCGAACAATACAAAAACAAAAAAACCCAGCTTCGCTGGTAGATTCGTGTATCCGAAAAAAATATTGAAAATACATTTTCATTAGAATATATTTTAAAAGCAAATCTTAAATTGTTTTCTCCTTTGGGGCATTCCCCCCCCTTGCCTGGATAACCTTTCTTGCTCATAGTCCTGGAAAAAATCTGCTTCCGACATGTTTTGACGAAATATTTTCGTAGTTGCAATCTCGAACAGAGTTAACACACCCTTGAACACACTTGATATGCTAACGATTTTTTGGTTTTCACACTTGGAATGGACTCTTCGATGGTTAGTGAATATAAAGATCAGATCAGATGTAGAGGATTTTAGGAAGGGAGTGTCTGACCCCAGGTCTTAAACAACCCTTGGAAATACGAAGCTAGGAGATTTGGGCTAGAATGCCCGATAGGAAAGTGACACGGAAGCGAGGTAGAAAGGGGGAAGAAGACTCCTTTATTTATTACCGGGGGTGGGGGAGCAGAGCACCCGGGGTCCGACGGCTTAACGTGCCCATCCGACACACGGCGGGTGTTTAGTGGTTCGAGCGTTCGCACCTTGCTGGGATCGAACGCGAGGTCCTCTCCACGGCAGTTACGAACGCTGACCACTAGGCCACCTGCGGCCCCGTGAGAATATAAATTATTTCCCTTACAAATAGGTTTGAATCTTTTTTTTACAAAACTAACTGAGCGCCGTCTTTGCAGTGAAAATTTGCAGGCCTACCGGTGAGAATTATTGCCAGTTACATACGTGCCAAGTTTTACGGTTCACCCATAAAATTTACGGAAATTGTACTTGTTTTACAGTTATTTTAAGGATTTTCCCCCCAAAGAGGCGAAATTTTGACAAGAGTGAAAGATTTCTACTCCAAATTATATGAAAGGGATGATACATGCACTCCAGACATCATGAAAGATACCAGTACCAGAGTTCCTCCAGTCCTTCCAGCAGAAGTTGCACATGCAATCAAGAACATGAAGCGGGGAAAAGCTCCAGGAGAAGATGGAATTACTGTAGACATCATACAAGAAGCAAGTGGAGAAATCGAAACAGTACTCGCCCAAATTTTCACTCGATGCCTTAATGAAGGAAAGATTCCTGAGGATTGGAACACCGCTACAATGATCCTGCTACATAAGAAAGGTGACATTGAGGATCTCGGAAACTACAGACCTATCAGCCTCCTATCAGTAGTTTATAAAATCTTCACTAAAGTTCTTTCACACCGCTTGAAGGTAACACTGGACATGGCTCAACCGAGAGAACAAGCTGGATTCAGGAGTGGCTACAGCACAATAGATCATATCCACGTGCTGAGAGAACTAATTGAAAGAGCGAGGGAATATGAACTTCCATTGTGCATGGCTTTTATCGATTATGAAAAAGCCTTTGATTCGGTGAAACCATCAGCAGTTACAATGGCTCTGAAAACCTGCGGTATTGAAGATGCATACATTAATATTATTAATAACATCTATGAAAATGCAAGTGCAAAGATTCGGCTGTTTGAAAATACAACACACATAAAAATTGAAAAAGGAGTGAGACAAGGTGACACCATATCTCCGAAGCTCTTTAATGCCACATTGGAGGGTGTTTTTCAGTCACTGAGCTGGGAAAACAAGGGGATAAAGATTAATGGAGATTATCTAACCCACCTTCGTTTTGCTGATGACGTAGTCATTTTTGCAACTAGCCCATCAGAGCTGCAGAGTATGATCCAGGAACTTGCTGACAAGAGTAAAGAAGTGGGATTAAAAATGAACTTTCAGAAGACAAAAATGATGTTCAATGCTTTTACAAGAAATGAAGATTTATCGATTGATGGAGAAAAGCTGGAGATAACAGACACGTACGTTTATCTTGGACAGCAGATATCAAGTGAGGGTCACATTGATGAAGAAATTAATCGGCGTACAAAACTTGCCTGGAGTACCGTGTATATAAGTTACCTAAACATTTTTTCGAAGAGAGAATAATTATCCCAAACGGCACCTGTATGTTTCTGATTTCCGTGATCATAATTTCATCCAAACCTCTATGATCTCATCCAATTTAGAGAGAGACTGAAATAAACTTTAAGATTGGCACTAACTAAAAAAAAAAAAAAAAAAAAATCAGTGCTGAGAGCCTTTATATCGAAGCCTAGGGGGACCGCTGTTGTAATGACAATAGCACAGTTGAACTATCCAGAATATGGAAACGTTTCATAGTTGCAATGTGACGTTAACATCTATAATTCATTTTTGAACTTTAACAAATACTCTGTATATTATATACCCGGCTTGATATGTTGTTCTCTTAGGTCTAATTTATTTTGTAATTCAACTGTGTTGCGATGGCAACAGTGCGCAGAAGCTTCACCCTTGTAATTCAACTGTGTTGCGATGGATACTCCTGCGCAGAAGTTTCACCCTTGCATACGTCATATTATTCTGATGCAAGGAGGTTATATTACTGGAGACACCACTCCTATCCACGCAGCATTGGCCGCCATAAGTCACCGTCTGTGCTGCAAATGACGCCAGGAGCAGGCACGACGCAGCCGCAGAAGAGAAGCTGCTTGGAAACCAATGGAACAAAAGCTTCTAAGCGTATAAACAGATAAAATGAGTAATTCAATCTTTATCAATGATACACAAGTTTACTATTTCATCAACGGGTATAATTTAGTTCATTTTTGCTTGCTTGTGACGTCACGACACAGATTAGCTGTGACATATGGCGGCAGAGCCAGTGGTGTCTTCAGTAATATAACCTCCTTGTTCTGATGTATATATTAGAGCACCAAAGCAGCTATTAATTACGCTCTTCCATCTGAAGACTGGTGCGACTGTCGCCCCGAAAGTACTTATGGGATTTCAATTTGTAAATACGTAATTTTTTAGCATTAAAAATCATCGTGGAAAGACTGTATGCTTAATTGTTATTGTATATAGCACGAAAAATTTTTCACCTGTACTACTTTTGTAATATATCGCTTATAGCTATAATTTCAGTTACAAATTAATTTTTTCCCTTTATGTAACCTGATGATTGCATACTAATGACCTAATTATGTTTCGACTGCATTTTAATCGCTGTAAACAATAAGTAATGCCGAACATCTTTCTTTTTATTTACGCTTTCCAACCGTAGGTTGAAGAAGCGTATATGCTCCAGATTTGGCCGACCGTCTGTTCGCACGACAACTCTCGTAAAAACGGTTCGTTTTCGATCAAATTTTAGTATGTGATAGGGGACCACCTGGGGACGAACCCTACTGAAAATGGACGAAATAGGGTCAAAGGTCACGACATAAAAGCGGGATCTATTCCATTGCCCATATTATGCGTCATAACTTGCGTAAATATGGTTCGATTTCAATGAAATTTTAGTATGTGCTAGAGGAACACCTGGGGACGAACCCTTTTGAAAATGGTCGAAATGGGGTCAAGGTCAGGACATAGGATCGGGACCCATTCCATCGCCCTTATGCCTTATAACTTACGTATAATGCTTCGATTGAGACAAAACTTTATCATGTTATTGCGGAAGTATACTTTACCGGTTCTGTTGAATATCATCGAAATGAGGTCATAGGTCCGGTCATAGGAGCGGTATTTATTCTACAGACATTATCCTCATAACTTGAAAAATGATTTCTGGTATGTTGGAAAGCGTATCATAAATCAGTGCATTGCATGATTTTACTAACTTGTTTGTATAGCATAGGAAATTGATATATCATTCGTATAATGAATCGTATTTAATCGATATGCTCGGTACATTTCATTGGTACTTTCGATACGTTATTCAATCTGACATATCGGTTAAATGTTCACTGAACTTTTATTAGGGATTTCAATTCTTGAAAGTTGGCAGGTCTGCAGTAAAAAATGGAAACTATTATTAGGTTTTTCATAACTTACTTCCGGTGTGACTAACAAGAACCAAACATGTTCTTGAAAAATTTTTAATAAATGTACGAGGCAGTACCTCCAAATAGCTAGGATAAACCAAATTCTATAGAAATTTCAGATAATATTCCGTTCTAGTATGATATCCTTAGGTCTCTCACCTCATGCGAATTCTCCAGAAGACTAGTTTCAAAGATATTTTCTGAATTAATGACTCTCTTTGTATAGTTATACGCTTCCACGGAGACTTAGTGGGTAATACAACACTAGATCCGTTAAGCTTACCATGTTTGCGGTTTTTCCTGGATTTTCCGGGCACGTTTCCTAATAGAAGTCCATAGTTCTCTCATTGAATCAAGTCTTCGTGTTCTGTCGCCTGGGTTTCAAGAATCCATACGAACAAACTCCCATTGCAATTAATTCTCAACTGGGGAAAAAATAGAAGTCTGTAAAAACGCATTTCAAGCATAAGACTTCTGAGAAGTAACGACAATAATAATTAAAATATATGTCGCCGAATATCTTGCCCTCAGTACACGGAATTTCTAACCAATTAGAAGCGGCCTGCCCAGCTCACGGAAGAGTAATGTTTATTGCTGCTGCTGCACAGTGTTAGTTGTAATTACGATTGACTTATCTCAGTCTTGAGATGCCGTTTCTTGGGTTGCTCCGCTTGACAACTGCGCGCCGATCGACCGACGGATAAGTTTCCAGGAACGAAGCGGTGGCAACAAAGATCGCCCTTCTTGGAAAGCAGTTGGGGTTACAGCCCTTCTGAATGACACACTCTCTCCACGTGATGACATTCTAGCTACCAGGAAAAACAAGGGAAGCTGCGTTTGTTTTTTCCAGGCGAAATTAAGAGTAGCTGCTCGCAACTAAACAATTAAATGGTTACATCGGTCTAACTTAGTTTATCAGTGTTGGAAACAATTATATCTTACCTTTGTGTTACTTGGCAGTGATGCGCGTAATTTTTGATCACGTTTTTGAGGTGTCCTGCCTTCTTCTCCTTTCCCTGTCCTCGAAGCTTGCTCACTTGGCGCGTTGATTTAAATAGTATTCAGTAAACAAACAAGACTAGTGCCACTAAAGACTTTGATACAGTGACCTCGCTTTAAAAGCGCGTTCATACAATTTAGTGTTTTCCATCATGAAATGTCGGCATTAGTGATACCGTTTGCCCAGACATACAAGTTGAAAAAAAAAAAAAGTCGAAAATGTAACTTAGTTGTCCTTATACCCCGAGGTATAACTGCGGGAGGGGGCAGTCTATAAAATAGCCGCTGCTAAAGTTGTAAATGCGCCGCGGGAAATAATTTTATATGTAGAAAATTATATGTACAAATTATATGCATAATTTATTAGAAAAATTTATATAATTATGTAATTTATATTATATGCATAATTTATTAGAAAAATTTATATAATTATATAATTTATATTATAGAATTTATATAATATAATATAATTTACATTATATAATTTATATAATATATTGTATAATATGTTATATAATTTATATTATGTAATTTATATAATTTATAGTTATAATTATGTAATTTATGTGCAGGGTTGCATGAAAATAAAATGTATCTGCTTAAACAACCACTGAAACAGAAAACTTGCTGCAAAGCACGAACCACGATAAAAAAATAGAATTAGATAATTAAAAAAAAATTAAAACGTTAAATAATTATTAGAGCATTAGATTCCAGTGAGGACAAAATAAGTACATTACAATTGAATGTGCAGCAATGTGTGTGAAATGGACCTTTTATATGGCAAAACATTAAAATATTGGACCATGAACGTCGTAAAAATAAGAGACTAAAGAGATTTTGTATCCAGAAAAAGTTTCATTAATGAAATTTCAAAAATTATAAATAGCATTTTCAACAACTTAATTCAAAAATAGTAACTTACAAAATAAATTAGAAAAATATTTTAATAACCGGCAACTGCAAGAGGAACCTGGCAATAAAATTGAAACTGTTTCTGTGTAAACTAAAACTTTGCATAGTTCTTACACATAAAGCACAAACAGGCCTCGATAAAATCTAGAGGCCCGAAACGTCTGTAAAAACGAAAGAACTTGTAAAATATGAAAAATAATTGAAAGTTAAAGTTAAAATGCAATTAAGTATATTAATCTCAGTAAATCCTTGAGTAACTGTTTTAATTGCCGTAAATAACATTTTCCCTTTTTTTCAATCGACAAGCAAAAGTATCTGCAAAATCCGCTAATAATTCGGAAAAGTATCCGTGTACAGTGTACATCTACATTCTGCTACTCTAATTTTATGTATACATTTTTTATATAGAAAATTTTGAATGCTCACTTTTGTTGTTTCTGATTTGAATGCCCACCGTGAGCAACTCTAAGGGCTTATAAGCTTTTTAGAGAGATTTATGTAGAGGATTTTAGAAAGGTAGTATCTGACCCCATGTCTTAAACAACCCTTAGAAGTAAAAAGCTAGGAGATTTGAGCTGCCCTAATCTCTTCAGCAGCGGATTGAGAATGGTTGATGAATTGATTTTCTAAATAGGTTAATCTTGAAACTTCTGCGTAGAACAATGCGATAAGTCTCGTGTTATTGTAGGAAAAGTGGTTATGCTCTAACAGGACAATGTAATAATTGTTTTCATCCTTGCTTTCCTTATGTAGGGAGTTTCTCCTCTTGTGATACTAGCGTGGCAAAAAAAAAAAAAAAAAAAAGAAACGCGGGTCATAAATATTTTACACCGCCGACACAACGTTCGATAAATTTGGTCTGCCCGCACTCGCGAACAAATGAGGGCGCGTCCTTGCGTAGTCCTTTGAATATTCAGTTTCCAATCCACCTAAAAAGTTCGTTAGCAGTGCCATTCCCTGTGGGGCGTCGTCGTAGTTTTTCTTTTCTGGTAATTCTTTCTTTTTTTTTTTCCCTTTAACTTTTTTGTTTATATTGATGAAAAGAAAAAACAGGGGAGGGGGCCAGAGAAGTGATGTGTGACTCGTTCATACAATGCTCTTTCACGAACATCCCACACATCTTGAAGAGGAGGTATTGAATCATGAATGTTTCAACGTAATTTCCTATGCCATCTTCATCGGAAGTAGAAAGGCGAAAACACCCGAAGTGTGCGTGTGGGGCTAATTTTTTCTCCCTTTGTACTTTTTGTGTAACGATTTACCATTTAAATGGTCGCACAAAAGCAACTTCTCGAATGATTTGCCTAAAACTACTCTCGCGAGGGATTTGCAACGATCGCTTTCTTTAAAAGGCCCCGGCTCTTTTTTAATTGGACGCATACAATTTTTTTTTATGTATTTAAATCCGTTTCAGCTGGTATTCTCTTAGCTTTTTAAGTATTTTATCCCTTTAACCAGCAGGCTTGAAACATCTTATTAAAAGTATATCCGTAGTTATTCCATGGAAATTTTATGTGGTGATAGTTGGTGTTTGCTACATCTAGAATGCACGCTAATTTCCAGAAATAAACACTTTTGAAGTAAAAAATAAAAATGTAGTGTTTAATAAAAAAATGCCTTCTATTTTTTCCCCCATTTTCGACGGCAGGTCATTGCGTTCGTTTTATTGACGACTTTCAAAAACATATTTGATCATACTAATTCTCATCACACACACACACAGCTGGTATTCTCTTAGAAGCTTTTTAAAAACACAAACAAAACGCCGCCTACCTAATGTGATGTAGGTCCTCCTCTCGCCTCCAAAAACGCTTTTACCCGATGAGACATAGATTCAACGAGATGTTGGTAGGTCTCTTGATATTTGGTACCTTGTCTGCAACAGAAGATCCCGCAGTTCCCGTAAATTACGTGTTTGAGGTGATGCTGTTTGTACCCGGAGAACGGGATGTTCCTCCATTCTGACTTGAGTACATCGAGCAACTCTGTCAGTGAAGAAGGTCGTGCTGGTCAACACCCGTCGTTCAAGTTCATCCCATATAGGTATTCAATGGGATTGAAGTCTCCGGGCTCTGAGCAGGCCAGGCCAGTCCAGTCCATCCGCGAGACCTGGTTTTCCTCATACCACTCCATTGTAGTCCTGGAAGCATGACAAGTGGCATTGTCGTCCTGGAAGAAACAATTGTGTCCGTAGAACTGCTACAACGTTGGAAACATTGAGTTATTCAGGATATCTCTATACAGCACAGTCCATGTTGCCATGAATAACGACTGGACCCACACCGTACCAGCTGAAACAGCCCCATACCATAACTCCATCGCTTCTGTGCTTCACAGTCGGCGTCACTGTACACTACGGAAGCAGACGCTCCCCGGATAACCCCAAACCTAGACATGTCCATCCGATCAGAATAAGGTGAAGCCGGATTCGACGCTCCATAAAACCTGCCACCATTGTCCCAATGTCTAATGTTTGTGCTGTTGACATCATTGTAGCCGCGGCTTTATTGCTTTTTGTGATGAGATGTTTATTGGCGGTTTCTCGGCCATGATGCCTGAGTGCATGGGCCTCTCTTTGAAGTATCTTGATGGGGACCATAGCATCTGTGGCCATGTAGAACTCATTTGTAATCGCGTGCAATCCGGATCTCCCTCTGCAGCACCCTCCGGTCACTGGGATGCAGTTTCCTGGGTCTTACAGGGTGAGATGAGTTCCTGCAATGTCCCGTCTTCTTCCACTTGTTGATAAAGGCTACAGTCGATTTAGCGACCTGTCTGACATCAGCAATGCTTCGTATGTTCCTACCTCCAACTGAGCTGCCTTTTTATAACTCCCTTTTCAAACTCTGACAGCTCTCACCTAGAGGTCTGCACAAGTCTTATTTGGTTAGCCCGGCCCGTTTCAAATATTAGACACTCTGCCCGGGTCCACCAATTGCAGCTCTTATTTAGGCCCGGCCCGTGATGTGCGATTTGGTATTATTGTCTTTCTATTGTTTTTTATTAAATAATGACATATTGAAAATATGTAGCTGAATATACGCCTAAAATATTAACTAAACTTTAACAATTATCGAAGAATATAACGTTTAAAGAGAGACAAAGTAGACTAAACACGTTCAAAATCTCCCTTTCTCTGAACTAGAAAGTGGTGTAACACTACAAAAGTCAAGTTCCATACAGAGTAGGGATAGGAGAAACGATCGATGTCGTCCCATTCTCTCATACGCACGCTCCACATCACTGCAGACACATCCCGACCCACACAACACGTACACTCGCTCGGGGTAGAATATTTTTGTTGTCAACAAGCCCCAAATATATTTTACCATCTTAATGAACCTACAGTTAGTAAAAACATTGAGTGCCACACTTTTGTGATTACCCCCTGGGCCATGGAAGTAAAGCCAGGAAAACAGTTAAACAGACCAAGAAATCGGGGAACACGAATTTCTGTACCGTTGCGTTAAAAAAGATGGGTCAACTTAACCCGGCCCATTGCTTTGTTCTCTAAAGTGAAAAAAAGCCTGACCCGGCCCGTGCAGACTTCTACTCTCTCTCCTGCTAGCCATTTTATCTGCGATTGATCCTAGCGTGCTCCCATTTCCGTTTTTATAACTTATCGACCACGTGCCTAGCACACCATTGCGCCTGCGTGGGGGTGTTCAGTCACTTTTGTCCACATATGCAGAACAGCGTACAAACTGGAACCACTAGGATTTCAAATTTCGTGCGCGAGGTTCGTTGACAAAATACCAGAAATCTTCATTAATTGAACTAGCTTTCAAACGCTGCAAGCAATTCGTAACAAAACGCAATTTGTGGAATTTTATCATGGGTCCATTCTCTGACCCACGATACTTAAATTACTGTGTCCTACTCTCCGATCCTCAATTATTATACTTTGTACAGGAAAGAAGAAAAATGGTGGTAATGCAGATTGAAATTCCAACAGATTTCAGATGAAGCTAGCACGTTGGCAATCTTTCAAAAATTTTGTTGGTAGAAATAAAATAGAATGAGCTGTAGATGAAAAATGCACAACTTTTCCACAGACAAAATAGTTGATTATCTTCTATCACGTGACGTGTAAAGTTAATAAGCTAGGGCTTTTTTTTTTTTTTTCTGGCGGAACGCATCGGAACGGCGTTTCAGCACCCTTTGAAATACATAATTTTTGGTTTCGAATTTTGGAATAATTATTTAATATAAGTTGTATAATAAACGTAATGCGTTAAGGGGAGAAATGGCAGGAGTTAACCTTTTATGTTTGATTTTTACAAGTTGTATATCGAAAAGGTTTTTGCCTGTATTTAATGAATCGCTGTAAAACGTTTTATACATCGAATACAGTACATGAAAAGAGGAAATATATTATATCGTGAAAACGAGAAATCAGAAAATTATCTGACAGGATACAACTTAATCAATGAGATTCGTGGTTTTCGGGAATACTTACAACTTCCAGGAAAAGAAACGCCTAAGCAGTTTTTACAGCGAGAGCGAACTTTGCAAACCACTGTTGCATATTCTAGCGAATGTGAAAGGGGATTTTCTCAGATGAATTTCATAACCCCGGCTCTTTCAAACAAACAGTAACCTAATTATCAAGTTGAAAACACATGGAATAATTAATACTGCCGCCCCCGATGGTGCAGTGGTCTAAGCGCTGGCTTGTGACCATTCGTCCGGGATGGGTCCGGGTTCGAATCCCGGTGAGGCATGGATGTTGTTTGTCTTATGGCACTGGCTCTTTCCCTTCCCTGGAACCAGTGACCCTAAATTAGGGATGGGCGACTGCTTTATAGCCATTGAGTTGCTCACGGTGGTCGTTAAACCCCCAATAAAAAAAATAATAATACGTGCATATAAATCAAGCTGTTCTTCCATGTAACGTAACCGCAGAAATTCGAAAATTTTATCATCCTGGAACGGGAATCGAACCCGCATCTCCCGGTTTTCGCTCGAGTATGCTAACCATTACACCACTGAGGACAACTAAATCCAAACAACTCGGACTTTCACTGAACTAGTCGAAAGAAACTTGCTCCGGATGATGAAATTTTCAAATTTCTGCGGTTACGTTACGTGAAGAACAGCTTGATTTATGTCAGTTATTAATAACCTCATTATTTGTCACTAAATTTTTTCCTAGCTGGATCCTGCGAAATACATCCGATCGTGGCTCCTTTAGCTGTGGGTATACGAAAAAGTAAGGAGCGGACGAGGTCTATAGAAATATTTAAAGAGCTGTACAAAATTTGGAATACGTTTTAGGATAGAGATGCAGTTCTCTTCGGTTCCAGATTGTAATGTAATCTTTCACCCAAATTTAACGGTCATTTTGTACGCTGTTAAAAAATTTTTGCAGTATGTTGCATCAAAAAGTGGTTCTGTACCACTTTTGGGGCAAAGGTGATGAATTATTGTGTGATGCATGAAATACGCAAAAACATGATGCAATTATGCACCATGTGTATGCATGTTGCACGCATCCCACAGCGGTTTACTTTTGCTCCAACAGTACTTACTGCAGCTGGTGTTACACCCCTTTTTAGTGCAACTGACTACAAAATTTTTAAGTGTAAGTAAGCTTGAAAGATTTTAATTTCATTTTTTATATAATATGAAACTGTTACGGAATGTTAGATTTTTTAACAATCATTTATAAATATAATATGAACATGTAAATTATGTTTCTATATTTTGTACTGTGCAATAGTAATAAGATTAAAAAAAAAAAATTGCCGCCCCGGTGGCGCAGTGGTCTAAGCGATCGCTTCTGGCCATTCGTCCGAGATGGGTCAGAGTTCGAATCCCGTTGAGGTATGGATGTTGTGTTTGTCTTGTCACTGGCTCTCTCCTTTTCCTGGAACCAGTGGCTCTAAATTAGGGACGGGCGACTGCTTTATAGCCCATTGAGTTGCTCACGGTGGTTGTTAAACCCCCCAAATTTAAAAAAAAAAATTGAAGAAATTGACTTGGTTTTTATTAGGTCAGCCTTTCTTTTTTAGTAACTAATACTTAAGAGTAGCGGCACCTTTTTTTCTCCTGGAAAAAAAAAGAAAAGCACTTTCACAGTATTTACAGGAGTTTCGAGCATCCGTAGCTTTCCTGAAGTATGAAAATCGTGAAGTCGAAATTGAGATAGACTAACTAATCATCATTTGAATAACACTGTGTTTTACAAACTTCAGTCTTGATGTCATTCGCCTCCAAGAAGGCCCAACACTGAGGATCACAATGATATTAAGTGAGTTTTATTTTTCATCATCATGGCGAGCTGATTTGTTAAAGTAAATCACAGAAGTATATATCCAATTTTCCTACATTTCTCTGATCGGCCTTCCTGGTGACTGAGTGTTCAGAGGCGCTGGTTTCTTGCTAGTTGGCTAAGGTGTGCCCCGGTTCCATTCCCGGATGAGACATAGGTTGCTGCGCGTTTACCTACGCCATTGGCCGTGCCCATTCCCTGGAACCCATGTCCCCAAATCCCCAAATTTAGGACGGATGACTGCTTCATAGGCCTAAGAAAAAAGGTGCGTTAAACTGCAAAAAAAAGATACATTTGTATATATCAGGGCAGCCCGCTTATAACGAGCCTGTGTTTAGAGAGATCCCGGATTCAGCTTTTGTTTGGAATAATGTTAATTCAAAGCTAATTTGATCGTTTTTAGCAAACAAAATTTAACGAAATCCCCGGGTTTAACAAGAGAAAGAACATCTAAGATAAGATCAAATTTAACAAGTGAAGTAACAAAATCTAATGGACTTATATATTTGACGAGGCAGAGTAAACCTACTGTCCTGGAATGGAAATGGTGGCAAACAGGACGACATTGCAACAGCCCAGTGGAATCCTGGTGTGCTGGTGGAAGAACGTTGATAGAAAAGCCATGGATAAGCAAGCGAGTTGTGCAAGAGAATCTTATCCACCCACTCCGATGGGCTGTGACTTGGTAGTATCGGGTCAGCAGAATTGAAAAACTCTCTACTCCTTAGCAAAACGATGGATTTAGCAAGCGTCCGGATTTACCGAGGATTTCTTCTAGTTCCGAGCTCCTCGTTATAAGCAGGATGTGTGTGTGTGTGTGTGTGTGTGTGTGTGTGTGTGTGTGTGTGTGTGTAAGAGAGAGAGTGAAGCCATTCAATCACTGATCTGGGAAGACAAAGCAATAAAAATTAATGGAGATAATTTAACTCGCATGCTTTGCTGATAACAGACATTTTTGCAACTACCCCTTCAGATATGCAGAGTATGATCCAAGAACTCTCTGCAGTGGCGAATCGCGCTTTTCGATCCGGCAGTTCGAAGGACGAGACTGGGTGTAAAGGATGCCAAATAACGCTACCTGCCAGACTGTGAGGTTTGGTGGAGGAGGCATCATGCTCAGGGGCTGTTTTTCATGTTTTAGGCTGGGCCTCCTTCTTAGTTATAAGATCAACGAAGTGGGATTAAAATTGAACTTTCAGAAAACAAAATTGATGTACCACGTTTTTACAAGAAATGAAGATTTAACGATTGATGGAGAAAAATGTATAGGTAAGATACCTATTTTTACCTTGGGCAACAGGTATTGAGCGAGGACCAAATTGAAGTTAATCAACATGTAAAACTTGGTTGGAGAGCAATTGGAAGAATCAGTACAATTTTAAAGATCAGTTATTTCTTAAGAGAAAAATATTTAGTGAATGCATCCTCCAGTTCTTACATGTGTAGGGGAGACATGGACCGTAACTAAGAAAGACATACGGAGGCTGCAGACAACTGAAAGAAGTATATAGAGCTGTACGCTAGTTGTAACCCCGGAGAGATAAGACATGTTAGTAAAATCATGCAATGCATTGATTATGATACGCTTTCCAACATACCAGAAATTATTGCTCAAGTTATGAGGATAATGGCTGTGGAATAAATCTCGCTCCTGTGTCCTGAACTTTGACCCCATTTCGATGATATTCAACAGAACCGGTTCAGTACACCTCAAGAATGACATACTAAAGTTTTGTCGCAATAGAAGCAGTTTTACGCAAGTTATGAGAATAATGGCTGTGGAATAAATCTTGCTTTTGTGCAATGACCTTTGACCCCATTTCGTTGATATTCAACAGAACCGGTTCACTATACCTCCGGAACAACATAACGTTTTGTCGCAATCGAAACATTTTTTGGTAAGTTATGATGCACAAAGGCAATGGAATGGATCCCACTCCAGTGTCCTGACCTTTGACCCCATTTTCAATAGGGTTCTTCCCAGTGGCTTCCTACCACATACTAAAATTTCATCGAAATCGAACGATTTTTACGCAAGTTATGACGCATAAAGGAAATGGAACAAATCCCGCTCTTATCTCCTACCTGACCTTTGACCTCATTTCGCCCATTTTCAATAGGGTTCGTCCCCAGGTGGTCCCTTACCAAATATTAAATTTCATCGAAATCGAACCATATTTACGCATGTTATGACGCATAAAGGCAATGAAATGGATCCCGTTTTTATGTCCTGACCTTTGACCCCAATTTGCCAATTTTCAATAGGGTTCGTGCCCAAGTAGTTCCCTACCACATACTGAAATTTCATCGAAATCGAACCATATTTACGCATGTTATGACGCATAAAAGCAATGAAATGGATCCCGCTCTTATGGCGTGACCTTTGACCCCACTTCGCCCATTTTCAATAGGGTTCGTCCCCTGGTGGTCCCCTACCACATACTAAAATTTCATCGAAATCGAACCATTTTTACGTGAGTTATCGTGCCGACAGACAGACGGACGGAAAAAGTTGGAGCATATACGCTTCAACCTACGGTTGGAAAGCGTAAAAAAGGAACCCTCTTGAATCAGAAAAATAACAAGAGTGGAAGATATAATCAGAGTAAAATCCCTGAAATGGCAATGGGCTGGACATTTGCTAGAAAAACTAAACAACGATGAACAACTAAAGTATCAGACTGCATGACAAGGAACAGTAAAAGACCCAGAACCACATGACAGATGGGTTGATTAAATTCTAGAGCATACTACACTATCTACCAACAAGTAATTGGACACCTGTGATAGCAAAGGAAAACGAAGTTTATTCACCTTCAATAGTTGGTGGAGCCTCCACGAACGGCGATTACAGCAGCGACCCTCCGGGGCATACTCTCAACCAGGCGTTGTACAACGGCTAGTGGTATTTTCTTCCACTCGGCTTGGAGAAGACAGGTCAGTTCCTTCACCGATTTCGGACGGTGGGAAGCACCCCATAGGTCGACGCTCCAACTCGTCCCAGAGGTGCTCGATAGGGTTAAGATCCGGGCTATGCGCAGGCCAGTCCATTCGATTAACCCCATTGTCACCATACCAAGCCATGGTGGACCTCGCAATATGACAGGTGGCATTGTCATCCTGAAAGTAACATGGGCCCACCTCGTAAAACTGCCGCAATGTAGGAAGCGCATGGTCATCCAAAATGGTGCAGTAGGTCTCGGCGTTGAGTCTACCAGAAATTACGACCAAGGGTCCTGTTCCATATCAGGAGAAACACCCCATAGCATAATTCCACCGCCGCCGAACTTCACAGTTGGCACAATACATTCCGGCAGGTTCTCCAGGCTGACCCCAGACCCTGCCATCCGAACGGTAGAGAGTGAACATTGATTCGTCGCTCCAGAGAACCTGTTTCCACTGTTCAACGGTCCACTGTCGACGTACTTTGCACCACGTTAGCCGAGCAGCGCTATTGAACTTGGTGATCTAAGGCTTGTGGGCGGCAGCACGTCCATGATAACCGAGCAGATGGGCTTCCTTACGGAGGGTATTCATCGAAAGGACACTCCCGGATGCCTGTTGAAACTCCTCGCGGATGTGGCCCATCGATTTGGTGCGGTTCTTCCGAATTTCTCTGGCCAGCACCCGTCGGTCTCTAACTCCCAGTTTTGTGGGTCTGCCGGGTCGGGGCACATTCCGACAGTCACCTCTCATCTTCCATTTACCAATCACGTAGGCCACTGTCGATTTTGGGTACTTCAACTCGCTGGATATGTCACGTATGGATCGGCCATTTCTGTGATACCCGACGATTACACCTTTCTCGAAATCGGAGAGCTCCGAACTGCGTGGCATCTTGCATGCGACTGGTTGCGTTGTTGTTTCCCACACGATATTGAACTGCGGCGACCGTGACGTGTATCAGGACTGCAGATATCGTCGATTGCAGGGGTGTCCAATTACTTGTTGGTAGATAGTGTAGAACGACTTGAAAGAGGCTGGCTCAAGACAGATCTGAAAGAAACTTTATGGAACCTTCTGTCATCAGTGGATTGTTAATGATTGAAAGAAACTTTATGGGACCTTCTGTCATCAGTGGATTGATAATGATTGAAAGAAACTTTATGGGACCTTCTGTCATCAGTGGATTGATAATGATTGAAAGAAACTTTATGGGACCTTCTGTCATCAGTGGATTGATAATGATTGAAAGAAACTTTATGGGACCTTCTGTCATCAGTGGATTGATTATGATTGAAAGAAACTTTATGGGACCTTCTGTCATCAGTGGATTGATTATGATTGCAGATGATATATATACGCACACTACAGTATATGATCAAAAGGATCGTGAGAGAGATAGAGACCGCTTTTTTGGAGTTGTGGATTTGTCCACATACGTGACACCCACTGCCTGTCCAGGTATAAAACGACTCACGTGACCAGAAAAACATCTTAGACAAGCATGTACAGCAGAATAAACCGTACGCGGCACAGCGATTAGACAGAGCTGGACCGCCGAGTACTGAAGCGGGTAGTGAGACAAAATCGCCTGTCCTCGGACTCAACCCATTTAATGCCCGACGTGTCGTGCATGCGACGCTGCGACCAGAACTGGGTACTCTTTTCCCTCAGACGGTCAGGCCACACGGCACTGCGCACCATCACCGACTCAGCTAAGCATTTTCATGTGGGACTTCCGTCCGCAGAGAAGGTTTAGGCCCAGATCACCTGCAGCGGGTCCGCCTTTTGGGCAGGGCACAGAAACGGAAGGAGTGAGAGCAAGTCTAGCAACTTTGCAAGAACAGTTTGTAAGTGAAAGAGAGCAAAGTAGATGGCGCCACCGTATAAGGGCGATATTGCTCATAGAGGGGTTAAGAGAGAGTCAAGGGTGTGTGTGTGTGGCGGGGGGGGAGGAATGGATACTCAATTCAACCTTTAACGTACTCATCCGATGCACGGCGGATATTCAGCAATTGTTGGCGAATCACCCTACTCCTTTAAGATCAACCAAGGCTTTGAACCTGGGGACCCTTTATCAGTAGTCTGACTCGCTAACCACAAAGCCATCCGCGGTTCTGCCTGTCCTCTGTTGCAACGCCTGCACCATAACGATTCGTTGAGAGCCGAAGGGAACGCGTTTCCATTACCGAGCAACCACACGCAAGGCTAACACCAACAAGATCAACGCTAAGCGTGGTTGTGAGAAGCTCCGCGCCAGTGAACTCAGGAACAGTTGAAACGCTTTCTCTGGTGTGACGAATCACGCTTTTCCAGGAATCAGACTCGTCCTACGGATCACGCATCCGGCAGTTCGCAGTACGAGTCTGGGTGTGGAGGATGCCAGATGAACGATACCTTCCTGACTGTGTATTGTCAACTGTGAAGTTCGGTGGAGGAGGCATAACGCTCAGGGGCTGTTTATGTTTTAGGCTGGGCCACCCCCTTCGTTCCAGTGCTCGGGAATCTAAACGCTGCTGCCTGTAACGACATTCTCGACAATACTGTGCTTCCAACGTTATGTCAACAGTTAGGTGAAGGCCTGTTCCATTTGCACAACCCCTCTCTCCCCTCCTCCCTGGGTCCGTTAAGCGAGGTCCGTGTAGAAATGGTTTAATGAGATGTGTATGGAAGAACTGAATTGGCCTCTTCAGAACCTCTAACACCTTTGGAACCATCGGAAGCCGACTGCGAGCCAGGGCGAACCACCAGACATCGGCGAATGACCTGCTAATGATTTTTTTTTTTTTTTTTAATTGAAGGTTTAGCGACCAGCGTTAACAACTCAGTGGGCTTATAAGCAGTCGCCCATCCCTTATTTAGGGTAACTATTCCAGGGAAGGGAGAGAGTCAGTGCCGTAAGAGACAAACACATCTATGCTTCACCGGGAATCGAACCCGAACCCCTCTCGGACGAAATAGTCATAAGCCAGCGCTTAGACCACTACGCCACCGGGGCGGCGACTTGCTAATGATTAATGATCTTGTGGCAGAATGGGAGGGAATTTCCACGGTGTTGTGCGAAAATCTAGTAGAAAGCCTTCCCAGCAGAGTGAAGCCTGTCATAGCTGCAAAGGGTGAACAGACTTGATATTAATTCCTTTCATGTTACTGGGAGTTTGTGGATAAGGGTCGGGGTACTTTTGATAGTGATGCCATGTTCATTGAACAACGCAGTGGGTCCACTGGATACGAGCGCCACCTGTTCTCGTTCTGAACAGGCAGTACGTTTTCACTCACCGGACGGAGAAGTAAACTATTCGGTCATCGGCGAGTTTAAATCCTAATCTGGCCTACGAATTAAAACGACCCTTTCTCGCGTGTACATCATGAGAGCGTTGTTTTTTTTTTTTTTGCTCAATAGCCCGAGAAAACAATGTAACTTACGTCAGAACGTAAATCAGAATCCTGACGATATATGTAATCATTAGCTGAATCGCTTCTCTCAAATTACTTTTAAATTAGTTTTGTTTTTAAAAACGTATTTTTTTTTTAAATCAGGGACGCGAATTAATCGTACCTTTTCTCCGAGTCATCATATAACCCCTCTATAATGGGCGAGTCACATATCTAATTATTTATCTGTTCATCCGAAACCTTCGCTTCTTGTTAATGCCAATTTCCCTTTCGCTTCCAGCATCTCGTTCCATTCTAGTTCTCAATGTAGTCCTCTCGACTTGTTTCGCCGTCGCTGCCAGCTTCAGAAATTAGAACGCTTCCGACCGTACGTTCCTCACAGCGCTTCACTTCTTCCTCTGCCTCACTTTCTTTCCTTCCTTCCTTCATTCAGCAGCTATTCATCTACATTAACAGCTTCTGCCGTAAGCATCCGTCCATCTGCCCTTCGTTTCATCCACTAAGTCCTTGGATGATGTGATTATCTTCTTTATCACCTCTTCATCTCTACCTCTTGCCGCAGAATGCTGTGCTTTTCTTTTTAAGCCAGATGTTTTCATCACCCTTGCACTTTTATCTATTTTTCGCTCTTCCCTTTGTATTGCATTGCCGTTTCATCTTCAGACCGGAAGTTCGTACGAAGCCTTAAAAGTTATGATGATTTCACGGGTTGTAAGCCAGCCACGCGTGATAATTGATGGGGGAATTGCTGTGATCGTTGATTTCAGCAGATATTCTCAGCCGTATGTGCTTATATGTTCGCGTGTAATTCCTCGTCCGGCACTACATGCGTCCTACGTGTGTGCTATTGTATAATTTATCTGTTCCCCCTCGGCCGTAGTTAATTCAGCGTCTGCTACATTATTTTGTTGTAGAGAAACAAATTCTCCGCATCTCCGGTAGTATTTGGTTTCTTTTGTTTCCAAGGTAAAATACTAACAGCAGAACTCCCTTATAGTGAGCAAGTATTTAGCGAGATCTCGGGAACTTTTGTTTGGTATAATGTTTATCCAAAGCTAACATGATCGATTTTAGCGAACAAAATCTAATGGAATCCCCGGATTTAAACGAGTGAGGAGGAAGCTAAGATGGTCACTTTTAACTAGCAAAGTAACAAAATTTAATGAAATTCAATATTTAACGAGGCGTAGAAAATCTGCTGATCACTGTTTTGTAATGCACACCCAGTATTTCTCATTTTCTTGTAGGACTTCCGTCCACAGTGAGTAGAGTTTAGGTCCCAGCCACCTAGAGCGAGATCGCCTTTTGGGCAGGACACAGAAACGGAAGGAATGAGATCAAGTCTAGAGACTTTGACAGAACAGTTTGTAGTGAGATTAGAATACAGTAGATGGCGCCACCGTACAAGTACGATGTTGCACATAGAGGGATGAGAGAATTTCAGGGGGGGCATAGGAAAGGATACCAATTTAACCAGTGGGTCCAGCCTGGGGGCCGCCACTTAACGTGCTCGTCCGATGCACGGCGGATATTCAGCGATTGTTAGTAAATCACACCATCTCTGCAAGATCAGCCCAGGTTCGAACCTGAGGACCTTGCATTGATAGTCTGACTCGCTACCAACTAAGCCATCCGCAGCTCCTGTTTTGCAATGGGAGAATAGAAATGGTGATATACAGGACGAAAATGCAAAAGCACCGGAGAATCCTGGTGTGCTAGAGAATGAATGTTGATTGAAAAACAATGGAGAGGGTGTTCATCAAATGCTCATCAAAAAAGAGTAGATGCGCAAGAGATTCTCTTCGCCACCAGAGTTGAAGACAGGCCACCTACTCATAGTAAGCAAAAAGTGAAGGGGGAGGGGGTCACGCGCATGTAAGTGGATTTCTCGGCGACAGTTGCAAAGTACCCTCTTTGCAATATACAGGGTGATTCATAAAGAAGTATACAGTTTCCAGATGCTGTGAAACAGTAACAGTTGAAGGCACGGACCACTACTGCGTACCGTTAGGTAGATGTACTCATAAAGTTTGTGTCTCGCTATACTGAGGGAAGTGATGTAGGCGATAGCGCGCGTGTCACGTGACTACTCAGTCAATGTACATCTTCCTCACCGATGGATTGGACGAGCCGCGGATTACAACATGCCAATGGCCACCCAGAAGTCCTGACTTAACACCTTGCGACTTTTTCCTGTGGGTGTACGTAAAGGACAAGGTATTCGCCCCTCCCCTTTCTGTTTATCTAGCGGAGCTGAAACAGCGTATCACAGCCACTATCACTGCACTTGATTCAGATATCTTACCTCGAGTTTGGGCGGACGTGTGACTAAGGGTGCACACATAGAACATCTGCGACTGTCTCTAAAAAAAACTTGAAACATTCCCCTACAATTCTGTTACAGGTAACATAAAATATCTTACAGTGCGTTGAAACTGTATACTTCTTTATGAATCACCCTGTAGTTAGGGGAGTAATGGAATAGGGATGTCGCTGGAAGGGAAACAGCAGAAAAGAATTCTTGGACTTGCGTCCATTTCTCCTTTAACCCTCCAAGTGCGCCCTGCATTGCGAGGATTGGTGCTACATTTGCATCATATGTGTTGTGTAGTTAATCAGTCTCACGTGGCCTTTTATATATACAGTTGTATCATAACATCATGACCACTTACCTAATAATGGGAATAACCACCCTTTGCCCGGATGACAGCAGCGAGACGGCGTGGCATGATCGCAATGAGGCCCTGGAAGGTTGCTTAAGTCACAAGTGCCCATTAGGAGTGCAGCAGAGCACGGAAGTCCTGGAGATGACGTGGTTGTGGGTCGGGACGTCGAACCAGAGAGTCCCATAAGTGTGCTCTATGAGATTGAGGTCAGGTGATTTCGCCGGCCAAGGGACAACTGAGACATCGCTACCGTGTTCCTGGAACCAGTCACGCACCCACTTAGCGACGTGGCACAGCGCGTTATTCTGTTGGTATACACCATCACCACCAGGGTAAACGTCCAACATGAAGGGATGCATGTGGTCAGCGAGGATAGACAAGTAGCCATTGGCGTTCAGGGACTCATCCAGTGGTACCAGCGGTCCCAGGTTATACCAGGAAAACATCCTCCAGACAGGCACACTACCACCGCCGGCCTGTACTTGACCAACAAGCGTGTCCGGGTGTTGGTTCTAGTGTGTCTGGCGCTGTATCCGCCACCGGCCATCACTTCTGTGTAGTAGAAACTTCAATTTATCGGATAAGGCAACCTTTCCCACTCTTCCACTGTCCAATGATGGTAGTCCTATGCGAGCTGCCAATGGACCTAGTTAACATGGGCACCTTGACGCAGCATCGACTCCGGGAACCCATGCGTAAGAGGATTCACTCTACTGTTATCGGGTACATGTACCTGGGTGCCCCAGTGTTCATTTGCGTGGTTAATTGCTGCACTGTTGCGCGTCGTTTGCCCTTTACCAGTCGGCGGAGGCGACGTTCTCCTTTGGGGTCGATCGCCTTTGGGGCTCCACAGTTATGACGTCATGAGGTACTCGGTGTGCCAGCGGTCCATTCTTGGTACAGCCTTACTACAGCACCTCGCGAACAGCCCACGAAGTTTGCTGTTTTTGAAAATATTTCACCTTTGGCGCGGTAGCCGATAATTATTCGTTTTTGATCGTTGGTCAAATCACTACCTCTGCACATTGTGCTCACGTGACACTATGACTCATCTGTCGTGGCCGGCCGCTTATATCTCTGTGTTGTCGACCTTGTCAGCACTCTGTGACCCGCCTGGGCGGATATACTGTGATTCTGGGGGTGGTCATGTTATTCTGATACAACCGTGTATTTGGAAGGCGCAATTTATTAACCGTAGTACTATTGTAGTGATTTAAATCTTTCAAATATATCAAATTGTTATGGATGTATATGAATATTATCACGTATGCATATATTTATATTCTGAGATTTTCCCCCACAAAAACGGATTTAGCGAGCGGCCCGGGTTTAACGACGATTTCCGTCGGACCCGAGCTCCTCGTTATAAGCGGGTTATACTGGAGTAAAGCGTTTCCGTTACCAAAGACTTCATCTATGTTGTTTATAAGAGAAAACTGTTGAGATATTGTAATATTTCGTATGCCATTATTTCCAGAGTTAAACATTTGGTATTTTATGATTGCGTTTTAAATTAAGAAGTTGTTGTTTTTTCATTGTTTTGGCGGGTGTTAATGTGTATCTTATAAGTGCCCAAAATCCGCTGCAAAGACTATCTTTTATATTCTGAAAAGTTTTTAATGCAATATGTGGACTTAAATTATTATTTCCCAGCAAATTTTTTTTTACGTGCTTGGAGCTCTATAGAGTTTGCCTCATGTCATTAACTTCTCTTAAATTTCCTGTGTGCGGCATTAAAGTATTATGATGTCGATTTAATATTCCGGGAATGAGGAACTTCTATATGAGGAAATTTAATTTCGCGAAGACCCTCTCTTCGCGGAACAGCGTTTGGGAGACGATCTTATGCGTAGGTGTTTCATGTTCGTTGTCTGTTTAAGGTAAAATGCAAGTCATTTCCTAATTGTATGCATGCAGCTTTAGGGGGAATCAGTTTAATGAATGGAATTAATTAAGGTAATTGATATGATGTCACCTTCAGCAGAGCTGACAGGAAGTGTGTTTGTGCGTTGAGATATTTTCCTGACACGCGTTTACTTATGAATGAAGGTGTGATGGCGATCAGATGGGTGTTGTCCAAAAGTGGCGGTATCCACTGTTTCCACCCATTGCCTGCCTGCTGCATTATTAGTATTGCTGGGAAAACCTGGGTCTGGAGTTCGTTGTACTTGCCACTAACACAGACAATAGTGATCAGTGGCATGTTCTGCTGACTGTTCGGATAATGAATAATTAACTCATGTCATCCACACACAAACATGGACGCCCGTAGTTAACTTTTCAGGAGCGTGCGAACGGAAATTGTAACAACAAATAACACCTTACGCAAATTTCCACTGTACCTTCGTGTTATTTAAGCATTTTTACCACACACATGAATTTAATTGAACAGGGATTACCCAAAAACCGCATGAGATGGCTGAATGAAATTAGACAGCTTGTTGAGATGATAGATTTTTTCTTTTCTTTCGAGCAATGGAATACCCAGGATTTTTTTATGGGAGTGGCCCAAAATACTGAAGATAAGATTTAAAATATCCCCCAAAAAACTTCTCCCAAGATATTGGGAAACAATAAGAATATCTCCGCCATATTAAAGTGCGTTTGTTTTGTTTGGGGATTTAACGACGACCGTGAGCAACTTTTTAGGTCAATAAGCAGTCTCCTGTCTCTCATGCAGGGCCACTGGTCCCAGTAAAAGGGTAAGCAATTTTTGTCCCAAATTCAGAGCCACTAGTTCCAAAAAAATATAAGCAATTTTTGTTCCTAAATAAGGGCCACTAGTTCCAGTAAAAAAGGGTGAGCAATTTTTGTTCTAATTCAGGGTCACTGGTCCCCGTGAAAGGGTGAGCAATTTGTCCCAAATTCAGAGCCAGTAGTTCCAAAAAAAGGTAAGCAATTTTTGTTCCTAAATCAGGGCCATTAGTTCCAGTAGAAAAGGGTGATCAATTTTTGTTCCTAAATCAGGGCCACTGGTTCCAGTAGAAAAGGGTGATCAATTTTTGTTCCTAAATCAGGACCGCTAGTTCCAGTAGAAAAGGGTGATCAATTTTTGTTCCTAAATCAGGGCCGCTAGTTCCAGTAGAAAAGGGTGATCAATTTTTGTTCCCAAATCAGGGCCGCTAGTTCCAGTAGAAAAGGGTGATCAATTTTTGTTCCTAAATCAGGGCCACTGGTTCTAGAAAAAGGTAAGCAATTTTGTCCCTAATTCAGGGCCACTGGTTCCATATAAAGAGGGTATGCAGTTTTTGTTCCCAATTCAGGGCCACCGGTTCTAGGGAAGGGACAGAGGCAGTGCCGTAAGACAAACACAACATCAATCTAGGGATTCGAATCCGAGCCCACCTTCGGTGAATGGTCAGAAGCCTTCGCCACCGAGACGCCAAAGTGCGTTTCGAATAATTCGTGAAATAAACAATGGATATTTAAAAACATGTTCAGCATATTTAAAAATAAGCGGGTAATAAAAAACTAAGGACCAAGTGATATCACATGGGAGCTTGGTGAATTTTTAGGGCGCAAGGGCCAATGGGAGCTTGGTTGGTGAATTTTTATGGCGCAAGGGCCAATGGGGGCTTGGACCAACCCTCTAGTGCGCTACTGCTTTTGAGGTTTTTGGGCCCCGTATATACCATGCGCCATGAAACATCGGCGGTCACTCAATCTGACAAGACAAATTTCTTATAAAAAAAACGTCTGGAGATCTTTGCCGAGCAATGTATGGATGCTGCAGAAAATGAGGTCGCATTTTTCTTTTTTTCGCTTTTCATTTTTTCCCATACAGTATCTAATGGTGTCGAACCTTAGTTGGGTGGTTAGCTAAACAGACAAACAGGACAAAGGGGTTTTTTTTTTGATACGCAGAAATTGGAAATACAGTATAAGGGACCCACTTATAACGAGGAGCTTGGGACCGACAGAAATCGTCGTTAAATTCGGACGCTCGGTAAATTAGTTTTGGGGTAAAAAAAAAATAAATAAAAAAAACATTAAAAATAAGTTTATATTATCTGTCCATATCCAGGGGTTGCGCTGGCTCTTTTAAAGGTTTCGCCAGTTTATTTGCCTAATTCAGTTAATCGCCAAAGTGTTATAACAGTACAAAAAGATAATCGATCGCCAAAACGATTTTTTTTTCGCATATTGCGAAAGTGGCGATCGGCAGCACGACCTCTGATATATATCATTACACATGGCAACATGTTTCACCATTTTCTAGCTCTCTAATATGGCTGCTTTGACGTTTACTGATATGTTTTCTCTTAGACATTTTGTTACTTATAAAAGCTTAGGGTTTTCACCCTGATGATTACGTGAGTTCACAGCAGTTCAACTATACACACGTGACGCAAAAGTTGCACGGATTCCCTCAATGCAACGCTCACTTGAAGGGTGAAAGGGGCAATGGACACAATTTCAGAAATTATCTCATGTTTCCCCTCAGGCCACATTCCCATTCCATTACTCCTCTCTTCCTCTATGCAGCCATCGTCCCGAAATATACATTACCAACAAGTAATTGGACATCCCTGCAATCGACGATATCTGCGGTCCTGATACGTCACGACCGCCGCCGTTAAATATCGTGTGGGAAACAACAACGCAACCAGTCGCATGCAAGATGCCACGCAGTTCGGAGCTCTCCGATTTCGAGAAAGGTGTAATCGTCGGGTATCACAGAATTGGCCGATCCATACGTGACATATCCAGCGAGTTGAAGTACCCAAAATCGACAGTGGCCTACGTGATTGGCAAGTAGAAGATGAGAGGTGACTGTCGGAATGTGCCCCGACCCGGCAGACCCACAAAACTGGGAGTTAGAGACCGACGGGTGCTGGCCAGAAAAATTCGGAAGAACCGCACCAAATCGATGGGCCACATCCGCGAGGAGTTTCAACAGGCATCCGGGAGTGTTCTTTCGATGAATACCATCCGTAATGAAGCCCATCTGCTCTGTTATCATGGACGTGCTGCCGCCCACAAGCCTTTGATCACAAAGTCCAATAGCGCCGCTCGGCTAACGTGGTGCAAAGAACGTCGACAGTGGACCGTTGAACAGTGGAAACAGGTTCTCTGGAGCGACGAATCAAGGTTCACCCTCTATCGTTCGAATGGGAGGGTCTGGGCTTGGCGTCTGCCTGGAGAACGCCACCTGCTGGAATGTATTGTGCCAACTGTGAAGTTCAGTGGCGGTGGAATTATGCTATGGGGGTGTTTCTCCTGGTATGGCACGGTACCCTTGTCGCAATTCCTGGTAGACTCAACGCCGAGACCTACTGCACCATTAGAAATTATGTGCAAACGATTTCCCATCAGGAGCTGTATCCGGTGCAGAAAATATTTTTCATATCGGAGATTTAGAAGCAGTGATATAGGGGAAAACGCAATTTACCTTTACGACCCCTAGCGGAAAGTCTACGAATTACTTGAAAATTTTAAAATTATATGAAAAACATGTCACACGAAAAACACTATCCAACAAAGGAATTTTTCAAATCGGACTCCTAGAAGTCGAGATATTGACAAAAATAAGATATACATCTACGCCCCCTGGCGGAGAGACTGTGGAATATTTTAGGAAGAAAATATTCCGAAAAGGTTTATCGATGTGAGTGGCATCAGTCCACGAAAGAATTTTTTCAATCGATATTTTAGCTCAGATTTTATGGCAAATACATCAGAAGCGAAAATTAACACTTACGCCAGTTGGCCAAAGTATTCTTTACAAAAAATTCGAAATTATATGCAAAAGTTTGTGCAACAGGAGATGTATCCGCTGAAAAAAAAATTCAAATCGGAGTTTTAGAAGAAGTTATCGGAAAAAATGCAATTTACTTTACGCCCCCTAGCGGAAAATCTATGCGTAATTTGAAAAAGAATTTGAAAGGAATCGAAAGATAAGATTTTTTTCAATCTGATGTTTTAGAAGCAAATATGTGGAATAAAACGTACTTTTGAATTCGACATCATCTGCATTTACGCCCTCTAGCGGCGATATTGTATATTGTAAAAAAAAAAACCGAAATGAGGGATCATTCGAATGCAAAAAGAATTTTTCAAATCGGACTAATAGTTGCAGAGATACCGTGGGTACAGACGGACGGACAAACCGATAACATAAGCACGATCTTTTTTTTACAAAAGACGTGCTAAAAATGATTCATAATTAAAAATTCTAGGCGTTCTTTGGAACCCACATTTTAATTCTTTAACATGCCATTTGGCAAAAATCAAATTCGTGAGGATTAGGGAAAGAACGGAAACAGCCAGCTATTCGACGTCCCTCAAGATAATGTAAATATACAATATAAAATTATGTACAAATGTCCTGATTAATTTATTAAACCTTTCGGCTCTTTTAATCAATATTGGAACAGTTTAAAATTTGAAAAACAAACGTATTTAACGAGAGCACTGTGAACGATTGTACTTTACTAAAAGTTGTACGTCTACTTCAATGATTGGTTCGTTAAAAGTAAAAAAAAAAAAACTGTTCAAGAGTAGAAGAGTAGTCATCAGAGTTTCTGTGTGTTGAAAAATAAAAACCACTACCTCTCTGGTGTTCTGAGCCAACTTAAAATGCATTGTCTTTGTGTAGTTCCATTACCATAAAATTTAGTTGAAAATGATAAAATTTAATTCTTTCAGTACTTGATCTTTTTTAAAGATTGCTTTCAAAAAGGATAAATTACACTGTCGAACAGTGTACATTACTTTTATTTTTCAATTGATTATGTAAGCATAAATATTCATTAGCTCTTGATTCTTCTGATTCTTTTAAAAGGACCAAGAATATCTCACAAAGTGGACCCGGTTTGATAACAATGCAACGACAGCTCTGTGCTTTGGAGTAGGTAACTGAGATTCTCTTGCACAATTCGCTTGCCAAGCCTTACTCCCTTCCGACTGCTTTTCTATCAACATCATTCCACTAGCACACAAAGTTTCCCCATGCGCTGTTGCAATTACGTTACTGTATGTCACCATTTCAATTCCTCTCTTCCAGAACTGCAGGTTTTTTCTGCTTCGTTAAATATGGAATTTCATTAAGTTTTCATACTTTATGATCATCTTAGCTCGTCCCACCCACGTTAAATCCAGGAATTTCAATAAATTTGTTCGTTAAAAACGATCAATTTTGTTTTGAATGAACATTACAGCGAACAAAAGTTACCTTTTTCTCGTTAAATCCAGGATTTCGATATGTACGGGCACGTTATAAGCGGGTTCTACTGGACTATGTTTTATATGAAAGCATACTCGTACTGTAGATGCGAGACTAAACAGTCTGTAACGATATTACGAAGTACATGAGACCGTGCACACTCAAAAGCTCTTATAGCCAAGTAAAATCGAACTTTATACGTATTACACCACTAAGTAAACCGATGTACTACGCTATATACGTTTCTTGAGTCTGAACACTCGGATCGCTCAAAAAGGCTTGTCGCGAATCACAAGGGTTCTGCGGCACAGAAAATGGAAACTCCTTTGCCAGGAAGGCAGTCCTTAAAATGAAGTTTTAGTTGGCGGATTCTCTTTAGGTTGCGACTGCTTCACTAGGAGGAAAATTAACACAGACGGTTTAAACAGACGTGTCTGCGGAGAGAAGTGTTTTACGGTTGGGAAGGGAGGTTTGCTAAATCCGCCACCGGTTCCAACAAAATAATCCTCTGAACCCATTCGCTGATACAGGATGCTCCGGTGGCCATAGAGGTCAGAGGCGTTGGCTACTGGCAAGTCAATAGCGTCAGACCCGGATGAGGCATGGACAGTGCGCCTGCCCCAAGGCACTAATGCTCTCCCCTTATCTAGAATTAGTGGCCCCAAATCAGGGTTAGGGACAGCGGCCCTGGATGTACATATAGTGGCTTAAACCCCAAAACAAAATGAACACACAAAGTACCTTTCACCCCCATAATTTTTGAAAAAGCTGTATATAAGTCGCATGTATTCTGACTGTTAGTATTCACACTAGTATTTGATATCTGCGAGAATGCCAGAAGCAGTATCTTAAGAAAAACTTAGTATCTGATTCTTGCGTAAATTAAAAAAAAAAAAAAATTGCTGTCCAAATTAATTCAACTTCGAAATTGATAAAAATAATTGGTAATGAAACTTTAATAAAAAGCACTAAATGCTAAAAAATTACGAACTACTGTTAAACTGATTTTGAAAATTTTGAGGGTCTTCATTTGGGGTTGTTTTATATCTTAACGTTTACGCCGACCCGAAGGCACTTTTTTCTATGAACATAGTGCCGTAGCGGTAAACCTTATGCATCTTACGCATGCGTGCTCAGGGAGCTACTAATTTTTGATAGATATTTTCTCTTAAAGCCTGCAAAAATGTTTTTCAGCTTAGTCAATAAACAGGACCTGCGATTTAGCATACTAAACTTACAGAAATAATATGCGCTGTCAAATAGCTTTCAAACAATAATGACTCAATTTTTGTGTACAGCAGAGGATGCAAGCATGTATTGTTTATGTATTCGAAATAGCACCAATGTCATCGCAAAACCAAATTCTGCGGACGATTGTACGAACGTCTCTTTCAATCTTTCTTTGTAGTACAAAGAGCCTTAATTAGTAAAACTGCTTTGCAGTCGTGACTGATTTAGTCTTAAAGCAGTGACGAAAAATTCCCTGTCTGAGACCTCTGCAAGTCTGAATCTGTTAGAAGCAAAGAAATACGCTTATGATTAAAAAAAAATAAAATAAAAAAAATGGGATGACAATTTGCCTGCCTGTTTACGCATTGGTTATACTTACGTGTCAAGATTTTGCCTGAGGTTTTTTTTTTTTTTTGTGAAATTCCTTCATGCGTAGGTGGAATGTTTACCGGTAATGATTGCTTCGGTTTTACCAGGAATAGGTTTTCAAGTTTTGTGAGATGTTTTCATGAATAAGTTAATTACATTCCTATGCCCCAAGATAATGAGTCAGTGGTTTATTTTTACGCGTTATATACACCGTTTGTCATTTCCTATTTAAAACTGACGTTAATTATCTTTTGCCTCCATTAGCCTTCCTTGTTTCCATCATGAGGTTACTTCGATTTTTAGCAGGATGGAGCTGCGTACAGTTGGCCAAGTGAGGAGTCTACGATATTTTTTTCTGTACAGACTAGTACTGAACATAAGCAAATTCACCTTCTCACGCACTCATTCACAAATCGGATTTCTGCAATCGAGAAAACACATATAGAATCTAGAAATGGAAATAGCTATATTTACACACCCTAGCCAATGAAAAATGTTTTGAAAGTTAACAAATTGTGCACAAGGTTCTCGTAGCGGAAGGAAGATATCAGACAAATTTATTTTCAAATCGAGTGGTTCGAAGAAGAGATAATAATAGAGAAAAACATTACTTAACTTTACGTCCCGCGTAGCGGGAAAGCGGTTGTTATTCAAAGAAGAAATCGTGTGCAAAATTCTCTTCATAATAAAGAGTACCCTACCGAAACATCCCCACGCAACCCCAAAATTCTAAGAGTTTTTCAGAATCTAATAAGCTCTCTAAATATTCTACTTTTCCAATCAAAATTCTGACCCCCGTGACGGAAAATCTTTGAAAAATGCAAAACCAGAAAACATGTTAAAAGCATTCATCATAGCAAAAGCTATATTATCTTTTTTTTTTTTTTCGAATAAGTTTCGTGGAACCAGAAATAGCGAGTAAAAAAATTAACATTTGCGCCTCTTATTGGGAAAACTGTGCATTTAAAAGGCAATACCCTCCTCCCCGGTCTTTACAGTAGCCCGAATGCCATACAGTAAAGAAATTTTCCATACGGTTTTTAGAAGCGGAGATACAGTTGCCAACAGAAATACACACTACCACCTAACGCAAATGCTCCATAATAAAATGAATGGTATCTGATGTCCAAAGAATTTTGTTTTTTTAAATCTAACTTTTAGAAGCAGAGACATCGAAAAAAAAAAAAACGTTTGCACTCCCTTCAGTGCGAAATTGTGGCTTGATATCGAGAAAAAAAGTATATATGCACACACATAATATTGACATAAGTCACCAGACACCTAGAAGAAAAACACAACACAGCATTTATTGACATACATTAGTACGGTGTCGGTCTACCTTTGGCCTTAATCCATGCACTGAGCCTTCAAGACATGCTTTCGACAAGGTTTTGGAACACAGCGATAGGTATGCGCTTCCATTCAGCACATAATACTACCGCTAACTATTGCTTAGTAGTAGGCATTGGTTCAAAACTTCTTATGCGGCGCTCTAATTCATCCTATATAGGTGCTCTATGGGATTAAGATCAGGGCTCTGTGCTGGCCAGTCTACACACGATACGTAATTATCGTCAAACCCCGCCGTAACAGTCCTTCTTTTTATGGCTCGGTGCATTCTCCTGCTGGTACCAACAAGACTCGGTTCCATAGTATTGCCACAGAGTTGGTAGGGCATAATTGTCCGGAATATCGAGGCAGACTTGCTGGTTAACAATTTTGTCCACGATAACCAATGGGCCGGGACAGTACCACAAAAAACACCCCCACACGAGTACACTGCCAGCTCCAAACTTGACCGTAGAAAAAGTACACTGTGGTAAATAGCGTTCCCCGGCTGCCGCCATACCCACTCACGGCCATCAAACTGATGAATCATGTATCTGGATTCATCAGTCGATAATACCTGTTTCCATTGTTCTACGGTCCACGATAAATGTTCTTTACATCATGCCGAACGACGAGTAGCATTCCGAGTGGAGATGAAAGGCTTATGAGCAGCCGCACGACCACGGTAACCCTTGGAATGAAGTTATCTGCAAAAATGGTACGTGTATACATATCGTGGTTCCAGCATTTTTACACGCCTGTACACTGAGGTCTTGTGCAGTACTCCGTCGATTAGCTGTAACGACTCTCCTGAGGCTTCGACGTCTTCTATCGCTGATTTTCTTTGTCAGCCGGTACGTTTTGCTGCTTCAGGTACGCCATGTGTCTTCCACTTATTCAGTACATCCAAAATAGTTGACTTGGGTATGTTTAGACGCTTCTCAGTTTCTCTTATGGACAACTCACTAATATAACACCCAACAATCTTTCCTTTCTCAAAGTCAGTTCTCTCCCGCCGCGACATTTTCAGTCAACCTCACAGTGCGATATGATCGCGGTCAGCTGCAGGCTTGTTTTTATACCGTTTGCAGCTGTACCGCGAATCCTAACAACGCAGCGGATCCGTTCATTTGCTTCTGAAGGGGTGTCCGGTGACTTGTCAATATAGTGTGTATGTACACACACGCCCTAGGATGGTTTTTTTTTTCGTGTGAGTGGCATTTCACCACGAAAGAATATTTTTCAATCCAGTTCTCAGAAGCGTAGGCATTGCTGCAAATACATCAAACATGTATACATTTGCACCAAGTAGTTGCAAAACAGTTCTTTGCGAAAATTTGGATATCATAGGCAAAACGTCCCCACCAGTAGCTTTGTTCTAAGCAAAAAGAATTTTTGAGGTCTGTTTTTTAGAAGCAGGAACTATCGGGAAAATCTCGATTTACTTTTACCCCCCCCCCGAGACATTAGTCGATTACTCGACAAAAAAAATTTTTTTTTCCCAAAATATTCTTCGTTGTAAACTGTATCGAATGGAAGAAAGCATTTTTAAAAATCTGATATTTAAAATCTATGATATGGGATAAAATGTATTTTGAATTTGATATGGTATCTGCTTTTTACGCCCTGTGGCAGCGACGTTGTGCATCGGGTAGGAGGAGGGCGGCGGAGAGCAAAGATCATTGTTTTCACATTTCGGGCTTTACAAAATGCGAAAAGAATGTTTCGGATGAGTCAAATAGTTGTAGAGATAAAGATGTCCACAGGCATGTGGATGAACAAACAAACAAACAAAGTGATAGCACTTCGTGAAAGAAAAATCCGTATAAGCTTAAGACTCGTACGTTTTTTATAAAATATGTGCAGCAAAAAAATTTCTTTCGCGCAATGACACTGATTCAATTTTGTCATTACTTCAAAGTCCTTGTGAAACATCATCCATTAACACAAGATGCTGAATTTGAACGCGGCGTTCCCAATTAATTAATGCAAACGTAAAAGCTGTCTTCAGCTATAGTTGCAGTCTCAAGGAAAGTATTATTTCTCGGGAGACTCAATAAAAAAAAAAACATGTTCGACAAATCTAGGTATCTTGTAATTTTTTTTTTTTTTTTTTTTGCGACGCGTATTTTATAAAAAAACGTACGAGTCATAAGCTTATACGTTGTTTTTTTCACAAAGTGCTATCACTTTATTTGTTCATCCGCATGAATGTGGACATCTTTATCTCTACAACTTATTTGACTCATCCGAAACATTCTTTTCGCATTTTGTAAAGCCCGAAATGTGAAAACAATGATATTTGCGAAACGGTGATTGCACTGCTGAAGAATTTGTCATTTGTAATAGAGGAAGGATACCGTGCACCAGGGACTGCAGAGAGAAAGAGAGAGTATATTTTGCTAACTTTTTGCTTTTGAGCATAGATGTGCCCAACTTGGTAGCATAGTTGTTCGCTTCTTCAAAATCTGGGACCTATTTGCAAAAACGCTGCTTTAATCAGTAAAACTGCGAACTGAATTACAAGACTCTCAGATATATATTTTCATTAGAAAAGGAGTATTAGGCGTAGCAATAATCCCGGTGAAAAGCTTCTCATAATTGCGAGAAAACGCGTGTCTAAGGATGAGAAAGTGGAGAGAGCGAGGACTAATAGTTGTGTTTGCTCTTGTTTCGTACAATAAACTTCAGATAGTGTACCAGATATAAATTCTAATGCAGTAGAAATTCCTAAAGTAATTACCATAGTGAATAGACTTCAGAGGCTATTGGATTAAATTGAGTAGCGGCTCGTGCATTCTTAATGCAGCCTGCTCAGAAATAAGTAACAAAACAGTTCTGGGTAATGAGTTTCAGAATAATTCGCGAAATTCCGATGCAATGACATGGTATTTATATTTATAAGTAATACTTCGTTATTTTGTATGAACTCGTTGTATTGTAGTTCGATCTGTTTTAGGAATGACGAAACGCCTTATTATGTTGAGTTAATGCGTTCAATTTGGGTTTTGTAGGAAATTCTAGTTTGTGAGAGGAAGCGTAGTATTTCAGAATTCAATTAATTTTAATCGAAAATAATTGAAACGTAGGGTAGAAGTAATGCAAGTGCAATTTCGTGAGTACATATTTTTTAAAGTATTTTCCATTAGGCGTGCCAAAGCTTCTTTATTAGGATTTTCGAAGAACACATTGTTGTAGGGGGGGGGGGGGGAGGATTACTTTTCGCCAATAGTGAATTGTCCGCCCTACTTCTAGAAAGGTAGGCGAGTTTTCAGGCACAGTATTGCCGGAAAATACATGTAGGGAATCTTGCAATACCACGGCAACATATTGCTCATGATTTTTTTATACCGAGCTGCATGGCCGTAGACTTGTCCCAAAAGGTGAGGGGGGGGATGGTTAAGAACATACACACAGCAGGAGCAGATAAATCCATAGCGCTTGAGTTTTTAAAAGCTCCCCCGAAAATTTTATTCTTCGAACTTTAGCTTTCTGTTATGAAACTTCAATCTCTTTAAAAAAGCAACAAGTACAATACACAGATTTTTTCTGTTTGCACCTTTTTTTTTTTGTTGTTGACTATTTACCATGAAATCAGAATAATAAGTATGCGTATGCCAATATAAATGTTTGGCACTAACTCCTTCAGAGCGATATTGGTAGTAGTAATTCAGGCTGAAGTTCCGCGGTGCAACCAGAAAAACAGACAGACTGACAGACAGAGACAAACCGAGAGAGAAATTCATGCGGTGTACCCATCAGAAATGTTTGTACCCATTGCACTGATTTCTCGTGGGGTTCATATGTATTCATTTATTAGTGATGCTATTGAACGTGTACACCAGAAAACAAAACTGAACTTTCTGAAATAAAAACCTATTTTGAAAGCAACTATTAATTTATGTATAACGTATGTGTAGTTATCGATAATGATTTTTTTCTATGTATCTTTGTCGCTCTGTGTCGTAGATTGTTAAATCCACAAGACGGTAGGTTTTGGCGTTGTATCGTCATAGGTGATGAAAGCTTGAAATTCCTACTGTATCCTACCACAGGGAACTAGTGGCTGAGGCCCCACCAGGAAACACAGCTAGTGCTGCAAAGAGCGCGGTTCGAGAGTCGTGCATTGCATTTGGTGGAATTGTGTGGGTTCTGTGCACTGGGAACTGGTACCAGATGGTCAGGCTGTGGACAGGAACCTTTATGCTAAACAACTGCAGCGGGCCCATGACGCTTGGCTTCAACGCTACCCAGCGCTTATCAATAGGAAGCGGGCGTTGCTGCAAGTGATAATGCCTCAAGTCACACCTCCAGAGTGGTCCATGATGCTGTGTGCCAACGCTGCGCTCATCAAAAGGAAGCGGGCGTTGCTGCAAGTGGATAATGCCCCAAGTCACACCACCAGAGTGATCCATGATGCTGTGCTCCAACGCTACCCAGCTCATATCGAAAGGAAGCGGGCGTTGCTGCAAGTGGATAATGCCCCAAGTCGCACCTCTACAGTGGTCCGCTGAAAACTACAGGAATTGGAAGGGGCTGAGATCTTATCTCAACCTCCATACAGTCCGGAGCTTGCCATATCTGACTACCACCTGTTTCTCTCAATGGCCCATTGCTTACAGGCACGGCACTTTGCTTCTGTGGTGGATATGGAATGTGGTATAGGAGTTTGTCCTCGAAACCTGCCTTGGCACGCAACAATTCTTTTGACGAAACTTACATCGCGAGGGTTTTCTAGGAGTTTCGTGCACATTTCCAATCGGCGGTTTGCTTCAGCTGGCGTCAGTTCGTGAGAGACCATGCCGAGGTCCTGAAGGTGACTAACCACGGTGGTTTCTGACTTGCCCAGCTCACCTGATAATCTGAGTACTGGTTGTCGGATTTGCCTCAACGGCCTGGCTCACGGCCTCAGACTCCACGGTTTCGTGGCCCACCTGACCTTGGCTGATCGTCGAGGTTTCTCTCACGTGAGCGAAATTTCTTGAACCATCTGCTTGCGGTGCTGTGGTCCACTGAACCTTCCCCTTTTGCATGACAAATGTTTCGTGTTGCTTGAGCAGGGTTAGGGCAGAGTTCAAACTCTTAAAGCAAAAGTTCCCTAATCGGGTGGTTGTGCCTGTTCATCTTTTAGGCGTCCAAACCACAGAACGACGACATGCAATGCTGTTCACAGCAACGACTACCACTTTTATCCCTTTCGACTGACTGCAGTGCGCGACTTGAACTAGTTTAAACACGTGACATACCCGCCGTAGCACATGCGTTTATGCAAATATTGCAAAACTTTCGACTCGCTCTCTGTGTTTGATTTTTGTTTTAGTGAATTTGATTCTGAATGGATCGGGGACCGTTGCATTGCAGCCCCAGATATTTAAAAGTTTCGATCTTAGAGTATGAACTCAGTCTGTTGTACTGATTTGTACTTAACCTGATCATTGAATACACCGACAGACACGCTGTAAATCACAGCAGGAGTGGTCGTTACCACAATGTTGCTTAGTCTTTGAGGAAAGGAAACTCGGAATAATTCCCAAGAGTTTAAGTGAACCTCTGCTGTCTCTTTTAAGCAGTGCAGATTTTTATTTTTTAATGAGATTGTGACGTAAGCTTTCGCTGTTGTATTTATAACGTGAATAACATAATGCTTTTTTTTTTTCCAAAGCTCTGTTGGTTCAGTTGGTTGATTGAGGTGTTGCGTGACCGGTGGACATTGCTTGACACGCGAGCGCGTATCAGGCTTGGACGGGGCATGTGCGTTACGCGGGATGGAGAATTTTCTCGCCCCTCAAATGGCCCCCTTGTGAAGTCCAGTAAATTCCCCCTCCCTTTCCTCCCAGAACGCTAAGGTCGACGTCCTGTATACATTTCCGTCGTTGTGAAGTGTTTGTGAGCCTTCCATTGCCCAGCGTACTGCTGCTGTATGAACTTGGTGGAGAAAGGGAGTAAAAGGAGAGGTGTGCAGGGAAGCTTTGTAGGAAATGTGTATTAGAAAATCATTAGGTACTCGAGAGCTGCATAAAGGAAATAGTGTTTTTGACGTGTATCAAAAGACACTCCAAAGTATCTGACCAGTTTCTTCACTTCATAACGTATACTCTAACACAAAATAACCCCCTCCCCCCTCTATTTCTATGTAAATTTGGTTTATTCTCCCTTTTTAAGCATTTTCAACACTTTTCGTTCACATTTTCTCTCTCGCCCGAAAGTTTTTGGCAACGGGTATATTGAGGTCAAAGTGTGAATTACTACAGAGTTAAAGCGCGTATCAAGGCGATAAATCCGCAGATACACATTCCGTCCGCGTAACTTAGTTGGGAGAGCAACTTACTCCGGAGTGAGGGAGCGGACAAATTTGTGTTTTTCACATTGGCGCCCGAACGTAAAAATGGATGAACTGACCGTTGGGTTCTTCGAAAAATGTGTGACGTTTGTTCCACACATCGTCTAGAATTAATTAATGAAAGTTCGTTCTTAGCTTATAAAAAAAAAAAAAAAAGAGATGTGACGTATTACAAAGGTTAAAGCACTTTCAAGATGACAAATCTGCAGCGAAAGATACCGTCCATGTATGCTTAGTTGGGGGACAGCAACTTACTCCGGAGTGAGGGGCCGTAGGTTCGATCCCCGTCATCGACAAACTCTTGTTTTCACGAAAGGTAGTGTGACGTACTTAAGAAACTAAGATAAGGACCATTTATTGCGATGTTTAGAGTAAGAGCTGTCTTGCTTTTAGACCAGGGGTGCACAACCCTTTAGCACCTACGGGAATTTTTCAGATTGACTGAACAACGGCGGGCTGAAAGGGGTCCCCCTCAACAAAAAAAGATTTTAAAAGAAATCCAGAACCAAAATATTAATAAAAACTAAAAGAAATGTGCACAGAAATTAAACAAAACAATTTACTTGCTGAAAAAACATTTGGTAATCTCTTGGACTGCTTATTTCTAAAAAGTTTTTCCTAGTCGGTAAGTGAGAAAATGCAGAGTTTTTGCTGGTCCTTGATAAAGCCAAAGCTCAGTATTCTCGACACTTTCTACATTCAGTTGTTTTATTTTTTTTTCTTTTTACTCACACCGGTAAATACATAAGTTTTTCTATGTTGTACTTGGTATGAGTCAAAAAATTATTTTTGCTGCGGTCTCTTCTTAATAGAATATATATATATATATATATATACTTAAGAGCAAAACTGAAGACTAAGGAAAAAATTTTAGAATTTAAAATGAAGGGTGCAAAATAACCTGAAAATCAAAACGCGCAACGCAGCAGTTTTGAAAATTCAGAATTCACATACTATAAAGATACCTAAGCAAAAAAATACAGATATAATTTTGACTCACACCTAGTACAACATAGAAAAGGTTATGTATCTACCTGTGTGAGTAAAAGGAGAAAAGAAAAAAATAAAAGAAAACAACTGAATGTAGAAGGTGTCGAGAATACTGAGCCTTGGCTTTATCAAGGACCAGCAAAAACTCTGCATTTTCTCACTTCCACAAAGACCTAGTTGGAAATGGGTTTCTGCAAGGCCATAGATGCAAGTAATATTCCCACCTAAAATAGTTTCAAAAATATATATATATAAGTCATGTCCTCCGTAGAGTAGCATGACCTAGCACTAGTTAACAATTTCGCTTGCATCCATTAACCTTCATGGCCCGACCCATGCTCTTCATCTGTTACTATTAAACAGAGAGAAGAAGATTAAAGAGAACTCAAGCTGTGAGAGTGACATAATAAATAGAAATGATTTTCAGCTATAACGAAATTCCAAGTTCGTTTGAGAGAGAATTTAAACCTGAAAAACAAATTTTACATTGCAATTAAAAAGGAAATGTTAATTTATAACGAACAGATTTTTGAAAGAAAACTTGAGTCTAAAACCCCCTACTCTACAACTTATGACAGCACGAAAACGAGAATAAATTAAAGATAATAATTAACTAAAGAAAACTTTGTGAAAGTTATATACCTTAAACAGTTAGTTGCAATATGTACAAAGTATTTCAGCAGTGCTTTAAGTGCATAATTAATTAGTTATTAAGAACTTAACTACTTTGAAAAAACAGCGCATAGACAGCGCATAGAAAAGGAACAAGCTTAGCCATCTTCTGTTCCTAGGTACCACAAAAGACGCTCAAAGTTACAAAGAAAAGTAAGAGTTAAAACCCGCATAAATGTTAACAGACAAACCAATGCTTAAAAGCTGAAAAGCTAAAAAACGACAGAGAAAAGGTACATGAAGTACAAACATTGAACTTATAAAACCTAGAACCCAAAAACAAGGAAGAGAGCTTACCTCTTGAGTTGCAAAAACTTTTCTCCTCACAAGAGGAGAACATGGCTGACCTCTTCCGCCACTCCCTAGATGCTGGGGGCAGTGAGGGTGGGGCTGATGGCCTCCTCATACAGCAAGAAACCAATGCGCGGAGATTTTAACCAGAGAAAAAATATATAAACTTAAGACTGTGGATCTGTATGATCAGAATGAGCAGAATTAACTCTCCAGAATACATGAGAAATATTATAAAATACACGAGCAGTTTATTTAATAATCTTTGCATGTATTAAATCACCTTAGTGAGCTTCTATAGATTAACCAGAATCTTATTAATTTTAATGTTGGTTTTACTATTTTTAGTATAGCTATCCTAGTGATGAATAACTAGTTTTCTTTTTTATTTGTTTTTATTTTCTTTTATAAACAGATTTTTTAAGCTTTTTTGTGATTTTGTTTATATTATTTAATTTTTTTGTTTTAATAGGACCGTCATATCCATAGCACTAAGGTTCCTTTAGGTAGTTAATAGGCATCCTCTAGCCAACTTCCTTACGGCTTTGATTGGTCAGAATCATATTATTAACTGTGTAGAAAATTAAAGCAGATCTGCCAACCTTACTCTATTATTCAGAATAATTTTTCTTAAAGTTCTTTTGATGAAAGAAGAAGGAATTTCGTTCTCTAGAAAACTTTCTAATAGTATATTAATGTGGTAATTGAAGTCCAAATTGTTGCTGCAAATTCTTGAAATTCTTAGGACCTGAGAAATTAGTACATTCTCAATTACTTTGGTTGAAATGTTATTATTCCAGTGTAGATATTTAATTACTTTGAAAGGAAAATTAACTCTTTTATCAAAGAGGCTAATAGATGGGTTACCTCTGTTGAGCTTAATGCTTAAGTCTAGGAACTCAAGTTCCTGATTACTGTGGTTGGTTTTACATAAGTTAAGAGAGCTAGGATAGATATTATCAAAATCACTCTCTATAACTTCGGAATTATTGATACACAGCAGATCATCAATATATCTAAAAGTGTAAAGGTAGTTATCTGAGCAGGTGGGGTGATTTTTAATGAATTTATATTCCTTAAAGAACAGGAATAGATTAGCGATATTCGTGGACGTCGATGTTCCCATTGGAATACCGTTCACTTGCTTATAGAGAGTATTATTATATAAGATATGGTTATTTTTTATGCAGCAATTGAGATAAGAGTTCCAAGTTCCTACATCAACAAATTGGTTAAGTTTAAATTCTGCATACAGCTCTTTAAAGGTAGTGATTATATCTGATAGAGGCAGATTAGTATATAGGTTTTCAAAATCATAACTATTAATATCTAGGGGACACACTTTGAGTATAGTAGAAATTACTTCTGCATTATTATTAATTATCCAAAAATCTCTGTACATCAAGTTAGAACAGTTTCTAATGTGTTTCAAAACCTTCTTTAAGACATCTTCAAAAGCAAGATCTATTTTCTTTTTATGACTCCTTACTCCACTAGCTATGAACCTGAACTTCACAGGATCCTTATGAAACTTAACCGTTGCAAAAAGAAATGGAAATTCAGGCCCATATCTTCTAGTTTGCGGAATTTTAAGTTTCTTGAAGAATGCCTTAAACCGATTTTCTAACTGCTTGGTAGAATAACTTACGGGCTCGTATGTTACTCTATTATTGAGTTCCATAGTTAACAATTCAAAATAGAACTTCTTACAGATAATTGCAAAATTATTGCTAGCTTTATCCGTAGTGGTAAAAATAAATTGGTCTTGTAGTTTGGAGAGTGACCTTTTAGCTTCTCCAGAGAAAGAGATTTCTGTCGAAACAAAAGTCCAGACCTGCCAACTCACCGGTGAAGCTATTGATTATATTATATTTCCATTCTGCGAAGGCCTCAATAGGCTGATTGTACGTTAAACTGGTTTTTACGATGTACTTATTTACATCTTGAGTGAAGCTCTCAAGAATCCTTTCTTTGGAAATTGTGAAGGAAGGTCTGAAATTAGAGCCATACTCTAATAAATTCCTAAGCTTTTCATTTTCAACAAAACTCAAGTTTCCGGTGATAATATGGTTGTAATTCTTATCATAGTGAACTGTTTCTTTATGTTCATCACAAGAACAAGTAGTAATTACAGGAATGTAGCTCGAAGAGTTAAGTTTGTAGTTTTTAACTATTGACCCTAAGGTCTTAACATATTTAAAACTTACAATAGACTGGTGCCTGTGGATGGGAAAAAAATTGCATTATTGTAGAACAGCTTCCTTACATTGAGATTATCGTAGGCTTTATTTAGGAACCTGATGGTAACAAAATTACTGGAAAATTCTTTAAGAGAAATTTTATCTTTAAGAATATGTTCATTCCTTTTTTAATTGCAATGTAAAATTTGTTTTTCAGGTTTAAATTCTCTCTCAAACGAACTTGGAATTTCGTTATAGCTGAAAATCATTTCTATTTATTATGTCACTCTCACAGCTTGAGTTCTCTTTAATCTTCTTCTCTCTGTTTAATAGTAACAGATGAAGAGCATGGGTCGGGCCATGAAGGTTAATGGATGCAAGCGAAATTGTTAACTAGTGCTAGGTCATGCTACTCTACGGAGGACATGACTTATATATATATATTTTTGAAACTATTTTAGGTGGGAATATTACTTGCATCTATGGCCTTGCAGAAACCCATTTCCAACTAGGTCTTTGTGGAAGTGAGAAAATGCAGAGTTTTTGCTGGTCCTTGATAAAGCCAAGGCTCAGTATTCTCGACACCTTCTACATTCAGTTGTTTTCTTTTATTTTTTTTCTTTTCTCCTTTTACTCACACAGGTAGATACATAACCTTTTCTATGTTGTACTAGGTGTGAGTCAAAATTATATCTGTATTTTTTTGCTTAGGTATCTTTATAGTATATATATATATATATATATTTTATTAACCTTTCAATGTCTGGTTCAGTGTTGGGCGTAGCGATCAGCAGGTGTTTCCCTCCGACGTGTTCATCAGTTAGACGAGAACGACTTGATTTCATCTGTTTCATTACAGAAAATGATTGTTCACATGGGTAGGTACTTCCGAATAATGCCGTTTTTTGAGCGTGGATTTTCAATCTCTTCATTTCATAAGGTAATTAATGTAAAATTGTAGTAAGGAAACTTCTGCAAATTTAGCCTTCAATTCGATATTACACTGCTCGCCACCCAAAATGCAACACAAAGGACACAAGATACCAAAGCCAGATTTACTGGACACATAACAACAGATACAAAGATGAAACGATTGAGCTTACAGGCCCGTGCGACTTGCGGAACACGCAGACATCAATAGTTCGTGTGGCCCCCATGGCTGGCAATAACGTCCGCTACACGCAGCGGCATCGAACGAAAGAGGCTTTGGATGTGGGCTTGGGGTGTGTCGGTCCAGGCTGCTTCCACACGTTGCCACAGTTCATCAGGCGTAGCATTTGGTGGTGCTTGCCGAGCCACTCGGTTGCCGATCAGCGACCAGACATGTTCGATCGGCGTCATATCGGGAGAGCAGGTGGGCCGTGAAGAATTGTTGCACGATGCGTGCCACGTGTGGGCGCGCCTTGTCCTGTTGAAACGTGGCCGCTGGCAGGTCCTGCAGGTAAGGGAGGACTACAGGCTCCAAAACGTCGGAGATGTAGCGGTGGCTGTTGAGTGTACCGGCGATGCGTACCAGAGGGGTGCGGGTGTCTTATCCAATTGCGCCCCTAACCATAACGCCAGGCGATGGACCGATATGGCGATGCATAATGCAGTCTCTCGCCGCGGATCCGCCACACGCGGATCCGACCATCGTGGTGTTGCAGGCAGAAGCGGGATTCGTCGGAGAAGGCAATGTCGTGCCATTCCGTAGTCCAGGTGCGGCGTTCAACGGCCCACTGCCGCCGCACTCGCCGGTGGTGTAACGCCAATGGGGATCTGAGCAATGGGCGCCGTGCGACAAGTCCCCTCTCCTGCAGACAACGTCGAACGGTACGTGCTGACACAGGTTGTTGCGCAACACACCCTAATTCCTGCGGTAACGTTCGTGATGTGGCGGTGCGAGCCGTCAATGCCCGCCGCACAACATGTCGGTCCTCTCGTTCGGTGGTGGGCTGCGGCAATCGCTCACGTCGGTCCGCCCGTCCCTCCTGCACCCACCGAATCCATACTCGCCTCACTGTGGCTGGATGTCGTCCCACACGGGCGCCGATGTCTCGGTACGATAAGCCACTATTCGTCCTTTGTCGAACTCCGAAACGTGCTGGAATGACTGCCGTATTCTGCGATGAGGCATCAGGAAGCTTCCCACGCACAGGTCCTGCAGCACAACACACTTCCACTACTTACACCCCGCCTTCTGTGCACCCTTCTTATAGTGTTTCTCGGTGGAGTGCCGGGCGCACATTATTTGCATATGTCCTGCAATGCTAATCGTATGCATGTCATCTCCCGGGCGATGCATGCTGCGAATTTCAGGCCAATAGGATGCTTCCTTCTCGGTGTTGCATTTTGGGTTGCCAGCAAGCTACATCTGAAGATCGATGGACAATATTAGTTGCGAAAAGTATTGCAGACACGGTGTATTTGATTGTACTCCCAATTTTTTTTATTTATTTGTGCGTACCCCACTTAAAATGTTCATATCCCTACTATAATTTGTCATTTTGTTTTCTGTAAATGTTTGACTAATTTCAGTTTTGTGCACGTGGGCCGCATGCAATCAGATCGAGGGCCGTATGCGGGCCGCGGGTTGTGCATATCTGCTTTAGACTGTATTTCGTTGAGCTGTCTTACGTTAATGATTTGCGTGAGGTTGACTTGTGTTAGGATATATTTCCTGTAGGGAGTTTCGTTAAGCTAATTTTTTTGTTCACTAATTTCGTTTAGAGAGTTTCATTAAGCTAATGTTTTGTTTACTAAAATTTTAAATTTCGTTTAGGGAGTTTTATGAAGCTAATTTTTTTATTCACGTTAAATTAAAATTCAAGTCCCTGTTAATATTGTTATGAGATAGTTAATGTTATATGCTAACCGTCTGAGCTAATTCTAGAGTGTTTGAAAGGTGCTTCATTATTGTGGAAGTAATATGATGAATTGTGTTAACTAATGCCTAAAGGACTAAATAAAACGTCTAAATTTGAGTAAGTACCGACTTTTTTCTTATCTGCTTGTTTAGTCAATCTATGTTTAGTTAGAGATTTTAAGTATTAAGCTATCCGAGCGTGTTTCACTAGTTAATCACGCTTCACTTTTATGTTGGTGTTCTAGGTAAACTGACTTTGCACATATAGTTACTTTTAAAACCTAAGAACAGAACAACTTACAGTTGATGTACTTATTTCTGACTAATTTTTTCACTTACAGTCGATATGCATTCTTTTAAAGTTTGTAACGCGGCGCAGTGGTCTAAGCGCTGGCTTAAGACTATTCGTCCGAAATGGTCCGGGTTCGAAACCGGTGAGGCATGAATGTTGTGATTGTCTTGCGTCACTGGCTTTCTCCCTTCCCTGGAGCCAATGACCCCTAAATTAGGGACGGGCGACTGCTTATAGTCCATTGAGTTTGCTCACTGTGGGCATTAAACCCACAATTAAAAAAAAAAAAAAAATTGTAGCTTGTATTATTAACCTTCCTTTTAAGTTTCTGTTCGCTTATGTAAATGTAATTACTTCTTGCTTAAACGTTTTCTCACTGAACGACACGTTATTTTCCTGAACAGTTTTTTAAAATTTGGCCACACTGACAGCGAGTCAAAGCAGCATATGAGTAGATGTATACGAAGTGTGATAAAAAAAAAAAAAAAAAGTATTCAGACTGGATATAGTTGAATTAAAAAGTAAGCCTAAGCCACTTAGGAACATTTTGTATCAGGAAAGTTCAAAAACGCATGAGAAATTTTTGTCGCAAATACGGCTATTAGATGCAATAGAAATTTCTCCAATAGGTCTTTTTGAGATATCGTTCCAAACGTACCATACACGTTATGTTATGGCAAAAGTTTTTGTCTGAAGCAAGAGTGTCGGTGGAAAGTTTTGCTCGTAGGTTCCAGCCATCCGAATTTAAAAAGAATGTTTCCAATCATTTTTTACGCTTTCCAACCGTAGCTTGAAGAAGCGTGTATGCTCCAGCTTTGTCTGTCCGTCCGCACGATAACTCGCGTAAAAATAGTTTGATTTCGATGGAATTTTAGTATGTGGAAGGGGACCACCTGGGGTCGAACCCTGTTGAAAATGGACGGAATGGGGTCAAAGGTCAGGACATGAAAGCGGGATCCATTCCATTGGCCTTATTCGTCATAACTTATGTAAAAATGCTTCTATTGCGACAAAACTTTAGTATGTTGCTCCGGAGGTATACTGAACTGGTTCTGTTGAATATAATCAAAATGGGGTCAAAGGCCATGACACAGGAGCAAGATTTATTCCACAGCCATTATCTTCATGAGTTGAATAATGATTTCTGGTATGTTAGAAAGCGTATAATAATCAATGCATTGCATGATTTTACTAACTTATTAGAAGCGTACGTTTGGTTTACAACAACAACAACAACAAAAAAACGTTTGTCCCATAGTGGGAGAACTATGCGTCACAAAAATTCTAAAGGGCATGACTTTCCTTCAGCAGGAGAGGAGGAAGGGGTGGTTCAATGAAGTGTAAATCTTCTGGGTGCAAAAATAAGTATTTGGAATTCGACATATCGTAGTAGCCTCTAGAAGTTAAAGGTCAAAATGATACTATAAGCACATGTATATATAGTAAGCATGTACTGTTGGTAGACGTGGTGAAAACAATCGACCACAGCTTTTGTATAAATCAACTGTTTCTTTTTTCCATCGTGACAGTTTTATATGGGCTTGCCTATTCAAGAATTATATGATTGCATGGTGAGTGAGTGAGTTATGATATGCCAAATATACAGCATTCAGTCTGCTAAGTTCTGAATTGTTAACTTAAAACGTTTGTATGAATTAAAATTCTTTAAAGTGGTTCGAAAATAACTCCTAGTTGAAGTACTTTTGGTGCATGATATAACCGCACGACAGAGAAAAGACAATCGCGTAAGAAAATAATGCGGTTCGCTACTAAATCTGCTTCGCATGGAGAGCGTATACTTAGCGGGATGTTCTGAATATAGTTCCACTTCATCTGAATTGCTAATTCGTGGTCATCCATGGGGGAAATTTTTACTGATAGCGTTACTGATGTTTCATATATATTCCTCGTAAACTAAAATACTGCAGTTCTTCCCTGTTGTGAAAAGAGTGAAAATGCGTACTATATGGATAATTCAGCTAATTAAAGACTGAGCGAGTGAACTATGATTATCCTTATCATTCAGTTTTAGGCTGTAATGACATGATTTCTTCTTTCGCTAGTGGATGTGCTCTTTCTTTTCGAGCTCAGTGATTTTTAAGGCGTATAAATCAGACTTTAACTTTTCCAGGTGTTTTTACGTCACCCTGAATCTTCAGAAATTAGTTCCTCCTTGTGATACAAAGAAAGGGTAAAAAGTAATGTCTTTACCAATTTTTCTTTTTTAATAAATTTGAGATTAGGATTCAACGAACAGGTCATGTGAAATGCAAAGATAATGCTTTGTTTCGTCACAATCACTATTTAAACATTATTCCCGTTGTCAAGATCCAAAACTGCAGCTTTTTATATGCGTTGAACCAATTTTGCACGATCTTCTGCGTCTATGCTACACTGACGGGGGAAAAAAATCCCAACACCGCGAAAAAATTGTTGTAGAGGAATGAAACGGCGGCAATACATTTATATAGGTAACATATTTAATCGATTAAGGTTTCAAGATCACAGCTTATTGTAAGCGCAAGAAGAGCCATTTTAAATGTGAAATGCTGGCACATTAATAACCAGTGTAACCGCCAGAATGTTGAATGCAAGCACGCAAACGTTCATGCATTGTGTCGTACAGTTGCTGGATGTCAGTTTGTGGGATGGAGTTCCATGCCTGTTGCACTTGGTCGGTCAATACAGGGACTGTTAATGCTGGTTGGAGGTGACGCTGGAGTTGTCGTCCAATGATGTCCCATACGTGCTCGATTGGTGAAAGATCTGGTGATCTAGCAGGCCACGGCAACATGTCGACACTCTGTAGAGCACGTTGGGTTACAACAGCGGTATGCGGGCGAGCGTTATCCTGTTGGAAAACACCCCCTGGAATGCTGTTCATGAATGACAGCACAACAGGTTGAATCACCAGACCGACGTACAACTGTGCCGTCAGGGTGCGTGGGATAACCACGAGAGTGCTCCTGCTGTCATAGGAAATTGCTCCCCAGACCATAAATGCAGGTGTAGGTCCAGTGTGTCCCGGCCGCAGACAGGTTGGTTGCAGGCGCTCACCTGGCCTCCTTCTAACCAACACACTGCCATCACTGGTACCCAGGCAGAACCGGCTTTCATCAGAAAACACAACAGATCTCCACTCCATCCTCCAATGAGCTCTAGCTTGACACCACTGACGTCGCAAACGGCAGTGGTTTGCAGTAAGCTACAGAGCGTCTGGCTCGGAGCTGTCCTTCAAGTAACGGATTTGTAACAGTTCGTTGTGTCACTGTGGTGGCAACTGCAGCTCGAATTGCTGCTGCAGACGCGGTAGGATGCGCCACGGCCATACACGACGGTCTTCCCTCTCAGTAGTGCCACGTGGCCGGCCGGAACCCGGTCTCCTTGAGGCAGTACCTTCCCTTGACCACCGCTGCCAACAATCATGCCCAGTGGCTACATTCCTGCCAAGTCGTTCTGCAATATTGCAGAAAGAAAATCCACCTTCTCGTAGCCCTATTACACGACCTCGTTCAAACTCCGTGAGCTGTTGATAATGGCTTCTTCGTCTTCTTAAAGGCATTCTTGACTAACATCAACACACTACGTCGAATCTCAACGATAACTAACGCTCACGAACATTACAGCGCGTATTTACAGCAAACCTGCTATGCATGTTCCGAGGGGCGCTACTAGCACCACACGTATGCGCCGAGCGCGAAATTTGCAGAGACGTCATCTTACAGATGTACTCTCACCGCCTACTAACTGTCGTTTACCTAACACAACCCCTTCTTGGTGTTGGAATTTTTTTCCGTCAGTGTATTTACCATTTTGGAAGGCCTTTAGGCAGTCCAGCTGAAATAATTAGGAACAATTATTTCAGCTGTGTTGCAGTAATGCAACACACACTGAAGTTTGCAGCGCGTTTAACTTTCTTCCGTCCGCATTAGTTCAGAAACTAATTCTCACTGAGAAACAGTAACGTCGAGAATTAGTGTCAACTGTCTTGTGAGTGAACAATCAGCCAGGAAATAGTGATGCAACTTAGAGTGGGAACGATACATAAAATGACATTCATTTGAATGATTTGCCCGAAGAGTTCTCGTGGCACATCATTCATCGTGAAAGGTGGGTGAATGATGAAGAGCTCACGCTCTTTGGGGCAGTTTACCAAAAAGACATGTAGCCTTGAAAGCGCTTTGATCGTAAACACGCAATAAATGGATTTACTCAGTGAGTTGGATGGTCATTCGTTTGAATGACTTTTGCGTGAATGAACTCCCAAAATGGAATTATTAATAGCTTCGTGTAGGGTTCTACATGCCCCTCTCCCGGAAAAAAAAAAAGGGGGTTTCGCGAAATGTATATAAATGGGGAAAACTTCGGCCACTAATAATGTTTGGCACTAAATGACTTTTTCCTTCGAGGTGAGATAAAAAAATAAATAAAAATACATACATGGATTTATATACGAAAATAAAAATACATACTTGGAAAATTAAGAAATGCCAGAAAAAAAAAAAATCCTATACATACAATTTAAAATAACAGACATCATCCAATATGGTGGATGAGGTCTGTTATTTTAAATTGGCACCGAATGATCTAATTCGTCCCAGAGATTTTCTACAGAGTTCAGGTTAGGACTCTACCCTGTTTAATTTTTTGACGCTTCAATCCTCAAACCGATCTGTAACAACGCGAGAAGTGTGACTTAGTGCGTCATCCTGGTGATAGTGGTATGGGCCTTCGCTAAAGTACAGTAAAACTTGCTTATAACAACCTCGGATGTAACGAACTCTTGGATATAACAGCCAGAAAGTGTTGGTCCCGGCGAAACTACCTTTAACCCAACGATAAATGAACTCTTTTGTAACGAAGATGGAAATAAAGGCGAACCTGTCTATAACGACCATCTCGAGTCTAAAAATACTTTTCTGGAATCAATCCGACAATCGAAACCGTGGGCAATGTTGTAGAAGATGAAACCTTACTCTTTCATGTAATTCAGCAGAAAGAACTGAAAAGTGTGAAGCAACTGACAATTCGCGATTTCTATAAGTGATTACAACATTTTAGTCGGCAAATTATGTGCTCAATTACTACGTACCGTACTTACGCAAAAATATTTACCTATACTGTGCAGTTATTGGGTTAATTAATACCTTACTACAGTTCTACAAAAAGTAGGTAAGTTATTTTAGCTGTACACAAAGTATTAAAGTATAAATTTATGAATTATGTTTTTCAGTATTGTTTCAGATCATTTATAACAGCCATTGGCTGTAACGGCCGTTACTTTTTAAGTCCCTCTGAAGGCTGTTATAACAGAGTTCCACTATATTTTACTTCGGTTCTATTTTTGTATAGAAATATAATTGTCTGACCTCAATTATGGGACATTTCGTTTTATCCTGCATTGCAAACGTTCGGAATCTAATTTACACAAAATGAAAACAGAATAAATGAAGGTCGACCTACCTTTTGCAAGGAATTTTGAAACGGATGTGCACACGATTTTAGAACCCTGACTGTTATCCTTTGGTTTAATTGACTACTCGGAACACGTTCCCACCTAAAACAATTTAACGCCGTAACCCAATGGTATTACATGACGTATCACTGTCTGCCGTGTAAGCACGTTTCAAACCCGCAACCAGTACAAAGGGAAACTTTTCTTCCGTGTTTTGTACTAGCTGCCGTACACACCATAAAAATTCGATGAACATAACTGAAAAAAGTACCGTGAAATTACCCACTGTAAAGTAAGTAGTGTAATTTCATCTGTGGCAGTTCCGAAGATAAATTATTCACGCGCCTTTTGCTATCGATTCCTCGGAAATTCCTGCAGCGTTACTTCGTCTTTACTCTTGTGAATCGGTATTTCCGCAGCATCGCTCACATGTTGAACAAACATCGCCTCCGATCATCCAAATATACCCGTCGCGTTTTAGTCTCTGAATCGATAACACGCTTGTATCAACGCACAAACTTGTTATATACTCCAAGGGGATTACTTTTTTTAACAAATTTTACGAGACTTTGTAGAAAATATCCTTTTCATTAGGGATTTTCTCTCTACTTATGAGCTGCGTACTTGACGAAAACACTCAGATGTCAGTCCTGCTGAATCTTTAAAATTTTGTCTTTCTATACTGAATAGAAAATGTAGGGGGCGGGTGGGGAGGTCACATTTCATAAGCTCTGTCATAAACAAGTTCCCCTTCCAAAATGGAAGTTAGATTGTTATCACAAAAATGTGCTGCTCAGTCTTGGCTGTAAAACGCATTTGTTTTCTAGGTAGAAACGCGCATCTACTACTTGGGCATCTCTGTGTTGTAGATTCCTTGAATTTTTAGCACGGTCTCTTATCATATAGGCCGAAATCGATTGCCCGGACGTACGGGAACAAAGCTTTCATGATTCCTCGGTACCTACCTACCTACGTATGAAAATACAGTAGGGTGATTGGGCCGCGAGTGACCTAGTGGTTAGAGCGAACGCCCTCCGACCGGATGGTCACGGGATCGATACCAGGTAGGTTGAGTTCTGAAATTCTCACCGTGCGTCAGATAGGCGTGTTCAGCTGTTGGAACCAGAGTATTGCCCCCCCCCCACCCACCTTCCTCCATGTTACAAATAAGATCGTCTGTTTCTTTCCCAACCCTTTTTCTCTCCGTGGAATTGCTCATTGTAACGTCATAGTCTGGCACTCTTCTCTCTTCTCTACCGCCTGTTATATGTGAGCAACTTCACTTCTGATACGCAGCACACAAGTCCCCATGTGACAGTTACGTCTCAAGCATCCCTGTAGATGTAAACCTTACGAGAAATTGCTGTATACTGCGAGACGAGACAGTTTGCTGACTTGTTCTATGGTAGCCTGTGTGTAATCGACTTTTGCATCAGGAGTCAGGCGTCTCCGATTTAGAAAAATGCTTTGTTTTCGGTGCACGCTGAAGTGGCGGTTTATGAAAATAACTGGCCTTACAAATCTACTGCTTCAGGGTCTTTACGAAGTTGAAGCCGAAGGGGCTTAAATTTCCCGACTGCAGGAATGGCTTATTCCAAGAGCGCGATCATCGGCCTGTTTTATCTAAATAAAGCGCACCGGAATCTGCAAGTTTCCGTTCACGAATTACCTTTCTAATTAAACTTGGGCAGGAAACACATCATAAGGAACAATAAAAAATACCTGAAGTATCCGAATTACATCTCACTTGTTTTATCAGGAAAGCGTCCGAATTACTTGGCACTCGCCTTTTTAGGAAAGCGAGTTGGATAGAAATGAATAAAATTTGTTTGTTGCCTTAAATGCAAAGACTGATTGGTGGACCAAAAGATCACGTGATCTGGTAGAAGTTCCTCTCGCTGTTTCGTAATGAATGACCAGGCATGTAAAAGTCTAACAGGAAGCGAATGAAGTCGTCGACCAACTGTCCACTAGAGGCTATATTATCATCTGTATACCTGTATTATTCACTGGGCATGCGGGCAGTTTATGCTGTTGGCGTGTTGTGTATCGTGCATCTTTGCATACTGCGCTTTGCACCAATCATAAGTTGATGTGCAGAGATTGATTGGTGCAGTTCTTGCTCCAATCTACGCACCTGGACGACCGTGCCACTAATCTTTCCGTTCCTTACCGAGTACCTTCTGCAAGCAGTCCTGACATTTCACACACCTACCACAGCTTCCATCTTCAAAGCTTAATCCTGTTGAGAATGTGCGGTATTGGCAAGGTTCTGTTTGTCCGAAATGGGCCGGGTTAGAGTCCCTGATGAGTCATGGATGGTGTGCCTGTCTGATAGCGCTGGCTTTGTTCCCTCCCTGGAACCAGTGACCCTAAATTAGGGACTGGCCGCTGCTTTATATAGCCCTACGAATTGCTCATGGCGGTCGATAAAAAAAAAAAAAGTGATTTTATTGATCATTTTTCAAATAAATTACCATTTTCTTTTTGTTTGGAAAAATATTCATGATGAAAATGTAAGGTTAAAGGTTTGAAAATCACCTTCACTGAACTTTTTGCTTCTAAATATGAAATCCACCGGAAAGTCAGTTTTAAACATCACGCAGATGACACCACATCATGGCAAATTGAAGGGGGAGGCACAACTTTAGGATCCGGTGAAGAAATGGTCAAAGTTTTGTTCAAGCCTGGTTGAAATAATACCGAGTCAACGTTGGTCCATGCTGCTTATTTAAGATAGTTCCGAGAAATACTGCTGTTGAGTGTTTTCGGTAGTAGAGAAGCTTTCCGCTGAAGAAAGCCCCAAATCCCGTTCTCTAGCGAGATGTTTTGAAAACCTCTACCGTGTGCGCGTTGTACGAATACTGACCCTCTGTGCGGGTGAACTACTGCAGTTCAGCACGCCAACTAGAGCGATGAAAAAATAAAAAGCTCCAGAGATTATGGTGCAGAATGCTAACAAGTGAATCTGGACGCTAATAGCACCTTTTTTTTTTTTTTTTTTTTTTAATGCACGCACGCTCTTCGAAAAAGGTCCGGGTCCTCGCGTCGTTGAACACAGGGTTGATACACTGACAGGCAAAGTGGTGTATTTACATCAGTTTCCTGAGTTCCTCGTCGCTTACTGTCTCTCGCACATGTGAGGATAATTATCGGAAATAAGTGACTTTAGCACATGTATGTGGTGAGGTTTTAGTTACGCTGGATCACGACGTGACAAAGCTTGATGGGGGAAACTGTTTAGCTTGGATGCTTTAAGAGAGGGGACAGCGCACAGTCGACTTTACGTTGAAAACTTGCACTTTAGAACACTAAACGGAGAAATACTGACAAAAGGATAAGAGATTTGAATAAAAGGGAAGGACGCACAGATCATGAGAGATGTTCAAATGTTGAGTAAAAATGGACGCGTGCTAACCAGTCGATTAAACGATGGCCCCAATCAACCGGAACCTACACTCTGGCTCTGTGTGTGTGTAAAATGAATTTTTGCTCGCATCTTTTGACTATTTAGTTATCGACGGCCATGTCTAAACCTCCGTCTGAACCTTTAAACGCCGGGATCATACTCCACATAAACAACTCTAGCTATTGGGATGTTTAAGTTTTATCTTACTTCAAAAATATACCGTTTCCTGATATTTTTTTTAATGACAAAACAGTCAAATATTTCGTGGTTAGTTTTTAGAAAAATAACAGAAACATACGGTATATACAACAAAAGAAAATAAATAATATATGGGTACATCAATAATTTAATAGCTGAAATCTAGTTACTAAAATTTTAGTAGCTTTTTATTTCATCTTAATAAAGTGCTCAGTTAAGATGATTACATGTGCATTGCACTGTGTATAGTGGCGTAACTCCAAAATTTGGGCCCGCGCGGATGCAGGATCTTAAATTGGGACCTTACCTCTTGAAAGACTAAGGTTAAAACATAAACTTGGCTGAATAACTTTGGGGAGAGAGGGTAGGTAACGAGCACCTTGGGCCGCTCAAGGAGCTATAAGCAGTCGCCCCGTCCCTAATTCAGTGCTACTAGTTCCAGGGAAGGGAGAGAGAGCCAGTACCGTAACACAAACGCACCACTCATGCTTCATTTGGGACTCTAAGCCGGACCCACACGGACGAACCATTAGAAACCAACATTTAGCCCATTGCGCCACCTGGGCGGCTGGAAAACTTGGTATGCAGCAATGTGAACTAACTTGTATAGGTGCTGGAAAAAATCACAGACTAAAGCTGTTATAAGAATTTTATCAAATTATTGTGGAGACTCGAAAGCGTCGTTACCCTGCGAACAGCCCGTTAATATACGAGGGCTGTACCGTTAATGTACGAGTGTATTGTATGTGTAACCATCACCAACCATTCTCAATTCACTGCTGGACGAAAAAGAATCCCGAAGTCTTTTCCACAACTGTATTGAGCATTTCAGCCATCTAAAAATTTCATCTATTTCCTCATGTGGTCTTTTGGTTCTTTTCCTGTCCCTTTGGTATTAGGCAGGGACACCGACTTCTCCAAATTATGGGGGGGGGGAGACACGTCTCTTCCATTGTCAGGAAGAAAATAGAAAAAAAAAAAGGGGGGGGGGGTCAAAAAGATAAACTACGAGATTCGACGTATATTTGAAAATGCAATTGTAATTGTTCACCAGCAAATGTACAAGGAAACCAATATTCTTTTGCTGAATATTAATATTTTAAAAAATAATATTCAGCCTGTGATTTTATAAAAAAATATCCAGATATTTCTAAAATTTAGAAAAAAATATGAGAAATTAGCTGGGTTACTCAAACAAAGAACAAGAAGCGCAAAAGATAAAGGCGCTAGAGAATATACGTTTCTGTATTTTATTTATTTTAGTTTTGCTAATTATTTTAAGAATTAACCACATATCACGAGTTCATGTCAAACACTATCAATATGGGACTGCTAATCCAGTTTCTTATCAAATGAGCAATGCTGAAAATGGAAAACAGGTTTTTACTTATTTTATTTATTAATTTTTTGGAAATCAATCGCTCTGGCCTCATAGGGTGAAGCTTGATCCACCTTATGAGGCTAAAACAATTACTTAATTAAACAGGACCAAAAATATTGGGTGGTCCTGTTGGGGGTCCCCCTCCCCCAGTAAAATTATTGGAGGGGCACGTTTCACCTTGCCACCCCCCCCCCCCTGTACTCGTCGCCTATGGTATTAGGTATAGAATTTCAGTTGTCCAACGGTGCCATATGTTCAGCCCATTGCCACTTGAGGATCTTTACTTTTAACATGTCACCAACTCTTGGGATTTTCCTGATCTGCGTGTTCCTTTTCGTATCTTTCTTGGTTACACCAACGATGAATCTTTTCATGGTTCTTTGAGTTGTCCGCAAGATCTGAATGTCTTGTTAAGGTCTCTTTCTGTGATCCATAAGTAAAAACAGGAGATATTTATTGATTAAACATATTTCTTTTCAGAGAACGGTTAATTACTCTTTAAAATTGTACTGTTCCTCTGTTAGCTTTTTACAGATCTATGAATACTAAAACGAAGCGTGGGGGAGAAATGCTGCTGGTAGTGTCTTAGGCTTCTTTCGTAGTATTGGCGCCAGTAGAACACGCACTTTGGCTTTTACTCAATTTTTAGAAATAGTCAAATCGAGTTTTAAAATTATGTAAGGTTGCTACAAAGCTAACACATAAGTACAAAACTTCGATAAAATTTCCAGCTGGGGAATTCGTTTCCGGGACCCCATGGCAGGTCTTGGAGTATGCCAGCAAATTATTAAAACCATAGGACTGAAAAGGCGGAATTAGTTTCCTCAAACAATATTTTAAGGCTGCAAAATTTTATCAGGACAACTTCGTATTCGACTTTCGTTGAAAGTGTTATACAGTAGTGTTTCTTGCAGCGCACGATAACATCGCCTTGAGCTGAGATGGTAGAGATTCTGGAGAAGTATTATTCTTCATACATGGAGAGAGGTTATAGCTGAAATGAAAACAACCTGAACTATGTGTTGTAGAGGAATACTGCTAGGTTTCTGCTGCTCTCGATTCGTAGTGGCATGATATACAAAATGTTATACACTCTCTCCCTTTCAGTCACTTTACGCGAGTGTTGATGCCTTGGGATCCCACGAGCGGTCATCACATTTGTATTCGGTTTGTTCCTTCAGCGATAGGATGCCGGTAACTCCTTTTTTAAAATCTGAGGAACTTTGTCTGTCTCGTCAAAGTAGGACCATACACGGTAAAAGTCATTTTCTGAAAACACAAAAATACAGTTTAACGGACTTTCCGAGAACAATTCATTTTACCTCTATGCTTCTCGTTCTGCCAGCAAATGGAGGAACTTCCGCTATTTCTTCTCTGCGGCCCGTTCGATATTAACACCAAAGGTCCTCTACTGTTGCTTGTAGTGAGCACATTATCCCGCTGCGAAGCGCCAAGAAAATAAACTCCGGCTACATTTAGCCGGTGAGAGAGAGAGAGAGAGAGAGAGAGAGAGAGAGAGAGAGAGAGAGAAAACGAGAACGAGAACGTCTTCGTCCCGTTCGGCCTTTGGGACTAAGCACGTACATTATACTCCGAATGTTGATTGAAACGTGAGAGCCCCTTCGACCCACCAAACAGTACTTTTATAATCCACTAAAACTAGAGGAACTATTTTTCCTTTGACCAACTTTAATAGTTAATCATTTTCCATTGCTAACTTTAAAGATTTATTCTGTCCCGTTTTCTTCCACTCACTGACGCAAAACGATGACATCTGCCGACAACAGCAGCGCAACACATTAGAAAATGCACATTAGCACATAACACTAATCTTCTGGTGGCACTCAACATTGTTCATGTTTTGTTCTATTTCTTCTCTGCGGTCCGGTCTGTCTGATATTGTTTCGATATTTTTTTTTATTTTTTTTTTTTTTTTTTTTTGCCGAGCAGCAAAGGATTGCTAATCCTTTAACTTGTCTAGGGACTTCTGTCACACGGACGCTGCTGAAAATGGCGCAAACAAAGAAAATGTATAATTGAATGTGAATGTAAAAACATTTACAATATTTAACCCTGAACAGGATCGGAGAATCCTATACACAAATTCTTTCTCGATAGAGTGGGAAGAGCGTATTTATTCTACAAACACATTGGCATGGAAATCCTCCCAGTTTGACTTTCCGCTGTCATTCCTTTAAAAGCTCAGCCTTTCGAGGGGAAATTTATAAAATCGTACCCCTGCCAGGACTGTTTCGCATAATCATAAGTTGCCATGTATTAGATATCGATAAACGGTAAAAATTGTAAATTTCCTTAACAACAAACTACAACGGAAAATCTTAAACAAAGTTAAGATAGACTTCACTGTTTGCCCGCAAGTACCGAACTTCCTTCCTAGAAAGTGAATAGGTTCCATTGACTTGACACTTTGAATTATTGACTTGAGTTGCATATGCTACGTATATGTAAAAACCTAGCAGCTTATGCTATTGTATATTCTCAGACTCAAAGATGCACTTGAATCTAAGGGTCGTCTCCTGTCCTCAAAAATCAGTTACTGATATCAGGAAATGGAAATCTATGTATTAATTTTATAAGTTTTTTTATTGTAAGACCAGTTGTGAGAGAACGGCTGAACATAAAGATATGGTTGAGGTATCAAAATAAAGGTCTTACCATGTAGATGTGCCAATCGAAGAGAAAAATGAGATTGGGGCAACGGTTCCGGCGTTGTGGGGCGGCAAATTTCCCATGTTAAAGTCAATGGGAGAAGCGGGCGGTTGACATCCGATCGCCTGCGGTTGACTCACGCGCTGTTGAAGGCTGAAGTATGGAGGGACTAAGTCCGAAGTCTCTCTTCGCAGCGAACCGTTGTTCAAAACAACGCAAGCAGGAATTTGTTTGAAAGTTCTTATCGGAACAGCAAACACTCGAAGATCTGATTGCGTTATGCCGTTGGACTGTGTGATGTATATATACAATTTAACATTCATTCGTTCCAGTTTATTCACGTAGGTAAGACGTTTCCCATTTTGGAAAGATGTATAGAAACGTTTCATATGAGTTTATTCTTTTCAAAAACAAAAACACCGTCGATTCCGACGGGTTTCGTCTACCGGGTTCGAATCCCGGTCAGGCATAATGTTGTGTTTGTCTAACGCCACTGGCTCTCTCCTTTCCCCTGGAACCAGTGACCCTAAAATAGGGACTGGCGACTGACTGCTTGATAGCCCATGGAGTTGCTCACGGTGAACGTTAAATCTTCAGTCTATTGTCTTTACTGAAGTGGTTGAATTAATTTGTCAATCAAATAAAGTTTATATTTGTTGTTTCATATGAGTTTGTTTATTATTTTCAAAAAAAAAATCTATTCCTATGGGTTTCGTCTAGTAATTATTTATTGCTGTAGATCAAACACAATACCAATGGCCGACTTGGGTCTCGAACACTGAGGGGCGTGTTGATTGTTATGCCCATCAACCCCATGCCTTTGGCAATACAACTGCACCTCGTTCTCTTTAAATGCTCGGAAGCAAGTTAAGACATGATATGGAGTGGATTCAGTATCTCGTGGAATTTGTTTCGCTAGAGATTAGCGCTGTCTAGTTTTTGCTACGAGAAGATTTCACAGAAAAGCAAACAGAAAATAACCCTGACGTATCGAAGAACTGAGGTATGTAATATTAAATTCTCTGAATTGGAGAAAATTTTTAGAGAACGAAGAGACTTTTTGAGATTAGATACGTTTTACAAAAAATACTTCTTAAAAGAATAATTGAATAGATTTGTGTGGAAGAGTGATGGTGGTTTCTATTTCTGGCGCCTGGGAAAGAGAAATGTCGAACTGCTGCATCTGTAAGACGAAAATCGATTTTTTTTTTTCACTTTGTCGTATGGAACAGATTTAAAATTTTCTTTTCGTTGGAACTTTATTTTTTTTTTTTTTTTTAAGTCAGACTTCGTTTGAAACGATGTGAATGCTTTAACTGCTATTAAGCTACGCACTTCAGAAATACTAAGTTCTACAGCTGCTCAGATTACAAGGTACTTTAAAAGTCTATCAATTATTTGGAAAATCCCGAGGAATAATGTCAGATTGGTGCTTTATCCCCTCTGATAGTCGCAGGCTTTTCGAAGTTTGATTAAAACCGGGTGGTGGAAGGGGGAGGGTATTCTCATTGGGTCAGTCACTTTATTCTTTAATGGTGTTCAACGATTTTCGGGACTTTAATTAAATTGGAAGAAATATTTTTCCTCTGGAGGGAACAAGTCGGAATGTTTGATTATTCGAGCTCCGCATAATTTGTCCTTTAACAGATAACTGCTTGATCGTCAGTTTTTAAGGTGTACGTGAAATATAAAATTTTCTAGCATTTTTTTTTTTTTTTTTTTCATGGAAACATGCGCTGACGGAAAAAAAAAAAATTCCAACACCACGAAAAAATAGTTTTAGAGGAATGAAATGGCGGCAATACATTTGTATAAGTAACATGTAATCGATTAAGGTTTCAAGATCACAGCTTATTGTAAGCGCGAGAAGAGCCATTTTAAGTGTGAAATGCTTGTTCATTAATAACCGGTGTAACCGGCAGAATGTTGAATGCAAGCACGCAAACGTTCATGCATTGTGTCGTACAGGTGCTGGATGTCAGTTTGTAGGATGGAGTTCCATGCCTGTTGCACTTGGTCGGTCAATACAGGGACGGTTAATGCTGGTTGGGGGGGGACGCTGGAGTTGTCGTCCAACGATGTCCCATACGTGCTCGATTGGTGAAAGATCTGGTGATCTAGCAGGCACATGTCGACACTCTGTAGAGCATGTTGGGTTACAACAGCGGTATGCGGGCGAGCGTTATCCTGTTTGAAACCACCCCCTGGAATGCTGTTCATGAATGGCAGCAGAACAGGTTGAATCACCAGACCGACGTACAACTGTGCCGTCAGGGTGCGTGGAATAACCACGAGAGTGCTCCTGCTGTCATAGAAAATTGCTCCCCAGACCATAACTCCAGGTGTAGGTCCAGTGTGTCTCTGCCGCAGACAGGTTGGATGCAGGCGCTCACCTGGCCTCCTTCTAACCAACACACGGCCATCACTGGCACCCAGGCAGAACCGGCTTTCATCAGAAAACACAACAGATCTCCACTCCGTCCTCCAATGAGCTCTAGCTTGACAGCACTGACGTCGCAAACGGCAGTGGTTTGGAGTAAGTGGAATGCACGCTACAGGGCGTCTGGCTCGGAGCTGTCCTTCAAGTAACGGATTTGTAACAGTTCGTTGTGTCACTGTGGTGGCAACTGCTGCTCGAATTGCTGCCGCAGACGCGGTACGATGCGCCACGGCCATACGCCGTACACGGCGGTCTTCCCTCTCAGTAGTGCCACGTGGCCGGCCGGAATCCAGTCTTCTTGAGGCAGTACCTTCCCTTGACCACCGCTGCCAACAATCATGCACAGTGGCTACATTCCTGCCAAGTCGTTCTGCAATATTGCGGAAAGAAATCCACCTTCTCGTAGCCCTATTACACGACCTCGTTCAAACTCCGTGAGCTGTTGATAATGGCTTCTTCGTCGTCTTAAAGGCATTCTTGACTAACATCAACACCCTACGTCGAATCTCAACGATAACGAACGCTCGCGAACGTTACAGCGCGTATTTACAGCAAACCTGCTTTGCATGTTCCGAGGGGCGCTACTAGCGCCACACGTATGCGCCGAGCGCGAAATTTGCATAGACGTCATCTTAGAGATGTACTCTCACCGCCTACCAACTGTCGTTTATCTAACACAACCCCTTCTTGGTGTTGAGATTTTTTCCCCGTCAGTGTATTTTATCGTTAGAAATGTTGAATGTACTGTTGAGGCAGAAAATGTTTTTTCGCTGTAAATGTTTTTTTTTTTTTTTCCATGTAGATATTAATTTTGCATAGTGTTCAGAGCAGAGACGGGTCGAGCTTGAAGCAGAGCCCCGAACTGGGCTTTTGGGCTGTAGAATATTTATTGCGGTTCTGGCTCTGGCTCAGAGAGAGAATGAATTTTTTATATAGATATGATTTAGCATGTGTGACACTTTGTAGTTGGTAAAGGGTTCTGGTTGGGGAGCGGGCACTCGAGATGGCTATTTATTCCGGTCTTGCATAGAAAATTACATAGGCCACGCATTAGTGTTTCTTCATCTTCAATGAAGAAAAAGATTTTTCAAGAACTATAGATATTGGATAGTTGATAGCATGATGATGATAATTTACCCCCTATCTCCACGCAGCAGCTCTCTACCAATTCTATTTAGCAACGTAAATATTGCAACTCATTATGCGCGATAATATTAGCATTATTTGAGCAACATACAATTGCAGCGCCGCCCGATCTCTTTGGGTACCCGGCTGCCCAAAGCACTTCAAATGGAAACTAATGGTCAAAGAAATTCGTACAGTTACACTATAGAAATAGAGGTCCCTTCCCCATTCCCCTTTTGAGGAATACATCGGTTATTTGCCGAAGGAGATCATCTAGTGGAAGTGTGGAAAAGGATATTTTTTTTATTATTAATGGTTAAACTGTTTAGCCAGTTTTTCGGCTCATTCGGGCCCGGGATCTGTCTTGCAATATAAAATTCGGGCTGATATACCACTGGCTCGGACGGACTCCGGCTCCGAAAATTGAGCCCGAACTCGGTAGTGGCACCCAAATTCATTAAGGCGAAAATATGGAGATGTTAAACAGTTTTGAATTTTTAGCTGGGACTTAACGCGAGTAATAGGCATCCGACTTCTATCCTGTGTTTCGGTAAATTAACTTAATTTCCTTCTTATAATCCGTGGATTATATGTTAATAGTTACAAATTTAACTCTGCGGATAATACGCCGCTCAATGAAAAAATCCCGCCCGATGGCGCAGTGGGCACTGGCATCTGACAATTGGTCAGAAATGGCATCTGGCATTTGCTGAGAAATAAGGGCTCGAATCCGGGTGAGGCATGGATGTTGCGTTTGTCTTACGGCCACTGGCTGTCTCCCATCCATGGAACCAGTGGCTCTAAATGTGAGCCCATCTAGTTGCTCACCGTAGTCGTAAACCCCTAATTAGAAAAAAATTGCTGCATTTTGATTTTTCAAAATTTCGCGTCATAATTGAGAGGTGAGGTAAAATGTTTGGAAAATTACCAAAACAAATTTAATAACAGAAAAACGTAACACAACCCGCAGATTGAGGATCGCAAACAGGTGGAAAGATTTTTTTTTTTTAGGTATGAGCATTTTGACAGAAAGCACGATGCAACGAAATCTGCAACACGTGATGTTTGAAGTTCAGCGTCACGCACATTCTTGAGTGCCGCAATTCTAATTACGGAACTGCACACTACGGAATCCGCCTGCGGAACTGTACGCTAGGGAATCCAACAACGGAACTATCAGGTCTAACTAGCTATAAAACTACCGTAATGATAATATATATATATATACTTAAGAGCAAAACTGAAGACTAAGGAAAAACTTTAGAATTTAAAACGAAGGTTGCAAAAAAACCTGAAAATCAAAACGCGCAACGCAGCAGTTTTGAAAATTCAGAATTCACATTCTATAAAGAAGATACCTAAGCAAAAAAATACATATATAATTTTGACTCACACCTAGTACAACATAGAAAAGGTTATGTATCTACCTGTGTGATCAAAAGGAGAAAAGATAAAAAAATAAAATAAAACAACTGAATGTAGAAGGTGTCGAGAATACTGAGCCTTGGCTTTATCAAGGACCAGCAAAAACTCTGCATTTTCTCACTTCCACAAAGACCTAGTTGGAAATGGGTTTCTGCAAGGCCATAGATGCAAGTAACATTCCCACCTAAAATAGTTTAAAAAATATATATATAAGTCATGTCCTCCTTAGAGTTGCATGACCTAGCACTAGTTAACAATTTCGCTTGCATCCATTAACCTTCCTGGCCCGACCCATACTCTTCATCTGTTACTATTAAACAGAGAGAAGAAGATTAAAGAGAACTCAAGCTGTGAGAGTGACATAATAATTAGAAATGATTTTCAGCCATAACGAAATTCCAAGTTCGTTTGAGAGAGAATTTAAACCTGAAAAACAATGCAAAAGAAATCCAAATTTTACATTGCAATTAAAAAAGGAAATGTTAATTTATAACGAACAGATTTTTGAAAGAAAACTTGAGTCTAAAACCCCCTACTCTACAACTTATGACAACACGAAAACGAGAATAAGTTAAAGATAATAATTAACTAAAGAAAACTTTGTGAAAGTTATATACCTTAAACAGTTAGTTGCAATATGTACAAAGTATTTCAGCAGTGCTTTAAGTGCATAATTAATTAGTTATTAAGAACTTAACTACTTTGAAAAAAACAGCGCATAGACAGCGCATAGAAAAGGAACAAGCTAAGCCATCTTCTGTTCCTAGGTACCCCAAAAGACGCTCAAAGTTACAAAGAAAAGAAAGAGTTAAAACCCGCAAAAATGTTAACAGACAAACCAATGCCTAAAAGTTGAAAAGCTAAAAAACGACAGAGAAAAGGTACATGAAGTACAAACATTGAACTTATAAAACCTAGAACCCGAAAACAAGGAAGAGAGCTTACCTCTTGTGTTACAAAACTTTTCTCCTCACAAGAGAAGAACATGGCTGACCTCTTCTGCCACTCCCTAGACGCTGGGGGCAGTGAGGGTGGGGCTGATGGCCTCCTCATACAGCAAGAAACCAACGCGCGGAGATTTTAACCAGAGAAAAAAAAAATATATAAACATAAGACTGTGGATCTGTATGATCAGAAAGAGCAGAATTAACTCTCCAGAATACATGAGAAATATTATAAAATACACGAGCAGTTTATTTAATAATCTTTGCATGTATTAAATCACCTTAGTGAGCTTCTATAGATTAATCAGAATCTTATTAATTTTAATGTTGGTTTTACTATTTTTAGTATAGCTATCCTAGTGATGAATAACTAGTTTTCTTTTTTATTTGTTTTTATTTTCTTTTATAAACGGATTTTTAAGCTTTTTTTATTTTGTTTATATTTAATTTTTTGTTTTAATAGGACCGTCATATCCATAGCACTAAGGTTCCTTTAGGTAGTTAATAGGCATCCTCTAGCCAACTTCCTTACGGCTTTGATTGGTCAGAATCATATTATTAACTGTGTAGAAAATTAAAGCAGATCTGCCAACCTTACTCTATTATTCAGAATAATTTTTCTTAAAGTTCTTTTGATGAAAGAAGAAGGAATTTCGTTCTCTAGAAAACTTTCTAATAGTATATTAATGTGGTAATTGAAGTCCAAATTGTTGCTGCAAATTCTTGAAATTCTTAGGACCTGAGAAATTAGTACATTCTCAATTACTTTGGTTGAAATGTTATTATTCCAGTGTAGATATTTAATTACTTTGAAAGGAAAATTAACTCTTTTATCATAGAGGCTAATAGATGGGTTACCTCTGTTGAGCTTAATGCTTAAGTCTAGGAACTCAAGTTCCTGATTACTGTGGTTGGTTTTACATAAGTTAAGAGAGCTAGGATAGATATTATCAAAATCACTCTCTATAACTTCTGAATTATTGATACACAGCAGATCATCAATATATCTAAAAGTGTAAAGGTAGTTATCTGAGCAGGTGGGGTGATTTTTAATGAATTTATATTCCTTAAAGAACAGGAATAGATTAGCGATATGCGTGGACGTTGATGTTCCCATTGGAATACCGTTCACTTGCTTATAGAGAGTATTATTATATAAGATATGGTTATTTATTATGCAGCAATTGAGATAAGAGTTCCAAGTTCCTACATCAACAAATTGGTTAAGTTTAAATTCTGCATACAGCTCTTTAAAGGTAGTGATTATATCTGATAGAGGCAGATTAGTATATAGGTTTTCAAAATCATAACTATTAATATCTAGGGGACAAACTTTGAGTATAGTAGAAATTACTTCTGCATTATTATTAATTATCCAAAAATCTCTGTACATCAAGTTAGAACAGTTTCTAAAGTGTTTCAAAACCTTCTTTAAGACATCTTCAAAAGCAAGATCTATTTTCTTTTTATGACTCCTTCACTTGAAAGTAACATAAAAGGACTTAAATGGCCGTTATTTTTTTAAATATTTAACATTTCTTTCTCCTGTTTTTTTTAAACTGCTGTGTAATTCCGTGAATCATGATTATTCTGTAGGCAATTACGGTTTTGGATCAACATAGCAAGTACGGATTATACGGCGATTTCTTTCTTGAATTTCACGGTCTATGGATTATTAACCTAAAAAGATTGTTGTAGACTGAAATATTTTTGATTCAAAACGAAAGCGCCAAGGTGTACCCCCATCTGCACTGTCGGGGAAGCGTGAGTTCATTACTTCAGAGCATGCATTGCCCGATCACTTTATTTAATCCATCCATATTACAGAGATTATCTTCGGAAAGAGATGCTCATGTCCCGTACGTAGTATTAAAAGTTGCACGGGAAAGAAAACTGTTTCTATCATTGTTCTGTTCCGCATTTTATTGGTATTTCAAAATAGAATCCGAGGCGAAGAATTGATTTAGCAAACATTTCTTTCGTGTACTTTGTTTAAATATAAAGTGGATAGTTCTTTTACGTAGAGATTTCAGGTTCAACATTCGGTCAGCACAGTTTTTACCTGCAACTAATTTAAGTTACGCCGCTTGCGAGTTTTCTTCCCATATAATGCATACATGAGATTCATTCGCGGAATTCCGCTTTTTTTTTTTTTTTTTTTTTGTTATGTTGGGGATGCCGTTTTTTCGGCAGGGTATGGTTTTTGATCTTTCAAAACTTACAAAAACGGGAGCTAAACAGAGTGAGATTTCCCCCACAATCGTAATTTCTTTTGTTCGTGATGTTCCCCTCTTCAGTATTGTTGTTAAAATATAATTTTATTCCATAAATATTTTATTTCAGCTTGAAAAATTGGAGGAATATTTTCCAAAAACGGACGTTAGACGGCGTGAAAATTTCCCTGTAATCTCCCGACACAAGATTCTTCGGAGAATTCAAGGAATTCCGTCATTTCCATGATCATTCCTGTGATTCTCGAGATAGATGCATAACTGAACAGAAATTTTTGTGGGATTGGTGGTGAAGGTGGGGGCCGTTTTTCGTCTGAAGACGGAATTCCAGCTTTCAAAACCTTCGCAAACGGAATTTGGACAGAGTGAAGATTTCTCCTGTAATTATAATGTTTTCCCTCGCGACGTTCCTTCTACCCAGAATTGTTAAATACCATTTTAGTTCATAAATATTTGTATTTCAGCTTGAAAATGGAGTAAAAATTTCTGAAACTGAAAGTCCGAAGGGGGCGAGTATTTCGCCTGTAATCGTATCCCCCCGTCGATGTCTTTGTGTCCTGTGTTCTTTTTGTTAGGTGTCAGTAATGTTGCATTTCATGTGCTACATTTTTATATTTACATAAATAAGCTTCAGTGAACAAGTCTGCCTTGCTCATGCTGCATTATATTCATACTCTCTCGCGGCGTGTTCCGATTTTTCACCCGGTGAAAAAGTTAAGCTTTTTCTTTTATCATCAGTAGCATGTATGATAATGCTGGTATTCTTCGCTTTTCGAAAGTTCGCTTTATGCCGCTTCGCTTCTTCGAAAGACCAACATTAATATCTGTTTTCGCTAATCAAAATAAATCCGAAGAGGATTTTCGCTTTTACGAAAAAAGGCGATAAGCGAAAATAGCGTTCAGCGTTTGTTTTGCAGCGAGCCGTTATGGAGGTAGCACTCACCCCCCGATAAGTGAGAGTGGCTCCGCCAAGCTCCTTCCCCGGGAACTACACTGAGCATCTATGCTTTATCTCAATTTATTTTGATCATCCGTTAGCAAGATGTGTCCTAAGGTGTATCAGAAAAGCCTAGAAGAGCTCTAAGTGTGTTATTTTTAACGTAAAACTGGGCGTAATTAAGCGTTTCGATGGTGGTGTACGAAATAGACATTGTACGTGCGTTGAACTTGCGCGCGTCCATCATTTACACGCAGAGAAAAAAACCTTGAAAGCTGCCGTGTTACTATTGGTTCTGTTAGAGTAGCAAAGTAGTCTCTTTCAGTCTGCATCCTGTAATGCAGGGGTCTGCAATCCGCGGGCCGCATGTGGCCCACGGATTGCCGACCTCTGCATTACATGCGGCCCGCGGACGCCTTACCAATCACCCTATTTTTTATTTTAAAATGATCTATCTAAGCTATAAAAATGGCTAACAATTGGAAGTGGGCTCCAACATCATATAATACACATTTATTATATATTTACTCGAAATATATTATGTATTATATACTAACATGTAATATATATGTATAAAATGTGTATTATATACTACACTTGCGGCGCCTTACTGTAACTTAAAAGTCAAATGCATCATCCCACAGGTTGCAGACTCCTGCTGTAATGGATAAAATGGAGTCTACTGCTAGAGTATTAATAGATGTACAAAGCATTGTGTTCGGTTAAGTTATCTTATACTTAACAGAACACCACGCTTGGGTTTGGGAACGCTGAAAATATTTTCCAATATAAATTAATGGTAATTGCTTCTTCGCCTTACGTCATTGCGGCTTCCGAAAAGTTTCTTTGGAACGGTCTACTTTCGGATAGCGGGGAAACTTGTAGTATGTTGGGAAGAGGGGGGGGTGGTATGATAAAGAAATCGCAAAGCTGTGTCTGGGAAACAAATCAGTACAGTTAGACTATCGTATGCATCCACCAGAATGTGATATACGGTGTAGCTCTTAAGTAACTGAACAGATACGACTGGAAAACAAAATTCAAAGCAATGATATAATCATACAATTCTGGTCCTCATAAATAAATCGCATATACACTACTATATTCACAAGTCACCGGATACCCCGCTCAAAAGCAAAATAACGGATCCGCTGCGTTGTTAAGATGCGCGGTGCAGCTGATAACTGTATAAAAACAAGCCTGCCGCTGATCCGGGATCATATCGCTCCGTGAGGTTGAGTGAAAGTATCGCGGGGGGGAGAGAACTGGCTTTGAGAAAGGAAAAAATGTTCTGTGTTATATTAGTGGGTTGTCCTTAAGAGAAACCGAGTGGCGTTTAAACATACCCCAGTCAACCGGTTTGGATGTACTGAATAAGTGGTATACACATGGCGTGCCTGAAGCAGCAAAACGTACCGGCAGACAAAAGAAAATCTGTGATAGAAGACGTCGCAGCCTTAGATAGTCGTTACAGCTAATCGACGGAGTACTGCACAAAACCTCAGTGTACAGGTGAGTAAAAATGCTGGAACCTCTGTATGTACACGTTCCATTCGCAGAGAACTTCATTCCATGGGTTACCGTGGTCGTGCTGCTGCTCATAAGCCTTTCCATCTCCACTCGGAATGCTACTCGTCGTTTAGCATGGTGTAAAGAACATTTATCGTGGACCGTAGATCAATGGAAACTGGTCCTATGGACTGATGAATCCAGATACACAATCCACCAGTCTGATGACCGTATGTGGGTACAGCGGCAGCCGGGGAAACTCAATTTACCACAGTGCACTGCGGTCGAGTTTGGAGCCAGCAGTGTACTTGTGCGAGGGTGTTTTTCGTGGTATGGTCCCGGCCCATTGGTTATCGTAGACAAACCTGTTAACCAGCAAGTGTACCTTGATATTCTTGAAAATTATGTCTTACCAACTCTGTGGCAATACTATGCGGAACCGAGCCTTGTTGGTACCAGCAGGATAATGCCCCGAGCCATAAAGCAAGAACTGTTACGGCGTGGTTTGACGATAATTCCGTAGCTTGTGTGGACTGGCTAGCACAGAGCCCTGATCTTAATCCCATAGAGCACCTGTGGGATGAATTAGAGCGCCGCATAAGAAGTTTGGAACCAAGACCTACTACTAAGCAACAGTTAGCGACAGCATTATGTACTGAATGGAAGCGCATACCTATCGCTGTGTTCCAAAACCTTGTCGAAAGCATATCGAAGTGTCAGTGCATGCAATTAAGGCCAAATGTGGATCGACACCGTACTAATGTATGCAAATAAATGCTTTGTTGTGTATCTCTTCTAGGTGTCCGGTGACTTTTGTCAATATAGTGTATTTCAAGTAGATGTTCGAATTGAAACTGATTTTTGCTTTAGTTCTACTTTGTAAAGTACAATTTTGGTTATAAATTCTTTGACAAATGTTCTAAAACACGTTACTTTTGTTGAATTTTAAAGCAATTCTTTTTATACGTAACGTAGTTCATTTTCTTCGTAATTTGCTTCATTGGTAAGAGTCTGAAACTTACAGCTCTGTGAACCTCGCACGAGATGGGATGTAGCAGAACTTCCTTACGTAATTGCTTATTTTCAGGGACGTGTGTGTTAGATCTTAGTCAGGGTCCGATTCCGTCGCCAGAAACCGTGGGAAAATACTCGTGATGCATCTGCCAAGCAAGTTATAATGCTCTTTCAGTGTCTAGAATGAACTGCTGTTATGGATTGAGAGTGATATGTGCTTCCGATTCTTCAAAAACCAGGTTTTGCATGTGTAGAGCTCAAGGAAGCAATTATTTTTGTGAAAGAAGGCTCTCCTAGCATCGCGGGCACAATCGACTTAAAAAATAGTTGTTCTTACCTCCACACATGCGGCGTCATCATCTATGTGCGCTTTCTTTAATAATAATTCAAGCAGACGCAACAGTCCCATACGAAAATTAACACTGGGATTTTAGCTCTGTTGTAACTGCAGGCAATATCTGGTGATTTTTTTTTTAGCTCTCTTGTTCCTGTGAAGTAGCAGAAATATTGACTTCTCTTCTAAACAAAAGGGGAAGATTGTGTATAGATTTCCCAACTAGAGAACTGCCACGAGAGCCGCCCCGCCCCGGTGGCGCAGTGGTCTAAGGCGCTGGCCTCTGATCATTCGTCCGTAAGGGGTCCGGGTTCGAATCCCGGTGAGGCATGGATGTTGTGTTTGTCTTACGGCACTGGCTCTCTCCCTTCCCTGGAACCAGTGACCCTAAATTAGGGACGGGCGACTGCTTATAGCCCATTGAGTTGCTCACGGTGGTCGTTAAACCTCCAATCAAAAAAAAAAACTGCCACGAGTCTATGACGGATGGGCAGAAGACTGATTGGTTGGCAGTTCGGACAGAATTTTATCTTTCAATACACTGCCCGGTATGACATATTCCTTTTTTGCGCAGTGGTCCTAAGCGACGGCTCCTGAAAATTCGTCCGAGGTATGTCCGGTTTCGAATCCCAGTGAGGCATGGAAGATGTATTTGTCTTACGGCCCTAAATTAGGGAAGGACGACTGTTTAATAGCCCAATGAGTTGCTCACAGTGGTCGATAAACCCCCATCAAAACAAACAAAAATTTTTGTTGTAGGTTGCACCAGAAAGTGGTGCTACATCAGCTGCACCATTTTCTGGGAAAAGATATACCATTGTGTGGTGAAAACAAAACCCACCAACATAGTGCAGATTTGCGCCATGAATTAAAAAAAACAAAAAAACTTCATGGATCAAAGTTCATGCACCACGAATACCAAAACTTCATGCACCATGTTGTTGGGTTTTGTTTGCACCGCACAATGGGGTATTTTTCCTCCAGAAAGTGGTGCAGCGTACCACAAAAATTTTTAACAGTAGTGAATAGCGATTAATTTTAGTGCTTTTCCGTACTGTTTGAATCAAACTCTATTTAATCCTTAGCCATGAAATCTTAATCGTATTTCCGTTTCACAAACGCAATGTTGGCCATAACAGACTCCGCGGCTCCCCGAGAAAAAGAGTTTGACCTTTAGGAATGAGACATTTCAGAACTCTGGCTATTTACAGCTTGCGAGTGCGGTGGAATAATAAAAGAGAATTCGGACCTGCGAGTCCTCTCAGCGCATCGTGAACTTCAGAGGCTCTTGACCTGAAACGTTTAGCTGGACCCCAGGAATGAATGCGGGATGTGTCATTTAGTTGCAGTGTATTAAAAACCCTACGATTAGTGGATATCCTGCTGTTGTGTTGAAAATCTGCATTGTCCTGGGATTATTCTGCTGTTTCAAAAGGTTCGCCTTGTTCAGACGACTGAAGTGTATTAACACGAAATGAAATGAGAAAACTCTGTCGAGCGAAGTAATCGAATTCCGGGAATTCTCTAACGGTACACGCTCGTTTCGGCTTTAAACACTGGTTTATTGTGCTGGGCACAATAGAACTTGGTCGTAGGGACTAGTCCTCGGGCGCCGTGATGACTTGCTAGCGAATGACTCCTCTGCGGCGGAGAAGAAAAATATTGCAATTTGGAGATAACAAAGCATTAGGCAACAGCAGTGAGAGATAACAGCAGCGTTGTTGTTATAAAAAAAAAAAATGCAGAAGTCACGGAAAACATAAAACGGATTACCCAGAACAAACATGGACAATAAACATTACGTAACACGAACTTATGAGTCGTCTGTCCGATATGTAATGATTCACGAGGGGAGGGGGGGTGAAGAGGAAACTGCCGGCTTAATTAAACAATTGAAAGTAGCGGTCACTGGAAAGGCATGACCTAGCTTTAAAGCGTTGCAGATCTTGTGGGATTATCCATCTTTCACAAAAAAGGGGAAGATTGTGACCAATTTCCGAAAGAATGAGCTTCAGAAACGCGTTTCCGTAACAATGTGATAACCGCGAAATCATCATTGTTGCACCAAAACGGATAACAATGCCACAAAAACGCGTAACAGTGACCTCAATTGAGGTGCCATTTTCACTGGGCCACCCTCACCCCCACCCTTTTCTCTCTCTCTCACCCACACGCGATATGATGTAAGTGGAAGCGTTATGTACTGACCAACTTGTGCAACACCGTATCTTAAACTTCATCACTCGTGACTGAGTTTTTAAGAGTGGAATTAAGGAGGATTAAAAAAATGTGTGTATATCATCGAACGTTTCGCCCAGTGATCAAAACAGATCGTGAATGGTTTGTTGTTAGGGGATAAACGGTGATACAATCTCTGCAAGCCTGGGTTTGGAAATTAAAAAAGGTAGAGAAACAATAGTGGTCTTATGCAATAATGAAATAACCGTTTGAACTTTTTACGTGTGTCTGTGACCGCCGTCGATAGCCTGTTGTGTTAATACAAAAGGAATTCCTGCAATCCCTTTTTGTCGTTGCGGAATTTTCATTTAGAAGACGGAGACCACATTTCCCCCGACGCGAAATTAATCTAGTTTGTGGTAGAAATGAGCTCCGGGAGCCTAAGCCATCCTCGGCAGTTAATCTCTTTCGAGTGACTATTGGAATCGCAGTGAACTTTAAATTCCGCGTTTTCCCAAATTCAGATGAGCCCAAATTATTCCAATCATTTCCGGGTATTAATCATGGTTGACGGATCGCCGGATTATCCTCGTCTTTGGGCAGATGGTTGCTGCGCATTCTTCGGTGCTCAGTGCGGGAACCACGACTTTCAAAGGAAATAAATTCATCGATATGCTGGCAGGAGCAATGGTGTAACGCTGATGTATCGATTGAATTTGTTTCTCCTTTTAGTGTGACAATTTTATCATGATATATGGTATACGAACATAAAAATCTGTCTTGCATGTGTACTTGCTGTTGTAAAGGGACTTATACTCCGTTTGAGTTCGATATTTAAACCTTTATTGCAGCTCGTTGCAAAAAATACGTAACGGAGAACTAGTGTTACGTGGTTTGGTTAACTTGCTAAGTCTTGCGTGTTTGAAGACAATAAACTAGCTATGGTTAAAAAATCTTGTGCAATCGTTTTAGATCTCTTAAAAGCATTTATTTTTCTCTTAATCGCAGAAAATGTTGTCCTTAGCTTAGTTATTTTTCTTTCCTGCTCCTCTCAAAATCAGATTTCGTTCCCTAAATCCTGCTTCGGTCATTTCCACCGTCTGCTTCTTCTCCCTGAAGAAAAAATATCTGATCATGATCATATGTAGAGGATTTTAGGAAGGGGGAGTGTCTGACCCCCAGGTCTTAAACAACCCTTAGAAATAGGAAGCTAGGAGATTTGGGCTAGAGTGCCCGATAGGAAAGTGACACGGAAGCGAAGTAGAAAGAGGGAGGAAGACGCCCTTATTTATTACCGGGGGGCCAGTACCAGGGGTCCAACGGCTTAACGTGCCCATCCGACGCATGGCGGATATTTAGTGGATCGAGCGTTCGTACCTGCTGGGATCGAACCTGAGGTCATTTCCGTGGCAGTCACGAACGTTGCCCGCTAGGCCACCCTCGGCCGGAGAAAATATCTATCTCGCCGGTCAGCTTAAAACCTAATTCTCCAAAACTTCAGGCCTTTCCTTCCCTCGTCCTCTGCGACCGCTCGCTTTCAAATCCTAGAAGTCACTCTCCTAGCCCCTCCCCCCACCTTCTTTCCACCAAACTCACCCCTTTGGCTCACGAAACCCCAAGGGAAAAATACGTCGGCATCGGCTAATACAAAGCATCTAGGTAAAAAGTAAGAGGGCTTGCGCATTCATTCGGCTACTTTGAAACTAAGGAAGGCAAAGGATCAAACGAGCACGACAATACTAATCCCTTTACAACATACAAAGGCTCAGATCTTAAAATGAGACAAACTGGCGTCTCTAAATAAACCGTGTCTCCGATGTTTCAATAGTGGAGAGGCACAGCGAAATTTCTCTCGCGCTTCGTGGAAACAAAGGAAAAGGAGCACTAAAGCGAAATAAAAGTTGCGAGATGAGATTTAATATATTTGCCTAAATTGTAGGATTAAATGCCTGTAACAATTGATTAGAAAAGTTGCAGTTTCAGTGTATTTATTATTACCTAAAAACTGATGTTAATTGTTTCGAAACAAACAGAACTATTCCCACGGTAGTTCTTGGGTGAGCAAGTACTTGGAAATTCCTCGAAGTCGCCGTCTTGGGTGTGTAAAATTGATAAGTGAGATTAAATGTACGTGTGAATGAGTGAAGGCTTCATAAGTCATATATGAAAGAAGCCGTTTTTGCGAGGCTCGATGTAATAGAAATTTCAGGGGTTTTTTTTTGTTTTTTTTGTGTTAGCAATGAACTATTTTGCGTAAAACATTCTGTGTGATTGTTGTTGAATGTCGGTATCACGGAGCATTAAGGTGGTTCCCCCTAAAACCTCTGCCTTATGTTTCCAGTGGTATAACTTCTTTACATATTTTCTTCGTAATTAATGTATTCCCAAGGATGAAAATTTGTACATCGATAAAACTATAAGTTATGGTATGGATACTTAATACTTGCTAAAACATAACCATAATTATATTAAAAATCATTTTTCTTTGAGTAATGTTCAGACCTGTTAATAGATGGCGCGACTTGTACATTGATGACTTCAGTAGACAAATGTTGGATTGCTTAATTATGGTTATGCTTTAGCAAGTATTAAAAGTATCCCATGCTATAACTTAGTCAGTTTTATCGATGTGCAAATTTTCATCCTTGGGAATACATTATTTGCGAAGAAAATATGTAAAGAAGTTTTACCATTAGAAACATAAGGCAGAAATTTTAGGTGGAACCACCTTAACTGTCAACCATTATTAATCCACTGCTGGATGAAAGTCTCCCCAGGTTTTTTCCGTAAGAATGTCTTCCTTCGTGTCATTCCGGTATGTTTTCGAATTTCATCCACACATCTGCCACGTGGTCGTCTTCTGTGTCTTTTTCTGTCCCTTCGTATCCAGTCTAATATCCTGTCCTTGTATAGTCGTATCCAGTCTAATATCCTGTCCTTGTATAGTCGTATCCAGTCTAATTTCCTGTCCCTTTTGTATAGTCTGATATTTCAGCTGTCCAAAGGTGGTCCGTTCTTCTAGCAATATATTCAGCCCATTGCCATTTCAGAGATTTTTGTTTGATCACCATGTCTTCCACTTTTGTCATTTTGATGATCCACGACTTCCTCTTCTTAAAAACTTTGAGGGACTAATGTATTTGCTCCATAGATGCCCGCCTAACCCAGCAAAAACACAAGTGTCGGGAAACTGCTGGCCGCCAGCTGATAGTGATGGGTCACAGCTGGCTGAAATCTGCCGCTCACATTAGTGGCAGCGCCATCAATTGGCAGCCGTTGATGGCCCTTCACATCGTTGTGAATTACGGGCCTCCAAGCAAGCTCCACGAGTGGCCCGTAGCTGGTAACCGAAGCAACCCCAACACGAGATGGAAGCAGCGAGACTGCGCAGAAACAAGTGCAGTCTCGTGGTACTAGTTAGTTAAAGTCTACGCCATCGTGCTATTTTAGCGGATGTTAATAATAATAATAATGATGCTGCCATATGCAGAGAGACTAAAATTCCTAATGAAATGCCGCGCGACGAAGATTGCCGTCGGAGGAAATTTAATTAATGAACTGTAAAAAATCGTCAATTACTGTCATGTATGTATAGGAACTCATTTTGTAGCTGGATTCCTGCCCTAACACACGAGGAATGGAGATTACAAACAGCCATAAAACACACCCTCTCCATTCCCACGAATAACAAGAAATAAATTCTGGAAACTTAGTAAATGTATCCATATATAGTTTTCCGTTAACCATACACTAATCCACTTCAAATAAGTCTCGAAAAGGCATTAAAAAATCGTTATGTTGTTAAAAAGAAAAAATTATACGCATACAAAATAGGTATTTTCATTACAAAATGATCAAATATTTGAAAAAGAAAAAAAAAAAATTTAACGCTATGTGAATATAATGCACTAACCCATTGGTTGAATACACAAGATATGAGAAATTTGCTGCTAAAAATACCCAGAAGTAAAATAAAATATCTTTCCTATGTAGACCAAATGTGGCTTCGAACCGTGGAAAATAAAAGAAACAAAAAATCAAACTTTAATGTATCGAACGGGTAAATATATTAATTAAACAATAGCTTTTCAAGACCACAAAGACAGTAAAAAACTTTTGAAAACGTGTTTAAGTTGGCGTTGAAAGTAAGTGAAGTTCTCTTAAGGTAAATAAAAAAATCGTTACGTTGATAAAATTAATTTATGAATTATATGAAACGAACATTTTTGACATGAACCTTAACTGAAATTTCGATTTTCATACATAGGCTGTAAACAATATTGTAAAATTAAGAAGAGAACCCTTGGTTGAACATCGCGCAGGAAAGAGGCTTATCTTAAAACAAGCGATCGCACGTGGCGACCCCTCGTGTAGTGTTTATGGCGTCCGCTTCGCAACCAAACTGTCGTGACTTCGATGCTACCCTGATCCACCTGGCGTTTTTTCTGACCTGTTAAGGAAATTTCCCCAGCGCCGTGACGTCTTGGGAAGGAAAGAATTAGTTGTGCCTTTGTGAAACTGTGATTACTTTTTTTTTATGGCCACTGCTGGGAAATTGGCCGACAAGATTCGGCAAGCCATCAGTTACGTCACGTGATTGGGCTGCCACTGCCGGGAAATTAGCAGACCACACTATGCTAGCCATCATTTATGGCACGTGCTTGCCGAACCGCTTAAGGCCCACTTGTGGCAGCCACTGCCTGTGATGGATGGTTTTCTATCATATTACACAATTGATGGGAGTGCCAACTGTTTGCCCGAATTGCTGGCCAATGTGGTGGCCTCCGGGACATTTTATTGACGTTTGGGCAGCTGCAACATAGTGCTGCCCGAGCAAGACTGTTTTCACTGGGAAGAGAAAAGGTATTTTGGTTTTCGTTTTGCTGTTCATTTTCTTTTTCACTTTCCGGCATGGAAATGTTAGAAATATGCTTTCATCTTCAGTAGAAATGAAAAGGCGCATAAAACATTTGTTGAACTGCATTAGGAAGAAGCAGATCAATTACCATTTATGTTTCGCTGTTTAATATGTGCGTTGTTCCAGTTTCTCACTCATGGATCAGAGACATGAACCTTAACTGAAATTTCGATTTTCATAGATAGGCTGCGAACTACTGAAAGATGTATGGAATGATGCAAGCTTGGTGTAATGTAACCAAGAAAGATAGGAAGAACTTATGGATCATGAAAATGACGAGAGTCGAAGGCATCGTTATCAAATAAAAGCCCTTAAGGTGCAATTAGCTGGACATATTACTAGACGAACTCAGTGGCGGCGGAAGAACCGCCCGGGACGCCATGGCCCGGTCAATAATTTCAACAATTTCAGCCAAGATTTTTTATTAGTTTTTTATTTGTTATATGCGCGATTGTTCTGATGTGCCTTAAAAAGTTCCTCTACGTAAGTGGTTGGGTGGTCCTAATTCCCAACAAAGCTCCTTAGGTATTATTTTTCTTCTGTTTGATACGGGAAGGTAGAGGGTGTACCATATTCGAAATTTCGGGCCCGGTCAACGAACTTCACTTTCCGCCGCCACTGGACGAACTGACCACCTTTGGACAACTGAAACGCTAGACTATACCAATGGACAATAAAAGAAAACCAGATGAGGGTCTTGAATGGATGAACATCGAAAGTATGTCTGGAGTGTCAAAGAGAAATGCTTCAGACAGTCGTGGAAGAGACTTTAGGAGACCTTCATCCAGCTGCGGATTGCGAATGGATGTGGCCGAATTTTCTGTGAGTTCATAAATGCATCAATCATGTTTTCCTACCCTTTTCTCGAGGAGCCGTATTTTTTTTTTTTTTTTTCGTCGCCTGCTGAGCGATTTTCATAAAACAAACCGCATGAATTGAGCAATTCGATATTCCAATGTATAATAGAAAAGAGAACGTAATTAATAAACAGGAACTGTCCACCAACTATGCTCAAAATAGTATAACTATACTAGTGATCCGAATTTCTTGGCGTAGAATAGAAATAAAAATTTTCAAGCTTTCGCACGTCAACTGAGTGGCTTTTTCAAGGAACTAAATGGCTTTTTCTACCTTCCTTGAAAAAGCCATCTGGTTGATGTGCGAAAGCTTGAAAACTTATTTCTATTCTATGCCAAGAAATTCGGATCACTAGTATAGTTATATTATTTTAAGAGAAGTATCTGTTTTACTCACTTCACCTGGGAAGTAGCCATAGATGCGTAAATTCTCTTATACTTTGTCTTCCATTTTTAGCAAGATTAAACAACCTTGCTAGCTTTTCCTTTTTTCGATAAAATGTGTGGTTTTCTTTCTTTGTGATGATACATCAGTGGAGTCTAGAAAAGAAGTTTTGCTGCATTTATCCTGACCGTCCAGCACCAAAGTTGTTCACCTACCGGAAGTTGGGAGGGGGGATTTAGGGGATATCTTTGCTGGGGCGTTTCGTCTTATTTCTTCGAGACAACGTCAGGTGGTCATGAGCCGGTCTGCTCCCGCGGCCTTCTTGTCTCCCCGTGGGGCTAGACTGTCATGCTTTGTTAGGCGAGCGAGAGTTCGCCTTATCATTAGGAACTCTTCTTTCACCCCCCCTCAGTTAGGGTGGTGTTTGCTGCAACTCACCTGATTTCTCTTCAGGTGTTTCTCTTACTGCCCTCGGGTCGGCGAAAGTTGTTGCAAGTTTGGTAGAAAGGGGAAGGATGTACATGTCATGACATGTCGCCACTTGTATGAAATCAATTATTTACGGCGGGCAGAGTTTGGCTGTTACTGCAATGTAAAAATACAGACTGTCTTGTTCGCTAGTCTATATAAATCGCATTGTAGGAGTAGCTTTTCCGAACGCGGCCGACTTAGAACAGTGTTTCACAAAGTGTAGTCCACGGACCACTGGTGCGGTGATGTATGTTGTTCTAAATAAAAGTGTCTTAGCGGTGATCGGACTAGGAAAAACTATCCTCGAAATTTTCAAAATCTGATTCATTTTTATTTATTTTTTAATTTTCATTACTAATTACCAATATCAATTTATATTAAAACAGCGTAATTTGAGCAATTTAAATAACAGGAAGAATGTGACATGAGACATATGCTAAGATGATTGTAAATTTTTTATTTAAAATTTAGCTTTGTCGTTTATACGATATTAAATATTTGTGAACTAACAGTAACACAAATTCAATATGACTAATAGCCGTTTTTGCTAAGATTATGTGGTACATGTTGAAGGGGGATGTAGGTAAAAATACCTCCGGGAAAAAATACCCCGAAAACTGAAAAGCGGAAAAAATGCCCCCGGGAAAAATACCCCCAAAAATACCCCAGAACAAACGGTTCACTGTAAACTGCCACACAGGAACACTGATGTGTGGCAGTGTTCCGGTGTGGCAATTTACCGGCAACCAAGCCACTCATCTTCAGCAACTTGGCTACAAAAGTTCAGGGAGGGAGGGGGTCTATAAAGATTGCCGTTTCTGGGCCTATATTGAGAACTGAATTGGGAACTCCAAACGAATTTAGCGAAAACGTTCCATGTAAGCCAAGCGAGAATTGTACTTTAATTTGAAGAAATAAATTGCCTAGGATCCGAGGTACACTTGGTTGGGGTGGGGGTGGGGTCCTCTACCCTGAACTTCCGTAATATTATATTCTGGGCCGCTGGATCCTGCCAGTGTATCCAGGAAGATCCCCTAGAAGTGTCCCCGCGAGGTCCATGAGCTGGGGGGGGGGGGGCTATCTCCCTAAAATGTTAAAATGGACGTAGAGCTGTAAACATTAGTACCATTAATCATTATGTAAAGCATGGTTCTAATGTTTACAGCTCTACGGCCATTTCAACATTTTGGGCCCCCCCCCCCCAAGCTCACGGACCTCGCGGGCGTTTCAAGGGGAACAGCCTGGATACACTGACAGACTCCAGCGGCCCAGAATCTAATATTACGGAAGTTCGGGGTTGATCCCCCCCTCCCCACTAAGTGTACCTCGGATTCTCGGCAATTTATTTCTTCAAATTAAAGTAAAATTCTCGCTTGGCTTACGTGGAACGTTTTCGCGAAATTCGTTTGGAGTTCCCAATTCAGTTCTCAATACAGGCCCAGAAACGGGGCAATCTTTATAGCCCCCCTTCCCGAACTTTTGTGGCCAAGTTGCTGAAACATGTGTGGCAGGGTTGCCGGTAAATTGCCACACGGGAACACTGCGACACATCAGTGTTCCTGTGTGGCAGTTTACAGTGAACCGTTTGTTCTGGGGGTATTTCTTCCGGGGGTATTTTTTTCGGGGCATTTTTTTCCGCTTTTCAGTTTTCGGGGGTATTTTTACCGTTTACCGTTGAAGGGTGATCGGTAAAAAAGTCCGATGAAATAAAGGCCAGAAAAAAAAGTCCGAGATGGGCATTATGATTGTCATCATGGGCATGCTAATAAGTCGATTTGACATACTGTTTGAATGTTGGGGGTGGGGACATACTTTCATTATATACCTAGTGTGGTGGGGTTGCCGGAAAATCGCCACACAGGCAAACTGCCACACGTCTTTCATTATAGGGGCCGGGCACAAAGTGCTATTCCTCCGAAGAACACTTTGAATGTGTGGCAGTTTTCCAAGTTTCCCCTGTATGTGTGGCAGTTTCCCAAGGTGCATAACGATGGGAAGGAGCTCTTTTGTTTGTATGTCTGCTCATACTTAGAGCAACTGGCCACAGAAGTTGGGGGGGGGATAAAGATTGCCGTTTCCTGGCCTTATATTGAGAATAGAATTGCGAACTCCAAACAAATTTCGGGAAAACGTTCTATGTAAGCTAAGCGAAAATGGCTGTTTTCAGGAAAGGACAATACATAAGGTGGGACTTTTTATAACGCTGCACTTTTACTTAGGCACTAAATATTTACATAACCTGTCAAATTTGTAACATTTTTCTTTTATTTAATTAATTCATATGCCCTACACCTCGGTTTTCTTAACAGCTTTTAATCCGCCGACTTCATATTCATAACGCTTACGTATCAAATCAAGCCAATAGCATTGCGCTTTTACTTAGGCACTAAATATTAAAGTCATAGGCCTTTTTAACAGTTTTTATTCTACCAGTATCATTCACAACTGTTACAGTGGACACCCCCCCCATCCTAAAACCTGAAGAAAACTTTAAAATTTGTCCGCCATGTCGCGTATTGTATGAGGCAGCTAGGAATCACAGTTCGGCAGGCTCACATGTTCTTTTACAGTTCAGTTTTTTTTTATTTATTTCTCATTTACGTTGTTTTTTCTTTCGGCTGTTCTCTAAAATTAATTAACAAAATTGCGGGATAATTAGGAAGTCGCTCCAATGCTCTTGAAGGCAAGAAACGCAATATTTTTGCCATTTTGAATTGTTTCTACCTGTGGGAAAAGGTAGCACTCAATGGTTGCTCTGGAAATTGATAAGAGCAAAGCGATAGGCCCAGAAGAGGACTTCTGGATTTCTTGAGGAGGGGCCGATGTTACGACCCACCCCCGCCATTAATTTAGTAATTAATGGGCGTGGTTGATGTGTGAAATTAAGTATTAATTATGTTCGAGGCTTGATTGGAGTTTAAAAGTGTAAACAGCAGATAAAGTTTTATCTGGGGGTTTGGAAAGAAAAGAGGCGAAGAATTCTCTCTCTGGCTGGGTGGTCTCAGAATAGCTCTGTTAGGTCATAAATATCAGGGCGCAGCTGACGGGAAACTAAGCAACACGGAATGGCACTTTTCGAAGAGGGGTCCACTTGAGTAAATGAACGAAGATGGGGACAAAAGGTTTAGCGAATAATCGTAAATTCGTCGATTGTTTGGGGCATTTTCGAGAACAATTGCTCTCTGTGTGGTCCGTGCAGAAGTTAAGAGTTCGCACTTGGCATGAACATAAGGAAGAAAGTTCAGTTGTCTGTACGCTCTCCGATGTGAAAGGCTGGATGCCTTGGATCCGCAAAAAAATGAATTGGGGGAAAAATGAAGCAGCAAACCTCCCCGCATTTGGTAAGAAATGGAGACAACTCGAGGCAGCTGGAGATGCCAGTTTGCCATAAAGACAGCAGAATGCCTAAATCCGCGTGATAACGAAGAAATTTCTAGGCTGGAGCGTAAGGGAAATCAGCGACTGTTTGGCCTAATGAAAGCCAAGTTACAGGGGAATTAAGAAGTCTGCGAATGGACAGTGGTCATTCCAATGAGAAGCGAAGCCAAGCAAAGTCGGGTTCGGATGCCAACCACTGCAGTGTGGAATCGTCACCCCCATTCGTCCCCTACTGTGGAGGAAGTGAAGAGATGCGCTTGTCTTACGGGGCGAAGCGAATCCCCATGTGTGCGTGTGTGTGGTCACGTAAGCAGCGAAGCCACTACGTGTAAGTGCGACGGGATAAAAACATGGCGAAAGAAAAATATGAGCGTAAGAGCGGTGGCTTCGATACCTAACAAATATACAGGTGAAATGTTGAGTTGCCGATATACGCTTAAGGTAAAAGCACGTCTGATTTCGCTCGGCCGAGAAAATTAATCTCAGGGCTGGCGGTCGCAACTCGATAAAAAAAAATGGAAACAAAACCTGCGAGTGGCATATTTGAACTGCGTACTCAGGCAGGGTAGATGTTATGCTAACGGAAAGGAACTGACTGAATTGGGAATGAACGGTCAAAAAGGACGGAAGGTAGCGACGGACGGAATCAACTATAGCAGCAGCGGAATTGAATGCGTCCCACTCTCCAAATAGTGATGGTCAGAATCATTTCTTCACGACAACAGAAATCATTTCCCAGGAACACAGAAAATCAATCTTGGAAACCGCAACAGCAGATGTGAGAGGGCCTATTTTGCTTAACGGCCACCTTCAAATCGTCACGAGAATAGATCAGTGTGCACTCTAATCATTGCAACAAAGTGCGGCGTGATATTACCATTTTTAATTGTGTGCTTCATTTACATCAAGCGTCAAAGTGAAGTGTTGAATCATCGGTGCTGCCACATGGTGCAAGTGTCTGTGTGCGTGTTTTTTTTGTCGTGTGATATTATGTGATGCACAACGGATTTGCACAGCAAAGTCACGAAACTGTAAGTAGATGAATATTTCCTTTTTCTTTCTTCGCACATCTGCGAACTTGTGCCATCCCGACACCCAAAGCTGCATGGACATAGATGCAGTAATGCTGAGTGACTGAACCTCAGAGGAAATACCTGCACATACAGATTTCAATTTCTTACAGGGCCCATTTCCTGATTACTTTTTTACATGAATAAGGGAGAAGGTGTGGCCACAAATTCCGCTGGGCGGGATAGTTTCTTTTAACTTTGGTTCAGGGCCAAAGCGAGCGGGGAAGGGATCTGCATGTGCATGCTTATTAGATTTAGTTAATTAACTTTGGCAGTATTTCGCACCTATAATCTTATACCGCAAATTAACGTGCTTGTGTATTTTGTGTCGCGAGTATTTTTAATGTGATCGTTTGCATATAATTTTTTTTTCATTCTCTAAGCAATTGTATATGAATATCACCTGCAGCTCTATTTAGTGTGTAAACGAGTAGTATCTCTTGTTCAGATAGTCCGGTGGAGATTCAGTCGGTTGTGTCTTCAGACAGTAATGTGTGACACCGTATGCTGCCCACATAAGAGGGGCAATTGTCTATACGCCCAGAGAGCGCCTTATCTGTTTAAATCTCGCAGAACGTAATTAAATGTCGTGTTGTGTATTTGAGAATCATGTGTTATTTGCGAAAGTGAGTGTTGTACTGGCTGGTTGGGGATTGAATGTACCGGAGTAAGATCCGGACCACTACACTCAGTCACGAATTGGTGATTGCGGGTGAACCTCATCACAACTCTGATCCCAAAGTATCATTTTTTTTTAGTTTATTTTATTTTTTATTTGTTGTTGTTATTTTGTTCACAAGGTGGATTCACCCAAGCCTTATGCTTCGGGTCATTCTTCAACTTTTCATTTTTTATGTTCTGGTGTGAATCTTTGAGTGCAGCAGTGCACCTGAGATTCTCACCTGGTGCCGCGGCCAACTAAATTGTACTTCAGGTCTCAAGCACCGTCACCGGCCGACTCTGCAGGAACACTGCTAGTGCCGTGTAACACAACGTTTACACATCAAATCAAGTTAATAATATTGCGCTTTTATTTTGGCACGAAATATTTATTCACAGGCCCTAGGCTTAGGCCCTTTTACCAGTTTTTATTCTACCAATGCCATATTCAAAACGTTTGCACAGAAAATCAAGTTAATAATATTGCGCTTTTATTTAGACACGAAATATTTATTCACAGGCTTATGCCTTTTTACCAGTTTTTATTATACCAATGTCATATTCACAACGTTTACACAGCGAATCATGTTAATCATATTGGGCGTGTTTACTTAGGCACGAAGAATTAATTCATAGGCCCAGACATAGGGCCTATGAACGAATATTTCTAAGTAAAAGAGCAATATTATTAATTTTTTTTGTGTAAACGTTGTGAATGACATTGATAGAGTAAAAACTATCAAAAAGGCCTAGGCCTAGGGCTTACGAATTAATATTTTGTGCCTAAGTAAATACCCAAGATTATTAACTTGATTTACTGTGTAAACGTTGTGCATATGACATTGGTTAAATAAAAACTAGTAAAAGGGCCGGCCTAGGTTAATTAATATTTCGTGCTTAAGTAAAAGCGCAATCCTATTAACTTTACTTGATGTGTAAACGTTGTGAATTTCGGGTCATTTGTTCTAGGGAAGAGACAGATCTAGCGCCTTTGGCAATGCACACCATCCCATGACTCTCCCGGAGTTGGGACTCAATCTTAGCTCGGAAGAATGCTCAGAAGCTTACATTTCAGACCACTGTACCGGGTGGCAGAGAACTGGCGCACTTTCTGATGCCGCTGAGCAAAGTGGAAAGGGCGGAAAACTTGTACACCTTCTCGAGTAAGGGGATGTACACAAATTGCGTTTCCGAGATCTTGTCAAAGTGTACGAGTTTTCCTAGGGATCTAAATGGGTATGTAAGATCAAAATGGCACAAGGTTTATGTAGAGAACCTTGCTGACTCCTTAAATCTTGAGTTATGATTTTAATATATCCCATGTGATAACTAGCAATGAAGGCTAATTAACAGGGGCTCAACGAATCGATCTTCAGGTACTGATCCTTTGGTTGCCGGAAAACCGCCACACAGGAAAACTGCCACACGTCTTGCAGCAACTTGGAAAACAGCCGCACAGGAAAACTGGAGAACACTTCGAATGTGTGGCAGTATCCAGTGTAGAAATGGGGAAATTTTCCTAAGTTTCCAAATTATGTGTGGCAGTTTCCCCAGGTGCCTAACGGCAGGAACTTTTGTTTGTCAAAATTTTCATGCCGGTTCATACTTAAAGCAACTGGCCACAAAATAAAAAAAAAAAAAGGGGGGGGGGTATAAAGATTACCGTTTCTTGGCCTATATTGAGAATTGAATTGAGAACTCCAAATTTCGAGAAAACGTTCTGTGTAACCGAAGCGAGAACTGTACTTTAATTTGAAGAAATTAATTGCCGTGACTTGTACATTTCTTAAAACTACAACGTGTGACGAAACAACTGAATTACAGCATGACTCGTGCTGTGTTCAGAAAAGGACGATAAGGTGGGATTTTTTAGCAACGCTGCACTTCTACTTAGACACTAAATATTTACATAACATGTCAAATTTGTAGTACTTCTCTATTACTTAATTCATAGGCGCAATAGTAGTAGGGTGCTCCAAAAAAAAAAAAAAAAACTTTTTTTTTTCAAAACCGTGCTCCCTGACCATTTTCCCATTTTTATAGCGTATCTCACAAATTTTTTTAATGGAATCTGATCATTTTTAAGCCTTGCCGCCAGTATGTCACTAATTTCCAAAAATGTTCGCACTCCGTGAATGGCTTTGATAGGAGAAATGAAACAAAAATGCAAATTAGTAAATTATAATTGTTTAATTAATTGAATAATCGATACAACACAGATCAAACTAAAGCTTCTTAAATCTTTTTCAAAGTCTTCTTTTTTAGAATCGGGGACATTCCGACGGTGATTTTCAACTATCTGAAGAAGAAACTGTCGCTGTTCTTCATCCTTTGTGATGCTTTTGGCAAAATCTTGGATCGGCTGTACCGATCTTTCTGCCAGATCATTCATGACTTTAACGTGACGTACGGACGTATCGGCTTCTAAATAATCAAGATCCAGACTCCACTGACTTGGTGGCTTATTCAACCAATGAGATTTCAAACCGAGCGCTTGGAAAATGAACTACGACTTCGGGCCGATTAGTGACACCAACCTAGTAGATGAGTTGGGTGTTGGGAAAACAGGAACTCCTCTTTCCAATAGATGATCTTTGCGAAGTTCAAATTAAATTTGAAGCTTTTTTGAGCTTGGGACAGGCTATTTGTAAATAATGAGAATGGAGCTATCTCTTCAGTCAAATACCAAAAATGTCTTTCCAAAGCCGTGATAGCAACAGCAACGTCTGGATCAACCTCGCGGTAATCATTCGGATCATGCCACAGTTGAAGATCGTTAACTGGAGCATCAACCCCAATAATAGCTGACAACCATGCTTTTACATAAAAAGGCGCATTGAAGAGACATATGCGTTTCAGCAATTTCATTTTGACGGTATCAGACTTCAGCTGATGTCCAAATGCATACATCTTTGCTGAATAGAAGACAGTAGACATCCAGCGAGCATGGTGAAGGGTACCTGGCCCAAAAGCCTTTGCTCGCTGGATGTCTACTGTTCTCTATTCAGCAAAGATGTATTCATTTGGGCATCAGCTGAAGTATGATGCCGTCAAAATGAAATTGCTGAAACGCCTATGTCTCTTCAATGCGCTTTTTTATGTAAAAGCATGGTTGTCAGCTATTATTGGGGTAGATGCTCCAGTTAACGATCTTCATCTGTGGCATGATCCGAATGATTACCGCGAGGTTGATCCAGACGTTGCTGCTGCTATCACGGCTTTGGAAAGACATTTTTGGTATTTGACTGAAGAGATAGCTCCATTCTCATTATTTACAAATAGCCTGTCCCAAGCTCAAAAAAGCTTCAAATTTAATTTGAACTTCGCAAAGATCATCTATTGGAAAGAGGAGTTCCCATTTTCCCAACACCCAACTCATCTACTAGGTTGGTGTCTCTAATCGGTCCGAAGTCGTAGTTCATTTTCCAAGCGCTCGGTTTGAATTCTCATTGGTCCGCCCCGGTGGCGCAGTGGTCTAAGCGATGGCCTCTAATCATTCGTCCGTAAGGGGTCCGGGTTAGAATCCCGGTGAGGCATGGATGTTGTGTTTGTCTTACGGCACTGGCTCTCTCCCTTCCCTGGAACCAGTGACCCTAAATTAGGGACGGGCGACTGCTTATAGCCCATTGAGTTGCTCACGTTGGTCGTTAAATCTCCAAAGAAAAAAGAATTCTCATTGGTTGAATAAGTCAGCAGTCTGGATCCTGATAATTTAGAAGCCGATGCTTCCGTACGTAACGTTAAAGTCATGAATGATCTGGCAGAAAGATCGGTACAGCTGATTCAGGATTTTGCCAAAAGCATCACAAAGGATTAAGAACAGCGACAGTTTCTTCTTCAGGTGGTTGAAAATCACCGTCGGAATGTCCTTGATTCTAAAAAAGACTTTGAAAAAGATTTAAGAAGCTTTAGTTTGATTTGTGTTGTATCGATTATTCAATTTAACAATTATAATTTACTGATTTGCATTTTTGTTTCATTTCTACCTATCAAAGCCATTCACGGAGTGCGAACATTTTTGGAAATTAGTAACATACTGGCGGCAAAGCTTAAAATGCTCAGATTCCATTCAAATTTTTTGAGATCTTGTATACGCTATAGAAATAAGAAAATGGCTAGGGAGCACGGTTTTGAAAGGTTTTTTTTTTTTTTGAGCACCCTACCCAACAGCTTGGCCTTTTAAACAGCTTTTAATCTGCCGACTTCATATTCATAACGTTTACGCATCAAATCAGGTCAATAGCATTGCGCTTTTACATAGGCACTAAATATTAATTACGTGAAACCTACATGTATCATTTTGAAAAAAAAAATTCGGATTGCGAAATTTGATCTTTGGTGACGATACATTCGTCCTCTGAAGAGATACAAATTTTGAAATTCCAAAATTAGTTTAACGTAATTATTTCATTCGATCTTGGTGTACAATTCGGGAAACGGAATGACTTTGACAAACTTTACAGAAATTTACGAAACTTGACGACAAACGATGACTTTACGGAGTGACAATGACGGCTTTATATTGTCATTCCGTAAAGTCATTTTCGTTTTCATTCTTTAACGACTTTGACAAACTTTATAGAAGTCAACTTTGCCGAATGACTTGTAAACTTTACGACAATGACTTTATGGAATAACAATGATGACTTTACATTGTCATTCCGTAAAGACATTTTCGTTTTCGTTCTTTGACTTTACCGAATAACTTGTAAACTTTTACAGTATTGTACAGAAGTCAACTTTGCAGAACTTTACGGAATGACTTGCAAACAATGACTTTAGGGAATGACAATGATGACTACATTGTCATTCCGTAAAGTCGCTTTTGTTCTTTAATGACTTTACGGAATGACTTTGACAGATTTTACAGAACTTTACGGAATGACTGACAAACTTTACAGAACTTTACGGAATGACTTCTAAACTTCACGAGAAACAATGGCTTTACGGAATGACAATGCTGACTTTACATTGTCATTTCGTAAAGTCGTTTTCGTTATTTATTGACTTTACGGAATGACTTTGAAGGTGTACCGTGGAGATTGGTACCTTCAAAGTCAACGGCGTTGTTGAGCCGTTACGGGGACGGATACAAACACATAAACAACTCCCGCCCCCTCAGCATGGGCGTCGCTGGCAGATAGGAATGGGAGGGGGGACGCAAGCGTGCAGTAATAATAGCAAATTTCTCTGTTTTAAAAAAAATAATTCAAAATGTACTGGGGACAGCAAATCTAAGTGTATTGAACAAATATATATCTGAATGCATTGCAATAATTTTTAGATACGTATCGCAATTATTTTGCAAAATCAATAAATCAGAAATATGGAGGGTCAGGAATATTGGATGGGACTAACCCCTCCCCCTTCTCCCCCGTCAGCGAAGCCCATGCCCTAAGGAATCACCGAAACGAGTTTAGGACAAATTGCTACCAGACAGGTAGCCAAATGCACTTTAGGGGGCCGTATGAAAATTGCACTTTCTTGGCCACCCTTGCGTAACAAAATGCATTTTTGTGTAAATCTAATGTGCAGAATAAATGTCATCTATAAAATACTTACATTTGGGGAACAAATTGCCGAAAATTTGTAGGTACTTGTTTGTCGGGTACCAATCACCCGGGTCAGAGTTTTCTAAAATTTAATTATACGCAAGTCTCGTGATTGCTTCGATTTATAAAGTAATCTACGAATTTGAAGGAAAAAACAAAACAAAATGTATCTGAATTCTTAAAAGAGATGAGGATGATGCTAAAGACTTAAATTCAAATATTAAAATTGCATGGTAGGAGTGTGCCGGGTGCAGAGACGGATAGGCCGTTTAGGCCCGGGCCTAGGGCGGCAAATTTTAGTAGTAGTAAAAATTAATAATTTGTTAAAACACGTAAAAAATACCGAAAAAAGAATTAAAACTGGAAACTAACATTTAGTTCGAAAACTGCTGTATACTAGATCTCGATACACCTACCAGCATTCGAATTACCCAGTGGTCCGCTGGCCATTGGCCTGTAAAACTTCCGTCGGACCACTGAACTATTGGTTTTACTGGCCTGGATGGCTAGTAAGTTTTATTATTTTTTTATTTTTTCTAATTTGTCACAAGTTAAAAAATGAATTCCTATTTCCTTTATCGTGGTGTATGGTTTTCTTTTTAGGCTGCAAACTAATGATAGGTTTGAAAACAAATATTTGAGATAATTCCATTGAAATGATACGTTATTTTCTACATATATTGTAAATGTCTTTTAAGGTTTTTTTTTTTTTTTTGTACGGACCAGTGGTTTGCAAATTCTAGTGGTCCGCTGCGCCAGTAGATTTATTTCTAATTCAAACGCTGTATGGTGGTCTTCAAACCCAAGGAACAACTCTAAAGAGTTATTTTAACAGCGATTTTAAAATGTTTTAGTTGAGAGAATTTTTTGTACTACCTGTTATTCTGATTTTTGTTGAATTGTTTTATTTTCTCTTTCGATGATTAAAGTTTTAGTCTCTCTAATCACTTCTTTCGAAACTGTTAATATATGTTTCTTTCTTTCTCTTTTTTTTTTTTAGGTGAGTTTTGACGCCTTAATCGTGGAAGAATTATTCTCCTGTTCTTTGTATGTATTCCTGTTTAGTATTATTGTTATTATTAGGAGTATCAAAATGTGCATGTATCAGTTTCTAAACTCAGAACTCTGCAAACAAAATATGCCGGCTCACAGACTGAAGGATTTAATGACAGTAAAAATCTAAAGAAGCAATCTTGGTGCAACCAGGAAAGACTAGAAAATGAACTCACGGGTAAAGGAAAATGGCGAGAATTAATCACATAGTGAAAGTAGAGAATCCCAAGTGGCAAGACCTAGAAGAACGCCATGTAGAAGATGGTTAGATGACATTAAACGCATGCTTGAGTAACATAGGAGAGACTGGCTTAAAAATGGAAGGTTGTGGAAAAGACTTGGAGACCTTCGTCCAGCAGTGGATTTATAATAGTTGGTAATATACATACAGTCAAATCTCGTTAAACCGCCATATTTTTTTCATCTTGCTGAAGTGGGAGTGAGCGAGGATAGTGTTTTAAAGAGCTTCACATACATGAAAAAGAGTAAGATTAATTGAATGACAGTTTAAGGTAGAAATAAAATCAAATTTACGTTCGTAGGTATCGAATCTCTAATTCGGAGAATGTAGGGATTGATTACAGTTCGTAGCGAAAATTCTTAAAAGAAAGTGCTTTTTTTTTTCTTCTTTTTTTTTTTATAATCAGTCCTTATTTTTTCATGAGCACCTTGAGCTTTTACAAAGCGAACAGTTGTTCTAACTTTCATCTTTTTTGCAACATTTCTCATTTTAGCTTGAAATCGATTGGAGGTTGAGGTTGTTATATATATCATCTTATATAACAAACCAGATTCAACCATGCTATAAAAATTTTTAAATTCGTAGCCAAATGTGATTTCTAAAATATTTTTTTTGTCTCAACCACTTAACATGTTCAGAGGTTTCGGCTGTCTTGCAGTGTTTTGAATTTTTGTATCAAACCACTACTGTAGCTGAATTCTTGATTTTAATATTCTTTCCCAAAGCGTCTTGCTTTTTCATATACTCCATGGGTGACATCTTCATGCCTGGCATTATTTACCTGTCCTATCTGTAGAACAAGAGCTTTCTCTAAATTTCGTGCTTGCCATTTTAAAATTTCTTAGTGAGTGCAATTGTTTTTCATATCTTATCCACTTCTGTTTATCGCTTCTTAATATGTCCCCTACCAGCCTGTTCGAATTACCCAGTGGTCCGCCGGCCATTGGCCAGTGAACTATTTGTTACTGACCCGGGTGGCCAGTAATTTTTTTTTTTTTTTTTTTTTTTACACCCGTTTGTTTTAGAATTTGCAAGTTTATAAAGAACTGAACCATATTTCAAAATACCCAGGTTTGGCTATGAGAGTTTTTGGAATTTTCTGAAATTCAGATATTTACTACTCAACCATACTTTAGTTTTATGAAAATTTTGGACTGTAAAGCCGAGGTTCGGATTAAAATATTTGGATTAAGGCAGCACCACTTGTTTGCCCAAGTAGTGACCTCAGAGTATGAGTCTTTTATGCTTTACAACTGGAGGTTGATGAACCGTTTATGCTCTGGTTTTGCCCATCTGTCTTTCTGCCCACATGGGGAACTTCCCGTGCCTTTCACACTGAAGTAAGGTATTTCATGCAGGAGGCTTTTGGTAAGTTACAAAGTGCTTCATAATCAGTACACTGTATGGTTTCCCCCTTAACTTATTTTCTTCCTTGCAACTTCGTGTGCCGTACATGTACATGCATTCGATTTTATGACTTTAAAAAAAGAAACCTTTTGATTTTTTTCATCAACTTTACCCCATGTATTTTGCTATTAGAAAATGAAAATATCTGCGTAAATTGATTGGTAAACTCAAAATTTATTCATTCGAGATCAAAATTTTTCAGAAATATGCACCAAAATAAAAACTAGAGTTCTTATTCTGGTACATATTGTTCCTGCTGCAGAACAAAGGCTAAACTGCGAAGATACGAAAACGCGGTAGGTCAGACGCAAGGACAAAGAAGGGGTTCTGTATCTTCTCTCCCTGAAACCAGATGCGAGCCAGCTTTTTTTCTGCCCAGGGAGACACTTGCAGGATCTGTGTAGGTTATTTTTGTACACTGAGTGGCCACTTTATTATGACCACCTGACAGTTTTAAGCAGATGAGCTATGGCTGCACGCTGTTGCCACCAGAGGATGAGGCTAGTATAAAAAGGGAAAGCTTAGTGCTTGTGACAGTAGTAGAAGTGATTTTTGGTTGACGAGATGGGTAAAAAATGCGATTTGACGGACTTTCAACGTGGGATGATTGTAGGAACTCGGAGCGATTATCACCGAAACCGCCGCATTCGTGAAATGTTCCAGAGCAGCTGTTGTTAAAGTGTTTAAAGACTGGACTGTCAGCCAAAAAACTGGGTCTCTACGTGCAACGTGTGGTCTTCATCGACTAGTGACTGCTCGGGCGGAACGGAGAGTGTCCAGACTGGTAACAGACAACAGAAGGGCAACAGTGCAGCAAATTACAGACCATCTTAATCAAGGATCCCCTCAAATGATCTCTGCACCGCACTGTTCGCCGTACACTGCATCAGATGGGATACGGCAAGCCGAAGGCCTGTTCGAACACCTTTGCTGTCTGCAGTTAACAAGAGAAAACGTCTCCAGTTCGCACAGGAGCACAAGGATTGGACAGTCGATAATTGAAAACAAATTGTGGTCCGATGAATCACGTTTTCAGTTGCACAATGCCGATGGCAGAGTGAGAATTTGGCGGAAACAGCACGAAAGTATGGACCCCAAATGCATTGCTACAACCCTTCAAGCTGGAGGAGGCAACGTTATGGTTTGGGGAGTGTTTTCCTGGCATGCTTTGGACCCTTTAATTCGTGTTGATCAACGTATGACTGGCACATCATATCTAAACATCGTTGCAGACCAAGTGCATCCTGTCATGTGGATGGCTTATTCCAATGGCAATGGTTACTTTCAACAAGATAATGCGTCCTGCCAGAGTGCTCGTATTGTACAGGATTAGTTTCAGGAATATGCCGGTGAGTTTACTTTGCTTAGGTGGCCCCCACAATCTCCAGATCTCAACCCCATTGAGAATTTGTGGGATGAAGTTGAACGAGCCATCAGATAGCTGGATCCACAACCGTGCAATCTCACACTCCTGGAAAGTGCTATTCATCAAGCATGGTCTCAGATTCCACAAACCACCTATCAACATCTCGTGGAGTCTATGCCACGAAGAATCGACGCAGTATTAAAGGCAAAAGGTGGCCCAGCGAAGTACTGAGGGGTGGTCATAATAAAGTGGCCACTCAGTGTATGACAGCACTTTGCATTCAACATTAACATTCCCTATGGGACTAAAACGTGCAAGGAACTATTTGAAGAGAAGTGAATTTTTGCAGTGGTAGGCTCGGAAGTGCCAGTTTAAAAACCAGCGACCCTAGTCACTTTCGTGTTTGTGAGTGGTAATCAAAATATTGAATAATATTTGTACAGTAAACTTTAATTGGAAATTAACTATACATTTTGCTTCAGTGTGCCGTCCTTGATTCTAATACCATGTGCATACCAAACACCTGGACCAGTAAAAATGAGTGAACCACTACATTTTGTTATAGACTGGCTCTGCTGACCAGTGACTTTATTTCTTTTTTTTTTTTTTTTTCTTTCAAATTTCTGCGACTGCTTACCGTGCTTTGTGTTTTATTAATTAGTATTTGTTTGCATGCATACAAGTACACATTGTGTTGCTCTTAATTTGTGATATACAGCTCCAGTGAAATGATACGTTATTTTTTGCATATACTGTAACTGTGCAAGGTTTTTCTTCAACGGAGCAGTGATTTGAAAATCCGACTGGTCCGCTGGGCCTGTAGAAGATTTATTTCTAATTCTAACACTGCCCACTATCCTGGCGAGTGTTGTCACGGAGGCTGGCCACCAACAATAATTAGCCCTCTTTCGAAGTCTGTTAGGTCGCTCATTTCGTCGTCACCCTGAAAGAAATTTTGCGGCAAGACACTTTAAATGCACTTAAACAAGACCTTGAGGTTCTAAGCAAAGATATTACAACCAAAAAGTGGTGGGTACATTTTCTTATTGCGACGTATGCAGCTGCATTAAAAGTCACGTCTCTGAGTGTGTGGTGTTCAAATTATTCTGTTCAACCCCTGTATGTAATTGAAATCGTGCTGTACTGAAGATGCATTCGCGCTACTGTTATTAACATCTGTGAAAATGCAATTTCAAAGGTTCAGCTGATCGATATGACAGCTGATCACAGCACGTATAAAAATTGGAAAGGGACACCACATATCTTTGAAATTTCTTAATGCTGCATTACAGGATGGCATTCAATCACTGAACTAGAACGACAAGGGGATGAAGATTAATGGAGATTAACCCACCTTCATTTTACTGAAGTCATTTTTGTAAGCCCCCTCCCTTCCCCTCACAGCTATAAAATATGAATCAAGAACTTGCTGACAAAAGTAAAGAAGTGGGATTAAAGATGAACGTGAAGAAGTGGGATTAAAGATGAACGTGAAGAAGTGGGATTAAAGATGAACGTGAAGAAGTGGGATTAAAGATGAACGTACAGAAAATAACTGATGGACAATGTTGTTAAGAGCTGAAGATTTAGAGGTTGAGGGGGCAAATTTAGAACTAATGTCTACATATATCTGCCTTGATCGACAAATATTAAGCGTGTACCACATCGAAGAATAAATTAACAGGTATATATAAACCTTGGATGGAGTGCATCTGTAACAATTTTAACTCTTACTTAGGACTCAGAGACATACCTTCACTAAACAAAGATATACAAATGCTGCAGACAATTAAAAACTGCATGAGAATGCATGCTTGGTGTAATCAGCAAAATGACAAGAATAGACGACTTTATGAAAGTAAAGACCCTCAAGTGGCAGTGGGCTGGACATTTTGCTAGAAAAACTGACCACCGTTTGGATAACTGTTATACTAGATGACAGGAAAAGACTCAAAAGAAAGCCACATGGGAGACTGATGGATGAAATCCAAAATCGTGCAAGAGTGACCTGAAAGTGCATGGCTGAAGACAGAACTTTGGAAGATACTTTGGGAAGGGAGGAGGGGCGGGGGAGCATCAATTCAGCAGTTGATTGCAAATGGTTGATGAAATACCAATGAAGGAAGAAATATTTCTCGTATCTGTGGTACAGTGATTTCCGATCTACATCCGCTTGAGATGTGGACCAAAACACTATGCGGAAGCAACGATGCTTCGACTAACGAAAATCTGAGGATGTTCAGGTTCCTAAGCTAAGTTGTTTGCTTAGTCTCAGTTACTTGAAACTCTACTGTCCTGGGTAGTGTAACGGCTGGCCTACTCGAACGGAAATCGGGAGATGCGGGTTCAATTCCCGCTCCAGGATGATCAAATTTTCTGAGAGGTGTTACATGGATGACCAAGTAAGTGTTTCGAAGCAAATTTCAAAATTTATACTGTTTGCTTTGAATATTCTATCGGTTGATGATATATGTAAATGTCTGACTTAAAAAGAAAACGAGTATACGCCTTTCTGAAAAAGCGGAATACCATGAACACTCAAAAGAAGCAGTTGTTATATGGTGGGTATCATGATGTACCGTTGACTGTATTCGTGTAAGAAGTACTCCATCTTACCTGCTGAATCATGACATGTGTGTCACTAAAATGGTGGGAAAGGGGTGGATGGGATCCAAAGTGCTTTAAATTCTGGGTGTTTTGTACTCTGACCTTTTCAGTTCCTCGTGCCCAGTCTCTAAGCGCAATTTTCGGCGTTTGTTAATGTTCCAGAACAATCTTGGAAAGAACTCACGTGAATATATAATGACCAAACCCTTAATTGGATCTCTTTAGGACGGCGATTGATGCTGGGAAAGTTTCCGCTTTCCCGCGCCCACTCGAACCTTCAGCTCTGCGCATTCGGGTTTGGAATATGAGCATCCAAGACATTGATGAGCGGGAGGGCAGTGGCTTCGTCCTTTGAAATAAATGATCTGAGTCAGGATCGTTTTGTGCGACCGGTTCGTTTCATCGCCTCCTTTAGCGCTAGCCCTTTTTTTCTATGTATTTTTTCCCCATCCTTGACTGTCCGTAATCCATGACTAACAATAGTCGATTTTCTTCCCCCTCTCCCCTCTGGCCTTTCCCCCTCTTTCCTCTTCGGCATCCTTCTGTCACTTCCCAGAAAATCATCAACGCCATTTGTTCCCTAGTCTCTGCATGAACGGTTGCGTCACCCCGTTACATCAGTTGCCCGTAATCTGTCACCTGAGTTGGATTCTGCAGACTCGGCGGCGTCGCGTGTCTGCTGGGATGACGGGGAATTAAGGGATCGTTAGAGGATGGCTTGAGTTTGGAGCATCTTCCAGACTGTCTGGCGCCCAGCATCTGCTGCGGGTGGTACATCTCCCAGCGGAATAAGAACGCGTGGTGCTCCGGTGTAACAGGTCATTTACCTTAATGTGGGCTGACCGCTGATGTGAGACGCGCGCTTCTGTAAAATTAACGCGTTACAGCGGTTTCTGCATTACTTTATCATGTATGAATATCTTATGCGAGGGCGTAATCAGTCTGACTGCTGCCGTTCTATCAGCAACAGTTTCCGAAATGAAGACTCCTTTCAAATCGACCAATAAGCTTGGTTATTTGGTTTTCTGAAACTATTTTAAACGTTTCCACGTCATGACAAGAAACAAACATGACCTCAAATACGTTATTATTGAAGGATTCAGTCTCCTTCAGCCGACCCGGTGGCGCAGTTTTCTAAGCGACGGCTTCTGATCATTCGTCCGAGATGGGGTCAGAGTTCTAATCCCGGTGAGGCATGGATCTTGTGTTTGTCTTACGGCACTGGCTCTCTCCCTTCCCTGGAACCAGTGGCTCTAATTTACGAACAGGCGACTGCTTTATAGCTCACTGAGTTGCGCACGGTGGTCGTTAAATCCAATAAAAAAAAAAAAATCTCCATTATACTGCCTATACTTTACGTGGCACAGGAAGGAAAAGAGATTGCATGAAAATCCTCCCCTCTCCCAAAAAATTAACCTTTGCGCATATAGCTCCACTAACTTTGAGTACGGCGTTATCTCATTTGCAAATAGTCAAATTTTAGGGCCGCCCCGGTGGCGCAGTGGTCTAAGCGATGGCCTCTGATCATTCGTCCGAACGGGGTCTTTGTTTCGAATCCAAGTGAGGCATGGATGTTGTGTTTGTCTTACGGCACTGGCTCTCTCCCTTCCCTGGAACCAGTGACCCTAAATTAGGGACGGGCGACTGCTTATAGCCCATTGAGTTGCTCACGGTGGTCGTTAAAAATCCAATAAAAAAAAAAAAATTTTTTAGGTTTTCAACAGGAGAAAAGTGAAATAGAAAAATCTGCTTTCAGCAACTTTAACAGTCAAAGCTCAGATACACTAAATGTATCACCAGTCCAGTGGCGCAGTGGTCTAAGCCCTGGCTTCTGATTATTTGTCCAAGATGTATCGGGGTTCTAATCCCGGTGAGGCATGGATACTGTATTTGTCTTACGGCACTGGTTCTCTCCCTTCCTCTTGGAAACAGTGACACCAAATTAGGGACGGACGACTGCTTACAGCCCATCGAGCTGTTTCGGTGGTTAACCCCCTACCCCCAAACGCCAGCCAATCTAAAAAAATATATACCTCACTGCAAGAAATGATTGGCTACTGCTACAACTGGTCTGAGAACAACCAGTTGAACGGTTATGTACGTCACTGCAATGAACGATGACTCATCTTGTGAATGTGGAAAGTTTAAAAAAAAAAACAAAAGTCGGGGAATGTACTTGCTCGCCTTTGTCATTCTCCATCACTGATGCTTAGAATGCAACAAATGAGGAAATACTATGGCTTAGTTCACACACACACACACACACACACCAAATCAGCCCCTTCGTGGCTTATTACACATCGTACATTTGAGATACCTATCTAATAGTGTGTCAGCCCTCTTCTAGCACGAATAACAAACAGCCTATACACGCTGAGGCATCGACTCTGCCGGATGGTTTCCGGAGGTAATGCCAGCCATGCCTGTTACAGCATTGTCTACAACTCCAAACGAGACGTCGGTCCAGGATCCACGGCATCCCAGAGAGCTTTCCACAGGGTTTAAAATCCGGGGACCTTGTGGATCACTGGATGGTTCCAAACTCAGATGAGTGTTCTTCGAGCCATGCTTGGGTAGTTGCGGCCCGCTGGAGAGCCGTATTGTCCTGCGGGAACTAACCATCGGTCGCACGATGCGAGAAATCATGAAAGCGTGTACTTTTTAAGGCTCTACGAGACCCGCCATCTTGTATTGCTGCCTTATTTTTGTTAACCAACGGGCACGCGTATTGCTCGGGCAATTTTCCACATTTTGGAACACAGTTTGTGGCTAACGCAAGATGTATGATAAATAAAGAGATCCCTGGTTTCAGAATTTTTATTGACCTTTCTCTTAATTTTTTATCTGCAGCGAAAGTCGTACCAAGACGTCTTCCATAGTTTTATTAATTAATAAAAAATACTTAAACGGTCCAAAATGAAAATCTGAAACCAGGGAACTCTTTAAATATCATATATCTTGCGTTAGCCACAAACGGTGTTCCAAAATGTGCAAAATTGCCAGAGGAATTTGTGAAATACGCTTGCCCATTGGTCAACAAGAGAAAGGCACAATACAAGATGGCGGGTCTCGTAGAGCCTTAAGCCAGCACATGCTGGTAGCGCGCAGCGGTTAAGGACCTCTCCAGACACACTAAGAGACCTAATGTGTCCCACGAGAAGGCTCCCCAAACCATCGCAGAGCCAACGAGGAGCCATGGCCTCATGGTGTCAACGCCACACCCTCCCGTCAGCTTGGTACAGCTGGAAACGGAATTCATCTGACCACACGACGCAGCGCCAATTTACAGAGAGGCCCAATTTTAATGCTCTCTGCACCAGGCGAGGTGTAATGTCCGGTGACGAGCAGTCAAGAGTGCCCAGGGTATGCAGCGAGCATGCGCCGTGCCGTTTGTTTGTTCGCTCGCTAACGCTGATTGGGTCTGTGACATTTAACCCGGATGTGATTTGCGTGGCCGTTATCAAACTGTCAGCCTGTGGGACGTACTACTGAGATGAAGCAAGACGACACATCTGCAGCGATACATTCCATCGGTGTAGCTTAGTTGGTTTGAGTTACTCACTCCGGAGCGAGGAGACGCGAGTTCTATCTCCGTCACAGACTAATTCCTGTTTTCACTCCTGGATGGTGTACATCCATTCTGGTCAACAGTGACATGTGGTCGGCCACCACTTGCTCTGGAGCTGGGTACATCTGTCGGTGGTATACTCGCGGTACACCCTTCATATGGTTGCCCTCGGGAACTCTAAGGTTCTTATCGCTTAGGCGATAGAATGACACACCTGTCTTTCACTGACAAATACGTCCACGATCAAAGTCCCTCAGATCACAATGTTTACCCATGCTCGTCGATTGCGATACACTTAGGTAGTCCTGCTGTCCGCCTATGTATCTCCTGTGTACTGTTTGGATCTGTTCCACTCTGCGACGGGATATCACCCCCATCTGCACCAACAACACGCACATCCGATCCTTAATAATCAGTACTTCAGCGTATGTTGCTTTCGGTTTTCTCATTAGTTAGTTCCCGTCACTGCGCATGCGTAGTATGAACATGGCAGTCGTCGAACGGCGTTGCAAGACACTGATTGGTGAGTTCCCCGTCTTGGACCTTTCCATAGCAACCTGCTATGTGTGTCGTTTCTCGTCTGCTCCTCTCATTCAGTTTATTGGTTTTGTTTTGGTGATCACACCACATCATAAAACAGCTTGAAATCAAATAGAACCAAAGCAGACCACATGTGCTAAAACGAGGAAGGTCAGTATCCACAGAAAGAATTGATAAAAAGTGCAATAAGATTCAAATATTTCGACCAGTGTTGCGGCAGGTGTCCTATTTCCTGAATTCAGATCAGCTCATATGTAGAATATTTTAGGAAGGGAGTGTCTGACCCTCAGGTTTTAAACAACCCTTAGGAAGAGGAAGCTAGGAGATTTGGGCTAGAATGCCCGATAGGAAAGTCACACGGAAGCGAGGTAGAAAGGGGCAGGAACACGCCCTTATTTGTTAAAGGGGGGAGGGGGCAGTACCCGGGATCCGACGTCTTAACGTGCTCATCCGACGCACGGCGTGTATTTAGTGGTTCGAGCGTTCGTACCCGGCCGGGGATCGAAACCTGAGGTTATATCCATGACAGTCACGAACGCTGAGCACTAGGCCACCCGCGCCCATTCCTGAATTCAAATTTCATTTACTCCAAATAAGTTCTGATTCTGGTGGTTGAGATAAAGGTTCAGGTGCAGTGCATCACACAGAGACCGCCAGCTAACATGAAAAATTAATTAGGTCTATCAGGGTTCCCACGGCCGTTATAAATCTCAAAGTTCTTACATTTTTTTTAGGGTGCTTGTCTTTTTTTTTTTTCAAAATGGTAAAAGGTACTTTAAAAAGCCACTTATTTTGCCTAACTGGCTGCGCGAAATCCCCAAGTTAAGATGTAATGCGTAGAACTTCTGTTGCTGGTTGGTGATGACGTCATGTGATGTCAGCAGCAAACCCGTGGGATAGCACGACGCTGTTGAAAAATGTCTGAAAAAAAAAAGTAAAGGATTTTTTTTTAGGGTGCTTGGATTTTTTTTTAGGGTGCTAAGACATTTTTTTAGGGTGCTTGTCTTTTTTTTTCAAAATGGTAAAAGGTACTTTAAAAAGCACTTATTTTGCCTAACTGGCTGCGCGAAATCCCCAAGTTAAGATGTAATGCGTAGAACTTCTGTTGCTGGTTGGTGATGACGTCATGTGATGTCAGCAGCAAGCCCGTGGGATAGCACGACGCTGTTGAAAAATGTCTGAAAAAAAAAGTAAAGGATCATGGCCTGAATTTAAACACATGCAGCAGATTCCACCCAACAAGCCCCGCCACTATCTTGTTACTGATATTTCACTTTTGTATTCCCTTCCCCCCCTTTTTTTTGTACAGTACGGCGCCTGAGCCTTTGTATATGCTAATAACAATTATTCATTTATACCATGAGAAAATTTAGGGCGAAATTGAAACGTTGAACACGTAATTTTTACACCTCGGTTTTGAAATTTAAACCGTGAGATTTTATGTGCTAAATTCCAATCTTGAGCTCGTAACTTCAACCACAACTGTACAATTTACATACTGTTATTGATTGCACATGTTGTGACGTGCCACAGAGGTGACGCAGGAGTCATAACGACAAGTTTCAGCGATAAGCCAAGGTCGGTGTATTTCAGTTGGGAGGATAACTGGCTCCAGAGCAATGAGACATGGTATCGAATCCCATTTCCGGCAGAAATGGGGCTATATTTGCATAATGTGATTATTCTCAGTCTAAAACTGATTTGACCGGAAGAACTCTCTTAAAACGCAAAAATTTGTTACATGCATAAATTTAAATTTTATGGAAAAATATTGGAATTTCATCAGCGTAATTTTAGTTTCATAGTTAAGTTATGCGTAAAAGTATATTTGTGCACATATCATTGTTGCGTATGCAGTTGAAGTCCTTTGAAAAAAAATCATGGGAATTGATGCTTAGTTCTTTGAAAAAATTCGTGGAGGGTGCTTTGAAGTTCTTTGAAAAAAATTCTTGGGTGGTGCTTAGAATTTCTTTTAAAAAATTCGTGGAGGGGTGCTTAGAAGTTCTTTGAAAAAAATTCTTGGGGGGGGGTTAAAAGTCCTTTGAAAAAATTCTTGGGAGTGATTAGAAGTCCTTTGAACAAATTTTTGGGGTAAGGTGCTTAGAAGTCCTTTGAAAAAAAAATATTGGGGATGCTTAGAAGTCTTTTGAAAAAATTCTTGGGGGGGGGGCGCTTAGAAGCCCTTTAGGAGGGTTAATTTTTTGAGGGAGAAAAAGAATGCAAACCCTGTGTATGCATAAATATCCGGCGCTCCACGTAGCTGGCAGTAAAAGTGGAACTGTTGTCTTTTTATCTGAATTTTGTGCATTAGGGGTACGATAGTAACACTACGTCGGACGACATGAGTTGGCGGACAGCCCACACACGCAGTTGAGATAAGGACGTGGCTATAGACAAGGTGCATATTCGTTACTGTCAGTTGTTCGTGTTTTTTCTCGGGAAAACTCGCTGCAGAAACACAAGAGTGGATTTGTTCGGCACACGGCGAGAAAGCTTGTAATTTGAAAGCAGGTGCCGTGAGTGGTGTGTAAAGTTCAGAAGTGATAATTGTGCAGCGTGGAGGACAAGCAGCGTAGCGGATGATGTCGAAGGAGACTCAGCATGCAAAATTGCAAGCTCTTCTGGACGAAGATTTCACCAAGTCTACCACAGAGCTGGTAATATAGGTAGGCGTGAATTGGTCAATCGTAGTTCGACGGTTGCATGGCATGGAAAAGATTAAAAAAAAAAAAAATGTAGCTCGCTCAGGCAGAGAAGGTTTCTTGAGGACTTAAGATAATCAGTGGTGGGTTGTGCTGTCTGTGGCGTGGTCATTAACATGGTGTTGCAAAAAAAAAAAAAAAAAAAAATATATATATATCGAGATTCAATAGATTTGCAGTCGTACATAACAAAGGAAAGATCGCTCTGTTATGAGCAGGAATGAAGGATGGGGAGTTGCGAACATGGAATTATCACGAAAAGAGTGGTGTGAAACTAAAATGTGACTGAAGGAGCTTGATGAAATGGCGAAATCGGATAGAAATGTGTGTGTATGAAGATCAACAACAGCAATTTTACCGTATTTTAGAATACTAATGCGGCGTCAGAAGTTTAGCCCGTTTGTTTGTAACTTCCCTTATGTTGCTGGTTGCATCCGACCTAATCAAGCACACACACAGCGTCGGAGGTATAATCTGGCGCAGTAATGTGTTAATGGGCGTGACACTGATCTTCCTGACCCCTCTTTTCTGTCGCATGCAACGACGAATACACGTGTATCTTCTCTTCTTCATCCTTGAACATCTAAAGATCTGTTTCTCTTTGAGACATGCGGGCGCGCCAAACATCTGTTTTATTACGTGCACCTTCGAGACGCATAAAATATCAGTCACAGCTGTTCGGTTCCTTGTTCTTTGACGGGACGAATTCGTATGATGACACCGGGTTTGTTTATAATATCTTTTACATAAGAAGTGATGAGGCGGTACGCTGTCTTTCATTTGAGAGTAGTTGCGACATGCAGCCAAATTTCGTTGAAAAAAAAAAAAAAGGTTGCTGCCAAACATTTGGGCTCATTAATGATTCTCTTCTGGGAGGTGCGGGTGTGGATAATTTTGAATCACGTGGGAACCATCTGGTAAATTCAGTCAACTAATAAGCATCTGTGCATAGAAACACGTCGCAGTCTCCTACTGTGGAATATTGTAAAGGAGAAAGAAAAAGCAAATCTTCGGTGGTGCTAGTTTATCCGATTAAAAATTAAGGAAATCTAAAACGAATCAGTCTCTAAAAATTATCATGCCAAATACTGACATTGTGTGTATTTGCGTATATAAGATGAAAATTTAGGGTACAAAATGTGAAAAAAAAAACCCAAGTAAATAAATAAACTCGACGCAGGATTCCTTATCCTCGAGCTCATGGATTGAAATGCATGTTTCAGTGGTTGCTCTGGCTTTTATAAAGTTTTCGCCAAATTTCACTTTTTTTTCCCGCCAAAATAGTGGTATGATGGTACAGATTAAAAAAAAGTTTCGCCAAAACTTTTTTTCCAACGCCAAAACAATTATATTTTCGCAAATTGCGACGAATGCGATTGGCGCCGCGACCCCTGATGTTTTATATTCTTTTATTCTCTTTATGTTGTATCAATTAACGAAGTATATTTCTTTTTTCTCCATGAGTGAAATGGAGATCAGGCATTACACAACAAAAAAAAAAAAAAATCAGATCAGGCATTACATAACAAAGAAAATAGAAAATTTCAGTCTCTGGGGTAAATCTAAAATTTAACAAGAAACATTTAATTGATAAGTTTTCATTAGTATCTTTTAAACGCATAATAAATTCGAATGACTACACATACTTAGTTGTGTGCAGTATTACTTGAAATGTCAGCTACTTGAATCCCAAAATATTTTCTGAAATTCTTTTAAAAAGTACCTACGCAGTATTATTTTAACTTAGGACGTTTTTTTTTTTCATTTCGTTATTGGTATATCTTTGTTAGGGGGTGGGATTTGAGAGACTGTAATGGGTTGAGTTTATTTCCCTGAAACCTATTGTTGCAGGGCTGTTCACTGCATTTCTTTTAGCTCCCCGTCGCATGGGTCTATCAGGTTTTCGCTTGTAAGGAAATTCTGCTGTTCCAGGATTTTAGAAATACCCATGTGCTCAAATCTCTTCCTACGCGGATGCCATAAAAACACTTCTAGAGCAGCAGTCATTCCCAAACTGAACAGCCGATGCAGGGAACGGTTAGTATTATTGTTTCCTCCGAATACTGTAAGCATAGCAGGGAGTGGTCATCCCCCCCCATTAACGGATGGCTGAAAACTCTAAGCGAAGCGATCTCGATGTCTCCCCAAAAGCACGAACTAAAAGAGAAAGGATTTTAACTTGAGATAATGTCAGTTGCCGACTTTAGCTGAAATCAAATGAGAGAAACATTCTTAAGTTTATCTGCCGTGGATTTGCCACCGGCAATGTGTTTTACGCTTTCCAACCGTAGGTTGAAGAAGCGTATATGCTCCAGCTTTTCCCGTCTGTCTGCCTGTCCGTTCGCACGATAACTCGCGTGAAAATCGTTCGATTTCGATGACATTTTAGTATGTGGTAGGGGACAACCTGGGAGGAATCCTATCGAAAATGGGCGAAATGCGATCAAAGGTCAAGATATAGAAGCGGATCCATTCCATCGCCCTTATGCATCATAACTTACGTAAAAATGCTTCGATTGCGACAAAACTTCATGTTGTTCCGGAGATGTACTGAACCGGTTCTGTTTAATATCGTCGAAATGGGGTCAAAGGTGTTAGGGTACATGAACGAGTTTTATTCCACAGCCAATTAGGCTCATAATCTGATTAAAAATTCTTCTATTGCGACAAAACTTTAGTATGTTGTTCCGGTGGTATACTGAACCAATTCTGTTGAATGTAATCGAAATGGGAGATTTATTCCACAGCCATTATCCTCATAACTTGAGTAACTATTTCTGGTATGTTGGAAAACGTATCATAATCAATGCATTGCATGATTTTACTAACTTGTTCAGGAATTGAACTTGCGCGGGTGACTAGGGACATTACTGTATGTATGTATGTATGTGAAACATGAAAAAAAAAACCCAAAAAAACGATGTCATCAACCATTTTCAGTCTACTGCTGGATAATGGTTTGCCGCCTAGGTGGCGCAATGATCTAAGTGCTGGCTTCTGACTGATCGTCTGAGATGGGTCTGGGTTTGAATACCGGTGAGGCATGGGTGTTGTGTTTGTCTTATGGCGTTGGTTCTCTCCCTGGAACAAGTGGCCCTAAATTAGGGACGGGTGACTGCTTATAACCCATCGAATTGCCCACGGTGGTCGTAAGACCTTCAACAACAACAAAGACAGTTTTCCTAGTTCTCTTCCTCAATTGTGTCTTGCAATAAATATTCTTCCATGCCACTCCAGCATACCTTCGAATTTCATCCACCCATCTCGCAAAAAGTGGTCTCCTATACTCGGGGCAAAGCTATCCTGGCAATGGGGATAATGCTACGGATCCTTAGCACTCCCAGTTGCAAGTATTACTCCGCACTAATGGTGTGTAATTAATCTTCACTCGGAAGTTTTGCGAGGGAGCCCACGGTGACAGACTGACCCCTCATTTTAGCACCATGTCCCAGCCCTGACCATATCCCCAGTACCCCCCGCGCGCGTGCTCCTCGCTGACCGGTAGACAAGCAATTTATCTCTCTTTCTCTCTCTCTCTCTCTCTATTTATCTTTTTTTTTTCTTTTGAAATGTTACAGAACGTGTAACTTTTCTTTCTTTTGAAATTGCTAAACACAGGAAGAAGTCTTAAGTGGCCTAATTTTGTTTTCACATATTTTTCTATTTTTTTTATATATATATTTCATTTATTTATACTTACTGCTTGAAGATTACCAACTGTGGGATTTAATTCAAAGTATTTTTACCATGTCATCAGCTATGCGTAAAATTTCGTTCTTCCCAAAATTTTGCATTGATCAGATTTTTTTTATAACAGATACCCGTTAAATGTGTATGCCTTTTTAACTACACTGTGTTGCCATAAGTACTGGACAAGAGCCGGTCTCTGTGATTAATGATATTTTAGGGTTCACTGTAAACTGCCACACATCTTTCAACAACTTGGAAAATTGCCACACATTGGAAAATTGCCACATGTTTTCCATTGAGGGGCCGGGCACAAATTGCTGATCCTCTGAGGAACACTTTGAATGTGTGGCAATTTTCCAAGTTTCCGAATTATGTGTGGTAGTTTCCCGAAGTGCCTAACGGCGGGAAGGAACTCTTTCATTTGTCTGAATTTTGATGCCGGTTCATTCGCGTTTAGGCAACTGCGCACAAAAGTTGAAAAGGAAAAGATAGCCGTTCCTTGGCCTATATTGAGAACTGAATTGGGAACTCCAAACTAATTTCAAGAAAACGTTCTATGTAAGCCAAGCGAGAATTGTATTTTAATTTGAAGAAATAAATTGCCGATGGATCTGAGGTACTTCAATACTAAATTCAACCTTCATTCTCGCAATGGTGCGACTTGAAAAACCAGTGAGTTCTGCCGTAAGAACTGTTATTTCATTTTCCGATTTATTCGGCAAATGTTTTTCCATTAATTTATTGAAAACATTCATAACGATCACCTTAGCAGTGCTTCGTAATGGTTTCCCAGTTTTATGCGGCTGAAATACACTCGAGTGACCGGCAGATGCCATTCGAAAAGACAGAAGAGTGTTTTAAAACAACAATCAAGAAGGAGAAAGCAGGTTGAGAAACGCGAAATGCCCTCGGAAACACTTTTTTCGCCCTCATCTTTCCGCTAATGACCCCCACCCCCCACAGCAATAAATATCCACTGGATTGACAGCTTAACTCTGACCCAAACAAGAATGCTGTGACAGAGAATCATCAGTGACGTCACCAAAACACGAATTTCTATATTTTTTTTAGAAATGCCGCTGAAACTGAGATCTGAATTTTTTAAATGCACACACACACACACAACGTATGAACATCTGTGTCCTTTTTAGGTGCCAGTTGAAGCTGGAGTACGAGCTTTTAGACCGGAACTATTTTATGCAGTGGAAGTATACACTCTGTAGCCTTCCTTCCAATGACAGGTTAAGTTTGCCCCGAGTATAGGCCTTTTCCTATCCCTATGTATCCAGTTTGGCATTTCAGCTTTCCGTCGGTGGTCAGTTCTGCTGCAATATGTACAGCCGTATGCCACTTGAGGGTCTTTACTTTGTTAATATCATCAGCTGTTACTTTGATGTGCACGAAACCACGGATTTCGGAAGCTTTAAACTTTGTCGCTCCGGTCGGCGTGTGGTCTGAGTGAGGCACTATCTTCTTACCCAGTCTTCCCATGTTCCGGATGACGGATAGATTCTGCCCCCCCCCCCCCCCGTACCTCTTCCGTGGAACCAGCAGCCGCCCGGCCAAGGGGGTGCAAGGGTGGGTTCTATATAGCCCATTCTGAAAATTGTTTTGCCCACTCTGCCGCCCATCCAATACAACATGTGCCATATTTTAATTTTTTAACTTTATTTCTTGGCAAATTCCAGATTGTTTTAATGACACCCGTGTTTTTCGTCGTGTAGCCCTACGTATTTTCCCCCTAGAAAGTGAGTTTTTCCTTCTCTGTAGAAAAGTTATCAACATAGCATCCGCAGGACCATGAAAATTCAGTTTTCCACTCGTCCAAATCCTAAATTTAAGCCTTTTTTTCAAGTTAGTGTGATCAGGGGCGAATGAAGAGGGTGAATAGGAATTCACTGAGGTCTTTAGTAATTGCTCTGCTGTTGTCAGAGGTCATTAGCAATTGCTCTACTATTTGTTTGTGCTCCTAAGCAGGAGATTCTAACCCGGAAATTGGAGTCTAAAGCTATACCAGCGTTTTAAAGCCTACCCTGCGGTAATGGGGGAGCAGGTCGTAGCTGACTACTACTTTGGAAGAGATGAGTGCAAGACAAGGTTGTTAAAGAGAGGGAGAGGTATTTTCTGCATGTTGGAGTCATACTAACTTGAACTGTTGAGGGGAAATGTTCAAGTTAATCATATTAACTTGAACATTTCCCCTCAACACTAATCCACGAATACATTAGCTTTAAGACCTTTCTCCTAGGCATGAAATTTTCTTTTAATCAGGGCGTGTTACTGGTGCTGGTGGTATTGTCATGTTCATTATACGGGTATGTAACTCGTTATGTTTTGCTAATTTTATTAAAAATTGATGGGCGGAACAATAGCAAAAAATGAGTCTAAACTTTGGATTCTTTTGTATTCCAAAAAGTGCAAAAACACTTCAAGACAGTTCCAAAATTAATGAGTGTGTATCCAGGAGGAAAATGGGGATATTGCGAATACCTTTGCAGTCTGTAGAAAAAGAAAAAACATTCTTTCTGTCAGTGTTTTTGTAAATAAAGTTGCGCTGTCAAGCTTGTCCCAGCAAAAATAATACTCGCCAGCCCGTAGCCCATCCTAATTTCGAAGTCTAGCGGTGTCCCTGCACCTGTCCCTACGTTAGGGACAGGCGGCTGCTTGTATCTCTAGGAATTTCTCATGGTGGTCGTTAAACACTATATATCAAAAAAAAAAAAAAAAAAAAAAGCCTTGCAATAAGACAATGCTGTTTCAGAGCAGAAAATTAAAATAAAAATTCAGAGTCTTTTAGGAATTGAACTGCTGTCACCAAAGATGGAGAGATTCTTTAGCGGATAGGTCCAGTAACTTTTTTTCCGAGTTTTGATTTTACGGACTTCCTCGAAAAATTATATGGTCGCTGAAACTCTTCATTCGAGTACAAAGAAATGTACCTTGTTTGAGACTAACAATTGTAGATTATTGTAGCTTCACTGTCAAGAAATTGTATTGTTTCGAAGTATCTTGCGTAACCCCGGGAATTGAATCTTTTCCTGGTAGCTTGCTTGCGTGTGGCGACTGAGGGGTTGAAGGGAAGCATCACTTACAGAGCGGGGGATGGATGAAGGATGCTTCAGACGGAGTGGCACCCTACATCTGTGTCTTCCACACGAAACTATGAATATCACGTGACACACGATCATCACACGCCTGTGTTGTAAACCACGGTGCTGTTGCCTGGCCATTAGTATTTCATCTTCACGGCTGGTGATTTCCTTGTGTTTAGAGAGTCCAGGGGTGACAGTGAAATAGTCCGCCGGGTATACGGGGTCAATTAATGGGTCATGCGGGGATTCAGAATTACTCGTGGACGGTGCATTATATGAAGTGGTGCTTTCTGATGGGAGGGTACAGATTTCCTTTTTTTTTTTTTTTTTTTTTTCTCTCTACTCGCCCAGAGCTGTTTTTCTTTCTTTTTTGAAGAAATTCATTGAAGTTTTACATCTTTTATGTAATGTGTATAATATTGCAACGTATATGATTAATAACAATATTGTACAACATTCGTGAGCTATATTACATTTTTATTGCTTTTCAAAATAACTGATAATATACCTGGGTATGTTTTACTTTGTTAATTTGTGATGTCGTATAAGCTCAGTTTATCAGCAGTTTTGTATCCCGGCCTCCACTTTGGTGTGTGTGTATTGATTATTTATAACAGGCACGTAGTATGCTTATTTTACTCAAAATAGTATAACTATGCTAGTAATCCGAGTTTAGTTTTGTGGAATAGAAAATTACAGTTTCCAAGCTTTCGCACATCAACCAGATGGCTTTCTCAAGGAAGGTAGACAGCAATAACTTCCTTGGCAGTTTGCTGACTACCTTCCTTGGGAAAGTCATCTGGTTGATGTGCGAAAGTTTGGAAACTTTTTCTTTTCTACACCAAGAAGTTCGGATTACTAGTATAGTTATACTATGTATTTTGAGTATAGTTGGTGTGTGGTTCCTGTTTATTAAATGCTCATTTTATTTTTAAATTTAATAAATCATAAACAGGTTTTCCTTTTCCCAGGGAGGGGCGGAGATTCAACAATTATCATGAGCATCTCAAAGCTATATAGTGAGTCGCCCGACCATAATTTTGTGGACGTTGGTTTCTGAAAACAGAAAAGACCATCTCCGTGGAGCAAACACACAAACAGTGGCGTATTGTAGACTTGAACCCGCACGATTAGCCTGAAACCCGCGCTTCTGACTCCTCGGCCACCGGGATGATAGATATTCTGTTCAGTCTTTAGCTCGAAACAAGGTTTAAAAAAACTCGATAATTTTTTTTTTTTTTTTGCGCTATTTAAACGCTGGGGCAGCTCTCAGTATTAAGAAAGCATTGAGAGAAATTACAGGGCGCACGAGTGTAGAATCCTATGGTGACGGGGCGGGGGGGGGACGTGTCTCCCTCAACGTTTTGTTAAATAAAGGGACCATCTCTTTTATTCTTTATTTTGTCACCCAACGTACTGTAAACTTGCCGTTGTAAGCGTAATTTATATTTCCTGTTAGAGTTCAATATTTAAGTCTAACTGTAGCTCGTTGCAGATAATATGTAATGGAGGAATATAGATGAGAAAAAAGTTGCAGTTTCACACATTATCGGATAAAGCCCATCACGCTGGTTTTCCTGGAATTAATGCATATTTACAATTGATTTCTGTTTTTAACTTTCGTATCTACGTTCTACAAATCTATAAATCCTTTCCTCACCTTTTTGCTTCCCTTCTCGTCCTCTCACAAGATAATTGACTCACTGCCCCCCCCCTCCCACGAAAACTTCTGACCTCCTTGCCTAACGTCTCCTTTCCGTTACCTCCTGTTCTCCTCAACTCTTCTCTTCTCCACGTTTTTGCTTTTGTCCTTAAGAAAAGCACTCTGCCTCCGTGAAAAACAATAAAATCACAACGCAGTCTGGTTTACCTCATCGATCACAATGTACTGGCAATAAAATAGTAAAAACACACTTGCTCGGCATACTAAGCTCGATTGCTTGGGAAATGTCTTACAACTAATGAGCGTTGCCGATAAACAGTTTCATCGAAGTTTCCCATGCTGACTGATAAGGAAAGAACTATTGCTGAATAATCCATACCATTCCTCGAAACGAATGAATCCTGAAATCTCCGTTATAGTGATAAGCATCCCTAAATTTTTCAATTTCAAAAGTTCATTATCAGGATAGTTGAGTACTACGTTTTTCAAGTACCAAATGTATCGTTGTGAGGTTATTTTTTTCTCTGTATCAATGTCTGTAATTTAATCGCATAGGAACGGATTTTACTGGATGACGTGGTGCGCAGGGCATGGTCGCAGCTCTAAATCTCCACCCTCCGGCATTGTACCATTGCGCCTTGTTCCGGATGTCTCATGCAATCAGCAGACCTGGAAGTGACCTTTCTGTTTTATGGCATGCCATGCAGTTAGCCCCTCCGTTTGATGATCTCACAGTTAACCACAGTGGGAGTGACCGCAGGCTGCATCAGTCATTTTCATTCTTTCGTGAAAGATAGCTGTCTTTTAATCATAACCGTCTGCCCTCCTCCCCCCAAGCCTTTGGTAGAAGTCTAGCCTGTGTCAGCACGACGGTAGTTTCAAGCACGAACGTGCTACGAAGATTTTTAGAAATCATTCGTTTCCAGTAATAGAATGGAATATTCAGCAGTGGGTTTCTTTTTCATCATCAAGCAGCCAGCATAGGGAATCTACGACGCTTTTAAGATGCTTGTGGTCATTAGTACAGTTGTAAAACAGTATTTCCCATGCAATCGAGCTTAGTACTTTGACTAAGTGTTGTATTGCTTTATTACCTTCTGCAGCGATCAGTAACATTGTGATAGAATAGCACAGACTACTGAGTTTATTGCTCATCTTGATAACAAGGCCTTTTCTTTAAAAGCAGCGGATTGCCAGCCAGGGTTTCAAAGAGAAAAACGGGACGAATAATTGGAGGGAAACGCAGTCTGATAGGAATAGAGAGAAGATATTCGATGCCGTAAAGGGCTTCAGAGCTAGAAAGCGTCGAGTCATAAAAAGTGAAATAGAAAAAAGAGAAGGGAGAACGTGTAGTTTACAAGTGGAAACGTGTAGTTTACAAGTGTAGTTTACAAGTGGATTCAGCAGCTAGATAATTCCAGCACAAGCCGTTAAAAATCATTAGATAGTAATAAAGAACGGATTTGATATCACAAATGCATTCAATACTTTCTTCGTAATATTCGCTAAGAGCTGCAATTATGCAAAGACATTGAACCCGAACGGAAAGGAAAACTCTCGTCAACACTTTTAATAGAAGTATTAGCAGCTGTCTATGCTGCATAACACACAATGGCGTGCGGTTTTATTTGCCGTGCAACTTAATGGCGTGCGGTTTTATAGGTGTGCAACTTAATTCTCGGCCACAGGCACGACACGTTGACAGCAAATTATAGGAAATCGAATACGTACCTAATCAGGGAAATATTCCCCGTCGTGTTGGATACATTTGAGTCGTCGGTTAGGGAGCTGCCGAATGCCACTGCGGAAAAAAGAGGGCTGTTTCGAGTTGATAAAGTCATCAATACTTGTGTGGACCTCCTCGACAGAAGTTAAGTGCGTATTACTCAGGTTATGTTGCAGGGAGCGAAAGAGGTGTTAATCCAACGGGGCGAAGTCTGGAGAATACGCCGGGTGGGACAGAATTGCCCATCCCAGGTAGGTGATCGTGTTTAAAGTCGTTTTCGCGGTGTGAGAACGCGCGTTATCCTGAAGCAACAGGACCGACCTACTGCCCTTTCCGGTGTATGGCCTTTTTGCCTCCGTTGCGTCACTCTCACGAATGAGTTGCTGACGATAACGCTCAGCGTTGACTGTTTCACCAGGTTTGAGCAACTCATAGTGTAAGACACCGCGCTGATCCCACCATATGCACAGCAACAACTTCCTGGCATGGATATTTGGTTTGGCGGTACTGGTGGTAGGCTGATCTAGATAAACCCACGATTTGCGCCGCTTAAGATTATAGTAGAGTATCCACTTCTCATCACAGGTCAAAATCTTGTGGAGGAAATCCTTCTTGAATCTGGAGAGCAAGGACACAGCAACATCTTAGTGCCTAGACTTGTATGCAGCTGTGAGTTGGTGGGGCACCCAACGGCCTTCCTTGTGAATCCGTCCAAGCTTGTGCAGGCGCTTTGCAATGGCTTTCCGTGTTACTCAGAGTTCCTGGGCGAGCTCTGTCTGTGTGCGACAGAGATCTGCGTCCAACAGTTGTCACAGTTCCTCATCGTAAACTTTCTGTGGCTGTCCCGGACGTTCTGCATCACGAAGATCGAAATTTCCCCTCCTTAAACCGCTGGAACCACTTCTTACACGTACTGTAGGACTTATCAGCCTTACCCAAAGCAGCACAGATCATTTGCTGGGAGCAAAATGTTGCATAAAAAAGACATCTTTTTTGACTGAATATCTCTCCCCGCAACTAATAAGGTGGTGTTGGTCTTGTCTTTTACATTTTTTTCTTACGCATTAGTTCTGACAAAAAATAAATAATAATAAATAAACAAAACAGGACTAAATTTTTTCCGCTGTTGCACATAATTGTGCAACAAGCAGACAAGTAGCGAAGAAAAAAAAATGATTGGCCCTTATACTAGTGGCTCCCTAAATAAGGAATAAAAACCCTGATTGTGGCTTTTTTTTTATTTTTCGGTTGTTTACTCAAAATGAGTATCTTAAACCTCGATCGGTGTAATATTGTGATCACACCACCTCAGCTATGGTTACTCTGACATGCCTGTCACGAATCGACAAAAGTAAACCTGAGAAAAAATCCTTTAAACCAATGGGGAAAAATCTTTACTCTCATTGGCTGGCGAGTAACGAAGCAAGAGCGGACCTGTGAGACACACTGAGCAAATGGCCAGTTTTGTCTTATCCGGTGTTGAACGTCGATTTTTCTCTGGGAAACTTATTCTGTGTGTGATTTTTTTTTTTCAGGTTCCCCTTTCCCGTGTCATTTCCTTCTTTTCCTCCCTGTACTCATCTATGGCATAGGTGTACCGGGCATTTTTCTGCGGAGGGAAATATCGCTTGGAATGGCTTGTTGTTACAGATAAGTATGTAGGGCAGCTTACAACTTCACTTCTTAACGGGTAACCGTCTACTCCTTCTCCTCTAATATTTCCATACTTTCCTTTCGCACTATTCTATCAGGGAAATCTGTTCCCAAATATCTTATCTTCTTTTTCACCTGACAAAAGGCGCAGAGCGCTGAGGGTTCGGGTCTCTCAACCTCAGATAGGAAAATTCTCTCTCTCATTTGCTGGGCTTCCGCGGCACTTTTTTTCAGCTGAAGCGCGAACAGGAGGCTGTGCCTCAAATGTTGCTTTTCGAACGACATTTCTTTCATCGTAAACTTTCGTCCCTTCTGTCACTACAGCTGTGATCGGTTATGGTTGCCTGGAAAGCAGTTGAATGGCGCTGCAATCAGCCATTATCGCACACAGCTATTTGCATTTGCTGACATTCGATGCTAGCTTCCGTTTAGGGGCCGAGAATTAAGTTGAACACATATTTTTTTATATCTGTTTATTCACTTAAACTCTTGTGCTACAACGTCTGTAATAATTGTCCGATTACAAATTGATTTCTTTATTAAATCGAAATAGGATCAAGTATACAGTGAAACCTCCGAATAACGGTTGCTGCTCGGACCGGTAAAAAGTGACCGTTGTTGGGAGGTTAGACCTTGGTTAACATTATACTTCGATTCACCCTAAGATGACACTACAGTGTCATAGGTAGAAGAGCTTACGCACCCAGAGCCTTCAGGGATGCCCGAGAATTATGTTCATCCGCGTCATTCCCCACTGTATCGTCAGGGCTTTTGCTCTGTCGTGCTGTTAGCAGCTGTCAGTCACTCCCCAACTCACTGGCATCCTTGTCTCCCAAACACTATCTACGCATGCGTGTGGCATGCGTAGATAGTGTTTGGGAGACAAGGATGCCAGTGAGTATGACAAGGATGCCATACTCACTGGCATCCATCAACTCACTGGCATCCTTGTCTCCCAAACACTATCTACGCATGCGTGTGTTGGTCTAGTTTTAAAACTTAATTTCTGAAAGTAGATCATTTTTAGATTTGTCTAAAATAACTATATGTACTTATAAGTAAACAGCTAGGACAATATAAAGTATGATTCCTGGGAAATAAATGTGTTGGTTTTCACGGAAAATGTTGGGAACTACTTTTAGTCGCGACGATAGATTTCACTAACCTTCCCTTGAGTGTTATCTTAGGGTGAATCAAAGTATATAGTAAGTAGTCCGTTGCTTTGGCACAAAAGGAGAATAAATGTACAACGCTTACGCACGGAGAACCCGTTTTAGATCTTTCTGCAAATGTAGAATGCTGAATCAAACTCAAAACAACTTGAAAAAAAAAAAAAAAAAAAAAAACTTGGTGTGGAGCATTTTAGGAAAGTAATGTCTGACCCGTTATCTTAACTTCCCCTTAGAAACATAACGAAGTTTAGGGTAAACTAAGGAAAAGAAAAACGTTAGACCGTGAAGTCGAACTCCACAGTTAGGTGGCCGCGCGTCGAAAAATAAAAACAGAACCCACATGGACCAAACAAAAATATACCTCCGCCAACGGAAAACATTTCAAGCACCAGCCAACCCCCAGCCAACCCCTCCGTCCCCCACGTTGCGACTGAAACATCCTCGCGTAGAACTAAACTTTGACCCAAGCACACCACTGTACCTTCCGTAATGCAACCCATCTTTCTCGCGACTTATTTTCTTTAGCAATATTGCTATTTGCCCCTATATTATCGCTCTCGCCTAAGTACCCAAAGAACTCCGTAAAATCCCAAAGAACAAGTTAGTAAAATCATGCAATGCATTGATTATGATAAGCTTTCCAAACATCATCATCATCATTGTCAACCATTATCAATCCACTGCTGGACGAAGGTCTCCCCAAGTTTCCTCCACAACGGTCTGTCTTGTGCCAGTCTCCTCCATGTCACTCCCGCATATTTACGAATTTCATCCACCCATCTCCCATGTGGTCTTTTTCTGGGTCTTTTCCTGTCCCTTGGAATCCAATCTAAAATTTCGGCTGTCCATCTATGGTCTGTCCTTCTGGCAGTATGTCCAGTCCATTGCCATTTCAGGGATTTAACTCTGATCATGATGTCTTCCACTCTCGTCATTTTTCGGATCCACGAGTTCCTCTTCTTATCTCTCCTGGTTATACCAAGCATGCACCTCTCCATGCTACTTTGAGTTGTCTGCAGCCTTTGTATGTCTCTTTTAGTTAAGGTCCACGTCTCTGCACCATACGTAAGCACTGGAAGGATGCATTGATCAAACACTTTTCTTTTAAAACATAATGGCATATTGCTCTTGAAAATTATGCTGTTTCTTCCAAAAGCTCTCCAGGCAAGTTTTGTACGCCGATTAATTTCTTCATCAATGTGACCCTCACTTGATATCTGCTGTCCAAGATAAACATACTTATCTGTTATCTCCAGTTTTTCTCCATCAATCGATAAATCTTCATTTCTTGTAAAAGCATTGAACATCACTTTTGTCTTCTGAAAGTTCATTTTTAATCCCACTTCTTTACTCTTGTCAGCAAGTTCCTGGATCATACTCTGCAGCTCTGATGGGGTAGTTGCAAAAATGACTACGTCATCAGCAAAACGAAGGTGGGTTAGATAATCTCCATTAATCTTTATCCCTTTGTTTTCCCAGTTCAGTGATTGAAAGACATTTTCCAATGTGGCATTAAAGAGTTTCGGAGATATGGTGTCACCTTGTCTCACTCCCTTTCCAATTTTTATGTGTGTTGTATTTTCAAACAGCCGAATCTTTGCACTTGCATTTTCATAGATGTTATTAATAATATTAATGTATGCATCTTCAATACCGCAGGATTTCAGAGCCGTGGTAACTGCTGATGGTTTCACCGAATCAAAGGCTTTTTCATAATCGATAAAAGCCATGCACAATGGAAGTTCATATTCCCTCGCTCTTTCAATTAGTTCTCTCAGTACGTGGATATGATCTATTGTGCTGTAGCCACTCCTGAATCCAGCTTGTTCTCTCGGTTGAGCCATGTCCAGTGTTACCTTCAAGCGATGTGAAAGAACTTTAGTGAAGATTTTATAAACCACTGATAGGAGGCTGATAGGTCTGTAGTTCCTGAGATCCTCAATGTCACCTTTTTTATGTAGCAGGATCATTGTAGCATTGTTCCAATCCTCAGGAATCTTCCCTTCATTAAGGCATCGAGTGAAAATTTGGGCGAGTACTGTTTCAATTTCTCCACTTGCTTCTTGTATGATGTCTATAGTAATTCCATCTTCTCCTGGAGCTTTCCCCCGCTTCATGTTCTTGATTGCATGAGCAACTTCTGCTGGGCAACTTCTCCAAACATACCAGAAATAATTACTCAAGTTATGAGAATAAGGGCTGTGGAATAAATCTCGCTCCTGTGCCCTGACCTTTGACCCCATTTCGGTGATATTGAACAGAACCGGTTCAGTATACCTCCGGAACAACATGATAAAGTTTTGTAGCAATCGAAACATTTTTACGTAAGGGCGATGGAATGGACCCCGCTCCTATGTCCTGACCTTTGAACCCATTTCGCTCATTTTCAACAGGGTTCGTCCCCAGGTTGTCCCCTACCACATATTAAAATTTCATCTCAATCGAACCATTTTTACGCGAGTTATCGTGCAGACAGACAGACAGACGGACTGACAAAGCTGGAGCGTCTATAGGCTTCTTCAACCTACGGTTGGAAAGCGTAAACAATGTGTTCGTTAAATCTCTTTCGGGATTGACTTGGGTGTCCGTTGACCGCTGTTAAGAGGTTTCGCTCTTCGGAGGTTAATAATGCTACGGCAGATGCTCTGTACTAATCAAAACTTACCGTTGTTTGGAGGTGTCCGTTCATGGAGGTTTCACTGTATTTTTAAAGAAAGTCTGAGTGAAACAGTGTGTGTGATTCTCAAATATGTAAATTGAAACAAACAAACAAACAAAAAAAAAAAAACGGCACGAAGGAGGGTGTTTTTTTTTGTTTTGCTTTTTTAACTAAAATCGTATTATCAAAATGGAAAACTGCGTTACCGAAATACACTGACTCAACGGAAGACCAAAATGAACTACAATGTACCGTGAAAAGTGCTGTTCCATTTACGCGCTTTTGCGTTTGAAACTTCAGCCGCACTCCTATGTGCGTTTGTTGTGCCTAGTTTACACTGGGAATTTTTCAAGTTGTTAGTCAAACCAAAAGTGATAAAAAGGAATTACATTTCGCTCCCTCCCCCCTTCGTGAAAGTTTTTTTTTATGGTGATGTGACTGCTGCATCGTTACGCGCGCAGCACACACACCCGCACGCACGCATCATTGCTATAATTTTTACGAGTCGGAAATTTGTATGCAATCCAAGAAAACTATACCTAGAATCGCGAAAGATTTTTCTATGGTCAGTCATGTATTTCGCTTATATTTGTGCGTGAGTTACATGTTGAACATTTAAGAACATGCCAATACAAGATAAAGCAAGAGGTAGTATCTTTTTTTTCATTGTCCAGGCCAGCGACGAGAGTATGCATAATTTACGTAATTGCCATGTGTTTCAGTTCGCGATTTTCGGAAAATTATTAAAAAAAAAAAAAATAGTAATTTTTTTATCGATTTTATACTTTGAACAGTTATTTCAGATTCCGAACAGAAATATTTATTGGCGAAGAGATTTTTTCTTTTTTAATTAACCTTCGTCTTTGGAGAACCTACAAAAATGCATTCTTTGAAATTCCTGAAATTGCACGACTGACCATAAAAATTACCTTTGGATGACTGACCATAAAATTTCAAAGTATGCAATTTTGAAATTGTGTGACTTTGCATAACTGACCATAAAATTCCTGGAATTGCACCTTTGAAATTCCTGAGAGCGCATGACTGACCACAAAAATGACCTTTGGATGGCTGACCATAAAATTTCAAAGGATGTAGTTTCAAGGATGCAATTTTGAAATTGTATGACCTTTCATTACTGACCATAAAATTTTTGAAATTGCATCAAATTAGCACCTTGTATTACTTTGACAAGATTAGGAAGGGTAAATTGCCCGATGACCGAGACGTTGGCTTCGGATCTTTCGTCCGAGGTAGGCCCGGGTGAGAGTCCCGGATGAGGCATGGATGGTTTTATGGCGCTGGCTCTTTCAATTCCCTGGAACAAGTTAGTCCTAATTAGGGATGGGCAACTGTTTTATAGGTAGCCCAACGGGTTGCTCATGGTGGTCGTTACGCATTTTAGTTTTGTTTTGAGGTTTATGTCGGGGGGGGGGGGGGGGATGAGTGAATTGACGTAATTGTGTATATATGGGTTATGATCATAAACTAATTGTGCAGGTGTAGAAAGAAAATGTAGTACAAACTGATGGAAACGCGTAACGATTGCCTTCAGCTGTTTGAAATTCATGTGGGATTGTTTCCTTAAAACTAACCAACCTCCAATCACATTGCCAGAAGCATAATCCGCTGAAATTAACCAAATAAAGTTCGTGTCTTTGTAAGCGCTAATTAACTTTACTTCTTACATCATCGAGAAAGTTCCCAGGCTTAATTAGAACACGTACCGTGGTCGCCGGAACTTACTGGTTCACTTTCTTTGTCACTGCCCATTATAAACCGCACCACCAAGCGATCGGAAAAAGTGATCAGTGGAGGAGCCTTTTCACCAGAGATGGGGGGGGGGGGGCTGGCTGGTCGGGAGAGCTACTGACCTCGCCCTTTGTGATTCCGCAGGACATTATATCTGTTTTTGTGGGTAAATGAACCGAAGAAAATGAGTCCCAGTTGAGATTCTCCCGGATGTGACGTCAGATAAAACATTCCTGTGTTTCTGCTTTCCGGTTACACCTGTGCTTTCCGCTTTGAGGATGTTGCCTGCATCTTGGAACATGGGCGGAGCTCGATTAAAAGTGTTGTTAGTCGTCGTGTTGTGTGCGTGCGCGAGCTGTGTCTCTCTGTCGCCAGTTTTTTTTTTTTTTTTGTTTCTCTGTCCGACGACCGAGTACCAAATGGAATGCAGATCTTTATTTGCTTACGTTCTCTATGATTATCGCTGATGACTTTTTAACGTCACCCTGTTCCGTTGCGCCATTTCCGTAGGTTGCACGCTTTGTCTGCAACAGTTATTATTTCATCTTAAACCGAAGTTGATTTCCTTTAACGTGATGAACTCTCAGCTAAGAGGAGTGAGTTATTAGAACGAACTGAGTTAACTTGTTTCCAGTAGCGTACCCAGAAATTTCCCAAGGGGAAAGGCCCGTGGGCTGTGGCCCACAGAATTTTCCCAACGTGGGGGTGATTCCTTTAAATTTACCGGGGAAAATAGTCGGGTGCTATAACAATCGAGGGGATTGACATTTGTACATTTCTTCTTATCCAGTTACTAGTAATGTTGCAGTACAAGAAAGTAAAGTGATTAGAAGCAGTAAATGAAATTCTTTTCCTAATTCTATAGAGCACTTTCACACTTGCCCAACTTCTATAGAGCACTTTCACACTTGCCCAACTTCTATAGAGCACTTTTATATAGAAAGTGTGCCCAACTTCTATAGAGCGACGGGCCAATGTTTTTAAAAGAGTTAGATGGCCGGCCACAATTTTTTCTTTGTTTGAAGTTCTTTATTACGATGCACTGGGCTTCAATATTATGTGGAACAGGATTTATTCTTTGTTTTGATGGGACAAAACAGAAATATACAGACAAGTAACTTTTCAGATGTTTCCGCACTCATTGTTGTTTGGGTAACTTGAACTGTCTGCGCCAATTGCAATGTTAACTTGCACGTGTTGAACGATCTGACTGTATAGTTCTTAAAGTTCATATTGGGCAAATGCTTAGTATTGTCAGTGCAAGCCTCACAATCACTGGGAATGCGGGGATTTACGCTTTCAGTAATGACTACTTGCTAAACCACATAAAATTCGTTCTGAAGGTTGTTCGCACAAATTCTCTAAGCATGTAATTCGCCTTTCGTTTGCAAGGAAGTGATCTCAGATATTACGTCATGTATTTGTCAGCTGAGCTTCAGACAGAAGGAGTGTGAAAAAAGTAGCAAGATTTAAGTGATATATTAAGTAACAAGTGCCACTTTCGTAGATAACGTTGCTGAGGGGGATACAGATAAGAATACCGATAAGAGTGTTGTGAGACATTTCTCAGAAGTTTCATGCACTGTATTGAATGAAATGCTGTGTTGCAGCACAGAAATGGTAACTTCCGACAAAACGCATTCAAATCTGAATCTGGTGCGTAAAACGAAACTCAAGAACATGCGTAGGATTCTGATGGAGTGCAGCATCAGTGGCGCACCCACGAGCCCCCCCCCCGGGCTGACAGAGGAAAATTATTACATCGAAAATTAAAACAAAAATCACGGTACGCGATCTGCATATACTCCATAATCATGTACCATATATTTATAACAAAATAATTATAAGGGAGTAGTTCTGTTAAATAAATTTAGAAAAATCTACTCAGCAAAAGAATTTCATCTACTGCTTTTTTTAATAATTTAACTTTCTTGTACTGTAACATTACTAATAACTGGATAATAATAAATGTACAAAAGTCAACCTCCTTAATTGTTATGGCACCTTTTTTTCCCCGGTAAATTCAGGGGAGTCATCCCCGCCTTGGAAAAATTCCGTGCGCGACGGCCCATGCCCCCCCCGGCTCCTTGGAAAATTTCTGGGTGCGCTACTGTGCAGCATTGCATACATTTCATCAAATAAACAGCTGAAAATGCAGCGTCTTTAAAACCTGAATCGGTCAAGTGGGAATACTGCACTATAAAAAATAAGTGATGTCTCAATTCACAGGAAATTTCTGAAAATAAAGTGCAGCAAAGTTGCCCGTAGGGTGTCCGTGGGTTAACGAAATTTTCCGTTTTTAAAAGTTCCCGTTTTTCCTAATTTCTGTATTTTCACAGATTTTTCCCTAGTGAGTAATACCGTTTCAGATGTTTCCGTATTTATACCGAAATTTTGCAAAATCGAAGACACTGAATTAACAAATACATAGCTCTTTCCACGTTTAGCAACGCACAGCAGCCGAAAAATTGTTATTCGGTCACCGCCGGGGAATTGAATCCCGAATCTCTCGATATCGAGCCGAGTGCGTTAGCCTTACACCACGGTGCCCAACAATCCACGGCACTATGTGCGTCTTTCTGTCAGCATCTGACATTATAAATCCGTAAGATGGGCTCAGCTACTACTGAGACGTCTTCATATGGTGGGCATTAAAGGCACTGGCTATATACACTGCTGGCCACCCAAAATGCAACACCAAGAAAGACACGAGATAGAAAAAGCCAGATTTACTGGACACATAACAGATACAAAGATGAAACGATTCAGCTTACAGGCCCGTGCGACTTGCGAAACACGCAATCATCAATAGTTCGTGTGGCCCCCTTGGCTGGCATTAACGTCCGCTACACGCCGCGGCATCGAACGAAAGAGGCTTTGGATGTGGGCTTAGGGTATGTCGGTCCAGGCTGCTTCCGCACGTTGCCACAGTTCATCAGGCTAGCTGCGGATGGTGCTTGCCGGGCCACTCGGTTGCCGATCAGCGACCAGACGTGTTCGATGGGCGACATATCGGGAGAACATGCGGGCCACGGCAGCAGTGACACCTGGTGGGCCGTGAAGAACTGTTGCACGATGCGTGCCACGTGCGGGCGCGCATTGTCCTGTTGAAACGTGGCCGCTGGAAGGTCCTGCAGGTAATTAGGACTACAGGCTCCAAAACGTCGGAGATGTAGCGCTGACTGTTGAGTGTACCGGCGATGCATACCAGAGGGGTGCGGGTGTCATATCCAATTGCGCCCCAAAACCATAACGCCACACTGTAAAAAAATTTGTAGATTTTACGGTTTTAAACCGTTTTCCAGGGTGCCAACACAAAACCGTAAAATCTACAGTTTTATGCCGTGATGGAGCAAAGCTATAGCTTTGCTTCAAAACCGCATTTAATGAAGAAAACAGCACAGAATTTGGCTGGAGCGTGTCACAGTCCAAATAATCACGAAAACACAAAAATTTGGCTGGAACGAATGTGTTGATTATGTTGGAGCAAAGCTATAGCTTTGCTCCTACACGGCATAAAACTGTAGATTTTACGGTTTTGTGTTAGCACCCTGGAAAACGGTTTAAAACCGTAAAATCTACAGTAATTTTTTTACAGTGCAGGCGACGGACCGGTATGGCGACGCATAATGCAGGCGTCATACAGTCTCTCGCCGTGGTGCCGCCACACGCGAATCCGACCATCGTGGTGTTGCAGGCAGAAGCGGTTTTCGTCGGAGAAGGCAATGTCGTGCCATTCCGTAGTCCAGGTGCGGTGTGCAACAACGGCCCACTGCCGCCGCACTCGCCCGTGGTGTAACGTGAATGGTAACCGGAGCAATGGGCGCCGTGTGACAAGTCCCCGCTCCTGCAGACGACGTCGAACGGTACGTACTGACACAGGTTGTTGCGCAACATCCCCTTATTCCTGCGCTAACGTTCGTGATGTGGCGGTGCGAGCCGTCAATGCCCGCCGCACAATATGCCGGTCCTATCGTTCGGTGGTGTGCCGCGGCTGCGGCAATCGCTCACGTTGGTCCGTCTGTCCCTCCTGCACCCACCGAATCCATACTCGCCTCACTGTGGCTGGATGTCGTCCCACACGGGCGCCGATGTCTCGATACGATAAACCGCTGTCGCGATAAGCCACTATTCGTCCGCTGTCGAACACCGAAACGTGCTGGAATGACTGCCGTATTCTGCGACGAGGCATCAGGGAGCTTTCCACGCACAGGTCCGGTAGCACAACACACTTCCAGTACTTACACCCCGCCTTCTGTGCACCCTTCTTATAGTGCTTCTCGGCGGCGTGCCGGGCGCACATGATTTGCATATGCCCTGCAATGCTAATCGTTTGCATTTCCTCTCGCGGGCGACGCATGCTGCGCATTTCAGGCCAATCGGAGGCTTCCTTCTTGGTGTGGCATTTTGGGTGGCCAGCAGTGTATATAATATATAGTCAGTGCCGTTAATGCCCACCAGATGGCCCATTGCTGTTAATGCCCACCAGATAATGCCACCAGATGGCAAGGGGGGGAGCACTAACCCACCCCTGGAAATCTGACTATGTCATTTCTGTTCTTGGAAGGTGCTACAAATATTTTATCGGTAACATTAATCCCGATTACTGATTTTTCTGTTGAACTTCTGGATGCTTTGTTTATGCCGTAAAAATAGGGAAAATGTTGGGAATTTACAGTAGAAAGTAATGAAATGGAAGTTTTGCGTTGAATTTTGGAGTCCCACGCGCATATGTACGCAGCAGGGCTTGAAAAATATCTGAAAAGTTACACGATCAGCTGGGCATGTGCAAAAATTATTTACCTGCCCGGGTAGTAAAAGATGCTCAAGAAAATTTATATTTTACGATGACAAATCAGAATCCTCCATCTTTTTTAACTTAAAAAGAAAACAAGTTAATGAAATCATGCAATGTATTAATTATGATACGCTTTCCAACGTACCGGAAATCATTACTCAAGTTATGAGGACTGGCTGTGGAATAAATTTCGTTCCTGTGTCCTGACCTTTCACCCCATTTCGATTAGATTAAACATAATTGGTTCAATATACCTCCGGAACAACATGCTAAAGTTCTGTCGCAATAGAAGCATTTTTACGTAAGTTATGACGCATAAGGGTGATGGAATGGATCCCTTCCTATGTCCTGACCTTTGACCCCATTTCGCTCATTTTCAAAAGGGTTCCTTCCCAGGTTGTCACCTACCATATACTAAAATTTCATCGAAATCGAACGATTTTTACGCGAGTTATCGGAAGGAACGAACGAACGAAGGAAGGAAGCTGGAGCATATACGCTTCTTCCCTACGGTTTGAAAGCGTAAAAAATGAACTTTATTTTACATGTTTTGCATTTCCGTTTTAAGGGTCTGTATTCGAAATTTTCCATGCACAAAAGCGTGTACCTCAAGTTTAGTTTTAAGAGCATCATCTTAAAACTAAACTTGCTGGAATTGGTATGAAATGGTATAATGATGAAATTGGTATTTGAGAAATTTAAGGATTCTGCCGTGTTCTTTTCGTTGAAGTTTTCGCCCTTTGTCACTAAACAACTGGAGGCTAGTTCCACCAGAGGCCTGCATCCCGTCGCTGACTATAGAAGCAACATTTAGAGCAAAATTACACATGATTCCAATCTCTGGGCTTTGAGCATAATGTAATTAAAGAAGTGATTCCAATTTCTGGGCTTTGAGCATAATGTAATTAAAGAAGTGATTCCGATTTCTGGGCTTTGAGCATAATGTAATTAAAGAAGTGATATTTTTCTGTCCTTCGCACTCTGTAACAATAATACAACTTCCGGCGATTAGCAATGAAATGAAACACGACGTGCGACTACTGTCTTTTTTCTTGTAATAGGAAATTCTATTCCAAACTTAAATTTTAAATTTAATTGCCCGGTTCGGGCAACTAAATTGATTTTTTACCTGCCCAGGCCAATAACTTACATGCCCGGGGATCTCGGGCATGGTATTTTCAAGACCTGCCGTATGACATGGAAAAGTATGGAAGGCTTTAAGAATGAAAAATATGGTATCCTTTTTCTGGACAAAGATATCTCTATTTTTTTTTATTTTTTTCTTGATGACCAATTAGGGATCACCAGGAAATCATGACACATGGGATACAAGTGGGCAAAAGGCGCAAACTCAAAAGAACAAGAATGTGTGGTCTTTTGGTTCTCAAGTGTGTGTGTGTGTGTGTGTGTGATGATGATGATGAAATCGGTTAGATGACAAGAAGGCACAGTGGAAATTTGTAAATGGTGTTTGTGTTTCTTATTTGTATTTAGAATTTACGTTTGCCCCCGCCTTCCCCCTCCGTAAAACTAAGCTGTCGGCACCCATGGTGATGCTAACCCCTTTTCATCTTAGATGCTATCAAAAGTTCTTAAATCTCCAAAAACAAGGAAAGAAAAAGTGCTTTATCAAACTTAATAAATAAATAAAAAAAAATAATAACCTTTTAGGTGTTTAAAATTTCTTTTAACAGTCTCTGGAACAGAAACCTTTTAGAAATCTAGTGTAATAATTCACTTTTTCACAACATGAAAATAATTATCAAGATCTTAGAGTTTATTGCGAGCGTTGAAATGTATTTCTGTATTGTAGGATTCTTGTTCTCAGCAGTTGCTCACTATTTTAAAGCTGTCTTGAATTTCCAGGTATTTTTTTTTTTTTTTGGTTCTCTTTCCATCGCGTACTTTTTTTTTTGAAACCTGCGGCTTTGAATTTTTTTTTTTTTTTTTTTTGAGAAAAGGATGTTTAAGGCACTCTGTGGTAAATAAGATGGATGGATTTTTTTTTTTTTTAATTTCTTATGGCGCACCCAACCTACGCATAAAAAGAAACCAAACAGAATCTGATCTTGGAGGATGGACCTCGTGGTATTTCCGCTGTTTCATCCATTGTGAACCCAATACAAGTTGGGACCACCGCAGTTCATGCATAACTCCGCTTTGTGTGCATTTTGAGAGGACAGGTCGGGGAATGAAAAGGAAATAAAACTATGAGCGTACACGCACAAAGAAACTCTGACGAAGGGAGACTGTCGGACGAGGGTGGACCTGTGTTTGGGCTTGTGTCGACCGTCTGGCATCTCTTAAAAGGAAACAGCATCACCTGGCGAATTTATATCCCCCGGCGGACCCTTCCTCCCCATTTTGATCCTCTTGCCACGCTCCAAAAGGTGAATGCTTTCGAGGGGATCCATCGGGAGTCGTTTCTGAGCTCAGGCCGCAACACCTGCTCTTTGGGGAGGGCAGATGGCGGCACTATTTACGTAGGAATCCATATCCTTTCAAGCAGAATCTTTCTCGCTTGACAAAGTTTTGGTTCAAACCGATGGATTTAAATGCTTGCATATTTTTTGGGGAGTTTACATATACGGGCTCCTTGGGAAGTTAATTGAAAATGATAGCTTACAGAAGTCTAATGAAGTTTTAATACTTGCGCTGCTCTGGACTTAAAGGTCTGCATGGGCCTTATTTGGTGAGCCAGGCCTAGCTCAAGCCTGTGCGTTTAAGGCCTGGCTCGTTTCGGACATTAGACATTCGGCCCGTCCCGTCAGTTGCAAGCTTTTATTTAGGCTTGGCCCAGCCCATGATATGCCATTTTGTATTTTTTATTGTATTTTATTAAATTATGAAAATGTAATAATGAAATATTATTGAAAATATTTAATTGAATGTAAGCCCAAAAATATTAACTAAACTTTGACAATTATCGAAGAATATAGCCTTGGGGGAGAGAGAGAGAGAGAGCGTTGAAAAATCTCCCTTTCTCTGAACTAGTAAGCTGCAACACTACAAAAGTCAATCCATATAGAAGAATAGGGATAGGAGAAACAATCGATGTCGCCCCCCCCCCACACACACACACCCACTATCCCACTGCAGACACCCGTAGTGGCCCACGACACACACTCGCTCGGGGTCGAATCTTTTTGTCGTCAACAAGCCTCAAAATATTTTTACAGTCTTAATACTTACAGATCGTAAAAACATTATGCGTGCCTCTCCTCGCTTCTGTGATAACTCCTTGAGCTATGTCATGGTAGTAAGTAAAGCCTGCAAAACACTTAAACCAGGAAATCGGGAAGCACTACTTTTTTTTTCTTTTAACATTGCGATAGAAAGAACGGGTCGACTTGGCCCGGTCCAGTCGTAAGTGTCTAAAGGGAAAGCCCGGCCCGTTGCTTTGTTTTCAAAAAAAAAAAAAAAAAAAAAGAGTAAAAGAAAGCCCGACCCTGCTCATTGCTTTGTTCTAAAAAAAAAAAAAAAAAAAAACCCCGGCCCGTGCAGACCTGGATTGCGACCAGGCGCAGCGCTACTTGTGGGCCCAATTTTTCTTTGCGCCTCCTTACCCTCCCCTTGCTCAAATATGGAAGAAGCAGTTAGAACACCATGACGTGTGCGACCATCTAAAATTTTAAGGAACTTGAATAAACGTATTTGGATTTTTCGAATTAACAGAAATTCTGTAATATAATTTTGTTGTTGTTGTTGAATTTAGTGTTGTGCTATTCTGCGAAATGGACGAAATCCTTTGAGCGACTGTTTGAGAGTAGTAGAACGACACAATTTTCGTAATTATTGTTTAAAAAGAGAAGAGATTCTCTACATATCAGGTTACAAACCAAAATACATAAACAGCCTTAGTGCAAATATTAAAGATTTGAAAAGTGACTTCTAAGTAAAAAAAATAGTTACTTGCTAAAGGCCATGAATTTTCGTATCCATGGTTCCCAGTGCTATCACATACCCTGAATAAATACTACGAACAAGTATGTACCTGAAAACATACCTGGTGATAGCGTCTGGTAAAATCTCCATGAATAGAATTTTTTTTTTTTGGCAAAATTTGTGCTGTACGATACTTAGCTTCCTAACACCCCCTTCGCTACCAAGTTATGAGTTACTAGGCTTCGCCACTGACTGCGACATGCCTGTCCTTTTTCTGTTTTGTATTTGCCGCGATAGTTTTCCTACTCGCTAATAACATTTACCAATATCTATGGGATAATAATTTTTAAATGTATTTGTTTCTTGAGTTGGATTTTTAAAGTTTAGAAGTTAAGACACGTGTTACAGCGCGTCGTGGCCGAATTGTTAGATGCGCGGGCGTCTGAAATATAATATGATGACTAGTGTGTATGTGTTGCAGTTCCAGAAGGTGACATTGTCACTTCTATCGTTTCGGAGGAAATTTCATATTCTTCATATGATGATGATATGGAACGACGACCCAACTAATGACGAGGGTGTACAAGCGGGTGAAAAATATTTCCAAAACGGCGGAAAAGAACGTAGAAATTGGGAGGGCTCCTAATATCTTCTTTCTTTTCCGCCAATTTGGAAATATTTCTCACCTGCTCGTACAACCTCATCCAGGACGATACCTTGCCCCCCCCCCCCCCCAAGTATTTCATTTTTTTTTTTTTTTGATTATTCATTAAATTCTATTTGGTTCTGGTAGATTTCAAAACATCCAGTTTTCGTTAACCCCCCCCCCTCTCGAAAAAAGCAAAAAAAAGTGTTTATACGCCCTCTACTTTCATCATAAGAAAAATCGTCGTTTCCACATAATCATCAAACGAAGAATGACTTTTCCTCCGAAACGATAGAAGTAACAAAATCAGCTTCTTGAACTGCGTTTGTAATTCTACCCCTTACGCGTGACCACGAAGGGTCACTCGTTAAATATTGTCTTAGATGCACACTTCAATTTTAGAAACTGGAAGAAAAAAAAGTTTTCTAGCATAATTGAAGAAGCTAAACTGTTCTGAACCATGGACACACTACGTATGTGTAACATAAGTTACCTTGTATGCAGCCGTAGTGTTTTAGTGTAGTATGCGTGCAAAATTTACAGAACATAACATGTTTGCAGTTTCTGCACACGCTATTATTAGGTTCTCCCCCCTGGATACGAGATTAAGTAAGAACATGAAGTATAAAAAAAGAAGTAGTTCTCTCCTTAGGCAGACAAATTTCAGAATGGAATACTCCAAGGATCTATACTAAATGCATGTACGTCGTATTTATAAGCTATAGTCTTGATCATTTTAATTCTCAAAATCCTACGCGGATGGGACATTATTACGACTTAACATGTTCAATACTTTAACATATTTTGGAGCACATTACGACTTTAACAAACTAAGGAAGACATTTGGAGATCCTTTAGGGCACACGATAATGGAAAAACTCCGATAGAGGGTACAGAGTATCGTCATAGGCAGCGTAGCAGAATGTAGACATACACGCGTACGCCGTACGCGGATAGTTTCCAAATTATTAGCAGGTTTTGCAGATAGTTTTTGCTTGTAGATTAAAAAATAAATAAAATGTTATTTCCAGCAATTAAACACTTACTCAGGTTGATGTACTTAATTCTATTTTGACTTGAACATTCAATTATATTTCACATCTTCTGAGTTCTTTTGCTTTAGCAGACGTTTCTGGCCTCTAGATTTTTATCAAGGTCTGTTCTCAATGTATAGGAATTGTATCAAAAGTTTCGTTTGCACAGAAATAATTCAAATTTTATTGCCAAGTTCCTCTAGCAGTTGCCACTTATTAAATTAAAATCTTTTCCTTATGTATTTTGTAAGTTTATTATTTTTAATTAAATTGTTGAAAATGTTATTTATAATTTTTGAAGTTCATTATAGAACTGTTTATCTGGATATACATTTTTTTCTTTAGTCTCCTGTTTTTATGAGGTTCATGGTCCAATATTTTACCGTAAAGGTCCATTTCACACACATTGCTGCACATTCACTTGTAATGTACTTATTTTGTCCTCACTGGAATCTGTAATGTTCTAATAATTTTTTTATTAATTTTTCTTTAAATTATCTTATTGTGATTCGCCGGTTTGCAGCTAGCTTTCTGCTTCAGTAGTTGTGTACGCAGATACATTTCATTTTTATACAACTCTGGTCATAGGTAATTAATTATAGGAATTTCTGTATATAAACGGAACAAAATAGTAAGCTCTCGATTCGTTAGAAGTTTCAAAACTTGATTTTTTTTTCTCTGAAAGTCCCTCAGAGATGTGCACTCGTGTTGTGCCAATTACAACTTAATTTATGAAAATAATATCGTGAAAAACTGCCATTACCTCAAAATGAAGGGCTGTTGTAATTTTTTCGACTCTGTGATTGTCTCTTCTTGCTTACTTTTACTTGTGTTATGTGTGTTTTTTCATTATCAGATCAGATCATATGTAGAGAATTTTAGGAAGGGAGTGTCTGACCCCAGGTCTTAAACAACCCTTAGAAATAGGAAGCTAGGAGATTTGGGCTAGAGTGCCCGATAGGAAAGGGACACTGAAGCGAAGTAGAAAGGGGGAGGAAGACGCCCTTATTTTTTACCGGGGGGGGGCAGTACCTGGGGTCCGACGGCTTAATGCCCATCCGACGCACATCGAATATTTAGTGAATCGAGTGTTCGTACCTGCCTGGGATCGAACCTGAGGTCCTTTCCGTGGCAGTCACGAACGCTGCCACTAGGCTACCCGCGACCCTGTGCCCATTTTTTTTAATGGAATTTCCATTTTTAAAAGTGCCCGTTCTTTTTAACTTGTTTGAGCAAATTTTTATAATAGGGAAGGAACAGTTTCTTCTGTTTTGTAAGCCAGCTGAATTCACCTATGAAGTCCGACGTCTAGTTAGGTAAACAGCTAAACTGCAAATCTGGGCTTCCAGCGGCAGAAAAAAGACGTGATGAATTTTGTTTCCCATCACGTAGATGTACATACAGATTGCACACATTGAACATGTGATCAATCAGCAGCGCTGAAATAATTGGTCGGTAATTTGTGTGTATCACCCGAAAACATGTTTAGTGCAACTTTGTGCAAGCGTTCTTTTCTGCGGATGTTTAGTCTAGGCGCAGTTCCTGAGTTGACGTTCTCGCGGCCTGTAAGCAGCGAAGTTGTGAAAAAGAGAATGTCTTTTTCGTAAAAGTCCTAAGTAAATTGATTTAAATTTGAAGCGTTGCCCTGTTACCCATTTAATCAGCATAAAATTATAATTAGTATTTCTTGTTTTGTTTCAAAGAAAGTTGTTTTCAATTAAAACTCCCGCCATTGCTTTTGTAAAAGAGGTGCACATACTGTATATCGTCTTTTCAAAGACTATCAGCCGGCGAAAACAGTCATTCGTAACATATGCGTCTCCACCAGCTCCCATTGTTTGAAACACCGGATTGCGATTAATTTTTGAAATTAAACTTTGTTTTCCCCATTGCATATCTCCAAAGCTTTAAAGACAAAAGAAATTTGTCCGCCGTCCTGGTGGCGCAGTGGGATAAGCGATGACCTCTGATCATTCGTCCGAAAGGGGTCCGGGTTCGAATCCCGGTGAGGCATGGATGTTGTGTTTGCCTTAAGGCACTAGCTCTCTCCCTTCCCTGGAACCAGTGACCCCAAATTAAGGACGGGCGACTGTGTTTATATAGCCCATTGAGTTGCTAACGGTGGTCGTTAAACCTCCAACCCCCCCCCCCAAAAAAAAATTGTTCACAATGTAGCGAATTTTATTTGTATTCGCTAGTGTTTTTTTTTTTTTTTTTTTTTTTCTTCCCTTCATCGCATTTAGCGGACCAGCTTGTATGAGTACGGAAACGCGTTTTAATTCATTCATTTTACAGCACATGGCCATAAAGACGCTAGTTTATATAACGATCACCTGTTTCGGTTCAACTGATTTCACTTGCAGATTAATATTTTATGATACAAATACTGATATATGGAAAGGCACCCTGCGTTACTCGTGTGTATGAGCTTAGCTGTAAGTAAAGCACATGTTGCTTGAATTTTTATGCTATTTCTGTAGAATGTGGACTAATTAAATTTATTTTGCATGGGACCACAGTAGAGATATTCCAGTTGTGTAGTATATAAGTTTCCTAATATACGGCTGTAACACCCAATGTAATTTGATGAAATTACATTGTATTTTTCGGGTGATAGAACATTCTGAATTTGAGTCACGCTTTCAACAGACGTAGTTGTTATAAATCGACCTCTAGCTTATTTTCCCCCTGTCTTGGTCTTTCTTGTACAGGATGTTGCGTTAACCTTACCTCCCTGTTCTGTCCTCCTGGTTGCATTTCAAGTTGGCAAATGTCGGATTTCTGGAATTTTTGGTGCCCCATACCTACCTACCTAGCGCTTTTTATCTGTAGTTCATAAATACGCAGTCCTTCCCCGCTTTCTCCCCCTTCCTCTATGGGGTAGCTAACGATTTTTGGTTCTCAGATGTCCTCTCCGCGCGGTACACCAAAAATTTATGTGCCGCAGCTGTGGATTCCGAGAGCTGCCAAGTTTTTCTGGCAGATCCTATCGAAATTCCGGGAAGTCCTGCCGGCCGGTGGAAGGGGTCTACGCTGTAGACCCCCCCACTTTGGTTTATGGGGGAGGAGGTCTAGTGTGGACATTCATTTCTCCCACTTTTGAAATCATAGCGCACTTACGTTACGTAAGTTACAAATTAATATTAGTCGCTCCGTCGTTGTCACAGGATGAAGCATCCAAGGCTAGTGAAGTTTGAAATTGATTAATTACAACATTGAGTTTTAACAGCCGCTCCATTTACATATCAGTAACACGTTATGGAAAAGTCATCTGTAAAGGGGGGTCATTAGTAAATGTCAGTTGCATGTTTCAGGAACATCTATTTGGAAGGTCTGTCCAATTGCAAATGATGTCACATCGCGAATTCGCCTTAATTTGGTGCAGGTCCATTTGATATGTATGTATGTGTGATGTTTCGTAGCTAATGTGATTGATTTACATCAGAATGACGGATAGGCCTATTTCGCAGAGGTTTCGAACGCAGTGAGCGTGTTTTTTGATCAGTTGAGGATGTTCTTTAATGTTATAATGTGCTGCTTTTCGAAAATTCTTTAAGCAACGTAGAGATCTGCACAGAAAAAAAAATTTTTTTAATTTTAAATATAAGATTTTAAGCGGAGAAATCTCTACAGCATCTGAAATGTCTCCAAGAACAATTTTATGCATTTTGGTATTTTCTTGTGAGCCTGGCTAACATCCACCACCGCTGAACGAAGGAAGGTCTCCACTTTTTTCACATGTTGTCATTGAGTTTTGATATTCACTGCGCTCTTAGAAACTTGCACCCCCTCCCACCCTCCTGAAAATGCATGGTCGTGTACAGAATCAATATGTAAAGCATGGTTCTAATGTTTACAGCTCTACGTCCATTTTAACATTTTGGGGACCCCCTCCCCAAAGCTCACTGTACTCGCGGACGCTTCAAGGGGAACAGCCTGGATACACCGACAGACTCCAGCGGCTCAGAATATAAAAATTGGGGGTTGAGCCCCCCCCCCAACCAAAAGTACCTCGGATCCTCGGCAATTTATTTCTTCAAATTAAAGTACAATTCTAGCTTGGCTTACATGGAACGTTTTCTCGAAATTCGTTTGGAGTTCCCAATTCAGTTCTCAATATAGGCCCAGAAACGGCAATCTTTATCCCCCCCCCTTGAACTTTTGTGGCCAAGTTGCTGAAAGATGTGTGGCAGGGTTGCCGGTAAATTGCCACACCGGAACACTGCCACACATCAGTGTGTGTGTTCCTGTGTGGCAGTTTACAGTGAACCATTTGTTCTGGGGGTATTTCTTCCGGGGGCATTTTTTCCGCTTTTCAGTTTTCAGGGGTATTTTCTCCGGGGGTATTTTTTCCCGTAAGTATTTTTACCGTTTACCCGGTCAGCCAGTAGCGTATCCACACAGACCTTAGTTTGGGGTCAGACCTTCCTCCCCGCGGTATACGACTAGGAGTTTTCATTAAAACAAGTTAGTAAAATCATGCAATGCATTAATTTTGATGCGCTTTCCAACATACGAGAAATCGTTACTCAAGTTCTTGGGCTCCCATAGCTTAGTTTTCAGGAGGGAGGCAAACAGAAATTGGTGAGCTGGGTGAAACGACGACTTAAGTAGTGTTAGGTGGCTGTTTTTTTTTTTTTTGTTTTTATTTTTGCTTTGTATGTAAGGACATGTATTTTAATTGTTAACATGATTGCTATTTTTATGTGCCTGTAGATATGAGTATGTGCTGTGTAAAATCTTTAAAACTGAATTTCTCAGAACAATGTTATTGTGATTAAGTCGTTGCTCCACCTAGCTCCCCAATTATAACTATAAACTACAGTACATACAAAAGTACCTCATGCAAATTTCCACTGCCCCTTCTTGTTGTCTAAACGTTCTTAAAACACATACAACACATAAACTTAACTGAAAATCAGAAAATCCAAACCTTGATAAGAGAGGCGAATAAATTAAATTTGACAGCTTGTTGAGACAATAGGGAAAATTATTTGCTGTTCTTCTGAGGCTCGTTCATTTCTGCTACTTCACCTGTGACCATGGGTTATGAAACTCCAGCTACCACTCAATCGGTCACCAAGAAAAAGTTCTGGAAAATTTTTTAGATTTTTGTCAAGCAGTGAATGGGGGTTGCTGCAGAGAATGACACCATATTTTGTATTCCTTCGCATTTCATGCTGTACGTATATACGCTGTTGTGTGCCATTCAATACAAAACTTTAAGATCACTACTTTAGACTGTAAATTCACAATGTTTTTCCAACTTTTACTGCATACACATGCATTTATAAGTCCAGCAAAAAAATAAGCAATGAGAAATAATGTTACCGCAAAAATCTTTGTAGTACCTTCCAAGACTAGAAAGTGTATAGTCAGATTTCCAGGGAAGGGAAAGTGCCTCCTCTTGCCCCTCCCTATGGGCGCCCATGCTAAAGTTATTACTCTAGTTATGGGGATAATGGCTGTGGAATAAATCTAGCTTCTGTGCCCTGACCTTTGACCCAATTTCGAGGATATTAGACAGAATTGATTCAGTGTACCTCCGGAACAACATACTAAATTTTTGTCGCAATAGAAGCATTTTTAGTCAAGTTATGAGGATAACAGCTATGGAATAAATCTCGCTCCTGTGTCCTGACCTTTGACCCCATTTCGATGATATTCAACAGAATTGGTTCAGTATATCTCTGGAACAACAAAGTTTTGTCGCAATCGAAGCATTTTTGCGTAAATTATGACGCATAGGGGCGATGGAATGAATCTCGCTCCTATGTCCTGACCTTTGACCCCATTTCTCCCATTTTCGATACGGTTCGTCCTCAAGGTTGTTCCATGCCACATACTAAAATTTCATTGAAATCGAACCATTTTTACGCGAGTTATCGTGCGGACAGACAGACTATCCGTTCATTTGCTTTTGAAGTGGTGTCCTGTGACTTTTGTCAATATAGTGTTTTAACGTACTCCGTAATGATTCCTTATCATAATTCTTTGAGGGCCCACTCAGATGTCTTATCCTTGAGGCCCATAAATGCCTTAATCCGGCCCTGCCGGCTTCATGATAACTTCTATCGGATGAAGGAGAGAAAGACTGTGCTTAAGGTAGTATCCATTTTGGGAGAGGGGGTCTCTGATTTAGAGCCACTGGCTCCAGGCAAGGGAGAGAACCTAACACCGTTGGACAAGCCCACGACTCTCACAGCTCCGCCATTAGGGCTACACATCCATAATATCAACTTAGCCATAAATTGAGAATGCCATCATATGTTTCTGTGTGAAGTTTTTTGCAATTTAGTTTTTGTTGTAAACACGCAGACTTTATTTCTTCCGGTTCACTGGTTTTAACTTTCAACTGAACGGAGCAAAATAATTCGATAAAGTGTTTCAAAGAGCAAATGGTTTCCGACAAAAGTCGATCTGATTTGGTGATGCATTCAAAGTGTGACGGATAATGCCTTGACTAACAAATAAATGCATGTTCAAATTACCGTTCTGCAAAACTGACCGTGTGATCTGCTGTGGACTGATGATGACATAAGTTCTGCTGAGATAAAACAAACGGGGAAAGTTGTTCTTTCCAGATAACATCGATTTCAGAAATTGGGTATCTGTATTCTACCTCATTCACTCTTAGTTTCTTTTCGGGCGAGAACAATGGAATGAGTCAAATTACTTTCTTTTCGGAGTGAGCTGCGATCATTAAAAATCCAATAACTCTCACAGAAAGTGATACAATATCAGGTGATCAAGGATATTTATTTGTTGTTCCGATTGTTTTTGGCGTTTATAACGAACTGTTTTCTTATCTCGCGATTTTAAAATCTACGTTCGAGGAAGGACAACAGCGTTGAACAGTTTGTTTCCTCCAGTTTTGTATCGTAACGCGCTGAGTTTTATTAAAAGGTCTCACAATGGTTGTGACTTATGGGTCAGGTTTGGGGTTTTTTTTTTTTTTCTTTCTCGTGCGTTGTCTTTGCATTCTTTGAAGTGGGTCGTCCGTTACTTTAAACAGAGCAGTCACTCGCGAAAATGCCCGCTATTCAACGGGAAAACAATCAAGCCAATTACGACCAACTTTAGGCGGGCAACCCTCGTGACCATCGCTAATGACTTCGCTGACCGGTGATAGCTCTGACCTCAGCCAGCAGCCATAGCGCACCGACCGTGACTGCGATGACGGGGTGTTGAAAACTCTTCTCGGGAGCACGCGGAAAAATGTCTTAATTACCCATGTGCAGCAACTCGTGATGGAATGGAAACTACAAGACTTCGACCGCCATTGCCCCGACGATTAATAATTACTTTATGGATTATTAATGGAAGTGTGTGTGTGTGTGTGTGTGTGTGTGTGTGTGTGTGTGTGTGTGTCGTCCATATATTTGCAGATCGATTCGACGCCAGTATCTGGAACGAATTATGTGTGTTTTATATAAATGCCTTTAAACATGGTAATTAACGGTTTCGTGAGGACATAATGAGGTAAATTAAGAATGTTATTTTTTTTTTTTTTTTTTCTCGCCCGGTAGCGCAATGGTCTGAGAGGCTGGCTTCTGACAATTCGTCCAAGATGGGTCTGGGTTCGAATCCCGGTGAGGAATGGGCAGCGTTGCATTCAGTTTTTTTCTGGGGGGGGGATTAGAAATTTTGAGGAGGCTGAAACTTGTTGACTGATTATATACATACGATCACAATTTTGTTCTTTATATTACATTAAAATATGTAAAAAATTTGGATGGAATATAAAAATCTTATGCTCGTATATCGCAAATGCAGATTCCAATAAATCTACACGTGCAAGTGATTAAAAATGTTATACATTTGCTTTCATTCACTAATGCACCACGGATTTCGTCATGGGATGGTGTAAAATATTTAGAATGCTAGTAAGATAACGTTGTACTGGAGAAAATGCCTCCCAAAGCATTAGGAGTGATAAAAATGTCCTTTCTTTACTATAATAAGCGTGTTTCTGATTATTAAGGAATCATTAGTGTTACCTGAAAATGTATGGTGAAAACCATTCTCCTGCCATTTATTTGGTTTAAGCCCCTTTAGATTATTTAGATTTAAGTAACCGTTTGGATGCCAGTTTGAGGTGCCTGGATTTTTTTTTATTTATGTATTTATTTATTTTTTTGTCACGGAGTGTAAACTTTCCACTGCCATGGGGGGGGGGGGGGCACACCTTTTTACGGGAACAATTTCTAATAATTTGCTGTTAAAAATTATGTAGCAAATAATTTTTTGTATTGGCAGCGCTAACGCCATGTTAGCTGCACTGTGGCTTAACCGTATATATGGAAAGTCGGCATCCAGAAGACTGAAATAAAGCTTGAATGCCAGCTTCCAAAATATGATGTATTGCACTGCAAACATCTCTACTATATGGAATTAGGTTTTTATTGCTGAAGTAGTCAGAGTTCCCAGTGCTTGTTGAAAAAGAAAAATTGCCCCTTCAGCAAGAACTGTTTAATGCTTTATTGAAGAGAATGATTGAATTTTCATATTGAAGTCCATGTGGTTTTTTTTTTATTATATTTTCACTCAAGTTTTTTTTAATTTTTCCAAAGATTCAGTTAAAAACGAAAACAGACTAAATTTATAAGGAGAGATCACCCCAAAATCTACGGGGGGGCCTTCATGGATTTCCGTTGGGGGGCTAAGCACCCCCGAGAAGATGCCTGAGTACATCAATGGGCATAGATGTTGTTTCTCTCTTTCTCTCGACACAGTGACCCTAAATTAGGGACGGACGACTGCTTATAGCCCATTGAGTTGCTCGTGGAGGTCGTTAAATCTACAATAGAAAAACAACTTTATTACTGTAGTATGCTGTAGGAACGTTTGGGAACATACGGATGAAAGATGAGTATTTGATATGTTTGTAATACTTCTTTTTATGCCAATGATACCACTGCACTTGCCGTATGACTTCTAAACATAGTTAATGCTGCCAACTATTTTTGTGTTTCCTGTGCTGTCCCAAGAACAAAATTGCTATGCGCACAAAATGGCTTAACAATTTTGAATTTCTCATCCCTCTTACACGGATTCCACGTTAAAGGAAGTCGAAACAAATAGTGCGGTGCTTCACGTGGTCTAATAAAGACAAAAACACATTCAGCTTTCAATGGCTCGGTCTGAAATTTTCATACTAACGCCGCAAGCAGAGAGAGGGGGGGAATGGCTCACTTTTTCTTCTATATCAGTTTTATAAATTCAGTTTGTCTCTTAGCAAGCATTTATACTGTACTGTTGGACCGCGGATGGCGTAGTGGTCAACGTTCGTGACCGCCACGTATGCGTCTCAGGATCGATCCGAGGCAGGTACACTGTAAAAAGTGTTCTGAAATTCACGAGCTACTGTCGTCATTCCTTTCGTGAATTAACGAAGCGTATTTCTGATACCTTTTCCGTGAAATAACTGAAATAAACCTGAATTTCAAGGATTTTTCGTACCACGGGAAAATTCTGAATTTTCAGAAACCTTTCCCCAGCTTCTTTCTCGTATTGACGGTAAATTACCATTTTAGATATATTTTAACGGAAAATTCTGAATTTTTCAGAAACCTTTCCGCAATTCCTTTCGTATATTACCGGGAAAACTCCGTTCTTACTTTTCCCGTATCCGTGTGACGAGAAATGATCGGTAATAGGAGCGATTGGTGAGAATACTTAAGGTTTGATTAACTTTTAAATTTCAATCGTCTGTCGAATTTTTAAGTTCCGTAGCGAGATCGGATATTTGTGGATAACATATCGCATGAATTTTGCTTATTGTAGCACAGGATTTTCTTTCCCCCCATTTTGTGCACCAGCTATTTATTATGCATTGTGTTACTGTAAGAAAACGGGTACTTAACTTATATTGTACAGATGATTATACGATGTCTATGTATCAGTCTTCGAACAACTTTAGCTTATTATAGCTATCAAAAGTAAATTTTATGTTTAGATTTTTTTTTGTGATATACTATAAAGTAATTTCATCTTTTTAAAAGATAACTGAAAGTCGTTATCAGTTTAAAATATCAAGTTGCAAAGCATTTTGTTCTTCGAAAAAACACAATGAAAAATGCTTAATTTGTTAAAAGCCGTCCTACAGAAAAAAAAATTAAAGCCTATTCACAAAATGTATTAAAAAAATATTTTAAACAGAAAATAAAATTACTAAATCCCTCACATTAATGACAAAAAATTTCTTCGACGCGCAATTTGTTTTATTATGTAACTGAGTCAGATTTCCGAGCGTTTACGGCTCAGTGGTTAAAGGCGTGCGTTAGCTGTTAAATCAACCCATGCGACGGGGTTCGATTTTTACTGCAGTAGGAATATCTGAGGTGTAAGTGCTAAAAAATGCAGGGTCGTCGATTTTGCTGAATTTGTTTAAATACGGAAAAACCTGAAATTGATTTTTCTGAAATAAACGGAATTTCTGACTACGGAAAATCTGTGAAAATACGGAAGTTAAAATAAACCGGCACTTTTAAAAACGGAAGTTTCTGAAAAAGACTGGCACCTACCGGCAACTTTTCTGCACTGTATTTTCAGAAAATTTTCGTGAATTCGCACCACTTATTTTTTACAGTGTACGAACTCTCGAACCACTAAATATCGCCTTGCGTCGAATGGGGACGTTAGTTAAGCCGTCAGACCCCATCATACTGGTCCCTCTTCCCGGTTATAAATAAGCGAGTCTTTCTCCCCCCTTTTTACCTCGCCTCCGTGTGACTTACCAGTTAGACCCAAATATTTTAGCTTCCTATTTTTATGGGTTGTTTAAGACCTGGGGTTAGACACTCCCTTCCTAAAATCCTCTACATAAATCTGACTCTGTACTGCACTGCTGTCACTGAGAATAGTTTCGAAGAGTGTGGTACTTTTTCTATAGTTTCTTCCGGTCGCAAATCTCTAATTTAGAGCCACTGGTTCCGGGAAAGGGAGAAACCCAGCTTCCGAAACATCTGTTTTAGCCCGATATTTGATCCTAGATACAGCAGTAGGAAAAGTCAGTTGCCCGCCCCCTAGACTACCCCAAAATTTTCTTGATGGTGGAAAAAAAAATTATCATTCTGAGGCATTACTGTGCACAATGTTAACGTCATGCATCGGACACAAGCTTATTTGATGAAATTGGAAAAAGTTTGTAAAGATTCCTGCAGTAGTGTGTAAATTAGATCACTTCCCGGAAAATCGAAAATGGCCGTCCTGGCTTCTGTCCATCCATCCATTCGTTCAAGGTGGGTTAAAGTTCGAGTCCTAGATGAGGAATGGGTGGTGTTCTCTTATTGCGCTGGCTTTTTATCCCCCCCCCCCCCAAGGTAGGCCGCCCCAGTGGCGCAGTGGTCAGAGCGCTGGCTTATGACCGTTCGTCCAAGTGAGTCCGGTTTCGAATCCCGTGAGGCATGGATACTGCGTTTGTCTCAAGGCACAGAGACCCTTCCCTGGAATCAGTGGCCCTAATTTAGGAAAGGGCGACTGCTTATAAAAGCCCACTGAGTTGCTCATGGTGGTTGTTAAACCCCCAATCGAAAAACAAACAAACCGGTAGCCCTAAAGTAGGAACGCGTAATTGCCTTTTAGCGTTAAAAGTTGCTCATTGTCATCGCTAAATACCCCCCCCCCCCCAAAAAAAAAAAAAAAGAAAAAATTGAAATTTTTCTATGGAGAACAAAGCACAGCACAGCACAGTACAGTGCTGCCATCTCTGCTTGCTGTTAAAAGAAATACGCTCAACTTTCGAAAAGAGATAATCGACTATAGTACACTGCCGGACAATTGCTAAGGACGGATGACAATAGCAACGATAGCAACCATAAAATGGAAGCCAGGAAAATGTGGAAATTAGCATAAGTGCGGGATACAGTAAGACGTGTTGTGCGTATGCAAATTTTGGATTGCTGAACTTGTTCGTGACGTCATAGCGCTGATAAGAGATATAAAGGATTTGACGCGTATTGACCGTTATTGTTCAAACGCAAAGTTGAAAGGGAAAGAATCAATTGACGAACTTGCAATTTTCAGTGTGTCTTCCCGACATCACCTAGATGATTTTACGCGTGGCCGTATTATTGGCAAGATTGAAGAAGGGCGAAAAATAACAGATGTTGCCAGGGAGTTCGACGTCAGCCACAGTGTTGTTTCAAGGCTTTGGAAATCATTTCAAACAAATGGAGAGTGTGGCAAACGTCACGGGGGAGGTCGTATTCGCAGTACGACACCTGCAGAAGATCGGTACATAGTGCTATCAACAAAAAGACACCGGCGCAGCACAGCTAGTGAGGTAGCAAATCAGTTTATGGCTGCTACTGGCAAGCGGATCTCCCGAAAAACTGTCGCCAGACGTTTGCATGAAGGAGGGCTATACGCCCGCCGTCCTGTTGTGTGCATCCCATTGTCCAGACGTCACCGTACCACCCGTTTGCAATGGTGCCATCAACATTGCAATTGGGCTGATAACGACTGGTCTGCTGTCCTCTTCTCAGATGAGAGTAGATACAGTCTATCGTCTGATTGTCGACGACAACTGATCTGGCGTGATAGTGGTACTGCATATTGTCCAGCAAACATACAGGAAAGGGACCGATATCCGACATGTAGTGTCATGGTATGGGCTGGCATCATGATCAATGGCCGTACGTCCCTCTATGTGCTTCTAACTGGGACTATGACTGGCCAACGATACATTAATGATGTTTTGCTACCTCATGTTTGCATGTTCCGTGGTGCTGTCGGTGATAGATTCCTTTTCATGGACGACAACGCAACATGTCATCAAACAGTCGCTGTCCAGGAGTGTCTTGAGAGCGAGGATATTCAACGTCTCGTATGGCCAGCACGTTCTCCAGATCTGAATCCCATTGAAAATGTGTGGGATGCTTTGGGGAGGAGTCTTGCTCGTTGCCAATGCCCTCTAATAAACAAGGACACCCTCATCCGTGCACTGACAGAGGAATGGGATAAATTACCCGAACAGCTGCTTGATAATGTTGTGCAAAGCATGGCACGACGTGTGGAATCTTGCATCGCCCTCCATGGTGGCCATATCCCGTATTGACATCTTACGCCGGAACGCCTGCGGACGGTAATTGCATTTTTTTCACGTTTACGTGTTCTGCACAAAATGGCCTTTTTGTCCCTTGAACACGTTCCAAAGCCTTCTGGATTTCAGAGACACAAAATTGTCTTTCTTGTAATGTCCTGGCATTCTGACATTATTTTATTTCACTTGGCATCCAACCACACTTACTTTTTTATGCGCTATATAGCCATTTATGATCCGTCCTTAGCAATAGTCCAGCAGTGTATATTGCTTCCTCTCATAGTGACACGCAAATGTATTCATTAAAAACTTCCTCACCGTTTTTTACGTTTTTCGCTGTAGTGTTAAGTTCTTTCGCAGCGGTATTCACGGCGTTTTCATCTGTCATATGTTTTTGAAACCTGAATTCCATAAGTTTTTCAGTCACTCGGACTTAGTGAGCATTTTTGAAACACATCCTAAATTGACATTTTTCAGGAGAGACAGAGCATTTAATATAGAAACAGTTTGTGTTTATAAATAAACGCTGAAATAAAATAAAATAAAGAAAAAATGGCGTTATTCATCAATCTTCAGTTTCGTACAGGTCGTACAGGACGTGTAGAACGATTACGAAAAAAAAAAAAAATATTGTTATATAACTTGTAAAACAGACTAAAAACTACCACTATAGCACGGATACTTTGAAATGCTTTTGAAGTCAATCGCGTAAGATAAAAATGGGTATCTTTGCAAGACTTGATCATTGGTGGAGATTCCATCGTTCAGTACATTCAGGATTGAGGTGCTGTTGGAAGGAGGTCTTCGGAAGGTCATTTTTTTCAGTCCTCCTCTGCTTCAGAATCAAATATGGTGGGCTGTTAAAAAAAATTTCCGGCACCGAATTTTGTTTGATTTGTTATACCATTCAGCCGGTGTAATCTGACTTATTTTCACATGGTAAAAAAGGAGAAAAATTCGAGACATAGTCATATGTGTTTCCTGAACAGCGACGATAGTTGTCTGTTCATAACGCTCTTTGCACAAACCAAAGATTTCACAGATTTCCAGTGACAACAGAAACAAAGACAAAATAGTGCGAGCGGCTGCGTCTGATTTGAGATCTGGAACACGCTGTAGTATTGTCAGTACGTTACTATTCTTTGTTTAGCCGAGGCCTTCCCGTCCTGTCTCTGCTCTGGCAAAAAAGTAAATAAAAAATAAATTTCTAATCTGTGGATCGTGTCAGGGTTATTGAAGGTTGCACCGCTGATGGCATCTGCTCTGATTTGATTTTCGTATGCATCCAACTGGCTTCCCCATGCGTGCGCGATCGTGACGATCACCTGGCCACACGTTCCTGTCTGTTTGGCCGTTATCAGACGCGGTACCAGATTGTTCTGAAAAATGATGTGGTGCCTGCCAGGTGACAGACAGCCTAACCGATCACACGTGGCGTTTCCTCTAAGTGTCCGTTGCTTCTGTTAAAAAAACTGAAATAAATAAATAAATAAAAATCTCCGTACTATTGCCATATTATTGCATTATGTTGGATTTACGGTAGGGCCAAAACGACCAAATCTTATCCTTTCTTTGTTAGAATGGGGAGAAGCAGAAACTTACTTTCAGCGTTTTAAGATGTGGACCTAATTTGAAACGGCTATAATCATTTGATTTATTAAAAAAACAAGCTAGTAAAATCATGCATTGCTTATGAAACGCTTTCCAACATACCACAAATCATTACTCAAGTTATGACGAATAATGGCTGTGGAATAAATCTTGCTTCTGTGCCCTGACCTTTGATACCATTTTGCCCATTTTCAATAGGGTTCGTCTCCAGGTTGTCCCCTACCACATACTAAAATTCCATCGAAATCGAACCATTTTTACGCGAATTATCGCGCAGACAGACAGACAGACAGACAGACTGACAAAGCTGGAGCATATACGCTTCTTCAACCTACGGTTGCCGCAGTGGTCTAAGGCAATGGCCTCTGATCATTCGTGCGAAAGGGGTCCGGATTCGAATTCTGGTGAGGCATGGATGTTGTGTTTGTCTTACGGAACTGTCTCTCTCCCTTCCCTGGAGCCAGTGACCCTAAATTAGGGACGGGCGACTGCTTATAGCCCATTGAGTTGCTCACGGTGGTCGTTAAACCTCCAATTAAAAAACAACAACAAAAAAACCTACGGTTGGAAAGCGTAAAAATAAAAAACGCGTTTTCTGTATTATACGCTGAAGAGCAATTGAATTAGAGATACCTGTCTAATAACGTGTAGCACCACCTTTCGCCCTGATGACGGCGGCGATTCGTCTCGGCATGGACTCCACAAGACACCGGAAGCGTTGGGAAACCATACGGATCCACGACCCTCTAAATTAGGGACGAGCGATTGCTTATAGCCCATTGAGTTGCTTACGGTGGTCGTTAAACCTCCAATAAAAAAAAAAAAAAAATGGTCGTGATAATAAATGTTTTGGGAGGCCTGCAACCTGCAAAAGTGAAAAGAATGTCAAACTTGTGCGGAAAAACCTACGAATCACTATTTGTGAGTTATCTGAAGACTTTAGCATGAGTTTCAGTTCACTCGATTCTTACGATCTTGGTACGAGACGCGCCTCTGCCAAATTAGCTCGCGGCGAGCGAAAACATAGGCACATGTTTCAGTTACAAGTTAGTGACCTGCTTGAATGCGTCAAAAACGACGAGAACTTTTTAAAAACTATCATTACTGGTGATGAATCGTGGATTTATGGGCCCGAAACTAAGGCTCAGTCTTCACATTTGTAAGTCTTCAAACTCTTCCGGACTCAAAAAAGCGCGACAGAGCCGCAGCAATGTCAAGACGATGCTGACGTTGTTGCTTTTTCGTCAATCATGAGGGAATTGTGCGTCATGAATACGCTCCATCCGACCAAATAATGAACAACAAGGAATAAATACTACTGTCAAGTTTTACGGCGTTTGAGGGACGCAATAAAAGATCGGCATTGCCTTACAGTGGCGAGTGTCAACTCAACAAATACAGTACGCCAGCCCATGTGTCGCAACTTGTGCGGCAGTTTCTTGCTAAGCACCGCACTGCACAGGTCCGACAACCACCCTATACTCCAGGTCTACTACCTGCTACTTTTTTCTCTTTCCAAAAATCCAATACCACTTAAAAAAAAAAAAAAAAAGATTTCAAGGTAATGAGGATATAAATCAAATTCGCTATTTCAGAAGATGACTTCAAGAAATGCTTCGAGCGGTGGAAATAGCGCTGGGCTAAGGGGACTACTTCGAAGGCGATTAAGTTTCAAATCTCTAAGTCTTGTACTTTTCTTTTTACAACTGGTCGAAGGTGTGTAAAGCGCTTTCCTTACTTTTTTTCGCGCATGAACAGCGTGAGAGCCCTGTCTTGTGAGTTAATTAGGAAGAAAAAAGACAAGTTAGTAAAATCATGTAATGCATTAATTATGATACGCTTTCCAACATACCAGAAATCATTATTCAAGTTATTACTCAAGTTATGATTATAATGGCTGTGGAATAAATCTCGACCCCGTTTCGATTATATTCAACAAAACCGGTTAAGTACTCTTCCGGAACAACATCGTAAAGTTTTGTCGCAATCGAAGCATTTTTACATAAGTTATGATGCGTAAGGACAATGCAATGGATCCCACTCCTATGTCCTGACCTTTGACCCCATTTCGCCCATTTTCAATAGGGTTCATCCCCATGTGGTCCCCTACCACATACTAAAATTTCATTGAAATCGAACCATTTTTACACGAGTTGTCGTGCGGACGAACAGACAGACTGACAAAGCGGGAGCACATACGCTTCGACCTACGGTTGAAAAGATGGTCAAAACTGGAGTTATAATTCTGTTTCTGCGGAAAAAGAAGTAGGGAAAGCGTTTTCACACACCTTCAATGAGTTAAATTGAGCCCGATCGTGTCATCCGAAGATACTAATATCGCTAGTTTTTCTTGATTAACTTCTCTGCCCCGATGTTTGTTTGTTTGTAGGGTTAATGATCGCCATGAGCAACACTGAGAACTATAAGCCGCAGTTCGTCTCAAATTTAAGACCATTTGCTCCAGGGAAGCAGCAAGAGTCAGCGCCATTAAGAAATGGGTGGTGATACATGCGTTATCTGGGACTTACCACGGACGGATGGTCTCAGTCCAGGGTGACTCAATTTTGAAATGTACTGAGGAGGATGTGTACACGGGGCGAGTTGACTGCAGAACTTTTTTTTACCCGAAAAGCAATAATATTCTTGTAAAAGAAATTAAAAAAAAAAATCATTTAAAAAAGAATAAAAAAATCTGTGGGTCTGTATGTCCCGGGGCAGCTGCTTGTACTTGTATCCATCCCTTAAGTCTAGCGCTGCTTGACGCTGTACAGTAGAGAGCAGTTCATTTGATTAACAAACAGCCCCTTTTTTTAGAACCTTTCGTAGCGGCGAGTATCTCAGCACCATGCGTCTTAGTTACGGTTATTACGCTCAAGGAATGTCTGTCCGAACTTGTCTCACCTAGCACTGTTCATTCTGCCGTACGAAGATTATTATTATTATTATTATTCCCTAGCTCAGTAAGTGTCGGGCAAATCGCATTGACAACACGTTGACGCGTCAAAACCGTAGAAATGTAAACAAGCAAACTGCTGGAAGTTTTATGTCTCAGAAAAGAAAAACTAGAAAACATGGCGCAGTGCGCTCGGAGATGATCAAAATATAGTTTGGGAAAGCAAAACATTTCAACCTAAGTTGGCGTTTAGGTATGCGGCAACTGTTTATGTAAGTCGAAAGTGACCTCGTCTTGAAGATCGCACCTTACCACTTTTTTTTTTTTTACACCCCCTGTTTCTTTCCCTCTTCTCATCGTAATTTTTTTCCCCTCGTGATTCCGTTCTTTGTCGACTCTCACTGCATGTACCAGGTTTTCAGGTGTGCCTCTCTGGGTCAAGAAAACCGGATTCTTGTGACCTCCACAACCTTCTATTTTTTTCTTCTCCTGTATGTAAAAAAAAAAAAAAAAAGAAAAGTGGAACCAATATATATATATGGAAAGGAAAATACAAAAGAAAAAGCATCCAATTTCACGGTTCTTAAATATTTTATTCCTTTCGATGAGCTGGCCTGCTGACTGGAATGCCAGTATTTATTCAAGCTTGAATTTACTCTTGAATACTTGCTCCCCCTTTCCGTAACGACTAGAATATCAGAAGAACCACGTGTGTGTGTGTGTGTGTGTGTGTGTGTGTGTGTGTGTGTGAGAATTTATGTTGCTTCTGTTTACGCTAATGGAAGAAGTGGGAAATTATCATTTTTCTTCTCTCAGTGAAAGTATTAGTTCACTCAAGTTTGTGAGGTTGTATACTTCATTTGTGGAGGTCAGAGGTTGCCTACTCGGCTGTGCAATGACCTTCAAATGTGAGACGTGCAACTAGTTCACACGAGGTTGTAGGGGTTACATCTGAAGAACAAACATTTTTTTTTTTTGAGGAGAAATACACCCAAGAGTAGCTATGGAACTTAACAAGTTAATATTAATTCACCGCAGTTTTGGCGGGGGTGATACCCCCATGTGCCTCTCTAAGTCCGTAAGGAGTCAGCTAATCCTAACTTAGGGCCACTGTTTGCAGCCAAGGAGTAGTAGTAGCGCGGTAGAGTAGAGTAAGCGCGCGGCTCGTGTCTCATTCGCGACCCGAACCCGGACCCAACTCAGATGATTAACTTGCATAGGTATCTGCATTTTTCTGCGCAGTGTCAACAAATTAAGTTTGATTGAGCCGCTCTATCAAATGTGGAAGCACTCTAAGTAGGACGAAACGTAGTGCCACACTTTGTTCAGGTTAAGAGGATTGGCTAGCTCGAGATACCATTTTTTTTTCTTTCAGAGTAGGTTTTGTAATGGAAATGGCTATATGCCAAGCAGTTCATGTTAGAGAAAATGCACTCAATAGACAAAACATTATGGATACCTGTCTATTAGTGTGTTGGTCTTCCTCTAGCGCGAATAAATACCTTATACACGCCGATGCATCAACACCACCAGCTCAGAAAGAAGCGATTATGATAATAAATATTCTATCAACTTATTTCGAAAGGTTTCCGGAGGTAATGCCAGCCATGCCTTTTGCAGCATTCTCCAAAACTCCGCCTGAGACGTCGGTCCAGGATGCATGGATCTGATGTGTTCCGCTCCAGGTCATCCCAGAGAGCTTCCACAGGGTTTTAATCTGGGGACCTTGGGGGCCAGTGGATGGTTTCAAACTGAGTTCCTTGAGCCATGCCTGGGTAGTTGTGGTCCGATGGAGCGGCGCATTGTTCATTCGGCCGCAGGATTTGTGAAAGCCATGAATGCCTGTAGGTGATCAATCAGCCCGTGCTGGTTGCGCGCAGTGGTCAAGGACGGGAAGGAGCTTACGTGGTTAAGAACGCCCACTAAGGGACTTAATGCGTCCCATGAAAAGTCTTCCCAAGCCATCAGTCACCACCATCTTGAACAGACCCGACCAGGCACGTCGGGGTCATGGTCTCATGTTGTCAACGTCACACCCGTACTCTACAGTTAGTTCGGTATAGCTGAAAACGGGATTCATCTGACCACTCTACAGAGGTGTATTTTTGATGTTCCCGGCACCAGGCGAGGCGTAATGTCCGATAACGAGCAGTTATCAGTGGCACAGGAGTTAAGCGTTAGCTCCTGTAGCTCAGATTATGCAGTGTGCGACGTACCGTTTGTTCGCTGAGCTGCTTTGGTCTCCGACCTTTAACCTGGATGTGATTTGCTCTGCCTTTTCGAAGCGATTTTTCTGTACGAGCCTTCACCAGTGGTCGTCAACCTGGTCCCTACCGCCCACTGGTGGGCGATTCAAGCTTTCATGGTGGGCGGTGGGGATTTTTGTCCGTTGTTTCAAATTTTGTTCTTCCACATTATAATACAATACATTGCTAACAACTTCGCGAGTTTGACTTTTTAAAATATGCTTTTGCAATAATTTACTTTTGAATTCCATCGCTAAACTTTGAATATAGATAATTAAAACAAAGTAATCCGTAAATACAGAGTGTTGAGTATAACACAACACATTTTATTAATGATGTACACTGAAGAGCACGTTATGCAAATGTGGCGCTGTGGGCTGCCCTGTAAACGGAAACGACATGATGTATGCAGCGATCCGACAACATAAGGAGTGATGCGACGGGAATCAGTAAGAGTCGGACGCAGTATGGGTAAGACGAACGATCTAAGCGCATTTGATCGTGGGCAAATTGTCGGGGCCCGACGAATGGGTCACTCCATCTCGGAAGTCGTGCAGGCCCTGGGATTTTCACGATCCACTGTGTACATCGAATCCGGTAAAACCATCCGTGCAAGGGCCAACTGCCGTGGACAACAGCGTGTGGATGACGGGGTCATAGTCGGCTAGCTCGCATTGTAGCAGCGGATAGACGGGCCACAGTGCAAGAAATCACTCGGCAATTTAACGCGTTGGTGCACAAAAACGTGTAAGCAGCCACACCATCCAGAACCACCTCCTAGCTATGGGGCACAGAAGCCATCGTCCCACGAGGGGTACCGCTGCTGACCGCACATCACAGGGTGCAAAGATTAGCATGGGCGCGGGAACATCGCCACAGGATCCGATTTGCGAAATGATTATGCTACCGAGAAGCAATAATCACGTGCTGTGAGTAGCTCAGCTGACTGTTCTTTACCCAAAGAACTGAAGTCAGCAGAAATACGCATGCGTAATCTGCTCCGGCATATCAGCCTGTATGTTGGCTTCTGTGCACTGCATTTTAACTCTTAAGATATGGCGGCGCTAGTTACGTCTCGAATATCTGTTAGATATTCTTTGCCCATGTAAATTGACAATCATCCCAGTTTCTGTCTACTGATTTTTGTCTGAGTGTATATCTGCGTTTAGAGGGGAGAAGTGCTCTTCGTCAAAGCCTAACCTGATAATGGAGAAAAATTCTGATAATTTTGTTTGCTGCTTTTAGAATAAAATTACTAGATCTTGCAGATTTAAGACCGCTTAATTAGAGAGGTTACCTTGAAAAGCCATGAAATTAGGGATTTTATTTTGTTACTGCATCCTTGAACTTTACTTACATCCCGGTTTTTGTCATTTTAATGAATTCATTTCTTAGAAAATTGTGTAATTTTTATTTTGCGTAGGGTTAGAGGTTTTATCTACCTTGTCATGTCAAACATTGTCTAAAAAATCATTCGTAAGCCTGTTTTCGCTCGTGATATTTCCGCAGAGTTCACTTTCACTACAACAGGATTTTCCTTCTTTCGGATATGTTTTTCCTTTTCCTGAACTGGTTTTTTGAGTGAATGCTTATGGAGACGTTTAGCCGTTTGTTCATCCTTCACATAATGTGTAATGTTTGGATAACCTTGATTGAAGTGCGTGCTGGGCGATATAATCTTAAGAGTTTTCAAGAGAGTGAAAAAAAAAATAAAAAATTATCTAACCACTATGTTCATTTTTAATTTCGAAACTGTCCTTATATTATTCAGACAGCACAGGATTGCAAAAGTAAAACTTGTAGAATAATAGCTTTTTGCTGCTCTGTTATTTAAAACAAAATAAGGCGTTGAGGGCAATTACTGCATGAAATTTGACTCACTCTCACTGATAATAATCATACTTGAATAGTACGGGAACGTATGTATGGCAGATATCCTAATTAAGTTCTTTGTCTTACAGACTGCTTTCAGGTTTGAATTAAAGTTCGAAAAAGCGAACAAAGGCTTCCCAATACTTTTATGTACGAATTTGGACAAAATTTTGACGTTGATTCATGATTGTAGGGAAAAACCTTATCCTACAGAAAGTAGTCTCAAAACAAATTTGAAATTGTGATACCGTCTGTTGGTGTAAATTACGACAAAAGCGGGAATCGAACCAGCGTCTTCCAGTTTGTGCCTGAGCATGTTAACCACTACACCACCCAGAAAGACCAAGGATCAAGTTTCCGAGTAATTTGAATGTAACGCATCACAGGAAACGCCAGTCGAAGCAACGGCATTCATATTTAGCGAATCTGGGTGAATAGAATTCATTGTCTCCCGTTGTTGTCCGGAGAAGAAGATAAACCATGAATACCGGGACTACACTAGTGGAAAATACAAATTTGAAGCTGTGATTCCGTCTATTGGTGTAAATTATGACAAGAGTGGTAAGTCATATATCCGAAAACTTGAAAATTTCATCGTCCTGGAGCGGGAATCGAACCCGCGTCTCCCGTTTTGTTTGATTCATGGTAGTCTCAATTTTGTTTTTACATTATATATCCAGTTTAGCGTTGTGCTGTTTTTCGTGCGAAGCTGGTATTTGAAACGTTGTAGACCATGAATTTTCATTCCCATAGAAATAATGTGAAGGTGTCTTTAATAAAATGGGCACTGAGTGTATGTTACCCTAAATAATGAATTAGTTATACTGTTTTCAAAACGGACTTCCACGCTTTTGTTCCGTTAAGATTTCTGACGAATTAGTCATATTGTTATGAATTTTTTTCACAGATCTGTATATATTTCGTAAACCGTATGAAAGATGATTCAATCTTACAACAGTTAATATTAGCCCCCCCCCCACTCGCGATATCTTAGCAGAAAATTCTGTTTTTGTCTCAAGCAGGCGTTGTACGTATTTTTATACAACTAGATAACCGGCATTGATATGTGTATGATTTTCGGAAAACATGCATTGATGTGTGTACTGATCGCTTCAGTCTCGAGAAAAAAAAAAAAAAGTGCGATATAACTACGTTCATTTACATTCTAATTTTTAATGTTTATGGAGTTTTTTCCTCCCAAGCATACCTTCGAAATTTTCACCTTTCATACTCCGTAAGAATTCAGGAATAAAGCTAATTAATGTTTCTCCCTCAGTTTCTTCGGACTGTACGTATACAGTAATGGCGGCTAGTGGGTTAAGCAGGCAGTTAGAGCATACGGCACGAAAACTGATATATTTTCATGCGATTCACAAAGGTATCAAAAAGTACCTCAAGAAACAAAAAAAAACAAACAAAAAAACCCGGGATTGGACGCAGAGTTCGATTTACCATGTCCTCGCTGAGCAAATTCAAATGCGCCACAAAACCGAACAGTTTCTAAGATGTGACGACATATGTCGACTTTTTTTTTTTTCGCCTTACTGTTGAATTTGCCACCGAAAAAGTAAAATCAAATATTCTTTTATCTGCAGTACGCCATTCTTGTGTGCAAAGGACATGTCAGGCTCCTGAATATGTCGGCATAATATCGCCAGTCTTTCACACCAATGAAATGTCTCCTGTAAACAAATAGACATGGGAACCAAAGCAGCGCGTTTTGTAACTGCTGCGTATCCATTTATTCTCATGTTTCAGAACTGAACTTCCTGATTCGCTTTGTATTTTTTAATCTTTAAATTTTTGCCATAATTTAAGATTTGGCATAGTCTTTTACTTCCAATTTGCCTTTTAATTTCCAATTTCTGTCCCAACGAATGCGAGGAAAACGCATGTTTCAGCAAATGCTAAACATTATTCGTGATTAAGAAGACAAATTTTAGCTTCTCATATTTATTTACAGAAGGATATTGAACTATCCACGGACGAAGCAGAAGCATGGCACTAAACCAATCCATTAACTAACGCAAGACAACAGCGAGCGATTGCGTTTATCCCCGGTAACGAAACAAATGGGCTACGCAGATATGTGCTCCGATGCTTGTCTACGTAACGCCGCGCCGGCTAGCTACTTGCAGAGTGCTTAACTGCGCTTGCTCAACATACCCCTGAGCTGGCTCCGCGGGTGATTGTGCAGAGTGGAAACAATTCAAGGTTGTACACAAGCTTATAAATGCCATAAGGAGTCTCCCATTCCTAATTTAGGTCCTCTGGTTCCCAAGAAAGGTTGATAAGCCCTGAAGGTTGATAGCAAACTCAGGAAGGACACACAAAATATTTAACCTGCCGCGGGATAAGAAATATCTGCAAAAACGGTGGAGATAGCGGAGATCAAACATTTACTCCCAACAGGACTACTGTGCGTTGCGCTCGTATCTGTCGGGTGTGGGTAAATTGCGGCTAAATAAAATCCTTAGACGTTCTAGGTGATTGCAACCCCACAAGAAAATTGCGGCGAAAAGCTGAAGAGGATATTTCTGAACGCCCATCCAAAATAATAAATGCATGCTGTGGAAGAAAATTCTGGCGCTTTGGAGACCCTCACAGAAATAGATATTTCTTGCGTTAAAAAATGCTGAGTGCCAGGCATCAATAGAATACACGACGAATGCGTGCAAGTATTTTCGTGCTCGGTTTAATACTAACTTTTATCATCTCCATCCAAGCTTATGTAACTTTATAGAAGCTCTGAAACTTTTTCAAACTCAAATAAATATATATATATATATTAAAATCCAAAGCTCAGATAATGTCACTCAGAGAAGGAAATCCAAAAATACCATGCAAAGGAAAGAAATGTCTAAGAAAATAAACGATTATATGAGGAGGATGTATAACCAGACTTGGTGAAATTTGCATCATATTTTTCAAGATAAATTTTTGGGTAAACTGGGATTAACTCCTGGAAGAGAAATAAAATTATGTATATTCAACTTTCCTCAAAAGCATAATAAAATATGCTTATTTAAGTTCTGTGTATGTGATCACAGTGTTACTTCATTTTTTGTAATTCAGTATCAGTAAAGCAGAAGTTTTTTTTTTTTATTCCTCTTATACGAGTAGCAACCATATAAACATGCATTTAACTTGGAAATATTAGTTATATGATCCACTTCTTCTGATCATAGCTGTTTCTCAGCATCCATTGTAAATCAACATTTCATCACTAAACATCATTCATATCACATTATGGCCGCCTTGGTGGCGCAGTGGTCTAAGCGATGGCTTCTGATCATTCGTCCGTAAGAGGTCCGGGTTCGAATCCCGGTGAGGCATGGATGTTGTGTTTGTCTTACGGCACTGGCTCTCTCCCTTCCCTGGAACCAGTGACCCTAAATTAGGGACAGGTGACTGCTTATAGCCCATTGAGTTGCTCACGGTGGTCGTTAAACCTCCAATCAAAAAAAAAAAAAAAAAAAAATATCACATTATGGGTAAATGAACCCATTCTTGTAAATTCAATGGGAATATTTTGATTTAATAAAGCGATTTTGAAATCCCCTTGGAGAGTCTTCGTTCAATAAGTGTTTTTTTTTTTTTTTTTTTATCGAGAACAACTTTCTCATTGTTGAAAAAAAGCAAGTACGTGGAAAGAACAAAAATTTGAAAATTCTGTAACTGCTATCTGAAGGAAGAAGCAGAAACTGGGAGGAAACTCTTAGCTGGTAAGAAATACTCCTTTTTGGGGTTTTCGGAAGGTCGAAAAGGTGCGGAAAAAATAGCCAATGCGAGTTTTCTCGCCACATTCTGTATATACGAGGTAGCAATTAAATAAGCCGTGTTTTTCCTTACATGAATACACGCGGCACCCTCTAACATTTGCGTGCGCAGGAGCATAGATGTTTGTTTGTGTGTGAGAGCGTGATCTCCGTTTCACTGATGTCTTCGCTGAAGGAGATCGAACGTTGTTCAAAAATAATTTTGCTCTCCAGTTGACTGACAATATGAATCTAAGTTTTCTGAACTTTGACATTCTTTTTTTTTTATATAGGAAAAGATTGGAGGAGTGATGTGTAAGGAAGAATCCGTGGATAGCTGTTTAAAAAACCCACTGGTAGTAAGTTCTACAAACAGCTATTGGATGGTCAATGGCGTTTACGTGATAGCAGCTGGGGGAAAAAATGAAGAGAAACTGTACAGAAAATGCGATCGCGATTTGTTTCGACCGCGCCCCGTTGTTAGAAAAAAAATAAAATAAAAAAAAAATCATAATTTGACCTCTTAAACCTCAAGAGCAGCGTCGATGAGACTGGAAGTGACGACCGGAGGCTATGGACTAGACGTCACATGACAGCTGCGTGCCTACATGATCCGAGGTCTTGGGAAAATGCCCCGGGGCGTAAGACCCTCACCCATCTCTCAGCTTAGTTTGTTCCTCCCCTCATTTACCGTGTTTCCCGGAGAGAAAATCCTAAACACAGTTCATGATTTACTGCATTTATTACGTTACTCATTCTGAAACTTAATCAGCAAGGTGCGTCTGTGGAAGAAGTGTGAGTTGGGTTCATCTTAAGTGATTTAGTTATGGTTTTGTTTTTATGGTCAGAAAATCTGCATTTATGGATCTTTTGACAAAGATAATCGTGAACTATCTGTAAGTGAAAATCTCCCAAATATGCAGGGTGATTGTAAACTCCTTCAACAAAACAAGAGGGGTGATAGTACACATCAAGACGAACAATATTTGCAATGGAACCTAGGGGCGCTTTCCACTCCTAGTGCCAGAAAAGAGCAAAGTGAAAACAAAGAAACATACCTAATCTATGAGTTTGCACAATTCCAATCGCATCAGAGAAAGACTCAAAGGAGCTGCTCAAACTGGCGTCCAAGGGCGTCTTTGCAGAGCCCACACCGGCGAATGAAGGACTGTCACACCCTCTCGTAGACTCCCGGTGTGGTGTTGATCTTGTCCGCAGCAATAGCGATTTGCGCGACGAGATCTTTTAGGCAGTCCACAGGTGTCTCTTGCACCAATGTTTTCATGTGCCCCCCTGAAGAAGTCCAGTGGATTATTAAGGTCCAAGGAGCGTGGAGGCCAAGCCACAGGTCCACCGCGTCCAATCCACTGCCTGGGATATGTCTCATGTAGGAAGTATCTTATCTCGGTGGCAAAGTGTGCTAGGGCCCCATCACGCATAAACCACATGTCCCTCCGTGTGGTGAGCGGAACATTCTGCAACAGACCGGGGAGCACTTGCTTCAAGATCATACGCTACGCTGCACCGCTCAGACGCATACGTGAATTCTCATGTGATGTTCGCACGGTAATATCGCTGAACGGGTTCGGCTGCGTTTTTAAATGGTTTGCTCCTCATCGTCTACGCACGTGTTCAGCGCACCTGATTTTAATCTTGTGCTTCTCATGCACTGGTTGGAACTCCGTGTGTCTGCTGGACGTTTTTCGAACGTAAATGGGGCCCTAGGTTCCATTGCAAATATTGTTCGTCTTGATGTGTACTATCACCTCTCTTGTTTTGGTGAAGTTTATAATCACCCTGTATATATACACTATCTACCAACAAGTAATTGGACACCTGTGGTAGCAAAGGAAAACGAAGTTTATTCATCTTCAATAGTTGGTGGAGCCTCCACGAGCGGCGATTACAGCTGCGACTCTCCGGGGCATGCTCTCAACCAGGCGTTGTACGATGACTAGCGGTATTTTCTTCCACTAGGCTTGGAGAAGACAGGTCAGTTCCTTAACCGATTTCGGACGGCGGGGGCACCCCTTAAGTCGACGCTCCAACTCGTCCCAGAGGTGCTCGATAGGGTTAAGGTCCGGGCTCTGCCCAGGCCAGTCCGTTCGATTTAACCCCATTGTCACTATACTAAGCCATGGTGGACCTCGCAACATGACAGGTGGCATTGTCATCCTGAAAGTAACATGGGTCCACCCCGTAAAACTGCCACAACGTAGAAAGCGCAGGGTCATCCGAAATGGTGCAGTAGGTCTCAGCGTTGAGTCTACCAGGAATTGCGACCAAGGGTCCCGTGCCATACCATGAGAAGCACTCCCATAGCATAATTCCACCGCCGCCGAACTTCACAGTTGGCACAATACATTCCGGCAGGAGGCGTTCTCCAGGCAGACGCCAAACCCACACCCTGCCATCTGAACGGTAGAGGGTGAACCTTGATTCGTCGCTCCAGAGAACCTGTTTCCACTGTTCAACGGTCCACTGTCTACGTTTTTTGCACCATGTTAGCCGAGCAGCGCTATTGGACTTGGTGATCAAAGGCTTGTGGGCGGCAGCACGTCCATGATAACCGAGCAGATGGGCTTCCTTACGGATGGTATTCATCGAAAGAACACTCCCGGATGCCTGTTGAAACTCCTCGCGGATGTGGCCCATCGATTTGGTGCGGTTCTTCCGAATTTCTCTGGCCACCACCCGTCGGTCTCTAACTCCCAGTTTTGTGGGTCTGCTGGGTTGGGGCACATTCCGACAGTCACCTCTCATCTTCCACTTGCCAATCACGTAGTCCACTGTCGATTTTTGGGTACTTCAACTCGCTGGACATGTCACGTATGGATCGGCCATTTCTGTGATACCCGACGATTACACCTTTCTCGAAATCAGAGAGCTTCGAACTGCGTGGCATCTTGCATGCGACTGGTTGCGTTGTTGTGTCCCACATTATATTTAACGGCGGCGGCCGTGACGTGTATCAGGACCGCAGATATCGTCGATTGCAGGGGTGTCCAATTACTTGTTGCTAGATACTGTATATATACACTTCTTTCTTTCTTTTTTTTAGCTCTGTGCTTAACTAACTTCGTGAGTACAAAGTAGTCGCCTGTCCCATAATTTTAAGTGCTGTGTGTACTTTACTGTTTACAGCAGCCAATTGTAGGAATAAAACTGTTAACGTCTTCGAAACCAGTTGCTGTTATAGTGAGGTTTGCAGAGTTGGAAACGAGTCAAAAATTTCGGACCAGGACGTCACAAAATTGTACCCGACCCAGACAAATCTGCTTTGGGCTTATAAACTCGAATATATAATCATCATTGTCAATAATTATCAAGTTGTCAAAAATTTTCAATCCACTGCTGGATGAAGGTCTCCCCAAGTTTCTTCCACAACGGACTGTCTTGGGCCAGTCACCGCCATCCACCCATCTCCCACGTGGTCTTCTTCTGGGTCTTTTTCTGTCCCTTGGAATCCAGTCTAAAATTTCGGTTGTTCATCGGTGGTCCGTTCTGGCATTATGTCTAGGCCATTGCCATTTCATGGATTTTACTGTGATCGTGATATCTTCCACTCTTGTCATTTTCCTTATCCACGAGTTCCTCCTTTTATCTATCTCTCCTGGTTACACCAGGCGTGCATGTCTCCATGCTTCTTTCAGTTGTCTGCAGTCTTTGTACATCATTTTTAGTTAAGGTCCACATCTCTGCTCCGTACGTAATCACTGGAAGGATTAATTCATTAAACACTTTTCTTTTAAGACATAACGGCATATTGTTCTTAAAAATTGTTCTGTTTTTTACAAAAATTCTCCAATCCAGTTTTATACGCCAATTAAATGTGACCCTAGCTTGATAACCAGTTCCTACGTTTACCTTGCAAAGCAGATATCTCCAGCGTTTCCCTATCAATTGATAAATCTTCATTCCTTGTAAAAGCATTGTACATCAGTTTTGTCTTCTGAAAGTTCATTTTTAATCCCATTTCTTTACCCTACTCAAAAAGTTGCTGGATTATATACTCTGCAGCTCTGAAGTATTATTTCAGAGACCTCTGAAGGGTTCTTTGAAACTTTTTTTTTCTATTCAAAAATAAGACTGAAATAAAACCGGGTCGAAATCTGGTCAGGAATACCTTGACCCGACCCGTTTGACCCGCAAGAAATTGTCTACCCTGCAACCCGTGACCGTCTCTGGATCCTTGAGTATCCACCGCGCCGCTACTCTTAAGTAATGCGCAGTTGTTGTTTTTTCACTAGGGGGCGTGAGTGCATTTCTGTAAAAATCCGCTTTGAAAAATTCTTAGTGTCAAGTGGCGGTTAAAACATTTGGAAGTCACAAGCGCAACCTGATTTTTTAAGCCCCACCCCCTCAAAAAATCTAAAAAAAAAATTAACGATTTTAAATTAAATACATGAATTGAAAAATACATAATTTATTACCTTTTTAATTAAACAAAAAGGTACGCATATGAAATCAAATCTCCTATAATAGAAAAAGAAAGTAAATATACATCTCAAGGTCAGGTGATGCGTAACATCACAGCCTCTCCTTGACAAATGTTAACCCCGCCTTCTCGTGGTGCATCCTGTTCCCACTAAAGGGGCTCTGACGACCGCCAATAGCGGTATAACTATACCATCGGGATCAGAGGAAATGCTATCCCACACTCACCAACCCGCTTGGCCAGCGTGGTGAGTTATGGCCAAACACCTCCAAAATGACTCTACAACTTAAATCTTGGCCCTCAGTCTCCGGCAGCTGGAATGTACCTGGCCAAGGCAGCGGCCAGTGCGACATGAAGGCAGAGGGTGCTAAGAATCCCCGGAGGACCGGACTAGGCTGCCATTTGATGCTGACCTTGGCTACCTACAACGGACGCTCCCTATCTTCTGATTCAAGGCTTCTTGAATTGGAAGAGGAACTACAAAGGATCAAGTGGGACATCGTCGGGCTAAGTGAGGTAAGGAGAAAAGGAGAAGATCTCATTGAACTGAAAAGTGGACATCTCTTCTATTATCGTGGGACAGATACTGGCAGAACTAGTGGTGTTGGATTTATAATAAACAAGAAACTGAAGGATAAAGTGGTAGAAGTTGAAAGTTCCTCTGACAGAGCTGCACGACTCGTTATCCAACTATCGAGAAGATACCAGGCTCAGATTATTCAAACTTATGCACCCACCACAAGTCATCCTGAAGAAGAAATTGAAGAATTTTATGAGGAAATTCGTCATCTAAATAATAAAGGTACGCAGCACTTGAAGATAATTATGGGAGATTTCAATGCAAAAATAGGGCAACGGCAACAGAATGAAACTTCAGTAGGTAAATTCGGTCACGGCAACAGAAACCAGCGTGGAAATACTCTCGTTGAGTTTGCAGAGGCAGAAGGATTTTTCATCTTGAACTCCTTTTTCAAGAAAAAGCCACACAGGAAATGGACATGGAGACATCCAATTGGAACGACAAGTGAAATTGATTTTATTATGTGTAACAAAAAATTCGTCATCGAAGACTGCAGTGTGCTGAACAAGTTCAACACAGGTAGTGACCATAGATTGGTGAGATGTAAGATGCACCTCAACACTAAACTGGAACGTGGCAAGCTCATAAGACAAACAAAATGTATTGACATAACCAACCTTAAAAAACACCATAATACTTTCAAGTTAGAACTGAAGAACAGATTCTCTGCTTTAGAAGGCCTAACATCGGAAGAAGTGGATATTTCGGAAGTTAACAGAAAAGTAACCAAAGCTCTAATGGAAACAGCAACAAAATTAGCTGGGTCTAAGAACAAGTTGCATGTGAACAAATTATCAGGAAAAACCAAAATGTTGATGCAAAAAAGAAGAGAGATGAGGACAACTAAAGAAGATGTGACTTCCAAAGTGGAATATATAGAGCTATGCAAGACAACACGAAAAAGTATCACTGAAGACGTAAGGAAATTCAACTGTGAGCTAGTGAGGAAAGCAATTGAAAACAACCAAAGCCTTAAGATAGCAAAGGGACATCTCAGTAAGGGAAGAAAACAGATTATGGCTCTGAGAAAAGAAGATGGTTCTATAACAAGAAATAGAGGCGAAATTTTGACAAGAGTGAAAGATTTCTACTCCAAATTATATGAAAGGGATGATACATGTACTCCAGACATCATGAAAGGTACCAGAGTTCTTCCAGTCCTCCCAGCAGAAGTTGCTCATGCAATCAAGAACATGAAGCGGGGGAAAGCTCCAGGAGAAGATGGAATTACTATAGACATCATACAAGAAGCAAGTGGAGAAATCGAAACAGTACTCGCCCAAATTTTCACTCGATGCCTTAATGAAGAGAAGATTCCTGAGGATTGGAACAATGCTACAATGATCCTGCTACATAAAAAAGGTGACATTGAGGATCTCAGGAACTACAGACCTATCAGCCTCCTATCAGTGGTTTATAAAATCTTCACTAAAGTTCTTTCACACCGCTTGAAGGTAACACTGGACATGGCTCAACCGAGAGAACAAGCTGGATTCAGGAGTGGCTACAGCACAATAGATCATATCCACGTACTGAGAGAACTAATTGAAAGAGCGAGGGAATATGAACTTCCATTGTGCATGGCTTTTATCGATTATGAAAAGGCCTTTGATTCGGTGAAACCATCAGCAGTTACCACGGCTCTGAAATCCTGCGGTATTGAAGATGCATACATTAACATTATTAATAACATCTATGAAAATGCAAGTGCAAAGATTCGGCTGTTTGAAAATACAACACACATAAAAATTGGAAAGGGAGTAAGACAAGGTGACACCATATCTCCGAAGCTCTTTAATGCCACATTGGAAAATGTCTTTCAATCACTGAACTGGGAAAACAAAGGGATAAAGATTAATGGAGATTATCTAACCCACCTTCGTTTTGCTGATGACGTAGTCATTTTTGCAACTACCCCATCAGAGCTGCAGAGTATGATCCAGGAACTTGCTGACAAGAGTAAAGAAGTGGGATTAAAAATGAACTTTCAGAAGACAAAAGTGATGTTCAATGCTTTTACAAGAAATGAAGATTTATCGATTGATGGAGAAAAACTGGAGATAACAGATACGTATGTTTATCTTGGACAGCAGATATCAAGTGAGGGTCACATTGATGAAGAAATTAATCGGCGTACAAAACTTGCCTGGAGAGCTTTTGGAAGAAACAGCATAATTTTCAAGAGCAATATGCCATTATGTCTTAAAAGAAAAGTGTTTGATCGATGCATCCTTCCAGTGCTTACGTATGGTGCAGAGACGTGGACCTTAACTAAAAGAGACATACAAAGGCTGCAGACAACTCAAAGTAGCATGGAGAGGTGCATGCTTGGTATAACCAGGAGAGATAAGAAGAGAAACTCGTGGATCCGAAAAATGACGAGAGTGGAAGACATCATGATCAGGGTTAAATCCCTGAAATGGCAATGGGCTGGACATACTGCCAGAAGGACAGACCATAGATGGACAGCCGAAATTTTAGATTGGATTCCAAGGGACAGGAAAAGACCCAGAAAAAGACCACATGGGAGATGGGTGGATGAAATTCGTAAATATGCGGGAGTGACATGGAGGAGACTGGCACAAGACAGACCGTTGTGGAGGAAACTTGGGGAGACCTTCGTCCAGCAGTGGATTGATAATGGTTGACAATGATGATGATGATGATGACATCTCATTTAATATTATTAGATATATGTAAGTAATAAGGACAGTATAAGGTTTGGTCAAATGAAATGGTGACGACTTGCAAAACTTCCCCGACGATTACATGGAACTGACAAATGCAGCCGCGACCGTAGTGGATGTGATGGGAGAGAAACGGGTTCGTGACGTCACGCAGCGAGGAACGTCCCTGCCCAATAGCAGCAGCATTCGTTGGCCTCCAGTGGATCAGCATATGTGTTTAAAACGTGGGTTACGTGAAAATGGCGTTTCAACTGCGAACTGCGTCGGCAAGCGAACAACGTGCGATCATACGCTTTTTATCGGCCGAAGGCAACAAGGCGATCGACATTTATAGGAAGATGTTCGCCGTGTATGGAGAAAATTGCGTGTGACTAAAAACTGTCCATAAGTGGAACGCACGTTTCCTACAAGGTCGTCACATCCTGTTGGATGATCTGCGACCCGGCCAGGCCAACGTTGTCGTCACAAGTGGATGAATGCGTAAACGCCGATCGTAGGGTGACCATACGTTCCTTGGAAGAGACATTTAATGTGAGTCAGGGCACCATGTGTATAGTTTTGTGCATGAGAAGTTGGGATACAGGGAAGAGTGTGCACAATGATTGCCAAAGTTGTTGTCCGATGCATAAAAAAGTTTTCGAATGGGCCCTTTCACTGGAGCATTTGGTACGGTATCAGTGACCCTGCTTTCCAGATTAGTGACAGGTGATGATACTTTATGCTGTCTCTTCGAATCGGAAACAAAACTCAGCAGTATGCAGTGGAAGCATCCAGCTTCGGGGCCCACGCAAAAATTTCAAAGCTGCGTCACGAACTGGGAAAGTATTGTTAACGGTGTTCTTCGATGAAAGTCGTGTGCTACTCGTGGAATTCCTCCATCAACGGGTGCCATCAACAGTGAAGCGTACTGTCAGACACTGCAACGACTGCCATCAAAAACAAAAGGTGTGAATGTTGAGCTCCGGTATCATGTTGTTACACGATAACGCTCGGCAACAAGTCTCCCGTTAAACCACCACTCTTCCGACGAAATTTCGATGGGAGGTACTACAGCCTCCACCCTATAGTCCGGAGATGTCACCCTGCGATTACCATTTGTTTCGCCCCCTGAAGAAACATCTCAAGTGTCGACGTTACCCGTCGGAGGCTGAACTGCGTGCCTGTGTGACGGATTGGCTCCTCTCCCCAGCCCAGATACTTCTTCGAGAAGGGTATTCACCGGCTACCGCAACAGTGATACCGCTGCATACAAGCCTACGAGTGCTACTTTTAACTCGTACGTATATGTGCCTTTCCGTGACTCTAGTCACCTTTTCATTGACCAACCCTTATACATAAAAATAGCTCGCTTTTTGTGTTGACCGAAAATATAGTGAAATGTCATAGCCATTTACATATAAAAATCATATTAAAGTGGAATTTCCTCGCTCTCAAATTAGCGACTTAATGATTCATTATCTATAATGATGGGACATGGTTATCTACAAGCATAAGTCACAGAATGAATTGTGCAAACAATTTTTAATCGGTTTAAGTCAGGTGAACTATTTCAGGCCACATTAAGTTAGCTGTAATCTAACAAGGCCGCATTCAAGAAACTTCAATTTAGATGTACTTCGATATGCACATTACATTGTAAAAATTTTACTATGTACTAACTTCAAAAAATGAAAAGATTTTTAATTGTGAAGTTGACTAACTTTTTAATGACATTGTTATGACTGCTTTTTGTTGGAAAGCATTTTAATATTTGGTTGCAATATGGAGGTCCGCACTTTTACCTGATCCTCTAGATGGGTATCAGTCATGTGACCGTAAGGGCGTCTTGCTTTGGGTTAGGTAGGAGGATGTAGATTCGCAGCAACAAGTGTTTGAAAAGCAAGAAAGCATTTTTCGTGTATGTTTAGAAAGGCGTGGGTATTCTATTTCATTTTTCCATATTTCAACTGGATCTTTCTTATCGTCAAATGAGAACTTTTAAAATGTTGTCTTCTGAGAGCTCAATTGATTCAATCTGTAGTTCTTTAGGAGCCATAGAAGGAAATCACGAGCATAGCAGGTGTCAAAATAGCTCTTATGTTTTAATTGTGGCAGTCAGTCGGGCAGCATTTATTTCGTTGAATCTTCTTTTACTGTTTGGTATTTCAAATACGATCATTTTAAGATTAAAATAAAAATAGTAAAAGACGAACAAAAATGTATTATTAAAAATAAGAGGATTAGCTCTGTAACATATGGATTCACTCAACAGGCCGCAGGTCTTGGCGAGTGACTGCAAGACTGAATGAATACTTTCCGTGAGCCAGCTTTGGTTTAATATTGGTAGAGATGGTTAAATCCAGTTAAGCCTTCATATGGTAACTGCCTACTGCAGTAGTAACAATACGCACTAGATATGAACTTGTTACTCATAAAAATATCATAGAACGCAACAGAATTTGCCTTTATTATGATTTTATATTTTTTATCAGTTAACAAAACATAAAAAAAAAAAATAATCTTTTGACATTTTGAAGCCCCTTCTGTACTGAAGCCTCATGCGAGCACTGCTTGTGCCCTGTGCTCTGATCCGTCACAGTTCGCGTCGGAAAGGATTCAAAAGACAAGCTTTTTACTACCCATAATTTCGTGTCAATTTTCGTGTAATTTGTACGTGACTGAACTGCACTATCGCTATTTGTAAATCCATTAACTTGGGCAGCGTAATATGTTGTAAATCCAATCACGCCGCCCCAGTGGCGCAGTTTTCTAAGCGCTGTCTTCTGATCATTTCGTCCGAGGTAAGTCCTGGTTCGAATCCCGTGAGGCATGAATGAATGTTGTTTGTCTTACGGCTATGGCTTTCTCCCTTCCCTGGAACCCGTGGCCCTAAATTACGGACGGGCGACTGCTTATAACCCATTGAGTTGCTCACGGTGGTCGTTAAATCCCCAATCAAAAAAAAAAAAAAATACAGCCAATCATAATGTAACATATTATTTTGCTTCTTTTAAAGATTTTTTTTTACCTTATTTAGAAAATTTGTTAAGTGTAATTTATAAATCCTTAAATTGCGCTTTGCAGAGTTTTAAATCCTCTCGTAACCTGCATCTGTGCTAATATGTCTCATTATTTTTTTTTTTTTTTTTTTTTGGAAGTGTGAGATGTTTATTTATCGGCTAATGGACCTAATAGGAATACCAAACTGAAAATGATGAGGCCATTGAAGTTTGCGCTATCAGGAGTAGTAACATTAGCTAACAAGGCGTTGAGCAGCTGCTAGTAGGTTGAAATTTTCACGCAATCAGATCTGTGGTTCGTGATATGCAGAGGGGAAAAAAATCAGCTTTTTATTTATTTTTAGGAGACTGTTCCGCATTAGCTGCGCAAAAGAGAGGGGGAGGGGGATCTGAAGCGCCTTCACAGATTATTACTTTTCAGCATAGGATGTGACCTTAATAATAACTAAAGAGCCTTAATAACAGCCTTTTTGCCTTATCCAAATTGCAAAGCGGTCAGAGGTCGTCGTCACAGCTATTTGTCATAATCTGTGGAGCCGAATGAAAAAGCGCGTTAATGAAAGTCGGTCAGAAGAGGTCATTATGTAGACTAGTTCGTATTTTTTTTTTTTTTTTTCTTTTTCGGCCATGTTAATTTCAGCGTTTTCTCTCATTATCGATAAATACCTGTTGCTGTTAATTCTTCCGAACATTTACAGATTGCTGTATGGGATGACTTCAGTCGATCGTTGTGAGTTGATTTATCCTTTCTACCTACCGACCCAGAGGCTCTCGGGTTCGGTCCCAGTAGGTCAAGATGTGTAAAGCTACTTGGAGAATTGACAAGAATCCTGCAGGCACAGCTCTGAAACTTCTTATTTGGTTGGGGAATGGAGCGGATAGAGAAATAACACACAGGGAGAGAGAGAGAGAGAGAGAGAGAGAGAGAGAGAGCTTGTGTCGCGCCGACTATGATAGGATAGTTATGATGCTAGCTTCCTTTTAGCTTTTGTAAGATTCTCAAACCCCGTTCAAGACGAGTGGAATTTCTTTGTTCGCGCCATTTTCAGCATCGTCATTATGACAACCATGCTCTCGAGCCAGATTGGCGTCGAATAAGATATTAGCTGCTACTGTAGTTCTGGCGAACATCACACGAGGCTAATTGTATGTATCTTCCCGAACGTGTTATTCTGATGCTGATGGCAGATGTTTGTCGTTTTGTGTGGTTGAATCGAAGATGCGGTCTTAGTGGCAATTTTCAATGCAGCAAGTCAAGAAAGGATTTACTTCCTTTTTTCCTAGCAAATTTCAGGTAATAAAAAAGAGATCAAATGCTCCTGGCGCTTCAAAAGTGCATAAAATTGTCCGGTATAAAAGCGGAAGTTTTTGTGTTTCAGACGAGCGTGTCATTGGTGTTATAAGTCGGGAGGAGGCGTCTTGAAGCATAGACATAGCTGTAAGGCATATTTTTCCAGGACCTCGCAAGAGACCACAGTGTAGGACAAGTTCAGCTCACGTGAGGGAGCAGTCGGGTCTATAAGACTACAAACGGACGGAGACATAAATCAGTGGAAATTCCTGTGTTTGCTGACACGAAATAGGCATGTTGCCAAATGAGTGATGTGGAACTTTAGTTGTTGTTGTTTTTAATATAAAGAGAAAGGCGTACATACTCCTTAGTTTACGATTATGATCTAATTTGAGCAACCGCGTTAGCTTCTTCAGATAAATATTTAAAAAGGACTAGCGACGTCTTGCATAAGAAACGAACCGGTATAGGATGTGATGACTCTTGTCTCGCTGTATCCCAATGCAAATTTAATTCACATGAAGTGGCGTAAAGGTGTGAGGGGTCGTTACAACTTATGTTTTGGATTCGAGATACAGATTTCGTATGTTTCTTAATTCTGATTCTCTCCCGTCCCTAGAGCCTCGGCTATGGGCTGCAATTTCTCGCTTTCGATGTTTGTATCCCGGTGGCCGGGTAGTTAGAGGCTCTGGCTTCTAACCATTCGTCCGAGATGGTCCGGGGTCGAATTCTGGTTGGAGCATGTGCGGTATATTTGTCTTACGCCCCTGGCTCTCTCTCCGGTCCCTGGAACCAGTGGCCCTAAATTAAGAACTGGCGACTGACTGCTCATAGCATATAGAGTTACAATGGGCGTACCCCCCCCCCCGCAAAATAAACTTGTAGGAGAAGATTAAAGTAAAATAAAATTGAACTTAGGATTAGTTATGAAGTACTGTTGCATTTTTATTTACCGAGTAAATAGCTAATACCGCTACAAATAGGTAATTATACAACATAAAAAAATAGGTGAACACCCGTTTCCCCTAATCCGTTTCCCCTAATCCGTTTCCCCTAATCCGTTTCCCCCAATGGCGTTTCCCCGAAATCCCATTTCCCTAATTTCGTTTGCCCTAACCTCGTTTCCCCTAAATCTCGTTTCCCCTAATTCGCATTTGCCCTAAACACGTTTACCCCAATGACGTTTCCCCGAAATCGCTTTTACCCGAAATCGCTTTTACCCGAATTCCCGTTTCCCCTAATTTCGTTTCCCCTAATTTCGTTTCCCCTAATTTCGTTTCCCCTAATTTCGTTTCCCCTAATTTCGTTTCCCCTAATTTCGTTTCCCCTAATTTCGTTTCCCCTAATTTCGTTTCCCCTAATTCGCATTTGCCCTAATTCGCATTTGCCCTAATTCGCATTTGCCCTAAATCTCGTTTCCCCTAATTCGCATTTGCCCTAAATCTAGTTTCCCTAATTCGCATTTGCCCTAAACACGTTTACCCCAATGGCGTTTCATCGAAATCGCTTTTACCCGAATTCCCGTTTCCCCTAATTTCGTTTCCCCTAATTTCGTTTCCCCTAATTTCGTTTCCCCTAATTTCGTTTCCCCTAATTTCGTTTCCCCTAATTTCGTTTCCCCTAATTTCGTTTCCCCTAATCTCGGTTCCCCTAAATCTCGTTTCCCTAATTCGCATTTGCCCTAAACACGTTTACCCCAATGGCGTTTCCCCGAAATCGCTTTTACCCGAATTCCCATTTCCCCTAATTTCGTTTCCCCTAATTTCGTTTCCCCTAATTTCGTTTCCCCTAAATCTCGTTTCCCCTAAATCTCGTTTCCCCTAATCTCGGTTCCCCTAATTCGCATTTGCCCTAAACACGTTTACCCCAATAGCGTTTCCCCGAAATCGCTTTTACCCGAATTCCCATTTCCCCTAATTTCGTTTCCCCTAAATCTCATTTCCCCCAATTCACGTTTGCCCTAAACAAAGTTTCCCCTAAAAACGTTTACTGTATCAAGTTTGTTCTAAATCTCCTTTGCCTTGATTCGCGTTTTCCCCAATTCATGTTTGTCCTGATTTTCGTTGAGTGTAATAAAAAGTTTCTTTTATCGCCAAAATTCAGGGAAAAAAATCGGATTTATCGTGAAATTCAGAAAAAAAAATCGTTGTATGTAATTTTTTATCGTCAAATTCAGGAAAATATATGTGTATTTAATCATCATCAACCATTTTCAATCTACTGCTAGATGAATAAAGATCTCACCAAGTTTATTCCACTAAGGTCTGTTTTGCCCCAGTCTCCACCATCTCACTCCCGCATGCTTTCGAATTTTATCCACCCATCTCACTCCCGCATGCTTTTGAATTTCATCCACCCATCTCACTCCCGCATGCTTTCGAATTTCATCCACTCATCTCCAATGTGGTCTTCTTCTGGGTCTTTTCCTGTCCCTTGGAGTCCAATCTAAAATTTCGGCTGTCCATCGATGGTCCGTTCTTCTGGCAACATGTCCAGCCGATTGCCGTTTCAGGGATTTTACTCTGCTCATGATGTCTTCCACTCTTGTCATTTTTCTGATCTACGAGTTCCTCTTCTTATCTCTCCTGGTTACACCAAGCATGCACCTCTCCATGCTACTTTGAGTTGTCTGCAGCCTTTGTAGGTCTCTTTTAGTTAAGGTCCACGTCTCTGCACCATACGTAAGCACTGGAAGGATACATTGATCAAACACTTATCTTTTAAGACATAATGGCGCATTGCTCTTGAAAATTATACTACTTCTTCCAAAAGATCTCCAGGCAAGTTTTGTACGCCGATTAATTTCTTCATCAATGCGACCCTCATATTTTTCCTATAAATTAAAAACTAGAGCTTTAAGAAAGCACACAAACAAACGTAGTTTCAGGTAAAATTAACTTTTGTAGCTTTTGTTTTTCTTTTTGTTACAAACTTTATAATAATGTCCAAATTGTCTTAGTCTGTAGCAATTTTGTTTTAATTCTAACGAAAAAAAAAAAAAAAAAAGTAGTTGCTGTTTCACATTTAATCAGAAGTAACTTTTCATGTTTCTAAGTTTGGAAAACGATCTATCTGCGTAAGCCACTGCTAGAGACAGTAAAAATTTGAAAAGAGGATTTTGTGCACCTTATTGCCGCTATCAATTCTCAGGAACGAAAAAGGGGGCATTGTAATTTTTTTTTTAAATTTACAAAAAATTTTCTTTATCCTTTTTGGGTTTCAAGTTCAACAGAAAGAAAAGGAAAGATGTTTATTTTCAGGCAGTGTAAAAATCCATAAAATCCAAAACAAATTTCGTTTAACTTAACATTGTACACGTGTCCCCCCCCCCCCGACAGTTTTCTTGAAGCAGCACATGCCCTTAGATAATTTGTTGACTTGTAGGATTTAAATGCTGAAAATCTCCCGATCAGACCAGAAATTCTTTATATTTTATACTTTTGGTGTTACCCCCCCCCCCCCCCGAAAGGTTTCGTGAGGCAGCACATGCCCTCAGATAATTAATTGCAGACTTGCAGTTTGTAAATCCTGAAATCTTTTGTTCAGTTGTAGATCATAAACACTTTTTTTAAAGAATTACATTAACAATCGCAATTAAGAAAAGACGAAATTACGGAAACTTTGTGATTCAGATAACCAACTTCCAAGAACGTGGCCACGAAGCGGTCGAAAACGAAATTTTTATACGGCCTGTTAAAATTTTTGTGGCCAGTTCTCCTACACCCAATCAGTGATGGTGCTAACTGAGAAAACATTCAAACAGGACAAACTGACGTCTACTGTTAAGGGGGAACTCAATTAGCAAAAGGCATTTCCACGGCTCATGCTTAGTCTCGTACGGTGGGAAGAAGGGAGGGGTCTAGTGCGCTAAGAACTCTTAAAAAGTGGGCCTTCTGCGTTCACAATTCTAGCGAATGCTTTTCAATAGTATCTCTTGCTTTAATAAAAGTTTAATGCGATGTAGTACTTTATCTGTGAGGAAGGGTAGCGGAGGGGAGGGGTCGTGGCAGATACAATGGCTACGTTAAGGACTAACCGTATAATGGTCCTCACCATGTGCACTTCTTTACACTTTTGTTGGCATGGTTATCGACATCATCAACAAGAAAGGAAAGAATAATTCTCTTGAGATATCAAAACCCACCGTTTTATTTCGGTTAATAAAAACCAAACATGAATTAGGGCAAACGCGAAATAAGGAAAACGCGAATTAGGAAAAACTTGATACGGGCAAACGTGAAATAGGGGAAATGAGAATTCGGGTAAAAGCGATTTCGGGGAAACGCCATTGGGGTAAACGTGTTTAGTGCAAACGTGAATTAGGGTAAACGTGTTTAGGGCAAATGCGAATTAGGGGAAACGAGATTAGGGAAACGAAATTAGGGGAAATGAGAATTCGGGTAAAAGCGATTTCGGGGAAACGCCATTGGGGTAAACGCGTTTAGGGCAAACGGGAATGAGGGGAAACGAGATTAGGGCAAACGAAATTGGGGGAAATGGGAATTCGGGTAAAAGCGATTTCGGGGAAACGCCATTGGGGTAAACGTGATTAGGGCAAACGGGAATTAGGGGAAATGGATTATGGGGAAGTGAGGCTACGCGAAAAAATATGGGGGGGGGGGTGAAGGCAATTGTAAGTTGTTGTGATTCAGTGGTAAGTCTGCTCGCCTGTTACATCGAGTGCCATGAACTGTGTGGGAGACAAAAGTATTACATGGCGATTTTCAGTAACTGTTAAAGGACTTTAATTACCTATATATACCCCGCCTAATTTTCCTAGCTGTGGTCGTGCAGGTGGAATGGTTTTTAGCGCGTGCCCATGGTAGACACCTTGATAAACAAGTCCAATCCTATACCTTTTGGAGGCAAGCCCTAGCGAGTTTGTCCACTGTGTAGCGTAAATGCTGTCCAGTCACGAGTTAACAACGGAGCATTCTCGTGAATGCATCATCGTTCTTGTAGCGTTACATTATTTCAAGTTCCTGGTACTGTGTGCTGCCTGAGCAAAAGGAAACTGGCTTTTTTTTTTTTTTTTTTTTTTTTTTTTTTTTCCTTCCTTTGCTGTGATAAATTTTTATACTTTGAACCAAATATGATTAGACATCAGTGTCCCGGCGTAACCTTCTCGATTGTGTTACCAGAATCTGACAGCAGGAAATATAAGAGGTATTGCATGATAATGAAAGTTCTATTAAAATAATTTATTATGATGTGAAGTGTTTTTTAATCTCTGAAGTGTACTTGCTGTCGTCGCAAGGAATTGTATGTTGCTTCTGTCACAGGTTTTTTTTTTGTTGTTGTTATTTTTGAAGGGGGGGGGTTAAGCACAAATCTCTATTTTTATTGTCAATAATTTTATTACGAGCTCTTCAACTCGCATTTATATCCGAAGGGTCCGATGAAGTATTGCCGTTCATTCTGGTTGTTTCAAACATAGCTTTAAAATAGAAATAGCCCGCTAAATAATAATAATAAAGCAGTTACGCACATGCAGTAAGGTAGCTTGTGAAACAAACGAAAGTACTGAAATCAATTTGGGGAGGGAGGGGGGGCTGATTCACAACCTGAAAGAAGTCTTGTAACAAATTCCTGGAATGGTGACGGTGAAAGTATGCTCTCTGGGAGCGCCGGCGCCGTGGTCCAAGCGCTGGCTTTTGACAATTCGTCCGAGAAGGCTCCGGGGTCGAATCCCGGTAAGGTATGGATGTTGTTTGTCTTACGGCACTGGTTTCTCCCTCCGCTGGATCCTAAATTAGGGACGGTTGCCTGCTTATGGTACCCATAAATTTGCTGACGGTGGTCGTTACCCCCCCCCCCCAAAAAAAAAAAAAAACTACCCAGAGTTAATGTATTCTCTTCGGTTTCGTGCGCAAGCGCGGTCGACGTAACTCAGTGTTTCAATAACCCTATGAAGTCGAAATGCACACATTGGCTCTACTATTTGCTCATTCACAAGACAGACCGGTACGTGATATGTACCGACGGTCAATATGGAATAAATGATTTAATAGGAAATTTACATCGCAATACTGTTTCATATTTAAATAAATTGTTTTTATTTATTTAAAGTAACTTCCAATGGTAAAGCTAAATACTAGCGCGCTTCGTCCCCGTTAGAAATTGTAATAATTCCTGCCCATCTCATGAACAGTCTTCGAGTAATGACCTGGTGGTTAATGAGCAAATTTTCCAGAGCGAAAGCCTATGTAATGCGTGATTACAATTTGTCCTTCTGTTGGGATGATTCTGAGGTTCAGATTTTGATACGTGGGAATTCCTATGCCCAAACAAAGCCATTGAGCTTTATTTGGGCATAGGAATGATTAAACGGACCTCTCAAATAAAATAAAATAAAATAAAAGCATTAATTACCCTTTTAAAGCTTTAAAGGCAGTTGTATGAAAGAAACAAAACTCCAGTTAGATTGTCACCTAGCTACCAAAATTTAATAATGCTTTGATTCATTTAGACTGAAAGTACAGGAGAAACTGCTTTATCCCTTCCCCTTCCCCGCTAGATCACAAATATATTTTGCTGGTTGTGATGCAACGCTTTTTATAATAGACGTAGCGGTAGTGCTGCGAGTTAATTATGGTCGAGAGTTTCCTGTTTTGGATATCAGGAAAGTAGCTAGATGACACAATCACATGTTGGATTTTTTGTTTGTTTTTGTTTAAGTAATTAGTTATTAACTGCATGCGGCGTTACTGATGTTTCATTGTTTTCCCCATCAATTTCCCGGCCATGAGTAATTTCTTCCCTACTCTTGAGCGACAAGTAGGGTGAATAACAGCAATGGTAGACTCAGAATGCTAATGAGATTAGAAGAGTTCATTCAGAACTCTTTTGCGTATTTTTCTTTTCACCCAAGCCTGTTTGAAATACTTGTCAACCGCTATAACCCCGTGAGAAACAAGTTTCAGTATCGATAGGGAAACCAGTATCTATAGATAGAAATAAAATCGGCCATCTTCGTTACAAGAGTTCGGCGCATAGTACCTCCAAATAAATTATATATATATATTTATTTTTTACATTTTTAAAAAACGGAAACGGTATATAATCAAAACCATTATCAATCCACTGCTGGACGTAGGTCTCCTCAAGTTTCTTCCACAACAGTCTGTCTTGTGCCAGTCTCCTCCAGGTTACTCCCGCATACTTTCGAATTTCACCCACCCATTTTCCATGTGGTCTTCTGTGTTTTTTCCTGTCCCTTGGAATCCAATCTAAAATTTCGGCTGTCCATCGATGGTCTGTCCTTCTGGCAGTATGTCCAGCCCATTGCCATTTCAGGGATTTAACTCTGATCATGGTGTCTTCCACTCTTGTCATTTTTCGGATCCACGAGTTCCTCTTTCTTATCTCTCCTGGTTACACCAAGCATGCACCTCTCCATGCTGCTTTGAGTTGTCTGCAGCCTTTGTATGTCTCTTTTAGTTAAGGTCCACGTCTCTGCACCATACGTAAGCACTGGAAGGATGCATTGATGAAACACTTTTCTTTTAAGACATAATGGCGCATTGCTCTTGAAAATTATGCTGTTTTTTTCCAAAAGCTCTCCAGGCAAGTTTTATACGCCGATTAATTTCTTCATCAATGTGATATCTGCTGTCCAAGATAAACGTACGTATCTGTTACCTCCAGCTTTTCTCAATCAGTCGATAAATCTTCATTTCTTGCAGAAGCATTGTACATCACTTTTATATATATATATATATATCATCATTGTCAACCATTATCAATCCACTGCTGGACGAAGGTCTCCCCAAGTTTCCTCCACAACGGTCTGTCTTGTGCCAGTCTCCTCCATGTCACCCCTGCATACTTTCGAATTTCATCCACCCATCTCCCATGTGGTCTTCTTCTGGGTCTTTTCCTGTCCCTTGGAAAATTTCGGCTGTCCATCGATGATCTGTCCTTCTGGCAGTATGTCCAGCCCATTGCCATTTCAGGGATTTAACTCTGATCATGATGTCTTCCACTCTTGTCATTTTTCGGATCCACGAGTTCCTCTTATCTCTCCTGGTTACACGAAGCATGCTCCTCTCCATGCTTCTTTGAGTTGTCTGCAGCCTTTGTATGTCTCTTTTAGTTAAGGTCCACGTCTCTGCACCATACGTAAGCACTGGAAGGATGCATTGATCAAACACTTTTCTTTTAAGACATAATGGCATATTGCTCTTGAAAATTATGCTGTTTCTTCCAAAAGCTCTCCAGGCAAGTTTTGTACGCCGATTAATTTCTTCATCAATGTGACCCTCACTTGATATCTGCTGTCCAAGATAAACGTACGTGTCTGTTATCTCCAGCTTTTCTCCATCAATCGATAAATCTTCATTTCTTGTAAAAGCATTGAACATCACTTTTGTCTTCTGAAAGTTCATTTTTAATCCCACTTCTTTACTCTTGTCAGCAAGTTGCTGGATCATACTCTGCAGCTCTGATGGGCTAGTTGCAAAAACGACTACGTCATCAGCAAAACGAAGGTGAGTTAGATAATCTCCATTAATCTTTATCCCCTTGTTTTCCCAGCTCAGTGACTGAAAAACACCCTTCAATGTGGCATTAAAGAGCTTCGGAGATATGGTGTCACGTTGTCTCACTCCCTTTCCAATTTTTATGTGTGTTGTATTTTCAAAACAGCCGAATATTTGCACTTGCATTTTCATAGATGTTATTAATAATATTAATGTATGCATCTTCAATACCGCAGGTTTTCAGAGCCATTGTAACTGCTGATGGTTTCACCGAATCAAAGGCTTTTTCATAATCGATAAAAGCCATGCACAATGGAAGTTCATATTCCCTCGCTCTTTCAATTAGTTCTCTCAGCACATGGATATGATCTATTGTGCTGTAGCCACTCCTGAATCCAGCTTGTTCTCTCGGTTGAGCCATGTCCAGTGTTACCTTCAAGCTGTGTGAAAGAACTTTAGTGAAGATTTTATAAACTACTGATAGGAGGCTGATAGGTCTGTAGTTTCCGAGATCCTCAATGTCACCTTTCTTATGTAGCAGGATCATTGTAGCGGTGTTCCAATCCTCAGGAATCTTTCCTTCATTAAGGCATCGAGTGAAAATTTGGGCGAGTACTGTTTCGATTTCTCCACTTGCTTCTTGTATGATGTTTACAGTAATTCCATCTTCTCCTGGAGCTTTTCCCCGCTTCATCTTCTTGATTGCATATGCAACTTCTGCTGGAAGGACTAGAGGAACTCTGGTACTGGTATCTTTCATGATGTCTGGAGTGCATGTATCATCCCTTTCATATAATTTGGAGTAGAAATCTTTCACTCTTGCCAAAATTTCGCCTCTATTTCTTGTTACAGAACCATCTTCTTTTCTCAGTGCCATAATCTGTTATCTTCCCTTACTGAGATGTCCCTTTGCTATCTTTAGGCTTTGGTTGTTTTCAATTGCTTTCCTCACTAGTTCACAGGTGAATTTTCTTACGTCTTCAGTGATACTTTTTCGTACTGTCTTGCATAGCTCTGTATATTCCACTTTGGAAGTCGCATCTTCTTTAGTTGTCCTCATCTCTCTTCTTTTTTGCATCAACATTTTCGTTTTTCCTGATAATTTATTTACATGCAACTTGTTCTTAGACCCAGCTAATTTTGTTACTGTTTCCATAAGAGCTTTGGTTACTTTTCTGTTAACTTCAGAGATGTCCACTTCTTCCGATGTTAGGCCTTCTAAAGCAGAGAACCTGTTCTTCAGTTCCAACTTGAAGGTATTATGGTGTTTTTTAAGGTTGGTTATGTCAATAGATTTTGTTTGTCTTATGAGCTTGCCACGTTCAAGTTTAGTGTTGAGGTGCATCTTACATCTCACCAATCTATGGTCACTACGTGTGTTGAACTTGTTTAGCACACTGCAGTCTTCTATGACGAATTTTTTGTTACACATAATAAAATCAATTTCACTTGTCGTCCCATTTGGATGTCTCCATGTCCATTTCCTGTGTGGCTTTTTCTTGAAGAAGGAGTTCAAGATGAAAAACCCTTCTGCCTCTGCAAACTCAACGAGAGTATTTCCACGCTGGTTTCTGTTGCCGTGACCGAATTTACCTACTGAAGTTTCATTCTGTTGCCGTTGCCCTATTTTTGCATTGAAATCTCCCATAATTATTTTCAAGTGCTGCTTACCTTTAATATTTAGATGACAAATTTCCTCATAAAATTCTTCAATTTCTTCTTCAGGATGACTTGTGGTGGGTGCAAAAGTTTGAATAATCTGAGCCTGGTATCTTTTCCAGAGTTGGATAACAAGCCGTGCAGCTCTGTCAGAGGAACTTTCGACTTCTACAACTTTATCCTTCAGTTTCTTGTTTATTATAAATCCAACACCACTAGTTCTGCCAGTATCTGTCCCACGATAGTAGAAGAGATGTCCACTTTTCAGTTCGATGAAATCTTCTCCTTTTCTCCTTACCTCACTTAGCCCCACGATGTCCCACTTGAACCTTTGTAGTTCCTCTTCCAATTCAAGAAGCCTTGAATCAGAAGATAGGGAGCGTCCATTGTACGTTGCCAAGGTCAGCATCAGATGGCAGCCTAGTCCGGTCCTCCGGGGATTCTTAGCACCCTCTGCCTTCATGTCGCACTGGCCGCTGCCTTGGCCAGGTACATTCCAGCTGCCGGAGACTGAGGGCCAAGATTTAAGTTGTGGAGTCATTTTGGAGGGGTTTGGCCATAACTCACCACGCTGGCCAAGCGGGTTGGTGAGTGTGGGATAGAATTTCCTCTAATCCCGATGGTATAGTTATACCGCTATTGGCGGTCGTCAGAGCCCCTTTAGTAGGAACAGGATGCACCACGAGAAGGCGGGGTTGACATTTGTCAAGGAGAGGCTGTGATACCGTTTTGTAAACATGGTCAAACTCTAAAAACCACGTAGTTCTGGCTAAAATTTCAAAGACAGTGATTTAGTAAACTTAAGTGTTAGCAGAATTATTTGGAAATAACCCTCTGACTCAGGGGCGTATATATAAGAAAACGTACAAAGTCCATGCGCGGGGCCCCGTGATGTTGGAGGGTACCCCAAATACGTATTTTTCTCTTTTTCTTAATAATTTTGCTCAGCAAATTAAAAAAAAAAATAAGAAGAGGAAAGAGTCGTAATGAGGTATAAATTTCTGTTCTGCGTTTTGGCACCATGACTGTCCGAATTCAAAGGGTATCTAAAAGTGTTAATTTACTAGCTAAAATGCAGCCGGACTTAATCATTTTGACAGTAATATTACTTCATACTGCACCACAAATTAGCTCGGAGATTGGTTTTTATTTCTGATAGATTTGTTTAGAATGTAACGAGCCCTTTGCTTTTAAATTTGGTATTTAAAATGACCATCCATCTCTCCCTTAAAATTTCTTTTTCTCATTCTATTCAGTTTAAGTGACAATCACAAGACTGTCGCCATGCGAGTAAATGACATTGAAAATATTGAAGCAGCTGCTTCTACGAGATAAGCTAGTATTTTTTCATCTTATGTTCGCGCTGGGTAGGGAAACTGTCGACGGGATGAAATCAGCTAATGCACTGAAATCCACGAATAATGGTCACTACCCGGACAGGGAAAAAGTGACCGTTGTTGGGTTATGGCCGTTATTCGGACTAGGTCTAAGTTAACTTGCTACTCCGTGACGTTTGTACAAAGGCAGAATAAGTGTATAAAGTTTATGCACAAAAAAAGTGCGGTGCTTTCTCTAAATGCTGATTAAATGAAGAAAACTCAGTGTAATGATTAAATAACTAAATGGAGTAGATTATTTTAGGAAAGCAGTGCCTGCGGATGTCTGGTAAACAGCCCACCGAAATTGCGTCTAGGATATTAAGATTAGGTTCGTCGTAAGGTAGAAGAAAAACAAAAAAATTTGGTCAGTTATGTGGAACTGCACAGTTAGCTGGCTGCGCGCTGCAAAGTACGAACAGAACCCACATGGACCAAACTAAGAAACACCGCCACCGTCGGGCAAACCATCCAGGTATCCCTCAGGGCTAACTGAAACAAATACGTGAGCCGGAGCTTGCCTCACGTAAAACTGAACTTTACTCCTTTCTTTTTAGCAGTCTATGAACACCATATCTCTGCGACTATTAGTCCGATTTGAAAAAGTATTTTTGCATTGGGAAGCTTGAAATGTGCGAATGATGTTCCTTCATTCGTTTTTTTTTTTTTTTTACAATTTACAATGCACGATTTCGCCGCCAAATAGCGTAAATACAGATGATATCGAATTCAAAGTACATTTTATTCCATATATTTGCTTCTAAACATCCCATTGATTTTTTTTTTACCTTCCCATTCCATTTATGTCGAAGACTATTATAGCTATAGTCACTTTTTCAAGTTACGCATAGATTTTCCGCTAGGGAGCGTAAAAGTAAATCGCGTTTTCCTCGATACCTCTGCTTCGAAAACGCAGATTTGAAAAATTCTTTCTGCAGCGGATACAACTTCTGATGGCAAACTTTTGCATATAATTTCTGATTTTTGTAAAAATTGGTTTGGCCAACAGATAAGTACTAATTTCTGTTTCTGATGTATTTGCGGCAAAAACTGAGCTAAAATGTCGATTGAAAAAAATTCTTTCGTAGACCGATGCCTCTCACGTCGATAAACCTTTTCGGAATATTTTCTTAAAATATTGTATGGTTTTTCCGCTAAAAGGCGTAGATTATTTTATTTTTGTCAATATCTCTGCTTTAATGGTTCGATTTGAAAAATTCCATCTTTGTTGGATAGTTTCCGGTGCGACATATTTCCATTTAATTTCAAAAGACTTTCCGCTAGGTAAATTGCGTTTCCCCCGATATCTGTTTCTGAAACACCGATTTGAAAAATTCTTTCTGCATTGGATACAGCTCCTGATGGGGAAATATTTCTCATATAATTTCTAATTTTTGGTATAAATCGTTTGGTCACCATGGGTAAGTCTTAATTTCCGCTTCTGGTATATTTGCAGCAAAATCTGAGCTTCTAAAATCTCTATTAAGAAAAAAATCTTTCTTGGACCGATGTTACCCACGTCAATAAACCTATAGCTGTGACGAAATAATGAACGTCATATTTCTGTTTCACACGTGTTTTAAGTAGTTGAACACCGCAGAATACCCCTGAACAAATATGCATCTGCGAGGTATACCATCCAACTAAATACTGTGAGTAATTTGAAAAATTGAAAAAAAAAAATCTGTAATAAGATGATTAATGGTCAGTCAATCCTCAATAGTGGACAAATATACCAAAGTATATATACACATTATGAAAACAATAAGCACGGTACTGACACATAATGTACTACATCCATTTTTAACAACATGGGAGGAAGACGAAATCTACGTTGAGACGGCTAAATGTCACCATAACAAGATGAAGAGGCATTTCGAACTTAAGTCACTTCATATGTGCAAAAACACTATGATATAACTAAATGCATTTTTAACACTCACCCTCAGTCAATCGTCCAATTCTGTTGCAGGTTAAACACAGTTCATGCTTAGATGGAAAATGGGAAGTTCGTTGCAACACATCAATAACTCCAATAGCCATCCATATACTTCAGATTAATCCAGAAAACAGTATTATCGCCATGGTTTATGATTATTTGGACATTTAGCGGTCTCAACGGTCGAATTTGTCTTCCTCCCATATCGTTAGGAATGTATGTAGTATATTTTGTGTCAGTACCGTGCTTATTGTTTTCATTATGTGCATATATTACTCAATGTATATATCATAATGTAATATCCATTTTATCATGAGTAAATATTGGTACATCTGTCCATCATTGAGGACTGACTGACCATTAATCACCTTATTGCAGAATTTTTTTCAATTTTTCAAATTACTCACAGTATTTAGTTGGATGGTATACCTCGCAAATGCATATTGTGCAGGGGTGTTCCGCGGTGTTCAACTACTTAAAACACACGTGTGAAACAGAAATATGACGTTCATTATTTCGTCACAGCTATAGTACGGATAACCACGTAATACAGCATTGTGAATGCTCTGATTCCTGAGCTAAACTTATAAATTGCCAATAAACCTTTTCGGAATATTTTCTTAAAATATTGCGTGGTTTCTCCGCCAGCGGAGGTAGATGTATCTTATTTTTGTCAATATCTCTGCTTTTAAGAGTCCGATTTGAAAAATTCTTTGTTGGAGAGCGTTTCCGCTGGGAAATGTTTCTCATATAATTTCAAATTTTCCTTAACGCGCAAGTATGCCACCAGAGGGCGTAAGTTCACGTTTCTGTTTACCGCAATATGTGCGGGTTTAAACCCGATTGCAAAACTTTTTCCTTCGGTCAGTGAACTACTGTTTTCCATACCGGTTCCATTTGACTTTGAATAGCATTGATAAATTTAATTCGCGTAGGGACGGATTCAAAAGACGTGCTCATTACACCAGAGAATTCGGTGTCATCCTTTTTTACGCTTTCCAACCGTAGGTTGAAGAAGCGCATATGCTCATACTTTGTCCGTATGTCTGTCTGTCTGACTGACTGTCCGCACGATAACTCGTAAAAATGGTTCGATTTCAATGAAATTTTGGTATGTGGTAGGGGAGTACCTGGGGACGAACCCTGTTGAAAATGGGCGAAATGGAGTAAAAGGTCAGGATATTGGAGCGGGATCTATTCCATTGCCCTTATTCATCATAACTTTACGTAAATATTCTTTGATGGAAGCAAAACTTTATCATGTTGTTCCGGAAGTATACTTGACCGGTTCTGTTCAATATCATCGAAATGGGGTCAAAGGTCAGGGCATAGGAGCGAGATTTATTCTACAGCCATTATCCTCATAACTTGAGTACTAATTTGAGAAATGATTTCTGGTATGTTGGAAAGCGTATCATAAGCAATGCATGATTTTACTAACTTGTTGTTTACTTAAGCACAGGATTGTACCCGCCGTAACGTACGCCCATGGTGCTAGAGGCACAGTTCCTTTAGTTACAGTTCTTCATTCTTATCGTATCCTTCTCGCCGAAATGCCCAAAGAACTACGTAAACTCCTGAGGAACAAGGTGTCCGTCAGATCTCGTTCAGAACTGACTGGAGTGTTCGTTGACTGCTGTCAAGAGGTTTCGTTGTGCTGAGGTTATCGTTGATATTAATCCAACGGCTCCTGTTCTGTACCAACCAAAACTTGCCGTTGCGCGGAGGTTACAGTGTTTTACAGCAGATCCCACACAGTTGAAAAGTTCGCAACAAAAGAGGTGCTACACCACGCAAGCGTCTAGGGATAGAAGGATGCCTAATGCTTTTGGACTTTGAAAAAATTGAAGCATGAGCAACTTGAAGTGGCGTAACTAGCCTATTGGCATCTCAGCGGTCCGCTCTCCCTCTAGCGGCCAAAATCAGTGCGATCGTTGCTTAGGTTTGGTTGGCTTGTTTCGGGATTTTGGTTTTGTTTTGTTTTTCTAACATTTATTCTGGAATTAGAGGGCAGTATACTGGAGAATACCCTGAAGAACAGTAATTTGTATTGTTGCGTCCAGCAGTGTCGTTCCGAAGTTTGCAGTTGTGATTTTCACAAGTGAGTATAAACGTTTGTGCTTTAAAATTTCGTATTTCAACATGCTGTGGGAAACAAGTAATTGGTGGCCTTTATGGATATAAATTTAAACTCTATTAAGGAGCTAGATTTTCAATGCTCTGTCAACAGTCACCAATTCAACAGAATGTACAAATTTGAATTTTTTTATTGTTAACAGTAATGAAAATGGTTCCTGGGAAACATTAGGTGAACCGAAATGTCAGCCTTTTAATGAAGAGCATTTAAAAAGTCATATCACAAATGAAAGCACTTATTTTCCATATTTTAAGTTTTCAAATTATAAAGCACAGCTCAAACTACTAAACGTTCATTCACAAACACAACACGGTCATGGATTTAGCGTGGGGTAAACAAATATTATAGAGTACTTACACCAACTAAATTTAAGCATGCGCACGACGGTCTGAACGGAGCACCAAATTTTTTCAAAGTCCAAAAGCATTAGGCATCCTTCTGTTCCTAGACGCTTGCCTACACCACCACAGTGGTTTATCTGCAGCGAGCAGCTGTGTCATTTTCGCTGCAAATAAACTATTGTGAGATTCAGGAAACATGCATAAAAATAGTGCAATGCAGGTTATATACCATAACCATGGTGCGTATTTGCATAATGTTTAAGTGCAGCTGGCGTAGCACAAGTTTTTGGAGCAACTTACTACCCAATTTTTAAGTGCCATAAACAAACGATATGCAACATGCTAAATGCTAGCTAGTACTGTGATTCAATGACTATCCTGTAAAAAAAAAAATGTGGAAAATTTTGAAAAGCCTTGCAATGCCAGGAAGGGGCAGCGCCGCAAGTTTTTGTGACCTCCACAAAGCCTTTTTTTAGACCCCACCTCCAAGATGAGCTTCTAGATCCGCTATTGTCCAACTCGTGTAATAAAATCTGTAATGCCTCTGAAAGCTTAACTGGAAAATAACGAATTTGCTACTAAATTAATATAGCTACTGTTGGTTACAATCTTCGTAGCTTTTGCTCAGTAATTACTTTGCTAAGAATTATTTTGAATGTCACATTTAATTTTATGAATTGCGCAGCTTTTTTTTTTTTTACACCAGTGATTTCTTTTTATGGCAATCTATTTATGAATAATTCGTAACTCCTGTGCTGGTTGTTTTCTTTTCCCCGTGTGTGCGTTATTGGTGGAACATTTTTATCTTTACGTAAAATTGGTTTGGGAATTACTCTGAAATGATGTAATTTACCTTGGGGCCGCTATTTGTTTTATGTGCCGGTCTCGTCCGATTAAATTATGTCTCTCCCCATTCTTCTTTTGAAAACTGAATATCAGTTTTAACTTCCTTTTTTTTTTTAGATCGGCTTTCCTGCCTTAAAATATTTGTCAGCTTAGAAGGAGCTGCATATTTTTGGTTCTTCCCTTCTAATATATTGGAATCTGAGAAATTCCGCCCAGGAATATATGCATTTATTGGAATTTTTTTTTTCTTTCTTTTCTAGAGAAAAAGGTGTCGGAACTATTAAACATAAGTTGCTGAGAAAGGGGGAAAGCTAATCTAATAAAAAGCAAATCAATTTCGTGAATGATACTATATATTGCATGGTACAAAATGCGAACACATAATATACATTTTCTTATGATATTAAATTATTATAAAAAAAAGACCGAGCATTCCCTAAGTTTTAGAATACATAGCATGGGCTGAGTTTAAAATCAGTCTGCTGCCGCCCCGGTGGCGCAGTGGTCTAAGGCGCTGGCCTCTGATCATACGTCCGTAAGGGGTTCGAATCCCGGTCAGGCATGGATGTTGGGTTTGTCTTACGGCACTGCCTCTCTCCCTTCCCTGGAACCAGTGACCCTAAATTAGGAACGGGCGACTGCTTATAGCCCATTGAGTTGCTCACGGTGGTCGTTAAACCTCCAATCAAAAAAAAAAAAAAAAAAAAAAAAAAAAATCAGTCTGCCTTTCCCATAAATCAGAGTTGAATTTGTATTAAGGATTACATCACACACAGGAGGGAACAAAACAAACGAAAACTGCATTTTGATCGTAAAATACAGTCCATATTTTGTTTAACTCCAGATATTTCTACCGTTCTCGTCCGCTCCTTTTTTTCTCATTCACTGCTGAATTGGTGTCCTCGAAGGAGCCACGATTGGAAGTATGTCGGATCAAACTAGATTATTCGAGGGTCACCAGTTTTTGTGAATAATAATAATGAAGTTAGTGTCGTGATTGAAGGCAAAAACGTAGCTGTGATTATTATTGTAAAACCTGTCTGAAAAAATCCCCAGGGTTGAAAACTACCATGCCCGAGATGCCCAGGGCATATATATATTATTGGCTTCGGCGGCTGACACACACACACACACACACACACAAACGTAGTTTCCCGTTCCGGTAACTATATTTCAAAATAAAATAAGTTTGGAATAGAATTTCCTACTACAAGAAAAACAGCAGTCGTTTCATGTTTCGTTTCACTGCTAACTACCGTAAGTTGTATTTATTGTTAGAGTGCGAAGGACAGAAAAATATCACTTCTAGGCCCAGAAATAGGGACTAAATGTAGTTTTTCTCCAAATGTTTATAGTCAGCGACGGGAGGCATGCATCCGGTCTTTAGTGACAAAGAGCGAAAACTTCAACGAATGGGGCATGGCAAAATCACTAAACTTCTTAATTGCCGATTTCATCATATCATTTCATACCAATTTCAGCATCTTGAGGTACACGCTCTTGTGAATTGAACATTTTGAATACAGACCCTTAAAACGTTAAAACGGAAATGCAAATATGTGAAAAAAGTTCATATTTTTTAACTTAAAAAATCAGAACCCTCATCTTTTAGGATAAAAATAAATAAATCATAGGCATCCAGCTTTTACTACTTGGGCAGGTAAATAATTATTTCACATGCCCAGCAGGGCATGAAACTTTTTCAGATATTTTTCAAGTCCTAACTACCGTAAGTTGTAGTTAGGACCTGAAAACATTCGCTAGAAAATACAATAGTTAGCAAAATTCACTGTAGAAGTCACTTAGGTTTTCATTTCCTTGAAGTTGTAGCAGGTATTCTCTCTAAAACCACGAATCATGTCTATTTCGTAAAGTGAAATCTACTAGATTACTTCCTGATTTTTTTTTTTTCAATATGGCTGTAGACACTGTAAATAAAAAAAAAATAAAAAATTCTGACATTCACGAGCCACTTTCCGTCCTTTCTTCCGTGAATTAACGAAGCATATTTCTGATACTTTTTCCGTGAAATAACGGAGAAAAATTCTCAATTTTCAGAAACCTCTCCGCTGTTTTTTCTTATATTGACGGTAAAGTACAGTTTTCAAGATGTCTTAGCGTAAAATTCTGAATTTTTAAAAACCATTCCGCAATTCCTTTTTTCTGTTAGAGATTTTATACGGGGTTTTAGGATTTCATATAAAATCTCAAAATGCAACCTTTTTCCATCTCGTGCTCCCCTTCCTTTGTCTCCACAAAGCGTGAGAGAAATTTCTCAGAGTTTGTTCCTCATTAGGCACCGGGTGCACGGTTATTTACTAAGACGACATTTTGTCTATGCTTAGTACTTGCACTTTGTTTGTTGAATGGAGATTAACTCTATCGCGCCTCTTTTGATGCTTTACAGGTTTCAATTTCAAGGCTGCCGACAAATGCACTAGCCCCTCACATTCTACTTTGAAGCTTAAGATTTACCGAGGGCGGTGTGGTTGTTTCTCACGGGGAATTTTAGGATATGCTTAAGGGCATCTTTGGGAGACAGGGGAAAAGGAGGCGAGAAGACAGGGGTCTCTAGGTTTAGGAAGCGAGCGATCACGAAAAGTACGACGAGGTGATTGCCCCAGGGTAGGCTTGGAGGTCTTAGGTGGACCGAGAGGTCAGGGGATTTCACGGCAGCGCGAGAGATGAAGAAAAGCAGGACTTAAGAAAAAAGGAATTGGAGTTTTAAGCGGGGGAGTTAGGAAATATAGCACAGCTAACGGACAACCTTTGCAGGCAATTAAATGAAGAAAAGAATAAAAGTTTCTTAGACATATTTGCGAATGGCAAGAATTATTTGCATACAATTATCATTTGTTTCTACAAACTAGCGTGCCCTTTTTAAGTGTTAATTTTCCAAATTTGCGTTATTCAGTGTCTTCAGAAGTGTTTTTCAGTGTCATTTTGGTATTAGCACCCTTCAGAATAAAGGTAGAGAAATAACTGTTTTGCAGACTGTATGTTATGTTTCCTTTTCGTGGATTTAATTATGTGTCTCTCGTGTTTTTCGGATTGTTTAAATTAGACCGCACCTAGAGTAATGGGAACTGTTGGATGGTGCGAAGGAACAATGTTTTTCATGGGAAACTGAATAATCTCGTCTTGTTTTGCGTTGTCCAGTTATTTTTATGATAACTTGAAATCGTATTGAGCTTTTTTAGAATTAGGAAAAAGCGTCGTGGCTTTACAAGATGCTTATCAAGAACAGCTTTGTTGCCTATGTTGATTGCCTTTGTAATATATCTTGTGCTGTTGTAGTGGTTCTTAGATTTGTGTTCTTAGCACACACACAGTTTTCTATTTCGAATGAAATTTCAACTTCATTACGTCACGCCACTCAGCGGGTGTCCTCCTCTTCTTCCTGCTTTGCGTATTACGCAAACATCGACAATGCGCACAGCGAAAATGAAAAAAGCAAGCGGCAAGGTCGTCAGTCATTAGGAGACTTCACTCTATTCAGATTCAAAACACGGAGAATATGAATACATTTTTGTTTTTGCTGTATGAAAGAATTGAGTGTGGGTGATATTTTGCCCCCTAGCCAGGTGGCCTGGTTCTCTTGAGATGGCGATATTCCAAGAATTAGTTTATGAAGGCCAGGATTTAGGTAACAAAATAAAACTTGCTGCGAAGGGTTACTTTTTTTTTTGCATGTTATGTGGTCTTGTGTGATTCACAACTAAGCAGCTCCGTATGTTTGTAAGAAATCTCCACTAAGACTGCTTACTGTGGTAAAAACAGTTTTACAGTCCTGAAGATTTTTTTTTTTGCTTGTCCCCATGCTGTCCTGCGATATGCTACAGAGGGTGAGTCGAAAGTTTTTTTTTTTTCGGATTGAAGGTTTAACGACCACCGTGCGCAGTCGCCCGTCCCCAATTTAGGTCCACTGGTTCCAGGGAAGGGAGAGAGCCAATGCCGTAAGACCAAACACAACATCCATGCCTCACCCGGACCGCTTCCGGACGGAATGGTCATAAGCCATCGCTTAGACCACCGGGCGCGGCCGAAAGTTTTGCAATATTTGTGTTGCGGCGGGTATGTCCCGTGTTTAAACTGGTTCAAGGTACCCACCTCAGTCAGTCGAAAGAGATATAAAGTGGTAGGCGGTGCTGTGAACAACATTGCATGTCGTCGTTCTATCTCTGGTTGGGACGCCTAAAAGATGAACAGCCACAACCGACTAATGAGGTAACTTTTGCTTTACGAGTTTGAACTCTGCCATAACGCTGCTCAAGCAACACGAAACATTTGTTATGTGAAAGGGGAAGGAAATTTAAAGAAATTTCACTTAGGTGTCATAAACCTTGAGGATCAGCCAAGGTCAGGTAGGCCGCGAACCGTGGATTCGGAGGCCGTGCGCCAGATCGTAGAGGTAAATCCGACAACTAGCACTCGGAAATTATCAGGTGAGCTGGGTATGTCACAGACCACCGTGGTCGTCACCTTCAGGACATCTGGAAGTCCTACAGGAGCTGCTGCATTGTTCCTCTCAACATTTTGCGAAATATCGATCTATCTAAACGCTCTAACCTACAATAAAAACTGAAATCTTGAGACGTCAAAGTGAGCAAAATTGCATCTAAAGGCAGATGTCGCCCCAGTAGTAAATTGCCGAGAATTTAGATAGTTCCGATTTGTAATACTAGATGTCGCGTTATTTTATAGAAAAAGCTTTAGTATGAAGTTTCAAACTAATCGTCGAATAGGACAGTCTAAAACAAGCCGTGAAGGGAATAAATAACAAGTGTGCCGGAGAAAAATTAATCTAACGTGAAAGATCAAAGTAAAAGTTATTAAGGTAAATTTACACTAGAGTCCTACACGGGCCGGGCCTACAATTTCGTACGCGGGCCTAGACGGGCCTGCACTTGCATATTGTACCGTGTAGTCAGGTTGTTGATAAATTTAGGTCATTCTGTTTTTGAAGTCTGTCTTTCCCTTCCCGTGATCATATTTTTTGTTTCTCGCAATCATTTTTATCTCTCGCATTGTGCTATTTTTTATTTATTTATTTTGCGCGCGTCTTTTCGTCTTTGATCTTTGGCAATCGAACTCTCCTTTGAATCCATATTCCATTTATTTCGGAAGTTTACACCATAAAAACACTTGTTCCGTACGATGATTTGCATTTATAGGAATTAGAAATCAATTGAAGCTTCAATATGCGCTAGTAAACTATTGTCTTTATAATTTTGATTTGCTACTTGCTTTGTTTTAAACATGGATGAATATTGGGTTGGGTATATTAGAGGTTCGAAGAGCAAAACAATCGGAAAATTGTGTTACATTTGGATTTTGGGAGTTATATCCGAAACCTGAAGAATTAAAATCTAAGACGTCTGGCCAAAAGAACGGAATCATATATATTCTGCGTACGAGAGTTTGTTGTATTAACCATTAAGCATGTTATTGTATGTGTGCAACTGTGCATCAATTTATGTTATGTTCTGGGCAAAAAGTGTCAAAGAAGAAAGTACTTGACTCGTATAAACAGTGATCTGACCCTACGAAGAGTTTGATTATGAAATGACGATGATTTACTTAAGTTCACTGAATACTATTTATTGCATTTGCTGTATTTCTGGTTACTGGTGGGTTTGTTAACTTATATGCCCTCTTTTATTAGTGTCAACTTGATGCATCTGTTTTTCTGTGTACAAAAGAAATAGTTTCTGGGCCAAGAAATCACTGTTCATGTTTAGTTCAGTTTTTATTGACGATTTACTTTTTCAATGGAATGTGTGTGTGTATTCCTGTGGTGTGTCAACGGAACACATCTCATCTTTAGTTATTTTCATCATGACAGTTTTATACACTAATTGTGTAGGCCCATTTGTTGAATATGGTACGTTGACTCTATCTCTCTCTTCGATAAGAAAAAAAAAGGAATCTGGTGTGCATTTGTAAAGTGTTAAATATTACATTTAATACAATAGTCTAAAATTATATGTTGTAAACAAAATCTATATGTTGCTTTGACTCACAAAAGTTTCGTACGTATAAGTTACGCCAGATTTAACTTATCTTTATTCATATTTCGAAGAATAGAATCAAAATAATTTGGAAGCTTCAATCAGGATGGTTTGACACCATTCTTATTCTGGTGTACATAATTTGAATTGCTTACCTTGTCATGATTTACTTGAAGTTCTTTACTGGTCATAACTTTTAGGTATGGGTGGTCTAGGCAGATTTTCTGGAGTTCCGCAATGCTTTTCCTTTATTTAACGGAGAATTTAAAGAATAGTTCATCTTTTTCTAGCTTTTATATTACAACAGTTCGTTTTTAGAGAAATAGTGTTGCCATTAATTTCTGTAGCGTATATAATTGTTTTCTCCCATATAAATGGTCTGTAGGTCGCAGCAGAAATACAGTTCTTGTGTTGATATAAATACCACTAGCAGTTTTTATCGATGGATTCCGATGCTTTTCCTTCCTACGTATTTATTTATTGCCCTGTAAAAAAAAACAAAAAAACCTCGTCAAATGGATTGACGATTAAATTGGTTTCAAGAGTTCTCCACCCGTTCAATTGATTTTTTTTTTTTACTCCACTTGTTGTCGTGACCTGTGCGTTTCGTGACTTGATGCTCGTCGTGACATCATTTGTCTGTTTCACTCAAGTGGAAAACTAACTGACGTTCGTCATTTGTTCCTGATAAACTTCAATCGGAAGTAAATTAGAATCGCTTGTTTCTTCCCTCCTCAGTTTTTTTCATTACTTTGAAAAAAAAAAAATTCTCAGTAGTTCCGTAAGTATATTTTTTATTTCTATTCTGAACGGCGTGTGAGAGGAATAACGGGTCAGTTGTGACAGAGGAAAAATGGTAAAAAAAGAAAACTTCGATATGCTACACAAACTCCTGACTGACGGAGCAGTTGAACTCATCAGTAGCAAATTTAACTGAAGTTTATTATTTGCTCCGCATGTTTTATTATGGGGGAAAAAAATCCGTTGCAATCTCTCCATATTCGCAAACTGTATGTTGTTGGACAACAGCAAATAGTACACTGAATTTGCGAAAACTGAAATTAAGGGAGAAAGAAAGTTCGGGTTTGGTGAACACTTTCTCTACTGATATTTTTTGGTTTAAAATTATGTGGCGTACTGTTAATATTTACATGAGTTTTGTAATGTTGTTAATATTATTAGCCTAAAAAAATCACATATGTAGGCTACTCAAGTTTTAGTAAGCATGTACACATCACGTCTTCAAACTTATATGTTCGTCTTCTTTACGCCTTCCAATCGTAGGTTGAATAAGCGTATATGCCCCAGCTTTGTCCCTCTGTCTGTCCGTCGGCACGATAACTCACATAAAATGGTTCGATTTCGATGAAATTTTAGTATGTGCTGGTAGGGGACCACCTGGGGACGAACCTTTTTGAAAATTGGCGAAACCGGGTCAAAGGTCAAGACATAGGAGCGGGATCCATTCCATTACCATTATGCGTCATAACTTACGTAAAATATTTCGATTGTGACAAAACTTTATCGTTTTGTTCCGGAGATATACTGAACCGTGTTCTGTTGAATATCGTCGAAATGGGGTTAAAGGTCAGGACACAGGAGCGAGATTTATTCCACAGCCATTATCCTCATAACTTGAGTAATGATTTCTGGTATGTTGGAAAGCGTATCATTCAATGCGTTGCATGATTTTACTAACTTGTTTTTCCTTCGTGCAGTAATGAATATCAACCGTAACCATTTGTAATCTTTGTGTTGCTATAGTGGCAGAACGAAATTTCTTAAGACTTCCCCTTTTTATTCTTTTCGATGGGACGCATAGTTTATTTCACGTGCAACAGAATCTTGGCAGTTACTATAATTTTTGCATTTGCTGAATGTTTTGCTTATCGCAGATCTCACTTGTATTATTTTGCTAGCTCTGCGGAATGCGCTGGTCATGGCATACGATGCATATCTTCATTTTCCAGATAATCATTGACAATAGCAGCGCTGAGAGGTCTCTCGCCACAGGAAATCTGGGCGAACCGCACCTCAAAAATGCCTCACGTAGATCGAGGATTTAGTCTTTGTATCTCCGGCCTGTTAAAGTTCCATCAGAATAGACATGGAGCTGTATTCGCCCGTTGCACTTTATAATGCCGCCCCAGACAAGTATACAGGGGATGAACAACGAGACTGAAACACATGGGTTTAGGACACAACAATTTACTAACACGGTGTAGGGCCCGCTTTGGAGGCCAGTGCAGCTGCAATTTGTCGTCGGAAGACCGATACAAGTCCTGTACATTGGCCAGAGGGATTTGAAGCAATTTCTCTTGCAGGAAAGTGGGTAGTTCACGACGTGAATCAGGTGGAGGAAAACGTTTCCTGACTCGCTCCTCCAGAACACCATAGAGTGGCTTAATGTTAAAGTCTGGTGACTGGGCAGGCCATAACATACATGTATGTTCATCCTCACTTTCGTGCTCAGTAAACCCCTCTTCCCACCAGTTTGCCTCTGTTTATCGGTGCGTTATCCTGATACACGGCACCACCCGTCAGGGTGCAATGTCTGAACCATTGGGTGCACTTAGTCCTCCAGAATTGCCGCCCCGGTGGCGCAGTGGTCTAAGCGATGGCCTCTGATCATTCGTCCGAACGGGGTCCGGGTTCGAATCCCGGTGAGGCATAGATGTTGTGTTTGTCTTACGGCACTGGCTCTCTCCCTTCCCTGGAACCAGTGACCCTAAATTAGGGACGGGCGACTGCTTATAGCCCATTGAGTTGCTCACAGTGGGTCGTTAAACCTTCAATCAGAAAAAAAAAAAAAAAGTCCTCCAGAATTGCCCAATAGTCCTTGATAGTGATGTGCCCCTCAAGAACAATCAGCGGGCTGACAGACTGCCACGATATTGCGACCCGAACCATCACCGATCCACTTCCGTGCTTCACTGTGGGCAATAAACAGTCCGAATGGTAAGCCTGTGAGGGATGTCTCCACGTAAACTCCCCGGTTGTGGGAAAGACAGTGAAGGACGATTCGTTGGAGAACAATACACATTTCACTTTGTCCAACTTCCACGATTTGTGCTGCTGGCACCATTGCAACCGACGCTTGGCATTATCACTGGTGATCCAGGGTTTGGCGATAGCAACACGAGCGTGAATGTTGACAAGTTGAATCTTCAGACGAACAGTTTTGATGGAAACAGGTGCGTGCGTATTCAACTCTGCGGTGAGTTGGGCAGCTGTGGTTTTATGTTTTTTGGCTACTATCCGTGTTAGCACCAGGACGTCCCTGTCAGACAGCTTCCTCTTACCTCGAAAGTTACTCCTATTGGATGTGGTTTTTCCCTCTTGCTGGTATGCCCACGTGACCCTGGATACCGCGGCTCGCAGTACACCACAAAGACTTGCTGTCTTGGACACAGATGCACCGGCGAGACGCGCACCAACAATCAGTCCTCTTTGAAACTCTGATATGTCTCCCATTATATTGTGTGGATCACACTTTTTGACGTCCAGCTGTGCTACTACTTTCGTAATGCAACCTTCACACTCCGCTCTCGTTGATCGACTGCGAAGTAGATGTAAGCTGGCCACCAGGTGGCGCGTACAGCGGCGTGACACGTGCGGTGCTATTTGCGCAGGTGTTTCAGTTTCGTTGTTCATCCCTTTTATATATTCACCTCTGTAATGGAGCATTTCTCAGATGTTTGTGGGAGATACCTGTTTCTAGGTTATCTCCAAGTAAGAACACAAGGGTTATCACTTTCGAGACTGAACCTGGATTCATCTAAGAAGAGGACATTGGCCCATTGATTTTCGTCCCAGTCTCTGTGTTGTCTGCGCCAGAGTACCCTGGCATTTCTTGCTCGCTTGAGCGAGAGGGATGCAAACTGCAGATCTTCTCGCGTGTAGTCCTTGTTCATTGAGCTGTCTGTATGCTGTTTTCCAGGAAAGAACTAGTCCACCAGCTGCAGGCAGCTTTAACGCAAGCGCTCTCGCTGACATAGACTTGTTGCGTTTCGCTGTTAATGCCACATACCTATCATTCTGAGTCACCGTAATCCGTGGACCACCACAGGTTGGCGAGCGATTAAAATATCTGGTGTCCTGGTACCTTCTCCAAAGTCTGGATGGACTGAATCGATTCACGCTAGTGGCTCTGGTAACATTAGTATGAGTTTGACTGGACTCACATTCCAATAATCCAACCACGTTGCGTCTGATAGGACAGATTCCGATAATCAGATCATATTCACTTGCCATGATTCCGACGTACTGTTTTAAGTTTTAACAAGAAAGATGACACCGAACTTTCGGGTGTAATTAGCACATCTTTTGAATCCGTTCTGACGCAAATTAAATTTATCAAAGCTATTCAAAGTCAATGGAACCGGTATGAAAAACAATAGTATCTGACGGAAGAAAGAAGTGTTTCAATCGGGTTTTTAGTCCCTCAGATATTACTGCAAACGGAATCGTGAGCTTACGCCCTCTGGTTGCGGACTTGTGCTTTAAGGAAAAACATGAATTTATATGAGAAACATTTCGCACCGGAAACGCTCTCCAACACAGAAATAATTTTTCAAATCGGACTCTTAGAAACAGAGATATCGACAAAAATAAGATGTGACTTTACGTCCCCTAGTGGGAAAACCATGCATTATTTTAGGAAGAAAGTATTCTCAAAAGGTTTATCCATATAAGCGGTATCGGTCCAAGAAAAAAAAAATTCAGTTTAGTTTTCAGGAACCCAGATTTTGCTACAAATACTGTACATCAGAAGCATATACACTGCCGGACAATTGCTAAGGACGGATGACCATAGCAAAGATAGCAACCATAAAATGGAAGGCAGGAAAATGTGGAAATTAGAATAAGTGCGGGATACAGTAAAACGTGTTGTGCGTATGCAAATTGTGGATTGCCGAACTTGTTAGTGACGTCATAGCGCTGATAAGAGATATAAAGGATTTGACGCCTATTGACCGTTGTTGTTCAAACGCAAAGTTGAAATAGAAAGAATCAATTGACGAACTTGCATATTTCAGTATGTCTTCCCGACATCACCTAGATGATTTTACGCGTGGCCGTATTATTGGAAAGATTGAAGATAGGTGAAAAATAACAGATGTTGCCAGGGAGTTCGACGTCAGTCACAGTGTTGTTTCAAGGCTTTGGAAATCATTTCAAACAAATGGAGAGTGTAGCAAGAGTCACGAGGGAGGTCGTATTCGCAGTACGACACCTGCAGAAGATCGGTACATAGTGCTATCAACAAAAAGACACCGGCGCAGCACAGCTAGTGAGGTAGCAAATCAGTTTATGGCCGCTACTGGCAAGCGGATCTCCCGAAAAACTGTCGCCAGACGTTTGCATGAAGGAGGACTATACGCCCGCCGTCCTGTTGTGTGCATGCCATTGTCTAGACGTCACCGTACCGCCCGTTTCCAATGGTGCCATCAACATCGCAATTGGACTGATAACGACTGGTCTGCTGCTCTCTTCTCAGATGAGAGTAGATACAGTCTATCGTCTGATTGTCGACGACAAGTGATCTGGCGTGATAGTGGTACTGCATATTGTCCAGCAAACATACAGGAAAGGGATCGATATCCGACATGTAGTGTCATGGTATGGGCTGGCATCATGAGCAATGGCCGCACGTCCCTCTATGGGCTTCAAACTGGGACTATGACTGGCCAACGATACATTAATGATGTTCTGCTACCTCATGTTCGCATGTTCCGTGGTACTGTCGGTGATAGATTCATTTTAATGGACGACAGCGCAACATGTCATCGAACAGTCTCTGTCCAGGAGTGTCGTGAGAGCGAGGATATTCAACGCCTCGTATGGCCAGCACGTTCTCCAGATTTGAATCCCATTGAAAATGTGTGGAATGCTTTGGGAAGGAGTCTTTCTGGTCGCCAATGCCCTCCAATAAACAAGAACACCCTCATCCGTGCACTGACAGAGGAATGGGATAAATTACCCCAACAGCTGTTTGATAATGTTGTGCAAAGCATGACACGACGTGTGGAATCTTGCATCGCCCTCCATGGTGGCCATATCTCGTATTGACATCTTACGCCGGAACGCCTGCTGACGGTAATTGCATTTTTTTTCACGTTAACGTATTCTGCACAAAAATGGCATGTTTGTCCCTTGAACACGTTCCAAAGCCTTCTGGATTTCAGAGCACAATAAATTGTCTTTCTTGTAATGTCCTGGCATTCTTATATTTCACTTTATCTTGTAATGTCCTGGCATTCTGATATTTCACTTTATTTTATTTCACTTGGCATCCAACCACACTTACTTTTTTATGCGCTATATATCCATTTATGATCCGTCCTTAGCAATTGTCCAGCAGTGTATTAACACTTATGTTCCCTGGTGGCCAAACCATTCTTTACCAAACATTAGAAATTATGCGAAAAATATTTTCAATCAGGTCTTTAATGCGATACAGGAAGAATTTTTCAAATCTGAGTTTTAGGAACAGAAATACCGCAGAAAACGCAATTTACCTTTGTGCCCCTTAGCGGAAAGTCTGATTTATTTTAAAATTTTGAATTTATAGGAAAAACATTTCGCATCGGAAACACTATCCAACAAAGAAGGGATTTTTCAAAGCAGACTCTTAGAAGTACAGATATTGACAAAAATAAAATATACATCTACGCCCCCTGGCGTAGAAACCATGCACTAGTTTAAGAAGAAAATGTTTCTAAAAGGTTTGTCGACATGACTTGTATCGGTCAACAAACGACGTTTTTTTCAATCGAGAATTGAGAAGCTCATATTTTGTTGCAAATACAACAGAAGCGAAAATTAAGATTTACGCCCCCTGGCGGCCAAACTTTTTTTTTTACAAAAATTAGAAATTATGTGCAAACGATTTCCCATCAGGAGCTGTATCCGGTGCAGAAAGAATTTTTTAAATCGGAGATTTAGAAGCAGAGACATAGGGGGAAACGCAATTTACCGCTACTCCCCCTAGCGGAAAGTCTATGAATTACTTGAAAATTTTGAAATCATATGAAAAACATGTCGCACGGAAAACACTATCCAACAAAGATGGAATTTTTCAAATCTGACTCCTACCAGTAGATATTGACAAAAATAAGATGTACATCTACGCCCCCTGGCGGAGAAACTGTTGAATATTTTAAGAAGAAAATATTCCGAAAACGTTTATCGATGTGAGTGGCATCAGTCCACGAAATAATTTTTTCAATCGATATTTTAGAAGCTGAGATTTTATGACAAATACTTCAGAAGCAAAAATTAACCCTTACGCCCCCTGGTGGCCAAAGTATTTATTACCAAAAATTAGAAATTATATGCAAAAGATTTTCCATCAGGAGGTGTATCCGCTGAAGAAAAAAAATTCAAATCGAAGTTTTAGATGAATTATCGGGGAAAATGTAATTTACTTTTACGCCCCCTAGCGGGAAATCTATGCGTAACTTGAAAAAGTAACTATATCTAAAATACTCTTCGACATAAATGGAATCGAAAAATAAAATTTTTTTCAATCTGATGTTTAGAAGCAAATATGTGGAATAAAACGTATTTTTGAATTCGACATCATCTGCATTTACGCCCTCTAGCGGCGAAACTGTACATCGTAAAAAAAAAAAAAAAAAAAAAAAGACGAAATAAAGGATCAGCATTCTCATATTTCAAGCTTCCCAATGCAAAAAGAATTTTTCAAATAGTTCCAGAGATATCGTGGGTACAGGCGGCCTGCCTGCCTGCCTGCCTGACGGACGGGCAAACCGATAACATAAGCACGATCTTTTATTTTACAAAAGACGTGCTAATAAAAAAGAAAAATCCACTAGCAGACTGCAATGACAAAAAAATTCACTTTTTTGCGCACAACTTTCTCAACTCCATTTATTTGCTCCTCCGCCTTTTATGCCAATTGTCGTACATCACATTTAATTACGTGATGATATCCACATTTGTATATTATCACGTCCTCTGCACTTTATTATTCTACCCGCTTTCCCCTAAAATGTCTTTTTTACGCTTTCTAACCGTAGGTTGAAGAAGCGTATATGCTCCAGCTTTGTCCGTCCATCCGTCTGTCTGTCCGCACGATAACTGGCGTAAAAATATGTCGATTTCGATGAAATTTTAGTATGTGGTAGGGGACCACCCGGGGACGAGCCCTATTGGAAATGGGACAAATGGGGTCAAAGGTCACGACGTAGGAGCGGGATCATTCCATTACCCTTATGCGTCATAATTTGCGTAAATATGGTTCGATTTCAATGAATGTTTACTATGTGGTAGGAGACCACCTAGGGACGAACCCTATTGAAAATGGGACAAATGGAGTCAAAGGTCACGACGTAGGAGCGGGATCATTCCATTTCCCTTATGCGTCATAACTTGCGTAAATATGGTTCAATTTCAATGAAAGTTTACTATGTGGTAGGAGACCGCCTGGGGACGAACCCTATTCAAAGTGGGTGAAGTGGGGTCAAAGGTCAGGACATGAGATCGGAATGCATTCCATTGCCCTTATGCGTCATAACGTGCGTAAAAATGGTTCGGTTTCGATGAAATTTCAGTATGTAGTAGGGAACCACCTGGGGACGAACCCTCTTGAAAATGAACGAAATGTGGTCAAAGGTCAGGGCATAAGATTGCGATCCATTCCATTGTCCTTATCCCATATTATTAAGGTGGACGTCAAGTAATTTTGCTTCCTATACTTCCAATGGAAAAACTTTTGTACACATTTTCTTCACAATTAATGTGTTCCCAAGGATGAAAATTTGAACATCGATTAAAATAACTTCATATTATAACTTGGAAAAGTTAATATTTTCTAAAACATAACCATAATTATATTAAAAATCAATAACTTTTCCTTTGGTGGTGTTGAAACCAGAGAAAAGAAGACGCGACCTGTACTTTGAAGACGTCAGTGGACAAAAAAATGTTGGACTGCATAATTACGGTTATGGTTTAGAAAATATTAAGTATTCAAAGTTATGAAATGAAGCTATTTTAATCGATGTTCAAATTTTCATCCTTGTGAACGCATTAATTGTCCAGAAAAAGATGGCGCGACCTGTATTTTCATGACGTCAGTAGACAAACAAATGCTGATTTGCATAATTATGGTTATGTTTTAGAAAATATTAAGTATTGCAAGTTTAAAATGAAGATATTTTAATCGATGTTCAAATTTTTATCCTTGGGAACGCATTAATTGTGAAGAAAATGTGTACAAAAGTTTTTCCATTGGAAGTATAGGAAGGAAAGTTACTTGACGTCCATCTTAAAGTAGCAATCCCTGTATGTATGTATGTATGAATGTACATTTTATTTTGAAAACGGCTCTAAGAATTTTGATGAAAGTCGTTAACCTACCGTTTTCTGGTACTAGAAATCGATTTAGCTTGATCTCGACTTTAGAATTCGTTTAGTTTGTTAAATAACCACCCCGAATTATAACGTTTTTAGCGATGGCGTTGTTCCATTAATGTTACCAATGCTTAGAAATCTTATGACGTCATAATCTCGCCTTTGAGAATGTTGGCGCGCGGTCACGCCATCTGTCTCTTTGCGTCACGCGTTGTGTGTGGATCTTATTAAAGATTTATGACGTCACACTTTTGCGGCGGGCAGATGGTCGCGATTCCCATCTGCCTCATTACGTCACGCGCTGTGTGCGTATGTCCGTCAGCACGATAACTCGCGTAACAACCGTTGGATTTCGATGAAATTTTAGTATCTGGTAGGGGATCGATCACCTGGGAAGGAACCCTATTTAAAATGAACGAAATGGGGTCAAAGGTCAGTACATAGGAGAGGGATCCATTCCACTGCTATTATGCGCCATAACTAACGTAAAAAAAGGTTCGATTTCGATGAAATTTTAGTATGCGGTAGGGGACCACCTGGCGACAAACCCTATTGAAAATGGGCGAAATGGGGTCAAAGGTTAGGACACAGGAGTGGGATCTATTCCATAGCCCTTATGCATCATAACTAACGAAAAAATGCTTCGATTGCGACAAAACTTTATCATGTTATTTCGGAGGTATACCAAGCCGGTTCTATTGAATATCAACGAAATGGGATCAAAGGTCAGGGCACAGGGCCGAGATTTATTCCACAGACATTATTCTCATAACTTGAGTGATAACTTGAGTAATGATTTCTGTAATGTTGGAAAGCGTATTATAATCAATGCATTGCATGATTTTACTAACTTGTTTACGCTTTCTAACCGTAGATTGAATAAGCGTATATGCTGCAGCTTTGTCCGTCCGCACGATAACTCGCGTAAAAATGGTTCGATTTAGATGAAATTTTATTATGTGGTAGGGAACTACCTGCGAACGAACCCTGTTGCAAATGGGCGAAATGGGGTCAAAGGTCAGGACATAGGAGCGGGATCCATTCCATTGCTTTTATGCGTCATAACTTGCGTAAAGATGGTTCGATTTCGATGAAATTTTGGTATGTTGTTACGGAGGTATACTGAACCAATTCTGTTGAATATCATCAAAATGGGGTTTAAGGTCAGGACACAGGAGCGATATTTATTCTACAGCCCTTATCTTCATAACTTGAGTAATGATTTCTGGTATGTGGGAAGCGTATCATAATCAACGCATTGCATGATTTTACTAACTCTTTTTTTTTTTTTTTAACTATGCTTAACTTTTGGACACCAGAGTGTGTTACCTCAACATGTTCCGTAATGATGGAAATTTTTTTGGTACGTGCTTCAAACAAGATATTTATCCTGCCACTTAATTGTACTTATTGTTTTACTTGTGAAATATTATTGTCCATTGCCATAAAACGTTGAAATAAAAGCTTATAGGGCAGTCTTTATTGGGGGGGGGTCTCGGGAGCACTGCACACAATCATTTTCTAATTAATAACTGTTCGAGCTAAGCAGTATCTTTTATTCTGTGAAGTCTTATCTAATAAAACTTTATCTCCTATTATGTAATGCATTTACATTCTGGCTTGGAAACCATGCATAACTGTCACTTGGATCCTTGCCTACGAAGATTGAATTGACTATACATGTGAAGATTCAAGGTTACCTTTAGTCATTATCGGATTATTTTTATCAAGGTTCTTCTTTTACTGCTGCACAATTGCATCAATGGCATCCTTTTAAAGCCTTTTAAGTGAGCGTGTGGAAGGTACCAATTTAATACGAAACTGTTCTCGTCTCGTAGCATTTTGTGTTTTGAATACGCGTTCAGTTGTCAGAGCTTGAAACGCCGTGAAATTGCTAACACTTGTGTGTGTGTAGACGTTGATCAGTTTCGCAGTGAGCGTGCGCTTTAATCGTGCGACATGCACAAATTTTCGTGAGAAATTTCTCATTCTCTCAGTAACTATCGCTGTAATAGTGGCCTAGCCATCGGTTCATATATCATTTTACCAAATAGTTTTATTGCCAAAATTACGGTTAGTAAAATTTAATTTAATCCGCATATGAAAAATCAAATTTAGTGAATTCATCTCCTCTTATGATTACTTATGTGTCACATTTCAGGCTCTAAAAAGAGAAAAAATAAAGCACTGAAAAGAATCGCCAAAAAAGTTTTTTACTCAAAGTGCCCTGAAAAGGGCCTTAGGATCCCCCCACCCCCCACCCTTAACTTTGTTTGCTCGCCTTGCGCGAAAATACATATGCGAACGTCATGGGTACCGGGACTTTCTAAGTTTTTGGAAATTTTCAGCATTTCAGCACATTTCCAAAACTTTTTTTTTTTTGTTTTTACCTTTGAGGGGATGCATAATTTTATACAGATAAATAAATACCATAACAGTGCAACGGAATATAATTATCAAGTCTTATGAGAATTTCCTGTACGATGCACTTTATTTATTCTTTTTATGTTTTATTTTCCTTTTTGAATTTGAAATTTGGCGATAAATTCAAATTAGCAATGTTTTCTTTAGGGGGGGGGCACGTAGTCTTCCTGTCCTAGAGCGGAAAATAGCCTGGCACAGCCACAGAGGATTAAGAAAATGAAATTTTAAACTCCTATTCACCGACCAAAAAGAAAGTTTGGGGGCGGGGGAGCAGCAAGCTAAGGTGAGGGAAATGATCGTTTCAGTTCGCTCGCGTGTATGGCGTCGGTAGTGCAGGGGATTTCGTTGCCGTGATGATAATAATTAGATTACAGATTTATATTCGGGATAAATGCGTGTTTTACAGAATTTTAAATATACATATTATACAAAATAGATTTATCGGTATCCAAAATTAAAACATTTTTTTTTAGCATTTTTGGAGCCTCAAAACTTTGCGGAAGGTGATTTTAAAATATGCAGAAAATTTTCAAAAAAAAAAAAATATACCTATGTGAAAATTTCTCCCTTTAACTTTTGCAAATAGTTTCAAATAACTTTGTAAAAGGAGAAAATTGGACAAATAAATTCAATAAAAGAACTATCAAAATTTTGAATAATACAATAAAGCTCAGAACCAAGGGTAGATACACCAAAAATAATTATAACTTATAAAATTCCGTTTATTGGCGTAAATATAAACACAAGAGACACAAATGCAAGCTTTCGCCACCAGACGGGCGGCTTCGTCAGGCAGTTGTTCACGATAAAGTAAACACAACAGCTCTCAGTGATTCAAAATCTAAACAATATGATATGTTAGACGCACAGATGGAAACACGAGTTAACCATGAGCAAAAACTGATTAATAGGGTGACAGTCTGACCATGAGCAAAAACAGACTGATAGGGTGACAGTCTGACCATGAGCAAAAACAGACTGATAGGGTGACAGTCTGACCATGAGTAAAAACAGACCGATAGGGTGACAGTCTGACCATGAGTAAAAACAGACTGATAGGGTGACAGTCTGACCATGAGTAAAAACAGACTGATAGGGTGACATTCTGACCATGAGCAAAAACAGACTGATAGGGTGACAGTCTGACCATGAGCAAAAACATATGTTTCGCTATCAAGATCAAGAAATCCACAGCACATGAAAGTTTTTGTCAAACACAATGAACTGCAAGGAGATCTTTTGAACAATCAAATGACAATAGCACAAAACATGGTATATCAAGAAGTCTTTCATGACCTTTAATTAACATCATTTTTATTACCTAAATTTTTACATTGTATGAATTTTACCTTACTGTTAAAGCCATATGACTGGTTAAAATCTAATAACCTTTATAATAGGCTTCTGTCATAGGAATATTGCGAAAATTTTGTTGTTTTTCTTATTAAACTGCCCTTTAATAATTCAACCTCAAAATAGTATAACTATACTAATAATCCGAAATTTCTTGGCGTAGAATAGAAATAAAACTTTCCAAGCTTTCGCACATCAACCAGATGGCTTTTTCAAGGAAGGTAGACAGCTAACTGCAAACTGGATAATAGAACATTTCAACAATTTGAAAGCGGTGACTTGACCAGACAATAAATGAATAGGCGCAAACGTGTTAATTCGAAGAAACGAGGTCACGTTGGTTGGGCACGCTGTACCATGGTAGAAAACGCAGCATTGTTTGAAGAATTGATTCCAAATACGTGGCAACTCCAGAGAGACGCTATCATTGCAAGCCTCGCAGCTGATCAAGGTTTCGCGGATGGCAGTAGATTTGGGTGTGGATTATGAAGGTAATTTCTTTACATCACTCCATATAGGATTGGCGGACTTGTCTACCTTCCTTGAAAAAAACATCTGGTTGATGTGCGAAAGCTTGGAAAGTTTTATTTCTATTCTACGCAAAGAAATTTCGGATTATTAGTATAGTTATACTATTTTGAGTATAATTGGTGTACAGTTCCTACTTATTGAATAATTCAACCGTTTATTGTAGTTAATGCCTCACCTGTGGCGCAGTGGTCTAAGCGCTGGCTTATGACCACTCGTCCGTGAAGGATCCCGGTGAGGCATGGATGTTGTGTTTGTCTTACGATACCGGCTCTCTCCCTTCCCTAGAGCCAGTGGCCCTAAATTAGGGACGGGCGATTGCTTATAGCCCGCCGAGTTGCTCACGGTGGTCGTTACACCTGCAATAAAAAAAAAAAAAATATATATATATATATACTTAAGAGCATAGCCGAAAACATAAGAAAAAGGTAAGAATTTAAAACGAAAGTTATATTTTACGATTCGTGTTATAAAAATTTCAGTCACTGCTTTTTCACCCGTGCATGGCACGGGCTATATATGTTAAAATATGTTCCGTGTACGTAACACTTGGAATGCCTGTAATAATTTCAGTCACGTATTTCGCGAAAAGTCGGTCGTGTATGACGTCACAGAACATCTGGGCCACGAGAGATCATTCTTCCACTGGGTCTTAACCAGAGATGGAAACGGGTCGACAATTTCTTGTGGGTCCAACACGTTGGGTCAAGGTGTTCCTGAATCGAATTTGACCCGGTTTTATTTCAGTTTTATTTTTGAAAAGAGAAAAATATATTCTAAAGAAAAATGCGCGTTGTGGAATTCTGTAGTCGATACTGGTGCCCACGGAGTGAATAATGATTTGACATACAAAAATATTGTCTTTCTTAAAGCAACTAAGATTTCCACCGAACGACGTCAGACAACACGCAGACTCCATGTCGTAAAAGGTCCTTCCTTTGCGTTCTTTTACAGTGAGATTGTCCAGGGCAATCAAGGTACAGGCAAACGCCATTCGCCTGCTTCTCAGCTGATTCACTCTCTCCGTGCGAAGTTCACTGTATGACTAAGAGTTACTTTTCACATCGCACTTTTACATTGAGCATTCAGAGGTTTTCGATTGATGTGCTAACATTCCGTTCCCATGTCATGTCATGTCGAAATTAACTCCTTATTTGTTAATATGGATGGATTTAATATTAAGGAGGTTGAGAAAGGTGTCGAGGCCAACATACGTGCTTGTTGAAAACCACAAGGGGAAGAGTGAATGCTAGAAATTGTTTCGTCTCATTAAGGAACCGGTGAATAATTCTGTGTTGTTTGGTCTTGCTTGTTGTTCAAAATGTGGAAAGTGTATAATTACAAAGAAAGATGTCGACGGTGTAATAAGAGATTATGGAACCAAAAATCTAACTGACCAAATGAAAGTATGCGCACCTCCATCAAAGCGTGGAAAGAGTGAACAATCTAAATACGTTTAAAAAAAATAAATTTGTGTAATCGCGAATAATGATTCCAATTTGTAATATGGTCACGGTCAACCATTACTTCTGGATTACGCAAAATAGTGTCATTAAAATTTAGCAAGTAACCAAATTTTGTTATTGAAAAAGGATTTCAGATTTTGTTATTGAAAAAGGATATATATATAAATTGAGTTTCGAATCTATAGTTCAAAGCAGATTTGTCCGGGTCCGAAATTTTTGACCCCTTGCCAACTCTGTTCTTATGTGCGGCGCTACTGCAGTTTTGAATGAGAATTTTCTGGTGGTTACAAAAGTAATGCATTAACTTCAACAAAGGTGATTTGATGCGTGATATTAGCACGAACTGAGTTTTATAAATGGAGATACAGTGGCTTATGGAGGTACTTATTGCTAGTACCCTATGGGAACTTGGCCTAATCGTCCGAGTTGGGTACTGGTCCAAGTATCAATCGTCATAATTGGGCATTGGTCCTAGTACCGTTACAAATAGTCACCTGTTCCTTTCTCTTGACCTATTCTCTTTCACCGGAAACGCTCGTTGTGACGTCATAGTATCGCTACGTAGCACAGAAGTCCTATGGGACATAGGTAGATTCGTTTAAAACATTTCCTGTGGGTGTGTATGTTGCCGTGCTAGCATGATGGTCTTTAAACCTCAACACAAATAGAAACAAAAAATATTTTATGTATTTTAGGAAATACAGAAGCATGTTGACTCTGAAAAATTCGAGTTCTATTAAACACAGGGGAAAATCTTTCAAGAAGGTCTCATTTCCTGCTCAAGTATAATTTCCGGAAGTTGCCAGGAGATGACGTTAATTTAATTTTTTTTTTTTTTTCGCATGTGCAGTTCCGCTAGGCAGATTAAACATTATTTCAGCGGCAGAGATAAGTGAGCAAGGAATGTTTGCAATCAACCCAGAAGAAAATGCTTAATTTAATATACATATTTGTAAGCCGCTTTAGATTCTTTCATTTTGAGAGGAAGCATTTCTCTCTCCTGAGAGAGAACTTATTTAATAAGTAGATGAACGAAGCTCTAAAACAGAATTTTAGCGAATTATGCGAAAGGCTGTCTGTTTTAATCTCAGCTTTTTCTTCTTAATGCATCTATTCTTAGAAAAATGTAATTTTCCACCTTTGTTTTAGGCTGAAATTCCTGTGCAGTAAATACACTTTCCATCACTTTCAGCAGTTATTTCATTAAAAACTTGGATGTGTGTTAAGCTGTAACATCTAGTGCGCAAATGCGATTTCAATTTAAGGAATGGAGCTTCAGAAATCAGTTTATCTATCAACCATTATCAATCCACTGCTGGATGAAGGTCTCACCAAAGTTCCTTCCACAACAGTCTGTCCTCCATATATATAAACAGTGATTTCTTTTATACCTTTTTAAAACCTTACATAATAATGCGGGTGAAATTTTTTCATCGGGGGGGGGGGGGGTTGTCCTGCCGCCCCAGGTGGCGCGGTGGTCTAAGCTCTGGCTTCTGATAATTCGTCCGACATGGGTCCGGGTTCCAATCTCATAAGGCATGGATGTTGCGTTTGTGTTGCGGGATTGGCTTTCTCCCTTCCCTGATGCCAGTGGCCCTAAATCAGGGAGGAACAAATGCCCATTGAGTTACTCATGGTGATCGTCCCTCCCCCAGCTCCCATCCACAACAACAACAAAACTACCAGTAAGTACATATTTTAGCTCTGATTGTTATTCATGATATATGCAGTAACTTGTAATGGCGGGTAATCAAAAGCGCAGTTTTTAATTTTCAACAGTGGGACCTTGATTAATGCAGCATAAATCGACAGTATTGAGAGATATCATAACGACCCTCGCTACCTCTGTCTTTTTATGATTATATATGCGATACCGCAAGAGTGCCGCCCCGGTGGCACAGTGGTCTAAGCGATGGCTTCTGATCATTCGTCCAAGATGGTCCGGGTTCGAATCCCGATGAGGCATGAATGTTGTGTGTTTGTCTTAGGCGCTGGCTCTCTCTCCCTCCCTCTTCCCTGGAACCCGTGACACTAAATTAGGGACGAGGGACTGCTTATAGCCCACTGAGTTGCTCACGGTGGTTGTTAAACCTCCAATAAAACAACAAAAATAAAAACTCAATAGTCATCACATTTTATTTTGGTTCGCATCCAACTCAGACCAATTGATTCTTCTGTTCTTTTAACGTCTTCGAGGTAATTAAGTTGGTTCGGTATATAGTCGCACACGTGAAAATATGATGAGTCCAACCTTCCCCCCCTTTTTTTTTTCTTTTAGTGACGGTAACAATTACTTAGTTTAATTCAATTTACTCCGGCGTAGGAATTATAGTACTGGCGGAGAATGAAGACTTCATAGACCTGGGCTCCGTCCGTCTTATGGACCCAGACCGCACTTCGTACTTTTCGTAATCAGCCATATGGCTCTATTGGCCCAAAAACGTCTAGCTCTCTAGCGCCTACAGACGCAAAAAAAAAAAAAAAAAAAATAAATAAATAAAAAAAAAATAAACAAACACTTGTTCCTCCTAACCAATGAATTTATACATTCCTCTCGTCGAGGAAGTAACACCTACTAATTTCCCAGTTATGCCATAAATTTTCACGGTTTTTAACAGAAGCACTGTGTATGATGTCACTGGGTGACTCCTGTTAGACTTATTTTAAAAGTTCTTCATACATCCGATCGCTGTTATAACGACTCCAATTTTCCCATACAAGTTTTCAGGTTTCTGTAATGAACAAAAAAATCTTGCTAGGTGGGGTATAGCAAAATATTTTTTTTGGTGGTGTTATGTGTTGGAAACTACTTAGAGGAGGGAAGATGAATATGAAAAAAAATAATTATGTAATAAAGTGTGGCACTTTTACGAAAAAAAAAAAAAAAAGAAATATTTGATCATTAGGCCCGAGAAGACTATGGCATCCACGTTGTGAAATAATCCTGCATTGAAGAAAAGTGGTACATCGGAATCCAGTATGGGTTACCTAGATACTCGATCGCTGGGTTAGTTGCCGTACGGATTGTTTTCAAATATTTTGAAATGAAAAACAGAGCGGGCAGACATTCGTTTCCTGGATAACTTTGCTTGCTTAATATTCATGTGTGCATGCTTGATTACTTGTTTGTTTGAACTCAGAAGAAAGAATTTCGGAAAGAAAGGAAAAACTTTGGTTGTGAAAGTAATAATACCATACGTTTGTTTGTCATTCTTCGTTTCAGGTAATTTAATTAAGCATTGAAATTAAATTTGGACACAAGTTGAGCTTGCATTTTATTGCAGTTTTTCTGAGGATCTGTTTCGGAACTAGTAACATTTGTGCAATATAGCATGTGGACGAATGTTTTTTTTTTCTTTTATTCTCTCTCTCTCTCTCTCTCTCTCTCTCTGTGGGAGGTGTGTGTGCATTGCTTATTTGCGTAGGAGTCTATTGCACTCTCCTTAATCCCTACTCCCTTTCTTCTGGGCCAGTTTGTACTCAGAGGGGCATCATCTGAGGTCAGCCACACCAAATCCGTCTAATAAAAAGCCTCAGAACTGCTCTGTAACGTCAGCTACCACACTGTAAAAAATAAGTGGTGTGGATTCACGGAAAATTTCTGAAAATGTGCAGCAAAATTTCCCGCAAGTGTCCGTCTTTTTACGGAATTTCAGTTTTTAAAAGTTTCCGTATTTTCACAGATTTTCCGTAGTCAGTAATTCCATTTATTTCAGAAAAGCCCGTTTTAAGTTTTTCCGTATTTAGACAGAAATTTCGCAAAATGCAACGCACACACTGAATATTTTTAGCCCTTACGTGAGAATAGTTTTGCGCCAGTAGTGGTGATCGAGCCCACGTCCTTTGTGTTTAAACCGCGCGTCTTAACCAGTCAGCCAGAAAGGCGCAGGAATCAGACGCACGTTCAGAGCAAAACTAATTAATTGGGTGATGATTTTTTTTTCATTAATGCGATTGATTTATTCATTTTATTTTTTATTGGATCTTAATATTTTTTGAATATGTCTGTAATAACTATTTTTTCTGTAGGAGGTCTTATTACAAATTACGTATTTTTAGCACGTCTTTTGTAAAAAAAGATCGTGCTTCTGTTATCGGTTTGTCCGTCCGTCTGTACCCACGGAATCTCTGCAACTATTAGTCCGATTTGAAAAATTCTTTTTGCATTCGGAAGCTTGAAATATGCAAATGATGATCCTTCATTTCGTTTTTCTTTTTACGATGAACAATTTTGCCACTAGGGGCAAAATTGTTTAGACAATTTTGCCGCTAGGGGGTAAATGCAGATGTCGAATTCAAAATTACGTTTTAATCCACATATTTGCTTCTAAACATCCGATTGAAAAAAATCTTATCTTTCGATTCCATTTATGTCGAAGAGTATTTTAGATATAGTTTCATTTTCAAATTACGCATAGGTTTTCCGCTAGGGGGCGTAAAAGTAAATTACATTTTTCCCGATAACTTTTCTTCTAAAACTCCTGATTTGAAAAATCTTTTTTTCAGCGGATACATCTCCTAATGGAAAATCTTTTGCATATAATTTCGAATTTTTGGTAAAGAATACTTTGGCCACCAGGGGGCGTAAGTGTTAATTTTTGCTTCTTATGTATTTGCCATAAAATCTGAGCTTCTAAAATATCGATGGAAAAAATTCTTTCGTGGACTGATGCACTCACATCGATAAACCTTTTCGGAATACTTTCTTAAAATATCGCACAGTTTCTCCGCCAGGGGCGTAGATGTATATCTTATTTTTGTCAATATCTCTACTTCTAGGAGTCCGATTTGAAAAATTCCGTCAGTGTTGGATATTGTTTTCCGTGTGACATGTTTTTCATATAATTTCAAAATTTTCAAGTAATTCATACTTTCCGCTAGAGGGCGTAAAGGTAAATTGCGTTTCGCCCTATATCTCTGCTTCTAAATCTCCGATTTGAAAAATTCTCTCTGCACCGGATACAGCTTCTGATGGGAAATTGTTTGCACATAATTTCTAATTTTTGTAAAAAAAAATGGTTTGGCCACCAGGGGGCGTAAGTAAATCTTAATTTCCACTTCTGATGTACTTGCAGCAAAATGTTAGCTTCTAAATTTTCGATTAAAAAAAACGTAGTTTGTAGACCGATACTACTCATGTCGACAAACCTTTTGGGAACATTTTCTTTTTAAAATAGTGCATGGTTTCTACGCCAGGGGACGTAGATGTATATCTTATTTTTGTCAATATCTCTACTTCTAGGGGTTCGATTTGAAAAATTTATTTTTTGTTGGATAGTGTTTCCAGTATGACATGTGCTTCATATAATTTCAAAATTTTCAAGTAATTCATAGACTTTCCGCTAGGGGGCGTAAAGCTAAATTGCGTTTCTCCCTATATCTCTGCTTCTAAATCTCCGATTTGAAAAATTCTTTCTGCACCGGATACAGCTCCTGGTGGGAAATCGTTTGCACATAATTTCTAATTTTTGTAAGGAAAAAATGGTTTGGCCACCAGGAGCGTAAACCTTAATTTCCGCTTCTGATGTATTTGCAGCAAAATATGAGCTTCTAAACTCTCTATTAAAAAAAAAACGTTGTTTGTAGACCGAACTACTCGTGGCGAGTGCATGGTTTCTGCGCCAGGGGGCGTAGACATATCTTATTTTTGTCAATATCTCGACTTCTAGGAGTCCGATTTGAAAAATTCCTTCTTTGTTGGATAGTGTTTCTAGTGTGACATGGTTTTCCTAAAAATTCAAAATTTTCAAGTAATTCATAGACTTTCCGCTAGGGGGCGTAAAGGTAAATTGCGTTTCCCACTATTTCTCTGCTTCTAAACCTCCGATTTGAAAAATTTCTTCTGCACGGGATACAGCTCCTTATGAAAAATCCTTTGCACATAATTTCTAATTTTTGTAAAAAAATGGTATGGCCACCAGGTGGCGCAAGTCTTAATTTCCACTTCTGATGTATTTGCAGCAAAATATGAGCTTCTAAAATCTCGATTGAAAAAAAAAAGTCTTTTGTTGACAGATTCTACTCATGTCGCCAAACCTTTTAGGAACACTTTCTTTTGAAATAATGCATGGTTTCTACGCCGGGGGGCGTAGATGTATATCTTATTTTTGTCAATATCTCTACTTCTAAAAGTCCAATTTGAAAAATTCCTTCGTTGTTGGATAGTGTTTCTGATGCGAAATGTGTTTCCTATAAATTCAAAAATTTCACGTAAATCATTTAAGACTTTCCGCTAGGGCGCATAAAGGTAAATTGCGTTTTCTACTCCTAAAACTCCGATTTGAAAAATTCTTCCTGTATCGCATACAAGACCTGATCGGAAAATATTTTTCACGTAATTTCTAATGTTTGGTAAAGAATGGTTTGGCCACCAGGGGTCATAAGTGTTAATTTCTACTTCTGATGTATTTGTAGCAAAACTGGGCTCCTGAAACCTCGACTAATTTTTTTCTTCGACCGATACCGCTCATATGGAAAAACCTTTTGCGAATACTTTCTTCCTAAAATAATGCATGGTTTTCCCACTAGGGGACGTAAAGTCACATCTTATTTTTGTCGATAACTCTGTTTCTAAGAGTTCGTAAGCTCAAGATTCCGTTTACAGCAATATCTGAGTGATTAAAGACCCGATTGAAAAGCTTCTTTCTTCCGTCAGATACTATTGTTTTCCATACCGGTTCCATTGACTTTGAATAGCTTTGATAAATTTAATTTGCATCAGAACGGATTCAAAAGACGTGCTTAATACACCCGAAAATTCGGTGGCGTCTTTCTTGTTTTTTCATCGTGTTGTTTCAAAGCAATATAATGATTTGTAGTTTGAGATCTTTTTCTCAACTGACAATAACTTTAAATTATCTTTAACAGAAGGTGCAATGTAATAATGTTTAATTTCACAAAACTTCTAAATGTAAAATTGACTATTGATAGCTGTAGCTTTTGTCTTAAGGACCTCACAAACTGATACATCAGACAGGGCTTGAAAAAAAACAAAAAAAAAAAACACCCAAGATGCCCGGTGCATGTAAATTGTTGGCCTGGGCAGGTAAATCAAAAATCTAGTTGCCCGGTCCTGGCAACTAAATTAAAAAAAAAAAAAAAAAGAATAAAATTTCCTACTGCAAGAAAAAAAAAAAGAGACAGTTGTCGTATGCATCGGTGCCGACAAGGGGGTCACCACTCAGGGTCACTTGAACCCCTGTAGAATTATTTTTCCCTTTATTTTATTTTATCTATTACGTTTTTTTTTACACTCACAGAACTGGACCACAAGAAAAGATGGAGTTTGGGGCGTTTAATTTAATATCCCAAGTTTATTGGAAAACGATAACGTGAAAGCGGAAAACCTAGCAAACCGTAAGGTACGCCCAAACATGTTCCACTCAGGGTGGCTATGTGCTGCACTTAAAAGGATTGGCGTGGCCCTGCTCGACACTGTTCATTATTTTGAAAACAGTTACCAATGTATTAGGTGTGCAACATAATTCTCGGCCACAGGCACGACACGTAGACAGCAAATCGAATACGTACCTAATCAGGGAAATAATCCCCGTCGTGTTGGATACATTTAAGCCATCGGCCAGGGAGCTGCCGAATGCCACTGCGGAAAAAGAGGGTTGTTTAGAGTTGATGAAGTCATCAATACTTGTGTGGGCCTCCTCGACAGAAGTGAAGTGCGTATCACTCAGGTGATGTTGCGGGGAGCGAAAGAAGTGATAATCCGACGGGGCGAAGTCTGGAGAATACGCCGGGTGGGACAAAATCTCCCATCCCAGGTCTGTGATCGTGTTTAAAGTCGTTTTCGCGGTGTGAGGACGTGCGTTATCCCGAAGCAACAGGGCGAACCTTCTGCCCTTGCCGGTGTATGGCCTTTTCGCCACCATTGCGTAACTTACACGAATGAGTTGCTGACAATAACTGTCAGCATTGACCGTTTCACCAGGTTTGAGCAACTCATAGTGTACGACATCGCGCTGTTCTCACCATATGCACAGCAACAACTTCCTGGCAGGGATATTCGGTTTGGCTGTACTGGTGGTAGGCTGACCTGGATAAACCCACGATTTGCGCCGCTTAGGATTATCGTAGAAGATCCACTTCTCATCACAGGTCAAAATCTTGTGGAGGAAATCCTTCTTGAATCTGGAGAGCAAGGACACAGCAACATCGTAGCGCCTAGACTTGTTCGCGGCTGTGAGTTGGTGGGGCACCCAACGGCCCTCCTTGGGAATCCGTCTAAGCTTGTGCAGGCGCTTTGCAATGACTTACCATGTTACTCCAAGCTCCTGGGTGAGCTCTGACTGTGTGCGACAGGGATCTGCGTCCAAATGGTGTACCAGTTCCTCATCGTAAACTTTCTGCGGCTGTCCCGGACGTTCTGCATCACGGAGATCGAAATTTCCCTGCTGGAACCACTTTTTACACGTACTGTAAAACACAGCAGCCTCACCCAAAGCAGCACAGATCATTTGCTGGGTTTCCGCGGCACTTTTTTCAGCTGAAACGCGAACAGGAGGCAGTGCCTCAAATGTTGGTTCTCGAAAGACATTGCTTTCAGAGTCAACTTTCGTCCCTTCTGTCACTGCCAGGAAAAGCTGTTGGTTGGCGCTGCAATCTGCCATTATCGCACACAGCTATTGGCATTTGCCGTCGTTCTATGATCGGTTGCGGTTAGCGGCCGAGAATTAAGTTGCACGCCTAATACAGGATAATACATGATTTACTAACATTACACTTTCTTCAAGAGCAGCATCAATGAATAGTAGTAGTATTCTGGTGTTTAGTAGTAATATTAATAGTGTTAATCTTCCATTTTCACGAATTACTGTTTCTACATATTAGCCAAACCTTAATTAATTACACTTGACCCCACCTTGAAAAATTGCCTGCAAGCGCCCATGGTCGCATGTCGTATTTGATTTCACTGCTAATCACCGGAAGTTGTATTGTTACGGAATGCCAAGGTCAGAAGAATATTAAATCTTTAATTATATTATGCTCTAGGTCCAGAAATTGGAACCATGTGTAGTTTTCCTCCAAATTTTTATAGTCAGCGACGGGATGCATGCTTCTGATGGAACTAGCCTCCGGTGTGTAGTGACAAAGGGCGAAAACTTTAACGAAAGGAACATTGTAGAATCAATAAATTTCTGAAATGCTAATAATTTAATCATCATTTTGTAACTTGAGATACAAGCTTTTGTTCATCGAACATTTCGAATACAGACCCGTAAAACAGAAATGCAAAACATGCAATTCGGCCTGAATTTGTTCTTTGTTGGATTTAAAGATACCAAAGAATAGTATCAGAGAGTAGAAAAAACAAAAGAAAGGAAACTGTGCAGTCAGTTTAAGTTGGGTCATAAATCCGTCAGTGGGGTGGGTGTGGAGCAAGTGCGAGAGTAATGGTTTGATAAGGGATATGGTAGGAGTGCACCGTAATGCGGACTGACATCGTTCTTACTTTCCACGCACAGGTCGTGAAAGTTTCCATTATTCGAAACTGAAATTTTGTTAAAAGACTGGCACCTACCGAGAATGTTTTCAATCGAACATTTGTAGAATCACTTTGCTGCTCGTTATTTTCACGAATCCATCGTCAATTCGCACCGCTTATTTTTAACAGTGCCTGAACCGGGAAATGTTCTGAGTGCAATTGACCCATATCGCTAATTTTTGAGGGCAGTTGACTGTATTTGACCTATCTAGGAAAGTGCTGAATTGAAGTGATCTCGTATTTATTCATTTGCTGTGTTTTAGCGACTTCAAACGAATTTGGTCACATAAACTGCCACGAACCTTGAAATTTCTGCTCGAAATCGCAAATGTGATTCGTTAAGTTCATTTCGTTGAGCGAAATGTCATTGTGACGTCATCTTATGTTAATTAGTTTCGTTAAGGAATAAGGAAGGAGAAACTGTCTAGAAAGAGTGTGAAAGCCCTCAGGTTCAATAAAACTTGGCGTCATGTGACGCAGTTGCGGGGGTTTTGAAGCGGAAGTGTGTCATAACGTCGAAGCGTTTGCATGCAATTTTCAAAAAGTTCTTAGAAATTCTGAGTTCTCGTTTTACGTAATGCGTGCACGAATGTGGAATTCATAAATAGTGTTGAGCATGAGTTGCATTTTAAATTAAGTAAATATGCCATGGTAAAATGAAAATGGATGCTAGCAAATTCAGCGTATTCCCTTGTGAACATTTCGGAATGTAAAGGGGAAAGAGTGTTTTTTCAGCACATCTTTGAAAAAGAAAGGCATATTATCAATTTGTCAGTCGACCAGGGTGAATAAAAATTTGTCTCGGTGGCTAAAATGTGTAATGATGCTAAAAACCAATGAACGCTCACCTCATTCTGCAAAGTACAGGTCGTTGTTTTCTGTTGGCCTTTTTACGGACGTTCCGCGTGAGCTACGATCCCACGGCGGTAGATTTCGGAGACAAACTCTCTGATTCCACATCCACCACTGGTTCGAAGGGCCGTCCTTTTAGGAAGTGGGTCTTGGAGCGAAACAGGTGGTAGTCGGATGTGGTAAGATCCGGCCTGTAAGGAGGATGGGGTAAAATCTCAAACCCTTTTCAGTTTCTGTGATTTTAGGCTGGCAGCTCTGGAGGTATAAATTAAGGCATTATCAACTTGCAGCAACGCCCGCTTCCTATTAATGAGGGCTGGGTGGCATTGGCGCAGAGTATCATAGACCGCTCTGAAGGTGTGACTTGGGGCATAACCCACTTGCAGCAACGCCCTCTTGCTATTGATGAGCGCTGGGTAGCGTTGGCGTAGAGCATCATGGAACCGCTGAAGTTGTTCGAAATATACGTCCACAGCCTGACCATTTGACACGAATTCACAATGCACAGCACCCTCATTGTTACACCAAATGCACAGCATGACTTTTCTCTCGAACTGGCCTCTTTATACCATTGGCTATACTTCCTGGAGCCACTGGTGAGATAACATAGGAATATCCACTTTTCATCACCTGTGACGATACAACACCAAAACCTATCGTTCTGTGGATTTGATAGCAATTTGCGACAATGACATTTTGTTTGGCCTGCTAGGGTGTCAGTTCATGAGGAGCCATTCGATGGCGTCTGGAGAAAAAAACCAAGCTGGTGCAGGTGACGAACGATGGCCGCTTGAGAAGACACAACCTCAGTTGTCGTGTACTGGTACCGAGGTTTGCAGTCACAGCCTGGACCAGGATATCAGTGTTGTGCCGCCCCGGTGGCGCAGTGGTCTAAGGCGTTGGCTTATGATCATTCGTCCGAAGGGGTCCGGGTTCGAATCCCGGTGAGGCATGGATGTTGTGTTTGTCTTACGGCACTGGCTCTCTCCCTTCCCTGGAACCAGTGACCCTAAATTAGGGACGGGCGACTTCTTATAGCCCATTGAGTTGCTCACGGTGGTCGTTAAACCTCCAATAAATAAAAAAAAAATATCAGTGTTGTAGTCATTCGACGTTCTGACGACCTCGGATTATCTTCGTAACTGGTCTCCCCAGCATTGAAACCACTAAACCATTTTCGTGCAGTGCTGCTGTCCAGTGTTTCCTCGCCTTCAACTGCACAAATTTCTCACGCTGCTGTTGCTGCCACGTTTTAACCCTTTTTTTCTGCATAATAGCGTAGGAGCCCTCTAACAGCACGTTTGTTGACCACAATCTTCATCTCAGCTGATGACGCAGTATGGTCCCATACCAAACGCAAGTAATCAGCCTCGTATTGGGGGGGGGGCTATAAGTAGTCGCCCGTGTCCCCAATTTCGGACTACTGGTTCCAGGGAAGGGAGAGAGCCAGTGCCGTAAAACGAAGACATCCATGTCTCATCGTCTTTTCGAACCCAGAGTGATCTCTGACGAATACCAGCACTTAGTTCACTGATATAGCGGAGCGGCTGTGGTGTATTTATGTCGTCGCCGTAGCCAGTCAATGCTGACGTGTGTTTCGCTCAGGAATGGAGACCGATATCAGCTGACTGATAACAAGAAAACATGATTTCTGTTTATCAGTCAGCTGAGAGAAAAAAAGCAGTTTTTCCTCTAATTTAGGTTAGAAAATAATCAAAATCAGTATTTCTCTGAACTCATTCTACGGATCACGAAAGACAGCAGAAAATTCGATGAATAACTATTTTAAACTCTTGCTTTGATTTAAAAAAAAAAAAAGTTGAGAAATGAGTAAAAATGTTGCACCGTTGAACGTACAGCAAGAAGAGATGAATGAATCCGAAAATATGCTTGTCTGAAAAATTAATTCAAAATAAATCTTTCTGTTGTACTATTAGTTTTCAGTATTTTTTTTTCTTTAATTTGTTTGGGGTCTCAGCGACCTCCGTGAGCGACTCAATGTACTGTAAGCAGTCATCCGTCCCTAATTTCGGACCGTAGGTTACAGGGAAGGGGAGAGAGCCTGTTTCGTAAGACCCCAGCATTTGAGTTCCGTCCTATCTCGGACGAATAATTAGAAGCGAACACCTCGTACTACTCTGCCACTGGGGTGGCTAGTTTTTGGTCAACCTGGCTAGATAAGCCATCGCCCACGATATTTTATACAGTCAAACCTCGTTAAACCGCCATATAAGGTCACGGTTGGTCTAGTGGTCAACGTTCGTGAATGCCACGGAAAAAGTCTCAGGATCGATCCCAAGCAGGTACGAACGTTCGAACCACTAAATATAAGCCGTGAGTCGGATGGGCACGTTAAGCCCTTCCCCCTCTATAAATAAGGAGTCTTCCTTCCCCTTTCTACTTCGCTTTCGTGTGACCTTCCTGTCTGACACTCTAGCCCAAATCTCGTAACTTCCTACTTCTAAAGGGTTGTTTAAGGCCTGTGGTCAGACACTCCTTTCCTAAACTCCCTCTCTTAGTTGCTCGGTTCGAGCGTCGTGACCCAATTAACATCCTGTTGGCATTCAGAGTTTGCTGTTCCCAGTCTATTCCCCATTATTTCTGTAACTGATAGATTTTTGACGTCCTCTTATTCTTTTGTCGACTATCCGCGGAATACATTTCCTAAACTACTCAACATAAATCACTAAAACGTCATATCTTGTTCATCGTTCCAACCTGGCGGTAAGCGACATGGCGGTTTTTAGAGTTCATCCGCCCCGGTGGCGCAGTGTCTAAGCGCTGGCTTATGACCATTCGTCCGGAAAGGGTCCGGATTCTAATTAGACATGAGCACAGGCCCGTTGTATAATTATTTATGACTGGTCTAGGCCCGGGTTTAAACATTTGTGCGAATTTTCCCAGTGGGAATAAGGAAAAAAACATAGCATATTGCTTTAGTCATATTTATAGTTTCATCATCAGATGTTAGTACTTCACGTTAATGCCGCCTCTCCCCTCCCCTAAAAAAGAAAAAAATATTATTTGTATCATATTCAGGTAATGTCCATTTTGTTTCCCAAGTGATAAATTCGTTTACGTCGGCTCACCTTCAGGTTTTCACCGAATGACCGAAAATTTCAATTTTTCGTATTGTTGATAGCTGGACCTTGAATTTTAGTTGCTAGAAAACTTTATACTATCAGTTTTCATTGTATCTGGGGGAGGGAGGGGGGGAATACATGGCTGTTACTTGAAACACTTACAGACGTTTTTGAGTTGCGAAATGCACTCGAAACACGCAATAAACAACAATTAGGAATTTTGAACAAAGAACAAAAGGAGACAATAGACTAACCATTCTGTTGTGCGTTTCCCGTTGCGTTAGTTAATTCGGTTAGCAGTGTTAATAAAATTTAAACAGTGAGCGGGCAAACTAACTTGAGCTCGGACCGGATTTTAGTCAAATATCTGTTATGAGCCCGCCCAGTGCGGGTCCGGATCCATTTCCGTGCTTTTTGTCATAGCCCGGGCCCGTGCTCATATCTAGTTCGAATCCCAATGAGGCATAGGTGTTGTTTATCTTACGGCATTGGCGCTCTTCCTTCCCTGAAAACAGTGGCCCTAAATTAGGGACGGGCGACTGCTTGTAGCCCATTGAATTGCTCACTGTGGTCGTTAAACCTACAATGAAAAAAAAAGTTCATGTAAAAAAAAAAAAAGTATACTATAAGGAAGAAATAATACACGTACATACATATATACACGCTCTAACATATCGGATCTTTAATTCTGAGAACGTAGGGATTGAAAACAGTGATTATCCAAAGCATGACTAATATTCTTGAAATATGGTTTTTCACATTTTCTTATAGCATCATCCTTACGTTCTTCATGAGTACCATCGGCACTTTCATAGTGAAGTGTTATTCTATCTTTCATATTTTTGCGACCTTTCTCATTTTTATCTGATTCAGCGCTGAATATGATTTCTAAGATTTTTTTTCTTGTTTTATACTCTGAACGTTCAGAGGTTTCGGTTGTTTCACCAGGCTGTATTCTCAATAACAATCCGTGCCGATTTTTGAAACCAAGTGTTACTGCAGTAAAATTCGGTGTTCTTTCCCAAACTGTCTGGCTTTTTCAAGAATAACTTAAGCGGTAATAACTCAGTGCTAGGCATTCATATGACCATAGAACAAGAGCTTTCTTTAAATTTCGTACTTGCCACTTAAATTGTTTATGTAAGTGCAGTTGATTTTCAGATTTCATTGATTTATGTTTATCGCTTAATGTGTCATCTACTGTTTTTCTGCTAATTGACTTCTCTAAGAGGTCCGAAAAGTAATAAGTTAATGCTTGATGGCTAAATCCAGGATTACTATTTTTGAATTCGCGTATCAAAATTTCACTGGTTTATCCATTTTAGGATGCTTTAAAATAAACAAAAACTGATTATTGAAAAAAAAAATGCCATACAACAAACATTTCTAGCGATAAGCAGTGATTATTGAAGGGGGTTGGATAACTAAAGGTATTTGAATCCAAAATGTGAAAGGTAAGGCAAGAAATGTCATTCTCTGGGGGAGTATGGCCTCTATGGATATGTAAGACGCCGCAGCTAAGCTGTTGTCATTTGGTAAAATCGTAAAGTAACTACATGAGTAGCGAGGATTGGTCCCTACCTCTCCGTTTAGGAAACTTCGACATTTAACCGGACACATACATTCAAACACCAGTCGTCTGACTTCTGTCAGATGCAGTAAATCGCAGAACAGTCTGCCCTTGATTTTCGGCAGCTGACCGCACTTAGCTAACGGCATCATTTTTTTTTTCAGTGCAGTGAGCGTGGTGATGGATGTTATCTCACCTGTTCGGCAAAACTTTAGAGGACAGCTCATCTCACACGCTTTCGGAGCACACTTAAGGTACAGCAGCTTATTCATATTGTCCGTTGCTAGTTGTGGGCGCGGGCTGGTTCTTGTGGTGATGCATTCCGCTCGAACTGATGGTACTTGTTATTTCACACAAATATTGTTAGTTTATTATATAGACTCCATCATTTGAACAAAGGCTTATGCAAACACTACCTTGCCGCCCCGGTGGCGCAGTGGTCTAAGCGATGGCCTCTGATCATTCGTCCGAACGGGGTCCGGATCCCGGTGAGGCATGGATGTTGTGTTTGTCTTCCGGCATTGGTTCTCTCCCTTCCCTGGAACCAGTGACCCGAAATTAGGGACGGGCGACTGCTTATAGCCCATTGAGTTGCTCACAGTGGTCGTTAAACCTCCAATCCAAAAAAAAAAAAAAAACCAAAAAAAAAACACTACCGCCAGGTTTCTCCAAACCTATGCAAACTACTGTTTTTTAACACTAGTTTGAATGGGTGGCTTATGCAAGCTAGTGTTTTTATTGGTATTTTTTTGAGTTTTGAAAATACAGTTCTTGGTATACCCCCCCCCCCCCCCCCAAAAAAAAAAAAATCGGTGTTTAACCTGGAGCCTCTGGTATATTATATTGCCAGAGGTAAACAATAAAATTTACTGTTTCAAGAAATTCAGTAACTACATGCTCGAACTGAGAAGATATAATGGTATAATGGAAAAATATTCCGTTACAAGCGGTATTCCTTCCTATCTTTATCCGTTCTGACGGTAAGAGGGTGGCCCGTTTGTACCATAGCCGGGCGTGCTTTTGCTCTGAGGTTCCTTACGAACTGCCAACTGAATTCCCTATAAAAGCGAATTTGTATATACCTTTTTTTTTTTTCTTTAATTGTAGGGTTAACGACCACCGTGAGCAACGCAGTCGCCCGTCCCTAATTTAGGGTCACTTGTTCCAGGGAAGGGGGAGAGCCAGTGCCGTAAGACAAACACATCCATGCCTCGCCGGGATTCGAACTCTGACCCCTGTCGGACGAATGATCAGAAGCCATCGCTTAGACAACTGCGTTACCTGGGCGGCATATATATATGTATATACCTTTTGATTCAATTTTTTTTATAAGTGTGAATGAAGCAGAAAGTAATGGCATTCCATTTCCTGTTATAAAAATTTCTGAAGTTCGCCATCTGGTTTTCTTTGGTAGAGAGATGCATTCCTAAAGCTCACCTTCGAATTTTTCTTTATTGCTCCCATATCTAAACAATGAGTGCGTTAGCGTTTCTCTCTAAATATCTCCCACGCGTTGCATCCCGAGATGTTGATTCCTTCGGAATATTTGTATTCCTCTATTTCAGAGGGACCAATTACAAATTGAGTTTGTGCAAAATATGTCTGCAACTAACCTAAAAATTCTGACGAAATTAAAACTTTCAATTAAATTTATTGTAATGGTTTTGTAAAAATCGTTCCAACATAGTGAATAATTTGAGTCTGTTGAACGGTGTATTTATTCTCCAATGATAACAAAAATGTCGCTAGAATATCCTGGCGGATGGGAATTAGTGGTTTTAAAGGGGGAAATTTCGATTTAGCTAGATAAGATTTGTTATCCGTGAGTTACGGGCGGGTGTAGTTCTATCGAGTTTCGACTGTACATTCGTTACATTACATTCCGTTATTTGAAAAAAAAAAAAAATTCTCTGTTAGTTGAAGGACGATGAAAAATCTATAGCGATTTTCATGTGCAAAATACATTTTAAAATTCAAATTAATGTCCGCCTTCTTTTTCTTTCAGCACTAAAGAATTGCACTTCCGTCATACGTCACTTTGTGGAGAATCTTGTTTTTACTGTCGACGTCATGTTGACATTCCTGACTGTTTGGGTAATCGTCGTTTAATCAAGGGTGGGGTATCTGGTTACCATCTGTGCGAGGCCTCAAGCTCATCTAAAGAAGTTGGTGACGTAATGCCGCCGTCGTGTGTGCATGCATTTGTGTGTAGGTGGATATTGAGTGTTAATCCTTCTTTTCTTCACGTCGTTCCTTTTTCCGCATAGTTAAGTAGGTGGAAATATCTGTAATGAAGAACCTTGCTCATGTGAAGAAGTGGATCCAAAATCTTAATGTGCGGCGCCAAATGTGGAGGAGAGGGGGTGATATTTTTGAAATTAGTGCGGAATGTTCAAGTAAAGCGGGCCTGTGGAGCTTTTGTATCTTTATGCTCATTGAGGTCAGGGAGTTTTGGAACACTGGAGACCGAATCAGCACTGCCCCCTTTGCGCCCCCTGTCATGCGTGTGTCTGAATAATATTGTGACCCAATTTCTTCTATTTTTTTTTTTTTTTTTTTGTTCACTGTAGGTTAAATGTCAAAACAACCCGATATCACAAAGTGTGTGGTGTGCTCTGCTTGACGTAGAAATAGCGCCTGACATGTTAGCTGAAATTTACAAATTCTTGAAATTATTAAATGACAATTCGACATAACATTAAATAACACCAGAAGACTGGCATGGCCGCTATTATCAAATGCAGTGGAACCTCTGTTTAACGAAGAGCCGCATCGTGACTGCGGAAATATTCGTTATGTAGAAATTTGCTTATTGGGGAATGGTATTTTTTAAATCGATGCAAAATGAACTTTGGCTATAATAACCGAACCGTTGATTATTATTGTACGCTTTTAAACTTGTTCAAGTTTATCATTACTGTGTTATTCCTTATCAAAGGTCTTAATTTCAACAGTACTAGATTTATTAACATTTGTTGAAGTCTTTATATATTACTGCAGTACTACGATTACGTGCTGTACAAATTTATTTGTTTTCATGAATATATAAAAAAATATAGATGCATATATTGATAAAATTAAATTTAAATGATCTTCATGTATAAATAAAATTAATAAATTAAAATTTCGTAATGTGTATTTGATTTCAGGTATATATTAATAAATTTGATGTCTGTATTAATCTGATTTTAGGCAGATCTTTTTAATTTTAAACAATTTAATACCAGTGCATAAAATATTGTTAGAAAATGTGCGCAATGTGTTATACATGTATGACCTTAAAACTGTTTTTTTTTTTTTTTACAAAAGTGAAACGTCGACTACCTTAAAATATTTTATGGATCATCCTTCAATGAAATCAGAAAAAAAAAAAAAGTATTGATCTTAAACACAAGATAACCATATATATTCATAGTATCGCATCTCTTAAGACAGCGAAAAATACATTCTGGCATATCAGTGGATTTAAGTCCATTTGGAATAAGTCTAAAATGCTTTGATAATATAGTCTTGAGTTGATTTTGATTCACATTCGCAATCTTGAGCAATTTCAAAATGTTTCTGAACACTAGAATATTCTTGTCAGTAAGATGTTCAGCAACAGCCCTATGAACTTCAACGAAAGGAAACAAAATGAAAGGAACTTTCGAGAATAGCTTAGTTAAAACTAGAAAAAATCAGTCCACATTTCGTGTATGTTTTTGAACGCATCTGACTCTATATTTAGATGTTTTTGAACGCATTTGACTCTAGCTTCAAAGTTCCCTCATAAAATTAGGGAAAATTTTCTAAATAGAGGTTCCACTGTATTTTCTCAATTCTGCATATGTGGCAGACCAATGCCATTCTGAAAGGTTTGAGATAGTACGCCTTCCAGCGACGAATCCGGTTTCCGAATGGTCATATTTTTCATTTTAAGAGCACGGCGTACAAAAAAAAAAAAAATAACTGGCAGCGATGTACTGTTAACTGAAAAGAAAAACGTACATAACTGTTACGCTTCTCCACTACTTTATGGCGTATATAAATCGAGCTGTTTTTTTTTCTTCGATCTTTTTTAAAGACATTTTCGGAAGGTGTCTTTAAAAAAGATTGGCAAAATACGTAGCTAAGCAAGTATAATTTTAAAAACTGCCATTTAAAACTTTTGCTGTGTGCCTTGATAAAATAAAGTTATAATCGACGGTCTCTTCGCCAGTACTATAGATTGAAGTGATCGTGAGCAGCCCCCCGGTGGCGCAGTGGTCTAAGCGATGGCCTCTGATCATTCGTCCGAAAGGGGTCCGGGTTCGAATCCCAGTCAGGCATGGATGTTATGTTTGTCTTACGGTACTGGCTCTATCTCCCTTCCCTGGAACCAGTGACCCTAAATTAGGGACGGGCGACTGCTTATAGCCCATTGAGTTGCTCACGGTGGTCGTAAAACCTCCAATCAAAAAAAAAAAAAAAAAGTGATCGTGAATGAATTTTTCGAAGAATGTATAGGGCAACGCGATGGTAATATATTCACTTCGAGAGTGATCACTGAATTATGACCACCCCTATCAAAAGTGGGTGCGGCGTTGACCACATGATTTTCGAGAGGGCGCGATTAGTCGACCGACGTAGGCATATATAAGGTGTGAGTGGGGCAGTAGGTTGTAAAATGTGGTGCGTGATGGGTACACGGAAGGATTTATCTGACTTGGAGAACAGAAAGATTGTGGGAGCACGGGGAACGAGCCCCTTGATATCCCAAACGACTGAACTGGTGAATTGTTCGCGAGCCGCTGTAGTTAAAGTGTATCAGGACTGGCGTACAAATGGTCAAACAACGACCCGGAGGCAAAACTGCACAGGACAGCGAAAGGTCGATCCGAGAGAGAGGTGAGCACCGGGTCCGACTACTAGAGTGCAGGCTTACAGAAGCAGCAAGCATTGTTTAACAGTTCCCTACCCAATATAACAGAGGTCAACACCGAACAGTATCTGTCATGACCATGCGTTCTACGTATGGGCTATAACAGCAGACGACCCCGACGATATCCTCTAGTGACCACGGTTCATCCTTGCAAACTCGCCTGGTGTAAAAAAAAAAAAAAAAAAAAAAAAATCACGCAAATTGGACGTCGGATGACTGGAAAAAGTTTGCTGGTCTGACAAGTAGCGTTTTTGCTCCACTCCGTGGGTGGTGGCGCAAAGAACGTGAGGCATTCGATCCATCCTGAATGGTCTCTACAATACAAGTCGGTGGAGGTGGTTGTACGGTGTGGGGCGTGCTTACCTGGCAGGAACTTAGACTCCTGGTGCATGTGGAACAACATATGACTGGTGCCCACTATCATGAATTGCTTGCTGACTCTGTACACCCAGCAGTGTTGCACTTTTCCCCGAATGTCGACGGTGTCTTCCAAGATGACAGTGCGCCAAGCCACAGGTACAATGTTGTGCAGGAATAGTTTGAGGGCCGCCATGATGGCGCCTTGGTATTTGCGCTGGCTTCTGACAATTCGTCCCAGTTGGGTCAGGGTTCGAATCACGACGAGGTATAGTTGTTGTGTATGTCTTACGGTGCTGGCTCTCTTCCTTCCCTGGAACCAGTGGTCCTAAATTAGGGATGGGCGACTGCTTATAGCCCACTGAGTTTGTGACGTAATTCTAAAATAACTTTCATTTTTAGTTCCTTTTCCTATGTAAATTTGAGTTTGTTCTTTATACTTCCAAACTTAACGTGATATCTTCTCTCTCACAAGAATGAGGTTGGCAAGACATTTGAGGTCAGAAAGTGACATATGAATGTGATAAGAACGATAGATAAAAAGGACGATACAACAGTTGCTCAGGTGGATGTCTGTGTGTGTAGACGTTTGATCGCTAAGATAAATGTGAAGTTTACTTGCTGTGTTATATGTTGGATCTACTGAAGTATTGCTGGACCAATAAAAAGTTATCGTAAGTTGACTTCTGTTTGTTTCATCTGGCCGTAAACTACTGCATCATATTCTTATTTAATGGTTTTAGACATAGCGTAAAACCCATCTTGCTCACGAAAAAGACATCACGTTATAAGTTGCCCACGATGGTCGCTAAACCTCATACCAAGGGGGGGGCTTGTTTGAGGAACACAGTTCAGACTTCCCGCATATCAATTGGCCTCCGAACTCCCTTTATGTCAATCCCATAGAGCACTTATGGGACACTATGGAACGTCATATGAGGCGTCTGCAGATGCCAATCACCTCCATGCCTGCATTGAAGGCCGCATTACACAGCTTGGTTGACTGTACCTCCCAATTGTTCCGGCATCTCATTGAATCGATGCTACGTTGTATAGCTGCTGTACAAAGGGCGAAAGGAGTGCCTTCGAAGTATTAGGAAGGCGGTTATAATTCAGTTTATATGTACGTTGGAACCATATCAGCGAGAAGTCATTTTTTTCAGTCAGATTAATTCGGCATTGCAATGTTAAAGAAAGGTAGCTGTTCTGGCTTAAAAATACTCTTTGGATGATTTCTTTTGGGTGCTTTTTTTTTTGCAATCGAGATGAAAATCGGTATGTGCAATGTACATGTATGGGAAAGGAAATGATTGCAATTCCAGAGCAGTTGGGCTATTTATTTAGATACTGTAAAACAGCTACACGAGTGGAACAAGTCAATACGTTGTAACGCCACCTCTGGCTCGGATACAAGCGGTTACTCGGCGTGGCATAGACTCAGAGTTCACGGATACTGTGCTGATGTGTAAATATGCCAGATGGTGTCCAAATTGCGGGCCAGTTCGCCGACATTCCTGGATGGGCGTGGGTGGCGTCCCATCATGTCCCAAACATGTTCGATCGGTGAAAAGTCGGGCGATCGGGCTGGCCATGAAGAGTGTCGACATTACGGAGGCAAGCCTGGGAGAGCCGTGCAGTGTGTGGCCAGGTATTGTCCTGTTGAAAAATTTCTCGGTGATGGTGCGAGACAGGAATTGCAACACAACAGGTCCAGAATATCGTCGACGTACCGTTGAGTCATGAGGGATATACGGAGGACTTACCAATGGCGCCCTGCTATCGTAGGAAATGGCTCCCCAGACATTTGCTCCCGGTGTGCGAGCCGTGTGCCATTCCACGGTAAAAGCAGGAGCCGTGCACTGACTGGCTCGTCTCCAGACTCGTATGCGCTGGTTATCCGCGCCGAGTGCAAACCTTGCCTCATCACTGAAGACAATACGCCACTGGACACTACTGCAACCCGTGCCGGCGATGCTCGCCGGTCAGTGGTAGGCGACCCTACCGTACCTGTAAACGAGACAACATGGCCACTCATGGTTGAGAGCGACGAATTCGGTTATGTTCGTGCCGCTCTCTCAATCGCTCGATCCTCGCTTTCTGTTGTTGCCCTCTGCCGTCCACTGTTCGCGTGCTGCTGGGCTGTACCCTCCCCTACCCATTGGCGCTAACATCGTCTGATTGCCGGGTCTCTCTGACCCGAATGCCTGGCGATACGGCAACTTGACCAAATGGCCTCCCTCAGCCCAATTATACGTTTTTTCTGAAAATCGCTCAAGTGCTCATATTGTGCCCGCTACCGACGTCGAGGCATCCTCACAGTCCGTGGAAGTTAAATGCAACCGCAATCTTCTGTCACAATTGTTTCTGCGTGTGAGTTTGTTCTGGACATACCCTCCTCGATGCGCGGTTCCCATGAGCCTTGGCGGGTCATTATTTCTTCACATACACATGTATACAAAGAGCAGCGGTAATTAAATTATCGCGGGAAGTCAGGTAGAGTGTGTCAACAAACTCAGACAACTCTTTAATTGTTATGGTGCAGGTTTCATACATGAGATTCTTCCGCGAATACGCGGAATTCCGTTTTTGTCGTCATCATTTCGGTCATTCTCGAGATCGATGCAGAATTGAAAGGGGGCAGAGGGGTCGTTTTCCGTCTGGGGATGATATCTCGTTTTTCAAAACTTGCAAAAACGGAAGTTCAACGATGTGAAGATTTTTTCCGTAATCGTAATTTCTTTTTACTTATGATGTTGTCTGTGTCTATTACTGTTAAATATCATTTTAGTGCATAAATGTTTGTATTTCATCATGAAATTGTGGGCAACGATTTCCGAAAACGGAAGTTTAGGACGACGCGAAGATTTCCCTCAGGCAAGAGTTTCTTCTGTGGATTCGAAGAATTCCACCATTTCCGTTGTCATTTTGGGTATTTTCGAGATCAATGCACAACCGAATGGCAATGTTTTTTTGGGGAGGGGGCAATTTTTTTTTTTTTTGTATTTGTTTTCCGTTTGAGGACGAAATTTCAGCCTTCGAAACTTTTGAAAACGAACGTTAGACAAAGGGTTTCTCCCGTAATCGTGTTTTTTTTTTTTTTTTTTTTTTTTTTTTTTTTGCGATGTTTCTTCTGCCCAGTATTGTTCTTACATATGGTTTAATTACCAAAACACTGCCACTGCATTTCAGCTTAAAAATGTAGGATAAAGCTTCCGAAAACGGAAGTCGGTCGAAGTGAAGATTTCTCCCCGTAATCGCATTTTTCTTCCCGCGATGTTCTCACTATCCAGTGTTGTTTTTAAATGTTACTTTCTCCCATAAATGTTTGCACTTAGCCTTGATAAGGGAGGGGAAATTTTCCAAAAACGGAAGCGACAACGTGTGAAAATTTGTTAGAATCAATGCATGGTGTTCAAAAGTATTTTAAGTTACACCATTTATTTTAAAGTAGTGAAAGTTTTGATATCATGCATTCATGGTCCTCAGGCCGATAGCTCTTTCAGCAGCATGATGGCTAAATTATTGTCATCTGAGGGAATAAAAGGTAAAAAAAAAAATGATAAGAAAAGTGATGAAGAAATGGGAAGGGAATGATATCAGCAGAAAGGAAAATTAAACAAAGATTCCAGTGCAGCTGCAGAGTCAAGAAAAGACAAATAGGGCCATGGAACTATAGCTGAGAAGAAACAACACAAGAGGAAAATCGAGTTGATGTTCTAGCAAGTACAAAAAAAAAAAAAAAGGAAAAACAACAACAGTGGTGTGCTCTAAATATCTACATAAATAAATTTGAGTGAACAACTCCATCTTGCTCATGCTGTTTTATATGCACACTTTCTCATCGCATGTTCTGATTTTTCTTCATCCGGTTAAAAAGTTCAGCTTTTTTGTGCCTTGGTCAGTCTCGTGTATGAGGTTTTCAATTACCGATTAGAAGATCAGGAAACGAAGAGGCCATCGAATAACTGATATGCCCATTATTAAGAAAACTTTACCACCGTAAGGAGAATGATCGCTTTTCAAACTTTACCACCGTAAGGAGAATAACCGCTGCGGCCAGCGGTCATCCTCACCGTTGTTAACAGTGAGAAGATCATAGAACGGAAGAGGGTGGGGGTGGGAGGTAATTGAATGACGTGCAGTAAAATAGGAGGGTCACTCTGGATCTGCATATTGCATAAGACATCCTTTACAAGCATGGAGGATTAAAAATGGCACGATGCCGGACCATACCCTGCCCACCCACATCATCCAGCAAATCCCATTCCCATGCGATTACATTGCTATGAAGACAAATGCGTATAACGTAGCAACGATGCATTTGATGTTAGAGAAACTTAGTGCTCAATTATTCTGAATTGTAATTTAAATTCTAGAAATAATGAATTTTTGAAATTGAAAAATACAGGAAAGCGTTAGTGTGTTGGGTGACAAACTAAAAAGCCAAAAGTTCAGAGTGAAGGTCTCGCCTTAAGAAAAAGCTGAGGGAGAACTTGTGCCTATGACTCTACGCTCATAGTTAGATTAAAATTCGGTTATACGTTTTGTTAGGAATGGCCTTCAGAAACGTATAAAAAAAAAAATTAAAGATGTAAATAGTATTGTGAAATTTTAAATGACAGAAAGAAAGGAAAAAAAATTACGGAATTTTATGAATTTTATATTTCTTTATTTTTTATTTATTTTTATATATATTTTTTAGGAATCGCGTTATTTTATAATGTAAGGCATACAGGAATACTATGTTTCCTACCTTAAGTTTATTTCTATTTTGACTTTTGTGTATTTTTTTTTTATATGTTTCAGTATTTTCTGTATTCTAATAATTTTTTTATTCTAATTTTAGTAATTTCTATTCTAATTTTATAAATTTTTTATTCTAATTTTATTATAAAAACTAGTTACGAAATTCTATGATTTCGTATTTTCAATATATGAAAAAAAAAAAAAAAAAACCTTTGATATACAAGTAGTAAATCCGAATAAGATTTTATTTAATCTTTCAATCTCCCTATTGCACAATTTTTTAGAAGCATCGCTCCTTTTTTAAAGTAGTTTGTCCACTAGTTAGTTTATTTAGCATTAGTGCCGAGTAGAATGTTTACTAACCTCTCTTGTTTCAAATTTCTTGAATTATGTAAGAAAAGAGAACTATCAACTTTATTTCATGGCTGAAAAAAACAAAAAAAACAACGCAGTCTCGATTCTCTCAGAGTTGTAACATATCGGGCTACGTATAAAATTATCTAAAAACCGTGTAGTTTTGATAATTTAAAATTTAATATATAATCACAAAAAGCGTATACATGATTACCTGTAACTGAATTGAAAAAGCGATAGAAACGACAGTGAAATATCGGGACTAGAGAATATTCACGTATAAAAGTGAAAAACGTATAACAGAGGTGTAACGTACCAGATGTGACGTACCTGCCAGAAGGACGCACACGACATAAAGGCAGATAGGAATCAGAATAAAACGTCCGCGTAGCTCAATTGGTAGAGCAACTTATTCCGGAATGAGGGGACCCGGGTTCGAATCCTGGCGCGGATAGAAATGACGGAGAAATTTACTTCGTTATAGAGGTGCCACTGTACTTCGATGTAAAACATACGCAATATTGACTTAAGTTCTTCGCAGAAATATTTTATCGTGAATGGAATACGGGATTACACCATACAATACAAATTTTGAAGATGACAATGCTTTTTTTTTTTTTTGGTGTAAATATGACAAGGATGGTAAGTCTCACAATATCCGAAAACTTGAAAATTAAAAAAAACATGAATGCCGGTTGCTTCGCTTCGACTAGCGAATTCTGTGATGGTTAGTTATATTTAAATTAATCAGAAACTTGAGACTTGGTCGTTATGGGTGGTGTAGGTTAGCATACCCGAGCGCTATCTGGGAGACGCGGGTTCGGTTCCCGCTCCACGACGACGACGAAATTTTCAAGTTTTCGGATATTATCTGACTTACCATCCTTGTCATATTTACACTAAAAAAACTGATTGTCATCTTCAATATTTTATCGATTAGGTACGTACGTATCTGAAGTTTTAAAGTTTTACATTCAACTGGGTGAAGAAAAAAATGTATTGGAAGTCACTTAGGATGGATTCGTATAGTATTGTATGCTGTAGAACGGGGGGTGGGAACCTAATGTGCGATTATTACGTAAGAATGCAGCTTCATTTGCTGGTTTCCGCGTTGTGTATTATTGGCTGAGGTGTTCGCTCGGCAGAAACCTCTTTAGTCTCTGAATAATGGACTGGGAGCGAGCGGACACACTTTTTCTTCTCTGAAGTAGCTTTGTCCTTGGGGAAGGTCACCTCCGGTCTCAGCCGCTCTCGGTCGTCATATAAGTTCGCCCGCAAGGCCACTCCATTGTCATCAGATTTTACGATTCTGCGTTACGGTTATTCGTGCTTTGTTGTCTCTGTCTGACAATAATGGATGACAAAAGATGCTGTGGCACAGTTCCGATATGAAAACCCTGGCTCAGTTATCGCCGATTTGGTACGGACAGTTTTCTAATGTTAGTAGGATGAGCGGTGATCTCGTTATCATTACGTCCGTTTGGCCGTAATAATGAGAAAAACATTCTTATTTTCCGTATGGAGTCCAATGATACAGAAGCCAGATCTCTTTGTTCTCACAAGACCTATTATTCGTTCTCAGCAGCACTCTTGTTCTGCCGGTTATCGAAGGGGTGAGTGCAGGGCCGTAGCTACCGGGATGGCGATTGCCCTCCCAGAATGGTCATTCCAGAGACGTAAATTCATGTGGGGGATGCAAAAAATTAGAAATTGTTTCTAAAATAGCAGGTTGCATCCATCAGTATTTTCTTTTTAAAAACTAGTGTTGGTCTCATACTGTATTCCATGCAGTTAACTATTCTCGGGGCAAGACTAACCTGACTATGGAGTTTAAGTTACTGAGTGTGTACTTCCACTGCATAATATAGTTCCAGTTTAAAAGCCATGCTGGAACTTGAATTGAGACCTAAGAAAGTATATGAACACTGAAGAGCAATTGAATTAGACGTTGCCTGTCTAGTAACGTGTAGCACCACCTTTCGCCCTGATGACGGCGGCGATTCGTCTCTGCGTGTACTCAAGACACAGGAAGCGGTTGGGAAGCCATACGGATCCACGACCCCTGAACAAGCTCCCACAGTTCACGAAGATTTGATGGTGGGGGGGTGTCAGAGCCTCGAACATCTCTCTAGATGGCATCCCAGATGTGTTCGATGGGATTGAGGTATAGCTGGCCAAGGAAGCGAGGTCACGTCGGTGGAGTGTTCATCCAACCATTCGGATACAATTCAGGAGCTGCATTGTCTTGTTGCAGGATGAGGTCCCCAGTGGGATGTTAAAGACGCACAAACGCAGGAACAAATGGTCGTCCAGGATATCCCGGTAACGTTGACCTGTGAGGGATGATGTCACACGTACCAGGGGTCCCATTTCAGTCCACGTAAACAGTCCCCAGACGAGAATGCCACTCCTACCAGCTTGAAGAGTACCCTGCTGGCAAGAACGCTTCACGTGGTTTGCTCCGTATTCGTATCCTGTCATCCGCATGTACCAACGTGAATCTCGACTCATCAGTCCAGGCAACATTTTCCCACATGTCTAGGGTCCAGTGGCGATGTTCCCGCGCCCATGCTAATCTTTGGACCCTGTGATGTGCGGTCAGCAGCGGTACCCTCGTGGGACGATGGCTTCTGTCCCCATAGCGACGAGATGGTTCTTGATGGTGTGGCTGCGTACACGTTTTTGTGCACTAGCTTTAAATTGCCGAGTGATTTCTTGCACTGTGGCCCGTCTATCCGCTGTTACAATGCGAGCTAGCCGACGATGACTCCGCTCATCCACACGCTGTTGTCCACGGCAGTTGGCCCTTGCCGGGATGGTTTTACCGGATTCGATGCACTCACGGTGCACCCGTGACACAGTGGCTCGTGAAAATCTCAGTGCCTGCACGACTTCCGAGATGGAGTGACCCAATCGTCGGGCCCCAACAATTTGCCCTCGATCAAATGCGCTTAGATCCTTTGTCTTACCCATACTGCGTCCGACTCTTACTGATTCATGTCGCGTCACTCCTTATATTGTCGTATCGCTGCTTACGTCATGTCGTTTCTGTTTACAGGGCCGCCCACAGCGCCACATGCGCATAACGCCAGCTGTCTCTAATTCAATTGTGGTTTCGGGCAAGTTGAAACCGAGACTCGTCAGACAAGATGGCGTGTTTCCAGTCCACCGTACTCCAATTGCAATAGGCCTTTTCAAACTGCAGTCTAATCTTCTGGTGCTTTGCAGTCAACACGTGGACATGATGCGGACGTCCACTGCCACAGCCCATTTTCTTTCATATTACGTCGGAGAGTTTTTGTGCAATATTTGTGGAAGCGCCCACATTAAATTCCTACGTTATCTGCTCCGCGGTAGCCATGTGATTTCATGTATAAAGATGCAGGACTCTCTCTGCTCACCTCGTCCGTCAATTGTGTGTTTACGGCCACATTCCTCCCGTTGGTTGTAATTTTTGCTGTATTTCACGTAGTCTCTGTATATACATGCGACGATCTGGCTTGGAAATCCTAGCAGTTGAGGATTAAACAACCAGCCTTCTTCGCAGCTACTATCTGGCCACGGATAACTTCACTTATGTCGCTGCATTTACCCGTGATTACTTTCCCATGACTGACTTTCAGTACGTAGAAACCTGCTGTGTTTATTTATAAGCATTGCCAGTTTGTGTCCTACATGACTGGACGCGATACGTCTTTGTACACAGTCGTATCAGAGTAATATGACCGCCTACTTAATAATGGGAATAACCACCCTTGGCCCAAATGAATGGGTGGCATTGACACAATGAGGCCCTGGAAGGCTGCCCGAGGCACACATGCCCATTCTGACTGTAGGAGAGCTCGGAGATCCCAGAGATGGTGTGGGACGGCACGTCGAACCTGTCGATCCGAATAGTCCTACAAGTGCTCTATGGGATTGAGGTCGGGTGATTTCGCCGGCCAAGGGAGAACAGATACATCGCTGTCGTGTTACTGTAACCAGTCACCCTTAGCGACATGGCAGGGCGCATTGTTCTGTTAGTAAACACCATCAGCACCAAGGTAAACGTCCAACATGAAGGAATGCTTGTGGTCAGCGAGGATGGACAGGTAGTCATCAGCGTTCAGAGACCTATCCAGTGGTACCAGCGATCCTAGGCCATACCAGGAAAACATCCACCGGGCATGTACGCTGCCACCGCGGGCCTGTACTTGACCGACAAGCGTGTCTGAGTGTTGGTTTTCGTGTGTCTGATGCCGTATCCGCCACCGCCCATCACTTCTGTCGAGTAGAAACCTCGATTCGTCGGAGAAGGCAACCTTTTCCCACTCTTCCACTGTCCAATGACGGCAGTCCCATGCGAACTGCAGGCGTCGTTGCCGATGGACCTGGGTTAACATGGGCGCCTTGACGCAGCGTGGACTCCGGAGACCTATGCGCAACAGGATTCGCTCTACTGTTATCGGGGATATGTACCCGTGTGCTCCAGCGTTCATTTGCGTGGTCAATTACTGCACTGTTGCGCGTCGATTGCAGTTTATCAGTCGACGGAAGCGACGTTCTCTTCTAGGGTCGATGACAAGTGGAGCTCCACAGTTATGACGTCGGGATGTACTCGGTGTGCCAGCGGTCCATTCTTGGTATACCCTAACTACAGCACCTCGCGAACATCCCACGAAGTCGGCTGTTTCTGAGATGCTTCCACCCTTGGCGCGGTAGCTGATGATCATTCCTTTTTGAACGTCCGTTAAATTACAACATCTGCCCGTTGTTCTCACGCAGCGCACTATGGTTCATCTGTCCTGGCCGGCCGCTTATATCTCCGTGTGGTCGACCTTGTCACGTGCATTCTGTAACGCGCCCGGGCGGCGACACGGTGATTCCGGGTTGGTCATGTTATTCTGATACGACTGCGTGTGCTGCTATCAGGGGGTATATGATAGTTTGTCCGTTCAGTGTATGTATTGCACGTTATACATGTAAAAGGCATTATTGCATTGAATGATTGAGCTTCACATACAGTGGATTTCGATTAATTGAGACACATCGGGGTTAGAACATTTTGGCCCAATTAAACGGGTTCTCCAATTATGCGAGGCTTTATCCCAAAGAGCCAATTTGGGATGTTCTTGAAGAATTGTCGCAAATAAACGACTGCCCCGATTAACCGGAAGCTACTGTACTAAGTTCCCTTCAGAACTTTGTCTTGATGGTGGTTTTTTTTTTCCCTTCTTGATGACTCAGCGTGTTACCTTTTGGAGTTTGATGGCGCATGGGATACAAGTGGACAAAAGGTACAGAAGAACGACAAAGAAATATCCTTATTGTCAAAGAGCCGTCTAATTTTATTTATTAATGGCATTTGTGTACTTTTAGAGTCTTCTGGTATTTCAATACATCTGTTGTTTGTGTTAAAAACTGGTCTACAAAACAGAAAACACAGGGGCAATTTTCATACGGTTTTTGTGAATATTTGTATTTACAATACCTGTTGGGCTCCTCAGTATATCCAAGCCTTACTGAATTATATACAGCAAACCTTAATTATATGTCGACCTGTTCTTTCATGCATGTCGTTGTTCAAAGTCAGTGTAAGTTGCCCATGGCGCTTGCATAAATGAGATTTGCCAAACCAAACAAATTAAATACGTGTGTCGAATTTTTCTCTCGTAGTAGTTACTCTGGCCCACAGAAATTAAAAACGTGCATAGGTCGTAAACTACATCCTCTGAGAAACAAGACTGATTGGACGAAGTCTTTGCTGAAAGCCTTTCTGGCTTATTTTGTTTTGTCTTGTAACTTAAAGTGCTTCAGGAGGGAATTATCCTATCTTTTATTTCCGAAGCAATCAGTCGGAGAAAACTCAGTGATAATTATTTGGCTATTGTTCCTTTGACCCATGGCAAAAGTAATCCCCTGGGCAGTTTTCACCAACGTTAAGGTTTTATTGCGTGCGTGACAGCTTCTGACCAGTTCTGTTTTCAGGGGAGTAAGCAAAGGTTATCTGCATGCGATCTTCTGCGGTTGACTAAAAAGGATCTGAATCAATACAGATGTGTAGAAGTCTTACGAGATATTCTTTGCTATTATTAATCTTATTTAAATTCACCACGATACTGTAACGGATAACAGAGTTCCTATCTTACTCATAGGCACCGGTGGTGTTACGTAAGGTTTCACGAAATTCGAGGATTTATTGTTTTATATTTTTCGTTCCGTGGGTAGCCTCAAGAAATGTAATACCGTATTATGCAAGTTTTCTCTTTTTGTTTCAAAAACTGATAAATTTTAAGACTACATTAATGAAAAATCGAAATTTCTGGTGGAAAAGAAAATTACCAGTGTTTCTTTCAGGACTTTCTGACGGGGTGGGTGGGGGGTGGGGGTGGAACCTTACAGGGAGCAAGTTTTCCATTTACTATATATATATATATATATGTCATTTTTAATTACTGTATCTACATATATAGGAATAATTACTATTTATATAGTACAGGGGCGTATTTAGAGGGGGCTTAGGGGTCTTGGCCCCTCGAAAGTGTTTCATTTTTTGTTTGAAGTTTTTAGTTATAATGCTACTACTTACATTAGAAAAAAATACATCAACTTGCATTAGATAAGATACTTTAAAGTTTATGAAAATTAGAAGAAAATTTCGTTCTCGTGGATTTCAACCTCTCCCCCCCCCTGAAAAAATTCTACATAAGAACAAACTGTCTTTAGATAAACGGGGGATTCAGGGTGTGGGTGTTGGTTTCTGCAGGCTTGAAATTCTTATCTATTAAAATGCATTCAACACACTTCTGATCCTGAATCGCGATTCCCTGACTATGAGGATTTTTTTTTTTGATTGGAGGTTTAACGACCGCCGTGAGGAGCTCAGTGGGCTATATAAGCAGTCGCCCGTCCCTAATTTAGGGTCACTGGTTCCAGGGAAGGGAGAGAGCCAGTGCTGCAAGACAAACACATCCCTGCCGAACCGAGACCCATCTCGTAAGAATGATAGACCACTAGCATATGCGCATAGACCACAGAGGCGGCGGCGTATGAGGTATTAGTCTACTTATTATATTTTGAAGAGTGGCATGCGTTTTAATACTTTTTTAGCAAAATGAACTGAAATACTAGAACAAATATTTAAAAAATTATATTTGGAGAAATATTTTGTAGCATCAAAAGATTTCATTATAGCCTGAATTTATTTAACATTTGCTTCGGTTACTTAAAATGTCTCCGGAGGAGGGGGGGCTTCCCCCGGATATATGCCTAAAGGAGGAACACTAACAATTACCTTTTAATCTTCAAAGTACATCCCTTTTTAACATTATACACAACTTTGTGCGGCCCTGCAGGATCTGCGGAACTTTTAATCCTTTGTCATGCTATGTCCCTCTTCAGGCAATTCCGACCACTCATTTACTGCGACAACCGTTGAACCTGTCGCGTGTCTTTGAAAACGTGTTCAGACGCGTGGATGCATGTCTACACACAGGAGGGGGCCATTTCCAGCATTTAGCATAGCAGGTACGCCTGTAGTTGTTGTACTTGTATTGTCGTGCCAGGTGCACAGAGGCTTTTGGCTCACCCTGTATTAAGAATCAAAAGGAGAAATGGTTTCTATTATCTATGAAAGTCTCGCTCTTTTGCATGTGCACGCCTCCCTTTCTCCGTATGTGACGAAATTTCTGCGTTGGCACTTTCGGAGAAAAAAATTTAATTACTTGTGATATATAAAAAAAAAAAGGGTGACACCGAATTTTTTGGGGTAATAAGCACGTCTTTTGAATCCGTTCTGACGCAAATTAAATTTATCAAAGCTATTCAACGTCAATGGAACCGGTATGGAAAGCAATAGTATCTGACGGAAGAAAGTTTTTCAATCGGGGTTTTAATCCCTCTGATATTGCTGCAAACGGAACGTGAGCTTGCGCCCTCTGGTTGCAGACTTGTGCGTTAAGAAAAACAGGAATTTATATGAGAAACATTTCGCACCGGAAACTCCAACACAAATAATTTTTCAAATCGGACTCTTAGAAACAGAGATATCGACAAAAATAAGACGTGACTTTACGTCCCCTGGTGGGAAAACCATGCATTGTTTCAGGAAGAAAGTATTCTCAAAAGGTTTTTCAATATGAGCGGTATCGGTCCAAGAAAAAAAAAAAATTAGTCGAGTTTTCAGGAGCCCAGATTTTGCTACGAATACATCAGAAGCAGAAATTAACACTTATGCACCCTGGTGGCCAAAGCATTCTTTACCAAACATTAGAAAATATGTGAACAAATACTTTCCAATTAGGTCTTGTATGCGATACAGGAAGAATTTTTCAAATCGAAGTTTTAGAAGCAGAAATAACACAGAAAACGCAATTTACCTTTGTGCCCCCTAGCGGAAAGTCTGATTTACTTGAAAATTTTGAATTTATATGAAAAAACATGTCACACTATAAAAACTCTATCCAACAAAAGAAGGGATTTTTCGAATCGGACTCCTAGAAGTAGAGATATTGACAAAAATAAGATATAAATCTACGCTCCCTGGCGGAGAAACGGTGGAATATTTTAAGAAAATATTCCGAAAAGGTTTATCGATGTGAGTGGCATCATTCCACGAAATATTTTTTTCAATCGATATTTTAGAAGCTCAGATTTTATGGCAAATGCATCAGAAGCAAAAAGTTAACACTTACGCCCCCTGGTGGCCAAAATATTCTTTACGAAAAAATGTGAAATTATATGCAAAAGATTTTTCATCTGAGGTGTGAAGAAAAAAAAATTTTCAAATCGGAGTTTTAAAAGAAGTTATCGGGAAAAATGTAATTTACTTTTACGCCCCCTAGCGAAAAATCTTGCGTAATTTGAAAAAGTAACTATATCTAAAATACTCTTCGACATAAACGGAATCGAAAGATAAAAAAAAAAATTTTCAATCTGATGTTTAGAAGCAAATATGTGGAATAAATCGAATTTTTGAATTCGACATCATCTGCATTTACGCCGTCTAACGGCGAAATTGTACATCGTAAAAAAAAAAAAAAAAAAAAAAAAAAAACAAAGCGAAATGAAGGATCATTCGTATATTTCAAGTTTCCCAATGCAAAAATAATTTTTCAAATCGGACTAATAGTTGCAGAGATATCGTGGGTTCAGACAGACGGACAAACGGACAAACCGGTAACATAAGCACGATCTTTTTTTACAAATGACGTGCTAAAAACACTAAAATTATCAGCCTAAAAAATAAAATTGTAAATATTAGTGATTCTGTGGACTTCCTGTAATTGTAAGCCTCAAGCCCGGGCTCTGGACCTTTCCGGTAATCAGGCCCTTGAAACAATCGATGAATTCATGTCAAAAATGATTCTGTGAGAGATATTTGAAAAGTTTTGTGGGTTCCTTCTGTTGTGATGGCGTAGCGTTATAGTGTAGTAATTTTCTGTACGTCATGTTTAACTCTTCACGTGGTGAATTACCAGTTTTTAACCTTTTCATAACAATTTCCGTGTTGTCCAGTGGATCTCAGGTTGTTGAAATCAGGGAAAATGGGTGAAATAAGCGATCATCCCTGTTAAAATGTTTTTGTTCACTTCACCATGGAATGGAGATAGGTGCAACTCCTTTCCTGTTGTCACAACCGCGTCGTCATGGGTATTAGCTCCCCCCCCCCACCTTCTCCTCCAGATACTAAAATGACTCCACTACGGTGTCTAATTTTCTCAATTTTTCCTCATTCCAATGTCTTGAAGGTCATGGACAAAAGAAAAACTGCAAAAGTTGACTGGGTGGGTAACTACATGAAAAAACTACATAATGTTCACAAACTTGTAACCATGGACTTTTTAACTGTTTCGTGTACAGACACATAGGAGTTTGTACGTACCTGGTCCGGGGTAGGACTTTCTGTTAACTGATTGGGGAGGGTGCAGAGTTAGCCTCTTTGGTTGCCGCATTGAAAAAAAATGTTTCAGCTCGCAAAAGGAAGGCTAACTTAGACATAATCAGTTGTTCCTATTACGTTCCCCCGCCCATACTACTGAATTAAATTATGAAACAGGATAGTGACGTTTAATTTTCTGGAAAAGTAAAAAAAAAAAAAAAGTCCTTTTATTTTCACTCGAAAGATTTTTTTTTTAAAAATACGTTCATATATTTTAAGGGACCCTTTATTTAAATTTCTTAACAGAAATGCTACAAGTTTGCCGCACGGAACGGAAACTAATTTTATCCACACACTAAAGCGGAACTGTACAGAGGGTTAGCAGACGTTGACCGAGCTGGAAGTACGTGTTGAGCGTACTGTAATTACAAAAGTCTTTTGTTTATTTTCTTGGAGACATTCGCGGTTAGTGTACTGTGTGTGAGTACTGTAATTACTACAGCCCCCCCCTCCCCTTTATTTTTGAGAAGTTCGCCAGAGCATTAAATAAATATATGAAATGGTGAAGGGTGCAAGCTGAGTTAACGTAAAGGCTGAAAGAGCGTTAAATGACTACGCGAGATTATCAGTCAGTATTATAAATTTTTCGTAGTATTAGACGCCCAATATAATTTACTGACAATATAAAACCAGCGGATTTTTAGAGAATTATTTGTGCAGATGTGATTAAATTTAGCCTATGTATATGTACTTTAGTCCGCATTTAATCATAGAACTTTAGTATTTTGCATAAGAGAAATCTATTTGCAAAGCTGATTTATACAAAGCTTTGGAAAAGAGAAAGCTGCAGACTTAATTCTACAAATTTGTAGTAAGGTAATGATTTTTAAAAATCAGTATTTCGATCAATTAAACTTCATGTTACATCAAGCACGTTGCTTTCTGCATTCGGAACTAATTTTGAAAATCAAATTCAAAACTTCCGCATGAAGTTATTTGCAAATTTTAATTTAAATGAAATACAGTGGAACCCCATTCACATATATACTGTTTTTAAAGGACCAAGTAAAAATAACGTACAATTGAAAAAACTTATAAACGAGACAAGGAAAATTAATTTAAAAGGTTAATTCAGAATTTTCTGCTCGGCGGCATTTTACGTATAAATCAGAAAAACTTTGTAACTGCGAAGCATATAAACGGGGTTCTACCACACAAAAAAAAAAAAAAAAAAAAAATGCTAGCTCAATTCGTGTAAATAGCATAATTTTCCACTGTACTTAGCTCTCCCTTCCTCTCGCCAGAGGCAGAGACTGATTTCGGGCTTTGCCGCCCCCTAGCAGAGTTGGAAACTGGTTAAAAATTTTGGACCCGGACGTCACATAATTGGACCCGACCCGGACAAATCTGCTTTGAACTATAATATACGGTATATATAGGGCTTTCAAGAAGTCTCTCCGCAGTGTGTATCTTAGGTTATATGGAAATCAAACAAATGCATCATAAGAACGTTTAATTTACTCACTCACTCACTTACAGGAAGTATTGAAAGTGTCGTCCTTCATTTGTATGATATAACTTAACTGACTTTTACACATGTTTTCAAACACATCTGCGAGAGTCAAAAGTCCCTCCAGAGTAATTTTAAGGCTGTTGCACCTAATTTTGATGGCGCTACAGTCAAAATTTTTGAAATAAGCAACTTGTTGTATGTTTAATTTCAGTTTTTACTGTTTTCTTGATAACATATCAACCTTCAGAATATGTTTTACAGCAACACCAATTTTTACAAGCTCACGATGAGTTAAAAGTTTCCAAAATGTGGATGTTGTTTTCTTCATTGCCCCTAAGAAGGAAGAGACACTTATCCTTCTTAGGACATTCTTCCTTCATATTGCATGACAAATAATTTTTCAGTCCGCGGTCACCAGTTTCGAGTACAAAATTCTACAGTGCGCATTTTTCTTTGAATTTTTTTTTCCTTTTTGCTTTTCAAAAATAAAAAGTAAATAAAACCGGGTCGAAATTGGGTTGACCCGCTAGAAATTGTCGACCCGCTGACCCGTGACTCGTTTCCATCTCTGGCCCCTAGGCCTAGACAAATTTGCCCCCCCCCAGAGTTCCCTTTAAAATGAAGAATTTGATGGCTACAATTTTGTGTAACTCACTTGGATTCGATCCAGGAGCAAGACTAACTGTTAGAGGGAAGGTTCGGGAAGAATGTTGCTATCCAAAGAAAAGTGGGGGGAAAAAAATCAGTCCACCGCATAAATGTGGTGAAACTATGAACGCCGCCCCGGTGGCGCAGTGGTCTAAGATATGGCTTCTGGCCGTTCGTCTGAAGGGGTCCGGGTTCGAATCCCATGAGGGATGGATGTTGTGTTTGTCTTAAGACAGTGGCTCTCTCCCTTCCCTGGAACCAGTAACCCTAAATTAGGGACGGGCGACTGCTTATAGCCCATTGAGTTGCTCACGGTGGTCGTAAAACCTCCAATCAAAAAAAGAAAAACTATAAACAAGAATTTTCTTTTAACAATTGTTTACAAAATTCCGTCTATCGTTGACAAAAATTCCTTACTTTTTGACTATCGCCATCAGTTCCTAAATTGATTAAATATTTGTAATTAATCAGTTGCTGTGGTAGAAGTTTGCCTTCTTTCGTTATTTCCCTTTTTTTTTTTTTTTTTTTTTTTTTTTAACAATTTTTTTGTTTTGATACATGGCAGCTCAAAGCCTTTCAGGCAGGACAATAGGACGTATGCTTCGCCATAGCTTTTGCTCGTCAGTTAAGGACACCGATTGGCTGAAAACTAATTGACGCTTTATCTCTTGAACACTGATTTTTTTTTTTTTCTTCAATTTTAATGCATACAATTCGTTGTGTTAAGTTTCTTTTAATGCGGTGAAGTAATAACTTTTGAATTTGAAATAAAATCGAATTTCAGAATTCCTGCACAACTGCTGCATTATTTAAAATGTTGACAATTTTCAAAATGTTGGTACTGTTAAGTTTTAATTAAGTTTTAAAGAAATAAACATACGAGTATGTTTGTCTATGGTTTCTGAAGTCGAAGGGGATTAAAGGAATTCGGAAAGAAAATCTTGTATACAGCAGTTTTTGGACTAAATGTTAGTTTCCATTTTAATTTTAAAATGTTCTTTACTTATTTTCATGGGCTTTTAAAAAATTATTAATCTTTACTACCACTAAGATTTGCCGCCCTAGTCGGCCTATTGGAAAATTAGTCTCTGCACAGAGGCTGCGACACACCGACTCTTCAAAAAATACTGCCCTGCTGAAGCTGGTATGGGGCCGTCCATAAAGTACGTCCGTGATTTTTTTTTCTATTTTTACACTCCCCTTTTCCCCATGTCACATTTTGTCCGATTGTTGACCCCTCCACCATAAAAAGTATGTCATAATTCCCGCAACCCCTTTATTTTTTGACGACCGCTTTTAGAAGTCCGTTGAAAAACAAAGAAAACGTGTAATTATTTAAAGGAATCTTCCATATATTTACACGTTTGCTTCAGAAAATATTTATTACTTAGGCATTAATTATTGCCAAATGCTACCCGAACTTTATCATTCTGAAATAAAGATCTACAAATGAACGCACGCATTCAAGGTTGCAATACTCCCGATTATACCATCTACAAAACACAATAGATTTGGTAGTATAAATACGAGAACTTAATATTCTGATTTAGCTAAATGTCATCAGAAATGTGAAATATTGTATACGCTTTTTTCAACTAATTACAAACTTTTACAACTAAGTGCAACGTTTTTGCAACTAATTACAAACGTTTTCAACTAATACCATACGTTTTTTCAACTAATTACAAACGTTTTCAACTAATAACATACGTTTTTTCAACTAATGAAACAAAACTAAGAAATACCATCCACTTATTTTTGCCGCTGGACGTCCGAATTACTAAACCTCCTCCCCCTGTCACATTTGGCACGGTTGTCAGGACTCCCCCCCCCTATAATCTCGAACGCACTTTATAGACTGCCCCTAATCGAGATTTCGAAGCACTACACTTGCTGTTGGTGATGCATTTAAATATAACGTTTCCTCTCTTTTGATTCTACGGTTTTTTCTAAATGTCGAAAGTTTTTGCAAACTGCTAGTACTTTCAATCTGGCGAAACTAAGTATAAAAATAAAACACGTGCTTCATATCAACGGAAACTTCGTGACTTCACATATGTGTTGTTACTGTATTATTTTAAATACTTGGATTATCTCGATCAGCTGTGATTCAGACTGATCTCGATAATTGACACTTTACGCGTATGTACATGACCTAGAGTGAATTTTCTGTATGGCAGCTGAACAAAGTATCACCTAACTATCACCTAACAGGGTGGAACGACAAAACGACCATGTGTGAAGCTGCGGATCAATGATTTATGGGAATAAGAAAAAAATAGTGATGCTAATTTCGTGGTGCCATCTGAATAATAACAAAAAAAAAAAAAAAAAAAAAGTGAAACTTGTTCAGGTGGTGATAGTAGGAAGCAGGTGGTTTATTTTTGCTCTTTGTTTCTGTGTCCGCGTACAGGTGGTCTTTAAAATCGTTTTTCTTTTCTCGTAGACAGTTCTTCGTAAATTTTCTTTTCATTCATTTGTCCTTCATTCAGGACATTAAACGCGCATTTGGGAGTGGGGAAAGGGGACGAAAAAATGTAGGGACCTCTCTCTCTACAGAAGTGTTACATCTAAACACTGTAAACGTTGTTCCAGCCACCCCTTTCCCATTTTTTTATGCTAATTCTCTTTCGTCTGCTGAATTGTTGTTTTTCTTTTTTTGGTTGCATCGGGTACTTTCTTTGTGTGTCTGCCTCTTTCTTATATCTCTCCTTGTTAGGCATTTAAAACTAGATGAATGCATAAAACATGTTTATGCTTAGCAGGATGAAAAGGGTAAGAAAAAAGGAAATAAAGGTATTTCGGAAAGCTTTTTCCTCGCTTTAATTTCATTAGAACAAAAATCACTTTACTGCCGCTGACCAGTTATTTAGATGGGATCCTGCAGTGGCTTGATGTTTTATTCTCACGGTCATATTTACTTTTGTTCTGATATTACTTTATTTTTGGCATTTTGTAACCCTGAACACAGCATTTTTTTGTGTGTGTGTGTGTGTTTTTAAGAGTGGGGCAGTAAAATAGTGCGACATACATATTTTCTTGTTAAATTTTGTAAGGTTTTAAATTGTTGTAGGAAATAGCGAAATAATGGACAGTGTTCTAATAGGAAAAGAACTGGATATTCATCTGCAAACACCATACCTTCACGTGTATAAGTTGGACTCAAAAGAATTCGTTTCGCTCTGATCACGACTAAGAATGTGGAATACCCATACATGCTTGAGAATCATCCCTATTGGTAGTGCAGACGCGTTTTTACACTTTGTGTAGTTATTGACACTGCTGGAAATCTGATTTTAACATTCGATAACGAAAGCTATGTGCAAAAACTTACCATCCGCCCCACCCTCTTTTTTCATGGTTCTACCGCTAGGTTGCTGCAATGTAAATTCCAGCTAGGTTAAGTACATGCATTTTAATATTTAAGAATTTGTTGTACAGGTCATTTTTAGAAAAATCTATTAATTGTCATTCCCAAGCTGTAGTGATGACAAAAATACTGAGAGCATTTTCGAAGCCCCCCCCCCCCTTTTTTTTTCTGTAAAATATTTCTTCCAGTTGGCGTCAGTGTAGATTTTTAAGTTCAACTGCATGGGCGTCTCTAGCAGTCGAATTGCGAAGATTCTTTTAACATCGGTCATGATGGCTAATCACATACTGTGAGATTTTTTCTCAGATGCACTGTTTTACCTACTATACAGGGTAGTGGCAGTGCATCCACTTTTTACTACCTGCCTTTTATTGAAGTCCTATTTAAAAAAAAAAAAATAGAATGCGATTGTTGGTACAGTGACAAAGACTTTGCATAATTTCTAATGCGTAATTTCCCCGCTGGACAGCGTAAAATTTAGTTCCTAGCAGAATGCTTCGTATTGCAAAGTTAAATAAATAATAATAATAGCTTCGTGTAGTAGTTATAAAATTGTTTTAAAAGGGTAAATAGTGCAGAAGAGCAATTTCAGAATTTTGTTTAGTAATTCTCTTAATTAAATGCTTGTTTTCGTATATATTGCTTATACAGTTTCTTGCTAATCAACGGAGCAAGTATGGGCGCCTACAGAATTTTTTCTAGTTGAGTCTAAAGCATAGTTCCTGCAACAAGACTTCTCTAAATCATTCAAGGTAAATGAATGACTAAGAGAAGTCTTGTAGGAACTCTCACTGTGTAAAGAGGAAATATGAAGACGAAGAGAAAAAAATGCTTGAGTATTTAATGATAATTTAAGTAAAAATAATTGATTAAATGTTGTGAAATCTATTAAGATAGCAAAGAACAACTTTTTATGATAATTAAGCTGGATATGATGTGCCATTCCTGGTTGGAAGAAGATGAAAATTGCAGTCTTCTATTGATTTTCCCGAACGGTCGACAACTTTTCTTATGAAATCTGAATTTCCGTACACCTAATTTCGATGGATGCTCATTATACACCGACCACCTATAGTCTCTTCTTGGTCATGGCTGATCTTACCCAAGATTTCATTCACCCCAGGCAGGGTATTGAAATATCTTTCAGTGGTACACGTTGTTGATTAAAGTGTGGCTGCTTTTAGTAGTGTCCATGAAACTGCCAGGTAAAATTTCTCTGCTTCATGCGTACTTCCTGAAAAGGAAATCTTTTTGTTTCTGCTACCAACTTTACTTTCCAAAAAGTGACACCACGACCTTGATTCTGCGTCTCAGTTATCAAGTACACGCCGTGCATTGCTGAAATGTCTTTGGTCGACAAATTAAATTCAGCCTCATCAAATTGGCTATTGTTTTTGGAAAGTAAATTAAAAAGAAAAAAAAAATGTTTCCTTCTCTTTCGAGAATTACTTTCCAGATAAGTTCTCAAGGAATCAAAATTCGGAGTGTAAATAGATTGACTGTAATATTCTTCCTATTTTACACCGATGAGCAATTAATTACATTATGACCACCCCCCAGCGTACAGAAATGAGCGCGCGTGGAGACCGAACGGTGGCGCAAGTGAAGTTCAGAGTATGTGTACAATATATATACAATCTGAGGGCCGACTTTCGGTTAGTAGAGTGTTCGGAGTCATAATGGGAAAACTGCCGATTTATCGGAATTTGATAAAGGACAAATTGTGATGGCACGGCGCCTCTGAACTGCGATCTCGGAAACGACGAAGCTTGTGGGATGTTCACGTGCCGCTGTAGTGAGTACGTATCAAAAGTGGTGCACACATTGCCAAACGACGAACTGCCGTCCAGCCGTGTGTCGCCCGCAGCTCATTGATGCCAGAGGGGAGCGAAGACTGTTGCGCATTGATGTCCACAGGGACCCCCAGGGCCACAGTGCGACAAATCACCCGCAATTACAACAGTGGTGATCAAAGCAATGTGCCAGAGCACACAGTTCATTGCAGCCTTCTGCGCATGAGTTGCGTAGCCGAAGGCAAAGCCGGGTCCCCATGTTCACTCCACGTCATCGCCAACAACGCATGAAATGGGCCCAAGATCGAGATTGGACAGTGGATGATTGGAAGAAAGTGGCCTGGTCTGACGAATCAAGATTCCTGGTGCATCACTTAGACGGTCCAGCATTATAGCACCTGGATGCACTGTTGGACGGAAACAGGCTGGCGGTGGCGGTGTTATGCTGTGGCCAATGTTTTCTTGGAACACTTTAGGCCCAATTATTATCCCAATAGCACAGTCCCTGGCAGCTGTCTGTTACCTGAACATCGTTGCAGACCAAGTTCTCCCATTCATGGAAACTGTGTTCCCTGCTTCAGGTGATGCATGAGATTCTTCCGCTGATTCGCGGAATCCCGATTTTTTTGTCATCATTTGGGTCATTCTCGAGATCGATGCAGAACTGAAGAGAAATGGGGGAGGGGTTAGGGATGGTTGTTTTCCGTCTAGGGATGGTATTTCCTCTTTCAAAAGTTCCGAAAACTGAAGTAAAACGGAGTGACAATTTTTCCCTTAATCGTAATTTCTTTTTCTCACGATGTTGCCTGTTCTCAGTATTGTTATTAAATATCATTTTATTGCATAAATGTTTGTATTTCATTATGAAACTGTGGGCAACGATTTCCTAAAACGGAAGTGAAGACGGCGCAAAGATTTCCCTGTAGTCTTCAGACATGAGGTTCTTCCATGGGTTCGAGGAATTCCGCCATTTCGAGCATTCTCGAGATCAATGCATGACTGAGCAGAAATTTGTGGGGTTATGGTGGGGGTGAGTTATTCGTTTGACGACGGGATTCCCTCTTTAGAAACTTTAGAAAATGGAAGTTAGATACATCGAAGATTTCCCCTGTAATCTTTTTTTTTCTCGCAATGTTCCTTCTGCCCAGTATTGTTCTTAAATATCCTTTTATTCCACAAATACTGCATTTCAACCTAAAAATGGAGGAAGAAGTTTCCGAAAACGAAAGTCGGTTGGAGCGAAGATTTCTCCCGAAATCGCATTTTTTTTTTCTTCCCGCGATTTTGCACTATCCTATGTTGTTGTTAAGTGTTACTTTCCCCTATAAATATCTGCATTTAAGCTTGATAAGGGAGGAGAAATTTTCCAAAAACGAAAGTGACTGAGTTTGAAATTTTTTTAGGATTGATGCATGGTGTTCAAAAGTGTTCATATTCTGAAAGTCACACTATTTATTTAAAGTAGCGAAAGCTTTGATATCATGCGTTCGTGGTCCTCAGGCTGAAAGTTCTTTCAGCATGATGGATAAATTATTGTCATCTGAGGGAATAAAAAGGGAGGAGGAAAGAAAACTGGTGAAGAAATAGGAAGGGAATTATATCAACAGAAAAAAAAAACTAAGCAAAGATTGCTGTGCAGCTGCAGAGTCAACAAAAGACAAAGATGGCCATGGAACTTGCTGAGAAGAAAGCAGTACAAGAGGAAAATTGAGCAACTGATGTTCTAGCAAGTACCAAAAAAAAAAAAAAAAAGAAAGATGTCTTTTAAAATCAGTATTTTGTTTTGAATTCAGTAATTTTATATTGCGAATACAGTGAACAATTCCATCTTTGTTGTGCTGCTTTCTATTCACACTTTCTTGTCGCATGTTCTGATTTTTTTCGCCCAATTAAAAAGTTCAGCTTTTTTGTTCCTATGTAGGTCTCCTGTATGTTACCAACAGGATAATGCGCCATGCCACACTGCCAGAATCAAGGATTGGTTCGAGGAACACGCTGGTGACTTTCTGTTAATATTCTGGCCCCCAATTTCACGTGACATGAACCCAACCGAACATTTGTGATTCAACTTGGAAAAATGTTCGAAAACTGGAGGACCTGCTGTTGACATTATGGTACCAGATACCACAGGATACCTATCGCCACCTCATCAAAACCATGCCTTGCCGAGTGGCCGCTGTTTTGCGGGCTAAACGGGGCTCCTACAGCGAATTAGGTAGGTGGTCATAATATAATGGCTCATCGGTTTATATACAGAGTAACATACACTATGAGAGGTGAATATCTCATATCCGTGAAGGGAATTTTCCAAAACAGTGAATGCAGGCAGAGAAAACAATATGCTGATATGTCTAACCTCCATGGCCTTTCCGAACATGTCGTTAGGATGAAGAACTAATTAACCATCTTTACTCTGTCGCAAAAAGTTCTCTGAGCGTTTAACCTAGAACGGAATTTTTCCAAGCCCTACCCCTAAAGCTTCTTGCTGATGTTACGTTCGCTATCTGATATTCATTCGTTCTGCATTTTTGTGGAATGTTGTGTTGTCAGCGTTCACATAACGTTTTGATTGGAGTTTACAACCTGTGGTTCTTGGGTATTTACTTGGTTTTTACATTTAAAAAAAAAAAAATGTCAAAAACCTAAAATGCGATTTTTGAACGATCATACTTTCGTATAACGGCGGTGTGTGAGAAAGTAAAAACCAGGTATTATTTTAGTGGAACTCGAAGGGGCAGAATTTCAAGTGTCGCCCTTCCAGATAAGAAAAGCTTGCTACTGTCCTAGTCAGAGATACCAAGAATTACACTTCTTGTCGCATTACATTAGATTCCTTTCGTAGAAAAACTATGTTCTGATGAAATAAACAAATACATAGCTCTTTCCACGTTCCAAAAACACATAGCAACCGAAGAATTGTTATTTGGTCACCGCCGGGGAATTGAATCCACGGATCTCTCGATATCTAATCCAGCGCGTTAGCCTTACACCACGGATGATTTTCACTTTGGATCTCACCAGATGGAGACGTCTCAGTAGTCGAGCCCATCTTACGGATTTATGTCAGAAGCTGACTTAAAAACACACATAGCACCGTGGATTGTTGGCCACCGTGGTGTAAGGCTACCGCGCTCAGCTAGATATCGAAAGATCCGTGGCTTCAATTCCCCGGCGGTGACCGAATAACAATGTTTCGGTTGTTATGTGTTACTGGAACGTGGAAAGAGCGATGTATTTGTTTATTTACTGACGCCACGTATTTGGAGGATTTTCACTTTGGATCTCGCCCTTTGGATTTAACTGCTATAATTAATATATAGCCAGTGCAGTTAATGCCCACCAGATGGAGAAGTCTCAGTAGCTGAGCCCATCTTACGGATGTATGATGTCAGAAGCTGACTTAAAAACAGACATAGCACCGTGGATTGTAAGGCTAGCGCGCTCGGCTAGATATCGAGAGATCCGTGGTTTCAATTCCATGGCGGTGACCGAATAACAATATTTCGGTTGCTATGTGTTTCTGGAACGTGGAAAGAGCTATGTATTTGTTTTATTGACTCCACGTATTTGGAGGATTTTCACTATATTCTGATGCACTGTAACGAACGTATTAGCCTTTTTTTTTTTTTTTTTTTTTTCTTCCTTCCCATAATATGTTTTCCGCGTAACCCATTTCATCGCGCACTGCTGTTCCAGTCAGATTGACATGTCGCATCTAAATTGTTATGTACTCGTACTGTCAGACTGCGTCTCTTAATCCACGCATGTGCGAACTAACAATCAAGAAGTGCTGCACATGTATGTTGACGCCAGGTGTTTCAAAAACTTACCTACTTTACAGACGGAGATTTCTCTAATTAGGCTAACTCTGAAAAGAGCTCTGACGAATGACAGGTTGATTGATCCATTTCGGAGCAAATGTGGCCGTAGTTGTTTCGTCAAGCTACCTAAACGCGTCGCGGGAATCAGAACTGCTTGAAGGATGTGCTTCCTCTATTATTTTTAATGAACTAATCAAGTGGGAATTGGAATTGTGAAGCACATTTATTTTCCCTTGGTCTTATTGATATCTGTTAAGGTTCCGGCTTCTTTGTTTTCCATATGCACGTTTTTTGAAGAAAAAAAAAAAAAGTGTGTTCTCACTATGTTCGTCTGTCTGTGGACTGGCCTCTTAATCACAGTAGAACTTTTTGCATTGAGAACGCTTATCGATTTTGCCCAGTTTCTTTTCAGGTATGCATGATGTAAATACCGCCCAGTTCTGTAATGTGTCTATGTATAGGATCTGTAGACGTCACACTATCGGTGATGATGATCTTCATTTGCGCGTGGGCGCTTGATACAAACGTATATGTCGCTATTACATTCAGCATACATGAGATTCTTCCGCGGATTCGCAGAATTCTGCTTTTTTCTTTTCTTTTTTTTTTTTTTTTTGTCATCATTTGGGTCATTCTCAAGATTGATGCAAAACTAAAGAGAAATTTTAGGAGCATTAGTGGGAAGGGAGGGAGGGGGGGGGTGTTTTCCGTCAGGGAGCGGTATTTCGTCTTTCAGAAGTATCGAAAACTGAGGTTATAAACGGAGTATAGATTTTCTCGTAATCGTAATTTCTTTCTTTTTTCTTTTCTTTTCTTTTTTTTTTTCGCAATGTTGCCTCTGTCCAGTATTGTTAAATATCATTTCTCTGCATAAATTTCCCCCGAAAACGAAGCAAGGCGGCGCGAAATTTTTTCTGTGATCTTCAGGCATAATATTCTTCCGCGAATACGAGGAATTTCGCCTTTTCCGTTATCATTTGAGTCATTCTCGGGATCGCTGCGCAACTGAACAGAAATTTTCCGGAGATTAGTGTGGCAGGGGAGTCGTTTTCTGTTTAAGGACGGAATTCCTTCTTTTAAAACTTTAGGTAACAGAAGTTAGACTGAATTAAGATTTCTCCCGTAATCGTAATTTTTTTCACCCCACGATGTTTTCATTCTGCCCAGTATTGTTGTTAAATATTTTATTCTATGAATATTCGTATTTCAGCTTGAAAATGGAGGGGGATGAATTTTTTCCGAAAACGGAAGTCTGACAGAGCGAAGATTTCTTCCGTAATCGTAATTTTTTTCCCCGCGATGTTCACACTATCCTGTGCTGTTGTTAAATGTTATTATCCCCATAAATGTTTGCATTTGTGCTTGATCAGGCAAGAAAAAAGTCGGTAAACGGAAGTGACGAAGTTGAAAAATTTGTAAGAAGTGATGCATCATGTTCGAAAGTATTAATATTCTCAAAGTTGCAGCATTTATCTGAAATAGTAAACGCTTTGGTGTCATGCATTCATGGTGCTCAGGCTGAAAGTTCTTTTAGCTTGATGGAAGAAATTGTCGTCGTCTGAGGACATGAGAAAGAGAAATAAAGGCAATAATAAAGAAATAGGAAGGGAAAAATATCAGCAGAAAGAAAAATTAAGCAAGGAATGCTGTGTAGCTGCAGGGTCACAAAAGACAAACATTTCTGTGGAACTTGCAGAGAAGAAAGCAAGGCCTGCTCGTGGAGGAAACTTAAGCTGGTGGTCTAGCAAGTGCAATAAGGAAAAAAAAAAACTGTTTGAAGCAAAGTCTTCTAAAACAATTTTGTTTTGTTTTGAATTTAGTGATTTTATGTTGAGAATACAATGATGTGCTCCAGTTTAATATTTACATAAATAAATTACAGTGAACAATCTATCTTGCTCATGCTATATATTATATTCGCACTTTCTAGCTGCATGTTCTGATTTTTTTACCCGGTTAAAAAGTTCAGCTTTTTTATTCTTCATCAGTATCGTGTATGATTCAGTTAATCGCGTGCAGTTCATCTCTACTAATTCGTATTTTTTCATTGTTTTGTGTTAACTTGTATCCCCAATCGCTGAAAATGGATCAGTGGTTCGTTGAAGCGTAAAAATACCGATGAAAATGGTAAGCAAAGAAAGCTTAAAATTTACTAAAAGTAGCTAAACGGGGGGGGGGGATACATCCTGCGTGAGCTGATATCTGTAAGCCCGCCTATAAATCACCTAAATCGGGGGTTACTTTGGGTGTGTCTTTCCTTGGTGTGGGACTGAGGCAGGACCTGATTTACGGGAGGGCATTCGGAGCACGCCTTGACATTTGGGGGGGGACCCCCAAATATATAGTTATACACTGTCTGACAGAGAAAATGTCACATCATGAAGGAATGCTCGAAAACAGATCAAACTGCACACAGAGATAGCCAAGTAGGTCCTGAACAAATGATTTAATTTTCACATGCAGACTAGTCTCTAGTGGTCGAATATACAGGATGATCAACAAGGAGTGTGGCCCCCATTTTGTGCGAAACAGATTTGAATCCGAAGTGGCGTTGAGGCAATGATAGTCCGAATAGAGTCCTGAGGTATCGTGGACCATGTCTCAGAGTCCACAGTTCATCTTCAATTGTGCGGGAGTGGAAGGGTACTCAGCCGACGTCCAATCGTATCGCACAGATGGGCGAGAGGTCGGGGATCGCGCTGGCCACGGAAGAAGCACACCGTGTAAAGCATTGACTGATCCGAGCGGTATGTGGCCGGGCGTCATCCTGTTTAAAAATGGCGTTTGGGATGCCCTGCAGATGCAGAGCCGCGGATGGCTTAGTGGTTAGTGTTTCAGATTATCGATGCTGGGTCCCTAGGTTCTAGCCTGGGCTGATCTTTCAGAGATGGTGTGATTTAATAACAATCGCTGAATATCCGCCGTGCATCGGACGAGCACGTAAAGTGACTGCCCCCAGGCTGGACCCACTGGTTAAATGGGTATCCTTTCCTATGTCCTCCCTGAAATTCTCTCACCCATCTATGTGCAATATCGTACTTGTACGGTGGCGCCATCTACTATTCTCTAATCTCACTACAAACTGTTCTGTCAAAAGTCGCTAGACTTGCTCTCATTCCTTCCGTTTCTGTGTCCTGCCCAAAAGGCGATCTCGCTGTAGGTGGCTGGGACCTAAACTCTACTCCCTGTGGACGGAAGTCCTACATGAAAATGACAAATGCATGCCCTGCAGATGCGGTAGTGCCACGGGCCGCAGCACCTCGTCAACATAGCGGCGTGCCGTGAATATGCCCGTAATGCATACCAGCGGTGAGCGGCTGTTAGCAGTGATAGCACCCCACACCACGATTCCATGTTGCGGGCCGTGCGGCGCTCCCCAACGACCGAGGAATCCGCCCGTTAGCCACGTCGCCTCCAGACTCTCACACGGCGATCATCCGTGGTGAGACAGAATCGCGATTCGTCGCTGAACACCACACTGTTCCATTCGGCAGCTCTGGAGCTACACCACGCCAAGCGGTGACGACGATAGAAAGGACTGCTGGACAGCAAACCAGACGCAGCCAATGGGCGCGACACTGTCCGCGTCGATATTCGAGCTTCCAAGCCTCCCCGTACACTCTGCAAAATGTCGCCCGTTGTGTTGTGGCCTGTGGGTCCGCTACGGCGTGACGTCGAATGCGACGATCAGTCGTCCGTCTCCGTGCTCCGCCCCCACCCCCACCCCCAGACGTTGTACAGATCTTTCCTGGGACTACTGTCTCCCAATGCGACCGACGCACGGTTGTGGCATCACTTGCGTTTCTTCCAAAATACGAAGCAAGAACAATCCGGCAGTACCAAGCCCTACGATGACACCTCTCGTGAACTCATCGGTTTGATGAAATCGCGTACGAGGGCGCGTCTTAACGACATTGGCACCCGTTGTTCATTCTCCAGACACTGTTTCAGCAGAACCATCGCTTCTCTCGGCCGTGACGACGTCTCGACTGATATCCCGCGCGCTGTTCATGCGGTTGGCCTGCAAATGCAATCATTTGCGTAAGTTCTACGTGTGCACCCACCCTGCAATTTGCTAGTCGCTGCGTTCAGGTTTTCGTGGTGTAGCATTTTCTCTGTCAGCGGTGTATATACTATATAGTTATATATTACATGCTTTGAATTAAACAAATTTGCAATCTTGATTCCCCGAAAAAAGTTAGTGGTAATTTCGGAACTGTACGTTCCAACACATGGACATGACAATTATAATTTCCACAAATAAATAGAAACACCATATTGGTAAATTAATGTCTTAATCTGGCAATAACAGCTATGTAACCGATTCTCAATCGTTCGTGCATGCACGCATACACATAACAGTAGATGCCAGACCAACTTAAAGCCGCTTGCTCAGGGCCCCAAACAATCTCAAGTCTGTCCCTAGGTAGGTAGGTAGGTGGGTGGGTGGGAGAAGTCATCAGTAACCGGCTGATTAGGGTAGCCGGCCTAATGCTATTAACCAATTAACCAGAGTTGGCAACCTTAATTTCAGACTATTCAATTTTCTCACAAAAAAAAAGGTTCCCAGACCCCTCTCCCCTTCCCTCCGGTGGTCCGCGATAAATAAAGGAATATTTAAAGTGATCAATGAGCAACCAAAGTTTGAGAAATACTGCTCTATAGGAGGTGTAAGAAAATACTTCAATTTCTGGATGTATTTATCGATTGTAGAAATCCTGCTGATTATTTATTGTACCGGTTTCATTGAGTATATGAATGACCCTGATCACATTGCGTATTTTAAATTATGCGTAGTTTTCCCTCCGCTGGTCTAAGTGTACTTTCTTTTTAGTTGAATTTTTAGATTTTTTTCAAAAATTTGCTCTGAAAATATATTTGTCATGTGGGAAAGGATTCAAAAGACATGTTCATTACAGCCGAAAATTTGGTGTCATATCCCCATCCCTTTCGCTGTACTCTTTTGGGACTACGCATTTTTGGATGTTCCCTTACCTGTGATAGCCAACCCGGTGTCCTCTCGTATCCCCGATTAATCGGTTCCCTTTATCCGGTGGTTCGTTGAGGCCCCATTCTGCCTGTGTACATACACTATCTACCAACAAGTAATTGGACACCCCTGCAATCGACGATATCTGCGGTCCTGATACACGTCACGACCGCCGCCGTTAAATGTCGTGTGGGAAACAACAACGCAACCAGTCGCATGCAAGATGCCACGCAGTTCGGAGCTCTCCGATTTCGAGAAAGGTGTAATCCTCTGGTATCACAGAAATGGCCGATCCATACGTGACATATCCAGCGAGTTGAAGTACCCAAAATCGACAGTGGCCTACGTGATTGGCAAGTGGAAGATGAGAGGTGACTGTCGGAATGTGCCCCGACCCGGCAGACCCACAAAACTGGGAGTTAGAGACCAACGGGTGTTGGCCAGAGAAATTCGGAAGAACCGCACCAAATCGATGGGCTACATCCGCGAGGAGTTTCAACAGGCATTCGGGAGTGTTCTTTCGATGCATTCCATCCGTAAGGAAGCCCATCTGCTATATTATCATGGACGTGCTGCCGCCCACAAGCCTTTGATCACCAAGTCCAATAGCGCTGCTCGGCTAACGTGGTGCAAAGAACGTCGGCAGTGGACCGTTGAACAGTGGAAACAGGTTCTCTGGAGCGACGAATCAAGGTTCACCCTCTACCGTTCGGATGGCAGGGTGTGGGTTTGGCGTCTGCCTCGAGAACGCCTCCTGCCGGAATGTATTGTGCCAACTGTGAAGTTCGGCGGCGGTGGAATTATGCTATGGAGGTGTTTCTCCTGGTATGGCACGGGACTCTTGGTCGCAATTCCTGGTAGACTCAAAGCCGAGACCTACTGCACCATTTTGGATGACCGTGTGCTTCCTACGTTGTGGCAGTTTTACGGGGTGGACCCATGTTACTTTCAGGATGACAATGCCACCTGTCATGTTGCGAGGTTCACCCTGGCTTGGTATGGTGACAATGGGGTTAATCGAATGGACTGGCCTGCGCAGATCCCGGACCTTAACCCTATCGAGCACCTCTGGGACGAGTTGGAGCGTCGACTTAAGGGGTGCCCCCACCGTCCGAAATCTGTGAAGAACTGACCTGTCTTCTCCAAGCCGATTGGAAGGAAATACCGCTAGCCGTCGTACAACGCCTGGTTGAGAGTATGCCCCGGAGGGTGTAATCGCCGCTCGTGGAGGCTTCACCAACTATTGAAGGTGAATAAACTTCGTTTTCCTTTGCTATCACAGGTGTCCAATTACTTGTTGGTAGATAGTGCATATTCCCGATTCCCCTAATATTGCTACTGCAATTCCAGTTTCCCCTAATATAGTTTGGTCAGAAATTACGATTCTAGTTTCCCATAATAGTTCGGTCAAAGCTACGATTAATTCCACAACGCCACGTTTAGTTCTTATTTATACTGGTATTCCTATCTGAATTTGCAAAGAAAGAGTGTCATGCCTTTCTTTATGCATATAGATTACATACATATATTTTGCCCTAACTGGTGAGCAGAAGCATAGATAACTACAAATAACATTTATATAAAGTTTGACATAGAAACAAACACTTAAAAACACTTATGGCATTGAAAATAAGATACGTTGTTATAATTTGTTCAAGAACTAATTAAATCAGCATTTATTAATCATTGGATGGCAGTCGGAATAAACCAACTCTAGCAGCTATCTGAAATCCTTGTCCGGAATGGTATTGTACGGCGTTTCTTGTTTGAAACTATCCGAAGTTGTCGTACGCCACCCCGGTGGCGCAGTGGTCTAAGCGATGGCATCTGATCATTCGTCCGAAAGGGTCTGGGTTCGAATCCCGGTGAGGCAGGGATGTTGTGTTTGTCTTACGGCACTGGCTCTCACCCTTCCCTGGAAGCAGTTACCCTAAATTAGGAACGGGCGACTGCTTATAGCCCATTGAGTTGCTCACGGTGGTCGTTAAACCTCCAATTAAAAAAAAAAAAAAAAAAAAAGTTGTCTTATGATGTTGTCTACAAATGACCAAAATCGTAGATTTGCCCGTTTCTCACCCCACCCTCAAACAAAGGATTGATGGAAAACGAGTAAGCCAGCAGAGGAAGGCAAAAGAACCTTAGGGAGAGATTTTCATTAGTGGAAACGGAGGGTAACCCTCAAACCCCTCCCTTCATTTTGCTACTTTCAGACGTTTGAAGCATTTGGCTGAAAGTCTTCTTTACCCACCCACCTCTATCTATATATTTTAATTCAGTAATAGCTGAAATTAATTCAACTTCTACTGAATTAAATTCTTACTTTACTAGAATTCATTCTTTCGTTTGTACGGAAGGAACGAAATATTCTGAAATTTCAATGATTTGGGACTTTTTAATCTTTACTAAGACTTCTGTCGTGAGTTATTGTTCTTAGGAAAATTGTTCCCTGAGGCACTTAAAAAGCTTAAACAGATATGATTAAATAATCGAAGTGGAAATAATTATTTCAGTTTAAGGAAAAACCTGCCATCCGGATTTGTGAAGCCTTCATGACGTTCAACGAACAGGTAAGACTCACAAATGCCGGATGCAACAAAATGGTTAATAGAAGTGCTTAAGACTTTACGAAGAGGATTACACAAATCAGAAATCTAAGGAAGTTGAAGTACCATATTTTTTAGACAATTTCATCCCGGATGTTATTCACAAGGGGTATAATTATGCTCTTAAAATCAAAGTTCTGCCGGAAACTTTATGTTTGTCTGTATGCGCAGAACTTTCAAGGAAGAAGGGAACGCTTTCTAAGACTTGAAAAAAAAACGAGAAAATTACGTTTAGCCAATATATGAAAACAGTTCCAATTATATTTCTGCGGCTACCTCAAAATTAAGCTTGAAAATCTGCAGTTGAAACAAAGTACCACATGTAGTCAATTCACTTCATGGAATGTGGTGCCCACCGGATGCTCTCTCGGAGATCGAAGGTGGGACACGAGTGCTGTTTCTGTTCTGGTTTTCCTTTCCCTGGAGCCAGAAACTGAAAATACTAAGTGTGTGTCTTAGTTCTTCTCTGGAGGAAGGACTGGATCGTTAAACTGATGCCTGCTTAATGCTACCATGAAAGCCGACTTCAGTGAACAAAATGTGAACATCTTGATGTGGCGACTTATGAAAAAGTTTTCCACACCAAAGGAAGAACTACAACCTTCGCTAACAGATCTTTAGTTCTGCTACTACAGAAATGCGGTAAATTTACCTGATTAGGGGACGGGGCTGTTTTGTAAGAAAACTATGAGCTGTATGTTCTCACCATATCAAATCAACACAGCAAGCATTTTGCATTTTCCGACCCGATTTTTCAGAGATACTTAAGTTCAAAATCTGTCCGTGCTTTTGAATCAGCGCTATGTTTCGTGATCGGTTATGTTTTCATAGCAGAGTAGGTGGAAGCAGTACCCGTTTTTGAGCTTCAATTTTACAACTTTCCGTCCCTTTCGCATACAGTCTTTTTTACGCTTTCCAACCGTAGGTTGAAGAAGCGTATTATATATGCTCCAGCTTTGTCTGTCCGTCCGCACGATAACTGGCGTAAAAATGGTTCGATTTCGATGAAATTTTAGTATGTGGTAGCGGACCACCTGATGACGAACCCTATTGAAAATGGGACAAATGGAGTCAAAGGTCACGACGTAGGAGCAGGATCCTTCCATTGCCCTTATGCGTCATAACTTGCGTAAATATGGTTCGATTTCAATGAAATTTTACTATGTGGTAGGGGACCGCCTGGGGACGAATCTTTTTCAAAATGGGTGAAGTGGGGTCAAAGGTCAGGACATAAGAGCGGGATGTATTCCATTGCTCTTATGCGTCATAACGTGCGTAAAAATGGTTCGATTTCGATGAAATTTCAGTATGTGGTAGACGAACCCTATTGAATCTGGGGACGAACCCTATTGAATGTGGACGAAATGGGGTTAAAGGTCAGGACATAGGATTGCGATCCATTCCATCGCTCTTATCCCATATTATTAAGGTGGACGTAAAGTAATTTTGCTTCCTATACTTCCAATGGAAAAACTTTTGCACACATTTCCTTCACAATTAATGTGTTCCCAACAGTGAAAATTTGAACATCGATTAAAATAACTTTATTATAACTTGGAATACTTAATATTTTCTAAAACATAACCATAATTACATTAAAAATCAATAACTTTTCCTTTGGTGGTGTTGAAACCAGAAAAAGGATGGCGCGACCTGTACTTTGATGACGTCAGTAGACAAACAAATGTTGGATTGCATAATTATGGTTATGTTTTAGAAAATATTAAGTATTCCAAGTTATAAAATGAAGCTATTTTAATCGATGTTCAAATTTTCATCCTTGTGAACACATTAATTGTCCAGAAAAAAGATGACGCGGCCTGTATTTTCATGACGTCAGCAGACAAAAAAATGTTGGATTGCATAATTATGGTTATGTTTTAGAAAATATTAAGTATTTCAAGTGTGGTGTCATGGCGTCACCCCATTAGATGTTGGCGCGCGTTCATGCCATCTATCTCATTACGTCACGTGTTGTTTGTTGCTACAATTAAAGTTTTATGACGTCACACCTTGCTAGCAGATGGTCGTGATTCCCATCTGCCGTATTACGTCACGCGTTGTGTGCGTATGTTCGTCCGCACGATAACTCGCGTAAAAATCGTTCTATTTCGATGAAATTTTAGTATGTGGTAGGAGAACACCTGCGAAGGAACCCTATTGAAAGTGAACGAAATGGGGTCAAAGGTTAGGACATAAGAGCAGGATCTATTCCACTGCTCTTATGCGTCATAACTAACTTAAAACAAGTTCGATTTCGATTAAATTTTAGTATGTGGTAGGAGACCACCTGGGGACAAACCCTATTGAAAATTGGCGAAATGGGGGTCAAAGGTCAGGACATAGGAATGGAATCACTTCCATCGCCATTATGAGTCATAACTTACGTAAAAATGTTTCGATTTGGATGAAATGTTGGTATGTTGTAGGGACCTGTCTGGGAACGAATCCTATTGAAAATGGGCAAAATCGGGTAAAGGTTAGGACATAGGAGCGGGATCTATTCCATAGCGCATATGCATCATAACTTCCGTAAAATTGCTTCGATTGCGACAAAACTTTATCATGTTATTTCGGAGATGTACTGAACCAGTTCTGTTGAATATCATCCAAATGGATCAAAATTAAGGGCACAGGGGTGAGATTTATTCCACAGCCATTTTCCTCATAACTTGAGTAATGATTTCTAGTATACTGGAAAGCGTATCATAATCAATGCATTGCATGATTTTACTAACTCGTTTCTCTTTCTTGTGATGTGATGTAACTTAGGAATTTCCCGCCGCAACCTTGAAGCAAAATCGAAGTTCAGAACCGGTGCTTTTACATTTTCTCTTTTTTACGCTTTCCAACCGTAGGTTGAAGAAGCGTATATGCTCCAGCTTTGTCCGTCCGTCCGCACGATAACTCACGTGAAAATGGTTCGATTTCGACGAAATTTTAGTATGTGGTAGGGAACCACCTGAGGACGAACCCTATTGAAAATGGGCGAAACAGGGTCAAAGGTCAGGACATAGGAGCGGGATCCATTCCATTGCTCTTATGCGTCATAACTTGCGTAAAAATGGTTCGATTTCGATGAAATTTTAGTATTTGGTAAGGAACCACCTGGGGACGAACCCTATTAAAAATAGGCGAAATGGGGTCAAAGGTCAGGGCATAAAAGCGGGATCCATTTCATTGCCTTTATGCGTCGTAACATGCGCAAATATGGTTCGATTTCGATGAAATTTTAGTATGTGGTAGGGAATCACCTGAGCACAAACCCTATTGAAAAAGGCCGAAATGGGGTCAAAGGTCAGGCAGGACATAAGAGCGGGATTTGTTCTGTTGACCTTATGCGTCATAACTTGCGTAAAAATGGTTCGATTTCGATGAAATTTTAGTATATGGTAAGGAACCACCTTGGGACGAACCCTATTAAAAATAGGCGAAATGGGGTCAAAGGTCAGGGCATAAAAGTGGGATCCATTCCATTGCCTTTATGCGTCATAACATGCGCAAATATGGTTCGATTTCGATGAAATTTTAATATGTGGTAGGGAGCCACTCGGGTCAAATCCTATTGAAAATGGGCGAAATGGGGTCAAAGGTCAGGACACTGGAGTGGGAACCATTCCATTGCCCTTGTGCAACATAACTTAACTAAAAATGCTTCGATTGCGACAAAACGTTATGTTGTTCCTGAGGTATAGTGAACCGTTTCTGTTGAATATCAACGAAATGGGGTCAAAGGTCAGTGCACAAAAGCAAGATTTATTTTACAGCTATTATTCTCATAACTTGCGTAAAACTGCTTCTATTGCGACAAAACATTAGTATGTTATTCTTGAGGTATAGTGAACCGGTTCTGTTGAATATCATCGAAATGGGGTCAAAGGTCAGGACACAGGAGCGAGATTTATTCCACAGCCATTATCCTCATAACTTGAGTAATAATTTCTGGTATGTTGGAAAGCTTATCATAATCAATGCATTGCATGATTTTACTAACTTGTTTGTTTTGCTTTTATTGTGGAACCTGATCGAAGTTCAAAAGCTTCATTTGCCCACCATTTTTTATAGCGAAATCGGAGTTCTCAAAGCTCTGCATTTCGCCGCCACTTTTTACAACGAAATCGAAGTCAAAATAGGCATTCTCTAACTTGAAAACAACGGTACGAAAATGAAAGACTGCAGCACAGGTTAGGCGATAATTTTGAACTTTTTCTTATTGGGGGTTTAACGACCACCGTGAGCAACTCAATGGGCCGTAAGCGGTGTCCCGTCCCTAATTTAGAGCCACTGACTCCAGGGAAAGGAGAGAGAGCCAGTTCCGTAAGACAAACAAAACATCCATGCCTCATGGGATTCGAACCCGGACCCACATCGGACGAATGATCCGAAGCCATCGCTTAGACCACTGCGCCACCGGTGGGGTGGCTTTTGAACTTCAGCTTCATTTGAGAAAAAAAGAGAAAAAAAGGCATGCTCACTTGTTGATTGATGCAGCAAGAAGAGAAGTTAAGGACTGAAAGACATGTTTCATGAAAACATTTGTAAAAAAATATAGAAAACTTACCCAAAAAACGTGAAAAAAAAAATATATATATATATAATGCTGCACTTCCTTTTTTTCAACTTGACTGCACGTGTAAATTGAGCCCCTCCTTTATGAACTTCAGCATTAGCCGACTTTTTAAAAAAAAAAAAAAAAGTCGGCTAATGCTGAAGTTCATACTGTTGTAATACCATATTAAAACCTTTTCTCCTACTTTAATAGAAATAATGCAAGCCAGATAGGCATTATGTGTATGTACTTTTTGTCCACCTTTCGTAGATTTCTTTTGTGTTAGAGAAAGATCAAGAAGTGGGCGGTGTTTGGAAAGGATGTAGAAAACTTCAAAGGTACCTCCGTAGAATTACAATACGACGTAAGAAAAAGAAAGTGTATTAGTTTGGCTTTGTACAGCTGGGAGGGTTTCCATTAAGAAAAAATAAAGTTTGGTCTGGGAAGAAAAGTTTTTGGGAGAGAAGTAGATCGAAGAATATGAACTACTAAACTGAAAGCTGCAATCCAGGCTGCTTCGTGCATGCCAATTTCCTTCCGCTCGTAAAGCGCGAGTGAAGGAACTTTATGAATAGCTCTTTCTGAGTCACGTGACAGAATAGAGAGGGTGGTGGGGGCTTCGTACCTTTTTATTTGCCGGATTTTCTTTAGATCAAATATGCTGGTGTCGTTTCTTGCTGCCTGAAAAATCGAATGTGGTTTTTAGAGTTGGCTGAATAGTTGTCGCTCACGCGTTCTGGATAAGTCGTATAAAGTACGTGCGCAGTGGGGGAAGTAATTATAAATACAGGGTGTACAGAAAAGGATGTCACTAAAGGAAAAATTTAACTCTTAAAATAAAGCACGTAACTGTATTTCGTCGGCTATACGCAGATGACAGATGGTACCCCCCTCCGACTTAATAGATTTGTACTGTTTTGGCAATAGTTAAAGAGGTGGTTCAGTTCTAAGAAAGTTATCTGAATATTCTGTTTTTCTCTTTCTTCTCCTATTAAGTTTACTTGCCTCTTAAACTGTCAAGGCGTGCCATCAAAAGTAGTAGCTTCTCTAGCAAGTTGTACAGCTTGCTGAAGGTTACAGCGTTTATTATTAAACTCTTGACAGTCATTTAGAGCCAGTAACGTCGGAGGGAAAGTAAACAACTCTTAAGACAAGCTCACCACACATGCCACATGCGGTACTCGAACGAACGGTCAGGAACTAGCGTTTAGACTAAGCTAGTGTCCTGCTAACTTGTCTTTAGCTGCTACTTACGTGAGACAGTACAAAGTCTGAGTGAAATGTCCCGAAATACAGACATGCTCAATTGTATAAAGATCTGGAGACTTGGCTGTCCACTACATCCTGTGGTTATCCTTACTGTTAATGTAATGTTGTAGAGCGACGAGAATGAATGAGATCTTTTAAAATTCTGACAGCTGGTTCTCAATATGGTCAGGAAACTAACTTCACCTTAGGCCCACGATAAAAGCCCATTACTCATAAAAATCGAAGAATAGCCACTCGTTAAGAAAAGGCCGGGCAACTACAGTATTTAAGAAAATTCTGACGGACATGATACTGCAACAACATCGTGACGAAGCTGGGCCATATGCACAGCGAAACTGCAATCAGCAGAAAATAATGTGTGATCAGATTCGTGTTTATGTATTTATTTTAATCGCATAATGTTTGTGGTCTACGAGTTTTAATAACTTGAAGTTGAATCACTTTTCTCGAAAAGGATTTGTATTTTTAAGAGATATTTACAAATAAAGTATATAAATCGCCAACGACCACCGTGAGCAACTCGATGGACTGTAGCAGTTGCCTGACCCTAAGTTAGGGCCACTGACTCCAGGGAAGGGAGAGAGTCAGTGCCGTAAGACAAACACAACATTCATGCCTCACTGGGATTTGAACCCAGACCCATCTCGGTCGAATGATCAGAAGCCACCCTTACACCACTGCGTCACCATGGCGGCTTAACGGATTAAGAATAAATAACCCGGAAAGAATATTCTTGAAATTTTCAATAGCCCTGTGAAATCTAATATTTTTTAATTAAATTTTCATTGCTAATAAATTTGCTTAAATTTAAGAATTCTGATATAAATTTATGAATTTTAAAAGGATGTTACGCTAGTCATATGCTAAGAATATCACATTTTTGTTTAAAAAACCGCTTTGTCGTTCTTCACGATTCCTCTGCTGAGAGTAATACATATTAGCAAGTGTAAAAAAATATTGTACTAGTCAGAGATTTTGGCATTTCCCTCCTCTAACAAGATTGCCCTCACAATCAACATCTTGTATTCCCCAATCCTCCCATGATATCCCTCTTCCCCGCCATAACGTTTCATGTACGTGCTTTGTTCCATATTTTAGGACTGGTCCTTACAATTTCACGCCCGCCTCCATTCCCACCCGTACAGCTCAGGACACCGGGTAAATCGCTGACTCTCCTGGCACAGTTGTCAGCATTTGCGGAACAGGGCTTCAACTTTTTTCTTTGCCTTAACCCTTTAACTGGCTAAAACGAATTAACTCGGGGTTAGCAAAATGAACTGAAATCAGCTCCAACGAATATATTCGCCGTCTAAAAAGAGAATGCGACGAGTGAACCTTCACGTCAAGAAACGCTGCTTTCCTGTTAGTTTTCTTGTTCGGAGAAATTGTCACTTACGGGGGATGATTAACTAATCCTTTCTGACTGATTACCTAGTAAAAGGGCTATAACAATGGCGACGAACCTACGAAAAGAGGCATGTTTGTAACTTATTTCTGCCCAGTGGCATGATGTCCGTGTCAGAATGATCATCATGCCTTGGGGTCGTGGAGCAGAGAATATAGGATTACAGTGGATATCTTTACACGAATGACAGGCTTATGGTCCGTACCGCTGAGATAGAGAAGGAAAGTAATCATATTGCTGTAATTTTCGTATCACCTGGCCGCTTTGTGAACATTTCTGTTTCGAAAGTGCAGAAACTTTTGGGCACAATATGATCCAGGTACTTCGGCCGCTTAAAGGGACAACGAGACCCTAGTCGAATCTCAAAAATGCTGAACAAGAACGTAATTAGTCATATACGTGACTAATTACGTTCTTGTTCTGACTCATGTTGCGGAAGAAAGGCTGGAATTTTTTTAAAACAATTTATGACAACGATTGAAACCAATTTAACTTGGCTGGGTATTAAAAAAAAAAAAAAAAAAAATGCTGGCCTTGTAGCCTAACTATAATTTTTCACTATTCGTGGACTCTGTAATTTTGTACCCGTGCATATCAGTTACAAAGAACAGATGCAACAAACATAGTTACATAGATTTAGTGTCGCTAAATGCAGTTTTTCCTAAAATTATGAAATAGACGTAGATTTCTTTTGTGATACCCATAAAAAAAAAAAAAACCTCAGAAGATGTTACTGTTATTAAAGCCGATTGTCTGTGATGAGCAATTTAATAGAAATGCTATTCACCACCGTAAAACACTTGTTGCTCAGCCTTTGTGTCTATTTAATTTTATGTTTATTCTCAAAGCAGTGCAATCGTAATTCCACGGAGTAGCCACGGCATGTAACTTTAACTGTGGCTAAGATAAAGCGTTCGCATTATCTTTGCACTAGAATCCTTTTGATTCGTGAAATACCTTACTGCTTGAATCGACTGTATCGTCTATTCCCTACGGTATATTTTTAAGGAGGGGGGAGGAATTTAACGACCACCCCACCATGAGTAACTTCCAAGCAGTTTTCCGTCCTTAACTGGGGGCCCCACTGGTTCTAGGTAAGAGACAGATCCAGCGCTATCTGATAAACCCAAGCCCATCTATGACGAAAGGTCGGAGGTGGCGCAGTGGTCGAAGCGCTGGCTTTTGACCATTCGTTCGAGAAGGGCCCGGGTTCGAATCCCGTGAGGCATGGATGTTGTGATTGTCTTACGGTCACTGGCTCTCTCTTTCCTGGAACCAATAACCCTAAATTACGGAAGGGCGACTGCTTATAGGATATTGAGTTGCTCACGGTGGTCGTTAAACCTTCAATCAACAACAACAACAACGAAAGGTCAGAAGCCTGCACCTCAGACCACTTGATCACAGGGGTGGCTATCTCTGCCGTATAAGTATTCTGCTAAGATACTAGTATGTATACACTGAGTGAACACTGAATTATGACCACCTACCTAATACTTCGTAGGTCCCCTTTCGCCCTCAGTACAGCAGCTATCCGACGTGGCATCCATTCAACATATACCGAGTGATCACTGAATCATGACCACCTACCTAATACCTCGTAGGTCCCCTTTCGCCCTCAGTACAGCAGCTATCCGACGTGGCATCCATTCAACATATACCGAGTGATCACTGAATTATGACCACCTACCTAATACTTCGTAGTCGCCCTCAGCACAGCAGCTATCCGACGTGGCATCCATTCAACATACACTGAGTGATCACTGAATTATGGCCATCGGCACCTAATACTTCGTGTCTCCCTCAGTACAGCAGCTATCCGACGTGGCATCCATTCAACATATACCGAGTGATCACTGAATTATGACCACCTACCTAATACCTCGTAGGTCCCCTTTCGCCCTCAGTACAGCAGCTATCCGACGTGGCATCCATTCAACATACACTGAGTGATCACTGAATTATGACCACCTACCTAATACTTCGTAGTCTCCCTCAGTACAGCAGCTATCCGACGTGGCATCCATTCAACATACACTGAGTGATCACTGAATTATGGCCACCTACCTAATACTTCGTAGTCTCCCTCAGTACAGCAGCTATCCGACGTGGCATCCATTCAACATACACTGAGTGATCACTGAATTATGGCCACCTACCTAATACTTCGTAGTCTCCCTCAGTACAGCAGCTATCCGACGTGGCATCCATTCAACATACACTGAGTGATCACTGAATTATGACCACCTACCTAATACTTTGTAGTCTCCCTCAGTACAGCAGCTATCCGACGTGGCATCCATTCAACATACACTGAGTGATCACTGAATTATGGCCACCTACCTAATACTTCGTAGGTCCCCTTTCGCCCTCAGTACAGCAGCTATCTGACGTGGCATCCATTCAACATACACTGAGTGATCACTGAATTATGGCCACCTACCTAATACTTCGTAGGTCCCCTTTCGCCCTCAGTACAGCAGCTATCCAACGTGGCATCCATTCAACATACACTGAGTGATCACTGAATTATGGCCACCTACCTAATACTTCGTAGGTCCCCTTTCGCCCTCAGTACAGCAGCTATCTGACGTGGCATCGATTCAGTGAGATGCCGTAAGCAGTTGGGAGGTATGCCCAGCCATGCTGTGTGTTATGCTGCCTTCAATGCATATACGGAAGTGATTGGCGTATCCAGACGCCTGATATGCCGTTCCATGGTGTCCCACAAGTCTATGGGTCTGATATCGGGGAGTTCAGAGACCAGTCGACATGCTTTGAAGTCTGAATTGTGTTCCTCAAACCATTGATGCACATCACTAGACCTGTGGCTCGGCGCATTGGCATCTTGGAAGGCACTGTCGCCATTCGGGATGAAGTTCAACATTGCTGAGTGTATCGAGTCAGCAAACAATTCAAGATAGTGGGCAAATGTCATACGTTGCTCTACATGCATCAGGGGTCCAAGTTCCTGTCAGGTAAACATGGCCCCACACCATACAACCGCCTACACCTGCTTGCCCTGTGAAGACAATACAGGGTGGATCGAGTGCCTCGTGTTGTTTGCGCCAAATACGTGCACGACCATTTACGGAGTAGAGTAAAAAATGCGAGACCATCGGCACATTTTTTTTTTTTTTTCAGTCATTCGACGTTCAACTTGCATGATCTTTGCACCAGGCGAGTGTTTTTGCAACGATTAACCGTGGTTACGATAGGATGTTGTCGGGGTCGTCTGCTGTTATAGCCCATACGTGCGGGCATGGGATGCATGGTCATGACAGATACTGTTCCAGGTTGACCTCTGTTCTATTGCGTAGTCAGCTATTGAACAGTGCTGCGCGTGATGGCGTGTACGATTCGTCGGACCCGGCGTTCATATGTCTAAGCGATGGCTTATGACCATTCGTCCAAAAGGGGTCCGGGTTTGAATCCCGGTGAGGCATGGATGTCGTGTTTGTCTTACGGCACCAGCTCTCTCCCTTCCCTGGAACCAGTGGCCCTAAATTAGGGACGGGTGATTGCTTATAGCCCACTGAGTTGCTCACGGTTGTCGTTAAACCTCCAAAAAAAAAAAAAAAAAAAAGTCCTTTCGCTGTCCCATGCAGGCTTTGCCCCCAGGTCGTTTTCTAACCACTTTCACATTAGTCCCGACACATTTTAACTATGGCGGCTCGCGAACAACCCACCAGTTCAGCCGTTTGGGAAATCTAAGCATCCGTTCTCCGAGCTCTAACAATCTGTCCTTTCTCAACATCCAATAAATCCTTCCGTTTACTAGTCTCACTCCGAATTTTACTATCTGCTGCTCCACTCACATCTTTGTGTATGATACGTCGGTCGACTAATTGCGCTCTCTCGGAAGTCACGTGGTTAACGGGCCGCATCCACTTTTGATATGGGTGGTCATAATTCAGTTATCACTGTGTATGTACATACATAAAACAGTTCCTTATTATATCAGACATCATTCAAAAAAAAAATTTCATTGCTCTGCTAACCGCTAAAAGTGTCCTTAGCGCCCTTAAGGCTCGCCCACAAGCCCCTTCTACATCAGTGCCAATAGACCACAATGAAACCTGGGAAAATATCATCCCCACAGGGTAAAGGGTTTTTACCCCCCCCCTCTCCCCTTCGTGTGCTGCTGAAGCTCTTTCTGGTGCATTTGTCGGATGTTTACGTTTTTAACGTATTTCAACGACTGTTATTAACTTACAAAAGTAGATAAGCAGGAGAGTGGTCTTCGGCCTACAATTTCCATGCTCTGGTAACCTCAATTAGTTTCGAAGAATAACAATATCTTCTATGAGACATTTTGTTCAAAGCGTTACAACCGGTGTTTTTCGGATAATTGCATCGTAGTAGTTTTAGGTCTTGGCTGTCTTTGAAGTGCACGCAATAAAACACGGTGGTGGAAAAGACTGACTAGGAAATGTGGTCAGAAAAGACGATTAAGAGGAACTTGAGCATCCCCTCGAGTCAAAAGTAGAACTGCAGACGGATGCGGATGTTGAAATTGCATTATGTATGTGTACAGCTAGCTGATCGACTTAGAAATGGGCCATTAAAGTTGGTAGTAGCGTTGCAAAGGGAGAACGCAAAGAACACCTGCTCTGTAAATTTGACTGTTGTGATACTTTTTATTTTTACAATTCGCATTTTCGAACGTATAAGGATTGTTCAACCTGCTAATAAATTTGTATATCTCATTCGGCCTCGCACCTTGGTGGCGGTAGATCCAAGTTCGAATCCCAGATGCGGCGTAGGAACTGCGTTCATTCTTATGGAGCTGATTGTCTCCTTTCCGTGGAACAAACGACTGTAAATCAAGTACAGGCGGCTGCTCCAAGCTTTAGACACGTGCAAGGGTCGTTTAGTTTAAAATAAAAGAGATAAAACTGCTTTTGTAACAAAAACAATTTTCTGCGTAAATTTTCTCTAGCTGTTTAGCGCGAAAAAAAAAAAAAAAAAAACTGTGGTAGGCACCAGAGCTGGGTTCGGGGTCAAATTTTGGAGCCCGAGCCCGTGGTATATCAGCCGGAGCCCGAATTTTATATTTCAAGATCGGGCACGAACGAGCCCTAAAACCGCCTAACCTGTTCAACCATTAATAAAAAAAAAAAATCTCCTTTTCCACTCTTTCCTCCTCCTGAAATTAACCAATATATTTTTCAAATGGGGAGTGAGGAATGTACCGCTGTCTATTTTTGTAGTACAACTGTACGATTTGCTTTGACCGTTAGTTTCCCTCTGAAGCGCTTCGGGCGGCCGGACATCCAAAATGATCGGGCAGTGATGCAATTGTATGTTGCTCAAATAATGCTAATATTATCACGCTATAATGCGCTGTAATATGTACGTTGCTAAATAGAATTAGCAGAGAGCTACTGCGTGGAGTTGGGGGGTAAATTATCGTCGGCAACCTATCGACTATCCAATATCTATAGTTCTTGAAAAAGCTTTTTCTTCTCTGCAGAAACACACAAATGCGCGGTATATGGCATTTTCTACCCAAGCCCAGAATAAATAGCCATCTCGAATGCCCGCTCCGCAACCAGAACCAGTTGCCGAAGAATTCCCTTTACCAACTATAAAGTGTCTCATTTGCTCAATTATATAAAATCATATTTACATGTAAAAAAAAATTCTCTCCCTCTCTAAGAGCCAGAGCCCGAACCGCAGTAGATATTCTACAGCCCGAGCCCGATTTGGGCCCGGGCTTTGCTTCGAGCTTTCGGGCCCGTTTCAGCTCTGGTAGGCACAGTATATAGCCAAAAAGCAACGTTTCATACATAAAGCAGTTTTTTCTTTTGGATAAGTACTGTGGTTGCTGCATAGGCCTATAGCAAGTTCATTTTTTTCATTTTCTTTTTTTGTAGTGAGTATGTAAAGAGAATAGTCGCCTTCTCTTGGAGTTATTCATTCTAATTCTGCTAGATATGGATATCGTGCCGTCCTCCTCCCTACAGCATAAAGGTTGCTTGCTAAATTGCATCACGTAAATCAAATTCGGAGATTTATGGGTAGTACACAGTATATGTAGTCACTGTTCCTTTTAACGAATGTTGTCAGATATTTCGAAAAATTCCGCTTACTTCAGAATAGCGCAGGATACATTTTAACTCTTCCTCTCTAAATTTACAGAAAAAATAAAATAAAATATTAAAATTAGAGCTGTTTAGAGCCGTAGAATTTTCATTATTTGTAACTTTGGGTATCGCCGCCTCTCCGTATACAGTGGTTGGACACAATGTAAACACCTAGAAGGTTTCACGTACCTAATAGGGGGTGTGGGACCACCCTGTGGCATTCAAAACCGCGTGAATTCTCCTTGGAATGGACGCATACAAATCCTGGATGGTGGTTAGTGGGGTGTTACACCATTCTTCATGCAGAAACTGCTCTAGGTCCTTGAGAGATACAGCAGCAGCAGCAGCAGGAGGAGGATAACGGGACCTTATTCTGTTTTCCAACACAGACCATGGTGGCTCAGGGATGTTTAAGACTGGTGATTGTGGAGTCCACCAAGGAAGGTGTGAAAGTTAGTCCTCATGTTCCTCAAACCATTATTGGACATTCCGACCTCTGAATTGGGGCGTTATCATCTTGATAGATGGCATCTCCTGCAGGACACAATGCCTGAGCCATTGGATGAACTTGGCCAAAATGGTTTCATACGCCATGTCAGTCACTCGTCGTTTCAAGGTGATTAGGGGACCTGCTGAAAACCACGATATGACCGCCCAGAGCATGACGGAACCACCACCATACCGCACTGTTGGGAGCAGACAGTTTGGGTTGTACGCACGCTTCTGACTGTGTTCTCCACGTAAACACGTCCTGCGGTGGGGAGTAGGGTGAATGTGGATTCATCAGACCACATTACATGCTTCCATGCATCGGCAGTTCGCGTTGTATGCTCCTAGCACCACTGCCATAGCCGTTGTGTATTCACCCGATTCACCAGAGCTTTTGCGATAGCAGCTCTGCCACAAATATCTTGTTCATGCCTTTCCCTGCGTACTGTTTTCGTTGATACTGGGGTCTGGAGATGCAGATTGAGTTCGCACTAATTTTCGGCGCCGTGGTCTTATTACGGGTAAGAATCCTCTTTAATGCTTTCTTGTCTCTATCAGTCAGCGTCGTTTTCCGGTCGCTCCTGTGTTTCGAAGACGAGGTTTTGCCACGAACACGGTATGCTGTCATGACGCTGGACACAGTTGCTCTCGATACCCCCACTACCTTGGCGACTGTTGTCACGGAGGCACCAACTAGCCGCCTGCCAACAAAGTAGCCCTCTTTCAAAGTCCATTAGGTCACTCATTTCATCGTCACCCCGAAAGAAATTTCGCAACAAGACACTTTAAATGCACTTAAACAGGACCTTGAGGTTCTAAACAAAGCTATTACAACCAAAAAGTGGTGATACCTTTTCGCATTGCGACGTACGCAACTGCATTAAAAGTGACTTCTCTGAGCATGGTGTTCATATTATTCTGTCTAACCCCTGTACCTCTTAAGATGGAAAAATGGTCCTAAAAACAACTAAACATTTTATTGTATGAGTATTAGTGTTGCTCAGTGTTAAAACAAAGATGATGCATTGTATTATATTTATATTTTGAATGTTATCCTTCCTTCGTCAACGACACTAGCTGAAAGAAAAAGCAGTGCATTCTTTCAGATTGGCCCCTCTGTTGCCTCTCTTTCAGACTTCCAAAAAGTAGCCCCTTTTCGTTTGTTTTATTTCTTTGATAACGAAAGAGAAATTTTAACTCTCGTCGTAACAAAACAGTGTGCACAAACGTATAAGCACCAGTAACTGCATTCACCAGTTCTCCGTAAAAAAACAAAACAAAAAAGACTTGCACATCCCATCATTATGATTGGCTTTAGTGAGAATGTGTGTGTGTAGGAGGGCAGCCGAACTCGGAAAGGTTCCGGAGTTTTCGGACTTAATACGGTGAGTGACAGTAGAACAAGCGTATTGCCGCACACACAGTACGCGCAGACCTTGGCTGCAATGCTTAAAGAACAATCGCGCTTCCATTTCATGTTTACTTATAGTAGATGGCAGTGGTTCATATTTACTTATGACAGCAGTAGTTTATTTGTGGTAGAATGCAGTGATTCAGATTTACTTATAGCAGATGGCAATAGTTCATTTTTACTTGTAGAAAATGGCAGTGGTGTATGTTTATTTAAAGTAGATGGCAGTAGTTAAAATTTTCTTGTACTTAGATAGCTGTTGTTCAAACTTAATATATCAATTGTTCAGATTTACTCATAGTAGATGGCAGTAATTCTGATTTTCGTAGTTCAGATTTACTTACAGTAGAGTACGCCAGTACAACACTCGTCTCATGACATTAGTAGTATTTTCCTATTACCGTACTACGTATTTCACACATAATGCACACTTAAAATAAATTTGGCTAACATGTGATTGTTCAACTTCTTGCTACCAAGAAACCACGTGCTTGTCAGTTTTCGTGCTACCAAAGAAAACTAAATGTTTGTTGCTTGTGTGAATGAAATAAAATAGTTCAATACTATTTTAATTTTCTGAAAGTCTTTTTTTTTTTCTTCTTCTTTTAGGGAGGCTTTGCTCGTGTACACGAACTCACGGACCTCACCACAAACCAAGTTTATGCAGGGAAAATCATTCCAAAGAGTAGGCTTACGAAGCCTCACCAGAAAGAAAAGGTATGTAACCGTAGGATGATTTACAGAAATTTAAGGAAAAATGCATTTCAGAAAATCAAAATAACTTCATGCAATAATAGCGTTGGAAAAGTATGAGTGAAGTTCAGTAATTTTCGACATCAATTTTGTGCAAAAAAAAAAAAAAAAAAAAATGCTAAACATTTTATTTTTGCAAATGTTTCGCTAAAATTTTTTACTTGCCAACCTTTTTTCTTTAATTCATTCCCTATTTAACTCTTCAGTTTGGATCTCTAAAGTGGATCAGAGAAACTGTAGAAGATGAACATAAAACAATTGTATTAGAATATACTTGTATTATCTGTTTCGTTGGAGAAAATGCTGACGATGTTAAGATAACATCTCAAAAAAAATTTAGCTTAAAAATAGGTGACGAGAAAGCTGAATATCTAAGACTTCGTAGTTATCTAGAACAAGGCAGAGATAAATTCTTTCAAACTGATACCATGCAGTTTAAAAATGTTATTTCATTTAACTATTTGGCACAAACTGTAACTTCAGAAGAATAAAATAAACGCAGAGATTCATGCCAGAACACAAGCAGCAAATAGAGCATATTATACATTGCAACACTTATGTTACACGGCACTAGCAGTGTTCCTGCCGAGTCTGCCGGTAACGGTGCTTGAGACCTGAAGTACAATTTAGTTGGCCGCGGCACCAGGTGAGAATCTCAGGTGCACTGCTGCACTCAAAGATTCACACCAGAACATAAAAAATGAAAAGTTGAAGAATGACCCGAAGCATAAAAGGCTTGGGTGAATCCACCTTGTGAACAAAATAACAACAACAAATAAAAAATAAAATAATCTAAAAAAATGATACTTTGGGATCAGAGTTGTGATGAGGTTCACCCGCAATCACCAATTCGTGACTGAGTGTAGTGGTCCGGATCTTACTCCGGTACATTCAATCCCCAACCAGCCAGTACAACACTCACTTTCGCAAATAACACATGATTCTCAAATACACAACACAACATTTAATAACGTTCTGCGAGATTTAAACAGATACGGCGCTCTCTAGGCGCATAGACAATTGCCCCTCTTATGAGGGCAGCATACGGTGTCACACATTACTGTCGGAAGACACAAGCCGACTGAGTCTCCACCGGACTATCTGAACAAGAGATACTACTCGTTTACACACTAAATAGAGCTGCAGGTGATATTCATATACAATTGCTTAGAGAATGAAAAAAAAAATTATATGCAAACGATCACATTAAAAATACTCGCGACACAAAATACACAAGCACGTTAATTTGCGGTATAAGATTATAGGTGCGAAATACTGCCAAAGTTAATTAACTAAATCTAATAAGCATGCACATGCAGATCCCTTCCCCGCTCGCTTTGGCCCTGAACCAAAGTTAAAAGAAACTGTCCCGCCCAGCGGAATTTGTGCCACACCTTCTCCCTTATTCATGTAAAAAAAATAATCAGGAAATGGGCCCGGTAAGAAATTGAAATCTGTATGTGCAGGTATTTCCTCTGAGGTTCAGTCACTCAGCATTACTGCATCTATGTCCATGCAGCTTTGGGTGTCGGGATGGCACAAGTTCGCAGATGTGCGAAGAAAGAAAAAGGAAATATTCATCTACTTACAGTTACGTGACTTTGCTGTGCAAATCCGTTGTGCATCACATAATATCACACGAAAAAAAAACACACACACAGACACTTGCACCATGTGGCAGCACCGATGATTCAACACTTCACTTTGACGCTTGATGTAAATGAAGCACACAATTAAAAATGGTAATATCACGCCGCCCTTTGTTGCAATGATTAGAGTGCACACTGATCTATTCTCGTGACGATTTGAAGGTGGCCGTTAAGCAAAATAGGCCCTCTCACATCTGATGTTGCGGTTTCCAAGATTGATTTTCTGTGTTCCTGGGAAATGATTTTGTTGTCGTGAAGAAATAATTGTGAACGTCGACTGCTGGGAGAGTGGGACACATTCAATTCCGCTGCTGCTATAGTTGATTCCGTCCGTCGCTACCTTCCGTCCTTTTTGACCGTTCATTCCCAATTCAGTCAGTTCCTTTCCGTTCGCAAACCATCTATCTATCTACCCTGCCTGAGTACGCAGTTCAAATATGCCACTCGCAGGTTTCGTTTCCATTTTTTTTATCGAGTTGCGACCGCCAGCCCTGAGATTAATTTTTCTCGGCCGAGAGCGAAATCAGACGTGCTTTACCTTAAGCGTATATCGGCAACTGCTGACCGAAAACAACGCTCGAATCCACCCCCTATTCTTTTCAGCGATTCTAAACTCTTAATTGCCCATTGTCCCTCGCATACGTCAGTCAAAGTATCTTTCTCGCTGACAGAGTTATGTGTCTGCTGAGGGTCTCTTGGCCCACCCACTGAAGTAAACATACGGACCACAGCGTTAAGCTACAAGCGGAAAGAAGAAAAGAAAGAAAAGTGAAAAACCACTTCGAACATTGCTGCTTCCATCCGCATTCGAAAGCACATTTCCCTCGTTCGTTTTGCAGCCCCTCTAAGACACTTGAGATAGGAATTTTTATGTTTCACTTCAGGGCTATGTGTGAGGTCTAGCAATTCAAAATGGCAAAAATATTGCGTTTCTTGCCTTCAAAAGCATTGGAGCGACTTCCCAATTATCCCGCAATTTTGTTAATTAATTTAGAGAACAGCCGAAAGAAAAAACAACGTAAATGAGAAATAAATAAAAAAAACTGAACTGTAAAAGAACACGTGAGCCTGCCGAACTGTGATTCCTAGCTGCCTCATACAATACGCGACATGGCGGACAAATTTTAAAGTTTTCTTCAGGTTTTAGGATTTGGGGGGGGGGGGGTGTCCACTGTAACACTTATCATTAAAAGCTCTCTTAACCAGACTCAAAATACGAGAAAACAAATCCATCGTCGGACTCGTTTGCAATGTGTGAAGCACAGATCTGGAGTAAAATTGTTTGTAACGAAATATTCTTAGAGATTTAAAAAACAAAATGTGAAGGAAAAGATTTGCACTCGTAAAAGACGGTGACACCTGGAATATGGAGGATGAGACATAATGAAGTTCAATAATTTATGTCAATCACCTTTGTTTAAAGGTGAAATGAAATTTTATAGATTAGAATGGCCTAGTCATACGGAGCAAATGAATAAAGAAAGAATACTTCGATGTTCAATTTTAAGATTAATAAAAAAAACACCTCGGGGAAGACAATGGAGAGATTATGATTACGCGAGTGAGCACAAAGAGACAAGGTAAACGACAAATAGCATTGGGTGAGAAGCTTAAGAAAAAGTATATCACACTTAATGTACGATCAAATATAGTTTATTGTGCATTTTATTCACATTTAGTGTTTGTGTGGCATCACACAGAGTTCGTCTTTCTCATGTACACTTTTTTAAAGAACTTATAAGATCAAAGTACACTCAATAGGGAAAATATTAGAGATAGGGGTGATGGGCAGTTGACATGGGCATCCCCCGCGCAGAGTGGAACAACATGGTGAATCTGAGCGACTTTGATCGTGGACGCATTTTTTTCACAAAACAGTTGGGTTAGAAATCAGAGAGCAGTTAGTGGTTGACCACACGCCATTGATGACCGGTGTCCACGGAGACTATCCAGGCTCGTACAGACCGACCGACCGCTCGACCGACCACTTGGCAATGGCGGCGCCAATCACATCCAGGTTAAATCTCGGAGGTCCAAGCAACTTCATTCAGCGAACGGTACGTCACACGCTGCGTACCCTGGGCTACAGTAGCAGACTCTCTTCTCGTGTGTCAGTGTTAACTGCTCGTCATCGAACATTCACCTCGCCTGGTGTCGGGAACATTAAAACTGTTCCCTGCAGAGTGACGCCTAGTCGTGTGATGTGATAAATCCCGTTTTCACCTGTACCGAGCTGACGGGATTCTGCGGGTGTGGCGTCGATCGCATGAGGCAATGGCCCTGGCGTCGATCCCTTGAGGCAATGGCCCTATCATGCCAGATCGGCTCTATTCAAGGCTGTGGTGGCTCTGTGATAGTCTGGGGAGCCCTCTCATGGGACACATTAGGTCCCTTCCCAGGTAGCAATATTATGTTGGACCAACCCGTGGGCTTTCAACGGTCGGCCCAGCGACGAGGCGACGAGGCGGCCAACAATTGGATATGTGTTGGTTCAACGGTTGGACCCACATTGGAAAACTGTTGCAAACAGTTTTCCAATGTGATCATGTGTTGTTGGACAACCATCGGACAGCCGTTAAGTGGTCATTTGTTGATAAATGGTTGGTCATGTGTGGTTGGAAAAACCGTTGGCCAATCTTCGATAAACAACGCAACCTTCGCCCAACGCTGCCGACGCGGTCAACCGTTGGCCAATGTCAGTGTGCTACTTCGGTTAGTGTTTCTGGAGAGATTTTTAACCGCTGTGCGCTACCATCATCTGCTAGCTCTTCACCTATACGTTTTCATGGCCTTCGCGCATCCTGCGCCAGGGGATCTGTTTCACAAGGACAATGCGCTGCCCCATCGGACCGCCACCACCCAGGCATGGCTTGAGAAACTCTCATCTGAGTTTGGAACCATCCAGTGGCCAAAGTCCTCGGATTAAAACCCTATGGAAGGGTCTCTGGGGTGCCGTGGGGCGGAACATCAGATCCATGGATCATGGACCGACGTCTCGGGTGGAGCAACATGTATGGTTGGAACATTACCTCCGGAAAATCTTCGACATCTGGTGGAGTTGATGTCTTATTGTATACAGGCTGTTATTCGCGTTAGATGATGACCAGCACGTTATTAGGTAGGTATCTCTAATGTTTTTTCCATTGAGTGTACATTTACAGCTTCTTAAAACAGTTAAAACTTTTATTTAAACAGCTAAACAATCAACAGTTTAAACTTGACTCGTCCGTTCTTCTTTGTATGTAGAAATATATAATTTATCCATTTTTTCTGGTCAGTATGTTATAAATACGTAACCAGTGCAATGGTCTGATGTTTTTGATTAATTGTGACAGATAAAAAGTCGAAGGTCTGTATCCGTTAATAACAATAAAACGTTTTGGAAACATAAAATACATTGAACGACCGAATAATTATTTTGTAAAAACGATTGGCGGATTATCTTCAGCATTTTAAAGGCAACCAGTTGAAGCAATTGAAGACATTCTAATCTGTGAAGCGAGACGAAGCTCTGTTGTGTGCAGAACCCGTCAGATCTTGTTGTTTTTTGTGGACTTATCCTTTTTAATTTAGCCTTGTGTAGGAGACAGAGGGGAATTTAATAACGTTGTAACGTTTAATGGCTCTGTCATGTACTGGACTCTCCTCTGCGATTGTCTTGGTAAAATAAGTAAAAGTGAACAATTATTTTAAGTCCACTCCTATTAAGTCCCTCCGTGATTGAGGTGTTGATTTTCAGAGTTAGTCTGAAATTTTTTTGTTTGTCTGCTTCAAGAAATGTCATCTTCTGTTAAGACTTTCGTTATCTTATTTTAACAGGCCTTGAACAACTTCAGTAGTCTGGAATCCCTACTTACTGGAATCATTTTTATCACTCTTAATTCCCAACAGAACTTAACAGAAAATTTTCCCGAAGAAAAAAAGAAGGGGAGGGATTATCTCCTTTTTTTTTTTTTTTCACTCTCACAAACGATCATCCCAATGGATCTTTCTAAAATCAGACTCGCGCTGCTACTTGGGATACTTGTACACCGGATTTATAAAGTACGGAATATATTAACCTCACTTAATGAAAAGACAACTCGCAGGCAATATACACTGCCCCTACCATTAATATCAGAACACCTCTCTATTGATAGTGAATTCGGACATTCTCAGGCAACACGTCACAGACCCAACTATAAATATACTCACAGGGCAGGGCTATGATGGGACAACAGCACGACTGTAAATCCAGCATTCCTCGATTGACATAGTAACTGATTACCTACGTAGATTCACAATAGGGTGCCTCATAAATAATCGCTAAGTACGTGGCATCTAAAATGTCTAGGTTGGTGGTGTGATATTGATATGCAAGTGGCAGCGGACTGGGGCTGAATTTGCCAAGAAACGAGCAAGGGTAAGGAGAACCCTGGTAACGACTGCCAGCCAAGAACTCAAATCACGCAAACCCTATGTTAAACTGATGAGGCTGATGTTAGCACCACCTTTACAGTATGCGGTACACTGTATGGCATGGGTTACCAGTGTCTGTATGGCATGGGTTACCAGTGTCTGTATGGCATGGGTTACCAGTGTCTGTATGGCATGGTTACCAGTGTCTGTATGGCATGGTTACCAGTGTCTGTATGGCATGGGTTACCAGTGTCAAACCCTATGTGAGACTATTGGGACTGATATTAGCACCCGTACAATGTTCAGGATGCTGCACGGCACGGGTTATATACCACTCAAACACGATGTGAGACTATTGAAACTGATGTTATCACCAGTACAGTGAGCAGGACGATGCACGGCACGGGTTACCATTGTCAAACCCTGTGTGAGATATTGGGCCTGATGTTAGCTCCAGTGCAGAACGCTGCACGATATGGTTTACCACTGTCAAAACGCTATGTGAGACTACAGTACAGTCTTACATAGGCACCAGTACAGTGAGCAGAACGATACATGACATGTTACCGCTGTCTTAACCCTATGTGAGACTATTGGGACTGATGTTATTACCAGTAGAATGCTTAGTCTCCGAAGACTAGAACTCCGTGGCGTAGTCACACCAATAAACCAGACTACCCAGTCATCACATCAGATTGATACTATTCTATCTGTTCTTTGTTTGAATTGGGCGGATTATAAAGCCAAATGTTTGGCATCCATACTGTTGGCATACGCTATCTGTTGCTTGTTCTAAGAAAAGCTGCATTTAAAAATCCTCCTAAACAAAAAATAGGCGAATCCTCTACAGCACTGCTTAGTACTCCTCACCGCAGCAAAGCAACATCCATCTCCATATTCTCAGAAATCTCCTGAAGATGAGGAAGAGATAAACATTTAAATAATATTTATTCTACGCTTGAATTAACTGAAGATCTCGCTGTTAGATTGGTTGTAAATGAAACTAATTTATTTTAATTAAAAGTGACAACTATGAATTTTAAAATTCTGCAGTTTTAGTTTGTTTCATTACGAGAGAAACTGACCACTGTTTAGCGCACCCCTCCCAGTGTTCTTAGGTTGGCGATGCCCCTGGATAAGAATCTCCGCAATAACAAAAAAATTTGGGGCGGGTGTAACCACTTTCGTTCCACATAGTCTCATCCTGATTCGTTGAATCAGTCTCGAAGGGCCGGTGCAATTGTATAAGTATGGGATATTACGAGAGAAGGAAATATCGATCGTTATTGTTTACGAACTTCCGGAGACTTTTTGTTTTGGTCTCTTGAGGTTTTGACACTGTCTGAACACTTATTCAGACGCTTTCCGCGCCCCTTTAGAGTATGTAGGGAACATCCTGATAATATGGTCACCGATGTGATTTCCAGATGAAGTTGTCAGCGGTGGATACGAGGAAGTTTAAGGTCGTAGCAAAGGAATTCTACCGGATTGAGATCAGGTGGTTGGGCATGTATTGGAAGACTGCTTTGTGTTCCACCCAAATGCACTCTGTCAGAAAGTTGCGTATTGTTACATTGTAATTTTGTAACATGTGAACTATACTAGGACTAAAGTGACTGATCATCTGAAGTCCCTGGTTGAGCTTCTGACATGGGACTTCTGGGCGAGGTCAAGACGTCGTCCTTAGTGGACCGGCTTTTTTCAATTAGGGATAAGTGATCTCTGGTATTTTTAGATGCTGAACAGGGTTAAAGAGAGGGAGGCAGAGCCCTTAATCTTTTAAGTAAGAGTACCTACGCAATTTTAATACAAGAGCTTGAGCGCATGGCATGCAAGTGTATAACGTAGCATGACACTGCCTACCAACCGTTTTTACATCATGGCACATATTACGAGTTTTAATTTTTCTTAAGAACCTTAAATATAATTTTTTTTCATCGTAATTACACGTTTATATCTTGTAGTTTGAAAAAAATACTTAATCGCCTCGAGAAAGTAAGTTCCGATTGGCTGTAAGGGGGGAAAAAATTGCTTTAGTGATATTAGTTCGTCCGGAAAGTGCGTGAACACATTCATTGGCGTACATTTCGGAAACTTGCATTGCAAACTGCCTGGCGGTTGCGTAGTACGTACCTCTGTCTTAATTCGTGCCGACCGACCGACCGACCGGCCGGCTAGTGAAAGTTGTAAAAACGGTAGAGCAGGTAAGACAATCCTTTTTTAAGTTTTGCATGTTATTGTTCCAGCTTTCATGGGGCGTGGTACAAAGTCTACTGCGGACAGTAGTCGGTCAAAATGCCCTTAAGAAAACGGCGATGCACAATTGCATTAAAAGATATGAGGAAGGCAGGACATTATCCAAAGATGCTCCAAGTTGCTTCCAGAAAAGAAGCCCAATGATGCATCCAAGAGGACTTGCAGGTGTCTTGTAGGGCGAGTGTCAATAATCTTTCCACTTTACTTGGTATCTCTCACATAACAGTTTATACCGTTCTGACAGAAAATTTAAGTTTAATGAGCAAACTAGCGGCATAGGAATTCCCCTACGAAATTGTATGGATTAACTTTGTGTGTTATAGTCGCAATTGTAGGGTGCTCACGAGGTTCCTCTGCTTAGATGAAAGTTTGGAATTTTAAGCACCCAGGCAACGACATCAGTCTTCGGTTGAGCCCGGTACTTTCGTGGTGTCTTGTTGCATGAATCTTATTGGTCGTTGGCATCATGGCTTTCTGGAAGACGTGTGACGAAAGCATCACCATGACATCGGAGCGGTATAAATCATTTCTGGAGGACTATATCCTTTTATGGCCACTGCAATATCATGTGCAGCGATCTGTTCTCGTGCGCAACAACACACTGCAGCACCAAGGCCCCAGACTTGTTCATTTTTTTTAATGGATTTAACGACCACCGCGAGCAACTCAGTGGGCTATAAGAATGCCCCTGTTCTTAATTTAGGGCCACTGGTTCCACGGAAGGGAGACAGCCAGTGCCGTAAAACAAACGCAACATCCGTGCCTTACCGGGATTCAACCTCTGAAGAATGGTCAGAAGATAGCACGCAGACCATTACACAACCGAGGCTTCCGAGTGTCCATCAAACAACAGTTGGGTGTGCAGCTGCCTCTCCCACCACGTTCACTGGAAATGAACCCCTGTGATTTCAGCTGTTCGGGCCGTTTTAAAAGAGAGATGTCTAGTACTCGCTGCAACAAACAGGAGTTAGATCTCCGAATCACAGACGGTTTTGCAAAGACGTAATTATCCTGGTATTTTTAATAAATAGTTCGTGACTCTCCCACAGTGTTGGGATGTATCATTGATAATGAGGGGAAGTACTAATAATTCCACTCAAATATTGTAATCATTGCTTTGCTATTACAGGAATTATATAAAGTTAAAAAGATTCGCTTATTTCCCCAACGACCTAATATTACTTTAATGGCACAAGTTTACACATACTGTAAGCTGATCAACATAATTACGCTTTATATTGAGAAATTAGTTATATCAGAGCAAACTTTTTATGTACCCTTTTTGAAGAAGTCTTCCTCCAACATCCTAGCACACATACCGGCCGCGCAGGTGGTTTTTGCATACCCTGTTCGAAGAAGTCTTTCAACATCCAAGCACGCATGCCGGCCGCGTGAATTGTTTTTGCATACCATTTTCGAAGAAGTTTTCCTCCAACATCCAAGCACCCATACCAGCCACTCAGGTGGCCAGAGTAGGAGTACGCCTACGCAATAATTGATGTTTAAGGAATCAAGAAAGAAGCATTGGGCACTGTCCGTCCTAGTTCTTCGTTTATTTATTTACCATCTTGTCGTACGTATAAAGGGGTGAGTTACGCTATCGACAGTCCTGCTATTTGGAAAATACGATTCGCAAGTTTATTGAGAAAACGCGACGAGTGTGGGGGTGATAAGATTTCTTAAGCAATTCAATGAAAAAAAGGTTTAAGATTAAATTCCCTGCCCGCTGTTCGTCACTGCCGACGTGCTTGACCAAATGATTGAGTAATTTCGAACGACCAGAAGATTCACCATTTCTCATTTCGTGCTAAATTTCTTGTTCTTTACTGCACGAAAACTCGTCTCAAAACACTTGCAGTATCACAAATGTGTTCAAGATAGGTGTGCGAAATACTCAGATGTTCACAAAACAGCTCATGGTGGCAGCACTGAACTTTTGAAACTGTATCACAATGAAGGTTGTGAGAGTGTTTGGACCACATTGTGACATAAGATGAAACTTGGATTTCCCATGTGCCACCAGAGAGTAAGCAGCAGTCAATGCAACGGCGGCATTGTAGGTCGCCAAAGAAGTGCACACGCCAACTACTTAAGCATTTCCGATCAGAAGTTTTCGAACATCCGCCTTGCAGCCCCAATTTTGCACCCGGTGACTTTTTTTTTCTCACTCGAACTTTTAAGCAGTAAAGCAGATCAACAGTGGTGAAGGATTGGGTGGAAGACTTCTTCGACGAGAGGACACAAAAGCTTGTGCCTGATACAGTGATACGACAGGTTCTTCAATGTAGAAAGCTTTATGTTGAGAAGTAGCTTTAAGATAAGTGTAAAAAAAAAAAAAAAAATACTTGCGCCAATAAATTAATATCTCTAACACAGAAATTCTTTCGTGTACAGCCACTTATACGTATTTATTAGCACATCTTTTATATAAAAAAAAATCGATCGTGCTTATGTTATCACATCGTACGTACGTCCGTGAACTCCATATCTCTGCAACTATGGATTCGATTTGAAAAATAATTTCTGCATTGGGAAGCTTGAAATGAGAGAACGATTATATTTGCTTTACGGTTTGGTCTAAAATTCATAACTTTGCCGGTAGAGGGCATAAATGCAAATGCTATCTACTTTCGAACATGTTATTCAATATAATTGCCTCTGAACATCCGGTTGAAAACACTCTTCCATTCGATACCATGTATAACGAAGGCTATTCTCGGTGCAGTTTTTTTTTTTTTTTTAGTATTGCATAGTTTTCCCGCTAGCAGGCGTCAAGGTGCGATTTCCCCGATATCTCTGCTTCTAAAAATTAGATTTGTGAAATTATTTTTGTATTTCATAGAGATCCTAGTGGGAAATGCTTTGCATATAATTTCGAGTTTTTCTAAAGAATGATTTCGCCACTATGTGCCGCTACTTTGCAAAAGAAGCCTTTGAGAATGAAGAGGACAATGAGACTAACTTAGGAGGCGAACGGCATTTAAGAAAAGTGCTGTTTTGATTTTTGAGAGCCCGAATTTTATTTATTATTATTGCAGGTGATTGATTTTCGTTTTATGAAAATTAATTAGGTATTTGGGAATTTTAATCTAAAATACTTACTGCGCGGTGGAAGTTAAGCCGCCGCGCGGTCGCGCGCGTGCTCAACTTAGAAAGTACATTGGATCAGATACCACTCCCACGACAAGCTTGTTGATAATATTTTGTCCTGAAAATTGTGCATAATTTTCTCCCCTGGGGACGTAGACGTATATTTGATTTTAGACCTGTCTCTGCTTCTAACGGTTCGATATTTTTTTTTTTTTTTTTTTAGTTTGACGGCGTTTCGAGTGCGAAAGGTTTTGCATGCAATTTCAAATTTTTGCTAACGCACAGGTGCGCCACTAGTGGGCATAAGTTCACGTTTCCGTTTGCAGCACAGCAGCAACATCCGCGCGTTTAAAAACTCGATCGAAAAAATCTGTTTTCGGTCAGATGTTACTAACTGCCAAAAATAGTGCAGAACATTCCCGTTTGGGGCGCAAATGTCTTATCGGTTTCTGTTAATATCTCTAATTTTTAAAGTCAGATTTAAAAAATTCCGGTACTTTGTGGAACATTTTTCCTCTGCTCGTGGGATTTTGTAGTTTCCAATTCTGGCGCTAGGTGGTGTTAATGTATACTTCTCTTTGATGCTGTATCTCAGCTTCTAAAAATCATTTTTATTTTTTTTTACTGCGGATTTATCGGAGTTTGATAAAGGACAAATTGTGATGACACGGCTCCTCGGGACTACGATCTCGAAATGGCGCGGCTTGTGGGTTGTTCACGTGACTGTAGCGCATTGTTCACAGCGACAGTCACGTGAGCTGCTCCGGTGGCGCAATGGTCTAAGGCGCTGGCCTCTGAGCATTAGTCCGTAAGGGGTCCGGATCCCGGTCAGGCATGGATGTTGTGTTTGTCTTACGGCACTGGCTCCCTCCCTCCCTTCCCTGGAACCAGTGACCCTAAATTAGGGACGGGCGACTGCTTATAGCCCATTGAGTTGCTCACGGTAGTCGTTAAACCTCCAATCAAAAAAAAAAAAAAAAAAAAAAAAATGTCACGTGAACAACCCACAAGCATCGGAGAATGTAGCGCATTGTTCACAGCGATCGCAGGGCCCACAGTGCGACAAATCACTTGCAGCTATAACAGTGATGATCAGGGTAATGTGGCACAGCACACAGTTCATTCCAGTCTTCTGCGCATGGGCCTGCGTAGCCGAAGACCCAGCCAGGTTTCCACGCTCACTGCACATCGTCGCCAACAACGCATGAAATGGGCCCAATATCATCGAGATTGGACCGTGGATGATTGGAAGAAAGTGGCCTGGTCTGACGAATCAAGATTCCTGATGCATCACGTAGACGGCCTAGCGCGGATACGCCGATTACCAACGGAGGCTATGGCACCCGGATGCACTGTTGAGAGGAAACAGGCAGGCGGCGTGTCGGTGTTATGCTGTGAGTGTTGTTTAATTGGGACACTTTAGGCCCCATTATCCCAATCGCCGTCATGTATCTGAACATCGTTGCGGACAAAGTTCACTCATTCATGGCAACTGTGTTCCCTGCTGGTGATGGCCATTATCAACAGGATAATGCGCCATGCCACACTTCCAGAATCGTGAAAGAGTGGTTCGAGGAACATACTGGTGACTTTCTGTTAATGCCCAGGCCTCCAAATTTCACCTGATATGAACCCAATCGAACATTTATGGTTCAACTTGAGAAAGCGGGTTCGCGCTAGATCACCACCAACCCGAAATGTATGGGAACTGGAGGACCTGCTGTTGACATGGTACCACCAGGATACCTATCGCCACCTCATCGAATCGATGCTTCGCGGAGTGGCCGCTGTTTTGCGGGCTAAAGTGTGTCCTACATCTTATTAGGTAGGTGGTCATAATTTAATGACTCATTGGTGTTATCTACTCGTGCTGGGAAGGATTCCAAAGACTTGTTCATTACAACCGAAAATTCGGTGTCATGTTTCTTGTTTACATTTGCAGACGCTGCAGAAAATACACTTGTGTTTTCTTGCAAACTCTTCTTAAAGATAGCTGTGTCTACAGCATTGATTTTGTTTCTATCATTTACAAATGTTTCCAAGATACAATTTCACTTGTTCAACGTATTCATTATTCGGAATGATCTTGCACGATGCATGTAATTAGAAATTAGCTCATCATGGCATCGTAATGGTTTCTCGATGTCATTAATACCGCTGCATTTTAATGAGGTACTTGATGCAGCGAACACGCGCCTCACTGCTGCATCATTAACCTTGTCAAAAAGACAAAAACCTGCTCTGTTGCGTTGTTCTGCGAAAAAATACGGCTTGGCTCAATACAGCGTCGAAATGAAAAAATGCAGCCCATTGATAACCTCTTCACTTGTTGATTACCATAATTTAATCTGTAAATTTGCGTAAATATTTAATCTCAGTTAACAAATAAACCAATTTTTTTTCTCATTTCGTTAGGAAATCAAAAATGTAAATTTGTTGCTGTCATAAATTTTTATAAACCAATTTACCCTTCAAATTTTCGTGGCTCACTGATTTGGAATAATTGTTCTAAACAGCCTCCTTGTTTGGAGCAGCTTAAACAATGAGAAAATTATTCATTCCCTGTTGTTGCCGCATTATTCACTGTCATTTAAATATGGTAAACAACTCGGTGCTACGTAAAATTAAATTGGCGCTTCGATCTAACAGCTGCACCGTAAAAAAAAAAAAAAAAAGAAACTGAAATTCAGGAGCACACACACTCGCACAGCTCTTACATTGACGAAATAGTTCGAGCAACATTCTGACTAGTGTTTCTTGCCTAACTCAGATTTAAACCCCATGTAGCATCTCTGTGATGAAGTGAAACAGCTGTTCGTTGCAGAGATGTGCCATCGTCCAGTTTGCAGCACTCGATCGTTTCCGCATGTGTCGTCGGAACATGGACATATACCAGACACTTCCAGCATCTGATACGTCCCATCTTCCGACGAATTTGGGCTGTTCTGCTGTTCATCGCCAGTGCAACACGCTGCTAAGTATAAGTGTACCTAATAAGTGGCATCTCAGTGTATTTGAAATAATAGTCTGTGCGACGATTTGCGGCTAATTTGGGACGAGATGTGAGAATAGTTGGCCGCTGCTGGCAGCAGTGGAAGTGTTTCATGTGACTTAGGATCGCGATGACTGTCAGTATACCAGTCATCGCGGTCCTAAGTCATATTATGAAACTTATTTAGGCAATTCTAAAGCAAAACTCTCGGTTTCTTGATTTTTTTTATTATTTCAGCGCTCTGAATACCTACAAAACTGATTAAAAAAATATTTAATTTCAGCGTTTGAGCACCTCAAAATTTTGACAAGGGTGATAAATCACATGTAATAGTATTTTGCTTTGTTATTTACCACTGCTATTGTATTGTAAGTGTCAAAAAAACCGTCGACACAGTTCATTCGTGGTTTCTAGTCCCAGAATAGCTCAGTTTTAATTCTTTTCGGTGCTTGGCCTCTTTGGCCTGTGTACGAGAACACAAGAATTTTACTCTGAGTATCTCAAGCTGTAAATTTCCTTTTTGTAAACTTTTTTTTGAAGGACGGGGAGGTGTGTTGTGCATACCATTGAGTGCGTGCTGGCTGTGTTACATCGGTGGAATTACATTCCGGGTGGAATGGGTGTACTTGTGGTGCAGTCGTAAAAGCATGAACTTTCTTTAGCGAAAATCTTAATGGAACGACGTTTGAAGAGAAGATGGAAAAAGCACTCTGGATGGGGGAGGAGGGGGTGGCACCACCAGAGTGTGTGGCACATTTCATATTTCAGTCCTTTTTAATTTGGAGAGTTCGTTCCATTTTAAAAGGGTCCATTGTGCTTGCGAGCATCACGAACGAGATGGCGGGCTCATAAAAACCTGATCTCCTGTCATTCAGAGCATCTGACATCAGCTGAATGAGGAATCTAATAATAGAATTTCCCCCCTGCTCCTCATCTTCGCCTCTCGCATCTCATTCTTTCTCCGAAAGCTTTGGAGGCAGTCCAGTGTAGGTGACAACATCAAAGATGGCGCCGCTTGACAGCTGTGTCCTTCCGACGACGGATTGGACGAACGATTTAGATAGAACCTCGTCAAGTGGGTTCTCGTTCCTTCCTCGCCTTACGGTGAATTGGTGACACTTGCGCAATTTGTACCTTTTGTGTACTTGGTGCCCCAGATATAGAAGATCTTCGTGCCGGGCTATCAACGAATGAGATCTGGAATCACGGACTTAAGAAAATGACAGCTTGACAAATTTTGTGTATTTTACTTCCCTCTCAGCGGATGTCAGTAGTGCCCGAAATTTTTGGTTCGTTCACTTGTTGATGAGTTTGTCGTGGTAAAACAAAAACAGAAAAAAAAAGTTTTGTTCAAAGCATGTTTACAAACGCCGTCTACCGGAGGAAACATATGGTCAAGCGTGTTTTTCTGTAAATTTCGTACGAAAGTTCATTGGCCGTCTTGCACAGTGATGGACCAATGCGCACTAACAACCTTGAACATAATAGTAAGACCAGGCTGTAAAGAATACAGTGTACTCTGTTATACGCCATCAGTTATAAGTTTTTTTATTTTTATACGTAATTTTGCAACAGTCCAAATATTTTACTGTAGTTTTTATCGCAACTAAAAGAATCACGAAGAGATGCATGCTCGGTGTGACCAGGAAAGTTACGAAAAGGAACTTGTGGAACAGGAAAATGACAAGAGTGGGAGACATCGCGATCAGAGTAATAATTTTATCGGGAGCAGATTTTCAGCGTTTGCGAACTAAAACTCAACAAATTCTTTGGGGGCACGTGTAAACGCAGGAAACCTGGGGGAGGGGGAGGTCTTAATACCGGAAATATAAGATATAAATATTTTTTTAGCACAATCGAGAGATTTTCAACGTTTTCGAACTACAGCACAACAAATTCTCTCCGGGCATGTGTTAACGCAGGAAACCTGTCTCAAGGGGGGAGCTTAGCCTCCTTTCCCCTTCCGACAGGTTTCCTGCCTTTGCACTTGCGCTCGGATAATTTGTTGAATTGTAGTTAGTAAAGGCTGAAAACCTCCCTATCGGATCACAAATTCTTTACATTTTCGGCATTCCCCTCCCCTCTTCCGACAGGTTTCCTGCCCTCTTTGGCACGTGACTTCCAATAATTTGAGTTGTAGTTTGTAAACGCTAAAAACCTCCCGATCGGACCAGAAATTCCAGAAATGCTTTATTTTTTTATTTTCGGTATTACCGCTCCCTCCCCCGACAGGTTTCTTGGGTTTGCACATGCCCGCCGATAATTTATTGTGCTGTAATTTGTAAACGCTGAAAATATCCCGATTGGGTTACACATTCTTTATATCCCAGCAAAAACAGTGTTGCTGGGTCAGCACTCAAGTCCGCAGTGGCCCAGCGCTATGTTGCCGCTGCCCAACCGTCAATAAAATGTCCCGGCTGCCACCACATGGGCCAGCAGCTGGCCAACAGTTGGCACCCCATCAGTTGTCATGCCAGAACAGGGCCATCAGTTATCCATCATAGGCAGTGACTGCCACAAGCGGCCCTGCAAGCACGTGCCATAAACGATGGCTAGCCTTATGTGGTCCGCTAGTTTTCCGGTAGTGGCAGCCGGCAATCACGTGACGTAACTGATGGCTTGCCGAATCTTTTCCGCCAATTTTCCAGTAGTGACCATAAAAAATAATAAAATATATCATCGTCAACCATTATCAGTCCACTGCTGGATGAAGGTCTCCCCAAGTTTCTTCCACAACGGTCTGTCTTGTGTCAGTTTCCCAAAGGCACAACTACTCTTTAATTTCCCCTACGAAATTTCTGCATCATGGCACAGCGGTGGGAAAATTTTCTGAAATCCTGAAAAACGCATGTTTGGAATTGGCTGGCATCAAACCGAGGAGAGTCTGCTTGTAAAGCAGTCACTTTAGTCAATACACTGGTTTCCACGCACGAGCCTTTGCTCGAAGCTGAGTCTCTTTCCTGCGCAATGTGAAACTAAGGTTTCTTTTTTAAATTTTATATTTTACATTATATAAAATAATTTATCTTTATCTCCTCTCACCTCAGCAGCCGCGAAAATAAACATGTCCTAGGTGATAATCCCTCCCTTATAAGTCCTATATTCTGTGTTCCACGACCTAAAAATTATAGGGACTGGATAGTCTCCCTGAAACGAATGCCATGCCACTGGGTAAAAGAAAAACAAAAAAACTACTCAAATCTCTTCTCTCCTACCTTAAATTCGTTTCCATTGTCACAGTCCTTTATCAGTTAATCTGTCCGAATTGATTGGTGTCAATCATAAGCCTGAATGGCCAGTCCGAATAATAAATCTATAGGCGAAAGCAATTTTTTTCGATGCTCTACTCTTGAAGGTAACTCGTACGTGCAGCTGTAGGACAGCTAAACATATCCCCCCCCCCCCGTTTTTTTTTTTTTTTTTTTTTTTATTGAAGGTTTAACGACTACCGTGAGCAACTCAATGAACTTATAAGCAGTCGCCCGTCCATAATTTAGGGTCACTGGTTTCAGGGAAGGGAGAGAGCCAGTGCCGTAAGACAAACACGACATCCATGCTTCACCGGTATTCGAACCCGGACCCATCACGGACGAATGGTCACAAGCCAGCGCTTAGACCACTGCGCCACAGGGGCGGCGAACATACCCTGAATGAATTCATTCCAGTAGTGTTCGGCCCACTTCTTAGACAGTGAATATATTCCTTGTAGTTGAGTTCAGCCCATTTTGTTAACCCCGAGTTAACTCGTTCCAGCCGGCTAAAGGGTTAAAGGCGCTTTTCAAAATTTTGTGCTGTCCTTGTGGTTTTGAAAGGAGATTGTTTAATATGCTTACCTGTTCATGTTACATTTTTAACGCTGTATCTTTTTTTTTTTTCCACGATCCGAAGCTACATTTGTTCTAAAGAGGAAATATATATATATATTTTTTGTTTTTTTGTTTTTTTTTCCGCTCAAAAAATTGATAAATTTCTTTCGCATAATATAGTTCTTAGTTTTTTCCAACATAGCGATTTTTTTAATGTTGTTCCGGAACTTTTGTTTGAAGCGGTTTAGTTACGTTAAAACGAAAGATTACACAGAAATTATTTCTGGTTTTTCGTGGCTGTCTTGTATTCTCGATTCTTTGTGTGTTAGTGCAGGAATTTTGCTATAAGGGAATTCTAACATTAAGCTTATAATTTTTTTCATTCAGGATGTATGATCACTGGGGAACGGATTTTTAGGTGCTATAAACAAAAATATTTTATATGCTAATATCTTAAAAAAAAATTGCTAAAATAGAAAAATGTTTGCTAACAATAAAAATACATTGTGTCAGCGGTAATGTAACTAGCTATTTTCTGTGATAAAAAAACAACATAATTTTAGTATATCCAGCTTAATAACTTTTTACATCAAATGTATACCTGTTATTTGGTGTTGCAGTGGACGTTTGTTTGCGTTTGGTCTTGCAGAGGTCGCGCTGGCTCTTTTATAGTTTTCGCCAAACTTAATTTTTTTTATTGCGTAAGTGGTATGACAGTACAAAAAGGTAATCGCCAAAGCTCCTTTTTCATCGGCAAAACGATTTTTTTTCGCAAATTGCGAAGATGGATTTATTCTTTTGCAAATTGCGAAGATCAGCGCGACCTTTGGTCTTGATTTATTTTCCTTGTCACATGATGTCACATTCACTTTAGTTTTTTTTTTTTTTGTGATAGGACGCTGTTACATTTTTGTTTCTTTTCTTGGGATTCGGATTTGAAGGATCCTTTTTCCTTTACAGGTTCGCAGGAAGAGGCAAACACTCGTAAAAACTCAACACACAAATCTACTCTGTACAGATACACATCTAATAGAAATGTTTAATTCAAACAGCGCTGTAGCACGTTATATAGGTGCACAATCGCAGAAAGGATAATATGCTGACCGTAGAAATTCAACAGAAACGCATCAACAACAACGACAATAATACGATCGGCGCATTGCCTTTTTTTTTTTTTTTTCTGTCTAATCTAGTTTTTTTTTTTTAAGCATATTATATGAAATTAAATTTGCTTTTGACAAACTTTTTCAATATATTCGGTATAGAAACGGGGCTAACTGTTGTTCTTGGGTATGTGAACGATACCACTTTCTCAATTATGTGTGTATGTTGTTTTCCACCTAAGGGCCGCAATTGCCCCAGGTACCTTCTCTACACCACAGGTGAAGAGAACCCTGTGTTCGCGCTTTTCATATACCCTGTAAAATAAATTTTTCTCACGATTTTTTTTTTTTTTCTGAAGTTTATTTAATTACGAAGTGCCATCACTGCGTTATTTCACAACATAAAGTTTAGCACCAAAAGGGTAGGAAGGACATAACGTCAGAATAAAGAACAGTCATTCCCAAAAGAAGGTCGCCAAATGGCATTGCGTGTAATTGTTTTCTTTATACAAGTTCGTCAGCTTGGTGATGCACACACCTCAAAAAAATGCGTTCCAACAACCGGATCTCTGACAGACCGTGTAAGCACGCATCGAGGGAGACGTGTGGCGTGAATGTAGAGACATTGAGGTGCCAGAAACATTTATTGAGCAGAAAAATGAACTTTCACAAAAGCACACCAGGTAGCACACTTTCCAGAGACTCTGCACTTGGGAATCTCTGGGTGTACATAGCAAAACGTGTCGGAGCGGTCCTGACCAAGAAATGACCTCACCATTGGCAATGTTACAGACACGTATCCTTCGTGGTATGCATCCATTAGGTCGTTGAGACAGTTTTCTTAGAACGCGTCCCACACAAACTGCTCCGCGCTTGCATTTAATTAATTGCAACAAGAGATGTTCCCTGCTTATATTTTTGTTGTAATAAAAATAAAAATGTGTGTTTTACATACTAATTCGTGCATATTATACCGTTATGTGAAATCGTTGATCTGTGAAAACAAGGGGAAGATTAATATAGATTATTTAACTCACCTTCGTTTTGTTGATCACAGTCAGTTTTGGAGAAGTACTCCTTCAGAGCTAAAGAGCATGATCCAGGAACTTGCTCACCGCGAAGAAGTGAGATTAAAAATGAACTTGCAGGAAACAAAATTGATGTGTAATGCTTTTACAAGAACTGAAAGATTTGGCGATACAGGGTTCCCACGGTCCTTGTAAATCCTTAAAAGTGCTTAATTTTTTTAAGGTGCGTAAACTTCCCTTAATTTTTGCCAGAAATTTTCCAAAGTGTTTAAAGTTCTTATTTGTTTATCCTAACTGCCTGCGTGAAATGCAGAAGTTAACACTGTAGTGGATACAACTTCTACTGCTGATCGGCTGTGTTCATGATGCACGTATGACCTCGGCAGAAGAAAGCACGTGGGAGAGCACGTGACAGAAGGAGCTCTTGTCAGTGACCCATGGCGAACTTGACTTTGTGATTTTGATTTTACAATTCAAGCCATGAAATAATTATGTGCAGAATCTAAATCTTGTAACTTTTAACTACAGTTTTATCATTTACATTCTTTTTGTTGCATATGATTATTCTCTCATTTGAAAACTGATTTGACCCACAGAACTGTCTTTTAAATTGCGTAAATTATAATTTATTACATCCACAAACTTGAATTATGTGCAACAAGCTTTATCAACTAACTTTGTGTAGTTAAGTCATGTGTAAAAGTATATTTGTACATGCTATTTTCACGTGTGTAATTTTTAAGGTCCTTAAAAATGTTTTGTAGTTCTTAAAAAGTGTTTATATTTTTTGGGAGAAAATGAGTGGGAACTCTGTGATAGATAAAACAGATCTAGAGGTATCCTGTATCTTCATTTACCTTGGGCATCAGATAGCAAGCAATGGCTACAGTGATGAAGAAATTAAAGGGCGTGTAAAATTTGGTTGGAGGGCAATTTTCAAGAGCAAGTTAGCATATTATGCCTTAAAAGTGTTTAATCAGTGCATGCAGTTCTTACATATTCAGCAGAGATATACGGACCTTAACTGAAAAAGACATGCAGAGGCTGCAGCCAACTGCAAGAAGCATGGAGAGATGCATGCTTGGTGTAACCATTAAAGATAAGAAGAGGAAATCGTGGATCAGGAAAAGGAAGAGAGTGATCAAAGTGAAATTCTGAAATGACGATGAGCTTGGACATTTTGTTAGAACAGACCACCTTTGGACAACCGAAATACAAAACTGGATTCCGATGCACAGGAAACTCGAAATGACATGAAAGAGAATTGTTCCAGGCAGGTGTTGAAGAGATTCCATCCACCAGTGGATTGATCGTGGTTGATAATGAATTATATATACGCGTATAATTCTTGAAATAATATATTTAAAAATTTCTGTAATGTCTACTCAGTGTAGTTAACTAATTTGACAGCTCAGTCTTGCAGAAGGATCTTTTCTCCAAAACGTAATACTAAAAGTAATTTGATAAATTCTAAAACGCGAAGGAGACCCAAGATTTTGTTTGCGGTACTAATTAGCGAACATGAAAGTACGGAAAATACAAATATTGCCGAAGTGTGTAAGTAGTTAAGATCGATACGGACCCCGTACAAAAGTCTGTAGGACAGAGGCGGATCCAGAGATGTCGTGGTAGATCCGGACATGACACTTCCATACAATGAAAATTTTGTGTCAGATCCGTTCAAGCAAGCATTCCTCCACTGCTTCCTCCAAATGGGAGAGGGAGGTAAACTGATCTTGTGTCACTGCCCTATAAAGTGTTCCCCTAATCCTTTCGCAAGGGGAAAGGGAGGCCAACTGGTCGTGTGTTACTTCCATACAAAGGGTGAGATTCATTACTTTGGTAGTTTGTTCTTTTAAAATTATGCAGCACAGTACTCTTGTTGCATCTGGAGATTTTATTTAAACAAAATGGATCTTGTAGTGTTTTCTGAAACATCAAAAGGCACGTATTGTGCTGCCTTCAATGCATGGGAGGCGGAAAGTGAAGTTCGTTGACCGGGCCCGAAATTTCGAATAGTGGTGCGCCCCTATCCCTTCCCGCAACAAACAGAAAAAAAAAAAAACAATGGCTAAGGTGCTTTGTTGGGGATTAGGACCACCTGACCACTTACCTAGAGGAACTTCCTAAGGCACATCACAACAAAAAATCATACATATGCCAAATAATAAAAATAAAAATCTTGGCTAAAATCATTGGCCGAGCCCGGGCGGTTCCGCCGCCACTGCCTCAGTGATTTTCAATACCGCCAACATCGTAAAAAAAATTTTTTCACATATTAAAAAAAAATTCAGCACACCCTCAATATGAAATCGTGGGCAAACTTCAGAATCCATTCCTTTACGGTGTCGGTGGTATTAACAGGGAAAACGTGATGAACCACACACCGGGTCCATGGTTTCCTTATATTTCAGCAATTGGCCAGAAGTTCACTGCCCAAAATGAAGGCACTTTGTAGATTAAAACAAACTCAAACAACAGACGTTGTTCACAAAGAAATGGAAGCAAAAATATTACTCCGTTCTCAGGTTTACTGCCAAAAAATTAGTAACTGAGGCTTAAAATACTGCAACAACCAAGGAATGAGCCAGCCCTTCTCTTTCTAAAGCCCTGGTTCACACAAAGGGAGCAAGGTCAAAGATGATCCACAAGCATACTCTGGGGATGAGAGAGTTAAATTCCTTTTTGTTCGGAACTGACACAAAAACGGTAGGGCTGTGGGAGATCTCAAATACGATAGGTTATTAGCATAACATTTGTACGGAAGTGCCATGTCCGAATCTGCCAGTAAACCGATCCAGAAGCTTACGTTGCGGGAGGAAGGGGGTGCCCTGGTTGATACAGAGATTTTGGTAAGGGAGTCACACACGCACTCATGGCCAGATTAAGGGAGAGGGGTCTAAAAGGGCTATGGGCTAGGGCCCACCGTTACCAAGGTCCCAGGAGGCGAGAAAAAGTTTATATATATATACTGGGGGGGGGGGGGAGTTGTCTCGTACGATTCCTTACTACTTGATCACAAGCAGAGGCTGGAAGGCAAACATATTTCAAGGCGGTGACTCACTGAATGTCAACTTTTCATGTTGCTGTGCACAGCGGGGTCTGCCAGATAGTTTAAGCTTTTTCTCTACCATCCATCCACACTTCACTACTTTCACTTGGAACCGTTAATGGACGAGGTCCTCAGCGGTTTTATATTTTATAACAAAAAAGATTAGCCCCGAGAAAAGTTTACACCGGTAAACCATTAAAAATCAAAGACAAAATCTAGGAATCTTCAGTTTTTTTAACTCATGTTTTTTTTTTTAGAACAATGGAAAATACAGTGACTTATTAGAAAAACCTGCAGATAACTCATTAGTTTGAATCATCATAAGCATATTGCAGTTTCGCGTTGTCATAGGCAGGTCGCCGCTTGGATATCCTGGCCTGGGGCCCGCTAGGGTGCCCTAGCATAGGGCCCACAAAGGCCTTAATTCGGCCCTGAACACTGGCAGAGCTACCCTCGCTGGCATTACACGGCTTTTTGAAAATATTTTCCGTAAAAAAAAAAACTACATTTTATAATCACAAAATGAAAAAAACCAACTGAAATGTCAGCACTATTTTCTTGGCATTAAAAATTGCCTGCTTTGCGAGAAAACGAGCTCATTGCATTTTAAATATTATAAAATCTGCATACAATCCTTCAAAAAAATTTGAGCCCCTCTATTCAGATGGCTTAATTTAGTAGAAAATTTCCCAGCTTGAATCATCGAATCATTCTTAAGCAATATCACCGGTAATTTCTCCTTAAAATATTCGTTTATTCTTTCTTAATACAAGTTTCTCATCTTTTTAGAAAAGAACTTCCATTTACGCCATTTCTTCGGACCATTTCTGCTCCATTCATTGTCTTACTGGCGAATTTCTGTCGTAAGTTTGTGGAAATATTGAACAAAGCGCTCTTATTGCTTTTGATGATCTGTCAAAATACATACACAGTCAAGTCACATTATTGTGAATACCTCCTCCTTTTGACGTCAACAGCGCGTAGCCAATGAAAGAAGGCACGTGTCTGGAGCTGGCTTGGAGGGTATATAAGGTGTGCTGTAGGCATTCTGAAAACACATCGGGCCACGGATGGCCTAGTGGTCAGCGTTCGCGACTGCCACGGAGGAATCTCAAATTCGATCGCGGGCTGGCAAGAACGCTGGAACCACTAAATATCCGCCGTGCGTCGGATGGGCACGTTAAGCCGTCGGACCCCGGTACTAAATAAGGACGTCTTCCTCCCCCTTTTCTACCTCGCTTCCGTTTCACTTTCCTATCGGGCACTCTAGCCCAAATCTCCTAGCTTCCTATTTCTAAGGGTTGTTTAAGACCTGGGGTCAGACACTGCCTTCCTAAAATCCTCTACATTTGATCTGATCTGAAAACATATCACTCGTTGCTGTCATGGATGAAAGGAGCGATTAAATAGATTTGCAAAAAGGGATGATTATCGGCTTTCGGGCCAAGGGTGGCAGTATTTCTGAAACAGCGGAGTTCGTGAACTGTTCACGTGCTGCTGTGGTTGAAGTGTATATCGTGATTAGAGAAATGGCACCATTGCGAATAAGCGATGTGGAAACTGCGGAGCGCCACATGCCATTGATGTGAAAGGTGAACGTCGGCTTCGAAGGTACGTGAGGGCGGATAGTCACGGTACAGTGGAACAACTCACTGGCCGAATGAACCAGGGGGCTACCGGAAGTGTGCCTAATACGACAGTTCAGCAAACCCCGCTGCGTATGGGGCTCCGATGCAGACGGATGGTTACTGCACCTATGTTAACAAAGGTACAGCGGCAGAGAAGGCTTTCATTTGCACGGCAGTATCGGAATTGGACCTCCGCTGATTGGCAAAGGATTGCCTTCTCCGGTGAGCCACGTTTTCTGCTTCATCGAACGGATGGACGTTGGCTTATAAGGCGAGAAACGTCCTAGAACGAACACTCTTCAACCATTGCTGGAAGAACACAAGCTGGTGGGGGCAGAGTTATGGTCTGGGGAATGATTTCGAGGCATTGTCTAGATCCACTCATACCTGTGAAAGGCACTATGGACCGAATTCGTTATGAATCCATCCTTGCAGACCACGTACACCCATACAGGCTGATCGTCTTCCCTGGAGCGGATGAGATCTTCCAGAACGACAATGCGACGTGTCACACAGCTAGAAATGTCTGAGAGTGGTTGGACGAGCACGATAAAGACTTTTAAGTACTTCCCTGACCCCCTAATTCCCCAGACTTAAACCGAATTGAGCATCTATGGAACCACCTCGATCGTGTTGTTCGCTCTATGGATCCACCACCACGCACCTTCCAGCAGCTGTCAGCTGCACCGCAGTTAGCATGGCTCCACATACCTGTGAACACCTTCCAGCACCTTATTGAGTCACTCCCAGTCCGTCTAGCTGCTGTCCGCGCTGCACACGGTGGTTACTCTGGATATTAGCTGGTAGTCACAATAATGTGACTCGACCGTGTACCTTTTCCCTTCCGTTCTTAGCTTCTTGTTTCTGAAACTAGGTTGTTGATTTTTTTTTCTTTGCTTCTCTCTCTGAAGCTAGAACAGAAAATTTCCATTTAAAAAGAAAGTCTGTTTCAGGGGGTCGCCCCCACTGGATCCGCTACTGCTGTGTGGGGTGTTAAAGTGTTTGGTATACAATCTTGGTTTTGTATGTTGCTACATGACTTGCGTATTTACAAGGATTTTTTCACGAGCAACGTATGCAGAAGGTTATGGTTTAATGAATTGGGAAGCTCAAAAATCAGTCTTGCGCAGTATGCAGATTTTAAAGTCACATTACCCTTCGAACGAATTCCTGATTCGGTGATTAAATCAATATCGAAGCGGCAGTCGAGAGCATCATCCCAACCGTAAATACCTTCCCTATCGTTTCATCGTGTTGCGAAGATTTTCGCTTCGTGACTGCGCACTGCTACGTTTCCGATCTCTGTCAGCTGTTGTTTCCGATCAGAATAAATCACATCGTGCATCCGAAGAGTACAACGTTGTGCCGTCATTTTTTTCTCACCGCTGGTATGCACGAAGCCCGCAAGGTAGAGTTTCGTTTAAACTATTTTCAAAATCAGGAAATCGGCGCGGAGCTGAGATCAGCGGACCGGCACCGGTTGCCGAGAAATATTTCTAAACGGAGAGGGAGCAAGCGCGTTGTCCGTTTTCTTTTATGCGTCATTGCGGAATTTAGTAACCCGTCACACCTTAACCATTTTTCGGGCAAGAATCTTTCAGAAACGCACGAAGTTCTGAGAAAGAGTTGCCCTTGCAAGTATTAGACGAGCAGCTTTGTATCTAATTGATACGAGGGAATATACGTGTATGTAGCCCATTATAAGACTGCGGTGGAGTGTGTTCTTAAAGGTGCGGACAAATCTTTTAAACTTTCTTGAAATTTTTCAGGATTCCAAATCCCAGCGAGTAGCACTGCAGTCGCGTTTCTGTGAACTTATAAGCATAGAGCGGAAACTCAATGTGTGATTGCTTTCTTAATACAGATTGAACATCCCATATCCGAAATACTTGGTGCCGGAAGTGCATCGGATTTTTCGAATTTTAAAGTACAGTGAGGCCGCTTGGATAAGAAATAAATCCACGTTAGACCCTTGCACTCGCTAAATCCTTTTCGTAGTGAAAAATTCTATGTAAAAATATGAATGCTTGCATGCATATTCTGTATACGTAGTATCATATACCCTATGTGGGAAAAGTCTCCAAAGGCCTTCGGGGAGGGAAGGGGGTTCCAGTAAATCACGTGGTATGCCAGATTTCCTTTAAAACTGCTGGTAAGCCCTCAGACGTCGTATGTCATCTACTCTTCAGACATTACCATGCGTGTTGAGCTTACTGACTTCAAAAAGACTCCAAAGACGTATTATTATGGGGTGCCATGTCAGGAGCCTGTCCATGCTGTGATTGCAAAACAATTGTAACACCCACGGTCAACTGTTCACGATGTTCTTAGTAAGATTGTCTCCCACTTCCGTACGTGCCATTTCCGTACAAAAGGAATTCTGTCCCATTTCCGTACATAGCAACTGATATCAGACGTGGGGAATCTAAGGACGAAAGTAAATGCTGATCCCCGGTCTAGTTCTTCCGAGTCATAGAGATCACCAATCATTGTTTTCGTCAACCAATACGCGCTCATGATAGGGGTAAGTGGGAAAAGCAATAAAAACTGAAGAGTAAACAAACTGTGGATTATCTCAATCTTTACAGTCTTCAGCATTCGTCGTAGATGTTTAATTTCAAACCCACGGGGGAAAAAAACTGCTTTTCTTTATATTTTGTTAAAAGCTGTCGTCAAAAATTCCGGGCTATTTCTTTAACCAGTTTCGTATAAAGTTACCACAAAAGATTTTGAAAAATCTTTTTCCCAAGGCTAGAAGTTCTAATAGCCGTGAACCCTCCCACATTGGGGAAGGGTACGAGGGCGATCAGTACGCTCCCGATCTTCTGTCTTCCTTCATGCATATCTCACGGATCATCGCATCTGTGCGGGAATGGCACTAGAGTACCTGGATGTGTAGGGAAATGGGACACAAACTCATTTGTACGGAAATGGCAAGTACGGAAGTGAGACGACACCTTTAGTAAATGGAAAAGGACTTCCACATGCCAAGAACTTCCATGGTGAGGGACTTCCGAATGCCAAGAAACGTTCAGGAAGGCCAATTAGATTGACGAAAAGGGACAAGAGAACTCTGAAATGTGTTTTCCGTGGGTACAGTCATTTCTCTGCACAAATAATCACCAGATAATTCAACAGGGGTGAGTGTGTGCACTAAGTCAATTCGTAAGGATTGCTTAAGTTAAATTTCCATGGCCGAGCTGCATACAAGCAGGTCATAAACTCGATAGAATGCGGATAAGCGACTTGGTGCAAAGCACATCGTCCATTAACCTTAGACAAGTGGAAACGAGTGTTATGGAGAGACGAATCGCGCTACACCATTTTTAAATCCGATAGTCATTGCTGAGTGTGGCGTACGCCAGATGAACGGTATCTGACAGAATATGTCATCCCAACTGTTAAATTTGATGGTGGTCCGAGAATTTTTTCGTGGTACTGACTCAGCTGGGTCTGGTGGTTGTGAATGGAAACATGAACACCACGAAGTTCCGGGACATTCTAGACAACGCCGCGCTGCATACTTTTACCAGTTTTACGCAGACGGGCCATTCTTGTTTTAGAGAGACAACGCGCCGTGCCATAAAGCACACTCCATTTCGACATGGTTCGAGGATATGGGTGTACAGAATTTGGAGTGGCCCGCGCAGAGCCCTGACCTCAACCGTGTAGAGGCTCTTTGATTTGAGATGAACTTGAACGTCAGATTCGGGCTAGAACGATACGTCTAATTTCTGTGTTTGAACTGACCACTGCTTTGCGGGAGGAATGGAACAGTATTCCTGCGACTTCTTCAATGACTCGACAGTGCTATGCGGGCCTTGGCTTTCTCAAGGAGTGTTTGTGTGAGATTTCGTAACCAGAGATTTTTACGAGATGGGGTTGTTATCCCACGCCCAACCCCCAATCGGGAGGACCAAGGACAAAGTGAGTCTGGAGGAGACTTCATAGGGAACAATCTACGCATGCGCGTCCCCAAGCACAGGGAGTCTAAAATCGAGTTTCTCCGACGTCATAGAGATCACCATTCATTGTTTTTGTCAACCAATAGGCGCTCATGATAGGGTAAGTGGGGTAACACCAGTAAAAACTGAAGAGTAAACAGGCTTCAGCATTCTTTGGCAGATGCTTAATTTCAAAACCACGGAAGGGGGGAGACTGCTTTTCTGCTTGATATTTTGTTCAGAGCTGCAGTCACAAATTCCGGGCTATTTCTTTAACCAGTTTCGTATAAAGTTTCCACAAAAGATTTTTCAAAATCTTTTTCCCAAGGCTTAGAAGATGTAATAGCCGTGAACCCTCCCACAGAGGGGAGGGGTGCGAGGGCGATCTGTACGTCCCCGATCTTCTGTCTTCCTTCATGCATATCTCACTGCTCACGGATCATCACATCTGTGTACGGAAATGGCGCTAGAGCACCTGGATGTATACGGAAATGGGACAAAAACTGATTTGTACGGAAGTGGGACGACACCATTAGTAAATGGAAAAGGACTTCCACATGTCAAGAACTTTCATGGTGAGGGACTTCCGAATGCCAAGAAACGTTCAGGAGGGCCAAATAGATTGAAGAAAAGGGACAAGAACTCTGAAATGTGTTTTCCGTGGGTATCTAAAATACTATAATCCAAGTCAACCTAAGAGTGAATGTGTTTTCCAGGGAGTCTAAAATACTATACTCCGAGTCAACCTAAGAGTGAACCACTATGAAGGGTACGAAACAGCTACCTCCGCTACGAAAAATAGTCCCAAGCATTTAGAGAGAAAAGCATAAGAATTATTGCTTAGAATCCATTTTTGTTTGCTCAACAGTTTATCAGACAAAATTGCTATCTAAATTAAAAAGAAAAAAATCTAGAAGTTAGAGCGCTTTTAGAAATTTATTCTGAGAAGTTGCTGAATCAGGAGCTTCGCACTTTCGGCTATTCCTGCCCACTTGGGATACAACTCGGACAGGGGGAAGGGGTGGAAGACCTCTCTCAGCATTAACAATACAGAGGCAATAAATTGATAATCGGGAATACTCGAAGGCAGTAGGGGAAGCATTTCGGCCTCCACCAAACCCCCACTACACAATCCCCACTGCTTTGTGAGATGTGTGGGCGGGTGGGCGGGGTTGGGTTAGAAAGGAAACAGTAGAAGAGCACATTAACGCGGATGGATACCGTTCTTGCGTTCCACGATGAGATGTAATAAGGCTCTCCCGCCTTTCCCAGTAGTACACTTTTAGGGTGAATTGGAGTATAGATGGCCGGCAGGACCGGGATTCGAACACCCGTCTGAAACGTCAGCCTCCCTCACAGTGCACAGCGACTAAACCAGCTGCGCTGTGCCGGTGGTATACTTGCTACTACTTACCAGAATCTGCAACGGAGACTGCGCAATGTAAGCGTGGCCAAAGGTGGGCCAGCTCCTTATTGGTGCTGGCCTACCTTTGGCCAATAGAAGAGCACATTAACGCGGATGGATACCGTTCTTGCGCTCCACGATGAGATGTGATAAGGCACTCCCGCCTTTCCCAGTATAGTACACTTTTAGGGTGAATTGGAGTATAGATGGCCGGCAGGACCGGGATTCGAACACCCGTCTGAAACGTCAGCCTCCCTCACAGTGCACAGCAACTAAACCAACTGCGCTGTGCCGGTGGTATACTTGCTACTAATTACCAGAATCTGCAACGGAGACTGCGCAATGTAAGCGTGGCCAAAGGTGGGCCAGCTCCTTATTGATTTTATCATTAATGCAGTATTGTATAAAAAGCACTGGTGACTGGAGACTTTTTTCAGCGTAGTTTATCCATTTGCTTATCATAGCATATGGCAACATTTCCCCCTCAAGAGTTATTCAATGCCTTGAAAAACTTTTGAATCTGTTACAGGGCTTTGTACTGAGTTACATTTCAGTGCCCTGCGTGAAGGGTCCGTCGATGCTTCGCTTGCGGAGAGCTTTTTTTTTGTTTCAGATCAGATCATATGTAGAGGATTTTAGGAAGGGAGTGTCTGACCCCAGGTTTTAAACAACCCTTAGAAATAGGAAGCTAGGAGATTTGGGCTAGAGTGCCCGATAGCAAAGTGACACAGAAGCGAGGTAGAAGACGCCCTTATTTACCGCCGGGGTGCCAGTACCCGGGGTCCGACGTCCTAACTTGCCCATCCGATGCAGGTGGATATTTAGTGGTTCGAGCGTTCGTATCTGCCTGGGATTTAACCTGAGGCCTTCTCCGTGGCAGTCACGAACGTTGACCACTAGGCCACCCCTCCCCCTTTTGTTTCGGGTGTTTCACCCGTATTTAACCCGGCTGGAGCGGATAAATAAAATATCAGGTAAAATTTATAACTCGATCCTGCAATGAGGAAAGCATTTATTCAGATATTGTGGGAAGGTCTAAAGAACTGTCCGGATTTCCATTCATTCTCTTTGTTAGTAACACGTTGAATCCCCTTCTTTCGCGCGGTTAGTATTCTGTTTTCCTAATCATCAGCGTTCATTCCTCCTCCCCCTTATCCCGCCTTCACACGGAAGAACAAAATCTCATCACCTCCCTCCTTCGCTACTGACAAGACTCCCCCGAGAAGTGAAGTCGACGCTAAGAAACACCGATGAGTGTCCCCTTATTCCTAGAAAACGCAGATATTCTTTACCTTCCTCTCACCTTTTATAGATCATTATCCAGTTCCTCCCTCGCACTGCAAGAAAACCCATAAATCTAACTTTCCCTCGAATGGGACGCTGAGCAAGTGAGAGTCGTGCTAATAACCAGCTGCATCGAAATAACGAAAAAAGGTGCTGAGGAAAGGGAAGATGATTCTAATTCACTATACTCAAAATGGTTACCTAAATTCACTCCTGTCAAAAATTTATACCCAGGTTGTAGATCCATGAAAAAACCCCTTCATTTTTAAGAATCTTACATTCGTAATTCCACTGTTCTTTCCCGCCATTTACAGTTTTTCTTTTCTTGTCTCCATTTCTGTTCCCCAACCTTTCTATCCCTGAATGTAAAATGTTAATAGGACCCATCAACTCGGTAGGATTGCCCTTAACGGCTGTTTTACGGTAGGTAATAGTCACACAGAGAAAGTGGGGACCGAAGCAGTACTCCAAAACCTTCTTCGTATCCTACGCGCCCTCCTTCATGCCATTCGCGGCACAGTGCACATCCTTGCCACGACGGACACATTGCGTCCCACGCCACCGGCAATCTCTCATGCCGATAGTGCGACCTCTGTCGATCTCACTGTGACTGTGTACGACTGTTTTATACAATAAGGCATCTTTACTCACTGCTGACCAAGCACTGAAATGTCGACCGAAGCACACGATACTTATAACATAAAAACGGCCGTTTTTACCCCCCCCCTCCATAATTTAGGGTCACTGGCTCCAGGAAGGGAGAGAGCCACTACCGTAAGACAAACACAACATCCATGTCTCACCGGGATTCGAAACCGGAGCCCTTTCGGACGAATGATTAGAGGCCATCGCTTAGACCATTGTGCCACCGAGGCAGGCCGGTTTCCGGTTTGTGACGTAGCGCGATCTGCTTTGCCTAGACGCGGTATGCATGCATCTATGACGTCGAAATGCTAATCATTTCTGCGATATTGCCTGGTTAGCATATCCTGTAAATATTAAAAGCTCAATTTCTTTCAGGTGTTCGGTTTTTTATGAACACGATTCTACGTTGAGCGCGGAATTACATACAGTAATTTTTTTTTTTTTTCTGTCTAAAGCACACAGTTGGTTGAACTTTTCTGATCAATGCTTTTTTCACTTAGTTTTTAGCGTAAGCTACACTTCTGTATTCTCCTTGGAACGATAACTACGGGCATATGCTCCTTGTTTTCGTATCGTCTGTTAACTCCAAACGATAACTGATGGTCCACCAACGTAATCTATTAACAGCTGACTGCACCCACGATGTATGCAAATGTAAAATACCGCATTTCTATTCCTGTTATGATTCGCTTGAGGGTTTCATTTGATGGGATTATACATTTCCACGAAACAGTTGAGACTTTTCGAGACTGGTTGGTTAAGAAAAGACTGTTTCTGTTGTTCTCAGGAATATAAATTCCGCTTTCATGCACTGAAGATGATTATCAGGCAACGGAAAGTCAACAAACTGCATCTACAGCCCAGGTGTTGTCTTACACAACACTGAGCTGTAAATGCAGACCAAGGTGTTGTCTTACAAGCAGAGAGAGAGAGAGAGAGAGAGAGAGAGAGAGAGAGAGAACGGCGACATGCGCACGCACAGAAAATAAACTGATACGTTAAAAAAAAAGTTGAGCATGTGACAAAATGAATACTTAATTCATTTTAAACAAGTTAGTAAAATCACGCAATGCATTGATTATGATACGCTTTCCAACATACTAGAAATCATTATTCAACTTATTACTCAAGTTATGGGAATAATGGCTGTAGAATAAATCTCACTACTATGACCTGACCTTTGACCCCATTTCGATGATATTAAACAGAACCGGTAAAGTATACTTCCGGAACGACATGATAAAGTTTTGTCTCAATCGAAGCATTTTTACGCAAGTTATAACTAGGGATACGTAATTTTCGTATTTACGAAATCGATCCGAATCAATGCGAGATTTGCCAATGTAAGCGAATAAATACGAAAATTTGATTTAACTACTTTTCCGCGACATCGCGATAATTAAAATTTTTTAAGGACGTAATTTCGCGCAGCACTTGCGCCGTGCGTGCTCTACTCAGCATGCGTTGCCCGGGAAATCCCAAGCCACTCTCTTTTTCCCTCTCGGTGAGTCAGCCAGTGCAGCTCAGTCGCACTGGCTGGCTGGCTAGCCTTGAAAGAATACGAATGAGTACATGTTTGTTTCTGCATTTCGCTAGTAGACTACAAACTATAATGCTCCCCTATCCGTTTGATAGAGGTATATCAGCATTGGCAGCCCTAAGAAGGAATTAGTTGATAGAGTTTGACCACGAGGTATTGTATCTAAGCGATACAAATATCGCGATGTGCAAATTTTGTAATGTTCGTCCAGTAGGGCAAATTGACTCTCCACATGATTTCCAACGCAACAAATGAAGCCTACCAGCATATTGGCAGACTTTTTTGTCCATCTGTAGCCGCGACCACACCCACATCTTTGAACACAAATTTCTTATTGGAAAGCTTCTCTAAAACACCATTTTTTAAAGACATGCCACTGGATGAGCTCATCGATGTATACAATCATTTTCACAGACAGCTACTTACAGTGGTCCACCAAGAGACTCCTGTTGATGACACACAGATTTAAAAGGCAACAAAATGCTGCTATTTAAATTATGCAAAGGCAGCTATTCAAAGCCTCCATAATTCTGTTAACAGCGTGAATGCTGAGAGATATTTCAGTATGTACAATATCGTTATTACTGACAGAAGGCAAAGGAAGAGAATATAGACTACTACAATGTTTTTAGGTTTTAACTAAGTATTTTGGTACTTGCCCTACCAGTAAGTAAACTTTGAAAACCATTCTAAGTAAACTTTGAAAAACAATTTTTTTGTGTCTTCAGTTTTTGCGAAAATATGCGAAATTTTTTTATATTAAAATATTTTTTTTGCGAAATTTCGACTTTTTTTTTTTTTTTTGGCGAAATTTACGTATCCCTAGTTATAACGCATAAGGGCCATGGAATGGATCGGCTCCTATATCCTCACCTTTGACCCCATTTCGCCCATTTTCAATAGGGTTCGTCCCCAGGTGGTCCCTTACCACATACTCAAATTGCATCGAAATCGAACCATTTTTACGCAAGTCATGACGCATAGGGGCAATGGAATGGATCCCGCTCCTATGTCCTGACCTTTGACCCCACTTCACCCATTTTCAATAGGGTTCGTCGCCAGGTGGTCCCCTACCATATACTAAAATTTCATCGAAATCGAACCATTTTTGCGCCAGTTATCGTGCGGACGGACAGACGTACAAAGCTGGAGCATATACGCTTCTTCAACCTACGGTTGGAAAGCGTAAAAAAGTGCACTTTAAGCTCATTAATATTACGAACAAGAGAAAGTAAATACTGCCCAGATTGTATATTTTCGCTGAAAAAAGCTTCCGAACATGAATTGACTATCATCAATCATTCTCAGTGTTTTGCTGGAAGGAAGTCCCCCCTATAGTGGGGCCACAAAGTTACGTCCCAGAGATTTACCAAATTTGAATAGCTCGTATGTGTTTGTGTCATGAAATACGAAACCAATTTTTTGTCCAAACAGAAAGTGAACAACATAACCTTCTCTGTTGGAATCCAAGTTTTACTTTGGCTGCACCAAGTAGGAACACAACAACGCTGTCTCGATTCTCTTATAAAGTTGTAACTTACCAGGTTACGTGTAAAAAGAATCAAAGAAACATGTGTTTTTCATAATAATAAATTCAGATTTTATTGTATAAACGCAAAAAAGCGTATAAATGAATAACGTATAATCGAATTAAAAAACGTTAAAAACTACAGTAGAATATATGGCGACTAACGCAGAATTACGTATAAAAGCGAAAATGAATAACCGAGGTTTCACTATGTATATCATTTTGGCATAATTGAACTGTCCATAAAAGGAAAAGAATATCTTAAAATTTGTAGTATACTTCTTTTCACGGAGAAATTGAATGATATAAACACGCCATATTTTTGACGTATGTGAAAGTCTTGTTGGAGACAAAATATATGATGGAATAAAACTTTTTGTTTATACGTAAGTGCAGTTTTAGGTCGCTTTGTTGTGTGACACACAATTTCCTGAAAGGCAGGGTGAATGGCGGTGCAAGATCCTTCCAAGAATGTTCTCTTGGCAGTATCTCCTCCATTGTTAATCTCGGTATAGCACACGCTCACTTGAATGAGGCAGGCACAGATGTTTCGTTCAACCCTTGCAAGACAAGACAGCGGTGCTTCCGCCAATTGACATTCTAACACTTGGAAGACCACCTGCTTGTCGACACAAGACTGGAAACACCCAAGACTCCTGACATTTTATGTGAGCTTAGGTCAAAGACCTAAAGCGTTAACACCGCCGTAAAACACATTGTGAACGTGAGCAAGAGGTTTTTAATGATAAAGTGGTACTCCTCGGAAACCATTAATGGAAAAGTGGCATGGGCAGCGAAACGAGGTCAAAAGCAGTGTCGCCAATTTCTACAAATAAGACTGACTAATTCTGTTATTCAAATCGACCAAAAGAGCAAATAGGAGATCACAGTAGTAGTGAACCGAATATTTGGAAAACTAAGAGTGCATTTAGACACACAATTCTCGAGTATTTATAAGGTGCACGTCTTTTTTGACAGGAACAAAATGTCTCAAACCTATTACGGCTAAGAAGATATCTCATATTTTTAGCTGTGTAACACCAGGTTCCGATTTACGTCCAGGGCGTACACACTTTCGGAAGCCCCTACCCCATGCGTCACCTAACTGGTTTTTGTTTTTTTTGTTTTGACGTGTTTTCATATTGACTCGATTTGTTTTAGTGTCACAGGGCGTTTCACTGAATTTTTTCGGTGTCCTGTGTGAAGGGGTCGTTAGACCTTCGCTTGTAGAGAACTTCGAAATTCTAGGGGTTCACCTGTATTTTTTCCCCCGATGATGAAACAAATAAATGAAACACCAGCTAAAATTAATAGTCGTTCCTTTGCAGTGAAGAATGTGTTTATTACGTGAACTAATGGGAAAGATCTTTCAGCTTTGTCCTGATTTCTTTGTATTATTAACTCTAGGATCCTCTTTCTTTTAGTTATGTCGCTGCTAAGGTTTCGTTTCAAAGTTTAATTTTTTGTTCGGTCTCACTTTTCGGCATTGGACATTCTAAACCTCTTTTCTTCCTCGTTGTTCGCAGAGGCCAAATACTCTTTTCCGTGACACGGAGATTTTACCAACCGCTCTGTTCCAGAGCTTCGATATGAAGCCCTTTTCCTTGTCCATTCTCATCTCTGCCACTCGGTGACAGCCATTTTTACACCCCTGTCCATCTCCTTGGAGAAGGCGCGTGAGTTACTTTTACTTGCTTACTCTCTGCTGCTTAACTTCCTGACCTAACAACTGTCCTTTTGACTTGCCGTGAAAACAGCCTTCATTAAGCTGAAGATATGACAATTTCTTGATATACCTCTCTAAAAATATCATGGTCTTTCACCCCTCCCAGAGCAATAAATTGAACTACGCGATTCCCTCTGATCGGACAGCAAAGTAGCGAAAGAATCATCATTAACGCAGTTGCACCGAATTGGAAAAAATGGAACCGTCTCTAAATAAGCGCTAAGAAAAAAGGGAGATTATTTAACTCACCATGGGATGCAAGGTCAGGTGATGCGCAACAATATAGCCTCTCCTCGACAAATGCAAACCCCTCCTTCTCGCAGTGTAACCTGTTCCCACTAAAGGGGCTCTGACGACCGACAAATAGCGGTATAACTATACCACCGGGAGTAGAGGAAATGCTGTCCCACACTCGCCAACCCGTGTGGCCAGCGTGCTGAGTTATGGCCAACCCCTCCCCCAGATGATTTCACAACGTAAATTTTGGCCCTCAGTCTCCGGCAGCTGGCCAATGCAGCTGCTAGTGTGACACGGCAGAGGGTGCTAAGAATCACTGGAAAGTCAGATTAGGCTGCCATCCGACGCGGACCTTGGCTACGTTTAACGGATGGTCTCTATCTTCTCATTCAAAGCTCCTTGAATTGGAAGAGGTTAAAAGAACAGATCTCACTGAATTGAAAAGCGGACATCTTTTATTTTATCGGGGGACAGATACTGGCAGAATTAGTGGTGTTGGATTTATAATATACAGGAAACTAAAGGACAATGAGTAAATAAATCCATCGCTCTTTCCACGTAAAGCAACGCACAGTAACCGAAAAATTGCCATTCGGCCTCTGCCTAATAACATAACAATTTTTCGGTTGCTGTGCGTTGCTTAACGTGGAAAGAGCGATGGATTTATTTACTCTACTGACGCCACGTATTTGGATGATTTTCATGAAGGACAATGTTCTAGAAGTTTGAAAGTTCCTCAAACAGAGCTGTGCGACTCGTTATCCAACTCTCTAAAAGATACCAGTCTCAGATTATTCAAGCTTACGCGCCCCCCACCAGTCATCCCGAGGAAGAAGTTGAAGAGAATTTTTCGAGGAGACAAAGTGACACCATATCCCTCAAACTTTGAAAGACATTTTGCAATGTGGCATTCAAATAATTGAACTGGGAAAACAAAGGTATAATGATTAATGGAGATTATTTAACTCACTTTCGTTTTGCTGATGTAGTTATTTTTGCAACTGGCTTTTCAGAATCGCAGAGTATGATCCAGGAACTTGCTGACAAGAGTATAAAAAGTGGGATTAAAAATTAATTTTCAGAAGACAAAACTGCCGTACAAAAGGCCTTTGTACATAAGAAATGAAGATTTATCGATTGATGGGGAAAAGCTGGAGAAAACCGATACCTACATTTACCGTGGACAGCAGGTATCAAGCAAAGGTCACATTGATGAAGAAATTAATCGACGTATAAAACTTGATTGGAGAGCTTTTCAAAGAAACAGTACAGTTTTTAAGAGCAATTTGCCATTATATTAAAAGAAGTGTTTAATCAGTGCATCCTTTCAGTGCTTACGTACGGAGCAGAGGCGTGGACCTGAACTGAAAAATGACATACAAAGACAGCAGACAACTGAAGTAAGCGTGGAGAGGTCCATGCTTGGTGTAATCAGGAGAAATAAGAAGAGGAACTCGTGGATCAGGGAAATGACAAGAGTGGAAGACATCATGATTAGAGTAAAAATCCCTGAAATGGCAATGGGCTGGACATATTGCCAGAAGGACAGCCCATTGATAGACAACCGGAAATTTTAAACTGGATTCCAAGGGACAGGGAAAGTCTCCGCCGAAGACGACATGGGAGATGAGTAGATGAAACCGAAAACATGCGGGAGTAACATGGAGAAGACTGGCGCAAGACAGGCCGTTGTGGAAGAAACTTTGGAAGATCTTCGTTCAGTAGTGGATTGATAATGGTTGTCAGTGGTGATGATTAAAATTTGCTGTTTTTAAAATCTAAAATTCCAAGGTTACATTAGTTCTAAAGATTTATTTGTTTATTTTTTAAGTATGGCCTCCCTAGCTACTATAATGTAGTGACTTGTCTATGTGGTTTAGAGAGATGTTTTGATAGATGGTCATATCTTCTGACTTTCACTAATTTTTAGTCAATGAATTCCTATATTCTTGCCTTTGCACCCGAATTTAGCATCTGTTAAAAGCAAAGACGTGTCTACTTTAAAAATATGTAATGGTCAGAAATATTTGAATGAAGGCGGGCATTCTGGTTAAAAATTAATTTTTTTTTTTTTGTTAAAAACACTTTCACACTTGGAAGTATGGACACTAGTTGTTGGTCACCTTTTAAAATTTGTTCTAGAAAACAAATATTTGTTATTTCGGCTCTATCAACATATTTAAGTTGGTCTTAATTTTATCCCGTCACATTTCGCATGGTGTTAGGAAATTTCGCTAGTAAGTTCGTATACACAGAATAATTTATCTGATAACTATAAATAATAAAACATTTCAAAAGTTGTTATACCATTCCCATGAATTTTATAGTTCAATAACGTTAGTAATTTGTGTTATAAGTTGTGTAGATTTGGTGTGAAATATTCTTTTAGCAGGTCTTTCGTAAAAAAAGAAAAAAACGTGCGTATAGTAACACTGTCTGTCTGTGGGCACCATATCTCTGCAACTATTAGTCCGATGTGAAAATTTTCATTCATTGAGAAGCTTAAAATGTGAACAAAATTATCCTCGTTTTCCGTTTTTTTTTCTGCATAACTTCGCCACTAGAGGGCGTAAAGGCAGATCTTACGGAATTCAAAATATGCTTTATTCCATATAACTGCTTCTGCATATCCGATCAAAAAATTATTTCATTCGATACCCATTTATAGCAAAGACTAATTTGTGTATAGTTTCTTTTTCAAGTAATGCATAGTTTTTCTGCTAGGGAGCGTAAAACTGAGGCACGATTTCCCCGATCTCTCTGCTTCTAAAAGCCTGTTTTGAAAATTTCTTTTTACATCTGATAAAGTTCATAATGGCAAATGTTATGCATAACATTTTTAATTTTTGCTAAAGAATGGTTTTCCCACTAGGAGGTGAAAGTGTATCTTTCTGTTTCTGATTTATTTGCAGCAATATCTGTGCTTCTGAACACACGATTTAAAAAACTATTTCCTGGTCTGACGCCGCTCACCACGGCCAACTTTTGGAGAATACCTTCAGCTTTTTACAGTACATAGTTTTCCCAGTAGTGGGCGTAGATGTGTATCTTATTTTCGTAGATATCTCTGCTTCCAAGAGTCCGACTTGATTTTTTTTTTTTTTTTTTTGGCAGAATGCGTTTCTGGTGCGAAATGTTTTTCATATAATTTCAAATATTTCTTAGCGCACAAGTGTCCGCTAGATGGCATAAGTTCACGTTCCCGTTCACAGTATGTATACAACAATGTCTGCGCGTCTAAAGCCCGATTAAAAAACATCTTTTATGGTAAGATACTGGTTAATACGAAAACATTTTATGTGCATTTCCTGGGCAAAATAATACGAAATCTTCCCGCTAGGGGGCGCAGACTTTTAATTTGTTTCTCTCGATATCTCTGCTTCTAAGTGTTCGATTTAATAAAAAAAATAACACCGGACAGCATTTACCTTGTGGAACATTTTGCCTGTATTTGTGGAGTTTTTTTTTTGTAGTTAGCAGTTCTGCCGGTAGGAGGTGTTTATGTACTATTGCTTGCAGTTATATATCTCCGCTCGTAGAAACTACGCTGAACTTTTTCATTACTATGCTGTGCGCTACAATAAAAATAGAAACATTATCCTCTCTAAATAATGCACAGCATTCCCACTAGAGGGCGTAACGTCAATTTTTTTTTTTTTTTTTCGCATTCTCCCTTATAGCTTTTCCGATGAATAACACATCCCATATTTTCAACTTTTCCATCATGAAAAAATTCCTCCGCTAGGAGACGTGGTTTAATCCCTTTATATTTTTTTCTTCTGATTATTCGATTTGAAAAGAATTCTTTTGGCCCTGATGTCTTCCTTCTAATACGAGAAACTTTTTATGCACAATTTGTTAATTTTCGTTGCATGCTTTTCAGCAGCTAGAGGGAATAAATAGATGTTCGTATTTCTGCCTGTTTTTTCTCCTATTGTAGAAGTTTGGTTGACTTTTTTATTTCCTAATCTGTTCCATTGACTATGAATAAGCTTTGAAAAATTTGTTTGCTTCGGAAATCATTCGAAAGACCGGTTCATTACAACTTTTTTTTTTTTTCTTAATTTAAAGTTTCTAATGGCTGCGTATGAAATTGTAATCGTTCGTAGCCTGATATACGGTAGTGAAACCTGGGTACTGCAGAAGAGACGTACAGAAGTCGTTTGTGTGCTGCAGAGATGAGTCACTTACTGGGGGTTTGTAACAAGACACTTTCTGATCATGTGACAGGGAACGAAAATGCACTGTAAAAAATAAGTGGTGTGAATTCACGGAAAATTTCTGAAAATAACGCGCAGCAAAGTTGCCGGTAGGTATCCATGTTTTTCAGAAATTTCTGATTTTAAAAGTGTCCGTTTATTTTAACTTCCGTATTTTCACAGAATTTCCGTAGTCAGAAATTCCGTTACTTTCAGAAAAGTCCATTTGAGGTTTTTCCGTATTTAAACTAAAATTCTGCAACATCGACGACCCTTCATTTTTCAGCCCTTACCCCAAATAATCCATCCGTGGCAGTCAGGACCGAATTCTCGTCGTTTGGGTGGGTTCAACAGATAACGCACGCCTTTAACCACTGAGCCACAAACACTCTGAAATCCGAATAACGTACATCGTAAAACAAATTGCGCGACAATGAATTTTTTTATCATTAATCCGAGTGATTTAGTCATTTTATTTTTTTGTTGAAGTTTATTATTTTTCTGAATAGGTTTGTAATATTTTTTTTTCTGCAGGACTTTTTTACAAATTAAGCATTTTTCATCGTTCTTATTTGAAGCAGCAAAATGCTTTGCAACTTGATCTTTTTAAACTGACAATGACTTTCAGTTATCTTTGAAAAAGGTAAAATGTACTTTTTTATAGTATTATTTCACACACACACACACACACACACACACAAAAAAAAAAAAAAAGCAAAAAGAAAAAAGCTCCTAAATATAAAGTTTACTCTTGATAGCTATAATAGCTTTTGTCTTAAATTGCCCAAAGTCTGATACATGTACAGATGATTATACGATGTCTAATAAATTAAGTACCCGGTTTCTAACACAATATATAAGAAATAGCTGGTGCACAAAATAGGGGAGAAGAGAAGAAATATCCTGTGCCACAAACAAAATTATTGCGATATGCTATCCACAATATCCGATCTCGCTACGGAACTTCAAAATTCGACAGACGATTGAAATTTAAACGTCATTCAAACCTCAAGTATTCCCCAATCGCTCCTATTAACGGTAATTTCTCGTCATACAGATACGGAAAAAGTGAGAACGGAGTTTTTCCGTTAATGTACGAAAGGAATTGCAGAAAGGTTTCTGAAAATTCAGAATTTTCCGTTAACACATCTCTAAAACGGTAATTTACCGTCAGTGTAAGAAAGAAACTGCGGAGAGGTTTCTGAAAATCCACAATTTACCCGTGGTACGAAAAATCCGTGAAATTCAGGTTTCTTTCTGTCGTTTCACGGAAAGAGGTTGTATCAGAAATATGCTTCGTTAATTCACGAAAGAAATCGCGGAAAGTGGCTCCTGAATTTCAGAAAATCGTTTACAGTGTGTGTTGCAGATGTGAAATGTGAAGCAGATTGTTAGCAAAGTGGAGGCAAATATTTTTGGGTGGCTTGGCCTCGTGTCTTTTAACATGGGGCACTCATTCTTTTAAATTCTAATTATTTTGTATTTTAACAATTTTTTTTTTTTTATTCTTTTAACATAACCACTCATTATTTTAAATGAGTGGTTATATGATATTCTTACTAAGAGAATTAATCCAGCGTAAGTGGCAGGAAAGAAGGGTAGAGGAAAGCCAAGGAATTCATGGGAGGACCTGACTCAGGAATGTCTGCGTGATAAAAAGATAATTAAGTTCAACAGGTGTGTTCGACGTGTGATGGTTGTTCGTGAAGCTGTAGTTATGTGCCGAGATCGCTGTAAATGTTCATACATCAGCAGTAAGTAAACCCTATAGTTCCATCTGTTTAAAACTTGTATCTTGCAGAAGGGCTTCCTTTTTCGAAGCTAACCTCTGAATCTCAGAGAACAGTTTAGTGATATTGTATGCATCACTGTAAAAAATAAGTGGTGTGAATTCACGGAAAATTTCTGAAAATAACTTGCAGTACAGTTGCCGGTAGGTTATCAGTCTTTTTCAGAAATTTCAGTTTTAAAAATTGCCTGTTTATTTTAACAGATTTTCCGTAGTAAGAAATTCCGTTTACTTCAGAAAAGTCCGTTTCAGGTCAAAGAACCTGCACTTTTTAGCCCTTACACTAGATAATCCTTTCGCAGCAGTAAGGATCGAACCCCCGTCGTTTGGGTTGGCGCACCAGATGATGCGCGCCTTTAACCACTCAGGTAGAAACACTCGTGGATTTAGCTCACGTTCATCGTAAAATAAATTGAAATTTTTTGTTTTTTTTTTGTTATTAATGTGAGTGATTTAGTCATTTTATTTTCTGTTTGAACTTATTTTTCTAAATAGGTTTGTTAGTTTTTATTTTTTTTCTTCTGTAGGACTTTTCACAAATTAATCCTTTTTTTTTTTTTATCGTGATTTTTCGAAGCACGAAGTGCTTTGCAACTTGATCTTTTTAAAATGACAATAACTTTCAGTTATCTTTAAAAAAGGTGAAATGTACCGTGTTTTTCAGTGTATAATATAGGCTATATTTTTTTCCAAAATGTTTAGACTAAAAATTGGGGGGTTGTTGAAAGAACCCTGCGGTTACCGCGGCGAAACTGCCAGTGTCTCTTATTCCCTTACCCCACTACGACTTACAGTTATTCCTGGTGGATTTACAGTTCAGCTACAGCCTCTAGATGTTTCCATCAACAAGCCCTGATGAAAGAAGAATGGGAATAAACGGATGCAAAAAGCAGGTAGTAACTTGACACCCACACGGAGAGTGAAAAAACAACCATTACTGAGGTCTGCAACTGGGTCCTAAACTCATGGAATGGAGTCAAGCAAGAGGTGGTTGTGAAGTCCTTCAAGAAATGTGGAATCAGCAGTGCCAAGGATCGAACTGAGGATGATCTAATATATACAGTCACTGACTCAGACGACAACAGTGATGCAGTTGATGTTGAAAAAAGTGATGTCTGGAACTAATAGTGCTGAAGAAAGTGATGCATAATTTCATAGTTTGTATCTTAAAAATATTACCTAATTTCTGAATAATATAAATTTCCAAACTTCTTTTTTTTTATATATATTACCACAGACTTCGTCTGTGATATTACCTAATTTCTAAATGTACTTCAATGATATTACCTAATTTCTAAAAAATGTCAAATGTGCCCTTTTTTGTAATAAAAGCATTAATTTCTTAATTTTCGGTTACAAAAATTAGGGGTCCTCTTATACACGGAAAAACAGGGTACTTTTTTTATAGTATTATTTCACAAAATTCCTAAGTATAAAATTTACTCTTGATAGCTATAATAGCTTTTGTTTTAAGGGATCCAAAGACTTAGACATCGTATAATCACCTGCACAATATAATTTAAGTACCCGGTTTCTTACCGTAACACAATATGTAATAAATAGCTTGTGCACAAAATGGGGGAGAGAAGAAATATTCTGTGCAGCGATATACTATCCACAATATCGCTACAGAACTTTAAAATCAAATACTTCGGAAGACTATTGAAATTTAAGTTAATTAAACTTCCAAGTATTCCCGCGAATCTCTCCTATTACCGGGAATTTTTCGTCATATGAATACAGTTTTTCCGTTAATATAAGAAAGGAATTGCGGAAAGGTTTCTGAAAATTCACAATTTTTCGTTAACGCATCTTGAAAACTGTAATTTACCGTTGGTATAAGAAAGGTATTGCGGGAAGGTTTCTTAAAACTCAGAATTTTCCCGTGGTACGAAAAATCGCTGAAATACAGGTCTCTTTTCGTGATTTCACGGAAAATGTTGTATCAGAAATATGCTTCGTTAATTCACGGAAGGAATGACGAAAAGTGGCCCGCGAATTTCAGAAAAATGTTTACGGTGTATGTTTGACTACATGCTTGTGTGCAGACAAGCATCTTGTTGCGAAAGTCGTAGTTGCTATGTATTTTTAACTAGCTTAAGACAGATGTGACTCATTTAATCGCATTGAGCCTGTTTTTGATATGTATAATGACTTGCCTGTAAGGAATATCCGAAACTCGCTCTACTCCTCATGTGGTTGTATAGATAAGTCGTTCTAATTGAAGATTTTTATCCCCGTGTTGAAATCAGTTCACACTAAAAGAGCCAGACAGAGAAGGTTGCAGATCTCTGCTGCAAGGCGCATGAGATTTTCCCTCCTTTCGCTGGAGAGCGACGACCGCATTTTATCTAACATTTTAGCTTGCCGTTTTGCGCATTTGGAAATTTGTTAAATTCTGTGGCAAATAGTTTACCGTAGAAAAATTGAAAGCAAAGAGAATATGAGGGCAGTTCCCGAATTTGCGTGTATTTACACCCTATCGATGTAATACTTGCTTTCAGAAGCCCACTGAAACTTGCTAAAGTAGCCTTGTGACTTAGTTTCGTATTCGTGCGTGGCTGCTTCTGTGGTATGTTTCTTTCACGCTGTACGAGATTTATGCAATAATGTTATTAAACGAGGTAAATAATGTATTCTTATGAGGCGTTCCGAGCGGCTGAGCCACATGTTAATACTCTGTTTTCCTTAGCAGCCTGCGTGATATCTTGATTTCAAGCACAGTAGCTCAAGGGTGCCTTGTAAAGTTTTTCGCAAAGTACCGTGGCCGAATCATTACAAATCCTTCATAGCTGTGGGCAGGAACAAACAAACTATCAAAGAAAACTCAGTCGTTAACATTGTTTTGTAAAGAGGTGAACATAAAATATCGCATGCTTAGGTGCTGTTTGTTGACCAAAGGAGCTTTATCCTCATAACTAAAGATGACGCTGTTTTTTGTTGTTTTTTTGTTCATCTTGGGTTTTTAGTTTTCTTTCTCTATCAGCGTTTTCTTTTCTTCTTCACAAGCAAATTTGGTCATTTCGGTCGTATCTTATCATCGCATTGTAACATTCTGCTGTTCTTTTCCCCAGAGATATAATCTCAAATTTATGGTCTAATTGTAAGAAGGATTGCTTTGAGAAGCACACAATGTATAGATAGGTAGCGTTGCTTGTGATGTCTTTGGGACAACTGTCATTTAAGAAAATCTGCCCTTCCAGGGTTGGGTGTAAGACATTTCATTGATCATAGTCTGAGATAATAGTTGAATAGACAGTAGTTCAGATTGTCATAATCAGATGGTTTTGTCTGGGTCCGTCTGGAGGAACGATTTTTCCAAAGCCTGACATGACAGTCGAAAAAGAAAAAAATGATTAACGTGTTTATAACCTTGTTCGCGCTGTCGAATTCGATTGTTTTACGTCCCGTGGGCAGAGAGGAAAAATCAATTATGGAACATATCTGGGGGAGTTTCCGCAAAATGTTCAGCGCTTTTCCGATAATGTTACCGCTATGCGCCTTAAATACGTCTTTGATTTTTAAGTTTCGAGTTCTGAGTTTCCAGTTATCAGACAGGAATAGTCCTTTTTATATCTGGTAATAGTAAGGAGTGAGCAAGATTTTCCTCTTATTTATTTTTCAATACGAGGATTCCTTGAGAGATAGCGTGGGCATGCATAAAATAAAAAACAACAACCTCTGCTCCCTGTTCGTCTGTGTTGATCTATGGATTTATTTCGGATAGGATGTAGTTAAGGTCCAATATTTTTCATCATTGTATAATTTCAAAAATACAGAATATTTTTCATCATTGTATAATTTCAAAAATACAGAATATTTTTCAAAAATGCAGAATATTGTTAATGAGTTAGACATTTTCAAACATACGGAATATGTTGAACCAAATATGTTCAACCATTGAACCAAATATGTTCAACCATTGAACCAAATATGTTCAACCATTGAACCAAATATGTTCAACCATTGAACCAAATATGTTAAACCATTGATACTGTATATGTTGAACCATTTTCAAAAAATACAGAATATTTTTCAAAAATACAGAATATATTAATGAGTTTGATAGACATTTTCAAAAATACAAAATATGTTGAACCATTGATACTGTATATGTTGAACCATTTTCAAAAATACAGAATATTTTTCAAAAATGCAGAATATTGTTAATGAGTTAGACATTTTCAAAAATACGGAATATGTTGAACCAAATATGTTCAACCATTGAACCAAATATGTTCAACCATTGATACTGTATATGTTGAACCATTTTCAAAAAATACAGAATATTTTTCAGAAATACAGAATATATGAATGAGTTTGATAGACATTTTCAAAAATACAAAATATGTTGAACCATTGATACTGTATATGTTGAACCATTTTCAAAAATACAGTATATTTTTCAAAAATACAGAATCATTTAATGAGTTAAATAGACATTTTTGTCAAAAAGCGCCGCAAGTGGCGTAGTGGTTAGAACGCGACTTTGGAAGTGTTGTTTGTCTCAGTGTTCGAATCATCCCGAGAAAATAAGACTTATTTTCGAACGAGCTGCGCCCGGGTTCAGTTCCCTGGTGAGGTATGAATGGTGTGTCTGATTTCTGACAATTCATCCGAGATGAGTCTGAGTTCAAATCGCTGGTGAGGGATGGGTAGTGGGTTTGTCTAATGGCGCTGGCTCTTTCTCCTCTCTAGAACCAGTGGCCCTAAATTAGGGAACAGCGACTGACTACAGCTCTTAGAGTTGCTCATGGTGTTCGTCAAACTCAGAAAAAAAAAAAAAGTAAAGTGAACATTCAATTGAAGGAAAGTTTATATATGTGAAAAGTGTATGGTTTCATACTACGTATATGTTTAAAATGCATGGTTTCATACTACTAGGTCGTTCGGCAAATAATGGCCGATTTGGAGGTAAAAATGAAAGGGACACTTCTCATAGCACCCAACCTTGTTTAATTTGAAATAGGCTACTTCAGCAGCTACACACTCTGCCAGCGAGTGACAAGTACTTAAATGCTAGTGCGGAAGACATCTGGCGCCTTTGGATGCAAGACAGTCTCGGAATGCAATTTCTGCCTCCTCTCGGTTTCTGAAGGTTCTGTCATTGAGGTAATTGCTAAAAATGCATGAATTATGTGGAAATCGGTAGGCGCTAAGTCATGCTAGTAGGCTGGATGCAGGAGGGTTTCGAACCTCAGTTCGTGGAGTTTTTGTTACATCATTTGTGACACGTGTGATCTCGCGTTTTCATGGAGGAGGGACAGGACCCCTTCCTGTTCACCGAAGATGGCTGTTTGGAACACAACTTCTGGTGCGTTCCGTTAATTTTTTCACAGTATGTGACTGAGGTAATGCTTTCACCAGCATTCAAGAACCTGTAGTGTATGACACCGTAAACAGTCCACTACACTGTTAACAAAAACCTTCTTTGGCGTCAACCTTGGTTTAGGAAGTTGTTTCGGTGGTTCACAGCCACTGTCCAGATATCTTACTGTTGTCGTATAGAACCCACTTTTCATCACAGGTTACAATGCGATCAAGTAGGGGTTCCTTTTCGTTTCAAAGCAAAAGGTTACTGCACATCTCAAACCGTTGTTTCTGACGCTCCGTCAGTTCGTGTGGGACCCAGTATCGAGCTTCTTGACCTTACCAAGTTTGTGGAGATGTTCGGAAATAGTTGACACCGACACATTGTAGGCTTCTGTTTGGCGAGTTCTCTGACCGTGGCGCGAGGATTTGCCTCAACGTTTGCATTCAGAGCGTCATTATAATGACCGAATGTCTTCCTCGGCTCTCCTCATCTTTGTAGGCACGTGTCACTGGAACGAAACTTTTCAAACCACCGACGAACAGTACGTTGAGATCTTGCCACCTTGCCCCATGCCTAGACTACATTACGGTAGGTTTGTTCCGCATTACGACCCAATTTGAATTCGTGAAGCAGAATGACCCGCAACTAACATTCAAGAATCTGTAGTGACGGGACTACAGGTTCTTGAATGTGAGCGTATGGCACTACAGGTTCTTGAATGTGTGTAGTGTCATGCACTACAGGTTCTTGAATGTGTGTAGTGTCATGCACTACAGGTTCTTGAATGTGTGTAGTGTCATGCACTACAGGTTCTTGAATGTCTGTAGTGTCGTGCACTACAGGTTCTTGAATGTCTGTAGTGTCGTGCACTACAGGTTCTTGAATGTCTGTAGTGTCATGCACTACAGGTTCTTGAATGTCTGTAGTGTCATGCACTACAGGTTCTTGAATGTCTGTAGTGTCATGCACTACAGGTTCTTGAATGTCTGTAGTGTCATGCACTACAGGTTCTTGAATGTCTGTAGTGTCATGCTCTACAGGTTCTTGAATGTCTGTAGTGTCATGCACTACAGGTTCTTGAATGTCTGTAGTGTCATACCCTACAGGTTCTTGAATCCGTCTAACATGTATACTTTTTTCCGTATCCATATGACGGGAAATTTCCGGTAATAAGAGCGATTCGCTGGAATATACTTGAGATTTGATTAACTATTAAATTTCAGTCGTCTGTCGAAGGATCTGGTTTTAAAGCTCCGTAGCGAGATCGGTTATTGTGGATAGCATATCGCATGAAATTTAGGTTATTGTGTTACCAGATATTCCTTCATCTCTCCCCCATTTTGTGCACCAGCTATTGCATATGGTGCTACCGTAAGAAACCGGGTACTTAGCAGCTGATTGTATGACTCCTATGCATCAATCTTTAGACCCCCTTAAGACAAAAGCTGTTATAGCTGTCAAAAGTAAATTTCATATTTAGTTTTGTGAAATAATATACACTGATGAGCCATTGCATTATGACCACCTACCTAATAAGATGTATGGAATCTCCTTTAGTCCGCAAAACACCGCCCACTCCGCGAGGCATGGATTCAATGATGTGGCGATAAGTATCCTGTGGTATCTGGTACTATAATGTCAACAGCAGGTCCTCCAGTTCCCGTACATTTCGGAGTGGTGGGGATATAGCGCGAACCCGTTTTTCCAAGTGGAACCATAAATGTTCGATTGGGTTCATGTCGGGTGAGTTCAGAGGCCAGGGCATTAACAGAAAGTCACCAGCATGTTCCTCGAATCGCTCCTTAACGATTCTGGCAGTGTGGCATGGCGCATTATTCTGTTGGTATAATGGCCATCACCAGCAGGAAACACAATTGCCATGAATGGGTGAACTTGGTCCGCAACGATGTTCAGATATCTCACAGCTGTCAAGGATTGTGCTATTGAGATAATAATGGGGCCTAAAGTGTTCCAAGAAGACATCGCCCACAGCATAACACCGCCGCCGGCCTGTTTCCGTCCAACAGTGCATCCCGATGCTATAACCTCCGTTGGTAATCGGCGTATCCGCGCTCAACCGTCTACGTGATGCACCAGGAGTCTTGATTCGTCAGACCAGGCAGCTTTCTTTCAATCTCGATGATGCTGGGCCCATTTCATGCGTTGTTGGCGATGACTTGCAGTGAGCATGGGGACCCGGCTGGGTCTTCGGCTACGCAGGCGCATGCGCAGAAGGCTGCGATGAATTGTGTGCTGTGACACATTGCCCTGATCACCACTGTTGTAGCTGCGGGTGATTTATCGCACTGTGACCCTGCGGTCGCTGTGAACAATGCTCCCCTCTGGCATCATTGAGCTGCGGACGAAACCTGGGTAGACAACGGTTCGTCGTATGGCCATCTGCGTACCACTTTTTATACCTACTCACTACAGCGGCACGTGAACAAGCCGCGCCGTTTCAGAGTTCGTAGTTCCGAGGCGCCGTAGCACCGGAAATTGTCTTTTATCAAACTCCGATAAATCGGCGGCTTTTCCCATTCTGACTCCGAACACTCTACTAACCGAAAGCCGTTCCTCTGTTTGTATATATACTGCTGTGTGAACTTCACCTGCGCCACCGTTCGGTCTCCAGGCGCGGTCATTTCTCTAAGCTGGGGGTGGTCATAATGTTAATGGCTCATTGGTGTATAAAGCAATACATTTCACCTTTCCTTAAAGATAATTGATAGTCACACATTGTCAATTTAAAAAGATCTCAAGTTCCAAAGCATTCTGTTTCTTCAAAATATCAAGATTAAAAAAATACGTAATTGGAAATATCTCCTAATGTAGAAAAGATAAAATTATTACAAACCTATTCCGAAAAATAGTAAGCTCCAACAGAAAATAAAGTAGTTCACCCACATTAACTAAATACATTTAATCTACGCGAGATTAGAGTTCTACGTAATTCGCGACTGTACATTACGGGTCTTTCTGTTTAAACGATAACACAAGCTGACTTTGAAGACAAACGCAGACAAACTCTGTTCAAACCCCGCCAAGAACAAAGGGAAAATTATTTTCGTACTTCAGGAAATAAGGGCTGAAGACGTCAAAATAAAAAAAAATAAAAAAATGAGAAATTTTTGTGTAACAACGGAAAAACCTGAAACTGACTTTTGAAATAAACGGAATTTCTGACTACGGAAAATCTCAAAATACCGCTCAGAAATTTCGTTTAAAACTGACCTGACACCTTCCGGCTTGCTGCACGTTATTTTCAGAAATTTTCCGTGAATTCACATCACTTATTTTTTTTATAGGGAATAAAACTTGCATTTGCTCTGTCTCTCGTGGTCGTGACATTTTTTAGTTTCAGCCACGAAGTAATTCAACCAGAGTTCTCGTGATTACCAAAACGGATTGCCTGCGTGTATGTGTGGCAAGAGCTCAAATTAAGTCATGCACAATTAAAAAAAAAAATACATATTTCAACAAAGTCTACAAATTAAATATTGCGGTATATGAGCGATGAAACTTCCGAAGACTACAGACCGTGAAAGAGCGCGCGCGCCGTTGGGAAAACATCAAATGCCCGCACGCATTCTAACTTTTGAGACACGAAGCCGCCGAGCTAATATTTCGAAGTCTTTTGCTTTATTGAAATCCATAACAAGGACAAGCCAGACGACCCGCAGATTTAGAGTTACGTGCTCGCCGCCGTAAAGTGGAAATGAAAAAAAAGGGCAGATGTTGTTGCTACACAGTGTAAAGAACCCGAGCGAAAATCTCCGCAAGTCGAAGCAATGTAGTTTGAATAGACCGAAATTGCCACTCATACATATATGTGGATCACATACCAGGGGGCGGATCCAATATTTTCGTGAGGGGGAGGCGCAAGTGTCTGAAATAACCGGGGACCTTTCTGATATTTTCTCGCAAAATGAAAGTGTTCCATAAATTCTTCCAGTTAATTAACGAAAGTAATATTTAAGTAATACTTTCTTTCACGAAAAAAAAAAAAAAAATATTCCATTTGTTATTAAAACTTAACAAATCGAAGCTTTATCTTGGTACCTGGGGGTACCTTGGATCCGCCCCTGTCACAAGTTTTGGAACGAGCTTCCATCAAACGGAAAATTCAAGTGTTGTCACAAAGAATGGAAAGCTGTAATCTCTTCGCAGTTCTGAAGAGAACTCTTGCAATAGCCATAATTCTTACGTGAGCTGTCAAACGCTGTCCATACAGTTACTTTCCCAGCACGGTATAACAACATTCGTTCGCCAATGATTTTACGCATGATGGTGTGTAAAGAAATCCTTCGAAATAAGAAAACAAATATGGAAATGCGTTTCCCCCCTAATTTTGCGTATGAAAAAAGCAAATTGAAAGTCGTGCTAATTTTTGATGATATGCATTTTTCTTAATAGTAGTAAAGTAAATCCCAGGTAAAAAAATTTCGATGTAACTGAAATGGGTAACGGAAGTAGTCGGTGAGCCAAAACCATAGTTGAAATATTATCGTGCTGCATGCTGTCCCATGTAGTGCAGCTATATGCAAACGAGTGCTTGGTGAACCGGCGGTTAGGATTGGTATACCTCTTTCGAACAGCTCTGTGAAACGAAGAATATGTGATATGTCTGATGATATAAATTTAACAAGACTCATTTTAAGTGTGTATACGTGTATAACTATATAATAGGGAGGCCCTCAGCAGGTCGGAGCTCTGGGCACGTGCCCCGAATGCCCACCCATAAATCAGGCCCTGCTTTCATACTTTTCCGTACTGTATATATGCCGTTCTCCAACAGTATAGGAAATTTCATTATTACTTCCTACTGTAAATTTTCGCTTCCTCTGTTGGAAATTCCTAACATTTATCTTATTTTTACGCATGCATCGGTAAGTTCTACAGAAAAAAAAAAAAAATAGCAGTGTTATCGCGAAAATATCTGTAATACTTTCCAAGGACAGAGAGAGCATTGTCAGATTTCGGGGATGCCCCCCCCCTCTGGCCCCTCCTATATGAGCAACCATGCCAACATTGCAGATTTGGGGGGCCGCGGGTGGCCTAGTGGGCAACGTTCGTGACTGCCACGGAAAGGGCCTCAGGTTCGATCCCAGGCAGGTACAAACGCTCGATCCACTAAATATCCGCCGTGCGTCGGATGGGCACGTTAAGCCGTCGGACCCTGGATACTGGCCCCCGGTATTAAATAAGGGCGTCTTCCTCCCCCTTTCTACTTCGCTTCCGTGTCACTTTCCTATCGGGCCTTCTAGCCCAAATCTCCTAGCTTCCTATTTTTAAGGGTTGTTTAAATCCTGGGGTCCGACACTCCCTTCCTACCTAAAATCCTCTACATATGATCAGTGCAGATTTGGGAATTTAAATGTCCAAGGTACCTTCTGAAACAACAGTCTTTGAGTTGAAACGTAATACAAAATAATAATTATTAAATTTGGTGATAGAGGTGAAATAATACAGAAATATACAACTTTATTAATCAAAGTGTAATAAAAAAAAAATTTTTTTTCTTCCTCCATTTCAAAATTTCTGATGTGCGAAAAGTCCCGCGCGCCATGGACACTGATTTTGAAGACCCTTGATGTAGAGATCACAAATTTCCCCAATTGTTGATTATCAGCATATGTTCCCATTTTAAATTTACACTTAGGACTTTTTCCTTTTTTCTCCAGCCTTTATAAATTAACATTTCCCTTTCGTAATTATAATTTTCTAACTAAGAAGTTTGAAGTCTCGGCGACTTTTAAAGGTTTAATATGGATTTTTTTTTCTGTCACGAAGTAAATGCTGTAAAATGTGTGTGTGTGTGATGTTCCAGATTATTGGGAGTTGACATCCCCGCAACCCAAGCAGACCTTGTGACCGGGTGCTCTTTTGCCAGATATGACTCTCGCACCTTTGAAATCTAAATAAACTTCCGTCACCGTTAATTACTACGCTATCGTTGCACTTATTTCAATCCACAATTTTTTCCTCCGTGCGTTTGTGTTGGAAATGTTTTTGTTTTTTGAAGTCATGTATACACGAAATTCATTTCTTGAATGTCTGTTAAACATTAAAAAAAAAAAAAGTGCTTACATTATGGATTTTTTTTTTCTCCCTTTCTCGTCTAGATTTTACGGGAAATTGACCTTCACCGGAAGCTCCAGCACAAAAACATCGTCAGATTTCATCATTTTTTCGAAGATGACGATAATGTTTACATCATCCTCGAGAACTGTCCCAGGAAGGTAAGTATATACTGAATTGAAGATTTAAATTATGATGGTTACACCAAATTCTAGAGTCTGTTTCCGTGCAGAAAGAAGGATAGAAGCAAAAGGCACACGTCATTTGTGTGTTGTTTTTGTTTTGTTTTTTGTTTCTCTTGATTGAACTGGGAACGTTTATTTAAAATAAAAAAATAATAGAAAAGAGTTCGACAGTAACGAATTTAATAGCAGTTGTAGAAACATGAGCAAAAACTAGTGAATTTAAGGAAGTGTTCGTAAGCTTTTCTTTTATAGTCATATTGAACTTTATCATCTGCAATTTATCGGCTAGGTAGTCAATCATAAACTGCGGCAAGCAGCCAATTCTGTCTGTGTTTTATCGGGAAGATTGAGTATGTACCATTTGAGCTCCTTGTTTACATTCATTCGTAATATCGTTTTGAATCTCTATGCTTTGTACGATTCCGATGTTATGAGGCATGGTGCAAATCACATTTAGGTCAGTGCGTCTGTTTTTTTATGTGTACTCCACTTTTATCTTTTCGAATCTTCATCTGTCTCTCTAGTTTTCAGTTCTTCTTTCAAATCTTTGGAGTCAACGTGTTACAACATCAGATTCTTTGTTTTGTATTTTTTTGGAGTGCAATTCGTTATCACAATATGAGTGTGACAGGACCAAAAATGTTTAAACTTGAGAAAAGGAGTGGAACAGCTGTAGCTACGTTAGTTAGCATCAGAATGGTTTCTTGATTTCTAGCGTTGTTTTTGGTATTCATGTTGTACAAGGGTTGTCCCAAAACAACGGGGAATGTTTTTATAAAATAAAAATATGCGTACCTTAATTATTATCAAGGAAGAGGTAATCTTTTTCGCATTACTGTCCTTTGCATCGAATACAGGTGTCACAACGTTCCTCCCACTTTTTGAATGCCTTCTTGAATTATTCTTCTGAAATGCTGTTGAAGCACTCCTGTGCTGCAGTAAATAAGTCGTTAATCAGTCTGATATTGTCATCCCCGTTAATGTCTTTTTTAAAATGGGGAACAACCAGAAGTCACATGGTAACAAGGTCTGGACTTATACGCAATTTGGAGCATCAACTTAATATTAATTTTCTCCAAATAAGAAACCGCAGAACTGGCCTTGTGCTGCCTTGCATTGGGCTGCACATGAAAAGAAATGGGGAACCCAAGTTGAACAAACTCGTTTCATTCTCAATGCTTAGTTAAAATTCTGCGAATTGATGATTTTGAAATGTCAACCATATCCTCCATATATCTAATTGATAGGTGTGTCTCTTCCCGTATTGTAACACCTATTGTATTGATGTTTACCTCTGTAACACTTGTTGAAGGTCTTCCTCCTTGCGCCACTAAAGCCGCAGACTCGCGACCATCCTTAAATTCTTTATACCATCTGTAAATTCTTGATTTTCCTAGATATTCATCTTTATAAGCCTCTTGTGTAAGACGGAAAGTCTCTCCGACAGACCTCAGAAGTCGATAGCAAACTTTAATGGTGTATCTTTGTTCCTCTTTCACATCCATTTTTTTCGAAAAATAATAGCGCGAAAACACTTGTTAGGGGTTAACGAAAGAACGCTTATTAAACAGTGTACTACCGACGACGCATGCGTAATAAACAGATGCCGCTGGTTACTATGGTTACTACTACGACTCCCGTTTATTTGGGACTCGTACAAAGGTCAAATGCAGTATTGCACATTTTTTATAAAAACATTCTCTGTTGCTTTAGGACAAGCTATGTAGAAATCTTCGTTATTTAAATTGTGTGGTTCATTCAAAATGCGAGTACTAATCTTTCAACTCTCCACTTATTGTAAATCTTGTTCGAAGTGCATGCAGTGTTCAGCGCCTTGCTTACTATTTGCATGTTCTTTGCGGGTGAGCGTCCTACCATCTTTCATATATTTTTACTGTATCAAATACAGTTACCGTACCCATCTTCTTCTCACATTGTTCATCACTCTTTTACTGTCAACATCTTTTGCAATGGGCAGCATCCCATTTACTGTATGAGTTCTGTCATCATTTTACAGTTCACATCTTCCCACATTGTTCAACGGCCTTTAATCACTCACATGTGCCTGCTGTGGTCAGTTTGCATTTTTCCAGATTGTTTAGTATCTTTCCGTTCGCACTTCCCTACTTAATGCAACATTCTCCTACCCTTTACATCTCACGCTGCGGCTACATCCGTTTTTTTTACTCTTCGCATCGTCTTGCCACGTGAAGTACTTTTGTATTTTCATTTTCTCAAATTGTCCGGCCTCCTAATACAGTTTGTATCTTTTCATATCGTTTGAAACTCTTGCGCTTTACATCTTCCTCACATTGTTTAACCTCTTAACATAAAAGTCCGAGAATATTCGGGATGCTAATTTTTACGAAAACATAAAATCTCGAGTATACTCACTCGGGTTTACCTTATGATGACCCAAACATATGTTCAAAGCTCGAACATACACGTTTTAGTTTTCTTCGTCTTTTTTCTTTTTTGAAATTTCCTGTAGATGGCGCAATACAGCGCCAAAATCTATTACAGAAATATTGCCTGTACTTTTTGCATTGAGTTGGATGTTCGCATGCGCGTCAGAACAGTCGCTGATACAGTTACTTATGGCGGCGTAATGTTGTTTGCTGTTTAGGAATTCTTTTCGCATATAACGATACAATGGTGGTGGTGATGTGTGTGTGTGTGTGTGTGTGGGGGGGGGGGTTATAAAGTCGATCAACACATTGTGAACAATCCACATTGCCCCCGCAAGAGAGGGAACAAGAAAGATGACACCGAATTATTGGGTGTAGGAAGCACGTCTTTTGAATCCGTTCTTATGCAAATTAAATTTATCAAAGCTATTCAAAGTCAATGGAACCGGTATGGAAAACAATAGTATCTGACGGAAGAAAGAAATTTTTTAATCGGGTTTTTAATTCCTCAGATATTGCTGTAAACGGAATCGTGAGCTTTACGCCCTCTGGTTGCAGACTTGGGCGTTAAGAAACACATGAATTTTTGTATGAGAAACATTTCGCACCTGAAACGCTTTCCAACACAAAGAATTTTTCAAATCTGACTCTTAGAAACAGAGATATCTACAAAAATAAGATGACTTTACGTCCCCTGGTGAGAAAACCATGCATTATTTTAGGAAGAAATTATTCTCAAAAGGTTTTTTCCATATGAGCAGTATCGGTCCAAGAAAATAAAAAAAATTGTCGAGTTTTCAGGAACCCAGATTTTGTTACAAATACATCAGAAGCAGAAATTAACACTTATGCCCCCTGGTGGCCTAACCATTCTTTACCAAACATTAGAAATTATGTGAAAAATATTTTCCATCAGGTCTTGTATGCGATACAGGAAGAATTTTTCAAATCGGAGTTTTAGGAGCAGAAATAACGCAGAAAGCGCAATTTACCTATGTGCCCTCTAGCGGAAAGTCTGATTTACTTAAAAATTTTGAATTTATAGGAAACAATTTCGTATCTGAAACATTGTCCAACAAAGAAGGAAATTTTCAAATCGGACTCCTAGAAGTAGAGATATTGACAAAAATAAGATATACATCTACGCACCCCTGGCGTAGAAACCATGCATTATTTTAAGCAGAAAATGTTTCTAAACGGTTTGTCGACATGAGTACTATCGGTCTACAAACGACGTTTTTTTCAATCTAGAATTTAGAAGCTCGTATTTTCCTGCAAATACATCAGAAGCGGAAATTAAAACTTACGCCCCATGGTGACCAAACCATTTTTTCACAAAAATTAGAAATTATGTGCAAACGATTTCCCATCAGGAGCTGTATCCGGTGCAGAAAGAATTTTTTAAATCTGAGATTTAGAAGCGGAGATATAGGGGGAAACGCAATTTACCTCTACGACCCCTATCAGAAAGCCTATGAATTACTTGAAAATTTTGTAGTTATATGAGAAACATGTCACACTGAAAACATTATCCAACAAAGAAGAAATTTTTCAAATCTGACTTCTAGAAGTAGAGATATTGACGAAAATAAGATATACTTCTACGCCCCCTGGCGGAAAAACTGTGGAATATTTTAAGAAGAAAATATTCCGAAAAGGTTTATCGATGTGAGTGGCATCAGTCCACGAAAGAATTTTTCAATCGATATTTTAGCTCAGATTTTATGGTAAATATATCAGAAGCAAAAATTAATACTTACGCCCCCTGGTGGCCAAAGTATTTTTTACCAAAAATGTGCAATTATATGCAAAATATTTTTCATCAGGAGGTGTATCCGCTGAAGAAATAATTTTTCAAATCGTAGTTTTAGAAGAAGAGTTATCGGAAAAAATGTAATTTACTTTTACGCCCCCTAGCGGAAAATCTATGCGTAATTTGAAAAAGTAACTATATCTAAAATACTCTTCGACTTAAAAGGAATCGAAATATAAAATATTTTTTCCAATCTGATGTTTAGAAGCAAATATGTGGATTAAAACGTATTTTTGAATTCGACATCATCTGAATTTACGGTAGCGGCGAAATTGTACATCGGAAAAAAAAAAAAAAAGTAAAGGATCATCATTTGCATATTTCAAGCTTCCCAATGCAAAAAGAATTTTTCAAATCGGACTAATAGTTGCAGAGATATCGTGGGTACAGACGGACGGACAAACCGATAACATAAGCACGATCTTTTTTACAAAAGACGTGCTAAAAAATACTACAAGAAGATATTTTCCCACCTCTTGGACCTGTCTTTGTGGAATGCCTTCGTCTGCTTCAGAAAACGCGGAGGAAAGAAGAGTACTCTGGACTTTCGTGTGGCTGTAGTTGAGAAAGTGATTGCGAAACATCAAAAAGATGAATTTTCTCCGAAAGCAGCGGGTCGGGCATCGGCAACAGCAACCCCAATGCGACTTGTTGGTTGCCATTTCCCTTCAGTGATTCCGCCCACTTCGAAGATGCAAAACCCAACAAGAATGTGCATGATGTTACAGGGAAGAGAATCTAGATATGTGTGCGGAGTGCGGTGTAGCTTTGTTTATTGATGTTTCCAGGCCTATCACACAGCCACTAACATATAAACAGCTCCTTTCTTGTTCAACAGCCTTTTCTTCGTTTGTTCGCATGTGAACTGCGAAAACATGGTGTTTATGCATATCACGAGTGCACTCGGGATTTTATTTTATGCAAATTTCACAGGTCTGCATCTCACATATAAAAGTTATTCAAATTTAATTTCACTGTTGCCTTTATTACTGTACTTAAGTGATTATTTCATTTCAGCAGTAAAAGAATTAGATGCAAGTTGGAACATATTTTTGTAAATCTGTATGTTAAGAGGTTAACATCCTCTTACAGTTTTCATTTTCCGTCTGTTTATTGTTTTCACCATCCTGTGCTGTTCAACATCGTCGTACCGTTTGCATCCTCAAGTATTGCTCAACATTCGCGTACTGTTTTCCCTTCCCATGTTGTTTAACATCATCGTAACGTTTACATCTTTTAGAACTGTTCAACATCCATTTAGTGTTTGCTTCTTTCCACGCTATTCAACATAGTCTTACAGTTTCTGCATGGGTAAACTGTTTTTTATCGTTTACATCCTCTTACACTGTTCAAGATGCCTTCTATCATTTGCATCTTCTTACCGCGTTTTTTTACAATTTGCGTCTTCCTAAGTTTCTAGGCAGTTCAACTTTTTCATACAGAGTGCATCTTCCCACGTTTTCTAACACCCCTTGCACCATGCATTTTGTACATCATTTTACTGTTTTAATCTTCCCTAATTGTCAATGTTAATTTCTGTTAACATTACCCCACGTTGTGCAACATCATTTTACCGTTTGCATTTCCTCAAAATTGTTCGATGGCCACTTACAGTTTGCATCTTTAACGTATTTTTCAGCATAGTTTCTGTCACTATCAACTTCCTGGAAAGTTCAGCATCTTCTTTACCGTTTGCAGATCAGATCGTTCAGTACCATCTTGTCGATTGATTCTACCATAATTCGTGCAACATCGTTTCCACCTTTCACACATTACTTAACGTGCTTTTACTGTCTGTCTTTCTCTAACATGCAAAGTTCCTTTTGCGTCTTCCCATAGTGCTCTGTTTGATTTGGAAAGATGGGAAGTGGCCACCTGACTGAACAGAGTCGTTATACATCCCAATTCATAAAAAAGGCACTAAAGAAAATCTGTCACAATTACAGAAACATAGCACTAATCAGACATGCAAGCAACATTATGCTGTATGTAATACAAGAACGCTTAAAACCCTATTTTCTGCAGAAGAACTCGCAAGAATAATCAGGTTTCTTTCCAGGCCGGGGAACAAGGGCTCAATACAGTGTACCAGCTATTTTGTGTTTCCTTGATTATTCAAAGGCATTTGATACCGTCAAATTGGGTTGGCTCTTCCACGTTCTTAGAGAGATGGCCGTACCGGGACACCTTATCTTTTATATTAAGTCACTCTATAGCGCTAATAAAGCCTCCGTCACAATTAATGGCGAAACGTCTGACACATTCATCGTGGGAAAGGTAGTTCACCAAGGATGCATTCTTTTACCCATACTTTTTAATATATATGCAGAATGGATAATCAGGAAAGCGACGGAAAAGTGGTATGGTGGGGTGTCAATAGACGGTAGGAAAATTTCAAATCTGCGCTATGCGGATGGCACCACTATAATAGCTGGGTCAGAGGAGGAGATGGTGCAATTTCTCAAACGCATCGAAGACTGCAGCACTGAAGCTTGTCTCAAACTAAATAGAGCCAAGTGCTGCCTAATGGTAGTTGACAAAGACCGAGTGTTTCATCAAAGCTTCGAACAGTTACCCAGTATTGCCCGAAAATCAGAAGTCATATATCTGGGGGCCAGCATAGCCAACAATGGCAGTTGCGAAGGCGAGATCAAAAGGAGGATCGGAATGGCCAAATATGTCCTGGCAGAACTTACAAAAATCTGGAGGGATCGCCACATCAGCAAAACCACCAAGCTAAGGCTGGTGAAGGCTCTTTGTTCCCCATCGCAGCTTACGGTTCTGAAACATGAACCTTAAATGCAGCATGCCGTAGACGAATTGAGGCGTTTGAAATGATCTGCTACAGACTCATGCTAAGAATATCCTGGGTTGTGTATAGGACTAATGCATCAATCTTGAGAGAGCTCGGCGTAGACGGGCACAAGCGACTTCTTCCGACAGTCCAACGACATGTACTAACCTTCTTCGGCCACATCATTCTGCGAGACAGTTTAGAAAAACTTTGTATTCAGGGGAAAGTCGACGGCAAAAGAACGAGAGGACGTCCCACAGGCAGATTCATCGATCAAATAAAAACTCTCACAAATATCAGTTGCGTAAAACATGAGAACTGTGAAGAATAGACAGGAATGGTGGACCTTGACTGCCGACAGGATGTGAATTGAGTCACGACGCTCGAACCGAGTAACGAAGAGAGAGAGAGTGAGTGCTCGACATACTCTAGCATTGCGTCTCCATGACACGTTCGCCATTTGCACCTTTCCAAATTATTCTCTTTCCGTTTACATCTCTCCATATTACCTAACGTCCACTTATTGAAGTATCTTTTCATATTTTTACATATCCGTTTACTCTATCCATCTTCCTTCATGTCCGACAACTGTTCTTTTAACTGCTCGCATCTTTCTCCGATGTGTAACATTCTTGTTGCTGTTTAAGTCTTCCCTTCTTATTTCACAATTTCATTTTACGGACCGTTTGTATCTCCAAACAGTGTTAAACATGATTTTTATTAATACAAATTTGGAAGATGTGAATCCGTTAATTGGTGTATATATAGCATGGATGTTAAGTCAGATAATATCCGAAAACTTGAAAAGTTCGTCGTCCTGGGGCGGGAATCGAGCCCGCATCTCCCGGATAGCGCCCGAGTATGCTCACCACTACACCACCCAGAACGACTAAGTTTCAAGTTTCCGATTAATTTGAATATAACCATCGCAGGATTTGCTATTCGAAGCAACCGGCATTCAATATAGCTAATCTGGAAGTTTTTAATTCTTTCAAAACCTTCAGATATTTTTCGGATATTATCTGACTAACATCCATGTCATATTTACATCAATAAACTGATTCACATCTTCCAAACTTGTATTGTACAATGGTGTAATCCCGTATTTCATTCATTGATTATTGTGTGCGGGTTCCCAGCTCTTTTGCCTCTTTGCTCTTTTCCGAGGAGAGATGTAATTTTCGTTAAATAAGATAGTTACACAACGGAGGACATGTATTCTCGTCTGGCAACCTCAGCAGTTGATAGGAACCGTAAGATGTATGCAAATGCATTGGTTGATTTGATGTTTTCTTGCCATGTCTCCCTCTCACTGCGCCTCCCCTTCGTGGAGTTAGAGATGGTACAATATACCGCAGATCCATCCGTACCACCTTCGTTTATTTATTTTGCCTTAAGGAAATGGGCCGTTTGAGTTGCTTTCCATCACAGGAATTTCCGTGGTTAAGGTCAATTTTCATGAATGCCAACAAGAGAGTTCGTTACATTACGTCAGTATTCGTTTGTAGATGGCGTGGCAATGACCAGGAAGACTGATTCCAGATATTTTTCTGTGCTGCAAAGTAATTGTCATTTTCTCATTACTTCTTCACGGATGAGTGACAATTAGACTGTTGCCCATGGCAAACGCAGTCGTTGGGTGCAGCAGCCTTCAACATAGGCTTATTTTATTGTAGCTTTCACAGCATTGCAAACGACAGGTGCGTATACGTTATGAAATTTAATGAGAATTTGTTGCTTTAATTGGCATTCGCTAAGCCACATTCATTGTCTTAGTAATGTGACCGATTCCAGGCGTGCTGTGTGTTCAGCATTCATTATGAGCGTTAAGAGTTTGTTTCGTGAAGAACAAGCATATCTTCAAATGTAACTTGTTAAAAAATACGAGTGGCGCGCTGTTGTGCACGTTTTTAGCACGTCTTTTTGTAAAAAAATATCGTGCTTATGTTATCGGTTTGTCCGTCCGTCCGTCTCCACGGTATCTCTGGAACTATTAGTCCGATTTGAAAAATTCTTTTTGCATTGGGAAGCTTGAAATATGAGAATGATGATCCGTTATTTCGTTGTTTTTTACGATGTACAATTTCGCCGTTAGAGGGCGTAAATGCAGATGTCGAATTCAAAAATACGTTTTATTCCACATATTTGCTTCTAAACATCCGATTGAAAAAAAATGTTTATCTTTCGATTCCATTTATGTCGAAGAGTATTTTAGATATAGTTACATTTTCAAATTACGCAAAGATTTTCCGTTAGGGGGCGTAAAAGTAAATTACATTTTTCCCGATAACTCTTCTTCTAAAACTCTGATTTGAAAAAAAAAATTCTCCAGTGGATACACCTCCTGATGGAAAATCTTTTGCAAAAAATTTCTAATTTTTGGTAATAAATACTTAGGCCACCAGGGGGCGTAAGCGTTAATTTTTGCTTCTAATGTGTTTGCCATAAAATCTGAGCTTCTAAAATATCGATTAAAAAAATTCTTTCGTGGACTGATGCCACTCACATCGATAAACGTTTTCGGAATATTTTCATCTTAAAATATCGCACTTTTTCTCCGCCAGGGGGACGTAAATGTATATCTTATTTTTGTCAATATCTCTACTTCTAGGAGACCGATTTGAAAAATTCCTTCTTTGTTGGATAGTGTTTCCAGTGTGACATGTTTTTCATATAATTTCAAAATTTTTAAGTAATTCGTAGACTTTCCGCTAGGGGGAGTAAAGGTAAATTGCTTTTCCCCTATATATCTGTTTCTAAATCCGCAATTTGAAAAATTATTTCTGCACCGGATACAGCTCCTGATGGGGAAATCCTTTGCACATATCTAATTTTTATAAAAAATGGTTTGGCCACCAGGTGGCGTAAGTCTCAATTTCCGCTTCTGATGTATTTGCAGCAAAAATGAGCTTTTAAAATCTCGATTGAAAAAAAGTAGTTTATTAACCGATACTACTCATGTCGACAAACCTTTTAGGAACATTTTCTTCTTGAAATAATGCATGATTTCTACGCCAGGGAGCGTAGATGTATATTTTATTTTGTCAATTTCTCTACTTCTAAGAGTCCGATTTCAAAAATTCCTTCTTTGTTGGATAGTGTTTCCGATTCGAAATGTTTTTCCTATAAATTCAAAATTTTCAAGTAAATCATACTTTCCGCTAGGGGGCACAAAAGTAAATTGCGTTATTTCTGCTCCTAAAACTCCAAGTTGAAAAATTCTTCCTGTATCGCATACAAGACCTGATGGAAAATATTTTTCACATAATTTCTAATGTTTGGTAAATAATGGTTTGGCCACCAGGGGGCATAAGTGTTAATGTCTGCTTCTGATGTTATTTGTAACAAAATCTGGGTACCTGAAAACTCGACAAAAATTTTTTTCTTTTTTCTTGGACCGATACTGCTTATATGGATACACCTTTTGAGAATACTTTCTTCCTAAAATAATGCATGGTTTTCCCACCAGGGGACGTAAAGTCACATCTTATTTTTGTCGATATCTTTGTTTCGAAGAGTCCGATTTGAAAAATTATTTCTGTGTTGGAGAGCGTTTCCAGTGCGAAATGTTTCTCATATAAATTCATGTTTTTCTGAACGCCCAGGTCTGCAGCCAGAGGGCGTAAGCTCACAATTCCGCTTACAGCAATATCTGAGGGATTAAAAACACGATTGAAAAACTTATTCAAAGTCAATGGAACCGGTGTTTTCCATACCGGTTCCATTGACTTTGAATAGCTTTGATAAATTTAATTTGCGTCAGAACGGATTCAAAAGACGTTCTAATTACACTCGAAAATTCGGTGTCTTCTTTTTTTTTTTTTTTTGTTCAGTTCGCCGTTTTCTGAAACATCGAAATCAATCATGCTTTTGCTCTGAGGTCAAGCATTATCAGCTTTTACCGTTCACCCTATTGATTGAGTATTACTGAATTATTAAAAGTATCAAGTGACATTTTTGCACCGATCGCTAGGCTATCCGGCACTCAGCAGTAGTTTGTTTAGGGGGAGGGGGACGTTAGCGACCATCATAAGCAATGGGGGATATGAGCCGTCGTTGGTCCCTTATTTAGAGCCACTAATTCCAGGGAATAAACACAGCCAGCGCCACTAGACAAAGACAGATCATGCCTCATCCGAAACTCGAACTCGGGCGAATCGTAGCAGGACAACGCCTCAGACAACTCGGGCGAATCGTAGCAGGACAACGCCTCAGACAACTCGGGCGCCTGGGAAACATAGCAGTATTGCATTGTAAGTAATGGGACAAAATAAAAACAAATGTTTTTGGCTTTGTACCCTATATAGTCCGATATAATGGAAACACCTTAAAACAAATAGGTATTACGTACCTTATATGGTGTGGGAGCACCATTGGCATTTAAAACTGCTTGAATCCTCCTTGGAATGGACGCTTACAAGTCCTGGATGGTGGTAAGTGGTATGTTGTACCATTCTTCCTGCAGAAACTGCTCCAATTCCTTGAGAGACACCGGAGGAGGATAACGGGATCGCACTGTTTTCCAACACAGACCACAGGGGCTAAATGATCGTAAGTCCGGTGATTTTGCAGGCCCGGGAAGGTGTGCAACTTCATCCCCATGTTCCTCAAACCATGATTGAACAGTTCGAATTCTGTCAATCGGGGCATTATCATCTTGAAAGGTGCAATCCCCTCACGGAAACAATGTCTGCGCCATGGAATGCACATGGTCGGCCTAAAGGGTGAAATACTCACCGCTAGTGATCCGTCCGTGTAAGGTGATAATGGGACCTGCTTCAAACCTCGAGATCATGGCCCAAACCATTACGGAACCGCCCCCATGCTTCACTGTAGGAAGGATACAGTCTGGGTTGTAGGCTTCTGCGGGGGTTCTCCACAAGTAAACCCGTCCTGTGGTTGGGAATAGTGAGAAACTTGATTTCTCGGAAAACAACACGTTTCCATTGATCCGCAGCCCACGTTTTATATTCCTGGCACCACTGTAGTCTCAGTTTCATGTTCACCTGTGACACCAGGGGTTTTGCAATCGCAGCTCTGCCGTAAATATTTTGCTTATGCAATTCCTTCGCACGGTATGGGTCGACACTGGGTTTTGGAGATGTGCATTAAGCTCAGCAGTCACTTTCGTCGCCGTGGTCTTCCTCCTTGCGGTCACAATCCTCTTTAATGTCCTCCTGTCTCTCGCAATGAGTTTGGTTTTCCTTCCACAGTTGTGTCTCGAAGAAGATGTTGAGCCGTGAACATTGTATGCTGTCATGACCTTCGACACGGTACCTCTCGATACCCCCAATACGGTTTCCACTGTGGTTACCGACGCACCAACCAGACTCGCTCTTACAATCTTCCCTCTTTGGAACTCCAAACAGGTCACTCATTGTGCCTTCACCTGGAACGAAATTATGCAAACACCAATTTACAATGCAATCACACAGACCCTTGAGACTATAAGGAACACCTTTTTAGAGAAACAATTGTAGCTTCATGTTCGTTTTACTTAAAAAAGGAGCTGTTACCAAAGTCACTGTTTTCAGCGAGGTGTTTCCATTATTTTGGACAACCCCTGTATCTGTTTTAACCCTTTGAGGAGTGGGTTTTGCCACACTTTGATAAAACACTACGTACCGGTACGTTCATACTCCTCAAAGGGTTAAACACATTCTAATCAGTTCACTACTAAGCTCAGACGTTCTTAGCGTAAAACAAATAAACAAATAAAACAGGTTGGATTTGCCGTTGGTTTTGCTTTTTGCATTTATTCACATTTTACCCGGATATATTTCTTTAAATTCTCTCTCCCCGCATGTTTTCTGACTTTCACTCGCTGCATTCGCTGTGCATCTTCGCTACAGTGTTACACTGAGAAGTAAGGGAAATTTAATACTGTTTTTCAGTTATTTTTGTTTTCATATTTCTTCTTTAATGCTTCTTTAAGCACAAGTTTGAGCATACATCTGCTATTTCATTCGGTTGTGTGTGCACCTTTATTTTAACTCGGACGGGCTTCAGAAGATTTTAGGCCGCGAGTAGCTTTGTGGTTAGAACAACCTCCTTCCGACTTCATGGTCGATAGCACCGATCCCAGGAGTTGCTCTGAACCACCGGCTAAGCCGTCTGTCCTGGAGCATTGGAGCCTCTGTTACAATTAAAGTTTATCTGTTCCCCCGCCCCCTCTCCCCTCGCTTCATTATGGGACTCCTACTTCTCCGACCTATCTACCCTCGGTCGTACCCGAGCCTCTAGGTTCAGTGTAATGTAAATTCATTTCTGATACGCAGCTCAAAAGTATCACGAGTTCAGTCTAAACCTTCTCCGTGGTTGTAAACCCTACAGGAAATTGCTGGGTAGTTGCTGTTTTTTTTTTTTTTTTTTTTTGCTTGTTTTTTTTCAATTGTTAGACAGGCGCGATGATACAGATTTAAGCACCATTCAGCACATCTTTTTTGGAAAAAAAAAAAAAAAAAAACTTACTTTTGCTGTCGTGTTCGCTGATACCATATCTCTGCACCGTTTACCTGATTTAAAAAAATCTTTTTGCATTGGGAATCTTGAAATGTGAGAACGATGATCCTTGTCTTTTGGTCATTTTCGGAAACATCCGCTGAACTGCCAAAACGCAAATTCTGTTAACTGCAAAGTTTATTTTATTCCATATCAAGTATATTTTATTCCATATCATTGCTTCTAAAGGACAGATTGATTTTTTTTTCTTTTATGCCTTTTGCCGCAAAGAACATTTTGCGTGCAGTTTCTACTTAAATTGTTCAGTTTTACTGCTGTAGGAAGAATAGTTAATTTTCCTCGATACAGTATATTCTGATTCTAAAAGTTCGATTTGAAAAATAATTCGGATAACGTTTCATAGTAAAAATTATTTTGCACGTGACTTCAAATTCTTCATAACGCATTTTTATGCCATTTGGTGGTATAATTGCAAGTTCCCTTTAAGAACATTTTTTTGTTGTTGTTGTTGCTGTGTTTGCCCTTTTGAAACCTAATTCGAGAAAACAACGCTGTGATACCGCCCACGATGGAAAACACGTCATTTTTTCTGCTTAAGATAATGCACGATTTTTGCGCTGTGGGGGAGATTAATCGGTTTTCTGGGTATATCTATTTCTAAAGGTACGGCTTCTAAAATTTTTATTGCGCTGAATATCGCTTATAGTGAACATTTTGCATATAATTTCTCATTACAATGGAACTTCTATTCAACAAACCTCTGTTTAGCAAATTTCTCAATTAAACGAATTTGATGTGGTTATCTTGAAACATGATCTAAAATGCATTCAAAAATACTATTATTTAGCGAAGTACTTTTCTATTCAACGAAGCTCATGTAGAAGTTTCATTATATATGTTGTATTTGCTTCTAAGGAAAGCTGCTCCGTTGGGCAACAATGGCTCACATGCCAGAAGCAGGTGGCTGAATCAATTTCAGCAGCTGATACATAAGGTGTCTCATAACGATCGGACACAATTTAAACGCAAGTACCTTGGACTGGAACAAGCACACTAAGGACTATGTGTAACTACATAACCAAGGTATAGGAGTTCATAGCACTGTTTAAGGCTTGAATATCACATCCCTTAGATCAGGGGTCGGCAAACATTTTTTTGTAAGGGGCCAAATAGTAAATATTTTGGGCTCTGCGGGCCAAGAGGCAAATTCGAGGATATTTATGTAGGTACTTTTTTTCGTATTTGAGTAGGTAAACCTACTTAAACAAAAAACGTTTTCACAAATTTATTGAACAAAATGTAACGTAATAATAATAAGCAGACTAAAAAAAGACTACAATTGTTTGAAATACAACTCTACTAATGAGAAGATTGGAATTGCTCTTTTTGGGGGATAACATTTCACCACATTGGATTTCAAAGTTAATACTCCCTATCATCAAAATTGATTTCAAATGTTCATCTGTTAATGCTGACCTGTATTGAGATTTTACGTATTTCATCTTTGAAAATGCCTTTTCACACAAGTAGATGGTGCCAAATACAGATATACAGAATCCCCGAGCATATGATCTTAACTGCCCATATTCATCGCTTGGAAGACATAGATGGAATTCTGTTAGATTCTTCTCTTGAAATTTGCCTTTTAGCATGGCATCACCTTGCAGATTAATCACTTCCCATTGAAGGTTAGGTAAAAGCTTCTCCATTGTGCAGTCGAATGGATTTTGAAATATGGTAATGTCTTCTGCACATGCTTCAGAATCCGAAAAACGCTGCTGGAACTGAAGTTTGAGCTCAAAATATATCCGCCGCAAATTTGAATAAATCGCGTTGTAATGAAATATTCCGTTTTAAAGTTTCCAATTTTTTTGATCTGAGTTGTGAATATTGTGTCGAGTGTTTAGTCTGGTAATGACGACGTATATTGTACTCTTAAAACAGCTATATCGTCATTGCACAATAAACACAACGCTTTGTCATCTAATTCGGTAACGAAATAATTCACACTCCACTCTGCCTTAAAAGCATGACATTCGAAGTCCACTTTTCTCTTCTTTTCTGGTTTTGACAGTGACATGATGGCTCTACAAATGTAATCAAATGAGAACAAAATGTCGCAGAGCAGTGGTACACGTGGCACTGGAAACGCTGCCGAATCGTAACTGCGTGGCGTCACAGTAGAGGCCACCGAATGCAAAGCTATATAGGAGCGCCGCATATGGTCGTATCTCGCAACTCCTGAACTCGGCGGTCGGCTGTTCCGTTATACCGCGTACTTTGACATTTTAAAGAATTTGAAAATGTAAAATCCATTCTTAGAACCCGCGGGCCGTAGTTTCCCGACCCCTGCCTTAGATGGTCACCACCTCGAAAAGAATATTCTCTGGGTCTCTCTTTGTCATCCCCACCATAGCGCGGCGCAGCACATCAGCCGGGATGGCCGCTACCTCCTCCGGATGCTTTGCGTGAGTTCCAGAGCTGTGCGGGGTTTTCCAACGTGCACCCTTTCCTTTAGGTAACACCACGAGTACTCCGGTGGGGTTAGATCCGGTGATCTGGACGTCAGTGGATACCCGGAAAACTGTTGTCGAAGGGTTGCCATTGGCAGTTGTGCCGTATGACTAGTGGCACCATCGTATTGCATCCGCATTTTGTGAGACCATTCCGTTGCAACTCAGGAATGAAGGTGATTAACATGTGGTTGCAGCGCTCAGCAGTAACTGTGGCTACTGCACCATGTTCGTCCTCAAAAAAAAAAAAGTATAGACCAATCACACACGCATCAGTCACTGCATACCACGCTGCGGCCTTGACACTGTGCAAGGGCTTTTCGTGTAAGGCTTGCGAGTTTTCTTTACCCCCAAATCTAGAGTTTTGTTTATTGACGTAACCGGATAGGTGAAAATGAGCTTCATCGGATGTGATCAGGTGCTGCACAAAATCCTTTTCCTCCCTGCACTTGTTGACAAACCATTCACTGAACGTCACTCTGTGTGCCGGGAGTAATTGCTGCATTAGTTGTACCTTTTAAGGATACAGTTGTAGGTTATTTTTCAAAATCCCGTGAACACTGGCACGAGTAACGTTCACCTGTTGGGCCAATCAATGGGTAGACATCTTGGGACTTTGAATGTGTGGCGAATGCCATTGAACAATGTTCTCTGCAGTACGAGACGTTCAATGTTGTCCTGGGGATAGTTTCTTGTTGGCGTTGCCTGTCTCACGTAAGTTACTAACAGCACGCAGGATCACCTTCCGGGACGGTGCTTCACTCTTCCGGAAATGTCGGAATCGCCTTTGTGCTGTAACGATGGAGCTTCCACTGGTGAAATATGCTTCCACAACGTATGCAATTTCTGTTGGCGTCCACGGCGACATCATTAAGGATCAATGATTTTTGGAAAGAAGACCAACATTAACTCCCAAGGTGTCAGACTTTGAAATACAATACGTTTTAAAAATGGGCGAAAGCTCACGCTCCTGTAAATTAAAAATAAAATCTGTCCCATCATTATGAGACTCCCTGTATATTCCTTACGTATATATATATATATATATATATCATCAACCATTATCAATCCACTGCTGGACGAAGGTCTCCCCAAGTTTCCTCCACAACGGTCTGGCTTGTGCCAGTCTCCTCCATGTCACTCCCGCATACTTTCGAATTTCATCCATCCATCTTCCATGTGGTCTTCTTCTGGGTCTTTTCCTGTCCCTTGGAATCCAATCTAAAATTTCGGTTGTCCATCGATGGTCTGTCCTTCTGGAAGTATGTCCAGCCCATTTGCCATTTCAGGGATTTAACTCTGATCATGATGTCTTCCTCTCTTGTCATTTTTCGGATCCACGAGTTCCTCTTCTTATCTCTCCTGGTTACACCAAGCATGCATCTCTCCATGCTTTTTTTAGTTGTCTGTAGTCTTTGTATGTCTCTTTTAGTTAAGGTCCACGTCTCTGCACCATACGTAAGCACTGGAAGGGATGCATTGATCAAACACTTTTCTTTTAAGACATGGCATATTGCTCTTGAAAATTATGCTGTTTGTTCCAAAAGCTCTCCAGGCAAGTTTTGTACGCCGATTAATTTCTTCATCAATGTGACCCTCACTTGATATCTGCTGTCCAAGATAAACGTACGTGTCTGTTATCTCCAGCTTTTCTCCATCAATCGATAAATCTTCATTTCTTGTAAAAGCATTGAACATCACTTTTGTCTTCTGAAAGTTCATCTTTAATCCCACTTCTTTAGTCTTGTCAGCAAGTTCCTGGATCATACACTGCAGCTCTGATGGGGTAGTTGCAAAAATGACTATGTCATCAGCAAAACGAAGGTGGGTTAGATACTCTCCATTAATCTTTATCCCTTTGTTTTCCCAGTTCTGTGATTGAAAGACATTTTCCAATGTGGCATTAAAGAGCTTCGGAGATATGGTGTCACCTTGTCTCACTCCTTTTCCAATTTTTATGTGTGTTGTATTTTCAAACAGCCGGAATCTTTGCACTTGCATTTTCATAGATGTTATTAATAATATTAATGTACGCATCTTCAATACCGCAGGATTTCAGGGCCATTGTAACTGCTGATGGTTTCACCGAATCAAAGGCTTTTTCATATTCGATAAAAGCCATGCACAATGGAAGTTCATATTCCCTCGCTCTTTCAATTAGTTCTCTCAGTACGTGGATATGATCTAATGTGCTGTAGCCACTCCTGAATCCAGCTTGTTCTCTCGGTTGAGCTATGTCCAGTGTATATATATCCTTTTTACTCATACCTGTTGGTTTTTGAGTATTTCTTAGTTGTTTTAGTTCCAGATAAAGATTTGTTTGCATCTGTCTCTTCTTAATAGTATGTGAATTCTGAAAATTCCTAACTGCTGCGTTGTGCGTCATGATCTTCAGGTTTTTTAGCAAATTTAGTTTTAAATTATTTGGTAAAATTTTGTCTTTCACTTTGCTCTTGGGTATGTATATATATTTTTTTTACTTGAAATTGATAAGGATGTTGCTATTACTGATCATTTTGCTGACGAGGATATGCTTTCCTACAGAGTGTTCAGAAAAGTTTAGAGATTGCTGATTACTCTAAAGATGAAGAGAATGTGAATCAAAATCAACCAGAGCATATACATTACACTGACAAGTCACCGGACGCCCCTTCAAAAGCAAATGAACGGATCTGCTGCGTTGCTAAGGTGCAAACTGTATAAAATCAAGCCTGCAGCTGGCCGCGATCATATCGCACTGTGAGGTTGAGTGAAAATGTCGCGGCGGTAGAGAACTGACTTTGAAAAAGGAAAGATTGTTTGGTGTTATATTAGTAGGTTGTCCATAAGAGAAACCGAGAGGCGTTTAAACATACCCAAGTCAACTGTTTTGGATGTATTGAATAAGTGGAAGACACATGCCCAAGTCAACTCCACCAACTTTCAGGATTCAACTTTTGAAATCTGAGGAGTTACTGGCGATTGTGCGTTACTTATTGACCGACTTTTCTATATTGGAAAGCCTTATGTTTCTAACGAGCGTGGTTAATTTTATACGATTTATCGTAATCAGGGAAAGACTTCCGGCACACCCTGTATTTCTTGTTCACAATGATGTACAGTTCTCCCGCTAGAGGGTATAAATGTATATTCTATTTTTCTCGATATACATTCTTCTAAAAATTCGATTTTAAACTCAAATATCGGCTTCGCCAGTAATATACACTCATGTTTAAATAAATTTAATGAAGCTCAAAATAGAAAATGCATCGTGTAATGAAATCTGTTAAGAAACTGGTGGTTCTAATCTGTTATTTATTAGTGTAGATGAACATAGTCGTATTTATATAACACCGAGCTTTCGCGTGCCGAACGGATGGCTGTTTCAAGGCTATCAGCTTAATCACGCGATAAACAATGTAGAATAAACGGAACTAAAATTCGTTTTACATATCCAATTTTTTTAAATACTCATTTAATGTAAAACACTAATTTCAGTAAGCTCCGTGTATCACGGAGCGCGGTTTACACAATAATGAAAGCATCAGGTAACCACAAAAGTATTTGCCGTTTTCGGAGACTGAGACAAAGTATAGCACATACGTAGTAGAAATGCAATTTATTCATGCAAATAATTACCGTGGGCATCAACAAAGTTCTGCCAACGTGTTAACAAATATACAGGGTGTATAGGAAAGTCCCTTTAGCCTGGAATAACTTGCGAACGGAGAGAGGTACAGTTATGCAAGTGAGATAACGGTATAGTAAAGCGACAACGCTCGATCGAATGCAGCTAAAGCAGCACCCCTGGTGGCTAAATGCGGAAGTTAGCCATTGCAAATTGAAAACGAAAAGAGAGCAAAATTTCCAATTACAAAGTTGTATAGCATCAATTAATTAGTACAAAACGACATTTGCTTCACACAGATAAGATAAATTGTCGCCTGAATACCCTAAAATGTTCGACATCGATGCGCGACCTTTTGTGTGAACGTTTGAAGGGAACAGGCATAGGTATGAGCAAATGCACACAATTTATTGCATAAATGCGTACTTCTGTCAATACAGTTTGATTACGTCAGACAAAACAAAAACTAAAAAGGCAAACTGGCGCACAGTGATAAAAAGTTAATGTCGGGTATGTTCGAAGAGTTAGCCATTGCCCACGATACACATTTGTATTCGTGAAAGTAACTGCATGCACATTCCTCAGCATGGAAGGTGTCACACTATTGCAAGCATCTGGAACACGACGACGTAGATCCAACAGACTTGTAGGCGCTGTTGCATACACCTGATTTTTTACGTAACCCCATCCAAGCTCGCCATTCTCACACAGCGTACATAGACCTAAACTTCTGATCAGGGTACATCCTGCTACTGGTTTTTATATCGTAGGTACGGTACAACGTCACAATCTGCATTTGCATACGGCTGCATTTGCGAAATGTGAATATGCAGATTCGAATCTTCGCGCATCGATTTCGGACATTGTAGGGTATTCAGGCGACAATTTATCTTATCCGTGTGAAACAAATGTCGTTTTGTACTAATTAATTGATGCTCTACTTTGTATTTGGAAATTTTGCTCTCTTTTCGTTTTCCATTTGCAATGGCTAACTTCCGCATTTCGCAGCTAGGGACGCTGCTATCTGTTGCATTCGATCGGGCGTAGTCGCTTTACTACATCGTTATCTGACTTGCATTACTGTACCTCTCTCCGTTCGCAAGTTATTCCAGGCTAAAGAGACTTTCCTATGTACCCTCTATACCCCTTCGATAAAATGCCGGATACTGGGAAGAGAAAGTGGTTTTGGAGGGAATCTTGTAACTCGTCACAGTTGGGGAAGTCGTGTGTCCACAAAAATGATTATCGAGTGAAAGAAAGAAGTGATAATCTGAAGGAGAGATGTCTGGTGAGTAATCTGGATGAAATAAAATATCTCACCAAAGCTCTTCGATAGTGTGTTTCTGGTTAGCGAAGCGGAGTGCGCACGAGCATTGTCTTATAGGAGCAGAACTCCCTGGCTGTTGGCCAGTGCTGCTTCCTTTATTTTTCAGGTCTTCATGCACACGTTTCAGTCGTTCACAGTACACTGCAGCAGTGGTCGTTTGGCCGCGTTACTAGATATCACAATGAACAGGTACTGTCCACCGTATACATAGAACTTTACGTGGATGCAGTGCTGGCTTCGATGTGTGAGGAATTATCACTGGTGGACAACCAATGTCTGGAACGTTTTAGGGTGCTGTAACTAGACCTACTTCTCATCACTTGTGAGTACTCTACCCAAAAATGGTTCCTTGTCATAACGAAGCAGCAATGCAAGACAAGCTGAGACACATTGCTGTTTGTTCACTGCAGACGATTCGTGAGGGACCCACTTAGACAGTTTGTATGCCTTATCTATTGCATGCAGATGTCTTTAGACGGTTTCACCACTAACACCAAACGACTGGGCTAGTGTTCCTGGCATGTTTGGCTACTTGTCCTGCTCTTTAACAACTTTCAGGGATTCTGTGTCAAGGTCGACAGGACGACCTCTCCGGGCCTTTTCTTAAAGGGATTCATCTCAGTCTCTGAACTTTCGAAAGCTAAACAAATGATGACGAGTTGTCTCCGCAGCGAATGAACAGACGTTAAATTCGTATAACAAACACACACGAATAATCTCCTGATATCGCCTTTGTAATCGCACGTCTTTTCCCTACCAAACTGTTTACTCATCTGATTCATATGCGCAGGACATCTTGGGAATTTAGCTGACGATCAGTGGCGTATATTCGAGGCTAGCTGCGAAGCCCAGATAATGCACAAATAAGTCAATTATCAACGGTATTAACATACGTCGATGCTTTCGCTGCGAAAAAAAAAAAAAAAAAAAAAAAAAAAAAACACGTGCGGATTTGCTTCTTAGACTCAATCTGGCAAGCGGCGAAGAACAACGGCGTAACGCAACCAGCTCTTTCAGAGTCTTCGCTGTTCTGATTCGAAGACCTTCCATACGATCGCCTACTAGCGTTTTCATGACAACATGGCTGAGCTGGTGGAGGGGAATGGGCCATTGTTTTTGGGCAACGGTTCGCTTACAAAAGAGAAGACTTAGACTACCTCAGTCACTCGCATGCTGCCGCCGTAACATTACGTGTTCCGCGAGAGTTATTTCAGTTTGTGTGAAGTGTCAATTAATTAAAATCAGTGATATCTTAAATTCGTGGCTTTGTTGGATTCAAACAGTTTTGATAAATTTTGTGAAAGCTTTCCTGAACATCTACTGTCAGAACTCAACGAACTCTATGCTTCAAATTTTGATACAGCTCGACTAAAAAATGAACTGAAAGTGTTTTATTCCCTTGATGAGTACAAAAATAAATCAGCAAAAGACATTACTTGTTACAAACAACTGCCAAAGAAGGTTTTCTGCATTAAAAAGAATGAAGATATATCTTACAGCGACATTCGAGCAATTTGCCTTTTTTGTCAATAGAGAAAACCATCGTTTTTAAATATGAAAATTTTTTCTTAAGAAACTTTTTATGAAAGCATAACACCCAAGTTCGTTAGTTAGTTAGTTAGTTAGTTGATTTTAGTGGCGCAAGGGCCAGGCTTGGCCAAAGAGCGCCAGACACAGAACTATCAGCTAAAGATTTTAAAAAGCGGGGTGAAATGATTAAGAGCAGACAGGCTTGGTAAAAGTTAGAAAAGAGGATGATGAAAGATGTTGTGAAGACTAGTTAGTTTATTAGGTTTATATATAACTTTATTAATTTACCATTATAATATAACTTTTATTTTATTTTTTTTTATTTTTTTTTTTTTTTTTTTTTTTTTTTTTTTTTTTTAAATGAGTTTTAAGACGTTAATCTGTTTTAGAAAGGAAAATACTGCGAAAGTGTCGCAGTGGTCGCCCAAAAGCTTTTGAAGCGTAGCTGCGTCCTCGTCCAGCAGATGAGACTGAAAATAGTGAAACCGATGCTGACGAAAACGAACACAACTGCACAAAACATGAGAGACGGTGAGTAAACAGTCGCACGCCTCACACATTGGGGCAGCGTCGCCACACAGCAAATAGCTATGCGTGAAGCGACAATGCCCAATGCGGAGACGCGCAAGAACAACTTCTTCCCTACGGTTCCGGCGACACGATGATTTCCAGACTCCAAGGATGGGTTTAACACGGTGCAGTTTATTCTCCACCTGTTGGTCCCACAGACTTCGCCACGTTCGTCTGATATGATCGTGAACAAGAAAGCGAAAATCACGGTGAAACAGTGGCAAGGGTGTGACGACCAAAGAAGAGGCAGATCTAGCAGCAGCATCAGCAGACTCGTTCCCTGGGATCCCAACATGCCCAGGAATCCAGCAGAACCGAATCTGGACATCAGCCTCGAGCAAAGAACGAAGAAAGTCTCCGTACGGTAAAAAGAAGTGGGTGGCCAGAGAAATCCAAAGATGACAATGATTGCACAACACTCAACGAATCAGTGTACACAATAGCACGCTGATGAGAGCTCGACTGCACGTGAACAAGTGCAAGATACACAGCATGCATCTCCGCCGAAAACACCGTGGCCTCGGCAGGAATGCGGGCAACAGAAACTTCGTCAATGCAGACGGCGGCGCATCCAACGACACCAGCTGCCTTAGATCCATCGGTGAAAACAGGAATAAAGTCTGCATTGACGTAACGGTGTTCGGCGAAGAGCTGCTGGTACACTGACGCAGGGGTTGAGGACTTGTCAAAAGATGTAAAGCTGGTATCGACCATGACACCAAGAGGATGCCATGGAGAATCCTCAAAGCCCCTGGTCTCTCCAACGAGTGACAAGTCGAGCCCTGCATCACGAGCTACGGCCGCCATACGAAGACCGAAGGTTCGAATGCACGAGGGACGGATCTCGAACAAACGAGCATGCTGGGGATGAAAAACTGCATCGTATAAAGGATGGTCTGTGAGTGATTTAAGTTTCAGGTAAAATTGAAGAGACAGCTGCAGACGGCGTAAATGAAGCGACGGTTCGTTCGCGTCGGCATAAAGGCTGGGAATAGGTGACGTACGAAAGGCTCCCGTACAAAGACGCAGCGCTTGATGGTGGATGGTATCCAACGGCCGGAGAACGGAAGGACGCGCAGAGCCATACACCATACAGCCATAATCCAGTTTAGACCGAATGAGAGAATGGTAAATACGGAACAAGGAAGTCCTGTCTGCACCCCAGGAGACTGAGGCGAGGATCTTGAGGATGGACAAAGCTCTCAGACAGGAAGTGCGGAGTCGTCGAACGTGCGAGCGAAAGGTGAGCGCACGGTCGACGGTCAAACCAAGGAACTTGGTTTCCGGCAAAACTGGAATGGCTGCATGGTCCAAATAGAGTTCTGGATCGGGGTGGAGGCCACGCCTCCGGCAGAAATGGACACACGCTGTCTTTTCAGCAGAAAGAACGAAACCATTGTTGTTCGCCGCTTTAACTATCTGGTTAATTGCAGACTGCAGCTGCCTTTCAATGAAATGCATGCTTGATGACGAGCAGAAGATGTGAAGGTCGTCAACATAAATGGTAGTCGAAACCGTAGGAGGAAGATTTTTAAGCAAACAATTAATGCGGAGGATGAAAAGAGTCACCGAAAGAATGCTGCCTTGAGGAACACCTTGTTCTTGATGGAAGAAGGCAGAGAGCGTTGTACCGAGGCGCACCTGGAACACACGGTTACGAAGAAAGTTGGCAATGAAGGTTGGCAGGTTTCCCCGCAACCCATTCTCGTGGAGGTCACGGAGGATACCGTGACGCCACGCTCTATCGTAAGCTTTTTCGATGTCAAAAAAGACAGACACCAGGTGCTGCCTACGCACGAATGCCTCTCGAACAGACGTCTCAAGGAGCAGGAGATGGTCAGGAGCTGAACGATGACGACGGAAGCCGCTTTGTGATGGCGACAGAATTTGATGTTCTTCTAGGAAGTAAATTAGCCTAGAATTAACCATGCGTTCAAGGATTTTGCACAGACAGCTAGTGAGGGCAATTGGCCCGGTAACTAGAGGGAGACTTGGGGTCTTTGCCAGGCTTGGGAAAAGGTAAAACAAAAGCTTTTCGCCAGGAGTCCGGGAAACTGTGCTCCAACCAAATGCGGTTGAAAAGCACTAACAGATTCTCGAGAGACGACTGTGATAGATGACGGATCATGTCATAGTGGATGCCATCGGGACCTACAGATGTTGCACCGGACCGATGCAGAGCCACTCGGAGTTCAACCATGCTGAAGGGGAGTTATACTCGGTGTTATGAAAAGGCGCAAAGGAGAGTCTCTGGCACTCAGCAGCTGGTCTAGTCCTCTGAAAGGAGAGAGGGTACGCCTCAGAACTGGAAACAGAGGCAAACGCCCTACCCAAACAATCCACTATCTCCCCGACTTCAGCATACGTGCAGCCGTTACTCTCGAGAATAGAGATCTGATGGGAACCACAGTTTCCCCGAATCCTACGAATTTTTCCCAAACAGTTTTTGAACTGGCACGTGAATTGATCGATGAAACGTACTTTATCCAAGACTCCCTCTTGCTTCGTCGACGCACCAACCGAGCGTAAGATTTTGCTCTTTTAAATTCAACGAGATTAGCATCGGTTGGATACCGCCGAAATGTACACCAGGCCTTATGTTGAGCTCTCCTAGCCGCTGTGCAATCAGAGGTCCACCAAGGTTTCGGACGTCTTGGGAGCGTCGCGTCGTTGATGTCTTTGGGATAGAGAGATCCGCTGCCTGAATGATACACGTGGTGACATCAGTAACAGTTGCATCGATTGACCCTCGGGTCACCATGACAGAAGGTATCACTGCGGACGATGTGAAGACCTCCCACTTGGCACGATCCATCCTCCATCGAGGAGGGCGGGAAGCAGAAGATGGCACGCTCTCATTATAGCCAAGTACAATTGGAAAGTGGTCGCTCCCATGGAGGTCGTTGCACACCGTCCACGACCAGTCAGCAATAACTGATGGTGAACCCAAAGATAAATCGATCGCACTGAAACTTCGTGTAGGCTCGTGGAAATAAGTGTCAGCTCCGGTGTTAAAAAGGCACAGGGAGGTCGAGGACAGAAGAGATTCGATCCTACGGCCTCGTACGTCTGTTCTGACACTACCCCACAATGGATTATGAGCATTGAAGTCACCCAGAAGAAGAGCAGGTGACGGCAGCTGCCCAACTAAGCTCTCAAGAACGGACACGCTCACGTCCTCATCCGGCGGCAGATAGACGCTGCAAACAGTTAGAGGCACAGGCATGGAGATACGCACCGCAACGGCTTGTAAAGATGTTGAGACCGCAACAGGAGAAACTGGAACACTGTGGGGGACAAGAATGGCAACTCCCCCGCAAGCTATATCTCCTGAAACATTATCTTTCCGAAATGCACTGTAGCCTCGAACTGAGAGCAGGTCTGATGGTTTAAGTTTTGTCTCCTGGAGGCAAAGGCACACCGGAGAGTACGACGAAAGCAGATGTTTGACGTCGTCATATTTTGTCCGAAAACCTCGACAGTTCCATTGAACGATTGAAACCATGATTTGAGGGTAGATAGGAAGAAAGAAACGTGGGTCAAATGAACTGAAGAGGCCTAGAAGGCCTCGGAGTCCATGAATTCCTCAGTCTGGTCTGCAGTGCCCCTCGGCAGCGTGGTAACCGGGGGAAGGACTGGGGGGTGTCTGGAGGATGAAGACCGGGACTGATTCGTTCCGGCTTGAACCTTTGTTTGAGATTTAGTGGCTGAGGATTGTTTGGCCTTGCCTTTGTGTCTAGCAGGCGAGGGATCAGGGCTCGTAGAACGGGAAACCTGTTCTGCAACAGCGCGCTTGGGCGAGGATGCAGGACCCCGAGCATTGGTCTGTGGTGGCAAAGATAAACTGTCAGTGGTGGAAAGTCGAAGGGCCTTCAGCCCAGCAGCATAAATATCCTCGAGAGAGAAAAGGGCAGTCTTTTGGTATAGTGATGTCTGTCTGAGTGGCACTGGATGTTTTAGGAGCCACAACGGAAGAGTAGGTGCGTGCGCTTGGAGCAGCGGGAACGACCTTCCGTCGAGCTTCAGGGTAGGACAGGTGTTCAAGTGTCTTAACCTCCTGAATCTTCCGCTCCTCAATCCACTTCGGACAGTTCTTGGCATTGGCAGCATGGTCGCCTTTGCAGTTCACACAATGGGCAGCTGCAGCAGAGCAGTCAGACTGAAGATGGTCGTGTGAACCGCAACGATTGCAAGTAGCAGCACCACGGCAAGACTGCTGGGAGTGCCCGTACACTTGGCATCGGTAGCAACGAAGGGGTTAGGAATGTACGGGCGCACAGAGCAGTTCAAATAGCCCGCATGGATGGAAGATGGAAGAGTCGGGCGATCAAAGGTCAGAATCACTGTTCTGGAGTTGACCAGCTCCCCGTTTCGGCGGAACTTGATCCGACGAACCGCTGTGACACCTTGGTTGGCAAGCTCCTCCAGAAATTCTTCCTCTGAAACATCCACGAGGTCGCGCTCGGAGATGACACCTCTGGATGAATTCAGGGACTGATGAGGTTTGATGTCCACAGGGACACCACCCAAGTTGGAGACGCCCAAGAGCAATGAACCATGGCGTGGACTTGACATTTCCACACCCAAGTTCACACAAAAGGAAATAAGAATGGAGTTCATGTACAAATAAAGTATTCAGAAGAAAATGGAGTTCGTGTACAAACACGTTTTCAAATTCTAATCCTCATAATTATTTGGTATCATGTTAGCAATAGCATGGACCAAAAATTAAGAAAAAAATTTACTTCTTTTATTATTATTACTTAAAAATTAAACTTCGCAAGTTTAAAAAAAAAAAAAAGTTTCCTTACTTCAGCGTTCTTAAGAGACAGTTTTAAACAAATATAAGCATTGAGTGTGTCAAAAATTAGAAACTTCTCCAGCGCAATTACATACATACCTAACTAAACTAGTGATTTAAACCTGGTTATTCGCTCTTTCCACGTCGATTAAGTGAGTTTGCCACGATATTTAAATATCTTGAAATTTCTAACTGTGATTGTCCTCAACAGAAAAATTGCAGTACAATTCTGCAATAAAATCTTGGCATGGGCAGATGAAAAATTTTCCGCAACACTCACTTCAATATATAAGAATGAACGTTTTTTTTTTTTTTTGTGTTTTTTTAAACCCCTCCGCTAGTATTATGCTTGTCACTGTTTCTAGAGCAACCGTACTCTTTGTTTTATTTCTTAAATAAAAGTGATTTTCAATTGTGATATAATAGTACCGCAGAACTACAGTTGAACGGGCCGGGCCCATTTGCAAAAAATTTCCCGGGTCCTTTTGCGACCGCCAATCCGCCCCTGTCTGAAGACACGCCATACATGTGGCAGGAAGGTTTTTAAAATAAAAAAGCACTCAAAGTAGCCGCGTACTTGGGGAGGAGAAGTTATGTCACTAGTTACGGTTAAATGCTGTTCATAAGGCAGAACAATGTTCACTTTCTTTTCCTTAAAACTCTTATTGATTTTCTCAGATGTACGGCTGTTAGGTCAACAACAGCGGCGTTTTTCTAGCTTGTTAAATATAGCTATGTTTATTAGCTCTCAGAAAGACAAAGCTAACGCATAACATTTGTTTACAAACTAAAATTTAGTTGTTGTTTTTTTTTTCTTCTTCGAATCGTCGTTACTCAGAGGTTTGTGGTACTATGAAATACAGTACTACAGCGGCCGGTTTCATAAAAACTAAACAGTAAAATCACACAAAATGAAGATATACAGGTACAGCAAACTATATTTTATTCTTTCCCAAAGTATCTTCCCTTGGATGATATGCAGCGTTCCCACCGTTCAGTCCACTTTCCAAAGCATGTGGCGAAGGCATTTTGCGGAAGCTGCTTTAGCGACCCCTGTACAGCTTGAATAACGTCAGCATCTGTGTTGAATGTTGCGCCACGGAACTTCATTGTCGAAAACAACCAGAAATCGCACGGGGCGAGATCAGGACTGTAGACAGGATGTGGCATGTTTTCAATATTGCATTTCGTAAGAAACTGTTGAACACAAGCAGTCACATGTGTGCGGGCATTATCGTAGTGTATGGTTCACCCACCCACCAGTTCCGTTCGCTTAATCAGACTCCTCAAGACTGAAATGTAATTTTCAGCATTGACAGTAATTTGTAGAGGAATGACATGCTGGTAGACTACACCTTTATGAACAAAGAAAATTATCACCTTCCCAACTGATTTGGTTTGGCGGACTTCTTTTTTTTTTTTTTTTTTTTTTTTGGAGGAGGCGAGCCTGTGTGTTTGCAGACGCTCGTTGCACGCTTTGTGAATGGGTCGAAATAGTGCACCCATGTTTCATCGGCAGTTATTTACTCTGTTTAGAAAGTTTGGATCCATTGCAATCATTTGTTTCCACTCATGACACACCTGAACTCTTGCTAACAATTGTTCTCTCGTCAGGTGATGAGGTACCCATCTGGAGCACACACGATGCAGTTGTAATTAGCGTAGAATGCGGAATGCCGACGTTTTTAGAATATTAGTTCACGCCGCTATGTCTTCGCACGTCATTCGTCGATCTTCTTGTAGGATTTCCCAAACAGTGTTAACAGTACGCTGTGTAACAACACTTTCAGGTCTACCAGGCCTAGGAACGAGTTCTGCCGACAAACGCCCTGTTTTGAAATCACGGTGCCATCTAAAAATCATTACCTTACCCAAATATTTATCTTTGTAAGCTTTTTTCATTGTCAACTTTTTCTGTAGCAGTTTTACCCAAACGATAGCAAAATTTTATCGCACAAAGCATTTCACTTCTTAACTCTGAATAACTCACCTCCATAGCTGTATGGTGAAATGCAGACGAACCTTAAACAACTGCGCAACAACTAAACCAGAATCGTCTGCCACGGCTAATAACTGTTGCCATTGGTACTTCCTTAATTCAGTTAGTCGTCTGCGTGGTTATCCCCCCCCCGCACTGTTGCCAACTAAAAAAAATAATCTTATGAACGGCCTTTGTACAAACGCAAGCACTAGACGATAAACGATTATCCAGTTATTAAAAGAAAACACTTTCCAGAATACCTATTCGTATATTATTTTGTATTTTTCAGTGGCAAACTTTGATAATCATCCTTTGCAAAAATCCAACCAAGCCTTTTCTTTTGTTTGCGCATTTGTGTGAGAATTGAATGTCAATGAAAGTTCACGATTCAAGTGTTCGTTAGAACTTCGTTTCCCTCCTTTGTAAAAAAAAGGGGAGGGGGAGAAATGCATTTTATTATTTTTATATAATAAAGGAACCCCCCCCCCTTTTTTTTTTAGTTTTATTTTGTACAATGTAAGCTTGTTCTTAACAAGCGCATGTCGTTCGAACAAATTCCTCTTTTATCTCCGTGGTAGTATGTTGTTCATTGTAAACACTCTGTGCTATTTATTAATCCAATCCTTCGGTTCGCCTTCCCAATAATTCTTTTCCGCATTTTATTAAATTCCTGTTTTCTTTTCCTTCTGCTGCATCAGTTTTTTTTTTTTTTTGTTTTTTTTTCTGCTGAGCTCCGCAGATACTTCCCTAAATCTCGGTTCATTTTTCTGAAATTATTCAATATTTATTTTTACTTTGAAGCAGATTTCTTGTCCATTAATTTTATTCTTGTTTCCTCTTAGGAATTACATAGAAGAAAGCCTTCATTTTTCCAGCGGATAGTCTCATTATTTTCGAGCTCATTTATTTCTTTTTATCGGTTTTTCTCAGTGAACGACATAAACACACACATTGCGCATTCCGAACAGCAGGGATAGCTGGCTGTGCTACAGAGAGCGCCATCTCGGGGTCGTATTACCACTGTGAACTGCGCCTCCTCCTATGGTTTATCATCCCCTCCCCCTTTCCTTCAATAGGGAAAATCGTGCCCTATAATAAATCACATAACTCTGAGGAAAATTGGAGCGGAGGCCAAACGCATTGATTAAAAAAAAAAAAGTGTTCGCCGAAAGTAAAGGCGTTGGAGTGCGTAAGGCAAACCGATGTTGAAATTTAAACAGGATAAGAGATTAAACAAAAAGCTAAACATTTTAAAAACACAATTCTTGTAATTATGAAAAGAAACCAGTAAAATTAGTACTGGCGAGAAAAGCTAATTTCATGATGTTTGTACCCTTGGAAACGGGTCAAAAATTATGGGCCCGGAAAAGACCCGGAAAAATGTGCTTTTAACTATAAATTCGAATATATCATCGTTAATCATTATCAATCCACTGCTGGATGAAGGTCTCCTCCCAAGTTTCTTCAACAATGGACTGTATTGGGCCAGTCTCCTCTATCCACCCATGTCCCACGTGGTCTTTTTCTGGTTCTTATAACGCACAAGTTTGTCCGCGTCGGGTATCGAATCCGGGTACCCTCCCTCCGGAGTAAGTCTCTCTCCCAACTGAGCTACATGGACATGTGCTCTCACTGCTATCTGCATTTATCTCGTGTGTGTCCTGCGGTGCAGGCATGTCACATCTCCCCTTTCCCTGGAAGAGGGCCGGGGGCATGGTCCACGGGTCAGCCGAGACCGTGTGCCGCTGTAGGCAGTCATCCCATGAAGAACGTGCATTTAAGAAATCCCAGACAATTTGGTGTGTGGAACGTAACATCACACTGATTTTTTTTTTCTTTCTTTCTTCGAAGCAGTGAAAAAGGGATTATCTTTCCTGTCTCGCCGTTCGGAAAGAACATCACATAATTACGAGAAACTTAACAGCTGGTTCATCCTGGAAGTTCGGGCGCCAAAATAACGTACAAGTTTGTCCGCGCCGGACATCGAACTCGTGTCCCCTCACTCTGGAGTAAGTTGCTCTTCCAACTGAGCTAAACGGATATGGGCTCTCACTGCTATCTGCCTTTATCTCACGTGCGTTCTGCGGTGCAGGCACGTCAGTCTTTTCCTATCCCTTGGAATCCATTGTAGAATTTCGGTTGTCCATCGGTAGTCCGTTCTCCTGGCAATATGCCGCGCCCATTGCCATTTCAGGGATTTTACTCTGATCGTGAAGTCTTCCAACTTTTGTCATTTTCCTTATCCCCGAGTTCCTCTTTTTATCTTTCTTCGTTACACCAAGCACGCACCTCTCCATGCTTCTTTCAGTTGTTTACAGTATCTGTATGTCTTTTGTACGTAAGGTCCACGTCTCTGCTCCTTGCGTAAGCACTGGAAGCATGCATTGATTAAACACTTCTTTTAAGACAAACTGCACATTGCTCTTAAGAAGTATACTGCTTCTTCCGAAAGCATTCCAACCAAGTTTTTTACGCCAATTAATTTCTCCATCAATGTGACCCTCGCTTGATATCTGCTTCCCAAGGTAAATGTAGGAATTGGTTATCTGCAGCTTTTCCCCATCAACTGATAAATCTTCATTCCTTGTAAAAGCATTTTACTTCAGTTTTGTCTTCTGAAAGTTCATTTTTAGTTCCATTTCTTTTCCCTTCTGAGCAAGTCATACTCTGCAGCTCTGAAGTATTATTTCAAAGACCTCTGAAGGGTTCTTTGAAATATTTTTTTTTCTTTTCAAAAATAAAACTGAAATAAAATCGGGTCAGGAACACCTGTGACCCGTTTCAATCTCTTGTTGGTACTGCGTGCGTAGTATCTAATTTGTTACTGTTAATAATTGATACGTACATTATCTTATAACAAGAAAATTTTGTATAAACACCGTAAAAGCAAGGCGCTTTGATAAATATGTATTGGAATGTCGGCCAGCGTTAACGTCGCTACATATGTATTTGTTTATTTTACGATGGTTAGTGAGTGAAGATTGTGTGAAGTAAATAATATATACATTGGCGGAAAATGAAAAAAGAACACTAAGAAGGAAATGGCGGACGATCATGAAATTTACATATGTTAATTGGGTCGAGTTTACGTAGGCGTGATGTTAATTTCGGAACCAACCGGTGAGCGCTTACGCCACAGCACGGCAAAATATGCAAATTATCGTCGGTGGTATTTAAGGAGTACGGCGAAGTGAATGTAATCAGTCGTCGGCGTACGGACACGTGCGAAGACCCCCGAGCAAGACGGTGTACTTACGTATTTTCGGTCTCGTGCAGTAGTGAATAGCAAAGTACGTGGGAGAAATCCTTCTCATTATTTAGCTGCATGGAGTTGAGTTGCTTCACCACTAAGTGATTCTCATATAGTTTGTGGTCGTCAAGGATTTGACTGTGAGTTATTTTTATTTCTTGTTCTTTAAACTTCAAGTTAGAAGCTTTATTTTTGTTTTCCGGTTCCAGGCCAACCGGGGCTCCGTGCCTCCGGAATGGCGAACTTTTTGAACCGACCTGAAACCATTCAGGTTACTCATAATGGGAAGTATCCCAATGTTAATATTCTTAAGGAATTAGTCGACAAACTTGACTATCCGGATCATTTGCACACAGTCCAGCGACTTAACAATGGACTTTTCACAGTGCGTTTCCAAACTGCTGCACAAGCGCTGCACTACCTTGAGCACCCCTTGACAGCCTACAAGGACGTTGCGGTGAACGTTTCGCCAGTAGATGACTGAATTCGTACCGTCTATGTCAAACTCGTGCCCATTGACATCCCTAATGAGAAGACCTCTGCGGCACTTACTGGATATGGGGAGATTGTCACCCCCATTCAGAATGAGCGGTACACACTCAAAGGTCTGGAACATGTTTATACAGGCACAAGAATTGTTCGCCTGCGTATGACAAAGCCAGTACCCAATTTCCTTCAAGTGGGCCGTTGGAAGGCCATGGTCACATATGCTGGCATGATACGCACATGCCGTAGATGCGGTAATGCTGGCCACATTGCTCCTCAGTGCCCATCCCGAGCTTGCCCCAACTGTAGTACGGTGGGGCACTTGGAGATCTCGTGCGAGCAAGCCTGCTCCAAGTGCGGTGCGGATTCTCACACCAAATCCAGATGCACCCAGCCATTCTTCGCAGATGTTGTAGATAGGCCTTCAACAGCTCCCCTTGTTTTCAATGAGCAGTTTCCAGAGCTACCGTCCACCAGTACTACTGTTGTTACCATTGACCCGGAACATGTTGCTTCTTTGAAATTACCGGTTGTCATACCTGTCGATCTGCCTTCCGAGAATGTCTTGACTTCTGTTAATCAAGAGACCTTGGTTGTTGACGGCCGCGTCGAGCCTGGAGCTTCTTCTGCTGTTTCACCAGTGCAAGATCTTGAGGTTCTTGACATGCCATCTACAGAGGTCACCTCACTGCCTCTTGCCGTTGAATCGGCTGTTGTTATTAAGTCTGAGCCTCCCATGGACGCCGACGTATGTACCGAGGTCCCTGAGCCTCATTCACCTGATCCTCCTGACGCCCAAGTCGGACTTGTTACCACTGTTGCATTTACAGAGGTTATTTCGGATGATGACAACATTTACATAGATTCCGTTGATGATGTTGCTTTCACCTCTCCTGTCGGAACTGTCTCCCTACCTTCCACCTCCGCGGACAAAGTTGTACCCGTCATCCATTCCAGCAGGCCGCCGGGACGTGTTCCTGTTACCATCCACAATGTTACTCCTTCCAGAAAGACTCTTCCTGCTGACCATTCCTACCGTCAACAACGACAGTCCTCTACATCTTCGGAGGACAGGACTCGCGGCAGCCGTTCGGCAAGTGTTCATCCTGGCCGTCGGGAAAGATCTCCCGTCCAACTGGAGGAAGGGGAACTTCCCCCAAGTAGCCGCCGACGGAACCGTAGCCGGAATCACAACCGTTCCACCTCTGGAGATTGGCATCGTCAGTTCTAAGTGCCGGTCCACGTTTCTAAAACGGGTGGGCTAATTTGAATCTACCCTCCTTACTGACCTTTGTTTTGTGTATTTTTGTATTTCAATTATCTGTTTAACCTTAAAGTTTCAACATTAAATATTCAGGGACTTCGGTCCCGGTCAGTAAGGCGTTGGCTCATCGCCTGGATTATGACCCAGGATATTGATATCCTGTGTGTCCAGGAAACATTTTTTAACAATTTTAGGCAGGTTTCGGATTTTCGTCATCACACTAATGCACCGTGCTGGTTTAGTCTTTCTCCGACTAGTCAGAGGGGCGTCGGAATTATTGTCAACCCTAACTTCAAGGGTCGACAACTGAAATTTCAATATAATGACGAGGGTCGAGTAGCTGCTGTCAGCTTCGCCCTCGCTGAGTTTAAAATTCGCGTTATTTCAGCCTATGCGCCATTGGAACCCGCCCAACGGGGTAGATTCCTCAGGAGTCTTCCTTTATTTTTGGGGTGGTGAAGACTTCCTCATTTTGGGGGTGACTTTAATCATGTAACGGAGCCTCTTGATAAACAGGGGGGTACCTGGCAGACGGACTCTTCCCGGGCTGTCTTCTCCGGGTTCATGTCGGGGGCGGGGCTGGTGGACGCCTGGCGTTCTACTCACCCTGGGGTCTTCGACTGGACTTGGACGGATGGCTCGGTTCGGGCCCGTCTGGACAGGATTCTTGTGGGGGGCCCTGGTAATTGTGACCTTGTGTCTTTTGTTCATTGTGATGTTAATTCTGTGTTTCTCCGTGTGTGTGACCATCGTGCCGTTTCTGGTGAGATCGTTCTAACAGGGGCCCGGACACGAACTCAGGGCCCGTGGAGGATGAATCTTCTCGAAGATGACGACATCCTTCAGGGCCTTGAGAGGTTGCTTCGGGGTGAAATTCAGTCTGAGACTCATCACACTGGTGAGTGGTGGGAGGGGGTTAAACTTAAAGTGAAGTCTTATTTACAACTTCAGGGGAAACTTTCGGCTCGTCAATGGCTTTTAGAGCGAACTCGCCTTGTCTGTATGTTGCGTGCATGCAAAGCCGGGCAGCAAATGGGAGCGCAGAATGCTGGTATGATTGCTGAACTTCAAGCTCAGTTGACAGATTTATATTGTAAAACCGGCCAAAGATGCACACAGGACTCTATTTCACAAAATTTGGAAAACGAGATTTCACTTGCAAGTTTTTTTGCGAAATCTCGCAGAAACAAAATTATTTCCCAGGTAATTCCTGGCTTACAGCATGAGTCACGCTTCGTGACCTCTCAACCAGAAATTCACAATTTGGTTTTCTCGCATTTCAGAGACCTGTTTGCATCTGATGAAGTGCAGCAGTCGTCCGTCGACTCTTGGGTCGCTGACGTGACCCAACTCGACGCCGCGCCTTCTGTGCTTACATCGCAATGGCGATCTGTCGTGTTCAGCGATGAAAGCAGATTCTGCTTGGGAGTCTCCGATGGCCGTATGCGTGTTCGCAGACGCGTAGGGGAGCGTCTCCACCCTTCTTGCATCCGCCAGCGACACACATGGCCTATACCTTGTCTCCTGGTGTGGGGAGCGAATAGCTATCACTCCCGTACACAACTAGTGTTTGTACCGGGTACGTTAAACAGCACGTCCTACATCAACATAATTCAGCCCGTTGTTGTGCCATTTGTAAGGTCGGTCCATCGTGGTGTTTTCCAGCAAGATAACCCACGCCCACACACGGCACGTGCAACGCAGCATGCACTTAGTGTGTGAGACAACTTCTGTTATGGTGAGAAAAATAATTTATTTTGAGTATATTGAATTGATTGTTATTTATTAAAAGCGTTGCTATATTTATGCTGGTATTGAAATTTCTATGGAAATTATAGAAAAGTTTAAATTTGGGAAATGGGTGGATACATTTCGAAACAAAAATATTTTCTAAGTATTAGAAGGCCATGAACATCCTAAACAAAAATGCATCTGAAAATTTACATTCCACAAGAAGTTATTGGAAAGTTTGCGTTGTTTGTGTTCAAGCAGAGTTGAGTCACCTGAAAGTGCAAAAATAAGTGAATATTGTTGCATGTGTATGAAAATGTGTCACTATAAGTCATAGGATAAAATGTACTCGTTCAATAACAACTTGTGGAGGCGGTGAAAGTCAATTTAAAAGGATAGGACAAAAATTGCAGTTATGAAATACCTTATAAAACCAGGATTCGGATCGATAGTATTAGTCAAGCTAAGGTGGGGTACATGGGACCAAGTCATGGAAGACAACAGCACACACAAAAATTTTCACACTGCACTAATTTTGGACTTTTTTTGAAAGGCTACTGCCTGTATTTATTATTTTTCTTTAAAAACTTAATAAGGTCATTTAGTGGACATCAGATTGCATTTCCTTTTTGTTGTTTGCTAAAACACAGCAGTATAAAAACAGAATCTCAATTTCTTTTCTATTTCTCTTTGGCCACTGGCCTTATGAACAGCACAACTTTACATATTTCAACACAGTTGGTTTGAACACTAGGCATGCATCCAAAATTATACCATGATTCACATAGCTTACACACACACAAAAAAAAAGATACTGGATTATTTTTAATTCCACAAGGTGGACAAGTTCTGTTCTTTTGAAACGTACTCTCTTCTCTCTCACCTAGGTAGCTCAATGACAAATTTACAATTTTACACTTATTGATTTAAATTTACAGCACCTAAACAATCTTAGCAAACTCTGCAATCTCCCAGACCAGCTTCGAAGACTTCAATTTAAATTTACAGTTATTTTAAGAGCCACAAATTATACTTTAACAAATCTACTATCAGCAAGTAAACAAACCAAGTAAATTATCCTCAAAACAGAATTTACACTGAGCACAAGCACTAATTAACATTACATAACCTATAGAACTACCCTGAATGAACCTACTTCACTTATAAAGAAACCTCACTAACTTAAGAATTATCACTACTCCATAACATCAACATAATTCAGAAATTCAAACAATCTTCTTGCACTAGCTTGCTCATAAAAATCACCTCACTCTGCACTTCACATAATAGCTCAAGATACTTAATAACTCTATACTGTAAACAAAAGCTCAAAATACCAATTAACTAAATTTTCAAACTAAATATCAAGTTCACTAACACCAACAACCAGAATTTAGAATTTACATCCCTAGCACTACAGCAAATCATAAACAAATAAATTTAGATACTTTAAATCACCAAACAAACTTAAATTTAACACCTGCAGTGAATTACTGAGGTAGCGGTGAGGCAAATACTCTCAGTTCAGACACTACCCTGGGTTTTTGAGAACCAACACAGGAAGAAAATACCAGTCAGGCTGAAGGCGTGGAATTGGGTCGTGAATCCAATTTCAGCCTATGCAAAAGGAAAGGAAAAATCCTCAAGTGCGACACATCATCATCAGGCACAGAATTTCCTCTAACATGATCTCACCACATTTCTTGAACCAACGCTCGACCGACCCTCGCTGGCAGTACATATCTCCGTGAGCAGCGAAACTACTGGGGGGGGGGGGGTTTGAAGACAAGTTTTCCCCCAAAAACCACGTCCTCAAGGATCTCCCTTTTCGAACCAATGCATGATCCCACCTTGATCAACCACGCCTGCAAGAGCCTGTCGTACTTCAACCCTAAATACTCCAGGCACATCCGGCCCAGAACCAACACAACTATATCCCGGGAAAAATTCACTTATCTCTCTATATATCCCAAGAAATCCTAAATCACAATATCCACATATATCCCAGGAAAATTCACTTATCTCTCTATATCCCAAGAAATCCTTAATCACAATATCCACATATATCCCAGGAAAAATCACTTATCTCTCTCCACATATATCCCAGGAAAAATCACTAGCAAGGAAATTCCTCTGCACCATGGCAATGCGCAGGTCCACTTCAGACAATAACACTGACCATTTACATAACCCACTAAATATTTTCACCTTATTGAAAATTAAAATTACATTTAGACTTTTAACCTTATAGTAAAAACAAGAAAATTTAGGCCAAAGAAAAGAACAATTAATACTGGAACTGGTGAGCAAAAGTGTGTCTTCTCAACCCATGATGTTCATTCTTTTTGTGAAAATACTAAACTTGAGAACCCAAATACCTCAACTTTTATTTTGCACATATCGCATCCTGGTGAAAATTCCCTACTCAGAGCACTCTGCCCTAGGACAAGTTCCCGGCTTGCCCTAAGATCACCCCTTTCCAATGGGAGATTAACACTCATCTGGAGCATGTAAAATACTGGTCCTCAAATAACACACCTACCATCTTAATTTCGACACTCAACACTCCAAGAATGTAAACAGCACTTTAGGTTTCCAATTTCATCACACTATAATATGTTCCCAAAATCCCAATATAAATCATCCCATAATTTATTTTCACTCATAAAAAAAAAAAATAACTCAACGCTGTAAAAGACTAGAGAGAAATGTTTACTATTATTTTATCACCCACGACATCACAATAACACTGCTTTTCAATTATCACATGCCCAACTAAACTATTATCGATGCACCAAAATTTACGGTGCTCAAACATTAAACCAAATTTTTCCGATACATCAAAATTTACTGGCCTGGGAAGTTGCTAAAATACCAGACATGACAACACACAAAAAAGCATAAATGAAAACATCTTCAACTCCCCTCTCTTTTTTCTTTCTTTTTTCTCTGAACTCACACCTGAGGAACCAATAAATCCTAATTTTGAAAGCTGAACGACAACACAGCCATAATCAGAGGCAAAAAAAAACTTGCTCTTTTTCTTTTTGTTTCTTATGCTCAGCTCGAAGTTTAGGTACCCTGCGTGGGATGTTATATATCAATACAGAAAGATATGGACTAAAACATTACCTTCGAGCTGGCGTTCTTTTTTTCCTTTTTTTTTTTTTTCACCACAGTTTAGTCCTGGCACAACCACAGTTTTTTTTTTCTTTCCTACTGCAGCAGAGCATCGCCGGAGCCAGCAGGTACCTCCCATTGTGGTGGACTGGTGGTCATCAAAAAGCCGTCAAGCAAAAAAAAAAGAACTCCTCCCCAAACTTTGGGAGGAGATGGAACTGTTTTTGGCCTCTCTCCTTCGGCCTTTGAAGCAGGCCTCCTCCTCCTTGGGGCAGCAACCGCATGGAGAGGTGTAGATGCTGTTGGCGGTATATCCTTAAGGGAGAAGGCATGTCTTGCCTTCCTCGGCTAAGTTCTCTCCAGGGCGAAGTTTCCGGACGGCGGGAGGCTTCTTTATCGGCGTGCTACATCGTCAACCCCTCGAATGCGAATACGAATACCAGAGCCAGAGTGTCCCATTGTGGTAGACTGGTGGTCAGCAAAATGCTGCCATGGAAAAAAACCTCTTTTTTTTCTCTGTGGTTCTCTCCCGCCAAAAGGCGAGGAGAAAAAAACTCCGCCGTCCCCTCTTTCTCTGCCGGCCAGCAAGAGGACCAGAACAAAAAGTGTTTGAGCCAAGCGTCTCAAAGTGTCAAAGAAACTCTGTGATGTTGGGAAAAAAAATGCTGACCCCTGATTGGCTGAACTCTGCAAACAGCGGAATTTCTCTCCCACGCCTCGAGTGACCTCTGACCTTCACTCAGGCATCGTTGCAGCGTCCAACACTCTCCACGAAAAAAAATGTTACTAGCACGTGCATCCTCTGGTCGGCTAGGGGAAGATGAACTTGACCTTCAACACGTAGGGGACCCAGCCTTTTGACCCTGAGGTCTAAAAATAGATTCTGTTGCTGAAATCCTTACCCAAAAGACGAAAAGATGTTACACTTTTGTGCGACTTTTTCACGACGTTTGGAAACAGGAACGCAAAAATGGCGAATTCTTGCCTTGCAGAAAATCACTAATTTTAATTTTCTTTTTTTCTCTCGTTCCGTGATGTGAAAGTAAAATTAATTTTGATTCTCTGAGCTGCACACCTACTCGCCTTTTCCTATCGCGATAAAAGAACAGATAAAATAATTATTTTCAAAAGCCCAAAGTCAGTTAAATCAAATATTATTCTTTTTCTCTTTTTTTTTTTCTTTCTCCAACATGAAATTTTGTTTTCCTGTCTGTGATTAAGACAAGCGAATTTTGCGCATGAATTCTCCTGCCTTTCAACCAGAAATTTTCTTCTAACGTATGTCATGGGAGAAAATTTTTGCATTAATTAATCTCCGATAAACCAACAGAAAGATTGATCAGGTCTCTCTGAAATTCACCAGAGGTTAAAATTTTCGCCATGACACTTCCACGACCTGCACGTTCACCGGATTTGTCCCCCATTGAGCACGTGTGGGATTTTATGGGACAACGACTTATCCGGTCTCCACGGCCAGCCACAACCATCCCCGATTTACGCGTCCAGGTTGAGGATGATTGGAACTCAATACCCCAAACTTACATCCAACATCTGTACGACAGACTCCATGCCAGAATTGCACAGTGTGACGCAGTTCATGGCGGTTCAACCTCGTACTAACCATGTTACATGGAAATGTTATTTTTCAGTTTACCAGCAAATACAGCTGTATTTTGCCATAATGTTTTGATCACGTTATCTTCTGTATTCCGTTATTATGCTGTATAAATTTCGTTGGTATCAGACGTCTCCTTCTTGGTCTTCTTTTTTCACTTTCCGCCAGTGTGTTTTCTTTCTGCGTCGCCACATCGAGTCACAGAAGCCACATGATTGCATCTTCCCAGAATGCTGTGCGAGACAATCTATTTTATGCGAATTTACCTTTTTCCAGTTTCGGTAAAGCGTATACTTCTATAATTGAATATCACATTTGCTGTACTCCTGTCGGAAAGAAAAAAATCGGTTTCAAGAACTGCACCTCGGTTGAATTTTGTAGGTAAAGAGAAAGAGTTTTGTCACATATGAATTGTTAACATTATCGTATCTTATTTATATCATTCGTTCATATATCATTTTGATTTACATGTATATATTAGTCCTCGCTCGGCTTCGTCAGGAAGAAGCCGAGCCAGACTCTCTGCGAAACTGTGATCGATATAAAATAAATATTTGTTAGTGAGAAACGTTGGTATTTTTATTCTATATATTAGGAGTTCTGGAACAACAACAGGTACGATGTCAGTAGTGTAACGTAGTAGTTTGAAGTTGTAGTACGATGTAGTTATACGCAGTTAGGGATGCTGTAATGCTGTGTGTGTGTGTGTGTGTGTGTGTGTAATAGTTATTAAAAGAGTAGTTATCTCAATTATATAGTTTGTGTACCACATAATGGAAAATAAGACATATAACTGCTTTGTGGATATAGGAAATCGTTAACGAGCTGAGAAATGAGATTTTCGTGCATCTGGTGGGAGGGTGGTGAGGGAATAGATCTAACGAAAACCCTCTCTCCGTGCGCTTTGAGTTATATCTGGGGTGTTTCAGAAGGAGGTTGTCATGTTCCTAAAGAAGTGTAGATAACCGAATGGGCTTTATTTACAGCACAAAAATAGTTTTTATCATTTCGTCCAATACTCTATAGCACACATCTTCAACCTTAGGGTCGTCGTTATTATTTTACGTGAGGTTCGCCCCCCTTTGGTGTGCCACTAAACAGTGACACAAAACTTGTAGAAGGCTGTGATGAATGACGATCAGCAGTAAAATGAGCAGCAGGGTCAAAAGAGAAGTAGGCTCAACAGCGAGAACAGTCAGGACCAGTTGATACGAAGAACGAGCCTAGTTTCATTTGTTTACTGTGCTGATGCTGTCTCCTTATAATGATTTCCATGAATGCTCCGAAGTATTATTCATAATGAGGCTGCACACCACCATGGTCCAAGTCAAAGAAGATGATCGTATTAATTGAACGATTTACACCAAGAGTCTTTGACTGAGCAATGGGTAATCACTGTTGTAAATTCAAGGCAGAAGCATAACTAAACATTGTGTATATAATTTAAAGCTACACACTTGTCATGTTGAAATAGAATAAATTACCATCATTTATTCACAATTAAATGTTTTATTAACATCGACTATAGTTTCGCTTGATTTTCTTAAGGTTGTCTTTGAATGAGTGTTAGGGTTCTTCTGCGATAGATTGCGCAAATAATCGTTCATTGGGCGTGGCTTTTTACGTCTTGAGTGACTGTCAAAGAAGTTGGCGTCAGCGAATCACTGGAGACCTCACCATATTCAGAATGGAAGCGGTCTCTCGTTGGCTCCACAATGAAAAGACCAAATCCCCTGTTACGTTTCAACCAATGACGTTATTTGAGGGTGGAGCTCAGTAAGTAGGCGGGATTTTAATAGCTCAAATTCAGGGACTCTCTGCTAATGTACACATCTTCTCTTCAAAAATGAACGTACAGTAGGATTTAAGTGGATCTATAAAGACAAGATTCCAATCTCACTTTTTCCCTTATTAATTGACTTCTATTTGGCTCAGATAATTACAAAAATCAGGCAAAAATAAAAGATTTTGTTGCTTCCAGACAGCAACACTGCTATGCTAACTTGACGCGCCATCTAACGCCAAATTGAAATGCTTTCGAGTCAGATAAATTGAATAAAAAAAATTTCTAACTAATTTTTCGGAATAATAACTGGCATATAATAGCTATGGGTAGTTCTTGTATTTGTGCTCAAAATTTCAAACACTACAAAGTAATAGTTTTCGAGAAAATGTGTACAAAAGAATTTACATTGCAGATATAGGGTACAAAATGAACCCTAACACTCATTCAAAGACAGCCTTAAACGAACTGCTGCACACGGTGGATGTAGCCCTTCCGTTATAGACAAAGCTGTCCAAAAATAATAAAAAAAAAAAACCGGAGCTTGTCTGCTCGTTCACGCAAATAGACTTCGTAGTACGAACGAATTGGGCTGTTATCCCATTTGCTCAGATTTGCTTCGGAATTTCAAAAAATTCTCAAAAGCTTGTAACAGTGCTGTTTTAACTCTTTCCTTGTATTACTGAAATAGATTTGAATCAGAAGATTTGCGAGGTTCCTTAGTACTGTAAACATTAATAGAGTGGTGTTGATTTGACGTTCGTTTGTTTTGAAGCGATTTGAGTTTTGTTCATTCACCAGAAGCGACTTGACGTTTGATAAAATCCTTTAGTTTGGTGTTTTTCTTATTTAATTATTACTCCGGGTCACCTGTGATTAGACAATCTCTCATGTTCTATAACCCCTCGCTATGCATTCATGCTTACCGGTCGGGCGCGGAGAAAACGTCCCACTTGTCAATATCTCTCCTTGCTCCGAAACATCTAACTCCACTTCGCTCTACTATACAGTCAGTCGCATTCTCCCCTAGCACACGTCATCATTCCACCTCCAGAAAGAGCGTTCTCAGTTTGTCTCCGTAACTCCTTCCCCAAACGCCCTCCAGCCTCTGTCGAGCACCTTCTTCTCATTGCGTCTCCATCTCCATTCCTATGACCACCCGAAGGACGGAAGTCCATCCTAATGAGTCGCTTTAAAACTCAAAAAAAAAAAAAAAAAAAAAAAAAAGCCTTACTCTATTGTCGCTATCTATACACTAAATCCTGTGTTGTTGTCCTTCAGGAAGTCCGCCGATATCTAATCGTTTCCGGTGACTTACTGGCTCTCCCAAATCGAACTCAAAAATCATATCCTTAAGAAGTTTCCTGCGATTACTTTTAAAACATTCTAAAACTGTCAGGATTCTTAATTATTTACGTAATTCGTCAAAATTCAACCATTAAAGATATTTGCATCACATTTCATAAAACAAACATTCCCGTTCCATTACGCTATTATTAAAGGTTATTTACATTTACCACTATTGCAAACTTATAATTACGTTGAAGATATAAATTCTTGGGGAATTTATCAGATACCTTGTGAATGTGGAATTTCATATATGACAGATCCGCAGAGCTTTAAGTTTACGTCTGAAGGAACACAAGACTTATGTACTTCCTGTACGTAAGTTTTTTGTACGAAAGTACTATGACCTGAAGGAGTCTTCAATAGCCCGACATTGTCACAAAAATAACCATATATTTTTATTTAATAAACTATACGCTTATTGATCAACCTGATTCGACTAGGACAATGAAATTTGCGCACCAAAAAGGAAGCATGGGATTGAACTCAAATTTTAGGGACTTAATGGTACAGATAAATGATACACATGATGGCAAAAACAGAGCTGCAAGACAATTACTGAGGGATCTGTGGCACGCAGTCCGGTCATCTTCAATAGCGCGTCGCACCGCCGCTGCGTGCTGCGATACATGCTGCAATAAGGACCAGCCTGGAGGCGAACAGACGCTTAATGTTGTCCTGCGGCAGACTGGCACACACGTGTTGGACGATGTTCTCCAAATCCCGGATAGTGCGGCACGGCGGTAGCCGGCGTTTCAACTGGTCCCACACATGCTCGATAGGGAGCATGTCCGGAGAGCGGACAGCCCATGGAAGTGTCTGGGCATGACGTAAGCAGTCGTGGACAACCCGAGCCGTGTGTGGGCGGGCATTATCCTGCTGGTATTGCGCACCTGGAATCTGGGCCAGGAATGGGAGCACATGGGGGCCGTAGGTTCTTATCCATATACCGCTGGCCCGTCAATGATCCACGTATACCACTACTAGAGCTGATCGGCTATCGTAGGCAATGGCACCCCAGAACATGATTCCTACAGTGAGGGAGGTGTGACGCTCGTTAGCGAAGTTGGGATTGTGCCGTTGACTCTGAGACCTCCACACCCGGACACAATCATTTGTCTCCCAAAACGAAGCGGCACTCATCGCTAAACACCACATGTTGCCAGTCTGTGGCGTTCCACGTCGCTCTGGCCTGGCATCACTGCACAAGGAGCCGGCGATGTTCCGTTGTTAACGGCAGCTCACATAAGGTGCGCTGGGATCGCAGATTCGCTACCGCGAGGCGTCGGGAAAGGGTTCCTGGGCTCACAGGAGCCGCTACATCGGCCTGTATAGTGTACCGGATCCTCGTGGGATCCGTTCGTGTCTGGCGCACGATCCGTCGATCCTGTACCGGTAGTCCTCCTGGCCCGTCCGGAGCTGCTCCGCCGTGTGGCAGTGCAGTCACGTGTCTACTGCTCCCAACACAGTCAGACCGCATGGTCAGAACGATCCACGTGGCTGCTATACGGCGCGCCGACCACCATGCGGTTTTCAGCCCGATGATCAGGCCTCTCTCAAAGTCCGTGAGTTGCGTAAATCGACGTGTGTGGCGTCTACCCGGCATTCTTGCTTGCGTCGGCCGTTGCTTTTCGTTTTCATGGGACATCGACTACACGCCGGTTTTATAAGGCTGCCGGTTCGTACTTGCTTGCAGCGCCATCACAGGGTGTGCGGTCATGCGCACTCGCACCAAACGTGGATCATTTGCATACCAGCACGCACTCTTAGCTATTTGCGAAGTTTCGCGGTTGTTGCATGTTTTCTTCTAGGTGCTAAAGTTTCATTGTCTGTGAGTGTATATCAGAAGTTTTCCACATATACCAGAACTCCTCTTCACGGCTTGTCAATGACATGACATCTACGCCATTTCTTTCAAGCGCGTGCGGAAACAACTCGTCAAAATCTGTGGCCGTCAGAACTCTAATTATGTAACAAATGATTTGAATGCTTACGTTCCATTCGTCCTGGATGCCGAGCCAAACGCTCTGCGAAACAATAGTCGATGTTAATAAAACATTTAATTGTGAATAAACGTTCATAATTTATTCTATAAACATTGTGTAAACAGTGTGTGCGTTCAACAAAAACTAAACAAATATTGGGGCAATGATGCCAATTTACTCGTTCTGAAAGTCTCCAAAATAAGCTGTTAAACGTTACCAAAAACGAAAAACTGTCCTTAAAAACCACACGTAAATTGTTAAATGCAGTATTAGTCTGTGTGCTATTTAAAATTTAATATGATGCATTTTTATTTACCTGATACTTTAAATTAATGTTAAAAGAAGTGAATGTGATGCCATCATTTTCAGTTCCTTCGCTTCGGTACGTAATGGCTTTAGTTGCATACTTTAGAGGGAGGGACACATACACACAATAACACTTCTTAGATAGCCCCCCCCCAAAAAAAAAGGCAGCTAAAAAGCAATGACGAATAAATTATATGGTTGAAATTATTTCTTGCAACATTTTTTTTTCTTTTGAGTTATGTGTTTTAATGTTGATTTAAATAAAACAGGACTTTTGGTTTAATGATTCAAGGGGAAAATTTTTTTTTCTTCCAGGCAAACTCAGCGGTCACGGGCAAGTTCCATGTGCCTGATAAAAGCGAAAGTGGGAGGGCAAGGAGATTGCGTTCTACAAGCATTACGATTTACGGTTATGAGAACTACGAAAAGGGAAGACGATATTCTTCTGATTCAAAAACCGCATTTTAAATGTTTGAAACCGTAAATGTAAAATGTCACTGAAAGCTTTAAAAAAAAAAAAAAAAACAGCTTAGAAAATTTTTGGCGCTATCTCAATCCAAAATCTCCTAAATTTAGCGACCAAGTTGTTAACACTGTACTTGGGTTTGGGGAGAGATCCGCGTCCGCGCTTTCAACGTAAGGTAACTACGTGCAGCAACGGACTCTGTTCTTTATTCCTGAAACTGGCAGACGTGTCTTGCTCTACATATGTATTAATATTTTGTTCGCTGTACCCGAAATCCGTTATAAACAGGTCCGTAATAACGAGAGTTGTGTGTACGCGTCTCACTGTTTCTCTACCAGCCTTGCAAAAGCGTCCCGGTGGAGTGCGAAAGCTTGGCGAAACTTTCTGCATATTACACCAGTAATTAAACGGATTTACTACGCAATAAGAGTTTCCCGAGTGCGCTCAGTATTTCTGCTGCAAACCTGTGAACAAATTTTTAATGCAGTGTCATTTTGATTTAAATTATGTACGGGATTTTTTTTTTTTTTTTGTTCAGTCTGGCCGGCGTGCCGTTCGTTGTTCTATTATTTGTTATTTATTTTCTGTTTTTACGTGATTAAATCCTCAGTGGAAAATTCCGCTTTAGTCGAGCTTTTTAAGTTCAGCGTTGTCTGTCCCACAGTCTTAAAATGGCGTTTCTGGTTTAAATAGTGTCTTTTAACAAGCTTTAAATTAAGGCGTGTTTTTAGGTTTTGGAAACAATCTGGTGTAGTTAAAGACTACCGGCTGCTTGAATTTTTTTATAGTTATTCAGATAGGCAACACATTTCGTTTTCCATTCAGCGAACTTCTTACAAGGTGGCACAGTGGGCTAAGCGATGGCTTCTGATCCTTCGTCTGAGATGGGTCATTGTTCGAATCCCGGTGTGGCATGGATGTTGTGTTTGTCTTACGGCATTGGCTGTCTCCCTTCCCTGGAACCAGTGGCCCTAAATTAGGGACTGGCGACTGCTTACAGCCCATTGAGTTGCACACGGTGGTTGTTAAACCTCCAATAAAAAAAAAAAAAGCAAAAAACTTAGTTTCAGCTGCACGATTTTTTTATGAACGAAATTTCTCATTTCTCACGAGGGAATCCTTCATTTTCTGTGAACAATGTCGATTGCCTGTAACGGTGTAAATTAATTAGTGATGGTGTGCATGCCATAGCAACAAGTTTTTTTGGGGTTTTTTTGCCCAATTGTAGAAATCGTTCTCCACTTCGAAATGCATTTCGTTCCGTTATTGATTTCGGCTTCGCAGCGGGGATGGTTGTTCACGACGCATTTTAGTTCGATACGTTCTCTGCTGTATCATTACGTACACCCACCCCTTGTGCCCACGCGAAAATAATTCCCGAATTTCTCGTTCACTTAACGAAGCTACCTTTACGACTTCGTCTTGAAAACTCCGTGAGCTGGAAAGGTCAACTTCTCCATTCGCCCATCTGTCTTTGTAGTTTCCAATTCATTAAACGCTTTAAATTACCTGTGGTAATAACTCACGGAGCTTAATGTGCTAGGTGTGAATTAAAACACCTGCTTTCCCTCCCCCATCCCCTCCAGTCTCTTTTGACTTCGTTTCCTTCGGTGAATGAAACTTACGCGTGAATGAGCCGGTGCACCTCTTAGTTGCAGCATTAGTCTTCCAAACTAGCGGTCTTCATTCTTTCTTCTCTCTCAAGCAGTTCCGTTGTAGATGTAACCTTCTCGTGCCTCAAGGGTAGACTGGGTTGAAAGGTAATGACTCCATGACAGTCGGTTACGAAGTGAAGGCCAGCCAGCAAGAGGCTAGGAGATATCGTGAAAGAATTTTTTAAGGGAATAAAGGGGTAGATGGGTAACAGGGGTCGTGCGGTATTCATTGAGAAAGCCCCCCCCTCCCCGCCTGTTTCTTTGGCTTCGTGGCGCGTGATCCTCCCGCGCAGAAAGGTGCAGTTCGTCTGCTTTAAAAAAGTTGTCCGCTCACTAATTCGTCTGCTCCTTCAAACAGCCGCAGTCTTGTCTATCGACCATCGGCAGCGGGGAATTGCGACGACATATCCAGGTTGTGAATCATGGGCGGCGGAACCCGATAATTTGGGGGGGGGGGCTTCTCCGAGTATTAAAACAATAAAAAAGTGAGAAACTGCAGCTTTATATATGCAAGTACTCAAACAAATCGTCAACTATTGTTGGTTCACTGCTGGATGAAGGTCTCTTCCATAATTTTTTTGTCTTGAACATATCTCTTCCAAGTCACTCCAGCATACTTTTGAATTTCATCCATCCATCTCCCAGGTGGTCTGCTTCTGTGTCTTCTCCCGCCTCTTAGTCAAATTCAATTTAATATCTGTTATTAAACGGTGATCAGTAAGTTCATATAGCAATCCAGCCCATTGCCATTTGAGAATTCTTGAACGATCTCTTTTAAAGTGAAAAACACAACGGTGAGTTAACTTTTCAACTTATTTGTTCAAAAACAATTTTAAAAGTTGTACTTGAAGCGTTTTTCAAAAAACTGTGAAACGTGGTGACGGTCTCCAGGAAATGTTTCATTAAGAAAAAAAAAAGTTATACCATATCTGAACCAGAAATTTGTAAGAAGTTTCTTACGAAGACCCTACTCTAGTGAGGGGGGACCATGAAATTCCAGAGGGGTTAGGGAGTCCGGATCTCCCATGTCCCTTACCTTCCGCCTCCCATGCTGTGAATTTTATAGCGGTTTCGGCCCAGTACAAAAACACACATACTTACAGGGGAAAATATATTTCCTCATAGGGGATAAAAAAAATCTGTCACGTCTCATATAAAAGAGAGCTATTGAAATATGCGGTGTAAAACTAATTCGATCATGAAGAAATATTAGTAACTAGGTGAAAGCCCGTCAATAACGACTGGGGGAAAATAAAATATGTAGAGTAATAATAACCGGGTATTTTTTATGTTTTTGATATCCAAATGTGAAAGTATGTTTCACGAACATTACAATAATAATAATAATAATAATAATAATAATAATTAAAGTATATTGGTTGAGGTATTCTGAAAATTTTCAACCTCTATCACCTTTCGGTACAGCAGGGATTAATTGGACTCTTTGGTGTGATGTTTCTGTAGAGTTGTCCTGCTCCTCGCGGCCCCACCTGTCCTGACCCTGCGACCGTCAGGGATGGGCCTGTGCCGCAAAGAGGACTTTCCATGACTGAGCAAGGATTCCACAATTAAGGTGGATCCACCTAATATCTTTGTCTTATATTTCCAATGGGCAAACTTCTGCAGCCATTTCCCCTACAATTAATGTGTTCCCAAGGATGAAAATTTTAACATCGATAAAATAACTTCATATTATAGCCTGTTTTCTAAAAACTAACCGTAATTATATAAAAAATCAATAACTTTTCCTTTGGTGGTGTTGAGACCAGAAAATAGATGGCGCGACCTGCATATTAAAGACGTCAGTAGACAAACAAATGTTGGATTGCTTAATAATGGTTAAAATTTAGAAAATATTACGTATACTAGGCTATAATATTTAGTTATTTTTTTCGATTTTCAAATTCTAATCCTTTGGGAACGCATTAATTTTGAAGAAAATGGCTACAGAAGTTTGCCCATTGGAAATAATGCAAGGCAAAGATTTTAGGTGGATCCACCTTTAAACAGGCAAGCACCCTTTCCACTGCGTCACCAAAGCTGGACAAACGTTCAGACAAAACAAATTTTATTATTTGTGATTTAATAGTGAAAGAACTTTAAAATTCCGTTCATAATTGAATGTAGCTCAAAACAAGTTGTGCGAGACATTTTTTTTTTAATTTGATTTTGACAAATTTAAAAGACAGAAAAAAAGGTGTTTTGAAGACCCGATTAAGAGTTGAAATGTACTTGTGCTACACAAAAATTTTCTTACGCGATTAATTTATTTGGTTACTAATCGCCTACTGCATAATGTTACTTTCTTCATGAGCAGAAGCCTTTTTAAGTCTACCCATTATTCTGACCCATGAACCATTAGTGGTAAAACGTTTTTTCTTTTAAGATGAATGTGAGTAGGACACATATTTCGGAATACCTCTACCGAAGAAACACACTGTGCCAGTCTGCGGTGGGCCATCGCGTTGGGTAATAGTGTTTCCTTCTAGATTACAAAAGGCGGGTATGGTTTACCAATGACCCTGGGCTACAAATGACCAAATCCAAGGGCCTACGTCTAAATGTAGTAAGCTTTACACTGTAAAAAAATAAGTGGTGTGAATTCACGGAAAATTTCTGAAAATAACGTACAGCAAAGTTGCCGGTAGGGATCAGTCTTTTTCGGAAACTTCCGTTTTCAAAAGTGCCCGTTTATTTTAACCCGCATTTTCACAGATTTTCCGTAGACAGAAATTCCGTTTATTTCAGAAAAAAAAAAAATCCATTTCAAGTTTTTCTGTATTTAAACTGAAATTCCGCAAAATCGACCGCCTTGCATTTTTCAGCTGTTACCCCCCAATAATCCTTCTGTTGAAGTCTGAATCGAATCCCCGTCTCGGGTACCCGAATCACGAACATCATAAAACAAATTGCGTGACGATAATTTTTTTTTTCCCGTCATTAAATGCAAGTGAATTTAGTCATTTTATTTTTTCTTGGAGTTTATTATTTTTCTGAATAAGTTTGTAATATTTTTTTTATTTCTGTAGGAGGACTTTTCACGGATTAAGCATTTTTCAACGTGATTTTTCGAAGCAACAAAATGCTTTGCAACTTGATTTTTTTAAACTGGTAATGACTTTCACTTATTTTTAAACAAGTTAGTAAAATCATGCAATGCATTGATTATGATACGCTTTCCAACATATCAGAAATTATTACTCAAGTTATGTGGATAATGGCTGTGGAATAAATCTCGCTCCTGTGTCCTGACCTTTGACCCCATTTCGATGATTTCAACAGAACCGGTTCATAATACCTCCGGAACAACATGATAAAGTTTTGTTGCAATAGAAGCAGTTTTACGCAAGTTATGAGAATAATGGCTGTGGAATAAATCTGGCTTTTGTGCAATGACCTTTGACCCCATTTCGTTGATATTCAACAGAACCGGTTCACTATACCTCCGGAACAACATGATAAAGTTTTGTCTCAATCCAAGCATTTTAGGTAAGTTATGATGCACAAGGGCAATGGAGTGGATCCCACTCCAGTGTCCTGACCTTTGACCCCATTTCGCCCATTTTCAATATCGTTCGTCCCCAGTGGCTCTTTATCACATACTAAAATTTCATCGAAATCGAACCATTTTTACGCAAGTTATGACGCATGAGGGCAATGGAATATATCCCGCTCTTATGCCCTGCCTGACCTTTGACCCCATTTCGCCTATTTTTAATAGGGTTCGTGCCCAGGTGGTTCCCTACCACATACTAAAATTTCATCGACATCGAACAATTTTTACGCAAGTTATGACTCATAAAGACAATGGAATGGATCCAGCTCCTATGTTCTGACCTTTGACCCTATTTCACCCATTTTCAATAGGTTTGTCCCCAGGTGCTTCCCTATCACATACTAGTATTTCATCGAATTCGAACCATTTTTACGCAAGTTATGACTCATAAAGGCAATGGAATGGATCCCGCTCCTATGTCCTGACCTTTGACCCTGCTTCGCCCATTTTCAATAGGGTTCGTCCCCAGGTGGTCCCCTACCACATACTAAAATTTCGTCGAAATCGAACCATTTTCACGTGAGTTATCGTGCGGACAGACGGACAAAGCTGGAGCATATACGCTTCTTCAACCTACGGTTGGAAAGCGTAAAAAAGGTGAAATGTACTTTTTTTATAGTATTTTATTTATTTCACACACACACACACACAAAAAAAAAAACCCCTTCTAAATATTAAATTTACTCTTGATGGCTATAGTAGCTTTTGTCTTAAGTTGTACAGACATCGTATAATCATATGTACGCTGCCTCAGTGGCGCAGTGTTCTAAGCGATGGCTTCTGATCATTATTCCTAAAGGGGTCCGGGTTCGAATCCCGGTCTAAGCGATGGCTTCTGATCATTATTCCTAAAGGGGTCCGGGTTCGAATCATGGTGAGACATGGATGTTGTGTTTGTATTACGGCACTGGCTCTCCCTTTCCTGAAACCAGTGGTCCTAAATTAGGGAAGGGTGACTGCTTATAGCCCATTGAAGTAGCTCACGGTGGTCGTTAAACCTCCAGCAAAAAAAAAAAACATCTGTACAATAAGTTAAGTACCCGATTTCTTACAGTAACGCAATATACAAATAATAATAAATAGCTGGTGCACAAAATAGGGGAGAAGAGAAGAAATATCCTCTGCAACAATAAACAAAATTGCGATATGCTATATCCACTATCTCGCTACGGAATTTCAAAATTCGACATACGATTGAAATTTACAAGTTAATCAAACCTCAAGTATGTATTCCCACGAATCTCTATATCACCAGAATGCTTTCGTCATATGTATAAAGGAAAAATGAAAACAGAGTTTTTCCGTTATTATACGAAAGGAATTGCGGAAAGGTTTCTGAAAATTCAGAATTTTCCGTGAACACATCTCTAAAACGGTAATTTACCGTCAATATAAGAAAGAAACTCTGCAAAGGTTTCTGAAAATTCAGAATTCTCTCATGGTACGAAAAATCTGTGGAATTGAGGCTTTTTTTCCTTCATTTCACGGAAAAAGTTTTATCAGAAATATGCTTCGTTAATTCACGAAAGGAATGACTCGTGAATTTCAGAAATTTTTTACAGTGCATGAAGGTCAATTTTGAGAGTTGAAATGTGCTCATTCTACACAGCAACTTTTCTACGCGATTAATTTATTTGGTTACTAATCGCCTCCTGCGCAATTTTACTTTCTTCGTGAGCAGACGCCTTTTAAAGTCTACCCCTTATTCTGACCCATGAACCAGTAGTGGTAAAACGTTGTTTCTTTTAAGGCTCTCTATGAATGAGTGTTAGGGTTCATCTTCTACCCTATATCTGCAATGTAAATTATGTTGTGCGCATTTTCTCGAAGACTATTACTTTGTAGTATTTGAAATTTTCAGCACAAATAAAAACGACCCATAGCTAATATATGCCACAATTATTATTCCGAAAAATTGGTTAGAATTTTTTTAATTCAATTTATCTGACTCGAAAGCATTCTAACTTGGCGCTAGATGGCTTGATAAGTTAGCATACCAATGTTTCTGCCTGGAAGCAACGATATCTCTTATTACTGCTTGGTTTTTCTAATTATCTTAGCCAAATAAAAATCAATGAATAGGGGCAAAAGTGAGACTGGAATCTTGTCTTCTATAGATAATCTCAAATCCTACTGTACGTGTACATTAGCAGAGAACCCCTTAATTTGACATATAGAAACTCCACCTACTTACTGAGCTCTAGCCCCAAATAACGTCATTGGTTAAAACGTAACAAAGGGGATTTGTCTTTTCATTGTGGAGCCAACGAGAGACTGCTTCCATTCTGAATATGGTGAGGTATCCAGTGATTCGCTGATGCCAACTTCTGGGACACTCACTCAAGGCGTAAAAGCAACGCCCAAATGAGCGATTTTTTGCGCCATCTATCGCAGAAGATGAATCCTAACTCTCATTCAAAGACAGCCTTAAAATGAATGTGAGTAGGACACAGATTTCGGAATACCTCTGCGGAAGAAACTCTCGGTGCGAGTCGGTGGATAAGGAAGTGAGGATTATGGGCCATCGCTTTAGGTACTAGTGTTTTCTTCAAGATTACAAAAGGTGGGGTATGGTCTACCTCTGACTCTGGGGCTCCAAATCCAAAGACCTACGTCTAAATGTAATAAGCTTTAGCTTAATTTATAACAGGCTGCTTGATCCGGTGGCACTTTTCTGACATAAACACAGTTTTGCTATGCCATTTTTGCCGTAAATGCCCAACACATGTAGATCTAGAAAGAAACGTTTATAAGGTGTTTTTTTTTATTTTTTTTATTAAGAAAACAGCTTTTTACACTGAAAAGCAATTGAATTAGAGACAGCTGGGGTTATGCAAATGTGTGGCGCTGTAGGCGGCCCTGTAAACGGAAACGACATGACGTATGCAGCGATCCGACAATATAAGGAGTGGTGCGACAGGAATCAGTAAGAGTCGGACGCATTATGTGTAAGACGAAGGATCTAAGAGCATTTGATCGTGGGCAAGTTGTCGGGGCCCGACGAATGGGTCACTCCATCTCGAAAGTCGTGCAAGGCACTGGGATTTTCACGAGCCACTGTGTCACGGGTGCACCGTGAGTACATCGAATCCGGTAAAACCATCCCTGTAAGGGCCAACTGCCGTGGACAACAGCGTGTGGATGAGCGGGGTCATCGTCGGATAGCTCGCATTGTAACAGCGGATAGACGGGCCCCAGTGCAAGAAATCACTCGGCAATTTAACGCTGGTGCAAAAAAACGTGTAAGCAGCCACACCATCCAGAACCATCTCCTCGCTATGGGGTACAGAACCCATCGTCCCACGAGAGTATCGCTGCTGACCGCGCATCACAGGGTGCAAAGATTAGCATGGGCGCGGGAACATCGCCACTGAACCCTAGACATGTGGGAAAATGTTGCCTGGACTGATGAGTCGAGATTCACGTTGGTACATGCGGATGGCAAAATACGAATACGGCGCTAACCACATGAAGCGATGGATCCTTCTTGTCAGCAGGGTACTCTTCAAGCTGGTGAGGGTGGCATTCTCGTCTGGGGACTGTTTACGGGGGTATTCTGTTATTTTTGCATGCGCAACACATGTCAGACTTATTTCCGTCTTCGGAATTTCATTCACTTTACGCAATACTCTTAATTTTTGTTCTTTTATGCAGTTCAGCGTTTGAGATGCAATGTGGCCAAAGGATCTAATATCTTTCTATACATTTGTTTTGAAATGTGTTAAGTTTGAACCATGTGGCTGTGGAAAAAAGAAATGGCTGCGCCATTACTGTTCAAGGGGAATATTAAGAGCTACGACAAAGTGTTCCTTGTAAAAAGTTATCCGATATAGAACGGTTTTTTTTTTTTTGTATAATCCTTGTTGTAAGTATTAAATTCTAGGAGTTCCTCAGTTCCTCCTTGAAAAGTCTTTGAATAAAAAACGTTCATTTTCAAGTCCTTGAAAAAGTTTAAGGCTTTTTTGTAAATAATACTTGAAATTTTTTTTTTTTTTAAGTAATGATATGAAAGAGCATGTCTAAAATAATTGTTTGTGCTAAAAAGTTGTATACGAGATTTCTGTGTACTTCCAATAAAAAACACCCCCGCAAAAACAGTCTTGCTGGGCCAGCACTGGGCCATTGCTGGCAGCGAGCACTGCCAACAATGGCCCAGCACTATGTTGCCGCTGCCGAACCGACAATAAAATGTCCGGGCGGCCAACAGAAGGGCCAGCAGTTCAGGCAAACAGTTGGCACCCCATCAGTTGTCATATGCCACAACAGGGCCATCAGTGGTCCATCACAGGCAGTAGCTGCCACAAGTGGCCCTTCAAGCGCGTGTCAGAAATGATGGCTAGCCTAATGTGGTCCGCTAGTGTGCCGTTAGTGGCAGCCAGCAACCACGTGACGTAACTGGTGCCTTGCCGAATCTTGTCCGCCAATTTCCCAGTAGTAGCCATAAAAAGAAAAAAAAAAAAAGAAGAAAGGATAAGCGCAGTTTCCCTTACTAAGCTTGTGAAATAACACACTGAGCTGGGGAAATTTTCTCAACAGACCGGAAAATCGCCCGCTTGCATCTGAGTAGTATTGAACCTGGGCCGTTCGCGTGGTAGCTGAGCTCTCTACCGACCGGACTATTTTGCCACACGCGAGCACATGCTTGAACTGTCTATTTGGTACATAATGTGTAACCGAATGCTTCCCTCTATCATTTTACAATATTGCGAGGTATTTTTCATAAAAGTCAGTTTCATATAATTCATAAATTTATTTTTTCAACGTAACGATAGTTTTTCTTTACCTTAAGGGAACTTCACTCATTTTCAAGGCGTGTACATACTTAGAGTCACTTTCCAAAGTTTGTACTGTCCTTGCTGTCTTGAAAAGAGATTGTTGAATGAATATATATTCACCCGGGTTCATGTCACATACTGTTACATTTTTAACGTTGTGTCTTTCCTTTCCGTTGTCGGAAGCTACATTTGTTTTAAAGAGTAAAAGATATTTTATTTTACTTCTCGTTATTTTTAGAAGCGAATTCCTCCCAGTCTTGTGTATTCAACCCATGGATGAGTACACCACATAGCGTAGCTTTTTTTTTCTTTCAAATAATTAATAAATTTTGTACGCGTATAATTCTTTTTTCTTTTTTTTTTCCCCCAACAAACGTTGTTTTAATGGTTTTCCAGGATATTTGTTTCAAGCGGTTTCAAATTTTTTCTTGTTATTCATCCACTTCATTCCATGAATTTTTATTCATGGGAATGGAGTGGGTGTATTTCATGTCTGTAATCTAGTATTTCACGGCTTAATCTGATATCTTCGTGGACGTAAAATTTCATTAGGAAATTAATTTGCCTCTCCACATATGGATTTTTTTCTTAACATCCACTAAAATAACACGATGGAGATAGCGTCGTCTTCGACTAACTGGTACCATGAGAGACACATCAAGTGTTGCTTCTGCGCATGCGCAGTCCCGTTGCTTCCACCTGCTGTTGGGGGTTGCATTGGTTGCCAGCAACGGGCCACTAGTGGCACTTGCTTGGAGGCCCACAATTCACGGCGATGCTGCAGGGCCATCAATGGCTTGCCAACTGATAGCGCTGTCATCAACGGACCACTACCGGGCCGTGAGCGGCAGATTTCAGCCAGCAGTGACCCATCACTGCCAGCTGGTGGCCAGCAGGTTTCCCAGCACTGGTGTTTTTGCTGGGACCGAGCTGATCAAATAGCGCTGTTTGCTGGGATTAGGGACGCATTCTTGCCGGAGGGTGGAGTGGAACTTCCAGGAATTGCTTGTGCTTCATGCGTGGACCCTTTCTTGTCCTCACTGCATCAAAAATATGCATCAAAGTTATGCATCAAAAATAAAAGGTTAAAACAAAACAATAAGTGCTATACCAGCAAATGGATACGTAAATAGCGCACCCTTTCAAAATATTTCGCAAAATAAAATGATTTCGAAAAATACCTAAACAGAGGGGGCAATTCAAAGTTCATGAAATAAACGAACTGTGGGTAAGGGGAAGGGGTAATGGCCGGTCATTGAAGGTGTGCCAGCCCCAGCTAAGATTAATGGTCTGAACTTACTAAAATACCTACCTACCTACCTACCGACTGACTGACGGACAGTACACACATGTGATGATTCGGGTTTAAAAAGTCCTTGAAAAGTGCTTGAATTTATTTTGCTTGGAAGCATAGGCGCCGACTTCTGAAAATTTCGAGGGGTGCTGAAATTCAAAACGCAGGTACCGTTTCCAGTGTTGAAATTTTAGGTGTTTAAATGGTCCTTGTCTTCAGTGTAAACGCAAACAAGCCGATACATGATTTCACGATAAAGATATTACATTTTTTTTTATAGCAACCAAATTCTTGAACTCGGTTTTAATTCTTTCGATTTAATTTTCTGTAATGTGCGCACAAGAGCTCCTATATATATATATATATATATATATATATATATATATATATATATATATATATATATATATATATATATGGGATGCAAGGTCAGGTGATGCGTAACATCACAGCCTCTCCTTGACAAATGTCAACCCCGCCTTCTCGTGGTGCATCCTGTTCCCACTAAAGGGGCTCTGACGACCGCCCATAGCGGTATAACTATACCATCGGGATCAGAGGAAATTCTATCCCACACTCACCAACCCGCTTGGCCAGCGTGGTGAGTTATGGCCAAACCCTCCAAAATGATTCCACAACTTAAATCTTGGCCCTCAGTCTCCGGCAGCTGGAATGTACCTGGCCAAGGCAGCGGCCAGTGCGACATGAAGGCAGAGGGTGCTAAGAATCCCCGGAGGACCGGACTAGGCTGCCATCTGATGCTGACCTTGGCTACTTACAATGGACGCTCCCTATCTTCTGATTCAAGGCTTCTTGAATTGGAAGAGGAACTACAAAGGATCAAGTGGGACATCGTGGGGCTAAGTGAGGTAAGGAGAAAAGGAGAAGATCTCATCGAACTGAAAAGTGGACACTTCTTCTACTATCGTGGGACAGATACTGGCAGAACTAGTGGTGTTGGATTTATAATAAACAAGAAACTGAAGGATAAAGTTGTAGAAGTTGAAAGTTCCTCTGACAGAGCTGCACGACTTGTTATCCAACTCTCGAAAAGATACCAGGCTCAGATTATTCAAACTTATGCACCCACCACAAGTCATCCTGAAGAAGAAATTGAAGAATTTTATGAGGGAAATTTGTCATCTAAATAATAAAGGTAAGCAGCACTTGAAAATAATTATGGGAGATTTCAATGCAAAAATAGGGCAACGGCAACAGAATGAAACTTCAGTAGGTAAATTCGGTCATGGCAACAGAAACCAGCGTGGAAATACTCTCGTTGAGTTTGCAGAGGCAGAAGGGTTTTTCATCTTGAACTCCTTCTTCAAGAAAAAGCCACACAGGAAATGGACATGGAGACATCCAAATGGGACCACAAGTGAAATTGATTTTATTATGTGTAACAAAAAATTCGTCATAGAAGACTGCAGTGTGCTAAACAAGTTCAACACAGGTAGTGACCATAGATTGGTGAGATGTAAGATGCACCTCAACACTAAACTTGAACGTGGCAAGCTCATAAGACAAACAAAATCTATTGACATAACCAACCTTAAAAAACACCATAATACCTTCAAGTTAGAACTGAAGAACAGGTTCTCTGCTTTAGAAGGCCTAACATCGGAAGAAGTGGACATCTCTGAAGTTAACAGAAAAGTAACCAAAGCTCTTATGGAAACAGCAACAAAATTAGCTGGGTCTAAGAACAAGTTGCATGTGAACAAATTATCAGGAAAAACCAAAATGTTGATGCAAAAAGAAGAGAGATGAGGACAACTAAAGAAGATGTGACTTCCAAAGTGGAATATATAGAGCTATGCAAGACAGTAAGAAAAAGTATCACTGAAGACGTAAGGAAATTCAACTGTGAACTAGTGAGGAAAGCAATTGAAAACAACCAAAGCCTAAAGATAGCAAAGGGACATCTCAGTAAGGGAAGAAAACAGATTATGGCACTGAGAAAAGAAGATGGTTCTGTAACAAGAAATAGAGGCGAAATTTTGACAAGAGTGAAAGATTTCTACTCCAAATTATATGAAAGGGATGATATATGCACTCCAGACATCATGAAAGATACCAGTACCAGAGTTCCTCCAGTCCTTCCAGCAGAAGTTGCACATGCAATCAAGAACATGAAGCGAGGAAAAGCTCCAGGAGAAGATGGAATTACTGTAGACATCATACAAGAAGCAAGTGGAGAAATCGAAACAGTACTCGCCCAAATTTTCACTCGATGCCTTAATGAAGGAAAGATTCACTGAGGATTGGAACACCGCTACAATGATCCTGCTACATAAGAAAGGTGACATTGAGGATCTCGGAAACTACAGACCTATCAGCCTCCTATCAGTAGTTTATAAAATCTTCACTAAAGTTCTTTCACACCGCTTGAAGGTAGCACTAGACATGGCTCAACCGAGAGAACAAGCTGGATTCAGGAGTGGCTACAGCACAATAGATCATATCCACGTGCTGAGAGAACTAATTGAAAGAGCGAGGGAATATGAACTTCCATTGTGCATGGCTTTTATCGATTATGAAAAAGCCTTTGATTCGGTGAAACCATCAGCAGTTACAATGGCCCTGAAAACCTGCGGTATTGAAGATGCATACATTAATATTATTAATAACATCTATGAAAATGCAAGTGCAAAGATTAGGCTGTTTGAAAATACAACACACGTAAAAATTGGAAAGGAGTGAGACAAGGTGACACCATATCTCCGAAGCTCTTTAATGCCACATTGGAGGGTGTTTTTCAGTCGCTGAGCTGGGAAAACAAAGGGATAAAGATTAATGGAGATTATCTAACCCACCTTCGTTTTGCTGATGACGTAGTCATTTTTGCAACTACCCCATCAGAGCTGCAGAGTATGATCCAGGAACTTGCTGACAAGAGTAAAGAAGTGGGATTAAAAAATGAACTTTCAGAAGACAAAAGTGATGTTCAATGCTTTTACAAGAAATGAAGATTTATCGATTGATGGAGAAAAGCTGGAGATAACAGACACGTACGTTTATCTTGGACAGCAGATATCAAGTGAGGGTCACATTGATGAAGAAATTAATCGGCGTACAAAACTTGCCTGGAGAGCTTTTGGAAGAAACAGCATAATTTTCAAGAGCAATATGCCATTATGTCTTAAAAGAAAAGTGTTTGATCAATGCATCCTTCCAGTGCTTACGTATGGTGCAGAGACGTGGACCTTAACTAAAAGAGACATACAAAGGCTGCAGACAACTCAAAGAAGCATGGAGAGGTGCATGCTTGGTGTAACCAGGAGAGATAAGAAGAGGAACTCGTGGATCCGAAAAATGACAAGAGTGGAAGACATCATGATCAGAGTTAAATCCCTGAAATGGCAATGGGCTGGACATACTGCCAGAAGGACAGATCATCGATGGACAGCCGAAATTTTAGATTGGATTCCAAGGGACAGGAAAAGACCCAGAAGAAGACCACATAGGAGATGGGTGGATGAAATTCGAAAGTATGCAGGGGTGACATGGAGGAGACTGGCACAAGACAGACCGTTGTGGAGGAAACTTGGGGAGACCTTCGTCCAGCAGTGGATTGATAATGGTTGACAATGATGATGATGATGATGATATATATATATATATATTTTTTTCTTTTGGACAAAATCTGAGCATTTTGTTGGGAACTACTACCAGAAAACCAAACCTGTTGAAAAAGGCTGAGATTGGCAGTATATATTATTAGCCAAAACAGACAATATGCTAATAGCGGTAACTTTGAGGAACTCGCTATAGCAAAACAAACTGACGTGTTCAGTGTTGGAATGGAACGCGCTTCATAATCACTGCAGTGTATTATTTTCCTTACTTGCTATTGTTAGCATTTAGCGTATAACGCTGCATATATCACAGTGAAATTTTTGCTTCGATCAACAAGTGTTACTTGGAAATCTCCACCCCCACCCCGCCATCATTTATCTTGCAGTCCATCATTTATCTTGCAGTCACTGCGTGGATTGATGATTGGTGTTACTATTGGTTACTGCCTATATGTTTTATAAAGCTAGGGAGAAAAAAAAGCCTCAACAGAATTATGTCAAACAAACAAACAATAACCGCAACAACAACACCACCTTCAAAATTATCCTTTGAGCGAGAAAAGATCATTCGCAGTCTCGCTGTGTGTCTTCTGCTCCCGGACCGTCAGTCATTACTCCAGCTCTGACATTTAGCATAATGACCCTACCGAAGCTCATTGCGTGCATGGTAAGAAGCTGCACACAACTTATTGATGTGCAAGGAACGTGATTGCGAAAAAAAAAAAAAAAATCGGTAGCTTTAAGCAATTAGGAAGGTGGGGTACAAACCACATCCCACACCTCCGATTTCTCGCTTGCCTGGCCGTCTTATTTCTTAAGTATTTATTCGGTATCGGTGGTTAAAACTCGATTTTTTGAAGATATTGATTTTTATTTATAGAAACCAAATATTTGCGTTATATTCCGATTATCTTACTTAATTTTATGTAAAGTGGAACTGAATATTTAAGTATGAATCCAGTTCATATAACAAAAATTCGAAGGGGTGCGGAGCACCCACCAAATAATTTCAAGGGGTGCTCAAGCCCCTGAGCACCCTGAGCACCCCCGTAGTTGGCATCAGTGCTTGGAAGAGTACGAACCATGGAATGGTCGATAGGGAGTACGGTGGAGCACTGCTGACAGAAATCATCCCGACACGATGCTCGAGAAGAAACTGGCAGGAGGTAGCAGTGTGCTCTTGTGGGGCATGTTTTCCTGGAAATCATTGGGAGCAATCATCTCTCTCAATCGTATGATGAACGCTTCAGGCAACCAATGGCTGATCAGGTGCTCCCATTCATGATAACAGAGTACCTCGATGGCACGGGTTGCTTTCAGCAAGATAATGCCCCTTGCCATGTTGTGCTATGCCTGTACGAGAATGGTTCCAGGAACATTCCAGTTACTTTAGCTTACTATCTTGGCCATTGTACTCTGATATGATTCACCATTCATGATGACTGTCTACCCCGATGGTATGGGTTGCTTCCAGCAAGATAATGCCCCTTGCCATGTTGCTATGCCTGTGTGAGAATGGTTTCAGGAACATTCCAGTGACTTTAGCTTACTATCCTGGCCACCGTACTTTGATATGCTTCACCATTCATTACTGTTTACCTCGATGGCATGTAATGCCTCTTGCCATATTACTCTGCGTGTGCGAGAATGGTTTGGGGAGCATTCCAGTGATTTTAGCTTACTATCTTGGACACCGTATTAGTCAGACATCAATCCCATTAAACATCTGTAGGACTACTTGACCAACGGGTTCGACGTATGGATGTACCACCGATGATTCGTGATGATATGAGAGAAGCTTTGGTGTTCGCATGGTATATAGCTACAGAAACGTTCTGAAACCACACTGAATCAATGCCACGCCTTATATCTGCGATACTGGTGGCACTAGGAGGTCATATACTTCATGCTAACCAGTGGTCATAATTTTTTGTCTGGACTCTGTGTGTTTGCTGTAACTAAAAGAAAGCAAATAACATGCAAAAAAAAAAAAGTGAGGAATAGCATACAACTGTTTTCCGAGGAATGACTGAAAGAAGAAAAATGTTCAGAACATGTAATTTCAGCAACCATCCTTGTCAGAAAGGAAGCGCCCGCCCATGTAGCGGTGCAGGAATATTACTGTAAACTTTATCTTTATACAGGTTGTTTATAGCATTTATCGGATTGGTTTATTAAAAACAGAAAACTAAAAACGTCGGATTATTTCGGTACTTGAAGAGCAGTGGGAATCATCGCAAAATATAGCAAAAACAATGTGCCATATTGTTTTTGTTTTTCAGAAAAAAAAAAAAAAAAAAAAATTAGAGCGCTGTCCTTTTTCTAGGTGCTCGGATTATTTTTTTTTTTTTATATTAAATATTTCATAGTTTCGAGGCTCAATATTCTAAGCGCTGGCTTATGACCATTCTTCCGAAATGGGTTCGAATCTCGGTCAGGCATGGATGTTGTTTGTCTTACGGCACAGGCTCTCTCCCTTCAATGGAACCAGTGACCCTAAAATAGGGTCGGGCGACTGCTGAATAACCCATCGAGTTGCTTAAAAAAAAAAAAATACTCTGCCTGCGTTCTAGAAACAATTTTTTTCCTCTGGTCCCAGTGTGGTAAAAAAACATGTAGTTTGCTTGTGTTACACATACAATTAGGCTGCATTTTGAGTTAATATATCTTTACTCCAGCATTAATCCAAAGCATTAAATTTCTTCCATAGCAGTCATAACATGAGGCGTTTAGACACTACAAAAAGATAGGCAGGCTTGCATTAAGTGCAAAACATAACTCAGATATCGTTTGTGCCGTGATCTCAATTTGAAGCAAAGTATTATTCATTTGCAACTGATAGGGAGTTGTTTTCTTTTTTCCCCCTCAAAAATCAAAATTGTCAAAATGAAAATGCAATAAATCATAGAGTTGGCTCATTTTTGTACCTGTCGTAAGAGGCACTTGTTGAATTCTTCGGGAAGTTGATCTGGAATGTGTAGCATGTCACTCGCAGACGATTAAGTTCAGAGTTGCATTTCCGTTTTCTAGAGTCAGTTTGGAAACATTTTTAACCGAATAAGTTTGTGTTTTACATTTTTAGAGAAAACACTTCTTTCCTGTTGGAATGTTTTGTTCGTTTTTATATATGCCGCGAGTATTTTGCGATCGATTGGTTGGCTACTCATTCATTCATTCATGCGAATGTCAAGTGCTTCGTACTTCCCGTATGTGTAATCTTTCTCTTGCAGCGTTCCTTTTCTATTCCCGAGTCCGCCCATATTCGATTCGGTCTACACTCTCTAAACAGCTTCTCTCAAGTCTTATTTTGTCCGCGTTCACTCCTGAAAAAGGAGCAAAAAAACCTTTCCTGTGTTCTGTAGGAAGAAGTTCGATTCATTTTTTATTTCTTTAGATTTATGTCGTTTCTAAACTTCTCGCAGTGTTTCTCCCAAATATTTTATTGCTATTATTAATTTTTAATGCCTAATACGTAATTCATATCATGTTGTTAGCTGTAGGCGATGTGCAAGCATGTATGGGGAAAAAAAAAGAAAGCGGCAGATGTAATTGTGGACAAGACATCTGCTCCCACAGTTGTTACAGCCCCCTGGTGGTTGATACCAGCGTTAATAGCCCGAGGCGTGATGGGCAATGCTTATCGCTAGGCAATGTGGTCGTCCTCCTTACCTGTTACTACTGGACTGGTCCAGCCGAGTTCAAGGCCAATGCTTTTGTCACGTGGGCCATAGAGGGCAATGCTTTCTTGTTCTTCAATAAAGAAAAACTCGCTGATGTTCTTTACTATCGATACGATCTGTTATGGCTTTGTTTTGTTTTTTTGTTTGTGTGTGTGTGTGTGTGTGTGTGTGTGTGTGTGTGTGTGCTTTTTCTCGTATTTCTTTTCGTTATTATTAGGTTACCTTCAAAAGTAAAAGTGTTTCTCCCAAACAAGTCAAAGTTCATTTTAAAGGATGTTTATATGCGCTGAACGTTTGATGCTAAAATTTGCCCTGCGGGGTTTGCTTGAGGAATGATTTGAAAAACAATGAGTAACGAAATCATTGTAGGGCGTGGGGCTAAAGTGCAAATCAAGCTGTTTTTTTCTGTATATGGAAGGTCAAAATAATTTCTTGAAAATAAAATGAACTATGAGCTAGTAAGTAATGTTTGTCTGTGTACATATATATAATCAACCGCGTTCCTACCATGATTGCATTAACATCATTTATACTTTTCACTGTGACTGTCCGTGTATTCGCCAGATAGTTGGGGGAGAGGAAGGGATTCGAATCCCGATACGGCATGGACGGTTGTGTTTGCTGTCACTGCATGAGAGCTTTTCTCACCCTGGGACTAGCTAGTGCCCTTAAATTATAGACGGGTGACTCCTAATCATACAGCTGATGTGTATTTACAGAGAATGAATCGAAAGTTTTGCATATGCTGCAGCAGGTATGTCACGTGTTTAAACTAGTTCAAGTCACGCACTGCAGTCAGTCGAAAGGGATATAAAGTTGTAGTCGTTGCTGTGAACAGCATTGCATGTCGTCGTTCTGTCTGTGGTTGGGACGCCTAAAAGATTAAATAGCCACAACCGGCTAATTAGGGAACTTTTGCTTAGGAGTTTGAACTCTGCCATAACGCTGCTCAAGCAACACGAAACATTGGTCATGCGAAAGGGGAAGGTTCCGTGGACCACAGCACTGCAACCAGATGGTTCAAGCAGTTTCGCTCGGGTGACAGAAACCCCTATGATCAGCCAAGGTCAGGTAGGCCGCGAATCGTGGATTCGGAGGCCGTGCGCCAAGCCGTAGAGGCAAATCTGACAACCAGCACTCTTTAAGATTATCAGGCAAGCTGGGCATATCACAGGCTACCTTTTTTTAGGCACCTTCAGGATCTCAGCAAGGTCTACAGGAGAGCTACCTCACGAACTGACGCCAGCTGAAGCAAACCGTCGAGTGGAAGTGTTCACGAAACTCCTAGAAAACCCGTACGATGAAGAGTGGGTTTATTTCCGTAATCCTAACACACAACGGCAGTGGTTCAGCTCGTGCCAGCTTCCTGAACTTGTTGCCAAACGTGGGCGCTTTGAGTCTGGTGGAATTTCGAGAGGATAATCAATTACGAATTTGTTCCAGCAGATGGTCGGATCACCAACGCCAAGCTCTACTCTGAACAGCTGTAGCGGGATGTATGCTGTTTTGGAGGAGAAGTATCCAGCACTGGTGAACAGAAAGCGCGCTCTCCTACAGAAGGACAATGCTCGGCCTCATACCGTGCGGACGACCCGGGCAAAACTCCAGGAACTTGAGGGCATCGAACTGATGTCACGCGCAGCATATAGTCCAGATCTTGCCCCGTCGGATTATTACTTATATGGTTAAGGTTCAGAATTCTGTCGCTACACGATCCTAAAAAAACACAGCGATTAACCAAAGTTGGTCACAAAGTTAAAAATGTTTTAGTTAAAACACATGTACAAATTAAAATATACTTTAAAGATCTTTTGAACAATCATATTGTCCATCATCAGGTGAAATTAGTTAAAAGAGTGAAACAGGGCGGACGAAGCCTTATATAAAAGCCGGAGTGTTGTAGTCAGGAGTGTTAGTAATTGCGCAGACTCATGGAGTTAGAGGAATGATAATCATTTGCAGTTTACAGGTGGTGATGGAAGCAAAGTGCAATGCTCTGACAAAGTACTCTCCGGATAAGAGGTTTCCAGGCAGGTGGAATAGTCGTAGGTAGTTCGTCGTTACAACAGCGATCGTGAAAGTTATATATGTACAAACTATCTGCAAATATATAGTCTGTCTCTTAGTCCCCAAGGTTAAAAGGACATATGCGTCTTCCCACGTAGGGGAGCAAGTGCCACACTGAATTAATCTTGATAATGCTGTAGAGGAGCTTCCACTTCTGATGTTGTATTTATGTTCTTTAATTCTGACTTTCAGCGATCGAAGTGTAGATCCAATATATACGAGATCTTCTTGTGCAGGATCGTGACTTTTTTTTTATCGGTATGCAGTAGATAGACACCACTCTTTTGAAAGTTAGGGACAGAATCACGATCACTTTTTTCCAAGGAGAGCAGGTTGCGATTAGTTTCACCAAATTAAATTTTTTGCAAGTATTTGTAAGTATTGATTCCACTTGCGGGAGAAATTAGGGATAGATCCAATGTACTTCACATTGTTAGGGTCACGGATCCGGTTTGCGGACCTCTCGCGCTGAATGCGTTTTAACAGTTGTCGTGCACATGAAATAGGGTGGTAACCATGAGAAATAGCTATGTCAGTAATTTTAGCCAGTTCTATTTTTCGGAGTCTAATATTTGAAGTGTGAATATATGCTCGGTGTTTCAAAAAGTTCAAAGCTGCCATTTTATATCTAATTGGGTGAGCAGAATTGCTAGGTATAAGTACAGGCAAGTAGGTTGGTTTTCTGTACACGGAAAAATCAAGTTTATGAGAGTTTGAATCACGTTTTAGCTGAAAGTCTAAAAATGACAAAGTGCAGAGGTTCTCAAATTCAGGGGTAAGTTTGAGCGGGGAAAAAATAGAAGCCATTTAATTGGCAAATAACTCAAGGGTTTCAATTGGGTTGGACCAGAATATTGAACGTCATCGATAGAACGAATGTACAGAAATGGTTTATGGGTATATGTGGTGAGAACACTTTCCTCCAGATTCTGCATGATAACTTCAGCGAGGAACATGGATAGGGTGGAGCCCATAGGGATCCCGCCCTTCTGTTGGTATATTTATTTGACCATTGAAGTGAAATTATGTACGAGCAGATACCAGCTTTAAAGCCTCTGAAATAGCAATGATTTCAGTATGAGTATAAGTGCCAAGATTTTAAAGTTTGTCCATAATGGTATTGCGAGTTTCGCTGATAGGAACATTCGGTTATAAGGAGATCACATCCAAGGACGCCATAACGAATGGCAAAGAATTATTACTAACAAATTCCTTGATTTTATCCAAGGCCTGAGTAGAGCTTGTAACAGAATATATTGAGCCTTTGATTATTGATGTTAGGAATTTGGCTAGAGATTGTTCGAGTAGCCTAACAAAGCTTGATACTAGCGTGAATTGGATGACCCTTCTTATGAATTTTTACCTTTCCAAACAGAGAATTTTACCTTTAAAAACAGAGACCACCATGAGCAACTCAGTGAGCTATAAGCAGTCGCCCGTTCCTAATGTAGGGTCACTGGTTCCAGGGAAGGAAGAGAGCCAGTGTCGTAAGACAAACACAACAAAAGTATTATTCATTGCAGAAGCTATGCTAAGAAAAACGAATTTTTAAAATACTTCTCCTGAAAGCAGAGATAGAGAAAAAGGTCTTGACATTTACGCCCCATAGCGGAAAAGCTGTGAATTATTTAAAGAGAGTAACATTTCTCCATCTTTACTGTAATGAATGACATACAGCAAAAAAATAAAAAAAATACAGTAGGATTTTTAAAAGCAAAAGATACAGCTACTAACGGTATTACATTAACGCCACCTAGCGATAGAACTGGAAACTAAAAGAAAAACTTTACAAGCAAAGTGTTCCACAAAGTAAATGATATCCGGTGTTAAGAATTTTTTTTAATCTGACATTTAGAAGCAGAGATATCGAGGAAAACAGATTAAATATTTGCGCCACCTAGCAGGGAAATTGTGTATTATTTCGGTAACAAAATTCACACAAAATGTTTCCACAGTTAGTACACTAGCGTGCAAAAATTAAGGACAAGACTGTTTTTCGAATGTAACGCCGTGCAGAAGTGCTCCACTTCGACTCAAATCATACCATAAGATCCCCAAGACGTAAGAATATAGGACAAGTGAGCAAAACCGTCCAAATAAGGAATCCAAAGGATACAAAGGCACTTTATTGAAAAGGTAGCTTCGAGCACAACCGGACAGAAGACAAAAACGTCCATGTGACAGGCGGCTGCCAAGAAAAATCCAGTCTTTAGTAGGGGATATGATCAGCCCTGACAGCGTTGCAGGATTTACAACGTCTGTCCATGCTGAGGACGAGGTTGTCAAGGAGCTGTTAAGGCATCGCGGCCCATTCCTCTTGTAGCGCCAATCGCAGCTGCGGAATCGTTGCTGGCTGCTGGTGACGTGCTGCCAAGCGTCTCCCGAGAAGGTCCCACCCGTGTTCGATTGGATGTAGGTCCGGGGACCTTGCGGGCCAATCCATGCGTTGAATATCTTCACTCTCCAACAGCTCTGCGACAGCCACTGTACGATGATGTGTAGCGTTGTCGTCCTTTAAAAGGAACCCAGGACCCACAGCACCTCTAAACAGACGCAAGTGAGGCAGGAGAATCTCGGTACAATAGCGGACACCAGTGACTGAACCTCCTTGGAAGATGTGGAGGTCAGTACGGCTACCAAACATGATACCGCCCCAAACGAGAACTCCGCCACCTCCAAACCGGTCCCTTTCGATGATGTTGGAGGTGTGATTGCGTGTTCCCTGCTCTCTTCAGATGTGTATACGTCCAGAATCGCTCGTCAGACTAGATCGGCTCTCATCCGTAAAGAGAACTCTACCCCATTGCTGATGTCGAGGAAAACAGGCACCACAGAAACCGCCGTCTCCGAGGAGCAGGCGTTAATGGCACACACCTTACTGGTCTTCGTGCAAATAGACCACCTTTTGTGCTGCCTCCTGGCCACGGTAAAACGCGATAACGGACGTCCAGTTATCTGTTGCATGCGATTTCTCCCGCTGTCTGCCGTCTGTCTCTTCTCGCCTGTAGGACAATATACCGGTCGTCCGCCGCCGTGGTTGCTAGTGGACGACCACTGCTAAACTCTCGGACAGCTGTTCCTGTCGTTTGAAATGCTCTCCAAGATGCTGTGGGCGATCCCAAACTCCTCGGCCACACTAATCACACTTCGACCTTCTTCTAACTTCCCAATGTACACCATGCAATAGCTTTCACCGAATTGCTGAGCTGATCTGATCTGATCATATGTAGAGGATTTTAGGAAGGAAGTGTCTGACCCCAGGTCTTAAACAACCCTTAGAAATAGGAAACTAGGAGATTTGGCTTAGAGCGCCCGATAGGAAAGTGACACAGAAGCAAAGTAGAAAGGGGGAGGAAGACGCTCTTATTTATTACCCGGGGTCCGACGGCTTAACGTGCCCATCCGACGCACGGCGGGTATTTAGTGGATCGAGCGTTCGTACCTGCCTGGGATCGAACCTGAGGCCCTTCCCGTGGCAGTCACGAACGTTACCCACTCGGCCACCCGCGGCCCCGAATTGCTGCGCGTACATCGCCCGTGTGCTTTATATATTCCCTTCCGACACTCTCTCCCTACGTCATGCTGCATATATGCGCATGCCCTACCGTACCGGACCCTCGTCTATCTCCTGAGTAGTCTTTCGGTCTGTTCTGCCTGCTCGTTCCACTGTTATGCTAATTTCTCCTCTTCGTCATTAATTTTTGCACACCAGTGTAGTATCTGACCAAAAAAATTATTTTTTCAATCGGATGTTTAGTCTCGCAGATATTGCTGCAGATGTGGTGTAAACAACCCTAGGATGCTGCAAGAACAGCGAAAAAACATCATCAGAGCCATGAGGGACATCCCAGCCAACACACTGGAAAGAGTGTCCACCAGCTTGTGTTGTGGAGTGAATTTGTGTATCCAACAGAATGATTGACAACTCCACCATCTTTTGTAAAGGTTTTATAAGTATTAGTTTCAATGTAGAAGTATTTAAAATAAGTTGTACATCACTATATCACGGAATAAATTTTTGAAACCAGAGTTCGGAGTTTTGAATCGCTCTGCGTATAAATATTCCATCCAGTCAGAATTTTTTGAAAGTTTTATGTGTAGTTTAAATTGTTTGCTTTCTTTCCTTGAGATGGGGACCCTGCAAACTTTAATTTCTTAGTGGCCATACGATATTTTAAGTATTCACTCAATCTCCAAATGTCGAGTCATCGGCACTGCATTTAAACAAACCTGCCAGTACTATGAACGTCTGAAAATTTTCAAATTAAAGTTGAATTTAAATGTTCTTGTAGTAGTCTATTTACATAAGTGTCAATACTGCACCTTGCTGTTACATGATTTAATGTATCTGTTGTCAACGAATTGCATCATTTTTGTGGTTTCCGCCTGTTTAATTTATTAATCTAATTCCTTTCCTGTAGTCTCTGGTGCACATTTTGAAGAATCGCAAAGTGCTTACAGAGCCTGAAGTACGATACTACATGTACCAACTTGCAGAAGGTGTGCAGTATACTCATACCCAAGGTGTCATACATAGGGACTTGAAACTCGGAAACATGTTGTTATCTGAAGACATGGAGCTGAAAATTGGTGATTTTGGACTAGCTACACTACCAGGAGGTATTGAAACTACTGCCAAAAAATTGTAAGTATCAATTCATGTGCCTACACACAATAAACTTGTTTCTAATTTTTTTGCTGGCAAATTCTCAAACACATCAGGTTTTCATCAGGCCCTCAACTAACTTGACCCCTGTCTCTTCATAAATCACTATTAACCTCTCTCACTAAAATCTATGTGGCAATTATGGTATCACATATAAGGGTTATGAAAAATTGGTGCCATGCAGTAATGAAGTAAAATAAACTAACAAATACTGAGAATTCACACAGTCTAATAAAAGAAGCATAAATTAAAAGGCTAAGTAAAAAGGTTTAAAAATAACGTAATAGCAGAGTTTTTGTATGGCCAAAATGCCGGAATCACAAACGGAGATGTTAAATGTAGAAGGTGATACATTTTATTTAGCATATTGACTTAATGAAGCCCAAGAAAGTGGTTTCCTTGAATGTTGTGGTAGCTAGTAATGTAGGCAGCATTTCCAGATGGCTAGGAATTTATTGTTCTCTTGTCTAGTCTTTGGATATTATTTCAAGAGAAGATCTGTTGTGGGATATTTGAAGGTATTAACTGTTTGTGAAATATGTGAAGAGTCAGCCATCTTTGGTCAAACTGCATTGTTTTTTTATTTTGTTTTTCAGACAGGGTTGGTAAGTTGGTTACTCAGTCATCTAGACTGCAGACTTCTGGCTACTTGCACTGAATTGGTCTGGGTTCAAATTCTGCTTATGACAAGACACTGATGTGATCGTTGCTATAGCACTGGATTTCTCCCCTTTGATTCTTATGAGGGCTCATAAACTGGTTTGTTGAGGAGAATTCACTGTTTGAGCATATTAGCTGGAAACAAAAACATGTAGCAGTTCTGGACAAGTGTTTGTGCACAGTATAATTAGGTGTGTCTGTTATTGGGAAAACAATTTCCCAGCTCCCCTCACCAGCATATTTTAGCATGATGATGGGAGGGGGGGGTTGCCTTGAGCCAGTGGCAGATCAAGCTGTGATGACAAGGGCCAATCGACTATCTAAAGCTGACCTTTTGGTTTAAACTAACCAAGGTTGCAAGTAATTACCTTAATATTTATTACCTTTTTGCTTTGATTTTTCATTTTTGTCAATTCACAGTTTTGCTATGAATTTTGAAATTGAGACATTCTGTTGATCCAATTTCTAGCGAAAGAATGAAGAAATAGAATATGATCCTATACATTCTTCAGAATTTTTTTCACCCTTAACCACAGAGATGCTTGAAATACAACATAAACTCCACTACATTATAAACAGTAACTTTCAAAAGAATTGGAGGAGGGAGGGGAAACACACACATGATATTTTAAGAAATCATTGTAATTTCACTCTGTGGTGAAAGAAACATTTATTAAAATGGGACAAAATATTAAAGTGAAAAGTACCAAAATAAAATGCAATATTTTACATCATTAATATTTTACAATTTCACTACCTTTTAGTATATGTACATCTATTTAGCACGGAATTTTAGAAAATTCGCATTCTTCAACAAAAATAGTAGTACTCAATATCTCATTTGTCCTTGCATATCTTGTATACAATTTTGGCAAAGTTTGCAATGACTCCATCATTGATTCACTGAGTTCACTCGATTCAACTCTATTTCATCAATCCATTTTTGAAAAGCATCTCAAAAGTCAGGGGATTCGGAATGTTAACAGGTTTTCTTAACAATAGTTTCCTAAGCAGACTTAAAAGGAAAAGACTCTCAGAAGTGCAGTCTAAGAGACCACACAAAAAACTCAGGTTTCTTTCTCAGGAAGGAAAGCCAGACAGGACAGCATCACATGATCAACTAAACTTTGGCTACAAAATTGGTGGACAGATGATGAAGGATAAATGTGGTTGGGAATGGTTTTCCAGCTTTGTCAGTGACCTCAAAATTGTTTCACAGACCACCCTTTGTGGTTAAGGGATAAAGCAGTATTTTGTTTCTTGGTTTTGATATATTTTGAGTTACAGAAAATCTCTTCTGTTGTGGATTAAAGTTTGTTGCATTTATCTAAGAAAAAACACAATGCACGTATTGTAATAATTCATCAGATTCACATGATTAACAACCATATCATGACATAATAAATATATTTACATACTAGCTTTTGCCTGCAACTTCGTTCACGTGGAACTCAGAACCAGGGGTGTACCCAGAAATTCGGAATGGGGGGGGGTCTGGCTCTGCAGGTAAAAATTGCTCATTTATGTGTACTTACACGATGTGACTGTTATAATAAATATTTTGATCTGTAAAAGAATTTAATACATTGTATTCGTGAATTATCCAGCTGCAAATTGTGTTTTCATTGTTTTTACTTTTAATAAAAATATGTATTTCAGAAAAGGAGTTAATCCCAAATGTAATTATTTTATCTATTGCTATATTATTGCTTCAGAGAATGTATTTTAAAACACATTCTATAATGCATGGTTTCAACAATTATGAAAACTGAAATTCACCAATTAGAAAAATTGGAGAACAGTTGGTGGGTTAGGAATCTCTCGTGTCAGACACTGATGGTGTCAGAATCTATTACAAAACACTTGGCCTGATGGGATGGGGGGACCTGGGGACCCCCTTTAGTGCACCCCTGCTCGAAACATACTATCTCACAATATATCGTATGTAGTTACAATGCTTCTGCATATACCACATTTTTAGGTTGGTTGCTTGTAGTAATTAAAATAAATTTGAGCTTCTGGACAAACCAACATATAATTGGCCATGAGAGAAACATTCCTGTCTTAAATCTAATCCCTCACTTGGGATTTGTTGATAGTTAGGCAGAGGAAACATTTATGGGGAAATTGTAGTCTTTTGAAAGTGAAAGGTAAGTTTGTAGGTATCATCAGGATATGAGGTTTGTGTGCATCTGTCCAGCTGCAGCCCCATTTAGTGTCATAGCCTCAATAATATTGTTATGCAGTGCTTTGACCTGCAATATTGTGCCATTGAACAGGGTTGGAGGATTCAGGTTGCATAACAATATAATTGGAGTGCCATATTGCTTAAGCATATGAAAGCTCAAATAATAATAATATAGGTACTCACTAAGAATTTATTTAAAATTAAGACCTTAGCAATCAAGGAAGCAATATCAGTGCGTATGTTTGCGCTACATGCTGGTTCGCTTGGCTGTGCCAGCACGACATGGTATTCTGTTGATATCGAAGTGGGTATGTCTTCCCCCACACAAGTACCCTGCATGGCACCAGTGCGAGATGTGGCAGTGTTTTACATAAATGTTTGCTGTTCATGGCATTCTACTGATATCAAAATGGACGTATCTTCACCCACCCGAGGGACTGCATGCCACCAATGAGAGAGGCTGCGGTGTTTTACATGAATGTTTACTGTTCATCCCCAATTTTTCATACCGTAATAATATATAGCCTATGTCCATCAGGAAGAAATAAGCTTCTGACTGGCAAAAAAAAAAAAAAAAAAAAAATTCCAAAGCAGTTTCGTAGTTTCTAAGTTTATGCAGCAGTGTTTTACATAAACGTTTGCTGTTCATTCCCAATTTTTCGTACCATAACAATATATAGCCTATGTTCATTGGAAAGAAATAAGCTTTTGAATGGTGAAATAATTTTCCAAATTAGTTTATTAGTGAATAAACAAAGACATCACTCTTTCCACGTTTTAGCAACACACAGCAACTTAAAAATTATTATTCGGCCTTTGCTGGGGAATCAAACCCCAGATCTCTCAATATCTAGCAGAGCGTGTTAGCCTTTTACACCATGTGGCCAACAATCCACAGCGCTATGTGTGTTTTTCGGTCAGCTTTTGACATCATAAATCCGTAAGATGGGCTCAGCTACTGAAACATAAGTCTCCATCTGGTGGGCATTAACGGCACTGGCTATATATTAATAATAGCAGTTAAATCCAAAGTGAAAATCCTCCAAATATGTGATGTCAGTGAATAAACGAAGACATCACTCTTTCCATGTTTTGGCAACATACAGCAACCAAAAATTGTACAGTTTATTAGTTTCCGAGAATACCTCTTGCAAACATACAAACTCAAAACTTTTTCTCATTATAATACACTGGCGGAAAGTGAAAAAATAACACCAAGAAGGAGACGTCTGATACCAACGAAATTTATACAGCATAATAACGGAATGCAGAGGATAACATGATCAAAACATTATGGCAAAATACAGCTGTATTTGCTGGTAAACTGAAAAATAACATTTCCATGTAACATAGTTAGTACAAGGTTGAACCGCCATGAACTGGGTCACACTGTGCAGTTCTGGCATGGAGGCTGTGGTACAGATGTCGAATGTAAGTTTGGGGTATTTAGTTCCAAGCATCCTCAACCTGGACGCGTAAATCGGGGATGGTTGTGGCTGGCCGTGGAGACCGGATAAGTCGTTGTCCCATAAAATCCCACAGTGCTCAATTGGAGACAAATCCGGTGAACGTGCAGGCCATGGAAGTTGTCTCACACCCTGAAGTGCATGTTGCGTTGCACGTGCCATGTGTGGGCGTGCGTTATCTTGCTGGAAAACACCACGATGGACTGATCTTACAAATGGCACAACAACGGGCTGAATGATGTTGTTGATGTAGGAGGTGCTGTTTAATGTACCCGATACAAACATTAGTTGTGTATGGGAGTGACAGCTGATCGCTCCCCACACCAGGAGACCAAGTGTAGGCCCTGTATGTTGCTGGCGGATGCAAGAAGGGTGGAGACGCTCCCCTGTGCGTCTGCGAACACTCATATGGCCATCGGAGGCTCCCAAGCAGAATCTGCTTTCATCGCTGAACATGACAGATCGCCATTGCGTTCTCCAGTGCAGACGTTGGCGACACCACTGCAGCCGTTCCTGACGGTGAGCTGGAGTCGGAGGTACACATGCCAGAGGCACAGGTGCATGTAGTCCTGCATCCAGTAGACGGTTGCGGATTGTTCGCACAGTCACTTCAGGTGCAACGGCAGCTCGGATTTTCATCGCAGTGGATGTTCTGCTTGACAACGTCACTCTTCTTATGCGTCGATCGGTCTGCTCATCAGTCTGTCTGCGACTCCCGGTTTCACGTCTTCTTGTGTGGAAATGTTCCTCGGACCATCTACACCACCATCGTACCACCGCCGATACTTCCCGTCCAATTCGCTCCGCATTACGACGATACAAACACTCGGCCTCGCGGAGTCCGACTAGACGACCTTGCTCAAAGTCCAATAACTGCTGAAAGCGTACAGGTTTTCAATGTCAAGAGATTGCAGCTTCTTCAGGGTCTTTGTACGTGTCTGTACGCCGACGACTGATTACATTCACTTCGCCGTACTCCTTAAAAACCACCGACGATAATTTGCATATTATGCCGTACTGTGGCGTAAGCGCTCACCGGTTGGTCCCGAAATTAACATCACACCTACGTAAACTCGACCCCATTAACATATGTAAATTTCATGATCGTCCGCCAATTCCTTCTTGGTGTTCTTTTTTCACTTTCCACCAGTGTATTAGTATAAATATAATTTATTCCCATATCTGCATCCTTATTCTGGTGCTTTAATGGCTAGTAAATTTTCCATATGATCAGAGTGGAATTGATATTCATGTGCAGAGGCATAACTAGGGCAGGACAGTGGGATGGCTGTCTCAGGAGCAGCTGAAGAGTGAGTGCAAAAATTACTGCTTAGTCCATCTAAAACTGTAATTGAATCTTTTGTACCAGTTTCTGGCGTTTCTTTGTGCCATGTTTAGACTGGTGAAACATAGTTTTATTATATGTTTCACCAGTCTTGGCAGCTTAAAGTTCACTTTTCTTCCACAAAATATTCAGGGGAAGTTTGCTGCTTACATTCAGAAGTGAAAGCACTGTTGTATATTTGTGTTGCAGGATAAGGATGTACATTTATGTGTATCATGATCATCACCAGCTGTTATTAATCCACTGGTGGATGAAGGTCTCAAGTCTTTTCCACAACTTACTTTCTTGAGCCAGCATCCTCCATGTCACTTCAGCATGCTTTGGAATTTCATGCACCCACCTCCACAGGGTTTTTTTTCTGGATGTCCTGCTGTCCCTTGGAATCCAGTCTAGTATTTCAGTTGCCCAACAGTGGCCAGTTCTTTTCTATCCCATTCCCATTTCTGTGTTTTTACTTTGCTCAAGATGTCATCAACACTTGTCATTTTCCTAATCCACAAGTTCCTCTTCCTATCTGGGAAGTGATAAGATTTGATGGCATGATCAAGATAAAAACCCTGAAATGGCAATGAGCTGGACTTACTGTGACAAGAACTAACCGCCATTGGAGAACTGAAATACTAAACTGCATTCAAAGGGTCAGAATATGTATAAAATAAAAAGACAGATGTGGGGTGCAATATTTTGTGGTTTGTTCCAGGTGCAAAAATGCTTAGTTAAGCCTCTATTCATGTGCACACACTTGCATCTCCTGCAGTCCTGTTTAAATAGCAGTAAAGAGAAAAAAAAAGTGAAGTTTCAGAATCTTACTGATTTTATGTGAGTAGAAAAAAAAAATACTTAGTGCAATATTTGCACACACACACACACACACACTGGAATGAAAATCACCTGTGTGCCATTAGTTCTCCTTAATGTGGTTCCACCTAAATTCTCTGCCGTGTGTTTTCAATTATAAAACTTCTTTTCATATTTTTTTCACAATTAATGTATTCCCAAGGATGAAAATTGTGCACATTAATAAAACTATAAGTTATAGCATGGAATACTTAATACTTGCTAAAACATAACCATAACTAAGCAATTCAATATTTGTTTGTCTATTGATGTCAATCTACAGGTCGCACCATCTATTAACAGGTCTGAACATTACTCAAAGAAAAATTGATTTTTAATATAATTATGGTTATGTTTTAGCAAATATTAAGTATCCCATGCTATAACTTAGTTAGCTTTATCAATGTACAAATTTTCATCCTTGGGAATATATTAATTGTGAAGAAAATATGTAAAGAAGTTTTACCATTGGAAACATAAGACGGAGATTTCAGGTGGAACCACCTTAAGGCAGCAGAATAACACAAATAATTGTAAAAGCAAAATTTAACTTTAAAGTCCAATTTTTCTTTTAAAAGAAGTGTTAATTGTGCATTATGAAAGTAGAAATGAGCATTTGGAACAGGAATTACAGACTGTGGCATACCAGAACAACTCAAGGGGGCCCCCTCCAAAAAAAAAAAATTGTTTTGAGGCCCTTTTGTGAATATCTGTTAGCTTTCAATTACTGACTTTTTTTATTCCATTTTATGAATTAGGTTTTATAGGCGTTTTAATAATTCAAATTCTTCTCAACCTATAGGTATTTTTTGTGAAACCAATATTACTGCATTTCATTGCATGTAACACAAATGTGCACAGGGTGATTAAGATGATTGCCCTAGTTTTATACCAACATAAAGTACTACAGCACAGTTTTCCCAAAATTAATTGTATCATGCATATTTTATTCTTTCAGAGAACTAAGGCCAGCATCCTTAAAAGGCCTCACAATGCCAAATATTTGTGTAGGGTGTTAAAACACTTGGTACTGTTCTCAATAACTTCTCCCCAGAATTTTAACTTTTTTAACGTATTTTCCACTTTATCTTGAAAAATGAGAATGACAGTCTTTGAATCCTGTAATAATTAAGTTCATTTATTTTTGAAAAGATATCTACCAAACATTCTGTTCTTTGAAACACTGTGTGATTTGCTGTACACCCACCAAGATGAAAAAAGTGATCTTCAAAGAAAACAGTTAATTCTTGTCTTAATTCAAACAACTGCATAAGCACTTTGCCACACGAGAGCCATCAAATATCAGTGTGCGTCAAAACAGTAATGTGCTCATTGTCCATATCCTTGCATAAGGAAGTAAATAGTCTGAAATTAGTTGGTCTCAATTTTATAAAGTTGACTGCTTTGATAGCTCCTTCAAACATACATTTTAATTATATTTTTCATTTTAATACATTATCATCAGACATATCTGCATTCATCTCGATGCCAATGTGTGTCTATAAATACTAAAATGCATCCAAGAAGTACTTGCATATATATGTTTGATGTGAGTAACTAAGCCCACAAGTTTTCCTGTCATTGATTTTGCACCTTCTGTACAAATTCCATAGCAAGAAGACCCTTCAATTCGCTTTTCTTCAAAATATCAGTTGATTAAATTAAAAATGTCTTCACCATAGGCATAGCCACTGGGGGTCAAGGAGGGTCCAGGACCCCCAGATTTTCAGAGTCGGGATCCCCAATGTAAAGAACCCCCCCCCCCCATTTTTCAGGGAATATAATGCATACTTTTTTATGATGTTAACCAACTAAAATATAAGATCGTAAATTTTTCGTAAAATGCAAATACATGTATAATGTGTACTTAATAATAAATCAGCGATATCGATTCCTAATGAGCAAAGTCAGTTCTACAACTTTGTAATTTACATTTCTGCCATATCTATTATAGTTTTACAGTTGTGTTTGCCAAGTTCCACAGTTTGCCAACAGAGGTGCCTGTGCCGTGCCCATTAGATCGTACCTCAGCAACTACTTTGCTCCTGTGTGTGTGTGTGTGTGTGTGGAGATGGGGTCCCAAACTCTATCTTATACAGTATGTATGTAATATTGTGTATATGTATACATATAATGTGTGTATGTGTGATCAGAACCCCCCCCCCCGATTTTAAAACATGGTTGCGCCACTGGTGATCACTAGTTGTTAGTTGTATGCTCTTTTAACAGGTGGCAAAACAGCATGTTTTCCTCCACTTTACCATCATTCAGGTATCTTGCAAATGCAATTAACATTGCTAGATTAGAAACATCTGTGGTCTAATCTGACTGCAAAGCATACATAGTACTTTTCCACACCCATACTATGAAAACAGATTCAACATCCTCAGACATATCATTGATTCAGAGAGACACTGTGTTGTTAGAAAGGATGCGCACTGTGTTGCTGATATCATGCCCAATTTCTTTGCTGAATAGTCGCCAAACATGCACTTGACAATTGGTTTTCCACATGGTAAAATCAGATTTTCTGCACTAGTATGCACTTCCCCAGCTTTTCCTATTTGGCAGCTTACCAGGTATGATGCTTTAATCGCTTTTTAGCTACCTTGATTGTGAAGTGAAATAAGCAAATTAATATTAGATACTTTGAGTTCTTTGGATTTCCATTTGAAAAAATCAGCTGGTTTTTTTGGTGCTTTGTTTCTAAATGATGAGGCAAGAGTGAAGGTTTCAAACTGCTGTTTGTGAAGACACATTGTGGGTATGGATAGTCCTCACCTCCTGTAAATGAAAAGCTAAATTTAATATAATCTTCACTATATTCCTTTTTCTTATTACTAGATGTAATGCCAATATCTTGAACATCTTTAAACATTGTTTCAGAATTTTTCTCAGTTGCGTGTATTTTACAGGATTCAAATCATCTTGTGACACATTTTTAAAGATTTTTTTTTTTTTTTTTGGTCCTTGTTTCCATGGTTATGGTCTTCAACCGGTGATTCACAATTTCACAGTAAAAATTACAGGTATTTCCACCTTGAAGCTCAAAGTTTTCACAAGCATGTGTGCACTCTGCAAAATCATCACACAAGCTAAAAACTAACTGGTATCAGCAGTTACAATGGCTCTGAAATCCTGCTGTATTGAAGATGCATACATTAATATTATTAATAACATCTATGAAAATGCAAGTGCAAAGATTCGGCTGTTTGAAAATACAACACATAAAAATTGGAAAGGGAGTGAGACAAGGTGACACCATATGAAGCTCTTTAATGCTACATTGGAAAATGTCTTTCAATCACTGAACTGGGAAAACAAAGGGATAAAGATTAATGGAGATTATCTAACCTACCTTCGTTTTGCTGATGACGTCATTTTTGCAACTACCCCATCAGAGCTGCAGAGTATGATCCAGGAACTTGCTGACAAGAGTAAAGAAGTGGTGTTAAAAATGAACTTTCAGAAGACAAAAGTGATGTTCAATGCTTTTACAAGAAATGAAGATTTATCGATTGATGGAGAAAAGCTGGAGATAACAGACACGTACGTTTATCTTGGACAGCAGATATCAAGTGAGGGTCACATTGGTGAAGAAATTAATCGGCGTACAAAACTTGCCTGGAGAGCTTTTGGAAGAAACAGCATAATTTTCAAGAGCAATATGCCATTATGTCTTAAAAGAAAAGTGTTTGATCAATGCATCCTTCCAGTGCTTACGTATGGTGCAGAGACGTGCACCTTAACTAAAAGAGACATACAAAGGCTGCAGACAACTCAAAGCAGCATGGAGAGGTGCATGCTTGGTGTAACCAGGAGAGATAAGAAGAGGAACTCGTGGATCCGAAAAATGACAAGAGTGAAAGACATCATGATCAGAGTTAAATCCCTGAAATGGCAATGGGCTGGACATACTTCCAGAAGGACAGACCATCGATGGACAGCCAGGATTTTAGATTGGATTCCAAGGGGCAGGAAATGTCCCAAAAAAAGACCACATGGGTGATGGGTGGATCAAATTCGAAAGTATGCGGGAGTGACATGGGGGAGACTGGCACAAGACAGACCTTTGTGGAGGAAACTTGGGGTGACCTTCGTCCAGCAGTGGATTGATACTAGTTAACAAAGATGATGATCTTTCTACATTAGCATCGGGTAGAATGAACTATTCCGTGACCTTGTTATGTCATGGAGTAGTCTTTCCCTCACTGCTGGTGTCTATCGTGCACTGATGTTTATGGAAAATAATACAGCACTGATAGCCCTCTCGTGCATGCTGGCTATGTAAGAACGTGTGTTCAAAACATCTGCAAAACATAATTAAACTCTTAATGCATTTCAACTTACTTGCAGTTTAAAAGATACATTTCTTGTAATTTTATGGAGATGCCATTGCAGAATTTTTACTGTGAACCCCTTGGAACACCTTTGCAAACCACCAAATGGAAACTGCTGATGTATAGGAACTACGGAATATCTGTTTTCCAGTCATCTTTTTTTATACATTAAAACCCAAAACCCCCAAAAAATGAAAAAAAAAATATTGTTTTTCAAGATTTCATTTAAAGCTACCGTCAAAAATTCCTGGCTATTTCTTTAACTAGTTTCATATGAAGTTCCCACAAAAGATTTTGTAAAATCTTTTTGCTGAGGCTGGAGGCCCTCTTTTAGCCATAAGCCCCCCCCCCTGTCGCCCTCTCCTGCAATGCAGGGGCTGTGGGGGCTATCAATACACCCTTGATTAGATTACATTGCTTAAATATGATTAAAACAGTATTTTTTAAAAGTAAATTAAGCCATTCAAACATACGGATTCAAAACTGTTTTGAAATATTTTATTCACATCTGCAGGTCAGTAAAAATCATTCAGCTCATTTCCTTTGCCATGAAAATAATGGTGATTTTGCAGCTATTGCAACATTTTAGGATTTAATTTATTTAGTATGGTTATTTTGGCAAAGAAAGTAAAATTGCTGCCAGTGTGTGAATCTATAACTTATCCATGGTCTTCCTGTTATTTACTTCTTGCTGAGATGGGGCGATTCCTCCTCATCCCCCAAGGTAAGGTTTTGGATTAACCCCTGCCTTCAGCATGCACATCTGTGGTGAGTTCTACCAGAATTTTATTTCAATATTGATTATTTGTATCTTTCTTTACTTGTGTGTGGTGTTTTTTTTAACTCATTAATTTTTATGCTCTAAAGTTCTAAAATTTTCCTTTGTAGCACTGTATGTGGAACTCCAAATTACATTGCCCCAGAAGTGCTCAATATGCAGGGACATGGTTTTGCAGCTGATGTCTGGGCCATGGGATGCATTATGTGAGTAAATCAGTTTTTTTCTTTTACTTTTTTTTTTCTCTTCATGTTCATAGAAGTGATCTAACTAACATATTTTCAATACCAGTCAAGTATTTTTATAGGCAACTCGGTAAAATATCAAAATCGTATATTATTCACTTTAAAGTAAGTATTGTATATAGGGTAAGTGTCTGTATGCACAATTTGGAATATCTGCAATATATTCAAAAAGTCAAACTGCAGATCTTTATTAAAGTTTATCTTCTGTTTGACATTAGCATATTTCCTTTACTATTAGCTCATTTATTGTCTAAGTTATCTCTTGTTTTGAACTTAAGGTCCAACACAAGTTAAGCCTTATGAAAGGTAGGTCTTCCAACTTTTTCAGGGTCAAATTCATTCCTGACTTAAGTCCATTGTGAAGTGTAGGCATATATATTTTTTTTTAACTTGACTCATTACCACCTCCACCTTTTTTTGTATTATTATTTTAGGACATTTATTGAGAAGAACTTTTAGTTCATGATTCTCATGTGTGAAAGTTTAAAAACATGTGTGTTGATTAATTTCTGTGCAGTTATTCCTGTGCTCTTCTATATCTCCAAAAGCAGAGTTAAAGACAAAATTTTTTGAACTTACATTCTGAAGATCACGACGCGCAACGCAGCAGTGACGAATATTCAGAACAAACAAACTACAAAGCAGAGACTGAAACAAAAAGGTTATTTAACAAGGACAAAAAATACGAATTAAAACTCAAAACCCAACAGGTAAGAGTAAAAATAATAATAAATATCAAAACCAGAATGCAGAAAGTGTAGAGAATGCCGAGCCTTGGCTTTATCAAGGACCAGCAAAACTCTGCATTTTCTTACTTCCACAAAGACAGTTGAAAATGGGTTTCTGCAAAGCCATAGATGCAAGTATAAGTCCCCCCCCCCCAAAAAAAAAAAATGTTATTTAACATAACCACCCTCAATGGTGCAGGAAAAAAATAATTTAGCAAAAGTTTTAGCATACATCTATCGCTTTCCTGGCCCAACCCATACTCACCATCTCCCACAAAAAACAGAAAAACGTTGTAAAAAAAAAAAAACACAAAAATGTGAGAAGGTTTGAACAAACCAACAGAAAAATACAGTTTTAGCACATGGTAAAGCAACCATACTGCCCAAGTGAAGTTCCAAACATGAACCAAAGTACAACAAGCTCTTAAAAAAGGGTAATTCCTTGGGGGAAAAAAATCACTTCCAAAAATACAATAAATTTAAAAGAATAAAAAATTACAACAGAGGCCATGGAAGTAAATGGGAACGTTTGTACATACAGCTCCCACGAGAAAACGGAAGCCAGAAGAACAAAAAAAAAAAAAAAAAAAAAAAGCAAAAAAACCCCTGAAAGAATGCTTTGGAAAAAATACTTAAAAAAAGTTGCAATATTTACAAAGTATTCTAGGAATGCTATAAAATTACAAAAAATAAATTTTGCTCCAACCAACTCTGAAAAACGACGACTACCATGAGGTCGAGTGACCAGCTAACAGCTCTAATAAAGAGCACAAAAACGAGCACATTGCCAAAAGTAGGTGAAAGGAAATACTCAAATAGTTAGAAAGCAATTTGCATCAATGCCAAAAAAGAAAAATATATTTTAAGCATTAAACTAACACAATTAAAACAAGAGAAAGAACCTGCACAAGAACAAAGGCAAGAGCTTACTCACAATGCTGCTTCCTCTACACCCCATTGACATAAAATGGCCGACCTATAGCAGCAGCCAAGGAGGATAGGAAAGTTCCTATGACTGTCCCGCATAAAATTACGCCGCACACGAAATTCCTCCACGCAAAATTACAAAACTTAGAATAAAGACCTGCTTGTCTAGTAAGAGTGGAATAACTCTCCAGAATACATGAAAATTATTATCAAATATACGTGATGTGTATTTAATAATTTTTACATGTATTTAAATACCTTAGAGTACTTCTACCGACACAACCAGTAACCTATTTATTTTAACGTGAGTTTTACCATTTTTATGTTGGCTATTCTAGAGATAGAATATCTAGTTTACTTTTTATATTTTTTTTAATTTTTTAATCAAATTATAAACTTTTTTTGTGATTTTTATTATTTTTATTTTTAATAAGACTGTCCTGTCAACAGCACTAAAGGTTCCTGTTAGTTAATATGCATCCTCCAGACCAACTTCCAAGAAGGCTTTCATTGGTCAGAATAATTTTATTAACTGTGGAGAAATTAAAACAGATCTGCTAACCTAACTCTATTATTCAGAACGATTTTTCTTAATACTCTTTTAATAAAAAAAAGCTGGAATCTTGTTATCTAGAAAACTATTTAATAGGATACGTATGTGGTTATTGAAATCCAAATTGTTGCTGCAAATTCTGGAAATTCTAGGTACCTGTGAAATAAGTACATTTTCAATTACTTTGGTTGAGATGTTATTGTACCACTGCAAATATTTTATTACTTTGAAAGGAAAATTTACTCTTTTATGAAAAAGGCTAATGGATGGGTTTACCTCTGTTAAGCTTAATGCTTAAGTCTAAGAAATCAAGTTCTTGGTTATTTTGGTTTCTTTTCCACAATTTGAGAGCTGGGGTAGATATTTGTAAAATCACTTTTGATAATTTCAGAATTATTTATACAAAGCAAATTGTCAATATACCTATAAGTGTATAAGTAGTTATCTGAGCTCGAAGACCTATTTTTAATAAACTTATATTCTTTAAAGAACAAGAAGAGGTTACAAATGCTAGTTGAGTGTGAACATCCCATTGGGATACCGTTAATTTGCTTATAGAGAGTATTATTATATAAAATATGGTTATTATTGACACAACAGTTAAGATAAGAGTTCCAAGCATTTACATTAACTAATTGGTTAAGTTTACATTCTTCATACAGTTCTTTAAAGGTAGAAATGATATCTGAAAGAAGCAGATTAGTATATAGGCTTTCGAAATCATAACTGGTACAGTTGCATTTGATCCATAGTCTACATGATAGATAGGTAGTTTTTCTGTGGTCATTTTACCAATTTTTGAGTGACATTTTAACTGCATCATAACAATGCTTCCAATCCCAAGTTACTGTTCTGGAAAGATTTAAGAGTTCAACAAAGCACAAAGTTTTAAATATACAGGTTGGTATGCTAGTCCTTACCCAGGCCAATTACTCAAACATGTTATCTAACCAACATGGAAGTAAGGGAATTGTAACAGAGATTGGTGTTACTTGTAACAATATTTAGTCATATGTCTATATTTTATTATAAAATAATATTCCACATTACCTGTAGATAAATTGTAATCAACTTGTTGCAAAAATATGCAGAATAAATAAACTTGTTTGCTAAACTAGGGAAAAATAAATTTGAAAATATTGAATGGAGGACATGAAATTCTTCTAACATTTTTCTTTAATATATTGACTGAGGCTATCCCACAAGTATACATCCCCGGAAGCCATCTGTAAAGGCCCCATTTTTCACATTCTAACCACATAAATGTGCAGCCATGCAGCAGACATGTGCCACTTATCCTAATAATGATCACTATTTTAGCCTTGCAGCATTACTGAACAGTGGCTTCTTCTGTCCCTCATTCTATGCATATGTCACTTTCTCTGTTTGCATGTTCAAAAATGGCACAAGCATTTTTGGTTACCTATTAATATGATCAATGATCTGTTTTTCTCACACACACACACACACACACAAATTAGTCTGGATTGTATTAGCAGAATTAACCAGCTGTTTTGTTGAGTAGAATGGCATAGTTTAAGAAATCTTACAAGCTACCATAAGAAATCTTAGAAGCTACCATGACTTAATTACATTTTTGGAGTTTTGTTTATGAAAATTTTTGAACCAGTGTATTCTCTAATTTTCACATGAATTATATTTTTCTTTTCCAGGTATGCAATGCTAGTCGGTCAACCCCCATTTGAAACATCTACACTTAATGAAACATATTACCGTATCACCAATAATAAGTATAACATCCCATCTTCAGTTTCTGACTCTGCAAGGAATCTCATAAATAAGATGCTGCAGAGTAAGCCTTCTGACAGGCCAACTTTGCCAGAAATCCTGAAACATAGTTTTTTCTTCAGTGGTTTCATGCCAGCCAAACTTCCCCCAGCATGCTGCATAGGCATTCCTAAATTCACTCTTATACCTATGGTCAAAAGGTAAGTCCAAAGATATATATTTATGAAACATTTACATACATAGACTCTTCAGGAAACATTTTTATAAACATGCACAGAAAAAAAGGTTTTCAAAAAAATTTTAATGCTAATTTTATAAAAAATATCGGATGTATACTTCTAATGCATGTTTGTCAGCTAGGCGATTTCTTTTTCTGTTATTGAAAAAACAAGGACATCCATACTTCCATATCTACTTCCTTTTTAGTAGATGTGTTTTCCCATACTACAAATATGAAAAAAAAATCTGCTAAAAGGCAGTACAATGTACAAATTTTGAAAAAAGATTAAATATGTGATATTTAGCCAAGTAATAGCAGTGAAGCAATTTTTAAATCAATAGTCATACTTGTAAGCTCTGCAAAACACTTAATCTGGGATGGATGATTTTTCAAATGTTATAAAAATCATTGTATCATAATGTTAAAGTTTCATGCTTCACTATATAATTATTGTGTGTGTGAGGGGGGGGGGAGTACTGAAATCTTTTCTAGTTTATTACAAGTAGTGGAAAAAAGTTATAAGTCAGTGTGGACACCAGATGTCAGGTTACACAAAATGCCATACCTAGTTCTGCAGATGAACACTGTCACATAAGATTAATGTTTTTTTTTATTAAATACAATTCATATTAAAGTTTAAAGAAACATTAGTTCAACATAATGAAATACAATATCACAAACACATACAGTTTTAATTACATGAGTGCATATAAGGAAACACAGTACTAAGTACATGCATGTGAATGAAAAGAAACAAGCAATACAAAGTATGTGAATGTTCATGAAAGGAAACACAGCACAATATAGAAATTCATCAACAAATATTAAATAAGATAAAAAAAGAAAAGCATGTGAAGTTATTCAAAGGCATGAGCAACCAAAAACTCCTGCAGATGCTTCCGGAATGCATGGTCAATAGTACTCTCTACCGACATGGGTGATGATTAGTCAAGCACTAGCAATGAAACAACTTTTTTATTTTGTTAATCGATTTTGTATACACATCACTAAGCTATTCTTTGACAGTTAGCTCCTCAAAGAAAACTCATCTGCCAAATAAAAGTTTAAAACTGATTACTTGCTGTTGATGTATCAAATAGCCAGTGGCGACCCGTGGCCAAAATTGCTGGGATGGCAAACTACTTTTCAGCCTGGATTCAAATAAATTTATTCAATTTAATGCCATTTTTTTCACATGTTTTTTATTTACTTTCTCATGTGCAAAGTAAGTATAACGTAAGTAACGTGACCCGTGGAAAGATTTATAAAGATTTTAACGGAGACGCACATTTTATGACTTTGAGACCAACACAAAACCTGTTTATGTAAGATTCCAGCCCCTCGCCTAAATATATTTTTTCTCAGTCTGAATTGCCCTCTTGGACTATTTGGGAACTGTTAAGCCAGTTTGAATATGAAATATATTGCATCGAAACAGTTTTTTTTATTAAAGAGATCAACAGAAGATAAAATGCAAGACAACTATACATCTTTTTCATCTCAAATAAAATTCTATATACACCTCTAACTTCACTGACGCCAAAAGAAAAGTCTTGAAAACTTCTGCACACAGTGTTTACCTTTACAGCAAGAGAGAAAGCTTACCTTGTGCTTATATTGTCTTGTATATGAGGTCTATCTTTCATTATTTCTGTTTGGCGAAGTGATTTATTATATAGTCATGCCATGTCTGTTCTGCTTCCATCTTTTTCACAAGCGCCTTCTTGATGATAGAACTGATAAACTTGGCAGCCTTTCTTGCCCAATGGAGTTTCTCTTGTAGTTTTTTATCCTCTCCAGGCATGAGAAACTGTGTTCCACAGAGACCGATATTGCAGGAATTGTTACTACAAGGGAAAGAAGTCTAAACAACTCTGGTAGTGCCTGTGCTAGATTATTATTGTATATGGCAGATAGAAGTTCTGTTGTACTTTTGGCATTGTTCCACAGATCTCTGTCTGAATACAGAACCTGCAGCTCACTATGCAGTTTGGTGCTGTCAAAGTATTTTTCATAAGTTTGAAGCAGAGCTTTAAAACAATGTTCAGGAAAAATTCTAGAATGAGTTTGAAAGCAGTGTACGTCGACCAGCTGAAGAAATTTTAATTTCTCAATGTCGGAAAGCCGACATTTTAACTGAGTTGTAACATTGTCTATTACCTCATAATACAGTCTTCTGTATTGCACGGTGGGTGGAATATCATTGCTTTCTTTAAATCTTTTATTTGGAGAACCAACCTCACTGCACACGTTATGATAGAGATCATCAAACTGTCTCTTATCTTGAAAGTACAACAATTTTTCACATAAGCCAGTAATTCGTTTGTTACAGAATGTAACATGGGAACTATTTGATTGCAGTACAGAGAAAGTAACCTCAGTTAAATCAAATATTTTTTTATATGAGAAGAAAAACAAAATTAAAATCTTGAAGCCACCATTTTAGTCCTGCTGCTTTGTGAATTGTCTCATCATCATAGTTGGAATCATCCTCAATTTTTTCAAATACTTCAATTAGCAGCAACCTGTTGTCAGCTATGGTAGACACTGAACGAGATTTGAAGTTCCACCTGGTCTGTGTTACACGAGGTGGTCTGGGTCCACCAACAGATTCTAGTAAATAAACATGCTTTGTCGATTTGGAAAATAATGCACAAATCGCATTTAAATTTGCAAAACAAATACACGATTCCTTTAACACTGACGCTGCTCTGCTCAAAACTAAGTTCAGCCTGTGTGGGTAGCAATGAACAAATAATGCTTGAGAGGCATCACTTTTGCTTGCAATCCATTCAGCTCTGATGCCATCACTGCTGCACCATCATATGTCTGTGCAACTAGTTTTTCTTTGTAGCTAAATCTTTCCAGCTCATGGTCCAGTAATTCTTTAAGCGAAGTAGCACACCGATCAGAACTTACGTCAAAAAATCCCAAGAATCTTTTTACTGGTACTCCATCGTTCACGACTCGAACTAGAATTGATACTTGTGCATGGGAGCTAATGTATGTCGCTTCATCAATCTGCCAAGAAAAATACTGGGCATTTTCAATATCTGCATTGATTTCATTCTTAACTATATGAGCAACTGATTCGATTAAATCATTCTGTATTGTTTTTGAAGTTCCTGAAAATGTTGTACTATTCTCCATAAACACCCTCAATGTTTCATCACTCTTGGAGAGTAAATCAATCATCTCGAGGTAATTTCCCTTATTTTCAGAGACTTTGTTCTCATCGTGTCCACAAAATGGGAGCTCTTGCCGGGCCAGTAGAGTTGTAATATCAATCAACTTCTTCATTACATCACGATTCTTTTTACTTTTTCATTATGACGTAAGTCACTTGTTCTCTTCACTTCGTTGAGAGTAGTAGTCTATCCTTGTTTTGCCTAGCTACTCTAATTTAACAACTGCCAGAATGTGATCTTTACACTTTTTGTGCCTGTTCAAAGCATGTCATAAGTTTTTCAAATCATTTGAAGCATTTCTCTTGCCAGACTTCATTGCCACTCACAGGAAACAGCAAACATGCCCAACAATATAGTTTGTTCATTCATTCACTACCAGTTAGCCATTGTTCTTTTCTGTACCAGTCAATATTAAAACCTCTGTTTGAAGTTTTGTTGAAGTAATCTTTTTCATTGCAGGTGTAGGCCTACCATCATTTTTAATTTGATTCTTTTCTTCAAAATCTCTCCTACTGAAAGGCTTTTCCAGTAAGCTCTCCACCATATTAGATATGTTTGAAGCAGAAGCCATGGTCTGACAAACAATTTTTCATAAAACATAAATAAAATTAGTTTAACATTAGTGTGAAAGAAAAAAAAAAAAAGCAACTAGGAAGAAGGCGCTATGTAACGCCACTCGAAGCTGTCGGAATGAGGAGTTAACACAGTGGAGCTGCCTACAGGGAAACGGCTGTTCCCGTGAGGCAAGATAACATCTGCCTCACAGAGGAAGTCCATGGTGCGCATGCGCTCTTTGTGTTCGCAGTTCCACCGCCTACCCTTCGGATCTACTGATTCAGTGGAAGTAAACAGGTTTGGAGCAAAATCTGCAAGAGGCATTTTGTTTCCTGCCTCACGGACAGATATCGCCAGCTGAGGACATTTCGTAACTATGTGCTACAGATTGTTTTCCAAAAGCGTCAATTTAAAAAACTGAATGAATGCAGGGATGACATTTAATTCAAAAGAGTTAACTAGCATAAACTTTTGCTCTCCTATATCCAAAAGTACTGAATGAACAAAACGAATAATTCTAACTAAGATTCTTGAAATTCTGAGGAGGCACTGCCTCCCTTGCCTCCTCCCAAAAGCTGCCACTGCAAATAGCTTTATTTACTGTGATCTTGGCACACAGTTGTAATGAATGCCAGTGAAGCTCCATGTCTCACACAGGTCATTTTTGTACTTCATACTCTTTATCTTTTTCTCGTGCAGACATTCCTGAATCTGACCTCTCGTGATCTCCCTGGCCTTTCTCTACCTTTCCTGCCACTAGGACTGAATAAATTTGCTTAGTTAGCATCTCACTCCTATTCCTTTTAACATGACCAAACCAACTAACAAGGGTAGCCTTTCAACTGTCAATTTCCAAAATTGAAGAAACGTGGCCAGGAGATAGTACTAAGGGCAAAAACCAATGGGTGTATTTCCGTTTTGGCCCAAATGAACTGACAAAGGTGAATGAGTGGTCTGAAAATGGCCTTAGAGCACAAGTGGGGAAAAATCATCTAACATGTGTTGAGGTGCTTGATATGTAACCCCAAATATCAGCTATGTCCTCATGATTCAAAATAAGCTCGTGCCATTCAAAAAGCAACAAAAACTTCTTATTACAGGTGTAAATGAACATTTGTGGCATTGAACACATGACCGAAGCAAAGTAATTTGGAACAATGAGAACGCAAGATTCCAAAGTTATCACAGTACTGAAAATTGTCATTGATATCCGAAAAACAGATACGTTGAACATTATCAAAAGAAGCATCACTTTCACAGTATCCAATTTTTATCCATGGATATAACAACATGTTGTTGAATTTTTCTGACTGCCATTGATTGTTCATTGATACGCTTGATGATTTTTTCCACTTGTGCTCTAAGGCCATTTTCAGACCACTCGTTCACCTTCTTCAGTTTATTTGGGCCAAAACGGAAATACACCCATTTGTTGTTGCCCTTAGTACTATCTCCTGGCCACGTTTCTTCAATTTTAAAGAGTGACAGTTGAAGGGCTTCCTTTGTAAGAATATTTGTCTCCATCTTACTAACAATGTTTTGCTTCACATTTACACATATCTTCATTCCTCACATGTTCAGAGCATGTCTTGCTCCCCCCTTTACACACACAAGTAACCTATCTCTCCATCCAGCACCAAAAGACTTGCTCCTTTGTTTCTTCTGAAGTTCCCAGGTTTCACTGCCGTACATTAGATTAAGAACAATTACACGTTCATACACAGCTATTCGGGACTTTTCTGAGAATCCATTTGTAAGATTCGCTAGTCCACAGGTCATAAGAGAATAATTGTAAATATGTATGCCAATGTACATATTCCCACAGGGAATTTCTTTGTTCGCACCAGTTTAGAGGAGAGAGGACGAAATTGGCATGTTTAAGGCTGTTGCTGTCAAATACACATGATTAGAAGAATTACAATCAGCTTAGTACACAAGTTTTTGAAGTGTATTGTGCCTCGGTCTTGTGTGGTACCCATTGTGATGGCCCGCCATCCCCTGAAATTATGTTCCTTACCTTATCCACAGACTGACACAGAGCACAAAGCGATTCAATTGCAGAGATATTCCAAAATCTGTGTCCCATCCACATTTATCTTAAAACGAAAAACAATTTATCAGTACTGAGTCATGGGTCAAAATAATAGGTAGACTAATAAAAGGTGCTATTCAGTTAGAGATACCAATATTATTGCTCAATAGCCAAAGAAATGACCAAATAAATACAGTGTAAAGATTGTGTAGGAAAATTGTGTGTGCTATGTGGCATTTGCACATTTCAACTTTCAGAATGATCTTCATGGTTGGTTTAGTTGGAAACAAGGCTTAGAGAGACTAGCGGTTTTTTTTGTCAAAACCAAATTTTTTGAAAGAAAATGATTAAACCGTATAACATCCCATTTTTTGGGAGTTGTTTGATGCTACATTTAATTATAAGCATGCTTTTAAAAAAAATCACTGTTAATTTATAGTTAAAATTTGCTCACAATTGAATTCCTTTTTTTACAATGACCAGGCAAAAACTACTAATTAATTGGCGGCGGTGCGGGGCCCTGCCCATGCCTGGAGCTGCTCCTGCATTTAATGCTACCCACTGTTATGACATAGTGTCGCAAACCTCTTCAGTGACACTGACAACACAATTCTTAAAACATATCCACTTCTTTTCCATATCACTCTCGCATAACTTCAACCCATTTAGTCATTCACAGCAACCACAGTGAAAGCTCCTAGTAGCACATTGCTGGGCAGTGTTGGTACACATGACAGCAACAAGGAACTGTATAATCTGAGAAGCTGGCACAGAATTAAGTTTTGATAAAAAATATTGTTGCACCAGCGAGTTCTGTGCGACTCCAACTCAATGGGTTTTGTTCGATTACACTAATGTGAAATGACCAACTTGAACTGTCTGCTATGGGCTGATCCCCCACTCTGATGCACTTTTATGATTTTGCACGAGAAAATTGTAAATTAAACTGTGCTAAAATATTTATTATATTTGGTCCGTTCAAATGAAAGTGGCAGTGCACATGGTAATTTACGTGGATAAGCTAAAACTGGAAATAATCGCCATGAGCACTTAGGCAACCATGCCTTCTTGACACTAGTGAATGGATGGTATGGTCGAAGAATGAAGACTGCTGCTGGGCAAACCAATCCATGACTACTGTTTGACATCACTGTCATTTGTAAAGCAGCGTATCTTAAAGTGTCTTTTTAGGGGGCCAAGAACGTGGTAGTTGCAGGGTGATATATTTGGACTGTAGGGCGGATGTGGAAGGGCATCCGATTGCAGTTTGGCAAGTTTAGCACTTGTAACATTGGAGGTATGCAGCATTGTGTTATCATGCAAAGAGAACCACACCTTGCAGTAACTTTCCAGGCTGTTTTGATTTGATCGCCTGCCACAGGTTTTAAAGTATTGTGCAGTATCATTCCTTATTCACTGTTGCACCATGTGGTAACCAGTCCAGCAATGTTAGACTGCAGTGATAAAATATATATATATATATATATAATATGTAAGGTCAGGTGATGCGCAGCATCACAGCCTCTCCTTGACAAATGTCAACCCCGCCTTCTCGTGGTGCATCCTGTCCCCACTAAAGGGGCTCTGACGACCGCCAATAGCGGTATAACTATACCATCGGGATTAGAGAAAATGCTATCCCACACTCACCAACCCGCTTGGCCAGCGTCGTGAGTTATGGTCAAACCCCTCCAAAATGACTCCACAACTTAAATCTTTGCCCCCCAGTCTCCGGCAGCTGGAATGTACCTAGCCAAGGCAGCGGCCAGTCTGACATGAAGGCAGAGGGTGCTAAGAAAGAATCCCCGGAGGACCGGACTAGGCTGCCATCTGATGCTGACCTTGGCTACGTATAATGGACGCTCATTATCTTCTGATTCAAGGCTTCTTGAATTGGAAGAGGAACTCATCAAAATCATCATCATTGTCAACCATTATCAATCCACTGCTGGACGAAGGTCTCCCCAAGTTTCCTCCACAACGGTCTGTCTTGTGCCAGTCTCCTCCATGTCACTCCCGCATATTTACGAATTTCATCCACCCATCTCCCATGTGGTCTTTTTCTGGGTCTTTTCCTGTCCCTTGGAATCCAATCTAAAATTTCGGCTGTCCATCGATGATCTGTCCTTCTGGCAGTATGTCCAGCCCATTGCCATTTCAGGGATTTAACTCTGATCATGATGTCTTCCACTCTCGTCATTTTTCGGATCCACGAGTTCCTCTTCTTATCTCTCCTGGTTATACCAAGCATGCACCTCTCCATGCTTCTTTGAGTTGTCTGCAGCTTTTGTATGTCTCTTTTAGTTAAGGTCCACGTCTCTGCACCATACGTAAGCACTGGAAGGATGCATTGATCAAACACTTTTCTTTTAAGACATAATGGCATATTGCTCTTGAAAATTATGCTGTTTCTTCCAAAAGCTCTCCAGGCAAGTTTTGTACGCCGATTAATTTCTTCATCAATGTGACCCTCACTTGATATCTGCTGTCCAAGATAAACATACGTATCTGTTATCTCCAGTTTTTCTCCATCAATCGATAAATCTTCATTTCTTGTAAAAGCATTGAACATCACTTTTGTCTTCTGAAAGTTCATTTTTAATCCCACTTCTTTACTCTTGTCAGCAAGTTCCTGGATCATACTCTGCAGCTCTGATGGGGTAGTTGCAAAAATGACTATGTCATCAGCAAAACGAAGGTGGGTTAGATAATCTCCATTAATCTTTATCCCTTTGTTTTCCCAGTTCAGTGATTGAAAGACATTTTCCAATGTGGCATTAAAGAGCTTCGGAGATATGGTGTCACCTTGTCTCACTCCCTTTCCAATTTTTATGTGTGTTGTATTTTCAAACAGCCGAATCTTTATGTAAGGTCAGGTGATGCGCAGCATCACAGCCTCTCCTTGACAAATGTCAACCCCGCCTTCTCGTGGTGCATCCTGTTCCCACTAAAGGGGCTCTGACGACCGCCAATAGCGGTATAACTATACCATCGGGATTAGAGAAAATGCTATCCCACACTCACCAACCCGCTTGGCCAGCGTCGTGAGTTATGGTCAAACCCCTCCAAAATGACTCCACAACTTAAATCTTTGCCCCCCAGTCTCCGGCAGCTGGAATGTACCTAGCCAAGGCAGCGGCCAGTCTGACATGAAGGCAGAGGGTGCTAAGAAAGAATCCCCGGAGGACCGGACTAGGCTGCCATCTGATGCTGACCTTGGCTACGTATAATGGACGCTCATTATCTTCTGATTCAAGGCTTCTTGAATTGGAAGAGGAACTACAAAGGATCAAGTGGGACATCGTCGGGCTAAGTGAGGTAAGGAGAAAAGGAGAAGATCTCATTGAACTGAAAAGTGGACATCTCTTCTACTATCGTGGGACAGATACTGGCAGAACTAGTGGTGTTGGATTTATAATAAACAAGAAACTGAAGGATAAAGTTGTAGATGTTGAAAGTTCCTATGACAGAGCTGCACGACTCGTTATCCAACTCTCGAGAAGATAATAGGCTCAGATTATTCAAACTTATGCACCCACCACAAGTCATCCTGAAGAAGAAATTGAAGAATTTTATGAGGAAATTCGTACATACACACATACATATCAATAAGCTGTTCTCTGAGATTCAGAGGTTAGCTCCAAAAAGAAATACAAACTTCCAGATATTTTTACCTATTGTTGTCGTATCAAACTTCGCCATTTACACTGATCTTGACTTACAACTCGTGCTTCGCTGATATTCATTACATGCAGAGGCAGAAGGGTTTTTCATCTTGAACTCCTTTTTCAAGAAAAAGCCACACAGGAAATGGACACGGAGACATCCAAATGGGACGACAAGTGAAATTGATTTTATTATGTGTAACAAAAAATTCGTCATAGAAGACTGCAGTGTGCTAAACAAGTTCAACACAGGTAGTGACCATAGATTGGTGAGATGTAAGATGCAACTCAACACTAAACTCGAACGTGGCAAGCTCATAAGGCAAACAAAATGTATTGACATAACCAACCTTAAAAAACACCACAATACCTTCAAGTTGGAACTGAAGAACAGATTCTCTGCTTTAGAAGGCCTAACATCGGAAGAAGTGGATATTTCTGAAGTTAACAGAAAAGTAACCAAAGCTCTTATGGAAACCACAACGAAATTAGCTGGGTCTAAGAACAAGCTGCATGTGAACAAATTATCAGGAAAAACCAAAATGTTGATGCAAAAAGAAGAGAGATGAGGACAACTAAAAAAGATGTGGCTTCCAAAGTGGAATATATAGAGCTATGCAAGACAGTACGAAAAAGTATCGCTGAAGACGTAAGGACATTCAACTGTGAACTAGTGAGGAAAGCAATTGAAAACAACCAAAGCTTAAAGACAGCAAAGGGACATCTCAGTAAGGGAAGAAAACAGATTATAGCACTGAGAAAAGAAGATGGTTCTGTAACAAGAAATAGAGGCAGAAATTTTGACAAGAGTGAAATATTTCTACTCCAAATTATATGAAAGGGATGATACATGTACTCCAGACATCATGAAAGGTACCAGGGTTCTTCCAGTCCTCCCAGTAGAAGTTGCACATGCAATCAAGAACATGAAAAGCTCCAGGAGAAGACGGAATTACTGTAGACATCATACAAGAAGCAAGTGGAGAAATCGAAACAGTACTCGCCCAAATTTTCACTCGATGCCTTAATGAAGGGAAGATTCCGGAGGATTGGAACAACGCTACAATGATCCTGCTACATAAAAAAGGTGACATTGAGGATCTCGGGTACTACAGACCTATCGGCCTCCTATCAGTGATTTATAAAATCTTCACTAAAGTTCTTTCACACCGCTTGAAGGAAGGAAGGTAACACTGGACATGGCTCAACTGAGAGAACAAGCTTAATTCAGCAGTGGCTACAGCACAATAGATCATATCCACGTACTGAGAGAACTAATTGAAAGAGCGAGAGAATATGAACTTCCATTGTGCATGGCTTTTATCGATTATGAAAAAGCCTTTGATTCGGCAAAACCGTCAGCAGTTACAATGGCTCTGAAATCCCGCGGTATTGAAGATGCATACATTAATATTATTAATAACATCTATGAAAATGCAAGTGCAAAGATTCGGCTGTTTGAAAATACAACACACATAAAAATTGGAAAGGTAGTGAGACAAGGTGACACCATATCTCCGAAGCTCTTTAATGCCACATTGAAAAATGTCTTTCAATCACTGAACTGGGAAAACAAAGGGATAAAGATTAATGGAGATTATGTAACCCACCTTCGTTTTGCTGATGACGTAGTCATTTTTGCAACTACCCCATCAGAGCTGCAGAGTATGATCCAGGAACTTTCTGACAAGAGTAAAGAAGTGGGGTTAAAAATGATCTTTCAGAAGACAAAAGTGATTTTCAATGCTTTTACAAGAAATGAAGATTTATCGATTGATGCAGAAAAGCTGGAGATAACAGACACATACGTTTATCTTGGACAGCAGATGATATCAAGTGAGGGTATCATTGAAGAAGAAATTAAGTGGCGTACAAAACTTGCCTGGAGAGCTTTTGGAAGAAACAGTATAATTTTCAAGAGCAATATGCCATGTCTTAAAAGAAAAGTGTTTGATCAATGCATCCTTCCAGTGCTTACGTATGGTGCAGATATGTGGACCTTAACTAAAAGAGACATATAAAGGCTGCAGACAACTCAAAAAGCATGGAGAGGTGCATGCTTGGTGTAACCAGGAGAGATAAGAAGAGGAACTCGTGGATCAGAAAAATGGCAAGAGTGAAAGACATCATGATCAGAGTTAAATCCCTGAAATGGCAATGGGCTGGACATACTGCCAGAAGGACAGACCATCGATGGACAGCCGAAATTTTAGATTGGATTCCAAGGGACAGGAAAAGACCCAGAAGACCACATGGGAGATGGGTGGATGAAATTCGAAAGCATGCTGGAGTAACATGGAGGAGACTGGCACAAGACAGTCCGTTGTGGAAGAAACTTGGGGAGACCATCGTCCAGCAGTAGATTGATAATGGTTGAAAATGATGATGATATGGTGAGCATCACTTTACCGGCACTGATGTTGCTGTGTGATTTGTGGGGATGGGGTGATGGCAGGTGAATTCCAATGCAAGCTTGTGTGATAGGTGGCTGGTTCAAAGTGATGACACCATGTCTCATCATTGGCCACAATTCTGTCAAGGAACTTTTCAACCTCCTCCTCATACTGCAGCAAGTTCTCCAAGGACAGGCCCATTCATTCAGCCTTGTGTTCTGTTGACAACAATTTGGGAACCCACGCCACACTCGCCTTGCTGTATGCTAAGTGTTTAGGGACTATTGTTTGCACCATTTGTGTGCTTAGTTCCAACTGCATTTAAAGAAACTAAGGATTTAAATATTTTAGCAAAATAAGAACTGTATTGGAACGAAATGTTCTGTGCTTAGTTCAAATAACCATTCTGTGCTTGGTTGTTATTTAAACTAGTTCCAACCGAGTTGGAACTAAGCACTGAGCAGTTATTTGCCCATTCTCCTTAATGTGAGCATCAACTGCCACTATGTTTTATTGTTTGCTTCTCCTGGCCTCGCGACATCTGGTGTTGACACACATTCCTGTTGAAACATGTCTACCCATCGAAACACTACATTTTGACGTGCATTCCTCACCCCATACGGCCTGGATCTGCCAATATATGCCCATAGAAGTTGTGCCCTCCATTGTTAAAAACTGAATCAGTGCTCTCTTTGCACATTTAGATGAATCCATCATTCACAGCAGTACAAATTTCCCTGCAGTACTGCACGTTACTGTATTTTCAAACAGAATGACTGCTACAGAATGAAAGTTGCTTATTAAATGATTGTATTCGACCACTACTGCCTTGTACACAACTTTTCACTATGCTGCCATTGCCACTTTAATTTGAACGACCCTAATATATTCATATAGCAAGAGAGTTTTGAACATGTAAACAATTCAAAACTAGTTTGTGAATTGTCTATGTGTTCTGCAAGTGTTGCCCTGTGTCGGGATCATCACAAGAAACAGAATCTTGGGATTTAAGACTTCTCTACAACTTGGAAGGAACATCTGTCAATTAAAGGCCATTAGAATGTCTTTGCTTGGGTGGATCAAAATAACATTCACTATGTTTGAGTGTTTGGCCAACAATTGGACCAAGATATAAACATTAAACTTAAAGTAAAGATAATGCAAGCTGACTACAACTTGCAGCAATTAAATATGACTGACTTTTTTTTTTTTTTTTTTTCAACAATTCGTTGTCGTTTGCTAGGTGAATATAGAACAGATATTTTAGTAGATTTTTAAAAATGTTTGTCAAGGGAAAACAGTTTTCTTCATACACCACTTCCACTACCTGGAAATCTGGAACTTCTAAATGGATAACCTTCAGTGTTGTATGGTGTATCCCAACATGGTGTTGTACCATGTTGTTGTTCCTGGGTTTGTACTATAATATTTTTAACTGCATCATTGGGGTATTATATGTCTTATTCTACCAGAATGTTGTTCAAAAATATTGTGTGTTATCACCTGTGAAGAGTTTGTTTGGGCATTTGCAGTACATGTTTGTGTTTTACTCATCTATTGTAATTAGTTTTGTTCATCTTTGGGTATTACAACTTTCATATACACATAATTAAAAAAAGTACCAAAATTGTGTGGGTTTTTACATGTTTTGTTTCCACTTGCAAAAAATTGCTTGTAAAGTTCATAATTTTCACTTGGCTAATTTTTGTTTTGAATTCTAATCCTTCAAGACACTGTCAATACGATAGGTATACATTTAATGATTTGGCCTCTTTTTTTTTGAGGGAGGTATCTTTTGAATTTATTCCCTGGAAAAATCTTGGTTTTATGAAGTACACTATTTCACATAAGCTGGTTCACCAGAGTAAGGCAAAAGATAGGAAGGAGAAGGTGGAAAGGCATGAATTGGCTTTTTGGAAAGATAGAAAGACTCAGGAAAAATAGGGGAAACAAAGTTGTAAGTTGTGTGAAGAATAGGAGTGGGGAAATGATATGGGAGCCTAATGAGTTAAGTGAAAGATGGGGTAAATACTTATATGTGAGTTATTAGATCAGGAAAGCAAAGGTGATTCTGAGGCAGAAGCAGATGATGTCACAGTGAAGGAGGGAAGCACAGAAGGAATCTCTAGAGAAGAGGTGTGTAAAGCTCTAAAATCTCTTAAGAATGGTAAGGCTCCGGGAGTTGATGGCATAACTGCCGAGATGTTGAAATATGGTGGTGACTCTGTAATTGACTGGTTAACTGAAATTTGGCAGCTGTGCTGGGAGCTAGGAATGGTCCCTCAGGATTGGAAGGATGCTATCATTGTTCCCTTGTATAAGGGAAAAAGGTGATCAGAATGACTGCAAGAACTATAGTGGTGTAAGTCTATTGAGTGTGCCAGGGAAAGTGTTTGGTAAGGCCATTATTGAAAAAGTACGGAGTCTTACATCTGAGAAAGTGTGGGATGTTCAGAGTGGTTTCGTGCCTGGTAAAGGCTGCACTAACCAAATTTTTGCATTACGCATGGTGATTGAAAAGCATCTGGCTGTTAGTAAGAAAGTTTTTGCTGCCTTCATAGATTTAGAGAAAGCTTACGACAGAGTAAATAGGACACTTCTGTGGAAGGTATTGAATGAATATGGTGTTACTGGGAATCTACTTAATAGTGTAAAAGTCATATGTGCTGGCAGTAGAGTTTGTGTACGAGTGAATGGTGTTTTTTCAAAATGGTTTTCTATTGGTGCAGGAGTCAGGCAAGGTTGTGTAATATCACCCTGGCTGTTTAATATATTTATGGATGCAGGCATGCATGATGCCAAAATAGATAATACTGCTTTTATGTCTTGGTGATATCCGTGTGTGCAGTATGCTGTATGCTGATGACACTGTCCTGTTGACAGAGAGCAAACGTTAGTTGCAGAGTATGTTGTCCCGGATGTACGAAGTTTGCATGAAATTCAAACTGAGTATTAATAAAAGAAAAACCAAAGTTATGGTTTTTGAGTGGGGAACTGGTAATACTGAATGTAACAAGTCTAAATGGCACAGTGATTGACCAAGTGAATGAGTTTGTGTATTTAGGAAGCATGTTTGACAGAGAGAACAAATTGAATGGTGAAATTAGTAGGAGAGTGAATTCTTCATTGAAAGTCGTGGCTGCCTTGGGAGGTTTTCACAAGAATGATGGGTTCTCAAGGGAGTCCCGCATGACTATGGTAGTGTAATTGTTCCTACTCTGATGTATGGCTATGAAACCTGGGTACTACAGAAGAAACATAGGTGTAGTTTGTGCGCTGGAGAAATGCATTACTTACAGGGGGGGGGCAAGACACATTCTGATTGTGTGAGGAATGACTAATATGCTTCGATGGTTTGGCCATGTTGAATGAGTGAGATGCTTACTAAGAAATTTTTCAGCCCAAGTGGCAGGAAGGAAAGGCCAAGGAAGTTATGGAAGGATCAGATTCAGGAGTGTCTGCATGAGAAAAAGATCATGAGTATGAAGTATAGAAGATATTGTGTACATCATGTGATGAATGTCAGTGAAGCCCGAGTTGTGTGTCAAGATTGCTGTAAATGGAGGAGTTTGATATGGAAACAGTAAGTAAATCTGTTAACAATTATCTGGTAGTTTGTCTTTTCTTTGTGGAGCTAACCTCTGAATCCTAGAGAACAGCTTAGTGATATGTATGTACTATTTCACATAAATTTCACAATACATTACAGTGTTTTTTAGTTTAATCCACATTTGTATTCATAATTTAAACTTTCATTTTTCTGCCTTGGCAGACAGTGGGGATCCTTGGGGGCCTGGGCCTTGGTAATCTGTCCCCATTTTCTCCCCAGTGGTTGGAGACTACATCTGACCTTTACTCTTTCTTTGGTTTGCTGTCTAGCAGTAGCCAATCATAATAACTCTACATCCCACATATTCATATTCTTGTCTCTTCTCAAAACATGAGTGTTTTACTTAGTTTTTTTTTTTTTTCGAAACCTCTGTTGCTTTAACTGTAGTCATTGTCTTTTGTCAAAACTAATCCTGTCTTTTTAGTGACACCACATATCAATCTCGGCATCTTCAGTTTCATTTTGCTTAATCTCTAAAGATCTTGTCACTGATCAAGTCTTAGCACTGTATAATATGGTATTATCATGGCCTTGAAAACAGTGGCATAACTAGCACAGCATGCCCCCTCCCCCTGCAAGATTTACTTCAGCACCCCTAAGCACAGTAATTTTCTCAGGATTTCAAACACGAGAGAGGATGCATTTTTCACGGTGTGTTGTGGTTGGGGGGGGGGGGCAGGTTAAGAATTCAAGGAGAGTGTCTGCAAACGTAATGCCTAGAGCCCTATAGTTTTAACTTTTTATGTAATAGATTTGACAATACGAGTAATTGCTTTATCCAAAACTAAAATAAATCACTTGAAGAAATCCCCCTCTTGCACATAGTTGATCTGCGACTGCTGTGAATTAATGTTGACACCTGTCATGCGTGTAATCTTAGGTAACTGACTGTTTTCCCACATCCTCCACGGGGAATCCCACTGTGGCCTCGCGCTATTCCTCAGCAGCGCAGAGAGAGGGCGATTGGAGAGCGATCGTATTATTTACGACCTATTGCAGAGCAATCGTATTGCAACCCGAAGTCAAAGAGCCGAACACTTTCGGTCTGTAGGACATTCAGTGTTTTAAAAGTGAAACTAGGCATTTATTTAGGCAAAGCTAAATATATCTTAAAGCAAAATATGAATCTTTGGGTTAATTATTGTGAGTGTTCAAATTTTTTCATAAAACTATAACTGGCAGCTTCAGTACGCCCCTTTGTTACCTGCGCGGCGGTGGTAGTTATGCCACTGCTTGAAAACCCGACTTTCCTGCCTCATTGATAGTTTTCTACCATACAAGTACACCTGGTATTTTTCTCCAGCTATTCTATTTTGCTTACATACTGCCAGTCACTTCTCCTTTCAGATCTGTATTCCTCAAACACTGAGCCCTGGTATTTGAATCTTGATGATGTAAAGTAACTAAATTTTACAATAGTGGATAAATTGTGTTGTTTTAAATGGAAAAAAAAAATGATGTTGTCAGAACATTGAAAGTATAATTATATTCACATTAGTACATTTTTTACTGTTTATTGAAATTGCAGTGTACATGTTACCAGAATGCAGTTTTCACCCACATGTATGTTTTTTGTAATGTAGGACACCCACGACTGAACCAAACTCTGAAGAAGTAGAGAAAGTTACCAGTCGTATGAGCTCCTTAAACATAAATGCCAATAATAAAGCAGAAAAACAAGAAATGCCAAAGGTAAAAAACTTATCTTTTTTTGTTACTAGGGTAAATACTTAATATTAGGTCAGAAACAAAGTGTTGCCTCACTAAAATTATGGTGTATAAAAGGGGGTGGAGTGAAAAGATTTGATTTTACAACACAAAGGTAAATAATCTTACTTTGCTGAAGACCTTAATTAACTTTCCAATTTTTTGAGATCCAGCGATTTGGGCAACCGTGAAAAAACACCAAAATTGTTTTCATAAGGAAATGTTATATAAGCATCTAGTTTTTTTTGTCATAAATTTGTTTAACTGTTAAAGTGGTTGTATTAATCATGGTGTGTGTGTGGAGGTGGGGGGGGATTTGCAATTAGTTTGTGAGAAAATATTTAATTTCATTTCCTGTGTCTTCTTTGTGGCTTTTATTGAAATATTTTTCACCCCCCTAGATACAACGGAGAAGTGAAGCTGTGCCAGAATCTCCAAAGAAGGATAACTGTTTCCCAAGGATTAGGCAAAAACTAAGCAATGTTTTATGTCCTGATAAAGGTATTTATGATGCATTATATTATAAAAAGTACATCAACAATGAACTGTGGAATCCACCACTTATAGAATTCCTAAATAATCATTCTTTGATTACTCTTTACCATGTCAAACTATTATACAGGCTTACCTGTATTTTGTTGGCCTTTTAGTATTTTATCAAACCTGCTTGCCTGACTGGTTAATGAGGCCCAAAACATAACCACATAAGAACAGAAAATAAAATTTAAAAACCTAATTGAAATTAATGCTGATTATCTGCAAATTTCCTCCACCTCTTTCAGTCCATTGCAAGATTTTGTGCTTCTGGGAGATTATTACCACTATCACAAAGTACATTTTACACAAACAATTTTGTTTTTAGGTCTTTCATTGGTCAGCTACTTCAGAATGTTAACATCTGTTGCAGTAATCTTTTGTTAGCCACATGACACACATGAAGAAATCACCTAAGTATTCATTCCTTTTTTTTTATTATTATTTTTTTTTTTTTTGGTCTGTCATCTTCATAAAAAGTACTTTTAAAATTCTGCATTGCTGATAGTGTCACATTAAATCCATTTTTGATGTTCTTCTGACAACTCTTGTACCATCCACACTGGACTACCTAGTGAGACCTTTACTTCACATTCACCCGGCTTTCCATACTGTCTAAGGTACAAATATTGTATTGTATACAGCCAGGGTCTAAGAACAAGCTGGGTCTAAGAACAAGTTGCATGTGAACAAATTATCAGGAAAAACCAAAATGTTGATGCAAAAAAGAAGAGAGATGAGGACAACTAAAGAAGATGTGACTTCTAAAGTGGAATATATAGAGCTATGCAAGACAGTAAGAAAAAGTATCACTGAAGACGTAAGGAAATTCAACTGTGAACTAGTGAGGAAAGCAATTGAAAACAACCAAAGCCTAAAGATAGCAAAGGGACATCTCAGTAAGGGAAGAAAACAGATTATGGCACTGAGAAAAGAAGATGGTTCTGTAACAAGAAATAGAGGCGAAATTTTGACAAGAGTGAAAGATTTCTACTCCAAATTATATGAAAGGGATGATATATGCACTCCAGACATCATGAAAGATACCAGTACCAGAGTTCCTCCAGTCCTTCCAGCAGAAGTTGCACATGCAATCAAGAACATGAAGCGAGGAAAAGCTCCAGGAGAAGATGGAATTACTGTAGACATCATACAAGAAGCAAGTGGAGAAATCGAAACAGTACTCGCCCAAATTTTCACTCGATGCCTTAATGAAGGAAAGATTCCTGAGGATTGGAACACCGCTACAATGATCCTGCTACATAAGAAAGGTGACATTGAGGATCTCGGAAACTACAGACCTATCAGCCTCCTATCAGTAGTTTATAAAATCTTAACTAAAGTTCTTTCACACCGCTGGAAGGTAACACTGGACACGGCTCAACCGAGAGAACAAGCTGGATTCAGGAGTGGCTACAGCACAATAGATCATATCCACGTGCTGAGAGAACTAATTGAAAGAGCGAGGGAATATGAACTTCCATTGTGCATGGCTTTTATCGATTATGAAAAAGCCTTTGATTCGGTGAAACCATCAGCAGTTACAATGGCTCTGAAAACCTGCGGTATTGAAGATGCATACATTAATATTATTAATAACATCTATGAAAATGCAAGTGCAAAGATTAGGCTGTTTGAAAATACAACACACGTAAAAATTGGAAAGGGAGTGAGACAAGGTGACACCATATCTCCGAAGCTCTTTAATGCCACATTGGAGGGTGTTTTTCAGTCGCTGAGCTGGGAAAACAAGGAGATAAAGATTAATGGAGATTATCTAACCCACCTTCGTTTTGCTGATGACGTAGTCATTTTTGCAACTACCCCATCAGAACTGCAGAGTATGATCCAGGAACTTGCTGACAAGAGTAAAGAAGTGGGATTAAAAATGAACTTTCAGAAGACAAAAGTGATGTTCAATGCTTTTACAAGAAATGAAGATTTATCGATTGATGGAGAAAAGCTGGAGATAACAGACACGTATGTTTATCTTGGACAGCAGATATCAAGTGAGGGTCACATTGGTGAAGAAATTAATCGGCGTACAAAACTTGCCTGGAGAGCTTTTGGAAGAAACAGCATAATTTTCAAGAGCAATATGCCATTATGTCTTAAAAGAAAAGTGTTTGATCAATGCATCCTTCCAGTGCTTACGTATGGTGCAGAGACGTGGACCTTAACTAAAAGAGACATACAAAGGCTGCAGACAACTCAAAGAAGCATGGAGAGGTGCATGCTTGGTGTAACCAGGAGAGATAAGAAGAGGAACTCGTGGATCCGAAAAATGACAAGAGTGGAAGACATCATGATCAGAGTTAAATCCCTGAAATGGCAATGGGCTGGACATACTGCCAGAAGGACAGATCATCGATGGACAGCCGAAATTTTAGATTGGATTCCAAGGGACAGGAAAAGACCCAGAAGAAGACCACATGGGAGATGGGTGGATGAAATTCGAAAGTATGCAGGGGTGACATGGAGGAGACTGGCACAAGACAGACCGTTGTGGAGGAAACTTGGGGAGACCTTCGTCCAGCAGTGGATTGATAATGGTTGACAATGATGATGATGATGATGATGATACAGCCAGGGATTGGAGAGGATTTAGCAATTGATGGAGCAATCCTAGAAATAATCAATGCCTACATTTACCTCTGATAACAAATACCTAGCAAGGGCCATGGTAAAGAAGAATTTAATAGGTGTATAAAACTTGTTTGGAGGGCATTTGGAAGAAATAGTACAATTTTGAAGAATATGTCATAAAAGTATGTACAGTCAAACCCCTATTTAACGGACTGCGATTTAATGAATTCCACGATTTTACGTACATTTTTTATGGTCCGAACGGAACCACATTGAAATCAATGCTTGGCGTTCCCCAATTTAACAAACAAATTTCCTCAATTTAGCGAACATTTTTTTTTTTAAAATCACCAAACTATGTTAAACAACATTTTCACGTTGCAAGGTAGCCAGAAATAGAGCCTTGCGTAACAGGAAACTTTTATGCATGCAGTTAACCAGTGTTTCAAAGAACACCATCTGCAAAATAGCTTGACGGAATCATAAATTAGTTAACCTTTCCTTTGACTATTAAGCATAACTTACGCTTCTTAAAGGCAAATGACCAACAAGTTCCAAAGGAACAATGTTTTCTTGCATGGGTGGGAAACAGGAAAAAGAAAGGTGGTGTGGGGAAGGAAATCTAGAATACCATGGGGATTCTTGTTCTCAGCTACAGACAAAACAGTAGCTTTTTGTGAAGTCAGGGGGCACACATTGTACATACCCATTCCTAAACCTCTGGAATTCTTTCCCAAATTGCACCTCTTTTGTTCTCAGTGTTAAATCTACAGGTCAAATTAAACAACGCAGCTCGTTTACGGATAAAGTTTTGATGAACATAGATAGCACTAGAAAAGTTAGAAGTGAAATTCAGTGATCACTGTAGTTTGCATAAGTGCATTTTGTGAGAGCATTTAAAAAAATGAATGACTGCAGGGGAAAAAAGCGAAAATGTTTCAATCTGTGAAAAAATGGACATTTTTGTCGCAGCTTGATGCGAACTCAGGATCGCAGACTGCTGCAGCAGAGAAACTCAGAATTTCCAAGTCAACTATGTGTACCATAGCGAAAAACAGAAAAGGAATTAAAAGCTGTGCATCCAAGTGTGAGCAATTTTCAAGTAAGAGGAAATCTAGGAAAGCATTGTCCCTGAATGAGTTGAAAAACGCTCTTTTTCACTTGGTTCTAAAAACACAGGCTAGTACAAGTAATTTGCCTATTGGTGGATCACCTTTTGAAGGAAAAAGCAGTTCATCTTGCCCAGCGACTTCAAATAAAAGAATTCTCCACATCAAATGCATGGATTGATAGTTTTAGCATAGACTTAACATAGTGTGTAGAACTCTATCTGGCAAAAGCACTTGTGTTGATCCTGTGATGGCACAAACATGAAAAAATGAACAGCTGCCACAAATTATTGAAAAGTTCATGCTGTGCGACATATTTAATGCTGATGGAACAGGACTGTTTTATAACATGCAGTCAGATAAAACACTTTGTTTTTAAAATGACACCTGCCATGGAAGAAAGAAATCAAATGACAGAATCACTGTTCAAAGCTGCTAATGCAGCTGGGTCAGAAATATTGCAGCCATTAGTCATAGGCAAATATGCTAAACCATGTTGCTTCAAAAATGTGAAGTCTTTGCCTGCCAAATATGAAGCAAATAAAAAGTAGTGTGTTACCACCGCTTTATTCAGAAATCATGTAGAAGCCTTGGTTATTCAGATGTAGGCAAAAAAGTCCTCTTATTCATTGATCAGTGTGCTGCGCATCCTCAGGTAAACTCTGAAAAATGTTCTTAATTTTTTTCTCAGCAAATTGTACTAGTACAACCTCTGAATCTGGGTTTCATTAGGTCTTTTAAAAGCTCATTATCGAAAGCTTCTCACATGAAAAGTTTTTTCTGTTATCGGTGCAAAGGACGACACATCTAAAGTCAAAGTTCACATTTTTGGTGCAATGCATTTCGTGTGACAGTCTTGGAATGCAGTTACGGCAGATACCATTGAAAACTGCTTTAACAAAGCAGGCTTCTCATGTTGTGAACAAGAAAGTGGGTTCAATACCGAAAATTCTGCTGATAATTTTGCGAATGACTATCTTGCAGAATGGAATGAAATTGCCTCATCAGGTATTGTGTTTTCTGATTATGTTGATTGTGATGTAAATGTGCATACCTGGCTAATGCAATCCATTGATGTTTTGGATGAACAGATCAGAATTAATGCGTAAGATTCTAATGAAGAAGATGAAGCAAAACTGAAAGTTAGCTGCTTTAGTGATGCGTTGAACAGTATAGAACATGCTAAAAACTACTTGATGTGCTTCGATATTAATGATGTTTTTCCTGCACTTCATAAAACTGAAGCTGCAATTCATAAAGCTAAACGTTCAGAAAAAGAATAAGCAATCTTCTCTAAAAGATTTCTTTTCTACAGTGTGAAAAGGTAATCAACACATATTCTGTTTCTACAAGTTATTTAATACTAATTGATCTGTTTCACTCAGTTCGTAACACTGAAATCATTATTTAAGAAGATAAATGCTCGGAAAAAATAAACTACCGTATTTTTCGCGCAATTTTAAAGTACGCTTAAATTTTGATGCTACATATTGGTCTAATATCTACAAATTATGTATTTAATATTCAAAGTAAATGTGTACATATTATATCAGTTTTGATAATACATTTTTTAACTAAAAGTACTATACATAATTTAAATTTCACTGAAAGAGAACTTAGATGATTACATATTCTATTATGAACACTTGCTTAATTTGAATGTTTCATTCGAAAAAGGTTCCCTCGATTCATCAAATTCCGCGATTTTATGTACAACACTGTTGGTCCCTTGAAATTCGTTAAATAGAGGTTTGACTATAATCAGTGTGCCCTTCCAGTTCTTACTTGTGTATCAGAGACATGGCCTTAACTAAAGAAGATATCCAGAGGTTGCAAACTATTGAAAGAATAATGGAGAGGTGCATGTTTGGCAAAACCAGGAAGGATAAGAAAAGGAACTCCTGGATCAAGAAAATGATTATGGGTGTTGATGTTATCATGATCAAGGCAAAATCCCTGAAATGGCAATGGGCTGTACATATTGCTAGTCTGACCACCATTGAACAACTGAAATACTAACCTAGATTCCAAAGGACAGGTAAAGACCTAGAAGAAAAGCGCATGGGAGATGCGTGGATGAAATTCAAAACAAAGTTGTAGTGCCATGGAGAAGACTTGTTTAAGACAGATTTGTGGAAGAAGCTTGGTGTGACTTTCATCTAGCAGTAGATTGATAATGTTTGACAGTGATAATACAACCAGAGTAGGTCTAAAAACATTGTTTTAAGTTTTCTTTGACTAACATCTTTTTTCATGGCTATAGTCTCATACAGCTAATATGAGACTACTTCTGTATTGCTAATTGTATTTTCCAAGTCTTTGCCAAGCTTTCTTTTTTACCAGTTACTGCACTTGATACTTTCACTGCCATGTGATGCCGAACAGCATCATACAATACTTAGCCCAGGTGGCAACACCGTCGAATGGCATCGTGATTATGGCTTAATATTTCCTTTCCTAAAACCTTTGGCACTTGAAGAAAGGTATCTGTTTTGTTACTGGCACTGAGAATGAGTATCCAACTGTTTCAAAATGACCGGGGTTTGGGGATAGCAGATTTTTTTCTGCATTTTTTAGGGAAGGTTTCCCATAGACCTACCACAGCGTGCTGTTTTCACTGCAATGTTTATTTTCCTTTGAACGTCACTGGTTTTGCGGTGAAGGGAACTATCTATAAATAAATGCTTGAGTGGCAGTAAAAGCATTTGCTGCTTAGAGTTCATGCGTAAGAGGGAACTATCTATAAATAAATGCTTGAGTGGCAATAAAAAGCATTTGCTGCTTAGAGTTTATACGTAAGAGGGCAGCCTATTGAGGATGCTAAAAAGATTTCAAGGAAACCCATATTCACTTCAATGTTTAGTTTTGTGAAAACAATGGATATGTTCAGACAGGCTATCTCTGGTCCCTCTCCACCAAAAGTTCATGGGCGGGCACATCCTGTCATGGAAATAGATGATCCCGATAATTTGTCATCATTTGCAGAAACATACTCTTTTAGTAGCTGTAGTATGACCAAAAATGAAGAATGCCACCTTCTCTCTCTTACTCCACCTAAACAGATTTTGGCTACACATTGGTATGATGTTTCCCATGTCACAAGAACAATTCTGTTCACTAGTGTACTAGAACTGGAAATTAATATGACAGGTATCGAACCAATCTAATTTTTCAATCTTTTTGAGACTGAAGAATTTTACAATATATTAGTTACAGTCTACAGGATATGCAAGTCTATAGCATATGCCTTTGCAACGCATAATGCTGTAGACCTGTTTATATCCCTGGAGTTACCGAAGGCTATAATTATGAATATCAATTATGGATAACTTCTCTCTTATTTTAGAATAGCAGAGTCTTGCAAAGCTATGAGGTGCAGACAAATGGCTAGGTTGATCCAAATGCATAGAAGCCAGTGGCGGCTTCTCAGGTGAAGTGCCTCTTCACCTATTTTACTCAAAATAAAGTTTTATTCAGTATTTTTTTATAATATATTCTTTTTTGCCTTTATTCAGTTCCAAAATACTCAAAATTTTGAATAGATATTAATTCACATGGCGGGCTCAATACGGAAAACAAATCCTTGTACGCAAAACAGTGCAAGTGAAGAGCCAAAATGAAAATGCTTGGAAGTCTGCAGTGTCCGCCGAGTTGCCATGGTAACCGTGACATCACCCTCCCCAATCTGCTCGCTCAAGTAAAGTGTTTCAGCTTCATGCGCCTTACCTCTGCATCTTTCAGTTTTTGAGCGTAAAGTTGTGAGAGATCACGGTGGAGCGGGTGTTAATTTTTTTTTTTTTTTTTTTTTTGGGGGGGCCTTGCTTACTTTTTAGTAATAAACATTTGGCGTGGAATAAAGACAGATTCTCAGATTTATTAAGTGTAACACGGTCACTTCATAAACATCGTGATTCTTGCGAACACCTGAAATGCGGATTAATGTTAAGGAATTTTGAAAAATTCAAAACACCATTGCCGATGCCCTGAGGAAAAATGCTAGGCTTTTGAAAACGCATTTTAACGAAACCGTTCGTTTAAATAGACTTTTCCTGCAGACAGTGATTGATGCAGTATTAAAACGAGAACTAGCATTCCATGGCCATGACAGCAAACGAGAACTAGCATTCCATGGCCATGACAAAAGCATGGGCTCGATAAATCGTGGAAAATTTCATTGAATTACTTTCATTGTTGATATGAAGAAGAACTTTAGAAATTGAAAATCAATACAAAAGGATAAAAAAACTATTCAAAATGAATTAATTGAATGTATTTCTGAATATATAAATGATCACGTCAAAAATTAAATAATTTTTTATTGTGGATTCGGAAGGTGTATTGGTTGAGGGATTTTTGGGTTTCCATGATGTGAAGGAAGATAGAATGTCAGGAGCTTTATACAAAATGCTAGACAAAATTTTGGAACAGTCTGATTACCAACACAAATAAATAGGACAATGTTACGATGGGGCAAGTATAATGTCCGGACACTTAAATGGACTACAGAAAAAAAGTCAAGGATAAAGCTTCTCAAGCTGTTTTTGTTCATTGCTTAGTTCATCGTTTGAATCTTGTATTACACCAGAGTTTTTCTAAAATTTCTAAGTGTCGAATACCTTTTGCAAGCCTCAGTCCAATTGCTTCGTTTGTTCACCATTCTGCGAAGCGGTCTTATACACTTATATCAACAACCGCAAGATGATTGATTGGAGGTTTAACGACCACCGTGAGCAACTCGATGGGCTATAAGAAGTCGCCCGTCCCTAATTTAGGGTCACTGGTTCCAGGGAAGGGAGAGAGCCAGTGCCATAAGACAAACACATCATCCATGCCTCACCGGGATTCGAACCTGGACCCCGTTCGGACGAATGATCAGAGGCCATTGCTTAGACCACTGCGCCACCGGGGCGGCAAAACCGCAAGATGCAGACCAACCATAGCAAAAACTCGATGGTCCTCCACTTCGAAATTAGTAAGTGTAGTTGTTGAAGATTGGAATAAATTGAAGGAAGTGTTCGGATTTCTGACGAATAGCGAATAATCAGACAAAAAATCAATTCATCTTGCCAAGGGGTTTTTGAATGATATTAACACTTTCGAATTTACATTTTTGGCTCCACCGATCTATTATTCGAACTTTTGAAGAAAAAATAACTAAACATAAACTACTGTGTAACTCAAATTAAAAAACAAAAACAAAAAAAACTCGTGAAATTTTGAGCCATAAAAGGAACGATGAGTTATTTGAAGCACAGTTTCGAAAAGCTAGCAAAATCACAGAAATAAGCACGGGAATATGCTGCTCTTACACAGGAAACAATTTTTCAAAATTATAAACAATTTTATTTTAAAATTTTGGACCACATTTTTATGGAAATGGATATAAGATTTCAAGACTGTAAGAAACTTCAATTTGTCTGACTTGCTGACACAACCAAATTCGAATAATTTAATGCATGCTTTCCCTCTCGTGCTCTTGAAGATCTACATTTTTACGGAAACATATTTACTAAACATCAGCGCCTTAAAAATGATCTGAGACTTGTATATGCCGATGAAAAATTAAGTAATATATTGACTCAAGAACTCCTTCGAGTGTTTCACGGAGACAAAGACATTTTTACAGAAGATTATAAATTGGTTTTCCTCAGTTTAACAATTCCATCTACAAGTGTGCCAGTGGAAAGAAGTTTTCTTAAAAGAATACAAACTTGCTCAAGAAACACTAGTTCCCAAGATAGACTTGCTTCTCTGGCAAATATTTCTATTCAGGACACATTTTCTTGATGCTCACGAAGAAACAACCATCTTATGACTACATAATCGACAAATCTGCAGCTTTAAAAGGAAGAAAAATTGATTTAATATAAAAAAAAATAAGCAAGTCCTCATTAAAGGATTTTCATTGTAGACAGTAGATATATTTTCATACTGATCTTGTACCTCTTCACCTATTTTTCCAACCACGAGCCGCCACTGATAGAAGCTCATCCGTGGTGCCGCGTGACGTCTTGTGGCATTTCAGGAGATTTGCCCAGGTTTCTTATTGTCAATGCGTGCTTGCCGTTAAAATAGCACAGTGGCAGAGAATGTGTTAAAAAAGAGTTAATTAAAATATGTTACCTGTTCAATCACCTTCCACTGAATGATGAGATTAATATATATATATATATATATATATATATATATATATATATATATATACACACATACATAATATCTAAGGTATTTTACCTGATATTGTCGAAGTATTTCGCACGTTGTTTGCTCTGTGAGGCACATGCTCCTGGCCAGAGAGGTCCCTTCATTACGGACCTTTGGTTAGTTATAAAAAAAAAATTGCAGAAATAAAACAGTTAGGTTATATATTTTCAGTTCCACATTCATTCATTCGCACAATCAAACATTTGAGATTTATTATTAATTAAAAGATTTTAGTAGAAAGAGTTGTACTTATCGGGTCAGGAGATGTCTCATAGAGATTAATCTAGTTAACAGTTTAATTTAAGATCGCAGATTTAGATTTTTCAGCATTTATCCCTGTGTTCCAAATGTTTTGCAATTTCTGTTCAGCTGATTAAGGTTTTACTGTGAGCCACAAACACTCTTGGGTATTAGTGTTCAATCAGCAGCATGCGACAAACTTTTGGTATTACAACTGACCATTTCAGCATTTGTGCAAAAGTTATTTTTTAACAAAATTATCGGTATGAATTAAGGATAGGAAGCATCTTACACCCCAGCTGTACTACAAAGTTAATTTTAAACTGTTGACCAGCATATTTCTTAAATCTGACTATTGTAAGATGTTTTTTGTTAAAAGCTATGACTGATGCCAGCAACTTTCCTTTCACACCATAACTTTTCAAAACACTAAAACTATTCTTAAACACCTCTGTCAGAAAAGTTTTTTTTCAAAGTAAAGAGATTTTTACTCGAATGACTTTCTCAAAAGTTTTTATGAGGTGAACCTTGCAAACTCTTTGGAAAGCTGAACAATACTCTCTCCCCATGAAACACTCTTTAAACCATAATGCACCTCACTCAGCTGATTTTTCACCACTTTTCCCACTGAATATTTGGTTTGTGCGAGGCACTCTAATTAAGGAGATTTCCTGGAAGTTATTACAGTTCAAGTTCCATTCCTTGTGAATTAGCATTATGATTTACCTCTGCCAGTCTTCAAGAACCAAACCAGTTTTCCATGCCAGCTGAATATTCCTGTGTAGATAACATGTTTATGACTGGTGTGCTATTTTAGTGGCAACCACAAGATCCCAGTAAGAAACCCAGGCAAATCTTCCATGACACCACAGTACGTCACATGGCCATATAATCAGCTTTTATGCATGTGGATCAACCTAGCCATGTGTTCGTATCTCGTAGCTTTGCATGACTTCACTATTCTACAACACGAGAAAATTTAACCGTAACTGATATTTGTCATTATAATTGTGTCAATACTGATCTAGAAATTTACTAGATGCATATTTTAGACACTGCTGATGTATGGCAGTGAAACCTGGGTACTACAGAAGAAACATAAGTCTTTTGTGTGCTGGAGAAATACGTTACATACAGAGGGTTTGTGCAAGACACCTTATGATTGTGTGAAGAATTAAAATGTGTGACAGTTATGTGATGTGAAGCAAAATGTTGTTAGCAAGGTGGAGACTAATATGTTTTGCTGGTTTGGCCATGTTGAAAGAATGAGTGATGAGATGCTTCCTGAGAAAATCTTTTTAGCCCAAGTGGCAGGAAGGAAAGGCAGAGGAAGGCCAAGGAAGTCATGGGGAAAATCAGATTCAGGAGTGTCTGCATGAGAAAAAGATTATGAGTATGAAGTATAGAAGATCTTGTGTACGGCGTGTAATGGATATCAGTGAAGCCCAAGTTGTATGTCAAGATCGCTGTAAATGGAGAAATTTGATACAGCAACAGTAAGTAAAAATTATCTGGTTGTTTGTATTTATTTTTGGAGCTAACTTCTGAATCTCAGAGAACAGTTTACTGATATATATATATATATCATCATCATCATCCATTCTCACTCCACTGCTGGATAAAGGTCTCCCCAAGTTTCTTCCACAACAGTCTGCCTTGTGCCAGTCTCTTCCATGTTACTCCTGCATACTTTCGAATTTCATCTGCACATCTCCCACGTGGTCTTCTTCTGGGTCTTTTCCTGTCCCTTGGAATCCAGTCTAAAATTTCAGCTGTCCATCGATGGCCTGTCCTTCTGGCAATATGTCCAGCCCATTGCCATTTCAGGGATTTTACTCTGGTCATGATGTTTTCCACTCTTGTCATTTTTCTGATCCATGAGTTTCTCTTCTTATCTCTCCTGGTTACACCAAGCATGCACCTCTCCATGCTACTTTGAGTTGTCTGCAGCCTTTGTATGTCTCTTTCAGTTAAGGTCCACGTCTCTGCACCATACGTAAGCACTGGAAGGATGCATTGATCAAACACTTTTCTTTTAAGACTTAATGGCATATTGCTCTTGAAAATTATACTGTTTCTTCCAAATGCTCTTCAGGCAAGTTTTATACGCTGATTAATTTCTTCATCAATGTGACCCTAACTTGATATCTGCTGTCCAAGATAAATGTAGGTATTTGTTATCTCCAGCGTTTCCCCATCAATCGATAAATCTTCATTTCTTGTAAAAGCATTCTACATCACTTTTGTCTTATGAAAGTTCATTTTTAATCCCACTTCTTTACTCTTGTCAGCAAGTTCCTGGATCATACTCTGCAGCTCTGATAGGGTAGTTGCAAAAATGACTATGTCATCACCAAAACAAAGCGGAGTTAGATAATCTCCATTAATCTTTATTCCTTAGTTTTCCCAGTTCAATGATTGAAAGACATTTTCCAATGTGGCATTAAAGAGTTTGGGAGATATAGTGTCACCTTGTCTCACTCCCTTTCTAATATTTATGGGTGCTGTATTCTCAAGTAGCCGAATCTTTGCATTTTCATAGATGTTATGAATAATATTAATGTATGCGTCTTCAATACCACAGGATTTCAAAGCCATTGTAACTGCTGATGGTTTCACCGAATCCAAGGCCTTTTCATAGTCAATAAAAGCCATGCGTGATGGAAGTTCATATTCCCTCGCTCTTTCAATGAGTTCTCTCAGTACGTGGATATGATCTATAGTGCTGTAGCCACTCCTGACTCCAGCTTGTTCTCTCGCTTTAGCCATGTCCATTGTCACCTTCAAGCGGTGTGAAATAACTTTAGTGAAGATTTTATAAACCACTGATAGGAAGCTGATAGGTCTGTAGTACCCGAAATCCTCAATGTCACCTTTTTTACGTAGCAGGATCATTGTAGCATTGTTCCAATCCTCAGGAATCTTCCCTTCATTAAGGCATCGAGTGAAAACTTGAGAGTACTGTTTCAATTTCTCCACTTGCTTCTTTTATGATGTCTACAGTAATTCCATCTTCTCCTGGAGCTTTCCCCCATTTCATGTTATTGATTGCATGTGCAACTTCTGCTGGGAGGACTGGAAGAACTCTGGTACCTTTTGTAATGTCTGGAGTACATATAGTTTTAAGTAGAAATCTTTCGGTCTTGTCAAAATTTCGCCTCTATTTCTTGTTACAGAACCATCTTCTTTTCTCAGTGCCATAATCTGTTTTCTTCCCTTACTCAGATGTCCCTTTGCTCTCTTTTTAGGCTTTGGTTGTTTTCAATTGCTTTCCTCACTCACAGTTTAATTTCCTTAAGTCTTCAGTGATACTTTTCGGTACTGTCTTGCAAAGCTCTATATATTCCACTTTGGAAGTCGCATCTGCTTTAGTTGTCCTTATCTCTCTTCTTTTTTGCATCAGAATTTTGGTTTATCCTAATAACTTGTTCGTATGCAACTTGTTCTTAGTACCAGCCATTTTTGTTGCTGTTTCCACAAGAGCCTTGGTTAGTTTTCTGTTAACTTCAGAGATTTCCACTTCTTCCGTGTTCACTTTCACTGCAATGTTTATTTTCCTTTGAATGTCACTGGTTTTGTGATGAAAAGAACTATGAATAAATGATTGAATGGCAATAAAATAATTTTCCACTTGGAATTTGTATGTAACAAGGTGACCTATTGAACAGGCTAAAGGGATTTCAAGGAAACCCATACTGACTTTAGTACGGTACTTTGTTTTGTCAAAACAATGGACAAATTTGGAAGCATCAGTGCTGGTACTTTTCAACTGAAAATTCCTTCGCAGGCACAACTGGTTGTAGAAATAGGAAGTGATCCGGATCAATCTTCACCTAGTACAGAAACTTAATTTATGAGAGTTTCTTGGCATTTGAAAGTAATTATTTCTCTTGTTATATATGAGAAATAATACTTTCAAATGCCAAGTAACTCTCATAAATTATATGTATATATATAATACCTTCAAGTTGGAACTGAAGAACAGATTCTCTGCTTTTAGAAGGCCTAACATTGGAAGAAGTGGATATTTCTGAAGTTAACAGAAAAAAATAACCAAAGCTCTTATGGAAACAGCAACAAAATTAGCTGGGTCTAAGAACAAGTTACATGTGAACAAATTATCAGGGAAAACCAAAATGTTGATGCAAAAAGGAAGAGAGATGAGGACAACTAAAGATGTGACTTCCAAAGTGGAATATATAGAGCTATGCAAGACAGTACGAAAAAGTATCACTGAAGACGTAAGGAAATTCAACTGTGAAACTAGTGAGGAAAGCAATTGAAAACAACCAAAGCCTAAAAATAGCAAAGGGACATCTCAGTAAGGGAAGAAAACAGATTATGGCACTGAGAAAAGAAGATGGTTCTGTAACAAGAAATAGAGGCGAAATTTTGACAAGAGTGAAAGATTTCTACTCCAAATTATATGAAAGGGATGATAAATGTACTCCAAACATCATGAAAGGTACCAGAGTTCTTTCAGTCCTCCCAGCAGAAGTTGCACATGCAATCAAGAACATGAAGTGGGGAAAAGCTCCAGGAGAAGATGGAATTACTGTAGACATCACACAAGAAGCAAGTGGAGAAATTGAAACAGTACTCTCAAGTTTTCACTTGATGCCTTAATGAAGGGAATATTCCTGAAGATTGGAACAGCGCTACAATGATCCTGTTACATAAAAAAGGTGACATTGAGGATCGCAGGAACTACAGACCTATCAGCCTCCTATCAGTGGTTTATAAAATCTTCACTAAAGTTATTTCACACCGCTTGAAGGTGACAATGGACATGGCTCAACCGAGAGAACAAGCTGGATTCAGGAATGGCTACAGCACTATAGATCATATCCATGTACTGAGAGAGCAAGGGAATATGAACTTCCATTGGGCATGGCTTTATGGATTATGAAAAAGCCTTTGATTCGGTAAAACCATCAGCAGTTACAATGGCTTTGAAATCCTGCGGTATTGAAGACACATACATTAATATTATTAATAACATCTATGAAAATGCAAGTGCAAAGATTCGGCTATTTGAAAATACAACACACATAAAAATTGGAAAGGGAGTGAGACAAGGTGACACCATAACTCCCAAGCTCTTTAATGCCAAATTGGAAAATGTCTTTTAAACACTGAACTGGGAAAACAAAGGGATAAAGATTAATGGAGGTTATCTAACTCACCTTCGTTTTGCTGATGATGTAGTCATTTTTGCAACTACCCCATCAGAGCTGCAGAGTATGATCCAGGAACTTGCTGACAAGAGTAAAGAAGTGGGATTAAAAATGAACTTGCAGAAGACAAAAGTGATGTACAATGGTTTTACAAGAAATGAAGATTTGTCGATTGATGTAGAAAAACTGGAGATAACCAATACATACGTTTATCTTGGGTAGCAGATATCAAGTGAGGGTCACATTGATGAAGAAATTAATTGGCATACAAAACTTGCCTGGAGAGATTTTGGAAGAAACCGTATAATTTTCAAGAGCAATATGCCATTATGTCTTAAAAGAAAGATGTTTGATCAGTGGATCCTTCCGGTCCTTACGTATGGTGCAGAGATGTGGACCCTTACTAAAAGAGACATACAAAGGCTGCAGACAACTCAAAGAAGCATGGAGAGGTACATGCTTGGTGTAACCAGGAGAGATAAGAAGAGGAACTCGTGGATCCAAAAAATGACAAGAATGGAAGACTTCATGATCAGAGTTAAATCCCTGAAATAGAAATGGGCTGGACATACTGCCAGAAGGACAGACCATCAATGGATAGCCAAAATTTTAGATTGGATTCCAAGGGACAGAAAAGACCCAGAAGGACCACATGGAAGATGTATGGATGAAATTCGAAAGTATGCAGGAGTAATATGGAGGAGACTGACACAAGACAGACCGTTGTGGAAGAGTCTTGGAGAGACCTTCGTCCAGCAGTGGATTGATAATGGTTGACAATGATGATGATGATGATATAAAAGAAGAGAAATAGTACTTTCAAATGCCAAGAAACTCTCATAAATTATATATATATATATATGCCTGCGAAGGAGTTTTCAGTTGAGAAGTACCAGCACTTATGCTTCCAAATTTATCCATTGTTTTGACCAAACAAAGTACTAAAGTCAGTATGGGTTTCCTTGAAATCCCTTTAGCCTGTTCAACAGGCTTCCTTGTTACATACAAATTCAAAGTGGAAAATTATTTTATTGACATTCAAGCATTTATTTATAGTTCTTTTCATCACAAAACCAGTGACATTTAAAGGAAAATAAACATTGCAGTGAAAAGTGAACACTTTTATGTCTACGGGGAGACAACTTACTTTCCCTTCTCTAATTCATGTGGGAGAAGACATCTGCTACCCATAAACTGTGGTCATTATTGGACTCAAAGCATTGCACAGCAGTGAATGTGTTAAAAAATGTTTTGTTCTGCTGTACTGAACTAATCCTGGATCATTAGAATTAGTGAGACCAAAAAATATTTGTCAGAAAAATGTGGCTGTAATTGATTAATACCTAAATTCATAACAGTAAATGGTTGAATTCCGTTTTATTGGCGTAGGGTACAAACCTACAGCATAAAAGCAAGCTTTCGCCACTCATGGGTGGCTTTTTCAGGTAAAGCTAAATATAAACACTAAATTAGAAATATATAAACAGTTCTAGAAGTTTTTAAAATTTAAACAAGAATAAAATAAAACTGCTTAAACAATGACATTGCCACGCACATGTGATACTTGATGCATGATTTAGTGTTTCATGATGCCCAGGTTCAAGTGCCAGACATAAGGTAACTTTATGGAGGTGTCTACATTGCAGACGTCGGGGTTAGACAGGATTTCTGTCTCTCTATATTCATACTTAAAACTGGTTGTTCTAGCTTATTCTTGAGGCAGCTTACTTACAATATATTTTAAAAATGGCCTTTCAGAAAACAAAACTGATGTATAAGGCTTTTACAAGAAATGAAGATTTAGCAATTGATGGGGGAAATCTAGAGGTAACCTACATTTACCTTGGGCAACACATAACAAGCGAGAGCTGTATCAAAGAAGAAATTAATTGTAGTATAAAACTTAGTTGGAGAGCATTTGGAAGAAACAGTACATTTGCAAGAGCAATTTTCTTCTATATGTTAAAAGAAAAGTGTGTATTCAATGCGTACTTCCAGTTCTTGCATATGGAGCAGAGACATGGACTTTAACTAAAAAAGACATCCACAGTCTGTAGACAACTGAAAGAGTATGGGAAGGTGCATGCTTGGTGTAACCAGAAAAATTAAGAGGAGGTATCAGGAAAATGACAGGAGTGGAAGACATCACAATCAAAGTAAAATCTCTGAAATGGCAATGGGTTTGATATATTGTTAGAAGAATTGACCACCAGTGGACAACTGAAATATTAAATTGGATACCAAGGGAGAGAAAAAGACCCAGAAGACTATGTGGAGGAGATAGGTGGATGAAATCTGAAAGCATGCTGGAGTGACATGGAAGAGACTGGCTCAAGACTGAGTTGTGGAAGAAACTTGGGTAGACTTTCACCTCGCAGTGGATTGATAATCCCCAAATCTCTTCCACAGCTCTGTCCTGAGCCATTCTATCGATGTAACTCCTACATGCATTCAAATTTCATCAATCCTGATAATTTTCATGAACTTTTTTTATTGTAATGCTGGGTTGAAAGTTGACCTTCAACTTCATATATCCAATTATCATGAAGGAAAATTCAGAAGTAATCTATTGTGAACTGCTGTGCTAGTGTTACAAATTATTGTGTTGAGGCGCTTCAAAGAAAATATATAAAATGTTGCGACTTCATGGGCGCAACTGTTAAGACAGTGCATGTTTCTAATGTTTTCCAAATGAGATTTGTTTCCCAGTAATATTATTAACAATGAAATTTATTTGAAAAACTTTAGGCTCAGTTATTTTCTTCAAATGTGCACAGTTCCATAGCCTGAAGGATTTTTGAAATTCCATGGAGTACATTTGTGTCTGGAAAATGTAACTAATTACAAGAAAAATTCCCTTGATTGCAATTATACTGAGCATTATTTCTTTAAAACTACCATATTATGTAATTTACAGAGGAAAAAAATATTATAAAACAGTTCATTTTGAATCTACGCACACACATTGTCGTAATTGTCAACTTAGAATTGACATTCTGGTATTGATCATCGAAATAAGACACCATAATTTAGTGAACATAATTAGTGGCAGTGAGTATGTGTATACACTATATTGACAAAAGTCACCGGACACCTAGAGGAGAAACACAACATAGCATTTATTGGCATACATTAGTACGGTGTTGGTCCGCCTTTTCCCTTAATGCATGCACTGACCTTCGAGACATGCTTTCGACAATGTTTAGGAACACAGCAATAGGTATGCGCTTCCATTCAGAACATAATGCTGCCGTTAACTGTTGCTTAGTAGTAGGCCTTGATTCCAAACTTCTTATGCGGTGCTCTAATTCATCCAATAGGTGCTCTATGGGATTACGATCAGAGCTCTGTGCTGGCCAGTCCACACACGATGCGGAATTATCGTCAAACCACTCTGTAAGAGTCCTTGCTTTATAGCTCGGTGCATTATCCTGCAGGTACCAACAAGGCTCTGTTCCATAGTATTGCCGCAGAGTTGGTAGGGCATAATTGTCCAGAATATCAAAGTAGACTTGCTGGTTAACAGGTTTGCCCACGATAACCAATGGACTGGGACCATACCATGAAAAAGACCCCCACACGAGTACACTGCCAGTTCCAAACTTGACCGTAGGAACAGTACACTGTGGTAAATAGCATTCCCCCAGCGGCCGCCATACCCACCACACATGGCCATCAAACTGATGGATCGTGTATCTGGATTCATCAGTCCGTAGGACCCGTTTCCACTGATCTACAGTCCACAATAAATGTTCTTTACACCATGCTAAATGACGAGTGGCATACAGAGTGGGGATGAAAGGCTTATGAGCAGCCGCACGACCACTGTAACCTATGGAATGAAGTTCTCTGCAAACGGTACATGTGCATACTGAGGTTCCAGCATTTTTACTCACCTGTACACCAAGGTCTTGTGTAATACCCCGTCAATTAGCTGTAATGACCCTCCTGAGTCTTTGATGTCTTCTATCGCCCATTGTTTTTGGTCTGCCGATATGTTTTGCTGCTTCAGGCATGCCATGTGTCTTCAACTTATTCAGTACATCCGAAACAGTTGACTTGGGTATGTTTAAACACCTCTCGGTTTCTCTTATGGACAACCCACTAATATATATAACACCCAACAATCTTTCCTTTGTTAAAGTAAATTCTCTCCCGTTGTGACATTTTCACTCAACCTCACAGTGCGATATGATCGTGGTCAATACAGTTGCAGGCTTGTTTTTATACCATTTGCAGCTGTACCGCGCATCTTAACAGTGCAGCAGATCTGTTCATTTGCTTTTGAAGGGGTGTCCAGTGACTTTTGTCAATATAGTGTAAATGTTGTGGATTTTTAAGTACATATATGTTCTTTAAGACTGAAAATTTTGATACCTTGAGGTACCTTTTATAAGCCCCTTTATTATTAGCACAATGAAATATCAGTTTATCAGTTCTAATAGCATGACTTGTTTAACGCATTAGATTCTGACACCAACTTTGTGCTCCATCTTGTTTGCCAAACTGTGAGCTTTCACTGGTAGGTTGTCATCATTTGCAATCTTCCTGTATTTCATCTTAGAATTGTGTAGTTACATGAAATTATAAATGCTACACCAATTTAATGTGTTACTCATATCTATGGATTTAAACTAAAAATTAATACAAGGGAAAGTTTTTGTCTTTTAAAATTATTATTTTTTCACCATCCTCACGGATTAGATATAATCTTGACAAAAACTGCAGTTATTTTTTCAGTAAACATAATGCTTATGTTCTAGTTAAAAGAGAGAAATTCCTTTAATAATTTTCCAGTGATTACACTGTTTGTACTTAGGTAGGGAACAAATTGCATTGCGTATAGCCAGTTGTGGGAGTTGGCAGAGTTGTATAAAAATAAAATGTATCTGCATACACAACCATTGAAACAGAAAACTTGCTGCAAACCCGAGAATTACACACACGTTAACAGTAGAATAAGATAATTTAAAGAAATATTAATAAAACAATAAATAATTATTATAACATTACAGATTTCAGCGAGGACAAAATAAGTATGTTACATCTGAATGTGCAGAAGTGTGTGTGAAATAGACCTTTAGGGCAAAATATTAAAATATTGAACTATGAACCTCATAAAAACAAGACTAATTAAGGAAAGTTTTTATATCTAAAAATACAGTTCCATTAATAAACCTTAAAAAAAATTATAAATAGAATTTTCAGCAACTTAATTCAAAAATAGCACTTACATAATACATGAAAAAGTGACTTTAATTGAATAAGTGGCAACTGCAAGGAGAGCCTGGCAATAAAATTTAAATTATTTCTGTGTAAATGAAACTTTTGATACAGTTCCTATACATTGATAACATGTCTTGATAAAATCTGGAGGCCAGAAAAGTCTGTAAAAACAAAAGAACTCAGAAGATTTTAAAGTTCTTCAGAATAAAATGGAATTAAATATATTAATCCGAGTGAAGTCTTGAGTAAGTGTTTTAATTGTTGTAAATAACATTATATTTTTTTTAATCTATAAGCAAAAACTATCTGCAAAATCAGCTGATAATTTGGAAACTATCTGCGTATGGCGTACGCTTGTAAGTCTACATTCTACTACTCTGGGAGTAAGTCTTCAAGGTTTCACCGGAACTGTAGGGAGCATGTTACATTTGCACTTCTCCATTGGGCACTGTCATTTCATTCACCACTATTTGCCATGTGGTGATACTACCCATACTACTGTGTGTGAATCACAGTGGTGCACACACAAGGGAGGGTCTGCTGGGTCCAGACACCGTCCCAAGAATGTCCTTCATTCATCAAATGAAGGAAACAAATGTTCTTTTAATATACATTATTCCGACTACAGCTAAATTAAAAAAGAAAATCTTTGTGCACATGGTTTAATAATTTTAATATTTTTGTTATGATCAATTATTTTATTTGTGCATCCTTGTTCTACTGTGTGATGATTGCTATTTTTCTGTGTCTTACAATGATTATCAAATTTGCTTTACTTATTCAAAAGAGTTTTTTTTTTTGGTCTGTGTGTGTGTTGGTGTTGATTTATGCCTACATTCACTTTAAAAAACTCCATACATTCATATATATATATATATCATCATTGTCAACCATTATCAATCCACTACTGGACGAAGGTCTCTCCAAGTTTCCACAATGGTCTGTCTTGTGCCAGTCTCCTCCATGTTACTCCCGCATACTTTCGAATTTCGTCTACCCATCTCCCATGTGGTCTTCTTCTGGGTCTTTTCCTGTCCCTTGGAATACAATCTAAAATTTCGGCTGTCCACCGTCGGTCTGTCCTTCTGGCAGTATGTCCAGCCCATTGCCATTTCAGGGATTTAACTCTGATCATGATGTCTTCCACTCTTGTCATTTTTCGGATCCATGAGTTCCTCTTCTTATCTCTCCTGGTTACACCAAGCATGCACCTCTCCATGCTACTTCGAGTTGTCTCAGCCTTTGTATGTCTCTTTTAGTTAAGGTCCATGTCTCTGCACCATACGTAAGCACTGGAAGGATGCATTGATCAAACACTTTTCTTTTAAGACATAATGGCATATTGCTCTTGAAAATAATGCTGTTTCTTCCAAAAGCTCTTCAGGCAAGTTTTATACGCCGATTAATTTCTTCATCAATGTGACCCTCACTTGATATCTGCTGTCAAAGATAAACGTACGTATCTGTTATCTCCAGCTTTTCTCCATCAATCGATAAATCTTCATTTCTTGTAAATTCATTGTACATCATTTTTATCTTCTGAAAGTTCGTTTTTAATACCACTTCTTTACTCTTGTCAGCAACTTCCTGGATCATACTCTGCAGCTCTGATGGGGTAGTTGCAAAAATGACTACATCATCAGCAAAACGAAGGTGAGTTAGATAATCTCCATTAATCTTTATCCCTTTGTTTTCCCAGTTCAGTGATTGAAAGAGATTTTCCAATTTGGCAAAGAGCTTGGGAGATATGGTGTCACCTTGTCTCACTCCCTTTCCAATTTTTGTGTGTGTTGTATTTTCAAATAGCCGAATCTTTGCGCTTGCATTTTCATAGATGTTATTAATAATATTAATGTATGCATCTTCAATACCGCAGGATTTCAAAGCCATTGTAACTGCTGATGGTTTCACCGAATCAAAGGCCATTTCATAGTCAATAAAAGCCATGCATAATGGAAGTTCATATTCTCTCGTTCTTTCAATTAGTTCTCTCAGTACGTGGATATGATCTATAGTGCTGTAGCCACTCCTGAATCCAGCTTGTTCTCTCGGTTGAGCCATGTCCATTGTCACCTTCAAGCGGTGTGAAATAACTTTAGTGAAGATTTCGTAAACCACTGATAGGAGGCTGATAGGTCTGTAGTTCCTGCGATCCTCAATGTCACCTTTTTTATGTAACAGGATCATTGTAGCGTTGTTCCAATCCTCAGGAATCTTCCCTTCATTAAGGCATCAAGTGAAAACTTGAGAGTACTGTTTCAATTTCTCCACTTGCTTCTTGTGTGATGTCTACAGTAATTCCATCTTCTCCTGGAGCTTTCCCCCACTTCATGTTCTTGATTGCATGTGCAACTTCTGCTGGGAGGACTGGAAGAACTCTGGTACCTTTCATGATGTTTGGAGTACATGTATCATCCCTTTCATATAATTTGGAGTAGAAATCTTTCACTCTTGTCAAAATTTCACCTCTATTTCTTGTTACAGAATCATCTTCTTTTCTCAGTGCCATAATCTGTTTTCTTCCCTTACTGAGATGTCCCTTTGCTATTTTTAGGCTTTGGTTGTTTTTAATTGCTTTCCTCACTAGTTCATAGTTGAATTTCCTTATGTCTTCAGTGATACTTTTTCTTACTGCCTTACATAGCTCTATATATTCCACTTTGGAAGTCACATCTTCTTTAGTTGTCCTCATCTCTCTTCTTTTTGCATAAAGACTTGTTCTTACACCCAGCTAATTTTGTTGCTGTTTCCATAAGAGCTTTGTATATATATATATATATATATATATATATATATATATATATATATATATATATATATATATGTGTGTGTGTGTGTGTGTGTGTTCTTTAATTTAGCCATGGTCTGAATTCTTTATATAGAAATGAAATACTTCCTGTGTATGTGCATGCAAACAAAATGCATTATATAACGCATTTGTTACATGTTATATATGCATATATACAGTCGTATCAGAATAATATGACCACCCCTGAAATCACAATGTACTTGCCCAGACACGGCAGAGTGCACAGGACAAGGTCTACTACTCGGAGATTATAAGTGGTTGGCCAGGACAGATGAGCCATAGTGCATTACATGAGCACAATGAGCAGAGGTAGTGATTTGACAGACATTCAAAAAGGAATGATCATCAGCTATAGCGCCAAGGGTGGAAGCACCTGAAAAATAAGACTTTGTTGGTTGTTTGCGAGGTGCTGTAGTGAGAGTGTACCAAGAATGGACCTCTGGCACACAGTCATAACTGTGGAGCCCTTAAGGCCATTGACCCCAGAGGACAATGTTGCCTCTGTTGACTGGTAAAGGGCATTCGATGTGCAACAGTGCAGCAATTGACCACGCAAATGGACGCTGGGGCAGCCAGGTATGTGTCCCCGATAACAGTAGAACAAACCCTGTTACGTACGAGTCTCAGGAGTTGACGCTGTTACAAGGTGCCCATGTTAACCCAGGTCCATCAGCAATGATGCTTGCAGTGTTCATGGGACTACTGTTATTGGACAATGGCAGAGTAGAAAAAGGTTGTCTCCTCCTCCGAATCGAGGTTTGTACCCCACAGAAGTGACAAACGGTGGTGGATGCGGCATCAGACACCCAAGAATCAACACCCGAACATGCTTGTCAGTCAAGTACAGACTGGCAGTGGCAATGTGAATGTCTGGGGGATGTTTTCTTGGTATGACCTGGGACTGCTGGTACCACTGGATGGGTTCCTGAATGCCAGTGGGATACCTTCCATCTTCGCTGACCACATGCATCTCTTCATGTTGGATGTTTACCCTGGTGGTGGTGATGTCTAGCAACAGGATAATGTGCAGTGTGATGTTGCTAATGGGGTGCATAACTGTTTCCAGGAACTTGACAGCAATGTCTTCGTTCTCCCTTGGCCGGTGAAAGCGCCTGACCTCAATCTCATAGAGCACTTGTAGGACTATTTGGATCAACAAGTTCAACATGCTGACCTACAGCCATGTCATCTTCGTGCTCTGCTGCAGTCCAAATGGGCAACCTTCTAGGTAGTCTCGCTGCTGTCATCCGGGCCAAGAGTAGTTATTCTCATTATTAGGCAGATGGGAATATTATTTCTGATACGATTTCATATTATGTTACTTAGGATTGCATCTCACACACACACACACACACACACACACACACACACACACACACACACACACACACACACACACACACACACACACACACACACACGCGTACGTTTATATATGTAAAACCTGTCTCTTATGGATATTTTGTTGACCCCTTTCCTTGAAATTCTGTGTGCACTCCTGGTGTGACATGCGAATCCCATTTGACTGTTGTTAATGTTTTATGTGTGTCATCATTTTCTTTATGAATGTGCTTGGTTACTTCTTTTATCTAATCTACAACATACTCAGAAACCCTGGGTCTTCTTTTAAATACTCAGTGTAATGTCTTCTGTGCTGTCTCTTTGACATTGTGTCGATCTTTCAGTTTTTTTTTTTGTCCATTGTCAGCATACCAGCCATTTACACTGTTTTGCATGATGTTTGTGTACCTTACGATGTACAAGTTTTATTTTGTTATGATGCTTCCATTTGAAACTGTGATGCTTGGTGTTTTTTTGCCCATGAAGGCCCTTCTGCCAGTAAAATCTTATTAACCAAACAACACTTTTCGTATGAGGTATTAAAGAATACAAATTATGCTACTTAGAGTTTCATGAATGACTTATTTTATTAGGGGGTATAAAAAGGTTTCCGCGACACCTGCTAGCGGGCACTGTAGGGGTCTAACCAGCCAGAAATCTGTGCTGTCAGTTCGTACATGAAGCCAAGCATGGCGGTCAATAAACTTCATTTGTGGCACTGTTTGTTATTCATTTTTACTTTAGAGAAAAGTGCGAGTGAAGCATATGGTTCAATATGTCAGGTGTATGGTGAAACTGTTATGAGTGAGCAGACGTGTCTAGAATGGTTTGTTCTAAGCTTGGAAGACAAGCCGTGTGCAGGTAGATCACAGGAACTTGCATACGAGGAGCTGGAATCGCTGTTGCAAGAGGATGCCACATAATCGACCACACAACTGGCGAAATGTTTGAAAGTGGCTCGATCAATGGTGGTACAGTTACTACAGACCTTGGGGAAGATCCAGAAGATTGGTAAGTGGGTTCTGCATCCTTTAATGGAGCGTAATATTGGTCAACGATTGGGCATCTGCATGTTGTTGCTGAAGAGGGTTCAAGGGAAGAATTTCTTGTGGAAGGTTGTCACCAGGGATGAAAAATGAGTCTATTGCGACAACCCCATATGCAAGCGATCCTGGGTCGACCCAGGCTAGCCATCAACATCCACTGCAAAACAGGATATCCATGGGAAGAGAAGGTGCTGTTGTGTGTGTAGCAGGATATGCATGGAGTGCTGTACTTCGAACTGCTGAAACCAGGTGAAACATTCACTGCACAAAGATATAGCTATCAGTTGATGAAACTGAACACCGCAATTGAGCAAACACACCCATGGACAGGTAGAGGACGTCGCCCAGTAATCCTGTTACACAATAATGTCAGACCACATGTCGGTGCGACCACAAAAAATCAATCCTTGAACAGTTACACTGGGAGGTTTTGCTGCATCTGGCTTACTCCCCAGACATTGCACCCTCAGACTTTCATCTGTTTCACTCTATTCAACATGCCCTAGCCCAACAGTGGTTCACCACAGTTCCAGAGGTGGAAAATTTAGTCACTGCGTACTTGAGTCCTATCACAGGCGCATTCATTTGTTGTCTGAGAAATGGCAAAAGGTCATTAGGCCAATATTTCGTTGAATAAATGCGCTCTGGTTTCCTGATAGTTCCTGTCTCTTTTCTCCATAAAACGGCAGAAACTTTTGCATACCCCTAATGCATAAACAAGTTTTTCATGATTAAATATCTCTTGTAGTTTTTTTCTTCGTCTGGTATTTCTTCAAGGTGATTTTTTTGCATAAGTCTGTCAACTTTTTAACCTTTTAGAAATTGCTGGATAGTGAGGGTTTTAATTTTAGTGTAATGAGATGTTTATCTTATAACTTCAGATATTTGAAGATTTTTACTGACCATGTGCAGGTGATATTGATACATTGATTCTCATTTTTGAAACTTTTATAAAATGTTATTTATAGTGAAGATAATAGTCATTCCTTTTTTGTTTTCTTCTGTTTCATTTATAGCAAAAAAATCAAAACAAATCGATGATTCAGAATTTATGTACAGCATGGTAATGTCTGCCTTGGAAGCAATGCCAGAAGGTAAGTTTCAATTGCACAGAATTTTGTCAACAAAGTTACTATTGCTTAAAGGTATTTCAATAATAACTGAACTTTGTAAATTTTAATCATAAAAATTTTGGTAACGAAAAGTGAAGCAGCATCAGCCTCGACAGAATTATACTGGAGTAATGACTTCAAAGTTCACATGGTAGTAGTCCCCAGCACCCCCCCTTTTTTTTGTGACAAAAAATTTGCAAATAATGGGGATAATGTAAGGTGTACCAGAACTGCACAGGACCAAAACTAGAATGCCAGTATGCTCCTGCCGTTGGCACCAATTAAACAAAGGCACTCTATGAATTTAATGTAGTTAAATAAATAGTACTTTGTAACTGTAAGGTTGAAAACATCAATAGGAGTACAAACTTCCTACATACATTTATTTATATTATTTTTTTTATTTACACTTGAATTTTGCATTTTAGTAGCAACATGAACTGATATTTTTCCAGAAGTTAATCACAGGTCTTTCGGTCGCAAGGGCATGGAAAAAATGTTGATCTTTTTTCACTTGTCAAACCAAGCTGATATAATCCCAGGTTAGAACCACCAAAAAGCATGTATTTTGTTTTTTTTGACAAGGGAGCCTTGTACGGTGAGAGCACATGATGGGAATTAGACACATGGTAGAGATAGAAGTAGGATTGTTCGATGATATCCCAAAATGATTTGTGTATAGTGTATAGAAACAGATTTTGAAGATATTGACGAATCTGTAAAATTGAAGGTACGAAAATTCAGGTGAATTTTATTTGTAGATAGGTTAAATACACTGGCGGAAAGTGAAAAAAGAACACCAAGAACGAATTGGCAGACGATCGTGAAATTTACATATGTTAATGGGGTCGAGTTTACGTAGGTAAGATGTTAATTTCGGGACCAACCAGTGAGCACTTACGCCACAGCACGGCATAATATGCAAATTATCGTCTGTGGTATTTAAGGAGTACGGCGAAGTGAATGTAATCAGTCGTCGGTGTACGGACACGAGCGAAGACCTTGAAGAAGCTGCAATGCCTGGAAATGGAAGACGTGTACGATTTCAGCAGTTATCTGACTTTGAGCGAGGTCGTCTAGTCTGACTCTGCGAGGCCGGGTGGTCGTATCGTCGTATTGCGGAGCGAAATGGACGGGAAGTATCGGTGGTGGTATGATGGTGGCGTAGATGGTCCGAGGAACATTTCCACACGAGAAGACGTGGAACCAGGAGTCACAGACGGACTGATGAGCGGACCAATCAACGCATAAGAAGAGCGGCATTGTCAAGCAGAACATCCACTGCGACGCAAATCCGAGCTACCGTTGCACCTGAGGTGACTGTGCGAACAATCTGCAACTGTCTACTGGATGCAGGACTACGTGCACGTGTGCATCTGACTCCAGCCCACCGTCAGGAATGGCTGCAGTGGTGTTGCCAACGTCTGCACTGGAGAACGCAATGGCGATCTGTCGTGTTCAGCGATGAAAGCAGATTCTGCTTGGGAGTCTCCGATGGCCGTATGCATGTTCGCAGACGCACAGGGGAGCGTCTCCACCCTTTTTGCATCTGCCAGCAACACACAGGGCCTACACCTGGTCACCTGGTGTGGGGAGTGATCAGCTATCACTCCCGTACACAACTTGTGTTTGTACCGGGTACGTTAAACAGCACCTCCTACATCAACAACATCATTCAGCCTGTTGTTGTGCCATTTGTAAGGTCGGTCCATCGTGGTGTTTTCCAGCAAGATAACGCACGCCCACACATGGCACGTTCACCGGATTTGTTCCCCATTGAGTACGTGTGGGATTTTATGGGACAACGACTTATCCAGTCTCCACGGCCAGCCACAACCATCCCCGATTTACGCGTCCAGGTTGAGGATGCTTGGAACTCAATACCCCAAACTTACATCCAACATCTGTATGACAGACTCCATGCCAGAATTGCACAGTGTGACGCAGTTCATGGCGGTTCAACCTCGTACTAACCATGTTACATGGAAATGTTATTTTTCAGTTTACCAGCATATACAGCTGTATTTTGTCATGTTTTGAGCACGTTATCCTCTGTATTCCGTTATTATGCTGTATAAAATTCGTTGGTATCAGACGTCTCCTTCTTGTTCTTTTTTCACTTTCTGCCAGTGTAGTTATTTGTTTTTAGTAAGGTACACTGAAATAGTAATAAAACACTGTATTTTTATTACACAAGACTACCTATATTGTTTGTAAGAGAAAAGTGCCGTTGTAATTTTGTACATAAGTGTTATTTTTCATTGTTAAACTTTCATTAATTTACGATTTGGATTTTATACATATTTTTCATTCAAGCATATTTTTAATGTATGGCAATGAGCATCCAAAATTCTAGCTATGACTCTGGGAGTGCAGCACTTTGAAGTTTTGAAAATTTATAGTGAAATGCTGCTTTATTATTGAAGGCAGCAATGCGTGTCTGTTATTTCATGTCTTCCAGAATAATAACAAGAGGGATAAAGAAGATTTTTCCCATTTAAAAGAACACGTAGCGGTTATCTATTTGCTAAATTCAAGAATTTTTGGAGAATTATAAATATTTTTAGGTAATAAATTTTCAAAAGTTAAAGTTTTTGATCAATTCAGCTTCAAGTCAATTGGAATTTAATTTCTGGGAGACATTTATTAACTGCAGAGGTCAGCTGGTTTTCAATTTGATTGGAATTTGGAGTCCCCATAGCATGAGAACTTTTGTGTATACATACCAGTGCTGCCACTGACATGCTGTAGCACGTAAATTACCCAAAAAACATTAAAAAAAAAGGACCCATAATTACAAATTCTACATGTCCTTTGGGACCCACATTTTGAGATTTTTTAACATGCCGTTTGGCAAAGGTCAAATTCATGAAGATTAGAGAATGAATGAAAACAGCCCCCCCCTCTCCTGGCATCCTTGCATATATCATGTTACAGTGCTCTTTGGCCAGCCATGGCTGAAAACATTTTATAGCTGAAGACCCATATGAAGATCATAAATGAAATATATTATTAACCAATGAAAATGAGTTAAATGAATGTGTACAGCAAAAAAAATCTGGCTGTAAGATGAACAAGAATTCATTAAAATTTTTATGTAAATAACCAAATGTTGTGAAAAGGTAATTACAGATGATGATGATTTGAGCATTGGAAAGAGACAAGGAGCAACACACACCCAGTCGGTCTCTTCCTGGTGAGTGGTTGATTTATTGTACCCACAGTTCAGCTAAAATTAATTATCCATTCGCCTTCTAATTATTTCTTCAGTTGCTGCTTATCATCTTTGGTGAATCCCCAACATTGTGCGTGGTCTCCAAAAGCAACCTGCCAAATTGGCTTGGCAGTTAGCGTGCGAGTCTGGAGGAATTCGAGGCCGCTGTGGTGTTGCGAAAGCATATCTGGCGCGTAACTGGAAGACCCTGGGTTTAACTCCCGGTGGCGACCAATGAGAATTTTTCCGTGACTCGCTTATAAAATCGAAAAGAGCGAAGATCTTTGTTTGATGTTCCTGGTCCACGTTAAATGTCTGTATTAATTATTCATTCGCCTTCTAATTATTTCTTCAGTTACTGCTTACCATCTTTGGTGAATCCCCAGCATTGTGTGGGGCTCCAAGAAGGAACCTGCCAAATTGGCTTGGCAGTTAGCGTGTGCGAGTCTGGAGGAACTTGAGGCCGCTGTGGTGTAGCCGAAGCATATCTGGCGCGTAACTGGAAGACCCTGGGTTCAACTCCCGGTGGCGGCCAATGAGAATTTTTCCGTGACTCACTTATAAACGTGGAAAGAACGAAGATCTTTGTTTTATGTTCAGCTAAAAATAATGGAGGATTTATCCTGAAAATTTATAAGATTTTTTTCTTTAATGTTTCTATCTTGTTAAAAAAATTCCCAGTGACCTCCCTGTCCCTATATATCAAAGGGTTACTAGAACCAACTTATCGTGTTTATGTAGCATGTTTCCTATGTAGTGGAAGGTAATGTCCAAGTAAACAAAAGAAAAACTGTGAGAGGGTTGTTTGTGCGACTCAAATTCTTTGGAACTAATGTATATCCAAATAAAATTATTGAAGGGATAATTGATTTTTCTATGTAATAACTGACTGGCAGGGGTTGAATCTTGTAAAATAAATAAAAATTAATGTAATGTAAAAAGACAAAAATAATTCTATTTTTAACTTTAAACTTTTGAACTTTTTGGCATTTCCTGGGGATAATGGTAATCAGCTGAAAATTCGTAAAAAAATTTTTTATCCTATCTCAAGACAGGAAGTATTACTGGAAATGACATTTGTGTGGCAGACAAAGGATTTTAATGCAATAATAGGTAAGGTAAAGAATTATGTTGATAGAAACTGGTGGTATGCTTATGAACTTGTGAACACTGAGAGTTTGAATGATAATTGCATGGATGCCAAGTGATATCAGAAGTGTTGCAGATTCCGATGTCTTTGTAACAGGGAAGAACAAGCAGTGAATTAACTCACATGTAAAATCTTTAATTTCTCTGGATGGGGCAGGGAAAAACAGGAAAATATTGATATGGTAAAATCATTATCGCTTCTGCAGGGAGATGGGTACTTATGATTTCCCTATAATTTTACCACCTAAAATTTATGCTCTTTTTCTTTTTAGCTACATCCCTTAGAAAAATACATCCTTCTCTGAGCTGCTGCTACCTACAAGACTGAATTCCATTTTCTTGCCACTTTGAAGGAAATATGGGCATAGTGTGTTCCATGGCTTAACAGTTTGTTAAACAGTACGTTTAGCGTAAGGGGTCAGTCAGTGTTACACCTCTGGAGAAATTTTCTCATGTGGACAGCTGGTTGATGTCACAAGTGACTGTCAACTAATTTATAACTTCTTGTTGATGATAGGGGATTGGGGGGGGGGGGCTGAGCGTCACTCGTTTTTTCTCTAATGGTGGGTGCGCTGGTCAACAAGAGAGATTTGCTTCCCTGAAAGAATTATTTAGTATATTTTCCTGAAGAGTATCTTTGCATTTCTAGTTGTGAAACCCAAGTCACTATTTCATGATATTTGCTGAAATTCAAATGCATTCATATAACAAAACTCCTCAAGCCTCTTCTTTTTCTTCCTTTTTTTTTTTTTTGTTTTTTGTTTTTGTTTTGGGGTCATCGGAATTATAACGAGTCGTCCATCTCTAATTTAAGACCACTTATATCAGTGAAGCAAAGATTCGGCTGTTTGAAAATACAACACACATAAAAATTGGAAAGGGAGTGAGACAAGGTGACACCATATCTCCGAAGCTCTTTAATGCCACATTGGAAAATGTCTTTCAATCACTGAACTGGGAAAACAAAGGGATAAAGATTAATGGAGATTATCTAACCCACCTTCGTTTTGCTGATGACGTAGTCATTTTTGCAACTACCCCATCAGAGCTGCAGAGTATGATCCAGGAACTTGCTGACAAGAGTAAAGAAGTGGGATTAAAAATGAACTTTCAGAAGACAAAAGTGATGTTCAATGCTTTTACAAGAAATGAAGATTTATCGATTGATGGAGAAAAACTGGAGATAACAGATACGTATGTTTATCTTGGACAGCAGATATCAAATGAGGGTCACATTGATGAAGAAATTAATCGGCGTACAAAACTTGCCTGGAGAGCTTTTGGAAGAAACAGCATAATTTTCAAGAGCAATATGCCATTATGTCTTAAAAGAAAAGTGTTTGATCAATGCATCCTTCCAGTGCTTACGTATGGTGCAGAGACGTGGACCTTAACTAAAAGAGACATACAAAGGCTGCAGACAACTCAAAGAAGCATGGAGAGGTGCATGCTTGGTATAACCAGGAGAGATAAGAAGAGGAACTCGTGGATCCGAAAAATGACGAGAGTGGAAGACATCATGATCAGAGTTAAATCCCTGAAATGGCAATGGGCTGGACATACTGCCAGAAGGACAGACCATAGATGGACAGCCGAAATTTTAGATTGGATTCCAAGGGACAGGAAAAGACCCAGAAAAAGACCACATGGGAGATGGGTGGATGAAATTCGTAAATATGCAGGAGTGACATGGAGGAGACTGGCACAAGACAGACTGTTGTGGAGGAAACTTGGGGAGACCTTCGTCCAGCAGTGGATTGATAATGGTTGACAATGATGATGATGATGATATCAGTGAAGGGACAGAGTCAGTGCTGTGGGACAAGCACACCATCCATGCCTCATCAGGTACTCAAACTCTGACCAAACTCAAACAGTTAGCCAGAAATCCATTTTTTTTTTTAGAGAATGCTACCAGAGCACCCCTATCGGTTCCATCAAGAGAATGCTTTTTATTAATCCATGTATGTCTATCAGCAACCCATGGGTTTCTATTAACAGATTTTTGAAAGCATGGTGGTGTTTTTCTTTTTCTCAGTTTATTAAACATCACTACCACCTTTGATCTATGAAAATCTTGAAGTATCGTATTTGTGTTTGGATTTCAAAATGAGGTTCCCAGTTCAGTTGATGATTTTGTTGCCTAGTACTTCTCTTTATTTACATAATTGGGTTTACCAATTCCTTATGTTAGTAGAGCATTTTCATAGTCTGGCCGTGAGGTATTGAGAGGCCTAAATCTGATAGCAATGCATTGGGAGGCATCATTTGGTGTGTAATCCCATATCTTTTATTCTACCTGTTTGTGCTTTATTGGAGAATGAGTTTTGGTATGCAGGGTGACTTTTAAGTCCAATAGGTATGCCGGAAAAAAAAAACAAAAAAAACACATGCTAAGTGAGTAGAATTGCATTTTTCTGCTTCATTCCTCACTAACTCATCAAATCACAAATTGTACTTCATGATGTTCTCACAAATCATGCTGAAGTTGCAGTTTTGTGTTATCTTCCATTTTTGTACTCTTCAACATTAAAAGTTTGTATGCCACTCTTGGTACTACTATCCACCAATACTTAATAAATGTGACCAAGCTAAATATTATGTTTTAACAGCAATAGAGATAATCACATCATACAGTGTATATCCTGCTTAGTGATTTTTTACGCTTTCCAACCATAGGTTGAAGAAGCATATATGCTCCAGCTTTGTCAGTCTGTCTGCATGATAACTCACATAAAAATGGTTCGATTTCGATGAAATTTTAGTATGTGGTAGGGGACAAACCCTATTGAAAATAGGAAAAATGGGGTCATAGTCAGGACATAAAAGCAGGATCCATTCCATCGCCCTTATGCGTCATAACTTACGTAAAAATGCTTAGATTGTGAGGCTGTGCACAGTAATACGTTTATATCAATAATCTTCCCAAATCATAACTAAATGCAATACACTATTTTCTGATTGCACAATGTAGATACATGTTGTGCCGTAGGTTGTTCACCTGATACTAATGAACACTGGCAACTGTACAGTGGTGTTGTCTTCTCCTTGAAGCTGTTTGCCATTAGGGTGAAGACAACCTCATTCATGGAGCATAACTCTTACCAAACCATGTTCCATGCTATAAGCAGAAAAAAAAAAAAAAAGATATTTTTCTTCCTGTCACCATCGTTATATAAACTTAAGGCAAAACCACTTCTGTAAATGTTCTTTGAGTAATTGCAACCAATTGTCTTGGCATAGCTACACTATCTACCAACAAGTAATTGGACACCTGTGATAGCAAAGGAAAACAAAGTTTATTCACCTTCAATAGTTGGTGGAGCCTCCACGAGCAGCGATTACAGCTGCGACCCTCCAGGGCATACTCTCAAACAGGCGTTGTACGACGGCTAGCTCGGTATTTTCTACCACTCTGCTTGGAGAAGACAGGTCAGTTCCTTCACCGATTTGGGACGGTGGGGGCACCCTTTAAGTCGACGCTCCAACTCGTCCCAGAGGTGCTCGATAGGGTTAAGGTCCGGGCTCTGCGCAGGCCAGTCCATTCGATTAACCCCATTGTCACTATACCAAGCCATGGTGAACCTCACAACATGACAGGTGGCATTGTCATCCTGAAAGTAACATGGGTCCATCCCGTAAAACTGCCACAACGTAGGAAGCACATGGTCATCCAAAATGGTGCAGTAGGTTTCAGCGTTGAGTCTACCAGGAATTGCGATCAAGGGTCTTGTGCCATACCAGGAGAAACTCCCCTATAGCATAATTCCACCGTTGCCGAACTTCACAGTTGGCACAATACATTCCGGCAGGAGGCGTTCTCCAGGCAGACGCCAAACCCAGACCTGCCATCCAAACAGTAGTGGTGGGTGAACCTTGATTCGTCGCTCCAGAGAATCTGTTTCCACTGTTCAACGGTCCACTGTCGACGTTCTGTGCACCACGTTAGCCGAGCAGCGCTATTGGACTTGGTGATCAAAGGCTTGTAGGCGGCAGCACGTCCATGATAACCGAGCAGATGGGCTTCCTTACGGATGGTATTCATCGAAAGAACACTTTCGGATGCCTGTTGAAACTCCTCGCTGATGTGGCCCATCGATTTGGTGCGGTTCTTCCGAATTTCTCTGGCCAGCATCCGTCGGTCTCTAACTCCCAGTTTTGTGGGTCTGCCGGGTCGGGGCAGATTCTGACAGTCACCTCTCATCTTCCACTTGCCAATCACGTAGGCCACTGTTGATTTTGGGTACTTCAACTCGCTGGATATGTCACGTATGGATCGGCCATTTCTGTGATACCAGAGGATTACACCTTTCTCGAAATCGGAGAGCTCCGAACTGCGTGGCATCTTGCATGCGACTGGTTGTGTTGTTGCTTCCCACAAGATATTTAACGGCGGCAGCCGTGACGTGTGTCAGGACCGCAGATATCGTCAATTGCAGGGGTGTCCAACTACTTGTTGGTAAATAGTGTATATTTCTTCAGTAGCTAAAGTTGTATGAAACTTAAAAAAGTAAAAGAAAATACATTTTGCATTCAAGTAGGCAATATTATTCTTTTGAATTTCAGCTTTTGACACTAATTCAAAAATTTGTCCAGCTCTGGAATATCATATCATTCATATATTTGTGTAGAGAACACAGTTCCTCAAATATTTTGCTGCTGTGCAGAGAAGTGAAAAAGTGATGGTTTGCCTGATTAACAACTAGGTGTGCCCAGATTCACATCAAACAGTTTACTATAGGTGAACAATGGCAGAGCTATGGGTATCTTTTATTAGTCTTGTGCTCAGAAGTTGACCTGTTCTACCTTCTGCAGTACTTGATCATGCTACAAGGACTCGACATGCATCTTGTATAAGCTGAATGAGTTCCACTATAATTCTTTTGCTAATTTATTAAATCCCTACTACATCTGAACTTTCGTATCTTTTACCTGGTTATATTTCCCCGGAAAATTACAAACTTTTGCTATTTAAATCAAGGGATGTGAACTACTTTTGAGAAGTTCAACTTAACAAAATAAGAAAACTAGATTGATTGTGATGCTGTGCACAGTAATACATAATATAGGTTTTGCCTTTCATGAGTGATTCCCCATTAAAAAAAATTAGCAAAGTTTCTAATTTCCTCATTGCATACCTATTTACCATTTCTTTTAGTCTGTTCCCTTCCCCCTTAATAGTTGAATAAGAATTCAAAGTCTTTGATAATTTTGTTTATAGATTAGTAATCAAACATCTCTGTCTTGTACATAACCTAAGATTTTCCTAGTATTTACTGTATTCATGCCTCCAAGTGAGTAAAGGATACATTTTTACTTATTATTATTATTTTTTTTTGTCATTTAGAAACTATTTAAATGTTCTTTAACTTCTGCATTATGGATACATCTTCTAGGACCTTCATCATTTGAAAATTGTTTTGGCAAAGAAAAACGTTCTCTGCAAGATTAATTCTGATTATTGGACGAATGTCATGTGCAATTTTTGTTACTGTAATTTGGGGAATAAAAATATATCTTGAATACAGTTTTGTCATCTGTTTTGAAAATGCCTTCATTAGTAAAACAAACGGCATTGATGACATTTTCCCCAATTTATTTTTATTGTAGTGATAAAAATTAAATATCTTTTATACTTTGTTGCATTTCATAAGATGTCACTGATGAAGCAGATTTTATTTTTAATTTGAGTAATAAATCTTACTTATTTTTGTTAATATTTTACTGTAGTTGTAAATACAACAGAAACCATTTTTCTTAATAATGAATATTTAATCACCTTTCACATATCAATTCACAAAAATGTTTTTACATATTGTCTTAAAGTTCTGTTGACACACACACACCTGTTTTCAGATTTACAACAGCAGTAGTTGTAAAACAGAAGTGAAAAAGTGAGGCTTAATATTTTATGGCATTTTACAAGTTTCAATACTACAAGAAAAGAGTTTTCACATTTTCTGTAAAATAAAAAAAGACTGCTCATTTTCTGTGAAATTTCAACATATCGTGAAAGCACTGTTAATTTTTTCATCAACTTACTTTTTTAGATGCAAGTTGCAACCCGGCATCTCTAAGCAGCAGTGTTACACCATTTGTGACCAAATGGATTGATTACTCCAACAAATATGGCTTTGGATTTCAGTTATCAGACCATAGTATTGGTGTGCTTTTTAATGATGGAACCAAAATGAGCTTAACATCAGACAGAACGTAAGTTTAAGTGGTTTAGTTTTTCTTTTTACCCCACATGAAATATATTAGTGTACGTTAACATTTTTCATACCAATGTACAGAAGAAAAATTTAATACATTACTCTTGTTATTGCAAACTTCTTAATTTTTGGTTGATTTTAATTAAGTTAAAGCTGCAGTTAGATCCTTAAGAAATCAGTGTTAAGATATTGTATATTAATATTTTCTCCTTGTCCAACTAAAACACACATTCAAGTGAAATGGCAAGGGAGTGTCTAAATCAGTGTCAATAAAAAAGCACTATGGAATATGATCCAAACTGATTCCACCACCTTTAGAGAATATGGCCTCTGATCTGCATGTGTGTGAAATCTTGATCTACACAAAGACTTATGTTTTGCATTGATTAAGTTGCTTACAAATAAATTTTGTAATTTATATTATTACCTTATGGTAGGTGGAAAAAGAAATTTTTACTCCCACTGGAAAAGGCTACTAAAAAGATGATTTATTACTCATTCAGTTTTAGATTGGTTGTCAATGACTTTGACACTTGATGCACATAAGTGTAGGTTTAAAAAGACAGTAAGGAAATCACAGGCATTATTTTAAAGGTAAGAAAATTCTGCATTCCTTGTGCTACTTATGAGAAGCGTAGATCATAAGCATAGAAATTTAGTGAAAAACACAGTCGCACATAGTAATGAAGTTTGTTAAGTAGTAGTTTTTGGCCGTTCTACAGCCTTCATCACCCACGATCAACTGAATCTGAGGACTGGTTTCCAGAACTGTAATGTGAATTTGAGGTGCAGGAACTGTGCCCAGAATTTAGTATAGAGATCCAAATGAATGGGATTTGGTGAGGGGTCTCTGAATTGCAAAATCTTGGTAAAAAAAATAATTTTATTTTCTTGGAAATGTAGAGATGCTTTGTTGATAAGTGGGACAACATTTTTTGTTTCTTTCCAAAGAGGAACTGCATAAGTGTCTTCAAGGGTTAGTGTAGATAATGCTGTTTTTGGAAGACCATTTAGTACATCTTGTTTGTGTTCATGAAGTCTTGTGTTGATGCTGTGGTACATACTTCCAATCCCATTCCACAGATCATTTTCTTATAAGATTTGTAAACTCTTCAAAACTATGGGCTACACTCTCACTGTGAAACCTAATCCTCCTGCAATAATGTGCCTGCTTAAAGACAGGGATCCTGTCACACCCCTGGAGTTTATGCCATTCTTATTCCAACTTCATCTGGACTCTCAGTATATATTGGAAGCATGTACTGAAGCATCAACAAGATTTACAAACAAGATGTATCAAATGGTCTTCCAAAAATAGCATTATCTACACTAACTCTTGAAGGCTCTTATGCAGTTCCTCTTTGGAAAGAGCCAAAAAAAAAAAAAAAAAAAAAGTTGCCCCACTTATCAATCAGCAAAGCACCTCTCTACATTTCCAAAAAAGCATTGAAATTTTGTTAACTAAGAATTGCAATTCAGAAACCCCTCTCCAAATCCCATTTATTTGGATCTCTCTACTAAATTGTGGCAACAGTTGCTGCACCTCAAATTCACATTATAGTTCTGGAAACCAGTCCTCGGATTCTGCTGATTGCGGGTGATCAAGGCTGTGGAATGTCTGAAAGCTATCGCCCAATGAACTTCATTACTAAATGTGACTCTGTATGTTTTTCACTATTTCTATGTTTATGTAATATTGGTGCATGAAGCCTGAGTTTTCAACCAAGTGCAGATCAATAGTGAAATCCTTACAAATTGGCATGAATCAGTTTCCCCGCATCAGTATCGGGGAATATTGCTAATTCTTGACAATGCAGTTAGTTGCTCACTGTATATCTCATGATTTAAAATGCTGTTCAAATAAACTAGTTCCTCCAGATACTACTCACTGTCAAAAGAATTAAACTGAAATTTCTGGATTTTATAGCAGCAGAATTGTCATACATATGAAAGTTACTATAAAAGTAAGTAGACAGTTTTTGCTGCTAGCTAACATTCCCTATATCTTTGCCACACTTTGTTTGTATTTATCCTGTTGAATAGAGCAAAGAGTATCCAAAGAGTATCGACCTGATATGCTACTAGGATAAAAGAAATAGGGTGCATACAGAATTTAATGAAATTCACCATTCATTTGTGTGCATTGTATGATCAAATTATTTTTCTTTGTTAAGAGCATGCTGCTTTTGAGCAAAGCCAATTCTTTGTTGTTTATTTTATTCTACTTGTCATCATGAACAAAAACAAATTAAAAAAAAATAATTGCTTTAAAAACTTGGGAAATCATGGGTTCAGATTCAGTTTTCAGGAGTACTTATTTGTGGCTTTTAGGATGTTGGTTCAGCTTACACAGAGAATACATTTAATTCCCACTGTCCACAATGCTGTCCATGATTTTCTGCTAATGCATCATCAAAGAGAAGCAGTGGGTTCATATTGCTTTGCTCATGGTTCCCCGTGGATGCTAATGAACATGCAGAGGTGCAATATCATAGCAAAAGTTGCCCAGGGTACTATTCTTGACCAATCCTCACTTCCTTGGTCCCTAAATCACAGACCGAGTACCTGGACCAGGTGAAGCAACACAAAAGAGTTTAAGCTATTATGTTTAAGTAGTGTTCTTACTGAGGACATGGAAGTTGCATAAAATGATTCCATTGTCTTCTTTATACAGTCAACCAGCCAGATTTGGCCTTAGTGCCAAGAGCAAAAAGGAACTGAAATTTATGAAGACATATGGAAATATGAACTTTTATTTCTTGAATATGAAGCTACTAGCTTTACTGGCTTTGTCCGGTACAGAATGTATGGAATCTGTAGCATCAAACGGACCAAAAGCTTTACGAATTATTTAACACGCATCCAGGAGAACACAGCATTAGAACACTGACTGAACAAAATTCGTTAACAATTTGTTATCGATGAACAAATGCATCATGGGCTTTCAGTTTCAAATGTCTTTGAGGGGCGAATCTATGGGATAAAAAAGTTTAAAATGTATCTTTGCGATATTTTATGAAACTGGCTGAAATTCTAATGAACACCATAAATCGTTAATAGAAACATGACTACCAAATTAAGCCTGAATCGGTAAATAACTTTTTAAATTAGCTGTCAAAATTTTATTAACCGTTTCTGCGTATATATTTCTGTTTACTGATGAATTAAAAATTCCATGCCCATTTTAAAAAGTTTTGACCGGATTCCGGTGAAATTTTGAGGGACTCCTCTTATTGCCAATTCATGGTGGTGTTAAAAATTTCAGCCTGTTTCGTTAAGATTTCGCAAAGTTCGCTTTTTGCATTTTTCTATGCACAGTTCTCAAAGAATAAAAACACCTGTGTATGTGTTGCGTCGATGAATGCATTCATGTGCATTCAGATTTAGAACAGGATGACGTAGCAAATGACATTGACTTTATTGATTAGCTTATTAATTAATTCATAACTCTCAAACGGAACAACGTAGAGATCTTAAAATATTTGTATTGACCTAGAAATTCCAGTATTAATAGGCTATGCAAATTTCATGATGCCACAGTTTGGCATTCAAGAGTTTTTGCTGCTTCAGACAAACAGATATTTTGTGTTTTCTATATAAGATGTGTTCAAGGTTTCCTATAAATTCAAATTAATCGGAGACTTGGTCGTTCTGGGTGGTGTAGTGGTTAGCATACCCGGGCGCTATCTCGGAGACGCGGGTTCGAGTCCCGCTCCAGGACGATGAAATTTTCAAGTTTTCGGATATTATCTGACTTAACATCCTTGTCACATTTATCCCAAAAATCGGATTGTCATCTTCAAAATTTGTATTACATGGTGTAATTCCGTATTTATTTCATGATTTATCTGCTTCTCCGGGCAGTCACGGGATAGGATTCTTAACCTCCAGATTCACTAAACATGAATGCCGGTTGCTTCGTCTAGTGAATCCTGGGATGGTTATATTCAAATTAATCGGAAACTTGAGACTTGGTCGTTCTGGGTGATGTAGTTGTTAGCATACCCGGGCGCTATCTCGGAGAAGCGGGTATAAGTCCCGCTCCAGGACGATGAAATTTTCAAGTTTTCGGATATTATCTGACTTGACATCCTTGTCACATTTACACCAAAAATCGGATTGTCATCTTCAAAATTTGTTTCCTATAAGTTTTTTGACAGAATTCATTGTTATGTAGGTTATAATGTGTTCTTTGAAAATAGTCTTCATACATTGTTGAGCAAAGTTCATTGTCTTAGGGCCATTACAAAACAAAAATAAACATTGGAATATGTATACAAATTTTGAAGATGACAATCCGATTTTTGGCGTAAATGTGACAAGGATGGTAAGTCAGATAATATCCGAAAACTTAAAAATTTCATCGTCCTGGAGCGGGACTCGAACCAGCATCTCCCAGAAAATGCCCGGGTATGCTAACCACTACACCACCCAGAACGACCAAGTTTCAAGTTTCCGATCAATTTGAATTTAACCATCATTTTCAAGTTTTTGGATATTATCGGACTTACCATCCTTGTCACATTTACGCCAAAAATCGGATTGTCATCTTCAAAATTTTTATTATATGGTGTAATCTCGTATTTCTTTCATGATTAGAATATGTGTTCACAAAATTTTAACAGATGTAGGATATACAATGAGTGATCAGAGTTATGACCACCTACCTAATACTTGGTAGGTCCTCCTTGCACTCTCAGTATAGCAGCTATCTGATATGGCATCGATTTAAAAAGATGCCAGAAGCAGTTTGGAGGTATGGCCAACCAAGCTGTGCGTAATTTAGCCTTCAATGCAGGTATGAAGGTGATCTGTGTATCCAGACTCCTGATATGCTGTTTCACAGTGTCCCACAAGTGCTCTATGGGATTGATAGCAGTAGAGTTCGAATGCTAGTCAATATGCTGTAAGTCTGAATTGTTTTCTTCAGACCATTCCTGCACAACATTGAACCTGTGGCTTGGCACATTGCCATCTTGGAAGACTGTCTCCATTTGAGAAAAAGTGTAATGTTGCTGGGTGTACAGAGTCAGCAAGTAATTCACAATAGTAGGCACCAGTTACATGTTGTTCCACATGCAACCAAAGTCCAAGTTCCCGCCAAGTAAACATGGCCACACCATGCAGGGCTGAAGATGAATCTTCTGTCATTTCTCACAGTCTGATAAATCCTTCCATTTAGCCATCATGCTCCGAATTTTGCTACTTACTGCTCCTCCACTCACACCTTATATAGGCTACGTCAGTCAACTAATCATGTCCTCTTAGATATCACATGGTCAACATGTTGCATCCACTTTTGATAGGGGTAGTCATAATTCAGGGATCAACATGGTGTATATTTACATATTTTAACTTGGAAAATAGAACTGAATGTATTTGAAGCCCACCATTTGCAACCATCATAATCACACTTTGAATCTGCTTTCATGCTGTACTCAGAAATAATACATTATAAATTATTCTTTATCTCTGGGTTGTTTTATTTATCTCTGGGTTGTTTTATTTATGTATAGCTGTTTCATGCACTTTGTTGTCTTATAGGTCATGTTGTCAATGCTTTACTGGTGTTATTTGTTCAGAAGGACAATTCAAGAACTTTCTGAACAAATAATACCAGTAAAGCATTTACAGTGTGACCCGGAAGGCCACAAAAAACATGAAACAGCTTTACATAAAATAAAACAACCCAGAGATAAAGCATAATTTATAGTGTATTATTTCATAGATGTGAAGATGAATCTTAACTCATACTTGGCAGCTATTCAAGCATATATTTCTTTTATCAAAGAAGTGCTACACTTAACTATGCAGTCATATCCATAGAGAACCTCAAAATTGCATTTCTGAGGCATGGAAATGAAATCTGCAACTTCAGATTATCATTCAAGCATAGTACTGGGACACCACCCAGGACAACAAATTTCCAAGTAACTGAAGCGTAGGAATCTGAACAAACATCAGATTTGCTCTAGGTAAGATGCTGAGTGACCACTCAATAGCAACCACTAATCCAGAAAGGGATAAAGTCCAAGATGCATTAGTTCCTCAGAGTAGACATAGGTTGGAAATCATGTCACCATTACTGAAAAATCACTGTTATGACCAGTGACAAAAAGTAATAATTTCAAATTTACTGATAAGAATGTAATTGTTAGCTGTGTTTGAGCAATGCATGGGGTCCAAAGTCACTGTTACATCATAATTTGTTACCATGTCACTATATCTAAACAATTTGTTTCTGTTGCAGGTCACTAGTGATCTGCAACAGAAACAAATTGTTTCTCTCTCTCTCTTTCAGTCTCCCCTTTTTCCCACATGTAAGATAGTTTTTGTCTTGGCTTTCACTTTCAATTCTTTGTTTATGAACAAATGCAAAGTGAGCCGATTGTAACAGTGATCTTGTCACTGTTACAAGTAAGACTGTGACTCACAGTTCCAGCTTCTTTACAGCTCTGTCACTGCTGCCATAAACAGTGATTTCATCGCCATTTAAAGTCACCTTACTGGTGTGGAACTGTTGCTGTGACAGGAAAATTACTGTTAAGCCCACTTCTTCCTCAGATATCATAGAAATAAATGAATTAATCTTACACCATACAAGACAATGTACTTTCATGCAGCCGAATCATTCGATGCCTCCTCATAGTAACAGCCATTTTTAATCTAGGAATGAATCCAGGCCAAGATTCACCAGGTCCTCAGATATCATAAATATGAATGAAGAATTAATCTTGAACTACCCAAGACAACATATTTCTGAGCAACTGAAGCACTGGTATCTGAGCAGACATAAGATATATATATATACACTAATATAAGAATCCAATGCCTCCTGGCATCAATCAATGAGCCGCCCCAGTGGCTCAGTGGTCTAAGCGATGGCCTTCGATCGTTTGTCCGAAAGGGGTCAGTGTTCGAATACCGGTGAGGCTTGGATGTTGTGTTTGTCTTACAGCACTGGCTCTCTCCCTTCCCCGGAACCAGTGACCCTAAATTAGGGACGGGCGACTGCTTATAGCCCACTGAGTTGTTCACGGTGGTCGTTAAACCTCCAACAAAAAAAAAAAAAAAAAAAAACTCCAACAACAAAACAAAAAAAATCAATCAATGAACATTTCAAATCAAGGAATGTATCCAGCCCAAGATTAACCTGTTCCTTAGATATCATAAAAATGAATGAAGAATTAATCTTACACTATAAAGGACAAAGTATTTCTGAGCAACTAAAGCATAAGAATCTGAACAAAACATAAGATTTTTTACAATAGTCCAGGCATTCAATGCCTCCTCATAGTGATGATCATGCTAATTCAGGAATGGATGCAAGCTAAAAATCGCCAGTTCTCTAGATAATGTCATAAATGTTGACAATGAATATAACTTCTTTGATGCATGGTATGTCCAGATTGTATAAAACAAAAATGTATCTGCATACACAACCACTGAAACAGAAAACTTGCTGCAAACCAGCGAAGTGTGAACCATGATAACAGTAGAATAAGATAATTAAAAAAAAAAAAAAAAATATTAGAACGTTACAGATTCCAATGAGGACAAAATAAGTACATTATACAATACAATTGAATGTGCAGCAATATGTGTGCAATGAACCTTTATGGCAAAATATTGAAAGATTGGACTATGAACTTCATAAGAACAAGAGACTAAAGAAAGTTTTTACAAGAAAAACAGTTCCAACAATGAACCTTTTAGAAATTATAAATAAAATTTACAACAACTTAATTCAAAAATACTTACAAAATACATAAGGAAACAAAATTCAATTTAATAATTGGCAACAGCAAGAGGAACCTGGCAACAAAGTTTTAATTTTCTGTGTAAACAAAACTTTTGCTATAGTTTCTATGCATTAAGAACAGGTCTTGATAAAAATCTAGAGGTCAGAAATGTTTGTAAAAACAACTCAGATGTGAAAAATAATTGAAGGTTCAAGTAAAAACAGGATTGTGTATATTAATCTGAGTAAAACCTTGAGTAAGTATTTTAATTCCTGTAAATAACATTTTTATTATTTTTTTACTACAAGTAAAAACTATCTGCAAAATCTGCTAATAATTTTGAAACTATCCGCTTATACGCATATGTCTACATCCTGCACCTCTGGGTATGTCTATATGGTTAACAGTTAAATTTGATTCTTCTATGGTGAACAATATGCTTTTATGGTTCACCATTTAAGAAAACAGCCATAATACAAAATTGGCACTTAAATGGAGTTTGAAAACATATTGCCCAGCCAGTGTAAATTTTCTTGTCTCAGTTATTTATATAAAAGTAATTTAATTCTGAATTTCCTTCTTGTAGGCGGATAGAATTTCATGATACGTGTAAATTGAGCATTCATAACCATTCCAATGTTCCAAGCCATCTTGTAGAGAGGTATACACTGCTCAAGTACTTTGCTCAATATATGGATGAGAACCTTACAGAGGTAGGTTTTTTGTCAATATGAAATTTGTTTCATTATTTTTCTAAACTGATATATTTATTTTTCTCTACACACAAGACCAGATTTTTCTGCAGTATAAAAATTTCTTGCTTGTGTTTCATTTATACCTACAACACCCAAAAAAAAAAAAAAAAAAAGTTTTACATCTCAGTTTAAACAGGTGATTTTTCCCCCAGCACATTAAAGACATGATTTCAGATATCAAAATTTTGCTATAGTAATTCTATCTAGATTTTGGATATTTTCTCATAAATCTAAAATTGTCATTTTTGAATTGTCTTGCAGATTTTTTACTGATACGAAGTTCATAATTTCAGAATTGAGCCTTATACAAGGATGATGCGCAAGTATGTGCATATTATTGCATATGTGAGAAACTATTATTATAATGTGGTAAAGAAACTTGGTTAGCAAAGAACAAGCCATCTATCAACAAGTTCATTCCTCTTTGATACCTTGCTTGGTTTTTTGGAATCAATAGACTGAAATATGATTTTTCAACTCCCTCCAATGCTACAAACTACCTACTTTAAAGAAGAAAATGAGCTCAAAAGTGGTGGTTTACTGATCATTGTTTAGTGTTCAGTCATCGCAGAGTACATGCACTGGAGTGGCATCGAGTCAAGGTTGAAGAGTGTGCTATACCTTCATATTTTCACGTAGCATGCAATATTGACTTCATTTTGGATCTTCTCCTTGGTAAAAACATGAATTTTCAACTCCCTCCAATGCCTTAAAGAAAATGGGCAATGGAGCAAAAGAGGTGATAGCAAGAAAAAGCTTAGTCCAGACTACACACTGGTTGTAGTTCAAGACCTGAACTGATGTGCAGAGTAGGATGTTGTATTGTTGGAAGAGTATTTGCTGTTATTCAACCAATTCTCATTAGTGTTGAATATTACAAAGTACATGTGCTGCATTGACATTGAGTAAAGATTCAAGATTGTGCTATAAGTTTGTATTTCCACCTAGTATGCAATACTGACTTCATTTTGGACTTTCTAATTGGTACAGGAGTAGTGGGCAGGCCTAGGTCAAGCTACTGCTTTTGGCTGTTCAAATTTTTGAAGTAGAGCTGCTTTTTATCACATATACGAATTCATCTGATGACACAATGGTTATGTGTGTTCACAAGGAGTTTTGCTGTAGACCTCAGTATGAGAATAGCTGGCTTGCTCAGTTGTTGGTTCATGTGGTACACCTTCTCCACTATTGGCTACCTTACCAATAGATTGCAGAGGCTGGGCTATAGCTGATTATGAACAAATAAGCTGAGGTGGGAGCCTGCAAATGCTTGCCAATGGATCAGCTACAATAGTGTGACATGGAGTGTTGTGATTTACCAATAATGAGTGTCTTGATCGTGGCTTACTTTTTGCGGCTTGTGTTACCATCTTTAAACTTTGAGCCAAGCTTGAGTGGCACAAATGGGTACTAGTACCTTACTTTCTACTTCACATACTTTGTGGCTGCTTCAGTGGTTGCTAATCCTTTTTTTTTTTTTTTTCAGTAACTTCACAAAAATATGTGCAGTTTAGGATCTTTTTATACTGTGTCCCTATATCCAAATTTAAAATAAATTCAAAATTAGTGCTGAGGGTTGTAATTTTTGGTTTTGTATCCTAAATTATTCAGACGGTTTCAAATGTGAATTTCTTGTAAGAGAAGAAAAATTAGATTAATATATTTTTAAGGTTTCTGTCATAAAGGTATCAAAAACAATTTTTCATTAGTGAAAGTAGGGACACTGAGTAGCATCACCTTTTTCCAGTGTCTTCACTAGCAGAACATTTCTGTTGATATACATAGGGCATTCAGTAAGTTCTGAGCTTAACATACAAAAACATTATTTTTTGTCAAAAATGCATACATATCACTAAGTTGTTCTCTGAGATTCAGAGGTTAGCTCCACAAAGAAATAAAAACTACCAGACAAATTTCTAACTGATTATTTACTTACTGTTGCCATATCAAACTTCTCCATTTACAGCGATCTTGACACACAACTAGGGCTTCGCTGACCTCTATCGCACGGCATGCGCAAGACCTTCTATACTTCATACTCATAATCTTTTTTTCATGCAGACACTCCTGAATCTGATCCTACCATGACTTCATTGGCATTCTTCTGCCTTTCCTTCCTGCCACTTGGGCAAAAAAAAAAAAAAAATTCTTAGCATCTCATCACTCGTTCTTTCAACATGGCCAAACCACCGAAGCAAATTAGTCTTCATTTTGCTTCACATTACACGACCACAACACATCTTCATTCCTCACATGATCAGAATGTGTCATGCCCCCCCCCCCGTAAGTAACATATTTCTCTAGCACACAAACTACTCCTATGTTTTTTCTGTATTACCCACGTTTCACTGCCATACATCACAGTAGGAACAATAACACTTTCTTGACGATTATGGGCAAAACACGTAACAATATTAACAAAGAAAGGTGACTTGATCACGCTAGTTACGTTAACTAAAACTTTTACAAAAAGTTCGTAAGTTGGAAGCTTTCGACCTTATCTTAGGTCTTCATCACGCCAATGGAGGACTAAGATTGTTGCCAGATTCTACATTTGAATTTTTCCTATTTTTGTTGCCAAAACTTAGAATTGATCTCCAGATCTCCTCTCTACATTCCGTTAATCTGGAGATCAATTCTAAGTTTTGGCAACAAAAATAGGAAAAATTCAAATGTAGAATCTGGCAACAATCTTAGTCCTCCATTGGCGTGATGAAGACCTAAGATAAGGTCGAAAGCTTCCAACTTACGAACTTTTTGTAAAAGTTTTAGTTAACGTAACTAGCGTGATCAAGTCACCTTTCTTTGTGAATAACACTTTCATGTGGGAATCCCTTGAGAATCCATCATTCCTGTGAAAACCTCCCAAAGCAGCTATGACTTAACTTTTAATGAAGAATTCACTCTCCTACTAATTTCGCCTTCCAATTTGTTCTCTCTGTCAAACATGCTTCCTAAATACACAAACTTGTTCACCTGGTCAATCACTGTGCCATTTAGACTTACATTACATTCACTGCTAACAGTTCCTCACTCAAAACCAGAATTTTTTTTCAAAAATGCAAAATTATTTTTCCAGTCTCCCTGACTTAGATACACTTGTACCAATCACTAAGTTGGTAAAAACACCACGGGCCGCCACGGTGGTGCAGTGGTCTAAGCGATGGCCTCTGATCATTCGTCCGAAAGAGGTCCGGGATCGAATCCCGGTAAGGCATGGATGTGGTGCTTGTCTTACGGCACTGACTCTCTACTTTCCCTGGAGCCAGTGGCTCTAAATTAGTGACGGGCGACTGCTTGTAGCCCATTGAGTTGCTCATCGTGGTTGTTAAACCTCCAATAAAAAAAAAAAAACAAAAAAAAATACCCCTGTGAAAAATGTTTTATCTTTCTCTTTAAATCCACACTTTGTGGCCTCCTTCAGTTCACAACCATAGGCAAAAACACCTACCTCACAAATCTTTTTCAGATTTTTGGAGAGGGAGAAGTTACTAGTGTGAGATCAGGTGACTAAAATGGATGGGGAAGCAGTCGGAAGCCACATTCTGCCACAGCTTCCATGGAAACACCAGTGATGTGGATTGCAGCATTGTCCTGGGGAAGCAGAACAAACCCTGTACAATTTCCCTTGTCATTTACTCTTAATGGCTTCATGCACTTGTCTCAACAGAGCAGCACAATAGGCAGCATTCATAGTCCCTTAATGAGGCAAGTAATCAATTAACAGCAACCCTTCTGAGTCCCCAAAAATGGTGGCCATAATCTTACCTGCCGATGGTTGTGTTTTGAACTTTTTTTTGGTGATGGGGATCCATGATGCTTCCACTGCAGGCCCTCTTGTTTAGTGTCAGGGTCCCAATCGTGAAGCCACATCTCATCAGCAATTGCAATGTAGGAATAGATCGCGATTAATTCAGTCAAGTTGTACCTGTCTTGCTTCAACGCAATCATTCTTTGCATCTCTCATGTCAACATTCAAGGAACCCATCTGGCAGAGACCTTTTAACATCCTTAACCTGCCATGCAAAATGGTCCAAACACTGCTGGTAATCTGTACTACATGGATTCCCCAGTTTGACAACACCAGGTCCTCCACTTTCTGCCATATTTAATCTGTAGTCACCTCCACAGAGCATCCCTCGTGAGGGTCATCTTCCAACAAGTCTCTTCCCTGTTTAAGGAGAAAAGCCCATCTTTTGACTGTGACATATAAGGGTGCACCATTAATGTACACATGGACCATCTGTTAATGAATACTGTGTGGCATTTCACCTTCCTTCATCAAAAATTCAATCGCCGATCGGTTCGGCAATTTCATCTGTCACGCCTCCATTGTCCCCTAATAGACTTTAATGCACTGTGGAACCATCTCAAATACTAACACAGTGATGTGACATAGCTGTTATACACGGTCTATTCACATTATTGTGACCACCAGCTAGTATCCAGAGTGTAACAGTCGTCTGCAGCGCGGACAGCTGCTGGACGGGCTGGGAGTGACTCAATAAAGTGCTGAAAAATGTTCACACATATGTGGAGCCATGCTGACTGCAGTGCATCTGACAGCTGCTGGAGGATCCATAGAGCGAACGATTCAATCGAGGTGGTCCCACAGATGCTCAATTGAGTTTAAGTCTGGGGATTTAGGGGGCCAGAAAAGTACTTTGAAGTCTTCATCGTGCTCTTCCAACTACTCTCGGACATTTCTAGCTCTGTGACACGTCGCATTGTCATGCTGAAAGATCCCATCCACCCCAGGAAAGACAATCAGCATGTATGGCTGTACGTGGTCTGCAAGGATGGATTCATAAAGAATTCGGTCCATTGTGCCTTCTACAGATATGAGTGGACCCAGGGAATGCCATAAAAACATTCCCCAGACCATAATGCTGCCCCCACCAGCTTGGGTTTCTCCAGCAATGGTTGAAGAGTGTTTGTTTTCCGACGTTTCTTGCCTTATACGCCAACACCCATCTGTTCAATGAAGCAGAAAACCTGACTCATCAGAGAAGGCAATCCTTTACCTATCGGCGGAGGTCCAACGCCAATACTGCCGTGCAAATGTAAGCCTTTTCTGCCGATGCACCTTTATTAATATAGATGCAGTGACCATCCATCTGCATCGGAGCCCCATACGCAGCAGGGTTCGCTGAACTGTCATTTTAGACGCACTTTCAGTAGCCCCCCTGGTTCATTTGGTCAGTGAGTTGCTCCACTGTAGCGTGTCGATCAGCCCTCGTGCACCTTCGAAGCCGATGTTCACCTCTCACATCAATTCCACATGGTACTCCGCAGTTTCCATTTGCTTATTCATAATGGTGCTATTTCTCTACTCACGATACACTTTTTAACCACAGCAGCATGCGAACAGTTCACAAACTGCACTGTTTCAGAAATACTTGGCCCAAAAGCCGATAAACATCCCTTTTTGCAAATCTGATAAATCGCTCCTTTTATCCATGACTGCAACGAGTGATATGTTTTCAGAATACCTACAGCACACTTTATATACCCTCCAAGCTAGCTCATGACGCATGCCTTCTTTCATTGGCTACACGCTGTTGACGTCAAAAGTAGATGGTCTCAATAATGTGACTCAACTGTGTATAACTGAAGGATGATGCAATACTTTCCTCAACTGCCAACCACTACTTTCAAGGTCAGGCTTAGATCATATTGAATGCCTCTCATATATCCTGATATTTGGAAGTTCTACAGGAATATAATATTTTTGACATTTGCTCTAATTACTGTTTGGTGTTTGTTTGGATCTAGTAACTTATAGCAAAATAAAAGATCTATCTAAATAGCAAACCTGGTTTCCAGAATCATGCATGCATTGCATCAATGATAGTTTCATAAGTAATGTCTAGAAAGCCACAGAAGTCTGAATCGGCAAGAACAATGACATTTACTGCTTCACTGTGGATCAGTAACTCTGGATCTCCGTACCCAGGAGCAAAATCATTGGGGCTACAAATTCTTTTAGAAACAGAAAATCCTTTGAAATTTTTTATTATTTTTTTCTCAATAAATTTCCCATTTGCAGTTTTCTGTTTAATTTGTTATCACAGATGTCACTTTCTATAATTTAGGAAGCAACCTTAAGCTAAAACTTTTTGGCTTTTTAAGCAATATGCACATAGCAGATAAATGAAGGTTATAGAGAAAACATGCTAGTTATGTAAAGAAATTTTAGAACCGTAGAAGCCTTTTGACCAGCTTGGGTCTTTATCACCTGTAAACATTTGGAAAGAGAGAGACTGGTTGCTAGATTTGGAATTTCAAGTTCTTTGTTAAGGTCGTTGCCAAATGGTAAAGGGAATTTTCAAGTGATGGGGGTAAAAATGAGAACTATCAGTATTGCAGTTTGAAAAGGTAGATATCATTTTTATTCATACATACATACATATCTCTTGTTCTGTGAGAAGCTGACACAAAATCATTCTTTCTTGGAATTGTTAACTTGATAACTACAAAGCAGTGTGGGTGGACAAAATCGACTGGATATAATTAGCCTTATGTGTCATCAGTTGAAATACACTATGTGGACAAAAGTGATTGGACACTGTAAGTAAATAGAAAGAGTATTATATTTACATAGTGGGTAGGTCCTCCATTTGCAGAGTTTACAGCAGACACCTGTCAAGGTAAACTGTCCAGAAGTCCATGGAATACAGAGAGCAGGATATTCTGCCTTGAGTACATCGACCGACTCTGTCAGTGAAGAAGGTTGTTCTGGTCTAGACCATACCTGTTGTTCAAGTTCATCCCATAGGTGTTCAATGAGATTGAGGCCCGGGCTCTGAGCAGGCCAGTCCATCAGCGAAACCTGATTTCCTCATGCCACTCCATTGTGGCTCTGGAAATATGACAAGTGGTATTGTCATCCTGGAAGAAACAATTGTCGTGGTTTAAAACTCAGGTTTCATGTGACAAAAACATATAAAGATATAAGACGAGCAAAACACACAGTCTTGGACGGTAAAAGGTTCGTTTAGCGGTATCTTTTGGTCATCCTACAACCTTGATCACCCGCGATCGACTGGATGGGCTCACCAAATCCCATTTATTTGGATCACTTCTAAAATCTGGCAACATTTCCAACACCCCAACATCAAATTGTAGTTCTGGCAACTCGCCCATCCAGTCGATCGCGGGTGATCAAGGTTGTAGGATGATCGAAAGTTACCGCTAAACGAACCTTTTACCGTACGTGACTCTGTGTGTTTTGCTTGTTTTTATATGTTTACAACTGTGTCTGTAGAACTGCCACAATGTTGGGAGCATTGAGTTATTCAGAATATCTCTCTATACATCCCATAGTTCATTTTGCCATGAAAAACAGCCAGTGGAAAAGCCCATACCAGCTGAAACAGCCATATATCATAATTTCACTGCCTCCATGCTTCACAGGTGGCACTGTACACTCCGGAAGAAGACTTTCTCCTGGTAACTGACGAACCTAGACATGTCCATTTGATCGGAATAATGTGAAATAGGATTCATTGCTCCACAACACCTGCCACCATGCTCCAGTGTTCAATTTTTGTGCTGTTAATACCATCATGGCCACTTCATTTTATTGGTCTTGGTGATGAGAGGTTTATGAGCGGCTGCTTGGCCATGATACTAGAGTGCATGTGCTTCTCTTTGAAGTGTCTTGGGGAGACCATAACATCTGTGACCATCTGGAACTCGTGTGCAATGGCATGTATTGGTCAGGACCCAGTTTTCCGGATCGCTTGTTGATTACAAAGGCCACAGTCGATTTAGTGACCTGTCTGACATCAGCATTGCTTCTTATGCTCATACCTCCAATTGAGCAGACTTAGAGAGCTCTCTCCTGCTAGTCGTTTTATCAGTGATTGATCTGAGCATACTCCCATTGCTGGTTTTATTGACCACGTATCTTCTGCAAGAGCACAACATTATTGTGCTTGCATGTGTGTGTGAGTGTGTGAGTGTGGATGGGGGTGACCAATCTCTTTAGTCCACATACTGTATTAGGTTTAAGTTTGTGATTTGTAAGTGGTTTATCATTCTTTGGGAGCTAGTTTAAAATTTTATATTTAATGTTTTGTGTATAGTAAAAATGCATACAGAATCTTGTTTGTTTTTATTGAATATTTTGTAGGATGCATCTTGTTTTATAATTGGGGAAAACTGAATGAAAAATTATCACTTACACATATTAATTTAGGGAAAATATCTTTTGAGGGCACGTGTAATTATTTTGAGAAGTTCTGTATATCAAATTATGCTTAACATAACGAGAGAGAGAGGGAGAAAACAGCTTTTGACATGTAGGAAAACATCCTGTCACTAGTTATTTCTATTATATTTCATGTAGTGTGGAAGGCATGATAGACCTTTGTAAGTATAGGTTGAAAGTCAGATGTTTTTCTTTTTCACATAGTCATATTTAGGATCTTCCATATTTTTCTTTTGTTTTTTGTTGTTTTCACTCTGAATACCAGGATAGGTTAGTATATTAGCATCAAGGGCTGTAGAAAATGGGCCAGTGGAATATTATTTGAGTATTTGAATACTTTTCAAATGATACATAAAATAATTTTCTTATGGATTAAAGTTCTATGTGTAAAACCTTGATTAAATGGTTGTGCACGTGCAATTTGATGCATATCTATCAGGTTTCTGGTTTTGTTTTACATAGTGCATGGTCTTAATTTGATAAGAAGCTGGTGTAGTATGTTTTTTTTTCTTTTATCAATTATGAGTATTTTGCAGTGTTGTGTGATATTTTTGTTATTCATTTTTCAAAAAAAAAAAAAAAAAAAAAGGAAAACTAGTCAGCTTTGTATTACTCTCCCCCCCCCCCCATATTTCATTACTTTTTTTTTTTTTTCTTCACACCAGGGTGGAGAATTGCAAAATGACAAAGAACTAGTCAGGAAGAATTATTTGGTTCCCCACATGCTTCGGTGGTTGCGCTCTTCACGTGCCATTATAATGCAACTCAACTCTGGGACCCTACAGGTATGTACTTTTCCTGGCCAATTTTGATTCTAGAAATGGAAAATTAGTTATTGCTAAAATATTCAGTGATGAATTGAATTTTGAATCCTTTTAAAACCACAATGTAAAAATTGTTGCATGTAATGTGTTTTTACAAAAATCTGCAATAACGTACATGTGGTGTTCCAAGGATTTCCAATGCAGAAGGTATGCAAATATTGCAGGCACTGAAAACTTTGGACTTGTACAACAAACAACATTAATTGTGGTGAATAAACTCTGTACTGTACTTTTGAAAAATTCAGAAGAATCCCATAGAAACAGGCTCTATAGCAATTAAAAAAGGCAAAAGTAAAATTATTGCCATTATAAATTTAAAAAACAAAACAAATGAAGAATTAGGAAAAAAGTATGTTGTATGAAGAACAAACTCCATGAAAATATTTTTTTCCTTTGTAGTACAGTGAACATTTTCAAAAATTAATAATTTTACAAATTTTGAAGATGACAATCCATTTTTTGGTGTAAATATGACAAGGATGTCATATTTGTACCAAAAAACAGTACTGTCATCTTCAAAATTTGTATTGCATGGTGTAATCCCGTGTTCCATTCATGATTAATAATTTTATTTGAGTAAAAAATCTTTCTTGAAAATTTCAGAAATACAGTGTGATGTTTTATCTACATGCAGAAAATCTTTCAAAAGAGCCTGTCACAAAAAAAAAAAAAAAACCCTGCAAAATCTACTATACTCACCAATCTGAAAAATTACCTCAAATTATATCTTCAAATATTCTTAAAAGAACTTTTTCTTGTCTTGTTAAAATTTTTCAAAGATTGATTCTTCTAGTGTGGGAAGTTTGGTTGTAATATCCATATTTACAAGTATAAGGATCTCACATTCAGTTTTTGGAGATAAAGCAGGGTTTGTTGGTTTTACAAAACACAAATGAATAAGTTCCTTTTGTTTCTGTTTTTTTTTTCGTTTAAAAAAATCTCCATTTAGCAAATATCTACTAGTAATGATATTTCACCATTTCCTTATATTTTTGCACATTGTTATGCAGCACAACTTAAGGAGAGAATTAGACCTTTAAACTTAGTTGCTCAGCATTTGGGAGGAGCAGTCTAATTTTCAAGAACAATTTACCATATGTCTTAAAAGAAAAGTGTTTAATCAAAAATGAATCACTCCAGTTTTTATGGGTCAGAAACATGGACCTGAACAACAACAACAAAAAAAAAAAAAAAAAAACTTAGAGGCTGCAGACCACTTAAAGAAGCATGGAGAGGTAGGTGTATGCTTTATGTAATAATGAAAGAGAGTAAAATGAATTCATGGACCATAAAAATTACAAAAGTGGAAAATATTATGATCAAAGTGAAATCCTGAAATTGCAATGGCCTTGGAATGTATTGCAAGAACTTTACTACCATTGGACAAGTGAAATACATTGGAACCAACAGACCAAAGACCACATGGGAGATTGATGAGTGAAATTCAAAAGCATGTCAGAGTGACATGGAGGGGACTGGCTCAAGGCAAAATGTTTTGGAAGAAACTTGGAGAGACCTTCATCCAGCTGTGGATTAATAATGCAAAGTACATAGCTGAACCGTTAATAATTGTGCATTACAGGAAACATGATTTAAACATTTGAGTGTAATTATTAAGAACAACAGAAAGCTTAAAGCCACAGAATCGGCAAAGCAGAGAAAATGTCTTATCAGTCATAAGAATGTCATTAAAAAGGATTGAACAAGAATGAAATGTATTTTATATGATGTATTTAAACTTACACTGTTTTATGGCAGTAAGATTTGAGTCTGAAGTTAAAAGCCCTCAAAGGATTTAGAAGCTGCTGACAAGAGAATGGTAAGAGGAATAGCCAATAAAAATAGGTAGATTAAATGGAAAACTGGAATTAATGCAGGCATTAGAACCATGGTGTGTACTTCTTCAGTAGTAAAATAGTTAATGAGAACACATGAGATAGTTTAGATGTGGGTGTTGAGAAAAAAGATTATCATGGCAGATGTTAAAATCTTCTGATTATACTACAAATCAAAGTTATGTACCTGAACAAAAGAAGATTGGAAGTGTTAAATAAGTAACATAATAGAAACAAAATATTGCAGTGAATAGGTAGAGAGTTGGAGTAAGTTTATTGTAGAAAAAGAATTAATTTTTAAGTACCTATGCTAAAAATATTCCCGAACATTGTACAGGTACACAGGCATGGGATGATTATGGATGACATTTTCTTCATGCTTGACTATAAAAAGGTCTAGAAGAAATAAACTAATAAGCTTCTATTCTTTAGTGTTTGAAGTTCGATGTAAGAAAGCAAACTTTTAGATTTAACTATTTGTATGATAAAATTCCTACACACACACATACACTATACAGAAATCTCATGAATAGCAATAGATTAGTGTATTATAACTCATATCAAAATAAAAATGTTGCAGGATCATATGAAAACACAAATTAGACTCAATAGAATTGAAAAAAAGGAAAGAAAACTGATCGAGAAAAAGGAAATTAATTCATCTGAATGGTACTTATCACAGAAGTTTATTTGAATCTCTCAAAGAATTAGTGTTAACACAAGACTTCACACAAATAAGATTTTTTTGTCCACCCAGGTTAAAAAAAAAAAAATATATATATATATATCATCATCATCATCATCATTGTCAACCATTATCAATCCACTGCTGGACGAAGGTCTCCCCAAGTTTCCTCCACAACGGTCTGTCTTGTGCCAGTCTCCTCCATGTCACTCCTGCATACTTTCGAATTTCATCCACCCATCTTCCATGTGGTCTTCTTCTGGGTCTTTTCCTGTCCCTTGGAATCCAATCTAAAATTTCGGCTGTCCATCGATGGTCTGTTCTTCTGGCAGTATGTCCAGCCCATTGCCATTTCAGGGATTTAACTCTGATCATGATGTCTTCCACTCTTGTCATTTTTCGGATCCACGTGTTCCTCTTCTTATCTCTCCTGGTTACACCAAGCATGCACCTCTCCATGCTTCTTTGAGTTGTCTACAGCCTTTGTATGTCTCTTTTAGTTAAGGTCCACGTCTCTGCCCCATACGTAAGCACTGGAAGGATGCATTGATCAAACACTTTTCTTTTAAGACATAATGGCATATTGCTCTTGAAAATTATGCTGTTTCTTCCAAAAGCTCTCCAGGCAAGTTTTGTACGCCGATTAATTTCTTCACCAATGTGACCCTCACTTGATATCTGCTGTCCAAGATAAACGTATGTGTCTGTTATCTCCAGCTTTTCTCCATCAATCGATAAATCTTCATTTCTTGTAAAAGCATTGAACATCACTTTTGTCTTCTGAAAGTTCATTTTTAATCCCACTTCTTTACTCTTGTCAGCAAGTTCCTGGATCATACTCTGCAGCTCAGATGGGGTAGTTGCAAAAATGACTACGTCATCAGCAAAACGAAGGTGGGTTAGATAATCTCCATTAATCTTTATCCCCTTGTTTTCCCAGCTCAGCAACTGAAAAACACCCTCCAATGTGGCATTAAAGAGCTTCGGAGATATGGTGTCACCTTGTCTCACTCCCTTTCCAATTTTTACGTGTGTTGTATTTTCAAACAGCCTAATCTTTGCACTTGCATTTTCATAGATGTTATTAATAATATTAATGTATGCATCTTCAATACCGCAGGTTTTCAGAGCCATTGTAACTGCTGATGGTTTCACCGAATCAAAGGCTTTTTCATAATCGATAAAAGCCATGCACAATGGAAGTTCATATTCCCTTGCTCTTTCAATTAGTTCTCTCAGCACGTGGATATGATCTATTGTGCTGTAGCCACTCCTGAATCCAGCTTGTTCTCTCGGTTGAGCCATGTCCAGTGTTACCTTCAAGCGGTGTGAAAGAACTTTAGTGAAGATTTTATAAACTACTGATAGGAGGCTGATAGGTCTGTAGTTTCCAAGATCCTCAATGTCACCTTTCTTATGTAGCAGGATCATTGTAGCGGTGTTCCAATCCTCAGGAATCTTTCCTTCATTAAGGCATCGAGTGAAAATTTGGGCGAGTACTGTTTCGATTTCTCCACTTGCTTCTTGTATGATGTCTACAGTAATTCCATCTTCTCCTGGAGCTTTTCCTCGCTTCATGTTCTTGATTGCATGTGCAACTTCTGCTGGAAGGACTGGAGGAACTCTGGTACTGGTATCTTTCATGATGTCTGGAGTGCATATATCATCCCTTTCATATAATTTGGAGTAGAAATCTTTCACTCTTGTCAAAATTTCGCCTCTATTTCTTGTTACAGAACCATCTTCTTTTCTCAGTGCCATAATCTGTTTTCTTCCCTTACTGAGATGTCCCTTTGCTATCTTTAGGCTTTGGTTGTTTTCAATTGCTTTCCTCACTAGTTCACAGTTGAATTTTCTTACGTCTTCAGTGATACTTTTTCTTACTGTCTTGCATAGCTCTATATATTCCACTTTGGAAGTCACATCTTCTTTAGTTGTCCTCATCTCTCTTCTTTTTAGGTGAGCGTTTTCTTCATGAAAAAATATTCTGTCAACTCCTGTGTGAAAGAGAACTGTTGAAATATGCATTGTAAAACTAATTCAGCTGTAAACAGATTTTAACAGCAATTTAAAAGCAAAAGAATTTTAAAAAATCCACTCATGATTGAATGTAACATCAAACCATGCTCAAACCCTGGTGCTGTGCCAGATTGTTATGTATTCGGCCAGTAAGGGGCCGTCCATAAAGTTACGTCCCATATTACAGGGGGAGGGAGGGTTCCTGACAACCTGACCAAATGTGGCATGGGGGGGGGGGAGAGGTTTATTCATTTGGACGTCCAGCGGCAAAAATATAGTGGATGGTATTTGTTTCGTTTTCTCTTTTCTTCTTAATAATTAAAAAAGGTATGAAATATTTCAGATTTCTGATTATATTTAGCTAAATTAGAATATTAATATTAAGTTCTATTTGTACTAACAAATCTATCATGTTTTGTAGATGGTATTATAGGGAGTGTTGCAACCTTGAATGTGTGTATTCATTTGTAGATCTTTATTGCAGAATGATAAAGTTCGGGTAGCATATGGGAATAAATTAATGCCTAAGTAATAAATATTTTCTGAAGTAAACTTGTAAATATATGGAAGATTCCTTTAAAGAATTACATGTTTTCTTTTTGTTTCTCAACAAACTTTGAAAAGCAGTCATAAAAAATAAAGGGGTTTGCGGGAATTCGGACATACTTTTAAGGGAAGGGGGTCTCAACAATCGGACAAAATGTGACACGGGGGAGGGGGGTCTAAAATAGTAAAAAATCGTGGAGATATTTTATGAACGGCCTCTAATTGTTTACTGCTCAAAGGTATTCGTACCACCTCCTTGAACAGATGCCTTTTTAAGTCTACCCATTATTTTGGCTCATGAACTACTATTTTGATCCATGAATCAGTACTGATAGATCGTGCTGTTTCTTTTAAGATAAATGAGGGTGTGATATGGATTTTGGAACATCTCTGCCAAAATATCGCTTTGTGCTCTATGTCTGTATGTGGATAAAGATGTGGGTACGATGCACCATCAAAATTGTTACTAGTGCCTCCTTCAAGATCACAAAAGGAGGGTAGGGCCTACCAATGACTCTTTAGCTTAAATTTCAGTGGTCTACACTTAACTTTAGTTAGCTTAATTTATTTATAAAAGCGTGCTTGGTCCGGCGGAAAATTTTTCATTGAAGTAGAGAGAATTTTGCTTTCATTTTAGACAAAACGCCCAACACATATATAGATAGAAGTCATTTTTTAAAGACAATAACCTTTCAGTATATAGATAGAAGTCAATTTTTAAAGACAATAACCTTTCAGATAGATAATATGAAGCTCAAATGAAGCTAACGATTCTTATTTACAAGTACCAAAATAATTATTTGTTCTTTCCAAACAATTCAGTCAAAGAGCATAGAAGAAAGTGGGCCATTTCTCGAGTGGTCCACCAGGAAATGTCCTGGTGGGCCAATCCACCCATCCATGACCCAGGGCGTGATGGGGAACAGCAAATTTATGCGACGCAGACATACTAGGTGGAAACAAGTGACTCTGACATCTTCTCACTTCTTTCTTGGGTTTTTTTTTGACACAGGTATAGCCTTTTAAAAGCAGGTAATGAGTCAAAAGATTAGTGTGTCAATCATCCCACTAAATGGCCACTTTGAATAACAATGTTAAGATAGACACTTAATGATTTTGCTCCCTATACTTTTAATGGAAAAAATTTTGACTTTATTTCTTCAGCAAAGACAGATTTCCCATACATCAAAATTGGTCCACTGATAAAAATATCCTAACTTAGATTGTACAATCGGCGTTCCTTGCAAAAAAAAAAAAAAAAAAAATTGAACTATATTAAAAATCAAAAACTTTACTTTCATGTAGTTATGATACTTGCTTGCAGGTGGCACCACTCTTTCTTACCACTACATCAAAGTAAAGTTATTGATTTTTATAGTCCAGGAAAGTTTTTTTGCAAAAAAAAAAATCAACTGTACAATCTAAGTTAGGATGTTTTTTATTATCAGTGAGCCAATTTTGATGTATGGGAAAACTTTCTTTACTGAGGAATAGGGTGGAAATATTTTCCATTGGAAGAATAGGGAGCAAATTCACTGAACGTCCACCTTAAAGGGAAAGCAATGCTTTCTGATGCATCAATCATTTCAGCTGCATTTGGCTCATTTTTTAGACAGCAAATTGATTGATTCGTTCGAGCTGATTTCAGGATATTTTGCTAACCTCAAGTTAATTCATTCTAGCCAGTTAAAGGGTTAATTTACGGAATTGTAGTTTTTTTGTGATTAAATACAAAAATTTTTTTAAATAAATATCTACTTCTATTAATATACTTAACATCATAAATCTTTTTTCTGTAATCAGTGTAAAAGTAAAGGGTGGTGCTGTGGAACTGTTGGCCCCAGAGCTGCATGCGTCCTGCAAATTAAGAATAAACCAAATTTCATATCTGACTAAGAAGAGGTGGAATTAAATCTGAAATGTTACATTGCACTGCACACCTACACGCATTATGTGGTTGGCTTGGGACTTTCAAATGCAATAGATAAGGTAGTGAAAATAACAAATTTAATTAGGGGTAGAAACCACACTCTTATGCATAGAAAATTAAAACTATATTTAGGTAAACTAGATCAGGGTGTCCGCATTCTGGAAAGTCAGGGAAATGCCTGAAATGTTGGTAAAAGTCGGGGAAAATCGGTGATATTTAAAATAAAAAAAAGTCAGGGAAATTTCAATCGCAGACTACAGCTAGTTTTAACCCGGTGTCAGGGAGTGATGCCCTCATCGCCCAACACACTTGCACTTGGTGTTGCAGACAGTCACTAACTTCCCCTTCCTACTAATGTGACCTTGTATTTCCTACCTATTATTGTAAGTTGTGTTACATTACTTGTTAACATTTCTTTTTGTTTTAGGTCAAAGGAGTAGAAGAAAATTTGTGATATAAGTTATACCTTGTTAAAAGACAATTAAGACTGCAGCGATGTCAAAGCATTGTGTGTTTAATGAACAATGGTTGGACGAACAATTAAATCCTGAGTTTTCTGGTTGGATAGCTGCTGTGAATGGTGACAATGAATCAGCATTTTGTAAAGTGTGCTCTAAAACTTTCAAGCTTAGCAACATGGGGCGTCGGGCAGTCTCCAGCCCCGGAAATGGCCCTAATCATTTGAAAAACATCTGTGCTAAAATGTCTCAGCCCAGTCTTGCTTCTTTCACTTCCTCTGTGAAAAAGAACTCTCTATGTAATAATGAACCCTTGCCATCAACAAGATCAGGAAATGTGGAATCGGCACTTCTAGAAAATATTAAGTCTAATGACTCAAATACTTATGTAGTGAAAGATGATGTAACAAAGTTGGAAATAATATGGGCCATGGAAGTGTTGTCCAAGCGAATGTCTCTGAACTCTTGTACACAGATTAACAAAACATTTCAGTTAATGTTTCCTGACAGTGCAATAGCTTCAAAATTTACTTTAGGCAAAAGCAAAGCATCTTGTGTGATAAACCATGGATTGGCACCACATTTCAAAGAGTGTTTAATGGACGATCTGAAGCAGTGCACTGACTTTGTAATTTGTTTTGATGAATCACTAAACAAAATTGCTCAGCATGGGCAAATGGATCAGTTTGTTCGTTATTGGGACATCAATCTGCAAAAAGTTTCCACCAGATACTTAAGTAGTGTATTTTTAGGATGGGCAACAGCTAATGACCTTTTAGAGAAATTCATTAAAGGTGCACCTCTTCCCTTGGATAACATGCTACAAGTGTCAATGGATGGACCTAATATTAATCTCAGCTTTCTTCAAAAGCTGAAAGATAAACTTAGAACTGAAACCCAGATGATAAATTATTAGTTGACATTGGAGTATGTAGTCTTCACGTGGTCAATGGAGCTATGAAAACTGGGCTTGAAGCAGTGAAATGGGATATACATCACTTTCTACGTAACTTGTACTACCTTTTAAAAGATAGTCCTGCTCGCCGTGCAAATTATACTATGATTACTGGATGTAAAGATTTCCCTTTGAAATTTTGCACTGTAAGGTGGTTGGAAAACGTTAATTGTTTGACTAGGGTATTGCTTGTCTATAATCATATCAAGAAATATGTTCAAGAATCATTGGTTTCTAGCAAACAGCACATGTTTCTTGCAGAATTCATGGAGAGTCCACTGTTGAAATGCAAATTGGCTGCATTTAGGACTATAGCTTCAGAGTGTGAATCTTGTTTGAAAAGGTTCTAGAGCCCAAAGCCTTTAATTCCTTTCTTACACACTGATTTGCTAGATCTGATAAAAAAATTTGATGGCACGAAGCTTGAAGCCTGACAAATTAAGTGAAGCTGATAGTGTCTCAAAACTGTTAACTTTAGATATATCAAAAGTGAAAGTCTTCTCTCAAATGAGAAAGTTGATATTGGATTTAGTGCTAAAATTATTAAAAGAAGTGAAATGCTCAGAAAGGGAGAAATTAGAGTTTAAGCTTGAATTTAGGAAACTTGTGACCAGTATGATTTAAAAACTTCGTGAGAAAAGCCCACTAAAATTTAAGTTTGTCCGTGGGGTAACTTGTTTGGACCTAAATATTATAGTGCAGCAGCAGTCTAGGCAAGAAGAGAGTGGAAATTGTGCTCAAAGTTTTACTTAGTGCAAACAGGATTTCAGATGACTGTGCTGAAAAAGCTAATAAACAGTATGCTTCATTGTGTGTAGAAGCTCAATCTGCTTTAAAGTCTCAGTTTGATGAATTTTTAGACAGTCATGATGATTCCATTGGATTAGACAAATTTTACAGTGCTCTACTTGAAAACCAAAAACAATTCGGTGAACTTTGGGATGTAATAAAAATTTGTCTCATGGAAATGCTTCAGTGGAAGGTGGATTTTCTGTCAATAAGTCTCTTCTTGTGGAAAATCTCCTGGAAGAATCCCTGATTTGTCAGAGAACAGTTTTTGATGCCATTAAAAATGTGAGTAGAACACATGCCATTAAAAATGTGAGTAGAACACATCCCTGATTTGTCAGAGAGCAGTTTTTGATGCCATTAAAAATGTGAGTAGAACACATCCCTGATTTGTCAGAGAACAGTTTTTGATGCCATTAAAAATGTGAGTAGAACACATTGCCATCAATAGAAGGCTTCTTCTTTCTGTAAGAGCCTCCAGGCGAAGATATCAGGATTATCTTAAGAAAAAAATTCTTCAAAACGAAGAGGAAAGAAAACTGAAGGAAAAAAGAAAAATTGATCATGAAATAAAGGAATTGAAGGAAAAAGACAGAGTACAGAAGGAACTACAGTTGGAAGAAGCAGCATTGCAGGCGAAGATTTCAGATTGGGAAAAGAAGAAAAGTGGTGTGTAATATAAAAACAGTGACTGTGTTCCTGCTGTAATTTTTTTAAAGTAACTGTTCTGAATATTGTGTATGGGTTTGTTTGAGTGTTTCTTCAATAAATGTAAAACCATGAAAAAAAGAGTAAACTTAAAATTAAAAAGGTGTGAGTTGGACGTCTATGAAAAAGGTGGAAGCCAAAAATAATACTAGTTAAATGAATCAGTTATTTGGAAAACTTTATACGTCAAATGGAAACACTTTTAAATAATATAAGTTTCTCAATTGTCCAATTCAATTTTATTTATTATCATGGCACATATATTGAAAAACTCAAATAAACCTATTTGTCTAAGGTCAGGGATTTCTTATACATTTGGTCAGGGTAATCAGGTTTGATAATTCTGTGGGACACCCTGTGGATGCTGAATATGGTGACTTGTTTCTGCACAATCTAATCTGTCGGTTGAATGCTGGAAAATGTTGAAAGATTTTTCAACAAACTGTATATCTTTTTATAGGAAGAAGTAAAATGTGATACCGATATAAATAAATATTTCAGTGATATTATATTTTTTAGGTGACAAACTTTTTGAACTGATATCATGCTGCATTTGAATGCACTAAATATTGCTCTGCAAGAGAAAGACCAAAACATATGTAGTCTTTACTGTTGTATAGGTGGTTTTTGGAACTAGCTGTGATTGATAAAATTAAATCTAGAATAAAAGAAAAACAGTTTGACTCATTTACAAATCCTGCAAAGAGTTTTTTTGATGAAATAACAATACTTGATGAAACTATAGATTTTAATAGTATTTGTTCCTGAGCTTCACTCTTATCAAGCACGTTGTTGAACTCAAATCATGCATACATCTGTTTAGAAATCCATTAAAAGCACATACCACGTTTATCAAACGGAATTATGTGAACTTCAAGCAGATGAATTTATTAGACCTTGATCAATGACTGAATCAAAATCATTTAAACTTTATTTCACTGAGAAATACCCAAACATAAGAGATTTAGAATTAAGTTATTTCAATGTTTGGAAGTGTTTAATTATATGCGAGAGGAAATTTTCTGACGTGAAATACACATTCAAGACAGAAACAGTGTGAATGACTCTACTTATGAGCAGTTGCTTTAACTTTCAATGACAAGCTTCGAAGTTGACATAGAATTTTATCATCTGGAGTGCTCTCATTAAATGTAAGTTGATTTTTTTTTCAAATTTTAATCAAAACAGCTTAAATTTAATAAATTAAGCAGGACATTCATATTTACATCATCTCATATACTGTATATTTAAAAAAGAAACACGACCTGAATTGTTTTAAAATCTTATATTAAAAAAAGAAATGCACCATCAAATTGTTTTAAAATCTTTGGCCCGTGGTTCTATAGAAGTTTGAAAACAGTGGTCAATGGTCCTCTTTTTGGCAGGTTTATTTCCAATCATTCCTAAGGTCCACCACTTGAATGAGTCTTTTCCATGTTATCCTCTCTTTTAGCTTTGGCTTCCTTCATGTCCTCTGTTTTTCTTTCCTGTGCATACTTCTCTTTTGTTTTGACTTCCTTTTTGTAGCTCCATTGTATTTCCACTATCTTTTTCTTGGTCTTCATACTCCATACATCCATTGCTTTTTGAATTGGGCTTTCTTCCTCTCTATCCTCCATTCATATTTCAGTTAGTATTCTAATTCCAAGCTTTTGCCTCACATCTTCTGTTTTGTTTATCTGGTATCTCTGTAATCCATCTAAGCATTTTCATTTCTTTTCTGGTTGTCCAAATTTTTAAATCATATAAAAAAAAAAATTGACTTCCAGCTGTCCTGTATATTTTATTTGAATTTCATTGAGGCTTTCTTATTGCATATTATGCCTAACATTTCTTTCAATATATATTGGAATATTCCAGACATACTGCTTACCTTTGAGGTCCCCTTCTGGAAAAAAACATTACATTTCACACACATTATTTGGTCCTTGTCCTTCAACCTATCCCTAGCTGTCATGGTCCCAGCTAGTCTCTACTGTCTTTGTTTACTGACAGCTGGAGACAGGTTGAAGGAAAAAGACAGCAATGAGGACCAAATAACATGTGTGAAATGCAATGTTTTTTCCAGAAGCGGACCTCAAAGGTAAGCAGTATGTCTGGAATATTCCAACATATAATGAAATAAAGCATGTAAAAACCAAATAGTAGTGATATCTGGCCTATACATTAAGCCTAGATATGAGCTTCAAGTTTGAATTAGTTTCTTTCAATTTATTAGAGTCTGCCATCATTTTGTAAGACAGCCCAAGTATTCAAACTGTTCTGTTTGTCTTATTGGTAAATGCTTCATTATCAAATGATACACATTCTTAATGATTACTTATTAGTGAATACATTCCATATAAAGCAATATATTTCTTGTTTTCAGTACAAACTCTCTCCGCATATTTTATTCTTGGAAAGTTTCCAAAGAAGGTGTGCAAGTCAATGCACTTCTTTACAGTTAGTTCCCATTCATTATTACAGGGGGTATTTGCTACATTCAGAAATCAGGAAGTAATCACAAAAGTATTTAACCTTTATGGAAACCTGTCGTGAAATGTGCTTAAACCTTTACAATGAATTGGAACTAATGCTAATGATGCATATAGACTTGCACACATACTTCGGGAACTTGCTGAGAAAAAAAAAGTGCAGAGAGTTTGCACTAAAAACATGAAATGTATTCACTAACAAGTATGTTTTATTTGCATTAGCTGTCTACTGTATCTGTCAGTAATGCACTACAAAAAAAAATGTTTATTTCTTAAACTGACTGCATTTCTTGCCTCATCTATCTTTGGGTTATTTTCCAGTCTAGAAAAAAATTCCGTGGGGCTTTTCTGCATGCTCATTCTGATGTGCTGATGAAATCATCAGCCACTGAAGTGTGCCATGCTGTACCTTTGGCCACACTTTCACTTGGTGAATCCAAGATAGTTGCAAAAAATAAAAGGTCTCTGAGCTGATTTGTGGTGAAGCCCGATCTTTATGACAAAAACTATCTCAACGCACATATCACTAAGCTGTCCTCTGCAATTCAGAGCTCAGCTCTACTGCCAAATGAAAGTTACCAATGATGTTAGATTTTTTCTCTCGATGTGCGAAACCTCTCCATTGTTAGCAGTTTTGAAACCAACTGAAACTTCACTGACTTCTCACACATGTCCTATAGTGTTTCATACTCATTATCTTTTTTTGCATGCAGTTTTTTCTAAATCCAGTGCTCCTGTGATTTCCTTATTCTTCTTCTGCCATTCTTTTGTCATTTGGACTGAAAAAGTTCATTTTGTTAGTACTTTTTCAGCATGGCCAAACCACCCCAAAATATTTGCTCACACCCTGCTAACCATGTTTTGATTCACATTACACATCTTCTTTCCTCACATGATCAGAACATGCCCCCCTTCATAAGTAGTGTGTATCTTCAGCATACAAACAACTCTTGTCTCTTCTGCAATACCCAGGTTTTACTTTTTCCTTTTTATCACTTCTAGTTTTAGAGGATATTTCCTTGTTTTTATACAATTCTTACCGGTTTTTTGGATATTTTTCTCAGCGCCTATTACATGACTTCGAATAAGCTAAGTTACTGAGTGTGTGTGTGTATCATCATCATCATTGTCAACCATTATCAATCCACTGCTGGACGAAGATCTCCCCAAGTTTCCTCCACAACGGTCTGTCTTGTGCCAGTCTCCTCCATGTCACTCCCGCATACTTTCGAATTTCATCCACCCATCTTCCATGCGGTCTTCTTCTGGGTCTTTTCCTGTCCCTTGGAATCCAATCTAAAATTTCGGCTGTCCGTCGATGGTCTGTTCTTCTGGCAGTATGTCCAGCCCATTGCCATTTCAGGGATTTAACTCTGATCATGATGTCTTCCACTCTTGTCATTTTTCGGATCCACATGTTCCTCTTCTTATCTCTCCTGGTTACACCAAGCATGCACCTCTCCATGCTGCTTTGAGTTGTCTGCAGCCTTTGTATGTCTCTTTTAGTTAAGGTCCACGTCTCTGCACCATACGTAAGCACTGGAAGGATGCATTGATCAAACACTTTTCTTTTAAGACATAATGGCATATTGCTCTTGAAAATTATGCTGTTTCTTCCAAAAGCTCTCCAGGCAAGTTTTGTACGCCGATTAATTTCTTCACCAATGTGACCCTCACTTGATATCTGCTGTCCAAGATAAACGTACGTGTCTGTTATCTCCAGCTTTTCTCCATCAATCGATAAATCTTCATTTCTTGTAAAAGCATTGAACATCACTTTTGTCTTCTGAAAGTTCATTTTTAATCCCACTTCTTTACTCTTGTCAGCAAGTTCCTGCATCATACTCTGTAGCTCTGATGGGGTAGTTGCAAAAATGACTGTCATCAGCAAAACGAAGGTGGGTTAGATAATCTCCATTAATCTTTATGCCTTTGTTTTCCCAGTTCAGTGATTGAAAGACATTTTCCAATGTGGCATTAAAGATCTTCGGAGATATGGTGTCACTTGTCTCACTCCTTTTCCAATTTTTATGTGCGTTGTATTTTCAAATAGCAGAATCTTTGCACTTGCATTTTCATAGATGTTATTAATAATATTAATGTATGCATCTTCAATACCGCAGGATTTCAGAGCCCTTGCAACTGCTGATGGTTTCACCGAATCAAAGGCTTTTTCATAATCGATAAAAGTCATGCACAATGGAAGTTCATATTCCCTCGCTCTTTCAATTAGTTCTCTCAGTACGTGGATATGATCTATTGTGCTGTAGCCACTCCTGAATCCAGCTTGTTCTCTCGGTTGAGCCATGTCCAGTGTTACCTTCAAGCGGTGTGAAAGAACTTTAGTGAAGATTTTATAAACCACTGATAGGAGGCTGATAGGTCTGTAGTTCCTGAGATCCTCAATGTCACCTTTTTTATGTAGCAAGATCATTGTAGCATTGTTCCAATCCTCAGGAATTTTCCCTTCATTAAGGCATCGAGTGAAAATTTGGGCGAGTACTGTTTCGATTTCTCCACTTGCTTCTTGTATGATGTCTACAGTAATTCCATCTTCTCCTGGAGCTTTTCCCCGCTTCATGTTCTTGATTGCATGTGCAACTTCTGCTGGAAGGACTGGAAGAACTCTGGTACCTTTCATGATGCCTGGAGTACATGTATCATCCCTTTCATATAATTTGGAGTAGAAATCTTTCACTCTTGTCAAAATTTCGCCTCTATTTCTTGTTACAGAACCATGTAACAAGTATATATATATATCTTTGTAAAAGTGAGAAAATGCAGAGTTTTTGCTGGTCCTTAATAAAGCCAAGGCTTGGCATTCTCGACACTTTCTACATTCAGTTTTGCTATTTATTTTATTGTTAACTCGTGCCTGTAGGGTTTTGAAGTTTTTCTTTTTTTGTTCTTGTTAAATATTTTGTTAACAGTCTATACTTGGTAGTGTATATATATCATCATCAACCATTATCAATCCACTGCTGGATGAAGGTCTCCCCAAGTTTCCTCCACAACGGTCTGTCTTGTGCCAGTCTCCTCCATGTCACTCCCGCATACTTTTGAATTTCATCTACCCATCTCCCATGTGGTATATATATATATATATATATATATTGATCGAAAGTGCTTTCTTTTTTTTTTACAAGAAATGAATATTTAGATTTTATATTTAGCGATTGATAGGGAAAATGTAGAGGTACCGATACCTAAATTAGGCAACAGATACTAAGCGATGGCCACATTACCACATTTATGAAGAAAATAATCGAACTATAAAACTTGGTCAGATGCATTATTTCTTAAAAAGAAACTGATTAATCAGTGCATTCTTCCAGTTCTTGTGCATGGAGCACAGACATGGACCTCAACTAAAATAGACATGCAGATGTTGCAGACAACTGAAAGAAGCATGTAGAGATGCATGTTTGATGTTACCAGGAAAGATACAAATAGAAACTCGTGGATCGGGAAAATGACAAGAGTGGAAGACATTATGATCAGAATTCCTGAAATTGCAATGAGATGGACATATTGCTAGAAGAAAGAGCCACTGACTGAGAGTTGAAATATTGAACTGGATAGCAAGGGAAAAAACAATACCCAGAAGATGACAAGAGGGAGATGGGTGCATGAAATTTGAAAGCATGAAAGAAACTGGCTCAAGGCAGACTGTTGTGGAAGAAGAAACTCTCATCCAGTAGTGGATTGATAGTGGTTGCAAATTTTATGTACATGCATATACATGTGTGTGTATATATATATATATATATATATATATATATATGGGATGTAAGGTCAGGTGATGCGTAACATCACAGCCTCTCCTTGACAAATGTCAACCCCGCCTTCTCGTGGTGCATCCTGTTCCCACTAAAGGGGCTCTGACGACCGCCCATAGCGGTATAACTATACCATCGGGATCAGAGGAAATGCTATCCCACACTCACCAACCCGCTTGGCCAGCGTGGTGAGTTATGGCCAAACCCCTCCAAAATGATTCCACAACTTAAATCTTGGCCCTCAGTCTCCGGCCGCTGGAATGTACCTGGCCAAGGCAGCGGCCAGTGCGACATGAAGGCAGAGGGTGCTAAGAATCCCCGGAGGACCGGACTAGGCTGCCATCTGATGCTGACCTTGGCTACTTACAATGGACGCTCCCTATCTTCTGATTCAAGGCTTCTTGAATTGGAAGAGGAACTACAAAGGATCAAGTGGGACATCGTGGGGCTAAGTGAGGTAAGGAGAAAAGGAGAAGATCTCATCGAACTGAAAAGTGGACATCTCTTCTACTATCGTGGGACAGATACTGGCAGAACTAGTGGTGTTGGATTTATAATAAACAAGAAACTGAAGGATAAAGTTGTAGAAGTTGAAAGTTCCTCTGACAGAGCTGCACGACTTGTTATCCAACTCTCGAAAAGATACCAGGCTCAGATTATTCAAACTTATGCACCCACCACAAGTCATCCTGAAGAAGAAATTGAAGAATTTTATGAGGAAATTTGTCATCTAAATAATAAAGGTAAGCAGCACTTGAAAATAATTATGGGAGATTTCAATGCAAAAATAGGGCAACGGCAACAGAATGAAACTTCAGTAGGTAAATTCGGTCATGGCAACAGAAACCAGCGTGGAAATACTCTCGTTGAGTTTGCAGAGGCAGAAGGGTTTTTCATCTTGAACTCCTTCTTCAAGAAAAAGCCACACAGGAAATGGACATGAAGACATCCAAATGGGACGACAAGTGAAATTGATTTTATTATGTGTAACAAAAAATTCGTCATAGAAGACTGCAGTGTGCTAAACAAGTTCAACACAGGCAGTGACCATAGATTGGTGAGATGTAAGATGCACCTCAACACTAAACTGGAACGTGGCAAGCTCATAGGACAAACAAAATCTATTGACATAACCAACCTTAAAAAACACCATAATACCTTCAAGTTAGAACTGAAGAACAGGTTCTCTGCTTTAGAAGGCCTAACATCGGAAGAAGTGGACATCTCTGAAGTTAACAGAAAAGTAACCAAAGCTCTTATGGAAACAGCAACAAAATTAGCTGGGTCTAAGAACAAGTTGCATGTGAACAAATTATCAGGAAAAACCAAAATGTTGATGCAAAAAAGAAGAGAGATGAGGACAACTAAAGAAGATGTGACTTCCAAAGTGGAATATATAGAGCTATGCAAGACAGTAAGAAAAAGTATCACTGAAGACGTAAGGAAATTCAACTGTGAACTAGTGAGGAAAGCAATTGAAAACAACCAAAGCCTAAAGATAGCAAAGGGACATCTCAGTAAGGGAAGAAAACAGATTATGGCACTGAGAAAAGAAGATGGTTCTGTAACAAGAAATAGAGGCGAAATTTTGACAAGAGTGAAAGATTTTTACTCCAAATTATATGAAAGGGATGATATATGCACTCCAGACATCATGAAAGATACCAGTACCAGAGTTCCTCCAGTCCTTCCAGCAGAAGTTGCACATGCAATCAAGAACATGAAGCGAGGAAAAGCTCCAGGAGAAGATGGAATTACTGTAGACATCATACAAGAAGCAAGTGGAGAAATCGAAACAGTACTCGCCCAAATTTTCACTCGATGCCTTAATGAAGGAAAGATTCCAGAGGATTGGAACACCGCTACAATGATCCTGCTACATAAGAAAGGTGACATTGAGGATCTCGGAAACTACAGACCTATCAGCCTCCTATCAGTAGTTTATAAAATCTTCACTAAAGTTCTTTCACACCGCTTGAAGGTAACACTGGACATGGCTCAACCGAGAGAACAAGCTGGATTCAGGAGTGGCTACAGCACAATAGATCATATCCACGTGCTGAGAGAACTAATTGAAAGAGCAAGGGAATATGAACTTCCATTGTGCATGGCTTTTATCGATTATGAAAAAGCCTTTGATTCGGTGAAACCATCAGCAGTTACAATGGCTCTGAAAACCTGCGGTATTGAAGATGCATACATTAATATTATTAATAACATCTATGAAAATGCAAGTGCAAAGATTAGGCTGTTTGAAAATACAACACACGTAAAAATTGGAAAGGGAGTGAGACAAGGTGACACCATATCTCCTAAGCTCTTTAATGCCACATTGGAGGGTGTTTTTCAGTCACTGAGCTGGGAAAACAAGGGGATAAAGATTAATGGAGATTATCTAACCCACCTTCGTTTTGCTGATGACATAGTCATTTTTGCAACTACCCCATCAGAGCTGCAGAGTATGATCCAGGAACTTGCTGACAAGAGTAAAGAAGTGGGATTAAAAATGAACTTTCAGAAGACAAAAGTGATGTTCAATGCTTTTACAAGAAATGAAGATTTATCGATTGATGGAGAAAAGCTGGAGATAACAGACACGTACGTTTATCTTGGACAGCAGATATCAAGTGAGGGTCACATTGATGAAGAAATTAATCGGCGTACAAAACTTGCCTGGAGAGCTTTTGGAAGAAACAGCATAATTTTCAAGAGCAATATGCCATTATGTCTTAAAAGAAAAGTGTTTGATCAATGCATCCTTCCAGTGCTTACGTATGGTGCGGAGACGTGGACCTTAACTAAAAGAGACATACAAAGGCTGCAGTCAACTCAAAGAGGCATGACGAGGTGCATTCTTGGTGTAACCAGGAGAGATAAGAAGAGATACTCGTGGATCCGAAAAATGACAAGAGTGGAAGACATCATGATCAGAGTTAAATCCCTGAAATGGCAATGGGCTGGACATACTGCCAGAAGGACAGATCATCGATGGACAGCCGAAATTTTAGATTGGATTCCAAGGGACAGGAAAAGACCCAGAAGAAGACCACATGGGAGATAGGTGGATGAAATTCGAAAGTATGCAGGGGTGACATGGAGGAGACTGGCACAAGACAGACCGTTGTGGAGGAAACTTGGGGAGACCTTCGTCCAGCAGTGGATTGATAATGGTTGACAATGATGATGATGATGATATATATATATATATATATATATATATATATATATATATATATATATATATATATATATATATATATATATATATGGGATGTAAGGTCAGGTGATGCGTAACATCACAGCCTCTCCTTGACAAATGTCAACCCCGCCTTCTCGTGGTGCATCCTGTTCCCACTAAAGGGGCTCTGACGACCGCCAATAGCGGTATAACTATACCATCGGGATCAGAGGAAATGCTATCCCACACTCACCAACCCGCTTGGCCAGCGTGGTGAGTTATGGCCAAACCCCTCCAAAATGACTCCACAACTTAAATCTTGGCCCTCAGTCTCCGGCAGCTGGAATGTACCTGGCCAAGGCAGCGGCCAGTGCGACATGAAGGCAGAGGGTGCTAAGAATCCCCGGAGGACCGGACTAGGCTGCCATCTGATGCTGACCTTGGCAACGTACAATGGACGCTCCCTATCTTCTGATTCAAGGCTTCTTGAATTGGAAGAGGAACTACAAAGGATCAAGTGGGACATTGTGGGGCTAAGTGAGGTAAGGAGAAAAGGAGAAGATCTCATCGAACTGAAAAGTGGACATCTCTTCTACTATCGTGGGACAGATACTGGCAGAACTAGTGGTGTTGGATTTATAATAAACAAGAAACTGAAGGATAAAGTGGTAGAAGTTGAAAGTTCCTCTGACAGAGCTGCACGACTCGTTATCCAACTATCGAGAAGATACCAGGCTCAGATTATTCAAACTTATGCACCCACCACAAGTCATCCTGAAGAAGAAATTGAAGAATTTTATGAGGAAATTTGTCATCTAAATAATAAAGGTAAGCAGCACTTCAAAATAATTATGGGAGATTTCAATGCAAAAATAGGGCAACGGCAACAGAATGAAACTTCAGTAGGTAAATTCGGTCACGGCAACAGAAACCAGCGTGGAAATACTCTCGTTGAGTTTGCAGAGGCAGAAGGGTTTTTCATCTTGAACTCCTTCTTCAAGAAAAAGCCACACAGGAAATGGACATGGAGACATCCAAATGGGATGACAAGTGAAATTGATTTTATTATGTGTAACAAAAAATTCGTCATAGAAGACTGCAGTGTGCTAAACAAGTTCAACACAGGTAGTGACCATAGATTGGTGAGATGTAAGATGCACCTCAACACTAAACTTGAACGTGGCAAGCTCATAAGACAAACAAAATCTATTGACATAACCAACCTTAAAAAACACCATAATACCTTCAAGTTGGAACTGAAGAACAGGTTCTCTGCTTTAGAAGGCCTAACATTGGAAGAAGTGGACATCTCTGAAGTTAACAGAAAAGTAACCAAAGCTCTTATGGAAACAGCAACAAAATTAGCAGGGTCTAAGAACAAGTTGCATGTAAATAAATTATCAGGAAAAACGAAAATGTTGATGCAAAAAAGAAGAGAGATGAGGACAACTAAAGAAGATGTGACTTCCAAAGTGGAATATATAGAGCTATGCAAGACAGTACGAAAAAGTATCACTGAAGACGTAAGAAAATTCAACTGTGAACTAGTGAGGAAAGCAATTGAAAACAACCAAAGCCTAAAGATAGCAAAGGGATATCTCAGTAAGGGAAGAAAACAGATTATGGCACTGAGAAAAGAAGATGGTTCTGTAACAAGAAATAGAGGCGAAATTTTGACAAGAGTGAAAGATTTCTACTCCAAATTATATGAAAGGGATGATACATGCACTCCAGACATCATGAAAGATACCAGTACCAGAGTTCCTCCAATCCTTCCAGCAGAAGTTGCACATGCAATCAAGAACATGAAGCGGGGAAAAGCTCCAGGAGAAGATGGAATTACTGTAGACATCATACAAGAAGCAAGTGGAGAAATCGAAACAGTACTCGCCCAAATTTTCACTCGATGCCTTAATGAAGGAAAGATTCCTGAAGATTGGAACACCGCTACAATGATCCTGCTACATAAGAAAGGTGACATTGAGGATCTCGGAAACTACAGACCTATCAGCCTCCTATCAGTAGTTTATAAAATCTTCACTAAAGTTCTTTCACACCGCTTGAAGGTAACACTGGACATGGCTCAACCGAGAGAACAAGCTGGATTCAGGAGTGGCTACAGCACAATAGATCATATCCATGTGCTGAGAGAACTAATTGAAAGAGCAAAAGAATATGAACTTCCATTGTGCATGGCTTTTATCGATTATGAAAAAGCCTTTGATTCGGTGAAACCATCAGCAGTTACAATGGCTCTGAAAACCTGCGGTATTGAAGATGCATACATTAATATTATTTATAACATCTATGAAAATGCAAGTGCAAAGATTAGGCTGTTTGAAAATACAACACACATAAAAATTGGAAAGGGAGTGAGACAAGGTGACACCATATCTCCGAAGCTCTTTAATGCCACATTGGAGGGTGTTTTTCAGTCGCTGAGCTGGGAAAACAAGGGGATAAAGATTAATGGAGATTATCTAACCCACCTTCGTTTTGCTGATGACGTAGTCATTTTTGCAACTAGCCCATCAGAGCTGCAGAGTATGATCCAGGAACTTGCTGACAAGAGTAAAGAAGTGGGATTAAAAATGAACTTTCAGAAGACAAAAGTGATGTTCAATGCTTTTACAAGAAATGAAGATTTATCGATTGATGGAGAAAAGCTGGAGATAACAGACACGTACGTTTATCTTGGACAGCAGATATCAAGTGAGGGTCACATTGATGAAGAAATTAATCGGCGTACAAAACTTGCCTGGAGAGCTTTTGGAAGAAACAGCATAATTTTCAAGAGCAATATGCCATTATGTCTTAAAAGAAAAGTGTTTGATCAATGCATCCTTCCAGTGCTTACGTATGGTGCAGAGACGTGGACCTTAACTAAAAGAGACATACAAAGGCTGCAGACAACTCAAAGAAGCATGGAGAGGTGCATACTTGATGTAACCAGGAGAGATAAGAAGAGGAACTCGTGGATCCGAAAAATGACAAGAGTGGAAGACATCATGATCAGAGTTAAATCCCTGAAATGGCAATGGGCTGGACATACTGCCAGAAGGACAGATCATCGATGGACAGCCGAAATTTTAGATTGGATTCCAAGGGACAGGAAAAGACCCAGAAGAAGACCACATGGGAGATGGGTGGATGAAATTCGAAAGTATGCAGGGGTGACATGGAGGAGACTGGCACAAGACAGACCGTTGTGGAGGAAACTTGGGGAGACCTTCGTCCAGCAGTGGATTGATAATGGTTGACAATGATGATGATGATGATATATATATATATATATATATATATATATATATGGTACAGTTTTACCGCCAATAGCGGTATAACTATACCATCGGGATTAGAGGAAATGCTATCCCACCCTTCACCAACCCACTTGGCCAGCGTGGTGAGTTATGGCCAAACCCCTCCAAAATGACACCACAACTTAAATCTTGGCCCTCAGTCTCCGGCAGCTGGAATGTACCTGGCCAAGGCAACTGCCAGTGCGACATGAAGGCAGGGGGTTCTAAGAATCCTCGGAGAACCGGACTAGGCTGCCATCTGATGCTGACCTTGGCTACGTATAATGGGCACTCCCTATCTTCTGATTCAAGGCTTGGATGAGGAACCACAAAGGATCAAGTGGGACATCGCCGGGCTAAGTGAGGTAAGGAGAAAAGAAGATCTCATTGAACTGAAAAGTGGACATCTCTTCTACTATCATGGGACTGATACTGGCAGAACTAATGGTGTTGGATTTATAATAAACAAGAAACTGAAGGATAAAGTTGTAGAAGCAGGGATCGCATTCGTCCTAAAATTCCTAAAATTCCTAATATTTTGTGACCCTCCTTAAATTCCTAAAATTAGACCTAAAATTTGCTATTCATCCTAAAATTTTCGTAAGCTTATTTTTATTAAAAACAACCGTTATTAACGCCAATAAATTTACCATTACGGTAAGGTAAAAAGACCTGTTATTGTAGAAACACAGCCTATATGCTGTGCTGCTGAAGGGAGGGAAAAATGACGCCATCGAGATGCACTTGCTTCGGGGCGGGCGTTCCATTTTTTTGCCTTCGAACAGTTTTCGAGAGTAACAAGAGATCTAAGGAAAAAGGGGAGGGGTCATTTTCACCCCTGGTTTGCGCTTTGCAGACGAACTCCGTGGCACGCAGAAGATCGTACTTTATTTTTGTACATGCCTTGTGGAACCTCCTCTTTCTGCTGATGTTTTGTTATTGTAAACCGCAGGTGGGTGGAAGCAAAGAGGAAACATGTGGTCTTCTTCCGTAACCTCCGGTAATGACGATGGGATGGTAGCTGAGTTATCTTGGCAGGCAGTAGAGCACGTGATCATTGACCTTCGATCATGCGTCGGCGACAGCGACCTTCGATGCGCAATATATCTCGGCTCCGACTCGCTTTGACTGAACTTGCGTGAGATGCGTATGATAGTTTCTGGTTTTATGTCTTTTATGGTGTTCTCTGTGCAGGTTCAGTTCTCTAGTGGTGACCTGCTTTTTTTTTTTTTTTTTTTTTCATATCTTCTGACATCCTCGCAGGCAAATTTCGGGAAGTTGTCTGGTTTTGCAATATTGGAACGTGTTTTTGTACTTCCCTTTCATTTTCTGGTTAGTAATACAAGTGTTTAAGATGCCTAAATCCAAAACGAAATTTCAAGATGCGTGGCTCGCCAAAGAATTGGACGGAGTGAAGTTGAAAGAATGGTGTTCTGCAACTGAAACAATATTTTCTGCTAAGTGTATATTGTGTTCAGAAATTTTCAATATTTCTAATAGTGGCTTTTCACAAGTAAAAGCGCATCATAAAGAAAAAAAAGTTCCCATAACAAGAAATTCCCATAACAATAAATTTGTTAAATAGTGTTCGTGATTCACATAAATTTTATAAAGAGTATGTTGATAAGCTGAAGGAAGAACAATCAAAAAAGGTAAAAGAAAGGAAGCAGAAAGAGAGGGAAAATAAGGAAAAGCAGCTAGAGAAAAAAAGAAAAGCTGAGTTTGATGACAAAATAAAAGAAAATGATGCAGAAATAAATAGGCTTAAAAAAGATAAAGAAGCCTCCCTAGCAGTAATTCAAGAGGGAACAGAAAGAATGAGAAAAGCTGTAGAAAAACAAAATACTGTTGAAATAGCAGTTGCCTCTAACTTGATCATACAAGGTTCAGCTGAAATAAAGAAAACAAAGTAAATTAGTTGTGGTGGAAGCAGAAAAAGATAGGCGTATCAGGAAAAGGTTAAAACAATAATATGAAAAAAGTAATTCAGTGAACAATTGTACATAGTTCTTGGTTTTCAATTACCTTTTTAGGATATTATAATTTAATGTGAAACCTGAAAACTTTCTGTGAAAATCGTGAATTGCTTCTGGTTAAACAGCATATTAATGTTCAAAGTGAAACTTGAATGTGGTAAATATACTTGAATATGATAATAACACGTGAAAAGATAAGAACTGAACATTAGAAGTAAATCATACTTAAACTTTAGACATTAGACGTTATGCAAAAAATTTGGGTGTGAACTTCGACCATATATACTAATGGACTGCGCATTGGCAATAGCTGCATCAAAGCCGCCATGGCTCAAACATTGGGCACGTCATCATCAGACTCCAAATTTCGTGTAAAAATGCTGTTATGATTACTAATTTACATTGCAGAACTTCAGTGTTTTCGGTGTATTATGTGAATGCGCCTCATATATAATGAAAACTCTTCAGGTAAGTTTACTTATGAGCTATATACATGCATGAACGGGTTGTTTACATTTTGTGATTTATAATGTGATGAACATTTGCGAAGAATTTGGAACATGCATTCCATTTTTTTTTCTTAAGTTACTATATTTTTATATCAATAGCTGCAAGTTTCTGGTTAAGTAATTGAACTTTATTGACTTAGGTATTTAATTCGTTTCTTACCCATGAAAAATCATAGAACTTTCTTTACTATATCGCTCAGAGCAACCATAAGCACAGCAGGTGTAACCCATCTTTTTGACTGTTGTCATGTGATTTTATGTTGGAGCCAGAAATTTTGATGTCATGCGCAGTCTATCAGTATATGTGGTTGAAGGGTGTGAAGCAAACTCTTTACAATGTATACAAAGTTGTTTTATTAGATGTATACAAATATACATCTAGTTTTTATTGAAATACACTCCTAAAATTTTCCTAAAATTTTTCTAAAAATTCCTAAAATTCCTAAAATTCCAACCTAAAATTTTCCAGAAGTATGCTATGATCCCTGTAGAAGTTAAAAGTTCCTCTGACAGAGCTGCACGACTCGTTATCCAACTCTCGAGAAGATACCAGGCTCAGATTATTCAAACTTATGCACCCACCACAAGTCACCCTGAAGAAGAAATTGAAGAATTTTATGAGGAAATTCGTCATCTAAATAATAAAGGTAAGCAGCACTTGAAGATAATTATGGGAGATTTCAATGCAAAAATAGGGCAACGGCAACAGAATGAAACTTCAGTAGGTAAATTCGGTCACGGCAACAGAAACCAGTGTGGAAATACTCTCATAGAGTTTGCAGAGACAGAAGGGTTTTTCATCTTGAACTCCTTTTTCAAGAAAAAGCCACACAGGAAATGGACATGGAGACATCCAAATAGGACGACAAGTGAAATTGATTTTATTATGTGTAACAAAAAATTAGTCATAGAAGACTGCAGTGTGCTAAACAAGTTCAACACAGGTAGTGACCATAGATTGGTGAGATGTAAGATGCACCTCAACACTAAACTCGAACGTAGCAAGCTCATTAGACAAACAAAATGTATTGACATAACCAACCTTAAAAAACACCATAATACCTTCAAGTTGGAACTGAAGAACAGATTCTCTGCTTTAAAAGGCCTAACATTGGAAGAAGTGGATATTTCTGAAGTTAACAGAAAAGTAACCAAAGCTCTTATGGAAACAGCAACAAAATTAGCTGGGTCTAAGAACAAGTTGCATGTGAACAAATTATCAGGAAAAACCAAAATGTTGATGCAAAAAAGAAGAGAGATGAGGACAACTAAAGAAGATGTGACTTCCAAAGTGGAATATATAGAGCTATCCAAGACAGTACAAAAAAGTATCACTGAAGACGTAAGGAAATTCAACTGTGAACTAGTAAGGAAAGCAATTCAAAACAACCAAAGCTTAAAGGTAGCAAAGGGACATCTCAGTAAGGGAAGAAAACAGATTATGGCACTGAGAAAAGTAGATGGTTCTGTAACAAGAAATAGAGGCGAAATTTTGACAAGAGTGAAAGATTTCTACTCCAAATTATATGAAAGGGATGATACATGTACTCCAGACATCATGAAAGGTACCAGAGTTCTTCCAGTACTCCCAGCAGAAATTGCACATGCAATCAAGAACATGAAGCGGAGAAAAGCTCCAGGAGAAGATGGAATTACTGTAGACATCATACAAAGAAGCAAGTGGAGAAATCGAAACAGTACTCGCCCAAATTTTCACTCGATGCCTTAATGAAGGGAAGATTCCTGAGGATTGGAACAATGCTACAATGATCCTGCTACGTAAAAAAGGTGACATTGAGGATTTCGAGTACTACAGACCTATCAGCCTCCTATCAGTGGTTTATAAAATCTTCACTAAAGTTCTTTCACACCGCTTAAAGGTGACACTGGACATGGCTCAACCGAGAGAACAGGCTGGATTCAGGAGTGGCTACAGCACAATAGATCATATCCACATACTGAGAGAACTAATTGAAAGAGCGAGGGAATATGAACTTCCATTGTGCATGGCTTTTATCGATTATGGAAAAGCCTTTGATTTGGTGAAACCACCAGCAGTTACAATGGCCCTGAAATCCTGCGGTATTGAAGATGCATACATTAATATTATTAATAACATCTATGAAAATGCAAGTGCAAAGATTCGGCTGTTTGAAAATACAACACACATAAAAATTGGAAAAGGAGTGAGACAAGGTGACACCATATCTCCGAAGCTCTTTAAGGCCACATTGGAAAATGTCTTTCAATCACTGAACTGGGAAAACAAAGGGATAAAGATTAATGGAGATTATCTAACCCACCTTCGTTTTGCTGATGACATAGTCATTTTTGCAACTACCCCATCAAAGGTGCAGAGTATGATCCAAGAACTTGCTGACAAGAGTAAAGAAGTGGGATTAAAAATGAACTTTCAGAAGACAAAAGTGATGTTCAATGCTTTTACAAGAAATGAAGATTTATCGATTGATGGAGAAAAGCTGGAGATAACAGACACATACATTTAACTTGGACAGCAGATATGAAGTGAGGGTCACATTGATGAAGAAATTAATCGGCGTACAAAACTTGCCTGTAGAGCTTTTGGAAGAAACAGCATAATTTTCAAGAGCAATATGCCATTATGTCTTAAAAGAAAAGTGTTTGATCAATGCATCCTTCCAGTGCTTACGTATGGTGCAGAGACGTGGACCTTAACTAAAAGAGGCATACAAAGGCTGCAGACAACTCAAAGCACCATGGAGAGGTGTATGCTTGGTGTAACCAGGAGAGATAAGAAGAGGAACTCGTGGATCCGAAAAATGACAAGTGTGGAAGACATAATGATCAGAGTTAAATCCCTGAAATGGCAATGGGCTGGACATACTGCCAGAAGAACAGACAATCGATGGACAGCCGAAATTTTAGATTGGATTCCAAGGGACAGGAAAAGATCCAGAAGAAGACCACGTGGAAGATGGGTGGATGAAATTCGAAAGTATGCGGGAGTGACATGGAGGAGACTGGCACAAGACAGACCGTTGTGGAGGAAACTTGGGGAGACCTTCGTCCAGCAGTGTATTGATGATGGTTGACAATGATAATGATGATATATATATATATACATACATACAAGTATATAAAGACAAAAAATGTAAAAAAATTAATGCGTGTGACAGTGGCAGCGGAAACACACACTGTGACTCCCTAGAAATATGACAAATATTTTTCCTTCTGATACACTCCCTTTGAAACTTCGACTTGATACTGACCACTGCAACTTGAACGGCGATGCAAAGCATTTTGTAGAATTTTGAAGCGTCTTACAGAATTTCGCGATGAGTTATTGCGATACTCGCACACTGACATTCTTTTAATAAAAACAGACTGGAAACATATTTAGTCCAGTTTTAATTTTTAAGCCTTGATAACAATTTAGTGTAGAAAAAATTATTTTCTAAAATTTACCAACTTCGTAAATTTTCTAAACAATATCTGATTAAGTGTTCTTTTCAAAGTAATTAAGTATAATGCACTACTTCAATTGAAATGTGCAGCTTATTTTTGGGAGGGAGGGGAGATGCAGCAGAAAAAAAAATTGCACCCAGTGGAGTGACTTCAATGATTTTTGGTGAATAAAAATTTACGTGAGTTTAAAAGCGAAATTTCGTTGTGCTTGGTAAGTGAAGAAATCAATTTTGTGCAAGTATTTCGCTGCGGAAATTAATCTCTCTCTCTCTCTCCTTTTTTTTTTTCAATTAATCCAATACTGAATTCTATTCTTAATCGCAATTTCTTCACATGCCCATTTTGACCAGAAGAGAAAATATTAGTAAAACGTTTTTGCAAAAGTCTCGTCAACTGAGTATTTGTCATTAGCAAACACAAATATTCTACAGTTCAATGGTGTTAGAATTATTATGTTGAATAAAAGCAGGAACAAACCAAAAATTGGAAGAAAAAGTAATACATTCAAACATACCTTATTTAATACTTTATTTCAACATTCGTCATTATTTTTAATTCATTCCCCTATTTTATTTCTTATTTGGAAGCACAAGAACCGTATTAATCAACAAAGCACACAGGCCCTGCGATGCATTCCCACCCAATTAGAGACTGCATTCACAAGCAATCCGTGCTAGCGAGACTGCCATCAATGCAGTCCCCAGGGAAGTTTTATTCAAAGGAAATGAACTGATGTGGGAATAGGCAGAGTTTCCCACATGAGTTGGTTTCAATACCTGTCAGGGCTGCAAGCAGCGCAGTCCGCCAACATTCCTTCCGCTTCCAGTGGTGTTATGCAGGGAAAACTTCCAGTTGAGTTCAGAAAACTTCTCTCTCTTGGTACAGCATGAAAAAAAACTGCTTTGGGTGGGGGTGGCTGCAGCCCCATAGCAGGAGCCACCCCTGGCGCTGTATTTTAATATTTTGCCATAAAGATCCATTTCACACATGTTACCGACCATTCAATTATAATGTAGTTCTTTTGTCCTCATTGGAATCTAATGTTCTAATAATTATTTGATGTTTTATTAATTTTTATATTAATTATTCTATTGTTATCGTGGTTCGTGCATTGTTAGTTTGCAGCAAGTTTTCTGTTTCAGTGGTTGTGTACATAGATAAATTTTATTTTTATATAACTCTGTTGAAGTACTGGTTTTAATTTCTTAGTTGTGAGGATTTCACTTAATCTTGAATCAGGATTTTTATAGATATAGCTGGTGAAAGAGCAGTTTGATTTCCGCAATATGATTAAATATCTTACAATTTGTGATACTTCTTTTTCTTTTGTTGCCAATTTAACTTTAAATATCATTAGTAAGGTAAACCTTTTACTTCTTCAAAGCATAAATTTAACAATAGCATTTAACATTATGAAAATGTTTTATACATTTTTTTAAGACCATCCCTTTGAAAAATGTAAAGCCAAAGTTCCGCTGTATTTATTACTATATGCATTCTCAAACATTGCATTGTAATGTACTCATTGTTTTTCTCTTGTACTCTGTAGATCAATTTCTTCAAAGACCATACAAAAATTGTCATTAGTGGGGATTTTCCTAATGCTGTTGTGATGTACATCAACGAGGAGCGGCAATCCAACACTTACCTCCTGAGTGATCTGTGTCAACACGGTTGCGACAGCGACATTCGAACCCGCCTTCAGTATGCAGCATCTGTGCTGCGTGATTTTGCAGAACTAGAAGGCGATGGTGTTTAGTCCTTTCTTAGAGTTGAAGAGCCTGCTGATTTCAGTCTCTTCGACCCATAGTCTTTCACTGTCACTGAATTGATTTCAGTGGGGCCATTGATGTATACTTCATACGAACTGACAAGTTGTACTTAGCGTCGTAATCCATTAATGAAGGATTTCAACCTCATCATTCACCAAAGCTTTTTTGTATTCCAAATAACACCTTGTGATTCCTATCATCAGTATAAATAACACATAACCATTACTCTTCCATTGTATTTGTAATAGTTATGCTCAAGTGAAGTATAAATATTTTTCTTAAGATTGTAATCATTTAACTTGGTAGAAGTTAGATACAAAACTTGCTTTGTGTCTGTCCTGTTGACTATTCCATGAATATCCTATAAGTTAAATTTTTAATTTAAGATCATGGTTTGAAACAAAATATAAATACTTAACTTTTTTTAATTTCAAGTGTTGCTTATAAACAAGATTTGGCATCATATAATGATGTAAGTATTATGAGCATATTTTCATTGTGATGCATTAATACATTTCTTTGGTTGTTTTTGTTGAACTATAATTTACAGCAGAAGCACTAATGTTTAAGTATTCAGGTATTTCTGATCATTAGTCAAAATGCAGCTATTTATTGTTTTGTGTTCAACAAGTATTAATCACTGTGATGATGCTAATCTGTTTTATGACTGTTTGTTCACATTTTTTTTTTGTTTTATGAAATAGTTTTGAATTTGGAGCAGCTGGAACTGTGAAAGTGTAGAGTTGATATTTATATATAAAAGAAAAGTTTTCTGTTTTAAAATGTGAGGAAATAATCACCATGAATTTTAGATTTGTTGTCAGAACTAATATTTTGCAGATCGTAAATTTTCTTTTGTTATTTAATTGAAAAAACAACAACTTCCGTATTCTATTAATCTGATGCAGACAACTTTGAGTTTGTTGATTGTGAAACATTGTGTAAAAATAAGATCTTTAAATTTTATGAACACTAGAATTGCTTCATAGCTATTGGGAAATAAATGAATAGTCCATGATGTTGAAAACTATAGATTAAAGACTTGCAGATTGGGCAATTGATTGACAATAACATGATTGCTATTTTTTTTTTTTTAACTGATTATGTGCAGTTGTGATCACTGAAGATATTTCTGTTGTGCATTGTACTCAGCTTGTGTTATAGCAGGTAGTTTCTGCTGAAGTTTTCATCTAATTAGCAAACAAATAACCGCTATGTATGGAAATGTTTATCTCAGTGTATGTGTTAAGCTGCATCTGAAAAAAAGAAATTT